>CM028138.1:758470000-763470000 GCA_016271365.2 Neoceratodus forsteri | reverse complement strand
CTCTTCATCTACTCTGGCTGCTTGTCTACAAGTGACATCATAACCCAGTACTTGGCACTTCACAGCTGTTTGCTGTAAAAATTACTGAGTTGTTACTGTGATGTCACAACAGAGAATTATGATGTCACTTGTAGACAAGCAGCCAGAGCATATGATCAAATGACAGTGGCCCTGTTACCAGGTAAACATCCTTAGCATAACACTGAGCACCACTGTAGATGTGCTCTGTGCCTGTTTGTGACCAAATGCATCAAAGCAGCACAGTTGTTACAACAAAAAGTTATGCTTTGTGGCATAAAGTGATACAAAGTGGATCACATCATCTTTTGTCACAATTGCCTCCTTGTTTTGCAATATTCTGCATCTAGTTTGATCATCTTGCAGTCACTTTAACAGTTCATATGGATCAGCAATTGTAAATAGTGATAGGCAGCTCTCAAACAGATCCTTATGAAATCCTGCGGCTTATGTGCTGGACCCTAACTCCAGCCAATGGGCTACTAAGGAGTTAGGCTTCCTAAGCCCAAGGAGTGGGCAGGAATGTCATCAAGATACATTAGATATGAAGACCACCATTTAGTATAGCTATTACTATTTAAAATTATCAGAAAGAAATAATGCAAATTAAATATTTAATTTTACAAAATATGTTTTCTGATGGTGTGGGTGGTTCACACACATAATAAAACTGAAACAAGATATACATAAAAAGGATCCGCAATGCATGCTGTGATGTACAGAGGATGAAAGGAGAAGGAACCTGATGGATCAGTTGCAATGATCGTAGGTTTTCTCATTGCTTATCTACTGTTTATAAATGAGATGTAAATTTCTATACATTATTTTCTATAAGCAAGGCTACTAATTTTAGTTTTTCTGCTGGGAAATCTGGTAAAATCCTGGAATTTGGCATGTCTGCAAACCTAATAAGAACAATTAATTTCATGGAGTTTGGCATGTATACCAAAGTAGTTAATCTACAGAATATGGCCCAGATATTCAAAAGGGTTGCTCCATGCACAACAGGGTTGCGCATGCGCAAGTCCTACATTGCGCCATTCTGCGATATTCAGCAGGAGGCAGTTGCGCCACTGAAAACAGGCTGAGCAACAGCGCAATGCAAATGAATGCATGCTCAACATGAGGTGGAGGAACCATGCATAAACTGCACAACCCGATATTCAGTCGGGCTGTGCAGAGTTGTGCAGGTGCAACCCCCAACCTGCGCCTGCACAACTTTGAGCCAAAAAGAAAAGGATCAAGTTGAGGGCCACCCACAGGTGAGCTGCTGTATTGCAGGGCGCAACACAGCAGCTGCCACCCCTGGCTGGCCCCCAACTCAGTCCCTGTGCCCCCCCACCAGCCCGATCGTGGGCATAAAGTAACATGAACCCCTCCACACACACATCTCCCGAAGCCCGATCGCGGGCAATAAAGTATCATGAACCCCCCCACACACATCTCCCGAAGCCCGATCGCGGGTAATAAAGTATCATGAACCCCCACACATTCTCCCAAAGCCCGATCGCGGGCAATAAAGTAACATGAACCCCCCACACATTTTCCCAATGCCCGATCGTGGCAGAATGTATCACCCCCAGTGCCCGATCGTGGGCAGAATGTAAAAGCCCCCAACTCGAATATCTCCTGGTGGTCCAGTGGACCATAATGCCCGATCGCGGGCAGAATGTCAAGTTACAACCCCCCAAAACATCTCCCTGGTGTCTAGTGTCCCCCACCCACCCAGCCCCTCCACTCCACTCCCCCCGCAGCCGGGTGGCGGCATCCACCTGCCTGCCACCCGCCCACCCACCGACTGACTGTCCGGTGGGGCTGCCACGCCCATTGGTGCAGAGCTACAGCCAATGGGCATGCAGCCCATACCGCATACTTGACAGTCCAGATTTGTGACGAACATCACGGTCCCTCATGGCTGCTGCCTGGCAGGGCTGCCAGGCACAAGTCCTCGGGATCGGTGACCTACATGCTAATGGCATGCAAATGGGGCCTGTACAATTACTGCCTGTAATCTCCACGTGTGTATTTATGTATCTCACCTGTACGTCATCCCTGTCCTAACCTCACTTAATTGTTGTCTCCCCCCTCCAAATGACGAGGTACCTTTGTAAACGAGTCCCTGACTCAAAGGTTGTAAAACTGATTTCTTCAATAAATAAAAAAAATAAATAGATGCAAATGGCCCCCCCTGCGCCTTGCATAAATTATGGCCCCATTTGCATGTCACCTTTTGAATATCGGAAATTTGCACATGGCGCAATGGTACTTGCGCCACCGCAAGTTTAATGCTCAACTCTGGCAACTTGTGGTGGCGCAAGTTCCACTGCGCCATGGGCAGTGGCTGTGGCTGGGGGGTGATATTCAAAGGAGTTGCTCAATAGCTCAACTCCTTTGAATATCACTCCGGCCACACCCCTGCGCAACTATTTTGAGCAGCGCAGGGGCTTGCGCCTCAGAATGGCGCAGTTTGAATATCTGGGCCTATGTGTTTTTCTATAAATGATTTCCTATTCTATAATCATTCTGTTTTACCGAATATACAGAATATTTAGCTTTCATTCTGAATATTCACACTCGTAATAAAGGCTAAACAGCAGAATCCCTTTAAAATCCAGTCTCATGCATAATCTTGGAATTTCAGATTTTGAAAACAGAATTTGACTATTTCAGTCAACATAAATTTCAAATAACTCCTCTCACCATGGTCATTGCTGAGCTGCTCTTCAGTCTCGCTGTTTCCATCCGTGTAATACTCCAGATGATTAATGGATTCATTTGAGTAAGAAACTGGGGAAAGTGAAGTAAAGAAAATACTTTTCAGTCCACTGTGCAAAGTAATCTAATGGGGGCATCAAACATTGTACTCCAGATGGACAACTGTAAATACTATGCTGGTTAAAGCATATCAGTACAGGACAGTTTTGTCATTCACCTTGTTATGAAATAACAGATTTTTTCTGTATGCTATGCAATTATTCCAATGGGATACAATGCTTTATCACCAGAACAGCAACACTACTGTAGTCTCAAAGAAACAGAGGCAACGATGGCTAAGAAAAAAACAAACAAAAAAGACTAATGGTTCATCCTGCCTACCCATAGTTCCCTATCAAATCTCAGGTCCTGCTGTTTATACAGCTTCATATTATTTATTAAGATTTCGGATAAGATCTTTGAGCCCAGGGTTCATTTACAAAGGTTCCATGTCAGTCATAAATGTACAGAAGCATTTTTAGAGAAAATAAAGGTACAGAAAGCAATGGGTTACAAATTATCAGGAGCCACCAGAGGCTTGGTCATTCACATAAGTTACAGTACATAGTACAACATACAAGGGGGGGTAGGCCATATGACAGACCCTATACAATGAGGGGATGGTAAAGTGCTTCTGGGGCAATTAATACAACAAGGAAAGCATGTAGTAGGGAGGGTGGGGTGGGGATCAGCATTTCAGTACAATAGAGGAGAGGGCAGGAGTGGTAGGTGGGTGGGGCAGTAGGGAAGACCTAGGGAGAAAAAGAAGGGGTGGGAGGGGTGAGGGGGTGCAGAAAGAGGGTGGTGAGGGGTGGGTGAGAGAGGTCACTGTAGCAAATGAGGGCAGAGGAAGAGAAGAGGAGGAAGAGTAGAACAGGCATGAGGGAAGAGGTGGTGTAGAATGGAGGGTGTTTAGTAAGAGAGGCAGTGTGGAGAGGGAGTAGGGAATGGCAACAGATTGGGGGGTAAACAGAACAGGAAGGGCAACGCAGGGCCATTTAAGTGTAACAGTCACAGTGGCCCTGGTCACCAGATGCTAGCGGAGTTTTCATTTAAAACTGCTGAGATTGGGAGAGTTCTGCTGGGAGTGAGTTGAACCAGGATGGGGCTTTAACTTTGTAGGATCACTGTCCTTGTGTGGTCTGGCAGCAGGGAATGGTAAATGACAGGCTTTCAGCACTCCTTGTTGGGCGGGTGGCACAGTGAGGGGTCAGTAGGGACTGGACCCCAGGAGGCAGCGGGCCCAGGACAGTCTTCTTAGCTAGGATACAGGTTTGGTAATTAAGCCTGCCTCAGAGCTGTAGTCAGTTAGCCTGTACATAGACATCACAGGTATGTGAAAGTTGAGTTGCTTTCCAGGAGTTAGTAAGTATGCTCTTGTAGTAATTTTCTTTTGTGAGGCATATAGATCTAGTGCAGGTGTTTCTGGCAGCTCTATAGGCTTGTGTGTCAGCTGAAGTACCACACTGTTTGGCACAGAACCAGAGCAGGTCCTTGGATTTCATTTGTTTTATGAGGTCTGGCAACAACCATGGGTTAGAGGTACCCTTGACTTTGCATTTTTTTTTAGGGGTGCATGGACATCACAGGCCAAGTTAAAGGTGTTAATAAAGTATTCAAGCACTGAGCCCACATCCTTAGCTGTGTGAATAGGTGACCAGTCTAGTACATGCAGATGTGCTTTTAGGGGTCTTAGGTGACCAGGCAGTAGCATTCTGTTGCAAATGGTTCTAGGAGGGGGTTTGTTGAATTTATTTGTCCAAAGGGCCATGACCGGAGAGTGGTCACTGATGGTGTCCAGAAGAACATCGGTCTTTGAGATGTGTTCTGGTTTATTTGTGAGGACCCAATCAAGCAGAGTGGAGGTCCCGCTCCTGGAGTTCATCCTGGTGGGGGACTGAACCATTTGGGTGAAGTTAGCTGTGGCCAGGGCATCCTTGTAGTTGTTGGCACTGGGGGCCAACCAGTTGACGTTGAAATCCCCAAACATAATGACTTCTGAGCTACAGCCTAGGAAGTTGATAGAGTCCAGAAGGGAGGGAGGACGGGGAGACACTGGTTTGTCAGTTTGGGAGGTATGTAGACAGAGGCAATGGTCAGTGCCTTGTTATGAGCACCAAGCAGACCTTTTGCGGCCAGTGTCTGACAGTCACTCATAGGGGTGGGTAAGACCAGGACGTGACCAGTAATTGACTCTCTTAGGTAAAGCACACAGCCCCCTCCTTTCTTGGAGAGCCTATCTTGCCTGAAGACAGTGTACCCAGCGATAGCAATTGCAGAATCCGGGGTCCTAGGGGTCAGCCAGGTTTCTTGGATTGATATAATGTCGGGGTTGTGTAGTGAGATCCATGCTGTGAGGGATTCCAGTTTAGTGAGGAGGCTGTAGATGTTCATGCTGGTTAAGGATAGGGTCTCAGGGTTACTGAATACCTTAGCTGCCAGCTGTGGCTGACCAGGGTTAGAGTGGATGTTGCCCATGATTAGTAGCAGTGGCAGGATTAGGCGCTTGAGAAGTGCTATGTTGTGTTTAATATACCGGTGCCTGGCCTTCTTTTTGGTGTTTTTTTTGTACTCCTGGTGTAGCAAGGCAGTTAATACCAATGTTAGGCTAAGGATATTAGAGCCTTTTAGAGTGGGGAGCTGCACCCATTGATTATGTTGTCCAGGGAAGAGTTGACTATGAAGAACCAGATCTAAGTGGCTGGTATAGGTACCATATACTGTCAGGTGGTGGGAGTCTAAACTGAGGGTGAACCCACATATTAGGGTCTCTAGGTGGTTGCCAGATCTGGAAATTAGAGCCAGGAGGATGGCAAGGATCAAAAGGACACTTGAAGGCTGCATCATAGAATGGGCTAGAGAAGCAGGACACAAAGAGGTAATTTGCCTTTAAGACAAGAGGCAGGGTCCAATTAGGGTGGGGTAAGTTAAGACGTGGGAGGGATTTAGGTGTATTTAATAGAGACCGGGGTCTGGGAGAGCAGGTGGGACACAATATAGGTGAGAGATAGCTTCTAGATGTGGAAGGAAAAAAGGTTTGCAGGATGACCAATCACAGCAATCAGTTTCCTGGAGTGTAGCCAATCAGGGATCACTGGAAGGAAGTGTGCCACAAATTAAAAAAGAAAACCTTAAGCATCTGAGAGCCCTACCTTGCAGCAGGATCCCCCAGGAAATGTCAGCATTCAGTAGAGCGTTAGGCAGGCGTCAGCCAGGAAAGCCATGCCGCCTCCACAGATGCAGTCACCCGGACAGGGGCAGGAGCTTGCAGCAGGCTCCCCTAAGAGATGTAAGCAGCGTTCAGTAGAGCGTTGGGCAGGCGGCAGCCAGGAAAGCTGCACCGCCTCCACAGATGCAGTCACTTCAGCAGGGGCAGGAGCTTGTAGCGGGCTCCCCCAGGAGATGTCGGTGGCATTCAGTAGAGTGTTAGGAGGGCAGCAGCCAGGAGAGCCATTCCACCTCCACAGATGCAGTCACCCAGGCTGGGGCAGGATCTTGCAGCAGGCTTCCCCAGGAGATGTTGGTGGTGTTTGTTAGAGCGTTGGGTGAGTGGCAGCCAAGAAAGCCACGCCACCTCCAAAGATGCAGTCACCCGGGTAGAGGCAGGAGCTTGCAGTGGGCTTCCCCAGGAGATGTCGCCGGGGTTCAGTAGAGCATTGGGTGGGCAGCAGCCTGGAAAGCCATGCCACCTCCATAGATGCAGTCACCCAGGCAGGGGCAGGAGCTTGCAGCAGACTCACCAGGAGATGGCAGCGTTCAGCAGAGCGTTGGATGGGTAGCAGCCAGGAAGGTTGCACTGCTTCCACAGATGCAGTCACCCGGGCAGGGGCAGGAGCTTGCAGTGGGCTCCCCCAGATGTCAGTGGCATTCAGTAGAGCTTTGGGTAGGTGTCAGCCAGAAAAGCCGCACCACCTCCAGAGATGGTCACCCGGACAAGGGCAGGAGCTTGCAGCAGGCTTCCCCAGGAGATGTCAGTGGTGTTTGGTAGAGCGTTGGGTGGGTGGCAGCCAGGAAAGCTGCACCATCTCCACAGATGCAGTCACCTGGGCAGGGGCTATCAGAAAAATCTCATTAAAAAAGATATTCACACTGGTATGTTGGTACTACAAAGATGACATTATAGTTATATAAAGGGTGACCATTCTGTTGCACAGTTGTACTGTACATCTTGAATTCTTAAAAACTTAACCAATGTGTCAAATATTTGTCAGGATTTAAATGTAATTAGTAGTGGAACTCTGTTCACCCCTTGCAATATTTAAACTGATGGGGTGACATTTTTCAAAGGGATCAATCCATCTGTCTGCATCTGTCTCAACCTTTACAGGCACCTGATTTGTGGCTTCAACAATTTGCTGAAAATTCAGTTTGCACCTTTTTTGTAAAACTCGCTGCACATTGTGACTTTTTGTTGTATGGAGAGATGTGCAGAGTTGGCAAACGACATGTTACAATTTCATTCGCAAAGTTTGCCAAATTCATGAAGTGCCAATGTCTCAAAGTTTTCTGCAGGCAAAGTAATAATTTTTGGAAGAGCAGCCATGCAAATTCACCAGCAAAGTTGCAAAATTGCTGGAAAAAGTGCCACTTCACCAGGAAAACTCAGTGTTAAGTGGTGAGGTGGTAAATTCATGACATTTTTAGTGAAGGTGAATTCTGCAACTTCACCGGAACTTTGACGTCGAAGTAAAACTTTGCAACATCTCAAGCCGCAGAGAGACACCATTGTTTACAAATGGACTATTGTTTTCTACAGAGCAGACATGAGTGCTGCTCAAACTTCAGAATGTTTCAGAGGAACACAGGGCCTCTGTCACACAAGAAAAGCAATCCATTCTCTCCAAAAGATGCAACTTATACCAGTCTGAAAATAAAATCTGTAATACAACAGTGACAGATTTTTACATGTCATACTGCATTAATGTACTCTACATCATTAGCATGCCACCAACCAGGTTTATAAAGGAAAAGAGGAAATGTTAAAAATCCCATCAGAGCAGCGTGTTCATCCATTGCTTTGGATGCAGCTTTAACATTCAATATTACGAGAGTGTGCTGTACCTACTGACTAATGGAAACATTTAAGTAATTTTTATTGACACTGGTGCAATGGAGAGGAAAACCATCTGTGACAAAACACGGTGTGAACCTGAGCCCAAGGATTGACCTGTTCCTCCAAGGCAAGTTTATTCTGCAAGGAGATCTAAAGCACATTATAAAGTATTGCATTCTGGGACTCATATCTGAATACAGCCATAAGCAATGTGCTAAGGAAAACACATAGCACCAATTAAAGCATAGCTGTACTGAACCCCTGTCTATGGCATGTTTCACATATGAATATAGGCTTGTGGTAGCACCACATGAAGTGCAGAGGTACAGCACCCCACAATTCTCCTGCTGTTAACATACACCCAGGAGCAAAGGGGTCTCGCGCCTCCCAAACAAGTCAATGCTTTTGCTTTGGCTGCCATATTCAAATGCCAACATGTTAATCACCACATGAGACAGGCAAGAAGCTAAAATGTCATTTGTATATAAGTGCGTGGCTTTTAGAAGTGCTGTACAATGCCTCCATGCCTTTTAATGTATTGAGGAGTTGTACAGAGACGTGTTGGGTGCCCCTCCCATCCTCGAACCCAAAGTTAGTTATAGTGGAATTAAAGATTAATTCCCTGGTAGTCTACTACCTCTTTCTCTCTTTCTCTCTTTCTCTCTCTCTCTCTCTCTCTTGCTCTCTCTCACTCAATCCCTGTTTGTATGCCTTGGTAGTCCACTGGTAAACCCTTACCCTTCCCTACCCAATCCCCATTTGTAGCCTGTGGTAGTCCAGTGGTATCACTGTACCTCACCCAATCCCTGAATATAGTCCCTAGTAGTCCAGTTTTACTCCCCCTCACTTGACCCTGTTTGTATTCCTTGGTAGTACAGTGGTACCGCCTCCCTCACTCAGTCCCAGTTTGTAACCTGTAGTAGTGCAGTAGTTTCACCAATCAACTGACTGTAGTCTATGGTACTGTAGTTGTATCCCATCCCTCACCCGATCCCTGTTTATGTTTCTTGATACTTCACTGGAACCCCCTCACCTATTCTTGTTAGTAGCCCATGGAAGCCCAGTGACACCACCCTCCCTGAGTTGATCACCTAGTTGTAGTCCCTGGAAGTCCAAAGGTACACCCTGCCTCCCAAATCCCAATTTGTAGTCCCTGATAGACTAATGATATCCCCCTTTACTCACCGAATCTACCATTGTGTCTTGCAATAATTCTCTGAAGTTCAGGGATCTCTTTCCATTGCCACTAATCTCTGGCCCCTCATGTTATTCATTAGTTGTAAAACATTTGCAGACTTAACTGATCGACAAGAAATTGGTAAAATGGTCTTCAAAGAGGGAATGGGAGGGGACAGAAAATACCTCTCTGGGAATGGCATTCCAAAAGGAGCAGCAACTGAAAAAGCCTGTCACTCATACCAGTTGTGACACATGGATTAGCAAGGAGAGGGAGGTCAGGGGAGTATACAGGATGAGGACAGTTTTTTGACTTAAAGACTGATAGTAAGGGAGAATGGTCAGATTCCTGCAGGGATTTGTTACATTGTCAACCCAAAATATAGTCTTTGTGTGCCTGCTTGGGAGACAGCACCATCTGAGGTAATGCTGTAAATTGCAGCGGTGAGGATGGTAGCGAGTTGTAGTTGTGTAGTACTTGCACCTTACTGTTTTTATGTGCACAACAATACTGTATATTATAGGTACTTTAGTATTGATAACGCTTGCTGTATGTTTGTATGTGCAGTATAACAATACTGTATATTATTGGTACTTTAGTATAGATTGCTAACGTTGCATGTTTGTATGTGCATTTTAACAATACTGTATATTATTGGTTCTTTAGTACTGACTGCACTTGCTGTATGTTTGTGTGTACACTATAACAGTACTGTATATTATTGGCACTTTAGTACTGATTGCCCTTGCTGTATGTTTGTATGTGCAGTATAACATTATTTAAGCAAGAAGGTATGACTGCGGGTTATGTTAATGTTCTAGTTAATCACCCCTGGGGGTGTAATGTGGCATGAGACGCAGACCCATATTGCCCCAATGAGGTGATTAACTTGAACATTAACATAACCCCTGGGAGTACCTCATTGCTATTATTATAACTGGGTTTAATTTTATTGCAGTTTTCCAATGTCCTATAGAGCCATGGACCTGTGCACTGTAACAATACTGTATATTACTGGTATTTTAGTACTGATTTCACTTGCTGTAGGTTTGTATTTGTACTATAACACTCTTGCCGTATGTTTGTATGTGCACTGTAACAATACATTATATTATTGGTACTTTAGCACTGATTGCCCTTGCTGTATGTTTGCATGTGCATTATAACAGTCCTGTATAATAGTATATAGTAGAACATTGTTCTGTATAGAATTCCATCCCTTTCAAAATGCTGTTGTAATATCATTCAGATGTCATGGATTGTGATTGTACCCTTCTCTGGTACAACAGCATTCTGAAACCTCTAGAGACTGCACAAGTCAGTTTCATTCTTAAAATGAAAGAACCACCACATGCACATTTTACATAGTACTACACACTATAAAAAATACAGAATAAGGAACTTTATGTACAGCCAGTGTGTTCTGCCACTTCACAGTTCTGATTCCCATTGACCTCTCGAGCTTCACTTTTGAGGTCAGAGGGAATCAGAACTGCTCCCTGGCAGAACATACTGGTTGTGCATAGTTGACCATCCAGTATTCTCTATTTATTGGTACTTCTGTATTGATTATTCTTGTTGTACATTTGTGCGTACACTATAACAGTACTGTATATTATTGGTAATTTACTACTGATTGCCCTTGCAGTATGTTTGTGTGTGCACTATAACAATACAGATGAAGCTTCTCCAGTAGCAGGCTTCTTATCCCGATTAAGCAGCCATCCCAATTAACAGAAGTTCACACATTTATATGACTCAGTCAAACAAACAGAGACTAGGCATTGCAGGGTACCTCTAATAACCATCCAGCTCTGTATCGATTGTCAGTATCAGTATAAGTTTATTCATTTGACAATCAAGTCATTGCAAAGACAAACATGCATATAATAGCAATAAAATAAACTATATATACAGACTGTCATAATTATACAAATTATCTGCCAGTAAATTAATCACAGCCATAAGCAAGTATATATTATTAAAACTATACTTGTTCAATATTAACTGGTAAACATTTTTGCATTTAAGTCTGAAGCATTTCCATATCCTAAAGGTGTAGGAGACCAGAACAAATTAAATTATAAAACATAAACAAAACTATAAGTGTGGAGTTGATTGTTTCTGGATGGCATAGGTTTACTTCCATCCACCATGCCCCTCACCCCACCTGCCCCAAGCATGTAACTTCCTTTATAGCAGGGGTTCTGACATCACTTCCCCAAAACTGCTAACAACATACACCTGTTCATATCCTTAAAGGAACAGCACACTGACTAGGGGGTAGAGACACTCACACGTTTGCACACACTAAAGCAAGGGGAAAAAAAAGCATCTGAAACAGGAAGGGACACAGACATGTGGGGAGTGGTGCAATGCACTGGCTGTGGAGTAGCAGTCTTCCAGAAGACATTCTGGAAACTGCGTTTCTGCCCTATTTGCAGGCACCACTCAGGTCTGAGGGAGGAGGTTGTTCACTTCCATGCTGACCTAGCAGGGATTCGGGAAACCTGCTCCCCCACCCAGGCCACCACCACTACCTCAGAGATTGCCAAGAAAGGGGAGTGGTTGAACCACGGTGGGCTCAGGAAGGGGGAGGGTGGTGGAACAGAGGCGCATCCCTTCAGTTGTGCCTCTCCACAATTCATTCGCCACTCTGGTGGAGCATGGTTCCTCTATGGAGGCACCTGCAGTGGAGACCAAGGAGGATGCTGGGAACCTCCACAATGGAGACCCACAGGAGGGTGGCACAGGACCCCACAGGGGAAGGAAACACCTCCTGGTGGGGAACTCAATTGTTAGTGGGGTAGAACTGGAGGAGGGAGGGGAAAGGGAGGCAAGGTGCCTGCCCGGCACCATGGCTTGGAGGGACAGGAAACAAATCCTCATGATCATGGAAGCAGCTGCAAGGGGGAGTGAGTTGGATGTCATTATCCACCTAGGGATGAATGACCTGGCTGAGAATGGGATCAGAGCAGTGCAACAGAAGTTTGTGGAGTTGGGGAGGGGCCTTAGACAAGTAGCACACATGGTAACTTTCTGAAAAGTGCTACCTGTCTATGGCATGGATGAGGCTAGGGTACTCTGCACCATGGGATTCAATGACTGGCTGAAAAACTGGGCAGAGCTCAGGGATTTGGCTTTATTGGGGACTGGAGCTCCACCTGGAGGGATGCAGGCCTATATAGGTATGACAGCCTGCATCTATCTAGGAGGGGAACCAGGATCCTAGGCGATAGGTTTAAATGCTTCATTGGCAAGCATTTAAACTAGACAAGGGGGGAGGCAGTGAAAAGGAGAAGAGAAATCCTATCCCCCCCAAAAAAAAAATCAGGGTAGTTAGTGAGGTAAACACCAAGATAGAGCAGTCGATAGGGAGAAGGGCAGGGGTAAATGGAGAAAAAGACAAATGCAGGAAGGACAGGGATGGGGAAAAAAGAAATAAAGCCATAAAAAAATGGAGGGTAATGAGTACCAATCAGGGTGGGACAAATAGGGTCACCAGGTCACCAAATGCAACCTGGCTAAACATTTTGGCCACCAGATGTGTGTAAAAACTCGCCATTCTGGCGAGTACTAAGCCGCATCACTGGCGCGCATGCGCGGTAGCTCAGCATCCCCTCAGCTGAGCTGCCGTCATCGCACATGCGCAGAATCATCTTTTCCAGCCCAGAGAGAGCAGGAGGGACATGTCTGGGTGGGAGGGAGCCAGAGGAGGAGTCGGGACTCGAGTCGGGGCTTCAATTCAGCGAGTCTGCACAGCACAGTCAGTCACGAGGTGAGCAGTTGGGACTGTTGGGTGCTCACATGGGTGGGGGAGTCGGGAGGAGGGGAAAGGATTCGCTTGTGCCTTCGCCATTCATTTCAGGTGCTGAGCGGGTGAGGGAGACTTACTGTGAGCTCTGTCGCAGCAGAGCATAACTGTGTGCCGTGAAGTTGTTCAACAGCCCTTTTAAGGGCTCAGACCAGTAAATAAAAAGTACCAGACAAGTACTGTTTTTTAGGAGCCTGTGTGTCCTCCATCCTGTATAAAAAACAGCAGCTTACTTTTCTCAGTTTGGGTTTGGGGACGACATGCTGACTGGGGGAGGGGTCGGTACTTGGTGGTCCTGTTGTGGGGATTGGTGGTGGGGATGGGAAGCCCTGAAACTGAGTGGGTAAATTAATATTTTCTTAATTTGCAATTGCTGCAGCTCTGTGCTAACTGCTGAGTGAGTCTGATGACTGGGAGAAGAGAGGGGGACAACAGAGACACTGCTTTGTGGATGTTTGGTGGTACAGGGGTAGCTGTGAGCAGCTGTAATCTGTATCTGATTTTGCTGTTCAGTCTTTTTTGGGTGGGATTGGGACTCTTGGGCCCAAAACTGAAAAAAATACAAGCTACAATAATTTAAAGTCCAGAGTCCGGACTACCACTGTTGTGTGCATATTAGTGGTTGTTTGTGTCAGGTTTTTTGGGGGGGCCAAAAAATTAGAGCTTGTCACAATTAATGAAACGCCCATAGTAGTGCTACCTGTGTGCATACTGCATATTATTGACTGCGTCTTTTGTTGTTTGGCTATCCACCTGTCTCGTCCAGTCCTCTTGAGGTTATGTCAGGCTTTTTAGAGTGGACCAATTTAAAAGAAAAAAAAAATTAGAGCTTGCCACAATTAAAGAAAAAGGCATAGCTATTATAACCTGTGTGCAAGCATATTAGTGACAGCCTCTGGTAATTGTGTACCACAAATATCAGCCCATCCCAGACAAGTCCATCAGTCTCACTGTAGTCTGACCACTCACAGTCACAGCTACAGCCAGTCCTCCTGGTTGTGTCAGGCTCAGGCAGGCATTGGAGTAATAAAAATGTCTGGAAAAAAGAAAGAAAAACAACAACCTAATTTGTTTTCCTTTGGCTTTATTAAACCCAGTGTATGTGCTCTGGAAGAATTACGTAACAAAACCATTCAAGTCATCAGTGACACTGACAGTAACATTGTCGATGTTGCTGCCAAGGAGGAACATGTGAAATTAAATCCTCCAGTTGGTAACGCTGCTGCTGCTGTTTGTTCTTCTATTTCTGGAGGAAGGGGCAGCCAGGGTGATGGCCACGACTCCGACCATATTGCAGACCATCACTGGTTACTGATATTGTTCAAGTTCCTAGTGTTTCTGCTACTTCTAATAGTGTTTTCGTTGCAGATAGTTCATCTTCCTCAAGCTCTCTGCCCAGAATAAATCCTACCAACAGGAAAAAAAGATTCAGTGAAACACAAATTCAGGGTTGAATGTCACGGGAATTTGACTAGCTTCAGTATGAGAAGCAAAGCAACACTATGAGTTGCAAGGTGTGTAGGAAGCAACCCCATCTGGCAGATCACACATCTGTGTTTTTTGTTGGTAGCAGTACTTTTAAAATGGAGTCTATAAAAATTCGTGATGCAAGCAGTTCCCATGTAAAATGCATTCTGGCTGAAAGGGCTCAAAGGGCACCAGAATCCACACCTATGGCTTTTTGTTTTCAAAAGATGAATGCTGCAATGAGAGAATCCATGCGGTGTCTTTTTAATGTTGCCTACTTTCTGGCATCAAGGGATAGGCCATTTCGGGACTTTCCATTTCATATCTCACTGTTACGCAAATGTAATATAAAAGTGATTGAACAATACACAAATCACAAGAGGTGCAGCGAGTTTGTGCATCATATTGCAGCAGTAATAAGCACAAATACAACTGAAGAGATAAAAAAATGTCCTGCTGTTGGACTGTTAATAGACAGAAGCACTGATAGAAGTGTGAGGGAATTTGTGAATGTGTTCATCAGTTGTGTTGGTGAAGATGGTACTCCAAATACCTCCTTTTATTGGTACCGAGCTACTAGGGAAAGCAGATGGTGATGGATACATTGCAGCATTAGATTCACTCTTTAACAAACTTAACATCCCCTTGTGGAAAACTCTTCCATGGATTTCTGGGATGGCGACTGATGGTGCATCAGTCATGCGAGGTCAACGTGGTGGAGTCACGGCAAAGTTACAAAACAGTGGCCTGCCTTGGTTAATTGCTACACACTGCATCACAGATCTTTTACAACTGGCCATTCTGGATGCCCAAAAACATATGCCAGAAGTTCACGAAAATGAAAATGGCTTGCAGGCCCTGTATTCATTTTATCATTCTTCTCACCGAAGAATGATAGCCTTGGAGGAGGCTGCTAACACCCTTTTCATTGAATTGAAAAAAACTGGTCAGCATTTTCACAGTGCGCTGGGTCAGTTTGCACCACAGTGCTGTGTCAGCTCTTCTCCACAACCTGCCGGCAATAATTGCACACTTAGAGAATACTGCAACACAGCACAGTGGGACTACTGATGCAGACAGTGCTAAAGGACATTTGAACTTTGTAAAAACCAAAAAAAAATGTGGTTCTTGGCCTTTCAACAAGATTATCTATCTATTCTTGGAAGGCTTTCTCAAAATTTCCAAAAAGAGGGTCTTCTTACTCAGGTACAGCCACGGGTGGAGAGCTGCATTTCGGAGCTCATGAAGTTGAAGACCAATGCGGGTCCTGCTGAGGCACAGTTTTTAGAGTATGCCAGTTCAGAGGGCAGTCTCCTTACTGGTAGTATGGATGGCAGCAGCACTCCTCAAGCTCCTCCACCAGGCATGACTGAAAATGCTAGTGAACATCATGTAGTACAGAAAAATAGGAATAAAAGGCAAAAAAGAACCAGGCAGGCCACTGCTTCAGACTAAGCAGCCAAGGAGATTGTTTCCAGTGAAAATGCCCGCACGCTGATCAAGAAGAAAATATGCAACGGTGTGGTTGGATTCTTATGTGACAGATTTGAGCCCATGTGGTAGTCGGAAGACTACAAACGATTTTTGGTATTTGACACAACTGTTTGGTCTTCTCCTGATGACCCTCTCTTTCTAAATTTTGGTCAGGAATCCATCACAGGGCTTTGCCAGATGTGCATGCCATTCCTGAAAAAGCAATACAGTTCAGGGCAACTTTTATCTGATCCAGAGCTGGAGGATGCTGAACTTGAAAGAGAAATTACACAAAAACTTTTGGAAGAGTGGCAAGATTTCAAAAATGCTGTCAAAAATCAAAATACAGAGCATGTATTAAGAAAGGTTCACCAAAATTTAGAGAGATTTGGTCTGTTACGGTTGTTGATCACAATTTTTCAGGTAATGCCAGTGAGTACAGCTGCTTGCGAAAGGGGATTTAGTGCTCATAATAGGATTAAAACAATATCTTGTAGCAATCTTATTGATTGCACTATGGACGATTTGCTTATGATCAGTTTAAATGGACCAACAATAGCGGACTTTAATCCAGACCCATCAATTGATCACTAGTACTCAACATCAGGATATCGGCATCTTTCTGGGCATAAAGTCACACATCCAGAATCAGATGTAATGGACTTAGAAGCAAACATAGATGAGGAGTCAGAGTCGGACTCGAGGAGTTGAGTTCAAAGGACACAGACAGTGGTTGCATTGGAGTGGGAGGTGGACCGATTTTTAAAGAAGACAGTAACAGCAATATAAATACTGTTAGCAATCTGTCAGCCATAGTTTTTAGGAAGCATTTACTTATTTTCTGCCCTTGCCCTCAAAATCTAATTTTAGTGATGATGACCCTACAGTGGTGGATTGGGGATGGTAACAGCATAGCAGCAGGCAGCCATGTCTGGCTATGTAATGAAAAAAAAAGTCACAAAAAAAGTACCCCCCCCCAAAAAAAAGAACACACAAGACAATAAGAGAAATCACAACATCTGAAAGGTTTTATTGGTTTATTTAACAAGTCAACAACAAAAAAACAAAAAAATGCAGTGTACACTTAGCACTAGGAGAGGACTTGTTTTCACTTGTAAATCAGCAGGTTCTGGTCAGTCAGTTAGACAGGCAGGACTTTCAATTTGTACTTTATAAATTCTCCCTCCTTTGTATACTTGATGCTGTTCTGGCAAGCTAATTCTCATCAGAATCTCTGGTAAACAAGTTCCCAAATGTAGGTTAATAGACAATTCCTCATCTGAAAGGCAAGTTAAAAAAATGGCTACCATATTTTATAGGCTAGCAGCCGTAAAAAAATTGGCCACCTAAAAATATTTTTGACCACCAGATTTTGAGGTATGGTGGCCAAACTGGCCACCAGGTCAAAAAGTGATTTGTCCCACCCTGGTACCAATGTCTGTAGTCTAGGTAAAAAGCTCCCTGAAATGGTGACCTTGACGGAAGAGGGATGCCTAGATATCATGGCAGTCACAGAAACATGGTATACAGAGATCTATGACTGGGATGCCAACATACCAGGGTATACAATCTACAGGAGGGACAGGGAGGGAAGAAGAGGAGAAGGAGTAGCTCTCTATGTAAGGGAAGGGATCAAAGCAACAGAACTAAAGGGTAAACAGGGAGGAGAGGAGGCACCGTGGGTCACTCTGGAGACAGGAAATGGCTCCACAATTGACACAGGGGTTGTATACAGACCCCCCCATCTCGGGGAGGAAATGGACAAGGAAATGATAGAAGGCATCCTTGGGATGGCAGAGAAAGGGGAAATATTGCTGATGGGGTACTTGAATATGTCAGATGTCAACTGGAGCACCTTTGCTGCAGCCACATCCAAGAGCAGGGCCATTCTCGATGCCCTACAGGGGGCATGCCTCAGACAGCTAGTTTTGGAACCCACTCAGGATGGAGCAATCTTAGACCTGGTACTCTCAAATGGGGACAGACAGAGTATCTCCGATCTTGAAGTGGGTAGCCACCTGGGAACAAGTGACCACCAAACAGTGTGGTTCACAATAAACTTAGCTGTAGAGTCAAGCCATACAAAAGTGAAGGTGATGGACTTCAGGAGGGCTGATTTTGTCAAAATGGAGGAGTGCCTCAGAAAAGCACTAGCAAACAGGCAAGAAGGTGGGGTGGAGCAACAATGGGGAAACATCAAAATCGCAATCACAGAGGCAACAAGCCTTTGTGTGAAGCAAATAAACAAATCAAAATGAAAGAGAAAAACACTATGGTTCTCAAAAGAAGTGACAGGAAAGGTAAGGAAGAAAAAGATCGCATTCAGGAAGTATAAGGAAACACAGAAAGAGCAGGATAGAGAACTGTATCAGTTAAAGCAGAAGGAAGTCAGAATAGCAAAGGCCCAAACTGAGGAAAAGATAGCCAGCTCAGTTAAAAAGGGTATAAAACCTTTTATAGGTACATTAGGGAGAAAAGAAAAACTAAGGCAGGGATACTGAGGCTGAATAAAGAGGAAGGTGGTTGGGCAGAGAACGACCATGAAAAAGCAGGGATACTGAACAATTACTTCTCAGTATTCACAATGGAAAAGCAGGGGGATATACCTAATCCAGTCAATAGAAGCACTCTGGATAGGGGGGTTGATATTAGTCCTTTCACATAAGAAAGGGTTCTGAAAGAACTCTTAAAACTGAAGATGGATAAAGCAATGGGGCCTGATGGGATTCACCCCAGAATTCTAAAAGAACTAAGGGAAGAACTAGTAACACCATTGACTACCCTTTTTAATAAATCATGGGAGGATGGTGTGGTACCTGAGGACTGGAGAACAGTGGATGTGATTCCCCTTCACAAAAGTGGGAACAAGACATAGGCAGGAAACTACAGACCTGTCAGTTTGACCTCAGTGGTAGGGAAAATGATGGAATCACTTCTGAAGGAAAGAATCGTTGAGTACCTAGAGGCCAGTGGGGCACAGGACCCAAGGCAGCATGGATTCACAGCAGGAAGGTCATGTCAGACAAATCTAATTGATTTCTTTGACTGGGTGACCAAAGTAGTAATCCAGGGAGGGGCTGTGGACACGGTCTACCTAGACTTTAGCAAGGCATTTGACACAGTCCCACACAAAAGATTAATAAATAAATTAGCCAGCCTGGGAATCGGTTCCAGGGTGGTAGCCTGGGTAAACCACTGGCTGGACAACAGGACACAGCGGGTAATAGTAAATGGAGTCCACAATGAGGAAAGGAGTGTTTCTAGTGGGGTACCTCAGGGTCCAGTATTCGGGCCAGTTCTTTTTAATGTCTTTATAAGTGACATTGCAGAGGGACTGGAAGGAAAAGTATGTCTTTGTAGATGACATAAAGATCTGCAACAGGTGTGATACACAAGGTGGGATGGAAAGGATGAAAAGGGACTTGGCAAGGATGGAGGAATGGTCAAATATATGGCAGCCTAGATTCAACACAAAGAAGTACAAAGTAATGCACCTGGGAAACAAAAACCCAGGGGAATAGTACACAATGGGGGTGAGATACTGACAACAGTAAAATGGAAAGGAAACTGGGGGTAGTCTTATCAGATGACCTAAAGGTGGGCCAGCAATGTGAGAAGGCAGTAAGGAGGGCTGGGGGGATACTGGGATGCATAGGGAGAGGCATCACCAGTAGAAAACAGGAAGTTGTTGGCCTGTGTACAGACAGTTGGTAGACCACATCTGAGTACTGTGTACAGTTCTGGAGACCCCATCTCTGGAAAAACATAGGGTGGAGGCTGTCCAGAGGAGGGCAACCAAAATGGTGCAGGGTCTGCACCAGAAGACTTATGAAGAAAGACTAAAGGAGCTTAAGATGTATAGCCTCGAGGAAAGGGGGGGAGGACATGATAGAAACTTTCAAATACCTCAAGGAAATCAACAAAGTCCAAGAGGGTAGCATCTTTCAGAAAAAGAGATGTGCAAGAACAAGGGGGCATGAGTTGAAGATAGAGGGGAGATGGGTCAGAGGTAATGTGAGGAAGTATTTCTTCACAGAGGGGGTTGTAGATGCATGGATCAGCCTCCCTGAGGAAGTTATAGAGTCAAAAACAGTGGAGAAATTCAAGAATGCTTGGGACAGACATAAGGCAATTCTAGTGGGTGGGTAGGAGGAAGTAGGCTGTTGGTTAACTAGGATCTGCAGCTTCTCCGTTAGGTAGGGAAATGGGCAGACTAGGTGGGCCAAGCAGTCCTTATCTGCCATCAAATTATATGTTTCTATGTTGTTTCTATGTAAAGTCTAATTAAAAGCTATAAACGAGGCTGTGATCTCAAAGTCTTGTCACCCTTCCAAGTGTCATTCTACGGATCACTGTGTAACCTCTCAAGTTTTGCAGAAATGACCAAACCAATAACAGCCAGAACTGTTCCAGTCGGTACCCTTTGGTCTATTGATCAGAACCACAAAAATTGCTTCCTTTCTTTGATGAGTTTTCACTGGTCCACTAATATAGCCCATTTAATAGCTGGCCAATTAATGGCTATTTGGCTTCACTCAAGGGCCCTCATCTATTCTCCTATAGAAACATTTCAGGAAAGCATAAATTGTGGCACTTTAATCAGACCTGTTTGTATTTTCACTTTGATCCATCCCAAAATAAACAGGAGTCATAATTCCCCTTTAACAAACCTGAGGATCACACATTAAGTCTCTGAATGATTTACTCAAAGGGGACTACGATGTTCAGTCTTTTCAAAGTAATTTTAACTCCCACTTTTAACTAAATTAGTTTCAGCTAAGTTCTTTTGTCTAATTCACTCAGACAGCCTCCATTTCAAGTATTCCCTCACCCAGCAAATGTTAGTTGTTAAATATTTAATGATCAATGTGTACTTCAACCAAATTAACTTAGAGCAGTCTAAACAAGTTAATAGACCACACACCATAAAATAACAGCTTTTCTATTCAAATAACATGTAAATAAATCATACAATTTAACACAAAAGTATAATGCAGTATAAAAAAAAAATCCCTGACTTTCAGGAATCCAGACAGGTTGCAGACATAAAATGAAGGAATAGGCTGTGCCTATGCATGGAATCCATACATTTTAAAATTCTTTAAGATAAAATATAAAACTCCTTTTCCTCTAAATAACCCATACATCATCAGGTTACAATCTTAAGGTTGAATTTACATTGACCTTCAAAAATGTTTAACTCCATAACTAGGAGTCTAATTTTAATGTGCAGTTGCCAGACTGAGCTCAATCAGAATAAAAAGACTGTTGGCTTCATAAATGGAAAGGCATAGAGCAGTATACTGTTCTGTTTGCTCCTATATCAAAGGTCAAGTTTTTTCATCTAAAGTAGATAGATGCACTAAACATATAGGCTCCTCGAACTGGAGTCCCATTCCCTTCATGCATTTTAATAATAATCTTCGGTAAATTCAGATAAGTTCAAAGGAGAATAAGGATATCAGAGCGGCCAGTCATATCTCACCAAAGGGAGTCCATGTACTCCATGGAAACAACTGGTGATTTAAACAAAAATCTACCATTTCAATGTAGGAACAGAGAAGGTGTAAAAATGGAAGCAGTACCTCATAGGGGTTTTACCCCCCCTTCTGCTGAAGTCCACCTGCCACCACCATCAGTGTCTTACCATGATTATGAAAGTTATTTTCCTGTAGCACAAGGTAGCTTAAACATATTATCATAATATTCCCTTTGATATCAAAATAACTCCATTTAACCATGAAGAGTAATTTGGCTCCCTTCTCTGAGAGTCCACAAAATATTTCAGTTTCTTTTAGCTCTCCTTAACTGCTTTCTCACTCCCACTTCTCCTGGACAATTTCCTGAAAATGAAGCCACCTGTTGAGTAACTAAAGAAAGCACTCCACTAAGCGCAGTAAATTCAAATACTCAAATAAAACAAAATTGATATCCCCAGCCTGTTGGCAATGCTGGCTTACCTTTTACAAGGCCAAAAAGAGCTTCTCAGCAGAAAATGCCACATTTCAGGTCATGAGCATTCCACAGGATGGCTCCCCACAAATAACTTTTCATTTGGCTTTGCTTCATATTATTAGCCACTGCAGTGACACGACTCAGACTGCAATTATTTATATATGTATTTATTTTACTTTTTGAATTGCAAAAGCTCCAAGCCAACAATAGCTCCATATCAGTACATCGGCTAAAGAAATCAGTGCATATGGGGAGCACCCACCGCAGAGCCGAAAGGAGTTGTGACTCTATTTGACAACTGCCACTTGTCTGGAAACTTTTATCACATAGGTAAGCTACCAGTTCTGCTCAAGCCAAAAGAAGCCTAAATTAGGCTGTGAACACAGCATTAAAAAGCCACATTTTATAACAATACCTCGGTCGAACTCCTCTCATGGAATCACGGTGCCAGCAGCTCCCAAATATCGGAGTATCAAAAAAAGCACAGCATACCAAAGTAAAAGTTAACAAGCTGAGAACATACATTTCAATTCTCAGTTTAATAACACACACCAATATACACTCACTTCTTTTAGCTCTACAGCTCCCATTTAGCAGAACACTGAAATGTAATGGCCAAACAGCCACCTGAAAAATAGCTTGTTTGGTTTATCTGTGCCAGAAGTTACTTGTTTTTAAGAACCTTACAAAGATAACCAAAGTCTCATTCATGGGAACCATAAACAAAAAGTCCTAAATCCTGCAACCAAAAAACTGAAGAGCGAGTTGCGGGAGCAGAGCAGCATTGTGGCCATATTGCTGCCCCACCCCCCACCAGACCCTGTATCGATTGAAAAAGTAGCTGTTTCTGGCAATTTCTTCAAAGTGATCACAGTTTCTACCTAGTACAGTATTAAGCCCCATATCCCGCACATCATAAATATGTACTGTACATTCATGCATTAATTTTCATTTGGTCTACTTTCCAACCGTCGAAAGAAACAAAAAAAAGATGCTGAATGCGATCCCACAGAAAGGCATGTCAGGATGGAAGGCCGTAGCAATCAACGATCACTGAACAATGTTTCCTGATGCTGATACCCAATGCAGAGCAGTGCTTATTGAAGAGTGAGTTTTCCAAATTCTGATGAGCACAAGGAAAAGAAAAAAAGTTTGCTGGTTGTGAGCATTTTGAGATGGCTCACTGCTCCTTCTGCTTCTAGATGTTTTGTTTTTTTTTTAATTCAGAAACAAGCGAGGGGGGGAGTCAGGACATTTCATTCCAGGAAAGCCGCCATGTATATGTTAAGTCTGTGGAGGTACTAATCACACTTCCTCAGCAGCCTGTTAATGTTATTCTGTTTCATGGAATTGATAATACGGCAGTGTGTGGAGGTGTGTAGTGGTATTATTCATACAGAATAGGACTGAATCATGCCAATAATCCAGCATCCCTGTACTAATTAAACAGATGGGGATGCCACTGAAATGAATAGCCTCTTAATTGGTTGCTGGTGGGATGTCCCAATAAACTGGATGTCCCTATTTTCCATGTTCTGAGTAAGTGGATTCATCTGTACTATATATTATTGGTACTTTAGTATTGATTACTCTTGTTGTACGTTTGTGTGTACAATATAACAGTACTGTATATTACTGGTACATACTTTAGCATTGATTGCACTTGCTGTATGTTTGTATCTGCACTATAACAATAATGAATATTATTGGTACTTTAGTACTGATTGCCCTTGCTGTATGTTTTTGTGTGCACTGTGATAGTACAGGGTACTGTATATTATTGGTACTTTAGTACTGACTGCTCTTACTGTATGTGCATTATAACAATACTGAATAGTATTAGTACTTCAGTATTGATTACACTTGCTGCGTGTATACTTGCACTATAACAATACTGTATATTACTGGTACTTAAGTACTGATTGCCCTTGCTGTATGTTTGTATGTGCACTATAACAATACTTAAGCAATAAGGTATGACCAGGGATTATGTTAATGTTCTACTTAATCACCCCCTGGGGTATAATGTGGCATAAGGCACAGCCCCATATTGCCCCATGAGGTGATTAACTTAAACATTAACATAACCCCTGGGAGTACCTTATTGCTATTATTATAACTGGGTTAAATTGCATTGCAGTTTTCCTATGTTCTGTAGAGCCATGGTTTCACCTGTTAAGGCTTTTTCACGGGAGTGCTACTACGGGGTTTATATCTGCAATGCCAGGTACTGCTTTGCAATTATTCACTTTTTCACATTTGAATAAATATCTGTATTTATTAGTACTGTATGCTGGTGCTGGATTCTATCATAATTTAACTGTGACTTTTTTATGTTGGCTCGCACATGCGCAGCCAACATATTGCGGTAATAGCAGATTTGGAGGTGTGGTCACTGTTGGGCGAATGCAGGGCACACATCAGTAGGTGCGTCCCTCACTCCCCAATCAGGCAGCATGCAGGCGCCACATCAGCAATGTGGAATGTGGCCACCAGATCTAACAAAAGGTCCACTGCAATGAGAGCGGAGCTCTCATGCCGCGTGACCACAACTCGCCTCCCAACGTGCACGCAACACTGCTGCAGCCTCCTGTCAGAATGCTGATGGGGGAGCCCACTCCCCATCGGCATAATAACCCCCCTCTCATTTACAATGTATGTTGAGGGGGTGCCCAATCCCTCTCGGCATCATGCGCACCCCCCAACAGTTTTTCTTTGCTGACGGGGGGCCCCACTTCCTGTTGGCTTCAGTGCCTGAGTGATGTTGCTGATGGGGGAGCCCACTCCAATTTGGCATTATGTAACACCCCCCGCATTTGTTGTGTGATGATGGGGGTGCCCAATCCTCATTGGCATAATGTCACCCCCGCCACTTTTGTTGTGTGCTGATGGGAGTGCCTAATCTCCGTCAGCTACAGCTGCCCCCAATAAAGAGGTGTTGGGATGCTGGGAGTCTACCCCAGTATGCCACATGCCCCTGTTAAAAAATGGTTCTGCAATGTTTTTTTTTACCCTGTCAAAAGAAAACGGTCCCTCACAGTATCCCTGCCCTCTTCACACAACCTGCACCCACTCACTTCACATCCTGCCTCCCCACATACTCCCTCACCCCATACTTACCTCCGGAGTCCAGCGTGATGATCTTTGTTGGACCGGGAACACGTCTGGACTCTTCAAAGCTGACCACGAACTGAGGAAATGCCGGTAAGCTGTATAATGGAATAAATAGGGTTTTTTCAACTTTGATGCATATCTCAGTCATTTTTGGAATTTTGGCACCAAATTTTTCAACATGGAGGATTTTAGGACCCTCCTCATAGCAGATTCTGGCACTGTCATGGCATTAATTGGCCCCAAAAGGTGATTTCGCAGTCACTGCGTGGAATCACCTTTCGGGACCGATTGACAAAACGACAGTGCCAGTGTTCATGAGGTGGGCTCTCAAAAACAATCAATACTAATGAAAAAGATGTGGGAAATGAACTAAGAATTAAAAGTCCTTGGTAGTGTTGCAGACTCTAATGGGTGAAAGTACCAATTCAAATGAAAAAACATCCGAGTCTGTATCATACGTAATCTTCCTTTTATTGATTCAAATTCTGCCCCTACGTTTCGCTGCTTTCAGCTTGTTCACGGGGCCCATCAAATCTAAATAAATCATAAATATATATCAATTAAATTACTATTTTAATGATTCTTGTATTTCATTTCAAAATTACCTCATAACCCCTTATTTTATAAAATTTTAAATTTTAAAAGTTTTTAATTCATCACCTGAATGGAGATCTGTTGGTCTCTTGATAATTTACTTTTTGACCCCAGATGAATCTATTGTCTGTAAATCAAACAAAATCAATATAAGCCAAGTCCTTATGATTATTCCATGAGTTTTTTCTAATTCCAAAAATACAATAATAATTTGCAACAAAAGGGGAACAAACCTTATTTATTTTCCTATATTTATGGATCTTTCCTTAATAATTATATGTCATAACCTACAAAGAAAAAATGAAAACTAAATTTAATCAGGAGATATATGAATTTGTACTTTCATAAGTAATTTCAAACATCCACTGGTTGTGCTCACCCTTTCGGAGATCTTTGCATATAAAATCTCGTTTTAATGTTCCCAATTCCATATGTGGTAACCACTTTCCAATTAATCCAATGCCTGAGAGCAAACTGTGTCCACCAGCGTTTTAGTAACCGCGTTTTACAGCATGAACACGCCGCTAATTAATAATCTCTTCTAATTACCGCAATATCTAAAAGATAAATGCTTCCACCAGCTCCAAGAGTGGGAGATGAGACTTTTATTAATGGGATATCCTAAAATTCCAACTTTCTATGCATTACCTAAAATACATAAGGATATATATGATCCACCAGGAAGACCCATTGTATCAGGTATTGAATCAGCTTTTGACCCCATCTCTAGATATGTAAATCATTTTTTGCAACCATTGATAGAAGAGAGTAGCACTTATTTACAAGATTCTTCAGATTTCATTAAGAAGATGGACCAAGTACCAAAAAATCCATCCATAAAATATTATTTGGTGACCTGGGATGTGAAGGATTTATATACCTCTATCCCCCATGATCAAGGGGTTATAAATATGGGAAAAATTTAAATAGAAGACAGGAACCTATGATTCCACGAACAGTGTTATTGCAAGAATTGGCAAGTTTTATTTTAAAAAATAATTATTTTGAATTCGAAGGGAAATTCTATCAACAGGATAGAGGTACTGCAATGGGCAGCACAATGGCACCAAGTTATGCCAATAGTTACATGATTATTTTGAAGAAGAATATGTATTTAATAATGTAAAAAATTCCTTTTTTAACAATATACAATTTTGGAAACGCTTTATTGACGATATTTTTTGTTTATGGTCAGGAACAGAGGAGGAATTACTTCTTTTTGATCCGGCATTAAATCATTTTGACAGTAATTTAAAATTTAGTATTACTTATGATGAGAAATGTATTCCATTTCTAGACCTGGAGGTCAGGATCACTGATTCAGTATGTACTACCACACTATACAGGAAACCTACTGACAGGAATACTTTATTACATCATAGAAGTTTTCATGATTTAAAGCTTAAGAATAGTATTCCCTATTCTCAATTTGTAAGGGTTAAATGAAATTGCACAGAGCACACGGAATATGAAGAACACAAAAGAGATATGATTAATAGGTTCAGAAAGAGAGGGTATCCCCACAACGTTTTGACTTTAGCAAATAAAAAGATTGAAACTATGTCTAGGGTTAACCTATTGAATAAAGGTCCTAGGGAGACATATGATAGGGTGGTTTTGCCACTAGATATAATCATAAAATGGGAGACATCAGGAAAATTATTTACAAATACTGGTATTTGGTTTCAATGGACAACCAGCATGTGCAGTCTTTACAAAACAAACCCAGAGTGGTATCAAAAGTTCAGAATTTAAGAGACAGGTTGGTCCATTCACAATTCACACATGGCTTACCTAAAAATGAAAATCAACTACTTCTAGGCCCACTTCAACCAG
Organism: Neoceratodus forsteri; assembly: GCA_016271365.2. Classification (NCBI taxonomy): domain Eukaryota; kingdom Metazoa; phylum Chordata; order Ceratodontiformes; family Ceratodontidae; genus Neoceratodus; species Neoceratodus forsteri. The sequence continues at coordinate 763,442,745 of CM028138.1, read as the reverse complement.
GAATGAATAGATGTGGAAGGTGTGCGGTTTGCAATAATACCAGTAAAAAATTAATGTTTAAACATCCTTATTTTAATAAGGAATTTAAAATTAGAAATTTCATTGATTGCAACACGGAAGGGGTTATATATGTGATACAGTGTCCATGTGATAAATTATATGTGGGACAAACCACACGAGCATTAAAGCTCCGAATAGGAGAGCATAAGAGTGATATACGAAACAGAAATGAGAAATCTCCGGTTGCAATGCACTTTAATGAAGTGAATCACACAGGGGCATCATTGAGATTTTGGGGCTTGGAAAAAGTTGAAAAACCCAACAGGGGTGGAGATTACAAAAAACTGTTAGAAAAAAGAGAAATGAAATGGATGTTTGAACTTAAAACATTGGATAAAAATATTGGTATGAATATTGAATTTAATTGGCAGGTGTGTGTTTAAAGACAGAAATTATAAAATAATAATGGTTTATTTGTAAAATGTATTACTTTAGTAGAACATTTGATACATAGGAGATAATTGAGCAACATGCTGGTGTGTCCCAGAGAACCTGTAAAATGTTGAGATTAACATAAAATTAGATTTATATATAAAAAAGAGTATTGAGAGTTGATTAGAAAATTGCCTCCTTCTTACATATTATTGTATATGTTTTTGTACATATTTGTATATTAACAAGTGACTAGGATGAGATTATTAGGACCTATCAAGGATTGGAAGTTTGATTTGAATGTGGACTAAAATATAATGGATTTGTAAGATATTGGATATAATTATTTGTGTAATAGCACGTTGGTTTAGGTTCTCTGTAATGAAATGAAAATAAGATTGAGAACATTTTCCACTCTCTCATTATTAAAGTTTGAATGAAAAGTGGGTTTTTTAGGTAGAGAACATTTTATAATGTAACAAGTCCCTAATGGAGATCTTATGGTCTAATATATATGGTGAAAAACCCATGCTTGAATTAAAAAGACTTTATGAAAATTAAAAATAATCATGGGACCTTACTGCACTGGAATTTCAAATAATAGAATTTAGCGTTAAGCTGTTTATTTAAAATGATTTTATTTTAATAAAAGGGATAAGTAATGTCCCAGATAATTTAATCATCATAAGGAGATTTTTTCATAAAAAAGAGATAGCTTGCTAAAGCGGACGTATATTAGAAAAATACACAGGGATGTGCTCATAAGACGTATATTCATAGACAATTTTCTAAAGGTCACACAGCTGATAAGTTTGAAGACACATGCGGATAGAGATCCTATATATATAGCAGATCACGATCAAAAAGTAGCAGTTTGAGATAAATTTATGTTATTAAGGGTCAAACAGTCTTTTCAGAAAATCAGGAATATAAATAAGGGGCTTTAAACAGATAAAACAAGGCTGTCTGGCAAATTAATCTACAAGATCGCTTAGTAGCCCATGAATATTCATGAGTCTGAATATTCATGAAGGAGCTCACCTGAAAAGAATGAATGAGGATCTCGCGGGATATCTGAGCCCTTCCCACATCATTTCATGGCGTCTTAAATGCATTTAAGAAGATCTGAAAGCAGGTCTTGCTTTTATTGCCTAAGTTGGATGCGAGGAGAGCACCATGTGAGAACTAAATAGGGGAACATTCATTGGCAGCGTGTGGTTTTATAAAGTGCGGAAGTTGGCAGCACGCTGGTGGAAGCATTTATCTTTAGATATTGCGGTAATTAGAAGAGATTATTAATTAGCGGTGTGTTCATGCTGTAAAACGCGGTTACTAAAACGCTGGTGGACACAGTTTGCTCTCAGGCATTGGATTAATTGGAAAGTGGTTACCACATATGGAATTGGGAACATTAAAACGAGATTTTATATGCAAAGATCTCCGAAAGGGTGAGCACAACCAGTGGATGTTTGAAATTACTTATGAAAGTACAAATTCATATATCTCCTGATTAAATTTAGTTTTCATTTTTTCTTTGTAGGTTATGACATATAATTATTAAGGAAAGATCCATAAATATAGGAACATAAATAAGGTTTGTTCCCTTTTGTTGCAAATTATTATTGTATTTTTGGAATTAGAAAAAACTCATGGAATAATCATAAGGACTTGGCTCATATTGATTTTGTTTGATTTACAGACAATAGATTCATCTGGGGTCAAAAAGTAAATTATCAAGAGACCAACAGATCTCCATTCAGGTGATGAATTAAAAACTTTTAAAATTTAAAATTTTATAAAATAAGGGGTTATGAGGTAATTTTGAAATGAAATATAAGAATCATTAAAATAGTAATTTAATTGATATATATTTATGATTTATTTAGATTTGATGGGCCCCGTGAACAAGCTGAAAGCAGCGAAACGTAGGGGCAGAATTTGAATCAATAAAAGGAAGATTATGTATGATACAGACTCGGATGTTTTTTCATTTGAGTGGGCTCTCAAAAAGCCTATGTTGCAAATTTGGTGGAAAAAATCCCCCAAATGACCATTTTACGAGCGTGCATTGCATGATTTCCACCTACCTTTCGTAACTTCATGAATCTGTAATATTTTCACTCCAGATTTTCAAAATTGGCATTTTTCCACACCGCCTTATGAACAGTACAGCTGTCATTTTACATATGCTGGCCAAAATGTGTTTTCACACATCCAGTGCAGAATAACGCGGTCACTGCGCTAAATCAGTTTTTGGGACAGTTTCAGGAAATGTCGGTGATGCTGTTCATGAGCAGAAGTCCTAAAATGCCTATGCTGAAAATTTGGTGACAAAATTCCATAAAATGACTGTGTTACAAGCGCGCATTGCGCAGTTTCCACTCACCCTTGTAACTTCGCAAATTTGCACTATTTTCATGCCTGATTTTCAACACTGGCATTTTTTTACACCTCCTTATGAACAGTACAGCTATCATTTTTCACATCCTGCCCTACATGTTTTTCACACCTGTGGTGCACAATGGCATGGTCACTGTGTGAAATCAACGTTTTGGACACATTAACAGAATCACACTGCCACTGTTCATGAGGGGAGGTCCCAAAATGCCTATGTTAAAGATGTGGCTAAAAAAATCCCAAAAGTAATTGGGTTAATGACGAGTGTTGCACAGTTTCTATGCATGCTCATACCTTCACCAGTTTTTCATATTTTCACTCCAGATTTTTAATGTTGCCATTTTTTTACATCTCCTCATGAACAATACAGTTGTCATTTTCCACATCCTGCCCAAAATGAGTTTTCGTCCCTGGGTCGAAAAGTGGCATAGCCACTGTGCAAAACCACCTTTCAGCTGACAAACTAATGGTGCTGCTTTTCATGAGGTGGGCTCACAAAAAGCCCATGTTGAAAATTTGGAGTGAAAATACCAACACACGCCTATGATGTTAGGGTTTCCAGCTGTAGCACTCCACCCTGTAGACACTGACAGGCATCAGGGGTGGGACTTGGAATCATTGGCTGTAATGATCACACCATTCCACCCCCACCCTGCAGCCAGTGACAGGCACTGTGGTGTGCCTTGCACTGTTCGGCCACAAAGTTCACCTCATTCTCCTATACTGCACCCACCTCAGCGTATTTCCTTATGGAATGGGGTAAGTATAATGCCCAAAAACCCCAAAGCACACCATGACACTTGTCAGTGTCTACAGGGTAGGGTGAGGCGACATGGCATGAGTGTTATAGCTGATGACCCAAAGGCACACCCCAATGCCTGTCGGTCTCCGCAGGGTGGTGGTGGGGTTGGTGTCATTTTAATACTTCACTGCCATTCCTATTATGCGTCTCTAACTCCGGCACTACCAATGCCAATGCCAGTGAGACAACATTCGGCATTGACAAATGCTTGTTTACTTTTGCTGCAGTACTTGCCAAGAATGAGTGACACTCTTGGGAGTAGGTATGTACATGTCAATAATGTAACTGAGAGCCGAATGACATCTGAGCGCCATGGTCAAGACTATCAATATTTATGTGAGACAGACAGAAAATGTGGCAAACTGACAGTGTGTGTGCATGACAAGATACGTGCATGCATGAGTTCAGAGTCAGCCATGTACACAAGCTCACCAGCCTGAGTAAAATGCAGTTATGCTGACACTGACTGCAGCTTATTTTTAAAAAGCCAACCGGAGAAGCGAGTAATTAAAAAAAAAAACAGTCAGAGAACTGACTTTTAACAAGCATTTGTCAATGCCGAATGTTTGCTTGCTGGCATTGGCAGTGGTAGTGTAGAAGTTACAGAGCTGCATAATAGGAATGGCAGTGAAGTATTGAACTGAAGCCAACCCCACCACCACCATGCAGAGAGTGACAGGCATTGGGGTGTGCCTTTGGGTCGTCAGGCATAACGGCCATGCCATTTCACCACACCCCACCCTGCAGACACTGACAAGTGTCATGGTGTTCCTTAGTCTTTTTGGCTCTTGTCGCACCCCATTCCATTAGGAAATACAGTGAGATGGGTGCGATACAGGAGAATAGGGTGAACTTTGGGGCCGAAGAGTCCAAGGCATACCTCAATGCCTCTCACTGGCTGCAGGGTGTGGAATGGTATGAGCATTACAGGCAAGAATCCCAAGTCACACCCCTGATGCCTGTCATTCTCTACAGGGTTGGGCGTTATGGTTGGAAACCTCTAATACCTCAGGCATTCATTGGTATTTTCACTCCAAATTTTCAACATGGTTTTTTTGTGACCCCACCTCATGAACAGGGGGAATATCAGTTTGTTAGCCGAAAGCTGCTTATGCACAGCGACTACGGCATTTAGCACCTCAGGTGCAAAAACATTCCGAACAGGATGTAAAAAATGACAGCTGTACTGTTCATGGGGAGGTGTAAAAAATGGCAATGTTGCAAATCTGCAGTAAAAATATTAAAAACTGGTGAAGTCACGAGCGTACATAGAAACTGTGCAACGCACACCTGTAATATAATTAGGCTGGGGATTTTAACAGCAGATTGTCAACTCGGGCATTTTGGTGCCTCCGATCATGAACAGTGTCACCGTGATTTTCTTTATCTGTCCCGAACAATGATTTCCCACAGCGACCACGCATCTCTGTGCTGAAAGTGTGAAAACACACTTAGGCCGTGCTGTGAAAAATGACAGCTGTACTGTTCATAAGGAAGTGTGGAAAAATGCCACTGGTGAAAATCTGGACTGAAAATATTACAAAGTCATGAACTTACGAGGGTGCATGGAAACTGCACAATGCTCACTCGTAACACAGTCATTTTATGGACTTTTGTCACCAAATTTTCAACATAGCCATTTTAAGACCTCTGCTCATGAACAGTGTAACTGTTATTTTCTAAATCTGTCCCAAACATTGCTTTCGCACACCAACAGCACCATTGTGCGCTAAATGTGCGAAAACACATTTTGGGGAACATATGAAAAATGGCAGCTGTACTGTTCATAAGGAAGTGTAATAAAATGGCAATGTTGAAAATCTGGAGTGAAAATATTAAATTCGCAAACTTACAAGCATGCATAGGAACTGCGCAATGCACGCTCATAAAACAGTCATTTTTAGGACTTTTTTCACCAAATTTTCAACATAGCCATTTTAAGACCTCTGCTCATGAACAGTGTCACTGTGATTTTCTTACTGTGTTGCATACATTGATTTCGCACATCGACTGCGCCATTGTGCGCTACATGGGTAGAAACACATTTTGGGCAAGTTGTGAAAAATGACAGCTGTACTGCTCATAAGGAGGTATGGTAAAATGGCAATGTTGAAAATCTGGAGTGAAAATATTGAAAATTTGCAAACTTACAAGCGTGCGTAAGAACTGCGCAATGCACGCTCGTAAAACAGTCATTTTTAGGAATTTTTTCACCAAATTTTCAACATAGCCATTTTAAGACCTCTGCTCATGAACAGTGTCACTGTGATTTTCTTAATTTGTCCTGTACATTGATTTCACACACCGAATGCGCCATTGTGCGCTACATGGGCGGAAACACGTTTTGGGTGAGATGTGAAAAATGACAGCTGTACTACTCATAATAAGGAGTGGTAAAATGGCAATGTTGAAAATCTGGAGTGAAATTATTGAAAATTCGCGAACTTATGAGTGTGTGTAGGAACTGCGCAACGCACACTCATAAAACAGTCATTTTTTGGAATTTTTCCACCAAATTTTCAAAATAGGCTTCTTGAGAGCCCACTTTATGAACACTGGCAGTGTTGTTTCATTAATCAGTCCCAAAAGGTGATTTCATGCAGTGACTGCAAAATCACCCTTCGGCCCTGAATAATGCCATGACAGTGACAGCATTCATGAGAAGGGGTCCCCAAAACCCCGTGTTGAAAATTTGGTGCAAAAATTCCAAAAAATGCCTGAGATATGCAACAAAGTTGAAAAAACCCTATCTATCCCATTATACAGCTTACAGACATTTCCTCAGTTCGTGGTTGGCTTTGAAGAGTGCAGACTTGTTCCTGGTCCACTGAAGATCGTTAGCCGGACTCCGGAGGTAAGTATGGGGGTGGGGGGTGTGGAGAGGCAGGGTGTACAGTGGGTGGCGCGGGTTATGGGGGCAGGAGACTGCGTGGGACCATTTTTCTTTACAGGTTTCTTTTTAAATGACGATGTAGGACGATGCCACGCTGGGTGGGCCTCAGTGTGGCACAAGGATGTCTGGTTGGGGGCGGAGCCAACATGGGATTGGGCACTTCGCTGGCCCTATAGCATCAATTGCCATGCTGGGGTGGGCTCCAGTGTGGCACCCTGTACCTGGGGGACAGTGAGCCGATGGGGGATTGGGCACCCCTGCTGGCTACTGATGAGTTGCCATGTTGGGGTGGGCACCCAGCATGGCATGTGGAAGGCTTTGGGAGTGCAGCACAGCCATCGGGGATTGGGCACCCCCATTGGCTATACAGTGTATGCGTGGGGGGGCAGCACGCAGTATGCATGTGTGTGTTTGTGTGTGTGTGTGTGTGTGTGTGTAGGGGGAGCTGTGCATGAGCAGGCGATATCTGATTGCTGCTCACTGAAGCATAGCTCTCCCTCTCAACTGTACGCCACTGCATTTTGGCATTGGCGGACTGGGGCCACGCCTGCCAACACACTGACTGAATTGGAAGAGGGGGTGACACACCTCCGAAAACTCGGATGATGGCACTATGTTTCTTGCACATGCGTGCAAGCAAACATAAGAAGGAATTCAGCACACCAGATATGCTCTAAAACAGCCACCACCAATTACAGATTCATTACTAAAATTACTAAAATTACTAAAAGAAAAATCACACGGTGACAATACAGTGTCTCTTAGAATTAGTTTGACAGAGTCCCTTTAAGCTGTGGCCATCTGCTCACCCCCTCTTCTGCACTCATAATAAAGTGCCCTCAAAATTAATTATTGGAGAGTTGAAGCTGCTGAACTTTCAGCAATCAATGTGGCAGATGGCAGCACCAATGACCGTTACAATACTACTGTATTAAAATGAGTGGGAAAGCCCTCAGGAGAAGTTGCAGACACGGAGAAAGAGTGAGTGAGCTGATACTGTTGTGGCTTTCTGGAATCTGGAGTCAGAAAGAGGGGGTGGTTTGTGATTAGAGGAACAGTTCTGTACTTTTGCTGTGTTTCTTTTCCATGGGGTACTTTCTTTCACTGTTAAAAAGTAGGTGGGTCACAATTCACAAGATGAGCTCTATCAGCATTTCTATAATGGTGGACATGAGTTCTGTTTATAGAATGCTGATAAAGTAATTAGTAACCTTACTTTATTATATCAACGTTCAGGTAATCAGGCTATGGAAGTACGTTAATAAGGAGATTAACATAAGGCTCTCAGAATGCTGAAAGCCAATCAGATTTCAGCATTACTGAGACCCTTATAACAATGGGTATTAATGGCACATTTGTATTGATTGTCCTTGCTGTATATTTGTGAGTGCACTACAACAATACTGTGTATTATTGGTACTTTAGTACTGATTGCCCTTGCTGTATGTTTGTGTGTGCACCATAACAATATTGTATATTAATGGTACTTTAATGTTGCAATTGCTGTATATTTGTATGTGCACTATAACAATATTGTATATGACTGGCACTTTGGTATCGATTGTCCTTGCTGTATCTTTGTATATGCACTACAACAATACTGTATATTATTGGTACTTTAGTACTGATTGTCCTTGCTCTATGTTTGTATGTACAATATAAGAATACTGTATATTATTGGTGCCAAAGTACTGATTGCCTTTGCTGTTTGTTTGTATGTACACTATAACAATACTGTATATTATAGGTACCTTAGTAAAGGGAACATTGTTTAACAAGAAGTAGCACACTGAGCCAAAGTTTGTTTCCTGGTGCGACCTGGGAGCACAAGGAAGTGACTTGCTCAGGATCTCACAGTGTGCCCCTAAGTTGCTGTGGAATTCAAACCCAGGTCTCCAGATCTGCTGCTCAGAGCTTTAACCCACTGCACTATACTGCCTCCAGCACTAATTGCCCTTGCTGTATGTTTGTATGTACAGCATAACAATATTGTATATTGTTGGTACTTTAGTACTGATTGCACTTACTGTATGTTTGCATCTCCACTATAACAATACTGTGTATTATTGGTACCTTAGTACTGATTGCCCTTGCTGTGTGTTTGTATATGCACTATAACAGTAGTGTAAATTATTGGTACTTCAGTACTGATTATACTTTCTGTAAGATTGAATTATAACAATATTGTATACTGCTGGTACTTTAACAATACTGTATATTATTGGTATTTTGGTACTGATTTCCATTATTGTATGTGTGTACACTAACAATTCTGCATATGTATTCGTACTTTAGTACTGATTGCCCTTGCTGTATGTTTGTATCTGTACTATAACAATGCTGTATATTATTGGTACTTTAGTATTGACTGCACTTGCTGTATGTTTGTATCTGCACTACAAAAATATTTTATATTACTGGTACTTTAGTACTGACTGCCCTTGCTGCATGTTTATATGTTTATATATGCACTATAACAATACTGTACATTACTGGCACTTTAGTATTGATTGAACTTGCTGTATGTTTGAATGCACACTATAACAATAATGTATATTATTGGTACTTTAATGCTGATTGCCCTTGCTGTATGTTTGCATGTGCACTGCAACAATACTGTATGTTATTGGTACCTTGGTACAGATTGCCCTTGCTGTATGTTTGCATCTGCACTATAACAATACTGTGTATTACTGGTACTTTAGTACTGACTGCCCTTGCTGTATGTTTGTATCCGTACTATAACAATACTGTATATTATTGGCACTTTAGTACTGATTGCCCTTGCTGTATGTTTGTATCTGCATTATAACAATACAGTATATTATTGGTATTTTGGTACTGATTTCCATTATTGTATGTGTGTACACTAACAATTCTGCATATGTATTGGTACTTTAGTACTGTTTGCCCTTGCTATATGTTTGTATGTGCACTACAGTATAATAATTACTGGCCAGCATTTTTTTGTATTGAGAGAGATGGTTGATATTTGCCATAATAACCCGCAGGTTATTATGGCATTCACGCACTGTGCTGCTCAAAATTTCCAGCTCCCTCATTGGCTTGTTTTTTCTAACTGGGCAATCTGAACACTTCCAAAAACATGGTGGATCTGTCTTTCCATTACTGAGGAGCTGTCACAGATGGAGCCACAACCAACAGACTCATCTCTCGTCTTCTGGTAATTGTCTTCCACATATCACTTTATCTTATTAATCCTGCCTAACACTGTAGAGATAAAAGAAATTAACTGGTTGATCCTGCAGTTCTTCCGCTTCCGACACAGGCTGGCGAGTGCAAGGAGTAGTAACAGTTCCTGAGATGACTGGCGCGATACCCAGTGGAGACTGTAAGTTAAAAAAAAATTAGCAGAAACAAAATGCCCATTCTAGAAAGGGAGGCTCAGGGAGAGACAGACTAAGTGTGTGTGTGTGTGTGTGTGTGTGTGTGTGTGTGTGTGTGTGTGTGAGATACAGAAGTCAGGCTGCAATGCATGCATGTGTGTGTATATGACAGAACTCAGACTATAAAAAAACTGCTGACCAGCAATTATATAAAATAAAAGATGGGGAATTGTGTGAAAAACTCAAATTTAATGTAGATCCTTGGTGTGGGATGCTTTAATAAACTCCTCGGGCTTCATTCTCAGGGTTTATGTAGCATCCCCCACACCTCAGACGTACATTCAATTCTCATATCACACACTTCCCCATCCTTTATTCTCTGTTCACTGGTACTTTAGTAATGACTGCCCTTGCTGTATGTTTGTATCTTTACTATAAAAATACTATATATTATTGGTACTTTAGTACTGATTGCTGTTGCTGTAAGTTTGTATCTGCGTGGGAATAATACTGTATATTGTTGGTACTTTAGTACTGATTGCCATTGCTTTATGTGTGTACACTGTAACAATACTGCATATGTATTGGTACTTTAGTACTGATTGCACTTGCTGTGTTTGTATGTGCACTGTAACACCCTTGCTGTATGTTTGTACGTGTACTATAATAATACTGTTTATAAAATTGGCATCAAATTCCTTTAACTTTGATTGACTGGAACAGCTTTCCAGCCATGTTCTTATCAGGGCGTAAAACTTTACAACTGGCACTAATTGCGCCAACCTGAGCCATACAACACAAAAGTATTAGTGTGCCCATGGGTCTTGATTTAAAAACAACAAGCTGCAGCTCCATGTCTCCACAAGATAACAGTCCTCCTCTGCCCCTCCAAACACACACACACACACACACACACACATGAGGAAGCTGACCGCGGTGTGAACACTCACTCACACATCAACAGAGAACCTGCCAGAGATGCAAACCAACTGTGATCTGAAACCGCAAGTCATTCCCTCATCTCATCACCCACCTGCCCATTTGCTAACCCATCCATGTTGATTCCCAGCAACAAAGATGGTGATTTCATAAAGACGGAGAAAAAACAATTCACCTCTTGAGAACACAAAACCGAAACAGCTGTTTCTTAACACTATATTGAAAACATGAGATGCTCACTATGGCAACTTCTAAGGGACACGCTCATTCCCAAACCACTTGTGCTGCTGTTCAAAACTGAACTACTTGTGCTGCAGTTCAAAAGCTCAGGGAGCTTCACCTTAAACATTTTTTTTAAACCCTGGCTCCCACAGCACACAAAGTAAATCTTTAATATAGCTGTTGCTCTAGTCCACTTCAGAATGTCAGTGCTACCCCCCCATGTCCATGCAGTACTTGATCCTACCTCCCTTACTGACCATCTTCTATGGCTCTACAGAACATCAATTTAATGAACAAAAAAAACTATTAGTAAATAAAATAGCCTGTCTCTGTGCTCCTTGTGGTGATGGAGGGCAGGAAGGCTGTCATACCCATTCAATGTAGCCACTAACACAGGCACTATTTTTTTCTATTTCAAGTATTAAAACCTTTTTTATCTATTTGTTTTGTGTTTCTTCTTTTTTTAACAATTATTGGGTGGACCATTTTATAAGAGCAGTAAGAAAGTCTGAGGTGTGGGTTATGGCCTGATAAGAGCACTTCCAAGGTGCTAAAGGCACTCAGCGCTCATGCCTTCTGCCTCTTAATGCACCTGAGCGTGCTCTTATCAGGTCATAACCCACACCTCATCATGTTCTATTGCTTGCATATTACAGATACTTTAATATTTACTGCACTAGCTTTATCCCACTAGCCCCTTGTAACCCCCCATGCAGTGCACCCAATAATGAGCTCTGAATTAGTGTGCTTATTCCAAACAAAAGCTATTGTAAATTAGAAATAAATACTCAAGAAAATGTCATTAAGCTTCACACTTTGAATTAATGTTATGGACAAGGGGAAATTGTTTAACCAGGAAAGGCAACCTGAGCCAGAGCTTGTTTCCAGGTGTGACCAGAGAGCACAAGAAATTAAGTGACTTGCTCAGGGTCACGCAGTATGCAAATGGGGGCTGATGGTATTCAAACCCAGGTCTCCAGTTTTGCAGCTCAGTGCCAGTAACCACTACACTTTACAGCCTCTTTAAACAAAAGGATGTTTTCCTGTATGTTTGTGTGTGCACCACACGAGGATAACAAAAGGATAACAAAATGACATAAATGCTAAACAAACCTGAGAGGTTAAACTTGTCTTGTTTTGCTTTCAACATGGGGTAGTTGAGCTCCTCATAGACGGCATCATAGAATGCTCCAGTGGGATATTCATCCCTGGCCATCCCTGTAAATCACAAAAACATCTCTCTTAAGCATGTCCTAAATACATAGCATTTGCTTGGCATGAATTCTAACAGCCTAATTACATATTTTTCATTCACCATCCAGTTGATGAGCCAGTCATAGCAGCACCTGATCTACAACCAGAAGTGCAGCCAATGCCAAGTCTTGGTCGGCCAGCAGGGGGAGTGTGAGTGCTGTTTGACTAGTGCTGTTCCATCATGGGAGTCATGGGTCTCACTTGGATGATTCACCCAGTCTCTAGTCTGCCTCAAAATGGATTCCGGGGCCTGCACATGAACCTGGGTCTCCCCAGTGGCAGGGGGTTCTACTGTTGCTGCTGCCTCACTGGGATAGACCCTAATTACAGATGTAAAAGTAATTAATAAATATACATAAGCAAGGCCACTGATTTATGGTGTCTGAGGAAGTGAAATTCTGTTGTTAAGATTTGAAATGCTGGGAATCACACTGGTAATTGCTAGTCTAATTTCCAGATTTTACCAGGATTCTATTATCAAACTTTTAGTATGTGTACAAATATTCAGAATAAAAATAAAGCTAAATATACAGCAAATTAAATATAGAAAAATTTAAATAGTACAGGAAGAATTTATAGAAAAAGTACAAGTATTGTCTGTTCACTGATCTAGTATAAAATGCCAGATTCCATGAAATGCTTTGTTTGTACCAGGATATAGAAATAATAGATTCTGGAATTTTACCAGCTTTACCAACAAAAACTAAAAATCAGTGGTCGGCACATTATATAAGGAATCTCTACAGGGTGCCTTCAGATAAGACTATGCACATACTGACTGGTTTTTAGGACAATAGTGAGCAACTGGCTGAATACCTGAGATGGGAAGTACTGGTGCCAAACTGAGAACCTCCTAGGCACTGACTGCTTTTCAAATTTAGAAGCAGAAACTAACTTCAAATAAAATTTCAGTTCCAGGTGTTTGAAAAAGGATGGCAACCTTTAACCTGTGATTCTCATATAACAAGTACGCAGACATTTGCAGATGGATACAGTTGAATGAGTCCTGAGCAAAGCCAGTACAAAACTAATGGAACTGATAGTAAAGTTCAGCAAAGAAAGGGAACAACAACTTCAGAAGGAATTAAAACAACAAAAAAAGGAGGTATTAAAATTCAAACGTCTCGAAGATTTTAACTTTTTTAATAAAAAAACACTAAAGTCCATTAACAGTGCAAAACAAGTGAAATTTATTCGTAATAAGGGGGACTACAAATTTGACTGTGTATATTCATGAAAAAAGGACACAAAGAAAGTAACACTTAAAAGAACCAGGCAAGTTACCCTTTAACTTCAGCATAGAAGAAAGTAGATCTGCAACTGAAGACGGAAACCCGGAGCCCTTTTTATACCGGGGTTAGGCAGGAATCGAACCACCTCTGCAGCCCCATCAACCGCAACAAGGACCCCAACGGAGCTCCAGACTTGTCAATTGCAGAGGAGAAACCAGATACCAGGAACAAAGAGAGTACAGAGGGGAAGAGACGGTGGCCCCAACAGACAACAAGGCCACAACAGATTTCGACCGTCTTAGTACAACAACAGATGGACCCTTAGGGGCCATTGTCGGTGAGTGAAGATCCTATACAAATCATTAACTTTTCATGGCATGTATTGACATAGCTGGAGACAGATCTCTTAAAAAAAGGTCTTAGTTTCTCAACCACAACGCCACGTAACAAAGTCCAAATCATTGTTGATCTCCACCTAATGTGCAGAAAATTGAATTTATGATGATTGTTCTCTGAAAAACAGGTTGATTGCTCACAGAAGAGCCAGTGAACACCCACCCCTTCATTTAAACAGAATTCAGTGTTTATGTCTGGCCATCGGTGTATTTAAAGAACTATGCAAAAAAGAACTGGATCAACTTTTTAATAATCTCCCACACTTATGCTATGATAACTTGAGTAACACTGAAAGGGAAGCATTGCAGAAACTACAAAATGACCATAGTCAAATCATCAAACAGGAGGATAGAGGGGGATGCATTGTTTTAATGGACACTGCAGACAATCGGGCTGAAATAGAAAGAAATAGAAATAGAAAGACAGCTTAGAAAATGAGACATTTTACAAAAAACTGAGAAGTAATCCAATATGGGACTTCAAGTTCAGCATTGATGAGACCGTGGATCTGGCCAAGGCTATGATTGAGGCATTATTAATGAACAAAGCAAAAAATTCCTGCAGACTGAACGCCCCGTTACAGCCACCTTCTATGTGTTACCGAAGGTGCATAAAAAAAGGGAAAAGCCACCTAGATGGCAGATAGTGAAAGGCCTGGGTTCATGAACAGAACCAATTTCACAATACATTGACCAGTTCCTATGTCCACTAGTACAAGAACTGCCTTTGTATGTTAAAGATACAAAAAATGTGTTGAATTTATTAGAAGTTCTAACAGTGGGTGAAGATTGGATCCTGGCCACCCTCGACAGTAAGGCACTTTACAATAATGTGCCCCACGAGGGTGCCCTTGACACAGTAGCTTTCTTTTTAAATAACAGTGTCTATGATAATGCAAGACCACCAACACAATTTTTACTGAAACTACTTGATCATGTGCTTACTAAAAATGTTTTCTCATTTTTTATGGTTAACTTTTTTTTATTGTTTTCAACTTGTTAGCAACATCACATAAAAGGAGGAGCAGTGAATCAATGTTGCCAACATGGATAGGCTGTACATAGAGCTGGAATGATCAAGTAAACAAAAACAAAAGACAAATGACAAGAAACCACTGTGTTGCCTAAAGAAAGCCTATTAAGACCTGAGCCATCTGAGGGCTCCCCTCTTGGCTTACAACATTTACCCTGAGATGTATACTGCAGGGGGGGGACACCAAACTGGCTGTGGCTTTTGTCAAACGAAAAGGATGTAGTTGGACTTACCTGGCCTTCCTTGAAGGCAGATAAGGCTTAATGACCCTTATAGAATCATAGGGGATTCCAGAGCCATCAGCTTCGGGGCTTGACCTTCAAATAGAACAAAAGAACATACACAAAGCCTACTATCTAGACTTAAGGATTCTGCATAAACACACAAGATAATCTGCTTGTCATGGAAATGTACTCTATCCTGGGTCAACTAGGAAATTAATGGAGGAGGGGGGACTTGCTGAGCCAGCCACAAAGATCTCAGATAAGAGGTCTGAGCTATAAAGCACCCTGTCGGCTATTTCCTTGTCTAGGTTTCAGATACAACATAAAGGGTTGTCAGACATTCACATATTTGGGGAGAGTAGCAGCCACAGTGTGTGACATTCTGGGCCAATTAACATACTGCACAAGGCTATTGAGCACCTCTGGGATTCAGAGGACTTCCTGTGTTCTCCACTTGCACAGTAAGAGTCTCTTTGCCTGTATACTTAGGATTGCCAGAAATTGTCTCTCAGCTGGGAGCAGATTGGGGACAGAGGAATGAATTCCTAAAATCAACACCTCCGGGGTCATAAGGACAGGTTCCTGTAGTATTTCAGACCCTATCTTGCATACCTCCTTCCATAGAGGCTGAATAGATCTGCAGTCCCAGAGTATATGCAGCAAGTCCCCCTGGGGCTCCTGACACCGCCAACAGAGGCTGTCATGAGCTAACTTATCCTTCTTAAGGACCACAGGTGTCCTATACCATGAGTGCAGGATTTTGTTTTGTATTAACTGACTGCTGGCATCCTGGTACACTGTATGGGCTGTCCTCAGGCAGGCCTTCCATTTCTGGGTCATGAACTGGATCTGCATTGCCTGATCCCACTTACGCTTGGAGTTCAGGGATCGGGATGGGACAGTGGCCCTTAGGGCCGCATATATACAACTGGTCTGACCCTTCTCCAACTGGAGTCAGTTATCCACCAGGGAGGTAAGCCTACCCATGGGGTGCTTATGAATATACTCTGTGACCGTGTTCCTGAGTTGAAGGAAGCACCAGAAATCCTTAGGGGGAACCCCGTGGGAGGCACATAGCCCTCAAAGGAGTCCAGTATGTTATACCCTGGGATGTATAGGTCCTCCAGAAGAGACAGACCAGAGGTGGCTCAGACCACTGGCTTCTTGTTTATGGTGCTCTCTTTGTTATCCCACATGGAGGTGAACCGTAGGGGGGCCAGGTTGATGCCAAGTCTTTCATGTACTGTGCTCAAGTAGTCCAGAGATGGGCCTATTGTGGGATGAGATTGGATACCCCTAGGGGGGCGGTTGTACATTAGCAAGGTCATATGGGCCATGCCACTAGTCACTCTCTCCATACCCAGCCATTGGGGTGCATCCAGCCCAGAGTATGCAAACCACTTCAACGTCTGGGCCACCTGGAAGACCAACTTATATCCCTCAAACCATGGGAGACTCCACCCACCCTTAGTTCAATGTGCCCTCAGCTTGTTCCTGCTGTGCCTAGGCCTCTTCCCCTCCCATATGAAGGCCCCCAACAGAGTGTCTAGCATGGACAGCCAAATTCTTGGTACTTTCAGGGGGATATGGGCTAAAAAATACATGATCTTGGGGGTAGTAACTATTTTAATTGCAGAGATTTTCCCAGCCAGGGTAAGCTGGAGAGCCCTCCATCTTTCTAATTCAATTAGGATCAGAGTAGGTGAGAGACTGAAATGTTAGTTGCAGATACAGGAGCAGATATTGAATCAGTTTGGGAAGGAGAGGGTTTAGTTTGTGGGCTAGTAGTTTGGCCAGAACCCTGCTGTCTGCATTTAGCAAGGAGATGGGCCGATAGCTGGCCACTTTCAGACACACCAGAGGGTGTAGACAGAATGAGAAGGGACCTGCAGAAACTTGAAGAATAGTCAGGGGTTTGGCAGTTGAAATTCAATGCAAAGAAGTGCAAGATAATGCATATGGAGCACAAAAACCCTGGCACAATATATCAGTTGGGGGGTGAGGATATAGCATGCACCAAGCAGGAAAGGGATCTTGGGGTTATCATCTCTGATGACCTCAAGGTAGGGAAACAGTGTGACAAGGCAGCAGGTAAAGCAAATAGGGTGCTGGGATGTATAGGCAGAGGCATCACCAGCAGGAAAAGGGAGGTCATAATTCCTCTATACAAGACACTAGTGAGGCCCCACCTGAGTACAGTGTACAGTTCTGGAGACCATACCTACGTAAGGACATAGACAGGGTAGAGAAGGTTCAGAGGAGGGCAACAAAGATGGTACATGGATTGCATCACAAGTCCTATGAAGACAGGTTGAAGGAACTGGAACATGTACTCCTGGAGGAGGAGGGAGAGAGGGATATGATAAAGACATACAAGTATCTTACAGGGAGGAACAGGGTGCAGGAATACACTATTGTTCAGTGAAAAAGATGTTCCAGGACTAGAGGGCATGGGATGAAGTTGGAGGGAAGATGATTCAGAGGAAACATGAGGAAGAATTTCTTCACAGAATGGGTGGTGGACATGTGGAACACCCTGCCAGAGGAAGTGGTGGGGGCTGAAACAGTCACGGGATCTAAGAATGCATGGGATAGACATAAAGGAATTCTGGAGGTCAGGGGTAAGGGGCAACAGACTTCTAGGAGAACATAAACTGAACTTACAAGCTCAAATGGGCAGACTGGGTGGGCCATAGGCCCTTATCTGCTGACACTGTCTATGTATCTATGTATCTATGTAGTATGAATGGATACAGGCAGGGGCTTCAGGTTAATTTCCCAGAGTCTGGAGAGATCTGAGGAGATTGTGATACCAAGATATGTAATTCCCTTAGGTGACCACCAGAGACCATGTTGCATGGCCATAGTTGGGGAGCAGATAGTGTTGGGGAAAGGACCTCCATCTTAGGTTGGTTGAGCTGTAGCCCTGAGAAGGTGGCAAAGTCTGAGAGGGTGCTCAGAAGGTGAGCGAAGGCAGTGACCATATCATTTAGGGGGAAGCAGAAGATCATATGCATACATATGGGTGGGGTAAGTCTCGTCCCCTAGGGAGGTCCCCTGTATGTTAGGCTTCTGCCTAATAGCAGCGGCCAGGGGTTCCACAGCCAGCACAAAAAGAAGAGGCAATAGAGGGCAGCCTTGGCACGTGCCCCTGCCTAATGGGAAGGGTGAGGACAACATGAAGTTAGTGAGTACCTTCGCAGAAGGGAAGGCATAAATAGCACCAATCCAGGACCTAAAACCCTCCCCTAAACCCATGGTGCACAGCGCCTGCTGGACAAAGTCCCACACTCCAGGGACTCAAAGGCCTTCTCAAAATCTATTGCAATCACCACAGCCAGCATGAGGAGGAATTTGGCCTTACGTATTAAGTTCTCCAGCGACCTCATTTGATCCACACTGAACCAACCTTTGACAAAACCTACCTGGGAGGGATGAATTTATTTATTTGATATATTGGTTTACAACCTTTGAGCCAGAGGCTCATTTACAAAGGTACCTCGTCACATGTAAGACAGACGGTAATACAGAACATGCTATAACAACAATTACATTAAGCATGTGTTACAGACATTTGTCACAGACATTATTTACAATATTTGGTTGTAGATATTTTCAGACATTATTTACAATATTTGGATGACGATATTTACAACATAACAGCAGAAAGACATTATTAGCTTGAGAAAGCACTTAAACAGAGTAGTCAGTCCTATTCATGTGTTTGGTAATATTGATGGCGGTTGCAATCCATAATGGACTTTGTCAGAGAATTAGGATCAGAGTAGGTGAGAGACTGAAATGTTAGTTGCAGTTACAGGAGTGGATATTGAATCAGTTTGGGAAGGAGAGGGTTCAGTCTGTGGGCTAGTAGTTTGGCCAGCACCTTGCTGTCTGCATTTAGCAAGGAGATAGGCCGATAGTTGGCCACTTTCAGTGAGTCCTTATCTTTCCTCGGTAAGATGGTGTTGATCGCCTCTCTGAATGATGGGGGATTCCAACCTGCAGCTCCAGAGTGAACACCTGCTGTAGAATGGGGGCGACTGTGGGATGGATAAGCTGCCAGATTTCCAAGGGGAATCCATCCCCTCCAGGGGCCTTCCCCTTTTTAAGGAACTGTAATGTGGAGGCAACTTCGTCAGTCATAATTGGGGTATTTGGGACATAGTCCTGTTGCTCAGAGATTTTGGGAAGATGGAAGGAGTCCGGGAAGGGGAGAACTCCTTTGGCACTGGGCTGTCTAGAGGATTTGTATAATGAGGTGTAAAAATCAGTCATTATCTGGTTGGCTCCCCCATTGTGGTATGGGCTGTTCCTCCCTTATCCACCAGGGCAGCAATATGTTTATCTACCTGCTGCTTTCTCAGTTTGTAAGCAAGGATCTTGCCCCCCCCCCTCCTTTCCCAGTACTTGTGTTTAAGTTGAATAATAGAGGTTTCGGCTTTCCTGGAGAGCTGCTCATTCACCTGCATCCGTAGTGCAGCCACCTGATGTCCCGACTTCATCTGTAGTGAGAGGATTGGAAGGCTGCCTCCACTTCCTGAAGCTGTTTTTCTAGAGATTTGAATTGCTGTTCCCTCCTCCTATGACACTTGTGAGCAAAACCCATTATTGCCCCTCTTAGGGTGGCTTTGAAGGCCTCAAAGGTAGTTCCTGCTGAGGTGTCTGAGATAGAGTTATTCTGGAACAAGTCCTGAGCCTCATGCTGCAGCCAAGGGGGGAAGTCAGGATCCCAAAGGAATAATGGGTCCAACCTCCAGGCCGGGGGGGGGGAAGGGGTGCCCCAGATGAAGGCAAGTTGTACTGGGGCTAGGTCAGAGATCACCAGGGACTGTATAATGGAGTCAGTGGAATTCCAGATATACAGGGATAGGTGAGCCAGAAGTCTATGTGGCTGTGAGAGTTTTGTACCGAGGAGTTGAAAGTATAATTATGCTGGGAAGGGTGAAATATTCTCCAAATATCGATGAGGGCCATGTTCTGA
This sequence comes from Neoceratodus forsteri, assembly GCA_016271365.2. Lineage (NCBI taxonomy): Eukaryota > Metazoa > Chordata > Ceratodontiformes > Ceratodontidae > Neoceratodus > Neoceratodus forsteri. The sequence continues at coordinate 763,422,591 of CM028138.1, read as the reverse complement.
CACATCTGAGCAAGCGCCTGACTCGCCCTGGAATGGGGCTCGAGGTTGAAATCCCCCCCCAATTAACACTGGGGTCTCATCTGAGGCCAGAGTGCTGAGTACCTGTGCCAATTTATGAAAAAAGGAAGGAGAGTCCTCGTTAGGAGCATATACATTCCCCATTAGGATGGGGCCCTCCACCATTTCCATTAGAACAGTTGCCCATCTGCCATCTGGGTCACTCACCTTCCACACTAGTTTTCAATGCAGAGCCTTGTGGATCATTTTGGCTACCCCTCATTTCCTGGTGGGGGCTGAGGCATGGGTGACCTTGCCCACCCAGTCCCTCTTCAGTCTCTCATGGTCCCCCTTGGTGAGCTTGGTTTCCTGTAGGAACGTGACCTCTGCTCTCAACCTTCTAAGGTGTGTTAGGACCTGCTTCCTTTTGTTGGGGGTGTTAAGGCCCCTGACGTTCCACATCAGACTTATTTTCTCACCCATTTAACATAGGAAGCTGGTGATCAAAGAGGAAGTCTAGCACAATATACCCAAGGCAGGGAGAGGGGCTGCAGTCCCCACAAGGAGCAAGCAGTAATGGTCATGAGCTGAGCATGCAGGGGGACAGTGGGGTGGCCCATCCCAGGAGGTACAAACTGACCATGGTCTAAACTCTAACAATCGCTCTGTGTGTGTCCTCTGGAAATCCATGAGGCAAAAACATACATACAAACTATATACACCTTGTAGCACAATACGTTCATAGTAGGGTGATAGAGGTGTCCCAGTGGCCGCAGACACTTGCTGAAGGTCAACCTCTAGTCCCAGGGTGCATTCTGGTGAGTGTGAACCCACTTGGGTTGCCGGGGGTAATCGGTAGGGGTAAGCCCCCCAGAGAGGGGTGATTACCACCTTGGTGAGTCTAGAGCTGAGATAATCCTAGCTCACTAAAAGCCCTAGAGGGAAAAACAACATTGCTCAGAAGTGGACTCACCTGGGGGACATTAGGTGACTGGGGGGGCTTGCCTGAGCAAAAGGGCTACGGGGAGTTGGTGGATCATACAGTCTGGGAGCCATGTGGCTACGGGGTGCTGGCCTTGGCCAGTAACAGTATGGCAGGAAGAGCATTCCTGTTGGCCTATGGTACTGTGAAGAGAATATGTCCAGTACTAGGTGGGAAGGGACAGAGAGGGGGGCTTAAACAAAACTTACAACCATGAGGGAGATAGGTGGCAGCTGCCAGGAGGGGCCCAACCACCAAAACCTCCCCTCTGACTGCTTATCCTCACCTATCCTGCCACCATCACTGAAAACCAGGGCATGGGTATTGTGATCACGGGACACAGGCATGGGCACCTATATTTATAGCGCAGCCGGTCACTTTGCCTAGTGTCTCAGAGCATTCCAGACCACTACCTTATACCTCTTCCAACCCCCACAGAACACTACACTTACCTTCTTCCCCCACACAACAAAAGGTAACAGGGAAGAAAAACATGTTCCTAGATAAAAAGTCAGCAGGAGAAGGGAGGGGTTCCAACATCCCTAAAGCTACCACAGATGTACAGCATACCACCTCCTTCCCCTCACTCCAGCTTACAGCATGTAGAGCCCCTGCAAATCACTCTTGGTATGGGGGCAGGGCATTTTGAGCATTAGCCACAGTCACCAGGAACATTAGCCAGGTCTGGGGGCGGGGTCCAGAACTTGAGCGGCATGACTCGGACCTGCAAAATGAAGAAAGAAAAACTTGCCCTCTACGACCGCTGAGTCAGCCCCAGCTGAAACCCCAACCTGGATTATCCCCAAACATCTCTCAACAACCAATGAATTGGTAAAAAGCAGAAGGAAGGCGATTACTTATCTGACCACAACTTTGGATCAGCACCTGGCCTAGGGGTCAATGTAGGAACCTGGGATGGTCAGCCCGGAGAACTGTCGGGATCACCACTGTTTGGAGGATCCACTGTGGGGGTCTTCAATTGTTGTGTCCTCGGGATGCACGAGTACCTGTCAGTCTTCTGGATTGAGGAATCAGAGCTGGCCAGGTATTTGGGTCTGAGCATGGAGGTGTGCTGTTGATCTCTGCTGTCTCTGGAGGTGTTCAGGTGCTGCTCTGGGGAACCAGGCCACCGTGGGTCAAATCAGTTGTGGGTGTAGAATCCTTTCAGGGTATGCAGGGTTGCTGTTTCCATTGAGGTGCTATCTGTAGATGCCAAAGGCCCACATTCTGAAGGATAGTCCCTCTCTTCCCATGTTTTTTTCAATGAGTGCCGCTTGTGGTTGGCCTTTGGGGGTAGCTCCCACATCACGTCTCTGGTGTTCTGCCAGTCCCCAGCCCTGTCTGTATGGAGTGGGGAACATCTGCCCAAATTCTCAATTGGGGCCTGAACAGGTAAGGGTAGCTGCATATGGGGAGTCTCTTCCATGGGCCAGTTACTTTTAAGAAAGTAATTCAGGGCTGCTGGGGTTTCAGATGTGACTGGCACCCCATTGTGCACTACCTGTATTGTTGCTGGGTAGCACAGGGAAAAAGAGGACCCGATCCTGTGCATGGTGTGCCGTGCATCAGTGTATGCCCTGCACCGTTCAGATAAATCTTTTGAAAAATCCTGGATGATACCTATTCTGTTATACTACCACCATAACTGCTGCAGTTCCCTAACTTTAGCCAGGACTCTCTCCTTCTCCCTGCAGTCCATGGATCTAGCAAATATGCGCCGGGGCCTATTCTGGCCTTGAGCATGGGGACGAGCAAGTGGTGCTTGCATTCCACCTGGAGCAGATGGAAGGAGTCCATATTTAGCATTTCTGCAAGAGTTAACTGCAAGAGCCCTCTGTATCGCACACCTTGATCCACTCAGTGAATCCCACGAACTGGAGATGGTTCCCACGGCCCTGATTTTTGAGGTTATCAATTTTGCTTTTCATCAGCTGGATTGTGTGCTGCTGCTCTTGAAGCACCTCTGACAGGTCCTACACATTGGTCTCAGATGCAGCAGCCCAGTGCTCGGTGTTCAGCATCCTAGACTCAAGGCTCTGCATGATCTGAGTGTTACGGTTAGTTGCCACAGTAACCTGGGACATTTGTGCCATTAGTTGGCCACACATCTCCTCAATCAATGTCCGCTTCCAAGCCTGGGGCTGAATCTGATTTGCCATGCTGCAGGGCTGAAGCTGTCCTCTCTGGGCGCTCAGGTAATGTGCCTGCTTTTTAACCTATTTGCAGGTATTGTCCTAGAAATAAAGTTAGTATTAGATTCCTTTGCTCACTATGCCTAGGTGAGTGCAGTTTTTGATCAAATCTACTTTTGCAAAATGGTCACATTCAGTCGGATAAGTCCCTCGGGGCTGTACAGCTGGAAGTTAAGCTGCCATCTTGGTAAGCACCCCTAGTGGCAGTCCATGTTTTCACATTTAATGGGGATCTGTACCAACAAATCAAGGGCACCACAATGGGGGCCACTTGCACCCCATCTGTTTTGAACTTGTTTATTGGGAAATGGGAGCATGACATCATCTGCTGAGAAGAGGTAAATCCTTTCTTCTCAAACATTATACTATGAAAAAGATATAGATGACATCATGCTGGTTTGGAAAGGTGATGTTACAACATTGCATAGGTTCACTGAATTTTTAAACACAACTAATGATCACCTGAGATTTAGCCACACAGTAAGTGACAGAGGTGAACTACTTGGATATCAATGTTAAGAGAACAGACACAGGTAAAATTGCTAGAGAGCTATACAGAAAGGATATGGATAGCAACACTTTGCTGTTAGCACCAAGTTGCCATCCACGTTACATGGTACAGAATATACCCAAAGGGCAGTTTCTAAGTGAAAAGGAACTGCATCATGGCAGAAGCATTTGAGAAGGGAGCTTCAGATTTAAACAGGAGACTGCTTGAGAAGGGCTACGCCAGAAATACAGTGAAGGGAACTTGGAAATTTGGAAATTTGCAAGCAAAATTGATAGAGAAACTTTGTTACAAGAGGAACCCAGGGAAAGTAATACAAATGGCAGATTCCACTATGTTATGACTGTTTTGGCACATTCCCAAGAAGCAGAAAATCTCATAAAGAGAAACCGGGCCATATTATCTAGCGATAAAGGTTTACAGACAGTTACCCATGCCCTACCAATAATGTTTTACAGACGTGACCCCACTTTGAGAAACAGTTTAGTCAGTAGCCACTCTGTTCACAAAAAAGAAAACAACTGGCTTCCTGTGCAAAAAGTGCATAGCCTGTAAACACACTGCAGTAGGGAGAAACTTCACTAGCGCACATGATGAGCGGATAACCTGCAGCACTGAAGGGGTGATTTACCTTGCAAGATGTAGCTGTAATTGTTTTTACATAGTTAAAACAGAGAGACAGCTCAAGACAAGAGTGAATGAACATATCAGGGCCATAGAGAGAAAAGATCTGATGTATGCAACAGCAGTCCATGTGATAGAAAGTACTTATGGATGGGGACCTGCTTTTAAATTCATGGGAATTGAGAAAATGTTTGCAAATCTGCGGGGTGGTAACTACAGGAATACAATTCTAAAAAGAGGAAAATAAGTGGATTTTGAGACTGAAAGCACACAAAATTCAAGGTCTCAATGCTGAATTTGAGTTAAAACCATATTTGGAAGACAGATACAGTAAGCACTTTATGGTACACTGTTTTGCACTTTGTCACTTAGCACTTTAATGTTTTGGTTTGCACTTTCAGTTTTGGCACTTTATCTTGTCTTTGCTTGAATTAAATGATATAACTAAGGTTGTTACTGATTAGTAGACCTGCCATAACAAGATGCAATGCCATAAGTTACAATGACCAACCAGTACTGGTTTTTTAGCCTTTGATAAAGGATTTGCTATAATCTGAAACGCGTCAGGCCATGTCTGGTGTACCTGACAGTGGTCTTTTAATTATGGAATAAAGGTTTTTTTTTACACTCCTTCAAACTCTGGTGTCCTTGTATAGTTGGGTTGTGTGTGTCATAGTTCTACAAGGAGTGTTTGCTGTTCTTACTGGTGTGAGCACCACAGACCCTGTGCACTTTCTTTTGAGATACAGAAGGAATTTATAGAAAAATACAAGTTTTGTACATTCACTAATCTAGTATAGAATGCCAGATTCCATGACATGCTTTGTTTGTACCAGGGTGTAGATTCTGAAATTTTACCAGGTTTTCCAACAAAAACTAAAAATCACTGGCCTGCAACATTATATAAGAAATTCTTGGTGGGGGGGGGGGTCTTCAGATGAGACTATACACATAGTCACTTACCTACTGCCTCTATCTACTCTACTGCCTCTACTGACCTTAGCCCCTCCTAGGTGCTAGTTCTCACACTTTCTCCCTTCTCCTACTCCCTTCCCCCTTTTTCTCTAGCCTTCATACTCCCCTTGCAGGATTCTCAACATCCTGAAGGGGTCTTATAGTGCCTAGGCTTGCCACCTTTTCTTCCCCTGTCTGTCTATCCTTGGCCTTCCAGGTCCCCTTGTAGGGTTTCCAGCATCCTGGAAGGTTCCTTGGATCAGGTCTCATCCCCTCCCAGGTGTTATTTCCCATTTCCTCCATCTCACTATCCCTGTATAATTACAACACCTAACCACAGGAGGGTTTACAATTGCCTGAACTTCCCTGCCCCCTTGTAGGGTTCATCGCATTCTGAAGGGTTCTGGTTTTGGATCAGGCTTTATTTCTCCTCGTAGGTGTTAATCACACTTACTCCCTCTCCCTGTCTCTCTCTCTCCCCCCCTGTAATTCCTACTCCAGTCCCCTGTCCCCTTACAGGGTTCCCAGCATCTTGAAGGGGTCTCTCCAGGACACGACTCTGCACTATCTGTCATTTCATCCTCTTTCTCCTTCACCCCTTATTTCATGATATCACTTGTACACTTATTACCATTGCACTTAATAATTGTTCTCACAAATTACACATGTATACAACACTGTTTATAACAACTGCCTTAATTAATTGTACGTTGTGTTGATTTTTGTAACTTGAATGTAAAATGTCTCATCCCTATTGTACTCCTTCCCCCCAGATCGCACCGGGAGAAGAGCAACATGTCGCTCAGTTTGCCTTCCTGGTGAAACATTTCAATAAAATAAATAGTGACTAATGCTGTGTGGAATTTTCAAATTCTAGCAGAATGAAATTCTGCGGAATATTGAAAATTCTGCCGAAATTCTGCTGAATTCCACCAGAAACGGAATGGTGGAATTCTGCAGCATAAAATAGTTGTAGAATGATTTTCTGCGAAAAAATCATTGTTCCAGTCTCAATATTTTCCACAGAAATTGTTGCAGAATAACTTTCTGAGGAAGAAAAATGCTGTTCATTCCGCAGATCACAGTAGGCAGAATTGCGTAGGCAAACAAGCAAAATTCTAGAAGAAATTCCACCGGCGGAATGGTCAATCCACACTAATTCCATCAGCGGAATTCCGCATTCTGCACAGCACTAATAGTGACTGGTTCTGAGGACAATAGTGAGCAACTGCCTGTATACCTGAGATGGGAAGTACTGTCTGCCAAATTAAGAACCTCCTAGTCTCTGACTGCTTTTCAAGTTTAGAAGCAAAAACTAATTTCAAATAACATTTCAGTTCCAGGTGTTTGAAAAGCATGGCAGCCTTTAACCTGTGATTATCATATAGCAAAAAAGCAAACATTTGCAAACAGATAGAGCTGAAACACATAAACAAATCTAAAATAAAATCTGGCCTTGAATGGGAGGGCTTGCATGAGGTTCAGTGTGGGGAATAGCTCCTCCCACAACCTCTACATAAGCCCTCCTGTAACACACCTCCCTTGCTTAGGGAGTGTTTTTTTCCCTGGGCTTCTGCATAGCTTGTGTGGCTGTGCTCCTTCCATTCGCTCTGCTGCCTGTTTGTCTCCCCCAGCTCCCATGTCCCCTGCCTCCTTTTCTTTCATTTGTGACTCTTCTCCTGCCTGCTCCTTTCTTTCTTTCCCCAGTTCTGGGGCTTATTTCTCCTTCCCCGTTCTTTTTTTGTGTATTTTCTTTCTCTCCTTGCATTTCCCAATCCCAGCTCTCCCCAATCCCATGTGCTATCTATACAGCTACCTTTCCTTCTAGCATATGCCTCTGACCTCTCCGCATTCCTTCGTATCTGTCACACATTGCACCACTGGGATATCTGAGCTGGTAGACAAGGCTTGGCACGGGAGAGCACACTTATTGTTTATCGATGACCTGTTTCCATTTACGGGGTGAGCAGTGTAATATATTTCAACTCCTGATGCCCTTCTGTTTCATCTGGTGCCACTTTCGCCTATGCACGGCCACAGGGACTACAGGTAGGACTTTGTGCAGACTCCAGGTTCATTTGGTTTGCCTTTTTAATGTGGGCTATATTACTCCCACTGTGCACATGACACAAGAGTTATGGGAAGCTGCAGCATAACAACAGCGAATATCCGCTTTCCCTTTCCTCAAGCTGCCTTTTCCCCTCGCTCGTCTCACACCTCACCACTACAGGACTCTCTCCTAAAGGTACCATATCTGCTTTGTACGTATTTTTAATACCTGGCCACATTCCCTTCCATGCTCTCGCTACTTGATTCTCCCCATACTCGGAAAATTCCCTAGCATTTTCCCAGTGCCAAGACTATTTTGTTTGCTTATCTTAGAAAGTACTTGTGGTGTAAACGATGACGTGTGAGTTCCAGTGTACTTGTATTTTCCAAACCTGCAATCTGCCTTTCACAGCTTGCTGCACCTGATCATTATGGAGTTATGATTACTGTTACAAATCACACACTGAGTATGAGGCCTGCATGGGATTTGACTTTGCCATTTTTAATTCATTACATCCTGATACACTTGGGGAACTTTCTCTGTCGGGGGGGAGTGGGAATCTTGGCTGCTGCAGGTTAGTGGGTGCCTATAACTTTGTTTTATCAAATATATGACCTGGGATAACTCAAATGGGATACACATTCTCCTTTCCAGTGCACTCCCTCTCTGCCTGTTTACATGGCTGATTGCACAAGAGCAGTGTCTCCAGTGAGGTTCTGCTTTTATCTGTTTTTCGTTTATTACCAATCTGGCTCAAGCATGATGCAACATCTCCATTTCACGTGATTTTGCTTCTGTCCATTTCTCAGCCAGGTTGACTGGACCACCAGGAAGTCAAGCCTTTCCCAGCAAAAGGAATGTCCCGTTCAGAAATGCAGCCTTAAAGTGATAATTTGCAATTCAGTGCCTAACCTCTATGTAACATCTCCTTCCTTTCTCCCCACAATATGTTCCAGAACACTTACCCTTTTTCTTTGTCCTCTGTGTTTGACATACCCTTCTTGTTCTATGTTCCTCATTCCCTATAAGAGTGTTTCTATACCTACGATTTATAACCTGCTGTTTACCTTCCCATCCTATACCAGCTCCTTTACTACCCTCCTCTCTCTGTAGCAGTGTTGAACATTGGCCAGCCCCTACCAGCAGTATTCCGGCCTCCATCCCTAACTCGCACCTTCTGAGGTGCTGAGAGAAGGTAGGCTTCCTCTGTCTACTGGGGATGGGAGTCTGTTACAGTCATTACATCCTACTACTTACCAGCCTGACATCCTCCATCCCTAACTCTGGTGGACAGCATTGAGTGAAGGTTAGCTTGCCCCAACTACTGGGGATGGGAGCCATCTCTACGATCTACAGACTGTTGACATACCATATCTACCTCATACCAGTTGCTGCTTCCCTTCAGGAATGGAACTACCTCCTACTTACCAATTTGGCATCCTCTGTCCCTAACTCTGCTTGGCTGCATCAAATGCAGGTTGATTCATCATAACACCAGGGATGGAAGCTCTGTCTCTAATCTACAGACTTATACCATATCTCCTCATAACATACCTTCTCAACCTTATCCAGTTGCCTCTTCCCTTCGGGAATTGAACTATTACTTTCTGCTTACCCTCACCATTGTACATATGTTGCTTCAAGTCACTACCAGTCATCTGCAGTTCCTGCTGGTTGCCTGAGTCTCCTGTCTGCTGTTTTATCTTCAATGTCCTCAGTCTGATTCCCGGATGCCACTCCTTTAGGATCAGGACTTTGCCCGTGCTTCTCCATCTTATCTATTTACAGCATAGACTCTTCATTTCCTTTGTTAACTTCCATGGCCAGCAGCCTCCCCAGTCCTTCATAGCTTCAGCACCTTCCAACTTTTTCTCTGGTCGCTTCCAGTCTTCATCGGATGTGGGACTCCTGTTGCTCTTGGTGCTTGGCTTGGCTCCTTGGCCTTCCGTAGATCATCATCTGATTCCTTGCTTCAGCTTTCCTGCAATTAGCTGCTGTTCACAATGGAACTGACCTCATCCTGCTCCTTCCTGCTCTGGATGTCATTCAGTTTCGCCTGGCCCATTGCTTCCTCTGCTCATTCCTTCAGTTCCTCAGGATCCACTCTGGACTTCCTCCCATTTATCTGGCTGCCTTCTCCTCTTCGCCTTGCTGGTTCGGGGTTTTGTACTGTGTGCTGTGGCTCTTTTAGGCCTTGTATCCTATCTCCGACCAGTACTCCTGACAAGTCATCTGCTTTTCCATACAATCAATCCCCTACTTGTACTACAGCTCTTCTAACAGTATCCTTCCACTACTCATTTAATCATTAATGCATTACTCTGGCATACTACCACTGCCAGGAAACATTACTTGGCTCACATGCCCCATAGACTCTTACATTATCATAGAAGTGTCATACTGCCCATTCAGTTATTTGCAATCATTCATGGAATCCATTCTCCTGGACAATAGAAAGATCTCCTCTGTCTCTATTGGATATATTCTTCTGATCCCTGTCCATCCAATTGCTAAGACTTCCCCGGATGCCTCATTTGGTTGGCCATCCTCATATATGGAAAGGACTTAAATCCTTCTGTTATACTCAGACTTCATAATCAGCATCACTTCTACAGATACTGGGAATCACAAGTTAACCCATTCATCTATGGATATAATTCATTTTACCTTCTGCCACTTCTTATTTCAACAATGACTCTGATGGCTAAGTTACTTGGCTCCTACTTCCCTACAGTCATGCTAATTTTAGGAATTGCACAAATATTGTCCAGAATATTCGTCATGGGATCTCCAAAGCTAGCTGATTATTGACTCTAAGCCATCCAAACCTCGATTTCACTCCCAAGCATCATTTTTCTTTATATAATTATCAGCACCTTTTCACCTAATACCTTCAGTTGGGTCAACCGTTCTCCAGCGGATCGTTCAGCCTCTTCTTCTTGAAGTACCTTCATTAATCTCTACAGCAAAGACCATCACTGAGAAATGGCACTCCTGAATTCTAACTGGCAAAGTGGCAATCCATAACAGCAAAGACAAATTCACCAACGCAGCCTTACATTCTAATTGGTATCAATCAGCAGTAGCACTAAAACCTATGGCATCCTGCACTAATCAATCTCACTACCAGTCCGGCATACAGACTCTACTGCTCATATGCCCCAAGCTATTCTCATGTACTTCAGCAGCAGGATTACCCATAAACTTAACCATCTACAGTATGCCACCACAGTTCATCTCCTAAATGATCTCACCACAGGAATACCCACACTTACTTCAGGAAGTGCACAAGCAGAGGATTTGAGCATAAAGTCATGAACATCATGACCAAAGAAGCCACCTATTCCTTATTAATCTGCCTGGATTAGTGGTAGTTCAGGTGGATGTTAAAGATCCCATGGCACTTATAGAAAAAAGAGTAGGGGAATTTCCCTGGTGTCCTGGCCAAATTTCCCTCATTCGCTAACAATACCACCAACAGCTTAATCTGGTTCAAGGTCAGTTGGCATTCATCTGTATCCCCCTCCCCCGGGTCGTGTCTAAAAATAGGAAGGATTTGTCTAGTGCACTTACACGGTCAACAAAAATTAAATAAATAAATAGAATATTTTGAATTTCCAATCATTCCTTATATATATATATATATATATATATATATGGCTACAATCTGGACAGGACTGCAAATTATCTTCTAGTGCTTTACTAATCACGTATGGCATTACTCTCATCAAGCATAGAAACATAGAATTTGATGGCAGATAAGGACCGCTTGGCCCACCTAGTCTGCCCATTTTCCTACCTAACAGATAAGCTGCAGATCCTAGTTAGTCAACAGCTTACTTCCTCTTACCCACCCCTAGGACTCCCTTATGCCTGTCCCATGCATTCTTGAAGTCCCCCACTGTTCTTGACTCCACGACCTCCTCAGGGAGGCTGTTCCATGCATCCACAACCCTCTCAGTGAAAAAATACTTCCTCACATTACCCCTGAGCCGTCCCCCCTCTATCTTCAAATTGTGCCCCCTTGTTCTTGCACATCTCTTTTTCAGGAAGATGCTACCCTCTTGGACTTTGTTAATTCCCTTGAGGTACTTGAAAGTTTCTATCATGTCCCTCTCTCCTTCTTTCCTCAAGAGTATACATATTAAGCTCCTTTAGTCTTTTTAGTATGTCTTCTGTTGCAGACCCTGCACCATTTTGGTTGTCCTCCTCTGGACAGCCTCCACTCTGTCTATGTCTTTGCGGAGATGGGGTCTCCAGAACTGCACACAGTACTCCAGATGGGGTCTCACCAACTGTCTGTACAGAGGGATAACAACTTCCTGTTTTCTACTATTGATGCCTCTTCCTATGCATCCCAGTATCCCTCCAGCCTTCCTTACTGCCTTCTCACATTGCTTGCCCACCTTTAGATCATCTGATATAATTACCCCCAGGTCCCTTTCTATTTTTACTGTTGTCAGTATCTCACCCCCCATTGTGTACGCTTCCCCTGGGTTTTTGTTTCCCATGTGCATTATCTTGCACTTCTTTGCATTAAATCTGAGCTGCCATACATTTGACCATTCCTCCAACCTTGCCAAGTCCCTTCTCATCCTTTCCACTCCATTCTGTGTATCAACCCTGTTGCAGATCTTTGTGTCATCTGCAAAGAGACATAATTTTCCTTCCAGTTCCTCTGCAATGTCACTTATAAAGACATTAAAAAGGACTGGTCCCAGTACTGAACCCTTCGGTACTCCACTAGTAACCCTTCTTTCTTCACTGTGTACTCCATTTACTACTACCCTTTGTGTCCTGTTGTCTAGCCAATTTTTTATCCAGGCTACCACCTTCGGACCCATTCCAAGGCTGGCTATCTTATGTATTAATCTTTTGTGGGGGACTGTACCAAATGCCTTGCTAAAATCTAGGTAGGCCATGTCCACAGCCCCTCCCTGATCTACTACTTTGGTCACCCAGTCAAAGAAATCTATTAGATTCGTCTGACACGACCTTCCCATCGTGAATCCATGTTGCCTCGGGTCCTGTGCCCCAATGGCCTCTAGGTACTCAACAATTCTGTCCTTCAGAAGTGATTCCATCATTTTCCCTACCACTGAGGTCAAACTAACTGGTCTGTAGTTTCCTGCCTCTGTCCTGCACTGTAACTCTCCTCTACTCATTTTGCTTTGAGATGCTTACCTAGTGATGTTTGCTCACTAATCGATTCTTTACCTCCAGACTATCTCAAATATCAAGCCTTATATGAACTGGAGCAGTCACTCATAACTTTATTAATCATCACAACTACCACAATGTACTGTCTGGTCTTATATCAAACAAATCTTACTCTCCTTTCTCATAATGCCCATACAATCCCTTGGAGCCCCATCCATTGTCACTTGAAACATGGTCTATATTAGCCCTTCTTTAACTGGATCTGCTTTATACATAGGATTTTTTACCATCCCTATGGAAAAGATGTACCCTTCATCTTCAGGATCATCATTCAGGCTGTATCATCCTTGGATCGAGAACAAACCATTATTTCCAGGGCATTCAAAGACAAATTTGACTCTGTGGATGTTTCCTTAGTGACTAATTGTCCAAACACAGAGTTCTGAGCCTTCAGACCATGCCCTTGCATTCAAGCCTCTCACCGGTTGGATCATTCACCAATGACTACTTCTGCCATTGCATTTCTACCTTTCCCAGTTTAGTACCTTATCTATGTGGTCATGGTCCTTCTGCCTATTACAATTATGCTAGACAAGCATCATTCATCATCTTGGAAACTTGGACTTCCTTCATCCTCTTTCACTCAGATTTACTCCATATTTTGGATTCAGTCACTCATTCAGAACAGATCTCCTCTTCAACCTCAGAATCATCATGCGATCAGCATCATCCATGGATTGAAAATAGATTATTTTCTCTCCAAGCAACTCACCAACCCCAAATTAGCTATGGTTACTAGAATCTAGATCATTCTTCAGTTAGTACGTCCAAAAGGACAGGCAGGTCACGTGATGGCAGCTTGCTGAATGGCAGCTGAGGCCTAGAGCTCTCCCCTCTTGCCCCCCTAATCGCCGGATTCTGAATCCCCCGAGGCACTAACGCTTTTGAAAATAGTACCAAAAGGGCATTTAATCACCGATTATCGACCTGAGTGGGTGTTGCTGCTGGTTTATCCTATCTACAAAGAGAGATGGAGGTGGATAAGAGAAGCAGGCCGCAGCAAAGCATATGCCGCCTGTGACCCCTGAAAAGGCTCCCAAGAAGCCGCGGAATCAGGCAAGACCAGGGTCGGAGAAATGTGGGGAAAAAAGCCAGTCGTACAGCCCCCTAACGGAGGATAAATTTATGCAGGAGTTAACTCCATTGAAGGGCATCCTTCAGGACATCACCGTGGAGTTGAAGTCCCTGCGGAGCGACCTTTTCTCCCTGTCTACACGAGTATCCGATACGGAGGCCAGAGTGTTTTCATTGGAGCAATGGAAGGTCAAAGCAGAAGTGGAGATGGCTGATCTAACCCAACAGGTGTGGAAGCTACAGTCCAAAACCGAAGACTTAGAGGGACGTAACCGACGGAACAATTTGTTGATCCTGGGCCTGCTGGAGATGGAGGAAGGGCCCGATCTAATGGCGTTTCTCCAAAAATTCCTTGTTAAGGTGGTAGGCCCATCGCCAATTAGCCCAAGCTATCACATCAAGAGGGCCCATCGGTCGTTGAGACCTCAACCACCGCCTGGTTCCCCCCCGCGCCCTATTATTATGAAGTTTTTAAGTTTCATCGAAAGGCAGCACGTCTATGGTAGGTCTCGGGATCTGCAAGAAGTTGCATGGGGATCGGTGAAGATTCAGATTGCCCAAGATCTCCCGAAGGAAATGAGAGAGAAGAGGGCCGCCTTCCATCCCACGGTCCAGAAGTTAATCGCAGCATCCATCCCTTTTAGAATGATGTATCCAGCTACTCTAAGAGTTTCTTTTGCTATCGCTGCCAAAAAGGTGTGGTTAGCCCTCAAGGCCCTAAAGAAAGACAAATCTCCTGGGCTGGATGGCATTCATCCGAGAGTACTATGGGAATTGGCGGACATACTGGCTGCACCTCTGGCGGAGCTTTTCAGCAGGTCACTTGAGACAGGGAGGGTACCTAGGGATTGGCGAGAGGCACATGTGGTACCAATCCATAAAGGGGGGTTGAGGGAAGTACCAGGTAACTATAGACCCATCAGTTTGACCTTGGTGGTGGGAAAATTAATGGAAAGTATACTAAAAGGAACGATTGGGGGTGTACTTGGAGGAGGTGGGAGGTCTGAATAGTCGGCAACATGGGTTTGTGCCGGGTAGATCATGTCAAACCAACCTTGTGGAGTTCTATGAATGGGTAACATCAGAACTGGACAGGGGTAAGCCTGTGGATGTATTATTCTTGGACTTCAGCAAGGCGTTTGACTCTGTCCCCCACAATGGTCTGGTGGAGAAACTGATGGGGTTAGGAGTATGCCCTTTGATGGTCAGATGGATTGAAAACTGGCTAGCTGGACGCACTCAGAGAGTAGTGGTCTGTGGGGAGCTCTTGAACCTTAGAGAGGTTGGTAGTGGGTTACCGCAGGGCTCGGTCCTGGGTCCGATCCTGTTTAATGCATACATATCGGACATCAGGGAGGGTATAGGGTGTGAAATGAGTCTCTTCGCGGATGACTCCAAGATGGGAGCAGTAGTTGAGGGAGAAGAGGGGAGGTTGGCCCTGCAGGGGACCTGGACACCCTGAAGCTGGGCTACACATGGAGTGTAATTTCAATATCACCAAGTAAGGTGTTGCATCTTGGTGAAACTCCTAAACACAGGTACACCCTGGGAGGGAGGTGCTGGAGGCCTCAATGGGAAAAAGACCTCAGGGTCATGGTGGATGCATGTATGAATAACTCTGAGTAGTGCAGGAGAGCGGCTAGCAAGGCAAACAGGATGTTGGGATGCATCGAAGGGGGGATCACCTCTAGGAGCAAGGAAGTGATTCTGCCGCTGTACAATGGACTGGTTAGACCACACCTGAGTACTGTGTACAGTACTGGAGACCACATAAGAGGGACATACAGCTCCTAGAGAGGGTACAGAGGAGGGCAACAAAGATGATACGAGGGCTAGGAGATTTGACGTATGAGGACAGACTTAAGGAGCTCTGCCTGTTTTCACTGGAGGAGAGGAGAGACAGGGGGGACATGATTGAGGTCTTCAAGTACCTCAAGGGAATACATAGGATAAACATGGAGGGGATCTTTAGACTAAAGCAGGGAGGTATCACCAGAGGGCATGGTTTGAAGTTGGAAGGTGGAAGGTTAAGGGGGTAAAAGAGGAGGAGGTTTTTCACTGAGAGGGTGGCGGACCCTTGGAATGCACTGCCTGGTGAGCTAGTTCAGAGATCCACAGTGGAGGGCTTCAAGAGAGGATGGGACAGACACAGAAAGTGGATGTATCAGATGATGTCCTGTCCTAGGGGGGTGGGGATGGATGATACGGGTCTCTGGAGCACAAGGGATGGAAGGGTCTCGGCACCCAACTAAGGATCTAAAGTTCGAGCAGACTCGATAGACCGTAAGGCCTAATCTGCTGGCAAATAGTATGTTAGTATGTTAGTTTCAATTGGTAATGCCACTCACAGTTTCAACTCGCCAGAAGCGGCTTGCAAAGACCTCTCTACCAGACTTCCTGACCTGTTTAAATCTCAGGGCTGAGAGACTCATTGCATCTGTAGCCATATAAGAAGGGCTGGTTCTAATTGCTTTGCCAGAAGATACTGAGCTTACACCTTTTACTTTTTTTTTATTTTATTTTTTTCCCTTCTCTTTGTTTTTAGCTGTATGCTCCGGTTTTCCCTATTAGTACTTCTCGGATTACTTTTAGGGTTACAGGGTGTTGCCTCCCTTTTCCCCCGGCTGTTATTTGGCTCTCTTACCTGTGCTGTGTATATTCATTGGCCTGGTGAGCCGGGTGATGTCCTGGGTGGTCGGGTAAGAGAAGGACCGGACCGAGATGACGAGGTCTGAGGTTTATTCCCGGATCTCATTTTATATGGTAACAGTTGCCGGGGGTAACTTCCTGGCTGTTGGACCGACTTGGTCCTGTACCAATTGGTGCCCCCTGGAATCAAGCGGCCCGAAGTGAGATCAGTCCTCCACACTGGGCCTGGTTACCGATTTTGAATCCCCCTCTTTGATACCTGAGACAGGGGTGAGTTGTTGTCAATTTTGGATTAGATTCATTTCGTTTACCGTTCTGTTAGGTCAATAGAAAGGGGGGTTGCATCGGAGGGATTATTATATTCTATTTCTATAACTGGTGCGGTAATTGGCGGTTTGGAGGGAGGTGGGGAGTAGCTAGCTCTAAAGCCTCGCGTCTAGTGGAGGCTGAATTACGAGCCTATGGAAGGTGGGTTGGCCAATCCAGTCCCAGTCGCCGGGCTATTACTGTTTTATTCATTTTGGATTGAGTCTTATTTTTATTCTAGGGGGTTCGAAGTTTGGGGTTTCCCCTCATTAATTGACCCAGTGGCGCTGGGAGATTCTGGATTCGCAAGGTGGGTCTGGTTGCCAGGAGCTGTGCTTTTCCATGTTGGTTTGGTTTATTACCAGCCCTGGCTCCAGGTTGTAAATAGTTGTTTGTTTAGGGTTTGTGAAGAGATGGGTGATTTGGGGGGGGCAGGAGGTTTCCATCAAACTTTCATCCTGTCAGATTGCCTTCTGGTTATGGGGGATTTTTCTAGATTGGGTGGGAGGATTTGGGGGAAGGAGGCTGGCTGGTTGCATTCTTTTCACTGCTATATTTTAATACTATCTACTGCTTTGTTAGAGTTAATTCTAAAGAATCTCCGTGGGTGAGCTGGGGGGGATGGGAGTGGATAGAGGTTCGAGCAGGCTCATTTTCTTGTCCTTTTACTGGAGGGAGGGTGCGGGCTTGCTGGTTATATCCTGTTCAGTTCTGTATCTCAGTAATAATTCCTGCTTTGTCAGGGTTACCCTTCAAGGGTTTTCGACGCAAGCTGGGGGATGGGGTGGGGGTTGGGTGCTCATTTTTTACCTCTAGCTCTGGATATGTATATGTCTTCCTTCTTACAACACGAATTTTAAAATGGCTATGTGCACGCTTAAGGTGATGTCATGGAATGTGCGTGGGCTCAGAGAGAGGGTCAAAAGAACCCAAATTTTCAACCACTGTGCGTTGCTGCAAACAGATGTTTTGTTCCTACAAGAAACCCACTTGGTCAGGACGGAGAATAAGTGGCTATCCAGGTCCGGTTTTTCCCAAATTTATGCAGCAAGTGGATCTAGTTCTAGTAGGGGAGTAGCTATACTCATTAAAAAACATGTCCTGTTTTTGAAAGATTTGGTTGTGGAGGACCCAGAGGGGAGATTTGTTTTGGTCAGAGGCTCTTGTAATGGAAACACTGTTGTTTTGGGCTCTATTTATGGCCCTGTTGGAGGAAGCCCTGAGTTCCTAGTGGCCCTCTCAGATAAAATTAGTGCTCTACTTCCCTCTCAGCTTATCCTAGGGGGGGGATTGGAATATTTCACCCTGACACTTCCTAGATAAAGATCCTCAAGGTACCCGCTCCCTCACTTCCTTGCAGAGAGCTCTACAGGACTTTTCGCAGCTGTTAGGTTTGTGTGATCCTTGGCGGCTCTCTAATCCTTCTCTTTGAGCATTTTCGTATTTTTCTCAGCCCCATAGATCATGGTCTAGGATTGATTATATCCTGCTCAGTATGAGTCTTCTTCCGGGTTTCCTTTAGGCTGGCATTGAGCCAATAATTCTTTCGGATCATGCATGTGTTTGGATTAGACTCTCGCTAGACCCTGAGTTTCATCGAGGATACTGCCTGGAAGCTCAATACGCAACTGCTTAAGGACCCCAATACGGTGATGCATTAAATCTTTAATCTCCATGTTTTGGCAGATAATCTTGGAACTGTTTCAAGGTTTGATCTGGTCTGGTGTTCATAAAATATTACCTGAGGGTGAGTTAATTAGTTAGCTCGGCAGGAAAAGGGCTCGGCAAGCGAGCAACTTTCTTTAAATGAGCAAGATCAGGGAAGTCAAGGCCGCTCAATCTTCTACCTCACCGGTAGCTTCTTTTGGCGCCCTTTTGGCGCTAAAAAGTGAATACACTGATCTTCTTAAGGAGAAGGCTGAATACTGCTGGATTAAAACACAAGCTAAGTATATTGACCACGAGGAGAAGGCTGGGAAACTGCTGGCCTTAAGGCTTCGGTCTGTAGAGGGTTCTAGACTAATTCCGGCCTTGCAAACACCTAATGGTTCCATTCAAACTTCCCCTAGGAAGGTTGTACAGATTTTCGAGGACTATTATCGGGATTTATATAGTATGCCCATATCCCCTCCACCTCCCTTAGATATAGATACATATCTGGCTGACATTGACATTCTACAGCTTCTGCCAGCTCATGAGAGGGCCCTAACTGCCCCAATATCTCTCTCTGAGATAGAAGAGGTTATTGCCTCCTTGGTCTTAGATAAGGCACCCGGCCCAGATGGGTTCCCTGCCAACTTTTATAAAGTGTTTTCGAAGGAGCTCGCTCCGATGCTTCTTAAACTCTATGAATATCTTTTTTCTTCCCCATCATTGATCCTACGCTTCTTGAAGCCACCATTGTTCTAATTCTCAAGCCGGGCAAAGTCCCTACCGACCCGGCGAGTTATCGCCCTATATCTCTTCAAAATTATGATATGAAAATACTCTCTAAGATTCTAGCTGAGCGGGTGAAGGGGGTTTGGACCCATCTTCTCAGTCCAGAACAGGTCAGTTTTGTTTATTCCCGATCACCATCGGAGCATCTGAGAGTTCTCTCTCATATTTCTCAATATGCCGGCGCTGCCCTAACTCCAATGGCTTTGGTCTCGCTGGATGCTGAGAAAGCCTTTGATCGGGTGGATTGGGTCTTTCTCTGGGCAGTGCTGGCTAGGATGGGGTTCCCAGCTTCTTTTCTCAAATGGGTCCAAACCCTCTACAGATGTCCTTGTCTAGGATATATTGTAATGGGCTTTTTCGTCACAGTTCGTATATACTGGCACCAGACAAGGCTGCCCCCTCTCACCGTTCTTATTCAATCTTTATCTGGAACCCCTCCTCATTAAACTTAAATCTTCACCAGCTATTAGAGGGTGCCTCGTATACCAGCGGAAGTTAGTTCTCTCGGCGTATGCAGATGATATTCTTCTGCACATCACGCACCCCGCCGAGTCATTAGAGCATGCGTTGGATGTAATCAGGCAATATGGGGCCCTTTCCCGATACAAATTGAATATTTCCAAATCGGAGATTTTCCCGTTGAATGCTCTTACACCTAAATCAGACCTTGTTAATTTCGGCATGAAGTGGTCTCCTAAATCAATTAAATATTTAGGAATCCACTTCTCGACAGATCCCTCCCTCCTTAAAAAGCTTAATTTGGATGACCTTAAAAGCTGTATTCAGCAGGATTTGCAACGGTGGTCCGCTCTCCCCATTTCCCTTTGGGGTCGGATTAACATTATAAAAATGAATGTTCTTCCCCGTATCTTTTACCCTCTTAATTTACTAAATCTTTGGTTGCCTGTCTCGTACTTTCAGCAGTTCCATAGAATGTTTTCCAATTTCATCTGGCAGGGTAAGGGGGTTCGGCGTTCCTTTTTTAAGCTATCCTTACCTAAAGATAAGGGCGGTCTAAGGCTTCCTAATTTGCAGCTTTACTACTGGGTGGCTCATCTGGCTAAATTAGGGAGGTGGCTACCGGTTAACCCTAATCCCACTTCCCCGACCTGGCTCCAAATCGAGAAATCAATTCTGCTTGATTCTAGAGTCGACCCCTATGCTATTTTTCACACTCCCCACTCCATACTCTCACACTCGATAACACACCAGACAGTTCTTCTATCCCTCAAGTCCCTATAACAGTGTATGCGTTCTTTTAAGATATTCCTGAAGGAAGATCTGAGTCAACCGGTTACGCTTAATCCCAATATTAAGATTGGGAATTCAATGATCACTCCCGACTGGCTCCCACAGATTAAGGAGACTTGTCTAGAGCATTTCTACGGATGCGGGTCCCTCCTCTCATCTACGGACATCCTAGATAAGTATGCTATCCCCAGAGTACACATTTTTAAAGTATACCAACTGCGACATCTTATTGCCAGTAAGTTTGGTACGCATTACAGGGAGTCGGTAGTTCGTCCCTTTCTCGCTCAGGTGCTAACTCTTGCCGCTAAACCACATGCCATTTCGACAATTTACTCTTTTCTGTTGAATTACAAGGTTTCAGAGCCTTTGGTAGGCTCCAGGACCTGGTCCTCCCTCTTTCCAGACTCCACTCTGAATTGGTCCCGCCTCTGGAAGGATCTCCATAAGTATCATACTCAGGATAGGCTAAGGCTTACCCAATATTATATTGTAAATAACATGTATTACACTCCTAAGAAGCTTTTTCTACTTAAAAGGCTTCCCCTCCTGACCTGTTCCAGATGTATGCAGGGCGAAAGGGATTCCTTACATATTTTCTGGAGTTGTGACAAAGTCTCCCCTCTGTGGTCCTCTATTCGTGATAATATAGATCCGTTATTGGGTCTTTCCGAGTTCTTCACTCCCGAAGTTTGCATTTTAGGGAATTATGCCAAGGTTGACAGTGTAGAACGCTGCTATCACATGGCGATGATTGCTTCTGTGGTCAAGAGGTTGGTCCTCAGACATTGGAAGGATCAGCTGACTTTGTCATATGCTGAATGGTTGATGGAACTCTCTGCCTGCCTCAATGCTGAAAAATTGGCTGCTAGCCTGCGTAATCGTATAGACCTGTTTCAGAAAAAATGGGGTAAGCTGTATTCTGTGTATCTCCATTAGTGTTCAATGACCTTCTCTCTGTGGCCTGCTGTAGCTCAGATGCCCTTTTGAATTGGGTAGTAGCCGTCTTCCTGTATGGGGAGATGAAGCTTGTTTGCCTAGAAGGACATGCTGTATATCCAGTTCTGAAGTATTGCTTGGCTTGACACTCTGGGTGGGGGAGGTGGTGGGGTGCTTTTGGGGTGAGGGAGAGGAATGGATGGAGGGTGGGGTTTATTTTGTACCATGTAATTTCATGGCTTGTTATTAATGTCTTGTTGTATGTTTTGGTTTTATCTGTTGAAAATCAATAAACTTAAATTTCAAAAAAAAAAAAAATAAAAAGGACAGGCAGACCTCCAGCCATGGGTCCACAGAGGTTTCTCCACCTGGGAGGGGGGTTCTCTCCTCTGAGTGCCAGGGGGTCATATTCTGTGAGCTGGAGGAGTATCTTCAGGCCTCTTTCCATACAAATTACTACCTACATACCTACTACTCAAGGGTGGGAACAGAGCAAAGCCACAAAACATACTACAAGTTACACAAGCACTATATACCCCGCACCATATACCCCATCTATCCTTATTGCTATTCCACAAACATTGAACCATATATGTTTTAGAACCCAAACAAATTAGTCTGTCCTTAACGGAAACTGCAGTTTAGCATCTTCAGAACACTGCAAGGATTAGGGCTACTGGAAACCCCAGGTTAAAAAAAAGTTCAGGGTCAGAATGTCAAGAGTGGTGGATGCAGAAACAACTTAATGCTCCATCTGCATGCTGCATCTGTGTCCAAATTCCCATCTGAAATTGTATCCAGAATGACAGAGAATCCTCAAAGGATATTCTACATTTGAGTTTCTATCCAGATGTGTGTCAGCAATTTCACCCAGTTTCAAATTTTGTTCAGGTTGCGTCCAAAAACAGACGGAAATTCCATGTTCTTCTGAACAGTATGCTAATCTCGCCAGATGAATGAAAATGTTAAACCATTTAAAAGTTGGTCCCATCAGCACAAATGGGTGAAACACAAATCAACTGTTGAAAATATTGGGGTGGACAGTTACTGGATTAGTCCCACTGAAAATCCTGTAATGTAATTAATATTATATAAATAAACCTCCGAAAGTGGCTAGTTTACCTTAGAGCCATGGCATACATTTGTCCTTACATGTACCTGCCCACAGTCTATACTTAAAGAAACCTCCCCAGGTAGCCAGTTTACCTTATAGCCAGAGCATGCATTTCTCCTACCTTTACTGGTAAAAAAACAGTGTCACCATTTTCTAAAGGATTCCTCCCATCCTTACGTAAGGCAAAAACCATTTGCAAACCTGGCCTCCGTTCTCTGAGGCTGTGGAACATTTGACAGTTAAAAGCAGTGGTTCAAGGCCAGAAATTCAAAACAAATCTACCCATAAAGATTGGTTGTGCTAGTTCACATTTTAAAAGACACTCTGAGTTGTGTCAGACCAACCCACAATTCCCATTTGCATCACTAGAGTTAACACTAATTATAATTTCAGGTGATGTCTTTGTTTTGAAACTTGAACAATTGATTTTTAATCATCCAAAACAGTGTTAAAAAAAATGTATTTATTTATTTAAACATGATTTGTCAGGTAAGCAAGCAGAGCCCTGGAGGCTTGTTTCCAGTTGCAACCGAGAAAGGGTGGGCTTAGGATGGCCACTGAGAAGAATGCTATCTCATATGCAGTTCTTAAATACAGATAAAAATTCACACACAAATGTTGCGACTATCTTATCCTGAATGTGTTTCCTAACAGGTAGACAGCCTCTTTGCAAGTCTAAAGTTTGCTGGAAAATGCTGTCATTGACTACATCATGTGATTTGAATTTGACCTATCATGAAGAAATAAATGTCTATTCAGATCAGAATAAAAGTTAAAGAAGCATTTGAAGACATACTGCTTCAGGACATTTTCTGGGAACTAGTTATCATTTGTAATTATGAAACAATTCAGTATACAGTTTTTTTCCTACAGTACATAATTTCTGTATGTATAATTCTTTACTTACTAAGGGAATTTGCATAACAACACATCCATTCTCAAATGGACTAAACTTTTATTTGCTCCTGTTCCTCGTTGGCATGTAATGGAACATTTAGAAACACTGATTTTTGCATGTATTTGTCTAATAACAAATCACTAAGTGATATGTGAATTTATTGTACCTGACAGCTGACTAAGTTAATCACCTGCCAAGAACTGGCCATGAATCTGCAGTAAATGCACACAACATTTGTTGGTACTGTTAAATTGCATTAGATGGCACTCAGTTACTGGCCTTTATTTAACGCTCGGTGTTTCTGTACCTGCCAAGAACTGGCCATTCATGAATCAGCAGTAAATGCCCACAACATTTGTTGGTACTGTTTAATTACAGTAGAGGGTTCTCAGTTACTAACCTTTAATTAACGTTCAGTGTTTCTGCACCTGCCAAGAACTGGCCATTCATGAATCAGCAGTAAATGCCCACAACATTTGTTGGTATTGTTTAATTACAGTAGAGGGTTCTCAGTTACTAACCTTCAATTAACGTTCAGTATTTCTGCACCTGCCAAGAACTGGCCATTCATGAATCAGCATTAAATGCCCACAACATTTGTTGGTACTGTTTAGTTGAATTAGACAGTTCTCAGCTACTAACCTGCCATAAGACTGGACTGCCATATCTTAATTGGTGAAGCTGCATCCTTTGAATTTCAGAGCCAATCAGAGCACAGTGCAGGCACTAAATTTCAAGTCCAAGGTGGCTCCATATCTTAGGGTCTACATGTAGCCCTTTCTGAGTTGCCGCTGGTTGCCTTTGCAACAAGGGTTGAAGGTCAAAGTGTTCTCCCCTGCAAGTCTTTCAGGTCTTGCTTCTTTTATTTCCTTGGGGCATCATAACATCTTGTTGCATATTATTGTACCTGGACTGCCTTTGAAAAAAAAAACTACCTACTAATCGGGGATGGATTTATTAATTTCTATCAGGGCAAATCATTTTAATTTTTAAACAGAATGGACTGTCATCAGAATGCACTGCCATATCTTAACTGGGGCTGCAACTTTTGAAATTTGTCCTCCATCCCATCCCCACCCCACATCTCTTTAAATACTCAGTTACATTACTTTGTTTATTTATATGATCTGTTCATGACTGACTTGTCATTGGTCCTTCAAGGGTTGAGATGGAGATCAGGTTCAGAAGAACCCACCCAAATTTCTCCAAGTGTATAGTACTGAGTTTAATTACTAAACTTATTTAGTTCTCTTGTTATACTGCTAGCTGTTCCATCCTCAGGCACAGTCATGGAAACATAGAAGTTGATGGCAGATAAGGACTTCAAGCAGGGATGGCGTTAAAGTTTTGTTACGGTGTTGTCCTTCGAAATTTGGGAGCACACATTGGCAAAATAATGACCCCAAATATGTGCTCCTTCCTAGTAAGTCTGTGCTCCTATACACTAAATGTACCACAATGATACCCTGATCCCAGCCCCTGTCTGAGTTGAGTGACTGACACTAAACTGCTGGCTGTCAAAATGGCCTGTGGCTGTGGGATTTGCTCCTGCTCCACACCAGCGATGATGCCAGGCCAGCTCCTATTTATTTCTCTCTTTAGGGTGCACAATCTAGAGGGGTCAGGGACTGGAACCTTGTGCAGTGTGATGATGGATGGGAGCATTTTACAAAAATAAAAAATAATTAAAAAATTTGATGGCACAATTGTGGCTGCAGAGAGTAGGTGGGGGGAGGGGAGGAGGGAAGCAAACTCACAACAGATTGTTATCTTTCAGCAGTCAGACTAAAACAACCAGCTTGCTTTATCATCTACTTGATACAAGTCAGCTGTGGAATGACAGTTAAGGAGCTCACAAATCTTTGTAGAGTAGCGAGTCAGTTAACAATCGTTGTGCTTCCTTTTCATGTACTGAGGTCCCACTCCTGTCTCTGCTAGTCCACTCATCTGCTGACCTGACCAGTGCCAAGAAATCACAAATCCTGACTCCCTGCCATTCCCAAATACAAATGACAACTAGTGCCAGTGACATTACACTTGCATTGAAATCATTTCCTGTGTGCGATGCAGTCTGCTGCGCCGACTCTGATGAGCCATTCGCACAGCTGCCAGTCCCTTCTCAGTCTCCTCCACTTGGATACTTACTGCCTTGCTGCAGGTGGGGTGGGACTTAAGAGCGAAATGATGTCCCATGCCACGTCCATAGACCATGACCACCGGCTCCATACTGCCTGTTCAGGTACAGCTGCACCAACCAACCAACAGTTCATGAACCATGAGAAGATACTTGTTACCCACCATACCTGCTTTCCTTGATGCTGCGCTGCCAAAAATTGAATTTTGCGCTAATATCCATAGCTAAGCACACTCACAGGCAGCACAGTGAGATGGCAGAGGAGACTTAAAGCAAGCTCCCAATTGGTAGGTTATATGTGAGTGGCATACAGCGCTGGCAAGATGACACCATCCCCATCAAAAACAAAATTTAATTACTCCAATTCGTGGCAAGTAACTCAGTAAATGAAGGCACATTAAAAAAATAAAAGGTGGAGGAACTTCCAGTGCGATGGCTGCTTGTTGACACTCTCTCTCTTCCAGCTCCCCTGCCCTCCCTTCAGTGCTACTATATAGTGGGGACTAATCTTATCTGGCAGTGGTAATATTGCATTGAACAGATTACTGGTGGTCCAGGGAAAGAAACAAAACCACTTACCCGCGCATTGTCCTTGGAAATGGACATGGAGACGAAGGTGCAGATGCTCAGACATACACCCCCGCCGACTCCAGCCAAGGACAAGGCCACAAAATGTTCTAAAGTGAGTGGATCTGAATCCTCCTCAGTGCCTAGACAAGGTGCAGCTTTAACAGAGGACAGAATTTTGGAGGAGTTAGCACCGATGAAGGAAACCCTACTAGCCCTGGCTTCCGAGTTCAAAGGGATGAACATTTCCAAAGATCAGCTCAATATTCGAACCAGAGATAATGAGGCCTGTATATCCTCTATAGATGATTTGAGAGGAAGTGTAGACCCAGATTTGGTCACTTTGCACCACAAGCTGAAGAGAACACAGGATCGGCTGGAAGATCTAGAGGAGTGCTAGCGGCGCAACAAATTGGTGGCGCTAGGCCTTCCCAAAGGCGAAGAGGGGTATCAATCTGTGGCATTTGCTCAAAAACTGTGTGATAAGCTAGTGGGGCCTTCTCCTAATGGCCCCACCTATAACGTTGAATAGGCACATAGATCCCTTCGCCCTATGCCACCCTCAGGTTTACCCCCTTGCCCTTTCATTTTTCGGCTGTTAAACTTCTTAGACAAGCAGCATGTTTTGATGGAGATAGCCGAAATCCAGTGGGAAGGCAAGAAAATTCATATTGTGCAGGACTTACCATTTTCAGTTCACCAGAAATGGTCAGGTCTTCATCCCTTGGTGTCCAGGTTGGTTTCTGCTGGCGTCAAGTTCAGAGTCCGTTACCCTGCAACCTTACAAATAAATAGCGATGGTCTGTGGCACCCATTTGATTCATTAGAATCAGCCAAAGAAGCTTGCAAGAAATGGTACCTGACTTAATTAAATGACTCTGCAGTGGCTTTATCTCATTTCATGGCAAACAGCGACATCTATTGGTCATTTGTGGTACTGCAATTATCATCTGTAATGTTCACTCGCCATAGAAAGTATTGGCTTTTCTAGAGATCTATATAAGCTGCAACAATTGAATGGATCTAATTTCAGAGTTACAGTTGATGCTGGACTCTAATGATCCTAGGAGCTCTGCTTGCCTGTTGTCCAGTTTCTTATGTGACTATACTTGGTAGTTGGGGCTTTTCCTGTCATGTTTTTTTTCAAGGGACATATATAATTATAATAGCTGTTTTTTGTTTAGTAGTACCTCGGCTCATTAGTTGAGACAACCAGTTTTAGTGTGTTAGGGTAATCTGGCTAGCTTTGGCCAGTCTCTCTTCTGATTTCCCTATGGCATAAATCTAAAGAGGTATAGTTACCTCCTTCACCTTAGATTGATGGTAAGTACCTAATTTACTACATAAGTAGGGAGTATTGCTCTTGAAAGTATTAATGTTATTATATAATAGTAATACATATTTCAATAGATGGTTAAGGTCCTAGGACTGTTTAAAATCTGTTTGGACTATGTTGATGTTTAGTGTTGTAAAGGGAGGGCCGGGGATTGGGAGAGGAGATAATCAGGAGCAGCCTGATATTCATTGCACAGAGTGTAATTAAGCTTGGTCAGTTGTGAGGACTGGGGGTTTTGTACTTATTGTTCAACTATGGGGGCATACTCAGGTTAAAATTATATTTGCCCAATTGGGGTTAGAGCTATGGGGGGGGGTATGTACTTCAGATATTATATACTTACTTTGATTTTACTTGGGACTGCAGGGAGGGGGGGGTTATGGAGCCGGTCACTGGGCTATTATGACTGTTCAATACTTGATGGATCATATCCAGCCCTAATAAACTTAGGCCTGTTACTATGTTCCACCTATCAGCCGTATTATGAGATTTACTTTGTGGAATATTAAAGGGGTGCAAGCCAGGGTGAAATGCCATCAAATTATTAAGCACCTGGCACTGATGCACTCAGGTGTCTCACTGCTATAGGAGACACATCTCTTGGCCAAGGAGCATTCCCTTTTTCGGAGAGAGCAAATGGGGAGTGTATACGCTGCTGGCAACTCCAAAGCACAAAGAGGGGTAGCAATTTTAATTAATAGAGGGACCCAATTTTAGATGCTCCAAGAAATAAGTGATTCACTTGGTAGATTTCTTTTTTTATGGGGACTTTTAGATCACAGAGAATTAATCCTGGGCACTGTAAACGACCCTAACCATTCCTCCCCTGAATTTTTCTCGAAAATAGCCCTTATATTCACCCCATTTAAGCAACGCCCTATAATTATAGCTGCGGATTGGAACCTTACTTATGATAACATGCTGGATAGATCCACTCATAGAGGTCATAGTCCATCCCCTGCGCAGAGATCACTATATGAAATGATGGAAGTTTTAGGGTCATGTGACCCCTGGCACCTTTTTTATCCCAGTGGGAAGGAATTCATCTTCTATTCTGCTTATCATAAATCCCATTCCCGTATTGACTTTTTTTTGGTAAATCAGACCATGTTGACAGGCTGCGGTGTTTCTCCTAGGGTTCTATCAGATCATTCATTGACTTGGCTTGACGGTGCTATACCCCAAGGAACACCGAAGGTTACCATATGGAAATTAAATGTTCATCTCCTTTCTCATGATGATATGGTAAGCAGGATTAAAATGATGATCACTCAGTTTATGGAGTAAAATGAGGGCTCTATCCCAGCATATGTCAAATCTGAAGTTCCCTTAAATGTTATTTGCGGGGGGAATTTATTAGGATAGCAGTTACTTGGAAGAGGGAGGCCAATGCGAAGTTCCTGTTGGATTCTATCCAACAGCTCGAGTCACTGATTGCCACCTGTCCCTCTGAAAGAGATTTGCACAAGCTTGAGATCCTCGGGGATAAATATGCAGATATCCTCAGAGAACGGGCTGAATATGGCCTGTTTAAGATGCACACTTTATATTTAGACCAAGGAGACAAGGCTGGCCACCTTTTGGCTCTTAAGCTGAGACAGCAAGAGGAACCTAAATTGGTCACATGGATCTCTCCCGCAGTAGGCGAGTGACCACTAACAACCCCTAAGGCAATAGTTAAAGAATTTGAAATATTCTATAGACAGCTTTATAGGCTTCCTGACAATAGTTCTACACAGACTGAAATACAAGAGTATTTATCTAAAATTCCTCTTCCCACTCTCAGTCCTCTTCAGCAAGCCCAGTTAATCTCTCCCATTACAGTGTTAGAAGTGACTATGGCCATTCACTCACTCCCACTTAATAAAGCCCCTGGGCTGGATGGTTACCCATCAAACTTTTATAGAACTTTTGAGATGGAGCTGGTCCCCATTCTCCAGAACCTGTATAATTACATCTGTGCACATGGGATTACAGACCCCACTCTATTAGAGGCAACCATCATAGTCCTGACAAAGCTGGACAAACCAAAAGATAAAGTATCCAATTATAGACCAATTTCATTGATGAATTACGACATCAAGATACTAGCCAAAATGTTGGCTTCCCAGATAGCCAAGATCTGGGAAAATTTAATTACCTCCGAATAGATTGGGTTCATTAGTGGCAGGAACCCTTCTGATAATTTTTGCAAGTTGTCCCATATTTTCTCTGTATCCAGGGAGGTAGACCAGCCGATGGCCCTTATCTCCCTAGATGCGGAGAAAGCTTTTTATAGGGTCAGTTGGCCCTTCCTCTTTGAAACTACGGCCCATTTTGGTTTCCCCCAGGAATTTATTTTTTGGATTAGATACCTGTATTCCCAACCTAGTGCTAAAATATACTGTAATGGGATCTTTTCCCCAAAATTCCCACTTCATTCGGGTATGCGGCAGGTTGCCCTACGTCACCCCTACTGTTTAATCTATATTTGGAACCCTTACTTTGGAAGTTACAAATATCACCATACTTAACTGGAATTCCAGTAGGCCCAATAGAACTCAAGTTATTGGCATATGCTGATGACATCCTGTTGCATGTGACTGATCTGACTAAAGCTATCCCACAAATGTTGGAGATAATTGCAGAGTTTAGTCGACTTTCTAATTACAAATTGAACATTAGTAAAACCGAGGTTATGCCCCTCAACTCTCATGTCTATAAAACAGACATAGTTGCCCTTAATATGACTTGGACCACCAAACTTAAATATCTTGGAATTACTCTGGCACCCTCTAATTATCTCTAGAAGAAGCTTAATCTGGACAATCTCCTTGTAACTATTCAGCAAGATTTGATTAGATGGTCTTCTCTGTACCTTTCCCTCCAAGGAAGGATCAATGTTATTAAAATGAATGTCTTGCCCAGATTATTCTACCCCCTCTATATGTTGAATATATACCTCTCCTTAACTTGGTTCCATAAAGTCCAGAAGCTGATTACTAAGTTTTTATGGCATAGTAAACCTCCATGAAGATCTTATCTTTGTCTTTGTGTCCCAGAATCCAAAGGAGGATTACAGCTTCCAAATTTTTATTATTACTACCTTGTGAGTCACATTGCAAATTATATGAGATGGGTAGACCCTCATCCGAATTATGCTCAATCCCAGTATACTCCTTTAAGGTTGCAAATTGAAAGGAATAGTATTAAAGGCTCTAAGATTCTGCCTTCTAGCCTTTGGTACATACTCCCTCAAAAACTACCAGTTTCCATGCCGTGTACGGTTATATACACGTCAGTCAAGGTCCATAACCAGCTATGCCGGTCCTTTAGGATTACACACACTAAAGATATTTCACAACCATTGTTTGGTAATCCCAACCTCATAATAGGTAAAAATATCCTGCTATGACATAAGCTGATTTTCCCTCTACATACTAAGGTTATTGACCTAATAACCCAGGGAAGGGTGAACTCAGTCCCAGATATATTGGAGAGATTTCAATTGTCGCTGAAACACTCCTTTTATGTATATCAAATCAGACATATGCTAATTACATGGTTTGGACAGATCCCGTTGGTAATCAACCAAGGAGACACATTTTTGGATTTCCTTACCTTGTTTGGCAACCACATGCTGTCTCCCGATTGGTTTCAACTTTATACTTAAAATTTTACCCTGATTGGGTGGAACAATCCCATTATTGGATAGAGACCTTTCCTGATAACTGCATTAACTGGAAATCTTTATGGCATGGAATTTATACCTACAGTGCTAATGATAAGCTTAGATTAACACAATTTTACATAATGCACGCCCTGCGCTTGACTCCCTCCAAACTATATAGAATGGGGAAGCTCTCTGAAGATACATGTTTCAGGTGTGGTCAGATGCAGGGTTCCCTGTTACATATTTTTTGGGACTGCCCTATGGTTGCCCCTTTATGGTCCCTAATTAAATCTAAGGCTGACCCCTTATTAGGACTACATAACCTTTTTATCCCACAAATATGTATATTAGGTGACTTCTCAACAGTGGAAGTGAAAGAAAAGAGGTATTGTATTAATCTAATATCACTCACGGTGAAACACCTAGTTCTAAAGCACTGAAAGGACTAGCAGGCCCTTACCTATCAGGAATGGATTAATGATCTGCTTTACAACCTAAAGGTGGAGAAAACTGTTGTTAGTGTTAGGAAGGTAATTTCCAGATACAACACAAGGTGGGAAAAATTCCACACATTATGGTCCATTGCTCCCGTACACTAATTTAAATGGCGAGGATCTCTTGCCCTTATTAAGGTTTGTGCATGACCCCATGATTTTAGAGGCACTATCTGAATATCACTTTTTTTAGGTTAATTCCTAATTTCAGGCTAATACACCTTTATGATCTGGCTCTAAGGGGTGTGGGGGTGGGGGTTTGTTGTGGAGGAGCTTGGGATGGTGGGTTGGGAAGGATTAGTTGTAGTTGTTAACATCCTCTACATTGTATATGTATATTAATACATGGTGTTATCCTTTGAAAATGTTAAAATTCTGTATGGATATGTTATAGCTGAATAAAGTATATTTCATTTAAAAAAAATAAAAAATAAAAGGTGGCACAAGGAATACGCAGCACACGCCAAGGTAAAATAAGCGACCAAGGCACCCCAGGTCGGTCTGCACTGCCACTGCCAGACGAGTCTCAACACAAGATTACTGAGCATACATAGTCAAAGGTTGTGACTGACCAGAAGAGGAGACAAGGAGCAAGACTGGAGAACAGGTGACAACCTCCCCCCCCCACTGGCTTCACTTGGGTACCTTTGCAATTTCAAAATGCAAATTATAGCAAGGGAAGCCCACTTCAAATATCATACTACAGGTCAAATCAAGTAATGGAGCTGCCAGCAACATAAAAAAGTTATTGAGTTCATTCCACAGTCAGCGCCCACCATGTGGGCATAATACAGATGAACATACTAGGACACCACATAAACATGTTAAATAAAAACATTCACCAGTAATTTTTTTCAGCTGAGCAGAACAGGAGACAAGGAGCAGAACTGGAGAACTGGCATGAATACCACCCACCCCTGGCTTCAGTACGTTGCAGTTTCAAAAGGGACATTATATCAAACCCACTTCCATTCTGATTGAACTTCCACTTTCACAGTACAGGTAAAATCAATAAATAGAGCAGCAGCATAAAAAAATGTTTTAAATAAAACTAGAGTTCGCCCAACAGTCGGCGCCCACCATGCGAGCATATTTGGATTACACAAACATGCTAGGACACCTCGGCACACATAAACCAAAATTGCGACTTCCACATGTTTTAGAACAAAAATTGATTTCTTAGACACATCAAGTTGCTGCATTTACTGAGGGCACTTGAAACAGGACCGGTCACCAGACTCCAAAATAGCAAATGGATCAGATTGAAACTTCACACGACCTTATCTTTTTTCTCTGCGCTCTGATCTCACTTGTGTTTGCCATGTTCCCTCGAGTAATATTTCAAGTGTTCAGCCAATGAACAGAGGTTGGCCACCCCACACTGGTCAGACTGAAATTAAAGAAAGCCAATAGATTTCTCTAAAACTCCCGCTGCAAAAAAAAAAAACACACATCCATCTTAATTTTGCACTTGGCCCTATTATTTTTGCAGTCTGTAACAAAAGAAAATAACACTTTTGCACTCCGTTCTAAAAAATAAATGAACCAGAGATCAGCTGCAATGCCCTTCTCCCTCCATGCTCCTAGTATACAGTAGGAGCACAGATAGAAGTGGAAAGGACTTTGAAAACATACTCCTGAAAATACAATCTGTGCTCTAAGAATGGAGCACACCCTTAATGCGACCCCTGACCTCAAGGCCTATCCAGTCTGCCCATTTTTTCTACCGTATGAATGTACCATAGGCCTGTACTCTGTCAATGGCCTATCTATTTATACTCACTGTATTGCTCCTTTATGCCTATCCCATACCTGTTTGAAGCCCTGTACTGTATTCATATCCACCATTTCGTGAGGTAGGCCATTCCATGCATCCAACACCCTTTCTGTGAAAAAGAACTTCCTCACATTACCCTTTAATCGGCCTCCCTCTAATCTTATCCTGTATCCACTTGTCTTGCTATTTTTCTTATATTGAAACATGTTAGACTCTTTCACCTTGTTAATGACCTTAAGATGTTTGAATGTTTGGATCATATCACCTCTCTCCCTCCTTTGCTGTAGGGTATACATACTGAGCTCCATTAATCTGTCCTCATATGTTTTCTGATGCAGTCCCTGCACCCTTTTTGTTGCCCTTCTCTGGACTGCCTCCATTTTGTTAATGTCCTTGTGCAGGTATGGCCTCCAGTACTGCACAAAGTACTCCAGATGGGGCTAACCAGTGTCTTGTAAAGAGGGATTATTACCTCCCTCTTACGACTTGCAATACCCCTACTAAAACACCCCACCATCTCTCTAGCCTCACCTACTGCTTTAGTGGTCTGCTTGGATGATTTCAGGCCATCTGTGATGAAGATGCCCAAGTCTCTTTCTTCCATTGTGATTGACAGCAACTCCCCTCTCAACCTATAGGTAGCTTCAGGATTTTCCCCTCCATATGTGCATGATCTTGCACTTCTTTGTGTTAAACCCCAGTTGAAACTCTGCTGACATACTGTAGTGGCATGTTTTACTCCCATGACAATCACTTTTTTTGCTTTATTACACTTTATACCTTGTTACTTGTTACAGTAGCACCAGTATGTTACCTTTATTTATATGACGCTGTTGTATTCTTCCTTGCTAGTCATCACTCTGTCTTAATTTGCTGTGGTTTGATCCTGTTTATATTGTGTCCAGTGCGTAATTAGTAACTCTCCCCTAAGCTATAATTGCTCCCCTCTCCAATGTTGAAGTACCATCATATCAGAATATTCTAGTAGTTTGCCCAGATGTCCTATCATTTCCCATCTTGTGCTTCTAGTTTTTGCTCTATTTAACTTCTTTCTCTGCCTTCTTTTCCAATTTCTCAAACTTTCCTCCTGACCTCATTCATTTTCTTTCTGGGACCTCATAATTAATACTCTGCTCCCCATCTCCCGCCTTGCTCACTATCAACCCTCCTCTCCAATTTCCTCCTGCCTCCCATCCAAACCTCCCACACCTTCTGTCCCATTTTCTGGGTCCTCCTAACAATCATCTCTGCCCCATCTCTCGCCTTGTTTGCTATCAGCCCCACAGTATTCTATTATGCAACCACCTGGTTCATTACCATTCGTTTTCTTTCTCCTGCTCCTTCTGTTTCTCCCTATCTCTCTTCCTCTGGACACCTCTTTTCCACCACCTTTTCTTAACTTCCTCCTGTCCCTCCCTAACCTATCTGCTTCTCCCTACCCCAGTACCTCCCCTACACTCCCCTCCTCTTGCTCCCTTGCTTTGCTACACTACCCCCTTCTTCCCTCTGTCTCTTCCTGGCTCCAGCATGAGTCAGTCAGATTCTCCCTCTCCCCTCTTCCCCCTTTCTCCTCTCCATTGTCATCTCAACTACACCATAAGCACACCTCAGCCCTTACCAAACTTTTCACTCTTCTTCTGCTCCTCAAAGCAGGTGACATTGCGCCAACCTCGGTCCTAACCCTGCCTTGCCCACTTCCTCTCACACTGCCCTTCCTAAAGGCCTATGTGTGGCTCACATTAATATACAAAGTCTTCTGCCTGAAATCAACCTGCTATAACCGCTCATGGGCTCCCTGCACCCAGATGTTCCTATAGTCTCTGAATCTTGACTTTCCACCAAAACTCCCAACTCTGCTATTACCATCCCTGGTTACTCCCTTTCTCGTCAAGATCATGCCATGAAGGAAGGCAGCATCACCATGTATCTTTCCTCCACCATCCAGTCTACACTGGTGCTGTCTGTCTCATCCCCTGCTGCCTACAAACTTCTCATCCTTAAACTTTCCTCCCCCTTCTCCCTCACCATTTTCATGGCCGGAGTATACTGCCACACAGGGCTTCCTCCTGTTTCTGTCACTGAGCTACTAACCACTGTCTCTACTCATACATCTTCAAGAGAACTTCTTATCCTAGGTGATTTCAGCTTTGATTGACTTTCTCAATCCAACTCCAGACTCTGTCAAAACATAAAATCCCTGCATCTTACGCAACTCATTTCTGTCCCTACCCATCAGAAACCCCACACAAGACTGCGCTCAGAGGTTGGCACTTTGGAAGCAGAGGGCTGGCCTGCTGAGTGGGTTTGTGACAGATTGGTTGGCAGCGGTGGGATAATTTTGGTATTACAAGCTTTTATTCTTCAGTGTGTCAGCTTGAGACCGTAAGCTCACTTGCAAAGAAAGCAAAAAGCAGTGATTTATTATAAAAAGGAAACAGAACTATATCATTTGGTGTACAATCAAGTTCCCACCCATTTTATTTTGTTTTCTAAAGTGCAAGTCAGAATAGCAGTAGTGAGGGTAGAAGATGACTTCCAACTACAGCAGGCACACTGTAAACTCCTTAAAGCAGTTGTGCGGGGACAGAGGAGTCCTGTTTGTAGTGAAAGCCAGCAAGTAGAACCTCATAGATACCCTTATGGTAGCAGATACCAAGAGTAATGAGTCACAGACCATGACTGAAAAGGACCAAACCTCGAGTGTGGCAGGACTAGCAGCCAGTTCAGTGTCCAGATCTGATGAGGAGGACAACAGGGCTACTGTCAGAGAAGGGCCACAGCAGCAGGGGAAGGTCACCAGTATCCTGAATCTAGAAGTACTCAGGCTACAAATTGAGTTGCGCAGGATGGAGCTGGTGTGCCAGGAGAAGAGGGAGCGAGAGAAGCGAGAGGTGGACCGTGAGGCAGAGCGAGAATGCTGAGAGGCAGAGCGGGAACAGCAGGAGGTAGACCGTGAGGAGCGTGAGTGTCAGCAAGCTACAGAGGAGAAGAGAGAGGAGCGCCAGAGGCAACATGAACTGGAGAAGCTATGACTCTGACCAGCGGCACCAGAGCAGGTAAGTGGCTTTGGTTTAACTGGGACTGCAGGACTGGGTTACAAATTGAATTCCAAATTAATAGCAGAGTTTAAAGAGGGAGAGGATATGGATGCCTTTTTAAATTCTTTTGAAAAAGTTTGTATTCAGGCTAAAATTCCTAGAAAGTCCTGGAGCTTCCAGCTATCCTCGCTACTTACCAGGAAAGCTCGGGATGCATTGGGTCAAATGGACAATGAGGACAGTAATGATTTCAGTAAGCTAAACGCTGCACTGTTAAAAAATTTGAATTAACTGCTGAATCATACAGAGCTAAATTATGTAAGCTCAGGAGAAGCCCTGATATGAGCTATGAGGAGCTAGCCATGAAACAATGTCAGTTTTTAAAACTGGGAGAAATACCTTCCCCACCTGTTGTTTGCATATAGGGAAATGCCCCAAGAGTAGACAGGATTTTCCCCCTTCGAACACTTATATGGATGCTGGGTACATGGGCCCCTAGACTTGATCTGGGAGGACTGGGAAGGCAAGCATGCCAACCAGGGAAACCCCATTGTGGATTACATCCTTTGGTTTAGGGAAAGGCTGAAGGAGCTTATGGGGACAGCCCAGAGCAACCTGGCAGCTGCCCAACAGAAACAAAAAGTGTGTTATGACCACAAAGCCAGAGCTCACTCATACATGGTGGGTCAGGAAGTCATGGTCCTTATTCCAGTCCAGAAAGACAAGCTTCAGGCTGAGTAGGCAAGACTGTACAAAGTGGTTAGGAAGGTAAATGACGTGAAATAGATTGTGGAGTTACCTGACTGAAAACAGACAGAGAGGATGTACCATATCAACATGATGAAGCCATATGCAAAGAGGGCTGACATGGTGTTTGCAGTGTGTAGTCATAGGGAGAGGACAGACGAAGGAGACCCCCTTCTGGATTTTCTGGAGGAAAGCAAGTGGGAGTCCTCTGTGGAATCAGTAAAATTGTCTCCCCAGCTGGCCCCAGACCAGATCCAGAAAGTAAGGGAGGTTTTAGCAGACTTTGCCCCATTGTTTAGTGCCAAGCCTGGACTAACCCCCTTAGCAATACATGATGTGGAGACAGGGACACAGACGCCCATACAGCGGACAGCATATTGGGTGTCAGAGGCTGTCCAAAAGGACATTAGGATGGAAGTGGAGGAGATGCTGGATTTAGGGGTAATCCAGAGATCCCACAGCCCCTGGGCCTCACCCATAGCCCTTGTGCCTAAGCTAGATGGCTCTACTTGTTTCTGTGTGGACTATTATGGACTGAATGCAGTCACAAAGTCAGACACCCACCTGATGCCCTGGACGGATGACCTCCTGGACAAGTTGGGGGGTGACCTACCTTACAACTATTGACCTGACCAAGGGGTATTGGCAGGTAGAATTGACAGACAGAGCAAGGGAGAGGTCGGCCTTCATCACTCTGATAGGCTTATTTAAGTTTAAAGTAATGCCTTTTGGAATGAAGAACGCCCTGGTCACTTTCCAACCAGGTGTTAAATGGTGCTGAGGAGTATGCCA
The DNA here is from genome assembly GCA_016271365.2 of Neoceratodus forsteri. Lineage (NCBI taxonomy): Eukaryota > Metazoa > Chordata > Ceratodontiformes > Ceratodontidae > Neoceratodus > Neoceratodus forsteri. Next base: position 763,384,860 of record CM028138.1, on the reverse strand, counting down.
TGGAGTACCTGGATGACATTGCCATCTTTAGTACCAGCTGGGAGGAACACCTTTCCCACCTTAGGGAAGTGCTGGGCAGGATACAGAGGGCCGGGCTCACTGTCAAAGCCGAGAAGTGCCAGGTGACCATGGGAGAACTGGCATACCTCTGGCATGTGGTAGGCCAGGGACAGCTCCATCCTAACAAAATAAAGATAGAGGTAATCCAGGCATGGTCCGGACCAGAAACACAGTAGCAGGTCAGGAGTTTTCCAGGGACAGCAGGGTACTACAGAAAATTTGTACCCAATTACAGTGTCCTGGCTGCTCCCCTATCTGACCTGACAAAGACAAGGATGCCCAAGAAAATTACCTGGGGCCCAGCCTGTGAGGAAGCCTTTTCCAAACTAAAGGAGGCAATGTGCAGTGCTCCTGTTTTGACAAGTCCTGACTATAGCAAAACCATTATAGTTCAGACTAATGCCTCAGACGTGGGTGTTGGGGCAGTATTGAGTCAGACATCCAGCCAAGGGACAGATCACCCAGTAGTGTACCTGAGTAGGAATTTACTTCCCAGGGAGCAAGCATACTCCATGGTGGAAAAGGAGTGTCTTGCCATAGTGTGGGCCCTAAAGAAATTAGAGCCATACTTATATGGGCAGCATTTTGTGGTGCAGACTGACCACAACCCCCGGTTTGGCTGATGCAGATGGGAAAGAACAATGGTAGCTTGCTAAGATGGAGTCTTGCTTTGTAAGGGAATGATATGGCAATCGTACATAGGTCTGGAGCCTAAAATCAGAACTCCTATGGACTGTCCAGGGTCTATGAGGAGTGAACTGACTTGGGAAGCTCATTCCATGCAGGGGATAGAGCCCACAAATTCAGTCTAGGTGGGGGAGGATTGTGACGTGGACAGCCAGTTCTGAGTGCTGGATCTTTTTTTTAATATAAAAATGTATTACTGATTGTCTCGGCTGAAAAATCTGGTGCTCTTGGAATGACCTCACTCCCCTCCCTTCTCTGCTAAAAGATGAAAGCCATGAGCTAATTACAGATCAGGCCTTAATCAAGGATCTCCTGTTTGTCTGAGTTAATTATAGCTGTAGTTGCTAAGAGGGAAGATCATATCCATTTTATGATGTTTGAAGGGAAACCCAGGTTATTACACAGGGGTGAAAAGTTGTAAATGTTCCTTGATGTCTGTGTGAGAGATGAAGCTTATCATTGATCAAAGAGAGTCATTTGAAGAACATGAGTTATGCTGAGGTTTGCAGAACTTAATACAGTAACCCCTCGCTATAGTGAACCTCACTATAGCTAAATCTCGGCTATAACGAATGGGGTGCACTGCTCCCAACAATAGACAGAGCCATTTACACTCTCCAACTGTTGTCCTTGCTCTCCACTGCTACTACATCCTGACTACACTCCATACCAGTTCCTCAGTGCCTCTCCCGATAGAATTTGTTATGGAATGTATTTTGTTGGTACTATACTTACTGGATTCAGTTCCCGAAACTGTGCTGTACAACTTTGAATGGCAGTATTGGCATGGACGGAATACCGGAAGATAAAACAGCCGAATATCAGAGTTGCAGTGATCCTTTTTTAAAATGAAGCAGTAAATGAAGGTATATTTTGACAGGCACACAGATGAGACTAGGGATAGTTAGACAGAGCATGAGAAAGTTAGTCGATGAGAGAAGGTCCTTGTTCCCCACTGCTACTGCATCTGACTACACTCCCTCCCAGTTGCTCAGTGCTGCACATGTATTTAGTTCCCAAACTGTGCTGTACAACTAATAACTGAGCAGCAAATGAAGGTCTATTTTGAGAGATGCACAGCTGAGAGTAGGGACAGAGAGAGAGAGAGAGAGAGAGAGAGAGAGAGAAGAGAGCGACCTGCATAAAGACATAAAGACCTAATATCGGGTGTGGCAAATAAAAGAGCTTTCAGATGCCTACAAGTATAAAGGCAGTTTCATTTATCCTTTTTTTTCTTTAAAAGAAATAAACTTTTAAAAGAAAGCAGTATGAAGCTTGAAATGATGAACAGCTATAGCTTGTTCACCATAAGTCACAGTTTCTGACTGCTCAGCTGCACTACAAACAGCATCCCTAGCTGTAACAAACAAGTTGCTATAACGAATGCTCATTGTGGCTCCCAACTCATTCGTTATAGCAAGGGGTTACTGTACTTGGAAAAGACATCCTGTTTTTATATAGATATTTTTTTATACATATTCTGACAGGATGAGCTAGGTGATCTCACACAAAGGGGTTGGCAAATACAGTTTTCTTTAAGGAATATTCTGTTTTTCCTTCAGAGACACTTTTATCCAGACTCTGACAAAGAAACATCTTTGGAGCACTTTAAGCAGGTATTTAGAGAAACAAATCTAAATACTGTAGTAGGAATTCCACTGTTTAAAACTGTGTTCTTTTAATAGACTGGTATGTCTTATGATATAATAGTTCTGTATTTTATGTTTTACATATTTTTATCTATTTTAGTAAAACTATTTTTAGAGCTTACTTGGTCTGTCTTTGATTTCTTTCCTTTAAAAGTAGAGTCTATATGGTTAAATCAGATGCAATACATAAGCTCAAATGGTGATACCAAACTGGAAAAAGGTAAGGGTTTAAATCTGATGTATTTTATTATATTTTTAAGGGTTCATTTCTGTACACCTGGTTAGGTGACCTTAGGCAAAGATATCGGGCCCCCTGAAGACAGAATTATCTGAGCCTGTGCATTGGGTACGCTAGCAAGAGATTAACAGTTTGAATCTTTCCATGACTTGAGACCAAAGGTTGATTCGAACCCACAAAACAGACAAGAGGGTTACCTTGTTCTGTTAACTGTGCACAAGACTGTGCTCAGAGGTTGGCACTTTGGGAGTAGAGGGCTGACCTGCTGAGTGGGTTTGTGACACTCAGCACTGCAACCATCTTTTAGAATCATGTGAAAGCTTTGGACACTGTCTCCTGCCCTCTTCTCCTTGACAAACTAAGTTCATTGGGCTTATCTGCCTCAGCAATAAGATGATTCAACTCCTATCTTGTATGCAGATCTCAAGCAGTGAGAAGTGTTGACTCCCCCCCCCCACACACACACACACACACATTGCCTATATACACTGGCATCACCCAAGGTTCCATCCTCAGCCCTTTCTTTTCTCCATATTCCTCAATGACCTTCCCTCAGCCTGTTTCTCTGATTCTGTATACATGCACTGTATGCAGATAATATGGTTTTGTTTTCATCTGGCTCTTCTTCAACAGAATTAGCATCCAGGCTTCAGCTTGATTTTGACTCTGTCCAGAAATGGTTCAGAGCTAATCAGCTATCACTTCCTTAATGAACAGAAAATGGTCTTAATGTGTTTCAGCACATGTCAGAGACTTTCTAGACTCTCCACCCTTCCTAACCCTTTACAGGGGTAAAATTGACAATGTACCCTCTTTTAGTACCTCAGTGTTTGGCTGGACCAACATCTTGGTTTCTTTCAGCACATTGACACTATGTATCAAAAACTCCACCCTAAGCTAGGTGCTCTTTATGGAAACAAAGGTTGTATCCCTATATTTGCCACCGAGACATCATCTCTAAGATGATATTCCCCAATTTTGATTAGTCTATGGTGCTGCATCTAAATCCACCCCAGCCAGACTGGATCCTCTTTTCCATTCCTTTTGCCATTTTGCCTTGACCTGCACCCCCCCCAGACTCACCACTCTTCTCTGTATATTGATCTCAACCTCCCTTCCTTGAATGACTGCTGCCTCTCTCACTGTGCCTCCTTTATTTCTAAATTCTGGTTGGCTTCCTTTCCTCCTTACCTATGCTCTCTCCTCTTCCCCCCCCCGTACTCTGTCCACAACTCAGGTTATCATTCCCTCTTCTTCCCCTCCCACAAATCCTAGGCTTGCCAATCTGGCTTCTCCTTCTGGCTTCCTATTCTTTGGAACTCCCTTCCTATAACAGTTCACTCTGCCACCTACAAATGCTCTCTCTCCTTACAGTTCCAAAGCCACACTGCCCCCTCCTGCAAATGTCATTAGCTGTATGCCTTATACCAATATTTCCCTTTTACTCACACCGCCATCTCTCTCCTCATCCATCCTCTCCCCCTCCTCCTTCACCACTTCCCCCCTCCCGCTCCCATACTTCCTTCTCTCTCACCTATACCACCATCTTTCATCCTTTCTACCCCTCCATTTCCCATTATCCTATTCCTTTTGCTACACCTTTTCTTGTCCACCCAACTCACTCTTACCTTGAATCCCAAATCTGTTCTTTTTTTCTCTCTCTTCCTCTACAACACATACCTTTTTTTGTCTCCCCCCCATCTTGCACTCTCTTTCTTCTACTTACCTACTCTGTCCTATATATTTTTCCTGATGTTATGGTTCATTAAGTCACTTGTACTTTTCACCCTGAAATTTTCTTATCTGATGTCTGACATTTTTAACTTTGTTATCATTGCTAGCCTATTTGAAATTGTATATTACTGTATCTAATATTTATTATTGTATTACTTAGTATCTACTTGTTTTGCACTTCCCTTACCCTCTCCCCCAGGACACATCTGGAAACGAGCCTTAGGACTCAGTATGTCTTTTCTAGTAAATCACTTTTAAATATATCAATAACCATTTGTTAATGCTCAGTGTTTCTGGACCTGTCAAGAACTGGTTATTCATGAATCAGCAGTAAATACCCATGTTTGCTGGTACTGTTTAATTGCATTAGAGAGTTCTCAGTTACCAACCTTTAATTAACGTTCGATGTTTCTGTATCTGCCCACACAGAATGATTAAAACAAGGAGCAGGAGAGCCCCCAGGATAATGCAGATGATCAGTGTGACAGAAGAGGCCTCAGCTTTATCCAGTGTAGGATTTAGACCTGTAAACACATGCAAATAAATCAAAGAATGCGATGCCCTAACTCAAAATACAGAGTTTATCTTCATGAGCAAATAGATTTATTCTCAAGCAGCCTATTCAATACTTTAGTTATGGGGAGGAGATAAATACAAACTTATATATAGGATTAGAAATTAAATGCATCTAAATATTATATAATTTTAAGCACCCCTTGGGATATCAGGGGCTCTGTAAGATTTCTAAAGCTATAGATAGATGGATGTTTTATAGGATGGAAGAAGATCAGTTGTAGGCAAAATCATTCCCTTGATTTTTCAACAATTGCATCCTGTGAGGGTATTCCTCTTCAGAAACTCATCTGCAGGTAACCAACTAAAATTATTCAAATATTCTCTATGAGTAATTTACCACATGGCCTCATTACCTGCTGAGTAAAGCAAGGATTCCTAAATAATGTAATATATTTTTTGTTTAATCAAAAACTAAATCACTAGCCCTTTCTAGGGTGAAGGTAGACTGGTGACCAGGATTGTGTCTTAGCCTGAAACACCAGGAACAAAGGCTGACAGAGGAGGAGGACCAACTGTCTTATTTGAGGTTTTCCTCCCAGAGGAAAGTCTTGCTCCCACACTTGACCGCCGCCTAGTGCTAGTCAGGAGGTAATGCTGTATTGAACTAAAATTATGCTGGAAATGTTCATGACATTCAGTCAGTAATTAACTGCAGGATTTTACTGTTGTGAATCTTTCTGTAACTTTGAAACATATTAATTACATTTCACCAAATCTAGCTGGCTTTGAGAAACTGCTACAAAGGTGTGCATGCCAATGTTCAGGTACTTAGTGTACAGGATGGCAAAGTTATAAAGAATCAAATCTTTCAGAAATCTTTACAAATTTTTACCTATAAGCAAAATGCAGGATTTTGGCCACCATTACATTACAACTACTTAAACAAATGAATTCACATGTGGCAGCTGTTAAGAGCTCTTGGAAATGGGGTGCACAGCAACGTTCATACCCTTAGCTTTAAGGACAATCAAGTTATAAACAGCTACTAATCATGATGCTAGAGAAATACAAAAGGCAGAACTGTGCGAATTTTCATAAAAATCTTAGAATCCAGCAAAACATTCAATGAAAGCAAAATCTGTATATATTTTTTTCCAGTGTTAGGAGGTGGCAACATGTGGAGTTGTTGGGTAGGTCAGGATAGGGAGAGTGGCTAATGCTTGTAGGGGTAACTCTGTGTCAGGTGGCAGGGCAATTCTGTGCCAGACATTACATGCCAGGGGAGCAGTGAGCTGGGACAAAGACAGTCAGTCCCCAGTGGCACAAATCCCCACAGTGGGAGCTGGGGTAATGGACTCCCTCACATTTGTGAAACCTGATGCAGCATGGCAGGAGCAAGAAATTCAACCAAAAATGATTTTTCAAACTGCAGACCTCACCCCTCTGGGCAGAGATCAAGGGGAGCATTTGAGGAAAATAGGTGTTGAAACCCCTCAAAATACTGAAACTGATGACACCAGTGTTACATCTAAAAAGATGTTTGCCTATTTTAGGTGTGCTCTTTGTATTCAAAGTTGATACTTTACCCCTTGGCTGCAGTGTTGCGGTAGCTGTAGTAGATAATTCTGCAACGGTTAAAAAAAACAAGAGCGTTATTACAAAAGTTATCATTACAGGCTGTTTATGTGTTGAAGCATTTTTAAAATACATGAAATTCCCTTGGCAGTACACATTGCATGTAGGAACTTGCACGTGTTTTATGCTTCTTAAAATGTCTATACTGTATTGTTCAGCAAACAACATTATAAGCAAGTTAGTCTATAGTGCACCCCTATAGTTAGGGTTAAATCTTCACTTCTGTGTTAAACTCAAAATATTGCACTTTAATAAATTTGAAATTTTTCAAATGAATAGCATGAAATGTTGCATGCACTATCATGAACCAAAGGTCTCTTGGTGTGGCAAGCTTTGTTTCAATCACATATCTGGGTGCAGAGATACAGAGTGTCAAAAAGCATGTAAAGTACCTTTTTCTGTCAAATTCTTTGTCATGGGTTGGCCCAGTGGTGCTGAGCATCGAAGCGCTGAACACCACACCTTGTACCATGCTGGTGACCTGGGTTCAGGAATGGACCTGGGCCTCTGGGGGTCGGCAGGGGAAGGAAAGGATCGAGCATCCGGAGGACTGCTCTCCTTCCCGGGGGTGGGTAATGGGCCTTGCATCACTCCATTAGTGGCCTCCGATGGAAATCGGTGGCACTACATGGAAAGTTCAGTAGATGGATGGAGCGGCAGCAGACGTCAACAGTATCTGTGCAGTCATCATTGCACATCTGCGCTCAAGGGGGAAACATAAGAAGAAAATCTGACGTTTGGTGGACCACGGCACACGCACCCATCACTGAACTTCCCCCAACCAGCTCTCTTGAGCCCTCACCCCTGCTCCTGGACTCAGCTGTCTCAATTGCAGAAAAGTTAAACAGTTAGGTGTTGGGTGGTCCTGCCCCAGGGGGCTTAGATTCGGGGGACCGGCTGGGTCCACGAATTAGGGGGTGAGATGCCTCTGTTCCCAATTCTCTGGAAGGGGGAGAGGTGTCAGGTAAGTGGTAGGAGCCCTGGTTGAGTGGGGTACACCTGAGAGAAGCCCTGGGCCATTGGGTGAGAAATAGAGTTGACAAAAAAAATAATTCTTTGTCATGTCACTGCTCAAAAAACTATGTGGAATTTTACTCTGACAGTTTTAGAGTATATGCAGGGATCGGGAATGGGGAGGGACCACTAGACTACCAGGAAAGTTTGTAAAAAAACAATACTGGCAGGGTGATCAGAGAAGGGTTTGGGACCACTAGATTACAAGGGAATATTGTTTCCAATACAAAGAGGGTGATCAGGGAGGGGGGTGTGATCACTAGACTACCAGGGAATATTTTTCAGAATAAGTGGATGGTGATCAGACATCGGGGAGTGGGGGAGAGACCACTAGACTACCAGGGAATTTTATTGGTAAGGTAATGGGAGGGCAATTGGACATCAGGGAGGGGGGATGGACCACTAGACTACCAGGGAAATATTATATATTTATATAGGAGGATGTCAATTGGTGAAAGGGGGATGGAGAGGGACCACTAGACTACCAGGTAAATATTATATATTTAAATATGGGAATGCCGATTGATGAACATGGGAGGGGGGAAGAACCACTAGACTACCAGGGAAATATTAAATATTTTTATACAGGGATGGCAGTTGGTAAACATAGGAGGGGGAGGGACTACAAGACTATCAGGGAAATATTATATATTTATATATGGGAATGTTGACTGGTGAATGGGTGAGGGGGAGGGACCACTAGACTACCAGAGAAATACTAAATATTTCTATACAGGGGATAGCGGTTGGTGAACAGAGAAGGGGAAGGGAGGATGCCACTACACTACTAGGGAACTATATATATTTTTATGCAGGGACTGGGATGAAGATGGGGAGGGGAGAGGGACCACTAGGCTATCATGGATTCAGAAACTAAAGAAAAATGCAGTTCAGTGTATTTCAATGGGGTTTTCAATCTTGGTGCAAAACTTTGTCATTTTTAAAGATTTTGTCACCAAATTTTCTGCATACCCTTTTTGACACCCTGTAGACGGGACTGGGACAGACAGAATAACAAAGCAAGCCCCTTTCATATTTATGTATTTCAGAAAAGACTTGGAGTTCTTTATCAGCCCCTCATTTCCTATGGAATCCATGTATGTATGTAGCATAAGCAATTCAACTTGTGTTAGTTCTTATTTATTTTATAACTGTCATCTAGTACAACATGTTACATGGCAAGCACTGCTGCTTTTTCCTTTCCTTCAAGACAAAAGTACTTTATTATTTAAAGGCACAAACGTACTTCAGTTTAAATCCAGTGAACATTTGTAAATGCCTCTCATGCACCATATTTAAACTTTCAAAGTACTTTATTTAAACCATAAGCACTTTATTTTTCTTATCGGCACTCATTACAGTCTAGTTAAGCAACCAGCACCTTAATTACTTTAGCCAGCTGGCACGCTCGACCTACATCCCTGGTGCTTCATGTTGGGGGAGAAGTTTAAAAGACTCTCATCGATCCACCAGGGCACCCATCCTTGACAGGGGTCACCCTGTCATACACCCCTCATCATGAACAATGTTGGTGTAATTTGCAAACTCCTGCCTGAAAGGTGCTTTCACATTCAGTTGGTGAAACAATCTTTTGGGCCACATTTTAAAATTTTCATCATACTTGTTCATGAGGTGGGGTGACAAGAATGGTCAAAATGTATTAAAATAGCAAAGTTCTGCATGTCTGTTGACATTTCGCTACACTCACTCCTAACTTTGGTAATTTTCAATATTTTCACCCCAAATGTTCAACATAGCCTTTTCTTTATATCACCTCATGAATGTGACAGCTGGCAGTTTTCATTTCCTGGCCGAAATGAGTTGTGTCACTTGTGATGTGGAATGATGTTGCAGTGGACATTTGAAAATACTCAGCCCAGCTTTCATGAGATGGGGGTAATAAAAAGGCTATGCTGACAATTTGGTTGCTGTTTTTGTTAAAATGCTTGCACAGCAACATATATGCATGCATCTGTCTGGGCTATGTGCTCCCACAAGCACAGAAGGTAACAATTATACTTTCTCAAAAAGTAAGGACATTTTTGGCAGACAGTTTTGTCAATCCAATAGTTAGGGTTCAAAGGTTTGGAAATGTGGTGTTAGGGCTTCCAATCCTAACACCCCACCTCCACTGTGCAGGCAGCAACAGGAGTGGGGGGTGCCTTAAGGTTGTCAACCTTAACGCTCACCCCAGTTTCCTGTACTCTACCCATCTCAGCTTACTTATATATGGAATGGGGTGAGCATTACGGTTGACAACCCCAAGGCACCCCCCCATGTCTGTTGCTGCCTGCACAGTGAGGGTGGGGTGTTAGGGCTGGAAACCCCACATTTCCAAACTTTTGATGCTGGAACCCTAACAGATGCATTAACAAAGTTATTTGCCAAGAACAGAAATACAGTATATATCGAAGATATGACAGATGGGGGTCTGAATTATCCAAGATAAAACTACTATCTTATGATCAACTTGCAAGATAGTATTACTATCCCATATGTTTTAAGATAGAACTACTGTCTTGGAAAGCTGGGTATGTCACAATGGAATACTGAACTGGGCCAGCCTAAGGGGGGGCAGTAGGGTCAGCTGCCCTGAGCCCCACACTTGTCTTGACTTAACTTTCACTTTTATGACTCCTAAGTCTGCAGACTGCAGTTCTGAAGCTTGTACCACTTAACAGCCTTCATGGACAGAGCATACGGTAGGCAGCAACAGTGCCCATTCTGTTCTCAGTCCACCCTCTTGACTTTTTCAGTCTGTTCCAGTTTGATTTTGCCTCCCCTGCCATCCTCCAACACCACACCTCCCTCATGCATCACTGAGCACACCCCCTACCCAATCATTGTTGACTGTGCCGCTGACTACATCACGGAACCTCCGATTGTAAACCCTATTGTTTGCAATTGCTCGGCCTATGCCCCGTCCAGACCCTAGTGGGTCTGCTCACTCCAACACATCTAACCATTGAACAGCTGGATCAAGGAATTGAAAAAATCATGGAAAAGTGGACTGTCCCAGACATCCCACCAAGGGATCCACTGTATATTATAAATGAATTTTAAACAATGTGAAAAATATGTTCTGCCTTTTTATTGATTTAAAATTAATATTTACCAATAAGTTTCATTGTGTGCTTAACATTTATTTCTTTAATTTTTAACAAAATTAATTACTGAATGTGAACTTTTAAACAACTTTTCTGCCTTTGCTCCTAAGCAGCATAGTCACTGAGTGTAACCTGTCAGCTGTTTTCCTCTGGTGACCGCAAGGCAGTATATTTTTAAATGTTCAGGCTAACCACAAAGGTTAATTGGGGGCCAACCTAGTCCTTCCAGTAAACAACTAACCACACAAGGGGCCAGATGTTCACACCTCTAGGTAGTGCAAACATTTCCCAGGCTGCATGCCTCGCCTGTGAGCACAACTTTATTTTTAGAATTTAAGAAAAATTCCCGGCCTTCTCAGACATAATCCCATGATGTCAGGCCAAGGTTACAGCCCAATTGCTTCCCCATATCAAGCAGATGTTTTTGGGTCACTGACAGCCTTTCAACACCTAACCATCATTTAGTAATCACCTGGCCTATAAGAGCTGGTCTAAGGCTAAAAGCTGTCAAAGTGCTGACCCACTTATTTTCCTGCCTTGACAAGACTATATAAATCCACAGAGATCCAAGACAAGGGACACAGAAGAGAAAATGGAGCTATGACAGCACATCCTTCTGTCAGGACCTCACTTGGGATATTAGGTTATGGCTCTTTGTGGTAAGGGTTGCTTTTATCTCTGACATCAAGAGCAGAGAAGGATGAACCTTGCATTTTGCATTTTATTTTCTGTATGATTGTATTTAAAACTAGGAGCTGCTTCATCGCCAGTTGAAAAATATATTGTTTGCTTTCACTGCTGATCAAAATTATGTTAATTTTGTATATAAGTTGTAAGTAAAAAATTAAGACAATATGAGATTTCCTGGTATTTCTTTTCGATGAAATATTTTTACTTACAAAGTTGTTGACTTAAAATACAGGGGTAAAACTTAATTGTGACTATTGATATATAAGTTGAACAAAAATATTAAACAATAACTAGAAAGGTTTAGGATAAGGTAATTTTAACCAGTCAAATAGATTAGACTATGATCGAAATAGGATGATTATAAAGTAGGAATAACCTAATTGGACACCCAGCCATGTGCCCTATCAAGCACACCCGGTTAGACTTCACCCTAGGCAAGCTAAATTTCTGAATAGGGTGGTTGTTCATGCTGGTTCTGAGAGGTTATTCCCGGCACACGGAACAACCCTTGATGGTCAGGTCAGGGAACCTGACCCAGTAATTACCCTTACACTTCACAATATATATATTGGCACAGCGGCACCAGGCCATATCTGGGACCCCCCTTGCATATGGCACACACTGCCGACTACCTCCTCCCAGGACCTGGGCATAAATTTCCAGAGCTCGGGAATCAGGCCATCTCTAATCTAGGCAGTAAGACACAGAGTTGGCCAATCAAACAGCAGCAAGAGCTCAGCAAGGAACTATTTGGGAGAAGGGAGGGCTTTACCAATGAAAGGAAGTGTTTTCAGCCAATAGGTGGGCAGGATTCAGCAGTCAATCAGAGAAGAATGGCTTGCTTACCCAATCAGCTTGGAGTCTGCAATGGTGACATCATCAGGAAGGAAGTTTAATGAAAGATGGAGGATCTGTGAATTTTTTTCCCTTTTCTGTGGCCACATTCTGCATTTGATCACCTGCACAGACCTGCTTCATGACATGCCAGGCCTGCTGAACCCACTCCACTGGACCTGCTGAATCAGCCAGAGGTCTTCAGCCTGCCTCACAACTGGTTTGTCACCCATCTTGGACTTCCTGCAAGCTTGTGACCTGGACTGCCACAGACTAAAATCACGCCAACTGCATCTCCATGCTGACTCAGATTGCAGGACCATTTTTTTCAACCAGCCGACCTCTTCTGGCACTGGTAAGGATGTGTAGTCATACTATTTATCTGGGGAGCCATGAGGGGGTTTGAAATGAAATGCTGCTGCTGCTTGTTTGGAGGTAGGACTTTACAAATGATCTTCCATGTGTGGTGTGGTCTGCGTGAAGGTTGGGAGGACAGCTTTAAATATAGCTTCTGTGTTTTTTGTTTGTGAGTGATGGATGGATTGCTGCCATGGGCCTCAAGGGGAAGCTTGGTAGTGAAGGGCGTGCTGGTGTGGCTGGGGGAGGGGACTGTCATACTATTTGTCTGTGGGAGCCAGGCCCTGGCTGAATTGAAATGCTGCTTGTTTGGGTGTGGGAGTTTAACATTTTTCATCTGTGTTTGGTGTGGTCTGAGTGAAAGATGAGAGGACTGCTTTAAATACAGGTTTTTTTTTTGTGATTGATGGGGGACTACAGCCATAGACCTCCGGGGGGGAGCTTTGCAGTGAAAGGCCTGCTGGTGTGGCTGGGGGGGATTAGATCCACAGGATTGCATGTCTGGCTTGGGGATCACCAAAATCCCCATACCACAAGACCCTTTCATTCAAGAGCTTGCCCTGCCTTGGGGATCTGGCCTGTTGGTGTGCTTTGGGGGGGGGGATTTGAAGCAAAGTGCCTCTTGGTCTTTGATTATTTATTTATTAGAAAAGTCAGATTTACAACCTTTGAGTCATGGACTAATTTACAAAGGCACCTCATCGCCGGGGGGGGTAAACAGTGCTACATGGTGTGGTTACAACAGTGAGAACAGTACAGATGCAGAACACTAAACACAGAGTACATAGGTTACACAATAATGTTACTTAAAATAGGTTACAGTCATATACAAGGTACCCAAGGGTTACACTGGGGGTACAGACCTGGACATACCTAGATAATACCTGGAGAGGGTGGAGGTAGGGATGGGGAGTGTGGTGGGAGGGGGAGAGGATAGGCTGTCCGGAGGACATTGTCTAGTCAGGGAGGCCTGACAGAAGGATCCCACAGTGGGATTAATTAGGTGCATTTACAGCAAAGAGCATTGAAGAGATGGTCTGCCTTGGGGGTGGCAGGGGATGAAGGTCATAGTGGTGTGACTTGGGAAGCAAAGGGCCTGCTGGTGTGGCTTGGGGGTGCTTGGATTGAGAGTACTGCATGTCTAGCTTGGTGTGTATCCAAATCCCCAGCCTGACTTTTGATTGCTAGATATGGGGGCCCCATGTTTTATCTCTATCCTGCACCACTCAAAGTCTAAAGATGACGCCGATACTGAACCAGAGAGCAGCTTTAGCAATGCTGATGACAGCACAATAGTAGCTGTGTGCTGCAGTGAAGTCAGCAAATGTGAGATGCTTTATAGACTTAGTTGCTTTCTTACCTGCATCTGTATTAATTGTATTGATTTATACCGCACCGATTGTATTGATTTGTACCGTACTGATTGTGTTGATATGTACTGTACTGATTGTGTTGATTTGTACTGTATTGATTGTATTGATTTGTACTGTATTAATTGTAATGATTTGTACTGCACCGATTGTATTGATTTGTACCATACTGATTGTATTGATTTGTACTGTACTGATTGTGTTGATTTGTACTGCGCTGATTGTGTTGATGCGTTCTGTATTGATTGTGTTGATTTGTACTGTATTAATTGTATTGATTTGTATTGTATTGATCTGCATCTTTTAAGTTGAGCCATTGATCAGAGGGGCACACGTTCATTTTTGTATGTTTCTCCTTTTGTAACTTTTTATTATCTCTATCGCAAAACCACCTAAGCACCTGTTGTAGAAATCAAATATGATATGGGGAAAGTGAAATAGGAGAAATATCTTCACTCGCTATACTTGACCTCTTCTGACCTCACTTGTGTCTTTGCCACTTATAAGGTCAGAAGGTCAAGTACAACTCATGAAGATATTTCTCCTGTCTCACTCTCACCCATGTCATATCCCTATATACTGTATACAGCATAACACATTTAATAGAATATGACCATTTATTGAAATGCCCTTTCCTAATGACATTCTTTGCTGTATTAAACAGAAACAAGCATTTGTCAATGCCAAACATTCATCGTGCATAGAGGTAAGAAAGTGTGTGGGAGTGTAGTAATGCTAGAAGTGTTTTATTGATAATGAGCAATAGAACGTTCTATGATAGCTGTACTGTTCATGAGGTGGTGTGATAAAAAGGCTATATTGAAAATTTGGAGTGAAAATATTGAAAATGACCAAAGTTAGACAAGTGCAGAGAAAACTGTAAATGACTGAGTGTAACTTGGCCATTTGTTGGTGTTGTTTCACCAAATTTTCAACATGGCCTTTTGGGTACCCCACTTCATGAAGAGTGCCACTGTCATTTTGTTCACTCGTAGCGAAAGGTGATTTCACAGAACGACAGCTCCATTGTGCACCACAGGTGCGAAAACACATTTCAGGCAGGATACAAAAAATTTACAGCTTTACTATTCATAAGGAAATGTTAAAAAATGGTAATATTGAAAATCTGGAGTGAAAATATTACAAAAATGGCAAACGTCCAAGCATGCATAGAAACTGCACAACGGATGTGCATAACACAGGCATTTTGTGGAATTTTTTCAGCAAATTTTAAACATGGCCTTTTTGGGACCTCCCATCTTGAACAGTAGCACTGTAATTTTGTTACTCCATCCCAAACATTGATTTCACACACCGACTGTGCCATTCTAGGCCACAGGTGTGAAAACACATTTTGGGCAGGATGTGAAAAATTACAGCTGTACTGTTTATAAGGAGATGTGAAAATCTGGATTGAAAATATGAAAAATTAGTGAAGTTACAAGCATGCACAGAAACTGCACAATGCACACTGGTAACATAGGCATTTTTTTGAATTTTTCCACCAAATTTGCAACAGGGTTTTTTGGGACACCAACTCATGAACAGTTGCACTGCCATTTCTGTAATCAGTCCTGAAAGGTGATTCCATGCAGAGACTGTGAAATCACCTTTTGGGCCTGAGAAATGAAATGACACTGACTTGTTCACAAGGTGGTGTCCCAAGAACCCCATGTTGAAAATCTGGGGCCCAAATTCCTAAAAATGGCTTACATATCAACCTAAGTTGAAACCCCTCCATTGAGTCCCATTATACAGGCTTACCTGCTCTCTTAGTTCCAAGTTCAGTTTTGAAGAGTGCAGATGTATTATGGGCATGTGAAGATCATGGCTCCCAACCTCTGGAGGGTAGGTAAGGGTGAGGGGGGGTGCGGGGAAGTGGGTGCTCAGAGGGAGAGTGGGGAAGGGGGGAATTGGGAGACAACGCTGGAAAGTTTTCTTTTTTACAGTTAAAATAATTAAAAAAAATACTTTGGATAGATGGTTCTTCTGTTTTGCAGGGACATTTTTTAAACATTTAGGCACCCTGGGGTTGGCTCCCAGTGTGCCACAATAGTGTGTGTGTGTGTATGTGCATGCATGTGTGTGTGTGCATGCATGTGTGTGTGTGTCTGGGGGAAGGGGGGCATGCCATTGATGACATTGGGAGTGGGCATCCCGATGTCGGAATGGGGAAATTGTTTAACCAGGAAGGATGCACTGAGCTGCAGGGACACGGGGAAATTGTTTAGCCAGGAAAGATGCACTGACCTGCAGGCACACGGGGAAATTGTTTAACCAGGAAAGATGCACTGAGCTGCAGGGAATGGGGAAATTATTTAACCAGGAAAGATGCACTGACCTGCAGGCACATGGGGAAATTGTTTAACCAGGAAAAATGCACTGAGCTGCAGGGAATGGGGAGATTGTTTAACCAGGAAAGAAGCACTGAGCTGCGGGGAATGGGGAAATTGTTTAACCAGGAAAGATGCACTGAGCTGCAGGGAATGGGGAAATTGTTTAACCAGGAAAGATGCACTGAGCTGCAGGGAATTGGGAAATTGTTTAACCAGGAAAGGGGCTGCAGAGAATGGGGAAATTGTTTAACCAGGAAAGATGCACTGAGCTGCAGGGAATGGGGAAATTATTTAACCAGGAAAGATGCACTGAGCTGCAGGGAATGGGGAAATTGTTTAACCAGGAAAGATGCACTGACCTGCAGGCACACGGGGCAATTGTTTAACCAGGAAAGATGCACTGAGCTGCAGGGAATGGGGAAATTGTTTAACCAGGAAAGGGGCTGCAGGGAATGGGGACATTGTTTGACCAGGAAAGATGCACTGAGCTGCAGGGAAAAGGGAAATTGTTTAACCAGGAAAGATGCACTGAGCTGCAGGGAATGGGGAAATTGTTTAACCAGGAAAGGGGCTGCAGGGAATGGGGAAATTGTTTAACCAGGAAAGATGCACTGAGCTGCAGGGAATGGGGAAATTGTTTAACCAGGAAAGGGGCTGCAGAAAATGGGGAAATTGTTTGACCAGGAAAGATGCACTGAGCTGCAGGGAAAAGGGAAATTGTTTAACCAGGAAAGATGCATTGAGCTGCAGGGAATGGGGAAATTGTTTAACCAGGAAAGATGCACTGAGCTGCAGGGAATGGTGAAATTGTTTAACCAGGAAAGGGGCTGCAGGAAATGGGGAAATTGTTTAACCAGGAAAGAAGCACTGAGCTGCAGGGAATGGGGAAATTGTTTAACCAGGAAAGGGGCTGCAGAGAATGGGGAAATTGTTTGACCAGGAAAGATGCACTGAGCTGCAGGGAAAAGAGAAATTGTTTAACCAGGAAAGATGCACTGAGCTGCAGGGAATGGGGAAATTATTTAACCAGGAAAGATGCACTGAGCTGCAGGGAATGGGGAAATTGTTTAACCAGGAAAGATGCACTGACCTGCAGGCACACGGGGAAATTGTTTAACCAGGAAAGATGCACTGAGCTGCAGGGAATGGGGAGATTGTTTAACCAGGAAAGATGCACTGACCTGCAGGCACACGGGGAAATTGTTTAACCAGGAAAGATGCACTGAGCTGCAGGGAATGGGGAGATTGTTTAACCAGGAAAGATGCACTGAGCTGCTGGGAATGGGGAAATTATTTAACCAGGAAAGACGCACTGAGCTGCAGGGAATGGAGAAATTATGTAACCAGGAAAGACGCACTGAGCTGCAGGGAATGGGGAAATTATTTAACCAGGAAAGACACACTGAGCTGCAGGGAATGGGGGAAATTATTTAACCAGGAAAGATGCACTGAGCTGCAGGGAATGGGGAAATTATTTAACCAGGAAAGACACACTGAGCTGCAGGGAATGAGGAAATTGTTTAACCAGGAAAGGGGCTGAAGGGAACAGGGAAATTGTTTAACCAGGAAAGCTGCACTAAGGGGCTGCAGGGACCAGGGAAATTGTTTAACCAGGAAAAATGCAATGAGCTGCAGTGAATGGGGAAATTGTTTAACCAGGAAAGACACACTGAGCTGCAGGGAATGGGGAAATTGTTTAACCAGGTAAGACACACTGAGTTGCAGGGAATGGGGAAATTGTTTAACTAGGTAAGACACACTGAGTTGCAAGGAATGGGGAAATTGTTTAACTAGGAAAGGGGCTGAAGGGAACAGGGAAATTGTTTAACCAGGAAGTACACACTGAGTTGCAGGGAATTGGGAAATTGTTTAACCAGGAAAGGGGCTGAAGGGAACAGGGAAATTGTTCAACCAGGAGAGACACACTGAGTTGCAGGGAATGGGGAAATTGTTTTACCAGGAAAGACATGCTGAGCTGCAGGGAATGGGGAAATTGCTTAACCAGGAAAGCGGCTGAAGGGAACAGGGAAATTGTTTAACCAGGAAAGATGCACCAAGGGGCTGCAGGGACCAGGGAAATTGTTTAACCAGGAAAGACACACTAAAGGGCTACAGAGAATGGGGAAATTGTTTAACCAGGAAAGATCCAATGAGCTGCAGCTGAAGGGCTTGCATTTCAAAGGACAGAGCCATGAACAGTGTCGGCGCTGTCCTTTGAAATATTTGACTGAGACCATCCCCCTCAGCAAACCAGTGTCGACAGGACACTGCCTGCTGATTTGCTGGCCACAGACCGGCCCCTGCAGCACCAGTGGTCATTGGGCTGGCACCACTCAAACCCTTGTTTAGCAACTCTCTTATCAACAAGTTCATTCATACTTGCACATTCGAGGAATTTAAAAATATAAAAAGATTCAGATTGGCAATCTGGAAGAGTATTATCACATTTCATCCTTCCAGTCAACAACATTAATAGTCCAATAACTGATGTCATTCCCTACCTTTACAGTTAACACCAGCATCCTCTTTATGGTGACATTCACTCTGACCCCTAGGGCTGGCAGGACAGTCTAACAGGAACAGCTCACTTCCTCTGCAGTTCACCTCATTTAGCCAGATAGTTCCCATCCCTTCTTCTACGATAGTCTCTCCATGGGCAGAGAGAGCCTCTCCACATCCAAGCTGTCTACAGACAACCTCTGCATCCCTCAGGTCCCAAGAATCATCGCAGACAGTTCCCCATGATCCGTTGTACCAAACTTCTACTCTTCCAGAACACCTATTCACTCCTCCCACTAGCTTCAGCTTGTCTCGCTCTACAAAACAAAAGGCTTACAATTCTTAAAAAAATTCTTAAGCTGGTTTATTTGCAACCATGAAAACCATGAACTAAAGTAGTGAGAAGTTCATAAGTTACCTGAGCAGGTTATCTTTTCATCAGGACATGTGCGGTGTTTTTCAACATTGTCTTTAACTTTTTTTCCTGCAGCAATAAAATAGTAATTTGTTTTTGAACCTTTGAATGTATTCTGTTTAAGAAAGAAAGTGTCATACAGTACAAAATGTCCTGTCTTAACAAAGGATAACAATATTATCGGGGCTGGTTAACAGTTATTACTGACTTAAAACATATAATGCCAACAACAAACTTGTAGCACAGTTCACATTTCCTCAAGATGCCTGAAACTATTAGCACCAATAAATGTTAATCATATGAGTATCTCAAAATCTGTGGTAGGAACTGAAAAAAGAAGCCCCGGCATTAGTAAAATGTCCATGACTTGATTAGAAGAAGCATAAGAAAAGGTCTCTCTCTCTCTCTAAATTGTCACTCTTTGTTGCACTCAGAATGCAAAGATGCCAGTGACTTCAAACATCCAGAAATCTCTGTCTATTCAGGTCTGCCATAATTCATTCCATGGTCTCTATTTCTGCAACTTTACATTTTCATTGTACTAGAGTAGGAATCAGTGGAGATAACCATTTCAGCAATATACACTTCAGGGCTGCCACCTGTAGTATATTCCACAATTTCTAAAGGGCTTTACAACCCTACAAAAGTGCAGAGAAACCCAACACCAACTCCATCAAGATCTCTGGGATTTGTATACCTAAAATACCTTGCACAGCCTGGTGCACTTAACGCCAGAATGGAAGGAGGTGCGGGCATGCCCAAATATGTGGAAATGTGATCCAATATCTCCACACTGACAATGAAATTAGCTGAAGGTGTGATTCCAAAATGTAAAGTGACAGTTGGGGGCCAGAAAAATGTTGTTAAACTTTTCAGTTAAATCCTCTTCAAGACAGAGAGGCTATCACCCTCCACCCTTTTTCCAAACATGTTTCCCATTATTTGACAGGAATTTGAGCAACACTCTTCCTCTCGCAATTTACAATGGATCTGTTCCAAATAGTATGTTCCTGGATCATTTAATATTCCATGAAGCTGGGTCATATGTAAGCATTAAGCCACATCGAAGGTGGCATCTAATGGGAAATTAATGCATGGTTGGGAGGGTGCGTGTGCCTACAATGGCCCAACCATGCATTCATTCTCCATTAGATGCCACCTTCGGAGTGACTTAATGCTCTTGTAACATGGTTTCTAGGAGAATATGTTTACAATGAATCTTATTTTCATATTGTGAATGAAACAGTAGAATTACATTTTGCACTGTTTCCATTTCTGTCCTGCACTTTTTGAACATTTCAGACAGTGCGATTTATATGCTGATGTTGTGCAAACAATATGAAAGATAAGTGTCACGAAAGTATGTGTCAACATTTGTTTTGACAATTTAGGACCTCAGCACAGCTATTATTATAATAGGCACTGTAGGAGGTCCATCACATGGTCATTTGTGCAATACAGTACTTGCGAGTGATTCTGTTTTGCATATTTGCTAACCTTGTGTGTGTCTGTACGGCATCTCTCCGATGTTGCTCCCTACCCTGTTTGATGCGTTGCTTTTTCATGCACGGTCATTCGTTTCTTCAGTGCATTGCAAGTTTTAGGCATGTCCTAGCTCACTTTTCCACAGCATTACTTACCGCTGCCCATCCCATCTACTGCAACGCATTCCAAACTGACCGCACATCGCATTTCAGCTTGTGGTCTGACTGAGGCTGCGTTTCAGTCCGGACGTGTCTCACCTGTTGCTCCACTGTGCTGGTGCATCTGAATGGTGCTTTTCCCTCTACATTCCTGCAGAATGCCACTGAGTGATGCACACAGACAGTCATGGGCATTGGTGTGGGTGGATGGGACAGACAAGCACTGCTCCCATGCATTACAATACCTTTTTGTGGTCTGCTGCTTTTTCAGCTGTGTGGATCAGCATGGTACTTCACTTTGAGGATGGCATTATTGCAAAATTAATGCTGTCTCCAAAGTATACCATCTGATGGTTTTGGACCAATCACGTCTCTTTATTTAGTCTTGTTGACATTTGCCTTGTTACAAATTGAGTTCTTTCTCCTAAGACAATGACTCAATAGAAGAATTGTTCAAGTTTGACTGAGGTCTGTTTAATTGGTCCAGATTCCCCTGTTCTTGAATGAAGTGCCTAACGTGCAAAAGCTGGAAGTGATCTCCCTGTTGCAGGCTGAAAGATTCCTGCAAATTCACAAATGAAAGGCAGCACTGGGATGCAATACATTGTACAACACCAGTTGGCCCTTGACATTCTCAGTAACCATTACCCAAACTGAGTTTGGGGGAAAAGAATGAGTCATGATGCCCAGTAAGCCACTGGCCTACCTGGGCTATCCACTGGCCTACCTGGGCTAGCCGCCTTTGGAGGAGCCGAGTCACCGAAAAGTGAAGCCACTGGCCTACCTGGGCTAGCCACCTCCGGAGGACCCAAGTCACCGAAAAGTGAAGCTGCTGGTCTACCTGGGCTAGCCACCTCTGGATGAGCAGAATCTCTGAAAAGTGAAACCGCTGGCCTACCTGGGCTAGTCACCTGTGGAGGAGCCAAGTCACTGAAAAGTGAAGTCACTGGCCTACCTGGGCAAGCCACCTCCAGAGGAGCCGAGTCACTGAAAAGTGAAGCCACTGGCCTACCTGGGCTAGCCATCTCCAGAGGAGCTGAGTCACCGAAAAGTGAAGCCACTGGCCTACCTGGGCTAGCTGCCTCCGGAGAAGCAGAGTCGCCGAAAAGTGAAGGTACGCTATTGCAGAACTGCGGAAGAGCAGGCATTTTTCTCTTTCTTTGTGTGACTGTGGCTAAGGAGTTTTGAATTTGGCACCTTTTCTGTCTGTGCCACTGACTCAGCAGAGCACCCCTCGTGGTTATGCTACCTGGAGTGTACTGAATAATTTGAGACACAGGACAGGGCTCCCTGCTCTGAAACTGCAGTCTACTAAATTTTAAAGAGTAAAACTGCCTTGCAAGCAACCAAAATCGACTGGGTTGCCTGCTGAGGGACTCTGTATTAAATTGCTTGGGCAAGACTTTACGGTTCTCTCGCTACTTCGGTAGCTTACCTAATACTAAAAATCTTTTGTGCTTGATTATTTGTGTAGCCAGCAAGACTGCTTACCTAAGAGGCATTTGTGCAGGGGATTTGTGCAGCTGGAAACAGAGTCATGGAGTACTTGCTGTTCTGCCACTGAGCGTGGGCCGATCCTGGTTGCAGATTGGGAAAAGGGGTCCTGTATTTCAGACTATGGTGCTTTATTTTCTGTGCATTGCATGCACCAAAGAGGGTAGCCTCTCTGGAGGGAATTGATCTAATAGACTGTGTTTGGAGAAGTCTGAAATGTGGGCTTTGATTTATTTGACTGTATTTGAGTAGGCTGAATGGGGTGAAATGATTTTCTAGAGTGTGTAAGTGCTTTAATTTATTGTTTGCAATTCTCCCTTAGTACAGATTGAGTCCACTACCCGTACTGAAATACCACGTGAGATATAATTCCCCTGAGCACAGTGTAACGGCAGAGTTCCAGGACTTACTTTACCGTCTCTTACCCACTATCCCCTCGCTCTCCCTGTCCCCCCTCCTGGCTCTTTACTCATCCCCTTATGTACCTTCCTATTCAACCTGACGTCTCATTCTCTCTCTCTCTCTCTCTCTCCTTAGCCGTTGGCCTACCTAGGCTAGCCACCTCCGGAGGAGCCAAGTCGCTGAAAAGTGAAGGTACACTATTGCAGAACTGCAGAAGAGCCAGCATTTTTCTCCTTCTTTGTGTGACTGTGGCTGAGGAGTTTTGAATTTGGTGCCTTTTCTGTCCGTACCACAGACTTAGCGGAGCACCCCTCGCGGTTATGGTACCTGGAGTGCACTGAGTAATTTGAGACACAGGACAGGGCTCCCCACTCTTAAACTGCAGTCTGTTGAATTTTAAAGTGTAAAACTGCCTTGCAAACTACCAAAATTGACTGGACTGCCTGCTGAGGGACTCCATATTAAATTGCTTGGGCAAGACTGTATGGTCCTCTCGCTACTTTGGCAGCTTACCTAACAGTAAAACTCTCTTGTGCTTGATTATTTGTGCAGCCAGCAAGGCTGCTCACCAAAGAGGGATTTGTGCAGCCGGAAGTAGAGTCATGGAGTACTTGCTGTTCTGCCACTGAGCGAGGGCCAATCCTGGTTGCAGCTCGGGAAAAGGGGTCCTGTATTCACCCCGCAGCCGCTTCGTGGCTGCTCCCTGCCCACCCCAATACCCTCCCACCCTTAGCCAGCTTTGAATATATAGCCGATGCTCTCACGTGCACAGTGTCACATGTGGTGTTGATGAGAATATCTCTTATCTCCCTAATTTCTCATCTGCAGCTTATAACTATTGGCCACTAGAGGTCCCCATGTACTTATTTTTGTCTCTCTATCCAAACAGGCCACTGTAAGCTGTATTTATGCTCGCTGAACACTCTCTCCCCACCAACCCCTTTCACTACTCCTCCTCTCTTCTCCTCCTACCCTATCCAACAGCCTAATGATGTCACTTCTGATTAATTGCCTCCTATCCTTTCTCTTATTATTAGCTCTTGACTCTTTGTCACTAATTCTTGGGCATCCCTCTACCTTCCCTGCTGCCTCCCAAAATGACTTCTCCTACTCAAACATGTTACTGCATAAATCCATTGATCAGGTACCTCCTCTGGGCCTCAGTAACAAACCCATCAGTTCCATAATTAGATTTCTGTTCAGAAAGAAAATCTGTTACCGTGGTTGTGCCTCTCACATGTTCCTGCATGCCACTATCTGGATAGAGACCCTATCCCTCACACTTTCTGGTGAAACTGAGCCTAACCCTGGCCCTCTAGGATCACACATGCAACCTCCTCAAGTCTACTTACCTCAAGTGTCCAAACCCCGTGGTCTATCCATTGCCCACATAAACATCCAAAGTTTGGTAGCCAATCTCCCTGAGCTCGAAGCATGGGTTCATGTTAACAATACTGACATCCTTGCCTTGTCTGAAACCTGGCTAAAGTTTTCTATCCCAAACTCAGCATGTGCTCTCTCTGGGTACAACTTACTTCATGTGGATCGTCCTACATCCAAAAGAGGGGATGGCCTGGTGCTGTATTTCAAACTGCACCTCAATATGTCTCTTGCACTAGTTAATCCTTTAAGTCACTGTAAAGTACTTCATTCGATCCTTCTATTGGGAGGCTCAAAGAAACTCTACATCCTAAGTGTCTACTCCCCTCTGAGAAACAGTAAGCTCGGTCTCGAAGAACTCATTGACCTAATAGCTATGGTTCCCTCCAGAAGTGATATTATCTGCCTCAGGGATTTCAACCTGGACTGGCTGGGCTCGAATGCCTCCTACCTAGCATCCACCCTTAGTAAAGTTAACCTTACTCAGCTTATTGTATCTCCTACCAGAGTTTCCTCTAATGGCTCCAGTCACACGCTCATCGATTGGATACTTACCAATAGAGTGGACCGTATAAACTCCTCTGGTGTCCTTGCGGACTCTATCACTGATCACTGTCCTATCTACTACAGGTGTCAGGCTTCAACCCCTATTTATCCTCCCAAAATTCTAACCTTCTCAAATTTTGCCCATCTGGACACTGCAGCCTTTTTTCGGGAACCCAGTCTGATTGACTGGTCCCCAATTTTTATCATCAACGATGTCAACAGAGCTACTGAATACTTCACAAATGTGTTACTATCACTACAGTGGTGACATATCCCCACTTCAACCCGTAGGGTCGGGGCAAAGCCACGAAGTGGCTTAGGCGCCCTCTACTCCAGTGCCTAAAACTAAGGGATAGGCTATGGGAGAAATGGAAATCCTCAGCCTTGCCTACTGACTATGAGGAATATCGCATCCTAAGAAATGCCTGCAAGAAGGACATTAGGTTGGCCAAAAGTAGCTACTACTGAGAGTTACTTCGCTCCTCCTCATCTAACCCTAAACAATATTGGGCTAGTATAAACAAAATTATTGGAAGCAACAAGGCGCAGACTCCTAGGGAAATGTTGGTAAATGAGGTCAGCTGTAACCACCCCTCTACCATTGCTGAAGCTTTTAATTCTATTTTCACAGCTCTCCCTATCTTCCCTCATGCCTCTCCTCTTTGCTCTCCTACGTCCCCCTGCAATCCCCCTCATGCATCAACACCTCTGAAGCTTACTCCTGTCACTAGAGCTGAAGTCTTAAAAACTCCTTAATTCCATCTTTCCCCATGGCAGTGTGGGTACAGATGGTCTAGAACCCAGGATCCTGTGACTGGTGGCCGTTCTATTAGCAACCCCCATAACTAGACTATTCAACCTCTCCTTCTCCACCTCAGCAGTTCTCCTCATATGGAAATCAGCCAGGATTATTCCTGTGTTCAAAAAAGGCAACCCTAGTAGACTAACTAATTACAGGCCTATTGCTATACTACCTAACCTAAGCAAACTGCTTGAAAAATTAATCCATGGGCAGTTCATCTCTCAACTGACCAAGTTAAATCTTCTGTCTCCTATCCAGAATGGTTTTTGGCCTGGACACAGTACCACCATGGCTCTTACCCTATTTACTAGTGTTGTTAAGACTAACATGGATAATGGCAACTCACCAGGGCTGTATTTATTGATCTTACAAAAGCATTCGACCTGGTGAGCCATCCCCTTCTGCTGTGCAAACTTCAGGACCTTGGAGAAGCCCATCCCACCTTGTCCTGGTTCGAAAGCTATCTTGACTGTCGATTCCAAACTACCTCCTTCTGCAAAGCCCAATCATCTCCCTCTGCCATCTCCCATGGTGTTTCTCAGGGTTCAATACTAGGCCCATTGCTATTCTCCATCTTTGTCAATTCTATTCCTATCTCCACTACCCACTGTATCTATCTTGAATGCTGATGACCTGCTACTTTATACCACCTCTGCATCTATCAGAGATATCAATGACCACTTATCATCCTCCTTTAGTCAGATCCGGGCCTGGCTCTCCTCTAACCAATTAATTCTCAATCTACCAAAAACTCATGCTATGCTCTTTGGGTCCCTAAGGAAGGTCAAAGTAGAATCCCAACACCTGAGAGTACAATGCCCAGATGGATCTGTACTCACCAACACAATGACCTTTAAATATTTAGGGGTGACTCTTGACCCTCAACTCCACTTCACCTCACATATCAACAGGATTTGTCAACACATCAACTCGAAGATTGGAGCTGCTTACAGGGTTCGTCACTCACTTACTGCTTCTGCCCATGTCTCTGTAGCCCAGGGGGTCTTGCTTCCAGGGCTGACGTATGCTCGTCCTGTCTTCTCTCAGGCCAAAGTAGCAGACTTACATAAATGGGACACCACATACAATAAGATTTGAAAATTTGCTCTGGTTGCTCCCCGGCTTACCCATCACTGCCGTCTCTACTCTACATTAAACTGGTTGTCTCCTGGTGGCATGCGTTCCTATGCTCTGGGTAACCTTATTGATTCCTGATCACGTCCACCGCGTCCTGACACACTTGCAGCTATGCTTCAACCCATTACCCCAGCTCATCTCCTTAGATCTTCGACTGCTCCCCTGCTCACCGTTCCTCCCTGCTCTACAAAAATGGGTGAGCAAGCTTTCTCACACTTCGCTCCTAAATACTGGAACTCTCTTGCTTATGACATTAAGCATTCCCCATCTCACCACTCTTTCAAAAAAGCACTTTTTTCATACTTGAGCTCTCCTGGTGTCTGCAGTTGCCCCTAATTTCCATTTGGGTTCATCTGCTCACCGTAAGTCTGACATTGTTAAGTACTCATATTTATCTCTATGTAATCTCCTGGATGTTTTGTTGTTACCCACCCATACATGGGTGTTTTTACTCTGTACCTTTGTTAGTCTACCCTGCGTCGTGGTCCTGTGTTTCTGTGCTAATGCCTGACTTGTGCTCTGTATTTTGACTACTGCATTACTGTACACTCCCGGGTCGTGCTTGAAAATAGGCAGATCTTTTGCCTAACGCACTTACCTGGTAACCAAAAGTTAATAAATAAATAAATAGTGACAGGGGCCCAAGATCATTGAAAGTATGTCTGTGTCAACCTTCTCAAGTATTTTAGAGGACTGTGGAACCAGATGCCTAGGTCTCTTAAATGATGCCAAATTAAATTGATAGTGGGAGGTCTACTGTCTGGTGCAACAGACACAGCCCACTTCACTAATGACAGAAAAAAATCTGTTGGAACTTAATTTAATTTCATGAATGAACACTGCTGAAGGTATGGACCTACACTTCCGAAGACTGAATGGGTAAATCCCACAGTTTGAATATATGCAGAAAAGTGAAAAAGAAGAGAAATTCCTGAGACCACCTTTAGCCCTGAGGAAATGGCCTTAGGGCTATGAAATGTTGGCAGTTGGGACAGGGGTTAAGTTAATAAAAGAACATTTTAAACTATTCCTAAGGATCTTTGGGTTTGAGTCTAACCTTTTCAACTTTACCAGGATTTGAAATGTATGCTTCGTCCATGGGTTCTTGATCGAATGCCAGATTTGGGATGGGATCATAGCATTTGGAAGTGTCCACAGGGGCACAATGGAGACTCAGTTTTATTACATACCTCCCCACTCTCGTGTCCACCATCTGTTTCACCCATATACAAATTTCAGCTCGTATTGAAAAAGAGCCACATTCAGGTGAATATCTAGAAGGGAGCTACCAATAGAGTTACGCCACCCCAAATGGAGTGCAGCTGAATCCTAAGACTGTACAAATTTTGGCTGCCTGGGTGGCAAGAAGGTAATGTCAAAATCAGGGCAAGCCCAAACCTCCTTGCTGCTTGGGTAACTACAACACCTGTGCTGCAATTCTCTGTCTGGACTGTGCCCAAAATAACTTTTGTTCCTTCCTTAAGAAGTTCATTCCAGAAGGAGTTTGGGTGTTTAATTGGATGGGACTGAAAAAAATAAAACATTGCGGAGAATATTCATTTTAATGATGTGTATTCATTCTGCTGTGGAAAAAGGCATCAACAGCCATCTGGCAAAGTCCACTTTAACTTCATTAAAAGAAGCTGATAACAGGGCAGATATGAATACTGATATGCAAACCTCTAAAAAAGTGTTAGGACAGTCACACATAAATGAGATGTTTTGCTTAAATTCCATGGAAGATGCTCCACTGAAAATCATAGCTTCAGATTTCTAAAGATTGATTTTATATCCTGCTATTGTTCCAAAGGATTTCAAAGTGTCTAATAAATGCTGCAGAGAGTTGTCAGAGTCCTTTGTTGGCCTCTAGAGTTAGTTTTTGCTCTGTGCTGCCTGCCATTATTACTCCAATGTTTTGATTTATCCTGACATCAAGCTGCCCAGGGGTTCTAGACTAAGTGCAAATAATAGAGGAGACGGCAGGCAGCACTAATTGGTGCCCTTCCCCATGGAAAAATGATGAGAAGGATGTCCGTTAACACACTAATGCTTCCGGTTCCTTATAAAGAGAGGACGCTACACCCAGAAACTGTCCCTATCTGGAATTTCTATAGTACCTGCATTAGGAAGGCCCAATTTACCTTGTTGAAGGTCTTCTCATCATCCATACTAACAGCTAACTGAAAGGCCCTTGTACAGTAATGTTGCACCTAATTATATTAAACAGTCAACGGATATCATCTGACTGGAAGTGCCCCTTAAGAAAACCCATCTGGTTCCAGTTTTCTAGCCTGATAATGCATTCCTGACACTGGTCAGCAAACAACCCCCATAAAAATATTTAAATCCATATCTGTAACAAGGAGACTGGTCAGTGTGACCCACACTCCAGGGGATCCTTTTCGGGTTTTAAAAGGACTGAAATCTAAACTTGGTCCAAGAAGAGGGTATGGTCTCTCTCTCTCTCTCTCTCTCTCTCTCTTTATCAACACCATATTGCAGACCTCAGTTAGCTGTGGCATTATCTCTTCCATGAATGTGTTATAATACTCTGCAAGGTTAATTTGTTTAAACAAGCCACATCTTCTGAGTTGCGTGACAGCCCCCTACATACAAGGTTTTATAAAATCTACAAACATTTCTTGTACTTTCATGGGGTAGCACAACAGTCCCATCCTGTGGGTTACGCAGGCCCAATTCTGCCTAGCTGGTTGCTTGTTTCTGTCATTGTCCCACTAACAACCTCCCTGCCCTGTTGCTATGTTCATTAAAGCGTTGTTTAGAGTACTGCACGTCCCTCTTTGTTTTACATTCTAACAGTCATGTTAGCTCCTTGTTGCTAGTCTGGTCAGGTCTAAGATGTACAGTTTGATTCAGAGTTATACTATGCTCAAATTCTAAATACATGATCTGAGGTTCTAGAGAAAACTGCCAAGCTACCAGTTCTTTTTTCTGGGTACAGTAGCTACATATTTGATAATGTCCCCCCAGACTTAACTTTCTAGGAATCTTAGTAAACTGAGGTTGAGGTATCTTCCTTGTTATCATAGATCACATAATCTTTCATCTTTTGCTGTACCAGCTCCTTAAACTCCTCTGTATTTAATAAACCAATGCTGAGTTTCCATATTTTCTGCTTTGCTACCTGAACTGTGAACATTTGCAGGGTGCAGGGGCATGGTCTGAGGTATTCAAGTTTCTGATGTCACACCCTGAGGTCATATTCACCCGTGGGCAGACACAAGAATAATATTAATCCTAAAATATTTGTTATGCCAATAGGAATAAAATTGTCTTTGAACTGCGGGTGCAAAAAACTCTAGCTATCTACCATACCAAGCTCTGAGGTAAATCAAGTAATGAGCCACAACACTCTAAATGCTAACTCTCCCCTTCCTGACAAATCTCACTGAGGGTTTATGGCAGTGTTCAGATCCCTACAACAATGATTAAGGTGTCATTTACTATCATTGCTCTTATAACCTTTATTTACAAGTTGCCCTCTAGGGGGCGTCTTCATTAGGGGTGTATAGATTTTAGAATGTACGCAGCTGACTATGATAAGAGCAAGTTAAACAGACATACTGTAGCTGCCTGATGGATTGAGGTCTATCCTATTCACTTCTAAAGCTATGTTTTTTCCTTACCAGGACAGCGGTGTCCCTCTTGTGAGGAAGTTTTTCATATTGGAAGAATTAATTTCCCCTCCACCTTTAAGCTTACTGTGCTCTATTGCTTGAGGTGGGTGCCTGCAGGGATACAACCATTGTTCTTTGTCTGTTTAATTACTACAGGATCCTATAAATACCTTTAACATTATAGGTTGTTATGATTGTTAGCTGTGAGGGTGCTAGAAACCTGGAGTACCAGTACTTGCAGTAAAATATATGTGCTGCATTCAGCATAAACTTTCAAATCTGCAACAGGCAATAACCATTTGAACCAAAAAGCTGCATAACAACTAGCATAATAGTATCAGCCAACAATGACATGTTAAACATTTCAAGGTGCTGCACCTCCACAAGTAGTATGAACTTCCTGGAGGGAGGAAGAGCTGCCAGAATCAGGAAGCTCCACTTCAGTGCATCTCAGCAAGTGGATATCACTGAAAGAATGATGTCAGAGCAAACAAGGCACAGTATAGTAAAAATATATCAGGCTAGATAGGCAGCTCCACCACAAGAGTAGGGTGGGAAATATACAATCTATCAGGACCTCTTTGGTGGGCATTTCTACAAACTAGTGTGGCCCAGGTGAGCTGGATACAGTCACTGCAACATCCAGGCTGTCGGAAGACAAGCAAAAAGTTATCAAAAAATGCTAAGAGATGCTGTGAGGATACTGTGGAGATGGTAGCTCTGGAACAAATGCAGAATCCACCCTTCCCCCCCAACCTCAAGCAAACATAGTGGTGGCCACAGCAATGGGAGAGACCCATCCAAAGCAGGAGAAACAAGCCCACAAAAGGTTGTGTCCATTTGCCGCCATTCAAAGTAGTGAGCATAAAATGCTGATGTCCGTGAGGACGTGGGACAGACAGATCCAAAACCATACTTTGCATGGGTATGAGTTGAGCTTTACAGTATCTAACGTCCATGTGCACAAATCCCCTTTTTTTTTTATTCTTTTCTTTTTTTTTCTTTTTGCACCTTACTCCACTTGCTGGGCCATCCACCCAGTCATGGACCCCTCGGCTGTGGCACTCCCACATGAGCTGCTCTCCAGGGACCCCCTGGCTTGCCCCCCAGGGCAGAGATTTGGCACCCAACCCTACGGTGCCATGAACAATGGGATAGGGTGGGAGTTGGCCTGGGGAGCTGATTGCAGCTGAGGGGCGGACATCATGTTTGCAGTGGAGGCAGGCTTGGTTTTCCCCCCTGTAGGTGGGGGGCAGGAACGTGCAATAACACCAGCGTCTGTTCTGCCACCTTGAGTCCTTGCCAATGCAGGTTGCTGTGGTGATCTTGGCCTCTGCCAGGGGTCCGCTGTGCTCTGGTGGCACCCCCCAACCCTCCCCCCCCCCGGAGAAGGAGAGCAGTCATGGTACACTCAATCCTCCTCCCCCCAGCCGGCCCTCCGATGACCCGAGTGTATTCACGAACCTGGGTCACTGGCGCCACGCGGAAATCCAACCGCTGCACTGGCAGGCCAGCTCCATGTGCACAGATCTTGGTAATACAGAACTAAGAAGACAGATGAAAAAATATCTTGTGCCTTCCACAGGTGGCTGGACACTACTACCTCTTCCTCCCTACCTCATAGACTGTGAGGAGAAAAGGGCCTTAAATAGTATAGCAGGTGATCCTGCAACTTTTTTCATCAGTCCACATGTTAACCATTGCCTTCCATGGAGACATCAACCATTTTTAAGATCACCCCAGCACCGCCTAGGACTCTGGTATATTTAAACATTCTGGTGGGCTAGAAATAAGAACCTCGAGATGAGTGAGTTGCAAGTGTTCTGCCACCATTCCATCTGTCATCTTTTTCCCCTCACAGCATCAACGGTGAGTTGCTCAGGCTGGAAATTTACATAAAACTGACCATAACAGCAGTCATAATATCTCACTCTTTTGAAGCAAGTTTCTCCTGCCCCACCAGCCAGTTCCTGCAGCAACATACCTTACAAGGTTCCACCCTCAGCCACAGCACACTCACCTCCAGCATCACCTAGGTAAGCAATAATACCCAACAGGGTGGGCGGTATTGTGCTATACCGGACCGCCCAGGGGCGTAATAAGGCCCGACGCCGCAGGCTCACCCTGGAGGGTATTATTGCGCTTAGAAAATGGACACTGTAAAAAAAAAAATCCAATAAGAAATTAATAAAAAATTCATTTAAAATTAGTTTTGTAATAAAATAGTTCCTCTGCCCACTAGAATGATGAAATGGTTGCCATGGTTTCACCCCCCCCCCCACACACACACATAGTCGTCTTGCAGAATAGTAAAACAAATACATCAGTTGTAATTGACTCAGGACTGCAGCATTCTGCCATGTGAACTGCGATGGGAGCTTACCCTTGAAGCAGGAGCTGAATATTCTTGAAGCTGTGGCCTGAGCAGTGTTTGCCCAATGCTGTCAGCAGTTTGTTGTAGTTGTGACCGGGGCTGCAGCATTGTTTGGGACACTGAGAGGGCAGTTAGCCATAAGGTTCCTGTTGCCTGTAGTAGGTAGTTATTTTCCCCTTTAAAAAATGTGATTTCTTGTTTGTTTGCGCTAAAGCAGGACTGCCCTCAAGACTTAAAAGGGTGTCTCCGCACAGGTGACGTGTTACCATTACTTAACTGTTTGAATCTTGTGGTTATGGGACTTAAACATGAATCATCATGTTGCACTTTTCGTAAGAAAACTTTTGGGTAGCAGTTTTTTTTCAGTTTAACAAACAACGCTCATTACAGTTTACACTTGGGGCAATGGTTATCTCTGATAGGAGGCAGTCCGTTTTAGTGCTCCGTGTCTGGTCGGCTTGCATTACGGATTCATGTGACCGAAATGGAGCAGCGATCTCAAAAGGAATGGCATTTGAAACAGAGCTCTGTAAACTGTTTATTGAGTGAGACATAGCAGCACCTGTGGTACCACTAACTAGTGTGCATGACAGGAGCAGTATCTTCTTCATTTTCCGTGCATGGATGGGCGTCCGTCTGTTTGAAAATCAAGAAAGTACCGGGCGCCTCATGCAGACTAGCAGTTCTTTTTTTTTTTAAATATAGATTTTTATTTTATTTTGACATAAAACAATACGTTCAACTTTAAAAAATATGCAAAAATCAATTAAGCTGTATAGACAAGACTGTTTAGCATATCTCAGGTAAGATTTCACAGTAGTTTGCTCTCTATTGCTATAAGTCCAAGCTTGTTTCCTGCGTGCTCTATGATGAAGTAGGGCCTCCGAAGGTAGTGCTCCGTCTCACACAAAAGTCAGTTTGATTTGGCGGTCGAACTTCCTTTTCTACACAGCTGTGCTTTTACATTCTACTGTGAATTCTTGAGTCTGTTGCGGGCGGGGAGAGGGGAGATCGGCTGACAGTTTAAGGCTTGCTCAGCGAGGCTATCAACATGGCAGCAGTTGCCTTTTTGAACATTCCAGCCCTTTACTATCAGAACTAAATGAGGCAACAGAGACCGGGACTAGTTATTTCCCGGTCTCTGTTGTCTCATACCCGACCAACAGATTGCTGCGTTCAGCCAATCAGGATTAACTTTTCCTTTCTCCCATTTTTGAAGTCCAACTAAACATATTAGAATTAATGCAATAGGGAACTGTTCTGTAGATAAGGCCAGGGTAATCAGTCCAGACCAGTCCAGCATGTACCATCCATAAACCTGTTAGGGGTAGCAAAATCTCAGACAGTGAAGCAATATATGATTCAAGCACAGCTCATTCAGCTTGAAGGTTAGGAGGCTGATCTGGTGGGTGAGGCATGGGTAGAAGATATAGTGGCTCATGGATGCTCCTCTAGAGGGGGAAAAAGATTGTCCCACAACTTGCTTGAGTCTTTAGAAAGTCAGGAGGAACTAGGTTTTTGCTGATGCTTCTAGGTCTGAATTTGCACTTCCCGTCAGCTTAAATATTTTTAGAATGGCATCCATATCAGTGTCCTGAGTTTTGAGAAAGCCTTCAGCCTCATTCAGTTCTGAAAAGTGACGGGTGTCATCCTTTTGTGCTAACACAACCTGGCATTGGCTTTAGAAACATAGAAACATAGAATTTGTCGGCAGATAAGGACCGCTTGGCCCACCCAGTCTGCCCTTTTCCCTGGCTTTGCAAAGTCATAATCTAGATATAAACCGTGGTCTCCAAAAAAATACCTCTTTTTGTGCCCATGCTGCTTGTAGAATTTCTTCTTTTACCCTGTAGTCTAGAACAGTCATAAATAAAGATTGAGGGCAGCCTTTAGAACCTTTCCATGGGTGGGAGGAGTTATTAACACATCATGTGCCCAGATAATATTGAGTTTCTTGGTAGGGTGGATAGACTGAATTTCCTTCAGCAGGCTTTTCCTGACTCTACTTTTTCGGGGAGGCCATGCAGGTGGATGTTACTTTACTTGAAAAGGTTCTTCATATCTTCCAAGTGTTGCTCCCAATCTATGCTCCAGTAGTGTAAGGACAGCAAGGTGAAGTTACGGATTCCATTCTCCTGGTGTATTGCATGCGGCAGGACTCAACAGTGCCAATACACTGCTCCAGTATCCATAAGTGCCTGCGATCATCAGCCACCTAGTCTCTGGTGAGTTTAAGGTGTCATTTATGTTTGTAATTACGTGCCGTTTCTCTGAGATTATTATAAAGTCCTCCTTCTCTGTCTTGCTTGCAGGAGGAGAAAAATGTGACCGTCATGACAGTGAGCTGCTCCGGCTGCGGGCCTGGTCACTTGATTCCAGTTTTTGCTGATTTGGAGCTGTGGGTGCTGGCATTTCTTTCATGCACTGCCTATTAGACATAATTTAATCATTCAGAGACTGTTTTTGGTGTAGGATGGCAGTTAAGTATAAATGGATTAACACAGACTGTAGTTGCCCAGACAGTGCTCTGTGACCTAGACTGCCATGTAAGTGGTGACATCACCGGAAGTCCAATAAAACAGTATATTGAAATTATTTGAAAACAGTATACTGTAAATCAAACAACAGCATAAAGCCAGCAGCATACTCTTTTTCCTTACCTGAACAAACAAGCTTAACCACTTCAGAGTCAGAACATGAATTTGGGTTCCAGGGGGAGGAAGGACACTGCCAGAGCTGGGATTCATGACCTCGGCATTTAATATGGTCAATCCAGTTTGGCCTGGTATCTGTAGAAGTAGCTGAATATTCATTTCCATCATACAAGCCTACACGGTCCCCACATCCCAGATGTTTACATATAATGGATTGCGTCACTGAAATCATGTCATTACTGCAAACACTGCCCAACGTCCCATTGTAATACACCTTCAGTGTTCCTGCACAGTCATGGGTTTCACTGTCCAGCATCAGCATCTTGAATTCTGGAAAAAAAAAATTATACATAACTGAGATACTGTGTCCTTTATTTTTAACATACTACAGAAGTTGCTTTTCACCTCTGAACTGGCGAGGCTCCCCTGAGACATTCAAGTCATTTAAAGCAGCAGTGCAATGAAAAATGTTTTGCCAAAAAAAAGCTACAGCAGTTTCACCTGCAGTTAATAAAAATATTGGCATACCTGTCAAATGTAATTGTTTAAGTACCTCCTGTGGTGTGCACCTGGGCCATATATACATATAGGCATGTCAATTTAGTGCTAAGCCAAACAACACAGCTCTGACATGGATCTGGAAAGTGCAGAGAACAATGCCCCCAGACCCGATAGTGCTGGTAGATCTCTACTCGATATTTAGACAGCACCATGCAAATGAGTCCATTTGGCATGCAAGACACTATTGGGCCATTTGCATGACCATTTTGGGCATGTTTGCATGGGAAGTGGTTGCAGGTTTGTGCCCCATGACCGGCCCTGCCCACAGCCAACTGCACTATCCCATAAAAGTGGAAATTTTCCCTAGTGTCTAGTGACACCCCCACCCTCCAGTCCCCATCCCCTAAATTCAAGTATTATCTTTAATAATAATAATAATAATCTTTATTTATAAAGCGCCCTTCCAAAGACCAGGGCGATGAACAAATCTGAAATACATACAAATGACAACAATAACATTCCATAAAATCAACTAAAATCAAGATCTCATAATATAAATAATCTCCAGCATAAATAATAACCAACAGATACCAGCCAACATCATCTGGGAAGGCCATCCTAAATAAATAGGTCTTAAGGGCTGACTTAAAGCTTTGGACGGTTAGGCACTCCCTCACCCCACGAGGTAGAGAATTCCACAGGGAAGAGGCTGAAAAAGCAAAACAGCGAGCCCCAGAAGTTTTCAAGTGCACCCTTGGAATCTCTAGCCATCCCTCATGGGTGGAATGGAGATGATGGGAGGGGCAGTAGGGACAAAGGAGATCTTTCAGGTAGCAGGGTCCAAGTTCATGTAGGGCTTTAAAGGTCAGTAACCCGACCTTAAAGGTGGTCCACCACTGTACCGGCAGCCAGTGCAGATCACAGAGCACAGGTGTAATGTGACTGGTCCTAGAGGTACCATTCACAAGCCTGGCCACCGTATTCTGCACCAGCTTCAAGTGGTGTATATCAACCCCAGGAAGCCCTAGGTACAGGGCATTGAAATAGTCAAGATGAGTGGTCACAAAGGCATGGACTAAGGTGGAAAGATCGTCAGAAGGAACCAGGTGCTTCACCTGGGCGATATTCCTCAGATGAAAAAATGAGGACTTGACAACTGCCAACACCTGAGATTTCGGGGTCAGCTTATTGCCAAAAATAACACCCAGGTTCTGCACCTGATCTGAAGTAGCCAGCTGATCATCTCTGAGACATAGCCCTGATGACTGTCCAGCTGGCACAACCGCCACCTGATGATCTGGGTCCACCACCAACACTTCAGTTTTATCCAGGTTCAGCCTCAGCCAGCTAGCACTCATCCAGTCCTGAATCTCAGAGAGGCAGTTGTTAAATACTGAGATTACATCCTCCTGCCCAGGCACAAAGGACAGTTACAGCTGAATACCATCTGCATAGCAGTGAAAACTCAAGCCATACTGCCTAACAATGTCTCCTAATGGCAGCATATACACTGCAAACAACATGAGTGCCAAAATGGAGCCCTGTGGAACCCCACAGGATAAGGAGAGAGCATCAGAGGAATAAATCCCAGTGACAACTCTCTGAGTCCTACCCTGGAGGAAAGATCTAAACCATCTGAGGACTGTACCAGATAGTCCACAGATGAACCACAGGTACTTCAATAGCACACCATAGTCCACAACGTCAAACACTGCAGAGAGATCAAGGATGACCAAGATGGAACAAGACCTCCGATCTCTCGCTATTAGGAGATCATTTAGCATCCAGACAAGAGCCATCTCTTCCTAAATACAGACTGGAGAGAATCATAGACATCATGGATGGTAAAATGGTAATCCAGCTGTAGCGCAACTACCTTCTCAATAACCTTACCCACAAAGGGCAGGTTAGAGATAAGTCTGTAGTTAGTAGGACAGACCGGGTCAAGAGAGGTTTTTTTCAGGTGCGGTCGCACTACTGCTTCCCTTAGGAAATCAGGAAAGATTCCCCTCTCTAATGAACTCCAGATGATCTCTGCAAGAATCAGGCCGATCTCATCCATACAACCCACAGGGAATCGTATGGGGCCCAGATTCAAATTATAGTAAGTTGGCCACAGAGTTTGGATGACCTTCACGATGTCCATGAATTCTGGCCAGCTAAAGTCTGTCCAAACAAACCGTGTGCTTATGATCTTATGCCGACCATCACAACACCCATTGGTAGAGGTCTGGCAGATCTCAGACCTGATGGCGGCAACCTTATCTGCAAAAAATCGAACAAACGCATCACACTTCACTTGTGAAAAGGCTCCCATAGACTGAAGACAGACTGGATTGCAGAGTCTGTCCACAGTCCAAAAGATCTGAGCAGGTCAATTTTGTGCAGCAGCAATCTCCCTGGACAGGAATTCTGCCTTCTTATGGGTTAATGCTGACTGATAGATCCTATAATGTTCCATCAATCTAAGCCTGTCGCTATCTAGGCCTGACTGCCACCAGGCCCTCTCCAGCCTTTGCCCCACTCTCTCTAACTCCTTCAAGGTCCCATCAAACCATGGAGACCTTGCATGGAGAGTGAGGGGGTGAACACGAACAGGAGCAATAGAATCCAGGGCCACCGATACTGCCCTATTATAGGCAAGCACCAGGTCCCCTGGATCCATGCACTCCCTCAGCATGCTCAATAGATCCAGTACTTCCATTAGACCATCTAGGGTCACCCCCTGCAAAAGGTGGTACTGGACCATCTCCAAACAGGAAGGCCTACTAGGGGGAGCCACAAAACTGAACCCTCTGGTGTGATGATTAGACCATCCTACTGGTTCCACCACCAAGTCAGATATCTGTATCCCCAGGAGGAACACCAGATCCATGAGTGACACCTAATGTGGGTTGCAGAGGTAACAACCTGTGTGAGGCCCAATAAAATCATTAGTTGGTGGAAGTCACAACCAAATTGCAAGAGTTCATCATTGACCCAGGCATTGAAATCTCCCAGAATTAACCATCTTGGGATCCCAACACTGTGTCAACAATGAAATCTGTAACTTCCTGCAGGAACTGTTTCCCATCTCTGGGTGGACGGTAGATGAGAAGTATCCTGCACCCCACAGCTGCACCCATGATATACTTAAAGGATTTGGTGCACCCCACTGGCACCTCCACAAGGATCAGTTCTGATCTAAAACACATAGCTACACCCCCGCCTCTACGATCTATCCTCGGACGGTGAATCACAGAGTACCCGGCTGGAACAGATAGGGCCAATACCGGGCCCACATTCTCATCCAGCCAGGTCTCAGTGATGCATGCCAGGTCAGATGTCCCAACAAGATCTGCTATAATAGCAGTCTTGTTTCGAATAGACCTGGCATTACATAACACCATCTGAGTAAGATGAGCCATCGAGGAATATCGCACCACATGCCTGCATTCAGCAGAACCTTTGGGTATGGGAATTAGACATGGGGAACCCTTCTCTGATCCCATTTTTGCCCCAGGGTGTCCCCTTGTCCCCACTACCTCAATCTGACCTCCACTCTCCATTCCTCTCCCAGGCCCAGCTACCCCCCCTCCTCCTAGCTATCCCCAAAGCATGGCATTTAATATATGCCTCGGCTGACAAAGGGGGACAACTGAAGGGCAGAGGTCCCTGAGCCTGAAGGGGGAATAGTGCCTAGCCATCTCTTTACCCTCCCAGCACACTCCATACAGGGGCAGCAGTCAAACTAACAAACTGAAACACAACTACCCAGTATACACAACACTCACACTTATCTATCACTCAACAATCAAATGAAAACACATGAAAATCAAATATAACAAACCACCCCAAAACTAAACTCAGAAACCCACTCAAACCAAAAATAAAACTATCAAGCAACAGATAATAGATTATAAAACATTTATAACAATATATCAAAAAATAAAATATTGTCTGAGGAGGGCAAGCTCTCATTCCAAGAGTTCTAAACCCAGAGGACTCCCACTTCTCTGGAAAGCAGCCAAGGGAACTTTCCCCAGCTCTACCTCTCACAGAGGCTGGGGAAACATCAGCAGAACTAAACAAAATTATTATTTAATGGGCACTCTCACTGCCCACTCAGATCAGTATGGTTCCAAACAGGAAAAGAGACAAGGAGGTTTTACCATCTCGAAGAAATTAGGCAGGTCCCGTTATCAGCTTTCAGTCTCAAGGAACCACAAAAGATGGCACACCATGGACAAGTGTGCAGATTCAGTCCAGCTCCCTGAGACAACCACCTCCCATTTGCCTCAGGAGACCAAACATGACCACCAGGCGAGGCAAGACAAAAGAACCCCAACCATAACCACCCAGAGGTACCACCTTAAGAACTCATGGCCACTGCTACAGCTCCCAGCAGCAGTAGGCCAACCAGCCCACTCCCCAGAGAGCCTAGGAGTAGTTAGGCACAATACCGACTGCTCTCCAGCAGGTGCTGTCCCAAATCTACTGCACGGTCCCAGTCCTGGCAGCTGCCCCTGAGATGGACAGAGATGAGTACCCCTTGCCACAAACCCGGTGATCGCCAAAGAAAAATCTATCCAATGCCGGATCTTAGTGCACTACCAAAGTTCACACAATGAAGGAACTTAGCAGATCTGGAACCAGTCCATCGTCTTCACTCGATCCTCCTCACCAGTCCGTCTCCTCCACAGTCCTCCTCAGACAAAACTCTTGCCATGGCAGTTCACAGGAAAACAAAGCCACCACTGGACTGCACGAATTCACCAGGGACCCAAAAGTCCAGGACCTCCTACTCTTTGTCTCCTGCACCAGAATTTCACACCACTTCGATTGGGTGTAATCTAGTGTCCAGTGGTCCTCACCTGCCCTCTGATCACCAGCATCGGTAAATGTAAAAATGTCCTTGCTGCCTAGTGGTTTTCCCCTTCCCTCTGATCGCCAGCACTGCTATATTAAAACAATTCCCTGGTGCCCAGTGGTCCCACAGCCCTCTGATCACTGGCCCTGATAAACTTAAAAATGTACATAGTAACCAGGGATCCCCCCCATCCTCTGATTGCAAGCCCCAATAGTGGAAAATAATTCTCTGGTG
Source organism: Neoceratodus forsteri (assembly GCA_016271365.2). Lineage (NCBI taxonomy): Eukaryota > Metazoa > Chordata > Ceratodontiformes > Ceratodontidae > Neoceratodus > Neoceratodus forsteri. Next base: position 763,344,065 of record CM028138.1, on the reverse strand, counting down.
TCCAGTTGTCTCCCTGCACTCCTGTCTCTGTCCCTGGCTGATTAAAATAATTTCCTGTTGTCCAGTGGACCGCCTCCCACTCTCCAATGACCAGCCCTATATTACATCGCATCTTCCCTGGCATCTCGTGTCACCCCCGACTCACTGATCCCTTTTTAGCAGAAGTTTCCTTGTCATCTAGTGACCCCTCCACTGCACCACTGCCACTGACTAACCTACCCTGCCACCCCCCTTACTATAATTGCTAGGGTTGTGAGAGCCCAAAGAGTACTGTAAATGAAGTGTGGTACTGTAGATGGTAGATGCACTCCCTTTACAGTACAGAGGACACACCCTCACTGTCATTGCATGTGGCGACCAGCCAAGGCAGTGAGAAGAGGGCTGTGTCAGTCACTGTATGGGCTCCTATGGTACAGCAATTACAGTAATGGAAGTGGCAGGGTGGGCTGGTCAGTGCTTCTGGTACAGGGGGGCTGTTAGACACCAGAGAAACTGTCGCTGGTATGGGAACAGGGATTGGTGGGGAAGGGGTCCACTGATGCCAGAGAATATGCAATGTACTTCAGGGCAGGCAGTCAAAGGGTGGGGGGACCACTGGACACCGGGGAATTAGCTTAAGCTACTGGGTCTGGCAATCAGAGGGAGGAAGGGACCACTGGATACTGGGGAATTATTTTAATCTAACAAAGCCAGCAATCGGAGGATGGAGGACCACTAGAAAGCAGGGAATTGTTTAATCTACTGGGGCTGGTGATTCGGAGCAGGGTCACTAGACAATAAGGAAAGCTTTACTTTTATCAGGGCTGGCATTCAGAGAGTGGAAGGGGCCACTGGACACCAGAGAATTATTTTAATCTACCAGGGCCGGTGATTGGGGGATGGTGGGGCACTAGAAAGCAAGGAATTATTTTAGTCTACCAGGGCTGGCAATCAGAGGGCAAGCGGACCACTAGACACCAAGAACAGTTTTATGTTTACCGGGGCCAGTGATTAATGGGTGAGGGGGACCACTAGGCACCAGGGACATATTGAATAATACCAGGGCTGTGGATCAGAAGATGGGGGTTCACTTGGCAGATAGGATTTATTGAATATTACCAAGGCTGGCAATTGGAGGACAGAGGAACCACTAGGCACCAGGGATATATTGACTATTACCAGGGATGGGGATTTGAGGGCAGGGGGACTATGGACCAGCAAGGAGCAGGTGTGCTCCCACAACCACCAGTGTGATTGTTGGCTGCAGTGACTCCACCAGCCACTAGGGTAGAATGGAGTAAGTCAGACTTCTCAGTTGTAATTGCACAACGCAAGGTGGCCTGTACTATTCTTTTTGTGCAGTGCTAATGGCTTGAATGTTGCACTGCACCAATATTCATGTCCCTTCCCCTCCCTTTGCCCACTGCATACATTACTTTTTATATGCGTGCTAACCCGTTTAGTGCACTCAACTGCCCCCTTTGAATGTTGCACTTATGCACAAACCCTGGGCAAACAGAGTGCAATCACATTGCTCACCAGTAAAAGTTTTGAATGTGTGGCCCTAGGTGCATTTTTTTTTGTTTTCCCAATTCTATCCCTCATCGGGTCTACAATGCAATTTCTATGCAAAATCTGGATGCCATTATTTTTCATTGAGAAGAAACTTAAGTTAAAACCTTTAAAAAAATACTCAAAGTTTGGTGGAATTAGAAAATTGTACCACCAAATAAAACTGGAAGATGTCTGGAATCATTTCATAGTAAATGTACAGTCAATTGTTATAACCAATTTCATTGCACTGATGCTTTAAGCAAAGATGACTTGCAATCTTATTTTTTCCTAAGAAGATTAGAAATATCTTAGAGTATATGAGAAAGGAATACCTTCTTTAATAAAGAAGTTGTCCTGCTACAACTCCTAAACAAAACAGAATGATTTGTGATAACAAGTGGCTAATTTATTGATTACTGCAATACAGTAACAGAGTACATAGGAATATAGAATTTGACACCAGATAAGGACCACTAGGCCCACCTAGTCTGCTCATTTTTCCCTGCCTATGGTATCACCGCAGATCTTGCTTGCTCTCTGGACCATTTTCTCTCGCCCGCCCCCTTCCTTTCCTCTAAGATTCCCTTATGCCTATCCCATCCAATCTTGAACCCCACCACCTCCACTGGAAGTTTGTCCCAGGAATCCACCACTCTTTCTGTAAAGAGTGTGGAGCCTAGGGTTAGGCGGACCCGAAACCGTCCTGACCCTTATTATCAGGATCAGGATCCAGGTAAAAGTCCTGATAAGTTCTGATTAGTCCTGATTTAAAGCAGAACCTTTTGTAAAAGGTGGTGAAAACTGCAAATCTGCTATATAATTGCATAAAACGACACTGAGATCTGTGACACACACATATAGAATTGCAGTCAGCATTTCAGGATATGAAAACTGTGAGTGTATAGCACTGATGTCCTGGTCAAATCAATATGGCAGCCATGCAATTGACCTCTGTTTCCTGTCTCAGAGTCAGTACTAATAGTGCTGCAACTGTAAACTGACCTGTCTGTCCTCAGAGGAGGAATCTCATTCCAATTTAATAGTATACACTATGCAATGAACATATCACAGAAACATAGAGTTTTAATGGCAGATAAGGCTGCTTGCCCCACCCAATCTGCCCATTTCCCTACCTATTGGAAAAGCTGCAGATTTGAATTAACCAACAGTCTACTTCCACCTAATGGGTATCAGATCATTGTTACACCAGTTCCTTCTCTGCTCCACTGAGTCATGCAGTTATTTTCTATGGCATGGAGGCCCCTCCACTCACCCAAATTGATGACACATTTAGGGGACCCCTAAAACAAACAACTGCATGTCCTTAGGAATCCAGAGCCCTAGCTACTGTGGTGGGAGGGGAAGTGTGGATGTGAGGCCGAGCCTGTGTTACGTGGGCAGAGACCTACATTCAGGTCATTCAGAAATGCAAAAATTAGACAAGTACATTAGTACATACAGAAAAAAGTGTGCTATCATGTTCTGGCAATCCAGAAATTAGGACATACTGAAAACATTGTGCCATCAGTCTCAACTTCAATCAGTCCCAAAATTATACAAGTCCATTAGGACATGCTGCGAAAAGTGTTCCATCAGGTTCAGGCAGTCCAAAAATTACACAAGTCCATGAGGACATGCTGTGAAAAGTGTGTCATCAGGTTCAGGCAGTCCACAAATTACACAAGTCTATTAGGACAAGCTGCAAAAAGTGTGCTATCAGGTTCAGGCAATTCAAAAATTAGCAAAGTCTGTTAGGACTTGCTGAAAACATTATGCCATCAGGTACAAAAATTGTGTAGGCCACATATGGGCTTACCTGAGTGCTGATTTATTTTTCTGAAAAACTGTGGTCTTTCTACTCTTCCAAGTCATCATCTTTGAGAACACTGTGAAATGTATTTGCTGCCTCCGGGTCATAGGTGTAACCAGTCAATGGAAGGTTTATTTTTAAGAATGTTAACTCCTCAATATTTTCTGGTAGTGGCCCAGATTGTGTATCTGTTACCACATTTCCTGCACAACTAAAGATTCACTCAGAAAATACACTGATTGGAGAACAGGCCATGTACTTCAAGGCTACCTGCACGAGTGCAGGCCATATAGGCTCCTTGCTTTGCCAGTATTTAATGGGATCTTCATTCCATTCAATACCTTTTTCTGCTAAATGACAGTCAACCATGGCCTGGAGCCAGCCCGGTGGCACTGAGGGATGAGGTGCTGGACGCCACACCTTGTGCCACGCCAGTGACCCGGGTTTGGGAACAAGTCCAGGTTGTCGGAGGAGAGAGAGGATTGAGCATCTATAGACTGCTCTCCTCTCTCGGGGGAGGGATCCAGGGACTGCCTGATGCAACAGCATCACTCGGTGGAGACTGGAGGATGTGCGTACGTCTGGGCACTACAGTAGAGGGAGCGGAGTTGTGGCAGACATAGTGATGTCATTGCACGCCCGAACTCCGGGGGAAGGGAAGGACAGGGGAAGCAACTAAAATAGAAAATCCCTAGCTTGTGGATAGGTGACGGCACCTACATCCACCTGACCGCACTCCTGAGAGAGTTCCACAGAGCCGGTGCGTAAATAGAGTTAAAAAAAAACAAACCATGGCCTGGGCAGAAGCAGTGACATACGAAGAAGGAAGGGCTGATTTTTCAAGGATGACAGTATCCAAGTGACCCCAAAAATGACTGCTGGGTGTAGAATGAATGGCAGCAACTGACTGTTTTGTAGCCTGACTGAGAAGAGAGAGCTGTGAAGGTGCAAAAGGAATGGATGAGGAGGCTGCATCAGTTGTCCTGTTTTTTTTCAAAACCAAATCTACTTCTCAAATAATTTTCTCTCTGCAATTTTTGAACACATTTTGGTCATACTGTGAGAGGTATTTCATCTTGCACCGTGGGTTTACTACTGTTGCAATAATGTAATGTTCTGCTGTGAGCAGTTCACCAAGTTTCTCATCATCTCTAACTTTTTTTATCATTCTATGTACTATGTCTTTTTTTATTCTGGGTGGCAAGTCCCTTTCAGTTGCACTAGACTCTCCCATCTGAAACTGGCTTTATTATACCTTCCAACTCATCCCTGATTGCATTCAGCTGAAATCTAAGAATCTCTATTAATGGGATTATTTGGCTGAGTGTGGCACTGTTGGAACTCACTTCCCTAGTAATTTCCTCAAAGGGTTGCTGTATCTTGATGAGAAGTTCTAAAACAGCCCACTGCTGAGGATTAATGTACACATCAGCATCCCCTATGCTGTTCTCTAATGTATACTGTCTTACAGACTTTTTTTGCTCCAGCAATCATTGGGACATGTAAAAAGTAGAGTTCCACCTCATTGCAACATCCAGGATGAGAGTATTAGGAGGCAGCCCGTGTTCTTCTTGTATGGCCCAACGGCATTGGCATGCTTTGCAGGAGTGGCTGAAATGTGTGTATATTCTTTTTGCCACATATGTGAGAGCCTTTTTACCTCTGTCCTCTTCCATAAATGCATGCATGATCAAATTCAGGCAGTGTGCAAAACATCAAAAATGGCAAAGCCCCCATCAGACAATGCTCTCTTTATGTTTGAACCATTATCAGCCACAATAAAACCCACAGAAAGCCCTTGTGATGTAAGCCAGTAGTGTATTTCTCTATTGAGTTCTTCCAGGGTGTTGGAAGATGTGTGATCCTATGGGATATACTGGATGCAAAGAGAAGCCAGTTTCAGAGGGGAATTGTCAGTGTCACTACAAGGAGTAAACAATACCCAATGTGCAGTCAGTGACATAAACGGTTCTGGCTGGCAGCTTGTCCATATGTCAGTAGTCAGATGGACAACCCCAGCAACTGCATCTTTTAAAGCATTTTTCAGTTTAGCACTTAAAATCATACATCTGCAGTATTGCAACAGTTGAGAAATATTTCCTGGATGGAATATTGTATCATGGTGACAGGTGATTCAAAAGCCTTTTGATTCCTACATGCTCCACAGTTCTGTAAGGCTAAGTCCAGTGCTATCAGCTCCAAAATTAGTTTTGTTATAGCAATTGTCTCAGGATGATTATGCTGGTACTTAGCTTTGCATTCAAGTGTTTCTGAAATCGTGAGCTGTCTTCTAGCAGTTTAAGTTTTCAGCTGGCCAACATTAGGATTGCTGGATGATGAGAAGGGCAAAAGGGGACTGATTGTAGTACTTATTCTAGAAGAAGGCTGAGAAGAAGGCGATGATAATACAACTGAAGCAGCAGGGCTACTGCTGCCATCACCTATATAACAGGTGCAGCAGGTGTAGACTGCCTTAACTCAGCCTGCATGTTGTCTTCTTTCTCTCTGAACAAAAAATCACACCTGAGACATAATGGGTGACATCTTTCTAAACGTCTTTCTGATGCTGAGATACCGAAAGCACCTTTTTTGCTGCTCTGCAGATGGTCTTTTTACATATAGAGCAAACTGCTCGTAACTCATTATTGACAGCTGGAGAAAAGTAAAACCACACATCAGATGTCACCTTTTTTCTTTTATTGCCAGGCATACTATACTATCCTCCTTTGTCACTTCCATTATGTTGTCTTTCTCAACACTGGGAAGGTGCTCATCATGGTCTTTTTCTGTTTCACCATTATCATTATCGAACAGCTCCTTCAGGCAACTAACAGAACCTAAATCTGAATGCACTGCCCCCTCACCTGGTTTCTCCTGCACCTGCCCAAACTGTCCATCTCATCATCCAAGTCCAAATCATCACATTCATCCTGCGTCTGTGCAGCTGCCACCTCTACCTCATTCTGACTTTCCATTTGTTTCTGCTTTTCTCCCTCCTTGTCTACATCCTCCATTTCATAATCATTATTCTCATTAGAGCTAGATTTCACCCCCTCTGATTCAATATGTTGACTTGCGCACATGTGCAAGAAACATCTTGCGACAGTGTGGGTCTTGGGAGCACGGCTGCTGTTGGGCGAATGCAGGGCACGCATCAGTAGGTGCATTCCCCAATCAGCCTGCATGCCACCGCCACACCATGCATACATAATGGGGTGAGCACATCAAAGCAAAGGTCCGCTGCAATCGTCATACTCAGCGGTCCTTTGCTTGACGTGCTCGCCGCCATTATGGCCATGGTCGAGTGGCGGGCAGCGCCTCACCTCTGTCGACATCAGGGTGCCCAATCCTGTCGGCAACCCCCGTGTTTGTGTGCGACAGGGAGTCCACTCCCCATCGCATCCCCCGAACTGTGGGAATGCCGAGGGGTGCCCAATCCCCTCAGCTCACGCCCCCGCTTGCTTTGCACACCGACAGAGCCCACTCCCTGTTGGCATCACCCCCCAACTGTTGAATGCCGGTGCCCAATCCCCTAAACCGTGCTCCCCCCACTTTGTTTGCGGTGGGGTGCCCAATCCCGCTCGGCTACTGGCCCCCAAAACCCACTTAGGTGGCACACTGGGAGCCCACCCCAGCGTGCCAAATGCCCTGCAATGGCAAAACTGTCCTGAGATTTTTTCTTTTTTTTTTTTTACCTAGAAAATGAAAACTGTCCCTCGTAGTCTAGATCCCCTCACCCCCACCGCACCCACCCTGCGCACCCTGCCTCCCCTCACCCCCTCACCCCATACTTACCTCAAACTCTGGGCGTGACGATCTTCAGTGGACCCGGGAACATGTCTGCACTCTTCAAAGCGACCCATGAACTGAGGAAAACCGTAAGCTATATAATGCAATGAATAGGGTTTTTCAACTTTGTTGCATATCTCAGGCATTTCTTGGAATTTTGGCACCAAATTTTCAACATGGGGTTTTTGGGGCCCCTTCTCATGAATTCTGTCACTGTCATGGCGTTAATCAGCCTCGGAAGGTGATTTCGCAGTCACTGCGCGAAATCACCTTTCAGGACTCATTAATGAAATGACAGTGCTAGTGTTCATGAGGTGGCCTCTCAAAAAGCCTATGTTCTAAATTTGGTGGAAAAAATCCAAGAAATGCCTGTTTTACGAGCGTGCATTCCGCAGTTGCTATGCAGGCTCGTAACTTCTCGCATTCTCAATATTTTAACGCAGTATTTCCAGCATTGGCATTTTTCTGCACCTCCTTGTGAACAGTACAGCTGTCATTTCCCACATTCTGCCCGAAATGTGTTTACGCACTTCCGGCACACAATTGCACAGTCACTGTGGGAAATCAGTGTTTGGGCCAGATTATGAAAATGACAGTGACACAGTTCATGAGCAGAGCTCCTAGAATGCCTATGTTGAAAATTTGGAGCTGATACTCCATAAAATGACTGTGTTACGAGCGTGCATTGGCAGATTGCATGCATGCTCGTACCATCGTGCATTTGTGATATTTTCACTCTGGATTTCCACCATTGCCATTTTACACACTCTTGATGAACAGTACAGCTGTCCTTCACATATCCGGCCCAAAATGTGTTTCCGCACTTCGGCGCAGAATAGCATGGTCACTAAAGTAAATCACTTCTTGGGACAATTTGAGGAATGACAGTGACACTGTACATGAGCAGAGGTGCTAAATGCCTATGTTGAAAATTTGGTGCCGAACGCCCACAAACTGCCAGTGCTGCAAGCATGCCTTGCATATTTGCCACGCACCTTTGCAACTCCGCAACTTTCATATATTTGTATGCCACATTTTCAGCACTGCCATTTAATTACACCTCCTTATGAACTGTGTAGCTGTCATTTTTCACATCCTGCCCAGCATGTTTTCCTGCACTGCACTACCAAACACCCACAGGGACACCCTAATGCCTCTCACTCTCTGCAGGGTGGGGGTGGGTTGGCATCAGTCCAATACTTGACTGCCACTCCTATGCTGCATCTCTCTAACTCCTGCACTGCCAATGGCAGCAAGACAACATTCGGCATTGACAAATGCTTGTTTAAATCTGTACTGGTACTGCAGTACACATAGGTTCCATATCTTGGCTTGCCACTCCTAGTGGTGCTGACTACTCCTTCAGTTTTAATTAAGGTAGTTTTTATCTTTCCTGTCTATTTGGACAGCATAGTGGAAAAAACACTACTGCTAATTGACGAAGTCTCAGCAACTGGTCTTTTACCAGCTAAACTGTGCAGTGTTGTTTGTGCCGTACCTTCCCCCATGTTGGCCTCCACCTCACTCTGTCTGGTGCACATTTCCATTTTTTTGGTTTTTTTTATTACAAACAAAAATGCTTTTTACAGTATGTGTGATTTTTTTTATTTAGTCCTGTCAGTTGTTCCCAAGTTCCTCTGCCCACTCAGTGCAGGTTTGCCCTCAGAGCCACACTCCCCCTTTCAGCACAATAGTTAGGTTTATTTCTTTTAATGGCACAGAAAACAATGTTTTTTTTCCCTGAATATATTTTCTTTTTATTTAGTCCTCTCGGTTGTTCCCAAGTTCCTCAGCCCACTAGTACAGGCTCGGCCTCACAGCCAGTGTATCCCTTCCACCACAATAGCTAGGTTTACTTTTTACGTTCGCTTGTGGGCATGCGCAAGGAACGTTTTGGGAGAGTAGCACACTTGGAGGTGTGCCTCTCCCATCCAATGCACTGCTCCCTTGAGCAGGCATGGCGGTCCTGCACCAATGGGTGCAGGAGCTCAGTATGACAGCGGTGTTCCTCTGCTTCAAAGGAAAGCACCGCTGCCATACTAAGCGCCGCCGTCATGATGTCCCCCCTCGCGTCTACGCTGCCCCCACCCCAGCGTGCGTCATGCCACCCCACGGCTTGCAAACTTTGTTTGCCGGCGAGAGTGCCCAATCCCCATCAGCTCACAGCCCTCAGAATCCATGCTGCCACTGCAGGCCCACCCCAGTGTGGCAGACATTGCTGCTGTTTTGCCGATGGGGTGCCAATCCCCGTCGGCTCCTTGGCCCCCGCGTAGTTTGCCGATGGGGGTGCCCAATCCGCCATCAGCTCCGCCCCCAGTCATCTTGTGCCACGCTGGAGTCCACCCCAGCATGGCAAATGGTCCCATGTAGTTGTTTTTTTTTTACAACTGTAAAATTAAAATGGTCCCACGGCACATCTCCCAGCCCCCCTCTCACAACCCGCACCCACCCACTCGCACCCAGCCTCCCCACACCTCCCACCCCATACTTACCTCTGGACTTGGCTCACGATCCCGATTGAGAGGAACACGTCTGCACTCTTCAAGGCGACGCGAGCTGAGGAAATGCCAGTAAGCTGTATAATGGGCTAGATAGGGGGTTTTAACTTGTGCATATCTCAGTTATTTTTGGATTTTTGCACCAAATTTTCAACATGGGGTTTTGGGACCCCTTCTCATGAATGATGTCACTTGTCATGGAGTTATTCAGGCCCAAAGGGTGATTTCGCAGGCACTGCACAGTCACCGCGTGAAATCACCTTGGCTCAATAATGCCACATGACAGTGACATTTATTCATGAGAAGGGGTCCCAAAAACCCCATGTTGAAAATTTGGTGCACAAATTCCAAAAAATGACTGTTTACGAGTCTGCATTGCTCAGTTCCTACGCAGGCTCGTAAGTTCGTGAATTTTCAATATTTTCACTCCAGATTTTCAACATTGCCATTTTATCACACCTTCTTATGAGCTGTACAGCTATCATTTTTCACATCTCACCCAAAACGTGTTTCTGCCCATGTAGCGCACAATGGCACAGTCGGTGTGCAAAATCAATGCATGGAACACATAAAGAAAATCACAGTGACACTGTTCATGAGCAGAGGTCTTAAAATGGCTATGTTGAAAATTTGGTGAAAAAATTCCTAAAAATGACTGTTTTACGACCGTGCATTGTGCAGTTCCTACACACGCTCGTACATTTGCGAATTTTCAATATTTGCACTCCAGATTTTCAACATTGCCATTTTACCACACCTCCTCATGAGCAGTGCAGCTTTCATTTTTCACATCCTGCCCAAAATGTGTTTCTGCCCATGTAGCGCACAATGGCGCAGTCGGTGTGCGAACTCAATGTATAGGACACATTAAGAAAATCACAGTGACACTGATCATGAGCAGAGGTCTTAAAATGGCTGTGCTGAAAATTTGGTGAAAAAATTCCTAAAAATGACTGTTTTATGAATCTGTGTTGTGCAGTTCCTACGCACGCTCGTAAGTGCGAATTTTCAATATTTTCACTCCAGATTTTCAACATTGCCATTTTACCACACCTCCTTATGAGCTCTGCAGCTGTCATTTTTCACATCTTGCCCAAAACGTGTTTCCGCCCATGTAGCGCACAATGGCACAGTCGGTGTCTAGAACTCAGTGTATGGGACAATTAAAGAAAATCACAGTGTCACTGTTCATGAGCAGAGATCTTAAAGTGGCTATGTTGAAAATTTGGTGAAAAAATTCTACAAATAACTGTTTTCATGAGCGTAGGTTGTGCAGTTCCCTAATGCGACGCCTAGGGTTTGCGGAATTTTCAATATTTCCACTCCAGATTTTCAACATTGGCATTTTACCACACTTCCTTATGAGCAGTACAGCTGTCATTTTTCACATCCTGCCCAAAACATATTTCTGCCTATATAGCGCACAATGGGGGTAACAAAAAGGTCATACTGACAATTTATTGTGCAAATACCAGCAATCGCACAGGGCATTAGGCTAAAGCACCATACATGCCAAACACCACCGCAAATACCTGCAAGCGAAAGTTCGGCATTGACAAATTCTTGTTTTTAAATGGCACAGAAAAATGTTTTTTCCTGTAGATATTTTCTTTTTTAGTCCTCTCAGTTGTTCCCAAGCTCCTCTGCCCACTCAATCAGTACAGGCTGTGCCTCACAGCCACACTCCCCCTTCCACCACAGTAGCTAGGTTTAATTTTTTTTATTACACACAAAAATGCTTTTGCCTAAATGTAGTTTTTGTTTTTACTTAGACCTCAGTTGTTCTCAAATACCTCTGCTCTCTCAGGGGCCATGGCATGCTTGCTTTGCCACACACCACCTCCCACTGTAGCCAATACTAGGTATTTCAGTTTAACAAAATACAGTACATGCAGTTTTTGGCTTTTTCTTTATATCTTGTAGAGTCTTTCCTTATTCCTTTACTGTCAAAAATAGTAAATACTTCCTTCAGTCTCTGTAATTAATTGACTGAATTCAAAATTGTTATTTAGCTGTATAGAACTTTTAGATTCAGAGTCTATTAGTTTAGTAAATCTCTTCAACTTCCACACAAAATCAGTCACTGACTGAGTCAATCAAAAATACACCCATAGTGATGACTACTGAATATAATTTTTTTCACCCTTTGTGATATTAATTATATATATTTATTAATATTTACATCTGGACTCTGGCCACCCCACCAGGAGCCTTGCAGACGTCCACCCCCCGCCCTACCCACAGTCTTCTCTCCCTTCCTCCACCCCTTCACAGTTATGCCTCAGTCAGTCCCTCCTTTAACTTTTTCTTATTCCGTAATTTTTTATTAGCTGAGAATGATAACTAGAAAATGTTACATAAAAAATCAAACAACAAGCACAGTGCACACAAAAGATAATTACATGTCTTAGTGAAGAACAGAACACGTGCTAGACTGGGACAGTCAGAACAAACATCCGCTCTCGCAGATATTTTCAGCTGTAATGGTGCCTTTTCTAACTGATGCCAAGCCAAGGAGACTGACAGCTCTGCTCACCCACTGCATCAGCCAATAGCCATGACCGACAGGCAGTCTCCAACTCACCTATAGGCTGCCTAGCCTGTTGGTCTGAATAGATATGGGCCATTGAGTTCTCCACCCTTCTGTGGTCCCAGGCTGGCATGCTAGTTCATGAGCCATTACTCGGCTCACTCCTGCGGCTCCCACATTGCTTGCTGTGCTGTCTCTCCCCCCCCTCGCAGCCACATGATGACATTGTGTTGCAATCATGTGACTGCCAGAAAGACAGGCTCTGAAGCTCCCACTAGAGGAGGCAAAGAGAACTGCTGCACAAAAGGTAAAAAAATGCTTTTTAAAAGGGATGTGGCCGATGGGCCCAAACTCGGAACTAGTACTAATAAGTACTCGACTCTTATTGATCCAGGTCTGTCAAACCACATTGCATCCAGGGAGGTTCTGATTTTCCACCCATGCCCTGTGGAGGCAGTATAGTGTAGTAGTTAAGGGCATTGAGTTGCAGACCTGGGTTTGAATCCCATCAGCCCCCACTTGCACACCATGTGACTCTGAACAAGTCACTTAACTTCCTCTGCCCCAGGTCACACCTGGAAAAATGCTCCAGCTTAGCGTGCCTTTCCTGGTTAAACAATGTTCCCTTTCCCTTTCAGTGAAGAAGTACTTCCTCACATCTCTCCTGAATCTACCCCCTTCCAACTTCTTATAGTGTACTTTTTTCTAAAAAAATACTTCCCTCCTGTACCTTATTTACTTTCATGAGGTATTAAAATGTCTCTATCATATCCCCCTCTCCTCTCTTCCAGGGTGTACTTATTAAGGTCCTTTAGTCTGTCCTCGTAGGGCTACTGATCCAGACACAGCTTCATTTTAGTTGCCTTCCTCTGGAACTCCTCCACTCTGCCTATGTCCTTATGGAGATGTGGTCTCCAGAAATGGACACAGTACTCTAGGTGGAGTCATATTAGTGATCTACACAGAGGCAACACCACCCCTTCTTTCTGCTGGTGATACCCCTCCCTATGCATCCCAGTATCCCACTAGCCCTCCCAAGTGTCTTTATTGTACTGCCTATCCTCCTCCTGCTTGGTGGTCATACTCCTAATATGGCAGAATTCCAGCCACCCAACTCCTTCCCTTCCCCCCCTTTTCCTTTTTTATCCCTTCAACTCCCTTCCCCCAAATGAAGCCCACTTGGCTGACAAACCACCTCTTCTACCATGATGACATACCTGGCTGACCTCCTAACCCCCCCTTTCCGCCTAATCTGACGAGTGAACTACAAGACAGAACCCTATCTGACCCTATCCTGTTATACCTGTAGTTGGTAGTACATAATTTCTTGATATTTGAATACCTGTGAAACTGTTTTCAGTTATCTGTAAACACTGTTATATTTGTAATGACTGTACTATAACAAGTTGGTTGTATATCATCTCTTGATATTTGAATGCCTGTATATCTGTTTTTGGTTATCTGTAATCACCGTTATATTTATAACGTTTGTACAGTAATGACCTGGAACCTTTGAAAACGAGTCCTGGACTCAAAAGTATTAATCCTAAACTGAAATAAATAAATACACTCCTCCCATTGTGTATGTTACTCCTGGGTTTCTGTGTCCCAACTGCATTACCTTGCAGTTTTTTGCATTGAAACCCAGCTGCCATACCATTGACCATGCCTCAAATTTCCTCAGGTCTCTGCTCATCCTTTCCATCCCCTGGAGTGCCCACCCTCCTACAGATTTTTGGTGTCATCTGCAAAGAGACAGACCTTCTGGATTAGGAAATACTGAAGTAGGGTGCCTGCCTGGCACCATGGCTTGGAGGGACAGGAAGAGCATCCTCAGGATCATGAGAACAGCTGCACGAGAGACTGAGCTGGATGTCATTATCCACCTAGGGATGAATGACTTGGCTCAACATGAGATTAGAGCAGTGCAGGAGGAGTTTGTGGAGTTGGAGAGGGTCCTAAGGCAAGTAACACACACAGTGTCCTTCTCAGAGGTGTTGCCTGTCTATGGCAAGGGTGAGGCAAGGGTACTTTGCACCATTGATTCAATGAATAGTTGAAAAACTGGTGCAGAGCACAGGGGGTTGGCTTCATTGGGGACTGGGGTTCCACCTGGAGGGATACCAGCCTATACTGGCAGGATGGTCTGCATCTGTCCAGGAAGGTAACAAGTATTTTGGGTGAGCAGTTTAAATGCTTCATTGGCAAGCTTTTAAACTAGTCAAGGGGGGGAGGCACTGATAAGTAGCAGGGAATTTCCAGCCTCCCCTTACAAAACAGGGTACTAAATGAGGTAAAGACCAAGGTAGAAAGGTCAATAGGGAGCAGGACAGGGGTAAATGGAGAAAGCAAAGGCAATGAGGACAGGGTTGGTGCTACACTAGGTAAAGCCATCAAAAAATGGAGAGCAATGAGTACCAATGCCCATAGTCTGGGTAACAAGCTTCCTGAATTAATGTCTTTGATGGAGAAGGACCATCTGGATATTGTGGCAGTCACAGAAACATGGTACACATAGAACCATGACTGGGACATAAACATACCAGGATACACTATCTACAGGAGGGACAGGGAGTGTAAAAGAGGAGAAGGAGTAGCTCTCTACATAAGGGAAGAAATCAAAGCAACAGATCAAAAGGGTAAACTGGGAGGAGAGAAAGCACTGTGGGTCAATTTGGAGACAGGCAATGGCACCACAATCCGCAAAGGGGTTGTGTACAGACTCTCATTTCAGGGGGAGGAAATGGACAAGGAAATGATAGAAAGTATCCTTAGAATGGCAGAAACAGGAGAGATATTGCTAATGGGGGATCTGAATAAGCCAGATGTTAACTGGAGTGCATTTGCAGCAGCCACTTCTAAGAGTAGGGTAATTCTAGATGCCCTACAGGGGGCATGTCTTAGACAACTAGTATCAAAACCCACTCAAGAGGAACAATCTTAGACCTGTTACTCTCAGATGGAGATGGCGAGAGGATTACAGATTTAGAAGTGGGTAGCCATCTGGGAACTAGTGACCATTGAACAGTATGGTTCATGATAAACACAGCAGTAGAGTCAAGCCATACAAAGGCAAAGGCACTGGACTTCAGGAGGGCTGACCTTGCCAAAATGGGTGAGTGCCTAAGGAATGCACTAGCAAATGGTCAGGAAGGAGGGGTGGAAGAACAATGGGGAATAATCAAAACTGCCATCACAGAGGCAATAAGCCTTGGTGTGAAGCAAATAAACAAAACAAAATGATGTAAGAAACCACTATGGTTCTCAAAGGAGGTGGCAGGGAAGGTTAGGGAGAAAAAGAGAGCATTCAGGAAGTACAAGGAATCACAAAAGGAGCAGGACAGAGAATTGTATCTGTTAAAGCAAAAAGAAGCAGGAAAGGCAGTCAGAACAGCAAAGGCCCAAACTGAGGAATAGATAGCCAACTCAGTTAAGAAGGGGGATAAAACCTTTTATAGGTACATCAGGAGCGAAGGAAGACCAAGGAGGGATAGTGAGGCTTAATAATGGGGGTGGGGGTGGGCAGAGGGTGACTGTGAAAAGGCAGAGATACTAAACAAATATTTGTGCCCAGTATTCACAAATAAACAGGGGGAGGTACCTAAACCGAACAATAGAAACATGCTGGATATGGGGGTTGATACCAGCCCTTTCACAGAAGAAAAGGTTCTGAAGGAACTCTTAAAACTGAAGGTGGGCAAAGCAATGGGGCCTGATGGGATTCATCTCAGAATTCTAAAAGAACTAAGGGTAGAACTAGTGACACCACTGACTACCCTCTTTAATAAATCATGGGAGGATGGGGCGGTACCTGAGGACTGGAGGAGGGCAGATGCTATTCCACTTCATAAAAGAAGGAGTAGGGCAGAAGCAGGAAACTACAGATCTGTTAGTTTAACCGCAGTGATTGGGAAAATGATGGAATCACTTCTGAAGGAAAGAATTGTTGAGTACCTAGAGTCCAGAGGAGCACAGGACCAAAAGCAGCAGGGATTCACAGTAGGAAGGTCATGTCAGACGAATCTAATAGATTTCTTTGACTGGGTGACCAAAGTAGTAGATCAGGGAGGGGCTATGGACATGGCCTACCTAGACTTTAGCAAGGCTTTTGACACAGTCCAAAACAAAAGATTAATATACAAGTTGGCCAGCCTGGGAGTGGGTCCCAAGATGGTAGCCTGGGTAAAGAATAGGCTGGAGAACAGGACACAGGGGATAATAGTAAACGGAGTCCACTCTGAAGAAAGGGGGGTTACTAGCGGGGTACTGCAGGGTTCAGTACTAGGACCGGCCCTCTTTAATGTCTTTATAAGTGACATTGCAGAGGGACTAGAAGGAAAAGAATGTCTTTTTGCAGGTGACACAAAGATTTGCAACAGAGTTGATACACAGGGTGGGGTGAAAAGGATGAGAAGGGACTTGGCAAGGTTGGAGGAATGGTCAAATGTATGGCAGTTTAAATTCAATGCTAAGAAGTGCAAGATAATGCACCTGGGAAACAAAAACCCTGGGGAAGAGTGCACAATGGTGGTGTGAGACACTAACAACAACAAAAATGGAAAGGGACCTGGGGGTAATCATATCAGAGGACCTAAAGATGAGCAAGCAATGTGAGAGGGCAGTAAGGAGGGCTGGGGAGATACTGAGATGCATAGGGAGAGGCATCACCAGTAGAAAACAAGAAGTTGTTATCCCTCTGTACAGACAGCTGGTGAGACCCCATCCGGAGTACTGCACGCAGTTCTGGAGACCCAGTTTCTACAAAGACATAGACAGGATGGAGGCAATCCAGAAGACAGCAACTAAAATGGTGCACAGTCTGCACCAGAAGACATATCAAGAGAGACTAAAGGATCTTAATATGCATAGCCTTGAGGAGAGGAGGGAGAGGGGGACATGATTGAAATTTTCAAATACCTCAAGGGAATCAACAAAGTCCAAGAGGGTAGCATCTTTCAGAAAAAGAGGTGTGCAGGAACAAGGGGGCACAATTTGAAGCTAGAGGGGGACAGCTCAGAGGTTTATTTTATTTATTTATTTAGTTTTTGTTAACTGGGTAAGTGCACTAGCCAGCAAGTGACTGTTTTCAGGCACGACCCGGGAGGTAAAATTACAGAACATAACGATACAGTAAGGATAACGAAAATACATGATGCACAGAAATACAGGAAGATACATATGGCAGGATACAATGCATGACAAAGGAAAATACAAGGCAAAATACATTTCAAGGATATTTTCCATTGAGCACATACATAAAGTGAATTGAAGGACCTAGGAAAGGGGAGAGGATAGGTGTAGGGTAAAGCCAGAAACAAGATGGAAAATGACAAAAGGGGAAGGTGAGGAGGTGAGGAAAGGATAGAGGGCAAGGGGCCAAAACAGGGGAAATGGCTAAGAATATAAGGCCAGAGAGGCGGTGGCAAGAATAGGGAGGTAGGAGGGAGGAGAGGATGGCCGGGAGAGGGAGGGAGGAGTGAGGGTTAAAAGAAAGCTGCAACGGCAGTGGCGATACAGAAGGTTCCAACCTGCGGCCGAGTCGTTGGAGCCGAAGACGGCAAGCGGAGAAAGGGTGACAGGTGGTTATGGCAAAAGACGGCAACAGCGGCAAAAGGTAGCAGAATGCGGCTGGGCTGGTGGAACCGATAGACGGCAGGGCAAGGGTGATGATGCCGGTAAGAGGAGGAGAGAAGCGAAAGAGTTACGGCAGTAGCGGAAAAGGTAACAACGCCAAGCCGAGCCAGTGGAACCGAGAGACGGCAGGGCAGGGAAGAAGAGGTCGTAGGAGGAGGTAAGTTTATGGCAAGTGGAGGTAATAGGGAACAATGCTCAGCTGGGAGGGTGGGATGAGCGAACGGGCAGGGGTGACTCAGGAGGAGGTAAAGGCGAGGCAAGCAAGCAGAGAAAGGAAGGGGAGGCAGAGGTGGAGGGGGAAAAGGAGAGTGCAGGAGATGTGGTCGGGGGAAGAGAGGAGCAGGGGAGTTGAGTGAAGGAAGGCTGAGAGGTGAGGGGAGAAGAGAACAGGGATCAAGGGGTAGCCAAGTGGTGGCCAGAAGTAAACAACAACTTGTAAATGGCAAAAGCTAATATTTGGCATACAGTCAAACAGATTCAAGCAGCAATTATAGTAAAACACCACATAAAACAACCATTGGGAAAGGCACAAGTGCTAGCAATAAGGAAGTGGGGAAAACAGGTTAAGAGCAAGGGGATCAGGTAGGATCAAAGCAAACACATTTGTCCAAAGCAGTAAGAAAAGTCCTGAGTTTGCCCTTAAAAGTTGCATGAGTAGGGACATCCTTAGTTCCTGAGGCAGCAGGTTCCACAGGTGAGGAGCAGCATAATGGAAGGAGCCCATGCCCTTTTTGTCCGACAGAGGGGATGGATAATAAGGTCTGATCTGCAGATCTAAGGCTCCGTGTGGAAATAGCTGGTCTAAGGAGTTCTGATAGGATAGCAGGTTTGGATGTCCTTATGATGGTATCTGATAGATTGTACAGGTAGTATTGTCTGGTAGAGGAGGAAGAGAGCCAAGGTCTTGATATAGTTGGCAGTGATGCTGCAGTTGAGGTGCTTTTGGTTGCATACCTGCATACATTATTGAAAGTAGTGTCCCACAGATGCAGTGCAGATTTATTGGCCAAAGGCAGAATGGGACAACCATATGTAAGGGTCGGCAACAGTATACCTCTAGCTACTGCCAGTTTAGCAGCAAGGGTAAGGAGGTAGTTGGTTCTGTAAGCAGCCCCTAACTTGCAATTGACTGACTTGCAAGTATCCTGGATGTGTGTTTTTAGGTCCAAGGTTTGGTCGAGGTGGATGCCCAGGTAACGGAAAGAAGTGACAGGTTCTAGTGGGTTCCCATCAATGTCAGGAACAGAGATAGTCGAAGGACATGATCTGAGCTTGTGAGTGGAGCCAAATAGCATGACTTTGGTTTTGTTTGTGTTTAAAACAAGTCGTTGAGAGTTCAGCCAGTGTTGTACCGAGTGAAAATCAGCAGTGAAGGCAGCATTCAGTTCCAGAACGTTGTCAGAGTGAGCATAAACGACCAGGTCATCCGCATACAGCAGTGAGTGACCAGTGGTTACCATCTCTGGGAGATTATTTTCGAATAATGAAAATAGAAGAGGGCCAAGTATGGACCCCTAAGGGACACCAATGTTGATGACAGCACTGTCTGAAATCGCTGCATTAAACTTCACAGCCTGGGTTCTGTTGGTGAGGTAGCTTTTAAACCAGGTAGTTGCTGGAAGGAGAAGCCCAAGGTACTGAGGGTAGAGAGTAGTAATGTATGATCAACCAGGTCGAAAGCTTTGGTTAAGTCAATCGAAGACTGCCCCTGTTAACTTCTCTCTATCCATGTTTGACAATGTCAGAAGAGAATTTTACAAGTGCAGTCATGGTGCTGTGATGCTTTCTAAAGCCATGTTGGGCTGGACTGAGCAGATTGAAGTTCTCAATGTATTCTGTGATTTGTGTTGATACTATTTTTCCAGGATTTTGTTCAGGACAGACAAAATAGCAATAGGCCGGTAGTTAGGTGTGTCATTTTGCTACCTTTCTTAAATACTGGAGTGATTCTGACTGCTTTCCAGACTTCAGGGACAACGCCATTGGAGAGAGAGGTGAATATTCTTGCTAGGGGCCAGAGATGTAGTGAAGCCATTTTAGTAGCCTTGGTTCCAAGCCATCGGAGCCAGTGCTGGTGTGTTGTCAGAGAGGGCTCTGAGCAGCTTGAGAACTTGATGCCTAGACACTGCCCTGAAGTAGAAGGGTTAGGTAGGTTAGATGGTTCGCCAGGTGCTGAGAAGTTAGGTTGTGAGGCAGGAGATTGTGATTGAAGGAAGCTGTGTAGGCAGATAAGTCCGAAAACTGTTGATTAAATGCATTAGCAATTGTGGTAGAGTCATTGCAGTGTACGCCATGTAGAACCATATCAGAGGGAGTGACATCTTTAGCAGATCCTAAGAAGGACTTAATGTGACCCCAAAACTTACGAGGGTCATGGGAGGAATTAACCAGCAGGTTTTGGCAGTATTTACTTTTGGCCTGCCTGATGCACCTTTTGCAGTCATTTCTGTATTGCTTATACAGAATGAGATCAGGCTGAAGTCCAGTCTGTTTGTATCTCCTCCACTGCTTGTCTCTGACTTTTAACTTGTGCAGAAGGTCTTTTTTCAGCCATCTAGAGTGCTGGCCTCTAACTCTCCTTTTGGCTTTTGGGAGGTGCTTCTTTTGAACATTACCAAACTTGGTTAGAAATGAGTTGAGGGCAGTATCAACATTGGTAGTGGTGAAAATGTCAGGTAATGTGAGGAAGTATTTTTTCATAGAGAGGGTTGTGGATGCATAGAACAGCCTTCCTGAGGAGGTTGTGGAGTCAAAAACAGTGATGGAATTCAAGAATGCATGGGACAGGCATACGGCAATTCTAGGGGGTGGAGGTAGGAAGAAGTAGGCTGTTGGTTAGCTAGGATCTGCTGCTTATCCATTAGGTAGGGAAATGGAGAGACTGGGTGGGTCAAATGGTCCTTATCTGTTGTCAAATTCTATGTTTCCATGTTTCTCTTCTGTCTCTTCTGCGATATCACTTATAAAGACATTAAAGTGGATTGGTCCCATCACTGATCCCTGAGACACCCCAGTGGTCACCCTCCCTTCTCTGAATAAACTCTATTTATCACCACCCTCTGTCTCCTATCCTCTAACATAATTCTTGCCCAGGTTAGCACTTTGGACCCACTCATAAGCTACCCTGCTTGCTTACTAGTCTTCTATGTTGAATGGTATACAAAACCCACTTAAATGTAGGTAGGCCGCATCCACCATGCTACGCCGATCTAATTCCTTGGTCACTCTGTCAAAGAAATCTATCAGATTAATTTGACATGACAACCCCCCGCTCCCAAGAATCCATGCTGCCACTGGCCTTGTAACTCACTGGATTCAGATAATCCACAATACAATACAAAAACTACACGGCAATACAGTACGATGCAATGCAGTACAGTACTGTACTGTACGGTACTGTACTGTACAGTACAATGCAATAAATTTATAATACAGTACAATACAATGCAATACAATACAGTACAATGCAATACAGTACAGTACTGTACTGTACGGTACTGTACTGTACAGTACAATGCAATAAATTTATAATACAGTACAATACAGTGCACTACAATACAGTACAATGCAATACAGTACAGTACTGTACTGTACGGTACTGTACTGTACAGTACAATGCAATAAATTTATAATACAGTACAATACAGTGCACTACAATACAGTACAATGCAATACAATACAACCACAGTTATTACTTAATACTCTTTTGAACATGTTAGTCAACGTATTTGTAGTAGTACATTTATTTTTAGGGTGCCATTCCCGTGAGGCTCATGGTCCCTTATAAGTGGACAACAAAGCAAACATTGCTCAAAACAGAACATTAACAAATAAATAAACTTAAGATTTAATTAACCAATAAAGAGACTATTAAAAACATAGAACTAACAAAAATCCAGCATCAGAAATACACAAGTAATCACAAACACAGGGCTTTCGTGTGTTATCAAACAGCTCTTTAAAAAGGAAAGGCTTCAGACCACTTTTGAAGGCCTCCAGTGAATGGGCCTCTCTCAGTGTGTTGGGGAGAGACTCCCATGTCAGTGGGCCAGCCACTGTGAAAGTTTAACCCCCCAATAACTTCAGTCTAGCTTTTGGTACCATCAGAAGGCCCTCATCGGTGGAGCAGAAAGTGTGAGAGAACCAGTAGGGAGTTAGGTGTTCTAACAGATAGCCCAGGCCCAATCCATGTGGGGACTTATAGATTAATTAACCACCCTTAAAAGTGATGTCACTTCACCAGCAACAAGTGGCATTCATGTAGGATCGCGGTCACATGGGAAGAACTCTAAAGGCCTGTCACCAACCTAGCTGCCATATTTTGCACTAGCTGCGGGCATTGCAGTGTGCCACCATTAACTGCAAGGTGCAAAGCATTGCAGTTATCAAGTCTGGACATCATGAACACATATACTAGTGATGTGAGGTCCTTGTTGGGGATCAGGGATTTAATCTGGGTGATGTTGCTGAAGACGGTAAAAGCCACTTAGGGTTACGGATAACATCTTAACCTCTAATGTCAGCCCCTCATGCAAAATAACCCTGGGTTTTTCACTTTTGTGAACGCCTCAAGCCTAGAGGAACCAAGTCAAGTCCCAGCAGTCTTGGGTAAGTTACTTTTTCTATTACTTTCTATTTCTTTTGGAAACTTGATCCGGGAAGCTCTGTGCAGTCACTAGCAAGGATGGAGAAGTACTAGAAAAAGTAATACACCTGCCAGCTACAGATATTTCTTTCTTTTTATACAAAAACAATACAAAAATTATAAATAACTATAACAGATGACATTTATTTGAAAGTAAGAGGTTAGTTATTAGTTACTTTCAAATAAATGTAATCAGTTACAGTTACGTATTACTTTTGTGTAAAAAGACATAAGTAATTGTAACTGTAAGGCCTATTACTTTTTCCAGTACTTTTCCATCCTTGTTAGCAACTGTACAGAGCTTTCTGAAACAAGTTTCCAAAGGTAATAGAAAGTAATAGAAAAAGTAACTTAGCCAACACTGAGTCCCAGTAACCTCTATGGGAGCCCCTGGCTCCCACCTATGGCCTGAGTAGATCACCAGAACCTCAGTCTTGTCTTGGATGAGGTACACTACAGGGAAGTGGCAAAGAGTGAGAGGAAAAATTCTTCATCTCAAAACTCTGTGTTCTATCTGTGAGGAAGGACTTGAACCATTATTTGACCTTGTTGGTGACTCAAACGCACTCTTTTAGCTAATTGAATGTCAAAAGCCGAGGAGAGATTGGGGACAACAAGAATTAACCATTCCCATCCCAAAAGAGGTCATTCTGTGCTCTGACCATTGCAGTCTCACTGCTGTGTCTTGACCTAAAGCCAGACTGAAGGGGCTCATAGATATCAAAGAATGTAACATATACCTCAAGCTGCAGCACCACTATTTTCTCAAGAACCTCCCAGGTTGCAGCTGGAGATGAGTGACTTGTCACTCAGTGTGCCTTCCTGGTGAAACATTTCAGTAAATAAATAAACCTTTCCCCAAAAGGGCAAGTTTGAGACAGGTTAAAAGTTCTCAAGATTCTCTCGGTCTAAAGATGGTTTCTTCAGAAGGGGTTTAATCAATGTTTCTTTCAATGCAGAGGGGCAAACCCCTTTCTAACAAGATCACCTCACAGCCCTTGTGAACACCAAACCCTCGAGCCCCACACAGCTCAACAGTAACTGAGTGAGTCCCTGGTCCACTTCAAGAAAAATGGGCCATCCCACAGACCTCACCCACCATAATTAGCCTAAACTCTCTTCAAGACAGATAAGAGCATCTACGATGGGCAGGCTCAATTCTGCTAAGTTGTAACAGCATGTTTAGAAAGATCCCAGCCTTCTGAAGGACACACTGTCTGAGAAGAATTAATCAAATTGGAGCTGGCAGTATAGCCCAGAGGTTAGAGTAACAAGCCGTGAATAAGCTTGGCACATCCAGCAGACCTAAGTTTGATTCCCACAACCTCCTCATGCATACTGTGTGACTCTGAACAAGTCACTTAACCTCCCCAGAGCTCCCAGGTCACCCCTGAAAAACAAGCACTTGTGCCTAGTTACCTAAGAATAAAAAAAAAATAAATAAAACTCATCGCACTTAGCAGATAGCAGTATTTCTGATTCTGATTTGTGAAGTAACTTGCATTGCTGGGAGATTCTAATACGAACATACTTGTAGGTCAATGGTATATATTGCTATAGTGTTTATACTCCATTTTAGTAATAACAAAAATGAATCATTGCTTTTCATCTCAGATGGACACATCTTTTGAAAATAGCAGCTAGGCTGCTCATATGTATGGGAAGATGCAGAGGCATTTGAATCACACATTTCTGGACCCTTTTGGAACCTCTGCCCTCACCAGGTTTGTACAGATTTCTTCTGTATTAAAGGACAAGTAAAACTTCAGTTGTGGGGTCAATGAAATCACAAAAACTACAATGTAATCCTAGAATGAGGGATGTTGAATTAAATTATGGTACTTTTTGAAAATTGAGCCAAAATTTAAACAAAAGCTCTGAATAGCCACACAACCGAGCTGCCACTCAGCTCACAAAATAGTGCCGACTTGCTACATGATAACATCATCAGAGCACATCTGCTCCGTTTCTTGCATTAAAATCTATAGGCACTGTTTTAAAATGCTGGATATTAGTGATATATGTAAATATCAGCATGTGTATCTATACTTAGCTTGTATACAAGACATTTTGTGAGCCACACTCTTCAGAGTTTGTTTATATTTTGACTCAATTTTCAAATTGGATGAAAGGGATATGAACCAGCAAAATAAAGGTAAAAATTACCATAACTTAATTTAGCATCTCTTATCCTAGGATTACATGGGAGTGTTTGTGAATTCTATGCCTCCCCCCAAAATAGAGTGGTGTCTTACTTGACCTTTAAATAATAGGGAAGAGAGGCCTAGAGAAGGCATATGAAAATCAAGCTTTTAAAAAATGATTCTCCCAGCAATGCATGTCACTTCACAAATCAGGAGTTAAAGGCCTGGGGATGGAAGTTGGGATATTGCTGGCAAAGATTCAGAGCCCCGCTGGACAAACTGGCTTTGGGTTCACATTATGTGAACAGCAAAGGGTGATCACCCAGAAAAAGGCAACGTTTTTGTCTAGAGAGATTGCTGCTGCAAGGATTAGGTCAGCTCTGCTCTTTGAGACTGTGGACAGGCAATTCTAGCAGGGCTGTTTACAGCCTGTTAAGGCATGTTCATCGCTAAGTGATACAAGCTCATTCATTTCTTCTCTGATAGGGTGAACTCCATTCAGACTGGGATCTCTCTGAGCAGGCTGTTGCGATGTGTACAATCTTTAAAGATTAAGCAACCCAATGCAATATACTATAGAACAATACAACACAATACAATGCAGTGCAATACAACACAATGCAATAGAACAGAATAGGATACAATACAATACAATACAAAGCAAAGCAATGCAATACAATTCAGTACAAAAAATACAACACAATACAATACAGTGCAGTGTAGTACAAAATACAATATAATACAGTACAATACAAAAATACAACACAATGCAATATAGTACAATACAATACAAAAATATAACACAGTGCAGTGCAATACAAAAAATACAATACCGTACAATACAATGCAATACAATACACTATACTTCAACACAAAAAAAATGTTACAGTACAATACAATGCAGTGCAAAAAAACACAATACAGTACAATGCAATACAACTACATTTATTACAGTGTGCTTTTATGAGCACAGTATTCAAAGTATTTGTGAAGTGACTCACATAGCTGGGAGATTCTAATACTGATATTTTTGTTGGTCACAGGAATATGTTACTATAGCAATGTACATTAGACCAACACACTCTATATTAAAAATAGCCACTGAATTTGTAAATAATCTTTAAAGGTTAAGAAACCCAATATACCAGGACTTAAATAACATGTCACCAATAAACTGAGTTTACAGTGCAACAAATTATATTAAACACTGTGTAAGATTTAATAACAGAGTTTCTCATCAGCTTTGCCAATTGAAAAGATCAGTGGTCAGAATTTGGCAGCTACAGTGAAGAACCCAGCCCATGATCGCTATCTCTTAGTGTACATCTTCCCCCTTCAGCTTTGTCCCCCTTGACATCATAATCCATAAGACTGTGATGTCATAGCCTGTTGCCATGGGAATGACTGTGACATTACAGTTAGGGGTCACGACCTTAGATGGTGAATAAGTAATAGGAGCAGATGCACTGTTATGGGACAATGATCCAGTTTACATGCATATGGCATCTGTAATACATAGTTAGGGAAGAAATAAAGAGCCAGCACAATCAGTCCACTAGTACTACCTGGTGACCTGCTCATGTTATGTTAACAATGGAGCATGCAAGGTTACTACATACGTTTGTATATAAAATCACCTCACTGTGAAATACAGTATAAGCTAAACTGTGTCTAAATATTATGATTGACAAAGTTCTCCTGTAGGCTACTCTATATAGTACTATACATTTTGTGAAATAAAGGAACCTTACACCACGATGAAAGCTACACTTTTTTAAACACATGTAAATCACTGGCAGTTATCACCAGTTATGTTCATTAACATATCTCAACAGATACAGTATTTATGTACAGCCTTTTCAGAAAATGATTCTATATTAATTTAGGGAAATGTTGGGTTAGGCCTTTTGTGGAAAAAACAAATCCGACCCCCCAAAAGAAACTGTACCTGATAAAACATTGTCTTTTCCCAATATAATCATTCCTGAAAATCTTAATGAAACTATAGACTTTTCCTCATGAAGTAAGGATTTAGGGACCTACCTGAACACAGAACTCCTGCATCCTCCTTGTGGCAGCAGTTATGTTGTCCCCAGCCACTGAAAGGGCAATCCCAAATAACAGATTCATTCCCCAAACACCTCACATCATCCAACCAGATTGGTCCAGATCCTTCACCGTATGAGGCAGAACTCTTTGCACTTAGTGCATCTCCACACTTGAGCTGTTTGCAGACTACGTTGGCATCGGCTATGTCCCAGGTATCATCACATACGGCCCCCCAAGTACCGTTGTAATAAACCTCCACCCTGCCAGCACATTCTCCTCCTCCACCAACCAGTCTCAGCTGCTTGTGTTCTGTTATAAAGTACAGAAACTACATTAATACTGATGATCTTATACGTCAGAGTGAAACTGAAGTAAAGGACAGATGCACAGAATGCAACCCACCTGAACACAGAACCCCTACATCACTACTTCTAACTGATGAGTTGGACTGGGAATTGTATGCTGTGTTACGATGTGACAGGGTACAGTTCCACAGCGAGGCCTCATCTCCATTGCAGTTTACTTGGTCTACCCAAACAGGGCCCTTGCTTACACCATATTTACTGGAGTTGTAGATTTGAACTGGGAATCCACAGTGTAACTGTCGACAAACTACAGTGCTGTAGTTATACGTCCATACAGAATCTTGGACCCTTCCCCAGGTGTCGTCTTTGTATAATTCTACTCGTCCTTCACAGTGACTTTCTCCACCCTGCAGTCTTAGATGTCCACTTTGAGCTTCAAAAACATCACAAAATTAATTTATGAATACAATTATTACATGCACATATTCAAATGTATGGCTAGAGTTTCAGACATTGCAGTCTATACCAGGCTCATTATTGGGTGAATTCCAATAACATTTCATGTAGCAGGTTTCTGGTGTTGTGTTATTCTGGGGAACATTCATTACACGTTTGTTGTATAATATCATGTTAAAGACTAACTCAAAAATATTTTTACATGCATTTGGGATTTATAAAGTCAACAGGCACACAGGACTCTTGATTATAATCTAGATTTTAAACAGGTTCCAGAACTCAGATTAGCCTTAGAGGGTTAGTGAACTGACTGCAATTAATATTAATGCCAATAAGTAGTCAACTAATGCTTTCTATATCGGAGGTACTTTTTATTGTTCTGTAGTACAAATTGATTTATTTTGTCAGACAGTTCTATTTGTGATGTGTGGAACATCACTCTAACGGCTGACATATCTAATGGTTTTCCTCTTCATGCCTCGTAAGTATTGTGAACTCACTGACTGACATCACAGCTGCTCATGAAGAGCCACTCAACAGTTGTCTGATTGGTTACTAGTGGTACCACAATGAGTGGAGTCACAATCCAAATGAGATATAAGGAGGAATAGAAATGGATATGTCAGCTGCCAGGTAAGGCAATGTTCTACAGAGCAAACCTAATAATTATTAAGGAGTAAATTTTCTAATTAGCAAAAGGAAAAAAAAAAAAAAATACTTCCAAATTAAAAAAGTAAAACTGACTACATGTACAAATGAATGCCACATTCTGTCTGCTATTGTTGGTGCTTCTAGGTCTTTACATTTTCAGTTGCTGAGTTGATGGACTGTTCCTCACATTAGCATTTATGCTCCTGTTTCACAAACTAAGATGTTTTAACCTGTCATTAAAGAGAAAACTCTTGTAAAGTCACACACAGCTCTTTACAAATCTATGTGCTGGAATAGATTTTGAAGAAGATTGTTTGGAAAATGGTCATGCTTAAATAATGGCCTGTGAGATTTTTTTATGGGACAGGGCAGCTTTAAAAGTTGTTTATTCTCACCAAAAAAAAATTATGCTTAACTATATAACTGTCTTTTACTTGTCGCCCTTTTTCCATTCTCTATCTCCATTCCTCACTCTCCTTCCCTTCTTCCCTCCTATACTACAATTCTCCCACTCTTCTATACCTTCCTCTTTCGGTAGGCATTATAGCATAGTCATTAAAAGCACTGAGCTGCAAACTTAGAGACCTGGGTTTGAATCCCATCATCCCCTACTTGCATATTGTGTGACACTGAGCAAATCACTTAACCTGTGCTCCCAGGTCACACCTGGAAACAGAATCTGGATTAGTGCACCTTTCCTGGTTAAACAATTTCCCCGTCCCTTTCTCCTTCACCAAGTCCAGAAGTCTAACTCTCTCTTTCTATAAATACTGAAACATAGAAAAGTGACAGACAGAATCAGACATGAACAGTCTATCTAGTCTATACCATGATTCCCTACTAGTAGATAATCTAGTTTCCACCTTCCCCCTTAATCAGCCCTACCCTCCCTACCTGATAACTCCTTTATATGCATCCCATTTCTTTT
Source organism: Neoceratodus forsteri (assembly GCA_016271365.2). Classification (NCBI taxonomy): domain Eukaryota; kingdom Metazoa; phylum Chordata; order Ceratodontiformes; family Ceratodontidae; genus Neoceratodus; species Neoceratodus forsteri. The sequence continues at coordinate 763,315,093 of CM028138.1, read as the reverse complement.
AAATCTCATTATTGTCTCTGTCTCCACAACCTTGTCTAGAAGCTTGTCCCACCCAACACCCTTTCTATCAAATAATGCTTCCTGTTGTCCTGTTTGTAAACCCCCCCCCCCCACTGAAATTAATGCAACCTGGTGAACAAACTGGTGCTCAGCTTCATGTACTTGCAAGCCTCTATCATTTTTGTGTTTGCTTGTGCAGGAAACACCTTGTTTCCAGTAGCAACAGTTAATGAGCATGCCACTATGCACAAAGAATTCTGACTACTGCAATCGGGGAGTACCCCGTCAGGATCAGCTGTGTTTGCGTCATGATCAGCTGTGTTTGCGGGGTGGTCCCTGACTGTAGCAGTCAATTACAGCTGCACTGTCTGGTGTCCCGTTTCCAAGAAACATGGCAGTGGCTTCTCCATTGGCCTCTCACAGTCCCCATGAAGCTGACGGACAGCCGCCACCTCTCACAGCCCCTGGCGAAGACAACAGGGGTGTCCAATCCCCCTGTTGGCATGCCCCTGTCCAGTTCATTTGCCGACAGAGTAGCCCAATTCTTGTCAGCATGATACACCCCTTCCCAGATATGTTGTGTGCCGAGAGGGTGCCCAATCCCCCTCAGCTGATGCACTCCCCCCAAGCACACTATATGGCCAGTGGGGGTGCCCAATCCCTGTTGGCAACCTTCTAGGTGGGGTGGCATGCTGGGAGCCCACCCCATTGTACGAAAAGTCCCACGTCATCTTAAAAAAAAAAAGCTGTAACAAAAGAAAACGGTCTCTTGTTGATTCTCTTGCCCCCTTCCATGCCTACCCTCTGTGTACCCCACCTCCCCACACCCCCTCACCCCATACTTACCTTTGGGGTCTGGCGCGATTATCTTCGGTGGACAGGGAAAATGTCTGCACTCTTCAAAGCTGACTGCAAACTGCAGAAATGTCGGTAAGCTGTATAATGGCATCAATTAGTTTTTTTCAACTTATGTGGATATCTTGGCCATTTTTTTGACTTTTGGCACCAAATTTTCAACATGGGGTTCTTGGGACCCCTCCTCCTGAATTCAGTCACTGTCATGGCATTATTCAGTCCTGAAAGGTGATTTCATGATCACTGCATGGAATCACCTTTCAGGACTGAGTAACGAAATGACAATATCACTGTTCATGAGGTGGGCTCTTAAACAGCCTATGTTGCAGATCTGGTGAAAAAATTCAAAAAAATGACTGTGCTACAAGTGTGCATTTCACAGTTTCCATGCACACTTGTACCTTCGTGAATTTTTCATATTTTCACTCCAGATTTTCAACATTGCCATTTTTCCACACCTCCTCATGAACAGTACTGCTGTTATTTTTCACATCCTGGCTGAAATGTGTTTTTGCAAGTCCGGTGCAGAATAGCATGGTCGCTGTGGGCAATCAGTGTTTGGGACAGATTAAGAAAATCACAGCAACACTGTTCATGAGCAGAGGCCCTAAAATACTTATGTTGAAAATTTGGTTAAAAAATTCCCCAAAATGACCATGTTACGGGCGTGTGTTGCTCATTTTTTATGTGCGCGCGTAACTTTGTGAATTTTTCATATTTTCATTATATTTTCTTTCAATGCCTCCTGATCCTCAGACCATTTGTTGCTTGACCTTTGTGCAGCACTAGGGGGTGTCCCACTTCAGGACCTGAGCTCATATTCAGTGGTGACACTGCAGTGCAGTACTAGGGGGTGTCCCACATCAGTACCTGAGCTCATATTCAATGGTGACACTGTTATTCAGTATTAGGGGATGTCCCGCTTCAGGACCTGGGCTCATATTCAATGGTGACACTATAGTGCAGTACAAGGGGTGTATCACTTCAGGACCTGGGCTGATATTCAGTGGTGACACTCTTATTCAGTACTAGGGGGTGACCTGCATCAGTACCTGGGCTCATATTCAGTGGTGACACTGCAGTGCAGTACAAGGGGGTGTCCCACTTCAAGATCTGGGCTCATATTCAATGATGGCACTGTTATTCAGTACAAGGTGGTGTCCCACTTCAGGATCTAGACTCACATTCAGTGGTGACACTGTAGTGCAGTAGTAGGGGGTGTCCCACTTCAGTACAATGGCACATATTCAGTGGTGACACTGCAGTGCAGTACTGGGGGGGTTCAACTCAGGACCTGGGCTCATATTCAATGGTGAGACTGTAATGCAGTAGCAGGGGGTGTCCCACTTCAGTACCTGGGCTCATATTCAGTGGTGACACTGCAGTGCAGTACAAGGGGGTGTCCCACTTCAAGATCTGGGCTCATATTCAATGATGGCACTGTTATTCAGTACTAGGGGGTGTCCCACTTCAGGATCTAGACTCACATTCAGTGGTGACACTGTAATGCAGTAGTAGGGGGTGTCCCACTTCAGTGCTTGGGCTCATATTCAGTGGTGACACTGCAGTGCAGTACTAGGGGGTTCAACTCAGGACCTGGGCTCATATTCAGTGGTGAAACTGTAATGCAGTAGCAGGGAGTGTCTCACTTCAATACCTGGATGCATATTCAGTGGTGACACTGTTATTCAGTACTAGGGGGTGTCCCACTTCAGGACCAGTACTCATATTTAATGGTGACACTGTGGTGGAGTACTAGGGGGTGTCCCATACCAGTACCTGAGCTTATATTCAATGGTGACACTGGAATGCAGTACTAAGGGGTGTTCCACTCAAGTATCTGAGTTCATATTCAGTGCTGACACTGTAGTGCAGTGCAAGGGCATGTCCCACTTTAGGATCTGGGCTCATATTCAATAGTGACACTGTAGTGAACTACTAGGGGGTGTCCCATTTCAGCACCTGGGCTCATATTCAATGGTGACACTGTTATTCAGTACTAGGGGTTGTCCCACTTCAGGATCTGGACTCATATTCAGTGGTAACACTGGTATTCAATATTAGTGGGGTGTCCCACTTCAGGATCAGGACTCATATTCAATGGTGACACTGCGGTGTAGTTCTAGGGGGTGTCCCACACTAGTGCGTGAGGACCCCAAAGCACACCACGACTCCTGTTGGTGTCTGCAGGGTGGGGTGAGGTGGAATGGCATAAGTGTTATGGCCAATGACCCAAAAGCACACCCCCAATGCCTTTCAGTCTCTGCATGGTGGGTTGGGGGTTGGCATTAGTTCAATACTGCCATTCCTATTATGCATCTCTCTAACTCCTGCACTAGCAATGTCAATGTCAGCAAGCAAACATGCAGCATTGACAAATGCTTGTTCCTTCTCCATTCTGTTCTCCAGTAAGTACATGTTGAGAGGTTTCAATCTTTCCTCATACACCAGTCCCTGCTGGCCATAGATCATACTTTTGATTCTTTGCTGGACTCTCTCCAGTCTATCCCTGTCCTTCCCCAAGTGTGGGCCCCAGGACTGGACACAGAACTCCAGATGCAGCATCACCAGTGATCTCTACAGAGGAAATGGAAACCCTAATGAAGGAAAGGCTGGTAAAGTAAGAATCCAATGGACTGCAAGATCACAGGCAGCATGGGTTCACACTGCGGGGGCATGACAGGCAACTCTAACTGATTTCTTTGATTGTGTGACCAGCAAAATAGATCACAGAAGGACAGTGTACGTGGCCTTTCTGGACATTACTAAGGCCTTCAACACTGTGCCATACAGGAGACTGATTAAGAAACAGAGCAGCCTAGGACTGGGATCCAAAGTGGTGAACTGAGTTGGAAACTGGTTAACAAATAGGTGACAGAGAGTGGTGGTTAATGGTACTCACTCTTATGATGGGAGAGTGACCAGCAGGGTACTGGAGGGCCCAGTACTGGGACTGGTCCGTTCAATGTCTTCATAGGTGACATTAAAGAGAGCTGGAAGGGAAGGTATGGCTTTTGGCAGATGATACTAAAATCTGGACTAGTGTGGACACTTGGAAGTGTGTAGAGAGAATATGCAGGGATCTTGGGAAACTCGAGGAGCAGTCATAAGCATGACAGTTGGGGTTCAATGCCAAAAAGTGCAAAATCTTGCACCTAGAGCATAGGAACCCAGGACTGGAGTGTACAATGGGAAGGGGGGGTACTGACAGTCAATAAGAAGGATAAGGACCTTGGTGTTATCATATCTGATGACCATAAAGTGGCAGTGCACAGCAGTGTGATAGAGCAGTGGGTTGGGCTACTGTAATGATAGGGTGAACAGGGAGGGGTATCTCCTGCAGGAGAAGGGAGGCGGTGGTGCCGATGTATCACTCACTGGTAAGACCCTATCTGGAGTACTGTGTCCAGTTTTGGAGGCTGCACCTCAGAAAAAACATAGACAGGGTGGAGGCAGTCCAGAGGAGGGCAACTAAAATGTTGCACGGGTTGCACAAGAAGCCCTATGAGGAGAGACTAATGAATCTCCAAATGTGCACACTGAAAGAGTGGAGAATGAGAGGGGACATGATAGAGACCTACAGGTACTTCACAGTTGTGAACAGCGTGCAGGAGAGGAGTCTGTCTCAAATGAGAAAGAGCACCATCACCAGGGGGCATGCAAAGATGCTGGAGGAGGAGTTTCAGAGGGATGTGGAAAAGTACTACTTCACTGAATGGGTGGTAGACACCTGGAACAGACTGCCAGCAGATCTGGTGGAGGAAAATAAAGTAAGTGGCTTCAAGCATGCATAAGATAGACATAGGGGAATAAAAGGCAAGCCGGGGACGGTTGCCAAAGACCAGTTAGTATCTGTAGAGACAGACTAAGCAGGGAAAATCAGGGCAGACGAGGTGGCCCAAGCAGTCCTTTCTGCTGGCAAACCTTATGTTTCTGTTTCTACGTAAATACCATCATACCACATATTATGACACAGGTCAGGGGAATTATTGCCCCTCAGAGTCAGTTGTATTACCCAAGCAGGGGGATAGTGTTGAAGGATAAAGTAAACTACAAACCATGTTCATTTTATTATGCCGTTTCCCTCTTCTGTACAGAATTATGCAAATTCCAGCCCTGTGGGTAACTAAGAGTTTTCTGTGCTGCTCTATTCTCATTGAAGAATTATGAGCAGGTAGTTTTGCAGCTAATAGAAATATCAGAAGTACAAGCTTCTGACCACAACATGGAACTACCAGCATCACTCACTGATGTCTTATTTTAAATGTTATTAGAAAGTGGTGGATAGTATTTTGAATTAGTTCAACTCTTTATTTATTCAGCCCAACAAACATTCTGAAAAATTAATGGTAAACTCCACATAAAGGTTTACAAACAGTAATTAATTAATTATGCACCAGCTAGTAGTACATGGAAGACTTGTATTTTGTGTATACAGATAGTACATGGTTAGCCCTTGTTTTGTATAAAATCAGCCTGTTCAGAATCCTTATAGTTTATGGGTGAGCACTGTTGAACATAGAATTCCGGTACTAGAAACACCATATTGTGTTGCAGTAGTAACGTCATGATTTTGTTGTGCTGCATTAGTGATGTTACCAGGGCCGCCGTTATGGGGGGACAACCGGGACTTTTTTCCTGGGCTTTGAGATATGAGGGGCCCGCCTGAGCAGTGCTTCCATATATTTATTTAAATTTAGCCTTTTCTACTGCTGGTTGCCTGTGTGGCGCCACTGTAATACATTTTTCTTTGCAGTCCAGGTGGTGGTGGGGTCATGTATACAACAGTCCTACCGTAGGACTGTTGCATAAATGACTTCCCTGGACGGCAAAGAAAAAGGTATTACAGTGGCACCATGCAGACTCCTCTGCCCTAGACATGATGCCATGGTCCATCCGTCTGCTGTGCATGTTTTGTGGCATTGTGAGCAGGAGCAGCTCCTCTAGTGCCTAGTCCATGCTGCTGTGTGTCTCTCGCTCAGTCAGAGCGATTTGCATCACAGCCTGTCACCCATCTCAAAGATTGATTAAAGGGAAGAGGGCAGCCTGGCAGGCAGTCAAAGCAACAAGTCGCAGGGCTGGGGCACCGCTGGAGTGCATCAGGACAGCAGTTGTCCAGTAGTGTGGACTTAGTTCTGCCCGTTGCCGCCCTCATGCTTGAGAGCAGTCAACATCAGTCATCTGCGGCCTGGAAAAGTTAGGAGGGACTTCGTCGCTTCATCGGTCTGGTTCCCAAGACTACTCCAGATCCAGACATCCAGACCAGCATCCACCAACCACCACCATGACTACCACCACCATCCAGGTAAAACATCACCATGAATAAAAATGCATAAATTATTCCTCATCCTGTACCCTGTTGAACTTGTTCCGTGGTCGGTGGCGGCAGCAGTTGGAATGGCTGTACCACAGGGGTCAAGCTCCCACTCAGGGAGAAAGGTCTGACTTGTTCCATGGTCAGTGGCAATGGCTAGTTGGAATGGCCACACCAAAGGGGTCAAGCTCCTGTTCAGGGAGAAGGTTCTGCGAGTGTGTATATCTGGCAGTCTCCTCTTAGCAGGAGACTACTGTTTTGCAGTGCATGCAGTTGTGACAGTCTCTGTTTTTACCCATCATTTTACTGGGGCTGATGGTGTTACATCAGTGCTTTGAGACTTACATTTCCACTTGATCTGGTTGTTGTTTACAGTTTTTTATTATTAGTCTGCATCACTGAACAATGTGGTTGCTCATAGTGACACTACTAGTGATCCCTACAACCTGTTTGGTAAATCTGGCAATATGTGTTGTGTGACAGTCATCAGTCATGACCAATTATTGTGGTTTTCTTTAATGTCTGTTGTTACCCTCATTTCTTCCTGCTCCATACCACCCCCTGTGTCATATCATTTATTATAGTGATCAGTCCCCATTGATTACTGTGCAGGTGGGAGTGTTATTACTGAGTTGCAGCAATTCTTCACTACATTCTACTATGAGGTACTCACCAGTTGGCTTCAGTATGTATGTATTGATATATTTGTACTGTGTGGCACAATATTTCATCGGCTTATTACATTCACACTTTGGAGCTTGTGATGGTGTACTAAACATACTGATTGTATGGTAATCCCCTCAGTTACCACATACTGTTGTTATTGAAAGCTGTGTTACTGCTGTACTTTTACTAGTGTCTTCATAGCATAGTAAGCAGTTCACTGTGGGATAATTGTGCTTGTATATTTCTGTACAACATATATAAAGTTGGACACTTTGACAACACCTTTTGTCCACCTAATACAGTTGTAGCATTTCACTGTCTGGTCTGTAAATAGTCCCATACACACATACACACTCACACACATATTTGCACGTGAGTGATCTATCGGTATGCAACACAGGACAAAGAGGTACACAGGGTAGTACTTGACGAAATACATGGGATAGTAAGTAAGTTGCATGTGGTAATGATTGAAGAAGTTAATAATCCAGATGTGCACTGGATCATCCTGACAGCTGTGTCAGCCATGAACCTAGTCACTACGCCTCCTGGTTAAAAATAAATTCATTGATTATGGGTTAGGGGAAGCTTCACAAAATCTTGTTTTTAGCTTCACTAAAAGCTCCAAAATTCACCAGAGAACATAAAAATCCTAGAGCAGCCCATGGACCCCTGGCTTCATTGGTTAAGGATATAGGGGCCCTAATCAAACTGCCTGTCCAGGGCCCTGGAATTACTAGCTGCAGCCCTGGACGTTACTACTGCAGCAAAACAAGATAGAACACTTTTTAGTGCTGAACTGTTCCCAGACATGGCTGCCATTGTTAGTATAGCGTAGGACTTAGTTTTTGCTTTTTGGTATGTCTAGGCACTCAGAGGACTTCTGAATTGAAGCCAATGACACAGCAGACTGAGTTGATCCATTACCCACATAAGACTGTCCTATTTTATTCTTTATGTTTAGCTATTCAGTTGGTGCACCTGTCGTACTAGCTATTACGTTAGCATAGGCAGACTTTAAATAACAGAAATAGATGAAATTGAACACATATGTTTATTCAAGTTTCAAAAATGTCAGGAAGTTCTTTTTTATGTTGTTTTACGCATGCACAAGCATCATTTTGTGGTAGCTTGGAATAGCAGGTTTTGGAGGAGCGGTCGTGTTGTGGCCAGGGGCACCACTGCTTTTTTGGACTGGGTTCCATGGCATGAATTAGATTACACACTGTCTATGACAGCAGTGCAAAAGCATGCCACCAACTTGAAACAATTTAGCTGCTGAAATGAGGGAGCCCTCCCTCATTGCACAGTGAGCCTTCCCTGGTATAACATTTCAATAAAAATGGTGGTGGCTGTCGTCGTCCACCTCTCACAGTCCCCAGAAAAGCCAATGTCGGGGGGGCCCAATCTCCTTGTTGGCATCATCATGTCCCACTCCCCAATTCATTTACCATTGGAGGAGCCCAATCCCCATCAGCATAATGTCTCTGTACCAGTTGTTTGCCGAGGGGGGTGCCCAATCCCCCTCAGCATCATGTCTCCCCCCACCAAACACTGACCTTTTTTATTTGCCAACGAGGTCCCCACTTCCCATCGGCTCCAGTCCCCCCACCCCAAAACACACAGGTGGCATGCTGGGAGCCCACCCGAGTGTGCCAAATGTACCTGTAAAAAGAGAAAACCTTCCTGTAATGTTTTAATTTTTTTTAAACCTGTAAAGTAGAAAATGGTCCCTCACTGTCAGCAGCCCCTTCCCCCAACCTGCACCCACCCTCTGTGCATCCCACCTCCCCACAACCCCTCACTCCATACTTAACCCCTGGAGCCTGGCACGATGATCTTCGGTGGACCGGGAACACGTCTGCACTCTTCAAAGCCGACTGCAAACTGAAAAAATGCCACTAAGCTGTATAATGACATAAATGTTTTTTTTATTCAACTTTGGTGCATATCTCAGCCATTTTTGTGAATTTTGGCACCATATTTTCAAAATGGGGTTTTTGGGACTCCACCTCATGAATTCACTCACTGTCATCTCGTTATTCGGTCCTGAAAGGTGATTTCACGCTTACTGCGCAAAATCACCTTTTGGGACCGATTAAAGAAACAACAGTGTCATTGTTCATGAGGTGGGCTCCCAAAAAGCCTATGTTGCAAATTTGGTGAAAAAAAATTCCCAAAAATGACTGTGTTATGAGCGTGCGTTGTGCAGTTCCCATGCACGCTCACAACTTCGAGTCTTTTTAATATTTTTACTCCAGATTTTCAACATTGCCATTTTTTTCACACCTCTGTATGAGCAGTACAGCTGTCATTTTCCACATCCTGTCCAAAATATGTTTTTGTACATTTGTCGCACAATGGCGCAGTCACTGTAAGAAAACAATGTTTGGGACAGAGTAAGAAAATCACAGTAACACTCTTCATTAGCAGAGGTCCCAAAATGCCTATGTTGAAAATTTGGTGACAAAATTTCACAAAATGACTATGTTACGAGCATGTGTTGTTCAGTTTCCACGCACAGTCATAACTTTGAGAATTTTTTTATATTTTTACTCCAGATTTTCAACATTGCTATTTTTGCACACCTTCTTATGAACAGTACAGCTGTCATTTTTCACATCCTGCCCAACATGTGGTTTTGTACATCTGGCGCTCATTGGCGCAGTTGCTGTGGGAAATCAAAGCTCGGGACAGATTAAGAAAATCATAGTGCCATTGTTCATGAGCAGAGGTCTCAAAATGCCTATGTTAAAAATTTGGTGAAAGAATTCCAAAAATTGACTGTGTTATGAGTGTGTGTTGCGCAGTTTTCACCCATGCTCATAACTTCAAGAATTTTTAATATTTACACTCCAGATTTAAAAAAAATGTCATCTCTTCACATATCCTTATGAATGGTGCAGCTGTTATTTTTCACATCCTACCCGAACTGTGTTTTCACATGTGGCACAGAATGGCATTGTCGCTGTGGGAAATCAAAATTCCAGACAGATTAACAACATCACAGTGCCACTGTTCATGAACAGAGGTCCCAAATGCTTTCATGAGGTGGGGTCACAAAAAGGCCTTGTTGAAAATTTGGAGTGCAAATTCCCACAAACGCCTAAGGCATTAGGGTTTCTAACCATAACGTCTCACCCTGTACAAAGTAACAGACATCAGGGGTGTGCCTTTGGATTGTCAGCTGTAATGCTCACACTATTGCACCCCCACCCCCACCCTGCTGCCACTGACAGGCATCAAGGTGTGCCTTGGACTCTTTGGTCCCAAAGTTCACCCCTTTCTCCTATACTGAACCCATCTCAACGAACTTCCTTATGGAATGGGGTGAACATAAGGCCCGATGACCCCAAGGCACAATGCAACACTTATCAGAGTCTGCAGAGTAGGGTGAGGTGAAATGGCATGAGCATTATGGCTGATGACCCAAAGACACACCTCAGTGCCTGTCACTTTCTGTAGGGTGGGGTAGGATTGACATTGGTTCCATACTTCAATGCCATTCCTATTACACATCTCTCTAAGTCCTGCACTACCAATGCCAACGCCAGCAAGACAACATTCAGCACTGACACATGCTTGTTTCTATGTGTTTTTAACTAAATGTTGAATTTCTCCTATCTACAACAGCACATCATTTCTGAGTTTCATGATGGCTGAACACTGAATAAAAACAGTCTGGGAATCCTACAACATGAGTTCCATTATTCAATAGCTGAGTTCTTCTTTTTTTCCATTCTTATGCCTTTCCCATACACTATAAATGGAATAATAAATAGGTTCCTGTGAATTACTACCTTGTGATGCACAGGAACCTATTTTTCATTTGTTTTAATATATGCATGCGATTTTCCAATTTTGTTGTTGTTTTGTATCAGGCAGTCAGCAGCCACTGCAATAAGCGAGTCTCTCCATCCTAGCCAACTGCCACATTGTCTTAGCACTCGTTGCCCCCCCAATCCCTGTAAATATGCTGTAACTGGAACTTGTTTTTTTTTTCCTTTTCCACGTCTGGGGGAACGCAGGATCAACCAGATATTTTAATTTTTTAAATGTTAAAAAAAAAAATGCCACAATGTCCCTGGTGAGAGAGACTCTTGCTAAGCAAGAGACTGGCCGCCATGTTTTTGGAACTCTTCTGCCTGCCCACACAGGAAAAGTGACCAACTGGAAGACATGCTGTGAAAGACACTGGGAGCTAGACTAGCACTTGCGCTGTTGTGATTTGGTGATAATACTATTGTTCAGGTCCTGAATGATAGTATTACAGCACCTGAATGATGGTATTATCACTCCTGAAGTGTCGTATTATCACTCTGGGAATGATAGTATTATGGAGAATTTTTTGCATACTTTAGTATGATATTATTTTCAAGATCCATATATTAAAAAAGATTATAGGTATAGAGAGAAGTTTATTTTGCATGGATTTTATCTTAAGCAGAATGCTGTTGTTCCACAGTGCAAAAGGTCAAAGAGCACAGTTGTACCCTTCTGTGGTGCAACAGCGTTCTACACAGGTGAAAACAATGTCTGTACGACCATCTCTAATGAAACGGAACATGGTAATGTGGCCATTTTGCTAGTTTACTCTTTTTTTTCTCAAAAGTTGGAACAATATAACTTTTCGATAGATATTAACTTAACTAAAAACAAGCATTTGTCAATGCTGAATGTTGGCTTGCTGGAATTGGCATTGATAGTGCAGGAGTTAGAGAGATGCATAATAAGAATGGCAGTGAAGTAGTGAACAGATGCTGGCCCCACCCCCAACCTGCAGAGACTGACAGACATTGGGGTGTACCTTTGGGTCATCAGCCATTTCACATCACCATACCCTGCAGACACTGACAAGTGTTGCGGTGTGCCTTGGGGTCTTCGGGCCCTATGCTCACCCTGTTCCATAAGGAAACATGGTAAGATAGGTGCAGTATAGGAGAATGGGGTGAACTTTGGGGTCGAAGACTCCAAGGCACACCTCCTGGCTGCAGTGTAGGGGTGGGGGTGCAATGGTGTGATCACTACAGCTGACAATCCCAAGTCACACCCCTGATACCTGTCAGTGTGTCACACAGTCTAAGGGGGTGGGGTGTTGGACATGCCGACAGGGGGCTTGGGCACCCCCAAAGTCAGTTTTCTGGGGATTGTGTGGTAGATGACAGCAGCTGCCACCATGTTTGTTGAAATATTTCACCAGGAAAGACATGTAAGGAAGGCATGTTATCTGTGCCACTGCATGAAAAGCTTGTCTCTAATTGCAGCAGCAGTTTTCTTACAAGTTATGTCCACTTTACAAACAACTTCTGTCAGCGCTAGTATTCTGGCTCACTGGGGAATGAGGGATGCACCTACTAAAGTGTGCCCTGCATTCGCTAACACTCCTCTGAAATGTGCTATTAGCACAAGATGTTGCTTTCGAACATGCACAAGCCAACATAAAAAGCAGCTGTTTCTCCACATTAGCTGTCATTTATAATTCACAGTGAGAGAACAGCCCAAACTAGGACATAACAATGGCAGAATGGACAACAGTTTAACCAGTTAAAAGGAAAAAACTTTTTTTTTAGCTCTATACACTATAAAAAATACTGATTGTACAAAACCACGCCCAACCAGCCTGTGCAGCCACCTCAAGGTTCAGATTAAACTGGACCTCTCAAGCTTTGCTCTGGAGGTCTGCTGTAATCTGAACCTCTCGCTGGCATTACAGACTGGTTGCACATGTTTGCCCAAGCAGTATTCTCTAGCTGTATGAGCAGGAATAAACAGACAAGGCTGTGCTTGAGTCTGGAGGTTTCCCTGGTAACAGGAGACCTCATGATTCAAGCTCAGCCTTGTTGAGTACGCCTGCTCATGCACAATACTCTATAAAGTGTATAGTGGAATGCTGTTCTGCATGGTAATCCATGCTTAGAATAGGGGTGGTTGTGCTACAGTAGTGACATCAGTCTGTTGTTGCGCTACAGTAATTATGTCAGTACTGCAGCACAACTTGGAATGTCCTTGCAGTGCTGTTTTCCTCTAGCTGGCTGACCTGGAAGCTGTTATTTTTTTTTAAACTTGAACTTACAGAAACAGCTGGAGCTGCAGTCAGTAGCCACATACTGATACTGTGATTTCAGCCCTCCACAAACACTCAAGTGCCCCCCCCCCACACCTCAACTGCTGGTTCACTGAAAGGAAGTGGAGTATCTGAAAGTAGTTTGGATGCCCTTAAGTGATAATGTATGAGCATCCATACACAGACAAGCCAATGTTTTCTTTGGCAACCAGAGAACTTCTTGAGGTTCTTGGTTGCCATAGAAACTTCTCAATACAGACACAGGCTTGTGTGTATGACTGCCCATACGTAATCCTCTTTGTAGTTGTGTGCTTTCCAAAGTATTGCTGTGTACATTCTGAGCAGTCGTTCAGCACAGTTCAAAGGTCATAACATTTTAAATTCTATACTGACGTCACACCTAGCTGCTTACTAACCACACGGTGTCTAATGTTGTACCTTTTAACTTGTAAAAGTCTGTAAATGTAAATTCAGATAATATAACTGAACAGACAATTCACATTTTTTGTTACTCCTGTGTGAAAAAAAAAAGCATACACTGAAAAAATAAAATATGGGTAACCACACATAACCTGGCATGTGTTTCTATCTCAGGGTTGAGATGACAGCATGAACCTCTTGAGAGGAAAGCAACCAAGGGGTAGGTGAACCAGCTCTGTTGCGCTATTGGACCTTTCCAAACCAGGCTGACTTGACTTGACTTGAGCACACAAAGATGTTCATGGCTCGATCTGACTTACCAAGTTGGCCAGGTTTGTCAATACAAAAAAAATGTTCTTACCTCTCTCCACACTCCTGCGCATCACTGGGGTTGACTACTCAAATCCAGCCATGCATAATCGTAGCTTTTTCAAAAGAGACATCATGAGACATCTCACTTTGTGAGTCAGACAGGTACTCCCAACCCCCCCACCAGTCCATCAGTATTGTATTGCATTGGGTGACTGGTTGATATAGGATGCTTTAGATTACAAATCTCGGTACCTGCAGCTCGTAGGTAGGGATGCCCGGTATTGGTCACCTGACCTGTGACTTCTGGATTCCCCATCTACAAATCGCTCGCAGTGCGAGTGGAGCAGCATTACTAAACTTGTATAGACCTTGGTGCAGACTACTTCTGTAACTGCCCTGTGTGACAGCCGAAAGCTGTGCGACAGGCAACAGTTACATGGATTGTACTGGGCTAAAGTTCCTTTAAAACTCCTATAGTGAAGTGAGTAGCAGTAGTGTAGGGTGCTTGAACTAAAAACCATTATATACACTAGCAGCTGTGTTAAGCTTACAAGGAAGTTTCAGTCCTTTAAAGGGCTGCTTTCACTCAGAACTGCTGGCTTTTTAACTGTATCTGCACAGGCTGGTGCTCTACTGAGTGAGGACTCTCGGTAAGGGGCACTATTGCATGCTTTAGATTAAAAATCCTGGTACCTGCAGCTTGTAGGTAGCGACGGCCAGTATTGGCCACCTAACCTGTGATTTCTGGGTTTCCCATCTACAAATCACTCGTGGTAGCAAGCGGAGTGAACGTACATGGGTGAGCACGCAGAGACATGGGCAGAGACATGCGCATCTCTGCATGCATGTTGAGCGTGTCTAGCGGGAATAGCAGGATAGAGGGCCAGACAAGTAGCGTGGGAGCAGGTAAAAACCACTGTGCAGACCACTACGCCTGTTCACTCAAGTAATTATGAGCTAAGTATATCAAAATGTGTGAGGCTGCTGTATAGACAAAGTTGTTTACTCTTCAATCAGGTCATATCTTATCTGGTTGTACTGTTTGCAATCATGTACTATGTAATGCTCTGGCAGTTATATGTTTACCTGCAGATATGAGCTGTTCTTATTGCTTGGAAATAAACTCTATGAAAAGTAAAATTGTAGCCTTAACTAATGAGCTTCAAGCTGCCAAAGAAATTAAGGAGCTTGAGAATTTTTTGGATAACGTGGTCAGAAGCCTTCCCATATTCCCTGACTTTATACATGAGATTAATCCTTCACAGGTTGCTAACACTATACATGTGACTGATCATCAATCTTTAGTTGAAAATACTGTCTCAGTAATTAAACCTAATCACAAAGAATCAGAAATGTGTGATAGTCAATCTCCTTCGTTATCACAATCTATCTGCTCCTCTGTCCTTTTAGCTTCTAATAAAAGAAGTAGAGATTGTACTTCTGATTTAACGCCAGATGAAAACTGGGAAGAAATTCCCAAATGAAAGTACAAAAAGAGGAGGAGAGCAGATTATGTCTGCTTAGTGCCCTTAGACCCCCCTCCCATGTTAAATCCAAAAGATCAGGGCTTTTGATCTCACAACAGATATAGCAATTTACATCATGAGCATTTTGATCAGGATATGAATGATTCAACTTTGTCAGACAACCTTCCTACCCTCATAATTGGAGATTCCATAGTAAAATACATAAACTCCTACGTTAATAACTCGGAGAGTACGGTAATCAGATTTCTGTGCTTTTGTTTTCCTGGTGCCAAAATTGAGGACATTGCACTTAGAATGGACTCACTTATAACTAGACCATCTAATGTTATTATCCATGTTGGTACAAACGACATGGGTTATACACATGAAAAAGATATTTGTATTGAACTAATTGCGCTGGGGAAAAAGACTAAGCTAAAGAACTGTAATGTTTTTATTTCTGGGATTCTTCCCATTCCTCAAGCTAAACGTGAAAAGAATAATACCATTGAGAGAATTAACGCCAGATTACTAAACTGGTGCTCTTCAAATAACATCATTTTCTTTGATCATTGGTCACAATTCAATAACAGTCTTGTTAAGTACGCAAGAGATGGTTTGCACTTGAATAAACAGGGTGCAATTAGTCTCTGCCAGAATTTTCAAACTATGGTTCCTTCAATTAACTTACACTAGTAGGAATGGGGGAACACAGATATCCGACTCTATACCGACAACCCGTGGTATTTCCAAACAAGCAAAGAATCACAATTTAAAATTCCTGCATTTGAATGCTCGTAGTTTAGGCAACAACATGGATGAACTTGTATTAAGAATAAGCAGTGAGAAACCTGATATTGTATGTATTACAGAAGCCTGGTGGCCTGTCGATCAAATTTGTGTGGTGTGTATTCCAGGTTATGCACTATTCCATTTAAGTAGATCAAACCGAAAAGGGGTGGAGTTGCTTTCTTCACATCCCTGTCTCTGTTAGTACGTGATATATCTAGCAAAATTTTAAAAGATTCTAGTTCATCAGAGACTGTACGGTTGACTATGAGATATCAAAATAATAAACACCTTGTTTTGAGACTTTGCTACAGGCCACCAGATTCAAATCTTGCAGTATTAAATGAAATTATCTCAGAAATGGTATTGGCTGCTGATTTAGGGAACAGCTTATTTATGGGGAATCTTAACCTAAGAGACACTGATTGGGTTAATAATTCTGCTAGGTCCAGTATGTCTAAAGACTTCTTGCATATATGCAAAGAGCTTAATTTAACTCAACATATAACATTTCCGACTCGAGGTTCTAATACTCTAGACATTGTATTATGTAGTGAACTGGTCAATATTAAAGAATGTACGGTGTTGGCACCATTAGGCAACAGTGATCATTGTTCTGTTAGTTTTATATTCCATAATTCTTTTTTATATTCTGAAAATGTCACAGAATTATTTGCTTTCAATAAAACAGACTTTCCAGCCCTTAGTAAATACTTGGCAGATATTGATTGGTATACTCATCTGAATCAGGATAATATTGAGGATGTATGGAAGTCCTTTACCTCTATTATTATGGATGCTGCAAAAAAATTTATACCTAGAATACAAAAAAAATATTTTTCTCACCAAAAATGGCTTAATATCAGATTACACAAACTACTTAAGAAGAAAAACAAATATTATAAGAATCATAGTGCAAATAAGTATGATAGAACACTAATGGCATTTAAAAAAATCCAAAGAAAATGCAAAAAGGAAATTAAAAATGCAGAACTTAATATGGAAAAATCTCTGGCCCTATGTGCAAAGAAGGGGAAATGTAAAATGTTGTTCAGTTATATGAACTCCATGAAAAAAACAAGCATGCAGAGTAGGCCCAATTGTTATTAATGATCTAGTCCTTAATCATCCTAAGGAAATGGCAGATTTTCTTAATTATAACTTCTGTAAAGCCTTTAATATTAATAATCATGTGGACAACCACACAGTTTTAGAATGTCCCTCTACTTATAATATAGACGTCTCTTTGGACACTATTAAAAACAAATTATATGAAGTTAAGAAAGGCTGTTCCCTGGCCCTGATGGCATTTCTGGAAATCTAATCTCCGTTATGGGAGATCATCTATGTATACCTCTCAAAATCCTTTTTGATAAAAGTCTAAATACAGGAATGGTGCCTAATGAATTGAAGCAAGCAAATGTGATCCCCTTGTTTTAAAAAGGTACTAAGAGCTCACCGGATAATTATCGCCCTATTAGTTTAACCCCTATTTTTTGTAAAATACTGGAGCATATTATTAACGAAGACCTGAACTCAGTTGTGTTGGACCTAGATCAATCCCAACATGGGTTTATTAAAGGTTGATCTTGTACCACGAATCTGGTTAGCTTTTATAACATCATTAGTGAAAATATGGATACGGGTAACTCTTGTGATGTTATCCTGTTAGACTTCAAAAAGGCTTCTGCTTCAGTTCCCTATTGGGCCTTAATCCAAAAGTTACAGCTTTACAACATCAAGCATGTATACATTAAGTGGATCTCAAACTGGTTATCAAATAGGAGGCAGAGAGTGATAATCAACGGATATACATCGGCCTGGAAACATGTAGAAAGCGGTGTTCTGTAAGGATCTGTTTTGGCCCCATTAATTTTCCAGATCTTTATATCTGATTTATCTAACAGTAGTCAGAGTAATATTTCAAAATATGCTGATGATTGCAAACTTGCTAACATCTGTATGAGTTCAGAAGATCATAAAACTATCCAGGAAATCTGAATAAATTGGAGGCCTGGTCCATAAAATGGAATTTAAGCTTTAATGTATTGAAATGCAGTGTTCTGCATTTTGGTAAAAATAATCCCCCCCAAAAATACTATCTTTATGGTAATATGTTAACTATTAAAGCTAGTGAAAGAGATTTGGGGATCACTGTTGATTCATGTCTTAATTTTGATGATCATATCACAAATACTATCAGTAAAACGAACAAAATATGGTGGGCTATCCGCTATAACATTTCTTCCAAAAATCCTGACATTCTGTTGCCTTTGTATAGAGCCTATGTAAGACCTCATTTTGATTTA
The DNA here is from genome assembly GCA_016271365.2 of Neoceratodus forsteri. Taxonomy (NCBI): domain Eukaryota; kingdom Metazoa; phylum Chordata; order Ceratodontiformes; family Ceratodontidae; genus Neoceratodus; species Neoceratodus forsteri. The sequence goes on along the minus strand of CM028138.1, from coordinate 763,296,898 downwards.
GTTTCTCAGCTTTGGAGCTCTTTCAGAAAAAAGGACATAGTTAGAATTGAGAGAGTTTAGAGAAGAGTTACTAAATCCTTAGTCTCTAACAAATCTCTTTCTAAGAGGAAAGACTATTGAAGTTTAATCTAATGTCACTTGAAGACTGGAGACTTAGGGTGATCTCTTATTTACATGGGATATAGTTCAGGATCCATTACTTTTAGTTGAATGTGGCCTTGACTTTAAACAAGTATCCGTAAACGCCAGAGGCCATCCATTGCAATTTGCAAGAAACAGATGTAACTCAAAGAAAAGGGCATATTATTTTTCTCAGAGAGTTGTTAGGCCATGGAATCTGTTGCCTGAGAAGACCATTGTTAGTAATAATAAAATTACCTTTAAAAATAGGTTGGATAGATACATGAGATCATAAAATCACTTAAAATATTATATGTAAGCTATGAAGCTCTGTGAGCCTCACAGCCTTTTGCTTCTTGCAGTTCTTAGTATGGTTCTTCGTATCTAGACATAACCAGCTGTTGGAGCTGATCATAAGACAGCCATGTGGGTGGCTGGCCAATACTAGGTGGCAAAAGTGCTTATCTAAGCAGCGTGCACACTGTGGGTAAGAGAAGCAGTTTGTGTCCTCCTTTTTTTCGCTGAGGGTGGTGGCCTGCAGGTCAGAAAAAAATAAAAAAAACACCTAATCCAAAGGAAAAAAATAACTAGTGGCTTCTTAGGAGGAGCTGCAAGGGCAGCCTCTAACCAGTTAACACTAGAGCAGCTTAAAATTGTGTATTGGATTGGGGAAGGGGGAGGGAAAGAAGGAGAAGGGTGTGTGGTGTGTGTCTGTGGGTGATCTAGAGGGCAGTTCTGACATCATCAAATTTTTCACCAACCTTGAAACATATAATTTAAAAACATTAAAAAACTGAACTGTCCATTAAGTAGAGCGGTGTGTGACTGTATGTGGGAGATGTAATAGACAGCTCCTGCATTGGCCCCATGGAGGCTGGGTAATTGTGCAGATTGTGCTGGTACTTTGCAGTCTCTAAAACTCTGAACCCTAAAGAGCTACTAGTACCCTGTCTCTGATATACAATATATAATATATCTGCTAGCTGGGGGGGGGGCAGATGAAGGCCGAGGTGGGGGGGTGGATGAGAGAGAGCTTGGGTGTTGTTAAAAAAATACTTCACTGCTTGGTCCCTTCCCTACCTGTCCACACCAGTAGGCTAGCCCAGATCCTGATGTGCCCCATTATATGTGCATGTGTGGGTGGAGCACAGTGTCCATTGCAAGACTCAGATTTCTGTATGCCAATATGCCATGCCTGTTGATGAGTGATGACAAGGCAGTTTGGGGCAGGACTTGCGGCAAGTAGCCCTTTGAGATTGGACTCCCTGACATACATCCCACCCCAGACTACATTGTTGTCACTCACACTCAGCATGGCATATGTAAACAGCATTCTTGTGCTGGATAATGTGCTTCTACTTCTCCCCACATGACGGGCAGTATCAGGCTAGCCTAGTTTGGACATTTAGGGTATGGAGAATGCAGTATGGGGACACATAGTTGTGCCCCCTGAAGATGGAGCCAGTGGATTTTTTAATAGTCCAGCACCACTCGGGGAACCAGAGTGAAGTGACAGGAGGACCCAGGATGGGGGGGAGGGGTCACATCTCACACTTCCTGCTCCCAAGCTCTGCACAAGAACTACTAACCCATAATGCTTCACTGATTTTAGGGGACATGCACATCTCACATTCTATGTTTCTCAGGCCTGCATCTGCACTACTACGCCACAGTGCCTTCCTGAGTTTGGGAGGGAGTTCATGTGTCACATTCTGTGGTGTCCAGCTCTGTGCCTGAACTTCTAGGCCACAGTGCCTTGTTGCTTTGAGGTGGTTGTCATGTCACATCTCAGACTCTGTGCTTCCACGCCAAATAAAAATATCATAGAAGGATGGGAGGGGTGGCCTGTGCCCAGACACATCTCCTATTCATGCTACCTGTCTCCTCAACAAGCATGTCATACTCAGGGAAGGTAAAAGGATACAAAAATACAGACAAAAAGCATTGTTTTAAAAGATTAATTTTAATATTTTATGTGACAAAGAAATCAAAAATAATGATTCAGATGTATTTCTCATATTCAAACTGTGTAAAAACAGATGGTATACTGTGGTAATGGTGACTGCAAATAAGCGACTTGAATATGAGCGACTCAGTTACAGTGCCTGTTATGTGGGCTACCGTGCAAGGTTGGTGATCAGTGTAACAGGAAGAAGGGGACGGCAGAAGAGGAGGGAGAGTTTGTAGAGGGTTGTGCTGTGGGAGACGACGAGCTGCTGCCATTGGGGAGTGGTGAGGGTGGCAGGCTACAGTAGTAATGGTGCAGGGTTCGGGGCTGGGCAGGAATATAATTTTTAATTGTCATGCGTGCACTGTAAAGCACATTTTCTTCTCAAGGTTTTTGTCCCTCCCCACTGCACCCCCACCAGAGTTAGTAATCTTTAAGTGGGGGGGAGTTCGAGGGAACAGCCACCCGCAGAAAAACCTGTTTAGTTCCATAGATGTTTCTTTGCTAGAGTGCACATCGCCTTTTTTTTCGGTGATGTGCACTCAACATAATCCGCGATCGCCATTATGACATGGAACCAAACAGGTCTAATAGATTCAATAATGTTTTCTTTTTGTTTTTTCTTAGCTACTGAAAAACTAATAATTCTTCCCCTCATATAAGCTTTAAAGATGTCCCACATACAACGAAAACCCACTTCTCCATTGTCATTGATATCAAAGAAGCATTTAGCCTCTTCATCTGTCCAATCTATAAACTCTGGGTCTTGAAGCAGTGAGACATTAAACCTCCATCTAGAGACCTTACTCCTATCTCAAGACAGGGAGAGTACTATTTTCGAAAATGCACCAGTAGAGGTGCAGTGCTTAAAAATGAGTTTTATAATCTCACCCAGATCTTCTGTTTTTAAATATTAGACTAGCTAGGTGTGGATTTGAGGTTTTGAGCAGGGTCCCATGGAGGCACCACACTTTCTGAGGATTCTGCTTCCTGGAAGATTGGTGGGAGGGGTCGTGACTTCTTAAAATGTGCAATCTGATTTGTTGCAGAGCAGATCAAGCCATAAGCCCTTTTTTGCTTAACTGTTGACTAAATCAACATCTCCTCCTGTGGTTGGCAATCAGGTAACGATAGGATCGGTGACTGATGAGGAGAGGAATAGCAGCTGGAAGACTCTATCCTGTTTCTGCAATGACTCCATGTTTTTTTCTTGGTGTTTGTTTTGCTTCTGGATGTTGTCATCTGATGCCCTTTCACTGCTGGTGAGGTCAGTGTTTCCTTTTAATCGATGGATTACTGACCTCAGCAGGTAGGTGACTTGATACCTTGGCATAGGTAGGGGATAAGGGAACCTTTGAAGCCATGGAAGATGTGTTAGGGTGCAGCTGGTTTTCTTCCTGGCTATGCACAGAGTATGAGAAAGCTCATGAGATGCTGTCAGAATCCCTATAGCGTGGGCATTGTTCTGATTCAGTTGATCTCTCGGTGTTGGTCTTTTTTGAATAAGTGGCAGTTTGTGGTTTAACAAAATGATGTCTCTTGGCACTTATCTGTCCATTTTCCCCTGCTACTTCTTCCATAAAGTCCCATGCCCTGTCTATTGTTGTACAAGCCATGGCAGGTCCAAATTTAGGCTGTAACATTAACGTTGCAGGACATTTCATAAAGTAGTTGATTCCATTCTTCTGCAGTGCCTGTTTAACTTCACTAAACACTTTCCTCCTCTGGATGATCTCTGCTGAAACATCCTAGGGATATGGGTGGCTGTACTTTCTTTCAAAATAATTTTGTCATCAAAAAAATTTGAAACAGAATACTATACATTTCCTGTTATTCAAGAGTGGTATGCTAAGCAAGGATAGGTTATCAATAATGAGCCCATTGACCACATTCTGTCTGGAAATCTAACCACGTTTAATGCCACTAGGTCTCCAATTCCAGCTTTCTTAGAGGAAAACTGAAGAATTAAAGCCAACTATTGAAGTACAGTATTCGATAATTACAACTCAACTGATGGAGATCCTCCACAGGATTACAGAGTTTAAATATCTAAATGTAATAAGTATATTCTACATGCATTGTTTGATTTTATTACATTCAGCTTCAGGTTGTTAAAAAAATGACTACAACACATGTATGCTCATGCTCAAACATGTGTCAGGTCTTAGACTCAGCGTAATGGAAGAACTGATGTATCTTGTGAATTATTTGAAATGTGTCTGTATATAAGTAAATTGAAAATTAATAGCACTCTTTAATGGAAAAAAAAACAGGTCTAAAATTAATGAGAGTAAATCAAAACCTTTCTGAAATAAATCAGTCAGAATCCCTAAATAAAACCTAGCTGTCTATGATTGCCCCTACATTATTCTCTGTATAGTATTTCTTATTGCACATCCTGAGATACAGTAATTGGTCAAGAAATACAGTACATTCTTTGAGTCAGAACTGAAAGGGGTTATTACCAAATCTATAGTAGGCATGTATTAGTTTCTCCTTAATAATTACAGCTCTTTAATAATAAAACTGTCATACCCTATTAAATATGTAAGCATTTAAAGACCCTAGCACAATAGTGACACAAATGTAGAGCACTGGTCAGCACCATGTATTTTAATAGGTAATATCAATGGCTCAAAAAGAAAAAAGCTCTCAAAAGTACTGAAAGTACAAAACAGGCATTTTATTAATGCTGGTGTATCAAACATGCATACAGATTTATTAACCCTCACCAAACATTAGGTATTGTTGTAAGGGGTCGACTGGTAGTTGATATTAACATCCAATAAAATACTTAGTGCTTTAAATAGCTCTGAACAGAACTGGAACTAGCATCCACAAGTTCAACATTGCTCAAAAACTGAAGAAGTACAAGTCCAGATGCTCTGAAGATGACTCACTAGTCGATATGTAAGTGTGTCTTGCCACCACAGTGCATGGTCATGACCTTACCTACCAAAGAGGTGCTACCAGTTTCTCTCTCAGCCTCAGGATAGCAGGTTTAAATTTTGATTTCCCTGTAGATGTTTTGCACACAGCAGTACTTAAAATTGTAAACTCTGAATGTTCAATCATAGACCAATGGAAATGTTGCAATCTGACTTGTGCGTCTCCTGTTTTTGAGCAATGTTGAAGTTGTGGATGCTAGTTCTGGCTGTTTAGAGCTATTTAAAGCACAAAGTGTTTTACTGGATAATAGTAATGAATACCATCTGATCCCTTACAACAGTACCTAATGTTAGGGGTGAGTTAATAAATCTGTATGCACGTTTGATACACTAGCATTAATAAAAAGCCTGTTCTGTACTTTCAGTACTTTTGAGAGCCTTTTAATTTTTGAGCCATATGGCCTGTTACAATGTGTGGTGCTGACCAGTGTTCAATATTTTTGGAAGGCTGTAGCCTGTACTTCAAGGGGTCAGTGCAACTAGCCACACACCCCTTTTGGCCCATTTAAGGGCTGCTCTCCTCACTTCACACTCAAGCATCTTTTCCTTTCCTCTGCATCCACCCCTCCTCCTCCAGCAGCATGCCTCTCTCCTGTGGACTTCTTCCTAAAGTACCTTTAGCCAAGGGAATCACTCCTGAGGCACCTCAAGGGGTGGAACCCTCCCCTAGAATTCCTTGCCTTTGTACCCCTACAGGGTGCTATATCCCATGGATAGAGAGGTGAACAGCCAAAGTTAATCTATGTTACAAGCACGAAAACCAGTTGCACAGGCACATTGAAGTGGAACTATTGTTACTTCAAGATTTATACTTCAAGGTATGTATACACTCTGTTGGATTTAATGTGAACCCCCACTCTGTGCTTTCTCAAATTAAAGACACTTTAATTACTTTACAAATACTTTTACTTTTGGACTCACCCCTTATGTTTTATGAAGAATTGTTTTTATGCTCTCTAAAAGTTCTCTTAATTCAAAATTGCGATTTAAGAAAAATGTAAAATTTCTGCTATTTGAACTGTGAATTATATTTTCAAAGGTATGATTGCTCATGTTGCTATGATAATTATTCATTCTCTATGTTTCATTATTAATATAGGTTATGGTTGCTGTACCCTTTGAACCCTGTAATGATTTGTATGCTGAAACAATCGCTGCTGTAACTGAATTTCTGGTGACCAGGCTTTGCCTCTACCTCCAGGATCTGAAGGATGGACAAAAGTAGACAGTTCGGCAGTGTGGCCCTCTGCACATGGACTGCTGACTAATTTTAACCATTATCATGCCACGCCTGCCTATTTTACTCTCCTTATGTGCCCCTCCCCACCAGTGCTGGACTTAACCTTCCTGCCCATTGGACTTCATCTGTGCCCTCTGCTTTTCCTACCCAGAAGGCACAATCCTCTGCTGATGACATCACACTAATTTCTGTGGCAACAGGCTGAGACTTGATAAGTAGAAGTGTATGAATTAGCAACAGGAAGAAGTCTAAGAGGAAAAGCTCCTGTTTTCATGACAATATCTTTTGTATTGCAAACAGAAGGGCTTGATTGTCCAGTGTTTGGTGGGAATTAGAGTAACAGTTTGGCTGATGCAAACGTTAAATTTCTTTTGCTACAATATCTATTATTTTCCCAATTGTTCCAGAGAAGGGCAACCAAAATGGAGCTGGGACTACATCAGAAAACATATGAGGACAGATTAATGGAGCTCAATATGTATACCCTAGAGCAAAGGTGTGAGAGAGGTGATATGATTAAAACAGTCAAACATCTTTAGGGCATTAACAAGATGAAAGTCCCTAACATGTTTCAATAAAAAGAAAAATAGCAGGACAAGAGGAAACAGCATGAGATTAGAGGAAGGCCAATTAAGGGGTAATGTGAGGAAGTTCTTTTTCACAGAAAAGGTGGTGGATGCATGGAACAGCCTACCTCAGGAAGTAGTGGATGTGAATACAGTGAAGGGCTTCAAACAGGCATGTGATAGGCATAAAGGAGCAATACAGATGACTATGAATAGATAGGCCACTGACAGAGTACAGCCCTATGGCACATTCATAAGGTAGAAAAAATGGGCAGACTGGATGGTGTTGCGGTCCTTATCTGCCATTAACTTCTATGTTTCTATGTATTTATCTTATTGAAGTTTAACATGGTAACAGATAAAATTATCTAGATAATTACGTGTATACTGCTTAAAGCTAAGCAGATGTTAGACATAATAACAATTACCTCTTATCTACTAACTGTATATACAATTATGCCTAGAAATATCCCACATCTTAAGTGTGAGTATTTGAAGTACATAGAAACATACACTTTGTCAGCAGAAAAGGACCACTTAGCCCATCCAGTCTGTCCAGATGTTCCCTGCCTAATCTGTTTTTGCAGACCCTAGCTGGTCTTTTGACCCTTCTCCCACCTCCCTGCCGATTTATTAATAATGCATACCTCTATGTCTAGCTTATGCACGCTTGAGGCCCCCCACTATTTTTATCTCTACCACTTCTGCTGGTAGGCTGTTCCGGGTGTCTACCACCCTTTTAGTGAAGTAGTATTTCTTCACAACCGTCTTAAACTCTCCCCACCCCCAGCGTCATCATATAACCCCTGGTCCTGATCCTGTTTCTCATTTGAAAGACTCCTCTCCTGAACTTTGTTCACTCCTGTGTGAATTACAGCAGCAGTTAGCAACTGTATACAATGTATATTTCATGTTAATAAAGGACTTAACTGATGCATTGCTTGGTTCATTATCCAGCTTCTAACTACATAAAGAAAGATCTTACTTCAAGGGAGGTTTTTGCAGCAGGTAATCTGCAGCAGGAATAAGCCACTAGGCACCAGGACCACACAGAAACCTTTCTAGCTAGCAGTGTACTACACGGAACCACCCACCACCAATGTCATTCCACCGACGTAAGCCTATCCTATAAAGGTGGGTGGTTCCCCCTGCTGACCTGCACGTCAGACCACTGACACTGCTGCAGCTACACCTGACCACCATTTCCTGTGCTTTATGACTTTTTTATTTTCCTTTACTTTTAGTATAAAAATAGCTTTTTTCAGCGTTACCAGATTTAGGCTTATGTCTTCTTAACCTGCCTTGTCTTCCGACTGTTCCACTAAGTGTGCCTGTGGCAAACAGATTTCTGAAAATGATGGACATTCTGCTTGCATCCTGTGCTTAGGTCCCAGCCATGACTCTGAGTCTGACAGTTCTGCAAGAAATTTAACCAGGCAACACAGAGATGTCACCTGAAAATTCTGGAGAGCCATCTCCTTAAGCAGAAGCTCATAATGATGGAAGAGGAGTTGCAGACCAGGAGCTCTTTGACTTCACCTCAGTACTCTGGGGCTTCCTCCTCTTCTGATACCAGTAAAAAATCTAATGGGAAGCATAAACACCAAGATAAAGACCAGGACCGGGACCAGACACAGTCCACTTCCCGCTCATAGTCTCATCAAAGCCTTTGGCTGTGTCTGGGTCTTACTCCCATGGATGGTCAGCCTCTTTGGCCCTGCCAGCCCTCAATTCCTCCTGGCTACTGGTAGCCCCACTACCTGCTCTTCATACCTCTCAACTGTTCCACATTATGAGGAACGTTCCTCATTTTACTTCACAAAAGCTCCCTGTTTCACATTGTGAGGACTTGTCCCACATTCAGTATTAACATTTTAAGCAAAAATCTATAGTAAATTATGCAAAAATTATATTATTCAAGTAATAACAGACTTTCTGAACATAAATGCAAACATTTTAACAGTGTTTTGAGCTTCCTAGGTAAAGATTTGATTAAGTGTTCCACATTTTGCTCATTTGTTCCACATTTTGAGAGGCAATGTTCCACATTTGGGGGACAAAAGTTTGAGAGGTATGCTGCTCTTATCTTGATGGTGGGCAGTGGCTCCTCTGGGCAGGGGACTTTGTCTCTTGCCCCCCAGCAGCTGAAGATCAGACCCCTCTCCTTGGTGGACTCTCAGCAAGGAGGCTCAGCCAGTGATGATTCTTTGGGAACCAGTCCCTTGCCTACTTGGCAGCACTAGCTGCAGGCTGCAGGAGCTTCCCCATGCCCGGTCATGCTTCAGCCTTCACCTGTGAGGCTACTGTCCCCCATGGTGCCGGTCTCACCACTGATGGCACCTGTTGACACCCCTCCCAGACTCCCCTGGCCTGATCCCACTAAGTTTCTTCCATTGCTGACTCAGCTGGACCCAGTACCAGCTCCTCCTCCAGCACATGCAGGACTTATGCCAGGGTACCTGGTGCCAGCTCTGGCTGGACCGACCCCGAGCTACCCGTATCTAGTGCAAGCCAGCCCTTATCCTTAGGTCTACAACTGCCCTCCACCAGTTGATGTAAATGCCCTGTTCAATTCTTGGTGGGCTCTGGTGCAGTAGCATAACCCAGCACCAATGGGCCCACAGTTGACATCTCGCTGCTGCCCTCCTGGGACCCAGCCTCCTTTGGATCCTGTCAGACTGGGTCCCAGAGATGTTCACATGACAGGTGCCAAGTCTGATGCTGGTTTGGGCAGATGCCTGGATCAATGTCAGTCCCTGGAAAGGGAGCCAGATGATGACTTCCCTGATATTGGGTTGTATTGATTCTATCGGTCTGGTCCTAGCTCGGATAGTCTGGTGTTCCTTGAAGACAGGTGAGGTTCCAAGCTCACTGAAAGATGTGGTGGTGACACCACTCTTCAAGAAAGCTTCTCTGGACCCAGACTACCTAGCAAATTACAGACCAATCTCTTACCTCCCCTTTTTAGGGAAGGTTATTGGGAAAGTAGTGGCCACTCAGCTGGAGGACCATTTGACCATCCATGACATCTAGGAACCTCTCCAGTCTGAATTTCGAAAGAGGCACAGTACTGAGACAGCACTGGTTCGGGTGCTCAATGATGTCCTGATGGCTAGAGATCGGAGGAGCCATTCTATTCTAGTCCTCCTCGATCTCTCATCAGCATTTGACACTGTGGACCATGGGGTGCTGCTTGATCATCTGAGGTTCATCTGTGGACTGTCAGATACAGTCCTTAGGTGGTTTACATCGTTCCTCATGGGAAGATCACAGAGAGTGGTGTCCGAGGTTTATTCCTTGGATCCAGTTTCTCTATCATGTGGGGTTCCACAGGGTTCAGTGCTGTCCCCATGTTGTTTGCAGTGTATATTCTGCCCCTCAGAGAAGTTGTAAGAAGGTATGGGTTGAGGTTTCACTGCTATGCTGATGATAACTAGCTCTACCTTTCTTTTGCACCTAACCAGGATGGAGCTATCTCAGTCTTTAATAGCTGTCTCATGGAAATCCAGGAGTGGATGGATACCAGTTGGCTGAAGTTGAACTCTGACAAGACTGAGGTAATGGTTGTGGATCCGGGGTGCCGGATAGCCGGGTCAGTTGCGGGTTCACCCTCTGGACTGTTTCTTGGGGATGTGTCACTCCTGACCTCTGAATGGATGCGAAACCAAGGGGTCATTTTTGATGAAGGGCTGACCCTGTATGTGCAGGTGTTGGCTGTTGTCAAATCCTCTTTTTACCATCTGAGGAATATCTCCAGGATTAAGCACCTTGTTCCGTCAGGCAACCTTCCTACTCTGATCCACGCCTTTGTGACCTCATGGTTAGATTACTGCAACCTAGGGCTACCAGGGTTGGAAATCTGCTGCTTGCAGCTAGTGCAGAATGCGGCAGCCTGGCTTTTGATGGGGTTATCTCAGTCCTGTCATATTTCACAGGAGCTGCGTGGACTGCACTGGCTGCCAGTTCAGTGGTGGATCACCTTTAAAGTCTGTCTTCTTACTTTTAAAGTCCTACACAGACTTGGCCTGGACTATCTGAAAGAGCTTCTGGTCCCTCACTGCCTAGGGGCGATCACTCCGCTCAGCTGATGAGGGGTTGCTAGAGATTCCGAGGGTGTGTTTGAAATCTTCTGGGGCTAGAGCATTTGTGTATGCTGTCCCTACCCTCTGGAATTATCTACCCCGTCGGTTATGAGCGTGCACCACCGTGGAAGGATTTAGGCAGTTATTAAAGACCTTTCTATGGTGCCAAGTTTTTTGGTTACTAATTATTGGATGTTTTAGTCTGATTTTGTTATTGAGATATTTGTTTTATTTATTGAGTGATTTTAATATTGTTAAGGCACCATGATATTTGAAAGGTGCTGTATAATTAAAGCTTATTATTATTATTAAGAAAATATTACTTACCATAGTAATCTTGTTTCTTCTAAGGGAATCTTACTGTATTCTGACAAATTCAGTACGGTCTCACCATAGGACTGCCCCCATAGTCAAAATGGTTAATAGAACCCATGCTAATAGTGGAATGTTAGGCTCAAGCTCAGTTTTCAAACCACTGTCCTTGATTGCACTTCCTGCAACCGTCAGTTTCTTATGAAGCATGCAGAAGTTAAACAAACTAGCTAACTAATCTAATCTAACAAAACAAATCAATCCCTCTTTTAGGGGTAAACCCCTCTTAAAAAACAGAGGGCATCTCCTAAGACTCAAGTCAACAGATGTTCAAGAAAGTATTAGGTACCCACAGGTTTCCAACATCAGTTGTACAGAAAGTATGCAGTGCCCTGTAGGTCCTAGCAGGGGAGGAATTGTGGGGGCTCAGAATACAGTAAGATTCCCTTGGAAGAAGCAAGATTATGATGGTAAGCAATGTTTTCTTTAAACCCCAGGAAATCTTACTGTATTCTGAGAAATGCAGACTACCCAAGCAGTGCCTTTGGAGGTGGGCAGAGGACCTATTTAGGAAACAGGCTCTGCGGGACTGCTGTGCCAAACCTGACATCACTCCTAACCTGGGTATCCAGATAGTAGTGTTTGGTAAATGTGCGAACTGTTTTCCAGGTAGCTGCTTTGCAGATTTTCAGCAAAGGGATATCTCTAGAAGCTGCTATTGATGCTGCTGTTCCACTGGTGGAGTGGTCCCTGAGCCCCTGTGGAGCTTGCTTGCCCACTTTGGCATAACAGAATTGGATACATGCCACAAACCATCTTGCTATGGACCTCTTCATGACTGGTTTACCTTTGCCCACTTCCCCATAGGTCAAGAAGAGTTGGGTCCTATCCCCTCTGTGACCTTTTGTATGCTCCAGGTAGTAGCTGATAGCTCTTTTTACATCTAGGCTATGCAGTCTAAATTCCCCTGAAGAACAATGGCTAGCAAAAAAGACTGGTAGTGAAATGGACTGATTGACATGAAAGTCTGACACCACCTTAGGAAGAAACTTACTGTTGGTTCTAAGGACTACTTTGTCCCTGTGGAATGCTATATAGTCAGTCTCCATAGACAAAGCCTGGATCTCACTAATCCTCCTGGCCAAAGAATTTGCAACTAGAAACACAGTTTTTTCAAGTTACATACTTGAGATCAGCTGATGACATAAGCTCAAAAAGTGGCTGCATGAGCTGTTCAATGCATATGTCCAAGTCCCACATTGGAGTGGGAGCTCTATGTGGAGGGTACAAGTGTAGCAACCCCTTAAAGAATTTCCTGAAAACTGGATTTGAGGCCAGAGATGATGCTTTGCCTGCTGACAGGTAAGCTGAGACAGCTGCCAAGTGCACTTTCAGAGTGGATGGTTTCAGACCAAGGGATTGAAGGTGGGTTAAATAGTCCAGGACAAGTGGCAAACCTGCCACAGCTTGGTCCAGATTCTTGTTCCCGCACCATATAGAGATTCTCTTCCACTTGGATGAGTAGGTCTTCCTGGGGGAGGGCTTTCTAGAAACCCTAAGGACCTCCATGACCCCTTTCGAGAGATGCAGGATGGCATACTCTAGGTCCTCAAGAGCCAGGCCTTGAGCCTGAGAGGCCAAAGGTTGGGGTTTAGGATTCTGCCCTGGGAAGAAGTCAACAAGTTGTGCTTCCTGGGAAGACTGATCAGTCTGGGTACTGATAGTGCCAGAACCAAGGGGTACCATGGCTGCCTGGTCCAGTCTGGAGCAATGAGGATCATTGTAGCTGAATGGGATCTGAGCTTGTTCAGAACCCTCAGTAGCAAGGAAAATGGAGGGAAGGCATACAGAAACTTTTCTGTCCACTCCAAGGTCAGTGAATCCATTGGGACTGAGCCCTTCACTAGGGGCCTGTAGAAAACTTGAGGAAACTGGTAGTTGTCTGGGGCTGCAAAGAGATCTATCTCTGGAGTGCCCCACCTTTTGAACACAGTCTGTAACACCTGCCTGTTCAGGGGCCACTCGTGGTGATTCTGATTGATCCTGCTCAGGGCATCTGCCAATACATTGTCTTTCCCTGGCAGATGGACTGCTGGTAACACAATTCCCAGGGAGTAAGCCAGAGTTTAGATTGTCATGGCTTCTGTGCACCGGGGGGGGGGTGACCTTGTGCCTCCCTGCTTGTTGATGTAGTACATTGTGGTTATACTGTCTGTCCTGACCTGCATCACCTTTTCCTGTAGCATGCTGGTGGATGCCTGAAGTGCCAGGAAGACTGCTCTGAGCTCTATATTTCATATATAACCACTGCATATAAACTGAATAAGTGGCACCACTACTGATGAAATGAAATGACCTTGTGTGTGAAGATGAAGAGCCGCAATAAACACTTAGAAGTAATCTGAAGGCTCGAGTGAAATTCTTTTGCAAACGCAACGCAAACCTTACATCCACCTTTTTGTTAACCAGTGGCACAGAAGTGGGGTTCCGCAGGACCTTGTTAACATGCTTTTTCAAGGATTTATGGATGGGCAGTAGCAGTCTTTTAAAGACTGGCACATCCATCATCTCCATGTAATCCTGTTCCTCCTCCTCATCATAGATTCTTGGGTAGGGAGGTCCAGGGATTGAGCTACTTGCTTGATAAAAGTAAAATGTAAGATATAGTCCTTGGTCCCTTTGTCAGGGGAGTCAGGATGGTGAGGATCTGGGGAAATATATGGTTCAATTGGTTCCCCGTAGTCCTCATCTTCATCATCATCAGCATGCTCATCATCCTCCTCATCAAAAGGCTCTTCTTCATGTTCCAAGTGGGAACTGGGGTAGTGCCAGAGGTACTAACTTGAGGCTGCTTCTCAACCGAGACCGGGTTACTCAGTTGGAGCACCTGGAAGATTCTAATAGCATTTGCTATCTGTTCAGTGGTTGGAACCAATGATTTATTTGGTTGTGGTTCGACCGCTCTATGTATTTCCTTTTTCTTCTTTTTCCTGAGGTTGCCGGGTTAGCAGCAGTATCAGCAGGACATTTCTTAGAAGAGGAACTGTTGTCCTTGTCAGAAGGCTGTTCCTCCGGTTCTTTTAAGCTGGTAGCCAGTTTGTCTGTAGCTGGGTCAGCAGCTTTCTCAGACATCTTCTCCTGCAGTCATTTAAGTCACCTCTCAAGTGACGACTGAGGGAAGATTTTACAGATTTCACCATACTCCTTGAGGTGGTCAAACCCCAAACAAAAAACACAAATTAAGTGAGGATCTGCCTTACTGAATGGTTCCCCACACTGTATACAATGCTGGAAACCTGTGGTGCCCATTCGTTTCTTGGTCTGTGACATTTATCGGTTGGTTAAAACTGATGAACCATACGGCCTAGTGGCGCTGAGGGTTGAGACACTGGACACCACACCTCGTGCCACGCTGGCAACCCGAGTTCAAGAATGAGCTCGGGTTGTCAAGGGTCAGTGGCGGAGGACTAGGATCGAGCATCCGAAGACAGCTCTCCCAGTACTGGGCTGGGCTAGGGGCTCCTCTGGTGCACTGGCAGCCCCTGGCGGAGGCCGGGGCTATGGCAGTGCATGAAAGCAGAGGCATGGGGATTGGGCAGTGGCAGACATCTTCCAGGTGCATGCAGGAGCACATGCACGCTGGGCGGGATGTCATAGCATGTCTGTGGCCTAGGGAGAAAACACCAAGAAAAACCCCTACCGTCAGGTGAGGTGACAGCGATTGCAGGCAAGCTGACCCACCACGTGCCCAAAGCTGGCTGACTCCCTGGTTCTCCTTGGGGTCTGAGGGCCTCTCTGTGGTGCAGGGAGAGCCCCAGACCTCGCATATCTGATGTAGTTTCCGTGGTAGTCAGTTCAGGTGGGTGGTTCAGTTTGGCGGCTGTTAGCGGGACCCTGAGAGAAGCCCCGTAAGGTAGGGTGCATAAATAGACCATCCAAGAAAAACCCAATGAACCAAGAATTAACACCATAAGATTTTTAACATTTTTAGCAAATAAATACATACTGCCTTACTGGATGGTAAAAAGAACTGAGTTAAATCTCAGAAACTTAAAAAAAAAAATAAACACTAAAGGTTCCATCCTGATTAAAGAACTGATAAGGAACCAAGAAAAACTCATCAAAATTCACTCTAATCTAGACTAAGCCTACCTGTGAACCAAGGGCAGTGTTTCAAAAATTGAAATAACTAAATGGACTTCAATGACCGAGACAAAATAAAATTCTTCAAGAAAGTAAAGGAGAGCTCTCCGGAGATGTCTTACTGAGGCAAGTGGAGTAAAGAATCTGACGATTGCAGGAAGAGCAACCAGGGACAGTGGTTTGAAAGCTGAGGTGGAGCCTAACATTCCACTATTAGCATAGGTTCTAGTAACCATTTCGGCTCTGGGGCAGTCCTATGTTGGGACCATACTGCATTTGTCAGAATACAGTAAGATTTCCTGGGGTTTGAAGACCATGATTATTTGGCCTCTTCCTCTCTGATAGAGGACTTGCCTGGGGAAGAGGAGCACCCCAAGGCAGTCCCCAAGTCTCCTTCTGATGACTACTCTTTCCTGCACATCATGAGGCACATTCAGACAGGCATGAGCTGGGAGATGGAGAAGCAGGACCCAGAGCACTGTTGACTGGCCATTTACCTATGCCAGCCTGATGCCCTTCCTTTGGTGGTGCCTCCCCTGATTGACTCTTAAGATGATGTCACTATGGCGGCCTGGAACCAACCCTCTACCATCCCAGCAGTCCCCCAAAAGGTGGACTACATCTACCATGCCCCTGCCGGTAAACTCTTCTTGGGAGAGGGCAACCAGAGGCTGACTCAGTGGTTATCAATGTGGCCCATGATCACATCAAGAAACCTAAACATCTCAGTGCTCTCCCACTGGACAAGAAGTCCAGGCAGTTGGATCATCTGGGTAAGAGGGTCTGTTCCTCAACTATTCTTGTCATTAGAGCCATTAATTATCTGGCCCATATGGCTCAGTACCAGAATGTATAGTGGGAACAGGCCAGAGACTTGGTTCAGACCCTGCCTGATGATACGTCTAAGAAACAATTAACCCAGATGCATAAAACACACTCAGATATTTGCAATCATGTCCTATGGGCCACCTATGATGTAGCTGATGCCTCATGCAGAGCAGCAGCCTCTGACATTTGTCTCCAATGTCACTCTTGATGCAGGGTGTCCGGCTTTGCCTTGGATGTGCATGCCAGAATCCAGGACGCTCACTTCCGGGGTTCAGTCCTCTTTGGAGGAGATGTGCAGCACTTGATTTCCTCCCTTCAGGAACCAGGCTGGGCTCTCCACTCCATCCATTCCTTGTACCATACCCAGCCAAGTCTGGCCAGCAGCAGCATTTTGGCTGCTCATCTCGCAGGCAGTCCCACCCTCCTGCCAAGGGCCAGGGCAAGCGCAAACAGGCATTGGCCCCACCAGCCGCCACCTCAAGGGCTCTACATGTGGCTGTCCAGCCCTCCCAGCACCTACTCCTACTTCCTGCCTCCTTGCCAGACCCCCCCCAAGTAGAGACCCGGGGGAGGCAGTAGAGGGCTACTTCTCCCTCCACCTCGATGGGTGGAGGGAGATCACCTTGGACAACTGGGTTCTGCAGTTCACAGAACATGGCCACACTCTAAAACTCCTTGAGTGGCCTCCCAACAACCCTCCAGGCAACTCTTTCTACCCCCGCATATCATCTCCCTTTCATCTGGAAGGAAATTCAAGCTCAGCTGCAAAAGAGTCACAGAGCCCATTCCTCAGGCTCAGTGGGGTAGGGGCTACTACTCCCATATCTTCCTGATCCCCAAAAAGAGTGGGGACATCTGGCCCATTCTAGACCTAAGCAAACTGAATCTGTTCATAGAGTACAAATGCTTTCAGATGGTCACCCTTCAGGGACTCGTGCTCCTCCTGAACTGGGGGAACTGGCTCTGCTCTTTGGACATGCAGGATGCCTACCTTCATATCATGATTTTCCCCTCCCATAGACATGTCCTCTGTTTCCTTTTCCGGGATGCCCACTTTCAGTTTTGGGCTCTCCCTTTATTTTTTTTTAACTCTTTGTTTATCATTCTATGGCCCCCAGACCCTCCTTTCTCTCAGATCCCCAAGTCATCCACCTTCCAACCCACTGAGGAGTCTGCCCCTAGAGTGCATGCCGCCTCAAGTTACTTCAAGCTCCCGGTTAACCCACCAGGTGGGGCAAGGAAGGCCCCATTGCCTTCCTTGGACATCAGGGAAGCGAGCGTACACAGTGGAGTCTGCCCCTCTGCATTGAGGAAGTGGAATGGGAGATCATCGCCAGGACTGTCTGACGGATTTTTCCTCCTTCTGATTCCCTTGACATCGGCATGCAATGAGGACCAACGAGCCCAATGCACGTTGAGATGCATGTCTGCTCCTGTCCTCTGCCAGCATCAACCCCCTTTGTTGTCCCCGACCGTGCCAGCACTGCCCGAGATCCCCAGGTGGCGGTGGTAAAGTGGTGAGGCTAACTCCGCCGTTGGGTGCTCCATCCTTCTCCACCCCCCCCGGCCAACCCCCGGTGGCCCGAGTCCATTCCTGAACCCAGGTCACTGGTGTGGAGTGAGTTGTGGCATCCAGCACCTCAACCCTCAGTGCCACTGGGCTGGGCCATCCTTTTTGACCTGTCCTCGGCCCCCAGGGTTTTTACCAAATGCCTGGCAGTGGTGGCAGTTGCCCTAAGGAGGCAAGGCTTCTATGACTTTCCCTATCTGGACAACTGGCTGCAAGCTGCCCCATCCAGGAAATGCCTTCTCCAGACCCTGGAGCATACTTTCAGTCTCTTCCAGTCTCTGGGGATCACTATTAACATGCCACGGTCCTGTCTGATACCCTGCCAGCAGCTCCAGTACACAGGGGCCATCCTGGACATGGCCCAGGGCATGGCCTTCTTGCCCATGGACAGGGCAGAATGTCCAACGGAGCAGGCCCATCTGGTCTCTTCCAGCCATCAGGTCCTAGCCTGATTTTTCCTATGCCTTCTGGATCACATGGCAGTGGCCATTGCTACAGTGCATCTAGCCCGTCTTCATATGAGGATCTCACAGTGGACATTGCAGGTCCAATGGGACCAGCGCATTGACCAACTGGACTAACTGGTAATGGTCTCCTATCCAGTCTGACGGGTTCTATCCTGGTGGCTAGAGCCAACCAGCCTCTTTCGGGGTTCCCCTTTGCTATCCTGATCCCCCTGCCATATACTGACATTGGATGCCTCGGGTCTTAGGTAGGGAGCCCACCTGGAAGTGCATCAGACTCAGGGCATGGTGGCAGCAGTAGAGTGGGACCTCCACATCAATATCCTAGCGATGTGGGCCATCCTGTATGCTCTTCAGGTCTTCCAGACTCATCTCCTCCTGGATCTGATCTTAGTGCAGACAGACAACATGTGCGTGGTTTATTAAATAAACAAGCCAGGGGGAATGCATTCTTAGCCCCTGTACACAGAGGTGACGAGGGTTTGGTATTGGGCCATTGAGCAGTTTTTGAGCACTCTGCCATCCATGTTCCAGGTGCCCAAAACGTCCTGTCAGACAGCCTAGGCCACTCTGGCTCCAGGGCTCATGAGTGGGAACTTCTGACCCCAATAGCCGAAGATCTCTTTGACAGGTGGGGGCGCCAAGAGCTGGACCTTTTTGCATCCCCACGTAATGCAAAACTGCCACTTTTCTGCTCACTTGATACCAGACCTGGAGTTTTCTGGCAACACACATTGTCCCTCTCCTGGAAGGGGAGGTTCATATATGCCTTCCCTCCCTTCCTGCTCTAGTGGATTCTGCTGAAGCTTCAAATGGAGGGGCCAAACATTATCCTCCTAGCTCCATTCTAGCCTCATCAGATCTGGTTCTCCTTACTGCAACAGCTGGCGGTGGAACCTCCAGTGCCCTTAACCCTGTGTACCAGTTTGCTCTCCCAGGAGCGGGGGACCCTGGTCCATCTAGATCTCAAATCTCTGCATCTCCATGTGTGGCTCCTAAGGACATAGCTGTTTCCCAGTTTGGAGTCTACCCTAGGGTTGCTGATGTCCTGATTGCTGCCAGCAGACCCCCCACCAGGGTGATCTATGCTATGAAGTGGAAGTGTTTTTCCCTTTGGGCCACTTACCATTAACTGAAACCCTTCACCTGCTTGGTAGCTCAGGCGTTTGAGTATCTTCTGATCTTTCCTGATTCTGAATTGAGGTACTCCTCCTCCTCCTCAAGATGCATTTTTCTGCTATCTCTGCATACCATGTACCTATCAAGATCAGAGCTGTGACCCAGCTTGATGTGTCTCGCACTTTTCTGTGGGGCATTTTGAATCTCAAACCTCCCATTCAGGAGCCGGTGTTGGGACTTCAGTTTCATGTTGGAGAAACTCATGTTGCCTCACTTCAAACTGGCTACAAGTTGTTAGCTGTGCTATCTGTCATGGAAAGCACTCTTTTTAGTTGCTGTCACTTCTGCTCAGAGGATTTACAAGCTTCAGGCTCTTATCTGTAAGGAGGCTTCTTTGGTTTTTCACAAAAACAGGGTGTCTTTGTGCCCCAGTCCTAAGCTACTTCGTAAGGTGGTGTCAGAGTTTACTTTAAATCAGTCCATCCAGCTTCCTGTTTATTTTCCAGAATATTCTAATCAGGGGACAGATTTGCTCCATACTTTTGATGTGCACAGAATCTTACATAACACACCAGACTAAGACTTTAAGAAAGTCTGATCAGTTGTTTGTTTCATTCGCCCCAAATAGAGAGTGCTCTCCAGTGTCCAAGCAGTGTTTTTCTAATTGGTTAGCCAATCGCTTTGTTTCTGTTACCCTAAGTACAACAAGGAACTGCTGGGTGTGGCTAAGGGCCGTTCCACCCGGGGTATGGTTGCTTCCACGACTTGTTGCAGAAATGTGTCCACTGCAGACATCTGTGCAGCTACCACTTAGAGCTCTGTCCATACCTTCACCGTGCACTTCGCCCAAGACACTGCTTCTAGACATACAACTAGTTTTGGCCTGGCTGTTCTCCAGTGCCTTCTCTCTTGAGCCTCTGGCTGCTGTGTTTCCTCCTCCTGCTGCTGTTTCATTTGGTTATCGAAACTGCTTAGGACTCATTCTTACTGGTGATTGCCTGCTGCAAGAGCCTCCCTTGAAGTAAGATAGTAGTTAAAAAATTTACAATAACAGTAGATCTTCGAGAGGAGCTCTTGCAGCAGGCTCTAATTTTCTCTTCCTTCTTCCCCCTGCTCTCTGTCTGCCTTTATCTGCTTTCATGCTAATGAGTCCTCTGCTCTCTCTTTTTTTGGTTTGTTTTGATTCTCAAAAATACTTTCTTCTTCCACTGCCCATTCCAGTTCTCCATCAGAAGAACTGAGGAGGGTGTGGTGGACTGCCCAGCTTTATAGGATAGGCCGACGTAGGCGGAGTAATGTCGGTGGTAGGCAGTCCCCCATGGTACATTGCTGGCTAGAAAGGTTTCCATGTGGTCCTGGCACCTGCCAGCTTAGTCCTACCAGTGATTGCCTGCTGTAAAAGTTCCTCTCAAAGATCTACTGTTACGATAAGTTCTTATGTAACTGTACTGTTCCCATATTTGTTAAAATGTATCTAAAGTTCCAGCAGCTAAGTGGTTCACACATTCATTAAGTGCTGTCTTTGACATAAATCTCACCCATTCTTCCAGACTGGGGGTTACTGCCCCTTTCAGATTACTGGCATGTAAGATCATACGCTTTTACCCAGATGCCACAAGCAGTAACCATCTTTTTACCCTTTTTCAAGACTGAATCAGCTTGAAGTGCCACCTAAGATGAAAATTCTGGGATCAGCTAGCTCATCCCTCCCCTCCTTCCACAATCTAGATGGGACCATGCTAGAGGACAATTCCTCCTTTAGATATCTCATGGTCTGGTTTGACCAGAATTTCAACTTTTCTGGACACATTGATGCCACCCACAAAAAGCTACACCCCAAACTGGGTGCCCTGTATTGAAGTTGTGGATGTATCCCATAGCTGGTCCGCCGTGCACTGATCCAGAAATGTATCCTCCCTGTTTCTGACCATGGGAACATAGTCTACAGTGCTGCTCCCAAATCTTCCCTAACCTACCTGGACTCTCTCTTCCATTCCTTCTGCTGTTTCACTCTTGACTGTCCTCCCCACACTCATAACTGCAATCTTTACGTGTCTCTCTCCCTTCCCTCCCTAGCATACAGGAGTCATGTCCACTGCACTAACTTTCTAGCTAAATTCTAGTTTCAATCTCTCCTCTCATATCTCTCCTCCTCTATTGCCCTCAAGCCACCTTCTTCTCACTCCCTTAGAAAGCTTGACTCATGAACCTTAACTATCTGACCCAGGTCCACTGCAGCAGGCCAGGCAGCATTCTCCCACCATTTCTCAAAAATATGGACCTCCCTCCCCCCACCTATCCATCATGCTGCCTCCCCTCGAGTCCTCACCTCCCTCCTAAAGGACCTGTTCTCCCCTGCCTGCAAATGGGCTTAATTTCCACCCTCACCATGCTTGCCTCTCTGTCCACTGCTCATGTTAGCACTTATTCAATGTTACTTGTGCAACTGATAGATAGTTTAATAGTACTATTTCTGTATTGTTGATATGACTGCATACAATTAGTCATCTTCTTTGCTGATCGTATCTTTTATCCATTTTTATACTGTATATGTCATTTTTATACTGTATTGCCTTATTGCTGCTTGTAACCTTACTGTTATCCTCATCTCCTCTCCCCAGGATGCATCTGGAAATGAGCATTCACTGTTCAGTATGACTTTCCTGGTGAAGCTTTTAAATAAATAAATAAGTACCTGGTCATAAATGTTCCAAATTATTGTCCTTCCAGGTGTAATAATTGGACAGTTTCAGAGCATAAGTAAAATATTTGCATGGGGGTGGTTACCTTTACAGCAACTGCGGTCCCTGCGTAAACCGATTTTGCATCATCTTCCAGGGATATAGTGCCAGTTATGGAGAAATTTTTTTTTCTTCAATATAGATTTTTATTGGCTTTTTTCCCCTTTTTCTCCCCATCCTCATGTCATAGGTGTGTGCTCGCATGTGAAGGCACATGCACAGCGTGCCTTGAGAAGCCCTCCTGCTATGCTGCCGCTCCCTCCCACCTGTGCTACCCAACAGGCCTCCACCCTGTGGGAGCGTAACTATGGTGGGGTAATGACTACCTCAGGGGAGGAGAACATCCTTTTGGCTGCTCAGTCCTGCTCTCCCCCCCCCCGTGCCAGCTCCCTGGTGACCCAAAGTCATTCCTGAACTCAGGTCATTGGCGTGACGAGAGTCAGGGCATTCAGCACCTCCACCCTCAGTGCCACCAGGCCAGCTGTGTGATGGAGAATTTTAAAATGAATTACCTCCCCTGAACATTCATGTTCGACTGGTAAGCATTTCTCCAAATCAGGTCCCATGTCTCCTGTGGAATTGTGCATGCTAGGTTTTCCTTCCTCCTACTTTTCTTTAGTTTTAATACTTAGATCAGGTGTTGTCCCTCAGTAGATTTTGTATAGTTTGCATGCCTCCCCTTCCTGCAGTGATTGTAGCCAAGTTGTACCAATCTTTATTCACTTGGATGGACAAGTTAGCATCTAACACCCTTCCTAAAGCTGACCTGAGTTGAAGATAAAAGTAGATTGGGTAAAGGTAGTTTTGTACCACTCCTTAAGTTCTGAGAAAGAGAGGAGTACAGTATCTCAATTGGACTGTCAACAGCATCCTTCAGTTGCTTAATGCCGTAACATTCCTAGGCAGTGTTAGAATTCAGTATTGTATTGAATTCTGGGATTCTTCCATATGGATATCAACTCAGCAGCAGACATTTGACTATCACCTAGTAGATTGTTGAAAAGGAAACATACCCGAGCAGAGATCCTTAGAGTAGGATGAGAACTAATATATCTTGGAAAGATACCAAACACTAAGGGCTCGATTCTCAAAGAGCCTTTAGACTGACACAAGTTGCCACCAAAGGCAGCTTTAATCAAAGCTTGTTGCTCCAGGGACCCGGCACCTGATTCTCTATTGTGCAGGGTCCCGACTGCAAAGTCCCATGACTTGTGACAACCCAGGCAGTGCATCAAACAGTTGGAGCATCCTGAGGATCTGCAGCAAGCTGTGGGGTGGATGTGTGCCACTCTAGCTAGTCCCTGGTGGCTAGTGGCCCCTCTCCATGATTCCTGATGTCCCTGAAATTAAAGTATTAAAAAATCCTGTGGTGTTATAGTGGCCCCCCTTCCCTGATTCCCAATGTCCCTGAAATTAATGTATTAAATAACCCCATGGTGGTATAGTGGCCCCGTTCCCCAGTCCCTGATATCCTTGTAATTAATATAGAAAAAAACCTGTGATGGTATAGTAGACCTCTCCCCAATCCCCAATGTCCCCATATATAGTATGCACTCAGCTAGCTGTCAATGACTGAGAGCATACTATATACAGTACACGCTCATTCAGAGCTCAACTGGTGGCTGGCCATGGTGGTGAGTGGTGTGTTGTGCCAGTCACCAGCTCGGTTAAGAGATGGGGGGTAGTGGGATGGTAGGGCACTGATAGGTGGGAGGTCCACTAGGCCACCATGGGTTTTTTAATATATTAATTACTGGGGCACATCAGGGATTGGGGAGGGGCACCACTATACCACCACAGTTTTTTTTAATACATTAATTATGGGGACATCGGTGATTGGGGAAGGGGGACCACCAGGGTTTTTTTTTAATACATTAGTTTTGGGGACATCGGATCTGTGGTTGGGGACCATGCCACATTGCTGCAAACAGGTCACTTCTCCCAGAGGAGAATTTTCTAAGTACCCTTAGCCAGCCCTGGCTGGTCTAATGGTACTTAGAATTTCTCCCTCTGAGAGAGTTCTGAGAATTCTGCATTAGGGGATACTGTATGACAGCCTTTGTTTGCCGCAAGCCCCCTAGCACCATGTTGCAGCTCTTTTTGGGCACATGGATGGTGCAAGCCCTGTTTGGGACAGGCAACCTGTTGTTGATGCAGGCTGCCATTGAGAATCGCTCCTGGCGCATCCTTTGGCATAAGGGGCACTTTGCACCATTCTGTGTGGCGCATGCGCCTTGCGCATGCCGGAAGCTTTGAGAATCGAGCCCTAACTGTATTAAAGTAAGTGGCTTGATAATGGATTCTTCCAATTTAACCACAAAGACTTTTTATGATCAATTAGGAACCACTGACTAGGTTGCCTAAAAAGAAAAGATTGGGAAATATTTTAAAATGAGGAAAATCTCTTAGGAAACAGAAAACTCACTGACAGAAAAAGACCTAAGTAGTCCACATGGCCTGTCCCAGGATTCCCTATTTAGAGATGCTCTAGTCTGTGTCTTCTCTCCAAGTCACCCCTTCCCCTTCCCTCCACAACCCGTCTGAGAACTGTTTGATATGCATCTCACTTCCACTTGAATCCCACTATTATCTGCCTTCCCAACCTTGCCAGGAAGTATCTCCATTTGTTATTTGGCTTTATGTTAAAAAAGTCAAAGCCTGTTTTGTTGTGTGACTAAAATTAAAAATATAACTTCTTGTCTTTCATGAGAATCACAGCTTACCTGAACAGATGACAAATGCTACTTGGCCTGGAGGGCACTCAGGGACACCCAAGGTGGAAACAGAACAGCCTGTCAGGTGTGACTCAGTACCTCTGCAGTGAAAGGAATCCTTCCAAATATTACCGCCTCCATCCCCAAAATGCCCTCTTGCATGGACATCCACAGCATAGCCACAGTTCATTTGGTGACACAGGACGTTGGCATCCAGCACATCCCACTCCCGACTGCACACAGCCCCCCACGTATCGATATATAGGATCTCCACTCTACCAGAACATGCATTGCTGCCATTAACCAGTCTGTAGGCTTTGGAACCTGAACAAAGGGGGGTAGAAATACCAGTTAATGTTTGTGTGATATTTGAATATGCACGTCTGTTCATGAAAGACAGCATTACTGCTAAAATAAAAGGTTAAAAACAATGTCAACTGTTCTGTTTAATTTCCATGTGTGTTATGTGTTTTGTTACTTTATCCTCTAATTCATCAACTTAGTATTTCAGATAATGCAGTAGTTATTTCAGTATGTTTTTTCTCAAAAATACTTGGTTCCCAAATGACTACACAATTGCTATTTGTGATATCAAAGCCTGCTTTCGTGGTAAGTGCTATGATGTGCTAATAAACAAAGGCACTCTACAGTCTATTGGGGACAGTCAAATTATTTCTACCCCGACTTCTTGGACAGGCTCCTGAGATACAGTATCAAACATGGGCAGGATAACTGAAAATTAAAAATGGCATTCTCTTGTGTATTGTAATAGTTGACACATTCATTTTATGAATGTACATGCCTCTCCTTAGGATACTCTCACTACTCTTCCTACTACCTGGCAATGTCCATCCCAACCCCGGCCCAACTACTACTACCTCCTCCCACTCCCCACCTATGGCTGGGCTCCTTCTTGCCTCCATTAACATTTGCGGTACCCTAAAAAAGTTTGCTGACCTTCAGGATTGGGTAGCACAACACCATCCTGATATTCTGGCTTTAGTTGAAACCTGGCTCTCCAAGTCCCCCCCAGGTTCCTTTATCTCCTTACCTGGATACACACTCTTCAGAGAGGACAGAGTTGTGAAGCATGGTGGTGGCTGTGCCATCTACCTCCATGACTCCATTCTAGGCCATGCCCTCCCCCAGTCCAAACTGGAGCATGGAGCCCAAGCAATCTCATTAAATATCACTCCAGGCATCTCAAGGGCCCCCCTCATTATCACCATGGCATACATTCCCCCTTGTCATCAGAATCTCGCCCTTCAATCCCTCACTGAGCACCTCTCCAACCAACCAGTTAATATGGAACACATTTTAATGGGTGATCATAACATTAACTGGCTTGCCAGCTCCTCATCTCATGCCAAAGATGCCTTAACTGCCCTCAACTTCACTCAACTAGTTACCTCTCCCACGCGCTACCACATGACAAATGGTACCACCACCCTTATTGACATTGTATTCTCTAACAGGCCTCACAAAATCTCAGACATCACTGTCCTGCCAAATGCCTTTAGTGGTCATTCCACAATTCTCTTCTCATGGTCCTGCAAGATGCCCAAGCCCGAGTCCAAATTCATATACAAGTGTCGCATGCACCCCCGCAATGCGAATCGGCTCCAGAAGCATCTTGCCCATTGGGACAGGTCCCCCATTAAAACTGCCTCACCATTAACGCAGCCCTAAATTACTTCATCAACTCCATTAATTCAGCCTGCAACACCAATGCACCTATCTCCAAACGGGCTGTGAAGAAGCATGACTGCCCCTAGATCACCTCCTCACTCAGCTGAGATATAGGGATAACCTCTGGCATAAGGCCCTTGACTCTGGGTCTCCAACCGACAGGCCAGCTTACAGAGCTGCACACAACAAGTGTACCTGTGCAGCTCAAAAAGCAAAGGCTGACCACTGCAGGAACACCCTCACCTCCTCCTGGGGTTCTTCCCCCAGATTTTGGGATGACCTTAAGGAACTTAATGACAAATCTGCATCTCCACCTCCTTCTCAACTCATTATTGATGGCTCCATCACCACTGACCCACAATGTATAGCCAACAGTCTTAACAAAGCTTTCTGGACCTCAGTGCAATCCTCCCCCAAGCTATTTTGACCCCGTCCCCTCCCCCAACCCCTATTGCACCCTCCCTCCACTGCAGGGCACTTTCTCCCTCAAAAGCTAAACCGTATTTACTCAAGGCTCCAAATGGCACTGCTCCCAGCAGTGACTCACTTGACCCCAAGCTCCTGCATCTAGTACTGAATGCTGTTATCACCACTCTCACAGACCTTCTAAATCACTCCATCTGCCTTGGACAGTTCCCCCAAGACTGTAAATCTGCTATTATTACCCCAATACACAAAAGTGGTGAATGCACCTCCCCTGGGAACTTCAGGCCCATATCTATCCTCCCCCATGCTCCAAAGCATTGGAAAAGATCGTTTCCGACCAGATTACTGAATGTCTAACCACCCATAACTTCCTCTGTGTGGAACAACATGGTTTCCGCAAGGGATTTAGCACCACCACTGCCCTCCTTGAGTTCTCCTCCTTCATACACTTTGCTCTTGATGATGGGCACACTGCTGGAGCTGTTTTCATAGACCTATTGAAGGCCTTCGACACCGTGTGTCACCCACTCCTCTTAACCACACTATCGAAGGTGGGCTTTGGTTCAGGCCCCATCTCCTGGCTCAACAATTACCTCACATCCCACACTCAATGTGTGAAAATCAACAACACCCTCTCTGACCCACTCCAGGTCCTCTCTGGAGTCCCTCAGGGCTCAATCCTGCGACCACTACTGTTTAGTCTGTACCTAAACACACTTCCTAAATCCTGTACCAGAAAAATCCTCCTCTATGCGGACGATGCTGTCCTTGTCACCTCCCACTCTGACACCACCTTCCTCCAACATACACTACAGTACTCTTTTTCCCAGGCAGAGCGCTGGTTCCTGGACCACAGACTCTTGCTCAATCTGAAAAAAACTAAGACCATGCTCTCTGCACACAACCAGAACAGATGCAAAAACTCCCCCCTTACGGTCCAGTCCAGCTCCCTCTTCCCCCTAGAGCAAGTTAATATCTACAAATACCTAGGTATAGTCTTTGATACTAGCCTCTCCTTCCACGACCATATAAGCACCCTTTCCTCTGTGGTCAGCTCTCACACAGGCCTATTAAACCGTCGTAGGACCTGTCTCCTCTCCTCCCTGAAACTCTAAGGCTTTTAATCAATGCCTTAGTTCTCTTGCTTGTGAACTATGGATTTCTGGTCTATGGAGCCTCTGACAACACTGCTCTCAACAGGGTCAAACTCTCCCTGAACAATGCCTGTAGATTACTCACTGGGACTGACAGGCTCACCCACACCTGCACTCTCTAGTCCCTGGCTAACATACTCTCTTTTGATGAAAGGCTGCGTTACCAAACCTGCCTCTTTGCCCAGAAAATTGTCACCAGCCTAACCCCTCCTGGCCTTTTCTCCACTCTCAGCCCTGCCATTTCAACTGCCTCCACCCGTAATACCTCAAAGTCCTCACTTCTGATGCCCAGAGTCAGAACATCCCTGGCCCAGAGGTCCTTCAGTTACAGAGCTCCCATTTGGCTTAACTCACTCCCTCCTTGCATCACTTCAGAAAAGCGAATTGGACCCTTTAAGACTGCTCTCCAGCAACATGTCTTTGCCTCCCACTTACGGCCTGTGGCCTCATGCCTCACTACGCACCCGGGTTGTTGATTATTCCCCAATAAACGCACACCCTGTCATGAGTTATTGCTTACTTAGTCCACTACTTCTCTCACTGTTGCTAAATATGATGGCCTAGCTACACCATTGTATAGGCTCTCCATCAATGAATACTCTGCTTTGTACATCTTAATTGCCTATGTAACTACTCTGTGCCTGTCTGGTATAGTTCATTATTTGTATTTTTTTTTGTGTTGTTGTTTGATGTAATGTGTACGTGATTAGCTACGCCATTATATAGGACATCCCTCCTGTTTATTTCCACTATGCTCTTATCACTGCTCTGTATGTAACCTGTTTCACTGTACTGTCGCACTGTATTGTCTCTTGAAGAGAAGACTTTGGAAATGAGCTTTCAGCTCAAAGGTTTGTAATTTTGATACATCAATAAATAAATAAAAAATAAATAAATAAATTGCTGTTTCAGAAAGTAGGCAGAGTAGGTGGTCTGGGAGGTCCAGCTGTGGTGGTGTCATGATTGTACCCCAGTTTCAGGAACGTGCCCAGCTCTCTGATTGTTCTACAGCTGATGACTGGGTCTGCCACCAGGGGTAGCACTGTCTGGTTCAGTATGGGAGGTGGCACTGTGTTTCTGCCACAGCAACTCTGTGAGTCAAGAAGGAGGGCTTCAGATGTTTGGGCCCATGCATCCTTTATAAATTCACAGGGTATGAAGGGACTGGGCCACAGTGCAGATGGAAGGGGGGTAGCAAATATGGAACAAGCGAGCACCACTGATGAGGAGAACACCGAAAACTCACCAATGCAAAGAGCTCTCTCAGTCTTGATGTTTAGATTGAAGTATGACAGGAGAAGCCATCTTATTGCTTAATTCTCACACCTTTAGACAAGCATTTGTCAATGCCGAATGTTGATTGCGTTGGTCCGTTGAGCTCGCTCACTGCCCCGTGTCACTCACTCGTTCTGTTTCTCCCGGTGCTGCAGGCTGATCTTTTGTACTGGGCTCCTGCCTGCGTTAGAACTTTTTTTGCCCACAAAGAAATCTGCAGGTGTCCTGACAGAGCTCTGTTGAGGTGGGTCACTCCCCCTCTCTCACTTGCTCATTCTGTTTCTGCTGGCGTTGCAGGCTGCCTTTTTGTACTGGGCTTCTGCCTCTGTTGGTGCCTTTTTCTGACCACAAACAAATCTGTAGCAGTCCCGACAGAGCTCCGTTGAGCTTGCTGACTCCCTCTGTCTCACTCACTTGTTCTGTTTCTGCCGGCGCTGCAGGCTGCCCTTTTCTACTGGGCTCCTGCCTATGTTGCCGCCCTTTTCTGCCCACAAAGAAAACTGCAGCAGTCACAAGAGAGCTCCATTGAGCTCGTTCACTCACTCCCCCCCTCTCTCGCTCGCTTGTTCTGTATCTCCCGGCACTGCAGAATGCCCTTTTATACTGGGCTCCTGCCTGCATTGTCGCCTTTTCCTGCCCACAAAGAAATCCACAGCAGTCCCGACAGAGCTCAGTTGAGCTCTGTCACTCCCCCCCAAGTCACTCGATCCTAATCTGTCCATTTCCGACATCGACTGCGGTATTCTGCGCCGGAAGAGCGGAAACACATTTCGTCCAGGATGTGAAAAATGACAGCTGTACTGTTCATAAGGAGGTGTGAACAAATGGCAGTGTTGAAAATCTGGCATGAAAATATTCCTAATTTGCAAGCTTACAAGGATGCATGGAACATGCACAACACACACTTGTAACACAGTCATTTTATGGAGTTTCATCACAAAATTTTCACCATAGGCATTTTAGGACCTCTGCTCATGAACAGTGTCATTGTGATTAATATGTCCCGAACACTGATTTCCCACAACAACCGCGCTACTGTGCGCCGAAAGAGCGGAAACACATTCGGCCAGGATGTGAAAAATGACAGCTGCACTGTTCATAAGGAGGTGTGGCAAAATGGCAATGCTGAAAATCTGGAGTAAAAATTCTGCAAAGTTGCTAAGGTACGTGCGTGCGTGGAAACTGCACTATGCAAGCTTGTAGCAGTCTCATTTTATGGACTTTTGTCACCAAATTTCCAACATAGCCATTTTAGGGCCTCTGCTAATGAACAGTGTCACTGTCATTTTCATAATGTGTCCCGAACACGGATTTCCCACAGCGACCGCGGTACTCTGTGCTGGAAGTGCGAAACACGTTTTGGCCAGGATGTGAAAAATGACAGCTGTACTGCTCCTAAGGAGGTGCAGAACAATGGCAATGTTGAAAATCTGGAGTGAAAATATAAATTTGCGAACTGACGAGTGTGCGTGCAAACTGCTCAATGCACTCTCGTAACACAGTCATTTTACGGAGTATCGGCACCAAATTTTCAACATAGGCATTTTAGGACCTCTGCTCATAAACAGTGTCACTATCATTTTTGTAATCAGTCGCAAACACTGATTTCCAACAGTGACCATGCTATTCTGCGCCGTAAGTGTGAAAACACATTTCAGAGAGGATGTGAAAAATGACAGCTGTACTGTTCAGAAGGAGGTGTGAAAAAATGCCAATGTTGAAAATCTGGCATGAAAATATTGCAAATTGGTGAAGGTCTGAGCGTGCGTAGCAACTGCGCAATGCACGCAAGTAAAACAGTAATTTTTTGGATTTTTTCCACCAAATTTGCAACATAGGCTTTTTGAGAGCCCACCTCATGAACACTGGCACTGTCATTTCGAGATCGGTCCCAAAAGGTGATCTGCAGCGACCGCAAAATCACCTTTTGGGACCTATTAACACCGTGACAGTGCCAGAATTCATGAGGAGGAGTCCAAAAAACCCCATGTTGAAAATTTGGTGCCAAAATTCCAAAAAATGCCTGATATATGCATCAAAGTTGAAAAAACTCTGTTTATTCCATTATACAGCTTAGCGGCATTTCCTCAGTTCGCGGTCGGCTTTGAAGAGTGCAGACGTATTCCCGGTCCACCGAAGATCGTTGCACTAGACTCCAGAGGTCATGGGTGGGGGTGTGGGGAGGCAGGGTGCGCAGTGGTGGGTGTGCGGGTTGTGGGAGGGCAGGAGACGCCGAGAACCTTTTTTACAGGAAAAAGACATTGCAGGACCGTTTTTATTTTGCAGAGGCATGTGGCAAGCTAGGGTGGGCTCCCAGTATGCCACGGAGTCTTTCTTTTGGGGAAAGCTGTAGCCAATGGGGATTGGGTACCCTGCCAGTACACAACCAAGGTTATTACATTACCGACGGGATTGGGCACCTCAGAGGCACGCAACAAAAGAGGGGCGACATTATGCCGACAGGGATTGGGCTCCCCATCGCAACATAAACATTGTGGCACTGCAGCCGCCGAGGGATTGGGGCACCCGACAAATAAACACGGCTGGGGCACATACTGCCGAGGAGGATTGGGCAATCAGGGAAAGATTGTTTAGAACATGGCGGCAAGCCGCCACCATGTTCACAAACAATATCAGTGTTTCAAGATCCCGCCCTGCAATGATGGGTTGCTCCCTCATTGCAGCAAATGGCTGATGCTGCAATGACGAGGCGGCCCCTGATTGCAGCAGCTAATTTTTTACAAGGTTGTGGCACGCTGGCTGAACTAGTGTCAGCAGCAGCATGCTACGGCATTGGGGGCAGGGAGCCAAGCCTTTAAAGGCCGTGGGGGCACTGTCCCCAACAGTGCTGCGCCTCCACAACCTGCTTTTGGAGAAAGCTGTCTCAATATGTTTCTTTCGCATGCACGCAATCAACATAAAAATAATGAATCAGCTGGGAGGCTCAGTAGACACACACAGCAGGAGCCTAAAGGATCTGAAGGCAAATCTGGCTGACTAAGAGGAAAAGCACTTATTGTAGGGTGTTGGGGTTGGTTACCTACATGCCCACAGACAAAGGGAGGCCCAATGCCAGAGGAAGAGGTCTTTACAGCCCCTGGTGCAGGTATCCCCCAACATCCCCACCCTGGAGGGTCTCATTGCACTTAGAAAATGAATTTCCCCACATTTGTCAATGAAATTTGAAATATACAAAAAAAAATTTCAAAATAACAGTCCTTCCACTCGTAGGTTGTCACTAGAGGGTGCTAGTGTTAGTGTTTGTATTGTTTTCTGCAGATCTTGAGTACCAGTACTGTTAAGGCCTGTTCACTCTGTGTAGGAAATTATTTATTATTAGGACTTATTTTTATGTGTTTCTTTGCTTTGTGTTCTAGGTTGACATTTTTCTTTACATTGTAGCTTTATTATTTCTTGACCTTCAGTGAGAGTGACAGCACAACTGGGGAATGCAGTGGCACTGATATCAGGTATTCAGGAAATTACTGTAAACTACATCCTGGTCTGTCTCTTTACTTTGTGCAGCTACTATATTTTGTTACAATGGTGTGTGTATGAACTACGGAAGAATGGATTGGTTTGGGCTAACTGGTGAGAGCAGAATAAGAATCATGGTCTGAAAAATTATGGCTAGTTTAAGAGGTAAAATTCTGAAGAATGTTGAGGGATCTTATTGGCAAAGTAGCAATGATAGCAATGGGTTTATTTTTGGTTGTGGATGTTGGCACATAATCTAGGACATGAGAATGCCATCCAGCAATCAGGAACAAGTATTTTACTAACCCATTTTGATGCTGCTTTCAAAAGAAGTATATTAGAGAGAGCAGAGAGGTAAAATCAGCTAAAGCTCCCCAACCCCCATTCACATAGCACCTACCTGCAGAGGTGGCTATCGGGGAGGGACCTGTGACCTGTTAAAGTAGTCAGGTTCTCTCCAGATACATTCTGATTCTGCTTTCAAAATGAGTACATTAGGGAGAGCAGTGGGTTATGGCAAGCTAAAGCTCCCCCTGACCTAGCTGCAAGAGACAGCTAAATGAGAGTAACCTGTGACTTCAGATCCATTTTAATTCTGCTTGCCTAGATAAACTGACTCCCTCCCAGCAGGTCTCATCATGCTTATGTCCCATAGTGTGAGTGGAACAGAGCAGGAGTATAACAGGATTGGCGTCTTAGGCATTGGCATTGTCTGCAGGAAACAGCCAGCATGCAGGGAACACTGCTGGCCCAGTTAGATAAGGTACAGTACCTGTTTACATATTGTGGCCTGGGTAGAACAGAAGAAGGGTAAGGAGGTAATGACAGGAAGGTAACAGTCCTTACATATAGTAAGTACCTGTTATGTGGGAAAAGGGGAAACACCCTGTTTAGGATAAAGGCACATAAACAGTTAAGGAAAGGCACAAAGGGGAAGGCTAAGTAATAGGCAGGTAGAGAGGTACAAGAAATGGGCTACAGGAACAATTAAGGGGTGAAATAAAACAAAAAGGGGAAAACTAGAACCACCCTATCAAGGGTAAGGTTACAAAATAAATTCAGGTAGAGGTAGAGTGAGGCAATGGGAATTTTAGAAGTGGTGTGCAGTGCTAGTGAAGCTACAGTTTTCAGAGAGACCTTCTGGAGACTGATGTGCTGCCCCATCTGCACACACCTCTCTGGGTCGAGGGCCGAAGTTGCCTGTTCTGCTGGGGAACTTGATAGGAGGGTGGATTTGGGATCAGGAAGGGAGGGAAAGAGGGAGGTAAAATGCCTATGTGCTGCCTTTGCACAAAGGGATGGACAGTAGGTCCTAAGGATCACTAGGATGATGGGGCAAGCGAGGCAGCTGGATGTCATTGTCCACCTGGTCACAAATTACCTGGCTAGTGACAGGGCTGTAATTGTGCAGGGAGCTTTCAGGGAACTGGGAAGGGGTCTTAGGCAGGTAGCACACACAGTGGCTGTCGTTGAGTTGCTGCCTGTCTGTGACAGGGGGTAGGATGGGGGTTCTCCAGGAACTTCAACTCATGGTTGAAGGAATGGTGTACAGAAGATGGATTCAGCAACACTGGGGACTGGGGACCAAGCTGCAGGGATATGGGCTTAAACAGACAGGATGGCATGCATTCATCTGGGAAGAGAACTGCAGTCCTCAGTGGACAGTTTAAATATTTATTTGATTAAAATACTATATAAACTAGCTGAGGGGAGAGGTTAAAGCAAAACTGGAGGAATTAGCTGACCCTCAAGACTAAAGCAGAAAGAAGGGAGGACCAAAGGAAAGGAGAATCCCCAGTGATCAGAACAAAGAGAATAGCACAGTGGTAGTAGACATGGGGATGGAACAAAAAGCTGAAAAAGTGAAAGAAAGGGGAGCTGTAGGCAAGATGGCAAAAAGGTGTGGAATGCCATGTGAGCAAATGCAAAGATTCGGGGAAAACAAATTCCAGACCTGGAGGCCATCATGGCAGAGACTGACCTGGATATTGTGGCCATTACTGAGTCATACTGCACAGGAAACCATGACTGGGACATGGCCATACCAGGCTATACTCAGTTGAGGAAGGATAGGGTGGTAAGCAAGGGAAGAGGGGTGGTGGTGTATGTGAGGGAGGGCATCAAAGCAGTGGAAATGCAGAGAAACCGGGGGGGAAAGGAGGGGTTGGAGTTACTGTGGAGCACCCTGGAGACAAGAGCTGGAACCACTACTCATGCTGTGGTGATAAACAGATCTCCAACACAGGGGAGAAAACTAGATAAGGCACTGGGGGAAGCCATCAGTGTG
This sequence comes from Neoceratodus forsteri, assembly GCA_016271365.2. Lineage (NCBI taxonomy): Eukaryota > Metazoa > Chordata > Ceratodontiformes > Ceratodontidae > Neoceratodus > Neoceratodus forsteri. The sequence goes on along the minus strand of CM028138.1, from coordinate 763,261,795 downwards.
ATGGCAGAAAAAAGGGAGGTGCTGCTGATGGGAAACTTCAGTCTGGTGGATGTAGATTACAGACTCCCAGCAATGGCCTTGGCTAGAAGCAGGGCATCCTAGACTCTCTGCAGGGGGCATTTCTCCGGCAACTATTTAGGGAACTGACTTATAGAAACATAGACAATGACAGCAGAAAAAGACTAGAGGTCAATCCAGTCTGCCCAAGTTCCCTATAATTCCTGTTCACTGACCTACACAGCCAGTATGGTGTTATGCTTGTGCAACTGTGTTAGTTTGGTTTTGGCCATTCGCACTCTCTATTCCAGAGGAATTACCACCTGTAGGGTACGAAGGCAAGGAACTCTCGGAGAGGGTTCCACCCCGAGAGGTGCCACGGGACGATTCCCGTGGCTAAAGGTACCTTAGGAATCCTCCTAAGGAGAGAGTGCTGCCACTGGAGGAAGAGAGGAGGATGGTGGGGCAAAGAAAAAATGCTTCACAGTAAGGCTGCAAGGAACTGCTTATATAGCTCAGGAAGTGGGAGTGGCTGGCTGCTTGGCCACTGAACTCCAGGCAAAGCCTTACCAATTCACTGACCTACGCAGCCAGTACAGTGTTATGCTTGTGCAACTGTGTTAGTTTTGTTTTGGCCATTCACACTCTCTATTTCAGAGGAATTACCACCCTGTAGGGGTATGAAGGCAAGGAACTCTCAGAGAGGATTCCACCCCTAGAGGTGCCATGGGACGATTCCTATGGCTAAAAGTACCTTAGGAATCCCCAAAAGAAATATAGTATCCCCAAATAGAAGGCAACATGAAGCATATGAGCAAGCAGTAACTGTGACATAGGAGCAGTAACTGTAAGGTAGTATCGGAGCAGCACAGGCAGTTTGATAATGCAATGAGATGCTCAGTAGGAAAACGTAATAAATACACAGGCTTGTGTAGCAAGATATGGATGGTTTACATTGATTTTAGGGGATCCCCTAAGGAGAGAGAGAGAACAACAGGACATCCTCCACCTCCATCCAACAGTGGAACCTACCTAAAGAAACTAGGAGAAACAACTATGCTAAGTGTTATGACCTGAGGCAACGGAGGAGAGAAAAAAACCTCTATGAGGAGGAAATCTCTGGGGATCAAAGGCCCAGGTCGCCTTCCCTCCAGGCTTGGGATAGTTTAATTAGTGATGGCTCTGCAGCTGTAATTTGGAAAACCCAATTAAAGGGAGGTGGAAAATATTCCAGTTTGGAGGAAGACTGTCACTCAAACCCTCTAACAGGAACGCCGTGGAAGGTTGCGAGAAAAGTCTGCAACAATATGTGCATCCAAGGCACGGCAGGAGAGCAACAACTGTTGAGCCACTCACCTGGCCTACCCACCCTAAATCAAACCAGGTGAACCAGAGTCAGTCATAGGGAGAATGCGGTGAAGGTGCCTTGCTAGGGAAACCACTAAAGTCAATGGCTAACCGTTATAGTGGAACACTGGAGCTAAAGGAGATCATCGTAATCACCCTTCACCACTTGTCTGAAATTCTACACCAGGAGCTGCTGTCGTGTAGCAGGCAGCTAAAGCCAAGCCCGGGGCGAGGACATTCCCAGCTATGTGCCAGGTGAAAAGCATACCTCTCAACCTTTTGTCCCCCAGATGTGGAACATTGCCTCTCAAAATGTGGAACAAATGAACAAAATGTGGAACACTTAATCAGATCTTTGCCTAGGAAGCTCAGAACACTGTTAAAATGTTTGCATTTATGTTCAGAAAGTCTCTTATTACTTGAATAATATATTTTTTGCATCATTTACTATAGATCTTTGCTTTAAAATGTTAATACTGAATGTGGAACAAGTCCTCACAATGTGGAACAGGGAGCTTTTGTGAAGTAAAATGAGGAACGTTCCTGGTAATGTGGTACAGTTGAGAAGTATGGTGAGAAAGATCCCACCCCAACTTGGACATGCTCGAAATGCGGACTAAATGCAGAGCAAAACTGTCGGCAGCAGGAACCCTGCATCAGAATAGAATGTCTGGCATGCCCCAGAAAATGATTGACTGCTGAAAAACTGGTGAGCTGAATGAGCACGGCGTGCTGAGATTGTAATGAGCATTGAGTGCTGAGACCTTGCAAGGTCAAATGCAGATTGAGTGCAGCAGAATCCCAAAGGCTGAAGCCAAGGGGATGGCAGTAGGCATGAATCAATGGTTTTCGTAAGCAAGGAGCAATGGTTGTGTAAGCAACTGTGGACCTGCACGGAGGTCAGTAAGCAGTAGTAGTGATAGGTGGACCTGTATAACAGACTGTATAGCAATTAAACAGCACTGAATTGGGGGCAAGCCAGACATGAATAGCCAAATCAAGGTGACATAGAAACATAGAAACATAGAATCTGATGGCAGATAAGGTCCGCTTGTCCCACCTAGTCTACCCATTTTCCTACCTAATGGATGAGCTGCAGATCCTAGTTAACTAACAGCCTACTTCCTCCTGCCCCCCACTAGGACTGCCTTATGTCTGTCCCATACATTTTTGAATTCCCCCACTGTTCTTGACTCCACATCCTCCTTAGGAAGCCTGTTCCATGCATCCATAACCCTCTCCATGAAAAAATACTTTCTTACATTATCTCTGAGCCGTCCCCTCTATATCTTCAAATTGTGCCCCCTTGTTCTTGCACATCTCTTTTTCTGAAAGATACTACCCTCTTGGACTTTGTTGATTCCCTTGAGGTACTTGAAAGTTTCTATCATGCCCCCCCTCTCCCTTCTTTCCTCAAGGGCATACATATTAAGCTCCTTTAGTCTCTCTTCATATGTCTTCTGGTGCAGACCCGCACCATTTTGGTTGCCTCCTCTGGACAGCCTCCACTCTGTCTATGTCTTTGTGGAGATGGGGTCTCCAGAACTGCACACAGTATTCCAGATGAGGTCTCACCAACTGTCTGTACAGAGGGATAACAACTTCCTGTTTTCTACTGTTGATGCCTCTCCCTATGCATCCCAGTATCCCCCCAGCCTTCCTTACTGCCTTCTCACATTGCTTGCCCACCTTTAGGTCATCGGATATAATTACCCCCAGGTCCCTTTCCATTTTTATTGTTGTCAGTATCTCATCCACCATTGTGTACTCTTCCCCTGGGTTTTTGTTTCCCAGGTGCATTACCTTGTACTTCTTTGCATTGAATCTAAGCTGCCTTACATTTGACCATTCCTCCAACCTTGCCAAGTCCCTTCTCATCCCTTCCACTCCATCTTGTGTATCAACCTTGTTGCAGATCTTTGTGTTGTCTGCAAAGAAACATACTTTTCCTTCCAGTTCCTCTGCAATATCACTTATAAAGACATTAAAAAGGACCGGTCCCAGTACTGAACCCTGTGGTACCCTGCTACTAACCCTCCTTTATTCACTGTGGACTCCGTTTACTACTATCCTTTGCGTCCTGTTGTCCAGCCAATTTTTTATCCAGGCTACCACCTTGGGACCCACTCCAAGGCTGACTAACTTGTTTATTAATCTTTTGTGTGGGACTGTATCAAATGCCTTACTAAAATCTAGGTAGGCCATGTCCACAGCCCCTCCCTGGTATACTACTTTGGTCACCCAGTCAAAGAAATTGATTAGATTCATCTGACATGATCTTCCCCTCTGTGAATCCATGCTGTCTTGGGTCCTGTGCCCCACTGGCCTCTAGGTACTCAACAATTCTTTCCTTCAGAAGTGATTCCATCATTTTCCTTACCACTGAGGTCAAACAATCTGGTCTGTAGTTTCCTGCCTCTGCCCTGCTCCCACTTTTGTGAAGAGGAATCACATCTTCCCTCCTCCAGTCCTCAGGTAACACCCCATCCTCCAATGATTTGTTAAAGAAAGTAGTCAGCGGTATCACCAGTTCTACCCTTAGTTCTTTTAGGATTCTTGGGTGAATCCCATCAGGCCCCATTGCTCTGTCTTCCTTCAATTTTACTAGTTCTTTCAGAACCCTTTCTTCTGTCAATGGACTGGTATTGACCCCCGTCTCCAGAGTGTTTCTCTTTTTTGGTTTAGATACCTTCCCCTCCTCTTCCTTTGTGAATACTGAGCAGAAACATTCGTTCAGTATCCCTGATTTTTCACTGTCATCCTCTGCCCACATAACCTCCTCTTTATTAAGTTTCAGTATCCCTCCCTTGGTCTTTCTTCACTCTGTAATGTAGCTATAAAAGGTCTTATCCCCCCTTCTTAACAGAGTTGGCTATCCTTTCCTCAGTTTGGGCCTTTGCTATTCTGACTGCCTTCCTTACCTCTTTCTGCTTTAACTGATAAAGTTCTCTGTCCTGCTCCTTCTGTGTTTCCTTATATTTCCTGAATGCTATCCTTTTCTCCTTAACCTTCCCTGCCACCTTTTTTGAGAACCATAGCGTTTTTTTTTCCTTCGTTGAGGATTTCTCGGCAGCGAGGCAAGATTTAATAACAAAGCTATATTAACAGCCTCAGCAGGAGCTTAGTTGGCTGACCACAGAGTTGTAACTGCAATAAAACATGGAGACAAATGCTTTGAAACCAGGCGTAGCTAGGCAGTGCAATGAAGCTGCAAGTAGAATGAGAGCAGGAATGAGCAGGACAGCTAGGGTCAGAGTAAACTGTGTCAGGTGAAAAGAATTGAGTATGCAAAAGGGAACAGCTATGGCTGAGCTGAAACACAGAGATAATGATTGCAGCTGCATTGCAGTAGTTTGAGCGTGGTGAGCACAGTGTAAAAACACAAGCATTGGGTACAATAGTAATTAAGTAAACAGCAGCAGTGGCTGCAGTTGTAGGTGGCTGAAAGCAGTAACATGAGCTCTGAGTAGCAGTATGGTAGGAGTTGTAGTTCAAGTAATTTGAGAGTTGTGACTAACTGAAAGCAAGCAGTATGAGCTCTGGAGTAGCAGTATGCTAGGAGCTTAGAAACAAAGTCCCCCCTCCCCAAAAAAAAGGAAGGAAGCACACACAGCTGAAGGCAAAATACAAACCAGAAGCAGGAAAATAACACAGAAACCCAGCAGGGACAAGCAGAAGCAGCGGGGGGGGGCAGGCCCCAGGGTGGCCTAACCAGCTCAGAGGACAAACCGACAGAGCCTTCTGCTGCAAAGAAAAAATGCTTCACAGTGAGGCTGCAAGGAACTGCTAATATAGCTCAGGAAGTAGGAGTGGCTGGCTGCTTGGCCAAAGAACTCCAGGCAAAGCCTTACCAAGAATCTACTGTTCCTCCAAGGTACTAACCCTCCTTTGTCATCTCTCTATTCTCCTCCCTGGTCCTGTCACCCCTGGTAAGCACTATTCCCTTTATTAAGTCCCAGCCCTGCTTGAATCCCCTGACTGTTTTCACACCCACCACCTCAGCCGATAGACTGTTCCAAGGTTCCACCACATTTACCATAAAGTAGTACTTCCTCACATCCCTCCTGAACCTTCCTCCTGTTAATTTCCATTTGTGTCCACATGCCTGTGAATTGGTATTCAGGCTAAATAGTTCCCTGCAGTTCACTTTGTTAACTCCTTTAAGGTACTTGAAGGTCTCTATTATATCTCCTCTCTCCTTTCTGGTCTCTAGTAAGTACATATTTAATGCCTTGAGGTGCTCTGCTGGCCCTGAATCATTTTTGGTACTCTGCACTGCACTGTCTCCAACCTATCCTTATCCTTTCTGAGGTGAGGATTCCAGAACTGGGTGCAGTACTCTAGGTGAGGCCTCACCAGGGATCTGAAGAGGAGAAGAATTACCTCCTTTCTTCTGCTATCAATACCCCTCCTAGTACATCACAGCATCCCAGTTAGCCTTACTATAGGCCTTGCTGTACTGACTTGATTGCTTAAGTGAGTTGCTAATGGTACTGTAACTCCCAGGGCCCATTCCTTGGCTGTAGTGCTAAGTCTGCTCCCATCCAGTACTTTGCCTTGGGGTTCTTTTACCCTAGGTGCCTTACCTTGCACTTGCTAGCCAACTATTGCTTTTTATATCTGAAGTACTTTTTCTTTTGCCTAACTATAATTAGATTTTTTTACCTGACAGTACTAGGTGTGATGTATGGAACATCACTCAGTCTGAAGCCTGGCATATCTAGCTGTTTCTGTCTTCACAGCTCATAAACATTGGGGACTCACTGAATGACATCACTACTGCACAAAACATGCTACTCAGCAGCTGTCTGGTTATTAGTAACATAGAAACACAGAAACATAGACAATGATGGCAGAAAAAGGCCAGAGGTCCATTCAGTCTGCCCAAGTTCCCTATAATCCCTGGAACCTACTGTTCTTCCAGGATACAAACCCTCCCCATCCTCTCTATATTCTCCTTCTTGGTTCTGTTGCCCCCAATAATCCCTATTCCCTTTATTATGTCCCAGCCCGGCTTGAATCCACTGACTGTTTTTGCACACACCTCTTTAGATGACAGACTGTTCCAAGGTACCACCACCCTTTCCATAAAGTAGTACTTCCTCACATCTTTCCTAAACCTACAATACCTCCTGTTAATTTCCATTTGTGCCCACATGACTGCAAATTGGTATTCAGGCTAAATAGTTCCCCGCAGTTCACTTTGTTAATTCCTTTAAGGAACTTGAAGGTCTCCATCATATCTCCCCTCTCCCTTCTGGTCTCCAGTGAGTACATATTTTGTGCCTCGGGGTGCGCCTCATAAGATCAGCCCTGCTGGCCCTGAATCATTTTTGATCTTCCTCGGGGGTATCTTAGTATGAGGTTACACTGTAGGAACTTTCACCATCAGTGAAGGGGAATCCACACGGAAGATTTCAGTAGTACAATTGGGGCCGCCCACGCTCTTGATGTCAGCCGATGTCACCACCCCTTTATAGGCATAGGCAGCCCCACTCCTGCCTCAATTATTTCCCGCCATCGACTCACTTGCACTGGTCTACGCAGAAGCTCTGTTGCAGTATTTGAGCCTTTTTTCTGCCTGACTGTGAGCTTTGCCAGACATTTAATCAAACCACCCTTTTCAAGAAATTTCTGATGAAACAACAGGTAACCAGCTCCGGGCAGGGGTCCTCTGGGGCCTCAGCCTCCCAGTCGATGACCGGATCTTCAAGCTCCCAGGCTTCCAAGGCCCGAGACAACTCCTTGGGGAAAGGTCACAAAAAAAACGAGATCGCGACCGCTCCCCCAGCCATCAATCTCATTGCCCATTGGCCTCTCCTTCTTCTGGGGAATTTTTGTTAGCTGCAGTCGCTCCAACAAAGAGAACTGCTGTCCAGGTCTCTGTGCTTACCAGACCCATACCGACAGCATCTCCTCCCAATTCACAGGGCCCCTGGCTGCCGACCTTCAGGTCAACTGCTCTTCCATCATCAACAGCTGGTTCATCATCGATGACTCTCCTGTCAAGGCCTACTACTTCACCAACCAAGGCTACAGGCTCATCGGACTCTGAGGACACCACAATCAGGTAATCAATACCTAACAAAGTACCAGTCAAGTTTACAAATGTACTTGTTTAATTGCTGGGTGCCTTGAATAGGCCCACTTCACTGATGCTGTCCATGGCAGCTTCGTCACTGATGCCTGTTCGTCAACTCTGGGAGTCTCTCCATGGGCTGCCACCAGTGCACCTGATGCCAGACCCAGTGGTAGAAGAAGTCGGCATCAAGAAGGAGTACCACCCTGACCTCATTCTTCCTAATGATGTAGAGGAAAAAGAGAAAGAGATTCTTCTTTCTGACAAGTCCATTGCCTCTTCTGTTAGTGAGGACTCTGTGATGCATAGTCCCATGTCCCATCCTGAAGACCCCACATTTCTTAATGTGATGAAGCCGCTGTCCTCCACCATGGGCTTCCACACTGAAGAAGAGGATGTCACCTGGAATGATCTGCTGGACTTCCTGTAGATTCCAGAATATTCCCCAAAAGATCATCCCTCCAATACTCCCAGCATTGAAGAATACAACCAGAGCAGCCTGGCACAGACCAGATATGGTGCCAGCTATGCTATGCAGGGTGGACAAAGCTTTATCACACCCCACAGGGTCTTCTCTATTTTGCTTCCCAAGCTGAAACTGATTCAGTGGTCATCAGAGCAGCCAATGACAGAATCAAAGGTGCCTAAACACCTTAATTCCTTTCCCCCAGAAAAGGAACCTCATATGATTGACCTCTGGGGAAAAAGGGTTTATGCCTCCTCCACCTTAGGCTTGAGGATTGCAGATTATCTGTCACACATTGTCAAATACCAGAATACCAACTGGAAGAAGGGCAAGGCTATGTCTCATACCCTTACCGATGACACACAAAAGCAGGAATTGCCCCAGTGTTTCCAGGAAGCTGATGATGGCTGATACCATTACCAGAGCAGCTGCCACTGGCATATGCCTATGTAGGCACTCCTGGCTCAGGGTTTCTGAGTTTGCAGCAGACGTGCAGCACAAAATGCTAAATGCCCCTTTCAATGGCACTAAACTGTTCGGCTCTGATGTCCAGGACCTCATGAATGATCTGAAGGCCTCGGGCACGGCCATCAAATCGGTCCATTCCCACCACCATAGCCAGCCAAGGAGCAGAGGGCAGCCTGCTTTTCATAAACAGATCAGTAGGCCTGGATCAACTCCACATACCAATGGAAAATGTAGAGCCAAGGCTCCCTTGCCTGCCCCTTCCAGTGCTGGAGTGGCAGCGAGCTCTCCCAGAAGTGAGGGACCAGCCTCTGCGGCTGGCTCCACCTCAGCTTGACTCCTTGCTAGACTCCCCTTCTCTGGTTCAGATCTAGGAGGCGGTGGTCAGAGGTCGGTGCTCCCTCCATCTAAATCAATGGAGGACCATAACCTTAGATGCATGGATTCTTCAGATCATAGAACAGGATCACACCTTGGAGCTCATACAGCAGCCTCCAGATACCCCTCCTCCACCCTTCAATTACCTTCTGCTCACTTGTCTGTTCTCTGGGAGGAAGTACAATCTCTTCTGTGCAAGAAGGCCATATAACTAGTGCCCAGGTGCCAGAGAAACCAGGGGTTTTAATCAAGGTTCTTTCTGTTCCCCCAAAAGACCAAAGATCTGATATCTATTTGAGACCTAAAGAACCTCAATGTTTGCCTAGGAAAAAAAGTTCCAGATGGTAACTTTCACAGGCCTAATGCTCCTCTTTAAGACCGAGGACTGGCTCTGTTCACCGGACATGCAGGATGCCTACCTACACATCTCGGTCTTTCCTCCACACAGGAAGTTTCTTTGTTTTGCCTTTTCGGGGGAGCATTATTAGTTAAAATTGCTGCCCTTTGGCTTATCCTCTGTGCCACAAGTCTTTACTAAGTGACTGGCAGTGGTCACAGCAGCTGTTAGAAGAGAGGGACTATATGGCTTCCCTTACATGGATGACTGACTTCTCAAGGCCCCGTCCAGGGAGCAGCTTCTGCTGACTCTGGAGTGCACTCTCCAGCTCTTCCACTCCCTGGTCATTACAGTCAGTTCTAGTATCATCCCAAAGGCTACAATATATAGTTGCAGTTCTGGACTATGTGCAGGGAAATGTGTTCCTACTCCAAACAGGGTGGAGTGCCTTATTGCCCAAGTTCAGGAAATCTGTCAGAGTCAATATATTCCTGTCAAGGTGCACCTTAGATTGCTGGGCTTAATGGCAGCAGCCATTCCTACTGTTCCACTAGCCAGGCTTCATATGCACACCCTTCAGTGGACCCTCATGGTACAATGGGACCAACGTACATATTGATTGGACCAAACAGTCCTGGTCTCCTCTTCAGTACGCAAGGTACTGCAGTGGTGGATGGACTCCTTTAATCTACTTCAAGGTGTTCCCTTCCAGATTTCTTCCTCACATCAAATCTTAACCACAGATGCTTCAGGTCTGGGCTGGGGAGCACACCTGGGCCACTTACAATCCCAGGGCTTCTGGTCCCTGTTGGAAACTGCCCTGCATATCAATGTACTGTAGATGAGAGCAGTGCTCTACACCATGCAAGCCTTTCAAGGGCATCACACTCTGGGCCAACTGCTGGTGTAGTCAGACAATTTGAGGGTAGTTTACTACATCAACAAGCAGGGCAGGACTCACTCATACCCCTTTTGCAGGGAGGCCATGAGAGTGCGGTACTGGGTACAGGAGCACAGTCTGGCACTCTCTGCCTTTCACGTGCCAGACATCCTGAACACCCCGGTGGACAGTCTCAGCAGGACTCAGCTGAGCATACATGAATGGGAGCTTCTTTCACCCATTGCAGAAGATCTGTTCGACAGATGGGGTCATCCAGAGTTGGACCTTTTTGCCACTCCATTGAATGTAAAACTGCCCAATTTCTGCTTGCTAGATCAAAGGACTGGAGTTTTCTGGTGAGACGCATTGTCCCTCTCTTGGAGCGGGAGGTTTCTGTACCCAATCCCTCCATTTTCTCTGATCCAGAGGGTGCTGATCAAGCTGCAGATGGAAGGGGCCAGCACGATCCTGGTAGCTACATTCTGGCCTCACCAGATATGGTTCCCTCTGCTTCAACAGCTGGCAAAGGAGCCTCTAGTCCCTCTTCCTCTTTGTAGGAATCTGCTGACCCAGTATCAGGGGATCCTGGTCCATCCCAACCTCAGGTCCCTTCATCTGCATGCCTGAGTCCTGAAAACATAGCTATCACCAGGTTTGAGATCTCTAACAGGGTAGTGGATGCTCCTAGAAGCCTTCCACTCATGCCACATATGCCATGAAGTGGAAGCAGTTTGCCATCTAGGCTGCCAAACATGCTCTGGACCCTTTCACCTGTTCAACGAATATCATACGAACATACGAAATTTGACAGCAGAAAAAGGCCTAGAGGTCTATCAAGTCTGCTCGAATGTGCAGCTAGCACCCCTTATCCTGCAGCTACCCCTCCCTTCCACCCTTCCCCTTCATTAATCCTTCCCCTTGTCCTGTCCCATCCCCTTTTGAAGCAGTCCACTGTTCTACTGGATACCACTTCTGCAGGTAACACATTCCACCCAGCCACCACCCTCTCTGTAAAAAAGTGTCTCCTCATCTCCCTCCTGAACCTTCCTCCCTCCAGTCTCATATCATGGCCTCTGGTGTCCCTCCTCTCTTACTTTGAACAACCCCTCTGTACCTGTCTTGTTTATTCCTTTCATGTACTTAAAGGTTTCAATCATGTCCCCCCGTCCCTCCTCTCCTCCAGTGAGTACATGTTCAACTCCCTCAACCTCCTCTCATATGATAAGTACCCCAGCCCCTTGATAATCTTTGTCACCCTGCGCTGCACCCCTTCCAGTAACTTAATGTCCCTCTTCAGATACGGGCGCAGGTACTACATGCAGTACTCCAGGTGCGGTCTAACTAATGACCTATACAGTGGCAGAATCACCTCCTCCCTCCTCGAGGATATACCCCTTGCAATACAACCCAGCATTTTGTTGGCCTTTGCAGCTGCCTTCCTACATTGTGTCAAGTTGTTCATTGACCCTGTAATGAGCACCCCCAGATCATGGACTACCTGATCTCTTTGTCTGACTTAGGCTTACAGTATTCCTCATTCAAGGTCCACCTTTTGGCTGTTCTTGCCTTTCATGAGCCCATGGGTGACTGCATGATTGCTCAGCTGGATGTCTCCCATACTTTTCTTAGAGGCATCCTGCACCTAAAACCTCCAATCTGTTCCCCTGTCTCAGCTTGGGACCTGAATTTTGTTTTGGTGAAGTTGACCCTGTCTCCTTTTGAGCCAGACATGACTTGCGATTTGTGCTTTCTGTCTTGGAAAGCATTATTTTTAATTGCAATTACTTCTGCTCAAAGAATTTCAGAGCTTCGGGCCCTCTAGTGTGAGGAGCTTTATTTGATTTTTCACAAAAATAGAGTATCTTTGCGTACAAATCCTAAGTTCCTCCCCAGTGTGGTTTCTGAGTCCACACTAAATCAGTCTATCCACCTTCCTGTTTATTTTCTAGAGTGTGCCAATCCAGGGGAAGCAATGCTCCATATGTTAGATGTGTGCAGAACTTTGAAGTACTGTCTGCTGCAGACTAAAGAGTCCAAAAATTCAAAGCAGTTGTTTATTTCATTTACCCCAGGCAAAGAGGGTGCTTCAGTTTCTAAGCAATGTTTATCCAAACAGTTGGCAAATTGCATTGTGTTCTGCTACAACAAATATGGCAATGAATTGCCTAGTGCTGTAAAAGGTCATTCCACCAGAGGCATGGCTACCTCGGTGGCTTGTTTCAAAGGGGTCTCAGATGTGGACATCTGTGCAGCTGCCACCTGGAGTACAGTTCACACTTTCACCAAGCATACAGTCTGGACATTGCCTCAAGATCCCATGCAGGATTTTGCAGGGCTGTATTGCAAGGACTCCTGTCTTAAGTTTATGGAGATCCAGCCACCCAGACTGTATGTTTACACTTGTCACTGCTTGGTATTCATGCCAATGGTGTAACCTGATGACCGAGATAGCCCCAAAGAAAATAGAACAGTTACATAAGAACTTAGGTAACAGTAGATCTTCAAGGGGATCTCAGTCATCAGGTATGATTTCCATCCCACCATCCCCCTTTTGGGGGCTTCTGTCTAGGAACTGGCTATCTTGTGTATCCAGTCTTTTTGCATTAAGTCTGGGTACCTCTTTCTCTCTTCAGTTACCCAGGAAGAGAGCCTTGCTCTCTTTGTCTCCAGGGGAAAGAACTGAGGAGGGAGCAGAGCCACCTACACCTATATAGAGTTGGTGATGTTGGTTGATGTCGACGGCTTGGGTGGCCCCAGTTGTACTGCTGAAATTCTTCCATGTGGATTCCTCGTCACTTATGGTGAAGGTTCCTACAGTGTAACCTGATGACTGAGATCCTCTCGAACATCTACTGTTATGGTAAGTTCTTATGTAACTGTTCTTTACTCTGTGGTGCACTGTCTCCAACCAATCTTTATCCTTTCTGAGGTGAAGACTCCAGAACTGGATGTAGTACTCTAGGTGAGGCCTCACCATAGATTTGTAGAGGTGAAGTATTACCTTTTTTCTTCTGCTATCAAAACCCCCCATATGTCCTTGCACCCTGTAATGCTATAAGCATCCTGTAAAGCCTATAAGGCCTGTTGGAGGTTGAAGACTTTTCTTTATCAGTACCATTTTTGTAAGTGATTTTGTAGTCATCCACTTTCTTCTTGTATGCCTCTGTTTTGTCACCAAAAAGTGAGTTCCCTTCAAATTGGATGTCCATGACCTTGGTCTGAGTGTCCTAGGAAAAGATGGTTAACCTTACCCAGAACAATCTCCTTTTTGCTTTTTAATCACACTGTCAGTCACTTTAAATTGCATTGTATAAATACCAGCTATCAGCAGGTGTCAGTAACTCTTGACAAAGTTCAGGCTCATGAGCGAAACATTGAGTGGTTAGCCCATGGATCAGTGTTACTTGCTGCTCTGCTATTGAAATGCACTTTATGAGGAAACACAAATAAGAGTTTGCACTCCACAATGTCTACTGTCAGTGTGTGACTTGTAAGCCTAGTAGCTCTATCCTTTTGGCTGTACCCAGTTGTTTGTTTCATGATGATGTTGTATATACCTTTGGCCATAGTATCCATTTTTCTGGAGTCCTTATCAGGGGGCAGTGCAGAGAAGGGTTAAAATTGGACCTGGTGCTCACAAACAGGGACAGTATTGCAGACATCAAGGTGGGAGGCCAACTGAGAACCAGTGAGCACCATACAGTGTGGTTCAGCAAAAGGAAGGCAGAGGAAGAAAACCACATATGGGTGAGGGTCCTGGACTTCAGGAGGGCAGATAATAAAAATGGGTGAATGCCTCAGAGACAACCTATCGCAGGGTAATAGCCTGAGTGGGGTGGTGGAAGAGTGGGCCAAATTAAGGGAATACACAGTGAAGGCAACAAACCTCTGTGCAAATCTTGCTGTCATAGCAAGAACAAGGAGGCAGCTAACTAAGGACCTAGAACTTTACTACTAGAATACTTCTGTCTAGGGGTATGGAGGGGGTAAGTTGTAGGGGATGTGGGACACTTGTCTTCAGGAGTCTGGTCTGGAGGAGGGGTCAGTATCCTACTTGCAGGAGTCTGAACAACTTTCTAGCTCAGCTGGAAGCAGCTTGGAGGAAGATAACCAGCCTGCTTCACCAGCTACTCTGGAGTTCAAGCCAACCACGTCCTCTCCCCTAGAGACCCACTGGTCCTGGGGACAGAGAGTAGTGGGTCAGGAAGGGGGAAGATTTCAAGGATGGACCATGCAGGATCTGTTTGGACCAATAACATTCCAATGAAGAAACATTTTTCACCACTGGAGAAGATGAAGGATCCTGACTCTGTGAGAGGTGACCCTGAACTCATAAAGGGGACCAGGCATAGTGGAGAGATGGCATCCAAAGGCAGCAAGGAAACACATGGTGGATCCATGAGTAAACAATTTCTTGTTCTGGGGGACTCAATGATCAGGGGAGTGAAGGCCCAGCTGAGTAAAGGTATGCAACCTAAGGTAATGGTTAAATGCCTCCCTGGAGCTTCAGCACAGCTCAACACCAAACACATCGGGAGGTTGGTAGACAAAGCAGAGAAAGGAACCAATGTTCTTAATTATCTCAGCACAAACAACCTGTCTGCTCGAACAGTGGAAGAAACAAAGCAATATTTCATTAAGCTGGGGAATTGCTGGAAGCTAGAACGACTGCCCTGACATTCTCAGAGATCGTCCCAGTATGGAGCAAAGGGGATTGCAAAGAAAAAGTCAGGAATAAGGACATCAAGGAATTCAATGCTTGGCTACATGAATGGCGTCATGAAAAAAGATATCACATCCTAGGCTCATACGGGAGCTTCTGGGAGATGAAGGTATTCAGGTTTGATGGACTTCATCTAACAAAGGATGGAGTGAATGCACTTCGGCAGAAATTCGATGTTCATCTTGACCATTTAGGCTAGGTGAGGGGGAGTCTAATGCTAGGGAACCTATCAGAAAATACCCTTCTGATAGGAACTTACTCCTCACTCCCCCACAAGCAAGAATTTATCTCCTACTACCTAAGAAAACAAATAGAAAATAGTTGGAAACTATCTGGAACTAAACACAATCCCACACATCCACAGGCCCAAGAGCAGGACCAATAGAAGCAAATAGCAGCAGGGATACCAGATTATGGAAAGGGGTATGCATCAATGCCAGAAGTCTGGGAAACAAAATAAGTGATCTACAGGCAGCAATGGCAGATTCCGAGTGGACCTGGTGACCGTGACTGAGACTTGGACCTTGGACAAAAATGACTTGGATCTTTCAGTCCCAGGCTATGCCCTGTTCAGACGGGATAGATGGGAGAGCGGAGGGGAGGGGTAGCATTATATGTAAAGGACGGAATAAATGCCATCTCAGTATGTAGCATCAAAAAGGGGGTGTGGAATCCCTGTGGATGCTACTCAGCTCAGCAATGGGGGAGAGGATCCACATAGGTGTGGTATACTGGCCTATGGGAAGGCTGAGGGCAGGGATGAAGAGCTCCTAGAGGAGATCAGAGGTGTAGCACAAAAAGAGAATACTGTGGTGGTAGGAGACCTAAATATGCCTAATGTTAACTGGAGCATCCCAGTGACAGGTTCTACTAGAAGCCAAAAGGTGGCTGATGCCCTATAAGACTGCCTACTTACACAACCAGTTAGTGCCCTGATTAGATTGGACACCATCCTGGATGTGGTCCTCACTAACTCAGAGGTAGTAAGAGCTACAGGGGTTGTAGATCTACTGACCAACAGCGACCACAGCTCTATGTGGTTTGAGTTATCCCTAGGGATAGAAAAATTGCAATTCAAGACAGAGGTTTTAAACTTTAGATGAGCCAATTTTGACAAAATGAGGGATGCAGTCAGAAGCAAGCTGTTAAGGATCCAGGAGCATTTAGATATGGAAGAAATATGGGGGCTGGTTAAATTACCATTTTAGTGGCTACCAGGATGTGCATAAGAACAGTGACCAAAAAGAATAAACACAAAAAAAACAATATGGTCCAGTAATCAGGTAAGGACTGCAATCAGAACCAAAAGAGAGGCCTATTGGAACTATAAAAGAACTCAGGAAGACAGCGCATGGGAAGCCTACATTCAGAAGAACAAAGAAGCAAAGAGTATGGTGAAATCAGCTAAGGCCACAGTGGAGCTTTGACTTGTAGAAGAATTAAAGAAGGGGACAAGCACTTTTTTCTATATATTCAAGAAAAAAGAAAAAAAAAGGGGAAGAATAGTTAGACTCAAAGATGGTGACAGAGTAGTGGAGGAGGACAGACAGAAGGCCACTGTTCTAAGCAACTTTTGTCACCCAAGTGTTTACCAAGGAACACAAAGGCCCAGTACCAGACAGTGCCATCAAGGCTGCTGACAAAGGTGTTCTACAAATGGAAGCACCATCAATCATCAACAGTAGGATTAGAGATGCCCTGGATCAACTCAGGGAAAACAAGTCGCCAGTGCCTGATGGAATACACATGAGGGTGTTAAAGGAACTAGTAAGTGAATTGGCAGGTCCCTTAGCACATTTATTCAGCAGATTGTTTCAGACAGAGGTAGTGCCAGAAGACTGTAGAAGAGCTAATGTGGTACCTTTCCATAAGGGAGGGAGTGGGAGGAAGCAGACAACTACTGACCGGTCAGCCTAACGGTAGTGGGGAAACTGATGGAAACCTTAATAAAACAAGACTTGGTAAAGTACCTAGATAAAAACGATCTGCAGGATCGCAGACAACATGGGTTCATGGCAGGAAGGTTGTGCCAAACGAACCTAATCACATTTTTAGACTGGATCACTAGGGAAATAGACAGAGGCCACCAAGGGGACCTTCTCTACTCCAATTTCAACAAGTTCTGAGCACGTTGGAGGACCTGGGTGCAGCCAAGTGCATAGTCAGCTGGATAGGTACTGTATTTGGTTTAGGGAAAGAAAACAGAGAGTAGTGGTCAATGGAGTGAGGTCTGATGAAGGTGCGGTCACTAGTGGTGTCCCCATGGCTCAGTGTTGGGGCCAGTCCTGTTTAATGCCTTTACTAGTGATATTTACAGAGATATTCACAGTAAAACTGCCCTATTCACAGATGATACCAAGCTAGGAGGAAGGGTTGACTGTGAGGAGGTGGTTAAGGACCTACAAAAAGACATATTGAGGTTGAAAAGATGGTCCAGCATCTGGCAGCTAAATTTAAATACAATGAAATGTATGGTGATGCATTTGGGTAAAAGGAACCCAAGGACAGAGTACCACCTCAATGAAACCCAGCTCAGCACCACACAGGAAGAATACAGGAAGAACAGGACCTAGGTTTCATCATAAGTAGTACCCTTAAAGAGCAGCTTCCTGTTAGCTGCCTGCCTCAGCCCGTTCGATTCCTTACCTTAGCAGGATTGTGCTGCTGAAGTTTTGCATAAAACATCCATTTGATCGACTAATTGGGTCCCTATTAGTCGATCAATCGCTCTGATATAATAAAATCCCAGCACTAAAGGGTACAAATATATAGAACTGAATGGGCTGAGCTCACGCAGCCTTCGTTTTGTGACATCACAAAACAGTGCTGTGTGGGCCGATGTGGGAGCATGTTTTTCAGACCAGGAAGTCGGTCTTTTTTTGCCAGCATACAGATTTCAAAAATGATGAGGGATATAACTTTTTGCACAAATTAACTTTTTATGCCAAACTTCAGCACCTCAATCCTGATAAGGTAAGGAATAGAACAGACTTGGGGAGAGTAGCAACACTGACAGTAGGAACCTGCTCTTTTAACAGACAAGCTATTTCAACAAAGTTTATAGCAAGGCCAACAAAATGCTAGGGTGCATAGGGAGGGGATTCGACAGCAGGAGGAAGGAGGTAATACTGCCACTCTACAGGTCCCTGGTGAAGCCTCATCTGGAGTACTGTGTCCAGTTTTATTTATTTATTTTATTTATTTGAGTTTTGGTAACCGGGTAAGTCCACTGAGACAACTACAGTCCCCTTTTCTGGGGCAACCTGGAAGTGCAGTATGTATACCATACACTACTTTAACATAGCAATGACAATTACAATGGAAAAATTGATATACAGTGTTCAGTGATCCACAGGATTATGATACAGAAAGATACAACCACAGGTTTTTGAAATAACAAGCTGGTAGGTTACACAATAGTGTGACAAGTACATGACACATTCAAAAGGGTGCACTATAATATATAATTGTTAGCTAATGATATCAGATACAAGAGGGCTAACCAATAGCAGTTATGTTTAAAGGCATGGCACAGGGGCAAGGTAAGAAGCCAAGGTTGAGGGAAGAGCAAGGACAAGAATTAGACAGACCTGTTGAGGTTGAGGTTTAACATCACCAGTAACAGAAGCAAGTTGTAGGAACAGAGAGAAAAGAAAGCAAGTTGGATTGGAACTCAGGTAGGGTGGAATATTACAGAATGTAGGGAGGGAGGGAGTTCCAGTCAGACACAGTTGCATAGGTGAATGATTTATGGGCTACAGTTAATCGTAGTTTGAGTATTATGAGAAGGAGGAGGGAGGTAGATCTCAGGGTTCATTGAGGTTGTCTTAGATGATAGACTCACTGAGGCAAGGAGGAGTATGTTTGTGGACCAGTATGTGTAGAAAACTCAGGGTGGCATACCATAATTTAAATTCATGCGATAACCAACCCAGGGACGAGACGACATCACAGTGGTGCTGATGGGCATTGACCCCCAAGGGAAAACCTACCCACCCTATGGTAAGCCTGTTTGAGGAGCGATAAGGTAGTAGTGTTAGTTGTTAGCGCAGAAGCAGAGCACATAAGATAGAAGTGGGAGAAGAGAGGAAGATGCAATCTTATGACAAGTGGCTGAGGTGGAGTCCATATCTGAAAAGGATATAAACAGATTGGAGGCTATTCAGAGGAGAGCAGTCAGAATGATCCAGGGCCTTCAAGGGCAGTTGTACATGGGGCACCTGGAAGCATTAAATATGTTCTCACTTGAGACAAGGAGGGAGAAGGGAGAGATGATTGAAACATAAGTTACTGAGAGAAATAAATAAGGTGCCATCCTCAGACCTGTTCAACAGAGTCTCCAACTATAACACTAGAGGGCTTGAGTGGAAGTTTGGGGGGGGGTGCTTCAAGATGGAGCTTAGGAAACACTGTTTTACAGAAAGAGTCATGGAGCCTTGGAATAAATTAGGGCTGGATGAATTGTTCCATCCAAAATCTGGACCCTGGATCGAATCCTGAATTCATGGACCTGGATAAATATGGACTTCATCGCAGTAGTACAGTTCCAGGTCCATGGAAAGCAGGGCTTTTTTTCTGCATGCCTTTGCCTGGTGCCCCAATTGGGAGGGGCAATAATATTAATAAGTTGGGATTTTATTTCTCTTCCTGCCCTGGGCCCCTTCCCCCAAGTTGCCATGCCATTGCCTATGTAGTTCTAGCCGAAGGAACAGACAGCGCCAGGTGGACCAAAGACTGAAGAGAGGAGGGTGGAGCCAAGTCCAGGAGCCAGAGGACCATAGTCACAGTCACGTGGTGTGGAGATCTGAGCACGGGCTGCAGCTGCTCTGGTAAGTCGGTGACTCCCGGGTCGGCTGTGTCGTCAGCCTTATTGTTCTCCCAGTGATTTTTTTCATCGACGGCAGCAGATAGAGATTGACTTAGTAAGTAGTAAAGAGGGGGACAGGAGAGTTGTTTATGAACAAGGCAAGTGCATGCTAGCAAAATAAATGTTGACTTGTGCCATCCCAAGGAGAAAGAGAGACAGAGAGATAGATTAGAGTACTGGGGAGCACAGAGAATGTTATAGTCACAGAAATCACAAATGAAGTGTATTCTTGCTGGTCTCATTGTGGCTGTCTATGTACAGGCCCAGGTGACAAAATAAATGTTGACTTCTGCCATCCAGGGGTGGAGATAGAGAGAGAGAGAGAGAGAGAGAGAGAGACAAGACTACTGGGGGCCAAAGAGACATGTTATAGTCACATAAATCACAAGTAAAGTGTATTCTTGGTTTCAGTTTGGCTGTCTGTGTACAGGCCCAGGGCATGGGCAGACTGGCAAAATAAATGTTGACTTGTGCCATCCAGAGGAGAAAGAGAGAGAGAGAGAGAGAGAGACTAGACTACTGGGGGCCAAAGGGAAATGTTATAGTCACAGAAATCACAAATGAAGTGTATTTTTGCTGGTCTCATTGTGGCTGTCTGTGCACAGGGCAAGAGCATGTTGGCAAAATAAATGTTGATTTGTGCCATCCAGAGGAGAAAGAGAGAGAGAGACTACTGGGGGCCAACAAGAAAAGTTATAGTCACAAAAATTACAAATAAAGTGTAGTCTTGCTGGTCTCATTGTGGTTGTCTATGTACAAGCCCAGGGCATGGGCAGGCTAGCAAAATAAATGTAGACTTGTGCCATCCAGAGGAGAAAGAGAGAGAGAGAGAGACTAGACTACTGGGGGCCAAAGAGAAATTTTACAGTCATAGAAATCACAAATAAAGAAATTAATCTTGGCCTCAGTGTGGCTGTGCAATGTGTGTACACTGTACAGGACAGGCAGGCATGCAAAATAGTGCTTGCATCTGTCTGTCTGTCTGTCTCTCTCTCTCTCTCTCTCTCTCTCTCCCAGCACACTCAACATCACATCCAGGCTTGAGCAGGATATGCTATCAGTACAGCCCAGCCATTAAGCAGCTAGCAGTTATTGCTTTTATTTAACAGTTTTACTGTCATTTTTGTATAAAGCATGCATTAAATTGTTTCCTTTGGGCCTCTGTGTTAAATATGACTGACTTTGGCTACTTTTATGCAGTTTATCACATTTTTTCAAATAATTATAAATAATCAGAACTAATCAGAACAAATCACAACTCCACCTTGTTCTGGTCTTTATTTAATAAGGGTCAGAACTTCACCAAGTTCTCCCAGCCCTAGAACAAACTGCCAGTTGAGGTAGTGGAAGCAAAGTCCAGGCCATCATTCAAGCGGGGGTGGGACAAGGGTAACATGCAATCAAAAGCAACAGGAGCAGTAGGAGAAGTTAGGCAGAAGGAGGGTTAGGTTCTGGGATCTGAGAAAGTCCAAGGAACACATGGGCAGACTAGATAGACCCTTGGTCTCCTTCAGATGTCTGTTTTTCTATGTTTCTATGAAAAAAGCAGATATCCTGAACAGATATTTCTGTTCAGCCTTTACTGTGGAAGAGGAAGGGAATGGATCACATAAAGGTGGCAGGAAAACGGTGTGTCGGGGGGTGCATTTTCAAAGAAGAGAGTACTGAAGAGACTTGAGAATCTGAAATTGGACAAAGCTATGAGGCCAGACTGGGTACATCCAAGGATGTTGAAAGAACTCAGGATGGCATTGGCTGCACCTTTGACAGCCCTATTCATCAACTCGCTAGGAATAGGAATGGTTCCAGAATACTGAAGGAGGCAGATGTAGTCTTGCTTCATAAACTGGGTAGCAGGGAGAAGGCTTGCAACTATAGGCTTGTCAGTCTGACTTCAGTGGTGGGGTAGCTAATGGAGTTACTTTTAAAGGACAGGATTGCGGATTGAATCCAGTTTGTTGCAAGACCTAAGGCCTAATGAATTCATGGGGGGGTTATGTCAGATTAACCTGATAGACATCTTCAATGGAGTGACCAGCGAAACAGATCAGTGTGGGGTGGTGGACGTGGCCTACTTAGGCTTCAGCAAAACCCTTCAATACCATACCACATGGAAGGCTCATCAGGAATCTGGGCAGCTTAGGGGTGAGTCCTAAGAAGGTGAACTGGGTTTGAAACTGGTTGATGGATAGCTGACAGAGGGTGATGGTAAATGAAATTCACTCAAGGGAGGAAAGAGTGACCAGCAGGGTACCTCAGGGCTCAGTACTAGGTTCAGTACTCTTTAATATCTCTATAAGTGACATTGTAGTAGAGCTGGATAACACCAAAATCTGCAATAGGGTGGATACCCCAGAGGGGGTAGAGAGAATGTGCAGAGACCTGAGAAAACTAGAGGAATGGTCAAGTGTACTACAGCACCTGGGTTTCAATGTAAAAAAAGTGCAAAATCATGCACCTAGGGCACAGAAACCCAGAGGCATAGTATAAAATGGGAGGAAAGGTATTGATTGTGACCAAAGAGGAAAGAGACCTGAGAGTAATCATATCCAGTGACCTCATGGAGGCAAGGCAGTGTGACAAGGCAGAATGTGGGGCCAGTAGAATTCTGGGGTGTATGGGGAGGCTTATCACCAGCAGAAGGGGGCATGAGGTGGTGTTGCCACTGTATGGATCATTATTGAGACCCCACATGGAGTTTTTTCTGCAGTTCTGGAGACCATATCTCAGGAAGGACATAGACAGAGTGGAAGCAGTCCAGAGAAACTAGGCAACTAAAATGGTGCAGGGACTGCATCAGACACCCTATGAGGAGAGACTAAGGGATTGCAATATGTACACCCTGGAAGAGAGGAAAACAGGTTATGCTAGAGACTTATAAATACCTCATGGGGTGAACAAGGTATATGAGGAAAGTATTTTAAAGAGGAGAAGGTGCCGAGAACAAGGGGACATGCAGTGAAGCTGGAAGGGGAAAATGTAGGAGGGATGTGAGGAAGTATTTCTGCACTGAAAGAGTGGTGGATATTTGCAACAGTCTTCCAGTGAGGTAGTGGGAAGGAAAGCTGGGGGGGGCTTCAAACATGCAAGGGATATGCACAAATGACTTTTATTTGGGAAACTAGGAGGGGGGTAGGCGGAGATCAGGTAGTGGCTGTGTTGAAAGTATAGGCAGGGAGAAAAAGGGGCACACTGGGTTGGCTAAGGGGTCCTTATCTGCTAAGAAATTCTATGTTTCTATGAGTAATGGACTCAGGGACATTTCTATTTGTCCACAAGTGAATCAAAGGTGTGAGTCTAGGGGTATACCATTAGCACAGCAACTGAATTTTGGCACCGTAATTAAGGTGCTGCAACAAGGGCTAGAGTGACAGGGGCAATCTTGATTTTTGATCACCCTGCATTCACGTAATCTTTGGTGTCCTAACAATTTTTTTCCCTTTACGGTGCCAAAATTCAGTTGCTGTGCTAATGGTATACCCCTAGACTCACACCTTTGATTCACTTGTGGACAAATAGAAATGTCCCTGAGTCCATTACTCATAGAAACATAGAATTTCTTAGCAGATAAGGACCCCTTAGCCAACCCAGTGTGCCCCTTTTTCTCCCTGCCTATACTTTCAACACAGCCACTACCTGATCTCCGCCTACCCCCCTCCCAGTTTCCCAAATAAAAGTCATTTGTGCATATCCCTTGCATGTTTGAAGCCCCCCCAGCTTTCCTTCCCACTACCTCACTGGAAGACTGTTGCAAATATCCACCACTCTTTCAGTGAAGAAATACTTCCTCACATCCCTCCTACATTTTCCCCCTTCCAGCTTCACTGCATGTCCCCTTGTTCTCGTGCACCTTCTCCTCTTTAAAATACTTTCCTCATATACCTTGTTCACCCCATGAGGTATTTATAAGTCTCTAGCATAACCTGTTTTCCTCTCTTCCAGGGTGTACATATTGCAATCCCTTAGTCTCTCCTCATAGGGTGTCTGATGCAGTCCCTGCACCATTTTAGTTGCCTAGTTTCTCTGGACTGCTTCCACTCTGTCTATGTCCTTCCTGAGATATGGTCTCCAGAACTGCAGAAAAAACTCCATGTGGGGTCTCAATAATGATCCATACAGTGGCAACACCACCTCATTCCCCCTTCTGCTGGTGATAAGCCTCCCCATACACCCCAGAATTCTACTGGCCCCACATTCCGCCCTGGAGTTCATTATATGTAGTTGTGGGGGGTGCAGAGGGCAGAATCTTTACCTGGACAGTGTTTTGACACTCTGGCTCAAGGGAGCTGCAATGCTTGGCACTGCAGAGCCAAGTGGTATGTTTCCTGCATGCATATCAGTGTCAACAAAATGATTGTCACACCGACATGGGTGAACCAGTCTAGGGAGCAGGAGAAACAAGTTGAGTATTGAAATGGCAGTGTGGGAGTGCTGTCATTTGTTTTGGTCAACTTGCGTGCCAAATTTTACAGGCACCATGCATCTGGAACTGGCTTTTCTTGTGTAACATAACAAATGTTGTAAAGCTAAACAACTTGAGAGGCGATGGGAGGTTTGGATACCCTGTGGGTACAATTAGCAATTGTAATAGGTAAACAAATCAAAGATGCAGTGGTTTACAAACCCCCAGGCCATGACCAGGGTGTGGCAGGAAGCTAGCAGTGAATCTTTCAGAGGGCAACAGGGTTAGTGGAGATACTAGTAGCAGGGAACTTAAAGATGCCAGACACTGAATGCAGTATCCCATAGGGGACTTCATAATGCCAGACATGGAATGGAGTGTTCCATTCTCAGAGAGTGCCAGCCAGGTACTACTACTAGGGGACTTCAGGATGCAAACATGGACTGAAGGAACTCATTCTCAGTGAGTGCAGGGGGAGGTACTAGTAGCAGGGGACTTCAAAATGGCAGACATGGAATAGAGTGTTCCATTCTCAGAGGCTGCAGGGCAAGGTACTACTACTAGGGAACTTCAAGATGCAGATATGGACTGGGGTATTCCATTCAGTGCTTTGATTTTTAAATTGCGCTATAGGAATAAAGATTATTATTATAATTATTCTCAGAGAGTTCTGCGGGAGGTACTAGTAGTAAGGGACTTCAAAATGCCAGACATGGAATGGTGTGTCCTATTCACAGAGAGTGCAATGAAGCAGCTTCTAGTGGAAGCATGGCAGAAGGTGTTCCTGTCACAATTGATTCAGGATCCTACAAGAAAGGGTGCACTGCTGGACCTGGCATGCACAAACAGTGAGTGGGTTCATAATGCAGTATTCCAGAGACATTTGGGTCATGTGAACAAAAATCAATGTAGTTGGAGAGACAAATGGAAGCCAACAGGTGGAATAGCACAGTGAAGATTTAGGACTTCAGAGGGAGGAAGTCTGTGAGGCTTATCTAAGGGCAACTAGAGAGTCTAGTAGGAGAGTCAGAAATGTTAAGACCAAGACAGAGCTTAGAATAGCAAGGGGAGCAAAGCTGTGGCACAAGGTATTCTTCTGCTACATTCGGGAGAAATGCAAAGTCAAGTAGGGCACTAGTGTGCAGTTTAAAAAAGAAGGTTGTAGGGACACTAGTTTTGTTCAGTATTTACCAAGGAGGAGGAGAAGGAGGGTCCACTACCAGAGTGCTGAGTGGGGTAAAGAGGAGGGAGGCTTTCCTTGGAAGTTGCTGGTGGCATCATATATAGTGGGCTAAATGTACATGCGGGGTAAATCCTCATGTTGAGAAAGTCAGGAATCAACTTCATTGCACAGTGATCAAAGGCCTTCTAACAAGGGATTAGCAGAAATGATCTCTGGTCTCCTAACAAGGGATTAGGAGAAGTGATCTCCAGCATTCTAACAAGTGGGAGCAGGGCAGAGGCAGAAACCTACAGACCGGTTAGTTTGACCTCAGTGGTAGGGAAAATGATGGAATCACTTCTAAAGGAAAGAATTGTTGAATTCCTAGAGGCCAGTGGGGCACTGGACCCAAGGCAGTATGGATTTACAGTGGGAAGGTCATGTCAGACAAATCTAATAGATTTCTTTGACTGGGTGACCAAAGTAGTAGACCAGGGAGGGGCTGTGAATATGGCCTGCCTAGATTTTAGCAAGGCATTTGACACAGTCCCATACAAAAGATTAATATACAAGTTAGCCAGCCTTGGAGTGGGTCCCAAGGTGGTAGCCTGGATAAAATACTGGCTGGACAACAGGACACAAAGGGTAATAAGAAATGGAGTTCACAGTGAAGAAAGAAGTGTAACTAGCAGTGTACCACAGGGTTCAGTACTGGGACCGGTCCTCTTTAATGTCTTTATTAAGTGACATTGGAGAGCACCTGGAAGGAAAAGTATGTCTCTTTGCAGACGACACAAAATCTGCAACAGGGTTGACACACAAGGTGGGGTGGAAAGGATGAAAATGGACTTGGCAAGGTTGGCAGAATGGTCAAATGTATGGCAGCTCAGATTCAATGCAAAAAAGTGCAAGGTAAAGCACCTGGGAAACAAAAATCCAGGGGAAGACTACACAATAGAGGGTGAGATATTAACAACAACACAAATTGAAAGGGACCTGGGAGTGATTATATCAGATGACCTTAAGGTGGGCAAGCAATGTGAGAAGGCAGTAAGGAAGGATGGGGGGATACTGGGATGCATAGGGAGAGGCATCAACAGTAGAAAACAAGAAGTTGTTATCCCTCTGTACAGACAGTTGGTGAGACCCCATCTGGTGTACTGCATGCAGTTCTGGAGACCCCATCACTGTAAAGACATAGACAGAGGGGAGGATGTTCAGAGGAGGGCAACCAAAATGGTGCAGGGTCTGCACCAGAAGACATATGAAGAGAGACTAAAGCAGCTTAATATGTATACCCTCGAGGAATGAAGGGAGAGGGAGGACATGATAGAAACTTTCAAGTACCTCAAGGGAATTAACAAAGTCCAAGAGGGTAGCATCTTTCAGAAAAAGAGATGTACAAGAACAAGGGGGCACAATTTGAAGATAGAGGGGGGACAGCTCAGAGGTAATGTTAGAAAGCATTTTTTCATGGAGAGGGTTGTGGATGCATGGAACAGCCTTTCTGAGGAGGTTGTGGAGTCATGAACAGTGGGAGAATTCAAGAATGCATGGGACAGACATAAAGCAATTCTAGTGGGGGGGTAGGAGGAAGTAAGCTGTTGGCTAAATAGAATCTGCAGCTTATCCATCAGGTAGGGAAATGAGCAGACTAGGTAGGCCAAGCGGGCCTTATCTGCTGTCAAATTCTACATAACTATGTTTCTATGTAAGATATTAGCAGAGGTGATCTCCGACATTCTAACAAGGGATTAGCAAAAGTGGTCTCCAGCATTCTAACAAGGGATTTTCAGGATGTGACCTCTGGCATTCTAACAAAGGATTAGCAAAAGTGACCTCCAGCATTCTAACAAGGGATTAGCAGAAGTGATCTCCTGCATTCCAACAAGGGATTAGCAGAAGTGACCTCTGGCATTCTAACAAGGGAGTAGCAGAAGTGACTGTGATGGAGGTCCACCGTCCCTTGGCATGAGGTTGTGTAAGGTGCCCTTTTTTATGTTGGCTCGCGTATGCACAGCCAACATATTGCGGAAGTAGCAGAATTTTTGGTGCGGTCACTGTTGGGCGAATGCAGGGCATGCACCACTGGGTGCTTCCCTCATTCCCCAATAAGCCTGCATGCCGGCGCCACACCATGAATACCTAATGTGGTGAGCACATCTAATGAAAGGTCCGCTGCAATGCAAGCAAAGCTTGTCATAGGCAGAAGACCTCCCGATGTGCTTGCCCTGGTAAAAAAGTAAAAACATGGCGGCACACTGCCTGCCCATAATGCTGACTCCGGGGGTACACAATCCCCCTGTCGGTATGCCCTGACCCAAAGCATCATGCATCCCCCCATTTGTTATGTGCCAAGGGGGGTGCCCAATCCTCCTCGGCTCATGCCCCCCCTCGCTTGCTTTGTGTACTGACGGGGGTGCCCAATCCCCCATCGGCTAAAGCACCCCCCCTTCAGTATGTGCCAATGGGGGTGCACAATCAACCATCGGCTAAAGCATCCCCTCCCAAAAAAAACACTTAGATGGCATGCTGGGAGCCCACCCCAGCATGCCAAATCACCTGAAAAATAAAAACCGTCCCCCAATGTTTTTTTTTTTTCTTTTAAACCCCGTGAAAAAAGAAAACTGTCCCTCGCCATCTCCCTGCCCCCCTCCCGCAACCCACACCCACCCTCTGTGCACCCTACCTCCCCACACCCCATACTTCCTCTGGAGTCTGGCGCAACGATCTTCGGTGGACCGGGAACACATCTGCACTCTTCAAAGCCGACCGCAAACTGAAGAAATGCCGGTAAGCTGTATAATGGCATAAATAAGTTTTTTTCAACTTTGTTGCATATGTCAGGCATCGTTTGGAATTTTTGCACCAAATTTTCAACATGGGGTTATTGGGACCCTCCTCATGAATTCAGTCACTGTCATGGCGTTATTCGGTCCTGAAAGGTAATTTTGTGGTCACTACATGGAATCACCTTTCGGGACTGAGTAAGGAAACGACAGTGCCACTGTTCATGAGGGGGGCTCTTAAAAAGCCTACGTTGCAAATTTAGTGAACAAAATCCCCAAAATGGCTGTTTTATGAGCGTGCATTGCGCAGTTTCCACACACGCTGGTAACTTCATGAATTTGTAATATTTTCACTCCAGATTTTCAAAATTGGCATTTTTCCACACCTACTTATGAACAGTACAGCTGTCATTTTACATATCCTGGCTGAAATATGTTTTCGCACGTCCGGCGCAGAATAGCTCGGTCGCTGTGCGAAATCAGTTTTTGGGACATTTTGAGGACATGCCAGTGACACTGTTCATGAGCAGAGATCCTAAAATGCCTATGTTGAAAATCTGGTGATGAAATTCCATAAAATGACTGTGTTATAAATGTGCGTTGTGCAGTTTGCACACACCCTTGCAACTTCGCAAATTTGCAATATTTTCATGCCAGATTTTCAACACTGGCATTTTTTTACACCTCCTTATGAACAGTACAGCTGTCATTTTTCACATCCTGCCCAAAATGTGTTTCCGCACCTGTGGTGCACAATGGCGTGGTTGCTGTGGGAAATCAACTTTTGGGACAGATTAACAAAAATCACAGCACCACTGTTCATGAGGGGAGGTACCAAAAAGCTTATGTTAAAAATGTGGCTAACAAACTCCCAAAAATAATTGGGTTATGGACGTGTGTTGTGCAGTTTCTATGCATGCTCGAGTCGTGACTTCACCAGTTTTTCATATTTTCACTCCAGATTTTCAACGTTGCCATTTTTTTACATCTCCTCATGAACAATACAGATGTAATTTTCCACATCCTGCTCAAAATGTGTTTTTGTCCCTGTTTTGCCAAATGGCATAGCCGCTATGCAAAACCACCTTTCAGCTAACAAACTGATTGTGCCACTTTTCATGAGGTGGGCTCACAAAAAGCCCATGTTGAAAATTTGGAGTAAGAATACCAACACAAATGTACTGTGTTACAGTTTCCAACTGTAACACCCACCCTGTAGAGACTGACAGGTGTCAGGGGTGTGACTTGAGATCATTGGCTGTAATGCTCACACCATTCCACCTCCACCCCCACCCTGCAGCCAGTGACAGGCATCGTGGTGTGCCTTGCACTGTTCAGCCACAAAGTTCACCCCATTCTCCTATACTGCACCCACCTCAGCCTATTTCCTTATGGAATGGGGTAAGTATAACGCCCAAAGACCCCAAAGCACACCACGACACTTGTCAGTGTCTACAGGGTAGGGTGAGGTGCAATGGCATGAGTGTTATAGCTGACGACCCAAAGGCACACCCCAATGCCTGTCAGTCTCTACACAGTGAGGGTGGGGGTAGGGTTGGAGTCACTTCAATATTTCACTGTCATTCCTATTATGCATCTCTAACTCCGGCACTACCAATGCCAATGCCAGCGAGACTACGTTTGGCATTGACAAATGCTTGTCTAAGTCTGTTGCAACAGCACCCTTTCTATTTTCTTTGTTCTATCTCTAAAACGTCCATTATAGTAGTTTGGCCACCTACTGTAATGTCTCTTCTGCTCTTTACATTCCTCTTTTCATGTTAAGGTTACCCTGTAAAGGAAATGTGCCTACACCCCTGCCTCTTTCTGGTTAAGAATGATGCCTACTGGTATTTGCCTTCAAGTGAAATAAATGAAGGCTTGTAAAAGATAAGAAGCTTCCACTGTACCCCCCCAACACATTTTGGTGTATCAGCCTAGTTAAAGAAACAATGGTAAAATACACCCCTGTGTGCTCTGGGAGCACTATACTGTGGTGTAAACTTTTTGTATTGCTTTAATAAGAAAGGAATGTTTGTGGCAGGACAGGTGTGTTTTCCCCCCTTGTTTTGCAATTCTCAGCATGACTGCACTGCCCCCCCCCATGTTCTTGTATCCAAAGAGCTAATAATGTTGTTGAAAAACCTTTTATCTCAGCCCTAGTCCCTGCTTTATAAAATGTATTTGTAGACTGTTATTTTGTTAGACCCATTTCAGGGAGCTGATGAGCTATGTGGTGCAGCAGAGAACAGGGCAGGGTCATTTGATCTGACTGCTTGTTCCACAAACCATGCTCCCAAAATGTTTGCTATGTGGTAAAATAAGAAACAGAAAGAACAAGCATTTGCCAATGCCGAACGTTCGCTTGCAGGTATTTGCAATTGGTGTTTGGCACGTATGGTGCTTTACCCTAATGCCCTGTGCGATTGCTGGTATTTGCACAATAAATTTTCAGCATGACCTTTTTGTTACCCCCATTGTGCGCTACATAGGCAGAAACACGTTTTGGGCAGGATGTGAAAAATGACAGCTGTACTGCTCATGAGGAGGTGTGGTAAAATGGAAATGTTGGAAATCTGGAGTGAAAATATTGAAAATTCGTAAACTTACGAGCGTGCGTAGGAACTGCGCAACGCACACTCGTAAAACAGTCATTTTTAGGAATTTTTCACCAAATTTTCAACACAGCCATTGTAAGACCTCTGCTCATGATCAGTGTCACTGTGATTTTCTTAATGTGTCCCATACATTGATTTCACGACACGATTGCGCCATTGAGGCTACATGGGCGGAAATCGCTTTGGGCAGGATGTGAAAAATGACAGCTGTACTGCTCATGAGGAGGTGTGGTAAAATGCCAATGTTGAAAATCTGGGTGAAATATTGAAATTCGCAAACCTCAGACGCGCATGGGGAACTGTACAACACACGCTGTAAAACAGTCATTTTTAGGAATATTTTCACCAGATTTTCAACATTGCCATTTTAAAACCTCTGCTAATGAACACTGTCACTGTGATTTTCTTACTGTGTCCCATACATTGATTTTCAAGACACCGACCGCGCCATTGTGCACTACATGGGCAGAAACACGTTTAGGGCAGGATGTGAAAAATGACAGCTATACTGCTCATAAGGAGGTGTGGTAAAATGGCAATGTTGAAAATCTGGAGTGAAAATATTGAAAATTCGCAAACTTACGAGCGGTGTAGAACTGCACAACCATGATCAGAAACAGTTATTTGTAGAATTTTTTCACCAAATTTTCAACATAGCCATTTTAAGATCTCTGCTCATGAACAGTGGCACTGTAATTTTCTTAATGTGTCCCATACACTAAGTTCGCACACCGACTGTGCCATTGTGCGCTACATGGGTGAAAACACATTTTGGGGAAGATGTGAAAAATGACAGCTGCACTGCTCATAAGGAGGTATGGTAAAATGGCAATGCTGAAAATGTGGAGTGAAAATATTGAAAATTCACAAACTTACGAGCGTGCATAGGAGCTGCGCAATGAACACTCGTAAAACAGTCATTTCTAGGAATGTTTTCACCAAATTTTCAATACAGCCATTTTAAGACCTCTGCTCATGAACAGTGTCACTGTGATTTTCTTAATGTGTCCCATACATTGAGTTCACACACCAACTGCGCCATTGTGCGCTACATGGGCGGAAACATGTTTTGGGCAGGATGTGAAAAATGACAGCTGTACTGCTCATGAGGAGGTGTGGTAAAATGGCAATGTTGAAAATCTGGAGTGAAAATATTGAAAATTCGCAAACTTATGAGCGTGCGTAGGAACTGCGCAACGCAGACTCGTAAAAGTCATTTTTAGGAATTTTTTCACCAGATTTTCAACATAGCCATTTTAAGACCTCTGCTAAAGAACAGTGTCACTGTAATTTTTTTAATGCATCCCATACATTGATTTTGCATACCGACTGCGCCATTGTGCGCTACATGGGTGGAAACACATTTTGGGCAGGATGTGAAAAATGACAGCTGTACTGCTCATAAGGAGGTGTGGTAAAATGGCAATGTTGAAAATCTGGAGTGAAAATATTGAAAATTCGTGAACTTACGAGCCTGCGTAGGAACTGTGCAATGCACGCGTAAACAGTCAGTTTTGATTTTGCCCATTTTCAACATGGGTTTGGACCCTTCTCATTAATGATGTCACTGTCATGGCATTATTCAGGCCCAAAGGGTGATTTCACGCAGTGACTGTGCAGTGACTGTGAAATCACCCTTTGGGCCCCAATAACGCCACGACAGTGACATCATTCATGAGAAGGGGTCCCAAAAACCCCATGTTGAAAATTTGGTGCAAAAATTCAAAAATGCCTGAGATATGCAATAAAGTTGAAACCCCCCTATCTAGCCCATTATACAGCTTACCGGCATTTCCTCAGTTCGTGGTCGGCTTTGAAGAGTGCAGACGTGTTCCCGGTCCACCGAAGATCATTGCGCCGAGCTCCGGAGGTAAGTATGGGGTGAGGAGGGTGGGGAGGCTGGGTGCGCAGTGGGTGGGTGCAGGTTGTGGAAGAGGGGACTGGGAGAAGCGCTGTGGGACTGTTTTTGGTTTACAGGTAAAAAAAAAAAAAAGACTACTTGGGATGTTTTCCACGCTGGGGTGGGCTCCCAGCGTGGCAGAAGGATGGCTGGAGGGCCGAGGAGCCGGACGGGATTGGGCAGCCCGTCGGCAAACAATGCGGATGTTTATGGCAGCTGGGATGGGCTCTCAGCGTGGCACCAAAGATTTGGGAGGGGCATGCGTGACGCTGGGGCGGCGTGACGTGGAAGTTTCAGCGACAGCGGTGGTTTTCTTGAAGCGACGACCACCACTGTCATACATAGCTCCTGCACCCATTGGTGCAGGACCACCACGCCTGCTCAACGGAGCAGTGGATTGAAAGGGAGAGGCACACCTCCAAAGTGTGCTGCTCTCCCAAAACGTTCCTTGCGCATGCGTGCAAGTGAACATAAAAAGACAGGCAAGTTAATCTGTCTCTTGGACCACATTCTCAAGATAGTACACAGTGCTCCTGACTGCCTGAAACTAAAAAGCTGAACAATACATAAACAAAATGCCTAAACAAACAAGGTGTAGCTGCATTGCCTATGTATTAAAATACTTTTGTGGGTAAAATAAAACTGTGTGGGGGGAAAAATAATTTTATAAAACTGCATTAAAAAGAGAAAGAATGTAGCTAACCAATATTACCTTGCACTGCAGGTTGCTGCTTTTGCTAAAGTCTCACCTAGTGCCCTTCAGTGTCTGTATAGGGAGCCAGCGGCTCATTCTTACCTCCTTTTGTGTATGCCTGGTTATCAATCATCAGGGTGATGGAGTGGTTTTGAATACTAATAAGAGAATTATCATAGAAATGTATGGTTTTCTGTATGCAGAATTAAATTAAGGATCCTACTATATGAATTTATGATTATATATGATGTTAATATGCATGCTGATGTCTGTACCTAAAAATAAATGAATACAAACAAAAGAAATGAAGATATGAACAGAAAGGGGTGGACCCTGAGTCCTCAGGGAGGAGCCTATTGCTATAAAACTTGGTCCTCAGAACTCAGGAGTCATATTCACATGGGGGAGTGAACCCAAGAAGTTCACCCCATTTGGACCTGTCAGAGGGTGGGTCAGCCACAGAGGTACTAGGGTATAACCATTTACCCCACTAGGCTTTGCTTGTTTTGCTTTTGTTGCTGTGTGTTTTACAGTTATTGCTTTCCATTGCTTTTCTTTAGATTTATTGCTTTTTATTAAAAATCACATTAAACTGATGTGTTGTACTCCATAGCTTTGTGTCTGTGTATTCCATAAACACCCTACCCACAATAGTGACTTCCAGCATTCTAACAAGGGATTAACAGAAGTGATCTTTAGCATTCAAACAAAGTATTAGCAGATATGATCTCTGGCATTCTAACAATGGATTAGCAGAAGTGATCTCTAGTATTCTAACAAAGTATTAGCAGAAGTGATCTCTGGTATTCTAACAATGGATTAGCAGAAGTAATCCCTAGCATTCTAACAAGGATCTCTGGCATTCTAACAATGGATTAACAGAAGAGATCTCCAGCATTCTAGCAATGGATTCGCAGAAGTGATGTCTGGCATTCTAACATGCATGGCCAGATTTTCAAAGGGCAATGCAGGACTTGCATCATGCCCTACATCAATTCCACTTTTGGCACATCCGTGCCAAACACCTTTGTTGCAACTGCTCCCAATTGTAGTGCAGTAGGTGTAGTTACAACAGTTTCCACACTTTATGCTAGCTTGTGTCAAATACTTTGTGCACACACTGTGAAAAGGGTATCTGGGATTAATACAAGCTAGACCAGGAAAAAGCTGTTCTAACTTGCAGCAATTGGCGCATGGGATAGAAAATCCCAATCGTTGGCCAGGAGAATGCTGCACACCCTGTGCACCAAATGATTGGCACACCAGGGCCTTGCAGCATTCTCGGGGCTTTGAAAATCCAGCTCACATATTCAATCTATCACTAAGCAATAGAGAACTCTTGCCTCACTGGAGGACAGCTGAAGTGGTTCAGATCTTTTAAAAGGGAGTGAGACAGTCATCAAAAAACTACCGCCCAATAATCCTCACGTCTATATTTGGAAAAATCATAGAAAGATCTACAAAAAAATAAAAATTAAAGTGGATTACAAAAACAACGGTGTAAAGGATGTACTACAACATTGTCTTAAAACAGACAGATCCTGTACAACAAGTTGAGTGTCTACGAGTCAATAAGTAATGAACTGGATGATGTTAGCTTGGTTGACCTTATTTTTCTCGACTTCAGTAAAACATTCAAGGCCAGATATTCAAAACTTTGTGCAGGGCGCTAACCATTTGCACTGCAATTGTGCCACATTTGCATTGGATTGCTATGTTCAAAAGGCCAAATAGCACTAGTGCAACGTGTTAGTGCCGATGCTAAAAGATAATGTATGGGTGGTGCAAAGTGAGGGGTGGGGACATGCATACAGGCACAGTGGTATATTTAAAACTAAAGCTCCATGCAACATGCATTAGCACGACATGTAGCACGGTGCAAATTACCGCCTATGAAAATGTAATCTTAACTCCAGACAAATCAAGGATGGGGGGCGTGGACAAAACAGCAACAGGGAACAATGCTGTATGCAGCCAGTGAAGAAGCAGTGAGGGTGGATGGCCATCCTGGGTCACTCCATATGCCCAGGCACCCAAACTGTGGAATACAATGCCTCAACATTGCTTAGAAACTAACAATCATGTAAATTATGAAACTAAGCTCAAACTCTACTTGCAGCGACAAACTATTTGCAACTATTTTTAATGTGATACTGAGTTAATATTTGTGAATTCTGTGTTGCTGTTCATTATATGTGTAACACCCCCAAGGGGTTACACATACAATTAAGTTTTTGTAGTTTTTAGGTTGGCACCTAAACTGAACTGAAGGGGGAGTCTAACTTGTGACTGACAGCTTCCCCAGCCAATCTGAATGCAGAAATCCAAGGGAAATACCCAGAACTGTAGGAGACAGTGGATCAGTTAGGGTTGGAGCTTGAAGAATGAGCAGCTTGAGCTTTCGAGCAGCAGTTCCCTGAACTGAGATTAGGGGAATCGGCAGGAAGAGGCCTAATTTACCTCCCTGCTCTGTTTCTCCTGCATTGGACTGCCTGATTGCAGAAGTCCGAATAATCTGATTTATGACTGAAACTACAGCTGAAAGTAACAGAGAGGTTAAAAGCACTGCTTGTGATTTGGACAAAAGATTTGCTCCTGTGAAGCGTTTTAGCCTAGCTAATGTGTGAGACTGATATTGGATCAAGAGGTTTGCTCAGTGAATCTACTGTAATAGCAACCGGACTGTATCTGATCTGTGAAAAGTTAATGATGTTTGATTTAAATGTGCTGAATGTTCCAGCGGGTAATGCAAGTACAACCAGGCTAGCACCCTGCCACAAGTCACTTAATTATCTGTGGTACCATTGGATTTCTTCTTTAAATTTCTGGGTTTCACGAGACTGGGCCAACCAGCCAGGATTACAAATAATCACCTTGTTGTTGTGCATGCTAACTGTCTTTTCTTTCCATCAAGGGCTCCAACAACAGCTGCAATGCTGGCCAACCCGGGCAATGCCTTTGGCTAGCCTGCACTCCATCCTGGGTACCCAGTGTTGTAGAACGGCTTATTTTGGGACTAAAAGTGCATGCAAATAAACTGAATCCAATCAGTATAGTAATCATTCAACTAAATCCATGTCCCTTCCTTGTTCATGTCCCCTGAATAAATCTGATTGTTGTTTCACATTTTGTTTCGCCGATATGCATATTACTAGTGGGTCACAGTACTGGAAGTGTATATCTGTCTGCTAACTTTACTTTTGCAGGGATGTCCAAGGATATTGCTGAAGGGCAGACCCTGGTGGAAAGTGTGAAGGGTGTGAGCATATTACTACTGTTATCTAATGACTGTGTGTTAACTGCTGTTTAAGGTTCCAAGCCACTAGGAGGGTTAGTTGGTGGTTATAGCTTCCCAGAGGGCTATAACAGGTTAGACAGACACCCCCATTACTGTTACTATGGTTGGAGGCACCTTAATACTGAATCCAGGCCCCTCAACCTGTGGTCAGAACTACAGGCAGGGGTAGTTACCTTAGGAATACAGCCACCTAGGGGTTATATATGTATTTATTGTACACTGTATCATCTCAGCCACATATGTAGTGGCTCCAGGTTGTTCCTGAAAATGGGCCTTGGCCCAGTGTGCTTACCTGGTCAACAAAGTGATAAATACAGATAGAAATAAAAAATAAATGGAAGAGACATGCTGCACGCAGAAGGCACCACCCATGTCGCCATCATCTGGCACTGGTCCCAACCCTGCCAGGCAATAATGAGTGCCCCAGGACCCAGTGGACTCCATGGCAGTGCATCCGTACAGCACATACTGTACCTTCAGTCTCCATTTTGGTATACCAACACAATCCAGTACACACATACTGCACTGGGGGAATGGAGGGTTTTGAGGGGTGGATGCACAGGTGGACAGACTGCACCACATAGTAGGTGCTCCTTCAAGGCTGGGGCCATCCACACAGTGCACATATTCCAGTGTCAGGAATACCCCAACACCAGTGTGCCTGTCTGATGGTATATGCCCCCCTCCGGGCACATACTGCTCATCTGTACAAACACCAGAGCACACATGGCCAGTCATGTGTATGTTACTGTAAGTATCCCATGCCAGTGGTGCTGCATATGTGGGTCACAGGACAGCATGACAGTGGTGTCCACTGTCAGAACACACCTGCCAGCTGGGACTGTCACTGTGTGAAGAGCAGCAGTCATTCGTGCCTGACACACTGTAGGCATTGCTGTGTCCCTTACAATACCAGCCACTATAACACTGTAGTGTCTGCTATGCACTATAGCAGGGACTACAATATGTCCATGGCATGCAACACCACCACCGCCGGTACCTGTGGTTCTAGTCTCCTGGGGCACAATAGTCTCTGCTGCTGTGTACAAACATAACCTGCAGCTACCAACATGTTGACTCAGTCTGACATACAAGTGGTGCTGGAAGCAGACCCAGCCTGCAGCTACCAACCTGTAGTTCCAGTCTGACCTACAGGAGGAGCTGTGTGCACCCTGCAATAGTGCCAGGCAATCCACATGGTAATGCATGCAAATTAGGTCATAATGACATGCTAATATGACTGTTTGCCCATGGACTGCCTAAGTAGGCTCATTTGCATATCACTTTTGAATATAGCAACATTTTTCTCACGGCAGACATGTCAGTGGTAGGCAAACAAGTTTGCCCTGTGCAAACCTGTCAGAACCATACCACAAGTCTGCAGTATTTGGCCTGCACTGTAGTTTGCAGTTTTTGTGACTCCACTTCTTTGCTAGCACACACATTGGTCATGTCGTTCACCTTTGCCTTACCCCACATTTATGTGCACTGGGCTGCTGCTGTGGTTTGCACTGCCCAGTTGCTATATTCAGAGCTATCTTATTTACTGGGCTATTTCTACACTGCACACAAAACCCCGTTTGCATGTCATTGTTTGCATGTTATAGTCAACTGATTTAGTCCCTAGGCTATTCCTTTGAATATACTGTAGTGTGCTAATGGTTTCGAGCTATTTTTGCACACCAGGCAGTGCTAAGTTTTCTCTGGGTCTAAGTTTTGAAGATTGGACCCCTGATGTGGTATCATGTGAGTGCCTAATTATTAAAGTGGCCAACATAGGTTTAAATACTGAAATCATTAATTGAGTTACACCATGGCTAGAAAATCACACCCAGAGAGTCAGGGTCAATCAAAGGCAACTTATCAAATGAGTGACTGGTCAGCAGTAGGGTCCTGCAGGGATCAGTACTGGTGCCAGTACTAATTGGAATATTTATAGGGGATCTGGGCAGTGATGTCAAAAGTCTTTGCAACAAATTTGCAGTTGACACCAAAACTGAAGGGAGGGTTAATACACAGGAAGAAGCTAAACGTTATAACATAATTTACAAAAAAAAATGTTTGATTGATCCCAAAGATGGAACATGACAATTAACATTGACAAATACACAGTGATGCATTTAGGTAAAAATAACACTAAAATGGACTACTATATGAACTGAATAAAATTAAGAACTACTACCTGTGGAAAAGGTCTAAGGCTGTATATTACCCCTGACTTTAACAGTAAAAAGCAAGTCAAAACAAATGTATTTTCAATAAAACTAACATCGAACTGAACACAATAAGAAGGCACTTCACAAAGAGATCAGAACAAATATTAATGCCATTATATCATTGTATATGTCAGACACATTGTAGGCTATGGTTCACAGTTTCAGGGAGGCTTAAATATAGAGGAAAGCATTAAGACTGAGTGACTACACCATTAGGGCTACTAAGAGGATCAGAGGATTAGCAAACTTAACATATGATGAAAGAATAAATCATTTAGGATTACAAAGCCTGGAAAGGAGACACAAAAGGGGAGAGATATTACTTTTAAATAATATATATGTAAATACAGAGATCTAATGGAAAGTATGAATTTACAGTTGGGCAGGTGAAGTACACACTCAGAAGGAACAATAAACAGCTGAGACAGAATCAATAAAAACAAACAGGAAAATGTTTCTCACCCAAAGAGTAGCTAATATATGGAACACGCTTCCTTATGATGTAGTGAATAGCAAAGATATAGCCCTCTTTAAGAAAATGCTAGATAAATGGGTGGATGACAAAAATTATAAAGGTTACTTAAATTTATTAAGCGATTGGTCAAAATGGACAAAACTGTTTAAATCTATCTCTAAAACCTAAATATTAACCGGAGTTATACAGTCATACTTATTTTTGGCATTTAGATCATGTTTCATTGAAACAGTGGGAGCCCAACATTTATATTATAAAACCAGTAGGGGTCACTATTAGACAGTAGGAGTAACCAAAATCAATGGCAAGGGGCCAACCTCTGTCCCCAAGGCTTGTCTTGAAAACCATGGACAAAAGGATGTTGCAAAAGGCAGATGAACAAAACCGAATAAAAATAAGGCACCCCACTGGCATACATGGAGGACAGTTCAGGACATACACCTTAATGTAACCACTCAGTCCCCTGGGGTTACTACCGCCCTACCTGTACACATGGGAGTCCCCTAAGGCTCCATACTCAGTCCACCACTCTTTCATGTTTATTAATTCACTCCCCAAGGACAGCTTCAATTACAAGGCACTCCTCTATGCTTATGACCTAGTCCTCTTCCATAGCGATAAATCACTTGAATCCATCTCCTTCACACAAAACTATGGCTCTGCCCACCAATGGTTCCTCTCCAGCAAGCTCCTAATCAATGAAAAAAAG
Source organism: Neoceratodus forsteri (assembly GCA_016271365.2). Classification (NCBI taxonomy): domain Eukaryota; kingdom Metazoa; phylum Chordata; order Ceratodontiformes; family Ceratodontidae; genus Neoceratodus; species Neoceratodus forsteri. The sequence goes on along the minus strand of CM028138.1, from coordinate 763,221,993 downwards.
ACAAAATCTATGCTCTTTGGTTCTAAACCATTCCTTGCCAAAGTCACCAAAACAAAATTCTCCCTCCTTGTATTCACCCCAACAGCCCCCCTGAAAATATACCCTCATTCAAATACCTAGGTGTCACCCTCGATCCCGCCCTTACTTTCTCTGAGCATATTAACAACACCATGCAGAGAATTCACCAGAAGTTAGGTGCTGCCTACTGACTCAAACACCTGCTGTCTGCTGAAGCATGTCTTGCCATTGTGCAAGGTAACCTACTGCTCCTCCTTGACTACTGCTCCCCTGTCTAGTCCCTCGTGTCCTCTTCAGTACATTCACAGCTAAACACAACATACAATTTCATCTGTTGATTTGTCTTCAACTCCCTACTCTACCTATTACTGCACACTCTACAAGTTCCTAGGGTGGCTAACATTATCAGGTCATTTCGACTATGCCATGGGCAGCTTGGTGGCCAATTCACACAGGCATGACCACCTGTCCCCATACTCATCCCTTCTGACAAGTAGGGAAGGTTTGAGGAATCTTAGGGCACCCTCAGTCCCCCCGCTGGAAGTACCATGCATCACCATTGCCATGGGTAGTAAAGCATTCTCCGTTTCTGCCCCCTCCCAATAGAACAGACTCCCATTATCCATCCACTCATCCCCCTCCCACCAGTCTTTCAAAAAACAAAATGTAAAAGACTGGCTCCTGACTTCAGCAACGTGTCACTACTTTCTTCAACAACACTAGGGCCTACAAACTGCAGATGCAGTTTAACAAGATGACTTTGCTGCTTGTCCCAACCCCTTCTCCCTCCATTTTCTCACCTTCTTATGCCTTACCCCACATAATCCTCTTTGCACCCTTGCTCTCTAAACCTGCCTTGATCTCTAAGAAATCCATAAGGGTTTGATTGACTGAATCTGCACATCCTTTGTTATTTGGAACCTGATGTCAAAATGAAAATGTGTCATGTAATCTCATGTAGTTTCTGTTGGCTGCACTATTGCCAATGTTGTAATCACATGTATTTGTCCTACTGCCATTTGCGATTGTCACCCGTTATCTACTGTACATTCTTTCCATCACCTGATGTTGAGGTTGATTTACTCAGTGCACCTGTTTGTACTGTTTTCTTTTGTTTGGATTAATGTTATTGCCACCTTGTGGCCCAGGTCGTGACTGAAAATGGTCCTTTGGATCCGCTCACTTACCCTGTCACCAAAGACGTAAATAAATGAAAATAAATAAGTGGTCTTGCAGACCCCCCTCCCTGAGCCCCGATGTCCCCAATAGATATTTATATTTATAATTCCCTGGTCAGCTAGCACTCCCAGCCCCAATCCCCCATTATGAAATTCATTGGTGGATCCACAACCCCCACTCCGGCAGGCAGTGTTCCACCAACCTGCTTTGCCACATCCCCCAAACAGAGCCAGTGACTGGCACAGCCCACCGCTCTCCAACACGGCCAACTGCCGAGTGAGGTCTCAAAGAGCACTGTATTGTATTCAGTACATGCCTATTGATTGACAATCAAGAGGCTTGTACTGAATACAGTACAGCACTCACTGAGAGCTCAATGGGCAGCTGGCCATGGTGGCGGAGAGTGGTGGGCTGTGCTAGTTGCTGTCTTGGTTTGGGGATAAGGGAGTGGGATGGTGGGACACTGCCCACTGGGGTGGGGGTCCACTAGACCACCAATGATGTGTTCTTATTTCATAATGGGGGCTGGGGACTGAAGGGGGCACTAGATCAACAGGAAATTATATATATAAATATTTATTGGAGACATTGGGGGATCGGGGAGAGGGGTCTGCAAGTCAACCAGGGAATTAAAACTATAGCTATTTATTGGGGACATCTGCGATCGGGGGATCTACTAGACCACCAGTTTTTTTTATAATTCCTAACTGAGATCAGGGCTGATCAGGGTCCACTAGACCACCAGGGACGTTTGTTTTCTTATTTCTTAACTTGGATCAGGACTTGGGGGGGGTGATAGCCATCAGAGACTGCTGTCTATTCTGCAATTGCCACACAGCCATCACATGGCTTGCGGCACATCTTCAAGATGCGTCTGTTTGGCACAGTGCCAGGAATGCCACACACTATGAGACTTTGTTGCCTGGACCCAATCCGATAGTGAATTGGACACTGGGTCCCTGCCACACTGGCAGTCAGCACAAACTGCCATCAGTCTACAGTAGCTTGCACTGACCTTTGTGAATCAATGAGTTCCAAATGCCAAAAACCAGTAACAATAAGAAGAAACATTACATTTGTCCAATGTTTACCTATTACTTTGTTGTTTTTTGCAGATTTAGGCTTCACGTTTTCAAAATAGTTCTTGTGTTACCCCACTTCATAAACATGATGAGTGTAATTTGTCAAATCCTCTCCAACACATCTTTTTGCAGTCACTCCAGAAAATCACCTTTCAGAATGGATTTAAAAAATTCAACCTTTCTTAATCATAACAAGGGGTCATAAAAAGACTATGTTGAAAAGTTTGGGTTCAAAATTTCGAAAAACAATGAAGTTATGATGCAACAGTGAGCCTAGAAAGATGTTCCTTATCCTGTTCACTATTTTTTCAGTTCTAGGGTCCCCATATTCAAATGGTTAGCACAGCATACTTGGGTTAGGGCTGCCCAAACTGTGGATCACACCATCTGATGGGGCAGGGATCATAGCCAAAGGCACCCAATGTACCGCACTAATCAGACAGCACAATGCACAGAATACACTACTGCACCCATGTAACTAAGTCATCACCCATTCATACTGGGTGCAGCAGCATATTCAGCAGTTTCGGCAGTACTAAACAGCCATTCGCTTTCAAAATGTCTTTGTTTCGTACAAAATTGGGACAGAACTCACTTAGCTCAAGGCCTGCAAAATTTTATAATAATTTCCTTCAATCTATTGCCTTGTGTAACTTTATTTCTGTTTTTAAGAACAAGCTTAAAAAACTTGAATAACTGGTCTGATTGCTATTGTTTTTAATGGTTTACTGTATATCTTTTGTATATTCACTAAGCTGTTTGTCTGTATTGGTTATGTCTTTTGTATTGTTCGCTGACTGGTAACGTGAAAATGGGCAGTAATGCTCACATGCTTACCAGTATAAAGTAAACAAGCATTTGTAAATGCTGGATGTTTGCTTGTATGTTGTTGGGTGGAGTCAGGGATCGATCACTGGGCGGGCTTGCTGCAGGTGGAAAATGGGAGGAACAGGGGAGAGGGGAGAGAAAAGAAGCATTTGGGTTTGATGCAGAGGGTTTCAAAAAAGCAATGAGGATACTATCCAGCCAGTGTCATTTGTTATTGTGGAGCCTGGGAGACATCAACAGCATGGCTTTCAGTGTGTTGGTAAACAGGAGGGAAAAGAGGGGAAGGGGAGATAAAAGTGCTGCTTGGGTTGCAGCTATTGGGTTTAAAAAAGTAAAGAAACTGTCTTGCATCTGTAGCCAGTTTTAGCAGGTCTCAGCCAAGGAGGGCTTTCATTAATTTACCTGCTTGCTGGGACAGGCTTTATATATTTTTAACATACCTACTGATATCGGGTCTCTGAGCCAAGCAAGGGTGGGTGAATGGCAGGCATGCAGGAGGACAGAGCTGTTCTATTAATCTGGCATAATTTAGTTTTATTATTTTTTAACTGTAATGTCCTATTGTAATGACCTCAGGTAGGTCTGTTTCACAGTATGACAATAATAACTAAATTGAACAATACTGTATTTCTTTGCTGCTATGTTGTGGTATCACTTCCTAGACTGTGTAGGTTTTCTCTGCCTAAAAATTCTATGTGAATTGCATTGATTGTTATTGTCCTGGCTGCATGGATTCATTACTACTAACTGTTTTGACCTATGCTATTGTAATTTAATTGTACTCATGCTATGTACCTGTCTTTGATTGTTGTACTCTTCCGGGTCATGCCAGAAAATAGTCATTTCATGGCTAGTACACCTACCTGGTTAACAAAATCTAAATAAATAAAATAAATAAATATAATAACTGAAGATAATTTCTCCTATAGGGAAACCCAGTCATAATTTGCCATTATAATCAACTAGTTATAACGGTGAACACATGCTGGGTTTCCCTCACTACCCACATGCACACTGTTAGCTATGGACCAGCACCCCTGGTCGGCCCTCTACCTCACAGACTGTACTACTTATAGGTACACCTACTACCCTTAGGGCACAGGCACTTATCGTATAAGCATAAGTGTCAGGATTTGAGTTCTACTGTATTTTTGCTGAGAATCATAATGCCTTTGCTATTATTCTGATTGTAACACTCGAGAGATACTTCTATTTACATCATTGTATAATGATTAGTTAGGCAATACTGCCATCTTTAGTGATAGTGCAGAACTATAACTGCATATGTAACTGCAAATGTCCTTCATGATATACAAGACCCAATGTCTTAGCTATCTGTTACTTTCTGCTAGCTCAGCACGCTTTCCCAGGCTAGTGAGAAGTCAGGTTATTTACCACTGGCCAATTAGAATGTTTTTATATATCTTTTTAGCTGTTGTTATGACAATTATCAGTGATATAAGACCCTTTGCATTGCACCTTCTCTCTGAGAGGAGACATATTGCTGCCTATAGCTAAAAAAGATTGGAAGTATTCTCCCGGTGATCACACTGTTTGATTGTAAGCCTGCTTTATATACCAGAAATAAATCACTGAGAATGCTGAGAATCATAATGCCTTTGCTATTATTCTGATTGTAACACTCGGGAGATACTTCTATTTACATCATTGTATAATGATTAGTTAGGCAATACTGCCATCTTTAGTGATAGTGCAGAACTATAACTGCATATGTAACTGCATATGTCCTTCACGATATACAAGACCCATTGTCTTAGCTATCTGTTACTTTCTGCTAGCTCAGCACGCTTTCCCAGGCTAATGAGAAATCAGGTTATTTACCACTGGCCAATTAGAATGTTTTTATATATCTTTTTAGCTGTTGTTATGACAATTATCAGTGGTATAAGACCCTTTGCATTGCACCTTCTCTCGGAGAAGAGACATACTGCTGCCTATAGCTAAAAAAGATAGGAAGTATTCTCCCAGTGATCACACTGTTTGGTTGTAAGCCTGCTTTATATACCAGAAATGAATCACTTATTGTGCTGGACACCACTTGCCTGTCATTTCTTCACTTCAGTGCATTTCCAACAAGAACCTGAGAAGGTGATTTTTTTTTGAAGTTTCTGTTTATACTCCCTCCCCCCCGCAGTGTCGGTCTCCACTCTTTTGGGAGACACATATTGCAGTCTATCCCCACACTGCAACCTCCCCGATTCTGCCTCGGTGTTCCCCATCGAGCTGTGGTTGTACCCCCCAGGCAGGTACGGGGTGGGGCAGCATGTCCCAATAATCTTGCTGTGTCGGACCACTGGGGACATCAGGGAGGTGGGGGCAATCAGGGTCACTACTGGGTCTCCATCGCCTAGGAGACTGACACCTTTTTTCCTCCCCTTGGCATGGTGTGCATCCCCTGATGTCAAGGTGCTAGGCATCGATGTCCATCACGTCACTCGGCCAGCTCTTCCTGAAGTCAGGACTTGCAGTACCCCAGGCCTCCACCCGGGGTCAGGCAAACTGTGGGCCTTGGCTTTCCCCTGGAGAAGGCAAGCAGTCATGGGGTGCTCAAGCCTTTCTCCCCCGCTGGCCCTCTGATGACCTGAGTCCACTCCCGAACCCGGGTCACCAGTATCGCAAGCAGAAATCCAACCGCTGCACTGATGGGCCGGCCTGAGAAGGTGATGGTTTTCCCATCCTATTACATTTGGTGGTCATGTGCAGGTTGGAATGTACAAAGTGAGGATTTCATTTGAGTTCCTTGACCCGAATGTCAAGTAGTGTAGTGCATTTTTGCCTACTTGGACCTACTCGTACTTACAGTGGTTGTTCTCTTATGGACTTGTTCCATCTTGGTTTTGGGCATGGCAGACCCACACCGAACCACTGGTAAACTCCCTCTGAGAGTAGCAGCATACTGCCTTGGCTCCACCATTTGTCCATGAGGGACCAGAAAGCCATTGGGTGATGGCGCCAAGGGTTTGAGTCCAGTCTTTCGACTACTTTCTTTGTTTGTGTGTCTACCACTTTGTTTGGCATGCCTGAATTGTGCACAAAGCTGAGATTCAATGTTTCAAACTATCTTACCTCCCATGGAGGCTGGACTGATTTCACGCTGGATGCAAAATCGTCAGAAGATCTCTTGCTTACAATCTCTGATCAATATCCAGAGTTGAAGTACAAAGCCAAGAAATACTACACCAAAGGTCTCTTGGTCATGGCTTTACATACAGCCGTAGAAAGTTTGTTAGTACAATGTGCCTCCCTTGAGCGGCAAAATGCTTCTCTAGAAAAAGAGATGGACTTGCAGGCATCGGTGTTACTGAAAAGGGAACGGAAACTAGAGGAGGAGAGACAGTAACTCCAGGATCACAATAACAGGCTGTTGCACCGTACTGCTTAAGACTCTGAGCATGAATTGTGTATGTTAAGAGATGACAATGAAAGGTTGAAATGTGATAAGAAACAGCTATCTTATTTGAATAACATTTTGAGTGACACGAATGAAAGTTTGAGATAGGATAATGTTGAATTGAAGGAAGAGAATGTAAGGTCGATGCATGAGTTAGACAAAGAGCTTAGGGAGAATGTTGAATTGGGCACCGCATACCGAGTATTGCAGCGTGAGGTTGAGAAGAGCATTGAGCAGGGCACTGCAAAAGTGTGACATAAGAAATGTAGAGAAAAGATGGTGAGAATGTGCCATCAGTGAGAGGTTCTCGCTGGCCATGTTAAAGCCATGAAAGGTTTTCAGTACACACCCATTGACATTACATCATTGGGTGATGACGATTCTGATTATGAGGACACAGGCTGCCCCGTAACAAACAACCCCCTGCCCCATAGGGTGGTGGCCTTTACTAGTCATTCCCAAGATGGTGGTTACATTGGCCCGCCCCCTTGTCACATTGACACACCCTCTACACTGCCACGTAAAAACAAGCATGGCAGTCCCTATAATACGGGAGGCCGACAACCTCCGAGTAGAAGCCCACTTCCATTGGCTCCTCTTTCCAGGGAAGATAATTTGGAAGTGTGCGGCATGATACGGGAGGCCTTCATGAATCTAACAATATTGAATGGACAATCATCCATGCAAGAGCAGATTAAACGCATGTTTGAAAATTCTATAACCCAGGAACATACATTCAAAGCAGTCGCTGATGCGGCGGCAGAAGCTGCCCTTCACTGTGCTCTGGGTCATGTGGAATTGACCACCACTCTCCATATGCCCATGTTCAGTCCCCTACAGGTCGCCCACTCTGTTCAGCAAATTGCTCACAACATTGAACAGATGGGCTTGACCGACAACCTGTTGTCATTTGGAGAAGATGCACTTCCCTATGCAAGAAGCTTTCTCTCCAACCTGAGTACCAGGTTCAAGTCCTGAGACAGACCGCTGAGCATACCCTCTGGGCAAAACTCCCAGAGGCCATCTGCAACTGTGAGACTCTCGATTACAACAATATCTCACAGGCACTCCTTGCTGCCAACACACCAGGTATCATTGGAGGCTGCTTGGCCAACAAGGTCAAGCAGAATCTGAAGAAAAGCCCAGCTGCTTCCCATCAATGGTTGTGATTCACCTGTAAGGCTGGCAAGGACCTAATGGGTGAAAATGGCAGTAAAAATCAAATCAACTACAAGGATTTGTACATCCTGAACATGACTCTGGCTCTCTGGGAAAAGGTTGAACTCAATGTTTACCCGCAGACCGATACCTTTGATGAGATCCTCACCAAGACGGAGGGTGCCTTCCAGGTTTATCTCCGTAACTTAGCTTCCGGGAAAAAAACCAACAAGGCTGCCACCATCCAAACTCCAATGGCCCAGGGAGCCCTGGCCCAAGTTGCCATGGTGAACCCTACCCCCCACCCACTATATAGTGCAAGGTAAGAATGACATACAGGAAGCCCCTTCTGGCTTCAAGCAGTCGCACGGCAGGGGGGACTGGAACTATAAGAATAATTGGAACTACAACAATAACAACAACAACAGGAATTGGAAGAATTCAAATTCCAATGGCAAGTACCACAACGGGCCTAGCTATTGGACCCTTAGGGATGAGAACAAGACCCACTGGAAACAACTAGAGGAGGCCAATGCCAAAAAGGAGGCCGCATCCACATGTTCTGTGGCAGCCCTGGCACTGGTTAGTAACACCAACCCTTTCTGGCCTTCGGCTACTGAACAATTGAGCAGCTGAGGGAAGAACCCTTTCATGGCATCGGGCACTGGCCAGGCCGATGTGGTGATCCGGGAACCACCAGTTGAGCAGGCCGAGATCGTGGCTCTGATGTCACAGAGACAGTATTCGAGTCCTCTGAAGTACTGAGAGGAGGCCCAATGAGCTCCTGTAGGCCTCTGGTCACAGGGACAGAATGATGAAAAAGAATCTGAGAACTGCACCGATTAACAATTACAGGCCCCAGACCGGATTGTGAGTGACTTGCTTGTCGACACAAATAGATGGTCTTGTTTAAGGGCCACGGTTGGGGCCATCAGCTAGACATGCTTCTAGATACAGGAGCAGCCATATCTGTTCTCCATGATGAGAACCCAACCATGTCTGCCTGGTCTACTGGCTGGAAGACCAGCGCACATGGTGTAGATGGTACTCAACTACACACCTATTGATCTGTATCTCTACCTATGCAGGTAGGCCATTTCAAAACTGATTTTGTCTTTGACCTCATGATATTATGTCATCACCCCAGCATACTGGGAATTGACTTCCTTGCACAGCATAGCTGTTTTGTGGACCTAGCTAACAGGTTATTGCTACAGACCAAGGGACAATGTCATTCTGTCACCATACCAGACTTACACGTGGTGGCAGCCATCTCCCATAACAACAAGGAGTATGGCGCCATGGCTCTATTCAAAAGTCATTACCTTTTTTCTGAAATTTCACCCTTGTTACAGGAACACCTTGATGTGTTTTCTGTCAACAAACATGATTGTGGTAAGATGCACACTACCATTGAGATTCCAGGACCTAACCTTGTGAGGTAGAAGCAGTACCCATTCCCTTCTGAAGCCTTACCCTCATTGAGAGAGACCATCTAGTCACTGCTACAACAAGGAGTGATTAGGGCTTGTGTCTCTACTGTCAATTCACCCTTTTAGCTTGTGAAAAAGCTGAATGGAGCTTGGAGACTCACAATTGACTATATGAAACTTAATCAAGTTACCCCCAGCTGTGCTCCAACTGTGGCATCAGTTCCTAATGTGCTCAAGCTGCTGACCCCTGACAAAAAGTGGTTCTCAGCTCTTGACATCTCTAATGGGTTTTGGTCACTCCCATTAGCACAGGAAAGCTAATATAAATTTGCCTTTAGCTTTGATGGGTGTCAGTATATCTGGACCTGTCTGCCCCAGGACTTCCATAACAACCCTTCCCTCTTCCATCTCCACATGATGGATGCTCTGCAGGGGTTTTCCACATCCCAATATCTCCTACAGTATGTGGATGGCTTGCTTTTAGCAACTGCCACAAAAGAAGAGCATTTGACCCTTCTAGACAAATTGCTGATTCTCCTCAGGAGAGCAGACCTCAAGTGCAATCCCTCCAAAGTGCAATTATGTAAAGAAGAGGTCATTTTCCTTGGCCTACATATCACAGACCAAGGGAAAAGCCCAGCTGTCAAGAAGATCCAGGGCTTGCAAGTGCTGCCACTTCCTACAAATGTGGCAACACTCAGAAGCTTTCTAGGAATGGTAAACTACTCCAAGAACTTCATCCCTGACTTTGCCTTGAAGGCTGGTCCCCTGTATGAACTGCTGAAAAAGGATGCCTCATGGACATGGGGCCCCAGACACACTGAAGCTGTTACATGGTTTAAACATGCCTTAGCCTCAGCCCCAGCACTGATAAACCCTAACCCAAGATTATCTTTCCATTTGGAAACTGCCACCTATGATGTGGCCATGTCTGCAGTGCTGGCACAAAAGTACAGTGGGTATCACAGAACCATTGCCTATGCATTCCAGATGCTATCCCCCGTAGAGAGAAAATATAGTCTCTGTGAAAGGACACTCTTAGTGACCTTTTGGGTTGTCAAGCACTTTCTGTACATTATTGGGTATGCCCCTATTATCTTACATACCTGCCACACCCCAACTAACTTTTTGCTTTCAGACAAAGCAAAAGATGGATCAGGTTCTAACACCAGGCTGACCCATTGGTCTTTGCTTTTGCAGGATAGGGACATCAAGGTACTGCCTGTTGAAATGCCCTCAGTCTTAGCCCATGGCCTACTCTACACAGGCACACCCCATGACTGCGCCCTCCAAACACCTGACCTACCTGACCCAGGACCATTTTTACCAGTCACACCTGAGGTCCTGGAAGATACTACCATGTTTTGCATCTTTACAGATGGCTCTGCCTCCTGTGTGGATAGAGAGAAGGTATTAGGGCTTGGAGTGCTCATTCTGGATCAGGAAGGTGATTTCCAGCACATTTCTAGAAAATGCACTGTTGTCACCTCACAGTATGCCAAACTGGCAGCTGTGGCCTGTGCATCGGAGATCATGCCCCATGGTGATAAGGATGTCATCATCTTTGTTGACTCCAGCTGGGTTTGCTCATCACTCATTGAGTTCTTTCCATTTTGGCAAAAGAACAATTTTACATCATCTGATAGTACCCCTGTCAAATACAGGGAACTGTTTGTGAATATACACACCCTGACACAAATGTTTACTCATAAGCTGTACAGTCACAAGGTAAGAACTTACTGTAAATCTAACCCTTACCATGAGTTCAATGATTGAGCAGACTCGTTTGCCAAAGCAGGTGCTCGGGGGGGGGTAGACATGAAAAATGACTCACCCACTAAGTGTAGCAGCTATTGTGGCATCCATCATAGCTGCCAGCAAGAAACCGGTACCAGAACCTCAACTGGACCTCTCTGCTGCACAAAAAGCAGATCCTGAAATAAGAGATGTGTTCAAATTCTTAGACAAAGAAACTGAACAGCCACTGCCTGGTGGCAGTCCATTTAAGAGACACTCGGACAATATACTCTTGTCCAGTAATCAGAAGCTCATCTGGTATCACAAACATGATACAGGTGACAAATTGTGGGTTGCACCACAATCCCTATAAACTTAATTTATTCATATGTACATGACACTCCCATTGGTGAACACCAGGGGACAGAAAACACCCTTCAGAGGCTCAAAACTCTCATCTGGTGGCCTGGCATGGCCAAAGATGTAGAACACTATGTGGACAACTGCATAGTGTGTGCTCAGAACAATCTAATTTCAGTAAAAATAAATACCAAATTGCTGCCCCAAAGGCAGTCTGGACCATGGAATGTGATACAGATCAATTTCATTGGCCCTCTTACCAACTCAAGTAAGAATAACAAGTATGCAGTTGTCACAGATTTGTTCTCTAAGTGGGTAGAAGCATTTCCCACTAAGAACAACATGGCATAGACAATTGCCAAGATCCTGGTAGATCAAGTGTTCTCCATGTGGGGTCTATCCTTAAAGATGGACTCAGACCAGGAAACTAGCTTTACAGCCTAGCTGATACAACATACACTCTAGCTTCTTGGAGTTGATTAAAAATTTCACATCCCTTACCACCCTCAATCCCCAGGCCAGGTAGAAAGAGCTAATAGATGCATCAAACAGAAGCTGTGTAAATTCATCTATGATAATCCCAAGGATTAGGATTCCCTCTTGCCAGTGCTACTGATGGCAATTAGGGGTACACCTGTAGCCACTACTCAGTGTACACCTTATGAGGTTATGACTGGTAGAGCTATGAGATTACCTGAGCACCTACTGATTGATCTCCACACCCTTACTGCAGATAGAGTATCTGTCGACAAATACATTGAAAGCTTCATGATGACATCATGAAGACACACCTATTCACTGCCAACAGATGGGCAAAGCTCAACAACAAGCTAAAGCTCATTTTGACAAGCATGTCAAAGAAGTCAGCTGGCAAGTTGGAGACCAAGTTATGCTTCTCCAAAACAGACAACCCACACATTCATTTGCCAGTAAATGGGAAGGACCCAATCCTATTGTAACAAACTCAGCCCTGCTGTGTATCAGGTCAGAGTACAACAACAGGAAAAGACTGCAGACAAGTGGTTCCATACTAACCAACTTAAATTGCATAAAGGTGACTAAATTTACTTTTCCTAACCCCTTTGGGAGGAATAGTACTTACACTTATCCAGTCCTTTTTGTTTTCTTATAGGTATCGGCAAGATGGCTATCTTGCACCCCTTTCTCCTACTGGTGGGACTACTGACTGTGACTACACCCCCCACACTCAGCCCCACAGACTCATAAGGAACGTTTGCAACACTTACTTTGTAAACTTGAACATTCGGCCCCTATCAGTATACAGATTAATGTTCCCAACAAAATGGTTAGTTACTCAAGGCTCAGATGCCTTTCTTGAAGCTGTAGTGGTGAATCTTCACTCACCATACAATGGCAAACTGATGCTATGGGCTACACAATCCCTGTAGCTCATCTGTCCAAAGGTACATTCCATGGCTGGCCTAATACTGACATTTCTCAAAATGGTACTCTTTCCATCAGACAAACCACTGCTAGACATACTGGTCAGTAATAGATCCTGCATATTGTGACCGCCTCTCTCTAGAAGAGGCACATGCTTTCTGTCTTCAAAACTATGCAGCTTCTGAAGGTCTTTATCTTTTTGTAGTCCCACCAAGTCAGGAAGAGCTGACTGCCTGCCCTCCTCAGGAGGCTGGCCCACCTAGTGGTTTGACCGCCACATCAGTACCCGAAGCCTTGATTAAAGATGTGCAATTCATGCATGTCCCAGTTTTTTTCAGTCTCACACATTGGAATATGGCTGAATTTGGTTTCTGCAACACAACCAATACCTCTAACTTTTACAGTATGATGCTTACTGATATTGTTGCTGCTTATCAAACACGCACAAATGATCCCATAGGTGGCCCTCACATCACTGAACATGTTGGAGTGTTTAGACCTGCCCCTAAAGAGCATGTTAAACCCAAATCAAATCCACGCACCTAGCGGGATGCAACTGATGCAGCTGGTGCTGCCTGATCTGTCTCTGGCATAACTGGACCAGCCGGTACCATAACTGGCCTCTTTGGCTCAGGTGTATCCATTTGAATGAATATCAGTTCTATTAAGGCTCAGACCCTTAATTGTCAACAGACTATTAATAATGATGTAATGCCCCCTATTTCACAAGGTGTAAATTCTTTCAGTAATGAAGAACATTATACTGTGTACAATATGCAAGAGATTGCCCAAAGATTCAATGATACTAAGCATAAACTTAATGATCTTATTTTTCAGAATAACCATGAGGAGAACAAGCAATATATTGGGCATGAAATTCTATGTTCTGCTTATGGCTCCTATGTTATATCTACTGTTAACACTCTCTTCAGAGATTTGGAATCAGGCATAATTCCAGATATAATATATGATCTCAGACTGGGTAAATGGTATTGCCCACATTGCAAAACCACTGGTTGCATATCTATGTGTTTAAAGAATACTCTAAACACTCTATGGCTACTGTTAGAAATATTGGTTATGTTTCTAGGCTTCCTAACCAAGCACCTTGCTATTTTACTAAGTCCAGTTCTACCAAAGAGAACATGTTTATCATATTTACTGTGTCTTTACCATGTTTTGATCCTCCTACAGCTGTCTTTGACAAATTAGCCAGCATTTATTCCATAGACCATCTTGAAAATGACATTTTCTGTAAAAGAACTGAATTACCCTCGATGCTCGTTTACCATCAATTCATCCAGGCTTAGGTGGCACCCCATACAAACTGCTGTGCAAAGAAAGGCCACCACTTCCTGTGCCTATGTAATATTGTCAATTTCATGAAACCTGTCTGTGGATATGCTCCTGAACACCTTGAATGGGCACTGACGTTGGGTGAAGAATTGCTGTCCAGTCTTACTGATGTTGATCTAGATGATGACATCCCTCCTGCTGCATCTTCAGCGCAAGATGCCAAAACAACTCCATCCTGAAGCTACTTTGAAGAGGTACATTGCTTCACTACATGGCTCACCAACCAGTCCTTCTCCTGTCCAGTATGTCTACATGAATGGTGGGTGCCTTCCCTGAGAGCTACCTATACTTCTGATGGCCAGTACTATATTGTTACCAATTATCCCAGCTTCTCATATGGTACTAAGACTTGTCCAGTTACTAAATATAACTTTTGTTTTATTCCACAGCAAAAAAACTGTTATTGGTCACACTGTGATCATGCCTGTTCCTCTCCCTGAACCAGACATTATTGATACTGATCCCCAATACTTGCTTGCCCTGTCTCAGTATTTACCTATTTTTAATGTACACATTGATCCCTTGACACTTTCTTTAAAGTCTCTTTTAGCAAGAAAAGATGCTCATTTGATTTATATTATTAATAGTATTACCAAAGCTACTAATGCACTTAATGACCTCATCCATGATGGTGATTTGAGTCTTGCCATAGGCAACACTTGGCTAGAGCTCACTTTTAAAGTATTTGTTGTGATTCAAACATTTTTGATTATCTTTTTCAAAATCACTCTGTGCTGTCTGCAACGTACCTTAAGACAACATCGAGAACAACTCGAATTCCTTTTCAAGGCTTGTTCATTGGGCCTGTAAATGACTTTTTAGTTCCACCCCTACCAGCTAACTTGGCATTGTTACCCCTTCTGAAGCAAAAAGGGGGGAATATTATCCATGGACTAGCACTCCTGATTGGCCCCCTACTTCACAGACAGTACTACTTATATGTACACGTACTACCCTTAGGGCACAGGCACTTACTGTATAAGTGTCAGGATCTGAGTTCTACTGAATTTTTACTGAGAATCATAATGCATTTGCTATTATTCTGATTGTGACACTCAGGAGATACTTATATTTACACCACTGTATAATGATTAGTTAGGTAATACTGTCATCTTTAATGATAGTGCAGAACTATAACTGTATATGTAACCACAAATGTCCTTCATGATATACAAGACCCATTGTCTTAGCTATCTGTTACTTTTTGCTAGCTCAAGTACTCTTTCCCTGGCTAATGAGAAGTCAAGTTATTTACCACTGGCCAATTAGAATGTTTTTATATATCTTTTTAGCTGTTACTGTGACAATTATCAGGGGTATAAGACCCCTTGCATTACACCTTCTCTCTGAGAAGAGACATACTGCTTCCTACTGGTAAGAAATATTGGAAGTATTCTCCCAGTGATCACATTGTTGGGTTGTAAGCCTGCTTTATATACCAGAAATAAATCACTTACTGTGCTGGACACCATTTGTCTGTCATTTCTTCACTTTAGTGCAGTTCCAACAAGAACCTGAGAAAGTGATGGTTTTACAATCCTGTTACAACACATTGCCTCACTTGTGCACACACTTTGATGGGCTTCAGCATATAAATGAATAGACTATACTTAGATGGGCTTCACTCTCAGGGTTCATGTAGCATCCCACACCTTGGGTGTGAAAATTCTCATTATACACATATCCCCATATATTATTCTACATGTAGCACACAACGTGTTCCCTCTCAGGTCCACTCATAATGTTTGTCATAAGATACATATTCAGGAGCTGAGTCTGAGACTCTAAAATGATTGGTGGACAGACCAAGACATTTTTTGGGCTTTGTGTTTTTTTATGTATCATACTTGTTTTATATCAGGTATTAGCCTGGAAAGGCTTTCAGTATTTTCACTGCTAGCTGGGAGCTGGACCCAAAACAGGATGTGCTTTGTATTTTTTTTATTTAACATAGCTGCATATAGCTGGTTTCTGGGCCTTGGAGGGGTGGGTGCATGGGAGGCATTGGGGGTAACCTGAATGCTTATAGCAAGTCTCAACCCAGGAGCCCAGGAGGGAACTTTTCATTTTGGAATTTGGGATAGATCACTGTCAGGGCTTGCAGCAGGTGGATAAATGGGAGGGACAAAGGGAAGGGGAGAGAAGAAAGTGCTGTTGGGGTTGTAGCTGTGGGTTTAAAAAAATAAAGAAACTGGACAGCCTAGTAAACAGGGAGTGAACACAAAAAGGGTTGTTTTCAATCTGGAAAAAGTAATAGACAATGGTAAAGGGAGAGAAAAAAATGCTGCTTGAGTTGTATTTGTGGGTTTCTATAAAAAAAAAAAAAAAGGAAGAAACAAGCCAGTTAACAGGCTAAAAATGGCCCCACTAAGCTATTTGCTGGGGGGTATTATGTCAATTAAGGGAGGCATCTGCTGTCTGAAAAGCATGACTGCCTCCTTTACACTACACGCAGTTCCCATTCCCACCCATCAAGAAGCAGAACTGTGTCCGCAGCAGCCTTTCTAAACAATGGTCTGTCACTGTTGAGCCTCCTACAGCTTGAACTGCATTGACTAAGAAAGTGACACGCCTCTGAAAGCCCGCTCCTCTATGTTCGCAGTATGTTCACTTCATGCATGCTTATGCAGGCAAACATAACAAATTCTAGCCAGAGCCAATATGGCTGTAGTGAGCTTGAAGAAGCTCCAAGGAACAAGTGCCATGAGTGCCGTAGAATGCCATCCCACATACACGATGCAAAGAAACCTTCGGCATTGACAAATGCTTTTTTTTTTTGTTATCCTTACATGGCATCCAGCAGTCTAATTGAGATGAAGACATAATCTCTGATTGTGCACTGCAGTCATTAAACATTTGAGTATAATTCATCTTGCTCTGTGCTGTATATTACAATGTAATCCAGTCTATAGTTTTAATTTCTGACATGACCACACTTAAACCTTGTACAAACCTGTCTTAATAGAAAATAACTTCATCACTGTTTTAACTAATAGCATCTTCAGCAATAACAGTAGCAAGTCCAAATCTCAGATCTGAAATAACAAAATGTAGTGATCTGAAATGTGTCGTAGAAAACATGACAGTAAAATGTGATACATCAGATTTATGGCACAGCAGAAAACAGTATTCTGCAGTCTTATGTTTACAAAGTTGTTGCCTGGCCTGAGATAAATGAATCACCCGCTTCAAATCCTACCAGAGCCACTTATACGTGATGGCCCGAGATCACTTGTGTTAGATCAGGGCTACTTCCATGATGTTCATGGCTACTGTTGTAAAATAGACTCTATGCACACATATTTGTTTTTTTTAAATCTGCACTGAATACATTTTGCTGTAGAATTTATGTCCATTTCCCTGTTGTAGCAAGATTAAACTGGTTCCAAGGAGATACAATACGTAAATTGACAGTAAATGCACACAGAGTGAATAACAGAATAGAATTTAAAGGATACTCAAACTTATTTTTGTGCCTGAGATTCCAGTTAAAATGGATCCCAGAGTGAAGCAGAATAGACAGTGTTCAATTACAGAATGTGCCTCCTCAGCATGGAATCAGATTAACCTTGTTACAACAGGCAAATTAACACACATTCTACAGCAAAATATATTTAAACAAATCTTGAAAAATATATGTGTGTGTGTGTGTGCTTAAATCCCATGTTACAACAGTAGCCAAAACCTGATGAAAGTAACCCTAATCTAATACAAGTGCTCCCCGGTCATCATGTATAAGTGGCTGTGGTGGGGTTTGAACCAAGCATTCATTTATCTCAAGTTGGGTAGCAACTTTGTAAACATAAGACTAAAGAATACTGTATTCTGTTTTGTCATAAATCTACTGTACAACATTTTACTGTCATGTTTTCTATGACACATCACTGCAGTTTGTTACTTCAGATCTGAGAAATGCTACTTTTATTGCCATATGCAGATGCTATCATGTTGAAAGAGTGATGGAGTTATTTTCCCATTATTACAAGTTGTACAAGAGGCAATGGTGGTCATGTCAAAATTTAACAATATAGACTGGACTACAATATAATATATTGCAGACAGCAAGATGAATTTTATTGAAATGTTTAGTGATTGCATTGTACAGTCGGACACAGTCTTCCTGTAAGTCAGAATGCTAGGAGTCATGGGAGGATTGGATATAGCACAGGCAGCCTGTATAGATATTCAGGCTCTGGAGTTAATTCATCACTTAAACTAACATAGAACATCTCTGCACTTAATTAAATGAGATAGCAAAACAGTTTCTTAATGCCACACATTACTTCTAACAACATACAGATTTACGATGTAGAAGAATGTGCAAAAAACATTTACACCATACTGTATGGCACACATACAACATGTATTATTCGTTAGGGAGGAATGAATGCTATAGTTAGCAAGAGCCTAAAAAAATTATTCAGAACAAATACTGTTACAAATAGAAAGAGATCTGCATGCTATCAGTATAATCTATTTACAGTGCATGAATATAATATACTACAAGTATAGGAGATAATGCATGTTACTTACTAGATAATATATAGTTAGAGAGGGGATGTTCTGTGAGTAAAGGGTTAATGACTGTTAGGAGATTTCTAGGAGAGATGGAAAGCTGATACAGGCTAGCTCTACCAGGCCAATTCAAGGTGAGACATCAAGCCAGGTGCTGTCTGTTAGAACTGTTTGATTTTATATGGCTAATGATTATACTTCTAGTAATTCCATGTGCCTGATTTACTAAACAACACAGTTATTTTTCTGCACTTTAAATACTTTTAATAATATTTAGATTTGTTTAAAATGTGTGCGTATTTGCTCTCACAGAAAAGCAGCTAGGAGTCCTGTCTCCAACACTGCAAACAGAAAGAAGGGAGTATTTTATGTAAATATCATTGTGATATGCACTTATGGAAGGATACACTGAAAAGTATTAAAAAATGTGTTCCACGATAAACCATTATTCAAGCTAGAGCAAGATGGCTGTAGGCTCTGCCCACAGCCATAAAAATGAGGTGAAATGAAAGTCTCCATCACAGTGCTGTTTAAGGCTGCTGAACCCCTGCCCTTATATGTGCACATGGTCTCCCCCCCAATGACCTGGCCTGTAGCTGTCTTGCATATTCTTAGTGGACTAGTGGCCCGCACCACCTGATCTTCCATTCTGTAGCTGTTTTGAATTTTTCTGGTGGTCTCATTGTCCTCCCATCATAAGGGCATCCGACCCTCCCCAATCCACCACTCAGGACCCTCCGCCCTGCTCCTCCCTCGCCCCAGTCATTTAAACCAAACTAGAACAGTAGTAATGAAGACCAGCACAGCCCTCTGCTCACTACCTTGGCTGCTTACTACCTCTGTCAGTGAGCAATCATAAGTATTGTAAAAAACATCTGTTTCTGCAGTACTCACAATTACTCAGTGACAGTCAGACAGTGGCTGGTTAAGGTTGTGAGCAGAGGGATGTGCTTGTGATGATCACTATTGTCATAAATTGTCTAAGGTGACTGTGGTGAAGGGTAGGTGTGGGGAGGAGGATCCTGAGTGGGTGAGTCAGGAGGGGACTGATGCCCTTATGAATGGATCACTAGACCACCAGGAATATCCAAGACAGCTTCAGGATGGCCAACTGGGGGGAAGAGCCAATAGATTACCAGGAATATTCAAAGTAGCTGTTGGGTCGGCACTCAGGTGGGGGTGTGCACTCATGTTGAGTCCATTGTAGGTATACAAATGACCCATAATGCCTTGCATGCCCAATGGCCTCATTAGAATATTAGGGCTGAATATGACCCACAGGAGTTCTGATACTATCCCATTTGTACCATGCTATCTACATTTGGCTCCTGTGCTCCACATTCAGTCTGGGACAGTGTCAGTGCAGTGCATAATCACTATGTGCTAAGCCAGCATGGACCCATATTCAGACAGCACATCAGAATGCACTAATTGTCTGAATATTGCCCCCCTAATCAGCCTGCACCCCTTTCTCCAGTGGAACCCAAAGTCCGAAAGACAGTGGCTACTGGGGTAAGAAAGGTCTAACCATAGCATCAAGATTCTGTTGTTCTAACTTGTAACAGCATGCAAGCAAACATGTTCAGCATTGCCAGATGCTTCTTAATTTATAGGAGGTCATGTAACACCTTAATGTCGTATAAACTGAATACACTGCACTCATGGTTCACCCTTGATAAAGTGCAAAGTTTTGGAATAAAACAGCATCAATTGTCAGTGGCTTGGGGGATCTGTTTGCTATATGCCGTGCACATTGTAAGTAGCACAAGTAACTTTTTTGCCCTTTATATCTGTCTGGGAAATTTAACTTTTGGTGTAGTAATGGAGGCATTAATCAAGGAGAGGGCGGTGTATTATCTGGAGGACAGTGGCTTGCAGGACAGCAGACAGCATGGCTTCACAAAATGGAAATCTTGCCAGACAAACCTAATTAAGTTCTTTGGTTGGGTGACTCAGGTGATGGCCTATCTGGACTTCAGTAAGGTCTTCGACACTGTACCCCATAGAAGGCTGGTGAGCAAGATGGAAAGCCTGGGGTTGGGCGGGAAAATAACATGCTGGGTGGAGGCCTGACTGTCAGGAAGAACTCAGAGGATGGTGCTAAATGGGGTGCACTCCAGGACAGTGAGGGTGAAGAGTGGAGTGCCACAGGGATCAGGTTTGGGTCCGCTTCTCTTCAACATCTATATCAGTGATATTGCTGAGTGTTTGAGGGGGAGGGTGTGCCTATTTGCTGATGATACGATAATACACAATGTGGTGGACACCCCAGATAGGGGGGTAGAGAACATGAGGGAGGACTTAAAGATGCTTGAAAAATTGTCTGGGACATGGCAGCTGAAAATTTAATGCCAAGAAGTGTGCTGTGATGCACTTAGGGAGTAGGAACAGAAGAGCAGGGTACACCCTATGTGGGGAGGAAATTAAAGTAACAAAACAGGAGAGGGATCTGGGGATCATATTCTCCTCGAACCTTAAGATAGGAATCAAATATAGTGGGGTGGTGGGAAAGGTCAATGGAATGTTGGCATGCATAGGCAGGGGCATTACTAGCAGAAAGAGGGAGGTAATAATGCCCCTTTACAAAGCCATGGTGAGGCCACACCTGGAGTATGGAGTTCAGTTCTGGAGGCCACATCTCCACAAGTATATAGATGCATTGGAGAGGGTTCAGAGAAGGGCAACCAAGATGGTGCAGGGTATGCAGGGAAAGCCATATGAGCAGAGGTGTAAAGAGCTGGATCTGTACATGCTGGAGACAAGGAGTGAAGGGGAGACATGATTGAAACTTTTAAATATGTAATGGGTCTCAATAAAGTGGGAGAAGAGGGATAACTTAAGAGGAAGGATGGGGTCAGAACTAAAGGGCACAGCCTCAGACTGCAAGGGAAAAGATACAGGGGCAATGTGAGAGAGTGTTTCTTCATGGAGAGGGTGGTGAAGCCCTGGACCAGACTACCAGATAGAGTAGTGGGGGCTAAATTGGTGGAAGAATTCAAGATGGCATGGGACAAGCAAATGGGGCTGAGTATCCCGGGGGAGGGCGGGGGGAGGTGTAGGGGGGAAAAAAGGGCAGACTAGATGGGCCGGTATGGTCCTTTTCTGCAGTCAAGCTTCTGTGATTCTATATGATTCTATGGTTCTATGATTCTACTTACAGCAAGGTCCCTTTGGGGCCTTGGGGATCTAGTGGCTCCAACATGGCATGGAGGCAGAGACTGGCACTTACCTACCCCTCACTGCCATTACCAACAACCATTTGCCACACATGGTCTTTGTGAAACAAACTAAGTCTGAATGTGAACATACTGCACATCCATGCAGACTTAAGAAATGTGGCACATGCAATTACTACCATTGGCTGGACTGGCACCAAACCTACGGGTATCTTTGATACTTACAAATACATGTACAGCAGATTTCAGGACATTGTGCAGCAAAAGCCAGTGGCATGAAATTACAGGTGTACTGTGCTGTAGCTATTGTTGGGAGAGCAAGGGATGATGGGAAACTGCCATGTACTCTGACTAGTTACACTGTGCACCTCTTCAGGGAGTGATGTGTTGGTGCCTTTCATTGCCCTTTATGCTCAGTGAATTAAAGTGACAGTAATCTATACAGTGACACACCAACAATGGCAGTCTAACAATAATTATAATGCAGTGAATATTATCTGGTAAGCTAAAAATAGCTTCAATTTAACACATAACATACAAAATTGTATATATTGCAGTTAAAAATAATAGTTTCATATGATCTCATGGCATTTAGATAATATATTTAAATTCCCCTGTTATGTTTAGAGAGATTCATAGCAACCATACACATTGTGACGTTTTAGCCATTCTCCTGATTACGGAGCTCCTACTATATATCTGCAGTGGTAGACAGAAAATAGTCTGTTGTCAGTTTACATGACTGGTGCCCCCACAGTGTGCCCTGTGTTCCCCACTTTGACTGTGTGTGCACAGAAAATGTTATTGCCATCATTGTTCCTCAGCTGCTTACAAAGCATTCCCCAGGTCAGCTGTCATGATGCTTGTTTCAGCTTCCCATATCTGGTGGGAATCTACTATTAGAGAGAATGGCTAAAACTTTACAATGTGTATCACACCAGCTCTGGGGTGCCAGATGATGGGGGATCGCCGGGCACACTGGTGACCCGGGTTCGCAGCTGAGCCCAGGGTGACAGGAGCAGAAACTGGCAGGGAGGGTTAGGAGCATCTGTTGGATGCTCTCCTCCTGGGAGGGAGGGTGCCAAGCCTGTGTTGTTATCAGGCAGTTCCCGGAGGCCAGTAGTGGCACACACATGATACAGCATGGGTGACCACGCACCATGACATGCATCTGGCCAGGATGCCGTGGGCACAGCTTCATGAGGAGGGGGTAGGATGAGGGCCAAAAATGGAAAATGACTGCCCAATCAAATGGACGATGGTTGCCAGGCCCCCTTCACTACAAAGCTATGTCAGAATGGCCTTTCAAGGCTGCACCCATTGCCCTGTGCCCCAGATCCAAAATTGAATCCCACTTTCATCCCTATGCCCACACAGGGTAGGAGGGCCTGCCTAGCAAAGGGATACAAATGATCTGTCCGGGGGTGCAGAATTGGGGATGGCAGCAGATGGCAGAAGGGTGGGCAAGCCTGGCCTGAAGGAAGGCCCTTGCTGGCCCAAATGAGTGGTCGGACAGGCAGCAGGGGTGAAGCAAAAAAAAAGTGTATCTTTACTATATGTCTCTCTAAACATAATGGGGAAATTAAATGTATTATCTAAGTACCATGAAATCCAATAAAATTATTGTTTTTAACTACAATACATGCTATATTCTATGTTATTTTTTTAATTGTAAATATGTTTGGATTACCACAGAATATTCATTGCACTACAGTTATTGTTAGGCTGCCATTGTCAGAGTATCACTGTATAGATTACAGCTCACTTGTACTTTCTGCTGCAGGTGTCATGGCAGACACCTCGCAGTGGAAGTGATATGGCCAGACAAGAGTCCCATGCTGCATGAGTGTACCGCTCTGGACTACTGTTGCACTGCTCAGATTACCACATACCATCTGAAACTATAAGGTTGCAGCCAGATCATGTTCCAGCAGCTGTTCTTGTTTAGCACAATGGTTAGGGTAGTGGCCTGTAAGGTAAGTAGGTACGGCAAGGATAGAGATAGGGGTTCAGTCCCTATAGTCTCTCAGTAAAATAAAATGTCTGTGTTCACACCTGCAGACTGACAGCATGCTTCTCAAATATATATATTTTTTTTTGATATGGCGTGACCTTGGAGTTGATTATATTTATTTATTGGGGGGGGGGGTGCCACCCCGTTAAAAAAGAAAAGTCAGAATTGTGTTGGTAAAGTGTTGTTTTTTGTAAATAACATTGTATTGAAATAAAAAAGATGCATGCCTCTGGAACTTGAGGGTGCATCATGTACTTTTAATGCAAGCCAGCCTACTGATCATTTAAGGCGGTAAGACCTACCAGTTCTCTGATGCGTCAGATGCATTTAAACTCCTCAAAAAAAAAGGAAAAACAATTTGTAACCTGAGAGGAATCCTCTGAATCTTACGAGGACTAAAATGACAGGTAGAACTAAAGTTCTAGTGTATGTTATATGGGATAGTTTGCGAGTCAGAGAGGGGAGGTCTAAATTTTTTAACTTTTATTAAAAATACCCCAGAAAATGCATGCTGGTTTAAACAAGATTTCTTTGGTGACCATCGTATATATGTGGACTGATACAAGATGGTGCACAATGTAACGCCTTTCTTCTTACCTCTGTCCTTACTCCTGAGGATCCCATTCCCATTACAAACTCAATGTCTGAATTTAAGATGAAGCTGTTATTTGCCTACCACAAACTTACTTCTGCTTGCTTACTAAGTTTAATTCCATGCTGCTGGAGAATTTATCTTACAACATAAAGCAAAAAGCATGGTTAAAGATATAGCTATAATAATTGATTAGCTCTTATTCACTACCAATCTTTCTGAATCTATGCAGGAGGGTTTAAAGCTGTTAACTGCTACACCAATGTTATGAGGGTGGGATGATTAACCCTTAGATAGGGTGCACATTGTGATTTAAACATTTCTACTATCCCTGCTCTCAGCTGCATTGGCTAGTGTTGGAGTATTTTAATTCTAGGATTAATATTGTAAGTAATGGTGTATCAGCCTGCTGATAGTAATTTAAAGTTTGGGATAATATGTAACCCCCCATGTCATGTAACACTGAGCAGGGGTGCTTACATTGTGTTACTGTAAAAATGTTCAACTTGCCCTTTGGGTCACTATACTATTAGTATATGTCTGCCTGTTGGGAATAACATGTAATATTCTATTGTATAAATCAGTAAAATATAAGTTAAAAAAAAAAGTACAACAATTAGACATTTGTCCATTTACATGACGGACATACAGTTATGGCAGACGGGGTTCCTGTACTTGATGGTATTCCCATCAGCCATACTGTTTCCTGTCCACCATAACACCTGCAGCATAATCTGCAACTGCTCCTAGATTACTGTCACTTTAATTCCCAGAGAGTAAAGGGCAATGAGAGGCACTAAGACATCACTCCCTGAAGAGGTGCACAGTGTAACTGGTTGGAGAACATGGTTTTATTTATTTATTAATTTATTTATTAATGGTATCAGAATTACAATCCTTTGAGTCATGGACTCATTTACAAAGGCTCCACGTCAGAGTAGAATTACAGGACAACAAGGTACTGCTAAGGACTAGTACATACAGTAGAACTGAAATTTTACACAGAGGCAAGTCAGTATATAATGGAAATACTGCAATCAACAAGGTTATAAATAGTTATGGTAGACAAAATCAAGCAAGTAGCACAAAAACAAGCAATTAGCAGGGGATTATAAACAGTCCAGGAATAGTGGGGATCGGGGGGGGGAGTAGGCAGGACAAAGTCCCTTGTCAGGTGATGGGCCATTGCCAGTAGCAAGCAAGTGACCAATTGACGCTGCAAGTTGGGCAGCATCTAGGGGCAAATACAACTGCGGAGGGGAGGATATGGTGCCGAAAAGCAGTCTCGAATGGCCCAAACCTGAGCTCAGAGGTGATGGATACAGGAAGGGAGTTAAATCAAGATGGGGCTCGATAGAAAAAGGATCTCTGGGCCAGTGTGGTCCTAACTCTGGGTATGTGGAGGGGAGATTTGGAAGAGCTGTGGGTGGAGAGGGTGGTAGGCAGGGGACGGACCAGCATGGACAGGCCTGGGGGGCCAGGCCTGCTATTATTTCTTAGTAAAGAGGCAAGTCTGGTACTGAAGCCTCTCCTCAAAATTGAGCATGTTTGCCAGTGAGTAGAGTGTGCAGATGTGGGTAAGTCTGCTGCTACCAGTGAGCAGGTGGCAAGCTTTGTTAAGGGACATTTTGACTCTATGGAGGGCAGTGCTGTCAGAAGCCCCATAAACCAGGATCCCATAGTTGACAAGGGATAGGACTGAGGATGTAAGTGCAAGTTGAAGGGTTTTGGGGGGGGAGACAGTTCCTATGGTAGTAGAGTAGGCCAATATGAGAGTTGACAGCAGAGCAGAGAGTCTGGATGTGGCCATGGAAGGAGAGGGCTGAGTTGAAGGTGATGCCAAGATACTTGAAGGAATTAATTTGTTCTAGTGGTTGGAGTCTGTTGGACAGGATCAGTACAGGGGAGTCTTTACATTTGCTTTGGTTGTGGGAGAAGAGCATAGTCTTCGTCTTTTTGTGATTTAGTACTAGTTTATGTTTGATGAACCAGTTTTTGGCCTGGGTAAAGGAGCTCTGTAGGGCATTTTAAAGGAAATTAGGGTCAGGATGGGAAGCAAAAAGAACCGCATCATCAGCATAAAAAATAATTCTTTCTGAGTAGCTATTGGGGAGAGTGTTAAGGTAAAGGCTAAAGAGCAATAGCCCCAATATAGAGCACTGCAGAACCCTGGACATGACTGTCACAACCCCACTCAGCAGGTCAGGCCATCTGCTCCCACGGTGCCAACCTCTGAGTGCAGTATTGTGAACAGGTAACAGAAACAGGGTAACCCTCCTGTCTGTTTTGTGGGTTCAGATCACCTTTGGTCTCAAGTTCTGGAGGGATTCAAACTGTGAACCTCTTGTTAGCATACCCAAATGTACAGGCTCAGATAATTCTGCTCTTCGGGGAAATGCCAGATATCTTACACCTATGGACACCTAACCAGGTGTACAAAACGAACTCTTAAAAACTCTATGAAAGACCCCGGATAAACTCTTACCTTTTCCCAGTTTTGTATACCATTAAGCTTTTACACAGTGTCAGCTGTAACCATATATGCATCACTTGTCAAAGAAAGCATTCCGAAGGCACACTAAGCAGTCTCTTTAAAATAAAGGTTTACTTTAAAACAGATAAAAATGTAAAATGTAAACACAGAACAACATATCACAAAACATACAATCACTTAAAAGAACAAGGTTATAAATGCAAACAAAATCTCCTACCACAGTTCACTTAGATTTGTCTATCTAATGTCTATCTAAAGACTGGAGGATAGCAGATGTAGTCCCCTTATACAAAAGTGGGAACAAAGAGGAAGCAGGGAACTACAGACCAGTCAGCCTCACCTCGGTAGTGGGGAAGATCATGGAAGCACTACTGAAGGAGAGATTGGTGGAACATCTGGTTTTCAATGGACTACAGGACCCAAGGCAGCATGGTTTCACCAGGGGAAGGTCATGTCAGACCAACCTCATTGAATTTTTTGACTGGGTGACTAGGGAGGTGGATCAGGGGATGGCAGCGGACATGGCCTATCTAGACTTCAGCAAGTCCTTTGACACTGTGCCACATAGAAGACTATTTCACAAACTGGGGAATATGGGTGTGGGCAGGACAGTAGTGCAGTGGGTAGGTAACTGGCTGGGCAGCAGGACACAGAGGGTGGTGGTAAATGGCTGTCACTCCACAGAGGGAAGAGTGACCAGTGGGTACCACAGGGATCAGTGCTGGGACCGTACTATTCAATATCTTCATCAGTGACATTGCGAGGACCTAGAAGGCAGAATTTCACTG
This sequence comes from Neoceratodus forsteri, assembly GCA_016271365.2. Lineage (NCBI taxonomy): Eukaryota > Metazoa > Chordata > Ceratodontiformes > Ceratodontidae > Neoceratodus > Neoceratodus forsteri. The sequence continues at coordinate 763,194,447 of CM028138.1, read as the reverse complement.
TTCGCTGATGACACAAAGCTCTGTAACAGAGTAGACACACCAGAGGGTGTAGACAGAATGAGAAGGGACCTGCAGAAACTTGAAGAATGGTCAGGGTTTGGCAGTTGAAATTCAATGCAAGGAAGTGCAAGATAATGCATATGGGGCACAAAAACCCTGGCACAATATATCAGTTGGGGGTGAGGATATAGCATGACCAAGCAGGAAAGGATCTTGGAGTTATCATCTCTGATGACCTCAAGGCAGGGAAACAGTGTGACAAGGCAGCAGGTAAAAGCAAATAGGATGCTGGGATGCATAGGCAGGGCATCACCAGCAGGAAAGAGGAGGTCATAATTCCACTCATACAAGACATAGTGAGGCCGCACCTGGAGTACACTGTGTTCTGGAGACTTTACCTATGTAAGGGACATAGACAGGGTAGAGAAGGTTCAGAGGAGGGCAACAAAGATGGTGCATGGATTGCATCACAAGTCCTATGAGGACAGGTTGAAGGCACTGAACATGTACTCCTGGAGGAGAGGAGGAAGAGAGGGATATGATAGAGACATACAAGTATCTTACAGGAGGAACAGGGTGCAGGAATGCACTATTTTTAAGCGTAAAAGATGTTCCAGGACTAGAGGGCATGGGATGAAGTTGGAGGGAGGACAATTCAGAGGAAACGTGGAGGAAGAATTTATTCACAGAACGGGTGGTGGACAAGTGGAACACCCTGCCAGAGGAAGTGGTGGGGGCTGAAACAATCACAGGATTTAAGAATGCATGGGATAGACATAAAGGAATTCTGGGGGTCAGGGGTAAGGGGCAACAGACTTCCAGGAAAACATAAACTGAACTTAAAAACTTAAATGGGCAGACTGGGTGGGCCATAGGCCCTTATCTGCCGACACTGTCTATGTATCTATGTATGTAATGTATACCTTTTAACAGTGCTTGAAGTAGATGTTGTTGTTTCAGAGAGTCCAAACAAGAATGTCTCTAAAGGTCAGCCACAGCATAATTAAAAACTGTCTTTGAACCTGCCCTTCCATGATGTTACCTAGCTCCTCCTCTGTTTATTAAAAGCTATACAACCAGGATGTCTTATACTTAGGAGGTATATTAAATAGGTGACATCAGCAAAAACTAATTTCCCCATATGACTTCCCAATCAAATCTGTGATTTTCCAGTATCTTCTTTCATCCATGAGCAGTTTCCTGCTTCACAAAGACATCAAAGAATGTTTTATAACTGTCAGATCTCACTGAGGTGTAATATGCTTTGTAACACTAGATGCAATTAACTGTGCTTCCTCTGAAGATGCCATAAAATGGATATTTTCATTTCCTGTCGCCTCAAAGAAGCACAGCTCAACAACAAGACCATAAAATGCGAGTCTTTGTAAGTTAGTCACATTACAGATATCTGCTGTTTAACATATATCCTGTCAGTTTAAGTGATACCTGGGGGTCATCCCAGAAGCAAAGGATTTTTCATGACAGGCAATCACACTACATTTTTATATTACAAAAATCATAGAGTAGTCAGAACCAGCTGTCCAAGTGTCACAACCCTGGACAGGACCAGAGAGGGTGCCATTAATTTTAACACACTAGGAGTGGCAGGAGTGGTAGTTGGCAAACTAGGCATTGACACCCTTGGAGAGACCATCTGTTGCTAACTTTGTGATTTCTTCTGGAGTGAGCACACTAACTCTTGAGCTGTTCCTTTTGCACTTTACTACATAACTTTGAATTGTGCTCAGAGTAATGTCTGGAAGTCTTGATAAGGACTGGTTTCTAGAGAAAGAAAGGATATATTATTGCCGTGTGACCTTGTGTCAAGATCAGCGTCTTTGTTTCTCTTAAATTAACTGGGAAATGTCCTCTGGGGAAGCAATAGGTATTGGAGACACTACCAAATCTTTTCAAAGTGCACTGTTTAGCTCTTTTAACAATTCTGACCCTTTCTCAACACTAGAAATGCCACAAACAGCCCAGAGTGAGCCTGGAAGCTTAACGGGGGCTATAAATTACAACCCTTTGGCTTGCAATATACACACAGATTACACACAGAAATTTGCCGGCAGAAAAGGACCACATGGCCCATCTAGTCTGCCTTTATACTGTAGCACATATTTAGAGCTGGAGAAGTGCGCTTTAAGAGCTAGATATATTCATTGGAACCTTACAAGTTTATAAGCATATGAAAAAGTGCAGAGAATTCCAAGGGGCTTAGGAGTAATAAAATGGCCCAGATATGGTTTGGATAATGAGATTTTTAGTGCAGATTGAGAGGAGTAGATGCAAGTGGTGTCTATGCTGTTTATGTGCTGCATTATAAGAGATTACTTGAGACAACAACTAACTGTGGGACCTTTATTGGAGGTTTTAGAAAAGGAGTTTCTTAATTATAAAGAGGATAATAGTTTCAGAGAATATGAAACTAAACTGAGACTGGTTTTGAAAAAAAACAGGACGACAGGATCTGGGCAACCAAAATTAGAAAGTTCGAGCGAGATAGTTTAGACTATCTCTACAAATGCGTGTTCAAATGGGTTGGAGCTAATAAGATATCTAAGAAAAGAAAGAATAGAAACATAAAGGGACAAAAAACAATCTTAAAAATCCCAATACAAGTTTTCATTCTACATTGGAATTGGAGATCGAGTCGGTGGACGACCAATCAGGAGAGGAGATGCCAGGTACCAAAAACCAACCGAGGAGATCGGTCAGATTTGCAGAAGGAAAAGAACAAGAAGGAATGGCAGTGGGAGAAACAAGAATGGGACAAGTGCAATTTCAGCAAACAAGGAAATCACAGTTGAATACTCAGAGAGGCAGGAGGAATCAGAAATAAATGTTGTGAACGTGTCTTCATATGTTCTGTCAGAAGCCCAGCAATCAATTCTCAATAAAGGTTTGAGTTTCATTCCTACATATAAGCCAAGTAAGTTTGACATGTGTCTTAATCTCAAAAAGTTCACAAGGAAATTGAACTTAAAAGTATTCTATAGTTAAAACAAAATGGGCTTTTGGAACCTCCACCTCCTGTGGTAGTACCAGAGGGGACCGTGAGGCACGCATATGTGGGGAACTCAAATTATCAGAAAATGTTAGTAATGATGATGGGTCTCTGGACTCCAGGTGTTTAAATCTCAGTCTGTATTTAATCTGGCTCCCAACAATGTGGTACTGACTTTTGAGGAATTGTGCATCCAGGACATTGAAACATTATTTAATGAAGTTGCCAGTAGTAACAGTAGATTCTGTAATGTTAATAATGAAGAAAGGGGAGCCCTTAAGCAATTAGAAGAAAACCTGGAGATTACAATTAACCTGCCGACGGGGGGTAGTAGTTGTTATGGACACCGATGCTTATGTAAGGGACATTATGAGGCAATTGTCTAATAATGTTTTTATGGTTTGCTGGAAAAAGATTCTACACAGGATTTTAAAAAACAAATTGATTCTGTGCTAAGTGACGCTTACCTGGAAGGCACAATATGTGATGCTACCCTTGAGTTTTTACAAGTGCCTCACCCAGTGTGACCAACCATTTACACAAAATTCATAAAAAGTTGGAGAATCTCCCAGGAAAGCTGATAGTATCAGTTATCAGCTCATTGACAGAGCCTTTGTCTCAGTTTGTAGATGCCCATATTAGGGACACTCTTAAAGAATTACCATCTTATATTCAAGATACCACAGAACTGTTAGGCATCCTGGGGGATTTCCAGCTAGAACAAGAATGGATGTTGGTCTCTATGGATATAGAGTCTCTATGTACCAACATACCACATGATGGGCTTTGAGGGCTGAACGTGAATGGCTAGATCGAGCAACTGGGTTGGGTGGGAAAGACTTTATAATTAAATTGTCAGAGTTAGTGTTGACTAAAAATGCTTTCATATTTCAAGGGAAATATTACCTCCAGGTTAAAGGCACGGCAGTGGGGACCACCTTTGCTCACAATTATGCAAACCTTTACTTAGGACAGTGGGAGAGGGATTATATCTATGTCCAGGAAAAAAATATGTACTATGAATTTTTAGATCTTTGGAGATGATACATTGATGATGTGCTGATGGTGTGGCAGGGGACACGTGAACAGCTCGATGCGTTTGTAAAATATTTGCACCATAGTAATCCGAGTTTAAACTTCAATGTGGAAGCACATGTAAATAAAATGACATTTTTGGATGTGCAAATAAATAAACTACATCATGGAACTATCAAGACAGACTTGTTTAGAAAGTCAACAAGAATACAGTTCTGCTTGCTTCGAGCTGTCACCCCTGCCACACCATCAGCAACATCCCCAAGTCTCAGTTCATGCATTTTAAATGAAATTCCAGTCTTGAATCAGATTTCCAGAAAGGGGCACAGGACATGGCCCAGTGATTTATATCTAGGGGTTATGCAGAAAATATAGTTGCAAATGCTCAAGAATCTGGTGTAAATATGCAGAGGGAACATTTATCACAATACAAAGAAAAAGTAAAACATGATTATGATGTGTCAAATTTTGTGACTACCTATGGTGCAATCTCAGGGCAGGTGAGGGATATCCTAGAAAAAACTGGCATGGGCTGCAGGCAGAGCCAACTTTAAAAAAAATACAAGTGTTTATCCATGACGTGTTCAAGAGGGGAAGGCATTTGGGTGACCATTTGGTACATTCACTACAACCAAGGGTGGTGAAACAACCATAGGGAAATTGGCTGCCACAACAACCAAAGTTTTTTTTACATGTGGTCATTGTAAATACTGTGGAAACTGTATACAACTGGCACAGTTTTCAACAGTGAACCAACATATAATTTATGCTATTACACAGATCATAAAATGCTCCACAAGTAATGTTATATTACACAGGTCATAAAATGCTCCACAAGTAATGGTATCTATTTAGCAATGTGCGTGTAGGAAAAATGTTGAGGAAACGTGAGAAGATTTGTAATCACTTAAGTGAAATAACATTCTGTACAGGCATAAACATGAGGCAGGTACATCACATAGATTCAGTTTTTGTGATATAGAGAGAATCAAACTGGGCCCAAGAGGGGATGATATTGACACCAAAACATACAAAGAGAGGCCATATGGATTTATGAGTTGGGTTCCACAAGGTATCCAGGCCTGAATGATGTTTTTGATTTGCCTCCATTTTTGAATAAAAATAGAATATAGGTACAATTAAATAAATCCACTTTTGACACAGGTCTGGAATTCTCTTGCCCTGGGCTAGTACCATGGTTTAATGAGTATTGGGTCACATATAGATTTATTAATGAGAGAGACTAAGTTCATTAAATATATATGTAAGGATAACAAAATGGTAGCATAATAGAATCATCTATGGCTACTTACATATATATACATTTTTAATGGTGCACTAGGAGTATGGACCTCATGCCATCTGAGTGATATTTTGGGTAAAAAATACAAAAAGATGAATTTTATGGATTTATAGAGTGAGCTTTTGGTAGTTACCATATTCCTTAAAAATTAGAAAAGGAGATGTTTATTACCCATTTCACACTAGCATGTGTGTGTATTTATATGAGTTTGATATTTTTATTGAATATTGTAAACTAGACACTAAGGCCCAGATATTCAAAAGGGTTGCACATGGCACAACAGTGTTGCGCCATGCGCAACCCACTGATGCGCCCAGGCGCAATATTCAAAAGGGAAAAGTGTGCAGCACAAATCCTGATGCACCAGAGTGTATCAGTAATGTTTGCAGGTGCAGGTGGGGGGGCGTGCCCATGCATACTCTGCACAGCCTGAAATACAGCCCGGGATGTGCGGAGCCATGCATGTGCAACCCCTACCTGTGCCAGCACAAAGCTGATCCAAAACAAAAAGGAACAACGGATGGCCACCCACAGGAGAGCTGCCGCATTACAGGGCACAACACGGCAGCTGCCACCTGTGAGGGGCCACTCAAGCTTCGGCTGCACCTGGCGGCGCCCCCATGGCCAATCGCCGACGTTTGTAAAATAAAAGAACCCTGATATCCCTGGTGGTCCAGTGGACCGCTGTCAGTCCGATCGCGGGCTTAAGTATAAATAAGTAGATTCTAATCCCTGGTGGTCCAGTGGACCGCTGTCTGCCGATCACGGGCATTTGTAATAAGAAGAAGCCAATATCGTGGTGGTCTAGCAGTAACCCCTTCCCCACCGCCCACTGGAGCCCTACCATCTGCTTCCTCAGTCAGCCGGTTAGCGGCAGTACCTAACTGCCTGCCACCCCGCACCGTCGACTGACACCATAGAGGATATGTCCATTGGTCCACAGCGTGAGTTAATGGCAGCTCAGTCTCGTAGTCGGACACATTCCAGGTATGTGAATGGATCCATTCACATATCTGGAATATGTAGTACGGTACAGGCTACACGCCCATTTGCTCATGCTGTGGACCAATGGGCGACAGCCCCACCTATGGTGTCAGTCGGCAGATGGTGGATGGCAGGCAGGCAGGTGCTGCTGCCCACTGGCTGACTGGGGAGGGGTGGTGGGGGCCTGTGGGGGTGGGGAGGGGGGTACCGCCAGACCACCAGGATATAGGACGTAATTCTTTTTCTATTACAAATGCCCACGATCGGCAGACAGCGGTCCACTGGACCACCAGGGATATTGGATTTTTTTTATTTATACTGAAGCCTGCGATGGGGCTGTGGGATACATTGCCACACTGCACTGGGGGCGTCGGTCCCTGACGGCTGCTGCCTGGCAGGGCGCCAGGTGCAAGTCGCCGGGGATTGGCGTACCTGCATACAAATGGGGCCATAACGACATGCAAATGGCCCCATTTGTGCCTTGCATACATTATAGCCCTATTGTCATGTGCACTTTTGAATATCACGGTTGCTGCGCTTAGTGCAATGGTACTTGCGCCAGCGTATCCCCCTGCTCCACTCTGGCCACTTGCGCTGGTGCAGTGCCACTGCACCATGCACACTGCGGGTGGCCAGGGTGCAATATTCAATGCTGCTGAGCCATGGCACAGCTCCATTGAATATTGCCCAGTCAACCCCCCTGCACAGCCAAGTTGCGCTGCGCCCAGGCTTGTGTCACAACCTGGCGCAGTTTAAATATCTGGGCCTAAGTGTTTTTTAAGGAGAATGTTTTATTTAAGTGAATATCATTGTAACTGTCACTTTAAGAAATTGCACTATTTAAGGAACACTGGAGTATAGTATATCAGTCCCTGAGGAGGCTCTGTTGAGTGAAACCGGTTGTAATAACAAGAACCTTTTATACTTACTAAAAAGCATATGGACTTATTTCCAGAATGAGTGGTGCCTTCCTTCTGTTGCTAACTTGGAGAGACCTAGTTGGGAAAGGGTGGACAGAAAGAGGGGATGGTTGATGGTGATGGTGTCAAAAGCTTTTGACAGGTCCAGGTACACCTCACCGGCATGGAGCTTATTGTCTAGCACAGTATGTAAGAAGCTGGAAAATTAGAGTAGAGCAGTGGTGGTACTGTGGCCTCTGCAAAAGCCATGCTGCTCTTCACACAGGAGGTTGTAGGTGGAGATGTGGTCCGTAAGCTGGTCCTCGACAATCTTTTATAAAGCCTTTGAGGAGGGGAGTATAGATATGGGTCTATAATCCCTGGGGGGGGGTGCAGTCACCACTCTTGTGGATCAAGGTTATGACTGCAGTTTTCCAGGTGGAGGGAATCTGGTCAAGGCAGAGAGAGCGGTTTAGAAGGATTGTTGAAGGGGGGGCTAGTACTACGTCAAGGACCAGACAAAGTAGTCTGAGGTCCAGGGAATCATCATTCTGACTAGTACCAGCTAGAACCTTGAGGAGGTAGGGCTTGGCTTCTAGTGTTAAGAGGGCTCAAAAGTAAAAAGGGGGATGGGGCAAGATCAAAAAAGTTAGCAGAGAGTATCAGGCTGAGGTCAAAGAAGGTGGAGTTGAGGGTATCAGCAATGCTATGTGGGTCAGTGGAAATGGAGCCATTAATGTTGAGTTGGGATGGAGGAGGAAAATGTGTTTTCCATTTAGTTCCTTGATATTGTCCCAAAACTTCCAGGCAGAGCTCCAGGAGGAAGCAAGGGAGGCTGTGTAGTGGTCAGTTTTGGCCTTACGGATAGCCCAAGTGCAACTGTTTCGAGCAGTACGATAGGTCTGTCTATCTGAAGGTTTGCCCAAGTCAAGGGCTCTATGCCAGAGGTTGTCCCCGTGGCTTATTAGGTTGAGTAAGGATGGTGTTACCCAAGGAGTGTCATGAGCTTTGATTAGCAGTTTGGTGAGGGGAAAGAAAATGTCACAAACCAAATTGAAAGAGCAGATGAAGTATCTGAGTGCAGTGTTGATGTCAGGAGCTAGGTTAATTGGAGACCAGTCCCAACGGGCAAGATAGTCTTTTAGCTGGCCCAGTTTTCTGGTCTGAGGCACTGCCAGAAAACAATCCAGGGGAGTGGGTTATTTATCTTGCAGGACCAGGAAAAGATTACCGGTGAGTGGCACTTAGTGCATTGGGTAGCACTGTGATTTCAGTGATTTTGTGGGGATGGTACTTAGGACAATATCTAGAAGGGTGGCAGAGACATTAGAGGGGTTGATTCTGGTAGGGTGGGTGACCAATTGAGTGAGATCAAGGGTAGCAGCTGCATCTTTAGCCTGTGTGGCAAAGCTGGCAAGCCAGTTGATGTTGAGGTTACCCAGCAGTATTTGCTCAGTTTTATGAGGAAGATGAGAGAGATGGTTGAGTAAAGATTGAAGGGCAAGTTTCTGGTAATGTGGTGAAATATAGCCAGTAGTGATAAACAACAGTGCCCTGGAGGAGCCGGTGATGATTTTTAGTGAAAGGGCTTGGGCACCGAGTTCTAGTTGGGGAGGTGGTGTCCTTTGAAGAGATTCGCAGAAGTAGAGAGCACAGCCACCTCCACGCTTCCCAATTCCCGGAAGAGGGCGTAACTGGGTAAAGTAATGAAAGAGTCCAGAGTGGTCTTTTCTGTCACCCCTTGCTCTCCCAACAATAGCTTACAGCGCAGCACATCTGTACTGTCATGCTTGTGCATTTTTTGCACAATGTACTTAAGTCTGCTATTTGTGTATTTGTAAGCAAATACAATGACTTATTTTATCCAGCTGGCTGAGTGGTGCTCTTGGTTTTTTGAACACGGTACTGGTTTGCTGATAGTGGAATGCTCACAAGGATGGAGCTGCTTTTTCTGAGCATGTATGTTAGATATTGTACCAGTCAACCTCATGACAACAAAAGTGGGACCTCCGAACAGCTCCACAAAATCTGTCTGTTTTGGGGGGAGGACCTTGTGGCACTACATTTGGCATTACCAGATGCAGAGCTGCTGTTTGCTCTACTGCACTTTGGTAACTGCAATAAATAAATATATATATATATTTTTTATATATAGATATTTTTTGTTTTTCTCCCGTTTTTGTTTTTCCCTCGACCCGGGACCCCAGCAGACACATACTGCCTAGAGGAGTGTGCTGAATTTCTTGTTGTGTGTATGGCAGGCAGTACAGCTACAGGCTATAATACTAGGATATAATACTAGGTATGGAGTTCAGTGGAAGCCCCTAGATCACCAGGGTATATGTGTATATGGCAGGCCAGTTAAAGAATATGAACAATTAATATAATACCAGATATGGAAGTCAGGGGGAGCCCCTAGATCACCAAGATATATGTGTGTATGGTAGCCAGTACAGTTACAGACTATGGGCAATGTTATAATACCAGGCATGAGGGATGGGGGGAGGAGCCTCTAGAACACTATGGTTTATGTGTGTATGGTAGGCAGTACAGTTACAGACTATGGGCAATGCTATAATACCAGGCATGGGGGTTGGGGGGAGGAGTCCCTAGAACACTATGGTTTATGTGTGTATGGTAGCCAGTACAGTTACAGACTATGGACAATGTTATAATACCAGGCATGGGGGTTGGGGGGAGGAGTCCCTAGAACACTATGGTTTATGCGTGTATGGTAGGCAGTACAGTTACAAACTATGGACAACAATATAATACCAGGCATGGGGGATTGGAGGAGCCACTTGATCACCAGGATGTTTGTGTGAATGGCAGACAGATCAGTTACAGACTAGGGACAATAATATAATACAAGGCATGGGAGCTGGTTGAAGCTCCTAGATCACAAGGGTATATGTGTATATGGTAGGCATTACAATTATGAACAATGGGCAACAATGTAATTCTGGGCATTCATGAAAATAAAATATTTTTTCATCAGAAAACGTATCCAGGCCAGACTGCTGACATAGCAGTAGCGCTACAGTTTGCAGCGCCAATGACCCAAGGTCGCACAGAACATCGGCCGGGAGAGAGGAGGATCGAGCATCCCAAGGACTGCTTTCCTCCTCTGGGGAGGGGTGGGACAAGTGCCCAGTGCTAGCCTGGCCCCTAGCAGTGGCTGGGGGTCAACCCTCCAACACTGTGGAGGGGGGTGCAGGCAGGGCAGCCACCTGGTATGCAACATATGGGAGGGTGTGCAGCATAGTCAGTGACATCATTGCATGCCACTTCCTCTGTGCTGAGGTAGAAACAAGGAAAGATGCTGATAAGTAGGGTGACACTGGTCTCCCGCAGGCCCCGGACTTGACTATATCTGGGCCATGCCCACACAAGCCAAATCCTGTTTCCAGTAGGGGTTAAGGGTGACCCCACCAACCCTGCCAGGGAGAAGCAAGCCCTGGGGAAAAGCCAGACAAGATAAGTCTCAGAGGACACCGGGGTGATGGAGGTGGGGAAACCAATGGATTGGGGCTGGTTGAGGGGCCAAAAAAAACTTTTATCCATTTTCTAAGCATAATATCCTTCTTCAGGGCATGCATTTCTATACACTTATAGTTGGCCTTCTGCCTTACAATTTACCTTGGGCATGCATTAATTCCACAGAAATGCATGCCATGTCGTGGGTTATTGATAACTCAGTACACTTTCAGCTGTGCAGTATCCCCTATTTAGCAACCCGCATACATTATGTATAGTTTGACAAATAACTGTTCACAGTAGAATAATTTCTATTGGGCCAAAGAGGTAAAAAATAAAAGTCATGACTTACGAAATTAACTCACATTTACAAACTGCGAACCTGTGGCACGTTGACTCCTCTGAGCATGCCCATTTTATGTTTTTTAAATGTTTTCTGCTGTATGATTTAAAAACCAAGCTCAGGTTGCACTCAAGAGTGAAGGTTTTTTTTTCTTTATTCGTTTGTTCTCCAGGTCACCTGTGTGGCAGAAACTGTTCAATCTGTCCTCATCCCATCAAATTTTGGCTTTTTGATGATTGAGGCACTGACTGATAGGAACAGGAAAGTTCAGCAACCCTTCTTGTCAAGGGCTGCCTGTATCCACCAGGCGGGTCACTTTATTAGGTACCCCCCACCCTTGTGTGGCCCAGGGGCCCCGTAATATGAGGGGTAGTTCAGGGTACATGTGGGGGGATCTTGAGCCTTGACTTTCTACCTCAACAGATGACTCCCACATCCTTGTTGTGTCTGCAGTCATGCTTCCCTCATCCCAGGCACATGCATTCCTGTGCAGCAGCCTCTCCTCTGCAGCAGTTATCTTCATCCAGCCAGATGTGGCCGGTCTCATCTCCAAAATGATCATCATGGGGGGCACCTTGAGTAGATCCACATACCAGTTGTTTAAAGACCACTGCAGCATCCTTTGTGTCCCAGTTATAACTGCACACTGTGCCCCACTGACCACCATGATAAATCTTCACTCTTCCAGCATAGAGACTATGGGTAGACACTGAGGATGAGATTAGGGTTCTAAGGAAGAACCTGAGTAGGCTGGTAAAATGGTGCAAGATCTGAGAGCTGAGCTTTAACATAAAAAAGTTAAGTAATGCACATCAGAAAAAAAAAACTAAGAATGCAAGACATGATGGGTAGTGGGTTACCAGAAAGCTGGGAGAAAACGATCTTGGGAGTAATAATATCAGAAAATCTTAAAGCTGCAGCACAGTGCAGCAAGGCAATTGGGAAGGCAAACAGGATGCTGGGGTGTGTATAGAGAGAAAGCAACAGTAGAAGCCGTGAGGGGATCCTTCCACTATACAGATCATTGGTGTAACCCACCTGGAGTACTGCACAAGGCTCTGGAATCCACACCTGTGTAAGGACTGTGAGAGGGTACAAGTGATGCAACGGAGAGTGACTACAAGGATCCAGGGTATGGGGAAAAGAGACACATGGAAAGGCTGCAAGACCTTGACATGTGCTCGCTGGAGTTAAGAAGAATAAGTTTTGGACGCCATTAGGGACATAATTCAGAATCTCTGACTATATAGTAAAACACACACATTATACAGTGAAATACATACATCATATAGTGAAGTATATACATCACATCGAGAAACATATACACTTGTAGTGTACCACATACACTATATAATGAAATACATATATCATATAGTGAAATGCATACACTATATACTAAAATGCAGGTCATATTTATTTACTTATTTTGAAAAGTTTCACTATGAAAGGCACACTGAGCTACAATAGCTCAAGTCCAGGTGTGTCATGGGGGAAAGGAGATACAATACTGAATACAGGAACAAGAAAAAATAAACAGAAAGCTAAGACTGTACATAACAATTAAGCAATATCAAACATTTTGTAGGGTAGGCAGCAGTACTTGTTATAATACATAGACAATATTTTCATTTCAACACTCACATGTTTAGCAGTCATATATGTAATCCTAAACACACACCCAAAATACCTAAAACAGATACACTTTGCTATAACACAAGGAGTAAGTGAGGACTAGAGAAGGTAGAAGTGAGGACTTGAAAAAACAGGGATAGGGAGATGGATAGAAAGCCGATGGTCCTGCTCCCCTCCGTGATGTAGACTCCGCAAGGGGAGAGGCAAGGAAATGGGGGGAGAGCACAGAGGTAGATTGGTGAAAAGACTACTGGCAACAGAAGGTAGATATGGTTACATAGAGGTAAGGGAGGGAAGTGGATTGGGATAAAGAGGAAGCGAGGGAAAGGAGGGAAAAAACAAGGGAAGAAAACTGATAGAGAAGGGGGGAGGCAGCCTTAACTACCCAGAATCGGATCCCCAGAGGTATGAACACTATTCATTGTAAACCAAGCTAGTGCAATAGGCTATCAGCGTGCCTAAAGAGGGTAGGGGAGAGGAAGGAAGGTTAAAAAGTGGAAAACTGAAAATAGAGAAAGGGGAAGATAATATAATAAGGAAAGGGATTTGGGTCAGTTGCAATTGCAAGACGGGGATATGTAACATCAAAGAAGATGGGACAAGGAAAGAGTTGACGTGGCAGAGCAGATATCTATGGGGTGGGAGTTCCAAATGTTTGGGAAGTGATAATAGAAGGCTTCTCCCTGAAGTAGAGGTACGGGAAGGGATGGTGAGGGTCCTATGGAGGGAAATGCGGAGGGGTTGGGGGTGGAGGGATGGACAGGAGGGCATGGAGGTATGGTGGCAGGGAGCCAAGATTGAATTTAACGATCAATGAGGCAATATGGGAAGTGTATCTGGCCCCTAGAGAGAGAGGAGAGAGTGGTATAGAGGTCACAGTAGTTAGTACGTGGCAGATAGGCAAGAGCATAGTGACAAAAGGAGTTGAATAAAGTGTCCAGTCTGGTAAGGGTGGATTTTGGGGCAATACTAAATAGAAGAAGAATCAGTATTTATATAGCGCTTTTCATACATCCAAAGCGCTTTACAAGCAATGCTAGACTGGTAGTGAAGTGACTGAATGTGTGGTGGCGGCCATATCGCACATCATCACCCACACACAGCCTGGATAATTGCATTAACCGGTTTTATGGGAAGGGGAATGTTGGCCAGGACACCGGGAATGTTCCCTACTCTTTGCAAAGAGTGCCCTGGGTTCTTTCACTTCCACCTGGACACCCACCAGGACAACACCAGGATGGGCAGAAGGGACCTCGGTTTAACATCTCATCCGAAGGACGGCACACCCCAGCAGTACAGCAACCCCCAATACTGCACTCAGATGCCAGCGATTTTTAGGTGCAAGTCCAATCCCGGTGTGAGACGAGAACCCACGACTTTCTGGTCCAGAGGCGGATGTGCTACCAACTGAGCCACGCTGACACCATGTGAATGAACACTATTCATTGTAAACAATACTATGTTACCAAAGTCAAAGATTGGGAGAATCATCTTCTAGATGATCTCTCAGTGGGCTGGTGGAGGAAGGCTGCTATGGTGTCTACACAGAGCTCTTAGTTTTGGAAAAAACTTCTTATGAATAGTGTCCACATGACTAGCAAAGTAAAGGTTTTTGTCGAGCTAGAGCCTAAGGTATTTGAAGGAGACATCTTCAATTATAGAGCCATCAAGGGTAGTGAAGGAAGGAATAGCAGTAAGCCTGGCAAGCTTTTGCCAGGAGTCAAAGGTCATAGAGACCATCTTTTTGGCATTTAGTGACAGTTGGATCGAACAGAACTAACACTGGATATTGTTAAAATCCAGTTGGAGTCTGGATGCCATATCAGTGGGGAAAGTACTGGAGACAAACAAAACAGTATCAGCCACACATGTGGATATTTGCAGATGAGCAGACATCAGGTAGATCATGAAACACATACATTATATAGTGAAATGCTTACATTACAGTAACCCCTCGCTATAAAGAATGACTTGGGGTCCATATCCAACGTTCGTTATACCAAGTCGTTCGTTACGTTGAGGGACACCGATTCTGACTGCAAGCGTGGTCCTTTGCATCCTTTGTGGCATATGCTGTCAGCGGTGGGGGAGGGTACAATGATTGTTTTCTATTAATCATTGCTTATTTTTATTATGTGGATTGTTATGTTTTTGGTTCTGTTTTGGTTTATCTGGGTGATGGGTGGTGGATGCTTAGTTTGCTTATTTTGGTGATGGGTGATTTGTTGTCTGTTAAAAGATATAACTTTATTGAACTTTATTTAAAATGTGCAGTTATGTGCTTTACTTTTCATTGACTTTATTACTATACTGTAACTTTATTGACTTTGCTTTGTTTTGAAAAAACTGGTCACTTTAGATTGGCACTTTTCATTGGTCTTTTCAGCAACATCTCAGGCAAATGAGATTAGCTACTGAAGCTGTAAGACTTTTATAGGCTCTACCTCTTGTGCTTCCAGCCACGCAAATCCAACCTCTAGCCCACAAATAATCTTATTAGTTCCTGGCAGTTCATCTTCTACTTTTGAATCTTCAACCTCAGAGTCGGAATTGTCCTGCGGACTTTCTGTGACAGCACCAACAATTTCATTTTCAGTTGGATGCTCGCTCATTTGTATGCAATCGTCATGTGTCAACCATTCTTCAGTCAGTTCTTCTGCCTTTTCATAATGTGCTGCTGGGAGATTTAGCATTGCGGCCAGGGATAGGATTTCTGCAGTATCATCCTTATCCTCCTCCTCAGGTGCATCTGGTTGCTCTTTGAAAGGCACACAGCGGGTAGCAATCCAGCAATGTGCAATTGTGCTTTGTGATACACTGTCCCAAAGTCTCACTAGTCAGGTGTACAACATCCTGCAGTGTAAGCTTCTTTAAACAAGCATTTGTCAATGCTGAATGTTGGCTTGCTGGCATTGGCAAACTTAGTGCAGGAGTTAGAGAGATGAATAATAGGAATGGCAGTGAAGTATTGAACTGATGCCAACCCCACCCCCACCCTGCAGAGACTGTCAGGTGTCATGGTGTGCCTTGTGGTCTTCGGGCCTTATACTTACCCCATTCCATAAGGAAACAGGCTGAGATTTATTTATTTTTTGTTGACCAGGTAAGTGCACTAGACAAATTCTGCCTATTTTCAGGCACGACCCAGGGAAGGGGGATACAGATGAATGCCAACTGATTTTGAACCAGATTAAGCTGTTGGTGGTATTTTAGTGAACAGGGGGAAATTTGGCTAGGGTACCGGGGAAATTCCCCTACTCTTTTCGAGAAGTGCCATGGGATCTTTATCATCCACCTGAACTACCACCAGAACAGGCAGATGGGACCTCGGTTTAATGTCTCATCCGAAAGATGGCACCGCAGGAGTGCAGCACCCCTCTCATGCTTCACTGCAGTGTCAGTATTGGGATAGTAACCCAAGTGCCTGGTGTGGGGCAAGAACCCACAGCCTTCTGATCTTCCAGCCTCAGAGGCGAGTGTGCTACCTGCTGAGCCACTGACACTGATCATGGGTGCGGTATAGGAAAATGGTGTGAACACTGGGGCTGAAGTCCCCAAGGCACGTCTTGATGCCTGTCACTGGCTGCAGGGTGGGGGTGGAATGGCATGAGCATTACGGCTGACGATCCCAGGTCACCCCCCCAATGCCTGTCAGTCTCTGCAGAGTGGGGCGTTATGGTTGGAAACCTTACCTCCCTAGCTGTTTATTGGTATTTTCATTCCAAATTTTCAAAATGGAATTTTTGTGACCCCACCTCATGAACAGTGGCACTACCATTTCATTACTCAATCCCGAAATGTGGTTTTGCACAGCAACTGCACCACTTGGCTCTATACAGTAGGTGTGAAAACACATTTCTGGCAGGATGTAAAAAATGACAGCAGTACTGTTCATGATGTGGTGTGAAAAAATGGCAATGCTCAAAATCTGGCATGAAAATATGAAAAATTGGCAAAGTTATGAACGTGCATAGAAACTGCTCAATGCACGCCTATAACACAATAATTTTTTGGAATTTTTTTCACCAAATTTTCAACATGGGCATTTTTCAACCTCTCCTCAAGAACAATGGTACTGTGATTTTGTTAATGTGTGCCAAAAGTTGATTTCCCAGAATGACTGTGCCATTCTGTGCCACAGGTGTGAAAACATGTTTCATGAAAGATGTGAAAAATGACAGCTATACTGGTCATAAGGAGGTATGAAAAAAATGGCAATGTTGAAAATCTGGAGAGAAAATATTAAAACTTGGCGAAGTTATGAGAGTGCGTAGCAACTGCGTAATGCGCACTCATAACGCAGTCATTGTTTTGAATTTTTTCACCAAATTTGCAACATGGGCTTTTTGTGGCCTCCCCTCATGAACAGTGGCACTGTCATTTCGTTAATTGGTCCAGAAAGGTGATTCCATGCAGCAACCGCAAAATCACCTTTTGAGACAGAGAAACTAAATGACAGTGACATGTTCATGAGGTCGGGTCCCAAGAACCCCATGTTGAAAATTTGGGGCCAAAATTCGAAAAAATGGCTGAGATATTAACCTAAGTTGAAATCCCCCTTTGCCTCCCATTATAAAGCTTACTGTCATTTCTTCAGTTTGCAGTTCGGCTTTGAAGAGTGCAGACACGTTCCAGTTCAGAGAATATCACGGCTCCTGACCTCTGGAGGATAAGTATGAGTGCGGGGGGGTTTGGGGAGATGGGTGTGCAGAGGAGGGTGGGATGGGGAAGAGGGATGAGGGAGGCAGCGGTGGACCATTTTCTTGTTTGCAGGAGGGAAAAAAAAAGACAGCGAGGTAAGGTTTTCTTTATTTACAGGTTACAAAAAAGCAAAATAAATATGCACACTGGGGTGGGCTCCCAGCATGTCACAATTCTGAAAGGGGGAGGTGGGGATGCCGACACAGGGATTAGGCACTCCAATGTTGGCAAGAAGTATAGACGGGGGACCCACCCAACACCAGGAGCAGGCATCCCAGTGTCATAAAGGAAAGGGGAAACTGTGTAACCACGAAAGACATACTAAGAGGGAGGATGCTGACATGGGGATTGGACACCCCAATGACGGTTTTTCATTAGTGTGTGGTGGGAGGCAGGAGCCGCCATGTTTCAGTGTGTCACATAATGTGGGTGGGTGGGGGGTGCTGACATGGGGATTGGGCACCCCAGTGTTGGCTTTCTGGGGATTGTGTGGCAGATGGCAGGAGCCACCATATTTATTGAAATGTTTCACCAGGAAAGGCACGTAATGGAAGTGTGTCATCTGCCGCTGCAATGACGAGCCTGTCTCTGATTGCAGGGGCAGATTCATTTCACCTCCATGGCTCTCTCTCAAACTGCTGTCATCAGCAGCATACTCACTGGTTGGCAGCTGAGGGATGCACCTACAAAACATCCCCTGCATTCGCCATGACACTGACACACCTCTGAAATGTACTACTACCATAAGATGTTGCTTGTGAGTGCATGCAAGCCAACATAAAAATGATAACACTATCTCCAGTGTCAGCACCAACAAGGTCGCCGAGAAGCCTTTTCTGATAGAGCTTCTTAAACGTTGCAATGATGCCACCATTGAGCAGTTGCAGTCTGGATGTTGTGTTTTTTGGCAAAAACATGGCACGTATCTTCCCATCACGTGATCTAATCTCAATCTCAGCAGGGTGAGCTGGACATTGGTCTTTTGAGGGATCTTCTGCCATCTTAGGTGTGCTCGAACTGATGGCACAAATGTTTGGTGAAACCAATGTATGAAAATGTCAGATGTCATCCAAGCGTTGCTGCTGTTCCTATACTGTACTGGTAATGAATCCATGTTACAGAGATGGAAACAGCGAGGATGAGCAAACTTGCCATTAAGTAATGGTTTTACTTTACGGTTCCCGGTCGCATTGCTTGCCAGTAACAGTGTTACCCTGTCTTTACTGATCGTGAACCCCTTTGTGGCATTTGTTTCATTTTTGTTTGCTAGTGTTGCAACCAGGAGGCACCTCCAGACCTATTTCATCACAATTGTAGATCTGTTCTGGTAGGTAGCCGGCATCTTCAATTACTTTTTTAAGTTTAGAAATAAACTCAGCTGCAGCGATGTTGTCACAGCTATGCTGCTCCCCGATGATAAAAACTTACTGGATCCCAAGCCTCTTCTGAAATCTCCACAACCATCCTGTGGAGGCAGTGAATTTGGATCCGGCTCCATGAATTGTCCATGCAAAATGCTGAGCCTGCTCACAGACTATGGCTCCAGCCACTGGTGCGCCACTAGCTCGCTGTTGTTGGAACCAAATTTAGGTTGCTTTGTCCACCTCACCTTCATCTGCATGGCAAAGCTTTTTTCCTTTTTAGTGCTTCCCCTTCTGAGCACTCTAAGGCAAAATCTAGTAGGGCTCCCTCTTGTTTGCGCCAAGTGTAAATGGTGCTCTTCGAATAGCCTGTCTCCTGGCTGATTTTAGCAAGGCTCTTAGCCCCTTTTAGATGATCTAAGATTTGCAATTTGTGCTTAACAGCATAACTTGAACATTTCATTTTCGATGTTTTGGTAACAGATGCTGTCAAGGAGTGCCTTTTATAACAGTTTTTAATTGACTGACAAATTCAGTCTACAACGCACACACCCCTCAGTTGCCAGGAAACGGCTTACTCTCTCTTTGAAGCAGCGCCGTTTTATGACAGCATTTTGTAGCTGACAGCTAACTGCTTTTCCACGACTGCAGGAAAGAAGGTGAAAAAAATAAGTGCACACTGTTCACGGTTGGGAGCACGGGAGCAACAACGAACATTCGTTATAACTGATATTCGGTATAACAAGGTTAGTTATAATGAGGGGTTACTGTATATAGTGAAATACATACACTATCTACTGAAATACACATATTGAGTACTGAAAATCCACATACACTATCTAGTGAAACAAACACACTATATAACACATACACTAGATATTGGAGAAATCCACTTACACTATACTGAGACAAATACACTACATGGTGAGACACATACACTATATGTTGAAACATTCTACATACATATACTGAAACAATAAAAATCTATGTTAAAACAAATACACTATACAGTATATCGAAATTTGCTCAACCCCTGGAATGGCCTGCCTCTGTGCTCATTTCCTGCTGCATTCCAGGAACTGCTGACCTGGTAAGAGGATGTTTAAACCTGTGCAGAAGGTAAACAAAACAGGACTATCTCTTCCTCTGCGTCCACTTCTTTATGGATTTTTTTTCCATCTCGTTTTGTTTGCACAACTTTAATCAAATTTCAGAAAATCATGATGAGACAAAAAATGTTTTAGAACTAATTAAAACGCAGCTTATTATTTTAGTTGAGTGCTGCCTTCATTTACTGTTAAAACACACAATTGTTTGTTAAGCTAATGCTTAGGATATTCATAACATATCACTGTCATACCATGAAAATATAGGTGACTGCATTTTCTGTTTTACATTGAAGTATTGATAACATTTTCTATTGCCTAGAAGTGCAATTCTGTGTAGTCCTTTACTGTGTTAGTCCAGCAGCTTATCTAAGCTGAATCATTGGATGGCAAGAACTGTGATACTGTAAGAAAATAAGTTACACAGTGTGCAGTCTACAGTTTGCTTTGATTAGTTTTGTTTGTTTAAGAAAGAGTCTTGGTTAAGAAACAAATATATATATATTTTTTTTTTCATTAAGTACTTAGGGTCACATTCTTATCAGGAGCTCAGCTGACGTGTGGGATTTACACATTTCTGTTCTGAGCAACTCTGCAATGGTGGGATTCATAGTCCCCAGCCATCTCTAAAAATATCTGTAGAGCACTGCAAGGTGGACAGAGCTTTGCCAGGAACAGGATCTGCACTAGTAAGCCTGCCCTGGTCAAGCTGCATAAGCTTTATCCACTCTAGAGCCAGGTATTCAAAGATCCTGAACTAGGCATGCTAAATGTTTGCTCCATGAGCAAATTAGTTCCTGGAGCAAACTGCAGGTATACTGGAAAGCAAATGCTGAGGCACACTGAGAGCACTAAAGTCATGTTCCAATAAAAAGAAACACAGGTGAACACATGCTCTCGGTATCGAGCAGGTGCTAAGCCAAAACAACAAACCAGACTAGAAAACACAAAAGCAGTACTCACTGTAATAAAAGATGAATTGTAGAAAATAACTTACAAAATGCAGCTATCCAGTCACAGAGTATGTCCGCGCTGATCTACTATGAGTTACTATGAGTTACTACTTTTATTACAAGTGCTGCCTGTATGTTCCAATAAGAGCCAGTAACTATTTGGATTGCTCCTGCAATCCCCATCTCCCTATTGGCTGTAGGACCTGTGTTGCCGATAGTGTGCTACGGGGTCTGCAGGAGTAATCGGGCTCTTAGGGCCCACTAGTGGCAACTACTGCTCTGGCTCAATCTGCCATATCCATACCTCATATGCAAATGTAACCCATAGCACCAGCAAGGTGTAATAGGGCCACTGGCATCCAAACAGTTCATCATTACAGGTCTGGAGCAAATGCAGTTTGTGCCCCTCCTTGGCATCACTCAACGCTGCCAAAAGCCCATTTGCTGGGGTACAGTGGTCCCTCCAAACAACTTACTAATATATTTTGGACGTTCCATGGTGTCCAGTGGTACCCCTCCTCTCCAGTCAGCCACCCAGAAAGACTGGTAATTCTTCCATACAACTTTCTTGGTGTCCAGTGGTTCCCCCACCACCCAATTAGTCACATAGTAAAATCAGTAACCATAGATGTTCTCGGGTTTTCGGCAGATCCCCCCATTACATTATTGCCTTACCGGTATATAGCATAACTGTCCCTGGTGTTCAGTGGTCTCCCTTGTCCCCCCATGACTGAATTCCTGGGTAATAAGACATCTGTCCCTGATGTCCAGTGGATCCCCCATCCCTGACCAGCCACCCAGTAAAATCAGTAATTTCTCTGTACCACTTGACTAGTGTCCAGTGGTTGCCCTGTGCCCTAAGTAGCAGCCTGGTAGGATGAGTCATTCTTGTTTAACATGTCCCTATCTGGTGGTCCCCTGCCCTCCCATAGATACGACACCCCCCCATGACCCAACTGCCCATTCTGCACCACTACCACCATCACCCTAGAACGCTAGTTATAGTATACCCCCCCCCCGATAGTAACCGGCACAGACTGTCTGATCACCTTTGCAGCTGGCTGTTTTCTGAATGACAGTGTTAGGGCACAGTCTTTCGGGAGACCTTCTGAAAATGGAGGAGTTGCTCCATATGTACTCACCTTTCTGGGTTGCAGGCACAGGTTGTTGGACTCCAGGCCAAACTGACAAGGTAGTAGAGGACATTCTGCCCAATGCAAGGGCCACCTGTCACCACTCCTCCAGAGGATGCCTAAGCAGAGGCAGAATGAATGGACCTAGGTGGACTCTGGGAGGGTGGGGTGTCAGGAAGGATGCACTCCCCCCCTCCACCTATACCACTGCAGAACAACTTCACCTTACTGGCAGGATGGGGTAACCAAGACGGGATGCCTCACAGTGAGGGAGGGAAGAGGTTGGAGTCATCAGAAGAGCAGTCCCCAAGGAGGGGGAGGGAGAGAGAGAGGCCCCAGCATAACAGGTAGCAGCTGCTGGTAGGGAACTCAATTGTGAAGGGGTTAGACTTGAGTGGGTGGGGGGGGATTGGGAGGTGGTATACCTAAGTGGTGCTTTGGCATAGAGGAGCTGTGAGGGATTGAGACATCATTGTCCATCTGCGGATGAATTACCTGGCAAGGGATAAGGTAGGAGTAATGCATAGTAGCTCCAGGGAGCTGGGAAGGGGCCTTGAACAGTTGGCATTCACAGAGGCTCATTCCAAGGTGTAGGGATGGAGCAGTACTAGATTTGGTGCTTACTAACAGGGTCAGTGTTGAAGACATCACAGTGGGCAATCCCCTGGGTACCAGTGATCACTGTACAGTGCAGTTTAACATAAGGACAGAAACAGAGGCAAACCACATGAGGACAACAGTCCTGGACTTTAGGATAGCAAATTTTAAAGAAATGGGTGATTGCCTCAGAAACTGCCTTGGGGGGGGGATTGCAAAGGATGGTAGAGGCAAAGTGGGGAAAAGCAGGGAGGGCATAATTAAAGCAACTGATCTTTGTGTGAAGGAAGTGAGTAAAAGCAGAAGGAAAAAGAGACAGTTATGATTCTTTAAAGAACTGGCAAAGGTGGTGAAGGAAAAAATGGAAAGATTGAGTGAGGACAACAGGGAGGTATAACAAATAAAGCAGAATTAATTAGGCAAGGCAATAAGGGAAGCAAAGGTGCAGACAGAGGAAAGGATTGCCAAAGGGATCACTTAAGTGGATACGGCTTTCTTCAGATACATTAGTGAGAAGAGGACAGTGAGGGATGGATAGTGAAGATTAGAGGGGTGGGGGGACTGTGCAGTGGAGGAACTCAGAAAAGCTGATATGCTGAACAGGTACTCCTGCTCTGTTTTCACAGTCGATAGGGGAAGAAACACCAGGGAGTAGCAGGAACATGGCACTTGACACAATTAATTTTCAGGGAAAGAGTCTAGAATGGAATTGCAGCTCAGAAGGTGGACATGATTATGGGACTGGACTAGATACATCCAAGGGTATTAAACGAACTCAGGGAAGTGCTAGCTGCACCACTGACAGCCTTGTTCAACACCTCACTGGGAACAGGCATGGTTCTGGAGGACTGGAGAAAGGCTGACATAGTCACTCTACATAGGACCAGCACCTGGGAGGAGGACAGCAACAGTAGGCTGCTCAGTCTTGCTTCAGTGGTGGAGCAATTAATGGGAACCTTACTGAATGAGAGACTGGTAGAGTATCTTGTATCCAATGGGCAGCAAGACCACAGCCAGTGCCAATACATAGGGGGTGGTCATGGCAATGCAATCTGATAGATTTCTTTGACTGGATGACCAGGGAAATTGATCAGGGGAGGTCAGTGGGTGTGGCCTATTTGGACTTTAGCTAGGCCTTCAACACTGTGCCACACAGGAGGCTGATAAAGAAATTAAGCAGCTTAGGGGTGGGATCTGAAGTGGTAAATTAGGTTAAAAACTGGTTAATGGTTAGGAGACAGGAGGTGGTTTTTAACTGCACTCACTTTAATGATGGAAGTGTGTCCAGTGGGGTAGCACAGGGTTCAGTACTGGGACCAGTCCTCTTCAATGCAGGAGACACTGCAGAAGAACTGGACAGGAAGGTAAACCTTTTTGCACATGATACCAACATCTGCAATAGAATAGACTCTCAGGAGGGTTGGAGAATGCACAGAAATCTTGGGAAACTTCAGGAGTAGTTAAAAGCATAGCAGTTGGGGTTCAGTGCCAAAAAGTGTAAAATCATGCACCTAAGTGTAACCCCTAGATGGCGCTATCCCAGGGGCTACTACCCCTGCCTGATTTGCCACTAACAGGTTGAGGGGCCTGGATCCAATGGCGGGTGCCTCCACCCAGAGGTCAGGGTTTGCAATAGTTAAACTAACTTGGTCACAGCCCTCTGGGACACTGCAACCCCTTTCTTCCCACTAGTGGCCCACACAATATATCAGAATTACCTTCACAGTATACACTTACCCCCAGGTCTAGTTCCGCACTGGGACCTCCTGTGAAATGAGATACAGTGCAACAGTCACAGTACAGTACTTAACATAGACAAATACCTCAGGCAGTATAACTTTGCTGAAACAAGCAGCTCTGATTTATTTAGGGATATAACAAGGACAGGGGAAATCAGGTTAATTAGCTTATCACCTAATAATCTACCTATGGCTCTGTGCACAGGCCTATCCCTATCAGTTACTGTCCCTGGGTACCCAAGCCCTAGTGGCTAGTCCAAACCGTGGCAGCTGGTAGGGGCCCTTTCACACAGAGAAAGGAGAATTAAACAGTCAGCAGTACAGTAATTCCATTTGGATTTAATGTGGCAATTCAACAGGGAGTGACCCTGAATTAGTACTCACGACCTCCAAATAAGATAGGGTCCTTCAATGTCAGCAGGGCTCACTTGAGGTACACAAACCTCTTCACACATCCATATAAAAGAAAGCACTATACCAGGCAGGCTGCATCTGTATCCCGATCGCAATTACTGCACAATACCCGGAGAACACACAGCAGATTCAGTTCCTGACAGACCGAGTGCAATTTTCAGCAATTCTTCAGTCTTCTACAGGGTGAGCCTGGCTTCTACTCTTCAGAGATCCTTTGATTCTTTTCACAGGACGGATTCAGTCCTAACAAGCTGCAGACCGAACTCTGGGCCTTACACACGTTTTGACTAAAACTGCACACTGAAAAGCACAGGGCTCCTTCCTTCTTCACTGCCAAAGCTCAACTGAACTCCAACCGACAAAAACCGGGCACTTCCTTTGAGTTCCTCCCAGTTCTTGACTGGATTGGCTGTCACTCACAATAGACTGCTGCTGTTGGTCCAAAAGGCACTGAAGTCTAAACTACATCTCCCAGAGTCACTGCCCATACAATCCTCTTGTGGCTGGCTCAGATTATGAGTCCAAGTTCTGATTCGTCCAAGGCACCATTTTAGAGCTAGCTTCCCCACACTGATTGGTCCAGTTCAGCAGTTCAAAACTAGAATGGGGAACTAGCACACACAGTTCTGACTGCAAAGAAAGCAGGTTAGACAAACTGTAATTTCATTATTACTCTAAATAATTTCTGGCAAACAGTTACATCTTTCACATAGGTTCCCTTTGCACTCTAGTGACTGCAAAAAATGAAGTGAATTGGCAGCAGCTCGATGGTACTCAATCAAAGAAACACACAGTCCCCATACAAACTAATTATGTCTGCAAGCAGACAGCTCTTAAAGACAGTACCAGAGGTTCTAAAAACACTCACTGATAAATGGCTTAAATGCCAAACACCATTCAGGCTTGGAGCATTCAAGCAAGCTCCTGGAAGTCTTTTGGGAACCCCCATTTGCAGGGGGGTTACACCCTTCCTGGCCTGGGAAAGCTTGACGTCCGCGTCAAGCAAGTACCCCCATAAGTTTCAACTGCAACCATATACATTTGCATTAGGCTCGCACATGTAATCATCAGTCAATATATCATTTTACCAAGAACACATTTCTGAAACATTGCAGTACGTCACTCTTTACACAGTATTACATACACATTGTACCATAACTCAAGTTATTACCTCTTGTACATGAAACCTGAAGAGAGGGGGCCCTTCCTATCAGTTACCTTGGGGCTGGATGGGGCAAGGGCACCATACTAGAGGGCAACACAAGTAACTTGGAGTTAGCACTGATGCTCAGTTTGGGCAGTGAGCTCGAGACACATACACTCCTTTATGGACAACATTGAGAGGCAAATCCACAGGCCTCCCAAGGAATCATAACTGAGGTGCACCACAGGCTTTACAGCTCGACCAGTCTTTCTAGGGGAACTGTTACAGTCTCTGCACTCTGAGCCTCATTTTCAGCATTGTCCTCACTTGTCAGGAGTCTCCATGGGGGTAGAGAGGCTAGAACTTGGGGCACTTTCAGCTCCAGGAGTTACAGTTTCTGAGTCCACAACATTTGGCTGCATGGAGAGCTTTCGACACTGGCAGTGGACTGTCAGGGCACTCAAAATACTCTTCTTGTTCGGGTGTATCACCAGTCTGCCCCAATCTATCATTTTCTCCCTGAAAACTCAAACAGTTCAACCATGCACAATGATTCCATTTCATCTGATCTGATGCTTTGCACTTCACTTTCTGGGAGCAATGGCTCCAGGGATGAAGCTGGGGGCTTAGACAGTCCAGAAGGCCCAGCTTTGTCTCCAGTATTGACTAGGGATTGCCCGAAACAATTGACTCAGTTCGTAAGAAGGATAGTATTCAAAGTCACTCTCACTTTCTTCCGATATGGACTGACAGTCATGCTCAACTGGGACTTGTGGAGGAACACTTTAACTTTGCTTCTTGTGGCACACTTTCTTGATCTTTTCTTAGCAGCAGCTCTGGTCACTGGTCCAGAGGGGCATCTTCTAGGGGCTCAGACTCAATTAAGATTTGTCCAATGGGCAGTAAATGATTTCTATGCATTGTTTTACATCTTTTGAATTATTCTCAGGCCTTACTTTGTACACTGGCAGATCATCTAGTTTGCCCACTACAATGTGAGGGAGATGGTGCCATCTGTCAGCAATCTTGTGCTTGCCATGCAGTCCCAGATTTCTTAGCAATACCCGATCTCCCTCCTGGAGTTCCTGTGCTTTCACCTTTTATCATACCTTTCTTTGTTGGCCAGATTTCTTCGGCAGCCATGGTTTGAGCCAGTTGGTACGCATGAGTTAGCTGGGCCTTTAACTTTGCACATACTGTAAATAGTTGTCAGCTTGAACCCCATCAGGAGAGACCCCAAAACACACATCTACTGGTAGTCGAGCTTCTCTTCCAAACATCAGGCGGTAGGGGAGAATCCAGTGGCATCACTTTTGGTGCAGTTATAAGCATGTACCAGGGTGCTAATTGTTGAGCTCCATCTGAGGCTTGTCCTTTGGGTGCAGGGTGCCTAGCATATCTAGCAAAGTGCGGTTGAAACGTTCAGGCTGTGGGTCCCCTGGGGTGGTAAGGAGTGGTTCTGGACTTCTCCACTCCCCACAGAGAAAGCATCTCTTTGATCAGACGACTCTCAAAGTCTCCTTGATCAGAATGGATTCTTTGTGGAGCCCCATAGTGAACAAAAAGTTTCTACAAGTACTTTGGCCACAGTGGATGCTTTCTGGTCTTTGGTGGGGAAAGCTTGGGCATATCTCGTGAAATGGTCAGTGACCACCAGCACATTACTGATATTTCTTTGATCTGACTCCAAACTCAGAAAATCAATACAGACCAGCTCCATGGGTCCACTGGTGGTGATGTTAACAAGGGGGGCAGCCCTCTGGGGCAAGCTTTCCTCTGTAAGCAGCGACTACAAGTTCGAATGTGTTGCTCCACATCAGCCCCATCTTAGGCCAATAGAATCTGGATCTCACCAAGTCAAGTGTTCTGTCTATACCAAGGTGCCCCATGTGGTTGTGCAAGGACCTCAGTACTGAGTCTCGAAAAGCAGTGGGCAGCACTAGTTGTTGTTTGTCTACTTGTCCCCCTCTGTCTACTGTTTCTCTGTATAACAGTTTATTGATCAGTTTCAACTTAGGACCTTCTTTGTATAACAGTGCAGTTCTCAAATCAGTGGAGCGTAATTTGGACACATCTTTTCCTGCATAGAGGGCTTCTAAAGCTGCTTTGATCATGGGATCGCTGGGATTGGGCCCTTGAATACTGTCATTGTCCAGCTGAGGCAGTGCACCAATGTCTATTGCAGAAAAGTGGCAGTCAAGCAGCAGGTATGCAATTCTCAGAGGCTCCCAAGCAATCCACCATGCAGTCCACTGCGTCCGTGGACATTTGTTCCTCCCTGTCAAACTTCCGCAGAGTGCCCGAATGTCAGGTTCTGCCAATCGGACCCAATCATTCTGGGGAACAGGCCTCCGGGAGAGAGCATCAGCATCTATGTGGTTCAGACCTGCTCGGTATTCGAGAGCATAGTCATATGTAGATAATGCAGAAAGCCACCTATGGCCAGTGGCATCCAACTTAGCTGAGGTCTGCACATAGGTCAAAGGATTATTGTCAGTTTTTACTAGTATTTTAGCCCCATACAAGTACTCATGGAATTGGTCAACAATAGCCCACTTCAAAGCTAGGAACTCTAACTTATGTACAGGATAGTTCTTTTCGGATGGGGTCAGGCTTCTACTGGCAAAGGCCACTGGTCTCAGGCCATTCTCGTGCTCTTGGTACAACACAGCCCCAACCCTTGCAAGCTAGCATCAGTGTGCGGACGTAAGGTTTTCTTGGATCAGCATAGGCCAGCACTGGAGCATGGGTGAAGTTGATATATGATCTCATGAAAAGCAGTCTCACAATCAGGAGTCCAGCGGGCCCAAATACTTCACTCGGATGAAAATACACTCTTTCAGTCTTGAGGGACGCTGACTTTTGGTATTTTTGTGGGTTGGGGATACCCTTGAGTAAGGTTGAAGTAGGCGGATCACTCTTGAATAGTCCTTGATGACGCCGATAATAACCACAGAATCCCAGGAATCTTTGCAGTTCTTTTAGATTTTGGGCTGTGGCCAGGTGGTCAAGGCCTCAACTTTACTTGGGTCGGTCTCTATTCCTCGGTGGATACTATGTGTCCCATACTTTACTGATGTTTGAAAGAATTGACACCTTATCAATGGACAGTTTAAGGCCAAAGTCCTCCAGTCGGTCCAATACCTTAAATAATCTGTCTCATGTCCTCCAGTGAGCTGCCAAACACAATAACATCATCTAGGTATACCAGGCACTCTAGTAAGTTCATGTCCCCCACTGCACGCTCCATCAATCGTTGAAAAGTGGCTGGGGCACTGAAATCCCTTGAGGCATCCTCATGAATTCATTAAACCAGCGGACAGATAAAGGCCGTCTTCTCACGGTCCTCTGGGGCCATCGGGATCTGGTAGTACCCACATGGGAGATCAGCACAGAGAACCACTGCTTCTGCTTAGGCAGTCCAGTCATCCTGAATGCCGGGCATTGTGTACTGATCAGGATAGTCCGCCGGTTTAATGTGCGATAATCCACACACATCCTTACTGTTCCATTCTTTTTCCTCACTACCACAATGGGGGAAGCATAAGGGCTTCTGGATTCTTGTATTACACCAGCAGCTAACATCTCTTGCAGATGCCGTCTCACATCATCTATGTCAGCAGGTGCCAGGCGTCGAGACCTCTCATGAAATGGTCTTTCGTCATGCAGCCGGATATTGTGCTCAGCTCCTTGCACGCATCCTACATCCCATTCCTTTAAAGAAAACACCTGGTCTCTCTGGGCAAGCTTCTCACTGATCCTTACTTTCCATTCAGCTGGCAGCGGGGAGTCGCCGAAATCAAACAAGTCAGGCGTTACTCTGTCATTCTTCCTTGAACTCTTGCTGCTGGGTAGCACTGCAGTGTCTGCACAATGCACATTAGCCAGGATGCAACCTCTGTTTACTCGAATGTCTCTTTCAGACACATTATGAACTTGGACCATTACCCTTCTGGCATAAGCATGGGCTCTAGCGGGCAAAATACTAAACTTGACCAGCAGTCCCTCTGGCAATTTTCCATCGCCTGGTGCATCCAACATTAATATTTTATTCTTAACATCCTTTCTGATACGGACCTCTCCCTGTAAGGTACACTGGGCATTTGGCGCCAGGATCAGAGACTCAGGATCCTTCTTCCATACAATTCCGACCGGTTCCTCTGGTTCTGTTTTTTCAGCATCTCTCTGTGCCTCATAGGCCTTCTTAATTAAAGCCGGAACTCTTAAAGCTCTACTAGTCTTTGACCCTGTTTTTCATAACACAACTGTGCCAGCCTTCCGAACATATGAGCATTTGTTCCAATCAACAAAGGACACCATCATACAGTCCAGTGGGGGACACACTAAGGCTAGGGTCTCTACTTGTTCGGCCACTCCAGCCACGGAGGTGGGAAAGACAGCCAAATTCGGATATACCGGAATAGGGTAAGCCTTCTCACTTAACCCCATACATGCAGTCCTTCTAATGGTTGTAAGGTACGTCTGACAAATGCTTCTGATACCAATCCTGGAACATAATTGTCACTTGGGAGCCACTGTCTAATACAGCTCTTGTAGACACTCCATTCACCTTTACAGTGGTCTCCATGGAGGGACCCACTATTCTGGACCAGTCTGGAGAGGCGGTAGTGGGGCCTGGGCAACTGACTTTGCCACAAAAGGGCGTGAATTAGCATTTTTGGTGCCCTCACTGGGATCATGTCGGCACCTCTTAACCACTGATTTCTTTCTGAAGCTCTCCTTGTAGCCTATATGCAACTTTGTCAGTGTCTTTTGGGACTGGCATTCCCTTTCATGTGCCCATCTTTCCACAATTATAGCAAAACATACTTTCTGGAGTTTGAGCTGGCCGGGCGCCACACTGGGAGCCAGGCGGGGGTATTACTAACTGGAAACCTGGGTGCCATCTCTGTCTGCGGTGTGATAAGCATTTGGAGACATCTCGTCAGTTTCTCCACTTCCATGGTCAAGGAATTGAGTTTGGAGCTGTTATCAGCAGGAGATACATGGGTGGGTACCCCCACCCCCATAGCAGATGCAGTCGGATATAGGTCAGGGCCCGTACTTGCAGGCGTGGCCTTCACAAAGGGACTGTTTTTGAATTCCCGGATCTCTCTCAACAGTTCGCCCCATTGTGGCATATCTTTTTCCTTGTCAGAGCACTCATTGACTGTCAACCTCTGCCCCTGAACTTCACTTGATGGGTCACCCTCAGTCACTCGGTCGTAGCCACAGCTGTTGGTGCAGAGCCTCGAGTCGCCTTTTCTCAACTCCTCAATTTCTCTCATTAACTCATCATAGGAGGTGGGGATTCAGTCGATTGCCAGGCGTAACTGAAGCAACAGCAGTTCTGAGAAGGGGCAGACTTAAGGATTCTGTCCAGTCTGGTTCGGTCCAGTTCAATCACGGCAAACTACCCTTTCTGAGGCATTCTTGCAACAATTTTTCCAGCCGAGAGACATACACAGACAACAACTCCCTTGGTACTGTTGTGCATTTCTTACTCTCCACCATAGGTCCTCATCAGAATCTGGGCTCCCATACATTCTCCAAGGCCTCAAGATAGGCCTGTGCAGTCGCTTCAGGGTTATTGGCCGTTTAGCACGGATGGTAGCCAGGGCAGGACCTCTGAGGCTCTCACTAACCCTCTTTCGGCTTTTAGCCTTCCGAGCATTGCCATTCTAGCACTTGGGGGCAACATAGTCTATCCAGGTCTCCCAGTCATCCTCCCTTGGGGGTGGGAGGGTGCCAGAGAAGATCCTCAACCTTCGGTAAGAGTCGTGACTAATGGCAGGTGCAGAAATAGGAGTCTGCATTGGTTCAGCCACCATTACGGGCACTGGAGCAGGAGAGGGTGTTGGGAGGAACACCCCAAGTGGCAAGAATAGTTTCTTCAAGTCCTCCACAGTTTTCCCTCTCCAGCAACCATTCAGCAAATTTCTCCTCAAAAGTTTCAGATAGTGGTGGGGCTGATTCCCCCGGTCTTTACTGTCCTTAGTTATCACTCTCCAAGCAGTGAGGGCTCCTCTGGGGTAATGGTCTGTGGCACTTTGGAGCTATCTATGGGATCCTTAAACTCTACTAGGGCCAGGAAAGTGTGGGTGAGCAGATTAGCATGCCGACCCACCACCACAGGGTTTTGTAAACCTTCCACCTTGGAAAGTACTCCCTGCACAGTGTCCGTGTTGATACCAGGGGATGTCCAGGATAAGCATAGCATTTTGGGGTCGATCTCCTCCCAGTACACCCTCCACCAGCGGTGCACAGCCACTTCTATCCGGGTGCCATTTTTTTCTTAACAGTGGTTCGTAAATATGGCCACTAGAGGACACACAATCCCAGCGGTGAGCCTCCAAGATGTAACCCCTAGATGGCGCTATCCCAGGGGCTACTACCCTGCCTGATTTGCCACTAACAGGTTGAGGGGCCTGGATCCAATGGCGGTGCCTCCACCCAGAGGTCAGGGTTTGCAATAGTTAAACTAACTTGGTCACAGCCCTCTGGGACACTGCAACCCCTTTCTTCCCACTAGTGGCCCACACAATATATCAGAATTACCTTCACAGTATACACTTACCCCCAGGTCTAGTTCCGGCACTGGGACCTCCTGTGAAATGAGATACAGTGCAACAGTCACAGTACAGTACTTTAACATAGACAAATACCTCAGGCAGTATAACTTTGCTGAAACAAGCAGCTCTGATTTATTTAGGGGATATAACAAGGACAGGGAAATCAGGTTAATTAGCTTATCACTCTAATAATCTACCTATGGCTCTGTGCACAGGCCTATCCCTATCAGTTACTGTCCCTGGGTACCCAAGCCCTAGTGGCTAGTCCAAACCGTGGCAGCTGGTGAGGGCCTTTCACACAGAGAAAGGAGAATTAAACAGTCAGCAGTACAGTAATTCCATTTGGATTTAATGTGGCAATTCAACAGGGGTGACCCTGAATTAGTACTCACGACCTCCAAATAAGATAGGGTCCTTCAATGTCAGCAGGGCTCACTTGAGGTACACAAACCTCTTCACACATCCATATAAAAGAAAGCACTATACCAGGCAGGCTGCATCTGTATCCGATCGCAATTACTGCACAATACCGGGAGAACACACAGCAGATTCAGTTCCTGACAGACCGATGCAATTTTCAGCAATTCTTCAGTCTTCTACAGGGTGAGCCTGGTTTCTACTCTTCAGAGATCCTTTGATTCTTTTCACAGGACGGATTCAGTCCTAACAAGCTGCAGACCGGAACTCTGGGCCTTACACGTTTTTGACTAAAACTGCACACTGAAAAGCACAGGGCTCCTTCCTTCTTCACTGCCAAAGCTCAACTGAACTCCAACCGACAAAACCGGGCACTTCCTTTGAGTTCCTCCCAGTTCTTGACTGGATTGGCTGTCACTCACAATAGACTGCTGCTGTTGGTCCAAAAGGCACTGAAGTCTAAACTACATCTCCCAGAGTCACTGCCCATACAATCCTCTTGTGGCTGGCTCAGATTATGAGTCCAAGTTCTGATTCGTCCAAGGCACCATTTTAGAGCTAGCTTCCCCCACACTGATTGGTCCAGTTCAGCAGTTCAAAACTAGAATGGGGAACTAGCACACACAGTTCTGACTGCAAAGAAAGCAGGTTAGACAAACTGTAATTTCATTATTACTCTAAATAATTTCTGGCAAACAGTTACATCTTTCACATAGGTTCCCTTTGCACTCCTAGTGACTGCAGAAATGAAGTGAATTGGCAGCAGCTCGGTGGTACTCAATCAAAGAAACACACAGTCCCCCATACAAACTAATTATGTCTGCAAGCAGACAGCTCTTAAAGAGACAGTACCAGAGGTTCTAAAAACACTCACTGATAAATGGCTTAAATGCCAAACACCATTCAGGCTTGGAGCATTCAAGCAAGCTCCTGGAAGTCTTTTGGGAACCCCCATTTGCAGGGGGGTTACATAAGATATAGAAGCCCAGGAGCTAAATATAGGATGGGGGTTATTGACAGTCAATACACAGGAAAGGGACCTTTGGTTTATCATATCTGAGGACCTCAAGGTATCAGGGCAGTATGACAAAGCAGTGGGTAGGGTTAGTGGGATGCTGGGATGCATAGTGAGGGGCATCACCAGCAGGATGAGGTAGGGGTGTTACTACTGTATTGCTCTCTAATGAGACCCCACCTGGAGTACTGTATACAGCTTTGGAGACTGCACTTCAGAAAGGACATAAACAGTGTGGAGGCAGTCTACCAAAATGGTACAGGTTTTGCTTGAGAAGTCCTATGAGAAGAGGATGAGGGATTTTAACATGAACACCTCGGAAGAGAGGAGAAGGAAAGGTGACACAAAGAAACATACACACAATTTGTCAGCAGATAAGGACTGATTGGCCCATCTAGTCTGACCCTCTTTTCTTTGCCTATTCTGCTGGTCAAGACCCTAACTGGTCTCCAGCCACCTCCTCCTCCTTGCTTTGATACCAGTTTTCCTTTATACTTGTCCCATGCATGTTAGAAGTCCCCCACTGTTTTCACATCTTCCCCTGCTGGAAGATTGTTCCAGGTATCCGCCACCCTCTCAGAGAAGAAATGCATCCTCTCATCTCTCCTAAACATCTTCCCTCCACCTTCATTACATGCCCCCTACTTCTTGTACACCTGCTTTTCTGAAAAATGATGCCTTCCTGTACCTTGTTCACCCCCATGAGGTAAAAGTCTCTATCATTTCCCCCCCACCTCCTGTATTCCAGGGTGTATATATGTAGATTCCTCAGTCTGTCATCATAGGACATTTGGAGCTGCCCCTGCACCATTTTTGTTGCCCTTCTTGTGATGGACTCTATGCTATCCACAACCTTTCTGAGGTGTGGTCTCCAGAACTGGACAAAGTACTCCAGGTGTGATCTCAGCAATGACCGATATAGGTGACATAATATAGACCTACAAGTACATCACAGGGGTGAACAGGGTGTAGGAGGGGAGTCTATTTCAAAGGAGAAAGAGCACCAGGACCAGGGGGCATGCAATGAAGCTGGAGTTGGGGGAAGTTTTAGAGAGAGATGGGAGGAAATATTTCTTTACTGAAAGGGTGGTAGATGCCTGGAACAGGCTGCCAGCAGAAGTGGTGGAGGCTAATACAGTGGGGGGGTCAAGCATGCATGGAATAGACATGGGGTATATTAGAAAAGAGGTGGGGAGACAGGAGGATCAATGGAAACCATATAGGGTATGTGGAAGTAGATAAGGCAGGGAACATCCATCTAGACAGACTGGGTGGGTAAAGCACTCCTTTTCTGCAGATAAATTCCATGTGTCTGTGCACTGCAGTAGGCATGTGGTTGTAAACTATCATTTAGTCGGTGGCGTGCTGTGGAGGTGAGTGGAGCATCTGTGCTGGTTGCTGTCAGTAGGGTGCATACTGTATACTAAAGTTTGGGGTCCAGGGAGTTTGGAAGTGGCAGGGACTGGGTGGGAGGGAGGGTCAAGGTGGGTGGTATCATAGCTACACAGGCTGGAAGGAATGACTGGACACCAGGGATGTACAGATGACTTACAGATCTTACTAGGCTACTAATTGGGGCATGGGGGGACCATTGGAAACCAAGCAAGAGGTACAGAAGAAATACCGATCTTACTGGGCAACTGATTGAGAACAGAGAGCCCACTGGACACCAGGGACAGATGTCTTTTTACCTGGGCATGCAATCGGGGGTGGAGGGTGGGGGACCACTGGATACCCTGGACAGTTATACCATGTACCCATGGAGGGGGGCAGGATTAGTGTTAGCCTAACATGGCGGTTGTTTGGGGGGGTTGGGAGACTCAGTCCCTAAGACCTGGTTTGAGGAGGCAGTAATTAGTGCTGCACTAATGGCTAGTCAGTGCCTCTGTAAACCTACCAGCATGTTGGTGTACCTATATGTAAGGCACTATCAGCTGCTTTGCATACAGGTAGATGCACAGGGATGAAATAGGTCTACTCACATATGGGTTAGTGAGTCGATAAATGTACTATCTAATATGGAATTTTGCAATACTCTTCTGCTTAATGGGTGCAAACTGGGGTTAGCAAGCTGCTAACCCATTAAGCACTCACAAAAGAGTTTTGAATATTCTACGCTAGAGTTTTCAAACCATTTTAACTCTTAAAATGGTTAAAAAGGTTTGCTTCCAAATTGTAGCAGTGTAAAAACCAGGTTACAATCCATGTTCTAAAATCGTGCTCAAACCCTGCTTAGAGGTAGGCCTGAGTGCACTTTTAGACCAACACAGTTGCCTTATCCCATGCTGACAGCAGTGTGGAAGTCATTCATGCTGAAAACGGCAACCACAGCAACCCAAAATTTGTGTTTTTGCCTATTTGTGCAAGCAAAACAAGATGGAAATGAAACACATAAAGAGATATACAAGATACCCCTTTTTTATCTTCGGAGGCTTAAGAGATATGGACAGGAATTTTAGTTAGATAGCGCCACAGTAACAGGATTAATGTGGTGCTGTGATTAGCATGACTGACAGCCTGCTAGTATGGACAGTGCTATTTATAAAAGCACAGTAAGTACAGTGCTAATCTGCTAGTGTGGTGCTAATCTGTTTGTACAGGACCACTAAATGTAACCAGATGCCATTACAAATGAGGGGTACCACCAATGCTTACAGGGCATACAGTATCTTAAATGCTTCCTTGAAGTGCTAACAGATTGCATGGGCCATGTTAATTAATGTTTTTATAAATAATGTTTTAACTACACACAGACTGCCAGCACCCCCACATTCTCTGCCATGGTCACAATAAAAATAATTTCCTTGTAGTCCAGTGCCCCCCATCCCAGTAGAAATAGAACTTTCATCACTTGTAGTCTTGTAGTTTCACTCTCTCACCTGATACAGGATGAAAGTCAATGACTTAGTGTAACCAAGGCCCCTAGAATTCTGCGGCCACAGAATTTTGCACAGAACTTGCAACCTACTGCAGAACTGCTGCAGTGCCACAGACTTCACTGTTCTCAGTGATTCTTTATTAATATTTCTGTTTATCTATAGAACCTGGTTCTCTTCCCCTCTTTTTATATCCAAAACCCCTCTATACTCAGAATGTGATGTTACCATTGCTATAACATCATACATTAGATAATGAAATGGCTGCATTCTGCCACAGAAATGAAGTCACTTTTGTACCACAGCTCCCACTGCCAGAGGTGGTGGAACAACACATCATGTACGGTGATATTTGCTCAACCTGCACTACAGCCTAATACAATTTTTAGTCTTATATTATTACACTAGGGCCAACTTAAACAAAACCTTGACAATAACATGGACCTGTTAAGTCCATACCTTACTTTGTACAAACTTATTTTAGCTTTTATGGTATAGAGATGCCACCTGAAATGAATAACTGGTAAAATGAATTAACCAGTCATTTTTAAGAAAAATAAAGTAATTATGCCCAGAAAAGTGGAATATAATGATGTGTAGACCTGTTGAAAGAATAGACCTGTTAAATAAATAATTACGCTGTACACATTTTTGCCAAGGTTAGTGATTACATATTGTCATTGGTTGATAAAATCACCTAAAAGTTATGGAGAAATGTTGTGTGCAGGGCCAGCTGTTGGGCCAGAGGGTAGCGTGTTGTGTTCCCGTGCCAGCAACTCAGGTTCAGAGATGAGCTCTGGAACCTGGCTGGGCAGCACAAGGATTGGGGGAACACACCACTGCTCTGAGCCTGGAAAGGTATGGCACAGTGTTCTGTCACACAGAGGACATATTGTGATCAGCTGGAGAGCTTTATCTCACAATGGGTTCACATGCATGTCATGGCCTGATGGTGTTGTGTAGTGTGTCAGGGGAAGTGGGTTGGCAAGAAAAATGAGTTTTACAGTATCTCCTCTATTCTGTTTATTCTATTTCCAATGAGACCTGTATGAATGAAAATACAATTTCATAGAAATTTAAAATATATATATATATATACATTAATTCTTTTTGCTGCAGCCACCCACTGGCATCCGCCTTAGTCACAGACCTCCGGGCTCCCACCTCCTACATCACCTGTGCTCTCTTCAGCACCCCTGGCTTGCCCCCCAGGAGGTGGGGTCACAACACCCTCTCCCCATAGGTGCCGCGATCCTAGTGACTATCTTGGGAAAGCCGGCTAGGAGACTGATTGAAGCCAGAGCTTCATGGAGATGGGCCTGGCTGCAAGTTTTTTCCCCTATGCTGGGGCGGGGACTTGCAATGAAGGCCAGCGTCCACCCCACCCCCTCAATGTACTGGCACCAGTGCTGCGGTACACCCGGCCTCCGTTGAGTGTCCATAGTGCACTGGACACTCAACCCCCTCCCCCTGGAGAAGGAGAGCAGTCACAGAATGCTCAGTCCCTCTCCCCCGGCTGGCCCTTCCGACGTCCGGATCCGTTCCTGAACCTGAGTAGTCAGCACCACAGGTTGGCACTCTGCCCCTGCACCAGCGGGTCAGCTATAGATATATATAAATATTCATGGCAAAAAACTCTGTTTAATGCATCAGTTAGGGTTGTTTCACAGCGACAAAAGTGAGCAAAGTCGGTGTTAGGGTTGAACACCCTAACTGTGCATTCCTCCCCCATCCCCACCACCACCACACACACACACATATACATGCAAGTAGGGTAAGGACCAAGGCAACACAACCAATCACACACAACCAGCAGGAGGTGTATAGCTGTGTTACTGTAGGAAGTGGAGAATTCCAACTTCAGCTATCATACATTATTTACAAAGTTGTTCTATAAGGTTAGTTCACATAGGGGTGAACCAAGGTGGCAGTAACGAAAACGGTGTACCTCGCTTCGTTTTCAACATATGGGTGGCAAAAGGCATCATGGGCACCGCAATGTTAGTCTATGGCAAATTGCTCAATTTTGGAACAGTGTAACTTTGTCATCCTTGAGTATTTTAG
Organism: Neoceratodus forsteri; assembly: GCA_016271365.2. Classification (NCBI taxonomy): domain Eukaryota; kingdom Metazoa; phylum Chordata; order Ceratodontiformes; family Ceratodontidae; genus Neoceratodus; species Neoceratodus forsteri. The sequence goes on along the minus strand of CM028138.1, from coordinate 763,155,675 downwards.
CACAAAAGCAGGAAAAGGCACATCTGTGGGACAGGTCTTGCCACCCTGCAAATTTCAGCCCAAAGGACCCAACCATTTGCTTGCAGGATGATGGCAAAGATGTGCAGTCATTAGGAGCATACTTTCACAAAATACTTTCTCAAACATGAAAGTGTTGCAAACAGAAGACACAAAAGTGTCGCATTTGCAGAAGCATATGAAGTAGTGTTGCAAAATACTGTCTGAAACACGAAAGTGTCGCAAACGGAAGACACGGTAGTGTCACATTTGCAAAAGCATGCAAAATAGTGTCGCAAAATACTGTCACAAACACGAAAGTGTCTCAAATGCATAGTACGACACTGTCACATTTGAGAAAGTGATTTTCGAAAGTATTTCAGGGAATGTGCAAAATCCTCTTTTGGATCTTACGAACCCCAAAATACCATATGTGTACTCTGTGTTATGTGTTGGTGGCAGTGTGTGGCCCAACATGCCCAGTTGTCTGTTGTGATATGTGTTTTGTGGTGCGTGGAATGTCTGGGTTTAGAGTTAGCAATGACGTCCCCATGCCACAGCCCGATGGGAGCATGGGTGTGTGGTTTCGTGCTTTAGATAGTTGTATCTTATTCCTTTTACCTGCTGTTGGTTGTTTGTGATTGGTTGTGTTGCCTCGGTCCTTCCCCTACTTGCATGTATGTGTGTGTGTGGTGGTGGTGGTGGTTGTGGTGGAGGTGGGGGGGGATATGCAGTTAGGGTTTTCAACCCTAACACCGAATTTCCTCACTTTTGTCGCTGTGGAACAACCCTAACTGATGCATTAAACAGATTTTTTTGCCATGAATTTCCCTTCTTTTTGAGAATGTGCACTATAAATAGTGAATGGAATGTGATGGTGGGAGCTCTTCTACCATGTGACTTTTTGTCACTGTGCTGTGCAAAAACTGTATGACTGAGTGAAATGAAAATTGGTAAATGAAGACATGTACCATGGCACACCATGTGTACAGAATTGTGTGTACATCTGTTCAACGGTCGCACAGTGCCACATGTAAACAACATAACATACACAATTCAGCAACCATAAGTGCCAGCAACCCAAAAATTGGCAGACTGAAAAATGAATTAGTAATCTTTGTACATTCCAAATGCCAGGTAAATCGTACATATGGTTCAGAAGTTATTGAAGCATAATTACCCAAACTTTCATTCATCGGAGTGGCATAATTCCGCACCTGTTAATGTTTTACACATGAAACCACTGCAAGGAACCTCTGAGCCACTAGGGCTACCTACGCTATAAATTTAAAGGCAGTAGCATCATGCAGAACGCTATGCAAAAAACGTTAATTGCGTCACACAGTATCTCCGCATCGAATTTTTAAAAAAAAAATGTAAACAGCATAATTCACATCTCCATGACATCCACTCAACACCCTCCATATTTCATGTGAAAAGACCAAACCATTCCAGAGATATTCAATTGTTATGTTTCTGTACCTTTAAGAAGTCTTGCAACACAAAATGGTGGAAATCGCGACCGAAAATGCACTAAAATGGCAGACTGCGAAGCAGGACAACTTCAAATGGCCATTAACTCTGGAAAGGAACAACATTTTTTCACCAAACAAAAAAAATGGCATGTTTCTTGAACAAAGGTCTTTCTAGCTGCCAAGTTTCAGACCAATCAACCTCACACTGGCTGTGCTATGTATTACGGAAGACAGTGCAGTGCACTATGCAAACGCAAAAAACACAAACGGTAATGTTAACACAAACAGTGATGGAAACAGTGAGGTAAATAAAATAGTAATGCTAACTGTAATGCAAATGCAAGCGCAAATGGAAATGCACATGGTGACACAAATGTAAATAATAACACAAACGGTAAGAGAGACACAAATGCAAACATTAAAACAGAAATGGTAACGCAAACGGTAATGCAAACGCTCACGGCAACAGAAACACAAATGCAAATGGTAACAAAAATGCAAATGGTAAGAGAAATGCAAAGAGAAATGCAAACGGTAACAGCAATGACGACGCAGAAGGAAACAGTAACGCAATCGACAATGGAAATGCTACCAAAAACGTGAATGCTAAGGCCAACAGAAATGCAAATGCAAATGGTGACAAACATGCAAACAGTAACGGTAATTCAATTGGAAATGCAAACGGCTACAGTAACACCAATGATGACGCCAAAGGGAACACTAACACAAACGGAAATGCAAACGCAAGTGTGTTCGCAAACACAAATGGTACTGCGCACAGTCAAGGTAATGGAATTGGAAATGCAAACGCTTAAGGTAACACCAACGATTATGCCAAAGGCAACACAAATGGAAATGCAAAAGCAAGCGCGTACGCAAATGGTAACTCGCAAGGTCACGGTAATGCAATTGGAAACACAAATGCTTATGGTAACACCAACGATGATGCCAAAGGAAACAGAAACGCAAACGGAAACGCAAACAGAAGCACGTATGCAAATGCAAATGGTAATACACACGGTGACGCAAAAGGAAATGCAAACAAAAACAGTAATGGAAACACAAATGGTAAGAGTAATGCAAATGCAAGCGCAAACACAAAGGGTAACGTACACGGTGACATAAACGGAAACACTAACGCAAACAGTAATGGAAACACAAGCGGAAACGCTGACTGTAACAGTAATGCAAACGCACACACTTTTTTTTACCAAAAAGGTGCATTCAGAAGCACAGTGAATACAAAGATGGTATGCATAATAATGGCCCTCGGAGCAGAAAATGAACACTTGGAATACTAAATTGCTTGTATCTCAGGAACAGTACGAGCTAGAAAAAAAATTAAAACCTCATATTATTTATGACTTTCCTGGCTAGTTTTGTACTTAGTCCTATAGTGGGGGGGGGGACTAAGCATTTTTCTGACAAAGTCCGTGATCTCGCCGCCGAGATACCGGCCCTGAAAAGTACGCCGGGCGGATGCCGAATGTTACTTCATGGGAAAAATTGTCAACTTGGAGTACCATAACTTTGCAGCCCTCTAATATTTCTTCACCAAACTACCAAAGGTAAATTTGTGGGATCTTGGCTTTCTTCCCTCCAAATTTCAGCCCAAAAGACCAAACCGTTCTTTTGCAGCAGGATGACAAAGATTTCCTACTATTTTGGGCATAGTGTTGCAAAGTAGTGTCGCAAATCATCATACTTTCACAAATAAAAGCACAAAAGTGTCGCAAGTGCGACACTACTTTTTACAGACATTTTAGAAACATATTTCTGGGGTGTTTAACCCCCCCAAAAAAGACATGGTTAGCATCATCAGGACTCAACTAGGTGAACACAGCAAGAATTGTGTCCCTACAGGGTCCCAAATTTAAATACCAAGCATTTCTGTGACCACCAACTGAAAACAAGATGGTGGATTTGCAACACTACAGGGGCAATTTGCGACACTAAAAACTGCATTTATGACACTGTCAAACTTTTTGTTAACTTTTCCCATTGACTATAATGGGAAACATGTTTTTTGAATAACTTTTTAACCATTTAATATATTTTCACGAAATCTTCGAAAGGCACATCGGATATCCTGGCTGCATGTTTCCTGAAGGTTTAGGACCAGTCGCACAAACCGTGCAACCTGTAGGCATGAGCAAAGAATGCACAAAAAAGCATAAATGCGACTTTCTATGGCACTATATAGCTCCACAACCGTATATCCGACCGTTACAAAACTATGGTACCGCTCCCTGCATGCAAAATTTTAGGCAAATCCGTCATACGGTGGCAAAGTTACTAAGCTGCAAAATTTCACACCTTAACCTTAAATGGGGTACTCAACACTAACTATAGTGGCACTACCGTGCTGTTGGTTTCCAGATCAGCACGAAGAATTTCCCAGGGAAGCCATTCTAGGCACATGACATCAGAGACTGGCTGTCTGGAAGGTCTTCAGTGGTTCAGTTCTTGCTATAGAACACCATTTTAACTGTGTAAGACCTTGAAGTAAAGGCAAGATATATGTACGGTATCGCTCACACTCTTTCTCTCGAGATATATATATATATATATATATATATATATATATATATATACACACACACACACACACACATTTGTATGCATGTTACAAATTGCATATAAATATATATGTGATACGTAGTCAGGATCTCATGAGTGGTATAGGTAGCATGAGTATAGAAACACCTTATTTATCACATAAAGTCCCCTCTATGTATTTTATTTATGCAATAGGCTAGGACCTTAAGGGATAGATTTTGTTTTGCCTTTTTAGACATAAAATTATTTCTATAAGTCTGTTATTTTTTGAACTAGTGTTACTGTGCTTTTCCCCATCCTGACTGCTATAACCATTGCCATGGATGTGAAGACAGGATGGCAAGCTGACACTGTGATGTAGTAGTTCATTAGTGCTGCAAAACTTCCGCAGAAATTACAAATCACTGCCACAGAGGTTCTGCGGCAAATGGTAATCTAGTCGCAGAACTTGGTCCAAATGTGAAGCAGAAAAGTAGGGGCCTTGACTGTAACTGTTGATCTTCTTCAATATCTTCTCCACAGATTACCACTTATAGGTCTGAGCCAAAGGTGCCAGGACCCCGTGGAAGTGAGAACTTTTCTGGTGGGAGCTGGTGATAGGAATAAGCCCCTGCTGGTATACAATGGCATCCCACAACCACCTAAGTACCTTTTTTACCAAGGAGGTGAGCAGAATGAACGTAACAGGTAGCCTATGTACTCAAACTAAGGGCAGAAGATAGCCCTGGTGGCCCATGTAAGAAGGGTCACCAAAGCCAGGAACACAATGTCCTCACAGCCCAAGCCAAGTATAAAGGGGTGATGACCATAATACAATACTGGAGCGAGTCTGGGGGATGGGGGACCGTGTAGTAATCTATGATGAAGATAAATTCAGGAAGCTCAATAGTTATGCTAAGTACACACATTTCATGTCCTCCAAGTGTAAGAAGCCTCGGGGAGCTTACTAATTAACTTTGGTTGCTAAGTGCAGTTAGGCTGGTTGCTAGGTGTAGCTAGGCAGGAAGAGCTAGTGGTGCCAGTAGGTCTGGGATTTGGGATTGCTTGCTGCAGGAAGGGGGCCTCATCCCTAGAGGGTATAAATAGGACAGAGATAAGATTTTAGGGAAGCTTCCAGAAGAAGAGAGAGAGAAGTCAGGAGGTTTGGCCCACAAATTCGTCCGGAGGGCCGCGGTGGGGCCGGGGTGGATCAATAGCCACCCCAGCACTCTTCCTTTGAAGACCCGTGTATAAGAAGTGTGGCAGTTTGGGACGGTAGAAAGTGAAATAGGAAGGAGAGCAAGGTAGCAAGTTTCAGGGCTAGTCGGTGCATTTGGGAGCCAGAGCCCGTGAGAGGCAAGAAGGATTGTGGCCCACCAAGTGATCTCTGGCAGCTTGTTAGGGTAAGTACTGCTGGGGGCCCTGTATTTGAAGTCCTGTAGTCTCACCCATGGGCAAGTGCAACCTGTTGGGTTGGTGTGTGTGTGTCCTGTGAGCAGGCCTACTCTGGCAGTTTGGGCTTGGGGCACAGTTCAGAGATGGCAGCCTGGACTGTTGTGTGCATAGTGGTGCAACACTACATCTTTTGCCCTGGCTGGTGGCTGCTACAGTGTTGGGACCCTCAGGTTGGACAGCCTGTGAAAGCAGAGAAAGTTTCATGTGGGGAGCGGTTAATTGGGATCTTGACAGGGTGACAGACTACACGGGTGTTTCGTGTGGCACAAGCAGCAGTCCACTGGGTGATGGCAGTCCAGAAATTGGAATCGCTGCATGAGCGGAGGTGCTGTTGGTTTCCAGATCAGCATGATGAATTCCCCGGGGAAGCCATTGTAGGCACATGACTTCAGAGATTGGATATCTGGAAGCTCTTCAGTGGTTCAGTTCTTGCTATGGAACACCATTTTGACTGTAAGACCTTGAAGTAAAGACAATGCTCCATGTTTTGTAAGATGCTTCCCCCGGTGGAGAAAGTGTAAAGTAAGGCCAAGCTGGAGATGGGACTGGGACAGTAGAAATATTGTGTGCCATCATAGTCCCCAGTGTATGCCCAGTTTTGAGAATCAGAGGATGAAAAGTAAGCAAGTGCCAGTGGAAAGAGTAGATTGATAAGAAGAGATATCAAATGGAAGTGCTGCCAAGTACAAACTAACTCTAAATGTGGCCTGGTTGGGTCCGCTGTATTGCGGCTGTCAGGAATGTAACCTTTTCAGCTCAAGAGAGTGTCTGCATGCAATAAATCAGTCTGTTGGTAAAAGAGTCTGTTTCAGAACAAAAAATGTCAGGGGTCTACCCATAAAGTAACCCTATTGTGAACTGTATATTCCCCCTGCTCCATGGAGTGACTTTTCTTGTTTATCAACTATTCATTAAATGGGATCCTCTGTTTCTGAAGTTCTGGTGTTTGCCTTGTTTTTTGGATAAACTGTTTTGCTGCTTAAAGAAGTTTGTCTTCACAGCCAGCCACCAGTGTGTTTCAGGGCATGATCCCCGAGAACCATTTGCCCCATTGAAAAGGGCATCAAAAGACCTGCCTGGTGAAGACTGTCTAAAAAAAATGCCGGTGAAGCTGGCAAGGCTAGGCTGGTGAAGGTCTGTATTATCCCACCAGTGCACCACCTTTGCATCAGTAGGCGGTCCATGGGTACCCCCTGTTGGAGCTAATCCATCACCTGCAACACTCAAGGAAATTCATGTACTGTTTTTCTTGTTGTTATTGCTGGACTGTGTTTTCATGGTTGTACAGTATCTCCCTCCCACCAAGTTACCATCTGGATACCCCTAATCATGGGGGGGGCTTACAATGTGTGGGCTCATCTGAGATGTGATTTTGGGGTGCCTTGGCCGTGGTGGATTAAAACCTTGTGGTTTTGGACAAGCTGTGGAGGTTCCCCATCTGCTGGACTATTTATTGTGCAACAAAATGCACGTGGCACTGGGCCAATTTTGTGCCCTTCTCTATGAAAGCTGCAAGTGCCTTGTTTTGATCAGTGGCCCGGACTGGATCAAGGATGGACTTTGGGGGAGCAAAGACTGTACCATGGGCCTTGTCTCTTTTACTTAGAGCTCAGGTATAGGTGTGGATGGACCTCAAAATATTCAGTGCTCTATGTTTATGAACTGAAATGCAGTTAATGCAGAGACTTTTGAACTGTTTGTGGACAAAGGGCTTTTGGGGGTAAATGCCCCTAAAAAGAAGAAAAAATGAGTAGCTGAATAATTGTTTATGCACTGCCGTGTGAAAACAGCTAAAGTTATCCCAGTTTTTAAAGAAGGGAACCCAACAAATCCTTCAAACTATAGACCTATAGCCCTGTTGTCCATAGTGTCGAAGGTGATGGAAAAACTGGTACAAAAACAGTTATGTAATTATTTAGAGAAGTACCATCTGCTCTTGGATTCTTAATCAGGACTCTGAAAGGACTATTCCATGGACACTGCACTCACTGACCTAATAGATCTTGTCTCCTCCCAATTAGAGGAGGGCAGAGTAGTGGGTGCAGTGTTCATGGACCTGTCCAAAGCCTTCGACACTGTGGACCACAGGGTTCTACTCCAAAGATTGGAACTTCTTGGCATGGACTCTGAATCAGTGGGATGATTTTCATCTTATTTATCAGAGAGAACTCAATAGGTCCAACTTGGGGACTCTATTTCAAAACAGCTCATAGTTATTAGAGGGGTACCCCAAGGGTCTATTTTGGGCTCGATCCTGTTTCTGGCCTATGTAAATGATCTAGTGAAAATTGCGACCCATACAAAAATTAAATTGTATGTGGATGATACAGTCCTACTTGCCCATGGAGAAAATATTAATGAGGTTGAAATGGGGCTTCAAGTTGATTTTTTGGGGTTAAAAAACTGGTTAGTGCAATCAAAGTTAGTACTAAACAGTAAAAAACAAAAACTCTGCTTTTTAACTCACCCTGAAAGGGTAAAAAGAACCAGAAACAGGGGTTAAATATAATTACATCTAAACAAGAAACTTTCCAGCTCTACCTTGTTCTGAAAAAAAAAACAGTCAGTGCCGGGTCCAGAGATTTAGACTTTGTGGAACTTGTGAATGGATCAGTTGCACTAGTTGCATTGCTTGGCGATGGTAATAGAAATACGCCAAAATTCAACTTTGCCTGAATTAGCTTTCAGTTTGCTTTTGGCCCCCTGATATTTCCTGGACCCTTCACCTCACCCTGAATGAACTGCTGTTTTGGTAGCACGTGAGGTGGGCACCTGAATCAAGGTGCCGTCCGAAATGGCAACACAATGTGGGCAAAAGCCCGAAAGGCAAGGGGGCAGGGAGGGCAGCCGGATGTGGTGGGGTGGCGACCCTAGCGACAGGATGTGCATGACACAAGTGCGCTGGGGTAGTGGAGCAAGGCCTGGGAGGGTGCAGAGGGATGTGGGGGTAGCTCAGCGTCAGCTGCTGAGCTGCACTGTGGCATCGGGGGTTGGCCTCTGCTTGTGGTGTGTGGGGTTCCTGGTTCATATCTGGGTCCGGGCACTACTGCGTTTTGTTGCATCCGGCCCCAAAACTTTATTTTTTGCCTTTGTTCCCCCAACATGCACCCCTCTGGAGTTGAGAATCTTTAAGTAGTGGGGTGCAGGGGCAAAACCCCCATGGGATGGGAAGTCGCCCCGACAACAGCAAAGGATTGGAAGTCCCCGGCACCATTCTTCTGTGCGCCGGGGATGTCAGGATGGTGAAATTGTTTTCGCTGCCCTGACGTCGCGATTATATGAATTGCTGTGCGGCGCTCACCATTGTCACATAGAACCGCTGTTTTACGTGATGTTCCTGCCTGGTTGCCTGAGCAGTCTAATAAGTTCAGTGCCTCAGAGTTTTTAACCCCCTGCCCCAGGCCCCAACAAGAAAATAGAATCAAGTTACTGTTGTTATTACAACAGACAGACTTACAGTAACTGCAGTGTCTTCAACCAGAAAAAAAACCAAATGTTTTTATTTTTGCCCCTGACAAACACCCTTGTGAAAGTGCTGACCCTGCCTGCAGCAGGCTGCAGCCTAAGTAGTAGACAGGACATGAAGAACTTGGGTGGGGAAAGGGGAATTTGTTGTCTTGATTATTGAACAAATTACTGTTAAGCATGATAAAGAAAGGAAGGTTTACTTTTTTAACACGTGTGTTCAGTCAACTAACTCAAAGGAGTCAACAACGTAAAAAAATAAAAAAATATACCTTTCATCCTGAAGCATTTGGTTGCAACCAGTCAGACCTTCAATACAATTTTTTTGTACAGTACAAAAAAAGTTACAAAAATAGAAACAAAAATAAATTAAAGAGCAGGCTGAATGGCTCATGGGTGGCCATGCGTAGAAATGGCTTCTCTCACTCTCTCTCTAGTGTGTGTTAGTCAAGGGAGTTTGCCTTTGCTGGTTTATTTAGACATTAATTTTAAAATAATTAGGCTGGTGGTGCTGCTGGACTGGTTAAATTCAGCAGTTAGCACACAAAAACTGCCAACAATGACAGATCGATTTGATTCGAGCTACTAGTCCCTCTCTGCGCAGAAAAGACTGTAGAGTGACCTGCTGCTGCTTCTGTCTTGCTGGTCTGACTGGCACTGCAATGACTCTGAGAGAACCAGTACAAAAGGCAACACCCCCTGACCGTGTCTGTCCAATCAGTGAGTGTAGGCAGTCTGGTCAGACATGGTCATGTGAGCTCAGCCTATAGCTCTGAGAAGGACCCCCCCCAAGATGGCTGCCCTATATGCCTGTTTGCAAAACAGAGTGCAGTGCAGGTCAATCCCATCTGAGACCTCACTTCCATTCCCCTGCTGTGCTGCTCCCAAACCCATGTACCCACCCTGCCTCGTATCTGCCTGCCTCTTCACCTTCACCCGACTCCACCAACCCAGCCAACCAACCCGGGCTGTAGGAGGAGCCATGGAGTCAGCATAAGTCAAAGCCAGCAGACTGAAGAGGACAGAGGACAGCACTCAGCATGTGAGCAGAAGCAAAGCACCCCAGCAACAAAAAAAAGAAACAGGGAGGGTCTGGGACAGCATAAGTTAATTAAGTACTGCACACTGACTGAGTTGACACACACTCCACTCCGAGTCCCTAGTGTCCAGGTGTCCACTCTCTACTCCTCACCTCCAGGTAGCTTGGGTGTAGTATTATGTAATTGTCTGGAGGTCTCTGCTGACACCTGCCTGCCTCTGTGCCGTGCCGCATTTCAATGTCCCAGCCCCACAATCACACTGTCTTGCTCAGCATACCCCAGAATGGCATTTTACTGTTTTCATTTTGAATTTCTGCAGTAAAAAAGTGAGAGTGCCATGCCCCCGCACCTTTAAAAGTAGTGGGGCCAGGCCCCACCCCGGTACTCCAGTTCTGGTGTGCCTGGGCCAGATACAGTGTCGTTGACAGAGCAAGTAGCCTTTTCAGGCTCCCTACCTTCTTACATGGTTAACCTTTGGCACAAGATAAAACTGTAGATGTTGGTGTGTTGAATTAATTAAACTGACAGAAGAATGACAAACTGTAATGTATATTTAAATTAAAGCCCACGAACTAAATGTTCTTATCCTGCAGACAGTGAAGTTCTGGTGCGAAGATGAGAGTGGCAGCACTACTGATGCGCACTTGATAACAGGGGAAAAGGAAATGAGGCAATTGGGAGCTGGTATTACTATATACCAGTGAGCACATGTGGTGCCTACTTGTGTCACCAGCTCCCACCAGAAAAGGTCTGGCCCCCTCAGGGTCCTAGCACTTCCGGCTCAGACATACAAGTAGGAACATAAGGAGAAGACTGATTCTTGGAAGATCATTTATACCTGGTAGTCTTGTGATTCCTACTGAAACATAAAATTTGACAGCAGGTAAGGACCGCTTGGTCCACCCAGTCTGCCCATTTCCCTACCTACTGGATAAGCTGCAATCCTAGTTAACCAACAGCCTACTTCCTCCTACCCCTACTAGAATTGCTTTATGTGTGTCCCATGCATTCTTGAATTCCACCACTGTTTTTGACTCCACTACCTCATCAGGAAGGCCGTTCCATGTATCCACAACCCTCTCTGTGAAAAATACTTCCTCACATTACCGCTGAGCCGTCCCCCTCTCTCTTTAAATTCTGCCGCCTTGTTCTTGCACATCTCTTTTTCTGAAAGATGCTACCATCTTGGACTTTGTTAATTCCCTTGAGGTACTTGAAAGTTTCTATCATGTCCCCCCTCTCCCTCCTTTCCTCGAGGGTATATATATTAAGCTCCTTTAATCTCTCTTTGTATGTCTTCTGGTGCAGACCCTGCACCATTTTAGTTGACCTCCTATGGACAGCCTCCATTCTGTCTATGTCCTTGTGGAGATGGGGTCTCCAGAACTGCACACAGTACTCCAGATGGGATCTCACCAACTGTCTGTACAGAGGGATAACAACTTCCTGTTTTCTACTGGTGATGATTCTCCCTATGCATTCCAGTATCCCGCCAGCCCTCCTTACTGCCTTCTTACATTGCTTGCCCACCTTTAGGTCATCTGATATGACTACCCCAGGTCCCTTTCCATTTTTGTTGTTAGTATCTCACCACCCATTGTGTACTCTTCCCCTGGATGTTTGTTTCCCAGGTGCAATACTTTGCACTGCTTTGCGTTGAATCTAAGCTGCCATACATTTGACCATTCCTCCAGCCTTGCCAAGTCCCTTCTCATCCTTTCCACCACACCTTCTGTATCGACCCTGTTGTAGACCTTTGTGTCATCTGCAAAGAGACATGCTTTTCCTTCCAGTCCCTCTGCAATGTCACTTGTAAAGACATTAAAGAGTACCGGTCCCAGGACTGAGTCCTGTGGTACTCCGGTAGTAACCCCTCTTTCTTCACAGTGGACTCCGTTAACTATTACCCTCTGTGTCCTGTTGTCCAGCCAATTTTATACCCAGGCAACCACCTTGTGACTCAATCCAAAGCTGGTTAACTTGTATATTAATCTTTTGTGTGGGACTGTGTGAAATGCCTTGTTAAAGTATAGGTAGGCCATGTCCACAGCCCCTCCCTGGTCTACTACTACTTTGGTCACCCAGTCAAAGAAATCTATTAGATTTATCTGACACAATCTTCCCACTGTGAATCCATGCTGCCTTGGGTCCTGTGCCCCGCTGGCCTCTAGGTACTCAACAATTCTTTCCTTCAGAAGTGATCACCTCATTTTCCCCACCACTGAGGTCAAATTAACAGGTCTGCAGTTTCCTGCTTCTGCTTTGCTCCCAGTTTTGTAAAGTGGAATCACATCCACCCTGCTCCAGTCCTCAGGTACCACCCCGTCCTCCCATGATTTGTTAAAGAAGCTAGTCAGTGGTGTCACTAGCTCTACGCTTAGTTCTTTTAGAATTGTTGGGTGAATCCCGTCAGGCCCCATTGCTTTGTCCACCTTCAGTTTTAAGAGTTCTTTCAGAACCCTTTCTTCTGTGTATGGACTGATATCAACCCCCTATCCAGAGTGTTTTTATTGTTTGGTTTAGGTACTGCCCCCTCCTCTTCTTTTGTGAATACTGAACAGAAGTATTCATTCAGTATCCCTGCTTTTTCACTGTCACTCTCTTTCAATATTCCCTCCCCTTTACTGGTGGTATCTGATGACAGCCATCCCGGCTGTGAGACGCTGGCCAGCACTTACCCTTCACTTGCTGCCATGGCTGGCTGCTGCCTGTTGAACAAAGATCTGAATAAGTCGATACAATTTTTTGATTAGCAGATGGCAGTCAGCTGTAGTGGTGAACAGAGAGCAAGTGCCTGCCTCCTTCTTGGGGAAGGGGAGACTGTCACCAAATGGGGCGATGTCACAAGTTACAGTCCCCACTGCTTATAGTGGGCTAGTTTGTGTAGGAAGTGTCTGTCTGCTACAGAATCTGGACACTATAACCTAAAATAACAAAAAAGCAGTTTTATTCAGTCTCCCTGCACAGCACACCATGTACTTTATCTGGGTAGAGAGACTCTGCCTGGTGTAGGGACCGCAGTTGTCCTACCACTTCCCATTTCAGCATCAAGTCGCACCACTGCCAGTAACTCACTGTAGCATGAACAGAGTCATCTGAATTTACTTTTACTAGCTTTAAAAAAAAATTGACACAGAGTTGCCAGGAATAGGGTCAGTCTATAAAACATCTCTTACATTTATTTTAGTGTGTATGTGTTTGTGTGTGTGTGTGTGTGTGTGTGTGTTTAACCTGTTTCAAGTGCACAGAGTGGGAATGAGGGAACCACGATTGCGAGTGGGAAGTGGGAGCATGATCAACTGGGGTAAGAGACTTTGATACTGTATTTCTGTTCAAATCTGCTCGAAATACATGCAGCCTTAAAGACAGTATATACAGTAAATTTTACTGTATTACGAATGAAAGTGGCAAACAGAAAACATGATCCACCTGTGTTAGCTGACTACCCAAAATAACTGTGGGTGGTATAAGTAGTGGGGCCTGCATGGAGGGGTGGTCATGAAAGGATCTACGATGCTGGTTCGACAACTTTTTTGTCAACTGACATCACAGCAATGGATTTATGTCGACCGCATGTTGCAGGCAACATAAATCCAGCAGGAGACCCAGTTCCCTTTTCCACCGGGTGCTTCACCCCCGAACCCCCCATGCAGGGGGCTCTGTCCCCCCACATCCCCCAAACTTAAAGATTATCAACTCCAAGTCAGAATTGATTCAGGAAGGGGGTGCAGGACCGGGAGAAAGAGTGCCGGGGTCTCGAGTGGACTATTACAGCGAACTGTCAATGTTGTTGGCATCGACGTGTTTGCTGTAGTAGTGTCACTGAACAGAGGGCATACTGTCACGCAATACTGGGGATGGACTCTGGATAATGGAAGTTGGAGAAGGCCACTAGAGTACCACGGATAAATGTTCTGTTTTTAGTGGAATCTAGTAAGGGATAGAGGCCACCAGACTGCCAGGAATCAATGCTCTAGTTCTACTGGGATTGGGTGAGTAGGGGACCAACAGATTATCAGGGAGTTCTTTTTTTATTATGACCAGGACAGTGAGTAAATGTGGGGGGTGCTGGCAGGCTGTCTGTGTGTAATTAAAACATGATTCCTGTAAACATTAACTAGCACTGTCCAAGCAGTCTGTTAGCACTTCCAGAAAGCATATAAAATAAAGTACCTATACACCCTGAATGCATTGGAGGTACCCCTCATCTGCTTAGGCATCTAATTGCAGGTTACAGGCCTGCACAAAACAATTAGTGCTACGTTAACAGATTATCACTACATTAAGTGGGCTTTTTAAAATAGCACCAGCCATACAAACAGGCTGTCACTCATGCTAAGAAAACTTAGCTCAGCATTAATCCTTTTAGCATGGCATATGAGCCCCCATTATAAGAGCTAGCTGTTGGCACTGCACATCCCTTAGTACTGTACGTAAGATAGCACATGGTGAGCATGGGGACATATTCAGACAGGCAGCATGCTCTGAATGGTGCACTTTGCCTGTCTGAATATAGGAGCTGTGAGAAAGCAGTGCACAGTGACTAGGCACAGTCACAGTGCCCTGCAGGACAGGGATTTAGAAGGAAAAAGGGAGATAATGTGTCTCAAAAAGGATAGCACATTTAACCCTGTGAGCCATTTTCAACTGTCAACATGCTAATAAGCCCAAACTGCAGCCAAGGTGCTGTGGGGCTATTTAGAAAAATGGAAACATAGAATTTGATGGCAGATAAGGACCTCTTGGCCCACTTAGTCTGTCCATTTTCCCTACCTATTTCATACAGTATACATCTGCAGCTTACCCTCGCTTTCCCATTGCTAGAGTTCCTTTATGTCTGTCCCATGCATTTTGAATTCCCCTACTGTTTTTGCCCCCATGGCTTCTGCTGGGAGGCTGTTCCATGGATTCACCTGCCTTTCCATGAAAAAATACTTTCTCACATTACCCCTGGGCTACCCCCCCATTCTCATATCGTGGCCCATTGTTCTTCAACATCTTTTTATGAAAGATGCTACCCTTATACCTTATTTATACCTTTGAGGTAATTGAAAGTCTCTATCATATTCCCCCTCCATCCCACTTACTCAGGTCCCTCCACTTCCACTTCCATTAGTATCTCTACACAATGCCACTGCTCAAGACTGTATGGAGGCATTATGCAGAGCAGTGCCAGCCTTCACCTTGTTCACTATTAAGATGCCCTCCCCCGAGTATTATAATAAAATGACTCCTGGCATCTAGTAGTCCACAACCTCCTATCACAATTTAGACACCCCCAGATTAGTATATTAGAATGAACCCCAGCATCTAGTAGCCACCCAACCCTGATCATCATTCGGATGCCTTAAAATAGTGTATTAAAATGATCCCTGATATCTAGTCCACCTCCCAATTGCAAGTCCAAACCCCCTGTCCATTCCACCCACTTCCTCCACATGATGGCTCCCAACATACCCTAGATGTCAGTCCACCCCCCTCTCCCAAGTTTGCGACAGTCCCAGCCTCTTTGCTTACCACCTCTGCCAGCCACTATCTGAGTAACAGAGAGTAAGTACAGAGCTACTGTAGAAACACTTGTTGCTACAGTAGGTGCATGTTCACTTCCTATCACTCAGACAGCAGCCACCCAAGGTGGTGAGCAGAGGGGCTGTACCAATCACAGTCACAGGGAGGCCAATGCCATCTTGGATTAGTAGGGGGCTAATGGGGGAAGGAAGTGGAGGGACCTGAGTAGGTGGGATAGGCTCAGACATGGGATTGGGGGGTGGGACTGCTAGATGCCAGGGATTATAGAAACATAGTCAGTGATGGAAGAAAAAGACCAATGGTCTGTACAGTCTGTCCTTAGGTCCTATTAAATGCCGGGACCTATTGTTCATACAGGGTATTAGCCGTCTCTATCCACCCTCCATTCCCCACCCTATTACTACTGCCCTTAGTAACCACTATACCTACCACTCTGTCCCAGACATTCTTGAAACTATGTATGCCTTTAGTGCCCTCCACTCTTTCCATAAAATAAAATGTTCTCATTTCCCTCTTGAACCTCCCTCCAGTCAGTTTCCACTCATGCTTCCATGTTCTTGAACTGTTACTAATGCTAAGTGATTTGTTGCAGTTCCCCTTGTTTATTCCTTTCAGGAACTGGAAGGTCTCTGTCATATCACCCTTCTCTTGTTTGGTTTCCAGCAAGTACATGTTCAGTACCTTAAGCCATTCCTTGTAGAATCTGTCCTGCTGACCAGAATCATCCTAGTCACCCTTTGTTGCATTGCCTCTAACCTCTCCATCTTTCTAGACATGAGGATTCCAGAACTGGGCATAGTGCTCCAGGTGCTGTGTCACCAATGAAAGGAGTGATACCTCTTTTCTTCTACTGTGAATATCCCTTCCAATACATCCTATCATTCTATTTACCTTACTATAAGCTTCATTGTGCTGGCTTGATTAAGAAAGTCACTAATTATGACTCCTAAATCTCTTTCCTCAGCTGTAGTGCTTAGTTTTAAACCACCCATTCAGTACTCTGTCCTGGGGTTCTTGTTCCCTAGGAACATCACTTTTAACTTGGTGATATTGAATTTCAATTGCCAAACCTTACATCACCTCTCTAGTCTTTGGAAGCCACTCTGTACCTCCCTAATTCCCTCATCACTGTCTACCCACCCACAGAGTTTAGTGACATCTACAAAGAGACATATCTTGCCTTGGATTCCTTCTCCAGTGTCACTGATGAACATATTAAAGAGGAAAGGACTGTGGGGGAATTCCTGTGACACCTCTCTTGTGGCCTCCCTCTCTTCTGATTTGACGTTATTAATCATAACCCTCTGCTGCCTTTCCTTCAACCAATTTTCTACCCATATTATAATAAGACATGAGCATGCCTTGGACTTAGTTTTCTCACTGGGGCTTGAGATTATGATCTCAGGATTGATCCAGTCATTTGGTTGAATCATTGCACAGTGGGATTCTTGTTTGGGGTCCCCCTCAGTAGTCCTTCCCCTTTGGAGTTGGTCCATTATCACCCTTTAAAGGGGTTGTCATCAGAGGCACTGCCAGTGGTAATGGACCTCTTGGAAGAGAGTGTTGCTTGTGGGGCAGGTATGGATGAGATGGTGGCAGCCTGTAATAGGGCTATTCCCTCAGCACTTGACTCTGTTGCACAAGTCCAAATATGACCTAGGTCTTCTTGCTTTAGATCCCCATGGTCTGATGGGACGCTCAAGGAGTTGAAGACCAGGGGTCGAAGGTTGGAGCATTGCTGGCAGAAGTCTTGATCTGAGGAGGACAGACTGGCTATGAGAACTCACTACGATAAGTATCAAAGGGCAATCTCCTATAAGAAGGAAGTATTCCTGTTCATGGAGATTGCTTCAGCGAGGAAAAGACCAGCCCATCTCTTGGAGACTGTAAACAGGTTGCCTATCCTGCCTATTTGCAGCTGAAAGGAGTAATTTTGGCTGCCAAGTGCAAAGAGTTTGCTCTGTTCTTCTCTGACAGAATATCCTCTGTCAGATATATGATTTCTCCAATGGAGCGGTCACAGCCCTACAGCAGTTGGATGGTAATTTCCCGAAGCACTCCACATGCCTGGAGTGAGTTTAGGTCAGTGAAGGTGAAAGAGGTACAGTATGTGAGATAATCTTGAAGCTGTGGGCCACCTATTGTGAACTAGACCTCGGCCCAACACATCTCCTAGTAGAATGTGTAGGGTCTGTTGGCCCAGTGTTCACCAAGATAGTCTAGTACTCACTTTCGATGGGGTTTTTCCCTGGTGCTGTGAAAGAGGCACTGGTAAAGCCCCTTCTGGAGAAATCATCTCTCGACCCAGACTTCTTGGTGAATTATAGACTTATATCCAACCTCCCTTTCTCGGGTAAGGTTATTGAGAAGATAGTGGCTCTGGAGCTTGAGGCCCACCTAATTTCCTTTGACATCTATGAGCCTCTTCAGTCAGGATTTAGGGCGAGACACAGTACTGAAACTGCATTGGTCATTGGTCAGGGTGCATGATGATCTCCTCATGGCTAGAGATAGAGGGGGATGGTCAATTTTCATTCTTCCTAATTTTTCTTCAGCTTTTGACACTGTGGATCATGTTGCATTGTTAGATCATCTAAGGGAACTCTGTAGACTCACTGGCACTGTCATCAGTTGGTTTGAGTCCACTTTCACACATAGGATACAGAGGGTAGTGATGGGGAATTTCTCCTCCTGCCCAAACCCCTACCGTATGAGTTCCTCAGGGCTTGATCCTCTCTCCCATGTTGTTTGCAGCATACATGCTGCCCCTGGATGAGAACATCAGATGTTACAGCATGGGTTTTCACTGATGTGCAGATGATACCCAGCTGTATATGTCGTTTGCACCCAGGACACATGACATTAAGTACTAAATGCGTGTCTGCCTGAGATCCAGGACTGAATGTCCTCTAACTGGCTGAGGCTCTACATAGACAAGATAGAGGTGCTGATGATACTGCATGATCATTGGTGGGATATGGAGACTACTGGGGCTTAAATCAGCTTGATACTGGGCCCTACTCCCTTGCGGCCTCGGCTAAGGTAAGAAATATGGGTGTTATCCTGATGACAGACTGACATTTGAGGCTGAGGTTTCATCTGTTGTCCAGAGTGGTTTTTACTATTTGAGGAATATCCTTGGGATTAAATCCTTAATCCCACCAGATGATCTGCCCTCACTGGTGCATGCTTTTCTGATGTCCAGACTTGACTATTGCTATGCTCCTTACCTAGAGGTTAGTGGAGGGGTCCTTTGTCCTCTGCAGCTAGTGCAGAACACAGTAGTCAGGTTGCTGACGGGCCTTATGAAACAGAAACATAGACTTTGATTAAAGGACCACTTGGCCCACCTAGTCTACCCATTTTCCCTATCTACTGTAATACTGAAGACCCTACTATGATCTCCGGCTTTACTTCCCTTTCTTTACCACTAAGGTGCCCTTATGCCTATCCCATGCCTTCTTGAATCCCACTACAGTTTTTGCCCCCATCACCTCTGCTGGGAGACTGTTCCAGAAATCCACTACTCTTTCTGTGAATTAAGTACTTTCTCCCATCTCCATTGAGCCTACCCCCTCCAGTTTCATAGCATGTCTGCTTGTTCTTCAGCAGCTTTTTCTCTTAAAAAGGCTTCCTTCTTTAACCTTATATATACCTGTGAGGTATTTGAAGGTCTCTATCATATCCCCTCTTTCCCTCCTTTCCTTCAGGGTGTACATACTGCAGTTCTTCAGTCTCTCCTCATAGGGCTTTTCATGCAGCCCATGCACCATTTTAGTTGTTGTCCTCTGGACCACCTCTGCTCCGTCTATGTCCTTCTGAAGATGTAATCTCCAGAACTGGACACAGTACTCTAGGTGAGGTCTCACCAGTGATCTTATACAGTGGTATCACCACCTCCCTCTTTCTTCTGGTGATACCCCTCCCTGTGCACCTTATCATCCAACTGACTCTCTCCACTGCCTTGTCGCACTGTTCAGCCACATTTAGGTCATCAGACATGATTACCTTCCCCAGGTCTCTTTCCTGTTTGGTGTTTGCAAGTACCACTCCCACCATTTTGCACTCCACCCATGAGTTTCTGCACCCTAAGTGCATGATTCTGTGCTCTTTGCATTGAAACATAGCTGCCACTTTCCTGACCACTCCTCAGGCTTCCATTGATCTCTCACTCTTCAAGGGTTCCCTATTCATTTTTTCCACACTTACACATCTGGAGTGTCTACCCTGTTGCATATCTTAGTGTCATCTGCAGAAAGGCAGACCTTCCCTTCTTGCCCATCTGCAATGTCTCTAATAAAGACATTAAAGAGGACCAGTCCTAGTACTGATCGTTTTGGCACTCCACTGAACACCCTTCCTTCCCTGGAGTGAACTCTGTTTACCACCACCCTCTGTTGCCTATCCCACAACCAATTTTGTACCCATTTTACCACCTTTTGGCCCACTCCTAAGCTGCCCAGCTGGTTTATGATTCATCTACAGTATGTGGAATGTGTCAAAGGCCTTATTGAACTATAGGTAGGCCACATCTACTGCTTCACCCTCATCTAATTCTCTGATCACCCAGTCAAAGAAATATAACAGATTTATTTAACATGACCTCCCCCAGTGAATCCATGCTGCCTCAGATCTTGTAAGCCACTGGATTCAAAATATTCCGCAATCCTTTACTTCAGTAGTGATTCCATTAATTTCCCCACCACCAAAATCAGGCTGACTGGCCTGTAATTGCCAGGCTCCTCCCTGCTTTCACATTTGTGAAGCAGGATTACATCTGCCTTCCTCCAGTCCTGTGGGACCACTCCCGTCTCCAGTGAGTGGTTGAACAGAACAGTCAGAGATACAGCAAGCACCTCTCTGAGCTCCCTCAATATCCTTTATGTATCCCATCTGGTCCCATTGCTTTGTCTACTTTCAGATTTCTGAGTGCCTTCAGGACTCTTTCCTCTGTAAATGGACTGTGTACACCTCCCTTCCTTTGATTCCCCCTACATCTATCTGTGGTCCCTCTCCTTTCCTTTCCTTTGTGAACACTGAACAAAAGTATTCATTCAGGATGTTGCTTTTATCTTGATCCCTTCCACGCACTCCGCCATTCCCTCCTTATCCTTGCAATCCTCCCCTGGTTTTTCTTATTCCGCTTACATACCTGAAAAATGTCTTGCCCCCTTTCCGTACTGCCGGAGTTATTTTCTCCTTTGCTTGTGACTTTGTGCTCCTAACTGATTTCCCTTCCTCCATCTTCTTCTCCTGATACACCCCCTATCCTCCTCCCTCTGTGTCTTCTTATACCTCCTAAATGCTAACTTTTTGGCCCTTACCTTCCCAACCACCTATTTTGAGAACCATAGTGATCTCTTTTTCCTCCTGTTTTTGCTTGCTTACCTGACACAGAGATTTGTTGCCTTCACTATTCCGGCTTTTAGTTTCACCCTTTGTTCCTCCACTCCATCCAAGTTCTCTCCCCCTGCCAGGGCGTGCTTAAGGCATTCCCCCATCTTTGTAAAACTGGCTCTCCTGAAGTACTGGACCTTCACCTTTGTATGGTTTGCTCCTGCCACAGTTCTTATGCTGAACCACACCGTAAAGTGATCACTGCTCCCCAGGTGGCCAACCAGTCTGAAGTCTCAACACTGTCCCTGTTGGTGAGTACAAGGTCCAATATTGCTCCCTCATGAGTGGGCTCCTTTACTAGTTGCCTGAGGGGTGCCCCCTACAGGGAGTCTTGGATGTCCTTGCTCCTAGCTGAATCTGCAGCTGAAATGCTCCAATCTACATCTGGCATATTGAAGTCCCATGCCAGCAGCACTGCTCCTTATTTGCCATCTTTGGATGGCTTCCAGCAGAATCGTATCCATTTCCCTCCCATGTGCTGGAGCTCTGTAGATCACGCCAGTGCAAATAACAGCTCCATTCGCTGTCTCTAGCATGACCCACAGTACCTCCGCCCCTCCCTGTGTTCCTGGTATCTCTGTCGGTTTTATGGAATCCCTCATGTGAAGAGCCACCCCTCCCTCTTTCATACTCACTCTGTCCTTCCTGAAAAAAAGTATAGTCTGGTATGGCTATGTCTGTCATGGTCTCACTCTCAGTAATGGCAACAATGTCCAGGGCAGTTTCTGTCATAATGGCCAATAGGTCTGGGATTTTATTTCCCAGACTGCAAGCATTTGCACACATGACCTTCCAAATCCTGCTTGTCAACACCACCTTTCCCTTTTGCCTAGTTTCCTTACTGTCTCTGCACTCATTCCCATCCCTCTTAATTTGTATCATTTAATTTTTCTTGTTATCAGGTACCCATGGGGATTTGCCTCCCTTAAGGTTCTCCCTACTGACTACTTCAGCTTGCAGGGGAGATGGTTTGCCTCCCTGCTTCCTTCTGCCACCCCTCCTTGGCTAGTTGCAGTGCTCATCAATGTAACATTTAAACCACCCACTAAGGACTTGGGTTACTCTCCCGGATGGATGCTTGCCATCTTCCCTGAATAGGGCTTTATCCCTTCAGGTGGGGTCTCAGTCCCCAGTGTAGCCAGTCCTGTCATGTAAACCCAGTCGTGTGTGATATTCACTGACTGATGGTGAGGTGGATAATTACCTTCAGGGTGGGTCTTTTCACCTATAAAGCCCTGTATGTACTGGGTCCTGGCTACCTGATTAACTTGCTGACTCCTCACTGCTCTCAGCGCTTCCATCTCTCCTTCTCTGAAGGCCTCCTAGCAATTCTCATGGGTCGGCTTAAAACATCAGGAGACCGTTCATTTGAGGTGGTAGGACTGACTCTATGGAATTGATCCTTAGGTCCTTGAGGGAGGCTCCTCTCGTTGAAGGCCCTTGAGCAGGGCCCGAAGGCATCTTTATTTAGGGAGGCCTTTGGGACTTAACAATTTCTCTCAGTTTTTGTTTCCTTAGCTACTGTCTTATGCTGTTTTAATTAAACTGTCTTATTTATGTGGGTTTTATATATGTTATTATACTAAATTATTGGATTTTTACTGTCTGCATTCTGTATAGCTCCCTGAAACTCAGGGATAGGTCACTTTATAAATAATCATTTACTTACTTACTATAATAATTGTGGCATATGAATGGCAATTTTGGGTGGGGAGGACCACTATTTTTATTTTTCATTTAAAAGTTGCATAAAATACAGAATAATTTCTATGAGAAACAAGTCTCATTTACGGAACATCCCAAAGGACACCTATCTGGATTATGAAGGATTATTTTACTATAATAAACTGGGCCAACTAAACTGCAGTCAGTGTTAGGGGGACTCTTGATGCCAGGGATCATCTTATTATCCTACTTGGAGGGCATCGGAATGGTCATTGAGGTTGGGTGATGGTGTCTACTTTTGTGTACTCCAATAAGGGCAGGGTTTTGGAAGTGGTAAACAGCGCTGCAATTTCTGCAGTTAAGTAATTTCAAAACCTTTGTATGTACTGCTGTGCCCTGCATACAGGAGGGGATCCCTCATTTGCATGGCTGCAGTGGTACAAATGTGTATACATATTGTGTCATTACACAATTGAGCAGAAAATGAGCCTCCCCATTTTTGACTATGGAGATGTAATCTACAGTACTGCACCCAAGTCCACCCCAGCCAGACTGGCCTCTCTCTTCCATTCCTTCTGCCATTTTGCCCTTGACTGTCCTCCCACCACTCATCAGTGCATCCTGTACCAGACCCTAGGCCTCCCCTCACTCCAGGATCGGAGACAAATCCACTGCACTAGGCTTATGGCTAAGTTATGGACCTAGCCTTTACCTCCCTACTGCTCCTCAGTCTTAACAGCTGCCTCCCCCTCCATGTATCCACTCAGAAACTTCGACTCCTGTCTCTTGGCTATTCTGCTCATTACCACCTTGGCAGGTCAAGCAGCCTTTATCTTTCGCATGTCTAAACTGTGGCACTCCCTCCCCACTGATGTTCAGCTTGCCCCCCCCCACTCAGCACCTAAACTCCCTCCTCTCAGCACACTTCATCTCTCCCTTCGCTTGTGGACTAAAACCTGCTTTATGCACTGAAGCCTAGCTCTCCTTGTCCTAGTAATTTTTGTGTAGTAACTGTACCCACAATTGTTGTGCCTAGCACAGGCACCTACCACTGCAATTAGTGGCCACTACCTCAATTAATTGTTTTTCCTATATATCATTTATTGTAATTCTCTTCTGGGCATCATACCATCTGTATAATATGTATATACAAAATCTGGTTCCATTTGTTTTTACCTATATTGTATTGTAAATATCTGTTGTAATGTTTTATTAGGCCTAACACTCTATTCTAAATGTGTTTTCTACCCTATGTACTTGTCTGATCTACTGGACTGTTCTTACATAATGGCTCTCCATGCACTTGCTATACTTTAACCTGTAATGAATTGCATTCAAGTGGCCTTCAGTGCTCAGTTTTCGGTTTTGTGTTTTGTATCTATTAATGTCGCATAATGTATTGTCTTTTCATTGCTGTTTCCTCCTGGGCCAACCCTGAAAAAGGGAATGTAATTTTCTCAGTGGACTTACCCAGTTACCAAAATTCAAATAAATAAATAAATAAACAAATTAGTAAATCAATTTGCTGGAGTGTCCTTTTTACCCTGTAGTTATAAGTCATCTATTTGCTGGAGTGTCCTTTTTACCCTGCAGTTACATGTATTAATTACCTACTGCTGCATTGTTATGTGCTAGTTCTATGTATTAATTACCTACTGCTGTATTGTTATGTGTTTGTTACATGTATTAATTACCTACTACTGTATTGTTATGTACTTGTTACATGTATTAATTACCTACTGCTGTATTGTTATGTGCTTGTTATATGTATTAATTACCTACTGCTGTATTGTTATGTGCTAGTTATATGTATTAATTACCTACTGCTGTATTATGTGCTTGTTATACATATTAATTACCTACTACTGTATTGTTATGTGCTTGTTACATGTATTAATTACATACTGCTGTATTGTTATGTGCTTGTTACATGTATTAATTACCTACTGCTGTATTGTTATGTGCTTGTTATATGTATTATCTACTGCTGTATTGTTATGTACTTGTTATATATTAATTACCTACTGCTGTATTATGTGCTTGTTATATGTATTAATTACCTACTGCTGTATTATGTGCTTGTTATATGTATTAATTACCTACTGCTGTATTGTTATGTGCTTGTTATATGTATTAATTACCTACTGCTGTATTGTTATGTGCTTGTTACATGTATTAATTACCTACTGCTGTATTGTTATGTGCTTGTTACATGTATTAATTACCTACTGCTGTATTGTTATGTGTTTGTTATATGTATTAATTACATACTGCTGTATTGTTATGTGCTTGTTATATGTATTAATTACCTACTGCTGTATTGTTATGTTCTTGTTACATGTATTAATTACCTACTGCTGTATTGTTATGTACTTGTTATATATTAATTACCTACAGCTGTATTATGTACTTGTTATATGTATTAATTACCTGCTGCTGTATTGTTATGTACTTGTTATATGTATTAATTATCTACTGCTGTATTGTTATGTGCTTGTTACATGTATTAATTACCTACTGCTGTATTGTTATGTGTTTGTTATATGTATTAATTACATACTGATGTATTGTTATGTGCTTGTTATATGTATTAATTACCTACTGCTGTATTGTTATGTTCTTGTTACATGTATTAATTACCTACTGCTGTATTGTTATGTACTTGTTATATATTAATTACCTACTGCTGTATTATGTACTTGTTATATGTATTAATTACCTGCTGCTGTATTGTTATGTACTTGTTATATGTATTAATTATCTACTGCTGTATTGTTATGTGCTTGTTATATGTATTAATTACCTACTGCTGTATTATGTACTTGTTATATGTATTAATTACATACTGCTGTATTGTTATGTGCTTGTTATATGTATTAATTACCTACTGCTGTATTATGTGCTTGTTATACGTATTAATTACCTACTGCTGTATTGTTATGTACTTGTTATATGTATTAATTACCTACTGCTGTATTGTTATGTACTTGTTATATGTATTAATTAATTACTGCTGTATTGTTATGTGCTTGTTATATGCATTAATTACCTACAGCTGTGTTATGTGCTTGTTATATGTATTAAGTTCCTACTGCTGTATTGTTATGTGCTAGTTCTATGTATTAATTACCTACTGCTGCATTTTTATGTGCTAGTTCTATGCATTAATTACCTACTGCTGTATAATGTGCTTGTTCTATGTATTAATTACGTACTGCTGTATTGTTATGTGCTTGTTATATGTATTAATTACCTACTGCTGTATTATGTGCTTGTTATATGTATTAATTACCTATTGCTGTATTGTTATGTACTTGTTATATGTATTAATTACCTACTGCTGTATTATGTGCTTGTTATATGTATTAAGTACCTACTGACATATTGTTATGTGCTAGTTACATGTATTAATTACCTACTGCTGTATTGTTATGTGCTAGTTATATGTATTAATTACCTGCTGCTGTATTATGTGCTAGTTCTATGTGTTAATTACTTACTGCTGTATTGTTATGTCGTTGTTACATGTATTAATTACCTACTGCTGTATTGTTATGTGCTAGTTCTATGTATTAATTACCTACTGCTGTATTGTTATGTGCTTGTTATATGTATTATCTACTGCTGTATTATGTACTTGTTATATGTATTAATTACCTACTGCTGTATTGTTATGTGCTAGTTATATGTATTAATTATCTACTGCTGTATTGTTATGTGCTTGTCCAATTAGCTATGAGATTGCTCTTTTTCTGTAATTTCTGTATTGTTGCATTTCTCCATTGCCCCCCCACCCCCAAGATGCATCTGGAATCGAGCAGTACTCTGCTCAGCATGCTTTCATGGAAAAACTTTTAAATAAATAGCTAAATACAAGTGATTAGGTTAGTATTGGGGCTGCAGAATATAGCAACCATCTGACCATGCTGTTCCCAGACAGTGCTGTGCTACATATTTAGTGCCACACTAACCTTCTGAACATGGGAGCCTAACTGACTAAAAACCCAGGCTGATGTCTCTTCAGCTGCAGAGAGTAAACGAAAAAGGGTTATATTCTCTTTCTCTCTCTCTCTTTATGCATTTTCCATTTTATTTTGCTTGCAAAACATTTATCAAATTTTAGAACATTGTGATATGACTGAAAAAGTTTATAACAGCTGTAGTTACAATATACTGTAGATCATCCAAGAATCATAGAAACATATAAACTATTGGCAGAAAAGGACCTCCTTGCCATTTACCATTGATTCCGAGTGATATGTCTGATGCTGTAGGCACTAGGACCCCAGGGGAGGTTTGCACTAGTCCCTTCACAAAAGAAAGGGTCCTACAAGAGCTTGATAAGCTCAGGGTGGACAAGGCCATGGGACCTGATGGCATACATCCCAGGGTACTAAAGGAGCTAAGGGTGGAACTAGCAGTGACATTATCAGAACTGTTTAGTTAGTCTCTGAGCACGTGAGAGGTCCCAGAAGACTGGAGAAGGGCTCATGTGATCCCACTCCCCAAGAATGGTAGCAGGGAGGAGGCAGAGAACTACAGACCAGTCAACCTTACCTCAGTAGTGGGAAAGATTATGGAGGCACTCCTTAAGGAAAGGATAGAGCAACACCTGGAATCCATAGGAGCACAGGATCCAAGACAGCATGGGTTTACAAAAGGAAGGTCCTGTCAAACTAATCTCATAGATTTCTTTGACTGGGTAACCAGAGTGGTGGACCAAGGGGGAGCAGTTGATGTTGCCTACCTTAACTTCAGCAAAGCTTTCAATACTGTTCCACATAGAAGATTGATTAATAAGCTGGGTAGGCTCGGGTGGGTCAGAAGTTGGTCAACTGGGTGGCAGACTGGTTGATGGGTAGAAAACAGAGAGTGGTGGTAAATGGTATACAGTCAGAAGAGATGCAAGTCACAAGTGGGATACCTCAGGGATCAGTTCTGGGGCCAGTCCTCTTCAATATCTTCATCAGTGACATTGCAGATGGACCGGAGGGTAAGGTTTGTCTGTTTGCAGATGACACGAAGATCTGCAACAGAGTAGATGATCCAGATGTGGTGGACAGAATGAGAAGAGATCTGGATAAACTGGCAAAATGGTTGGAAGAGTGGCAACTGGGGTTTAATGCAAAGAAGTGCAAGATCATGCACATAGGGAAGAGAAACCCTGAAGCCACCTATAGGCTAGAAGGGGAGTTGCTGGCAGTCACAAGGGTAGAAAGAGACTTGGGCATCATCATCACTGATGACCTGAAATCATCCAAGCAGACCACTAAAGCAGTAGGTAAGGCTAGGGGATGTTGGGGTGTATTAGTAGGGGTATCACAAGTCAGAAGAGGGAGGTAATAATCCCTCTTTACAAGACACTGGTTAGGCCCCATCTGGAGTACTGTGTGCAGTACTGGAGGCCACACCTTCACAAGGACATTAACCAAATTGAGGCAGTCCAGAGAAGGGCAACCAAAATGGTGCATGGACTGCATCAGAAAACATATGAGGACAGATTAACGGCGCTCAGTATGTATACCCTAGAGCAAAGGAGGAGAGAGGTGATATAATTGAAACATTCAAACACCTTAAGGGCATTAACAAGGTGAAAAAGTCTAACATTTTATTTATTTATTTATTTAGTAAGTATATTGGAAAGACCTTTGAGCGTGAGCTCTTTTACAAAGGTTCCATGTCAGGGTGGACAATAAGACAATACACAAATTCAGTGGTTACAGTGGCCTGATCATTAGGCATTAAAGAGCGATTACATGAGAAATTAGACAAATAGGGAAAAAAAACTGACCAGTTATAATAGAATATTAATCTATTTCTAATTCACTGCCCTAGGTAGCACACCCCTGGATACCTCCAAGTCCGTTGATAGACTATGGCAGAGTAATTCCATAGGGTTTGACTCTATCCCAGAGAGCGAGAGGTGGGCTGACAGTGAAACAAGGGGGTGCATTGGGTTCGATGTGTTTCAATATAACAAGTGTTTCTGTATAACAATATAACAATAGAACATGTTTCAATATAAGAAAAATAGCAGGACAAGAGCACACAGCATGCGATTAGAGGGAGGCCAATTAAGGGGTAATGTGAGGAAGTTCTTTTTCACAGAAAGGGTGATGGATGCATGGAACGGCCTACCTCAGGGAGTGGTGGCTATGAATACAGTGCAGGGCTTCAAACAGGCATGGGATAGACATAAGGGAGCAATACAGATGAGTATGAATAGATAGGCCATTGACAGAGCAAAGGCCAATGCCACATTTATAAGGTAGAAAAAGAAATGGGCAGACTGGATGGACCTTGCGGTCCTCATCTGCTGTTAGTTTCTATGTTTCTATGAGAAGGAGCTGATGCTGACTACTGATGGCACCTCCGCACCTCAGGTGGTGCCCCACATTTAAGCCAATAACTGATACTGCCTCCCTCACACACCTCAGTTCTGTTCTTCTCACTATTGAGTGCACACCATGGGAGCAGCCGCACCTCTTTTCTTAATGTGTCACCAGCCTGTAGTCCATAATGTTGCTTCTCTTGGTTTAATTATTTTTGTTTTCCAACCTGACGCCAAACCTGAATGAAGGTAAGGGGGTGAAGAAACATCATCTGCCTCCCATTATGAGTCAGTGGCACTATAGGAAACACCTGACAACAGATCAGCATCAGACATGCATGACCTGCCTTGGCCTGAATCGCAACATGGAGGAGTGCAAAGCCTGCTTGTCCATGGACTGCTGTACCCTCGGGATCTGCATGATGAAATAAGGTTGGCCGACCCCTACCTTTGGAGGCAAACATTGCACTCATAAGGCCAATGTATGGTCTGTTGGCCTTTCCCCTGGGCCCCTTCCCAGCACTTCTGGTGTGCAGGAAGCACAGAATCCTCTTCAACATTGCCTTGCCAAGGCTTTGGAGGTCCTGAGGGTTGGTTCCAATGGACAGCTGGTTCCTTCTGTGCGTCTGGCTGTAAACCCCCTCATCTGTCTGTTCTGTACAGCTATATGCTCAGTCTTCCTTGTTGGACACCTCAGTGTTGTGGTCTGCTGCCGCCCTGACTGCTGCACATCAGGCACTGCAGACAGACTTCAATAGGTGTCTGCAGTTGCAGCTAGGTCAGCTCCTAGCTGCATTGCTACCTAGTGAGTTAGTCAGCCAAGTCATTTGCCTTTCTGCTAAAGGCTTAAAGCTGGCAAGGCAACAGTCAAGTGTATCCTACAATGCCAGGGAGGTGGCTTCCAGGCTTGTAAGAACTAAAGTCTGTATTTGGTGGATGGCGTAGCTTTGCCTTTCCAGGTTGGCACCCTTGGCCTGGCACAAGGTGCTCAACACACATTTCCAAAGGGCTAATTTATCTCTCCAACAGAGTCAGGCAAGAGATGTCAAGACACCCCCTGCTCTTGTGCCACAGACCCATCCACCTGACACTGACCAATCTTAGGTCCCAACACATCAGTAAGGAGTCCCTGCCCTCATGTGTTCTCCTGCATGCAGGGGATGGAGGGATCTTTATTTCCCGCATGGTGAGCCAGCTCCTCTCTCACAGAAATGGAGACTTGGTACTCAGACCCATCAGTGGGAAGCAGTGGTGAAGACTGGTTTCTGGAAGTTATGAAAATAAAGTACTTACTGTAATTGTTGACCTTCCTGAATATCTTCACCATTGATTCACATGC
Organism: Neoceratodus forsteri; assembly: GCA_016271365.2. Lineage (NCBI taxonomy): Eukaryota > Metazoa > Chordata > Ceratodontiformes > Ceratodontidae > Neoceratodus > Neoceratodus forsteri. Next base: position 763,125,444 of record CM028138.1, on the reverse strand, counting down.
CCCGCCCAACATTTCCTGCTCAGCAAGAGCCAGGGCCTCTGGGCAGCTCTCCCTGTTGGTGCTGGCAGCACAACAAGCAGTCTACTGGGTGCCCCCCCCCCGAGAGCATTTCTGTTTTTTTCTTTCTACACAAACACTAAAAGACAGTTCGGCACTCTTTCAGAGCCTACTCACATCAAAAAAAAAAAATGAAAAAAGAAACTGGGTAAGAGACTTTTGGGGCCCTCACACCAACCAAAAAAGAGGGTATGTGGCAGGTGGCTCCCTTTCTCCCTTTTCCTGTCTTGTTCACCTCCTTCTTCTTCCTGCCTGCCTGGGGTGTATATCCCCTCTGTAGGTATTTTCCTTTTAATAGCTACATACAACACCTGCCCCTGACACTATCCAGTCTAACTCCAAGTTGCAGCTGCACTGCATGTGGGGATTGTCTGCACCTTTTTGGATCAAGTACCATAGTTCTTTTGCAGCGTACCTGCCTGTGGTTGCAACAGAAGCAGGTCTTTTTTTTATTTAGTATGTTTTTTGTTGCGAGCCACCAACGGTTCTTCTTCAGACAACTAGCCACCTTCTGTCAGACTAGTGGTGTGAGGAATATTATAATCTGCTCTATTTCCCAAAGTCTAATGAAGCTGATCTTAAAGACTTCCTAGCTTTCAGAATTAATATTCAGATGGTAAAACCCTACCCTATGATTATCAAGGCAACCGACATCTCATGGAGCCATATTAAAGGAAAGCTATTGAGCTCATGGAGACCATACTAAAGGAAAGGTTGGTGGACTATCTAGAGGAGCATGGTCTCCAGGATGAGAGGTAGCATGGGTTCATGGGGGTTGGGGGGATTGTGTCAAACAAATCTGAATGACTTCTTTGACTGTGTCACTAAGACAATAGACAGGGGCCAAGTGGTAGACATCCTCTATTTTGATTTTAGCAAGGTCTTTGACTCTGTGCCCCACAAACGGTTGATCAGGAAGTGGTGGATCTTAGGGTTGGAGAAAAGATGGCCAGATGGGTGAAAAACTGGTTTATGGAAAGAACCCAGAGGGTGGTTGTGGGGGAGAGTTATCTGGTACCAAAGAGGTAACCAGCGGGGTCCCAAAGGGCTCTGTGCTGGGGCCAGTGTTATTTAATGTCTTCATCAATGACATTGGGGATGGCATTAAGGGCAAAATGTACCTATTTGTGGATGACACCAAGCTCTGTGGGAGAGTGGATACAGCTGAAGGGAGACAGGACCTACAGGAAAATCTGTAAAAGCTGGGGAGGCGGTCCAGGATCTGGCAGCTTGGCCTCAATGCCAAGAAATGCAAAGTTATGCATATTGGAGCCAAGAATCCCATGACAGAGTACTACCTGGGTGGAGTCTGAGTAGCTGCATCAGAGAAGAAGGACCTGGGTGTGATGATCACTAGTGACCTGAAGCAGTCTACCCAGTGCAAGAAAGCTACAGCAAAGGCAAACAAGATGCTGGGTTGCATATCTAGGGGATCAGTAGTAGGAGAAAGGAGGTTATATTGCCCTTGTACAGGTCACTGGTAAGGCTACATCTAGAGTATGGAGTTCAGTACTGGTGCCCACACCTCAAAAAGGACATTAACCTGCTAAAGAATGTCCAGAGGAGGGCTACAAAGATGATAGTGGGTCAGCCTAGGCATATGAGGAGAGGTTAAGGGCACTGAACATGTACTCCCTGAAAGACAGGACAGAGAGAGAAAGAGAGGACATGACAGGGACCTTCAAGTAGTTGAAAGGCATAAATAAAGTTGATAAAGAGAGTCTCTCTTTAAGCTGAGTGGCAACCATAACATTGGGGCACAGACTTAAGCTGGAGGGTGGGAGGTTTAGGAGGGAGGTCAGGAAGCACTTCTTCACAGAGAGCGTGGTGGACACTTGGAATGCACTGCCAGAAGAGGTCATCTTGCTGAAGACAGTGGTCAGCTTTAAGAGAGGCTGAGATAGGCATAGGGGGAAAGTAAGAATCTTGAGTAGAGTGGATGGGAGGAGTGGGGAAGGAGGGCAGGGATATTAGCTCAAGCTGTGGACACTGCAATATGAGTAGACTTGATAGGCCAAATGGCCTTCTTCTGCTGGCTACTTCATATGTTCGTATGTTCATATGGATCTCTAACGTTATAGATTCAACCAAAACAAACAAAGCCCCCAGGCCTGGTAAGATTATCAAGGAAACTTACAAATTTATGAAATAAAAATGGATTCTTATCTTGGTAATACTATTTAATAACATTGAAGATGGCAATATACCATTAAGTTGGAAAGGTAGCCTAACTTTCCACTCTACAAAAAGGAGGATGTATCGGCCTATCAGCTTAATATAATCCTCTCAAAAACTCTATATGAGAATAATTCTTGATAAATTACAAAAATGGTTAGATATAGAAGGGATTCTTTCTGAATATCAAAACAGGGTCAGGTCCAAAAGATCAACACTACAACACTGCTTAGTCTTGGCACTTCTGATTTGGAAGTATATTAAGAATAAAATCAAAGTTGTTCTGCTGTTTTGTAGATTTTAGCTCCACCTTCAACAATATCAATAGATCATTCCTATAAAACACACTAATAGACCTAGGAATCAAGTCTACCTTTTTGAATACACTCATAAGACTTCAAAATGACAATTAGATAGAGGTACAATACAATGAGAAAGGAGGCTTAACTAAACAGATAAACGTTAATAGGGGTGTCAGGCAGGGTTGCCTATTAGCCCCAATAATACTCAGTGTATACATCAATGCAATCCTACAAAGCCTGGAAGATCCAATTTTCATTCTCCCTCTTTACTAAACAGGAAAGTTTCTTGCCTGGCATATGCCGATGATATCACACTTTCGCCAGCATCCTTCCTTGGACTGCAAATAAAAAATATATAAATGTGTCAACCAATGCAAAAATAACAAACTCCAGATAAACAGGGAGAAGATCAAAATGGCAGTTTTCAGTAACAACAATTGTGACCTATGCACTAACAAAAATGTTGCCTTCGTGCCGCATATCTGAGTCATATAGGCAACCTCACGGGTGAATGCCATGCAGCAGGAGTCCCGCAGACCCCTGGCAGCATTCACCAAGGGTGCGTAAGTGCAGCGCAAGGCACTTATGCACCCACCTCCAAGGCCCCTCGGGGACATCCGCGCTGAGGGCGTGTTGGGGGCATGCCTGCACTATGCAGCATTCACTAAGCTGAGTAGTGCCAGATGGAGGGGGCACTGGGTATGCCTGCTCAGATGTGGCATAACCTGGTGCATGCCCCCTGTGAATGATGGCTGACAGTTGTGTGGCAGTGCTGAAAACTGGACCACTGTGTTGCCCCAGCTGACTATGCTGCAGGGGAGGGCTGGGTCAGCAGCTCAGATGACTGTCCAAATGTTTGTCTCTAGTACTGCTATACGCAGCTGTTCCCTCACTCCCTATGCCCTCCACAAGGGTGCAAGGGATCCACTCAGGGACCCAGTAAGGGCATCCAATTGGATGCCCACCTGAGCCCATGGCTTCACCCCTACCATGTGCACCATGGGGGCATGGCCGCAGACTGGTGCCCCACGGGTGCTAGTGGTAGTGCATACCACATACCCTGCATCTGTCTGCGGCTGCAAAGGTACACGGGTAGGGTACGCAACTCAGGCACATATTACCCACCCCTTCATGCATTGGGCCCAATAGCAGCAGAAACAAGAAACTTTTCCTTGATAGAGTCAATCAAAACCACCAATTTCTATGATTATCTTGGGGTTCGCTTCTCAGCAAACTGCACTTGGAAACAACATAGGAATATACTTATGACTAAAATAAAAACCGCCTTTAATACATTTAAGATCTTTAATTCAAAATTAGGTAAGGCCTCTACTCCAGGTGTTTTAAGGGTAGCAAATATGATGGTCAGTTCGAGTGTGCTATATGGGGCTGAAATTTGGGCCCAGACTTCAACAGATATTCACTGTAGGACATGAGAGAAACAAATGAGCAAATTTTCTTGCTATGTTCTCATGGTACCTCAGTCTGTACCTGTAGCAGTTCTGAGATCAGAACTGTGTCAGTTGTCCCTTCAGTCTTTAATTATAGAAAAGCAATTGAACTTCTTGCTGTCACTGTTACTCCTTATAGATTTTCGCCTACCAAGACTATGCTCTAGGAACAAATAAATTATTCTTCCAGAGCCTTTACCTTCCCTTACATAAAGAATATTAAAAATATATCTATATATATCTATATATATATAGATATATATATATATATATATATATATATGATATGTAACAGGGACCTGTGAAATACATGATTTATTTTTACAAGAGCTGTCTGACCTTGGGTAATCTCACAAGTGGTGTAAGCCACAAGTGTAGTGCCGAAGGTCAAACAGCTCGAGTGAAAATAAATCATGTATTCTAGAAGGTCTCTGTTATGTATTTCATTTATGCAATAGGGATTCTTTAGAATTGTGTAAGGAGTTTTGTTTTAAATTGTTAATTTCATTTTTCATGTTAACATACATGGATTTTTTGCTGTTTTCCCAGGGTAGCTCGGCTTAGCTTAATGGTTGCTAAGCAGTTGCTATGGATGCTCCAACTTTACGTTATGGACAGTGCATAATGAAAAAGTTTGATGCACAATTCTTTTGTTTTTACATTTTTGGGGTGGAATTTGTAGGAAAAAGTGAATAAAACTGAATGTTCTGCCATTTTTTGTTGATTATAAAAAAATCTAAAAAGCATCTATATATGAAACACCTCTCATTTTGTAGATAAATTTTTGTGCTGAACAACTTTTGTGCTCAACGTACAATGCTGTCAGTTTTTGTTTTAAAGTTATTTGTATTTATTTACCGAAGTGTAAAAAAACCTTAACGTTCTGCTGTTTTTTGCTAATTCTACAAAAAACTAAAAGGTATCTATAAATAAAACACCACTCATTTTGTAGATATTTTTGTGCTGGCCAACTTTTGTGCTCACAGTGCCATTCTATCATTTTTCATTTTAAAGTTATTTGCATTTGAAGAAGATTTGTGCTGCTACTGAAGCCGAACATTCTAAATTGGCTGATGACATAGCAACTGTGTATATAAATGAGTGATGATATAGTAAGTATGTACATACATGAGTGATGACATACTTACTATGCATATAAATGGTTTTATTTACACAGTAGCTATAATGCACATTATGTATGGCATGCATTTATTGTTCACACCTGTTGCATAAATATATTTATGCAATGGGGTGGAGATAAACAGAGTGTGATAAATGCATTTATCTGAGTAACTGTGTACATAAATTTCATTTATGTATACAGTGCTTATGTCATCAACCATTTATCCACACAGTGCTTATGTCATCAGCCATTTATCTGTACAGTGCTCATGTCATTTAGAATGTACGGCCTCAGTAGCGGTATTAACCATATTCAAATGTGAATATCATTAAAATGAAAAATGATAATATGGTACTGTGAGCACAAAGGTTGTTCAGCACAAAATAATCTACAAAATGAGTGGTGTTTTATTTATAGATACCTTTTAGTTTTTTTTAGAATTAGCAAAAAAACAGCAGAAAGTTAAGGTTTTTTTACACTTTTTCGGCAAATAAATACAAATAACTTTAAAACAAAAACTGACAGCATTGTACGTTGAGCACAAAAGTTGTTCAGCACAAAATTATCTACAAAAATGAGTGATGTTTCATTTATAGATACTTTTTATTTTTTTTCAGAATTAGAGAAAAACAGCAGAAAATTCAATTTTTGTGCACTTTTTCATCAAACAAATGCAAATAACTTAAAAACAAAAAATGGTAGTATGGTACTTTGAGCACAAAAGTTGTTCATCATAAAACTATCTACAAAATGAGAGGTGTTTCATGTCTAGATTCCTTTTAGATTTTCTATAATCAGCAAAAAATGGCAGAGAATTACATTTTTATTTACTTTTTTGACTAACAAATGCCCCCCTACAAAGGCAAAAACAAAAGAATTGCAGAAATGGAATATGCAATGGAAAACTCATGTAATAAATGATTTATCTGCACTCGAGAAGTTTGACCTTGGGCACCTCACTCGTGGCCTACGCCACTCATGAGGTTACCTGAGGTCAAACTGCTCTTGTTCAGATAATTCATGTATTACACTTGCTTCCAATGCTCCAGATAATGTCTGCAAGTAGGAGTAATTTACTCACCAGTTTTAAAATATAGTGAGTAAAACAAAATTGGGATGCATATAAGTGCTGTAAATCTGGAAAAAATGTTCCTTTTGAATCACCAGTTATGTTATAAAGCACTATTCTATGGAGTGTGGAGCATTTACAAATGTTGGGTGAGTACTGGTACTCATTAAAAAAATTTTCTGAAGAGTGTTTCCTAAAATGAGGTGAGTAAAATAGGTTGGTACACTCCTTATGTGTAGCCTTGCTTGCTTCCATTGCATATCTCTTATATGTATATGTAATAAATAACTCACTCTGGGGTGTGCGGTCACGCTCTGATATACGCATGCCTTGGCATGCGTTGTGACACATGAGGCCGCAGGCCTAGTGTGTTCAACCACCCAAGGCGTGCATACTGTATATCAGAGCGTGACCACACACCCCTGAGTGGGTTATCTATCTTATAAAATATCCATAAATGTGATGGGGGGGAGTAGTCCCTACGTGGCACAAATAATTGTTTTATCTGTAGCGAATCTGGTTGATGCTGCCATAATTTGAATGGGTTTAAGTTGTTGGTAATGGTTATCTGGTTGATCCTGCCATTTTTGCTGTGGTTCCATGTTGAAGGGCTTTTACTTTCTGTTGCAATGTAGCGTGACCGTGTGCTGCCACTGTTTGTGAGTTGCTGCCAGAAGTTAAATGTCACCCGGTTTAAAAAATAAAAATAAAAGTTGTTTGCCCAGCCTAGTTGCACTGAGGGTTGAGGCGCTGGATGCCACACCTTATTATGCCGGCACCATGTTCCGGAAACCAGTGGTCGTCGGGCGTCATGAGGGAGGAGAAGATCGAAAGCATCCAGAGGACTGCTCTCCTTCTCTGGGTTTGGGAATCCAGAGTGTCGGCATTGATTGCTCTCTAGTCGAGGTGGGGGGACAAGCACCAAGACTTGGGGTGGAGCTAGGACAGATGCATGCACTCGTGCGTCATTGCACTTCCTAGCTCCAAAAGGGACTCTAGCTAGGAAAAAATCGTTTCCCCCACCTATGAGCCAGACACGATGCCCGACCCTTCAGCCATGACAGTTCCGCTTCGGTGGCCCCACTCTGGGGGGGGGCTTCCCAGAGTAAGGGTCAGGTACCGTGGCCAGGACAAACCTGTTCACGGGGTTAGGGGGCTCGGCGGCTACAAAAAGAGAAAATAATCACAAAAAAAAGAAATAAATAAATACGAGTTGTTTGTTTTTGTTTTATTCATTTTATTTGAAAAAGAAAGCTGTCGGTGACTTCAGAAAGACAGACACAATGCAGAAAGAGCATTGCTATAGCAACGCTCGATCTGCCTTGTTTCTCTCATTCTGAACTCGCCGACTGCCTCGTTCTGCGCTTTCTCTCCTCACACTTCAGTCAGCGGCTTCTTTTCAAGAAACCAGACTACAAATGCAAAAAAAAGACACTTTACTATAGATTTCACCTAAGAAAGACTTACTTTACACATGTAGCTGTATTTTACTTTTGGAGACCGAGCATGCTCGGTCACGCTACAGTTCAATATTATAAAAGTGAAAGTGCTCTGTGGTGGGTCTTCTCGATGTACAAACGGCAGCTTTCTTTTTCTAATAAAATGAATAAAACAGAAACAAACAACTTTTTTTTTTACTTTTTAAACCGAGTGACATTTAAACTTCTGGCAGCAACTCACAAACAATGGCAGCACTCGGTCACGCTACATTGCAGCAGAAAGTGAAAGCCCTTCAGCATGGAGCCACAGCAAAATAGCAGGATCAACCAGATAAGAGTTTTAAATTGCATTTTATTAAAAATGAATGGCAGATTTAAGCATATGCTGTGTACACTGGGCTGAGGATTGCTGTATTGATTTGTTATTTCTCTTGGTGTTAGCCTGCTTGTGCTATGTGTGTGTGTGTGTTTGCGGCAGCTTTTCTGTGTCAGGTGTGGAGTGGTCTTACTACTGGTGAAAAAGTTCTGAAGACTGGAAGGAGACTGGAAAGTAGTTCAGGCATGCAGTAGCGCTGGGAGGTGTGCAGTCGTTGGGAAATAATGCATGGTCATGTGATGCATTCTGTCCAATCATCTTAGTGGAATGTCTATGATTTTACCTACCCATTTTTTTATATATATATATATATATATATATATATATATATATGTATATATCTTATATCCTATAAATCTAAGAGAGATTCTACATGAGATTTATCTAAGGCCTAGAAAAAAATTAGTGAAACCGTTAAAGGAAGACTAAGAAACCAAACAGGGAGGGCAGAGTTGGAAAGAATCTCTTCATTAAAACATTACAAATGGTACAAAATCTTAAAAAACAAACATCAACCATAACCATATCTACAGATCATATCTGATCCTCACCAGAGGCGACTGCTGACTCGGTTCTGAATAGAACTTTATAAAACAAATTGTATCTTCCACAATCAGGGAAGGCCTGGTTATACCTCCCCATATTGTAAGTGTAATAATAATACCACTGATAACTTGAAGCACATAATATTGTGGGCCAGATATACAAAATTTGCTCTGGATGCAAACCATTTGCACAGTTTTAGCTCCGGGTTAGCACGGGCCCGCTATATTCAAAAGGTCAAATAGCACGTGCAAACTGCATTAGCGCCAAGCAAACTAATAATGTATGGAAGGTTCTATCTGGGGGGGCGTTTCAGTGCACTGCCATATTCAGCTCATAGTGCTGTGCAAAGTGGTTTTGCATGACATTAGCGCAACACATTGTGCAGTGCAGATTACTGCCCAGGAAAAGGTAGTTTTAACCCTGAGCAAACCAACTTTGCATGTCTTTGTGGCTTTGCATGGCTTATGCGTGACTTTTGTGCGGCTTTGCATGACCCTAACCAATAAGTATGAAACATAGAAATAAGCCAGTCATAGAGGAAACAAGCTGCTCACTGATGGCATCTCTATGATGCCTTCATCTGCCACCAGTCTCAGCCATGCCAGCAGTACGTGGTGACCTGGCTCCCAGTGGACACCATGGCAGTGCGGCCATACAGCACACACATGCAGACTACCCTTCTGTGGACACCAACAGATGTCAGCACACACATGCAGCATTGTGGGCATGGAAGGTGTTGAAGGGAGGATGTACAAGTGGCCAGGCTGCACCACAGACTGGGTGTGGCCACAAGGCTGGGACACATCACACAGTGCACATGGGCCAGTGTTGGAATACCCCAACACCGGTGTGCCTGTCTGATCATATGTGCCCCCCCAGCCACATATCGCACATCTGTACAGACACCACAGCACACACAGCAACCATGTATCTGTCACTGTGAACATTCCATGCCAGTGGTGCAGCATCTGTGGGTTGCACAACAGCATAACAGCAATGCCCACTATCAGTAAACACCTGCAAGTTGGGCCTGTCACTGTACAGTGCAGTGGCCATCACTGTCCTGCACACCATAGGCATTGCTGTGTCCCTCACACTACTGGCCCCTTGCTACTGTAGTGTCTGCTGTGCATTGTAGCATGACCTACATTTTGACAGTTGCATGCAACACCACCACCTGTGCCTGTGCTGTGAAGTCCCCTGGGGCACAATATGCTATGCTGTACTGTATAAATGTAGCCTGCAGCTACCACCACGCACTCCCAGATTAATCTACAGGTGGAGCTGTGGGACCCTGCAGTAATGCTGTGCAAACTGTATGCAAATCAGGCTATAATGAAATGCTACTCTGGATGTTTGCCCAGAGACTACCTAAGTAGACTCATTTGCATGTCACATTTGCATATAGCAAAGTTTAGCCCTGGGAAACATGATCGTGCTGGGCAAATGGCTTAGCTCCATGCTAAACCTGCACAAACGTGTTAGCGCCGCACAAGAGTTTCAGAACTATTGTACATTTTTGCATGATGTACTTTCACATGCACTGCTGCTTGCAGCAGCACTGCATCCATGCATTTACTAGCACACACATTAGCCACATAGTTCACCTCTACCTTCCTTCACGTCGCTGTGAACTTGGCTGCTGTTGTGGTGTGCACTTCCTGGTTACTATATTCAGAGCAGTCTTATTCCCAGGCTATGTTTGCACTGTACTCCCAGCCCAGATTGCCCACCTTCCTTAGCTTGTTGTATTCAATAGTTCTAGCACCGGGGCTATCCCTTTTGAATATAGTGGGCTATTGGGTCCAGGCTAATTTAACAGGCTGGGCAGTGCTAATTTAGCCCTGGGGCAAAGTTTTGAATATAGAGCCCTATGTTCCCTGGATGAAGCAAGGCAGAGCGAATGGCTGTGCTCTAATTTGAAGGATCTCACCCCCCCCCGACCATATTTTCAAATAGCTTTTTACATCAGAAAATCCAATGATATTGTGCAAACTAAGTGGTTTCTTGGCAACCATACATCTTTGACTATGACTCTTTATGGAACTTTATATGGTCCTTGTAAAATTTTACTATTTTGTGATGACATACTAAAATCTATGGAATGTATAACAATTGTATTTTTTAAATACTGTTATGCTGTTTTATGTTTATTTTGCACATATTGTAAAGACTTAATCGACCATTTAATAAAAAATGTACCTTGTACTAGTGGTGTGAGGCTCTCGCTCTATAAACCCTACTATTCCTTGTGCTACTTAGTGCCTGCACTTATTTCTAAGTTGGTAGTTGAGTTTTATATTGTTTCTATATATTTCCCCTATCCCTATCTAGCCCTCTTTTGTTTTCCACTTCACCTTGTTTCTCTCCTGATGAACAGCACTGAGGTGCATGAGAAAGCAGGCTTCAGTTATTGGTTGACATGTGCAGCACCATGTGAGATTCAGAGGTGTCCTCAATAGCTGATATCAGCTCCCTCCCTGCAAAAGATTTGCTCCCGGAGCGTCCTAGTGCCCCTGGTCCCAGACCCATCAGCGTGAATCAATGGTGAAGATATTCCAGAAGATCATAATTTTGTTAAGTACATCATTTGTCATTGCCTTCTCCTTTCACCCAAGTGCTGTCTGAAGTTAATAATAAAAACACAGTCCAGCAGGCTGGTCTGGTGGCTTGGTGGTAGCACTACTGACTGCCACACCAGAGACCCGGTTTCACAATTGTACTTGGGTCACACAGGTGTTGACTGGGAGAGAAGAGGATTGAGCATCCCAGAGACTTCTCTCCTCTCCCATGGAGGGGGCATCTGACCACTCCACTCTTCAGCTGCCACCTAGCAGAGGATGTGTCACACACAGGTATCATTTCATACTTGGCTGCCCATGGGATGAATGGAAAGGTAACAAACCCCCAGTGGCAAGATGCTTCACCAACCAAGCTCTGCTCCTGTCTGGATATCTGTCTCCATGTTGCTGGCCCTCCCCCTCCAGTTTCCATCATGGGGGGAGACATGGAGGATCTCAGAGCAGTTGAGTCCTGGGGAAGGTGGGTGATGGGGCTGGACAGGTCCATGAGCAGGGGTTGCTTGGTGACTGAAGAGATAAAAATCTATGGAAAAAGAATGAGAAAAAAACAGTTTGGAAGCTCAGACTTTGAATACTTATAACACAGTCATGCCATATAAGCATGGGTGCACTATGGTACTAGATTTTAGACCAGGCAGGCTTCTTAGTGGAGATCCAGTGCCTGATAAAGCTCTGCTCACCTTGCAGTGCTCCACAGATAGCTGGGACTGTGAATGCTGCAGTTATTCAGAACAGAAAGATACAAATCATGCATGTGCCTGCAAGCTCCTGATAAGAACTGGGCCCCATGTGCTTGCTGCAAAAAATATATACAGTATAACCTCAATTATCTCACCCCTCAAATATAACCTCAATTATCTAACCCCCACCGATATCCAAACCTCCAGTTTAACCAAATGTTGATCATGTCCCCTGAGCTAATACAGTACTGTAATTGTTTTGTGACAGTTGGCAATTAGCACCCAATTACTGTGAGTGCTCAGTGAATCATGAGACAGCAGCAGGGTACAGTATTTAAGGACAGCTACAGTATGTAACCAGCAGTAGACTGTTCCTCACCTATTCAAAAATATTTTTTTCTTTGACTTTGTGCCCACTATCTGCAATCACCTGAGGGGTCTACTGTTCGTCTCCTCTTGCATGCTATCCTGCTGATCAACTAGGCAGGAGCTCACCCAGACACAGGCACATTAAAACCAGAGGATGAGTATATCTGATGTGTGCTTTAACCCCTGAACTTTACAGTCAAACTTCAGCCCATGGATCAAGGCATGCTTGCTACTCTGAAAAGAATTTACAGGGAGAAACTACTTGGGCAAATCCCGTCTGAGGAAAATGGAGCCATTACACTAGAAGACATAAAATAGCTAAAGATTACGGAAGCACACTGCCTGCTGGTGGAGGCATGGGCTGAGGTATACACTGAGACTGTTGAGAAATGCTGACATTGGTCTCAGGTGCTATCACCTGCAACAGCACCAATTGCCGTAGAGCAGCAACATGAGGCTATTGATGGGCTACAGGAGATTGCAAGACACCTTGCAATCAGGAAATATCAGCTGGCAGAGTGGATAGAGTTGGATGCACAGGATGAGGGATATGAAAGACTGACTGACAAGGATATTGTCACGATTGCCACAAAGGATAACTCCACAGAAGACCTTGCAGAGAATGAGGATGAGGAGGAGGTGGATGAAACAATGCCTACACTGACAATAGATGGAGAAACAGCAGATGCATTTGACAAGTGAATTCTATGGCTTGAGAGTCAGCAGGACTCTGACTGTCTGCATACACTCCTGCTAAGAGAGCTGTGAATGAAACCAATAAAGAAATGTAATGATAGTGCTAAGCAGTGTGCTGTCACTGACTATTTTAGGTAAATAGAGTTCACACGTCCAATAGAGGGTTCCCTTATATTTTATTTTAGTTTAATGTAGCTTACAAATAAAATGTTTTGTTTATACCATTAAAATGATGCTTAACTCCGCTTGTATTATTTTAGCAATAGCACAAACCATAACTGGCACTTCCTTTAATTTCCATGGGACCCTCGTTTATCTGAACCTCTTGATTATCTGAACTAAACTGATGTCTCCTTCTGGATTTGGATAATCAAAGTTATACTGCAGTTTGTTTCATAACCAAAAGCCTTTATTAAACAAAACATTAAAATAAAAATAAAAACTCAATCAAAACAAACTGACTACAAACTGGGAAAGCTATTTGTTTAAGTTTGTATAATGTTTTCCAAGGATTCAGCTCGGATAAGTTGCTGGACTAACAGAGTAACTGATTACACGTAAAGCTGATCAAAATTTGAACATATACCTGAAAAATGCATGCAATCCCCTATGTTTGTATGACATGAAAGTGATATGTTATGAATATTGTAAGTATTGGCTTCCTGTACAAATGTGTTTTTAATAGTAAATGAAAGCATCACTCAGTTAAACTATCGTAGTTCTAAAAGTGTTTTCTGTCATATCACAATGTTCTGAAATTTGATTAAAGTTGCACAAGCAAAACAAGGTGAAAAACCAGATAAAGAAGTAGAAGTAGAGGAAGCAATAGCCCTGTTTGTGGGAATAATCTCTTAGGTACTCTACTATCATCACACTGTGGGGTTCAGTTGTTGCACCCCCCCATAGGCCGGCCCCTGTGGGGATGGTCAGATATTGCCCTTTACGGGATGTGAGCCCTGATGGCCTAGTGGCGGTACTTGACCTATCGGTAATTCTGGAGGCAAGTGGGTGCCCAGAGAGCCTTGTGCAGGCCTATAATAAGGCCATTGTTCCAGCCCTGGATTCTATCACTCCTGTCCGAGTTCGTCCTCTCTCCCTTCACCCTCGGTTCCCATGGTTTGATAGGATCTTGAGGGAGTTGCGATGACTTGGACGAAGGTTAGAGCGTGCTGATGGAAATCCACCTTGGAGGCTGACCACCTTAGATTGATAGAACATTACCAAGTCTACCAATCACCCACAAGAAGGCAGAGTTCCTGTCCAGGGAGATCGCTGCTGCTCAGAAACAACCGGCTCAGCTCTTTCAAACTGTGGACAGATTGTGCAACTCAGCCTGTCTTCAGTCTCAAAGAGCCTTTTAACAGATTGAGTGTAATGAGCTCACTTGGTTATTTGTGGATAAGGTGGCCAGCATTAGGGCAAAGATCCACCCAACACACTCTATGGAAGCTGCTAGTGGTTGGTGTATGGTCACTCCTCCTCATTTTTTCTGGAGTTCCTTTGGCCAGCTGCAGTCTGGGGATGTTGTGCAGATTGCCCAGGGTATGCACCCAGTGTGCTGTAGTTTGGATCCGGGCCCAACCTCCCTGATTTGGGATTGTTGTGACATCATTGGCCCAGTCCTTGCAAGGACAGTCTGGTGCTTGCTTGAGTCTGGTGAGTTTCCTAGCTCCCTGAAGGAGGCGGTGGTGACACCTGTCCTGAAGAAAGCTGCTCTGGACCCAGACTGCCTTGCGAACTACCGACCGATCTCTAACTTTCCCTTCATTGGGAAGGTGATTGAGAAGATTGTGGCACTAGAGCTGGAGAACCATTTGACCATCCAAGACATTTATGAACCTCTCCAATCCATTTTTTGTAAGAGGCATAGTACCGAAACCACCCTGGTTTGGGTGCTCAATGATCTTTTGATGGCTAGAGATCAGAAACTCTGTTCTGTCTTGGTACTTCTTGATCTCTTCTCAGCTTCTTACACCGTGGACCATAGGGTGCTCCTTGAGTGCCTGAGGTTCATTTGTGGCCTGTCTGGAACAGTTCTCAGCTGGTTTAAGTCCTTCCTCACTGGCAGAAGTCAGGGGGTGGTGCCAGGAATTTTTTCTTCTGACCCATTTTCTCTGCCATGTGGGGTCCCTCAGGGTTCCGTGTTGTCCCCCATGTTGTTCGCAATGTACATGCTGCCCCTCGAAGACATTGTAAGATGGTATGGACTGATGTTTCACTGCTATGCTGATGATACCCAGCTCTACCTGTCTTTTGCACCCAATCAGGACAGTGCACACTTGGTATTTAACAACTGCCTTGCTGAAATCCAGGACTGGATGAATTTCAATGGGTTGAAGTTTAGCTCAGGAAAGACTGAAGTGATGGTTGTGGATCTGGGCCACTGAACAGAGGGGTTGGGCGCTGGTCAACCTTCCAGACTCTGCCTGGGAGGCTCCCAGCTTCTTTCCTCTGAATGGGTGTGGGACCTGAGGGTGATTCTTGACGATGGACTGACACTGCGGTCTCAGGTGTCGGCAGTCTTCAAGTCCTCCTTTTACCATCTAAGGAACATCACTAGGATCAAGCACTTAGTTCCATCCAGCAATCTTTCTACACTGATCCACACCTTTGTGACCTCGTGCCTTGATTACTGCAACTCCTTGTACCTAGGGCTTCTGGTGGTTGATATCCACCGCTTGCAGCTAGTGCAGAACGATGCAGTCTGATTGTTGACGGGGACCCCTTGCTCATGCCACATCACATCGGTGCTGTGTGAACTGCACTGGCTGCCTAGTCAGTGGCAGATCACCTTCAAGGTCGGGCTTCTGCCCTATAATGCCCTACATGGACAGAGCCCAGACTATCTGAAAGAGCTCCTGTCCCCCTACTGCTCCGAGTAACCACTCCGCTCAGCTGGCGAGGGGTTGCTGGAGATTCCAAGGGTATCTTTGAAGACAGTGGGGGCCTGTGCATTTATGTATGCAGCCCCAGCCCTGTGGAATTCTGTACCCCATCAGTTATGGGAGTGCACGACCATGGAGGGCTTAAAGAAGGCCCTAAAAACTCTCCTATGGCTCCAAGCTTACCCAAATTGATTTTAAGTCTGTATTCTTTCAATTGTGATTTTACTGTGTTATTTATTCTTGCTGTTCGGCGCCTTGATAGTTGAAAGGCGCTATATAAATAAAGATGTTATTATTATTATTATCATTACATCAAGGGTTGTGTTCACCTGATAGGTTGCTTATGCACAAGTGACTTCAACAACGTCCGACCCCTCTTTTTTTTGTTAATAATATTTTTATTAAAGTAAAACAATTGACACACATAACAATAAATCAAGGAAATGTAAAAAGGAATACATTATATGCTTATTGCACAAGAAAAGTTCCCACCTTCAGTATCTGTAAACATTGGTAAACAAATTCATAATGACCTGAAACATTATCAGACTAGTTTAGTTTCAAATGTGCATCTGATCAGGTTGCAGCATCAGATCTCAACTCCTGATATCGCAGAATGCCCAGAAACATATTACTAATGTATGTAAACTGGTGGCTTGTAATTCTATTTATATAGAGAGGCTTTTCTTTCTGTTCTACATCTTTTACAACCCATTTTTCTAACGGGGCTGGTCCTAACTCCTAGAATCAGCAGTACATAGTGGCGTCCGAGGGGAAATCCCTATTAATGAGTGCAGGTAGCTTAGGCTAAAGTATTCCAGTGGAAAGCAGTTTTTGTTTTCTCTTACCCCTCAAAGTAAAATTTGTACTGAGCAGCCTGCCTTTGCTGAATGCTGCTACAAATTCTACGTCTCCCAATGGCAATATATGGAAAGCAGCCACATCTCTGTGACCCCTCACTTAGCGGTCACACAAAGTGTTTCACAGCTGAAGAAATTTATAGCTCCCCTGCTAGCAGGGCTCTCAAAAGATTCCAGTCAATGAGGTGGCACCATGGA
Source organism: Neoceratodus forsteri (assembly GCA_016271365.2). Lineage (NCBI taxonomy): Eukaryota > Metazoa > Chordata > Ceratodontiformes > Ceratodontidae > Neoceratodus > Neoceratodus forsteri. The sequence goes on along the minus strand of CM028138.1, from coordinate 763,108,636 downwards.
ACTCCTGCTTGTGGTTCAAGGGTTAGCCATTGATTGATATGTACCACATTTCGTGTTTTATCCAAAAGGATTTGAAAACACCTGTCGCAGATAATTAACTTTTTAAAGGAGAAAAGTTTGAGCAGCCAGCTCTCTTCATATCCGGTAAGGTGGCAATCCAGTAATATAATGCTGCCCAAATGACCATCATACCACATTGCCTACCTTCCTCTTCTCCCCTAGTAGCCCATTTTCAGCCCTGTAGAGATAGCCCTGTTTTATTAACCTTCAGCTCTTCAGGTTTAGACATCCTCTCATCAGGCCTACAGTTCCCCAAATGCAGTAGGAAATGAGTGCAGAGGCAGGCCATTCCGGGGCAGAGCTGGTTTCATTATACAGTGTATTTTTTTCACAATACAATTTATTTGATTCAATATATACTGTATGTAGAATTTTTCAATATATAATGTATGTGTCTCACTATGTAGTGTAGTTTCAGTATATAGTGTATGCAGATTTTTTCAATATATAGTGTACAGTATGTGTTACTATATAGTGTATTTGTTTCAGTATACAGTGCATGCAGATTTTTCAGTCTGTAGTGTATGTATCTAAATAGATAGGGCTGGATATTAAAACTGCGCTATTCTGTGGTGCAAGCCCTTGCTCTGCACAAAATAGTTGCGCAGGGGTGTGGCCGGGCGATATTGAAGGACCTCGCTATTGAGCAACTCCTTTGAATATCTTACCAGCCACCCAACCACTGTCGCCAGCGCGCAGTGGAACTTGCGCCACCACAGAGTGGTCAGGTGGAGCATTCAAGTTGCGGTGGTGCAAGTACCATTGCACCATGCGCCATTTCCCCATATTCAAAGGTGACATGCAAATGGGGCCATAATTCATGCAAGGTGCAGGGGCCTATTTGCATCTATTCTATTTGTTGCATGCCATTTGCATGCAGGGTGTGCCGATCCCGAGGACTTCGCCTGGTGCCCTACCAGGCAGCAGCCGTCGGGGACCCGATGCCCCTGCAGCCCGATCGCGGGCACAAGTTAAATAATCTCCCCTTCCCCAACTGGCCCGATTGCGGGCATAAGTTAAGAAATCCCCCACCCCCACTGGCCCGATTGCGGGCATATGTAAATCACCCCCTCCCCCGACTGGCCTGATCACGGGCAAATGTGATAAATAAACCCACCCCCACCAGCCCGATCACGGCACCAAAGTGTCGACCCCTCCCTCAAGACCATATCCCTGGTGGTCCAGTGGACTGCTAAGCCCGATCACGGCACAAAGTGTTTTAACCCCAGAACATATCCCTGGTGGTCGTGGACTGCTAAGCCGATCGCAGCACCAAAGTGTTTAAACCTCCCCCAAGACCATATCCCTGGTGATCTAGTGTCCCCCACACCACCCACTCCACTGAGCCCCACCATCTCGTCTCGCATATCCTTACTCGCCGCCGGTCGCCGACTGATTGTCTGTTCTTAGCCAGACGCTTGACATGGAGGCAAGAGTCATCGGGCATGCAGTTTATATACGTATAAGCAGTAGTCTAGATATGTGAATGAATCTATTCATTCGATATATCTGACTGCTTTGTATAGTATAGTTGCTCCATTGGCTCTTGCTCTGCACCACTGGCATGCAGTCTCACCGAGCAGTCAGTCGGCAGGCAGCGGGTGGTAGGCGGTGGATGCTGCCCGCTGGCTGCCAGGGGGCGGGCGGGGCCGGGTGGGTGGGTGGGGACACCAGGATCACCAGGGATATGGTCTTGGGGAGGTTTAAACACTTTGGTGCTACGATCGGGCTTAACAGTCCACTGGACCACCAGGGATTTGTTCTTGGGGTTGGAAGCTTGGTGCCACGATCGGCTTCACAGTCCACTGGACCACCAGGGATATGTTATTGGGGGTTGGAACTTTGCTGCCCGCGATCAGGCTTCGAGGTCCACTGGACCACCAGGGATATGGTCTTGGGGAGGGTTGGACACTTTGGTGCTGTGATCGGGCTGATGAGGGGTGGGTTTTATTTATCACTTTTGCCCGCGATCGGGCCAGTCGGGGAGGGGTGTTTTAACATATGCCCGCAATCGGGCCAGTCGGGGAGGGGGGTATTTAAACATATGCCCGCTGATCGGGCCACAGTCAGGGAGGGGAAACTATATGCCTCATTGGACTCTGGGGGCACAAGGAGTAGGTTGAGGGCCACCCACAGGTGGCAGCTGCTGTGTTGTGCCCTGCAATGTGGCAGCTCACCTGTGGGTGGCCCTCGACTTACTCCTTTTTTTTGGCTCAGGTTGTGCAGGTGCAGGTTGTACCTGCACTAACTCTGCACAGCCCGGCTGAATATCGGGCTGTGCAGTTTATGCATGGTTTCTCCCCCTCCGGTTCAGCATGCCTTCATTAGCATTGCGCTGTTGCTCAGCTTGACTTGGGGGGCGCAACTGCCTCTTGCTGAATATGGCAGGATGGTGCAATTTTGGACTTGCGCAGGTGCAACCCTATTGTGCATGGTGCAACCCTTTTGAATATCCAGCCCATAGTGTACTTGTTTCAATATATAGTGTATTTATTTCAGTATATAGTGTATGCAGATTTTTTAATGTATAGTTTATTTCAATAGATAGTGTATTTGTTTCAATAGTATAGGGGTGTGGCAGCACCCCTATAGTTAGGGTTAGATCAACACTTCAATGTTAACCCCCACTTTTTGCACCTTAAAGCAGCAGTAGTACAAAATCAGGAAGTGAGCTATCAAAATTCTGTTTTTTGGCTGTAAGCATGCAGCCAAAGTTCCAGTTTTCATACCTGTAAATGTTTTTTTCCAGTCATCTTTAGTTTTTTAGATATTTGCAATTTATTTGAATTGCTGTAGCGCTAAAACAAATATGGTGGCTGATTATTTTCAGCTGCGCTTTTTCTACAGGTCACATCACCTCTTTTGACAACAGCAGAAGGACCGTCTGCTGACCATTCCCGATGTCCCTGCAAGTCATTCGCATGTGCAGTTGGCAGCAGAGGGGGTTCCAGTGCAACATGGTTAGTGGCAGACATGTAAACAAAAGCAGAGAATAACTGAGCAAATTACTCGGTGATGGTGCAATGCCAGTGAGAAAGAGTACCAGATATATGATTAGCAGGGCACAGGGAATAAACTGTCAAAAAAGCGCAATTTTTTTTTCATAGTACTGTTGCTTTAATAACTGTGGTGTACTTTGATGAAATGGCCCAAAATCTGGCATGCCCGGTCAGGGTGTCAGGGTCATGGAGAGTTTCCTGACAGCATTTTATATGATTTTTGAAATATGGAGTGGTAAAAACAAATCAGAAAAAGAAACACTTTTTTTCTTATACTTAACATGGGATGTTCTGCCCTCATCTATATACCAGATGGTACGACATTTATGCCTGAAATTTTCAGGGATGATGGGTTATGTGCCAAGGTGTGCCTTTGAATGATCTGGTGAAAAAATATAACGGCATTTTGAATTGTAATGAATTTTGTGATAGTCACTAGACAGGCAGATAAAAAAATATCAAATTGTTAATAGTTTAGGCTTTATTGTCTGTGTTCAGAGAAATACTATTCGTGATGTCAGCCATCTTTTTTTCCATTTTAAAAATGGCTTTTTGGAGACGCCCATTAGTGAATGAACAAGATGTGTATTTAGGTCTCAGGCACATCCTTAGTTTGATGTTTATCTTAGAATTTTGAAATTTACAGGGCAAATATGTTTTTTTTTTGTGAGAATCATTGTGCTACACCAGCTGCAAGTGTCTTAGCCACTCCACGGGAGCGTCTTGACCAGGCACAGCACCTGCATTCTCTTCAGACCTTCTTCCAGTTCGTAGAGTGTGACAGGAGTAGCGGTAGTTTCCTACTGGTATGATACCACTGTCGCTGTAATGCATTTCATGCTATAGACTGTGTGGTTTTTCATGCATTGTTTTGGCAACACTATATTGACCCAGTACGATTTAAAGCCATCCTCTTATCCATTTATCATTTACTTCCCATAATGCTCTCTTTTCTAAGTTTGCACAATAAACAAGTCATAATTTGTAGTTTGCTTGGATGGACTGTCAGTAGCTAACTAACATCTTTTACAAGTTTTTTTGTAAAACACAAGCTGGAGTTACATTTACAAATTGTTTGCTTATTTTTTTCACAGAGATCCATTCTACAGTGGTGACTTTAATTTACTAAAAGGAGAGAACTGCCAGTGCCAGCTACCATTAGTAACCTTTTTACTAGTGTCCAAATCTGAAAAACAAAACCGAATTTTAATTATTTTTTCCTTTTTATTTTTCTGCACAAATTTGGAAGGGGGGGGTGTTCTAGTCAGCCTTCACAGTCAAACACCTGAGTGGTCACGAGAGCAAGCTGTCACTATCACTCTTCACTTAGTTCACACAAACCACAATGTTTATTGTCGTGAAGCCTGCCTAACACAATTTCAGACTCTCCCCTTTCCAGACTATAAGCCAATAAAAAGAATTACTGACACTAGTCGAGTCAAATCTGAAAAAAAAGGTCCATCAGTGACATGACCACCCTGCACACAATCTCCCACTGAGTACCCACCACCTTGCAATTTCCAGACCTCTCTACACACCCTCACTAACCTGTGTGGGTCCCAGTGTGAAGATGAGAACCCCATTGAAATACATTGACCTGCGCTTACCTTATTTCTCCTATAGTAGTTGCCAGTTCCAGCAGTAAGATATGTGTTCATTGGGAGAGTGCATCTTTACACTGGGATCAGTTCAGGTGAATGACAGTGTGTAGGGAAGCTGGGGGGGGGGGTGAGGTGATGGGTAGAAATGTGCAAAGTGAAGAAAATTCAGTCCGCAAAAAATTTCACTGAGTGCATTCATTACATGAAATGCAATCCACGAAATTTGCAGATTCTGTAGCACAGTGTGGAATTTCACGGGTGAAATTCCACAGCGCACAAACTTGCACAATAGGTATAAATCCCCGGTGTCTAATGCCCCTCCCCCACTGATCATCAGCCCCCCATTGCTACCCAGTTGGCCACAAAGTAAAGATATATATATATATATATATATATATATATATATATATTTATTAAGTCCCTTATGGTCCCCCCACCATCAATCGCAGGCCACAGTTCAAATAATGAAGCTTCCCCAAGGCCCTCACACATAAAGGCTGAATCGCTGGCCAGTCGACCCCAATAAAAATATGAAAAACATCCCAGTGCAAACAAGATGAGGGCAACTTGCTTCACATTTGCTGGTCCTGCCCTAAGGTTGCCCCGTTATGGGCACTTATTAAGCAATGGACTGATCCCCTTCTAGGTCTGGCTGACCTATTCTTGGCCGAAGTCTGCCTGCTAGGGGATCTCTCAACCATTCCAGTACTGAACTGCAAACATCAAATAACCCTGATCTCAATGTCAGTAAAAAAGATAGTTCTGAGGCATTGGAAAGACAGTATAGAAATGACATATACTGAATGGCTTCAAGAGCTCCTGGCATATCTTAGAACCAAAAAGGCTATAGCTAGTCTATATAACAGACTTAAGAGGTTCAATAAGATATGGGGACCTTTACATTCCCTTTACTCTCTGCAAACTGTTGGTAATGATACCTCAATCTAGACTTAATGTTCACGGAAAAGTACTCTGTGTTGGGTAATGGGGGGTATGGGAGGGTTGGTGGAGGGAGGGGGAGGATAGACCCTATATTTTCACAATGTATATGTTGTCTATTACATGTACAAAATGGATCTATTCCATGTACTGTAAAACCTTTAATAAACTTTAAACTGACAAAAAAAAATATGAAAGACATTTTAGTAAATTCAATCCCTGAGTGTCTAGTGGACCCCCACCCCACCCTGTCAGGGAGTACCCAACCATGCCACTCTCCCCCATCCCAATCCCACCCTGACCAGGCCACTGGCACAGCCCTCCACTCACCTTCATGGCGGCAGCCCAACTGAGCTCTTAATGAACAAGAGTGTGCTTGTTCAAGAACATGCACATTGACAGCTTGCGGTGTTTTAGGTGCTTTTCAGAGGGATTGAGAATGGGGGCTGCTCCAGTCCCTGGAGGGGGTGGGATGGGAGGGAATGGCATTGTAGTCTCACCACCACACCAGTGACTGGAGCAACCCTCCCATTTTCTACCCCCTGAAAAACTCCCTAAAAAAATGCAAGCTGTCAATGAATGAGGGCATGCTTGTACAAGCACATGCTCATTCATTAAGAGGTCAGTCAGACTGCTGGCTGTGGAGGTGAGTGATGGGCTGTGCTGGTGGCCCGGTTGGAGTGGGATCGAATGGGAGGAGTGGGGTGGTGTGGTGGGGTACTCCTAGATGGGGTGGGGGGGTCCACTAGACACCAGGAATTAAATTTACCAAAATGTCTTTTATATTTTTATTGGGGCCTACTGGCTTGTGATCTACCAGTATGTGTGGGGGCCTGGGTGGAGTTTCTTTCTTTGAACTGTGGCCCACGATTGGTGAGGGGGACCACAAGGGACTTAATTAAAAATATACATTTATATTTTTACATTGTGGCCAACTGGCCAGCGTTGGGAAGGGGGTGGCTGGAGATCAGCAGAGGTGGTGGACCACCAGATACCAGGTATTTGGGATACCTAACGTCTTCTTGCTTTGGGGTTTTCTTAAGTGCAATCCAAAAGGCATGGTGAAGTAACAATTTGTGAATTTCCAGGGAAAGTCACATATTTTATGAAATAATCCACTGATGTGAATTGTGTGACTTCACTGGAAATCCACTGGTGAAGTTAAACTTCGCTGTATCTCCAGTGGTGGGTGCTCAGTGGGAGGTCGGGCTGGGGGGGGCAACTATAGTAAAGGTCCTTGCTGTCACATAATTTCTGGTTATAACTCTTTGCCAACACTATCCATGATGACTGACCAAGGTTAAATGAAAAACGCAGTAGGTGTGACAAAAATATTTACTTTTAAAGAAAAGCAATATTTTTTTTTTTTACTATCTCAAAAAGGAAATTGATTGCGAAAAAGTTTGTTAATGCACAAGAAAAAAAGTCTACCAGGAAGAGCAGCCAACAGTTTTTAGTTTTTAATAAGACTAAAATAACAAGAAACTGCTGGGGAGAAAAAAAAAGTGAATATCTTGAACTGGTAATTGTGTGTACGTGTGGGGGAGATAAGTTGAACAGAATGGCTCTGTGGGGGGGAGCAACAGAAGATGGAACATCACAAAAAGAAGGGACTAGTTTACAACAAAGAAACATAAAAGTCATTGTTCTAAATTTCTAAAATGTTTTTTACAGTTTTTTAAATCTCATCTAAAAATGCCACAGTTTGCCATTTTCTAAGCATAAAAATACCCTCCAGGGTGGGCGATATTGGGAAATATTGGACCTTCCAGGGGCTATATGGCCCTCTGCCTGTGGTATCGGGACTAATTATGCCCCTGGGTGGTCCGGTATTTCACAAAACCGCCCACCCTGTTAGGTATTAGTGCTTACATACAATGTAAGCATTTCACTATATAATGTATGTGTTTCTCTATATGAATTATGCAATATAGTGTATGCATTTCACTATATAGTGTATGTCTTTTACTATATAGAGCATATAGCCACAGATTCTGAATTATATCCCTAATGGCATCCCATAAGTGAGGGAGGGGGCATGATAGAAACATGCAGATATTTTCACAGGGTTAACAGCATGGCTTGCAAAGACATATTCATATTAAGCAGGGATACAGGTACTCAGAGGAATTCACAGAGGGGTAGATTTAGGAGGGATGTCCATAAGTACTTTTTCATTGATAGAGTGGTGAGCAAGGGAAACAGACTGCTGAAGGCATGGTAAAGGCCAAAACAGTGACAGGCTTCAAGGTACTGTGGTGAGCTTATTATTTATTTATAATTGTTGACCAGGAATGGTATATTGAGCTGAGATATCTTGTTTCCAAGTGCATCCAAAGGGCTGGGAGCTTAGTTCCAGGTGCATCCTGGGGGGTGGGTTATATGGACTTTCTTTCTTTCTTTCTTTCTTTCTTTCTTTCTTTCTTTCTTTCTTTCTTTCTTTCTTTCTTTCTTTCAGGGATCCTAGGTCAAACAGTTTGGATGCAGGGTCAGATAGCAATGGATCCTATGTCAGATCCAGGGATCCTGGTGTAACCCACCTACAAATGGGGATCACTAGAAAGCCTTCTTTGGGTGAGCATAAATGCTCTCCGCCAGGCTGGTGTCCTGTATTTCAGCTGATTTAAAAAATAATTGAGTGAGAGTGCCTAATGCCTCCATGTACTGTCGCTTTAAGAGCTGCCAACCTGCAGTATAATTAATTTGAAATGGGGGTCTGTGTGTTTCCCTGCTCGAGTCCCTCCTAGACCACTGAGCAAATCATTCTGTTTCTGCAGTCGCTACATGTGCAGAGGGAGCCTTGTTGAAAGATTTAACTGTTTGCCAGAAATCATTTAGAGTGACTGAGAAAATATAGTTTGTCTAACCTGTCTTCCTTTCAGCATGAACTGTTTCAAGGTAGCTCTTTCATTTTGGTTCTGAATAGCTGATTTGGACCAATCAGGATGATAGGAAGACCGTAAAATGGAGCCTGTGGATGAATCAGAACTTGGACTCTCAATTTTGAGCCAGCCACAAAGGGATTGTATGGGCAATGACTCTGGGAAATGTAGTTTTAACCTTTGCGCCTTTTTCTACCAACAGAGGGAGTCTTATTGTGAGTGACAGCTGAACCAGCTAACAGAATGGTGTGGAGCTAAAGGAAATGCCCTGCTCTGTGACTGGGAAGATTAGATCAGTTGTGACTGTGAAGAGAGAAGGAGCTCTGTGCTTCTGCAGTATATAGTTTCACTTGGGAAGCGCGTGTGAGGCCCTGAGTTTCGGTCTGCAGCCTTTGTGAGTGCCAGTTTGGACTGAATCCATGTTGTGAGGAGAAAGAAGCACTAGAAGTGTAGAAACCAGGCTAACCCTGTAGAAGACTGGAGAAATTGCTGAATCGTGCTCGGTCTGTCAGGAACTGAAGCTAATGTGTGTGCTCCCGGGTATTTTGCAGTAATTGCGATCGGGATCGAGGAGCAGCCTGCCTGGTATAGTACTTTCCTTTTACATATGAATGTGCATAGTGCTTGTGGGGGAATCGCTATTTCCAATCCCCAGTGCTGTGTGCTATGTGTTGAAGCTGGAAGCAAACCCCAGCTTGTCTCGGACTAAATCCATTTGCTATCAACTGCATTGGGGTCCAGTCACAAGGACTTTGTCTCCATGCCTTGTTGTTCTGGTAATCCAGAAGAACATCCACCATCCGGTTTTCAGCTTGGGTATTGTGAGTACAAGTCAGGGTATTCCCCTGCAGCCTGTTTTCAATCACAAGTGTGTCATCTAATTCTTGTTGTTTCTCTGCTTCATGGACTGAGCCATCCGGCTCCGGATTACAATTTGTGTGTGCATGTGTTTTTCCATCAAAGGGTCCCAACCAGCTGCACTGACCCTGGCTAGCTCCCACCATCCTGGGTACCCAGAGAATGACATTTTGGACCCTATATGCATGCACAGTACTGTGATTTGAATATTTCCAAACCAAAACAACCTGATTGCCCCTCCTTGTTACTGCCCCCTCTAATAAATCAGATTTGTTGTTATTGAACTATATGCTGTCTTTGGTATCAGTATATGTAGAAAAAGCATTGTATTGTGATTGTGTATATTGCCTAACCTTGTTTTACAGGGGGTCCTCAGAGACGTGCTGCAGAATCAGTCTCGAGGGTAAGTGGTACTTTGTGAGTGAACAGTGTGTATATGTGGGGTATTGGCATTGTAACTCCTGCGTACTGTGCGAGCCACTAGAGGGAACCAAAGGGGGTCACAGTGTCCCAGAGGGCTGTGATCAAGCTAGTCTAACCACTACAAACCCTGACTTCTGGGTGAAGGCACCCGTCATAGAACCTAGGCCCGTCAACCTGTTAGTAGCCAAGCAGACAGATGTGGTAGCCCTTGGGATAGTGCCACCTAGGGGTTACACTAGGTCAGACAGTTAGGACCTGAGCTGGATCTGCTGCTAAGATCCACAGGACCCATGGTGTTTGTAGGATCCATGCATTGGATTTTAGAAGGTCAGATCCATCATCAGACAGCACTGCTATCCTACCACAGCAACTATCTGACCAAATGGGAGATATCTGTTGGTATCCTAATTTCTAGGATACTATCTGAGCAACACTATTTTGATTATAAAATGGCTCATCTGTAAAAAAAAAAAATAAAAAACTTAAAAAAATTAAGAAGTTTATTAAAAGTAGATATTGTGTCATTTTTTTAGTGGGTAGGTATAAATATATAAACAAGCATTTGTCAATGCCGAATGTTTCCTTGGATGGTGTATGTGGCAGGGATGTATTAAAGTTAAGAGGCTGCATTCACAAACTGCAATGTAGCTTCATAACTTTGTTGTTTTTAATACTTTTACACCAAATTTTGAACATAGCCTTTTTATGACCCTACCTCATGAACAATGGTGGAGAAAATGTTCAACTCCTGCCCAAAAGGTGATTTCATGTAATGACTATGAAATCACCTTTTGGGATGAAAGAACACATTTTGGACAGGATTTGAAAAATAACAGCTGTCATATTCATCAGGTGCTGTGAAGAAATGGCTTTGTTGAAAATTGGGGTCATAATATTGAAAATTACCAGTGTTATGCACCTGCATTCACAAACTTCAATGTAGCCTCATAACTTTGTTGTTTTTTTTATATTTTTACACCAAATTTTCAACATAGCCTTCTTATGAGACCCCACCTCATGAACAACGGTGGATAAAATCTTCAACTCCTGCCTGAAAGGTGTTTTCAATCAGGAACCATGAAATCACCTTTCAGAACAGATTTACCTAATGTCACTTGCATTGTTCATGAGGTTGTGTCCCAAAAGAGGTATGTTGAAAATCTGGGGTAAAAATATTGAAAAATGCCCAAGTTATGCTGCTAAGTTCAAACTCCATTGAACTCCGTTGAGCCACACACCTGATTTCCTCAGTTCGCGGTCCGATGTTGAAGAGTGAAGATATCTCTGTGGTGTGGAGAAGATCATGGTGTTGGATGCCCACTGGGTAAATAACAGCTTGTGGGGATGTGAGGTGGTGGGTGCTGAGTGGGAGGGTCAGAGGGGGGACTAACGGCACAACAGACAATGATGGATGGTTTTCTGCTTTACAGGATTCCCCCAGGAAAAAAACAAAACAATGGTCAGTTTTCTATATTGCAGGTGATGACACTGGGGATTGGGCACCCCAAGTTTCACTGTTACATTTATGGGGGGATGCTGAGAGGGAGAATCAGTGGGGGGGCAGTAATAAAGAAAAAAAAACAGGACAGGGTCAGGAGGATTGGGAATGGGACAGCACACAGAGGGAGAGAGCGGATAGTTCACTCAATATTTTTTACCTTTCTGCATAATGCAGTTACATGGATCAAGCATGGCTACCTCTCTGGCAAAACAGCTGGATGAGTTTGTGGAGGTGTTCACTTTTGCCTCTCTCTATGCTTCTTAGCTGTGGCCATAATTTCTGCAGAGCATACATCTTGCAGTCGTGAGACCTCAATCACGGAAAGAGCAGCACTACCATGGCCTACTGCCGCCCCATTAACCAGTTCCCTGATCAGCAACTGGTTGTTGGCTGCCATTGCAGAAAAAGGGGGGGGGGGGGTGGCTTGGCTTGCAGATCGGTGGCAGCAGTGAACAGGAGACAGAGCTAATGGCAGCCCGCTGTTAGGAGCAGGATGAGAAACTGATGGGGCAGGACAGGCCAGGAAGTCACTCATCAAGAGCCTGCAACTTTGGTCTGGGTTGGAAGCTGTACTTGAGCAAAAAATATCGGATTACACAAGAATGGACACACTCTAGCCTTCTTCATACAGAAAGAGAACAGTAATCCCATATAGGTGGTGTGTTTTAAATCCTTTTGGCAGCTACAGCATTGCATATTGTCTTAACAAAGATCCCAGCTTATTGCACTCATTTCTGACATGTAGCAGATATCCCAAGCTAATGTAGAAATACAGAAGTCAGGATAGCCAGGAAGGGATTGCTCTGCTCCTCAGAGCTGATGATATATATATTGCTTAATTAAGAAAGCATGTCACTGTCATTCTCCCTTCTCGGCTGATCAGAGCAGGAGACAGAGAGAGGAGTTTAACACAATGTTCCCGCTTTCTAGCAAGCTATGAGCTACAGAACTTTGCTTGAAAACTCTGGTGTAGATGCAGTGTTACCGTGTTCAAACACGGTACAGGATAATGTTGTCGTGCTCCTTCAGTTAGTTTAAAAACTTTTTTTGATAACATTTTTAAAACCAGACCAACAGTGTGTACAGGCTCACTGTTACAATTATGGAGGTGAGGGGATGAGAGGGATGGCTGGATGGGGGGGAACAGTAATATAAAGAAAAAAATCCAAATGGGACAGGAAACAGAGGATTGGAGGTGGGACAGCACACATAGGGAGGGAGTGGGAGGGTTTTAGCTGTGACAGCCTGTAGGGCGTGGCAGCTGGAGGGAGCCACAGAAAGGGCAATCAAGTTGAGCCAAAACTAGTGATGGGGCCAGTGCCTTCCCTCACCCTACAGTTCCTGTGCCTACGAGTGATGTACATAAAGCTGCTCCACTGCTTGCCGGCCTGATTTTATCCAAATGAAAGTAATGAAGCACTCTCTCATTGGAGTGCTTCAGTCCTTTCAAGTACACAAAGTTTACACCCATAAAACTGTGACCATCATACTCTGCTTGCATGGTCATTGGTCTGTCAGGGACGAGTGCAGTGTAGATTGCTCTGCATTGGGCTAGTCTGTGAAACAGCTTTGAAATGCTGTTCTCTAAAGCAAAGCAAAATGTTTCTTGTGCATGTGCAAGGAAACATAAAAATAGTGCAGATTTCCTGTTTTGTCCAGCAGGTGGAACTACTGTGCTGTTTGTGTGCCTCTGTTCCCTACCTACCTATGTACTTTCTCTCTCTCTCTCTCTCTCTCTCTCTCTCTCTCTCTTTAAATGGTGGTAATGAGGCAGTGTTTCCTATTTTGTCACTCAACTCCCTCCACAGGTTTCGGCCATCTCTATGTACATGTTAGTGCCTTTCCCTGTAAGTTGTACATTGCAAGCTGCAGATTCCCTGTCTATGACTACTTTATACAGTAAGTGCCATTTCTTGAGTGGAGCTTCAATCACAGTGTGCAGGCTAACTCTACTAAAGTAAGGAGCAGGGATGTAAGCATGGACTGCTGATTACAATAACAGCTTTGTTGTGTCTTCTAAATTACTTATTTAAGAAACATAAGGAAGACAAATGAGATCTGTGATCTGCACAGAAACTCTGACAGCGGAAGGGAGGACTTTATCTCTGGACGAGAGTAGGGAAATGGACTAGTGAAGCCGATCACAATGACGCCTTGTGGTGAAGGTGACTGCAGTGAGAGCTTTTATTTTCTTTTTAATGTATTTCTACAAAAAAAAAAAATGGAAAAGAAGTGTGTATGCCATATAATTACAAAGGTGTTTCATGAATGTGTGGTTTTCAGCCAACCTGGTGGCACTGGGGATTGAGGCACTGGATGCCACATCTCGTGCCATGCTGGTGACTGGTGTTCAGGAGTGAGTGCAGGCTTCCGGGGGTCAGCAGGGCAAGAGAAAGATCAAGCATCCCAGGGACAGCTCTCCTTCTCTGGGGAAGAGGGTGACCAGATGTCAGTGAATGCCTGGCCCCTAGCAGTGACTGGGGGCTGGCACACTGACACTGCAACAATGGGGTAAGAGGCAGACAGATGCCTGATGGGGTGTGTACACAGGAGCATGTGTGGCACCATCACTGGCATCCCTGCATGCTCTGCCCCTAGGGACCAAGTACACAGAACACAGGAAAAGGGGCTCCTGGTCGGGCAGCATGAGCTTCCGTCCTCCGTGGCACCTACCCCAAATGGCACTTCCCCCGAAGTCTGAATCCATTTCAGATGAGTTGAGTTGGGGGCTCCTCACCACCCTGCCATGGAGGGGGAGCCCATAGGGGATAAAGTGGGAAATTGGCCTGATGTCGGAGTACGGGCTGGGAAGACAGTTGGGATGTACAGCCGACCAGGGTGTCAGGGATTGAAAATAATAGCAAAAAAATAATTAATGTGTGGTTTCATGGCTGTTTCCTGACACTTGCATGGAGAGGTTTATATTTAAAAAAATGTTTGAAGTTCTGGCAAATGCCACAGTAGCCATGCCAAGTGTGGGCAACTTGAACATGGGCTGTGGACTGAGTTTTATCAAATTTCATGCAGTCATGTGTGTGCTGGGACTAGATCCATGATGCCGTACTGGGTTAACATCATGGGTCTAGCCCTAAACTGACCAGTGAGAGCACAGCAAGTCTTCTTGACATTTTATAATGAGTTATAGAACCAACTATCCTTACTGCGTGGTCTACATGGTCAGAGAATGTCATGGACCAGTCCAGAATCAGTCCAAGGCATTTGAAAGTTTGCATTTGCTCAATAAGAGCACCTGTATTGGTTGAGATTGTGAGACCAGAGGATAGGTCTGCCCTGCTGTGGTTGCCAAACAGCATGCATTATTGATGGTTCCATGTGATTATGGCAAAAGTCTAAAGGCGATCACCATTATCAAGAAGTCAAGGGTGCCAAAAACATGTTCTGCACTCTGACACCCTGACACACAGGAAAAGGGTGCCAGGAACTTACTTTTGCCCCCCACTCCCCTACTAAATTATTCTCAGCTCCAGGGGAGTGCATGTCTTGGGAGGTGAAAACATTAATAAATAAAAGATTCAGGCTGGGCAAAATAAAATTGCACCAGCACCTGGACCCAAACCCAGTACCACCACCGCCGCAGCTGCAGACCAACCCCCGATGCCACGATGCAGCTCAGCAGCCCACCGGAGTGCCACCTCCCACAGCTCCTCCATCGCCTCCCAGCCCACACTCAGTGTGCTCGCTTCTCCCATCCCCCCACATGTGTATGTATGTATAGCGACATCCTGTCACTATTTTTTCCAACCCCCCCATCCCCTCCCATTGCCGTGAGGGATTCACTGGGGAGCAGGTCGCCGTTACAGACGGCACCCTTCCCCAAGCGCCCTCCTCACGGGATACCATTATTGACAGAGGAATGTTGACCATGACACCAGGTAAACTTCTGCATTCTTCATTGATAAGTGTTATTACTTCCACCTGGACATGGAGCTGGACCAGAGATAGGCAGAAGGGACCTTGGCTTCATGTATCATCCAAAGGATGGCACCTTAGATGTGTAGCATCCCCCTCATACTGCATTACAGTGTCACTTATGAGTATTACCCCAAGTGCTTGGTGTGGGGATAGAACTCATGACCAGTTGATCTTCTGGCCCCAGAGGTGAGAGTACTACCTACTGAGCCACTGACACTGCTATGGCCATAGTAAGATGGTAGTGGGCTGAGGTAAGGGATGGGGATAGCCACTGAGCCCTCTATAGAACAGATAGGATGAGCTGCTGCCATCATTTTCTATGTTTCTATGAGCTGCTGGATGGATCAGAGGTAGTGTGAGGGATGTGCTTTCTGAACTACTGTAGCACTTTTCCTCTCTGGGGACAGGGCTGGCATTATCCACTAAAGTCATGGGTGTAACAAACAGCATTTCCCAAATACCATGAATAATAGCTCAGTCCTTATTTGGGAATAAAAATGAATCACACTTCCTATTCATGGCTATTCAGCTCAGTGACATCAGCTGCACTAAGACTGCAATTTATTTATTTATTTAGTTTTTGTTGACCGGGTAAGTGCACTAGACAAATCCTGCCTATTTTCAGGCACGACCTGGGGAAGGGGGGATACAGATGAATGCCAACTGACCTTGAACCAGATTAAGCTGTTTGTGGTATTTTTAGTGAATGAGGGAAATTTGGCCAGGACACCGGGGAAATTCCCCTACTGGCTGCTGGTCGGCGGCTAGTCTGGGAGTCATCCTGACGTCACGCTGCAGTATGGCAGACGTTTCAGAGCATCGGGAGGAGATGGAGGTTGGAGCGAGTATGGTATCTCAGGAAAGCATGGATCTGCATAGCGAGAAGTCTAACGTTTCTTTACCTGATGTGGAACTACAGAACCCGATTGTGGAGCTGTCTTTCTCGGATACAGGCACTGTTGGTCTGGTAGTGCCTTCTGAAGATTTGATTTGTGGATCCTTGTCTTTTCCTGCCGTTTCTCTGTCGACGCCGAGGAAAGAGGACGAACCGGAAAGCGCTGTGCAAACCGAGCCCCAAGAGGACCTTAATTTTGCGGATACGGTTCCCGGGAAGACGGCTTTAGGGGACGGACCATGTACTTCCTCTATTGTGCGACGGCAATTCGGCTTACAAGGAGACAGCCAGGATGTGGGCATTCAGGACTGGTCGGAAGAAGTGGCTTTGACGGAGGCAGGCTGGCGGAAAACGGAGTTGGGAGTATGGACACCTGTTTCTTCCCGGACATCAACTGCTACTTTGCATGCCAACGATAGCCAGGCTATGAGCTCAGGTACAGAAATGCAGCATATTACTGGGTTTCAAAGCAGTGAAAGGAAGGGTGGGGAGAGTATCTCAGCTTTTTCTAAGCCTAGTACCTCCACAGCTGTTTTGACTACTTTAACAAATCCTGCTGACTCTGCTTTACAGGAGCATGCTCAAAAACCCCCCATGTCTGAACTTTTCAAGAACAAATTGGAACAAGCACCTCGAAGGAATGCAATAAGGATCAGATATAAAGGGGGTTTACCAGATCATCCGGATAGATATTTTGTTTTCAAAACTTTGTTGAAAGGTTCTATGGGTTTCGTGGCTAAGGACATATATGCT
Source organism: Neoceratodus forsteri (assembly GCA_016271365.2). NCBI lineage: Eukaryota > Metazoa > Chordata > Ceratodontiformes > Ceratodontidae > Neoceratodus > Neoceratodus forsteri. The sequence continues at coordinate 763,091,792 of CM028138.1, read as the reverse complement.
CTTATTCATATTTCTGGGAGGATTCTTTTGATGTTAGTTTTCAGGCTAGTTCTCATATGGAACGTTTTGGAAAAATACTCTGTGTACAAAAATACACCCCTATGGTCCCCTTTCTTTGCAATACCCTTTCTAAACCTCTTATCGTTTTGTAACCATAATGTTTAGGAATGAAGGCGTTCATGTTAGTGATATTTATCACTGGCTTCAGTCAAATGTGACGTTTGGGCCCACCTGAGGCCCTCTTGGATGTGGAAGGCATTTGGACAGGAGGCTGGAAGTTTAAAGTGAAACTTTTTCAAGTTAATTCAGACATCGTACACTTGCCTAATAGTTTTTTTTTGGGGAAGGATAGGGGTGTTTGTTTCTATGCTGGTCAGCCCCGAGCTTGTTATAAATGTGGGGACCACACTCATATTAGTAGTGTGCGTGACATTCTGAAATGTCCCTTATGTGGTGGTTTTGGCCACTCTATTGATAGGTGTACTAATATTTTTAGATGTAACCTTTGTGATGAGAAATGACATACGTTTCACCAATGTCCTTGGGCACGACGTAATTGCTCAGAGGGTCTTGATCATGATGGTTTGTTGCATAAGGCTCAATCCACAAATAGGGGATTTTGTGAACCTAATTTTTCTACTCCCCCTACTATTTCTCCTGTTGTACCATTATCTGCTCCTATAGATTCCCTTAGTGAAGGGTTGGGTCTTTCTGAAGGACTTCAGGCATCAGGTGTAAAACCAGGCCCAAAACCTCCACCTGTTAGTAACAACCACCTACTTTAATTATGCCTCCGCCCTTTGAGATGGTGAAGAATAGACGTCTCACAAGAGCTTCATTAAAACAAACTCTCTCTACTCCTCTCCCTACTGAGAATTTTTTTCCTTTGCAAGATGAGATTCGGATTCAGATCTTGAATCTGATGCTTCCCACATTTCAGAGCTTATTACTGATGATGAAGACAGTAAAGCTACTGAATTGGCCAAAGAAAAAAAGGAAAAAAGTTAAGAAACGGAAAGTTAGCCAACAAAATAGTATTTAGAACTGCTTTATGTCTACATTAAAACTAGCCACATATAATGTCTGCAGCTTGAAAGCCTTTAAGAAACAATTGCCTATTTTTTGTATTTAACATCTAAAATTGGACATCATCTTTTGCAAGAAACTAGGCTTTCTTCCTTGGGGAAACTAATCAATTAAAAAGTAAATGGACCATGGGGCCCTCCTTTTGGACCTTCGGACCAGATGTAGCTGATGGTCTTGGAATATTATTTTGTAGTTCTGTATTTAGGATTACTAAAGTTATTGATGTCCACCCGGGTAGAATTTTGCTTTTGGATTGTTCCTTTCACTCCTATTGTTTTCGGCTGATTAATATTTATGGTTCCCTATATAAGACTGGTCGTATTGAATTATTTGATGAAATTAGGCCTTTCCTATTTACCAAAAAGCACATTATTTGGGGGGGTGATTTTAATTGCTCCATAGATTTAAAATTTACAAACCTTACTGGCAAAAAGGTTTATTGTGATTCAAATACACTTTTTCACATTGTAAAGGATGCAAATCTTAAGGACGTCTATAGAAGCATACATGCACAGGCCGGTGAGACCTACCATCGTCATACTTTTGCCACACGTATTGATATGATTTTTATTTCTCGTTACTTATATCCTGTTGTCTGCTCGGTTGTACCTACAGAATTTTCAGATCATTTTATTTTATTTTGTACCCTTTCTTTGACACATCTACCCCCTATATTTCATTCCATGATCAATCGATGGAGACTTAATGTTTCCTTTTTAAGTAAACCTGTTTATTTTTCTAAATTGGAATTTTTTTTTGCAGCTAAATACTCTACACTTGATTTTTTTTCCTCTCCTTTTGAGTGGTGGCTGCAGACGAAAAAAGAAATACGAGCATTATTTCAAGGCTGGGGTAAGGGACAAGTAGTTTCTGATTATAGGAAATATTTACTTCTTAGGAATCAATTATATAAATTAATGTCTATATCACCCAGGCACCGGGTTGCTTATGCTTCTCAAATCTCTGGAATCAAAGAACAAATGAGAAAATTTCAATATAACAGAGCTCATTCCCTGGATTTAGAATTCTGGTTCGGAACAAAAAAATGTCCAGCATCTGATCCTTATCAAGCATGTAAATTGCGTTTAGCTGACACTTTTATGACAGGATTATGTGATTCGGACAATACTTTGTTTACTACAGATTTGGATATGTTAGCTTTCGTACAGCGTTATTTATTAGATTATTTTTCATGTTCAATTACATCTGCATTAGATTCTTTCCCAGTGCAAACGTTAGGTGTTTTACCTGCGGTTCCGGAAAGTTTGTTACAGCTTTTGACTAGCCCTATCTCCTCGCAAGAAGTTATTGACGTTATAAAACAGCTCAATTCTGGATCTTCTCCAGGACTTGATGGCATACCCAACGAATTTTATAAATCTTGCATACTTTATATGGGTTTTTTTCTACCTTTAGTTTACAATTCCTTTTTGTTTTCAGGCAAGCCTTGTAAAGAATTTTCCATTTCTTTGCTGAAGTTTATCTACAAAAAAGGTGATAGATCTCGTTTAACAAACTGGAGACCTATAAGTTTATTGAATAGTGACTATAAGATTTTAGCTAAAATCTTAAATATACGTTTGGAAAGAGTGGCTAGAATTCTAATACACCCTACACAAACATGTGCCATTTCACAAAGGAAAATACAGCATAATCTTTTTCTGATTCGGGATTTATTTGCAAGTAAGGTTACTTTTCAAAATTCTGAAATTGTGGTTGCATTAGATCAAACAAAGGCATTTGATGCTGTTTGTCATTCATATCTTTATTTTATTTTGCAACAATATGGGATTCCAAGCACTTTTGTGCACAGGATTAGTAAATTATATAATCAGGCGGTTACCATTCCCATTGTGAATAGTTTCTTTGGTACTGAAGTTCCAATTAATAAGGGAGTTAGGCAGGGTTGTCCTTTTAGTCCCCTTTTATATACCTTCGTACTGGATCCGGTTATTAGACGTATAGTTTTGGAGGACAATATTATTGGTATCTCCCCTTCTCCTTCTTTGGTGCCCATTAAAATTACTGCTTTTGCTGATGATGTCACTCTATTATTAGCTGATCCTAGGTCATTGCAATTAGCACTGGATATTTTTATTTTTTTTGGACAATTTTCAGGAGCCTCAATTAATGTACATAAGAGTTTTGTATTACCATTAGGTCCCATACTTCCTGATTTATCATCTTGTTCTAATATTCCTTTATTAACTTCACCTCAGAAGATTTTAGGGATTTGGTTTGGGATGGAGGATATGGCACTTTTAACTGGGATAAACTGTTGTTGAATGGAGAACTGAAAGTAAATCAGTGGAAACACTGGCATTTTGGGAAACAGAAAAGAGTTTTGATTATCAAAAAATTTCTTTTACCACTCTTCATTTATGTTAGTCACCTTTTTCCACCTCCACTTAATTGTGAGACTAGACTGTATAGCATTTTTTTTCAAATGCTTTGGGGAAATAGACTCAACCCAGTTAAGAGGGACTTTACCTATCTTAGAAGAAATAATGGAGGGTTAAATATGATTAATCCTGTAGTTTTCTTACACGCCATATTTTTGTTTTCTTCCTTTTCTTATCTTTGGAATGATGCAGGTTTACCATGGCAATTTTGGATACGATCCATATGGCATAAATATTTTTTTAAGTGGTCCCTTTTTCCCCCTAGAGTTTTAGATTCTGATAAACTTCCAACATATGGTTTACCTACCTTTAAAAAACTTTATCAGTGGAAAATCTCCTTGCAACAACTGCTTTCTTTTAATAGGAAAGCTTTTTATAACTATATTGTGTATGACTTGTTAAGAGTTATTCTGATTTTTCCTGATTGTTCCCCATCTTGTATGCAATATGCCTTATATAAATTAACGATTTTAGAATTCCAGTTAAAATTTGGGATGTGATATGGATGGCACACATGGGAGGTTGGGAGTTAGGGGAACTTAAAGTATAAACCAATGAGTGATAGGTATTGTCTACGACCTGGTTGTAATAATGTTGAAGAAAGTCAAAACATTTTTTTAGATTGTCTGCATAGCCAGGAATTTTGGGCTTTTGCAGCACTATACTGGCACATGCCTCATTTAGGCTGTCTAACTTGTCGTACTCTTGTTCTCGGAGATTACTCAGGAGTTTGGGGTACTTATCATAGAAGTACTTTAAATGTGTTTTTCGCTTTCTTGCAATTTTTTTTATGGCAAGCACGTTGTCACTTTGTTTTACGACAACAGTATACATCTCATTCTATGATTATTTCTTATATTGAATCAGAGTTGAAAGAACTTAAAACCAGAGATGGACTGAATTTTCTAAGATTTAAAGTTGTTAATTTCTGGAAGAATTTTGTGTTTATTAATTGAACTGTTTCTTTGTATAGCCTGCCTTTGATGTTATTTCCTTTTGCTTTTATGTCTTTATGATGGAAATGATTTTTTTCTGTGATGGTTATGTTTTTTTGTTCAATAAAATTCCCCCTACTCTTTTTCGATAAGTGCCATAGGATCTTTAACATCCACCTGAACTACCAACAATCCAGGCAGATGGGACCTCGGTTTAACGTCTCATCCGAAAGACGGCACCTCAGAAGTGCAACACCCCTCTCATGCTGCACTACAGTGTCAGTACTGGGATATTAACCCAAGTGCCAGATGTGGGAACTGAACCCACAGCCCTCTGATCTCCCGGCCTCAGAGGCGAGTGTGCTACCTACTGAGCCACTGACACTGCAAGTGGAATACAATACACAATACAGTCGAACACAGTGACATCAGCTGGGCCAGTGTCATTGGGTTCTACTTCTATGCAGTCTTCAGCTCAATTGATGTCACTGAATTCTGGAACTGCTTAGTAATTAAACAAGTATTTTGCAATACATAGATACATAGATACATAGACAGTGTCGGCAGATAAGGGCCTATGGCCTACCCAGTCTGCCCATTTGAGCTTGTAAGTTCAGTTTATGTTTTCCAAGAAGTCTGTTGCCCCTTACCCCTGACCTCCAGAATTCCTTTATGTCTATCCCATGCATTCTTAAATCCCATGATTGTTTCAGCCCCCACCACTTTCTCTGGCAGGGTGTTCCACTTGTCCACCACCTGTTCTGTGAAGAAATTCTTCCTCACGTTTCCTCTGAATCATCCTCCCTCCAACTTCATCCCATGCCCTCTAGTCCTGGAATATCTTTTTCACTTAAAAATAGTGTAATCCTGCACCCTGTTCCTCCCTGTAAGATACTTGTATGTCTCTATCTTATCACCTCTCTCCCTCCTTTCCTCCAGGGAGTACATGTTCAGTTCCTGCAACCTGTCCTCATAGGACTTGTGATGCAATCCATGCACCATCTTTGTTGCCCTCCTCTGAACCTTCTCTACCCTGTCTATGTCCTTACATAGGTAAGATCTCCAGAACTGTACAGTGTACTCCAGGAGGGGCCTCACTAGTGTCTTGTATAGTGGAATTATGACCTCCCTTTTCCTGCTGGTGATGCCCCTGCCCATGCATCCCAGTATCCTATTTGCTTTACCTGCTGTCTTGTCACACTGTTTCCCTGTCTTGAGGTCATCAGAGATGATAACCCCAAGATCCCTTTCCTGCTTGGTACATGCTATATCCTCACCCCCCAACTGATATATTGTGCCAGGGTTTTTGTGCCCCATATGCATTATCTTGCACTTCTTTGCATTGAATTTCAACTGCCAAACCCCTGACCATTCTTCAAGTTTCTGCAGGTCCCTTCTCATTCTGTCTACACCCTCTGGTGTGTCTACTCTGTTACAGATATTTGTGTCATCAGTGAACAGTGAAATTCTGCCTTCTAGGTCCTGTGCAATGTCACTGATGAAGATGTTGAATAGGACCGGTCCCAGCACTGATCCCTGTGGTACCCCACTGGTCACTCTTCCCTCTGTGGAGTGACAGCCATTTACCACCACCCTCTGTGTCCTGCCACCCAGCCAGTTACCTACCCACCACACTACTGTCCTGCCCACACCCATATTCCCCAGTTTGTGAAATAGTCTTCTATGTGGCACAGTGTCAAAGGCCTTGCTGAAGTCCAGATAGGCCATGTCCACTGCCCTCCCCTGATCCACCTCCCTAGTCACCCAGTCAAAACATTCAACGAGGTTGGTCTGACATGACCGCCCCCCTGGTGAAACCATGCTGCCTTGGGTCCTGTAGTCCATTGACAACCAGATGTTCCACCAATCTCTCCTTCAGTAGTGCTTCCATGAACTTGTCTCCATATTTCTGACTAGTGCATTTGCATCAACATCAGATGTTTAGGATTAATGTACATATTGATTTTTTGACATGTACCCCCATCACATGTAATGAGTTGGGAGCCAGCAGATGTGGTTGAACTGCAGGAACAGTTTGAATAAAGCATTTCTACACAATGAGACATTGGTAGCCATACAATTCACCAAAAAAACAGGGTCTTCATTAGGAACGTGGTGAACCACCAATGACCAAACGGAGCATTATTATATCAAATAAATTGAATAGACAACTTATAAACAACTAACAGTAAGCAAGTATTCAAAGTAACAAAAAAAAAGAATTTACTAAATAATGACAAACAGTGCCATCAATGATGTTTCTAATCTGTCACTCATCTGTCTTACTACACAGTCATTGCACTGTGTGACGTTTCTACATGTAATGTATTCATACAGTACTCTACCTTACGTCACTAGTTGAATACTATACCTCTCAGTCACCAACATCCAACCCCAGTCACATACACTGTACAGTGACTAATAATAAATAAACACAAGATTCTTCATCTTCACATTGATGAGGGAGAAATGGATTTATATGACTAAATACTTTGAAGCACTTATATTTATAAGTCTATTGATTTAAAAGGCAGGATGAGAAGCAGGCATGTATATCAGACATACAGTACATCTGATTGCTGAGCCCTGTTAAGGGCAAAATACGGGTGCAAAACAATAGTGCTGAATGTTTCTATTAAAAGAAAAAGCACCATCATGCAGCATCTGTCTGAAATGTGTTTGCTTATTTTCTTGTTAATTAAAATATATGCTATATAGGACCCTAGCAAAGTTGCAGAGCTATATAAAATGGAAATATTTGCGTGTTTGTATTGTTTTTTTACAAGAGAGTTGGTAAAAATGAAGAGATGTACAATACTATAGATTTTAATGGCATCCGTCAAGCAGCACCTACAGTATATGGAATGCATTTTTTTATGTTGATTGCACGTATGCGCAAGAAACATGTTGCGTAAGCTTTCTCCACAAGCAGGTTGTGGAGGCATGGCACTGTTGTGCCTAATGCCCCCACAGCCTGCAAAGGCTTTTCCCCCCTCCCCCAATGCTGTGGCACGCTGCTGCTGACACTAGTTCAGCCAGCGTGCCACAACTTTCTAAGAAATCAGCCTCTGCAATCAGGGGCCGCCTCGTCATTGCAGCGTCAGCCATCGAGTGCAATGAGGGAGAGACCCGCCATTGCAGGGCAGTATGTAGGATCTGTGATATTGTTTGTGAACATGGCGGTGGCTTGCCGCTGTATTCACAAACAATTTGTACCCCCCCATGTTTATTTGCTGACAGGGGAGCCCACTCCCCGTTGACATAATGTAACCCCCCCCAGTTTTATTGCCTGCCGACGGGGTGCCCAATCCCCGTCGGCAGAAAGCCTAAATTCCCCCACCCCTTTGTTGTTTGCTGACAGGGTGCCCAATCCCCCATCGGCTACAGCTGCCCCCCTCCAAAATAACTCTGGTGGCATGCTGGGAGCCCACCCCAGCGTGCCACATGCCCCTTTAATTGTTTGCCGATGGGGGTGCCCAATCCCCCATTGGCTACAGCTGCCCCCCAAAACAAGACTCCGGTGGCATTCTGAGAGCCCACCCCAGCGTGCCACATGCCCCTGTAAATGAAAAACAGTCCCACAAAGTCTTTTTTGAGTTTTGTACCTGAAAAAAAGGAAACGGTCCCTTGTAGTCTCCCTGCCCCCTACAACCCACACCCACCCACTGCGCACCCTGCCTCCCCACACACCCCCATACCCCATACTTACCTCCGGAGCTCAGCACGATGATCTTCGCTGGACCAGGAACATGTCTGCACTCTTCAAAGCTGACCGCGAACTGAGGAAATGCTGGTAAGCTGTATAATGTAATAAATATGGGTTTTTCAACTTTAGTGCATATCTCGGGCATTTTTGGGAATTTTTTTCACCAAATTTTCAACATGGGGTTTTTGGAACCCGTCCTCATGAATTCTTGAACTGTCATGGCGTTAATCGGCCCCAAAAGGTGGTTTTGTGGTCACTTCACAGAATCACCCTTTGGGGCTGATTAGTGAAATGACAGTGCCAGTGTTCATGAGGTGGGCTCTCAAAAAGCCTATGTTGCAAATTTGGTGGAAAAATTAAAAAAAAATGACTGTTTTACGAGCGTGCGTTGTGCAGTTGCTACGTACACCGTAACTTAATGAATTTACAATATTTTCATACCCGGATTTTCAACATTGCCATTTTGTCACACCTCCTTGTGAGCAGTACAGCCGTTATTGTCCACATCCTGTCCAAAATGTGTTTTCGCACTTCCAGCGCAGAATAGCATGGTTGATGTGGGAAATCAGTGTTCAGGACAGACTAAGAAAATGACAGTGACACTGTTCATGAGTAGAGGTCCTAAAATGCCTATGTTGAAAATTCGGTAATGATACTCCATAAGCTGACTATGTTACGAGCGTGCATTGAGCAGTTGGCACGCACGCTCGTAAGTTCACGAATTTCTAATATTTTCACTCCAGATTATCAACATTTCCATTTTCCCAGACCTACTTATGAACAGCATAGTTGTCATTTTTCCCATCCTGGCTGTAATTGTTTTCACACTTCAGGCGCAGAATAGAGCGGTCGCTGTGGGAAATCACTGTTCAGGACAGATTAAGAAAATGACAATGATACTGTTCATGAGAAGAGGTCCTAAAATGCCTGTGTTGAAAATTTGGTGATGATAGCCCATCAATTGAGTTACAAGTGTGCATTGCGCACTTTCCACGCACCCTTGTAACTTCGCAGATTTGTAATATTGTCACACCAGATTTTCAACAGTGCCATTTTTTCACACCTCCTTATAAGCAGTACAGCTGTCACTTTTCACATCCTGACCAACATGTGTTTTCACAGTTCCAGCGCAGAATAACGTGGTCACTGTGAGAAATCAGTGTTCAGGACAGATTAAGAAAATGACAGTGGCACTGTTCATGAGCAGAGGTCCAAAAATCCCTATGTTGAAAATTTGGTGACAAAACTCCACAACATGACTGTGTTACAAGCATGCGTTGAACTGTTTCCATGCACCCTTGTAACTTCGCAAATTTGTAATACTGCCATGCCACATTTTCAACAGTGGCATTTTTTCACAACTCCTTCTGAACACTACAGCTGTCATTTTTCACATCCTGGCTAAAACATGTTTTTGCACTCCTGCCGGACAATAGCATGGTCACTCTGAGAAATCAGTGTTTGGAACAGATTAAGATCAACCGAGTGAGAGAGGGGAGGTGACCGAGCTCATCTGAACTGTGTCGAGACAGCTGCAGATTTGCTTGTGGGCAGACAAAGGCCCCAACAGAAGAGCCCAGTACAAAAAGGCAGCCTGCAGCACTGTGAGAAACAGAACGAGAGAGCGAGTGAGGGAGGGGGAGTGAGCGAACTCACCGAAGCGCTGTCAGGACTGCTGCAGATTTCTTTGTGGGCAGAAAAAGGCGTCAATACAGGCAGGAGCCCAGTACAAAAGGCCAGCCCTCAGCAGTGGGAGAAACAATACGAGCGAGTGAGACAAGGGGACTTAGTGAGCTCAACGGAGCTCTATCAGGACTGCTGGGATTTCTTTGTGGCCAGAAAAAGGTGCCAATGCAGGCAGGAGCCCTGTACAAAAGGGCAGCTTGCAGTGCCAGGACAAACAGAATGAGCGATGAGAGAGGAAGACTGAGCGACCTCAACGGAGCTCTGTCAGAACAGCTGCAGATTTCTTTGTGGACAGATAAAGGTGCCAATGCAGCCAGGAGCCCCATACAAAAGCGCAGTCTGTGGCGCCAAGACAAACAGAACGAGCGAGTAACAGAGCGGTAGTGAGCGAGCTCAATGGAGCTCTAGTGTGACTGCTGCAGATTTCTTTGTGGGCAGAAAATGCGGCAATGCAGGCAGGAGCCCAGTACAAAAGGCCAACTTGCAGCACCGGCAGAAACGGAATTCAAGAGTGACAGACGGGCAGTGAACGAGCTCAGTGGCTCTGTATCGGAACTGCTTCAGATTTCTTTCTGGCCAGAGAAACCCACCAATGCAGGCAGGAGCCCAGTACTAAAGGGCAGCCTGCAGTGCCAGGAGACATAGAATGAGCGAGTGAGGGAGGAGGAGGAGTCAGTGAACTCGATGGGGCTTTGTTGGGACTGCTGCAGATTTGTTTGTGAACAGAAAAAGGCAGCAATGCATGCAGGGGCCCAGTACAAAAGGGCAGCCTGCAGTGGCAGGAAAATCAGAATGAGCGAGTGAGTGAGCTCAACAGAGCTGTATTGTAACTGCTGCAAATTTCTTTGTGGGCATAAGAAGGCAGCAATGCAGGCAGGAGCCCAGTAGAAAAGGGCAGCCTGCAGCGCTGGCAGAATAGAATGAGCGAGTGAGAGAAGGGGAGTGAGCAAGCTCAACGGAGCTTTGTCAGGACTGCTGCAGATTTCTTTGTGGGCAGAAAAAGGCACCAACAGAGGTAGGAGCCCAGTACAAAAGGGCAGCCTGCAGCACAAGGAGAACTAGAATGAGTGACTGAGACAGGCAGAGTGAGCGACCTCAACAGAGCTCTGTAGGGACAGCTGTGGATTTCTTTGTGGGTAGAAAAAGCCACCAACACAGCCAGGAGCCCAGTACAAAAGGGCAGCCTGCAGCGCCAGGAGAAACAGAATGAGCAAGTGAGAGAGGGGGAGTGAGCCACCTCAAGGGAGCTCTGTCAGGGCAGCTGCGTATTTCTTCCTCAGCAGAACAAGGTGCCAACACATGCAGCAGCCCAGTACAAAAGAGCAGCCTGCAGCACCAGGACAAACAGACTGAGCCAGTGACAGACGGCCACTGCGCGAGCTCAACAGACCAATGCAATCAACATTCGGCATTGACAAATGCTTGTTTTATTTTGCAATCAGAGCTGGTAAAGTCATGATGAGCCATTCCTCAGGGCAGAGTATTCATGGCATGACTAATGTTAACTATGCAGTAGCATCATTAGGAAATCTGTGTTTTTAATTTAGGCGGTGCTTTTTATTTTAAGTTACAAGGTTCTTATTGGTTGGGACACCTAGAATTCTGAACAGGATGAGTTAATTTTCATAAGAAATGCAATGAGAAGCAGTGACTAGTAACATGAAGCTTCTACATACAGTATGCCATCTATCAGAATCTGAGTAACAAGATATTTTTAAAATGCATCTGTATTGAACATTATTGACCTTAGGGTTAAATGGGATTTAATGAGCCTGTTACATATACACTTAAGAGGGCATATTCCTGTACACAGAGAAAATCAACTAGATCACAGTTATGTTTAATAGTCTGACTGAGATGGGGATTGGGGGAGAGCATCAGAAAGGATAGAGTGTGTAACAAAGGATTGGCTTGGCAGTGACAGTCCTATATTGTTTGTCAACTGGAGCAGTAAACTATGCTTCAGGGCAATGGGATCACAGGAAAAAAAAACAATGTTGAAACACAGGCAGCCAGCTTGGGTGTAGGTAAAATTCGCCAGTGCTCACACTGACACAGAACAGATAGCAGAAGCCGGCTGTCACTGCCATAGAGTTAGATAATACAATGCCTCCCATTGGTGTTCGAGGTTAACAAGGACAATGAAAATAACACAAGGTACATAAAATATAAACTGGGCTATTCTCTGCAGTGTAAATTTAAAACTGTAACTGAATCACATACGATCCACTGTCAGGCTGTGAAAAATAGAAGACAGTGGCAAAAAAGTTATTTAGTAAGCACAAACATAGCAGTTCCTCGCTATGGAGACACAGATAATAAGGAGAGTGAACCTTAACCTATAGTATGTTGCTCAAAATCACTTCTAACACAAAATACAGCTCTTTCTTTGCTGTGTTAATATACTGGGCTAGGTAGCAGTACAAATGCAAAGATGACTGCAGAAGAGAAGAAGAGAAGAGAGCGCAGTTTTGATACTACAGGCAGTCAGTCAGACAAACATGCATGCTCTCCTGGCAACTGTAACAATCTACAGTTAAGAATAAAGTGGAACAACAGAAAAAAACAAGCATTTGTCAATGCCGAATGTTGCTTGCTTGTATGTGCTGTTTAGGTATTTGGAAGTGATAGTTCCATGCCTTCCTCCCAAGACATCCACTGTGTCTTTCCGTTCAGTATTCAGAGAAGAGTGGGAGGGGCAAGGGCCACAGCAGTACAGCAGTTGCCAAGGGGGTGAAGAGGTGGACAATAGTCTATTCAAAGGCAAAAGAGTCCTGCAGGAGCTCACTAAATTGAAGGTGGACAAAGCGATGGAACCAGATGGCATACACCCAAGGATATTAACAGAACTGCGAATGGAGATAGCAGTACCTCTGGCAGCCATGTTCACTGAGTCATTCAACATGACTGAATTGGAGCAGGGCATATGTGGTCCCTCTACACAAGTCCGGCAGCAGGGAGGAGGCAGGGAACAGTAGGCCATTCAACCTCACCTCAGTAGTGGGGAAGATCATGGAGACATTGCTTAAAGGAAGGATAGTGGGGCATCTAGATGCCATCGGAGCCCAGGACCATAGACAACATGGATTCACAGTGGGGACATCATGTCAGATAAATCTGGTTGATTTCTTTGACTGGGTGACAAAGGAAGTGAATCAGGGTGGGGCAGTGGACAACACTTACCTTGATTTCAGCAAAGCCTTTGACATCATCCCATATAGGAGGCTGATAAACTAGCTGGGTAGGCTGGGCATGGGGGAAAAGGTGGTAAACTAGATTAAAAACTGGCTAACAGACAGGAGGCAGAGAGTGATGGTAAATGGTGTGCAGTCTAGGGAGAGGGGGCGACCAGTGGGGTGCTGCAGGGATCGGTCCTGGGGCCAGTTCTGTTCAATGTCTTCATTAGTAATATTGCAGAACGTCTGAAGAGAATTTTTTCACAAATTTTCAACATAGCCATTTTAAGATCTCTGATCATGAACAGTGTCACTGTGATTTTCTTAATCTGTCCCAAACATTGATTGCACACACCAAATGCGCCATTGTGCACTACATGCACAGAAACACATTTTGGGTGACATGTGAAAAATGACAGCTGTACTGCTCATAAGGAGGTGTGGTAAAATGGCAATGTTGAAAATCTGGAGTGCAAATATTAAAAATTTGCGAACTTACGAGCGTAGGAACTGTGCAACACACGCTCGTAAAACAGTCATTTTTAGGAATTTTTTCACCAAATTTTCAACATAGCCATTTACGACCTCTGCTCATGAACAGTGTCACTGTGATTTTCTTAATGTGTCCCATACATTGATTTCGCACACCAACTGCACCATTGTGCACTACATGGGCAGAAACACATTTTGGGCGAGATGTGAAAAATTACAGCTGTACTGCTCATAAGGAGGTGTGGTAAAATGGCAATGTTGAAAATCTGGAGTGGAAATATTGAAAATTTGCGAACTTATGAGCCTGCGTAGGAACTGCACAACGCACACTCGTAAAACAGTCAGTTTTAGGAATTTTTTCACCAAATTTTCAACATAGCCACTTTAAGACCTCTGCTTATGAACAGTGTCACTGTGATTTTCTTAATGTGTCCCATGCATTGATTTCACACACCTACTGCGCCTCACACACCTACTGCGCCATTGTACGCTACATGGGCGGAAACACGTTTTGGGTGAGATGTGAAAAATGACAGCTGTATTGCTCAAAAGGAGGAATGGTAATGTTGAAAATCTGGAGTGAAAATATAAAAATTACGAACTACAGTGCGAGGAACTGCATGCCGTGACTGCGCCAGAACAGTCATTTTAGAATTTTCACCAAATTTTCAACATAGACTTTTTGAGAGCCCACCTTATGAACACTGGCAGTGTCATTTCATTAATCAGTCCCGAAAGGTGATTTCATGCAGTGACCTAGAAATCACCCTTCGGGCCAGATTAACGCCATGATAGTGCAAGAATTCATGGGGAGGGGTCCCAAAAACCCCATATTGAAAATTTGGTCCCAAAATTTCCAAAAATGCCTGAGATATGCAACAAAGTTGAAAAAACCCTATCTATCCCATTATACAGCTTACCAGCATTTCCTCAGTTCACGGTCGGCTTTGAAGAGTGCAGACGTGTTCTCGGTCCACCGAAGATCGTTGCGCCAAGCTCCGGAGGTAAGTATGGGGTGAGGGGGGTGGGAGGCAGCAGCGGGTGGGTGCAGGTTGTGGGAGGGGCAGGGAAAACGCCGAGGACAGTTTTTGTATTTACAGGTTTTTACGTTCGCTTGCGCGCATGCGCAAGGAACGTTTTGTCACAGTACGATTTTTTGGAGGTGTGTGACCCTCCTGTGCAATCCAATGCTCCATGTAGCAGGTGCAATCCTACCCCGCCAATGGATGTGCAAGCTGTCTATGACAGCAGTTCAGCTGCCCTGGTCTTCAGTTCTAAGAAAACGCCCACTGCAATCAGCGGTGGCAACGTGTATGCATTTAGCATATTTACGTCACCCTTTCCCTCTGCTTGAAATCCCTCCCAGCTTGCAATCACACCGAACAGACTTCTGCCCCGCTATGCATGAATGTATTTTACAGGTTAATACATACAGGCCCTGTTGAGATCGACCATCGAGCCGAGGGGTGAGAGAAAGTCTGAGTCAGCCCAGCCTAGCCTAGTTCTAGTGCTGTGGTGACCGTCCGTCATGACATCGGATCATCAAAGACTGGGATAGAGTCAGGAGAGTTTATGGGAGTTCTGGAAAGCTTACAGGATTTCTGGAATTGTGGTGGAGGAGTCATTGGCTGCTGCTGCTGCCTGCTGAGATCGACCGTTGAGCTGAGGGGGTGAGAGATTCAGTCCAGCCTAACCTAGTTCTAGTGCCATGGTGACCATCCATCACAACATCGGATCATCGAAGACTGGGATAGGGTGAAAGCAAACGATGAGACAGCCACTGCTGCATAGGATCAGAGTGAAGAGTCGGACTACTAGAGGAGTCTTTGAGCTGAGGCAAGTCCCTTATAATCTTCAGGGAGGGTTGAGAGGTATAAGGCTGGCTGAGTGCTGCCCAAGTGGGGTTACAGTGGGTTATAATTACTTTAGTCTTCTAAGTGGTGGCAGTGTGGCATGGCGTGGTGGGGGGCGCACTTCAAACAGAATGGGTCGGACAGCTGTTTTGTGCTTCCTGCTTCCATCATGAAAAGCATTTCATGGCGCGTCGGCTTCATGCAAGTCAGAGCTTTTTTTTTTTCTTGTTTAGTTTATTTAATCTTTGGATGGCGTTTGTCCTGCTTCCACGATAAGAAGCATTATGTCAGTTGGATCACCAATCCGATAGAGCAGCAGAATGAAAGTCCCTTCCCTTGTAATCTTCAGGGACAGTTGAGGGATCATTCAAAATTTGATGTTGCACAGATGTATCCTTTTCGGAGGGCCACCTTTGGACTTCTGTCCACAGATAGTGGAGTGTTTGCAAATATTGGAAGTATTTGGGGGTCTGTAAGCGTTGGCAGCTGACAATTCAGCATAGGGGATAATATCGTGATCCCTGAGAAACTGGAAGAGAAAAGACAGTCCCATTTTCCTGTATCAAGCATGCGTATTGTCTAGTCTGGCTGGCAGGGAGAAAGAATTAAAAGCAAAAGGAGTAATAAGAAGCTAGTGTCACATAACTCTTTGTGACTACAAAGTTTTTGCCAGTGAGCCTGCATAGTTCTAGTAAAGGGGTTAGAGGTCATTTGTTCAGGTGGCATATGGAGTGAAGCTAAAGTGTTTTATGAATTTGGAGGAGATCCTCTTCCACCATTTTTAAAGTTTTCCAGCAAGCGTTATATCCCTTCTGAAGTCAGTACATGGCAGTACAAACTTGGGCAGAACTATAGTATGCGAAAGATTAGGTAAAGCTAGCCCCACTCCCTCAACTTTCGGTAACTGCAGGGTAGTAAACCTAATCTATGGGCTTGACCCTCCACATATATAAATAGAAATCAGCTATTCCCATTTTCTAAAGGAGAGAGGGACTGGGGGAATTGAAAGGGTATGTGCAAAATAGAGCATTCTCGGCAACAGAATCATATGGACACTGTCAATACACTGCAGTAAGGAGAGAGGGATTGTTTTCCAGGTTTCCAGGTCTTTTGTAAATTGTATCAGAGGATTATGGTTGATTTGACATAATCATGCAAGGTCTACTGGTATCATCACTCCCAGATATTTAAGAGCAGGGAGATCTGAAGAAAATTTCAAATGCTTTCTCGTGTACATGCGGGGGGTGGTGTAATGGATCTACAGTACCTCAGTTTTTGATGTGTTGAGATTACAGACTGTGAGGGACCCAAATGTAAGCAGGACGTGCCAAAGACTTAAAAGTGAAATCTCTGGGTTCCACAGAGACACCAACAGGTTATATGCACGCAGAGCTAAGGTTTGATGTCTATTGCCTAAACAGGGGTCCTGTAAATCTGGATGGGACCTGACAGCTTGGGTGACAGGTTCCAAATATAAAGCAAATAAAGGGCATCCCTGACAGATGCTGTGGTGTAATGGAAGGGAATTGGAAACATGACCTTTAACTTTAATATATGCCTTGGGCTCGTGATAAATTACCCCCAGAATTGTGATAAAAGAGAAGGGATTGGGTTATACAGCAAGCCAGCCAGTTACAACTTGTTATGTTACAGCCTTTACTTCCCTGGTGATAGCAGCTTACTGAACTTAGCAGGCGTCACACAGTGTGTCACTGGCAATGCTAGAACCTGTGACCTCAGGCTGTACAGAATGTTTGTCACTTTATTTAGCAGCCCTGCTCAAGCAAGCTTACACATGTATTCCTGTCTCTTAGGCCTTCAGATCTTTTTGCTATTCCCTGTTTGTCAGCCAGACACTTTTTTTTTTAAATAATTGTTCATGTACATTGGGGGGGGGGGCACCAGAGTGCAGACAGGATCGGGTCATGATGCTTGCCACAGTAAAAGGTAGCCAGCAACAGTAAAACCGGAGATTTTTTTATATTCTATATAAATTCTAACAATGTACAGGGGTCAAAATTGGCACCAGTCCACTAGCCAAATGCTGGTAGATTTTCTTTTGGGATAGTAAATAATATTTCAGTAAGTACACTACCTGGGCCAATGGAAATGTCTTTGGGGCTAATGGATTTTCCCTGTCATCAGCCCTGCTGGCTAGTGGCTGCAAAACTTAATTTCAACCCCTGATGTATTACTGCCTCCTAAAGCTTTGTATATCTTTTCAAAGGCTGGCTGCCATCCTGGCGTCTGTGAAGCAGGCATCTAAAAAGAAATGTGTATTGTTAAAAGATGCTTACAATGTTCCTTTAGTTGTTTCTGCATCTGGCACACATCTTGCTACACGAATGAAATCAGAGCTACAGGGTATATCAAGGCTAAAACCCTTCTAGCAAAAATGAGATATGGAGATGAAACAACAAAGTATTTATTTTTAAGGGTGCAAAGATAGGCTAAACCAGTGTAATGTAATCACTGTAAAATTGTTCCAATATTTTTCTTGAGATCCATACCTCCTTTTTGCTAGAAGGGTTTTAGCCCTGCCATACTGTGTGGCTCTTGACTGTCTTACTGTTTACCTCTGATTTCATTCACTGTTTTTAGTGGAAAGATGTGTTAGATGCAGAAATAAGGGAAAGCAGTACACATTTCTTTTTTCGATGCCTACTTTACCAACTGTAACTAAAAGCCAATAGTTTGACAATTGTTGGGGTTGTGGCTAGTGGTGTGGTGGCATGGCTAGTGGTGTGAATGGACCTCTGTGGGACTGGCTACCTTGAGGTGGTACAGAGACTTGTCACAATGCAATATTGTAACTAAAATCCAGTCTGTTAGTTTGACAACTGTTGGAGGTGTGGCAAGTTGTGTGGTGGCATGGTTAGTGATATGTGAATGGATGGCTAACTTGATGTGGTAGAGGCTTATAACTAAAAGCCAGTCTGTTAGTCTGACAATTGCTGGTGGTGTGACTAGAGTGTAGTGGCATGGCTAGTGGTATGTGAATGGTGTGGCTAGTGGTATGGTAGCATGGCTAGTAGTGTGTGAATGAACCTCTGTGTGACCAGCTGCCTTGATGTGGTACAAAGGCTTGTCATAATGCTATGTTGTAAATAAAAGCCAGGGTGTGCTGGTATAAAACATAGGAAATGATGCTTGCATCAGGTGAGATGGCACGAATAGGACATGGAAAGTGCGGGGAAGGGGAAGCTGGCCCGAACAATGGTGGGGGGTAGCAGTGAGTCCACTTGGTGTGCAGATCTGAAATTCCTGGCTACACCACTGATACAGGGCCCTTATCAGAGGATTTTTTTTAAACTTTTCAACTGTCACATCGAAAAAGTAAACAGATGCTGTATACATTTATAAACAAGCACACATAAAACATACAGGGCCCTTACCTGAGGGACATTTATACGTTTACACAGGCTTACTCTCTTTTAATAAATGTTTTTTTAAAAGAGTTGCATTAATTTAAAGGATTTATGGGTAAAGACATGCATGTTAATGTAAATGAAACAGGTATTTAAAGGTAAATAACCATAGGGTACTTCAATGCTTGGAAAGTTTTGTTTGCCCCATCCTCCTCAGAGGTTGTACTTTAATTCCTGCCTGTATGTAAAGTTCCTCACTTGTTTCATCTCCATCTCTCCCTCCCAGCCGGTTCCCCGAGAACACATCCATCCATCCATCCTGGATTCCTTCCCATATCCCATCGGGCCCCTACCTGAAGCAGCAGGGCAGCAGGACACTCCAGTTCTGCAGGCGGGATTCAGGTGAGACAAACACACGCTCCGGGTTCTGCTCTCTCATACTCAGGGCTGGGCAAAGTGCTTGGTACAGCTTGGTGCTGACACTATGGGGTCAGTACTGTTTACTGCTGCTGGCTGTCTGTAACTCCTGTCCCTCTGTCCGTCTCCGCTTTTGTTCCCCAAAACTTCCAACTCAAGTCACAAATGGGAGCAGCGAGAGGCTGTGGCTGTGTCGATAATGGCGGTCCTCCCCCGCTGTGCGCAAACAAACGTTTCGAACCACCAACCAAGTGAGTGCTGAGCAACGACAAACCGGCACAGGTAAGCAGGGATACGTACTGCCACAAGAATCACTGCAGAGGCAAGTCAGTGAAAAACTCCAGCTCCACTACAATATTGGAACTTTGAGCCCTTTGACAGAGGGGTAGGCGCCCATTCCAGTGACAGCCAAGCCTGGTACTCCAAAGCACTGACTCTGTGTGTGAGAGTTGGATCTGCTGGCCCCCACCGCCGCTGCTCTCAGCCCCTACCAGTGACCAGTGGTGGGCATGGTGGGGGAAGACATCAGTGCACACATAGCGGTCACCATTCCTAGCCTGACAAGGGAACTAGGGCTGGAATCTCCCGCTTCCCGTGATACCTACCCGATGCACCCATACTACTGCTAGCAAGGTTTACACATCCATTATATCACAGCGGGTTCTGAGGAAAAAACAAGTTGCATTTTAACAGCACCTTTTAAATGGATTAGAATGTGAGATACTGACACAAAATGTGGGATGTCATTGGTCCTCAGAAAGTGATGGACTGGCCCTCAAAATGTGGGACAATGGCCCTCACAAAGTGGGACACAGACACTCATTAAATGTGGGATAGTGGCCTACAGCATGTGGGACACTGCCACCAAAATGTGGGAAACTGACACTCAGAAGGTATAACACTGACACATGCAACACTAGCCCTCCCAATGTGCAACACCAAAAGAAAGGAGATTCTGGCTCAGTACACTGGAATTTAGTACCATTGCTTAGCAGGTTTACTTTTGCTTTAGCAAAAGAGTTATGAATTCCTGCTTTAAGAGTTTCCAGCATCTTCTTTGCATGGGCAGTACCTTTTTTATGTGGAACACAGTAATACTTGGAGGTAGAATGAGGCTGATCTCTCATAAAGGGGGGCACCTGAAAGAGTATATATATTACAGGAGAAAGTGATACAGCTTGAGTTTAAAGTTTCAGCACTCCTGACGTACATCACATCATCTGGTACCTTCTTCCATACATTTACCACTCTCCATGAATAAATAAAACCAAATGCTTCCTTGCTAACTAATCCCTCTCCCTTCCCACCACCCCTGTATGCCCTCTTGTCCTTCAGTCCCAAATACACTGTATTGCCCTGATCAAATCAACTGTTCCTTTTTTTTACTTACATTTTAATACTCCTCTCTGGTGCAGCCAATATCCTCCAGGTCTTGCCCACCCCCAACGCCTAATGCACTTACCCCTCTGCCTTTCAACTCTGAGCTTTCCTGTGGCAGAGCACTGCCAAGCCTGAAAATCACCTGTAGAAGAGGGGGCTTGTGGGGAGGGAAGGAGGAGGAGATATATATATATATATATATATATTCAGGGATGTCAAGACTTTGCCTTAGCATGTTTCTGTCCTCCTACAATTTGTTTCTGTGACTGAACAGTGGTAACAGAGTTACAGACTTGCTCTTCTGCAGACAAAAGTATTTTACACCAATACTGTTATGCTGCCTGCTTCAGGCAATAGAACCACTTGTGAAACTGTCTCCCTCATTTTACTTCTTTGTCACTGAATTTTTTAAGCCATGTCCAAGTGCCAAATACCACTGCAAATACCTGCAAGCGAACGTTTGGCATTGAAAAATGCTTGTTTTTTAATAAGACAATGAGGGACATTTGCCACGCTGGAGTGGGCTCCCAGAGTGGCAGCTGGAAGGCTGTTGGGAGGGGCTGGAGCCGACAGGGGATTGGGCACCCCCGTCGGCCATAACATCATTTTGCCACGCTAGGGTGGGCTCCCAGTATGGCACCTGGATGCTTTGGGGGGGGCATGGAGCCGACAGAGACTGGGCACCCCCGTCGGCCATACAGTGTTGGGGGGGGAAGGTGCATGAGCACGCAATGTGCGTGCGTGCGCGTGTGTGTGTGGAGGAGGGAGCTTTGCTCACTGAAGTGGAGCTCTCCCTTTCAACTGTACGAACACTGCATTTCCAACTGCTGTCATAGACAGCTGCAGCAGTGATTGGAGAACTGGGGCCATGCCTGCAAACACACTGACTGCATTGGAAGACAGGTGCCACACCTCCGAAAACTCGGATGATGGCACTATGTTTCTTGCACATGCGTGCAAGCAACATAAAAATGAATGTGCTCAGACAGTTCACATTATGACCGTAGGACATTGAAGCTGTCAATGATCTCGGAGAGCATTACTGCACATACTGTAAACACAGTAATATAGAAAAGTGCAGTCTACAGATGCTGTGTTTAAAATGTTTCTCAGACTACATGAATTGAGAAACCACACCAGAGACCACTGGCAAATGCTAAAAGTGTAGTTTTTTATTAGAATCGGATGTTAAAATTGAAAACTATAACAAACTAAAAAAATCATATTTGCTATTGATCTTTAATATAATTACAGGCTCATTATGGTACCTCAATACTCAGTATGCCTTAGTTCTCCTATTTTTTTAGGCATCACTCCCAAACTCAGGTTTTACCACTATTTCCCACATAGTATAATTGAATTTAAGTTATTAAAATTATAAAACACTTTGGTTTTGCATTTCTATAAATTAATCACAGCCCTGTGTTTCCTTAGGTTCCCATTTAATTATATTTACTGTAAGTAAATACAACTATTTGTTTTTCTGTTGGTGACACCTCTAAGGCTTCTTAGTCTTAGCATCAAAAGGAACTGTACCAAAACCACCTGAAATGTCTATGGAGACATACAGTAATAACCCTATACCCATCTCAGACCCGAGTTACTCCAAATCTACCACCAGCCCATCACTAATCCACCCAGAACTGGCATAACAGGAACAGGAATGGACCCCACTGGAACCAAAAGTTCCACTGCTGAACTGGCAGTAGCAGCTTATGTTTACTCATTCAATTTTTCCCAGTTCTAAGCTCACTCTAATCACAGGGGCTGTCTTCCATCAGATCAGAGAGCAGAGCATTCCATCTCTTTGTAAAACAAACAAACAAACAAAAAAAGAAAATCAAAGCACCCCCAAGGAAAAAATATACTGTATATAAAAAAATCAGGCAAAATAAAAATGAGTAAATATTTTGTTAGACTTTGTTTGCATGAAATGATAAAAGTATATATTACACAGCACTCACTATAACAACTTAATTTAGAAAATTGATAACAGCAAATAGTTTCTAGCTCCCCAGTTTGCCACTCATGCACAGTGTGTGCTACTATAAATATCCTCCAAGTTGGAACAAGAGACTTCAGTACAGTAATCATTCTTCTTTCAAAGAAATTCCCTAGTGGTTAGCAGTCTCTTCCCCCACACAATCACCTGCCCAACCCATTAAAAGAAAGTCCCTGGTAGCTATTGGTAGCTTCCCACACCAGATCACCCACCCCACATGTAGTTATGCTCCTTGACATTATTGAACAGTAAAAAAAAAAATGCAGCAAAAAGTGGTCTTATGGTCCTCTTCACTACACAGCACATCGCAATTCACCACCAGTTGGAATCAGCGGTAAGTTCATTTAAACTAAGAACAAAAAAACTGTGAAAGGACCACTGCCCAAAGTGGCTAAATAATGACATGTTTAGCCACGAGGAGATTTTTAGTATGAGCTGTGGACCGTATGAAAGCTGGCCAAGTGCACGGCACCATGGGGATCTCTTTATTTTATATAACTGGCTGCTGAGACGAAAAAGCGATCCTCAGCAATTATATAAAATAAAAGATGGGGATGTGTGTGAAACTCAAATTTTAGACACCCCTCAGTGTGGGATGCCTGTACAAACCCCTTGGGCTTTGCTCTCAGGGTTTATATGGCATCCCACACCTCGGGGGGGTGTCTAACATTCTCATTATAACCACCTCCCCATACATTATTCTATATGTTATGGCTTTTCATCCATTGCCTGTATTGCATATGAACAAGTGGCAGATGTTCTGTGTCAGAGCAGATTTTCTGGTCTTGTTTGTTTTTACCATCTCCCAAAAAATACATGAAGTACTGTACACATGCCTTAGCGCTTTCCATCTTCTCATTCCCCCCACTATCCATTTCAAGTGCACTCTCTGCAGACTACGGAAATGAAAGACTATCTATGCAACATCTCACATTGAAATACAGAAAATGCCAGACAGTACTTGAATGAATGTAATTATTATGAATTAAATGCATAACACAATACAATATTGTGCAATACAACATTATACAGGACAATATACAGTTTTGAGGGAACCGAAGGGCTGCAGTTGATTAAACCAAGTAAAACAGAATATACTACAGAGTGATTAGTGCGATGTGTCAGAAGAGCAAAAACCCACACATAAAAATAACAACTGCTTTTTATTTTTAGATACCCTGATAACAACATATAATGCTTAAAATGAAGTGCATGGTCATGACATGTAAATGACAAAGCATACAAGCTCCATTTTAACCAAATATAGCATTAACATCTCAACTCTACTCGTGCAGTGGAAAGCTCTCAGCTAGAGAGTGATTTGAACCAGTTCGTGTGTAAACTGCTGTACATTATGGACTACCAGACTGTTTTGATTTTCATTTAGATAAAATTGCATAATTGTATACAATATTTGCACTGGGCTTTGCTGAGATACTGTGGGCTGGATTCAGAAAGGTCTGCCACAAGCTGCAACAATGGCAGCTTGTGCCAACCATCCCTGCAACCTGGCCTGTGCACCCGATTCAGTATCGGAGTGGGTCCAGGAGTCTGCGTCCTACAACTTGCAGCAGTTGCACAAGGTAGTGTGCAGCTCCTGGGAATGCTACAGGTCGCAGGACAGGGTAGGTGGCAGATGTGCCAGGCAAGGGTCACCATGGCACCCCATGCCCTCCGAGGCACCTTAAGGAGTGGACTCCAGCCCCAAGCTCCCTTGCCATGGACCCCCCAGATCAAGCTCCCTTACCTGCCCTGGTGGACCAGTGGTCCCCCAACACACACACACACACACACACACACACACAGTGGATGAGTTGGTGACTGGCCCTGGTGGTGAGAGAGGGCTATGCCAGTTGCCGGCGGGGTATTGGGGGTATGTGGGGGACTTGCACTGTGGGGTGGGCGGGCCACTATACTACCAGAGGGTTATGAGGATTGCAGGGGAGGGATCATGCCCCAGGGCATGTGGGGGGGCCCTCAACATGTGTGTGTGTCAGGGTCTGGGCATTGGGGGTATTCCACACACCCATCCTGGCACAGTGAATGCCATGCCTGGGACCTGGAGCCCATGGGGGGGATGTAAACCACAGGGGATGTGGAGCTGGGGCACAGTGGCAACCTCCAGTGAACAGTAAAGACCACTTAGACCACCTTTTTGTTGGCATAACTGGTCTTTGACATATGTTCATTGGTAGTTGTCTCCGAATCCCATTTGTGGACATAGCAGCAACCCTACCCGAACAGGGTGCAAATGTTGCCATAAACCCCCTTACGCCATGTTGCAAGGGGGTTTATGGCACATAGCTGCAGTTGGGTGCAGGCAGCCTGCAGCATGTCGCAGGCTGCCTATGTGAATCCTGCTGGGATGCAACTCAGGATGCAAGTGCTACTTGCACCATTTTTTTCCGACGCAAGTTGCCTTGCATCCTGATTTGCCTTTTGTGAATCTGGCCCTGTGTTTCCTTTTTTTGGCACCTATTTTTCTCCACTACGACAGAGCACCTTATTCTTTAAACTTGCTCATCAAGTGCTACAGGAATCGCAAGGTCATAACTCTTATTGAAAATGCTTCAATTTTTTTTTTCACTTCTCATCTTTGTTTTAGTGCAGATAGCAGTAGATGCTAAAAACAAGGTATATACTGTAGATTGTGGGAGAAATGCATTCAATGCAAGTCCAGAAATCTCTAAAACACTACCCTCTGCCCACCATGATCCAAATATCTTTCAGTCTATTTCTTACAGAGAGAACGATAACAGGCAGCTGCATGTGAAAAATTAACCTTATTTTTTAACAGGTATGCCAGATAAAAATGTAAGATTTATTTACTGGAGATAGAATGCTTACTGGCCAGTCACAGTAGCACTAAGGGAGGCTGCTTTTCTCTTTGCTCTCCTGCCTGGTGTCAAAGTGCTGTTTTATTGTTATTGTGATCATGCAATGGGTGGTGTCGGGCTGATAAGCAGGTGTGAAACCAGTTTAAAATCACCAAAGAACCAAAGGTGGGCTCTCAAATAGCCTATGTTGCAAATTTGGTGAAAAAAATTCCTAAAAATGATTGTTTTACGAGCGTGCATTGCGCAGTTCCTACGAACACTCATAAGTTCACACATTTTTAATATTTGCACTCCAGATTTTCAACTTTGCCATTTTATTACACTTCCTTATGAGCAGTACAGCTGCCATTTTTCACATCTCACCCAAAATGTGTTTCCGCACATGTAGCACACAATGGTGCAGTCAGTGTGCGAAAGTAATATTTGGGACAGATTAAGAAAATCACAGTGACACTGTTCATGAGCAGAGGTCTTAAAATGGCTATGTTGAAAATTTGGTGACAAAAGTCCATATGACTGTGTTATGAGTGAGCATTGCACAGTTTCCACCCACCGTCGTAAGTTCATGAATTTGTAATATTTTCAGTCCAGATTTTCACCAGTGGCATTTTTCCACACTTCCTTATGAACAGTACAGCTGTCATTTTTCACAACATGGCCGAAATGTGTTTTCACACTTTCAGCGCAGACATGCATGGTCGCTGTGGGAAATCATTGTTCGGGACAGATAAAGAAAATTACAGTGACACTGTTCATGATCGGAGGCACCAAAATGCTTGTGTTGACAATCTGCTATAAAAATCCCCAAACTAATTACATTACAGGTGTGTGTTGCACAGTTTCTACACACGCTCGTGACTTGACCAGTTTTTTTAATATTTTCACTGCAGATTTTCAACATTGCCATTTTTACAGCTCCCCATGAACAGCACAGCTGTCATTTTTCACATCTTGTTCAGAATGTGGTTTTGCACCTGTGGTGCTAAATGCCGTAGTCGCTGTGCAAAAGCAGCTTTTGGCTAACAAACTGATATTGCCACTGTTCATGAGGTGGGGGTCACAAAAAAACCATGTTGAAAATTTGGAGTGAAAATACCAACGAATGCCTGAGGCGTTAGGGTTTCCGACCATAATGCCCCACCCTGTAGAGAATGACAGACATCAGGGGTGTGACTTGGGATTCTTGCCTGTAATGCTTATACCATTCCATACCCTGCATCCAGTGAGAGGCATCGAGGTGTGCTTTGGACTCTTTGACCCCAAAGTTTATCCCATTCTCCTATACTGTACCCATCTCACCTTATTTCCTGATGGAATGGGGTGCGCATAAGGGCCAAAGACCCCAAGGCACACCGTGACACTTTTCGGTGTCTGCAGGGTAGGGTGTGGTGAAATGGCATGGCCGTTATGCCTGATTGCCCAAAGGCACACCCCAATGCCTGTCAGTCTCTGCAGAGTGGTGGTGGGGCTGGCTTCAGTTCAATACTTCACTGCCATTCCTATTATGGGGAGAAATGGGGGTGGGGAACCAGATGATCAGATGGATAGGCAATTTGCTCCAGGACCGTAGTTGGTGGGATAGTCTCATCCCCAAGAAGGGTCATTAGTGGGGTCCCACAGGGATCAGTCCTTGGGCCCCTTCTGTTCAACGCCTACGTATCTGACATAAGGACAGGAATCAGGAGTGAGATGAGTCTCTTTGCAGATGACTCGAAACTGGGGGCGGTGGTGGATGGGGAGAAGGGGAGGGTGGCCCTACAGGGGGACCTGGAGGCTCTGGAAAGATGGTCTAGAAAGTAGAAGCTGAGGTTCAATGCAGGGAAATGCAAGGTACTCCACCTGGGGGCCAGAAACCAAGGCCAAGCGTACACCCTGGGGGGGGAATGCTACAAGTCTCGATGGCTGAGAGGGACCTGGGGGTGGTGGTGGATGTCAAGATGAACAACTCTGAGACATGTAGGAGGGCAGCAGCCAAGACCAACAGGATGCTGGGATGCATCGCTAGGGGGATCACCTCCAGAAGGAGGGAAGTGATACTCCCTCTGTATAACTGCTTGGTGAGGCCATACCTTGAGTACTGCATGCAGTTTTGGAGGCCACACTTAAAGCGGGACATTAACCTCCTGGAGAGGGTCCAGAGGAGGGCAACCAAAATGATTTGGGGCTTGGGGGACAGGACCTATGAGGAGAGGCTCGAAGAGCTAAATATGTACACATTGGAAGAGAGAAGGGACCGGGGGGACATGATAGAGGTCTTTAGGTACATGAAGAGGATAAATAGGGGAGGAACAGTCGGGGTGCTTTGAAGGAAGGAGGAAGGGGCCACTAGAGGGCATGGGTGGAAGCTGGAGGGGGGAAGATTCAGGGGAGAAAGGAGGAGGTGCTACTTCACTGAGAGGGTGGTGGAGCCATGGAATGCACTGCCTAGGGGGCTGGTGGAGGCAGAGACAATGGAGGGGTTCAAGAGGGGGTGGGACAGGTACAGGGGAAGGGTTCTGGAAGCAAAATCCAATGCAGCAAGAATATCCGGAACTAGGAAGGGAGAAGCCAGAGAAGGCGAGAGGGACAGCAAGGTCAGCACCCAGGCTGGGGACTGACCAAACGAGCAGACACGAAAGACCGTTAGGCCTATTCTGCTGGCATTTTAGTATGTTAGTATTATGCAGCTCTCCAATTCCCACACTACCAATGCTAATGCCAGCAAGCAAACATTCGGCATTGACAAATGCTTGTTTCTTTTGGGGCAGGGGTCGCAAACGTCTATTTAAACTTTAATTTTGACACACACACCTCTCGCCATCTGCTTCATAAACTAGGGACAAGACTTTAAAAATAAGGAACAAAATCAGGGACACATGTTGAAAACTGGTAAAATTATGTACACTCAGGAAGCTGTTAGAACAAGGGATCTCAGCGTACAATGCATTTCTAATTAAGTTCAAATCTGCAACATTAATGCAAATCTGGGACTGCAGGGAAGTATGCTTAGATCATTAATTGTCAAGCTTACCATAGTAAATCAAGGTTGAATTTTTTAACAAACTAAAAAAAATTAAAAAAAAAATTTGAAACCAAACTAGTCATGGCTTTGTGATACATTGCTATCAAGTTTAAATTTAGCTGCCGGACTGTAACCACTGTATGTGCTTAGTTCTTCAGATGTTGTAGTTCTTCACACTGGTGCAGAGGCAATTGTATTCACAACTGTGTAAGAAGGGATTAGGGATGAAAAAAAAAAACACCCCTTGCCCATGAAATGACTGGCTTCAGTTTAACATATCTTCTAAAGCCCTTCAAAATGGAAACAAGCACTAAATCTTTTACACAACAGCCAGGGAGGCGATGGGGGAGGAACAGAGTGTGTGAAGCAGGTTGTTTTAATATCATCTTAATTCCATGTCTTCATTGATTACCGATTTTTAAGACAAGTGCATTATAATCATCATCATAACATTTTATTATCATGACCACCGCTGCATCACATCATACACAACGATAAGATTTAAAGTAAACCAGAACATTACACAATGTTAGGAAATTTATAAAGTGACTAGTGAATAAAAAACAAATATGTGCAAAATATCAAAACAAAATCATTATAGTGTCCACGCTAGGTGCTGTGGTCCTTTTTGCCATATACTGTATAACAGCCATAAGCCTGCAGCTCACTACATCATCCTCATAGATGGTTGGCATAAATTTGAAGGAGCCGTTATAAAGGTGATGCTATATATAAACCAACAATCAAAATAAGCATTTCATTTTTTAAGTAAGTGCTCATATTAGATTCGCCTTAACTGCCCCATGTCTTACCCTTCATTGTCTCCTTTATGCTGGCTTAAATTGGTTGTCACCTAAGGATATTCGAGCCTACTCCCTGGGCTGCTTTATCGACTCCCTGTCTAGACCTCCCTGCCCTGTCTATCTTGCCAACCTCCTGACTTCTGCCTCACACACCCGTACCCTCAGGTCTTCCTCTGTCCCCATGCTCTCCACTAGACCTTGCATGACAAAAATGGGTGAACAGGCATTTCCCATTTTGCTCCCAAATTCTGGAACTCACTCCCCTTATGGTGAAAACTTCAGTCTCCCATCGAGAATTCAAAAACTTGCTGTTCACCCACCTCCTAGCCTCTGGCCAATGCAAATGCTCTTAATTTGTCTTTGTCCCACTGCAGGCTGTCGGGTCTGACCCTGAGTACTACACTAATGTTCTCCAATGCAATACGCTTGTCTAGGGTGGCTATGAACCTGATGTCTTTACTGTCCTCAGCTGTCTTATGGTTACCCTAATTGTTTTATTTTACATCCTTATTATGATCTATGCCTAAAAAAATTCTTTATGTAACTATCACTGTGCTACCCAATGTATATCTTGTTTTGCTCCTGTACACCTATATTATGTCTGTGCATTTCTGCATATCATAACCAATGTCCTGTGCTCTCCCGGGTCGTGCCTGAAAATAGGCAGGTCTGTTGCCTAGCGCACTTACCCGGTTACAAAAAGCTAATAAATAAATAAATATTAAAACCCTTATTTAACCCCCATCTGTTACATCCTTTTAAATGAAGCTCATTACTGTTATACAGTATATTTATTTTATTTTATTTATTTAGTTTTTGTTGACTGGGTAGGTGCACTAGACAAGTCCTGCCTATTTTCAGGCATGACCCGGGGGAGGGGGATACAGATGAATACCAACTGACCTTGAACCAGATTAAGCTGTTGGTGGTATTTTTAGTGAATGAGGGAAATTTGGCCAGGACACCGGGGAAATTCCCCTACTCTTCCAGTAGGGGGCATGACTTCCTGAGAGCAGAGTGGAGGAGCACAGTTTGGAGCCAGACAGCAGAGGAGGAGGAAGTGCTGATGTGGCAGGGATGAGGGCCTCCTCCCCTGTCTTGTATTCCACTAGAGGCCTGAAAATGAGTTCAGACACTTTTATGGATCAAGAAGATCGAAGTGAGGAGCTGGAAAGGAAAAAGAAGGAATTAAGAGAGAAAACTTCTTCCGTGGAGATGGAGGGAGGAGATGTTGCAAGCGTGAGTAAAAAAAATGTTTTGGAAAATAATCAGCAAAAGAGTAAAGAAACAGGAGGTCTTATAGAGCCAGATATTTCTGTTGTGGAAAGCAAAGCAAATAGGCCAGACTCCTATCAGGCTAAATTGAGAAGCAATGATGTGGCAGTATCAAAGCAAGCTGCACCTGCTGAGACGGGGAAAAAACAAGTGAAAGTATCAGCAGAGAAAGGAAAGGTGAAAGTAAGTCAGAAACAGCTTGGCCTGAAAAGGATTGTAGAAAGCAAGACAGAAAGTAAAGAAAGAGCTAAAACAAATAAAGAAAACACAGATTTTGAAGATATTGAGGAAGTCACAGAAAAAAGGGCCCATTAGGAAACAGTAAAGGAGAAAAAAAGGAGGTTTCAGATTCAGAAGAGAGAACTTTTAGAGACTTTGCAGACACACCTGAATGGGCAACAGAAGCCTTATTACAAGCAGGTTGGAAAAGAAAGGATGATGGATCTGGCTGGGATCCAAACAGGCCCAGTACATCAGGAATTAGTAAAAAACAAAAAGAAGACACAAGGGATGTAGATAGTAAATTTGGGGAAAAAGTGGATGAAGCCGAAAAACAAAAAGATGTAACATCAGAGGCAGATAAAACAAAAGAGATAATTTTTGATGGACTTGATAGCAATAATGAAGAGTCATCTATGGAGCTTCAGCATAAAATGATATTAACAGATAAAGAAATGTAGGAGGAAGGGGAAAGCCAGAAGGAGAAACCCTGGGGTGGGAATATTAAAGAAAGATTTTTTCCTGAAGATATAAAACCACAGCAAGCTAAAAGAAGAAACGTGGTACGCCTGAGATTTAGAGGGCCCTCTGAGGATGTGCCCAACAGAATTTTTATTGGGAAAGAACTCTTAATGAATAAAATGAAGTTTTATCCATATGAAATATATGCCCTTATTCATGTACCAGGAAGTACAGAATTTGACATAAGTTTTAAACATGGAGGAGGGTGGGACTACTTTTGGAAATTATATCAGGAAATGAAATATACAGACTTATGGAAGGATTTCTCAGTTATTCCCTTATCAAAACCTGCTTTTAAGATAGTGACTGTGTTATTTTGAAATGAAGGCGACAATGTGGTCGACATTAATTTCTGGATCAAGCAAAGGGGTGTAATGCATGGGCTGCCGGAACCGATATTGGATGAAAATGGTCTGTGGACAGGTGGATGGAAATATAAACTAACACTTAAACAAGTAGATGGAGAAATTCAACATTTGCTGAACTGTTTCTTTCTAGGCCAAGATAGAGGCATTGTTTTTTATGCAGTCCAAGTGCGGGCCTGCTACAAATGTGGAGAGTGAGGTCGCTTAAGTAATGTCTTTGGTAAAGTCAAGTGTGGCCTATGTGGGGTTGTTGGGCATTTTGGGGCAGAATGCACAAACCAAGTTAAATGTAGTTTGTGTGAAGAGGAAGGGCACACCTTTGCAAAATGTCCATGGGCTTCCCAGAACAGCCCAGAAACTGGAGAAAGAGCAGAGCAAAATGTCTACCTGGCTGTGGCACAGAAAGAGAAAGAGAATCAAGATAAGGTAATAAGGGAAGCCATTACCAGAGAGGACATGGAAAAAGGAATAAAGGTACAACCTCAGACTAAAGGGTTGGTAATACCAGAGCAAAAAGAATCAAAAGAAAAAAACAGGGACTTTTAAAATGGAAGGGAAGACAGAAAAAGAAGCTGGATTTACTATGGTTACAAGATCTAAAAACAAAAAGAAGAGTACAGCAAAACAGATAATTTCATTGGAAAAAGATCGTGAAGGTGTAGAGTTAACAAATAAATACACCTTACTACAAGACAAGGAATGGTCCACTATGGAGGAGGGCTCTGATCGGTCCAACACGGATCTTTCTGAAGGTGCAGGAGGGGAAGATGGAGACACAACAGACAAGCAAGTGTCAAAGAAAAGGAAAAAACCAGAAGGAAATTAAAATGGGAAGTTTAAAATGCCTCACGCATAATACAAATAGTATTAAAAATAGAAGGAAGAGGCTGGTAACTTTTAAAATACTATATGACTTGAAAAGTGACTTATATGCATTCCAAGACACAAGGTTGCACACTATAGATGAAATTCAACAAACTCATAAAGACTGGACATGGGGACCATCCTTATGGTCCTTTGGGATAGATAGGTGTACAGGGGTGGGGGTAGCTTTCTCTTCTCATGATGTTCAAATTTTGAAAGTAATAGATTTGGTACCTGGAAGAGCTATAATTATTGATGTTATCTTAAAAAAGAATTCTGTGAGAATTATTGTAATTTATAATCCACAAAGGAAAAAAGAAAGGAATATGCTAATAGATCAAATAGAGGCTTATTTGCATACTTCAAAACTTGTGGTGTGGGGGGGAGACTTTAACTGTGGGTTATCTAGAGCAGATTGGGGGAGGGCAACATCAAACATTTTTTGTGATGTGACTCACTTGAAAAGAATGTTAGATAAAGCTGGGATGGAGGATGGATATAAGTTAAAAGGGAAAAAAGAAGAACACACATATTTCAAGGGTTTATGTTCCACTCGTATAGATTTCTGGATGGTCCAAAAAAAAGTGGAGGTAGTTGATATTAGGAGTATACTGACTGAGACATCAGATCATATGGCAGTAGAAGTTGAAATTAACTTGGGGAATAGGATGAGAATAGGAAAAGGCTATTGGAGGATGAATACAGCTAAGCTACAAGAAAATACTTGTATAGAAAAGATTAAAATAATGCTGGAAGATAAGTTAACAGTTATGGAATTATATGATAGTGGAACAGAATGGTGGGAAGATACCAAAATGAAATCAAACAATATATGATCAAAGAAGGACAGAAAGTAGAGGTAACAAATTATGGGAAGTATTTAAAATTAAGGACTAGAT
Organism: Neoceratodus forsteri; assembly: GCA_016271365.2. Lineage (NCBI taxonomy): Eukaryota > Metazoa > Chordata > Ceratodontiformes > Ceratodontidae > Neoceratodus > Neoceratodus forsteri. Next base: position 763,058,504 of record CM028138.1, on the reverse strand, counting down.
TATATAAACTTATGACAAGGCAGGTTAAAGATAAGGTGGATGAATCTAAACAAATTGAAGAAATTAAGGTTAAAATGAAAGAATACTAATATAATAGGGTCACGTCTTTAATTATGGAACAAAAAAGTGGTACCCAGGGAACAAAATATCATACAAATCCTTTTGATAGTAGTAAAGAAAGAATAGAAAATTGAGTTATGTACAAATTACAGGATGGAAAAGGGAGGCTACATACAGATATAGAAAATATTAAATGTGCAGTACAAGAGTTTTTGAAGGAAAAATACCAGCAACAAAGAAGTAGGAAAAGTGAGGATTTTTTTCTGACAATTGAGATGCCAGAGTTGGAGGAAGATGAGGCAGAGGCGATAAAGGGGGAAATTAAAGAAGAGGAAGAAGTGAAAGAGGCAATAAAATCTTTGTCGAATAACACGGCACTTGGAGTGGATGGGATTCCGAATATGTTCCATAAAATGTTGGAAAAACAAATAGCTCCCATTTTAACAAGAGTATACAATGGTATAATGAATGGAGACAATTTGGCAGAAAGCATGAAAAAAGGAATAATGATTTTTTTGCATAAAAAAGGAGAAAAAACACAACTTAAAAATTGGAGGCCCATTAGTTTATTAACTTCAGATTACAAACTTTTAGCCAAGGTAATAAATAATAGGTTAAGGACTTTTTCAGAGAAATTAATAATGCAGTCTCAAACGTGTACTATTCCTGGAAGGAGCACAAAACAAAATGTAATTTATATTACAGAAGTCATAAATAAAGGACAGGAGGATTCTTTGCAAGGATATTTGTATGCCTTGGATCAAGAAACTGCATTTGATGTTGTAAAGCATAAGTATGTATGGGATACCCTAGAAAAGTTTAAAATTCCAACAGAATTAATTAGTTTAATAAAAGCAATATATAAGGAAGCGCAAATTTGTCCTATGGTTAATGGACATCTAGGGACTTCAATGTATATAAGGAAAGGGGTTCAGCAAGGGTGACCATTAAGTCCCCTACTATATGTATTTTGTCTAGACCCACTTCTGAGGAGAACAGAGGTGGAGAAAGAGATTAAAAGTATTGTATGGCAAAATAGGGAACTGAATAAAACAAGTGCTTATGCAGATGATTGCTTAGTTTTAGTAAAAGATCAGAGTTCAGGGGATAAGTTAATAGAGACAGTAGAGAAGTATAGCCAATATACAGGGATTAAGATAAATAAAGGGAAAAGTAGAATTTATCCTTTGGGGGCAGTGGAGAAAAAGAAAAGAGGAGATTTAGAGATAGCAGAAGGAAGCATTAAGATGCTGGGAATAAGATTTGGAGGGGATGATGCAATACAACAAAACTGGGAAGAAAAGTATCTAATAGCCCCCCCAAAAAGTATATAAATGGAAACAATGGAGTATAACACGAGAAAAAAAGAATTTACTTATTAAAAACATTTATTGTCCCAATATTTTTATTTTTTGCATACATTTTTCCAGTAACATTTCAAATGCAACCCAAAATTCAAAGTATTTTTTTTCAGTTATTGTGGGGTAGCATGTTAAATCCTATTAAAAGGGGGATAATGTATAGAACCATAAAAGATGGGGGGTTAAACATGATAAATCCAATTGTTTTTTATATTAATATTTTTGTGTTTTCAAAGATTGTATTATTAGTAAAAGGTGAGAACAAAGCTTGGTCTTGGTTAACACAGCAATGGAATGTACCTTTCATTAAATGTATTGGGAAGAAAGAGGGAATATAGTAGGAGGTAAAGTGTGGCCAATATATATGGAAATTGGAAGGAAGTATTTAACCCAGTGTGGGGTAACAATGGGTGCTCTAATTAGGGCTAACAGAAAACAGATGTATAAAGAAATTATGGAGAGGAATTTCTGGGAAAAACAAGTTTTTAAGGTAGAAAAAGGAATAAAAGAGCAGGAAATTTTAGCTGTTACATTAGAAAAAAGAATTCTGGGAAAAATGAAAGATGTAGTATGGATGTGTAGTCATGGGAAGTTAAACGTGAGAGGTAACCATAAACATAAAAAGAATGGAGGAAAGAATATGTGGAGAAAGAGATTGTGGGACAAAAGAGGAAAGCATGCAGCATTTATTTTTTGATTGTGATTTTATTAAACCTTTTTGGGGCATGGTAGCCAGTTATTGGGGGATGCAAGCTTTTAAAAATATGACATACGAGATTTTGATCTATGGTCAGTTAACAAAAGAATGGGAAAAAGTTAATAAAAATACAGTCTATGCTATTTTTGGCAGTTTTGAAATGGTCTATATGGCAAAACAGATGCTCAAGATTTTGGCAAAATAAGATTTGACTGTACAGGATTTTTTTTTTAAGTTTCAAGATGAAGTAGATAACATTTTTCAAGATGAATGTAAATTATGGGGAGAAGAGAAGGCAAGAGAGGTGTGGAAAAATGTTACTGGAATTGGGTAGATAATATGGATATCATAATGACTGTGTGATTTGTTTTTGTTCTGGAAAAAAAGTGTGTTTTTGTTTTAATAAAAACTTCCCCTACTCTTTTTGATGAGTGCCATGGGATCTTTAACATCCACCTGAACTACCACCAATCCAGGCAGATGGGACTTTGGTTTAATGTCTCATCCAAAAGACGGCACCTCAGAAGTGCAGCACCCCTCTTGTGCTATATGGCAAGACGGACCACCGCATCAATTGTGGACAGCACGATGATTTCATTTTGAGGTATCATGTATTTATAAACTATGTGGATGTATGTTTTCAGAAAGAGAAAAAGAAAAAAAAACATAAAACATAAAATTACATTTTCTTTAAATATATTTCACAAAATAAGCATGTAATTGACCTTTTTGACCATTTGCTTCTTCTTTAAAACAGTTTTATTTTATGGTGCTCAGGAGGTTAACTATGCACCTTGGCTTACAATTGTTATGTGTGCAAGTCACCCCTAACCTTTACACCACCCACAAAAAAACATATATAGCCCATTTTGTTTTGTAAAGTTGGTTGCAACGCGGCATGGAAGTACTGTACATCTTATTAAGGATATGAGTGCACCTTACCAGAAAGTGCTGCAGCCATAATAGCAAGCACAATGGAGTTGTGCATGATCCCATTTGCAACAGTTTAAAAAACACCTGCATGGTATTTTACTCAGGCAGATCACCATCTGTTATACTGAATGCAATCAGATGTTACCCCTTAAATGTGAAATATTAGCAGTTTGTAACATTACTGCTTGACCAGGATGAGCTCACAGTTATAATGTGATTATTTGAACTTTTTGCTAAAGTTGGGAAGATTTAGGTGGTGGTACTTCTGTACTGACATACAGAGACAATGTATCTGTCATGTATACAGAAGGTGGAACTCTGTTGTAGTACAATATGGAGAAAGATGGCAGTGGCGTTGAAACCGTCACTCCATTATTTACAGAGTTAGGGGTACTTAGAGCCTTTTAGCTCATTCCCGGATTAATTCCTACATACATATTCTGTAATCATCGTGGCATATCATGCATAGAAATTTTAATTTTTTTTAATGGAGATAGGAAATTAAATTAGCATTTGGATTGTCTATGTTGACTGTCCAGGTTGTCTGTGTCATTAGTAACACACGTTGATATTGCTAAGGGTCCCTAAGTCATATTTTTTTCTCTTCTGTAAAAGTGAGCAGGTTCTGTAATTGGTCCAGACCGTGATAGCTGTTTCAGTTTTCTTGTCTCTGTTTCCACATGCCCAGTGGTGTGCTGTGACATCACATAGTCCATAAACATTCCACAGCTGCTTATTTTCTCAATACAGTGCTGCAATGAGATTGAAATAACCCCCTTCTCCCTGCTATTAAATAATATAGTTCCTACCCCACCCCTAGTTGCAGAACATCCCCACCTCCATCCATTGCTGGAGCCAATCTGTTTGATTCACTAATTATTATGTCTCAGGTATCCAGCAGACACCAACCCAACATTGCAGGTAATGCCCGAACATCCATCCCCCCACACCAACCCAACCCCCGCATCCACCATCCTAGAGCTGACAAACTGCACATCACTCAAAAATCAAACTTGACTGAAAAGATGGCACTGGGTGCTGTTCCATATACAATAGTATATGTGATAGTAGGCATTCAAGGCAGGGGCAGACAGTGGTGTGGAATGGAGAGCTGAACAGGAATATAGTATGTCTTGGGAAAGGATAGGAAGGTGGCAGTGGGGTTGCAGCAATGTGTGGTATTGGGGATTAGGGTGTCTGGGAACATCTAGATACAATGCATTGTAGAAAGGAATGTGTGATTGCATATAATGAGTATAATGAGCAAGTAACACAGAATGAGTCGAGAGTTGCCCTTTACTTTTTATGCAGGTGATCAGCATTATGGTTAAGAAAAATGAATGCACACAGGGGTAACTGTACAGGGAATAGAAAATGGATGTAAAGAAAAAAAATCAGGAAAGTTGTAAACAGTATCATACCTTGGTGATCGGACATGAGTGGAGTATGGGGGGGGAGATCAGCAGTAAAAAATCGGCTTTTTTTAAACAGTGAATCGGAGATGTGTATGACTCTCTTGAGGTAGAGAGGAGGAGGAGTGAGAAACTAACAACAGTGGAAGAGAAATACATTTCCATAACAGGTGAATGGGCAAGCTGCCGTCCAATACACTTTTTATTATTATTTTTCAATAAATCAGTGCAAACATTTTAATACTGATACATGTTCAGCCTACCTTCTTTTCTTCTATTTATTGAGCACAGCCACTGGAAGAAAACAGTCAGATGAGGTTTTGTGTAAAATAAAAATCAGCATCCAAAGTAATGTAAGTGAAACAATTATGATAAAAGAGAAAATATGTTATATTACATAAACAATGTTGAACAAATAAAAAAGGAATGTAACAACATACAAATAAAGAGTTCAGTGTAAATAATGCATAATCAACCTCCCTCGCAAAGTGCAGGTTTGACAGTCGAACCACCGACTTGTAGTAATGTGCCCTGATGGATAGTCTCATCAGTCATGCAACCTTTTCACCCCCCAAATCATTGAGTTTCACTGCACTCATTTATGGCATGCTCACTTAGAGTTACATAAGGAAAGTCCCAACACTCTGGCTCTGACCAGACGAAATGTGGATTCCTGAGACACCTACTGGAGAAAGACAAAGTTGCAAAGAAAACTGCATGGAAAAGCATCACCTGGTGCATTTTGCTAGTGGGTGCTGAAACCACCCTTAATTAATTTAAATATGGGCTACGGCATACCGCCCAACTAAGCATGACGCATACTCCACTGCACACCACAAGGCATTCGCTAACGTTGCCGCTAATTGTCGCTAATGCAAATACCACAAAACACAGGGGTGCCAGACAACTTATCTGTAACAAGCACTGTAGTAAGACTTCTCAAAGCAATGATGCTAGCTTCCCCAAGGGTAAGACCAATCTGTGTACCATGGCAGCTGAACATAGTGTTAGAAGCATTGCAAGTTCATACATTCCAACAAGAGACACTACACTGGAGCACTCTAAAAACAGTGTTTCTGGTAGCCATCTGTTCAGCCAGAAGGATAGGAGAGTTACAAGCACTATTATGTAGAAAACCATTCCTGATATTCCACAATGATAGGGTCAATCTAAGGACAATACCATCCTTTCTACCCAAGATAGCCTCCACATACCTTTTGGCCCAAGAGGTTCAACTACCATTCTTAGGGAGAGGACAGGATTCTGACACAGGGAGTCCTCATCCTCTGGATGTAGGTCAGCAGCTAAAAAAGTATCTTAGTATGACCAGCAGCCCACGCAAGACAGATAGACTGTTTATACTGACCACAGGGAAGAGCACCGGCCAGGCAGCCTCCAAATATTCTATAGTTAGGTGGATCAAACAAACTATAACTACAGCTTACAGGGAGGTAGGCAAGCTGCCACCAGTGAGGATCAAAATGCATTGCACTAGAGCAGTGACAACATCATGGGCAGAAAGAGGTGAAGTCTCAGTACCAGATATTTGCTCAGCAGTAACTTGGTCTTCTATACATACTTTCACCAGGCATTACCAGCTAGACGTAGCACCAGCTGAAAGGGCCTCTTTTGCTAGGGCAGTGATAAGTGCTGGGATAAAGAATGTATAAGATCCACATATCCTGCCTGCTCAGTCCCATCCAAGGTATATATAATAGCTCACACAGTGCTACTAAGGTACCAATGGTTTTGACTACAAAGTACTATAAAGGATACAAAATAAAATGGTATTTACTCACCTGGCAAAGGTGATTATTTGAATACCCTTTATAGTACTCTGCAGCCCCACCCAGGGCAGTAGATGTTGTCATTTCCCAGATACCAGTGGACTGGTTTGAATATCTGCCTCTAAGAAAAAGGTTACAATGTTGAATATAAATATCCTGTTTTCCTCTCCAACTTATAATACGACAGTATTAATTCATTGCATGTTATGTTTTTTATATTGAAATAAATGAGAACCATGATCAACGGCAATGTTTCTATAGATAATTTGTCGCTATGCTAAAACACAGTCAGGGTTACCAGGCATCTCTCAGAGAGGACAGCATACATAAGGGATACTATCATCTTTCCCTGTTCTCTCTGTCCTTGTCATTTTTTCTCTGTTGTTTTTGTTAATCACTGTCTCTAATTGCTAAGGAAGATTAGCACAGGAGATTCTCAGATGGGACAAAGGGGCTGTCCTCAGCCTGCCTAATTTTGACTGGATTGTGCATTAACCTATAGAATGGATGGGGAATACCCAATGGTTTTGATTGCAGATTACTATAAAGGGTACTCAAATAATCACCTTTATCAGGTGTGTAAATACCATTAATCTACATGCTGATTTGTGCAGAAAATGGGGGAGGGGCGAAGTGAAACCAGCTGAGTATGTGTGTGGTGCAGATCAGTCTGGAGAGAACACAGCAGATTCAAGCTGGTGATGAGTGGACCTCCTATAAGTGAGTCAGGCCAATCGGGGGTACTGCTTTTGTAAGTGTAGTACTGAATCTTCAGTACATGATACCAGCAGTTCAGTCGAGAGAATGAAGGTGCTAGGGGCTGTGAAACTTGTGTAGCAATCAGACAGGGTACATTGAATGAGCAGCTTAACTGTGGAGAAATTAAAGTAATTATTCTGAGGCTCTGTCTGCTTATTGGTTTTTGTGTTTGTAAGCAGCACAACCACATCATGGAGTTTATGGAAAGAGTTAGCCAGGTGGTTAATGTCATGCTACAGGCTGCAGCAAAAGCAGACAAAAAAAAGAGTGTGTCTCAGGATGTAAGCGGGTGTGCAGATATCACAGTAACCCAAAACATTTATTGAGAAACAAGAAATCAGCACACTGGTCACCATAAATTTATTTATTTGTTTTTGCTAACCAGGTAAGCACATTAGACAGCCAAGTGCCTATTTTCAGGTGCTACCTGGGAGATTACAAAGTACAGGCAGAAACAGTCATATACATTACAAAGTGAAGGTAGAAACAGCAGTCATATACAGGATACAAGAACAGGAACAGCCATTAAACATGCAGGAACTGTACCATGATCAGTGTGCAGATTTCTTGTTTCTCAGTACAGGCTGCAGCAGTGGAAGGGAAGGGGGGACAGGTTAGGGGGAGGATGATGAGTCCCTTTACAGTGCAGACTATTTTGGCAGCCTGATAAATAAGATTACCATTATGGGGGAGGTGGGAGAGGAAAGAGTGGAGATTGGTGGTCACGCAAGTCACATTTTGAACTCGTAGTGCTGGAAAACAGCACTTCAGTGAGTAAATAGAGCATGATAGCATCACAAGTGCATGAAGAAAACTTTAGAAAATGAGCTTCCAGAAGTGACATAACAAACTGTGTGTGTGTGTGGAGGAGACAGCAAGGAAAAGGAGGACGGGGAGGGGGGACAGTGTTATGCAAATGAAATGGACAAAGTGCTCTCTTATTGGAGTGCTTCCTTCTTTTGAGCTACACAAAGTTTCTGCACATAAACTGTGAACCACTATCATACTTAGCTTGCATGATCATTGGTCTGTCAAGGATGAGCCCTATGGCATTGGGATAGTCAATGACACACCTCTGAAATGCCATTCTCTGTAGCAAAATGGGTCTTGCACAAGCGCAAACAATGTAAAAATGTTGAAATCTATGTTAAACCCGAACCTACTGGACATCTGTGTTTGTTATTAAAAAGGACGTGTTTGTGACTTATGGTAATAATATAGTGAATGAGGTAATGTGCATAATGCATGAACTTGTTTCCCATTTTTGGCTGTTGAGTATGGTAATATGTCTGTGTGTAACTGTACTATGTAAACTTGTGAGTATTTGTATACCTCCTTTTGTAAAATTTTGTGGGACAGCTTTGTAAATAGGGCTGTACAACAGCCACCAGTCAGTGCTCTGACCAAGTTCAGTTGTCAGTGAGGATTACACTGGGTCATGAATCCCAGGAGATCTATGTGAACAACTGCCAAGGGCTGTCTTTCAGGAGCCATTGGTCGACTTGGATCAGGAGTCCTTAGCCTCCTCTGGAGCTCTGCTCTTCAACTATTGTTCAGTCGAGGAGACTTCCAACGACCAGGGGTCAGTGTCCCTCGGGGTGCCGCTCTGATTTATTTTGGAGTCCACATCCATCCCATTGGATCCAGTCCAGAAAAGGGCCAAATACCCCCTTACAGACATTTTGGACTGGATTTAATCCCTGGGAGGGTTGCCTTCCTGGTGGCTAAGGCCATCGTGGGACTGATCTTGGAGGTCTGGCAGCATCCTGCCCAGCACCCTCGTCCCACTTTTGTCTGCAAGTATGTGATCCCTGCTGGCTCCCTTTTGGGGCTCTTGACCAGCCTTTGACCAAAGGCCTTGTCATAGATTCAGTGTTCTGTAAGTCTGGAAACCAAGGGAATGCGGACAAGCCCCTGGACAAGGAGTCCCATCAGATTAACCACACTACAAATAAGGTATATGCTGCAGCTACCCTGGGTCTCTGTCAAGCTAATTATGATCTTCTGATGGTGAATTATAGGTTTGATATAATTCTTCCCTTCCACTCTGAGCACTGGGTGGTGGTGAACTGCATCAGAGACCATGATGAATTGCTGGCTACACACCAGCTCAAAAAAGCCTTGCACATGGGTGACTCTTGTGCCCGTGCAGTGGCAGTGGCTGTCTCTTTGCATCATAGAACTGGGCTGCACTGTTCCACCTTCCTGGCAGACATGCAAACAGATGCTGGCTGACATCCCTTTCCTTGACTCCAACCTCATTGGTCCTGGGGTGGAAGGACATCTCACAAAGACTGAGAAGTCCAGTGCCACCCTTGAGTCTGTGACCTCATTCCAGAAGGACAAGAAAATGAAGCACAAGAAACAGGCTTTCCAGTTATGATCCTTTCAGTCACAGCCTCCCCGGCAGGCAGCAGCTCCAGGAGGGCAATTTCAGACCTGGCACCCCAAACATAAGTCCAGGGGCCACAGTCCTAAAATGGGGGGCAGAAGTAGTGGTTCCCCTCTGGCAGCAGCTGCTGGTGCCCTCCACCCATCCTGTTACCAATTACTCTTGTTGTCAGAAGCCCGCTACATCACTTCTTGTTACATTGGTTAGCTAGTACAATGAGCAAGTGGGTGTTGGATGTAGTGGGTGGAGGACTGTCTCTAGAGTTCAAGGTGCCCCAAACAGATTCTTCACAATCTCAAATGAAAGCACAAGTTCTGAATGGTCACTCTAAGACAGATTATTCCATCCCTAGAGTAGAAGATGTGGGTCTGCTTGCTGGACATCCAAGATACCTTCTTCTATATTCCCATCCATAATTCCCATGGCTGATACCTCTGGTTCTGTGTGGAAGAGGTCTTGTACCAGTTCCAGATCATACCATCTTGCCTCTCCTCAGCTCCAAAGGTCTTCACCAAGTGCATGGCAGTGTGGCAAGCCCACTTGCAACACCTCGAGGTCAGTGTGTGCCCCTACCTAGATGACTGGCTGGTAGCCAATCCATCCAGAGAGGGCATGGCAAAATCCACAGCCCTGGCTCTACAGACCTGCTGAGACTTAGGCCTGTTGGTCAACCCAGACAAATACAAATTGGTAATGAAGCAGGTGATCAAGTTCATCGAGGCAGAACTAGACTCCCTGTGAGTGAAGGCCGACCTGCTGGCGAACTGGGCACAGGATCTTGTCTCCTTTGCCAGATCATTTCAGGTTGGGTTTTGTGCCCTGGACAGAACTTCCTGAAGCTGCTGGGGTGCAAGACATCTTGCACCAGCGTGGTCCGTTGGACCTTCTGTTGGAAGCATCATCTTCAGTAGGAGCTTGGCTGTCAGTGGTCCCAGTATCTAGGCCATTTGGACCTGCCAGTCACAGTCACCTAGCCAATGTGGGACACCATCCAGTGCTGGCTGGTCCTAGAAAACTTGGAAGAAGGAGTCTGGTTTTTCTGCCAGAGCAACCTATCACGCTAATGACAGACGTGTCTCTCGTGGGCTGGGGAGCACAGCTGGGAGATCACATGGCCCACGGGCTTTGGTAACCCATTAAGTGCCATCACCACATCAACCTGCTGGAGCTCCAGGCAATGTGCTTGGCTCTGATGGAATTTGCTCTGTTAGTCATGGGTCAGGTCATTCAACTCCAGACAGACAATACAACCGTGTTTACCTGAACAGACAGGGCGGCACACACTGAATTTGAATACTAAATTTAGTATTAAAGCAGTCATTAATTTGTCTTTGTAAACTAACTTTAGTCATTTTTAATCAAATTTAATCATCATCAGAAGAATACTACCTGAAAGAATATTAAATTCTAAGAAGTGTTCAACTGATTATTTAAGAGTAAATTATTACTAAATGAAGATTAGAAATACAGTACAAGTTGCATTTAACTGTCCCACCAATGAGATGGTTTAGCATTGTTTTTTACAGTTGGCAATGCATTGGCAACTCATATTGCATTGTTTTTTAACACTTAACCAGCTCAAGAGCAATGTTTATAAAATGTGTTTGTTACTCAGTTGGAATGCAGCTTAAGCCCAATTACAATGCAATGCAAAACTGAGATGTAACTCTTAAGAAACAGTTTGCATAAGGTTTTGTACTGAATTCAAAACACTTATGCAACTCAACCTGAAATGCTAAAGCAACTCACTGTCAGAACAGTTTAATGTGACTTGTACTGTAGATCTGCAATGCTCTTCAAAAGAACAATTTTTTGAATGCGTACTGAATCAAGCCTGAAGACTACAATCAGCTGTCTCTCCCAGTTTTCCTATAAGAATCTGAAATTAATACATGACCCAAATTGTGCAGACGTCTTCTTTGTATTACTGTTTCAATATGCAGTACAAAATTTCTATTGTTTTCTAGCAGAAAATATATTTACAGAAAAGCAGAATAGGATCAATTTTGCTATATACAACCAAAACTTAAGACAACCATTTTGTGTGGAATCTAAATACTATTACACACAAGATACATTAAAATGCCATTGATTTCCATTAATGTTCCATTAAAATTAGGCAAACCCATTAATTCTCACCATTAAATCTTGTTGTAATTTTTTTTCTGGCTTTAATGTTTTGTCATTAAATTGGTATTACTTATGAAAGTATTGTTTGCTTGCTGCATTAAATTCCTATGATACCCCATTAACAACTAGAACCAATAAAATATGTGTTTTATTATTTCCATTAAATCTCATTAAAAGCCCTTTTTAATGGCAGAATTGATACCCATTAAATTATTATGATGAGCATTTCCTACCATTAACAAATGCCACATAGGTGGCAAATGCATTAATGGCCATTAAACAACAAGTAGGTGCCAATCAACTTTATGGATAATCCATTACATGGGTGAGTAGAGATGGTCTACTTAGTGGGCTGCAGTATCGAGGGCTACAATGTATTTTATTTATTGTGTGTAGCTGATATACATCTGGCATGGGGGTAAGGGTTCTTGTTATGGGTTTTTCTAGGTGATAGGTAGGAGGGTGGAATAGAGTGCTATGGAGGGATTAAAAACAAAAATGCCATTAAGCAGAATGATGCCCCTGACGCTCTTATGCCCCATGCTATTGTCCACAAAGAATTATCAAGAGGAAGTGGAACCCCAAAGGCCCCACCACAAAAATGGTAAGTTGTAGGGATATTAAGACACTCAAAAAAACATAAGCAAGCAATAAGACATGACAGGGTGGGCATTATGTTGAGATAACCACCTGCCCGAGAAGCAGTGAGGCCCAGTACTGCAGATGGAGGGTCATATAGCCCCTGGAAGGATGTCTAGCTCAGCAAAATGCACATCCTGGAGTGTCTTATTGTACTTATAAAATGGGTAATAGGTTGTTTTGTTAAAAAAAATGAAAAGAATAAAATAAAATAAAAAAAATACAAAAAGGTTTGATTTTCAAAATAAAACAGTTCCTCCACTATCTGTTACTATGGAAGCTGTGATTTTGTGGTACTGAGGCAGGATCACATTACAGTCAATACAAATTGAACTTGAGTGCCTCAGTGGTACCTCGCAGTACCTAGAGGTATACCTCAGTACAGATAAACTTTTGTATGATCACCACTATATATGCTTATGTGACATAGCTACATTGTGGCTGTTCACCTCTCTATCCATGGGATATACCACCCTGTAGGGGTACAAGGATGAGGAACCCTAGAGGAGGGTTCCACCTCTAGAGGTGCCATAGGAATGATTCCCTTGGATAAAGGTAGCTTAGGAAGAAGCCCAAAAAGAATACCCAAAAGGGTGTCGAGCATCAAAGGAGGCTAGAAGTCAGAAGATATTGAGGATGGGAATGGAGATCGATAGATGTAGATGGGAAGGACAGGAGAGGAATGGGAGATGATGAGGAATGTGGAGTGGAATGGAAGCCGACAAGAGTCAAAAGGGCTGGACTTCCTAAGGAGAGAGGGAACAGTCAGGGCCACCATCCGACACCATCCAACAGTGGAACCTAACTATGGAACCTATGAAAGCACTAACCCTATCTAAATATTATGACCATTGGCATGAAGGAGAGGGAAAAACCCCTTTGAAGAGAAAACCTCTGGGGAACCAAGGCCTAGGTCGCCTTCCCTCCAGGCTGAAGGATGTTTTGGTCAGTGATGGCTCAGCTACTGAAATTTAGAGTCAAGATCAAAGGAAGAGGAAAAGATTCCAATTTAGATGAAGCTCTCACTCTGTCTTTCTAACAGGAATGCCGTTGAGGATTGCAAGCAATGTCTCTGCAACTAGATGCCCAAAAGCAAAGGAGGAGAGAAATGGCTGCTGAGGCACTCAGCCAGCCTACATAAGCCTATGAAACAGACCAGGTGAATCAGAGGTGGTCTGATGGAGAATAGTGTAAAGGATGCCTCTGAACCCGCTCAGGCAGCTAAAGGGCCCCACTGATGAGACCCCCACCTCTTGCAGCTGGAAGTTGTAAATTCTGCATCCAGAGGTGTCACTAAAATGAGGGATGGCTGAAAGTCCACCTGGAGTGAAGACATTCTCACTATGGGCCAGGGAGAAGGAACCCCACCCCAAGTTTTGCATGCTCTAGATACAGACTTCATGAATACTGAGCAAGACCATCAGCTACAAGCTAGCCCCAAGCCATGGAGCAATGGACACGGAAGCACGTCTCCAAATGAAGGGCAGGTCAAATTGAGGTAGCATAGGACCCATATGAGGGGTATGTGTGATTAGTTAATGTGAATCAGTAGACCTACAGAGAGGTCAGATTGAGTGAAGGAGACCCTGACATCGGTCCATAGGAGGCAGGTCACAGTAGCAACCATGTGAGTGCATGCTGGATCCACTGAGAAGCCAAATCAGGAGGGGATCGAACTTCATGAAGGCAGGAATGAGAACTGCTGGGTGAAGCTGGCAGCTGATGGGGGAGGTACTAAATATCAGGAATAGTGAGATTAGAGCTATGAAATCAGAATGGACAAATGGAGGTTTGAGATGGATACATGAGGTATGCTGATAGAGGGAAGCCTGAAGGATGGCAAGGACTGCAGAATGGGAATGAATGGTAAAATGGGGATAGACTAAGATGGCTGGGTAAAGCCCACAGCCTATGATGAGTTGAAAAGTTGATATGGGAGGAAAGGATGGCTGGGCAACAGCTGAGATGAGGCAGGTAAAAGGAGCAGGATGGGGGACACACCTGGAGGAAGGTGGATGGGAAAATAACGGGGGTTGCAGCAATCCAGATGTGAGAGTGAACTAGCAGCTGAAGATGACCACAGGGACAGAAACAGGAGAAGCCAGGAGGAATGAAGAACGGCTCCTCTGGATGCAATGAAAGAAACAAATCCTGAACAAGCCAGGAGGAGTGGCCTTGGAAGGCCTGATGGGGAGTGGTTTGTTGCTCCACCCATTGAACTACAGGCATAGCCTTGCAATTGCAATTCATAATCATCAATTTAGGCACATAAATGCTTATGTGCCATAGTTAAAGTCCAAAAGAACAGAGTTTTTTTGTACACTGTAAGGCTTGTAATAATAAGGGAAGGGGGCATGGATTTTAATTGTTCCCTAGATAAAAAGCTAGTTTAGCCTTCTGAGAAAAAAATAGTATGTATGAGAATCTTATGGTTTTTATTTATAAAAAAGGTAAAAATAAGTTCTGAGTAATTGGAGGCAACTTTCTTCTTCTAAATGCGGACTTTAAGACATAATCTGAAATCTTAGAAGTGAGGGTGAATCTTGTCCTTTAATATACTACTGGTCTATTACAGTTATATGTGGTTCTAAACAGGAAAATCCAGGAACATTTATTTCTTCTGTGTGGAATTTTTGAAGAAAAATCCAGCAAGAGGCTAGGGTGCTACCTTCTTCATTAAATCAGGTGAAAGCCCTTGATTGCTTGTCTCATAAGTTTGTTTTCTATTTTGAAGCACTCTGGTTTTTCTGCCTTTTTACTGCATTTGCTGTGATTGTGCACCAAACATCTTGGGATGAGTACTATGGAACTTAAAAGGTGTGTTACTATGGAGCCCGTTGCCATTGCAGCTACTAGGGGCTTGCCAGTCTGCACCAGTAATCACACACTGCAGTCCTGACATCACTCAGACTGCAATTTCTTGTACTTCAAAGGACTGGAGTTGCTCCAGTCAGAGAGGGCTTCAGTCCTTTGATGTGCAGGAAGCCATGTCAACAAATAGCTGATCAGCATTTATCTAGAGGATCTGAACTGTCTCTCCCCCTCCCCAAACTGTTTCACTAATCCATGAAGCTATGGCAGCAAACAGCTGATCGAACGGCTTTCAAAACAGTTACAGCTGCACACTGGACGTTTGCATCATATCTTACCGGTATGCAGTTGCTATATCAATCCTGTAACAACAAATAAACGTCCATTGATGTCTGTTGCTAGAACACCTGTAACTCCGATTCAAGTATTTCAGGATAGGTTTGGTAGATACCTTTTTATTAGGGGCACCCTGCATACCTTGGAGATCATCCTTGGTTCTATCTACGGCCCTAACAGTGATACCCCTGGGTTTTTTGTCCAGATTATGGATATACTTTCCTCCTGGTGCAATTTACCTATTATAATTGGAGGAGACTTACACCTGGTTATGGATCCTTCCATGGACAGATCCGGTCCGGTTAGGAAAGGTCTAACTCCGGGTCAGAGGGCACTCAGTGAATTGATGGATCATCTGGGTTTGTGTGATGTCTGGAGGATCTTCCACTCGAATGGGCGGGAATATACCTTTATCTCTCAGGTACATAATACCTTATCCAGAATTGATTATGTCTTAATCTCTAACACTCTTTTGCCTGGGGTGTTAACCACTGACATAGTCTCTGGGCCGTTATCTGATCATTCTATAGTAAGGTGCCTTGTTGCTTTTTCAGCTTTACCTAAGCCAGGGAATAGATGGAAAATTAATAATCAGTTACTAAGGATCCCAAGACTGTTAAATATATTTCTTCTCAGATAACAGAATTTATTTTTTCAACGCAAAATTCTACTTCTCGACCAGATATTGTGCGGGGGAGCACCAAAGCCTTAGATTCATGACATTTGATGAGTTAGCCTCCCATAGGAAGAGGAGAGGCTGAAGCATATCTCTGAGTTACTCACCCAGATCCGTGAAAAGGAACGTGGCCTCTCGGCCTCTTCCTCGGATGATTATAGGCAAGAGTTAACTTTGCTGAGGGATTCGTATCTTAGGATTTTAAGTGAACAGACTGAGTGGGCAATTATTAGAACTGGTGCTATATATACGGATCAAGGAGAGAAAGCTGGCCGTTTGTTAGCTAGAAGACTTAAACAATTGGAATCCTCTAGGTGGGTCCCGGCTATTCGCTCGCTGGAAGGGGGTTTAGTCAGGACCTCCCCTGAGGATATATTGGGGGAATTTGTAGGATATTTTAAGGGGATTTATGGACCTCTTAAGGACCCTCCATCAGAAGAAAAGATCAGTACTTTCTTAAAGGAGTTAAATCTTCCCTCTTTGAGTGAATCGGACCAAATTCAACTTTTGGCTCCTATCACTGAGGGTGAAATAGATCAGGTTATCAAGTTCCTCCCCTCTGATAAAACACCAGGCCTGGACGGGTTTTCCGCTAATTTCTATAAAACTTTTTCGAAGGAGCTAATTCCTTCATTGTTGAGTTTTTTCAATGTATTTTAGAGGGTGTTGTTACCGATGCTTCTCTTTTTGAAGCCCTAATTGTACTCTTGCCCAAACTAGGTAAACCTCTAGATTTGGTGTCCAGTTACAGACCCATATCTCTTCTGAATCAGGACATTAAAATTCTCACTAAATTATTGGCTGACAGGATCAAAAGGTTCTCCTGGATTAATTGGACCTGAACAGGTTGGTTTATGAAGGTAGGTCCTCTGCAGATCACTTAAAGAGTACTGGCTCACGTCTTCTCGGTTTCCAGGGATTCAGCTCAGCCGATGGTGTTGGTTTCTCTGGATGCCGAGAAGGCTTTTGATAGGGTCTATGGCAATTATCTAATCAGGGTTATGTATTTCTTTGGTTTCACTCAACAATTTTGCGATTGGATCAAGGCTATCTTTAAATTCCCATCGTCAAAAATTGCTTGCAATGGGGTAACGTCTTCTCCATTTAGGCTTTTTTTGGGCACCAGACAGGGTTGTCCTCTTTCCCCGCTCCTCTTTAATTTATATATTGAACCCCTAATCGTACGGATCAAACAGGAGCAGCGGATTCAGGGCATTCCGGTATGGGGGCACACATTGAAAGCTCTTGCATATGCAGATGATCTGCTGTTGCAAATTTCATATCCTACCTCCTCTATTCCTATTTTACTTGATACTATTGACAATTTTAGTTTTGTTGCCAATTATAGGCTCAATATTGGCAAGTCTGTGGTTTTCCCCTTTAAACTTTAGGACATATGCTCAGGATATTGCCCCTTTTGGGCTGACTTGGAATTCCGATTCTATTAAGTATTTGGGCCTTACTTTAACCAGGGATGTTTCGTGGTTGGTCCAGCGAAATTTAGACCCAGTCTTGCAAGCCATTAAGGCTGACCTTCAGAGATGGGCAATAATGCCTCTTTCCATTTGGGGTAAAATTAGTTTAGTAAAAATGAATATTTTTCCTCGGCTGTTTTATGCTGTTAATATGTTAAATATTTGGCTTCCGTTAAAATGGTTTAAAAAAGTTCATAAAATTATTTCCAGCTTTATTTGGAATTACAAGAAACCTAGACTGGCCTATCATGTATTGACTGCCCCTAAATTTTCTGGTGGTTTAAGACTTCCCCCATTTTGCTTTGTATTATTGGGCCAGTCATGCGTCGAAATATCTTTGTTGGCTCAAACAAACTGATGATTCCCAGATTAACTCTTACACTCCATTATGGTTAGGATTAGAGAAAACCCAGATAATGGATTCTGGTTTTGGGCCTGGTGCCTTGTTATATTGCTAGCCAAAGTCCTTCCCATGGCCCTGCGTAACTCTCCTATTGAAGTATCGGTCAAAGTTCATGGGCAGTTATGTGCCTTTTTATAATATTCTCATAATATGGATCCAGCTCAACCATTATTTGGTAATCCTAACTTCTTAATAGATGGGAAGCCCATCAAAGATGCGTGGTTACCATTACTGGGGAAGGCTCTGATTAGGGACCTGCTTTCAGAAGGAGGTAAATTACTCACTTCTAATGACATTTTGAATAAGTTTCATATCCCCCAGGTTTTGATATTTAAAGTATTTCAACTTAGCCATTTGTTAGTGAAGAAACTGAGTGCTTTTCTTCTTGTTCGGGTCCTTTCGATTTTGGTGAGTGCGTTGGTACCAATGGCTGAAAAGAGCTCATGCTGTATCTGCCGTTTATAATACATTGATTAACTGGTTACATCCAGTATTCTGGTTCCAAAACAGTATTGGTCTCAGCTTATGCCTAAGTATAAATTTGATTGGGCAGGTATTTGGAGGTCGTGTCACACATTTTTATCACAGGATAGGCTTAGACTAATGCAATTCAAGTTATTACACAATATTTATTACTCACCCTTAAAGTTGGTTACTCGGGGAATGGTTTCTTCCTCCTCCTGTTTTAGATGCCAACAAGGGGTTGGGATCTGCTTCATATTTTTTGGCACTGTCCGAAGATAGCTGTATTATGGGATACTATCAAGAGGAAGCTCGATCCTCTTTTGGGTTTGGAAAATTTATTTACTCCCCAGATATGTGTTTTAGGGACATGGCCTCGATTGATGTCGTAGTAGGAAATATTATATGGGTCTGATTTCTGCCTCAGTTAAAAAAGTGGTTTTAAGACATTGGAAGGATACTGTTGAGATTTCTTATGGTGAATGGCTACAAGAATTTCTGGCTAATCTTAGAACAGAAAGAACCATTGCTAGTTTGCGGAATAATCTGGCTAAGTTTAATAGTGTCTGGGGTCCTTTATACTCATTTTATTCTGTATTTATGTAGTCCCATATACATTTTTACTATTTTCAGTTATTTTATTTTTACGTGCTGTGCATAGGGTGGGTGGTTTGGGGTAATGGGGGAGGGGAGGGGAGTATGAGTAGGATTGCATCCGGAAGGTTCTGGTTGTATGATTGATATCCCTACTGTTATCTTGGTCCCTTCTGGATGTACTCGTTTATTGTAAAACTTTTAAAAAAGTTGATTAGCAAAAAAGAACACCTGTAACTCTCTCCCACCCTACCCTCCCTCTCAGCATCCCCCCCCCCAAACATAACATTGACACTAGAGGAGCCCAATCCCCCAGTGTCCACCTTGTAGTGTTATTTATTTTTTTCAATTTGGCATGCAAATAAGAAAACCATCCACCAATGTCTATTCCACTACGGTAACTGCACAACCACCATTTGTGACAGTGATATAGGTGCCCAATCCCCAGTGTCCACTGCTGGCATGCCTAGAACTGTCATCCCCACCCCAGCTTCCCACTCTGCACCCACCACTCCACCCCCTCAAACATAACACTGATATTAGGGGTGCTCAATTCCCCAGTGTCAAAACCTGAAATAAAGAAAACCTTCCCTTGATGTTTCATTTTTGAACCTACAACTAAGAAAACCATCCATCAATGTCTACTATGCCACTGAAACTGCACTCCCCCACTGTTTATCACACTGACACTGGGTTACCCAATTGCCTAGTGTCAAAACCTGAAACAAAAAAAAATCCCTTGGCCTTTCTATTTTTTAAGCCAGTAACTAAGAAAACTGTCCATTGATGTCTACTGTGCCACTGTAACTGCACTCCCCTGCTGTTTATCACACTGACTCTGGGGGTGCACAATCCCCCAATGTCCTCTGCTGGTGCCTTTGTAACTGTCAGCCCCACCCGACCCTTCCAATCAGCACCCACCACCCTCAAGCATAACACAGACACTAGAGGTGCCCAATCGCCCAGTGTCAAAACCTGAAATAAAGAAAACCTTCCCTCAGCGTTTCTTTTTGTCTTTTTTAAGTACCCTGTAAAAAAGAAAATGGTTCATTGGTGTCTGTTGCAGCCACCACCATAACTGCAAAACCTCCATTTTTTTTAGACTACCCCGTAAATAAGAAAACGATCCATTGATGTCTATTGCAGTATATTATTCCCCACCCAGCCATTGCCAGCACTGACATTGGGGGTGTCCAGTCCCCCAGTTTGCACTGCTCTTGCTCCTGTGATTGTCACCCCCAACTGAACCTTCGCTCAGCACCCAACTCACAAAGAATTACATCACCTTGGAGCACACTTCCAAAACATGTAGTCGATAGTGAAAATATGGTAATGTTTAAAAATAGGCTTGATCAATATATGGGAAATAGAAAACTGCAATTCCATAGTTAGATCTGAATAAATCCACTAAGGATTTTAGGTGGTGAGTTTCAAAAGCCAATGGCCTTATAACTCGTAATAGTCAGTGAACCTATGAACCCCCCCAACATAATACTGACACTGGGGGTGCCCAATCCTCCAGTAGCCACTGCTGGTGCCTTTGTGATTGCCACCCCACCCATCCCTCCCACTTAGCATGCACCCCCACCCCAAAACATAACACTGTCACTGGGGTGCCCAATACAGTGTCAAAACCTGAAATAAAGAAAACCTTCCCTTGTGTTTATTTTTTAAGCCTGCAAAAAAGCGGTCCATCGATGTCTGTTGTGCCGTTAGTTCACCCCCACTGACCCTCCTACTCAGTACTCCCCCACCCCCACCCCAAGCCCTTATGTAACCATCTCAAGTCTGATGCTGTAATCTTCTCTGGACTGCAGACACATCTTCACTCTTCAACACTGGATCACAAACTGAGGAAATCAGTAGTGCTGTGTGAATGTGGAATTCCACCGGTGCAGTTTCTGCCAGAATTTCGCTGTTTCTTCTGCAGAATTCCACTGGCTGTGATCCGCGGAATATGAAACTAGGGGTAGACTAGAAAAACTAGCTAGTGGGACTTGCCTAACTTGCACTTCCCCACAAATGGGAGCAGGGGACAATAGAAAGAAGGAGAATGGAGCAGGAGGAGATACATGAAAGGTTTGGTTGGCAAACGCTAGGAGTCTAGGGAATAAGATGGGGAACCTTGAGGCAGTGTTGGGGGCAGATGACCTAGACCTGACAGTGTTATTTGAGACTTGTGGACTGATAACCACACTTGGGAAGTGGAAATACCAGGGTATAATCTCTACAGGGGGGACAGGAGAGGGAAATAGGGGAAGGAGTTGCCCTTTGTATAAGGGACAGGATAAGTGTAATAGTGATTGGGGAACCGGGCTTAGCAGAGATCCTCTGGGTCATGATAATTAAGAAGACCGGGGAGATAGTAAGCATACGGGTAGTATACAGACTACAAAACCAGGGGGAGGAGGCTGATAGGGGGCTGGCGAGGGAAATACAAAAAATGTCAGGCAGAGGAGAAATTCTGGTGGTGGGGGATCTAAATCTTTTTAATGTGAACTGGGGAATCCTAACAGCAGCATCTGAAAGGAGGAGTTGTTGGAGTCAGTACTGGAGCAATTTATTCAGCAGCTGATCAGGGAACCAACTAGGGGAGAGAGGCCTTACTTGATCTGGTAATGACCAATGGGGACAGTGTTGAGGATGTGGAGGTCGGAGAATATCTGGGATGTAGTGACTACAGGAAGGTGAGATTCAGTCCTCAGAATGGGGTGGATAAGAATAGTTCCTCCACTAGGGTACTGGACTTCAGAAAAGTGGATTTTAAAAAAATTTTCATGAAGGAACTAGAAGGGAAAGAGAACCTAGAGGAAGTTGAGGAATTATAGGGAGCAATAAAGAGGGGAATTTTGATGCTGACAGAACAGTGCATCAGGAGAGTGAGTAAATGCAAGAGAGAGATAGAAAACCACTTTGGTTTACAACAGAGGTGAAAAAAGCAGTCAGGGGAAAAAAAAGAAGGCATTCAGGACATACACAGTTTCACAGGGGTTGGAGGATAAGGAAGCTTACAGGGATAAGCTAAAGGAAATGGGGAAAACAGTCAGGAGAGCTAAAGTGGATACAAAGGAGAAGATAGCGAGGGAGACCAAAAGGGGAGACAAGAAATGTTTCCGGTATGTAAGTGAATGCAGGAAAAGCAAGCAGGGGATTATGAGGCTAAGAGGGGGGGAACTCTGATAGAGGGACTTGAGAAGAAAGCAAATCTGCAGAATGAATACTTAACCTCAGTCTTCATGATTGAGGAAGAAGGACAGAGACCAGAGCTAAACAAACAGGGAAGGGGGGGCAGGGAGATGGACACAAGCCCATTTTCAGAAGGGAGGGTAGGGTATTGGAGGGGTTAGGAAACCTGTGGACAGACAAGGCAATGGGTCCTGATGAAATCCACCCCAGGTTGCTCAAGGAGTTAAGGGAGGAGCTAGCAGCACCACTCACAAAGTTATCTAATCTTTCTCTAGACAAGGGGATAGCCCCAGGGAACTGGAAATGGCTGATGTGGTGCTGTTGCACAAAGGGGAAGGGAAGGAAGAGCTTGGCAACTATCATCCGGTTAGCCCTACCTCGGTAGTGGGTAAGCTGATGGAGGCACTTATAAAGGAAAGGCTGGCACAATATCTGGAGGAAAAAGGGCTCACATACAAAAATCAGCACAGGTTCATAATGTATAGGTCATGTCAGACCAACCTGACTGAATTTTTTGATGGAGTTACAGAGATATGTGATCAGGGAGGAGCGGTGGATGTGGCCTATCTGTACTTCAGAAAGACCTTCAACACTGTCCCTCACAAGAGACTAATAAGCAAATTGGGTAGCTTTATGGGTATGGAGGATCTTAGTAAACTGGGCAGACTAGGTGGGCTAAGCGGTCCTTATCTGCCATCACATTCTATGTTTCTATGTGTGGAAAATTGGCTGGAGGGTAGAACTCAGAAGGTGATGGTAAATGGGATGCATTCCATACATGGAGCAATGTCAAGTGGGGTTCCACAAAGGTCTGTGTTAGGTCCCATACTATTCAACATATACATTGGGGACATTTCAGAAGGCCTGAATGAAAAGGTGTGTCTATTTGCCGATGACAAGAAGATCTGTAACAGGGTGAACTCAATGGAAGGGGTTGAAAAAAATGAGGGAGGACCTGGTCAAGCTGGAAGAGTGGTCAGGAAAGTGGCAATCACAATTCAATGCAAAAAATGCAAGATTATGCACATAGGGAGTAGAAACCCAGTCTCAAAATACTGGCTGGGGAGGAGGAACTTGAGGTAACTGAGCAGGAAAGGGACCTGAGGATCATCATTTTGGTTAGGGAGGCAGTATAGTGCAGTGGTTTAAGGCTCTGAGCTGCAAACCTGGAGATCTGGGTTTGAATTCCACAGCCCCCATTTGCATACTGTGTGACCCTAAGCAAGTCTCTTAACTTCCCTGTGCTCCCAGGTTGCACTTGTAAACAATCTTTCAGCTTAGTGTGTCTCACCTGGCAAAACAAAGGTAACCTGAAGGTGGGAAACCAATGCAATAAGGCAATGGGGAAGGCTGACTGAATGTTGACATTCATAGGGATGGGCTTTACAAGCAGGAGGAAAGAGGTGATTATGCCACTATACAAAACTATGGTCAGACCACATCTGGAAAATGGGATCCAGTTCTGGGGGACTCACTTGCAGGGTGACAGACAGGTTGGAAAGGGTCCAGAGAAGGACAACCAAGTTGGTTCAGAGGCTGCACAGGAAGTCATATGAGAAGAGACTAGAGGAACTAAACCTGTACACACTGGAGCTGAGGAAGGAAAGGGGGGATATGGTAGAAACCTTCAAATATCTGAAGGGAATAAACAAGGTGAGGAAGGGTAGCATATTCAGGATGAGTGAAAAACAAATCAACTAGGGGACACACGTTCAAGCTGGAGGGAGGCAGATTTGGAGGAAATGCAAAGTGGAAGTTTTTCACTGAGCGAATGGTGTGTCCTTAGAATATGCTGCCAGAATGGGTGGTGGGGTAAGATTTGGTGAGCAAATTCAAGAGAGAGTGGGACAACTACATGGGGCTATTTGAGCCGGCCCAGTGGCGCTGAGGGTTGATGCTCTGGATGCCACACCTCGCGCCATGCCGATGACCCAAGTTCGGGAGCGAGCTTGGGCACTGGGGGTTGGCAGGTGAGAAAGAGGATTGAGCATCCGATGGGCTGCTCTCCTCTCCCGGTCGGGGGAGGACAATGAGTTATCTGGTATCCCAGCGACCCCAGGTGGAGATCCTGGGTGCTGCAGAACGCAGACCACATGTACAGGGGGAGCGTGGTTGATGTCGGCAGGGTTGCCATGCACCATGACATCAGGGGGTTGCCATGTTTGGGGTGGGATGGAGGGGACTTGGGGTCCAAGCAGAGAAACACCCCTGTAGTCCAGATTGGTGACAATCCTCCCAGAGCCACTCCTCCACACACCCAATGCTGGTTCTCTGTCTCTGCCCCTTCAGTCTCCTCAGGTCCATGTCTTCGCCCAGGGCTCGAGGAGAAAGTAATGACCTTGAAGATGGCAGGCTCCACAGTGGGCAGTACAGCAGATCAGGTGAGTGCAGTGATCTGAGAGAGTTACGGTGCTGGTGGAGAAGAAATAGAAGTTGGAAAAAAAAAACTACATGGGGCTAAATAAAAGTTCAAAAGGCATGGAATGGAGGGGATAAAATCATCTGGACAGGGGAGTTATTGGGCAAACTGGCTGGGCCAAACGGTCCTTTTCTGCCATCAAATTTCTATGTTTCTATGTTTCTAATATCATTCCGTAACCATTTCAATAGAAAATATTGAGATCCGTTGAATATTATTCAGTGGAACAGTATTTTGTTCTATGTAAAATTACTCTGCAACCATTTTCTTCCTCAGAATTCCACCATTCCATTACCAGTGGAATTTAGGTGGAATTTCAAAAATTCCATTAAACTTTGTTCTGCTGGAATTTGAAAATTCCACAGAGCATTAGAATGAGGTATGCTGTTCAATGTATTTCAAA
The DNA here is from genome assembly GCA_016271365.2 of Neoceratodus forsteri. Classification (NCBI taxonomy): domain Eukaryota; kingdom Metazoa; phylum Chordata; order Ceratodontiformes; family Ceratodontidae; genus Neoceratodus; species Neoceratodus forsteri. The sequence continues at coordinate 763,033,569 of CM028138.1, read as the reverse complement.
GGGAGTTTGAATCTAGGTTCATAACTTGGCCATTTTTCAATATTTTTGCCCTACATTTTCAACATATCATTTTTGGGACACCATCTCATGAACTTGCAAGTGACATTAGGTAAATCTGTCCCGAAAGGTGATTTTTTTGGTCACTGTGCAAAATCACCTTTCGGATAGCAGTTAAACATTTTCTCTGCCCTTGTTCATGAGGTGGGCTCATAAGAAGGTTATGTTGAAAATTTGGTGTAAAAATAGTAAAAAACAACACTCAGCCTACGTTGAAATTAGCAAACAAAGGCTCATAACTTTATTCATTTTCGATATTTTGACCCCAAGTTTTCAACAGTCATTTCTTTATAGTACCTCATGAATGTGACAGCTGTCATTTTTCAAATCCTGGCCAAAATCTGTTTTCGTGACTCAAAAGGGGATTTCTCAGGCATTGCATGAAATCACTTTTTGAGCAAGAGTTGAATATTTTCTCTGCACTTGTTCATGAGGTGGGATCATAAGAAGGCTCTTTTGAAAATTGGGGACAAAAATATTAAAAAGCAACAAAGATATGAGCCTACATAAAATTTATGAATGCAGGCTTGTAACTTGGGCAATTTTCAATATTCTGCCCCCAAATTTTAAACATAGCTGTGGTGCCCTGATGATAGTGTGTGCTGGGGTCTACTAAGATAAAATGTTGCTAGAGCAACAATGTCGTGATGACCCAAATAAATCTCATACAATTTTAATATGCTTACACTACAGGTACCTGCAAAATAACAATAACAGAGTTTGTTTACGTGGAGAGGGGTCAGGATGGGTAAAAAGAGGAATAGAGGTTATGCTATTTACAGCATTTACATTTTCGATTGATTGGTTTTGGTTTGGTTAGGATTTAGGATAACAGTTTACATTTTAATTCACATATCAACCACACTTCTTTCAACCTATGCGAATAACCAGTGCCCTGGCTATCTAACAATATATTGAGCACATTTATATTTCTTAACATTCAGCACATTTACTTATTCAGAAACGTGTCCAAAAAGAGAACATCCTCTAGCACAATTATGTTTTTCTGAAGTTACATTCAGTACATTTATATACATTCAGCACATTTATAACTCAGTCCTCCAACCATGGGCCAGCGTGGCCACCACAGTCCCTTTCAGCTTTAGATGCTCAGGTGGGTACTTGCTCCTTAAGGCTAGGGTGACCCAGTTCCTCACGTTCCATATCAGATTTATACACTTTCACAATATTATACTTTTAATTAGGCAATTTGAACAGTTTCTGCAGTTCTTTCTTGCATGAACCTCAACATCTCAATCCCACGTGGCAATTGTTGGAGTTTACAGCTTCCACAGGACATCACAGCAATTAAACAAACTCCCTTCTGGTAACTGTTGCCCTTAACATCTCCAATGTACAAATACTGGACCTCCCAGGCAAAGTCAGAAAGAGTCCCAGCCCTGAGTGCTCTCCTTTCAATCCTGTAAGCATTAATCAAATCAGACATATTTATATAATTTTAACAGGGCCCTTCTCTGGTCACATTGCAGATGTCCACCCTTTCTATGTTTTCATTAAATTTAGGTTGCAGACAGCAAACAAATGTGGTTTCAATGACTGAGCTTTCTTCTTCTGTTTGTATTAAAGTATTTTCTGCAGGTCTTCTCTGTACCCTCACATACTAGAATTCACATTCTATTGTTTGCCACTATCCAGCAGTACCCCTTAGAAGAAATGTGAATTCTAGTATGTGAAGCAACTTCAAAGGTTTGAGCATGCTATTTTGGATTTGTTTGAGTTTTAGGAGTCTGTGGTGCTCCTTTTTAGCATGCTCCCTTTGAACACCTGTGTAAACTCCTTAATGGGAACACAATGTATGAAAGGAGCCAATTAGATGCGGTAGCCATTGAGGCATTGGAAAGTTAGGGACTAAATCAAGGGTCTCACCTTAAAGTTGGTGACTTAGCTTACTCACATTGGAATTCCAGTCTGAGACTAAGAGGACCCACTCCTTACATGGAGCTAAAAGTAAATATAGCCAATTTTTCAGTGGAAAGTTTAAATATGCTATGTTATGTGTGTGTGTGTGTGGGGGGGGTGTGCTCTGGTACTTCTGGGTTGCTTCTCGGTACCCTGAATGGGGACCTAATTATTGTGTCCTGATTTTCCACTCAAAATTGGCCTGATGTTGGCTGGTGGAACTGGGATATTTAGGGCTATTACAATTGAGTACATTCTGGGAGTATTAAATATCTTCTCCCTGACTGTAGCCTTTCCATAAGAGGTGTTTTTAACATCAGATAACATTGATCCATTATGCATGGGTCATGTTTTGATATTAATGGTCCATTTAGGATCAAAGTGTTTTTTAAACATATACCTGTTAAGAATTGACTTTATAGTTTACTTTAATCAACAGTTCTATTCAATGGCCTACACAGCCAGTATAGTGTTATGCATATGCAACTGTGTTAGCTTGGTTTGGGCCATTCGCACTATCTGTTCCAGAGGAATTACTACCCTGTAGGGGTACCAAAGGCAAAGAACCCTCAAAGAGGGTTTCGCTACTGGAGGTGCCATGGGATGATTCCTGTGGCTAAAGGCACCTTAGTAAGTATCCCAAGGAGAGAGGTTTTGCCACTGGAGGAGGAGGGGAGGATGCTGGGGCAAAGAAAAAGTGCTTCAGAAGGAGGCTGAGAGAACTGCTTATATAGCTCAGGAAGTGGGAGTGGCTGGCTGCTTGTTCATTGAACTACAGGCCCAGCCTTCCAATTTAATGACCAACGCTGCCAGTATAGTGTTATGCTTGTGCAATTGGGTTAGTTTGGTTTTGGCCTTTCGCAATCTCTGTTCCAGAGGAATTACCACCCTGTAGGGGTACCAAAGGCAAGGAACCATCTAAGAGGGTTCCACCCCTAGTGGTGCCACGGGATGATTCCCGTGGCTAAAGGTACCATAGGAAGGATCCCAAAAAAGAAATGTAGTATGAAGCATATAAGCAAGCAGGAGCTGTGAAGTAGTAGTAGAAATAAAGCATCAAGCAGCTTGATAACTCAATGCGATGCTCAGGTTTGCATGGCATGATTCGATGTTTGCGTTGAGAATGAGGGGACCTTCTAAGGAGAGAGGGACCGGCAGAGACACCATCCACCTTCATCCAACAGTGGAACATACCTAAAGAAACTAGGGAACACTACTATGCTAACTATCAGTTATGACCTGAGGCACGGAGGAGAGAAAAAAAAAACTATGAGGAGGAAACCTCTGGGGATTGAAGGCCTAGGTTGCCTTCCCTCCAGGCTTAGGATATTTTATTTAGTGATGGCTCTGCTACTGCAATTTGGAAACCCAGTTAAAGGGAGGTGGAAAACATTCTAATTTGGAGGAAAGTACTCACTTAATCCCTCTAGCGGGAATGCCGTGGAAGGTTGCGAGAATGGTCTGAAACATCAGGGGCAACCAAGGTGGGAGGAGGAGAGCAATGACTGCTGAGGCACTCACCTGGTCTACTCATCCTAAACACAAGCCAGGTGAACCAGAGGCAGTTGTAGGGAGAATGCGGCAAAGGTGCCTTGCTAGGGGAAACCACTAAAGCCAATGGATAGCTGTTATAGAGGAACCACTAGAGCCAAAGGAGATTGGAGTAACCACCCTTCACAGCTAGTCTTATATTCTACACCAGGAGCTACTGTTGTGTCAGCGAACAGCTAAAGCCAAGCCCAGAGTGAGGACATTCCCAGCTATGGGCCAGGTGAGAAGGACCCTTCCCCAAGTTGTGCATGCTCAAGATGCAGACTTAGAATGCAGAGTGAGACCGTTGGCTGCAGAGAACCCTGTGCCAGAGTGGTATGGCTGGCATGCCCTAGAAACTGATAAGGAGCTGAAAAACTGGTGAGCAGCTGAATGAGCACTGGTGTGCTGAGACCTTAATGAGTGTTAAGTGCTGAAACCTTGCAAAGGTCAGATGCAGTAGTGAGTACAGCAGACATCCCAAAGGCTGAAGCTGAGGGGATGGCAGTAGACATGAAGCAATGATTGCGTAAGCAAGAGTGGACCTGCACATAGGTCTGCAAAACATAATATCAAAGGAGCAGTACTGGAAATAGTGGGGCAAGCCAGCCAGGCATGGAAAGCCAATAAAGATGACAAATACTCTGAGGATTTTTCAGTGGTGGAGACAGGATTTAGAACATAATGATTAGCCACACAGGGCCATGACTCCCCAAACACCTCCAAGTCCCCACCAGAGAAAAAACAAGAAAGTGATGGAAGAGCTGAGACCCACATGCAGGTATTAAAACTAATTTACAGCATCAACATTAGCTTAGCTGATCTCAGAGTATAACAGGGTATACAAACATAGAAGCAGCATCTCTATTGAGTACAGTGAGTTGTAAACTTCAAGAAACATAGAAAGAAAGGAGACACCATGCTCTGAAACAGCTATCACCTGGCAGTACAATGAAACTGTAGCAATGAGGTAAGTAGGATGAGTTGAGAGAGCATGAATGAGCTACTTAGCTAGGGTTCAGAGTGAGCCTGAAACAGGTGAAAGCAATTAAGTTCAACATGGAGAGCAGCTATGGTTGAGCTGAAACACACAGATCATGGCTGCAGTTGCATTGCAAGTAATTTGAGAGTTGTGAGTAATTGAGAGCTCTGGAGTAGCAATATGCTAGGAGCATAGAAACAAAGCCCCAAAAGACAAAACCAAAACACACAAACACAGAAAACAGGGAACAAAGGGCCAAAACAAAACCAAAAACACACAAAAACACAGAAAGCAAGGACAGAAAGAAGCACACAGCCGGAGGCAAAATACAAACCAGAAGCAGGAAAACAAACACCAAAGTCCAGCAGAGACAAACAGAAACAGCAAGGCGGGAAGGGGCATAGACCCAAGGGTAGGCCCCAGCCAGCTCAGAGGACAGACCAACAGAGACTCCAGCTGGCAAAGAAAAAGTGCTTCAGAAGGAGGCTGAGAGGAACTGCTTATATAGGTCAGGAAGTGGGAGTGGCTGGCTGCTTGTCCACTGAACTACAGGCCCAGCCTTCCAATTGGACAAACAGGATTTATTATGTAACAATTATATGGAACCATATCACTTGAGTACTTGCTGGAGATTTATTTTTATATATTTGTGTGTTGTTTTTCATAATGTCGTAATGTTTTTTTTTTAACCGATCAACAATAAACTACTATGATCAAACTACTACTACCAGACAGCAAACAGTTTCAATACTTTTCTAGGGCTTTTCTGCCCCATTAAGCTTTTTCTTTAGTTGTGCTTGCAGGAACAAGTTTACGCACTCTGGCATCCTCATGGAATGGCTCTCCTTTACCTGAGGTTTCTGAAAATGTCAGCACTCTCACTACTGAGGCAGGTTCAGCTCTCTCACAGCTGGCTTGGCATCAAGTTGCAGGATCCACGTTTTCCCTAAATGTGGAAAGAATTTGGCTAGCCCCTAGAGGACATTTTCTGACAAACCTCCACACTAGTAGTTTTTTTTCTTTAAATTTCCCCTTTTTGGCAGAGGAAAATGTCCCCTTCCCCTGTGGAGGGCTTGCACTGGATAACTAGGCCCATTTCAATTGCTGAGGGCCTGAAGCCCCACCCCTGAGGGGAGGCTCCCACTCGAATCTGCTCTAAATTGCTGAAACACTGTATTTTATGGAGTCCTTCTGAGGCTTCCTATTAGCTGAAACTATTGGTTGCTCCAGCTCTGATTAGCTGAAATGCTTGTCAATCACAAAAATGAATTATTCATTAATGTCCCTTGATAAACAATTGTTTTTTGTGTTTTGGCACCTGAATTTAGATCCCTGCAGTTCCCCATAAGCACTTGATAGTTTCCAATGAGCTTTGGTAAAAGTTCCACAAGTCCTGATTTAAAACTTCCAGCTTTCCGATTGGCTGTTGCTGCTCTGTAATGGCTGCTAAACACACAGTCCCTGAAGCAGAATTAACACAGTCCAAAATAAAGTCCTGGTGCAGCCAAAATAATTATTTAATTTGCCCAAATGCCCCCCAGTTCAATAGCCACATGTGTCCTTAAGGTCACTGCCCAGATTAAGCTTGTACATTCAGTCCATAGCCTGTCACTGCTATCGATATTTTACATCCCCTGTTTGCAGCAGGCAGGCTGTTATCTGAGTCCCAACAGTTATTGGTGCAAACAGGATTAAGTATTTATCTATTTTAACATTGTCCCCATTCACAATATCCCCTCTTTAGACATCTTCCCCAAATGTCCTAGGCGACTGCTGCATTTATTTATTTTACAACTTTTGTCCTTTGCGGCAGCCACCAGAACTTACCGTTTTTCCCCCAGGGCAGACAGACTCTCATGAATATTCATTAAGACTGGGGCTTTGACTCATTAGTATTCATGGACCCTAATCACAAGCACTCTGTGGATCTCTTTATTTACTTTGAAGTGAGGGCTCTCTTGGCCCTTGTTGAGGTCACTGGTCCCCACTCTGGTCAATGCAGGGACCGGGACTGCTGAACACTCTTCCGCTTGACTGCAAACTGAGCATTCAGGAGATCAAAGGTGCAGCATTGTGCATGCATGATCTCTGTGGTACTGGAGTGCCGAAATAAGCAGTGGGGAGATGCAATTCAAGTTTTTTTGAGCCTGAAATGAGCTAGAACTCACTGGAACTGTTATGGGAGCACACAGGGCACAACAAGGAGCTTAGGCTGCAGAGGAGAAAACGGCAGGCAGCCAAGAGGCGCTTTAAAGGAGGAGCAGAAATGGGAGCAACGGGCGTAAGGTAAGCCCCCAAATTGGTGGGGGGGCTACAACAATACACACAATATATAGTAATGAAGCATGCAGTAAAGTACAGCATAAAATTCTATCATATTATTAAAATAAAACAATAAAAATAAAGTCAGTTTGCTTAACTCTTAAATATTAAAAGCTTGGTTAAATAGGAAAATTCTTAATCTTTTTTTGAAGGTTTTCTCCAAGGGTGCCTCCTGCAGATGTCAAGGCAAGGAGTTCCACAGGGTAGGCGTGGCCACTGAAAATGCACGGCCCCCAGAATGCCACAGCCTAACCCTGGGAATCACAAGAAGGCAACCCTCGGAGGAACGGAGAGCCTGGGATGGGCAGTGAAGAACAAGAAGGCCTTTCAGGTAATCTGGTCCACCTTCACCCAGGGCTTTATAGGTCAGTAATCCAACCTTGAAGGCATTCCTCCACCTAACTGTCAGCCAGTGCATTTCATGGAGGACAGGCATAATATGCTCCGATCTTCGAATGTCCATCAATAATCTAGCTGCCTTGTTCTGCACCAACTGCAGTTGGCAGATATTTCCTCCAGATAGCCCCAGGTACTGTACAGGGCATTACAGTAATCCAATCTGGATGTGACAAAAGCATGTACCAGGGTTGTCAACTCGTTGGCTGGTATAAGGGCCCAGATCCAGGCAATGTTCCTCAGATGATAAAAAACGCTTTTGATGATGGTCGACACCTGTGCATCAACTGTCAGACTGTCATAGATAATCACGGCTAGATTCTCAATCCAATTGGAAGGGGTCAAGGGAATGCAATCACTGAAAATTACACTATTTCAGCATTCATAGAAACATAGAATCTGATGGCAGATAAGGACCGCTTGGCCCACTTAGTCTGCCCATTTCCCTACCTAACAGATAAGCTGCAGAGCCTAGTTAACCAATAGCCTACTTCCTCCTACCCCCACTAGAATTACCTTATGTCTGTCCCATGCATTCTTGAATTCCCCCACTGTTCATGACTCTACAACCTCCTCAGGAAGGCTGTTCCATGCATCTGCAACCCTCTCTGTGAAGAAATACTTCCTCACATTACCTCTGAGCTGTCCCCTTCCCATCTTCAAATTGTGCCCCCTTGTTCTTGCACATCTCTTTTTCTGAAAGATGCTACCCTCTTGGACTTTGTTGATTCCCTTGAGGTATCTGAAAGTTTCTATCATGTCCCCCCTCTCCCTCCTTTTCTCCAGGCTATACATCTTAAGCTCCTTTAGTCTTTCTTCATATGTCTTCTGGTGCAGACCCATTCTCTCATAACTTTGCTAATTTTGAATGTTTTGGATACATAGAAATATAGAAATTGACAGCAGATAAAGACTGCTAGGTCCATCTAATCTGTCCATTTTCCCTGCCTACTCTAAGAGCCACGGACCCTACTTGATCTCTGGCATTACCTCTTCGCTCCTATTGTTAGGGTTCCCCTATGCCTGTCCCATGCATGCTTGAATATTCCCACTGTGTTTGTCCCACCACCTCTGCTGTGAGTCTATTCCATGCATCTTCCACCCTTTCCATGAAGAAATACTTCCTGATGGTACCCCTTCGTTTACCCCCTTCCAACCTCATTTCATGCCCCCTCATTCCTGGACAACTCCTTTTCTTAAAGATGCTACCCTCCAGTACCCTATTTATGCCATTTAGATATTTGTAGGTTTCTATCATACCTCCTCTGTCTCTCCTGTCCTGCAGTTTTGACTCCAAACTTTCAACATAGCCATTTTTCCACAAAACCTCATAAATGTGACATGTCATTTTTGTGTTTGCTGCGCTTGCACAAAAACATTTTGTGATGAGTATATTGGGATTTGGGAGCTGTTTCACTGCCTATTCCATTGCAGTTGCACCTGCAAAAGGCTTAGCAGTCTAGACCAATGACCATGCACTGTGGTCATGATGCAACTCTCAGCTTCGTGGGCTGAAACTTTGTTTATTTCAAAGGATCGAAGCTGGTCCAATCAGAGAGGACTTCAGTCTTTTGATGTACATGAAGCCGCGTCAGCTGACAGCTGATCGGCTTTCAAAACAGTTGCACCTGCACATCAGAAGTTTGCTACAAACCTTACCAGTGTACAGCTGCTATTTCAAGCCCTGTAACAGCAAAAAATATCCATCAATGTCTGTTGCTGGCACGCCTGCAGCGCTTTCCCCACCTGACTCTCCCTCCATCTCAGCACCCACCACACCAACCCCCCCAAACATAACGCTGACACTGGGGGTGCCCAATCCCACAGTGTTCACCTCATAGTTTTAGTTTTTTAAAGCCTGTAACTAAGAAAACTGCCCATCGATATCCATTGCACCACTCTAACTGCAACCCCACCCCACCCTTGTTTACAACACTGGCACCAGGGATGCCTAATCCCGACGTGTCCACTGCTGGTGCCCCTGTCACTGTCACCCTACCTGACCCTCCCACTCAGCATCCAACCACCCTACCTCTGCAAACATAACGCTGACACTGGGGGTGCCCAATCCCCCAGTGTCAAAACCTGAAATAAAGGAAATCTTCCCTCTGTGTTTTTTTAAGCCTGAAACTAAGAAAACTATCCATCAATGTGTATTGCATCACTGTAACTGCAACCCCCCCACCACCATTTATAACACTGACACTGGGGGTGCCCAGTCATCTTGCCATCAGACATCTCGTTGCCCTTGTATCATCTTGGTAGCCCTTGTCTGTACTGCTTCGAGACAAAACATCTTGTTGCCCTTGTATCATCTTGGTAGCCATTGTCTGTACCGCCTCCATCTGATTTATGTCCTTCTTGAAGTAGGATTTCCAGTACTACACACAGTATTCCAGATGCAGTTGCACCATGGATCTATACAGGTGCAGAATTGCCTCCTTCCTCCTGCTGGTGAACCCCCTTGATATGTGAGCTAACATCTTGTGTACCTTCTCTGCTGCCTTTTTGCATTGCGTTGAAGACTTCAGGTTGCTTGCGATTTCTATCCCTAGGCCTTTCTCCTCCAAGATTGTGTTGTCACCACCACCCCAGTCTGTACTTGACCCTGGTGTTCTTGCTCTCTATGTGCATCATCTTGCGCTTTTTAGTATTGAAACACAGTCACCAGATTCCAGACCACTTCAGCTTTACAAGGCGCTCCCTCAGATCCCTTATACCTTCCTCAGCGTCCACCATCTCACAGAGCTTGATATACATAGAAACATAGAAACATAGACTTTGACGGCAGATAAGGACCGCTAGGCCCATCTAGTCTGCCCATTTCCCTAACTACAGGATAGGCCGCAGATCCTAGTTAACCAACAGCCTATATCTTCCTGCCCCCCACAAGAATTGCCTTATGTCTGTCCCATGCATTCTTGAATTCTCCCACAGTTTTAGACCCTTCAACTTCCTCAGGAAGGCTGTTCCATGCATCCACTACCCTCTCTGTGAAATAATACTTCCTCACATTGCCCCTGAACCGCCCTCCTTCTATCTTTAAATTGTGTCCCCTTGTTCTTGCAAGTCTCTTTTTCTGAAAGATGCTACCCTCTTGGACTTTGTTGATTCCCTTGAGGTACTTGAAAGTTTCTATCATGTCCCCCCTCTCCCTTCTTTCCTCAAGCATATACATATTAAGCTCCTTTAGTCTCTCCTCATACGGCTTCTCTTGCAGACCCTGCACCATTTTAGTTGCCCTCCTCTGGACTGCCTCTATCCTGTCTATGTCCTTGCGGAGATGGGGTCTCCAGAACTGAACACAGTATTCAGATGGGGTCTCACCAACTGTCTGTACAGAGGGATAACAACTTCCTGTTTTCTGCTGCTGATGCCTCTCCCTATACATCCCAGTATACCCCGGCCCTCCCTACTGCCTTCTCACATTGCTTGCTAACCTTAAGGTCATCTGATATGATTACCCCTAGGTCCCTTTCCTGTTTTGTTGTTGTTACTACCTCCCCACCCATTGTGTATTCTTCCCCTGGGTTCTTGTTTCCCAGGTGCATTATTTTGCACTTTTTGCATTGAATCCTAGCTGCCATCGTCTGACCATTCCTCCAACCTTGCCAAGTCCCTTTTCATCCTTTCCACGCCTCCTTGTGTATCAACCCTGTTGCAGATCTTTGTGTCATCTGCAAAAGGCATACTTTTCCTTCCAGTCCCTCTGCAATGTCACTGATGAAGACATTAAAAAGGACTGGACCCAATACTGAACCCTACGGTACCCACCTAGTAACCGCCCTTTCTTCAGAGTGGACTCCATTTACAATTACCTTCTGTGTCCTGTTGTCCAGCCAATGTTTTACTCCAGGCTACCACCTTGGGACCCACTCCCAGGCTGGTTAATTTGACTAATAATCTTTTGTGTGGGACTGTGTCAAATGCCTTGCTAAAGTCTAGGTAGGCCATGTCCACAGCCCTCCTGGTCTACTACTTGGTCACCCAGTCAAAGAAATCTATTAGATTCGTCTGACATGACCTTCCCTGGAACCCATGCTGCCTTGGATCCTGTGCTCCACTGACCTCTAGGTACTCAACTATTCTTTCCTTCAGAAGTGACTCCATCACTTTCCCTACCACAGAGGTCAGACTGACAGGTCTGTAGTTTCCTGCCTCTGTCTTGGTCCCACTTTTGTGAAGGGGAATCACATCCGCCTTCCTCCGGTCCTCGGGTACCACACCATCCTCCCATGATTTATTATCATCTGTGAAAAGACACATATTGCCTTTGATGCTGTCCCCAGTATCATTAATAAACACATTGAAAAGAACTGAACCAAGCATTGACCCCTGTGGAAACCTGCTAGTAACTTCCCTCATTCTGATGGCTCCCCCCCTTACCACCACCCACTGCGGTCTCCCCCTAGCCATTTTACCACCCATCTGGTTAGTTTGTTCCCCTCCCCATGTCTGCCAGCATTGTGATCAACCTCTTATGGGGGACTGAGTCAAGGCCTTGCTGAAGTCCAGATATACAGTAGTATCTCTACCACCTGGCCCCTATCCACTGCCATAGTGACCCAATCACAGAAGCTGATCATATTTGCTTTGCATGACCTCCCAGCCATAAACCCATGCTGCCTGCTATCCTGGAGCCTGTTTGCCTCAAGGAACTTGACTAACTTTTCCTTTAGGATGGTTTCTACCAGCATGCCAATAATAGATGTCAAGCTGACCGATCTATAGTTCCTTGGTTCATCTCCTGGTCCACTCTTATGCATGTGCACCACATCAGCTGCCCTCCACTCTTGTGGAACTACCCCTGTATCCAGAAAACAGTTGAAAAGACCAGCCAGGGCCATGGCAAGGACTGCCACCAGCTCACTCTTTCAGTGCCCTTGGATGCATGCCATCTGGCCATGGGGAGTTGTCTACCTTGAGGGCTTTGAGTCTTTTGAGAACTCTGTCCTCTATTACTGTTTTCACTTTCATCTCCTCAGCCCTCCATCCCTTATTTGCCCTGTGGAAGCAGCCTATCTTTTGTGAAGACCGAACAGAAGTACTCATTTAGTACTTCTGCCTTCTCCCTGTTTTTCTCCACCCACTCTGTCCTCTTTTGTAATTCTTTTCTCCCAGATGTACCGGATGAAGGTCTTGCCAACCTCTTTGACCCCCTCAGCCATTCTAAGTTCTATCTCTGCCTTGATCTGCCTTACCAACCTGCATATTAGTTTCAGCTGTCCTGTATATTCAACCCTGTCTTCTTCTCTCTGGGTCTTCTTGTACTACCTCTATGAAGCACTTTTCTCTCTCTCATTGCTCTGCCCACCTCTTCTGTAAACCACAGTGGCTTCTTCTTCTTCTTGCTCTTTTCCCCCTTCTCCCTTGTGAAGACTGAGCAGTGGTACTCCTTTAGTACTTCCTCTTCCCCCTGTTTTCCTCCACCCACTCATCCTCTTTTTTTAGCTTCACCATGTCTTCTTTTCTTGTTCTTTTCTCCCAGATGTACCTGAAGAAGGTCTTATCACCCTCTTTGCCCTTAAGCTATTCATTCTCCACCTAGGCCTGCTTTATCACCCTGCAAGTTGATTTCAGCTGTCCTGCAGTTTAGCCCTGTCTTCTTCCTTCTGTGTCTTCTCCTTGTTTGAAGCACTGGCTCTGCCCACTTCCTCAGTAAACCACAGCAGCTTCCTTTTCTTGCTCTTCTTCCCCTTCTGCTTAAGACAGGTTGCAGTAACTGCCTGAACCTCCTCCCTAATTATAGCACATTTCTTCCACACTCATGTCCACCCTGACCTCACTCGATCATTTCCCTAGTATCGACACCATGTGTGCAAGATCTGTTTTTTCGTTATTGAGAATGTCCCCTCCTATGGTGTGGGGCACCTCCCAATCTGCATTTTCCATGTATTAAAAAAATGATTCTTTAGGTAGGGAAAATGGGCAGACTAGGTGGGCCAAGCGGTTCTTATCTGCTGTCAAATTCTATATTTCTATGTTTCTATTCCTTACTTTGCTGCTGTGTAGTCAACTTTATCTGGTTGTTCCTGCTGGCTTCCCTACCCAGACCTTCCTTCCACACACAGCACTAGTATTTCCATGACTGCCAACTAGCGGGTTAGTGTTTTAAAGTGCTCCATAATGTAGCTTCCCATTATTGAACTACTACAGCTGATTCCCAATCACAATGTCAGGCACAGTAGACTCTGGAAGTCTGCCTGAACAGCTGCTTGGGGAACATGTTGGAATGGGGAAGCTAGCAGGATCTACCAGATAAAGTAGATTACACAGTAGCAAAGTAAAGCTAAACAATTTTTAATACACTAAAAGTGCAAATCAGGGGCTGTCCCACACCACAAGTGTGCATCTGCTATGTGGACATTCCCCTTTAAAAAAAATGTTAAAAAAAAATGTACCCAATCAGAAGTTTTGGCACTGGGTTGCTAAACTAAATCGTTATGATCCTCTGTTGCCAAAAATGTATCTAAAAACTGCTATTGAATTGTTTTAGCATATAAAAGTTTGAGGAACCCTCTCTAGATTATTGGATATTTTGTGTTAAAACACAAGTGGTAAGAAATCTTTCATCACATTAGTATTTAGCAACACACAGAGCTGTTTGTTCACAGAATCAACAAGTGATGGCTCAGTACTCTATTAAGCTATCATATTCAAATTTCTTAAATACTTCATTAATCCAGAATCTAATAAGCAGTGAAAAAGACTTATGCCAAGATGTCTAAGAAGGAAATCCAGGATTCCCACAGTTTAGCTTAGAGGGTCTGACCCATTGATACCAGGGTATTACAATCAATAGTAGGTCCTATAGACACCTGGCCAAATAACAACAAAGGCCCCAATATTCATGCTGGCAGCGTGCACAGACAGGGTGTGCTGCCTCTAGGAATATGCCTGCCTTACAGCCATACACTATTTTGTACATAGTGCTATGATTTGTGTGGTACAAATTGCTATGTCTGAATATGAGGGCCAAAAGATATATGAACATCTAGGGAACATACTAAGTCCTAGTACTCAAATGAGGTTTTCCCTTATGGGCTGATTTTCATTACCACATGCTGTTTTCTCTCCCTGTCCCTCTAGCACTATTCTCAGGAGTCACAAATTAAGTGTTCTCTTGAATTTGCATAGTTTATTTTTCTTTAGTGGCCTTCATTAGCTAATACTCCATATGCTGATAAGACTTTGTTTAAAATTGAATAATACTGCCACTTTACAAGGCCCAGGTCAGGTCCCACCTGAGGTATTGCCAGCAGTTCTGTACACCTTAATACTGAAAGGGCATTGAGGCAGTAGAGAGGGTACAATATAGGACTACTAAAATGATCAGTGGTATCAGAGAAAAAGCTATACAGAGAGGCTGGAGGTCCTACACAAGTTCAACATGTAGAAAAGAAGGTTAAGAGGGGACATAATCAGTCTTTTTCATATTTAATATGTTTATATAGAAAAGTTAAATACTTACTTACCATAACTGAAGTTCTTCCAAAATATCTTCCCCATGGAGTACCACTCTTAGATCTAAGCCAAAGGTGCTAGGACCTCGTAGAAGTAAATCTTTTGACCAGGGGGCCAGTTGTGGCTACTGGCTCCATGGCACCTGTGTGACACTGTGTAGTGATGTGTGACTGCCAATGACCATTGCTGGCCCCCTTGCCTACCTCATATCGGGCACTGCAGTAAGCTAGGGCATCTGTAACCTCAGATGGCTGTCATAGGGGTTATATATGCTGGCGTGACAAAAAAGATTGCAACTGGCATTTCAGCGATGGGCTCCATGTTGACCACAAGTTGCAGTCAGCATGGAGCCGCACAGTTTGACACTTTTTATTATATTGGGGGGCTTCACCCTCCACACCTCCCGAACTAAGGGATTCTAACTCCAGGTCGGTGTTAGTTCAGGAAGGGGTTGCAGATTGGGGGAAGTGGTTGCCCCCTTCCAGTGGCATTTCTACGGTGACATGGTGCTGTAGTCAATATCAATGCATGTTACCATAGAAATGTCATTGTTAGGGTGGCATACCCTGTCAAAGGTTACCATATGTGCCTGATGTGCAGAAAAACACAAATGACAATGCACAGTGGAATAAACCTTCCTAGCATGAGTAACAAACCTTGCAGAGTCAAGACTGGGAGAGGACATCAAGTCTCAGGTGCTGTGGCCCTGTCCAGGTCTGCAATACCTGAATCCGTGAGGTGAGATGAGGCAAGAACTCTGCAGATCTGCTTGGTGCGCAATACCAAATGAAGAGGTCCCTAGGGAAAGGAGGGGTAGCAGATTTAGTAGTGGCAGATTTAAAGGGTGGTAAAGAGATTTCTCCACAATGCCTGGATGCCTCCCCCATGGTTCTAGGCCAAGGGAAAATGACACAGGAGTTAGTATTGGGAACTCAAAGGAGTCCCAATGGCAGGGCGACCAGATCATGGCCTGTATAGAATGGAAGATCCAATTCCTGCAACATCCCTCAATGGATTGCTGGTACCGAATATATTCAGCAGAAGAGGCCAGGTAAAGAAATAATCCATTGTCTTGGAGAACAAATCCAAAACAAATGGTTTGATACCTTTTTTTTTGGACCAACAAGGATGTTACAAAAACAAAAATAGCTTTAGCTTTTGGACCAACAACTCCCTCTTCGGAAGCTTAATGACAGTTATTTAGAAAATCCCATATTATTAACACTTAGAACATGCAGAAAAAACAGAAATAATTCTCAATGGTTTAAAACAGGCATTAAAAAAATAATTAAAGTGACGTCAGAGAGCTTGAATATCTTAAGCGTGCTTTCAGCTGAACCAAACTTAAAGGTCAAAGGTTGTCCAGAGATAACAGCAGGCAGAGAGTCCAACCCACATATATTATACCATGTATCAGTTTACTGAATAACAAAACACTAAGATTCTCTACTCACTAAATTATATGTCAAGTGAAAAAAACTCCCTAAGACACATGCTTCAAGGGTGAGGTAAGACCACACCAGTAGAATCCAGCTTCAACTCTGCTTAGAACTCTGTTAGTTTGAGAATACGGCCAATGACAAGAAAATGACCCTGAATAAAACAATTGCATGCTAAAATGTAACATATTAGCAAGTAAAAAATAAGCCCTAAAAATTACAAGAACAAAAATTTTCTTTACATGGCATATAGAAGGATTAAAGTGATGTTTACCCAAAGTGAGTAAGTGCATCACACTGATGAATGTACAACTAGCTGGAGATATATTCCCAACATACTCTCAACCAGTTATTATGTTGCAGAAACCTTTAGGCCTTCAGGATTGTAACAAGACTTTATACATGAAAATATCAATTGTCAGTGTAAGTGCCACATACAAAGAAGTACTAGTCAATGACCCCCAAGAGATTGAGACTATACAGTCTGATATGTACAGATTTCAATACATTGTCAGTGTATAATAGAAATAATACATTTACAGAAATTCTGAGGAATCTAAACAAACATTCCTAGGAATTAAATCCCCCCGGGAGAAAGTAACTACTTAAAAGGAAATATATGTACATGAATCCTAATATACTATCAATTGCACCAATCACTACAGTAGTTACCCAAAAAGGAATTTCACCTCTCATGAACCCTCAAGTAAACGAGAAAATGCATCCTAATAATTACAGAATGTAAAAATATAACAGTATATACTCAAACTACAGAACTAGAAGAAGGAAGTAAATATCCACTATACTATGAGCCCAGAGTCCTAGCCACTATGACACCATAATGTCATGTACCTGAACATAAGTTTACCTCAGTATCCCCACAATATTCACATCCACTATACCCACATAACCACCCACCTCAACTACCCATGTTAAAAATTCAATGTGCCACACTTCTCCCTACGCAATACACACATACGAAGAGACCGAGCTACAAAAAGGGGGGGTGGGCTCTTTATCATCAATGAAAATATTAAATCTACAGAAATTCAGAATGCACATAAGGATCCAAAAGAACAATGGATCACCTTGAAAACAGGAAATGGGACAGCCCTACGAACTGGGGTTGTCTACAGGCCTCCAGACCAGGGGGAATACATAGACACATCACTGTTAGAAGATATACAAAACATGACAGTTAAAGGGAAAGTTCTGATAATGGGAGACTTCAACATGCCAGATACAGATTGGTCAATACCAGCAGGAACATCCACCAGAACTAGACACAGATTTGCTTCCCTGCAGGGGAAGGGCCTTAAACAGCTGGTACAACAACTGACAAGAGACAGGGCTATCCGAGATCTAGTACTGACTAATGGGGAAAGGATCACAGATCTCCAGGTAGAAGGTCACCTGGGTGCCAGTGACCATCACATGGTATGGTTCAATTTGACCACTAGAACTAAATCATCTCATTCCAAGGCAAAAATATGGGATTTCAGAGGAGCTGACTTTGATAAGATGACCAACAGAATTAAGTTAGCCCTGGCAAGAAGAAATACAGGTGAGGGGGTACAGGCAAAGTGGGCAAGCATGAAGGATGCAATACTTGAAGCAACATCCCATTGTGTTAGAGAGAAAAGCAAGAGCAAAAGAAGGAGGAACCCACTTTGGTTCTCAAAAACAGTAGCAGAAAAGGTCAGAGCCAAAAGTCTGGCCTTCAGAAAATATAAGGGAATGCAGCAGGATGAAGATAGGGAGGCATACCAAACTTCCCTAAGGGAAACAGGGAAGGCAGTAAGGCAGGCAAAGGCCCAAACCGAGGAAACACTAGCATGAACAGTAAAAGAAGGGGATAAGACTTTCTATAGATACATTAGTGAAAGGAAAAAGTCCAGAGAGGGTATTGCTAAGATCTAAGGGGATAAGGGGGAGTGTGTGGAGGAGGACCAAGGAAAAGTATCTATCCTAAATAGATACTTCTTCTAAGTATTTACTGAGGAGAAGTTAGGGCAGGGTCCACAGCTCAGCACCATGGACACAGGGGGGAGGGAGGTGTGCACTAGTCCCTTCACAAAAGAAAGGGTCCTACAAGAGCTTGATAAGCTCAGGATGGACAAGGCAATGGGACCGGATGGCATACATCCCAGGTACTAAAGGTGCTAAGGGTAGAACTAGCAGAGCCATTATTAGAACTGTTGTTGAGTCTCAGAGCACAGGAGAGGTCCCAGAAGACTGGAGAAGGGTTCATGTGATCCCGCTTCATAAGACTGGTAGCAGGGAGGATGCAGGGAACTGCAGACCAGTCAGTCTTACCTCAGTAGTGGGCAAGATTATGGAGGCACTCCTTAAGGAAAGGAAAGTGCAACACCTGGAATCCAAAGGAGCACAGGATCCAAGACAGCATGCGTTTACAACAGGAAGGTCCTGTCAAACTTGTCTCATAGATTTCTTTGACTAGGTAACCAGAGTGGTGGACCAAGGAGGTGCAGTTGATGTTGCCTACCTTGACTTCAGCAAAGCTTTCGATTCTGTTCCACATAGAAGATTGATTAATAAGCTGGGTAGGCTTAGGGTGGGTCAGAAGTTGGTCAACTAGGTGGCAAACTGGTTGGCAGGCAGAAAACAGAGAGTGGTGGTAAACGGTATACAGTCAGAAGAGATGCAAGTCACAAGTGGGTTATCTCAGGGATCAGTCCTGGGGCCAGTCCTCTTCAATATCTTCATCAGTGACATTGCAGATGGACTGGAGGGTAAGGTTTGTCTGTCTGCAGATGACACCAAGATCTGCAACAGAGTAGATGATTCAGATGGGGTCGGCAGAATGAGAAGAGATCTGGATAAACTGGCAAAATGGTTGGAAGAGTGGCAACTGGTATTTAACACAAAGAAGTGCAAGATCATGCACATAGGAAAGACAAATCCTGAAGCCACCTGTAGGCTGGGAGGGGAGTTGCTGGCAATCACAGTGGAAGAAAGAGACTTGGGCATCATCATCACAGATGGCCAGAAATCATCCAAGCAGACAACTAAAGCAGTAGGTAAGGCTAGAGGGATGTTGGGGTGTATTAGTAGGGGTATCGCAAGTCATAAAACGGTGATAATAATCCCTCTTTACAAGACACTGGTTAGGCCCCATCTGGAGTACTGCATGCAGTATTGGAGGCCGCACCTGCATAAGGACATTTACAAAATGAAGGCAGTCCAGAGAAGGGCAACCAAAATGGTGCAGGGATTGCATCAGAAAACATATGAGGACAGATTAACGGAGCTCAATATGTATACCCTAGAGCAAAGGAGGGAAAGAGGTGATATGATTCAAACATTCAAACATTTTAAGGGCATTAACAAGGTGAAAGAATCTAACATGTTTCAATATAAGAAAAATAGCAACAAGAGGACACAGCATGAGATTAGAGGGAGGCCGATTAAGGGGTAAAGTGAGGAAGTTCTTTTTCACAGAAAGGGTGGTGGATACATAGAACAGCCTACCTTAGGAAGTAGTGAATATGAATACAGTGCAGGGCTTCAAACAGGCATGGGAGAGGCATAAGGGAGCAATACAGATGAGTACAAATAGATATGCCATTGACAGAGTAAATGCCTATGGCACATTCATAAGGTAGAAAAAATGGGCAGACTGGATGGGCCTTGCGGTACTTTTCTGACATGAACTTCTATGTTTCTATGTAAGTACACACACAAACCCACACACATACACATACACACACACACACACACACACACACAGACACACACCCACACATACACATTCACACAATACTAATGTGAGAGGCCAACCTCTAGATAACCAGTTAAGAGGGACTGTATAAAAGTCGAAGTCCAAGGCTCGCTGAAAACCTAAAATATGTATGTCCATCCTTTGAGGTAAAGATCCATGTAAGTTTACGTGTAATGTGTCATACATCCAACATCAATGTTCAAGCCATCTTCCACTGTATTAAGAAGTAACATGAGTCTGATCTCACAAGCTCATCTCTGTTGTGTACTGTTGAAATGTCCTTTCAAGACCATCACAGACATATCTGAGATTGAGTGGTCATGCTGTGAGAAGTGTTTTGCCACTGGTTTGTCAGTCTTCTTCCTATTAATATCATACCTGTGTGAATTCATTCTAGTGCAGAGTTGTTGTTTCATCTCCCCCATATACCCGGTAAGATAAATCAACATTTCTTGATGTACATGTATAATTACCCAACATCCTGAATTGTCTGCTTTGTGAGGTGGAGTCTTCAGAGAAGGATGTTAAGGGATACAAGACAGGGCAACTGCCTGCATTAGGCACCAGGTGGAAACCCTGAACAAGGCCCTGCCAGACTCCCTGTACCATGAATCAATGGTACCAACCCATGGGCAGTGGAACTACCATATAAGAGGCCCTGCAGGCCTAAAGTACATGGATAGTTGATCTACCCACTCCTGAGGCCCATAAGGTAGGAGACACTGGCTGCTGGCCTGTAATCCTGACACCGGTGACCCAGGTTTGGGAATCATCCTGGGTCATCAGAGACTGACTGGGGGAGGAGGCTTAAGCATCTCACAGGACACCCTCCTCCTCCTCTGGGGGGGTACTGGGCTGCTTTTGTGCCCATACCAGTACTGCTGCTGGTGGAAGCACAGGCAGTGGTCACAGGCTTACTGAGTTGGGAGGTGAGGAAGCCATTAGGCACTTGGCTGAAGTGTGCATCAGCACATTGCCAGCCTGGACATCTGTCATACGTGCCAGTGCCTTCTGGGGTTGGGAACTTAAGGGGAAAAAAATGACAAAAAATCCTCAGCAGTGAGCAGTGTGATGCCAGGATCCTGGTATGTGACGACCTAGCAAGGAGTGCTGGGGGATCCCGGTAAGCTGAGACCCAGCCAATATCGGGGGGAGGGGTATATCCCCAAGCTGCTGACTGGGTGAAGTAATAAAAAAAAAACCTTGGGCCTCAGAAAGGGTCAGAAGGCTCTAGTGACACCCCTACTGCTGGCACTCCTACAATAGAGAAATTAGCAGAGTGATGGCCCTGGGGGTGGCCAGAGCTTACGGAAGAAGCCTGAGAGTGACTAGACCCTCTGAGTGGTTTTGCTTGCATCCTCTGTCGATGCCAAGGTTGGACCCAGGAGAGAACCAAGTGTCAAGGCCATTCTCATTATTTGAGTCAACACCTCAATCACAATTGACATTGTTGACTCAGATATTCTCAATGTCACATTCTTCCTTAACATCAGCTGAGGCACCAGCTTTGGCACCAACATTGGCCTCATGCTTGACACTGGCCTTTTTCTTATTGGTGCTAGTGATGACACTGAGGTTGGGGAACAGCATTTGAACCAGCATCAATCCTGGTACCAGCCCCAGCACTGGTTCCAGCTTTAACACAGCAAATGGTGTCAACATTGGTGTTAGCACTGGTGTTCATTTCACCATCAGTGTCATCACTGTGAATGGTGACAACTCCTTAAGTGGCACCAAAAGTCAGTATCAACAGTTCCACATTAGGACAAGGCCAGAGGCCAGGGTGGACTGTTGCTCAGGGATAACTCTTTGTGTTCAAGGATAACGGAACATGGTAGGTTCTCTACCAGTCACACAGAAGGAGCCATCCATCCACACAATGCTACCACCAAAGTCTCCAGCACAGCCTGGTAGAAAATCAGTGTAGGAGAGTCATGTGGACTCATAATAAAACCAAAAAGTTCCAGAGTCCAAAACGAAGGGTCTGGCAGAAGTCCTAGTTTATTTATACAGTAGATTACATTACCTTCACAAATTCCTTTGTCACTTGTCACCTGGAAACCAGCATTGCAAGCACAATGGAAACTTCCAGCCACGTTTAGACAATGCCCATTACTGCAGATTTGGCCATTCTGTAAGCACTCATCGATGTCTAATATAAAGAAATAAAAAATTAAATTAATTTCATGAAGAAAATATTTTAAGGCCATTGTATATTCCTCTAAATCTTGCCATGAATTCTACAATCATCTAGAAAGCTTTTTGTTAGGTACAGAATATTTTAATTATAGTGGACACAGACCAGAAGTAGGAATGGTATCAAAGGATAGAGGGCTCAAGGGAGTCAGGACTCTGAAAGAAAGTAAATCACTGGGACCCAATGGCATGCATTCTATATTGTTGAGAGAGGTGAGTCAGACACTGACAGCACCACTTGCTAATCTATTTATTTGCACCCTGGAAAAAGAAGTCGTGCCAGTGGATTTGAGGGTAGTTAATGTGTTGCTATTCCACAACAATGGCACCAAAGATGATATGGGGAAACTGCGGGCTGTAAACCTGAGATCAATAGTAGAGAAGCTACTGAAAACCATCACAAGGAGTACCTGATGAAGTTCCTGGAGGCTAGTGGACTACAGGACAAGAAGCAGCATGGGTTCATAGCAGGAAGATTGTGCCAGACTAACCTAGTCAATTTTTTTCCATTGGGTTACAAAGGCAAAAAACAGGACATGCAGTTGTTGTATACCTGGACTTCAGCAAATTCTTTGACTCTGTAACACACAGAAAGATGGTTAAAAAACTGGAGGACCTGAGGATGGGAAACAAACTTCCCAGATGGACAGACTAGTGGTTGAGATGCAGGACTCAGTGGGTGGTAGCTAATGGGGAATTCTCAGGGGGAGGGAGCAGGAGGTTACCAAAGGGGTATGACAAGGATCAGTCTTGGGGCCGGAGTTGCTCAACATCTTCATATGTGAATTAGCAGAGAATATATAGTCTGTCTCTTTGCTTTTGACATCATGATCTGTGGGAGGGTAGACATTGAGGAGGGAATAAGGGACATGATAAGAGATTTAGAAAGCATGAAGAAGTGGTCTAAGGTGTGTCAACTTAAATTCAATGCCAGGAAATGCAAGGTTATGCATATTAGTAGGAAAAACTCTCAGACTATCAGAGTGGTCAGTGAGGGTGATTGAGACAACTGAAGAAAGGGACAAGAAAGTTATTATCTGTGACATTGTTAAGTTATTAGCCCAGTACAACTAGGCATATGAGAAGGTGAACAGAATGCTGGGGTATATAGGTAGGGCATTCACCAGCAGAAGGAATTTGGTGATACTACCCCTGTAGAGGTCCACTTTGAGACCAGATCTGACATTATGTGCCCAGTTCTGGAGCCTCACCTTAGGAAGGACTGGGACTACTTGAACAGGAGTTTAGAGGAGGGGTACATAAATAATACTGGGACAGTAGGGAAGGGTGTAAGAGAAAAGGCTGGAGAACCTGAAAATGTACTTCCTTGAGGCCAGAAGAAGAGGAGGCATGGCTGAAACCTATAAGATCTCGAGGGGCATCAACAGGGTAGACTGCAAGGAACTATTAATGAGGAATGAAAAAACAGTAACCCCGGACAAGGGTGGAAGATGGGGGATGGAGGATATTCGAAAGGGATGTTAGAGGGTACTTTTTCATAGAGATGGTGGTGAACACCTGAATAGTCTACCAAATCATTGATATAGGTCAAATCAGTGACCAATTCCAAACATAGATTGGATAGGCACATGTGGATAGTAAGACCTAAGGGAGGAGGAGGATGGACAGCCGGGGAAGGAGGGCACTGTCAGGGCAAGAGGCCCAGTAACTCTGGTCTGATGTCAGGTCAGACAAGAAGTTAGGTAGTAAATAGGCAGACTGGATAGACTAATGAGGCTTTATCTGCCATCAGAATCCATTGTCTATGTACAGTAATAAAATATGAACACTATAGTCAATTAGGTTCCTCACCAGAAAATTAATTTACTATAATGATTTTCTATCTGAAAGCAAATCTAATACAATGTTTGCTATTTTTTAAATGAATAATTTTTGATGTTTCCTATCTGAAACACACTGGTCTGTATCCATGAAGCACTGTTATTCAGTAAACATTAAGAAACAGATTTTTAAACGGAAGGAAGCTGGTACACGAGCCGATTTTCTACTCCATCAGCATTCACCCATTTTCCTCAAAACTCAAAGACCCGTTTTTCAAAGGTGCTTGAGGTTTTGCAACACTTTCTCCAACCGAAGACAGCTCACATCAAACAAATTATGCATGCGTAATTATTTTAGCACAAGCTGCAGATATTTTGCAGCTGCAAATTTCTGAAAATGCATCTGAATATTAACCTTTGTTGGAACGTGGATAAATTAGTACTGGAAACTTGACAGATCTCTTCTGATCATTTGAAAATCTGGTATTTTAGCTTTGTTTTGCTCTGCTATTTATGAAGCATTTTTACAATGTTACTTTTGCTTTAGTTGGCTTTATTTTCCTGTTACAGTTTACTCTAGGGAAGTACTGAATCATCAGTAGAGTTAAACTAAAACCACAAGAAGAATACAGAAATGACCTGAGGCTATGCTTCTTTTAAATAATGGGGTATAACTAGGGTTTCCGGTTTCCGGTTTTAACTGATAATAATCACCAATAAAACACCACCAATGTGTTTTACGGGATTTCGGTTAAAACAGATAAGCACCGAATAAATTGAACAGAGGAAGCAACCGCCCAGCCACAGCTAAAGTACTGCCGAGATATTAGACAGTCAGACCATGCTAGAGGACCACCACTGCCTGCACCTGCCAGCTGCTGCCTTGAAAGGTAGGATAGAAACAGGGGATGTTATCACTGGGGAGCATTGCAATTTGGCTGTCTATGTCTCAGATGCAGTCTGTAGTCTGAGTCAGCACCTACAGTTTTACTTATATATGTGCATCGTAATGCTGTGTGTGGTAAAGCTTGCTGAATTACTTCAGTGATTTTGGCTGTTTACTGTGAGGACCTGATGTTTTAATATCTGTGCCTGTGGACTTTCTGTATTCAGTGCTCAGAGCGAGACTGCAGTCGGTTTTCACATTGAGATGCTCCGATTTGAAAGGAAGCTGTGAGAATGTTGACACTGAACCAGCTGCTGTCTCATGCTCCACTTCACTTGTGCTGGACAAAGAATCAGTTTCTACTATGATGCAGCCAGCTGGCAAAGATATAATTTATGATATAGCCAGCATGAAGACAGTAGTACTATCTCACTAGTGGCCCATGAGATAGTACTTATATCTTCCAAAAGAAAAAAATGGGTAATGACTTATTTATTTACACTGGAAAACACAGAATTTTAACACTTGAAAAACTTGTGAGAAAAGGTGAAAAATAGACACCTTTTTTTTAGAAAAATAAACCCCTACAACCAGAAACCCTAGGTATAACACATACTGTTCAATTTTACCTGATATACTGTAGCATCTTTTATGCTGCATATCACAAAATTCTTTACAAAGAGATAAAGATAGGTACAAGGAAAGAGCAACACATATCCAGGTTCAGCTGCTGAGAAACTTCAGCTAAAAGAAGCATATAAATTAAAAGCACATACATTATTTACAGAATGACTAATAGTTCTTAGAGGCTGGAGAAAATAATTCCCTCAGTGCTCAGTGCTCTTGGCAACTGCTTCATGTACAGTATACAGGCAATTGTACTTTAATGTTCTGTGTCCTTTCCAGTACCTTGATTTTTTGAGGGATAGTGTCCTAGACACCTACAGTATTTAAAACCGTAATGATTCCTAATTGGAAACCAATGCACTGCAAAGGAAAAGGAACACAATCATAGGAAAAATGATACCCTGCAATATCAAAGAACATAACAGCACATATTGAGAGCTTTTCAGGCCACCCAAATGTCAACGTTCAAAACCTTTCAAGTTGTATATCATTGCAGTACTGGAGTCCCACCCTTCCCTTTGGGAGGGACATAAGCACACAACTGAAATATGCTTCTGGGAATAACAGCTATGTTTTGCTGAAATAATGATATAGCCAGCAGGAAGGGGGTATGAGGTAAAAGCAGGAGCCCTGAAGGTAATTCAGTTATGGTATCTGGAAGGAGGGATAACACCACTGGGTGGTGAATGTGGGAGAATGAACTGTTAGGGGGGAAGGGAACTGGCAGTATTTAGGTGCAAAAAAAAACAAAACATTGTTGAATCTGTCTGGACCATTGTCCAATCCACACACACACACACACACACACACACACACAGTCTTGTAGAAATGATCACAGTCATAAGTTTAAGATATTACAGACCTGGCATGCACAGCTGGGAGATTTTTGCAGACAGCACTAGTCCCAGCACCTCCTTCTATTGAAGTACCTCCTGGGTCAGTACCCAACACCAAACACAGGGAGGTCATGTGGCCAAGTAGCAAATGACTGCCTCATCTGGTACTGCCATATTCGCAGGCTAGCCTGACGAGGGAGGACAGCCAGCCTCCCAACTGGGGTCTAAGTCTTGCGGTCCCACAGGCTTCATGCCGATTGGAGATGATGAGCCCTTCAGGAGAATTCGACTGATTTCCCCCCTTTTCCCCTGTACCATCAGTCTGCGATACTCCAAAGCTGCCATGTTACAGGACTGCAACAGTTGAATTCTATATCATCCTATTTCTTTTTATCCCATTGAAGAAGGAGGAACCCAGCAAAAGAAACTCTCTGAGGGGAAAACCAGAAAAACTCACACTGTAACCCTTTGTGGGGTCACAACTATTGGATCAATGGGTTCCCTGCCTAACCTGATCAACCCTAACCCTGCTTTCACGAGGGTAGGTTGGGTGGATGATCTGAAAAGAGGGCACAAAAGAGGGGAGGCTGATGGTTTCAGCTCTTTTGAACCCTTTTCTCCGCCCCCTCAAGATGTCCATGTGGTTCTTCCTCTGGGAGTGTTTTTCCCCCAACCCCGGGGAGGGACCCTACTTGCCTGGCTACAGGTTACGGAGGATGGGATACAGACAAATGGACATTTGTTGCAATATTATGGTAGACATTCTATTATATCACAATGAATTAGGCATGAAAAATTCATTATAGCCAAGTCTCTGTGAATCTCTGCTGCAGCCCCAGATGAGTTCTCAGCAATATTCCATAATTCTTTCAGAACACTGGCTTTCAGATGGAGATCACAGCAGAAAGGTATAGTATCTGTTAGATCTTTTAATCTGCTTTAATACATACTCCTTGTTGTTCAAGACTTTCAACAATTTCTCTTGGGACTATGCTGTACCCTATTTACATGGTATTGACAAGTGTTGTCAGGAACCAGCCCAGTGTTGTAAAGGGCTGAGGCACTGCACCTTATTTTTTTCCACACGGGCGACCCAGGTTTGGAAATGAGCTTGGGTTGCTGGGGATCAGCTGGGGAGGGAGAGGATCAAGTGGCTGAAGGACTGTTCTCATCTCCTGTGGAGGGGAGGGATGTCATCCCAGCCTACTACTTCCATCAGATGAAGGCCTGGTGGTAGTGTAGTGCAGGCAGCATGAATGGAGGGAGCCAAGAAATGTTCTGCCTGCATACCTCCATGCACACGCTGGATGTGCTATGGGAGACATGGGAAGTGAAAGAGCATCAG
Organism: Neoceratodus forsteri; assembly: GCA_016271365.2. Lineage (NCBI taxonomy): Eukaryota > Metazoa > Chordata > Ceratodontiformes > Ceratodontidae > Neoceratodus > Neoceratodus forsteri. Next base: position 763,006,046 of record CM028138.1, on the reverse strand, counting down.
GGGCTTAATGAAGCCCTGCCTGATCTGTCTGAGTCCGTGCCATCATCCGGGACCAAGCCTTGGTCTGCCCTGGATATTATGTGCATTGTAAGTGGAGAACAGCCCTCTTCCCTCTGGCCCCACCACGAAGATACATTTATGGGAGGACTCCCTACTAAGTTAGGTCCCAGGGGGACAATGGCCACTTCAGGGGAACAGAGACAGGTGTAATCACCCACTCCTGGATGAGGTGAATAAAGAACCATTATGACAAACAATAAATCTGCTATGAGAGGTGCAGCATGATTCTAAGTGAAGTTATTGAAAGCTTTTCTGTGTAAGGGAAAGGGGGGAACTGTTTAACTATGAAAGACACACTAAGTTGGAGCTTGTTTCCAGATGCAACCTGCGAGCACAAGGAGGTTAAATGACTTGCTTAGGTTCACACAGTATGCAAGTGAGGGCTGATGGGGTTCAAACCCAAGTCTCTAGGTTTGCAGCTCAGTGCCCTTAACCACTATGCTATTATATGCTGCCTCCTGCAAGTATCATAGCAGCCCCAGAAGAATTAATAGAATCATTACAATTCTAGATAAAAGAGAATAATTGAGGTACTAATTTAATCATCATTTAAAAAGTATGGAAATTCATTTAAAAATCTGGTTGCAGACAAACCAGAAAAAAAATCAGAACATTTATTGCTGGGGTTACATGACACCTACTAGACATAGCAGGCTGCCTGCATTGAAAGGCCTGCTTACATCACAGGTGTCACTAGTCAATCAATTGGCTCTGGGTGGGGTTTTCATCACTGCTTGACCTAGGCATCCTTCACAGTTAGAAGCCAGTCACACTGACTTTAAATTGTCTGTTGGAAGCTGAGAAAGTAACTGCAAAGAACAAACCAACTCCATTTAAACCTGGAAACCTGATTAAGGCATAATACTGCAGAGCATTTGGTAAGAAAAGGAGCTACGATTTCTACAAAAGTTTTATTTTATTTTTCCTTATTGGCATTAAGCAGAGAATTGCAGGATTCCATTAAAAGTGTAGTAATTTTATAACAGAGGGAGTGAGATACAACTGAATTTGCTTGAGTGCTGAGGTTGAGACCTAGAATTTGGAAGGATATTTTGTAACATTTTAAGTGTCCTGCTGGCTGAGAAGTTAGTTCATTTTCATCCCTGGACGAGTAGAGTGGTTTTAGGAGTCAGTATAGTAAATCAGATGTGTGTTGTATTAATATAAAGGACAGTACTTACCAGGGTGGTGGAGCAGTTGTGTATTTGATTGTTTCTAACAGTCACCAGTGGCTGTGCACTACCCACCCACCTTCCCCTCCTTCACCCCCAGGCGTGGCATTTCCTTTATAGACACAGTTCTGACATCACTTCCTCAACAGTTCTTGGGCAGAACTGTCATATTCCTAATAACCCTGCAACGGACATAAAGAGTAGGTACACAAAACAAGTAGTAATACATATATAATTACATATTGTATATAATAAGGGAGGCGGGACATGTGGGGAGTGGTGCAATGCACTAGCTGTGGGGCACAGTTTTCCGGAACATTCTGGAAACTGCATTGCTGTCCTATTGTAGGCAACTATCAGCTCTGACAGAGGAGTTGCCCACCTCCAGGCTGAACTAGCAAGGACTAAGGAGGCCTCCCTCTCCCAAAGAGCACCACTGCCACAACCACTGAGTCAGAGGTTTCAGAGTATGAAGAGCAGTTGGACCACAGTGGATTCTGGGAGGGTGTGGGTGGTGGACCAGAGTCGAAGCACCCCAGTTGTACCTCTACACAAATCATATGCCATTCTGGCAGAGCAAGGTTCCTCTATGATGGCACCCTCAGTGGAGACCCAGAAGAATGTTGAGGACATCCACAAGGGAGACTCACAACAGGGTGGCAAGGGACACCACAGGGGAAGGAAACAGCTACTGGCAGGGGACTCAATTGTTAGAGGGGTAGAACTGGGGAAGGGAGAGAAGGAAGTAAGCTGCCTGCCTGGTGCCATGGCTTGAAGGGACAAGAAGCGAATCCTCACAATTGCAGAAGCAGCATCACAGGAGAGTAAACTAGATATCATTGTCCACTTGGGACAAATGACCTAGCTAGGCATGGGACCAGTGCAGTGCAGAATGAATTTGTGGAGTTGGGAAGGGGCCTCAGACAGGTAGCAGGCACAGTAACCTTCTCAGAGGTGCTACCAGTCCATGGCAGGAGTGAGGCTAGGGTACTACACACCATGCAGTTTAATGAATGGTTGCAAAACTGGTGCAGAGCATAGGGCTTTGGCTTCATTGGGGACTGGGGGTCCACCTGGAGAGATAAAGGTCTATACTGGTATGACGGTCTGCATTTGTCCACAAAGGGGACCAAGCTCCTAGGTGACAGGTTTAACTGCTTCCTTGGCAAGCTTTTAAACTAGAAAAGGGGGGAGGTACTGATAAAAGGCAGGAAAAGTCAAGCCTCCCCCCACAAAACATGGCAGGTAGTAAGGTAAACACTGAGGTACAGAGCTCAACACAGGGCAGGATGGGGGTAAATGGTAAAATAGATAAGAGCAATAAGAGCAGGGATGGGGGAAAAAGTATAAAGCCAACATTAAATGGAGGGCAATGACTACCAATGCCCGTAGTCTGGGAAACAAGCTTGAGCTAGTAGCTTTGATGGAAGATGAACAATTGGATATTGTGGCAGTCACAGAAACATGGTACACTGAGAACCATGACTGGATGTCAACATACCAGGGTACACAATCTACAGAAGGGACAGGGAAGGCAAAAGAGGAGGTGGAGTAGCTCTATACATAAGGGAAGCGATCAAAGCTACAGAACTAAAACGTAAAGGGGGAGGACAAGAGGCACTTTGGGCCACCTTGGAGATGGGGAATGGCATCACAATCCGCACAGGGGTTGTATACAGACCCCCATCTCAAGGGGAGGAAATGGACAAGAGAATGATAGAGGACATTCTCAAAATGGCTGAAAAAGGGGAGATACTGTTGATGGGGGACCTGAATATGCCAGATGTTAACTGGAGGACATGTACTGCAGCCACATCCAAGAGCAGGGTCATTCGTGCGCCTGCAGGGCAGACCTAGACAGCTAGTGCTGGAACCCACTCAGGAGGAGCAATACTAGACCTGGTACTCTCAAATGGAGAGAGGATCACAAATTTAGAAGTCGGTAGACATCTGGGAACAACCACTGCACAGTGTGCTTCACAATGAGCACAACCATGGAGATAAGCCATACAAAAACAAGGATACTGGACTTTAGAAGAGATGACTTTGGCAAAATGGGTGAACACCTGAAGAATGCACTAGCAAATGGCCAAATAGGAGGGTGGAAGAACAATGGAGAAAATCAAAACTGCCATCATAGAGGCAACAAGTCTTTATGTAAAACAAATAAAGAAAACAAAGCGGAGTAAAAACCACTATGGTTCTCAAAAGAGGTGGCAGGGAAGGTTAAGGAGAAAAGGCTGCATCTAAAAAGTATAAGGAATCACAGAAGGAGCACAGAGAACTGTATCAATTAAAGCAGAAAGAAGTAGGAAAAGCAGTCAGAATAGCACAGGCACAAACCAAGGAAAAAATAGCCAACTCGGTCAAAAAGGGGGATAAAACTTTTTATAGATACATTAGGGAGCGTAGAAAGGTTAAGGGAAGGATAGTGAAGATTAATAAAGGAGAGGGGAGGTCGGCAGAGGGAGACAGTGAAAAGGCAGAGATACTGAATGAATACTTTTGCTCAGTATTCACCAAAGAAAATGAGGAGCAGTTACCTAAACCAGACAATAGAAGCACTCTGGGTAGGGGTGTTGACACCAGTCCATTCACAGAAGAAAGAGTACTGAAAGAACTCCTAAAACTCAAGGTGGACAAAGCAATGGGGCCTGACGGGATTCACCCCAGAATCCTAAAAAGAACTAAGGGGACCTAGTGACACCACTGACCACACTTTTAACAAATCATGGCAGGATGGGGTGGTACCTGAGGACTGGAGGAGGGCAGATGTGATTCCCTTTACAAAAGTGGAAGCAAGGCAGAAGCAGGAAACTACAGACCTGTAAGTTTGACCTCAGGGTAGGAAAATGATGGAATCACTTCTGAAAGAAAGAATTGTTGAGTACCTAGGAGGCCAGGGGGGTACAGGACCCAAAGCAGCATGGATTTACAGCAGGAAGGTCATGTCAGACTAATCTAATTGATTTCTTTGACTGGGTGACCAAAGTAATAGACCAGGGAGGGGCTGTGGATATAGCCTACCTAGACTTTGGCAAGGCATTTGACACAGTCCCACACAAAAGATTAATAATCAAGTTAGCCAGCCTGGGAGCGGGTCCCAGGGTGGTAGCTTGGGTAGTGAACTGGCTGCATAACAGGACACAGAAGGTAATAGTGAATGGAACACATTCCGAAGAAAGGGGGGTTACTAGTGGAGTACCTCAAGGCTCAGTACTGGGTCCAATCCTCTTTAACATCTTTATAAGTGACATTGCAGAGGGTCTGGAGGGAAAGGTATGCCTCTTTGCAGATGACACAAGGATCTGTAACAGAGTTGATACACAATAGGGGGTAGAAAAGATGAGAAGGGACTTGGCAAGGTTGGAGGAATGGTCAGACATATGGCAACTTAGAGTCAATGCAAAGAAGTGCAAAGTAATGCACCTGGGAAACAAAAACCCAGGAGAAGAGTACACATTAGCAGGGGAGGTACTAACAACAAAAATGGAAAGGGACCTGGGGGTAGTCATATCAGATGACCTAAGGGTGGGTAAGCAATGTGAAAAGTCGGTAAGGAGAGCCAGGGGGATACTGGGATGCATAGGAAGGGGCATCACAAGTAGAAAAAGGGAAGTGGTTATCCCTCTGTACAGACAGTTGGTGAGACCTCATCTGGAGTACTGTGTGCAGTTTTAGAGACCTCATCTATGCAAGGACATAGACAGGATGGAAGCAGTCCAGAGGAGGGCAACTAAAATGGTGCAGGGTCTACATCAGTAACCATATGAGGAGAGACTGAGAGAGCTTAATATGTATACCCTTGATGAAAGGAGGGACAGGGGGGACATGATTGAAATGTTCAAGTACCTCAAGGGAATCAACAAAGTCCAGGAGGGTAGCATCTTCAGAAAAAGAGATGTGTAAGAACAAGGGGCACAGTTTAAAGATAGAGGGGGGATGGCTCAGGGGTAATGTGAGGAAATTCTTTTTCACAGAGAGAGTGGTAGATACATGGAACAGCCTTCCTGAGGAGGTTGTTGGGTCTAAAACAGTGGGGGAATTCAAACATGCATGGGACAGACACAAAGCAATTATAGTGGAGTGATTGCAGGAAACAGGCTGTTGGTTAACTAGAATCTGCAGCTTATCCAGTAGGTAGGGAAATGGGCAGACTGGGTGGGCCAAGTGGTCCTTATCTGCCGTCAAAGTCTATGTTACTAGTAAATATGCTCCCTAGGCATGATATCAATGTAACCCCCTACAAATGGGGGTCACTAAAAAGCCTTCTTTGGGTGAGCCTAAATGCTCTCCGCCTGGCTGGTGTCCTGTATTTCAGCTGATTTAAAAAATGATTGAGTGAGAGTGCCTAATGCCTCCATGTACTGTCGCTTTAAGAGCTGCCAAACCACAGTATAATTAATTTGAACTGGAGGGACTGTGTGTTTCCCTGCTCGAGTCCCACCTGGGCCACTGAGCAAATCGCTCCATTCTGCAGTCGCTATATGCGCAGGGGGAGCCCTTTCAAGAGATGTAACTATCTGCTGGTAATTTGTTAAAGTGATAATGACAGTAGAATTTGTCTAACCTGCCTTTCTTGCAGCTGGGACTCTGTGTGTTTTGCCCCTCCATTTTGGAGCTGAACTGCTAAAGGGGTCCAATCAATGGGGAGGGGTTCCTAAAAACGGAGCCTGCTGGCAAATCAGAACTTGGACTCTCAAGTGGAGACAGCCACAAGGGGCTTGTATGAAGAAAGCCTCTGGGAAATGTAGTTTAGACCCTGGCGCCTTTTTTCGCCAATAGAGGGAGCCTGTTGTGACTGACAAGGAGGCTCAGCCAACTGAAACCTTTTGGACCTGGGGGAAATGCCTGGACTGCCTGCTGAGAAAGTCAGTCTGAGCATGGAGCTGGAAGAGTGAGCAGCTTGTGGGGCTGCTTCCCACGGGGCAGTGCGGGAACCGCGCCGGAGGCCTGAAAAAGGCCTGTATGTCATCAGCTCTCCTGGAGGGAGAGAAAAGGACTGTGTTTTCTCGGACCAAGTATCCGAATTTTGTGTGTAAAAAGAAAGCAGTTGTTGTGGCCTAGATCATGGGCAACATGTGTGGAGAAGAAGTAAAGAAGAGGAACCTTGATTTTCGGACAGCGATTCCGAAGAGGAACCTTAATCTTCAGACAGCGACTCCTAAGAGGAAGCAAATGCTGAGGTGTCCTGAGGTTTGGGGCAGAAGAGAACTGTGTTGAAGTTGGAAGCTGAGGGCGAAACCACCCTGAGTGTTCGTGCAGCCGTAGTGTGCAGTAGTTCGCTCGGGAAAGCGCGTGTGAGGCCCAAAAGTCTGTCTGCAGCCATTAGTAAGCATTGTTCGGACTGAATCCAAGCTTTCAGAGTGAAAGAAGAAGCCAAAGTCATTTTGGGACCAGACTTAACCTGAAGAAGACCGAAAGGTGCAGAATTGCGATCGGCCTGCCAGGACTCTGTGGTCTGGTACAGTAAGTGATTTTTACATATAAATGTGCGTAGTGCTTGTGGGGATTGAGATTTGAGTAATTCCCCATGTCGTGAATTGTGTGCTGTGCTGGGAGTGTGATTCCCAAGGAATGTTCGGACTGAATCCGAGGTTGAGTCAGAGAAGAATGCCTCTGTAGCCAGACTCATTCTCCTGAAGTGACCAGCTGCTTGCCTGGTAGTGTTCTGTGTACTTATAAAATGTGCAGTGAGCTGGAAGTCATAGCCAGCATCACTTGGACTGTATCTGCCTGCATTGAGTGCAAGTGAGCCCTGCCACAAGGGCTGGGCCAGCTATTCTGTTTCTCCTGGCAATCTGGGACAATCTGCATCCCATCCAGTTTTTGGCATTGAGTTTGTGAGTACAAATCAGGGTAGCTCCCTGCCATCTGTTTATTAAAATTGCAAGTGTTTCATCTGATTTCTTTTCCTTCCTCTCTTCATGAACTGAGCCATCCAGCTCCGGATTACAATTGGGTATTGTTCAAGTCTTTTTCCATCACAGGGCCCCAACCAGCTGCACCGATCCTGGCTAGCCCCCCACCATCCTGGGTACCCAGTAAGAGTGACATTTGGGACTTTGAATATGCGCACAGTACTGTGATTATTAATGTGTCTAACCTAATTAACCTGATTTCCCCCTGTCCTTGTTACAGCCCCTTAAATAAATCAGATCTGTTTGTTTCAGCAAAGTTACACTGACTGGGGTATTTGTTTATGTTAAAGTATTGTACTGTGGCTATCGTATTGCATTATCTTGTTTTACAGGGGGTCCCCAGAGTCAAGCTGACCGAACCAGTCCTGGGGGTAAGTGTAAATAGTGAAGATACTCATGGTGTACTGTGTGAGCCACTAGTAGGAATAAAAGGGGGTCACAGTGTCCCAGAGGGCTATGACCAAGTTAGTCTAACTACTGCAAACCCTGACCTCTGAGTGGAGGCACCCGCCATAGAACCTAGGCCCCTCAACCTGTTAGCAGTTAAGCAGGCAGGGGCAGTAGCCCTTGGGATAGCACCACCTGGGGGTCACATCAAGATTCCATATCACTGGGGAAACATCTAAGGTCTCTATTGTTTGCTTGCCTTGTGGGATAACTAGAAAACAACAAGATGCATAAACAACCAAAGAAATATTTATGTGCCTATGCTTATTTGCACATCTTGTTATACGAGGGTTAAGGTTTATTACTCTGCCCGAACTCCTTAAGGAAATCTCTAAGTTTTTTTCTGGAATCTTTGTTCCCATGGATTCAAGTTGAATGCAATTGTCATGTTTGGTGCCCTGTCACAGCAACTCCATCAGCTGTGATCTAATTCTCCCTATTTAAGACCTAAATGTTTTCTTTTAACATAAACTGTTCACACTGGGCCTTCTAGACTCATTTCAGCTAACAGTACTTCCAGGTGACTTCTGTAATGAGTGAAGTAAAGGTGATTAAAAACTCAATCCACAGAGGGATATGCACCCATGGAGGGATGCCTATGTGGGCAGGGGGTGAACATAGGTCCTGCTTAATACATGCCAAGACCTCAGCACACACCCAGCCCTGCTGTGTACCCCTGTACCCGATCACAAGCTGAATGCATCACTACTCTGGTGTCCAGAAAGTAGGCAGCCAGGAGGCAGGTGCAGACTTGCACTAAATCCAAAGAGTATGCACCAATGTGTTTATTAATCTTAAAGCTACACTTGATTCCCTTAATAAAGTTGTTCTCTAGGATCACTTAAGAGAATTAGGTCCACAAACAGATATCATGAACCTACTATGTTCTCTGCATGACAGTACAGGTTCTCAAGTTAAGGTAACTAAAGAAGGGGTCTCAATTAGCAATTTTACATTAATAAAAGTGTGAGACAAGGGTGCTTTAAACACAAGGTTCTCAAAATGCCTCAGTGTATAATAATAATTAATAACACATAAGGTCAGAACACAAAGAATTCCAGCTCCAGGGTAATGATAAATGTGGGTATTCTGCGAAAACATCGAGCAGAAAAGGGCAACGAACAGAAACAGCGATGGCAACACAGTGCTTGCCATTTCAGCAACTTACGGCTTCCCCCCCTCCTCAAGTTGCACCCCCTAAGAGTTGGTTGGTTATTTATGTAACCCCTAGATGGCGCTATCCCAGGGGCTACTACCCCTGCCTGATTTGCCACTAACAGGTTGAGGGGCCTGGATCCGATGGCGGGTGCCTCCACCCAGAGGTCAGGGTTTGCAATAGTTAAACTAACTTGGTCACAGCCCTCTGGGACCCTGCAAACCCCCTTTCTTCCCACTAGTGGCCCACACAGTATATCAGAATTACCTTCACAGTATACACTTACCCCCAGGACTGGTTCAGGCACTGGGACCCCCTGTAAAATAAGAAGATACAGTGCAACAATCACAGTACAATACTTTAACATAGACAAATACCTCAGGCAGTATAACTTTGCTGAAATAAGCAGCTCTGATTTATTTAGGGGGATATAACAAGGACAGGGGAAATCAGGTTAATTAGCTTATCATTTTACTCATCTACCTATGGCTCTGTGCACAGGCCTATCCCTACCAGTTGCTGTCCCTGGGTACCCAAGCCCTAGTGGCTAGTCCAAACCGTGGCAGCTGGTAGGGGCCCTTTCACACAGAGAAAAGAAAAATTAGTTAAACAGTCAGCAGTACAGTAATTCCATTTGGATTCAATGTGGCAATTCAACAGGGAGCGACCCTGAATTAGTACTCACGACCTTTAAGCAAGATAGGGTCCTTCAACGTCAGCAGGGCTACTCTTGAGCTCCACGAGACTTCTCACACATTTATATGACAAACTGCAACAGGCAAAAGTACTTTAATGGCAGCAGGATTCACTTGAGCAACACAAGCCTCCTCACACATTTATATGGTAAACAGTAACAGGCAAAAGTCCTTTAATGGCAGCAGGATTCACTTGAGCTACACAAGCCTCCTCACACATTTATATGGTAAAAAGAAAATACTATACCAGGCAGGCTGCTTCTCTATCCCGATCGCTATTACTGCACAATACCCGGGAGAACACACAGCAGATTCAGTTCCTGACAGAACGAAAGCAATTCAGCAATTTCTCCAGTCTTCTACAGGGTGAGCCTGGTTTCTACTCTTCAGATATCCTTTGATTCTCTTCACAGGACGGATTCAGTCCTAACAAGCAGTTACACAAGCTGCAGACCGGAACTTGGGGCCTTACACACGTTTCCCGACTAAAACTGCACACTGAAAAAGCACAGGGCTCCTTCCCTTTTCACTGCCAGAGCTCAACTGAAACTCCAGCAGACAAAACCGGGCACTTCCTTTGAGTTCCTCCCAGTTCTTGGCTGGATTGGCTGTCACTCACAATAGACTGCCCTGTTGGTCTAAAAAAGGCGCCAGAAGTCCAAACTACATCTCCCAGAGTCACTGCCCATACAATCCTCTTGTGGCTGGCTCAGATTACAGTCAAGTTCTGATTCATCCAAGGCACCATTTTAGAGCTACCTTAACCCACACTGATTGGTCCAGTTCAGCAGTTCAAAACCAGAATGGGAACTAGGCAAAACAGTTCTGACTGCAAAGAAAGCAGGTTAGACAAACTGTATTTCATTATTACTCTAAATGATTTCTGGCAAACAGTTACATCTTTCAGATAGGTTCCCTTTGCACTCCTAGTGACTGCAAAAATGGGTGAATTGGCAGCAGCTCGAGTGGTACTCAAGCAGAGAAACACAGTCCCTCCATACAAACTAATTATGTCTGCAAGCAGACAGCTCTTAAAGAGACAGTACCAGAGGCTCTAAAAGCACTCACAGATAAATGGCTTAAACGCTAAAAACCATTCAGGCTTGGAGCATTCAAGTAAGCTCCTGAAGTCTTTTGGGAACCCCCAATTGCAGGGGTTACATTTATAATAAGGTGTGTGTGGGGTGGCCCCCCACAAAAACATCACGGATATGCAGCCCCATAAAAGCATACTCACTGTATGTGCCCATGCTGTTTTGCCATCTCTGTTTCTGTAGGCCACTTTTTGCAATCACATGCACATGGAACCACAAATGTGTGCACTTGCCCCAAACGGGAAACACTAAGACAAAAACAGAAATATCCCCACTTCTCACAACTCCTGCAGTTGTGAGGAATAATTAATAATACATGTCTAGAAGTCAAAAACACTAGTGATTGGTTCTGGGAGAAAAGAACAGTTCAAAACTGGAGAAGTAGCTCATTCATAAAGGAGACTATCACAATATAAAATTATTTTGGGTGATCTTCACTAGAAAACTTAATTGGAGTAAACAAATAATGAATAATAAGACTCAATCATAGCAGGAATTGTATTCTAAGGTTTAACAATAAATTGTGAGGAAATATGATAGACCCTACCCTGGTAGTCTACAAGGCAACATTTAAACCCATTCACTTATATTCAGCAGTACTATGGGGATTTTAGTCTCTCTGTATACTGAAATTGTACAAAGATATTCCTGTGGGGGCTTAGTGGGCCTCCTTGGACACCCCTCCTCAGTGCTATATTGGGAGTGGAATGTGGAAGATATAGAAAACAGTACCTAAGGCTATAATGCTACAATAATTATTGGTAAAAGACTCAAAAGACAAATCAGGAAGGATTACCACCATTCTGTGCTTCAGAACATAATATTTATGTAACAAGGTTTGCCAGTTAAATGGCAACTTACAAAACATGTACAGAACTGTATATGAGAGTGTCATAGTATAAATAAAAAAAAAAAAAAGAATGAACTCAAGATACCATTGAACTGAAAAAATAATTAGAGGCCAAATTAAGGATTCAAGATATAGAGGCTTCTAATGATTTTGCGTCAATAAATACTTACACATCCTTGGAATATCATGTATGTATTAAACAGGTTTTCAGAAAGAACAATATCTGTTTCTACAGAAAAATCCTGAAGAAAGACAAATATACTGTAGGCCTTATAAGGGCTGGACATGTTTCTTTCTAATTGCCCTGCTTGACCTAATTAGAATAATTGTCATTGTGTTCGGAAGGGAATGAAAGATCTCTAACATATTAAATTATTAAATCCTGGCTCAGATATTCAAAAGGGTTGCGCATGGTGCAACAGTGTTGCATCATCGCAACCCACTGATGCTCCTGGCGTGATATTCAAAAGGGAAAAGTGTGTCGATAAACCCGCATGTGCCGGAGCACATCAGTACTGTATGCAGGCACAGGTATGGGGGGGGTGTGCCCATGCATAACCTGCACAGCTCAGTATTCAGCCCGGGATGTGCAGAGCCATGCATGTGCAACCCCTACTTGTGCCTGACAAAATTAAGCCAAAAAAAAAGGAACAAATGATGGCCACCCACAGGTGAGCTGCAGCATTGTAGGGTGCAACACGGCAGCTACCACCTGTGGGTGGCCACCCGAGTTCCTGCCACACCTGGCGGCACCCCCCCATGCCCCATCATGGGCATCTGTTTAAATAAACCCCCCCTCCAATATCCCTGGTGGTCCAGTGGACCGCTATGTGCCTGATGTTATAATACAAAATAAATCCTCGTCCTATATCCCTGGTGGTCCAGTGGACCGATATGTGCCCGATTGCGGGCATGTGTTATAATACAAAATAAATCCTTGTCCAATAGCCCTGGTGGTCCTGTGGACTGATTACTGCTCAATTACGGGCATCTGTTGAAATAACCCCAACCCAGCCAATATCCCTGGTGGTCCAATGGACCGCATTCTGCCTGATCGCGGGCATCTGTAAAACATATAACCTCCCATTACCCTGGTGGTCTAGGGTACCACCTGCCCACTGAGCCCCATCGGCCCGCTCCCCCTGGTCAGCCGGCAGGTGGCAGCACCCCACCCACCTGCCACCCCACAACTGACGTGCGGTAGAGCTGCATGCCCATTGGTTCACAGTGAGCCAGTGGGCGATGCAGCCCATCGTACACATTCCAGATATGTAGGATGAATCATTCACATATCTGGAATGTGTCTGGTATAGGCTACACCCATTGGCTCATGCTGTCAACCAATGGGCATACAGCCCTACCGAGGTGTCAGTCGGGGGGCGGGTGGCAGGCAGGTGGGTGCTGCCGCCACCGGCTGACCGGGGAAGCGAGGTGGTGGGGCTCAGTGGGCGGGTGGGAGGGGTATCCTGGACCACCAGGGTAATGGGAGGTTGTATGTTTTACAGATGCCCGCGATCAGGCAGAGTACGGTCCACTGAACCACCAGGGATATTGACCGGGGGGGGGTTATTTCAACAGATGCCCGCGATCAGGCAGCAATCATTCCACTGGACCACCAGGGCTATTGGACGAGGATTTTGTTTGTATTATAACACATGCCCATGATCGGGCACATATCAGTCCACTGGACCACCAGGGATATTGGATGGGGAAGTCTATTTTTTAGACAAATGCCCACGATCGGGCTGCAGGGGGTGTCAGTCCCCGACGGCTCCTGCCTGGCAGGGCGCCAGGTGCAAGTCGTTGAGGATTGGCACACCTGCATGCTAATGGGATGCAAATAGAGCCATAATGACATGCAAATGACCCCATGTGCACCTTGCATAAATTAGGGCCCCATTTGCATGTCCCCTTTTGAATATCGCAGGTGCTGTGAATGGCACAATGGCACTTACTCTAGTGCATCTCCATGCTCCACTCTGGCCACTTGCGCTGGCACAGTGCCACTGCGCCATGCACAGTGGGGGTGGCCAGGGTGTGATATTCAAAGCTGCTGAGCCATAGCGCAGCTCCATTGAATATCGCCCAGGCCACACCCCTGCGCAGCCAAGTTGAGCTTCGTCCAGGCTTGCACCACAGCCTGGCGCAGTTTGAATATCTGGGCCCCTGTGTATAGGACAGAGTGGGGTGAATGGTTGTCTCCCATAATTAAGGATAATTGTTACTATATGTAAAAACAAAAACAAGGTGCTGTGTCAGCATGTGGTCTGAAAGCAAAACAAAATGGTAATTTTAAACATACACTGAAAATAGAAAATAGAGTTAAAAATCAATTTTTCAACCTTAGGTTTTCATCAGGAAATATGTAAAAGAGAATAAAACTAACTTTGTTTTTTTCTCTTTTAGATATTTCCTGAAGAAGACCTAAGGTTGAAACGTTGATTTTTATAATTGTTACTATATGAATAATAGAATGTTTAATCTGCCTTAAAAGAGAGACGAAATTATAGTTTATGCTAAATGTGCTAGGATGACAATGAAAATAGGAGTCGGAGAACAAGTTAACTGAGAAAAGAAATATTTAATTTTAAATAAGTATTGACTAAAATATAAATGAAATCATACTAAGATTTGAAGGGTCCTGTGCTGTATAAATTAGGTATTAATACCTTTTTTAGTAATTTTTAATATAGCAAGTATTTATTTGGTATTGAATATAAGGATGTATTCATTTACTGTAAGTGTATATATAGAAATGAAGATGTTATTTTCATGTGAAATTAATTAAATTATACTGGCGATGGCATTGGTACAATAAAATCATTTAAAAAATGAGGTTATTGCTTTTGCAAAACCTTGGAAAAACATAATATTTAGACCCAATTTAGCATATATTTTATAGATTTTCTTATGCCTCTTATTTGTTCTTCATTATTAGGTTAATTGGCAGGGAAACAGGATGCTTTCTCCTAGAGTTCATCTGCTCTTGCTGCTTAATTCTTTGCTGAAATCACAGTCCTCTGTTTATGACATCATAGTATGTTGCTGTGGAAATTACTGTGATTCTTAGTTGTCAGCAGTGATTTACTTCTGTAACTGTGTATATAATATGTGAATGGCTGATACAGTATATCTGTTTTCAACCTGTTCCCAAAGTGGTATATTTGTGTTCCTGCAATGTGTTGCCTGCCCTGGCCTGGGTTGTGCCTGTAAAATGAGCCCTGATTCAATGTACTTATCTGGTCATCAAATCAAAATAAACGAATAAATACATTTCACAGCACGGGGCTATAAATCTATGCAGCCTATAAAGATATGGGTGCCACAGTGTGCTGTATTAGGAACTCTTCTTTTTTCATTCTATATAAATGTATTTATTATTTATTTGCTTTTGTTGACCGGGTAAGTCACACTAGACAGCCAAGTGCCTATTTTCAGGTGCGACCCGGGAGAGTTACAAACTTAAGTAGGTAGGTACAGTGACAAATCAGTCTTACATACAGTGGAATAACAGGTGATGGAATAGAATGACAACCTGTAACAAGTCACGAACCCGGGGGGTGTTACAGGTGACCCGGGAGAGTTATTAGCTAGAGCATACACAAAACAATGAGTGAGTCAAGATTTACATATAACAGGAGAGCAGGCTGAACCAATATGGCACTCAAGGAGGAGATGGTACACTTTAGAAAGATTTGAGTAGGTGGTTGACAGTCCTCAAAAGGGGTTGGGACAAGTGCACACAGGTTCAGTCATATGTTAAGCCGAATAAGTGGCTGCATGTGGAGGGGGGGGAGGGCCTGGTGACCTTGTTCGGGAGGTAGGACAGGGGGGCAGCTGTTACTTGATCAGTGGATGGGAGAATAAGTGTGGTAGACCCCAGGGGATGTAAAGACCACCCCATGCCTTCATAGTGTAGGGGACTACGAGGTGCATAGACAGGTGGAGGAGCCCTTCAGGGAGTTCCAAAGGGAAGTTTTAAAGCTTGGATGGGAGGGGGTGGACCGAGTAAGGGCTGGGAATGAATTCCATAGTTTAGGGGCACAGTTGGTGAAGGCCCGATCACCCGCTTGGGTGCATGTCCTAAGAACCGGACAATTGAGTGCTGTGCTTGACCTAAGGTGGTAGGAAGAGGTGTCAGGGTTGAGGGGAAGGCCGAGGGC
The DNA here is from genome assembly GCA_016271365.2 of Neoceratodus forsteri. NCBI lineage: Eukaryota > Metazoa > Chordata > Ceratodontiformes > Ceratodontidae > Neoceratodus > Neoceratodus forsteri. The sequence goes on along the minus strand of CM028138.1, from coordinate 762,990,488 downwards.
AGCAGGGGTGGCTGATCTTACAATGCTGTCAATGAAGTTCCCTACTACAAAGGTGCGGTGTTTCTCGGGAGGGAGCCACTCGAGGAGTGTGTAGAGGTTGCAGCGGTGAGTCAGGAGTGGGGCAGATAGTGCAAAGCGGCAGATGCTGTTGTAGGCTGTGTCCCATTTCGAGAGGCTGGATTTTGGCAGGGGGGGCAAAGGTCACTAGCCCATAGCAGAGAGAGAGGGGAGGAAAACACCCCTAGCTAGGGCCACCTGAGCAGCCGGGGTCAGGCAGTTTTTGGCTCTGTAGGCGAGACCAAGTTTGACGCTTGTAGACTTACAGACGTTACGGATGTGCAAGAAGAGATCCAGCTGAGGGTCCAGAGTGACTCCCAGGTATTTGACAGCGGCCACCATCTGCAGGGGCATGCCATCAGCCCTGTAGATTAGTAGGGGGATAGAGCTGGATTTTGTTTTGTTCAGGGAGCCAAAGAGCATAGCCTGGGTTTTCTTAAGATTGGTGGTAAGCTTGTGTTCCACCAGCCATGATTGGATCCGCTTGAAGTCGGAGTTTAATTGGGAATTGATGGTGTCAATGTCACATGCACTGTCCAGAATGACAAGGTCATCGGCATACAGGTTGGTAAGCCCATGGGTGGTGACAGAGGGTAGCTCACTGATGAAAAGGGAGAAGAGCGTCAGACCGAGGACGGATCCCTGTTGGACTCCACATTGCATGGTGGTGGGGTTGGAGACAGTCCGGTTAAAGTTGGTGTATTGCTTTTACCAGTAAGGTAATTGAGGAACCAGGCATAGGCAGAGTTTGAGAGTCTGAGGGAGAGAAGAGTGGAGCTAAGGAGGGAGTGATCTACCCTGTCGAAGGCTTTGGACAGATCCATGAAGATCGCTCCAGTGAGGTAGCCCTGGTCAGTTGCAGTTCTGATCTGCGAGGTGACTACAGTGAGGGCTGTAGTCATGCTGTGTCCCTTCCTGAACCCATGTTGGGCTGGAGAGAGGAGGTTGTGTTCCTGTAGGTACTCAGTTAGCTGAGAGGCCACAACTTTCTCCAGAATTTTGGAGGCGGCCGACAGGATAGCTATAGGTCAGTAGTTCAGGGGGTCTTTGGGGTTTCCTTATTTAAGAACAGGGGTAACCTTGGCCACTTCCAGACATCTAGGATGACACCAGTGGTTAGAGAAGAATTGAATATATGCGTTATGGGCCTGGTGAGAAGGTGAGCTCCTAGCTTGAGCAGCTTTGGCTCAAGGCCGTCGTGCCCTGCTCCAGTATGAGGGGAGAGGCTAGCAAGCAGCCTATGGGTCTGAGTGGTAGATACCTGTTGTAGGAAGAAGGAGGTTTGGGTCTCAGGGCCAAGTTGAGGGATGATAGGGGACTTGGGCTCAGGTGGTTGAGAGTTTTGGGGACTTGGGGGGAGTAAGCTGGGAAGGGGGGACTGCTCTGAGAACATAGTGTTGAGGGTATTAGCAATTGTGTGTGGGTTATTGCAGCTAGCCCTGTCAATAAGCAAGTCCATGACTTGCGATCTTGCAGAGCCCCCAACCGCGCTTCTAATGTTCTGCCAGAAGCTCCTAGGATTGCTGGCTGAAGAGAGTAGGGCATATCGGCAGAACTCACTTTTTGCTGCCCGGATGGCTTTTTTACAGGAGTTTCTGAGGCACCTGTAAGCAGTGAGATCATTGATGCTTTGGGAGGCCTTGTAGGTTTCCCAGCATTTGTCCCTGAGTTTCATTAGGGAGAACAGGATCTCGTGAAGCCATTTGGTGACGGTACCCTGTACCCTCCTCCTTGTAAGGGAGGCATGTTTGTTCTGCACCGTGATGTACTTGATTAAGAATTCATCCAGTGCTTGGTCCAGGTCCAAGGAGGCGGTAACCCCTGACCAGTCAATTGTACCGAGGTCAGCGAGGAAGTCTGGTAAGTAGAACTTTGAGTAGTCCCTCATTTGTATTACTTTACTGGGAATCTTTGCCTGAGAGGTGCCCCAAGTGCAGAAGATAGGCGAGTGGTCTGAGATGGCATCAGGTAGGATACCCGAGGATGTGATCCTGTCAGGTCTGTTGGTCAGGATCCAGTCAATCAGCGAACCTTGTCCCCTGGGGGGAGGGCCTTGTTGGTTCAGATATAATTTGGCTCAGGGCAAGGCCCGAGAACAGGTGCTCGTAAGATTTAGAGTTAGTGCCCAAAGAGTCAAGGTTGAGGTCCCCTATGATAAGGACTTCATTTGTGCCCACTCTCGCACTGACGCTGTGGAGAAGTGAGGATAGTCCAGGTAGTCCACCTCTAGGAGGGTTGTAGCAGCAGATCAGGTGGATTTTTTTTGTGTGTCCAAGTAGGAGAAGAATGTGCAGGAGCTCGCATGTCGGGAGGGAGGTAGGCGGGTGATCAATGACAGTCACATTGAGGTGTGCCTTATAGTAGAGCAGTACCCCACTGCCTCGTTTGCTCCCCCCACAATCACGTCTGATATGGCTGTACCCTGGCAGGGTGCACACTGCATCGGTAGAGTGTGGCTTTAGCCACATTTCCGTGATACCCAGGTTATCCAGCTCGTGATGGGCAGCCAGGCAGTAAGCTCAACAAGGTTGTGAAGGATGCTGCGGACGTTAGGATGGGCAATCTTTAGCCCCTTGGTGGATTGCCATGAGGGGAAGGGTTGGGGAGGAGGCCAGCCTGGATGGGAATGTTAGTCCCACAGCTGGGGGGTCCAGCGGGGGGGTGGCGGGAACAGCCATGACGGTAGTGAGTATGGGGCTACGAGGAGGGATAACAGCGACTGGGATTGTTACAGCCAGTAACTGTGCACAGTAATGTATCAAGACCTGCAGCAAGGTATGTCTTGTTAAATACAGCAGTGTATTCAGTCAGCTAGGGAATCTTTCCAGCCTGTATCTGTGCTCTGTAATGTAACAAAGACCTGCAGCAAGATGTGTCTTGTTAGAACAGCAGTGTATTCAGTCAGCTAGGAAGTTGTGGTAGCTGAAAATTATTAGGTCTGCCCCTAGTGGCAGAAAAAGATAACCTGCAAATGGAAAACTAGGTTAAATTTCAGCCCATGTGACCACTATCAGCCTACTTAAGGGAGAGCTGATCAAGGGTAATGGTGGGGGTGGTGGGGAGTCAACGAATGGTCGGCGGGCTATAGACTGTTCATGCACGACAGAAAGCAATCAGCAGCTGCCTTAAACAGCGGGGCTTTCACAAAGTACTGTTCATATGCAAGGAGGTAGGAGTTTTCTTGTGCTTTACAATTTGGATTCCAAGCGTTTGAAAAAAGGCGCCAAAGTGCTTAACACAAAGGGAACTCTGCCATCTCTGCAAAACGCTGTTTACCTTGTCCTTCTCACTGCAGGTCCTCAGGTAGGTTGGGGCAGGGCTATGAAGCACCCTCGTGACCTCCGCTGCTTGGGGGAGGGTCCGGCTTGATGTGGACTGGCTTCGGGGGGATGGGGAAGGGCTATGGAGCACCCTCACGACCTCCGCTCCTCAGGCATTCTGGTCAGCTTGTCCTTCTCACTGCAGGTCCTCTGGTGGGTTGGGGGAGGGCTATAGAGCACCCTCGTGACCTCCGCTGCTTGGGGGAGGGTCCGGCTCGACATGGACTGGCTTCGGGGGGATAGAGGAGGGCTATGGAGCACCCTCACGACCTCCGCTCCTCAGGGATCCTGGTCAGCTTGATAGCTTTATGTGGATGATGATTACAATCTGGCCATGATAAAGGTCAATAGTATTTAGTTGGAAATAGGTTACTGTTAAATACTGAGAAAATCAAGGTAATGTGATTTGCACCCTGATGTAAAACTAAAGCAGCGGTATTTGTTAGCACAAATATTCATCATACAGTTTTTTAGAAGAAAATTGTTTGGCATCCTTAGATTCATTTTCTGTAAAGTTTTTTTTTTCTCAGATATTTTTAAAACCCCTTTTAGATGTAATTTTGTATTTAAATACTCATGTCATTAAAGAGGGCTACCACTTGCAGTTTTAAAAAAATATCTTTCATTGAGGTTAAATATACATACTAGGGGCTGGATTTTCAGCCCTCCCAGTACTAAGTCCAACTCCACAATGGCCAGTGTGGTCTGAAATCCCCACACCTGCAGACTTCCATACTTTCCATCCATGCCGCTGCAGGGGATGATATACCAGTACCATTTCAGCACAGCTGTGGAGAAAAAATGTCCACAAGCTACTGTAAATCAGGGAGCCGGTCATAAACCAGCTCCCACTTGGAAAATACAGCATGCGTGGGAAACACTGTGGGTCTGGAAGTGAAGCCCCACTTGAGGCAATTTTTTTCCCACAGCTGTGCCAATTTTGGATGTGCTGAAAATCTAGCCATAGATTTTTTAACTGTGAATGTATTTTGATAGTGTCATCATATGTTTCTGATGGTAAACAGCACAGCACTGTAACAAGATATTACATTTTTTCATGACATGCATGTCACAGGAGTGGGAATTCTTAAAGACATCTAATCCCACAGCTTTGTCCAGTAATGAAAGAAAGCAAAAAAAAAAAAATGAGTATATTTATGTTTTTTCTAGAAGATCTTTATTTCTGAAACAAATTGCATGGTGACTAACAAACACTACTGCTTTAAATAGCAGCACAATGTATGTGCTACCCATTTAAACTACCGATGGAAATATTTTCCAGGAAGTTCGCCCTTACATATATTTGAATGGTATGGGTGGATTCCCATCTTAATGGGACCTACATATTTCTAAATTGCTAAAAACCTGGAACCTAACATATGTTGTACCCCTATATGGAATGCATGCAAAACCAGATTACAAATTGTTAATTCTATGAGTATCTATAACTGGACTATGGGGATGTCATGTTCAGTATGGGAGTGCAGGATGGAAGTGTAAAATGCTTGCTATAATGTGCAACAAATTTTGCTCAATTTATTTTCAATGCCTCTTGCAAAGAGTCACAATACACACCACTGTTGTGTATATCATGGCTTAGGTTGGGTAGCTTTGGAAGACTGAAGACATTTGTATTTGTTACAACTTATGTATAAGTTTTTTATTTTTTATTTTACTATTTATTTCCTCAGGATAGACTGGCTGAGATGTAACATCTTGTTTCCAGTGGGGTCTTGCATTTACCCATTTCCCTAGCTATGTGGACTGAAGCACTGAAAGATTAAGTGACTTGCCCAAAGTCACACAGTGAGTATTTGACTTTACTGGGGTTTGAGCCTGTGATCTCCTGGTTCTCAACCAGGTGCTAGAAATACTGGACCATGCAGACCATTGAGTTCTTTTTTTATATAAAACTTTTTTCTCTTCTAGCTGCAAGCAGCACTCTGTGCCTGTGCTCTTCCTCCACTGACTGACAACCACCTCCCCTGGGACTTAGCTGCCAAGGTTCCCAACAGATTTCCCCCTGTGGCAGAGCATAGATGGGGAGGGCCATCCTTCCACCCCCCCAGAGTACACATCCAGAAGTGGACAGGTGTCCCAGGCTATGGTGCAGGACGGAGGTGTGCAGGCAAGGGTGTCATGAAGAAAAAGTAAATCCAGCATTCCAGACTCAAAAAAAATTCAGTGAGAGTATTTTTTATTAAATAAATTATATGGTACTTACAAATGTAAGCATAGAAATAAAGCACACAGTGTGCAAAGTAAAAAGCAACAACCTCCACCAAAACTTCCAGCCTTGGCACTTCAGGGCACTAACTCCCCTTCATCAGGAGGTGCCACAATTGCTGCCCCAGCTTTTCTTGTTTTCTTCATCCCCAGACCAGTAGAATACAATGATGCAGGACATGCACATGCATAATGGCACACATGCACTCTGGTGCCTGCCACCTGCCGTATCCTTCTGAACCATCCCCACTGCCCTACTACTGCACCTCTATGTGGTGGCAGTGTAGGAATGTTGCAGTGGGTCCCCCCCTTCCCTGGAGAGGAGAGCAATAAGATAGATGCTTTCACTCCCCAGCTGACCCTCAGTAACCCAAGTGCATCACTGAACTCGGGTCACCAGCATGGCTGGAGGTGTGGCATTCAGAACCTTAACCCTTTGTGCCAGTGGGACAGCTGTCTGTTGAGTTCTTAAGATCATTCTCCACACTTCTGACCTGGTATAAGTAAAGGGACACATGAAGGGCTTATATTCTTCAAAGGGTACAGATTTTTGATCCTGCAAGAAACAAGCACAAACTGGGCTAATGTATTTTCAGTTCTTTGGGACCTCCCATAGTTATAGAGACAGATTAAACAAAAGGGTGACTAGATGGCAAATGTTCCTAGCACCTAATGACAAAATGATGATCTCAATGTTATCTGCTCCTTGGCTTTTTTGATATATAAGGAAAGTCATTCTTTCAAAATACAGGCCTTGCTCACAGGCTAAAAATTAAAGGTAGTTAGTGCATTAACAGTAGCCCATTTTTTTGTCTTTAGGTGCTAGGAATATTTGCCATTTAGTCACTCTTTTTATTCTGTCTCAACTATGGAAGGTCCAAAAGGACTGAAAATACTGTAGGCTACCCCCCCCCATCCTCTTTTCTTTATCCCTCTCCAAAGGGCAAATATCAAGACTATGAAAAGTAGCGCATATAACCCCTGTATTCAAAGGGGGTGACCATGGTGTACCCTCAAATTACCATCCTATCTCTATCCTACCCTCCCTTTCAAAATGCTAGAAGGGATGGTAAATGACCAGCTCACTCAATACCTGAATCAGCATGAGCTCCTGAACAAGGAGAAGCATGGCTTCAGAAAAAAAACATGGCACTATGACAGCTGTATTGGAGTTTACAGATTTGCTTCATTGCACACTGGACAGAGGTGATATTGCAGGCTTCATATTCATTGACCTTACCAAGGCCTCTGACCTTGTCAATCATACCCTACTTTGCCAGAAACTAATCAAATTGGGACTTTCTGTTGACGCTACTCAATGGTTTACCAGCTATTTGGCTGGTCGAACTTAGTCTGCAAAATGCTGTGGTACTCTCTCTGAATATAGACCACTTACTGTTGGTGTCCCCCAAGGATCAATCCTGGGCCCCCTTCTTTTCTGTCTATTTATAAATGACCTATCTGCAGCCTGCAAGTCCACTAAAATCCTTCCATATGTTGATGGTGCAGTAATCACCTCCACTGACAAGTGCCTGGGGAAACTCCAGCAGAGGCTACAGATTGACATTTCTGCTATCCAGGATTGGTTCACTTCCAATCTACTTGTTATGAACACTAAGAAAACAAAATCTGTGCTCTTTGCCACCCACAGTAAGTCCCCATCTTCCGTATTATTAAGCATCACCTTCTCCTCAGGAACCCCTACAGAGCAGATAGACACCTTCAAGTACCTGGGGATTACCTTTAACTCTGGGTTATCTTATGCAGAACATGTTGATACCTTAATCAAGATTGCCAACTCCAGACTTGGGCTGCTCTATAGGCATATGAATGGCTTCCTACCTGAGATAAAGAAACTCCTAGACAGATGCTACATCGTCAGCATAATTGACTATGGCCTGATGGTCTGTGATGCTGCTAGTGACAGTGTGCTGCCCAGGGTCAGTGATCTGTTCAACAGAGCATGCCATTTTATGTTTGAACTAAGGCAGGACTCCCACTCATACATACTTTATAGCAACCTTGGCTGGCTAAACCTTGACTCGAGATTACACTATAGCACCTTGGTTACTGGTAAAAAAGCTCTTCTTAGCTTGCTATCCCCCGGTGAGCAAACCATGCTTTGCCCTGTTGACCAAAAATATGCCACGAGGGGCACAGAACAAAACTCCTTGGTACTACCTCATAAGAAAACATCCTTAGGCCAAGCCTGTTTCTCTTTCAGATTCTCTAAACTTTGGAATGGCTCCCCCCAAATCATCTGGCTCCGTATATCAGTTTAAATCCCAGCTTCTTTTCTCACTCACTCCTCCCAGCCCCTGCAGCTGCTATCACTGATCTATGAATCTGCTCCCCCTGCCTGCCACTCTAGTATGGGCACTTGTATTAGTTACTGTCTAGTAACTGCTCTACCACCATCAGCCTAACCTTGTAACTTGGCAGCCCACAGCATCCCATTGATTGTACTGTTTGACTGATTGTATTGCATTAACTTTTTGTATTGTGTGACTGTACTGCATCTCTAGTTCATAATGTAATAATGTGACACTGTACCTCTCTGCTTTGCCATGTACTGCACTATGAATGTATGTACTGTATGTACTAAAGACCTTCCAATGGTTGTCCTCTGTTGCATCTGAACCTAAACCCTTTGGAAATAGGCACAGTCTAAAGGGTTTATGTGAAATAAATAAATACAAAAATATGAGTAGGACCCTAGGCTCCAAGAATGAGGACACCTGTCACAAGGGAGGCTCACAGGAAGGAGGCAGAGGACACCACAAGGAAAGGAAGCAGCTCCTGGTGGGGGACTCAATGATGAGGGGGATAGGACTAGGGGGAGCAGGGAAAACTGAAGTAAGGTGCCTGTCTGGTGCCATGGCTTGGAGGGACAGGAAGCGCATCCTCAGGATCACGAGAACAGCTGCACGGGAGTCTGAGCTGGACGTCGTTGTCCACCTAGGGACAAATGACTTGGCTCAACATGAGATTAGAGCAGTGCAGAAGGACTTTGTAGAACTGGGGAGGCCTAAGACAAGTAGCACACACAGTATCCTTCTCAGAGGTGCTGCCTGTCAATGGCATGAGTGAGGCGAGGTACTTTGCACCATGCAGTTTAATGAATGGTTGAAAAAATGGTGTGGAGCACAGGGGTTTGGCTTCATTGGCGACTGGGGTTCCACCTGGAGGGACACCAGCCTATACTGGCATGATGGTCTGCATCTGTCCAGGAAGGGAACAAGTCTTTTGAGCAATCAGTTTAAATGCTTCATTGGCAAGCTTTTAAACTAGTCAAGGGGGGAGGCACTGATAAGCAGCAGGAAAATCCCAGCCTCTCCCTACAAAACAGGGTACTAAATGAGAAAAAGACCAAGGTAGAAAGGTCAGTGGGGGTGCTGCAACTGAAGGTAAAGCCATCAAAAAATGGAAAGCAATGAGTACCAATGCCCGTAGTCTGAGTAACAAGCTTCCTGAATTAGTGGCCTTGATGGAGAAGGAACATCTGGATATCATGGCAGTCACAGAAACATGGTTCACACAAAACCATGACTGGGATGTAAACATACCAGGATACACTATATACAGGAGGGACAGAGAGGGTAATAGAGGAGGAGGAGTAGCTCTTTACATAAGGGAAGGAATCAAAGCAGCAGAACAAAAGGGAAAACAGGGAGGAGGAGAAGCACTGTGGGTAAATTTGGAGACTGGCAATGTCACCACAATCGCACAGGGGTTGAAAACAGACCCCCTTCTCAGGGGGAGGAAGTGGACAAGGAAATGATAGAAAGTATACTTAGTAAAGCAGAAAAAAGGGGAGATATTGCTGATGGGGATCTGAATATGCCAGATGTTAACTGGAGTGCAGTTGCAGCAGCCACTTCGAAGAGTGGGGTTATTCTAGATGCCCTACAGGGGGCATGCCTTAGACAACTAGTACTGGAGCCCACTTGAGAGGGAGCAATCTTAGATCTTAGATGGTTCTCTCAAATGGAGATGAAGAGAGGATCACAGATGTAGAAGTGGGTAGCCATCTGGGAACTAGCGACCATCGAACAGTATGGTTCACAATAAACACAGCAATAGAGTCAAGCCATACAAAGGCAAAGGTACTGGACTTTAGGAGGGCTGACTTTGCTAAAATGCGTGAGTGCCTAAGGAATGCACTAGCAAATGGGCAGGAAGGAGGGGTGGAAGAACAATGGGGAATAATAAAAACTGCCATCACAAAGGTAACAAGCCTTTGTGTGAAGCAAATAAACAAAACTAAACGATGTAAGAAACCACTATGGTTCTCAAAGGAAGTGGCAGTGAAGGTTCAAGAGAAAAAGAAAGCTTTCAGGAAGTACAAGGAATCAGAGAAGGAGCAGGACAGAGAACTGTAACAGTTAAAGCAAAAGGAAGCTGGGAAGGCAGTCAGAACAGCAAAGGCCCAAACTGAGGAAAAGATAGCCAACTCAGTTAAGAAGGGGGATAAAACCTTTTATAGGTACATCAGGGAACTAAGGAAGACCAAGGGAGGGATAGTGAGGCTTAATAAAGGGGGGGGTGGGCAGAGGGTGACTGTGAAAAGGCAGAGATACTAAACAAATATTTTTGCTCAGCATTTACAAAGGAAGAGGGGGAGGTACCTAAAACAAACAGTAGAAACACTCTGGATACAGAAGTTGATACCAGCCAATTTACAGAAGAAAGGGTTCTGAACGAACTCTTAAAACTGAAGGTGGACAAAGCAATGGGGCCTGATGGGATTCATCCCAGAATTCTAAAAGAACTAAGGGTGGAATTACTGACACCACTGACTACCCTGTTTAACAAATCATGGGAGGATAGGGTGGTACCCGAGGACTGGAGGAGGGCAGATGTGATTTCCCTTCACAAAAGTGGGAGCAAGGCAGAAGCAGGAAACTACAGACCTGTTAGTTTAACCTCAGTGATAGGGAAAATGATGGAATCACTTCTGAAGGAAAGAATTGTTGAGTATCTAGAGGCCAGAGGGGCACAGGACCCAAGGCAGCATGGATTCACGGCGGGAAGGTCATGCCAGACAAATCTGATAGATTTCTTTGACTGGGTGACCAAAGTAGTAGATCAGGGAGGGGCTGTGGACATGGCCTACCTAGATTTTAGCAAGGCATTTGACACAGTCCCACACAAAAGATTAATATACAAGTTAGCTAGCCTGGGAGTGGGTCCCAAGATGACAGCCTGGGTAAAAAATTGGCTGGAGAATAGGACACAGAGATTAATAGTAAAAGGAGTCCACTCTGAAGAAAGGGGGGTTACTAGTGGGGTACCACAGGGTTCAGTATTAGGACCGGTCCTCTTCAATGTCTTTATAAGCGACATTGCAGAGGGACTGGAAGGAAAAGTATGTCTCTTTGCAGATGACACAAAGATCTGCAACAGAGTTGATGCATAAGGTGAGGTGGAAAGGATGAAAAGGAACTTGGCAAGGTTAGAGGAATGGTCAAATGCATGGCAGCTTAGATTCAATGCTAAGAAGTGCAAGGTAATGCACATGGGAAACAAAAACCCAGGGGAAGAGTACACAATGGGGGGTGAGATACTAACAACAACAAAAATGGAAAGGGACCTGGGGGTAGTCATATCAGATGACCTAAAGGTGGGCAAGCAATGTGAGAGGGCAGCAAGGAGGGCTAGGGGGATACTGGGATGCATAGGGAGAGGCATCACCAGTAGAAAACAGGAAGTTATTATCCATCTGTACAGACAGCTGGTCAGACCCCATCTGTAGTACTGTATGCAGTTCTGGAGACCCAGACTTCGCAAAGACATAGACAGGATGGAAGCTGTCCAGAGGAGGGCAACTGAAATGGTGCAAGGTCTGCACCGGAAGACATATGAAGAGACTTAAAGAGCTTAATGCATAGCCCTCGAGGAAAGGAGGGAGAGGGGGACATGATAGAAACTTTCAAGTACCTCAAGGGAATCAACAAAGTCCAAGAGGGTAGCATCTTTCAAAAAAAGAGGTGTGCAAGAACAAGGGGGCACAATTTGAAGATAGAGGGGCGGCTCAGAGGTAATTTAAGGAAGTATTTTTTCACAGAGAGGGTTGTGGATGCATGGAACGGCCTTCCGGAGGAGGTCGTGGAGTCAAAAACAGTGGTGGAATTCAAGCATGCATGGGACAGTCATGAGGCAATTCTAGGGGGTGGGGGTAGAAAGAAGTAGGCTGCTGGTTAACTAGGATCTGCAGCTTATCCAGTAGGCAGGGAAATGGGCAGACTGGGTGGGCCAAGCGGTCCTTATCTGCCGTCAAATTCTATGTTTCTATGTTTCTATGTTAGACATATTAGGAATGCAGTTACTGTAGCAAAATAATTCCCAACTGTTTCAGTAATCTGTAGAAAGTCAGCAAATAAATTATTATTGTGGTAAATCATGCATATGCTCTGATTCACAGAGAGGATGGCAATATTTTTTTATGTTTTTTCCAAAAATTCCAGGAATTTCCAATGTTTAGCTGAAGATAATTTATAATATTTTGGCATGGCATTTAAAGTTGTAATTTTTTTTAACTTTCTTGTAATGTTGAAAGTCATCAACAACAAGCCCTTCAAATTGGCACAATAATTCCCAAATGTTTGCATACTCTGTAGAGGGCGAGTAAGCAAATTATTTTCATAGCAAATTTTCCATATGCTGGATTTACAGGTAGGTTGGTACGATACTTTATGTTTTATAAAAAATTCCAGGGCTTGCCTAGGCATAGTTGAAGGCTATTGCTATAGTATTTTGCCTTGGCATTTCTAATTTAAAGTTTTTATATAATTCTGAACCATCCTGTAAAGTTGACAGTCAGCCCCCTTTCTTAGTAGTAGTAAGTAATAAAATTATTTATTCTTTATTTCCAGAAAAGGATAACCTAATTAAGCTGAGGCTCATTTACAGTGGAGTCCCTGTACAAATAAATCTGTTTCCCAATCTTTAAGAACTAAGTACAGACATACAGAATACATAAAAATAGACAGCAACATGTTCCTGCCCCAGCTGGTATACAGTTGTTTTCGGGATTCCTTGTATTGTGTTTGATATTAGTTTCTTGTTGCCATGAGCCTTTTGCACTTGTTAATTTTTATTAAACTAGTTATGTTGTACAGTATGTACCTGGCTTTGTACCATTGTTTAACTCTACCAAAATCATCGCTTTGTATTGTACTTTGTATCTTGAATGCATGTAAATGTCTATTTTTGTGCAATACAGTCGCTTATTGTATTTTCCAGAGCTATTATATAATTTGCACATCTTGTAAAATTGTATTTTATGTACTGTTGTTCAGTAAGCAATAAGACACAATGGAGTGTGCATGAAATAGATTTTACTGTATATCCAGGGGCATAGTGAGACATGAGGCCACAGGCCAAGTGCCTTCAGCCCCTGGAAGTGTGGTAAAATCTGTTCCATGCACACCTCTGGAGTCTCTTATTGCGCTTATAAAATGGGCTCCTTTTTTAACTTTTTACAGTTGGGAAAAGCATGTTTATATGCAGAAAAGAACAGTTATGTAAGAACTTATTATAACAGTAGATCTTCGAAGGAATCTCAGTCATCAGGTTACACCATAGGAACTTTACCATCTGTGAATGGGGAATCCACACAGAAGATTTTCAGCAGTACAGCTTGGGCCCACCCACACTGTCGATATCAATGTCAGCTGATGTCACCAACCCTATAAAGGCACAGGCAGGCCCGTGCCCTCCTCAGTTCTTTCCCTTTGGAGATGAAGGAAGCAAGGCTGACACCCTGGGGACCTGAGGACAGTGAGGGACTCAGCTCTGATGTAAACAGTAGACAGCCAGGTCCTGAAAAGCAGTCCCAGAAAGGGGGATGGTGGGAGAGAACAGACCTAATGACTGAGATCCCCTCGAAGATCTACTGTTACAGTAAGTTTCTACATAACTGTTCTGTCTTCTGGGGATATCTCAGTCATCAGGTTACTCCATAGCAATGAGTCCCAAGCAGTGGCAAGAGTATATGGACAGTCTGGGAGGCTGGATCTCCATAAACTTAAGACAGGAGAGGTGGAACAACCTAATCAGTCAAGGAGCTTCTTAAACTTAAGGCAGAAGACCTTCAAAACTGAACCAATCAAGGAACTCCATTAAACTTAAGACAGAAGTCCTTGCAGAACAGCCCTGCCAAATCCTGCATGGGCTCTAGAATCGATGTCCAAACTGCAATGCTTGGCGATGGTGTGGACTGTACTCCAGGTTGCAGCAAAGAAATGACAGCAGCTGAGACCCCTTTGAAACAAGCCACAGAGGTAGTCATGCCTCTGGTGGAGTGAGCTTTGACAGTACCTGGAAATTTTTTGCCATACTTATTGTAGCAGAACATAATGCAATTTTCCAACCATTTGCATAAAGATTGCTTAGAAACTGAAGCACTCTCTCTACCTGTGGTGAAAGAAACAAACAACTGCTTAGATGCTTAGACTTTCTGGACTCCTTAGTCCTGAGCAGGTAATATTTCAAAGTTATCTGCACATCCAAAGTATGGAGCAGTGCTTCCCCTAGATTGGCATGCTCTGGAAAATAAACAGGAAGGTGGATAGACTGATTGAGTGTAAACTCAGAAACCACCTTAGGAAGAAACTTAGGATTTTTGCACAAAGACTCCCTGTCTTTGTGAAAAATCAAATAAGGTTCCTCGAACCAGAGGGCCTGAAGCTCTGAAATGCTTCTAGCAGATGTAATTGCAATTAAAAAGAGCACTTTCCAAGAGAGAAAGCACAAATTGTAAGTTGAGATTGGCTCAAAAGGAGACAGGGTCAACTTCTCCAAAATAAAATTAAAGTCCCAAGCTGTGACAGAACGGATTGGGGGTTTCAGATATAGGATGCCCCAAAAGAAGGCATGGGAGACATCCAGTTCAGCAATGGTGCAGTCACCCATGGGCTAATGGAAGGCAGAAATAGCCAAAAGGTGGACCTTGAGGGAGGAATACTGGAGGCCTGAATCAGACAAAGAGACCAGATAGTCCAGGACATGCTTCACCAGGCAGTTGAAGGGGTCAATGGAATGTTTGGCAGTCCAGATGGCAAACCATTTCCACTTCATGGCATAAGTGGCACAAGTGGAGAGCTTGTGAGTGGTAACTAGGACATCTGCCACCCTATTGGCAATGGCTACATTCTCAGGAGCCATGCATACAGATGAAGGGACCTCAGATTGGGATAGACTAGGTCTCCTGATCCTGGATCACCAGATTCCTGCAAAGAGGCAGAGGGACAAGAGGTCCCTGTGCCAGCTGCTGAAGCAGAGGAAACCATATCTGGCGATGCCAGAATGGAGCCACCAGGATCATGCTGGCCCCTTCCATCTGCAGTTTGATCAGCACCCTCTGTAGTAGTGGGAATGGAGGGAATACATACAGAAATGTCCATGCTCCAAGAGAGGGACAATGCGTCTTGCTAGAAAACACCAGGCCCTGGATCTAGTGAGCAGAAACTGGTCAGTTTTGTGTTGTGTGGGGACACAAAAAGGTCCAACTCTGGATGACCTCATCTGTCAAACAGTTCTTCTACTATGGATGAGAGGAGCTCCCTTTCATGCATGCTGGAATGAGTCCTGCTAAGGCTGTCTGCCAGGGTGTTTAGAACACCTGGCACTTGTACAGCAGATAGTGTCAGATTGTGTTGATATAGTAGACAACACTCAGATTGTCTGACTGTACCAACAGCTGACCTGGGGCCAGATGATTCTGGAAGACCTGCAGGGCATAGTGCACCATTCTCATCTCCAGGACATTGATATGCAGGGAGACTTCCCACTGGGTCCAGGATCCCTGAGTTTGGAAGAGACTCAGGCAGGCTCCCCAGCCCAGACCTGAGGTATCCATGGTTAGGATCTGATTCAGGAAGGAAAGCTGGAAAGGGACCCCTTGAAGGAGGTTTGAAGGGACCATCCACCACTGAAGTACCTTGCATACTGTGGCGGAGACCAAGACTAGTTGGTCCAACTCATCCATCTGCTGGTCCCACTGAACTCTGAGGATCCACTGCAGGGTGCACATGCAGAGTCTGGTTAAGCAGAACTGTGGGAATAACTGCATCCATGAGTCTTAGGAGCCATAGATATAGCCTAGAATGATGTATCAACTCTAGGTGACCTCCTGGGCTTGGGATATGAGGCATCTGCCCTGCTCTGAGGATGGAAGACTTTCCCCTGCCTGGAGTCCAGGACCACTGTAGTCTTTGGGATGGAACTAGCACAGATTTGGGCAGATTGACTGTTATGCCCAGAGACTGAAAAAGCTGAAGAGTATGATCCAGAGTGTACAACAGCAGCTCTCTGGATGGGGCCTTGAGAAGCCAGTCATCCAGGTACAGAAAGACATAAGTCTCTTTCTTCTGAGGGCTGCTGTGACTGCTGCTAAGTGCTTGGTAAAAACATGTGGCACAGAAGATAAGCCAAAGGGCAATATCTTGAACTGGAATGTTCTCCCTGAAAGGCGAAGTGGAGAAACCTCCTGTGAGGAGGGAGGACTGCAATGTGCAGGTAGGTGTCCTGTATGTCCAGTGAGCAGAGCCAGTTCCCAGACTTGAGGAGGGGAAACAGGCCTGATAAGGTTACCATTCTGAACTTTTTGTACTGGACATAAAGATTGAGGTCTCTCAGATCCAAGATTGGCCTCAGATTGCCAGTCTTTTTGGGAACCAGGAAGAATCTTGAATAGAACCCCTGTTTTCTCTGCTTGTTTGGCACCAGTTCTATCCCCTGCTTGCTCAGGAGTCACTGCACTTCCTCCCAGAGAACAGACAGATGAGCCAGGGGGATAATTCAAGGGAGGTAGAGGGGTATCTGGAGGTTGCTGGATAAGCTCCAGAGTATGACCACACTCTATGATCTGCAGGATCCAGGCATCTGATGTTATGGTTCTCCACTGATTCAAAAGGAGGGAGAACTGACCTCTGACCGCCACCTCCTAGGCCTGGACTAGAGGGGGGGGGTCCGGCAAGAAGTCAAGCTGAGGTGGGGCCAGTGGAGGAGGCTGGACCCTCAGTCCTAGAATGCTTGGCTCCCGCTCCAGTATGGAAGGAGGCAGGCAAGGAAGGCTGGGCTCTGCATTTACCCTGAGGGTGTGAGCCAGAGCCTGGTCTGTTAACTTGCTTATGGAATTTCACCATGTGATACAGGTAATTTGCTATCCTCAGGCCAAGGGTAGAGGAAGCATATGGCCTTTTGCCCCAAAGATCTATCCTGTTGGATTCTTTGTGTGGGGTAAGGTAATAAGGTGTTTGGGCACCTTAGACCTGTCATGCAATGACTTAATGACCACTGAGTCAGTTTCAGCCTGGGCATCCAAGTAAGGAATGTATTGAGGGGCACTGTAGAGCTTATCAGCTCTGCGGGGCATAGCTGGCACCATATCTGGTCTGTGCCAGGCTGCCATAGTAGCATTACTGAGGGCTGGAAGCATGGGAGGAATAATCTTTGGAGGAGATTCAGGGATCTCCAGGTTATCCGCCAAGTCCTTCCTGGTGGCATCCTCCTCCTCTGTCTGAAATGCCATGGTGGAAGACAATTGCTACACGATGTTGAAGAATGAAGCATTCTCAGGTGGAGACCAGGGGCATGCTTGGCATATTTTTCACTAACAGAGGAGGCAGTGGACTTATCTGAAGTGTAATACTGCTCCTCCTCCCATTCCTCCTCTACCTCATCTGGAAGTATGAGGTCAGGGTGGTATTCCTCCTCAACCTCAACCTCTTCATCTGGGTCTGGCATTGGATGCACCATCGATGGTTCTTAGGCTGGCTAACGAGGCTGATGAACAGGAGTTGATGACAAAGGCATCGGCAAAGGCGCTGGCAATGAAGACCTGTTAAAGGGAGCAAACTGCTCGACGATCACATTAGTGAAGCAGACTAGAACTTCGTGTTGAAGTCCATAGTTGCTGGAGGAGGGGTCAATGGCACTGATGTTGCTGGACCTGACTGCACACCCGATGAGAACATAGCCTTTAACTGGGAAGGATCAGGTCTCGAAGAGGCCATCATTAACAATGAGCTCGTCATCGACAGAGGAGGGGCCAACGACCCGGATGTCGCCGGCCAAGCACCCTGAGAGTCAGGCAGAGAAGCTGTCAGTATGGGTCTGGAGTGAACCAGGACCTGGACAGCAGATCTCTTCATTGAGGCAGCCACTGATGACGAAGAGCCCCCCGAAGAAGGAGAGGCCGGGGGGGGTGCAGTCGTGATCCCGGTCTTTTTTATGACTTTTCCCTGAGGACCTGTCTTTGACCTGGGAGGTCTTGGAGCTCTTGGACCTGGAGGGCGACTGGCTGGCCGGCGCCCCAGTAGACCCCAGCTCGGAGCTGGTTACCTGCTGTTCCATGAAGGTACGGAGAGTCTTTCTACTTCGCCTAAAGGTGATTTGGTTAAACTGCTGGCAGAGCTGAGAGTCCGTGGTGTCGTGATCAGACCCAAGACAGCAAACACACACAGAGTGCTTGTCGATGGAAGCAATCTTCTTTCCGCAGCAGCAGCGATGGAAGAGAGAAGTTGAAGGTTTAAATTTCAACATAAATGAAAAAACAGAAATGAATCCCTGAAAAGAGATTTGTGAGGGCTGTGTAGAAAAAAGGCAGTAGGCCGCAAAAAGGCACAAACGCTGTGGCAGCTGTTCCATGGGGACTGTGCTTGTGAGTTGACAGTGGGAAAGAACTGAGGAGGGTGCTGGCCTGCCTGCACCTTTATAGGATTAGCGACGTCGACTGATGTCGACAGCGTAGGCGGGCCCAGTTGTACTGCTGAAAATCTTCCATGTGGATTCCCCATTCACCGATGGTGAAGTTCCTATGGTGTAACCTGATGACTGAGATACCCGTGAAGAAGATCAATAAATTTACTTGTGTGCATTTATGATAAAATAGTCCTTCCGCCCACTGCAAATGATGTCATTGATGATGTCGTTGTATTACTACTGGACAAAGTTTGTCCTTTTGCTGGCATCCAGAATCAAGATTAAAGATATGGAATGTTTGTCATGGAATGTTTACCATGGAACATATGAATTCAAAATTCTACTCAGTTCCACTGGCAGAATGTTCCACTCCTAACATACTGTACACACACACACACACACACACATACACACACAACAGAGGCCTCTTTTATAGCCAGAGACTCAATTATCTCACTGTCAGGGCAAATAGATGAGATTTCCCTGATGATCAGGTAAAGATAGAAGGGGGATTTTTCATTGTCAAAAAAGAAACAATTGTAATGAAAACTATAAACAATAATTAATGTTTCTAATTTGTTTATATATGTAAGGAAAGTGCAATGATCAGAGAAACAACATTTAATTTTTTTTTTTTAGGTAGCTTTATTTTTAAAGCCCAGTTGAAGATGTTTTTTTACAGTGTAACGGTAGCAGCCATTTTTGTGATGGAAGATCAATTTTGTTTGTAGGGGAACTGATGGGAGATAGTTCTGGTTGTAGGAGGACTGATTTGCTTATTGTGTGGTGTGGTTTAGGACCAGGATGACTGTGCATGAAACAGATTTCATGCACAGTCACATGATATATTTTGACCAATGAGAATTCTTTATGTTGGATGCATATTTTATAATACTTGCTTACACTTTGCTCTCTTGTACAACTGATTGTTATGTCACTGTACTGTAATAATTGTATGACTGTAAACTCCTGCATTGTGCCTGAAAATAGGCAAATCTAATGCACTTACCTGGTAAACAAAAACTAAATAAAATAAAGAGGCAACTATAAATACAGAATAAACATATAGTTGGTATGACCAATGGACAGGTTGTATTGAACAACAGGTTCAGCACAGACCGTCTATGAAAACCAAGGTTAAACTGCTGTCTAAGAAGGGTGACTGTTGGGAGGTCTGGAAGTCAGTACAAAATTCAGTCAAGCGCAATTACACATGTGGATAGAGAAGTGACAAAGGAGAGATCTGAGGAAAAAGAAGGATGAGACAAATAGATAGCAGTGGGAAGGGAAGACAAAAGCTTAGGGCATTGGAAGGAGAAAACTGCTTGGCCTACAGATGATGTCATGTAAGGGAGGGCAAAAGGTCAAGGGTTAGAGTTATGGAGGGAGTATGGGGGGAGAGGGGGACAAAATGAGGAAGTTAAGGTGGTGGGGAGGGAGCCAAGCAGAATTTGGAAATAAAAGAAGCAAAATGAGAGAGTTGCCTGGCTTCTAGGGAGAGGAGGGAGGGAGAGAGAGAGAGAGAGAGAGAGAGAGAGAGAGAGAGAGAGAGAGAGAGACAGACAGACAGAGGAATAAACAGTACAGTGGTGAGTGCTAGGGGGACAGTTCATGGCAACGCATCAGAAAGAGTGAAAAAAGGGCTCAAGTCTGGTCAGAATGGACTTGGGTGCAGGCCCAAGTGGCTTAATTTTGTTTAATTAACAGTCCCTTCCAACCCTTACTTCTTTCAGAAATTTGCTTTCCCCATCAAATGATTTTAACTTGGACCCTGTTTGGATTCAGAATAACCATTTTTTTCCAGCAACCCATACCCCACCAATTTAGGTTTACATTCCCCTCCCAGTCTCTCTGTAAAAACTGCCAATCCAGTATTTTGATTGCATGTCATAACGGTGATTGCAGAATATCGATCGTCGTTTGGGTGAGTGTACATTGTTGAAAATAAATTTCGACAATGTACACTCATGGCAAACAGTAAAAGGGGTACATAACAGTTAGGTTTTTTACTTTATGTGGGGGGCTGCACACCCCACTCCCCCCTGCTAAAGGATTCTCAACTCCAGGGGGGTGCATGTCGGGGGGGTGCAAAAGTTAAAAAAATCCGGGACCCGGTGCAAAAAATGAGCTCACCCAGAACTGAACTTAGCACCCTCCCAACCCCAGCCTGCCACCAACCCACCACGCCACACGGCCAGTTCGGCAGCCCACCATCACACTACACCCCACAAACCTTCCCTCCTCTTCTGCCCATCGCATGGCATGGTTCCTTCCCCACACTCATCCCTGCGCATGTATACAGAGTGATATCTTGTCGCTATTATTCAGCCTTACCCCCGCCAGGTAGCCTTTATAGACAGGCACCATGATTGAGTCCCCTTCTGACAGGGCTCAATCATGGTCGCCATCATCACAGGCTACCAGTATTTCTACAGGTGCCATTTTCCTGTCTTTTTACTGTTGTCTGGTTTGTCTTATTTTACATTTGGTTGAACTTTCTTTTCTCTATGGCTTCTCCCTCTAATCTGTCTTTCTTGGGTCTTTCTCTGGCCTTTGTTTCTTTATGTCTACTTTTCTTTCTTCCTCTGGTTTCTTCTATTTTCTCTCTGAGCTATATATTTTATGGCTTTGAATTTTTCTTGCTCTTTGCTTTTTTATCTTTTAACTTCTTTCCTGTCTATGCAGTATTTTGTTTTCAACTGAGCTCATTCATCTCATTTGGCTTTAATCTGTTGTTCTCTTCATTTTCCTCTCTACTTTTTTATATTAGCAACATTGTACTTTGGTTTTCTTTGTATTCATTTTTCATTTCTGTGGTAATTTTTCTTCAGTTTTCTTATGAATGATCTCTTTATTTTCTTTGGCTGTTGTCAGCCCGTTTTGTACCTACTATACTGCTATGTGCCCCAGCCTAGGTTTTTTCACACACCTGTGTGTGCTCTTTTGTATTCTGAATGTCTCATCTGTGTTCTTGTTCCCTTCATATTTAATCTTCACCTCTGTGCTCTTTTTTATTACATTTTTTCTGTATGTGCTCTTTATTTTCTCTTGACTTTTTACAATCTGTGGGCCCTATGTACGTATGGGCAGGAAGTATGTGACAGAGGTGCGTATCTCACCCACGTATCTCACCCGGACAGGTGCGCACCGGCCGCATTCATCACCAGCCGCCACCTGTCCATGGGCCCACCCCCCCCAGTGTGTGGGCTGGAGCTGCGGACCTGGCCGGGCATCCAGTCAGATGCCCATGCTGGGTCTTACAGTGGATCCCTTACATGGGCAGGCATGGGCCCTGGTGCATGTACAACACCCACAGGCACAGAGACCTGTGCCCCCATGCTGACAGCCCCAGCAGGCATGCGCCACACAGATACACCCCCCTGGACACCAATGATTGTCCACTTCCAAATGGCTCCCTTCCCCCATGTAGAGGGCACTGGTCTGGCCATCAGAGGCAACCCCTGCCACATGCATAGTGGTGCATGGTGTTCCCCACTACATCCACACACCCACCCACAGGAGGACCCCACTCAGCCATAGTACCAGCAACCCCCAACAGATACCCTGTATGCCTGCCGGTGCTGCAGACAGAGACGTCCAGTGACACAGACTTCCACACAATGCCACAGCTGCTGGCCATCTGACATACACAGGGGTGTGCAGCCAGTGCACACCTGCATAAGTCAGACAGCTAGCAGCCATGGCAGTGTCTGGAAGGCTGTGCCACTGGCAATCTCAGTCTGTGGCACTGGCAGACATAAGGGGTATCAGAATGGGGGTTGCCAGTGCTGCAGGAAGGCCTCGATCCACCTCAATGGGGGAGCCATGCTTGGGCGGTCTGTGTGCCATCGAGGCACCACTACAACAGGTCCTGCAGTATTGGGGTGCTTACTGCTGTGCAAGGGATGGGTGGGCACAGTGTGCCAGGGTGTGTGGGCAGGCATAAGAGATGGGTGGTAGTGTTCTGTTGGCTGGGGACAAGGTTGAACTGCCCAGTCCAGGAGGGGGACAGTGTACATGTCTGTGCATACTGGAGGTATGGCAGGGTCCCCTTGGCATACCCTGCGGCCTTCTCTGCACCCCCATGGCCAGCATTACATGCCTTAGTGCATGGTGCATAGTGCTGGCACACCCACAGCCTGCCCCCGGCATGTTGTGGTCTGCAGGCCTGGCGGATTGGGTGTGCTGGAGCTGCATGCCCCCCATTCGTGCATTCAGCCCAGGGGCACAATGGGTGCATAGTGGCAATGCGCTACAGACATGTGGCACATAGCCACTCCACCCATTAGTGCATAGGGCCCTTATTTTGGTTCTTCTTTGTGCTACCCTACTCAATTACCCAATCATGCACCAACAGCATATGCCAATTACATGCTGCTCTTCTCATCCAATTGTGTCCTGCCACTTACAATGCAACTACAGGAGCTATGGACGCTAAAGTGAAACTGCCTGAAAAACACACCTGGAAAGGCTTCCAATTGTTGTTATCAGACAGTTAATTTAAGCATCTGCGCTCCTGCAGGTCTCCTGTAGATGTACAAGAAGTACAATCTAAGTACCAACTACCTGCCAATGTGGAAAAAGGCAACTGGCAAAAAAAACATTTTTATTTGGCATTTTGCCAGTTTCCAGCACCATAATTGAGCTGTGTATACCCCATTCTTCTTCTAAATGCCCTCAATACATAGTAACCTAGTAGGGAGGGAGGGGAAAGGGAGGTAAGGTGCCATGGCTTGGAGGGACAGGAAACTAATCCTCAGGATAGTGGGAGCAGCTGCAAGGGGAAGTGAAAGGGATGTCATTATCCACCTAGGGACAAATGACCTGGCTGAGAATGGGATCAGAGCAGTGCAACAGCAGTTTGTGGAGTTGGGGAGGGGCCTTAAACAAGTAGTGCACACAGTAACTTTCTCAGAAGTGCTACCTGTCTATGGCATGGATAAGGCTAGGGTACGCCACACCATGGGATTCAATGACTAGTTGAAAAACTGGTGCAGAGCTCAGGGATTTGCCTTCATTGGGGACTGGGGTTCCACCTGGAGGATGCAGGCCTATATAGGCATGATGGTCTGCATTTATCCAGGAGAGGAACCAGGATCCTAGGTGATGGGCTTAAATGTTTCATTGGCAAGCATTTAAACTAGCCAAGGGGGGAGGCACTGAGAAGGAGAAGGGAAATCCTAGCCCCCCCAAAAAAATCAGGGTAGTTAGTGAGGTATACATCAAGATAGGGCAGTCGATAGGGAGAAGGGCAGGGGTAAATGGAGAAAAAGACAAAGGCAGTAAGGACAGGGATGGGGCAAAAAGAAATAAAGCCATAAAAAATGGAGGGTAATGAGTACCAATGCCCGCAGTCTAGGTAAAAAGCTCCCTAAAATGGTGGAGTTGATGGAAGAGGGATGCCCGGATATTGTGGCAGTCACAGAAACATGGTACACAGAGAACCATGACTGGGATGTCAACATACCAGGGTATACAATCTACAGAAGGGACAGAAAGGGAAGAAGAAGAGAGGAGTAGCTCTCTATGTAAGGGAAGGGATCAAAGCAACAGAACTAAAGGGTAAACAGGGAGGAGATGAGGCACTGTGGGTCACCCTGGAGACTGGAAATGGCACCACAATCCACACAGATGTTGTATACAGATCCCTGTCTCAGGGGGAGGAAATAGACAAGGAAATGATAGAAGGCATCCTTAGGATGGCAGAGAAAGGGAAGATATTGCTGATGGGGGGACCTGAATATGCCAGATGTTAACTGGAGCACTTTTGCTGCAGCCACATCCAAGAGCAGGGCCATTCTCGATGCCCTACAGGGGGCATGCCTCAGACAGCTAGTTTTGGAGCCCACTCAGGAGGGAGCAGTCTTAGACCTTGTACTCTCAAATGGGGATGGAGAGATGATCTCCGATCTTGAAGTGGGTAGCCATCTGGGAACAAGCGACCTCCAAACAGTGTGGTTCACAATAAACTTAGCTGTAGAGTCAAGCCATACAAAAGTGAAGGTACTGGACTTCAAGGGGGCTGATTTTGTCAAAATGGGAGAGTGCCTCAGAAAAGCACTAGCAAACAGGCAAGAAGGTGGGGTGAAGTAACAATGGGGAAACATCAAAACCGCCATCACAGAGGCAACAAGCCTTTGTGTGAAGCAAATAAACAAATCAAAATGAAAGAAAAAAACAGTGGTTAGGAAGGTAAGGGAAAAAAAGATAGCATTCAGGAAGTATAAGGAAACACAGAAGGAGCAGGACAGAGAAATGTACCAGTTAAAGCAGAAGGAAGCAGGGAAGGCAGTCAGAATAGCAAAGGCCCAAACCGAGGAAAAGATAGCCAACTCAGTTAAGAAGGGGATAAAACCTTTATAGGTACATTAGGGAGCAAAGAAAGACTAAGGCAGGGACATGGAGGCTGAATAAAGAGGAAGGTGGTTGGGCAGAGAGAGACAGTGAAAAAGCAGAGATACTGAACAAATACTTCTGCCCCGTATTCACAATGGAAAAGCAGGGGGAGATACCTAATCCAGTCAATAGAATCACTCTGGATAGGGGGGTTGATATTAGTCCTTTCACAGAAGAAAGGGTTCTGAAAGAACTCTTAAAACTGAAGGTGGATAAAGCAATGGGGCCTGATGGGATTCACCCCAGAATTCTAAAAGAACTAAGGGAAGAATTAGTAACACCACTGACTACCCTTTTTAATAAATCATGGGAGGATGGTGTGGTACCTGAGGAGTGGAGGAGGGCAGATGTGATTCCCTTCACAAAGTGGGAGCAAGACAGAGGCAGGAAACTACAGACCTGTCAGTTTGACCTCAGTGGTAAGGAAAATGATGGAATCACTTCTGAAGGAAAGAATTGTTGAGTACCTAGAGGCCAGTGGGGCACAGGACCCAAGGCAGCATGGATTCACAGCAGGAAAGTCATGTCAGACAAATCTAATTGATTTCTTTGACTGGGCGACCAAAGTGGTATAAAAGGGAGGGGCTGTTGACATGGCCTACCTAGACTTTAGCAAGTCATTTGACACAGTCCCACACAAAAAATTAATAAACAAATTAGCTAGCCTAGGAGTGAGTCCCAGGGTGGTAGCCTAGGTAAAACAGTGGCTGAACAACAGGACACAGCGGGTAATAGTAAATGGAGTCCACAGTGAAGAAAGGGGGGTTACTAGTGGAGCACCGCAAGGTTCAGTACTAGGGACGGTCTTTTTAATGTCTTTATGAGTGACATTGTAGAGGGACTGGAAGGGAAAGTATGTCTCTTTGCAGATGAAACAAAGATCAGCAACAGGGTTGATATGCAAGGTGGGGTGGAAAGGATGAAAAGGGACTTGGCGAGGTTGGAGGAATTGTGAAATGTATGGCAGCTTAGATTCAATGCAAAGAAGTGCTAAGTAATGCACCTGGGAAACAAAAACCCAGGGGAAGAGTATACAATGGGGCGTGAGATACTGACAACAACAAAAATAAAAAGGGACCTGGGGGTGGTCATATCAGATGACCTAAAGGTGGGCCAGCAATGTGAGAAGGCAGTAAGGAGGGCTGGGGGGATACTGGGATGCATAAGGAGAGGCATCACCAGTAGAAAACAGGACGTTGTTGGCCCTCTGTACAGACAGTTGGTAAGATCACATCTGGAGTACTGTGTACAGTTCTGGAGACCCCATCTCCGCAAAGACGTAGACAGGGTGGAGGCTGTCCAGAGGAGGGCAACCAAAATGGTGCAGTGTCTGCACCAGAAGACATATGAAGAAAGATTAAAGGAGCTTAAGATGTATAGCCTTGAGGAAAGGAGGAGAGGGAGACATGATAGAAACTTTCAAATACCTCAAGTGAATCAACAAAGTCCAAGAGGGTAGCATCTTTCAGAAAAAGAGACGTGAAAGAACAAGGAGCACAATTTGAAGATAGAGGAGGGATGGCTCAGAGGTAATGTGAGGAAGTATTTCTTCACAGAGAGGGTTGTAGATGCATGGAATGGCCTTCCTGAGGAGGTCGTAGGGTCAAAAACAATGGGGGAATTCAAGAATGCATGGGACAGACATAAGGCAATTCTAGTGGGGGGTAGGAGAAAGTAGGCTGTTGGTTAACTAGGATCAGCAGCTTATCCGTTAGGTAGGGAAATGGGCAGACTAGGTGGGCCAAGTGGTCCTTATCTGCCAGCAAATTCTATGTTTCTAAACTGGCCAAAGAATCAGAAACTATTTGACAGTCAGGTTTCTGTCTGAGCTAAAAGATCAGTGTCTCAGTTCTCAAAGCTCCTGGCATGGCACAAGGAGCTTGCAACAAAAGGAATGGTACAAAGTACTGCTTGCGCCAAAAGATGCGCTGGGAGCAATTCATAAATGCAGCCTGTATCAACCACAGGCTGCGTGCACTAAAGAGAGTTTACATCATCCATGCACCACAGAATGGGCTGTGGCATGGCACTAAGGAGCATGTGGCAGAAGCAAGCTGCCACACCCCCTAAATTGGGATTCTCAAAACCCTCCAAGAGGGTGAAATTCTAAGTACCCTTAAACCAGCCAGGGCTGATCTAAGGGTACTTGGACTTTCACCCTCTGGGAGGATTTGACCAGTTGCACCACACTCAGAGCTCTCTGTCTCCATATGCCATGGCCCCCCAGCCCTGATCCTTGTTGTAGTATACAACCACATGTACCTGGTGGCCTAGCGACCCCCTCCCCCAGCTCTGTGTGCCCGCATAATAAAATGTTAGTAAAATCATTCCCTGGTGATCTAGCAGTGCCCCCCAGCACCAATCTGTCCGTATATTAAAATGTTAATAAGATAATTCCCTGGTGATCTAGTAGCCCCCTCCTCCCACCCTGATATGCTTGTATATTGCAGTGTTAATAAAATCATTCCCTGGTGAATTAGTGGTCCTCCCCAGCCCCCATACACCCATATATTACAATGTTAAAATCTTTCCCTGGTGGTCTAGTGGACCCCCACCCCCTCCACCCTGGCAGGTAGGGCTCACCACCCTGCTCCCCCCATCCTGAACCTCAAGCTGGCAACTGACACAGCCCTCCTCTTACCACCATGGCCAGCCACTGACCCAGTTACCACTGAGCTTGTACTGTATATGGTACACACTCACTGATTTACAATTCATGAGCTGTCAGTCAGTGAGTACGTGCTGTATACAGTACACACTCTGTGACATCTCAGTCAGTGGCCGGCCATTGTTGTGAGAGGAGAGCTGTTCCAATCACTGTCTCAGGGCTCAGGATGGTGGGATGTGGGGTGGTGAGCACTAACTGCTAGGGTAGGGGTCCACTAGACCACCGGGAAAAATTATATTAACACTGTAATATATGGGCATATCCGGGTGTGGGGGACCACTAGATCACCAGAGAATGATTTTATTAACATTATAATATATGGGCATATCGAGGCTGGAGGGGGAACACCAAATCACCAGGAAATTATTTTATTTTTTAACATACAGGAAGATCGGGGCTGGGGGGAGTCTGCTAGACCACCAGGTATGGGTATATCATTGATAAAACATGGATTGTGGCTGGGGGGTGGTACCACTAGCCAGCAGAGATGTCCTAGAGTGGCATATAGCCACTCCACAGCTTGCGGCAACACATCGAGATGCACCATCTGTTTGGCGCACAGCCACATTTGCCGCAAGCTGGGGAACTTTGCCGCTGGGACCCTACCTGATAGAGAATCAGATGCAGGGACCCTGGAGCACCTGCAATTGGTGCAGACTGCCACTGGTGCAGCTTTTGCTGACCTTTGAGGATTGACCCTCACATTTGTAAATTTTGGTCCAAGATAGACTATCCATTTTAGGTAAAAGGCTGTTTATTATAATATGAACCAGTTTCAGCCTTTTAACTGAGGTGATCACTAGAGACTGAAAAGCATGTAGAACTCAACATGAAATCTCATTTTAGGCTGAATGAAGAATTAGTGTAAAGCATTCTTACCAATGCATTCAGTCCTAGAAGAGGAACTTTGAAAGCCTGTATGACACTGGCAGATGTAAGATCCTTGGTTATTTATACAATCTCCATTGACACAGGGGTTGTTTTCACATTCATCAATATCTGTAAAATGCAGACATTATAATCTTTAGTTAAATGTATTCAATTTCTATAAGAAAAGAAAAGTTTAGGGTCCAGCATTCAATCTGTTAGAAAGGCTTGTGTCATCTGCAGCTTTAAGTCATGTTTTGAACTGCAAACTAGAATAATCAATCAATCTTTATTTATCCAGGCAAAACACCATTGAGACAACTCATTTACAAGGCGGACCTGGGTAAGGTACAAGGCAAATACGGTGATATATGCAACTATATGTACACAAGGCAATCTGAGGCAGAGTGCAAGGAAACAGGTTATACATATGACAATATGATATACATTTATATAGACAGTTCCCAAAAAAATGAGAATATTTACATATCAATGTATAAGAGCCATGTCTTCTCAGTTCAGTTCTTTATTAAGGCATTAGCTAAATAGCCATAATCATACCTACAAAAAATGATAAAAAGGCCATATAATAGCTGCAATTCATAAATTCATTCCTTTAAAAATGAACATCTCTAGAAAAATATATATTTTTACAAAAGGATCCAAATTCCAAGAAACAGGCACCAGAAACTTCTAAGTTCATTATATCGCCAATCATAAAGTAGAATTTAATCAGTGTGGGATGCTTTTATAAACCCCTCTAGCTTTGCTTTTGGGGCTTATGTAGCATCCCACACCTCAGGTGTGTAGAAAATTCTGGTTACACCTACCCACCCATGTATTATTCTCTATATATGACATGAACTGCTATTTTTATATTGGTTTCTCTGTTTTTTCATTAACTCGGGAGCCATATTATCATAGTGCACTTTATTAAACCTGCAGCTTGGAAAAGGTCCTCAGTTTTTCCTATTCATAAAGTTGGCTCTGTTTTCTCCATCAATAACTACTGCCCTGTTTCTTCAAGTTGTCTCAAAACTTTTTGAGTATGTGATGTATAACCACATTTCACTTTTCATCTGCGATAATAAGCTACTCTCTCCCTTTCAGTTGGGTTTTTATCTACTACATTCCACCACTACTACTTTTTCTGGCTTTCAAGAAGAGGCTTTTGGGGCTTTGGACAGTGGTATTTATGTGAAGAACATTGTCACAGACCTGTCCAAAGTCTTTGACCTCATCAATCATGGTATCCTACTTTCCTGAGTACAAAATGATGGATTATTGAGAAAAGTTATATCTTGGTTTTCTTCTTATTTCAGTCAGTCTTATGGAATGGTTTCACTTCCTCTTCTTTGCCTGTATTAGTGTAAGTCCCTCAGTGTTTCATTTTAGGACTCACAGTATACTTTTCTCTTTCTTGTCAGGCTTCTTCTCTTCTAGCTCTCATTTTGTTCCACTAAACTCTATGCTGAGGACAGTGTCATTTTTCTATTCATATCCTTCATTGTCATCTCTTGCTTCCCAACTTCAATTAGAGTTTGACAAAATTAAATCTTGGTCTGCAAATAACCTCTTTGTTTTTAATAAAACATAGACTCAGACCATGCTGTTTGGGCCTCCAACTTTTGCCTTTCTATCCTTTGTCTCTTTCTTTAAGATTTTCTTGCATAGTACTTTATCTTCTATGGTGTATTTTAAATACATGGATTTCATTCTGTTTCCTCACTGACTTTCAGTGTCAGTGGCTCAGTAGGTTGCACACTCGCCTCTGAGGCCAGGAGATCAGTAGGCTGTGGGTTCTATCCCCACACCAGGCACTTGGGTTAATATTCCAATACTGACACTGTAATGCAGCATGAGGGGGGTGCTGCACTCCTGAGGTGCTGTCTTTCAGATGAGATGTTAAACTGATGTTCCCTCTGCCTGTGCGGGTGGTTGTTCAGGTGAACGTTAAAAATTCCATGGCACTTCTCAAAAAGAGTAGGGGAGTTTTTATTAAAACTGATTAAAACAAAATACAAAACCATGTATTACTTCATACAGAACAAAAAGAGACATTTCATGAGATACAAAAAGGAAAAAAATATTTTTTTTTAGGAAAATACAAGAAAATATATATATACCTATAGAGTTTAAACCCCTTACATACTTTAGACCCAAATCAGATTCAATATGTTCAAAAGAAAAGTTAAAGGGTCAAAAAAAATGTCTCTAATACCTTTCCCAGAGCTCCCTTTTCAAAGTTCTAAATTCAGTTTCCCTTAAACAGGTAATGCCTTCTTTTATTACAAAAAAATAGCTGTAATGGAGTGTCATGCTTTTGCTGGAAAATGAAAGCACACCTGAATTGTCATACCCAATATAAAATATAAACAG
Source organism: Neoceratodus forsteri (assembly GCA_016271365.2). Taxonomy (NCBI): domain Eukaryota; kingdom Metazoa; phylum Chordata; order Ceratodontiformes; family Ceratodontidae; genus Neoceratodus; species Neoceratodus forsteri. The sequence continues at coordinate 762,959,867 of CM028138.1, read as the reverse complement.
AAATAATGTTCAATGTGCTGAAATTATATTTTTTTCCAGCTTGCTGGAAAAAATAAAATATAATTGCTTCATAATCCAGCTGTTCCAAGGGTACTTTTTCCAATTGGTTTCCAAATTTTCCAGCATTCCTTAATTCCTTAATGAATGGACATTCAAAATAGAGATGATCCATTGTTTCACTTTGTTGTAAACAAGTATGGCATAAACAGTATCTTTCTATTAATTGCTTGTGTTTATGATTACCCCTTGTGTTAATGTGCCCATGTACACCTAACCATGTTATATCCCACATATAATTGGGGATTCTAGTATCCAATAATCTGTTCTTGATATCAGATTTCTCTATCGGTGTAAAGTCTCAGAAAGATTCTTCAAAATAATTGTCATAATTGTAACACTTTCCTTGTCATATGAGTAGAAGATAAAAAATGATAGTCCAATCTTCAGATAATTTATAATGTCTCTTATTTTTATGTTGAAACTTACCCTGTTTCTATTCTAACCATATTTCTACTATTTCTTTATATACCCATCCTGCCCACAGTTTTTGTTCTTTTCTTATGATTGGTTTTAGATTAGTTGTAAGGAAAATTGTGAAAAAGAACACTATTGGGTTTATCATTTGCACCCCGCCTTCAGAAAATGGTAAATATAAAACATTTATTTTAATCAGGTTCAATCGACTCCCCCCAAAACAGAAAAAGAAAATCCCAAAAACTGTTGTTACCATATTTTTTGGTAAAGGGAAAATATAGCTTACAAACAAAGAAATCGGTAACAAAAAGTATTTAATTAAATACAATTTATTTTTCTTTCCCATTTACCAGCCTGCCCATCTACAGACTCTTTCTCTTCCTTTATTAATGCAGAGCTTCCAATTATATTCTGCTGGTGAGTCTGTAGCAAAATACAGTCCTAAAATTTTTACTGGGGTGTCCAAAATTTTGATTCCTCCTATTTGTTTTCCTGATAATTTAGTCTCGGATAAATCTATACAGTTACTTTTCTTCATGTTTATTTTTGAGCCAATGCACTCCAATAAGGGGGGTAAAAATTTACAAAGTAAGTCCATTTTTTTTCGTCAGGGATGATGACACAGAGGTTGTCTGCATAAGCAATCATTTTTAGTAACCCCCAGCCTGGGCTTATTATGCCCTGTATAAGTGGCGTCCTATGTAAAATTTTTATTATTGGGTCTGATGCTACAATGAACAGTATTGGGCTTAGCGGGTACCCCAGTCGAACCCATCTCTGAATGAAACATTTCCTACCCACCCAACCATTTATGTATGGTTTCATAGATGCTAAAAAAATAGCAAATTTGAAGTCAGTTCCTAAATTTTGTGGGAAACCCAAATTCCTGTAGTATAAGTCAGATAAATTCTTGTGCCAGATTGTTGAATGCTTTGGCTAAATCAAAACTAAATAGGTACCAAGAAATTACTTTTTTATGCCCTTGGGTAAACAATTCTCTTAATAAAATTAGAGCATCTTGCATATTGTGTCCTGGTACTGAGCAATATTGTGTGAGATGTATCAAATAATTGAGCACACTGCTTATCTTGTTACATAATAATTTTGCAAATATTTTAAAATCAGTATTTAACAATGTGATAGGCCTCCAATTCTCTAAATTAGATTTGTCTCCTTTTCTGAATAAGAATATAATTAATCCATCGTACATTATTTCTGTTATCCAATCCTCACTTAGAAAAGTATTAAAGACTGTAAGTAAACTATGTGGCATCATTTCCCATAAAACCTTATATATTTCCAAAAGTAGCCCATCTGGCCTTGGTGCTGTTAAATCTTTTAATTTTTTTTATTGTATCCTTGACTTCCTTCAAATAAAAATTATCACAGAGTCTTTGTTTATCAGTGATGTTTACTTTAGGAAGGTCTGCCACTTTCAAAATAACTATTATTGCTTCTTCTTGTTCAAATTCCTGACTAAACTTTTGTTGTATAAAGTCTTCTAACACTCTAAGAATGTTTGAAGCCCTCGTGACTTTTGATCCAAAGGAATCTCTAAGCTCTCCCATATGCCTAGCATTAGTTCTCTGTGCCTCATATGGATTTATCTGTTTTTTCCTCCCTTGTGTCCTGAATCATTGTTCTAATTCTAATGATTTTTTCTGTCATACTGCATCTTTGTTAGTGCATGCTTTATCAAGGACAATTCTTCTGAATAACTCTTACCACTGGATTACTCTAAAGATATTAAATCGTGCATTTTCTTTTTTAATAACAAATACTCTAGGTATTTTTTTTTTATCAGAAATGATTCAAGACTGACTCTTAAAAAAATCTATAAGGCATGTTTTAATAACACGCCACCACTCTATGGGGGAATCATATAAAAAATACTGACTCTGTATCTTCTATTATCTCCTTTAAAGTTTGACAAAACAACTCATTTTGTAATAGACTAGTACTGAACCTCCATATGCCTTTCCCATTAAAGTCCATCAGAGAAGCTGAAATATTTATGGCAATTATAGTGTGGTCAGATGTTTCTGCTGGTGCGATTTTAATATTTGTCACATGTAAGTGCTTTGAAACCAGCCACAAATCAATTCTAGTTTATAGCCCTCCCCTAGAAAATGTGGGGTTAGGATTCAAGAAGAATGCATCTTTCAACCCTGATTTGGAGATAATATTCTTTAACTCATTCGTATCATAAAATATTTTCCTCTTAGTTTTGATATCTAAACTTATATTAAAATCCCCCACCCCATAGGACTAAGCGACTAGTATACAAATAAGGCATTATTTTTCGAAAGAGTTCCGCTCATGCTGCCTTTTGTTGCAGTGCCTAAATATTTATAATTCTATATTGCAAAGTTTGTGCAGTGATATCTGATAGTATTGTTCTACCCGGTTCTATTTCTATCATTTTTTGGATCTGATAGTCAGTAGTGGAAAACCAAAAACCCACCCCAGGACATATTTCTTGCCCCACAGACCAAATGGATTTCCCATTAAACCAATCATCTGATGCTTGTTTTACCTCTGGAGTTGAATAAAGCCTTGTGTCCTGTGATATAAAAATAGCATAAGGAAACAATTGCAATACAGCATATGTTGTTTTTCTTTTATATTCCAACCTTATACTATTAATGTTTAAACTGGCTAAACTCAATGCAGAGGAGAACATGAGATTTATTCATCTAGGATAGTTTCTTCTTACTGGACCTCGTTACCCACTTTTCAACCACTGTCTCAGTAAGCTTCGTATTCTGTGACAGATTTTCAGTGGAATCACTATGCATAGATTGTATGGACACATCAGAGTCATTATCCTCCATGATATCCCCCCAACTCTGTGATGGATCATATCGATTTGATATCAAAACTGTCAGTGTAGGTATTGTAGAAGCAGTCTTCGTAGCAGCTTTTTTCCTTTGGACTATCTGAAAATCCTCGCTGGCTTGCTCAGTAGCTACTGAAGATAATGTTCCATCATTATCTTTTGAAGCAGATGGGGGGGCATAGGTTTCTTGGGCCCTGCTGCAGTTCTGTTGGCTGCTGACTGGTAAGACTGGTTCTGATTGTCCCATTGTGAAGGTTTCCCCTGCCACATTTTTACAATTTCTAGTGGGATGTGGCATTTCTTCTCTTTGTGGTGGAGCCATGTTTTTCTCTTTGGAAGCTTTATTAATATAGAAATCATGCTCTACAAAATCATATGAATTATGTGCCACCCGGGGCAAGAAGAAAACACATGATCTGCTCCACAGAAATTACACGAGGGGAGAACTGTACATGTGGTTGCTGAGTGACCTAACACACCGCATACAGAGCACTTCATCTGGTCACAGTCAGAATTTAAATGTGATGGGGAACCACATCGATAGCAGGAGCATGGTTGTTCTTGATAAAAAAGAATGCCACAGTCTCTGCCTATATAAAAGCAATTAGGCAAGTGCTGGATTATGTCATCAGTAAGTTTTAGTTGCACTAAGAACTTGCACCCTCCAGTCCAGAATCTGTTATCATCAATGATGACTCTCAGTATGCCATTAACAGTGCTCCTTTTTTCCAGCCAATATACAATGTCCAATGCATTTTGAAAAAGTATAGTTATGACTTTTGCAGTTGGTCTGGTTATCGGGATTGCAATAAATGGTTTCCAGTCTGGAGTATTTTTAACTTCATAATAGGCAGCCCAAAAGTTGTTCAGTAAATCAGCTATTCTAAAGCTGATATCAAAGTTATGTTCTCCCGATGCATGAATCAATGCATACACTTCTGTGGGAGTAAATTGCAGAGATTCAATTAACAAACATCTCCCCACATAGTTCCTATTTGGGGGAAGATCTAATCCACCTTTATAGTAGATTCTGGCCACAAAACGTCTTCTGGCTGCCTCTTCTGGCTTACTAAATAGGCTAGCATAACTAGTTTGTTTACCCTGTTGTCTCTCCTCTTTCCTCTGTGTTATTTGAATTTTTAGAAAACATACCTTCTGTATTGATGTGATTAGACAACTCTTTTTACGTAGTTTGTTCTTAGTAATTCTTTGTACTGTCTTTGACTGGCATTGTTCTCTAGCGCTCAGCTGTTGAGAGGCCTCTGAGTCAGCATCTGACATCTCATGAAAAACACCAGGAGCTACACCCTTTGATTTTGCCGATGTGTCATCCAGTGCTTGTTGCAGTCCATCCGTAGATCTACTATTCATAGATGTAATTCTTTGCAGAGATAAGGACCTGTTCGTGACTGAAGTTGTTCCAGGTAAAGGTAATTAGGGATCCGGGATCCAAATTCTCGTTTTGTAAAATCCACCCAGCTTTTTCCAATGTCTTTTCTGGTTTCCACATAGAATTTGATGCTGAAAAGGGAAAGGGGATTGAATCTGTTTCTGGTGTTAAAAGTATTTGTACACCATCCTCCTCAATATTGTGCAGTGCACTTTTTTCTTGTAGTGTTAATAGAAGGCTTAAATCTTGTCTTTTCCTCTTTTTTTCATCTTCTGTAATATTTATATTTAAGTCAGTGCCTTAATTATTAGGCAAGTCACTCTATTGGGTATTAGCTTCTTTAGACACCTCCTCGGATGTATGAATTTCTTCCTCAATTGTCTCATATACCTCTGATAGTATCGCTGGTACATTTGCTGGGACATGCTCCACTCTCTCCTCATTCCTCTGACCTCCTCCACCTCCTCCTCCTTGAAGCTTCTGTGACTGACTGACAGAATCCAAGATCCAGACAGCCAAGGGTTCCCCCTACTGACAGAGTAGGGGAAATTTCCCCAGTGTCCTGGCCAAATTTTCCTCATTCATTAGAAATACCACCAACAACTTAATCTGAATGAGTTTCAGTGGGTTACCATCTGTATCCCTCTCCCCCCCACAGTCGCCCCTGAAAAAGGGGCTTCTAGTCTCAGTAGGCCTACCGGATCAACAAAATTCAATCAATAAATAAATAAATAAATAAATAATTTCAAACCCACATTGAAAATATGTCTGACAAAGTCTGATCCTTTTTAGCAGATTATATCATACCAGGGACTGTTTTGTAGTGCTGATTGTAAAAAAATGTGTTTCCCAGGCCATCATGCCTATTTTAGATTATGGTGACATTATTTATTGTCATACAAACCCAACTGTATTGCAACTTTTGACTGCTCTCTACAACAAACAACATGATTCATTTTAAATTGTTATCAACTGACTCATCATTGTGGCACACTTCTTCAACCTAACTGACTTCCTTTGGAGAAACACCATAGTCTCAATTGGCTTAAATTCATTTTTAAGTCTGTAAATGGTAAATCCACTCTGTATCTTTAATCAAAGCTTTTCTTCTCTCTTCTCTAAATATTTTCTTAGGTTCGTACAAATCAAACTTTCTGCTTACCTAGGGACAAAACTTCCTATAGCTCTAATACTTTTTCATTTGCTGCCCCTTATCACTGGAATTCACTATCTCATAGTTTTATTAATTGATATACTTTGGTGTCTTTTATTTCACTCTATAAACTTTTAATCAATATATGTAACTGTTATAGCTAGGATTTTTATTTTATCCTATGCTACGTATTTATTATAATGTACTTATGTTTCATGAAATCAGGATGTTCTTGCAAACAAGACTTCTGTCTTAATGAACCTCTCTGCTCTATGGAACTTTTACTAAATAATAATACACAGATGACTAAATAACTAAATGAATGAATGAATAATTCCTTTACATAAATCCTATGCCTAAAGATAACTTGTTACCAAAATACCTAAATCATGGAATGTATACAATACTGATTCATGTTGCACAATAGAGAAAAACAATATATTTTTCCACATACAGTGCCTAAATAAATAATTATAAATTAGGGGTGTAGGTTATATGCAACAGTCTTTTATTATTGATGTGCCAAAAATAGTGCTGTGCAAAATTTTCAAATTCTGTCAGAACTGAATTTCATGATATGTTTTAAATTCTGCCAAAAGTCCACTGAATTTTGCCAGAAACGGAATGGCAGAATTCTGCAGCAGAAAAATGTGGAATGCATTTTCCACAACATTTCCACATAATTTTAATCTGTGGATCTCAATATTTCTGCAGAAATGGCTGTGGAATGATTTTCCATGGAAAAATGCTGTTATATGGAATATAATTCTGTAAATCAAAGCAGGCAGAATTCCACAGAAAAAAACAGTGAAATTATGGCAGAAATTCCAATGGCAGAATAGTCATTCTGCACTAATTCCACTTGCAGAATTCTGCATTCTGTACAGCACCAGGCAAGAATAATTTTTATAAAACACATACGTGATTTCTGCTAATCCATGACTAAAGCCAGTGAACCTCTTATCCTGCACGCAGTGGTATTGTGTGCAGGACCATTAGAAATGAAGTTTTCCACTTCACAATCAGGGGGATGGTGACTACATTTAAAATGTAAAGATTACTTAAAACTTATTCAGAATAGATATATCTAATTTCTATCAGTTATAATAAGTTAATAGGTCCACTATGGGGTGTCTCTTATGGCATAAAAGGCTCCTCTCATGAGGTTTGGGCAACTAGAACTGCTCAACTTCACTTCACAGTCCTCTTGCCAAAACCTCAGGCTTGAAGTCTCTTGTACCATAAGAGAAACCCAATGGGGGACCCATTAACTTATAGTAAATATGTTCCAAATCATTACCATTTTGACTAATCTAGTATTAACAAAAAGTTGCTATCTAGTATTTTTTCACTATGAATGGATCAATGTGATTACTACATGAAAGATTCACAGCAGAAATTAGAGATTTCCTATTGTACATTTGTATTAATCAAAGCTGTTAGCAACCAAAACATTGATTTTAAAAAGAAAACAGCACAACAAATGGCTATAATATCCAAATGACTGTTTATGAACTATGGTACTGCAGGTTTTTTTACCTGTTAGGATTTTTAATGTGCACATTATTTCTAGAACTTTTCTGCATAAAAGAAGATGCATGAACCACTAAATTGCTTACCAATACACTCTCCTCTATTATCCAGTCTAAATCCTTTGTTACATTTACTCTGATAGCTTCCAGGAGTAGAAACACAGCGTCCATTAAGACAGAGATTTTGAAAAAGACTGCAATGGTCAGTCTCAACAAGTGGCAGTATTCCTGAAACAAAACCATGGAGAAAGCAAATTTATAAAATGCATGTGTGAGTTAAACCTTAAAGATACTGTAAATGCCTTATTTCAGCCAGGGAAATATTCTAAATGAGGATAAATTATGCATCCCACTTTAGACATGGGTAATATAGACGTAGATATATACTGTAACATAAATATGTGAAGAAGCTGAGGAATAATTCTGACACATTCATCAGGTGTCAGTAAGGATTCAAAGTCACAAAATCTATTTGGGTTTAAGGAAAGTTACAAGAGCAAGGCTTTGTTTTAATGTGCTGTAGTCTATGCAGGGCTATTACAAATGGCTTCTATGGTGAGCAGATTGCTGTCTGGAAAGAAGATGAGTAACAAACTCTGAATACCCTCTCTCAGGATTTGAATGAGGGAGAACAAGACTAGAGTCACTGCCTGATAGCTTTGCCATAACATGTGAATGTAATGTCTAAAGGAAGCCAGGCTTCTGAGGTGTCCCTGCAGTGTTGGTGCATCATCCTGTGCTCAGAAACAGCTGATTTTGTGTAGGAACTATTAAATATACATCTGCCCATATGAAAGATGCAATTTAATTGCAGACTGGTCTCAGTTAGGTTTTTAGAACTAAAAGGGGCTTCTGGAATAGGAAGTGGGCCTACCATGGTGAGTAATAGGGCTGGTCGATGTTGTGATAGATGGGCAGACCCCTTGAAAGAGTTAACCTGACAACACAGCTCAGTCATCTTCAAATTCAGTTGGGAAGCAGAACACATCAAAGGTTCACTATGAGATAATTGAATGTCCTGTGCCTCTGCAATCTCAGGCCTTAGCCTTAGTGGCAACTTGGTTCCTAGAGACTAAATAACCCAGAACCCTAAGAGACTAAATAACCTAGAATTAAGTTAAAACCTTTTAGATTGTAGTATAGGGACTAGAGAGGTCCTTCTATCTGTAATCTTTAGGTTCCACTGTTTAATTTTGCATTCTTTAGTGTGTTTTATCACTTCTGTATTTTGCTGTATATTCTGCATTTTAGTAGTGTAAATGTTAAATATTTATATATTTAATATTCTTTGCAATGCTTTCTGGGACACCTACAATCCATTTCTATAGAGCAAACTGGTTTTCCCCTACCAAAAAGTATGTCTACTAAGTATTAATGTAACCTAAATCTGATACAGAGCGGGGAAGGATTACTGGTACTGATTGAAGGGTTGGTTGTTCTGTTGTCAAAGGTAAGGCCTTGCCCTGTGTAAGCAGTGTCCAGTGGTAAGACAAGAACCAGATTCAGATACCCTAATAGTCAGCCATGTGGTGGCAGCATTGAACTACAAGAAGCTGTCTGAGCAGCCAGTTGCTTTTTTGCATCAGTGCATGACAGACCAGTGACAGCATGGCAGATGTTTGCCACAAACAGTTGGTGCAGATGTGTGATAAATTGTTCACATAATTGTTCACAAACTAGCAACAAAGGTTTGTGAACAGTGGGCTTTTTCTGATGTGCCAGGCAGCTGGCAACTGGCAGCTGGGAATTCTGCAAGAGGGTAAACATTTAACAAGCACATGGTGAAACATTATCAATAGAAGTTACCAGTCCAGTCACAGACAGAATAAACAGTGGGATATCTGTACATTTTTTGTTTTATTTATTTCTAGAAAGCTTAGTACAGTCTAGTGGGCAGTGTGTTTGCTTCATATAGAAAGTGCACTCTAGAACAGCTATAGGAATTGTGCTAAGGGAGAAGGCTTACCTATGATGAGGCCCAGATAAGGACAGAGCTCATAAAGATCCTTGAGAGAAGTGAATGGGAGAATGGTATAGAAGATGTCACTGAGACAACTGTCCAGAGAGAAGGCAGTGAAAGTGAGGCAGAGCCCATAACAGGGGCACCTGTGCAACCAGACCAGATTGAAATGATGCAGCTGGAGCTGGCCCTGGTAAAGGCAAAGGTAGATGCTAAGCTGCAGAAGGCAAAAGTGGAGACAGAGCTGCAAAAGGCAATGCTGGAGGCAGACGCGTGAGAGAGAAGCTATGCCACACTAGTTCCAGATAAAGATAAGTAAGAGAAGGAGGCCCAAGAGAGGGAGCAGCAGGCCCAGCATATGATCCAGCTGCAGGAAAAGCATGAGAGAGAGTGCCAGCATGATGTCCACAGGCAGTAGGAAAGACAGCGAGAATGTGAATATGTGAGTAGAGACCTGAACACGAGAGAGAAATGGACTTTTCATCAAGGCACTATGTCAAACTGTAGGTACTGATATAAGAGGTCCCACCCAAGAAGCCAAAGTTAATGCTAAAATGTTTCCTCAGTATCAGGAGAGGGATCTTGATTTATTCCTGCAATCTGTTGAGAAATTGTGTACACAGTTTACCTTGGACAGAGCTTCTTGGGCAACCAACTTCATGCCTTAATTTACAGCCCATGCATTACAGGCATTTGCCAGCATGGCAATAAAGACTATATGGACTATGATAGAGTAAGAAATGTTTTGTTTAAAGACTTTGGATTGCCCCCTGAAGCCTACAGATGGAAATTTAGGGAGCTGAGAATGGACCCAGGAGATAGGTGGTCAGAAAGGTATTTGCAAATGTGTGACTTTTTAAATTGCTACATTGAAGGGGCAAAAGCTGGATGTATTGATCAGATCAAAGATTTATTTTAAAGGGAACAGGAATTGTTTCTGTGAACTGTGCCAGATGACCTACTTTTGTGGTTACTGGACAGAGTGTGGTAGTACCATAAAGGATGCAGCTGAAGTGCTGATTTCTAAGTGGCTAGGGACTGCAGGTGGTTTTAAGGGGATGCTGGTGGCATGTAAGGGAAAACAGCCTGTGCCTCTCCCAAAGAAAAACCTAATGGTCCCAAAACTAAGGAGCCAGGGGAAGAGAGGTGTTACATTTGCCAGAAAACAGAGCATCTGTCCTATGACTGTAATACAAATCTTATAAGGGGACAGAGTGCAGGGGAGGGGGTAATCAAGAAGGAACTCAGAAACTGGTGATTTGTTTACTGAATGCAGCCCCTGGAAATGTCACAGTGTACACACTACCCATCTCTGTGAAAGGGATGGTAACTTTTTTTTAATTATTCTGTGATAATCGGGAAAGGCCCACTGGGCACAAGTGCCTGTTTTCAGGGGTGACCTGTGAGCACTGGGGTGGTTAAGTGACTTTTTCAAAGGTACACAGTATTCAGGTGGAGGCTGTGAAAATCAAATTCATTTGTGCTGGATGTACAAAACTCATTCACAGCTTGTACCTCTAACATCTAGGCTATATAGCCAGCCAGCATAGGGATGGAGGAACACAGGGGCCTCTATCTTGATGGTTAGGCAGGATCTCATCCATGTGGAGCAAATTCTACAAGGACAGTTTTCTTATATTTGGGGATTAACTGGTCCTGTGGTCTCAGTACTACTGGCCCAGGATTTCCTAAGCTGTGACGGTAGCCAAGGGATACAGCAGATGGAAGTAGTTCCTGATCACCCTGCAGATGTGATTATGGGTAATTATTTCAAAAGGAAAAATACTGTGTTTGTCACTACCCATAGTCAAGCCAAAAAACAGGCTTTTGAGGACAGTACAGCAAGAAGCCATCTCTTTCTCGGCAGCTAGAGAACAAGCCAGTGTGGATGCAGGACTGGCTAGGAGCAGCAGTTCTGACCCCAGCTGCAAACTGTGGCGGCACCAGCCATGGGTGGATCTCTTACAGAAGGAGTGTCTGCCCTAGGGATGGTCCAGTGTAAAGACCTGAGTGGAGCTCGGTAACCTGATACATCCTAGGGATATATCAATCCAAAAACTGAGAGAACTAGTAGCAAATGCTGAGACTTGACCCACAAGGAGGTGGAAAGGAGGTTTACTGGAAAAATGGGCTCCAGTAAAGGGAGTGGGTATCTAATTGAGGACAAGAGAACAGTTTCCTGTATGTGCAACCATGTAGAAGAGGAAAGTAAAGCAGATTCATTAATAGATTTCCTTGGTGATGTCAAATGAGAATCCTCCATAAATGCCATCACACTCTTGGAATGACTGACACCAGTCCAAGCAACTGAAATATGTGGGGTGCTGCAAGCATTTGGAGAAATGTTCACATGGGAAGCTTGCCACAGCATGCTGGCTGAGCACCGTGTGGACACGGAAAACTAAACCCCATTGATGCAGTCACTCTACTGGGTTTCAGAGAGAGTTAAGCAAGTCATTGAGGGGCAGCTTAAGGAACTTCTGGCTTGCAGTGTGACACAGGATTCCAGTAGCCATTGGGCCTTTTTTGTAGTTCTAATCCTCAGAAAGGATGAGACCATAAGGTTCTGCATTGATTACCACAGACTTGACAGCTGCACAGACTCTGGCACCTACCTAATGCCCAGAACAGATGAGGTCCTACAACAGCTAGGGGTAGCAAATATCTGACTGCCATAGACCTGACAAAGGCCTACTGGCAGGTACCTCTGACCCCTAAAGCTGGGAAAAGGTCAGCCTTCATCACCCCATTTGGTTTGTTTGAATTCAACTAATAACATTCAGGGTAAAAATGCACCAGTGACCAGAGGATCATAGCCAGCATTCTATCTGGGACAGGTGATTTTGTGCTGGCATACACAGACAATATCATTGTCTACTGCCAGATAAGAGAGGATCACTGCAGGTGCATAAGGGAGGTGTTCTGCAGACGCTAGGCTGCAGGACTTACAATTAAGGTGAAAAAATACCAGACTGGGATGGCAGAGGTGTCATACTTTGGTTACCAGGTAGGCAGAGGGTTAAAAAATTGAGGCCATTCAGGGATACGCCACACCTGCCACTAAAAAGCAGGTGAGGGCATTTCTGGGGACTGCAGGGTACTACCAAAAGATATCCCAAACTTTAACAGCATGGCAAAACCCATGACAGTCCTCTATAAGAAGAAAATGCCTGAAAAAAGTTAAATGGACAGAATGTTGTGAGACGGCATTCTGTCAACTAAAAGAAATGTTATGTTGGACAGTGGTCCTTGCTACCCCCAACTATTTGCTCAAAGTTTTCATTCATGTGGTTTCTTCTAACAATGGACTAAGGGCTGTTCTGAGCCAGGTCATGCCCACACAGAAAGAACACCCAGTTACATACCTGAGCCGGAAACTGTTACCCAGTGTGCAAGTCTATTCCACAATTGTAAAAGAGTGTCTGCCTATAGTGTAAGCACTGCAAAAACTGCAGCTGTATTTGTACTGCAGGGAATTTACTTTGGTCACTGACCAGAACTCCTTAATATGGTTCCATAGCACATGTGGGCAGAATGCCAAGTTACTAAGATGTAGTCTGGTGCTACAAAAATATGAGTAGCCAGCATCACAGTGGTTCCCAAAACAAAAATGCAGATGGATTGCCCAGTCAGTGATCTGCAGTCCACAGAGTGGGGGTAAGCCAGGGAGAAAGTGACAATTTGGCAATTTGCAGCATCACATGAAGCAGTATCTGGTGGGGTTGCCACAATGGTGTCCCTTCATATTTTGGGGGGAGGGGTGTAATATAGACCTATATATGTAACATAAATATGAAACCAAGTTGAGGAACAATTCTGATACATTCATCAGGTGCCAGAAAGGGTTCAAATTCATTAAAAAACTGTTTTAGGTTTAAGGAAAGTCACAGGAGCAGAGCTGTTTTAAGTGGGTGTAGACCATTTGTAACTGTTACAAATGACTTCTGTGGTGAGCAGATTGCTATCTAAAAGAATGGACAGTAACAAACTCTAGATACCCTCTCTCAGCATTTGAATAAGGGAGACCAAGACTAGAATCACTGTCGGATAGCTCTGCCTTAACATGCAAATGTAATGCAATGGATGTAATGTCTGAAGGAACCCAGGCTTCAGTGGTGCCCCCTGCTATATTGGAGTCTGTCCTGAGCTCAGAGGCAACTGGTTTTGTGTGGGTGCTATCGAATCTACATCTGCGGATGTGGAAGATGCAATTTAGTTGAGGAGCAATCTCAGATAGCTTTTTAGAACTAAAAGAGGTTTCTAGAACAAAGAGTGGAATGACCTTGATGAGTGACAGAGATGTCTGATTATGTGATAGATGGGTAGACCTCTTGAGAGGGTTAACCTGGCAGCATAGCTCTGGTCCCTTCGTATTCAGCAGGGAAACATAACACATCAGAGTTCCACTGTCAGTGAACAGAATGTCCCCTGCCTCCTGAATCTCCTTAACTTGGTTCCTATGAGAGGAAACAACCCAGAGTTGGTGTAAGATCTTTTAGACTGTTAAATATTTATATATTTAATATTCTCTGTGAATGTACTGTACAGTGTTTTACTGAACAGGTAAAACCCATTTTTTAGTGAGAAACCTGGAGTTGCTCTACCAAAGAGCATAACTACCAAGTATGAAAATCACCTTTGTCTAATACAGAGAAGGCAAGAGATTCCAGAGTAACTGAATGGTTGTTTCTGTTCTCAAAAGTAAAGGCCTTTTACTGAGAGAACAGTGGCCAGTAGTGCATGAGAATCAGAACTGAGACCCTACTAATCAACCAAGTGGTGAGAGCACTGAACTACAAAGAGCCGCCCCAACAGCCAGTCACTTCTGTGTGTAAGTGCATGACAGACAAGTGACAGCAGGGCAGAAATTTGCCTCATTTTACAAAGGAACCCAAAACCAATGTGAAAGCAGCTTAAATAATGCCTGCTGACATCACAATAGCTCTTTCTGCCCTCAAAACAGGGCTGTGAAATCAAACAGAAAAAGTAAAATCTTCATAGAACACTCATAGACATTTAACAGTTTATAATACATAGTGCTGATTGGACACACAATCACCTGTCTCAGAATAATCCATTGTCACTCACGTCTGGCTCTGCCACTCATGAGTTATTGTTCTGCTTCCTCACATGTTAAGCTGAATGGTATATTCTGGATCAGCCCATTGCAGTTCCCATATTTCCTCAAGGCATCTATCTAGGCTCGTCTGTTCAGATTTTCAACTGCAGACTTGCACCTATGTAAGCCTCAAGTGCAACACCATTTCTAGACAGTCTAGCATTTACATTCATCTGGCCAAAGTCACATAAAGCAGATAAGACCCAAATTGAATTTACATCTAATTCTTACAGCAAATTGCCACAGATTATAGCTTTTTGTCACAAACAGATACATTCTGTAAAGGTTAGGTGCAATTTCAGATGAACATTTGGATGTAAATGCAGATGCAGATGTCAACAGTACAGTACATACAGCAGCTGTGGCTACATCTGCCCATTAGGAAAAGCTGGCCACTCTGTATCTTTAAAAGTAGGCAAGCAAAGGTTTTTCATTCAGAAAACATGTCCACCTTCCCAAAGTAAAAAGCATTTATTTTATTGCTGAAGACTGACACACATTTACAGTATTAATGTACCATATGTTGAAAACATAGCATTAAAAGTTTAAATAAAAGTAAATGCAAAATTAGAACTAGAACTCTTCAACTTACCAGTTGAAGCAGTGCCACCAGACAGAAGAGGGATGACAGGAGGTGAATGTGAGACAATAGGAGCAAATGGGTCTATAGGAATCAGTGGGCCTACAGGACGATCTGGAGCAGGAACAGGACCAGGACCAGGAACTACAGGGATATTGATAGGAGGAAATCCTGGTAATGTGCACAGCTTATGATATTCATCTGAAATAATAAGCAGATCCTATACATTGCATTTTAAAGAAAGTTAAAATGGGCAAGTTCTTTTTAGTTGACATCAATCATTAACAAATGTCAATGTTTAAATATGAATGAGTGGTAACATCTGGAAAAATATTTATTTGGTTCAGTCTTTTCTTATTATTTGGGTGGGTTCACCATAGTGCAGTGTTTGAGCTCCTCTTGCCAGCAAAGAAGATAGGTTTGTGTTAGCAAGAGATTCATCTGAATGCACATTTCCTACCAATAAAATACTAGCAAGAAGTTATTATATCACTCACCCCTTCCTTAACACCTAGCTGCTGTGAGTAGATTAGCATATGCAGCTGATAATGTCAATTTATAAAGCACTGGTCAGACCCATATCTTGAGTATTGTGTGCAATTCTAGGCACTACACTAAAGACAATACTTTGTACTTCTATTCTAATCACCTGCCTGCCATTACAAATGAACCTGAAACACTGCCCCCCATTAAGACTCTTCTTGTCGACAATCTCAAGTAGAGGAATAAAAGTTTTCTGGACCAGTCAAAGTCTGGCTTCTGTGGTGAAAAGGGATTTATTTCTGTAAAATAAGTCAATTCTTTGCCACAATTTTTTAGCAAGGGAGGTGATATGAGCCAAGAACACTAAGTGTTGATCTAGTTCACAGCCTAGGTATTTGAATTTGTTGACTATCATCTTAGGTATCATCATAGGTGTAGCAAGCTATAGAGACATACGTCCTTGAAGCTTGTCAATAATAAAAGTTAGTCTAATAATTTTGAAACTTAATCCTGTCCCCAAATGCTAGATCAAGATTCCTTTTAAATGAATCCATATTAGGGCTATCCACAACTTCTGCTGGGAGCTGATTCCATATTGGAACAACCCTATGGCTAAACCAATGCTTCTGCATAATGATTTCCATTTGGGTAAATATAATTGTTTAGCATGTCCTCCAGTGTTGACCTTCTTATCAATTTGAAAAATTCCTAATTAATTAATGAGATTATGCTAGATATCCCAAGCTCCTGCTTTGGAGCCATGACTATAAGCCATGCTTTCCTGGATGCGTGGAATAAAGCCCAAGCTAAACTCAAGCTACAAAGTCTAATCCATCTAAATAGTTTCAAAAAATTAGTCTCTGGTAAATTACAGGGTTTTAAATAATTGATTAGCAGTTTTTTTCTTGGGACTATACTAACTGTACAGAAAGTATTTATATAGATTTTCTAGAAGTGCTGTGTTTGTTAAACACAGTGAGGCAAGAGCTATGCATTTTCACAAAGATTTAGCACTTTTATGAGCAAAACGCTAATCAATTTTTAGAGTTAAATAAATCCCTGAATTATGTGACTCCTGTGTTTGCCTCTGAATAAGTGTCGATGCCTCACCTAATTTTCCTTGAATATGCAACAACATTCTCTTCTCTACAGCTCCATCCCTTACCCTATTCTTTACCTGAATACCCCATCCTTCTCCCTCATCCCACCTGTTTCATCCTCTGCCACCTTGACACGTCACCCTACCCACCTCCAGCTTCACCCACCTTCTTCTTCTTTCCACTGCCAATTGCCCTCCTCCCAGTCTGTATTCAATTCCTGTCAACCTCTATTTGCCTACGTAATTATTGCTGCTATGTGAGGAATCCTGTATAATACAATTGGTACTGTAGGCTGCACAATGTTTTACCATGTATCACCATCTTTGTCTGACATGCTTAGATTATTACCTGTAAATATTTTCCTAAATAATCCTGTTCCTTGTATGTATCGTAATCATTATTTTCTATTTATTGTGTTTCATTTATATGGCATATATCGTTTATGTTCTAATTGTATGTTCAAGACCTTCTTGCAAATGAGCCTGCTCAATGGAGTTTTCCTGACAGTAAACTTGACTTGACTTAACTAATAAGATATATGGCACCATTACCCGGATCAAATGCTCTTATCACAGTTTCAGTGAGTGATATCTTGCAGGATACTGCAAAAATGTACTGTAATCCAAAGGTAAATTACTCCAATTATCACACAGTAAATTATGGAATCTAATATAGAATGTTGCAGTCTGCTAGACAGCGCTCTAGATGCATTGGAGAGAATACAAAATAAAAGGCACCAAAGCCGATTAGAGGACTGGAGAATTTAACCCACAACGAGTGACTTAAAGAGCTGGGGTGGAGAAAAAAAAGAATTGTTCAAAGACTTGAAGGGCATCCAAGATTCAGTAAAAGTAGTCTATTCACTGGAGCTCAGAAGTCCAAGCTAATGAGTCCAAGATACATGCTAAGGAGAGAAATGTTGAAAAACATGTGAAGAAAGAAGACTAACATTGACTAGATGACTAACTTTGCTTTTTTCTACTTTAGAAAATTCCTGAAGAAGACCTATAATCGAAATGTAGATTCTTACTATTTTCTGTTTTCAGTGTGCATTTAATATTACCACGTTTTTTAAGAAAGAAAACGTTATTTACTTAATAATGTAGACCTACTAATAGCATTAAATTCACATTTACACTTAGGCAGTTTCTACTGGGCATACTCATTCATCAAAACTGTCTTCAAGCTATGTCCCCTCTGCTGTCAGATCTGGACACTTAAAAACAGATCTTGGAAGTAGTCTAGTCAGTGTCGGCTTAGTGGGTCATGTGGATATGAACGTATTACTAGTAGCAGTACAATATTTAGAAATAACCTCTTCTTCTAACTACATAGATTCAATTTACTATTCACAATTAAGCTGACATCAAGCAATCCTGTGGGGGTAGGTGGCTAAGCATGAGTCCCAAAGTTTAAAATGAAGACAGACTGGAGAAATTAAGTCCCAAAAGCAGCATCCTGGCAGATAAGCATATACCGTTAGCAGGGCACCATGATTAGGGCACCAAAATGTGGGTGCCGCAACAAGGGCATGAGTGACAGGGGCAGTCTTGATTTTAGATCACCCTGCACTCACACTGTGTTGGGCATCCACAGTTTCTTTGCCCTTAACGGTATGCCTGCCCCAGAGAAGGTTATCTTTATTTTTGGGGGTGCAGTGGGTGAAGACATCCACAAAACCTGTTTTCCGGAAAGGTACTTTGGCACTCTAACTCCCTGTAGGCCCAATGCCAGCTGTGGTAATGCCAGAGGGCATATTGCCTATTCCTAAATAGATGTCAGCAAGATGCCAGGAGCACCAATATGGGTGAACCACAAATAAGCATGTCACTGCTGCAGGTTGGAAATGAACATGTGTGCATTAGAGCAGGTAGCAGCTCTACAGATCTTTGCAATGGGGATGCCCCTGGCATCAGCAATAGAGACAGCAGTGTGTCTGGTGGAGTGAGCATATAGCCCTGTACCTGACCAACCTTTTAATAAAAGAACTCAATTCAGAATGTGATCCACCTGCAAATTCTCTGTTTTGCAGCAGGGCAGCCTTACTTCTTTCTTTTTTTATTTTGCAACTTATTTGTCTATGACAGTCCAGCTGAGATGTGACATCTTCGTGTGGGGTCTTGCATCAATCCATTTCCACAGCTGGGTTGACCAGAGCACTGAGAAGTTAAGTGATATACTCATGGTTGCACAGTGAGTATTTGGCTCTGATGGGGTTTGCATCTGTGATCTGGTGTCCAAGCTTGTGCTCTAAACACTAAACTACACCACCTCCTTAGCAGCTGCAGCATACATCATAGAGGATAGTATATGATCAAACATACATGTGGCTGTTTTATGATTAAACACACAAGACTGTTTTTCAATCGAGAGGTTTCTGTGGTAACAGGAGACCTCAAGAGCACAACTCAAGAGGTCTTGTTACCATGGAAACCTTGTGATTTAAAAATAGTCTTGTGTATGATTGCTCATACACTGTCTTTTACAATGTATGGGCAAAAATAAAAAGAAAGTCGGTGTCCTTACTTTTCATAGCACAGCTTTCTCCGAGGCCATTCTCACCACCGTGACCATTTAATGAGGAGTGGAGGATTGCAGAACGCACATACATGAAGGCGTTCTATGTTGTTGTGCTGCAGTAGCTACATATCTAGTGCAGCACAACAAATACAGTGACGTAGCTATTGCAGCACAACAATGCTGTTCTAGGCATGGGTTTCCATGCAGAACAGCATTATGCCATGCACTATAAAGATAACTAAACAACAAAAACAAGATAAAATAAATAATAAGATAAAACTAGCATGTGTCATCATGAAATTCCATGACACACTTCTTGTAGAAGATTAGGGCCCTTCAAACAGCTAGAGAGTCCAGGGTCACATTTAGCATCAGAATCATGGGACTTCTGGAAAAAAACAGACAGCATCTTGGACTGGTTTTGGTGGACTACAGAAAGAACCTTTGGTATGACTGTCACAAGGGCACAAAAGACCACTTTGCCTCTGTGAAACACCAAGTAAGGGTAATTCTCAGATATTGCCTGGAGCTAACTCATAGCCCTGGCTGAGGTGATGGTGACTAGGAATGCAGTCTTCTAGGACAAATAAGACAAATGGCACTTGTCCAAGGCTCAAAAGACTTGTTTATAAGCCATGATAGCACCAGTGTCAAGTTTCAGGGTGGTGGGGGATCGCACACCAGAGAGAACATGTGGTCCAGTCCCCTAAAAATCTTGGACACTACCTTCTCTTGGGTTACTACAGGTATACTCACCATAGCACATCATTCTGAGATGGCAGCTAGCCGCACATTAAGTGACATGGGTGGCTAATAGTCCAAAATAGGACGGAGACCAGAGGTAGTCCAAAATGTGCTCCATTTAACAGAAGATAGGTGGCAGAGTGTTCTACATTCCAAAATGAGAACTTCTCTACTTAAACCTGTAGGTTTTGTGAGCCAGCTCTCTCCAAGAGGCCTCAAAGACCAAGTAGATATCCTCAAAAAACCTTAAGTTCAGGAACTCTAGTCACTCAGAAACCAGACTGTAGTGTGCAGGGACTTCAGTTATTTTTTTCCCAATTGTTTTAACCAGGTGAGACACACTAAGCAGAAAGCTTGTTTACAGGTGCAACCTGGGAGCACAGGGAAGTTAATGACTTGCTCAGGGTCACACAGTATGCAAGTGGAGGCTGTGGGATTCAAACTCAGGTCTTCAGATTTGCAGCTCAGAGACTTAAACCACTGTGCTATACTGCTTCCCACTACAGACATCCCCTAAGACTTCATCAGCAGGTTCAGATGCATGTAAACAGCCAAGGTGGCCTGCTGCTGAGTCTAAGAAGATCCTGATACCAAAATTAGTGAAGCTAGTCTGAGGCAGTCACAGTTAGGGTTTCATGATCCCTCTGGCCCTTGAGAAGCACTTCATGAATCTCAGGGAATCACATGATCAGCTGGCTTTAGTATTTCAGAGAACAAGTGAGTGAGTGCTATCATTCTTCAGAAGGTGACTGGCCATGGAGGGGGGCTGGTTGTACCATTCATATTTTTCTGTTTAATTGTACTTCAGAATTGCATGCCGAGGAAAAGTAGGGAGCAGCATGCTGTCAGAGTTGGGGGGGGGGGGTCAATGGTACATGGGAATAATTGCTTTACTGAAATCAAGCCCTTTCAATTACAGTATATGAAGATGGAAGCAGGCCACAGAGGCGAGAAGGGCATTGTATTTTACTGAGCTTGGGCTGCAGAGAAGGGTGAGGGCTGTTTCTTTTGCTACTTTTGCTATTTCAGAAGGCGGCCGAATAGTATTTCCTGAATACAAAAGTCCCCTATTCAGGAAGGGCTCCTGAATGTTCAGGGACACTACTATTTGTGGTATTCATGAAATACTATTCGACCCTGGCACAACCCTAGTTTTGAAGTATTTATTAAGTCCCAGCAGGATCTGAAAATGAGAACCATTGTGAATGGTACAGATTCATTTCGACATTTAAAGTTGGTAACTGTGGGTCAGTGGTCCTAAATAAACATGAACCTTGGTGACTAGAACAAAAGATTTAGTTACAGAGTAGAAGGGGTTTACGTCAGAGGTACAGTGCACCCTTGATTACCCATCCACTTTCATACAAGTGAAGCTGGGTGGATAATCAAGACTGATGGACAATAAGGGACAAAGACAGTCTGGCAGATAATTGAAGCTGGCATATAATATGGTGGCAGATAATCAATGGAGCACTATGTATGTGAGTCAGCTGAGGTCCAACTTGGATTTAAATTCTGATACTCATCTTAGAGACTCTATTAAGATTAAATCTAACCTGGGGTAGGGGGAGTATCAGTCTCTTCATCTGAGGAATATCATGAAACTGTACCATTACCATACCTGTCAACTACTATGAATTTCGCATAGCACTATGATTTTCATACTTCAAATTTACCCTTGCCCGCATGGGTTTACTGATGTTCTTAATAATGACAGAGCTATTTCTGGATATACAAACTATTAAATCATTGAACTAAATTGATAAAAACATTCATTAACACGTAATGTATGGGACCCACTACTTGTAGACATATTATTCTTTAAAACAAGAAAGCGCTCCACATTCTGGCCATTTGCTCTGATTTTTGAAGGCTAGTGCTATGATTTTTAATGCTGAGAGATTGAGGTATGACCATTACTATGATCCAGGCAACTTGCAATTATCAGTGCAAGCTTTCTTTATTTTAAGATTCAGCCAGAACATGCTTTATCAGGGCCAGACAGTGCGTCAGTTGCACCACCTACAGCTGAGGCAGAATGTGGCTTGCAAGACTTCCTACTTATGCCTAGAAGGAAGCACAAGAGCAAGATGAAGAAGGTCAAGAAGGCAGTCAGGGCCACAAAGGCAGACACATAGCTGTGTATTGCAGAGATGGTCAAGGGAGAAGAAAAATAATTCTTTAGGTATATAAGAGAAAAAAAACAAAGCCAAGAGGGGGACTAGTAGGGCTGAAAGGGGGTAGATACAGTAATAAGGATAATGAGCAGAAGGCAGTTGGTCTAAATGACAACTGCTCAGTACTCACAGTAGGAAATACTGGACCTTTGCTAGAAAGTGGCATGAAGACAGCAACAAGGGGGATCACAGAAATGGGACAGGCAGAAATAACAGTAGATTAAGAAAAGGACTTGTAGCCCTGGAAGTAGATAAGGCACTGGGCCTTTGATAAAGCCTTGCTTTGAGATGAAACGTCAGTCATTTTGTCTTCCTCTGTGTGCATTTGGGTAATAAACGTTTTATATGTCATGAGCTATATTTTAGCCTGGACAATAATTTTATTGTCCGTGTTTGCTGGGAAAGTGAGTTCTGAGACTTGCATTCAACATTTGAGGGTCTTTGAGTCACTAGGAACCCAGTCCTGTATGAGCGGCTCTGTAACCAGAAGGCACTGGGCCTGATGGTATGCACCACAGGGTGCTCAGGAAATTGGCATCAGAACTGGATGAAGCCCTGGTAGGACTACTGAAAAGCTTACTGCAGTCAGGGATAGTTCGGAGAGCTTGGAGGGTAGCAGATGTGATTCCGCTTCACAATGGAAGGACTAAGAAGGCATCAGGTAATTCCAGAACTATCAGTCTTACCTCAATTGTGGGTAAACAGGTAGAGGAACTAGTCAAATAGTAGCTGGTAGCCTACCAGGAAAGAAATGGGCTCCATAGTAAACAGCACGGGTCTGTAGTAGGGAGGTCCTGTCAGACCAACATGACAGTTTTCTTTGACTAGGTGACAAGGATGCTGGATAAGAGACAAGCAGTACATTTACTCAACTTTGACTTCAGCAAGACATTTAACTGCCACACCGAAGGCTGCTGAAGAAGAAGTTAGAGGATCCTGAAGCAGTGCAGGACGGTAGCCAGTGACATAGGTGACCACGATTGGATGCTTACAAAAATGGCGACTCAATCACGGTGCATGTCGACAGGGTTACCAACCAGGGAGGGCAACAGGATTGGGGGGGTTCATGCATACAGTGACAGGATGTCGCTACATGTACACACATGTGTAGGGTGGGAGAGAGCACGCTGAGTGAGGTGGTGCAAGGGGTGAGAGAGTTTGCGAGGAGTGGTGCCACAGTGCACTGCCAAGCTGGCCCTGAGGTGTGGTGGGTGGGTGGCAAGCTAGGGTTCCAAGGGTGCTGGGTTTGATTCTGGGTGCATGTACATTTTGTTGCGCCGGCCAGAATTTTTTTTAAGGTTTTACACCCCCCTGACATACGTCCCCCCCCCCCGGAGTTGAGAATCCTTTACTAGGGGGTGCGGGAGGCACAGCCCTTCGTATAACAAGAAAATCCTGAGTCCTCGGTGCCCTTTTGCTGTGCGCTGGGGGTGTACATCGCTGAAACTGATTTTCAGCGATGTACACTTGCCCTAACAGCGCTCACCTTTCTGTGGTCACCATTATGACATGGAACCTGAAGAACCTTTTTAAATGAGTGGGAAGCTGGCTTGGAGGGACAGAAGAAGATGGGAGTAAACAGTGTCAAATCAGAGAGAAAGAGGTCACTAATGGAGTGCTGCAGGGGTCAGTCTTGGGACCTATCCTTTTCATCATGTTGATCAATGATGTAGGTGAAAGAATTCAGGGCAGGATGTGTCTCTTCACAGATGATACTAAGCTTCTGTGGCAGGGGTTATACAGCAATGAGGGGGTGAAAGAGTTGCAGAAGGACCTGCAGAGGTTAGAGAGATGGGGCAGGATTTTCAAAGAATGGGCAGGGCTTGCTTCCAACCCTGTGCCATGACACTTAGGTTCTGGCAGTGCGCCAAACTCTTTTCCATAACTGCACCCGATTTTACAATCTCGAGCACAGTTTTGACAGTTTCCATGAATTACGACAGCTTGCGCCAAATATCTAGTGCAAGCTCTGTAAAAGCTGCACCTAAGGTTGCCACAAGTTAGACCAGAAAAAGTTGATCTAACTTGCAGCAATTGCCACACTGGACAGAAAATCCAATTAGATCACCGCAAGCCCCATGTGCCATATCACTGGTACACTGATGATTGCTGTGATCTAAGGCCTTTGAAATTCCTGCCCATGGTCTAAAGTTTGACATTTGAAACTGAATGCCAAAAAATGCAAGGTGATGTAGATAGAAAATAAGAACCCCAGGATGTAATACAGAATGTGAAAGGTTAGACTGGCCACTACTTCAGAAGAAGGAATTTGGAAGTCATCATACCTAACTCACTATTAGCTTTCAGCAAGACAACCAGAATGTTGGGTTGTATTGGAACCAGTTTTAATAGGAGGAGAAAAGAGGTAATACTCTCTGTAGATCACTGGTGAGACCCCACCTTTAATACTGTGCCCAGTTCTTGAGTCCCCACCTGAGGAAAGACAGAGATAGACTATAGTGCAGTGTAGTGTAGGGTAAATAAAACAAGCATTTGTCAATGCCGAATGTTGTCTTGCTGGCATTGGTAGTGCCAGAGCTAGAGATGCATAACAGGAATGGCAGTGAAGTATTGAAGTGACGCCAACCTCACACCCATCCTGTAGAGAGTGACAGGCATTGGGGCGCACCACGATGCCTGTCAGTGGCTGCAGGGTGGGGGTGGGGGTGGAATGGCGTGAGCATTACATCCGATGATCCCAAGTCACACCCCTGGTGCATGTCAGTCTGTACTGGGTGGGGTGCTACAGTTGGAAACCCTAACACCATAGGTGTGCAGTGGTATTTTCACTCCAAATTTTCAACATGGGCTGTTTGTGAGCCCACCTCATGAAAAGCAGTACAATCAGTTTGTTAGCTGAAAAGTGGTTTTGCACAGCAGCTATGCCATTCGGTGACACAGGGACGAAAACACATTTTGGACAGGATGTGGAGAATGGCAACTGTATTGTTCATGAGGAGGTGTAAAAAATGGCAACGTTGAAAATGTGGAGTGAAAATATGAAAAACTGGTGAAGTCATGAGCATACATAGAAAGTGCGCAACACACGTCCGTAACCCAAATATTTTTGGGAGTTTGTCACCCACATTTTTAACAGAGGCATTTTGGGACCTCCCCTCATGAACAGTGGTGCTGTGATTTTGTTAATCTGTCCCAAAAGTTGATTTCCCACAGCAACCACGCCATTGTATGCCACAGGTGCGGAAAAACATTTTGTGCAGGATGTGAAAAATGACAGCTGTACTGTTCATAAGGAGGTGTGAAAAAATGCCAGTGTTGAAAATCTGGCATGGAAATATTACAAATGTGCAAGTTACAAGAGTGCATGGAAACTGCCCAATGCATGCTTGTAACACAGTCATTTTAAGGACTTTTGGCACCAAATTTTCAACTTAGGCATTTTAGGACCTCTGCTCATGTACAGTGTCACCGTCATTTCCTCAAACTGTCCCAAAAAGTGATTTCGCACAGTGAATGTGCTATTCTGTGCCGGACGTGTAAAAAGACATTTCGGCCAGGATATGTAAAAAGACAGCTGTACTGTTCATAAGAAGGTGTGGAAAAATGCCAAGTTTGAAAATCTGGAGTAAAAATATTACAAATTCGCGAACTTAAAGCATACATGCAAACTGCGCAATGCACACTAGTAACGCAGTCATTTTATGGAGTATTGTCACAAAATTTTCAGCATAGGCATTTTAGGACCTCTGCTCATGAACAGTGTCACTGTCATTTTCATAATCTATCCCAAACACTGATTTCCTACAGTGACCACGCTATTCTGCGCCGGAAGCGCAAAAACACAGTTGGGCCAGGATGTGAAAAATGACAGCTGTACTGTTCACAAGGAGGTGTGGTAAAATGGCAATGTTGAAAATCTGGTGTGAAAATATTGCAAATTTGTGAAGTTATGAGCGTGCGTAGCAACTGCGTAACGACGTTCATAGTAGTTATTTTTTGGACTTTTTCCATCAAATTTGCAACATACACTTTTTGACAGCCCACCTCATGAACACTGGTACTGTCATTTCATTAATCAGTCCCAAAAGGTGATTCCACACAGTGACAGCGAAATCACCTTTTGGGGCCAAATAATGCCATGACAGTGGCAGAATTCATGAGGAGGGTTCCCAAAAACCCCATGTTGAAAATTTGGTGCAAAAATTCCAAAAAATGCCCGTGATATGCATCAAAGTTGAAAAACCCTATTTATACCATTATACAGCTTACCGGCGTTTCGTCAGTTATGATCACGACTTGAGATACAGATGTGTTCCCGGTCACGGACTCGAATAAGTATTGGGTGAGGGGTGTGGGGATGTAGGATGCACAGAGGGTGGGTGCGGGTTGCCTAAGGGAGGGCAGGGAGATGGCAAGGGACCGTTTTCTTTTTTCACAGCTTTTGAAAACCAAAAAAAACATTGTGGGCCTTTTTTTTTTGCAGGGCATTTGGCACACAGGGGTGGGCTCCCAGTGTGCTACCTAAATCTTTTTTTTGGGGGTAGATTCTGTAGTTGATGGGGGATTGGGCACCCCCTCAGCAAGCAACTAAAGGGCAGGGGGACAGATTATGGCAATAGGGAGTGGGCTCCCCCATCAGCAAAATAAAAGGGGACGGGGATAAATGCCATTGGCAAAGGAAAACTTTTGGGGGGGTGCATGATGCTGAGGGGGATTGGCCACCCCCTCGGCATAAATTGTACATGTGAGGGGGCACATTATGCTGACGGGGAGTGGGCTCCCCCATCGGCATTGTGACAGGCAGTGGCGGCAGTCACTGCTGCCATGTTGCCTGCACTTTGGGAGGCGTGTTGTGGTCATACTGCATGAAAGCTTCGCTCTCACTGCAGTGGACCTTTTCTTTGTTCTGGTGGCCACATGTGGTATGCGTGAGGTCAGAGCCTGCTGCTGGCTGATTGGGGAATGAGGGACGCACCTTCTGATGCATGTTCTGCATTTGCCCAACACTGGCCGTGCCTCCAAATGTGCTACCACCTCAGGATGTTGGCTGGCGCGCAAGCGCATGAGCCAACATAATGATTCAGGGCCAGCAGGGCAGATGCTATGTGGATCAGCTTAAAGGGGACATGAAATCTGTGCTAATCAGCAGCAGTTAACAATGTTCCTAGTAAGAGAAATGATAAACTTGCCTCCAAATGAACCATATTTAATTGTACCTTAACAAATATTGATGTGAAAAACTGTGTTTTCAATTGTTTTTCCTTTTTTGATATACGAACAACATTCTGAACAGTTCTTTTCCTGGAACCAGTAATTTGGAGTGTTTACTATGTCACGTTTTGAGTACAGAATGCTAAACGTGAGCTATTGTCCTATCAGAACTATGCTTAGAGTTCTTTCCTCAAACCGTGACATAGTTAAAACTCCAGATCACTGGTTCCGTAAAGAGAACTGCAACACGATGCTGCCCATAAAAACAAAACAATGCAAAATACAGTTTCTCATATCACTTTTTATTCAGGTACAGTTGCCTATGTATCATTTAGGCTTATGGATATCATTTCTGTAAACTGGAACATTATAAAGAGCTACCAATTAGAAATAATTTCCTGTCCTCTTTAAGACATTAAACATGTACTTGCTAGAGGCCAGAAGGGAGAGGGCCAATATGATAGAGACCTTCAAATTACTGAAATTAATTATTTATTTAGTTTTTGTTGAGCAGGAAAGGAGGACTAGACAATTCTGCTTATTTTCAGCCTTGTCCCGGGGGAGGGGGGATACAGATGGTAACCAACTGAAACAGAACCATCAGGAGGCTGGCACTTTGGTGATCACGGCATGGAGGTGAGTGAGAACTGGTTTGCACCATACACACCTTAGGTAACATGGAGTGGTGAGGGAACCAAAGGTTGTGATTTATATCATAAGGTCCACAATGCCTGCGTTCTCATGTCGCTTTCCCTGTGGTATCAACAAAAACAACAACCATGGCCAGCTACCTTCATATGATGGGGAATCCCCCAGGGGCCTGGTTACATCTAAAAGGAGAATTGTTGGTGTGTGTGACTGTGTTTGTGTCTGTGTGTGTGTGTGTGTGTATGTATGCTGTGGTGGTGGTGGGGGGGGGGGTTGCTCCCAACCAGGTTCAAATATTTAACTTAGTATTAGACCTGCCAAGTAACTTATCCTATTGTTTATTGCTGATCTGGCATTGTACTCTTTCTGCATTCTTTAGTTGTATGCCTGTACTGGAACAATACTTGATCATACTTGTCATTAAGATGCTTGCAATGTTCAGTTTTACTGCTGTATTTGTTGCTTCATTTTGTTCTCCCCCTTCCCATCATGCTTGGAAATAAGCCTTGTCTCTGTGCACCTTCCCCATCACCAGTTTTCAAATAAACAAATAAATACATAACTATCACACTGGCTGGTAAGCAGATTTCTCTAACTCTAGGAAAAATATTTTGCTCCGATTAAAACAATGTTTTGAAAAATATGTCAGCATGCAAAATACTTTTCTGACAACTAAGAGAAAAATCAGTAGCATGCATTTGAAGTACAAAGAGTTTATAAATTGCTTTTTAAAGAAAACACCTAAACACACTGAGCAACATAAAATAGTTAAATAGATAGACAAACATTTAACAGAAACATTTAAAATAGAGGCTTACCAGTTCCTCGTAATGGACACATTTCTGAAACAGTTCCAGCTGACCAGCATTGTCCACTGTCACAACAGCACTGCATTTTGGTTAATGCTTGTGGCAGCTGATTTGTGCAGCTACTATTTACCAGGCTTGTAAAGCAATAGCCACTACGTGCATCTGGTAGGATAGAAACAGATCATGTTAATTAGCTTCAGATGTAATGCTGCATGTCACAGCAAAGAAAAATGTCTGGTTTCAAAACAAATTAACCTAGCTCCAGAATGAAAGCATGAAACATAACACTGGCCATAATGTTTCAGGGGTTACATTCAAGGAAAGTTTACAGGTATCACACCACCTGTGACACTGCCTATTGGTTTGGTGCTAGCCTTGTACCATTCATGAGGATAACTTCTGTAGAAGCCCTGTGCTTTATGGCGTTCCTGCATGAGACGATCAGAATAAGATTTTTCTTACTGCATGTCTCAGAAAGACTTGTTTGGCATACATTTTTATGTACAGTTGCCTTCTTATAACTAGCTTGCAGAGATAAGCATCCTCCGACCCAGTCCACACTACACCTGAAAAATCCCTCTGTAACGTTACAGAGGGTCCAAACCATTACCGTATTGGTTTGCATTCACAAGGTGACGTTACAGAAGGCGTTTTCAAAACCGTTACAGAACCCACTTGTGAGGTGGTTCAACAATGGTTTTGGTAACGCTTTCATTTCTGTAACATTGCCAGTGGCAGTGTGGATGTGTGAGCGTGTAGCCTCCAGTTTCCCAGTATACCTTCATACACTGTGGCAGTGCTGTAATGCATGCTGGGAGAGACTAAACCAGGAAGTAAACACTGTACAGCGTAGAGCATGAGTGGTGTCTGCAAGCAGAGAGATTTGCAACTGGCAGCAGCAAGAACCAGGCCCTGCACACCAGAAAACCTTCATATTTTTGCTCTGGAGTGCTGCGCAGGACCAACGCTTGAGCATAAACACCTATTAGGGCAGTGTTATAAGTGGAGCCTGCAGCTAGCAGTGGAAAAGTGAGCAGCACTCTCAGCTGAAGTGCTGGAGTGCCAGAACTGCTGTTGGACCCAAGGACCACTGTCACAACTGTGCTGGCTGCAGCTGCACCCAAACATAACTGTGGTGACAGCAGCTGTACTGGGGCACCTGTGGTTGTTGTGTCTGAGCCCCCAAGACCTGCATGTTACGGTGGATGGGTGCTGTCTTCACCAACTGCATCATGAGATATGCACTACTCTCACGGGGTTGACACCACTCACAGAGTGTGGACAGGCTGTAACATTTTCAAAATGTTATCAATACTGTTCAGTGGTAGTGTGGACACACTGTAACATTTTCAGTCTGTAACATTTCCAAAATGCTACAGATTTTACAGGTGTAGTGCAGACAGAGCTTTTAAGAGCAGTTCACAGTTGTAAACCAATAGACTATAAGTAAGTTTCAAGTAGTTACACCTCTAGTACATGTGCAAATAGGGCAGTGTGTCAATAACAAAAATACAAAAATATACACATCTTCTCCCATAAATGGTGGGAATAAGTGATGGTAAGGAGTGGGTGTAAAAAGTTACATCAGAGCAATGTGAATTTAGAAGAGATATGTCAAAATGTTTGCCCCAGAAAAAATCCTTCCATAGCCTCAACAGTCAGGTGGCTGAGTTGAAGAAAATGTTGCAAAACATATCTTACATGACTGGGATGTTAACATACCAGGGTACATAACCTACAGGAGAGACAGGGAGGGGAGAAGAGGTGGAGGAGTAGCTCTCTATGTAAAGGAAGGGATAAAAGCAACTGAACAAAAGAGTAAACAGGGAGGAGAGAAGGCACTGTGGGTCACCTTAGAGACTGGAAATGGCACCACAATCTGCACAGGGGTTGTGTACAGACCCCCTTGTCAGGGGAGGGAATGGACAAGGATATGATAGAAGGCATTCTTAGGATGGCAGAGAAAGGGAGATACTGTTGATGGGAGACCTGAATATGCCAGATGTTAACTGAGCACATTTGCTGCAGCCATCCAAGAGCAGGGCCATTCTCAATGCCCTACAGGTGGCTGCTAGACAGGTATGCCTCAGACAGTTAGTTTCAGAACCCACTCATGAGGGAGCAATCTTAGACCTTGTACTCTCAAATGGGGACAGTGAGAGGATCTCAGATCTAGAAGTGGGTTGCCATCTGGGAACAAGTTACCATCAAACAGTGTGGTTCACGTTAAACTCAGCTATAGAGTCAAGCCATACAAAAGTGAGGGTACTGGACTTCAGGAGGGCTGACTTTGGCAAGATGGGAGAGTGCCTTAGAAAAGCATTAACAAACAGGCTAGAAGGAGGGGTGGAGCAACAATGGGGAAACATCAAAACTGCCATCACAGAGGCAACAAGCCTTTGTGTGAAGCAAATAAACAAATCAAAATGAAAGAAAAACCCACTTTGGTTCTCAAAAGAGGTGGCGGGGAAAGTCAGGGAGAAAAAGAAAGCATTCAGGAAGTATAAGGAAACACAGAAGGAGCAGGACAGAGAGCCGTACCATTTAAGACAGAAGGAAGCAGGGAGGGAAGTCAGAATAGCAAAAGCCCAAACTGAGGAAAAGATAGACAACTCAGTTAACAAGGGAGATAAAACCTTTTATAGGTATATCAGGGAGCATAGAAAGTCAAAGGAAGGGATAGTGAGGCTGAATAGAATGGACCGTGGGTGGGCAGAGAGGGACAGTGAAAAAGCAGGGATACTGAATGAATATTTCTGCTCAGTATTCACAAAAGAGGAGGGGAAGGTGCCTAATCCAATTAACAGAAGCACTCTTGATGGGGGGGGAGGGTCAATCCCAGTCCTTTAACAGAAGAAAGGGTTCTGAAAGAACTCTTAAAACTGAAGGTGGACAAAGCAATGGGGCCTGATGGAATTCACCCCAGAATTCTAAAAGAATTAAGGGGAGAACTAGTGAAACCACTGACTACCCTTTTTAACAAATCATGGGAGGATGGTGTGGTACCTGTGGACTGGAGGAAGGCGGATGTGATTCCCCTTCACAAAAGTGGGAGCAAGACAGAGAGAAGCAGAAAACTACAGACCTGTCAGTTTGACCTCGGTGGTAGGGAAAGTGATGGAATCACTTCTGAAGGAAAGAATTGTTGAGTACCTAGAGGCCAGTGGGGCACAGGGCCCAAGGCAGCATGGGTTCACAGTGGGAAGGTCATGTCAGATGAATCTAATTGATTTCTTTGACTGGGTGACCAAAGTAGTAGACCAGGGAGGGGCTGTGGACATGGCCTACCTAGACTTTAGCAAGGTATTTGACATAGTCCCACACAAAAGATTAATAGTCAAATAAGCCAGCCTAAAGTGGGTCAGAGGGTTGTAGCCTGGGTAAAACATTGGCTGGACAACAGGACCCAGAAGGTAATTGTAAATGGAGTCCACTCTGAAGAAAGAGGGGTTACTAGTGGGGTACCTCAGGGTTTAGTACTGGGTCCAGTCCTTTTTATTGTCTTTATGAGTGACATTGCAGAGGGACCGGAAGGAAAAGTATGCCTCTTTGCAGATGACACAAAAATCTGCAACAGGGATGATAAACAAGAAGGCGTGGAAAGGGTGAGAAGGGACTTGGCAAGGTTGGAGGAATGGTCAGAAGTATGACAGCTTGGATTCAATACAAAGAAGTGCAAAATAATGCACCTGGGAAACAAAAACCCAGGGGAAGATTACACAATGACAAGGGAGGTATTAACAACAACAAAAATGGAAAGGGACCTGGGGGTAATCATATCAGATGACCTTAAGGTTAGCAAGCAATGTGAGAAGGCAGTAAGGAGGGCTGGGGGTATACTGGGCTGCATAGGGAGAGGCATCACCAGCAGAAAACAGGAAGTTGTTATCCCTCTGTACAGACAGTTGGTGAGACCCCATCTGGAGTACTGTGTCCAGTTCTGGAGAACCCATCTCCGCAAGGACATAGACAGGATGGAGGCAGTCCAGAGGAGGGCACTAAAATGGTGCAGGATCTGCACCAGAAGACATATGAAGAGAGAATTAGGAGCTTAGTATGTATACCTCGAGGAAAAAGGGACAGGGGGACATGATAGAAACTTTCAAGTACCTCAAGGGAATCAACAAAGTCCAAGAGGGTAGCATCTTTCAGAAAAAGAGACATGCAAGAACAAGGGGACACAATTTAAAGATGGGGGGGTGGTTCAGGGGAAATGTGAGGAAGTATTTTTTCACAGAGAGGATGGTGAACGCATGGAACAGCCTTCCTGAGGAGGTTGTAGGGTCTAAAACTGTGGGAGAATTCAAGAATACATGGGACAGACATAAGGCAATTCTTGTGGGGGGGGTAGGAAGAAATAGGCTGTTGGTTAACTAAGATCTGCGGCTTATCCTGTAGGTAGGGAAATGGGCAGACTAGGCGGGCCAAGCGGACCTTATCTGCCGTCAAAGTCTATGTTTCTATGTTTCTATTCAGACACTGCTGTATAGCTTCTTAAAAGTACATGTTCAGTTATTCTAATCAAATTCAGGTGAGGCATTTTGTTCCAGGATTCGACTTCAATTGTCCAGCCATTCACAAGCCAGAACTCATCTATGATTACAGTAAGTCATCATGGCTGGGATTCTGAAACTCACAAGAGATAGCAATATATTATGTCAATGCCAAGTTTATTCACAACTGAATAAGTAATTCTTATGATATACAGAAGTCAGAATTGTAACAGCTAATCATAAAAAAAAAGTAGTCTTAAAAACCCTGGGTGCTACCTGGAAATGAGCATTAAGTGTTAAATAAATGAAAACTCATGAAACTGTATGAAGGCATGTATAATGTTTGTACCAAGTTTGCCCACATTTACATACTTCCTGTAGTTCTCAAGATTTAGCCAAAATGTAACAATAAATCACAAGCCATAATTCTCTCTTAATCATTTTAGGTCAACACAGCTATGATTCTGAAATTTACAAGAAGTAGTTAGTGATGAATGAATGCTACCAGACTGGAATATGGTTGGATAAGCGGTTCTCTTTTTCACCCCTTTCCCTGCCAACTGCATTTTGTGTCAAGAATCACAAAAAATATACTGTATGTTTTTTGACCATGACACGTTGAAACAATTTATTATAAATGAAAGGCACCAAAGCATCTGATTTATTTTAAATAACTAGAAAAGGGATGGGACTCTCCTTTAGTATCTTCCAGTGCAGTAGCCGATATTATATTGAGTGTTTCTGTTGTATCATTATAATATTATATCAACTGTTGAGGCTAGGAATGTCATTTTTTTACATGAAAAGTAAGAGTAAGCAGGACTCGAAATGTTGTGAAGTTTTGCTTCACTGGTGAAGGTCCAGCAATGTTGGGACATTCACCTTCACCAATAACTTCACAAATTGTCCACTTCACCACTTTGTCACTTCACATTGAGTTTTCCTGGAGAAACAGCACTTTTTCAGGTGAAGTTAGGTGAAGTTAAGGTGAAGCTGCAACTTCACCAGTGAAATTGCACAACTTCTCTTGAAAAAGTGCCACTTCGCCTGGCAAAAACTTTGCAAAGTTGGCACTTCACGCTTCGTGAATTAGGCAAATTTTGTGAAGTATTTTGTGGAGCAAGGTTTGTCAACTTCACTCTTCTGCGCACATGACATGTGTGACACATATTAATGTACTTTTTGTGTATCAATAAGCATTAAACTGTTGCATTATGTACACTGATACATGTTGATGTATATTGACATGTTTTAATGCAAACTGATACATATAAGTATATTAGACTGGCTCAAGCATGTAGCGCTGACTACAAGCATCCCTAACTGTTTTAAAGTTATATACCTTTTGAAATATAATGGGCCCAATTCAGAAAGCCTCTCATAGACTGAAGCAAGCTGCAGCAAACCGCAGCTTGCGTTGATCCCCGATCGACCAGGAATCCTGTGCTGTGGGGTGCAGGATGCCACGGGCGAGCAATGGCACAGGTTTCCTCCCATCCAGTGATGACTACAGGGGTGGTGCATGGGCTGTTAGATCATCTCCAGGCTGGTCTAACAGTCACAGACCATGCACCCAGGGGGGATTCCTGAATCCCTCTGTAGAGGCTGCTATAGTCTGCTTCTGCTGCAAGCCCCATAGCACCATGGTGCACCCTCCAAATGAGTGCAGGGCTGGCACAGGACCTGTTGGCTGCTAGGGGTCCTGAGGTTGCCACAGCTTGCATTCATGAATCACAGTCTGCACAGTTTTTGATGCAAGGTGCCCATTACATCAAATCCAAGAGACAAAGGCATCTTGCATCAAATTGTTGGCTTTATGAATCTGGCCCACTGTCATTAGTAATGGCTAACTTTGGAACTTTTAGGATTAGAACCTTTTTTTAAA
Organism: Neoceratodus forsteri; assembly: GCA_016271365.2. Classification (NCBI taxonomy): domain Eukaryota; kingdom Metazoa; phylum Chordata; order Ceratodontiformes; family Ceratodontidae; genus Neoceratodus; species Neoceratodus forsteri. Next base: position 762,924,789 of record CM028138.1, on the reverse strand, counting down.
TAGAAGTGTGGAGTCAGTCCTACCTGCCTAAGCCCAGTCAGCACAATTTCCATGTATGGAAGGGTATCAAAACGTGTCAATATATTTAAATATATATCACTATCAAAGAAATTGTCTTTCAAAAGGTATAACTTTGAAACGTTTAGAGCAAGAAAGTTATTTTTTTTTAAATGAAAGCTTGGAGTCAGCACTACATGCCTCAACATATCATTATGAATGGATATGCACCAAAATGTATCCATATACATTTCCTCCTGACAGGTTTTAAAAAAAAACATTTTTAACATGATGTTTGTTTTTTCAAGTTTCATGTGAAAAATGTATATCACTATGTTTTGATATATATCAATACCTATCAATATTCTAAGAAATGTTGCACTGACTCCAAGCTTTCATTTAAAATAATAAGTTCCTAGACTTTACAGTTCCAGAGTTATCATATATCAAAGAGATTATGTTTTCAAATGGTATAACTTTGGAACTGTACGAGCTAGAAACTATATTTTTTCAAACAAAACCTCAGAATCAGTGCGTCACATTTTATAATTTTACTGTGTATTGATAAGCATAGAAACATATTGGTATACATTTTTTCCTTATGACAATTTACTAAATAAATTCCATGACATTTTGTTTTTTTTTAAATGTCAAGGGAAAAACATATATCAATGTAATTTATGTATATAAATACACAGTTATATGTTGAGATATGTAGCACTGACTCCAAGCATTCATTTAAACACTTTAGTTTCTAGCACTAATAATTCCAAAGTTAGCCCACATCAAAGAAATTACCCTTTAAAAATTATAAAATGGAATGACTTTGGAATTGGGATGGTTCAGGATTTAATATTTTTGAAAATGAGAGCTCAAAGTCAGTGCTGCATGTCTAAGCCACGCTGATACTCATTATGTAGTAATATGCATTAAAATACATTGAAATGTATTGCTATATATTGATATATTTTGACATGTTTTTAATACATATATAAAAACATAAAAAAAAAACCACTGAGAATGCAGGGACATGCAAAAAATACATGCACATACCTCATTGTTTATACCCACACAACACACAACAGAAAATACAGAATACACTAGCACGAAAGTTAGAGCGTTGTTGGAGGAGGTCCTGGGCCCTGGAGGACAAATTATTTCTGATGTCCCATTATAAGGAATATCAGAAGGAACTCACTCGTAAAATGGCAGAGTTTCTGTCGAGAGAGATTCCCGCTGGGAGGAACCAACCAGCATAGCTCTTTTGGACTGCAGACATGCTTCTTCATCCAGCCTGTCTGGAGCTTGTGAGAGCATTTACACCAATGAAATGTGAGGAGTTCACTTGGTTCTTCTCAAATAGTGTGTCCTCCATTAGTGCTAGATTTATTCCAAGTGGGCTGGGACAGCCCAGCAGAGGAGAGCCTCTGAGTCAGGGATGCAATCAGTGGTCCTGGTAGGAGTTTTGGCCAGTGACAATGGAAGAGGTATGTGAGGTGATCTTGGAGCTATGGACAACATTTTGCAACCTGGATCCAGGCCCTACACAATTACCAGTGGGTTGTGTTGGACATCTTGGCCTGGTGTTTACAGAGATTGCTGGTGCTTCTTATCAGAGGAGTGTTTTCCAGTGGTGCTTAAGTGTGCACTGGTGAAGCTTCTTCTGAAGAAACCAACTTTGGACCCAGAGGTCTTGGGAAATTACTGTTCAGTCTCTAACCTTTCCTTTCTGGGAAAGGTTATTGAGAAGTTTGTTGTGCTTCAGCATGAGTCTCACCTCACAGCCTTTGACATCTTTGAGCCACTCCAGTCTGGGTTTCGCTCCAAGCATTGCACTGAAACTGCACTTGTCTGAGTGCACAATGACCAGCTCAGGGCAAGGGATAGAGGAGAATGGTCAGTTCTCAACCTCATGGATCTCTCATCAGTATTTTATACCCTGGACCATGGGCTGCTTCTGGACTGGCTCAGGAAGTATGCATGGCTCACTGGCAAGGTCATCTGTTGGTTTGAGTCCTATCTCAAGGACAGAACTCAGAGGGTAGTGTTAGGAAGAGTTTCCTTACACCCAGTGGTTCTGTTCTGTGGCGTACCCCAGGGCTTGGTCCTGTCACCTAAGTTGTTCACAGTCTATATGCTGCCCCTGGGTAAGATCATTAGACAATATGGGCTTGGACTTCATTTCTATGCAGCTGATGCCCAATTCTATATGTCTTTTGCACCTGGGATATGGGTGTGGTTGACATGCTCAATAGATGACTGGCTGAAATCCAAGACTGGACATCATCAAGCTGGCTGAGAGTTAACCCAGAGAAAACTGAAGTCCTAGTGATTGAGCCGGGCAATTTGCGGGGGAAGGGGGCTGCTGAGAAGGAGTATGAACATATAAACATACGAAAATGCCATCAGAAGCAGGTCTTTCCAGTCTATTGAGTTTGCTTGATTATGCAGCTAGCCCCTCAACTTGCAGCTGCCCACCCTCCCCACCCTCTTCATCAGAACCCCCACTCACCCTGTCCCAACCCATCTTAAATCCACCCACCGTTCTACAAGATATCACCTCCTCAGGCAGAGCATTCCACCTGTCCGCCACCCGTTCAGTGAAAAAATATCTCCTGATTTCCCCCTTGAATCTTCCCACCTCCAATCTCAGCTGATGCCCGCTCATATCCCTCCCTCTTCTAAGCTGTAAAATCCCTTCTGTGTTAGCCTTATACATCTCCTTAAGGTACTTAGAGGTTTCAATCATATCCCCCCGTCCCTCCTCTCCTCCATGGAGTACATGTTCAGCTCATCCAATCTATCCCAGTAGGATTTTCCCTCCAATCCTTGGATCATCTTGGTCACCCTACATTGTACCCCCTCCAACAATTTGATGTCCTGCTTCAGGAGTGGGTGCCAGTACTGCACACATTACTCCAGGTATGGCCTGATCAGAGATCTGTACAAGGGAAGGATCACCTCCCTATTTCTGGAGGAGATTCCCCTCGTTATGCACCCCAGCATCCCTTTCGCTATTGCTGCCGCCTTCCTGCACTGAGCTGAGTTGTTCGTGCTACCTGTTATAAGCACCCCCAGATCTCTTTTCCTCCACGGTGCTTTCCAGGTGCACCCATCCCAGCTGATAGCTCCTCCCCTGGTTCCTAGCTCCAAAATGCAGTACCTTGCACTTCTTGGCGTTGAACCCCACCTGCCATGTTTCTGACCACTCCTGTAGTTTGTTCAGGTCCTCCTGAAGCCCATTCCACCCTTCAGTGTCATCTAACACAGCTCCCATCTTCATATCATCAGCGAACAGATTGAGCCTACTTGGGATCCCATGTGAGATATCAGCTATGTATATCCCAAACAGCACTGGTCCCAGTACCAATCACTGTGACACCCGCTCATCACTTCCCTCAGTGATGAGAGTTCCCCACCACCCTCTGCTGCTTTCCATTCAGTCAGTTGATGATCCATCTGACCATCTTTGTTCCCACCCCTATGTATTCCAGCTTCCTCCAGCCTCCCATGCGGCAGAAAATCAAAGGTCTTGCTGAAGTCCAAATACAGGACATCCACTGCATGGCCCCTGTCCAGTTCTCTGGTCATCCAGTCATAATACTCAATTAGATTTGTCTGACATGACCTGCCTAAGACAAACCCATATTGTTGGCTGTCCTGGAGACCACTGTCCTCCAAAAAGGTCACTAGTTCCTCTTTTAGGATTGTTTCCATGAGCTTCTCCACAAGTGATGTGAGGCTCACTGGTCTGTAGTTGCCCGGTTCATCTCTAGGGCCACTTTTGTGAATGGGCACCACATGGGCCATCCTCCAGTCTTGTGGTATGCATCCTGTGTCCAGGGAGGTATTGAACAGGTCAGCCAGTGATCCTGCTAGGATCTCTTCCAGCTCCCTGAGTACCCTAGGGTGAATGCCATCCGGTCCTGGTACCTTGTCCACCCTCACTCCACTCCTCTCCTCATCTACCTCCTCCACTCACTCCTCCATTCCACCCTCACTCTACCCACTCCACCCCTCCCTTGGGGTATCTGCCGCCCTTTCTCCTTCATGAACACAAAGCAGAAGTATTCATTTAATGCCTCTGCCTGATCCACCCCCAGGCTTTGGCTTGGTCCCTCTGGGCTTGTAGCCTGCCACCAAAGTGAAAAATCTGGGAGTCATTCTAGATGAGGGCCTGACAAAGGAGGCTCAAGTGATGGCAGTAGTCTGGAATAGCTTTTTCCATCTGCAGAATATCATCCAGATTAAGTTCCTTATCGCTTCTGGTGACCCAGCCACACTGGAACATGTGTGTGTGTGACCTCAAGGCTCGATTACTGCAGTGCTCTCTAACGTGGGATAGGTGCCTCCTGATAGTTCAGATGACAAGGTTGAACATGTCAGGGCACTGGTCATTTGAGGTTGTGGGCCTGGTCCTGTGGAACTCCCTGCCAAGATCTTTGAGGGGGTGCTCAGTGCAGGTCTTTAAAAGGGACTTGAAAACCTGTTTATTCCAGCAGGTTTTTGGAGTGAATTTGTGACATCTTGAAATCCCTTTTTGTAATATTTATTAGTAGATTTATTTATTAATATTTTTTTTAGAGTGTGATAGAGTTGTACATGCTGCATATTGTTATTTATCCTATGTTATCATAATGATACCCAGAGCCTGCTGGGAAGGGTGCCACAAATAAATAAAGACTATTACCACTACTACCACGCAGATGGCCAGAGTTCAGTACAAGACTCCTGTCGCCATGCCTGCAGGAAGGCCGGGCTGCAGGCATCTACTAGATGGCAGCATACCTCAGCCCATGAGGGCTGGCGGTGGGTTTCATTGTGAAGCGACCCCTGCAGGTGAGCCAGGAAACTTGCCCCTTTCACAGGGGCATGCTACATTACCAAAGCTGTAGGGGAAGAGGGAAGAACAAGAAGAGAAAACGTGGAAGAAAAAAAAAATCACCTGTTATCTGAATGATAGCAAATCACCTGAACAGGGTATGTCCCTCATCAACATCAGATATCTGGGGGCAAAGGTAGGAAGCAGGCAGGTAGAAAATCCTTTATAAACATTTTCTAAAAATAGCAAGTACAGTATTACATTTTAAGTGAATTGCAATACCTGCAGACACTGTGCTAGTCTGTTAACTGTGCACATGGCAGTTGTACTACCACAATGTACTCTAGCTTACATGATATGGCAGAATTAGGCTTGACAAATAAAGGGCAAGCCAGGTTGTCCCCAGCCCCTCCCAGAAATTCAAGGTAGGAAACCTGGGGTTGGAGGTGGAGGAGCCAGTGACATCACCAGGTAGTGGGACGGGGACACTGGAGGGCATCATATGATAAGGAGCCCAGAAATCCGGAGGATTGGCCAGGAGGAGGAGCCAACAGGGGTCCTGATTGGGGTCCTAACTGGTTATTTAAGGGCAGCTCACAGGCAGCTAGCCCTCTTTTGCTGGGATTTTTTGTACAGTTTAAGCACATTCATTGGCGAATGAAGGTAAGGCACAATCTGGTTAGCTAGGCCACTACAAGCCATGAGGCAAAGGATGGTAGCATGGCTAGGCCCAGTGGAAACTGCATGGTTTTAAAAGGGCCAGCCATGCAGATACAGTATTTGTTTAAGAAGAATGTATCAACTGCTGTGTTTTTTGTGTTTAAGAGCTTAGACATAAGGCTGGAGAATGCCTCACTGCAGGCTGTTTGTATCTGGTTGGGTGGCGGGCCATGGGTGAACCACACAGCAGCAGGCAGCAGCATAGCTAAAAAAAAAAGGAGGGGCTTTGTCTTTGTAGTTTGCTGTTTGAATCGGAAAGTAAGGAGTAATTGCAGCACAAGTTGTACTGTGGGTAGTCTGAAGGGCGGGCCATGCGGCAGGAGGAGCTACATTTTGGTAAACAGCCAGGCAAGTGCTGTTGTTGCTAGAATGCTGTGATGCTTATAAAGGTTTTGGTGCTTGCTGCAAGGCTTGAATCTGATGACTTGTTGTGTGAAGCACAGAACGAGTGGCACGCCTTGGTAGGCCGGGGGGTGGGCTGCATGGCAGTGGGAAGAGGTTTTTGAAAGAAAAGGAGCTTTTTTATGTGCATCATGGTCTGGGGTGGTTTGTTTGAGCCAGAATGCTGGGAGGGGAGCCCAGACATTGGAAGAAGGTGTAAACCATGGGATAGGCCTCTGGCAGACCATGTGGCTAGTGGCAGCATCTCGGGGGAGCCTGAGCATTGGCATGGATAGGGCCAGCCTTGGCCTGGGGAACAAAGAGCTTTGTTTGTTTTGGGTGGTTGCTAGAAGATGAAAGCCCCCAGACCGCGCAATGCTGTTTCTCTGTGGTTAGTTTACTTGGGGGTAGGCCCAGAGAAAGGGCTCGCTGGCTTTCATGGTGAAGTTTTGAGGTGGGCATGCAGGAGCTTGGAGGCACCTCATCCTGGCTTGGGGGGGACCGGGGCAATGAAGCGAAGGTCAGAGCTAGGGGCAACTACTGGGCAGGGCAGGTCATGGACTGGCAGGCATCGCTACTGTGGTGACTACAAGGAGGGGAGTCACCAGGGGTTGCAGGGCACTTTGAAGATTTGTGTAGGGCCTGGAAGCTTGCCTGGTGGCAGGACACACTGCAGGTGATGCTCGGAGGGCATGCAGCACCATGGGGGAGAGGCCTGCTTGGCTGGGATCAGGCGAAGCAAGCCCGAGCGCCCAGAGGCAGAAGCCAGGTTGGGAAGTGGAGCACCAGTGGAAAGTGGGTGTTTGGGCCTAGGTATCACTGCAGCCTTGGGGGGGAGGCTGCCAGCAGGCACTTAAGAGGAAGTACGGGCCAGGCGGAACCTGTGAGAAATGGAAAAGAGGGCCAGCAGCATGGAAGGGCCACCGTGGGGGAGAGCAACCATGTGGGCTGGGGGGTGAGTTCAAGGATCAAGGAGGATAGATGCCTAATCACACCTGACAGGATGGTGGGGCCCAGTAGAGGGGCCCACTGAGGGGCCGTGGGCAGGGTTTAGCCTGTGGAATCCATATACAGCAAGTACTATAGGGGGTGGCAACGGGCGCCTGGTGTATAACTGAGGGAGTTTTTCCTGGGATCCATGAGTAACTGGAGCCAGGAGGGAGTCAGGGTAGGGGTTTCTGGGGAAGGAGATGAGTGGGGGAAGCCTGGATGGGGGTCAGAATGTGGTGAATATCACCAATGATGGTAACCTCAAGGAGTACTTGGAGGGTCTCCTTGGGGACATGGGCGAAGCTGGGAAAGATAAAATGGAGAAGGCTTTACAGGACATACGGGGGAAGAAGAAGAGCAGGGGGATCAGGGGGGTGGAAAGCGCGGGACCAGAAATATGACGGGTCCCTGGGTCTCACGTTGAGTGACCATGTGCCAGTCTTGTTGAAGGAGTGGCTATGGCAAGGTGAGTTTGTGGACATATTCAGACTGGTGGATGAGGACACCACCAAGAAGTATGAACAAAAGGAGATGGTGGGTAAGTCGGAGATGGCTGTGGCACTTGCGGTGGTAGGCCACAAGGCTGAGGAGGCAAAATGGAAAGGAAAAACCTTTGATAACTGGCAAGTGGGATTCATGGTGTATAGTGCCATAATTTTGGAGAAGAAGTTGAAACTAGCCATTCCAATGCTGACTTACATGGCGACCATCAGGGATGCATATAAGACCAAGCTGGGATTCGGATGACTCAAATACGATGAGGCCTTCCAGAGGTGCATGGCAGCAATGGAGGATTTGAGGTGGGACAGTACATATGCTGAGCTGTGGGTGAAGATGATGTACTTGTCGAGTCGGGAATTCCAACTGGGGGACTCCAGGAGGCAGAGCACGCTGACTGCAGGTGCCAAAACCTGTTGGGGATTCAACAAGGCATCCTGCAACTGGACATACTGTAAATTCAGGCACGTATGCTCAAGGTGCGGGGAGGCACCCAGTGGCAACCTGCAGGCAAGGGGGAGGGGAGGGAACAAGGGAGCAGCCACCAACAGGATCTCCTTCAAGGGGATGTGGGGGAGACCCCAGCAGAGGAAGGGGGGCATAACAGGGGAGGCCTTGGGGCCACCTACGGTTATTAGACAAGACAAGGAAAGGGGAAGGTGTGGGTACCTGCTAGCATGCACCCCCATCATCCAGGAGGTGGTGAAGGTGTGGACACAGGAGTGCCCAGACAGGAAGGTGGGTGAGAGCCTCTGTGTGGGTTTCAGGGAAGGTTTCCTGCTGGGTTTCCATGGACTGAGGAAAGGGTGAGGGCCAAGAACCTGGGTTAGGTAAGAGGAAAAGAGGAGGTGGTCAGGAAAAGATAACGAAGGAGATAAGTGTGGGATGGGTGGAGGGCTGCTAGCAGTACCACTGTGCCCTGAATTCTGAGTATTCCCCTGGAGGGTATTCAAGAAGCAAGCGGGCGAGTATAGGTTGATCCACCATTTGTCATAACAGAAGGGCAATCGTGAATGATGGCATTCAGGACCACCTCAGAGCAGTGTCCACTTGTTAGATAAAGCGTGGAGATGATAAGGGTGATAAACAGGGTGTGGTAGGTGAAGACAGACATAGAGTCTATGTTTTGCTGCTGCCAGTCAGCCTGGCTGACAGGGACCTGCTGGGTTTCCAGCTCGAGGAGGGTTAACCGACAAGGCCATGCCCATGGGCTGCCCAGTGGCCTGTTCAACTATTAAGGCCTTCAGATCATGGGCCCAGTGGGTGTTCAGGGAGAAGTATGGTCACAAGAGGGTCGTGCACTATCTGGATGATTTTCTGATAACTGGAGAGAGCCACACCGAGGTTCAGGGCATGTTGGGGCACTTCACGGTGATGTGTGAGCAGATTGGTATCCCACTGGCGCAGGGGAAGACGGAGGGCCCGGCTTGTATGCTGGAGTTCCTGGGGATCAAGGTGGACTTGGAACAAGGTTGTTTCCAGCTACTGGGTAACAAGGTGGTCAGATTGTGGGGCCTACTGGCACAGGTAATAAGGAGGCAGAGGGTGCCGCTGGTACAGGTACAGCAACTGCTGGGGCATGTTAATTTTGCATGCAAGGTGATCAGCCCAGGGAGGGCATTTATGAGGAGCCTAGGGAGGGTGACCGGTAAGGTGAAGAAGCCACACCACTGAGTGGATATCTCCAAAGGCATACGAGAGGACCTCAAGGCTTGGGAGGAATTCCTGGACCAGTATAACGGGGTGATGTTCTAGCAGTTGGAATGGAAGCACAACACAGAGCTAGAGCTCTACATCAACACCTCAGGGGCGCTCAGGATGGGAGCATATTTTAAAGGGGAATGAATGGCAGAGGCCTGGCCAAGTCAATGGGGGTGATAGGCCTTTTGAGAAACATCACCTTTTTGGAAATATTCCCAATTTGGGCAGCCATGGAGGTCTGGGGAGAGCAGATGAGGGGAAAACGCATCATGCTGTGGTGCAACAACAAAGGGGTGGTAGAGGTCATCAACAGTCAGGGCGGGAACATGGAGACAGTGGGACGATTAATGAGGAGGTTGGTACTGTTGGGTCTGAAGCTAAATGTGTTGTTTAAAGCACAGTATATTCCGGGGATCAAGAATGAATTGGCTGACAGTCTTTCCTGCTTCCAGCTTGACAGGTTCCGGAGACTGGTGCCACAAGCAGCGACACACAGGACCAGGGTCCCAGACTGGATATGGGAGATTGGAGAGCTGATCAGGGGCCAGTAGTTGAACAAGGTGATGGGGGCCACATGGAAAGTATGCAACTTGGCCCAGCAGGCTCGCCTCTTCAGGGTGGTATTTGCAGTAATAGCAGATGGGGCATTCAGAGTGGTGGAGGCAGTGGCCCCCCGAAAAGGGGTGTCCAAACTCAATCTACAGCATGAGGGGGTGTGGGTGGAGGGGGATGCCATCACCATCAGGTTGGTCAGGTCAAAAACAGACCACAAGGGCCGGGGAACCACTGTGACCCTGCACCGGAAGCCGAGGGCTCAAGTTGTGCAGTGGCAGCATGGGAGGATATGAGAGCCACGGGGGCAGAGCTGGGGGGCAATGTTCCGAAGCATGGGGACGGAATGCCAGTCACAGCATTCCAGGTGGGGAAGTAATGAAGAAGGTGCTAGTGTTCATAGGGGAAGCTCCGGCAAGTTCGCCCCACACTCCTTCAGGATTGGCGCACCTTCGGAGGCAGCAAAAAGGGGGGACACAGTGGAGTAGCTGAAGAGAACTGGCCACTGGTGGTCAGACAGTTACAAATGGTATGTTAGGTACTAACAATGATGGCTCACACTATTTTCTTTTGTTCCCGTGGCAGATACCAGATGGAAGGTGTGGATTGTGGGGCATTCGTTTGTGTACTGGGCAGAGAAGTTTGCAGTCACCATGGGCAGAGGAACCCAACTGCACCCAGAATCTAATTGTACCAAAGTACAATGGAAAGGCATCAGGGGTATGAAGTGGGCCCAGCTAGTGCCTGTACTCCAGGAATTGAAGGGGCAATGGGCAGGCCAGAATGCATTGTGGTGCACTTGGGAGGGCAATGATCTGGGAGGAATACCCTGGGGAGATTTGGGGCAGACAATGTTGGGGGATTTTGAAACCATTCGAGGATGGTGGCCAGGTCTAACCATCGGCTGGTGTGAAATCACGTCCAGAAGGGTATGGAGGGGGGTCAAGGATGTCAAGCTGACAGAAAAAGTCAGGAAGCATCTCAACAATAGGGAAGCAAGAGTGGTCATAGAGATGGGGGAAGGGTTCACATCCAACACAGGGACATAGCATACGATCAGGCTGCGGTCTACAGATCAGACGGGGTACACCTGACGGAGTTCGGGATGTGCCTTTTCCTAAGACCAATCGGGGAGCTAGTGGGGAAGATAGCCCAAAGAGACCTGAGGTTCTAACCCACAAGAGGGGAGCCCAGCCATCCAAGCACAAGCGGAAGGGGAGGCAGTGGAAGAAATAAAAAGGGGGGGAGGGGACTAGAGGTGAGGGAGGGGGTAGGACCATGGTCTGGGGGCAAGGAGCCCAGGCATGGATTAAAAGGGAAGGGGAATAGGTCTGGGTGCCAGATGCAGAGTGTCTGGGCCTGGAAGGGGAGGCCCAGATTCAACAGGCTTGGTTCTAGTGATGGAGGAGGGGGCCGGATTCAGTGAATGGACCCAGAAGAAAGGAAGAGAGATAACAACCAGGAGGAAGATGAGGCCAGAAGGAGAAGAATGTGAATGATTAAATTATGTTATGATAAATGTGTATGATTGTACATGGCAATTGAGATGTAAAGGGACAGATTGTGCCATGTTAATTAATAAATATGTTTGCCAACGAGCATTCAAAGATTCCAGAAGTGATGTGGTGTGAGTCATTTCTGGAGGGGGGGAGTCAGGACATTAAGCTTGCAAATAAAGGGCAAGCTAGGCTGTCTCCCAGGCCCCTCGTAGAAATTCAAGGTAGGAAAACTGGGGATGGGGGAGGGGAAGGGAGCCAGTGACATCACCAGGTAGGGGCGGGGACAAAGAAGGACATCCTATGACAGGAGCCCAGGGACCCAGTGGATTGGCCAGGGGAGGAGCCAACAGGGGTCCTAATTGGGGTCCTAACTGGTTATTTATTTATTTATTTACTTATTTATTTATTTAAGCGTTTAACCAGGAAGGCATGATGAGCAGGCTACTGCACGATTCCAGATGCGTCCTGGGGGAAGGGGGTACACATACACAGTTGAATGACAAGCAAATACAATTGAGATTCATGAAGGGCAGCTCACAGGCAGATAGCCCTCTTTTGCTGGAATTTTTCCCACCCACCCGGTAATGAAGGGGTTCAGGGGGAGGGAGACAAGCTGGCACATAGTTGGAGAGGGCAAGAATGGTTTGGCGCCTTAGGCCTGGTCATGGGGCCATATACACATGGAGCTGTGAAGAGGCAGCTGAGGGCCAGGGGCAAGGTGGAGCTCCCGCTGGGATGCAAGGCACAGTGTGCCCAAGGTCAAGGAGTATAGGCAAGGAGCACATGAAAGAGGTGCTGGAGGAGGAGAAGAGATAAAAGGGTAGAAAAAATAAAAAGGGTGAGGGGGCTAGAGGTGGGGGGAGGTGGGTTGGACCATGGGCTGGGGGCAAGGAGCCCAGGCATGGATTAAAAGGGGAAGGGGGAATAGATCTGGGTGCCAGATTCAGTGTGTCTGGGCCTGAAAGGGGAGGCCCAGCTTCAGCAGGGAACCGGCCTGGTTCTGGTACCGGAGGGGGTCAGATTCAGTGTCCAGCCCCGGAAGAACGGAAGAGAGAGAGAGATAACAACCAGGAGGAAGATGAGGCCAGAAGGAGAAGAATGTGGAAGACTAAATTATGTTATGATAAATGTAGATGATTAGATATGACAATTGAGATATAAAGGGACAGATTGTGCCTTGTTAATTAATAAATATGTTTGCCAACGAGCATCCAAAGATTCCCAAAGTGGTGTGGTGTCAGTCATTTCTGGGGTGGGGTTCAAGGGACAATAACTTTAAAGACCTAACTGCAAAATATTTGCTTCTATGCCTTCAACAATTATCCATGAAGTTAAAGTACACTAAAGAAGACCACTTTTCTTACCTATACATCTTGAGCTATCAGCTGTAGTGTAATAACCCATAGGACACTTGCAGACGTAACCGCCAACTGTGTTGGAACATTCGCCTTCATCACATATGCCGGAATGACACTGCATTCATCAATATCTAAAAACAAAAGATATTACCAGTTCGATGTTAATGACGTCACTGACACATTCCTATTGTGATATGATCATTTATTTTGTCAAAACCTCTTAGTTATCCAAAGGACATACACTGTATAAAATAAAATGCAGCACTGCAATCATACAGTACTGACAGATTGTTGATGTTATCAGCTTGAAATCAACCAACTTTGTGTGCCTACTATACCAAACAGCAATTCTGCATTATCATGAAAATTTATTTGGTGGCTAGTCTTCTCCAGATTAAATTACATTCCACTAAACCACCAGTTGTCATCTTCTGTCTTATGTTTCTATGTACATTAAACTAAACACACCATCTAAACTGCAGAGGAGAGAATTATATGGTTCAGTTTTTACATATAATTTTAAGAGTGTGATAAACAGTATTGTAAAATGGGTTTGTAAAATCCTGCAGGTATCACATCAAGTCCATGCGGACCAAAGGAATGTGGTCAATAGTGCATGATCAAAATGTCAAAATACGGAAGAGCACTGTATGCAAAACAGCACTTGTGTGACACCGCGTAGTGAGGAGGTGACATAACCACACTCTGTCGATCCTGAGTCGGAGTGGTGATCCATGGTCGCATGGTGTTGTAATAGTAGATCTATACTTAAGGGAAAGGTTGCTTGTTCTATTCGTGGGGTAGTATGTGCTGTTGTATGCGTGGCTAGTGTGTGACGTTTTTCCCTTTTTCCATTAACTTATAGACAGGCACGGTTTTTCCTTGCATGGTTAAGTCTATGCTGTTTTTACCATGCTGTATCATTTTTAACAGAGTTGATGAGGAACCATCCTACACTGTGATTGGTCGAATTTGATCACATAACCATTGTTTATTAGAGCACAACCCGCACGTTAGTATTTCTTTCAATTTTTATAAAATTTTCATCTACTAACCCACCAAATTTATAAGTGCAATAACACTTCCCAGTTTTTTACTTACTGTTGTAATCACCTATGTATGTTTGTGTCCCAACAAATGAGTGGAGCAGGTGACCAGCACCTTAGGAGTTGGCAGGAGTCTGCAGAAGGAAGCAAGGAAGGAGGGGACTCTACTGGTTGACTAAGGTAAGGTACTTCTTCACAACTGTGTATTAGTCACTTCTGGGAAGGGCAGAAGGTCAAAGGTAGGCCAAAACTGTCAATAGGAGTAACAGCCTATCTAGGGTAGGAGTATATAAAGATTTAAGCAAGGCACAAGGGAACACGAATAGAAACAAATAAAAAAGGGAACAACCAGAAACACCCTATCAGGGTTAAGAGTACAAAAGTATCTCTAGGTAACACAGGGATGATAGAAGTTGGGAACGCTGGGAGTGGTGCAATGTAATTGCTGTGAGGCAAGTTTTTTGAAAGACCTTCTGGAGGCTGCAGTGCTGTCCCATCTACACACACATCTCTGGTTTGAGGGAGAAGATCACTAGACTCCAAGCCAAGTTGGCTAGGATTCAGAGGACCTCTTCCCTCAGTCAGCTGCCACAAAATCTGCCGCCATTACCTCAGACAATGCCAGGAAGGAGGAACATCTGGACTATGTTGGGATCTGGAAGGGTGAAGATGGTGGGACAGAGGCACATTCCTCAGCTGGTACTATTACATAATTCCTAAGCCACTCAGGCAGGGTGGGACTGCTGGGAGAAGGCACTCGTGATAGTGACCAGGGAGGATGTAGGAGTCCCTCCATAGTGGAGATCACAAGAAGGGTGGTAGAGTACCACAGAGAAGGAGACTGCAACTTCTGGTGGGGGACTTGATTGTTAAGGGGATAGTTTTGGGAACAGGGAAGGAAGGGAGAGACAGGTTTGGTGCCTATGTGACGTACTGTCTGGAGGGATGGAAAGCAGATTCTTAGGATAGCTAGGACAGCAGGATAGGAGGGAGAGTTGGATGTCAGTGTCCAGGTGAGGACTAGTGACCTAGCTAGAGATGGCTTTGGGACAGTGCAGGTGGAGTTTGGGAGCTGGGGAGTGGTCTTAGACAGGTAGCTCACTCAGTGTCTTTTGTTGAAGAACTGCCTGTCTATAACAGTGAAGAAGAGTGGGATCTCCCCACCAGGAGCTTCAACTAATGGCTAAAGGAATGGTGCAGACAGGAGGGGTTCAGCTACATTGGTAACTGATGACCCACATGGGATGATAAGGGCCTATGCAGTGGTGATGACCGGAATCTATCCAAGAGGGGAACAACAGTCCCAGAGGACGGTTTAAATGTTACCTCAATGAACATTTAAACTAGCCAAGTGGTGGTGGAAGGAATTGGGAAGGCAGAAACTGCCCCCCCCCAAAGACTGAAGCAGAGAATAAGGAGAACCCAAGAGAAGAGGAATCCCCCAGCATGCAAATTAATAAAGGAAGCTGGGTGGTAGAGACAAAGACGGAGGAGAAGGGGAGAATTAAAAAGATGGGGAAAGGAGGGAGGCCAAAAAGGAAAAAAGGGGCAGCAAGCAGAGTGGAAGCAAACTCTGGGAAGGTCAGGAAAGGTTGAGCACTCCATGGAAGTTCAATTAATGTGGTAGAGACAAAAACATTTTCTTCAAGAGTTTTTATTGCTACAAAACAGCAAAGTTACAGGAAAGTTCTTGTCACTCCTGATCAAAGCCCCTGTGCTTCAATGTTTTTCTTCCTCAGGTGGCTCAAATAAACTTTGGAAGGCCATGTGAACGAATGCTAGAAGTATAGGAAATAAGATTCCAGACTCCAGAGGCCTTTATGGAAGAGGCAAACCTGGATATTGTGATCACTACTGAGTCATGGTGCACTGAAAATCATGAGTGGAATATGGCCATACCAGGCTACACTCTGTTCAGGAAGGACTGGATGGGAAGGAAAGGAGTAAGAGTGGTGCTTTATCTGAGGGAAAGTATAAAAGTGACAGAGATACAGGGAATACAGGGAGAGGCAGAAGTACTGTTGGTCACCCTGGAGACAGGGAATGGAGCCACTATTCAAACTTGAGAGGTCTACAGACCTGCAGAATACAGGGGGAGGAATTAATCAAGGTACTGTTGGAAGACACGGGCAAGGTGGCAGAAAAGGGGAGGTGCTGCTGGTGGGGGTTTCAACCTGCTGGGTCTAGATTGGAGCTTCTCAGCAGGGACATCCTAGACTCTTGGGGGGGCATTCCTCAGGCAAATAGTCAGTAAACCCCCTCATGATGGGACAATACTTTACCTGGTACTTACTAACAAGGACAGTGTTGCAGACATCAAGGTGGAAGGGCACCTGGGAAATAATGATCACTGTATGGTGTGGTTCAATATAAGGATGGCAGTGGCATCAAACCACACAAGGGCAAGGGTCCTGGACTCTAAGAGGGTAGATTTTATAAAGATGGGTGAATGTCTCAGGGATGACCTAGTAGGGTGGAGGAACAGTGGGTGAAGCTAAAAGGGAGCATAGTAAAGGCAACAAACCTCTGCATCAAACAAGTGAGCAAAATCAAGAGGAAAAAAGCGACCACCTTGGTTCTGAAAAGAGGTGGCTTAAAAGGTTACGGTTAAAGAGGCAGCATTCAGAAGGTATAAGGAGGTGCAAAGGGAGCAGGATAGGGAAAAGTAGCAGGAGAAACAGAGGGAAGCAGGGGAAACAGTAAGGAGTGCAAAGGTGCAAAGTGAAGAGAGTATAGTCCAGTGGGTAATGAAAGGGGCCAAGACATTTTTTAAAAACAAAAACAAGACGCTGCATCAGCATGTGGTCTAAAAGCAAAACAAAATGGTTATATTAAATGCACGCTGAAAATAGAAAATACAGTTAAAAATCTACGTTTCGACCTTAGGTCTTATTCAGGAAATATCTAAAAGAAAAAAAAACAGTTTGTGTAGAGGGGAGGTAAAATGAGGGATATATATATATATATATATCTCGCATTGGGACCACGAGGAGGTCGTTAGGGCTCCAAGAAAGAAGCCCTCCCCCAGCTGCTCACTCCCCGAATCCAGGTACTGAAGACGGCATTCTCTGAGCGTGAGTAGGCTGTCCCTCTATCAGTCTTTGTTTGCCCCGCCGCCCCCATCACCACCCTTGGTGAACTCCTGTATTTATTGTGGTGGTCACGTAGCGCACTGAGCCTATCAGCCCACTTTCCCCTCTGCAGCTAATCACCTTCCACCACCAGAGGGCTTCTACCTCCTCTCTTGCTCATTCACTGCAATTCTTTCTCTCCACACTGCCTCTGTGCCAGGCTAAACGTCCACAGCACACCTCTTATCCTCACTAGTGGATTAGCTATCAGCGGCTGCTTGTTTTGTCTCACTATTTTCTGGTGTTCCCTTGCCCACTGAACTTGATTTAACACTACTCAAGTTAACACTAAATATGCTCCTGTTAACCATCCTGCTGTGCACCCTGCTATCCATGCACACGCACCCTCCTAATGTCTCTGACCTCACCTGGCCCCTGCAACAGAGTCCTCCTGCAGCCGTGATAAACAAATATATAATTTACTTTGTATCTATAATTCCTAATCAGAAACTTCTCTCTTCACCTACCCCAGTGACCATTACAAGTAACATATCCCGGGCCACCTATGCATCTACTACGGGGTCCATCCCTATGGCATACTCCTCCTATATCTGCTCAAATGAGTGCTGACCCAGTGGTACTACCCTAGGCTTGCTACTCCTGGCTGCCACATAACCTGCAACCCCTGACACAATCTTCCCTCCACTCGCATCAACTCCTCCTCCATGATACCCTCCCTTGTTTTAAACCTCCCCATTCCCACTTTCTCTATCCCGAAAGGGCACATATCTAGGAAATCCCTTTTGCCACAAAAGGGTACACTGGAACCCTGTATCTAGGTTCATCCTCCTCCTCCTCCTTCTCATCTCAGGAAATATACACCCTAACCCTGGTCCTCCTGCTCCCCCAGCACCAGCCCAATCCCCTGCCAGCGGGCTGTGCATTGCCACCCTTAATGTATGCAGTCTATTCCTTCCATGGTTGAGTACAGCAACATCAGCTGACATTATAGCCATAGGTGAAGCCTGGCTCTCCCCTCAGATTCCTGACTTGACTATAACACTCTCTGGTTATAATGTATACCGTGCTGACCGGTTGGGTATGCATAGGGGTAACTGCGCTATTTACACCAGGGACATGTTACGTGGGCAGTTGCTCCCCATCCCTCAGCTGGCTCCTGGACCCCAGGCCCTTACTCTTAAACTCACCTTGGGACGCTCCCAAATCCCCCTTCTTATTACAGCTGTGTACATTCCTGCCAGGGACCAGAAGGTGGCCTTCCACTCAGTACTACCCTACCTGTCCACCCTCCCATCCAGTACTGAAAAAAATCATACTCAGGGACTTTAATATTAATAGGTTAGATAAGACCGCTGAGCCATTAGCTGATGCTGCTGCTACCCAAGACCTAACTCAATTAGTCACTTCCCCCATCCACCTTAACCAGCTTACAGTGTCATCCTCCCTGCTAGACCTTGTGTTCACCAATCGCCTGCACAAAATTAAAAGTGCAACCGTTCTCCCAAATGCTCTTAGTGACCGCTCCCTGTTCTCTGCTCCTGGACAGGCAAAGTACCCAGACCCCCAAATAACCTTATAATGCAAACTGGGCCCTGGCAAACTTGCCTTCTTAAATCACACCTCAGTTATATGGCTTGGTCCCTCATAATGAACACTCTTGACCCTAATAGGGCCCTTGACCTCTTCATCCTTTCTTTCAACATCATATGTGACAAATTTGCCACACCTACCAAAAGGATGGTCAAAGGCAACCCAGTGCCTTGGATCTCTGATCACATCCTGGCCCTTATGCGGACTAGAGATTCACTGTGGCACTTCTCCAATGAGACTGGCCTGCCTGCAGATAGACAAAAGTGCTGGGAGGCCCGGAACAAATGCACATGGGCCCTTCGCAAAGCAAAAGCGGAGTATTATAAATCTTCCTTAACCTCTACCTGGGGCTCGGGTCGCAAATTCTGGAACAACATTAAGAATATCTGTGGTAAAGACCCCGACCCAATCCCTAACCAGATTATGGTAGATGGGTGCAGGACATCTGATCCTACCTGTATGGCTGCTGCCTTCAATAACGCCTTCACAAACCTTGATCACGTTCTCCCCCCCAATTTCTTTGACCCGCCTTCAGTCAGCTCCCTGTCCTCCCCAAAGCTCCCCCTTTCACCTACACTGCATTACACCCAAGTCTGCGGAGCCGTACCTTAGAAAAGCCCTAAGTTGCTCCAGCTACAGTAGTGACACACTTGACTTAAAACTCTTGCTGCTCACCCTGCATGAGGTTCTCCAACCCCTCACCCATATACTGAACCACTCCTTATGTCAGGGTATATTTCCCTCTAGGTGGAAATCAGCTTCCATCACCCCTATATTTAAAAGTGAAGACCGTACTATTGTCAATAACTACCACCCCATCTCCATTCTTCCTCCTCCCCTATCCAAGGCCCTAGTGCGGATTGTCTCTGATCAGCTCACTGACCATCTCAACAAGTACAACCTACTCTGCAAGCAACAGCACGGCTTTTGTAAAGGTCACAGCACTACCACCGCCCTCCTCCAGTTTACCTCAAACATACACTCCGCCCTGGACAGGGGTCATATCGCTGGCACAGTTTTCATCGACCTCACTAAGGCATTTGACACTGTCAACCACTCCCTCTGCTTAACCACCCTGTCCAACATTGGTTTCTCCAGGAACGCCCTTGGTTGGTTCTCTGACTATCTCTCTAACCGCTTCCAGCAGGTCAAAATTGGTAACACCCTATCCAAAAGGCTGCCTGTCCTCTCAGGTGTCCCGCAGGGGTCCATACTAGAACCTCTACTTTTCAGCCTCTTCCTCAACTCCCTCCCCATGGCCTGCCCCGGTAATGTGTTACTATACGGGATGATGCTGTCCTACTCTCCTCTGACCCTGACCCCTCTCAACTCCATCATTCCCTTCAATCCACCTTTAGCTGCACTAAGAACTGGTTCTCTGCTCAGTGCCTTATCCTCAACTATAAGAAGACCAAAATTATGCTTTTCTCTCACCCACTCAACACCCAGAAGGCACATTGCCCCCAAGTTCTAACTGCCAATCGAACCCCCTTAGAGCTAGTCGACTCCTTCAAGTACCTGGGCATCACACTAGGCCCTGTGCTCAACTTCCACCAACATATCCATCTCCTGTCTAAAGCCCTTAATGATAGGCTGGAGTTACTGTACCGCTTCAAGCACTGCCTTACCACAGATGCCCTTAGGCTCACCGTCTTCTCCTCCGTCCTCTCACTGCTCAACTATGGTATACTTATTTATAGTGCAGCTAGCACCTCAGCCCTTCATAGACTTCATTTGGCACTAAATAAAGCATGTCGCCTCATATTGGGATGTGATCAT
Source organism: Neoceratodus forsteri (assembly GCA_016271365.2). Classification (NCBI taxonomy): domain Eukaryota; kingdom Metazoa; phylum Chordata; order Ceratodontiformes; family Ceratodontidae; genus Neoceratodus; species Neoceratodus forsteri. The sequence goes on along the minus strand of CM028138.1, from coordinate 762,904,764 downwards.
CTCACTCATACATGCTCCCTCTATAAAACCACCGACTGGCTCAACCTTGACAATAGGATCAAGTTCCATACATGCCTCATGGCTAAAAATCACCCTCGGCTTCTCCCCCAGACTTGCCCCTAGTCCACCTGGCACCTAGGCTTAGCACATTCAAAGTTCTTCCAGGCCACTCCTCATGGTTCCATCCTGCTGAACCCTCACAATTCAAAGGTCCTTCAGCTTTAGAGCCCCCTCCTTCATGAACAGCCTTCCAACCTGGCTTGTAAATGAAAATAGAATTGGCCCTTTCAAAACACATCTTAGGCACCACCTCCAGGCCTCTATTACCTGTGATTGTTACTTAACCCCTACCCTCTCCCTTTCCCTGCTGACCATTGCCACTGGCCTACCTTTCTATGCCTCTAGAACTAAGACTTTCTCTGAGCTTTACCATATATCTCCAACTGTACTAGTTTACCCTAGCTTCTGTTTGTTAGCCTTCACTGTTTCCTTGTATTCATTACTGAATTGTGTTCTCATTGAATTGTTATGTAAAGTCTGTTATGTACCCAGTTTCTGTGACATGGAACATTTGTAAATGAAACATAGAAACATAGACTTTGACAGCAGATAAGGACCACTTGGCCCACCCAGTCTGCCCATTTCCCTACTTATTGGATAAGCTGCAGATTCTAGTTAACCAACAGCCTACTTCCTGCAACCCCCCACTATAATTGCCTTATGTCTGTCCCATGCATGTTTGAATTCCTCCACTGTTTTAGACCCTACAACCTCTCCAGGAAGGCGGTTCCATCGTCCACCACTCTCTCCGTGAAAAAGAATTTCCTCATTACCCCTGAGCTGTCCCCTCTAACTTTAAATTGTGCCCCTTGTTCTTACACATCTCTTTTCTGAAAGATGCTACCCTCCTCGACTTTGTTGATTCCTTGAGGTACTTAAAGTTTCTATCATGTCCTCCTGTCCTCCTTTCATCAAGGGTATACATATTAAGCTCTCAGTCTCTCTTCATATGGTTTCTGATGTAGACCCGCACCATTTTAGTTGCCCTCCTCTGGACTGCTTCCATCCTGTCTATGTCCTTTCATAGATGAGGTCTCCAAAACTGCATGCAGTACTCCAGATGGGGTCTCACCAACTGTCTGCATAGAGGGATAACCACTTTCCCTTTTTCTACTTGTGATGCCCCTCCCTATGCATCCCAGTATCCCCTTGGCTTTCCTTACTGACTTCTCACATTGCTTACCCACCTTTAGGTCATCTGATATGACTACACCCAGATCCCTTTCCATTATTGTTGTCGTTAGTACCTCCCTGCTATTAGTACTCTTCTCCTGGATTTTTATTTCCCAGGTGCATTACTTTGCACTTCTTTGCATTGAATCTAAGTTGCCATATGTCTGACCATTCCTTCCACCTTGCCAAGTCCCTTCTCATCCTTTCTACCCCCCTTGTGTATCAACTCTGTTACAGATCTTTGTGTCATCCACAAAGAGGCATACCTTTCCTTCCAGACCCTGTGCAATGTCACCTATAAAGACGTTAAAGAGGACTGGATCCAGTACTGAGCCCTGAGGTACTCCACTAGTAACCGATTCCTCAATAAATAAAATAAAATATATGTGGGGAAAGAAAAAAAGGGGAGGCTCAGGGAGAAGAAGTGATAAATGGCAAGATCAAGGGAGAATCTGTGAAACAAAAAGGTAATGATGGGAAAGATAAAGCAAAATAGGAGTGAAAGAGCTAGAGAAGTCCCCAGGTGGGGACTAATTAACAGGGCCTAGTAGGAAGGCTGAAAGGTGACAAATGTGTGGGAAGGAGAAAATACATTTTTTAGGTGTGTCAGTGAAAAGATGAAGACCAGGGATGGGACTGTAAGGTTAAAAAGGGAAAGGGAGGGGGACTGTGCAGAGAAGGACCAGGAAAAGGCAGTCATCCTCAACAAATACTTTTGTTCAGTGTTTACAGAGGAATGAGAAGGGGAGGGGCCTCAAAAAAGTAACGCGGGGGAGAGGGACACTGTGGGGTCAGACAGGCATCCAAGGGTACTGAAGGAGCTCAGGGAGATACTGGTTGCACCTCTGACAGTCATTTTTAAAGGATTACCGCAAAAACATGTTGTGCAGAGTGTTTTGATGTGTGTGTAGTCCCCCTATGCCCTCCCCTTTGTCTGCTATTAGAAACTTTTTCTAAATTAGCCTGCTACTTTTATAATCTAAGCATGGTTTATTGCTCTTCTTTTTCCTACAATGCCACCTGTCCCATGTGATAGTGATGTTTCCAGGACCACAGGACCATGAGTTCAGAAAGTACAGGTTCAGATTCAACGTTACAACAGCAGAGCTGCGATAGTAAGTAACTTTCCTTATGCAGTGAGCACAGATAGCTACATTTACAGTTTAGCAAATACATGAGAGCTTATTGAGTGGGTCATTCTGTAAGAAAACAGCTAGAGCCTTTATTAATGATTGCATTTATGGTCTGGGGTGATTTATGTGCTTTTTATGGCTTTGGCTAGTTTGATGAAATGAAAAGTTGTAAAAGCAAAACATTTACTCCTGCTGGCTAGATCTGACATACATACAGAAAGCAAAAAGACTGAATTAGAGTTATTTAGTGGACACCAGAACATCAATCTCCTAGTACTTGCTGAATCAGTTGTCCCACATGCATCACTGTCACATGGAACAGGAGGCATTGTAGAAAAAGAAGAGAAATAAACCATGCTAAGATGGACATCCACATGAGCCATAAAACTACCATATAACTAGCAGGCTAATTTAGAAAAAACTCTTAATAACAAACAAAAGGAAGGACACAACAGGATTACAAACAGAAATCAATGCACTCTGCACAACATATGTTTTTACAAATTTTGACTGCAGTACTCCTTTAACAGCTCATTGGAAACAGAAGTGGTTCCAGTTGACTGGAGGAGGACGGATGTACTGTAGTCCCACAACACAAGTGTGGTAGCAGGGAGGAGACTGGCAATTATAGGCCAGTCAGCCTGACATTGGTCGTGGGAAATTTAATGAAATCACTTCTGACAGAAATGATTGTGGAATATCTTGAATCCAGTCAGTTAAAAGATTTGAGGCAGCAAGGGCTCACAGCAGTGAGGTAATGTCAAACTAATCTGAGAGATGTCTTTGACTGGGTGACAAAGGAATTAGATCATGATGGAGCGGAGGATGTGGCCTGCCTAGATTTCAGTAAGGCTTTCAACACTATTCCATATAGGGGACTAATAAGCAAGCTGGGCACTTTAGGAATGGGCCCGAAGGTGGTAAACTGGATAAGAAATTGATTAGGGAATAGGTGACAGAGTGTGGTTGTAAATGGAGTTCACTTTGATGAAGGGAGGGTGACCACCAGAGTGCCTCAAGGATCATTGCTGGGACCAGTGTTCTTTGATGTCTTTATGAGTGACACTGCAGAGAAGCTGTAAGGGAAGGCCTGTCTCTTGGCGTATGACACCAAAATTTGCATTAGGGTGGACATTCTAGGGGAAGGGGGTGTGAAAAGGAGGAGCAGTGACCTGAGAAAAATAACAGAGGGGTTAAGGTAGGGCAGCTGGGTTTCAATGCGAAAAAGTACAAAATAATGCACTTAGGGCACAAAAACACAGTGGATAAGTACAAAATGTGTGTAGGGATATTGATGACTACCATGTAAGAAAGAGACCTGGGGTAATCATATCTGATGACCTAAAGGTTGCCAAGCAGAGTGACAAGGCAGTCAGGAGGGCTAGTGGGATGCTAGGTTGTATAGGGAAGGGTATCACCAGCAAAAAGAGGGAGGAGGTGTTGCCTCCGTATAGCTCGCTGGCAAGATCACATCTAGAGTACTGTGTCCTGTTCTGGAGACCATATCTATGGTGGAGGCAGTTCAGAGTGGTGCAACTAAAATGATGCAGAGTCTGCATCAAAAGCCCTACAAGGTGAGACTAAAGGAACTCAATATATACACCCTGGTAGAGATGAGAGATATGTAGAGACTTTTAAATACTTCATGGGGGTAGATAAGGTATAGGAAAGAAGTGTTCATCAGAAAACAAGGTGCTCAAGAACAAGGGGACATGCTATGAAACTGTAGGGGGTAGATTCAGGAGAGATGTGAGGAAGTACTTCTTCACAGAAAGAGTGGTGAATTCCTGGAACAGCCTTCCAGAGGAGGTGGTAGGGCCAATAACAGTGGTTGAGTTTAGGAATGCATGAGATAGAGAAAAAAGAGACCACTATGGTTCTCTAAAGAAATAATGGAGAAAGTAATAGTTAAAAAGCTAGCATTTAGCAGGTACTGTAAAGGCAGCACAAATGAAGGAGGATGGAGGATATATCAGGAGAAACAATGGGAAGCAGAGAAAGCAGTTAGGAGTGCAAAGGCACAAACAGAGGAGAATATTGCTAAGTCAGTAAAAAAAAGGGGGATAAAACATTCTTTAAGTATATAAGTGAAAAGAGGAAGACCAAAGGAGGGATAGTAAGGCTGAAAGGGGAAGGAGTGGTTTGTGTGGAAGAGGACCAAAATAAAGCAGACATATTGAACACATACTTTTGTTCTGTATTTACCAAGGAAGGGGTAGGTGATAGGCCACAGTAAAGGGATAAGGGCATTAAAGGAAGGGAGGTGGACACTAGTCCTTTTACAGAGGAGAAAGTCCTCAAGGAACTAGCATAACTAAAAGTGAACAAGGCAATGGGGTCTGATGAGGTACATCCTAGGATACTGAAGGAGCTCAAGGAGGTGCTAGCTGTACCTCTGACAGCCCTGTACAACCTATCACTAGATACGGAGGAAGTTCCGGGGGACTAGAGGAGAGCAGATGTGATCCCACTTCACAAAAGTGGTAATAGGGAGAAGGTAGGAAATTACAGACCTGTCAGCCTGACTTCAGTGGTGGCAAAGTAATGCAATTACTACTAAAAGAAAGGATTGGTGAGTACCTTGTGACCAGTGGATTACAGGATCCAAGGCAACATGATTTCATGGGGGGAGATCTTGTCAGAAAAACCTGATCAAGTTCTTTGACTGGGTGACTAGGAAAGTGGATCAGGGCAGAGCAGTGGATATGGCCTACCTTGATTTCAGTCAGACCTTCGACACTATTCCACACAAAAGACTGGTGAGCAAGCTGGGCAATCTAGGAGTAGCTCCAAAAGCAGTAAAATGGGTAAGAATTTGGCTAAGCAACAGGAGTTGGAGGGTTGTGGTAAATGGTGGTAACTCTGAAGAGGGCAAGTTGATCAGTGGGGTGCCGCAGGGGTCAGTACTAGGCCCGGTCCTCTTCAATGTTTTTATTAGCAACATTGCATGAGGACTGGAAGGGAAAGTACTGTATGCCTGTTCACAGATGACACAAAAATCTGTAACATTGCAGACACACTGGGGAGATGGAAAGAATGAGGGATGATCTGAAAAGGCTGGAAGACTGGTTAAGGGGATGTTGGCAAATGGGTTTCAATGCAAAAAAGTGCAAAATCATGCATTTGAGGCACAAAAACCTGGGGGCAATTAGGAGGGGAGGTACTGGCAACCACAAAACAGGAAAGGGACCTGGGGGTAATCATTTCCGATGACCTGAAGGTAGCAAAGCAGTGTGATAAGGCAATGGGGAAAGCTAGCAGGATGCTTGGGTGCACAGGGAAGGGTATCACCAGCAGAAAGAAGGAGATAATGTTACCCCTGTATAGATAGATGGTGAGGTTGCGTCTCAAGTACTATGTCCAGTTCTGGAGGCCCCATCTCTGGAAGGACATAGATAGGGTGGAGGTGGTACAGAAGAGTGCATCCAATATGGTGAAGGGCCTACATCAAAAGCCCTAGGAGGAAAGATTAAAGTAATAAAATATGTGCTGTCTAGAGGAAAGGAGGGAAAGAAGTTGGTTGAGCAAGAGGAGTCAAAGGGTGGAGGTAAATAGTGTTCACTCTAAAGAGGGCAAGGTGACCAGTGGGGTGTCAGAGCGGTCAGTACTAGGCTCAGTTTCCTTCAATGTCTATTAATGACATTGCAGGAGGGGTGGAAAGGAAAGTATGCCTGTTCGAGGATGACACAAAAATCTACAACAGAGCGGACACACTGGGGGGATGAAAAAAATGAGGGATGATCTAAAAAGGCTGGAAGACTGGTCAAGGGGTTGGCAATTGGGTTTCAATGCAAAAAAGTGCAAAATCATGCTCTTGGGGCACAGAAACCTGGGGGCAATGTACCAATTAGGAGGGGAGGTATTGGCAACCACAAAACAGGAAAGGGACCTTCGGGTAATCATTTCTGATGACCTGAAGGTAGCAAAGTAGTGTGATAAGTTAGTGGAGAAAACTAGTAGGATGCTCAGGTGCATAGGGAGGGGTATCACCAGCAGAAAGAAGGAGGTAGTGTTACCCTTGTATAGATTGATAGGGAGGCCACACCTTGAGTACTGTGTCCAGTTCTGGAGGCCCCATCTCTGGAAGGAAATAGATAGGGTGGAGATGGTACAGAAGAGTGCAACCAAAATGGTGCAGGGCCTGCATCAAAAGCCCTAGGAGGAAAGACTCAAGGAATTAAATATGTACTTTTTAGAGGAAAGGGGGTACATGATAGAAACATTCAACTACCTCACAGGTATTAATAAGGTACATGAAGGTAACATTTTATATAGAAAAAGAAGCTTGAGGGTAAGGGGTTACACTATAAAAAACTGGAGAGGGGGGAGGCTCGGAACAGATGTGAGGAAATACTTCTTCACGGAAAGGGTGATGGATGCCTGGAACAAACTCCCAACAGAGGTGGTGGGTGCTAAAATGGTGACAGGATTGAAGTATGCATGGGATAGACACAAGGAGACCTTAGCAATAAGACAAGAGGAGGAAAGACAGGAGATTGAGTAGGGTCTATGGTGGCACAGTAGGTAGGGAAAATGGGGCAGACTAGGGTGGGCCAAGAGGTCCTTCTCTGACAACAAATTGATTCTATGTTTCTATGTTACTGCTCTTAACCACCAGTACAGTATGCTTATATATAATTGTTAAACATCTGTTAACTACAACACTTAACTACTTTGAAGCAGTTGAGAGAGGACAATTTAACTTTTCAACTATTTCATTCTGGCAGTCTGGATTGGATGGGGCATTGCTTGGAAAGAAATGGCAGAGAAGTTAGAGGAGTTATGGGGGAGCACGTTATGGCACCCTACATTTGGGTGTTTTATTACTACTGGTGCTCTGTCTATGGAATAAGGGTGCACTATGCTATATAGCCTTTCTGGCAGAGCCACACACCACTGCACCAATAAAGCATGGCCCCACCAGCTCGAATGGACTTTAAGAGTCAGATCGGGGCTAGCAAACTAATGTTCAAGTTCTGGACCTGTTTCATTCTATATGTTTGCTTTTATCAGTTCATGTATTAATTGCCTTTATTCTGTTCATGTGTTAAATCTTTTTTCACTGTTAGGTCATATTATTATGGCATGTTTTAGTGTGCATTGCTGTTTAAGAAATTGAAGTCCGGGGGATGCCTCATCAAGGGCTGTTATGTGAGCAATGTGGACTTGGAGATATCACCTTTGCAAGGGGAGGAGGGCAGAGGATTACATTTATATGGGCCCATGTGAGCTGAGAGGTATGGCAGCTGGAAGTGATGATTCAGAAGGCTCAGGAAAACAGCTGTCAGTAATATCACCATGGCATTGCCACAGGAAAAAGGGGCAGTTGATGGTGACGCACCACTCCAACCAACAGGGGATCAGCGACATCTGGTAGAAACCAGGTACACACCATAAAAGGTTGGGTAAAGCTTATTGGGACTCTTGGCCAAGCTGGTGCATAGAGGTGGATGGGGAAGGGGACTCTCCATACCCTAGGAGGATGTGGATTCCAATCTAAGGAGCCCATTGTCTACAAACCAAGAGGAACAGAGTAATGGTAGGAGTACCCCTCTTGAACAGTTACCAATCCACCGCAGCTGGAGGAAGTTAGAGGGTCTCATTTAGGGATGACCCTCAGGGTGGAGCGGGAGGGCAAATCACAGGTCTAGGGGGTTGAGGGTATTCGTGCCTCAGATGGAGATGGGTGCATTCATGCAATACAGGTGACAGGCTTGCAGTTCCTAGGTCCGGGACTCAGATAAAGGAGCTGCAAGACAGGTGGACAAGCTCATCTAAGATAGTATGGATTACTTTATGTATATATTTATTGAAATGTTTCACCAGGAGAGGCACACTAAACAACAAGTTGCTCATCTCATGGTGCATCCTGGGGAAAAGGGTAGTGGAAATACATGCATACAACAGAAAACATTATTACAATATTGGCAGCAGTGAATAGCAAATAACAGAAAGAACATATTAAGTGCAGCATATGAGTACAATTGTTTACAAAGGTCACAATGGACAAGTCAAGTACATTACACTAGGGTAACACCTTAAATTCATGATGATGTCGCCATTTAGCTCGAATGGAAGGGGTGGATAGGGAGAAACAGAAGAGGTGGAAAGGTAATAGGTCTGGGAGGGGAGCAGATGAATAGGAATCAAGGTTATATATATATATATTGATAGTTGCGAATTGATAGGAATCTAAAGTCATAGTTATATTGGTAGTTATAGATAACCTGAATGAATGGCCAGGTAGAGATCTCTGCAGGGAAAAAGAGTAGTGAGACAGGAAGGGAGCTGTAATTCAGAATAGTTACTGAATATATTGATAGAGGTTGGGGAGCAGGTCAGGAATACCAGGTAGGTTAACTGCAGGTACAATTCACATAGACAAAATTATGTAGGGCGTAAGTTATAGAGGAGGGGGAGGAAGAGTGGCAAATCTGGTGAAGAAGTGATTTCCACAGTTTTGGGAAGTGATACAAGAAAGCAGCCTTGCCTACAGTGGTAGACCGGCGAGGGACAACCAAGGAATGAGAGTCGTAAGATCTAAGTGAGTGGGCAGAGGGAAGGAGGACTGATAGAGAGGAAGTGAGATATGATGGGAGCAATCCTAACCAGAATTTAGAGACAAATTTAGCACAATGATGGAGGCATCTATTTTCTAGTGAGGGAAATGCCAGAGAGTGGTAGAGTTGACAGTGGTGGGTGAGAGGAGGACAGTCCAGAGCAAAGCAAAAGAAGGCGTTAAAGAGGATATCCAGTCTGGCTAAGGAGGCCTTGAGAGCAGCCCTGTAGACTACATCACAGTAGTCAAAAATTGGTAGGATCATCTTCTGGACAAGTTCGCACCTAGCCGGGAGAGGGAGGCAGTTCCAGTTCCTGTACAGAGCACTGAGCTTGGGGCACAGCTTTTTCAGGATGGAATCCAACGATTGTTAAATGTGTACATCTATATGTATGGCTGACTCACTTAATGTCCTGGAACAACATTGACCTGAAATCTATCATGAAGAGAAAAAAGGCATCATGAAATTAAAAGAACTAATACAGACACTGTGTGCTTACAGGAAACACATGCCATGTCATCTGACTTACAACACCCTCTAAACAAATTGGGGGGGGCGGAATGTGGGCAGGATCCAACTTTAATTCAAAAGCTAGAGGAACAGCAATATGGGTATGACCACATGTGCAAGCCTCAGTTTTGAGTGACATTGACGATCCAGGTGGTAGGTTCTCATTAATGCAAATTATCCTGAGCAGTGGGAAGGAGTACGCTGTTGGTTCATTCTATGGTCCAAATTATGAAACTGCAGATTTCTATTTCAAGCTGTCCCTAAAGATGCCCTACTTCACAGGTGAGTGGATTATGTCGGGGGAGTGTACATACTGTTCTCTAGATAGGGTCCTGGATTGCTCCTCAAAGAATCCCTACAAGGCTTTCAAAAGTGCAAATGCCCTGATGCTCTACTTACCGACCATGGGGCCTATGCACGAATGGGTGGAGTGGCTGTGCACCATGCATCTGCGGTTCACAGCCACTTCACACCCATTGTGCCCCCCGCACAGGATGCTCAAACTGAGGCACACAGCCTCTATGCACCCAATCCCCCAGTGGCATGGACAGCAATGCACCGGGGCATGCTGGGGGTGTGCCAACACTATGTGCCACACAACAAGACGAGTAGTGCTGTGCACTGGGGTGTGTAGGAGGGCACCCATTATGCCAGGATAAGCCCTGCTATAAGTCCCCTACATGTTTTGCCCCTGCACACACTGAGCAATGGAATGTCCCCACGGCAGGCAGGCATCCCCCACAGCGCGGGCCAGCCCCAAACCCTTACCCCGCAGGCAGACCCTTGCACACACACACACACAGTGCTACCCCATCCCCCCTGATGCCGCACCCACCACCCCAGGCTGCACCTCCATGCCATTGCTGCCCACCACCCGACAGATTGCTGGCAAGGCTCCCGGAGGGGCACAGCACACACACACCCTCCAGGCAGCACCCGTCACTGGTCCACACAGCCCCCCATGTGGGACCCAGTCACAGGTAGTACAGGCCACCCCACACAAAAACACAAATATGTCCCTGAACCACACACCACTCACCAGTGGTCCCCCCAACATACACACCCATGGCACTGACACCCCCCCACACACACACAGGTCCATCGGTGCTGTGACTCGGGATGGCTGGTGGCACTGCCCTCCTTACACCACCACAGCTGTTAGGTGGCTGACATCCACAGGGGTGCACAGCCAATGCCCACCCTGCTGCTTAAGGGATCCACTGAGGGACCCAGGATGGGCATCTGATTGGATGCCGGCCCGGGTCTATGACTCCACTCCCATCTGCCCTATGCAAATCTGTGTGCTGGGGGGTCAGGGCTGTGGACAGGTGTCTGGCAGTCGTGCATACTGCCAGGTGTGCACCTGTCCACAGGTGCAGAGCTCCATGGATGGGGTATGTGCCTGTGTTGTGTACCTTTAGCCCCTTTGTGCATAGGGGCCCATAAGTGGGCATTGGTGTTCATGTTTACCCTACCAGTGCAATGATGTACAAACTAAATCTGAATTTGGATATACTATAAAATAGGGAGATCTCAGACACTGTAATGAATTAGATCTCATGTCTGCAAGATCACATGCAATGTATTAATTGCTATGTATTTTGGAATCAAATATTAATTTTATACCTGTATGAAAATGTGTAAATAAAGTTCAAAAAACAAATAAAAAGCAAAATTGGCATTATGGGGATTAACTTTCCATTGCTACCCACTCTGTATGTTTACGAGAGAGAGAGAGAGGAGAGAGAGGTGAGTCAGTGACTACTGTATATGTGTCTTTATTAGAGACATCTAGGCTACTGCCAAAAAAAATCCTTTCATTATTTGACTGGATATGGGGTACAGGATAGGTTAATTTCACCTTGCTGCTCTGGAACATCTTTTTGAATGACTAGCTCCAGTATTTTCCTGATTGATTGTTATGCCTTATTTTCATATCCAAGAATGCTTTTTTAGTGGTTTAGAGTGCTTATAAAAGGTACCAGAGTGCATAACTGGAGACGAACGCCCTCTAGTTATCAAAATGAGTGGTCACAGTACTGACTTAACCCAATGCCCACAAATACATCTCAGCCCCAGCACTGAGGATTGCTGGTGTGCATGCCCTGATTTTATAATAATTAATTTGATGGGTTGCAAAGCTTGATTCATGATATAACTCAGATTACTATTATCAGTGTGATGCCTACTTTCATGCCATATAAAAATATCAGAAGTGACTTACAAAATGCAGAACTCTTGAATGCACAAGTTAACTAATAGTTCAAGGGGCTATTCTGTATGAATGTATGTTATCTTGGCATCTGGAATGTGCAGAGGCAACCGGCTGCCAAACTTTTGATGAGCATGCAGGTAATAATTTGGGTTCATGTCCAATTCAATTTTTCATCAAAAACAATAAAAAGAATTAAAATAGGGTAGTTTGGGGGAACATACACACCATAGCACGTCACGTAGGTTGTGACAGGCACACTGGTCCAACAGCACTAAAAACTAAAACTAAAAGCTGACAGTGTCCCTTTAAATAAAAATTGGCAGGGGGAGGAAATGGACAAGGAAATGATAGAAAGAATACTTAGAATGGCAGAAAAAGGGGAGATATTGCTGATGGGTGATCTGAATATGCCAGATGTTAACTGGAATGCAGTTGCAGCAGCCACTTCGAAGAGTGGGGTTATTCTAGATGCCCTATAGGGGCATGCCTTAGACAACTAGTATTGGAGCCCACTCAAGAGGGAGCAATCTTAGGACTGGTTCTCTCAAATGGAGATGAAGAGAGGATCACAGATGTAGAAATGGGTAGCCAACTGGGAACTAGCGACCATCGAACAGTATGGTTCACAATAAACACAGCAATAGAGTCAAGCCATACAAAGGCAAAAGTACTGGACTTTAGGAGGGCTGACTTTGCCAAAATGGGTGAGTGCCTAAGAAATGCACTAGCAAATGAGCAGGAAGGAGGGTGGAAGAACAATGGGAATAATAAAACTGCCATCACAGAGGTAACAAGCCTTTGTGTGAAGCAAATACAAAACGAAACGATGTAAGAAACCACTATGGTTCTCAAATGAAGTGGCAGTGAAGGTTCAAGAGAAAAAGAAAGCGTTCAGGAAGTACAAGGAATCACAGGAGGAGCAGGACACAGAACTCTATCAGTTAAAGCAAAAGGAAGCTGGGAAGGCAGTCAGAACAGCAAAGGCCCAAACCAAGGAAAAGATAGCCAACTCAGTTAAGAAGGGGGATAAAACCTTTTATAGGTACATCAGGGAGCAAAGAAAGACCAAGGGAGGGATAGTGAGGCTTAATAAAGAGGAGGGAGGGTGGGCAGAGGGTGACTGTGAAAAGGCAGAGATACTAAACAAATATTTTTGCTCAGTATTTACAAAGGAAGTGGGGGAGGTACCTAAAACAAACAGTAGAAACACTCTGGATACAGAAGTTGATAAAAGCCCATTTACAGAAGAAAGGGTTCTGAAAGAACTCTTAAAACTGAAAGTGGACAAAGCAATGGGGCCTGATGGGATTCATCCCAGAATTCTAAGAGAACTAAGGGTAGAACTAGTGACACCACTGACTACCCTCTTTAACAAATCATGGGAGGATGGGGAGGTACCCGAGGACTGGAGAAGGGCAGATGTGATTCCCCTTCACAAAAGTGGGGGCAAGGCAGAAGCAGAAAACTACAGACCTGCTAGTTTAACCTCAGTGGTACAGAAAATGATGGAATAACTTCTGAAGGAAAGAATTGTTGAGTATCTAGAGGCCAGTGGGGCTCAGGACCCAAGGCAGCATGGCTTCACAGTGGAAAGGTCATGCCAGACAAATCTGATAGATTTCTTTGACTGGGCGACCAAAGTAGCGATCAGGGAGGGGCTGTGGACATGGCCTACCTAGACTTTAGCAAGGTATTTGACACAGTCCTACACAAAAGATTAATATACAAGTTAGCCAGCCTGGGAGTGGGTCCCAAGATGATAGCCTGGATAAAGAATTGGCTGAAGAATAGGACACAGAGAGTAATAGTAAATGGAGTCCACTCTGAAGAAAGGGGAGTTACTAGTGGGGTACTGCAGGGTTCAGTATTAGGACCAGTGCTCTTCAATGTCTTTATAAGTGACATTGCAGAGGGACTGGAAGGAAAAGTATGTCTCTTTGCAGATGACACAAATATCTGCAACAGAATTGATGCACAAGGTGGGGTGGAAAGGATGAGAAGGGACTTGGCAAGGTTAGAGGAATGGTCAAATGTACGGCAGCTTAGATTCAATGCCAAGAAGTGCAAGGTAATGCACCTGGGAAACAAAACCCCAGGGGAAGAGTACACAATGGGGGGTGAGATACTAACAGCAACAAAAATGGAAAGGGACCTGGGGGTAGTCATATCAGATGACCTAAAGGTGGGCAAGCAATGTGAGAGGGCAGCAAGGAGGACTGGGGGGATACTGGGATGCATAGTGAGAGGCATCACCAGTAGAAAACAGAAAGTTATTATCTCTCTGTACAGACAGTTGGTGAGACCCCATCTGGAGTACTGCATGCAGTTCTGGAGACCCAATCTCCACAAAGACATAGACAGGATGGCGGCTGTCCAGAGGAGGGCAACTAAAATGGTGCAGGGTCTGCACGGAAGACATATGAAGAGAACTTAGGAGCTGAACATATATAGCCTCGAGGAAAGGAGGGAGAGGGGGGACATGATAGAAACTTTCAAGTACCTCAAGGGAATCAACAAAGTCCAAGAGGATAGCATCTTTCAAAAAAAGAGGTGTGCAAGAACAAGGGGGCACAATTTGAAGATAGAAGGGGGGCTGAAGAGGTAATTTAAGGAAGTATTTTTTCACATAGAGGGTTGTGGATGCATGGAACAGCCTTCCAGAGGAGGTTGTGGAGTCAAAAACAGTGGTGGAATTCAAGCATGCATGGGACAGTCATAAGGCAATTCTAGGGGGTGGAGGTAGGAAGAAGTAGGCTGCTGGTTAACTAGGATCTGCAGCTTATCCATTAGGTAGGGAAATGGGCAGACTGGGTGGGCCAAATGGGCCTTATCTGCCATCAAAATCTATGTTTCTATGTATCAGAAAATAGGGACCTGATATGTTATAAAGAACAATGTGTAGTCAAGAGTGTCTTACCATGCCATAACTTGTATCTGAGCATTCACAGCATGTTTTGTACATTTCTTGAGCTTCGGTCTCCAGTTTTATAGACATCCTCAAAACCCCGTAATATAAAATACGTCCCATTATAAAATGGGCTTCAAAATCCTTTCAGATCCAGAGCAACTTTATTCATCGAAACACAGCCCCTGACAATTTATTTTATTCATCAGTAAGAGCAGGGTTGGCCACTAACTGAACATAATCTACCTAGCAAAAGCATAGCTAATTGAAAATAAAGCACTTTTCCATAAAAATAAAGACTTTTTCAATTATTAAACACATTAGTCCACACTAGGGCATATATTTCTCACAATTAATGCATTTTTTTGGTGAATTTAAAGGCACTGTCTTGGCCTTTATTACCAGACTGATATAGTCTACTTAGTAATAGCCTAAAAAAAGCACACAAATAGGAGCACTCTGCCAAGATACACAAATAAAAAAACAGAAAGTCTGTAGTGGAACAAAAAGGAGCCTGCAGCACACTACCCCAGTGCTTCATGTCCACTTTGGGGCATTTTGTCAAGAGGCGGGGCTTTGGTGCTCAGGGATCTCTGTTTTAAATTTCTTAAAGATGCAGTAATCATTATACATTTTTACACTTCTGTGTGTTCCAAACCAAGAAAGAACAAACACCTTACTTCAATTAATTACAATATGTATACTGCCCAATGTGAATAACAGAGAAAAGTAAAAAAACAACAAGAAAGAATATACTTCATTACCTTGGGGTACTAGTCTCCAGATGAATTCTATTGTGATTGTCTATAAATTTCCCTGCCTTAGCTCAGTTTTTGATTAAATGTGTATTTGACCTTTTTACAAGACATGTTTATCTTTGTCATAAATTTAGATCAAAGTTCTATAATGACCTTTATAGAACTTAGGTCTATTACTGAACTAACCTTTTGCTTTTCAGAGCTCTCTTTTGAGTGAAGAGTCTTTGAGCTTTAGCAAATTCTGTTGACCTCCCAGCTCATTGCAGTTTTGTTGCTGTTTTTTACTTTTCACTGTTATTTGCTTTGAGCTGTATACATATTGGAGCACCTGCGGTTCATCTGTGGACTATCTGGGGGGGTTCCACAGATGGTTTTGATCTTTCCTCAGCCTTTCTCTCCCTAACCTGCGGCGTACCGCAGGGTTCCATTTTGGCACCCATGTTGTTCGCAGTTTACATGCTGCCGTTGGGAGAGATCATTGGGTGCACTACAGTCTGAGTTTTCACTGCTAGGCAGATGATATTGAGCTGTACATGTCCTTTGTGCCTGGTCAGGATGTGATCCTCTCGGTATTTAATAACTGTCTGTCCGAAATCCAGGGCTGGATGAGCACTAGCTGGTTGCGGTTGAACCTGGATAAAATTGAGGTGCTGGTTGTGGATCCAGATTGATGGGAGGTGAGTTTGTTGGCTGGAAAACCATTGAGGCTTTGGCTCGGAAGTGCTCAGCTGACTACCTCAAATCAGATGTGGAACCTGGGCATTATTTTTGATAATGGCCTGACACTTAAATCACAGGTGTCGGCCATTGTAAAATCCTCTTTTTACCATCTGATGAATATTGTCTGGGTGAAGCGCCTGGTTCCTCTCGATGATCTTTCAACTTTAGTCCATGCCTTCATAACCTCCTGCCTTGACTACTGTAATGCCCTTTACCTAGGGCTACCGGGGGTTGCTATCCGCCACTTGCAGCTAGTGTAGAATACAGCAGCCAGGTTATTGATTAGTGCCTCTAGGTCCAGTCATATAACACCTGTGCTCCATGGACTGCACTGGCTGCCAATACAATGGTGGATCACCTTCAAGGTCGATCTTACTGACCTATAAGGTCCTACATGATCAGGGACCTTGCTACTTGCAAGATCTCCTTTGCCCTTACTACCCTCTCCGCCTTCTCCAATCTGCAGCTGAGGGATTGCTAGAGATTCCCAGGTTCCATTAGAAATCATCTGGGGCCTGTTCTTTTGCTTTTGTTACCCTGACCCTGTGGAATTCTGTACCTCATCATATACAAGAATGCCTGACTGTCTAAAGTTTTAAATCAGCATTAAAAGCGCATCTATTTCATTTAGCTTATCCTGATGTGAACTGAAACTGATGGTTAGTGCAGTATATTTGTAACTATTTAAGCTGCACTCAATTCAATTAAATGTTTATTTTTTGTTGGAGTTTTTATTTAAATATTGGTGTTATGTTGGTTTTAACTATGATGTTTGTTTTATTTTAATGTACAAGCATCTTGGTTTTGGAAAGGTGCCTTTTTTAATATAAATAAAGAAATTAGTCAATCAATCAATAGTTGCACACTACATAGCCACTGTTCTCTGTACAAAAAACCTTGAAACAAACATCTGTCACAAACATTATGAAGCATTCTACGAGAAAATAAAAAATATCTCTTAGTGGGCTTATTTTTGTTTTCCATGTAGGTTTCTGGTTACTCCCCACATTTTCAGTCACATTTTCAGATGTGTTTCCCCCACCTTAAAACAAACTTGAAAATGTATATCCCTTTGTTTGTCCAAACTTGAAAATCAGTGGCAGAGCCAGGTTTGGGAGCATTTGGAAGTCAGGTGGGGACATTCAGTCAATCATGGTCTCCACAATGGGCACTAAACAGTGAATAAAGATGGTGGCAGGGCACCATTACTCACACTGGGGTCATTACTAACACTACCTACCTTCACATCGCTGTGCACTGTTTTGCTGTTGTGGTTTGCACTTCCTGGTTGCCATATTCAGAGCTGTCTTATTCCAGGGCTAAGTTTGCCCCGCACTCCCAGCCCAGATTGCCCAGCCTCATTCCCATGCTATATTCTGAAGCTGTTTGCCACGGGCTATTCCTTTTGTATATGGCTTGTTTTGTGTGCCGGGCTAAGTTTGCCTGCCGGGCAGTGCTAATTTAGCCCCGGGGCAAAGTTTTGAATATCTGGCCCCAGGATGTATAATTAACAATCTGGAAGCTGCAGAAAACTATCAAAAAAACTCTTCCTATTAGAAACCTGGGTTCATGACAATAAAATGGTATTTAACTAACAAAAGTGTAGAGTCATGCACCTGGGCCACAACAATCAGAAATACAAGTACACATTAAATAATGTCATAATACAAGAAACCACTAATGAAAAGGACTTAGGAGTTACCATTGACAAAAAACGTCATTTTGACATTCACACATTAGCAAAAGTAAAAAAAAGTCAACATATCATAGAGTGTATCCTAAAGCATATAAAGACCAGACAATCCAGTGTCATTCTTCCACTATATACAGGTCTCGGGAGACCACACCTTGATTACTGTCCCCCCTTTTGTGCTCCTAACACAGTAAAAGGAAAACAATTGATAGAGGGAGTTCAAAGACAAGCATTTGTCAATGCCGAATGTTGACTTGCTGACACTGGCATTGGTAGTGCAGGAGTTAGAAATGCAAACTAGGAATGGCAGTGAAGTATTGAAGTAACGTCAAGTCCCCCCCCCTCACAGAGACTGAAAGGTGTTGGGAGTGTGGCTTTGGGTCGGCCATAATGCTTACACCATTCCACCTCACCCCACCCTACAGAGAGCGACAGGTGTCGGGGTGTGCCTTGGGGTCTTCAGATGAGTGCAATATAGGAGAATGGGGTGAATGTTAGGGTGACAGAACCCAAGTCATACCTCAATGCCTGCCAGTGGCTGTAGGGTGGGGGTAGAATTCTGCGAACATTATGGCTGATAAACCCAAGTTACGTCCCCAATGCCTGTCAGTCTCTAGAGGGTGGGTGTATGGTTGGAAACCTTAATGCCCTGGGTGTTTGTTGATATTTTTACTACAAATTTTCAACAGTGGCTTTGTGGGACCCCGCCTCATGAACAGTGGAACTATCATTTTGTTACTTAATCCTGAAAGGTGATTTTGCACAGCAAATGTGCCACTGGGAGCCACAGATGCAGAAACACATTTCAGACAAGATGTGAAAAATGATAGCTGTAGTGTTCATCAAGAGGTGTAAAAAAATGGCAATGTTGAAAATCTGGAAGGAAAATATGAAAACTTTGCAAACTTACAAGCTTGCATACCTACTGCACAATGCACACCTGTAATGTGATCATTTTTGGGATTTTTTTTACCAAATTTTCAACATGGGCATTTTGGGACCTCTCCTCATGAACAGTGGCACTGTGATTTTATTACTCTGTCCCTAAAGTTGGTTTCACACAGTGACCGCGCCATTGTGCTCCACATGTGCGAAAACATGTTTCGGGCAGGATGTGAAAAATGACAGCTGTACTGTTCATAAGGAGGTGTAAAAATGGCAATATTGAAAATCTGGAGTGAAAATATTAAAAATTCTTGAAGTTGTGAGTGTGCGTGGAAACTGCGCAATGCACACTTGTAACCGTCATTTTTTTGAAATTGTTTCACCAAATTTGCAACATAAGCTTTTTGGGAGTCCAACTCATGAACAGTGGCACTGTCATTTCATTAAAGGAAAACTCCACGTTAAAATCAGAAAAAGATATGCAGTAGTCTTTTTTCTGTGTTCTAACCAGTTCCCAGTGTTTTCTTTTCCTCTGGCTGTGAGACCTGTTTTTTCTAACTTTCCCTGTCTGTTTTATTGCCCTTGGAGGTTGCTATTCTGGTTTCTTTTATGGCCTCTTGTCCCAGATAGTCTTCCCAGAGTGTCCTTTGGTGTGATGTCTAATTGCCCCTGCAGGAAGCCAGTGTCTTGTTACAGGGTCTGTCACAGCTCAGCCACAGAGAAAATACTTCTTCCAAAGAAGACACACTGCTAGATTTTGGGTGAGTGTAATCATTATTATTTTTTGATATTAGTACATTGTCCTGCTATGTTCTGCTCTGTGTGTGTGTGTGTGTGTGTGTGTGTGTGTGTGTTTGAATCATGTCACTGTTTACTCTATTCCTCTCAGTCACTTTCAATTTTTGCACCAGTACTAACTAGCAAAAATTGAACATCAACTTATAGGTTGTAACATAGCAGGAGAAGGTACCAATATCAAAAAATAATAATGATTACACTCAGCCAAAATCTAGCAGTGTGTCTTCTCTGAAGGAAGTATTATCTTTGTGGCTGAGCTGTGATAGACCCTGCTAAATCTAAGGGCATAGCTACATCACTGTCACATGAGCCAGGGTGCATTGTAGGAGAAAGAAAGCCAATAAACTTATTTGTGATGGAGATCCCAGGGGTCGTAAAACTACCATACAGCTAGCAGGCTAATTTAGGAAAAGCTCCTAATAGCAGACAGAGGGAGGGACACACTAGGACTTAACATACATATCAAACCACTTTATATAACATGTGTCTTTGCACATTCTGGGTGGACTGCTCCTTTAATCGGTCCCAAAAGGTGATTCCATGCAGTGATTGCAAAATCACCTTTCAGGACAGAATAATGAAATTACAGTGACTGATTTCATGAGATGGGGCCGCAAGAACCCCATGCTGAACATTTGGAGCTGAAAGTAAAAACAATGGCCAAGATATCCACCTAAGTCGAAATCCCCCCATTGATGCCATTATACAGCTTGCCATGATTTTCTTCAGTTCGTGATAAGCTTTTGAAGAGTTCAGATGTCTCCCGCTCCACCAAAGATTGCACCGCTGGGCCTCTGGAGGCATGTATAAGGTGAAGGGGGTGCGGGGAGGTGGGGTGAGCAGAGTGTGGGTGCAGGTTGGGGAGAGGGGTGTCATGACCACGAGGGATCATTTTCTGTTTTACAGGGCAAGAGAAACAAGCATTCGTTAATGCTGAATGTTGGCTTGCTGGCACTGACATTGGTATTGCAGGAGTTAGAGAGATGCACAATAAGATTGGCAGTGAAGTAGTGAACTGACGCTGACCCCAGCCCCAGCATGCAGAGAGTGACAGGCTTTAGGGTGTGCCTTTGGGTCATTGGCCATAACGCTCATGTCATTTCACCTCACCCTACCCCACAAAGACAGACAGCAGCAGAATAGCCTTGGAGTCTGGCCTACACTCACCCCATTCCATAAGGAAATATACTGACATAGGTGCAGTGTAGGAGAATGTGGTGAACATTGGGGCTGAAGAGTCCAAGGCACACCTCGATTCCTGTAACTGGCTGCAGGGTGGGGGGCAGGAATGGTGTGAGCATTACAGTCGACAATGGCAAGTCATACCCCTGACACCTGTCAGTCTGTACAGGGTGGGCCAGTATGGGTGGAAACCCTAATGCCGAGGCATTTGTTGGTATTTTCACTCCAAATTTTCAGCATGGGCCATTTGTGACCCCACCTCATGAACAGTGGCACTATGAGTTTGTTTGCCAAAAGCTGATCTTGTACAGCGACTGTGCATTTTGGCGCCACAGATGCAAAACAAGATTTCAGACAAGATGTGAAAAATGACAGCTACACTGTTCATGAGGAGGTGTAAAAAAATGGCATTGTTGAAAATCTGGAGAGAAAATCTGAAAACTTGGTGACATCACGAGTGTGCATAGAAACTGCACGACGCACTTCCATAATGCAATTATTTGGGGGATTTGTATAACCAAATTTTCAACATAGCCTTTTTGGGAACTCCGGTCATGAACAGTGTCATTGTGATTTTGTTAATCTGGCCTGAAAATTGATTTCCCACAGCAACCGCGCCATTGTGCGCCACATGTGCGAAAACACATTTCGGGCAGGATGTGGAAAATGACAGCTGCACTGTTCATAAGGAGGTATGAATAAAGGGCAATGTTGAAAATCTGGAGTGAAAATATAAAAAATTGTCAAAGTTAGGAGCGTGCGTTGAAGCTGCACAATGCACACTCGTAACATGGTAATTTTTTGGAATCTTTCCACCGAATTTGCAAGATAGGGTTTTTGGGACCCCATCTCATGAACTGTGGCACTGTCATTTTGTTAATCTGTCCTGAAAGATGATTTTGTGCAGTGACCTCAAAATGACCTCTCAGGGCTGAGTAACGAGATGTGATCATGAGATGGTGTCCCAAACACCCCATGTTGAAAATTTGGAGGCAAAATTCAAAAATGGCTGAGATATGCACCAAAGTTGGAAAATAAACATTTATGCCATTGTACAGCTTACCAGCATTTCTTGATTCGCGATAGTCAACTTTGAAGGTCAGATGTGTACCCGTCCACGAATCGTACACCAAGCTTCGGAGGTAAGTATGGGGTGAGGGGTGTGGGGCATGCAGAGGGTGTTGCAGGTTGGGGACCCTTTGGCGAGGGACTGTTTTCTTTTTCAGGTTTTTAAAAAAAGAACACCCTTACAGTTTCTTTTTACAGGTAGTATGCACACTGAGGTGGGCTCCCAGTATGCCCCATGACTTTGGGAGGTGATGTTGGCCACACTGGAGTGGGCTCCCAGTGTGGCACAGAATGGGAGCAGGGGCTGGAACATGTCGACGATGGTCGTCTTTCATTATGGGGAGGCACACTGGGGTGGGCTCCCAGTGTTCCACACAATCTTGGGGGGGTGATTTAGCATGCTGACAGGGGGGATTGGGCACCCCTGAAGTCAGCTGTGTACACATTGTGCATCAGGTGGCGGCAGCCACTGCCACCACGTTTATTGTAATACTTCACCAGGAAAGGCACGTCAGGAGGTGTGATATTGTGCCACTGTATGACGAGCTTGTCTCTCATTGCAGCGGCACTTTCCTTACATGTGTTGACCACTTTACATATTTCTTGTGTGAGCACCTGCCTGCTGGCTTATTGGGGAATAGGGGACACACCTACTAGTGCATGCCCTGCATCTGCCCACACTGACACACCTCCAAAATTTGCTACTACGATAAGATGTTGGCTGGCCTGCAAGCGCAAGCCAACATAATAAAAAATAAACAGAATATTGGGGGAAGGCTTTTGGTTTTTTTTTACAGGTTTCAGAAATTCATTCCAGCACAGTGGGGTGGGCTGCCAGTGTGCCACCTGTTTTTTTTTTTGGGGGGGGGACTGAAGCTGACAGGGATTGGGCACCCTGTTGGCAAAGAAAGCATGTCTGTGTTTGGGGGCACATGATGCCGAGGGAGTTTGGACACCCCCATCAGCAAACAAATTTAACTGGGAAGGGGGCATGCCAATGGGAGGATTGAGCACCCCCAAAGTTGGCTTTCTAGGGAGTGTAAAAAGGTGGAAGGGTTAGCCGCCAGCATGTTTATTGAAATGTTTCACCAGGAACGTAATTGAGGCATGTTAGATCTGCGCCTGCAATGACGAGCCTGTCTCTCATTGCAGCGGTGGATTTCTTTTAAGTTGGTGGCACTCCGAAACTGCAGTCATCAGCAGCGTGCTCGCTGGTTGGTGGCTGAGGGACAGAGCAGCTAAATCATCCCATAGATTCACTGCAACACTGACACAACTTTGAAAGTGCAGTGCTGCTACTGCAAAATATTGCTTGTGCATGCACATGCAAGCCAACATAAAAAACATAAAACCCCAAATGCTGCCCCAACCCACCCCTATGCATCATCTACCGCCAAGACCCATCAAAACCAGAACTAAGTATTTTACAGAAGAAAGCATCCCAAAACCCCCATTAAACACTCCTGAATAATGAATCCACTTACCTCAAGCCTGAAGAAACTTGGATAGGGCTTTGCGCCTACAAAATAAAATTTGATGAAAGGCAGCTGCCTTTGTTAAGGCTTGTAACCACCTTTGAATTGGTGGATGTGACTGCGACCTCCAACATAAAGGTGAAAGCCACTTAACCTCTCAGGTGGCAGTAAACAAGAAGCCTTTATACTGCCGTAGAGAGTCATCCAATAAGTCAGGATCTCCCAAGATCCAAAACAGTGGAGATTTCAAAATAGGGATTTCCAAAACTGCTCCAGACAGTAAAAAATAGCAGCCCACCACCCTTTGAGTGGTTCACATTCCCAAAGTATATGATAAATGGAACCAGATGCTGAGAAGCAACACCAACACAAGTCCAAACCCAACAAGCCCAGCCTGACCAGCCAGTACGATGCCATCTCTCCAGTATTTTCTTCTGGATTGGCTGAAGCTTGGGATCTGGAGAAGTTGGATGTGCATCCACCCAGCATCTATTCCATACTTCCTCGTTGAAATCAAAATTCATATTCCACACTCACTTCAGCCTATGGGTTTCCCAATTTGGACAAAATCATTTTTGGAAAACTTTATATAAACAGCTTATATTTCCTCCAGAGCAAGTAAGCCACTTCTCCAGGTGTTTCATAAAGTCTGTGTCCTTAACATAATAATTCTGGAGAAATGTGTTTGAAAGGGTATGCCTAATATGAAAATAACACTACAACTCCCCCCTAGGAAGGTCTTATTTGCCCTGTAAATCCTAAAAAGTGAGCAAACCCCCCCTTTACTATCTAATAAATCCTAAAGTAAGTGGCAGCCCCTGGCACACCAAGAGCTGCAACAAATAGAATTGTTACCTATCTGAATCTTTTGATTTCCCCAGAGAGCCTTCCATCTCCCCAAGAAGGTGGCATCCCATTTAAGAAAGTGAAAAAACTGACTCCTGGCCCATCTCGAGTAAACCATAGGTGCAGAAAGGTGATCAGTCCCAATCCCATCCTTTTTAAGAAGTGTCACAAGAGGAGCCCCCAGTAGTTCCTATTCAATATCCACCCATAAAGGAGGACCCTCCCACAAGTGGGACACCCAGTTCAATGCTTGCTTAACCCCATTACACAAATGATATGCCCAAAACCAGGGCAAATTTCGTCCCCCAGCACTACCAGAAGTACAGAGAATGTTCCTGCTAAAATGTGAGGTGGAATCCTCCCAAATAAAGTCCACAATAATCCTGTGCAACTGGATCATGTACTGTTGGGGGAAAACTAAAGGTAAGTTGCACAATTTATAAAATAGGTGGAGGTAAACCATCATTTTAATGGTGGCAATTTTACAAGGAAGAGATAAATTCAATTTACTCCATCTCAAAAAGTAAACCTTTATCTCATCCATCACCTTCTTTAGGTTAATAGAACACATCTCCTCTAACCAAGGCACAACCTGCATCTTCAGATATCCCCCAACCCCCCTCCTGGGACCATTTTAAAGTACACATACCCAACACAGCCCATGAGCTATCAGCCTTACACAAAGGTAAAATTTTTTTTTTCCCCAATTAATTCACGGCCCAGAAATAGCACTAAATGCATCAATAATTTCCCATGCCTTCAGAAGGGAGGTTTCTACCTTTGACAATAATAACAATAAATCATCAGCTTAAAGCAATGCCGAACAGGATTTCTCTCCCACTGTAATGCCTCTGACCACAGGCTGTTGTGACAGTGCTAAATATAAAGGCTCAATAGCCAATAAAAACAACAAGGAGCTTTGAGAGTACCCTTGCCTCATCTCCCTAAAGAGGGAAAAAGGCAAGAAGAGTATCCCATTTGACTGGACTTAGTACATTGTCCTGCACTTTGGGTGGTGGGTCACTGTATAGATAGGCTACCCATCGGCGGAATCTAGGGCCCAAGTCTGCTATAGTAAAAACAAAGTGTAAATACTGCCACTCAGTGAAGTCAAGTGCTTTTTCAGCGTCTAACCCCACCAAGGCAGCAGAATCTGAACCACTAGCCACCACCTGAAGTAAGTCAATGACCGCCTGTAAATTGTCACTGCCATGCTTGCCATTCGTATACCAGAATGAGCTTTGCTAATTAAGATTCCCAATACCTTCTCCAATCGCATAGCAAGAATTTTTGTCAAAATTTTACAATCTACATTTAAAAGAGAAGTAGGATGATAATTAACACAGAAGGTTGGGTCTCTATTGGGCTTAGGCAGAACAGTGACAACTGCCTCTTTCATAGACTCTGGCAGCAAACTGACCTCCCCAACTGCCTTAAACAACTCCAGCAGCCAAGGAGGTAGCAAGGATTCAAAGGCATGATAGAAATCTGAGCTAAGCCCATCAGGGACTGGTGCTTTACCAACAGTCAAAGACATAAGAACAACCTATACCTCCTGTAAAGTCTGCCTCCAAAGTGGTGATGCCAAGTCTTCCGACAACTTGGGCATCTGAAATCGAGTAAAAAAAGGCTTCATACTCAGCTACAGAAGGATTGACCGAGCTGGTATAACCAGGAATAACACTCCTGGAACTTTTCCACACTGGCCCCAGCCTCTGAAATAACCCCCACCCCACCCCATCTGCTAAGTAGGAAAACTGCATTTCTAAAACCCTGCACTTCAGTTGATATGCCAACAGTTTGCTGTCCTTATCCCTCGATTCCCAGTAGGTCTGGTTAATGAAGAACAGAGCATGCTAAACTTTCTGTAAATAAATCATACTGACCTGATCCTTACAAGCAATCAACTCTGGTATGAGCATGTCTGAATTCCCCTCAGACTTATAAAGATCCTGTTCCAACTGCCTAATCCTCTCCAACAGAGTCTCTGACTTCTCCTTCCTCTTCCTATTAATATGAGCATCATATGATATCACTATTTCACGTAAAAAGGCCTTAAAGGCATCCCATAAAATAAATGATGAAACCTCTGGAGATAAATTTGATGTAAAATAAAATTGAATCTCTCCCTCCAGCCACCAGCAAAAATCCCCAGAAAGCAATAATTCAGGATTAAAATGCCAACAAGGCGATTTAGCCAATGACTGCCGAGGCTCCCAAACAAGAGATACTGGAGCATGATCCAATAAAGTTATAGGTCTATGGAACATCTGCAGAATAATCGACCAAATAATCAAACTGCATAAAAAGTAATGCAGTTGACTATATGACTGAAATCTTGCAGAACAGAAGGTAAAATCCTTAAGATAAGGATGTAAAATTCTCCAACAATCTGTAAATTGGAAATCCCTAGAAAAACGCAGGAGAATCTCCCTCGATTTCTTTTATGTGGAGACCCCTGACTGCACCGGGGATCTGTCCTCCACCAGATCCACAACAAAGTTAAAATCTCCCCCATTATAAGTACCATAGGCTGCTCATAACAATTGATAATATGTTGGATCAACTGACAGTAAAAAAATCGAGGGAATCAGGGTTTGGGGCATAAATAGTAACCAACAGAATGAGAACCTTCTCAACTTTACCCAAGAGCGACACCCATAGCACCTCCCTGTCAGCATCCCATGAATCAACTATTAAAGGGCACCCATGTTTTACCAAGATCAAGACCCCTCTTTTTTTTGTAGTATGGGTGTTAGGATGTGCTCTGCCTATCCATCCACATTCCACAATGCCCAGATCTTTCCAGAGAAGATCGGTTTCCTGTAAAAACATAATATCACAATTACAAGATTTTAAATAAGCTAGAACCTTTTTACGTTTAATGGGGATATTCATACATTGCACATTCCAGGTCAGGATAGAGAGTTACCCCATAATAAGAAAAACAATCAGTCATCATCATCCCAGCAATAACAACAAACAAAACCCATGGCGGTAAATGAAACCCCACAACGGCCAGCAACCATCCCACTTCCTCAAGTCAACCCCCGTGAACAATAATG
Source organism: Neoceratodus forsteri (assembly GCA_016271365.2). Classification (NCBI taxonomy): domain Eukaryota; kingdom Metazoa; phylum Chordata; order Ceratodontiformes; family Ceratodontidae; genus Neoceratodus; species Neoceratodus forsteri. The sequence continues at coordinate 762,877,718 of CM028138.1, read as the reverse complement.
CCCAATAATATGAATACTAACCAAAGGCATGTAGTAAAACCTAATGAACACCATAACTTTTCCATAAGCATACTACAAATATAGTAACACTTTCAATCATTTGTATATGAACACCCCCACCCCCACCTCCACCCCTACAAGTGTGAATTTTGCCAAGAAAGTAAGGAGTAAAACACCCACACTCCCCACCCCCCTCCATTGAGCATGAGGAGCAGGCAAATGAACTAGCAACCCCCTGCTGCTAATGCACCCAGCTTCTTTGATAGAGTAGAGATGTAACCAAATCCACTAAGCGCAGTGAGTTAAGACCAAAGAAAAGTGGTCATCACCCCTGCAGTAACACTGAGGAAATCAGCCAAATCATCTACGGTATAACAAGTCCCTCTCAAAAATTACATCCCTTCCCATCTGATAGCCCCTACAAAATAATCTGAACAACTTAGTGGACATTGGAACATCTCTCCCCAAAAACAGTGCAACAGTTCTACATAACCACTAGCAAAGATCCTGCAATTATATTCAACCCTAGTCTGATTGTAAACCAAACTAAGCGGGAAATAGCATCCCAAATTGAAGCAGAAATACAATCTGAAATGGAAACCCCTGGCCAACACTAAAAAACCTGCAAAGGAAAAACAAGTTAGGCAACCAGTGAGCAAACACAGTAATTACAGCTCTTTATTAGGCACAAATACAGTCCCATCAAGTCGGGACAGCCTCTTGAGGGCCGGAGGCAGGGACTGTCCCACATGTTGACTGCTGTTGACTGCTGAAGTGATCCTCCTTCACAAGTGGCAGTCACTTCACAATTGAAAGCAGGATTGGGAGATGATTCAACTGCTGAGGAGTCCAGAGCAAAATGTGACTGACCCTCCTGAGAAGCCACCAGTAAGTCCTCCTCCTGATAATTGGCCTGCTCCATCCCCTCACAATCTGCTGGGAGGTCCACCAATTCAGGGGAAAGTCTAGGGTACTTGGAGTTGGGTAAGAAGGCACAATCAGCTGAGGTGATCAGGGAAGCAGAATGGGACACCCTTTGCATCATCCTTAAATCTGGAGACAGTTTCTGCACCGGGCACAAATCCTTGGGATGGGGAGGTTCCTCTTCTTGGCTCCCTCTGGTGCTTAGAAAATTGCCAACCACCAGCAAGATTATGGTGGGAACCTCCTCCATCTGAATTAGGCAAGTCTGACAGAGCCCCAGTCCCCAGTGCCTTAGACTTGCCATCCTGCTTCGAATCTGAAACTCGGGCAGACAGATTAGGAGAGCTGTCCAGAGACTTGATAAAAGTTCTGAGCCACAGTAAGAGTATCAAACCTGTGCAAACATTATTCCAAAAGACAGTTGACGTAGCCAGGTAATTCAGGGCAAATTTAATCCTGTTGTTCACCAACTGTTTTTTTACTAGGGCAAAAGCTTTGCATCTTTTGCCTACTTCCTTAGAGAAATCTTGGAGTAAGTGTACCATGTGGCCGTTCCACTTCAGGGGTCCCTGCTCCCTCGCCAGTCTCAAGATTTGCACTTAAACCAAAAATCTAAGAAAATAAACTAAGATAAGATAGGTCAGATAGCCACGCCCTGACCTAACACAATATGTAGCTATGGAAAAGTCCAGGCTCCCTCCACAGACTTTCATCTCCCTCCTGTGCTCCCCTACTCCTCAAGAAGTGAGGACACATCCAACTACAGCACCTTCCCTGAGCTACTGAAGCAAACTGCACAAGTGGCTAGGCACTGTTCCATGCCCTAGGGAACCTATCCCACTTTGGGATAACCCATTCATCATGGTAGACAATAAAACTCACCAATGACAAGCTTGGATGATCAGAGGCCTGCTATGTCTCAAGGATATCCTAGCACCACAGGCATCTTTGGTAGGCACCCTTCAAGCATTGCAGCAGAATCCCCCAAGGCAGGACTCTGACTGAATCTAGCAACATGGCGGGCCCCAAATAAATGTGTAGTTGGCAAAATCTAAGAAGATGTCTGTAATTACATTCCCGGCCAACCTGCACGAGCTAAGCCAAAATGGGAATCCACCCAGACCCCTGAACAGAAATGGGGAAAATGCTGGACATTCTGCAATTACAGCCTTCAAGGATGCATGCAGTACAGTCATCCAGAATAAAATTCTACATTCCTGGTACAGAACCCCATCAGTGCTGCACCAGCTAACTCTGTCACCCACAGATAAATGCAAGAAATATGGAGAACCTTGTGGTGACCTACTCCATATCCTCTGGCAATGCCCAGCCATTCAGCTCCTCTGGGACAAGGTTTGCAACCTGGGCACTGATATACTAGCCACTCTAATACCATGTTCAGCATCCCTTCTAATATTAGAAATCACATCTGCAGTCCCACCCATAACAACTACTGGCCACAGGCAGCTGGCATTACTAAGCATGCAAGTACTCAGGCCAAAATGCTTCTCCTCTGTAGGTGGTGATCACGGAAACTACCCTCATACCAAGAGTTGATATCCACCTGCTCACAGGTAGCTGCCCTTGACTGGCTTTCCCATTTAGCATGAACTCCCTGTTGAAATGTCAAGCCTGCTGGTCGCGTACTGTCAATATCTATTGCCCAGGAAAGGAAAAGGCTGACCTTCCTCCTTTCTCTACACCCGGACTATTGGTCTCATTCTAACTACAGTTCTATGTAGTTCACTATATTACCTGTCTATACTTACCTTCTTCAAATAGTTATACCTCTGAGTGCTTGAAGTTATATTGCATGAAATATCACAAGTAAAGAGAGTGTGCACAAGGACTGTGGTGCTCATCCATAGAAACATAAACAGTAGTACAAAAACTGTGGCATCCACACCCACACTATATACTGGACACTGGAGCTTCAAGAAGGTAAACTTTAATTTTTAAAATGCTACATCAGACAGCCTGACGTGTTTCAGATAAAGCCTTTGATAAAGGACTTATATAATCCGAAACACGTCAGACTGTCTGATGTAGCATGTTAAAAATTAAAGTTTGCCTACCTGAAGCTCTGGTATCCAGTATATAGTGTGGGTGTGAGTGCCACAGTTTTTGCACTACTATTGCATGAAATATGTTGTATATTATGACTAGTTTAATGTTATCTTTTTGTTAGATAATACCCTGGCATAAAAAGATGGCCACCCTTTATATTGTGGGGAAAAACCTACTGGCCTCATGTCCTTGAACATTGATTCCTTAACTGAACCATATATCAAAACTATGCCTTCCTTTGTACATTTTTATATCATCTGCAATATATGGAATACTGAAGTATAGATGTATGTTTATAAAAGTTAAGCCAATAAAAAAGATTAACTTCTAAAAGGAATGCATCTTCTGCTTACAAGGCAGTGAACACTTGTAAAAGTTCTTAAAGTACTTCTTGTGGTCATAGGGTCTTTGTGCCTTGTGTAATGGGTGGTGGGGTGCTATGGAAGCACTGTGTACAGCACAACATGGCTTAGCAGCATATTGGTGCCATGATTAACAAGGTCTTCCCCTTTGTTTGAGCTGTTACAATGACCTGTGCAAAAGGTCAGGTGAAAAGCTGATATCCCCTTTGTACTTAGACAAAGGGGTGTAACTCACAAGTTATGTAAAAAAACATAATGGCCAGCCCAATGGCACTGAGGGCTGAGGCGCTGGATGCCTTACCTCGTGCTATGCTAGTGACCTGGATTTGGGAATGACTTTGGGTCATTTGGGAGCTGGCATGGGGGAGAGAGCGGGATTGAGCAGCCGCTAGGCAGCTCTGCCCTCACTGGGTGGTTGTCTTCCCCCATAGCTGCGCTCCCACTGAGTGGAGGTCTGGTGGGAAGCGTAGTTGGGAGGGGATGGTGCCGATCGCCAGGGATGGGGCTGAAGGAGCGGAGCTGGTACCCAGTATGTGCCTCCACGCACGTGCACATACATGCCAGGGTCCCAGGTGTGGGGAGAAAACGGGAACAAAAAAATGAAAAAACTACTACAAAAAAAAATGGAAAAAAAACACATAATACCCTCCAGGGTGTAACTCACGAGTTATGTAAAAAACATAAAACCGTCCTTCAATGTGGACAGCCTTTGACATGTTTGCAATCATCCGGTGCTGGTTTCTAGAAAATTAGCTGTCCCTTTAGCCAAGAAAATTGTCTCCATGACCTTTGACATCAGTAGAGGCTTGCCAGGCTATCTCCTATCCCCCCTCCTTCCGTACCCTTATTGGCACAGTGATTGAGGATGTCTCCTCCTTTTAATACTTTGGTGTTTGGTTGAACTGTCACCTTGATTTCTCAATGAATGTGGAAGCCATCCACCAGAAGCGCCACCCTAAACATGATGCGCTTTACAGGAAGAAAGAGAATGTCCCGCTTTCTGCCCACAGACAGTGTCTCAATTATGATATTCCCTATTTTCAATTATTCTGACTTTGTATACAGTGTCGCTCCCAAGTCCACCCTAGCTGGACTGGACACTCTTTTTGCCACATTGCCTTATACTCTCCTCCTCACACCCACCACTGCTCCCTGTACTCCTCCCTCTCCCTCACCTCCCTTGATGCCAGGCAGCTCGACCACTGTGCTTCCTTTATCTCCAAATTCAGACTTGGCTCTCTTCCTTCATATTCCCACCACCCCATACTCTTTTCTTAGCACTGACTTTCATTCCGTTTCCCTTTCTCAAATGAAATCTACTGCAGATCAAGTTGGCTTATCCTTTAATTTCCCTGTAATATGTTCCTCTCTTCTCCTGATCATCCCCTCTGTTTCTTCTCTCTACTCCCTCAAGTCTCTTCTCAGTGACTTCCTAACAACTCCTGCAATTGCTCCTGACCCTGTGTCATGAGCTGCTGTCCACCACCCTCCAACGACTGCTCTCCCAACACTCTGAATTTGCACTAGTGCATTCCCCCCATACTGACCCTCCCCTATTTACAGTTATTGTTCTTACTCTACTTTATAATGCCTTTTACACATTTGTAATTTTATTAAACCTTATGTTCCTTATTATGCTGTGTGTCTTTGCACCTGGTATTTACCTTTTGCACAACTGTTAATTTATTATACTTATTGCATAGTTATTGATCTCCCATACCCCCCACCCTGACACATCAGGAAGTACGCAGTTATCTACTCAGTTTGATCTTTCCTTTTTAAACATTTGAAATAAATATATAAAACAAATTGGTGTATATAAATTACAAACACAATGAATTGCACCGTAGTTTGATGATTTGCAATCTGGAGACCCCCCCACCACCACCACCACCACCATTCTTGTGCACTGGCAGCAACAACAAAACAAAGAAGTCAAATTATGTGCCCATCAGCACAGCTCTAGCTCTACTGCTTGCTACTCCAATGGCCCTGGTTCAGAAGTGAGCCCAAGTCGTTGGGAGCTGGCCAGGGGGAGGAACATTGACCATCCTAGAGGATGCTCTTCTCCTCCACGAAGGGAGGGCAGCCTGTTCTGGTGTGCTGCTGCCACCTGGCTGAACACAGGTGGCAGTGCACTCAGAAGCAGCTTAGTGGGTAAAATGGGAGGGAGATATGCCAATGGAAGACATGCACCACACGCTGGTCTGTGTGCTTACATCACATCCCTGGTCAGCATGTCAGAGAAGAGAGAAAAACAGGAGGAAAATGGAAGGATCCAGGGTACAATGATGGACTGCTGTCCCACAGGCTCCACTCTGGCAATGTGGCAGCCCTCCCAGAGAACCAGATCCATGATGCAGCAGTTGAGGTCCTGCCACTCCCATGATGGAGGAGTGGGGGAAAGTCATGGGTAGAAAAGGGAGGAAATGTAAACCAACAAGATACCAGATGACGGAGCTGAGGTTGGTCCCAGAGGGGGGCACAGCCTGCCAAGTGAGGAGAAAAATAAAATCCTTCACTTTTTTAACAATACTATGCTATTGTCCACCTTTTTGGCATGGTGAAGATGCTGACATGCCAAACTCAACTGAGCCCTCTCCATTCCCTTTCTGTCAGGCCAACACCTTGACAGAGCAGCATGTCAGACCACAAATGAATACTTTTCCGATCTGCCGACATGCCTGCATCTCAGCAGAACAGCATGTGGCCATGGGCTCCAACCACGAGGCAGGGTGGGGAGAAGTATTCTGTTGTGCTCTGGCATAATGGTACACTGCTCTGCTAAGAGAGAGACTGGCATGCTGAAAAAGGGTTGTTGATGGTACAGTTATATTTTAGCATGCTAGCATCTTTGTAATGGCAAAATGTAGAGAACTGGACACTATTAATTAAAAAAATAGAATCTCACTTGACTTATTTCCAGTCAGTGTGCATGTGTTCTGGATCGCTGTAATCGTGGCGAGGGGAGGCACTTGATTGCTTCTCTCGGATAAGACTGATTTAAACAAATAAACAGAATATGACCTTTGTGCCATTTCCAGTCAGTGTGCCTGAAATGGAGGAGAACTTGTGCTCCAAATCCCTGGTGCTGGAGGGCTCTGGACTGCTGCTGATGTGCGTGAAAAGGGAGTGTGTACTCTGAAGTAATGCCCTGCTCTGCAGACCAGCAGCTTTCTGCCTCCTGATCTTAGTGCAAGTGTGTCTATGAGCTGGATATCACATGCTCCACATTCAGGCTGCTGCAGATGAGACACAAGGCACATTGTGATTAAATATTTTCAGCAACACTGCTGTTCTGCAAAGCAAGATGTCAATCTTAAGCACCCCCTCCTTTCAACACACACTCACCAACAGGGATCCTGAGCCACTCAGCAACAGTAATCCAGAGCTAAGCACACCCTGCATGCATACTGTCTGGAAAGGACACAAAAGTAAAATTCTAGTTCTTTAATCAATGCAGTCCAAGCGGTCCCGAGCCCCCCTTCAGCAACAGTGGTGTAGAGCACATTTCACCCTTTCATGGACACTGACTCGAAATTAAAACAATTACATTCTTTTTATTTAATACACACACAGTTTGATTCCCTACATCAAAGTGCATATCTCCCCCACGCACACTAAGTAAAATTAAAAACAACAGTGAAATTCTGTTGTTTTTTTTTTAAATAAATACAGTCCACCTACCTTTTCAAAATACTGGCATCTGTCTGTATTTAATGGAAAACAGTGGAAAAGCCACAGCTTTTCCCAGCCACCACAAACATGCCTTATTAGGGCTTTTGGGCAGTAATGAAGGTTTTTAAAATTACCTGCAAGTGCTTTAAAAAAAAAAATAAATTGAAGTGTTATTTTACTTCGAGTCTGAGTGCATGAAGGGGTATCAGCAGCTTCTGTTTCATGACTCAAAATAAGAATAACAGTCATAGTTTTTTTTTAATAAATAAAGATTTTAAAATACCACATCCACAGCACCCCATTCAGGCACACTGACTCAGTATATGCAAATTACTGTCAAATTCTTTTTTTTGTTTTAATAAATACAGCCAGATTCCCTACCTGCCGAGGATGTGGAAATGCTGACATGCCGAACTGAGACTGAACAGCCTACAACCCTTTTCTGGCACATAGGCATAAGGCATACCAGGGTGGCATGCAAGAGCAAACCTGAACACTTCAGCTGGCTTACTGGCATGCCGGAACAGTTTTCAGCCCCTACAACAGTAAAATAAGTGAGGAAGGTTTTCAAATATATTGCATTGTTATAATTTAGCTAAATGCTAAAACAAGAAAAATTGGTTCCTGAGAATATATACTCACAATGTACCAGATCCTCATGTCTCTCATCTGCTGCAGCAACAGGGCCTGATCCTTACAAGGTTCCCAGTCCCTGCACACATGTGGAGGGCCAGGAAAAGCTGCAGTGACCCTTAAGTGCATGATGTACACCACTGGGGCATACCATGGCATCCACAGCAGGGGATGTGTGTCCATTCCACACCTGATCCCGCCAGTTCACATTGCTATGAGGTCAGCAAGGGGGGAGTAGGCGTGGGCCCAATCCACAGAAGGATGCATGTAATGCAGATTGTCTGTGGTCAAGAAACAACCTAGGACATCGACAGGCTGCAATAGCACTTAGGTGGCCCTCCAACCAGCCTCCAGATCTCTCATGTAGCCCAATGAGTAGGCAGAAGCACTTGCAACCACTGCCCTGCTACGGAGGCCTACCGATAACAACCAGTGCAAAATCTTTAAAGAAGTATTTGGCCGACGGGATATGGATGTTGTAGAGGACTTCTACATCCCATCATGTCCTGCACCCTGTACAGACAGGGATCCACTAGCAGACCAGAATGGTAATTTGAGTGGATGCTTGTGTTCCAGATCCAGTCCATCCACCCTAATGCCCTAAGTGATGAAACCAGTGCAGTAAAGAGTGTATCTATTTCTGAGTGACAAATGCAAGTTTTTTTAATGGCAACTCCGGAAGGAAATCAAGAAGAACTAGCAGTCTACTAGCACTTCCAGAAATCTTTAAAAGTACCAGTGTGCAGCTGCACCCTGTATGAAACCATTTTCAGTTTGTGTAATGTGAATTTAGCGCAAACGTGCTCTCAGCCTAACTCCTCACAACACTTGGCAATACAGTAGTGGCCGTGCTAAATATCTACAAATTTAAACAGAACTTACGGCTGTTGGAGCTTTTGTCTTAAAAAAGTCTTACCTTTTTTTTGTCTGCAGACTTGATGTGCAATGTTTCGCCAGGAAAAGCATGTCGGGAGGCATGTCATCTGTGCTGCTGCATGACGAGCTTGTATCTGATTGCAGTGGCACTTTTCTTACAAGTTTTGTCCACTTTACATAATGGTTGTGTCAGCACTAGCTTGCTGGCTCATTGGGGAATGAGGGACGCACCTACTAAAGCGTGCCCCGCATTTGACAACACTGACACTCCTCTGAAATGTGCTACTAGCACAAGATGTTGCTTGTGCGTGTGCAAGCCAACATAAAAATGGGGATCCAACAGAAGATTTCCCGATCTAGAAGTTGGGAGGGTAGTTTTATTTTTTTTTTAAAGGGATCGGGTGTAGAGGCATTGTGGGTTAACAGATGGACCAGACACAGAACTTCAGGTTCAACACACAATTTCTGTGTAATGGTTATTTAAAACATGGGATAATCTTAAGCAATGGCATATCCCTTTATCAATACATCAGTTTGCAGCAACAGACTACGCATATCCTTCCTCTGCACTTAGTCAGCACCTACTGACCCACTGATCAATCTGTTTAGTGAAAACCAACTATTTAAGCAATTTACAACAAGAGGGTGTGGGTGATGGTAGGATTTACCCACACCTGGTGTGGTTCAATCATGAGATCATTAGCTGAGTGAGTGTACCACACCAGAAGTGGGTAAATCCTGCTGTCGCCCACATCCTCGAGGGGCATACTGCTATTATACAATGTACCTGTTGTTTTGGTGAAAGAACAATAAAGTAAAATACTTTTTTTGTATTTTAAATTATTTCTATTTTAGTTTATTGCTGCACTACATAAAATAGTTATGTGTTGCCTGTGTACCCGCTCATACTCAATAGTCTTCTGAGCTGCCTTTTTTTTAATTGGAGCCACAGATGGATGGAAAGACAGCATGCCAACTGTTTTTTTTTTCTTTTTAAATCAGTCTGCATCTTGCAACTGGAAAGGGTCCTTTAGTTATAAAGTTGGGGAGAGTCTTGCCAGAGTCATGCCAGTTTGGTTGTTGCTATGAGTCAGGTTCCACATCTCTAGTGCGCTTGCATTTCTGCCACTGGTACACTCCAGAAACAGTGCTGTCACATTTGTTTCCTGTACCGATCCCAATCAGCAAAAAAAAAATCTGGCAATGCAGATTTAAAAATGTTTGGATGGCAAATTGTATGAATCATGTTGAATCAGTTGGAAGGGATATGGGATGACACTGAAAAAGAGGAAACACCATGGTTTAGTTTGTCAACCGACAGCGGGATGGCATTGATAAACAAAAAGAGGGAATAATGTATATTTTTTTTAAAGAAAAAAAACATTTGGGGTATGTAACATGGGTTTGTGGACTGTTGGAGTCTTTGAGTATAAATGTGAAGTCCGTTTGAGATTGCCACTTTAGTTTGGCTTTTGATGTTTGTAGGGTGACTAGGGATCCAGACTAGTGGGTTTCCATTTTTGTTTTCAGGAGTCAGAGTGATTCCGGAGGGGGGTGGGGGCATGATGTGGCTGAATGGCAGCTGGCAGTTGTTCCTGTTCGGTAATGGCACAGTTTACACATTGTAGATCGTGCCAGCCAGCCAGTCGGGAACCAGTATTTTCTTGTCCATTGTATTATCCCCTATGTTGGTCTTGTATGCTTGGGTGATGGGAATCTCAAATAAATAGAACCCCCCCCCCAAAACAAGCTAAAGACAATGAACTTCAGCGCAGACACACTGAAGCAAAGGTTATCCAAAGGGCATTTGCAATAAAACCAAATTTCAAAGAAATACAAAATCACATATACCCCAATGCAAAGGATCAGGGGATGTATTTGCAAATCACCATGACACTTTAGGCTGGTTCCACTTTAAGCATGAATGCGTGGTGTCAAAGGGCCTCTCAAACAATCTGCAGTTTAAATGCATTTTGAATAACACAATGAAGGTTTTCTGATATCTCTACCCCAGTAACTTAATTTTTATAATACTGTCACCTAGTAACTTTTTACCTTTATCAAAAACACCTAGTGCCATGGTATTTTCGACACTTACAGGTTTCATACACATAAGGCATGTACGTCAAGGTATTTTAAGACATAGTGCTACTGCATACTAAATCCAACAACGAGGAACATAGCATGTTTTACATCAGCTTGGAGGTCACAACAATAACTTCATGTACAAAGACCAGAGAGGGAAAGGAAAATTAACGAGGATACTGTATCATAGTGAAGAAAGGGGGGGGGGGTACCCATAGGTGGCCAACCTCATGGACTAGAAATTGTAAAGGCTAGATTAGGCTAAGAAATATAACTGTTGCAACAGATTTAAGAAAAGATTGGTCCTCAAGAGTCGTAGGATCTCCCTGTCACATCAGGCAGGGAATGTTCCCTGTGCTGTTTGCAAGGGTTATAGTATAGTACAGTTCAACACACAGCACATAGTAGCAAAACATAAAATAAGAGTCCAGTTCAGAAAACATACCTGTAAATGGACACAGTCTGTTTTTTTTCCCAGTTAATGTTGTTGAATGAAAACTTAATTTCATAGGTGTTCCACCACTTTAGTTCTAAGAGTGAATTTATATACTTTATATAGACCAGATATAAAGCCCCTATGCAATATTAAAAAAATCCAAATAACAAGAAGACAAGCTGTTTCAAATGGTCCAATATACTGTATACTTTTTAATTGCAAAGGGGCAGGGGGTTTATAATATCCAGTGTGGCATGGTAGATTTTCTTTTTATTAGGTCATATCAGATTAGATCTGCAGGGCAGTAAGTCAAGCTCTTACAGTAGGTCATAGCAGAAACACTGGCCAATAGTCAGCATAATTACCCATACACTTTGACTGCTTCAGACAATTAAAAAATATATATATCAGACTCGGGAGGCAATATAGCGCAGTGGTTTAAGGCTCGGAGCTGCAAATTTGGTGACATCTAGCAACCCAGCCCTGGGTTTGAATCTCACAGTTTCCACTTGCATACCGTGTGACCCTGAGCAAGTCACTTAACTTCCCTGTGCTCCCAGGTCACACCTGTAAAAAAAGCTTTCAGCTTAGTGTGCTACTCCTGGTTAAACAACTAAAAAAATAACAAAAAAATAAATGATTCAGAATCAGGTACTTTACAACTGACAGGGGGAAGACAGTGGTACACAACGGGACAATAAATATTGACTGAAGTAGGTCAGTTAGGATTGAGAGAAAGGCAGACATAGATGGGCTTTTATAAGGAGCACTGACAGGACAAATGTTCTGTATCTATTTATTTATTTATATGTGTAGTTATGAATTAACCCTCAAAAATAAACTTAACAAAGAGGTACTGTTTCTCCTAATAACTGTTACTTCATATTTTTAACTACTGTACCCGAGATATTCAAAGCAGTTGCACATGGCACAACTGAGTTGTGCCAGTGCAAGGACGGACATGCGCCAAGGAGCGACATTCAGTGGGAGTCATTGTGCAGCACAAATCTCATTGCACCAAAGCACAACTATAATGAATGCAGGCACAAGAGCAGGGGGTGTGCCCATGAATATCCAGCGCAGTGCAATATTCAACCACGGAACCATGGCACAAGTACAGAGCAAAACTGGGATGTGCCGAGCAGACTTGAGCCTATAAATACAGGGCGCAAGCACACAGACAGCACTTGCACCAGGTGAGAGGGAGACAGAGAGAGAGAGAGAGAGAGAGTGACAAAACAAAGCAAGATGGAAAGACAGACAGACAGAAAGACAGACCAAGAGAGAGACAGAGATAGTGAGAGACAGAGAGACTGACACAGGTAGCCACAGAGGGAGAGGGACAGAGGTGGCAGTGGAGAGGGAGCCAGGGGCAGAGACAGTGAGAGGAACAGGCAGGCAGAGTGCCAGACAGTGCACCAGGGTGGCACACAGCCCGCAGCAGTTGACCACCCAGGGGGAGACAGGACATCAGGGGCCATGGATAGTGCGCCCTTCCTGATGGAGGCAATAATGAGGGGTGTGATGGGGCAGGAGGAACAGTGACGTGGCTGAGAAAGGGCCCATCTGTGGTATGCCCGGAACAGGTGGTACCGTGCCCGCACCACCTTCGAGAACTACTCCAATATGGAGATTGTGGGATGGTTTAGAACAGATGCTCCCCAACCTGGTCCACCCAGACCAGACTGGTTTTGTTTGCAGATGATTATCCTATAGCATAAGTTGTTAAATGTGGTGCATTGATGTTCTTGGCATTTTGGACAAACAAGTGTCATCCATGGATGCCGAGAAAGCTTTTGACCACATAAAATGGGGATAGCTGTTTGAGACACTGATGCAGTATGGACTTGCAAAGGATTTTGTCAGCCTGGTGACATTGTTTCACAAGATGCCAGTGGCGTGAGTTCTAAAAAATGGAGTCCTAACAGATGAGTTTCAGCTTCACAGAGGAACAAGACAGTGGTGCCCCTTCCCCTTTTCGGTTTGCACTCACCATCAAGCCTGTAGCTGTGAAAATAAGGAAGAATAGGGAAATTCAGGTATTGACTGGGAGACTGGGAATCCAGCACAAAATTACTTTATATTCAGACAATCTTCCATTGTATATTACAGAGCCACAGTGCTCATTGCCAGCAATGCTTAAAGAAATTGCTGACTTTCCTATTGGGGAGCAGGTCAGATAGTGCACTCCTCCACATGACTTTCTGTGTACACCCTGTTAAGTAACTCTTGAACCATTTGAGAGTGTGGGGATCAAGGCCTAGCCCACTCAGCTAAGACAGCAGGAGTTTGTGGTTGACTAGGTCGAAGGCCTTGAGAGGTTGATGAAGACCTCCCTGGGAACCCCTTAGTCAATGGCACAGAGTACATCTGCAGAGTACATCAGTACAACTTGCCAACCCCTTATGTCTGTCCCATGCCCTCTTGAATCCCTCCACTGTTTCTGCCCCAACCCCTTCCTCTGGTAGTTTATTCCAGACCTCCACCACCCTCTCTGTAAAGTAACGCCCTCTCATATTGCCCCTAAATATTCCTCTCTCCAATCTTAGATTATGGCCTCTAGTTTTAACCCCCACCTTCCTCTTAAATACGCTCCCTTCCTTTACCTTATTGATCCTCTTCACATACTTAAATGTCTCTATCATGTCCCCCCTCTCCCTTCTAGTCTCCAATTGGTACAAATCCAATTCCCTCCACTTCTCCTCATATGACTTCCCCTGCATACCATGCACCATCTTGGTTGCCCTTTTCTTCACCCTCTCAATCCTTTCTGTCCTTGCTTAGGTGTGGTCTCCAGAACTGGACCATGTACTCCAGGTGTGGTCTCATTATAACATAGAAACATAGAAAATGATGGCAGTGGCTCATCCTGTCTGCCCACCCTACCTAACTACTGTATATAGGGCTCAGTGGCTATCATCATCCCTTACCTCTGACCTTTAGCAGCTTACTATGACCATAGCAATGTCAGAGGCTCAACAGGTAGAACTCTCGTCTCTTGGACCGGAAGATCAGATGATCATAGGTTCTAGCCCCACACTAGGTACTTGGGGTAATACTCATAACTGATACTGCAGTACAAGGAGGATGCTGCACAATTAAGGTGCCATGCTTTGGGAGAGGCATTAACCAGTGTCCCTTTGCTCATCTCTGGTCACTGTCCAGTTGGAAGTAATAGACCCCATGGCACTTATCAATAAAGAGTAGGGGAATTTTTTAAAAATCAAAAATAATATACAACAGAAAACATTTACATATTTATAAGTTCAAAATATAGGAACAAACACATTCAAAACAGTAACATCCTCCGATGAATAAAATAAAAATGGTCAAAACAAAACAGAAAAAGAATCATCAAAATGCTGTATTTTAAACAGAATCAAATAAAATACAAAAGAAAAAACACAGAGAATATAGAAAATCAAATGTTTCCATCACCTAGGAAAATGCAGGACATATTAATCCATAACTGTGGCCATTAATAAACCATCACTATCCTCTGGTCTTGACAGAAAAACTCCAAACAGAGCATTTTTTATCTAATTTGCTGTATCTTCCAATCAAATCTCTTCTGGTAAATTATCAGTTGACATCTGGCCTTCCACATAAAAAACAAAATAATTGCATTCCAAATCCAGTAGTGTACCAAATTCATACTTCTGCCATCCCTGCTGAAGTAAATCAAAAGCAAATTCATCTTCCGTTACAGATTGAAAAAGAGCTTCCACCCAAAGGAAGCTAGCATAAACCCCAAAACTCCTTGCATCGGGGCAGAAGATAAAAAGATGTTCCTGGTTTGAAAAATCCTTATACAAGAATCCTTAAGACAAAATCTGTCTTCAATACTTCTATGTTTTTAAGCTATCTTTCAAAAAGGCCATAAGACTAGAACGATCTGTACCAAGCCTGTGCCAGTAAGGCTTACCATCCCTTCACTTAGAGAAAATGATCCAACAGAAGTCTAAGACACTGTGCCCAGCTCCTACTGCTGTTACCAAAAGGGTACTAAAGTAGCAAAAAAAATACTGCAGAACAAAATATTGGGTTTATCATGGTCACTCCCCACCCTTAAATTCCAGATAAGACACGCTCCTCTTAACGGGGTTAAGTCTGTTACCCAGAAAAGCTGAAAAAACAGGCTATATAATTTAACCTCTAGATTCACAGCCTGGGAAACACATAACAATATACAAAAACAGTGGCAGCAGAAAGATTTCTGATATAATAGATTATTTTAGTTTTGATGCCAACACCTTCCATTTAGCAAAATTGATTTCAATTTTCTGGTTTTTATTTTCCCAACTGCAGGCCCTGTCATCCAGACTTCTGAACCATACTGCTAACATTCTGCCTGGCCCTGGAACTAAAGTGACATTGTCCACATCCTGAATATCATTGGAGTTATTCAGAGTCACTCCAACACATTTAACTAATGTGTTATTGAGCCTGACAAGGCAGAGAATAATGTCAGGTCTTTTAGCACTGCCTGTCCCGACTGCTCAGAATCAATAGGCAAACACAAATCATAGATGTATGCTGACGTTTTATTGATAGTGAAGTCCTTCATAATTCTAATCCCCCAATGGCAGCATTCTGATTAATTTTCCTTAAATTAATATAATTTAGATCCTCTCTGGTCAATTTTCTCCCCTCCTCCTCCTCTCACAGCCCCTCCTCCTCCATGTACCTATATTTAAACTCTTCTTCTTTCCTCTGCAGCCTCCGTGGGTGAGAGGACAGAAATTGAGCCTCCCTGAGTGCAGAGCTCACTGAAAAGCAGGGTATGCAACCCTGAACAAATGGCTGAAAGCAGCTGAGCTGGGCCGACATTTTGAGCCCTGTCATCACTCCGCATCAGCTGCCCTCCCACACCCCCCACCCTTAGTCAGCTCTGTAACTTACTCTATAAAGCAATATGTTAGCACAACCTATATTCTGCACTCCAAAGGTCGAGATCAATATCAGCATCAATTTAAATTAGCGGATTATATGCTGGTAACTGCTGATTCAAACTACTGTATGTGGCAGAGTCTGTGCTGATAGAGTTGTTAGCTCCCCCAGCTAAGAAGCGCTGGACTGAATATGCCAGAAAAGTCTCATCTGATCACCCCCCACCTCCCCACTTCACCACCTCCCCAATTTCACCATTTGACTCTCATGGGAGATTCAAACAATGAGGATAGGATTCCACCAGATGGATGGGCTACTCTAGCCACTGAGGAGAACCATGAGGTCGGTGCAGTATGCACGCCGGTGGGGGGTATGGTGATATCAGGGGGAATACAAATAATGGAGCAAGCAGGGGAAATGAATGGAGTGAGGGTAATATGTGTGGAAATACTAAAGAAGTTAAGGAAGAGTGAAGGAATGGGGTTGAGGCAACGTGATGGAGCCGCCAACAGGAACCATGTGGATGGGACATTTGCAGGACATTTATAAGATGGCAGGGTGAGGAGGACAAGGAGAATGAGGAGGTTAAAGACAGAAAGGAAAAAGGGCAATGCAGGTATTTACTCACACACCGTGAAATAAAATGTTAATGCGGGTCATGGGTAATAATACTTACGGCATGTATTTTTTCACTAAAATAAATATTAGCTGTCTTTATATTTCCGCGCTTTACTACGGTCCTGCGGATATAGCTAATATTAATTGCCAGGGAAAATAAGCAGTTATACAGTATATCTTGCTACCACATGAGGGGAAATACCAATCAGCTCATTTTCCCATCTGTAGCCAATCTAACGCCACCACTAGCGGCCGCTGCATCTCGCTACCCAGGATTTTCCTGACTCCCTGTGAAGCCAAATACTGAAAAGGAAACAAAATAAAAGATCTTGAACATGGCAATTTGTCTGTTCCTCATACTCATATCCCCCCCAACTCAGACAGTCAGTACTCATCACTGCCCCTAAGGAATGCAAGTTTTATCCTGTTATCCACGTCCACCTTGACTGGACTGTTGCTGGCCACAAACCTCTCTGCATCAGTCCAAGCTACTGAACAAAAATTCCTTTATCACTGCACCCTTACTCACTCCCCACCTAATCACAAAAGCCTGCCCAATGTGGCCACAACTAATGACACACCCCTAGCATCTGTACTTCTGGCATCCTTATCTAATATTGAACAAAGACAGCTAGGGTATCTGCTTCACTCCATCTCTCTCCACAAGTGCCACTGGCAGCCTCCAACCTGCCCGCTGTTGTCGCTCCTTCTCCTAGCCTTGGCTGCAGGTGACATACAAATAAATCCTGGCCCTATCAACATACACATCGACCACTCAGATGCCTCGTGGGCTGGACCACATAGAGTAAAGATCACCCACCTAAATGTATGTAGCCTCCTTCCAAATTTGCAGAGGTAGAAGCCTGGGTGACCCTATACAAGCCTCACATACTGGGTCTATCCGAGACCTGGCTAAAGTCATACCATGAATCTGCTTTGTACCAGCTACAAGGCTACTCCTTCCTCTGGCAGGATAGACCTGGCAGAAAGAGAGGAGGAGGCATAACGCTGTATGTCCAGGACCACATAACAGCTGCCATTGTTGCCTGCTCTCCCACCGACTCCATAACCCAATGGATTATCACCAAACTATTAGTGCATCAAAAACTTTATGTTGGCTGTTACTATAACCCCCTCCAGTTACTACTCAGGGACTGTCTAGTTTCCTCTCCAGTCTAGCATGCAACATACCATCTAGGATGCATTCCTGCTCGGGATTTGAATCTCAACTGGGTAGGGGATCCAAACCCGACTACACAACCCTACTAAAGTCCCACAACTTGGAGCAACTAATCTCGGCCACAACCAGACACAACAAGCCACTCTATCCTTGATTGGATTATAATAAACCGGCCTGATTGAATCCTTTAAGCAGGGACCATGTCCAATGCGATTAGTGACCACGCCCCCACCTACATCGTGGTGAACAACGAGGCAGTTCACCCTCCACCAAAACTACTGTCCTTCAGAAATTTTAACACCCCAAACCATGACCTCATGACTAGAGATGCAGTGTCCTTAAGCTGGTCCTCCCTATATCTGACAGAAAACGTCTCCTCTGCTGTCAATCTCTTCTCCAGCACCCTTCGGAAACTACAGGACCTCTATTTTCCCACCAAGACCAGAAGGGTTCGAGGTGGCTGCACGCACTGGATAGCAAAAGAACTGTTACTATAAATGAAAGCCAGGGACTCTAGTTGAAAAATTCAAAGCGCCCCTGCCCCCATCTATGGAATGCCTACAGGCAGCTATGCAATGCCTGTAAGCAGATGACACAATCACTCAAAAATAAATACTTCACCAGCCTCCAGCAAAATACCCTGAGGAATCTCTGTAGCTTGGGCATCAATTGGGTCCATGCTAAACCCCAAGCCCAATAAGCAAATTACACAACTTACAGCCCCATCAGGCAAAATCAATGACCCCAAGGACATTGCAGACCTTTTCAATGCCATGTTTACTGACCTGACACCACACCTTAGCAAGCTTCCTTCTCACCCTCCTCCAACCTAAAAAGAAAGGGGAGCATCCCCACTCCTATAAACACTCATGCCTCCACCCCCCCCTTCTGTTTAAAAGCTATTCGTACTGAAACCACTATAAAACTCCTGAAAACCCTACCTTCCAGTGGCAGCTCCGGTAGTGATGGGCTGTACCCTGCTTTCCTGAAGATCATTTTCCCAGCCCTGGTAAGGGCACTAACACACATTTTTAACCTTGCACTGTCCACATCAACAGTGTCAGATACCTGGAAACATGCTAATGTGATTCTCATCTTCAAGGCAGGAGACCCTCTATCCCCTGAGAAATATAGACCCATTTCTTTGCTCCCACATCTTAGCAAACTGCTAGAGAAGGCTGTCCATTCCCAGCTGTCAGAACACCTAAATAACTACAACCTCCTATGTCTCCTCCAGCATCCAGTATAGAGCTTTTGTGGACATCACAGCACCTTCTCTGTCCTGGCAGTTTGTTCAGACCATGTCCTCAAAAATATGGACATGGGTAAGGCCATGGGTGCTCTTTTGTTGACTTATCGAAGGTGTTTGACCTTGTAGACCATCATCTCCTTCTCTCCTAACTTCGACAGTTTGGCTGTGTTCCTGGACCTGCAACCTGGTTCCAAGCTACCTCTCAAACAGGACCCAGTCCGTGCTTCTAAGCAGTGTTGCCTCAGCTTCCTTCCCACAAGCACCGGAGTTCCCCAGGGATCAATTCTTGGCCCCCTTCTCTTCTCCATGTCTGTCAATGCTTTACTGACAGAGATCATAAACTGCAATGCACTCCTTTATGTGGACGATCTAGTCCTGTACCTCAGCAATAAGTTTTTGGAATTCCTCTCCTCCACCCTCACTCACAACTATGCTGCGGCAGACAGCTGGTTTGCACCCAGAAAACTCCTAGTCAATGGGAAAAAGACAAAGGCCATGCTGTTTGGATCCAAGCCATTGCTAAAGAAAGTCACCAAATCTGACTCCTCACTCACTCTAGGCACACCCGCTGGCCCCCCTCTCGAGCAGGTCATCTCTTTCAAATATATTGGCGTCACTCTTGACCACTCACTTACCTTTAGTGATCACACAACCCTGACTGCAAGAAATATAAAACAGAAACTAGGGGTGGCATACTGTGCAATTCACCTGCTCTCACCTGAAGATCGCCTCTCCATTGCGCAAGGCAACCCTCTCCCTCTCCTTGACTACTGCTCCCCCATCTATTCTCTAATGCCCTCAAAGCAACACTCCCACCAAAATATGACATATAATGCTGTCGCTTTGTTCTGTGGTAGCAGAGAGGAGGCAGGGAACTACAGACCAGTCAGTCTTACCTCAGTAGTGGGCAAGATTATGGAGGCACTCCTTAAGGAAAGGATAGTGCAACACATGGAATCCATAGGAGCACAGGATCCAAGACAGCATGGGTTTACAAAGGAAGGTCCTGTCAAACTAATCTCACAGATTTCTTTGATTCAATGCGAAGAAGTGCAAAGTAATGCACCTGGTAAACAAAAACCCAGGGGAAGAGTACACAATGGGGGTGCGATACTGACAACAACAAAAATGGAAAGGGACCTGGGGGTAGTCATATCAGATGACCTAAAGGTGGGCCAGCAATGTGAGAAGGCAGTAAGGAGGGCTGGGGGGATACTGGGATGCATAGGGAGAGGCATCACCAGTAGAAAACAGGAAGTTGTTGGTCCTCTGTACAGACACTTGGTAAGACCACATCTGGAGTACTGTGCACAGTTCTGGAGACCCCATCTCCACAAAGACATAGACAGGGTGGAGGCTGTCCAGAGGAAGGCAATCAAAATGATGCAGGATCTGCATCAGAAGACATATGAAGAAAGACTGAAGGAACTAAAGATGTATAGCCTCGAGGATTGGAGGGACATGATAGAAACTTTCAAATACCTCAAGGTATTCAACAAAGTCCAAGAGTGTAGCATCTTTCAGAAAAAGAGATGTGCAAAAACAGGGGGGCACAATCTGAAAATAGAAGGGGGCTCAGAGGTAATGTGAGGAAGTATTTCTTCACAGAAAGGGTTGTGGATACATGGGACACCCTTTCTGAGGAGGTCGTAGAGTCAAAAACAGTGGGGGAATTCAAGAATGCATGGGACAGACATAAGGCAATTCTAGTGGGGGCTAGGAGGAAGTAGGCTGTTGGTTAACTAGGATCTGCATCTTATCTGTTAGGTAGGGAAATGAGCAGACTAGGTGGGCCAAGTGGTCTTTATCTGCCATCAAATTCTATGTTTCTATATTTCTTTGTTTCTATGAGGGAGAGGGAATTGGGAGAGGGCCTGAGCTGAGATTTTAAAGCCTAAGTGACTAGTGTCTTATTATGCCTGAACTTGGACGGAATAAGTGCCAAATGACTTAAAAACAAATGGAGCAAAAATGAACAAAATGTCACTGAATCCTGTAGTACCACTATCAAAGTACAAGTCAGGCTGTACAAAATGTAAAGAACAAAAAAGACAGCTACAGTTGACACAGAAAGAAGCAGAACTGCTAAAAAGTGTACTGTAAATGGTTAAGTTGTCCACCAGCAATGACAACAACAATTTCATTAGCTGCTGGAGAAAGCACAAGTGGGCAACCATCAACCTTCTCACATGAATTCCACGAAACAGCAACAGCAGTAGAGGAGTGGGGGAACTATGAATGGGACACAGACTCAGAAAGAAATGTACAGCAAGAACAAATACAACAGTGTATTGAACTTGAATCATGTTTTGACAGAAACCCTGAACCCAGGCAAACACCTTTAATGTACGATTTTTACAACCCTGCTACCTGGCCTGAAAATTTTACTACAGAGTAAGAGCTGATGGTTGAAATTGTGAAGCATAAACCCCTGCAGCTGAAAGACAGTGACATTGAATTCCCCCAAAACAGCTGGTCGTCATTTTACTTCTGCAAATTATGAGCATAAAGTGGGATCCATAATGATTCACAGGCCTTGGTTAGTGTACTCCAAGTCTGCTGATGGTTGTGTTTTATTTCTGCTGTAAGCCTTTTGGCGAAGATAGGGGAGTGTTTACACAGGGTTTCTTGAACTGGCAAAAGCTATCACAAAGGCTGTCTTAGTATGAAGCATACCCATCATTTTTTTTATTTGTATTTATTTTTCAGTTGTTTAACCAGGAGTAGCACACTAAGTTGAAAGCTTTTTTACAGGAGTGACCTGGAAGCACAGAGAGGTTAAGTGACTTGCTCAGGATCACACAGTATGCAAGTGGAAGCTGTGGGATTCAAACCCAGGTCTGGTCTACTGGATGTCACCAGATTTGCAGCTCAGATCCTTAAACCACTGCGCAATACTGCCTCCCATATACTGCCATACATGGAAAATTTCTACAAGTGGAAGCATCTAGAATTAGGGTTGCACAACTGGGCTACAATAGACAGGAGTTTGCAAGAAAAGCTAGATAAGGAAAAGGAATGATGGCATGCCGTGCTTTCTTGAATTTTGGACTGTGTTTTATATTTAGCTGGACAAAACTTAGCCTTGTGTGGTTCAGTAGACCCTCTGTACGTGGATAACAATGGGATTTTTAAATTGCTGGAACTGTTGTCCAAGTATGACCCTGCCATGGCTGATCACTTGCAACGTGTTCAGCCAGGAACCAATGTTCATTATTTAAGCAAGGATAGCCAGAATGAATTTATGCAGATGTTAGCTGAGGCTGTCACTACAACAATTCGGGACAAGATACAGAATGCTTACTACAACACTGTGCTGATGGATTGCACTCCATATTTTTCCCACAAGGAGCAGTTATCAATAATGATATGTCATGTTGCAATCAATGGAGACCAAGTTGAAGTGCAGAAGAGCTTCCGGGAATTTCTCCATGTTGAAATGTATTGCTAAATTGACTTACTGCACGTGGCATAAAAAATGAAGACTGCAGGGGCCAGTATTATGATAACAGGGCTAACATGAGAGATGTCCATCAAGGAGTTCAAGTGAGAATATGACTGGTGAATTGATCTGCAGTGTACGTGCCTTGCTGTCCTCATAACTGGAATCTTGTGTTGGAACATGCAGCTGAATCATACTTGGAAGCAAAGAATTTCTTTGGAGTACTTCAGCGTCTTTACAGAATCTTTTCATGGTCCACCAAATGCTGAGTCATCCTCACTATGCACATAAAAGGATATACCCTCAAGCCACTTTCAGAGACCCATTGGAGTGCTCGTGCTGACGCTGCAAAGGCAGTCTATGAGCAACTGCCAGAGTTGTTGAATGCTTTGCTGGAAGTATCAGAAAGTGGAAACTGTGACAGTAAGATGCTGTCTGAAATCACAGGCCTTGTGAAAACACTGGAATTATGTCCATTTATTGTATGTTTACTTGTATAGAATGAAGTGGTTAGTGCCATCAATCATGTGACAGTGATTTTACAGTCACCCAACTTAAACCTGTCAAATGCCATAGATGTGGTTTTGGCAATCAAGACACAACTGTCTGATTAACAAAGACAAGGATTCTGTAGAGTGTTAGAAAAAGCAGAAGTGCTAGCCCAAATGCTGGACATTGAACTGACTTTTCCAGAAAAATGTACCAGACATTGAAAACGCATGCCAGGAGAGCTTGCCAAAGATGAACCTTTAATTGGCCAGGAAAGCTTTGAAGTCAATTTTTTCAGTTGCCTAGGGATTAAGTGCTGATGGAAACTGAGAAACTATTTCAATTTTTGCATGACTTTCAGTCAGTTTTTGGTTTCCTGTTCCACATAAAAGCATCTGGAAATGATGAAAACCTACAACTAGCATGCAGTGAGTTGGCTCAGTTTCTTGGGGACATGGATGGTTCAGACATGTCCCTCCGTTTGAAGTGTTACAGTACCTGATACAGAAAGACCTGAGCAGAGGATTTCCAAACACCCAAATTGAATTGCAAGTACTGATTACAATTACAATTACAGTTGCCAGTGCTGAGCGATCCTCCAATAAACTGTCTTTGATAAAGAATTACGTGCGCTCCACAATGTCACAGAAGAGACTGGCTGTACTTTCAATTGAAAATAGACTTGCTAGACAAGTAAATGTTTTGGAAGTAATTGAAAAATTTGCATCAGCAAAAGCCTGCCACATGCACCTTTAAGTTCAGAAAATGAAAGAACAATAATTTTTTGGCGGGAGGCCTCATGGGGGGGTGGGCCCATTTTAATTGCATAATTTTGCACTTTTTCGCATTGAACCCAGCTGCCATATCCTTGACCACTTTGCAAGTTTTCTCAGGTTCCTGCTCATTCTCCCCCCACTCCATGTTGTCCACCCTATTGCAGATTTTGGTGTCATCCATACAGAGGCAGACCTTCTCTCCCAGTTCCTCTTCAATGTCACTTACAAAGACATTAAAGAGGACTGATCTCACTGCTGATTTCTAAGGTACCCCATTAGTCACCCTCCTCCTCTGAAGTAAATTGTCTTCCACCACTCTCTGTTACTTATCCCCTAACACATTTGTCACCCAGTTTGCCACCTTGGACCCACTCCTAAGTTGCCCAGCTTTCTTGCAAGTCTCGTATGTGGAACAGCATTGAAAGCCTTACTGAAATCTAAATAGCCACGTCCACTTCTCCTCCCTGATCTAATTCCCTATGCCAAAGAAAAAACTAGATGCAGTCACAGCACCAGGCTCAGCAGAGCGTGACAGCTGAAATGATAGCTGCCATATCAAGATCTGATGGACAGCTTCCTGCTGTAGCTGACAAAGCTCCAGTGCTGTCTCTGCGACAGAATCCACCTATAGTGGACGAGATATTTCAGTTCCTCTGCAAAAGCCATCAGGTTGTGTAACTCTGCTAACTAAGCTGGTGAAATCAATGGAAAATGATTCTACCAGTTCAAAGGTGTGCTGTGCCAGTAGTGGCAGTTGCTGAAACTGACAGTGCCCTTCTGGACCCTCCACTGTAAAGGCAAAGAAGAGTAAACCTCCAAAGAAATGAACCAGCAAGTGAGATACTCAGGATTCAACAGGCACTCTAAAATGACTTGGATTGTTCAGGTGCTTTGTTTTACTTCCGGAAATAACTACACCTCGGTTTCAGCCTCAGAAGGCAGAGATGGTACTGCTTTTCCTCAAGATGTACAGGACTCAGTCAGTGAACCCACCCAGGATGGTGTTTGTCTGGCTCAACATCAAAAAAAAAAAAAAAAAGGTAAGCCCTGACTGTTTGAAAGAAAAAAAATGGTGGAGAGGGGTCCCTCTGAAATTGCCACACTTGGGGAAGATTCTGTTGGGAATCACAGTGTTAATGGTCTCCAGATTCTAAGATTTGGAAAAATACTCCACCTCATAACTATGTTTCTATAGGAAAAGTATATCTCTTTGCAGATGACAGAATGATCTGCAACAGGGTTGATACAAAAGGTGGGGTGGAAAGGATGAAAAGGGACTTGGCAAGGTTGGAGGAAAGTTCAAATATATGACAGCTCAGATTCAATGCAAAGAAGTGCAAAGTAATGCATCTGGGAAACAAAACCCCAGGGGAAGAGTACACAATGGGGGTGAGTTAATAACAACAAAAATTGAAAGAGACCTACGAGTAATTATATCAGATGACCTAAAGGTGGGCAAGCAATGTGAGAAGGCAGTAAGGAGGGCTGGGGGATACTGGGATGCATAGGGAGAGGCATCAACAGTAGAAAACAGGAAGCTGTTATCCCTCTGTACAGACAGTGGTGAGACCCCATCTGGAGTACTGCGTGCAATTCTGGAGACCCCATCTCTGCAAAGACATAGACAGAGTGCAGGCTGTTCAGAGGAGGGCAACCAAAATGGTGCAAGGTCTGCACCAGAAGACATACGAGGAGAGACTAAAGCAGCTTAATATGTATACCCTTGAGGAAAGGAGGAAGGGGGACATGATAGAAACTTTCAAGTATCTCAAGGGAATTAACAAAGTACAAGAGGGTAGCATCTTTCAGAAGAGATGTGCAAGAACAAGGGGCACAATTTGAAGATAGAGGAGGACTGCTCAGAGGTAATGTTAGAAAGTGTTTTTCACAGATAGGGTTGTGGATGCATGGACCAACCTTCCTGAGGAGGTTGTGGAGTCAGGAACAGTGGGATAATTCAAGAATGCATGGGACAGACATAAGGCAATTCTAGTGGGAGGTAGGAGGAAGTAGCTGTTGATTAACTAGAATCTGCAGCTTACCCATCAGGTAGGAAATGGACAGACTAGGTGGGCCAAACAGTCCTTATCTGCCATCAAATTCTATGTTTCTATGTTTCTATGAGATGCTACTTAATGCTGGGTGGGTACTGTCTCCTGATGGGTCTGTGCTTGGCAAACTGGCCATCCCATCAGGAACACACAGGTTCTAAAACAGCTCCAGTCTCACAGGTGATTGAGCAGGCTGACCCTTCAAGTACTCCTGAACTATTATAATTTCCTGACTCTCTGGTACTACAGTTGGGCCCTGAATGTCCTTTCCTTGTCTCTCCTGTGCTACAGCCTGGTACTGCTACTGGTGCAGGTTCCACTAAACCACCCCCAAACAATCTGTTGGGCCTACTGAGCAACAGGAGGATCATGATGAGGGCAGCCGTTCAAACACAGTTCAGGCAAATAACAACGAGACCTCAGAATCAGGTGAAGATGAAGAGTCTGGTGAACACAGCGGGAATGGGACCTGTGATCCTCCAAGATTCCGGATGGCAAATCTTTTTGCCAAGAAAGTGAAGCCTGCCAAAAGAAAAAAATGCAGTATGTTTGAGGTACAGAGGAGGCCTGGAGACAAAATGATTTTCTGTGGGGTGTACACTGCTAAAAGACACTGTGATGTTCTCTTTGGAAACCTATATGCTCATTCATATATCGGGGAAGACTATATAGGATGTGAGTTTCTAAACCTTGGCAGCACTTGATCACTTCTGAAAAAGTATTCTGAGTTAAAGCACACTCCTTTATGGGGAAACCTTTTCAAGCATTATATCTTACTACCAGAATGCCCACTTTTAAAAAGATCACCATTTTGTTCCAGCGAAGAAATGAGTGCAGCAGACATAAAGTACTGGGTTCAGCAGGAGTGTGAGGTTCAGGCTAGGCCTCAACTCATATTTAATAGCGAACTCTTGTGGAGGGAGATGGAAATTCAAAATCAAGCTTCATCAAACCGACAAAGTATATCACATCTGCTTATCAGTTTTTCACTGAAGGCAGGGCATAGACATTCTGTTTTACCCTGGACGACCAAGTTGTGCTGTAAGTGTGGTTCTCAATCCACTTAAGCAATGCCTGTGATTAGCTTTGATGTGGGCTGTCTGGTTGTTTTGTCATGTGAGCATGCAAATGACAGAACGTTATGAAGTACAATGTGTGTCAAGAAAGGGTCATGCCTTCCAAAATTGTCCATGGTCAGCACACAGTTGACATGATGGTATGAACCATGATAATCTTTTGGACCACAGTCAGAAAACCAGTGTCCCTCATCCTGAGCCACTCCTACATCTTTCCTGACTCTGATTATGGTATCCTGACCCATTATCCCAGCCACTAGCGTAGTTCCCTCTTATTCAACAAGTCTGGATTAATCTCAGCCTGTGCCAGAACAAGTTACCACTTCAACCCCTGTAGTTCCACCTGTTTCTTCTGCACTGACTAAACCAGTTGTGCCCGAAGTACCAAGACCCCAGGGGCAGAACGACCTATAAGCACAGGACCCAGCTGAGGTGCCCAAGACCCTGGACACATAGAACAAGACCATTAGGGTACTGAGATGCCCCCACAAGTTCAGCCTGAAGAAACAACATCTTTTTGAAAGGCCAGGATGCTTCATTTTTGAGGGCACCAATGTGCCCCCAAGTTGGACAGAAAAGACCCAGTAACCTTGAGCAATAAATTTGAACCAATGCAGAAAGTTCCCAACTGGGGTGATCCTGAAGAGGAAGAGTCAGATAAATCCTCTTTGGTATCTTTCAAACAAAATCTCTCATCAGAAATTCTTCGCATTGAATCAAGCAGCTATACATTTGACCATTCCTCCAACCTTGCCAAGTCCCTTTTCATCCTTTCCACCCCACCTTGCATTATCAACCCTGTTGCAGATCTTTGTGTCATCTGCAAAGAGACATACTTTTCCTTCCAGTTCCTCTGCAATGTCCTCTAATAAAGACATTAAAAGGACCGTCCCTAGTACTGAACCCTACGGTACCCACTAGTAACCCTCCTTTCATCACTGTGGACTCCATTTACTATCACCCACTGTGTCCTGTTGTCAAACCAGTGTTTACCCAGGCTAGCACCCTGGGACCCACTCAAGGCTAGCTAATTTGTTTATTAATCTTTTGTGCGGAACTGTGTCAAATGCCTTGCTAAAATCTAGGTAGGCCATGTCACAGCCCCTCCCTAGTCTACTGCTTTGGCCACCCAGTGAAAGACATCAATTAGATTTGTCTGACATGACCTTCCTGCTGTGAATCCATGCTGTCTTGGGTCCTGTGCCCCACGGTCCTCTAGGTACTCAACAATTCTTTCCTTCAGAAGTGATTCCATCATTTTCCCTACCACTGAGGTCAAACTGACGGATCTGTAGTTTCCTGCCTCTGTCTTGCTCCCATTTTTGTGGAGGGGAACCACATCTGCCCTCCTCCAGTCCTCAGGTACCACACCATCCTCCCATGATTTATTAAAAAGGGTAGTCAGTGGTGTTACTAGTTCTTCCCTTCGTTCTTTTACAATTCTGGGGTGAATCCCATCAGGTCCCATTGCTTTATCCACCTTCAGTTTTAAGAGTTCTTTCAGAACCCTTTCTTCTGTGAAAGGACTAATATCAACCCCCCTATCCAAAGTGCTTCTGTTGACTGAATTAGGTATTTTCCTCTGCTTTTCCATTGTGAATACTGAGCAGAAGTATTCACTCAGTATCCCTGCTTTTTCACTGTCGCTCTCTGCCCAACCACCTTCCTCTTTGTTCAGCCTCAGCATTCCTGCCTTAGTCTTTCTTTGCTCTAAACCACCAGAGCTTCTGGGGGCCAAGTGGCCTCAGACACCTGGTCTTCATGTGTCCCACTTGAAAGTGTTTTCAGTACCCCCACTATAAAAACTGTTCCACTGCCACTGCAGGAGGATGATAGAGAGGAATACCTAAAGAAATTTAGAGAGGTGACCAGGGCAGTTAAGGCAGCCAAGGCTTCCAGAGAACTCTACTGGCACAGGACATCAAGGATGGGAAAATGACATCTTCAGGTACATAAGGAGAGAAGGAGCTGCAAAGATCACATAATAAGGATCAGGAGGGATGGGGATGGACTGAGAAAGTGGCACAGCAGGCAGAAGTGTTAAATGAATACTTCTGTTCTGTATTTACTTAGAGTAGGATGGGTCACTGCCTGAAAGAAAAGGGAGGGAGGGTAGGCACAGGGGGCAGGGGGTGACGGATGGTGAAATGACAGAGGGTGGGGTACTAAAAGGTTTAAGGGCACTAAGGATGGATAAGGCACCAGGACCAGATGGCATACATGCTTGGATATTGAGGGGATAGGATGAAGGTTCTGGCAGAGCCATTGGCAGACTTGTTCTATGCCTCTCTGGAAACAGAGTGCATACTCAAGGACTGGAGAATGTCTCATATAGGGGCCCCCTCCACAAAAGCAGACCCAAGGATGAACCAGGCAACTATAGGCCAGTCAGCCCCACATTCATTGGGGGAAAGTTAATGGACATCATCCTTAAGGAGAGGTTGGTCATCTTTCTAGAAGGTAGTGGACTCCAGGACTGGGAGTAACATGGGTTTGTATCTCGCAGATCTTGCCAGACCAACCTGGTTAACTATTATGACTAGGTGATGATGGAACTTGACAAGGGCCATGCAGTGGATATCCTGTATCTGAATTTCAGCAAGGCATTCGACTTGGTGCCATATGGAAGGCTGGTTAGCAAGTTGGAATACCAGGGATCAGGGACAAAGATGGTGAACAGGATCAAGAACTGGCTGCAGGGTAGACAACAGAGGGTAGTGGTGGGAGGGAACTCTCTTCTCCAAGGGCAGTAACGAGCAGGGTACCACAGAGCTCTATACTGGGCCCTGTGTTGTTAGCATTTTCATTGCTGTTATCTCACATGGCATTAACAACAAGAATAGTCTTTTGTGAATGACACCAAGATTTGGGTGGTGGTGGATGACACAGTAGGTGGCAGGGGCTGCAGGAGGATCTGGCAGAGCTTGAGGACTTGTCAGACACATGATAACTGGGGTTCAATGATAAGAGTGCAAAGCCATGCACTTGGGAACAAGGAACTCAAGGAGGTGTTATCAGTAGGGAGGGTACAGATAAGCGTAGAAACATAGACTTTGACGCAGATAAGGACCGCTAGGCCAATCTAGTCTGCCCATTTCCCTACCTACAGGATAGGCCGCAGATCCTAGTTAACCAACAGCCTATTTCTTCCTACCCCCACAAGAATTGCCTTATGTCTGTCCCATGCATTCTTGAATTCTCCCACAGTTTTAGACCCCACAACATCCTCAGGAAGGCTGTTCCATGCATCCACTACCCTCTCTGTGAAATAATACTTCCTCACATTGCTCCTGAACCGCCCTCCTTCTATCTTTAAATTGTGTCCCTTGTTCTTGCAAGTCTCTTTTCTGAAAGATACTACCCTCTTGGACTTTGTTGATTCCACTGAGGTACTTAAAGTTTCTATCATGTCCCCCTCTCCTTCTTTCCTCAAGGGTATACATATTAAGCTCCTTTAGTCTCTCCTCATATGGCTTCTCTTGCAGACCCTGCACCATTTTAGTTGCCCTCCTCTGGACTGCCTCTATCCTGTCTATGTCCTTGCGGAGATGGGGTCTCCAGAACTGGACACAGTACTCCAGATGGGGTCTCACCAACTGTCTGTACAGAGGATAACAACTTCCTGTTTTCTGCTGATGATGCCTCTCCTATACATCCCAGTATACCCCAGCCCTCCCTACTGCCTTCTCACATTGCTTGCTAACCTTAAGGTCATCTGATATGATTACCCCAGGTCCCTTTCCTTTTTGTTGTTACTACCTCCCCACCCATTGTGTATTCTTCCCTGGGTTCTTGTTTCCCAGGTGCATTATTTTTGCACTTCTTGCATTGAATCCTAGCTGCCATACTTCTGACCATTCCTCCAACCTTGCCAAGTCCCTTTTCATCCTTTCCACGCCTTCTTGTGTATCAACCCTGTTGCAGATCTTTGTGTCATCTGCAAAAAGGCATACTTTTCCTTCCAGTCCCTCTGCAATGTCACTGATGAAGACATTAAAAGGACTGGACCCAATCTGAACCCTCACGGTACCCCACTAGTAACCCCCTTTCTTCAGAGTGGACTTCATTTACAATTACCTTCTGTGTCCTGTTGTCCAGCCAATGTTTACCCAGGCTACCACCCTGGGTCCCACTCCAGCTGGTTAATTTGACTATTAATCTTTTGTGTGGGACTGTGTCAAATGCCTTGCTAAAGTCTAGGTAGGCCATGTCCACAGCCCCTCCCTGGTCTACTACTTTGGTCACCCAGTCAAAGAAATCTATTAGATTAGTCTGACATGACCTTCCGCTATGAACCCATGCTGCCTTGGGTCCTGTGCTCCACTGGCCTTTAGGTACTCGACTATTCTTTCCTTCAGAGTGACTCCATCACTTTCCCTACCACAGAGGTCAGACTGACAGGTCTGTAGTTTCCTGCCTCTGTCTTGGACCCACTTTTGTGAAGGGAATCACATCCGCCTTCCTCCAGTCCTCGGGTACCACACCATCCTCCCATGATTTATTAAAAGATTAGCCAGTGGTTTCACTAGTTCCTCCTTAATTCTTTTAGAATTCTGGGGTGAATTCCATCAGGACCCATTGCTTTGTCCACCTTCAGTTTTAGGAGTTCTTGCAGAACCCTTTCTTCTCTGAAAGGACTGGGATCGACCCCCCTATCAAGAGTGCTTCTGTTAATTGGATTAGGCACTTCCCCCTCCTCTTTTGTGAATACTGAGCAGAAATATTCGTTCAGTATTCCTGCTTTTTCACTGTCCCCCTCTGCCCACCCACCGTTCATTCTATTCAGCCTCACTATCCCTCCCTTTGTCTTTCTATGCTCGCTGATGTACCTATAAAAGGTTTTATCCCCTTTCTTAACTGAGTTGACTATCTTTTCCTCAGTTTGGGCCTTTGCTATTCTGACTTCCTCCTGCTTCCTTCTGCCTTAACTGGTACAGCTCTCTGTCCTGCTCCTTCTGTGTTTCCTTATACTTCCGGAATGCTATCTTTTTCTTCCTGACTTTCACAGCCACCTCTTTTGAGAACCATAGTGGCTTTTTCTTTCATTTATTTGTTTATTTGCTTCACACAAAAGGCTTGTTGCCTCTGTGATGGCAATTTGATAATTCCCATTGTTGCTCCACCTCCTTCTAGCCTGTTTGCTAGTGCTTTTCTGAGGCAGTCTCCCATCTTGCCAAAGTCAGCCCTCCTAAAGTCCAGTACCCTCACTTTTGTATGGCTTGACTCTGTAGCTGAGTTTAACGTGAACCACACTGTTTGATGGTCACTTATCCCCAGATGGCAACCCACTTCTAGATCTGAGATCCTCTCACTGCCCCGTTTGAGATACGAGGTCTAGATTGCTCCCTCACGAGTGGGTTCCGAAACTAGCTATCTAATGTCTGCCACCTATAGGGCATCAAGAATGGCCCTGCTCTTGGATGTGGCTGCAGCAAATGTGCTCCAGTTAACATCTGGCATATTCAGGTCTCCCATCAACAGTATCTCCCCTTTCTCTGCCATTCTAAGAATGCCTTCTATCATATCCTTGTCCATTCCTTCCCCCTGACATGGGGGTCTGTACACAACCCCTGTGCGGATTGTGATGCCCTTTCCAGTCTCCAAGGTGACCCACAGTGCCTCCTCTCCTCCCTGTTTACTCTTTTGTTCAGTTGCTTTTATCCCTTCCTTTACATAGAGAGCTACTCCTCCCCCTCTTCTCCCCTGCCTGTCTCTCCTGTAGGTTATGTACCCTGGTCGTTAACATCCCAGTCATGGTTCTCTGTGTACCATGTTTCTGTGACTGCTACGATATCCAGGCATCCCTCTTACATTAAGGCCATCAGCTCAGGGAGCTTGTTGCCCAGACTGCGGGCATTGGTACTCATTACCCTCCATTTCCTGATGGCCTTACTCCCTTTTGCCCCATCTCTGTCCTTCTTGCCTTTGTCACTTTCTCCATTTACCCCTGCCCATCTCCCTATCGACACCTCTATGTTGGTGTTTGCCACACTTACTACAGTGATTATTTAGGGGGGCTAGGATTTTCCTGCTCCTTTCCAGTGCCTCCCCTTGACTAGTATAAAGCTTGCCAATGAAGCATTTAAACCTATCACCTAGGATCCTGGTTCCTCCCGGACAGATGCAGCCCATCATGCCAGTATAGGCTTGCATCACTCCAGGTGGACCCCAGTCCCCAATGAAGCCAAGTCCTGGCTCCACACCAGTTTTCAACCACTGGTTGAATCCCATGGTCTTGAACACCCTAACCTCTCCTATGCCATAGATGGGTAGCACCTCCGAGAAGGTTACCGTGCGTGCTACTTGACTAAGGCCCCCAATTCCACAAACTCTTCCTGCACTTCTCTAATCTCTTTCTTAGCCAGGTCATTTGTCCCTAGGTGGATAATGACATCCAGCTCCCTCCCCTGTGCAGCTGCTCTGGCAATCCTGAGGATTCACTCCCTGTCCCTGCAAGCCATGGTGCCAGGCAGGCACCTTACCTCCCTCTCCCCTTCCTCCCCCAGTTCTACCTTCCTAACAATGGAGTTCCCCACCAGGAGTTGTTTCCTTCCCCTGCAGGGTCCCCTGCCACCCTCCTGTGGGTCTCCTTTGTGGAGGTTCCCAGCATCCTCCTTGGTCTCCACTGTGGGTGCCTCCATAGAGGAACCACACTTTGCCAGAATGGCATAGGAATTGTGGAGAGGTACAACGGGAGGGATGCGCCTCTGTTCCACCACCCTCACCCTCCCTGAGCCCACTGTGGTCCAACCGCTCCTCTTTCTTGGCAACCTCTGAGGCAATGGCAGTGGCACTGGTGGTCCCTGGATGGAAGAGGAGGTCCACAAATCCTGGCCAACTCAGCCTGAGATGAGCAACCTCCCTCAGCCCAGAGAGGTGTCTGCAGATGGGACAACACCGCATCCTCATAACTATTACAGAGGAGGAGAAATACCATGGGGTGATAATAACAGGGCAAATAAACTACTTGGCACAGTGTAGGAATGCTGCAGCTAAAGCCAACAAGATGCTGGGGTGCACTGCTAGAGGAATTACCTCCAGGAGGGAGGTGATCCTGCCTCTGTACAGGTCATTGGTGAGGCCTCACCTGGAGGGTTCCAGCACAGAGCAACATGGATGGTCATTGGATTGGAAGACAAAACCTATGAGGGAGGCTGAGGGCTTAACATGACAGTACACCCTGGAGGAGAGAAGGATAGGGATATATGGCTGACTAAAGTAAAGATAATTACCCTGCCTGGAAATATTGAAGTCCCATCTCTAGACGAATGGAAATCATGCAGCATGCATGATACTGTAACCTTGATATCTCCAAGCTACAGTAGTCACATTTTTCCTAACATGAAAACTCAGTGGAGATGAGTAGCATTCCTGAAGACCTATTACTTATTCCTATGTGTTTTAAGTGGCAATGTTTTGTTACCAATCCAGAAATGTAACCCTTCCTATTGAAAGTGCAAGTAAGAAACTCTTTACCTTCATTTAAAAACTTTAAAGTGGTTGTTCCAAAAAAATTCATCAGACATTAATGAATTCTTACTCATCATAAGTGAGAAGTGAAAGGTTAAAAGTGCAGTACAGTATATAAGACTTCCCTTTAACATAATCACGTCACTGAGTATTTAGAGCTGTTTTGTCAAGTCAAATTGAAATTCTAAGACCCATCAAATTAAGTGAATTAACTGCAAGACTATCTAAAGAAGTAAACTCAGTGGCAGAGTTCACCCACTGGGTCTTTTGTTTTTATCAGCACTTGATACTCATAACTCAGACATCCAGATGACAATTACAGGGTAGCTAGACTAAACTACATTATACAATGACAAGAAAGAATCATGGGTTCTGATTGGTTCATCTGGGACTGGATCTGGGATGTTATCCCAGCATAACAACTCAGCACTAGTCCCAGCACACTCTTGACCACATAAAATGTAAAAAATAAAATAAAATCAACACACAGCCAACTCTGCAACTGATTTCATGGCCCCTCAATCAGCTCGGCATCGCCACTCCCCACCCCTAAACACACTGACTAAGCGAGTATTTAATGAGGAAAAAATTGATAGTTTTGCAATTTGGGAGAATGTTTGAGGGTTCTGGGTTTTACTTTTTTGGTGAACCAATTCTTTCTTCTTTTCCACAGCTAATAAACCAGTATTCTCCACTATCTTCTCCATTTGAACACACACACTGAGTCACTGTGTGTAGTGGGTGGGGACTGTCGATGCTGAAAGAAGGTAAAGACATGTTTCAGTCAGCTTCAGAACAATCCCTTCCTTTACTAGTAGCTCCTCTCTGTGAACATACAAAGCCATTACATCGAAATGAAACTTGATCCCTCCTGCTGTTTACATGTTCGCAAATTTAAAGCCATGCTTACCATCGGCTTTATGGCAGTCCCTCCCACTCCCTTTATACTCTCCACTGCCATAGCAACTGACTGTATGGGCACCTCCACAACACCATGCTCATTTTGGTATGTTATCCACTATCTTGTCTCCTGTCAGTTTTTCTCTAATCAGTGGTCTCTATAAACTGTATGGAGAGAACACACAACTGCAATACTAACATATGTGGGGGGGGGCATCGCAGCAGACTCCCGGTGCACAGCAAAAATGGCTGCAATTGTGATACCATGGGGGTAGGGGAGAGGGGCAGTGAATGAACACTGCTTTTTCATAAAGTAAACCTACACATTAAAAAAAAACAGAAAAAAATGCACTTTTAAATGAACTTTTCTATTTTGTTTTATTAATGAGCCATTGTATAATAGGAATAATGCCCTCCAGTGTATGTGCTATACTGGGATACCATTCCTTCTCGGGTGTTGGACACCCTCAGTCTGAGACCTCGGGTCCAACCACCTGAGCTAGGATGTTATTCCAGCATAACACCCACCCTGTTGGGCATTATTCCTTTAATATTTATGCAACAGATCACCTGGGGTTTGATGGAAAAATTAGTACCCGTGGATCATGCATAGACATGTGACATATTTTTATTTAAACAATTCTCATTTTCTAGCCATCAGCACTTTAAAGCAAATCCTGTTCCAGGACATTTCAGTTATTGGTTAAGGCAGTTAAAAGTTTGTGTGAGCCTGAAATGAATGCAGCTTATCAGTTTGATTGTACACATTAAGTAAGCTGTGTAAGAAAGGGTGAAACTTTGGTGAAAAATAGAATTGCTATCCTTTAAACAGCAAATTGATTTCCACATTTGGCTCACAAGGCAGGGGTTTAAATTCTAGTAAAGAGTTTCTTAGTTGCATTTTCTGTGGGAAAGAGTTGATTTTAGATTGGTGACAAAACAGTGCATAGCTGATAAAGGCAGATGGAGGTTATTTTTAAGTACTACAGTTTGTATTGGGCTTTACGGCAACCTACAAGGAGCTGCATTGTTGGGATAAGCATAAGTAAATAGTATTCTTGTATACTTGAAGGACTGGTGACCCTTTAGTAAAAGCAAAACTCCTAAATCAATGGAAGATCAGTTGACTATGGAAGCTGACTGCCTAAACCTGATTATGGAAAAGCTGTCTGCTTCCAAAGAAATGCTGAATTCAATGAAGGTTGCTCATTTATTTTAACAATTATCAGCCTTGGCAGAAAATTTACATAAATTACTCAACGTGGGTAGGTTGTACGATACTAATTGTTCAAGCCAGAGGGCTTGCAGTTTCATGTCTATTTTTTTTTTTTTTTTAATTATTTACTGCCGCAACTAGGATTTGTAACTGTTTTTAAAGAACACGAACATTGGGTCTTCTGTATTTATCCTAACAGCCCTGGAGATGTGACCGATAGCTGGAGTCACTCACCTCCCTCTGTGAACAGTCAAACTGAATATTTTTACCTAGGGACTGGCTTATCAAGGGAGGCAAAACAGGCACAATCTAGCGTTTCTGGTCAAATTATGCCAATTTCTCAGTGTTTACTAGTTAATTCACAAAACAGCATCCTGGCAAAGATTGGTACTTGTTGAGTTAATATAAGAGCGGTGTTGGACTCTTGCTTGACAGGAAAGGGGAAAAAATCGGATGGCAGTGTTTTGTTTTTATTCTTTACATCCACTACATATCTCTCTCTCTCTCTCTCTCTCTGCTTGCATTGCTATAGGCATATAAACAAGAACTGCTGCCTGCTATCCCAAGAACACTGTGGATGTGAACAGTAAGGACAAGGCTACAGGTAGCACAATAGCATGTAAGTGCAGAGCTGATTACCAGACAGTCATAAGTGTAGTGGCCAATCAGGGTTGTGCTGTGTCCACCTCTCTCTCTCTCCTACCACAGGGACACGACTCCCTACTCTGTGCTGCACAGAGGACAGTGGCATGGATTTATCACAGCACAGCATGGCTTGCATTGTTCCCTGAGGGTACCAGGTGAATGTGACAGAGGATTAGGAGAATCTTTCCATAAGCGGTTCTCCGACTGGGAACACAACCTTTGCTCTGTCTGGCTCTCACTATTGCTCACTCCACACATGAGCACAGTAGGCTTACACTGTCTCCACAGTGTCTCCAGAAAGCACTCCAGCAATTAATAATTGTTAAACTCCTTTAAACCAGGCACTCCACTGGAACAGGCAACCATGAGAATTTGGGTCCACAACCCTGTGCTTGTTATTTCATATACATGATTCCTACTTCCATTTTCCATGGGATTATCAGAGGAGCACAGAAAGAATCACCACCCGGGCTGTTGGTAGAGGCATGATCATCTGAGCCGCCGCTGCTGCTGTTGCTTCCAGCTTAAAAAAAAGTTTCTTTTTCTGGCCAGCTGCAAAGTACAGGAATGGCGTTCTTGTTGCAGAAAAAGGACCAGAAAGCCATTCCTGTGCATTCTAGCCCATTTTCAACACTGTGAAGGATGAAAGAACTGCACATGCACCGTGGGAGAGGGGGGTGGCACTGTAAACAAAAACAAAATAAAATGGAGGATTCCTCATTGAGACACTGGGGCATTGGACACCCCCAGTGTCACTATACACTGTAATGTTTCTGAGGGTGGGGTGTTGTGGTAAGTGCTGAGAAACAAACAAAACAAAAGTAAACCATGGCCCTGCTGACTGCAGAAAAAGTTTTCCTGCAGGTTAAATAGTGCAAGCACGGAGGGAGCCATGGTGCTCAGGCACGGAAGTGCTTTTGTCACCTCATGAGGTTGTTCATTCTCAAGCTCCTTTTCTAGTACTACCAAGAGGACTGCAGGGCTCTGCCCAAGCAGCCCTAAAAAAAAAAAATGTGCCAACTGAAAGCCATCTTTGCGATCTGCTTACACATTTCCCCACCCTAACAGCACTCCTGAACACAGGAGACACAAGTGTTATTTTTTATTTAATCAAAAATCAAAGTGAAAACCATCACATCTACTCTCGGAAACATCCCCACTGCTTCCTGTTCTCCACACAGTTCACACTGCCAAATGTAACAGCAGTCCTTCTCAGTCTCCTCGCACTGTTCCTGCCATACAAACTAAGCACGTGAGTAAGACCATGCTTCAGTTGCTTGCCTCTTTGTCACTAGAACATTTCAGCCATAATACTGAGCGGGGGAGGGAGTCAAATCTCAAAGTCCTCTTCTAATTCAGTACCACCACAGTGGGGAAGGGGCAATCTGAGTGATCGATGTGTCACTTCCACAAAATGGCAGAACAAGCAGTAATGCATGAATAAGAGAGAGAGATGCTTAGTGTGGCAGACTGCAGAGCCACAGTAACAGCAGCTCCACCTGCTGGCCAATGCAGTCAATCTGCATTATTTCTTTTAAAAGTATTCTTACCCATTGAAAAAAAATGGAAAAAAATATATTTTTAAATGTACTTTTCACCTTTTTTTTAACACATGAGCAATTGTATAATAGCAATAATGCAATCCAGGGTGTGTGTGTTGTGCTGGGATAACATCACTTCTCAAGTGTTGAACGCACTCAGCCTGCAGCCTCAAGCTTCAACCAGCTGAGGTGTGACATTATCCCAGCACAACACACACCTTGGCATGTATTATTGCTTAATTTTCCTGCACAGTTGTTCTTAGCATGTTATATAATAACAGGATTGCAGTAAATGAGGATCTTTATCATTATGAATACATAACTCTATGAAGGGGGGGCTGAGTCAGAATCACGTAGCTCACTGAAATCTCGTCATGGTTCAGCAAAGGACTGAAATTTAACTTATTCTGAAAGACTGAAAGTGGCTAAAGGGTCCACAAAATAGAAGCTGAATGCTTATAAGATGTGAATGACTGGGCTGGCTAGTACTGGGACAGATAGCTGTTAGATGTTGAAGTTGTAAAGTGACAACTGCTTTTAGTGCTTGCTATTTTGGGGTGGGGGTGGGGGTACCTATTATCTTATTAGAGCTGGTACAGAAAAAGATAATGGCAGAGGTTCATCTGCACACAGTATGAGCTTCGAAATAGACTTCACTTAGTGCCAATGGCAAGTGCTCAAAGACTGACTTGGGAGATGAGGTGTCCTCCAACAGCTAGCAGTGACTTCAAAGGATGATATCAAGTTATGAGTTTTGAATGGGGGGGGGTGTTGCCACCCCTCCACCCCCCAGTGGGATGTCCACCATGCCCAAAGCTTGTATCTCCATGCTTGATGTGTCTTACATTATAATGGCCAATTTTCCTCCTTTCTCTGTTTTTTTCTAACATGCTCTAGCTGTATTTTCACTGAATATGGCTCACAGGAAGCTGGTGCTGTCCCATTTAGCCTGCACTATATCCACTGAGCTCCTATGGGCCATATTCAGTATGTGTCTGTGTCAGCACAGTGTATAGTCACTATGCACTGCACTGACACTGCCCCATATTCAGACAGCACACTCCAGTTAAAGCATATTACTTGTCTGAATATCCCCCCTCCCCTGCTGGTCATACACTAATTCCAATGCAGCTTTCTGTCAATGCAGCAGACATGGCAGCTCTGAATATGGGACCTATACCCCTTAGCCCTGTGGAACCCTAAGTCCACAAGTCAATGGCTACTAGGAGGAAGAAAGGTCTGCCCACAGCTTCAATATATTGCTGTTCTAACTTGTAACAGCAGGCAGGCAAAACATGTTCAGCACTGACATATGCTTACTTAATTACTTAGTAGTTCCAGAACTCATTGCCATCTGGTGAGCTGAAGACTACAGTGAAGTAGAACCCAGTGACATTGTCTCAGTTGATGTCACTTGTTTTCCTTCATTGAAGTCTTCAGCTCAACTGATAACACAGGGCTGAATAGCCAGTTAGCACCTATGATTCATTTTTTATTCCTCGTAATTTAAGGAATAGGTTACTTTTCATGGTATTTGGGAAATGCTATTTGTTAAACCCATGATCATAGTAGACAATCCCATCCCTGACCCCCAGGGAGGAAAGTGCTAGTTCAGAAAGCACATCCTTCACACTATCACTGGTCTATCCAGCAGCTCATAGATTCATAGAAATTCGGCAGCAGAAAAGAACCTCTGGCCCATCAATTCTGCCCCTCTCCTTATTACTATCTATGTCACAGGACCTCCCCTTCCCCAACTTTTTTTTGTTTGTTAATTAATGTTAATGACCGGGTAGGCCACTCAGCCCTGGAGGTCCCTTTTTCAGGGGCAACCCAGGTAACATTACAGGGTAGTTACAACACAATTACACAATACAGAGTAGATACATAGCAAATTACAGGGATTATCATTGTCATTTTACAAGATTGACAGACAGGCACATAGTGATGAGATATAAGCGCCAATTTTTAGGAGTAGGGAGAACAGGGAAGGAAGCTGGAGTGCAAGATGAGGAGAGACAATGTAACTGGAAGACCTGTTATGAATAGTAATAATAATAATGCAGTACACACTCCTTACAAGATACCCCCCATTTCCTTTTCACTCTATCCTGTCTTCTACTGTTATTCCATATCTATCCTAACTTTTCTTGTAGGGTGCCAACTAACAATCTTTAATTCTTTTCTTTAATTTTCTTTAAGTCCTTAAATTAAATTAGCTTGTATAATCCCCTTATTCAGCTATCTCACACAAACTCGGAGTATACTGAAGAAAGCAGTATGCCTTTTGTAACTCCCTGCCCTTATTTTAAAGGCATGCCTGTGATGATTTAGCTTGTTTAAGACAGAGGCAGAGGGAAATAAGCCCTGTAGTGCCCTAAATAGTGTCCAAAACTGTTTTTCTTTTTGACTGAGCAGCCACAGACTTTTAATAAGTGGCTGTAGGTTGGCTCCAAAACAGAATGAGAGGTTTCAGCTGTGGCTGCAATTACAAATCATCAGAGATGACTGCCCCAGAAAGTAGTCTAAATGTGCCAGAACGAAACATGCAACCTGAAAAAGAAATGTGTATGCATTTTCAGAGTCAAACTTGAGAAATGAAATTGTTGTTGTTTTGTTATAAAAGTACTTTTCTGTTGAGAAGTGAAATCTTAACCTAGCAAGAATACATATAGGGAGTGCACCCCTCATCTGTTGTTCCTTGCTAAGGTTAGAGATTCACTTTCAACCATGTTAAATCAGGTTGTTTTGCCTTTTTGAATAAAAGTAAAAACATTGTTTTGTTTCTTTACCTGACTGTGGTTGACTCTGGAAAGATCCTCATATAGGGCTGGCAGCCCATGAAATGGCTGTCTATATAGGAACCAGAGAGGATGAGTCACACAAAAGGGAGGCTTAACCCCAAATCCGCCCCTCCAGTAAATTAAGGTCTCTACATGAGTTATAAGACCCCTTGTGTGGCTGGTCTCAAGAATTATAGAAATCGTCACATCTATGTGCCCTGATAGCTTTCACAGACCAGTGTGAATGTACTAGGAAAGATTAGAATAGTACACATTTTTCTTAATTGTGTGTCACATGGTCATGATGTCATAGCCTCAGGCACTATATAAACTGTCCTCTAGGGAACAGATTTAGAGAGGTGGGTCAGTATTCAACTGACCACAAGTGAAGGAGGTTGTGTGCAGGCTTTTCACACAAAATGCTTTATTGGATGAAAGGAAAAGACACTGTTCAGAAGCTTGAATCAAGGTGTATTTCCTGTGTTGGATGGGTGTGAATTTAACCCCAATATTTTCCTTTCTGTGAATTCTTTTTTTATTTATTTTTTTTGTCTAAAAATAAAATAATAAATGCATTTGCATGCATTTTTTATGCATCTTTAATATCATCTGGACATCTGTTATTTCCCACACCTCTACACTTGTGTCAGAAGTGGGATTTAACTGGCTGGTTTAGAATTGATTTAGAGACATTGTCCAGGGGTAATGAAGTAAGTACCCTGACAGATGGACAAAATGACCCAGATAGAGCAAGATGTGTTGCAAGTGACACGATCGGTGACTGAGAAAACTGGAATTCAGTTACTGCCTGGCCTGGAACCTGGAGCAAGCAAGGTCCAAGATGAAGAGATCTGAGGATGAAAATTTGGATGAGGAGTCCCTGAAGCAGGAGGCAGCCCAGGTAGCCCCAGCACCAGATGACCCAGAGAGCTACTGAGATGGTTGTGTATCCACCAAGTAGAGATGGATCACCAGAGGAAGAGGACAGGCATGTCCAGGCAGAGGAACATCTGAGACAGGATGAGAAATGGACGGACACTCTGAAGGCCATACAGGCCCTTTCACAAGGTCAGACTTCTCATACTGTACCTAGAGACATAAGTTAATGAAATTATCTGAAAGTGATGATTCGAGGCATACCTCACTACTTTTGAGCATATCGCCCAAACCTGCACTTGGCCCATGACCAATGGGTCATAAGACTGGTTCCCTACTTAACTGGTAGAGCATGAATGGTCTACAGCCAGTTAAGTGGAGTTGATACACACAATTATGATAGAGTCAAGGAAAAAGTGTTGAAAGATATGACAACAGCATAGAGAAATATAGACAGCATTTCAGGACCCAATGTATGACAGTACATGATACCCGAAGAAATATATGCTAAACTAAGAGACTATGGGGAGAAATGGTTACAACCCTAGTCAAGACTAAGGAACAGATCAAGGACATAATTATAATTGAACAGTTCATTCAAGTGTTACCTCATTTTGTTCAATTGTGGGTTAAAGAACATCAACCTGAGTCTGCAGAGGATACAGTAAAGCTGGCAGAGGATTATCTAGCTGCTCGTCATACAAGACCTAGAGAGCCACAGACCACCCCACAGCACTACTGAGTTGGTAAGACCTTTTTATTCTAATAATCATCAGAATAATGCCAGTAGAAGACATAGAGGGGAAGAATACGTATGCTGAACTTATCTGCCATGGTTGCCTGGGCAAGGGACATATTGTCCGATGTCGTTCAAACAAGAGAATGTGGACATTACACATCTGGCTTTAGTAAATATTGGTTATGTGACATCAGTGGGGATTGGTAACCAACAGACTATGGGTTTATTGGATTCTGGAAGCAGGCAGACATTATTAAGAGCCAATTTAGTATCACATCTTACAGTCAATCCAACAGATACTACTGTCATGTGTATACATGGAGACAGTCACCAGTACCACACTACCAAAGTTGATTTAAAGGTCAATAATGAAAACCATGGTATGACTGAAGGACTGGTACCTAAACTCCCAGTACCTGTGATAATTGGGCAAGACTTTCCCCATTTTGACACTTTAATGAAAACTCATCAAGAGTTTATGCAGTCAGTCAATGTGGTGACTCGCTCACAGGCTCAAAGACAATTAGAG
Source organism: Neoceratodus forsteri (assembly GCA_016271365.2). Classification (NCBI taxonomy): domain Eukaryota; kingdom Metazoa; phylum Chordata; order Ceratodontiformes; family Ceratodontidae; genus Neoceratodus; species Neoceratodus forsteri. Next base: position 762,834,184 of record CM028138.1, on the reverse strand, counting down.
CAGACATTTCCTTTTGAAGATGATTATTTTGAGGAGACAGGAAAAAACAGGAAATCCAGACAACAAAAGAAGAACGAACAAAGGAAATGGGTGGATGAACAAAAGAATAAAGTCACTGGCATTGCACCAGGTCTGTCTTTGCAGGACATTGTTACAGAACAAAAGGCAGATAAAACTCTTGAATCTTTTATTTACAGGTGCACAGAAATCAAATCCTGGACAGTCTCATTTTATTGAAAAAAAAATGATATTTTATATCTTGTAACTGTTGACCCTGTCCTAAATGTGCCCGTTGAACCATTAATGGTACCAAAGGTATATAGGGAGAGAGTCATGCAGTTAGCCCATAATATACCTATGGCAGTACATGAAGGGAGGGATAGAACCCTGCAAAGATTACTAGCACACTTCAGTTGGCCAGGGATACATCAGGATGTGGCAGAATTTTGCCGTGCTTGCCCAGAATGCCAAATGGTTGCCCAGGGTGGAAAAAGAGACCAGATGCTCCTTCAACCCACACCTTATGTTACAACACCTTTTGAACAAATTGCCATGGATGTTGTTGGACCTCTTGTTAAAAGTTCAAAGGGTAACAGATTTATACTCGTAGTGTACGATTACACCACACAATACTCTGAAGCCATACCCATGTGTACTGTAACTGCCCCCCCCCCGTATAGCAGAAGAACTGGCTAAAATATTTAGTAGGATGGGCATACCACAGGAGATCCTCACAGACAGAGGCAGTAATTTTACCTCTGTCATGTTGAGAGGTTGTATCATCTCCTAGGGGTTTCTGCTGCTCATACTTCACCTCACCACCCCAGACAGATGGTCTTGTAGAAAGATTCAACAAGACATTAAAGAAAATGTTGCAAAAATACATCCAGGAAGAAGGCAGAGATTGGGACAAATATCTTCCATACCTCCTCTTAAGCTCAGGGAGGTACCCCAAGCAACAACTGGTTTTCACCTTTTCACTGCTTTATGGAAGAAATCCCAGGGGTCCATTGGACATAGTAACAGAGCATTGGGAGGAAAATACAAAAGTTGGATTCAGGAATATCCTAGATTATATGACCACTTTGAAAGAGAGACTGATTAAATATGTCAACATGGCTCACTTGAATGTAACCCAAAAGCAAATGGAACAAAATAAATTTTATGATGTTGGTTTGAAAAGCAAATGTTTTATGCCTGGTGAAAAAGTTCTGTTATTACTGCCATCAGCTGAGAACAAGTTATTGATGCATTCGCAGGACCCTTATGATGTAATTCACCAGATAGGGCCTGTGAATTTTGAGATAGAAATGCCTGGCCATAGACCCACTAAAAGGATATACCATGCAAACCTTTTGTGAAAATGGGTGGAGAAACCAGCAGTACAGTCCTTTACATACATCAAGAGGCAGAACAACCTGACCTCGATGTTGCTTATAGTGACTTGACCGTCTCATAGGTGAGGTGGGTGTTTTTATTAATCCGGAGCTGCAATCTGAACAAAAATATGAGATAGATCAGTTACTACTGCATTTCAAAAATACATTCACAACCACTCCAGGACAAGCTAAGTGAGTAGTGCATGACATTAAAGTAAACCAGCCAAAACCTATCCATCAAAAAGCATATAGGCTACCAGAAAGAATCAGGCAGGAAATGATAGATGAAATTAAGAAAATGGAACAAACAGGTGTCATACTTCCATCAAGATGTGCCTGGTCCTCTCCGATGGTAGTTGTGAATAAGAAAGAGGGTGGAATAAGGGTCTGTTTGGACTTTCGAAAGGTAAATGCAGTTTCAGATTTTGACGGGTATTCCATGCCTAGAATAGATGACCTGTTGGATAAAATTGGACATGCCCACTTTATGACTACATTGGATTTAACCAAGGGATATTGGCAGATTCCTTGCCCTAAAACACAAAATTAACAGCGTTCCCTACCCCAATAGGATTGTACCAATTTACAAAATGCCTTTTGGACTCCATGGTGCCCCTGTCACCTTTCAGCTATATGGGCCACATTTAAGATCCCATACCCAATATAGCTCTGTCTATTTTGATGATGTGGTTATTTTTAACCGGATTATTACGCATTTGATCCATTTGATTGCAATCATTCAAGAAATCAAGACGCAGTTTTGACCATCAATCCTGCCAAATGTGCAATAGCAAAAACAGAGTCCAAGTACTTGGGTTTTGTGATAGGAGAAGGATCCATAAAACCAGAAATTGATAAAGTGAGGCAGTAGCCAAGAGCCCCATCCCTGTTACAAAGAAGCAGGTATGATCTTTTCTGGGTCTAGCTAACTGTTATTGGAGATTTATCCCTGACTTTGCCACCTTAGCTACACCATTAACAGAACTAACAAAAAACAAATACCCGAATAAGGTCAAATGGACACCTTCCTGTGAGGAAGCCTTTAGGAACATAAAGGCAGTACTTTGTTCTAGCCCAGATTTTCAGAAGCCATTTGAAATTCAGATGGATGCCTCTGACACAGGCCTGGGAGTGGTACTCACACAACATGATGACAAGGGTGCACATCCTGTGTTATATATCAGCAGGAAACTGCATGAGCATGAGCACAAATATTCTACCATTGAAAAGGAATGTTTGGCTCTAAAGTGAAGCCATAGAGTCCTTAAAATATTACCTATGGGGTAATGATTTTGTGGTAATGATAGACCATAATCTGCTTTGTTGGTTACATCAAATGAAGCATAAGAACATGTGGATTATGCGGTGGTACCTGTCATTGCAACCTATCGCTTTACTGTAAAACACAGATCTGGTACTAAACATCAAACGCAGATTATCTCTTTAGATATGGTGCTGACAGCAGGTCATTGGAAACAAACAAAACTGTTTTGTGATGTTATTTCATATGCAATGTGCTTATGTTAAGCACTTACAACCTCAGGGAATAGTATGTATAGTAATTCTGTTAAGTACTATGCATTACTGTGTTAGTAAAGAATTACTTATTAAGGGTCCCTGAGGGGAACTTCTGGAGTGGATGGTCGAAAGTTCCAACCCTTACAAGGGTGCAGGGTCTCAGTCAACAAATGTATTGTGTTGCCTTCTTGTGGTGGGAGGTGTGTAACAGGAAGTCCTGTTATGAATAGTAATAATAACAATAATGCAGTACACACTCCTTACACGCTGCAACCCCCCCCCCCATTTCCTTTTCACTCTACCCAGTCTTCTACTGTTATTCCATATCTGTCCTAACTTTTCTTGTCGGTGTGGCCAGCTTGACAATCTGTTAATTATTTTCTTTACTTTTCTTTAAGTCCTTAAATTAAATTAGCTTGCATCTTGTGTATATCCTCCTTATTCAGCTATCTCACACAAACCTCAGAGTATACTGAAGAAAGCAGTGTGCCTTTTGTAACTTCCTGCCTTTATTTTAAAGGCATGTCTGTGATGGTTTAGCATGTTTAAGACAGAGGCAGAGGAAATAAGCTCTGTAGTGCCCAAAACTCAAAACTGTTTTCTTTTGACTGAGTAGCCACAGAGTTTTAATAAGTGGCTGTAGGTTGGCTCCAAGACAGAATGAGAGGTTTCAGCTGCGGCTGAAATTACAAATCATCAGAATGACTGCCCCAGAAAGTAATCTAAATGTGCCAGAATGAAACATACAGCCTGAAAAGAAATGTATATTCATTTTCAGAGTCAAACTGAGAAATTAAATTGTTGTTGTTTTGTTATAAAAGTACTTCTCTGTTGGGAAGTGGAATCTTAACCTGGCAAGAACACAAATAGGAAGTGCACCCCTCATCTGTTGTTCTTTGCTAAGGTTAGAGATTCACTTTCAAGCATGTTAAATCAGGTTATTTTGCCTTTTTGAATAAAAGTAAAAAGAAGAAGAAGAATCAGCATTTATATAGCGCTCTTCATACATCCAAAGTGCTTTACAAGCAATGCTAGACTGGTAGTGAAGTGACTGAATGTGTGGTGGTGGCCATATCACACATCATCACCCACACACAGCCTGGATAATTGCATGAACCAGTTTATGGGAAGGGGAATGTTGGCCAGGACACCGGGAATGTTCCCTACTCTTTTGCGAAGAGTGCCCTGGGTTCTTTTACTTCCACCTGGACACCTACCAGGACAACACCAGGATGGGCAGAAGGGACCTCGGTTTAACGTCTCATCTGAAGGACGGCACACCACAGCAGTACAGCACCCCCCAATACTGCACTTGGATGCCAGCGATTTTTAGGTGCAAGTCCAATCCCGGTGTGGGACGATAACCCACGGCCTTCTGGTCCAGAGGTGTATGTGCTACCAACTGAGCCATGAAAAAACAGTTTTGTTTCTTTACCTGACTGTGGTTGACTCAGGAAAGTTCCTCATATAGGGCTGGCAGCCCATGAAATAGCTGCCTATATAGGAATCAGAGAGGATGAGTCACATGAGGGAGGGCTTAACTCCAAATCATGCCTCCTCCAGTAAATTAAGGTCTCTACATGAGTTATAAGACCTCTTCTGTGACTGGTCTCAAGAATTATAGAAATAGTCACATCTATGTGCCCTGATAGCTTTGCAGACCAGTGTAAATGTACTAGAAAAGATTAGAATAGTACAAGTTTTTCTTAATTGTGTGTCACACGGTCATGATGTCATAGCCTCAGGCACTATATAAACTGTCCTCTAGGGAACAGATTTAGAGGCGGGTCAGTATTCGACTGATCACAAGTGAAGAGGGCTGTGTGCAGGCTTTTCACACAAAAATGCTTTATTGGATGAAAGGAAAATACATTGTTCAGGAGCTTGAATCAAGGTGTATTTCCTGTGTTGGATGGGTGTGAATTTAACACCAATATTTTCCTTTCTGTGAATTTTTTTTTGTCTAAAAATAAAATAATAAATGCATTTGCATGTGTTTTTTATGCATATTGAATATCGTCTGGACATCTGTTATTTCCCACACCTCTACAGACAACCCAAGGTAAGGTTACCTAGCTGTAGTTAGGGTAGGGGGAGAGTGGGGAAGGGATTTCAGGTGCCCTGGTAGTGGCATATGCTGAGTACAAGCATGTGCGCCTGAGTCTGGTGCAGAAGGTTTTAGTTGGGGGGCTTCCTGCACCGTGAGAGAAGTTTATTCAAAGGAAAGGGCCATGTAGGAGAAGGACTTTCCACCAGTCTTGGTCCTCACTCTAGGTACCTTGAGGAGGGTTCTGCTAGAGGTCCAAAGGATCCGTGGATTGTGCTTGGGGCAATGAGGTCCAGTGAGACTGGTTGGCAGGGATGGGCTAAGAAGCTTATGTGCTAGGATGAGCAATTGGTACTGGAGTTAGGCATCCAGAGAAGGCCAGGTTTAGAGTTGCTAGGCTGTCACAGTGGTTGCTTCTGGAGTGAGCCAGAGTAGTGAAGTGAGCCACCTTATTATGGAAGACCACCAGTCTGCTGATCTCAAGCTTGCCCAAGCAGTGCATGATGGAGGCGGCATATGTCAATGTAGGTAGGGGCACACTTTGGGCGATCGAGATCCTGGCTTGTGGGACAAGCTGGTCCTTGAAGTGGTATAGGGAACCAAGTTTGCTGTGAATGGTTTTGACCACTTGGTTGACATGCTTTTAAGGTGAAGCCTTGGTCGAGTGTGAGGCCTAGGTATTTGAGGAGGCCACCACTTCAATTCCATTGCCAGAGGCCGAGGTGACTTGTAGGGCTTGTATTCTGTCTTGGCCAAGGGATCTTGGTCCAAGCAGCATGTGATGGTTTTGGTGGTAGTGAGGACCATTTGTTCTCAATTAGTGAGCCTCCAGTGATGTTAGGTTGGATTGGAGGAGGTGGCTGAGGTCAGCCAAGTTGTCAAGAGCGATAGATGATGGCAGTGTCAGCATACTGGACAACGAGCTGCCTCCACAGTGCCTGGTGAAGTCATTTGTGAACAAGGAGAATAGGAGGGGCCCAGTATTGACCATTGTGATACTGCCTCTTTTGGGGAGCAGGTCAGATATGCACTCCTCCACATGACTTTCTGTGTACACCCTGTTAAGTAACTCTTGAACCATTTGAGAGTGTGGGGATCAAGGCCTAGCCCACTCAGCTAAGACAGCAGGAGTTTGTGGTTGACTAGGTCGAAGGCCTTGGAGAGGTTGATGAAGACCTCCCCCATGGGAACCCCTTAGTCAATGGCACAGAGTACATCTGCAGTACATCAGTACAACTTGCCAACCCCTTATGTCTGTCCCATGCCCTCTTGAATCCCTCCACTGTTTCTGCCCCCACCCCTTCCTCTGGTAGTTTATTCCAGACCTCCACCACCCTCTCTGTAAAAGTAACGCCCTCTCATATTGCCCTAAATATTCCTCTCTCAATCTTAGATTATGGCCTCTAGTTTTAACCCCCACCTTCCTCTTAAATACGCTCCCTTCCTTTACCTTATTGATCCTCTTCACATACTTAAATGTCTCTATCATGTCCCCCCTCTCCCTTCTAGTCTCCAATTGGTACAAATCCAATTCCCTCCACTTCTCCTCATATGACTTCCCCTGCATACCATGCACCATCTTGGTTGCCCTTTTCTTCACCCTCTCAATCCCGTTTCTGTCCTTGCTTAGGTGTGGTCTCCAGAACTGGACCATGTACTCCAGGTGTGGTCTCATTATAACATAGAAACATAGAAAATGATGGCAGTGGCTCATCCTGTCTGCCCACCCTACCTAACTACTGTATATAGGGCTCAGTGGCTATCATCATCCCTTACCTCTGACCTTTAGCAGCTTACTATGACCATAGCAATGTCAGAGGCTCAACAGGTAGAACTCTCGTCTCTTGGACCGGAAGATCAGATGATCATAGGTTCTAGCCCCACACTAGGTACTTGGGGTAATACTCATAACTGATACTGCAGTACAAGGAGGATGCTGCACAATTAAGGTGCCATGCTTTGGGAGGCATTAACCAGTGTCCTTTTGCTCATCTCTGGTCACTGTCCAGTTGGAAGTAATAGACCCCATGGCACTTATCAATAAAGAGTAGGGGAATTTTTTTTTAAAAATCAAAAATAATATACAACAGAAAACATTTACATATTTATAAGTTCAAAATATAGGAACAAACACATTCAAAAACAGTAACATCCTCCGATGAATAAAATAAAAATGGTCAAAACAAAACAGAAAAAAGAATCATCAAAATGCTGTATTTTAAACAGAATCAAATAAAATACAAAAGAAAAAACACAGAGAATATAGAAAAATCAAATGTTTCCATCACCTAGGGAAAATGCAGGACATATTAATCCATAACTGTGGCCATTAATAAACCATCACTATCCTCTGGTCTTGACAGAAAAACTCCAAACAGAGCATTTTTTATCTAATTTGCTGTATCTTCCAATCAAATCTCTTCTGGTAAATTATCAGTTGACATCTGGCCTTCCACATAAAAAACAAAATAATTGCATTCCAAATCCAGTAGTGTACCAAATTCATACTTCTGCCATCCCTGCTGAAGTAAATCAAAAGCAAATTCATCTTCCGTTACAGATTGAAAAGAGCTTCACCCAAAGGAAGCTAGCATAAACAAAACTCCTTGCATCGGGCAGAAGATAAAAGATGTTCCTGGTTTGAAAAATCCTTATACAAGAATCCTTAAGACAAAATCTGTCTTCAATACTTCTATGTTTTAAGCTATCTTTCAAAAGGCCATAAGACTAGAACGATCTGTACCAAGCCTGTGCCAGTAAGGCTTACCATCCCTTCACTTAGAGAAAATGATCCAACAGTCTAAGACACTGTGCCCAGCTCCTACTGCTGTTACCAAAAGGGTACTAAAGTAGCAAAAAAAAAATACTGCAGAACAAAATATTGGGTTTATCATGGTCACTCCCCACCCTTAAATTCCAGATAAGACACGTTCCTCTTAAGGGGTTAAGTCTGTTACCCAGAAAAGCTGAAAAAACAGGCTATATAATTTAACCTCTAGATTCACAGCCTGGGGAAACACATAACAATATACAAAACAGTGGCAGCAGAAAGATTTCTGATATAATAGATTATTTTAGTTTTTGATGCCAACACCTTCCATTTAGCAAAATTGATTTCAATTTTCTGGTTTTATTTTCCCAACTGCAGGCCCTGTCATCCAGACTTCTGAACCATACTGCTAACATTCTGCCTGGCCCTGGAACTAAAGTGACATTGTCCACATCCTGAATATCATTGGAGTTATTCAGAGTCACTCCAACACATTTTAACTAATGTGTTATTGAGCCTGACAAGGCAGAGAATAATGTCAGGTCTTTTAGCACTGCCTGTCCCGACCGTTCAGAATCAATAGGCAAACACAAATCATAGATGTATGCTGACGTTTTATTGATAGTGAAGTCCTTCATAATTCTAATCCCCCCAATGGCAGCATTCTGATTAATTTTCCTTAAATTAATATAATTTAGATCCCTCTCTGGTGCAATTTTCTCCCCCTCCTCCTCCTCTCACAGCCCCTCCTCCATGTACCTATATTTAAACTCTTCTTCTTTCCTCTGCAGCTCTCCGGTGGGTGAGAGGGACAGAAATTGAGCCCTCCCCTGAGTGCAGAGCTCACTGAAAAGCAGGGTATGCAACCCTGAACAAATGGCTGAAAGCAGCTGAGCTGGGCCGACATTTTGAGCCCTGTCATCACTCCGCATCAGCTGCCCTCCCACACCCCCCACCCTTAGTCAGCTCTGTAACTTACTCTATAAAGCAATATGTTAGCACAACCTATATTCTGCACTCCAAAGGTCGAGATCAATATCAGCATCAATTTAAATTAGCGGATTATATGCTGCTGCTGATTCAAACTACTGTATGTGGCAGAGTCTGTGCTGATAGAGTTGTTAGCTCCCCAGCTAGAGCGCTGGACTGAATATGCCAGAAAAGTCTCATCTGTCACCCCCACCTCCCACTTCACCACCTCCCAATTTCACCATTTGACTCTCATGGGAGATTCAAACAATGAGGATAGGATTCCACCAGATGGATGGGCTACTCTAGCCACTGAGGAGAACCATGAGGTCGGTGCAGTATGCACGCCGGGTGGGGGGGTATGGTGATATCAGGGGGAATACAAATAATGGAGCAAGCAGGGGAAATGAATGGAGTGAGGGTAATATGTGTGGAAATACTAAAGAAGTTAAGGAAGAGTGAAGGAATGGGGTTGAGGCAACGTGATGGAGCCGCCAACAGGAACCATGTGGATGGGACATTTGCAGGACATTTATAAGATGGCAGGGTGAGGAGGACAAGGAGAATGAGGAGGTTAAAGACAGAAAGGAAAAAGGACAATGCAGGTATTTACTCACACACCGTGAAATAAAATGTTACGGGTCATGGGTAATAATACTTACGGCATGTATTTTTCACTAAAATAAATATTAGCTGTCTTTATATTTCCGCGCTTACTACGGTCCTCGGATATAGCTAATATTAATTGCCAGGAAAATAAGCAGTTATACAGTATATCTTGCTACCACATGAGGAAATACCAATCAGCTCATTTTCCCATCTGTAGCCAATCTAACGCCACCACTAGCGGCCGCTGCATCTCGCTACCAAGGTTTTCCTGACTCCTGTGAAGCCAAATACTGAAAAGGAAACAAAATAAAGATCTTGAACATGGCAATTTGTCTGTTCCTCATACTCATATCCCCAACTCAGACAGTCAGTACTCATCACTGCCCCTAAGGAATGCAAGTTTTATCCTGTTATCCACGTCCACCTTGACTGGACTGTTGCTGGCCACAAACCTCTGCATCAGTCCAAGCTACTGAACAAAATTCCTTTATCACTGCACCTTACTCACTCCCCACCTAATCACAAAAGCCTGCCCAATGTGGCCACAACTAATGACACACCCCTAGCATCTGTACTTCTGGCATCCTTATCTAATATTGAACAAAGACAGCTAGGGTATCTGCTTCACTCCATCTCTCTCCACAAGTGCCACTGGCAGCCTCCAACCTGCCCGCTGTTGTCGCTCCTTCTCCTAGCCTTGGCTGCAGGTGACATACAAATAAATCCTGGCCCTATCAACATACACATCGACCACTCAGATGCCTCGTGGGCTGGACCACATAGAGTAAAGATCACCCACCTAAATGTATGTAGCCTCCCTTCCAAATTTGCAGAGGTAGAAGCCTGGGTGACCCTATACAAGCCTCACATACTGGGTCTATCCGAGACCTGGCTAAAGTCATACCATGAATCTGCTTTGTACCAGCTACAAGGCTACTCCTTCCTCTGGCAGGATAGACCTGGCAGAAAGAGAGGAGGAGGCATAACGCTGTATGTCCAGGACCACATAACAGCTGCCATTGTTGCCTGCTCTCCCACCGACTCCATAACCCAATGGATTATCACCAAACTATTAGTGCATCAAAAAAACTTTATGTTGGCTGTTACTATAACCCCCCCTCCAGTTACTACTCAGGGACTGTCTAGTTTCCTCTCCAGTCTAGCATGCAACATACCATCTAGGGATGCATTCCTGCTCGGGGATTTGAATCTCAACTGGGTAGGGGATCCAAACCCGGACTACACAACCCTACTAAAGTCCCACAACTTGGAGCAACTAATCTCGGCCACAACCAGACACAACAAGCCACTCTATCCTTGATTGGATTATAATAAACCGGCCTGATTGAATCCTTTAAGCAGGGACCATGTCCAACGCGATTAGTGACCACGCCCCCACCTACATCGTGGTGAACAACGAGGCAGTTCACCCTCCACCAAAACTACTGTCCTTCAGAAATTTTAACACCCCAAACCATGCAGGCAGCAGCATCCAGCATCAGAGGAGGGACAAGTGGAGGGACTGGGAGTCAAGTTAGCAGCGTGCCAGCACTGGGTGGTAACATAACCTCCCCAAGACAACCATTAGTCAGTAGCACACCACTGATCCTCTCAGCCAGTTAAAACCCAAAGGCCCAGTCAGACAGCAGTAACCAGGTAAGGTGTGGTGGGGATGGGAGGAGGGTTGGATTTTGTCCAGTCTCCAGTCATTGATTTAAGACTGGTAGGGGTAGCACTTCCTAAAATTTCAAGAATTTGCCAGCAGAAACAGACCACCCAGTCTATCCAAGTCTGCTCAAGTGTGCAGTTAGTCTAGCATCCCTAGTTTGCAGCTGCTCCACCCCTTCCCCTTTGTCATCCCAAATGCCACCCCCACTTCCCATCCTCACTCTTCCCTGTTCCTGTCCCATGCCCTTATAAAGCTGTTCACAGATTTACATGATACCATCCGTTCTGTTAGTGCATTCCAGTTTGCTACCACCCTCTGTGTGAAATAGTGTCTCCTCATTTCCCTCCTAAATCTTCCCATCTTTATTCTTAGCCTGTGCCCCTTGGTGTCCTTCCCCATCCTTAGCTTAGAGACCTCATCTGACTCACCCTTATTGATGCCCCTGATAGTTGAATGTCTGTATCATGACCCCCCCCTTTCCCTTCTGTGCTCTTGGATGTACAGTTGTAACACTGAATTAGTGAAAGGATTTTTAAGGATTTTTAAAAATCCCTATTGAGAACTGTGAAACCTTTAGTTAGAGATTTTGTTTTGTTTGTTATTGTGTTCACTGCTGCTAGTTGTCATGTCAGCATGGCTCCAGTTGGTAGCACATCTGCCTCTGGACCAGAAGGCTGCATCATTGCATGGGTTGTCATCCCACAGGATTGAACTTGCACCTAAAATGCTGGCATCAGAGTGCAGTATTAGGGAGTGCTGTACTGCCGGGTGTGCCATCCTTCAGATGAGGCGTTAAACTGAGGTCCCTCTACCCATCCTGGTGTTGTCCTGGGGGTGTCCAGGTGGAAGTAAAAAGACCAAGGCATGCTTCACAAGAGTAGGGGACAATCCAGTGTCCTGGCCAACATTCCCTTCCCATAAACGGTTCAGGCAATCATCCAGGCTGTGTCTGGTGTTGATGTACAATATAGCCACCACACCACACATTCAGTCACTTCACTACCAGTCTATCATCACTTGTAAAGCACTTTGGGGTACACTGTGTATGAAAAGTGCTATATAAATGATGATTATTATTCTTCTTCCCAAAGAGGTTGTCTCATCTGATAGTGTAGTTGAAAATCTACAGATGGCACTTAAGTACTGTATAATAGGAACTGGCCTCTTTCTGTAGGTGTAACAAAAAGAATTTTAGAGGATTTTTTCCTTAAATTTTGTGAAGGACAAATAGGGAATCTCACAAAATTGCTTGACAAATTCAGTGCTACTACTGTACATATTCAGGTCTCTCAGCCTGCTGACATAATCTCTCCCCTCCATTCCACAAATCATCTTTTTCCTATTATATAAAAAAGTGTGGTGTGGTGTGTGGAGCCTGAGAAATGTCTGAGGTGTGTGACCCGCCCTGCTAAGTGGTTATGGCCTAGATACTGTGTGAAATTTTTATCATTGACTAAGCAAGGGATGCAGTGACCAGTCCAGAAGAAGTGATCCAAGAATCGAAAAGTGTTGAAGCAGAATCAAAGGTGGAAAGTGTGAAGGAAGTGTCAACTTGTTTCTGCTTGAACAGACACATTTAAGAATCACTTCAGCCTTAATTACATAACATTAAACCATATAATGTTAGTTAATCTGTGTGGTGGCTGTCTTCACTATGATGTGAGTGAGGCCAGGGACTATTACAAGTTGTCTGCTCTTCTGAGGCATGCCATGCTAAATGGTTCCAACTTTCAGATGGGGGTATGGTGTGTGTCTGTCTGTGGGAAAGATGTAAAAATGTACGCACCAACCACACACACACACATCTTTGTCACTTGTTTGTGACAGCAATTACTACTTCAAGAACCATTTGAGCTGAGCTTAGTTGTTTTGTTTGTATCACCGGCGACATTTCATAACTATCAAAATTTAATTTACAAGGTTGTATGTAAACTGAAAATGCATGTAATGGAATTGTTGTGAACTGAAATATAGGATATGTAGTGCTTTGAGGAAAGATATTGCAAATTTTGGAACAATAGGCCTGTTACCACTATTACTAATGGACAGTTATGTGAGCTGGCAAAGAAATCATGGTATTTCTGACATGGACTGGTATGATCATGCCATGCTTACTATATTTAAAGAAAGTTTCTATTATAGAACAGCTACTCACATATTGTAGGTATCTGCTTCCCTCAGTGATATTTATTCCTCCATCCTGTTTAAGGAATTAATTTTGTGTCATATCTTAGATTTTCACTTGGAATTTGAGTTTCTCTATGCTGTCCAACTGATTCTGAAAACTCTGGCATGGTGACATGCCACCGCACTCAAGCCCGTAATGAAATGACGCACTGGGATCGTGGGGCACGCCTATTGAAATGAATGGACCCCTGACAAAGGGATCACTCCTGAAGTGCTGGGGCTACATGCTTGTGGTGAGATCCTACTGTAGTCAACATTTGCTGTTAAAAGCTTTAAATTGCATTGGAGTTGTAGATTCATTTCTACTCCAGGACTGCAGCCTGGCACCTCTGAAGTGAACTTGATATTTTCTCAGGCTGACAGCCTTCACCTGCACCTTTTCAACCTAGCCCAGTTGCAGTTGTGTTTTGGTTTCTTAAAATGAATGGGACTGGATTTCATATTTCATTTTTAAGATCAAGAATGGCCACTTACAGATTATGAAAGGACACTGCTTGGCGCTCTACTCAGCAGCTCTTGTTAGTCGAGCAGTGTCTTTCATTAATCTGTAATTAAGTGGCCATCCTTAATCTTACAAATGAATATGAAACCAGCCCCATTCATTTCAATAGAGTGCACCCATGTCTCTCTCTCATCACATCACATGTCATTATGTGCTTAGTGTGGGGGGAATGTCACCACCAGAGCTTTCAGAATTGGTTGGGGTGTAGAGAAATCTCAAATTACAAGGAAAAATATTAAGGTATGGCAAAAATGAATTCTTTGAACTAGGCTGGTGGAATAATATCACTGAGGGCAGATACCACAATATTAGAGTGGTAGCTGCTCTCTGCTAACTAGGAAAATCACTTTAAGCAACAAGGCACAACAGGGTGTGAGTTATGGGATACACAAAAAGAAGTGGATAAATCGCACCAATAACTCACACCTGGACTCAAGTAGGTGACTTATTGCAATTATGCACCAATGGATGGACCCATGTGTAAAATAAATTTATAACGTTTTTTATAAAGGCTGCGCATTTGATGTCAAGCCACAGATTGACCACTGGACACCAGGAAAGGAAGTAGTTGCACTTGGGGTGGTGGTCACACAAGGGAGGATAATACCATACTACTACTCATGTCACTTATTATACAGAGGTGGTGAAAGACTGGGGAGTGCCACCAATACCACCAGCGATACCCCTCCTGGATGGGACAGCAGAGGGCTGAGTTCTTAGCACTGGCAGGAAGTGCTGTGCCTTTTAAATGTGTCCCCATGCTAATGAGTCTATCAGGCTCATGTTTCTGCTTCTTGGTTCTGCAGGATCCCACCAGGAATAAAGATACTTCTGGGAAACATGCTAAAGTTTTCTGAATTTTTCACTTTTATCACTGCACTACCAGTCTAGCATTGCTTGTAAAGCGTGTTACATACATTGAGTATGAAAAACGCTATATACATTCTTCTTCTTCTTCAGTGGTCTGGGGAATACTTCATCTTGGTATGCTGATGCTGACTCTGTGATACTTTATTTCCTCGCACACAGTTTGTTAACCTTAACCCACTTGATGCCAAAGCAAGTGCCACTGTTATGCAAACACAACATAGCAAGCTCTCTCAGGTAGAAATTTGTAGGCCAAGCAGTACTGCAGTCAGTGTGTGTAGTGAATAATGCTTTTTGCCTATATTTTTAATTGAACAGCCAACTGCACAATATGGATAGTTACGTTATAAAAAAAAGTGTGACAGAAGAAAAGTGACACTGCAGAAGAAGGGCAAGGTTGCTCCACTTCTAATAATCCAGTACCTTTGCAAATTGAAGTGTCAGAGGAAGAGACACATGGAAGATGCAGCCTCAAAGGCAAAAAAAAAGAAATTTTCAGCAGTCTTAGTTAGCAAAGTTGACCTGGCTAGAGTATCACAAGCAATCAGACAACAAAGTCTTTTGTTCAATTTGCAAGACATGCTCAGAAAGAAGTTAACATTTTCCACAAAAGCTGAACCAGCTTTTACTTCATCTAGTTTGAAGATTGGAAACATGCATTGGTGGTTTTACATCACATGAAAAATCAGCATGTCACAAGGAAGCAGTAATGAAGTATGCACCCGCAGTCTCAAACAAAGCGTATCTGCATTGATGTCTGCCAGTTACAAGAAAGAAATGCAAGAGCATGGGATACCTTGCACAAAATATTTACTAGCATTAGCTACCTTGCCAAGCAAGGACTAGCAATACAGGGACATACAGACACTGATTCAAACCTGATACAGCTGTAGCAGCTAAGCAGCACAGATTCAAATGAATTAAAGCAATGGCTTAGTTGTACAAAATACAAGTGGCTATCACATGATATTCTTAATGAGATTATCGAAATGATGGCAATTTCAGTACTAGGCAGAATTGTCAAGAAGACCAAGGACTCTAAGTATTATGCAATCTTGATGGATGAGACTGCGGATTTATCTCGGAAGGAACAAATAAGTTTCTCCTTAAGGTACTTTTCAAATGAAGATTGGGAAAGTCATGAAGAATTTCTTGGATTCTACCACATTGATGCAACTGATGCTGCAACCCTTTTCAAAATTCTGGAAGATATGCTGCTGAGGTTTGACTTATCTTTTCTGATTGTCGGGGTCAGTGTTATGATGGAGCCAGTAATGTGTCAGGCAAATTCAATGGACTGCAAGCCAGGGTGAAAGAAAGAGAACCAAGAGCAGTATTTATTCACTGTACTGCCCATTCCTTGAATCTTGCCAAGCAGGATGCACTACAAAATATTCAGGCATGTCGTGACTGATTTTCACTGATGAAGGATCTCATGATTGCCATAAGGGAGTCACCTAAGCATCTGTCAACATTTAGAGACTTTCAAGATGAAACACAGCCTTCTCTTCATCCATTGTGCCCAACAAGGTGGACACTGAGGATCAGCAGTATCCGATCTTTGCTTTGCAATTATGAGGCCATGATTAACTGCTAGGACGAATTTAGTGAAACATGTGCTAATGACTTTGGTTCAAAATGCAGTGGTTTCTTGAAGCAACTCCAACCTTTTCCAATCTTCTTTACATTACTAGTAATTGTGAAAGTGATGGGTCCTTTTGAAGAAGTCAATGCAAAAATTCAGAGTCCAAATCTCTCACTGTCCAACATCCTTAAAAAGACTGAGATACTGCAAGAGGTGCTGAATGGGATGCACAGTGACTCGGCATACAGTCACTTCTGGGAAACGACACTGGAGCAGGCACAAGTTCTCAATTTAGAGGAGCCTTCACTTCCGAAAAATGCAGACCACCAAGATGGCTTGATGAAGGAAGCTCTGGACATAACCACAGTGACCCCCAAACATTATTTTCGTCAACAATATTTTGAGGTAATTGATGCATACAAGGTTGCGATCGAACATCGCTTTCATCAGAAAGGCTTCACATCTGCAATCAAACTGGAGAAGCATATCACTGCAGCAGTTAGGGGATCACAAGAAGAAACTGGCCATGTTACTGAAGTATTGAAGGATGATATAAGCAGGGGCAGACTAGCTCTTCATTTACAAATGCTGAGTGACATTTCAAAATCAAGAAATTGTGTGCTTGATTCTGTGAGTGAAGTGAAGACCTTTCTGAAAGAAAATGGAAGTTGAGTGATATCTCGTCTGAAGTTGCAACTCTACTAGAAGTTGTTCTGTATGATCCCAGCAACTACATGCACTGCTGAGCGATTGTTTAGCTGCCTATGAAGACTAAAAATTATTTGCAAACCACTATGAGCCAAGACTGACTCAATCACTTGACAGTCTGCATGTTCACAAGCAACTGACTGAAGAAATTGACATTGACAGTCTACGTCAATACGAGTTAATTTTAGAGCTGAACAACGGGCGCACCGCTTTTGCTCTTCAAGAATCAAGTGGCAAGTGTAAGTGTTATATGCACTATATGTGGACTATGATAAATTATTGATGTATGCAGGCAGCGGTTTTCTAATATAGGTCATCTCCTCTTTACTAGCTTGAACTCATTATAATTCATGTATTGCAGAGTATGTCCATATGGCATACACAACAGGAAACAATAACACTTTTCAAATGTTTTCTTTCCAGATATCCTTTAGGAAGATGATGTTTGGCCCTCTGAAACAATAGGTCGTTATGTGGGCTGGGCTGGCTGTTGGACATGCTCAAGTCTTCAGTCTTATTACATATTCTAGCCATGAAACACCAGTCAGCAGTGAGGAATTTTGGACAATGGCTGCAACCTGCCTGGGTCAAGAGGTGTAATTTGACAGCTACTCTGAATGCTAATGATAACAGTATACTTGATTTTTGTTTCCTTTACGGCATTTCAGACACTAAGTCACAGCTGTTACAGTACAGTTAAGTACTACTACTACTTTGTAAAGTGTGCCTGTTATTCTCTCACTGAGGATGAAGCACGGGGACACTGGTTGTTTGTCCATATGCCCATGTTTTCTCATCCATTTGTGATTGTACTACAAGGTTTCTCCACTTCTCCTGAAGTTCCTGATTGCTAATGACAGTATCCTTGCTGTTCATTTCATTTACAACATTCAGACACTAAGTCATAGCTGTTGCAATACAATTAAGTACTACTTTAGTACTACTTTGTAAAGTGTGCCTGTTCATCTCTGAGGATGACGGACTGGGGACACTGGTTCTTCGTCCATTCCCATGTTTTCTCATCCATTTGTCATTCTACTGTTTTGTGACACTCACATCTTCTCTAGAGTCACACAGATCTTGCTCTTGCAGCCCAGAGTTTTGCAAACACCTTTTTGATTTCTTGGGTACACCATATGATCATGTTGTTTTTAACATCACATCAATGGATGTGTTTTCTGTGGTAACATGACTATCAATATACTTTAACGGTGATTGATTCTGTACCATGGTGGTACAAACTGCTTATTACAGGGTGGCAGCAAGACATTCACCATTACAGCTGGCTAGCTTACCACATGGAGGGAAACCATGCACAGTGGTCTCAAGTGGCAACAAGAGGAGGGTAGATAGGTGGGCAGTGACCAGGAGACAACAGGTGATACTGATACTTCTGTGGCTCTTTATTTATTTATTTTATTTATCTAGTTTTTGTTGACTGGGTAAGTGCACTAGACAAATCCTGCTTATTTTTAGGCACGACCCGGGGGAGGGGGATACAGATGAATGCCAACTGACCTTGAACCAGATGAAACTGTTGGTGGTATTTTTAGCGAATGAGGGAAATTTGGCCAGGACACCGGGGGAAATTCCCCATCTCTTTTAGTGGGGTGGGGGGATATTTATACATAGTTCTTTTTGCAATTATCTAATAATGTATGACTGTAATACTTTTTTGCTTTTGTTTTATTATATGATTTGTATATTGTTTGTGTGACTTAACACTGTTTGTATTATTTCATTTTTTGATGTTATAATAATGAAAATTCCCCTACTCTTTTCGATAAGTGTCATGGGATCCTTAACATCCACCTGAACTACCACCAATCCAGGCAGATGGGACCTCGGTTTAACATCTCATTCGAAAGATGGCACCTCAGAAGTGCAGCACCCCTCTCATGCTGCACTACAGTGTCAGTACTGGGATATTAACCCAAGTGCCAGATGTGAGAACTGAACCCACAGCCCTCTGATCTCCTGGCCTTAGAGGCGAGCGTTCTACCTACTGAGCCACTGACACCAACATTGACCCAAAAAAAAAAAGCAGCTACAATGAGGTAGCTGCCAAATGAAAACACAAAATACTGAGCTAAAAAAGGTCTGCTGAGCAAAATAAGGGGCCTAAAGCATCACTGTGCTTCACAAGTTAAATAATCCTGGGATTGGGAGATGAGCCTTTTTAAGAGATACTGAGTCTGAGACACCTCAATATGTATTCACTGGACAGAAGGGAGACAGAGGATACAATAGAGACTCTGTTTCCAGTACCTAAAGGGTATGAACAGACTACAGTAAGCACTAGAAATATTTTCATCTTAAAATGTGGAAGAGCAACCAGGGGGCACAGTCAGAGGTTGGAAGGAGGCAGATTAAGGAGGGGAAATGAAGATGCACCTTTCCACCCAGAGGGTGGTGGCAGGCTGTAACACATTGCCAAAGGTGGTGTTATCACTGGACAGTGGGCAGCTTCAAAATGGGGTGGGACAGGTGAGGTTCAGAGGAAGGGTTCAAACCATGAGGGAACAAAGAGTGAGAATAAAGGATACTAGGGTAGAATCGGTGTGTGGGGGGGAAGCTGCAGTCTGAAAGACTGAAGTGCTGCATACTCAAGCAGGCTAGATAGACCAATAGGCTTGTATTTGCTGGCAATTTTGTATGTTCCTATCTTACACAACATTTTGGGGGATGACACTAAAGACAAGGATAGGAAGGACCATGACAAGGAACTGGAACTGTGGAGGTCTTAAGTAAAACAAAACACAGAATTAGAAACGTTGGCCAGAACACCTATGGGGATTGACTACTGGGGCCCACCGAGGTGGTACGGGTTGGTTCTGAAGGACTTAGACCAGTCCAGGAGTATATGATCAGCCTAACTTCAGACACAGCATTTATATTTACAAAAAAAAAAATAAAAGATGGAGAACAGGAGGATGAGGAAGAAAATAAACTTGGGAAGAAGACATCAAAAAGTCCCATGACAAGCAGATGATGAAATGGCACATGATCATGTACTCCATGTACACTGAACATGTACAGTACTCCTGAAGTCAGGAGAGAGAGAGAGAGAGAGAGAGATGGACAAAACATAATTTGGTCCTTCAAGTACAAGGAAAAATAAGGTTGACAAGGAGAGTCTCTTAGGCTCAGTGGCTGGCAACCACAACATGAAGAGGCACAGTCTTAAGCAGAAGGGTAGGAGGTTTAGGAAGAAGGTCAGGAAGCACTTCTTCACAAACAAGTGGTGAGCACTTGGAATGCACTGCAAGAGTAAGTAATCTTGTTGAGGATAGTGGAAAGCTTTAAGAGGCTGCAACAGGCATAGGGTAAGGGTCATGGGTAGGGAGGATGGGAAGACTAGGAAGTGAGGGAGGGCACAGATATTAGCTCAAGCTGTGAACCATACGAGCAGACTTGATAGACCAAGTGGACTTCTTCTGCTGACTTCTTCATATGATCATTGAGCATGTGATCCTTGCTGACCTGGTAGACAAGAAAGCAACCAAATGTGCACGTGACTTCCGGAACAACAAGAAGAGAACCAGGAAAAAAGACTGAATGATGAACGAGCCACACTACACACACAAGACCAAGACTGGCACCGAAACTGTACCACAAGAGCTCAGTTGATGACCCAGACACCAGGGACACCGCACCATACAGCTGCTCCTACCAAAAAGAAACAGATACATTCCAGCATAGGTGGCTAGTGATATACATGGTCTCACTGCTTATTGTTCTAAAAAGACAGTGGCAGTGGTTAGATGACTGGTTCTATTTGTAACTGGTATGCATCCTGCAGTCCTTTAAAAACAACTTGAAGTTGTTCCTTGTTGGAACAGTGTTCCATGACCATAAAGGCACTCAATATACGAAAAGGTGAGACACCCTTCGACATTCACAACATCCTGCTAATTTTCAAAAGAACTTCAAAAGCGCATTTCATCAAGACACCTTATACGTCTTCAGCTGTTTCTTCATGTGAAACCAAAGATATGCAGCATTCAGAAGATCTCGGCACATACAGTGCAGACACTAGATAAAATACTGAAGCAAGCACTTCCACTTTTCTGAGCTAGCTCTAGAATCTGCAAAAAAGCATTTCTGCTGTGAAACAGATGATTATCTCGCATGACTACTATGTCCAATATCACTCCAGCAGCTTGAGCCTACAGTTGTACTGAAAGAACATCCAGTTGTCTTGGCAGTTGGCACAATGTGATAAACTGTATCAGACAGAAGTGGTCTACCTGTAGAGTGGCTGGCTAGTACATACATGTAATGTGGCTGCGGCTTCAGAACTTGGAAGCAAGGAAAATCCAAATTGATACTGAACAGTAAATAGAAAACTTACTGATAATCTCTGAATGAGTGCTGTACTGCACCACTCGGACCAGTAGAACACCTGTAGAATTGAAACAACCTTCACACACACATCACCTAGACAGCAGGAGAGTTAGTTACACTTCAGGAAGGCTATTTTACTCTGCTGACCACAGTGGGCAAATTGAAACCCCTAGTGTAATTAAATAATTATAAATCTACTTAAAATCTTCATCTGCCTGTTTTGGGCTACACTACCCGTTTCAATTTATTGGGAGAGGAGGTTTTGCTCAGTATTTTTTTATTTGGCTGCTAAATTGTTCTGATGTATATTATTACTGGTCATTGTGCCTAACGTCCACCTTGTTCAAGTCCCACCCAAAACTAGAAGGAAGACCAAAAGACACCTCAGTCACATCCACCTTCTGTTCAAGTCCCACCCAGAGGCAAAAACAAGAAAGGAAGAAAGAAGACCACAACATGATAAAACACACCACATGGTAAGTACAAGGTTTATTAACGTTCACACACAGCGGCAAAATAAATATCAAGTTTCTTAGAAACTTCCAACTAAAATTGCCTCTGTATACCCAGGACAATGGCATCCTGTATAACAAAACAATTTCTTTCCTACCAGGAGCCAGCCAGGGTCTAAACATGCAGAGACCACATTATGATACAATGTGCCTGCTCCCATAGACCCTTGGTAGTGCTGGGTTGACCTGTGACCCCAGATCATGGGAGGTGCAGCCAGTGCTTTAACACCTAAAACCTGATGGTTAACCTTTGACCCCTGGGCTGGGGCAGGGCCTTGACCCCTGACCCTTGGGCCACACCAAAAATTTCACAAACCTGGCTCCTATGGTAACCACATCACCTGATTGACTGCATTTTGTTTCTGCTTGTACGTCTCTCTCCCCCAACCCGGGGTCACAGCTGGAAATGATCCTTGGCTCAGTGTTCCTCTCCAAGTTACCAATGTTGTAAAACAAATAAATAAATACATTACAAGGAGGATAAACAAAATGGAGAGCAGTAACCTGCAGCAACACTCATAACCTGTTTCTCCTTTAAAGCCAATTAGCGAAATGTTACATTTCTTACTAACAGGCCCCATGTAAAACAAACCCTGAAAAGGACACCTTCATTCATTGCCTGGGGACCCCAGCCTAAACTCTTTTAAAATCCATTCCTTGTATTGTTACTTTTTAACAGTTTGCCTTTAGATGTCAGGGATGTATAGTCAGTTTTTCCCCACATCGTAATAAAGATATGAAAAACAGTTTTGTTTTATTTCCATTTAATAAATAGATATAGTTCACTTTTTCCCTTTTAAAATTCTTGGGCTCAATTTTCAAAGGATGACACAGGGTTTGCATCTAGTCCTCGTCAAACCCATTTTTGGTGCCAGCTATGCCAAACACCTTTACCACAACTGCACCTGACTTTGTACTTTTGAGCACAGTTGCAACAGTTTCATCATTTTATGGTAGCTTGCACCACATATTTGGCACAACCACGTAAAATAAGCTTGCCTAATGTCAAAGATTAGACCAGAGGGAGCTGGTCTAACTTGTGGAATTTGATGAATGGGAGAGAAAATCTCGATTGCCAGCCGGGAGACTGCCATAAGTCCCATGTGCCATATGATCAGCACACCAGGAGCTTGTGGCAGTCTTGGGGGCATTGAAAATCGAGCCCCTTTTATCCTGAAGACTGTGTGAAGATGTAGAGAGGTGTGAATGTGGAGGTCGTTGATTAAAATCCCACTGCACAATACAGTTCCATGTCACGCTGTACTGTCACAGTTACAGTTTTTTACAACCAGAAACTCAAATTGGGATAACTGTACAGCATACAAGCGTTTACATGCAGTCTTGCAGAACAGGGACATGATTTGGAGCATGTAGTGCAGTGACATTAATACAGAATGACTGCCATCCATAGCTGTCAAGGACAGAACTTGTGGGAGGGTTGGGCAGGAAGATGGAAGATTTGGATTTTTTTGGGGGGAAGGGGCACCATTTGAGTGTTTGCCTAGGGGTGCCACATGCCTTAAGGCCATCACCGGTGTGTGTGTGTGTGTGTGTGTGTGTGTGTGTGTAATTAGATAGATAGATAGTTTGAAAAATGTTTGTGTTCACTGTAAAAATAGTTTCTGTTGGGCTGGATAAGTGAAAACTCACTGAAATGAATTGTTTACATTCACAAGCTATGAAACTGTAGTTTCTCGATTCCTCCCAATCTTCCCTTTTTATAGTTTTTAAATATTTTCCAATAATGTTCTAAAAACTAAGCCTAATGTTCACGGCTGATAAATTCTTTCCTGTAAGTGTTTTTATTTTTATTAAAACTCAGAAAAAGCTATTGCAATGTAAAGGTAATTGAAAAGCTGGAAGTAATGTTTTGTCTTGTGATATTTGACAATTCAATAAAACTCAAAAAATAAAACAAAATAAAGCAAGCATTGTGTGTTAATGTTTGTTCAGGCCTGAATTGCACTCAGGAGTGAAGACTCGTGTTTCTTTTCTGTATACAGTACAGCTCGTCACTGAGTAGGGGTAGAAACTGCCCATCTGTCCCATCCCATCCCATCCTCTCTCTGAAGATGGGGACACTAATTGGTGGGGAGAAGAGATGTCACATTTAAAGACTTTCTGCAATCTCTAATAGTGGTTCCTGCATTTTCAATAATGATATGTTGGATTTTCTAAACTTCAGCCTTGATAAAACATACAAATCAGTGTCACAACTCCTATGCTGTCTTTTGGTGTCAGCAGGAAAATGTGAAGGGAAGCTTCCTGTCCGGAGCCACCAGGCGGGTTTTTTATTACAGGATCACAAACTTAACAGCACTCTTAACAGGAGGCCTCCAAAAGCAACAAACATTTGTCAATGCGAATGTTGATTGCATTGGTCTGTTGAGCTTGCTCACTGCCCCTCTGTCACTCGATCAGTCTGTTTCTCCCAGTGCTGCAAACTACTGTTTTGTACTGGTCTCCTGCCTATGTTGGCAGCTTTTTCTGCCCACTAAGAAATCTGCAGCTGTCCCAACAGAGCTCCGTTGAGGTGGCTCACTCCCCCTCTCTCACTCGCCCATTCTGTTTCTCCTGGCGCTGCAGGCTGCCCTTTTGTACTGGGCTCCTACCTCTATTGGTGGCTTTTTCTTCTGACAAAGAAATCTGCAGCAGTCCCGACACAGGTCTGTTGAGCCTGCTCACTCCCCCTGTCTCAGTCACTCATTACGTTTCTGCCAGTGCTGCAGGCTGGCCCTTTGTAGTGGGCTCCTGCCTGCATTGCCACCTTTCTCTGCCAACAAAGAAATCTGCACCAGTCACGATAGAGCTCCGTTGAGCTCGCTCACTCCCCCCATCTCACTCACTCACCCATTGTGTTTCTCCCAGCGCTGCAGGCTGCCCTTTTGTACTGAGCTCCTGCCTGCGTTGGCACCTTTTTCTGCCCACAAAGAAATCTGCAGCTGTCCCGACAGAGTTCTGTTGAGGCTGCTCACTCCCACTGTATCACTCATTCTGTTTCTCCTGGTGCTGCAGGCTGCCCTTTTATACTGGGCTCCTGCCTCTGTTGGCACCTTTTTTTGCCCACAAAGAAATCTGCAGCTGTCCTAACAATGTTCCGTTGAGCTTGCTCACTCCGTTTCTGCCGGCGCTGCAAGCTGACCTTTTTTACTGGGCTCCTGCCTGCGTTGCCGCATTCTTCTGCCCACAAAGAAATTTGCAGCAGTTACAATAGAGCTCCATTGAGCTCGCTCACTCCCCCTCTCTCACTCACTCATTCTGGTTTTCCTGCCACTGCAGGCTGCCCTTTAGTACTGAGGCCCTGCATGCATTGCTGCCCTTTTCTGCCCACAAACAAATCTGCAGCAGTCCCAAAAGAGCTCCATTGAGCTCACACACTCCCCCTCCCTCACGCGCTCATTCTGTGTCTCCCACCACTGCAGGCTGCCCTTTTGTACTGGGATCCTGCCTGCATTGGTGGCTTTTTCTGGCCACAAACAAATCTGAAGCAGTCCCGACACAGCTCCATTGAGCTCACTCACTTCCCCTCTCTCACTCACTCATTCCGTTTCTGCTGGCACTGCAAGCTGACCTTTTGTACTGGGCTTCGGTCTGCATTGCTGCCTTTTTCTACCCACAAAGAAATCTGCAGCAGTCACAATAGAGCTCTGTTGAGGTTGCTCACTGCCGCTCTGTCACTGGCTCATTCTATTTCTCTTGGCACTGCAGGCTGCGCATTTGTACAGGGCTCCTGGCTGCGTTGGCACCTTTGTCTGTCCACAAAGAAATCTGCAGCTGTCCCAACAGAGATCTGTTGAGGTTGCTCAGTCTCTCTCATGCACTCATTCTGTTTGTCCTGGTGCTGCAAGCTGCCCTTTTGTACGGGGCTCCTGCCTGCATTGGCACCTTTTTCTTCCCACAAAGAAATCCGCAGCAGTCCTGATAGAGCTCCAATGAGCTCACTCAGTCCCCCAGTCTCACTTGCTCGTACTGTTTCTTCCACTGCTGCAGGCTGCCTTTTGTACTAGGCCCCTGTCTGCACTGATGCCTTTTTCTGCCCACAAAGAAATCCGCAGCAGTCCTGACAGTGCTCCGGTGAGTCCGCTCACTCCCCCTCCCTCACTCGCTCTCTCATTCTGTTTTTACTAGTGCTGCAGGCTGCCCTTTTGTCCTGGGCTCTTGCACTGGGGCCTTTTGCTGCCCACAAACAAATCCGCAGCAGTCCTGACAGAGCTCGGTTGAGCTTGGTCACTCCCCTCTCTCACTCGCTCGATCTTAATTTATCCCAAACACTGATTTGCCACAGTGACCATGCTATTCTCTGGCAGGAGTGCAAAAACATATTTTAGCCAGGATGTGGAAAATGACAGCTGTACTGTTCATAAGGAGGTGTGAAAAAATGCCACTGTTGAAAATGTGGCATGAAAATATTACAAATTTGAGAAGTTACAAAGGTGTATGGAAGCAGTTCAACACACACGTGTAACACAGTCATGTTATGGAGTTCATCACCAAATTTTCAACATAGGGATTTTAGGACCTCTGCTCATGAACAGTGCCACTGTCATTGTCTTAATGTGTCCCAAACACTGATTTCCCACAGCGACTGCGTTATTCTGCACCGGAACTGTGAAAACACATTTCGGTCAGGATGTGAAAAATGACAGCTGTACTGCTCATAAGGAGGTGTGAAAAAAGGCCACTTGAAAATCTGTCTTAACAGTATTACAAATCTGCAAAGTTACAAGGGTGCATGGAAAGTGTGCAACACACACTTGTAACATCGTCATTTGATGGGCTATCATCACCAAATTTTCAGCACAGGCATTTTAGGACCTCTGCTCATGAACAGTGTCACTGTCATTTTCTTAATCTGTCCCGAACAGTGATTTCCCACAGCAACTGCCGTCTTCTGCGTCGGAAGTGTGAAAACACATTTTGGCCAGGATGGGAGAAATGACAGCTGTACTGTTCATAAGTAACCGTGGGAAAATGGCAATGTTGAAAATCTGGAGTGAAAATATTACAAATCTGTGAAGTTAACTGCATGTGTGCAAACTGCACAACACACGCTCATAACACAGTCATTTTATTGAGTATCGTTACCAAATTTTCAACATAGGCATTTTAGGACCTCTACTCAGGAACAGTGTCACTGTCATTTTCTTACTCTGTCCTGAACACTGATTTCCCACAGCGACTGCGCTATTCTGCGCCAGAAGTGCGAAAACACATTTCAGCCAGGATGTGAACAATGACAGCTGTACTATTAACAAAGAGGTGTGAAAAATTTTTTTAAATCTAGTGTGAAAATATTGCAAATTCACAAATTTTGAGCGTGCGTAGCAACTGCACAATGCACGCTCATAAAACAGCCATTTGTTGGATTTTTTCCACCAAATTTGCAACATAGGTTTTTTGCAAGCCCACCTCATGAACACTGGCACTGTCATTTCATTAATCGGCACCGAAAGATGATTCCACACAGTGACCACAAAATCGCCTTGGGGCCGATTAATGGCCATGACAGTTCCAGAATTCAGAAGAGGTGTCCCAAAACCCCAACTTGAAAATGTAGTGCAAAATTCCAAAAATAACTGAGATATTCACTAAAGTTGATAAAACCCTATTTATTCCATTATACAGCTACCAGCATTTCCTCAGTTTGCGGTCAGTTTTGAAGAGTGCAGATATGTTCCGGTCCACCGAAGATTATCACACCTGACTCTGGAGGTAAGTATGGGGTGGATGTGTGAGGGAGGCATGGTGCGCAGTGGGTGTGCGTGGGTGGGGGGCAGGGAGACTGACGAGGACAGTTTCCTTTTTTACAGAGTAAACAAAAAACAAAAGATGTTGCGGGACTGTTTTTTACTTTACAGAGGCCGATGGCACATTTATAAGGTAGAAAAAGAAATGGGCAGACTGGATGGGCCTTGTGGTCCTTATCTGCCGTCAACTTCTATGTTTCTATGTTTCTATGTGGCACGCTGGGGTGGGATCCCAACATGCCACCGGAGGCTTTCTTTTGGGAGGGGCAGCAGTAGCCTATGGGGGATGGAGCACCCCAGTCGGCACACAACTAAAGGGGGGTATCATTATGCCAATGGGGATTGGGCACCCTGTCGTCGGACAATAAAAGGTGGGGGGTTACGTAATGCTGATGGGGAGTGGGCTCCCCCGTCGGCAACACAAACACTGGGGCACTAAAGCCGACGGGGACTGGGGCTCCTGTCGGCAGGTAAATATGGTGGGGGGGTTGATATTGTTTGTGAACACTGCAGCAAACTACCGCCATGTTCACAAACAATATCAGTATGTGAACATCCCGACCTGCAATGACGGGTCGCTCCCTCATTGCAGCGAATAGCTTACGCTGCAATGACGAGGTGGCCTCTGATTGCAGCAGCTAAAACGTTAGAAAGTTGTGGCACACTGGTTGAACTAGTGTCAGCAGCAGCATGCCATGGCATTGTGGGATGCTGGACAAGCCTTTAAAGGCTGAGGGGGCATTGGTCACAACAGTGCCGCTCCACCACAACCTGCTTGTGGAGAAAGCTGCTGCAATATGTTTCTTGCGCATGCACACAATCAACATAAAAATTGCTGTTTTATCAAGCTTTAATGCATAGATTCACATTAATGTCTATATAAAACATAAAATTGCACATAAGGAGCAGTAAAAACAGAGGCGTTCACTGCTCTATATGTGAAATTGCATCTTTTATATGTACATTCCTGTGAAATATGTATTTCAGCTAATAAAACAACAATTTTGCTTTTAGATGTCCTCCCAGGTAAGATCTCTGCTAATTTTGTGATCCAGTTTTGAGTTTGGGGAGGTCAACCCTGTAGTAGCACCCTCCAAGTGCACTTAGGCAAGGTTGCTGTTTAGATCGGGTTCCTTTGTTATCTAATCCCTGCAACTCAAGGTCCTTATAGTGAGAGAGGTAGTTCAGGGTACAGAGTAGATGCAGAGTTTGGACTCCCTACCTGAACAGATGACTCCTGCATCGCTTCTATGATTGCAGAAATTTGGAATATTCCCCCAGCCCAAGGACCTGCACTTCCACACGGCAGCCTCTCCTCCCTGGCAATTAATACCAGTCAGCCAGATGACTCCAGTCCCATCTCCAAAACGAGGGGCAGCTACAGCGGCTCCACATCCCAGTTGTTTACAGACCACTTTAGCATCGTTTGTGTCCCAGTAATAATTACACACTGTCCCCCACTGACTGTTGTGATAAATCTCCACTCTCCAGCACAGGGACTGCCTCCATTCACCAGTCTCAGCTCTCCATCTCCAGCTGTAAAGAGAAAGAAAAAGAAACCCTTCATTAGTCCCTAGTTGTGACACACTGCCTACAAACTGTGCTCATCATTCATCCAACATCCCAGTATAGCATATCCTGGACCGGGCTAACTTTATTGTGCTCAGTGTTCCAGCGGTGACTGCAAAACTAAAATTTATTTCAAAGGAGGCTCTCAGTTATTGCTCTGAGCTCCATCTCAGCTGTGAGTTCTGTAGGCAACAGAAAGGTCACTGTTCTTCCCAGCTCTTACTGTACCTGGTGAACAGCACCTCCCATCCTGTCGGTCCCTGGGGCTGGTCTCAGTTCACTAGGAAATGTTATCTTCAACTAAAAATACACTTCAGTTCAAAACACACTTCAGTTTAACAAAACATAAAACATCAAATTTCAAGCTCTATGGTAAACAAGAGAGAATCTCTGAATACTATGGAAATATACACCTGGGCTAAGCCATTACAAGCAAGTGGGCAGGTAGCTAGAGGGCTATCAGTCTCTGCTAGTTCCCTTCAGACAGTGCTGTGCAATGCCAGATCAAAGAGCAACAAGACTGCCGTTATGGCAGACTTGATTTCTTCAGTCAACCTGGCTTGCATCACGGAGATCTTGCTGGGGGACGGTGCTGAACCAGTATTGGAGCCATTGGTTCCCACCAGGTATTTGGTGGTGCACTGCCCGAGGAGGCAACACAGGGGCAGGGGAGTGGCCATCTGTTTTACATCCAGTCTGAACATCTCCATGCACCCATTGTGCTCTACCTCATTGTTTGACTGTGTGGCAGTGTGTGGGGGTCCAGGTGCAGGATTTTCCTAATTCATCTCATTTCCCTCCACCGGCTGCAGCTAGTGCAGAATGCAGCTGCCACATTATTGACAGGGCAGCCTAAGTACTGCCACATCACCCCGGCGTTACATGAACTGGACTGGCTGCCAGTCAGGTGGAGGATCCTCTTCAAGGTGGGCTTTCTCACCTTTAAGGCCCTACACGGCCTAGGCCCTGGTTACCTGGCTGATGTTCTTACACCTGCTGCCTCAGTTCACTTCCTCCATTCCTCCTCTAGATGCCTCCTTGTGATTCCCAGGACAAGGCTAGAAATGGCCATCAACAGAGCTTTTAGAGTCACTGGCCCCATCCTGTAGAATTTGCTACCTCCAGCTGTAAGGGAGGCCCCTTCAGTAGAAGTATTCTAGGCCCACCTCATGGCCGTCTTATTCAACAAAGCTTTCCCGTACCCCGTTTTTTAATTACTGCCTAGGTAGTGACATACTGAATAACAGCTTCTCTCCCAGGCCATCTACTGTACTTTTCTATTTAAGTATTTTCTGATTTTATTTGATATAGTTGTTTATTTAATAGTGTTATATTAATTGGTATGTTGTTTTATTTATTCTCTGATTGTGCTTTTATGTACAGCACCCAGAGGCCCTGGATTGGGTGTCTTGAAATAAAATTTGCCTTGCCTTACCATCCTCCAGTATGAGGGAGATTTCTTGCAGGAGGTAGCAGATTTCATCATCAATAGGGTATTAAGAGTCCCTAGATGGTTAATCTTGGGGGATTTCAATGCCTGGATTGACAACAAATCCTCACTTTTAGGTTCCAACCTCCTCTAGACAATGACATCTCTGAGCCTGACACAGGTAATTACCTCTGCAACTCATCGACAGGGCCACACGTTGGACTTGGTATTCTTGTTGGGGCTTGATGTGACGGACATCAAGACTGATTGGATCATTTGGTCCAATCATTGCATGGTGGAGTTATTGTTTGAGTGCCCCCCTCCAGATGATAAGCTATTACCCTTTAAGGGGACTATCCCCAGAGGTACTAGTGGTGGTAGATTTATCTGGGCATGAGTGCTGCATATACAATTGGCATGGGTGAGGTGATGATGGCCTATAATAGGGCTGTTACCAAGGCACTCGATGACACTGCACCAGTCCATATATGACCCAGGTCTTCTCACTTGAGACCCCCATGGTTCAATGGAGCTCTCAAGGAGATGAAGACCAGAGGTCAGAAGTTGGAGCGCATCATTACAATGATTATCAGGGGAAAATCAGCCATAAGACAGCAGAATTCCTGTCCAGGGAGATTGCTGCTAGGAAGAACAGACCAGCTCAGCAATTTCAGACTGTAGATAGATTGGTATGTCCTGTCTGTCTTCAGCCAGAATGAGCATTTTTAACAACATTATGTAAACAGTTTTCTCTGTTCTTCTCAAACAGGGTGTCCTCCATTCAGGCTGGGATCCCCAATGGGACAGAATTTGTCCCACAGTGTTCGGCCTCGTTTGGGCAGAGGCACTCCAATTGTCTTGGGGAGTTTCAGCGGTGAGGTGGCGTGAAGTCGGTGAGGTGATTTCAAAGCTGTGACTCACATGCTTTGAACTGGACTCAACCCAACCCATCTGCTAGTATGAGGGGCCAAGGCCATTGGTCCAGTGTTTGCCAGGACAGTCCAGTGTTTGCTGTTAGAGGGATGCTTCCCTGATACCTTGAAAGAGGCATTGGTGAAGTCCCTTCTGAAGAGACCATTGCTCAACCCTGACATCCTGGCAAATTTTAGACCTATCTCCAACCTCACATTTTTAGGGCAGGTTGTTGTGAAAGTAGTGGCTCTGAAGCTCGAGGTGCACTTATTGGCCTTTGACATCTATGAGCCTTTCCAGTCCCATTTCAGAGCTAGGCATAGCACAGAGACAGTATTATTTTGGGTGCAAAATGTCCTCCTCAGTATGAGGGATAGAAGAGAATGGTAAATTCTCATCCTCCTCAATCTATCCTCCACATTTGACACCGTGGATCACATCATGCTTTTGGATCACCTAAGAGTGTATTATGGACTCACTGGAACAGTCATCAAATAGTTTGAGTCCTATATCTCCTACAGGAGACAAAGAGTAGTGATTGGAATTCTCCTCCTCCTCAAAGCCCTGTCATGGGGAGTGTCTTAAGTTCGATGCCTTGCGATGCTGTTCGCAGTGTATATACCTGCCCATGGAAAGCTCATGAGACAATACAGTCTGGGTTTCCACTGCTATGCAGATGCTACCCAACTGTATATGTTATTTGTCCCCTGGAGTTGAAAGTGCTGTTTAAATGCTAAATAAATGTCTGTCTGAGATTCAGGACCTGATGTAATCAACCTGGCTGATGCTGAGCCCCAACAAGATAGAGGTCCTGGTAATTGAGCTTGGTCGACAGCATGATGGGGAGGCCTCAAAAATGGTAACAGGTTTGGTCCTGGGGCCCACCCCATTGATGGTTTCCCCCCAGGGTAAAAAATGTGTGCACTATTCTTGATGACAAGCTGACTTTGGAAGCTCAGGTGTCATCTGTCATCAAAAGTGGGTTCTATCATCTAAGGAATGTCACCCAAAATAAACCCCTGATTCCACATGAAGGCTTGCCATTACTATTCCACACCTTTGTGACCTCCAGGCTGGACTACTGTAATGCTCTGTACTTCAAAGTCAATGGAGGGACCCTCCGCCAACTGCAGCTAGTACAGAATGGGGCAGCCAGGCTGCTGGTTGGCGTACCAAAGTCCTGCCATGTTCCCTTGATCCTGTGGGATCTACAATGGCTGCCTGTCAGGTGGAGGATCATTTTTAAGGTGGGCTTGCTCACCTACAAGGTCCTACATGGCCTGGGCCCTGGTTACCTGTCTGACCTCCTTATTTCAGCCATGCAGGTACGTTCCTCTGCGCCTGCATCAAGGGCCTCCTGGCACTTCTGAGGGCCAGGTTGAAGATCTTGGGGTTTGTTCCTTCAAGGTGGCTGTCCTTGCCCTCTTTGACGGAGGCTGCAATGGTGGAGGCATTCAAATGGGGCCTGAAGACCTGTCTTTTTAACAAAGCATTTTCTGATAGTTTTTAATGTGATTTTATATATGTTATTGTTTTAATAATCTATAAGTATACCATTTATGATGCCTTGAACCATGCTTTTATCTGTAATGGTGCCCAGAGCCTCCAGGATTGGGCACCAAAATATAAATAAGGTCTTACTTACTTGCAAAGTGCAGGAAAAAGTAAGACAATATTTCATTTTCAGTGAGGCAAACAAAATATGGAATACTGTTGTGTGCAAGAAAGGCCTGAATAAACATGCTCCACTCCTGCACACACACAAACATATGGCAAAATGAAGGACACATCTCACACACATCACAGTGAGTTTTAAATATTTAAACCCACTCTCTCTACAGTATGAGTGATCACAAATGGACAGGACTGGAAAGAAGGGGGATGGCATTGTACACCAAGAATGACATTAGGGCAATGGAAGGACGGGAAGAGACAGGGGAGACAGAGGTCCCATGGGTCACACTAGATAAATGGACTGGAGAATCATTGAGGTTGGGGATGTTATACAAACCCCAACGCAGGGGGAGGAATAAACAGCTAATGTAGGTGGTTACAAGGATGGTTCATAAGGGGGAGCTTCTGCTAGTGGGGGACCTAATCCTCCCTGATGTGGACTGGGAGATGCCAGCAGCAGTATCAGCTAAGAGAAGGGGGTCCTAGAGGCACTACAAGTTGTATTTATGCAACAGCTGGTTAAGGAGCTCACTAGGGGTGATAACTTACTGGACATGGTCCTGACAAATGGAGAAAGTGTGGAAGAGATGGTGGTGGAAGATGGAATAGGTACAAGTGATCACATAACTGTAAGGTTCAGGGTGAAAATGGGGAGGAAAGCAAACTGGACCAGCACAAGGGTTATGGAATTCAGGATGATGGACTTTACCAGAATGAGGAAGATATTTAGAGAAGAGATACATGGGAAGGGGAATATGAGGAGTGGAGGAGCTATGGGAAACTATCAAAGAAGGGGTACTGAAAGCCACAGAAATGTGCATAAAAAAATAAGAAAGAACAAAAAAAGCGAGTAGGCCACTTTGATTTACAATGGAGGTGGCAGGGTTGATCAGGGAATGAAAAAGACCTTTAGAAATTACAAGAATACACAGAGGAAGGAGGATAGGAGAACACAGGGAGAAGCTGAAGATAGCAGGGCAGAAGATAAGGATGGTCAAAGCTGACACGAAGGAGAAAAATTGCAAGGCAGTCAAAATAGGGATAACATATCCCTCCTTAGCTCTGATATTAAAATTGTGGCAAAAATACTTACTAACAGGCTTTCCCTTGTCATGGGTAACCTTATTAGTAATGAGCAGGTAGGTTTTACCAGGAAAGGTCATCAGGAGACCATATCAGGAAATTGTTACACCTAATTTCGCATCAGGGACTCAGATGTTCCAGCAGCGCTTGTTTCCCTGGATGCTGAAAAGGCTTTTGACTGAGTCTCCTGGGATTTCTCTTCCTCACCTTGACTCATTTTGTCTACCAGGTGAATTTCTTAAATGAGTACGATTGTTATACTCATCACCATTGGCCCAAATATGGTGCAATGGATACCTTTCTACCCCATTTCCACTCACTTGTGGCTCCAGGCAGGGATGCCCTTTATCCCCACTTTTATTTAACTTTTAACTTGAACCCCTGATTTGTAAACTCAAGGCTTCCCAGGAAATTTTAGAGATTCAAATAGGTTGTTCTCGATACGCCCTTTCAGCGTATGCAGACGATTTACTCCTGCTCGTTGAACACCCCCATGATACCATTCCTGCTATTTTAACAGAAATTTAGGCCTTCTCTAAAGTTTCATATTATAAGTTAAACTGCTCTAAGACCCAAGTCTTCCCTTTAAATTGTAAAACCATGAGAGTGATATTGCCACTGTGTGGTCTGGCCTGGGAAACAAAATCCATCACCTACTTGGGTATAAAAGTCTCAAGGAACTTGGCAACTATCTAAAGAAATTTAACAGATTCCCTAAAAGTATTAAAGATAGACATGGAGAGATGGGCTGCCCTACCTCTGTCTGTTTGGGAGAGGATCAGCACAATTTAAATGAATGTGCTCCCTCGAATCCTATATCCAGTGGGTATGTTGTGCTGTTTTCTCCCTAAGATGTGGTTCACCAAATTTTGGAAGATTTTGGCCTATTCTGAAACCTCGTAAATTATCAGACTTCCTTAATAATGGGAAACTAATCCCCTTTTTACAATTACAAGCTTGTTTTGGGATCCCAGAATCCAGTAAGATCAGGGAGGCTATTTCTGCCTTCCTGAAAACTATACATAAATTAACTACTTTTTCTACAGAAATAGAGGTTACATTAAAGATTGCCACTCAACCTCACTTTGTCTCAGTTCTCTACAATCATCTTCAATCTTTGGACCCCATGTTGCCTACGGGTGCTTGTTATTATTGGACCCAAGAGTTGGAAGTCTCTGAAGATGTAGGAGCCTGGGGGAAACTGGCAAAACACTTACAAGTTCATTAAGCAGGATAGGCTTCGACTTGTCCAATACAATATTTTACATAATTTATATCATACCCCAGTTAAATTCATAAATTTGGTAAACGTCTTTCCTCTAGTTGTTCCAGATGTGGGGGAGCACAGGGAACCTTGTATCACATGATTTGGACATGTCCGGTCGCACAGGCCTTTTGGTGCTCCATTGAAAACACCCTAGATCCATTACTTGGGATAAACACCTTGTTTAGGTTCATAGGTTCATAGGTTCATAGGTGCTTCAGAGCATAGAAGACTTGCATCCATATAGCTCACTGATTTACTAACAATACCCGCTAATACCTTTGCTAAACAAGTAAGAATCCAACCTATTTTTAAAGGTATTCATAGTTGGACTTGATACCACTTCACTTGGCAGTGAATTCCAAATTCCTGTAACTCTTATAGTAAACCAATTTCCTCTTTTTTTTGTGTTATGTTTATCTTTATACAACTGGTAGGTATGTGACCTAGTATCATAACTTTGTTTTTTAATTTTCATGTCCAGTTGTTCCCATAGTTTC
Organism: Neoceratodus forsteri; assembly: GCA_016271365.2. Taxonomy (NCBI): domain Eukaryota; kingdom Metazoa; phylum Chordata; order Ceratodontiformes; family Ceratodontidae; genus Neoceratodus; species Neoceratodus forsteri. The sequence continues at coordinate 762,798,337 of CM028138.1, read as the reverse complement.
TCATCACTGAGTACTTTATATACTTGACACATATCGCGTAATTCTCGATACGCCAAAGAAAATAATCCTAGTTTTCCAGTCTCTGATCATATTTAAAACCCTGAACCTCTTTTATGCCTTTTGTTGCCCTTCTCTGCACCCGCTCCAGGATAGCCACGTCTTCCATAGCCTGGTGACCAGAACTGGGCACAATACTCCACATAGGGCGCACCAATGAGAGGTGTACAATGTAATACTGCCTTTGCATGGCTTGTGATGTGTTTACGTATACAATGCTGAATGCCGCTTGCCTTCCTTATCGCCTGAAATATTGTTGACCAAATTTTAATTCATTATCTACTATCACTCCTAAATCCCTTTCTTCCTGCACAATTCTTAAATCCTTATTCGATAGTTTATAATTAAAATGTAGATTGTTCCTTCCCAAGTGCATAACGACACACTTTTCTATATTAAATGATGAGCCCTTATTGTTAGCCCATTCTTCCAATTCAATAAGTGCTGTCTGCAACATAGTGGCTTCAGTTATATTGTTGGCTAAGTAACCCAGCCGTGTGTCGTCCGCAAACTTTGCTAGCCATACTTCGTTACTTATAATCATATTAGAAATATATATATTATATTTTACTCCGGAGACATGTCTATTAAATTTATATCCACAAGGTACAGCTATGAGCAGGAAGGCGCACCTTGCCTCGTGGCCTCAGTTGCCAATCTTGTTATCATGCAGCATTAGACAGAGGCCACTTTACCCCCAGTTGTAAAATGGTATAGAAAAGTGCTTTTAGCAATACAGCTTGAGAAACATATTGCATCTATCGTGATAGGATTAAATCCTACCAACAACTATGGGGCCCCTTGAAGCCTTGCTAACTATATGGAGCCTGTAACTATATCACAAATGCCTCCTTTAGTAGCGGGTAACTTTATGCCCCTATAATCTTAAAGTAACACTTGGCATTGAGTGGGGGATATTGGGAAGGGGTGGGTGGGACTAGTAGTATGTTAAGCTTAATTTTTTTTTTTATTTTCTTTTGTACCTTTTTTTTTTGTCTGTTGTTTTTGTATGTTATAAAAGCAAACTGTAATTCCTGTTTAAATGTTATCTCTGCTCTGTACCTAGCTTGCTGGAAACATAATAAAGTGTATTGAATTTAAAAAAATATGGGGATAACACTTTTTTTAAGTATGTAGGGGAAAGGAGGAAGGTGATGCAGAGGATAGTTCATTTGAAGAGGAAGGGAGGGATAATACTAGAGGGGGACTTTGAGGAAGCAGAGTTGCTAAATAGCTACTTCTGCTCAGCATTCACAGAGGTTGGGGTGGATAGGGGACCTAAGCTGAGAGGGAGGTGAAGGGAAGACAAAAGGATGGATTCTAGCCTGTTCAGCAAAGACAGGGTAAGTGAGGAACAAGATGGGTTGAAAGTGGACAAGGCAATGGGGTTGGACTACTTGCACCTGTGGGTACTCCAAGAACTGAGGGAGAAGCTGGCAGACCCACTGGCGTGGCTTTTAAACTTGATACAGGGTGTATACCAAGTGACTGGAAGAGAGCAGATGTGGTGACACTGCACAAGAGGGGCAGTAGGAGGTGGAGAATTTTCACCGATCAGTCTCCACCTCAGTGGTTGGCAAGGAGATGGAGGTACTAACAAAAGTAAGGGTGGTAGACTACCTGGAGGACAATGGCCTGCAGGAGGATAGGAAGCATAGCTTCAAAAGAGGATGTCATGTCAGAAGAACCTGATAGTGTTCTTCAGTTGGGTGATACAGGTGGCAGATCAGGAAGGAACTGTGAACATAGCCTATCTGGACTTCAGTAAGGCCTTTGACACCGTCCCTCATAGGAAGCAAACAAATAAGCTGGAAAAATTAGGGTGGGACAGAAAATAAATAGGTGGCTGGAAAACTGACTGACTGGCAGAACCAGAGGGTGGTTGTGAATGGAGTACACTCCGGGTGGTGAGGGTGACAAGTGGGTACCACAGGTGTTGGTACTGGGACACCTTTTTATGTTTGCTTGCATGCACAAGAAACATTATGTGGCAGCTTAGGACAGAAGCAGGTTGTGGAGGTGTGGCACTGTGGTGGCCGATGCCGCCACTGCATTTGTGGGCTTGGCCTTGTGTACCCAATGCGATGGCACTCTCCTGCTGACACTAGTTCTGCAAGTGTGCCACCAACTTGAAATGATTTGGCTGCTGCAATGATGGAGCGACCCACCATTGCAGGGCAGTGCCTTGTGTGGTGTAACATTTCAAATAACATGGCGGCGGCTGTTGTCATCTGCCTCTTACAGTCTCCATGAAAGCTGACGTCGAGGGGTGCCTAGTCCCCCTTTTGGCATGCCCCATTCCCATTTTATTTGCCGATGGGGAAGTCGAATCCCTATCAGCATAATGCCCCCCATGCTGATAGGGGTGCTCAATCCCCCTCAGCTGATGTGCCCCCCCAAACACAGACACATTTTACGTGCCGATGGGGTGCCTAATCCCCATCAGCTCCAGGCCCCCCCCAACAAACACCCAGGTGGCACACCAGAGCCCACCCAGTGTGCCAATTGTCCCTGTAAAAGAAAAAGTCCTGTGAAAACAGAAAATCATCCTCGCTGTCTCCTGTGCCCCTCCCCAACCTGCACCAACCTCTGCGACCCCACCTCCCACCCCCTCATCCCAGACTTACCTCTGGAGCCCAACGCGATGATCTTTGGTGAAGCAGGAGCACGTCTGCACTCTTCAAAGTCGACCACGAACTGAAGAAATGCCGGTAAACTGTATAATGGCATAAATGTTTTTTTTTTAACTTAGGTCAATATCTCAGGTATTTTTGTGAATTTTGGCACCACATTTTCAACATGGGGTTCTTGGGACCCCACCTCATGAATTCAGTCACTGTCATGTGGTTATTCGGTCTTGAAAGGTGATTTCATGGTCACTGCGTGGAATCACCTTCAGAGATCGATTAATGAAATGATAGTATCACTGTTCATGAGGTGGCTCCCAAAAAACCTATGTTGCAAATTTGGTGAAAAATACCAAAAAATGACTGTGTTATGAGCGTGCATTGCGCAGTTACCATGCACGCTCTTAACTTTGAGAATTAGTAATATTTTCACTCCAGATTCTCAACATTGGCATTTTTTCACACCTCCTTATGAACAGTACAGGTGTCATTTTTCACATCCTGGATGAAATGTGTTTTCGCACATCTGGTGCACAATGGAGTGGGAGCTGTGGGAAATCAATGTTCAGGACAGATTAAGAAAATCACAGTGTCACTGTTCATGAGTGGACGTCCCAAAGTGCCCATGTTGAAAATTTGGTGACAAACTTCCACAAAATGACTATATTACGCGTCGTTTGCAGTTCCATGCATAATCATAACTGAGAATTTGTAATATTTTCACTCCAGATTTTCAGCACTGCCATTTTCACACGTCCTTAATAACAGTACAGCTGTAATATTTCACATCCTGCCTGAAATGTGTTTTTGCACATCTGGCGCACAATGGAGCAATCGCTGTGGGAAATCAATGTTTGGGACAGATTAAGAAAATCATAGTGACACTGTTCATGAGCAGAGGTCACAAAATACCTATGTTGAAAATTTGGTGAAAGAATTCCACAAAATGACTGTGTTACGAGCATGCATTGCGCAGTTTCTATGCACACAAGTAAGTTCGAGAATTTTACATTTTTTCTGTCTAGATTTTCAACATTGCCATCTCTTCACACCTCCCTATGAATGGTACAGCTGTCATTTTCACATCCTCCTACTAGTTAGCGACTGTTTTAATTTTCCCCAAGACTGTTTAAAATGGCTAAAAATGGCTTTCAAAATAGCCCCATAGACTTGTATGGGGCTCACTCACACTCTCCTGGCCACACATCACAATTTCTGAGGCGCAGGGGCAGAGTTTGGCAGGCGCCGAGCACCATGAAGCTGGAAGGATTGGCTGACTGAGGCTTCAGGGCAGTTATGATCCCTTCCAAAACAAAAAGTAATAACTTTAAAATTAAAATGTTGCCACCAGTCAGCTCAGGACGATATAAGGTATTGGGCTATGAAGCCCAATTAAAAGACAAAGAACCTCTGTGCGTAAACATTGAGGCAAGGGTTACCCCAAAGGGCATTTGGCTGGGAAGCCAAGTTTCAAGAAAATACAAAGTCACACATGCTCCCACAATGCAAAGCATCATGGGCTGCATATGCAAATCACCACAGAATGTTATGCTGGTCCAACTTTAAGCAGAATTGCATGGTGCGAAGGCCTCTCACACAGTTTGCAAGGGTGCTAACAGAAGACATAGACACGTGTTTCGTCCCTACCAGGACTCATCAGTATGCCTCGTCTGTTTAACACCCCAGTGGACTGGACCAGCTACCCCTAAGGCAGTGTGCCTGGGATATATTGTGGTGAACCCATTAAAATAAAAAACATTTAAAGACAAAGAACCTCTGTGCGTAAACACTGAGGCAAGGTTACCCAAGGTGTTAAACAGACGAGGCATACTGATGAGTCCTGGTAGGATGAAACACGTGTCTATGTCTTCTGTTAGCACCCTTTGCAAACTGTGTGAGAGGCCTTTCGGCACCATGCAATTCTGCTTAAAGTTGGACCAGCATAACATTCTGTGGTGATTTGCATATGCAGCCCATGATGCTTTGCATTGTGGGAGCATGTGTGACTATGAAGCCCAATACCTTATATCAGAAATTTCCTTTAACAAAATCAAAGTGCCACTGTTCATGAGCAGAGGTCCCAAATGCTTTCATGAAGTGGGATGACATAAAGGCCATGTTGAAAATTTGTAGTGCAAATACCAACTAATGACCGGGGCATTATGGTTTCTAACCATAACGTCCCCCCTGTACAGACTGGCAGGCATCAGGGGTGTGCCTTTGGATTGCTGGCTGTAATGCTCATGCCATTTCACCCCCACCCCCACCCTGCAGCCAGTGGCAGGCATCGAGGTGTGCCTTGGACTTCTTGCCCCAGAGTTCATCCCATTCTCCTGTACTGCACCCATTGTAGGCGTATTTCCTTATGGAATGGGGTAACCGTAAAGCTGAACACCCCAAGGCACACCTCAACACTTGTCAGTGTCTGCAGGATACGGTGAGATGAAATGGCATGAGCATTATGGGTGACGACCCAAAGGAGCACCTCAATGCCTCTCCACCTCTGCAGGGTGGGGGTGGGGTTGGCATCACTTCAGTACTTCACTGCCATTTCTATTCTGCATCTGTCTAACTCCTGCACTTCCAATGTTATTACCAGCAAGCAAACATTCAGTATTGACAAATGTTGTTAATATATACATTAGTGTTGTTTTTCTTGCAATTTTCTTTCTGTCAACTGCTCCTGTTTTAACTTTCCATAACTAATGTTCCCCACCCTGCCTGCTCTGTCCCTTCCCCCTACCGCCCATTCTTCTATCTCCACACCCCACTTTAAAATCGATTTCCCCCTGTCTTTCCCCCTACCACTCTCGCTCTGCCTCCCCTGCCTCTCCCCTCCACCCTTTTTCTATCTCAGGCCTCCATGCATATCCACCCCTGGCTGGATTATCTACACCCAGGAGGGGCTAGCTACAGGCCTTCCTGACCCTCTCTATCCACTTCCTTTCATTCCCTCTCTTTTTTCCTGACTCCTTACTTCTCAGCACTTAATAGGTATTAGTTCACTCACAGGTATTGTGCCTCCCAGTCCTAAATGGGCATAGCTTATTACTGTATGTATCGTTCTCAGTCAAGGTTAAATACTAATTATGCAAACTCAATCTTCAATTGTATAATGTATGTGTCAATTGTACAATTGTATAATAATGTGCCAGTTGTATGCTGTATATATCCTCTTACTTACTGTATATGCTTCTTCACAATACTGTGTTAAATTAACTGTATGCATGTCTAATTTCAACATCGATTGTCCCCCCAGATTAGCACCAGGAGGCGAGCAACTTGTTGCTCAGAAAGCCTTCCTGGTGAAACGTTTCAATAAATAAATAAAAATAAAATATAGGAGATGGGCTGGGGAGGGTGTGCCTATTTACAAATGATATGAAGAATTGCAATAGGGTGGACACCCCAGGAGGAGTGGAGGCCACGAGGCAAGACCTGAAAATTCTAGAAGGGTGGTCAAAAACTTGTCATCTGAATTTCAATACCAAAAAGTATGCTGTGATGCACATGGGGAGTAAAAACTCACAAGCTGCTTACACACTGGGGAGGGGGGATGAAATTAAGACAACCAAGCAGGAGAGGGATCTTGGGTGATGGTGGGAGACAATAGACCACCAGGAAAGAGGTATAATAGTATATCATGGGTGATGGGGGAATACTAGACCACCAGGTATGGGGTGTAAAGGTATACAGAGGCAGTTTGGTAGTGGGGAACACTGGACTCTAAGGAGGAATATGAAGATATATGGAGTGTGGTTCAGTGGGGAACACTAGACCTCCAGGGAGGTGGTATATAGTGGGCAATTTGGTGGTGGGGAACACTAGACACCATGGAAGGGATAAAAGGTATATAGCAGTTGACTGAGGGTGGAGGGAACAGTAGATGACCAGGAAGGGGATTTAAAGGTATAAAGTAGGTGATCAGAGGGAACACTAGACCACCAGGGATGGGGTATAAAAGTATATAGCAGGAAATTCAGTGGTAGGAGAACACTAGATCACCAGGTAGGGGATGTAATGGTATATACTGGGTGATCAGGGGTGTGAGAGAACACTAGAGTTCCATGAGGAGATATAAATACATATATATATTAAGTGATCTAGGGTGGTGAAAACATTAGACCCCACCCGCCCCCTCCGGAAGAGGACATCAAGCTATATAGTGGGTGATTCAGTAGTGTAGGAACACTAGAGCCCCAGAGAAAGGTATAAAAGGTATACAGTGGGCAGTTCAGTGGGAAGAATCTTAAACCCCAGGAAGGGGCATAGAGGTATGTATCGGCTGATTTGGTGGTGGGGAACACTGAACCCCCAAGGAGGGGATATAAAGATATATAGTGGGTGATCAGGAATGGAGGAAAACTAGACTACCAGGTAGGGGATATGAAGTTATAAGTGGGTAATTTGGGGTGGGAGAACTCTAGACCATCAAGGAGGGAGTATAAAGGTATACAGTTGGTGACTGGGGGTGGGTGGACACTAGACCACCAGGAAGGGATAAAGGTATATAGTGGGTAATTTGTGGTGTGGGAACACTGGACCACAAGGGGGAGGATACAGAGGTATAAAGTGGACAATGGGGGAATACTTGATCACCAGGGAAAGGGTATACATATATATAGTGGGAGACAGGGCAATATTAGACCACGAGAGAGAATACATATGTTCATAGTGAGTGATCGAGTGATAGTGTAGAGTGAGGGTTGAACACTAGACCACCAGAGAGAGGATGTAAAGGTATATAGTGGGTGATCGGGGATTGGGGGGACACTAGACCCACAGCAAGGGGGATATAAAGATATGTAGTGGGAAACTGCGGGGTTGCCTACTAGACCACCATGGAGAGGATATAAAGGTATACAGTTGGGTAACACTAGACCACCAAGGAGGGGATATAAAGGAACACAGTAGGGGGATACTAGACCACCAGGGAGGGGATAAAAAGATATATACAGTATAGTGAGGAACACTAAATCACCAGGGAGGGGGTATAAAGGTATATAGTGGGGGAACACTAGACCACCAGGGAGGGATATAAAGGTATACAGTGGGAGAACACTAGATCACCAGGGAAGGGATATAAAAGGTATATAGTGGGGAACACCAGACCACCAGGAGGGTGTATAAAGGTATATAGTGGGAAACACTAAACCACCATGGAGGGATATAAAGATATACAGTGGGGAACACTAGACCACCAGGGAGGGATATATGTGAGACTGGCTAGGACAGGTGCTCAAGGGCTGTGCAAACATGCTAATGAGATCATAATGGGTATGCTAATGGAACCTTTCACCCTAGGGCTGAATATGGCCTGCAGGAGCCCTGGTGTTATCCTATTTGGGACATGCAATCTCCATTGGTCTCCCCTGTGAGTCATGTTCAGTTGTGGGGTATGTCAGCACAGTGCATAATCATTATGCAGTGCACTGGCATGGCCTCACATTCAGACAGTTAGCATACCACTTTTGGAGCAAGCTAATTGTCTGAATATTGCCTCAAGCAGGACGTATAACTAACTGTCCTACAGCCTCTGACTATGCAACACAAACAGCCAACTCTGAATGTGGAGCATTATATATTATTAAAAATACAAAAAAATAACATCACACACAAAACAAGAAAGCCTGCACAACATAATACACAACATCTTTTTTTAAGTAATAAAAAGGCAGTGAACTGCAAGGAAACAGTCTGTGTTTGTGTCCCTGGAGGCCACTGCATGACAGTGGAGGTGTGAAAAATAATTCCAAGATTAAAATAAAACATTCATACAGTATGTACTGTAAATGGGGGTGGGGGGGCATTAAAAATCAGATACTTTTTTAGCAACTGAAAAATACAGTAATGATTTCCCCAAAATTCTGAAGACCCATTCATAAGCATATTTTATCTTAAGTATGGGACATTACCAATCTTTAGTGCTTGGAATTCATTTTCAGTTTGCTATATTTAACATTCTATCAGGTATTAGATCTGTGCAGACAAAGGAACAGAAACATGGGGTAGCAGGGAGGATAAAGCCTACCAGACTAATAGGTCAGTGAGGAGAGGTAGTGTAGTCAGGACAGCCACGATGGACCTTCGGCCTCCTTCTGCTATCAAATTCTATGTTTCTGTATTTAAATAGCCACCAAACATTTGGATCCCTTGCTGATGCAGCCCTTTTTTCCCCACCCAATATTCATAGGCCAAGGACCCCTCAATTTCTGGAACCTAAACAGTTTTTCAGAAATCCTCTATACTGCAAGGTACTAGCTCTGACTTTTGAATTTGGTACCAGTGGAAGCTGATTTCCAAGTGGCCCATACTATCGCTTGCTGAACACATCTCTAACTATTGTATCTCCCTCTGTGTCTCTAGATGAATTTATGTGCCAGGGTTTAATAATTTGTTTAATCCTTACAGCCATTTTAAGTTCTGAGTTGATATTGGGAAAGTGTTGACTTTTCCATTAGCAGATTATATCCTCTCACCACTAGAGGGATAATCTCTGGTAGCAGCTCCTATCCTATGTGGCACACCACACACTCTGTTCTTTAGTCATCACAATGCTCCCTCCTCAGTGGGCTCTCCTTTTCCTCTCTCTCTCTCTCCCTCCCTTCTTAAAAACTAGATAAGCCTGCCATCCACTCTCACCTCTAACCACTTGTGCTTCTAGCTCCAGTCTACCTACAGGGGGTAAACGCAGACGCTCTCCCACCATCTGTAAACACACCTCTCGAACAGCAGCTGATTGGCCAGACCTGTCTTCACTGCCTTGCTTTGCTCTCTGGGCACTGCGCCCATTGACTTTGCATTAGTTTTGCCGCAAAATTTCGCCCGCCCCCCACCTTACTTAAATAGACCTCTAACCCCGCCCTCCCTTTTACATACCCTGCCTCCCACTGCCCATTGGCCAACACCTTTAGCTTCCTCTGCTTTGGCTATGCCTCCCATCCCCCTTCTCTCATCCCACGTAGTGCTGACTGATTGAGGTACTCTCTTTCTCAATCTCTCTTTCTATCTGCCTCCTGCTAGCCAAGTTAGTCCCTCCTGTTCAACTCGCTTCCCCACCCCTACTGTGCTAGTATGCAAGCCATGCAGGTTCTCTCTGACTTTCTCTCACCTCTTCTCCTCCTCCTTGCCCTGCTCCCCTTCTTCTCTCTCCCCCTGGTCCTAGCCACCCCCACCCCGCCCCCGCCACCCTCTACTCTGGTTTCCACTGCTACTCCAAGGGAACTCTCCACTTTCACTTGAGACTTGTGATTGGTGCACCGTTTGGATATTCCTGGTTACTTATGCTGGCCACTACTCTCAACATGTGTGGCCACCTCTCTACACTGTACCACCTTGCAGTCCATATGGGATACCACCTGGAACCTTGCAACCTCTACTCCCGGAAACAACGATCAAAACTATCTCTCAAAGAGCTGCGACTCTGCTCCTTAAAACTCCTACTCCTCCTCCTTCTCATCTCAGGCAGTGTCCATCCCAATCCTGGCCCTAGAAGCTCAGGCCACACACAACTCCAGGGCCCTTATCCTTGCAACCATTAATATCTGCAACCTACTACAAAGCCGGATGCACTCCAAGCCTTCATATGCCAACACAACCCTGACATCCTGGCAGAGGTGGAAATTTGGCTGACGCCAAAGTTCCTGACTCAGCAGCAACAATACAGGGCTACAATGTCCACAGGCTGGACCTGATATCCAAAAAGGCGGTGGTTGCATAATCTATATCAAGACTCCTGTCATGGCACCCTGTAGCAACTCCATCACTTTCTGCCTCGGCCCAGATTCTGCCAATAAAATTGTCCTAGGTCCCAACTATAAAGCCCTGACTATTGTCTCCATATACATCCCACTAGGGACCCTAAAGATGGCTTCAACGACATACTAAACTTTATCAACTCTCATCCTTCTGAAGCTGAACTTATTCTACTAGGGATTTCAACATAAACTGGTTAGCATCGGCCAGCGCCTATAAAGACTCCATCTCAGCTGTTAACCTCACGCAAATGGTAAACTCCCTACTAGGATTAACTACAAGACTGGCACCAGTACCCTCCTGGATTGGGTCCTCACCACTCCACCCCACAAAGATTTCTCATCGACTGTTCTCCCAGACTCTCTCAGTGACCACTCCCCAGTCATGTGTGCATGGTCTAACAAATTCCTTAAGCCCCCTCCCAAAATTATCGCTAGCAGAGTCCTTCCTCGTGGAAAACTTCCACATCTCAAACAATACCTGCTTCTACAAGACTGGCTACCCATCTATGAAGCAACAGATGTTAACTTGGCTCTTGATCACTTCATCTCAATTTTCAACAAAGCCTGCGACCTCTTTGCCCCTGCTAAACAGTGCAAAACAAAATCTCTCTCTCTAACCCATGGCTCACTGCGGCTCTTCTCTAACAGCTGAAACTAAGGGACCACCTCTGGGCAGTTGCCAGGGTCACTGGCAAACAACTGGACATCCAAAATTACAAACAAGCACAAAATGCCTGCTCTAAAGCCATCCGGCTAACGAAATCCACCTATTACAAAGACACTCTCACCAATACATGGGGAAATAGTCGTGCTTTCTGGAACAATATCAAGGATGTCACAGGGAAGCAGCCAAAAACATCTCCAGCCATGTTAATGGTTGATGGATCCTCAACCCTCGACCCCAAGGTGATCGCAAACATCTTTAACATGGCTTTTTCAGACCTTAGTGCTGTCCTACCCCATGACTTTTTCGAAAACAGGGCCTAATCCCCAAATACTGTACCTCAACCCTCAGTCTAACCATCCCTCTTCTACTTCAGGGATGTAAGGCTGAATGAAGCTGCACATATTACTGCAGCTATCTCTAAATCTAGATCTAGCAGCGACACCCTGGACCTCAAGCTTCTGTTGCTCACCCTCGATGAGGTAATTTATCCATTAACAAAATCCTAAACCTCTCTCTCAGCTGTGGAAAATTCCGGACCTATGGAAAACAGCCACTGTGACACCTGTCCATAAAAGTGGGGATAAGACGAATCACTGAAATCATCACCCCATCTCCATACTGCCCCACTCTAAGGCACTTGAGCACATCGTGGCTGATCAACTTACCGACCACTTGGATAAATACAATATACCTTGTCCACAACAACATGGTTTCTGGAAAGGTCACAGCACCACCACAGCCCTTCTTGAGTTCACTGGAGCGTTGCACAAATCCCTTGACAACGGCCTTCTCATAGGGGCTGTTTTCGTCAACCTCTCCAAGGCCTTCGATACAGTACACCATGGACTACTGATTGACCAACTACTGAATGCCGGGCTATCACCTGACTCTTCTCTCTGGTTTAAAAGCTACTTAGAAAACCGATCGCAGAGAGTAAAATACTGACGGCTCTTTCTGACACCCTGCCTGTTCACTCGGATGTCCCAGAGGATCCATACTGGGCCCCCTCCTTTTTAGCCTTTTCTTAAACTCCCTCCCTTACCACTGCTCTGAGCAGATCATACTATATGCCGATGATGCTGTTGTATACTCCACTCACAAAGATTCTGCAACTCTTCAACACAACCTTCAACTTGGTTTCAGTTCTGTAGAGACATGGTTTCTTAATCATAAACTGGTCCTCAATGACAAGAAAACCAGATCTATGCTCTTCAGCAGCTCTCATAACCCACACAAGCTACACCACTTGGCTATCTCCACCACCCAGGGGAACACTCTAGATCTGGTGGGGTCCTTCAAATACTTAGGGATACAGCTTGACCCTAATCTCTCTTATGGACCTCACGTTGATAATGTAGCTAAAGCTGCTAATACACGACTTGGTCTCCTCTACAAACACAGACAACACCTCACGCCAGAAGCTTTGAAGGTTGCAGTCCTGAGCTCTGTGATCTCTGTAATAGACTATAGTCTCATCATTTATGGCTTGGCTACAACCACAACCTTTAGATGCCTCTCAACTGCATTAAATAAGGCATGTCGGCTCATCACAGGTGCTCACCGTCTCACCCACACATGTGACCTGTACACCCAGACCGGCTGGCTCCAGCTATCAAACCGCATAAAGTTTCTCACCTGCTCCATGGCAAAAAATATCTACCTCGGCCTTGCACCTTCTGGGGTCTCAACTCTGTTACAACACCGAACCAACAAACGGTGCCTTCGGAGATCCACGCTACAGCTACTGAAAGTCCCCCACTGTCACACTTCACAGGGACAACGCTCTTTTGCTTATCGAGTGCCACTCTGGTTCAATGGCCTCAGCCCCATCATCTCCTCTGCCCCAACAATTGGTATGTTTAAAACTAGGCTCTGGGACTATCTCACTACCAACAGCTCCTGTGACTGCCCAACTTAACCTTGTTTCTCCACTTCCCTGCCTGCTCTAGTGGTCACCCTTCCCCTCCTGACTGGATTCTACCTCACATCTTGGTACCCCAATGCTGCACTTTTCACCCTCTCCCACCCTACCTACATTCCTTCTTCCCCCCACTTCCTATGACTCTGGCACTTCTTATCTCTTGTCTGTTTTCTCTGACAAATGCGCTGGCTGCCTTGCTTACAATGCTACCCTTGAATTGTATTAATCTGTAATCTGTTTGCAATGTCCACATTGCTGAAATATCTGTCTTGATGTTCCCCATAATTTGTATTTCTCTGACGTGGAACCTTTGTGAAAGAGCCTTGGCTCAAAGGTATTTGTAATCCTAGACTTAATAAAGTAAAAAAAATTAAAAAATTTCTATGGCTGCACGGCCAGAGCCCTGCAGACATTTTGCTAGGAGTGAGAAAAGGGACTGTTGAAGCACGTGACCAAATTTAACCGCTGTGTGCTTCCACATTACTGTGGATGAGTGTCCACAGTACTGCCATCATTGGTGGTGCAGTCATTGTCCATCGACCTTCTCCTCTGTGGTTGCACCACCATCCACCCCCCCCAACAGGGGCACTATTTGTGTGCCTGTCACTTCCGTTGTTGCGGCTGAAACAAGAAGAGCCATGAACTAACTGAGTATGTGGATAGAAACAGAGAAACATAGACTTTGCATCAGATAAGGACTGCTTGACCCTCCTAGTCTGCTCATTTCCCTACCTACTGGATAAGCTGCAGATCCTAGTTAACCAACAGCATACTTCTTCCTACACCCCACCAGAATTGCCTTTGTGTCTGTCCTATGCATTCTTGAATTCCACCACTGTTTTTGACCTCACAACCTCCTCAAGAAGGCAGTTCCATGCGTCCACCACCCTCTCTATGAAAAAATACTTCCTCACGTTGCCCTTGAGCCATCCCCCCCATCTTCTAATTGTGCCCCCTTGTTCTTGCATATCACTTTTTCTCAAAGATGCTATCCTTCTGGACTTTGTTGATTCCCTTGAGGTACTTAAAAGTTTCTATCATGTCCCTTCCTCTCTCTCCTTTCCTTGAAAGTATACATATCAACCTCCTTTAGTCTTTCTTCGTATGGCTTCTGGTGCAGACCCTGCACCAATTTAGTTGCCCTCCTCTGGACTACCTCCATCCTGTGTATGTCCTTATGGAGATGGGGTCTCCAGAACTGCATGCAGTACTCCAGATCAGGTCTCACCAACTGTCTGTACAGAGGGATAACAATATCCTGTTTTCTACTGGTAATGCCTCTTCCTATATATCCCAGTATTCCCCCAGCCCTCCTTACTGCCTTCTCACATTGCTTGCTTATCTTTAGGTCATCTGATATGACTATGCTCTGGTCCCTTTCCATTTTTGTTATTGTTAGTACCCCCTCCCCCATTGTATACTCTTCCCCTGGGGTGGGGTTTTGTTTTCCAGGTGCATTACATTGCACTTCTTTGCACTGAATCTAAGTTGCCATACTTTTGACCATTGCTCCAACATTGCCAAGTACCTTCTCATCCTTTCCACCCCCCCTTGTGTATCAACCCTGTTGCAGATCTTTGTGTTGTCTTCAAAGAAGTATACTTTTCCTTCCAGTCCCTCCGCAATGTCACTTATAAAGACATTAAAAAGGACCAGTCCCAGAGCTGAACCTTGCAGTACTCCTCTAGTAACCCCCCCTTTCTTCAGAGTGGACTCTATTACCCTCTGTGTCCTGTTGACCAGACAATTTTTTACTCAGGCTACCACCCTGGGACCCACTCCCAGGCTGGCTAATTTGTTTATTAATCTTTTGTGTGGGATTGTGTCAAATGCCTTGCTAAAGGTTAGGTAGGCCATGTCCACAGCCCCTCCCTCGTTCCCTATTAAGTCCCATAAGCTGTATAATACCTCACGTTATCTGTTTTACAATTACTGATTGCAGTGTTTATCAACCTGCAAACCAGCTCCTCCAAATACTGTAGCAACTAACTGATGTGATATCCACTGGGAACCCAGTTATTTGGGTGCTCTGTAATAAACAAGTTCCCGGTTCATATGGCTCAAACTAGCTTTCTCTGCCATCTCCCATTTCGGTAGTCAAAGATCTCTTTAGACTGTGTGACAAAAAGAAAATTCCAGCACTAATAAAAAGATGTCTGCCTGAAAAACTGTCAGGGTGCACACAGTAAATGACCCCCACCCCATGCTCCAGGCAGCACTGATGTTTACCTGGAGCAACAGCTACTTGTGGTTCACCAGCCTCTCCCACTTCATTGGGCATTCTTCAGCCCTGTCAGACATGTTAATTCTCAATGCTCTGGCTCTGGAAATTGTTTATCTCTTCCTTGACTAGCTTGTGGGAAAGATGCAAGGGATTTACCAAGTCAAACAGAAACTACCACATCCATTCCACAACACCATCTCAAATAGTATACTACACCTACAGTACCTCCCTCTCTCCTTCGTGAGACATGCATGCACAGAATAAGTGTACAGCACTCCAACGGATTGAGTGTATTTTAATAAAATTGTTTAAACCTGCATTTAGTCTGCCTATCGTTAGCTGGAACATTATGAGCTGAAGCTTTGGATGGTTCCACAGGTAAGCAGTCTTGTAAACACATGAAACCCCTCTCCCCATCTTACCTGCTGCTCAAAGACAGGATGACATAAATTAGAATTTTCATTTCCTCCTTAATGTAACTTTTTATGTTTTTCATCTGGGATAGATGGTGCTGCACTGTGAGATGTTTTAATGAGTTTCCTTGACTATTTTTGGCTCATGGGTCCTGATTGAGGGACTCAGTACATGTTTATTATTTGAAGTAGGTGGACAACATGAACATTTTAGCTGTTTTTCGATGCAATCAGTGTTTCATATGAGGAGAAGCAGACCTGTTTATTAGGGAGAAAGGTTGGCCAAGTCAGAGCAGCTCCATATTTTAATACCAATTATTTATTTCTATTACAGGCAATGATCTATTCTGTTGTTCATTGCTGTGTTGGTGACTGGATGTAATGACTAAAACAACCTGTCACCTTGCAAACAGTGCATCAATATCTTAGTTGATGGGATGCGGTACATCAAACACCACAGAACATAGAAAAGCATCACACCAAAGTATGTGTAGATGGGATGTGGCATTTCAAAATAAACATTACCCTTCCACCAACAAAATTACAACTGGGTTTTAGTATATGGGATGTGGCACCTACACTAAAGCAGCACCCATACAAACCATTACACCAGGGTGTCAGCAGATAACTACATACTGTACATAAACAAATACATGTTCATGTGCTCAATGCTTCCATGGCACCTCACTCCAGTCCCATTTTTAGTGTTAAAACAAGATAGGAAGTAATATCTCTTACAGCCACTTGAATTGTGGTTATGAGTTTAATACTGGAACATCAGTGTCAGTGGCTCTGGTGTGAATCTCACAGTAGTAGACTGCAGTTGGTAGTAAACATTATCCACATCTCTCCAGCTGGTGGATATGATAGGATGGCTACCCCAATACATGCAAAAGGTATAGCAATTTAAAAATTAAAAAACAACAACTCACACACATATGCATAAAAAAGGCATTTGCTATATATGAAGCCCTTTATCAAAGTGATCTCCGAAACCAAATGTTTCATGGAAACACACTTTCAGTCACTTATATAACATTCTGAATTAATTTAAATGTTTTTTTATTGCATTTTTGGATAAAATATTGATTTTTAAACTAAAGAATTCTTATATTTTTTCCTGCAACTTTGCAGGTATGCCTCTTACATTGAATGGGTTTCTGTGCAGTTTTACCACTGTGCATCTACAATGCCAGAAAAGTTGCACTGTAAGTTGAAGTCCAGCCTGCAGATATTATGGGATGTACACAAAACCCATCTCCCAGCTTCATGATGTTTTGTAGATGCTTCTTTCTATCTTCTTTTAACACTAACAAGCATGTGTCAATCGAATGTTATCTCGCTGGCATTAGTAGTGCAGGAGTTAGAGATGCATAATAGGAATGGCAGTGACATATTGAATTATCGCCAACTCCACCCCACCATGCAAAGACTGACAGGCATTGGGGTATGCCTGGGTCATCAGCTATAGCCATGCCATTTTACCTCACCCTACCATGTAGACACTGACAAGTGTTGTGGTGTGCTTTGAGGTCCTTGGGCCTTATACTTACCCCATTCCATAAGGAAATACTCTGAGATGGGTGCAGTATGGGAGAATGGGGTGAACTTTGAGAACTGAACACTCCAAGGCACACCTTGATGCCTGTCGCTGGCTGCAGGGTGGGGAGTGGGGGTGGAATAGCATGAGCATTGCAACAATGATCCCAAGTTACACCCCTGATGCCTGTCAGTTTCTGAGGTAGGATGTTACAGTTGGAAACCCTAATGCTGTAGGCTTTTGTTGGTATTTTCACCCAGATTTTCAACATGGACTTTTTGTGACCCCACCTCATGAACAGCGGTACTATCAATTTGTTAGCCGAAGGTGGTTTTGCACAGTGACTATGCCATTTGGCAACACAGGCACGAGAACACATTTTGGGCAGGATGTGAAAAATTACAACTGTATTGTTCATGAGGAGGTGTAAAAAATTGGCAACGTTGAAAATCTGGAGTGAAAATATGAAAAATTGGTGAAGTCATGAGCATGCATAGAAACTGCACAACACACATCCGTAACCCAATTATTTGGGGGATTTTTTTAACCACATTTTCAACATAGGCATTTTGGGAACTCCCGTCATGAACAGTAGCACATGATTTTGTTAATCTGTCCCAAAATGTGATTTTCCACAGCGACCATGCCATTGTGCGCCACAGGTGCGAAAACACATTTTGGCCAGGACATGGAAAATGACAGCTGTATTGTTCATAAGGAGGTATGGAAAAATGCCAATTTTGAAAATCTGGAGTGAAAATATTACAAATTCACAAAGTTACGAGTGTGCATGGAAACTGCACAATGCACGCTTGTACAACAGCCATTTTTTGGATTTTTTCCACCAAATTTGCAACATAGGCTTTTTAAGAGCCCCCCTCATGAACAGTGGCACTGTTGTTTCATTAATTGGTCTTGAAAGGTGATTCCATGCAGTGACTGTGAAATCACCTTTTGGGACCGAATAACACAATGTAAGTGACTGAATTCATGAGGAGGGGTCCCAATAACCCCATGTTTAAAATTTGGTGCCAAAATTCCCCAAAATCCCCGAGATATGTACCAAAGTTAAAAAAACCTATTTATGCCATTATACATCTTACTGGCATTTCTTCAGTTTGGTTGGCTTTGAAGAGTGCAGACTTGTTCCTGGTCCACCAAAAGATCATCGCTGTGCTCCAGAGGTAAGTATGGGGTGGGAGGGTGTTTTGGGAGGCAAGGTGCGCAGAGGGTGGGCGCGGGTTGGGGGAGGGCCACCGGAGTCGACGAGGGACCGTTTTCTGGTTTGCAGATTTAAAAAAAAAAAACATTGCAGGACAGTTTTTGTTTTATAGAGGCATTTGGCATGCTGGGATGGGTTCCCAGCATGCCACCGACTATTTTTGAGGGTGCTGTAGCCGACAGAGTTGGGCACCCCGTTGCTATACTGAAGGGATTGGACAAGAGCTGAGAAGTTGGGCACCCACCTCGGCACACAACAAAAGTGGTGGGGTCATTATGCCAATGGAGTGGGCTCCCCATTGGCAAAATAACAAGGGAAGGGGGACTGAAGCCTATGAGGTTGGGCCCCCATTGAAGAAAGACTGTTTGGGGGCACATGATTCAAAGGGATTGGGCACCCCTTGGCATCACTTTAAATGGGAGGGGGCATTATGCAGATGGGGAGTAGGCTCCCCCATCAGCAAATCAAGTGGGTTGCGGCACTCTGCGTGGCAGCAGTCAGTGCCGCCATGTTTATTAAACTGCTTCACCTGGAAAGGCACACTGCTGCATGACAAGCTTGGCTCTCATTGCAGTGGACCTTTTCTTAGATCTGGTAGCCAGTCTACATGTTGCTGATGTCAGTGCCTGCAGCTGCCTTATTGGGGAATGAGGGATGCACCTACTGATGCATGCCCTGCATTCGCCCACAGTGACCACACCTCCAAATCTGCTACTACTTCAATATGTTGGCTGGTGCTCACGCGCGAGCCAACATAAAAATGTGGCTGGAGGGAGGCCCCCTGGAATCATTGAGCACCTGAAGATTTATTTGTCAATGTATGCAGTCCTCTGCTGTGTGAAGTTTTATACAGGTGTGACTTTAGTGTAGACGCTACGTCTACTAACAATCAATTGTTATTATGTTTGTGGGGGTTCCTGTTTACTTTGAGGTGTCACAACCAATTTACACACTTTGGAAAGACACTTTTCTTGATTCTCTGGTGTTATTGTGCCTGCATCCCATCAACCAATATCTAGATGGCATGTTTTGCAGGATGCCATGCTGTTGCAGTTATTAGATCATATTCAGCAACACAAAGGTAGAAGTCCTCCTGTAGTACCACGTGCATGTAAGCTTGTTAAGCAGTCAGATGTTACTATAGTAGGAAGACATCATTTAATTTATACTTTCAGCGACTAATGAAGGAAACAGCTCCACTACTTAACCATCTTTGCTCCTCTCCAGAAAGAATATTTTTACCTTTGTCAGTTGTTGATTGGGGGCGAGGGTTGATACTAGTGGATGTGTTGCGTGGGTGGTTGATTACTAAAGTGGATGAGTTTTGACTTAATCGAGGGTGGATGGTGGCTTACTTGAATGGCTAATAATTTGATGAGGGTGGAAGTTGCATTCTTATTCACATCATGCCCAATGTCTTTTGATAAATGTTTCTCAGTTTCTGACATTTACAGATTGCTTCCCATTTAAGATAAATTTGATGCGAGTTTAGAAGCACAACTGAACTCAGACACATACACTCTATATACAAACCAAAACTGTGTTAGACTTTAATAAAAGAATCATCACTGTCCAGTCAATGTATTCTGCCTCACAGAGAAAGCTTGCAACCACTAGTCATGTAGCAAGAGAGTAAACTAAGCTTTTGACACTGGACCCCCACTGAATTCAGAAAAATAAATACATTTATTGGCATTGTGGTACATAAAAAAATATATTTTTTTGCTTCAGCTCCACTGGGCAGGTCTCCATTCAGTACTGCCTCTCATTATGGCTACATGGGCAGAGCCCTACAGATGCATGGCTAGGAGTGCGAGAAAGAAAAGGGACTGTGAAAACACGGGACCGGATTTATACATGGTGTTCTTCCACAGTGCTTTGCTCAGTGTCCACAGTGCTATGTTCATTAATGGAACATAGATTCACTGCTGCCGCTCCCCTCTGTGGGCACACCACCCTCCCCCTTCCATGGGGGCATGGTGTTGTTGCCATACATCACTACTATAATTGTGGGAAAAAAGCCCACCATACCCATCATGGCCACCGTGAACTCAACCCCCACATGCACACTTCTGCTACAGCAGCCATCTTGGACATGACAGGCTCTTTCTTTTTTTGAGTGTTGGGAAGGGCAGCTCAAAACTTCTTTTCTAGCTAAATGGGCAACCTAAATGCTTAATATAATGGAAACAGCTAAATCAGGAGTGCAGAAGTCAGGTCTGCTAACCCAGTTTAATCGGACCATACTTCAGTGATCCATCTTCAGTGACATCACGAGCAAAGAGGAACCAATGAGCAGTATCAAGAGAACAATACATACATATTTATCAGGTTCTATTCATCCTGTCTCTCAAAAGAGCACCTGATTCGGAAGAAAAAAGTGGTGGATGCCAGCAAGATCTATGGGTCATTGGCTGGAGTGCTCACCGCTGCAGCCCTCATCAGAGGAGCATGTATAGGTATGGAGAAATGAGGCAAGTTCTAACAGTGAATAGGAACTTCCTCCACTTTTTCTCTTCTGAACCAGGTGTTCTTCAAGGAGACTGGATGAGCATAGCCTGATAACAAGCATTTGTCAATGCCGAATGTTGATTGCTTTGCTCCACTGAGCTTGCTCACTCCCCCTCTCTCACTCACTCATTCTGTTTCTCCTTGCGCTGCAGGCTGCCCTTTTGTACTGGGTTCCTGCCTGCATTGGCACCTTTGACTCTCCACAAAGAAATCTGCAGCTGTCCCGACAGAGCTCCGTTGAGGTTGCTCACTTCCCCTCTCTCACACGCTCATTCTGTTTCTCCTGGCACTGCAGACTGCCCTTTTGTACTGGGCTCCTGCCTCTGTTGGAGCCTTTTTCTGCCCACAAAGAAATCTGCAGCTGTCCCGACAGAGCTCCATTGAGCTCGCTCACTCCCCCTCTCTCACTCGCTCATTCTGTTTCTCCCACCACTGCAGGCTGCCCTTTGTATTGGGCCCCTGCCTGCATTGCTGCCTTTTTCTGCCCACAAAGAAATCCGCTGCAGTGCCAACAGAGCTCCTTTGAGCTCACTCACTCCCCCTCCCTCACCCTCTCGTTCTGTTTCTCCCAGCACTGCAGGCTGCCCTTTTGTACTGGGCTTCTGCCTACATTGGTGCTTTTTTCTGCCCACAAAGAAATCCGCTGCAGTCCTGACAGTGCTCAGTTGAGCTCGGTCACTCCCCCTCTCTCATTCGGGTGATCCAAATCTGTCCCAAACACTGATTTCCGAAAGCAACTGCGGTATTCTGTGCTGGAAACGCATAAAAAACACATTTCGGCCAGGATGTGAAAAATGACAGCTGTACTGTTCATAAGGAGGTGTGAAAAAATGCCAGTGTTGAAAATCTGGTGTGAAAATATTACTAATTTGCGAAGTTACAAAGGTGCGTGGAAACTGCACAATGCACGTTCGTAACAGTCATTTTATGGAGTTTCATCACAAAATTTTCAACATAGGCATTTTAGGACCTCTGCTCCTGAACAGTGTCATTGTGATTTTCGTAATGCATCCCGAACACTGATTTCCCACAGCGCCTGCGCTATTCTGCACCGGAAGTGCGAAAACACATTTTGCCCAGGATGTGAAAAATGACAGCTGTACTGTTCATACGGAGGGCCAGAAAGATGGCAGTGTTGAAAATCTGGGTGAAAATATTGCAAATTGACGAGAAGGTACAAGCGTGCATGGAAATTGCATACGCATGCTCATAACACAGTCATTTTATGGACTTTTTCCATCAAATTCATCACCAAATTTCTACTTGTTGGCCAGGGTGTGGAAAATGACAGCTGTACTGTTCATAGGAGATGCAGGAAAATGGCAATGTTGAAAATCTGAGTGAAAATATTGCAAATTTGCGAGTAGAATGATGCATAAGCAGCACTACTGGCACGCCTCGTAAAACAGTAATTTCTTGAATTTTTTCCACTAAATATGCAACATAGACTTTTGAGAGCCCACCTCATGAACACTGGCACTGTCATTTGATTAATCAGTCCCAAAAGGTGATTCCTGCAGTGACCGGTGAAATCACCTTTTGGGGCTGAATAATGCCATGACAGTGGCTGAATTCATGAGGAGGGGTCCCAAAAACCCCATGTTGAAAATTTGGTGCCAAAATTCAAAAAAATGCCTGAGATATGCACCAAAGTTGAAAAAAACCCTATTTATGCCATTATACAGCTTATCGGCATTTCCTCAGTTCATGGTTGGCTTTGAGGAATGCAGACATGTTCCTGGTCCACCAAAGATCGTCGCACTGGGCTCCAGAGGTAAGTATGGGGTGAGGAGGATGTGGAGAGGCAGGGTGCACAGATGGTGGGCGCAGGTTGGGGAGGGGCCACTGGACTCAACGAGGGACCGTTTTTTGCTTTACAGGTGAAAAAAAATCAAAACATTGCCGGACTTTGTTTTTAACAGGGACATTTATAGACATTTGGCACGCTGGGATGGGCTCCCAGCATGCCAACCTACTGTTGTGTGGGGGGGGCAACTGTAGCCAATGGGGGATTGGGCACCACCATCGGCATATACGGGTGGGGTGCAATATCCGAGGGGATTGGGCACCCCGGCACACACCCTATGTTTTGTCATAAGGGGACATGATGCAGACAGGCAATGGCCTCTGCTATGCAACCAAACTGGGAGGGGGGGAGATTATGCCAATGGGGAGGGTTCCCCATCAGCAACCTGAACGTAGCAGGGACTGAAGTTGACGGAACTGGGGCCCCATCGGGCAAACAACCACTGTTGTGGGGGCAATAGTGGCCGAGGGGATTGGCATCCTCGCACTGAGACCACTAATATTGTTTGTGAACACAGCAGCAAGTCGTACACAAACAATATCACAGCAGCAAGGTTCAGCCCAGCAATGACGGATCACTCCCTCATTGCAGCGGAATAGCTTACACTACAATGACGAGGTGGCCCCTGATTGCAGTGACTGAAACCTTACAAGGTTGTGGCATGTTGGCTGAACTAGTGTCAGCAGCAGCGTGCCACCCCATTGAGAAAGACGGGCCAAGCCTCCAAAGGCTGTGGGGGGCATTGGCCGCAACAGTGCCCTGCCTCCATAACCTGCTTCTGCAGCAAGCTGCCACAATATGTTTCTTGTGCATGCGCGCAATCAACATAAAAATGTATTATGTGTTACAGTGGAATCCGACGGGGTTCTCTTGATATCACTCATTGGTTCCTCTTTGTTTGTGATGTCACCAAAGGTGGACTGCTGAAGTGTGGTCTGAATTAACTGGGTTAACAGAGCTGACTTCTGTGCTCCTGACATAGTTCTTTCTGTTATATTTAGCTTTTAGGTTGCCCCTGTCTATTGATCCATTCACATTCATTTTTCTCCAAGGTTAGATCTATATTCCTCCCTCTTGAATGCACAGGAATGTAGTCCACTACCATGAATCTAAATAAACTCAGATCTCCATTATGAACTGTTTTGAAGTAAGCATATCATGAATGATATAATGGTTGCCCCCCCCCCTTCCCATTGCACATTTGCTTGCTCCAATCTGTCTATTGGTTTACTATTGAGTGGGTGAGCTTGGGGGGGCGTGGTATAAACTACCCAGGATTTGGAACTGTCACTCAACCCCAATCATGGATCAATGACCAGGAAGGGGGTGCATCCATTATATAGTTACTGTACTTTGGGGATCTGGGGGTGGGCCAGGGAGGGAGTATGGCTATTCAGTTTGCTACTGGTTCCTGGTGCTCAGTGCAAGGGATCACATGCAATTGTGTTTATTTTTCTTTTCCTATGAATGGGGATGGCTGGGAGAAAGGACAGCTTAGCTGCATTGTGATTCTTCACCATCCAAAAATCACAGATTGGGGTCTAGTGCTTTGGTGGAAAGAAACATAGCAGCACTGACTGGTAGAAGTTAGACACGGTGCTGCTTGGACACTGCTGTAGCCAATCTTACAGTACTTTACCGGGTATTTGGATCAGATACTCTAGTAACATAATGTAATGCCCACAAGTTAGCCATTACAGAGAAAATATTGTAAATAATAGAAAAGTGCCCTGTGTACTTGCAGCTTTGTAAAACGTTAGAATTTACAAGCAATGCATGTCATAATAGCCTGGATGGAATGCTGTGCTAGGTGGCTCATGCACAGCATTCCAATCCAGCAGATCTAGAACCCTGGGGAGGTTCAAGTTTAAACAAGCATTCTACACAAAAACAGTTGGAGACAGTTAATCCTGGGCAGAGGTTGAGGAGCCAGGACCCAGAGGTCAGGGGACAGTTTAGAGCTTACCTTGGTTTGGAGCCATCCTCTGGACTTGCTGTGGTCCATGCTGCCTCCCTGCCGAAAGACTTCCTCTGCTGCAGTAGTCCATGGTCGGTGGTGCCATCGGGCACCCACAGAAGATCAACGCTATTCCATCCATGTTTTATGGGCTTAAAGCCCTCGGTTACTTGTTTTGCCCCTAGGTATTTTTAGTTTAATTTCGGTCCCACGCTGGCGGCAGAGAAGCGCCACATCGCCGAGTCCTGTTTGGGCCGTCAGAGGCCCCCTAGTCATCCCCCAGCTGCCTGTCCGGTTTTCCCTCCCACTGCCAGCATCCCTCCCGCCTCCCAGCGACAGCAAGAACCCCTGAGACCGCAGAGCGGTGAGTCGGCGGCAGCACAAGAAGAGTGCTGACTGCCAGTATTGAAAGGGGAACTGGATTTGTTGAAATAGCACATTAGGTGCTTTCAGAAGGCGGCCGAGCGCCACAGGGAGCATCGGGTCATTAAGACCCGTGAATTTAATAGTAATTAGGGAGGCAGGGCTAGCGACGCCCCGGGGAGGGGCAGAGAAGCAAGGCCAGCATAGCGGCCTATGAATATGTATTAAGGGGGCGGAACAGAGGCGGGGATTGCTGGAGATAAGTGACATCAGCTCTCAGTGAGCTGAAAGAATTTAAAGGGGCAATACATTTAAAAGGGCAATTCCGACCCAGATTTTAAAGTAGGGCACCAGGCCCATTGGGAAGTAGGGCATCTGGCCCAAAGTGTTGAGGGGCATCAGGCCCATTGTAAATAGGGGCACCAGGCCCAATCTAAGGTGGGGCACCAGGCCCAAAGCAACGAGGGGCACCAGGCCCAGTATTAAGTGGGGCACCAGGCCCAATCTAAGGTGGGGCACCAGGCCAAAGCAACGTAGGGCTTTTGGCCCGAGGTAATGGTAGGGCATTAGGCCCGAGGTAAAGCCTGGTTGATAGGGAGGCTCCGGCCTAGCAGAATAGGGCAAGCCAGCCTAGTGGTACTATAGGGAGACCTCGGCCTATCGGAATAGGGCAAACCAGCCTAGTGGTACTAAAGGGAGGCCCCGGCCTAGTGGAATAGGGCAAACCAGCCTAGTGGTACTACAGGGAGGCCCCGGCCTAGCGGAATAGGGCAGGCTCAAGCTAATGTAGGCTTCAGGCCCGAGGTAATGGTAGGGCATTAGGACCGAGGTAAAGCCTGGTCTAAAGGGAGGCCCCGACCTAGCAGAATAGGGCAAGCCAGCCTAGTGGTACTAAAGGGAGGCCCTAGCCACAACGTACAGTAAGGGATCCTATCCCAGAATACCCTACCTATAGAAACAGGGGTTTATTTGAGACTGTTCTATTTGCCTATACTATGAAATTACTGTGATTACTGTACTGCTTATGCTGAACTATTGCCCAAAGTACCTGAACTATTGTCCTAAGTACCTGAACTATTGTCCGAAGTACCTGAACTATTGCCCTGAGTACCTGAACTATTGTCCTAAGTACCTGAACTATTGTCCTAAGTACCTGAACTATTGTCCGAAGTACCTGAACTATTGGTCCAAGTACCTGAACTATTGCTCTAAGCACCTGGACATTGGCTCTTATCAGTAACAATTACCCCTGAAGTTATAATTTGCCCTCCCTGGCAAATTACTGTACTATTCTACAGTTCTTTGGGCATTCTTCAGTTATATGTTTACTACTGTACGAAGACAGTCTCAATCTTCTACCACACTGCAGTCTTAAAGTTTGGTCTGTAACACAACGTGCCCAGCATCAGTCTCTACGCAGAAGACATCCTTCAGCATTCTTCACTCCAGGAAGATCATCCATCAACACATCCTGTCCGTTTGTGTGCGTCCGCCGAAATCAGTCCGTCATCAGTCGTACCAGTCGTACCCGTCGTTTTCTTGTTTCACAGCTTGAAAGTACATCCTCCGAGAAGCAGCATCACGACAGCCTGCCGAGTGTCATTCCATGTGGTTCCTGTTCAGATGTCCTGAAGTTGGTCGCCCTCTACAGAAGAAGAGAGACTCATCTTGGAGAACCTGTTCTCGCCCCACCTGGTCGTTCACGAAAATCGAGTCCGTCAAAGCTCAGTCTGGAACGCGTCCGCCGTTTCTTTGTTTTGTGTTAGTTCCTGACCTGAGGATTGCAGATTCAACCATCATCTCTTCAGATTCTTATGGTTCCTGGTCCTGTCAGAGTTCCTTTTGAGTCCAGCTGGCCCTTGGAGTGCTGCAGCATCAGTCGGATCGTGGTAGTCCTCGATTGGATTCATCGCCACGCAGATCTTGGTCTTTCTTCATCCTTGGCAACCCTAGAAGTGGGTTTTGGCCGAGGAACCTCTTGCTTCAGTGTGTGTTATTTCAGAAACCAGTTGCTTTGGTTCTACATTCCTGCAGCCTCGGAGAGAGTGGGCTTTTGCCGAAGATATATGGTCTGTTTACCAAACCTCTCACCACCCCAGTGGCCTTATCTAGGTCCTTGCTGGGAATTGAGATTAGGGTTCTACAGTTCTGTTTTATTCCCCTTGTAGCTACCAACGAAGAATGACAGTGTACACGAAGACGCCGGATCTCTGGACTCTTGTAAAATCTGGACTCTTTTGTAGATGTGTGATGCTGATCACCCTAATGTAGTGCTGAGTAGCCTATGTAACTGAATTCTGGTTTAGAGTATAGAATACAGTATAAACTAGTATCAGAATAAGACTGGATTCTTGTTTAGGGTATAGAGTAGAGTATAAACTAGTATTAGAATAAGAGTGGCAGTAGGCCTAAAGTTTATGCTTGTAGTGGTAACCATAAAAGGGTAGATCGAAAGTATTTCAGTATATCCCTATTATAATTTGCCCTATTGTTTGTCAGGCATCCCCTACTCCTCCTTGTGACTGTGTCTGTCTACCCCTTAGTACCAAATAAAACGCCCGCCCTGTGGGCATCGAAGATACTAAAGTCGACTCCTGCCTTTCCTTGTCTGGATAGCAGTTATCCTATCCGAAAATAATTCGGACCTTTGGTGCCTCATCATAACATCATCTTCTCTAGAGCATCACAATAACATACTGCAGTAAAGTAGAAATGTAAGACTGGAAGTGACTCTAAGTCTATCATGCCCCCCCGCCCCCACACACACACCGTAATAAAATTAGTATGCTTTGCAAACACCTACTACTTTTTAGATATTTCCTACCTACTCAAATATCAAAGGTATCTGGGGATTCCCTTGGTGGGGAGAAATTTATCCTGGCTTACCATAAAGGGCTGTGCTATCTTTATGTGCATGGTTTCAATTGTTAGGTTATGCTATAGGTTCACCACCCTCTGGGAGAAAAAAAGCCTCCTAACACTACACTGGAATTTACAGTCATGCATACTTTCAGAACCACTGCAAGATATTGGATTATCTGATCCTTGTGATTCAGAGCAGATAGATTATCTTGGTACCTGTGGCATCCAGTATAAAGGTTAGTTTGTAAATTTGCAATACTCCTCCTAATATCGGTGTCTGTACCAATGATGTCTGTGAGTTAAGCAGCAAACCAGTAACAAAACATAAGCATTTCACATAAATATTTAGAAATTCAATGTACTGCTATAATGTCAAATCCGTATCTCAACTTGGAACTAAGCAGAGTCCTGTACTTGAAAAACAAACCACCTTACGATAAACAGTTTAGTTTCTTCAGGTCCACCATGGCAAAACATTTGTATCTATCTGCATTATAACAAAGTACTGCAGTGCAGGGACTAATTAGCTGGAGCTATATCAAAATAAGACAAAATAAAATTAAGCATTGTCAGGATGGAAGGAGTGACTAAGATAATGAGGAAAGAAGTCTTCTTAGCGCTCTATCCCTGTAGCCTTTGCAGAACTAGAATGGTTGTGACTCAGAGAGTGGAGAGAGAAACTGCTTCATAGGGAGGGTCAAAAGCCAAAAGTGGTGCTAAGGCAGGTCACAATGAGAAAAAAACATCCTGGTTGTAAGTTTAAATAACATTATAAGACATAAAAAGTTTTCACAGCAGCAATCATCCTACACACATGTCAATGTTTCATGCCAATCAAAGCATAAAGAAAGCAAGTGTGATTGGCTCAAAACATCATTGTGTGGGCAGGATGAGTGCTGCCGCTTTGAAAACATTGTAGTTCTTCAATAAAATGTTGTTTAAACTTACAATAAAGATTTTTTTTAGTGTGATCTCCCTTAGACCAGATTTTGGTTTTTTGATCTAAAGTATTTTCTCGGCTGCATGGGTGGTGCCCTACTGACGTTTTGCTAAGAGAGTGAAAAGGGGCTCTGGAAGCATGTGACCAGATACCTCAGCTCTGTGCTTCCACAGTGCTGTGGTCCAGAGTCCACAGTGCTTGTGGGTTAGTTCTCTGCTGTCTCTCCAAACAACACACATGCACCCCTTCCCTTGCAGGGACACTATTTTGATTCTGCCCATCATTTCAGTATTGCAGGTGAAACAAAACAGCCCTCCATACCAAAGATGGCCACCGCAAGCTCATTGTGCATGCACAAGTAGTGTGCATGTACACTTCTGCCACAGCAGCCATCTTGGGCATGGCCAGCTCTTTCTTGCACATGCACAGTGATTATTGGTTACTGTGCATGCGTGAGTACCACCCAAGTATGGCATCAGCCATGGTGACAACTCCAAGTACTTTTCACTCAGACTCACCACTCTGAAACAGCCACATTGGCTCCGACAAGAACTTGTTTAAGAAATAAACCACATCAGGGTGTGGGTTATGCTGGGATTTACTCACGGCTGGTGTGGTTTGGCCACAAGGCTGCAGGCTGAGTGGTCAAACCAGGTCAGCTGGTAAATCCAGCATAATCCATACCCTGGAGTGGTTTATGATGATTATACAATGTCTCCTCCTTTTTAGATGGTAAAAATTAATAAAATGGGTGTTTTAATGTTTTAGTTTTTTTATGGGATTTGTTAGTCTGCCAAAAAAATAGTTCCTGGTAGCTAGGGCTGTAGCTACAGCTATGGTGTTGCATTCCTGAATTATAAGGCAGCTATATATACAGACAGTAATGGGCTGTACATTTTTCTTCTTCTTCTCTTAATGAGAAGCTTTTGAGTTCATATGCTTATTTGTGTCCCCCACACACACACAAGACAGACCTGGAGTACAGGGTAGCTGTCGCTGCATGGTGCAAAGGGGCTCTAATGTGAGTGTAGTAATAAGGACTACAGAGCACCTGTTATTGTTTGGTGCAAATGGGCTGCCGTAGGGAGTAATGGTGTCTATCGAATTTCTTTTTCCATTTTTTTTCCCCTATTACTATTCACTGATGGATACAGTGGGACTGGTAGTGCATGTGTGACAGAGACTGGGAACGGAGCAGGGAGTGAGCGGGAGTTCATTGGAGACTGAGCGGTGGGCAGTTGGGTGCAATCTGTGCAGCTACTGCTGCTACACTTTATGAGACTTGTTCCCCTGCCCGCTTTGACTTCGGGAAAGCAGCTGTTTTCGCATTTTGTGTTTGCTCTAAATTGCCATGAGTGCTGCAGAGGTGCCGAGTAGACTGCCAAGTGACACGGGATAGATGTTTTGGTCCAGTTTCAGGACATGCGATGGACTGAGAAAGAAGCAAAAAATGCTTAACCCTGAGGACAAGTGGAAGGAAGGAAGGTTCATTTGAACATTGTTTTGCCTCCCATGTGGCTATTCCCCACTGTTTGAAAGTTCTTGCATTAGAAATCACTGAAGAAAAGCGGAGCCATGATATATGCATAGCTGCGCGGGCAGTGTAATGGCTCCACTTTTCAGCTGTGATTTGTGCAGCTAATAGGCATAGTTTTTACACTTTCCCTCATTCAGCATTATAGTCCCTTTTAAAAAAACATCTGGTCAGAGCTGATATGGCTGTGGAGAGCTTTTGGGATGCATTTACCTATTATTTCTAATGAATTTGCACAATGCAGATCTGTGGAGAGGCAGTTTCAGTGTAGTCTTCCTTACACATTTTACAACGTATTTTCCTAGAATATGCCTGCTGATTGCTATATATTTAGCCTGGATAGTTCACAGAGAAATGGCATCTTATTTTTAATGGTGCTCTACATCGACACAATATTATGCTGCATTGTGTAAAATCAGAATGCACTAAAACAATATTTTACATCTGGAAGATATATTAAGTGCTAGGTCAATGCAAGAGCAGAAAGTGCATTGCACAAAGAGGATACGCCAGTCAGCACTGATACAGTATTCAGAGAATACGCCACCGTATGAGGTTGTGCATACAGTAAACCCACCAGGATGAAGCGCAGCACTGCAGAATTCTACACTAGAGTTACTGCCATAAAAAATGCAGTTTCAAAGGGAGTTAATCTCTTTTGCCATGCAGTAAACCTGTGAGACTGAACTTCATCCTGGTGGGTTTCATTGTTCCTGTTGAAAATGTGACCCTGGATGGGAGTCGCAGTGCAGGCTGCCACCAAGTCAGGTGCATCCAGGGTGACCCTGACTGAATACCTTCCAGAGGGAATGCGTGACACATACCAGTATGCGCCACAGCCCTCATGGGTGATATTCAGCCCAAGAATGCAAATGAACTAACTGAGCATTCAGGGTGCAAAGGGGCCTTATGCATGTGCATTATCAGCTCATTTGCATGTTGGCATGGGGATGAGTGTGCCAGAACAGCTCTCGCCCCAAGCCCCGACCCCACTCGCTGCCCTGTGGGACAGGCTCTGAAGTCTCTGGTGGTATAGTGGCCCCCCTCCACCAGCCCCGATTCTACCGGAGTCCAGGCTCTATCAGTTCCACATTGTAGGGACCCCAATGCCATCCCTAATTGCACCTGAATACATCTATAGTCCATGTCAACAGTGTAGTGGCCCCCGCTCCCCCTCAACAGTGCACAGACACCCCCCTCCCTGCCCCACCAGCCCATCCCATTGTAACAACTGGCTCCGTAATGGTATTGTACCACTCTATTGGCAGGTGGCACAGCATTCATAGTAGGATGCTGGAATGTGTTATACGTAGGCATGAGCTGTGAGTGGGTGATAACACCCAGTGGCCATACACGTCAGGCACTCACATGTGGATCCATCATCCCAGTGCCATTGCACTGCTCAGTGCAGGTGACAGCCAATGCTGTACCCACTCACACAGGTCCCAAAACAGGCATGTTACAGCTGACCTCCCATTCATTTGTACGATTGGGGAACCACGGATACACTATCCATAGCCTGAAGCATACACTGCAAATGGCATTACAGGATACTGCACCCCATGGCACCTGGGATACCTCAGCAGTCTGGAGGGTGGCATGTTACACAGGGAACAGGGAGAGTGGACCTTCAGTGGAGTATGACAGCAGGAAGATACTGCATCAGCAAGGCATGCATTGGAGGTATGTAATTCTCTCTTCATTTTGCCAGGGACATACACATGGCTGCACACACTGGTAGATCCTCAGCTGTTGTGGTGCCCTAATGCATGGCACAGCCAGTTGGGTCATTCAGAGTGCAGGTCCCCAGCCTGGGTTCAGTGCAGTCAATGGCTGGCCATGGCAGGGTGTGGAGGGCAGTGCCAGTCTTTGCAACAGGTTGGGTGGGGGAGTGAGGTTGTCTGTGTACAGGGGTGGTGGATGGGAGCCCTCTAGACTATGGATATGGACATGGTTTCCTCTGATGTGATCTGGGTCTGGGTGGGCCCCTACACTATGGAGCTCTTCAGGGATGGAGTGGCTAGATTGGGGATGGAAAAGGGGTACCTCTACTCCACCTGGGCTGCCAGGCTGCTGTGCACCTGGGTGCACATCTGCAGCCTGCCTGTGGGTGACTGGCAGCTTAGACCAGCTATTCATGGCCTAACTGTGGGCCGCAGTGCTCTGGACTGTGAGGGCACATTCCCACTGAATATGCTTCAGCACAACATATGCATGGCATTTCCCCATTGACTTGAATGGCATACCATTTGTGTGTGCCCTGACCCTTTCCCTTGCAGCCGGCGCATCATGCATGGTTGAATATCGCATTGCTGCGCATTGTTGGAATTGTGCGGCACATCTCCCTTTTCTACCAGGATGCACTGCATATCTCCTTTGAATACTCAGGCCCTGGACTTGGTTCCCTGAATAAATACATTATAAAAATTGTAAAATCATGATCAAACTGAAAACAAGATATTGCATCTAATTCTGGATAGCCTGAGTAAATACAGTGCAAAAATGTGTAAATGAACATCCCTGTGACAATGAGATGTAGCATCTCCCCTATTCTATCCAGGATTCAAAATATAGGATAAGAAACATTCAGTGCTCCCAGATCCAAATAACCATTACCTTGTAAGAAGCCTTCATTTTCCCTGTGTTTCCCCATAGTGGCAGACTCAAATCCCTGTATAAATCCCTGTAGATTTTTCCATAAGCCATTGGTTCCTTATTTATGACTTTGTTCTTTATTATATCAGCAGCCATTTATTATGAAAAGAGCTCTGATTTGCTGCTCAGTATTAATATTATATGTCAAAATGGCATTGGAATGATTTGGATTTATGCTATGTATAAGACATAATGAGGGACTACATGGAAATAAATATCAAGCTGATTATTTCATGAACTATACTCAAAATTAGTAATCATAAGTTAGACAATCTTTCAAAAGATACTAGTAATGCCTGTAAACAAATTTACTGCTAACAAATTATATATATATACATAGAAATGGGTTCACCACAATATATCCCAGGCACACTGCCTTAGGGGTAGCTGGTCCATTCCACTGGGGTGTCAAACAGACAAGGCATACTGATGAGTCCTGGTAGAACCCTTTGCAAACTGTGTGAGAGGCCTTTCGGCACCATGCAATTCTGCTTAAAGTTGGACCAGCATAACATTCTGTGGTGATTTGCATATGCAGCCCATGATGCTTTGCATTGTGGGGGCATGTGTGATTTTGTATTTTCTTGAAACTTGGCTTCCCAGCCAAATGCCCTTGGGGTAACCCTTGCCTCAGTGTTTATGCACAGAGGTTCTTTGTCTTTAAATGTTTTTTATTTAATGGGTTCACCACAATATCCCAGGCACACTGCCTTAGGGTAGCTGGTCCATTCCACTGGGGTGTCAAACAGACAAGGCATACTGATGAGTCCTGGTAGGACGAAACACGTGTCTATGTCTTCTGTTAGCACCCTTTGCAAACTGTGTGAGAGCCTTCGGCACCATGCAATTCTGCTTAAAGTTGGACCAGCACAACATTCTGTGGTGATTTGCATATGCAGCCCATGATGCTTTGCATTGTGGGGGCATGTGTGATTTATATATACATATACATATACATATATATATATATACACACACACACCATATATATAGGGATACATGATGGGCAGAAGTGTGGTATGGAAAATATTTTCCTCCTGCAGAGTGACCTCTGGATACTCATTAGTGAGAGTATGCTGAGGTCGTGATGCAGTAGTGAAAATATTTTCCATAGCACACCACTGCCCATCATGTGTCCAATTTATACAATAGGGATTTCCAAAATTTTTTATTTTTTTGTTCACTTTATCTTGCGGAATAAACAAAGAAAACATAGGACAAATAAAGAAACTTCTGTTAAAACAAGCTGAAATGTTAATTTATTTATTTATTTTATTTTATTTAGTTTTTGTTGACGGGATAAGTGCACTAGACAGATCCTGCCTATTTTCAGGCACGACCCGGGGAAGGGGATACAGATGAATGCCAATTGACCTTGAGTCAGATTAAGCTGTCGGTGGTATTTTTAGTGAATGAGGGAAATTTGGCCAGGACACCGGGGAAATTCCCCTACTCTTTTCGATAAGTGCCATGGGATCTTTAACATCCACCTGAACTACCACCAATCCAGGCAGATGGGACCTCGTTTAACATCTCATCCGAAAGACAACATTTGCCATTTGGGATGAAGCAGGCTGTATTCATTGGCAGTTGAGGTATTCATGGTTGTGAAAGGTTTTGCTCTTTTTGGCTTCTTGTCAGTCTGAAGTTGGCTGCCATTAACCTACTTTGGTTCTCTTTGGGAACATAATGTGCTTTTCTAGGGCTAGCAGGTGAGTTGCAGGTGCAACTGATATACTGATTTATTTCCTAGGCTGCTGAGGGTTTGGTGGAGTTCCTTCCTGATTGCTGTGTTAGGGAATTCTGCCTAGAGTGATGATGCCTACTTCGGCAGAGTCCAGATGAGTTTTCTGATTTGTCAGGATAAACAGTAATTAAGAGATCAGGATAGGGATTGTTTTAGGTAGGGGTTCAGCCTGACATCAGCACAGTGATAATATCAGCCTGTGAGGTAGTACAATGGCCAGGATATTCAGACTGCTCCAGGCTGTGGTGCAAGCCTGGGTGCAGTGCAACTGTGAAGTGCTGGGGCCAGGGCCAGGTGATATTCAGTGCTGCTGCAGAGCAGCACTGTTGAATATGTGGACAGCGCTGAACTGCACATGGCACAGAGGCACTGCGCCAGAGCAAGCCACTGATAGGGAGCACAGGGATGCACCAGTGCAAGTGCAGCTGTGCTAGGCTCATCACCAGTGATATTCAGCAGGGGCATGCAAATGAGGCCATAATGGTCAAATGTGCTCCCAGGTCGCTCCTGTAAAAGCTTTCAGCTTAGTGTGCTATACCTGGTTAAAAACAACTAAATAAATAAAAATAATATATGCAAAGGTGCAAATGAGTCCATTTGCATGTCATTATAGCCCATTTGCATGCTTTCTGCAGGGCAGAGGCAGTGACTTGTGCCTGGCACCCTGCACAGCGTAACATGTGCTGTGGGATCCTGGAGCTTCCCCTACCCCATAGCCATGATTGCACGGTATATGTTTGCAAGAAATTGGCACCCAACTAGGGATCTGAGGTTCGAGCAGACTCGAAGACCATAAGGCCTTAATCTGCTGGCAAATAGTATGTTAGTATGAAATCCCCTGTAGTCTAGTGGCCCCCATCCTTGATTCCCTGAGAAATATATATCTTGTCCATCCCTGGTTGTCTAGGGCCCCTCCCACCTGATTCCCCGAGACATGGAACTATGACCATCCCCGGTGGTCTAGTGACCCCTGCCCATTGCCGTGATCGTGGTTAAATGGGTGATACAACATTCCTGGTAGTCTAGTGGACCCCCTCCTGTCCAATCTGGACAGTGGTCAATAGCCCACACCTATGTCTCTGGTGACCCAGAGGCACCTCTCACCCTCCCACCCACACAGGACCCTTGCCCACCCCACCCCCATCATCAGCAGGTGGCTGCATCCTGCCTGAGATACCACCCAGCTTCCGCCAAATGACAGGTACAGTATGGGCTGTAAGCCCACAGGGCATACTGTACTAGACAGTCCCAATTCATTGAATTTATATATTTTATCAGATGCGTCTGAGAGGTTAAAAAACAGTTTAAATCTTCACAAACTTTGCTGGGAAAGGGGAACATTTATGAGGTATGAATCTTTCTTTAAAGATATTCATCCTCAACTGAAGTTAGTAGCAAAAAATGCTTAAATGCTGTGTCAGACAAATAGTGTGGCAGATCAAAGCTAAACTCCATAAAAATGGACTTCTGAACCCTGTCCCAAAGAGCCACTACCGTAGCCCCTTTCATGGTCGAAGGTGGAGGGACGCCCCACTCAGCTCCCTGACTGGGAAAACGCCCCAACGCCCTGCGGAGTAGCAATGCCCAGGAGAGTGCCGGCCAGAGCAAACAAAAGGCAGGTAAATCTCCTAAAATTATACAGCTCAAAGGGCTCACAGTCTCTTGACAAAATCCCAATACAAGATCTTCGGTCTCCTCTTCAGCAAATCTAAAAATCCAAAAGCTCCTCCAAACTCCTTAGATACTAATTTCTCACAATCTTCATGAAAGCAGCATACTCCAAACTTATCCAAAAGGGGAAACAATGCCACCCAAGTTCCAGAGAGTCACTGAAAACATTACTCCCACGTACAGCAACTCGCCAAGAATCTCACTAAGCTGCTGGCCCACGAGGTGTGTAGTCATTGGCCAAGATCACATCGGGCTCACCAGGTCCACTGAGTAACAAAACGAAAAGTCAGTTGGCATCTCCGCAAACGGCACCGCCGCCACTACAACAGGTAGTCCATAAAACCGTTAAATCGGAACACCGGAACGCCAAACACTGGGATGTACACCAAAACATACACAGGGATCAAATCCACTCCAAATCTTAAACGTATAATAAAAGTAAAAAAAAATAAAAATAGAAGATAACAATTAAATAATAAAAACAACTAGTTCGAAAATAATAAAACGACTGATTCAGGGAAGCAGCAACGATGCGCCCAGCCTGGCGGCCATCTTCGCATGGACAAAGGTAGAAATGCTCACCTGGTCACTCAGGAAAATAGAAGACCTTCTCCTTTTCTGAGTTGCTGATCTTTGAATGGGTATTCCTAAGGAATTTGTCCCTTTTTTATATGTTTGCCTAATAAGCCCCTGTCACTCAGATGGTTACTAAGCATATTACCTTTGGGTTGCTAGGTAATTAACAATGAAATAGGATTAAAAGCTTTGATTTTTAGGCTGCTGTCTAAATGGGAACAGTAAGATAATGGTATTTATCTAAGTAATGGTTTTAGGTCACATTTAGATACCTAACCTATCATAAAGCATTGTATTTGTGTTAAGTATGTTAAGGGTCTAGTCAGGTGACCTTGACCAGGGTATAAATACCTCCCAAATCTGTTCTTCAGGTAGATGAGCCTTGGAAGTGAGACAGGACAGTCTACAGTGCGGTAGACTGTGAGACTTAAGTAAAGTAAATACAGAAGTAAGTAGACCATAGCCATTCTGCAGTCTTTGACTGTATATTGAAACTGCAAGAAACCACTGAGGAAAAAGTGGTCATTGACATTGCATCTTACTTTTCTTTATTTCTGATTATTTTGGTTTTCTGATTTCTTGGTTTTATGGTTTCTGCAAATAAATGTCATATTCCTGTGTGTTTTTAATCTTGAAAAATTGCCTCGTCTGAATTATTTCACACACTGACATATGGTGTTAGAAGTGGGATATGGTACTGGTCGTCTTGTGAAATGAGGGCAAGACCAGTGCTAGACACCAGCCCTGGTGTCCAGACTATTGGGGCAAACATTCAGGATGGCACATGAAATGGAGTCTGTGAATATCCAGGATTGGGAGGAGGAAGACCAGGTGACAGACCTGATGTGATTCATCAATTTTCTGTGTGGATAATGGTTGGTAGCGGACCAACGATGGAGAGAGGTGGAGCATCAATACCAGGTGCTGATAGAGTTGACCCATTCAGTGGATTCTGACGTGGCTGCAGATGTCCAGGAGCCTTGGAACCAAGAAGAAGAAGGCCCATGAATGGGATCCTTACTACAGGTCTTACCATTTTTTCCTGGCTGTTATCTGGAGGGGGACTGCCAATCGGAATTTTTGCAGCCCACTACAGAGTTTGTGATTCCTGAGCTTCTGATGTTCCCAGGCTATTACTGGATAGAGGATGAAGGAGGCGATAAGTCCCCAGGTAAGACTTTGACTGATTATGTTAACTATGGGGTGGTGACTTCAATCAAGCCTGAAGAGGCCAAGATGGTTGAAAGGACTTGTGTTACTAATACTGGTATTGATGCCATTACCAGTACCCCATGTACTGACTGGGGGAAGCTGCAGTCAGGGGATCCTGAGGTGGCCCAGTTAGCAACATATGTTTCAGTACAGGAGGGTGGCATGGGTACCAGTGGTATGGGGGTGGAACCATTGTGGTGGTTTGAATGAAAGCAAGGTACCCTGTATCATATGAAGCCCAACCCCCATACTAAATGTGTAGATGCCAGAGTAGTGGTGCCCATGGCCTATACAAAGGAAGTGATAGAGAAAGCTTGTTGCAGTCACTCCAGGCCACTGAGCCACAGAGAAATCTTGACAAAAATAACCCAATTTTTCTACTGGCCAGGAATGTACCAGCAGGTGGCTGCCTATCTGAAGGCCAGTGCTTGGTGCCATCAGTTAGAGGTACCAGGAAGGAGAGTGGGAGGAGTAACCCAAAGGGTAGAAGGCCGCAAGAAATGGCACCCTTGGAAGAGAGGGAGACTCCCCCACAGGGAAGAAGGTGCAAGGTGGTAGCAGATGGCTAACCTTGGTGTACCTCTGTATAAAATGTATAACTGTTGTAAGGAATTGTACCCCAGGACTTTGAGAGGAACCGGCTGCTTGCTTTCAGCTTGGGAGGTTCTGGATCTGTCTGGAGGTGTTTGTTGAGACCCACCTGGGATGGGACAACAAGGGCTTAGGAGTCAAAGGAATACCCTCAGGTTATAATAGTGATAATCAAAATAAAAAGTATATAATGAAAAGAAATGTTTAGGCAGTTTGAAATGGAAAATGTGCCTAGGGCTGTAGGGACCAGGTATGGGATGAAACCAGAGGCCTGTAGAAAAGGCTGGGTATGTCTAAGTGGGAATGGACTAGATAGTGTCCCTCCAACCCAAGTCTTTTTTAGTGCTGAATTATCCAGGTGGCCAGGTACAGAAGAAGAATGCAGCTTTTTCTTTTCTCTCCTTCAGTACATGGGACTGTAGCCAAGTTTATGTGTATCGTAATATGTACTAGGCAGATTCTAGTACAGGTGATTAGCCCCAGGGTATAGTTAGTGTGTATAGCTAATTAAGGAATTAGACACTCCAGGTGTGGGTTAGGTAATAACGTCACTCCTGGGGTGGGTTGAAGCACGAGGTGAAGCCAAGTGCTTCCACCACCCCAGGAGTGACGTTATTACACAATAACACACACCCTGGAGTGCCTTATTGCTATTATACAATGGCTCATTGTGATACAAAATAAAAAAAAAATTAAAAAAATGTTTTAGTAGATTTTTAGTGAGTTTCTTAAAAGAAGAGGAAAAAAGGTAAAGCTGATCTATGGTAATGGCAAGCAAAACAAATGCTAATCATTGACAGTGATGTTATACTGTAATATCATCACTGTCTCAGGCACTACACTGACCAATCAGAATCCAGGATTCTTTCTTGTTAGTGTATAATGTAAAATAGCTGCTTTGAAGGCAATACTAATTAAGGGACCTAGGGTGCAGCTTTGGGTGAGAGAGGCGAAGCTCCACACCCTTTCAGGACACTGGTTGGGAAACAGAACCCCATTTTTTGTTCTATTTTTTATTATACTTGACCTTATAGCCAGATAATTTCTATATGGGTCTTCTGAGAAAACAGCCTTTGGGGGCTGCAGAAAACCTGTGTGTTCCCCATGTTTGAGGTATTTAAGGTACACATGATTAGGATGTGTCATGTAATGGACAGGGGCAGCACCCCTCTTAATTTTTGTTTCTCTTTCCCTTCTGCTTCTGATCATGTGAATACAAAGGACATGCTAGTAGTAGGTGTCTCACATTCTAATAGATATTAATGGATGTTATGTGATAAAAGCATCTGTAGCCCCAGGGTATAGTAAGTCAGTATTGTTATCAGTGAGAGACTACATAAAATACTTACTCTAATTAAGGGACCCCAGGGTGGAGCTTCAGGTGAGGGTGGGCCGGAGCTCCAACCCTTCCAGGATCAGTGAGGTGGCAAATCTGTGATTATCCTGTGTGTAAAACCAATACAGTAAACACTGAGTGTCAAATCCTGCTACTAAGTGTAGGTGGTAGAATAAGGGGAAGCTGAGGAAGCTCCAACCAACCCCACCCCTCTACTTTTGCAGTAGATAATAGAAAGAGAGGTTGTCAAACCAGTTTTGAGAGGTACTGGTTTGTTTTTGAAGAGGTAGGTGTGGCAGATCTAGGCTAAACTCCATAAAATGGAACGTTGAACCCTCTCCTGTCTTCTTTTCTTCCACTTCAAAACTTCTGTTGCAATGGTACCCTCTTATCTCTTCTACTTTTAAATACATTTTTCTATTATCCTAGGTAGGCCACCTAGGATAAAACTGTACTATCTACTTCTGTACTTCATTTCTATTCTCTAGCTCTGTCTAAAACTTTTACCTTTGGTTCATACAGCCCCTCCCCCCCCCCAACTCTTAGGTGTAAGGAGCTAGTAAAACGGATATGGTACAGTAAGAAAAGAGGATTATGTCCTTGGACATAATAAAGTAACGAGGACTACCAAATAAAAGTCTTCTGGGTTATGAGTTAAAGAAAACTAATGTATTATTGTCTTCTGGTTAAATAAGGCAGGATCCAGAAGACATGTTAGAGGCACCCCTGTCTTAAAACAGCATACAAACACGGGCAGATCCAGGTTGGAGGGCCCGGTGGCAGGGCAACATCTAGAAGTGGGATGTCAGCCGAAGTCGGTAAAACCGGCATTGGGGCCAGCGTCAGAGGCCCTGGCATTGGAGGTACTGGCGTCAGAGGTGCCGGGCGTCGGAGCCGACATCTGGGGATCCAACATCAAATCCAGCACACCTAGAGGAGGATGGTCTGATGGAGGAGGAACCCCAGCATCACCTGGGAATCGAGGGGAAAAATCCCCAGGGTCTGGCTGGGGGGACTCGGGGTCCCCGGTTGGCAGCAAAGGCTGCAGAGAACCGGAACGCACAGATGGTGGTAGGTCCATTGTCGGTTCTTTCGCCGACTGAACGCCAGATGAATCGACCGGCGGTTTTATAGTGAGCTTCCGTGGGCACCGGAGGAGCCAGCATCCGACTTATGGGAGCCTTCCCGGAGGCAGACCTAGGGGAGGATCAGCCAGATCCAGCGGGAGAGGAGCCATGCACTGCCCGCAAGGGTCGTGCACCTTACCAGCTTTCTCCGCGGACATCAGAGGAGCCGATGTTCGGCTTACTGGAGTTGCTCCATGCCAGTAGGCCGCAAAGCTACAGCCGCACCGGGGGCAGAGGCCTCCACCGTCTGGAGGCCCGAAAAAGGCTCCGAGCGTGAGCCAGACGG
Organism: Neoceratodus forsteri; assembly: GCA_016271365.2. NCBI lineage: Eukaryota > Metazoa > Chordata > Ceratodontiformes > Ceratodontidae > Neoceratodus > Neoceratodus forsteri. Next base: position 762,756,734 of record CM028138.1, on the reverse strand, counting down.
TGGAGTAGACGCCGAAACCCTCCGAGGCAGGGTTGTCGAGAGCGGCCCCCGGAGGGGACTTTACTTGAGTCCCGCGACTCCCGAGGAGACGCAGTGAGAAGCCCTTGTCCCGTGCCTCTCCTGTCTTTCTTCTTCCGATGGCCTTCGGGGGAAGTGGATTCCTGCCTCAGTTTTTTGAGCTCCTTCTCCATCGAACTCATCTTTTTCTTCAAGATATGTTCTTCCAGGGATTGCTGCTGCCTTTTCCGGGTAGCCGCGTTGAAGCTAAGGCAGTGTTGGCACTTCTCAACCGGGTGATCGGGGCCTAGACAGAACAGACACAGGGAATGGCCGTCCTTGTGCGGGAGTTGGGCGCCGCACGAGTGGCACTTATTTTAGTGCTCAGAGGGTGAAGGGGACGACATACACCGACGATGACCTGACAAATGTTGAAAAAAGTCAAAATTATTCAGTAAAAACCGACGAAGGGAGGCTGACAAAGCAACAAACTTTTCCGTGAGGCACTGCACGAGCTAACAGCGGGAAAGAACTGGGAGGTGGGCGTCAGGAACCGCCCCTTTATACTGACATCTCCCGATGCCAGTCACCTGATGTGGGGGCGGTCTCTCGCCAGGGACTGCTAGCTAGAAATTTTTCCATGGGGTTCTGCTGCCTGCCGACGTCAGTCCTATATGTAATTACCTACTGCAAGAGCCATCTTAAAGTAAGATCTACTACTATGTGCTTGGGGTAAAGGATTAACACTTGTCTCTGTCTACATTTCCCAAAAGAGCAGTCTAGCAGATTTAAAGTACTCACAGACTACCTCTCCAACCTGCGCCACAACTCAGAGGCACTAGTGTTAGGGGATTTCAGTATAAACTGGCTAGCCCCTGAGGCAGCACCCGACAAGGATACAATCTCCTCAATATACATGGCCCAATCAGTGGACTCTCCCATGTGAACAAATTATGAACTAGGATGCTGCTAGACTAGATGAATACCAACTGGACAGAGAGAATAACCCATTCAGCTGTCCTCCCTAACTCCATCAGTGATCACTCCCCTATCATCTGTATCTGGTTGAAAATGTCCCCCAGAACCCCAGCTAAAACACTCACATATAGAGTGCTAAAGAAAGGGCAACTTGCCTCACTTAAAGTGCACCTCAGTCAGCAAGGCTGGACAGACCTATATGCTGCAAATGACGCTGATGAAGCACTAGACCATTTCATCAAGACCTTCAATGTGGCATGCAACATATATGCCCCGTACTCTAAATGGAAAGTTTGTGGGGCTTGTAAGTCCTGGATCACTCCACCCCTCATCGAACGTATGAAGCAAAGAGACAACCTCTGTCATAAAGTGAGAAGCACTGGCTCTCAAACAGTTAGTTAGAACTATAAAAATGTTCAGAATAGCTGTACCTGGGCTATTTGTGAAGTGAAAAGCCATTTCCTTATAAATGAGCAGGCTAACTCCTGAGGGGACAGCCACAAGTTCTGGGACAATATCAGGATCCTAACAAGCAAACCAAACAAGACACTTCCAACCATGCTAAATCGCGAAGAAACCACAACGAAGGACCCCAAAATCATAGCAAATACCTTCAATAAGGCATTTACTGACTTAAGTGGTGTACTTCCCCCTGATTTCCTAGACCACCAAGTGGCACAAATCTAAATAACAGGCAGAATACCCATAATGGCACTGCCCCAACTTTCTACTTCAAATTATCTCTCAAGCCAAAGTCAAAATATACCTTTTATGCTTTAGGAAAACTAGAATGAGTGGCAAAATGTTTGGCCACAAGCTCAATGCTCTCACCCTTGATGAGTTACTGTCACCCCTTGCAGCAATAATGAATGCCTCAGTTATAACCAGTAAATTCCCAAAACTATGGAAAGTGTGTTGGTCACACCTGTTTTTAAAAGTGGTGACAGGGCTAGTCACAACAACTACCATCCGATCTCCATACCCCCCCACTCTCAAAAGTGTTGAAGCATATGGCCTATGACCAGCTTGTCAGCTACCTCAACAAATACCTGTTGCAATGTCCAGAATGGCATGGTTTCAGGAAACAACATAGTACTACAACAGCACTGATGGAGTTCACAGGCTACATTCATGCCGCACTTGATCAGGGGCTTAGGCTGGGGACAACCACATAGACCTCACCAAGGCCTTCGACAAGTCAATCATTAACTGCTGCTGAACAAACTAACCTGCACTGGGATATAACCTGAATCAATGGGGTGGTTCCAGAACTACCTGTCCAGGAGAACACAACAATAAACATCACTGATACCCTCTCTGAAGTCTGAATGTCAACACAGGGGTCATATAAGGTTCAATCTTGTGCCCCCTGCTCTTTAGCTGGTTCCTAAACCACCTCCCTCTAGCGTGTCAGAATAAGGTCCTACTGTATGCTGATGATGTGGTACTCTACACCAGTCAAACAGACACACTGGAAAAGTGAATGCAGGTTAATTTCTCTTTAGTTGGGACCTGTTTTTTTCAGTCAAAGCTCTTGCTTAACTATAAGAAGACCAATATAATACTGCTTGCCTCTCCTTACAACCGGCAGAGATCCCATCTATTAAAAGTAGTAAACAGCAGCTGGTCCAGTGGCATAGAGGGCTGAGGCTGTGCTGCAGTGCCTTCTGCCACACCAGTGATCCATGTTCACTGTGCGAGTGGGTCATCGGGGGCTGGCCTGAGTGGAGAGGATTAAGCATCCAGAGAACTGCTCTCCTCTCCCAAGGAGGGTGGGAAAGAGCAGCCAGCATTTTTCTGACACCTAGTAGAGGCTAAGTGTTGGCACACCTGGCCAATACAGTAGAGCACAGAGGCAGAGTGGCAGGTGGGCTCACTGCATGTGGCACACCCATGTCGGCATTGCATGCTCCACCTCAAAATGAAAACTGGAAAAACTAGCAGCCAGATCGAATGGCTTGATGGCAGTCTGTCTCTAAGCACCATCTCCAGGCACCACCTGTACTGGATCAGGTCCTGGTGGGGAGTTCGGGGCTCCTGCCACTCCCCCATGGAGGGTAAGCCATGGGTGTAGCAAGGAGCTGGCCAATGGGAGATAGGTGTGAACCATAAGTGGAGATGCCTAGAATTGTAGGAGCCATCTGGGCCATGGAAAGAAAAAAAAAGATTAAAAAGTAGTAAACAACAAAACACCTCACTAAAAGGGTCCAAAGTTTTAAATATCTTGGGATCACTTCTAGACTGTTCCTTCACATTTTACAGCAGATTGACTTAGTAGCCAAGGCTGCAAATGTCAAAATTGGCCAACTACTTAGGCATAAACATTGCCTAACTGATGAGGCATAAAAACTTGCTGTGTGCAACTTGGTCTTATCTGTGATTGACTACATGATCATAGTTTATAGTGTGGTAACTGACACAGCTCTAAAGTGAATAAAGCTGGCCCAAAACAAAGCCTGTAGGCTTGTTCTAGATGAGCCATGCCTTTAACACACCAGCAATCTCTAAACACACCTGCAATCTCCATTACCAGTCTGGGTAATTAAATCTGTACTGTAGAACTCAATTTCAGATCTCCCTGCTGGTTAAAAAGTCCATCCTTGGTCTAACACCACTTGGCATTCGGAAGTCTCCTCTGCCCCACCAATAAGGCTAGATTTACCAAAGTGACTAATAGCCAGCCACTAAAAGTCTCTTTCCACTGCACCTCCAAGGGACAGTGGTCTTCTGAGCACCAAACACCCACCTGGCTCAACTTGCTACATGATGACCTGCTGGCAGAATCTAAACTTGGCCCCTTCAAACCTAAATTTCATACCCACCTAGCAACACCTGGGTGTGATTGTAACTTCTAAATTGCACAAGTCAACTCCTGTCTTCTTTCTATTTATTGTAGCACTTACAATCTCCCCTATCCAACTGCCTTGTTATTTTCCCCTCTCCTCTATTGTCCCACTCTGCCTTCATCCTCCATTCCATTCCTCATCTGTTTCCCAGCTCCCTCCACCTAATCTTCTTCCACCTCCCTCACCATATCCTACCACTCCAAAACTCCACAGAAGTTTCCCCTTCCAGCAAACCAATGGCAAGGCACTATGGTTGCTCCCATTTTCTTCACCTATTCTCCCTTATACAGTACCTTCCTCTCTACTCAGCACCTCTCAGCACCCAGCCTCTGTCACTACCAGTTTCTGCCTCCATATTAAGTAGTTTCAACTTTGTTCACCCTTGCAGCATATTTATTGCTTAAAGTGACTGAATTTTGTAATTTTAATTACAAAAGAATTGAACATCATTTATGTATCCAATGTAATTTTGTAACCACTGTCTGTATTATTTTGCTGTATTTGTGTTGTTTGTTGTTGATGTGTAACCTCTGTAAATGAACTTATAGCTCAAAGGTATTAATTAAAGAACTGAATAAATAAATAAAATAAAATAAATGTACAGTTGCAATAATTAATGTAAAAGGCAATACAAGACCCAGAAGTACAGTTGCCATGATTAATGCAAATTATAAAAAGGGTCTGAGAAATGAAGCTTTCTGATTGGCTGTAAACATTCTAACAGCCTTATGTTAATCTTTTATTAACATACATGTGGACCTTAATCATATGCTGAACAAGGTTTAACATTATTTAAAAAAAAACATTTTATTATAATATCAATAAGGCATTGACAGGAGTTATGTTAATGGTCAGCTAATCACCTTCTAGGGGCATGTGGCACTCATATATGCCTCATGTCACATTACAACCCTAGAGAGTGATTAACAGATCATTAACATAACCCCTGGCAATGCCTTATTGCTTAAATGTTATAGAGTACAAAATACAGAATAAAAGTACAGTTGCAATGATTAATGCAAAAAAAGCAGTACAGTACATAATACATATTAGTGAATAAATGTACAGTTTCCATAAATAATGCAAATGGCAACACAATACAAAATAAAGAATAAAAGTACAGTTGTCATAATTAATGCAAAAGACAGTACAGTACAAAATACAAAAGTACAGTTGCCATGATGAATGCAAAAGTCAATATAGTACAAAATATAGAAAAATACAGTTGGCATGATTTATGCAAAAGGCAATACAAAATACAGAACAGACATACACTTGCTATAATTAATGCAGAAAGTAAGATAAAATATAGGCTAAAAGTATAAGTAGCATGATTAATGCAAAAGGCAATAAAAATCAGAGAATAAAAATGCAGGTTTTTACTTTTTTGAATATATATTTTTATTATATTTCTTTAACACATACAGATAATACAAACAATTATAATTATGAATCAAATACAAATAATTCAAATAGCATATAAAGAAAGTGAGAAACAACTACAACAACACACACACACAAACACGAAAACAGAAAAATAAGTCTTAATAGTTGCCATGGGGTGGTCTAAGAAATGAACAATAAGTCCGAGCCATTCTAGGTAATTTCCAGTATTGGGGGTAATAGATATACAGTTTGGTTCCATGAAGATTCATTTAAATCTAAATCCAGAGAGGAGGATCTATAAGTCTTTCAAGAATTAAAGTTTGTTGAAATATGTGTAACTAATGGAGTGAACTGAAATCAAGAAGCTGTAGAGCATTCCAGTTATCTAAAATAATTCTTTGAGTTGTTTAAGATCCTAAAATAATAATTTGTTGTGTATAAAGCATCACATCAGTAAAGTCATTAAATACAAATAACATAAATGAGAGATGAATTTGTATAAATTTTTGGATTTCATTTCTGGTTATTTTCCACCAAATATTAATAGAAGGGCAAGTCTTGAGCAAATGAAATAAGTTACCTTCTTGGCCACAAGAATGCCTTCCTAATCTGTTTAGTCTATCATTAATGTGGAAAATGTTTATAGGCATATAATAATGTCTATCATACATTTTAAATTGTATAGAGCAATTTTTATCATAACTAATCATTTTAATAGAACATTTTCTAAGAGACTTCCATTTTACATATGAACATACTGTATGATGATGCCAGCAGATACAGGCCTTATGGTCTACCAAATACCAAGAGGTAAGCACCATTCATCTGTTATATTTTGTAAAGATCTTCATCATTAGAGTGTCCCAGTGTTAAATGGTGATACAACCGTGCAATAAAATTTACATTTTTTAATTAAATGCTATTCATTCTGATATATTCTCTGAAAGAAGATCCCATATTGCTGATGCTCCCCAATTATATTTCTTTTTTCAGTCTCTTATTTTATTTTTTTAATATGCTATATAGGAGCCATACTTGAGTTCTGTCTCCTTTTATTAATAGTAGAAATGTATCCCAGGTTAAAAAGGAGTTGTTTCTAATTAAGTCAATCCAATTGAGGCTGTTCATTTGTAAAGCACCTGTGAGTTTTGTAGCAGGTTTAAACTCATTAGATCAAATCTTAGTGTTATTAATTCAGAAGACAGTAATCATTATGATGAAATTTCATATGATGATTCCATTTTTAACCACTAGGATTACTTACTGGTTTAATAATTGATTACAAATTTTCTGAAAGATGTAGTGAAAGCAATTATATTTTGAAAGGCATTTTTTAGTTTCTAATTGATTAAATATTATAGTCATCTATTCTATAAACCTTCTAAATTTTTAATTTTATTACTGGAATTTGACCACTGTTACACCTTTACATTTTAACTCCTTATATAATAAAAAGCCACATCAGGGCAACCCATACAGTACCTCCTTCTTTCCTTAATAAAACAATTTTTTTCTAGGCAATCCTTGGTGCTTCCTCCTCTATAAAAATTATTTTAGTTTATTCAAACCATTGAGGCTAATTTGACCAACTAAAGTTTCTAAAGAATAATAGATACAGCACTGCCCTCATTTATAGCTTCAATTTTACCCCATAAAGAAACAGAGAGGCTGCCCAGACCCCAGACTACAGTAGATGCTAATTTATTATATACCCTTCGGTATTTATTGAATTGTATTTTATTAGTAATTATTAAGCCCAAGTATTCTTTTTTTTTTTTTTTACTGTTTCTTTGCCCCCTTCCTCACTCTGCTGGGTTCCTTTCTTGTGAGGATCTCTAGGCTGTGGTTCCATCAATCCCTCCCAGGTACCTCCCTCCGGGTGCTTGTCTAGCCTTCCCCATCCTGCGCTGGGTTTACCCCTGGCGTGGGAGTGAGAGGGACCCCACCCTTAGTCCCTCTCTCATACCTAGAGACTGTGTCGGAAGGCCTCGCGAGCCCCATCTATGGAGCCTGGTTAAGGGTTTTCTTGTGACAGCCGGGTCCCATCTACAGGAGCCCAGTGCAGGGTTCTTTCCGCTTTTTCTGGTCAGAACCCCCCCGGACGTCTGCACGCAAGGGGGGCCAAGGAGTGATGCACGTCTCGACGTGCTAACGCTCCAGCTCCCGCAGACGTCCACCCCTCCCCTTGTATGCTGTCTCGCTGCACCTCCATCCATGGTCACCCAGGTGGCAGTATCACAGCGGGACTTGCATCCCACCCCACCCGGAGGAGGAGAGCAGCCCCTGGGTGCTCGATCATCCTCCCCCCGGCTGGCCCTCCAGCTGCCGAGTCCATTCCTGAACCCGGGTCACTGGCACCACAAGCGGTAGCCCTACCACTGCGCCAACAGGCCGGCGAAGCCCAAGTATTCTGACTGTGCAAATGTTTGCATTGGATGAAGCATTGCATAGGTTGAATTAGATATAGGGGTAATTGGTAATATGACTGTTATTGCTTGCTTTAATTCATAGTCTGCTGGAATAATCTGTCAATCTCTTCCAGGACTATTGGTACAGAGATTACAGGGTTTGACAACAGTTACATAATCTGCGTAAACACTTAACTTCACTAATTCAGAACCCATCTTAATTCCATTAATCTGAAGATTGTTTCTCATAGCATTCAACAATATTTCAAGATATAATATAAACAGAACAGTTGAAAGGGAATACCCCCGGTGAATGCTATTATACCAAGGGAAGGGTTTTGATATATATTTATTTTAAGTGAGGCTGTGGGTGTACTATAAATCAGTTTAATAAAAGAACGAATATATGTAGGAATTCCCCAATTTAATAAGCATGGAAACATGAATTACCCTGATAGTAACTCAAATGCCTCAGCAGCATACAAGGCCATTGCAATTCTTTCCTCACTAGACTGGTGGGGTAAAGATATAATTAATTGAACTCTCCAAGGTTTCAAAAGCAGTTCAGCCTTTAACAAAGCCATACCAGTTAGTACGCATAATTTCCACTGTATAAGGTTGAAGGCTCAAGCTAATTAATCTCGTACTCAGTATTAAGCAGAATAACAGGCCTATAGAGAATAAAAATGCAGCTGCAATGATTAATGTAAAAGGCAGTAGAAATACAAGATACAGAACAAATGTGCAGTTGCCATAATTAATGCAAAAGGCAATACAATATAAATATACAAAATACAGAATAAAAGTGAAATCAGCATGTTTAATGCAAAAGGCAATATAATATACAAAATTAAAGTACAGTTGTCATGATTAATGGAACAGACTCAAAGAATCAGCACTAGAACAAACTGCATACACTTAGTTGAGCTGTGGTCATTAGGTAGGCAATCACAGGGGAGAGGCTGGACCATAGAGCTACACTTTGCAATGAGGGACTAGACAGTGGTAGGGGCAGTTGCAGTAGTGGGGTGTTAAGTCTCGAAATGCAGGTTACTCACCTGTAACAGGAGTTCTAGGAATGGTATATGTTGTTCATCCACACTGTCTGGCAGGTTTCTTGCCGCTTTAAATCTTGCCAGAAGGTCTTCAAGTTGGCTCCTCCCACCCATCCGGGTGGTAAACTCTTGACTCCACCCCATGATGCCAGATCTAGCCCGTTGAAGCCAGGTTGTGCGTCAAGCCGGAAGGCTGGGTGGGTCATGTGGATGAACAACATATACCATTCCTAGAACTCCTGTTACAGGTAAGTAACCTGTATTTATAGGGACATGGATATGTTGTTCATCCACACTGTCTGGCAGACTCCTAGCAGTTCTCTGGGAGGAGGGAGGCAAGGCACACACCCCCTACTTAGGGAATAATGAGTGAAGAACCGAGGTCCCAAAACCAGCATCCCGGCGTGACTCAAGGTCAATGTGGTAGTGGGTAATGAAGGTGTGTGCTGACTTCCAGGTAGCAGCCCTGCAGATTTCCTGGATAGGGATGTCCCTGGAAGCAGCCACTGATGCAGTGGTATGGTGGGTAAAATGAGCTCTTATCCCTCTGGAAGGCTGCATGCCCACCAACCTATAGCAGAGATCTATGCAGGAGGTGACCCACCTGCCTATCGTCTGCTTGGCTGCACGTCTGCCAGGTGCAACTTCAGCGTAGGTGACAAACAGCTGGCAAACCTCTGCCAGAACTTCAGCCATCTGCTCCTTATAATAAGCGAGTGCTCTTCTAGGGTCCAGAGTTTAGAGCCTATATTCAGCCTCTGAGGTGTGATTGGGGTAGAACACCAGCAGAGTCAACACCTGGTTAAGGTGAAACTCTGACACCACCTTTGGAAGGAATTTCAGGTGGGGGCACAGGGCAACCTTGTCCCTGTGGAAGACCAGATAAGGAGACTCGATGGAAAGCACCTGGAGTGCTCCCATCCTTCTGGCTGACGTGAAAGCCACCAAGAAGGTGATCTTCCATGACAGGTGAGAGATTGCACACCTGTGCATCGGTTTAAATGGCTTGCCCATGAGCTTGGCCAATGCCAGCAGTAGATCCCACAGAGATGGAGGTTCTTGCATTGGAGGGGATATGTGATCAAGGCCTTTGAAAAAGCACCCGACCACCTTCTCCTGCACCACCGACTGCATCCCAGCCCACGCCCGGAAAGCAGAGATGGCTGCCAGGTGCACCTTAAGGGTCATTGACCGGAGCCCTAACTGAGAAAGGGACCACAGATAGTCCAAAATGCTTGCCAAGGAACAGAAGGAAGGGTCCAACCCCTTGCCCTGACACCAAATGGAGAATCTCTTCCATTTGAAGGCATAGCATTTCCTGGTCGACTCCTTATGGGAAGCCTCAACAACGTTGAGGACCTCGTCAGAAAGACCCAAGGCCTGGAACTCTAGCAGCTCAGAAACCAGGCCGTCAGGTGCAGGGATTGAAGGTCTGGATGGAATACCTTCCCCTGATTGACTGAGATCAGGTCCGGGCGGGCTAGGAACCACCTCGGGAGCCTGGAGCTGAGGCTGAGGAGATCTGGATACCAGAACTGGCAGGGCCAGTCTGGAGCTACCAGAATCACCTTGTCCCTCCTCACCTTGAGAAGCACCTTGTGGATCAAGGGAAATGGGGGAAAGGCATAGAAGAGGCCCGGGGTCCATGGCCTCGAGAAGGCATCCCCCTGCAGCGAGCCCTGCTTAGGTGGGCGGGCATGGAACAGCCTCAGCTTTGAATTCTCCCTGGAGGCAAACAGGTCCACCTGAGGCATGCCCCAGTGGGAGAACAGATCTTGTACTACCTCCAGCAGGAGAGACCACTCGTGGGACGCAGCTCCTATCTGGCTTAGGGCATCGGCTAGAATGTTGAAGGCTCCTGCCACATGGATGGCAAGGAGATCTGCCTCCAGGCTGCACAAGAGGGACCAAGTGCAGAGAGCTTCCCTGCACAGAGGCATGGAGCACGTCCCACCCTGGTGGTTTAGGAAGTACATGGTCGTGGTATTGTCCGTCTGGACCTGGACCACTTGACCCCGTACAAACAGAGCGAAGGCGGTGAGGGCTAGATGAACTGCTCAAAGCTCCAGCAGGTTGATGTGATATCGGGACTTCCGAGGGGACCAGAGGCCGTGCGCTCTGTGCTCCCCCAGATGGGCACCCCAACCCATCAGAGAGGCGTCGGTCGATAGAGAGAACATTGGCTGAGGGCGGACAAATGGGGTGCCCTCCTGCAGGTAAGCTGGAATGATCCACCACTAGAGAGTGTTCTGCATCTCCTGGGTCACTGTTACTGGCTGATCCAAAGGACCAGAGCACTGTGACCATTGGCTGGCCAGTCCCCACTGTCAGGGATGCATGTGCCAACGGGCCCAATGGACCACACTGGTGCAGGCCACCATGAGGCCCAGGAGGCACAGGAAGTCCAGTGTAGGGGGCAATTTCCCCAACCTGAAATGACTGGGCAAAGGAGAAAAGAACCTTGGCTCAGTCCGCTGGGAGCCATGCTCTGGCTCACAGAGAGTTGAGCTCTGCCCCGATGAATTGGATCACCTGCTTTGGCATGAATTCTGACTTGGCCTCGTTGATGAGGAGGCCAACTTGAGAGCAAACCTGGAGGGCCAGATCCTTGGCCAGCTCCATCTCCAGTCTGGAGGAGGCCACAATCAGCCAATCATCCAGGTAGGGGTACACCCGGACCCTCCGGTGCTGCAGGAATGCTGTCACCACTGCCATGCCTTTGGTGAAGACCCTGGGAGCTAGAGAAATGCTGAAGGGCATGGCCCGGAACTCATTGAGGGACCCCTCTGCTCTGAAGCAGAGGAATCGCTGATGGGACGGACGGATTGGGACATGAAAGAACACGTTCTGGAGGTCCAGAGAACAGAACCACATGCCTTGTTCCAAGGATGGAATGATCTGAGCCAGAGTGACCATCCTGAAGGTTCGAGACCTTAGGAACCTGTTCAGGTTGTGGAGGTCTAGAATGGGCGCCAGCCCCCATCCGTTGGACCAGGAAGTACCTGGACACAAACCCTGGGTCTGATGGAGGATCCGCCACCTTCTGATCACCTCCCTTTTGGAGGGCAGGGCAATGTCGAGCTTCGATGGGCCAAAGAGGCTGGGACCCCGTAACCCCCCGTGGGGCGTCGGCTCGGAAGGGCGGGGCCTGCTCGAACTCCAGAGGCAGACACTTTCTTACCACCTCCAACACCCAACGGTCCATGGTGATAGTGGACCAGGCAGAAAGAAAGTGGCGGAGCCGTCCCCCCATGGGGGAACCCAGGGGAAGTGACGAGTTGGGGGCGACACCCCTCAACCCGTCACTGGGCAGGCTTGGAGGAAGGACATGCTGAGGGACCTCCTCGGCCTTTCCCTCCTGGCTTCCTGTTGGAGGAAGCAGCAGGCTTGACTTTGGGGTGCCAAGTGCGAGCCTGCTGGCCCTGATGCTGGTGTTGCTGGGCTGGATGTGCTGCAGGGGCAGAAGGATGAAAGGACTTATGCTGCTGTCAGCGACCTTTGTCCTTCTGGGCAGACGTGACTGAGTCCAAGGTGGCATTGGACTTTTCAGTTCTCTGGAGGTGGCCTTCCACCCCAGGCCCAAACAAGTCGGTACCCAAGAAGGGGATGTCTGCCAACTTGTGCTGCGTATCCGCCGTAAAGGTGGAGATCCACAGCCAAGCTCTGCAGTGCATGGCCACTGCAGCCGCTACTGACCAGGCACAGAAGTCTCCAATATCGAGAGATGTTTGGAGCTGCTGTTTCACCACTGCCCTTCCCTGATCCAGCACCTGCTTGACTGTAGTCTGCAGATCAGCCGGGAGATGAGGGATCACCTCATCCAGGGAGCCCATAAGGGTGTGGGAGAAGTGTGCCATCAGTACGGCCTAACTGGCCTGATGGAGGCCGAGGGAGGATGCAGCATATACTTTGCACCCGGCATAGTCCAGCTTTTTGGACTCTTTGTCAGGAGGCTTGTCCACGTCCCTAGCATTCCCGGAATGCCAGAAAATGCTGTCGGTAACCAACCCCTCCGCAGAGGGGTGTTCCGAGAAAGTGGACAGAGACCTGGTAGGGATCGCATACTTCCTGGCCATCCTGGCCGAAGGAGCAGGACAAGAAGCTGGCCACTGCCATAACTCCAAGGCTGGGCCAACAATGGCTTCAGCCACCGGAAAGGCCTCCATGGGAGAATCCCCTCGGTCCAGTATCTCCATGAGGGGATACTTGGCCCGCTTGGATACGGGCTCAGCTGCATCCCAGTGCACTCCGAGATGAGCCAAAGCAGACTCATGAACGATGATGGGCTCTCATCCATCGACTGTCCCCTGGAGGACTCCAGGTCAGGGGCCTAGAGAACAGGGAGGAGTTGTTGTTAGTCTCCGAGGAGTCTGCAAAGAGCTGCCTAGGGCCTGAGCCACCCTCCACCTGCTGAGGATGGTCAGGAGTGAGAGTGACTGACAACCGGTGGGGCAGTCCCTGACCCAACCGAGAATCCTTGGTCGGAGCCCCTGATTTCGGTTGTGGAGGCGGAGATTCCACCACAATCAGTGGGGCTGCTGGTTTCAGCCGAACAACCGGCCCAGGTTTGGGCACCTCGACCACTGCGAGGGGTTGTTTTGGCCTTTCGTATGACAGCCACTTAAAGGCTGGGGAAGGTGATGGCGTTAGCTTGTTCCCAGACAGAAGGAGCTGCTGCCACATTAAGTCCTCATAGCATCGACACAATTTGCACCGATGCCTCTCCGAGGAGGATGAGAAGATAAGGATGATCATCGCAGCTTCAGCGGGATCGGCTGAACCGAGACGAGGTCCCGAGACCGAGACCGCCGGGTGTTTCCGAGGGTGGGTCTGGGAGGAGCGGGAAACCCATTCTCCTCAGCTCAGGAGCTCTAACCAGGGACTCCAGCACAGGAGGCACAGGCAAGTCCTCGGTTTCCACTGGGGAACCGTGAAGAAGGGTTGTTGGCTTCTCCAGTTGACAGCCGTCCAACAGATCGAGAAAAGTCTCGACCGATCGGGTGGGTGTCTCCAGCCGCTGATCTGATCGACACCGTGAAGCCAGTTGCCTTAGCTGCAACTCTCGGATCAAGCCGAGTGTTGACTGTCCAGGGAAGGGGACCTCTTCCGCTCCCACGAACATCGATGGTGGGACTTACCCTTCGAGTCCTTCTTCTTGGACCGAGAGGAGTGTCCCAATGGCCCCTCACCTTTAGTGGAGAGGGAATGGCAAAGCTCCTTAAAAGAAGCTGCATAGAAGGATCCCAAGGAGAGCAGGATAAATGCTGTGACCAAGGATGATGAAGATGCAGCCTGGGCCACCTCCTCCTCAATGGCAATCATCTGCTCGAGTTGCTCAGCCGAGCCAGCCACCACGGAAACCGCCCAACAGGCCTCCTTGGACTTCACCGGCGGATAACGTTTCTCAGGGCAACCAAGTTGGAGCTGGGCAGCATGGACTTTGAAGACGTTTGCCGAAAAAGACTTGCACAACTCGCAGACCTATGGATCGTGGTCAAACCCGAGGCAATAGACACACGTGGAGTGTGGATCGGTCCTGGACATCTTCTGCCCACATGGGCACCACCGAAAACTGGGAGTCGATCTGTCCATCGCAGCCATGAAGGAAGAAGCAGACCGAAGTCTAGAAAACTTTAAAATTATTTTCGGGTGAACCAAAGAGTTTGGATCCAGTCTAAATGCACAGCGCTAAGGAGGGAATCTGAGCTTCCAAGCGGTAAGGAAGATCTGGCATCATGGGGCAGAGCCAAGAGTTTTACCACCTGGGTGGGTGGGAGGAGCCAGCTTGAAGACCTTCTGGCAAGATTTAAAGTGGCAAGAAACATGCCAGACAGTGTGGATGAACAACATATCCATGTCCCTAGAAGGAAGGATTTTACTTAACTTGCACATCCCATGTGAGATGAAGTATTCTTTTTTTCTGAGGGATCCTACGTGCACAGTATCTATTTTATTTTTATGGATTTTTGCAATTTAATTATTTGCAATAGCTCATCAGGGATGCAGTATCTCATTCAATGGGGTCCTCCTTCTATTCAGTTTTATAGTTTGTATACCATGATAGCCCAGCTGAGAGGCAGTAGCTCATTTTCTGGGGATTCCTTTGTCTACACATTTTACAATATATTTACCTATCATAGCCCAGTTGAGATTCAATATCTCATTTTCAACTGTTGTTTCCTGTAGAGGTCCAGTCTCTACCCATGTTCACTGTTAATGTCTGGGGTAGCTCAGCTGAGATAAAGTATCTCATTTTCTGCTGGGGTGGTGAGGATCCAGTTCTATGCCTTATTTTACTGGTATGGCCCAGCTGGGATAAAAACACCATTTCAGTTTAAATGTCCTCTTCTCATTTTTAGAAATGCTAGCACAGTAAGTATAGCATTTGAAAATAAATTGCTTTTGATGATGAGATTCTGGGAGTTGTAAGTGGTTCCAGAGCTGGTACATATTTATAGATTTGGGAGATGTTCAAGGAGTCAAGAAGGTTTTAAGAGTGATGGCATTTTGAGACAATAAGAAGTCAAACACAGTGCCTGTAGTTAAAACAGAGAGAGTGTTCTCTTGTAGCACTGTGTACCAACAGCTGCAAATGCACTGTATAAAGTACATTTTCTGTGTTAAACAGCACAGTATAAATATTTTCTTACCTAATGGGCAGGCAATTGCCATACACACCAATGCCGTTCCTATGTATGCATATATACACTACATAGTAGTTCATAAGGAACCATTTTATGAATAACTCCAGATCCTCAGACGTTAATGTGTTCTAAAGAGACTCTTCACTAGAAAAAAAATGTTCCTACGGTAGGGTTCCAGGAAATGTTGCTGCAGGGTTCACTCATCTACCCCACACTATCACTGTCTCTCAGCTGTCTATGACTTTCTGTGATGTCCCTGACTTTTCCTCAGCAAATTCCTGCATTTCACCAAAATTTATCATTCCTGTCACAGCTGAATGAGGACTGAATTATAAATTTATGCCTGCCATTACTGTAAAATTCTAATTAATAAATGAAAATACATAGTATTTATTCAAAGCAATATACTGTAACAGCTTCTTGTGATGGTATGACTATTTTTTTCCAGATGTGTCCCTCATTTTGGTATTTTGTCCTTAATTTTGGCGACAACGGATGAGTGGTACAACACTATCTAGTGTATTACTCAGACACTGTGTAACTTTTGGGGGATGCAACCCAGAAGACATGGAATACCTCCACCAGTGGCAGCAGCAGGCATGTGCATTATACACAGTTGCGTATTGTTTTAAAGGAAGAACTTGCATATCTTTGAAGTGCCTGGTTGCACTGAAAGCCCACACTTAAAGAAAACAGCTCTGTCTGATTTATGGCTGCAATCATCCAGGGAAAACAAGAGGAAAACACAGGGGTTAGTGAGTAAACCCTGTTCACAGCCAAATTTGGATTCCAAGTCCAAAGCAATCTGTGAAACTCTTACTCATACTTTAGCCTTTTCAGACAAAGGTGGTAGTATCATTACGCTGCTGGAACCATACCCTCAAGGAAGTTGCAGAATTCTAAAAGGGTTAATGCTAAAAAAAGGTACTCCACTGATTAATTGTCTATTACTCTGGGTTGGGGGGAGCAGACAAGATGCCTGGGCATGGCAAACTTGTTGTCACTTATGAAAAACATTAGTATTAATGCTGAAGTATGCTATAAATGCGTTGAAACCTACCTGAGACAAAGTTGCTTAAAACAAACTGAAGAGTAAGACGCATTAGTGTATGGACATGGAGACGTTTGACTCGTCACCTTGTTTTAGGTCAGCTATGTGTTTCAGGGTAGATATAAGTAAACACCTAACTACAGTAGAAGCCGCTTTAACAGGATGGCTTGGTTTCAGCCGGAACATCCTGTTTAAACAGCATCTCCACAAAATGAAGCTGCCTTTTTTCTGTTTTGAGGTGTGTGAACAACATAACACCATACACCAGCAGGAGTGACTGTGAAAGGAACTTGACAGTTTTTATATATCTATATCTATATATATATATATATATATATATACACACACATATATATATATATATATATAGTTGTACTTTACATATTGTACTGTATTTGCGATTTAGTGCTTTTTGTTAAAACTTTAAAGAACAGTGTACACTTTTTCTTCCTGGAACTGATAAAAGTTGCCATCATAGTCATCGTCCGATAGATCATCTGATAGCAGCTCTGTAGCATGTGGCACATTGATGTATGAAGTAGCTTGAAAGGATGATGTGGAGGTTGATGGCTGCTCTGTATCACACACTACTGCCATCAGTTCTTGTACATTCATGATTCTGGGGGTGCTCGGCATCTTTTCTTGTTCCATAACAGGTGCACTTGAGACAACTGGGGTAAAGAAGTCAGTATGCTCTTCTGTTTTTTTAAGTGCATAATTTTGTATGCTCCATTAAGCATCGAACAATGAATCTGACAGTGTTTTGCCCACATTGCTGGCATCACATTAAAGCAGTTCTAATCCCAGAAAGTGCATCTGTGTTTGATACTTGCATCTCATCTTCTGTTGTTTCCTCCTTAGTTTGATCTTCAGATTCTGCTCCCTTAGAGATGGCACTTACAACCCCGGCATCAGACAGTTCATCAACTGTTGGTTCATTAGAATCCATGTCTATAAAGTCACAGAATGCAGCTGCATCCATAAAGGCAGGGATGCTTACATCCTCCAAACCACTGATTGCTGGCATTTCTTCTGTGGCAGTGGCATGTGTTTCATTAGAGACTCTTCTACAAAAACTAGCTTTCCAGAAACAATGTTCAACTCACTGTGCCTTCACATCCTGCCAAGCTTGGTGCAGCATGTAAATGGAATCAGACAGATTAACCTTTCTTGCAATCTCTACTGCATGTGCAGTCTCAGCCTCATCAATGGAAAGGAACATTTTTGCTGCAACAGAGGATCTGTAGTGTTCTTTTAAGTTTTTGATTATGCCCATATCAATGGGCTGGATTATGCTGGTGGTGTTTGGGGGGAAAAACACAAGCTTTACTGAGTTAAGCTGCTTAACAAGATTGTGAGGGTGTGCAGAACAATTGTCAACAAATAGGATGATTTTTCTCCTCTGTCTGCAAAGTTCTACATTCCAAACAAAGCCAGTTGCCAACTCAGGAAAAATTGCACCAGTCATCCATGCATTGGTTGAACTGGTGTAGATCCCAGGTAGGCAAATGTAAGCATCTACATTTTCCAGTGACAACAAGATTTTGCTTCTCCCTGCCAGACGGATTAGTGCAACAAGGCACAAAATCCTGTCTTTAGCTTCTCCCCATCAGTTCATCTTGCTTTAAGGTGTGGCCACAATCTGGATAGCCACAGCAGAAAAGACGAGTTTCACCAGCATTCCAGGCATCTGCTGGTTGATAGCCAGCAAGGTGACCAGGCAGTACTTCTTTCCATTTCTGGGCAGCAATGGCATCTGTGTCTTGTTTTTCCCCATGCTCCCACTTGAAAACAATTTGATAGCACTGTTTCCACCATGACAGCCATCCATCAGTGGCATGAAATCCTTCATGCCCCATCTCGTTTGCAAGATATGATGCTTTTGCCTTAAGCATGGGCCCAGATATGTGCACACCCTTTTGCAGAGCCTGTGAGAACCACAGGAGGGGGCCCATATCCACTTCAATGTCTTTACCCTTTTCCTTTTGCAACAGGGATTCAAGTTGGTCAGCCAATCACTGAGGATCGCATTGCAATTTTTACTGATGTGCCCAGCCTGGCTCTTACAGATTTTGAACTCCACAGCAACAGAAGGCAGAGACCTTGAAGAAGTTGCTAGTGCTTCAGCACTTGACACACTCAGATAATGTGAGCTCATTCTGAGGAAGAGATATGTCAGAGTAGGAACACAGAAAGCCAGCAACAAGGTGATGTGCCTGAGATCAACACCAGTCAAGATGAGAACACTTTGATCACTAGGCTGTACTTACTAAAGGTGCTAAAAGGTTTGTATACTTAGCCAAACAGGTAACATCTGCCTGAAAATCATCCCACTAAGGCGGCGTTGGTGCTTTTGTGTGTCCCGCTTAAACATTTCCTGAGCCCTATGTTTTTTAATTACTAAAATGTGTCTGGTGAGATGTCCTGCTTAAGCAGATGTCTGGCTTAAGCACGTCTCGTTTAGATGGAGTATACTGCATTGCTAATAATACGTTATTGTGTACCCCAAAGTGTCTGTACTGTAATACGTATAAGAATTTAAACTAAGAAGATGACCTTACAGAGGACTGTGACTATTACTAATCTGATAAGGCACACTGACCATTTTCATTTTCAGTACTTTTAATTATTTATATTTTTAAATAGTAGTTTTTCCATCCTGGCCACTTCCCTGTCTGCTGCTGGCAACCACCCATCCCTATCTGCAGCCCCCAGATACTGGTCATTGGAAGTGCTGGCCAATTCCTTCAGTCAGTTGCCAGTCTGAATCCTCAAACTGTGGTAGGCAGAGAGGGTCTGAGCCAGCCCAGTACACAACTTTCCACATCCTCTAAAGAGTGCCCCCAAACAAGACCAGTCCTTTTAGGTTGTGTAACTCAGACCAGTGGGCAACAAAACACATTTTCAATAGGGAGAGATTAGGACCCAACTTCTGAAGTTGCCTTGGCAACACACTGAGCTTAACCAAGGATTCACTTGAATCTGTGGAACCAAAGACTCCAAACTTTTTTTTCCATTTATTAAGGTACCACCATGTGAATGACTATGTTTGCATAGCACTACAGAGTCAATCACACATGGGTACTAAAACGGGCAACATACAAAGGCAGCTGAGTGTTAACTGACAGATGCAGGAATTATAACATATAAACATGGCGGGGGGGTGTTGCTAAGTCAGTGCGTACAAGTTTGAAATTCATGGCAACACCCCTGACCTCCACCAAACTGAAATCTCTGCTATAGTCTAGTCAAATCTGGCCCTAACAAAAAAAATGTGAGCCAAAGGTTACCACACTGAGCAGCCAGAATTGGGCATGCTCCACATTATACAGGGTGCTTGTAAAAATAATTTATCAAAATGAGCACCCAACAGTTAAAATAAATTCAGTTACTGTGAGGAAAACATTTGTCTCATATTCTGAGCTTCACAGTTCATCAACAAATTAAAGCCACAGTGCAACAAAATAAATGTGTTTCCAAAAAAGCTAGTTTCAGCTACAGTTAAGAAAATATTAGTATACCAGTCAGATGTACTTGTCTAGGTACCTTCTATGCAGCACCATGCATTTTTTGTTAGTTTTATCCTAACCCTTGCCAGGCCTACAATGCTATTTTTTTTTAAGAGTTTCTTTTTATCCTGCCTGTCCTACTCTCTTTGTCCCTCCTTCGACCTGTCAACCCCTCAGACTGGCATCACAGAGTCTGCCCCCAGAGTGCCAGGCCTCTCCATTGTACTTCTTCGATGCCCAGTCATCCCCCCGGGTGGGGTGAGAAAGGACCCCTCTTCCTCAACCTTCAGAGGAGAACCTGCATGATGGGTTCTGCCTGTGGATTGGTGGCTGGGAGGTGTGGATCGGTCATCATCTAGGACCGAAGAGGGGGGTTTCTCTGTTTTCTGTGGTCCCCTTCCACCTCTGAAGATGCTGGCTTGGATAGATGACATGCTGATGCATGACACTACCAAGTGCCTAACGGCGTCCTCCCCTCCCCAACTCCAGCACCATTGGAGCTGCCAAAGCCCTGAAAACCCCCCAAAGGAGGAGAGCATCAATTGTGATGCTCGATTGTCCTTCCCCCTGCCAACCCAAGTTCATTCCTGTACCCGAGTCACTGATGTGGTGCGAAGTGTGGCGTCCAGCGCCTCTACAATGCTATTTCTATGCAAATATGGGGTCATCTTTTTTCTTGAGAAAAAATTTAATTCAAACATTTATAAAATATTCAAATTTTCATGGAATTAGAAATTTATACCATCAAATAAATCTGTAAGATACCTGGAATCTTTTATAGTTAAAAAAAAGTAGGGTAACATGTTTTGCCCAATTTCGTTGTACTGCTGCTTTAAAACAAAAATATGGTTATGTTATAGTTATATGAAAAAATATTTTTCTGCAATTTAGCAGAAAAACTTATTGAGAATAAACTTCAGAAAATATATAGAAATCTAAATATGAATAAAGTCAAATTAGGGTTTACAATTTAGTCATAGTTATTATCTGTTTCCTTATTTGTTTATTGTACGGTGGGAGTGGGGGAACCACAATCTGCAGAAGAGTTAAGTAAAAGCTGCAGATGCTTAGAGCCAGTACTGATTGACCCTCCGTCCCATCACATGTGGAGGCTCACCAAGAAGCCCCTGCAGACACAGACCAGGAACAGCACAAATATAAAAGCAAATATTTCTCATGGAAAAGATGGCAGAGTGCCAACGCCTGTTGAGATGAAGATGCACAGGTATGAGTGTATGCATCCATCCATGTACACACACAGGTACTTACTTGGTTTCAGTATATTAGGATGATAACTAGATTTACAGAATACTAACCATGCAGACTTAGTGGTCAGTATTTTATAACACTAATCTTTGTCAGGAGATATTTTCTACCCCAGTGCCTCTGCATTTTAGCATATGAAGGTTTTCAGTGGTTTTATTCCTATTTTAGGGCAGTCAACAAGTAAACCTGCCAACACTGCCTTCCACTGCTTTAAAAATCACCAAAATGCTGGAATGCATAGGGAGAGTATCTGACAGTAGAAACAGGGAGGTGATACTTTCACTGTACAGATCTATAGTGCAATCCCATTTGGAATACTGTGAACAGTTTTGGAGACTATACCTCAAGAAGCATAAGAACAGGATAGAAACCATTCAGGAAAGGGCAACCAAAATGATACAGGGGCTTCAGGGGCTGCTGTACAGTGGGTGGCTGGAGGTG
The DNA here is from genome assembly GCA_016271365.2 of Neoceratodus forsteri. Lineage (NCBI taxonomy): Eukaryota > Metazoa > Chordata > Ceratodontiformes > Ceratodontidae > Neoceratodus > Neoceratodus forsteri. The sequence goes on along the minus strand of CM028138.1, from coordinate 762,735,153 downwards.
TTAAACATGTACTTACTTTTATCTAGGACAGAAAGGGGGGACATGATAGAAACCTCGAAGTACACGAGGGGTCACAATTCAGTACCCTATGCTGAACTATTCACCAAGGCTCCCAACTCAAACATGAGGGGGCATGGATGGAAACTGAGGGTTGGGAGTTTCAGGAGGGATCTTAGAGAGCACTGTTTCTTTGAAAGGATTGTGTAGCCATGGTACAAATTACCTGTGGAGGTGGTAGAAGCTAGGACTGTATCAGCATTCAAAAGAGGTTGAGATAAGGAATACGTTAGAATCAAATCCACAAGGGAGTCTACTAGCTAGGACCTAGGATCACCAATGATCTCAGGATCTCAAGGGTTGACTTGATGGACCTTTGATCTCCTTCTGCCATCACCCTGCTATATTTCCATATTTCTATGTCATATCTCCTCTCTCTCTCTCTCTCTCTCTCTCTCTCTCTCTCTCTCTCATCTGGCCTTCATCGAGTACATGCCTTGAGCCAATCCTTGCAAGAGCTGCCCTGCTGGCCTTGAATCAATCTGGTCAAACTATGTTGCACTGTCTCCAGCCTGTCCTCATCTTTCCTTAGGCGAGGACTCCAGAACTGGGCACAATACTCTAGGTGGGTCTTCAACAGTGATCAACAGAGAGGTAGTAATGCCTCCTTTATTTTGACAGTCAGTACCTCTTCCTATACACCCAACATTCTGTTTGCCTTACTGAAGACCTGGTTACACTGGCTTGATTGTTTTAAGGAGTTACTAATGATAAGTCCTAAGACTGTTTCCTCAGAGGTTATGCCAAACTTTATCCCCGCCCCATCCAGAACTCTGTCCAGGGTTCTTGTTCTCTGTATGCATCACCTTGCACTTTTGGCATTGAATTTCAACTAACTATCCTATGACCCCTCTCTAACCTTTGCAAATTTCTTTGCATCTCCTTAATCTCCTTAGCTTTCTACTCTGCCACAGAGCTTGTCCGTGAAGACACATATCTTGCCTTGGCTTCCTTCTCCCATGTCACTGACAAACATATTAAAAGGGCTGGTCCCAGGACCGATCCATGTGGCACTCCACTGGTAACCTCCCTCTTTCCTAATTTGACTCCACTAACCATAACCCTCTGCTGTCACCTGTACAACCAGTTTCTCGCCCATCTAACTGTGTCCTTCATTGCACCCAGCTCCTCTATCTTATTCAGCAATCTTCTGAGAGACACCAATTCTGTGAGGCACTGATCTGAATGCTTTGCTGAAATCAATGTAGAGTAAATCCAAGCGTGGTCCTTGTCCACTGTCATCAGGTTGGTCTGTCAAGACATCCAGCCACAGGTCCATGCTGTTTACTATCCTGGAGTCCACTGTTTTCCAGATAGTCCTCAAGGTCATCTCTGACTAGAGTATCTATTAGTTTACCCATGATAGAGGTAAGTCTGACAGGTCTGTATTTACCAATTGCTCCTTCACCACACCCTTTATGGAATGGGACTATGTGCATTACCCTGCTGTCCTTTGGAACTACTCCTGTCTGAAATGAGCTACTGAACAGCCCTATCATGGGTTGAGTTAGTTGTGTTGAAAGTTCTTTGAGCACCCTAGGGTGCATCCATTCTGCCCTGGAGCAAAAGCTATCACTGGGGCTGCTAGCCATTTCCAAATCCTTTCACTGGTAAATACTTGCTGCCTCATTGCTGGGATCCCCCTTACAGTCACCTTAATGCCACTCTGTGGCACAGGCCTTCTATCTTCTCTTGTGAATACAGAGCAGAAATAGTCATTAAGAACAGCTGCTTTATGTCCATCTGCCTCATTTACCCCACCTCACTCTGTTAGCCTAACAATTCCTCCCACCCACTTCGCCACAGCTGGTATGGCCTTCAACACTTCACCAGCTGCAGGGCTGCCCACCAGCCCCTCCATTCCAGACTATCCAGAGTCCTCACCACCACACCTCCTTCCAGCTCTTCCTGGTCACATTCAAAGCAAGTTGAGCAACTCCTAATCAAGTTGGATACCAGGAAAGGGCAGGTGCTGATGGAATCGAAGCATTCTTTCTGAAAAATAGAGTCATCTATTAGCTGCACCCATCATGCACATATTTAACCTTTCCATCTCCATGATTGCTGTTCCCTCCAGCTGGAAAACCAAACCATGCATATCATCCCACTATTCAAGCCTGGAGACCGGAACGACCTCATCAACTACAAACCAATTTCTATTCTACTGGTCTTGTTCAAGCTAATGGAAAAATTAATGCATGTTCAAACAAAACAATATCTGTAGAACCTTAACCTACTTAACCCACTCCAATCAGGATTCAGGCAGAATCACAGTACAATCTCAGCCCTTGCAAAGGTAACTAATAACTGGTTCTCCGCCACTGACAACAAACAGTCTACTTGTGCCATTTTGCCTTAACTTAAAGTAAGGCATTTGACACAGTGCAACATACCCTCCTCCTGCACTGACTAACATCCCTGGGATTTCATGACACTACGGTAAGATGGTTCTCTAGTTACCACTCAAATAGGCTGCAAAGAATCAAGGCTGACAGAGCCATGCTGGATACGGTGTCATCATGAGGGAAGTTCCTCAGGGATCTATTCTAGGACCCCTCCTCTTCACTATTTACATCAACACATGGAAAAAAAATATTCAACAATCTGAGCTGCACTTTTCTGCCGATGATTCAGTCCTCTACACCTCTAGACCTTCACTGCATGAAGCCTGTGCTGACTTACAATCTGATTTCAATCAGCTACAGTTCAAGCTGGCCCATTCAAAACTTCTCCTAAATGCAAAGAAGACCAAAGGTGATGCTTTTACTCATCAAACCATATGCCCTCTATTCTTAGTACTTAGAGTACCTCACTGCCTATTACTGCTATATTCAGGGACACCCTCGAGGTTGTGGATCAATTCAAGTATCTTAGAATATGGCTAGACAGAAACTAACTTTTAGGGCCCATATCAACTGCCTTGTCAGCAAGCTAAAAGCCAGGCTGGGGTTCTTCTGCAGGAACAGATCCCTATTTACACTTGACTGCAGAAGAAGATTGATCCAGGCCATATTCCTACCACTCCTTGACTACGGGGATATAATTTACAATTGCAGTGCACCAACTCACACTCACAAACTTGATGTCCTGTACCATCATGCATTATGTTTCATATTAAATGCTCTGGCCAGGACACACCATTGTACCCTCTACTCTTCTTTGAACTGGACCTCACTATCAACCAGGCGTATGTTCCACATTGGGCAGTGTACTTTAAAACTGCTGACTGGCAAGTTACCTCAGTACATATGCTCCCTAGTGCACAAGTCTCACAACGTGTATGCACTGCGCACCTCAGACTTTGTGCTTCTAGATGTTTCCAGGACACATACTAATCAGGACAGAGGTGCCATTAGTTTCATCCTCTCATCTATGTGGAACCAGCTGCAAAAAAACATGAAGCTAACTGAGATAGTCACGTTAAATTGCTTTAGGTCCCTAGCCAAGAAAGCATCTGAAGTGGTCTGCCGCTGCTCCTCACACTAAGCTAATATATGAATCCTCACTGTCCCTTCTGCTTGTCACCCTATCCCTGTCTCCCCACCAACCACCCAGCCTATCCTCTCACCCATCTGCCCCACCCACCCACCCCTTTATTCCTATCCCAACCCCTTTACCCATTCTGCCTCCTAGCACTTTGTCCCTTCCTCCACCTCCCTGTCTCCCTGTCCCCTCCCTACCCCAGTCACTTCCTCCCTAGACCCCTCCCTGTACCCCATCTCTGTGTACAATATTCCTGTCCTGCTGAACTTACCTGTCTCCTACCCCTCCTACCCTACTCCAGTCACCACCCTTCCTAAACCCTCCTGTACCCCACCTCAGTGCACAATATTCCTGTCCTGCTGAGCTTAACACCCTCCCTTTCCCCCACTTCCCTGTCTCCCTACCCCAGTCACCACCCTTCCCTAGACCCCTCCCTGTACCCCATCTCTGTGTACAATATTCCTGTCCTGCTGAACTTACCTGTCTCCCTACCCCTCCTACCCCTACTCCAGTCACCACCCTTCCCTAAACCCCCCTCCCTGTACCCCACCTCAGTGCACAATATTCCTGTCCCTCTGAACCTACCACCCTCCTCTGCAATGTCATATACAGCCCCATGTTTTCACTTTTGTCTTTTTTCCTTTTCCTCCTGCCCTATGTGTATCATCTTTGTGCACATTAGTGCAGTTAGTTTATTACATGTAATGTATCAGTTATTTGCAACAATCCAAGTTGTACCTCATCATTGCCATTTCTGTTTACTCGTGCTATCCAAATCTGTTTTGTATAAAATCATGTATGTCATTGTATTGTTTGAAATCTCCAGGACCTCCCTGTGAATGAGCTTGCTCAATGGAGTGATTCCTGTAATAATAAACCTGAACTTGAAACTTGAACTATAACAAAATTTTATAAATTATGCACAATTTATGCAACAGAAGCAGGTAAAAGGGCAACATAAAAGTGATATCTTGAATTTATGCATCAGGAGCCAATTTCTAGCAAATGGCACGAAAGGAGTGATATAACTGATTTATACAACAGGTGTCAGGTGAGGGGGAATGACAAGATAAAAGTGATAAAATGAATTTATACAACAGGAGTCAAAGTAAAAATAGTAAGATAAAAGCGATATCTAATATTTATAAAACAAGAGTTGAGGTAAAATGACAAGATAAAAGCGATATCTAGTATTTATACAGCAGGAGTTGAGGTAAAATGACAAGATAAAAGTGATATCTAGTATTTATACAGCAGGAGTTGAGGTAAAATAATGGGATAAAAGCTGATATCTAGTATTTATACAACAGATGTTGAGGTAAAATGACAAAATAAAATGATATAATGGATTTATACAACAGGAGTTGAGGTAAAATGACAGGATAAAAGTTGATATCTAGTAGTTATACAACAGGCATTGAGGTAAAATGACAAGATAAAAGTGAAATCTAGTATTTATACAGCAGGAGTTGAGGTAAAATGACAAGATAAAAGTGATATAATGGATTTATACAACAGGAGTCGAGGTCACTTGACAAGATAAAAGTGATATCTAGTATTTATACGGCAGGAGTTTGAGGTCAAATGACAAGATAAAAGTGATATCCTGTATTTATACAACAGGAATTGAGGTAAAATGGCAAGATACAAGTGATTTATAGTATTTCTACAACAGGGACCTCATTTTCAAAAGGGTGTGTTTAGCACAAGGTGTCTGTGCCAAATGGGTATGGTGCAAGAGACAGCTTGTGTCAAACTTTTGGACAATCCTGATTTTCAAACAAAGGCTGCATAGAAATTGGGATGCCTTGTGACCAAGTCACTCTGTGCCACCCTTGCGACAGAAGCATCCATGCACTAGGTCACAAGGGGGATTGTATCATGGTGGAGCTGCACTATCCCCATATTTGAGATTTTTGAAGCCCTGCCATGGATGCAACAAGTGGCTCCACTTAGACCAGCCAGGAGATGGTCTACGGGACTTGCACCACTGTGGCTATAGAGAGGAGCAGAAGGAGCATGGGGATGCCATAATGGGTGTCATGGAGACAACAGCACTGCCAAGGATGTGCAGTGGCACCCAGCAGAGGTACCATGTGGAAATTCACATAGCCAATGGGATGGGACCGCTTCCTGGAGGGTTGGCAGGGACTGAAATAGACATTCCCCCAAGATGGGCTCATCCCTGGCACACGCCCCATAGGTGCAACATGCACAACCCTGTAGGTGGGGAGATGTAGCTACTGGATGAGGGCTGTCAGTGGTAGAGGGGCACATTCTCTGGGCAGCACAACAGTCCCCTAGTACCCACTCCCGTGCATGGTGACAGGCTGTTCCCCACCTACAAAGGTTATGTGTGTTGTGCCTATGGGGCAGGTGCCAGGGATGTGCTTACCTGGGGCCATGTCAGTGTCCATCCCTACCAACCCTTCAGGAAGTGGTCCCATCTTATCAGTTGTGTGGCTTTCCACATGGTACCACTGGCAGGTGCCCCCACAACCCTGCCAGTGCTGCTGTCTCCCTGACACAATCTAAGGCACCCCTTGTGCTCCTTCTACCCCATTACCCCTCCTGACATGCAGATTAACCCCAACCCTTGTGGCCCCTCTTAACACTGTGCTGGGTGGAGGTGCTGGATCCCTGCGTCAATCACCGCAGGTGCACCAAATGTTTGGCACAAGCCTGCATCTGTGGCACCTCCTGGGTCTTTGGCACAGGGACCCTCCCCCTTTTAAAAAATCTGGTGCAGGGTCCTGGATGCACCCAGAGTTTGCCACAGCCTTAGAGTGACACAACTTGCGTCACTGCAAGGGCTGTTTTAAAATCAGGCTCCACAAGTTGAGGTAATATGACAAGATAAACATGATGGCCCAGATATTCAAACTGCGCCATTCTGAGGCACAAGCCCCTGCGCTGCTCAAAATAGTTGAGCAGGGTGTGGTCGGGTGATATTCAAAGGAGTTCGCTATTGAGCAACTCTCTGAAATCCCAACCACAACACTGCGCGTGGTGCAGTGGAACTTGCACCACCATAAGTTGCCAGAGTTGAGCATTAAACTTAGGGTTGGCTGTAGCTCTGCACCACATGCGCAGCCCTACCGGACAGTCAGTCGGCGGGCGGGCGGGGCGGCAGGCAGGTGGATGCTGCCGCCACCGCCGCGGGGTGGGGAGCGGGTGGAGGGGCTTGCAGGGGTGGGGGGACACTACAGACAATGGGAGATGTTTGGGGGGTGATGGACATTCTGCCCGCGATCGGGCTTTACGGTCCACTAGACCACCAGGAGATATCTGCTGGGGGAGGTTATATCCTGCTCCGCGATCGGGCACTGGGGGGTCATACATGTTCTGCCCACGATCAGGCTGTGGGAGATGTGGGGGTTTCTAACTGTGATGCCCTGCGCATCGGGCTGTGGGATATGTGTGGGGGTTTCTAACTGTGATGCCCGGATCGGGCTGTGGGATATGTGTGGGGGGTTTCTGTAACTGTGATACCCGCGATCGGGCTGTGGGAGATGTGTGGGCGGGAGGGTTCATGTTACTCTATGCCTGCGATCGGGCTGGTGGGGGGCACAGGGACCGAGTTGGGAGGCAGCCAGGGGTGGCAGCTGCTGTGTTGTGCCCTGCAATACAGCAGCTCACCTGTGGGTGGCCCTCAACTTGATCCTTTTTTTTTTGGCTCAAGGTTGTGCAGGCGCAGGTTGGGGGTTGCGCATGCACAACTCTGCACAACCCGACTGAATATCAGGTTGCGCAGGTTATGCATGGTTCCTCCCCCTCCTGTTGAGCATGCATTCATTTGCATTGCTCTTTTGTGCAACCTGTTGCCAGTGGAGCAACTGCCTCCTGCTGAATATCGCAGAATGGTGCAATGTAGGACTTGCGCATGTGCAACCCTGTTGGGCATGGAGCAACCCTTTTGAATATCTGGGCCCATATCTAGTATTACTACAACAGGTGTTAGGGTAAAATCACAATATATATGTGATATCTAGTATTACTACAACAGGAGTTGAGGTAAAATGACAGAATAAAAGTGCTACCTAGTATTTGTACAACAGGGGTTAGGGTAAAATGACAGGATAAAAGTGCTATCTAGTATTTATATAACAGAAGTTGGGGTAGGGTAAAATGACAAGATAAACATGAATCATAACTAGTATTTCTACAACAGGAGTTAAGGTAAAATGACAAGATAAAAGTGATCTTGGAATTATACAGCAAGAATGGGCGTAAAATGGTAAGATAAAAGTGAAATCTTTGTCTATGACAACAATAACAGTGAAATATCAAAAATATGTTGCTATAAGTATTGTTATAATTGAAACCTTAAAGATTAGTGCCATCACAACAGAATACTGAGTCAATCAGAGAGCAGCATTCACAGTGACATCACAATTGTCCAGTGCAGCAGTGAAGCCAGCAACCAAATGCAAGAAAAACAGTTAAAGCTTCAAAGAGCAGATTTAAAAGTTATAGCTAGTGTAACTCACTAAATTCACTAAAAATAACACTAACAGCTTAATCTGGTTCAAGGTCAGTTGGCATTCAACTGTATCCCTTGAGTCGTGCCTGAAAATAGGCAGGATTTGTCTAGTGCACTTACCTGGTCAACAAAAATGAAATAAATAAACCCCCTTGTTCCCTGAGGTTATTAGAATCCCACTTAAAACCAGCGGCAGGCAGGGAAAGGCACTGTGTGGGATACCAGTTAAATGGGTTTCACACTGTCTCACTCTGTCTTCATTTTCAGCCGAGCTGGAGTGGTGATGTCATCATAGAATTCTTGCAGCAGCATAAGCCACAATGGAATGCTAGCTGAAAAGGGGCTAGCAATAGAACATTGGGGGTTTCAGGTCAGTCTTCAGAGAGAGCAGTGTCTAGTGCAGACTCAAGAGGAGAGGAGTGCTGCTGTGTGCAGCTCCTCACAGCCTAGCTCTGGTATAGAGCTACCTAGATCTACTTGGGTTGTGTGTTCTCACCCTAGAGAGGAACACAGAAGAGACCAGAAGGAAGTGGAAGAGACAGTTCCTTGTGTTGTTCCAGTGCCCCATCGCTGGAGGGAGGGGGGAAATTCCAGGAATCCAGGGGCAATCCCCTAGTCCAGCCTGGAGGGGAAGAAGCTGCCTGAAGTGTGTTGTTGTGAGTACCTGAGAGAGACAGTTTGTGGGAAGAAGCCCTGGGGCACCTGCATACCTCGGGTGAGTTTGCTCTGATAAAGAGACTATGTTTCACTGGAGACAGAGTGTAGTGTAAAGTGTCTGCCTATTGTGGGGTCAAAGGAAGACTTGCTAAGTACCGAACTTTTAATCTGTGTATGGCTTAGAAGCATCTGCAACAGTGGGGGCCTAGGTTAAAGACAGAGCCACTTACAGTACTTTTAAAGTCAGGACACTTCCAGAGATGTAGGATGTTAAATGTGTAAAACATTTCTAAAGTGCATCTACGAAATGTGTTTCTGAAGAAAGGTGTTGAATCCAAAATGAATGGCTGAGTATAGATTTGGGAGCAAGAGGTGGGAGACCTCACATCTGGAGTAACCAGGTTTACCTCTCTGGGTTCAGTTTCGGCACCTATGGTTTTCTCTTAGGCACTTGGCCAGTGTCTGAAGAAAGCACCCAGATGTGGGATTGTGGATTTTCCCTTAGAGCTAGAGAATGCTTATGGGTGGTATAGGGAGCCACCATCAACCTCCATTTCATATGGAAAAGTGTCCTAGTACTGGCCGGGGTGCCAAGTCAAGAAATCCAAGAGAAGTGTACCAGTTTGGGCCGTGGTGCCCAGAGCTGTTCAGAACAAGAGGGTTCAATTGTGAGGAAGTGTGCTCTGTACCCATGTAATCTGCATTGCCAGTGAGTGTAGCGCTGTGGGGGTCCATCTTCGCTTTGTTTATTTTCTGTGTCATGTGAATAAAAACCACACTCGAGAATCCCATTCCTGGTTTGGACATTTTCAGTTATTGCTTCCTGTGTCCGGAGTTACTTGGGTGCCCCTGTCCAGAAGTACAAACCTAGCCCAATGCTGAGCAATCGCATTCTCCCAAGGACCCAGGTTGATGGCCATGCTAAATGGTCCCCTCTGGTGTGATCCAGGTACTGTAGTTGCCACGCTTGGTTTGCCTGTCTGAAGGATGGCAGGCTCAGTAGTAGAAGTAATGGGTCCACAGTTTCTGTAAAAAGAAAGATGCATTTTGTAGTAACTACCCCCACACCTCTTGGTGGTGCCTTGATGTGAGAGGAGCAGCCCCTGCTGACAGAGAAAACGGGGGGGGGGCAGGGGGTAGGTCACACTAATAAATCAATGTTGGCTAAATTGAAAACCCAAAATTGTGACTTACAATATGCAGTTAATCATTACCTGTGAGGGGGCAGGACTTTTGTCACTTGTAATTTATAGCCCTGCCTCCTCACACATGAAGATAAATTGAGCCAGGCATTGCATACCCCATAAAATCATTCAGATAGTCAAGTCCTCAATCATTTGTGCCAGTAGTAGCTCAATGATAAATGTGTATAACACCTGTGATTCTGTCTTAGATGTAGTACCCCCATCTACATTACTTAATATACAGTACTGAGTACCATTTTAAGACTTTTATGAAAAAAAAATCATTTTTAAGGCAGCATGGGTATAGCCATGCTGTCTTATTGTCATGAAGTAGAATAGGAAAGGGGACAGTAATGCTATCATGTGTCCCTCCACAGTGCCACAATCATTTTCCCAGCATTGACTTTCCACTGGCCCTTCCATCCACAGACCTGACAACCCCCCTCTCATCCCCCTCCTGCTGGGGCACTGAAGAAATAGTACTGTACACTTTTTAAAAACTCAGGATTTCATCACCCTTTCCAAGCATATTCTGCTGTCAGTTTCTTATCAGGCAGGCACTAGGACCTTGAGGAAGTGGAGTCTCACAGGCTAAATGGATTGTAGTTCCTGAGTCAGAGTGCAACAGCCTACATGGAACTTAGAAGAAAGTAAACAGAACTACAGTATTTTTAAAAAACACATATAGGTAAGCAAAAGCTGCTGTAGGTACACAGCACCTGAAAGACTGTAAATGTTTCTTCTTTAATTCCTTAAGTTAAACAGCTGTGATATTCTACATTCCAGAATTCTGTTTAACAAACTATTTAAGATCAATGGCAAATGGTTTATAATGTTTTGCTGTGTTGTGCCTTTTTCCAGTTTTGTTCCTGGTATCTAGCAATGCTGCAGCTGTTTGGAAAAATGATTTTATTGTGAACACTTTATTTTCTCCTCTTGGAGTTTCAGCCTCTGAAAAGTATGTCAGAAGGAAGTCTGTTCTATTTTCGGTGTCTTTCTGCCTGGTCAAACAGTGCTGTAAGGACATCATAGGGGTGCTATTTTGCATAATTGTCTCCATGGAGACCATTTAACAACACAGGAACTCTGAGTAGCATTCCAGCAGATTAGTTCCGTAAACAACAAAGTGTGTCTGCAGCTTGTTCAGAGTTGAACAGCACCGTAACTGCCATTTGTCCAGACAAGCACAACAAAGCTATCAGCCCCCTCATAAAATTCTAGTACACTACTAACATGCAGCAGGACCCTCTGAGCTGTTCAGTAGATAGATACAGGCTCCCACGATGATACAGCACATGACATCATTAGTACAGTAGCCTTAGTGCAGCACAGTTGAGAAGACCATGCACAATGCTTTGGGTAAACTCACAATAATAGGTGACAAACTATTATTTCAAAATCAATGTTAATAGAACAGCACAAGTGCCATCTGGAACTATATGGTTAATGCAGCAGATTCAAAAGCCTGCTTTTTAAATTGTAGACATTTTATATATGTATGTATGTATTTATTTGTTGGAATTTGGGAATCAACCTTGAAGTAAAAACTCTTTTACAAAGGTCCACATCCATTTGACTCAGTGCCACACAATGCTACACAGTAGGCTAACCTGCAAATTGAAGAGTCTGGGAGCAGGGAAGAAACTGGTAAGATGGGTCAAGAACTGGCTGCAGGGTAGACAGAAAAGGTAGTAGTGGGAGGGGGAGGCATTCAAATCCAGGGCAGTAACAAGTGGTGTAAAACAGGGCTCAGTGCTGGGACTGGTTCTGTTTAACATTTTCATAGCCGACGTTGCAGTGGGGATTAAGAGCAAAATCAGACTCTTCGTAGATGACACAAAGATTTGTGCCAAAGTAGATGGGGGGATGGAGCAAAAGTACTTTAGGAGGATTTGATAAAACTTGAGGAATGGTCTCACACTTGGCAGCTTGGTTTCCATGCCAAGAAGTGCAAAGTGATGCATTTAGGAGGCAAGAACCCAGGACACAATTACTGGCTGGAGGGTGTCCCATTAACAAAATCCAAGAAGGAGAAGCATCTGGGAGTGCTGGTAACTGGGGAGATGAACCACTCTGCTCAGTGCAGGAAGGCAGCAGTGAAGGAAAACAGGATGCTGTGGTGCATAGCAAGGGGGATTACTTCTAGGCATGTGGAGGTCATCTTTCCCCTATACAAGTGCCTAGACAGACCACACCTGGAATACTGTGTGCAATTATGGCACCCCTACTTGAAAAGGAACTTCACACTACTGGAGGGGTACAATGCAGGGCAACAAAAATGATCTTGGGGCTGGAGGACAGACCATATGAGGAGAGATTGAGCTCAATATGTATACCCTGGAGGAAAGACGGGAGAGAGGGGATATGACTAAAACCTTCAAGTACCTGAAGGGTTTGAACAAAGTAGACACCAGATGTATATACAATCTGAAAGGCAGAAGGGAAAACAGGGGACATTCTATGAAGTTGGAAGTGGCAGGTTCAAGAGGGAAATGAGGATGCACTATTTCATAGAAAGGGTGGTGGCAGGGTGGAATGCTCTACCAGAGGAAGCTGTATCATGGCAGAGTGTTGGGAGCTTGAAAAGGAGGTGGGACAGATACAAGGAGAGGGTACAAATCGGGAGGGGTGGGAGGTGGGAGGGCATATGTGAGGGGGCATATGGGGGAGGGGCAGCTGCAGTCTAATAGAATGAAGTGCTGCACACTTGAGCAGACTAGACAGACTGAATGGCCTGTATCTGCAGACAATTTTATATGTTCATATTAAATGGTGTAAAGTCAAATATAGTTGAATTCACAGTACAAACAGAGACAGCTCAATTATCAGTACATAATTGAATTCAAAGAACAAAATACAAACATAGTTGAATTATCAGTACAGGAAGTAACAAAAGAATAGAAAACAGCCATGTTTCTTATGAGTTTCATTAAGGGTTAATAATAAGTGTTGTATGGCATAAGGAAGTATATGAGAGAAAGGAAAATGGCGGACAGGGAGAGAGTGGTGTAGGGACAGAGCAGCCCAATGGGAGCCTTGTCACACTGCATTACAGCTTTGGAGCTGAGCAGCTGGGGAGGGTGAATGTGAGATAATGTGGTAAGGTGGGAGAAGGTGGTTAAAGAGAGAGGGAGGGAGGGAGGAGGGAGGGGAGAGGGGAAGAAGGTGTAGACAAAGTAGTGGAGGGATAAGGCAGCATGGATTCACAGCGAAAAGGTCATGCCAGACGAATCTAATAGATTTCTTTGACTGGGTGACCAAAGTAGTAGATCAGGGAGGGACTGTGGACATGGCCTACCTAGACTTTAGCAAGGCATTTGACTCAGTCCCACACAAAAGATTAATATACAAGTTAGCCAGCCTGGGAGTGGGTCCCAAGATGATAGCCTGGGTAAAGGAATGGCTGGAGAATAGGACACGAGAGTAATAGTAAATGGGAGTCCACTCTGAAGAAAGGGGGTTACTAGTGGGGTGCCGAGGGTTCCAGATTTGGACTGGGCCTCTTCAATGTCTTTGTAAGCAACATTGCAGAGGGACTGGAAGGAAAAGTATGTCTCTTTGCAGATGACACAAAGATCTGCAACAGAGTTGATGCACAAGGTGGGGTGGAAAGGATGAGAAGGGACTTGGCAAGGTTAGAGGAATGGTCAAATGTATGGCAACTTAGATTTAATGCTAAGAAGTGCAAGGTAATGCACCTGGAAAACAAAAACCTAGGGGAAGAGTACACAATGGGGGTGAGATACTAACAACAACAAAAATGGAAAGGGACCTGGGGGTAGTCATATCAGATGACTTAAAGGTCGCAAGCAATGAGAGGGCAGTAAGGAGGGCTGGGGATACTGGGATGCATGGAGAGGCATCACTAGTAGAAAACAGGAAGTTGTTATACCTCTGTACAGACAGCTGGTGAGACCCCATCTGAGTACTGTGTGCAGTTCTGGAGACCCAGTCTCGCAAAGGACATAGACAAGATGGAAGTTGTCCAGAGGAGGGCACTAAAATGGTGCAGGGTCTGCACCAGAAGACATATGAAGAGAGACTAAAGGAGCTTAATATGTACAGCCTCGAGGAAAGGAGGAGAGGAGGACATGATAGAAACTTTAAGTACCTCAAGGGAATCAACAAAGTCCAAGAGGGTAGCATCTTTCAAAAAAGAGGTGTGCAAGAACAAGAGGCACAATTTGAAGATAGAGGGGGCAGCCAGAGGTAATGGGAAAGTATTTTTTCATAGAGAGGTTGTGGATGCATGGAACGGCCTTCCGAGGAGGTTGTGAGTCAAAAACAGTGGTTGAACTCAAGCATGCATGGGACAGCCATAAGACAATTCTAGTGGGGGGGGTAGGAGGAAGTAGGCTGCTGGTTAACTAGGATCTGCAGCTTATCCATTAGGTAGGGAAATGGGCAGACTGGGTGGGCCAAGCAGTCCTTATCTGCCATCAAATTCTATGTTTCTATGATGGTATCATGAGAGTGGAGACTGATGGAGAAAAGGAAGGATGGGGAGAGGAAGAGAGGGACAATAAGGCATGAAACAAACGAGAGAGCACAACCACTAGCGGAGTAAGAGCTACAGAGCATGAGGTAGCAGAGTTTGGGGAACAGGGGTGGGGGGAGGGTGGACTGTGTGAGTGAGACTATGAGTAGTTGCTAGAAGGCAGGATTGGGGCAGGTTTTGGAGAACTGCTCTGAACAGCAGAGCACTCAGACATTCTTTTGCAGTAGAAACTGCATCAGTGTAGTTTTGATGGTTCCAGGGTTAACAGCATTTAGAATGTTAGTTGGGATGTCATTAAACCACTGTGGATTATGGGAAGGAAAAGGATCTTTGTCAGAGTTGTTCTTTGGAATGGGACACAGAATAGGTGTAACTGTTTATTCCTGTCATTTGCCATTAATCCATAGCTGTATTGGTAGTGGAAGAGTGGTCTTGTGGGGGGGGGGTGGATTTTTTTACTCCTATCATGGTTCTCAGCTGAAGACTTCAAATTCTTACCTTCTAGATGCAGACCTGAGGGACTATAGCTGCTAGTCTTTTGTGGGTACACAGCACCAGTACTGAGAGACTGCATGTATCCCCCCCCGGTTGCCTTACCTGGTAGTCCTCCCAAATGTCAGCTGTACCTCTTGGGCATCCTCCCAACGAATCCCCCAGGTCACCACCTGGACCAAGTTCTGTGTCCCTCCCCCTAGATTCCCCAGGCAGCCTCATTATCTCATTTGAGCCCTGCTGGGCTGCTGGATCACATTCTGAGAGTGGTCGGCATTTCAGTCGTGCAGCCACTGTTTGCGCTTTCGATAGGCGCATTGTTTGTGACTGCTGATTGCGGTCAAAAGTCGGAAGGTGTTCCCACAGATCCTGGCATATAATATTTAGTTAAAAAGGCACCAGGGGACCTAGATCAAGGGCAGGGAAAGTGTGTTTAATTAAGTATAAGGCAAGCACCTATAGCGATGCCTCTGGGGCACCAGTATTAAAGGGCAAATGAAAGGGCAGTGAAGCCTTAATAAATATTCATGAACTACTTTAGCTTTAAGAGGGGTGTTGTATTTGCAAGGCAGTGACACAGAAACTAGTCACATATGGGAGAGATTAATTAATGTATTTAAAAGAGAAATGTTGGGGCTATGTAACAGTGGGGAATTTATGTAATAATAAGGTTTATTCTGGCTGCACCAGGACAGTTATACTAGGACTGCAATAAAATGTGTGTTTGGGACAATGCACCATTGTGCATCAAAATAACCAGTCTAGAGTCTGGACCTTTGACCAGAGACTTAGGGGAATTAATAAAGAATTGTGAGGAAAAAGGAGGGTCTTTTCTAGGCACCAAAAAGCAATCCAATTAAGAGACATTGGATAGTTTTGACAGTCACTGAGATTTTCCTGGACCGTAGCCCCACAAAAAAGGGGGGTAACTGCTGAAACAGTGGAGATTTGCCAGATCTGCCTTGGAGTTCAGAGTGTGAGCCTCTGAGGAGATGGCCATCTCTCAGAGGTTAGGCCTGGTGGGCCTAGACTTTTCTCAGTAGTTCAGTCTGCAAGTTCCAAGGTGCATCAGTTGGTGCAAGCTGCAGCATGCAATAAGAGGGGATTCATGCAACAAAAGGCAGTATTGCAGATCAGCCTGAAAGTCTATTGGAAGGACCAGAGAGGAACCAGCAGCACCCTTACATATAACATAATACAGACAGACCATCTTCGGGTAACTGGTTAATTCCACTGGGGTGTTACACAGACGAGGCATGCTGATGAATCCTAGTAGGATGAAACATGCATATGTATCTTCTGTTGGCACCCTTTGCAGACTGTATGAGAAGCCTTTTGGCACCATGCATTTTTGCTTAAAGTTGAACCACCATAATATTCTGTGGTGATTTGCATATACAGCCCATGATGCTGTGCATTATGGGGATATGTGTGATTTTGTATTTTTTGTAACCCTTACAAATAGATGTGTAGACGTTGCTAAAGTGTGTGTGTGATGCTGGACAGTTCAAGATATACGGTTTGCAGTTTTGACTCATTGACTCTGCTAAGCCATTCTGTCTTGGGCTATGTGAAATCAGCCCAAGTCATCTGCTCCTGCATCACCAGACCAGCTGCTGTATGAGGACCATGAAGGAACCCTCCCCATTCTTCAAGAAACATCTCCACAGGTCTTATTTCACTGCCTCATCTCCAGTGTCTGGGTACCATGAGTAGAAATCAGTGTAGCTCCGAGATAAGCTTTAATAATCATTGTGGTACCACCTAATCTCTATTTCACTGCTAGTTTAATGGATCAAGAGGCTGGCCCATCCAGCCACTGGACACAAATAAAACCGCATGCCATGTTCATCATGTCTTCATTCATCAAGGGCCCCAGCAACAGCTGCAACCCCAGGCACCATATAGGCTAGCTTGTTTCCATCTGGGGGCCCAGTATATTTATAGGACTGCAAAGTGGAACTAAATGCATGTCAGTATCCTGGCACAAACCAGTAAGGATAAAATCATTTGACCAGATTTGCCCTTTCCTTGTTATGCACACCCTAAATAAACCTGATTGGTGCTGCAATGTTATACTGCCTCACGCATTATTACTGGTGGTCTGTTACTGTTTGGAATATTCTTGAACATGCAGGCCTGATAACCATTGTTTACAGGGGGTTCCAGGAGGTCACACTGAAGCCCAGATCACAGTAAGTGGGAAACTTATGAGCATATCATTGTCGGTTGACAAATGCACTGTGAATGTTGTGAGAGATTACTGCTTGTTCCAGGGTACAGGGCCACTAGGTGGGGTAGTTGGTAGTAGTAGCTTCCCCGAGGGCTACAACAAATGTAATAAATACCCACTGAAACCTTACTCTGAGTGGAGCCACCAAAACACTGTGTTCACTGTGGGTGAACAAACCCTGGTACTAGCTAGTTACGAACACCAGGCCCCTCAACCTGTGGATAGTAATACAGGCAGGGATTGTAACCCTAGAAGTAGTGCTACAAGACTGTTTAACAAGAAATGTAAAGTCTAATATACAGAGTTCCACTGGTATTAGAAGCGTTGTCCAGCTTGGGGGGAACTGGGATGTAGGTTTCCCTACTCTTAGCAGAGTTCTCAGCTTTAGGGCTGGTCACTGGGCAGGAATGTCTAGAGGCAAGGCAAGGCAAATTTTATTTTTCAGGCACCCAATCCCACAGGTTCTGGGTACCACACAACAGCAACAAATCTATCATAATATGACAAAGGAACATAACACATTTTCCAGTCTAAGGATTATCACTTTTATAAATTAAAACCAGAAGAGGGTAAAGGGGGAGAGGGCTATCTTGTGGATGGTATGGCCCACTCCAGGGCTCTAAATTAAGTTTTGCAGCCCCTAGCCAGCATGTCTAGTGACTGGGAAAATTTACTAGCCCCACAGACTCTTCCACTAGCCTAGCTGAAGTACTGTACTTTTTGGTTACATTCTGCAGTACCAACTTACAGGGCTAGTTAAAGGAAAATCTTACTAACCTAACACAAAATCCACCAGAATTTGGCTAGCTGGCCTGTACAGGATTCTACCCCTGCACTCTCTGCAATGGCTGCCAGTACTTAACTTATTTTTAAAATGTAATGACTAAGGTGTGGTCAGTTCTGGGACTACCAGTGGCTGGTTGTCAGTGCTGTGACTGTTGGGGGCATTGCTGTAAGGGGACAGAAAAGTACTATGACTGTTAAGGGAGGTTCAGAGGCAGTGTTGTGTTAATGGGGACAAGTGACCACCAAACAGTGTGGTTCACGATAAACACAGCCATAGAGTCAAGCCATACAAAAGCAAGAGTATTGGATTTTAGGAGGGCTAACTTTGGGAAAATGGGAGAGTGCCTCAGAAAAGCACTAGCAAATGGGCAAGAAGGAGGGGTGGAGGAACAATGGGGAAAAATAAAAACAGCCATCACAGCTGCAACAAGCCTTTGGGTGAAGCAAATAAACAAAACCAAAGAAAAAAACACTACGGTTCTCAAAAGAGGAGGCAGGGACGGTTAAAGAGAAAAAGGTAGCATTCAGGAAGAATAAGGAAACACAGAAGGAACAGGATAGAAAACTGTACCAGTTAAAGCAGAAGGAAGCAGGGAAGGCAGTCAGACTAGCAAAGGCCCAAACTGAGGAAAAGATAGCCAACTCAGTTAAGAAGGGGTATAAAAACTTTTAAAGGGACATTAGGGAGCAAAGAAAGAGCAAGGGAGGCATACTGAGGTTTAATAAAGGGAAGGGAGGGTGGGCAGAGGGTGACAGTGAAAAAACAGGGATACTGAATGAATACTTCTGCTCAGTATTCACAAAAGAAGAGGAGGAGGTACCTAAATCAAAGAATAGAAGCACTCTGGATAAGGAGGTCGATACCAGTCCATTCACAGAAGAAAGGGTTCTGAAAGAACACTTAAAACTGAAGGTGGACAAAGCAGTGGGGCCTGATGGGATTCACCCACAAATTCTAAAAGAACTAAGGGTAGAACTTGTGACACTACTGACTACCCTTTTTAACAAATCATGGGAGGATGGTATGGTACCTGAGGCTACAAGCCTTTGTGTGAAGCAAATGAACAAATCAAAACAAAAGAAAAAGCCACTATGGTTCTCAAAAGAAGTAGCGGGGAAGGTGTGGGAGAAAAAGATAGCATTTAGGAAGTATAAGGAAACACTGAAGGAGCAGGACAGAGAACTGTACCAGTTAAGGCAGAAGGAAGCAGGGAGGGAAGTCAAAATTGCAAAGGCCCAGACTGAGGAAAAGATAGCCAACTTGGTTAAGAAGGGGGATAAAACCTTTTATAGGTACATCAGGGAGCGTAGAAAGACAAAGGGAGGGATAGTGAGGCTGAATAGAAAGGATGGTGGGTGGGCAGAGAGGGACAGTGAAAAAGCAGGGATACTGAATGAAAACTTCTGCTCAGTATTCACAAAAGTGGCGGAGAGGGAGGCGCCTAATCCAATTAATAGAAGCACTCTGACTAGGAGGGTTGATCCCAGTCTTTTCACTGAAGAAAGAGCTCTGAAAGAACTCCTAAAACTGAGGGTGGACAAAGCAATGGGGCGTGATGGAATTCACCCCAGAATTCTAAAATAATTAAGGGGAGAACTAGAGTCGCCACTGACTACCCTTTTTAACAAATCATGGAAAGATGGTGTGGTACCTGAGGACTGGAGAAAGGCGGATGTGATTCCCCTTCACAAAAGTGGGGGCAAGACAGAGGTAGGAAACTAAAGACCTGTCCGTTTGACCTCTGTGGTAGGGAAAATGATGGACTCACTTCTGATGGAAATAATTGTTGAGTACCAAGAGGCCAGTGGGGCACAGGACTGAAGGCAGTATGGGTTCACAGCGGGAAGGTCATATCAGACGAATCTAATTGATTTCTTTGACTGGGTGACCAAAGTAGTAGACCAGGGAGGGGCTGTGGACATGGCCTACCTAGACTTCAGCAAGGCATTTGACACAGTCCCACAGAAAAGATAAATAATCAAATTAACCTGCCTGGGAGTGGGTCCCAGGGTGGTAGCCAGGGTAAAACATTGACTGGACAACAGGATACAGATGGTAATTATAAATGGAGTCCACTCTGAAGAAAGAGAGGTTACTAGTGGGGCACTGCAGGGTTCAGTACTGGGTCCAGTCCTTTTTAATGTCTTTATAAGTGACATTGCAGAGGAACTGGATGGAAAAGTATGCCTCTTTGCTGATGATACAAAGATCTGCAACAGGGTTGATACATAAGGAGGTGTGGAAAGGATGAGAAGGGACTTGGCAAGGTTGGAGGAATGGTCAGAAGTATGGCAGCTTGGATTCAATGCAAAGAAGTGCAAAATAATGCACCTGGGAAACAAAAACCCAGGGGAGGATTACACAATAGGGGGGCATAGTAACAACAACAAAAATAGAAAGGGACCTGGGGGTAATCATATCAGATGACGTTAAGGTTAGCAAGCAATGTGAGAAGGCAGTAGGAAGGGCTGGGGGGATACTGGGATGTATAGGGAGAGGCATCACCAGCAGAAAACAGGAAGTTGTTATCCCTCTGTAAAGACAGTTGGTGAGACCCCATCTGGAGTACTGCATCCAGTTCTGGAGACCCCATATCCACAAGGACATAGACAGGATGGAGGCAGTCCAGACGGGGGCAAACAAAATGGTTCAGGGTCTGCAAGAGAAGTCATACGAGGAGAGACTAAAGAAGCTTATTATGTATACCCTTGAGGAAAGGAGGGAGAGGGGGGACATGATATAAACTATTAAGTACCTCAGTGGAATTAACAAAGTCCAAGAGGGTAGCATCTTTCAGAAAAAGAGATGTGCAAAAAACAAGGGGACACAATTTGAAGATAGAGGGGGGACGGCTCAGGGGCAATGTGAGGAAGTATTTTTTCACAGAGAATGGAACAGCCTTCCTGAGGAAGTTGTGGGGTCTAAAACTGTGGGAGAATTCAAGAATGCATGGGACAGACATAAGGAAATTCTTGTGGGGGGTAGGAAGAAATAGGCTGTTGGTTAACTAGGATCTGCAGCTTATCCTGTAGGTAGGGAAATGGGCAGACTAGGTGGGCCAAGCTGTCCTTATCTGCTGTCAAAGTCTAAGTTTCTATGTTTCTATGACTGGAGGAGGGTGGATGTGATTTCCCTTCACAATAGTGGGAGCAAGACAGAGGTAGGAAACTACAGGCCTGTTAGTTGGACCTAAGTGGTAGAGAAAATGATGGAATCACTTCTGAAGGGAAGAATTGTTGAGTTCCTAGAGGCCAGTGGGGCACAGAACAAAAGGTAGTATGGATTCACAGAAGGAAGGTCATGTCAGATGAATCTAATAGATTTCTTTGACTGGGTGACCAAAGTAGTCGACCAGGAAGGGGCCGTGGACATGGTCTGCCTAGACTTTAGCAAGGCATTTGGCACAGTCCTACACAAAAGATAAATAATCAAATTAATCAGCCTTGGAGTGGGCCCATGGTGGTAGCCTGGGTAAAACATTGGCTGGAAAATGGAATGCAGAGGGTAATAGTAAATGGAGTCCACTCTGAAGAAAAAGGGGTTACTAGCGAGGTACTGCAGGGTTCAGTTCTGGGACCGGTCCTCTTTAATGCCTTTATAAGTGACATTGCAGATAGACTGAAAGGAAAAGTATGTCTCTTTGCAGACAACACAAAGATCTGCAACAGGGTTGATACAGAAGGTGGGGTGGAAAGGATGCAAAGAGACTTGGCAAGGTTGGAGGAATGGTCAAATGTATGGCAGCTTAGATTCAATGCAAAGAAGTGCAAAGTAATGCATGTGGGAAACAAAAACCCAGGGGAAGAGTATACAATGGGGAGTGAGATAATAACAATGAAAAAAATGTAGAGGGATCTGGTGGTAGTCATATCGGATGACCTTAAGGTGGGCAAGCAATGTGAGAAGGCAGTAAGGAGGGCTGGCGGGATACTGGGATGGATACAGAGAGGCATCACCAGTAAAAAAACAGGAAGTTGTTATCCCTCTGTACAGACCGTTGGTGAGACCCATCTGGAGTACTGTGCCCAGTTCTGGAGACCCATCTCTGCAAGGACATAGACAGGATGGAGGCTGTCCAGAGGAGGGCAACTAAAATGGTGCAGGGTCTACACCAGAAGACATATGAAGAGACATGAAAGGAGCTTAATATGTATACCTTTAAGGAGAGTAGGGAGGGGGGACATGATAGAAACTTCCAAGTACCTCAAGGGAATCAAGAAAGCCAAAGAGGGTAGAATCTTTCAGAAAATGAAATTTGCAAGAACAAGGGGTACAATTTGAAGACAGAGGGGGGACGGCTTAGAGGTAATGTGAGGAAGTATCTTTTCATGGAGAGGGTTGTGGATACATGGAACAGCCTTCTTGAGGAGATAGTGGAATCAAAAACATTGGGTGACTTTAAGAATGCATGGGACAGACAGAAGGCAATTCTAGTGGGGGTAGGAAGACACAGGCTGTTGGTTAACAAAGATCTGCAGCTTATCCATTAGGTAGGGAAATGGGCAGACTAGGTGGGCCAAGCAGTATTTATCTGCCATCAAATTCTTTGTTTCTGTTTCTATGGTGGGGATCAGTACTGTGATTGTTGTGGTTGGGGGTGTCTGTGTTTTAACAATTGTGGGTGGGAAGCCAGTGCAGTTATTGTCAAGGGGTGGGTGGTCAGTGCCGTGACTGTCAGATAGGAGGAATGACTGCAACTTTTGGCAGTGGGGAGGGAAGTGTTGTGACTGTGGGGGTGGGAATTACTTCTGTGTCTGTCTATAGAGGGTATCAGCTCTGTGATTGTCATAGATGTAAGGGGACAGTGCTTTGACTGTCAAGGTGGGTAGCACTGTGACTGTTGGGTTTAGAAGTAAGTGCTGTCACTGTTGGGGGATGAGGATCAGCACTGTGACTGTCAGGTAGGTGGCCATTGTGACTGATGGTGGAAGGTGTTAGTTCTGTGACTACTGAAGGGTGGTACAGTTCTGGGACTGTTGGGGGGGGTTGGGGTGGCAGTCCTGTGACCACTGTGGTTGAGGAGGCAGTGCTGTGGCTGTTGTGGATGAGGGTCAGTGTGGTGACCGTTCACAGCAGCATGTCAGTGCTGTCATTGTCAGGGAATAGGAATTAGTGCTGTGACTGATGGTAGGGGGTGTCAGTTCTGTGACTTTTGGGGGTGAGTTGGCTGTGGTGTGACTGTTGGGGATTGTTTTGCAGTGCTGTAAGATGGGGGGTAGGGTGCAGTACCATGATTAGTGATGTTACTGTGGGGGAATGGGGATTTGTGCTGTGGGTGTATGGTCACTGATGTGACTGCCAGGTTGGGGGGTTGGGTAGGAGAGCAGTTCTGTGACTGTTGTGATTCTCAGGGGTGTGGATCAGTGCTGTGACTGCTAGGATTGGGTAGTCATTGTCAAGATTGTCAGTGGAGGTGTTAGTCCTGTAATTGTCAGTGGGATGATACAGTCCTGTTGCTGTGTGTGTGTGGGGGGGTACAGTCCGTGACTGTAGGGGGTAAAGTCCTGTGACTGGGGGAACAGTCCTGTGATTGTGTCTGTGGAGGGGGGGTCCAATCCAATGACTGTTGGGGGGGTTGGTTATTGCTGTGACTGATAGTGGATGGTGTCAGCACTGTAACTGTTAGAGCAGTGATACAGTCCACTGATTGTTGGGAGGAGGACCTGTTATGTTACTGTCAGGGTTAGGGTGTCATTTATGTGACTATCAAGGTAAGGGTCATTCTTCTGACTTTTGGGAGGTCAGCTTCTGTGCAATTCTACAACTTTGAGGGACAGTTAGCATTTGCAGGAAGTTGTACATGCGGCAGGAAGTTTGTATAAGGTGCCAAATTAAGTGACTGCTCGGGGGGGGATGTTGTGGTCTCGACTGTGTGGGGTGGTCATCAATGCTGTGATGTAGTGTTGTGACTGGTGGGGGGGGGATTACTGCTGTGACTGTCTGTGGAAAGTGTCATCCATGTGACTGTCAGGGATATGGGTATAGTGATGTCATGGTAATGGAGTGTAGTGCTGTGATTGTTGGGAACGGGGATCAGTTCTGTGACTGTCAGGGATATGGGTGTAGTGATGTCATGGTAATGGAGTGTAGTGCTGTGATTGCTGGGAACGGGGATCAGTTCTGTGACTGTCAGGGATATGGGTGTAGTGATGTCATGGTAATGGAGTGTAGTGCTGTGATTGCTGGGAATGGGGATCAGTTCTGTGACTGTCAGGGATATGGGTGTAGTGATGTCATGGTAATGGACTGTAGTGCTGTGACTGCTGGGAATGGGGATCAGTTCTGTGACTGTCAGGGATATGGGTGTAGTGATGTCATGGTAATGGAGTGTAGTGCTGTGATTGCTGGGAATGGGATCAGTTCCTGTGACTGTCAGGATATGGGTGTAGTGATGTCATGGTAATGGAGTGTAGTGCTGTGATTGCTGGGAATGGGGATCAGTTCTGTGACTGTCAGGGATATGGGTGTAGTGATGTCATGGTAATGGAGTGTAGTGCTGTGATGGCTGGGAATGGGGATCAGTTCTGTGACTGTCAGGGATATGGATGTAGTGATGTCATGGTAATGGAGTGTAGTGCTGTGATTGCTGGGAATGGGGATCAGTTCTGTGACTGTCAGGGATATGGGTGTAGTGATGTCATGGTGGTGGAGTGTAGTGCTGTGACTGTTGGGAATGGGGATCAGTTCTGTGACTGTCAGGGATATGGGTGTAGTGATGTCATGGTAATGGAGTGTAGTGCTGTGATTGCTGGGAATGGGGATCAGTTCTGTGACTGTCAGGGATATGGGTGTAGTGATGTCATGGTAATGGAGTGTAGTGCTGTGATTGCTGGGAATGGGGATCAGTTCTGTGACTGTCAGGGATATGGGTGTAGTGATGTTATGGTGGTGGAGTGTAGTGCTGTGACTGTTGGGAATGGGGATCAGTTCTGTGACTGTCAGGGATATGGGTGTAGTGATGTCATGGTGGTGGAGTGTAGTGCTGTGACTGTTGGGAATGGGGATCAGTTCTGTGACTGTCAGGGATATGGGTGTAGTGATGTCATGGTAATGGAGTGTAGTGCTGTGATTGCTGGGAATGGGGATCAGTTCTGTGACTGTCAGGCATGGGTGCCCAATGCTGTGACTGACAGTGGAGGATGTCAGTCCTGTGACTGTCAGTGGTGGGATGGTCAGTCCTGTGATGGTCAGGGGTCAATGCTGTGGCTACTGTGTAAGTAGTAAGTAAATAAATAAAACTTTATTTTTGAGTGCTTTTCAAAAACCAAAGCACTGTACAAATAGAACAACATTTAAAACAACAACCATTAAAACAATAATAAAATCAATCTCCATAAGCTTTTAAAAACAGAAAAGTTTTGAGCTCCAATTTAAAGCTCTTGACAGTCAGGCAGCCTCGTATCTGACGAGGTCGAGAATTCCACAGGGCAGGGGCAGTGTAGGAGAATGCACGTGGACCGGATGTCTTCAAACAAACCCTGGGAATCTCTAGCAATCCCTCGTTGGCGAATCGGAGTGAACAAGACGGGCAGTAGGGAGTAAGGAGATCTTGCAGATACTGCAGTCCCTCTTTGTGTAGGGCTTTATAGGTCAGTAATCCGACCTTGACGGTGATCCGCCACTGAACTGGCAGCCAGTGCAGCCCACACAGCACAGGCATAATATGACTATTTCTAGATGTAACAGTCAAAAGCCTGGTCGTTGTGTTCTGCACTAGCTGCAGGCGGCGGATATCAATCCCCACTAGCCCTAGGTACAGGGCATTGCAGTAATCAAGGCGGGTGGTCACGAAGGCGTGGACCAAGGTAGGAAGGTCAGCCAGAGGAACCAGGTGTTTCACCCAGGCGATATTCCTAAGATGGTAAAAAGAGGACTTGACAACGGCCGACACCTGAGATTTCAGGGTCAGACCATTGTCAATAATAACACCCAGATTACTTACCTGGTCTGAGGTCGAGAGCTGGACACCACCAAGCCAAAGGCCCGGTGAAACCCCAGCCCTACGGCCCGCCTCAAGGCGACCCGGGTCCTAACACCTCGGTCTTATCCGGGTTTAGCCTCAGCCAGCTGGCACTCATCCAGTCTTTGATTTCAGATAGAAAGCTGTTAAGCAAAGAGATTGCATCATCCTGTCCGGGAGTAAAGGACAAATACAGCTGGGTATCATCTGCATAGCAGTGAAAACCTAGACTGTATCACCTAATGATGTCTCCTAACGGCAGCATGTAAACTGCGAACAACATGCGCGCCAAAATGGAGCCCTGCGGCACTCCACAGGACAGAGAGATGGCATCAGAGTAATAAATTCCAGTGACAACCCTCTGTATCCAGCCTGTGAGGAAAGATCGAAACCAATGTAGAACTGTACTAGACAGTCCTCAAAAAAGCTGCAGGTGCTCCAACACCACGTCATGGTCCACAGTATCAAATGCTGCAGAGAGATCAAGAAGGACTAGAATAGTACGAGCCTTTCGATCTCTGGCAATTA
The DNA here is from genome assembly GCA_016271365.2 of Neoceratodus forsteri. Taxonomy (NCBI): domain Eukaryota; kingdom Metazoa; phylum Chordata; order Ceratodontiformes; family Ceratodontidae; genus Neoceratodus; species Neoceratodus forsteri. Next base: position 762,708,791 of record CM028138.1, on the reverse strand, counting down.
GGAGGTCATTCAAAACCCGGACAAGAGCAGTCTCAGTGCTATGTCTTTTCCTAAATCCTGACTGGAGAGTATCATAGATATTGGGATTTGTAAGCTGGTCATCATGCTGTAGCGCAACCACCTTTTCAATAACCTTACCCACAAAGGGAAGGTTAGAGATAGGTCTGAAGTTAGCTAAACAGTCTGGGTTCAATGAAGGTTTTTTAAGGAGTGGTTGGACAACCGCCTCCTTTAGGGGATCAGGAAAAAGGCCCTGCTCCAAAGACTTCCAGACAATTTTAGCTAGGATCGGGCAGATAACATCTATGCAACCTAATAATGGTGGCATAGGGCCTGGATCCAAACTACAGCTGGTTGGACATACAGTCTGAACAATCCTCACAATATCCATGAATTCTGGCCTACTAAAGTCAAACCAGGTAGCACGGGTGTTCATTTCCTCCCGCCGATCACTGCAATCCCTTAAAGAGGGAGCTGGGCTGAAGCCCAACCTAATGCTGGCAATCTTATCTGCGAAGAACCGAGCAAGCTCATCACACTTCATTTGTGAAAAATCTCTAGTGTAGAGTGGTGCACAAGTAAAGGAAAAGGTGGTGCATGAGCGAAGCAGCCAGCTTGTAATAACAAAAGAAAAGAATGATCAGCGCTCCTAGATTCAGTTTCACGTGCAAAGTCCAAGATTTATTTTCTGGCAACATGCCTGGCATGCACCCACTTGCGCCAGCACTTCTAGCCTTCAATGGCCCTCCTGCAGAGGACAGGTCTAAGGACTAGAAATGGTGCATCTCATTTACACAGAAATGTCAAAGTGACTATGCACTAAAAACAACGTGCAAGTCAAGGTGAAAACACAGGAACAGCTTTTCCAATGGTAAACATTTCATTATTCTGTTTTTTTCTGTTTTGTTTTTGACACTCATGGTAAACAGTTGCTGATGTTAGCATAATACTTAAATTAAGCTGATCCCTATCTTTTACTTCATTAAATTGTATACCTTTCCCTCTACAGCTGTATTTTTTTTTACCTCTTACACTGTACTATACTAATTTCATCTCTCTCCTCTCTGTTGTTCCCACTATTGTATTTACGCCATATTAACCTTCTTCTCTTTACTTTCTCAGGTCTCACAGGATGTGAACTTCTTCTCCATCAGGTAAGTATTACAATATATAACTTGTCTTATCCTTTCTAGTAACTCTCTAAGAACTGAGGAACCTTTGTAACCCCTTTCCTCTATTTTATACTACAGGTTTAAGAAATGGCATCCCTTTATAACTCCTACCTCTGGCTCTGTAGTACCCTGGTAAGAGACCCTGTACATTATTATCTATACTAGATAGGTTTACTGTAACAGCGCATCTGCACACATTATGGGAAGGTTATGTTACTGTGTACTGTGTGTGTTAAGGTCATGCATACTGCAGCATTTTCCCTCCTCCATAAAACGTTTCACTTTGCCAGTTGACACGGGCAGGCTGTCAGCCCTAGTCCTACCTCCCCTGTCCCAAACTACACTGCCCAAAGTTCCCATGGATTGCCTCCCTCCCCCATATTAGGGTGACCAGAAAAAGGAGAACCATCCTTATCCCCACCCAGTCACTTACATCCACAACTGAGTCAGTCATCCAGGTGGTCATGTGGGACAGAGATAGCTGGGTAGGGCTTTATGGAACCGACACTAGCCATTTCTGCATTTTTCCCTTTCTTGAGTTCCTGCCTTCACCTGGCAGAAACCAAAGTTCAAGTCAGCATGTCTTTCCATGGAGGGACAGGACAGCTATGTGATGAATGTTCAGTCTCCTTTCAACCCCTGGCAATCTGGCGTATTCCTGAACTTGGGTCACTGGTATATCGGGCAATAAGGCACCTAGCACCCCATCCCTCCATACCACTGGACCCGACCGGCCTTACACTGCAGCAAAAGAAGTATTTGTTACTATTGGGACTGGCAATTGGACAACAATCGTGCCACTGCACATCAGGAAATTATTTTTTTAATATTAACAGACCCAGCAGTAAGAGGGTGGGTTGTACTCATGGACACCAGAGAATGTGTTCATCTTAACAGGGCCAGTAATCACTGTTACTGGCTGCCAGTTTTAGACAAAATATTGAGCTGCTTGAGGTTATACAGTAAGCCCTCGCTATAACGAATGGCTTGGGAGCTATAACCTGCATTCGTTATAGCTCTCCATTCATTACAACGAGGGACGCTAGAATTCTCTACTACAGTATGAACCAGCACATAGGTCAGGTCACCCACACACTTACAGTATCTTTTTTTTTTTATTTCCAGACCTGTAACTAGTAGGTACAATAGTTCTAGTCATTTGTGAAATTGTGAAATTGCTACAGCAGTTAACAAACACATCACCCCCCTCACCCCTCACCCCTCCACTCACAAACTGCAGCCACACAAAAGTTTTGGAGGTTTAGTAAGCAAGATTGTAGCAACTGGGACTGTGCTACTGTGCCGTTTGTGCCTTTATTTTATTTTATGGCCACTGTTACAGTACAGTACTGTACTTTTATGGCGAGCAGCAGCGAGTGTGGCACGAGTCTGGAGCGAGCGGGACAGGAACCAGGGGAACCAGCGAGTGCAGATTCAGAATGTCAGTGTCAAAGGTTTGTGAAGGTAGATAGTGGGAGACAGTCCAGGAGAATTCATTTTATGGTGAGCAGCAGCAAGTGTGATGCAAGTGGAGCAAGTGGGAGAGGAACCAGCGAGTGCAGATGCAGAGCGGCAGTGAGTTGTGAAGGGGGAGACCAGGCGGGATAATTAATTTTCAAGCAGGAAGGCTGGTGGTTGGGTGAGAAGAGAGGAAACAAATGTTTTTAGCACTACAAGCAGAAACAATCTTTTTTAGTAGTACAGTTCAAATGTTTTTAAGCAACCGCCCACCTAACTCACTGACCACAGCTGAAATATCAGGAACCATATCAGGCATTCGTTATACCCGAGATTTCGCTATAGTGGGGTTCACGATAGCGAGGGTTACTGTGTGTGTGTGTGTGTGTGTGTGTGTGTGTGTGTGTGTGTGTGTGTATGTGTATGTATGTATATTTATACTTATGTATGTACATATATATATATATATATATATATATATATATATATATATACAGTGTATATATATATATATATATATATACAGTATATATATATATATACACACACACACACACATATACACAAATTCCTTTGTAAGTCACTGCTAACCCCTATAAAATTTATTTACTTGATGAATTTTGTTGACCAGGTAGGACAGCCGAAACTAGAAGTCCCTTTTTCCAAGGGTGACCAGGGTTGGGTACAGATGGTAAGCAACTGAAATTGAACCCGATGAAGCTGTTGGTGGTATTTTAATGAATAGGGGAAACTGGCCAGGACACCAGGGAAATGCCCCAGTTATTTTCAAGAAGTGCCATAGGATCTTTAACGCCTGCCTGAACAACCTCCAGACCATGCAGAAGGGACCTCAGTTTAACACCTCATCTGAAAGATGGCACCTCAGGAGTGCAGCAAACCCCTCATGCTGCACTACAAGGCATGTATTGGGATTTAACCCACGTGCCTGATGCGGGTACAAAACCTACAGCCTTCTGTTCTTCTAGCCTTAGAAGTGAGTGTGCAACCTGCTGAGCCACTGACACTGAAAATAGCATTATGCTGCCTTGTTGGCTCTGACCAGAATTTGTTTTGAGGGGGAGAACACCAGAATGTCTTAAGAAATAATCCCACAATATCTCTTCTTGGCCAGTGACATGGAATAGACTGACAGATACCACCCTCAAACTTGATTTACTCTAAACATTAACATTTACTGTAGTAGGGGACATAGCAGCCCCCAACTCTGCATTGCTATTTCATATTAACATTTTAGAATACTTCAAAAATGAACACATCAGTATCTTTTCAGTGGCCACCAGACTCATAGCTCAACCATTATTATCCCTTTAAGATAGCTTTATAAACACATGTGCATTTGTAGGTGTGGGAGGGGAGTACCAGTTTATCTTTTGAAAAGAAAATCTCACGGTCCATGGAATAAATGTTCCGAGATGTTAAATATGTTCCATAAAAAATCTCTCTCTGATTTTGTGCACTGGTTGATTGTTTATTTTACAATTAATTTATCTAGGGCAGCCAAGCAAAGATACAACATCTCATTTTCAGTGGGGTCCTGCTGTTGCCAGTTTTTACAATATACAGTATTACACAGGGTCCGGGATAACTCAGCTGAGCTGTATCATTAGATTTCAGAGGGTTACTGCTTGTACCCATTTTACAGTGTATTTCCTAGGGATAACCCAGTTAACTCAAACTGATTTACAGTACAGCCTAGAGGTTAGAGGAACGAGGTGTGAACAAGCTTGATACATCCAGCAGATCAGACCTGAGTTTGATTCTCACAACCTCCACTTGCATACTGTATGACTCTGAGCAAGTCACTTAACCACCCAGTGCTCCCAGGTCGCCCCTGAAAACAGGCACTTGTGCCTAGTGGGCCTTACCCGGTTACCAAAGAATAAAATTAAAAAAAATATATTATAGGAGGGAACACAATCCCCCTGCCAACTTTAAAATGTTATTTTTAATCTTTTAATTTTTGAAAAATTCAAACAGAAAATTTCAGTGTCTTTTCATGGGCCACCTGGCTAAGAGCTGAATGAGTACCGTTTCTTACACACTGGTACCTGCTACTCACCTGTGGCCCTCCATTGTGGCAAAAGTGACACAGGAGGTAGGCGCTTCTCTGGCTAACAGTTATCTAGTGTATTGCAGTGCTTTCCTTTATGAATACCCTTGGTATTATTTTACACTTGCATAGGCCCAACATTCATGTCCTATAATCCATAGTTTAATTTTGTACCATGGTATGCGCCTGTGATGATTTATGTATTGCACTGTGTCTGCACATTATTCTGTACCAGGTCAGTACTGGGTTATATTCGCTGTACCTCCTGTAACACTTCCCCCCAGGTCACACCAAGAAACAAGCATGAGCTCAGTGTGCCTTTCCTGGTCACCAGTTTTTGAATGAATAAATAAATAAATGAATAAAGAATGACTTTATAAACCCATATGCATTTGGAAGGGTGGGAGGGGGTTACCAGCTCATCTTTTGAAAAAATAAAATATCACGGTCCTCCTCCTGACAACTGAAGTGGAATAAATTTCCCAAGACAACAAAAATGTTCGGCACACTAAATCATTCTCTCTTTGCTTTTTTTCACCAGTTGACACATTATTATACTATGAATTTATCCAGGGTAGCCAAGCAAAGATGCATTTACCAATTTTAACAATGTGTTTAACTCAGCTAAGGTGCAACATCTTATTTCAAGTGGGGTCCTGCTTTTACCCATTTTTACAATGTATTTCCCAGGGATAACCCAGCTGAGATGCAACATCTGATTTCAGTGGGGTCCTGCTTTTACCCATTTTTACAATGTGTTTCCAAGGGATAACCCAACTGAGATACAACATCTGATTTCAGTGGGGTCCTGCTTTTATCCATTTTTACAATGTATTTCCCAGGAATAACCCAGCTGAGATGCAACATATGATTTCATTGAGTGGTGTTCTGCTTTTACCCATTTTTACATTGTATTTCCAAGGGCTAACCCAGCTGAGATGTAGCATTTGATTTTCAGGGGGTCCTGCTTTTACCCCTATTTTTACAGTGTATTTCCCCAAAGAAACCCAGTTCAGATGCAACATCTGATTTCAGTGGGGTCCTGATTTTTCCCGATTTTACAACGTATTGCATAGCAGTAACGCTGCTAAGGTGCAACAACTGATTTCAGAGGGGTCCGGCTTTTACCCATTTTTGCAATGTATTTCCCAGGGATAGCCCAGCTGAGATACATCTGATTGTAGTGGGGTCCTACTTTAACTCATTTTTACAATGTATTTCCCAGGGCTAACCTAGCTGAGATGCAACATCTTATTTTAGTGGGGTCCTGCTGTAAGCCATTTTTACAATGTATTTCTCAGGGCTATCCCAGCTGAGATGCAACAACCGATTTCAGTGGAATCCCGATTTTACTCATTTTTGCAATGTATTATACTGTGCTAACCCAGTTAAGGTGCAACAACTGATTTCAGCGGGGTCCTGCTTTTGCCCATTTTTACAATGCATTTCCCAGGGCTAATCCAGCTAATGTGCAACATCTGATTTCAGTGGGGTCCCACTTTTGCCTCCTCTAACAGTTCCCCAGGCTAGCCAGACTGAGATGCAGTATCTTGTTTTTAGTGAAGCTATGTTGTTATCCATTGTTACTGTGTAGTTACAGAGTGAAGCTGAGAAGAAATATTTTAATTGGGTCTGTTTTTTACCCATTTCTTGCAGTTTCATAGGATAGCGGCAATGCCATATTGCCTTTTCTGTGGGGTCCTGTTTTTAAAATGCATATAACATGGACAGCACAGCTGAGACCTAATTTCTCATATTCTATATGTTCCTGCTCTTAGCTGCTTGTACAGTGTATTTCCATAAGATAGGCCAGCTGAGGTGAAACATCTCATTTTCAGTGGGGTCTTTCTTTTACCCATCTTTGTTTTTAATACAAGTTGTTATCCTTCTAGGCAGGAATGGTCAGCTCTCTCAGCACTGTTCCCATCAGCTGCAGCCATCTCCAGCCTCCTCCATATTTGGGGATCTTATCCCCCATGGATTGCTCCCTGTGGCAGGGCCAAAGAGGAAGGGCCATCCCCCCCCCCCAGGACATGCATCCAGTCTGTCCTAGACCCAGAGAGGCTCAACAGGCTATAGCATGACAGGCAGGGTTTCATAAAGCCTATTCTCCACGTTTTCCTCTTCTTTACTCCTGACTCCATGGATGTGCTATAAGCACACTGTGCAAGCTCTGCCGCCATGAAAACACCCCCGGTGCTCTGAACATGGTTCCTCCCACAAAAAAGTGACTCCCATTCGCCACCACCTGGATTGCTCCAGGTGGCAGTCGAGTGGCGAGCCACACTATTCCCCCTCCCTGAGGGAGGAGAGCAGTCTCTATGGATGCTCAATCCTGCATTTCCCAACTGATCCCTGAGTGACCCACATCCATTCCAAACTTGAGTCCCTGGGGGTGGCATGAAGTAAGGCACTTCAACACTTCAGCCCCCATGTTGCTGGGCCAACTTTTGCCCATTTCTTTCTAATGTTTTTTAACAGAATACTCAGCTGAGCTGCAATATTTCATTTTCAGTAGGATCTACCTTTTATTAACTTTCACATGGTATTTCCCAAAATCAGGTCCTGCTTTTATGTGTTTTTACAATATGTTTACTCAGGACAGCCCAGGAGTAATGCAACATCTCATTTTCAGTGAGGTCCTGTGCTTACCCATTGTTTAATTGGATTTACACCAGATAGCCCAGCAGAGATCCAACATCTCATTTTCAGTGAGGTCCTCCGTTTACCCATTCCAGCTGAAAGACTGGAGTACCTGGGTCATTAAGTGATTTGCCCAAGATCACACAGAGAGTATTTGGCACTAATGGGTTTTTATATTTTATTTTTTTTAGTTTTGTTGACAAGGTAAAAACTCAAGGACAAAACTAGTCCATTTTCGAGGAGGGGGATAAATAATACAAAAATAAATCAGAGGAACAATACAGTACAATCTACAAATCAAATACAACTGTGACCTTCTTGTTCACAAGTCAGGGTTCTAACCAGGATATCACCAACCCACAACCACATAAATGATGTGTAGATTTACTTTCAAAAATAACATTTTTGATCTTGAGTAGTAGTGGCACACAGATCATCCCTTTACCCCATGTACTGAAATGCTATTTCAAAAGGTCAGTTTTCCCCAGTGCTTTATAGACCCTTAGTATTGCCTGCTGCATTCCAAAATCCATAGTTCTACTCCTTGTGTTAAATAAAGCCCAGCCTCATCCCAGACATCCTGGCTATTTATTTGTTGTTTTTTTTTTGCCATTTCCATTTATTCTTGATTAATGGACAATAAAACCCTAAATCATATTTACTATGACAAGTAACATGTTTGACCTAGGGAGTATCTCACATGGGTCCTGACCCCACCCCAGTCTTCAGAACTGCCAAGGTCCAAGATTGTTCTGACCACCCCATAGTATATATTTGACACCCCCAACAGAATTGCAGAATCTGCTCCCAAACTAAGCTAAATTAAAGAAACTTGCTGTATACCCTCCTCTCTTCCCACACAGCTGGCATGTAGCACAGACTCTAGACTTTTTTGTATGCCATACAATAAATGCTGTTTCACCGTACCCTACTGTACAGGCTGACAAATACAGCTCTAGTAAATTCTTTTCACAGAGTTACTGCAGAAAGAAATTTTGTTGGTGCAGAGTAAAACCTTTATCCACCAAATATAGAAGAATATAAAATATATATTTCAACAAATGCCAGTCTTTCTAAGGTTGCATAGCCACTGAATACTACTTGAGCATTACGTGAAACTCATGTGAATTTTTAGCTAAAGGTACTGCCCAGTACCAGAAGACCTATATAACAATTGTATAATTATTAGTAACTACAGAAAGGGTCACAAAACATTATATACATTTTGTCATATAATAATACTAGTATGGTACAAGTGTCCCATTTCTTTCAGGGCTCTACAATGCCGATTTGACAACAATTTCATCGACTGGCATCACAGCGAAGGAATTTATGTTGACCGCAAGTTGTGGTTGACATAAATCCTGAAGGACTCCCGGTTTCTTTTTTCTAGTGGGGGGCATTGCCCCCCGTACCCCTCGTTCTAAATATAATCACCTCTGAGTTGGTGTTGATTCGGGGAAGGGGTGCAGGTCTGGGAGACACTGTGCTCGGGTCTCTGATGCTCCAATACAGTGAACTGTCAATGTTGTTGGCATCGATGTAGTTCGCTACAGTGGTGTCACTGTCAGAGGGTATACCTTCTTCTTTCAGTCCATATTAACATACTGCACCACTACCCCCTTAATATGCCTAACAACTCAGACAGTGATATTTAGGGATGAAACATGTCATGTTTGCTTAAACATGAAAGGTTGAGCATATAGGAAAGTCTCATAGTAGTACTATAAGTACAGAGTAACTAAGAGGCACTGAAGGTTTTAGCTTGTGAATGTGACACAGCTAAGCAGGCAGACTACACCTGGTAAACATTTAATCAAAATGACATCTACAGCAAGATATTAAAACAGATGCTGCCATTGTTTTGGTATAAAGCACAGACACCATAGTTTCCAATATTCCCAGGCAATATGGATTGACTTTATATTGATAATGATGAAAATTATAATTAATATAATATTATACGACACTGGAGCCCTGCTACATGTGCTGCCTAAATGCAGGTCAAACATGCTTGCCCTTTTAGTGGGATTATTTATTTATTTTTTATCAGATATTCATTGGAGAGGATTTCTGAAAATACTTCATTGGCAAAAATTGATCAACAGCAAAACCATGCATTCACAGGTCTATTCTTTTAACAGATCTGAAAACCACTATATTTTGCTTTTCTGGACATCATTCTTCTATGTGTTAACAAGTTTATTCCTTTATCAGTTATTGATTCAAGAGGGCATCCCTATACCGAAAATACAAAAATAAATCTTGGCACAGTAAAAGTATTCATTTTCCCAATCTATTCTGTTCTAAGATATTTGTTTTAGTGGGCTCCACTGTATTTGAAATAACAATAAATACTTACCTGTTGTTGCCTGCAGACTCAGGAAAGACAGAACAAGGAGCTGGACACGAAGACGCATTTCTAATCTAATAAAGGTTCAGGATCCCTGACTGGCGTCACAGCTACAGAACTACCTCTCTCTTCGCTGTCTAACTGTGACTGAGTTCACGTTGCTGTAGAAAGTTTGAACTTACAGATAAATATGACATCCTAGGAGTGTCACAGACCAATCAAAAAACTAATTACCTTTTTAGTTGTTGTTTACCAGTTTCTCTCAGCCTGTTTTCAAGACTGAAATAGCCAATAAACTTCTTGAAATTCACTTATAACCATATATACAACTAACCGTGAGTCAACGTCACATTTATTGAGTTATACAAAATATTTACTCAGAATACAGGCAAGAGAAGTATAGGCATGATTGGCGAACACCTCTTGAGGAACAGTTGAAAAAACTCAATGTTGAGAACATTTTATAAAATAATTCCTACATTTTACAACACAATAGAGCAATCTCCCGATAGAGACATCATTTAAAATAAAAAAAGTGAACTTTTCATAGTTTAATGAAGATAAGGCAGAACTACAACCTTTTATGTGTTCTTTATTGTCTTACAACCTACACTAGCATGACAGTTACAAGCTTTAATAGAAAGTAAACTTTCCATAGTTAATTTATGAAGATAACACTGTACTGTAATGTTTTGTAACATGCTGTAGCCTTTGTTATCTGCAAATCTGATGTGAAGCATGTTAGCTACTGCATTCTGTGTTTACTAAGCCAGCAAGCTGAGGTAACAATTTCCAGAATGTTAGTGTACTACATGAGCAGTAAGGCTTGGGTAAATTCAAGGTGGTATATAGAGGGGTCATTGCAAACAGAGAGAAACAAAAGCGGGGCGCAGTGTAAAGCAAGGCTGCTGGTTCTCTGCAAACAATGTCACCATCTTTAAGCCATCACCTAGGAAGAGAAGCAGAGTTTGGGCTTTTGACAAGTAAAGCAAAGCATTGTAGCTCCCAGCCAGTCAGCACTAAATGATATAGCACACACTTTCTAATGCAGAGTGAAGAAGTTCCACAGAGCATCTTCCTGACGAGTGGGTAACCTGGGTTCATGGCTACAGATGTGCAGTCTTTTCCACCTGTAGAATTCTCACATATTCTTCATGTGAGGAATATGGGCCTATACAGAAGTAATGGTCTACATCCATCTATGAGGGGAACTACAGTCCTCAGTGGGTACTTTAAATGTTACTTTGATGAATATTTAAACTAGCTGAGTGGTGTGGAAGAAAGACAAAGGGAAGCATAACCCCCCACACACACACACACACTCTGAAGCAGTAGGATGGGAAGAAACTCCCCCAGGTAACAGGCTAGAGGAAGCATCAGAGTAGTTGAGAACAAGGGTGATGGGAACACAATTTTCAATAAGAGGGGAACATAAACCAGGCACAAGGGGAAGGAGGTTGCTAGCAGAGTCGTAGCAAGGTGTGAAGGGCCATGTGTGTAAATGCATGGAATCTTGACAGTAAAATTCCAGACCTAGAGGCCATCTTGGCAGAGCAGACCTGAATACTGCAGCCATTACTGAGTCATGGTGCACAGGAAACAATGACTGGGACATGGGCATACCAGGCTACACCCAGTTCAGGAAGGACAGGGAGGGAGGGGGGAAGGGGGAGGGCTGTGCTGTATGTACGGCAATGTATCAAGGTGACAGAAATGCAAGGGAGCCAGTGGGGAAGAAGGGGCTGGAGGTACTGTGAATCACACTGCACACAGGTGCCAGAGTCACTATTCACACTGTAGTGATAAACAAACCTCCAACATGGGGGAAAATTAGATAAGGCACTGATGGAAGCCATAAGCATGAAGACAGAAAAGGGGAGATATTGCTAGTGGGGGACTTTAAGCTGCTAGATGTAGAATAGAGTCTCTCCAAGCCACAGCCTCATCAAGAAGAAAGGAAATCCTAGACTCCCTGCAGGGGCATTTCTCAGGGAATTAGTCAGGCAGTCAACTCATGATGGGGCAATACTGGACCTGGTGCTCATAAACTGGAACAGTATTGAAGACCTCAAGGAGGAATGCCACCTATGGACCAGCGATCACCTTACAGTGTGGTGGTAGAGGCAGATCATACAAGGACAAAGGTCTGGGACATCAGGAGGGCAGATTTAAAAAAAATGGGTGAATATCTCAGAGATTACCTGGGAAGGGGAAGGGTACTGCCTGGGTGGAGGAACAGTGGACCACAGTAAGGTAAAGCACAGTAATGGCTACAAATTTCTGTGTGAAAGAACAGAACCAGAAGCAAATATTTGATACCTTTTAATGGACCAACATAGATGTAACAACAAGAACAAAGTTCTCTAGCTTTCGGACCAACCAGTCCTTCTTTAGAAGACTAATGGCAGTTGTTTAGAAAAAAACAATACTTTTAACAGCTAGATCATGCAGAAAAAACAGAAAAAAATCCCCATTGGTTTAAAATACTCATTTAAACAAGCATTTGTCAATGCTGAATGTTGATTGCATTAGTCTGTTGAGCTCGCTGGCTCAGTTTGTTTGTCCCAGTGCTGCAGGCTACTCTTTTGTACTGGGCTGCTGCCTGTGTTGGCACCTTGTTCTGCTGAGGAAGAAATCTGCAGCTGTCCCGACAGAGCTCCACTGAGGTGGCTCACTCCCCCTCTCTCACTCGCTCATTCTGTTTCTCCTGGAGCTGCAGGCTGCCCTTTTCTACTGGGCTCATACCTGTGTTGGTGGCTTTTTCTACCCACAAAGAAATCCACAGCTGTCCCGACAGAGCTCCATTGAGGTCGCTCACTCCCCCTGTCTCACTCACTCATTCTGGTTCTCCTGGTGCTGCAAGCTTCCCTTTTGTACTGGGCTCTTGTGTTGTGGCCTTTGTCTGAACACAAACAAATCTGCAGTAGTTCCGACAGAGCTCAGTTGAGCTCGGTCACTCCCCCTCTCACTCGATCAATCTTAATCTGTTCCAAACACTGATTTCCCAGAGTGACCATGCTATTGTCTGGCAGGAGCACAAAAACATATTTTAGACAGGATGTGAAAAATGACAGCTGCGGTGTTTATAAGGAGTTGTGAAAAAATGCCACTGTTGTAAATGTGGCATGACAGTATTACAAATTTGCGAAGTTACAGGAGTGCGTGGAAACAGTGCAACGCACGCTTGTAACACAGTCATGTTATGGAGTTTCGTCACCAAATTTTCAACATAAGGATTTTAGGACCTCTGCTCATGAACAGTGCCACTGTCATTTTCTTAATCTGTCCCGAACACTGATTTCCTACAGTGACCACATTATTCTGTGCCGGAACTGTGAAAACACATTTCGGTCTGGATGTGAAAAATGGCAGCTGTACTGCTTGTAAGGAGGTGTGAAAAAATGAAAATCTGGTGTGACAATATTACAAATCTGCGAAGTTACAAGGGTGCGTGGAAAGTGTGCAACACACACTTGTAACACAGTCAATTGATGGGCTATCATCACCAAATTTTCAACATAGGCATTTTAGGACCTCTGCTCATGAACAGTATCACTGTCATTTTCTTAATCTGTCCCGAACAGTGATTTCTCACAGCGACCGCTCTATTCTGTGCCGGAAGTGTGAAAACACATTTCGGCCAGGATGGGAAAAATGACAGATGTACTGTTCATAAGTAGGTCTGGGAAAATGGCAATGTTGAAGATCTGGAGTGAAAATATTATAAATTCGTGAAGTTACGAGCGTGCATGCCAACTGCGCAATGCACTTTCGTAACACAGTCATTTTATGGAGTATCATTACCAAATTTTCAACATAGGCATTTTAGGACCTCTACTCATGAACAGTGTCACTGTCATTTTCCTAATCTGTCCTGAACACTGATTTCCCACACCAACTGCGCTATTCTGCGCCGGAAGTGCGAAAACACATTTTGGCCAGGATGTGAACAATAACAGCTATACTGCTCACAAGGAGGTCTGACAAAATGTCAATGTTGAAAATCTGGCATGGAAATATTGTAAATTGGCGAAGTTACGAGCGTACGTAGCAACTCCGCAACGCACACTCATTAAACAGTCATTTTTGGGATTTTTTCCACCAAATTTGCAGCATAGGCTTTTTGAGAGCCCACCCTCATGAACACTGGTACTGTCGCTTATTAATTGGCCTCAAGGTTGATTCCACAGTGACTGCAAAACCACCCGGGCCGAGTAACACCATGACAGTTCAAGAATTCATGAGGAGGGGTCCCAAAACCCCATGTTGAAAATTTGGTGAAAAATTCCCAAAATGCCCGAGATATGCACTAAAGTTGAAAACCCTATTTATTACATTATACAGCTTATCGGCATTTCCTCAGTTTGCGGTCGGCTTTGAAGAGCACAGACGTGTTCCCGGTCCACTGAAGATCTTCTGCCAAGCTCCAGAGGTAAGTATGGGGGGTGGGGAGGCAGGACTACAGTGGGTGGCGTGGGTTGCAGGTGGAGGGCAGGAGAGCTCGAGGACAGTTTCCTTTTTCAGGGAAAAAAAAGACATCGCGGGACCGCTTTTCCCTTCACTGGGGCATCTGGCATGCTGGGGTAGGCTCCCAGCTTGCCAGCAGAGGCTTTCTTTGAGGCCAGCAGTAGCTGATGGGGATTGGGCACCTCATCGACAGGAACAAAACGGGTGGGGGTTCATTATGCTGACGGGATTGGGCACCCGTCGGCAGGAATAAAAGGGGGTTCATTATGCCGATGGGAATTGGGCACCCGTAGGCAGGAACAAAATGGGAGGGATGTTTCATTATGCTGACGGGATTGGGCACCCGTCGGCAGGAACAAAAGGGGGCAAGTAAACACGGGAAGAGGATGAATGAACACGGGCGGCAAGCCACCGCCATGTTCACAAACAATATCAGGGTTTCACATCCCGCCCTGCAATGACAGGTCCTTCCTCATTGCAGCGGATGTCTGACACTGCAATAACGAGGTAGTCGCTGATTGCAGCGCTACTTTTTAGAAGGTTTGGCATGCTGGCTGAACTAGTGTCAGCAGCAGCGTGCCATGGCATTGGGGACGGGTGACAGTTTTGCAGGCTGTGGGGGCATTGGGCACAACAGTGCCAAGCCTCCACAACCTGCTTGTGGGGACAGCTGACGTAACATGTTTCTTGTGCATGCGCGCAATCAACGTAAAAATACAGATGATGATGTCAGAGAAGTTTAACAGTACCATATTACCTTCAGCCAGGAGGGTCCCAGCGTCAAAGGTGTTTGGTGCAAAACACATACAAAGAATTCTACTGCATATAAATTTAATTGACATAAGATAACACTGCTGGAACAGATGACTCTTAATCAAGCTATCAGTGTCACAGTGTGTATAAAGATGTGATTACTGAAAAGCAACCCCCACCCAGATTAAAGACATACTAAGATTGTCTTAGGACTAGTGGTGGGCCAAGTGACCCCAATTCACTCTGCGGAGTGATTCGCGGAGTGAAGGCGAATTCGCTGGGTGCTCCACAACGCGAACCAGAGTACTTCAGATTATAATGGGTAACGCGAAGTCCATTGAAAACAATGACTTCTCATTACTCTGCCTTCCCAAACTACTACTCCACCAATTCTTAAGGCGAAGTACATTGAAAACAATGTACTCCGTCTCACTTCGCCTTGTTTTTAAGCTCCAACGGCGAATTTTGCAGTGATTCATGGGATTTCAGGTCACATGGGCTCTAGATTGTTCTGCACTGCCTCAGTTTGGGGTAGTGTGTGTATGAAGCTGTAGGAGACAATCTGCTCTGAGAGCTCTCTGCGATTAAAACCTTCTAAAAGCTGTTAAAAAAGCCTTTTTGGGTCATTTGTTTTGCTGAAACTTTAGTTCATCGATTATAGGAACCCTCCTGTGCTCATATCATCGAGTGTTTATTGTTCGTATGTGGATTTTGAATGTTAATGTACAATATTCAGTCTGTGTACTGAGAGACAGTGGAAGTGTGCTTTGGGGGAGGGGCATATCTGTGGTGTAGGTAGATTAACCTGGAGAAAAGACAGTGCTTTTATGTTTTGGTGATATTTTTCTTATATAACTGTGTTAATGTACACACAGTAATATTTTCAATAATTCTTGCCATTTTTTTGCTGATTGTTGTAGTGCAGCAGTGCATAATTTTAGTTTGTTCAAAATATGTGGTTATATTACTGAATTTTTCAATTTGCTAAGCATTACTTAGTGTGTGTGTGTGAGTATGTGTGTGACGGGTGTCATCAAATCAGACACCTTTTATTATGCCACATAATTTCAGCAATGTGAACCTGCTATCCACTGCAGCTGTGTAATTTTTGTACTTCTTTGTGGTTTCTTTACTGGTACTAGTACTAGTGACTGTTACTGCAGCAGTGCAGTACACTGCCCTCTCCCCTGCGGCCCACCCCAACTGGAATTATTTTCCAGATTTTAATTTCTGATGGTGAGCACTGGTTAGGTGTTGTGTTTGCATCTGCATCTCTTCAGTGCGCAGTACAATCTTAATCTGTCTCTGCATTTGCATCTCTTTAGGGCCCAGTCTCCATCTGTAACTTAAGTCACAGTTGTTTCTTTGGCTTCCCTTCAGAGTACTGGACAGGTGCGGTGCATAGTTCTGCATGAACACTGTACTCATTAATATGCGTTTTGAAGTTAGGACTATCATCACGAGTCACTTGTGATATAAATCATGTTCTTCATCATCACGGTCACAAATGCAGTCAGAAATCACGATTTATGATCACGTCACAAATCACAACATTAATTTTTTTTAATAGTTACTTGGATGTATTGTAAGCCTGTTTTGTAGTATCTCTCCATGCTTCACTATCCCACCACTGTACTCATTAATAATTGTTTTTAAGTCAGGGATTTGGACAGTGTCTGCAGTACATACACAGAGTGGAAAGAAGACTGACTGCACACACGCAGTTTAGCACAGTATACTTGCACTACTCAGAATACAAAGGGTCACACATACGGAAGACAACAAAAAAGAGCATAATTACATACAAGGGTCAGGGATGGTGGAGGAATACATTTTATAACACAGCAAGGAAGGTGTAGGGGGCACATGGAGTGAGGAAAAATAACCTAATGTGGGATACCCATGGTGATCCAGCAGCAGTTCCAGCATGGACATAATTTGCAACTGATGTCCCTCTATGTGATCCAGCCACTGCTCCACAGCACTCGCCCTCTCATTGTTCTCCTCGACAGCACTCTAGAGAACTGCCAAGTCAGCCCGTGTTACATGCAGTTCTCTGGGGTCCACACGTTCTACAGGCTGACCTGCTGGTGGTGGCAGTGGGGGGTGGGAATGCTGGTGAAGCAGCAGGTGCTGCTGTGACCTTCCTCTTCTTAGGGATGCCGCAATGCACAGCTGTACCCTCTGCCACAGAACAGCCAGCAGGTGCAGGCATGGTCCGTTCTGTGGCAGCCTGCATCTCCAACTGGTGGTGATTGAGCATATGGGTTTGCTGGCCCCCAGTCCCCAGGTGAGTCCGCCGGGGGTCACGGTGCACCTCCACCTCACATAGGCAGCACTTGATCACACTGCTGTCCCCACTGACACAGTCAAAAAACTGCCAAACAACAGAGGTGCAGGGAGGACTAAGCATAGGCAGGGGAGGGCCAGATGAACTGGCAGCCAACTGGTCATGGTGCTGAATAGAGATGGGATCCTCACCTGGGCCTGGGGGAACAGGCACATCCTGCTCCAGAGGACCTGGCGCTGTACTTGGTGGTGGTGGTTCTACTACTGCCTCAGAGTCAGGACAGGAGGCGGTGCTGGTCCTGCTTCTGGGGGGGGGGGAAGGGGGCAAACAACTAACTACTTATAAAGGTAAGAAAAGTAAAATTTACAGAAAGAACAAATTAAGTAAAAAAGAGTACAGAAAAGAAAAAAAATGTAGCTTTTAAAAAAGTTGTTGGGTCTAAATCAAAGTTTAAATCTCCTCCTCGCTCTGATCTCAAAATATCAGCAGTCACAAAACACACTCCTCTCTCTCCATCTGCACAGGCGAAAGTAAAAGTGTCTGCTTGTATGACTCACTTCCTTCCTGCCTAGCTAAATAGCATGTGACTTACAGTACTTTAAGCCATGTGATGTGTGGGGGGGCTGCCAAATCTGAAACACCAAGTGGATCACTTAGAATCATAACGAGGAACGCAAAGTCCATTAAAAACAATGACTTTGCCTTACTTCACATTGCCATTCTGGCTTAACGTGAAGTGGTAATGACAAGGAGGAGTGACCACTTTGCATTGCCCACTCCATGTAGCGGAGTGGCAACGCAACGTGCCCACTTCGCGTTCACTTCGCCAGCAGAATTTAAATTCACTGCATCTCTACTTAGGACTCAATGCATGCATTATAGACAAGAAATTACCAGTAAAGTTGTCTTAAAAACATCAGTGCACACTGTATGATGTGTAAAACTTAGCTGGATCTATCTCCAGCTGTACTCTCCAGCTAGATATCATGCACCATAAACTTCAAAACCTCTAGTGAAATGACAGGGCTTTATAAATGATAATTTAAATATAAATTGACAGTATTAGTGTCAAACAAAAACTCATGTTGAGGACCACCAAGGAATTAAGACCATGTAGTCTGATATGTACTTGTAACCCCCAGGAAGCGCTATCCCAAGGGCTACTACCCCTGCCTGCTTCGCTACTAGCAGGTTAAGGGTCCTGGATCCAATGGTGGGTACCTCCACCCAGAGGTCAGGGTTGAAACAGTCAAACACGACTTGGTCACAGCCCTCTGGGTCACTGCAACCCCCCTTTCCTTCCGCTAGTGGCCCACGAACACTTCTCACCCAATAGTTATGACATACACTTACCCCCAAAATGGAATGACCAACTTGGTGCAGAGAACCCCCTGTAATATAAGATACAGTGACACGAAAACCCATGCACAAGAGGGGAGCACAAATATACAGTTCAGACAGTATACCTTGCAAACAACAAATCTGATTTATTGAAGGGGGAAGTAACACAGGTGGGTGGAAATCAGGTTGATTAGCTTAACACTCTACTATATCAGGGCACTGTGCACAGGCCAGACCTATAAGTCACTGTCTCTGGGTACCCAGGCAATAAGAGGCTAGCTTATTCGGTGCAGCTGGTTGGAGCCCTGAAGGAAAAACAAGTATTCAAGACCCAAATTGGTTAATCAGAGCCAGCAGGCTCAGTTCATGCAGTCAGTGGAGTGACCAGACAGGACTTGCCCTTACTATAAACAGCAAACAGGGAGCTACCCTGAGTTAGTACTCATGACTCCTGCAGAAAGATCCCTCTCTCACCACTTACAGGACCTAACCTGTGATCCAAACGCTTCTCCACACATTTATATGTATAACAGAGGGGTACCATACCAGGCAGCTGCTTCAGGCTCCCGATGACTTTCACTGCTCAAACCGGGTGACGTAATGCAGCTTCACTTGTCCTGACAGACCGAGCGCGATTAAAGCCGATTATCCAGTCCTCTACAGGGTGAGCCTGGTAGGTAGCTGTAATCATACAGCCTCCTCTGTCTGCACTCCTCTACGGATCTTATCCGCTCCTTACAGCGATTCTGCCACCCGACTTCTTGGCCTGCACACGCCTCCTGCAAAAACTTGCACAGCGCAGGAGCCAGAGTTCCTTCTACCTTCACGATCACCAACGACTCTGCCCCTTGGCAGTTTGGACAGGGAATCTTGTTCGGGCACCACCCGATCCCATTGGAGGGCTGCCTATGCCAGTCACTCAATACTGCCCTCATTGGTGCTAAAGGCACCATAGGTCAGAACTTCACTTCCCAGAATTACTGGCTGTATCCCCTATAGCCAGCCAGCTCCAAAGAGAGTCCTGATTCTGGGTGGTCACTCAATACACCATTTTAGGTGCCCCTCCCTTCTGATTGGATCCCAGAGGCAGTTCTGATTCAAAATTGGGGGCAGAATACACAAAGTCCCAGCAGCAAGGGAAACAGATTAAATAAACAGCAAGTTTACTGCCACACTACATTTGTTCCAGAAAACAGTTACATCCTTCAATAATGCTCCCTCTGCTCACTTAGCGACGGCAGAAATGGAGCGATTCAAACAGCAGCTCGAGTGGGAGTCGAGCAGTAAACCCACAGCCCCCCCCCCCGTGCAAGCTAACAAAGCCTGCAGGCAAGCAGCTCTTAAAGAGAAAGTACCAGAGGCTCTAAAAGCACTCACAGCACCCACATTCAAACGGCATTACGCCGAACACCAGTTAGGCAGCGAGCACTTAGGCAAGCTCCGGGAAGGCATTTAGGAACCCCCATTTGTAGGGGGGTTACACCCCTTCCTGGCCTGGAAAGAACTTGGCATCTGCGTCAAGTAGTTACCCTTAAATCACTTTAAGGCAAAACAGTTTAAACTGACGGTACATCAGATCTTTTGTTACAGACACTAGTATTGTATTACACAGTTTACTATTGTTTATACAATATTACATATACAGACAACCTTTTTCGTTTTAAATCAGGTCATTACTTCCTTCCCATGACACCTGGAAAGAGGGGTCCCTTCCCTATCAGCTATCTGCGGGCTAACAGGGGCAGGAGTACCATGCTCAGATGGCAATACTAGCAGTCTAGAGTCATCCCCCGGGTTAGTTTGGGCAAGGAGCTCGGGGACACTTACACCGCTTTATGGACCACATTCAAAGGCAGATCCACAGGCTGGCCCAAGGACTCATAGCTCAATCTCACTACAGGCTGTACTTCTCAGACAGTTCGTCTAGGAGTCTGAGGGAAAATTTCTAAAGGCTCAGACTCCATCCCAGCCCTACTTGGAATGGCTGGGGAAACCTCTGTAGGAGCAAGGGACCCAGAATCCATGGTACCTTTGGGGACAGGGCCCTCTATTTTGGAACTCACCCTACTGGGCTCAGCTGGGGACATTTCTGGTACTGCTGGGCAACTATCAGGGCACTCAAAATATTCTTGCTCTGGCATATCACCAGTTTCCTGCCCTGCAGCACTTCCTTCCTCTGAGAAATCTGACAGTTCAGCCAGTCCCAATGACCTCATATCTTCAGATTTAATACCACTCACTTCTCCCTCCGGGAGCATTGGCTCCAGAGACAAAGCTGGGGGCTCAGACAGTCCAGGAAACCCAACTTCATCCCCAGGGTTGATTAGGGATTGCCCCTAAACAACTGGCTCAGTTCATAAGAGGGGTAATACTCAGGATTATTCTCGCTGTCCTCTGATACAGACTGGCAATCAACTTCAACAGAGGGGTGAGAAGGCCTCTTTAGCTTAATTTTGGGGAATCAACCGTCTTAGTTTTTCTTGGCAGCGGTTGTAGTCACAGGCCCGGGAGGGCACTGGGAGGTTCAGCCTCTATCAAAATCTGTCCAATTGGCAGAAGATGATTTCTGTGTATAGTTTTCACATCTTTTGAGTTGTTCTCAGGCCGCACTTTGTATACAGGTAAATCTTCCAGCTTTCTCACAACAATATGAGGGAGGTGATGTCATCTGTCAGTGATGTTATGCTTGCCATGCAGTCCCAGATTGCTCAATAGCACTCTGTCCCCTTCTCTCAACTCGATTGCTTTCACTTTCTTATCATACCTTTCCTTATTGGCCAGGTTTTGCTTAATAGCCATGGTCTATGCTAGTTGGTAGGCATGGTTTAGTTGGGCCTTCAACTTCTGCACATACTGTAGATGATTAGCTGCTTGAACCCCATCAGGAGAAACCCCAAAACATACATCCACTGACAGTCTAGCTTCTCTCCCAAACATCAGTCTATACTGGGAAAATCCAGTGGCATCACTTTTGGTACAGTTATAAGCATGTACTAGGGTGCTAATCTGCTGGCTCCATCTAGGCTTATCTTTAGGTTGCAGGGTGCCCCACATGTCAAGCAACATGCGGTTAAACCTTTCAGGCTGAGGATCTCCCTGGGGATGATAAGGAGTAGTTTTTGACTTTCGTACCCCCCACAAGGATAGCATTTCTTTAATCAAGCGGCTCTCAAAATCTCTTCCCTGATCAGAATGGATTCTTTGAGGGGCCCCATAGTGGACAAAGAAATTCTCAACAAGGACTTTAGCCACCGTGGTTGCTTTCTGGTCTTTAGTGGGAAAAGCTTGTGCATACCGGGTGAAGTGATCAGTAACTACCAATATATTGCTGATATTTCTCTTATCTGGTTCTAGACTCAGGAAATCAATGCAGACCAATTCCATGGGGCACTAGTAGTGATGTTAACCAGGGGAGCAGCCCTCTGGGGCAGGGTCTTTCTTTGTAAACATCGGCTACAAGTCCTGATGTGCTGTTCCACATCCGCACCCATGGGCCAATAAAACCGGACCTCACCAAGTCAAGGGTTCTGTCTATGCCGAGGTGTCCCATGTGATTGTGTAGGGACCTCAACACCAGTTCTCTAAAAGCAGTGGGCAGCACCAGTTGTTGTTTGTCTACTCACCTCTTTATCTACTGACTCTCTATACAATAGTCTATTAATCAGTTTCAGCTTGGGACCTTCTTTGTATAAAGGTGCAGTTCTCAAGTCAGTGAAACGTAGTTTTGACACATCCCTCCCCACGTGCAGAGCCTCCAGAGCAGTTTTTGTCATGGGGTCTCGGGATTGAGCCAGCCGGAGACTATCATTATTGAACTGGGGCAATGCACTAGTGTCTAATGCAGAGAAATGACAGTAAGCAGCTGGTATACAGTTCTCAGATGGCCCCAAGCAATCCACCATGCAATCCACAGCATCAGGAGATACCTGTTCCTCCTTGTCAAATTTTTGGCAAAGTGCTCTAATGTCAGGTTCTGACAACCTGACCCAGTTGTCTCGGGACACAGGCCTGCGGGAGAGAGCATCAGCATCTATGTGGTTCAGGCCTGCTCTGTACTCAACAGCACAGTCGTAGGTAGACAACGCAGAAAGCCACCTATGGCCAGTGGCATCCAACTTAGCCGAGGTCTGCACATAGGTTAAGGGATTGTTATCAGTCTTCACCAATATCTTAGCACCGTACAAGTAGTCAATGAAATTGATCAACAACGGCCCACTTCAAGGCCAGGAACTCTAGCTTGTGTACTGGATAATTCTTTTCTGAAGGAGTTAGGCTCCTGCTGGCAAATGCTACGTGTCTTAGACCATTTGTGTGCTCTTGATATAACACAGCCCCTAATCCTTGTAGACTGGCATCAGTATGAAGAATATATGGCCTGACAGGGTCAGCATAGGCCAGCACTGGGGCATGGGTAAGTTGATATATAATATCATGGAAAGCTACCTCACAATCAGCAGTCCAGCAGATTCCAAACATCATTCGGACGGAAACATTTTTCTCAGTCTCAGAGGGCATAGCTTATACTTTTTGTGGGTTATAGGATACCCTTGAGTAAGGTTGAGTAGAGGGCAGATCACCTGAGAATAGTCTTTGATAAATTGTCTATAATACTCACAAATCCCCAGGAACCTTTGCAGTTCTTTCAAATTCTTTGGCTGAGGCCAGGTAGTCAAAGCTTCCACTTTACTGGGGTCAGTCTCTATGCCTTCAGTGGATAGTATGTGCCCCACATACTTCATGGATGTTTGAAAGAATTGACACTTATCTATAGACAATTTGAGACCAAAATCTTCCAGTCGATCCAGGACTTTGAACAACCTGCTTTCATGTTCCTCCAAAGAGCTGCCAAACACTATGACATCATCCAGGTAGACTAAACACGTGAGTAAGTTCATATCCCCCACAGCACGCTTCATCAATCGCTGGAAAGTAGCAGGAGTGCCTGAAATCCCTTGGGGCATCCACATAAACTCGTAGAAGCCTAGTGGGCAAATGAAAGCAGTCTTCTCTCGATCCTCCGGAGCCATTGGGATCTGGTAGTGCCCACTGCAAAGGTCTAACACGGAAAACCATTAACTACCATTTAGACAGTCCAAGGCATCCTGAATGCATGGCATGGTATACTGGTCTGGTATGGTTCACCTGTTTAAAGTACGGTAATCCACACACATCCGAACAGTTCCATTCTTTTTCCTCACTACTACAGTAGGCGAAGCATAGGGGTTTCTGGATTCCTGTATCATCCCAGCGGTGAGCATCTCCTGCAGGTGTCGTCTCATATCATCTATATCTGCAGGGGCCAGGCGTCGAGATCGCTAACAGAAAGGTCACTCATCCTGTAGCCTAATGTGGTGCTCAGCTCCTTGCACACATCCTACATCTCACTCCTTCAGGGAAAACAGCTGCTCCCTCTGGGCAAGCCTTTCACTGATCCTTTTCTTCTATTCTGCTGGCAGTGGGGAGTCACCGAAATCAAACAGATCAGGGGTCACTCGGTCACTCCTCCTGGAAGTCTGGTTGCTGGGCAGAATAGCAGTATCCGCACAGTGCACCGTAGCCAGAGTGCAACCTCGCTTCACTCGAATCTCTCGATCAGACACATTGTGCACTTGAACCATTACTCTTCTGGCAAAAGCATGGGCTCTAGCAGGAAAAATGTTGGGTTTAACTAGCAACCCCTCTGGCAATTTTCCATCGCCTGGGTCATCCAGCATCAATATTTTATTCTTAACATCCTTCTTAATCCGGACCTGCTCTTGGAGAACACACTGGGCATTTGGGGCTAGCAGCAAAGACTCGGGATCTTTCTTCCAGACAATACCCACCGGGCCTTCGGCTTCCTCCTGGCTGACCTTTCACTGGGTCTCGATGCCTTCTGAATCAAGGCGGTATTCTGAGAGCTCACCTGTCCTGGACCTCTGTTTTTCAAAGCACAGCTGTGCTAAGTGACCAACCATGTGAGCATTTGTTCCGATTAACAAGGGCAACCCATCATGCAGTCCAGTGGGGACCTCATTAATGCCAAGGTTTCATTTGTTTGGCCACCCAGCCACAGAAGTAGGAAAAGATAACCAGATCCAGATATTCCCAGAATAAGGGTAGGCCTTGTCACTCAGTCCCCAATATGTAGTCCATCCAAAGGCTGCAGAGGCACTTCAGTCAAGTGCTTGCGATACCAGTCCTGAAACATAATAGTCACTCGGGAACCACTGTCCAACACAGCTTGGGTGGGTACTCCATTCACTCTCATGGCGGTCTCCATTGAGGGACCCACAACGTCAGACCATTCAGGCAGCATGGTTTTGGGGATTGCTTGGGCATTGGCCCGGGTAACAAAACTCTTCCGAGGAGGTCCTCCCTGAGGTCTGGTATAGGCCTTGCATGGCCAGGCTACTAGCCTGCTGTTGACCCTCCTTAAGTTCTCGGGTAACCGGCACACAGTCTGAAAGTGTCCATCCTGCCCACAGTGGTAGCAGAACTTAGTCTTTGTTGGGAGGGAGATATATCTCCTGCTGGGAGGTGTCGGGGATTCTGGAGGGCTCCTCTTGACTAGGTTGTTTATTTCTAAATAACTCAGGGTCCCCACATTTGGAGGGGTTGGCAGCAGTTTGTTTCAATTTTCTCAGCATTTCCCATAAATCTCTAATCTCGGCCTTCAAATCACTCTCCACCTGGGATCAGAGGAGACAGCATGCACCCCCACTCCACCCTGGGCCTCTGGGGGTACAGGAAATGCATCAGACCCCTTGTTCAATCCCCTCAATGGATGGGTCTCATCTGGTTCACTGGGCTCAGGGGTCTGGCATAGATTCATGACCCCCACATAGGGTTCCCAACCCTCTTCATCAGTCTCAACTTCTCAAGTCTCTCTCATCAATTGGCAGTATTCGGGAGGGGCAGCCCATCGGTCATGTAACTTGAGTTTTAACAATATCACACTGGAAAACCTGACAGATTTCAAGATATGATCCAGCTGGACCTGATTCAATATTGGGGCAGTTACCCCTCCTTTTCGATAAGCTTTTTGCAATGCCCTCTCCATTCTGGTGACAAAGGCTGACAATTTCTCATTCCTCCACTGTTTGGCTGACTTGAACTTCCACAACAAGTCTTCCCCAGTTTCTGTACTCCCAAACACCCCTTCTAAGGCAGAAAGGTACTCTACTGTAGTGACTTCGGGACTAGTAGCCCGCAAGAAACAGATGGCTTCCAAAGCTGAGCCCCTCAGGCTCTCCATCAGTCTCTTTCATTTCTCCCCCTCAGAGCACTGCCACTCTTGGACTAAAGGGGTAGCATAGTCCATCCAAGTTTCCAAATCATCTTCTCCCGAGGGTACAGGCACAGTACCAGAAAAAAGTTTCAATCTCAGATAGGAGTCTAACTGTATGGGGGAGGGACAACTACAGGTGGTGAAGCCAGGATGGAACTCTTGGAGGACCCGGGAGATGTACCAGGGGACGATTGTGGGGTGGGATTACTGGAAAGGTCTAGCACCTGTAGTAATTCCTGAGTGGTCCTCCCTTCTGCAGCTAACAGTTTAAGCAATTTATCTTTGAAGCTATTAGTCTTGGGAGACCCTTCTAGGGTGACTGAACCACTCCAGACATGAATGACCCTCCACCCCTTGGGAGCACCTTCCGGGAAATCACTGGGGGCACCCTCTCTGGGTCAATAATTACACTGCATAACAGCAACACCTGTAAGGTCTGGTCGAGCACGTCGGCCATTCGCCCCTTAACCTCTACCTTGCCTAAACATTTAACATTCTCAACTGCAGAAACAAGGTCAGCATTCTTTATCCCCAGAGGTACATCCAGTAGTAACACAATTTTCTGGGAATCCAACTCTTCAGCTTCACCCCACCCCATCAGTTTATGCACCATCATCTTAACAGGGTCTAACTTAATTTCAGTCGTGATATCCCCCTCCAGTTTTTCTTTTGGTTTGGCCATGTTGGGGTAGTTAGCCTATTCGGCCACTAGGGGATGCTAATCCTAGCGGTGCCTCCAAAATGTAACCCCCAAGGGGCACTATCCCAAGGGCTACTACCCCTACCTACTCCGCCACTAGCATGTTAAGGGGCCTGGTTCCAATGGTGGGTGCCTCCACCCAGAGGTCGGGGTTGGAACAGTCAAACACGACTTGGTCACAGCCCTCTGGGTCACTGCAACCCCCCCTTTCCTTCCTCTAGTGGCCCACAAACAGTTTCACCCAACTGTTACGACTTACACTTACCCCCAAAGTGGAATGACCAACTTGGTGCCGAGGACCCCCTGTAAAATAAGATACAGTAACACAATAACCCATACACAAGAGGGGAGCACAAATATACAGTTCAGACAGTATACCTTGCAAACAACAAATCTGATTTATTGAAGGGGAAGTAACACAGGCGGGGGAAATCAGGTTGATTAGCTTAACACTCTACTATATCAGGGCACTGTGCACAGACCAGACCTATAAGTCACTGTCTCTGGGTACCCAGGCAATAAGAGGCTAGCCTATTCGGTGCAGCTGGTTGGGGCCCTGATGGAAAAACAAGTATTTGAGAACCAAATTGGTCAATCAGAGCCAGCAGGCTCAGTTCATGCAGTCAGTGGAGTGACCAGACAGGACTTGCCCTTACTATAAACAACTAACAGAGGACTACCCTGAGTTAGTACTCATGACTCCTGCAGAAAGATCCCTCTCTCACCACTTGCAGGACCTAACCTGTGATCCAAACGCTTCTCCACACATTTATATGTATAACAGAGGGGTACCATACCAGGCAGCTGCTTCAGGCTCCCGATGACTTTCACTGCTCAAACCGGATGACACAACGCAGCTTCACTTGTCCTGACAGACCGAGCGCAATTAAAGCTGATTCTCCAGTCCTCTACAGGGTGAGCCTGGTAGGTAGCTGTAATCATACAGCCTCCTCTGTCTGCACTCCTCCACGGATCTTATCCACTCCTTACGGCGATTCTGCCGCCCGACTTCTTGGCCTGCACACGCGCTTCCCACGTGAAAACTTGCACAGCGCAGGAGCCAGAGCTCCTTCTACCTTCACGATCACCACCAACTCTGCCCCTTGGCAGTTTGGGCAGGGAATCTCATTCGGGCATCACCCGATCCCATTGGAGGGCTACCTATGCCAGTCACTCAATACTGCTCTCATTGGTGCAAAAAGGGGCCATAGTTCAGAACTTCACTTCCCAGAATTACTGGCTGTATCCCCTAAGGCCAGCCGGCTCCAAAGAGAGTTCTAATTCTGATTGGTGGCTCAATACACCATTTTAGGTGCCCCTTCCTTCCAATTGGATCCCAGAGGCAGTTCTGATTCAAAATGGAGGGGCAGAATACACAAAGGCCCAGCTGCAAAGGAAACAGATTAAATAAACAGCAAGTTTACTGCCATATTACATTTATTCCAGAAAACAGTTACATCCTTCAATAATGCTCCCTCTGCTCACTTAGCGATGGCAGAAATGGAGCAATTCAAACAGCAGCTCGAGTGGGAGTTGAGCAGTAAACCCACAGCCCCTCCTATGCAGGCTAACAAAGCCTGCAGGCAAGCAGCTCTTAAAGAGAAAGTACCAGAGGCTCTAAAAGTACTCACAGCGCCCACATTCAAATGGCATTACGCCGAACACCAGTTAGGCAGGGAGCACTTAGGCAAGCTCCGTGAAGGCATTTAGGAATCCCTGTTTGTAGGAGGGTTACATACTGATGTCAATATACACTGAGAATTTAACAACTTGATGTACCAGAAGTGTCTAAGGAATCTGAAAAAGATAAAAATGTAATTTTTCTCCTCGTCCTCACACAAACAATATACCCTACCCCACATCCCCATGATGTGGGGTGGGGGGTTAACTAGCTTTAAGGAGATACACACACACACACACACACACACACATACACACACACACACACACTCACTCACACTCCTAATGAATCTTTATTCACATCAGTCACTGCAATTGTTCCCCAAAGGAATTCAGCTTATCATGAAATCCCAAGTAAAACGGCTCATGTATCCTAATACCTACAGATCAATAATGTGACACTATTTAACCATGCTCCTATCTGCGTAATAACATTTCCAAGGATTCTGGATAGAACTGCAATGAAATAAAACTGCCACCCTTCCCAGGATAAGGTAACTAGAAGTAAATATCAAGTATGTGTGTAAGACCAGTGGTCTAAGATACTGTACCTACATTTCCACAAATCACTACAATATTAGCCTAATGTAAAAAGATCTGGCCAGGACCTCCATGCAAATGAGATCTACTTTTAATATGTACAGAGTTAAAAAATCGTGACAGTCTATGATAGCACTCTGTATGTACAGAAACAGGCTAGGTAATCTGAATATGGTGCAATGGAATCAACCCACTCCGGGGCGAAGATAAAAAGTAAGGAGGAAATAATATTCATTATGTGTGTGAAGGAAGAGTAGTAACATAGAAACATAGAATTTGACGGCAGATAAGGACCGCTTGGCCCACCTAGTCTGCCCATTTCCCTACCTAACAGATAAGCTGCAGATCCTAGTTAACCAACAACCTACTTCCTTCTACCCTCCACTAGAATTGCCTTATGTCTGTACCATGCATTCTTGAATTCCCCCACTGTTTTTGACTCTACGACCTCCTCAGGAAGGCTGTCCCATGTATCCACAACCCTCTCTGTGAAGAAATACTTCCTCACATTACCTCTGAGCTGTCCCCCCTCTATTTTCAAATTGTGCCCCCTTGTTTTTGCACATCTATTTTTCTGAATGATGCTACCCTCTTGGACTTTGTTGAGTCCCTTGAGGTATTTGAAAGTTTCTATCATGTCCCCCTCTCCCTCCTTTCTTCTAGGCTATACATCTTTAGTTATTTTAGTCTTCCTTCATATGTCTTCTGATGCAGACCCTGCATCATTTTGGTTGCCCTCCTCTGGACAGCCTCCACCCTGTCTATGTCTTTGTGGAGACGGGGTCTCCAGAACTGTACACAGTACTCCAAATGTGGTCTTACCAACTGCCTATACAGAGGGCCAACAACTTCCTGTTTTCTACTGGTGATGCCTCTCCCTATACATCCCGGTATCCTTCCAGCCCTCCTTACTGCCTTCTCATATTGCTGGCCCACCTTTAGGTCATCTTATATGACTACCCCCAGGTCCCTTTCCATTTTTGTTGTTGTCAGTATTTTACCCCCAACTGTGTACTCTTCCCCGGGTTTTTGTTTCCCAGGTGCATTACTTTTCACTTCTTGGCATTGAATCTAAGCTGCCATACATCTGACCATTCCTCCAACCTTGCCAAGTCCCTTTTCATCCTTTCCATCCCACCCTGTGTATCAACCCTGTTGCGATCTTTGTGTCATCTGCAAAGAGACATACTTTCCCTTCCAGTCCCTCTGCAATGTCACTTATAAAGACATTAAAAAGGACCGGTCCCAGTACTGAACCCTGCGGTACCCCACAAGTAACCCTCCTTTCTTTCGCTGTGGACTCCATTTACTATTACCCACTGTGTCCTGTTGTCCAACCAGTGTTTTACCCATGCTACCACCCTGGGGCCCACTCCCAGGCTGGCTAATTTGTTTATTAATCTTTTGTGTGGGACTGTGTCAAATGCCTTGCTAAAGTCTAGGTAGGCCATGTCCACAGCCCCTCTCTGGTCTACTGCTTTGGTTACCCAGTCAAAGAAATCTATTAGATTTGTCTGACATGATCTTCCTGCTGTGAATCCATGCTGCCTTGGGTCCTGTGCCTCACTAACCTCTAGGTACTCAACAATTCTTTCCTTCAGAAGTGATTCCATCATTTTCCCTACCACTGAGGTCAAATTGACAGGTCTGCAGTTTCCTACCTCTGACTTGCTCCCGCTTTTGTGAAGCGGAATCACATCCGCCCTCCTCCAGTCCTCAAGTACCACACCATCCTACCATGATTTATTAAAAAGGGTAGTCAGTGGTGTTACTAGTTCTTCCCTTAGTTCTTTTAGAATTCTGGGGTGTATCCCATCAGACCCCATTGCTTTATCGACCTTCAGCTTTAAGAGTTCTTTCAGAACCCTTTCTTCTGTGAAAGGACTAATATCAACCCCCCATCCAGAGTGCTTCTATTGACTGGATTAGGTATTTCCCCCTGCTTTTCCATTGTGAATACTGAGCAGAAGTATTCATTCGGTAGCCCTGCTTTTTCACTGTCGCTCTCTGCCCATTCACCTACTCTTTGTTCAGCCTCTGTATCCCTGCCTTAGTCTTTCTTTGCTCCCTAATGTACCTATAAAAGGTTTTATCCCCCTTCTTAATCGAGTTGGATATCTTTTCCTTGGTTTTGGCCTTTGCTATTCTAACTGCCTTACCTGCTTCCTTCTGCTTTAACTGGTACAGTTCTCTATCCTGCTCCCTCTGTGCTTCCTTATACTTCCTGAATGCTATCTTTTTCTCCCTTACCTTCCCTGCCACTTCTTTTGAGAACTATAGTGTTTTTTTCTTTCATTTTGATTTGTTTATTTGCTTCACACAAAGGCTTGCTGCCTCTGTGATGGTGGTTTTGATGTTTCCCCATTGTTGCTCCACCCCACCTTCTTGCCTGTTTACTAGTGCTTTTCTGAGGCACTCTCCCATTTTGACAAAAATCAGCCCTCCTGAAGTCCATTACCTACACTTTTTTGTGGCTTGACTGTACAGCTAAGTTTATCGAGAATCACACTATTTGGTGGTCGCTTGTTCCCAGATGGCTACCCACTTCAAGATCAGAGATCCTCTCACTGTCCCCATTTGAGAGTACCAGGTCTAAGATTGCTCCCTCCTGAGTGGGTTCCAAAACTAGCTGTCTGAGGCATACCACCTGTAGGGCATCGAGAATGGCCCTGCTCCTGGATGTGGCTGCAGCAAAGGTGCTGCAGTCAACATCTGGCATATTCAGGTCACCCATCAGCAGTATCTCCCCTTTCTCTGCCATCCCAAGGATGCCTTCTATCATTTCCTTGTCCATTTCCTCCCCCTGAGACGAGGGTCTGTATACAACCCCTGTGCGGAATGTGAAGCCATTTCAAGTCTCCAGGGTGACCCACAGTCCCCCTCTCCTCTCTGTTTACCTTTTAGTTATGTTGCTTTGATCCATTCCCTTACATAGATAGCTACTCCTCCTCCTCTTCTTCCCTCCTGTCCCTCCTGTAGATTGTGTACCCTGGTATGTTGACATCCCAGTCATGGTTCTCTGTGTACCATGTTTCTGTGACTGCCACAATATCCAGGCATCCCTCTTCCATCAAGGTGACCATTTCAGGGAGCTTTTTACCTAGACTATGGGCATTGGTACTCATTATCCTCCATTTTTTATGACTTTATTTCTTTTTGCCCCATCCCTGTCCCTACTGCCTTTGTCTTTTTCTCCATTTACCCCTGCCCTTCTCCCTATCGACTGCTCTATCTTGGTGTTTACCTCACTAATTACCCTGATTTTTTTGGGGCTAGGATTTCCCTTCTCTTCTTTAGTGCCTCCCTTGGCTAGTTTAAATGCTTGCCATTGAAGCATTTAAACCTATCACCTAGGATCCTGGTTCCCCTCCAGGATAGATGCAGACCATCGCACCTGTATAGGTCTGCATCCCTCCAGGTGGTGCCCCAGTCCCCAATGAAGCCAAATCCTGAGCTCTGCACCAGCTTTTCAACCAGTCATTGAATCCCATGGTGCAGAGTGCCTAACCTCATCCATGCCATAGACAGGTAGCACCTCCAAAAGTTACCGTCTGTGCTACTTGTCTAACTGTAACACACTGTAACTCCATGTATCTAAACAGAGGCCTACCTCAATGTGACAGCAAGCCCCACACCTGTTATATCACATACCTCACAACACATACCCACACACATACATACACCCACGCACCCACATCCCACACATGCTGAAGTCCTATAATAAGCCAATCTGAAGAAGAAGAGGTGATGTGTGAAAGAAGTGAGTAGAAACAGGAAGAAGAAGAAATCTCTATGGTTCTTGAGGGAAATGACTGCAGAGGGAAAGACTAAAAGGGTAGCATTCAGGAGGCACAAAGAAATGCAGAGAGAAGAGGATAGGGAAGTACACCTGGTAAAGCAAGACGGAAACAGGGAAGGTGGTGGGGGGCACAAAGACAGAAACTGAGGAAGGCATAGCCAAAGGGATAACTAAGGGGAACAAGACAGTTTTTAGGTTCATAGGATCATACATGAAAACAAGTCAGTACGCTTGTGCCATTGTGATTTGATGTTTTAAATATATCACAACAAACCTTGACTTATTAAGAACACATCCACTAAAGTCTTAAAATGACATATACTTTGGCTTGTAACAACTTCCCTAGGTAACCTATTCCAAATTGAAACTACTCTGGTTTACCCATGCCCCCGTGTTTCTTTTTATACAGTTCACCTTTCAAACTCCATTCACGTGTCCCAGTAGCTTTTACCTGTTCTCTTCTATCTAGAGGACACATTCCTACAAATTCCGATTGTTATAAGCTTTATATACTAGATACAGATCACCTCTCATTCTCCTGTACTCCAGAGAATAAAGATTTAACTCCTCAACCTCTCCTCATGTGTCATACATCTAATATTTGCTACTAATTTGGTGGCTATCTTCTGCACTCTTCCAAGCATCTTCATAGCTCCCCTCTTGTAAGGATCCCAAAGAGGCCCCACCAATGCTGTATAAAGGGGAGGTATCACCTTTCTCTGTCTACTTCTTATATGAGGCCATATACATCCCAGAACCCTGCTACCTCTGCTGAATATGCTCTTAACCTGATCTTTAAATCTCAGTTTGTTGGATACCAGGATGCCAAAGTCATTTTTCAGTTCAGTTGTTATCACTTTCTTACCATGAAGCTAGTAGGTTGATTTCATATTTTTTAATCTAAAATGCATAATCTTGCATTTTCTGATATTGAACTTTAACTTCTTTCTTTCAACCCATTGTGATATGCCATCAATTTCTTTTTGAAATCTTTCTGCATCTTCTTAACTGTTTAATATGGCTCCTATTTTCACATCTGTAAATTTGCATAACCACGCATTTTCATTGGACTTCATGGACAACAAAAGACCCCTGCAGCACCCCACTGGTGACCTCACTCCAACTGGAGTTGTGTCCTCTTATAAATTCCTTTGCCTTGTGTTTGACAGCTAGGAACTCATCCATTTTACCAATGTTGTATTTATACCTAATTCCTGCAGGGCATTTAATAATTCAATATGGAATACAGTGTCAAATGCTTTACTAAAATCTAAAAACAGTACATCCACTGGTAGATTATTACCTAATGCCTTACTAACATGGTCAAAAAATATAATAGGTTTGTAAGACAACTTCTGCTATTAGCGAAACCATGCTACAATGGGTCAATTAGTCCTCCTTTGTTCATGTAGCTTTCTGTTTCTTCTTTTATTATTCCCACAAGAATTGTTCCAACCAAAGAAATATGGCTAACAGGTCTATAATTTCTTATATCAGTTCTATCCCCTTTGGGTGGAGCTTACAGCCATCTTGCTGTCTGTAGCTGGAAAAATGGAGGAAGATGGAACACGGAACACATTTTTAGACATTTTAATGTATCCTTCCACAATTATAAATCACTATGCCAAAAGAAATAACATACTCCCTTCTTTCTGTTTAGAATGCTGGAGACAGCACTAAAGTTGTTTATCAGATGGCCATTAAGAAACAAACAGCTTGTTAAATATTGGTTTCCTATTAAACTGGAGATTTGTTTACCCCTTTGAAATGCAACAACTTGCACATTTAAATACCTAGCATTTAAACATTTTGTTACTACTGGCTTCAGTTGGCCAAGTATTGTCTCTCAAGAAAGATTCATACCTCATAAATGTCACTCTTTCCCAGGAACAAATCTAAAAGAGTTACACTGTTTTTAAACTCTTAAGACACTATCTGACAAGCACTGTCTCAGACATATGCCATGTCTTCTGTGAACTATCTAGGCTTTTACTATGCTTTTTTTGGGAAAAATATTTTGAGCTACAGCAAACATACTCACGCACAGACTGTGAATACCATCCTCATGGCCACAACATTCAAAATAAATACATCTGCAATCTAATATATTATAAAACAATAAAGAAACAGTGTGTTTATGTCAGTGAACACAGTGAAGTTCAGTTTACAGTAGACTTCCTTTAAAGAGCTAGTGTACTGCCTAAAACTAATTTTAGATTTTAAAAGCAGCCAACCATTACCTTTTATATCTGAGGTATTTTTTCTTTCCCTTTGTTTAATTAGAAGATTGTTTACCTGATGGTAGTAGGTGTGATGTGTGCAACAGTTCTTAGCCTGGCAGCTGACATATCTTGCTCTACTGCCCCACACTACACCATCAGCATTGTGACCTCAGTGACTGTGACATCACTACTACTACATAGGAACAGCAAGTGAGTGACTGCCAGGTCATTCACCTGTGATGTGACAGTCAGTGAGATCATAATGTTGATGATGTAGTGTGGAGCAGTAATGAAATCTGTGTCAGCTTCCAGGCTAAGAGCTGTTCCACAGATCCAGCATAATATTATCACATAGAATACTTTCTGATGAGGAAAAGGAAAAAGAAAGATACTTCAGAAATAAAAAATTACAACTGACTACTACTTAAAATTGTTATTCTTTTCCTGTCTCCCTGTTTTGGCTCCACTAGCTCTTTAAATATTTCTTATCCCATATTTTATATCCTAGATAGCATTGGGGAGATGCTACATGTCACTGAGATCTTCATTTTACAAATTGTTTCACTGTATTTACTCAGGATGTCCCAGACTAGATGCAATATCTTGTTTTCAGTGGGGTCATGATTTTACCTTTTTTATAATTTATTTATTCAGGGTAGCCTAGTCCAGATGTAAAACACTGTTTTCAGTGTGTTCTGATTTTACACAATGCAGCATAATATTGTGTAGATGTACAGCCCCACTGAAAATAAGATATCATGTATGCTGTGAACTATACAGGCAAAACCAATCAGCAGGCATATTCTAGGAAAGCACATTGTAAAAATGTGTAAAAGGAAGACCACATTGAAACTGCCTCTCAGCAGATCTGCACTGTGCAACTTCATTAGAAATAATGGGTAAAAGCATCCCAAAAGCTCTCCACAGCCATTCGGCTTTGACCAGAGTTTGTTTAAATATAGGCACAACACTGGCCTCTCTACTCTTCCACTACCATTCCCATATCCAATGATTTTTGGGATATCACTACCAGAGGACCTGCTACTATTTCTCACCTTTCCTTAAGGAATTTCAGATGAATACCATCAAAATTTGCAAAGTATAAATTTGAGAGAATTTGCACATCCCAAGTTTAACAAGCGTTTGTCAATGCTGAATGTTGCTTGCTTGTATGTGCTGTGTAGATATTTGGAAGTCAGTGGAGTGCAAATATTGAAAATTTGCAAACTTACGAGCGTGCGTAGGAACTGCACAACGCACGCTCATGAAACAATCATTTTTAGGAAGTTTGTGACCAAATTTTCAACATAGCCATTTTAAGACCACTGCTCATGAACAGTGGCACTGTGATTTTCTTAATGTGTCCCATACAGTGATTTCGCACACCAACTGCGCCATTGTGCGCTACATGGGCGGAAACATGTTTTGGGTGAGATGTGAAACATGACAGCTGTACTGCTCATAAGGAGGTATGGTAAAATGACAATGTTGAAAATCTGGAGTGAAAATATTGAAAATTTGCGAACTTACGAGCATGCGTAGGAACTGCGCAATGCACGCTCGTAAAACAGTCATTTTTAGGAATTTTTCCACCAAATTTTCAACATAGGATTTTGAGAGCCCACCTTATGAACACTGGCAGTGTCATTTTGTTAATCAGTGCCAAAAGGTGATTTCACGCAGTGGCTGCGAAATCACCCTTCAGGCCCGATTAACGCCATGACAGTGAGCGCATTCATGAGAAGGGGTCCCAAAAACCCCATGTTGAAAATTTGGTGCAAAAATTCCAAAAAATGCCTGAGATATGCAGCAAAGTTGAAAATAACCTATTTATTACATTATACAGCTTACCGGCATTTCCTCAGTTCGGTAGTCGGCTTTGAAGAGTGCAGGCGTGTTCCGAGTCCACGAAGATCGCTCAGCTGAGTCTGGAGGTAAGTATGGGGTGGGGTGGGAGACAGGGTGCGCATGGGTGGGCCGGTGGGGGCCCAGATAGCGAGGGACCATTTTTATTGCAGGTTGTTTTTGTAAAAACAGGAGGACGACAGCGGACGCTTGCCACACTGGGGTGGGCTCCCAGCGTGGCACAAGGACAGCTGTTTGGGAGGGGCCATGGAGCCGACGGGATTAGGCACCCGTTGGTGATAGCATTGGTTGCCACGCTGGGGTGGGCTCCCATCGTGGCACCCTGTACTCTCGGCGGGGGACAGTGGAGCCGACGGGAGATTGAGCACCCCCGTCGGCTACACAGTGTGTGCGTGGGGGGGCAAGAGTGCAGGATGTGTGCATGTGTGTGTGTGTAGGGGGAGCGCGCATGAGCAGGCGATATCTTATAGCTGCTCACTGAAGCGTAGCTCCCCCTTTCAACTGTACTCCACTGCATTTTCAACTGCTGTCATAGACAGCTCCAGCAGGGATTGGAGAACTGCAGCCATGCCTGCAAACACACTGACTGAATTGGAAGAGGGCTGCCACACCTCCGAAAACTTGGATGATGGCACTATGTTTCTTGCACATGCATGCAAGCAACATAAAAATAAATACAGTGACATGAGATTTGCACAAGTTGCTATTGGATTGTGGAACTCATTGAAGTCTGTGACTCATAAAATACATAGAGATGTTAACTCCTTTATAACAGATATAAAATTAGAATTTACCATCTGTTGCAAGTGTTATGGTTAGATAAGCAGGGCTGAACATTTGTATTTATTGGGTACTATCAACTAGGATTTTGAGTTTGGCAATGAATCTGTTTGAAGTAGGTTAAAACAAGGGGATACTGTACTTATGTATACAATGTTTCATGCACTTTATGACTGTAGTATGTTAAATATTGCTGATTATTTGTATTAGTAAATGTAAAATGGTGTAAGTATGTAAAATGGTACTGTATTTATATGGATGTTGATTTTGAAACTCCTTTCTACAGGACCACCTTGTAAATAGGACTTTATCATAATGATGTGTAAATCCACCAATTTCGTGTCTAAAAATAAACATTTTTAACTACTACTACTACTACCATCTGGACTTGGGAATTTATCTGTATGTACATTCTTCAACCTTTTTTTAACATCTGATATCACAATGGTTCAACTTCCCACTGCTTTTTATATCAGAATTAACTAGCGTCCTGTTTTCTTCTTCCTAATAGACACTGCTAAAAAATGTTTTAAAGACTTCTGCCATCCTGTCACACCATGTTATGTTTTCATTACTCACCTTAACTGATCCAATTTGGGGGTTGATTTTCTAAGACTATTGATGCACCCATATAAAGCTTTCTAATTACCCTTTGTGAGTGTTAGTAGGTTATATTCCATGTCCTTTTATGTTTGCTTGTGCATGCACAAGAAACATTATGTGACAGCTTAAGAGAGAAGCGGGTTGTGGAGGTGCAGCACTGTGGTAGCCAATGGGGACACTGCATTTGGGAGCTTGGCACTGGTGGAACAATGCAGCCCCAGTGTCCTGATGACACTGGTTCTGCAGAAGTGCCACCAAGTGAAATGTTTTCACCACTGCAATCAGGGGCATGCTGCTGGCGTCAGCCATTTCACTCCAAAGAGGGACCATCATTGCAGGGTGGTACCTTGCCGTCCATGCCCCAGACTGAGTATATTTGCAACAGGGGAGCCCATTCCCTGTCAGCATACTGTAACCCCCTCCCTGATTTGTTGTGTGCTGAGAGGATGCCCAATCCCCCTCGGCATCAAGCGACCCCAACAGTCTTTCTTTGCTGATGGGGGGCCTAATCCCTGTCAGCTTCAGTCCCCCCCTTCCCAGTTCAATTTGCAGACAGGGGAGCCCACTCCCCATCGGTATAATGTCCCCCCAATTTGTTGTGTGTCGAGGGGGATGCCCAATCCCCTCGGCCCTCCCCACTTGTGATGCGTGCCAGCAGGGTGCCCAATCTCCCGTTGGCTACAGCCCCAAAAACACTCAGGTGGCATGCTGGGAGCCCACCCCAGTGTGCCGAATGTCCTATAAAAAAAAAAAAAAAGTCCTGTGATGTTTTCCATTTTTTTTTCTCTATTTAAAACCTGCAAAACAGAAAACGGTCCCTTGTTGAGTTTGGTGGCCCCTCCCCGAACCCATATCCACCCTCTGCGCACCCGCCTCTCCACACCCCATACTTACCTCTGGAGCCCAGTGCAATGAACTTCGGTGGACCAGGAACACGCCTGCACTCTTCAAAGCCAACCATGAACTGAAGAAATGCCGGTAAACTGTATAATGGCATAAATAAGGTTTTTTTCAACTTAGGTGCATATCTCAAGCATTTTTGGGAATATTGGCCCCAAATTTTCAACATAGGGTTATTGGGACCTCTCCTCATGAATTCAGTCACTGTCATGGCATTATTTGGCCACAAAAGGTGATTTCATGGTCACTGCGTGGCATAACCTTTTGGGACCGATTAACGAAACAACAGTGCCACTGTTCATGAGGTGGACTCTCAAAAAGCCTATGTTGAAAATTTGGTGAAACAATCCCAAAAATGACTGTTTTTACAAGCGTCATATGCAGTTTCACACACGTCAGGAATTTCACTAATTTGTAATATTTTCACCCAGATGTTCAACACTGGCATTTTCCACCTCCTTAAGAACAGTACAGCTGTCATTTTACATATCCTGGCCAAAATGTGTTTTTGCACTTCCGGCGCAGAATAGTGCAGTTGCTGTGAAATCAGCTTTCAGGATGAGTGAAAATGACAGTGACACTGTTCATGAGCAGAGGTCCTAAATGCCTATGTTGAAAATCTGGTGACGAAGTCCATAAAATGACTGTGTTACAAGTGTGCATTGCGCAGTTTTCACGCACCTTGTAACTTCACAAATTTGTAATATTTTCCATAGATTTTCAACACTGGCATTTTCACACCACCTTATGAACAGTACAGCTTTCATTTTCAATCCTGGCCTAAAATGTTTTTACACTTCTGGCACAGAATAAGCGTGGTCGCTGTGGGAAATCAGTGTTTGGGACAGATTAAGAATAGTGAGAGGGGGTGAACAAGCTCAACTGAGCTCATTCAGGACTGCTGCAGATTGCTTTGTGGGCAGAAAAGGTGCCAATGCAGGCAGGAGCCCAGTACAAAAGGGCAGCCTGCAGCACCAGGAGAAACAGAACGAGCCAGTGAGAGAGGGGGGCGAGCCAGCTCAATGCAGCTCCGTTGGGACTGCTGTGGATTTCTTTGTGGGCAGAAAAAGGCACCAACGCAGGCAGGAGTCCAGTACAAAAGGGCAACCTGCAGCGCTGGGGGAAACAGAATGAGCGAGCGAGGGAGGGGGAGTGAGTGAGCTCAACGGAGCTCTGTCAGGACTGCTGCAGATTTCTTAGTGGGCAGAAAAGGCATCAATGCAGGCAGGGGTCCAGTACAAAAGGGTAGCCTAAAGCGCTGGGAGAAACAGAATGAGTGAGTGAGAGAGGGGGAGTGAGCAAGTTCAACAGAGCTCGTTCGGGACTGCTGCAGATTTCTTTGTGGGCAGAAAAAGGCGCCAATGCAGGCAGGTGCCCAGTACAAAAGGGCAGCCTGCAGCACCAGGAGAAATGGAATGAGCAAGTGAGAGAGAAGGAGTGAGCGAGCTCAGCTGAGCTCTGTCAGGACTGCTGCGGATTTCTTTGTGGGCAGTAAAAGGTGCCAACGCAGGCAAGAGCCCAGTTCAAAAGGGCAGCCTGCAGTGCCGGGAGAAACAGAACAAGTGATTGAGAGAGAGGGAGTGAGTGAGCTCAACGGAGCTCTGTTGGGACTGCTGAGGATTTCTTTGTGGGTGGAAAAAGGTGCCAATGCAGGCAGGAGCCTAGTACAAAAGGGCAGACTGCAGCACTGGAAGAAACACAATGAGTGAGTGAGAGAGGGGGAATGAACAAGCTCAATGCAGCTCTGTCAGGACTGCTGCAGATTTCTTTGTGGGCAGAAAAAGACTCCGACGTAGGCAGGAGCCCTTTACAAAAGGACAGCCTGCAGTGCCGGGAAAAACAGAACGAGCGAGTGAGAGAGGGGGAGCGAGAGAGCTCAACAGAGCTCTGCCGGGACTTTAGAGTTGCCCACCATCCCACCCAGTGTTTTCTGTGGTTCTATATTACAGCAGGTTCTCTGGGGTGGAGACAAAGCAATTATTGGATACAAAATGTACGGTAGCTGAGGAGTGAAAAATGGACAAGGAGGCTTTAGGATTGCTACAGTAATACAGTATCTAATAGATGAGATCTGAGACTGAATTACCCCGGTCGACAAGGGGCCAGTAAGGGACTAGTGGGGGGGAAGGGACAGGAATTTGAGTAAACAGGGGCCTAACAGTTGTAGTACAGTACAGAACCTGGGAGTAAGAGCCTGTAACATAAGATGGGGGCCAAAATGAGGCAGGTGCCACATGTCAATAGGGCGGGCACCTTTGGAAGGGTGGTGGGGAGTACATGGTGTGGGTTCTCCATGATCCTGGACTAGGCTTGGAGGATGGGGGGGTGTATGGTCTGTAGATGACCGGCTAGATTGAGGGAGGCACTGTGGAGGTTAGGGAGGAGTCAGTGGCAGGGCAGGTGAGTATGTAGGCATCCTGGCTGGGGATAGGGGATGGCAAGGGGGCAGAGGAAGAACAACTGGGGACTGAAACTGACCCCAGTATCAGGGCACTAGCAGAACATAGAGGAGAAGGGAGGGGTGCTGAGGCAAGGGGGCCTCCTGTTGGGGAGGAAGAGACCACGAAGAGTACTAAGGGAGAGAGCAAATGGCTGTGGGTAGGGAGGGATCGGGTGGGACCAGGGTGCTTGAGAGGGAACAAGTAGAAGGGGAAATGACAGGGGGGACGAGATGTAGGAGGGTTATCAACTAGGAATAGATTCAAGCCTCTGCTATGGGAGAGAGAGGGGGATCAGGAACATACTGGTGGGGAGGACAAGTGGGGCATGAGATGGATGGCAACAGCTAGGGGAAGAGATAGTGAGGATGAAAGGATAGAAGGGGGATAATAAGGAAGGAGGGGTGGTGACTAGAGAAGAGAAGGCTACAGGAAAGGGGGCTGGATGGGAGGGGCATCACTATCAGGGTAGAAGGGAATAGGGGCTCTAAATCGACAACAGCGGGAATAGGAGAGGGGTTGGAAATCAGCAGGAGAGGAGGAGAGGTCGACATGGGAAGCCCAGTAGGAAGTAGTCAGGCTGGGAAGAGGTTCAAGGGGGATAGGAGGAATAAGGCAGAGAAAAGGGGTGAGGCAGAAGTAGGGGGTACAGATACAGAGGTCACAGAGGGTGCAGCTGGTGGGGGTAAGGGGCAGGGAAGATCGAATACTGGGATGGTGGAAGGGGCATTAGAAGGGAAAGGGGCTAAGGGATGGTAGGGTACTCATCCTAGGGGATTCTATACTGAAAGGGGTGAGATGGGATGAAAGGGGGAAGGCACAGCTGTATTTGGGTTGAAGCTATCCCCAGGTTGACTGCAGGAGGGGCAGGGCAGGCACTGCTCAAATGTGCAGTGAGGGGGAGGAAGAAATCTCATTTACTGTTGCATGTGTGTACAAACGACT
The DNA here is from genome assembly GCA_016271365.2 of Neoceratodus forsteri. Lineage (NCBI taxonomy): Eukaryota > Metazoa > Chordata > Ceratodontiformes > Ceratodontidae > Neoceratodus > Neoceratodus forsteri. The sequence goes on along the minus strand of CM028138.1, from coordinate 762,666,500 downwards.
TGGCCGAGGAAACTGTGGAAGTAGTGAGGGGGAGGTTCGAGTAGTTGGGCAAGCAGTATGAGGGGGTGGGGGAGTTGGTGGCATTCTCAGAGGTACTCCTGGTACCATGTGCAAGCATGAGGAGGAAGGGTAGGATTGAGGACTTCAACGAGAGTCTGAGGGATTGGTGCCACACCAAAAAGTATGGGTTAGTGACTAACTGGGGTAGGGTCTAGGGAAATAATGACTTGTACATGGGGGACAGATTACACTTGGGCAGGAAGGGGAAGGGAGTATTAAAGGCAGGATTAAAGGGGTACAGCTCTACTAAGGTGGATTTAAACTAGTGGGGGGGGGTGGCCAAAAGACTGAGGCTAGTAGAAAGGTTCGGACAGGTTAGCCTAATGAGCTCACCCTCCTAGTTATAGGTAAAGATGGAGGCTTAGTAACCCTGGGAAGGGGCAGGCAGAGTGGTCTGAGTGTAATACAGAAAGCACCATCACCTGGTAAGAATAAGGAGGAGAAAATATGCGGACTACCAGGAGGGACAGAGGCCAAGGAGGAGAAGAGTGAGGAGAAGAAGGGTTATGGGTGGAAGGTGACCTCTCTCAACCCAAGAAGCCTGGGGAACAAAAGTGCAGAGGGGAAGGTGGACATTGCTGCAGTGACAGAGACTTGGGCCACAGAGTACCATGATTGGGGCTTGGCAATCACAGAATAGAGAATATACAGCAGGGACTGGGGGGGGTTGGAAGGAGGGGTTACACTCTATGTGAGGGAAGGGATTAAATGCATAAGGGATGAGGGAGAAGAGGAGAGGACAGAGGCACTTTGGGTGCTGCTCCTGGACTCCAAGGGTAGAAAGCTAAAGTTGGGAGTGGTGTACAGACCACCAGCCCAATCCAGAGAACTGGATGGGGAGTACGCAGAGCAGATAAGGAGGGTGTGTAGAAGGGGGAGTGTGGTGATAGTGGGGGATTTTAACCTACCATGGGTTGACTGGAGCACCCTGGCCACTAGCAGTATCACGGAGCAGGTGCTTCTTGATGCATTCCAGGACGGCCTTCTGACGCAATTGGTAAGTGGGCATACAAGGCTTGGTAGCACTCTAGACCTAGTACTGGCAAATGGGGAGGTGGTGAGGGAGGTAAGGGTGGAGGACCCACTAGCAGGTAGTGACCACCAAACAGTGTAGCTCACTGTCATGCTGGGCAGGGAGACAGGAGGCATGGGAACTAAGGTGGTGGACTTTATTTGGGTGGACTTTGGGGGGATGGGAGCAATACTGCAAGGGAGACTCCAGGATAAAAGGTCAGGGATGGAAGCAGAACAAAAGTGGGGAGTCATAAAGACTGAGCTAACAGAGGCCACAGTAGCCTATACCGGGGCCAGGAGTAAGAAAAGCAGAGACAATAAACCATGCTGGATGAAGAAGGAAGTGCTGCAAGGGGTGAGGACAAAGACAGCTGCATGCTGGAAGTACAGGAGAACAGGCAAGGGAGAGGATAAGGAGGCTTTTGGGAGTTGGTCATGGGATGTTGCCAGGAGGGTGAAAAAAGCTAAGGCCTCCAGGCAATTAAGTTCCACACAGGGCATAAAGGGAGGGAAAAGGGACTTTTCTAGGTATGTCAGGGAAAAAAGGAAGTGCAAGGAACATATTGTAAGGATAAAGCGGGGAGGGAACTGGGTGGAAAAGGGGGAAGAGCAAGTGGAAATTCTAAATGAGTACTTCTGCTCAGTTTTCACTAAGGAGAGGGATGGCCCACTACCAGCATGGGCTGGGGGGTTGGGAAAGCAGGGGACAGACAAAGTGATCACAGGAAGTAGGGTGCTAGAGGGGCTGAGGGCAGTAAGGGTGGACAAGGCACCAAGTCCCGATGCCATCCACCCCAGGGTGCTGAGGGAGATAGCAGAGCTGTTGGCTAAGCTGCTGGTAGATCTGTTCAACACCTTCCTGGAAACGGGGTGTGTGCCTCAGGACTGGAGGGTGGCCCATGTGGTTCCCAAACACAAGAGTGGGCCTAGGGAGGAGCCAGAAAATTATCGGCCGGTAAGTCTCACATCCATAGTGGGTAAGCTTATGGAGGCAATACTGAAGGAGAGGCTGGTGGCATTCCTAGACAGAAATGGCCTCCAAGATGGGCGGCAACATGGGTTCGTCTCAGGGAGATCTTGTTAAACCAACCTAACAGAGTATTGTGATGAGGTGACAAGGGAGTTGGACTGGGACCATGCGGTACATGTCCTGTACTTAGACTTAGACTGCTGATGGCAGTGGGGAAAAAAGCTGACTAAATGGATAGAGAACTGGTTACAGGGGAGGATGCACAGGGTGGAGGTGGTAGTGGGGGAGCTCTCGGCACCCAGAGCAGTGACAAGCGGGGTGCCGCAGGGGTTAGTGCTGGGCCAGGTGCTATTTGGGCTCTTTATCTCCGATACAGCACACCAAGTGGGGAGCAGGGTTAGTCAGTTCGCACATCATACCAAACTGGGGGAGGTGGTAGACGAAGAGGATGGATGGGAAAAACTGCAGGGGGACCTAACCAAACTAGAGACATGGTCAGTGGAGTGGCAACTAGGATTGAATGCAAAGACATGTTAGGTGATGCACTTCGGGGCTAAGAACCAGAAAAGGGATTGTTGGTTGGGGATCACAGAGGAGGAGAAGAACCTAGGGGTGTTGGTAACTGGGAGCATGAACAACTCAGCCCACTGCATGAAAGCAGCAGTGAAGGGAAACAGGATGCTGGGGTGCATCGCAAGGGGGTTCTCATCCAGACACAGGGATGTGATCCTACCTCTCTACAGATCACTGGTCAGATCGCACCTAGAGTACTATGTGCAATACTGGAGGCCAAACCTGAGGAGAGATTTAAAGTTACTGGAGAGGGTGCAAAAGAGGGCAACAAAAATGTTAAAGGGGATGGAAGAAAAGGAATATGAAGTTAGGCTGAAGGAGCTGAACATGTACACTCTGGAGGAGAGGAGGGATTGGGGGAGATATGACTGAAGCATTTAAATACCTGAGGGGATAAATAAACCTAGCACTGTGGGGGTTGTTTAAACTGAGGAGTGGAAGAGAGGAGGAGGGGGCACAGACTAAGGTGGAAAGGGGGACGTTTCAAGAGGGAAATGAGGAGGCACTACTTCTCTGAGAGGGTGGTGTCTAGTTGGAATGCGCTGCCAAGGGTGGTGGTAAAATACAGAACAGTCAATAGCTTTAAGGAGGAGTGGGATAAAGCAAGAGGAAGAGTCGGGGGGGTACGGGCTGGGACAAGTGGGGGAGGAACTGAGCGGGAGAAGGCTGGGGCAGCTGCAATCTAGGGTGCTAGCTGTACACTCGGGCAGACTTACATAGACTGATTGGTGTGTTCTGCTGGTAGATTCATATGTTCATATGTTTGCATGCATGTTAGTATGTAAAATCACAGTGACTCTGTTCATGAGCAGAGGTCCCAAAATGCTTATGTTGAAAATTTGATGACAAATGCCCATAAAATGACTGTGCTACAAGTGTGCATGATACAGTTTATACGCATCCTCGTAACTTAGCAAATTTGTAGCATTTTCACTCCAGATTTTCAACATTGGCATTTTTTTCAGACCTCCTTATGAATAGTACAGCTGTCATTTTTCACATCCTGTCCGAAATATGCGTTTACACATCTGGCGCAGAATACCATGGTTGCTGTGGGAAATCAATGTCCGGGACACATTAAGAAAATCATAGTGACAGTGTTCATGAGCAGAGGTCACAAAATACCTATGCTGAAGATTTGGTGAAATAATACCACTAAATGACTGTGTTACGCACATGCGTTGCGCAGTTTCCATGTACGCTTGGAAGTTTGAGCATTTTTAATATTTTCACTACAAATTTTCAACACTGGCATCTCTTCACACCTCTCTATGAATGGTACAGCTGTCATTGCTCACATCCTGCCTGATCTGTGTTTTCATACATCTAGCGCACAATGGCACGGTTGCTGTTGAAACTCAAATTTGGGGACACATTGACAAAATCACAGTGCCACTGTTCATGAGAAGAGGTCCCAAATGCTTTCAAGAGGTGGGGGCCACAAAATGGCCATGTTGAAAATGTGTACTGAGGATACCAACACATGCCTAGGGTGTTACAGTTTTCTAACCATAACGTCCCACCCTGTACAGACTGACAGGCATCAGGGGTGTGCCTTTGGATTGCCGACTGTAATGCTCATGCCATTCCAACCCCACCCCCCACCCTGCAGCCACAGACAGGCATCGAGCTGTGCCTTGGACTCTTTGGTCCCACAGTACACCCCATTCTATATTGCACCCATTTCAATGCATCTCCTTATGGAGTGGGGTGACTGTAAAGCCGAACGCCCCAAGGCACACCTCAACACTTGTCAGTGTCTGCAGGATAGGGTGAGGTGAAATGGCATGAACGTTATGGGCGACAACCCAAATGCATGCCCCAATGCCTGTCCGTCTCTGCAGGGTGGAAGTGGGGTTGGAATGAAGTTCAATATTTTGCTGCCATTCCTACTCTGCATCTGTTTGACTCCTGCATTTCCAATGTTAATACCAGCAAGCAAACATTCAGCATTGACAAATGCTTGTATATTAATCTTTTACAGCTTTTCGTCTTATATTTATATTTTCCCAAGTCTCGTAAGCCTAATCATTTGACTGTCTTATAAGCTTTTTACGTTCGCTTGCATGCAGCAAGAGACGTTTGGGAGTAGCACACTTGGAGGTGTGCCTCTCCATCCAATGCACTGCTCCTCGAGCAGGCATGGCGTCCTGCACCAATGGTGTAGGAGTCAGCATGACAGCGGTGTTCCTCTGCTTCAAAGAAAGCACGCTGCCATACTGGCAGCAACCGTCCCCGCCGTCACGCGCTCCCCACGGCACGTCCGCGGCCCCAAGCTGCGCCACACTGAGCCCACTCCCAGCGGCAAACGCGAGCCGCCGGGCTGGGGTGCCTAATCCCCATCGGCCCACGGCCCCCAGTTATTCTGCTGCCACGCTGAGCCCACCCCAGCGTGGCAAATGTTCGTGTTTGTTTTGCCGATGGGGTGCCCAATCCCTGTCGGCTCCTTGGCCCCAGCGTAGTTGCCGACAGGGATGCCCAATCCCGTCGGCTCTCGCCCCCACATCTTCTGCCACGCTGGGAGCCCACCCCAGCTTGGCAAAGGTCCCACATCATCTTTTTTTTTAAACCTGTAAAATAAAAACAGTCCCACGGCGAGTCTCCCAGTCCCTCCCAACACCTGCACCCACCCACTGCGCACCCAGCCTCCCAAAACCCCCCTCACCCCATACTTACCTCCGCACTCCGGCGCGACGATCTTCGGTGGACCGGGAACACATCTGCACTCTTCAAAGCCGACCGCGAACTGAGGAAATGGCGGTAAGCTGTATAATGGGCTAGATAGGGGGGTTTCAACTTTATTGCATATCTCAGTAATTTTTTGGAATTTATGCACCAAATTTCAACATGGGGTTTTAGGACCCTTTCACGAATGATGTCACAGTAATGGCGTTATTCGAGCCCAAAGGGTGATTTCGCAGGCACTGCACAGTCACTGTGTGAAATCACCCTTCAGCCTCGGATAATGCCATGACAGTGACATCATTCATGAGAAGGGGTCCCAAAAACCCCATGTTGAAAATTTGGTGAAAAAATTCCTCAAAATGACTGTTTTACGAGTGTGCGTTGCACAGTTCCTACGCAGCCTCGTAAGTTTGCGAATTTTCAATATTTTCACTCCAGATTTTCAGCATTGCCATTTTACCACACCTCCTCATGAGCAGTACAGCTGTCATTTTTCACATCCTGCCTAAAATGTGTTTCTGCCCATGTAGCGCACAATGGCGCAGTCGGTGTGCAAACTCAATGTATGGGACACATTAAGAAAATCACAGTGACACTTATCATGAGCAGAGGTCTTAAAATGGCTGTGCTGAAAATTTGGTGAAAAAAATTCCTTAAAATTACTGTTTCTGACGTGCATTGCACAGTTCTCCGCATGCTCTCGTGGGTTTGCAAATTTTCAATATTTCCAATCCAGATTTTCAACATTGGCATTTTACCACACTTCCTTATGAGCAGTACAGCTGTCGCCACAGCCTGCCCAAACGTGTTTCCCGCCTATGTAGCGCACAATGGGGTAACAAAAAGGTCATGCTGACAATTTATTGTTCAAATACCAGCAATCGTACAGGGCATTAGGGTAAAGCACCATACATGCCAAACACCACTGCAAATACTTGCAAGCGAACGTTCGGCATTGACAAATGCTTGTTAATGTTGGCTCGTTCTTGCTCGCCACCCAACATCTTGCGGTAGTAGCAGATTTGGAGGTGCGGTCACTGTTGGGTGAATGCAGGGCATGCATCAGTAGGTGCGTCCCTCATTCACCAATAAGCCAGCATGCAGGTGCCACACCAGGAATATATAATGTGGTGAGCACATCTAAGGAAAGGTCTGCTGCAATGACAGCAAGGCTCGTCATACGCAGCGGCACCTCCCGACGTGCCTTCCCTAACCTAAACATGGCGGCACCGACTGCCGCTGCCACTTTATTTGCTGATGGGAAGCCCACTCCCTGTCGGCATGATGCCCCCCACTCTACATGTGTGCCAAGGGGGTGCCCAATCCCCATCAGCATCATGTGCGCCCCAACAGTCTTTTCTTGCCAATGGGGGGCCCCAATCCCCATCAGTTTCAGTCCCTCCTGCCTAGTTTAATTTGCCAATGGGGGAGCCCAATCCCCGTCAGCACAATGTTCCCAGCACCCGATGTGTGCTGTATGGTGAGGGGCTGCCCAGTCCCCCTCGGCATCATGCGTGCCCCCCTATCCATTTCTGTGCCGACTTGGGGGCCAATCCCTGTCAGTTGTGGTCCCCCTTCCCATTATGCAGGCAGTACAGTGGAAGCCTACCCCAGTGTACCAAACAAACACCTGCAAAAAAAGAAAACCAACCCTCATTGTCTTTTTTTTAACCTGTAAAAAAAGAAAATGGTCCCTCGCAGTCTCCCCTGCTGCCACCACCAACCCGCACTCACTGTCTGCATACCCTTCCTGCCCACACACACCCCCTCACCCCATACTTACCTCCAGAGTCTGGCACGATGATCTTTGGGAACCAGAAACATGTCTGCACTCTTCAAAGCTGACTGCGAACTGAATAAATGCTGATAAGCTGTATAATGGCATAAATAGGGTTTTTTTTCCAACTTTGTTGCATATCTCGGGCATTTATGGGAATTTTTGCGCCAAATTTTCAACGTGGGGTTCTTGGGACCCCTCCTCATGAATTCAGTCACTGTCATGGCATTATTCAGTCCCAAAAGTTAATTTTGTGTTACTGCATGGAATCACCTTTCGGGACCGATTAATGAAAAGACAGTGCCACTGTTCATGAGGGGGCTCTCAAAAAGCCCATGTTGCAAAGTTGGTGAAAAAAAATCCAAAAAATGGCTGTTTTACAAGCGTGTGTTGTGCAATTTCCATGCACGCTCATAACTTCATGAATTCATAATATTTTCACTCCAGATTTTCAAAATTGGCATTTTTCCATACCTCCTTATGAACAGTGCAGCTGTCATTTTACATATCCTGGCTGAAATGTGTTTTTGCACGTCCTGCGCAGAATTGCACAGTCGTTGTGTGAAATCAGTTTTCAGAACAGCTTGAGAAAATGATGCTGACACGGTTCATTAACAGAGGTCCTAAAATGCCTGTGTTGACAATTTGGTGACAAAAGTCCATAAAATGACTGTTACAAGTGTGCGTTGCACAGTTTCCACACACCCTTGTAACTTCACAAATCTGCAATATTTGCATGCCAGATTTTCAATATTGGCATTTCTTCACATCTCCTTATGAACAGTATAGCTGTCATTTTTTATAGCATGCCCAAAATGCGTTTTCGCGCCTGTGGTGCACAATGGTGTGGTCGCTTTGGGAAATCAACTTTTGGGACAGATTAACAAAATCACAGCACTGCTGTTCATGAGGGGAGATCCCAAAATGCCTATGTTGAAAATGTGGCTAAAAAAATCTCCAAAATAATTGGGTTACGGATGTATGTTGCACAGTTTCTATGCATGCTCATGACTTCACCAATTTTTCATATGTTCACTCCAGATTTTCAATGTTGCCATTTTTTTCCATTTCCTCATGATCAATGCAGTTGTCATTTTTCAGATCCTACCCAAAATGTGTTTTCATCCCTGTGTCACCAAATGGCATAGCTGCTGTGCAAAACCACCTTTCAGCTAACAAACTGATTGCGCCGCTCTTCATGAGGTGGGGTCACAAAAAGCCTATGTTGAAAATTTGGAGTGAAAATACCAACAAACGCCTACGACAGTAGGGTTTCAAACTGTAACACCCCACCCTGTAGAGACTGCCAGGCATCAGGGGTGTGACTTGGGATCACTGGCTGTAATGCTCACGCCATTCCACCCCCACCCCCACCCTGCAGCCAGTGACAGGCATCGAGGTGTGCCTTGGAGTGTTTGGCCCTAACGTTCACCCCTTTCTCCTATACTGCACCTGTCTCAGTGTATTTCCTTATGGAATGGGGTAAGTATAAGGTCCAAAGATCCCAATGCACACCATAACACTTTTCAGTGTCAACAGGGTAGGGTGAGGTAAAATGGCATGAGCATTATAGCTGACCACCCAAAGGCACACCCCAATGCCTGTCAGTCTCTGCAGGGTGGGGGTCGGGTTGGTGTCAGTTCAATACTTCACTGCCATTCCTATTATGCATCTCTAACTCCTGCACTACCAATGCCAATGCCAGCGAGACAACATTTGGCATTGACAAATGCTTATTCCTTCTAATGGCTTTCACGATGTTTCTATTCAACCATTTTGGTAACCTGTCTTTCCTGTTATATTTACTCATGACTGGGATAAACCTTTGTATACATTTATCTATCTTATCTTTAAATACCTTTTATATTTCATCGACATCTAACCCTTGTAACTCGTTTTCCACTTGTTCAGATAGCCTCAAACTATTGTATAGTTTGCCCTACCAAAACAGTATGCCCTGGTTATTCCCAACTAGATATTCCTTTTAACCCGAATGGAAAACTGGGTTGTAGTATGATCACTATTGCTGAGGGGCTCTCTTACTATGCATTCCTTTATATCGTCTGCAATGTTGCTTAGTACCAAGTCCAATTTATTTTCTCCTCTTGTGTCTTCAGCAACATAGTTTTCTAATCCTAGTTCTTCCAATGTTTCCATACATTGTTCTTCAAATGTTGAATTCATAGATTTCTCTTGCCAATCAATACTGGGGCAATTAAAGTCTTCTACTAGTAACAGATTTGTTCCCAATTCCAACTCGTTCATTATTTTAAGAAAATCTGCAATTTGATTTGCTGTTAATACTTTTGACCTGTAACAAACCTCCAGGGTTATCTTATTAGGTTCTTTTAGGATTTGATAATTCACATCTGCTCCACCCCTGATATCTCATTATATTCTTCTGTTTCTCTAACCTATATTCTTTCTTTAACATAGACTGCACTCCACCTCCCTTTTTTTGTTTTCTATTTTTGTAAAAATATTGGTATCCTTCTATGTTAAATCCTGAATCCTTACCCTGCCACATGTTTCAGTCAAGGCACAAATCTGTATGTTCTTTATGTAGAGGATGCATTGTGATTCATGTAACTTGTTCCTTAAACTTCCAGCATTGCTCACCAGTGTTTCCTAGATTCTGTTTCCCTCTCTACTCTGTGATTCTGTATTTGTACTTTAACAGAAGTAGACTCCTGCATAGTGAGAAGTATTGTAGGAATGCTCATCACTTACAGTGCAACTTTCTAACTTTTGGCCAGTATTTCAGTACCCATCTTATTTAAGTGCTGACCATCACTTGAGAACAGATGTTTATTAGCCCATAATATAGCTCAAGAATTTATAAACAGAATTCCATCTTTCCTGCAACAGTTTAATAAACTAGTATGTAAACTCATAATAGTGTGATTTTTCTCATGTCTTTCACTAGAGATAGGTAGTATGCTAGAAATGGTTGTTCTACAGCCCTTTTCACTCAACCTCTTGCCCAATGTCATAAGTTCATGACAGATGTCCTTCTCATGTGTTCTCACAACATCATTTGTCCCCACGTGCAGTAAAACCATATCCTTCTACTTTGTTACGATAGCAAGTCTTTCATTTATATTTGAAATTTCAGCTTCCGGCAGACATGTTACTATAGTATGTAGCCTTTCAGTACTGGGGATTGACCATCTGTAAACCGAACAATGGAATCCCATATAATAATTCTATTTTCTGCTCCCTGTTTCTTAGGATTATTATCCCTTTCTCTCCTACCACCTTTTACAGTAAGCTGTGTATATGGTGAACGTTTCCCAGGATCTGAGTTACTACCTGCAATTTCTCCATCAGCGTGCTGACTTACTGGTACAATGGCATCATCTTCAGTTGTAGGTACTGTGACACTTGGCCAGATGGTTATGATTGTTCTATGATATTTGTAATATAGAATGTGGTATGTGAGTGTCTCACATGAGACATCCTGTGCTATGGGTGCCCCCCCCAGGTCAGTGGAGTGACAAGTGACCTGAAACCAGGAGGTAATTAAAAGACTACAGAGACTTAATTAAGGGTCTCCTGTTTTTCTATCTTAATTAGAACTGACCCAGCTGCCAGGATATAGGGCTCGTATACTTTTATGATGTGTTAGAGGAGAAACATGTTACACCACCATGGTGTGAAAAGTTGTAAAATCTGTGACCTGCCTTGGGAACAGGAAACCACACAAGATCAAAGGAAAGGCTTGATTAAAGACTGCCATAATTTGGGAAATTAGTTTTTGCTGAAGTCACAGTATTTAAAATATCTCCTGACAGGAAGATCATTGTTTGTATATTTTTTATATTCTAAAAGGAGGAGCTAGATGACATCATAGAAGGGATGTGTGAGAGAGACACAGTTTAACTAGGACTTGTGTCTGGTCTCTGTGACATATCTTTTTGGGCTCTTAAGAAATAAGATCTCTGATCTAACTTAAGCACTGTACAGGGGTGATAAATTAGATAGACAAGATCTGGCTGTATGTTGGTAGAAATGTGTCTAGTTTTCTTTGTTTTTCTTTATGTGAGTGTATACCCTTTGATATGTTGTTCTGTGTTTACATTTAACATTTGTTTATCCATTTTTAAGTAAACCTTTCATTTGAAAGATACTGCCTGGGTCCTCCAAGTTCTTTCTTTTGCATGAGATGTATAGAGGGTTAAGACTGACAACACAGTTTAAGAGCTTGATGGTGTTACTAAACTGGGAAAAGGTAAGAATATACCTAAGGTCTTTTATAGAGTTTTAAGGGTTCATTTTGGAAGCCTGGCTTGGTGCCCCCTGGCATGAGATTGTACCCCAATCCCCAAAGAGGGTACAAATCTGCACCTGTACATTTGGATATGCTAGCATAAGGTTCACAGTTTAAATCCCCCCCAGAACTTGAGACTAAAGGTGATTTGGAACCACAAGCAGACAGGAGGGTTGCCCTGTCTGTTACGTGTTCACATTACTGCACTTGGAGGTTGGCACTATGGAAGCAGAGAGCCTGACCTGCTGAGTGCATTTGTGACAGATTTGGTTGGCAGCGATAAATTTGGTAACACAAGCTTTAACTGTTCAGTTTGTCAGCTTAATACTGTACAGCTCACTTGCAAAATAAGGCAGTGATTCATTTTTAAAAGAGAAAACAGAACTATATCATTTTGCTTACAGTCGCGTTCCTAACTGTTTTATTTTTTTCCTAAAGTGCAAGTTAGAGTACCCATAGTTAGGGAAGAAGATGGCTTCCAACTACAGCAAGCACACTGTAGACTACTTGAAGCAGTTGTGCCAGGACAGAGGAGTCCTGTATGAGGGGAGAGCCACCAAGCAGGACCTCATGGATGCCCTGATGGCAGCAGATGCCCAGAGCATCGAGTAACAGACTGTGACTATAAAGGACCAAACCTTGGGCATGGAGGGGCTAGCGGCCAGTGCAGTCTCCAGATCTGGTGAGAAGGACAGCAGGGCCAGTGCCAATGAAGGGCCACAGCAGCAGGGGAAGTTCACCAGCATTCTGGAGCCAGAAGCAATCAGGCTGCAGATTGAGTTATGCAGAATGGAGCTGGAGTTCCAGAGGGAGGCTGAATGAGAATGGCGGGAGGCTGACTGGGAAAAGCATGAATACCAGAGGCGACATGAACTGGAGAAGCTACGACTCCAACCACTAGCACCAGATCAAGTAAGTGACTTGGATTTAACTGGAACTACAGGACTGGGTTATAAGTGAATTCCAAATTGATAACTGAATTTAAAGAGTTGGAAGATATGGATGCCTTTTTAAATTCCTATGAAAAAGTTTGTATTCAGGCAAAAATTCCTAGAGGGTCCTGGAGCTTCCAGCTATCCCCACTACTTACCGGGAAAGGTCGGGATGCATTGGGTCAAATGGACAATGAGGACAGTAATGATTACAGCAAACTTAAATCTGCACTTTTAAAAAAGTTTGATTTAACTGCAGAAGCATACAGAGCTAAATTCTGTAAACTCAGAAGAAGCCCTGACATGAGCTATGAGGAGCTAGCCATAAAACAAGGTCAGTGTTTAAAACATTGGTGGGAAGGAATTGAAGCAAACTCTGTAGATAAAATTGAAAATGCTATTATGTTAGAGCAGTTTTTTGGGGCATGCCCAGCAGAGCTGAAAACCTGGCTGGAGGACCGAGATCCCAAAACAGTGCAAGAAGCTGCTGAACTCTCGGACTGCTACGCCAAGAACAGACCTGCTCTGAGAGCGAATGGTGCAGGCGTGGCAGTGCAGAAAGGGAAAAGCGCTCCTTCAAGGCAGCTAAAACCCTCACTGCCTCCACTGAAACCAGTTATCCCCAGGTTTCAGAGAAAAGATTTCTCTGAAAAAAGAAACGAATGTTGGGTCTGTAAAGAAACTGAGCATATTGACAGACAGTGTCCCAAAAGGGCAAGCAATTTGCAGAATGGGGCTAGGAAAAAAGTAGGTTGTTTATGTGTCCCTGGAAGCATGGCTGTGAGCATGAGGGAACACATGCACCCAGTCATGGTGAATGGTGTACAGACACAAGGGCTAAGGGACACAGGGGCATCCCTAACATTGGTACAGGGATCTGGTAGAGCCTGGTCAGCTTATACCCAATGAATTTGTAGCTGTGCAAGGGTTCACTGGTGAGGAGATGACATTGCCACTGCAAGTGTTCTCCTAGACTGGGGTGAAACAGGAGGAACTGTGCAACAGGTGGCTGTAGCCAAAACTTTAGCAGTTCACATCATCCTTGGCAACAGTCTCAAACAGGGATGGTGTGTGCAGTTACCCATCAGCTGCAAGGGAAAATTTAGTTCCCTGACCCCCAGAAGCCATTGTGGAAACCTCTGGGAGGCTGGTTCCCCAGCCTGTGTTTCCTGATATGGAGACTAATGAAAAGGGGGTAGAAATTTCCCCAGTAACAGTTAACCACACAGCTATGGAGGGTTACTCCAAAGAAGGAGGGGCGACCCATTGTCAGATGGTTAGGGATGACAGTGATCCTGAGTGCTCTGATGCTAGTGCTAGGGACCCTAGTTTAGAGACTGAAGGCGACCTGTCACATGCCTTGGGAATGTGCAGAGTTTGTAGCTGCTCAGAAAAGTGCACTAGTCTACAGAAGCTGAGGGCTTGGGCAGACTCTGATGAAGCACAGGGAGGTGACGGTAAACATAAAGGATGGACCCCTGAGGCATGTTTGCTGTGTCTTTTTCCAGCAGGCACCCCCAAGATTAGAAAGGCACAAATGTCGCTTGGTTCAGCTGTTGCGAAATTGTCAATTTTAAGACACTGGTCGACTGATAAACCCCCATCTCTGATGGAGTGGTACCGTGAACGTACCTTGGCGCTCCAGTTGGAGAAACATATCGCTCATATGCATGGTAGACAGAATTCATATGTGTCGCTCTGGAGTTCTTTAGAAGCGCTCCTTATGGCTTGGAAACCCGGTTCCTAGAATGCCTCAGGGTTGATAATTAATGTGCTCCTTTCTTTGCTTAACCTTGGGTGGGGGTGATGGGGGGGGAGGAGGATGTTTTATATCCTGACTGAATGTGCGAAGTTGGCAATTGAGTGTTCTATGTGACTTTATTCTGCGCTTTCAGTTCAGTACATCATTTTCTGTTTATATGGTTGGGATGTTTGTGAAAACAATAAAGATGATTAATTATAAAAAAAAAACATAAGGGATGGATCGGGGCACATTACAATATCCATTTTCATCAATCTAACCAAAGCATTTTGATTCTGTGGCCCAGCCGCATCTCCTGGATAAGCTGAGTTCTGATGGCCTATCAGACTCTGCTGTTCAGTGGTTTTGCTCCTACCTTTCAAGCTGTCAGTAGTCAATGCAAGTAGGTGGCATCCTGTCCCCTCCACTACCCATCCATTCTAGGGTCCCACAAGGGTCCATCCTTGGTCCCATCCTTTTCTCCATTTTTCTCAATGACCTCCCCCTCAGCCTGTGCAAATCGCATGTTTACATGTATGCAGACAACACAGTTCTCTTCACTTCAGGCCCATCAACAGAATCTGTTGAAGTCAAGCTCCAGCAAGATGTTCACAACGTCCTGCATTGATTTCAGGCCAACCAACTTTGGGTCAAGATAAGGAAAACCATCTCCATGGCATTTGATTCCAACCAGAAGCTGTCCAGGCTTGCCTCCCTCCGTTCCTTCACCAGCCTGAATGGTTCTCCCCTTGAAGTGGTCCATGTCAGTGGCTCAGTAGGTAGCACACTCGCCTCTGAGATTTGGGAGATCAGATGGCTGTGGGTCCAGTTCCCACATCTGACACTTGGGTTAATATCCCAATGCTGATACTGTAGTGCAGCATGAGAGGAGTGCTGCACTTCTGAGGTGCCGTCTTTCGGATGAGACAATAAACCGAGGTCCCATCTGCCTGGATTGGTGGTAGTTCAGGTGGATGTTAAAGATCCCATGGCACTTATCAAAAAGATTAGGGGAATTTCCCCGGTGTCCTGGCCAAATTTCCCTCATTCACTAAAAATACCACCAGCAGCTTAATCTGGTTCAAGGTCAGTTGGCATTCATCTGTATCCCCCTCCCCGGGTCGTGCCTGAAACTAGGCAGGATTTGTCTAGTGCACTTACCCGGTCAACAAAAATGAAATAAAAAAATAAAAAAAATGTTACATTAAGTATCTGTGAGTGTGGTGTGATAGTAGACTCAACTTCTCTGCTCTTATTGATGCCATTCACACGAAACTCTGACCCAAACCCGGAGCTCTGTACTGTAATTAAGACTACCTGTCCCCACATGTCTGCTGGGTACTAGTTACCAAAATGGTGTTGCTAGTCTTTGACTATGCTGACGTGGTTTACTGCACTGCTCCCTTTCTTACCTTGCCAGACAGAGCACACTCTGTAATGCCTTCATTCGATTTACTACAAACTCATTACACACTCCACCCTTGTACTCATCATTGCACCCTCCATCCTTGTACCCATCATTGCACACTTCACTCTTCCCTATCCATCGTTCCGCTTCCTTCCTGGTGCCTGCACCACTGTGCTTCTTTCATCTCTAAATACTGATTTAAGGAACTGCCCTCGAACTTATCCTTGCTCATCTTTCCCATCCCATCTGCCTCATATCCTCTTCACTCCACAGATCCCTGCACCTTCTCCCTTTCCCACCCTTTCCCCTCCACTGGACAGTCAGCAGTCAGCTTTCTCCTATCATCTCCTCTCTTTCTGGAACCTCCTCCCTTCTATACTTTGTCTCTCACCCTCCCCAACCTCCCTCAAGTACCAGCTTAAACTCCCTCCACACCCTTCCTGGACCTGTTGGCTCACTTTTTAACCTGTGTTTCCCTCTTTCCTCCCCAAATCATGTCCCCTCCCTTGGGGCAATTGTACGCCTCCCAACTCTGGAGGCAGTATAGCGCAGTGGTTTAAGGTTCTGAGCTGCAAACCTGGAAACCTGGGTTTGAATCCCACAGCCCCCACTTGCATACTGTGTGACCCTGAGCAAGTCACTTAACTTCCTTGTGCTCCCAGGCTCGCACCTGTAAACAACCTTTCAGCTCAGTGTGTCTCTCCTGGTTAAAAAAAAAAAAAAAAAAACTCTCTGCACTGTGACTTTCTACCTGTTGCTTGATTTTTTTTTTCAGGATGCAGAACGTGTTCCCACTCCTGATACATATACTTTGTAATTTGCACTATTGTTATTTGCACCTTAACTGCTGCAATCATCTTTCTATTGTATTTGCTTGTTTTCCTCACCCCTCTGCCCTGGGTCACACATGAAATGCATCACTCTAGGAGTAGAGAGCTGCAGGGAGTGTGATGATATACCTACATGGATGCCCTCCTCCAGGGAGAGGGCTCAGCAATGCATCACTCTAGGAGTAGAGAGCTGCAGGGGCAGTAACAGTATACCTGCATGGATGCCCTCCTCCAGGGGGAGGATTCAGCAATGCACCACTCTAGGAGTAGGGACCTGCAAGGAGAGTAATGGTACACCAACATGGATACCATCCTCCAAGGGGGGGTCAGCAGTGAATCCCTCAGGGAGCAGAGAGTTGCAGGAAGAGAGACAGAATGCCTAAGTAAGTACTCTCCTCCAGGCAAGGGTTCGGTAGTGCTTTACACTAGGAACACAGCTCTGCAGGGTGAGTGCAGAATGCTTCACCGAAGTCTGAATACTTGTTTTAATCTTCATTGTGTCCTCACCACTAGTATTGAAATAGTAATCTTTTTGACATTTTGGCATAGTGTTCACATTAAAGCAGTCTGCCTACAAGCTGAAATATTTAAATTAGCTAAATTTTTGAAAACTAGCTTAGTAATTAGTCAGTATTCATTTAATATTCAGTTGGTCTTTATGCAAATGATGGCAGTACATTCTGAAGAGCTAATAATTACTTCTGAATTGTACTACTGAATACTAATGAAGACTAATAAATACCAGTTTAATACTCTCAACAGTACTAAATTAGTATTAATTTAGTATTCATATAGGGCCCTAGTCACTATGCCTATGTATGACATGTATGTGGCATGTAGGTAGCCCTACGCTGCAAAGCCACACTAGATCCCCAGCTGCAGATACTGCTGTGTGCCAGGCCATGGCTGTGGGGAGTCCCCTGGATGTGGCTTGACTTTGCATCATACATGACAGAGCATAGTACCAGTACAGGAGGGAGCTGGCTATGCCTGCAGGATCATGCCATAGCCACTGTGATAGTACCTGCCCATAGTGCACAGGTCCCTTACGTTACTGGTACCCACAATTCCCTACTCTACATGGAGCAAGGGATCCAGTCTGCCAGCAGGATGGTTGTCCGACTGGATGTCCACCGATGTCCTCTGCTCTGCCCGCATTTCGCCAGTGTCCACCACGCTACTGCACACATTTGGAGGGGCCATGGATGGGCTGATAAGGATTGTGAATGGTATCTGGTGCATATCTGTTTAGAGATGTGGGCTTAAACATACTAGGATGCGTCTTTAGTACATTCCTGACCCATCCTCACAGAGGCCACACAGTCATTATCCACAGCATAGGAATCATGTGATTAATACATTTAGAACAAGAACACTAATTCAATCATTAATTCAACACAACAAAAACTAAATAATAGACATTAGTGCAAATTATTTGGATAATATTTCATATTTAATCCCTCTTGTACACAATGGCCCAGATATTCAAACTGCGCCAGGCTGTGGCGCAAGCCTGAGTGCAGCGCAACTTGGCTGCGCAGGGGTGTGGACTGGGCGATATTCAATGGAGCTGTGTCATGGCTCAGCAGCATTGAATATTGCACCCTGGCCACCCCCAGTGTGCACTGCACCAGCACAAGTGGCCAGAGCTGAGCATGGAGATGCACTAGCGCAAGTTCCATTGCGCCATGCACAGCAACCGTGATATTCAAAACTTGACATGCAAATGGGGCTATAATGTATGCAAGGCGCACATGGGACCATTTGCATGTCATTATATCTCTCATTTGCATACAGGTGCGCCTAATCCCTGGACGACTTGCACCTGGCGCCTGCCAGGCAGCAGCCGCCGGGGACCAATGCCCCTGCAGCCCAATCGCTGGCATCTGGGTAAAAATAGAGAAAACCTCCTTATATCCCTGGTGGTCCAGTGGACCACTTTCGCCCATTGTGGGCATCTGTATTACTAAAACCCTGTTCAATATCCCTGGTGGTCCAGTGAACCCTTTCTGCCCAATCGCGGCATCTGTATTAATAAAATACCCCATCCAATATCCCTGGTGGTCTAGTGGTACCCCTCCCACCCGCCCACTGAGCCCCACCACCCCCTCCCCAGTCAGCCGGCGGGCAGCAGCACCACCACCGCCTTGCAGGCATCTGTGTAAATCAGAATTCTTTCCTATATCCCTGGTGGTCCAGTGGACGCTATCTGCCGATCGCGGGCATCTGTAAAAAAGTAGAATACTTTCCTATATCCCTGGTGGTCCAGTGCTCGACTGCAGGCATCTGTAAAGTAGAATACTTTCTCATATCCCGGGGGCTCCAGTACCCCCTCCCACCCGCCACTGAGCCCCACCACCCCACTCCCTCGGCCGCCGCCAGCAGCAGCACCCACCCGCCTGCTGGTTCATCGCCGCCGATCGACAATCGTCGGTAGGTTGCATATCCATTGGTTCACAGCGTGAACTGATCGGGCGCAGTAGCCTATATTGTACTGTTACATTCCAGTGATATGTGAATGAATCATCCACATATCTAGAATATGTAGCATAGTATGGTTGCACGCCTATTGGCTCACGCCAGAACCAATGGGTGTACAGCCCTCCCGATGGTGTCAGTCGGCAGGTGGCGGGCAGCAGGCGGTGGGTGTGCCGCTCACCGCTGACCAGGGGAGAGCAGGGCGGTGGGGCTCAGTGGGCAGGTGGGGGGGTACCCTAGACCACCAGGGATATAGGAAAGTATTCTACTTTTACACAGATGCCCGAGATTGGGCAGATAGTGGTCCACTGGACCCCCAAGGATATACTGTAGGAAAGAATTCTTTAATGTTTACGCAGATGCTCGCGATCAGGCAGATAGCAGTCCACTGGACCACCAAGGATATAGGAAAGTATTCTTTAATGTTTATGCAGATGCCCGCGATCGGGCAGATAGCAGTCCACTGGACCACCAGGGATATAAGAAAGTATTCTTTAATGTTTACACAGATGCCCGCAATCGGGCAGATAGCGGTCCACTGGACCACCAGGGTTATAGGAAAGTATTCCACTTTTACACAGATGCCCACGATCGGGCAGACAGTGGTCCACTGGACCACCAGAGATATTGGACAGTTTATTATTTATTTTTACAAATGCCCATGAACGGGCATGGGGGGCGCCAGGTGCAGCCAGAGTTTGTGGTCACCACAGGTGACAGCTGCCGTGTTGCGCCTGCAATGCGGCAGCTCACCTGTGGTGGCCATCAGTTGTTCCTTTTTTTTTGGCATAACTTTGTGCTGGTGCAGGTAGGGGTTGCATGCATGGCTCTGCACATCCCGGCTGAATATCGAGCTTGCAGGGTATGCATAGGCACGCCCCACCTGTGCCTGCATACATTACTGATGTGCTCCAGCACATCGAGATTTGTGCCGCGCACTTTTCCCTTTTGAATATCGCGCCGGGGCGCAACAGTGGGTTGCGCCATGCGCAACCTTTTTGAATATCTAGGCCAATCTTTAAACATGCTGATTGTCAGACAATGCTGTGATATCAACACTGTATAACACTTGTGGTGTCTTAGACTGTCTTAACGTGATGAAATCCATGTTGGTGTTTTTGGTTTTTGCACTGACAAATGGAGCTATGAGATTTGATACCATACAAATGGCTGTGTGGTTTCACTCACTGAACAGCTGACAACATAACCATATATCATTTAAAAGCACATTGAAAGAGGTTTGTCATTTTTTTTCCATATTGGCTTTTAATCCCCTTTTCCTTGCTATCATCACCCTATTACCAGGGATATACCCTATTCAGTTGATTTATGCCTTTAATCTGACTTTTTTTTTTTGTTACATCCCCATTCTTAGGGGCTACGATGTGCAAACAATGGGCCAGACTTTCAAAGCCCCAAGAATGCTACCAGCCCCTGTTGTGCCAATTATTTAGCGCACAGGGCTTGTGGCCTTCTCCTGATCAGTGATCAGGATTTCTAATCCGCGTGCACTAAATGCCACAAGTTAGACCAGCTTTTCCATGGTCTAGCTTGAGGCATTCAGGGGACCCTTTTTTCAGGGTTTGCACCAAATACCTGGCGCATGCTGCTGTAAACTGAGGAAACTGTCACAACTCCCTACGACATTACATAATCGTGTGCAGTTTTGGCAAAGGTGTTCGGTGCAGCGGTGCCAAAAAGACCTGTGTCAGCCTTTGAAAGTCCAGCCTAATAAGTTTCATACGTTTATCCCATGAACGCCCTAGCCATTCCATCCAAAGTGTATGGTATCAGTCCACATCCTCTCCAGAAGTGGTCTTGCATAGGGTGATTACATCCATGAGGGTTCAGCAGAGGAGGAACAGCATGCAAAATAATTCTTGCAGCTCTGTTTTGGTCACCAAAAAATGCAGATCTAAGAGACAAAAACAGCTGTGTCATTACTCAGAAAAATATTACTGAAACCTGTAAGGCACCACCCTCTATAATGCCCGAGAGAACCCATTATCTTAACATATCTTTCCATCACTTTTATATAGGATAGCATATGGCTTCCCATACACAACAAGGCCCACCTAAGTGTTTTTTATGACAGCTGATGACCTCAAGAGTGAATCTTGAGAGGTCCCTTTGTCAGCATAGAAAACACGAGGGAAAAGAGTTGCCGAGTTGTTTGGGAGGACAAACACTGTTCCATATAGTGTATGGTGTCCCAAAAAATGATCACTTTAAGTTTCTGGCCAGTGTCTGTTGCCAGAGACCTGCAGTCCTCATCTCTCCAGCACACAGACCAGCTCACACACATAACTCACCAACCACCTCCTGTTCTATGAACAGCACTGGTGGGGGTGGCTGCATTGAGACATCCTCACTAACACAGACTGAAAAGTCATTCTATGCTAGTGAGGATGTCACTATTATAGCAGAACACTTTTTGTGGTGTACGGATTTGACATCAACTGCATTCTATCATACCCCATATTTATATTAAACATGCAGTTTAACAATACACATAGAAAATCTTGAGTTTAATCTTTGAGGTGCAATACTACATCCAATAAATGTGTTAATTTGCACAGAATCTGCCAACACAAAAATAAGGCCTGTAACTTATTATGGCTGCCTGCTCCTACCTAACTAATACTAAATGAGTGCCAAACTCCTTAGTCCTCCTTTATATAGAAACATAGACTTTGACTGCAGATAAGACCACTTGACCCATCTAGTCTGCCCATTTCTACCTACAGGATAGGCCATGATCCTAGTTAACCAACAGCCTATTTCTTCCTACCCCCCACAAGAATTGCCTTATGTCTGTCCCATGCATTCTTGAATTCTCCCACAGTTTTAGACCCCACAACCTCCTCAGGAAGGCTGTTCCATGCATCCACTACCCTTTCTGTGAAATAATACTTCCTCACATTGCCCCTGAACCACCCCCCCTCTATCTTTAGATTGTGTCACCTTGTTCTTGCATGTCTCTTTTTCTGAAAGATGCTACCCTCTTGAACTTTATTGATTCCACTGAGGTACTTCAAAGTTTCTATCATGTCCCTCCCTTCTTTCCCCAAGGGTATACATATTAAACTTCTTTAGTCTCTCCTCATACGGCTTCTCTTGCAGACCCTGCACCATTTTAGTTGCCCTCCTCTGGACTGCCTCTATCCTGTCTATGTCCTTAGGAGATGGTGTCTCCAGAACTGGACACAGTACTCAGATGGGGTCTCACCAAGTGTCTGTACAGAGGGATAACAACTTCCTGTTTTATGCTGCTGATGCCTCTCCCTATGCATCCCAGCATACCCCCAGCTCTCCCTACTGCCTTCTCACATTGCTTGCTAACCTTAAGGTCATCTGATATGATTATCCCCAGGTCTCTTCCTTTTGTTGTTGTTACTCACTGATTGTGTATTCTTCCCTGGGTTCTTGTTTCCCAGGTGCATCATTTTGTACTTCTTTGCATTGAATCCTAGCAGCCATACTTCTGACCATTCCTCCAACTAAACTATACTAAAAAATTCTGGCTTCTGAGCTTGAATCTAGTCTCAGGATCTTCAAAGGACAAAAGGAAACCCAAGTCTGGGTCTGTTACATCTCCAATATTAATGGTACCCAACTCATTTCAATCCTGGTTTTGTATTACCCCTCCCTTCTTGAGTATGTTTGGGTTTCCCCAAAGTGCTTCCAACCGAGTTAGTGGTTGCACAATGTTGAGCTTATATTGCAGATTCTTAATTGCCTTAAGAGAGCCATTAATACACTGGCTAGTTCTTTAGGTATTTAGTAAGGGTTTGAATAAGAAATCTGATAATTTATTTGGGCTTACTAGATTTTGTTCAACCACTAGCCAGAGAAAAATGTCTTCATTATTTGTGACAGACAGATAGAACGCAACTTGTTTAAATAAAAAGGCAATCTGATAATTTTCCCACCACGGGAGTCCAAAAACCCCTAGTGATCATGACGCCCTTAGTTTTGAGAGTGCAATTCTGGGATGTTTATTGTCCCACAAGAAAGTCTTGATAATACCTGACAACAAAGCAAACTTGGCCTTACCAAAGCAATTGGGATATTTTGAAAAACATGGAACAGTTTAGGTGCTACCATAATTTTGAGATAATTCACCTTGCCCCAAAGAGACATGTTTAATCCTTTCAATTTGGCTAAATACATCGTTATTCCTTTAAATAAGGGATCAAGATTACATTCTACCAAAGTGTTGATGTTCGGGGGTATCTTTAGTCCCAAGTATGTTATCCCTGTTTCTTTCCAGAAGGAATCATCTACAAGATCACATCCTATATATATTCTCCACAGCCCTTATATACATCACCTGGGTCTTAGACCAGTTGACCACTAACTCTGATATCCTGGAGAACTGTTTGAAGACCTGTTAAAGTGTCACTATCAAGTTCCTAGGTTGTGTCATTGTGAACAGTAAATCATCTGCATAAGCAAAGGTTTTGTTAGTTGTCTTCCCTATCTTGAGGCCTTCTAGGTCCATGTACTCTGGCCTGCAACACCCATCTCCCAGCCACTCCCCCTCCTCCCTCCCAGCCCTTTCTGGGTGGCTCATTAACCTTGCCCTCCCCACCGTGCAATCCCTACCCATCCCCTGCTCCTCTACGGTCCCACCCCCAACTCCTCCCAACGGCAGGCAAAATTCATATCACCGTGCCCTGGCCAGAGCTGTTGTCCTCCTACTACTCTTAACAGGCAATATCCACCCTAACCCTGGCCCCACCCTGACCACCACAGCAGGTGTGCGTCCCGGTCTGCTGATTGCCTCCATGAATATTTGCAGCGTCTTGAAAAAATTTGACTCCCTCCAATGCTGGGTTTCACGGCACAAACCCGACATCATTGCGCTGGTGGAAACGTGGCTATCTAATTCCACCCCTGACACCTTTGTCACCCTCCCTAGCTACACCCTATATAGTGAGGATCGTGTAACCAAACATGGGGAGGCTGTGCTATCTACACCAGGAACTCTCTCACTGGTCTCGCTCTCCTGCACTGACCTTGCTAGTGGGGCTCAGGCCCTCACCATTAAGCTTACCCCGGACCCCGCCAGGTCACCCCTTTATCTCACCACTGCCTATATACCTCCCAGGAACAAAAACCCAGCACTATTATCTTTAACTGACTATCTTGCCACCCTTCCTCACAGTGCTGATCAAATTATTGTTGGGGACCTTAATGTGAACTGGCTGTGCCCCTCCTCCTCCCCCACTTGGGACTCCTTCACAGCCCTGGATCTAACCCAACTAGTCTCCCAACCCACACGTGTGAATCCTAAGAGAGGTACCAGCACCCTCCTAGATGTCATCATCACTAACCGCCCCCCAAAAATCCTGGACATCCAAGTCCTCCCTGATTCACTCAGTGACCATTCCCCTGTGCTGTTCCGCTGGATGGCCACCCCACCCCGAACCACCGCACAGCGCGCACCCCGCTGGCGTTTCAGACCGGGTGGCCTGAAAAACCTAAACAATACCTTGAACAGCAAGACTGGTCCCCATTCTCCATGCGCCTGATATTGATACCGCCTTGCCTCTTTACCTTTACCTTAATAAAGCCTGTGACCTCTTTGCTCCCCTCTCAGCCGTCCGATCCAAAACACATATCCTGTTCTGGATTGCCCCTGCCTCTCACAGCTGCTGAGGCATAGGATAATCTTGGCACCGTGCCATAGAAACTAGGCGACCAGCCGACAGACAGGCTACGATGCTGCATGAAATAAGTGCACATGGGCTATCAGGAAAGCCAAGGCCGACCACTATCAGGCCACCTCACCGCCTCCTGGGGGTGCTCCCGTACTTTCTGGGACAAGGTCAAACAACTGAATGGGAACACTCGCTCCCCTCCCCCTTCCCAGATTACCACCAACAACACCACTGTCACAGACCCCGCCGACATTGCAAACCTCCTCAACACCGCCTTTACAGACCTTAGCCCTATCCTTCCCTGTAACTTCTTTGACCAACCTCCTCCCAACCTGCCCCTGCCCTCCATCGCCCTTGCTTCTACTCATGAGGGTAACTACCCAGGAAGCCAGACTGCACCTGACCCGTGCACTAAAGGCAACAGTCCCGTGACAACAACCTGGACCACAGAATTCTCCGGCTGGTTCTTGATCAGGTCCTCACCCCACTCACCAGCCTTCTCAACAAATCCCTTTGCCTGGGACAATTCCCCACCTCATGGAAAACTGCAACTGTTACTCCAATCCATAAAGGGGCGACAGGTCCCTAGCAGGAACTACGACCGATCTCCATTCTCCCACCCTTTCCAAGGCCCTGGAAAACTAGTTGCCACACAAATCACTGAATACCTGACCAAATACAACATCCTTTGCCCTGAACAACACGGATTCCATGCAGGACACAGTACTAGCACAGCTCTTATTGAATTCGCATCCTTCCTTCACTCCTCCTTGGACGCTGGCTCCCTGGCGGGGGCCGTGTTCCTCGACCTATCAAAGGCCTTTGACACGGTCTCCCACCCCCTACTGCTGGAAGCCCTCTGTCACGCTGGTTTTGCCACTGGACCACTTGCTTGGTGCTCCAGCTACCTATCCGCCCGCTCCTAACGTGTCAATATTGGGACACTTTCCATCCACGCACCGATCCTCTCGGGGTTCCACAGGGCTCCATCCTGGGACCCCTTCTTCTCGCTATACCTTAACACCCTGCCCAGTGCTTGCCCTGGGAACATTCTGCTGTACACAGATGATGCCGTCATCTTTGCCACCGATCGGAACCCTCTTCCCTCCAGGTTTCCTACAATGTGCCTATAATGACGCTTGAAACCTGGTTTAAAGAGCATAGATTGGTCCTAAATCTTAAAAATCTAAATCCATGCTCTTTGCCCACCCTCAAAACAAAGCTTACAACTCCCTCTCGTATCCTCTCCAGCTCCAAACAGCAACTGGAGCAAGTCCACTCATATAAGTACCTAGGGGTCTCATTTGACTCAGCCCTCACCTACCATACCCACATCGAAGCACTCGCTTCTGCAACCAATATACGACTTGGTATCTTGTACCGCTATAAAAACTGTCTCCCCCCCAATGCCCTCCGGCTTGCAATTACATCCTCCATACTATCCCTAGTTGACTATGGGCTACCTGTCTACGGTGCTGCCAACACGACTGCCCTCAACAAAATCCACCTCATCCTAAATAAGGCATGCAGGCTTATCACTGGGGCCCCTAGGCTCACACACACTTGCCAACTTTATGGCTTGGCTACAATGCTAAACCTTGACGAACGGCTGCAATACCAAACTTGTCTTATATCTAAAAAAAAACCCTGCTAGGACTTTCTCCTCCCGGGCTGACATCCTCCCTCCTCCTAGCCCAGCCCCTAGTCAGCACTCGGACCTCCTGCAAGGCCACCTTCCTGGTACCTCGAGCCAGGACCTCACTTGGACAGAGGTCTCTCCGCCATAGAGCCTCTTCTTGGTACAACGCACTTCCTCGCGCCATCACTGAAATCCCCACCATCTCCAAATTCAAAAATGCCCTCAAAAGCGAGTTGTTCAACAAGCGTTGCTGCACCTGTGCATAACGGATGCACAAACACCCTTTGTCCTGACATTGCCCACTGGGCTGCACCGTCTCCTCACCTCCTTATTTCTACCACCTACATTACTGCCATATCCCCGCTGCCTACTGTCTCGCTACAGTCAAGAACTAGCCATGTTTGGCATTTTATGATACTGTTTGCTATGTTGTCCTACTAGTATGTAACACTGTTACCGAATCAAACTTCCAGCTGTACTGTCCTTGTCACATGCCTAACGTTCTCTGTAATCTAATTACCGTGTAACCTGTTTGACTGTTTCACCTTGCAAATGTCATACCTTTATGCTGCTAAACCCTGTATTCTACCCTGTTATCTATTGTACCTGTACCTGCACTGTATAATACTACCAATGTATACTGTATCCTTGATCCAGTTATGCTTGTCTCTTTATGCTTATGATCGCTTATAGGATGTCTTTGTATCTGTATTATCTTCCCTTCTATTGATGAGGTACCTTTGGAAATGAGCCTCTGGCTCAAAGGTTGTAAACCGATTGCAATATAAATAAATAAAATAAATATTCGTCAGTCTACTTGTATTACTCTGATGAGAGGTTCTAGGGCCAAAATAAACAAGTAAAGGGATAAGGGGCAACCCTGCCTTGTTTCTCTATATAAATTGAATAGCAGAGTTATAGCCAGCCCAGTGGTGCTGAGGGTTGAGGCGCTGGATGCCACACCTTGTGCCATGCCAGTGAATTCAGAGTCGAACGAGTATGGCTGCCAGTGTAACAGGAGGAGATGGACTGAGTGTCCAATGAACTGCTCTCCATCTCCGGGGAGGGAGGTTTCCTGCGGCCAGTGCTCACCTAACCTCCAGCAGATGCTGGAGCTCAGTGGCATGTAGCCGCATGCCATGGGGGCGGAAGGTGTCAGACGCTTGATTGGGGCGCGCACGGGAGTGTGCGGGCACCCAGTTACTGGCATCATTGCACACCAACAGCCCGCAGGGGAGAAAAGCAGAAAAGAGAACTCCAGTCGCAGCGGCTTGATGGCTGCCTGTGAGCACCTTTGCCGGCTCCGGGAGGGGGATTGCCAAGTGTGGACCAGTATTAGGTTGGGGATTGGCTGCCCCCTACCTCCCCACCATGGGGGGTAAGCCATGGGGCAATTGGGTGGTTGCCCTCCACAGAGACCAGTACGAGTCAGACGGCAGCCGGAGAAAGGGATGTGAGGACAGATTGGCTGACTGAAAGCCCCGGGAGAAACAATACCAGCAAAAAAAAAAAAAAAAAAGAATAGCGGAGTTATACACTTATTCATAATTACTTCAGCAGTAGGCTTGCTATATAAAATCTTAACCCAATCAGTAAAGTAGTCTCCTAGATTATACTGTGTAAGCATGCTGAAAAGATAAGACCATTCGAAGGAGTTGAAGACCTTAAAGAAATCAATGGAAAGAATAGTTATGTTTTTTCTATTTGCTCGAGCTGTATATATTACATCAATAATGCACCAGATGTTGCCCATCCCTGATATGCCAGAAATAAACCCCACGTGTTCTCTCCCTACTAATCTGTGTACCGAACCTCTCAGACATTCTGAAAGAGCCTTGGCCAGGATTTTATAGTACACATTTAGCAAAGATGTAGGTCTATAGATTTCACAGAACTTGGGAATCTTTATCCTTTTTGAGCATTAAAGTGATAAAGGCACTATTTAAGGAATTTGGAAACTGTTTTTTCTGTAAAGGCCTCAACAGACATTTTATGTAGGTATGGTGAGATGATCGATCTTATTATTTTATACAGCTCATCAGGTAGCCCATCTCACCCCTGAGATTTGTTATTTGGCAAGTCCTGAATCACTCTGGAGATTTCTTCTGTGGCTATAGGTCGTTCAAAATTGCTTTTTTCAGAATTGTTGAGGGAGGGAAGTTGTAAAGGTTTTAAAAATTACTGCATGTGGTTGTCTGTGCCCGGATCATCGCAGGAGTATAGGCCTCTATAAAACTGTTCGAAAACCTTGTTGATGTCATTATTAGAGACTTTAACCTGATTCATATTGCCCTTAACCCTTGCAATAATATTTTGATTAAGCCTTTTCTTTAATCGATAGGTCAGGAGTTTCCCAGACTTTTCTCCCACATTCCAAAACTTTTGTTTGGTCATTGATAAGAGCAAATTCAACCTTGGCTGTGCATGCTTTATTAATATCTGTCCTGAGCAACAGTATCTTTTGCAACTTTCCAGGACCTCTGTCTATCCCCTGTTTGTAATCTCCCTCTATTTTTATAAGTCTCTATTCTTTAATCTCTAGTTTCTTCAGGGATTCCCTCTTTTTCTGTGTTGCAAAGGAGATGATCTTCCCCCCTAAGAAATGCCTTGAACATGTCCCATAGTGTGGTGATGGAAGTTTGCCCTTTATCATTAAATTCAAAATATTCATTTACAACTTTCCCAATGAAATCCTTAAATCTTTCGTCCTGTATTAAGGAGGTACTGAAAGTCCATCGCCTGGTTTTGTTTTCAGATTTTTCCACCACTAGATGCATTCCAACTAGGCCACGGTCTGAAATTACACTGCTCTGAATATCTACAGATGAGAGGGTTGAGCTAAGGCCTGTTACCAGAAAAATATGGTCAATTCTACTATAAGAATTATGGGGAATGGATTAGGAGTACTAATTTCTCACATCAGGATGTATCGGTCACCATGCATCTATGAGGCTTAAATCTGCAATGAGATTTGCAAAGGCTTTCCTTGGATAGTTGGGCCGTTTAAGTCCAAGGCTATGACTTTTATCCAGAAAGGGATCTAGTGCTTCATTAAAGTTCCCCCCGACAAATAATTTCAGCATCCTTATACAGACTCAGATGAATAGCTAAGCTATTAAAAAAGTCTGAATGTTTTTGTTAGGGGCATACACATTACAAATAACTACCTTTCTTCCATTGAGGGTACCTTTTAAAATCTGAAACTAGCCCTCAGAATCTGCCACATACTTAATTTTGACAAAGGGTACCCCTTTCTGGATTTTTTTTTTTATTTTTTTATTTATTTAGGTCTAGGATTACAAATAAATTTGAGCCAAGGCTCTTTTACAAAGGTTCAAATGTCAGGTACAGTAATTCAGGAAAATAATACAACAACAATATAAGCTAAAACAGGACAGTACTCTGAGCCAGCAAAAAGACACGACCAGGTGTGGGTTATGGCCTGATAAGAGCACGCCCTGGGTGCATTATGAGGCACGAGGTCCTTACAAAAAGTACCTTTAGCACCTGGGAAGTGCTCTTATCAGGCCATAACCCACACCTCTGAGTGTCTTCTTGTGCTTATAAAATGGGCCCCCTAGTAGAAAAGTTAATTAGAAAAAATTGCACTTAAAAAAGTGTATATAAAAATAGTACAAAATATGATTTTATTAGTATAAAAAAGTAGTCCCTGGCATCCTGTAGTAATGGAGATGTTTTATTAAAATGCTGGTGCTTGTCTGCACACACACACACTCACTTGTTCTATCTCTGTCTTTCTCTCTCAAGCCATTTAGTTTACTGTTTTTTCATTTTAGTTATGAAGTAGAATCGAACGTTTCCTATGTGGATTCACATGTTGTTTTTTATGAGGTTTTCTAACCCACCCACCACCTCCCACCATACAGAGCACTTTTATTTTGTAGTTTTAGTTTAGTTATGTAAATGTTTATCTAAGTAAATGAATTCATTGGCTGTGTTGACTGCAGTGAGCATGTGATGCTGGAGCGAGTGTGTACTTCAACGGCTGCTGTAGACAGGACACTCGTTTACTGCTTCGTGGTTGTGAAATTGTAGAAACACTAAAGGGAAGAAAACTAGAATTGTTTAACATTTGTGGGCTAAGTGGATGTTTTAAATAGAAACTCCTGGGTTGTTGTGGGTCAGATTTACAGGAGACAACGACGTTGGGGTGGGGGTTGCCAGGAAAGGGATGAGGCGGTATGGACTACAGAGATTGTAGAAGTGTACGGGCAGAGTTTTGAACAGCAGGAGTGAGAGCTGGATGTGGAACTTTGAGATGGGCAGTGAGTAAAATAAAATATTTAAAGTTTCTGGCTTGTGCAGGAAGGGGGACCTTGGGCACAGAGTGGCATTTGTGTTGTTTTGCTGTTGTGGCAGTGTCTGTGCCCGCTTGTAAAATCAGTTTGCAGTTTGGATACATATTGATATATGTTTGCTGTGAGGTTACTCACTGATGGGTAATGCCGATTGGCATGAATATGGGTTGATAAGGACATGGCTAAAAAGTGTTCTCAGTCAATCAAAATGAGTTATTCTGTTTGCCCATTTTATAAATACATGTAATTGCACAGATATTGAACAAACAATTTGGAAGGTAAGTTACAAAGACAATGAATGAGGCAAAGAAAGGTGAGAGGATAACAAGAGGTCACAGGGACACAGTAGGGTCAGAGCAGCCAGGGGCATTGTCAACATAATGGGGGAGTGCAGGCAGTGGGGGGGTGAGAGAGCAAGGGAAGATAAGAGCTAAGAGGAAGGAGAATGGATGAAGCTTGGGTAAAGTTCAGGGGGGTTGTTTAGATGAGGCAATCACAAGAGCTAGTGGCAGTGAGGAAAAGGCAGAGACTGGATTTGAATAAGCCAAGCATGGGAGTGGAGGAAATGTCACTGCAGAGACCATTTAGCCAGCTTGGTGCCCTATGTGCAAAAGATCTTTGACCTTGTGTGGTATGATAACGTGGAACCTGCAGGAGCTGAGATTCGGATCCCCCGGTGGTGCAAAGATTTTTGCTTGGGTGCAGGAGAGCTTGGACTTCAGGGGGTGCAAGGCCGATGGTTATTTTCTTTGCCATAATACAGGTTAGGTACTTTATATGGTTGGTGAGTTGAAGCCGACCAGTTTGTGCATAAAGATCACACGTATGTGTACGACAGTAGGATCCAGTAATGAGCTAACAGGCCTTACTGGGGGATGTGGATATGCATCTGAGAGCAGTGGCAGAGGCAAAGCAATAGATAATCAGGCCATAATCAATAATGGAAATGACAGAGCTCTGAATAGCGACCATCAATTAAATTTAATTCTAGTCAGATTAAAATTGAACTACCCTTCTTCGTATCAAAGCAATCAAACTTGTCCCACCAACCCTCCCTTTACTAGCTTAACAGCTTCAGGAAGTATCAAATTGGTTTCTGAAGCAATGCAATATCAGTTTTCCTGTTTTGTAAATAAGTAATGACTTTTTCCTTTTAATAGGTGACCTATGACCCTTAACATTCCAGGTAGCTACACTATAGCTACCTGACATGTTGTACCCTTATAAAGCTTATATCTCAAAGAGAATATATTGTGATTAATCCAGCCAGAAATAACTGGAATATATAAGATAAATAATTAATCAAGAAATCACTTGAAAATACTGAAAAAAGAAAATTCTAAAATTCAACTAAGTCTGATTACCAAACTGTAATAACTAATAAATAAATAGTGAATATAATAAAAACAGTGTAAAACAGATCTCAGAGAATGTTGATTTGCAATTAGTGTATATTACCAACAAGTTGGTAAGAGTAAACAAATGGTACAAGACCAGTTGCTGGCATGCAGGCAATTGCCAATGCGTCAGCAATAAAACACACACACCGAGCACCATAAATGACTTTCCTGCCAGCATCATCTTTTAGGATATAAATCTGTATTACTGCTAAGTAATCCAACAGGCAAGAGTAATATAGAATCAGAACAGCTTTTGTAGAGGTTGTGGCATCTGCAGAATGAAATCTAAAGACAGAATTTCATCTCATTTATCAGTTTAATTATTAATTAGCAGTGAAGGAAGGGATTAGGTAGGGTAACACCCTCAGCTAGTAGTGGTGTGGATAAATAAAGTCAAGTGGCTCTCCTGTGGCATATATCATGCAAGCAGGGTTACTCGTAGATACCTCAGGATGTTTTATTAGCCATTCAGTCCTCCGTACCTTGGGTACAACATTTGTTGTGCTTTTATCAGCAGTCTTCTATTTATTGAGTAAAGCAGTATACTCAAAGCACTCACCTGTTTAGTAAGTCTGAAGCTTTCCTTTAGCCTATATCCACAGTGCATACTCTTCTTCCTTCCTCTTCTGGCTACTGCTCTGGATTTAAAGGGGTGTAGAGAGAGGCGGCAGGGTTCAAGAAATGGTGCAGATAGATATAAGAACATTACAGTGGAGAAGTAAGAACAGAGTTGAAGATGGTAAAGGAGGGCATTCAGTGAGGCCAACACACTAGAAATGGTTGTAGACCCACTGGAGGTCATGCTTAGAGCTAGATAGAGATATACAGTATCAGCTCAAAATGATGTTGCCCATGTATTAGCAGGTACCCAGGTTAACATCTAACAAACATGAGGGATAAATTAGATTTCCTGTTTGACTTTTTATTAAAAAGGCAGGGACAGGGACCTGCTGTGAGATCATACTGGATGCTCATGCTCTCACAGAGTGCCACCACTTGGGGTTAAGCCTGTGACAGATGCCCAAGTGTGATATACCCATAGATGGGACAGTCGTAGCAAGGATAGTATCCTGAAGCTCACCGATAGCATAGTATTATCAGTGGCATGTTAGGCAATAACAGTAACTATGAGACAGTCATTTATATCATAAAAACAGGTAAAACATGTGGTCTAGGTTATAAGATTTTTGTTTACTGTAGGTGAACTACATAGTGAGAGTCTGACTGACTCGGGATCCTTCAGTAAAGTTACTGTTGTGACTACTACTAGGGGGCGTCAAATCAGTGAAGTAAACAGGAATCCCTTTAGAAAGAACCTTGAGTACAATGCTGTCTCTTTAAGAGAGTCCCCTTGAAACCACATGATCCGTCCCAACCAATCGGGTGTAAGCATTTCCTGCTCTGGGCTTAGCAGCAGCACAAGAGATAAGCTTCAGTGTATCATGGAGCATTCCTTGGAGTTAAATCAACTGATCATGGGTCTGAAGAACATCCAGCACTGTGAGGTCACCAACAATGAAGCCTGACAGGATGAAGCACAGTGTCACAGGTTTCCTGCATGATAAAAGGGATTAACTCACATTGAAATTGCATTGTTTGCTGCAGTTGCTCTACTGTAGAATTTTGCAGAGTTGGTCTTCATCCTGGTGGGTTTTACTGTATTTTCCCTGCCTCTGCTTCTAGTTCCTTTTTGGAATTTGCAGTGCATCTTGGCAGGTAACTAGGGCACTGTGGGAAGGGTTTTATTTGTTTTATTTGTTGAATCTCGATTAAAAACCTTTAAGTTCATTGCTCCTTTACAAAGGTTCTACATCATATGATTAAAGGTAAGTAGCCATTAGGATTACAGAAATACATTACAATAGACAAAGGAGCAGTGAATAACTATACAGGTAATTAGGCAACAGAGTCTCGTTGTGCATTACAATCAATAGAGAAGTAAGGAGATGCAGTATTACAGGGATTAAATGAACAGTCATACAAGTTAAACAAATATTTACAATGGTGCAATAATACAGAGTTGCAAGAATTAGACATATAGTTTGTATTGTTACCAAGAATATGAAAAAAAAGATAGCATAGCCCAGGAGCTACTGGGCTGAAAAAAATGGGAGGGGAAATGGGGGAAGGGAGACTGTGGGAGGGGGTGACTAAAGGGGCAGAGTGGGGAGCTGAGAAGGGAGGGATAACAGAAGAAGAACAGGATACTTAGGGGCCAGTTTAGCAGGACAGGTGAGGGGACAACAGAAGGTTGTAGGAAGAGCAACCCAGAGGGTATTGTCAGTGCTGTGCGAAGAGGAGGAGGAGATCAATGTAGTTCAGGAGATGGTACAGACGTGTGACTGGACCAATGGGGAGATGGTACAGAGGTGTGACTGGAACAACGAGGACATGAACAAGAGGAGAGACTGTCCCATAAAGTTAGCCACCTAGATATGGGGGTTGAGGCACAAGTAGTTTTAGGATGCAGAAGCCATGAACTGAAACTGTTTGACTTTCCTAAGGGTGTTGTCTGGGGCCTGACGTTTGTTTTTTGCAGCTTCAGCATAGGAACGCAGAGTATTATTCTGAAGGGGTCTAGCGCTTATTGGACAGGCTGATTTTATTTGTGATGCTGTTTGGGAGTCAGAATTGTGCTGAGTTTCACTGACTATAGGAGGAAGAAGCATGGTTGCTCCAGGGGAGCACGCAGTATGAGCACTCTTTGTGGTATGAGCTCAAGCTGGGCATTCTGAGGATTCTAAACTGTCCTTCCCACATGGCGGACATTAATTTTCAAAACCAGTAGTGCTTCTAGTGTCTTTTAACAGTTGCCAAACCTTTTCCACTGAATCACACATTGTGTATGGGCCCCCATTACAAGATACAGCCAAAGAAGCAGGGTACTTCATGAAATATGACCACCTTCGACTCTGAAGTATTTTCCTGACTTCAGTGAATTCTTTCCTTTTACTGAGTTTCAGCAACAAAGTCCTGAAATAAATAAATGTGATCTCCTCTCCATTGCAGCTGTCCTGTCTCTTGCTAGCCTCAGGATTTCTTCCTCGATAGAGAAATGCAAAAAGTTTACAGTTATAGGTCTGAATCTACTTCCATTGGGGGTGGGGGCTAGAGAGTGATGAGCCCGCTCTATCTCCAGGCACCACTGCCACTGTTTTTGAAGTACGTCAGCCAAAAATTGTTGTAAGAATAGAATCATTTCCTTGCCTTCCACTCCCTCTGTTAGTCCTACAATCCTCAAATTATACATTTGGCCCCTGTTTTCCAGTCTTCTATTTGTTAAGCAGGAATTCAATTTGCTTTGAATGTGTGCCATGAAGATCGTCTGTATAATAAAAAGAGTCTTCCACAAAGCTTATTCTCCTTTCTGCTTTCTCTGCTCATCCCTTTATTTGAGCTGTTTCCTCCCCAAGCCTGTCTATTGAGCTCTTCATATCTTTAATATCAATTTGTATGTTTGCTAACATGTCCTTTATTTCTTTAATATTATTACCATCAAACATTTCAATGTTCATATTACCTCTCTCAAGGTAATTTAAGCTTGTGTGATGCACTGCTAGTGGCCGGTGCATATTTTCAGTCAATCATCTGCTGGGTGGTGCCATGAAATGTGCAGGAAATTCCTCACAACGTTTCAAGAAAACATTCTCAGATGGCATAATTAATCACGAAACCACCATTTTTTGGCATGGTTTGAAAGGTTAAACTTTAAGGAGATAAAGTTATCAAAAGAAACCCCTCAATGAGTACTTTTAAAAACAGATTTAAAAGATTTTTGTCATGATGCTGGCAAAGCTAAGGTTCACATCACTTTTATCGTTTGCACTGTTTCGCACTCCCCGTCCTGTGTAATCCTAATATCACTTCTAGGAATGCTTGTTGTCCTTTTTGCAATGGATATCTACATAGAAACATAGAAACATAGAGGTTGATGGCAGATAAGGCCCGCAAGGCCCATCCAGTCTGCCCATTTCTTTTTCTACCTTATAAATGTGCCATCTGCCTTTGCTCTGTCAGTGGCCTACCTATTCATACTCATCTGTATTGCTCCCTTATGCCTATCCCATGCCTGTTTGAAGCCCTGCACTGTATTCATAGCCACTACTTCCTGAGGTAGGCCATTCCATGCATCCACCACTATTTCTGTGAAAAAGAATTTCCTCACATTCCCCGCTTAGTCGGCCTCCCTCTAATCTCATGCTGTGTCCTCTCGTCCTGCTATTTTTCTTATATTTAAACATGTTAGACTCTTTCACCTTGTTAATGCCCTTAAGGTATTTGAATGTTTTGATCATATCACCTCTCTCCCTCCTTTGCTCAAGGGTATACATGTTGAACTCCGTTAATCTGTCCTCATATGTCTTCTGATGCAGTCTCTGCACCATTTTGGTTGCCCTTCTCTGGACTGCCTCAATTTGGTTAATGTCCTTGTGAAGGTGTGGCCTCCAGTACTGCACACAGTACTCCAGATGGGGCCTAACTAGTGTCTTGTACAGAGGGATTATTACCTTCCTCTTACCACTTGTGTTACCCCTACTAATACACCCTAACATCCCCCTAACCTTACCTACTGCTTCAGAGGTCTGCTTGGATGATTTCAGGTCATCGGTGATGATGATGCCCAAGTCTCTTTCTTTCTTTGTGACTGCCAGCAACTCCCCTCCCAGGCTATTGGTGGCTTCAGGGTTTCTCTTCCCTATGTGCATGATCTTGCACTTCTTTACATTAAATCCCAGTTGTGACTCTTCTGACCATTTTGCTAGTTTATCCAGATCTCTTCTCATTCTGCCCACCTCATCTGGATCATCTACTCTGTTGCAGATCTTGGTGTCATCTGCAAACAGACAAGCCTTACCCTCTAGTCCATCTGCAATGTCACTAATGAAGATATTGAAGAGGACTGGCCCCAGGACTGATCCCTGAGGTACCGCACTTGTGAGTTGCATCTCTTCTAACTGTATACCATTTACCATCACTCTCTGTTTTCTGCCCATCAACCAGTTTGCCACCCAGTTGATCAACTTCTGACCCACCCCAAGCCTACCCAGCTTATTTATCAATCTTCTATGTGGAACAATGTTGAAAGCTTTGCTGAAGTCAAGGTAGGCGACATCAGCTGCTCCCCCTTAGTCCACCACTTTGGTTACCCAGTCAAAGAAATCTATGAGATTAGTTTGACAGGACCTTCCTTTTGTAAACCCATGCTGTCTTGGATCCTGTGCCCCTATGGATTCCAGGGGTTGCACTATCCTTTCCTTAAGGAGTGCCTCCATAATCTTGCCCACTACTGAGGTAAGATTGACTGGTCTGTAGTTCCCTGCCCTCCTCCTGCTACCACTGTTGTGGAGGGGATCACATGAGCCCTTCTCCAGTCTTCTGGGACCTGTCCTGTGCTCAGAGACTCACTAAACAGTTCTGCTAATGGCTCTGCTAGTTCCACCTTAGCTCCTTAAGTACCCTGTGATGTATGCCATCAGGTCCCATTGCCTTGTGCACCCTGAGCTTAATGAGCTCTTGTAGGACCCTTTTTTGTGAAGGGAGTAGTGCTGAACTCCTCCCCTGTGTCCATGGTGCTGAGCTGTGGGCCTGCCCTTCTAGTCAGTAAATACTGAGCAAAAGTATCTATTTAGGATAGATGC
Organism: Neoceratodus forsteri; assembly: GCA_016271365.2. Classification (NCBI taxonomy): domain Eukaryota; kingdom Metazoa; phylum Chordata; order Ceratodontiformes; family Ceratodontidae; genus Neoceratodus; species Neoceratodus forsteri. Next base: position 762,629,099 of record CM028138.1, on the reverse strand, counting down.
TTTTACAGGGTCCTCCTCACATGCCCCCTTCTTCTTTGAGCTTAGCAACACTCCTCCGGACTTTCTCATTTCACTAATGTATCTATAGAAAGTCTTGTCACCTTCTTTTACTGTTCATGCAAGTGTTTTCTCAGTTTGGACTTTGCCTGCCTTACTGCCTTCCTGCTTCCCTTATGGCAGTTTGGTATGCCTCTATCTTCATCCAGCTGTGTTCCCTTACATTTCCTGAAGTCCAGCTTTTGGCTCTGACCTTTCTGCTACTGCATTTGAGAACCAAAGTGGTTTCCTTCTTCTTTACACTTCCTTTTCTGTCTAACAGAATGGGATGTTGCTTCAAGTATTGCATCCTTAATGCTTGCCCACTTTGCCGGTACCCTCACCTGTGTTTCTTTTTGCCAGGGCTAGCTTAGCCTGTTGGCCATATTATCAAAGTCAGCCCTCTGAAGTGCCATATTTTGCCTTGGAATGGATGATTTAGATGTAGTGGCCAAATTGAACCATACCATGATGGTCACTGGCCCCAGGTGACCTTCTACCTGGAGATCTGTGATCCCGTCCCTGTTAGTCAGTACTAGATCTAGGATAGCCCTGTCTCTTGTAGGTTGTTGTACCAGTTGTTTGAGGCCCTCCCCCTTCAGGGAATCCACCATGTGTCTAGTTCTGGCAGATGTTCCTGCTGGTATTGATCAATCTGTATCTGACATGTTGAAGTCTCCTGCAGCCACTTAGTGGCACTTCCTGTCTTCTTTTTGGCCCCAACCAAGGATTAGCAGCAATGCCAATCTCTGAAGCCATTCAATGACATTGCCAGTCATAGCAATGCTATTCTCTGCAACTGCTTAGTGACAATTACTCCCACCCCCCCATCATGGCAATGGTGATTTGTGAAGCTGCTCTTTGGCACTCCCAGTCTCTCTCTCTCTACCAGGCAGATCAGAGAGGCTCTCTGAGCCCCACCAGGCTTCCAATCATACCTGCCTACTGCTGCAGCTACTCTGAACTAAAATAAATCATTTATCTGTATGGTTTTACTCTAAGCTATGTTGTATGCAGTCACTGGCTTTATTCCTGAATAGAGATTTTGTGCTTTTGTTTTCAAACATGTTTGCTAGCATGCCACACCCATTGAATAATTATTAAACAGCTTGGTGAGATGATGTTCTTTTTTGTAATACTTTATTAACTTTTATAAAATAAGCAAAATACAAAGAAAATTATAACAAGCAAACAGGCAAGCCAAAAAAGAAAATATATCATTCTCCTCCCATTCTGACATACAATAAAAAGTATGCATAACAATAATCAGAAGAATGGTACATTTCACATATGGACTAACATAGCTACAGACCCTGGGCGTATCCCTCTCCCCTTTCTATCTTTAAATCAATAAAAGTTGGGGGGGGGATCCAACATGGCCAAAGGTTGCTGCTGTGAATAAGAGCTCAGATCAAGTGTCTGATATATCTACTGATCGCGGCTGACAAAAAGAAAATACTCTCCTCATCATCAGCAGAAGAATTTACCTCACCAAAATAAAGCCTCTTGAGAAATTCTTCAGGCTTGAGCTGGCAAAACTGTGTCAGCTGAGCAACAGAATGAGTCTCTCACCCTCGGGAGATGCCAGTTGCTGACCGGCACAGAACCTTGAAATACCCTGTGGGAGTAAGCCCTGCTGAGCTAGACATTAATCCTAGATCCTCAGCTGTCAAGACCGCTTTGCTTCCAGAGGTGTTAGTGCATGAGGAACTTAGCCTTCAGAAGAAAGACATCCTTAAAATAGAGACGGTAGAGCCCGATTAGAAAGCTTTGCAGGATAGACCAGATTTCAATAAGCCATCTGTGACTGTTCTACTTATGCTCTGATACAGAGCAAGATGCTACTATGGTGGCTGTTACAACTTCAAGACATACTATTGATTCAATGGGGGACACGCTAGAAAAACTGTTTAAATGGTCGCAGTTGTTTGATTGAAATTTCCAAGCTTTATTGGACAAAGTTGATTTCCTCAGGAACGATGTAAAGCAGAGCAGGGAAAAGACTGAAACCTTAATAAAAAATGTTGAATGTAACAAAGAGGAGACTACCAAAAACACAAACAAAGTAACAGGTTTAGAGGCTATTACAGCTAACCTTATCAGAGATAACTATACTATGACAAGGAAAATCAAAATATTAGAGAATCTACAATGCTATAGAAATCTTAGAATCCTTGGTCTACCGCAAAGTCTCGATGAGACTTTGATTCAGTTAAAGACATGCTGAAAGATATTTTTGTATCTTTGCTTGATTTGCCAGAAGAAAACCTACCTTTTATTACCAAGGCTTATCACATTATACCCAAACATACTAATTGCAGCAGATTAGGCCTTACGGTCCATCGAGTCTGCTCGAACCTCAGATCCCTAGTTGGGTGCCAAGGCCTCCCCCTTGTGTTCCAGAACCCTTTATCATCCATCCCCACCCTCCTGGGCCAGGCCATAATCTGATATATCCACTTTCTGTGTCTGTCTCACCCTCTCTTGAAGCCCTCCACTGTGGATCTCTGAACCAGCTTGCCAGGCAGCGCATTCCAAGGGTCCACCACCCTCTCAGTGAAAAACCTCCTTCTCTTTCTCCCTCCTCTCCCTTCCACCTTCCAACTTCAAACCATGCCATCTGGTAATACCTCCCTGCTTTAGTCTAAAGATCCCCTCCATGTTTACCCTATTTATTCCCTTGAGGTACTTGAAGACCTCAATCATGTTTCCCTGTCTCTCCTCTCCTCCAATGAAAACAGGCAGAGCTCCTCAAGTCTGTCCTCATACGTCAAATCCCCTTTTCCTCATATCATCTTAGTTGCCCTCCTCTGTACCCTCTCCAGGAGCTGTATGTCCCTCTTCAAGTGTAGTCTCCAGTACTGTACACAGTACTCAAGGTGTGGTCTTACCAGTCCATTGTACAGTGGCAGAATCACTTCCCTGCTCCTAGTGGTGATCCCCCTTACGATGCATCCCATCATCCTGTTTGCCTTACTAACTGCTGTCCTACACTGCTCAGAGTTATTCATACATGCATCCACCTTGACCCCTAGGTTTTTTTCCCCTGTTGAGGCCTCCAGCACCTCCCCTCCCAGGGTGTACCTGTGTTTAGGGGTTTCCCCACCCAAGATGTAACACCGTGCACTTGGTGATATTAAAATTTAATTTCCATGTGTGAGCCCAGCTTTTCAGGGTGTCCAGGGCCAACCTACCATCTTTCCCCTCAACTACTGCTCCCATCTTGGAGTCATCAGCGAAGACACTCATTTCACACCCTATACCCTCCCTGATGTCTGATATGTATGCATTAAACAGGATCGGACCCAGGACTGAGCCCTTCGGTACCCCACTACCGACCTCTCTAGGGTTCAAGAGCTCCCCACTGACCACTACTGTCTGGGTGCATCCAGCTAGCCAGTTTTCAATCCATCTGACCATCAAAGGGCCTACTCCCAACCCCGTCAGTTTCTCCACCAGACCATTGTAACCATCAAACGCCTTGCAGAAGTCCAAAAATAATACATCCACAGGCTTTCCCCTGTCCAGTTCTGATGTTACCCATTTGTAGAACTCCACAAGAGTGGTTTGACATGATCTATCTGGCACAAACCCATGTTGCCTACTATCCATAGCTCCCACCTCCTCCAAGTACACCCCCATCATTCCTTTAGTATACTCTCCATTAATTGTCCCATCACCGAGGTCAAACTGATGGGTCTATAGTTACCTGGTACTTTCCTCAACCCCCCCTTTTATGGATTGTCACCACATGTGCCTCTCACCAATCCCTAGGTACCCTCCGTGTCTCAAGCGACCTGTTGAAGAGCTCCGCCAGGGGTGCAGCCAGTATGTCCACCAATTTCCATAGTATTCTCGGATGAACGCCATCCGCTCAGGAGATTTATCTTTCTTTAAGGCCTTGGAGGCTAACCACACCTTTCAGTGGAGATAACATAATCTGTCCCTCCACCTTACTGGCCTTTTTATCCTTATCTTGATGTGACACCCCTTGGGTACCTCTCCCTTCCTCCCTCTTGCTCCATTTCTGTTGCTCCCCTGATCCCACTCACTACCACTTCTATCCCCATTGTGCCTTGTTTTGTAGATATCCCATCCCCCTCCCTAGTAAACACAGAGGTGAAGTACTCATTTAATACCTCTGCCTGGTCCCTTGCCTTTTCCACCCACCCTCCTTCTGATTTCAATCTGCTGAGATGGCCCTTAGTTTTTCTCTGCTCCCCAATGTACCGGAAGAACCCATTTTCCCCCTTCATGTATCTCCTGTGCCAGCCGCTGCTCTTTATTGGACTTTGCCCCCTTCACCATCCGGGTGACTTTTCCAAATGCAAGATGGTACATTTCCTTTTCCCTATCCCCTCTTGTTGTTTTATATTTTTTGTAGGCCGCCTTCTTTTCTCTGACCACTACCTGAACCTCACTGGACCACCAGCATGGTTTCTGTGACCTTGCTCCCTTATGTTTCACCTTAGCGCAGGTCCTGACTGCCTCATGAAGTCCCCGTTTTATGACCTCCCATCTCTTTTCCACATTTGTCATTGATGTAATCCCCTTCAAGTGATCCTTGAGAATATTTCCCATACCCACAAAGTCTGCCCCCCTGAAGTCCACTGCCAGTGTCCTAGATCTCTCTCCCCCCTTCCTCCATGCTTATTTGAAACCAGACAGTATTGTGGTCGCTCCCAGTTAGGGGCTCCTCTACAACCAGGTCCCTTACCAGATCCTCATCTGCCAGAACCATGTCCAAACAACATAATAAAAATGTGGAAACAGAGCCAAGTAATACAAAAACAACAATATTTGTGTCTTTTGCATTTGAATCTCACAGAGACCTCATTATGAGGCTTTCTAGAATTAAAGCTCCTCTAATTTATAAGACTTTTAAGTTTTCAGTTTTTCCTGGCTATGCTTTCTCAAAACAACAAAGAAGACGTTGTTTCCTAGGTTTTTGTCAGGAGCACTTGGAAATGGATGAATTTCAGCTCCTGGCCTCAGCAAAAGTTCACATTAAGCATAAAGGAATACCGCACATATTTTTTTTTCAAATTGATCAGTTGGCTGCTTTCATCCATAGTCAATATTCATCAAATAGTGAGACTGAATCACCAACATTGTAAGAGGAAGAAATGCTGAAAATGTGACATTTATTTAAGGAGAGTTTCATATTTGTTTAAATTACTCTGTATTTCTTTAATTTTTTTTTTGCATCAATAAATAAAAATACAGAGCAAATATGGCACCAAGCTAGGGTGACAATATGAGGAGGGTAACATTAATTTGAGAGAGATAATGACTTTTATATATGTATATTAGATGAAGCAAAACATTAGGGGAAGTGCTGTTGATAAAAACAAAATAATTGAATTTTGAATGCCTAATTACTTTTAAAGTGCAGTTAATGTCCCGCTGTTTAAGAATAAAGAATATAAGCCCCCATATATGTATTTGTTCTAGACATGCCAACATCACATTATAACAACAAATATGATTATTGTGGACATTTTCTAAGTATGTTTGTTACATTTGTTCTTGTCTGATGTAAATACAAAAAAAAATCCAATAAAATATAATAAAAAAGTAAAAGTTAACAATATGTATTAATTAGCATTATATAGTGCCACCACCCCACAACACGATAAAATGGTTGTCAAGTTTCCCAAAATAGAGCCAGACTCCCCTTCCTCCAATGAGAAATTTTAACATACAAGCCATTTGAACCATGGTCTGTACCCACTGAGATATTGTAGGGATGCTGGGTAGAGACCATTTTAGCAAAATCTGCCTTATAGTTACCAGTGGCAATATATGTAATAAAAAACTTATATTGTATAACCTTCTGTGGCAAGACTGAGAAATCCCCAAAAATCCAAACCCTAGGTGAATGTGTAGTTGAGGTACCTAATGCATGTTCCAATTTTTTAATGATAGTGGTCCAAAATGCCAAAATTAAAGGACAACGCAATAGAATATGTAACAAGGCACCAGGACCCACATTACACCTCCAACAAAAAATAGGGTCTGTCCTCCGCAATCTTTGTAATCTATCTGGAGTTATGTACTACCTGCTGAGAATTTCTCTTGTGTATCAACTTTAACTTGGAATCAATCAGCATTTTATAAGCATAAGTCCAGCAGGACTTCCATGCCCTCTCATCCAAATCCTCATGAAGTTCTGCATTGCATTTTAATCTGTGAATTTCCCAGTTTGGGAAATATCTCTTTTGGAGTGTTTTGTAAACAATGCTAGTACGTTCCTTAGAAAGTGAATACCATTTTTCAACATGAAGATTTGGGTCTGGGTGCCTTAAAATATAGTCCTTAGTAAACCACTTAGCAAGCCCATGCCTGCACTGGAGAAATTTCCAAAAATCACTAGCAGGTGAAAAAATAACATTTGTAACTGGGAAAATGACTTTAAAGATCCAGTTTTGGGACAAATTAGATTAGCGATATATGTAATCCTATTGGCAGCCCAACTACACCATCATAACTAGGCACCAACAATCTTAATGTTAGGATTGCACCGTAAGGTTTCAAATGGTCCTAAAAAGTCCAGTTCCCAATGCAGCTCCTTAAAGGATACCTAAACCATATTTTTTTACACATTTTGTTTTTTTTTAAAATAACTCCATAGGCTTGTAAAGGAGAGGCTGTTGTTTACATTTTTACTGAAACTGCATTTATTAATGCAGAATAAATGCAGTTTCAATGCATTTGAAAATTGTAAACACAGACTCTCCTGATTCAAAAATCCTGCTCTAAGAATCCTAAAATGGCTGCCTTGATGAAGTCATTGAAGAGAGAGATGCCCAGATGTGCAAATGTATTCTAGTTGTGCTAACCACATTGAAATGTGAATAACTTTAAAATGAAAGATGATAGCATGGTACTGGGAGCACAAAAGCTGTTCACCACAAAAATATATACAAAATGATTGGTGTTTCATTTATAGATACTGTTTAGTTTTTAAAAAATTAGTAAAAAAAAACAGAAAATTCAATCATTTTTCTTTTTTTTTTCAACAAACAAATGCAAATAATATTACAATAAATAATGATAGTATGGTACTGTGAGTATGACATTTGTTCAGCACACAAATATCTACAAAATGAGTAGTGTTTCATTTATAAGTGCCTTTCATTTTTTTATATAATTATCAAAAAAACAGCAGAAAGCTCAATTATTTTCCACTTTTTGCAATAAACAAATGCAAATAGCTTTAAACTGAAAAATAATAGCATGGTACTTTGAGCACAAAAGTTGTTCAGCACAAAAATATCTATAAAATGAGTGGTGTTTCATTTATCGATATCTTTTAGATTTTTTATAATCAGCAAAAAAAAGCAGAAAATTCATTTATTCCCCACTTTTACTGAAGGTATTGCATAAATGAAATAAGCTACTTCCCTACTTGAAATATTGTTGAAAGGTTTTGTTCTCATGTCCTTCTCCAATTAACCAAACTGCAATTTGATTTTCAAATAGCTCCCACTTCCTGCCTTCCAAATGGGGGGAGGGGGTCCAAAACTGTTGTATACTTAATGTTTCCATTTCTATTTTCCCCTCTCTGCCAGCCTCGCTCTGACAGGTTGATCCTCTGATTCTCATATTCCCACTTTACATTATCAGGCACAGTGATCTAGGGCATGCTGCATTTCTCATGCAGCCACCCATCAACACTTCCCTGTCTTCCTTGCATTTAGTCAGTGCACATGAAAACTGCCTTTGCCTACTACCCAGAGCTATATCATGCTGTGATTCCATTTCCCAATTTTTGGTTTCATTTTGTGTCATTCAGCTGTGTGCCCTTTAAGTTGGAATGTTACTTCTTTTTCCAGTCAAAGAAGCCAGGGATCTGGTCCTCCTTAGAGCAGTCACATGCTTAGTCTCCCACATCCTTAGCATGCACTTCAATGGCAGCATAGGTGCCTTTGGCACCTAAGTGAAGAAATCCACACTTCTCAGGTGGTTGTTGGCACTCAGCTGCACCTCGTGCCTAAAAACCCACTTCACAACCCACTTGGGGCCTGTGGTAATTTAACATTATCACACACTCTGTTGTGTGTTATTGTTTACTTATAATTTATAATGTGATCCTATGGGAGTTTGATATTGTACTTCCCAGGTGGTTGAAGACACTCAGCTGTGCTTTGTGCCTCACAACCCACCTGAGACATGTAGCAATTTAGCCTTGCTGCACACCCTGATGTGTGGTACTGATGTCTTACAATTTATAGTGTAGCTGGCCTGATGGCGCTGAAGGTATTTTTTTTTATTTTAGTCTTTGCTAACTGGGTAAGGCCCACTAGGCACAAGTGCCTGTTTTCAGGGGTGACCTGGGAGCACTGGGTGGTTAAGTGACTTGCTCAGAGTCGCACAGTATGCAAGTGGAGGTTGTGAGAATCAAACTCAGGTCTGGTCTGCTGGATGTATCAAGCTCATTCACACCTTGTTTCCCTAAACTCTTGGCTATACTTTCTGCCAGGTAGAGGTGTTTGATGCCACACCTCATGCTATGCTGGTGACCTGGGTTTGGGAATGAGCCAGGGTCATTGGGGGTTGGCTGGGGGAAGGGAGGATGAGAGTTGGATTGAGCAGCCACAAGGCAGCTCTCCATTCCTGGGGAGGAGCTTCCACTCCCACTGCATGACTGCCCCCAGGTGGAGGCCCAAGGGTAGCACAGATTGGAAGTGACACAAGAATGGGTGGATGCTGCAGGGCCACAGTGTACACATGCCTCTACATGCACATGTGCAGCCGTAGCAACAGCAGGTAGGAAAAGTGGATCTGCAGGCTCTGTGATGATCCTGGTGGAAGGCTGGGAACACACATGATGCTCCCCCCAGAGGAAGGGAGTAGAACCACCTGCCAGTTCCCCAGGAAAAATGGGAAAAAATCTAAAAAAAAAAAATATGATGTCATTGTATTCAAATTATATACCACACTTCCAAGGTAGATAAAAGCACCCAGCTGTGCATTGTGCCTTATAACCTACCTGGGGCATGCAGCAGTTTAGGCTTGCCACACACCTTTCCATGTGTTATTTCTTGCTTACTGTTTACACTGTGATCCTATAGGAATCATACACCACACTTCCAAGGAACTTGAAGGCACTCAACTGTACCTCATGCCTCACAACCCACCTAGGCCATACAGCAATTTAGCATTGTCATACACCCTGCTGTGTGCTATTGCTTACTTACAGTTTGCAATGTGATCTTATGGGAATCATTTACCAAACTTCCCAAGTAGTTGAAGGCATTCAGCTGAGCCTCATGCCTCACAACCCAGGTCAGGAGTGCAGTAATTTAGCACTGCTGGACACCCTGCCATGTGTTATTACTTACATGCTGTGTCTCCAAAAAAGTGAAAAAAAAATATTTCGAGCCATATTTTGTTGATTATAAAAAATCTAAAAGGTATCTATAAATGAAACACAACTCATTTGGTAGATATTTTTTTTGCTGAACAACTTTTGTGCTCAGAGTACCATGCTATCATTTTTCAGTTCAAAGCTATTTGTATTTCTTTGTTGCAACAAGAGAAAAACAATTGAACTTTCTGTTGTTTTTTGCTAATTATTAAAAAAAATAAAAGGCACATATAAATGAAACACCACTCATTTTTAATTTTATTTTTTTATTTTATTTATTTTAAACATTTGTTTACCAGGTAAGTACAATGAGCCAAAGGCCCATTTTCATGTACGACCAGGGGACCGAATACATATACAGTCAAGATGTTTATAATAAACAAACTCACATCACAATACAATACAACATTAAACATACATTACCTAACATAAACAATATATATATATAATAATCATTAAAAACAACAATGCAATTTATCAAGAAAATAGTTTCTTAACCTAATTTTAAAAGTTTGATGATTTGATAGATATGTTTGTGCTGAACAACCTTTGTGCTCAAGTAGCATGCTATCATTTTTAAGTTTAAAGCTATTTGCATTTGTTTGTTGCAAAAAGTGAAAAATAATTGAACTTTCTGCTGATTTTTGCTAATAATAAAAAACTAAAAGGCATATATAAATGAAACAGTACTAATTTTTAGATACCTGTATTTTTGTGCTGAACAAATGTCATGCTCACAGTACCATGCTATAATTTTTTGTTTTAATATTATTTGCATTTTTTGTTGAAAAAGTGAAAAATAATTGAGTTTTCTGCTGCCTTTTTCTACTAATTTCTAAAAAACTAAACAGTATCTCTAAATGAACCACCAATCATTTTGTAGACAATTTTGGACTGAAGAACTTTTGAGCTCACAGTATCATGCTATCATTTTTCATTTTCAAGTTATCCACATTTGAATATGGTTAGCACAGTTAAAATTCATCTGCACAGCTCTCTCTTCAATGACATCATCAAGGCAACCATTTTAGGATTCTTAGAGCAGGATTTTTGAATCAGGAGAGGCTGTGTTTACAATTTTCAAATGCCATGAAACAGCATTTATCCTGTTTTAATAAATGCTGTTTCAGTATAAATGTAAATGACAGCCTCTCATTTACAAGCCTGAGTCATTTTAAAAAAAACAAGATGTGTAAAAAAGATGGTTTAGGTATCCTTTAATGAATTTATGCCAAACCCATTGAGTATGAAGCATTGGTGAGGCATAGTTCCTAAAAGCTTGTGTAGGCTGCCCAAAATCACAGCCAATGGCAGAGTTGCTCAATTTCTACTCACAGCAGAGCATTGTAAGAATATGGGTCTAACCAATGAAGAGCTTGTTTAAAACCATAACTCAAGTAATAAGCCCATGGCCAAGGTAAGTATTAGCTTGTAATACTGGAGCTCTGAGAATTTTCCTACCAAAAGCGTGGTGGTCTCCCTTTCCAAATAAAATTAGAAAATAAGCTATCTATCTAGTACCAAAAAACTGAAGTAATAGAAATAGAAAGATTAGATAAATAAAAAAACACTTTCAGGAAAGCCATCATCTTTATTGTAGCAACCTTGCTAGGAATGGATAAATGCAACTTAACCCACCTATGCATATCATGAACCAAAGCCTCCATAACCTCCTGGAGATTCTTTGTACACATATCTTGGGTAGAGAAGCACATGTACATTCCCAAATACCTTAACCCCAAAGTTGTCCATTTAACATTTTTACCACCCAAATAGGCTCAGCTCGGATCACCACTGTAAAGGGGTAGAAGTTCAGTTTTTGTCCAATTGATCCATAAACCAGATATTTCACCAAAAGCAACAAACACTCTCCAAGCTGTCAGCAAGGATGTTTCAACAATTCTCAGAATAAGGAGTATGTCATCTGCATAAAACAATGTCAAATAGGCCTTTTTCCCAACTTCAACACCAGCAATTTGTGGATGTTGTCACAACGCAGCATTAAGGGGCTGTAATGCAGGAACAGGAGAGACTGAGGGGAAAACCCTGGTGCATTCCCTGATGAAGTGAAAAAGGCTCTGAAAGGATGCCATTAGCCAATACTCTTGCTCTGGCAAGGAATATAGAATACAGATCCACCATAAAAAAAATATCCCTGACACCAAAAGCCTTAAGAGCAGTATACAAGTAATACCACTTGGTGGTATCAAAAGCTTTTTCAGCATCAATAGCAACTAGTGCAGCAGAATGTGGACCCCTAGTTGCAATTTGTGTAAGGTTAATCACAGCTCTGAGGTTGTCACTCCCCCGTCTCCCTCGCATAAACCTCTGCTTGTGACTTATGTACAGTATTAGAGCTGGTAAAACCTTCTCCAAACAAGTTGCCAGAACTTTAGCAACAATCTTCTAATCTATATAAAGTAAGGAGATACGCCTGTAGTTTGTACAGGAGTAGTGATCTTTGTTCAGCTTCAGAAAAACAGTTATAACTGTTTCTCTCATTGAGGAAGATATTATCCCCAGCTTTGACATATAATTATATAAAGTTAATAATCTAGATGATAATAAAGGCTCAAATGCTTTGTAAAAATCCGAGTTGAGGCCATCAGGGCTGGGGCCTTGCCTGTTGCTAGAGCTATAATGGCATCCTCATTTCTTGTAATGTAAAGTCACAGTCCAAAGCTGCTGCCAAGTCCTTCGTGAACCAAGGCAGTGAGAGCCTGTCTAAAAAAGCATCATAATCAGGTTGCTTATCAGAAATTGGGAATATATATAATTTAGTGCGGTAAGCCTTAAACATATTAGTTATGACCAGTGGATCTGAGGAAACCTCACTTTCCTCAGTCCTCAAAGAAGGATTGTGGGCCTCAGTGGATTTTTTCTTTAACCTATAGGCCAAGAGCTCCCCTGGCCTTCTCACCATATTCCTAATATGATTGATTTAGAAGGAACAGGGCTCTGGTTGCCTTCTGATGATAAATATCATTCAGATGATACCTTAAGTCATTCAATTGTGGCAGCATCTCCTCCTGTTTCAGTGGATCTTTATAAATAAACTTTTCTAATACTCTTATCTTAGCTGAGAGCTCTTCTGTCTCATGCTTATGAACTTTGTTTTGCCAGGAAGCAAAGGAAATAATTCTTCCTCTAATAAAGGCCTTAAAAGCCTCCTAAAATGTAAAAGTATTGACCTTGGGGATGTCATTCATCTCAAAATACAGCTGAATTTCCTCTGAAAGCTTGCTTATAGATTCTACAGAATTTAAAAGTGCTGGACTGAAATGCCATCTCAGAGATTAAGTGACACTACCCTTTGGTACCCGTGACATGACTACCAGGGCATGATCCAAAATAGACATAGGCAGTATGGTAACTTCTAATATATTAGACAACAAATGGGAACTACATAAAAAAATCTAATCTACCACATTTGAAATCTGTGTGAACGAAAAGCATAAGCTGAAGTTTCCAGATGATCAATCCTCCAACAGTCTGTCAGGCCAAATTCTGAACAAAGAAATTGAACTGCATGCCTGGAATGAAAGTGAGATGGGTACCTTTTTCCAATGGTGTCCTATCTACTTCTGGATCTAAAACTAAATTGAAATTTCCACCAATCATGATATCACTAGAGCTGTGATGACAATCAAGCAATACTTGAGCCACATCAGAAAAAAATACCGGCTCATCTATATTAGGTGCATAAAGGTTCATCAGATCCTGTTTATCCACCTGCCTTCCTTATCTGTAACAGGTTTAACTACTTGCAAGGGGCAGCCCATTTTCAGTGATATGGATAACCCCCTTTTTATGTTGGCTTGCACCTGCATGCAAGCCAACATCTTGCGGTAGTAGCAGATTTCGGAGGTGCGCCATTGTGGGCGAATGCTGAACACGCTTTAGTAGGTGCAACCCTCATTCCCCAATAAGTCAGCATGCAGGGTCTCACACAAGAAATATGTAAAGTGGTCAAAACTTGTAAAGAAAGTGCTGCTGCAAAGAGAGAGAAGCGTCTCATGCAGCGGCACAATAACACAGTTCCCTAAGTGCCTTTCCTGGTGAAGCATTTCAAGAAACATGGCGGCAGTGGCTGCTGCCACCTGCCGCACAATGCCTGCAAAGCCAACTTCAGGAGTGCCCAATCCCCCTGTCAGTATGCTAAATAACCCCCCCCAAGATTGTGTGGCACATTGGAAACCCACCCCTGTGTACCTCCCCGTAATCAAATCCGACCGTCGTTGGCATGTATTGACCTCCACCCCTATTCTGTGCCACACTGGGATCCCACCCCGTGTGGCCAAGATCACCCCCCAAAGTCATGGGACACACTGGGAGCCCATCTCAGTGTACCCAACAGTTTGTTATACACCTGTAAAAAGATAACTGTCTGCGGTGTTTGTTTTTTTGAAATTACCTGAAAGAAAGAAAATGGTCCCTCACCGTGGGGTCCCATCCCCCAACCCGCAGCCACACTCTGCACACCCCACCTCCCCACACCACCCTCTCACCTCATACTTACCTCCAGAGCCTGGCGCAACAATCTTTGGTGGACTGGGAACACATCTGAACTCTTTAAAGTGACTGCGAACTGAAGAAATGCCGATAAGCTGTATAATGGCATAAATTTTTTTTTCAACTTAGGTGGATATCTCAGCCATTTTTTGGAATTTTGCCTCCAAATTTTCAACATGGGGTGCTTGGGACCCCACCTCATGAACACATGCACTGTCATCTTGGTACTTAGCCACAAAAGGTCATTTAGAGGTCACGACATGAAATCACCTTTTAGGACCAATTAACAAAATGACAATGCCACTGTTCATGAGGTGGGGTCTCAAAAACCCTATCATGCAAATTTGATGGAAATTTTCCAAAAAATGACAGTGTCACGAGCTTGCATTGCACAGTTTCAATGCACACTGAAACCTTTGACAATTTTTAATATTTTCACTCTAGAGTTTCAACATTGCCCTTTTTTCACACCTCTTTATGAACAGTATAGCTGTCATTTTTCACATCCTGCCTGAAATGTGTTTCCATGCATGTGGCGCACAATGGCATGGTCGCTGTGGAAATCAATGTTCAGGACACATTAACAAAATCCCAGTGACACTGTTCATGAGTGGAGGTCCTAAAATGCCATTGTTGAAAATTTAAAAAAAAATACCCAAAATAATTGCGTTATGGGTGTGCATTGCGCAGTTTCAATGCACACTCATGATGTCACCAATTTTTCATATTTTCACTCCAGATTTTCACCATTGTCATTTTGTACACCTCCTTATGAACAGTACAGCTGTTATTTTTCACATCCTGCCCGAAATGTGTTTCACATGTGTCACAGAATGGCGCAGTCACTGTGGGAAATTAATGTTTGGGCCAGATTAACAAAACCACAGTGACACTGTTCACGACCAGAGTTTCCAAATGCCTATGTTGAAAAGTTGGTTATACAAATCCCCCAAATAATTGCATTACGGGCGTGTGTTGTGCATTTTCTATGTAATCTCATGATGTCACCAATTTTTCATATTTTCACACCAGATTTTCAACAATGCCATTTTTTTTATACTTCCTCATGAACAGTGCAGATGTCATTTTTGACATCCTGCCTGAAATGTGTTTTCACACCTCTGGCACCAAAATGCATAGTCGCTGTACAAAATTACCTTTTGGCAAACAAACTCATAGTGCCACTGTTGATGAAGTGGGGTCACAAACGGTCCATGTTGAAAATTTGGAATGAAAATACCAACAAATGCCCTGGGCATTAGGGTTTTCAACTGTAATGCCTCACCCTGCACAGACTGACAGGCATCATGGGTGTGACTTGTCATTGTCGGCTGTAATGATCATGCCATTTCACCCCCCCACCCTGTAGCCAGTGACAGGCATTGAGATGTGCCTTGGACTCTTCAGCCTCAATGTTCACCCCATTCTCCTACACTGCAACCATGTCAGTATATTTCCTTATGGAATGGGGTAAGCATAAGACCCAAAGACCCCAAGGCACATCGCAGCACTTGTCAGTCTCTGTGTGGTAGGGTGAGGGGAAATTACATGAGCATTATGGCCTATGGCCCAAAGGCACACCCCAATGCCTGTCACTCTCTGCATGGTGGGGCTGGGGTCAGCGTTAGTTTATTATTTCACTGCCAGTCCAATTGTGCATCTCTCTAAGTCCTGCACTACCAATGCCAGTGCCCGCAGGCCAACATTGGGGCTTGCAGAATAGCCTAGAGGTTAGAGTAACGAGGTGTGAATGAGCTTGATACATCCAACAAACCAGACCTGAGTTTGAGTCTCACAACCTCCACTTGCATATTGTGTGACTCTGAGCAAGTCACTTAACCACTCAGTGCTCCCAGGTCACCACTTGAAACAGGCACTTGTGCCTAGTGGGCCTTAACCAGTTACCAAAGACTAAAATAAAAAACAACAAAAAAAAGTTTGTCATTGGCAAATGCTCGTTTTTGGTAGAAAAGGCACTAAAGAAGGTATGACCCACCCAAGCCCTTTACAGCTTGTCAGTTTCTTGTTTTAAAAGATGAGTTTCCTGCAATAGAACAATTTCTATATTATTCAATTTTAAATAAGATAAAATTTTCTTCCTCTTCAACGGGTGATTTATGCCTTGAACATTCCAAGTAATAACATTTAAGTTAGCCCTTAACCAATATGAACCAGTGCAAAAGTTCTAGTATTCAGATCCCAGCATACCTGCAACAATTTTTCCCAAAACAGCCCAGAGTCTGCCACCATACCATTACAAAATTATCAGTAGTGAAATTACCCCCCAGAACAACATGAAGCAATAGACAAAGGTTAAACAAATGTATCAAGAATAGATTTATAACCTTCACATCCAATCCCCCTTTATTAACTAATATTAAAACTAACCCACAAATTATCTTGAGTAAAGAAAGCCATCTGCTATACAATATCAAACAGTACTAAGATCAAAAACCCCACCTCCCACTCAGAAAATCTACCCTAATAAAAAATTAACATCCCAAATGAAAAGAAGCGTAAACCATCTTCCACTGAGAAGCAAAAAGAATGAGATATATTGGACAGGAGAATACACATTGCCCATGGCATCCCACTCTACTGCAGGCGAACAGAAGGATATTATCCCTCACAATCCACAACAATAGAACTCGGAGCTTACACTGCCCTAAAGAAAAGAAACAAATAATTAATACCTACCCCCCCCACAAAACATATTAGGAGTCTCTATAAATAAACCAAATCAAGAGATCATATCTGCCTCCCCCAACAAAAAGAAGCAAGTTCCAAAGTAATGACTGCCCCCTTTACAAATGCATATGTACACCTAAAATATACAGATACAGTAAGATACATCCAGAAACATAGAAAGTATTAATAGAAATGTGAACCCAGTATATAACAATACTAAGTCCAAAAATAAATGTTACCTCATTCAAATAAACAATACACCAATCATTATAATAGAGACTTAAAGTTCCAGAGGTGCATTGAACCAAATGCAAACTCCAGGTATACCATTGGTAAAGTCTTTATTAACTAGTCTAAATGCTGGATCAAATTCTTCTCCAGTAAAGTCTGTTCCCCTATGGAATATACTCATCACTTGAGCACTGCAAGAACTTCATCACACCGAAGAGTCCCTATTAATGGAATCAATAATAAAAGGAAAAGTCTTAGACCAGACACCCATTGTCTGTCTGCCTTCAGCCAGCCATTATTTCTACCGATTCAAGTTGTTTAAGCTGGATTGTGGTGACTTCAGAGAAAGGCAAGGTTGTAACTGCTGTCTGCTGCTGCACTGAAGATGAAACGGCCTTCTTCACATTCTTAGAGGGCAAGATAGCCACTAGTTCCTCCTCACTGAAGCCAGCCCAATTCATATCAGGAGACAGTGTAAATTACTCAGCGAGCAAAGGTGACATCCGTGGATGCTTGGGACTGGGGGTAGAGAGCCCACCTGTAGGACTGCCAGTAGGAGAAATTCAAGTAGGTGAAGCCGGTGAAGATCCAATGAAATGAGAGGCTTGAACCATGTTATTTGAGGACTCCATTCCATTTTTCTTCACCCCCTCTCTTTGTCTTTCAGGTTTTGGCTCAGGATGACTAGGGTTAGGTAAGGCTCTGGATAGGGGTACATTTGAAGAGAATCTGGTAGCAAGCAGAGCTCTATCAGACTTGGAAGCCGGTGGGCCATTTGTATTTCGAGCAATACCCAAGCATCCCATAGAACCAGGGGAGGACCCTTTAAACCTAGGGGGCATTGATGATGCACCCAAATATTTAATCTCCTCCACAAAACTTTGAGTAGCTGCAGGAGAATCAAGTTTTGTCAAAGTACTGTTCTAGTGTATGGAAAGGGTAGCCAGATACTTCATCCCATATTGGAGATGTATCTGAATCATTTCCCTCCTATTTGGGCAAAGGCTTTCCATTAGGATGTTATTTCTTTAGAGAAATCTTGGAAAAAAAATATCAAATGACCATTCCACTTCAAGGGGCCATGATCTTTTGCCAACCGTAAGACCTGCTCCTTAATAGAGAAGCATAAGAAATAAGCCAGTATATGTCTCAGTGGCTGTCCTCAGGCTGGCATTGGCCCTAAAGATCGGTGAGCTCTTTCAATTTCCAGAGGTGTATCCCACTGATGACCTAAGACCTGTGGAATGAAGCTCTTTAAAAATACAATCATAGACACACCTCTGGGACTCCAACAATCCAGAAATTATTTTTACGTCCACGGTTTTCCAAATCATCCAGCTTGGCCAAAATTAAATTAACTTGTTTTTCCAGGGCTGTCAGTTTATCCTGCTGCCTTGTGGTGTCAGACTCCACCCTAAGAGCAAAGAACTCTGCCTCTGCAATCCTCATTTCCACAGCTTCCACATGTTCATCTAGCTGTGCTACTTTTAATTTTAAATTGGGAATGTCTTGGGTGACTGCTTTTAATATTTCATTAATCTCCGTTAAATTTGCAAAGTCCACTGCAACATGTGTACATATGGTACCAGAGTCCACCATCTTCCAGAATCTTCTTAGGGTACAGATTAGCAGCATCAAAACAAGAAAGACCAGCTAAACACTATGGGAATCGCTGAACCAAAACCTAAAAAGATGGTGGTGGAAGGGGTGATATTACCGTGATAGAAAACTGTACCGGAGGGTCGACAATAAATGTAAAATATAGATTTAAAGACAGAGTTATAGAGCTCCTAGACAATGCTGCCATCAGGCTTGCCATCACACATGGGCCTCCGTGTGATGATATTCTGTTCACCATTATATGCAGGCTCTGGCACCATTCTAATATATCCACAATATGAATCTTGTATGTACAGTCAAAAAGTAACGTCAGTTAGACTGCAACACAAACATAAGGCAATGACTATAACTAAGTTAATAGATCCGGTCAAGGGTTTTACAACTATTCACAATAGTGATATCTCACAAGCCTAATGACCTTTTATACCTTGCTTTTCACTAAGGAGGAATCACCATCAGAACAAATACTATAAACATTTTTCCAGAATACCTGCTTTCACAACTTTCACAAGAACATCAAGAGCACTTATAACAACCTATCTCATCAGCAGAATTAATAATCAGGATTAAAGTAGTAAAAACTGAAAACAACGAAACCCAGACCTGATGGATATGATGTGGAATTTTACAAGGCCTGTCTAGAACTTCTTTATGGGGTATGCCAGCACACCTTGCAAGAGGCATTGGCTACATCAAAAATGCCTGGACACTTGATGATATGCCACCATATCTGCAATATTGAAGCCACAAAAGGACTGCATGAATTGTGAAACCTATTGCCTGATACCAGTCCTGAATGTATTCGCCAGTATTACAGCCTATAGACGGGACTATATTCCTCCCAAAGTTATGCACCCAGATAAATCCAGCTTTATTAGAAACCAACACACCGCAAATAATATCAAGTGAACTATCCTACTAATTGGCCATGTAACTAAGTAGAAAACACCAATGGCAATATGTTTAGATGCAACAAAAAAAGCATTTGAAAGGGTGGCATGGCCCTTTCTACATCAAGCATTGTGTCATTTTGCTTGTGCTCCTCTCCTTGAGTGACTCACTATCACCCTTGCTTTCTCCTTCCAGAGGTAATCAACAGGGCTGCCCTTTGTTGTCCTACTTATTTTTCCTATATGTGGGACCATTAGCGCAACTTCTCAGACAGACGGAGGCTGTCCAGGGCATCAGTACACATGAGTAGCAAATAACATAGTGTACTACAAGCTTGACCTGCTCTTTATAGCTCTGAACCAGGAAAATCTTTGTCAGTGCTGAAAACCTGTCAGCAGACAAGGGAACAATCTGCAGAATATAAAATAAAAGAGCCTAAAACAGAAGTTCTACAACTTCATCACTCCCACCATGACACATTAAAGGGACACTAAACATTGCAGGGGTCACTCAAATTGTGAAAGCCCATGTAAAGAGCTTTCAAATGAGGTATTGGGTTTACCTGTAGGGGACAGGAGTCTTGAGATATGAATAGCTAAGTAAAGTGTAAATCAACTCCTAGCAATAGCAAATTCATGCAGTTTTAAAAACAGGAAGTGATGTCAATGAGGTGCTAGCTCTATGTTGTTAATTACAGCTTACCCTTCAGTGACATCACTTTCTGTTGTAAGATTGCGTGAAATGGTTGCTGCCTTGTTTTGATTTTCAGATGATTTAAATATTCATATCTTGGGGCATTTGACACCTACAATGAAGCCAAATACCTCATTCACATACCTTTTCATGGGCTTTCAGAGTTTGAGCAATCCCTGCAATGTTTACTGTCCCTTTAAGGAACAATACCACTTTAACTGGTGCATAGCTTGCATCAGATATCTGTAAATAGATACTGGATCACTCACCACAACTGTATACCAATTTAACTACCCTCTAATAGAGCAAATGATAAAGGTAAACCTCCAAAGATGGACCGTGCTACCCCACTCTCTCTCTCTTTCAGTGAGTGGACTCAATCCGTATAAACATTCTACATCAGTTTCTTTATTTATTCCAAACATTACCAATGACTCCCACCAGAAGTTATTTCATTAAATGGATTAAATGGGTCTCTATATTCATCTGCGGCAGGGGAACACCAAGAATGGCTTTTGACAAACTGCAATTGGTCAAAGAAAAGGTGACTTGGCCCTCCTAACCTGACCCAATATTTGCAAGCTGCCATACTGGAACACATCTTAAAATGGAAAGCACCATCCTGGTGACCCAGGTGAGTAGAGTTAGACATGGCCCTCTTAGATACGCCGCTTGACCTTCTTATTATTAGGAACACCAGACAGTTCTGTCTTGATGGACAACGCAGCAGCAACCACAAGATCTTTACTTTTCTTTTGGTATAGCTTCTGTCTCCAAACGCATATAATTTTGGAGCCCATTGTCTCAATATGTCTGTATACTGCACTGGATTCCTTCCAGCTAAATTGGCTCAAAAGTTCTGTCAGTGGATAAACAGAGGACAAGCTCATACTTTCCAGTTTTATGCAGACAGACAACTAAAATTATTTCCATAGCTAGCAGGAGACTATGGATAAGACAAGAGAGAGATCATTACCAATATTTACAACATTGCCACTGTCTCACCTCAGCACTGGGACTTACGTTTAATGAGACTAAACTTCCCCCATTGATGACCCTCATTCACATGTTAGAAAATGAGGCAAAGTCTGTTCTAGATGTTGATTGGCTGCATGCGCCAATCTACCAGTCTGAGACAACAGAGACTGGGAAATAATGAGTCCCAGTCTCCATTGCCTCTTATCATTCTAGGTAGTCCTGGCCAAGTAAAATGTTCAGAAAGGCAAGCACCACCATGCTGTTTTCTAATGAGCGAGAGCCCCACCCCCAGGCAGTGACCACATTAAAGAGTAGGCAAAAAATCAAAAGCTGACATAAATCAAGGTATTTTTTTATGTTTAACTCTCACACCTCACATTTGCAAAAATCCATCTGCTAAAGTTGCCGCCCTGTCTACCACTGCAATCACCTCAAGGTAAACAATGAAGTGTTAAGTGGCAGTACTCTCCTTTATACCCACACCATCAGCAACATAAGAAAATGCACGTTACTTAAATAAAATATAAGGTTTTTAGCCTCAACAGACTGATAAAATGTGACAGATCAAGTTGTGGCTCCCGCTCACTCAAAAGTTGGCACACTTAGGCTGCTGGCAATACAGGGTGCTCCAAATTATTTATGTATTCAGTGCGAACATGCTACTGAAAACTGAAATGCTAACTGCTTGAGTGTAGTGGTGGGTGAAGTTCCTAAACTTTGCTATGCAGTGTACTTCATGTATAATGTGGAATTCGCGTAGTACTCCACAGCGCAAAGCATTTAACTTCATCTTTAATTTTAATGCAAAGTTCCATTGGTTGCAATGGACTTCACATTAACTTTGCCTTTTTTATTCCTTCCCCTTTTCTTTTTTGCAGTTAATCTTTTTTTTGAGCAGTTTACAATTTATACAGGCATAGTATCAAACAGCATACAAACATTTATCCTGTAAGTCCATTAATATATTCGCCTATGCACCATCAATCAGATATGTGGCTATAGACATCTCAGCAGTAATATTGATATTAGAAAAGGATTAACCTTGACTTACCCGTCAGGTCTAAGATCTTTTAAATGGTGATACAGAAGCATGTATAACATAAACCATACCGTATTGCTACTGGGGAGGGAGAAAATCTTTCTTCACTTAGTGTGCGAAGATTGGGGACTACGTGGCTATCCACAGTTGAGACATTGTGGTACCTGAAGAAACAACATATGATTAAGACCAATATATCAAGCCATACCCTGGAATAGTTTTAAGGAGGCCTTAACCTATCATTTGTATGTTTACAAACCAGATCCTTGCTATAGCCCATAATATGGGTTAGGTAGGGGGCTAGATCTGTTTGTACTTACTCACATTACCTCTGCTGTAATGAGTTATTCTGGTCAGATTAGCTAAGGTTTCAAAGGCCAACAGCCAGTCTTGGACTGATGGTACATTGTTGGTCCTCCATTTATGCAAAATCAGTCTTTTTGCCTCCTCAGAGGCTTGTATAATCCACAAATGATAAGGTTTTGACAGACATAAAGTTTGAAGAAGAAGACCTAAAGCCCATAATCTCAGGTCCAATGGGATGGAAGTGTCCAGAATTGTTGAACAGTGAAGAACAAAAGCAGACCAAAAAGACTGCAATAAGGGTCAGAACCAGAGGATATGTGGCAGATCTGCAGTAGGGGTCTTGCACCTCCAGCAGTTGTCTATCTTGGCTAATCCCATCCCTTTTAGTTGTGATGGGGTTCTGTACCACAGGTTCATTACTTTATTCTGGATGAGGAGGCTTTTCTGGTCATTGCAGGCTTGGTGGGCACTCACCCATTCCTGGCGCCACTCTGCCACAATGATTGGTGTGCTCTAGCTTTGCCTCCCACCATGCTTTGGCTGGGAGGGAGGGGTCTAGGGCACTGTCCCTCATGAGGATCTGTATTTTACCTGTTAACCCAGTTTTGTGTCTAACCCAGTTCTTAATAGGGAGGCGTTCCAGTTTTTGGTGTTTATTCCTTTTACATATCACACAACCACATTTCTGTTTTTCCCAGTAGTTGAGCAGGTTTCTAATCTGAAGGTATCTGCAGAAGTCTCCTTTAGGCAGCCCATATCTGACTTGAAACTCTTGGAAAGAGTCTATAGTGACACCTTCTGGGTAAAGTAGGTTGCATATACTCACAATTGATTTCCTGGCCCATCCCTCCAACTGGATTGGGTTGAGATCAATGCAGAGATGTGTGTTGTTCCATAATGGAGTGTGGTGGCCTGGGTAAATAAACATTTTGGTCTTTTGGCCCACCTTCTGCCAGGCCATATGGGAGCTCTGAATTGTAATCCAGCACCATTACTGTTTGGACAGGGAGTATCCTAGATATGCCGATAAGTGGATGCCGTGCAGAAGATCTTTTTCTATGTCTAGCCATGTTGGAGACGATGCAGTATCTGTTTGGAACCACCTCGTAGTTCTAGCAGTAATGAATGCCAGAGAGTACTGGGCAAAATCTGGCAGATTCCATCCCCTTCTCATCCATGAGGCACATAACTTAGCCCTACTGTAACAAGGTGGGGAGGAACCCCATAGGAACCTGCTCACAATGCTATTTAGATTTTTGGCCCATATGTCTGGGAGAATAGTCAGAAGGTGAGATAACAGATAATAGACTCTAGGGGCTGCAATTAATTTTATTGCATCTATTTTTCCTGCCATTGAGAGCTGTAGGTGTCCCCGCCTAGCCATTTCCTTCAGTAATTTTTCTATCAAGGGTTTGAAGTTAAGATCTGCTAGAGATTTTAGGTCTGAGGAGATTTTAACCATCAGATATGCTATTCCAGCCAGTGCCCATGTTAGTCCTAAATTCCCTAATGCACTTAACATAGAAACATAGAAACATAGATTTTGATGGCAGATAAGGACCACTTGGCCCACCCAGTCTGCCCATTTCCCTACCTAATGGATAAGCTGCAGATCCTAGTTAACCAGCAGCCTACTTCTTTCTACCCCCAACCCCTAGAATTGCCTTATGACTGTCCCAGGCATGCTTGAATTCAACCACTGTTTTTGACTCCACAACCTCCTCCGGAAGGCTGTTCCATGTATCCACAACACTCTCTGTGAAAAAATACTTCTTACATTACCTCTGAGCCACCCCCATCTTCAAATTGTGCCCCCTTGTTCTTGCATACCTCTTTTTTTGAAAGATGCTACCCTCTTGGACTTTGTTGATTCCCTTGGGGTACTTTAAAGTTTCTATCATGTCGCCCCTCTCCCTCCTTTCCTCGAGGCTATACATATTAAGCTCCTTTAGTCTCTCTTCATATGTCTTCCGGTGCAGACCTTGCACCTTTTAGTTGCCCTCCTCTGATTTGGTGATGTTAGTGTATTGGGAGGTAATAATTCAGATTTAGCCATGTTAATTCTGAACCCTGAAAAATCCCTGAACGCATCTAGTGTATTTAGGATATGGAGAAGGCTGTGAGGGATGTTATTGGACAGTATTAAGCAGTCCTCTGCATATAATTTCATGGTGTATTGTCTCTCCCCTAATGTAATCCCTGTGACCCCGGGGTGTTCTCAATTAAGCAGTCATCTGAATGTAATTTCGTGGTGTGTTGTCTCTCCCTATTGTAATCCCTGTGATTCCGGGGTGTTCTCTAATTGAGGCCAACAGGGGTTCCATTGCTAAGTCAAATAAATGGGGGGATAGTGGGCACCCCTGTCTGGTGCCCCTATGCAGGAAGAAAGGTCCACAGAGGTTCCTGTTGGTTAACATCCTTGCCCTCAGCATTTTATACATAGTTCTGATTCAGGTCTTAAAATACGGGCCAAAGCTATAAGTGTTCATGACTGCATGCAGGTACTCCTATTCCACTGAATCAAATGCTTTTTCAAAGTCAAATGTTACTGCAGCGGCTGGAGTTGGGAGTTCTGATGATGTTTGGATAAGGGGATACAGTGCCCGTATATGGTTAAAACCATGTCTGCCCTTAACAAAGCCAACCTGGAAGGTGTGGGTAATATCTGGCAAAACTGTCTCCAATCTCAGTGCCAGGATTTTAGCAAGGATTTTAGCATCCACATTTATCAGTGAAATAGGCCTGTAATTGGCAGGGAGAGAATGGTTCTTTCCCACTTTGGGGAGGACTGTAATAATATCTTCGTTCAAGGAGGAGGGGAGTACTTCTGTAGTATGAGTCTCCTCTAACATGAGTAGTAGTGGAAAGGTAATCAGGTGGCAATATAATTTATAGAAATCTACTGGAAAGCCATTTCCCTCAGGAGCTTTATGTGGAGCCATACATAATACAGCTTGGTTGACCTCAGGGTCCAAGATAGAAGCCTCCTGTTGCTGTTGGAGAAGCATAGGGATGGGGAGATTTGCTATGAAGTTATGATATTTGTCCCAGTTCCACTCCGGTTGAGAGGAGTACAAATTTGTGTAGAAATCTGTCATTATCTTAGTAATCACTTTATGATTCAGGGAGCGTTCCCCATTCTTATCTTTGAGCTGCAAGATGGACCTTTCTGCCTGCCACTGCTTTAGCAGATACACTAGGAGCTTGCTAGCCCACTCTCCATCCGCCCAGTACTTAAACTGGGCCCGCTGTAGATATAGTTCAGCTTTCTGGGTAGCCAGGCTATTAAGTTGAAGCTGAAGTGCTGTGAGATCTGGCACTAACTGGGAATTGTTTAGGGTCTGGAATTCAGTTTACATTGGCTCTCCAAGTTTTTTAAGTTTTTCCTCCAGCAGGGTTTGTTCCTTTTCTCTCTGTTTACGCCTATATATCACAAAGCTTATTATTTTGCCCAGCGTGGTGGCCTTATATGCCTCCCATATATTGGCCGCTGTGGCTGACCCTACCCAGTTATCCTTTAAGTACAATTCAGTCACATTTTTAAGCCATGGAATGAAATCCTTATCTTGTAAGGGAAGTGGGTCTAATCACCATAGGAGAGGTTTCTTACAGTACTGGACAGTTAGGAGGTTAAAGACTACTGGGGCATGATCCGACATATAAAGCTGAGCTATGGTCACCCCAGTTGTGACAGCTGTCAAATTGCCTGAAGTAAACCAATAGTCAAGCCTGCTGGCCATGGTCCTTGGGGCAGAGAAGTATGTATAGTTCCTGTCCATGGGATGGGAAAGACACCATATGTCAGTAAGTTGGTATATGGCTAATAGTTCTTTTAATTTGTGGAGAGAGCGAGTATGTGGTTCACACCTAGCATTGGTTCTGTCCAGCAAGTAATCCATTGCCAGGTTAAAATCTCCTCCCAAGTCGGCCCACCAGCACAGCGGTTGGATTTCCATTTGCGATGCCAGTGACCCAGGTTCAGGAATGAGCCCAGGGAGCTGGAAGCCAGCCGGGGAAGGAGGTCTGAGCTTCCTATGGATGGCTCACCTTCTCCGGGGGCCCGGGGGGGGGGGAGTTTACTCAACCTGGTGCCTGGGTGACTCTGAGTGGAGACTCGAAGTACACAGGACTAAAGAGGGTAGGCATGCCGGAAGTCAGCGCTCATAGCACCTTGATGTCATGGGCACACGGCATGCCCAGAAAGCCAGAAAAATACCCACTGCCTCCCAGTAGATGAAGTGTCAAGGTCCCGACCCTCAATGCTCCTGCCACCTCCGGAGCCAGCATCTCGATGAAGTAAAAAGACATGTTGGAGTGAAAGAGCCCTCATCCCGTACTCGCCTTGGGAGGCAACCACGGCTCCATGGAGGATGGACTGCTCTGGATGGTGGTCAGGTGAGCAAGGGTGTAATAGACCACTGATAACTTCCAAAGAACAGGAGAGTGGAGGGCAGAGGATGGAAAAAAAAATCTCCTCCCAAAAGAATATCTGGATTATCATAAGATGCATCCATAATTGTCTGTGACAGGGATTCAAAAAAGGTGGGGTTATCCCTCATTAGGGGCATACACATTAATTAACAGCATTAGCCCTGTGTGGGGTAGATACCTTCATGATTATCCACCTCCCATCCCCATCTCTATACACTTCTAAAGGCTGGCACTGCAACTCATGGTGAAGCAAAATCAAGAAATCCCACTTAGCTGAGCCTGAGACACTGTGTGATTCCAGCCCCACCCAATCTCTCACCAGCTTTTTTGTTTCCTTGGAGCTTAGTTTTGTCTCTTGCAAAAATGCGACCTGGGTGCCCAATTTTTTAAGTCTGGACAGGATTTGTTTTCTTTTCGCTGGAGAGTTAAGGCCCATCACATTCCAGGTAGTGGCTGTCACATCTGGTATGCTAGCCATAAGGAAGGTGTCTCCATTTTTTGTATGAACAAATGACAGTTACATATTGTAGTACCACAAGTCTCCCACTAAGTCCCCTAAGCTTCAAATCTAGATCTAACCTAAATTCTAAGATCTCAAACGTCCTTCTCTAGTACCCCAGTTATGCTTGGATACCTTCTGTATCTCCAGTTATTTAGCACCACTCTAGTTTTACTATTTATTAGCAGTGGGTGCTGAAACGGTGGATTATACCATTTTATTAACCAAATACAGTAGTTACATAAAGGAATATAAAACCTAGGGGTGGTATCTCTAACAACATCCAAGATGCCACCTCACATAATAAGATATATGACAAACCCAATAATAGTAGGTATAACATATACAATACACACACCACCCCATATTTTATTTTTTATAATTACAGGAGTGCGCTTTTTCACCTCAGCAATTATAAAAAATTAAATAAGCTAACAGATTAGTGTTCAGAAAGCTGCGGACCAGTCTTGATTTTGCGTGGTCCGCAGTCTTCCTAATTATATGGCTGCACTTGTTGGAGAAAAAAGGAAGAGGATATTTAATAAAAAATGTGTAGAAACTTAGATTTTTGTTTTAATATAAACTTACCGCTGAGGGGCGGTTGCAGCATCCTTCCGGGCTTCGAGAGGCAGGGGCAGTCTGTGACATGGACTCAGCTGTGGTGTCAGGCTGACGGGAAAAGACTTTTATTTGCTTCCGTTTTTAAGTGGTTTAGTTGAGGAAAAGAGTTTTTTAATTTTTTTTTATAAAAAGTTCATTACCATCGAATACGAGGGACCAGGAAGTATGCTGCACCATGGGATTCCTTCACAGAACATGAACGTCGGAGAACAGCGACTGAGGGATGGCTGTTCCAAGGGAAACCTGGTGAGTGTTTGCCATTATAACCAGCCGAGCTGGTTATAATGGCTAATTATAACCGGGTTTCCCTATGGTAAAAGCTCTACCCGGTAATTATATTAGATTAATACTCAGACTGAAGTCAAACTTTGAGGATCGACTGCTTACTGTGGCCTAGAAGTAGGTGTTGCTCCACCCCTTTTCCAATGGCCCTGCAGTCCACCTCCGGGGGGAAGGGCATAACTATGCTTGCAGCACAAAATTAGTCACATAGAGAGGGATGTGTAGCCTACCTATACCCCCTAAAAGGATACCATTTCTACTTCCCTACCCCTGTAGTAGGAAGGCGTATTTAGAACCTCTAGCATACAGATCATCCAGGTCTAATACCCATTATATCCAGGTTCACAGATAGTGAGCGAAGAACAATAAAAGGGGGTTCTTCTGTTGGGGAAGTTAGGCTTTGGGACCATTATGGTGACAGTGGTTAATACCCATCTGGCCCCCTGGTTACCAAGAGCGGGTATCCTGTGGGATCAATCCCACTTTATTCCCTGGAGGCTGCATCGAAATGCACTCTGAACACACTCTGAGGTTTGTAGCCAAGTGGCCCCACCAGCAGTTCAGTCACAACTTTCCTGAAACTTTTTCCTCACCTAATACCGCTCTAGACTATTATTTCCATCAAGAAAGCAGTGAACTTGAACAGCAGTGGGGACTAGTCATGTAACTGGGAGTGCACTAAATGAGTTAGGCAGCAGCCCATTTACCCTGCCTCTTCCAAGGGGAGGACACATGGGCCTCTCCCCAAAGCCACTATGACTGGAAGCTCTTCTTGGCATGTAACACTCTGCTCCTCAACTCCTATGAAGACTCAGCCCATAGTTTCCCCATCATAAAATGGGCCTCCCAGAGTAGCTTTTGCTACAATAAGTGACACAGTGAATAAAGCTCCAGGTGTGTATACTCCCTAGTCAGCCTGTCCCACATCATTTTGACTATGTTCAGCATTAACCTAATGGTGGGCATAATGGCCCAACAAAACATTTCTTTGAAACTAGTGGTAAATTCCTGTACAGTGTAGCACTCCCCAGAGCCAAATATTATGGAGCAGGGAACTGGGGCTGAGATAAACATAGTCCCAATGCTGATTGCCTCCTCCCCCAATGTCGGAGAGAAGAGCACCCCTGAACTACAAACTCAGCTACGGAGATTGGTAAAATCTCTTATTCGCAAGATAAGGGGACTTTAGCTCCGGGGATACTACTACCAAGCCACACCTGCAAAGGATTTCTTCTACCCAGCTTACGCAAGGCTTCGGTCTCTGGTGGCATGGTGTGCAAATGAGTGACTGGGTTCTCCTGCATGCAGTCTGCCCATTCATGGGGAATTAGGGCCCAGTCACCAGCAAAGGCATCCATACTAGCATTCGGACACAGTGCAGTTCCATCTTTAGTTGGGTCACCTAGATTCAAAGCTGTCAGGAGGAGATCATGCAGAGGTTGGAAATGGTGGTTTTGACAGGAGTATTGTATGCAGAAGAGCCACTCCCATCTGAGAGATTTACCTTGTGCTGTCGACTCCTCGATCTCCCTCTACTGGTTCTGGCACCACTCGGAGGGGTCTGCTCAGTGTTCTGTGGCTTTGACTTGGTCTTCAGTCATCCCCTTTGGATCTGTTGCCACCCAGTCTTGTCCTTCAGCATTGCAGTCAATTAATGAGGTTTGGCTACCGGGGTATTGGGGGACACAGAAACCTCCATCATTTGCTGGTCCTCACTACGAGGCTGGAATAGCAGCTGTTGGGTGTTAACACGCTCTCCAGAGATGTTATCCAGGAAAATTTCAACTTCCTTAGGACTATTGAAGGTTATATGTTCCCCTCTGTACTGGACTCGGAGCATCACTGGATACCTCAGAGATGCTGGCATGTTCAATTTGTACAGCATTTGCTTCACTGGAGGGGCAGCAGAGAGAAACTCTTCAGAAATTTCACAAAACATCTGGAAATAGCTGGCAATGTCTCTGGCTACTACTGCATGCCCTGCGTCATTTCGATAGCTCAAAGGAATAATCTTGGTAGATCTGTATGGGATTGCCTGCCCATACCAGTTGTTTCAGATCCCTGGCAGCCTGTAGTTATGCCTCCTTTTCTGGAAAACACAAAACTTACATAAAATTGGTCTCGGATGTTCCCCTTGTCATGGCCTTGGGGCAAGAGAATGGTGGGCTCGTTCCAGCTCAAGGGGAACTCGATTGTTCATTTTTAACAGCACTAGGAGGTTCCTCCTTAGGAAAGCATTCATGTCAGTGCCTTCAGTGCCCTTGAGGATTCAAATGATTCTAATATTTTTTCTTCTCCCCTGATTCTCAAGATCATCGATCTTGGCAAGGAGATACTGAAGCTGATTATTATGGTCCCTCGGTTGGCAGTGGTGCTTATGTAGGATGTCGTCCTGTTTTTAATTACTGCTTCAGCACCAGTTACTCTGGCCATCAGAAGAGATAAGTCCTTTTTAGTACTAGCAGTTGTATCTTTTGGTTCTGCAGTGTCAGACAGAACTTTGCTAAGCATGGCAGTTATATTCACCAGTTGTAGCTCCAAGTTGGAAGCTCCGGATTGGGCAGCCCCTGCCCCCTGCGCCTGGTACTCCTCCACTGAGAGCCATCAGACTATGTGACAAACTCAATTCTGGTGGTCTGGCAATGTCCAGTAGGCCCAAATTGTAGGTTTCACTTGGCAGGACCAAAGGAGCTACAATCAATGCCCACAGATGTGAGATCTGGCCAAAATGGTATCAAATTGATAGTGTCTATTTGCAGATGTTTAATCTGTTGAGTTTTTAAGGATAGGGAGTGATTGAACTAACAGAAGAGTCCAGATGGGTGGTATAGGTATTGCAGTTTCTCAGTTACACATCCTCCATCTTGACTTCTCGTTAACGTCACCTTTTTATTGCTCTTTAAGGTGAATTTTGCAGTGATTCATGTGATGGCAGGTCACATGGGCTCTACATTGTGATGCACAGCCTCAGTTCAGCATAGTGTGTGTATTGGAAAGCTGTAGACAGTTTGCTCTCGGAGCGCTGAGAATCAAACCATTGAAAAATCTTTAAAAAATCATTTTTGTGACAAAATATTGTGCCAGTATTTAGCACATCAATTGTAGGAAACCCTTGTGTGTTTATATCATCAAGCATTTATTGATTTTTTGTGCATACTGAATGTTAATTTAGTACATTCAGTCTCTATACTGACAGACACTGTAGTAGTGTGCTTTGGAGAAGGGGTGTATCTGTGGTGAAGGGAGATTCACAGTGAGAAAGCAGTCTTTCTAATTGTTGTTGAGTGGCTACAATAGTGTATTAGTATGTGTGTGCTCATGTTCAGACAGTAATACTTGTACGTTTTGATAATTTTTTGCTGTTTGCTGTTGTGCAGTGCATTTTTTAGTCGGTTTAAAAGATTTGGTTATAGTGTACTGAACTGCGAAATTTTCTGCACATTACCTGTAGTGTGTGTGTATGTGCGTGTGTGCATGCCATCAAGTCAGACACATTTTATTGTACCACACCATAATCACAGCACTCTGAATCTCATATCCATCTGTGGTATTTTTTACTGCTTCATTCGATCTAGATAGAGGACTGGTACTGCAGCTGTCCCCCCAACCCCGCAAAAGGTATTATTTTTCCAGTTCAGGATATGTGTGACCACTGGTTAAGGTGTTGTTGTGCCTGTGTCGCTGCATCTCTTAAGTGCACAGCCTCCAGCTGCCTGTGCGTCTGCATCTATATAGGGCTCAATCTCCATCTGTAAGCCACAGTTGTTGTTTTTTGGCTTCCTCTCCAGCCCAAAGTTCAGAAATCTAAATTTGTTGCTAATTGTCTGTTTAATCCAAAATACAATGTCTGCAAAGAGATTTGCATGCAAAGATGTTTCTGGCCATGGCACTGGTGCCATTGTAAGAGTGGCCATGGGCATCGTAGTTTGCAGCATAATGGCATAGTTGATGACAGCAAAGTGATTTCTCGGACTATGTTTATCACAGCACAATCAGTTGCTTCAATGAGGTTGGAGATGCAGTTGTCCCCACTGGTGGTGGTAGTGAAGTTGCTTATGGCATGAGTATTGTCCCAAGTTAAACCCACGACAAGTCAACAGGTTGTCAAAATATTGTGGAGTCTAAAGACATGAGTCAGAATGTAATTGATGTCAGACTCCCCATCCCCTTCCCAACAGTATTTGAACATGATTCTGATCCTGACGATGACTCACAATCTCATGGTTCCAGTGCTGTTGAGGTTATGCCTGAGACATCCAATGATTCAAATGTTGAAGAAAAAAGAGTGGATGATCATAATGAGGCTGTGGTTGGAACATGTTATCAGCAAGACAGCATCAAAGCTGATATTGTGGATGTGGATGATGATTATGATTTCAGTGACCCCAATTAGGAACTGGAGAAAGAGAAAGTAAAGGTGGCTGTGTAAACAGTCTGCTAGTATATCACCCCCTCCTCAAAGTTGTGATATAGCTGTGTCTATTGATGATGATGACCCAGTAATAGTCATAGATTGTGATGGTCAGGTAGAATCCAAGTGTGCCCAAAAACAGAAATCATGCAGAATCATGCAGACCCATTTCGGTGTCTAAAACACTGGAGTCCAGTATGCAGCATCATGGACATGTGAAAATTAGGGCATCAAAATCCCTCATTTGGGATGTTTTTGTACAGGATGCAAGTGATGAAACAGTGGCGATCTGCCAGTTTTGCCAAGTGCATGTGAGGTGTTTTAAAAATGGTAGCCATCTGGGCACCGGGGGCCAGCATACACATCTGAAGAGCAGGCACATAGCACTGTGGACTTGGCACTAAAAGGGAGCTAATGCCGTAGTGGGACGTTCACCCTCATCCACAATATTTGAGCATGGTATCCCCTTCCTTGACTGTAAGTAGCCCAAGTAGCCATGTGTGTAGTACTGATGCAATTACACTGGAGGATTACTACAGGCATGAGGAGGAGGATGATTTTGAATAGCCAAGTAGTGGTCAGAGTTGCAGTGGTGGTGGTCTATACAGTATTTCTACTCCAACATCAACCTCTGTGCTTAAAATGGGAAAATAACATAATTTCTTGACTTCTCACCTGTACACCCCTCATCATCACATGGCAAAAGCACCCCACCCATGGCAGTTCACAGAGTAGAGCCATTTGGCATGCCACATGAAAAACGGGTAGGAACGCAGCCCACATTGCAAAATCTTTTTGCCCAGAACATGAAATACCCACCAAATCATGCAGTGTCATGTGAACTGAATGCTGCTGTAGCAGAAATGCTGGTAACTGACATTTTGTGCTTCTCGTTTGTGGTGAATTCTAGATTCCAGCATTTTGTAGCACGCACCTGTCCCAAATCGAAATTCCCTTCCAGGACCTACTTTTCCACCCATGCTGTCCATGAGTTATACTGGACTGTGAAAGAGTCTGTAAGACATGCCCTTCACATTCCTCCTCCTTACCATACATTCATTTAAGTATGGATATGTGGACAAGTGGCAAAATGGTGGGTAGTTCCTATTTGTGTATTACTGCACATTGGGCACAGGTACCAGGAGTTGTCTGTGCTGGTGGGATTGGAAAGCAATGTAATAAGGCAGACTGTCATGATAGCAACCCTCAGGGAATTAGACAGCATGCAACACTTGCAATTCACAGTGTGACATTGTCTCACACAGGTGAAAACATGCTAAACTTGTTACTGATAGAAAGTGATGAGTGGCTGAACCCCCTGTCCCTCAATGCTGGCTTTATAGCTAGTTACAATGGATCAAATGTCACTGAATGTATTAGCAATGGTGACTTTCTAGGGTTCCTTACATGGCGCACTGTTTAAATCTTGTGGTACAGGAGTTTCTGCAGCACCCAGATATCAAGCAAATGCTACAGTTGCGCGCTGCATCTGTGCACACTTTGCACACTGTGGAAAGGCCCGTGACCAACTTGGGCAGCTGCAGATTCAAAACAGCCTCCCTCAGCAATGCCTCAAACTGGAACTCAACACTTTACGTGGCAGAGTGGTTGTATGAACAGTACAAAGCCATCTTGGAATACCTAGTAATGCGCACTAGCTGTGACAGTTCAGTGGCCTCAGTGTCTATGACAATTGAACAGTGGCACCTCATGTACTAAGTGATATTAATTTGAGGCCATTTGAGCATGCCACACAAGCAGTGAGTGGTGACACTGCATCCATTAGTCAAGCCATCCCACTGCTGTGGCTGCTGAGGCAGACTTTGTTGAATCTGCAGCCTAGCCTTGATGTGTCCAGAGATAGGTCAAGCAGTGCATTACTGAAACACATGCTTACAATATTCAACTACAATTGCCACATCACCACTATTTAGCAAAGTGCAGAATTTGGAATAGCAACAATGCTGGACCCATGCTACAAACATGGCATTGCATCCTTACTGGAGGGAGGCCTGATCAGGTTCAAACTCTTACTAGACAGCTGGTGTGATTGGTTCATGGGGCACAGAAGTCATGTCCAAAGTTTTGAAAACTGCAATATAACAAGGCTGAAGGTCGCTGTGGAATAAGCACATCCAGTAAGTTGGCTGCAGGGCGGGGGGGGTCAGCAAAACAGGTTGCCATTAACCCACTTTGGGGTGCCTTGTCTCAAGTAGGAATCTGTGACCTTGATGAATCCTGTGAACAGGTGGATGACTCATAATCAGGACTGCATGCAACACAGAGAATGGTTGGCGCCTGTTTGGCAGAAAACATGCATCTGTCTGTACTTGATGATCCTCTTCTGTACTGGAGTGGCAAGGTTAATGAATGGCCAGAGCTGATTTCAGCAGCACTGAAGTACCAGACCAGCCAACCCTCCAGTGTAAGTGAGGAGAGAGTATTCAGTTCTATGGGGCGATAGTGTGTGACCATCGTACAAACCTCTCACCTACAAATGTCAACATGCTGACGTTTATAACAAACTCTAGCCAGAGCCAATACGGCTGTGAAAAACTACGAAATGATCAAAGTTATTTTCTTGTTGGTGCCATATAGTGCTGTTTAGTCACAATCCTCAAAAACTGGCATGCTGCTAATTCAGTCCTCTTAAATGTATTTGGCAGAGTACATGTTGGTGTGTGTGTGTGTGTGTGTGCGTGCCAGGGTGCCGGAAGATTGTAAAAGGTGGGGGCACCAAAGATAAAAAGGGCACTTGTAGCATTATAAAGGGCACTTTTTCCAAACCAGGTTTTTATATACAGTAAGTGCACATTTATGGTGACAATAGTAATTTTAAATATGCCTTTATACCATATCTGAATATTTGATATGTAATATTAAGGGTTCAGCTCATGTATAACACTTCCAAATTGTTTTTCAGAGTTAAAAAAGTGTCCTATTAGACAGCAATAAAACACCATCCAATTGTACAGACAACAGCAATGCAATTTAAAACACGCTCTAGCCAGAGCCATTAGGGCTTTGAAGAGCTACCAATAACTAAAGTCATTGTCTTGTTAGTGCCACATAGTGCTGTTTAATCATAATCATCATAGTGCTCCCAGATCAAAAAAAATTTCCTGTAACAAGCCCTCATTTTACCTGTATTTTCCCTGTAGAGGCAGCATCAAATTCCTGTAGATTTTTCCACAAGCCTCTAGTTCCTTATTTGTGACTTTGCTGTTTATTTAAATGTAATATGTTGGCAGCTTTGTATCAGGAAAAGGGCTCTGATTTGCTGTTAGGTATTAACATTATATGTCAAGATTGCCTTTGAATGAACTTGGATTTATATGGAATCCATAAGGCATAATGGGTGAATTTATTTATTTGTTGAATTTTGTTGACCGGGTAGGCCCACTAAGGATAGAAGTCCCTTTTCGGGGTACAGGTGGTAACCAACTGAAATTGTAACATGGCATAAATCCTTACTTGAACCATATTAAGCTGTTGGTGGAATTGTTAGTGAATGGGGTAAATTTGGCCAGGATACCATAGAAAATCCCCTACTCTTTTTGAGAAGTGCCATAGGATCTTTAACATCCACCTGAACAGGCAGACAGAAAAGACAGGAGGACTCCCCCCCCAACCCTCATGCTGCACTACAGTGTCTGTATTGGGATTTAAAGAGCTAGTGGAGCTTAACCAGTCAGACAGGAATATAATATAGATTTTAAAAAGTAGTCAGTTACAAAATTTTATTTCTGAAGTACCTTTCTTTTACCTTTTGCCCACGAGAGAGTCTTCTATGTCATAATGTTGTGGTGGATGTGTGGAACAGCTCTTAGCATAGCAGCTGACATTTTTGTGATTTCGCTGACAGTGAAATCACATGTGAATGACCTGGCAGTCACTGAATTGCTGTTCCTAAGTAGCAGTGATGTCACAGTCAGTTAGGTCACGATGCTGGTGATGTAGTGGTGGCAGTATAGCTAGCTATATCAGCTGCCACACAGAGTGCTGTTCCACACATCACACATATTAACATCAGGTAAACAATCTTCTAATTAAAGGGAAAAGATAAAGTACCTCAAATATAAAAGATAATGGTTGACTGCTTTTAAAATCTAATATTAGTTTTAGGCAGTACACAAGCTCTTTAACCCATATGCTTAGTGTGGGGACAGAACCCACAGCCTTCTGATCTTCCAGTCCCAGATGCCAGTGTACATGCTATTTTTTTGCATCTTTCATTTATTAGTTTTTACACAAATTCTCTTAGACTTTTTTCTGACCACCTGATGTAATCTTAAATGAGTTACATAAATGTTATTATTTTCTTCAAGGCCCTGACCCTGCAACTAAACACACACTCAGTGCATCATACTATAAAATGAGAAAAAAGAGTCTTCTGTTTCCTCTGCTTACCTCCAATCTGTCCTGTGGAAAGGAATGTCAGGCAGCAAGCAATCTGCATTCCACTATATGTAATCTGAATTTCGTTTTCACAAAAACAAAAAGGACATCAGTCCCCTAGGTTGCCGAAAGAAATAGAACAAATCTGCCCGACTGAGCTAAAGAGATGATAGAAACAGCAGTTTAGAAAGTTTTTTTTGTTAATATCCTGAGAAGTTCCGAGGTACATACAGTAGCATCCTCCTCAGATGCCTTTAACATAGAACAACAAATAGCAAATATCAGAGTGGGGTGCACTACTTTGCAGCTGAGAAGGAATACATACAACTGTCTAAAATGGAAGTTCCAAGAAAAGCTGTTTTAGAGCTACAGATGACAGAAGGGCTGTAGGCTCTACCCAAGGCCCTAAAAAGAGATATGAAACTGTACCATATTGACAATGTTACCTGCAACATATGTAAACAATGGTTTACAAATTGCTTATGATAGCATAAGCAAGATAGTTTTGCTTAGTCTTTTACTGTAATCATGTATTGCAATATCCATCAGTTTAAAATGGTCAATAGTGTTACAGAAAATGTCCAGGATGGAGTTCCTTACCATTTAGATAAAATGCCTGACATTCCCTATAAGCTTAAAGAAGAACTACACTGAACCTGTGAGTAATGTTTCCTGTAGAAGCTTTTTTATCATATAGTGGGTCCCCTTCTGTTTCTATTTATTTATTTATTAGCTTTTGTTGCCCAGGTAAGCACACTAGACAGAACAGTTGCCTATTTTCACGCATGACCCGGTAGAGTACAAAGAGGGACACAGTCCATACAAAGAGCAATAAGATACAGTTAAGCATTGCACAGGATCAGGTAGAAACAGATGACTGTCCCATTGTACTGGCCTTTTACCCATACAGAAATATAGGTGTGCTGTGTACATGTAGAATGCATGCCACATGCTTAATTGTGCAATGTTTGCAAGTATTTGCAAGCAGCTTGCATACACAAAGTGATCCTAAGTGAACCAGGTCTAAAAAGCAAATCAGGTTCACATGCTGCAAGCTTGACATGTGCACAACAGGTAAACTGGTGTGAACATCTTCTAAAAATTACATCAGGTTTGCATGTTGCATGCTTGACATGAGTGTACAGTAAAGCTGGTGTGAATATCATTTAAACATCACATCAGGTTCATATGCTACATGCTTGCCATGTGTGCAGCAACTAAGCTGGTACAAATATCATGTAAAAAACAAATCAGTTTCTATTTCTTATACTACAGCTAGCAATTAGAGTCAATAAAATACATTTTTATTTGAATTGCCATAATAATTAGGTAAACTCATTAATTTTGATCCTTTTGCAAGCTGTTTAATGGCTTTTGATTTTTGCCATTCAATCACCATTAGCTTGTAAAGTACTGTTTGCTTACTGTATTACATGCCTAGATATAGCCAGTCAACATTCCCCATTCCAGATGTACGTAGAGGGGCCTCTGTGTTGTGAAGCCTATCCTTTTTGTTTTGGACCATGCAAATGCCTTGTGCATATTTTGTGCTACAAATGTGTTTCTCCATGACTGTTTACTTTCTCATTCTGCACAGAGCACATACACTATGGCCATGCTCAGCACTCTTTGTACTGAGTAGGGTCTTGGAAGCATGCACCATACGTCTCACATTTTGTCACTGAAATGAGGGACATGGACACTTAAAATGTGGAACAATAGGGGACACTAACCCACATGATGATCAGGACACATCATAAAACATAGAGATACATTACCTCAGAACACAGTAGAAACCATTGCATTAGAACTTGAGAATACATTTCTACCATTAAGCAGTGGTGCCATTCAGGTAGAGCAGAGGCAGTTTCCTCCCCCCACCCCCATGTGTGTGCCTAGTTTGTTCTTATGGTGTAGCAATAATGACATTACATTTGGATTTAATATTTTGCACAATAAGCGCCTACCTGGCCTGTGTGTGCTCATGCTGCAGGTACTCTCCAGATTTGACTGTGTCTATATTGTGTTGTACACTTTCTCCACCTATTAGCGGTGACACATTCACATGTGATGTGGATGAGCTCCAGACAAGAAAGAGTGCATGAGTCTTAAAAGTGCGACACGTCTTTCCCACCACAGAGTAAACAGACTGCACACTACAGCTTGGAGGAGTCGGTGAGCACTGAACTCCCAATAGCAGTGTTGTGGCACCATATTTTTGTTGGTCTACTCTTAGTGAGTCTCCATCTTCCCTGGTGACTGAAGGGGCAGAGGGTGAGCTAGAAGCTAACTCAAGACTAGGCTGCCTACTTACTCTACTAGGCCAAAACCAAAACAGCACAGACCACCATGGCAGCAAGCTAAACTTAGCAGCAGTGGTGACAGCTGTGTGGGTGGCCTTCATAGGCCTTGATCAGTACAGTGTGGCAGTGGCCACAGCAGCAACCAAGCAAGAAGCAAGCAATCCAGTTTAGGTGGGTTCGGTTAGTGAGGTGATTTGGGTTGCAGACCACGTTGGAGATCTGTGATGGTCAGTTTAAGAATCCAGCTGCTGGCGGAAGGAGAGGGGGAGAAGACTTAAAACTGTGCAGGTAGCACACTGTGCCAGGCTGCAGGTTCTGGCCACATGGCCAGGTAAGTAAAAGTAAATATTTCTTTTTTACAGGGGGATCGGGGAAGGAGGAAGAACTGAAATACTGATGTGTTTTTCATGTTTCTTCACCTTTGGGCAGCTTCATGACCCATAGGGGATGGGTATTGAAATGAATGAAGTCAGGAAGAAAAATCGGGACAAAGTTCTTTCTGGGGGGGGGGGTTAGAACTTCAGCCAAGAAAAAACTTGGCTAGTAACTGGGTGGGTTTAAGCCCAAAATTGATGCACTGTTCCAGGGTATATACAGATGAAGCTTATACATTTGAATTTTCCCCTGATCTGCTAGTCACATTTCAGTCAAAACAAATAAGTTGTACCTTTTAGAGATGTTACAAACATTCTAGAGCTATCACTTTAGACAGTTGAATAGTATGGTATGCACAGACTATTGGAGCCCCACTATCGTCAGGCTTATGCCCCCCCCCCGGTAAAGCTAACCACCACATCCCCACACTCGGGCACATTATGACAAAGGTCAAAGGAGACTGCTGGGGTGTGCACCATTGAAAAGAATGGGGTTATGCTTTTATTACTATTTTATACATTATCGATGGAGAGTTGCAGATTAAAGAAGGCCACCGCTCAATTAACAAGGGCCTTGTTAGTAGAACAGTGGCCTTCATTAATCTCCAGCTTACCATCAAAATGTATAAAATAGCAACAAAAAATAACTCCATTCATTTCAAGGGGTTACGCCTCAGCACTCTGACCTATGGCTATCATCTCTTAAAGACTCCTGCCTCTGGCTCCCTACTACTCAAGTAAGATACTTTTTACTTATATCTACACTTGGTGAGTTGTCTGTAGAATAGACTGTACCCAGTACAGTCTGTGTGCATGGGGAGAGGAGAACAGTCCATGTGGGTGTGTGTCAAGTTATTGCTACTTTTGTGTTTGCACCTTTAAGTCTGTTTGCATTGAAGCATTCAAAACTATAGAGAGGAAATAATAGGAGTAGAGGACAGACAGAAGTAATTAAGTGGTTTTGGGGGGTTGGAAAAATCACATATGTTTCCATTGGTATGTGTGCTATAGTTCAGCTGTGAAACTGAGATAAGTAAGAGAAGGAGAAGAAAAAGAAAACTGAAAAGCATAACAGTGGCTACATGCGTGCAGATGTAGTCAGATACAGTATATACTGAAGTACAAGCAAACAATATGTGTGCATACAGTTTAGTGATTAAAGGCACTGAATTGCAAGCCAGGAGATTTGAAGGCATGAAGATCTGGGTTTGAATCTCATCAACCCCCACTTGTGTATGGTGTGATCCTGAGCAAGTCACCAAACTTTTACGTGTGCAGTTATCAGTGACCACTTGCTTTTTGCATGCATGCCACATGCATGCAGTCTTTCCCAATTTAACATAAGAATCATGGTTTCCACACTTGCTTGCTGCACGCATGCTATATGCTTGCAATCGGTTCCAATTTAACATTTAAACCATTCTTGCAGAATGCATACCACTTGAGTAGTTTTATGTGTGCAGCATGAAAACATTTCATATAATTATTTCTGTACATGTAGCTAACCCACTCAATATTTATGGGTTACACATTGCTGAAAAATGCCATCTGAGAATTGTATGATATTGTTTATGTCCCCATGAACCTAAGAGTTTTAAATTAGAACACAGATGCATTGCACCTACAATGTAAGTTCTTGACAAGATCATACTGTTCTAAAATGGTCAATGCCAGCAGTGTGTGAATCAGAAACACTCACTGAATTTACCAAAAGGCCAGTTAAGATTAAGCAGTTACGAAATGAGACCTGATATTTAAAAAAAAAATAACATCTACTTCTACAAAAGTGCATGTTTGCCAATTCAAGGCAGTTTCCTTTTGAGATACTAACAGCACAGACTAAATTGTTTACTATTTATGGGGCTGGCAGTATAACCTAGAGGATAGAGTAATGAGCTGTAAATGAACTTTGTACATCCAGCATTCAGACATGGGTTTGATTCCCACACCCTCCATTTCCATTCTGTGTGGTTCTGATTAAGTCACTTAATTCCCCAGTGTTCCTGGGTTGTCCCTAGAAACAAGTACCTGTGTCAAGTTGACCTTACCTGGTAACCAAAGGGAAAATAAATATATATTCATTTCATTACATTTATAAACTGTAAACAATTATTAAATTCCAGTACATAGATTCCAGATCCATGCAATAACCAAGGAATACACCAGCCAAGTCTGGGGCTGTCAATATAGCCTTAGAGGTTAGAGTGAAGAGCTTGGTACATCCAGCACACAGACCTGAGTCTGATTCCCACAACCTCCACTTGCATACTGTGTTACTCTGAGCAAGTCACTTAACCTCCCCAGTGCTCCAGAAAACAGGCACCTGGGCCTAGTAGGCCATACCCGGTTACCAAAGAATAATAATTAAAACAGTCTTTAAATGTTTATATTCTTTTATCTTTAAAAGGCCACAGTTTAAATGTTAGAGGTTGGTGCACACTACAAGAAGGGGCCGGAGGGGTGGGGTCCCCAGACCTGGAGGGCGGATGGATGGGTGGACAGATTGAGGTAGTGAAGTGAAAGAGGTGCCCTGGGGTGAAATGGATACAGGAGATGGGTCCTCCCTGCCTGGTACCCTTACCCAAGGGCTCCACTGGCAGTGGGAAAATTGCCGACTCTTCCATGGCCTCTCATCCAACTCAGGCGGTGTTATGCAATGCCAGGTAAATAAAGAACAAGACAGCAATTATTGCTGATCTTGTTGAAACATCTGACCTGGTTTGCATCACTGAGACCTGGCTGGAATAGAATGCAGGCCCAGTATTGAATCAGCTGTTCCATCACCCGAGATTGGATCATAGGGGCAGGGGTGTAGCCATTTGTTTTAAAACAGAACTGGGCCTTGCAGAGGTGCCAGTGGGGGCCACTAGGTCCTTCGAGTGTATCATGGGTGCAGGTGTGGGCAGCAGGATTCTTCTTTTCTACCGTCCATCCAGAGATGGGAAAATCTTCCTGCAGGAAGTTGCCGACTTCATGATCGACATGGTGTTGGAATCCTCCAGGTGGTTGGTCCTGGGGGATTTCAATGCCTGGGTCAATGATGAACTTTCTCATTTTGGTCTGAACTTCTGCCAGCTGATGATCTTGTTGGGCTTCACACAGGTAGTTACTGCTGCAACCCATATTCAGGATCATTCCTTGGACCTGGTGTACCTCCTGTGGATGGAGGCTGCTGACTTGGTGGGGGAACCAGTTGGATGGTCAGACCATCATTCTATATGCTTCAGTTTTGCAGCTCCCTGTGAGACATGCCCCTTTGGAGATGGCCTGGTACCACCCTTTGAGGAGTGTTACCCCAGAGGGTTTGATTTTGGTGCTGGACCTATTGAGTAGGCCAGTGGAATGGTCGGACCTGGGAGACCTAGTAGTGCACTATAACAGTGTGGTATTGAGGGTCCTGGATTCCATAGCTCCTGTCCTAGTCTGCCCTCTTCATCTCTGCCCTCGGTCCCCTTGGTTAGATGGGACTTTGAGGGAGTTGAGGAAAACTGGATGAAGGTTGGAACGTTGTTGGCAGAAATCTGGCCTGGAGGAGGACAGACTTAGGCTGCTAGTCAATAATTCAGACTATCAATCAGAAATATCCCTAAGAAGGCAGAGTTCCTGTCCAGGGAGACTGGCCCAGCTCTTTTGGACTGTGGACAGGCTGTGCAATCCAGCCTGCCTTTGGGGCCAGAGAACTTTTTCACAAACTAAGTGTGAGGAGTTCATTCAATTCTTTGCAGATAAGGTGTCCTCCATCAGGTCAGAGA
This sequence comes from Neoceratodus forsteri, assembly GCA_016271365.2. Lineage (NCBI taxonomy): Eukaryota > Metazoa > Chordata > Ceratodontiformes > Ceratodontidae > Neoceratodus > Neoceratodus forsteri. The sequence continues at coordinate 762,585,661 of CM028138.1, read as the reverse complement.
TCTGCTTGACTCATTCAAATGAGTACGGCGGTGGACGATGCGAGGATGCAGAAATCCGGTCTGTCTGGACAGATTTTTGACCAGCCAGCAATCGTGGACATCGTGAAGATTGTTCGAGATCTGCGACCGACTTACTGTAGTCTGGATCCTGGCCCAGCCCGCCTCCTGTTGGGGTGTATAGATGTCATTGGACCGATCCTTGCTGAGATAGTCTGGTGTTCACTGGACCAATGGGTGTTTCTGGACCTCTTGAAAGAGGCCGTGGAGACACCCCTTCTAAAGAAACCTTCCTGTGACCCAGACTGTCTTGCGAACTACAGACCTGTCTCTAACCTGCCCTTTTTGAGCAAGGTTATTGAGAAGGTAGTCACATTACAGCTAGAGAATTTTCTTACCACCCACGAAGTCTATGATCCTCTCCGGTCCGGTTTCAGGAAGAAGCATAGTACAGAGACAGCATTGGTTTAGTACTTAATGATCTCCTGATAGCAAGGGATTGGAGAAATCACTCAGTCTCAGTTCTCCTTGACCTCTCAGCAGCATTTGACACCATGGATCATGGGGTATTGCTGGAATGTCTGCGGCAGCACTGTGGACTATCTGGGACAGTCCTCAGATGGTTTCATTCTTTCCTTACAGGCAGGACACAGAGTGTGGTATCAGGGTTCTTTTCCTCTGCCCCCTTTGCCCTGCTCTGTGGGGTGCCACAGGGTTCTGTGCTATCCCCCATGTTATTCACAGTGTATATGCTGCTGTTAGGAGACATTATAAGGTGGTATGGGCTGAGTTTTCACTGCTATGCAGATGATACTCAGCTCTACATGTCCTTTGTACCAGAACAAAATAATGTGGTCTCAGTCTTTAACAACTGCCTCACTGAGATCCAGGATTGGACAAGTGCTAACTGGTTGAGACTAAATCCAGATAAGACTGAGGTGTTGGTAGTGGACCAGATCAGTGAGTAGAGAAACTGACTCCTGGACAACCGTCGGGCCTTGTGCTTGGGGGTAACCAGTTGAGACCTTCTGAAAGGGTGCAAAACCTGGGCATTGTGCTTAATAATGAATTGACTCTAAAAGCACAGGTATCAGCAGTTGTCAAGTCCTCATTTTATTGTCTGAGGAATACTGCCCAGATAAAGAACCTGGTTGTGCCTGAGGACCTTCCTATGTTGGTTCACGCCTTTGTGTCCTCTCGTCTTGATTACTGTAATGCTCTATACCTAGGATTACCGTGGGTGGATCTCTGTTGCCTGCAGCTGGTGCTGAATGCTGCAGACAGGCTGTTGACAGGGTTGGCAAGAACTAGCCACATCACTCCTGTGCTGTGCAAACTGCACTGACTGCCAGTGTGATGGAGGATCACCTTCACGGTTGCATTGCTGACCTATAAGACCCTACATGGACAGGGACCAGCTGCTTGCAAGACCTCATTCGGCCTTACTCCCCTTCCCGCCCCCTTTGCTCCCCTAATGAGGGATTGTTAGAGGTTCCCAGGTCTGTCTTCAAACATCAGGTGTTAGGGCTTTTTCTTTTGTAGCCCTGACTCTGTGAAACTCTCCACCTCATCGGATTAGAGAGTGCCTAGTGCCTGTCCTCATTAAAAATGTATTTATTTGATTTAGCGTTTGGGGAAAATAGTTATTTATTTTATTTATTTATTTAGTTTTTGTTTAACGGGTAAGTGCACTAGCCATAGCAATGACTATTTTCAGGCATGATCCGGGAGGGTACGGTACAGATAAAGCAGATACACATAGCAAATACAGGCTTTGATGTAATTGAAGGACTTGAATACAAGTTTTGAATAACTGAAACACTTGAAATACAGAGTAAGTATAAACAAAATAAACAATTTGATAACAGAATAAAAGTAGCTAAAGATACTGTAACAGTATTAAAATATACAAGAACAGTGAAACACAAGACATTCTTGTAAATAGTGGCTTATAACATATTGTCTGATTTGTGGAAAAAATATATTAAGATAGTAGTACTATGCTGTTTATAAAAGATTTATATAGGGTAGTGAGAGAGGGAAAGGGAGATAGAAGTGGGGGCAGCCAGAGTGGAGGAAATAATGAAGAGGCAGGTGAGAGGGAGGGAAAAAAGATGGGGAAAATGCTATAAGTTGAAAGGCATAACCAGGGTGGCAGAAAAGGAGCAGCTTGGAAGGAAGAGAAAAGGGCTAAGGGGATTTAAAGCAGGTGCATCTGCAGGAAGTGGCAAGGTGTTTATATAAACCTTTCTTAAAAGAAGCGTGGGATGAGGATTGGCCCAGGGCAAGTGGGATGGAGTTCCAGAAAAGGGGGGCATGACAGGCAAAAGCCATAACACCGCTGGAGGAATTATGTCTGGGAATGAAGACAGGTTCGTTGTCAGCAGACCACAAGACATAGCATGGTGTAAGATTAAGGAAGAGATCCACCAAGGGTTTTGGTATTTGTAAATGGATAATATTGTCAATGACAGAGCCGTAAGCATAAAGCCTTAGCTCAGGAGGAGGAAGCCAACCCAGATCAGAGTAAAGGAGACAGTGGTGGTTCAGTCGATTAGAGGAGGAAGCATAGCGACAGATATTATTATATGTGACATCCCATTTTTGAAGGCTTGATTTGGACACAGAGGTATAGGTGGCAACCTCATAGGTGAGCGAGGGAAGAGTATGCCATGGGCAAGGGCAAGCCTTAGCAGAGGGGGAGAGCATGTAGCTGGTACCATCAGTTTTCCCAAGTTTAGTGTTGACCAGCTTGCAGATCTGTTATATATGTAGATCGAGATTTAGCAATGGATCTAGTGTGACACCCACATATTTAAATGAGTCCACCACTCCCAGAGTTAAACCATTGGAGAAGGAGACTTTAAATTTAGGTTGGGAGAGTTTAAGCTTGGCATTTGAACCAAATAGCATAGCTTGGGTTTTGGACTCGTTCATGACAAGCCTGTGACTAGTTAGCCATTGACAGATTTACTGAAAGTCAAAAGAGAGTTTTTGATTGATGACATCAATGCTGTTATCACTAGTTTAAAGAATTTAGTTGCATTGTTGCTGCCTTTCTATAGTATATAAATAGTATTATATTATTATAGTATATATCATTTTATAGCGTATATTTGGTTTTATCTGTACTGTATATGTGCTTTGGCTTTTAGGAAAGCAATTATAAATATAATTTGGTTTGATTTGATTTTCTTATAGCCTCAAATCAGGAACAGACATAAATCAAATAATGCTGCTTTAAGCAACAGACCCAATAAAGAAACCCATCCTGAGGAACGCAGGACTTTTAGAAGGGACTCCATTACAAATGAGCTTGACTCAGCGGTTACATTTCCAGAACTGAAGTCTGTGATAATAGACAGTGACAATCCCCTTCCCATCAGTGAAAAAAAGACAGGATACTGCCAATTAAGTGTAAAGTCTCATCTCCCCCACCCCAGTTGTGAACCAGAATCAATAGGGCTGTGAAGAACTACCAAATGACCAAAGTTATTTTCTTGTTGGTTCCATATAGTGCTATTTAGTCACGTGTCTGCGTGTGTGTGTGTGTGTGTGTGTGCATGCATGCTTGTGTCTAACTTATCTTGCCCATAGGAATAAAATAGCTAAGAGATGCAGTTGCAAAGTCTGTAATCTGACACTGCAGTCTGACTTTCACTTTCAGGAACTGCCAGACAACATATACTGAGTTAAACTCTAAGTTGCTGAAAGAAATAGAAAAAATCTATTAGACTTTTTGTTAATATCCTGAGAAGTTCTGAGATACAATACAGTAGCATCCCCACCCCCCCAGATGCCTTTAACATAGAGCAGCAATTGAAAAAATCAGAGGGGGACTGCACTATTTTGCAGCTGTGGAAGAACGCTTCCAAATGTCCAAAAAGGGAGTTCCAAGATCAGCCACTTTAGGGCCACAGTCTGATTCATCCCAGAAGGGATGTAGGCTTCACCCACAGCCCTAAAAATGAATGAAGGTCACATACCAAGTTGAACTACCACATCTGTGTTTGTACCCCGTCACGATGATGACTGTGCTGATGATGTGAGTGAATCAGACCATCCTGGTGGCAGCCTCAAACGATCTACCATTGAGGTTGATGATTCAGTCATGGAAAAAGAATTCCCTAGTGGGCATAGTTCTGACCTTGATGACTGCGAGGGCAGCTTCCTCTTTGATCAGGATGAAGAGGATGTTGCTCGTAGTGTTTAATGGGTTTAAAGAGTTTAAAACATTTCTGTAATGTTTAACATTTTTTGTCTTTCATAAAAGAAAAACAGTGTCCTTGACTATATGACAGATATACACAAATAATGACCCATCATTCTATTTTACCTTCCCCTTGGTAGATTTTCTGAGTACACTTAACAGAATGTGTGCTGTCATTAGGAATCACAGTCAGACGCATAAACACAACTGCCCAGTTGTTGTAGCCACTTAAATCCTGCTGATTAAATAACAGATATCCTTCTCCTGACACTGAAAGACTGTAACACACCATATCCAGCCACCCATCTTCATGAGAGTGAGAGGCAGTGATATTGTGCCCATGCCGAATGAAAGGAACTGCAGCCTGCCACAGCCACCGAACTACATGAAAGTAAGAGACAGAGAATGTGTACCTGTGCCCATGCACAATGAATGAACCTGCAGCCAGCCAAAGCCATCTATCTACATGAGAGTGAGAGACAGAGAATGTGTACCTCTGGCCTTGCCCAGAAGGAACCAGCAACCACCCACAGCCACCATGTTTTCCATTATCAATAGTTTACAGTATGTACTAATTTGTCATACTGTGTTTTTTCTTTGAACTGTGTGAATGCTTCCTTAATCATTTTATACAGTATATGCCTATGTCACCAAATACCAGCAAGTGTTTTTTTTCCACAGGTTCCGGTTATGAACAGTGTAACAGGACAGGAGTACTGTAATAGTACTACAACCACCTAAAGGATATCATTTTCAGGTAAGTATCAATCTTATTTCTTCTGTTCTTTTTTGTCTTTCATTTTATTCAAGCCGGTGTAAAGCATACAACGGAGGTGACATACAGGCCAGATAATATATTTTTAATGCATATCTGTCACTGGCTTACTTCAGCATGTCATGGTTGTACTAAGTTTTATCCTGGTCATGACGGTTCCATGTCATAATAGTGAACGCTAAACAGCGATGGTTATTTTGGCGAATGTATATCATCAAAAAAGTAAATTGGTGATATACGCTTCAAAGTGACCTGACATACAGATTTTAAAAAAGTGTTTCTGTGGGGGGACTGTGTCCCGCCACTCCCCCCTTAATTAGGATTCTCAGTTCCAGGAGGTACATATTGGGGAGGGGCCAAAAATCCGGACGTCAGCAAAATTTAAGTGCCGCAGCTTGTAGCTGCAGCAAAATGTACATGCTCCAGTCCTGAACCCAGTACCTGCTGTGCCAGAGCTAGCCACCCACACCACCATGCCACATTGCTAGCTCAGTGGTAGCGGGTACACTAATGCCTGACAACCTCCTGTCCCTCCCCTTCCCCTCGCTATTCCCACCTTCCGTTCGCCCTTCCCCCTTGGTCGCCATTCCATACCCTCGCTATTCTGCAGGGTAGCCCCCACAATAATAGCACCCAAAATGAGTCGCTATATTTCTACTCACTCATTTTGGGTTGCTATTATGATGTGATACCAGTCATGACTACACATCATGTAATGAAACTTACGGTAAGACAGAGGGCCAGTGCACGTCACATGCACTAAACTTGTTAGTTGGTCTTGTAGTGGCTTACTAATAGCTTGGTATTTTAACCTGACTATAACAGACAGGAACAGCCACACTTGGAACAGAATGTGATAGTGCAATGAAGTCCAAATAGTTTCTTCTTCATATGTTTGCAGGTAACATTTAGGTGCTGTGTGCTACCAGCGATGCTTTCTTCAAATCAGAACACGTGCAACTTGTATGAATCTGGAAGATACACAGAAAACATGTAAAGGAGACAAAACTATTATTGAAACTTGTTTTAAATGATGCCCCCCCCAAAGAAAAGAAATACTTATCATGGCTTGACAGTTTTCGTAGAGCCAAGGTCAGCAGCAAGCCAAAATGTGTGCAACCAAAGTAGGACTGTATGACCTGTGAGAGAAAAAAATATATATATATATATATATATATATATATATATTTATATATATATATATATATATGCAGATATATATATATATATATATATATATTATATATATCTACTGTATATCCATATCTATCTATCGACATACATATATATATATATATATATATATATATATATATATATATATACACATATGCAAAAACTGCGATAATGCATTAGTTAAGAGTGAAAGTCAGAAATTAATACAGTGAGCACCCCTCTCTACACTCCCATGCTGCACAGACTGAATATGCCATTGTGTGGCATGAGGTCGTGAGACCCAACTGTACTCCATTCCATGTGTTACCAGGCTTACAAGGTACAGTAAAGAGGAATGAGTTGACAGTTAGGCCTCATGACCCCATGCCACACCACAGTGTCTGTCAGTCTGTGAAGGATGGAGTGTGTGTGGGGGTGCTCACCCCTAACGTTGAATTTCCTGACTTTTGTCACTTCAACCCTAGCTGATGCATTAACACAGTTTTTTTGCATAGAATGTCCTTACTATCTGAAAAAGTGTAATATAAGTAGTAAAAAACATGTACTGTTGTATCTCATTAACAATGCAACCTACAAAAAAATTCCACTACAGGCTTACTTCATGGTTTAAAATCTTCAGGCCCCACACTCCCACCAACCTGTACATTGCTGCATAACATCACAATATACTCTAAGTACTGAATCACATGTATTGGTGGGAGCCAGCACTGCATAACAATATACTTCTGCTATGCCATTTGAGAGGGCCCTGCGTTCCCACCACATTGCCCAGCACTGCATAACAAAATAATTCTGCCATACCTTTTGAGCTGTCCTATATCCTATAATGAGATCTTCCTGCTCACCCAAAAATATGCTCACCATGGTTTTCACAATGCACATATATACTTCCCCATTAAGTATAATGAGCATGCACCACAATTCACAAACTGTAACAGCCACCACCATGAAAATTGCCACTATTGAAGATCTAGGACTAGTTTTTCTACATTCCAAATTTCAAGCAAATCGGACACACGGTTCAAAAGTTATTAACATGGAACAAACCAAATTTTCATTCATTGGAGTGGCATAATTCTGCATCTGTTTAAGGTTTACACACGTAACTGCTGAAATGCACCTCCATGGCACTAGGGCTACCTACCATATAAATTTCAAGCCAATAGCACCATGTATAAGCTTTATGAGCAAAACATTAAGTACATCACTCAGTATCTCTGCAACAAATTAATTTTCCAACACCTAAACAGCATCCCGTCACATCTCTAGAACACCCCCTCAACACCCTCCAAATTTAAAATAAAAAGACCAAACCGTTTCAGAGATATTTAATTTTAAAGTGTTACCACTTTAAAAATTCTATGGTCATGAGAATCGGCTGTGACCTCATGACCCAAGATCTTTTTTTGCCATCAGGGGACATCTGGTCAAGAAATTTGGGCTATCTGGTCCCTCCCAGGGAGATCTGGTCCAGAAAAAACCTGGACATCTGGTCATGAAGTCACAAAAGAAGCTTGCAAACAAAAACAATCTCATGACCAAATAATTTGCAGGCTCACGATCAAATATCTTTAATGAGCCATGACCAAAGAATTTCAAACTTTAAAACTTCATTTTTTTACACAACTACATTAAACCACAGGCATGGGTCAATAGAGGGAAGCCACCTTAGAAACCCATACTAGTTTTACTTCACAAGTCACCCTTGGGCTAAGATATTTGTTTTTTTCCCAACCTCAAACTGAAAACAAGATGGCGGCCATTGCAAATGATAAATTTGTCACAATCAAAGACTCTTTGATCATGAGCCTGCAAATTCTTTAATTGTGAGGAGTGACCAGATTGGCAAAACCCCATTCTTCTATCGCAAAATAACCATATAGATTTTCCTGTAGACTTATAATGGGAACTAAAAACTTTAATATCTTTTGAACGGATTAATATTTTTTCACCAAACAAAAAGTGGCATGTTCCTTGACCCAAGCTCTTTCTATGTGCCAAGTCACATGGTGGCCATGCATCGCCACAGACAAAATCTGAAAAACTGCACACAAAAGTGGCGAAAAGTGCATTTTTTAGCATTTTGCTGCGCAAAAACAGTAAGGCTGACCAAAACACAACCTAGAAAATCAAGAGATCTACCAAGCCCCACTGCGCATAACAAATTTCATGCAAATTGGTTGAATGGGTCTAATGTTATTAATGTGCAAAATGTCAAGTTTAACATTAAAGTGCCTTCTCAACCCTAACTACAGGGGTGTGACTGTGCCCATATAAAATATATATATATATATATATATATATATATATATATAGAAAGTAAATGTCTGGGTCTGTGAAAAAACCTGAGTGTGAAATGTACAGTAACTTACCAATGGTACTGTGAATACACACACATAGGGCAACATTTTTCAGTCAGCAGAGCAGATTAATGGTCCTCCAGAACATCACATTATGGCTCACCCCATGGTCATTTGTGGCTATCATCATTTGACAACACACTGCACATCAACTCAGTCAGCGGTAACAGCAGAAAACAGAAGGACAACAGTAGCAGCAACAGGTGCCAGAGCTGTGGCTGTTGGTGCAGGCTTTAATCAGTGAGTCCTGAAATAATTGTGACTTTCCAGCACATTTTCTCATGTGATTATTCTTCATCTGGGGTCTGGCCTTTTCATGACAGTTTAACAGCTGCATGTCTTGGGTGTGATGTGAGGCACGAAAACTTGCCAGAGTGACTTACACCAGCTGGGAAGTGCATTAATGCCCTGATACACCAATGGGCTGGAGTGGGTTATATCACACTTATAAAATGGGCTGCCTAACTATAAAACGCAAGAAATAAAAACCTTTTTACAATAAGCATGCCAACTTTTGGTCGAGCGGGGCATTAATGAATGACCAGGTGACACTTCTTGCCAAATGGCAAGTCGTCGCAATTGAACTTTCATTAATGACCTTTTTATAATGTAGAAGAACATTAATTGTGGAAGGAATGGTATCATACAAACAAGTCAGTAAATAAGGGACAATTGAATATAGAATAAAACTGTATAGGTCAAAATTGTTCAAGAGCAGGTGTGCATTATCAGGTGGTTATTACCCAGCACCCCTCAAACATGTATGATCGCTGATGTGATACAGTGTTGAGGGCTATTAATAATACCATGCGGTCCGGTCCAGTAACAAAGTTAGGTCTCCCTGAATGTGTACCCACAAAAAAACATAGCAGTATCTGAAACCAGCTGACACAAACCCCAGGCAGGCACCCCCCATGTTAATTTGGGGACGTCAGTAAATAAATTGCGAGTATGCATGCCACTGACATGTGTGGGCACGATTTTTCTAGTGCTTCTTGTACTACTTAGTGTTACAATTTACAGAAATCAAAGTGACTGCAGGAGAGGAGTAACAGCCACTCTCACTACAGTGGTCGCTTTCAATTTTCTAAATTGCAGCTATAAACAGCATTAACAGATAAAGAATTATCACACCCATACGGGTCAATGGAGTGCACACTCACCATTCATTGTCTAACGTCACAAAATTAACATGGGGGTGCCTGCCTGCATGGTGGCATGTCAGCAGGTTCAGGAAATGCCTCTGTTTTCTGTGGGTACACATTTGGAGTGCGAAAACTGTTTGCCTGGAAGAGGAAGACCAGACAGTATAGCTGTCAGTCATTGTCCACAACTTAATGATCCATAATCATTGCAGTAGGATAAATTCCACATTGCATTATTTACCACCTCAGCCTTGACACAGCGCAGGTACTGTCCAACAACATTCAGATTGCTGTGTGGGGAAGGGCACCTCTCTCTGTGTGCTGGTAAAATAAACTTTTGGGAAATTTATTCTACTGCAGTTGCTGTGGATTATTAAGCTGTGGATAGGGGACTGACAGCCATCTGACTGTTCCTACTTCAAATGACGGGCCCGCATGGTATATTATTAATACCATCAACACTGGACCAAGTCATCTATCATATATGTTTGCAGGGGGATGGGTACCTGACAATGTGCACCTGCTCTTTAATAGATTATTGTCCTGCTGCTTTAACACAAACAACACGACAGGAAGAAAACATTACTGCCAAAAAAAAAGAAATTTCTATTTTAAAACAGAGATTATTAACTAGGAATATAAAGAAGGGAAGGACAGCAATTTTTAGGTTATTATCTTTAAACTGTTTTTAGTTTGTTTTATTTTAAGGGGGAAACAAGGTTGCGGGAAATAAAGAACACAAAATGAAATGTATACACCAAACAAAAACTCTAATGTTCCAAGTTAGGGTGATACAGCGGCAGTTGGAGCATGGAGATAATTTTCAATTGGTGACCCTTCATATGCTCCAACTGCTGCACAGGGTTCTCCACCCTGTTGTTAATGTGGTCTGCCTCACGCCACATAAGACACAAATCAGCCTATATGGCAGGCATTGTTTCAGGGTTTTAAGAGTCCTGTGCAGGTTCTGGAGCAGCCACTTGCTCCCTGGCCCATCTATGCTTCAAACCCCATACAGGTGGAAGATGTGCTGCCACCTGTTGCCCAGTAGGTGCATTCTTTGCACATTCTGCAGCCTTGGCCTCCCACTCCACATGGTGGTGGTTTACAAGATGCATTCACTTCACCTGTCACCAGATGAGTAACCCTAGGCCCACGACCCCCAAGCACACTGCAAATCTTGCACTTTACAGCACTGGGGTCACCAGGCAGTGAAGTAAAGACTTTCCACAAAACAGAGCTGCACGGTTGCCCAGGCACAGGTGGGGGGGCCCAGATGTTATGGACTGTTGGTGCACAATGGTGGGGGGGAGACAACCTGCTGCTGCTGCTGAGACTGCTGTGGCATCTCCTGGATGACTTCCTGCTGCTGCTGTTGCTGATATGCTGCAGCCATGGCAGGCAGTGGGAGGGCAGTGATATGTGCCACTGGTGGGGGTGCTTGCATGGCACCACTACCTCCTCTTTCAGGGAGCAGAGCACTAGCACTAAACACAGTGCTGCGATTTATACATGTGGTACCACTATGCATACGTGGCCCAACACACTGTCTTCTACGTGTCCCAGAACAACCAAACCTATCTCTCTCCATTTTACAAAAAAAATAAATAAACTATTAACAACTACTGAAATAAAAATAAATAGAAGTAAACTAAGGAATTGGGAGTGGAATATGAACTCAAAATCAAAAGCGGCAACTCCAAACAAGAAATCGGCAACTAAACTCCAAAAAAATCTGCAAATTCTATTGAAAATTCTAACTGTAACTCACTGAACTGAACCATCGAAGGTCATGTGGAAAACCTGGAGAGCCAAGTAGCAGGGGAGCCTGCCACCTCTGGCCTTCCATGAGGTACCTGAAGGCTGGGGTGGCATTTTGGGGGCGTCCCTGTACCCCTTCATCACCACCGTGTCTGGTAGCAGCATTCCAGTGGGGTGTACAAGTAACTCTTTCACACACAAAACAACTCCTTCTCCAAGACTAAGCAAGGTGAAAGTGAAACTATTTCACTGTCTTGCCTGATTAACTTCCTGCCTGCGGTATGTGACCTGCAGACTGTGAGACATGATCTGTGGGCCGTTTCAATTTTCACTCGCTTTGCCTGTCTAAAAATAAGGCTAAGTGAATGCGAAGTCAGCAACACAAAGTCATCAAAGGGTGAAGTAGCCCATTTCAATGGGGACTTCACATTGCTCCAAATGGATGCGAAGTGGGTTACTTTGTCTGTACTTCGCTAAGGAAATAAAACTTTGCTGCATCTGTACTTGAGTGGACAGGCTAGAAGACCATGACCTGAGTGAGACATCCCCAGATCTGCACACAACCCATCCCAGGGAGGTCAGTGTGCCACTGTACCTCGTTAAGACCCGATGATGATCAACGTGATCTACATCTTCAGGGAGGAGTGGCCAGCGATGCAGGTAACACCAGAAATGGAGCTTCTCCTGCTTCAGTAAAACAACAGCAAGCGTACCTGACCGAGACACTGTAGCAGAACCACTTCAACAATTTCACTCCTTTCTGCCTTCCACACTTCCTTCACGTCTGTCTTTTACTGACTTAAATTTTTGTGCCAGTTGTGGGCCTCCAGCAGAACTGCCTGACAGAAATTTAAAGAATCCTGTGGGTGGCATAACACTTTAGGGGGGAGTGTAACCATGACAACCAGCTCCATAAGTCACAACTACAGACTGCTGCAGGCAGAGGAACTGTTTTTGTTTACAAAATAAATAAAACACCTAAGAGTTTTCACCTTTCAACAGGAAAATATTTTTTTCTTCAAACTTATATAATAAAGTGCCCATTTTCTAAGTGCAATAATACACTCCAGCAAGGGTGATATTGAGTAATACTGGACCTTCCAGAGGCTATAAGGCCTGACACCAAATCTGGACCATCTGGTATTGCCCAATACTGCCCACTCTGTTGGGTATTATTGCTTACATAACACAAGGGTCCTAGTCAGACCACTTTATTTCAGTTTTGGTATAAGACACTTCAGGGTTCCTCAATGGTTGATGCCACTCAGATCCACAATATCTGAGAAGCAAAACTGTCTATTTCCTATTGTTTAACCAGGTGAGACACACTAAGCTGAAAGTGTGTTTACAAGTGCAACCTGGGAGCACAGGGAAATTAAATGACTTGCTCAGGGTCACACAGTATGCAAGTGGGGGCTATGGGATTCAAACCCAGGTCTCCAGATTTGCAGCTCAGAGCCTTAAACCACTGCGCTATACTGCCTCCCTTTCCCCTTTGTCAGCAAACTGGATATACAGTTGGTCATGGAAATACAAAGTCATGAGTTCTCAAAATGAAGGGAGTTCCTCACATTTAGGGATTTCTACTGCTGGAGAGATGTGGCTGTGAAATAGCCACACACACATTTCCTTTAGTCATGCCCAGCTTGCACCACTTTTTGGACAGCAGTGGAGAGAAAAGTGAATGTCCTAATCCTAAAATACAATTCCCTGACACCAGAATCTCCATTGTTATTACACTACCCTCATCACATTGGGAGGCATTTTCCAAGGGGCAGGAATAGCATGCCAGAGGTGCATATCCCACCTGCAGAGCACCGCATCCATGGAGTGATGCTCGGTGGTCATATTCCCATCCACCAGCCACTGTATAGCACCATCTGTCGCACCCCCAGCATGCCAGTACACGGGGGATCTTCTATGAACATGGGCAGGCATCCAATGGGATGCCTGTACTTGATCTGCCACTGGATCACTTGAGCCCACAGGGTGCCACAGCATGCAGACAGCCACAGTGTTGTCTTGACACTGGGGCAGGTGGGTAACTGGCCTGCCACCTCTGGTCCTCCATGAGGTACCTGAGGCTGGGGTGGCATGTTGGGGTGTCCCTGTGCCCCTTCTTCACCACCATGTCTGGTAGCAGCATTCCAGTGGCAGTGTACAAGCTATGACTGCCTCAGAAATGTATAGCATGTGCCCCCCCACCTGGCAGTCTCCGCTTTTGAGAATAGCATACAGCACAGGCACGACCCCCAGCACTGCCCACATGCAGAGATTGCTGGCTGGATGGGGGATCCAGTGCATAACAGTCCCGCACCTCCTTGGTAAATCGGGCGCAGTGGGACCAGCAGCTGTGGAGTGTCTATGTGCCTCTATTATGTGGCGGGGAGACACTCCGCACCATTTATAGCATGTCACATCAAGAGCAAATAAGTACTCTGTGGGAAATAGGTTTGGATGGATGCATTAATTGAAGAAATACAGCCTGGCTGAGAACCAGGAAACAATGGGTGTGTATAAAGGGGTACTTATCTAGCTGTGTCCCTGAGTCAAGTGGGGTGCCACAGGGATCCGTTTTTGCACTCATCTTGTTTAATATTCATATAGCTTCTTTAAACTGCAATTCCAAGTCATTGCTGGCAAAATTTGCTGATGATATAAAACTGGGAGCAGTGGTACTAAATGAAAATGATGTAAAATCATTTCAAGCAAATAAATATAGATATACTGTCAAAAACTGCGGCAAAAAGAAACTTGAGATTTAACATGGTTAAATGTAAAGTCATGCACCTGGGTGAAAAAAATACATAGTTACTGATATAATATTAATAGGCTCAATATTTCAATTTCTGAAACTGAAAAAGATCTAGGAATACAGATATCTAAAAATATGGAATTTACCAGTCACTGTATACTTATTGCCAAAAAGGCCCACAGCATTTTGGCCTCTGTAAGGAGGAACATAAAGAGTAGGGATAGAGAGATGATGGTCTTGCTTTATGTTTCACTCATCCATCCTCCTAAGGAGTACAGAGGCATTTTTTGGATGCCCAGGTTAAAGGGAGATGCTACGAGGATAGAGGGTGTCCAGAGATGGGCAACCAGGCTGATAAAAGGGTTGAGGGACATGTCATGTAAGGAGAGATTGCAAAACCTAGGACTGTTTTCTCTACAATACAGGAGATACAGAGGAGACATGGGTTTGGTGTACAGGGTATGTAGGGAACCTGACCTTTGGGAATGTATAGGACTAGAAAAAAGACCAGACACTACCATAAATAAGGTTCACCAGTATCAACTGAGGGTACCTGATAACATCTAAGGAATCTTATGAATCTTATGGAGAATAGGGCCCTTTAAAAACAGAGTACTTATACGTATTTTGGGCATAGTTTTATCAGCAGGAAAAAAGTAATCACCGGCTCTAGCTCGTAACAGAAGGAACCCCCGATGATTACACAGTGTGAAGATACAATATAGGCAGCAATAGGATCGAGGAGCTAGCTACACAAGTACAACAGCTGGACTCCAAACATCAAAACAGACGGAATCTATGGTTGATCCACATCATGGCTAAAAAGTCGGACATTATCCCCATAAGTCTTAATGACAGTACCCCTACAGGTCAAAGTTAGAAGAAAGGGGAGAAAGGAAACAGGATGCTGGCCAAATTGAAGAACCCCATGAGAGAAAGGGGTACCACCAGGACAGGGCAACAAGTACTGCACATATAAAGCATTGTTCTAGTCTGTATTACAATAATTGAAATGGACATACAGAGCTGTGATTTTCATTACAGAGACTATGCTGTAACTCACATGTTAACATTTTATATACAGTACCCCATGGACAGTAAAATTGTAATAAAAACTTCAGTTTAGAAACAATGATTTCAACAGAAGATATTTTTTACTTTCTCACCACCCCAACTTGTCACTTCTGGTCTCCACAGTGTTCCATTCTGCCCACCAGTCTCACTGTCCACTGCCAATCTCTGTTACTTGGCTGTCCAGATTTTCCACATGACCTTCGATGGTTCAGTTTATTATCACTGCCAAGGACCCCCTTCCTGGGGCAGGAGAAGGGAATAACATTTCCTGGGGGGAGGGGTTCTCCCAAGCATGCAGAGCTGAGGTAGCAGAGACTTTGTGCTTAGCGGACTGTTGCATTCGGGGACATGGCAGCTATCTTCCAGCAGGCAAGGATGGGTAATATATCCCATTTTCTGTGCCCCTCCAATCTCCCAGGCGATGTGCATCACAGCAATGACCTAGAGGTAGAACCAGCAGACGTGTGCCATGCTGGCTAAGACTGTGCACAACACTAGGTGTTGCTGTCTGAGCAGTGTTCCACAGAATCTTACTCAGGGAGGAAAGAATCTGTGAGGATGCCTTATCCCCCTTCCTGCTGGCTTCTGCTCCTGGTGTCCTGGCTCAGGCTCAAACCTCTGTTGCCAGTGCACCAAATGAGTGCCTCGCTGCTGTGCACCAAGGAACCTGTTGGCAGAAGAGATTTAAAAACTGGCAGTGCTTTCTTTCTTCATTAACTTGAGTCAATACTTAATGAAGAAGAATGTCGGAATGTAACAGAATGTTGGCCTAGAACTAAACAAAATGAGTCTGATTCACTCTATTGTGTTACAGTACACAGTGAGTAAACTAAAACGTTTTAGTTCACAGAGTGCACATTCTTAGGACCAGCCTCAAGCTTACTTGGGTGGGGGCGGCCTTTGTGATAGCTGCTCTCCTTTAAACTTTACTTAGCATACTATACCTCTTTCTGCCCCCTCCACTCCACCATGGAAAATTCATCAACCATCCTGAGATCTTGCCTTCAACAAGCTGTAGTCAGCTCTTTCAATGGTGGCTGGTACTATTTGGCACACTTTACTGTAGCACTGTACAGCCGTAGGAGTTCTACCTTGGTGGTGGTTTACAAAAAGGGACCAAAGTTCCTTGCTCTTTGCACAATCATTTGGTATTCTGAACTTGCCATGCCTGTTCCTTTGGCAACCTAGTTTTATGGGGTCACCACTATAGATTTGTTTAGCTGGAGGTGCTGTTCTTACAGTTGTCTGATGATCTATTTGTTTGGTGTATTTTTTTGTTCTTGTATGTGCTGTACTCTGTGAAGGACCCTGAGCCCTCTATATAGGATGCTGTATAAATAAAAATGACTTTGCCTAGTAATAACCCTTGATGGTCACAATCCTTTCCTGATTCTATCAGAAAGAAAAACATAGCATTGAAAACCACTGGGTCCACAAACAATGAAACTGATTGGACTTGCTTTTGAAGACTGAGAAATCAAGTATAACATCAGTTTAGAAACGCCAAATCTTCATATTGCACATTTTTCCAGCTCTGGTGCTAATGCTGGCAAATATCAGAAAATGTATTTCAAGGATCTGAGGCTCAAAGTGGACTACTGCCAACTTCATTGGTTATTAGTTTGTAGTAACAAACAGGAATCAAATGGCTCAGGGCTTCATTGTTCATTTTGTCTCAGCATGTACCTTAGCAGAAGGAGAGAAGTCGGCTAGGGGGGTAGACTCAGACTGGGTAATGAACATACAATCAGAGCCCTTGCTGAATGTTTCTATGGTAGTACAACTCATAATAAAAAATAAATAAATTATATGAAAAATAAAATAAGAGAAGGAAATATTAGGTGAAACTCTGTTCTCCAGTTATGAAAGATCATAGTATCAAGCAAATAGTTCTTTCAATTGTGATATCTTTTAATCCTTAACAGTCAATACTGAATTAGTATATCAAAAGGGCGTGGTATTGCTCAACAAAAGCAGCATTCTAAATCCCGCTTGTTAATTATGACTCATTGAATCTGAAATGTTTACACAGTGGATGATTGTTTCAAGGGCACATGCACATTTATAAAAGTATAAAGGGGACAGTAAATTTATGCTAATTGGCAGCTGTTTATTAAGTTCTTATTCTCAGAAAAGATATGCATTCTTCTGAAGTATCCATATTTAAGTGTATCTGAATAAAAAGTGATAGGTAAAACTGTAGTTTGCATTTCTAGTGTTTCTATGGGCAACATTCTGTTGCAGTTCATTTCATGGAATCACTGATGTGCAGTATTTACTATGTCACATTTTGTACAGAATGCTGATTATGAGCTGCTGACCTATCAGAACCCTGTTTAAGAGTTCTGTGCATAAACCATGACATACAGTATTTAAAACTCCAAATTATTGGTCCCAAGAAGAGAACTGTAACAGAATGCTGCTCATAAAAACAAGACGATGCAAAATACAGCTTGTTATATCACTTTTTATTCAGGTACAGTTAAATATGGATAATTTAGGTGAATGCATATCATGTCTGAGAATAAAAACTTTATAAACAGCTTCCAGTTAGAAATGAGTTCCTGTCCTCTTCTTACCAATAGCGCCACATGGCAACGGAATCATCCATTGCTTAACCCGGTCAAAAATGGACATCAGGAAAGTAATAAAGTTTCATCCCACTTGTCAGATCTGGTTTATTTGGTTGGCCTCCCTATGTATTATTAATTGTGCTCAATACATACTTTAACTATGTATGTACAAAAGCAGCTAACAATGCTGGCCATTTAACTTTTAATTATGCTGTTGCCAAGTCTTGGAATGTTTTACTAAAATCCTTGAAAGCAGCAGAATCTCTTAGTCATTAAAACATTTAATCAAACAGTTTTTTATCAGTAATAATGTATATCTGACAAAATCATCACACTATCCATGTTTCATTTCATTTTATTTAATTGCTTTTTTTATGTTTGCTTGCCAAGGGCATAGTGAACATTTTGATATCATTTAACAGAGAGGGTTTTGGGGGGCTTGGTCCTCTTCCACCAATCAAAAGCCTACAATCATCAATCTCCATCCCAGTACCACCCAGTTAACTCCTACTTGCTGTTCTCACTTTGAAGTACTCAGCCAATCACAGAAGTGGAAAGTGCAAGGTGCATGCTGCTGTGTTCATGTGTAATCCTGATAGTACTTCAAGGAATGTTTGTTGTGCTTTTTGTAATGCATTTGTTTCCTGAAGCCACCTAGTGGTACTTCCTGTCTTCTCTCTGCTCCTCAACCAAAGATCACTAGCTGTGCCAGTCTCTGAAGCCATTCAACAGCATTGTCTTTGTTCTCCCCCCGCTAATCCTGGCAATGCTAGTTTCTGCAACTGCATAGTGGCAGTTACCCCCCCACACACACACACACACACATCATGGCAATGATGATTTGTGCAGCTGCTCAGTGGCACTCCCTGTCTCATTCTACCAGGTAGATCAGAGAGGCTTCTCTGAGCCCCCACAGGGCTTGCAATCATACCTGCCTGCTGCTGCAGATGTTCTGAACTAAAATAAATAATTTCTCTAAGGTTTGACTTCAGTCTATGTTGTATAAAGTCAATGACATTTATTTCTGAAGTAAGATTTCTGGTTCTTTTTTCTTGGTTTACTAGCTTGCCACACCCACTGTATAATAATTAAACATCCTGGTGTGATGAAGTTATGTTCACCATTAGACACAAGTGCTAGCATCATCCTAATATATTCACAGTATGAATTTTGTATGTATGACCACATAAATAAACAGAAACTACCAATGGTCATTTTACATTTAGATGCACAAAAGGCATATGGACAGGGTGGCATGGCTCTTTCTACATTGAGCTTTGTGGCATTTCTCTTGCTGCTTCTTTTCCAGTGCTTCATTCATTGCCTCTACACCTCTTTTTGAGTGGCTGACTTTCACCCTTGCTCTCTCTTTCCATGGGTACTCAATGGGGCTGCCCTTTGTTGCCCTACTTATTTGCCTTATATATGGAACCGCTAGCACAACATCTCAGACAGACAAGGCTGTTCAGAGCATCGATATACATGGGTAGCAACTAACATGAGGTACTACACGAATGATCTGCTCCTCTATATCTCTGAACTAGAGCAGTCTTTGCCACTGCTGAAAACCTGTCTGCAGGCAATGGAACAATCAGCAGAATATAAAATAAATGAGCATAAAACTAAAGTTCTACAACTCTATTATCTCCCATCATGACAAATTAAGGAACAATATCACTTTAACTGGTGCACAGCCTGCATCAAATATCTGTGAGTATATACTGGATCACACACACTGCAACTGTATACCAACTTAACTACCCCCTAATAGAGCAAACAATACAGTTAGACCTCCAAAGGTACTTTCCTGTATCATATGTAACCCTGTCATCTGTATTGTATTGTCTAGGTAACTGACATGGAACCTATAAATAAGCATCTGCTCACTGGTATAATCCAAGACCTCAATAAATAAATAAATAAAATAATTAAAAAGATGGGCCCCTTACACTCTCTCTCTCTTTCAGTGAGTGGACTAAATCCATATGAACATGCTACATCAGTTTCTTTATTTATTCCAAACATTACCAATGACTCCCACCAGAAGTTACTTCATTAAATGGATTACATGGGTCTCCAGATTTATCCTGGGCAGGGGAAGACCAAGAATAACTTATGGCAAACTGCAACTGCAACTGCCCCAAGACAAGGGAGGCTTGGCCCTTCCTAATCTGGTCCAGTATTTGCAAGCTGCCAGACTGGGACACATCTTAAAATAGAAAGCACCATCCTTACAAGGATACACCTCCTGATCTACTTATTATTAGGAACACCAGACAGTTCTGTCCTAACAGACAACACAGCAGCAACCACAAGATCTTTCCTTTCCTTTTGTATAGCTTCTGTCTCCAAAACACATATAATTTTTGGGCCCATTGCCTCAACATACATGCATACTGTGTCAGATTCCTTCCAGCTAAAATGGGTCATAATGTCTGTCAGTGGAAAAATAGGGGACACGCTCATACTTTTCAGTTTTATGTAGACAGGCAACTAAAATTATTCCCACAGCTAGCAGTAGAATATTGATTAGTTAACAGAGATCATTATTGACATTTACAACTCTGCCATTATCTGACCTCAGCACTGGGTCTTAAGTATAATGAGACTAAATGTCCTCCATTGAAGAGCCTAATTCATGTGATAATGCAAGGGTCCTAGTCAACAACTTCATTTCAGTTTGCTGTAACACACTTCAGGATTCCCTAATAGTCGATGCCAGTCAGATCCACAATACCTGGGAAGCAGAACTATCTGTTTCCCCTTTGATGGCCAAAAGGACATCAATTTGATCATGGCAATACAAAAGCACGTTCCCAAAGTGAAAGGAGTTCCTCACATCCAGAAATTTCTCTTGCTGGAGAGATGCAGTTGTGAAGTAGCCAAACACACACATCCTATGGTCATGCCTAAGTTCTTACCATTTTTTGGACTGCAGTGGAGAGGAAAGTGAATGTCACAATCCTAAATTACAATTCCCTGATGCCTGAATCTGCCCTGTTATTACACTACCCTCATCATATTAAAAATAATGTAGATATATAGCTACTGGGCATGGTCTTGTTAGCAGGAAAAAAGTAATTACCAGGCTTAGGCTCAGAACAGAGTCCTCGATGAACACACAGTGTGAAGACACAATACGGGATATCTATCGGATGGAGGAGCTAGCTACACAAGTACAGCAGCTGGACTCCAAACATAAAACAAATAGAATCTATGGTTGATCCACATCATGGTTAATAGGTCAGATATTATCCCTTGAAGTCTTATATGATAGAACCCCAGTGAGTCGAAGTTAGAGGGAACAGGGGAGAGGTGACGGGGTGATGGCCAAATTGAAGAGCCCCATGAAGAGAAAGAGGTGCCACTGAGACTGGGCCACAAATACATATGAAAGGTTATTCTATTCGGTATTGCAGTAATTGAAATAGACATACACAGTTGTGATTTATATTACAAAGACAATGCTGTCACTCAGATGTAAACATGTAGTATACAGTACCATGTAGACAGTCAAATTTTAATAAAAACGACAGTTTTACAAAGGTGATCTCAGACAGAGAGTTTTTTTCTCCCTCCCACCATCCCCAATCTGTCACTCTGCCTGGTCTGCACAGAGTTTCATTCTTCCCAACAGTCTCACCCTGAGCTGCAATCACTGCTTCCTGGCTACCCAGGTTATCCACATGACCTTAGTATGGCACCCCTTCCCTGACCAGTGGGAAAGGAAATTACATTCCGGGGGAGGGGTCCTCCGAGGCATGAGGGCTGGGGTAGCAGTGAGGCTGCCTTTGGGGACTGTTGCACTGAGGAACATGGCAGCCATCAACCAACAGCAAAGATGGGTACTATTTCCCATTTTCTGAGCCCCTTCCTCTCCCCAGGGGTGCACACCATGGCAGCACCCTGAAGGCAGAACCAGTGAATGTGTGGTCATCCACAGTGGCTAAGATTCTGCACAACAGAGGTATTGCTCTCTGAGTGTTGCTCCACAGCACTCTCCTCAGGGAGGACAGTGTCCTTGAGGACACTCTATCACCTTCCCTGCTGGCCTCTGCTTCAGACGTCCAAGGTCAGGACTCAAACCTCGGTTGGCAGCATGCCAATTGAGGGCTCCACCACTCTGCACCATGGAGCCAGTAGGCAGAAGAGATTTAAAAAAAAATTGACAGTGCTCTTTTTATTGACTTGAGTCAATAATTACAAAAAAGGAATGTGAGAATGTGCCAGAATGACAGCCTTGAACTAAGCAAAATTAGTCTGATTCAATCTACTGTATTACAGTAAACAGTGAGCAAACCAAAATGTTTTATTACACAAAGTACACATTAGGACGAGCCTTACGCTTCAGTGTGTAGGTCCTTTGTGACAGCTGCTCCCCCTTATTCATCTTTTGACTTTCTATACCTCTGGTCACCCCCTCTGCGCTACCATGAAAAATTCACTGACTATCCCAAGGTCATTTCTTGCAGTAAGCAATCTGGAGACGGCTCTCTCGGTGGCAGCCACCATCATTTGGCACACTTTACAGTCCTACCTTATTGGTTTAGGAGTTCACCCTTGATGGAAGTTCATAATAAGGTACCAAAGTCCTTGCTTTTTGCACAGACTTTTGGTTCAGTGAACTCGCCATGCCTCTTTCTTTGGCAACCTAGTTTTATGGGGTCACAACTATTTATTTAACAGGAGGTACTGTATTTAATACTGACTGATTATTTATTCTGTGGCCCAGATATTCAAAAGGGTTGCACATGGCACAACAGTGTTGCACCATGCACAACCCACTGATGCGCTCTGGTACGATATTCAAAAGGGAAAAGTGCGCAGCACAAATCCCGATGCGCCAGAGCACTTCAGTAATGTATGCAGGCACAGGTGGGGGGGGGGTGCCCATGCATACTCTGCCCAGCCCGATATTCAGCCTGAGATGTGAAGAGCCATGCATGCACAACCCTTACCTGTGCCAGTACAAAGTTACACCAAAAAAAGAACAACTGATGGCCACCCACAGGTGAGCTGCTGCACTGCAGGGCGCAACACGGCAGCTGCCACCTGTGGCTGGCCACCTGAGTTCTGGCTACACCTGGCGGTGTCACCCCCATGCCTGATCGTGGGCATTTGTAAAAAAAACTATGTCCTATATCCCTGGTGGTCCAGTGGACCGCTATCTGCCTGATCGTGGTCATCTGTAAAAATAAACGATTCCAATGTCCAATATCCATGGTGGTTCAGTGGACCGCTATCTGCCCGATCGGGCATTTGTAAAATGAAAAATACATCCAATATCCCTGGTGGTCCAGTGGACCCCTGTCTGCCTGATTGTGGGCATTTGTACATAAAAATACATAAGTCCAATATCCCTGGTGGTCCAGTGGACCCTGTCTGCTGTCATCGGGCATTTGTACATAAAAATACACAAGTCCAATATCCCTGGTGGTCTAGGAATACCCCCTTCCCCACTCACCCACTGAGCCCAACCGGCCCGCTCCCCCCAGTCAGCCAGCAGGCGGAAGCACCCCACCTGCCTGCCACCCCACTGCCCACCGACTGACACCGTCGAAACGGCTGTACGCCCATTGGTTCACTGTGTGAGCCAATGGGCATGCAGCCTGTACCGTGCTACACATTCCAGATATGTGAAAGAATCATTCGCATATCTGGAATGTGTAGTACGGTATGGTTGACACCCATTGGCTCACGCCAGAACCAATGGAAGTACAGCCCTACCAACAGTGTCAGTTGGCGGGCGGCAGGGCAGCAGGCGGGTGGGGTGCTGCTGTCCGCAGGCTGACCAGGGGTGAGCAGGATGGTTGGCTTCAGTGGGGGTGGGGGTACCCAGACCACCAGGATATTGGACGATTTTTCATTTTACAAATGCCCGATTGGAGATAGCAGTCCACTGACCACCAGAGATATTGGACATTGGAATCTTTTTTTACAAATGCCCGATCGGGCAGATAATGGTCCACTGGACCAGCAGGGATATTGGACTTATGTATTTTTATGTACAAATGCCCACGATCAGGCAGACAGGGGTCCACTGGACCACCAGGGATATTGGACGGAATATTTCTTTTTTTATACAAATGCCCGCGATCGGGCTGCAGGGGGTGTCGGTCCCCGACGGATGCTGCCTGGCAAGGCGCCAGGCCAAGTCGTTGGTGATCAGCACACCTGCATGCAAAGGGGCCCATAATGACATGCAAATGGCCCCATGTGCGCCTTGCATATATTATGGCCCCATTTGCATGTCGAGTTTGACTATCACGGTTGCTGTGCATGGAACAATGAAACTTGGCTAGCGCATCTCCATGCTTCACTCTGGCCACTTGCGCTGGCTCAGTGCCACTGCGCCACGCACACTAGGGGTGGCCAGGGTGCCATATTCAATGCTGCTAAGCCATGGCGCAGGTCCATTGAATATCGCCCAGTCCACACCCCTGCACAGCCAAGTTGAGCTGCGCCCAAGCTTGCGCCACAGCCTGGCACAGTTTGAATATCTGGGCCTGTGAATTTATTTGTCCTTGTATACTTTGTTCTCTGTGAAGGATCCAGAGACCTCTATATAAGATACTGTAGAAATAAAAATTACTTTGCCTAGTATTAACCCTTAGTTGTCACTATCCTTGCCTGATTTGATCAGAAAAAAACATAGCATGGAAAACCACTGGGTCTACAAACAATGAAACTGCTTGGACTTGCTTTTGGAGACTGAGAAACTAATGTAGAACATTAATTCAGAGATGCTAAATTCTCAAATTATCTTAGACAATTTTCCAATTCTGGTGCTAATGTAGGCAAATTTAGGAAAACTTTAAATCAGTAACATGAATATTAGGCTCAAAACAGACTACTGTCCTATTAATTAATGGTTTGGAGTAACAAATAGGAATTAAATGGGCCAGATCTTTAACGTTCATTTCTATCTCATAAAGACTCCCTGCACCTTGAGATGAGGTGGTTTGCTAAGGGGGCGGCCAGCCCTGAATACACACACATTTTCCAAGCAAAAGCTCTTCAAGAACCACAACACAGCAAAATTAACAACTAATGTTGTAACTTATTTTCCACCTGTGTGAGCCCCTAGCACCTTGGCTATAAGCCTTCCAGTGGGTGTCATTTTTATCTCAGCATGTACCTTCACAGAAGGAGAGGAGCCCACCAGGGGGGTCAGCTGTGGACTGGATACAGGACTTACAATTATAGCCCTGACTGGTCTAGTAGTGGATCCTCTGGTCTGCATGGGAGCAGGAGATCATCATGGGATAGAAAAGGCCACAAAATAATTAAATAAAACAAATGCACTGCAATCAGCATCCTAACCCTTGTCACAGTGGCATGGATAGGATCTGGGAGCCATGGCTTTGTGGCTCACCAAGGGCCATAGTACTGGGGTGAGGGGTCATCCTTTGCTATGGCAGCCCTCTGGCTGGTGTACTGTCATCCACACTGACACTGGGCTGGCATGGTGCAATTGCCTTACTACATGTTACCCTCCACCAGCCCTATCTCTGACATAGCCCTTCCATGCCCCAGGCTAGACAGGCCATTCAGATGTATGGGCACTAGTGTGACAGGTCTGGGATGGTCTAATGGCTGGGGAGGGTTGTTAGTACATCTGTGGATGTCTCTATCAAAAGGATGCTCAGGATGCACATATCTCAGCCATATGTGTTGCTTATAGCAGAGCATGGTACCATATTTCAGTCATATGTCCCAGTGACCACAGCTGTAGGATACTGTGGGAAAATTCTGGTCCCTAGAAATGAACAATTGGCTTGTATTCAGGAAATTGAATTACTGTTAGTTAATATTTCATCCTGAGGGGGTCATGAGTTTCCCACTATATCCTTAAACATTTCTGGGCAATACTATAAAACCTTGCTAGAGTTATGCCCCCCAGCATAGTCCCTTTGTTAAACAAGCATTTGTCACCGCCAAATGTTTGTTTGCAGTGTAACAGAGCTTTAAAGAGTCCCTGATATTCATAGAATTATAGAATCATAGAAATCTGATGGCAGAAAATGACCATAATGGCCCATCAAGTCTGCCCTCTTCCCCCCCTTCAGTCATTACCTTTATCCCTGGCCCTTCCCCTACTCCTGCCTACCAACCTCATGTGCCTGTCCTCTGCCCTCTTAAATCCCTCCACCATTTCAGCCCCCACCACCTCCTATAGTAGCTTATTCCAGGCCTTCACCACCCTCTCTGTGAAGAAACGTCCCCTCACATTACCTTTATATCTTCCTCCTTCTAATCTTAGACTTTGCCCTCTAGTTATAGCCCACTCCTTCCTTTTAAATAAGCTTCCCTTCACCTTGTGTAGTGCTTCAAAGCTGGGGCACAACAGACATGAATAAATGAAGTAAAGGTGCCCCTTTATGGTCCCCAGGGCAGAGTATGTGGCAACGGGAAACAGAGGGGCCCCTGTGTGTAGTGTGCCCCCCCCTTACCAGAAGAGGGCAGGAAAAAATAAATAAATAAAGTTTACATTGCTTCCCCTGGTTGCCTGCGCTCTGTTCTGGACCACCCCCTGAAAAGCAGCGTGAGCCAGTGGAGCATTTTACAAAGTCCAGCTCATGCTGGCCCGTTGGAGACTGGCCAGCATTGCCAGGGACACGTGTCCTGAATGCTGGCTGGTTGAAGGAGTTGAGCCGTGTCCAGTAAAGTGAACGGGAGTTGCCGCTGTGCTTAGGGCATTGAAGAGCCTTTGGGGTATGCTCTTAGGCAACCCTGAAGATTGTCATCTGGTCATTGACAGATCAGTGAGGAAGAGAAAGGACGTGGATTTAAAGTCAGAAAAAGGGCTTACCTGAGACCCCACTCTCATCCCTCCTGGTAGCCATCTTGTCCAGTCTGTGAGGTGGGTCCATTGTTTCTGTGTGGCAGTCCTGTTCCAGTCCTTTTCTGCCACAATTTTTTTCTTTTTATTTTAAAATAAAGTGTACGGTCCCTTGTCAGCAGCATAGGAAGAGCCGCATCCTGAGAGAGGGAGAGACTGCAGCCATTGGGTGTCCTGAAGACCCGTGAGGTCCCCAGCCATCCGCCTTTCTGCCTGTCTGCCTGCCTGAATCCCTCCCACTGCCAACACCTCCCAGCCTCCCAATTCAGCCTTCTTCACCCCAGGCTATGCTGGTGAGTTGGCGGCAGCACTAAGGCAAAGAGATGACCACAAGAATCAAATTAAAATCTTTATTTGCATTTTTCAGGTGCAAGGCACCAGGGAAAATTGGATGACAGCTGAGGGAGGGACCGACCAGAGGGTCATATATAAAAAATTTAATATTTATCGTGGGCAGAGCAAAGCCCTGGGGAGGGGCCAGGTATATAGGCCCAAAAGAGGGGGAAATAATATAAATATTTATGAGGGCGGCAGAGCCAGAGGGAGATGATGTACAGGCCCTGCATAGGTCTCTGGAGGGATATTTAAAGGGGCAATATAGGCCCAGCATATTTAAAGAGGCAAGCAAGGCTCAAATAAGTATTTAAAGGGGCTCAGCCAAACATGGGCCCAAAGACTTGAAGGGGGCCTAGCCAAGCATAGGCCCACAGGTGTAAGGAGGGGCCCAATAGTCGTTTAGGCCCATGGGTGGTCAAAGGGCCTAGTCAGTCATTTGGGCCCGTAGTATTTTAAGTGAGCCCATTCCCAACTGTCAATGTGCCCACAGTGACAAGGAGCCTGATTCAGTTAGAGGGCCCCATGGTAGTTATGTCCACTGAAAGTCAGAAGTTTTAACCCAGAAGAACAAAGTACCTGTTTATTTGCTGTGGTGTGGTCTGGACATTCAGAGACTGTGCAGTTGACCACTACTATTGAACCTGTGACATTTTATAACATTGCCCTGAGCAATGCCTGGTGCTTCTCATGCCCCACAAATGCCAGAACTGCCTTGCAATTGCCTTGAACAGTGTCTGGTGTCCTGTAATTGCCCGAACTGCCTTGCAATTGCCCTGAACAGTGCCTGGTGCTCTTGGTGCCCCACGATTGCCTGAACTGCCTTGCATTTGTCCCAAAGAGTGTCTGGTGCCATGCACTTGCTCAAACTGCCTCGCAATTGACCGAACAGTGTCTGGTACCCCACAATGGCCTGAAATACTTTGCAATTGCTCTGAACAGTGCCTCGTGCTCCTGGTGCCCTGCAATTGCCTGAACTGCCTTACATTTGCCCTGAACAGTGTCTGGTACCTTGCAGTGGCCAAAACTGCTTTGCAATTGCCCTGAATTAAGCTCTACTACTTGTAGTAACCTGTTGTTATTGACGCTAGCACCCTGGCTACTAAGCTATGCACCCTCCATTGTGGCTGTGAACAGACTGCTGCATTATCCAGGATTAACCCAGGGGTGACTGAAGAGCTAGAATTAGCCAATAGTTAGGCCAGGCCCAATCTGTCTGACCTTCATTGCTATGTCCAGACCCTGATGAGGCAGTATGGCGCAGTGGGTTAAGGCTCTGAGCTGCAAATCTGGAGACCTGGGTTTGAATCCCACAGCCCCCTAGGTGCATACTGTGTGACCCTGAGCAAGTCACTTAACTTCCTCATGCTCCCAGGTTGCACCTGCAAACAAGCTTTCAGCTTAGTATGTCTCACCTGGTAAAATAATTGGTAAAAAAATTGGTAAATAAGGAAAAGTCATGTCAGCTTAGCAGCCATGCCGGCTCAATAGTTAGGGTTCCGACTAATTGAAGGGTGGGATTCCTATTGTTCCTGGGAAGAAGAAAGCTGCAAAATGACAAAAACTGCAAGATGACAAAAGCTGCAAGACAATGAGAGCTGCAAGATGATGAATACTGCCTGGCGCCTTTGTCCCAGATCCTAAGGTTCTGATACCCATAGCTGGCGGTCTGACCTGACCTTTCACCGATGCCAGGATAATGCTATGGACAAACCCACCATCCATCTCTCCAAGTGACCAGCGATCTGCAACAACCTTCCACTGACCAAGCAAGTCTTCATGCTTTCTGCCTGGTGATCTGGGATGACCTCTACCAGGCATCCATTGTTTTTCCTCGACAACCACTCTACTTTCAAGTGCATTTGGCCTGGCAGTCTGTTATGACCTATACTGGGCCATGCCATAAGTCTGTTCCTTAGGGATGAGAATCATCCTCTGCAGATCCCTGCTCCTTAGGCAGTTGCTTTTGAGTCCTTGACCCAGCTTGTGCTTGGCCCCTTTGTGGTCCAGTCATCCCTAGAAGCCTGGACTGACTATCAGCTAATTCTAGCTCTTCAGCCACCCCTGGGTTAATCCTGGATAATGCAGCAGTCTGCTCACAGCCACAATGGAGGGTGCTTAGCTAGGTATGGATATATTGTCCGAAATGCCTTGCAATTGCCCTAAACAGTGTCTGGTGCCCCGCAATTGCCTGAACTGCCTTACAATTGCCCTGAACAGTATCTGGTGCCCTGCAATTGCCCGAACTGCCTTGCAATTGCCCCAAATTAAGTTCCGCTACGTGTAGTAACCTGTTGCTATTGACTCTGGCATTCTGGCTACCAAGCTATGCTCCCTCCATTGTGGCTGTGAACAGACTGCTATATTATCTAAGATTAACCCATTGATGGCTGAAGAGCTAGAATTAGCCAATAGTCAGGCCAGACCCAATCTGTCTGACTTTCTTTGCTATGTCCCGACCCTGATAAAGAAAAAGTCAAGTCAGCTTAGGAACCATGCCGGCTCAATAGTTAGGGCTCTGACTAATCGAAGGGTGAAATTCCTGTTGCTCCTGGGATAAAGAAAGCTGCAAAACAATGAAAGCTGCCAGACAATGAAAGCTGCAAGATGAAGAGAGCTGCAAGACAGCAAAAACTGCCAGATGCCTTGGTTCTGATCATTATAGTCAGCGGTCCGACCAGATCTTTCACCAATTCCCAGGTAGTCCTATGGACAAACCCACCATTCATCTCTCCAAATGATCAGCGGTCTGCTATGACCTTCCACTGATCAAGCAAGTCCTCATGCTTCCTGTCTGGTGGTCTGGAATGACCTGTAGTCCATTTTTCTTCCTCTTCAACCATGCTTCTTTCAAGTGCATTTGGCCAGGCCATCTGTTATGACCTATACTGGGCCACGTGTCTCTTCCTTGGGGATGAGAATCATCCTGTGCTGATTCCCAGTTCTTAGGCAGTTGCCTTTGAGTCCTTGATCTAGCATGTGCTTTGCCCCTGTGCTGTCCAGTCATTCCTGGAAGTCTTGCCCCTAAGTATCCTTTTATCTCCACATTACCTCTTCACAGCTGAAATGAGGGTTAACCCAAATGTACTGTAACAACCCCAGGCCAGGGTGATAGAGTAATAGAGGTATAGAGTAACTGAGTTGTAGAGTAACAATACAGTGAAAGTAGGTACAGTGACAGTCTTTTCTAAAATTCATAGTGATTCTACAAGTAGAGTGCCTCCAGTGTGCCTGTTATTGAACTCTGTAGCAGTTAACCCCCTGCTGTTATCCCAGAATAAGCTGTTTGTTGCATTTGAAGTTGTCATATGGCTCTCCTTGCAACCTCTTTTCATCTACCTAGAATGAACCCAGAGCACTTGGTGAGTGGCAAAGATTGGTCACGTGATTAGTCTGGTGAGTGCTCTCTACACCTTGTTGATCTCTTCTACGTTCTTAAAAGTTTCAATCATATCCCTCCTCACTGTTCTAATCTCCAGTGGGTATAGATCCAATTCCCTCCACCTCTGCTTGTATGGCTTCTCCTGCATGCCATACACCATCTTGGTTGCTCTTTGCTGTACCCTGTCTATCTTATCAATGTCCTTCTGTAGATGTGGTCTCCAGAACTGGACTCTGTACCCTAGGTGTGACCTTATCATGGTTTTATAAAGAGGCATGATTACCTCCCTCCTTCTGCTGGTTATGCCCTTCCCAATGCATGCCAACATTCCATTTGCCTTCCACACCTCTTTGCTGCATTGGTTACATACATTTAGGTTGCTCGATATCATTATCCACAGATCCCTTTCTTGCTTGGTTGTCTGAATTTTCTCCCTCCCAGAGTGTAAGTGGCTTATGGGTTTTTACACCCCATGTGCATCACAGCACACTTTTTGGTGTTGAAATTTAGCTGCCAAGTTCTGACCTCCCTTCCGGAATCTTCAGGTCCTGCCTCATGACCTCTACCCCCCCCGGAGTGTCCACTCTATTGCAGATCTTCAATTGTCTGCAAATAGGCACACCCTCCCCTCCAGCCCATCTGCTATATCACTGATATAGATATTAAAAAGGAGAGGTTCCGGGTTGGCCTGGTGGTATTGAGGCACCGGACACTACAACTCATGCCAGAGTGGTGACCCTAGGTTGAGAGCAACCTTGGGTTGCTGGGGGTTGTCAGAGGAGAGAGAGGATCAAGTGTCTGATGGACTGCTTTCTTGTCCAAGGAGGGGAGGGTTGTCACCCTGCTCCTTGGCTGCCCACTAGCGGAAACTGGAAGGCAGCACTGGAGACTGGGAGACTCAAAAGTGCGGAGACATGACATGCACATGCACATTCATGCCACCAGGAGGAGGAGGGTGTATGAGAAAGAAAAACAGAAAAATGAAAAAAAAAGCAATATTAAAAAATAAAGGAAATATCCCATTACTGACCCCTGTGCACCCCACTCATCCTCCTCCTCCTCCTCCTCCTCTCCCTGTAGTGTACTCCGTTTACCACCACACTCTGGCCTCTGCCTCTCAACCAGTTTTCCACCCACCTAGTTATTTTCTGTCCCACCCCTAAGCTTTCCAGCTTATTTATTTGTCTTCTGTGAGGGATGGTGTTGAAGGCCTTACTGAAGTCCAGATAGGCTATGCCCACCACCCCCCTGATCAACCTCCTGCATCACCCAATTGAAGAACTGTATTAAGTTCATTTGACATGACTTCCCTTTGTGGAGCCATGCTGCCTATCATCCTGCAGGCCGCTGTCCACCAGCTACTCTACCACCCTTTCTTTTATTAGTGTTTCCATCACCTTGCCCACTACTGAAGTGAGGCTGAAGTGACCGGGTGATAATTTTCCAATACTTACTGACTGCCCCCTTGTCCAGTGGCACCACGTCTGCCCTATTCCAGTCATTTGTTGGAATAACCTAGAAAAACATGATATCAAGAAACAAGTTAACTTGTATTTTATGCTTTTTCTGTAATTGTCACCCTTATTTCTTTATTGCTAAGGACATTTGCATGGAAACAGGATCTCTGCTATAGTTGCTCTGTCTGCTTGTCTACTTCTGCCGTCACAGTTTTCTTCATAACATCATCATCTGTTGTTGTGGAGATAGTTATGTTGTCATAAACAGGGCATGATGATGTCATGTGTAGACAAGCAGCAAAAGCAAATAAAGTCCAAGGAACAGTAATCTTGTTTTTATGTCACTTCTCTCAATAATAAAGAAAAAGGGGGAAAGAATTGGTCAAACTAGAGTTCTGACTGAATAGTGCAGAGGGTAAAAGCACATAACTGTTAAACAGAGGGTCACAGGTTCAGCTCCCCTCCCCCAGTCACAAACAATATTGTCTAAGGAAATGTGAGTTACAGTAAACTTGTAGTGGGGCCAGTGGCATGGAGGGCTGAGATGCTAGATGTGTCACCTCCCACCACACTAGTGACACAGGTCTGGGAATGAACCAGGGTCGCTCAAGGGCCGGGGGGTGATTTGGCATCCATTGACAGATTTCCTCCTTCGGTGTTCAGGGGTGCAGTGTGTACCAGTGCTTGGCTGTCACCTAGTGGAGGGCAGGTGGCAGAGAAGCAGTCACAAGAACTGGAAGTCAGTAGCAGGCGCTGAAAGCTTGTACCATCTTCACAGTCTACATGTGCGCCACTGAAAGCCACTAGCGCTGACTCAAGGAAAGTAATGTGTGAAAAAGCATTCCTGTTGACAGGATAATGCTGCAGCCATGAAAGCATCACAGGTGGGATAAGTCCTGTATGTAGGAAGAAGGGCTGGGGGTGAATAGCAGAGAAAGACTGACCAGAAGGAGCAGGATATATGGATTATAAACTGACTTGTGTCTAACTCTCATTTTTGTCAAAGTTATCCACTTCTTATCAGGGACTGTTTAAAAGTATATTAACAATAAGTAATTTAAGTCAACCTTTGCTGGTGTTTTCTGTTTGTTATTGACATGCTGTTAACATATTTGAAAGTATTATATTTGCAATCCACATGACGTTTTTTTCCCATTTCTATTTAGTACTTTCAGATGAAATGGTGAAACCAGTCTCCCCGGGGAGAACCCAACCTCTTCCAAGGGAGGCTCAAGCAATCCTGAAAAGGTACTGTATTTAAATTTTGAGTTTTAAAGCTGGCTCCATGGTGCAGAGTGATAGAGGTTCATTCAGCACACTGGCCACCTGGGTTCATGTCGAGCTGGGGGAGACAGGAGCTGAGGCCAGCGAGGAGGGATCAGAGTGTCCTTTGGATACTCACCTCACCAGGGGTGGACCAGTGGGCATGAGCCTGCATTGCTCTTGAGTGACTCCTGTGGGCCCATTGTAGCAGCACACTTAGTGGCCTGGGAGACCATGTGCTGATGGTGCATCTTGCCATGGACACTATGTGTGTGCATCCTCATGGTGGGCAGGAGAGGAGAAAACTAAAGATGCCAAATAAGGTAGGCTTACTGAATTATGGCAACCAGTCTACCTGCTATCCACGTAGCCCAAAAAGTGTCCTTGTTGATCCCTTCCACTGTGTGTGTGCCCCAGTGTTGTAAGCAATGCCTTTCAGCAAAATCTCTCCTCTCCTGCTAAAGCCCCCACAAAGGGATATGTTGGGTCAGCTGTGTGCCACAGCTCGGGGGACAGCAGATGGTGACGGTACCAGATGGTGGGCTGGGGTGGGACGAGGCAGCCTGAAGGAGTGGCCAGCCTAAGGGAACATGGGAGTATGAAGAAATAAAGCACAAAAAAAAAGTTTGAGTTTTAGATATTTTGTGAGAAAGGATGAGACAAACTGAAAGAGGATCATTTTTGTATTTATTTACATATTGGTGACCTGGAAGGGTACAATGAGCCAAGACTGATTTCAGGTGTGCCAAGAGAAGGTTAGAGAGAGAATACAGTTCAAAAGGCTAACTGCAGAACAGCCAAGCAATACAAGCTGAGCAATAGTGCAAACACATAGCAACGATTAACAATTATGAGGGTCAAAAACTGATCAGTTAGACTGGTGACAGAACAGCCCAAATAAAGTGGGTAAGCAGAGAGGTATTAGGAGCAGAAGCAAGAGCAGGAGGGAGCAAAAGGATTCCTGAGAAGTTGCTTAAGATTACAGTAAGAGGGAGAAGAAGAGCCAATACAGTGCTTCTGTGCCACAGAACAAGGGGGCTCTAAACACATGTATTGTGCACCTACCTCAGTGTATCACATGTACCCCCAAAAAGTCACACAAGCAGAAAAACTGCCAGTGTTGAAGTCAGCACCTAGCGAAAACATAAGTAACATTGAATCTACAAGTTATTCAGTAATGCCCACGGTAATTTTTTTATATTCCAAAACATGTAGAAACAGGAAACAATTCTCACCCACATGAGCTATAAAAAGACACAGCTGTTGAAAGGGCGTCCCATATATCTTGCCACTTCCTAGGACAACTAAATGCTAAAAATATAGGTTGCAGCTCTCACTCCAAAGATAGTTTATAAGCAAGCTCTGCAGCATAGCATCTTATTCTAAAGTCAAACTTGAAATGCCAGCATATCAAGAAAAATCAGCAAAAACAACAAATTAGTAGCCTGAGTGGCCTGAGCATCCCCTTCAACATGCCATCACAGTATTTTTATTTTTATTTATTTAGAATATCGGATTACAACCTCTGAGTCAGGGATTCATTTCCAAAAGCTCCACGTCAGGTACAATACATAACAATAAGTGTGGCCCTGGAACTGCTACCTGCTGGCAGCAGGACCTCTGCATCCAGCCCGCCACCCCCTGACCAAGGAAAGCAGGTACATTTGGTCAGCTCCTAGCTCGGAGCTGTGAGGCTTCAATCCCCATAACTGGATTGGCTCCTGGGGACTGTGGCGCTTCCTGATTGGATGCTGCAGATCCCCATTGAGAAAGAAAGCATACAAGGCACCTTTTTGAAAACACAGCTGGACCACTGCCTTGCTGTACTGCTCTCTGGAGAATTTTTTCACCCCCCCTTCCTCTCCTCCCCTCCCTCCTTCCCCATCTCCCTCCTTTATTAAGTACACTTCCCCAGTAATCCCTGCCCCCTGAGGCCTCACACTAGTTAGCTACAGCAACTCCTTAAAGGGGCTCTCCTTTCTGTAACTTCTTAAAGGGGTGATCCTCTCTCGTGCCCAAATAAGTTATCGTTCTCAATGCATCTGGGATCAAGTGCATTGACCCTGATTCTGGTCCTCCTCCTCCTTTCTACACCAGCCCCACCTTATTTAGGACCATAACCCTTTATGCATAGTACCCCCTCTTATCTGCAACACCTCTACCAGATTCCCCCGACACTTGATCACCTCCCCCTTGGTACCCCCCACACTTCCACCCCTGCTACTTCTTACTTCCCACTCATACCTTGGTTTCTTCTCCTCAATGCCTTTCCCACCCTTCATACTCTACCCACCCCTTGCACCCCAGCACCCAACCCTGTGTCCAGTCGCAAGGGAGATGCCACAATCACTACCACGCTTTGGTGCACCTAATCACCCTCCTGTTGCTTCTATCAGGTAACATTCATCCAAACCCTAGCCCCGTGCCCAACATTATGAACAAGCCTGCCCAGGCTCAAGGACTCCACATAGCTTCTATGAATATCTGCAGCCTCCTTAAGAAGGCTGCTGCATTCCAATGCTGGGTTACTCAGCACCAACCAGAGATTGTCGCACTCGTTGAAACCTGGTTATCCAAATCCACCCCCGGCTCCTTCGACTCCCTCCCTGGTTACACCCTTTTCAGGGAAGATCGGGTGGGTAAATGCGGAGGTGGTTGTGCTGTCTATAT
This sequence comes from Neoceratodus forsteri, assembly GCA_016271365.2. NCBI lineage: Eukaryota > Metazoa > Chordata > Ceratodontiformes > Ceratodontidae > Neoceratodus > Neoceratodus forsteri. Next base: position 762,549,888 of record CM028138.1, on the reverse strand, counting down.
GCGTGACTCCCTCCTTGGACATGCACATCCCCACCCAAGCTTGATAATGAGACACAAGCCCTAACACTAAAAATCTCCCCCAACCCTGGTAAAGGCCCACTCTTTCTCACCGTTGCCTATATTCCCTCCAGAAAGCAAGACCTCGCCATTCAGGCACTTACTCACTACCTCTCTGGTCTACCACCCAAAATGGCCCAGATAATTGTTGGTGACCTGAATATCAACTGGCTCTCTGCTGCAGCATCCCAAACCAGAGATATCTTTGCCACCCTTGACATGTCCCAGCTTGTCACCACCCCAACTAAATTCAACCCCTCTACTGGCTCCAGCACCCTCCTGGATATCACTGTTACCAACTGCCCCCAGAGGGTACTCGATATTAGTGTACTTTCCAACTCATTTAGTGACTGCTCACGGTCGTATTCTCTTGGTCCGCCATCAACAGCAAACCTGCACCACAAACCACCCAGTGACGTCGTCTACTCCCAGGTGGCCTGCATCACTTTAAACTGTACCTCTCACAACTGGATTGGTCCCCAATGAGGCTTGCACCGTCCATAGAAGAGGTATTGGATTTTTTCACTCGCATTTTTAACACTGCCTGTGACCTATATGCCCCCTTCATTAGAAATCGCACCAAAAAGCAAAACATGCCCTGGGTTACGCCCCTCCCTCCTTCACAAACTAAAATGAGAGACAACCTATGGCACATTGCCATGGAATCTGGCAAGCCAGCTGATAGGCAAGTGTACAACGCTGAGCACAATAAATATACTTGGGCCATTCGACAGGCCAAAGCCCAGTACTACCAATCCGCTCTTGTCTCCTCCTAGGGGTCGGCTAGAAACTTTTGGGATAATGTAAAGGAGCTGAATGGGAAATCCCATTCCCCATCCCTCTCTTAACTCTCCTTTAATGGAACTGTCTGCTCTGACACCCTTGGCATTGCAGACTGCCTAAACCACACTTTCTCAGACCTTAGTTTAGTCCTTCCCAGTAACTTCTTTGACCCCTACCCAGCAGCACCCCTGCCCACTCTCCAGAGACCTCCTTTCTATTTACATACCATCTCCCTGTTGGAGGCTAGACCCCTTCTGCAAAAAGCTGTTAGTAGTAACAACCCCAGTACCAACCTGCTGGACACTAGGCTACTTCATCTGACATTGGATGCTATTCTGGTCCCACTTACCAGGCTGCTCAACTGCTCTCTATGCCTGGGGCAGTTCCCCAGCACATGGAAAACTGCCGTCATCACTCTCATCCTAAAGAGTGGCGATCGAGCAACCCCGGGTAACTATCGACTTATCTTCATCCTCCCCCCACTCTCTAAGGCCCTCGAAAAAGTAGTTGTCAACCAGCTTGCTGAATACTTGGCCATGCACAATATCCTGTGCACTGAACAGCATGGCTTTCATGTAGGTCACAGCACCACTGCTGTGCTACTTGAATTCTTCAACTTCCTACACTCTGATCTTGATGCTGGAAGTCCTGCCAGTGCTGTATTCATTGACCTCTCCAAGGCCTTTGACATGGTTTGCCATCCTCTCCTGCTTGACTCCCTCAGATACCTCAGTTTCTCCCCCGGCCCCCTTGCATGGTTCACCAGCTACCTCTCTGCCAGAACTCAGTGTGTAAAAATCAATAGCACCCTATCTGGCACACGATCTGTCCACTCTGGGGTTCCCCAAGGCTACATTTTAGGCCCTCTCATCTTCAGTCTCTACCTCAGCTTCCTCCCCTTGGCCTGCCCAAGTAAGATCCTCCTCTACACAGATGACGCTGTGCTCTTCGCCACTGACCCCATCCCCAACACACTCCAGGCCACCCTCCAACAAATTTTTGATAAAGCTGAGCTTTGGTTCACATCACGAAGGCTAGTCCTGAACCTAAAAAATACCAAAGCTATGCTCTTCTCGCATGGCCAAAGCAAAGTCTGTGGTACTCCTCTCGTGATACTGCCTAGCACACTAAACCCCATTGAGCAGGCTTCCTCCTACAAGTATCTGGGCATTACCTTTGATTCAGCACTCTCCTTCCATTCCCATATCAATGCCCTTTCTGCTGCCCCCAATGTCAGGATTGGACTGTTATACCGCCATAGGGACTGCCTACCACAAGAGGACCTTAGATTGGCAATCACCTCCTTTGTCCTGTCGCTTATTGACTATGGACTGCCCATCTATGCTGCAGCTGAGAACGCTGCACTTGCAAGAATCCAGCTCTCTACAAACAAGGTCTGCAGGCTAATGCTAGGAGCCCCTAGGCGCACCCATATGTGCCTGCTGTACTCCACCACCAACTTGCTCAACCTTGAAGAAAGGCTCCGCTTCCAAACCTGCCTTCTTGTAAAAAAGACCCTGCTAGGGCTCTCCCCCACTGGGGTCGCCACCTCCCTGCAGCATGCCTCCCCCTCAGTCTCTACCCACAGCACTATCAAAACCTCCCTTACCGTCCCCAGGGTAAGGACCTCTATGACCCAGAGATCCTTTTGCTATCGTGCTCCCTCCTGGTTCAATTCCCTTCCAGCTAATATTGCTGACTCCACTAAGCTTGGTCCTTTCAAGGTCACCCTCAGAAGCCATCTGACAAGCACTCGCTGCTGCAACTGCACATAATCCCCCACCTGTCCCTCACCCTCACCCCTATGCTGGGTCTGCCCTGTCTACTTTTGCTTTATATCTGGGGTCTCATGCAACTTCTGCTGACTAATGTAATAAAATATCTCTGGTTGCTATCTGACGTGGTACTCGTGTATCTATACTATGACTACTGTGATCTACCTATTACCAAGCATGTACCACCACTGAATGTCTGTAACACTGGTTGCTTTCTTAATCTAAGCATTATGTACTGTGCTGTTTGTTTGCTGTGATGTATTGCTCTCTTGATGAGGTGTCTTTGTAAATGAGTCTATGACTCAAAGGTCTGTAAACCAATGCCCTAATAAAATAAATAAATAAATAAATAATCATAATACAATATTACAGTAAGAGTAGGGAAGGAAAGTAACAATGGGGTATAGGCAATATATATATCAAGTATACAGTATAACAGTGGAGAAGGAGACAAGATAACAACAGGGTATGAGCAGTACTGTTAGACCTCTACAGCAGGGTAGCTATACAAGTCCTGAGTGGAGCTTGTGAATGTCAGTGAACAGTACAATCAATATTAAGGTAAGGCCTATATGCTAGCAGGTGGTGCATGCAGTCGGGATACCAACATTGTCATTAACACACAGTAGCAACAGTGTGATAAGTTTATCTATTAACCCAGAATCTCCGTCCATAGGCAGATTCCTTTACTTATTAGGAACAATGGCAGCAACGGGTGGAGATTATGTGATTTTTTAAGGCTGTTTTGAAGGAGCCTAATCTGGAGATAGAGGTGATGGCCCAGAGGAGCTCATAGTACCAGGATGGTGCTCTGTAGGAAAAAGACCATTGTGCAAGGGTGGTTGTGACCCTGGGAACAGCCCATGTTAATTAATCTGCCGTGCAGGTGTTTGCTGAGGTATGTGCAGCATGGAAGGAGGCTGCGACTCTAGTGTGAGTAAGGCCTAGTTGGATTTTCTTAGTAAGCAGACATGTTTAACAACATGCTCTTTCATCTAGGGTGAGGATTTTTGTTAGCTCATACAGGGTACAGCTGTGGGTACACTTATCCACTCCAGCAAGGAGCCTACAGGCTTTATTAATGGCAAGGTGGATTTTATTTAGTGCAGTGTGGTCAGTGGCCAAGTAGATAGCTAGCCCGTAGTCTACAAGGGAGAGAAAGGAGGAGGTAATGGCAATGTGTAGTGCCTCTGGCAGTAGGCAGACTTTGTGCTGAGACAGTAGACCTGTGTGTGTATTTTTGGTAGAGGAAAGATTACTAATATGTGGGTGGAATGATAGATTAGGATCGAAGGTAATGCCTAGATATTTATATGTGTGGAACTCATCCAGTGGGAGGTGGGTTTTGGAAATGATTGTAAGTTGGGCATTGTAGTCCTTATTCTGGCGATGGGAAAGATCATTGTTTTAGTCTTTTTTATATTGACCATGAGCCTGTGGTCAGTGAACCAGTTTTCAATGTGGTTGAAGGCAAGTTGTTGGGAGGACTGAAGAATTGTGGGATCCGAGTGGGAGGTATACATTATCGCATCATCTGCATAGCGAGAAGGTTACATGGACATCATTTAGGCAGGGTATTCAGGAAGATGCTGAATAGCCGTGAGCCAAGGATGGAGCCCTGGGGGACACCCGAGCGGACTGATAGGGTGGGTGAGAGGGTGCTGTTTATCTTCACACATTGGGACCTATCTATGAGGTAGCTTGTGAACCAAGCTATGGGTCCAGGGGGACAGGCCGGTGCAGCGGATAGTATTTAGGAGCAGGGTGTGGGAGACTGTGTCGAATGCTTTTGACAGGTCTATGAATACGGCTCCCGCTAGCAGCTTCTTATCAAGGGCATTGTGCAGCGAGTTGGAGAACTCTATGAGGGCAGTAGTTGTGCTGTGACTGGCTCTAAAACCATGCTGTTCCCTACATAGGATGCCATGCACAAGCAGGTAGTCTGTGAGTTGTGTGGCAATGATTTTTTCCAGGGTTTTCAAGAGGAGAGGAGAGGGAGTATGGAGATGGGCCTGTAATTATTGGGTAATGTGGGGTCTCCACTCTTTAGTATTGGTGTGATGGTGGCCACCTTCCAGTCAGCTGGAAACTGCCCTAGGCATAGGGAGAGGTTAAGGATATTTGTTAGAGGGGGGAGCACAGAGTCCAGTACCAAATTAAGGATTTTCATGTCGAATGAGTCTTTGCAGTAGTTTGAGCCCCCTAGGGCTTTTTTAAGGTAAGAACTTGCTTCGCTCATAGTAATAATCCTGAGGTAGAAGGAAGGGTAGGTATTGCTGGGTTCTGCAGTCATAGGTGTGTGGTCAAAGAAGTTGTTAGGGAGAGCTGTGCTTAGGTCCGAAAATGCTGCATTTCGGCTGCTGGCGATTGTGAGTGGGTCCGAGGTGATGTTATTGTTGACAGTTAGCTGGGTGGGAGGAGGCATCCTGGATTTTCCATTCATTTCCTTTAGGTTGTCCAAGAACAACCTAGCGTTCCCCCAGGATGAGGTCAGGGTGGATTTGTAGTAGCTAGATTTGGCCATTCTAATTGCACAGGTACACTTGTTGTGAGCCATTATATAGCCTGCACACCAGAGGCAACTGCTTTGTACCAGAGGTTATCATGGTTCTTTATTTGCTGGATCAGTGCTGGTGTGATTCAGGGGGAATTTCATTTTTTGGTTTGAACCTTTGTGAGCAGGGAAAATGTATCACACGCTTTGTTGAATGTGTGGGTGAAGTATTCAAGGGCTACATCTATGGAAGTGGCACGTCTGATGGGTGACCAATCACACTGGGCCAGATATTGCCTTAGTTTAGTGAGGTCACCAGGTTGAAAATGGCGTCCGGTAAAACTGCTTGGTTGGGGTAGTCACCGTTGGCATGACGAGTGAAGAGGATGGGAGAGTGATCGCTTAATGAGTCTGGGAGTACAGTTAGGCCTGAGATTCTGTTAGGTCAATTCATGAGTAGGAGGTTGATTAGGGTGCCAAAACCATTTCTGGGATTAACGCTGGTTGGCTGGTCAACTAATTGGGTTAGATCTAGTGCTGAGAGGGTGTCTTTTATTGGGGAGGCCGAGGTTGATAACCAGTTCACATTAAAATCCCCCAAGATAATGTGCTCTGTTTTGAGTGGGAAGCTGGAGATGTAGTCGGTCAGAGATTGCAAAGCTGAGGCTTGGTTACGTGGTAGGATGTACACCACCGTAATGGTTACAGGGGCTCTGGTAGGGTCAGGTGTGAGTTTTAGTGTCATAGCCTGTGTCCCATGGTTCAGGGAAGGTGTTGGTAGGCTTTGGCATAATAGCAAGTCTCGGATGTAGAAAGCACACACCCCTCCCTGTTTGCCAAGCCTGTCGGCTCTATAAGGGGTGAGGCCAAGAAGTGCGACAGCAGAGTCTGGGACCTTCTTCGACAGCCAGGTCTCAGTAAGGGCTAGCACAACTGGTTGATGCAACTGCATCCAGCATTGTAGCTGTGCTATGTTTTGGGGTAAGCTGCAGATATTCATCGCAGCTATACTTAGCCCATGGCATGAGGTGACAGGATTGGCTGAAAGGGGGCTTGGGTTAGGGTGAACATTGCCTGACATAAGTAGTAGTAGGGTGAAGATTCTGAGTAGGGTCAGTACTCTCTGCTTGCAGATGTTGGCATGATGTTTTTTAGTTGATGTGCTGCCTGTGCAAGGGATGGCTAGGGAGATGAGGGTGGGGTAGGAGAGGAATGCAATGGGATATGGGGGGTGGTATTGAGAGGAGATAGGTGGATGAAGAGTGGGGGGGTGCAGTGGAGTTACTGTGACAATGAGAGTAGGTGGGAGCCAGTGTTGCATCAAAGGGGTGCCAGGGGGGTGAGTCACCGAAGAGGGGCTGGGGTGTCCCTTGAGAAGGATGAACGAGGTGAGGAAAAGGGTAAACATTCTAGTGTTGGTGCGCTGCTGCCAGGGTAGATGCCAGGATTTGAGGGTCAATGGGGAACTGTCTCTGGTGATATAGGAGAGAGATTATTTGGGGAGAGTATGAAGGAGAGAGAGAAGGAACAGAGACCAAAGGACATAATATATAAGTTTACAGTTAGGGGAATCAATGGTTGGGAATGTAGGACGATGCTGCCTCAAGTGGTGAGGTGTTATAAGCTGCTTATGGTAAAGTGGGTGGATTAGTTCAGACTCAGCCTCAACCCTATTGGTTCTTTTCATGCTGCCTCATCCCTATAAGGGTGTGTCGACCAAGAGTGGTGGTGGGGTTGGTGGTGAGCCGACGTGGAGTGTCAGCAGGGCAAACACCAGTCCAAAACTGCGTCACAGTCCTGTGGCTTACTGTGCCCATACTCTGTGTTCCGTACCTGCTGTTCATCTCTGGGGGTTGGGAAGAGCATCTACGAGCTGGCCCTCGCGACCCTCGCAAGGATCCTGAATGTGTGGCTGTGGTCTGCTGTTCATCTCGGGGGGTGGGGGAGGGCATCTATGAGCTGGCCCTCGCGACCCTCGCAAGGATCCGGAATGTGTGGGCAGTAGTCTGCTGTTCATCTCGGGGGATGGGGGCGGGTGTCTATGAACTAGCTCTTGTGACCCACACAAGGATCCTGAATGTGTGGGCTGTGGTCTGCTGTTCATCTCAGGGGGTGAGGGAGGTGTCTACGGGCTGGCCCTCACAACCCTCGCAAGGATCTTGAATGTGTGTGCTATGGTCTGCTGTTCATCTAAGGGGGTGGCTGAGGTGTCTACGAGCTGGACCTCGCGTCCCTCGCAAGGATCCTGAATGTGTGGCCTGTGGTCTGCTGTTCATCTTAGGGAGTGGGGGAGGCTGTCTACGAACTGGCCCTCGTGACCCTAGCAAGGATCCTGAATGTGTGGGCTGTGGTCTGTGGAAAAAGGTAAGAGAGATCAGTATATACAGTGATGCAGGGGAGGAGATTAGCATAAATTGCAGGCTACTTTAAGTCTGTGAAGCTGCTACAACTTATTCTGTAAAATTAGAAATCCTTTGTATTTATTTGTTTTATTTTCTTTTTTCCCCAGTTAAAGCTATCGGGATATCTTTTTAAAACAATTCCTTTTAATGCACTACAATAAAATTCCTTTAAGCTATTGGGAATATTTTAAAACAATTCCTCTTAAGGCATTACAGTAAAATTCCTTTAAGGTACTAGTATCATAAAGCTTTCCCTTTTAAAGGCCCTTAAGGTACAGTTTTCACAGGCTAAATAAATACAAAATAAACTATCTCCTTTGCTGGGCCAACAGGAATCTTTTACATTAAAAAAGGTGCCAAAGCAAACACCATTCCAAAACTGCACCACAGTCCTGTGGCTTACTCTGCCCGCGCTCCATGTTCCATACCTGCTGTTCATCTCGGGGGGTGGGGGAAGGCATCTAATAGCTGGCCCTCACGACCCTCGCAAGGATCCTGAATGTGTGGGCTGTGGCCTGCTGTTCATCTCGGGGGATGGGGGAAGTGTCTACGGGCTGGCCATCGCGACCCTCACTAGGATCCTGAATGTGTGGCTGTGGCCTGCTGTTCATCTCAGTGGATGGGGGAGGTGTCTACGGGCTGGCCATCGTGACCCTCACTAGGATCCTGAATGTGTGGCTGTGGCCTGCTGTTCATCTCTGGGGATGAGGGAGGGCGTCTATGAGCTGGCCTTCGTGACCCCCACAAGGATCTTGAATGTGTGGGCTGCGGTCCTCTATTTGTCTCAGTGGGTGGGGGAGGGCATCTATGAGTTGGTTCTTGTGACCCTCACAAGGATCCTGAATGTGTGGGCTGTGGTCTGCTGTTCATCTCGGGAAGTGGGGGAAGGTGTCTATGAGCTGGCACTCGTGACCCTCGCAAGGATCCTGAATGTGTGGCTGTTGTCTGCTGTTCATCTCGGGGGTTGAGGTGGGCATCTACGAGCTGGCACTTACGACCCTCACAAAGATCCTGAATGTGTGGCTGTGGTCTGCTGCTCATCTCAGGGGGTGGGCGATGGCATCTACGAGCTGGCCCTCGCAACCCTCGCTAGGATCCTGAATGTGTGGGCTGTGGTCCGCTGTTCATTTCAGGGGTGGGGGAGGGTGTCTAAGAGCTGGCCGTCGCGACCCTAGCAATGATCCTGAATGTGTGGCCTGCTGTTCATCTCAGGGAGTGGGGGAGGGCATCTATGAACAGTATTGCATGCTTTCATATCGACCCGACTGGTCATCATCGTCAAAGCTCTGGTGATCATCTGCTAATACATAACCTCTGTGTATCTTGCTGCCAGCTGCTGTTTCTTGCAAGTAACAGTCATTTGCATAATGTTACAGTATTTACTTTATTGATGTTGTACCAACCCATGTACCATATCAAGTCTAGTCATTTGTATAATACAAGTGACTTTACTTGAATGAGACAGCACGTGGCAGTGGAGGTGAGCAGAGTGTAAATGCCGGTCACCATTTCTGGGTGGGGAGATATATGCATGTGCTGATGCTGAGGGGTCGACAGTTTTTCAAACTATTGTCTGGAGTGTCATCATGAACCTTTGCTGAAGATAAGCTGGGCAATAGTCCTTAGTGCATGCAGTTTTTGCAGTAATATTTTTCTGCTTAAGAAAAATGTTACTCTAGGGTGTGTACTGGGACCACTACTTGTCTCACCTTATATTAATAATATACCAAACGCTGTTTCTTCATCTGTTTTACATCTGAATGCAGATGAGACTGTACTGTATTCTTCTGATACAACTCCTGATTGTGCCATAGCTTAGCTCCACAAAGATCTTGCTTCTGTGCAAACAGCACTTTCTTTTTTTTGCTTACTACTTAAGCCAAAGAAAGAAAAAATGGAGCCTGTTTGCTAAGAACAAGATCGAATTTTCATTCTTAAATGGTTCTTCCCAGATAACATTATGGCAACACAAACTTGAAAACGCTGACATTTATAAAGATCTTGGTATTTTGGGGAGGATTGATTTACATATTTTTAAGGTTATATTAATTTTCATTTTTTTCCAAGGCTGAACATTAAATTGTGATTTTTCTAGCAAAACAAAGCCATTTTCATTTTAAAGTTAGACAATGTAGTGTATTTGTATCCAGTATGGAAGAACTTACACTAAAATGCCTCTAACTCTCTTTAGAAATCTATGAATCTCTGTATCACAGTGCTGTTCAGTTTGTGACCGGAGCCTCATATAAAGTTTGTACAGTAATTGTTTTCTTCACAAAAGACAAGAGTGTAGTTTACTCATTGAGTCTCCATCTGAAACAGTCTGCAATTACACAGAGGTTTTAAACTTTGAAAGCCTTTAGTGGCCATAATTTAACAAAATGTAGCTGTTTCTCAAGCATGGCACGCTGAGCAGACATCCCTGTGCTTGGACTTTACTAGCTTTTCCACAAGGGTGGGTTCTATTGCCAGGTTTACACACACACACACCTATATATATATATATATATATACATATACATATATCTGATTTAAAGTAAGAGTGCATCTCAAAGAAACATCGACAACAATGGAAGAAAAGAACAACGGTCCATCCAGTCTGCCCATGGGTCCCTATATAGCCAATTACCTGGCGAATTTGGGGTTTTACCCCTCCCCAGCAGTTATCCAGTTCCTTCCCCATTCTTGACCCTGCCTGTTATGACTATCTTCTTTGGCTACACGTAAATTCATCCCAGGCAGTTCATCATGCAACAACATGCTCTGTCACAATAGCTCCAGCGTCAATCAGTCTCTTAAGACAATTAGTCCCTGGACAATTCACACCCCGTGCAAATAATATTAAATAAACTCCAGGTGGGTGCAATTCATCCACCTTATGAGACAATGAACTGAAGGGTAGCAGAAGTTGAACTCATACTGTAATTTTATTTGCAGTATAGTTGGACATCTAGTAGAACAAACTGTCCAGAGATGAGTTGAATTAGGAACCGATAGACGCCAGAACTAACGTGATGGAGCCTGTTATTGTACATCAAAGAGCCTGGGATGAATTGACTTGTCTCCATCCTCTTCATTCTATCCCATGCAAATCTGAAACCACCCAGAGTTCTAGCTGCCACCACCTTGGCTAGCAGGCTGTTGTATGGTTCCACCACCCTTTCTATAAAGTAATACTTTCTCACATCCCTCTTTTTTTTTTTTTATTTAGTTGTTTAACCAGGTATAGCACACTAAGCTGAAAGCTTTTTTACAGGAGCGACCTGGGAGCACAAGGAGGTTAAGTGACTTGCTCAGGGTCACACAGTATGCAAGTGGAAGCTGTGGGATTCAAACCCAGGTCTGGCCTGCTGGATGTCACCAAATTTGCAGCTCAGAGCCTTAGACCACTGTGCTATACTGCCTCCTTATGCCTACCCCTGTCAGTTTCAAGTCATGCCATCTCATCATTGAGTTTGTGCTCCTTGTAAACAGTTATCCGGAGTTCACCTTGTTTATTCCTTTTCAGGAATTTGAAAGTCCTTATCATATCCCCCTCCCCCTTCTGGTCACCAAAGAATATATATTCAGCACCCTGAGTCATTCCTCATTGGACTTCCCCTGCTGATGCTGAATCATCTTTATTACTCTGCGCTGTACAGCCTCCAAACCATCCTTGTCTTTTCTAATGTGGGGGCTCCAAAACTAGACACAGTACTCCAGATGTGGTCTTACCAGGGATCTGTAGAGGGGGAGTATCACCTCCCTCCTTCTACTGTCAATGCCCCTCCCTATACATCCCAGCTTCCTATTAGCCTTACTGCAAGCCCTGTCACATTGGCTGGTCTGCTTAAGTGTGTCACTAATAATGACTCTGAGGTCACATTCCACTGCCATAGTACTGAGCTGTACCCGCTCATCCAGTATTCTGTCGTGGGGTTATATTTCCTTAAGTGCATTACCTTGCACCTTTTGGTGTTGGAATGCAACTGACAGACCTTAAACAATCTCTCTAGCCTCTGTAAGTCATCCTGTAGCTCTTTAATTGCTTCAGTGCTATCCACTCTTCCATAGAGTTTTGTGTCATCTGCAAAGAGACCTAGACTACTCTGGATCCCTTCTCCAATGTCACTGATGAAATGTGGACAAGGACCAGACCCAGGACAGACCCCTGTGGTACCCCTTTTATGACCACTCTGTCTTCTGATTTGATACCTTTTATCACTAGCTGCTGCCATCTTCCTTATAGCCAATTCTCCACCCATCTGACTACACCCCTAGCCACCCCAAGGTCTCCCAGCTTCTTCAGCAGGCATCTGTGAGACACAGAATGCAAAGCCTTGCTGAAGTCAAATACAGCAAATCCATGGCATGGGCTTTATCCATCCTTTGTAACCAATCAAAACAGACTATTAGGTTTGTCTGACATGACCTCCTGACACACAAAACCTGCTGTTGTTTACTACCCTGGAGACCATTACACCACATAGTCTATAGGGTCTACATTGATTAGTGACTTCATTAGCTTTCTAACAACAGAGGTGAGACTGACAGGTCTAGAAGTTGCCTGCATGTTCCTGTCCCCCTTATGAAGCAGAGCCATGTTTCCCACCCTCCAATCCCTTTGAACAACCCCTGTTTGAAGTGATCTGTTGAAAAGGTATGCCAGAGGTTCAGTCAATTCATTTGCCAGCTCTTTGAGTGCCCTCAAATTGATCCCATCCAGACCTGAGGCCTTGTCTGACTTGAGTCTCCTAGACTCTTCCATAGTCTATCACCAGTAAATGCTGGCGTCCCTGTCTCCTGGATCACTTTTGCAGCCTCTTTAACACCACTCTCAGGTATGGGACTGCTAGCCTCCCTGGTGGAGATGGAGCAAAAGCAGTCATTTAGGACTGAAGTATTTTGCTTGTCATCCTCTATGGTATCCCGTGACAATAGCGACTACAAAATCGCAACTCACAAAATAGCAACTAAATAATAGCTACTGTGAAATAGGTGACACTGCAAAATAGCGATTGTACTTTAATAAGCGAAAACACCTGCCACCGATTGCCCAACATTAGCGACTTCACAAAATAGTGACTATCCCTCTCATGTCCGCTATCAAACAAGAGGAAAGCCTCCCAGCTAAGGTTTCCATGAACTCAGGAGGTATCTGTAGCTCCTCAACAGAAGCAGGGGTGGCAGGGCACCCACGCTCCACCTGTCTGATTTGTTGTATGGTACGTTTACAAGTGGAACAGCTGGCAGGCGGCCGGACACAGCATCAGGGGCAGTAGTTGTACATTGTACCAGAACATGTGTTGTGGTCTCAACACTACATCTGGCCCTCTCTCGCACATCTGACATTATCCTCCTCACCCCCACATCGACAGCATCAGGGACATGCATGTGATCCTTTATCAATGCCAATACTTTATTTCCCGAAGTATGTAATCTTGCAATGCAGGTATACTTATGTGCATCTACACAATGCCAATTAACTTTCTCAGCCTTCTCCTTATCTTTCTGAAAGTATAGCTCCATAAACAGCCGGGGGCTTACTTTTCTGGCTGGTGACCAACTCGAACTCCATGCTGCAATGTGAAACAGTAAATGCCAAATGGAAACTGATACAACAGATGTACCTTTAAGGTAATCGAGGTCTGGTCAGGTGGGAGTTGACAACTGCATTGTGGGTACAAGGAAGTACTTTTGGAAACAAGGGTAAAAGGATGATCATGGGTCATGGTTAATCGTGGGTCTGTAAGTATTCCAAATCATGACCAGAGTTATTTTGATGGTAGCGCTATATTTTATACGCTAATATGCTTCGCGCTATTATTACACTCATGATTCTGACATCGCTATTATTGCAGTTGCTGTTTAAGAGTCTCGATTTTCACATGGAACCCATTTTTGGGGTTCTGTGGTGTTCAGGTGGAGGTTTAGACATTGTGGTATGCAGAATGTGTTTTTGTGTTTTTCTTCTCTTGCAGGTGCTCCTGAGGAAGAAAAGAAGAGAGGAAAATAAGAGGATGCTGGAGCTCATCCAAGTTCCTCTTGTTTTAGAGTTTTAGGATTGTCTTTGGTTAACAGGGCATTATCATGCTTTTTCCTTCACAGGTGTGAGGTTGTGGGGAAAATTTTGGGAAATGTAATGCATTGCATGTGCCTTTTCCTTGTCATGGAATTATAGAATCATAGAAGCTTGATGGTAGAAAAGGACCATACTGGCACATCTAGTCTGCCCTTTTTTCCCCCTACACCTTCCCCTCCCTGCCAGCCCCCACCCTCTCCCGATACTCAGCCCCATATGCTTGTCCCATGCCCTCTTGAATTCTTCCACCAATTTAGCACCACCACTCTGTCTAGTAGTCTGTTCCGGGGCTCCACCACCCTCTCCATGAAGAAACACCCTCTCACATTATCCCTGTATCTTTTTCCTTAGTCTGAGGCTGTGCCCTCTAGTTTTTACCTCCTCCTTTCTCTTAAGTAAACCCTCTTCTCCCACTTTATTGAGCCCCTTTACATATTTAAAAGTTTCATTCATTACCTCCTTTCTCTCCTTGTCTCCAGCATGTACAGATCCATCTTCTTACATCTCTGCTTGTATGACTTTCCCTGCATACCCTGCACCATCTTGGCTGCCCATCTCTGAACACTCTCCAACACATCTATCCTTGCGGAGATGTAGCCTCCAGAACTGAACTCAACTCCATACTCCAAGTGCAGCCTCACCGGCTTTGTAAAGGGAATTATTACTCCATCTTTCTGCTAGTAATGCCCTTCTATGCATGCCAACATTCCATTGGCCTTTCTGCCACCCTGCTACATTGAATTCTTACCTTAAGGTTTGAGGAGACTATGATCCTCAGATCCATCTCCTGTTCTGTTACTTTAATTTCCTCCCACCTAGGGTGTACCTTGCTCTTCTGTTCCAACTCCCAAGTGCATCACAGCACACTTCTTGGTGTTAAATTTCAGCTGCCATGTCCCAGACCATTTTTCAAGCATCTTTAAGTCCTTCCTCATGTCCTCTACTCCCCTGGGTTGTCTGCCCTATTGCATATTTTGAATCACCAGAAATATACACCCTCTCCCTCAAACCTCAGCAATATCACTGATGTAGATATTGAAGAGAAGCGACCAAAACTGACCCCTGTGGCCCCTTGTTTTTATTTGTAGGTACCCTGGGAGCTCGGAGGAGGTTCCTTGTGGCAACTTGGTCAGACAGATTTTCCCTAGAGGGCTAGAGGATAGACAGGCTGTGGTCCCAAGATGCAGGGGACCTCAGTTCTGGTCTATTGGGTATGCTTCAAGCAGTCTCCTTGGAGCCACTGAATATCCATAGATAGATCGTAATATAGGGGCTAAAGTCTCATTAGCTAGCCTCTGTGCCTTTAGTGTTGCCTCCCTGTGTGTGGCACATGGTAGGGGAGGGACTGATCAACCCTCCCCGTAGGTAAAACAGAAGGTAGAATGGCTTGGTAGTGGGTGGAGAAATGACTGCGGACAGTCATTTACCTGGCTTGGGGTGAAAGTAACCACCCAGTCCCCTGGGGTTACTGGAATCTGATCAGTGTCAGTGCTAGGCAGGGAAGGCAGCTGGTGAATAACTGGTTAAATGGGTTTTTGACCTGCTCCCTCTTTGTTTACTTGGTCTCAGCTGAGAGGAGAGAGGTGATGTCATTTAGACTTCTCACAGCAGCATAAGCCACGGCAGCTGGCTGTGAGTGGGGAGTTCTAGAATCTTGGGTTAATTCTGAACCAGAGGGCTCAGTGAGCAGTTGGAGGAGTGAGAAGCTGCAGTGTGGGCTCTATGAGGAGAGCCTATTTTCTCACCCTAGTGCTGAGAAACATCTACCTGCCAAGAGAAGTGGTGGAAACTGTTGTCTAGAGCAGGAGTTCCTGATTTTTCATCACTGGAGAGATGGAAAAGGACTGCCAGGATGGATCTGAGGGCAATCCCTGATTTTGATCCAGGACTTTGAAGCTGCCTGTTTGTTTACCAACCATGAATAATCTGACTTTATGCTTTCCAGAGGAAAGTACCTGCTTTTTGGGGTGTACTCTGATAAAAGGAAATATACACCACTTCAGTGCTAAGTTGAGAATGTTCTCATATTTTTATTTTAAAGTTGGCTGACAATCATGGAGTCCCCAGAGAGACTTGGCACATTGTTCAGGATTTTAGTTTCTACACTCAGAAGTAGTGTTGTTCTTACACAGGATGTGAAAGTCATTCTAAGATGCATATTGCTAACTATTTTAACAGAAGTTTTGAGGTGTAACTCTGAAAGACTGGCTGGGTATGGTCATGGAAGCAAAAGGAGGGCAGCCCACCATCTGGAGTGACCAGTTCAGCACTACAGGTTCTGTAAGGGTGCCTGTTTTTTTTTCCCCAATTGTTTAACCAGGTGAGACACACTAAGCTGAAAGCTTGTTTACAGGTGTAGCCTGGGAGCACAGGGAAGTTAAGTGACTTGCTTAGGGTCACACAGTATACAAGTGGGGGCTGTGGGATTCAAACCCAGGTTTCCAGATTTGCAGCTCAGAACCTTAAACCAGTGTACTATACTGCCTCCTCCGCTTATTCAGGATGTAGTGGCCAATACCTAAAGACGAAGTTTACCCCCTGCTGTGGGTTGTGTTTATTTTGTGTGCCAGTGTGCTCCACTGTGGACAGTTGCCACATTGCTGAAATGTTAAGTCCTATGCCATATGGGAAATCTGCTCAGTTGTGGCCAGTGCCACTAGAAGACAATGTGTGTTCAGCTGAGACCATTGCCTCTGAAGAGAATTCAAGGTCCTATGATATATGGGATATGCAGAGATTCTGGCTGATACAGATTTCTGTTGTTCTGTCATTGCCTTGTGCCATGATGTGTAAACCTTGGGGGTCCACCTTTGCTTTTGTGTACCATCTTGGAATAAAATCACACTCTAGAATACCAATCTGGTTTGGAATTCACATTACAGCTTCCTGTGTAGAATTACTGAGTACCCTCCAGAAGTACAGACCTAGCATAGCCCTAAGCAAAAGTTATTTCCTCAGGACCTGGGTTTAGTAGGTCATTTGTAGTTTTGCTTTTGTACACCCCCAACCCTTTCTGACCTCTAGAAATAGTGAGCCTGGTATACATTCCCAAAGCTAGGGATGGTACCAAAAAGTGTTCAAAGTAGTTTGAGTGCTCAGTTGAGGGTACTAAAGGGTAACTTACTGTGCAAAGTAGCAGAGGGTGATTACACTTGTTTTGACAGATCGTATTCATCAGGGGAAACCAATCTGGGTATGTGGACACTCCCTCATACATTGGGTGGCCATACATATGTGGAAAAGCCAAGGTGAAAGAAATCTGTGTCTGGTTACATGGGCTTTTGAGGTGCAATGGTATGCCACAGGGGCATGTGTTTGAGTAGTTTTCCACCAATGATGGTGGAAGAAGCTCAATGAAGGGGCCCACCACTGATTCTTATTGTTCATTTGGGGGATAATGATTTTGGTACCCTGTTGTCTATTGATCTGCTAAGACAAACAAATAAGGACTTGAAATACCTGAAGGGCATTTGGCCCGAGGTGCAAATAATGTGGTCAGATGTAATCCAAAGAAGCCAGTGGCACCAGGCTCTCAACTTCAAGGCTCAAGAAAAAGTACGTCAGCAGCATTTATTTATTTATTTAGTTTTTGTTGACCAGGTAAGTGCACTAGACAAATCCTGCCTATTTTCAGGCACAACCCGGGGAGGGGGATACAGATGAATGCCAACTGACCTTGAACCAGATTAAGCTGTGGGAAATTTGGCCAGGACACAAGAGAAATTCCCCTACTCTGTAGGCGGGTGGCACTGTCCATCTGTCTGCAGAGATGGAAGACCTCAGTTGAAAGGAGGTATTGGAGGAGGATGGTTCTAGCTCTGGAGCCCTGAAGCCTTTGAATGCATTTTACAGCTAGTGAAAAGGAGTCAGAGTGCCCTGAATCCCAAAAGGGTTTTTCGCAAGCAGAGGAAAAGGACATGTTCTCAGATACATCGGATTCTGGAGATGAAGAAGAGTCTTTATTGCATGAAGAAATGGAAGAGAAAAAGAAGCAGCTTTTGGATTTAATACAGGTGGCGGAAAGAGATTACGGTTTATGTCAAAAGCGTTTAGAAGAGGAAAAGGAAAGAAAATGTTCAATTGCCAGGCCTTTATCGATAGGTAACAAAAGACTACCTATTACTTCACCATCTGGAGCGCAGCCTGTTTTCCCGGTTGCAAATGTGAGTAGCGAGGTCCTTTCGGATGGAACGCTTCCCCCGATTACAGATGACGATGGGATATGGTCAAAAAACAAAGTTCTAATTAAAGCAGGTTGGCTATGGCAAAAAGGCATTTGGGTCCCTGACCCAAATTTTTGATTTCTGACGTTCAGCAAGATTCAATACAGGATGATTCCTGCCCAGTGGATTTTGATTTCCAGTCTGAAATGACAAAGTCCCAGACCTGCAGGAGTATGCAACTGCCAGCTGAAGGAGAGGCTGACATGAACAAAACTGGGTCCAAACGCTGTGGCAGACAGTTGTTACAGAAATGACAGGCTGCTTGAAACAACAAGTATGAAGACTTTAAACATGGGTGACGATGTTTCTGTTTGTGAGGATGTGAATTCCAACAGCCAGAAAAGCATTACTTCTCCAGGGAACACAGATACAGGGAAGAAAAAATCTTTTGCTGGACTGTTTCGACATCCCGCTCAAGAGGCAAGATGAAGATTTTTGGTCAGACTTCATTACAAGGGGTTAGCTCCAACTGTCCCGGACAGGCTATGGGTGGGGAAAACCCTTTTACTTAATAGTTTGGGGTTTGTACCCTCGGATGTTTATGCCTTCATTCATTCACCTGGGAACTCTCAATACGACATAAGTTTTTGTTCTATGCATTTATTAGATAGGTTTTGGAAACGTTATTTATAAGTAAAAGATAAAGATTTATGGAAAGACTTTTTAGCAATTCCAGTTACTAAACCTACAATTAAAATAGTGACTATTCTGTTTCAACGAAGGTGTAAGTCAAGGCAAAATGGCACAAATAGACTGTTTGTTGTCAGTGGCGGAGAACCAGTTATTAGTTACCTTTGCAAGGGCTGAGACTGTACTGTGATTCTGCCTGAATCCTGATTGGAGTGGGTTAAGTAGGTTAAGGTTCTACAGATATTGTTTTGTTTGAACATGCATTAATTTTCCATTAGCTTGAACAAGACCAGTAGAATAGAAATTGGTTTGTAGTTGATGAGGTCGTTCGGTCTCCAGGCTTGAATAGTGGGATGATATGCATGGTTTGGTTTTCCAGCTGGAGGGAACAGCAATCATGGAGATGGAAAGGTTAAATATGTGCATGATGGGTGCAGCTAATAGATGACTCCCTATTTTTCAGAAAGAATGCTTCGATTCCATCAGCACCTGCCCCTTTCCTGGTATCCAACTTGATTAGGAGTTGCTCAACTTGCTTGAATGTGACCAGGAAGAGCTGGAAGGAGGTGTGCGGTGGTGAGGACTCTGGATAGTCTGGAATGGAGGGGCTGGTGGGCAGCCCTGCAGCTGGTGAAGTGTTGAAGGCCATACCAGCTGTGGCGAAGTGGGTGGGAGGAATTGTTAGGCTAACAGAGTGAGGTGGGGTAAATGAGGCAGATGGACAGAAAGCAGTTGTTCTTAATGACTATTTCTGCTCTGTATTCACAAGAGAAGATAGAAGGCCTCTGCCACAGAGTTGCATTAAGGTGACTGGAAGGGGGATCCCTGAGATGAGGCAGCAAGTATTTACCAGTGAAAGGATTTGGAAATGGCTAGCAGCCCCAGTGATAGATATTGCTCCAAGGCAGAATGGATGCACCCTAGGGTGCTCAAAGAACTTTCAACACAACTAAGTCAACCCATGATAGGGCTGTTCAGTAGCTCATTTCAGACAGGAGTAGTTCCAAAGGACAGCAGGGTAATGCACATAGTCCCATTCCATAAAGGGTGTGGTGGCAAGGAGCAATTGCGTAAATACAGACCTGTCAGACTTACCTCTATCATGGGTAAACTAATAGATACTCTAGTCAGAGATGACCTTGAGGACTATCTGGAAAACAGTGGACTCCAGGATAGTAAACAGCATGGACCTGTGGCTGGGATGTCTTGACAGACCAACCTGATGACAGTGGACAAGGACCACGCTTGGATTTACTCTACATTGATTTCAGCAAAGCATTCAGATCAGTGCCTCACAGAATTGGTGTCTCTCAGAAGATTGCTGAATAAGATAGAGGAGCTGGGTGCAATGAAGGACACAGTTAGATGGGCGAGAAACTGGTTGTACAGGTGACAGCAGAGGGTTATGGTTAGTGGAGTCAAATTAGGAAAGAGGGAGGTTACCAGTGGAGTGCCACATGGATCGGTCCTGGGACCAGCCCTTTTTAATATGTTTGTCAGTGACATGGGAGAAGGAAGCCAAGGCAAGATATGTGTCTTCACGGACAAGCTCTGTGGCAGAGTAGAAAGCTATTAGGAGATTAAGGAGATGCAAAGAAATTTGCAAAGGTTAGAGAGGGGGTCATAGGATAGTTAGTTGAAATTCAATGCCAAAAAGTGCAAGGTGATGCATACAGAGAACAAGAACCCCTGGACAGAGTTCTGGATGGGAGGCGGGGATAAAGTTTGGCATAACCTCTGAGGAAACAGTCTTAGGACTTATCATTAGGAACTCCTTAAAACAATCAAGCCAGTGTAACCCGGTCTTCAGTAAGGCAAACAGAATGTTGGGTGTATAGGAAGAGGTACTGACTTCAAAATAAAAGAGGCATTACTACCTCTCTGTTGATCACTGTTGAAGACCCACCTAGAGTATTGTGCCCAGTTCTGGAGTCCTCGCCTAAGGAAAGATGAGGACAGGCTGGAGACAGTGCAACATAGTTTGACCAGATTGATTCAAGGCCAGTAGGGCAGATCTTACAAGGATCAGCTCAAGGCATTGTACTCGATGGAGGGCCAGATGAGAGAGAGGAGATATGACATAGAAATATGGAAACATGGATGGGTGATGGCAGAAGGAGACCAAAGGTCCATCAAGTCAACCCTTGAGATCCTGAGATCATTGGTGATCCTAGGTCCTAGCTAGTAGACTCCCTTGTGGATTTGATTCTAACGTATTCCTTATCTCAACCTCTTTGAATGCTGATACAGTCCTAGCTTCTACCACCTCCACAGGTAATTTGTACCATGGCTACACAATCCTTTCAAAGAAACAGTGCTCTCTAAGATCCTCCTGAAACTCCACCCTCAGTTTCCATCCATGCCCCTCATGTTTGAGTTGGGAGCCTTGAGTGAATAGTTCAGCATAGGGTACTGAATTTGACCCTCGTGTACTTGAGGTTTCTATCATCCCCCCTTTCTGTCCTAGATAAAAGTAAGTACATGTTTAACACCTCCAGCCACCCACTGTACAGCAGCCCCTGAAGCCCCTGTATCATTTTGGTTGCCCTTTCCTGAATGGTTTCTATCCTGTTCTTATGCTTCTTGAGGTATAGTCTCCAAAACTGTTCACAGTATTCCAAATGGGATTGCACTATAGATCTGTACAGTGAAAGTATCACCTCCCTGTTTCTACTGTCAGATACTCTCCCTATGCATTCCAGCATTTTGGTGATTTTTGAAAGCAGTGGAAGGCAGTGTTGGCAGGTTTACTTGTTGACTGCCCTAAAATAGGAATAAAACCACTGAAAACCTTCATATGCTAAAAATGCAGAGGCACTGGGGTAGAAAATATCTCCTGACAAAGATTAGTGTTATAAAATACTGACCACTAAGTCTGCATGGTTAGTATTCTGTAAATCTAGTTATCATCCTAATATACTGAAACCAAGTAAGTACCTGTGTGTGTACATGGATGGATGCATACACTCATACCTGTGCATCTTCATCTCAACAGGCGTTGGCACTCTGCCATCTTTTCCATGAGAAATATTTGCTTTTTATATTTGTGCTGTTCCTGGTCTGTGTCTGCAGGGGCTTCTTCGGTGAGCCTCCACATGTGATGGGACGGAGGGTCAATCAGTGCTGGCTCTAAGCATCTGCAGCTTTTACTTAACTCTTCTGCAGATTGTGGTTCCCCCCACTCCCACCGTACAATAAACAAATAAGGAAACAGATAATAACTATGACTAAATTGTAAACCCTAATTTGACTTTATTCATATTTAGATTTCTATATATTTTCTGAAGTTTATTCTCAATAAGTTTTTTCTGCTAAATTGCAGAAAAATATTTTTTCATATAACTATAACATAACCATATTTTTGTTTTAAAGCAGCAGTACAACGAAATTGGGCAAAACATGTTACCCTACTTTTTTTTAACTATAAAAGATTCCAGGTATCTTACAGATTTATTTGATGGTATAAATTTCTAATTCCATGAAAATTTGAATATTTTATAAATGTTTGAATTAAATTTTTCTCAAGAAAAAAGATGACCCCATATTTGCATAGAAATAGCATTGTGGGCGCTGGGCGCACACTTACGCTTTACCACATCAGTGACTCGGGTACAGGAATGAACTTGGGTTGGCAGGGGAAGGACAATCGCGCATCACAATTGATGCTCTCCTCCTTTGGGGTTTTCAGGGCTTTGGCAGCTCAATGGTGCTGGAGTTGGGGAGGAGGGCCGTTAGGCACTTGGTAGTGTCATGCATCAGCATGTCATCTATCCAAGCCAGCATCTTCAGAGGTGGAAGGGGACCACAGAAAACAGAGAAACCCCCTCTTCGGTCCTAGATGATGACCGATCCACACCTCCCAGCCACCAATCCACAGGCAGAACCCATCATGCAGGTTCTCCTCTGAAGGTTGAGGAAGAGGGGTCCTTTCTCACCCCACCCGGGGGGATGACTGGGCATCGAAGAAGTACAATGGAGAGGCCTGGCACTCTGGGGGCAGACTCTGTGATGCCAGTCTGAGGGGTTGACAGGTCCGAAGGAGGGGACAAAGAGAGTAGGACAGGCAGGATAAAAAGAAACTCTTAAAAAAAAAATAGCATTGTAGGCCTGGCAAGGGTTAGGATAAAAAACTAACAAAAAAAATGCATGGTGCACGGCATAGAAGGTACCTAGACAAGTACATCTGACTGGTATACTAATATTTTCTTAACTGTAGCTGAAACTAGCTTTTTTGGAAACACATTTATTTTGTTGCACTGTGGCTTTAATTTGTTGATGAACTGTGAAGCTCAGAATATGAGACAAATGTTTTCCTCACAGTAACTGAATTTATTTTAACTGTTGGGTGCTCATTTTGATAAATTATTTTTACAAGCACCCTGTATAATGTGGAGCATGCCCAATTCTGGCTGCTCAGTGTGGTAACCTTTGGCTCACATTTTTTTGTTAGGGCCAGATTTGACTAGACTATAGCAGAGATTTCAGTTTGGTGGAGGTCAGGGGTGTTGCCATGAATTTCAAACTTATGCGCACTGACTTAGCAACACCCCGCCATGTTTATATGTTATAATTCCTGCATCTGTCAGTTAACACTCAGCTGCCTTTGTATGTTGCCCGTTTAGTACCCATGTGTGATTGACTCTGTAGTGCTATGCAAACATAGTCATTCACATGGTGGTACTATAATAAATGGAAAAAAAGTTTGAGTCTTTGGTTCCACAGATTCAAGTGAATCCTTGGTTAAGCTCAGTGTGTTGCCAAGGCAACTTCAGAAGTTGGGTCCTAATCTCTCCCTATTGAAAATGTGTTTTGTTGCCCACTGGTCTGAGTTACACAACCTAAAGGACTGGTCTTGTTTGGGGCACTCTTTAGAGGATGTGGAAGTTGTGTACTGGGCTGGCTCAGACCCTCTCTGCCTACCACAGTTTGAGGATTCAGACTGGCAACTGACTGAAGGAATTGGCCAGCACTTCCAATGACCAGTATCTGGGGGCTGCAGATAGGATGGGTGGTTGCCAGCAGCAGACAGGAAGTGGCCAGGATGGAAAACTACTATTTAAAAATATAAATAATTAAAAGTACTGAAAATGAAAATGGTCAGTGTGCCTTATCAGATTAGTAATAGTCACAGTCCTCTGTAAGGTCATCTTCTTAGTTTAAATTCTTATCGTATTACAGTACAGACACTTTGGGGTACACAATAACGTATTATACAGCAGTATACTCCATCTAAGCGAGGCGTTACTTAAGCCAGACATCTGCTTAAGCAGGACATCTCACCAGACACATTTTAGTAATTAAAAAACATAGGGCTCAGGAAATGTTTAAGCGGGACACACAAAAGCACCAACGTCGCCTTAGTGGGATGATTTTCAGGCAGATGTTACCTGTTTGGCTAAGTATACAAACCTTTTAGCACGCCTTTAGTAAGTACAGCCTAGTGATCAAAGTGTTCTCATCTTGACTGGTGTTGATCTCAGGCACATCACCTTGTTGCTGGCTTTCTGTGTTCCTACTCTGACATATCTCTTCCTCAGAATGAGCTCACATTATCTGAGTGTGTACAAGTGCTTGAAGCACTAGCAACTTCTTCAAGGTCTCTGCCTTCTGTTGCTGTGGAGTTCAAAATCTGTAAGAGCCAGGCTGGGCACATCAGTAAAAATTGCAATGCGATCCTCAGTGATTGGCTGACCAACTTGAATCCCTGTTGCAAAGGGAAAAGAGTAAAGACATTGAAGTGGATATGGGCCCCTCCTGTGGTTCTCACAGGCTCTGCAAAAGGGTGTGCATATCACTGGCCCATGCTTAAGGCAAAAGCATCATATCTTGCAAACGAGATGGGGCATGAAGGATTTCATGCCACTGATGGATGGCTGTCATGGTGGAAACAGTGCTATCAAATTGTTTTCAAGTGGGAGCATGGGGAAAAACAAGACACAGATGCCATTGCTGCCCAGAAATGGAAAGAAGTACTGCCTGGTCACCTTGCTGGCTATCAACCAGCAGATGCCTGGAATGCTGGTGAAACTCGTCTTTTCTGCTGTGGCTATCCAGATTGTGGCCACACCTTAAAGCAAGATGAACTGATGGGGAGAAGCTAAAGACAGGATTTTTGTGCCTTGTTGCACTAATCCGTCTGGCAGGGAGAAGCAAAATCTTGTTGTCACTGGAAAATGTAGATGCTTACATTGCCTACCTCGGGATCTACACCAGTTCAACCAATGCATGGATGACTGGTGCAATTTTTCTCAAATGGCTAATGGCTTGGGATGTAGAACTTTGCAGACAGAGGAGAAAAATCATCCTATTTGTTGACAATTGTTCTGCACACCCTCACAATCTTGTTAAGCAGCTTAACTCAGTAAAGCTTGTGTTTTTCCCCCCAAACACCACCAGCATAATCCAGCCCATTGATATGGGCATAATCAAAACTTAAAAGAACACTACAGATCCTCTGTTGCAGCAAAATGTTCCTTTCCATTGATGAGGCTGAGACTGCACATGCAGTAGAGATTGCAAGAAAGGTTAATCTGTCTGATTCCATTTACATGCTGCACCAAGCTTGCAGGATGTGAAGGCACAGTGAGTTGAACATTGTTTCTGGAAAGCTAGTTTTGTAGAAGAGTCTCTAATGAAACACATGCCACTGCCACAGAAGAAATGCCAGCAATCAGTGGTTTGGAGGATGTAAGCATCCCTGCCTTTATGGATGCAGCTGCATTCTGTGACTTTATAGACATGGATTCTAATGAACCAACAGTTGATGAACTGTCTGATGCCGGGTTGTAAGTGCCATCTCTAAGGGGCAGAATCTGAAGATCAAACTAAGGAGGAAACAACAGAAGATGAGATGCAAGTATCAAACACAGATGCACTTTCTGGGATTAGAACTGCTTTAATGTGATGCCAGCAATGTGGGCAAAACACTGTCAGATTCATTGTTCGATGCTTAATGGAGCATACAAAATTATGCACTAAAAAACAGAAGAGCATACCGACTTCTTTACCCCAGTTGTCTCAAGTGCACCTGTTATGGAACAAGAAAAGATGCCGAGCACCCCAGAATCATGAATGTACAAGAACTGATGGCAGTAGTGTGTGATACAGAGCAGCCATCAACCTCCACATCATCCTTTCAAGCTACTTCATACATCAATGTGCCACATGCTACAGAGCTGCTATCAGATGATCTATCGGACGATGACTATGATGGCAACTTTTATCAGTTCCAGGAAGAAAAAGTGTACACTGTTCTTTAAAGTTTTAACAAAAAGCACTAAATCGCAAATACAGTACAATATGTAAAGCACAACTATATATATATATATATATATGTGTGTGTATATATATATATATATATATATATGATATAGATATATAAAAACTGTCAAGTTCCTTTCACAGTCACTCCTGCTGGTGTATGGTGTTATGTTGTTCGCACACCTCAAAACAGAAAAAAAAGGCAGCTTCATTTTGTGGAGACGGCTGTTTAAACAGGATGTTCCGGCTGAAACCAAGCCATCCTGTTAAAGCGGCTTCTACTGTAGTTAGGTGTTTACTTCTTATATCTACCCTGAAACACATAGCTGACCTAAAACAAGGTGACGAGTCAAACGTCTCCATGTCCATACACTAATGCGTCTTACTCTTCAGTTTGTTTTAAGCAACTTTGTCTCAGGTAGGTTTCAACGCATTTATAGCATACTTCAGCATTAATACTAATGTTTTTCATAAGTGACAACAAGTTTGCCATGCCCAGGCATCTTGTCTGCTCCCCAACCCAGAGTAATAGACAATTAATCAGTGGAGTACCTTTTTAGCATTAACCCTTTTAGAATTCTGCAACTTCCTTGAGGGTATGGTTCCAGCAGCGTAATGATACTACCACCTTTGTCTGAAAAGGCTAAAGTATGAGTAAGAGTTTCACAGATTGCTTTGGACTTGGAATCCAAATTTGGCTGTGAACAGGGTTTACTCACTAACCCCTGTGTTTTCCTCTTGTTTTCCCTGGATGATTGCAGCCATAAATCAGAACAGAGCTGTTTTCTTTAAGTGTGGGCTTTCAGTGCAACCAGGCACTTCAAAGATATGCAAGTTCTTCCTTTAAAACAATACGCAACTGTGTATAATGCACATGCCTGCTGCTGCCACTGGTGGAGGTATTCCATGTCTTCTGGGTTGCATCCCCCAAAAGTTACACAGTGTCTGAGTAATACACTAGATAGTGTTGTACCACTCATCCCTTGTCCCAAAATTAGGGACAAAATACCAAAATGAGGGACACATCTGGAAAAAAATAGTCATACCATCACAAGAAGCTGTTACAGTATATTGCTTTGAATAAATACTATGTATTTTCATTTATTAATTAGAATTTTACAGTAATGGCAGGCATAAATTTATAATTCAGTCCTCATTCAGCTGTGACAGGAATGATAAATTTTGGTGAAATGCAGGAATTTGCTGAGGAAAAGTCAGGGACATCACAGAAAGTCATAGACAGCTGAGAGACAGTGATAGTGTGGGGTAGATGAGTGAACCCTGCAGCAACATTTCCTGGAACCCTACCGTAGGAACATTTTTTTTCTAGTGAAGAGTCTCTTTAGAACACATTAACGTCTGAGGATCTGGAGTTATTCATAAAATGGCTCCCTTATGAACTACCATGTAGTGTATATATGCATACATAGGAACGTGCATTGGTGTGTATGGCAATTGCCTGCCCATTAGGTAAGAAAATATTTATACTGTGCTGTTTAACACAGAAAATGTACTTTATACAGTGCATTTGCAGCTGTTGGTACACAGTGCTACAAGAGAACACTCTCTCTGTTTTAACTACAGGCACTGTGTTTGACTTCTTATTGTCTCAAAATGCCATCACTCTTTAAAACCTTCTTGACTCCTTGAACATCTCCCAAATCTATAAATATGTACCAGCTCTGTGAACCACTTACAACTCCCAGAATCTCATCATCAAAAGCAATTTATTTTCAAATGCTATACTTACTGTGCTAGCATTTCTAAAAATGAGAAGAGGACATTTAAACTGAAATGGTGTTTTTATCCCAGCTGGGCCATACCAGTAAAATAAGGCATAGAACTGGATCCTCACCACCCCCAGCAGAAAATGAGATACTTTATCTCAGCTGAGCTACCCCAGACACATTAACAGTGAACATGGGTAGAGACTGGACCTCTACAGGAAACAACAGTTGAAAATGAGATATTGAATCTCAACTGGGCTATGATAGGTAAATATATTGTAAAAATGTGTAGACAAAGGAATCCCCAGAAAATGAGCTACTGCCTCTCAGCTGGGCTATCATGGTATACAAACTATAAAACTGAATAGAAGGAGGACCCCATTGAATGAGATACTGCATCCCTGATGAGCTATTGCAAATAATTAAATTGCAAAAATCCATAAAAATAAAATAGATACTGTGCACGTAGGATCCCTCAGAAAAAAAGAATACTTCATCTCACATGGGATGTGCAAGTTAAGTAAAATCCTTCCTTCTAGGGACATGGATATGTTGTTCATCCACACTGTCTGGCATGTTTCTTGCCACTTTAAATCTTGCCAGAAGGTCTTCAAGCTGGCTCCTCCCACCCACCCAGGTGGTAAAACTCTTGGCTCTGCCCCATGATGCCAGATCTTCCTTACCGCTTGGAAGCTCAGATTCCCTCCTTAGCGCTGTGCATTTAGACTGGATCCAAACTCTTTGGTTCACCCGAAAATAATTTTAAAGTTTTCTAGACTTCGGTCTGCTTCTTCCTTCATGGCTGCGATGGACAGATCGACTCCCAGTTTTCGGTGGTGCCCATGTGGGCAGAAGATGTCCAGGACCGATCCACACTCCACGTGTGTCTATTGCCTCGGGTTTGACCACGATCCATAGGTCTGCGAGTTGTGCAAGTCTTTTTCGGCAAACGTCTTCAAAGTCCATGCTGCCCAGCTCCAACTTGGTTGCCCTGAGAAACGTTATCCGCCGGTGAAGTCCAAGGAGGCCTGTTGGGCGGTTTCCGTGGTGGCTGGCTCGGCTGAGCAACTCGAGCAGATGATTGCCATTGAGGAGGAGGTGGCCCAGGCTGCATCTTCATCATCCTTGGTCACAGCATTTATCCTGCTCTCCTTGGGATCCTTCTATGCAGCTTCTTTTAAGGAGCTTTGCCATTCCCTCTCCACTAAAGGTGAGGGGCCATTGGGACACTCCTCTCGGTCCAAGAAGAAGGACTCGAAGGGTAAGTCCCACCATCGATGTTCGTGGGAGGCGGAAGAGGTCCCTTCCTGGACAGTCAACACTCGGCTTGATCCGAGAGTTGCAGCTAAGGCAACTGGCTTCACGGTGTCGATCAGATCAGCGGCTGGAGACACCCACCCGATCGGTCGAGACTTTTCTCGATCTGTTGGACGGCTGTCAACTGGAGAAGCCAACAACCCTTCTTCACGGTTCCCCAGTGGAAACCGAGGACTTGCCTGTGCCTCCTGTGCTGGAGTCCCTGGTTAGAGCTCCTGAGCTGAGGAGAATGGGTTTCCCGCTCCTCCCAGACCCACCCTCGGAAACACCCGGCGGTCTCGGTCTCGGGACCTCGTCTCGGTTCAGCCGATCCCGCCGGCTGCGATGATCATCCTTATCTTCCTCATCCTCCTCGGAGAGGCATCGGTGCAAATTGTGTCGATGCTATGAGGACTTAATGTGGCAGCAGCTCCTTCTGTCTGGGAACAAGCTAACGCCATCACCTTCCCCAGCCTTTAAGTGGCTGTCATACGAAAGGCCAAAACAACCCCTCGCAGTGGTCGAGGTGCCCAAACCTGGGCCGGTTGTTCGGCTGAAACCAGCAGCCCCACTGATTGTGGTGGAATCTCCGCCTCCACAACCGAAATCGGGGGCTCCGACCAAGGATTCTCGGTTGGGTCAGGGACTGCCCCACCGGTTGTCAGTCACTCTCACTCCTGACCATCCTCAGCAGGTGGAGGGTGGCTCAGGCCCTAGGCAGCTCTTTGCAGACTCCTCGGAGACTAACAACAACTCCTCCCTGTTCTCTAGGCCCCCTGACCTGGAGTCCTCCAGGGGACAGTCGATGGATGAGAGCCCATCATCGTTCATGAGTCTGCTTTGGCTCATCTCGGAGTGCACTGGGATGCAGCTTGAGCCCGTATCCAAGCGGGCCAAGTATCCCCTCATGGAGATACTGGACCGAGGGGATTCTCCCATGGAGGCCTTTCCGGTGGCTGAAGCCATTGTTGGCCCAGCCTTGGAGTTATGGCAGTGGCCAGCTTCTTGTCCTGCTCCTTCGGCCAGGATGGCCAGGAAGTATGCGATCCCTACCAGGTCTCTGTCCACTTTCTCGGAACACCCCTCTGCGGAGGGGTTGGTTACCGACAGCATTTTCTGGCATTCCGGGAATGCTAGGGACGTGGACAAGCCTCCTGACAAAGAGTCCAAAAAGCTGGACTATGCCGGGTGCAAAGTATATGCTGCATCCTCCCTCGGCCTCCATCAGGCCAGTTAGGCCGTACTGATGGCACACTTCTCCCACACCCTTATGGGCTCCCTGGATGAGGTGATCCCTCATCTCCCGGCTGATCTGCAGACTACAGTCAAGCAGGTGCTGGATCAGGGAAGGGCAGTGGTGAAACAGCAGCTCCAAACATCTCTCGATATTGGAGACTTCTGTGCCTGGTCAGTAGCGGCTGCAGTGGCCATGCACTGCAGAGCTTGGCTGTGGATCTCCACCTTTACGGCGGATACGCAGCACAAGTTGGCAGACATCCCCTTCTTGGGTACCGACTTGTTTGGGCCTGGGGTGGAAGGCCACCTCCAGAGAACTGAAAAGTCCAATGCCACCTTGGACTCAGTCACGTCTGCCCAGAAGGACAAAGGTCGCTGACAGCAGCATAAGTCCTTTCATCCTTCTGCCCCTGCAGCACATCCAGCCCAGCAACACCAGCATCAGGGCCAGCAGGCTCGCACTTGGCACCCCAAAGTCAAGCCTGCTGCTTCCTCCAACAGGAAGCCAGGAGGGAAAGGCCGAGGAGGTCCCTCAGCATGTCCTTCCTCCAAGCCTGCCCAGTGACGAGTTGAGGGGTGTCGCCCCCAACTGCGTCACTTCCCCCTGGGTTCCCCCATGGGGGGGGACGGCTCCGCCACTTTCTTTCTGCCTGGTCCACTATCACCATGGACCGTTGGGTGTTGGAGGTGGTAAGAAAGTGTCTGCCTCTGGAGTTCGAGCAGGCCCCGCCCTTCCGAGCCATCGCCCCACGGGGGGTTACGGGGTCCGCAGCCTCTCTTTTGGCCCATCGAGTCGACATTGCCCTGCTCCTCCAAAAGGAGGTGATCAGGAAGGTGGCGGATCCTCCATCAGACCCAGGGTTTGTGTCCAGGTACTTCCTGGTCCCGAAACGGATGGGGGGGCTGGCGCCCCATTCTAGACCTCCACAACCTGAACAGGTTCCTAAGGTCTCGAACCTTCAGGATGGTCACTCTGGCTCAGATCATTCCATCCTTGGAACAAGGCATGTGGTTCTGTTCTCTGGACCTCCAGAACGTGTTCTTTCATGTCCCAATCCGTCCGTCCCACCAGCGATTCCTCTGCTTCAGAGCAGAGGGGTCCCTCAATGAGTTCCGGGCCATGCCCTTCAGCATTTCTCTAGCTCCCAGGGTCTTCACCAAAGGCATGGCAGTGGTGACAGCATTCCTGCAGCACCGGAGGGTCCGGGTGTACCCCTACCTGGATGATTGGCTGATTGTGGCCTCCTCCAGACTGGAGATGGAGCTGGCCAAGGATCTGGCCCTCCAGGTTTGCTCTCAAGTTGGCCTCCTCATCAACGAGGCCAAGTCAGAATTCATGCCAAAGCAGGTGATCCAATTCATCGGGGCAGAGCTCAACTCTCTGTGAGCCAGAGCATGGCTCCCAGCGGACTGAGCCAAGGTTCTTTTCTCCTTTGCCCAGTCATTTCAGGTTGGGGAAATTGCCCCCTACACTGGACTTCCTGTGCCTCCTGGGCCTCATGGTGGCCTGCACCAGTGTGGTCCATTGGGCCCGTTGGCACATGCATCCCTGACAGTGGGGACTGGCCAGCCAATGGTCACAGTGCTCTGGTCCTTTGGATCAGCCAGTAACAGTGACCCAGGAGATGCAGAACACTCTCTAGTGGTGGATCATTCCAGCTTACCTGCAGGAGGGCACCCCATTTGTCCGCCCTCAGCCAATGTTCTCTCTATCGACCGACGCCTCTCTGATGGGTTGGGGTGCCCATCTGGGGGAGCACAGAGCGCACGGCCTCTGGTCCCCTCGGAAGTCCCGATATCACATCAACCTGCTGGAGCTTTGAGCAGTTCATCTAGCCCTCACCGCCTTCGCTCTGTTTGTACGGGGTCAAGTGGTCCAGGTCCAGACGGACAATACCACGACCATGTACTTCCTAAACCACCAGGGTGGGACGTGCTCCATGCCTCTGTGCAGGGAAGCTCTCTGCACTTGGTCCCTCTTGTGCAGCCTGGAGGCAGATCTCCTTGCCATCCATGTGGCAGGAGCCTTCAACATTCTAGCCGATGCCCTAAGCCAGATAGGAGCTGCGTCCCACGAGTGGTCTCTCCTGCTGGAGGTAGTACAAGATCTGTTCTCCCACTGGGGCATGCCTCAGGTGGACCTGTTTGCCTCCAGGGAGAATTCAAAGCTGAGGCTGTTCCATGCCCGCCCACCTAAGCAGGGCTCGCTGCAGGGGGATGCCTTCTCGAGGCCATGGACCCCGGGCCTCTTCTATGCCTTTCCCCCATTTCCCTTGATCCACAAGGTGCTTCTCAAGGTGAGGAGGGACAAGGTGATTCTGGTAGCTCCAGACTGGCCCTGCCAGTTCTGGTATCCAGATCTCCTCAGCCTCAGCTCCAGGCTCCCGAGGTGGTTCCTAGCCCGCCCGGACCTGATCTCAGTCAATCAGGGGAAGGTATTCCATCCAGACCTTCAATCCCTGCACCTGACGGCCTGGTTTCTGAGCTGCTAGAGTTCCAGGCCTTGGGTCTTTCTGACGAGGTCCTCAACGTTGTTGAGGCTTCCCATAAGGAGTCGACCAGGAAATGCTATGCCTTCAAATGGAAGAGATTCTCCATTTGGTGTCAGGGCAAGGGGTTGGACCCTTCCTTCTGTTCCTTGGCAAGCATTTTGGACTATCTGTGGTCCCTTTCTCAGTTAGGGCTCCGGTCAATGACCCTTAAGGTGCACCTGGCAGCCATCTCTGCTTTCCGGGCGTGGGCTGGGATGCAGTCGGTGGTGCAGGAGAAGGTGGTCGGGTGCTTTTTCAAAGGCCTTGATCACATATCCCCTCCAATGCAAGAACCTCCATCTCTGTGGGATCTACTGCTGGCATTGGCCAAGCTCATGGGCAAGCCATTCAAACCGATGCACAGGTGTGCAATCTCTCACCTGTCATGGAAGATCACCTTCTTGGTGGCTTTCACGTCAGCCAGAAGGATGGGAGCACTCCAGGTGCTTTCCATCGAGTCTCCTTATCTGGTCTTCCACAGGGACAAGGTTGCCCTGTGCCCCCACCTGAAATTCCTTCCAAAGGTGGTGTCAGAGTTTCACCTTAACCAGGTGTTGACTCTGCTGGTGTTCTACCCCAATCACACCTCAGAGGCTGAATATAGGCTCTAAACTCTGGACCCTAGAAGAGCACTCGCTTATTATAAGGAGCAGATGGCTGAAGTTCTGGCAGAGGTTTGCCAGCTGTTTGTCACCTACGCTGAAGTTGCACCTGGCAGACGTGCAGCCAAGCAGACGATAGGCAGGTGGGTCACCTCCTGCATAGATCTCTGCTATAGGTTGGTGGGCATGCAGCCTTCCAGAGGGATAAGAGCTCATTTTACCCACCATACCACTGCATCAGTGGCTGCTTCCAGGGACATCCCTATCCAGGAAATCTGCAGGGCTGCTACCTGGAAGTCAGCACACACCTTCATTACCCACTACCACATTGACCTTGAGTCACGCCGGGATGCT
The DNA here is from genome assembly GCA_016271365.2 of Neoceratodus forsteri. Classification (NCBI taxonomy): domain Eukaryota; kingdom Metazoa; phylum Chordata; order Ceratodontiformes; family Ceratodontidae; genus Neoceratodus; species Neoceratodus forsteri. The sequence goes on along the minus strand of CM028138.1, from coordinate 762,516,457 downwards.
GGTTTTGGGACCTCGGTTCTTCACTCATTATTCCCTAAGTAGGGGGTGTGTGCCTTGCCTCCCTCCTCCCAGAGAACTGCTAGGAGTCTGCCAGACAGTGTGGATGAACAACATATCCATGTCCTTAGAAATACAGGTTACTTACCTGTAACAGGAGTTCTAGGAATGGTATATTGTTCATCCCATAAACCCACCAGCCTTCCGGCTTGACGCACAACCTGGCTTCAACGGGCTAGATCTGGCATCATGGGGTGGAGTCAAGAGTTTACCACCGGATGGGTGGGAGGAGCAAGCTTGAAGACCTTCTGGCAAGATTTAAAGCGGCAAGAAACCTGCCAGACAGTGTGGATGAACAACATATACCATTCCTAGAACTCCTGTTACAGGTGAGTAACCTGCATTTCGAGACTTAACACCCCACTACTGCAACTGCCCCTACCACTGTCTAGTCCCTCATTGCAAAGTGTAGCTCTATGGTCCAGCCTCTCCCCTGTGATTGCCTACCTAATGACCACAGCTCAACTAAGTGTATGCAGTTTGTTCTAGTGCTGATTCTTTGAGTCTGTTCCATTAATCATGACAACTGTACTTTAATTTTGTATATTATATTGCCTTTTGCATTAAACATGCTGATTTCACTTTTATTCTGTATTTTGTATATTTATATTGTATTGCCTTTTGCATTAATTATGGCAACTGCACATTTGTTCTGTATCTTGTATTTCTACTGCCTTTTACATTAATCATTGCAGCTGCATTTTTATTCTCTATAGGCCTGTTATTCTGCTTAATACTGAGTACGAGATTAATTAGCTTGAGCCTTCAACCTTATACAGTGGAAATTATGCGTACTAACTGGTATGGCTTTGTTAAAGGCTGAACTGCTTTTGAAACCTTGGAGAGTTCAATTAATTATATCTTTACCCCACCAGTCTAGTGAGGAAAGAATTGCAATGGCCTTGTATGCTGCTGAGGCATTTGAGTTACTATCAGGGTAATTCATGTTTCCATGCTTATTAAATTGGGGAATTCCTACATATATTCGTTCTTTTATTAAACTGATTTATAGTACACCCACAGCCTCACTTAAAATAAATATATATCAAAACCCTTCCCTTGGTATAATAGCATTCACCGGGGGTATTCCCTTTCAACTGTTCTGTTTATATTATATCTTGAAATATTGTTGAATGCTATGAGAAACAATCTTCAGATTAATGGAATTAAGATGGGTTCTGAATTAGTGAAGTTAAGTGTTTACGCAGATTATGTAACTGTTGTCAAACCCTGTAATCTCTGTACCAATAGTCCTGGAAGAGATTGACAGATTATTCCAGCAGACTATGAATTAAAGCAAGCAATAACAGTCATATTACCAATTACCCCTATATCTAATTCAACCTATGCAATGCTTCATCCAATGCAAACATTTGCACAGTCAGAATACTTGGGCTTTGCCGGCCTGTTGGCGCAGTGGTAGGGCTACCGCTTGTGGTGCCAGTGACCCGGGTTCAGGAATGGACTCGGGCAGCTGGAGGCCAGCCGGGAGGATGATCGGCACCCAGGGCTGCTCTCCTCCTCCGGGTGGGTGGGATGCAAGTCCCGCTGTGATACTGCCACCTGGGTGACCATGGATGGAGGTGCAGCGAGACAGCATACAAGGGGAGGGGTGGACGTCTGCGGGAGCTGGAGCGTTAGCACGTCGAGACGTGCATCACTCCTTGGCCCCCCTTGCGTGCAGACGTCCGGGGGGGTTGTGACCAGAAAAAGCGGAAAGAACCCTGCACTGGGCTCCTGTAGATGGGACCCGGCTGTCACAAGAAAACCCTTAACCAGGCTCCATAGATGGGGCTCGCGAGGCCTTCAGACACAGTCTCTAGGTAGAGAGAGGGACTAAGGTGGGGTCCCTCTCACTCCCACCGCCAGGGGTAAACCAGCTGCAGGATGGGGAAGGCTAGACAAGCACCCGGAGGGAGGTACCTGGGGAGGGACTACGGGAACCCACAGCCTAGGAGATCCCCGAAGAAAGGAACCCAGCGCAGTGAGGAAGGGGGCATAAAGAAACAGTAAAAAAAAAAAAAAAAGAATACTTGGGCTTAATAATTACTAATAAAAATACAATTCCAATAAATACGGAAAGGGTATATAATAAATTAGCATCTACTGTAGTCTAGGGGTCTGGGGCAGCCTCTCTGTTTCTTTATGGGGTAAAATTGAAGCTATAAAATGAGGGCAGTGCTGCATCTATTATTCTTTTAGAAAACTTTAGTTGGTCAAATTAGCCCTCAATGGTTTGAATAAACTAAAATAATTTTTTATAGAGGAGGAAGCACCAAGGATTGCCTAGAAAAAAAAATTGTTTTATTAAGGAAAGAAGGAGGTACTGTATGGGTTGCCCTGATGTGGCTTTTTATTATATAAGGAGTTAAAATGTAAAAGGTGTAACAGTGGTCAAATTCCAGTAATAAAATTAAAAATTTAGAAGGTTTATAGAATAGATGACTATAATATTTAATCAATTAGGAAACTAAAAAAATGCCTTTCAAAATATAATTGCTTTCACTACATCTTTCAGAAAATTTGTAATCCAATTATTAAACCAGTAAGTAATCCTAGTGGTTAAAAAATGGAACCATCATATGAAATTTCATCATTATGACTTACTGTCTTCTGTAGTTAATAACACTAAGATTTGATCTAATGAGTTTAAACCTGCTACAAAACTCACAGGTGCTTTACAAATGAACAGCCTCAATTGGATTGACTTAATTAGAAACAACTCCTTTTTAACCTGGGATACATTTCTACTATTAATAAAAGGAGACAGAACTCAAGTATGGCTCCTATATAGCATATTAAAAAAATAAAATAAGAGACTGAAAAAAGAAATATAATTGGGGAGCATCAGCAATATGGGATCTTCTTTCAGAGAATATATCAGAATGAATAGCATTTAATTAAAAAATGTAAATTTTATTGCACGGTTGTATCACCATTTAACACTGGGACACTCTAATGATGAAGATCTTTACAAAAATATAACAGATGAATGGTGCTTACCTCTTGGTATTTGGTAGACCATAAGGCCTGTATCTGCTGGCATCATCATACAGTATGTTCATATGTAAAAATGGAAGTCTCTTAGAAAATGTTCTATTCAAATGATTAGTTATTATGAAAATTGCTCTATACAATTAAAAATTTACAATAGGGATTATTGTATGCCTGTAAACATTTTCCACATTAATGATAGACTAAACAGATTAGGAAGGCATTCTTGTGGTCAAGAAGGTAACATTTCACATGCGCGAGACTTGCCCTTCTATTAATATTTGGTGGAAAATAACCAGAAATGTACTCCACAAATTTCTACAAATTCATCTCTCATTTATGTTATTTGTATTTAATGGCTTTACTGATGTGATGCTTTATACACAACAAATTATTATTTTAGGATCTTAAACAACTCAAAGAATTATTTTAGATAACTGGAATGCTCTACAGCTTCTTGATTTCAGTTCACTCCATTAGTTACACATATTTCAACAAACTTTAATTCTTGAAAGACTTATAGATCCTCCTCTCTGGATTTAGATTTAAATGAATCTTCATGGAACCAAACTGTATATCTATTACCCCCAATACTGGAAATTACCTAGAATGGCTCGGACTTATTGTTCATTTCTTAGACCACCCCATGGCAACTATTAAGACTTATTTTTCTGTTTTCGTGTTTGTGTGTGTGTGTTGTTGTAGTTGTTTCTCACTTTCTTTATATGCTATTTGAATTATTTGTATTTGATTCATAATTATAATTGTTTGTATTATCTGTATGTGTTAAAGAAATATAATAAAAATATATATTCAAAAAAGTAAAAACCTGCATTTTTATTCTCTGATTTTTATTGCCTTTTGCATTAATCATGCTACTTATACTTTTAGCCTGTATTTTATCTTACTTTCTGCATTAATTATAGCAAGTGTATGTCTGTTCTGTATTTTGTATTGCCTTTTGCATAAATCATGCCAACTGTATGTTCTATATTTTGTACTATATTGACTTTTGCATTCATCATGGCAACTGTACTTTTGTATTTTGTACTGTACTGTCTTTTGCATTAATTATGACAACTGTACTTTTATTCTTTATTTTGTATTGTGTTGCCATTTGCATTATTTATGGAAACTGTACATTTATTCACTAATATGTATTATGTACTGTACTGCTTTTTTTGCATTAATCATTGCAACTGTACTTTTATTCTGTATTTTGTACTCTATAACATTTAAGCAATAAGGCATTGCCAGGGGTTATGTTAATGATCTGTTAATCACTCTCTAGGGTTGTAATGTGACATGAGGCATATATGAGTGCCACATGCCCCTAGAAGGTGATTAGCTGACCATTAACATAACTCCTGGCAATGCCTTATTGCTATTATAATAAAATGTTTTTTTTTAAATAATGTTAAACCTTGTTCAGCATATGATTAAGGTCCACATGTATGTTAATAAAAGATTAACATAAGGCTGTTAGAATGTTTACAGCCAATCAGAAAGCTTCATTTCTCAGACCCTTTTTATAATTTGCATTAATCATGGCAACTGTACTTCTGGGTCTTGTATTGCCTTTTACATTAATTATTGCAACTGTACATTTATTTTATTTTATTTATTTATTCAGTTCTTTAATTAATACCTTTGAGCTATAAGTTCATTTACAGAGGTTACACATCAACAACAAACAACACAAATACAGCAAAATAATACAGACAGTGGTTACAAAATTACATTGGATACATAAATGATGTTCAATTCTTTTGTAATTAAAATTACAAAATTCAGTCACTTTAAGCAATAAATATGCTGCAAGGGGTGAACAAAGTTTAAAACTAACTTAATATGGAGGCAGAAACTGGTAGTGACAGAGGCTGGGTGCTGAGAGAGTGCTGAGTAGAGAGGAAGGTACTGTATAAGGGAGAATAGGTGAAGAAAATGGGAGCAACCATAGTGCCTTGCCATTGGTTTGCTGGAAGGGGAAACTTCTGTGGAGTTTTGGAGTGGTAGGATATGGTGAGGGGAGGTGGAAGAAGATTAGGTGGAGGGAGCTGGGAAACAGATGAGGAATGGAATGGAGGATGAAGGCAGAGTGGGACAATAGAGGAGAGGGGAAAATAACAAGGCAGTTGGATAGGGGAGATTGTAAGTGCTACAATAAATAGAAAGAAGACAGGAGTTGACTTGTGCAATTTAGAAGTTACAATCACACCCAAGTGTTGCTAGGTGGGTATGAAATTTAGGTTTGAAGGGGCCAAGTTTAGATTCTCTGCCAGCAGGTCATCATGTAGCAAGTTGAGCCAGGTGGGTGTTTGGTGCTCAGAAGACCACTGTCCCTTGGAGGTGCAGTGGAAAGAGACTTTTAGTGGCTGGCTATTAGTCACTTTGGTAAATCTAGCCTTATTGGTGGGGCAGAGGAGACTTCGAATGCCAAGTGGTGTTAGACCAAGGATGGACTTTTTAACCAGCAGGAGATCTGAAATTGAGTTCTACAGTACAGATTTAATTACCCAGACTGGTAATGGAAGTTGCAGGTGTGTTTAGAGATTGCTGGTGTGTTAAAGGCATGGCTCATCTAGAACAAGCCTACAGGCTTTGTTTTGGCCAGCTTTATTCACTTTAGAGCTGTGTCAGTTACCACACTATAAACTATGATCATGTAGTCAATCACAGATAAGACCAAGTTGCACACAGCAAGTTTTTATGCCTCATCAGTTAGGCAATGTTTATGCCTAAGTAGTTGGCCAATTTTGACATTTGCAGCCTTGGCTACTAAGTCAATCTGCTGTAAAAATGTGAAGGAACGGTCTAGAGTGATCCCAAGATATTTAAAAACTTTGGACCCTTTTTAGTGAGGTGTTTTTGTTGTTTACTACTTTTTTTTAATCTTCTTTTTTCTTTCCATGGCCCCAGTTGGCTCCTACAGTTCTAGGCATCTCTGCTTACTGTCCACACCCATCTCCCATCGGCCACCAACTTGCTACCCCCATGGCGTACCCTCCATGGCAGAGTGGCGGGGAGCCCCGAACTCCCCACCAGGACCTGATCCAGTACAGGTGGTGCCTGGAGATGGTGCTTAGAGACAGACTGCCATCAAGCCATTCGATCTGGCTGCTAGTTTTTCCAGTTTTTCTTTGAGGCAGTATGCAATGCCAACATGGGTGTGCCACATGCAGCAACCCCACCGCTGCTCTGTCTCTATGCCCTACAGTATTGGCCAGGCATGCCAACACCTAGCCTCTACTAGTTGTCAAAAAATACTGGCTGCTCTTCCCACCCTCCTTGGAGAGGAGAGCAGTTCTCTGGAATTTAATCCTCTCCTCAGGCCAGCCCCCGATGACCCACTCGCACAGTGAACATGGATCACTGGTGTGGCAGAAGGCACTGCAGCACAGCCTCAGCCCTCTATGCCACTGGACCAGCTGCTGTTTACTACTTTTAATAGATGGGATCTCTGCCGGTTGTAAGGAGAGGCAAGCAGTATTGTATTGGTCTTCTTATAGTTAAGCAAGAGCTTTGACTGAAAAAGACAGGTCCCAACTAAAGAGAAATTAACCTGCATTCACTTTTCCAGTGTGTCTGTTTGACTGGTGTAGAGTACCACATCATCAGCATACAGTAGGACCTTATTCTGACACGCTAGAGGGAGGTGGTTTAGGAACCAGCTAAAGAGCAGGGGGCACAAGATTGAACCTTGTATGACCCCTGTGTTGACATTCAGACTTCAGAGAGGGTATCAGTGATGTTTATTGTTGTGTTCTCCTGGACAGGTAGTTCTGGAACCACCCCATTGATTCAGGTTATATCCCAGTGCAGGTTAGTTTGTTCAGCAGCAGTTAATGATTGACTGTGTCGAAGGCCTTGGTGAGGTCTATGTAGGTTGTCCCCAGCCTAAGCCCCTGATCAAGTGCGGCATGAATGTAGCCTGTGAACTCCATCAGTGCTGTTGTAGTACTATGTTGTTTCCTGAAACCATGCCATTCTGGACATTGCAACAGGTATTTGTTGAGGTAGCTGACAAGCTGGTCATAGGCCATATGCTTCAACACTTTTGAGAGTGGGGGGGTATGGAGATCGGATGGTAGTTGTTGTGACTAGCCCTGTCACCACTTTTAAAAACAGGTGTGACCAACACCACTTTCCATAGTTGTGGGAATTTACTGGTTATAACTGAGGCATTCATTATTGCTGCAAGGGGTGACAGTAACTCATCAAGGGTGAGAGCATTGAGCTTGTGGCCAAACATTTTGCCACTCATTCTAGTTTTTCCTAAAGCTTGTAAAAGGTATATTTTGACTTTGGCTTGAGAGATAATTTTGAAGTAGAAAGTTGGGGCAGTGCCATTATGGGTATTCTGCCTGTTATTTAGATTTGTGCCACTTGAGTGGTCTAGGAAATCAGGGGGAAGTACACCACTTAAGTCAGTAAATGCCTTATTGAAGGTATTTGCTATGATTTTGGGGTCCTTCGTTGTGGTTTCTTCGCGATTTAGCATGGTTGGAAGTGTCTTGTTTGGTTTGCTTGTTAGGATCCTGATATTGTCCCAGAACTTGTGGCTGTCCCTCAGGAGTTAGCCTGCTCATTTATAAGGAAATGGCTTTTCACTTCACAAATAGCCCAGGTACAGCTATTCTGAACATTTTATAGTTCTAACTAACTGTTTGAGAGCCAGTGCTTCTCGCTTTATGACAGAGGTCATCTCTTTGCTTCATACCTTTGATGAGGGGTGGAGTGATCCAGGACTTACAAGCCCCACACAGTTTCCACTTTAGAGTAGGGGCATATATGTTTGCATGCCACATTGAAGGTCTTGATGAAATGGTCAAGTGCTTCATCAGCATCATTTGCAGCATATAGGTCTGTCCAGCCTTGCTGACTGAGGTGCACTTTAAGTGAGGCAAGTTGCCCTTTCTTAGCACTCTATATGTGAGTGTTTTAGCTGGGGTTCTGGGGACATTTTCAACCAGATACAGATGATAGGGGAGTGATCACTGATGGAGTTAGGGAGGACAGCTGAATGGGTTATTCTCTCTGTCCAGTTGGTATTCATCTAGTCTAGCAGCATCCTAGTTCATAATTTGTTCACATGGGAGAGTCCACTGATTGGGCCATGTATATTGAGGAGATTGTATCCTTGTCGGGTGCTGCCTCAGGGGCTAGCCAGTTTATACTGAAATCCCCTAACACTAGTGCCTCTGAGTTGTGGCGCAGGTTGGAGAGGTAGTCTGTGAGTACTTTAAATCTGCTAGACTGCTCTTTTGGGAAATGTAGACAGAGACAAGTGTTAATCCTTTACCCCAAGCACATAGTAGTAGATCTTACTTTAAGATGGCTCTTGCAGTAGGTAATTACATATAGGACTGACGTCGGCAGGCGGCAGGACCCCATGGAAAAATTTCTAGCTAGCAGTCCCTGGCGAGAGACCGCCCCCACATCAGGTGACTGGCATCGGGAGATGTCAGTATAAAGGGGCGGTTCCTGACGCCCACCTCCCAGTTCTTTCCCGCTGTTAGCTCGTGCAGTGCCTCACGGAAAAGTTTGTTGCTTTGTCAGCCTCCCTTCGTCGGTTTTTACTGAATAATTTTGACTTTTTTCAACATTTGTCAGGTCATCGTCGGTGTATGTCGTCCCCTACACCCTCTGAGCACTAAAATAAGTGCCACTCGTGCGGCGCCCAACTCCCGCACAAGGACGGCCATTCCCTGTGTCTGTTCTGTCTAGGCCCCGATCACCCGGTTGAGAAGTGCCAACACTGCCTTAGCTTCAACGCGGCTACCCGGAAAAGGCAGCAGCAATCCCTGGAAGAACATATCTTGAAGAAAAAGATGAGTTCGATGGAGAAGGAGCTCAAAAAACTGAGGCAGGAATCCACTTCCCGAAGGCCATCGAAGAAGAAAGACAGGAGAGGCACGGGACAAGGGCTTCTCACTGCGTCTCCTCGGGAGTCGCGGGACTCAAGTAAAGTCCCCTCCGAGGGACCGCTCTCGACAACCCCGCCTCGGAGGGTTTCCGGCGTCTTCCCACCGTCTGGCTCACGCTCGGAGCCTTTTTCGTGCCTCCGGGCAATTGGAGGCCTCTGCCCCCCGGTGCGGCTGTAGCTTTGCGGCCTACTGGCATGGGCAACTCCAGTAAGCCGAACATCGGCTCCTCTGATGTCCGCGTGGAGAAAGCTGGTAAGGTGCACGACCCTTCGGGGCAGTGCATGGCTCCTCTCCCGCTGGATCTGGCTGATCCTCCCCCTAGGTCTGCCTCCGGGGAAGGCTCCCATAAGTCGGATGCTGGCTCCTCCGGTGCCCACCGGAAGCTCACTATAAAACCGCACGTCGATTCATCTGACGTTCAGTCGGCGAAAGAACCGACAATGGACCTACCCATGTCTGTCGTTCCCGGTTCTCTGCAGCCTTTGCTGCCAACCGGGGACCCCGAGTCCCCCCAGCCAGACCCTGGGGATTTTTCCCCTCGATTCCCAGGTGATGCTGGGGTTCCTCCTCCATCAGACCATCCTCCTCTAGGTGTGCTGGATTTGATGTTGGATCCCCAGATGTCGGCTCCGACGCCGGCACCTCTGACGCCAGTACCTCCAATGCCAGGGCCTCTGACGCTGGCCCCAATGCCGGTTTTACCGACTTCGGCTGACATCCCACTTCTAGATGTTGCCCTGCCACCGGGCCCTCCAACCTGGATCTGCCCGTGTTTGTATGCTGTTTTAAGACAGGGGTGCCTCTAACATGTCTTCTGGATCCTGCCTTATTTAACCAGAAGACAATAATACATTAGTTTTCTTTAACTCATAACCCAGAAGACTTTTATTTGGTAGTCCTCGTTACTTTATTATGTCCAAGGACATAATCCTCTTTTCTTACTGTACCATATCCGTTTTACTAGCTCCTTACACCTAAGAGTTGGGGGGGAGGGGCTGTATGAACCAAAGGTAAAAGTTTTAGACAGAGCTAGAGAATAGAAATGAAGTACAGAAGTAGATAGTACAGTTTTATCCTAGGTGGCCTACCTAGGATAATAGAAAAATGTATTTAAAAGTAGAAGAGATAAGAGGGTACCATTGCAACAGAAGTTTTGAAGTGGAAGAAAAAGAAGACAGGACGGGGTTCAACGTTCCATTTTTATGGAGTTTAGCCTAGATCTGCCACACACCTACCTCTTCAAAAACAAACCAGTACCTCTCAAAACTGGTTTGACAACCTCTCTTTCTATTATCTACTGCAAAAGTAGAGGGGTGGGGTTGGTTGGAGCTTCCTCAGCTTCCCCTTATTCTACCACCTACACTTAGTAGCAGGATTTGACACTCAGTGTTTACTGTATTGGTTTTACACACAGGATAATCACAGATTTGCCACCTCACTGATCCTGGAAGGGTTGGAGCTCCGCCCACCCTCACCTGAAGCTCCACCCTGGGGTCCCTTAATTAGAGTAAGTATTTTATGTAGTCTCACTGATAACAATACTGACTTACTATACCCTGGGGCTACAGATGCTTTTATCACATAACATCCATTAATATCTATTAGAATGTGAGACACCTACTACTAGCATGTCCTTTGTATTCATGATCAGAAGCAGAAGGAAGAGAAACAAAATAAAGAGGTGCTGCCCTGTCCATTATGACACATCCTAATCATGTGTACCTTAAATACCTCAAACATGGGGAACACACAGGTTTTCTGCAGCCCCCAAAGGCTGTTTTCTCAGAAGACCCATATAGAAATTATCTGGCTATAAGGTCAAGTATAATAAAAAATAGAACAAAAAATGGGGTTCTGTTTCCCAACCAGTGTCCTGAAAGGGTGTGGAGCTTCGGCCCTCTCTCACCCAAAGCTGCACCCCTGGGTCCCTTAATTAGTATTGCCTTCAAAGCAGCTATTTTACATTATACACTAGCAAGAAAGAATCCTGGATTCTGATTGGTCAGTGTGTGCCTGAGACAGTGATGATATTACAGTATAACATCACTGTCAATGATTAGCATTTGTTTTGCTTGCCATTACCATAGATCAGCTTTACCTTTTTTCCTCTTCTTTTAAGAAACTCACTAAAAATCTACTAAAACATTTTTTTAATTTTTTTTTTATTTTGTATCACAATGAGCCATTGTATAATAGCAATAAGGCACTCCAGGGTGTGTGTTATTGTGTAATAACGTCACTCCTGGGGTGGTGGAAGCATTTGGCTTCACCTCGTGCTTCAACCCACCCCAGGAGTGACGTTATTACACAATAACCCACACCCTGGAGTGTCTAATTCCTTAATTAGCTATACACACTAACTATACCCTGGGGCTATCACCGTACTAGAATCTGCCTAGTACATATTACGTATACACATAAACTTGGCTACAGTCCCATGTACTGAAGGAGAGAAAGAAAAAGCTGCATTCTTCTTTCTGTACCTGGCCACCTGGATAATTCAGCACTAAAAAAAAGACTTCGGTTGGAGGGGACACTATCCTAGTCCATTCCCACTTAGACATACCCAGCCTTTTTCTGGAGGCCTCTGGTTTCATCCCATACCTGGTCCCTACAGCCCTAGGCACATTTTCCATTTCAAACTGCCTAAACATTTCTTTTCATTATATACTTTTTATTTTGATTATCACTATTATAACCTGAGGGTATTCCTTTGACTCCTAAGCCCTTGTTGTCCCATCCCAGGTGGGTCTCAACAAACACCTCCAGACAGATCCAGAACCTCCCAAGCTGAAAGCAAGCAGCCGGTTCCTCTCAAAGTCCTGGGGTACAATTCCTTACAACAGTTATACATTTTATACAGAGGTACACCAAGGTTAGCCATCTGCTACCACCTTGCACCTTCTTCCCTGCGGGGGAGTCTCCCTCTCTTCCAAGGGTGCCATTTCTTGCGGCCTTCTACCCTTTGGGTTACTCCTCCCACTCTCCTTCCTGGTACCTCTAACTGATGGCACCAAGCACTGGCCTTCAGATAGGCAGCCACCTGCTGGTACATTCCTGGCCAGTAGAAAAATTGGGTTATTTTTGTCAAGATTTCTCTGTGGCTCAGTGGCCTGGAGTGACTGCAACAAGCTTTCTCTATCACTTCCTTTGTATAGGCCATGGGCACCACTACTCTGGCATCTACACATTTAGTATGGGGGTTGGGCTTCATATGATACAGGGTACCTTGCTTTCATTCAAACCACCACAATGGTTCCACCCCCATACCACTGGTACCCATGCCACCCTCCTGTACTGAAACATATGTTGCTAACTGGGCCACCTCAGGATCCCCTGACTGCAGCTTCCCCCAGTCAGTACATGGGGTACTGGTAATGGCATCAATACCAGTATTAGTAACACAAGTCCTTTCAACCATCTTGGCCTCTTCAGGCTTGATTGAAGTCACCACCCCATAGTTAACATAATCAGTCAAAGTCTTACCTGGGGACTTATCGCCTCCTTCATCCTCTATCCAGTAATAGCCTGGGAACATCAGAAGCTCAGGAATCACAAACTCTGTAGTGGGCTGCAAAAATTCCGATTGGCAGTCCCCCTCCAGATAACAGCCAGGAAAAAATGGTAAGACCTGTAGTAAGGATCCCATTCATGGGCCTTCTTCTTCTTGGTTCCAAGGCTCCTGGACATCTGCAGCCACGTCAGAATCCACTGAATGGGTCAACTCTATCAGCACCTGGTATTGATGCTCCACCTCTTCCATCGTTGGTCCGCTACCAACCATTATCCACACAGAAAATTGATGAATCACATCAGGTCTGTCACCTGGTCTTCCTCCTCCCAATCCTGGATATTCACAGACTCCATTTCATGTGCCATCCTGAATGTTTGCCCCAATAGTCTGGACACCAGGGCTGGTGTCTAGCACTGGTCTTGCCCTCATTTCACAAGACGACCAGTACCATATCCCACTTCTAACACCATATGTCAGTGTGTGAAATAATTCAGACGAGGCAATTTTTCAAGATTAAAAACACACAGGAATATGACATTTATTTGCAGAAACCATAAAACCAAGAAATCAGAAAACCAAAAATAATCAGAAATAAAGAAAAGTAAGATGCAATGTCAATGACCACTTTTTCCCTCAGTGGTTTCTTGCAGTTTCCAATATACAGTCAAAGACTGCAGAATGGCTATGGTCTACTTACTTCTGTATTTACTTTACTTAAGTCTCACAGTCTACCGCACTGTAGACTGTCCTGTCTCACTTCCAAGGCTCATCTACCTGAAGAACAGATTTGGGAGGTATTTATACTCCCTGGTCAAGGTCACCTGACTAGACCCTTAACATACTTAACACAAATACAATGCTTTATGATAGGTTAGGTATCTAAATGTGACCTAAAACCATTACTTAGATAAATACCATTATCTTACTGTTCCCATTTAGACAGCAGCCTAAAAATCAAAGCTTTTAATCCTATTTCATTGTTAATTACCTAGCAACCCAAAGGTAATATGCTTAGTAACCATCTGAGTGACAGGGGCTTATTAGGCAAACATATAAAAGGGACAAATTCCTAGGAATACCCATTCAAAGATCAGCAACTCAGAAAGGAGAAGGTCTTCTATTTTCCTGAGTGACCAGGTGAACATTTCTACCTTTGTCCATGCGAAGATGGCCGCCAGGCTGGAGCATCGTTGCTGCTTCCTGAATCAGTCGTTTTATTATTTTCGAACTAGTTGTTTTATTATTTAATTGTTATCTTCTATTTTTATTTTTTTACTTTTTATTATACGTTTAAGATTTGGAGTGGATTTGATCCTGTGTATGTTTTGGTGTACATCCCAGTGTTTGGCGTTCGGTGTTCGATTTACTTGGTTTTATGGACTACCTGTTGTAGTGGCGGCGGTGCCGTTTGCGGAGATGCCAACTGACTTTTTAGTTTTCGTTACTCAGTGGACCTAGTCGAGAGCCCGATGTGATCTTGGCCAATGACTACACACCTCGTGGGCCAGCAGCTTAGTGAAATTCTTGGCGGAATTGCTATGCGTGGGAGTAATGTTTTCAGTGACTCTCTGGAACTTGGGTGGCATTGTTTCCCTTTGGATAAGTTTGGAGTATGCTGCTTTCATGAAGATTGTGAGAAATTAGTATCTAAGGAGTTTGGAGGAGCTTTTGGATTTTTAGATTTGCTGAAGAGGAGACCGAAGATCTTGTATTGGGATTTTGTCAAGGACTGTGAGCCCTTTGAGCTGATATTTTAGGAGATTTACCTGCCTTTTGTTTGCTCTGGCGGCACTCTCCTGGGCATTGCTACTCCATGAGGCGTTGGGGCGTTTTTCCCAGTCAGGGAGCTGAGTGGGCGTCCCTCCACCCCGACCATGAAAGGGGCTACGGTAGTGGCTCTTTGGGACAGGGTTCAGAAGTCCATTTTTATGGAGTTTAGCTTTGATCTGCCACACTATTTGTCTGACACAGCATTTAAGCATTTTTTGCTACTAACTTCAGTTGAGGATGAATATCTTTAAAGAAAGATTCATACCTCATAAATGTTCCCCTTTCCCAGCAAAGTTTGTGAAGATTTAAACTGTTTTTTAACCTCTCAAGACCTATCTGATAAAATATATAAATTCACGTAATTGGGACTGTCTAGTACAGTATGCCCTGTGGGCTTACAGCCCATACTGTACCTGTCATTTGGCGGAAGCTGGGTGGTATCTCAGGCAGGATGCAGCCACCTGCTGATGATGGGGGTGGGGTGGGCAAGGGGTCCTGTGTGGGTGGGAGGGGTGAGAGGTGCCTCTGGGTCACCAGAGACATAGGTGTGGGCTATTGACCTCAATCGGAGCCTTGGACAGGAGGGGGGTCCACTAGACTACCAGGGAATGTTGTATCATACATTTACCACGATCACGGCAATGGGCAGGGGGGTCCACTAGACCACCAGGGATGGTCATAGTTCCATGTCTCGGGGAATCAGGTGGGAGGGGGCCCCTAGACAACCAGGGATGGACAAGATATATATTTCTCGGGGAATCAAGGATGGGGGGCCACTAGACTACCAGGGATTTCATACTAACATACTATTTGCCAGCAGATTAGGCCTTATGGTCTTTCGAGTCTGCTCGAACCTCAGATCCCTAGTTGGGTGCCAATTTCCTTGCAAACATATACCGTGCAATCATGGCTATGGGGTAGGGGAAGCCCCAGGATCCCCACAGCACATGTTACGCTGTGCAGGGTGCCAGGCACAAGTCACTGGCCTGCCCTGCAGAAAGCATGCAAATGGGGCCATAATGACATGCAAATGGACTCATTTGCACCTTGCATATATTATTTTTTATTTATTTAGTTGTTTTTTTAACCAGGTATAGCACACTAAGCTGAAAGCTTTTTTACAGGAGCGACCTGGGAGCACATTTGACCATTATGGCCTCATTTGCATGCCCCCTGCTGAATATCACTGGTGATGAGCCTAGCACAGCTGCACTTGCACTGGTGCATCCCTGTGCTCCCTATCAGTGGCTTGCTCTGGCGCAGTGCCTCTGTGCCATGTGCAGTCTGTGCGCTGTCCATGCCATATTCAACAGTGTTGCGCCATGGTGCAGCACTATTGAATATCACCTGGCCCTGGCCCCAGCACTTCACAGTTGCACTGCACCCAGGCTTGCACCACAGCCTGGA
The DNA here is from genome assembly GCA_016271365.2 of Neoceratodus forsteri. Classification (NCBI taxonomy): domain Eukaryota; kingdom Metazoa; phylum Chordata; order Ceratodontiformes; family Ceratodontidae; genus Neoceratodus; species Neoceratodus forsteri. Next base: position 762,500,788 of record CM028138.1, on the reverse strand, counting down.
GCAGTCTGAATATCCTGGCCATTGTACTTACCTCACAGGCTGATATTATCACTGTGCTGATGTCAGGCTGAACCCCTACCTAAAACAATCCCTATCCTGATCTCTTAATTACTGTTTATCCTGACAAATCAGAAAACTCATCTGGACTCTGCCGAAGTAGGCATCATCACTCTAGGCAGAATTCCCTAACACAGCAATCAGGAAGGAACTCCACCAAACCCTCAGCAGCCTAGGAAATAAATCAGTATATCAGTTGCACCTGCAACTCACCTGCTAGCCCTAGAAAAGCACATTATGTTCCTGAAGAGAACCAAAGTAAGTTAATGGCAGCCAACTTCAGACTGACAAGAAGCCAAAAAAGAGCAAAACCTTTCACAACCATGAATACCTCAACTGCCAATGAATACAGCCTGCTTCATCCCAAATGGCAAATGTTGTCTTTCGGATGAGATGTTAAACCGAGGTCCCATCTGCCTGGATTGGTGGTAGTTCAGGTGGATGTTAAAGATCCCATGGCACTTATCGAAAAGAGTAGGGGAATTTCCCCGGTGTCCTGGCCAAATTTCCCTCATTCACTAAAAATACCACCGACAGCTTAATCTGACTCAAGGTCAATTGGCATTCATCTGTATCCCCTTCCCCGGGTCGTGCCTGAAAATAGGCGGGATCTGTCTAGTGCACTTATCCGTCAACAAAACTAAATAAAATAAAATAAATAAATAAATTAACATTTCAGCTTGTTTTAACAGAAGTTTCTTTATTTGTCCTATGTTTTCTTTGTTTATTCCATAAGATAAAGTGAACAAAAAATAAAAATTTTGAAATCCTATTGTATAAATTGGACACATGATGGGCAGTGGTGTGCTATGGAAAATATTTTCACTACTGCATCACGACCTCAACATACTCTCACTAATGAGTATCCAGAGGTCACTCTGCAGGAGTGAAAATATTTTCCATACCACACTTCTGCCCATCATGTATCCCATATATATATGTGTGTGTGTGTATATATATATATATATATATGTATATGTATATATAAAATCACACATGCCCCCACAATGCAAAGCATCATGGGCTGCATATGCAAATCACCACAGAATGTTATGCTGGTCCAACTTTAAGCAGAATTGCATGGTGCCGAAAGGCCTCTCACACAGTTTGCAAAGGGTGCTAACAGAAGACATAGACACGTGTTTCGTCCTACCAGGACTCATCAGTATGCCTTGTCTGTTTGACACCCCAGTGGAATGGACCAGCTACCCTAAGGCAGTGTGCCTGGGATATGTGGTGAACCAGTAAATAAAAAACATTTAAAGACAAAGAACCTCTGTGCATAACACTGAGGCAAGGGTTACCCCAAGAGGCATTTGGCTGGGAAGCCAAGTTTCAAGAAAATACAAAATCACACATGCCCCCACAATGCAAAGCATCATGGGCTGCATATGCAAATCACCACAGAATGTTATGCTGGTCCAACTTTAAGCAGAATTGCATGGTGCCGAAAGGCCTCTCACACAGTTTGCAAAGGGTTCTACCAGGACTCATCAGTATGCCTTGTCTGTTTGACACCCCAGTGGAATGGACCAGCTACCCCTAAGGCAGTGTGCCTGGGATATATTGTGGTGAACCCATTTCTATGTATATATATATAATTTGTTAGCAGTAAATTTGTTTACAGGCATTACTAGTATCTTTTGAAAGATTGTCTAACTTATGATTACTAATTTTGAGTATAGTTCATGAAATAATCAGCTTGATATTTATTTCATGTAGTCCCCCATTATGCCTTATACATAGCATAAATCCAAATCATTCCAATGCCATTTTGACATATAATATTAATACTGAGCAGCAAATCAGAGCTCTTTTCATAATAAATGGCTGCTGATATAATAAAGAACAAAGTCATAAATAAGGAACCAATGGCTTATGGAAAAATCTACAGGGATTTATACAGGGATTTGAGTCTGCCACTATGGGGAAACACAGGGAAAATGAAGGCTTCTTACAAGGTAATGGTTATTTGGATCTGGGAGCACTGAATGTTTCTTATCCTATATTTTGAATCCTGGATAGAATAGGGGAGATGCTACATCTCATTGTCACAGGGATGTTCATTTACACATTTTTGCACTGTATTTACTCAGGCTATCCAGAATTAGATGCAATATCTTGTTTTCAGTTTGATCATGATTTTACAATTTTTATAATGTATTTATTCAGGAACCAAGTCCAGGGCCTGAGTATTCAAGGAGATATGCAGTGCATCCTGGTAGAAAAGGAGATGTGCCGCTGAATTCCAACAATGCGCAGCAATGCGATATTCAACCATGCATGATCATGCGCTGCAAGGGAAAGAGGTCAGGGCACACACAAATGGTATGCCATTCAAGTCATCGGGAAATGCCATGCATATAGGTGCTGAAGCATATTCAGTGGGAAGTGCCCTCACAGTCCAGAGCACTGCGGCCCACAGTTAGGCCATGAATAGCTGGTCTAAGCTGCCAGTCACCCACAGGCAGGCTGCAGATGTGCACCCAGGTGCACAGCAGCCTGGCAGCCCAGGTGGAGTAGAGGTACCCCTTTTCCATCCCCAATCTAGCCACTCCATCCCTGAAGAGCTCCATAGTGTAGGGGCCCACCCAGACCCAGATCACATCAGAGGAAACCATGGTCCATATCCATAGTCTAGAGGGCTCCCATCCACCACCCCTGTACACAGACAACCTCACTCCCCCACCCAACCTGTTGCAAAGACTGGCACTGCCCTCCACACCCTGCCATGGCCAGCCATTGACTGCACTGAACCCAGGCTGGGGACCTGCACTCTGGAATGACCCAACTGGCTGTACCATGCATTAGGGCACCACAACAGCTGAGGATCTACCAGTGTGTGCAGCCATGTGTATGTCCCTGGCAAAATGAAGAGAGAATTTACATACCTCCAATGCATGCCTTGCTGATGCAGTATCTTCCTGCTGTCATACTCCACTGAAGGTCCACACTCTCCCCTGTTCCCCTGTGTAACATGCCACCCTCCAGACTGCTGAGGTATCCCAGGTGCCATGGGGTGCAGTATCCTGTAATGCCATTTGCAGTGTATGCTTCAGGCTATGGATAGTGTATCCGTGGTTCCTCAATCGTACAAATGAATGGGAGGTCAGCTGTAACATGCCTGTTTTGGGACCTGTGTGAGTGGGTACAGCATTGGCTGTCACCTGCACTGAGCAGTGCAATGGCACTGGGATGATGGATCCACATGTGAGTGCCTGACGTGTATGGCCACTGGGTGTTATCACCCACTCACAGCTCATGCCCTCACGTGTAACACATTCCAGCATCCTACTATGAATGCTGTGCCACCTGCCAATAGAGTGGTACAATACCATTACGGAGCCAGTTGTTACAATGGGATGGGCTGGTGGGGCAGGGAGGGGTGTCTGTGCACTGTTGAGGGGAGGAGCCACTACACTGTTGACATGGACTATAGATGTATTCAGGTGCAATTAGGGATGGCATTGGGGTCCCTACAATGTGGAACTGATAGAGCCTGGACTCCGGTAGAATCGGGGCTGGTGGAGGGGGGCCACTATACCACCAGAGACTTCAGAGCCTGTCCCACAGGGCAGCGATTGGGGTCGGGGCTTGGGGCGAGAGCTGTTCTGGCACACTCATCCCCATGCCAACATGCAAATGAGCTGATAATGCACATGCATAAGGCCCCTTTGCACCCTGAATGCTCAGTTAGTTCATTTGCATTCTTGGGCTGAATATCACCCATGAGGGCTGTGGCGCATACTGGTATGTGTCACGCATTCCCTCTGGAAGGTATTCAGTCAGGGTCACCCTGGATGCACCTGACTTGGTGGCAGCCTGCACTGCGACTCCCATCCAGGGTCACATTTTCAACAGGAACAATGAAACCCACCAGGATGAAGTTCAGTCTCACAGGTTTACTGCATGGCAAAAGAGATTAACTCCCTTTGAAACTGCATTTTTTATGGCAGTAACTCTAGTGTAGAATTCTGCAGTGCTGCGCTTCATCCTGGTGGGCTTCACTGTATGCACACCCCATACGGTGGCGCATTCTCTCTGAATACTGTATCAGTGCTGACTGGCGTATCCTCTTTGTGCAATGCACCTTTCTGCTCTTGCATTGACCTAGCACTTAATATATCTTCCAGATGTAAAATATTGTTTTTAGTGCATTCTGATTTTACACAATGCAGCATAATATTGTGTCGATGTAGAGCACCACTAAAAATAAGATGCCATTTCTTCTGTGAACTATCCAGGCTAAATATATAGCAATCAGCAGGCATATTCTAGGAAAATACGTTGTAAAAATGTGTAAAAGGAAGACTACACTGAAACTGCCTCTCCACAGATCTGCATTGTGCAAATTCATTAGAAATAATAGGTAAATGCATCCCAAAAGCTCTCCACAGCCATATCAGCTCTGACCAGATGTTTTTTTAAAAGGGACTATAATGCTGAATGAGGGAAAGTGTAAAAACTATGCCTATTAGCTGCACAAATCACAGCTGAAAAGTGGAGCCATTACACTGCCCGCGCAGCTATGCATATATCATGGCTCCGCTTTTCTTCAGTGATTTCTAATGCAAGAACTTTCAAACAGTGGGGAATAGCCACATGGGAGGCAAAACAATGTTCAAATGAACCTTCCTTCCTTCCACTTGTCCTCAGGGTTAAGCATTTTTGCTTCTTTCTCAGTCCATCAGATGTCCTGAAACTGGACCAAAACATCTATCCGGTCACTTGGCAGTCTACTCGGCACCTCTGCAGCACTCATGGCAATTTAGAGCAAACACAAATGCGAAAACAGCTGCTTTCCGAAGTCAAGCGGGCAGGGGAACAAGTCTCATAAGTGTAGCAGCAGTAGCTGCACAGATTGCACCCAACTGCCCACCGCTCAGTCTCCAATGAACTCCCGCTCACTCCCTGCTCCGTTCCCAGTCTCTGTCACACATGCACTACCAGTCCCACTGTATCCATCAGTGAATAGTAATAGGGGAAAAAAAATGGAAAAGAAATTCCGATAGACACCATTACTCCCTACGGCAGCCCATTTGCACCAAACAATAACAGGTGCTCTGTAGTCCCTATTACTCACACTCACATTAGAGCCCCTTTGCACCATGCAGCGACAGCTACCCTGTACTCCAGGTCTGTCTGTGTGTGTGTGGGGGGGGGACACAAATAAGCATATCGGAACTCAAAGCTTCTCATTAAGAGAAGAAGAAGAAAAAATGTACAGCCCATTACTGTCTGTATATATAGCTGCCTTATAATTCAGGAATGCAACACCATAGCTGTAGCTACAGCCCTAGCTACCAGGAACTATTTTTTTTGGCAGACTAACAAATCCCATAAAAAAAAACTAAAACATTAAAAACACCCATTTTATTAATTTTTTACCATCTAAAAAAGGGAGGAGACATTGTATAATCATCATAAACCACTCCAGGGTATGGATTATGCTGGGATTTACCAACGGCTGACCTGGTTTGACCACTCAGCCTGCAGCCTTGTGGCCAAACCACACCAGCCGTGAGTAAATCCCAGCATAACCCACACCCTGATGTGGTTTATTTCTTAAACAAGTTCTTGTCGGAGCCAATGTGGCTGTTTCAGAGTGGTGAGTCTGAGTGAAAAGTACTTGGAGTTGTCACCATGGCTGATGCCATACTTGGGTGGTACTCACGCATGCACAGTAACCAATAATCACTATGCATGTGCAAGAAAGAGCTAGCCATGCCCAAGATGGCTGCTGTGGCAGAAGTGTACTGACACACTACTTGTGCATGCACAATGAGCTTCGGTGGCCATCTTTGGTATGGAGGCTGTTTTGTTTCACCTGCAATACTGAAATGATGGGCAGAATCAAAATAGTGTCCCTGCAAGGGAAGGGGTGCATGTGTGTTGTTTGAGAGACAGCAGAGAACTAACCCACAAGCACTGTGGACTTGGACCACAGCACTGTGGAAGCACAGAGCTGAGGTATCTGGTCACATGCTTCCAGGAGCCCCTTTTCACTCTTCTTAGCAAAACGTCAGTAGGGCACCACCCATGCAGCCGAGAAAATACTTTAGATCAAAAACAAAATCTGGTCTAAGGGAGATCACACTAAAAAAATCTTTATTGTAAGTTTAAACAACATTTTATTGAAGAACTACAATGTTTTTCAAAGGCAGCACTCATCCTGCCCACACAATGATGTTTTGAGCCAATCACACTTGCTTTCTTTATGCTTTGATTGGCATGAAACATTGACATGTGTGTGGATGATTGCTGCTGTGAAAACTTTATGTCTTATAATGTTATTTAAACTTACAACCAGGATGTTTTTTTCTCGACAGACCTGCCTTAGCAACCACTTTTGGCTTTTGACCCTCCCTATGAAGCAGTTTCTCTCCACCTCTGAGTCACAACCATTCTAGTTCTGCAAAGGCTACAGGGATAGAGCGCTAAGAAGACTTCTTTCCTCATTATCTTAGTCACTCCTTCCATCCTGACAATGCTTAATTTTATTTTGTCTTATTTTGATATAGCTCCAGCTAATTAGTCCCGCACTGCAGTACTTTGTTATAATGCAGATAGATACAAATGTTTTGCCCATGGTGGACCTGAAGAAACTAAACTGTTTATCGTAAGGTGGTTTGTTTTTCAAGTACAGGACTCTGCTTAGTTCCAAGTTGAGATACGGATTTGACATTATAGCAGTACATTGAATTTCTAAATATTTATGTGAAATGCTTATGTTTTGTTACTGGTTTGCTGCTTAACTCACAGACATCATTGGTACAGACACAGCTATTAGGAGGAGTATTGCAAATTTACAAACTAACCTTTATACTGGATGCCACAGGTACCAAGATAATCTATCTGCTCTGAATCACAAGGATCAGATAATCCAATATCTTGCAGTGGTTCTGAAAGTATGCATGACTGTAAATTCCAGTGTAGTGTTAGGAGGCTTTTTTCTCCCAGAGGTGGTGAACCTATAGCATAACCTAACAATTGAAACCATGCATAAAAGATAGCACAGCCCTTTATGGTAAGCCAGGATAAATTTCTCCCACAAGGAATCCCCAGATACCTTTGATATTTGAGTAGGTAGGAAATATCTAAAAGTAGTAGGTGTTTGCAAAGCATACTAATTTTATTACGTTGTGTGTGTGTGGGGGCGGGGGCATGATAGACTTAGAGTCACTTCCAGTCTTACATTTCTACTTTACTGCAGTATGTTATTGTGATGCTCTAGAGAAGATGATGTTATGATGAGGCACAAAGGTCGAATTATTTTCGGATAGGATAACTGCTATCAGACAAGGAAAGGCAGGAGTGACTTTAGTATCTTGATGCCACAGTAGGCGTTTATTTGGTACTAAGGGGTAGACAGACACAGTCACAAGGAGGGAGGGGATGCCTGACAAACAATAGGCAAATTTATAATAGGGATATACTGAAATACTGACCACCCTTTATGGTTACCACTACAAGCATAAACTTTAGGCCTACTGCCACTCTTATTCTAATACTAGTTTATACTCTACTCTATACCCTAAACAAGAATCCAGTCTTATTCTGATACTAGTTTATACTGTATTCTATACTCTAAACCAGAATTCAGTTACATAGGCTACTCAGCACTACATTAGGGTGATCAGCATCACACATCTACAAAAGAGTCCAGATTTTACAAGAGTCCAGAGATCCGGCGTCTTCGTGTACACTGTCATTCTTCGTTGGTAGCTACAAGAGATAAAACAGAACTGTAGAACCCTAATCTCAATTCCCAGCAAGGACCTAGATAAGGCCACTGGGGTGGTGAGAGGTTTGGTAAACAGACCATATATCTTCGGCAAAAGCCCACTCTCTCCGAGGCTGCAGGAATGTAGAACCAAAGCAACTGGTTTCTGAAATAACACACACTGAAGCAAGAGGTTCCTCGGCCAAAACCCACTTCTAGGGTTGCCAAGGATGAAGAAAGACCAAGATCTGCGTGGCGATGAATCCAATCGAGGACTACCACGATCCGACTGATGCTGCAGCACTCCAAGGGCCAGCTGGACTCAAAAGGAACTCTGACAGGACCAGGAACCATAAGAATCTGAAGAGATGATGGTTGAATCTGCAATCCTCAGGTCAGGAACTAACACAAAACAAAGAAACGGCGGACGCGTTCCAGACTGAGCTTTGACGGACTCGATTTTCGGCGAACGACCAGGTGGGGGGCGCAGAACAGGTTCTCCAAGATGAGCTCTCTCTTCTTCTGTAGAGGGCGACCAACTTCAGGACATCTGGAACAGGAACCATACGGAATGACACTGGCACGGCTGTCGTGATGCGTTTCGGAGGATGTACTTTCAAGCTGTGAAAACAAGAAAACGACGGGTACGACTGGTACGACTGATGACGGACTTCGATTTCGGCGGACGACACAAACGGACAGGATGTGTTGATGGATGATCTTCCTGGAGTGAAGAATGCTGGAAGGATGTCTTCTTCTGCGTAGAGACTGATGCTGGGCACGTTGTGTTACAGACCAAACTTTAAGACTGCAGTGTGGTAGAAGATTGAGACTGTCTTCGTACAGTAGTAAACATATAACTGAAGAATGCCCAAAGAACTGTAGAATAGTACAGTAATTTGCCAGGGAGGGCAAATTATAACTTCAGGGGTAATTGTTACTGATAAGAGCCAATGTCCAGGTGCTTAGAGCAATAGTTCAGGTACTTGGACCAATAGTTCAGGTACTTCGGACAATAGTTCAGGTACTTAGGACAATAGTTCAGGTACTTAGGACAATAGTTCAGGTACTCAGGGCAATAGTTCAGGTACTTCGGACAATAGTTCAGGTACTTAGGACAATAGTTCAGGTACTTTGGGCAATAGTTCAGCATAAGCAGTACAGTAATCACAGTAATTTCATAGTATAGGCAAATAGAACAGTCTCAAATAAACCCTGTTTCTATAGGTAGGGTATTCTGGGATAGATCCTCACTATACGTTGTGGCTAGGGCCTCCCTTTAGTACCACTAGGCTGGCTTGCCCTATTCTGCCAGGTCGGGGCCTCCCTTTAGACCAGGCTTTACCTCGGTCCTAATGCCCTACCATTACCTCGGGCCTGAAGCCTACATTAGCTTGAGCCTGCCCTATTCCGCTAGGCCGGGGCCTCCCTGTAGTACCACTAGGCTGGTTTGCCCTATTCCACTAGGCCGGGGCCTCCCTTTAGTACCACTAGGCTGGTTTGCCCTATTCCGCTAGGCCGAGGTCTCCCTATAGTACCACTAGGCTGGCTTGCCCTATTCTGCTAGGCCGGAGCCTCCCTATCAACCAGGCTTTACCTCGGGCCTAATGCCCTACCATTACCTCGGGCCAAAAGCCCTACGTTGCTTTGGCCTGGTGCCCCACCTTAGATTGGGCCTGGTGCCCCACTTAATACTGGGCCTGGTGCCCTCGTTGCTTTGGGCCTGGTGCCCCACCTTAGATGGGCCTGGTGCCCCTATTTACAATGGGCCTGATGCCCCTCAGCACTTTGGGCCAGATGCCCTACTTCCCAATGGGCCTGGTGCCCTACTTTAAAATCTAGGTGAATTGCCCTTTTAAATGTATTCCCCTTTAAATTCTTTCAGCTCACTGAGAGCTGATGTCACTATCTCCAGCGATCCCGCCTCCTGTTCCGCCCTTAATACATATTCATGACCGCTATGCTGGCCTTGCTTCTCTACCCCTCCAGGCGCATGCCCTGCCTCCTAATACTATTAAATTCGCGGGTCTTAATGACCCGATGCTCCTGTGGCGCCGTCCTTCTGAAAGCACCTAATGTGCTTTTCAACAAATCCAGTTCCCCTTTCAATACTGGCAGTCAGCACTCTTCTTGTGCTGCCGCCGACTCACCGCTCTGCGGTCTCAGGGGTTCTTGCTGTCGCTGGGAGGCGGGAGGGATGCTGGCAGTGGAAGGGAAAACCGGACAGGCAGCTGGGGGATGACTAGGGGGCCTCTGACGGCCCAAACAGGACTCGGCGATGTGGCGCTTCTCTGCCGCCAGCGTGGGACCGAAATTAAACTAAAAATACTCACGGGGGCAAAAACAAGTAACCGGAGGGCTTTTAAGCCCATAAAACATGGCGGGAACAGCGTTTTCATCTTCGTGGTGCCCCGATGGCACCACCGACCATGGACTACTGCAGCAGAGGAAGTCTTCGGGCAGGGGAGGCAGCACGGGACCACAGCAAGTCCAGAGGGATGGCTCCAAACCAAGGTAAGCCTAAACTGTCCCCCCTGACCTCTGGGTCCTGGCTCCTCAACCTCTGCCCAGGATTAACTGTCTCCAACTGTTTTTGTGTAGAATGCTTGTTTAAACTTGAACCTCCCCAGGGTTCTAGATCTGCTGGATTGGAATGCTGTGCATGAGCCACCTAGCACAGCATTCCATCCAGGCTATTATGACATGCATTGCTTGTAAATTCTAACGTTTTACAAAGCTGCAAGTACACAGGGCACTTTTCTATTATTTACAATATTTTCTCTGTAATGGCTAACTTGTGGGCATTACATTATGTTACTAGAGTATCTGATCCAAATACCCGGTAAAGTACTGTAAGATTGGCTACAGCAGTGTCCAAGCAGCACCGTGTCTAACTTCTACCAGTCAGTGCTGCTATGTTTCTTTCCACCAAAGCACTAGACCCCAATCTGTGATTTTTGGATGGTGAAGAATCACAATGCAGCTAAGCTGTCCTTTCTCCCAGCCATCCCCATTCATAGGAAAAGAAAAATAAACACAATTGCATGTGATCCCTTGCACTGAGCACCAGGAACCAGTAGCAAACTGAATAGCCATACTCCTCTGGCCCACCCCAGATCCCCAAAGTACAGTAACTATATAATGGATGCACCCCCTTCCTGGTCATTGATCCATGATTGGGGTTGAGTGACAGTTCCAAATCCTGGGTAGTTTATACCACGCCCCAAGCTCACCCACTCAATAGTAAACCAATAGACAGATTGGAGCAAGCAAATGTGCAATGGGAAGGGGGCAACCATTATATCATTCATGATATGCTTACTTCAAAACAGTTCATAATGGAGATCTGAGTTTATTTAGATTCATGGTAGTGGACTACATTCCTGTGCATTCAAGAGGAGGAATATAGATCTAACCTTGGAGAAAATGAATGTGAATGGATCAATAGACAGGGCAACCTAAAAGCTAAATATAACAGAAAGAACTATGTCAGGAGCACAGAAGTCAGCTCTGTTAACCCAGTTAATTCAGACCACACTTCAGCAGTCCACCTTTGGTGACATCACAAACAAAGAGGAACCAATGAGTGATATCAAGAGAACCCATCGGATTCCACTGTAACACATAATACATTTTATGTTGATTACGCGCATGCACAAGAAACATATTGTGGCAACTTGCTGCAGAAGCAGATTATGGAGGCAGGGCACTGTCGGCCAATGCCCCCACAGCCTTTGGAGGCTTGGCCCGTCTTTCTCAATGGGGTGTCACGCTGCTGCTGACACTAGTTCAGCCAACATGCCACAACCTTGTAAGGTTTCAGTCACTGCAATCAGGGGCCACCTCGTCATTGTAGTGTAAGCTATTCCGCTGCAATGAGGGAGTGATCCGTCATTGCTGGGCGGAACCTTGCTGCTGTGATATTGTTTGTGTACGGCTTGCTGCTGTGTTCACAAACAATATTAGTGAGTCTCCAGTGCCGAGGATGCCAATCCCCTCGGCCCTATTGCCCCCACAACAGTGGTTGTTTGCCCGATGGGGCCCCAGTTCCGTCAACTTCAGTCCCTGCTACGTTCAGGTTGCTGATGGGGAACCCTCCCCATTGGCATAATCTCCCCCCCTCCCAGTTTGGTGCATAGCAGAGGCCATTGCCTGTCTGCATCATGTCCCCATGGACAAAACATAGGGTGTGTGCCGGGGTGCCCAATCCCCTCGGATATTGCACCCCACCGTATATACCGATGGTGGTGCCAATCCCCATTGGCTACAGTTGCCCACACAACAGTAGGTTGGCATGCTGGGAGCCATCCCAGCGTGCCAATGTCTATAAATGTCCCTGTTAAAAACAAAGTCCGGCAATGTTTTGATTTTTTTCACCTGTAAAGCAAACGGTCCCTCGTTGAGTCCAGTGGCCCCTCCCAACCTGCGCCCACCATCTGTGCACCCCTGCTCCACATCCTCCTCACCCCATACTTACCTCTGGAGCCCAGTGCGACGATCTTTGGTGGACCAGGAACATGTCTGCATTCCTCAAAGCCAACCATGAACTGAGGAAATGCCGATAAGCTGTATAATGGCATAAATAGGGTTTTTTTCAACTTTGGTGCATATCTCAGGCATTTTTTTGAATTTTGGCACCAAATTTTCAACATGGGGTTTTTGGGACCCCTCCTCATGAATTCAGCCACTGTCATGGCATTATTCAGCCCCAAAAGGTGATTTCACGGTCACTGCACGGAATCACCTTTTGGGACTGATTAATCAAATGACAGTGCCAGTGTTCATGAGGTGGGCTCTCAAAAAGTCTATGTTGCATATTTGGTGGAAAAAATTCAAGAAATTACTGTTTTACGAGCGTGCGTTGTGCAGCTGCTATGCACGCTCGTCACTTCGCAAATTTGCAATATTTTCACTCCAGATTTTCAACATTGCCATTTTCCTGCATCTCCTTATGAACAGTACAGCTGTCATTTTCCACACCCTGGCCAACAAGTAGAAATTTGGTGATGAATTTGATGGAAAAAGTCCATAAAATGACTGTGTTATGAGCATGCGTTGCGCAATTTCCATGCACGCTTGTACCTTCGTCAATTTGCAATATTTTCACTCCAGATTTTCAACACTGCCATCTTTCTGGCCCTCCGTATGAACAGTACAGCTGTCATTTTTCACATCCTGGGCAAAATGTGTTTTCGCACTTCCGGTGCAGAATAGCGCAGGCGCTGTGGGAAATCAGTGTTCGGGATGCATTACGAAAATCACAATGACACTGTTCAGGAGCAGAGGTCCTAAAATGCCTATGTTGAAAATTTTGTGATGAAACTCCATAAAATGACTGTTACGAACGTGCATTGTGCAGTTTCCACGCACCTTTGTAACTTCGCAAATTAGTAATATTTTCACACCAGATTTTCAACACTGGCATTTTTCACACCTCCTTATGAACAGTACAGCTGTCATTTTTCACATCCTGGCCGAAATGTGTTTTTGCGTTTCCAGCACAGAATACCGCAGTTGCTTTCGGAAATCAGTGTTTGGGACAGATTTGGATCACCCGAATGAGAGAGGGGGAGTGACCGAGCTCAACTGAGCACTGTCAGGACTGCAGCGGATTTCTTTGTGGCAGAAAAAAGCACCAATGTAGGCAGAAGCCCAGTACAAAAGGGCAGCCTGCAGTGCTGGGAGAAACAGAACGAGAGGGTGAGGGAGGGGGAGTGAGTGAGCTCAAAGGAGCTCTGTTGGCACTGCAGCGGATTTCTTTGTGGGCAGAAAAAGGCAGCAATGCAGGCAGGGGCCCAATACAAAAGGGCAGCCTGCAGTGGTGGGAGAAACAGAATGAGCGAGTGAGAGAGGGGGAGTGAGCGAGCTCAATGGAGCTCTGTCGGGACAGCTGCAGATTTCTTTGTGGGCAGAAAAAGGCTCCAACAGAGGCAGGAGCCCAGTACAAAGGGCAGTCTGCAGTGCCAGGAGAAACAGAATGAGCGTGTGAGAGAGGAAGTGAGCAACCTCACAGGAGCTCTGTCGGGACAGCTGCAGATTTCTTTGTGGAGAGTCAAAGGTGCCAATGCAGGCAGGAACCCAGTACAAAAGGGCAGCCTGCAGCGCAAGGAGAAACAGAATGAGTGAGTGAGAGAGGGGGAGTGAGCAAGCTCAGTGGAGCAAAGCAATCAACATTCGGCATTGACAAATGCTTGTTATCAGGCTATGCTCATCCAGTCTCCTTGAAGAACACCTGGTTCAGAAGAGAAAAAAGTGGAGGAAGTTCCTATTCACTGTTAGAACTTGCCTCATTTCTCCATACCTATACATGCTCCTCTGATGAGGGCTGCAGCGGTGAGCACTCCAGCCAATGACCCATAGATCTTGCTGGCATCCACCACTTTTTTTTCTTCCGAATCAGGTGCTCTTTGAGGAGACAGGATGAATAGAACCTGATAAATATGTATGTATTGTTCTCTTGATACTGCTCATTGGTTCCTCTTTGCTCGTGATGTCACTGAAGATGGATCACTGAAGTATGGTCCGATTAAACTGGGTTAGCAGACCTGACTTCTGCACTCCTGATTTAGCTGTTTCCATTATATTAAGCATTTAGGTTGCCCATTTAGCTAGAAAAGAAGTTTTGAGCTGCCCTTCCCAACACTCAAAAAGAAAAGAGCCTGTCATGTCCAAGATGGCTGCTGTAGCAGAAGTGTGCATGTGGGGTTGAGTTCACGGTGGCCATGATGGGTATGGTGGGCTTTTTCCCACAATTATAGTAGTGATGTATGGCAACAACACCATGCCCCATGGAAGGGGAGGGTGGTGTGCCCACAGAGGGAGCTGCAGTGAATCTATGTTCCATTAATGAACATAGCACTGTGGACACTGAGCAAAGCACTGTGGAAGAACACCATGTATAAATCCGGTCCCGTGTTTTCACAGTCCCTTTTCTTTCTCGCACTCCTAGCCATGCATCTGTAGGGCTCTGCCCATGTAGCCATAATGAGAGGCAGTACTGAATGGAGACCTGCCCAGTGGAGCTGAAGCAAAAAAATATATTTTTTTATGTACCACAATGCCAATAAATGTATTTATTTTTCTGAATTCAGTGGGGGTCCAGTGTCAAAAGCTTAGTTTACTCTCTTGCTACATGACTAGTGGTTGCAAGCTTTCTCTGTGAGGCAGAATACATTGACTGGACAGTGATGATTCTTTTATTAAAGTCTAACACAGTTTTGTTTTGTATATAGAGTGTATGTGTCTGAGTTCAGTTGTGCTTCTAAACTCGCATCAAATTTATCTTAAATGGGAAGCAATCTGTAAATGTCAGAAACTGAGAAACATTTATCAAAAAGACATTGGGCATGATGTGAATAAGAATGCAACTTCCAACCCCTCATCAAATTATTAGCCATTCAAGTAAGCCACCATCCACCCTCGATTAAGTCAAAACTCATCCACTTTAGTAATCAACCACCCACGCAACACATCCACTAGTATCAACCCCTCGCCCCCAATCAACAACTGACAAAGGTAAAAATATCTCTTTCTGGAGAGGAGCAAAGATGGTTAAGTAGTGGAGCTGTTTCCTTTTCATTAGTCGCTGAAAGTATAAATTAAATGATGTCTTCCTACTATAGTAACATCTGACTGCTTAACAAGCTTACATGCACGTGGTACTACAGGAGGACTTCACTCCTTTTGTGTTGCTGAATATGATCTAATAACTGCAACAGCATGGCATCCTGCAAAACATGCCATCTAGATATTGGTTGATGGGATGCAGGCCACCGAACACCAGAGAATCAAGAAAAGTGTCTTTCCAAAGTGTGTAAATTGGTTGTGACACCTCAAAGTAAACAGGAACCCCCACAAACATAATAACAATTGATTGTTAGTAGACGTAGCGTCTACACTAAAGTCACACCTGTATAAAACTTCACACAGCAGAGGACTGCATACATTGACAAATAAATCTTCAGGTGCTCAATGATTCCAGGGGCCTCCCTCCAGCCACATTTTTATGTTGGCTCGTGGCATGGCCACCAGCCAACATATTGAGTAGTAGCAGATTTGGAGGTGTGGTCACTGTGGGCAGAATGCAGGGCATGCATCAGTAGGTGCATCCCTCATTCCCCAATAAGGCAGCTGCAGGCACTGACATCAGCAACATGTAGACTGGCTACCAGATCTAAGAAAAGGTCCACTGCAATGAGAGCCAAGCTTGTCATGCAGCAGTGTGCCTTTCCAGGTGAAGCAGTTTAATAAACATGGCGGCACTGACTGCTGCCACGCAGAGTGCCGCAACCCACTTGATTTGCTGATGGGGGAGCCTACTCCCCATCTGCATAATGCCCCCCCTCCCATTTAAAGTGTATGCCAAGGGGGTGCCCAATCCCCCTTGAATCATGTGCCCCCCCAAACAGTCTTTCTTTGCCAATGGGGGGCCCAATCCTCATAGGCTTCAGTCCCCCCTTCCCCGTTTATTTTGCCAATGGGGGAGCCCACTCCCCATTGGCATAATGACCCCACCACTTTTGTTGTGTGCCGAGGTGGGTGCCCAATCCCCCTCAGCTCTTGTCCAATCCCTTCAGTATGTGCCAACGGGGGTGCCCAATCCCCTGTCGGCTACAGCACCCCCCCAAAAAACAGTCGGGTGGCATGCTGGGAACCCATCCCAGCATGCCAAATGCCTCTATAAACCAAAAACTGTCCTGCAATGTTTTTTTTTTTTAAATCTGCAAACCAGAAAACGGTCCCTCGTCGACTCCGTGGCCCTCCCCAACCCGCGCCCACCCTCTGCGCACCTTGCCTCCCAAAACACCCTCCCACCCCATACTTACCTCTGGAGCACAGCGATGATCTTTTGGTGGACCAGGAACAAGTCTGCACTCTTCAAAGCCAACCACAAACTGAAGAAATGCCAGTAAGATGTATAATGGCATAAATAGGTTTTTAACTTTGGTACATATCTCGGGGATTTTGGGGAATTTTGGCACCAAATTTTAAACATGGGGTTATTGGGACCCCTCCTCATGAATTCAGTCACTTACATTGTGTTATTCGGTCCCAAAAGGTGATTTCACAGTCACTGCATGGAATCACCTTTCAAGACTCAATTAATGAAACAACAGTGCCACTGTTCATGAGGGGCTCTAAAAAGCCTATGTTGCAAATTTGGTGGAAAAAATCCAAAAAATGGCTGTTGTACAAGCGTGCATTGTGCAGTTTCCATGCACACTCGTAACTTTGTGAATTTGTAATATTTTCACTCCAGATTTTCAAAATTGGCATTTTTCCATACCTCCTTATGAACAATACAGCTGTCATTTTCCATGTCCTGGCCAAAATGTGTTTTCGCACCTGTGACGCACAATGGCATGGTCGCTGTGGAAAATCACATTTTGGGACAGATTAACAAAATCATGTGCTACTGTTCATGACGGGAGTTCCCAAAATGCCTATGTTGAAAATGTGGTTAAAAAAATCCCCCAAATAATTGGGTTACGGATGTGTGATGTGCAGTTTCTATGCCTGCTCATGACTTCACCAATTTTTCATATTTTCATTCCAGATTTTCAACGTTGCCATTTTTTACACCTCCTCATGAACAATACAGTTGTAATTTTTCACATCCTGCCCAAAATGTGTTCTCGTGCCTGTGTTGCCAAATGGCATAGTCACTGTGCAAAACCACCTTTCGGCTAACAAATTGATAGTACCGCTGTTCATGAGGTGGGGTCACAAAAAGTCCATGTTGAAAATCTGGAAGTGAAAATACCAACAAAAGCCTACAGCATTAGGGTTTCCAACTGTAACATCCTACCCTGTGAAACTGACAGGCATCAGGGGTGTAACTTGGGATCATTGGCTGTAATGCTCATGCTATTCCACCCCCACTCCCCACCCTGCAGCCAGCGACAGGCATCAAGGTGTGCCTTGGAGTGTTCAGCCCTAAAGTTCACCCCATTCTCCTATACTGCACCCATCTCAGAGTATTTCCTTATGGAATGGGGTAAGTATAAGGCCCAAGGACCTCAAAGCACACCACAACACTTGTCAGTGTCTACATGGTAGGGTGAGGTAAAATGGCATGAGCGTTATAGCTGATGACCCAAAGGCATACCCCAATGCCTGTCAGTCTTTGCATGGTGGGGGTGGAGTTGGCGACAATTCAATATGTCACTGCCATTCCTATTATGCATCTCTAACTCCTGCACTACTAATGCCAGCGAGATAACATTCGACATTGACACATGCTTGTTAGTGTTAAAAAGAAGATAGAAAGAAGCATCTACAAAACATCATGAAGCTGGGAGATGGGTTTAGGTGTACATCCCATAATATCTGCAGGCTGGACTTCAACTTACAGTGCAACTTTTCTGGCATTGTAGATGCACAGTGGTAAAACTGCACAGAAACCCATTCAATGTAAGAGGCATACCTGCAAAGTTGCAGGAAAAAATATAAGAATTCTTTAGTTTAAAAATCAATATTTTATCCAAAAATGCAATAAAAAAACATTTAAATTAATTCAGAATGTTATATAAGTGACTGAAAGTGTGTTTCCATGAAACATTTGGTTTCGGAGATCACTTTGATAAAGGGCTTCATATATAGCAAATGCCTTTTTTATGCATATGTGTGTGAGTTGTTGTTTTTAATTTTTTAAATTGCTATACCTTTTGCATGTATTGGGGTAGCCATCCTATCATATCCACCAGCTGGAGAGATGTGGATAATGTTTACTACCAACTGCAGTCTACTACTGTGAGATTCACACCAGAGCCACTGACACTGATGTTCCAGTATTAAACTCATAACCACAATTCAAGTGGCTGTAAGAGATATTACTTCCTATCTTGTTTTAACACTAAAAATGGGACTGGAGTGAGGTGCCATGGAAGCATTGAGCACATGAACATGTATTTGTTTATGTACAGTATGTAGTTATCTGCTGACACCCTGGTGTAATGGTTTGTATGGGTGCTGCCTTAGTGTAGGTGCCACATCCCATATACTAAAACCCAGTTGTAATTTTTGTTGGTGGGAAGGGTAATGCTTTATTTTGAAATGCCACATCCCATCTACACATACTTTGGTGTGATGCTTTTCTATGTTCTGTGGTGTTTGATGTACCGCATCCCATCAACTAAGATATTGATGCACTGTTTTGCAAGGTGACAGGTTGTTTTAGTCATTACATCCGAGTCACCAACACAGCAATGAACAACAGAATAGATCATTGCCTGTAATAGAAATAAATAATTGGTATTAAAATATGGAGCTGCTCTGACTTGGCCAACCTTTCTCCCTAATAAACAGGTCTGCTTCTCCTCATATGAAACACTGATTGCATCGAAAAAACAGCTAAAATGTTCATGTTGTCCACCTACTTCAAATAATAAACATGTACTGAGTCCCTCAATCAGGACCCATGAGCCAAAAATAGTCAAGGAAACTCATTAAAAACATCTCACAGTGCAGCACCATCTATCCCAGATGAAAAAACATAAAAAGTTACATTAAGGAGGAAATGAAAATTCCTAATTTATGTCATCCTGTCTTTGAGCAGCAGGTAAGATGGGGAGAGGGGGTTTCATGTGTTTTACAAGACTGCTTACCTGTGGAACCATCCAAAGCTTCAGCTCATAATGTTCCAGCTAACGATAGGCAGACTAAATGCAGGTTTAAACAATTTTATTAAAATACACTCAATCCGTTGGAGTGCTGTACACTTATTCTGTGCATGCATGTCTCACGAAGGAGAGAGGAGGTACTGTGGTGTAGTATACTATTTGAGATGGTGTTGTGGAATGGATGTGGTAGTTTCTGTTTGACTTGGTAAATCCCTTGCATCTTTCCCACAAGCTAGTCAAGGAAGAGATAAACAATTTCCAGAGCCAGAGCATTGAGAATTAACATGTCTGACAGGGCTGAAGAATGCCCAATGAAGTGGGAGAGGCTGGTGAACCACAGTAGCTGTTGCCCAGGTAAACATCAGTGCTGCCTGGAGCATGGGTGGGGGTCATTTACTGTGTGCACCTGACAGTTTTCAGGCAGACATCTTTTATTAGTGCTGGAATTTTCTTTTGTCACACAGTCTAAAGAGATCTTTGACTACCGAAATGGGAGATGGCAGAAAGCTAGTTTGAGCCATATGAACCGGGAACTTGTTTATTACAGAGCACCCAAATAACTGGGTTCCCAGTGGATATCACATCAGTTAGTTGCTACAGTATTTGGAGGAGCTGGTTTGCAGGTTGATAAACACTGCAATCAGTAATTGTAAAACAGATAACGTGAGGTATTATACAGCTTATGGGACTTAATAGGGAACGAGGGAGGGGCTGTGGACATGGCCTACCTAACCTTTAGCAAGGCATTTGACACAATCCCACACAAAAGATTAATAAACAAATTAGCCAGCCTGGGGTGGGTCCCAGGGTGGTAGCCTGAGTAAAAAATTGTCTGGTCAACAGGACACAGAGGGTAATAGAGTCCACTCTGAAGAAAGGGGGGGTTACTAGAGGAGTACTGCAAGGTTCAGCTCTGGGACTGGTCCTTTTTAATGTCTTTATAAGTGACATTGCGGAGGGACTGGAAGGAAAAGTATACTTCTTTGAAGACAACACAAAGATCTGCAACAGGGTTGATACACAAGGGGGGGTGGAAAGGATGAGAAGGTACTTGGCAATGTTGGAGCAATGGTCAAAAGTATGGCAACTTAGATTCAGTGCAAAGAAGTGCAATGTAATGCACCTGGAAAACAAACCCCACCCAGGGAAGAGTATACAATGGGGAGGGGTACTAACAATAACAAAATGGAAAGGGACCAGAGCATAGTCATATCAGATGACCTAAAGATAAGCAAGCAATGTGAAGGCAGTAAGGAGGGCTGGGGAATACTGGGATATATAGGAAGAGGCATTACCAGTAGAAAACAGGATATTGTTATCCCTCTGTACAGACAGTTGGTGAGACCTGATCTGGAGTACTGCATGCAGTTCTGGAGACCCCATCTCCATAAGGACATACACAGGATGGAGGTAGTCCAGAGGAGGGCAACTAAATTGGTGCAGGGTCTGCACCAGAAGCCATCTGAAAAGAAAGACTAAAGGAGGTTGATATGTATACTTTCAAGGAAAGGAGAGAGAGGAGGGACATGATAGAAACTTTTAATACCTCAAGGAATCAACAAAGTCCAGAAGGATAGCATCTTTGAGAAAAAGTGATATGCAAGAACAAGGGGGCACAATTAGAAGATGGGGGGGATGGCTCAAGGGCAACGTGAGGAAGTATTTTTTCATAGAGAGGGTGGTGGACGCATGGAACTGCCTTCTTGAGGAGGTTGTGAGGTCAAAAACAGTGGTGGAATTCAAGAATGCATAGGACAGACACAAGGCAATTCTGGTGGGGTGTAGGAAGAAGTATGCTGTTGGTTAACTAGGATCTGCAGCTTATCCAGTAGGTAGGGAAATGAGCAGACTAGGAGGGTCAAGCAGTCCTTATCTGATGCAAAGTCTATGTTTCTCTGTTTCTATCCACATACTCAGTTAGTTCATGGCTCTTCTTGTTTCAGCCGCAACAACGGAAGTGACAGGCACACAAATAGTGCCCTGTTGGGGTGGATGGTGGTGCAACCACAGAGGAGAAGGTCGATGGACAATGACTGCACCACCAATGATGGCAGTACTGTGGACACTCATCCACAGTAATGTGGAAGCACACAGCGGTTAAATTTGGTCACGTGCTTCAACAGTCCCTTTTCTCACTCCTAGCAAAATGTCTGCAGGCTCTGGCCGTGCAGCCATAGAAATTTTTTAATTTTTTTTACTTTATTAAGTCTAGGATTACAAATACCTTTGAGCCAAGGCTCTTTCACAAAGGTTCCACGTCAGAGAAATACAAATTATGGGGAACATCAAGACAGATATTTCAGCAATGTGGACATTGCAAACAGATTACAGATTAATACAATTCAAGGGTAGCATTGTAAGCAAGGCAGCCAGCGGCATTTGTCAGAGAAAACAGACAAGAGATAAGAAGTGCCAGAGTCATAGGAAGTGGGGGGGGGGAAGAAGGAATATGGGTAGGGTGGGGAGAGGGTGAAAAGTGCAGCATTGGGGTACCAAGATGTGAGGTAGAATCCAGTCAGGAGGGGGGGTGACCACTAGAGCAGGCAGGGAAGTGGAGAAACAAGGTTAAGTTGGGCAGTCACAGGAGCTGTTGGTAGTGAGATAGTCCCAGAGCCTAGTTTTAAACATACCAATTGTTGGGGCAGAGGAGATGATGGGGCTGAGGCCATTGAACCAGAGTGGCACTCGATAAGCAAAAGAGCGTTGTCCCTGTGAAGTGTGACAGTGGGGGACTTTCAGTAGCTGTAGCGTGGATCTCCGAAGGCACCGTTTGTTGGTTCGGTGTTGTAACAGAGTTGAGACCCCAGAAGGTGCAAGGCCGAGGTAGATATTTTTTGCCATGGAGCAGGTGAGAAACTTTATGCGGTTTGATAGCTGGAGCCAGCCGGTCTGGGTGTACAGGTCACATGTGTGGGTGAGACGGTGAGCACCTGTGATGAGCCGACATGCCTTATTTAATGCAGTTGAGAGGCATCTAAAGGTTGTGGTTGTAGCCAAGCCATAAATGATGAGACTATAGTCTATTACAGAGATCACAGAGCTCAGGACTGCAACCTTCAAAGCTTCTGGCGTGAGGTGTTGTCTGTGTTTGTAGAGGAGACCAAGTCGTATTAGCAGCTTTAGCTACATTATCAACGTGAGGTCCATAAGAGAGATTAGGGTCAAGCTGTATCCCTAAGTATTTGAAGGACCCCACCAGATCTAGAGTGTTCCCTGGGTGGTGGAGATAGCCAAGTGGTGTAGCTTGTGTGGGTTATGAGAGCTGCTGAAGAGCATAGATCTGGTTTCTTGTCATTGAGGACCAGTTTATGATTAAGAAACCATGTCTCTACAGAACTGAAACCAAGTTGAAGGTTGTGTTGAAGAGTTGCAGAATCTTTGTGAGTGGAGTATACAACAGCATCATCGGCATATAGTATGATCTGCTCAGAGCAGTGGTAAGGGAGGGAGTTTAAGAAAAGGCTAAAAAGGAGGGGGCCCAGTATGGATCCCTGTGGGACATCCGAGTGAACAGGCAGGGTGTCAGAAAGAGCGTCAGCAATTTTTACTCTCTGCGATCGGTTTTCTAAGTAGCTTTTAAACCAGAGAGAAGAGTCAGGTGATAGCCCGGCATTCAGTAGTTGGTCAATCAGTAGTCCATGGTGTACTGTATCGAAGGCCTTGGAGAGGTTGACGAAAACAGCCCCTATGAGAAGGCCGTTGTCAAGGGATTTGTGCAACGCTCCAGTGAACTCAAGAAGGGCTGTGGTGGTGCTGTGACCTTTCCAGAAACCATGTTGTTGTGGACAAGGTATATTGTATTTATCCAAGTGGTCGGTAAGTTGATCAGCCACGATGTGCTCAAGTGCCTTAGAGAGTGGGGGCAGTATGGAGATGGGGTGATGATTTCAGTGATTCGTCTTATCCCCACTTTTATGGACAGGTGTCACAGTGGCTGTTTTCCATAGGTCCGGGAATTTTCCACAGCTGAGAGAGAGGTTTAGGATTTTTGTTAATGGATAAATTACCTCATCGAGGGTGAGCAACAGAAGCTTGAGGTCCAGGGTGTCGCTGCTAGATCTAGATTTAGAGATAGCTGCAGTAATATAGCGGCAAGCTTCATTCAGCCTTACATCCCTGAAGTAGAAGAGGGGATGGTTAGACTGAGGGGTTGAGGTACAGTATTTGGGGATTAGGCCCTGTTTTCGAAAAAGTCATGGGGTAGGACAGCACTAAGGTCTGAAAAAGCCATGTTAAAGATGTTTGCGATCACCTTGGGGTCGAGGGTTGAGGATCCATCAACCATTAACATGGCTGGAGATGTTTTTGGCTGCTTCCCTGTGACATCCTTGATATTGTTCCAGAAAGCACGACTATTTCCCCATGTATTGGTGAGAGTGTCTTTGTAATAGGTGGATTTCGTTAGCCGGATGGCTTTAGAGCAGGCATTTTGTGCTTGTTTGTAATTTTGGATGTCCAGTTGTTTGCCAGTGACCCTGGCAACTGCCCAGAGGTGGTCCCTTAGTTTCAGCTGTTAGAGAAGAGCCGCAGTGAGCCATGGGTTAGAGAGAGATTTTGTTTTGCACTGTTTAGCAGGGGCAAAGAGGTCATGAGCTTTGTTGAAAATTGAGATGAAGTGATCAAGAGCCAAGTTAACATCTGTTGCTTCATAGATGGGTAGCCAGTCTTGTAGAAGCAGGTATTGTTTGAGATGTGGAAGTTTTCCACGAGGAAGGACTCTGCTAGCGATAATTTTGGGAGGGGGCTTAAGGAATTTGTTAGACCATGCACACATGACTGGGGAGTGGTCACTGAGAGAGTCTGGGAGAACAGTCGTATGAGAAATCCTTGTGGGGTGAGTGGTGAGGACCCAATCCAGGAGGGTACTGGTGCCAGTCTTGTAGTTAATCCTAGTAGGGAGTTTACCATTTGCGTGAGGTTAACAGCTGAGATGGAGTCTTTATAGGCGCTGGCGCTCGATGCTAACCAGTTTATGTTGAAATCCCCTAGTAGAATAAGTTCAGCTTCAGAAGGATGAGAGTTGATAAAGTTTAGTATGTCGTTGAAGCCATCTTTAGGGTCCCTTGGCGGGATGTATATGGAGACAATAGTCAGGGCTTTATAGTTGGGACCTAGGACAATTTTTATTGGCAGAATCTGGGCCGAGGCAGAAAGTGATGGAGTTGCTACAGGGTGCCATGACAGGGAGTCTTTGATATAGATTATGCAACCACCGCCTTTTTTGGATATCAGGTCCAGCCTGTGGACATTGTAGCCCTGTATTGTTGCTGCTGAGTCAGGAACTTTAGGCGTCAGCCAAATTTCCACCTCTGCCAGGATGTCAGGGTTGTGTTGGCATATGAAGGCTTGGAGTGCATCCGGCTTTGGTAGTAGGTTGCAGATATTAATGGTTGCAAGGATAAGGGCCCCTGGAGTTTGTGTGTGGCCTGAGCTTCTAGGGCCAGGATTGGGATGGACACTGCCTGAGATGAGAAGGAGGAGGAGTAGGAGTTTTAAGGAGCAGAGTCGCAGCTCTTTGAGAGATAGTTTTGATCGTTGTTTCCGGGAGTAGAGGTTGCAAGGTTCCAGGTGGTATCCCATATGGACTGCAAGGTGGTACAGTGTAGAGGTGGCCACACATGTTGAGAGTAGTGGCCAGCATAAGTAACCAGGAATATCCAAACGGTGCACCAATCACAAGTCTCAAGTGAAAGTGGAGAGTTCCCTTGGAGTAGCAGTGGAAACCAGAGTAGAGGGTGGCGGGGCGGGGTGGGGTGGCTAGGACCAGGAGAGAAGAAGGGAGCAGGGCAAGGAGGAGGAGAAGAGGTGAGAGAAAGTCAGAGAGAACCTGCATGGCTTGCATACTAGCACAGTAGGGGTGGGGAAGCGAGTTGAACAGGAGGGACTAACTTGGCTAGCAGGAGGCAGATAGAAAGAGAGATTGAGAAAGAGAGTACCTCAATCAGTAAGCACTACGTGGGATGAGAGAAGGGGGATGGGAGGCATAGCCAAAGCAGAGGAAGCTAAAGGTGTTGGCCAATGGGCAGTGGGAGGCAGGGTATGTAAAAGGGAGGGCGGGGTTAGAGGTCTATTTAAGTAAGGTGGGGGCGGCGAAATTTTAAGTGCAAAACTAATGCAAAGTCAATGGGCGCAGTGCCCAGAGAGCAAAGCAAGGCAGTGAAGACAGGTCTGGCCAATCAGCTGCTGTTCGAGAGGTGTGTTTACAGATGGTGGGAGAGCGTCTGCGTTTACCCCCTGTAGGTAGACTGGAGCTAGAAGCACAAGTGGTTAGAGGTGAGAGTGGATGGCAGGCTTATCTAGTTTTTAAGAAGGGAGGGAGAGAGAGAGAGGAAAAGGAGAGCCCACTGAGGAGGGAGCATTGTGATGACTAAAGAACAGAGTGTGTGGTGTGCCACATAGGATAGGAGCTGCTACCAGAGATTATCCCTCTAGTGGTGAGAGGATATAATCTGCTAATGGAAAAGTCAACACTTTCCCAATATCAACTCAGAACTTAAAATGGCTGTAAGGATTAAACAAATTATTAAACCCTGGCACATAAATTCATCTAGAGACACAGAGGGAGATACAATAGTTAGAGATGTGTTCAGCAGGCGATAGTATGGGCCACTTGGAAATCAGCTTCCACTGGTACCAAATTCAAAAGTCAGAGCTAGTACCTTGCAGTATAGAGTTTCTGAAAAACTGTTTAGGTTCCAGAAATTGAGGGGTCCTTGGCCTATGAATATTGGGTGGGAAAAAAGGGCTGCATCAGCAAGGATCCAAATGTTTGGTGGCTATTAAATACAGAAACATAGAATTTGATAGCAGAAGGAGGTCGAAGGTCCATCGTGGCTGTCCTGACTACACTACCTCTCCTCACTGACCTATTAGTCTGGTAGGCTTTATCCTCCCTGCTACCCCATGTTTCTGTTCCTTTGTCTGCACAGATCTAATACCTGATAGAATGTTAAATATAGCAAACTGAAAATGAATTCCAAGCACTAAAGATTGGTAATGTCCCATACTTAAGATAAAATATGCTTATGAATGGGTCTTCAGAATTTTGGGGAAATCATTACTGTATTTTCAGTTGCTAAAAAGTATCTGATTTTAATGCCCCCACCCCCATTTACAGTACATACTGTATGAATGTTTTATTTTAATCTTGGAATTATTTTTCACACCTCCACTGTCATGCAGTGGCCTCCAGGGACACAAACACAGACTGTTTCCTTGCAGTTCACTGCCTTTTTATTACTTAAAAAAAGATGTTGTGTATTATGTTGTGCAGGCTTTCTTGTTTTGTGTGTGATGTTATTTTTTTTGTATTTTTAATAATATATAATGCTCCACATTCAGAGTTGGCTGTTTGTGTTGCATAGTCAGGAGGGCTGTAGGACAGTTAGTGTACGTCCTGCTTAGGGCAATATTCAGACAATTAGCTTGCTCCAAAAGTGGTATGCTAACTGTCTGAATGTGAGGCCATGCCAGTGCACTGCATAATGATTATGCACTGTGCTGACATACCCCACAACTGAACATGACTCACAGGGGAGACCAATGGAGATTGCATGTCCCAAATAGGATAACACCAGGGCTCCTGCAGGCCATATTCAGCCCTAGGGTGCAAAGGTTCCATTAGCATACCCATTATGATCTCATTAGCATGTTTGCACAGCCCTTGAGCACCTGTCCTAGCCAGTCTCACATATATCCCTCCCTGGTGGTCTAGTGTTCCCCCACTGTATATCTTTATATCCCCTCCATGGTGGTTTAGTGTTTCCCCACTATATACCTTTATACACCCTCCCTGGTGGTCTGGTGTTCCCCCACTATATACCTTTATATCCCTTCCCTGGTGATCTAGTGTTCTCCCACTGTATACCTTTATATCCCCTCCCTGGTGGTCTAGTGTTCCCCCACTATATACCTTTATACCCCTTCCCTGGTGATTTAGTGTTCCTCACTATACTGTATATATCTTTTTATCCCCTCCCTGGTGGTCTAGTATCCCCCTACTGTGTTCCTTTATATCCCCTCCTTGGTGGTCTAGTGTTACCCAACTGTATACCTTTATATCCTCTCCATGGTGGTCTAGTAGGCAACCCCAGTTTCCCACTACATATCTTTATATCCCCTTGCTGTGGGTCTAGTGTCCCCCAATCCCCGATCACCCACTATATACCTTACATCCTCTCTCTGGTGGTCTAGTGTTCAACCCTCACTCTACACTATCACCATCACTCACTATGAACATATGTATTCTCTCTCGTGGTCTAATATTGCCCTGTCTCCCACTATATATATGTATACCCTTTCCCTGGTGATCAAGTATTCCCCATTGTCCACTTTATACCTCTGTATCCTCCCCTTGTGGTCCAGTGTTCCCACACCACAAATTACCCACTATATACCTTTATCCCTTCCTGGTGGTCTAGTGTCCACCCACCCCCAGTCACCAACTGTATACCTTTATACTCCCTCCTTGATGGTCTAGAGTTCTCCCACCCCAAATTACCCACTTATAACTTCATATCCCCTACCTGGTAGTCTAGTTTTCCTCCATTCCTGATCACCCACTATATATCTTTATATCCCCTCCTTGGGGGTTCAGTGTTCCCCCACCACCAAATCAGCCGATACATACCTCTATGCCCCTTCCCTGGGGGTTTAAGATTCTTCCCCACTGAACTGCCCACTGTATACCTTTATACCTTTCTCTGGGGCTCTAGTGTTCCTACACTACTGAATCACCCACTATATAGCTTGATGTCCTCTTCCGGAGGGGGCGGGGGGGGTCTAATGTTTTCACCACCCTAGATCACTTAATATATATATGTATTTATATCTCCTCATGGAACTCTAGTGTTCTCTCACACCCCTGATCACCCAGTATATACCATTACATCCCCTACCTGGTGATCTAGTGTTCTCCTACCACTGAATTTCCTGCTATATACTTTTATACCCCATCCCTGGTGGTCTAGTGTTCCCTCTGATCACCTACTTTATACCTTTAAATCCCCTTCCTGGTCATCTACTGTTCCCTCCACCCTCAGTCAACTGCTATATACCTTTTTATCCTCTCCATGGTGTCTAGTGTTCCCCCACCACCAAATTGCCCACTATATACCACCTCCCTGGAGGTCTAGTGTTCCCCCCACTGAACCACACTCCATATATCTTCATATTCCTTCCCTAGGAGTCCAGTGTTCCCCCACTACCAAACTGCCTCTGTATACCTTTACACCCCATACCTGGTGGTCTAGTATTCCCCCATCACCCATGATATACTATTATACCTCTTTCCTGGTGGTCTATTGTCTCCCACCATCACCCAAGATCCCTCTCCTGCTTGGTTGTCTTAATTTCATCCCCCCTCCCCAGTGTGTAAGCAGCTTGTGAGTTTTTACTCCCCATGTGCATCACAGCATACTTTTTGGTATTGAAATTCAGATGACAAGTTTTTGACCACCCTTCTAGAATTTTCAGGTCTTGCCTCGTGGCCTCCACTCCTCCTGGGGTGTCCACCCTATTGCAATTCTTCATATCATTTGTAAATAGGCACACCCTCCCCAGCCCATCTCCTATATTTTATTTTTATTTATTTATTGAAACGTTTCACCAGGAAGGCTTTCTGAGCAACAAGTTGCTCGTCTCCTGGTGCGACCTGGGGGGGGGGGGACAATCGGATGTTGAAATTAGACATGCATACAGTTAATTTAACACAGTATTGTGAAGAAGCATATACAGTAAGTAAGAGGATATATACAGCATACAACTGGCACATTATTATACAATTGTACAATTGACACATACATTATACAATTGAAGATTGAGTTTGCATAATTAGTATTTAACCTGACTGAGAACGTATACATACAGTAATAAGCTATGCCCATTTAGGACTGGGAGTGCACTAATACCTGTGAGTGAACTAATACCTATTAAGTGCTGAGAAGTAAGGAGTCAGGGAAAAAAAAGAGAGAGGGAATGAAAGGAAGTGGATAGAGAGGGTCAGGAAGGCCTGTAGCTAGCCCCTCCTGGGTGTAGATAATCCAGCCAGGGGTGGATATGCATGGAGGCCTGGAGATAGAAAAAAAGGGTGGAGGGGAGAGGCAGGGGAGGCAGAGCGAGAGTGGTAGGGGGAAAGACAGGGGGAAATCGATTTTAAAGTGGGGTGTGGAGATAGAAGAATGGGCGGGGGGGAGGGGACAGAGCAGGCAGGGTGGGGAACATTAGTTATGGAAAGTTAAAACAGGAGCAGTTGACAGAAAGAAAATTGCAAGAAAACAACACTAATGTATATATTAACAACATTTGTCAATACTGAATGTTTGCTTGCTGGTAATAACATTGGAAGTGCAGGAGTTAGACAGATGCAGAATAGAAATGGCAGTGAAGTACTGAAGTGATGCCAACCCCACCCCCACCCTGCAGAGGTGGAGAGGCATTGAGGTGCTCCTTTGGGTCGTCACCCATAATGCTCATGCCATTTCATCTCACCGTATCCTGCAGACACTGACAAGTGTTGAGGTGTGCCTTGGGGTGTTCAGCTTTACGGTTACCCCATTCCATAAGGAAATACGCTACAATGGGTGCAGTACAGGAGAATGGGATGAACTCTGGGGCCGAAGAGTCCAAGGCACACCTCGATGCCTGCCACTGGCTGCAGGGTGGGGGTGGGGGTGAAATGGCATGAGCATTACAGCCAGCAATCCAAAGGCACACCCCTGATGCCTGCCAGTCTGTACAGGGGGACGTTATGGTTAGAAACCATAATGCCCGGTCATTAGTTGGTATTTGCACTACAAATTTTCAACATGCCTTTATGTCATCCCACTTCATGAAAGCATTTGGGACCTCTGCTCATGAACAGTGCGCACTTTGATTTTGTTAAAGGAAATTTCTGATATAAGGTATTGGGCTTCATAGTCACACATGCTCCCACAATGCAAAGCATCATGGGCTGCATATGCAAATCACCACAGAATGTTATGCTGGTCCAACTTTAAGCAGAATTGCATGGTGCCGAAAGGCCTCTCACACAGTTTGCAAAGGGTGCTAACAGAAGACATAGACACGTGTTTCGTCCTACCAGGACTCATCAGTATGCCTCGTCTGTTTAACACCTTGGGGTAACCCTTGCCTCAGTGTTTACGCACAGAGGTTCTTTGTCTTTTAAATGTTTTTTTATTTTAATGGGTTCACCACAATATATCCCAGGCACACTGCCTTAGGGGTAGCTGGTCCAGTCCACTGGGGTGTTAAACAGACGAGGCATACTGATGAGTCCTGGTAGGACGAAACACGTGTCTATGTCTTCTGTTAGCACCCTTTGCAAACTGTGTGAGAGGCCTTTCGGCACCATGCAATTCTGCTTAAAGTTGGACCAACATAACATTCTGTGGTGATTTGCATATGCAGCCCATGATGCTTTGCATTGTGGGAGCATGTGTGACTTTGTATTTTCTTGAAACTTGGCTTCCCAGCCAAATGCCCTTTGGGGTAACCCTTGCCTCAATGTTTACGCACAGAGGTTCTTTGTCTTTTAATTGGGCTTCATAGCCCAATACCTTATATCGTCCTGAGCTGACTGGTGGCAACATTTTAATTTTAAAGTTATTACTTTTTGTTTTGGAAGGGATCATAACTGCCCTGAAGCCTCAGTCAGCCAATCCCTTCCAGCTTCATGGTGCCGGCGCCCTGCCAAACTCTGCCCCTGCGCTCTCAGAAATTGTGATGTGTGGCCAGGGAGAGTGTGGGGGTGAGCCCCATACAAGTCTATGGGGGCTATTTTGAAAGCCATTTTTTAGCCATTTTAAACAGTCTTGGGGAAAATTAAAACAGTCGCTTAACTAGTAGGGAGGATGTGAAAAATGACAGCTGTACCATTCATAGGGAGGTGTGAAGAGATGGCAATGTTGAAAATCTAGACAGAAAAAATGTAAAATTCTCGAACTTACTTGTGTGCATAGAAACTGCGCAATGCATGCTCGTAACACAGTCATTTTGTGGAATTCTTTCACCAAATTTTCAACATAGGTATTTTGTGACCTCTGCTCATGAACAGTGTCACTATGATTTTCTTAATCTGTCCCAAACATTGATTTCCCACAGCGATTGCTCCATTGTGCGCCAGATGTGCAAAAACACATTTCAGGCAGGATGTGAAATATTACAGCTGTACTGTTATTAAGGACGTGTGAAAAAATGGCAGTGCTGAAAATCTGGAGTGAAAATATTACAAATTCTCGAAGTTATGATTATGCATGGAAACTGCAAAACGCACGCTCGTAACATAGTCATTTTGTGGAAGTTTGTCACCAAATTTTCAACATGGGCACTTTGGGACGTCCACTCATGAACAGTGACACTGTGATTTTCTTAATCTGTCCTGAACATTGATTTCCCACAGCTCCCACTCCATTGTGCACCAGATGTGGGAAAACACATTTCATCCAGGATGTGAAAAATGACACCTGTACTGTTCATAAGGAGGTGTGAAAAAATGCCAATGTTGAGAATCTGGAGTGAAAATATTACTAATTCTCAAAGTTAAGAGCGTGCATGGTAACTGCGCAATGCACGCTCATAACACAGTCATTTTTTGGTATTTTTCACCAAATTTGCAACATAGGTTTTTTGGGAGCCACCTCATGAACAGTGATACTATCATTTCATTAATCGATCCTTGAAGGTGATTCCACGCAGTGACCATGAAATCACCTTTCAAGACCGAATAACCACATGACAGTGACTGAATTCATGAGGTGGGGTCCCAAGAACCCCATGTTGAAAATGTGGTGCCAAAATTCACAAAAATACCTGAGATATTGACCTAAGTTAAAAAAAACATTTATGCCATTATACAGTTTACCGGCATTTCTTCAGTTAGTAGTCGACTTTGAAGAGTGCAGGCGTGCTCCTGCTTCACCAAAGATCATCGCGTTGGGCTCCAGAAGGTAAGTCTGGGATGAGGGGGTGTGGGGAGGTGGGACGCAGAGGTTGGTGCAGGTTGGGGAGGGGCACAGGAGACAGCGAGGATGATTTTCTGTTTTCACAGGGACTTTTTCTTTTACAGGGACAATTGGCACACTGGAGTGGGCTCTGGTGTGCCACCTGATGTT
This sequence comes from Neoceratodus forsteri, assembly GCA_016271365.2. NCBI lineage: Eukaryota > Metazoa > Chordata > Ceratodontiformes > Ceratodontidae > Neoceratodus > Neoceratodus forsteri. The sequence continues at coordinate 762,468,275 of CM028138.1, read as the reverse complement.
TGTTGGGGGGGCCTGGAGCTGATGGGATTAGGCACCCCATCGGCCGTAAAATGTGTCTGTGTTTGAGGGCTACATCAGCTGAGGGGATTGAGCACCCCTATCAGCATGGGGGCATTATGCTGATAGGGATTCGACTTCCCATCGGCAAATAAAATGGGAATGGGGCATGCCAAAGGGGACTAGGCACCCTCGACGTCAGCTTTCATGGAGACTGTAAGAGGCAGATGACAACAGCCGCCCGCCATGTTATTTGAAATGTTACACCACACAGGCACTGCCCTGCAATGGTGGGTCGCTCCATCATTGCAGCAGCCAAATCATTTCAAGTTGGTGGCACACTTGCAGAACTAGTGTCAGCAGGAGAGTGCCATCGCATTGGGTACACAAGGCCAAGCCCACAAATGCAGTGGCGGCATCGGCCACCACAGTGCCACACCTCCACAACCTGCTTCTGTCCTAAGCTGCCACATAATGTTTCTTGTGCATGCGTGCAAGCAAACATAAAAAAGGTGTCCCAGTACCAACACCTGTGGTACCCCACTTGTCACCCTCACCACCCCGGAGTGTACTCCATTCACAACCACCCTCTGGTTTCTGCCAGTCAGTCAGTTTTCCAGCCACCTATTTATTTTCTGTCCCACCCCTAATTTTTCCAGCTTATTTGTTTGCTTCCTATGAGGGACGGTGTCAAAGGCCTTACTGAAGTCCAGATAGGCTATGTTCACAGTTCCTTCCTGATCTGCCACCTGTATCACCCAACTGAAGAACACTATCAGGTTCTTCTGACATGACATCCTCTTTTTGAAGCTATGCTTCCTATCCTCCTGCAGGCCATTGTCCTCCAGGTAGTCTACCACCCTTACTTTTGTTAGTACCTCCATCTCCTTGCCAACCACTGAGGTGAGACTGATCGGGTGAAAATTCTCCACCTCCTACTGCCCCTCTTGTGCAGTGTCACCACATCTGCTCTCTTCCAGTCACTTGGTATACACCCTGTATCAAGTTTAAAAGCCACGTCAGTGGGTCTGCCAGCTTCTCCCTCAGTTCTTGGAGTACCCACAGGTGCAAGTAGTCCAACCCCATTGCCTTGTCCACTTTCAACCCATCTTGTTCCTCACTTACCCTGTCTTTGCTGAACAGGCTAGAATCCATCCTTTGTCTTCCCTTCACCTCCCTCTCAGCTTGGGTCCCCTATCCACCCCAACCTCTGTGAATGCTGAGCAGAAGTAGCTATTTAGCAACTCTGCTTCCTCAAAGTCCCCCTCTAGTATTATCCCTCCCTTCCTCTTCAAATGAACTATCCTCTGCATCACCTTCCTCCTTTCCCCTACATACTTAAAAAAAGTGTTATCCCAATTTTTTTTTAAATTCAATACACTTTATTATGTTTCCAGCAAGCTAGGTACAGAGCAGAGATAACATTTAAACAGGAATTACAGTTTGCTTTTATAACATACAAAAACAACAGACAAAAAAAAGGTACAAAAGAAAATAAAAAAAAATTAAGCAACATACTACTAGTCCCACCCACCCTTCCCAATATCCCCACTCAATGCCAAGTGTTACTTTAAGATTATAGGGGCATAAAGTTACCCGCTACTAAAGGAGGCATTTGTGATATAGTTACAGGCTCCATATAGTTAGCAAGGCTTCAAGGGGGCCCCATAGTTGTTGGTAGGATTTAATCCTATCACGCATAGATGCAATATGTTTCTCAAGCTGTATTGCTAAAAGCACTTTTCTATACCATTTTACAACTGGGGGTAAAGTGGCCTCTGTCTAATGCTGCATGATAACAAGATTGGCAACTGAGGCCACGAGGCAAGGTGCGCCTTCCTGCTCATAGCTGTACCTTGTGGATATAAATTTAATAGACATGTCTCCGGAGTAAAATATAATATATATATTTCTAATATGATTATAAATGCAGATATGGCTAGCAAAGTTTCTTGGACGACACACGGCTGGGTTACTTAGCCAACAATATAACTGAAGCCACTATGTTGCAGACAGAACTCTATTGAATTGGAAGAATGGGCTAACAATAAGGGCTCATCATTTAATATAGAAAAGTGTGTCGTTATGCACTTGGGAAGGAACAATCTACATTTTAATTATAAACTATCGAATAAGGATTTAAGAATTGTGCAGGAAGAAAGGGATTTAGGAGTGATAGTAGATAATGAATTAAATTTGGTCAACAATATTTCAGACGATAGGAAGGCAAGCGGCATTCAGCATTGTATACGTAAACACATCACAAGCCATGAAAGGCAGTATTACATTGTACACCTCTCATTGGTGCGCCCTATGTGGAGTATTGTGCCCAGTTCTGGTCACCAGGCTATAGGAAGGACGTGGCTATCCTGGAGCGGGTGCAGAGAAGGGCAACAAAAGGCATAAAAGAGGTTCAGGGTTTTAAATATGATCAGAGACTGGAAAAACTAGGATTATTTTCTTTGGCGTACCGTAGATTACGCGGGGATATGTGTCAAGTATATAAAGTACTCAGTGATGAGAAACTATGGGAACAACTGGACATGAAAATTAAAAAACAAAGTTATGATACTAGGTCACATACCTACCAGTTGTATAAAGATAAACATAACACAAAAAAAAGAGGAAATTGGTTTACTATAAGAGTTACAGGAATTTGGAATTCACTGCCAAGTGAAGTGGTATCAAGTCCAACTATGAATACCTTTAAAAATAGGTTGGATTCTTACTTGTTTAGCAAAGGTATTAGCGGGTATTGTTAGTAAATCAGTGAGCTATATGGATGCAAGTCTTCTATGCTCTGAAGCACCTATGAACCTATGAACCTATGAACCTAAACAAGGTGTTTATCCCAAGTAATGGATCTAGGGTGTTTTCAATGGAGCACCAAAAGGCCTGTGCGACCGGACATGTCCAAATCATGTGATACAAGGTTCCCTGTGCTCCCCCACATCTGGAACAACTAGAGGAAAGACGTTTACAAATTTATGAATTTAACTGGGTATGATATAAATTATGTAAAATATTGTATTGGACAAGTCGAAGCCTATCCTGCTTAATGAACTTGTAAGTGTTTTGCCAGTTTCCCCAGGCTCCTACATCTTCAGAGACTTCCAACTCTTGGGTCCAATAATAACAAGCACCCGTAGGCAACATGGGGTCCAAAGATTGAAGATGATTGTAGAGAACTGAGACAAAGTGAGGTTGAGTGGCAATCTTTAATGTAACCTCTATTTCTGTAGAAAAGTAGTTAATTTATGTATAGTTTTCAGGAAGGCGAAATAGCCTCCTGATCTTACTGGTTCTGGGATCCCAAAACAAGCTTGTAATTGTAAAAGGGATTAGTTTCCCATTATTAAGGAAGTCTGATAATTCTGAGGTTTCAGAATAGGCCAAAATCTTCCAAAATTTGGTGAACCACATCTTAGGGAGAAAACAGCACAACATACCCACTGGATATAGGATTCGAGGGAGCACATTCATTTAAATTGTGCTGATCCTCTCCCAAACAGACAGAGGTAGGGCAGCCCATCTCTCCATGTCTATCTTTAATACTTTTAGGGAATCTGTTAAATTTTCTTTTCGCATAGTTGCCAAGTTCCTTGAGACTTTTATACCCAAGTAGGTGATGGATTTTGTTTCCCAGGCCAGACCACACAGTGGCAATATCACTCTCATGGTTTTACAATTTAAAGGGAAGACTTGGGTCTTAGAGCAGTTTAACTTATAATATGAAACTTTAGAGAAGGCCTAAATTTCTGTTAAAATAGCAGGAATGGTATCATGGGGTGTTCAGCGCAGCAGGAGTAAATCGTCTGCATACGCTGAAAGGCGTATCGAGAACAACCTATTTGAATCTCTAAAATTTCCTGGGAAGCCTTGAGTTTACAAATCAGGGTTCAAGTTAAAGTTAAATAAAAGTGGGGATAAAGGGCATCCCTGCCTGGAGCCACAAGTGAGTGGAAATGGGGTAGAAAGGTATCCATTGCACCATATTTGGGCCAATGGTGATGAGTATAACAATCGTACTCATTTAAGAAATTCACCTGGTAGACAAAATGAGTCAAGGTGAGGAAGAGAAATCCCAGGAGACTCAGTCAAAAGCCTTTTCAGCATCCAGGGAAACAAGCGCTGCTGGAACATCTGAGTCCCTGGATGCCGAAATTAGGTGTAACAATTTCCTGATATGGTCTCCTGATGACCTTTCCCTGGTAAAACCTACCTGCTCATTACTAATAAGGTTACCCATGACAAGGGAAAGCCTGTTAGCAAGTATTTTTGCCACAATTTTAATATCAGAGCTAAGGAGGGATATGTTATCCCCTATTTTGACTGCCTTGCAATTTTCTCCTTCGTGTCAGCTTTGACCATCCTTATCTTCTGCCCTGCTATCTTCAGCTTCTCCCTGTAAGCCTCTCTATCCTCCTTCCTCTGTGTATTCTTGTAATTTCTAAAGGTCTTTTTCCATTCCCTGATCAACCCTGCCACCTCCATTGTAAATCAAAGTGGCCTACTCGCTTTTTTTGTTCTTTCTTATTTTTTTATGCACATTTCTGTGGCTTTCAGTACCCCTTCTTTGATAGTTTCCCATAGCTCCTCCACTCCTCATATTCCCCTTCCCATGTATCTCTTCTCTAAATATCTTCCTCATTCTGGTAAAGTCCATCATCCTGAATTCCATAACCCTTGTGCTGGTCCAGTTTGCTTTCCTCCCCATTTTCACCCTGAACCTTACAGTTATGTGATCACTTGTACCTATTCCATCTTCCACCACCATCTCTTCCACACTTTCTCCATTTGTCAGGACCATGTCCAGTAAGTTATCACCCCTAGTGAGCTCCTTAACCAGCTGTTGCATAAATACAACTTGTAGTGCCTCTAGGACCCCCTTCTCTTAGCTTCAATACTGCTGCTGGCATCTCCCAGTCCACATCAGGGAGGATTAGGTCCCCCACTAGCAGAAGCTCCCCTTATGAACCATCCTTGTAACCACCTACATTAGCTGTTTATTCCTCCCCTGCGTTGGGGTTTGTATAACATCCCCAACCTCAATGATTCTCCAGTCCATTTATCTAGTGTGACCCATGGGACCTCTGTCTCCCTGTCTCTTCCCGTCCTTCCATTGCCCTAATGTCATTCTTGGTGTACAATGCCATCCCCTTCTTTTCCAGTCCTGTCCATTTGTGATCACTCATACTGTAGAGAGTGGGTTTAAATATTTAAAACTCACTGTGATGTGTGTGAGATGTGTCCTTCATTTTGCCATATGTTTGTGTGTGTGCAGGAGTGGAGCATGTTTATTCAGGCCTTTCTTGCACACAACAGTATTCCATATTTTGTTTGCCTCACTGAAAATGAAATATTGTTCTTTTCCTGCACTTTGCAAGTAAGTAAGACCTTATTTATATTTTGGTGCCCAATCCTGGAGGCTCTGGGCACCATTACAGATAAAAGCATGGTTCAAGGCATCATAAATGGTATACTTATAGATTATTAAAACAATAACATATATAAAATCACATTAAAAACTATCAGAAAATGCTTTGTTAAAAAGACAGGTCTTCAGGCCCCATTTGAATGCCTCCACCATTGCAGCCTCCGTCAAAGAGGGCAAGGACAGCCACCTTGAAGGAACAAACCCCAAGATCTTCAACCTGGCCCTCAGAAGTGCCAGGAGGCCCTTGATGCAGGCGCAGAGGAACCACTCTGCATGGCTGAAATAAGGGAGGTCAGACAGGTAACCAGGGCCCAGGCCATGTGGATCTTGTAGGTGAGCAAGCCCACCTTAAAATGATCCTCCACCTGACAGGCAGCCATTGTAGATCCCACAGGATCAAAGGGAACATGGCAGGACTTTGGTCACTCCAACCAGCAGCCTGGCTGCCCCATTCTGTACTAGCTGCAGTTGGCGGAGGGTCCCTCCATTGACTTTGAAGTACAGAGCATTACAGTAGTCCAGCCTGGAGGTCACAAGGTGTGGAATAATGGCAAGCCTTCATGTGGAATCAGGGTTTATTTTTGGGTGACATTCCTTAGATGATAGAACCCACTTTTGATGACAGATGACACCTGAGCTTCCAAAGTCAGCTTGTCATCAAGAATAATGCACACATTTTTACCCTGGGGAAACCATCAATGGGGTGGGCCCCAGGACCAAACCTATTACCATTTTGAGGCCTCCCATCATGCTGTCGACCAAGCTCAATTACCAGGACCTCTATCTTGTTGGGGCTCAGCATCAGCCAGGTTGATTACATCAGGTCCTGAATCTCAGACAGACATTTATTTAGCATTTAAACAGCACTTTCAACTCCAGGGGACAAATAACATATACAGTTGGGTAGCATCTGCATAGCAGTGGAAACCCAGACTGTATTGTCTCATGAGCTTTCCCATGGGCAGCATATACACTGCGAACAGCATCGGCAAGGGCATCGAAACTTAAGACACTCCCCATGACAGGGGCTTCGAGGAGGAGGAGAAATTCCCAATCACTACTCTTTGTCTCCTGTAGGAGATATAGGACTCAAACTATTTGATGACTGTTCCAGTGAGTCCATAATACACTCTTAGGTGATCCAAAAGCATGATGTGATCCACGGTGTCAAATGTGGAGGATAGATTGAGGAGGATGAGAATTTACCATTCTCTTCTATCCCTCATACTGAGGAGGACATTTTGCACCCAAAATAATACTGTCTCTGTGCTATGCCTAGCTCTGAAATGGGACTGGAAAGGCTCATAGATGTCAAAGGCCAATAAGTGCACCTCGAGCTTCAGAGCCACTACTTTCACAACAACCTGCCCTAAAATGTGAGGTTGGAGATAGGTCTAAATTTGCCAGGATGTCAGGGTTGAGCAATGGTCTCTTCAGAAGGACTTCACCAATGCCTCTTTCAAGGTATCAGGGAAGCATCCCTCTAACAGCAAACACTGGACTGTCCTGGCAAACACTGGACCAATGGCCTTGGCCCCTCATACTAGCAGATGGGTTGGGTTAGAGTCCAGTTCAAAGCATGTGAGTCACAGCTTTGAAATCACCTCACCGACTTCAGCCACCTCACCGGCTGAAACTCCCCCAAGACAATTGGAGTGCCTCTGCCCAAACGAGGCCGAACACTGTGGGACAAATTCTGTCCCATTGGGGATCCCAGCCTGAATGGAGGACACCCTGTTTGAGAAGAACAGAGAAAACTGTTTACATAATGTTGTTAAAAATGCTCATTCTGGCTGAAGACAGACAGGACATACCAATCTATCTACAGTCTGAAATGCTGAGCTGGTCTGTTCTTCCTAGCAGCAATCTCCCTGGACAGGAATTCTGCTGTCTTATGGCTGATTTTCCCCTGATAATCATTGTAATGATGCGCTCCAACTTCTGACCTCTGGTCTTCATCTCCTTGAGAGCTCCATTGAACCATGGGGGTCTCAAGTGAGAAGACCTGGGTCATATATGGACTGGTGCAGTGTCATCGAGTGCCTTGGTAACAGCCCTATTATAGGCCATCATCACCTCACCCATGCCAATTGTATATGCAGCACTCATGCCCAGATAAATCTACCACCACTAGTACCTCTGGGGATAGTCCCTTAAAGGGTAATAGCTTATCATCTGGAGGGGCACTCAAACAATAACTCCACCATGCAATGATTGGACCAAATGATCAATCAGTCTTGATGTCCGTCACATCAAGCCCCAACAAGAATACCAAGTCCAACGTGTGGCCCTGTCGATGAGTTGCAGAGGTAATTACCTGTGTCAGGCTCAGAGATGTCATTGTCTAGAGGAGGTTGGAACCTAAAAGTGAGGATTTGTTGTCAATCCAGGCATTGAAATCCCCCAAGATTAACCATCTAGGGGACTCTTAATACCCTATTGATGATGAAATCTGCTACCTCCTGCAAGAAATCTCCCCCTCATACTGGAGGATGGTAAGGCAAGGCAAATTTTATTTCAAGACACCCAATCCCAGGGCCTCTGGGTGCTGTACATAAAAGCACAATCAGAGAATAAATAAAACAACATACCAATTAATATAACACTATTAAATAAACAACTATATCAAATAAAATCAGAAAATACTTAAATAGAAAAGTACAGTAGATGGCCTGGGAGAGAAGCTGTTATTCAGTATGTCACTACCTAGGCAGTAATTAAAAAGCGAGTGCAGGAAAGCTTGTTGAATAAGACGGCCATGAGGTGGGCCTAGAATACTTCTACTGAAGGGCCTCCTTACAGCTGGAGGTAGCAAATTCTACAGGATGGGGCCAGTGACTCTAAAAGCTCTGTTGATGGCCATTTCTAGCCTTGTCCTGGGAATCACAAGGAGGCATCTAGAGGAGGAATGGAGGAAGTGAACTGAGGCAGCAGGTAAGAACATCAGCCAGGTAACCAGGGCCTAGGCCGTGTAGGGCCTTGAAGGTGAGAGCCCACCTTGAAGAGGATCCTCCACCTGACTGGCAGCCAGTCCAGTTCATGTAACGCCGGGTGATGTGGCAGTACTTAGGCTGCCCTGTCAATACGTGGCAGCTGCATTCTGCACTAGCTGCAGCCGTGGAGGGAAATGAGATGAATTAGGAAAATCCTGCACCTGGACCCCCACACACTGCCACACAGTCAAACAATGAGGTAGAGCACAATGGGTGCATGGAGATGTTCAGACTGGATGTAAAACAGATGGCCACCCCTGCCCCTGCGTTGCCTCCTCGGGCAGTGCACCACCAAATACCTGGTGGGAACCAATGGCTCCAATACTGGTTCAGCACCGCCCCAGCAAGATCTCCGTGATGCAAGCCAGGTTGACTGAAGAAATCAAGTCTGCCATAACGGCAGTCTTGTTGCTCTTTGATCTGGCATTGCACAGCACTGTCTGAAGGGAACTAGCAGAGACTGATAGCCCTCTAGCTACCTGCCCACTTGCTTGTAATGGCTTAGCCCAGGTGTATATTTCCATAGTATTCAGAGATTCTCTCTTGTTTACCATAGAGCTTGAAATTTGATGTTTTATGTTTTGTTAAACTGAAGTGTGTTTTTGAACTGAAGTGTATTTTTTAGTTGAAGATAACATTTCCTAGTGAACTGAGACCAGCCCCAGGGACCGACAGGATGGGAGTGTGCTGTTCACCAGGTACAGTAAGAGCTGGGAAGAACAGTGACCTTTCTGTTGCCTACAGAACTCACAGCTGAGATGGAGCTCAGAGCAATAACTGAGAGCCTCCTTTTGAAATAAATTTTAGTTTTGCAGTCACCGCTGGAACACGTAGCACAATAAAGTTAGCCCGGTCCAGGATATGCTATACTGGGATGTTGGATGAATGATGAGCACAGTTTGTAGGCAGTGTGTCACAACTAGGGACTAATGAAGGGTTTCTTTTCTCTTTTCTCTTTTACAGCTGGAGATGGAGAGCAGCTGAGACTGGTGAATGGAGGCAGTCCCTGTGCTGGGAGAGTGGAGATTTATCACAACAGTCAGTGGGGGACAGTGTGTAATTATTACTGGGACACAAACGATGCTAAAGTGGTCTGTAAACAACTGGGATGTGGAGCACTGTAGCTGCCCCTCATTTTGGAGATGGGACTGGAGTCATCTGGCTGACTGGTAATTGCCAGGAGGAGAGGCTGCCGTGTGGAAGTGCAGGTCCTTGGGCTGGGGAATATTCCAAATTTCTGCAATCATAGAAGCGATGCAGGAGTCATCTGTTCAGGTAGGGAGTCCAAACTCTGCATCTACTCTGTACCCTGAACTACCTCTCTCACTATAAGGACCTTGAGTTGCAGGGATTAGATAACAAAGGAACCCGATCTAAACAGCAACCTTGCCTAAGTGCACTTGGAGGGTGCTACTACAGGGTTGACCTCCCCAAACTCAAAACTGGATCACAAAATTAGCAGAGATCTTACCTGGGAGGACACTCCAAAAGCAAAAATTGTTGTTTTATTAAGCTGAAATACATATTTCACAGGAATGTACATATAAAAGATGCAATTTCACATATAGAGCAGTGAACGCCTCTGTTTTTACTGCTCCTTATGTGCAATTTTATGTTTTATATAGACATTAATGTGAATCTATGCATTAAAGCTTGATAAAACAGCAATTTTTATGTTGATTGTGTGCATGCGCAAGAAACATATTGCAGCAGCTTTCTCCACAAGCAGGGTTGTGGTGGAGCGGCACTGTTGTGACCAATGCCCCTCAGCCTTTAAAGGCTTGTCCAGCATCCCACAATGCCATGGCATGCTGCTGCTGACACTAGTTCAACCAGTGTGCCACAACTTTCTAACGTTTAGCTGCTGCAATCAGAGGCCACCTCGTCATTGCAGCGTAAATATCCGCTGCAATGAGGGAGCGACCGTCATTGCAGGTCGGGATGTTCACATACTGATATTGTTTGTGAACATGGCGGTAGTTTGCTGCAGTGTTCACAAACAATATCAACCCCCCCACCATATTTACCTGCCGACAGGAGCCCCAGTCCCCGCCGGCTTTAGTGCCCTGTGGTTTGTGTTGCCGACGGGGAGCCCACTCCCCATCAGCATTACGTAACCCCCTCACCTTTTATTGTCCGACGACAGGGTGCCCAATCCCCATTGGCATAATGATACCCCTTTAGTTGTGTCCGACGGGGTGCTCCATCCCCCATAGGCTACTGCTGCCCCTCCCAAAGAAAGCCTCCGTGGCATGTTGGGATCCCACCCCAGCGTGGCCACATAGAAACATAAAAACACAGAAGTTGACGGCAGATAAGGACCACAAGGCCCATCCAGTCTGCCCATTTCTTTTCTACCTTATAAATGTGCCATCGGCTCTGTAAAGTAAAAAACAGTCCCAACATCTTTTGTTTTTGTTTTACTCTGTAAAAGGAAACTGTCCTAAATCAGTCTCCTGCCCCCCACCCACGCACACCCACTGCACCATGCCTCCCCACACATCCACCCCATACTTACCTCCAGAGTCAGGTGTGATAATCTTCGGTGGACCGGGAACATATCTGCACTCTTCAAAACTGACCGCAAACTGAGGAAATGCTGGTAAGCTGTATAATGGAATAAATAGGGTTTTATCAACTTTAGTGAATATCTCAGTTATTTTTTGGAATTTTGGCACTACATTTTCAAGTTGGGGTTTTTGGGACACCTCTTCATGAATTCTGGAACTGTCATGGCATTAATCGGCCCAGAAAGGCGATTTTGTGGTCACTGTGTGGAATCATCTTTCGGTGCCGATTAATGAAATGACAGTGCCAGTGTTCATGAGGTGGGCTTGCAAAAAACCTATGTTGCAAATTTGGTGGAAAAAATCCAACAAATGGCTGTTTTATGAGCGTGCATTGTGCAGTTGCTACGCACGCTCAAAATTTGTGAATTTGCAATATTTTCACACTAGATTTAAAAAAATTTTTCACACCTCTTTGTTAATAGTACAGCTGTCATTGTTCACATCCTGGCTGAAATGTGTTTTCGCACTTCTGGCGCAGAATAGCGCAGTCGCTGTGGGAAATCAGTGTTCAGGACAGAGTAAGAAAATGACAGTGACACTGTTCCTGAGTAGAGGTCCTAAAATGCCTATGTTGAAAATTTGGTAACGATACTCAATAAAATGACTGTGTTATGAGCGTGTGTTGTGCAGTTTGCACACATGCAGTTAACTTCACAGATTTGTAATATTTTCACTCCAGATTTTCAACATTGCCATTTTCCCACGGTTACTTATGAACAGTACAGCTGTCATTTCTCCCATCCTGGCCAAAATGTGTTTTCACACTTCCGACGCAGAAGACGGCAGTTGCTGTGGGAAATCACTGTTCGGGACAGATTAAGAAAATGACAGTGACACTGTTCATGAGCAGAGGTCCTAAAATGCCTGTGCTGAAAATTTGGTGATGATAGCCCATCAAATGACGATGTTACAAGTGTGTGTTGCACACTTTCCATGCACCCTTGTAACTTTGCAGATTTGTAATACTGTTAAGACAGATTTTCAAGTGGCCTTTTTTCACACCTCCTTATGAGCAGTACAGCTGTCATTTTTCACATCCTGACCGAAATGTGTTTTCACAGTTCCGGTGCAGAATAACTCAGTCGCTGTGGGAAATCAGTGTTTGGGACACATTAAGACAATGACAGTGGCACTGTTCATGAGCAGAGGTCCTAAAATCCCTATGTTGAAAATTTGGTGATGAACTCCATAACATGACTGTGTTACACGTGTGTGTTGAACTGCTTCCATACACCTTTGTAACTTCTCAAATTTGTAATATTTTCATGCCACATTTTCAACAGTGGCATTTTTTCACACCTCCTTATGAACAGTACAGCTGTCATTTTCCACATCCTGGCTAAAATATGTTTTTGCACTCCTGCCAGAGAATAGCATGGTCACTGTGGCAAATCAGTGTTTGGGATAAATTAAGATCGAGCGAGTGAGAGAGGGGTGACCAAGCTCAACCGAGCTCTGTCAGGACTACTGCGGATTTGTTTGTGGGCAGCAAAAGGCCCCAGTGCAAGAGCCCAGGACAAAGGGCAGCCTGCAGCACTAGTAAAACAGAATGAGAGAGCGAGTGAGGGAGGGGAGTGAGCGGACTCACCGAGCACTGCTGTCAGGACTGCTGCGGATTTCTTTGTGGGCAGAAAGGCATCAGTGCAGACAGGGGCCTAGTACAAAAGGCAGCCTGCAGCAGTGGAAGAAACAGTACGAGCAAGTGAGACTGGGGGACTGAGTGAGCTCATTGGAGCTCTATCAGGACTGCTGCGGATTTCTTTGTGGGAAGAAAAAGGTGCCAATGCAGGCAGGAGCCCCGTACAAAAGGGCAGCTTGCAGCACCAGGACAAACAGAATGAGTGCATGAGAGAGACTGAGCAACCTCAACAGATCTCTGTTGGGACAGCTGCAGATTTCTTTGTGGACAGACAAAGGTGCCAACGCAGCCAGGAGCCCTGTACAAATCGCAGCCTGCAGTGCCAAGAGAAATAGGAATGAGCCAGTGACAGAGCGGCAGTGAGCAACCTCAACAGAGCTCTATTGTGACTGCTGCAGATTTCTTTTTGGTAGAAAAAGGCAGCAATGCAGACCGAAGCCAGTACAAAGGTCAGCTTGCAGTGCCAGCAGAAACGGAATGAGTGAGTGAGAGGGAAGTGAGTGAGCTCAATGGAGCTGTGTCGGGACTGCTTCAGATTTGTTTGTGTGAAAAAAGCCACCAATGCAGGCAGGATCCCAGTACAAAGGGCAGCCTGCAGTGGTGGGAGACACAGAATGGCGCGTGAGGGAGAGTGTGTGAGCTCAATGGAGCTCTTTGGGACTGCTGCAGATTTGTTTGTGGGCAGAAAGGGCAGCAATGCATGCAGGGCCTCAGTACTAAAGGGCAGCCTGCAGTGGCAGGAAAACCAGAATGAGTGAGTGAGAGAGGGGGTAGGCAGGCTCAATGGAGCTCTATTGTAACTGCTGCAAATTTCTTTGTGGGCAGAAGAATGCGACAGCATGAGCAGGAGCCCAGTAAAAGGTCAGCTTGCAGCCCGCAGAAACGGAGGAGCAAGCTCAACGGAACATTGTTAGGACAGCTGCAGATTTCTTTGTGGGCAAAAAAAGGTGCCAACAGAGGCAGGAGCCCAGTATAAAAGGGCAGCCTGCAGCACCAGGAGAAACAGAATGAGTGATACAGTGGGAGTGAGCAGCCTCAACAGAACTCTGTCGGGACAGCTGCAGATTTCTTTGTGGGCAGAAAAAGGTGCCAACGCAGGCAGGAGCTCAGTACAAAAGGGCAGCCTGCAGCGCTGGGAGAAACACAATGGGTGAGTGAGTGAGATGGGGAGGAGCGAGCTCAACGGAGCTCTATCGTGACTGGTGCAGATTTCTTTGTTGGCAGAGAAAGGTGGCAATCAGGCAGGAGCCCACTACAAGGGCCAGCCTGCAGCACTGGCAGAAACGTAATGAGTGACTGAGACAGGGGAGTGAGCAGGCTCAACAGACCTGTGTCGGGACTGCTGCAGATTTCTTTGTCAGAAGAAAAAGCCACCAATAGAGGTAGGAGCCCAGTACAAAGGGCAGCCTGCAGCGCCAGGAGAAACAGAATGGGCGAGTGAGAGAGGGGGAGTGAGCCACCTCAACGGAGCTCTGTTGGGACAGCTGCAGATTTCTTAGTGGGCAGAAAAAGCTGCCAACATAGGCAGGAGACCAGTACAAAACAGTAGTTTGCAGCACTGGGAGAAACAGACTGATCGAGTGACAGAGGGGCAGTGAGCAAGCTCAACAGACCAATGCAATCAACATTCGGCATTGACAAATGTTTGTTGCTTTTGGAGTGGCCCTCCTGTTAAGAGTGCTGTTAAGTTTGTGATCCTGTAATAAAAAACCCGCCTGGTGGCTCCGGACAGGAAGCTTCCCTTCACATTTTCCTGCTGACACCAAAAGACAGCATAGGAGTTGTGACACTGATTTGTATGTTTTATCAAGGCTGAAGTTTAGAAAATCCAACATATCATTATTGAAAATGCAGGAACCACTATTAGAGATTGCAGAAAGTCTTTAAATGTGACATCTCTTCTCCCCACCAATTAGTGTCCCCATCTTCAGAGAGAGGATGGGATGGGATGGGACAGATGGGCAGTTTCTACCCCTACTCAGTGACGAGCTGTACTGTATACAGAAAAGAAACACGAGTCTTCACTCCTGAGTGCAATTCAGGCCTGAACAAACATAACACACAATGCTTGCTTTATTTTGTTTTATTTTTTTGAGTTTTATTGAATTGTCAAATATCACAAGACAAAACATTACTTCCAGCTTTTCAATTACCTTTACATTGCAATAGCTTTTTCTGAGTTTTAATAAAAATAAAAACACTTACAGGAAAGAATTTATCAGCCGTGAACATTAGGCTTAGTTTTTAGAACATTATTGGAAAATATTTAAAAACTATAAAAAGGGAAGATTGGGAGGAATCGAGAAACTACAGTTTCATAGCTTGTGAATGTAAACAATTCATTTCAGTGAGTTTTCACTTATCCAGCCCAACAGAAACTATTTTTACAGTGAACACAAACATTTTTCAAACTATCTATCTATCTAATTACACACACACACACACACACACACACACACACACCGGTGATGGCCTTAAGGCATGTGGCACCCCTAGGCAAACACTCAAATGGTGCCCCTTCCCCCCAAAAAAATCCAAATCTTCCATCTTCCTGCCCAACCCTCCCACAAGTTCTGTCCTTGACAGCTATGGATGGCAGTCATTCTGTATTAATGTCACTGCACACATGCTCCAAATCATGTCCCTGTTCTGCAAGACTGCATATAAACGCTTGTATGCTGTACAGTTATCCCAATTTGAGTTTCTGGTTGTAAAACTGTAACTGTGACAGTACAGCGTGACATGGAACTGTATTGTGCAGTGGGATTTTAATCAACGACCTCCACATTCACACCCTCTACATCTTCACACAGTCTTCAGGATAAAAGGGGCTCGATTTTCCAATGCCCCCAAGACTGCTACAAGCTCCTGGTGTGCTGATCATATGGCACATGGGACTTATGGCAGTCTCCCGGCTGGCAATCGAGATTTTCTCTCCCATTCATCAAATGCCACAAGTTAGACCAGCTCCCCTCTGGTCTAACTTTTGACATTAGGCAAGCCATTTTTACGTGGCTTGTGCCAAATATGTGGTGCAAGCTACCATAAAATGATGAAACTGTTGCAACTGTGCTCAAAAGTACAAAGTCAGGTGCAGTTGTGGCAAAGGTGTTTGGCATAGCTGCACCAAAAAATGGGTTTGACGCAGGACTAGATGCAAACCCTGTGTCATCCTTTGAAAATTGAGCCCAAGAATTTTAAAAAGGGAAAAAGTGAACTATATCTATTTATTAAATGGAAATAAAACAAAACTGTTTTTCATATCTTTATTACGATGTGGGGAAAAACTGACTATACATCCCTGACATCTAAAGGCAAACTGTTAAAAAGTAACAATACAAGGAATGGATTTTAAAAAGAGTTTAGGCTGGGGTCCCCAGGCAATGAATGAAGGTGTCCTTTTCAGGGGTTTGTTTTACATGGGGCCTGTTAGTAAGAAATGTAACATTTCGCTAATTGGCTTTAAAGGAGAAACAGGTTATGAGTGTTGCTGCAGGTTACTGCTCTCCATTTTGTTTATCCTCCTTGTAATGTATTTATTTATTTGTTTTACAACATTGGTAACTTGGAGAGGAACACTGAGCCAAGGATCATTTCCAGCTGTGACCCCGGGTGGGGGGAGAGAGACGTACAAGCAGAAACAAAATGCAGTCAATCAGGTGATGTGGTTACCATAGGAGCCAGGTTTGTGAAATTTTTGGTGTGGCCCAAGGGTCAGGGGTCAAGGCCCTGCCCCAGCCCAGGGGTCAAAGGTTAACCATCAGGTTTTAGGTGTTAAAGCACTGGCTGCACCTCCCATGATCTGGGGTCACAGGTCAACCCAGCACTACCAAGGGTCTATGGGAGCAGGGCACATTGTATCATAATGTGGGTCTCTGCATGTTTAGACCCTGGCTGGCCCCCTTGGTAGGGAAAGAAATTGTTTTGTTATACAGGATGCCATTGTCCTGGGTATAACAGAGGCAATTTTGGGGTTGGAAGTTTCCCTAAGAAACTTGATATTTATTTTGCCGCTGTGTGTGAACGTTAATAAACCTTGTACTTACCATGTGGTGTGTTTTATCATGTTGTGGTCTTCTTTCTTCCTTTCTTGTTTTTGCCTCTGGGTGGGACTTGAACAGAAGGTGGATGTGACTGAGGTGTCTTTTGGTCTTCCTTC
Source organism: Neoceratodus forsteri (assembly GCA_016271365.2). Classification (NCBI taxonomy): domain Eukaryota; kingdom Metazoa; phylum Chordata; order Ceratodontiformes; family Ceratodontidae; genus Neoceratodus; species Neoceratodus forsteri. The sequence continues at coordinate 762,451,480 of CM028138.1, read as the reverse complement.
TAGTTTTGGGTGGGACTTGAACAAGGTGGACGTTAGGCACAATGACCAGTAATAATATACATCAGAACAATTTAGCAGCCAAATAAAAAAAAAATACTGAGCAAAAACCTCCTCTCCCAATAAATTGAAACGGGTAGTGTAGCCCAAAAACAGGCAGATGAAGATTTTTAAGTAGATTATAATTATTTAATTACACTAGGGGTTTCAATTTGCCCACTGTGGTCAGCAGAGTAAAATAGCCTTCCTGAAGTGTAACTAACTTCTCCTGCTGTCTAGGTGATGTGTGTGTGTGAAGGTTGTTTCAATTCTACAGGTGTTCTACTGGTCCGAGTGGTGCAGTACAGCACTCATTCAGAGATTATCAGTAAGTTTTCTATTTACTGTTCAGTTACCGAATTTGGATTTTCCTTGCTTCCAAGTTCTGAAGCCGCAGCCACATTACATGTATGTACTAGCCAGCCACTCTACAGGTAGACCACTTCTGTCTGATACAGTTTATCACATTGTGCCAACTGCCAAGACAACTGGATGTTCTTTCAGTACAACTGTAGGCTCAAGCTGCTGGAGTGATATTGGACATAGTAGTCATGCGAGATAATCATCTGTTTCACAGCAGAAATGCTTTTTTGCAGATTCTAGAGCTAGCTCAGAAAAGTGGAAGTGCTTGCTTCAGTATTTTATCTAGTGTCTGCACTGTATGTGCCGAGATCTTCTGAATGCTGCATATCTTTGGTTTCACATGAAGAAACAGCTGAAGACGTACAAGGTGTCTTGATGAAATGCGCTTTTGAAGTTCTTTTGAAAATTAGCAGGATGTTGTGAATGTCGAAGGGTGTCTCACCTTTTCGTATATTGAGTGCCTTTATGGTCATGGAACACTGTTCCAACAAGGAACAACTTCAAGTTGTTTTTAAAGGACTGCAGGATGCATACCAGTTACAAATAGAACCAGTCATCTAACCACTGCCACTGTCTTTTTAGAACAATAAGCAGTGAGACCATGTATATCACTAGCCACTATGCTGGAATGTATCTGTTTCTTTTGGTAGGAGCAGCTGTGTAGTGCGGTGTCCCTGGTGTCTGGGTCATCAACTGAGCTCTTGTGGTACAGTTTGGTGCCAGTCTTGGTCTTGTGTGTGTAGTGTGGCTCGTTCATCATTCAGTCTTTTTTCCTGTTCTTCTTGTTGTTCCGGAAGTCACGTGCACATTTGGTTGCTTTCTTGTCTACCAGGTCAGCAAGGATCACATGCTCAATGATCATATGAAGAAGTCAGCAGAAGAAGTCCACTTGGTCTATCAAGTCTGCTCGTATGGTTCACAGCTTGAGCTAATATCTGTGCCCTCCCTCACTTCCTAGTCTTCCCATCCTCCCTACCCATGACCCTTACCCTATGCCTGTTGCAGCCTCTTAAAGCTTTCCACTATCCTCAACAAGATTACTTACTCTTGCAGTGCATTCCAAGTGCTCACCACCCTGTTTGTGAAGAAGTGCTTCCTGACCTTCTTCCTAAACCTCCTACCCTTCTGCTTAAGACTGTGCCTCCTCATGTTGTGGTTGCCAGCCACTGAGCCTAAAGAGACTCTCCTTGTCAACCTTATTTTTCCTTGTACTTGAAGGACCAAATTATGTTTTGTCCATCTCTCTCTCTCTCTCTCTCTCTCCTGACTTCCAGGGAGTACTGTACATGTTCAGTGTACATGGAGTACATGATCATGTGCCATTTCATCATCTGCTTGTCATGGGACTTTTTGATGTCTTCTTCCCAAGTTTATTTTCTTCCTCATCCTCCTGTTCTCCATCTTTTATTTTTTTTTTGTAAATATAAATGCTGTGTCTGAAGTTAGGCTGATCATATACTCCTGGACTGGTCTAAGTCCTTCAGAACCAACCCGTACCACCTCGGTGGGCCCCAGTAGTCAATCCCCATAGTGTTCTGCCAACGTTTCTAATTCTGTGTTTTGTTTTACTTAAGACCTCCACAGTTCCAGTTCCTTGTCATGGTCCTTCCTATCCTTGTCTTTAGTGTCATCCCCCAAAATGTTGTGTAAGATAGGAACATACAAAATTGCCAGCAAATACAAGCCTATTGGTCTATCTAGCCTGCTTGAGTATGCAGCACTTCAGTCTTTCAGACTGCAGCTTCCCCCACACCGATTCTACCCTAGTATCCTTTATTCTCACTCTTTGTTCCCTCATGGTTTGAACCTTCCTCTGAACCTCACCTGTCCCACCCATTTTGAAGCTGCCCACTGTCCAGTGATAACACCACCTTTGGCAATGTGTTACAGCCTGCCACCACCCTCTGGGTGGAAAGGTGCATCTTCATTTCCTCCTTAATCTGCCTCCTTCCAACCTCTGACTGTGCCCCTTGGTTGCTCTTCCACATTTTAAGATGAAAATATTTCTAGTGCTTACTGTAGTCTGTTCATACCCTTTAGGTACTGGAAACAGAGTCTCTATTGTATCCTCTGTCTCCCTTCTGTCCAGTGAATACATATTGAGGTGTCTCAGACTCAGTATCTCTTAAAAAGGCTCATCTCCCAATCCCAGGATTATTTAACTTGTGAAGCACAGTGATGCTTTAGGCCCCTTATTTTGCTCAGCAGACCTTTTTTAGCTCAGTATTTTGTGTTTTCATTTGGCAGCTACCTCATTGTAGCTGCTTTTTTTTTGGTCAATGTTGGTGTCAGTGGCTCCAGTAGGTAGAACGCCGCTCTAAGGCCAGGAGATCAGAGGGCTGTGGGTTCAGTTCTCACATCTGGCACTGGGTTAATATCCCAGTACTGACACTGTAGTGCAGCATGAGAGGGGTGCTGCACTTCTGAGGTGCCATCTTTCGAATGAGATGTTAAACCGAGGTCCCATCTGCCTGGATTGGTGGTAGTTCAGGTGGATGTTAAGGATCCCATGACACTTATCGAAAAGAGTAGGGGAATTTTCATTATTATAACATCAAAAAATGAAATAATACAAACAGTGTTAAGTCACACAAACAATATACAAATCATATAATAAAACAAAAGCAAAAAAGTATTACAGTCATACATTATTAGATAATTGCAAAAAGAACTATGTATAAATATCCCCCCACCCCACTAAAAGAGATGGGGAATTTCCCCCGGTGTCCTGGCCAAATTTCCCTCATTCGCTAAAAATACCACCAACAGTTTCATCTGGTTCAAGGTCAGTTGGCATTCATCTGTATCCCCTCCCGAGTCGTCCACAAAATAAGCAGGATTTGTCTAGTGCACCCCAGTCAACAAAAACTAGATAAATAAAATAAATAAATAAAGAGCCACAGAAGTATCAGTATCACCTGTTGTCTCCTGGTCACTGCCCACCTATCTACCCTCCTCTTGTTGCCACTTGCGACCACTGTGCATGGTTTCCCTCCATGTGGTAAGCTAGCCAGCTGTAATGGTGAATGTCTTGCTGCCACCCTGTAATAAGCAGTTTGTACCACCATGGTACAGAATCAATCACCGTTAAAGTATATTGATAGTCATGTTACCACAGAAAACACATCCATTGATGTGATGTTAAAAAAACAACATGATCATATGGTGTACCCAAGAAATCAAAAAGGTGTTTGCAAAACTCTGGGCTGCAAGAGCAAGATCTGTGTGACTCTAGAGAAGATGTGAGTGTCACAAAACAGTAGAATGACAAATGGATGAGAAAACATGGGAATGGACCGAAAGAACCAGTGTCCCCAGTGCGTCATCCTCAGAGATGAACAGGCACACTTTACAAAGTAGTACTAAAGTAGTACTTAATTGTATTGCAACAGCTATGACTTAGTGTCTGAATGCTGTAAATGAAATGAACAGCAAGGATACTGTCATTAGCAATCAGGAACTTCAGGAGAAGTGGAGAAAACCTTGTAGTACAATCACAAATGGATGAGAAAACATGGGCATATGGACACAAACAACCAGTGTCCCCCCGTGCTTCATCCTCAGTGAGAGAATAACAGGCACACTTTACAAAGTAGTAGTAGTACTTAACTGTACTGTAACAGCTGTGACTTAGTGTCTGAATGCCGTAAAGGAAACAAAAATCAAGTATACTGTTATCATTAGCATTCAGAGTAGCTGTCAAATTACACCTCTTGACCCAGGCAGGTTGCAGCCATTGTCCAAAATTCCTCACTGCTGACTGGTGTTTCATGGCTAGAATATGTAATAAGACTGAAGACTTGAGCATGTCCAACAGCCAGCCCAGCCCACATAACGACCTATTGTTTCAGAGGGCCAAACATCATCTTCCTAAAGGATATCTGGAAAGAAAACATTTGAAAAGTGTTATTGTTTCCTGTTGTGTATGCCATATGGACATACTCTGCAATACATGAATTATAATGAGTTCAAGCTAGTAAAGAGATGACCTATATTAGAAAACCGCTGCCTGCATACATCAATAATTTATCATAGTCCACATATAGTGCATATAACACTTACACTTGCCACTTGATTCTTGAAGAGCAAAAACGGTGCGCCGTTGTTCAGCTCGCAAAATTAACTCATTGACGAGACTGTCAATGTCAATTTCTTCAGTCAGTTGCTTGTGAACATGCAGCACTGTCAAGTGATTGAGTCAGTCTTGGCTCATAGTGGTTTGCAAATAATTTTTTAGTCTTCATAGGCAGCTAAACAATCGCTCAGCAGTGCATGTAGTTGCTGGGATCATACAGAACAACTTCAGTAGAGTTGCAACTTCAGACGAGATATCACTCAACTCTTCATTTTCTTTCAGAAAGGTCTTCACTTCACTCACAGAATCAAGCACACAATTTCTTGATTTTGAAATGTCACTCAGCATTTGTAAATGAAGAGCTAGTCTGCCCCTGCTTATATCATCCTTCAATACTTCAGTAACATGGCCAGTTTCTTCTTGTGATCCCCTAACTGCTGCAGTGATATGCTTCTCCAGTTTGATTGCAGATGTGAAGCCTTCTGATGAAAAGCGATGTTCGATCGCAACCTTGTATGCATCAATTACCTCAAAATATTGTTGACGAAAATAATGTTTGGGGTCACTGTGGTTATGTCCAGAGCTTCCTTCATCAAGCCATCTTGGTGGTCTGCATTTTCTCGGAAGTGAAGGCTCCTCTAAATTGAGAACTTGTGCCTGCTCCAGTGTCGTTTCCCAGAAGTGACTGTATGCCGAGTCACTGTGCATCCCATTCAGCACCTCTTGCAGTATCTCAGTCTTTTTAAGGATGTTGGACAGTGAGAGATTTGGACTCTGAATTTTTGCATTGACTTCTTCAAAAGGACCCATCACTTTCACAATTACTAGTAATGTAAAGAAGATTGGAAAAGGTTGAGTTATTTCAAGAAACCACTGCATTTTGAACCAAAGTCATTAGCACATGTTTCACTAAATTCGTCCTAGCAGTTAATCATGGCCTCATAATTGCAAAGCAAAGATCGGATACTGCTGATCCTCAGTGTCCACCTTGTTGGGCACAATGGATGAAGAGAAGGCTGTGTTTCATCTTGAAAGTCTCTAAATGTTGACAGATGCTTAGGTGACTCCCTTATGGCAATCATGAGATCCTTCATCAGTGAAAATCAGTCACGACATGCCTGAATATTTTGTAGTGCATCCTGCTTGGCAAGATTCAAGGAATGGGCAGTACAGTGAATAAATACTGCTCTTGGTTCTCTTTCTTTCACCCTGGCTTGCAGTCCATTGAATTTGCCTGACACATTACTGGCTCCATCATAACACTGACCCCGACAATCAGAAAAGATAAGTCAAACCTCAGCAGCATATCTTCCAGAATTTTGAAAAGGGTTGCAGCATCAGTTGCATCAATGTGGTAGAATCCAAGAAATTCTTCATGACTTTCCCAATCTTCATTTGAAAAGTACCTTAAGGAGAAACTTATTTGTTCCTTCCGAGATAAATCTGCAGTCTCATCCATCAAGATTGCATAATACTTAGAGTCCTTGGTCTTCTTGACAATTCTGCCTAGTACTGAAATTGCCATCATTTCGATAATCTCATTAAGAATATCATGTGATAGCCACTTGTATTTTGTACAACTAAGCCATTGCTTTAATTCATTTGAATCTGTGCTGCTTAGCTGCTACAGCTGTATCAGGTTTGAATCAGTGTCTGTATGTCCCTGTATTGCTAGTCCTTGCTTGGCAAGGTAGCGAATGCTAGTAAATATTTTGTGCAAGGCATCCCATGCTCTTTGCATTTCTTTCTTGTAACTGGCAGACATCAATGCAGATACGTTTGTTTGAGACTCCGGGGCAGCATACTTCATTACTGCTTCCTTGTGACATGCTGATTTTTCATGTGATGTGAAACCACGCAATGCATGTTTCCAATCTTCAAATCCAGATGAAGTAAAAGCTGGTTCAGCTTTTGTGGAAAATGTTAACTTCTTTTCTGAGCATGTCTTGCAAATTGAACAAAAGACTTTGTTGTCTGATTGCTTGTGATACTCTAGCCAGGTCAACTTTGCTAACTAAGACTGCTGAAAATTTCTTTTTGTCTTTGCCTTTGAGGCTGCATCTTCTCCATGTGTCTCTTCCTCTGACACTTCAATTTGCAAAGGTACTGGATTATTAGAAGTGGAGCAACCTTGCCCTTCTTCTGCAGTGTCACTTTTCTTCTGTCACACTTTTTTTTATAACGTAACTATCCATATTGTGCAGTTGGCTGTTCAATTAAAAATATAGGCAAAAAGCATTATTCACTACACACACTGACTGCAGTACTGCTTGGCCTACAAATTTCTACCTGAGAGAACTTGCTATGTTGTGTTTGTATAACAGTGGCACTTGCTTTGGCATCAAGTGGGTTAAGGTTAACAAACTGTGTGCAGAAATAAAGTATCACAGAGTCAGCATCAGCATACCAAGATGAAGTATTCCCCAGACCACTGAAGAAGAAGAAGAATGTATATAGCGTTTTTCATACTCAATGTATGTAACACGCTTTACAAGCAATGCTAGACTGGTAGTGCAGTGATAAAAGTGAAAAATTCAGAAAACTTTAGCATGTTTCCCAGAAGTATCTTTATTCCTGGTGGGATCCTGCAGAACCAAGAAGCAGAAACATGAGCCTGATAGACTCATTAGCATGGGGACACACGCAAAAGGCACAGCACTTCCCTGCCAGTGCTAAGAACTAGCCCTCTGCTGTCCCATCCAGGAGGGGTATCGCTGGTGGTATTGGCATGGCACTCCCCAGTCTTTCACACCACCTCTGTATAATAAGTGACATGAGTAGTAGTATGGTATTATCCTCCCCTGTGTGACCACCACCCCCAAGTGCAACTACTTCCCTTTCCTGGTGTCCAGTGGTCAATCTGTGGCTTGACATCAAATGCGCAGCCTTTATAAAAACACGTTATAAATTTATTTTACACATGGGTCCATCCATTGGTGCATAATTGCAATAAGTCACTCACTCTGAGTCCAGGGTGTGAGTTATTGGGTGATTTATCCACTTCTTTTGTGGGTGTATCCCCATAACTCACACCCTGTTGTGCCTTGTTGCTTAAAGTGATTTTCCTAGTTAGCAGAGAGCAGCTACCACTCTAATATTGTGGTATCTGCCCTCAGTGATACTTATTCCACCAGCCTAGTTCAAAGAATTCATTTTTTTGCCATACCTTAATATTTTTCCTTGTAATTTGAGATTTCTCTACACCCCCAACCAATTCTGAAAGCTCTGGTGGTGACATACCCCCCACACTCAAGCACATAATGACATGTGATGTGATGAGAGAGAGAGCATGTGGGTGCACCCTATTGAAATGAATGGGGCTGGATTTCATATTCATTTGTAAGATTAAGGATGGCCACTTAATTACAGATTAAGGAAAGACACTGCTCGACTAACAAGAGTCATGTTAGTAGAGCGCCAAGCAGTGTCCTTCATAATCTGTAAGTGGCCATTCTTGATCTTAAAAAATGAATATGAAATCCAGTCCCATTCATTTTAAGAAATCCAAAAACACAACTGCAACTGGGCTAGGTTGAAAAAGGTGCAGGTGAAGGCTGTCAGCCTGAGAAAATATCAAGTTCACTTCAGAGGTGCCAGGCTGCAGTCCTGGAGTAGAAATGAATCTCCACAACTCCAATGCAATTTAAAGCTTTTAACAGCAAATGTTGACCACAGTAGGATCTCACACCACAGCCATGTAGCCCCAGCACTTCAGGAGTGATCCCTTTGTCAGGGGCCATTCATTTCAATGGGGCGTGCCCCCACGATCCCGCGGTCACGTCATTTCATTACGGGCTTGAGTGCGGTGGCATGTCACCAGTGCCAGAGCTTTCAGAATCAGTTGGACAGCATAGAGAAATCTCAAATTCCAAGTGAAAATCCTAAGATATGACACAAAATTAATTCCTTAAAGCAGGATGGAGGAATAAATATCACTGAGGGAAGCAGATACCACAATATGTGAGTAGCTGCCCTATAATAGAAACTTTCTTTAAATATAGTAAGCATGGCATGATCATACCAGTCCATGTCAGAAATACCATGATTTCTTTGCCAGCTCACATAACCTGTCCATTAGTAATAGTGGGTAACAGGCCTATTGTTCCAAAATTTGCAATATCTTTCCTCAAAGCACTACACATCCTATATTTCAGTTCACAACAATTCCATTACATGCATTTTCAGTTTACATACAACCTGTAAATTAAATTTTGATACATTATGAAAATGTCGCTCGTGTGATACAAACAAAACAACTAAGCTCAGCTCAGCTGCTTCCCTTTGAAGTAGTACTCAAGCTGTCACAAACAAGAGAAAGGACCATAAGAGTGTGTGTGTGTGTGTGTGTGTGTGTGTGTGTGTGTGTGTGCGTATGTATGTGTGCCTCACATTTCTTTACATTCCTTTTCCCACAGACAGACACACACCATACCCCCCATCTGAAAGTTGGAACCATTTAGTGGCATGCATGCCTCAGAAGAGCAGACAACTTGTAATAGTCCCTGGCCTCACTCACATCACATGTGAAGACAGCCACCACACAGATTAACTAACATTATATGGTTTAATGTTGCGTAATTAAGGCTGAAGTGATTCTTAAATGTGTCTGTTCAAGCAGAAACAAGTTGACACTTCCTTCACACTTTCCACCTTTGATTCTGCTTCAACACTTTTCGTATTCTTGGATCACTTCTTCTGGACTGGTCACTGCATCCCTTGCTTAGTCAATGATAAAAATTTCACACAGTATCTAGGCCATAACCACTTAGCCAGGGCGGGTCACACACCTCAGACATTTCCCCTCAGGCCCCCACACACCACACCACACTTTTTTTATATAATAGGAAAAAAGATGATTTGTGGAATGGAGGGGAGAGATTATGTCAGCAGGCTGAGAGACCTGAATATGTACAGTAGTAGCACTGAATTTGTCAAGCAATTTTGTGAGATTCCCTATTTGTCCTTCACAAAATTTAAGGAAAAAATCCTCTAAAATTCTTTTTGTTACACCTACAGAAAGAGGCCAGTTCCTATTACAGTACTTAAGTGCCATCTGGTAGATTTTCAACTACACTATCAGATGAGACAACCCTCTTTGGGAAGAAGAATAATAATCATCATTTATATAGCACTTTTCATACACAGTGTACCCCAAAGTGCTTTACAAGTGATGATAGACTGGTAGTGAAGTGACTGAATGTGTAGTGGTGTGGTGGCCATATTGCACATCAACACCCAGACACAGCCTGGATGATTGCCTGAACCGGTTTATGGGAAGGGGAATGTTGGCCAGGACACTGGGATTGTCCCCTACTCTTTGTGAAGCATGCCTTTGGTTCTTTTACTTCCACCTGGACACCCCCCAGGACAACACCAGGATGGGTAGAGGGGACCTCAGTTTAACGTCTCATCTGAAGGATGGCACACCCCGGCAGTACAGCACTCCCCTAATACTGCACTCTGATGCCAGCATTTTTAGGTGCAAGTTCAATCCCGGTGTGGGATGACAACCCATGCAATGATGCAGCCTTCTGGTCCAGAGGCAGATGTGCTACCAACTGAGCCATGCTGACATGACAACTAGCAGCAGTGAACACAATAACAAACAAAACAAAATCTCTAACTAAAGGTTTCACAGTTCTCAATAGGGATTTTTAAAAATCCTTAAAAATCCTTTCACTAATTCAGTGTTACAACTGTACATCCAAGAGCACAGAAGGGAAAGGGGGGGGTCATGATACAGACATTCAACTATCAGGGGCATCAATAAGGGTGAGTCAGATGAGGTCTCTAAGCTAAGGATGGGGAAGGACACCAAGGGGCACAGGCTAAGAATAAAGATGGGAAGATTTAGGAGGGAAATGAGGAGACACTATTTCACACAGAGGGTGGTAGCAAACTGGAATGCACTAACAGAACGGATGGTATCATGTAAATCTGTGAACAGCTTTATAAGGGCATGGGACAGGGAACAGGGAAGAGTGAGGATGGGGGAAGTGGGGGTGGCATTTGGGATGACAAAGGGAAGGGGGTGGAGCAGCTGCAAACTAGGGATGCTAGACTAACTGCACACTTGAGCAGACTTGGATAGACTGGGTGGTCTGTTTCTGCTGGCAAATTCTTGAAATTTTAGGAAGTGCTACCCCTACCAGTCTTAAATCAATGACTGGAGACTGGACAAAATCCAACCCTCCTCCCATCCCCACCACACCTTACCTGGTTACTGCTGTCTGACTGGGCCTTTGGGTTTTAACTGGCTGAGAGGATCAGTGGTGTGCTACTGACTAATGGTTGTCTTGGGGGAGGTTATGTTACCACCCAGTGCTGGCACGCTGCTAACTTGACTCCCAGTCCCCTCCACTTCGTCCCTCTCTGATGCTGGATGCTGCTGCCTGCTGGGCTGGAGTGGCTGGCCTCCCTGGTGCACCACTCGGTGCTCACTGCTCACTCTCTAGTTGATCCTGGCTGGCACACTGCTACCCTTTATATGGGGGAAAAATATCAGTGCTAATAAAGATGCTGCAGCAATTTGAACCTGTCCTTGAACTTTGCATGAATACAACCAATCCAACGTAATGAATTTGCCGAGGTGCCACACTAGGAAAGGAACTGCTGCATTTGAGCATGCAGCTCCACAGCTGTGGAATTCCCTTCCCCTCGACATTAGACTTGCTAGCTCCCACACATGCTTTAAGAGAAAATTGCGCTCAAATCTACTGATTGCTGATATCTGTTCCTGCTTTCACCCTACCGAATGACTGATGTCTCTTGCCATACAATAGTATTTCCTCACCTCTATATAACCCTCTTACTGCCTCAGCCTGTCCCGGCTCCCATTCCCTGCCCATATACAATCTTGCACTGCAGGCATCTCCCTTACACTTACATATACTTATATAATCTAATTTCATGGCTTGCTCCCCTTTTCCTCACTTACCGACCTTTTTCTTAACGACACCCCCTGCTCTCAATGGTTATTTCTTCCTTTTGTATTACCTGTTTTTGTTTTTGTGTACCTTGTTCTGTTTATATGATATGTCACCTGATAATTTATTGTCCAAGGTCCTCTCTATTCATTGCAGAGGTAGGCACCTATGAACTTATGAATTGTCTACTCTGTATGTCTCTGATACATTGTATCCTCTTTAACTCATTGTATGTAAAGCACTTATAAATTGTTATCCTGTTAAGTTTCTGCATGCCTGTACTCTCCTGGGCCGTGCCTGAAAATAGTCATTTTATGGCTAGTGCACTTATCCAGTTAACAAAAGCTAAATAAATAAAAAATAAATAATATAACACACTTCCAACACACCCCAAATTAATCAGATCATGGTCCACTACCAACAGTTATTATGTACAGTACAAGGTAACAGAAACAGAAGTTTTCTGCCTGCTTGCTGACAGCCCATCCTCTTTTTTTTCTATCTATATTCAGTACTTACAACCTGATATGTTAATTAAGCAACAAGACATGACCAGGGGTTATGTTAATGGTCTGTTAACCACCTTCTAGGGGTGTACTGTGGCACGAGGTGTAGCCGAGTGCCACATGCCCCTAGAGGGGGATTAACTGACCATTAACATAGAATACATAATCCCTGGGAGTGCCTTATTGCTATTATAATAAAAAATGTTTTTAAACAGTGTTAAACCTTGTTCAGCAAATGGCTAAGCTCTACATGTATGTTAGTAAAAGATTAACATAAGGCTGTTAGAATGTTTGCAGCCAATCAGAAAGCTCCATTTCTCAGACCCTTTTTATGTTTGCATGCATGCATGTGCAAGAATCGTAGTGCCATCATCTGAGTTTTCTGAGGTGTGGCAGCCCTCTTCCAATTCAGGCAGTGTGTTTGCAGGCACGGCCACAGTTCTCCAATGCCTGCTTGAGCTGTTTATGACCAGTCCAAAATGCAATGGTGTACAGTTGAAAGGGGGAGCTACGCTTCAGTGAGCAGTGATAAGATATCTCCTGCTGATGCGCGCTCCCCCTACATGCACGCACACACACACACACACACACACACATACTGCGTGCTCCCCCCCACACACACTGTGTAGCCAACGGGGGTGCCCAATCCCCCATCGTCTGTGCTGTGCCCCCCAAAAAACAGAGTTCTATATGCCACACTGGGTGCCCACCCCAGCATGGCTACACAATGGGGTGCCAAATCCCTCGTCAGCTTGACTGGTTCCTACCCCCCCCAGAATACAGGATGCCATGCTGGGAGCCCACTCCAGTGTGGCAACACATGCTATCGCCGATGGGGGTGTCCAATCCTCCGTCGGCTCCATGCCCCCACCAGCCGCCCTTGTGCCATGCTGGGAGCCCACCCCAGCATGGCAAGCGTCCGCATTATCGTCATTTAAAAAAAAAACACCTGCAAAACTCAAACGGTCCCTGGTGTCTCTGTCCCCACCGCCCACCTGCCTCCCACCCGCCCACCCCGCCTCACCTCCAGACTCCGGTAGCGGCGATCTTCAGTGGACCAGGAACATGTCTGCAGTCTTCAAAGCCGACCACGAACTGAGGAAATGCCGGTAAGCTGTATAATGGGATAGATAGGGGTTTTTCAACTTTGCTGCATATCTCAGGCATTTTTTGGAATTTTTGTACCAAATTTTCAACATGGGGTTTTTGGGACCCCTTCTCATGAATGATCTCAGTGTCATGGCGTTAATCGGCCCCGAAGGGTGATTTCACAGTCACTGCATGAAATCAGCTTTCGGGACTGAGTAACGAAACAACACTGCCACTGTTCGTAAGGTGGGTTCTCAAAAAGCCAATGTTGAAAATTTGGTGGAAAAATTCCTAAAAATGACTGTTTTATGAGCGTGCGTTGCGCAGTTCCTACGCATGCTCGTAAGTTCGCAAATTTTCAATATTTTCACTCCAGATTTTCAACATTGCCATTTTACCACACCTCCTTATGAGCGGTATAGCTGTCATTTTTCACATCTTGCCCAAAATGTGTTTCCGCCCAGGTAGTGCACAATGGCGCAGTCGGTGTGCGAAATCAATGTATGGGACACATTAAGAAAATCACAGTGACACTGTTCATGAGCAGAGGTCTTAAAATGATTATGTTGAAAATTTGGTGAAAAATTCCTAAAAATGACTGTTTCTGAGTCGCATTGTGCAGTTCACTACTGCAGCTCATAGGTTGCAATTTTCTATATTTTCACCCCAGATTTTCAACATTGCCATTTTATTACATCTCCTTATGAGCAGTGCAGCTGTCATTTTTCACATCTTGCCCAAAACGTGTTTCCACCCATGTAGTGCACAATGGCGCAGTTGGTGTGCGAAATCAATGTATGGGGCACATTAAGAAAACCACAGTAGCACTGTTCATGAGCAGAGGTCTTAAAATGGCTACATTGAAAATTTGGTGAAAAAGTTCCTAGAAATGACTGTTTTATGAGCGTGCATTGCGCAGTTCCTATGCACACTTGTAAGTTTGTGAATTTTCTATATTTTCACTCCAGATTTTCCTAATTGTCATTTTATTACACTTCCTTATGAACAGTACAGCTGCCATTTTTCACATGTCACCCAAAATGTGTTTCCGCACATGTAGCGCACAATGGTGCAGTCGGTGTGCAAAAGCAATGTTGGGGACAGATTAAGAAAATCACAGTTACACTGTTCATGAGCAGAGGTCTTAAAATGGCTATGTTGAAAATTTTGTGACAAAAGTCCATAAAATGACTGTGTTACGAGTGAGCATTGCGGATTTTCACGCACCATCGTAAGTTCATGACTTTGTAATATTTTCAGTCCAGATTTTCACCAGTGGCATTTTTCCACACTTCGTTATGAACAGTACAGCTGTCATTTTTCACAACATGGCCGAAATGTGTTTTCACACTTTCAGCACAGAGATGCGTGGTCGCTGTGGAAAACCATTGTTCGGGACAGATAAAGAAAATCACAGTGACACTGTTCATGATTGGAGGTCCCAATCTCTGCGCTGAAAGTGTGAAAACACACTTCGGCCATGTTGTGAAAAATGACAGCTGTACTGTAAATAAGGAAGTGTGGAAAAATGCCACTGGTGAAAATCTGGACTTAAAATATTACAAAGTCATGAGCTTACAAGGGTGCATGGAAACTGCGCAATGCTCACTCGTAACACAGTCATTTTATGGACTTTTGTCACCAAATTTTCAACATAGCCATTTTAAGACCTCTGCTCATGAACAGTATAACTGTGATTTTCTTAATCTGTCCCAAACATTGCTTTCGCACACCAACAGCACCATTGTGTGCTACATGTGTGAAAACACATTTTGGGCCACATATGAAAAATGGCAGCTGTACTGTTCATAAGGAAGTGTAATAAAATGGCAATGTTGAAAATCTGGAGTGAAAATATTAAATTTGCAAACTTATGAGCATGCATAGGAACTGCACAATGCACGCTCGTAAAACAGTCATTTTAAGGAATTTTTTCACCAAATTTTCAACATAGCCATTTTAAGACCTCTGCTCATGAACAGTGTCACTGTGATTTTCTTAATTGTCCCATACATTGATTTCAGACATCGACTGCGCCTTAAGCGCTTCATAGGCGGAAACACATTTTGGGCAAGATGTGAAAATGACAGCTGTACTGCTCATAAGGAGGTGTGGTAAAATGGCAATGTTGAAAATCTGGAGGAAAATATTGAAAATTTGTGAACTTACTTAGCGCAAGTGAACTGTACAACGATCATCACTATAAACAGTTATTTTTGGAATTTTTTCACCAAATTAACATAGCCATTTTAAGACCTCTGCTCATGAACAGTGTCTCTGTGGTTTTCTTAATTTGTCCCGTACATTGGTTTCGCACACCGACTGCGCCATTGTGCGCTACATGGGTGGAAACACATTTTGGGTGAGATGTGAAAAATGACAGCTGTACTGCTCATAAGAAGGTGTGGTAAAATGGCAATGTTGAAAATCTGGAGTGAAAATATTGAAAATTGGCAAACTTATGAGTGTGCGTAGGAACTGCACAACACACGCTTGTAAAACAGTCATTTTTTGGAATTTTTCCACCAAATTTTCAAAATAGGCTTCTTGAGAGCCCACCTTATGAACACTGGCAGTGTCATTTCATTAATCAGTCCCAAAAGGTGATTTCGTGCAGTGACTTTGAAATCACCCTTCGGGCCCGAATAATGCCATGACAGTGACAGCATTCACGAGAAGGGGTCCCAAAAACCCCATGTTGAAAATTTGGTGCAAAAATTCCAAAAAATGCCTGAGATATGCAACAAAGTTGAAAAACCCCATATCTATCCCATTATACAGCTTACCGGCATTTCCTCAGTTCGCGGTCGGCTTTGAAGAGTGCAGACGTGTTCCCGGTCCACCAAAGATCGTCGCGCCGGACTCCAGAGGTAAGTATGGGGTGAGGGGGGTGTGGGGAGGCAGGGTGCGCAGTGGGTGGGTGCGGGTTGTGGGGAGGGGGCAGGAAGATTGGGTGGGACTGTTTTTTCTTTTCAGGTATTTAAAAAAAAGACAACGCGGGACGTTTGCCACGCTGGGGTGGGCTCCCAGCATGGCAGAAGGAAGGCTGGGGGGGCGTGGTGCCAATGGGGGATTGGGCACCCCCGTCGGCCATGGCATTTGTTGCCACCCTGGGGTGGGCTCCCAGCATGGCACCCTGTACTCGGGCATGGGGGGGAAGACAGTGAAGCCGACGGGGGATTGGGCACCCTGTTGGTTATACCATTGAGTTGCCACGCTGGGGTGGGCACCCAGCGTGGCATTTGGAAGGCTTTGGGGGGGAGTGCAGCACAGCCGACGGGGCATTGGGCACCCCTGTCAGCTATAGAGTATGTGCGTGGGGGGGACCACGCAGTATGCGTTTGTGTGTGTGTGTTTAGGGGGAGCTGCGCATGAGCAGACGATATCTTATCGCTGCTCACTGAAGCGTAGCTCCCCCTTTCAGCTGTATGCCACTGCATTTTAGAGCTTGTCATAGACAGCTCCGGCATGCATTGGCGGACAGGGGCCGTGCCTGCCAACACACTGACTGAATTGGAAGAGGGGGTGACACACCTCCAAAAACTCGGATGACGGCATTATGTATCTTGCATATGCGTGCAAGCAAACATAAAAAAGATCTGATTTTGCCTAACAAATTCAGTCAGTCAAGCCCATGGCAAGTGAACTGGCAACCACCCCTCTCTGTTCCAATGACCTTGTCCCAATTGCACTCAGCTACATCGGTTTACAAAGGTCATACTCATTCCCCATTTCCCAACACAACAAATGTTCAAGGCTGAGAGACTCAAGTGCAAATCTCTGCAAAATGTGTGATTTTTGTTAACTGAAGACTACTAAGCTCATACATAAGCATAAATAAACATGCGTGTGGGCCTGCTGTGTCCAATGATAAAGAATTTTGTTCTGCACAGATGTCTGCACCGAGATGCTATCTCCAATCATACCAGTTTTTACTCAGCGACCAAGAAGTGCACCCATAACAACCCTTCCTGGACTTGTTTAACTCCTCAACCACACAGCACAATACTTTTCCATTATTTTTTCCCTGCAGCACCTAACCAAAACCCAGCTATGCCTACTGGGACTGATTAGTGCTCTGAACAGGGACTTTTGACAAGCTAGTAACACCTCATAAGTAGTCAGAGAGGTGTAGGGTCAGCTGTATGGCATCAGTAGGCTGGCAAGTAATACCTCGTATGGATGTCTGTCTGTCTGTCTGCAATAGCAGGAGGCCCAGGTATGCTACAACAAGCCATTTTAACACAGGACTTTATGGTGTTCGGTTTTTGTAAAATCATTTTTGTCTCTTCCAAACGTTTACTTCTCTCTCTGGTCTAAAAACTAACCATAACAAAACAGAAGTCTTACCATTAAACAATGCATGTACATCATCGCCTTGTACTGCACTACAGCTTAGATGGGCACTAAAGTCTCTGATGTACCTGGGCATCAAGATAACCCCTCATCTGCATCAAATATGTGATATGAACTTCTCCATCTTACTTCCCAAACTTAAAACTGAAATGGACTGCTGGATGTCACTACAATTATTTATGGTAGGCAAGATCAAGGCAATCAAGATGATAACTGCCCCATAACCATTCCACCTTCTTTCTTACTTGCCTGTTCTGATCTCCCGGAACTGGTTGAACATAATTCATAACTGAGTTGCTCAGTTCCTATGGGAAGGGCATCAGTCCTGCTATAGCCAAACTAAACTGCATACACACTGGTGCCGGGTGGGGGGATTGACTCTACCCTGGTTTCAGGGTTACAACTGGGACATAAAGGTGGCCCAGACCATCCAATGGCTCAAAGGTGACATCCTCACTTCACCATTATGAACGTCTATAGAATCTAGCATGTTAAAGGACACAAACCCCTCTGTGTTTCTCCATCTTGGCTAAAAGCCTCCAAAGCCACTTCCCCTCACTATTAGCTCATTTCCCAAACCTGGAAATAAGAGGTCTAATGGCTGGGAATCACTCTGGCCCACCCAGCTATCATTCTCCCATATGACAACCCAGAAATTCGACTAGAAGGGGCATATCTCCACTCAGCTGACTGAAAGAGACAGGGCATCTCTACACTTCCTAGACCTGCTTGCTCCACACTACACCTCCTTAGATTATTTTCAAGGACTTCAACTTCAGTACAATCTCCCTAAGATCAACTTCAGAAAGTACCTACAACTCTGCAGTGCCTTAGCATTCATTCTCACTAAGCTTTATACCTTTCCCACCCCTTATCCCATGCCATACCTCTCAACCTCCTGCCTCATAAATCAGGGACAAGGCTTAAAGAAATAAGGGACAAAGGACCAAAATCAGCGACACATCTTCAAAATTAGAGATATCCACCCAGAAAGCTGGTAGAATATGGGGCTTAGTGCAAAATGCATTTTCTAAAGAAGAACAAGTCTGTAAATTTAATGCTTGACATTGTTTTGTGCTTACAGTCCCCACTGTTTAGCCAAAAAAACACAAATTTTAGTAGGGACAGAGTAAAATTTTGAGGCAAAATCTGGGACGTCCCTGGAAATCAGGGACACTTGAGAGGTATGCCCCCATACACCAAGTATCTAAATGGCTTACTGTTAAGTCAGGCAAGGCTGGACTAATATATTCTCATATTACAGCATGCCTCTCTAACCAACCCACTCCTGCCTGGACCTACTGGTCTAAAGCCCCAGCCCCCAGGCCACAATATTATAGATGAAGACTGGCTTCAGTACTGGAAAATAGCCAGTTATCTACTTAAGGACCTCAAAAGCAGAATCATCCAAAATAAAATCCTTTACTGCTGGTACCACACACACCTACTGTATTATATGCTGCCCATCTTATCCTCTTGAACTACCGTTGGAAGTGCCACTGCCCTCAGTGGTGAGGATCTCTTACACCTCTTGTGGAACTATCCTGCCCTTGCAAATTACTGGCCTGATGTCCAGAAGGTGTTTCTGAGACAAACACTACACAGAGCTAGGTAAAAATGAGCTGACAGGCAGAGCTTGCTTGAGCCAAACAACTAGTTCGATTCCAAATTTAAAGCACCAATGCAATGTAAGCTGCTTTATCTGTGAACTCCCTTCAAAATCATGCAGTTGTTCCCTGTAAAGCAGATCACTTAACTACTAAGACTGTGTAGACAATTTGTAGGCCTCTGAAGGATGGAAGCCTTTCAGCAAAGTCCCATTCCCCCAGCTACAGTCCTGTGCCAGCAGTAGCAAACATAGAAACATAGAATTTGATGGCAGATAAGGACCGCTTGGCCCACCCAGTCTGCCCATTTCCCTGCCTACTGGATAAGCTGCAGATCCTAGTTAACCAGCAGCCTACTTCTTCCTATCCCAACCCCCTAGAATTGCCTTATGACCGTCCCATGCATTCTTGAATTCCACCACTGTTTTTGACTCCACAACCTCCTCCGGAAGGCCGCTCCATGCATCCACAACCCACAACAAGAGGTTTTAATAGTCCCTGTAGAGCACTGAAAGCCCACATATCTTTTGGGATCTTGCTTCCGTAATGGTAGCTGAATCATTTCCTCTTCTTTTGTTTGAGATCTTGATAAAAGAATCAGGCTTTAATCCTGCACGTCAGGCAGGCACTTTCAAAACATTAAACAGGTGTGAAGAACAAGTTGTTACTGTTTTATTTGCCCATCTGTATTGGCAATCTCACTGTGGAGGGGGTCTGTTGACAGAAGGCCTCTTTTGTGTAAAGCCCATCAGCTCAGTCTAAACTAAACACAGAATATCTCAATGGGCTCTTATCACATCGATCTGGAGGAGATGCTTGATTTAGGAGTATTCCAGTATAGAGGGATATTTTACTGACCAAAGTGTAACAACAAGGGATGTGGGGGCTGTTTTCCCAGAGTGTCTCAGGGATCCTCTACAAAAGAAGACCTTGACAATATTGGGAACTTGGGTCTGATCACCCTTCTTAAAAATAAAAATAAAAAAAACAGTATACGGATCATCAGGCAGTCTAGAAATGTGTAGTAAAGCATTAAACAAGTCTACTAATTTGGCAGAGAAATAGGGCCACAACCATTTATAAAAATCCCAGAAAGACTGTCTGAACTAGGAGCTGCATTCAACGTTAACCCAAAAATAACCCGTTCCAATTCTAATTTAGTAATAGGAGCTAGGAAGCCTCATGTTGTTAAGTTAGCTCAAGCTGAAGCAAAGCGGATGGTAAAACTCTCCCCAACCCCATTTGCTCACCTTGTGAAGTTGTAACTTGTGTCGTGTGTGCCTGCTGCCTGGAGGCTGAACTCTGGAGCAGACTTGGAGCCTGACTGTGCTGCCTTTTGCTTTCTGCCCCACCGGTGCCCCAGCTACTCACCTGGTGACCGGTTCCGACCCAAACCTGAACCAAACTACCACTTGGTCACAGTCCCGCAGACATGGTAAGTCAGGGAGGGAACTTAGGGAAAGGGAACTCGTCCTCAGCTCTTTCTCGCCTTCCTCTCAGAGTCGTCTTCTTCTGCTGCTCTGCTCTGGTCTGCATATGCCGACTCGCTTGACGCTTCATGAATCAGACCCCGGCCGCACGTGTATGGTGCATAATAAACCCTGCAGTGGCCAATCACAGGGAGCGGCACTGGCAAATTGGAAAGTGCCACCAGCCGCCACCCAACCAGAAAGCAGACAAGCAGTAATACGACTGGGGGGGCCAAAGTAAACACCTAATCCTGGCGCCAGTGATGCGAATTTTAAATAATGCCAGCAGGCTAGCACGCCCAGGCCACCACGGTGGCACCAGCAATTAAACGGCGAGGGGGGGTGGCACGCGAATCATGCTAGTCACACGCCATGTGCACACTGTCACAATCACACAATTTAAAGGGCAAGGGCCCAAAGGGGAGAAAAGCAGAGCAGCAAGCATAGCAAAATATTGCTGGGGCTCAGCCCAGCTCAATAAATATTGATCCGGCCCATGTCCCATGGGCCCATACAACCCGGCGCCTATGATAACAAAAGTGTGTTTTATCTTCAGTAATATCCCCAAAACTCACCACAGAGCATATAAAACCCTATTGATTTGGGAGAAGCCTAGTGCCCCAAAACCCCCAGCCTTTACATAAAAATCTTTCACACTGCATTACACAAATGTCTATGGGGTGAATGACTGATGGCATTGCTGGTCAGCCAGTTGTCCACCTCATTTTCAGCTGCAGACTCTAAGGCCAACCAGAGTCTTCCACACTGCTGACTCCAGGGGGGGAAAAAACCTTTTTTTTCCTGGAGTCAGGGGTAAGGAAGATGTAACAAAAAAGTGTGCTTCATCTTCAGTAAAAGTCCCAAAACTCACCAGAGAACATCTAAACCACCAGAGCTTCTGGGGGCCAAGTGGCCTCAGACACCTGGTCTTCATGTGTCCCACTTGAAAGTGTTTTCAGTACCCCCACTATAAAAACTGTTCCACTGCCACTGCAGGAGGATGATAGAGAGGAATACCTTAAGAAATTTAGAGAGGTGACCAGGGCAGTTAAGGCAGCCAAGGCTTCCAGAGAACTCATACTGGCACAGGACATCAAGGATGGGGAAAATGACATCTTCAGGTACATAAGGGAGAGAAGGAGCTGCAAAGATCACATAATAAGGATCAGGAGGGATGGGGATGGACTGAGAAAGTGGCACAGCAGGCAGAAGTGTTAAATGAATACTTCTGTTCTGTATTTACTTAGGAGTAGGATGGGTCACTGCCTGAAAGAAAAGGGAGGGAGGGTAGGCACAGGGGGGCAGGGGGTGACAGATGGTGAAATGACAGAGGGTGGGGTACTAAAAGGTTTAAGGGCACTAAGGATGGATAAGGCACCAGGACCAGAAGGCATACATGCTTGGATATTGAGGGGATAGGATGAAGGTCCTGGCAGAGCCATTGGCAGACTTGTTCTATGCCTCTCTGGAAACAGAGTGCATACTCAAGGACTGGAGAATGTCTCATACAGGGACCCCTCCACAAAAGCAGACCCAAGGATGAACCAGGCAACTATAGGCCAGTCAGCCCCACATTCATTGGGGGGAAAGTTAATGGACATCATCCTTAAGGAGAGGTTGGTCATCTTTCTAGAAGGTAGTGGACTCCAGAACTGGGAGTAACATGGGTTTGTATCTCGCAGATCTTGCCAGACCAACCTGGTTAACTATTATGACTAGGTGATGATGGAACTTGACAAGGGCCATGCAGTGGATATCCTGTATCTGAATTTCAGCAAGGCATTCGACTTGGTGCCATATGGAAGGCTGGTTAGCAAGTTGGAATACCAGGGATCAGGGACAAAGATGGTGAACAGGATCAAGAACTGGCTGCAGGGTAGACAACAGAGGGTAGTGGTGGGAGGGGAACTCTCTTCTCCAAGGGCAGTAACGAGCAGGGTACCACAGAGCTCTATACTGGGCCCTGTGTTGCTTGGCATTTTCATTGCTGTTATCTCACATGGCATTAACAACAAGAATAGTCTTTTTGGTGAATGACACAGTAGGGTGGCAGGGGCTGCAGGAGGATCTGGCAGAGCTTGAGGACTTGTCAGACACATGATAACTGGGGTTCAATGATAAGAAGTGCAAAGCCATGCACTTGGGAACAAGGAACTCAAGGAGGTGTTATCAGTAGGGAGGGTACAGATAAACGTAGAAACATAGACTTTGACGGCAGATAAGGACCGCTAGGCCAATCTAGTCTGCCCATTTCCCTACCTACAGGATAGGCCGCAGATCCTAGTTAACCAACAGCCTATTTCTTCCTACCCCCCCACAAGAATTGCCTTATGTCTGTCCCATGCATTCTTGAATTCTCCCACAGTTTTAGACCCCACAACATCCTCAGGAAGGCTGTTCCATGCATCCACTACCCTCTCTGTGAAATAATACTTCCTCACATTGCCCCTGAACCGCCCTCCTTCTATCTTTAAATTGTGTCCCCTTGTTCTTGCAAGTCTCTTTTTCTGAAAGATACTACCCTCTTGGACTTTGTTGATTCCACTGAGGTACTTAAAAGTTTCTATCATGTCCCCCCTCTCCCTTCTTTCCTCAAGGGTATACATATTAAGCTCCTTTAGTCTCTCCTCATATGGCTTCTCTTGCAGACCCTGCACCATTTTAGTTGCCCTCCTCTGGACTGCCTCTATCCTGTCTATGTCCTTGCGAGATGGGGTCTCCAGAACTGGACACAGTACTCAGATGGGGTCTCACCAACTGTCTGTACAGGAGGATAACAACTTCCTGTTTTCTGCTGATGATGCCTCTCCCTATACATCCCAGTATACCCCCAGCCCTCCCTACTGCCTTCTCACATTGCTTGCTAACCTTAAGGTCATCTGATATGATTACCCCAGGTCCCTTTCCTTTTCGTTGTTGTTACTACCTCCCACCCATTGTGTATTCTTCCCTGGGTTCTTGTTTCCCAGGTGCATTATTTGCACTTCTTTGCATTGAATCCTAGCTGCCATACTTGACCATTCCTCCAACCTTGCCAAGTCCCTTTTCATCCTTTCCACGCCTTCTTGTGTATCAACCCTGTTGCAGATCTTTGTGTCATCTGCAAAAAGGCATACTTTTCCTTCCAGTCCCTCTGCAATGTCACTGATGAAGACATTAAAAAGGACTGGACCCAATACTGAACCCTGCGGTACCCCACTAGTAACCCCCTTTCTTCAGAGTGGACTTCATTTACAATTACCTTCTGTGTCCTGTTGTCCAGCCAATGTTTTACCCAGGCTACCACCCTGGGTCCCACTCCCAGGCTGGTTAATTTGACTATTAATCTTTTGTGTGGGACTGTGTCAAAGCCTTGCTAAAGTCTAGGTAGGCCATGTCCACAGCCCCTCCCTGGTCTACTACTTTGGTCACCCAGTCAAGAAATCTATTAGATTAGTCTGACATGACCTTCCGCCATGAACCCATGCTGCCTTGGGTCCTGTGCTCCACTGGCCTCTAGGTACTGACTATTCTTTCCTTCAGAAGTGACTCCATCACTTTCCCTACCACAGAGGTCAGACTGACAGGTCTGTAGTTTCCTGCCTCTGTCTTGGACCCACTTTTGTGAAGGGAATCACATCCGCCTTCCTCCAGTCCTGGGTACCACACCATCCTCCCATGATTTATTAAAAGATTAGCCAGTGGTTTCACTAGTTCCTCCTTAATTCTTTTAGAATTCTGGGGTGAATTCCATCAGGACCCATTGCTTTGTCCACCTTCAGTTTTAGGAGTTCTTGCAGAACCCTTTCTTCATGAATGGACTGGGATCGACCCCTATCAAGAGTGCTTCTGTTAATTGGATTAGGCACTTCCCTCCTCTTTTGGAATACTGAGCAGAAATATTCGTTCAGTATTCCTGCTTTTTCACTGTCCCTCTGCCCACCCACCGCTCATTCTATTCAGCCTCACTATCCCTCCCTTTGTCTTTCTATGCTCGCTGATGTACCTATAAAAGGTTTTATCCCCTTCTAACTGAGTTGACTATCTTTTCCTCAGTTTGGGCCTTTGCTATTCTGACTTCCCTCCTGCTTCCTTCTGCCTTAACTGGTACAGCTCTCTGTCCTGCTCCTTCTGTGTTTCCTTATACTTCGGAATGCTATCTTTTTCTTCCTGACTTTCACAGCCACCTCTTTGAGAACCATAGTGGCTTTTTCTTTCATTTGATTTGTTTATTTGCTTCACACAAAGGCTTGTTGCCTCTGTGATGGCAATTTTGATAATTCCCATTGTTGCTCCACACCTCCTTCTAGCCTGTTTGCTAGTGCTTTTCTGAGGCACTCTCCCATCTTGCCAAAGTCAGCCCTCCTAAAGTCCAGTACCCTCACTTTTGTATGGCTTGACTCTGTAGCTGAGTTTAACGTGAACCACACTGTTTGATGGTCACTTTCCCCAGATGGCAACCCACTTCTAGATCTGAGATCCTCTCACTGCCCCTGCTTGAGAGTCACGAGGTCTAAGATTGCTCCTCATGAGTGGGTTCCAACTAGCTATCTAATGTCTGCCACCTATAGGGCATCAAGAATGGCCCTGTCTTGGATGGCTGCAGCAAATGTGCTCCAGTTAACATCTGGCATATTCAGGTCTCCCATCAACAGTATCTCCCCTTTCTCTGCCATTCTAAGAATGCCTTCTATCATATCCTTGTCCATTCCTTCCCCCTGACATGGGGGTCTGTACACAACCCCTGTGCGGATTGTGATGCCCTTTCCAGTCTCCAAGGTGACCCACAGTGCCTCCTCTCCTCCCTGTTTACTCTTTTGTTCAGTTGCTTTTATCCCTTCCTTTACATAGAGAGCTACTCCTCCCCCTCTTCTTCCCTGCCTGTCTCTCCTGTAGGTTATGTACCCTGGTATGTTAACATCCCAGTCATGGTTCTCTGTGTACCATGTTTCTGTGACTGCTACGATATCCAGGCATCCCTCTTACATTAAGGCCATCAGCTCAGGGAGCTTGTTGCCCAGACTGCGGGCATTGGTACTCATTACCCTCCATTTCCTGATGGCCTTACTCCCTTTTGCCCCATCTCTGTCCTTCTTGCCTTTGTCACTTTCTCCATTTACCCCTGCCCATCTCCCTATCGACACCTCTATGTTGGTGTTTGCCACACTTACTACAGTGATTATTTGGGGGGGCTAGGATTTTCCTGCTCCTTTCCAGTGCCTCCCCTTGACTAGTTTAAAAGCTTGCCAATGAAGCATTTAAACCTATCACCTAGGATCCTGGTTCCCCTCCCGGACAGATGCAGCCCATCATGCCAGTATAGGCTTGCATCACTCCAGGTGGACCCCCAGTCCCCAATGAAGCCAAGTCCCTGAGCTCCACACCAGTTTTTCAACCACTGGTTGAATCCCATGGTGCGGAACACCCTAGCCTCTCCTATGCCATAGATGGGTAGCACCTCCGAGAAGGTTACCGTGCGTGCTACTTGACTAAGGCCCCCCCAATTCCACAAACTCTTCCTGCACTTCTCTAATCTCTTTCTTAGCCAGGACATTTGTCCCTAGGTGGACAATGACATCCAGCTCCCTTCCCTGTGCAGCTGCTCTGGCAATCCTGAGGATTCACTCCCTGTCCCTGCAAGCCATGGTGCCAGGCAGGCACCTTACCTCCCTCTCCCCTTCCTCCCCCAGTTCTACCTTCCTAACAATGGAGTTCCCCACCAGGAGTTGTTTCCTTCCCCTGCAGGGTCCCCTGCCACCCTCCTGTGGGTCTCCTTTGTGGAGGTTCCCAGCATCCTCCTTGGTCTCCACTGTGGGTGCCTCCATAGAGGAACCACACTTTGCCAGAATGGCATAGGAATTGTGGAGAGGTACAACGGAGGGATGCGCCTCTGTTCCACCACCCTCACCCTCCCTGAGCCCACTGTGGTCCAACCGCTTCTCTTTCTTGGCAACCTCTGAGGCAATGGCAGTGGCACTGGTGGTCCCTGGATGGAAGAGGAGGTCCCACAAATCCTGGCCAACTCAGCCTGGAGATGAGCAACCTCCTCCCCTCAGCCCAGAGAGGTGTCTGCAGATGGGACAACACCGCATCCTCATAACTATTACAGAGGAGGAGAAATACCATGGGGTGATAATAACAGGGCAAATAAACTACTTGGCACAGTGTAGGAATGCTGCAGCTAAAGCCAACAAGATGCTGGGGTGCACTGCTAGAGGAATTACCTCCAGGAGGGGGGAGGTGATCCTGCCTCTGTACAGGTCATTGGTGAGGCCTCACCTGGAGGGGTTCCAGCACAGAGCAACATGGATGGTCATTGGATTGGAAGACAAAACCTATGAGGGGAGGCTGAGGGAGCTTAACATGTACAGTACACCCTGGAGGAGAGGAAGGATAGGGGATATATGGCTGACTAAAAGTAAAGATAATTACCCTGCCTGGAAATATTGAAGTCCCATCTCTAGACGAATGGAAATCATGCAGCATGCATGATACTGTAACCTTGATATCTCCAAGCTACAGTAGTCACATTTTTCCTAACATGAAAACTCAGTGGAGATGAGTAGCATTCCTGAAGACCTATTACTTATTCCTATGTGTTTTAGGTGGCAATGTTTTGTTACCAATCCAGAAATGTAACCCTTCCTATTGAAAGTGCAAGTAAGAAACTCTTTACCTTCATTTAAAAACTTTAAAGTGGTTGTTGCAAAAAAATTCATCAGACATTAATGAATTCTTACTCATCATAAGTGAGAAGTGAAAGGTTAAAAGTGCAGTACAGTATATGACTTCCCTTTAACATAATCACGTCACTGAGTATTTAGGGAGCTGTTTTGTCAAGTCAAATTGAAATTCTAAGACCCATCAAATTAAGTGAATTAACTGCAAGACTATCTAAAGAAGTAAACTCAGTGGCAGAGTTCACCCACTGGGTCTTTTGTTTTTATCAGCACTTGATACTCATAACTCAGACATCCAGATGACAATTACACAGGGTAGCTAGACTAAACTACATTATACAATGACAAGAAAGAATCATGGGTTCTGATTGGTTCATCTGGGACTGGATCTGGGATGTTATCCCAGCATAACAACTCAGCACTAGTCCCAGCACACTCTTGACCACATAAATGTAAAAATAAAATAAAATCAACACACAGCCAACTCTGCAACTGATTTCATGGCCTCAATCAGCTCGGCATCGCCACTCCCCACCCCTAAACACACTGACTAAGCGAGTATTTAATGAGGAAAAAATTGATAGTTTTGCAATTTGGGAGAATGTTTGAGGGTTCTGGGTTTTACTTTTTTGGTGAACCAATTCTTTCTTCTTTTCCACAGCTAATAAACCAGTATTCTCCACTATTTTCTCCATTTGAACACACACACTGAGTCACTGTGTGTAGTGGGTGGGGACTGTCGATGCTGAAAGAAGGTAAAGACATGTTTCAGTCAGCTTCAGAACAATCCCTTCCTTTACTGGTAGCTTCTCTCTGTGAACATACAAAGCCATTACATCGAAATGAAACTTGATCCCTCCTGCTGTTTACATGTTCGCAAATTTAAAGCCATGCTTACCATCGGCTTTATGGCAGTCCCTCCCACTCCCTTTATACTCTCCACTGCTATAGCAACTGACTGTATGGGCACCTCCACAACACCATGCTCATTTTGGTATGTTATCCACTATCTTGTCTCCTGTCAGTTTTTCTCTAATCAGTGGTCTCTATAAACTGTATGGAGAGAACACACAACTGCAATACTAACATATGTGGGGGGGGGCATCGCAGCAGACTCCCGGTGCACAGCAAAAATGGCTGCAATTGTGATACCATGGGGGTAGGGGAGAGGGGCAGTGAATGAACACTGCTTTTTCATAAAGTAAACTTACATTAAAAAACAGAAAAAATGCACTTTTAAATGAACTTTTCTATTTTGTTTTATTAATGAGCCATTAGATATTAGGAATAATGCCCTCCAGTGTATATGCTATACTGGGATACCATTCTTCTCGGTGTTGGACACCTCAGTCTGAGACCTCGGGTCCAACCACCTGAGCTAGGATGTTATTCCAGCATAACACCCACCCTGTTGGGCATTATTCCTTTAATATTTATGCAACAGATCACCTGGGGTTTGATGGAAAAATTAGTACCCGTGGATCATGCATAGACATGTGACATATTTTTATTTAAACAATTCTCATTTTCTAGCCATCAGCATTTTAAAGCAAATCCTGTTCCAGGACATTTCAGTTATTGGTTAAGGCAGTTAAAAGTTTGTGTGAGCCTGAAATGAATGCAGCTTATCAGTTTGATTGTACACATTAAGTAAGCTGTGTAAGAAAGGGTGAAACTTTGGTGAAAATAGAATTTGCTATCCTTTTAAACAGCAAATTGATTTCCACATTTGGCTCACAAGGCAGGGGTTTAAATTCTAGTAAAGAGTTTCTTAGTTGCATTTTCTGTGGGAAAGAGTTGATTTTTAGATTGGTGACAAAACAGTGCATAGCTGATAAAGGCAGATGGAGGTTATTTTTAAGTACTACAGTTTGTATTGGGCTTTGCGGCAACCTACAAGGAGCTGCATTGTTAGGGATAAGCATCGTAAATAGTATTCTTGTATACTTGAAGGACTGGTGACCCTTTAGTAAAAGCAAAACTCCTAAATCAATGGAAGATCAGTTGACTATGGAAGCTGACTGCCTAAACCTGATTATGGAAAAGCTGTCTGCTTCCAAAAGAAATGCTGAATTCCAATGAAGGTTGCTCATTTATTTTTAACAATTATCAGCCTTGGCAGAATTCAATTTACATAAATTACTCAACGTGGGTAGGTTGTACCGATACTAATTGTTCAGCCAGAGGGCTTGCAGTTTCATGTCTATTTTTTTTTTTTAATTATTTACTGCCGCAACTAGGATTTGTAACTGTTTTTAAAGAACACGAACATTGGGTCTTCTGTATTTATCCTAACAGCCCTGGAGATGTGACCGATAGCTGGAGTCACTCACCTCCCTCTGTGAACAGTCAAACTGAATATTTTTACCTAGGGACTGGCTTATCAAGGGAGGCAAAACAGGCACAATCTAGCGTTTCTGGCCAAATTATGCCAATTTCTCAGTGTTTACTAGTTAATTCACAAAACAGCATCCTGGCAAAGATTGGTACTTGTTGAGTTAATATAAGAGCGGTGTTGGACTCTTGCTTGACAGGAAAGGGGAAAAAATCGGATGGCAGTGTTTTGTTTTTTATTCTTTACATCCACTACATATCTCTCTCTCTCTCTCTCTCTCTCTGCTTGCATTGCTATAGGCATATAAACAAGAACTGCTGCCTGCTACTCGCAAGAACACTGTGGATGTGAACAGTAAGGACAAGGCTACAGGTAGCACAATAGCATGTAAGTGCAGAGCTGATTACCAGACAGTCATAAGTGTAGTGGCCAATCAGGGTTGTGCTGTGTCCACACCTCTCTCTCTCTCTCCACTCACAGGGACACACGACTCCCCCCTACTCTGTGCTGCACAGAGGACAGTGGCATGGATTTATCACAGCACAGCATGGCTTGCATTGTTCCCTGAGGGTACCAGGTGAATGTGACAGAGGATTAGGAGAATCTTTCCATAAACGGTTCTCCGACTGGGAACACAGCCTTTGCTCTGTCTGGCTCTCACTATTGCTCACTCCACACCGCAGGCACAGTAGGCTTACACACTGTCTCCACAGTGTCTCCAGAGAGAGCACTCCAGCAATTAATAATTGTTAAACTCCTTTAAACCAAGCACTCCACTGGAACAGGCAACCATGAGAATTTGGGTCCACAACCCTGTGCTTGTTATTTCATATACATGATTCCTACTTCCATTTTCCATGGGATTATCAGAGGAGCACAGAAAGAATCACCACCCGGGCTGTTGGTAGAGGCATGATCATCTGAGCCGCCGCTGCTGCTGTTGCTTCCAGCTTAAAAAAAAGTTTCTTTTTCTGGCCAGTGCAAAGTACAGGAATGGCGCTTTTGTTGCAGAAAAGGACCAGAAAGCCATTCTGTGCATTCTAGCCCATTTTCAACACTGTGAAGGATGAAAGAACTGCACATGCACCGTGGGAGAGGGGGTGGCACTGTAAACAAAAACAAAATAAAATGGAGGATTCCTCATTGAGACACTGGGGCATTGGACACCCCCAGTGTCACTATACACTGTAATGTTTCTGAGGGTGGGGTGTTGTGGTAAGTGCTGAGAAACAAACAAAACAAAAGTAAACCATGGCCCTGCTGACTGCAGAAAAAGTTTTCCTGCAGGTTAAATAGTGCAAGCACGGAGGGAGCCATGGTGCTCAGGCACGGAAGTGCTTTTGTCACCTCATGAGGTTGTTCATTCTCAAGCTCCTTTTCTAGTACTACCAAGAGGACTGCAGGGCTCTGCCCAAGCAGCCCTAAAAAAAAAAAAGTGCCAACTGAAAGCCATCTTTGCGATCTGCTTCGCCACATTTCCCCACCCTAACAGCACTCCCTGAACACAGGAGACACAAGTGTTATTTTTTTATTTAATCAAAAAATCAAAGTGAAAACCATCACATCTACTCTCAAAGGAAACATCCCCACTGCTTCCTGTTCTCCACACAGTTCACACTGCCAAATGTAACAGCAGTCCTTCTCAGTCTCCTCGCACTGTTCCTGCCATACAAACTAAGCACGTGAGTAAGACCATGCTTCAGTTGCTTGCCTCTTTGTCACTAGAACATTTCAGCCATAATACTGAGCCGGGAAGGGGGGAGTCAAATCTCAAAGTCCTCTTCTAATTCAGTACCACCACAGTGGGGGGAAGGGGGCAATCTGAGTGATCGATGTGTCACTTCCACAAAATGGCAGAACAAGCAGTAATGCATGAATAAGAGAGAGAGATGGCTTAGTGTGGCAGACTGCAGAGCCACAGTAACAGCAGCTCCACCTGCTGGCCAATGCAGTCAATCTGCATTATTTCTTTTAAAAGTATTCTTACCCATTGAAAAAAATGGAAAAAATATATTTTTAAATGTACTTTTCACCTTTTTAACACATGAGCAATTGTATAATAGCAATAATGCAATCCAGGTGTGTGTAGTAGCTGATAACATCACTTCTCAAGTGTTGAACGACTCAGCCTGCAGCCTCAAGCTTCAACCAGCTGAGGTGTGACATTATCCCAGCACAACACACACCTGGCATGTATTATTGCTTAATTTTCCTGCACAGTTGTTCTTAGCATGTTATATAATAACAGGATTGCAGTAAATGAGGATCTTTATCATTATGAATACATAACTCTATGAAGGGGGGGGCTGAGTCAGAATCACGTAGCTCACTGAAATCTCGTCATGGTTCAGCAAAGGACTGAAATTTAACTTATTCTGAAAGACTGAAAGTGGCTAAAGGGTCCACAAAATAGAAGCTGAATGCTTATAAGATATGAATGACGGGGCTGGCTAGTACTGGGACAGATAGCTGTTAGATGTTGAAGATGTAAAGTGACAACTGCTTTTAGTGCTTGCTATTTTGGGGTGGGGGTACCTATTATCTTATTAGAGCTGGTACAGAAAAAGATAATGGCAGAGGTTCATCTGCACACAGTATGAGCTTCGAAATAGACTTCACTTAGTGTCAATGGCAAGTGCTCAAAGACTGACTTGGGAGATGAGGTGTCCTCCAACAGCTAGCAGTGACTTCAAGGATGATATCAAGTTATGAGTTTTGAATGGGGGGTGTTGCCACCCCTCCACCCCCCAGTGGGATGTCCACCATGCCCAAAGCTTGTATCTCCATGCTTGATGTGTCTTACATTATAATGGCCAATTTTCCTCCTTTCTCTGTTTTTTTCTAACATGCTCTAGCTGTATTTTCACTGAATATGGCTCACAGGAAGCTGGTGCTGTCCCATTTAGCCTGCACTATATCCACTGAGCTCCTATGGGCCATATTCAGTATGTGTCTGTGTCAGCACAGTGTATAGTCACTATGCACTGCACTGACACTGCCCCATATTCGACAGCACACTCCAGTTAAAGCA
The DNA here is from genome assembly GCA_016271365.2 of Neoceratodus forsteri. NCBI lineage: Eukaryota > Metazoa > Chordata > Ceratodontiformes > Ceratodontidae > Neoceratodus > Neoceratodus forsteri. Next base: position 762,419,028 of record CM028138.1, on the reverse strand, counting down.
TATTACTTGTCTGAATATCCCCTCCTGCTGGTCATACACTAATTCCAATGCAGCTTTCGTCAATGCAGCAGACATGGCAGCTCTGAATATGGGACTTATACTCTTTAGCCCTGTGGAACCCTAAGTCCACAAGTCAATGGCTACTAGGAGGAAGAAAGGTCTGCCCACAGCTTCAATATATTGCTGTTCTAACTTGTAACAGCAGGCAGGCAAAACATGTTCAGCACTGACATATGCTTACTTAATTACTTAGTAGTTCCAGAACTCATTGTTATCTGGTGAGCTGAAGACTACAGTGAAGTAGAACCCAGTGACATTGTCTCAGTTGATGTCACTTGTTTTCACTTCATTGAAGTCTTCAGCTCAGCTGATGGCACAGGGCTGAATAGCCACGATTAGCACCTATGATTCATTTTTTATTCCTGCATAATTTAAGGAATAGGTTACTTTTCATGGTATTTGGGAAATGCTATTTGTTAAACCCATGATCATAGTAGACAATCCCATCCCTGACCCCCCAGGGAGGGAAAGTGCTAGTTCAGAAAGCACATCCTTCACACTATCACTGGTCTATCCAGCAGCTCATAGATTCATAGAAATTCGGCAGCAGAAAAGAACCCTCTGGCCCATCAATTCTGCCCCCTCTCCCTTATTACTATCTATGTCACAGGACCTCCCCTTCCCCAACTTTTTTTTGTTTATTAATTAATGTTAATGACCGGGTAGGCCCACTCAGCCCTGGAGGTCCCTTTTTCAGGGGCAACCCAGGTAACATTACAGGGTAGTTACAACACAATTACACAATACAGAGTAGATACATAGCAAATTACAGGGATTATCATTGTCATTTTACAAGATTGACAGACAGGCACATAGTGATGAGATATAAGCGCCAATTTTTAGGAGTAGGGAGAACAGGGAAGGAAGCTGGAGTGCAAGATGAGGAGAGACAATGTAACTGGAAGACCTGTTATGAATAGTAATAATAATAATGCAGTACACACTCCTTACAAGATGCACCCCCCCCCCATTTCCTTTTCACTCTATCCTGTCTTCTACTGTTATTCCATATCTATCCTAACTTTTCTTGTCGGGGTGGCCAACCTAACAATCTTTTAATTTTTTCTTTAATTTTCTTTAAGTCCTTAAATTAAATTAGCTTGTATAAATCCCCCTTATTCAGCTATCTCACACAAAACTCGGAGTATACTGAAGAAAGCAGTATGCCTTTTGTAACTCCCTGCCCTTATTTTAAAGGCATGCCTGTGATGATTTAGCTTGTTTAAGACAGAGGCAGAGGGAAATAAGCCCTGTAGTGCCCTAAATAGTGTCCAAAACTGTTTTTCTTTTTGACTGAGCAGCCACAGACTTTTAATAAGTGGCTGTAGGTTGGCTCCAAAACAGAATGAGAGGTTTCAGCTGTGGCTGCAATTACAAATCATCAGAGATGACTGCCCCAGAAAGTTGTCTAAATGTGCCAGAATGAAACATGCAACCTGAAAAAGAAATGTGTATGCATTTTCAGAGTCAAACTTGAGAAATGAAATTGTTGTTGTTTTGTTATAAAAGTACTTTTCTGTTGAGAAGTGAAATCTTAACCTAGCAAGAATACATATAGGGAGTGCACCCCTCATCTGTTGTTCCTTGCTAAGGTTAGAGATTCACTTTCAACCATGTTAAATCAGGTTGTTTTGCCTTTTTGAATAAAAGTAAAAACATTGTTTTGTTTCTTTACCTGACTGTGGTTGACTCTGGAAAGCTCCTCATATAGGGCTGGCAGCCCATGAAATGGCTGCCTATATAGGAACCAGAGAGGATGAGTCACACAAAAGGGAGGGGCTTAACCCCAAATCACGCCCCCTCCAGTAAATTAAGGTCTCTACATGAGTTATAAGACCCCTTGTGTGGCTGGTCTCAAGAATTATAGAAATAGTCACATCTATGTGCCCTGATAGCTTTCACAGACCAGTGTGAATGTACTAGGAAAGATTAGAATAGTACACATTTTTCTTAATTGTGTGTCACATGGTCATGATGTCATAGCCTCAGGCACTATATAAACTGTCCTCTAGGGAACAGATTTAGAGAGGTGGGTCAGTATTCAACTGACCACAAGTGAAGGAGGTTGTGTGCAGGCTTTTCACACAAAAATGCTTTATTGGATGAAAGGAAAAGACACTGTTCAGAAGCTTGAATCAAGGCGTATTTCCTGTGTTGGATGGGTGTGAATTTAACCCCAATATTTTCCTTTCTGTGAATTCTTTTTTTATTTATTTTTTTTGTCTAAAAATAAAATAATAAATGCATTTGCATGCATTTTTTTATGCATCTTTAATATCATCTGGACATCTGTTATTTCCCACACCTCTACACTTGTGTCAGAAGTGGGATTTAACTGGCTGGTTTAGAATTGATTTAGAGACATTGTCCAGGGGTAATGAAGTAAGTACCCTGACAGATGGACAAAATGACCCAGATAGAGCAAGATGTGTTGCAAGTGACACGATCGGTGACTGAGAAAACTGGAATTCAGTTACTGCCTGGCCTGGAACCTGGAGCAAGCAAGGTCCAAGATGAAGAGATCTGAGGATGAAAATTTGGATGAGGAGTCCCTGAAGCAGGAGGCAGCCCAGGTAGCCCCAGCACCAGATGACCCAAGAGAGCTACTGAGATGGTTGTGTATCCACCAAGTAGAGATGGATCACCAGAGGAAGAGGACAGGCATGTCCAGGCAGAGGAACATCTGAGACAGGATGAGAAATGGACGGACACTCTGAAGGCCATACAGGCCCTTTCACAAGGTCAGACTTCTCATACTGTACCTAGAGACATTAAGTTAATGAAATTATCTGAAAGTGATGATATCGAGGCATACCTCCCTACTTTTGAGCATATCGCCCAAACCTGCACTTGGCCCATGACCAATGGGTCATAAGACTGGTTCCCTACTTAACTGGTAGAGCATGAATGGTCTACAGCCAGTTAAGTGGAGTTGATGCACACAATTATGATAGAGTCAAGGAAAAAGTGTTGAGAAGATATGACAACAGCATAGAGAAATATAGACAGCATTTCAGGACCCAATGTATGACAGTACATGATACCGAAGGAAATATATGCTAAACTAAGAGACTATGGGGGAGAAATGGTTACAACCCCTAGTCAAGACTAAGGAACAGATCAAGGACATAATTATAATTGAACAGTTCATTCAAGTGTTACCTCATTTTGTTCAATTGTGGGTTAAAGAACATCAACCTGAGTCTGCAGAGGATACAGTAAAGCTGGCAGAGGATTATCTAGCTGCTCGTCATACAAGACCTAGAGGGCCACAGACCACCCCACAGCACACTACTGAGTTGGTAAGACCTTTTTATTCTAATAATCATCAGAATAATGCCAGTAGAAGACATAGAGGGGGAAGAATACCGTATGCTGAACTTATCTGCCATGGTTGCCTGGGCAAGGGACATATTGTCCGATGTCGTTCAAACAAGAGAATGTCGGACATTACACATCTGGCTTTAGTAAATATTGGTTATGTGACATCAGTGGGGATTGGTAACCAACAGACTATGGGTTTATTGGATTCTGGAAGCAGGCAGACATTATTAAGAGCCAATTTAGTATCACATCTTACAGTCAATCCAACAGATACTACTGTCATGTGTATACATGGAGACAGTCACCAGTACCACACTACCAAAGTTGATTTAAAGGTCAATAATGAAAACCATGGTATGACTGAAGGACTGGTACCTAAACTCCCAGTACCTGTGATAATTGGGCAAGACTTTCCCCATTTTGACACTTTAATGAAAACTCATCAAGAGTTTATGCAGTCAGTCAATGTGGTGACTCGCTCACAGGCTCAAAGACAATTAGAGCAGACATTTCCTTTTGAAGATGATTATTTTGAGGAGACAGGAAAAAACAGGAAATCCAGACAACAAAAGAAGAACGAACAAAGGAAATGGGTGGATGAACAAAAGAATAAAGTCACTGGCATTGCACCAGGTCTGTCTTTGCAGGACATTGTTACAGAACAAAAGGCAGATAAAACTCTTGAATCTTTTTATTTACAGGTGCACCAGAAATCAAATCCTGGACAGTCTCATTTTATTGAAAAAAAAATGATATTTTATATCTTGTAACTGTTGACCCTGTCCTAAATGTGCCCGTTGAACCATTAATGGTACCAAAGGTATATAGGGAGAGAGTCATGCAGTTAGCCCATAATATACCTATGGCAGTACATGAAGGGAGGGATAGAACCCTGCAAAGATTACTAGCACACTTCAGTTGGCCAGGGATACATCAGGATGTGGCAGAATTTTGCCGTGCTTGCCCAGAATGCCAAATGGTTGCCCAGGGTGGAAAAAGAGACCAGATGCTCCTTCAACCCACACCTTATGTTACAACACCTTTGAACAAATTGCCATGGATGTTGTTGGACCTCTTGTTAAAGTTCAAAGGGTAACAGATTTATACTCTGAGTGTACGATTACACCACACAATACTCTGAAGCCATACCCATGTGTACTGTAACTGCCCCCGTATAGCAGAAGAACTGGCTAAAATATTTAGTAGGATGGGCATACCACAGGAGATCCTCACAGACAGAGGCAGTAATTTTACCTCTGTCATGTTGAGAGAGTTGTATCATCTCCTAGGGGTTTCTGCTGCTCATACTTCACCTCACCACCCCCAGACAGATGGTCTTGTAGAAAGATTCAACAAGACATTAAAGAAAATGTTGCAAAAATACATCCAGGAAGAAGGCAGAGATTGGGACAAATATCTTCCATACCTCCTCTTCGCTTACAGGGAGGTACCCCAAGCAACAACTGGTTTTTCACCTTTTCACTGCTTTATGGAAGAAATCCCAGGGGTCCATTGGACATAGTAACAGAGCATTGGGAGGAAAATACAAAAGTTGGATTCAGGAATATCCTAGATTATATGACCACTTTGAAAGAGAGACTGATTAAATATGTCAACATGGCTCACTTGAATGTAACCCAAAAGCAAATGGAACAAAATAAATTTTATGATGTTGGTTTGAAAAGCAAATGTTTTATGCCTGGTGAAAAAGTTCTGTTATTACTGCCATCAGCTGAGAACAAGTTATTGATGCATTCGCAGGACCCTTATGATGTAATTCACCAGATAGGGCCTGTGAATTTTGAGATAGAAATGCCTGGCCATAGACCCACTAAAAGGATATACCATGCAAACCTTTTGTGAAAATGGGTGGAGAAACCAGCAGTACAGTCCCTTTACATACATCAAGAGGCAGAACAACCTGATCTCGATGTTGCTTATGAGTGACTTGACCGTCTCATAGGTGAGGTGGGTGTTTTTATTAATCCGGAGCTGCAATCTGAACAAAAATATGAGATAGATCAGTTACTACTGCATTTCAAAAATACATTCACAACCACTCCAGGACAAGCTAAGTGAGTAGTGCATGACATTAAAGTAAACCAGCCAAAACCTATCCATCAAAAAGCATATAGGCTACCAGAAAGAATCAGGCAGGAAATGATAGATGAAATTAAGAAAATGGAACAAACAGGTGTCATACTTCCATCAAGATGTGCCTGGTCCTTCCGATGTAGTTGTGAATAAGAAAGAGGGTGGAATAAGGGTCTGTTTGGACTTTCGAAAGGTAAATGCAGTTTCAGATTTTGACGGGTATTCCATGCCTAGAATAGATGACCTGTTGGATAAAATTGGACATGCCCACTTTATGACTACATTGGATTTAACCAAGGGATATTGGCAGATTCCCTTGGCCCCTAAAGCACAAGAATTAACAGCGTTCCCTACCCCAATAGGATTGTACCAATTTACAAAAATGCCTTTTGGACTCCATGGTGCCCCTGTCACCTTTCAGCGCTATATGGGCCACATTTTAAGATCCCATACCCAATATAGCTCTGTCTATTTTGATGATGTGGTTATTTTTAACCGATTGGCCCATTATTTGATCCATTTGATTGCAATCATTCAAGAAATCAAGCACGCAGTTTTGACCATCAATCCTGCCAAATGTGCAATAGCAAAAACAGAGTCCAAGTACTTGGGTTTTGTGATAGGAGAAGGATCCATAAAACCAGAAATTGATAAAGTGGAGGCAGTAGCCAAGAGCCCCATCCCTGTTACAAAGAAGCAGGTACGATCTTTTCTGGGTCTAGCTAACTGTTATTGGAGATTTATCCCTGACTTTGCCACTTAGCTACACCATTAACAGAACTAACAAAAACAAATACCGAATAAGGTCAAATGGACACCTTCCTGTGAGGAAGCCTTTAGGAACATAAAGGCAGTACTTTGTTCTAGCCCAGATTTTCAGAAGCCATTTGAAATTCAGACGGATGCCTCTGACACAGGCCTGGGAGTGGTACTCACACAACATGATGACAAGGGTGCACATCCTGTGTTATATATCAGCAGGAAACTGCATGAGCATGAGCGCAAATATTCTACCATTGAAAAGGAATGTTTGGCTCTAAAGTGGGCCATAGAGTCCTTAAAATATTACCTATGGGGTAATGATTTTGTGGTAATGATAGACCATAATCTGCTTTGTTGGTTACATCAAATGAAGCATAAGAACATGTGGATTATGCGGTGGTACCTGTCATTACAACCCTATCGCTTTACTGTAAAACACAGATCTGGTACTAAACATCAAAACGCAGATTATCTTTTTAGATATGGTGCTGACAGCAGGTCATTGGAAACAAACAAAACTGTTTTGTGATGTTATTTCATATGCAATGTGCTTATGTTAAGCACTTACAACCTCAGGGAATAGTATGTATAGTAATTCTGTTAAGTACTGTACGTACTGTGTTAGTAAAGAATTACTTATTAAGGGTCCCTGAGGGGAACTTCTGGAGTGGATGGGCGAAAGTTCCAACCCTTACAAGGGTGCAGGGTCTCAGTCAACAAATGTATTGTGTTGCCTTCTTGTGGTGGAGGTGTGTAACAGGAAGTCCTGTTATGAATAGTAAATAACAATAATGCAGTACACACCTTACACGCTGCAACCCCCATTTCCTTTTCACTCTACCCAGTCTTCTACTGTTATTCCATATCTGTCCTAACTTTTCTTGTCAGTGTGGCCAGCTTGACAATCTGTTAATTATTTTCTTTACTTTTCTTTAAGTCCTTAAATTAAATTAGCTTGCATCTTGTGTATATCCTCCTTATTCAGCTATCTCCACAAACCTCAGAGTATACTGAAGAAAGCAGTGTGCCTTTTGTAACTTCCTGCCTTTATTTAAAGGCATGTCTGTGATGGTTTAGCATGTTTAAGACAGAGGCAGAGGGAAATAAGCCCTGTAGTGCCCAAAACTCAAAACTGTTTTTCTTTTTGACTGAGTAGCCACAGAGTTTTAATAAGTGGCTGTAGGTTGGCTCCAAGACAGAATGAGAGGTTTCAGCTGCGGCTGAAATTACAAATCATCAGATATGACTGCCCCAGAAAGTAATCTAAATGTGCCAGAATGAAACATACAGCCTGAAAAGAAATGTATATTCATTTTCAGAGTCAAACTTGAGAAATGAAATTGTTGTTGTTTTGTTATAAAAGTATTTCTCTGTTGGAAGTGGAATTTAACTGGCAAGAACACAAATAGAGTGCACCCTCATCTGTTGTTCTTTGCTAAGGTTAGAGATTCACTTTCAAGCATGTTAAATCAGGTTATTTTGCCTTTTTGAATAAAAGTAAAAGAAGAAGAAATCAGCATTTATATAGCGCTCTTCATACATCCAAAGTGCTTTACAAGCAATGCTAGACTGGTAGTGAAGTGACTGAATGTGGTGGTGGCCATATCACACATCATCACCCCACACAGCCTGGATAATTGCATGAACCAGTTTATGGGAAGGGGAATGTTGGCCAGGACACCGGGAATGTTCCCTACTCTTTGCGAAGAGTGCCCTGGGTTCTTTTACTTCCACCTGGACACCTACCAGGACAACACCAGGATGGGCAGAAGGGACCTCGGTTTAACGTCTCATCTGAAGGACGGCACACCACAGCAGTACAGCACCCCCCAATACTGCACTTGGATGCCAGCGATTTTTAGGTGCAAGTCCAATCCCGGTGTGGGACGATAACCCACGGCCTTCTGGTCCAGAGGTGTATTGCTACCAACTGAGCCATGAAAAACAGTTTTGTTTCTTTACCTGACTGTGGTTGACTCCAGGAAAGTTCCTCATAGGGCTGGCAGCCCATGAAATGGCTGCCTATATAGGAATCAGAGAGGATGAGTCACACATGAGGGAGGGGCTTAACTCCAAATCTTGCCTCCTCCAGTAAATTAAGGTCTCTACATGAGTTATAAGACCTCTTCTGTGACTGGTCTCAAGAATTATAGAAATAGTCACATCTATGTGCCCTGATAGCTTTCGAGACCAGTGTAAATGTACTAGAAAAGATTAGAATAGTACAAGTTTTTCTTAATTGTGTCACACGGTCATGATGTCATAGCCTCAGGCACTATATAAACTGTCCTCTAGGGAACAGATTTAGAGAGGCGGTCAGTATTCGACTGATCACAAGTGAAGAGGGCTGTGTGCAGGCTTTTCACACAAAAATGCTTTATTGGATGAAAGGAAAATACATTGTTCAGGAGCTTGAATCAAGGTGTATTTCCTGTGTTGGATGGGTGTGAATTTAACACCAATATTTTCCTTTCTGTGAATTTTTTTGTCTAAAAATAAAATAATAAATGCATTTGCATGTGTTTTTATGCATATTGAATATCGTCCTGGACATCTGTTATTTCCCACACCTCTACAGACAACCCAAGGTAAGGTTACCTAGCTGTAGTTAGGGTAGGGGAGAGTGGGGAGGATTTCAGGTGCCCTGGTAGTGGCATATGCTGAGTACAAGCATGTGCGCCTTGAGTCTGGTGCAGAAGGTTTTAGTTGAGGGGCTTCCTGCACGTAGGGGAAGTTTATTCCAAGGAGAAGGGCCATGTAGGGAAGGACTTTCCACCAGTCTTGGTCCTCCTCTAGGTACCTTGAGGAGGGTTCTGCTAGAGGTCCAAAGGATCCGTGGATTGTGCTTGGGGCAATGAGTCCAGTGAGACTGGTTGGCAGGATGGGCTAAGAAGCTTATGTGCTAGGATGAGCAATTGGTACTGGAGTTAGGCATCCAGAGAAGGCCAGGTTTAGAGTTGCTAGGCTGTCACAGTGGTTGCTTCTGGAGTGAGCCAGAGTAGTGAAGTGAGCCACCTTATTATGGAAGACCACCAGTCTGCTGATCTCAAGCTTGCCCAAGCAGTGCATGATGGAGGCGCATATGTCAATGTAGGTAGGGGCACACTTTGGGCGTATCGAGATCCTGGCTTGTGGGACAAGCTGGTCCTTGAAGTGGTATAGGAACCAAGTTTGCTGTGAATGGTTTTGACCACTTGGTTGACATGCTTTTTGGTGAAGCCTTGGTCGAGTGTGAGGCCTAGGTATTTGAGGGAGGCCACCACTTCAATTCCATTGCCAGAGGCCGAGGTGACTTGTAGGGCTTGTATTCTGTCTTGGCCAAGGGATCTTGGTCCAAGCAGCATGGCCTTGGTTTTGGTGGTATTGAGGACCATTTTGTTCTCAATTAGCCAGGCCTCCAGTGATGTTAGGTTGGATTGGAGGAGGTGGCTGAGGTCAGCCAAGTTGTCAAGGAAGCGATAGATGATGGCAGTGTCAGCATACTGGACAACCGAGCTGCCTCCACAGTGCCTGGTGAAGTCATTTGTGAACAAGGAGAATAGGAGGGGGCCCAGTATTGACCATTGTGATACTGCCTCTTTTGGGGAGCAGGTCAGATAGTGCACTCCTCACATGACTTTCTGTGTACACCCTGTTAAGTAACTCTTGAACCATTTGAGAGTGTGGGGATCAAGGCCTAGCCCACTCGGCTAAGACAGCAGGAGTTTGTGGTTGACTAGGTCGAAGGCCTTGGAGAGGTTGATGAAGACCTCTCCCATGGGAACCCCTTAGTCAATGGCACAGAGTACATCTGCAGAGTACATCAGTACAACTTGCCAACCCCTTATGTCTGTCCCATGCCCTCTTGAATCCCTCCACTGTTTCTGCCCCAACCCCTTCCTCTGGTAGTTTATTCCAGACCTCCACCACCCTCTCTGTAAAGTAACGCCCTCTCATATTGCCCCTAAATATTCCTCTCTCCAATCTTAGATTATGGCCTCTAGTTTTAACCCCCACCTTCCTCTTAAATACGCTCCCTTCCTTTACCTTATTGATCCTCTTCACATACTTAAATGTCTCTATCATGTCCCCCCTCTCCCTTCTAGTCTCCAATTGGTACAAATCCAATTCCCTCCACTTCTCCTCATATGACTTCCCCTGCATACCATGCACCATCTTGGTTGCCCTTTTCTTCACCCTCTCAATCCCGTTTCTGTCCTTGCTTAGGTGTGGTCTCCAGAACTGGACCATGTACTCCAGGTGTGGTCTCATTATAACATAGAAACATAGAAAATGATGGCAGTGGCTCATCCTGTCTGCCCACCCTACCTAACTACTGTATATAGGGCTCAGTGGCTATCATCATCCCTTACCTCTGACCTTTAGCAGCTTACTATGATCATAGCAATGTCAGAGGCTCAACAGGTAGAACTCTCGCCTATTGGACTGGAAGATCAGATGATCATAGGTTCTAGCCCCACACTAGGTACTTGGGGTAATACTCATAACTGATACTGCAGTACAAGGAGGATGCTGCACAATTAAGGTGCCATGCTTTGGGAGAGGCATTAACCAGTGTCCCTTTGCTCATCTCTGGTCACTGTCCAGTTGGAAGTAATAGACCCCATGGCACTTATCAATAAAGAGTAGGGGAATTTTTTAAAAATCAAAAATAATATACAACAGAAAACATTTACATATTTATAAGTTCAAAATATAGGAACAAACACATTCAAAAACAGTAACATCCTCCGATGAATAAAATAAAATGGTCAAAACAAAACAGAAAAAGAATCATCAAATGCTGTATTTTAAACAGAATCAAATAAAATACAAAAGAAAAAACACAGAGAATATAGAAAAATCAAATGTTTCCATCACCTAGGAAAATGCAGGACATATTAATCCATAACTGTGGCCATTAATAAACCATCACTATCCTCTGGTCTTGACAGAAAACTCCAAACAGAGCATTTTTATCTAATTTGCTGTATCTTCCAATCAAATCTCTTCTGGTAAATTATCAGTTGACATCTGGCCTTCCACATAAAACAAAATAATTGCATTCCAAATCCAGTAGTGTACCAAATTCATACTTCTGCCATCCCTGCTGAAGTAAATCAAAAGCAAATTCATCTTCCGTTACAGATTGAAAAAGAGCTTCCACCCAAAGGAAGCTAGCATAAACCCCAAAACTCCTTGCATCGGGGCAGAAGATAAAAAGATGTTCCTGGTTTGAAAAATCCTTATACAAGAATCCTTAAGACAAAATCTGTCTTCAATACTTCTATGTTTTTAAGCTATCTTTCAAAAAGGCCATAAGACTAGAACGATCTGTACCAAGCCTGTGCCAGTAAGGCTTACCATCCCTTCACTTAGAGAAAATGATCCAACAGAAGTCTAAGACACTGTGCCCAGCTCCTACTGCTGTTACCAAAAGGGTACTAAAGTAGCAAAAAAATACTGCAGAACAAAATATTGGGTTTATCATGGTCACCCCCACCCTTAAATTCCAGATAAGACACGCCTCTTAACGGGGTTAAGTCTGTTACCCAGAAAAGCTGAAAAACAGGCTATATAATTTAACCTCTAGATTCACAGCCTGGGGAAACACATAACAATATACAAAACAGTGGCAGCAGAAAGATTTCTGATATAATAGATTATTTTAGTTTTTGATGCCAACACCTTCCATTTAGCAAAATTGATTTCAATTTTCTGGTTTTTATTTTCCCAACTGCAGGCCCTGTCATCCAGACTTCTGAACCATACTGCTAACATTCTGCCTGGCCCTGGAACTAAAGTGACATTGTCCACATCCTGAATATCATTGGAGTTATTCAGAGTCACTCCAACACATTTTAACTAATGTGTTATTGAGCCTGACAAGGCAGAGAATAATGTCAGGTCTTTTAGCACTGCCTGTCCCGACCGTTCAGAATCAATAGGCAAACACAAATCATAGATGTATGCTGACGTTTTATTGATAGTGAAGTCCTTCATAATTCTAATCCCCCCAATGGCAGCATTCTGATTAATTTTCCTTAAATTAATATAATTTAGATCCTCCTGGTGCAATTCTTCCCTCCTCCTCCTCTCACAGCCCCTCCTCCATGTACCTATATTTAAACTCTTCTTCTTCTCTGCAGCTCTGGTGGGTGAGAGGACAGAAATTGAGCCTCCCTGAGTGCAGAGCTCACTGAAAAGCAGGGTATGCAACCCTGAACAAATGGCTGAAAGCAGCTGAGCTGGGCCGACATTTTGAGCCCTGTCATCACTCCGCATCAGCTGCCCTCCCACACCCCCACCCTTAGTCAGCTCTGTAACTTACTCTATAAAGCAATATGTTAGCACAACCTATATTCTGCACTCCAAAGGTCGAGATCAATATCAGCATCAATTTAAATTAGCGGATTATATGCTGGTAACTGCTGATTCAAACTACTGTATGTGGCAGAGTCTGTGCTGATAGAGTTGTTAGCTCCCCCAGCTAAGAAGCGCTGGACTGAATATGCCAGAAAAGTCTCATCTGATCACCCCCCACCTCCCCACTTCACCACCTCCCCAATTTCACCATTTGACTCTCATGGGAGATTCAAACAATGAGGATAGGATTCCACCAGATGGATGGGCTACTCTAGCCACTGAGGAGAACCATGAGGTCGGTGCAGTATGCACGCCGGGTGGGGGGTATGGTGATATCAGGGGGAATACAAATAATGGAGCAAGCAGGGGAAATGAATGGAGTGAGGGTAATATGTGTGGAAATACTAAAGAAGTTAAGGAAGAGTGAAGGAATGGGGTTGAGGCAACGTGATGGAGCCGCCAACAGGAACCATGTGGATGGGACATTTGCAGGACATTTATAAGATGGCAGGGTGAGGAGGACAAGGAGAATGAGGAGGTTAAAGACAGAAAGGAAAAGGACAATGCAGGTATTTACTCACACACCGTGAAATAAAATGTTAATGCGGGTCATGGGTAATAATACTTACGGCATGTATTTTCACTAAAATAAATATTAGCTGTCTTTATATTTCCGCTTACTACGGTCCTTGGATATAGCTAATATTAATTGCCAGGAAAATAAGCAGTTATACAGTATATCTTGCTACCACATGAGGGAAATACCAATCAGCTCATTTTCCCATCTGTAGCCAATCTAACGCCACCACTAGCGGTCGCTGCATCTCGCTACCCAGGATTTTCCTGACTCCTGTGAAGCCAAATACTGAAAAGGAAACAAAATAAAGATCTTGAACATGGCAATTTGTCTGTTCCTCATACTCATATCCCCCAACTCAGACAGTCAGTACTCATCACTGCCCCTAAGGAATGCAAGTTTTATCCTGTTATCCACGTCCACCTTGACTGGACTGTTGCTGGCCACAAACCTCTCTGCATCAGTCCAAGCTACTGAACAAAATTCCTTTATCACTGCACCCTTACTCACTCCCCACCTAATCACAAAGCTGCCCAATGTGGCCACAACTAATGACACACCCTAGCATCTGTACTTCTGGCATCCTTATCTAATATTGAACAAAGACAGCTAGGGTATCTGCTTCACTCCATCTCCTCCACAAGTGCCACTGGCAGCCTCCAACCTGCCCGCTGTTGTCGCTCCTTCTCCTAGCCTTGGCTGCAGGTGACATACAAATAAATCCTGGCCCTATCAACATACACATCGACCACTCAGATGCCTCGTGGGCTGGACCACATAGAGTAAAGATCACCCACCTAAATGTATGTAGCCTCCTTCCAAATTTGCAGAGGTAGAAGCCTGGGTGACCCTATACAAGCCTCACATACTGGGTCTATCCGAGACCTGGCTAAAGTCATACCATGAATCTGCTTTGTACCAGCTACAAGGCTACTCCTTCCTCTGGCAGGATAGACCTGGCAGAAAGAGAGAGGAGGCATAACGCTGATGTCCAGGACCACATAACAGCTGCCATTGTTGCCTGCTCTCCCACCGACTCCATAACCCAATGGATTATCACCAAACTATTAGTGCATCAAAAAAACTTTATGTTGGCTGTTACTATAACCCCCCCTCCAGTTACTACTCAGGGACTGTCTAGTTTCCTCTCCAGTCTAGCATGCAACATACCATCTAGGGATGCATTCCTGCTCGGGGATTTGAATCTCAACTGGGTAGGGGATCCAAACCCGGACTACACAACCCTACTAAAGTCCCACAACTTGGAGCAACTAATCTCGGCCACAACCAGACACAACAAGCCACTCTATCCTTGATTGGATTATAATAAACCGGCCTGATTGAATCCTTTAAGCAGGGACCATGTCCAATGCGATTAGTGACCACGCCCCACCTACATCGTGGTGAACAACGAGGCAGTTCACCCTCCACCAAAACTACTGTCCTTCAGAAATTTTAACACCCCAAACCATGACCTCATGACTAGAGATGCAGTGTCCTTAAGCTGGTCCTCCTATATCTGACAGAAAACGCTCCTCTGCTGTCAATCTCTTCTCCAGCACCCTTCGGAAACAACAGGACCTCTATTTTCCCACCAAGACCAGAAGGGTTCGAGGTGGCTGCACGCACTGGATAGCAAAAGAACTGTTACTACAAATGAAAGCCAGGGACTCTAGTTGGAAAAAATTCAAAGCGTCCCCGTCCCCCCATCTATGGAATGCCTACAGGCAGCTATGCAATGCCTGTAAGCAGATGACACAATCACTCAAAAATAAATACTTCACCAGCCTCCAGCAAAATACCCTGAGGAATCTCTGTAGCTTCTGGGCATCAATTGGGTCCATGCTAAACCCCAAGCCCAATAAGCAAATTACACAACTTACAGCCCCATCAGACAAAATCAATGACCCCAAGGACATTGCAGACCTTTTCAATGCCATGTTTACTGACCTGACACCACACCTTAGCAAGCTTCCTTCACACCCTCCTCCAACCTAAAAAGAAAGGGAGCATCCCCACTCCTATAAACACTCATGCCTCCACCCCCTTCTGTTTAAAAGCTATTCGTACTGAAACCACTATAAAACTCCTGAAACCCTACCTTCCAGTGGCAGCTCCAGTGATGGGCTGTACCCTGCTTTCCTGAAGATCATTTTCCCAGCCCTGGTAAGGGCACTAACACACATTTTAACCTTGCACTGTCCACATCAACAGTGTCAGATACCTGGAAACATGCTAATGTGATTCTCATCTTCAAGGCAGGAGACCCTCATCCCTGAGAAATATAGACCCATTTCTTTGCTCCACATCTTAGCAAACTGCTAGAGAAGGCTGTCCATTCCCAGCTGTCAGAACACCTAAATAACTACAACCTCCTATGTCTCCTCCAGCATGGTTTCTGTAAGCATCACAGCACCTTCTGTCCTGGCAGTTTGTTCAGACCATGTCCTCAAAAATATGGACATGGGTAAGGCCATGGGTGCTCTTTTGTTGACTTATCAAGGTGTTTGACCTTGTAGACCATCATCTCCTTCTCTCCTAACTTCGACAGTTTGGCTGTGTTCCTGGACCTGCAACCTGGTTCCGAAGCTACCTCTCAAACAGGACCCAGTCCAGCTTCTGCAAAGTTGCCTCAGCTTCCTTCCCACACAAGCACCGGAGTTCCCCAGGATCAATTCTTGGCCCCTCTCTTCTCCATGTCTGTCAATGCTTTACTGACAGAGATCATAAACCGAATGCACCCTTTATGTGGACGATCTAGTCCTGTACCTCAGCAATAAGTTTTTGAATTCCTCCACCCTCACTCACAACTATGCTGCGGCAGACAGCTGGTTTGCACCCAGAAAACTCCTAGTCAATGGGAAAGACAAAGGCCATGCTGTTTGGATCCAAGCCATTGCTAAAGAAAGTCACCAAATCTGACTCCTCACTCCTCTAGGCACACCCCTGGCCCCTCTCGAAGCAGGTCATCTCTTTCAAATATATTGGCGTCACCTTGACCACTCACTTACCTTTAGTGATCACACAACCCTGACTGCAAGAAATATAAAACAGAAACTAGGTGGTATACTGTGCAATTCACCTGCTCTCACCTGAAGATCGCCTCCATTGGCATAAGGCAACCCTCTCCTCTCCTTGACTACTGCTCCCCATCTATTCTCTAATGCCTCAAAGCAACACTCCCACCAAAATATGACATATAATGCTGTCGCTTTGTTCTGTGGTAGCAGAGAGGAGGCAGGGAACTACAGACCAGTCAGTCTTACCTCAGTAGTGGGCAAGATTATGGAGGCACTCCTTAAGGAAAGGATAGTGCAACACATGGAATCCATAGGAGCACAGGATCCAAGACAGCATGGGTTTACAAAAGGAAGGTCCTGTCAAACTAATCTCACAGATTTCTTTGATTCAATGCGAAGAAGTGCAAAGTAATGCACCTGGTAAACAAAAACCCAGGGAAGAGTACACAATGGGGGTGCTACAACAACAACAAAATGGAAAGGGACCTGGGGGTAGTCATATCAGATGACCTAAAGGTGGGCCAGCAATGTGAGAAGGCAGTAAGGAGGGCTGGGGGGATACTGGGATGCATAGGGAGAGGCATCACCAGTAGAAAACAGGAAGTTGTTGGTCCTCTGTACAGACACTTGGTAAGACCACATCTGGAGTACTGTGCACAGTTCTGGAGACCCCATCTCCACAAAGACATAGACAGGGTGGAGGCTGTCCAGAGGAGGGCAATCAAAATGATGCAGGATCTGCATCAGAAGACATATGAAGAAAGACTGAAGGAACTAAAGATGTATAGCCTCGAGGATTGGAGGGACATGATAGAAACTTTCAAATACCTCAAGGTATTCAACAAAGTCCAAGAGTGTAGCATCTTTCAGAAAAAGAGATGTGCAAAAACAGGGGGGCACAATCTGAAAATAGAAGGGGAACGGCTCAGAGGTAATGTGAGGAAGTATTTCTTCACAGAAAGGGTTGTGGATACATGGGACACCCTTTCTGAGGAGGTCGTAGAGTCAAAAACAGTGGGGGAATTCAAGAATGCATGGGACAGACATAAGGCAATTCTAGTGGGGGCTAGGAGGAAGTAGGCTGTTGGTTAACTAGGATCTGCATCTTATCTGTTAGGTAGGGAAATGAGCAGACTAGGTGGGCCAAGTGGTCTTTATCTGCCATCAAATTCTATGTTTCTATATTTCTTTGTTTCTATGAGGGGAGAGAGAATTAGGGAGAGGGGCCTGAGCTGAGATTTTAAAGCCTAAGTGACTAGTGTCTTATTATGCCTGAACTTGGACGGAATAAGTGCCAAATGACTTAAAAAACAAATGGAGCAAAAATGAACAAAATGTCACTGAATCCTGTAGTACCACTATCAAAGTACAAGTCAGGCTGTGCAAAATGTAAAGAACAAAAAAGACAGCTACAGTTGACACAGAAAGAAGCAGAACTGCAAAAGTGTACTGTAATGGTTGTTGCCCACCAGCAATGACAACAACAATTTCATTAGCTGCTGGAGAAAGCACAAGTGGGCAACCATCAACCTTCTCACATGAATTCCACGAAACAGCAACAGCAGTAGAGGGGGAGTGGGGGAACTATGAATGGGACACAGACTCAGAAAGAAATGTACAGCAAGAACAAATACAACAGTGTATTGAACTTGAATCATGTTTTGACAGAAACCCTGAACCCAGGCAAACACCTTTAATGTACGATTTTTACAACCCTGCTACCTGGCCTGAAAATTTTACTACAGAGTAAGAGCTGATGGTTGAAATTGTGAAGCATAAACCCCTGCAGCTGAAAGACAGTGACATTGAATTCCTCAAACAGCTGGTCGTCATTTTACTTCTGCAAATTATGAGCATAAAGTGGGATCCATAATGATTCACAGGCCTTGGTTAGTGTACTCCAAGTCTGCTGATGGTTGTGTTTTATTTCTGCTGTAAGCCTTTTGGCGAAGATAGGGGAGTGTTTACACAGGGTTTCTTGAACTGGCAAAAGCTATCACAAAGGCTGTCTTAGTATGAAGCATACCCATCATTTTTTTTATTTGTATTTATTTTTCAGTTGTTTAACCAGGAGTAGCACACTAAGTTGAAAGCTTTTTTACAGGAGTGACCTGGAAGCACAGAGGTTAAGTGACTTGCTCAGGATCACACAGTATGCAAGTGGAAGCTGTGGGATTCAAACCCAGGTCTGGTCTACTGGATGTCACCAGATTTGCAGCTCAGATCCTTAAACCACTGCGCAATACTGCCTCCCATATACTGCCATACATGGAAAATTTCTACAAGTGGAAGCATCTAGAATTAGGGTTGCACAACTGGGCTACAATAGACAGGAGTTTGCAAGAAAAGCTAGATAAGGAAAAGGAATGATGGCATGCCGTGCTTTCTTGAATTTTGGACTGTGTTTTATATTTAGCTGGACAAAACTTAGCCTTGTGTGGTTCAGTAGACCCTCTGTACGTGGATAACAATGGGGATTTTTTTAAATTGCTGGAACTGTTGTCCAAGTATGACCCTGCCATGGCTGATCACTTGCAACGTGTTCAGCCAGGAACCAATGTTCATTATTTAAGCAAGGATAGCCAGAATGAATTTATGCAGATGTTAGCTGAGGCTGTCACTACAACAATTCGGGACAAGATACAGAATGCTTACTACAACACTGTGCTGATGGATTGCACTCCATATTTTTCCCACAAGGAGCAGTTATCAATAATGATATGTCATGTTGCAATCAATGGAGACCAAGTTGAAGTGCAGAAGAGCTTCCGGGAATTTCTCCATGTTGAAATGTATTGCTAAATTGACTTACTGCACGTGGCATAAAAAATGAAGACTGCAGGGGCCAGTATTATGATAACAGGGCTAATATGAGAGATGTCCATCAAGGAGTTCAAGTGAGAATATGACTGGTGAATTGATCTGCAGTGTACGTGCCTTGCTGTCCTCATAACTGGAATCTTGTGTTGGAACATGCAGCTGAATCATACTTGAAGCAAAGAATTTCTTTGGAGTACTTCAGCGTCTTTACAGAATCTTTCATGGTCCACCAAATGCTGAGTCATCCTCACTATGCACATAAAAGGATATACCTCAAGCCACTTTCAGAGACCCATTGGAGTGCTCGTGTTGACGCTCGCAAAGGCAGTCTATGAGCAACTGCCAGAGTTGTTGAATGCTTTGCTGGAAGTATCAGAAAGTGGAAACTGTGACAGTAAGATGCTGTCTGAAATCACAGGCCTTGTGAAAACACTGGAATTATGTCCATTTATTGTATGTTTACTTGTATAGAATGAAGTGGTTAGTGCCATCAATCATGTGACAGTGATTTTACAGTCACCCAACTTAAACCTGTCAAATGCCATAGATGTGGTTTTGGCAATCAAGACACAACTGTCTGATTAACAAAGACAAGGATTCTGTAGAGTGTTAGAAAAAGCAGAAGTGCTAGCCCAAATGCTGGACATTGAACTGACTTTTCCAGAAAATGTACCAGACATTGAAAACGCATGCCAGGAGAGCTTGCCAAAGATGAACCTTTAATTGGCCAGGAAAGCTTTGAAGTCAATTTTTTCAGTTGCCTAGGGATTAAGTGCTGATGGAAACTGAGAAACTATTTCAATTTTTGCATGACTTTCAGTCAGTTTTTGGTTTCCTGTTCCACATAAAAGCATCTGGAAATGATGAAAACCTACAACTAGCATGCAGTGAGTTGGCTCAGTTTCTTGGGGACATGGATGGTTCAGACATGTCCCTCCGTTTGAAGTGTTACAGTACCTGATACAGAAAGACCTGAGCAGAGGATTTCCAAACACCCAAATTGAATTGCAAGTACTGATTACAATTACAATTACAGTTGCCAGTGCTGAGCGATCCTCCAATAAACTGTCTTTGATAAAGAATTACGCGCTCCACAATGTCACAGAAGAGACTGGCTGTACTTTCAATTGAAAATAGACTTGCTAGACAAGTAAATGTTTTGGAAGTAATTGAAAAATTTGCATCAGCAAAAGCCTGCCACATGCACCTTTAAGTTCAGAAAATGAAAGAACAATTTTTGCGGGAGGCCTCATGGGGTGGGCCCATTTTAATTGCATAATTTGCACTTTTTCGCATTGAACCCAGCTGCCATATCCTTGACCACTTTGCAAGTTTTCTCAGGTTCCTGCTCATTCTCCCCACTCCATGTTGTCCACCCTATTGCAGATTTTGGTGTCATCCATACAGAGGCAGACCTTCTCTCCCAGTTCCTCTTCAATGTCACTTACAAAGACATTAAAGAGACTGATCTCACTGCTGATTTCTAAGGTACCCCATTAGTCACCCTCCTCCTCTGAAGTAAATTGTCTTCCACCACTCTCTGTTACTTATCCCCAACACATTTGTCACCCAGTTTGCCACCTTTGACCCACTCCTAAGTTGCCCAGCTTTCTTGCAAGTCTCGTATGTGGAACAGCATTGAAAGCCTTACTGAAATCTAAATAGGCCACGCCCACTTCTCCTCCCTGATCTAATTCCTATGCCAAAAGAAAAACTAGATGCAGTCACAGCACCAGGCTCAGCAGAGCGTGACAGCTGAAATGATAGCTGCCATATCAAGATCTGATGGACAGCTTCCTGCTGTAGCTGACAAAGCTCCAGTGCTGTCTCTGCGACAGAATCCACCTATAGTGGACGAATGTTCAGTTCCTCTGCAAAAGCCATCAGGTTGTGTAACTCTGCTAACTAAGCTGGTGAAATCAATGGAAAATGATTCTACCAGTTCAAAGGTGTGCTGTCGCCAGTAGTGGCAGTTGCTGAAACTGACAGTGCCCTTGCTGGACCCTCCACTGTAAAGGCAAAGAAGAGTAAACTTCCAAAGAAATGAACCAGCAAGTGAGATACTCAGGATTCAACAGGCACTCTAAAATGACTTGGATTGTTCAGGTGCTTTGTTTTACTTCCGGAAATAACTACACCTCGGTTTCAGCCTCAGAAGGCAGAGATGGTACTGCTTTTCCTCAAGATGTACAGGACTCAGTCAGTGAACCCACCCAGGATGGTGTTTGTCTGGCTCAACATCAAAAAAAAAAAAAAAAAAAGGTAAGCCCTGACTGTTTGAAAGAAAAAAAATGGTGGAGAGGGGTCCCTCTGAAATTGCCACACTTGGGGAAGATTCTGTTGGGAATCACAGTGTTAATGGTCTCCAGATTCTAAGATTTGGAAAAATACTCCACCTCATAACTATGTTTCTATAGGAAAAGTATATCTCTTTGCAGATGACAGAATGATCTGCAACAGGGTTGATACAAAAGGTGGGTGGAAAGGATGAAAAGGGACTTGGCAAGGTTGGAGGAAAGTTCAAATATATGACAGCTCAGATTCAATGCAAAGAAGTGCAAAGTAATGCATCTGGAAACAAAACCCAGGGAAGAGTACACAATGGGGGTGAGTTAACAACAACAAAATTGAAAGAGACCTACAGTAATTATATCAGATGACCTAAAGGTGGGCAAGCAATGTGAGAAGGCAGTAAGGAGGGCTGGGGGATACTGGGATGCATAGGGAGAGGCATCAACAGTAGAAAACAGGAAGCTGTTATCCCTCTGTACAGACAGTGGTGAGACCCCATCTGGAGTACTGCATGCAATTCTGGAGACCCCATCTCTGCAAAGACATAGACAGAGTGCAGGCTGTTCAGAGGAGGGCAACCAAAATGGTGCAAGGTCTGCACCAGAAGACATACGAGGAGAGACTAAAGCAGCTTAATATGTATACCCTTGAGGAAAGGAGGAAGGGGGGGACATGATAGAAACTTTCAAGTATCTCAAGGGAATTAACAAAGTACAAGAGGGTAGCATCTTTCAGAAGAAGAGATGTGCAAGAACAAGGGGGCACAATTTGAAGATAGAGGAGGACGGCTCAGAGGTAATGTTAGAAAGTGTTTTTACAGATAGGGTTGTGGATGCATGGACCAACCTTCCTGAGGAGGTTGTGAGTCAGGAACAGTGGGATAATTCAAGAATGCATGGGACAGACATAAGGCAATTCTAGTGGGAGGTAGGAGGAAGTAAGCTGTTGATTAACTAGAATCTGCAGCTTACCCATCAGGAGGAAATGGACAGACTAGGTGGGCCAAACAGTCCTTATCTGCCATCAAATTCTATGTTTCTATGTTTCTATGAGATGCTACTTAATGCTGGGTGGGTACTGTCTCCTGATGGGTCTGTGCTTGGCAAACTGGCCAACCCATCAGGAACACACAGGTTCTAAAACAGCTCCAGTCTCACAGGTAATTGAGCAGGCTGACCCTTCAAGTACTCCTGAACTATTATAATTTCCTGACTCTCTGGTTCTACAGTTGGGCCCTGAATGTCCTTTCCTTGTCTCTCCTGTGCTACAGCCTGGTACTGCTACTGGTGCAGGTTCCACTAAACCACCCCAAACAATCTGTTGGGCCTACTGAGCAACAGGAGGATCATGATGAGGGCAGCCGCTCAAACACAGTTCAGGCAACAACAACGAGACCTCAGAATCAGGTGAAGATGAAGAGTCTGGTGAACACAGCGGAATGGGACCTGTGATCCTCCAAGATTCGGATGGCAAATCTTTTGCCAAGAAAGTGAAGCCTGCCAAAAGAAAAAATGCAGTATGTTTGAGGTACAGAGGAGGCCTGGAGACAAATGATTTTCTGTGGGTGTACACTGCTAAAAGACACTGTGATGTTCTCTTTGGAAACCTATATGCTCATTCATATATCGGGGAAGACTATATAGGATGTGAGTTTCTAAACCTTGGCAGCACTTGATCACTTCTGAAAAAGTATTCTGAGTTAAAGCACACTCCTTTATGGGGAAACCTTTTCAAGCATTATATCTTACTACCAGAATGCCCACTTTTAAAAAGATCACCATTTTGTTCCACAACGAAGAAATGAGTGCAGCAGACATAAAGTACTGGGTTCAGCAGGAGTGTGAGGTTCAGGCTAGGTCTCAACTCATATTTAATAGCGAACTCTTGTGGAGGGGGGAGATGGAAATTCAAAATCAAGCTTCATCAAACCGACAAAAGTATATCACATCTGCTTATCAGTTTTTTCACTGAAGGGCCGGGGCATAGACATTCTGTTTTACCCTGGACGACCCAAGTTGTGCTGTAAGTGTGGTTCTCAATCCACTTAAGCAATGCCTGTGATTAGCTTTGATGTGGTTGTCTGGTTGTTTTGTCATGTGAGCATGCAAATGACAGAACGTTATGAAGTACAATGTGTCAAGAAAGGGTCATGCCTTCCAAAATTGTCCATGGTCAGCACACAGTTGACATGATGGTATGAACCATGATAATCTTTGGACCCAGCAAAAACCAGTGTCCCTCATCCTGAGCCACTCCTACATCTTTCCTGACTCTGATTATGGTATCCTGACCCATTATCCCAGCCACTAGCGTAGTTCCCTCTTATTCAACAAGTCTGGATTA
The DNA here is from genome assembly GCA_016271365.2 of Neoceratodus forsteri. NCBI lineage: Eukaryota > Metazoa > Chordata > Ceratodontiformes > Ceratodontidae > Neoceratodus > Neoceratodus forsteri. The sequence continues at coordinate 762,395,391 of CM028138.1, read as the reverse complement.
ATCTCAGCCTGTGCCAGAACAAGTTACCACTTCAACCCCTGTAGTTCCACCTGTTTCTTCTGCACTGACTAAACCAGTTGTGGCCGAAGTACCAAGACCCCAGGGGCAGAACGACCTATAAGCACAGGACCCAGCTGAGGTGCCCAAGACCCTGGACACATAGAACAAGACCATTAGGGTACTGAGATGCCCCCACAAGTTCAGCCTGAAGAAACAACATCTTTTTGAAAGGCCAGGATGCTTCATTTTTGAGGGCACCAATGTGCCCCCAAGTTGGACAGAAAAGACCCAGTAACCTTGAGCAATAAATTTGAACCAATGCAGAAAGTTCCCAACTGGGGTGATCCTGAAGAGGAAGAGTCAGATAAATCCTCTTTGGTATCTTTCAAACAAAATCTCTCATCAGAAATTCTTCGCATTGAATCTAAGCAGCTATACATTTGACCATTCCTCCAACCTTGCCAAGTCCCTTTTCATCCTTTCCACCCCACCTTGCGTATCAATCCTGTTGCAGATCTTTGTGTCATCTGCAAAGAGACATACTTTTCCTTCCAGTTCCTCTGCAATGTCCTCTAATAAAGACATTAAAAAGGACCGTCCCTAGTACTGAACCCTCCGGTACCCCACTAGTAACCCTCCTTTCATCACTGTGGACTCCATTTACTATCACCCACTGTGTCCTGTTGTCAAACCAGTGTTTTACCCAGGCTAGCACCCTGGGACCCACTCCAAGGCTAGCTAATTTGTTTATTAATCTTTTGTGCGGAACTGTGTCAAATGCCTTGCTAAAATCTAGGTAGGCCATGTCCACAGCCCCTCCCTAGTCTACTGCTTTGGCCACCCAGTGAAAGACATCAATTAGATTTGTCTGACATGACCTTCCTGCTGTGAATCCATGCTGTCTTGGGTCCTCAGCCCCACGGTCCTCTAGGTACTCAACAATTCTTTCCTTCAGAAGTGATTCCATCATTTTCCCTACCACTGAGGTCAAACTGACGGATCTGTAGTTTCCTGCCTCTGTCTTGCTCCCATTTTTGTGGAGGGGAACCACATCTGCCCTCCTCCAGTCCTCAGGTACCACACCATCCTCCCATGATTTATTAAAAAGGGTAGTCAGTGTGTTACTAGTTCTTCCTTCGTTCTTTACAATTCTGGGGTGAATCCCATCAGGTCCCATTGCTTTATCCACCTTCAGTTTTAAGAGTTCTTTCAGAACCCTTTCTTCTGTGAAAGGACTAATATCAACCCCTATCCAAAGTGCTTCTGTTGACTGAATTAGGTATTTTCCTCTGCTTTTCCATTGTGAATACTGAGCAGAAGTATTCACTCAGTATCCTGCTTTTCACTGTCGCCTCTGCCCAACCACCTTCCTCTTTGTTCAGCCTCAGCATTCCTGCCTTAGTCTTTCTTTGCTCTAAACCACCAGAGCTTCTGGGGGCCAAGTGGCCTCAGACACCTGGTCTTCATGTGTCCCACTTGAAAGTGTTTTCAGTACCCCACTAAAAACTGTTCCCTGCCACTGCAGGAGGATGATAGAGAGGAATACCTAAAGAAATTTAGAGAGGTGACCAGGGCAGTTAAGGCAGCCAAGGCTTCCAGAGAACTCAGTACTGGCACAGGACATCAAGGATGGGGAAAATGACATCTTCAGGTACATAAGGGAGAGAAGGAGCTGCAAAGATCACATAATAAGGATCAGGAGGGATGGGGATGGACTGAGAAGTGGCACAGCAGGCAGAAGTGTTAAATGAATACTTCTGTTCTGTATTTACTTAGAGTAGGATGGGTCACTGCCTGAAAGAAAAGGGAGGGAGGGTAGGCACAGGGGCAGGGGGTGACGATGGTGAAATGACAGAGGGTGGGGTACTAAAAGGTTTAAGGGCACTAAGGATGGATAAGGCACCAGGACCAGATGGCATACATGCTTGGATATTGAGGGATAGGATGAAGGTTCTGGCAGAGCCATTGGCAGACTTGTTCTATGCCTCTCTGGAAACAGAGTGCATACTCAAGGACTGAGAATGTCTCATATAGGGGCCCCTCCACAAAAGCAGACCCAAGGATGAACCAGGCAACTATAGGCCAGTCAGCCCCACATTCATTGGGGAAAGTTAATGGACATCATCCTTAAGGAGAGGTTGGTCATCTTTCTAGAAGGTAGTGGACTCAGGACTGGGAGTAACATGGGTTTGTATCTCGTAGATCTTGCCAGACCAACCTGGTTAACTATTATGACTAGGTGATGATGGAACTTGACAAGGGCCATGCAGTGGATATCCTGTATCTGAATTTCAGCAAGGCATTCGACTTGGTGCCATATGGAAGACTGGTTAGCAAGTTGGAATACCAGGGATCAGGGACAAAGATGGTGAACAGGATCAAGAACTGGCTGCAGGGTAGACAACAGAGGGTAGTGGTGGGAGAGAACTCTTCTCCAAGGGCAGTAACGAGCAGGGTACCACAGAGCTCTATACTGGGCCCTGTGTTGCTTGGCATTTTCATTGCTGTTATCTCACATGGCATTAACAACAAGAATAGTCTTTTTGTGAATGACACCAAGATTTGGGTGGTGGTGGATGACACAGTAGGGTGGCAGGGGCTGCAGGAGGATCTGGCAGAGCTTGAGGACTTGTCAGACACATGATAACTGGGGTTCAATGATAAGAAGTGCAAAGCCATGCACTTGGGAACAAGGAACTCAAGGAGGTGTTATCAGTAGGGAGGGTACAGATAAACGTAGAAACATAGACTTTGACAGCAGATAAGGACCGCTAGGCCAATCTAGTCTGCCCATTTCCCTACCTACAGGATAGGCCGCAGATCCTAGTTAACCAACAGCCTATTTCTTCCTACCCCCACAAGAATTGCCTTATGTCTGTCCCATGCATTCTTGAATTCTCCCACAGTTTTAGACCCCACAACATCCTCAGGAAGGCTGTTCCATGCATCCACTACCCTCTCTGTGAAATAATACTTCCTCACATTGCCCCTGAACCGCCCTCCTTCTATCTTTAAATTGTGTCCCCTTGTTCTTGCAAGTCTCTTTTCTGAAAGATACTACCTCTTGGACTTTGTTGATTCCACTGAGGTACTTAAAAGTTTCTATCATGTCCCCTCTCCTTCTTTCCTCAAGGGTATACATATTAAGCTCCTTTAGTCTCTCCTCATACGGCTTCTCTTGCAGACCCTGCACCATTTTAGTTGCCCTCCTCTGGACTGCCTCTATCCTGTCTATGTCCTTGCGAGATGGGGTCTCCAGAACTGGACACAGTACTCCAGATGGGGTCTCACCAACTGTCTGTACAGAGGATAACAACTTCCTGTTTTCTGCTGATGATGCCTCTCCTATACATCCCAGTATACCCCAGCCCTCCCTACTGCCTTCTCACATTGCTTGCTAACCTTAAGGTCATCTGATATGATTACCCCAGGTCCTTTCCTTTTCGTTGTTGTTACTACCTCCCACCCATTGTGTATTCTTCCCTGGGTTCTTGTTTCCAGGTGCATTATTTGCACTTCTTTGCATTGAATCCTAGCTGCCATACTTCGACCATTCCTCCAACCTTGCCAAGTCCCTTTTCATCCTTTCCACGCCTTCTTGTGTATCAACCCTGTTGCAGATCTTTGTGTCATCTGCAAAAGGCATACTTTTCCTTCCAGTCCCTCTGCAATGTCACTGATGAAGACATTAAAAGGACTGGACCCAATACTGAACTCCTCATGGTACCCCACTAGTAACCCCCTTCTTCAGAGTGGACTTCATTTACAATTACCTTCTGTGTCCTGTTGTCCAGCCAATGTTTTACCCAGGCTACCACCCTGGGTCCCACTCCCAGGCTGGTTAATTTGACTATTAATCTTTTGTGTGGGACTGTGTCAAATGCCTTGCTAAAGTCTAGGTAGGCCATGTCCACAGCCCCTCCCTGGTCTACTACTTTGGTCACCCAGTCAAAGAAATCTATTAGATTCGTCTGACATGACCTTCCCGCTATGAACCCATGCTGCCTTGGGTCCTGTGCTCCACTGGCCTTTAGGTACTCGACTATTCTTTCCTTCAGAAGTGACTCCATCACTTTCCCTACCACAGAGGTCAGACTGACAGGTCTGTAGTTTCCTGCCTCTGTCTTGGACCCACTTTTGTGAAGGGGAATCACATCCGCCTTCCTCCAGTCCTCGGTACCACACCATCCTCCCATGATTTATTAAAAGATTAGCCAGTGGTTTCACTAGTTCCTCCTTAATTCTTTTAGAATTCTGGGTGAATTCCATCAGGACCCATTGCTTTGTCCACCTTCAGTTTTAGGAGTTCTTGCAGAACCCTTCTTCTCTGAATAGACTGGGATCGACCCCCTATCAAGAGTGCTTCTGTTAATTGGATTAGGCACTTCCCCCTCCTCTTTTGTGAATACTGAGCAGAAATATTCGTTCAGTATTCCTGCTTTTTCACTGTCCCCCTCTGCCCACCCACCGTTCATTCTATTCAGCCTCACTATCCCTCCCTTTGTCTTTCTATGCTCGCTGATGTACCTATAAAAGGTTTTATCCCCCTTCTTAACTGAGTTGACTATCTTTTCCTCAGTTTGGGCCTTTGCTATTCTGACTTCCCTCCTGCTTCCTTCTGCCTTAACTGGTACAGCCTCTGTCCTGCTCCTTCTGTGTTTCCTTATACTTCCGGAATGCTATCTTTTTCTTCCTGACTTTCACAGCCACCTCTTTGAGAACCATAGTGGCTTTTTCTTTCATTTTGATTTGTTTATTTGCTTCACACAAAGGCTTGTTGCCTCTGTGATGGCAATTTTGATAATTCCCCATTGTTGCTCCACACCTCCTTCTAGCCTGTTTGCTAGTGCTTTTCTGAGGCACTCTCCCATCTTGCCAAAGTCAGCCCTCCTAAAGTCCAGTACCCTCACTTTTGTATGGCTTGACTCTGTAGCTGAGTTTAACGTGAACCACACTGTTTGATGGTCACTTATCCCAGATGGCAACCCACTTCTAGATCTGAGATCCTCTCACTGCCCCCGTTTGAGAGTACGAGGTCTAAGATTGCTCCCTCACGAGTGGGTTCCGAAACTAGCTATCTAATGTCTGCCACCTATAGGGCATCAAGAATGGCCCTGCTCTTGGATGTGGCTGCAGCAAATGTGCTCCAGTTAGCATCTGGCATATTCAGGTCTCCCATCAACAGTATCTCCCCTTTCTCTGCCATTCTAAGAATGCCTTCTATCTTATCCTTGTCCATTCCTTCCCCCTGACATGGGGGTCTGTACACAACCCTGTGCGGATTGTGATGCCCTTTCCAGTCTCCAAGGTGACCCACAGTGCCTCCTCTCCTCCCTGTTTACTCTTTGTTCAGTTGCTTTTATCCCTTCCTTTACAGAGAGCTACTCCTCCCTCTTCTTCCCTGCCTGTCTCTCCTGTAGGTTATGTACCCTGGTACGTTAACATCCCAGTCATGGTTCTCTGTGTACCATGTTTCTGTGACTGCTACGATATCCAGGCATCCTCTTACATTAAGGCCATCAGCTCAGGGAGCTTGTTGCCCAGACTGCGGCATTGGTACTCATTACCCTCCATTTCCTGATGGCCTTACCCTTTGCCCCATCTCTGTCCTTCTTGCCTTTGTCACTTTCTCCATTTACCCCTGCCCATCTCCCTATCGACACCTCTATGTTGGTGTTTGCCACACTTACTACAGTGATTATTTGGGGGGGCTAGGATTTTCCTGCTCCTTTCCAGTGCCTCCCCTTGACTAGTTTAAAAGCTTGCCAATGAAGCATTTAAACCTATCACCTAGGATCCTGGTTCCTCCCGGACAGATGCAGCCCATCATGCCAGTATAGGCTTGCATCACTCCAGGTGGACCCCAGTCCCCAATGAAGCCAAGTCCCTGAGCTCACACCAGTTTTTCAACCACTGGTTGAATCCCATGGTGCGGAACACCCTAGCCTCTCCTATGCCATAGATGGGTAGCACCTCCAAGAAGGTTACCGTGCGTGCTACTTGACTAAGGCCCCTCCCCAATTCCACAAACTCTTCCTGCACTTCTCTAATCTCTTTCTTAGCCAGGTCATTTGTCCCTAGGTGGACAATGACATCCAGCTCCCTCCCCTGTGCAGCTGCTCTGGCAATCCTGAGGATTCACTCCCTGTCCCTGCAAGCCATGGTGCCAGGCAGGCACCTTACCTCCCTCTCCCCTTCCTCCCCCAGTTCTACCTTCCTAACAATGGAGTCCCCCACCAGGAGTTGTTTCCTTCCCCTGCAGGGTCCCCTGCCACCCTCCTGTGGGTCTCCTTTGTGGAGGTTCCCAGCATCCTCCTTGGTCTCCACTGTGGGTGCCTCCATAGAGGAACCACACTTTGCCAGAATGGCATAGGAATTGTGGAGAGGTACAACGGGAGGGATGCGCCTCTGTTCCACCACCCTCACCCTCCCTGAGCCCACTGTGGTCCAACCGCTTCTCTTTCTTGGCAACCTCTGAGGCAATGGCAGTGGCACTGGTGGTCCCTGGATGGAAGAGGAGGTCCCACAAATCCTGGCCAACTCAGCCTGGAGATGAGCAACCTCCTCCCTCAGCCCAGAGAGGTGTCTGCAGATGGGACAATACCGCATCCTCATAACTATTACAGAGGAGGAGAAATACCATGGGGTGATAATAACAGGGCAAATAAACTACTTGGCACAGTGTAGGAATGCTGCAGCTAAAGCCAACAAGATGCTGGGTGCACTGCTAGAGGAATTACCTCCAGGAGGGGAGGTGATCCTGCCTCTGTACAGGTCATAGGTGAGGCCTCACCTGGAGGGGTTCCAGCACAGAGCAACATGGATGGTCATTGGATTGGAAGACAAAACCTATGAGGGGAGGCTGAGGGAGCTTAACATGTACAGTACACCCTGGAGGAGAGGAAGGATAGGGGATATATGGCTGACTAAAAGTAAAGATAATTACCCTGTGACAGTAACGTTGCAATATTCTGCAAATACCGGGTCATGGTCGGTACTGCTGATTTTGTGCTGCTGTGCTATGTTACTGTGATAGTGCAGTGTTGCTATATGCTGTCGATACCGGGGCATCACGGTCGGTGTACTGCGGATTGTGTATGCTGTGCCATGGAACTGGATGTAAGGTGCTGCAGTATGCCGATATCAGGGCATATCATGGTCAGAGGTTGCTGATTGTGTACTGCTGTGCCATTAGCGTGACAGTATGGTGCTGTATGCGCTGATACCGGGCATGTCGTGGTCGTACTGCTGAACGCGGATTGCTGGCAAGGTACTGTGACAGTAAGCTGCAATTTGCTGCCAATCCTGGCTTGTCATGGTCGGTGTGCTGCTGATTGTGTACTGCTATACCATGGTACTGTGACAGTCGGTGCTGAATATGCTGCTGGCACCGACATGTCGTGGTCGGTACTGTTGTTGTTACCGTTGTGCGTGGTACTGTGATGGTGCAGTGCTCAGTATGCCGATACCGGTAGGTATGTCGTGTTCGATTTCTTATTGTGTACTGCTGTGTCACGGTATTGTGATGCAGGTGCTGCAATATGCTGATACCGGGCTTGTCATTGCAGTACATGATTGTTTACTGCTGTGGCATAGTACTGTGACAGTAAGGTGCTGCATATGCTGTTGATACCGGGCGTCATGGTCGGTACTGCTGATTGTGTACTGCTGTGCCATGGTACTGGACGGTGGTGCTGCAATATGCTGCCGATACCAGGCGTCATGGTCAGTGTACCACTGATTGTGTACCCCTGTGCCATGGTACTGTGATGGTATCGCGGTGGTTGTTGTAATACTGGGTATGTCATGGTCGGTGTACTGTTGATTGTGCTGCTGTGCCATTACTGTGACAGTGCAGTGTAATATGTCGGCTACCGGGCATGTCATGGTTGGTGTTGCTGATTGTGTACTATTGTGCCATGGTACTGTGACAGGCGGTGCTGCAATATGTTGCCAATACTGGCACATCACGGTCAGTGTATTGCTATTGTGTACTACTGTGCCATAGTGTGTGACAGTAAGGTGCTGTAATATACTGTTGATACCGTGGGTATTGTGGGTCTGAGTGTTGCTGATCGTGGTGCTGCTGTGCCATGGTAATGTGACAGCCGCTGAAATATGCATCCGATACGGGCATGTCGGTCAGTGTACTGCTGTTTGTACTGCTGTGACATGGTACGTGACAGTATGTGCTGCAATATGCTGCCGATACTGGTGCATGTCATGGTCTGTGTACGTTGATTGTGTACTGCAGTGCCATATTCTGTGACAGTCGGTGTTGCAGTTTGCTGTCGATACCGGGCATGTCATGGTCGGTGTGCTAATTGTGTACTTGCTGTGCCATGAACTGTGATAGGCAGTTTAATATGCCCGATACCGCATGTCAAGGTCGGTGTGTTGCTGATTGTGTACTGCTGTGACACAGTATGTGACAGTGTAGGGCATTATGCTGCCCATAGTGGGGCATGTCATGGTCGGAGGCGTTGATGTGTACTGCCGTGCCATGGAACTGTGACAGGCGGTGCCGCGTCTGCTGAAGATATCGGGGCTGTCGTTGTCAGAGTGCTGTTGTGTACTGGTTGTGCTATTACTGTGATGTATGGTGCTGCAATATGCTGTTGATACCGGGCATGTCATGGTCGGTTGTGCTGAATGCGATTGCTGTGCCAAGGTACTGTGACATTAAGGTGCTGCACGTTGCCCCTGGCTTGGTCATGGTGTGTGCTGATTGTGTACTGCTGTACGGTGGTACTGTGACAGTATGGTGTTGAATATGCGTCGATACCGACATGTCATGGTCGGTGTACTGTTGTTTACTGTTGTGCCGGTACTGTGGATGGTGCAGTGCTGCAGTATGCTGCCATACTGAGGTATGTCATGTTCGATTTGTTGATTGTGTGATGCTGTGTCCGGTATGTGACAGTCGGTGCTGCAATATGCTGCTGATACCGGGGCTTGTCGCGGCGGGGTGTACTGTTGATTGTTTCCTGCTGTGGCATAGTACTGTGACAGGTGCTGCAATATGCTGCTGATACCGGGCATGTCAGCGGTCGGTGTACTGTCATTGTGCACTGCTGTGCCATGATACCGGGTTGTAAGGTGCTGCAATAGCTGCCGACACTGGGCATGTCATGGTCGGTGTATTACTGATTGTGTACCTCGTGCCATGGTACTCTGACAGTAACGTGCTGCAATACTCTGCAAATACCGGGCATGTCATGGTCGGTGACTGTTGATTTGTGCAGCTGTGCCATGTTACTGTGACAGTGCAGTGCTGCTATATGCTGGCGATACCAGCGCATATCACGGTCGGTGTACTGCGGATTGTGTACCGCTGTGTTGGAACTGTGACAGTGAGGTGCTGCAGTATGCCGCCGATATCAGGGCATGCCGTGGTCAGAGTTCTGGTTGATTGTGTACTGCCGTGCCATTGTACTGGTGATGCGTGGTGCTGTAATATGCCGCTGATACCGCATGTCAGCGGTCGGGTGTACTGCTGATTGTGTACTGCTGTGCCATGGTACTGTGACAGTAGGTGCCGTAAATATGCTGCCGACACCAGGGTATGTCGTGGTCAGTGTACTACTGATTGTGTAATTCCTGTGCCATGGTACCGTGACAGTAACGTGCCGCAATATGCTGCAAATACCGGGCATGCCGCGGTCGGTGTATCATTGATTTTGTGCTGCTGTGCCATGTTATCGTGACAGTGCAGCCGTAATATGCCGCCGATACCGGGCCGTCATGGTTGGTGTTCTGCTGATTGTGTACTATTGTGCCATGGTACTGTGACAGTAAGGTGCTGCAATATTCTGCCACGCCGGGTACATCACGGTCAGTGTGGATGCTCATTGTGTACTACATGTGCCATAGTATTTGCACAGTAAGGTGCTGCAATATACCGCTGATACCGCTGGCATGTCGGGGTCTGAGTGCTGTTGATCGTGGTGCTGCTGTGCCATGGTAATGTGACAGTCAAGCGCTGAAATATGCATCTCGAATACGGGCATGTCATGGTCAGTGTACTGCTGCTTGTGTACCGCTGACATGGTAATGTGACAGTAAGGTGCTGCAATATGCTGCCGATATCTGGTGCATGCTGATGGGTCTGTGTACCGTTGATTGTGTACCGCAGTGCCATGGTTCGTGACAGTAAGGTGCTGCAGTTTGCCGTCATACGTCGGGCATGTCAGTTTGGTGTGCTGCTGATTGTGTACTGCTGTGAGATGGTACTGTGACAGTAATGTGCTGCAACTTCTTCCGATAACGGGCATGTCATGGTCGGGTGTATGCTGTTTGTGCACTGCTGTGCCACAGTACTGTGAGAGTGCAGTGCTGTAATATGCTCCTCAAACTGGGCCAGCGTCATGGTCGTGTACTGCTGATTCTGTACTGCTGTGCCATGGTACTGTGACAGTAAGGTGCTGCAATATGCCGCCGATACCAGGGTTTGTCTTGTTCAGTGTATTGCTGATTGTGTACTGATGTGACGTGGTACTGTGACAGTGCAGTGCTGCAATATGCTGTTGATACCGGGCATGTCTTGCTGGTGTACTGCTGATTGTGTACTGCTGTGCCATGGTACTGTGTCAGTACATTGCTGCAATATGCTGCTGATACTGGGGCATGCCATGGTCAGTGTACCGCTGATTACCGCATTGCTGTGACATGGTACTGTGACAGTGCAGTGCTGCAACATGCCGCCGATGTACGGGCATGCCGCGGTCAGTGTACTGCTGATTGTGTACTGCTGCATGGCACAGTACCGTGACAGTGAAGTGCTGCAATATGCTGCCGATACTGGGGCATGTCATCGCTGGTGTACTGCTGATTGTGTACTGCTGTGCCGCGTTACTGTGACAGTACATTGCTGCAATATGCTGCTGATACCGGGCATGTCGATGATCGGTGTACAGCTGATTATGAACTGCTGTGCCATGGTACTGTGACAGTAAGGTGTGTAATGACGCCGCTACCGGGGCATGTCATGGTCAGTGTACTGCTGATTGTGTACTGCTGTGAAATGGTACTGTGATGGCGCAGTGCCGCAAAAATGCCGCTGATACCGGGCATGCCGTGGCCGGTGTACTCGCTGATTGTGTTCTGGCTGTGCCATGGTACTGTGACAGTAAGGTGCTGCAATATGCCGCCAATACCTGGGCAAGTCAGGTCAGTGTACCGCTGATTGTGTACAGCTGTGCCATGTTACCGTGACAGTAAGGTGTTGCATTATGCATCCGATACCAGGGCATGTCATGGCCGGTATACTGCTGATTGTGTATGCTGTGCAATGGTACAGTGACTGTGTAGTCCTGCAATATGCTGCTGATAGCGGGCATGCCATGGCCGGTTTTACTGCTGATTGTGTACTGCTGTGTCATGGTACTGTGATAGCAGTCCTACTAATATACTACTAATACCGGGCATTCCATGGTCGTATCCTGCTGATTGTGTACTGCTGTTCCATGGTACTGTGACAGTGCAGTGCTGCAACATGCTGCCAATACCGGGCATGTCATAGTCGGTGTACTGCTGATTTTGTGCAGCTGTGCCATGGTGCTGTGACAGCACGGTGCTGCTATATGCCGCCGATACCGGGCATGTCATGGTCGAGCGTGCCGCTGATTGTACTGCCATGATAGGTACTGTGACAGTAAGGTGCTGTAGTATGCCGCCGATACTGTGGTGCCGTCGCGGTTAGTGCTGCTGATTGTGTACTGCTGCACGATGGTACTTTGCCAGTAAAGTGCTGCAATATGCTGCCAATACTGGGGCATGTCATGGTCGGTGTACTGCTGATTGTGTACTTCTGCAATGGTACTGGACAGTAAGTGAGCTGCAATATGCCGCCGATACCTGGGAATGTCAAGGTCGGTGTACCGCTGATTGTGTGCTGCTGTGCCATGGTACTGTGACAGTGTAGTGCTGCAATATGCCGCCGATACAGGGCATGTCATGGTCGGTGTACTGCTGATTGTATACTGCTGTGCCATGGTACCGTGACAGTAACGCATTCAGCAATATGCCGCCAATACCGGGCATGTCATTGTTTGTGCTGCCTGATTGTGTACTGCTGTGCCATGGTACATTGACAGTAAGGTGCTGCAACTTGCCGCCGATAACGAGGCATGTCATGGTCGGTGTGCTGCTGATTGTGTATTGCTGTGCCATGGTGCTGTGACAGTAAGGTGTTGCAATATGCCGCCATTACTGTGGCATGTCATGGTCGGTGTACTGCTGATTGTGTATGGCTGCGCCAAAGTACACTCACAGAAAGGTGCTGCAGTATGTTGCCGATACCGGGCATGTCATGGTCGGTACTGCTGAATGCGTATTGCTCTGTGCCAAGGTACTGTGACAGTAAGGTGCTGCAATTTGCCGCCAATACCGGGCTTGTCATGGTCGGCGTGCTGCTGATTGATTACTGCTATACCATGGTACTGTGACAGTAGGTGCTGCAATATGCTGCCGATACCAGGACATCGTCATGGTCGGTGTACTGCTGATTGTATACTTGTGCCATGGTACTGTGATGGTGCAGTGCGCTGCAGTATGCCGCCGATACCGAGGCATGTCGTGGTCGGCGTGCTGATTAGTGTATTACTGTGGCACGGTACTGTGACAGTAAGGTGCTGCAATATGCCGCCGATACCGGGCAAGTCATGGTCGGTGTTGCTGATTGTGTACTGCTGTGCCATGGTAGTGTGACAGTGCAGTGCTGCAATACGCTGCCGGCTACCATGGCAAGTCATGGCCGTGTACTGCTGAATATGTTCTGCTGTGCCATGGTACTGTGACAGTAAGGTTCTGCAATATGCCGCCCATATCGGGGACGTCATGGTCGGTGTGCTGCTGATTGTGTACTGCTGTGCCATGGTACCGTGACAGTAAGGTGCTGTAATATGCCGCCGATACTGTGGCATGTGATGGTCGGTGTACTGCTGATTGTGTACTGCTGTGCAATGGTAATTTGACAGTAAGGTGCTGCAATATGCTGCCGATACCAGGGCATGTCATGGTCATTGTACTGTTGATTGTGTGCTACTGTGCCATGGTACTGTGACAGTATGGTGCTGAAGTATGCCGCCGGTTCCGTGGCATGTCTTGGTCGGTGTACCGCTGATTGCGCACTGTTGTGTCAAGGTACTGTGACAGTAAGGTGCTTCAATATGCCACCGATACCGAACATGTCATGGTCAGTGTACCGCTGATTGTGTACTGCTGTGACATGGTACTGTGACAGTGCAGTGCTGCAATATTCTGCCGCTATCGAGGCATGTCATGGTCGGTGTACTGCTGATTGCTTACTGCTGTGCCATGGTACTGTGACAGTGCTGTGCTACAACATGCTGCTGATACCGGGCATGTAATGGTCGGTGCACTGCTGTGGCATGGTACTGTGACAGTGCAGTGCTTCAATATGCTGCTGATATCGGGCATGTCATGGAGGGTGTGCTGCTGGTTGTGAACTGCTGTGCCATGATTAAGGTAAGGTGCAACGACTTCCTGGAAAACATAAACTGAACTTACAAACTTAAATGGCAGACTGGTGGGCTATAGGTCTTCATCGCTCGACACTGTCTATGTATCTGGTATCTAAAATACGGTGACAGTGCAGTGCTGAAATATGCTGCCAATTCCGGGCATGTCATGGTCAGTGTACAGCTGATTGTGTACTGCTGTGAGATGGTACTGTGACAGTGCAGTGCTGCAATATGCTGTCGATACCAAGGCAAGTCATGGCCGGTTTACTGCTGAATATGTTCTGCAGTGCCATGGTACTGTGACAGTAAGGTGCTGCAATATGCTGTTGGTACCAGGGCACTTCAATGTCAGTGTACCGCTGATTGTGAAAAGCTGTGCCATGGTGCTGTGATAGTAAGGTTCTGCAATATGCTGCCAATATCGGGAATGTCATGGTCGGTGTGCTGCTGATTGTGTACTGCTGTGCCATGGTAGTGTGACAGTGCAGTGCTGCAATACGCTGTCGATACCATGGCAAGTCATGGCCGTGTACTGCTGAATATGTTCTGCTGTGCCATGGTACTGTGACAGTAAGGTTCTGCAATATGCTGCCCATATCGGGCATGTCATGGTCGTGTGCTGCTGATTGTGTACTGCTGTGCCATGGTACTGTGACAGTAGGCGTTGTAATATGCTGCCGATACTGTGGCATGTGATGGTCGGTGTACTGCTGATTGTGTACTGCTGTGCCATGGTAATTTGACAGTAAGGTGCTGCAATATGCCGCCGATACCAGGGCATGTCATGGTCATTGTACTGCTGATTGTGTGCTGCTGTGCCATGGTACTGTGACGATGAAGTGCTGCAATATTCTGCCGATACTGGATCACGCGTCATGGTCGGTGTACTGCTGATTGTGTGCTGCTGTGCAATGGTACTGTGATAGTGAGGTGCTGCAATTTCCTGCTGATACCAGGGCATGTTATAGTCGGTGTACTGCTGATTGTGTACTACTGTGCCGTAGTACCGTGACAGTGTAGTGCTGAAACATGCTGCCTATAGTGGGCATGTCATGGTCGGTGTGCTGCTGATTGTGTACTGCTGTGCCATGGAACTGTGACAGTAAGGTGCTGCAGTATGCTGAAGATATCGGGCATGTCATGGTCAGAGTGTTGCTGATTGTGTACTGCTGTGCCATTGTACTGTGACAGTATGGTGCTGCAATATGCTGCTGATACCGGGCATGTCATGGTCGGTGTACTGCTGAATGCGCATGCTGTGCCAAGGTACTGTGACAGTAAGGTGCTGCAATTTGCGCCTATTCCTGGGCTTGTCATGGTCGGTGTGCTGCTGATTGTCTACTGCCATACCATGGTACTGTGACAGTAAGGTGCTGCATTATCGCCAATACCGGGCATGGCACGGTCGGTGTACTGCTGATTGTGTACTGCTGTGCCATGGTACTGTGACAGTATGGTGCTGAAGTATGCTGCCGGTTCCGTGGCATGTCTTGGTCGGTGTACTGCTGATTGCGCACTGTGTCGCAAGGTACTGTGACAGTAAGGTGCTTCAATATGCTACCGATACCGGAACATGTCATGGCTGGTGTACTGCTGATTGTGTACTGCTGTGACATGGTACTGTGACAGTGCAGTGCTGCAATATTCTGCCGCTATCGAGGCATGTCATGGTCGGTGTACTGCTGATTGCGTACTGCTGTGCCATGGTACTGTGACAGTGCTGTGCTACAATGTGCTGCGATACCGGGCATGTAATGGTCAGTGCACTGCTGTGGCATGGTACTGTGACAGTGCAGTGCTTCAATATGCTGCTGATATCGGGCATGTCATGGAGGGTGTGCTGCTGGTTGTTAACTGCTGTGCCATGATTAAGGTAAGGTGCAACAGACTTCCTGGAAAACATAAACTGAACTTACAAACTTAAATGGGCAGACTGGGGGGCCATAGGCCTTATCTGCTGACACTGTCTATGTATCTATGTATCCATGATACTGTGACAGTGCAGTGCTGAAATATGCTGCCAATTCCGCGGCATGTCATGGTCAGTGTACAGCTGATTGTGTACTGCTGTGAGATGGTACCGTGACAGTGCAGTGCTGCAATATGCCGCCGATACCAAGGCAGCAGTCATGGCCGGTTTACTGCTGAATATGTTCTGCTGTGCCATGGTACTGTGACAGTAAGGTGCTGCAATATGTTGTTGGTACCAGGGCACTTCAATGTCAGTGTACCGCTGATTGTGAAAAGCTGTGCCATGGTGCTGTGATAGTAAGGTTCTGCAATATGCCGCCAATATCGGGAATGTCATGGTCGGTGTGCTGCTGATTGTGTACTGCTGTGCCATGGTAGTGTGACAGTGCAGTGCTGCAATATGCTGCCGATACCATGGCAAGTCATGGCCGTGTACTGCTGAATATGTTCTGCTGTGCCATGGTACTGTGACAGTAAGGTTCTGCAATATGCCGCCCATATCGGGCATGTCATGGTCGGTGTGCTGCTGATTGTGTACTGCTGTGCCATGGTACTGTGACAGTAAGGTGCTGTAATATGCCCGATACTGTGGCATGTGATGGTCGGTGTACTGCTGATTGTGTACTGCTGTGCCATGGTAATTTGACAGTCAGGTGCTGCAATATGCTGCCGATACCAGGGCATGTCATGGTCATTGTACTGCTGATTGTGTACTGCTGTGCCATGGTACTGTGACGGTGAAGTGCTGCAATATTCTGCGATAACGGATCAGCGTCATGGTCGGTGTACTGCTGATTGTGTGTGCTGTGCAATGGTACTGTGACAGTGAGGTGCTGCAATTTCCTGCTGATACCAGGGCATGTTATAGTCGGTGTATGCTGATTGTGTACTACTGTGCCGTAGTACTGTGACAGTGTAGTGCTGCAAATATGCTGCCTATAGTGGGGCATGTCATGGTCGGTGTGCTGCTGATTGTGTACTGCTGTGCCATGGAACTGTGACAGTAAGGTGCTGCAGTATGCTGAAGATATCGGGAATGTCATGGTCAGAGTGCTGCTGATTGTGTACTGCTGTGCCATTGTACTGTGACAGTATGGTGCTGCAATAGCTGCTGATACCGGGCATGTCATGGTCGGTGTACTGCTGAATGCGCATTGCCGTGCCAAGGTACTGTGACATTAAGGTGCTGCAATTTGCCGCCAATTCCTGGGCTTGTCGCGGTCGGTGTACTGCTGATTGTATACTGCTGTGCCATGGTACTGTGATGGTGCAGTGCTGCAGTATGCCGTGCCGATACCGGAGGCATGTCATGGTCGATTTGCTGATTGTGTAATGCTGTGTCACGGTTCTGTGACAGTAAGGTGCTGCAATATGCTGCTGATACCGGGGTTGTCATGGTCGTGTACTGCTGATTGTTTCCGTTGTGGCATAGTACTGTGACAGTAATGTGCTGCAATATGCTGCTGATACCGCGCATGTCATGGTCGGTGTACTGCTGATTGTGTACTGCTGTGCCATGATACTGTGACAGTGGGTGCTGCAATATGCTGCCGATACCGGGCATGTCATGGTCGGTGTACTACTGATTGAAAACCCTGTGCCATGGTACTTGACAGTAACGCGCTGCAATATTCTGCAAATACCGGGGCATGTCATGGTCGGTGTACTGCTGATTTTGTGCTGCTGTGCCATGTTACTGTGACAGTGCAGTGTTGCTATATGCGCCGATACCAGCGCATATCACGGTCGGGTGTACAGCGGATTGTGTACTGCTGTGCCATGGAACTGTGACAGTAAGGTGCTGCAGTATGCCGCGATATCAGGGCATGTCATGGTCAGAGTTCTGCTGATTGTGTACTGCTGTGCCATTGTACTGTGACAGTATGGTGCTGTAATATGCTGCTGATACCGGGCATGTCATGGTCGGTGTACTGCTGAACGCGCATCGCTGTGCCAAGGTACTGTGACAGTAAGGTGCTGCATCGCTGCCAATTCCTGGGCTTGTCATGGTCGGTGTGCTGCTGATTGTGTACTGCTATACCATGGTACTGTGACAGTAGGTGCTGAATATGCTGCCGATACCGGACATGTCATGGTCGGTGTACTGCTGATTGTATACCGTTGTGCCATGGTACTGTGATGGTGCAGTGCTTCAGTATGCTGCCGATACCGAGGCATGTCATGTTCGATTTGTTGATTGTGTACTGCGCGTCACCAGTACTGTGACAGTAAGGTGCTGCAATATGCCGCTGATACCGGGCTTGCGCGGTCAGTGTACTACTGATTGTTTACTGCTGTGGCATAGTACTGTGACAGTAAGGTGCTGCAATATGCCGCTGATACCGGGCATGTCATGGTCGGTGTACTGCTGATTGTGTACTGCTGTGCAATGGTACTGTGACAGTAAGGTGCTGCAATATGCTGCCGATACCAGGGCATGTCATGGTCGGTGTACTACTGATTGGTACCCTGTGCCATGGTACTCTGACAGTAACGCGCTGCAATACCTGCAAATACGGCATGTCATGGTCGTGTACTGCTGATTTTGTGCAGCTGTGCCATGTTACCGTGACAGTGCAGTGCTGCTATGTCGCCGACTACCAGCGATATCACGGTCGGTGTACCGCGGATTGTGTACCGCTGTGCCATGGAACTGCAGGCGGAGGTGCTGCAGTGGTGCCGTCGGTTATCAGGCATGTCATGGTCAGAGTTCTGCTGATTGTGCACTGCTGTGCCATTGTACTGTGACAGTATGGTGCTGTAATATGCTGCTGATACCGGGCATGTCATGGTCGGTGTACCGCTGATTGTGTACCGCTGTGCCACGGTACTGGGACAGTAAGGTGCCGCAACATGCCGCCGATACCAGGGCATGTCATGGTCAGTGTACTACTGATTGTGTACCCTGTGCCATGGTACTGTGACAGTAACGTGCTGCAATATGCTGCAATACCGGGCATGTCATGGTCGGTGTACTGCTGATTTTGTGCCGCTGTGCCATGTTACTGTGACAGTGCAGTGCTGCAACATGCCGCCGATACCGGGCATGTCATGGTTGGTGTTCTGCTGATTGTGTACTATTGTGCCATGGTACTGTGACAGTAAGGTGCCGCAATATTCTGCCAATGCCGGGTACATCACGGTCAGTGTACTGCTCATTGTGTACTACTGTGCCAGTACTATGACAGTAAGGTGCTGCAATATACCGCTGATACCGTGGACGTCGGGGTCTGAGTGCTGCTGATCGTGGTGCTGCTGTGCCATGGTACGTGACAGTCTAGCCGCTGAAATATGCATCGATTACGGGCATGTCATGGTCAGTGTACTGCTGTTTGTGTACCGCTGTGACATGGTAACGTGACAGTAAGGCGCTGCAATATGCCGCCGATACTGGTGCATGTCATGGTCTGTGTACTGCTGATTGTGTACTGCAGTGCCATGGTTCTGTGACAGTAAGGTGCTGCAGTTTGCCGCCGATCACCGGGCATGTCAGGTTGGTGTGCTGCTTATTGTGTACTGCTGTGAGATGGTACCGTGACAGTACGCTGCAATTTTCGCTGATAACGGGTCGCGTCATGGTCAGTGTAATGCTGTTTGTGTACTGCTGTGCCCAGTACTGTGAGAGTGCAGTGCTGTAATATGCTCCCGAAACTGGGCCATCGTCATGGTCGGTGTACTGCTGATTCTGTACTGCTGTGCCATGGTACTGTGATGACAGTCAGGTGCCGCAATATGCCGCCGATACCAGGGTTTGTCTTAGTTCAGTGTATTGCTGATTGTGTACTGATGTGACGTGGTACTGTGACAGTGCAGTGCTGCAATATGCTGTTGATACCGGGTACGTCTTGGTTGGTGTACCGCTGATTGTGTACTGCTGTGCCATGGTACTGTGTCAGTACATTGCCGTAATATGCCGCTGATACTGGGGCATGCCATGGTCAGTGTACCGCTGATTACGCACTGCTGTGACATGGTACTGTGACAGTGCAGTGCTGCAATATGCCGCCGATATACGGGCATGTCGCGGTCGGTGTACTGCTGATTGTGTACTCGCTGTGACACAGTACTGTGACAGTGAAGTGCCGCAACATGCTGCCGCTACTGGGGCATGTCATCGCTGGTGTACTGCTTGATTGTGTACCGGGTTGTGCCATGGTGCCGTGACAGTACATTGCTGCAATATGCTGCTGATACCGGGCATGTCATGATCGGTGTACAGCTGATTATGAACCGCTGTGCCATGGTACTGTGACAGAGCGTGGCAATAAGCCGCATACCGGGCATGTCATGGTCAGTGTACCGCTGATTGTGTACTGCTGTGAAATGGTACTGTGATGGCGCAGTGCTGCAAATGCCGCTGACACCGGCAGTCGTGGTCTGTGTACTGCTGATTGTGTTCTGCTGTGCCATGGTACTGTGACAGTAAGGTGCTGCAATATGCCGCCAATACCTGGGCAAGTCAGGGTCAGTGTACTGCTGATTGTGTACAGCTGTGCCATGTTACTGCGGACAGTAAGGTGTTGCATTATGCATCCGATACCAGGCATGTCGTCGCGCCGGTATACTGCTGATTGTGTAATGCCGTGCAATGGACAGTGACTGTGTAGTCCTGCAATATGCTGCTGATAGCGGGCATGCCATGGCCGGTTTGACGCTGATTGTGTACTGCTGTGTCAAGTACTGTGATAGTGCAGTCCCACAATACTACTAATACCGGGCATTCCATGGCCGGTATCCTGCTGATTGTGTACTGCTGTTCCATGGTACTGTGACAGTGCAGTGCTGCCACATGCTGCTCAACACCGGGCATGCATAGTCGGTGTACTGCTGATTTTGTGCAGCTGTGCCATGGTGCTGTGACAGCACGGTGCTGCTATATGCCGCCATACCGCGGCACGTCACTGGTCGGCGGTGCTGATTGTGTACTGCTGCGATATGGTACCGTGACAGTAAGGTGTCAGTATGCCGCCGATACTGTGGCATGTCATGGTTGGTGTGCTGATTGTAGTACTGTTGCACGATGGTACTTTGCCAGTAAAGTGCTGCAATATGCCGCCAATACTGGGGCATGTCATGGTCGTGTGTACTGCTGATTGTGTACTTCTGTGCAATGGTACTGTGACAGTAAGGACTGCAATATGCTGCCGATACTTGGGAATGTCAAGGTCGGTGTACTGCTGATTGTGTGCTGCTGTGCCATGGTACTGTGACAGTGTAGTGCTGCAATATGCTGCCGTATACAGGGGCGATGTGCTGGTCGGTGTACTGCTGATTGTATACTGCTGTGCCATGGTACTGTGACAGTAACGTATCAGCAATATGCCGCCAATACCGGGCATGTCATTGTTTGTGTGCTGCGGATTGTGTACTGCTGTGCCATGGTACATTGACAGTAAGGTGCTGCAACTTGCCGTCGATAACGAGGCATGTCATGGTCGGTGTTGCTGATTGTGTACTGCTGTGGCACAGTACTGTGAGAGTGCAGTGCTGTAATATGCTCCCGAAACTGGGCCACGTCATGGTCGGTGTACTGCTGATTCTGTACTGCTGTGCCATGGTACTGTGACAGTAAGGTGCTGCAATATGCTGCCGATACCAGGGTTTGTCTTGTTCAGTGTATTGCTGATTGTGTACTGATGTGACGTGGTACTGTGACAGTGCAGTGCTGCAATATGCTGTTGATACCGGGCATGTCTTGGTTGGTGTACGCTGATTGTGTACTGCTGTGCCATGGTACTGTGTCAGTACATTGCCGCAATATGCTGCTGATACTGGGGCATGCCATGGTCAGTGTACCGCTGATTACTGCATCGCTGTGACATGGTACTGTGACAGTGCAGTGCCGCAATATGCCGCCGATGCATGGGCATGTCGTGGTCAGTGTACTGCTGATTGTGTACTGCTGTGACACAGCACCGTGACAGTGCGAAGTGCTGCAATATGCCGCCGATCTGGGGCATGTCATCGCTGGTGTACTGCTGATTGTGTACTGCTGTGCCATGGTACTGTGACAGTACATTGCTGCAATATGCTGCTGATACCGGGCATGTCGTGATCGGTGTACAGCTGATTATGAACTGCTGTGCCATGGTACTGTGACAGTAAGGTGTGGCAATAAGCCGCCGCTACCGGGCATGTCAGCGGTCAGTGTACTGCTGATTGTGTACTGCTGTGAAATGGTACTGTGATGGCGCAGTGCCGCAAAATGCTGCTGATACCGGGCATGTCGCGGCCGTGTACTGCTGATTGTGTTCTGCTGTGCCATGGTACTGTGACAGTAAGGTGCTGCAATATGCCGCCAATACCTGGGCAAGTCAGGGTCAGTGTACTGCTGATTGTGCACAGCTGTGCCATGTTACCGTGACAGTGGGGTGTTGCATTATGCATCCGATACCAGGGCATGTCATGGACGGTATACTGCTGATTGTGTATCGCTGTGCAATGGTACAGTGACGTGTAGTCCTGCAATATGCTGCTGATAGCGGGCATGCCATGGCCGGTTTACTGCTGATTGTGTACTGCTGTGTCATGGTACTGTGATAGTGCAGTCTCACAATATACTACTAATACCGGGCATTCCATGGTCGGGTATCCTGCTGATTGTGTACTGCTGTTCCATGGTACTGTGACAGTGCAGTGCTACAATATGCTGCCAATACCGGGCATGTCATAGTCGGTGTGCTGATTTTGTGCAGCTGTGCCATGGTGCTGTGACAGCACGGTGCTGCTATATGCCGCCGATACCGCGGGTATGTCAGCGGTCGGTGCTGCTGATTGTGTACTGCCATGATATGGTACTGTGACAGTAAGGTGCTGTAGTATGCCGCCGATACTGTGGTGCCGTCGCGGTTGTGTGCTGCTGATTGTGTACTGCTGCACGATGGTACTTTGCCAGTAAAGTGCTGCAATATGCCGCCAATACTGGGGCATGTCATGGTCGGTGTACTGCTGATTGTGTACTTCTGCAATGGTACTGTGACAGTAAGGAGCTGCAATATGCCGCCGATACCTGGGAATGTCAAGGTCGGTGTACTGCTGATTGTGCTGCTGTGCCATGGTACTGTGACAGTGTAGTGCTGCAATATGCTGCCGATACAGGGGCATGTCATGGTCGTGTACTGCTGATTGTATACTGCTGTGCCGTGACTGTGACAGTAACGCATTAGCAATATGCCGCCAATACCGGGCATGTCATTGTTTGTGTGCTGCGGATTGTGTACTGCTGTGCCATGGTACATTGACAGTAAGGTGCTGCAACTTGCCGCCGATAACGAGGCATGTCATGGTCGGTGTGCTGCTGATTGTGTATTGCTGTGCCATGGTGCTGTGACAGTAAGGTGTTGCAATATGCCGCCATTACTGTGGCATGTCATGGTCGGTGTACTGCTGATTGTGTATGGCTGTGCCAAGTACACCCACAGAAAGGTGCTGCAGTATGTTGCCGATACCGGGCATGTCATGGTCGGTACCGCTGAATGCGCATTGCTGTGCCAAGGTACTGTGACAGTAAGGTGCTGCAATTTGCCGCCAATACCGGGCTTGTCATGGTCGGCGTGCTGCTGATTGATTACTGCTATACCATGGTACTGTGACAGTAAGGTGCTGCAATATGCTGCCGATACCAGGACATAGTCATGGTCGGTGTACTGCTGATTGTATACTTGTGCCATGGTACCGTGATGGTGCAGTGCTGCAGTATGCCGCCGATACCGAGGCATGTCATGGTCGGCTGTGCTGATTGTGTATTACTGTGGCACGGTACTGTGACAGTAAGGTGCTGCAATATGCCGCCGATACCGGGCAAGTCATGGTCGGTGTGCTGCTGATTGTGTACTGCTGTGCCATGGTAGTGTGACAGTGCAGGCGGCAACACGCTGCCGATACCATGGCAAGTCATGGCTCGGTGTACTGCTGAATATGTTCTGCTGTGCCATGGTACTGTGACAGTAAGGTTCTGCAATATGCCGCCCATATCGGGGATGCTCATGGTCGGTGTGCTGCTGATTGTGTACTGCTGTGCCATGGTACTGTGACAGTAAGGTGCTGTAATATGCCGCCGATACTGTGGCATGTGATGGTCGGTGTACTGCTGATTGTGTACTGCTGTGCAATGGTAATTTGACAGTAAGGTGCTGCAATATGCTGTCGATACCAGGGCATGTCATGGTCATTGTACTGTTGATTGTGTGCTACTGTGCCATGGTACTGTGACAGTATGGTGCTGAAGTATGCCGCCGGTTCCGTGGCATGTCTTGGTCGGTGTACCGCTGATTGCGCACTGTTGTGTCAAGGTACTGTGACAGTAAGGTGCTTCAATATGCTACCGATACCGAACATGTCATGGTCAGTGTACTGCTGATTGTGTACTGCTGTGACATGGTACTGTGACAGTGCAGTGCTGCAATATTCTGCCGCTATCGAGGCATGTCATGGTCGGTGTACTGCTGATTGCTTACTGCTGTGCCATGGTACTGTGACAGTGCTGCGCTGCCAACATGCTGCTGATACCGGGCATGTAATGGTCAGTGCACCGCTGTGGCATGGTACTGTGACAGTGCAGTGCTTCAATATGCTGCTGATATCGGGCATGTCATGGAGGGTGTGTGTTGGTTGTGAACTGCTGTGCCATGATTAAGGTAAGGTGCAACAGACTTCCTGGAAAACATAAACTGAACTTACAAACTTAAATGGGAGACTGGTGGGCTATAGGTCCTTATCTGCTGACACTGTCTATGTATCTATGTATCTAAAATACGGTGACAGTGCAGTGCTGAAATATGCTGCCAATTCCGGGCATGTCATGGTCAGTGTACAGCTGATTGTGTACTGCTGTGAGATGGTACTGTGACAGTGCAGTGCTGCAATATGCTGCCGATACCAAGGCAAGTCATGGCCGGTTTACTGCTGAATATGTTCTGCAGTGCCATGGTACTGTGACAGTAAGGTGCTGCAATATGCTGTTGGTACCAGGGCACTTCAATGTCAGTGTACCGCTGATTGTGAAAAGCTGTGCCATGGTGCTGTGATAGTAAGGTTCTGCAATATGCTGCCAATATCGGGAATGTCATGGTCGGTGTGCTGCTGATTGTGTACTGCTGTGCCATGGTAGTGTGACAGTGCAGTGCTGCAATACGCCGCCGATACCATGGCAAGTCATGGCCGGTGTACTGCTGAATATGTTCTGCTGTGCCATGGTACTGTGACAGTAAGGTTCTGGAATATGCTGCCCATATCGGGCATGTCATGGTCGGTGTGCTGCTGATTGTGTACTGCTGTGCCATGGTACTGTGACAGTAAGGTGCTGTAATATGCCGCCGATACTGTGGCATGTGATGGTCGGTGTACTGCTGATTGTGTACTGCTGTGCATGGTAATTTTACAGTAAGGTGCTGCAATATGCCGCCGATACCAGGGCATGTCATGGTCATTGTACTGCTGATTGTGTGCTGCTGTGCCATGGTACTGTGACGTGAAGTGCTGCAATATTCTGCCGATACTGGACCGCGTCATGGTCGGTGTACTGCTGATTGTGTGCTGCTGTGCAATGGTACTGTGATAGTGAGGTGCTGCAATTTCCTGCTGATACCAGGGCATGTTATAGTCGGTGTACTGTTGATTGTGTACTACTGTGCCGTAGTACCGTGACAGTGTAGTGCTGAAATATGCTGCCTATAGTGGGGCATGTCATGGTCGGTGTGCTGCTGATTGTGTACTGCTGTGCCATGGAACTGTGACAGTAAGGTGCCGCAGATGCTGAAGATATCGGGCATGTCATGGTCAGAGTGCTGCTGATTGTGTACTGCTGTGCCATTGTACTGTGACAGTATGGTGCTGCAATATGCTGCTGATACCGGGCATGTCATGGTCGGTGTACTGCTGAATGCGACTGCTGTGCCAAGGTACTGTGACAGTAAGGTGCTGCAATTTGCTGCCTATTCCTGGGCTTGTCTGGTCGGTGTGCTGCTGATTGTCTACTGCCATACCATGGTACTGTGACAGTAAGGTGCTGCATTATGCCGCAATACCGGGCATGGCACGGTCGGTGTACTGCTGATTGTGTACTGCTGTGCCATGGTACTGTGACAGGCAGGTGCTGAAGTATGCCGCGGTTCCATGGCATGTCTTGGTCGGTGTACTGCTGATTGCGCATTGCTGTGTCAAGGTACTGTGACAGTAAGGTGTTTCAATATGCTACCGACATCGGAACATGTCATCGGTCAGTGTACTGCTGATTGTGTACTGCTGTGACATGGTACTGTGACAGTGCAGTGCTGCAATATTCCGCCGCTATCGAGGCATGTCATGGTCGGTGTATGCTGATTGCGCATTGCTGTGCCATGGTACTGTGACAGTGCTGTGTTACAATGGTGCCGCGTGCTGCGGGCATGTAATGGCCAGTGCACTGCTGTGGCAAGGCACTGTGACAGCAGTAGCCCAATATGCTGCTGATATCGGGCATGTCATGGAGGGTGTGCTGGTTGTTAACTGCTGTGCCATGATTAAGGTAAGGTGCAACAGACTTCCTGGAAAACATAAACTGAACTTACAAACTTAAATGGGCAGACTGGGTGGCCATAGGCCCTGATTCGCTGACACTGTCTATGTATCTATGTATCCATGATACTGTGACAGTGCAGTGCTGAAATATGCCGCCAATTCGCGGCATGTCATGGTCAGTGTACAGTTGATTGTGTACTGCTGTGAGATGGTACTGTGACAGTGCAGTGCTGCAATATGCCGCCGATACCAAGGCAAGTCACGGCCGGTTTACTGCTGAATATGTTCTGCTGTGCCATGGTACTGTGACAGTAAGGTGCTGCAATATGTTGTGGTACCAGGGCACTTCAATGTCAGTGTACCGCTGATTGTGAAAAGCCGTGCCATGGTGCTGTGATAGTAAGGTTCTGCAATATGCCGCCAATATCGGGAATGTCATGGTCGGTGTGCTTGCTGATTGTACTGCTGTGCCATGGTAGTGTGACAGTGCAGTTGCAATATGCCGCCGATACCATGGCAAGTCATGGCCGGTGTACTGCTGAATATGTTCTGCTGTGCCATGGTACTGTGACAGTAAGGTTC
Organism: Neoceratodus forsteri; assembly: GCA_016271365.2. Lineage (NCBI taxonomy): Eukaryota > Metazoa > Chordata > Ceratodontiformes > Ceratodontidae > Neoceratodus > Neoceratodus forsteri. Next base: position 762,368,857 of record CM028138.1, on the reverse strand, counting down.
TGCAATATGCTGCCCATATCGGGCATGTCATGGTCGGTGTGCTGCTGATTGTGTACTGCTGTGCCATGGTACCGTGACAGTAAGGTGCTGTAATATGCTTCCGATACTGTGGCATGTGATGGTTGGTGTACTGCTGATTGTGTACTGCTGTGCCATGGTAATTTGACAGTAAGGTGCTGCAATATGCTGCCGATACCAGGGCATGTCATGGTCATTGTACTGCTGATTGTGTACTGCTGTGCCATGGTACTGTGGACGGTGAAGTGCTGCAATATTCTGCCGATAACGGATCATGTCATGGTCGGTGTACTGCTGATTGTGTGCTGCTGTGCAATGGTACTGTGACAGTGAGGTGCTGCAATTTCTGCTGATACCAGGGCATGTTATAGTCGGTGTATTGGTTGATTGTGGCATTACTGTGCCGTAGTACTGTGACAGTGTAGTGCTGCAATATGCTGCCTATAGTGGTAAGGGCATGGTCGGTCGGGTGCTGCTGATTGTGTACTGCTGTGCCATGGAACTGTGACTAAGGCGTTGCAGTATGCTGAAGATATCGGGAATGTCATGGTCAGAGTGTTGCTGATTGTGTACTGCTGTGCCATTGTACTGTGACAGTATGGTGCTGCAATAAGCCGCTGATACCGGGCATGTCATGGTCGGTGTACTGCTGAATGCGCATTGCTGTGCCAAGGTACTGTGACATTAAGGTGCTGCAATTTGCTGCCAATTCCTGGGCTTGCCGCGGTCGGTGTACCGCTGATTGTATACTGTTGTGCCATGGTACTGTGATGGTGCAGTGCTGCAGTATGCTGCCGATACCGAGGCATGTCATGGTCGATTTGTTGATTGTGTAATGCTGGTCACGGTTCTGTGACAGTAAGGTGCTGCAATATGCTGCTGATACCGGGGTTTGTCATGGTCGGTGTACTGCTGATTGTTTCCTGCTGTGGCATAGTACTGTGACAGTAATGTGCTGCAATATGCTGCTGGATACCGGGCCATGTCATGGTCGGTGTACTGCTGATTGTGTACTGCTGTGCCATGATACTGTGACAGTAAGGTGCTGCAATATGCTGCCGATACTCGGGCATGTCATGGTCGGTGTACTACTGATTGAAAACCCCTGTGCCATGGTACTTGACAGTAACGCGGCTGCAATATTCTGCAAATACCGCGTCATGGTCGGTGTACTGCTGATTTTGTGCTGCTGTGCCATGTTACTGTGACAGTGCAGTGCTGCTATATGCCGCCGATACCAGCGCATATCACGGTCGGTGTACAGCCGGATTGTGTACTGCTGTGCCATGGAACTGTGACAGTAAGGTGCTGCAGTATGCCGTCGATATCAGGGCATGTCATGGTCAGAGTTCTGCTGATTGTGTACTGCTGTGCCATTGTACTGTGACAGTATGGTGCTGTAATATGCTGCTGATACCGGGCATGTCATGGTCGGTACTGCTGAATGCGTATTGCTGTGCCAAGGTACTGTGACAGTAAGGTGCTGCAATTCCGCTGCCAATTCCTGGGCTTGTCGTGGTCGGTGTGCTGCTGATTGTGTACTGCTATACCATGGTACTGTGACAGTAGGTGCTGAATATGCTGCCGATACCGGGACATGTCGTGGTCGGTGTACCGCTGATTGTATACTGTTGTGCCATGGTACTGTGATGGTGCAGTGCTTCAGTATGCTCGCCGATACCGAGGCATGTCATGTTCGGATGGTTGATTGTGTACTGCTGTGTCACAGTACTGTGACAGTAAGGTGCTGCAATATGCTGCTGATACGGGGCTTCACGCGGTCAGTGTACTACTGATTGTTTACGCTGTGGCATAGTACTGTGACAGTAAGGTGCTGCAATATGCTGCTGATACCGGGCATGTCATGGTCGGTGTACTGCTGATTGTGTACTGCTGTGCAATGGTACTGTGACAGTAAGGTGCTGCAATATGCCGCCTCACCAGGCATGTCATGGTCAGTGTACTACTGATTGTGTACCTCTGTGCCATGGTACTGTGACAGTAACGTGCTGCAATATGCTGCAAATACCGGGCATGTCATGGTCGGTACTGCTGATTTTGTGCTGCTGTGCCATGTTACTGTGACAGTGCAGTGCTGCAATATGCCGCCGATACCGGGCATGTCATGGTTGGTGTTCTGCTGATAATGTACTATTGTGCCATGGTACTGTGACAGTAAGGTGCTGCAATATGCTGCCGATACCGGGCACATCACGGTCAGTGTACTGCCCATTGTGTACTACTGTGCCATAGTACTGTGACAGTAAGGTGCTGCAATATACTGCTTGATACGCGTATGTCGGCGCCTGAGTGCTGCTGATCGGTGCTGCTGTGCCATGCTACTGTGACAGTCAAGCGCTGAAATATGCTTCGATTATGGGGCATGTCATGGTCAGTGTACTGCTGCTTGTGTACTGCTGTGACATATTAATGTGACAGTAAGGTGCTGCAATATGCCTGCCGATACTGTGCATGTCGCGGTCTGTGTACTGCTGATTGTGTACTGCAGTGCCGCGGTTCTGTGACAGTAAGGTGCTGCAGTTTGCCGTCCGATACCGGGCATGTCATGGTCGGTGTTGCTATTTGTGTACTGCTGTGCCATGGAACTGTGACAGTGCAGTGCTGCAATATGCCCTCCGGTCCGGGCATGTCAGGTCGGTGTGCTGCTGATTGTGTACTGCTGTGAGATGGTACTGTGACAGTAATGTGCTGCAATTTCTGCTGATAACGGGTCATGTCATGGTCAGTGTAATGCTGTTTGTGTACTGCCGTGCCACAGAACTGTGAGAGTGCAGTGCTGTAATATGCTCCCGAAACTGGGCTGTGTCATGTTCGGGTACTGCTGATAGTGCACTTACAGTGTCATGGTACCGTGATAGTGCAGTGCCGCAATATGCGCCAATATCGGGCAGTCATGGTCGGTGTACTGCTGATTCTGTACTGCTGTGCCATGGTACTGTGACAGTAAGGTGCCGCAACATGCTGCCGATACCAGGGTATGTCTTGTTCAGTGTATTGCTGATTGTACTGATGTGACGTGGTACTGTGACAGTGCAGTGCTGCAATATGCTGTTGATACCGGGGCATGTCTTGGTTGGTGTACTGCTGATTGTGTACTGCTGTGCCATGGTACTGTGTCAGTACATTGCCGCAATATGCTGCTGATACCGGGCATGCCATGGTCAGTGTACTGCTGATTACGCATGCCGTGACATGGTACCGTGATAGTGCAGTGCTGCAATATGCTGCCGATACATGGGCATGTCATGGTCAGTGTACTGCTGATTGTGTACTGCTGTGACACAGTACTGTGACAGTGCAGTGCTGCAATATGCTGCCGATACTGGGGCATGTCATCGCTGGTGTACTGCTGATTGTGTTCTGCTGTGCCATGGTACTGTGACAGTACAGTGCTTGCAATATGCCGCTGATACCGGAGCATTTCATAGTCGGTGTGTGCTGATTGTGCACTGCTGTGCACTGGTACTGTGACAGTAAGGTGCTGCAGTATGCCGTCGATACCGGGCATGTCATTGTCAGTGTACCGCTGATTGTGTACTGTTGCGCCGCGGTACTGTGACAGTACATTGCTGCAATATGCTGCTGATACCGGGCATGTCATGATCGGTGTACAGCTGATTATGAACTGCTGTGCCATGGTACTGGTGACAGTAAGGTGCGGCAATATGCCGCGATACCGGGCATGTCATGGTCAGTGTACCTGATTGTGTACTGCTGTGAAATGGTACTGTGATGGCGCAGTGCTGCAAAATGCTGCTGATACCGCGCGTGCCGCGGCCGTGTACTGCTGATTGTGTTCTGCTGTGCCATGGTACTGTGTCAGTAAGGTGCTGCAATATGCTGCCAATACCCGGCAAGTCAGGTCAGTGTACTGCTGATTGTGTACAGCTGTGCCATGTTACTGTGACAGTAAGGTGCTGCATTATGCATCCGATACCAGGGCATGTCGATGGCCGGTATACTGCTGATTGTGTAATGCTGTGCAATGGTACAGTGACTGTGTAGTCCTGCAATATGCTGCTGATAGCGGGCATGCCATCGGCCGGTATACTGCTGATTGTGTACTGCTGTGTCATGGTACCGTGATAGTGCAGTGCTACAATATACCACTAATACCGGGCATTCCATGGCCGGTATCCTGCTGATTGTGTACTGCTGTTCCATGGTGCTGCGGCAGTGCAGTGCTGCAATATGCTGCCAATACCGGGCATGTCATAGTCGGTGTACTGCTGATTTTGTGCAGCTGTGCCATGGTGCTGTGACAGTACGGTGCTGCAATATGCCGCCGATACCGTGGGCATGTCATGGTCGGCGCTGCTGATTGTGTACTGCTATGATATGGTACTGTGACAGTAGGTGCTGTAGTATGCTGCCGATACTGTGGCATGTCGCGGTCGGTGTGTTGCTGATTGTGTACTGCTGCACGATGGTACTTTGCCAGTAAAGTGCTGCAATATGCCGCCGATACTGGGGCATGTCATGGTCGGTGTACTGCTGATTGTGTACTTCTGTGCGATGGTACTGGTGACAGTAAGTGAGCTGCAATATGCGTCGATACCTGGGGAATGTCAAGGTCGTGTACTGCTGATTGTGTGCTGCTGTGCCATGGTACTGTGACAGTGTAGTGCTGCAATATGCTGCCGATCAGGGGCATGTCATGGTCGGTGTACTGCTGATTGTATACTGCTGTGCCATGGTACTGTGACAGTAACGATTAGCAATATGCTGCCAATACCTGGGCATGTCATTGTTTGTGTGCCGCGGATTGTGTACCGCTGTGCCATGGTACATTGACAGTAAGGTGCTGCAACTTGTCCGTCGATAACGCAGGCATGTCATGGTCGGTGTGTTGCTGATTGTGTATTGCTGTGCCATGGTGCTGTGACAGTAAGGTGTTGCAATATGCCGCCATTACTGTGGCATGTCATGGTCGGTGTACTGCTGATTGTGTATGGCTGTGCCAAGTACACTCACAGAAAGGTGCTGCAGTATGTTGTCGATACCGCATGTCATGGTCGTGTACTGCTGAATTCGATTGCTGTGCCTAAGGTACTGTGACAAGGTGCTGCAATTGCTGCCAATACCGGGGCTTGTACGCGGTCGGCGTGCTGCTGATTGATTACCGTTATACCATGGTACTGTGACGTAGGTGCTGCAATATGCCGGCCGATACCAGGACATGTCAAGGTCGGTGTACTGCTGATTGTATACTGTTGTGCCATGGTACTGTGATGGTGCAGTGCTGCAGGATGCCGTCAACCGGGCATGTCATGGTCGATGTGCTGATTGTGTATTACTGTGGCATGGTACTGTGACAGTCAGGTGCTGCAATATGCTGCCGATACCGGGCATGCCGGTCGGTGTGTTGCTGATTGTTTATCGCTGTGGCATAGTACTGTGACAGTGCAGTGCTGAAATATGCTGCCAATTCTGGGGCATGTCATGGTCAGTGTACAGCTGATTGTGTACTGCTGTGGAGATGGTACTGTGTGACAGTGCGAGCTGCAATATGCTGCCAATACCAAGGCAAGTCATGGCGGTTTACTGCTGAATATATTCTGCTGTGCTACGGTGCCTGGCACGGAAGGTGCTGCAAAATGCTGTTGGTACCAGGGCACTTCAATGTCAGTGTACTGCTGATTGTGAAAGCTGTGCCATGGTGCTGTGATAGTAAGGTTCTGCAATATGCTGTCAATATCGGGAATACGTCATGGTTGGTGTGCTGCTGATTGTGTACCGCTGCGCTGCCATGGCAGTGGTGACAGCAGCGCGTCAATACGCCGCCGATACCGGCGGTGCAAGATATGGCGGTACTGCTGAATATGTTCTGCTGTGCCGTGGTACTGTGACAGTAAGTTTCGTGAATATGCCGCCAATATCGGGGTACGTCAGTCGGTGTGCTGCTGTTTGTGTACTGCTGTGCCATGGTACCGTGACAGAGGTGCTGTAATATGCTGCCGATTCTGTGGCATGTGATGGATGGTGTACTGCTGATTGTGTACTGCTGTGCCATGGTAATTTGACAGTAAGGTGCTGCGATATGCCGTCGATGCCAGGGCATGTCGCGTCATTGTACTGTTGATTGTGTGCTGTGCCATGGTACTGTGACGGTGAAGTGCTGCGTAATATTCTGCCGATACCGGATCATGTCATGGTCGGTGTACTGTTGATTGTGTGCTGCTGGCAATGGTACTGTGACAGTGAGGTGCTGCACTTCCCGCTGATACCAGGGCATGTTATAGTCGGTGTATCGCTGATTGTGTACTACTGTGCCATAGTACTGTGACAGTGTAGTTGCATTTTGCTGCCTATAGTGTGTGGGCTGCCGCGGTCGTGTGCTGGTTGACTGTACTGCTGTGCCATGGAACTGTGACAGTAAGGTGCCGCAGTATGCTGAAGATATCGGGCATGTCATGGTCAGAGTGTGCTGATTGTGTACTGCTTGCCATTGTACTGTGACAGTATGGTGGTGCAATATGCTGCTGATACCGGGCATGTCATGGTCGGTGTATTGCTGAATGCGCATTGCTGTGCCAAGGTACTGTGACAGGCAGGTGCTGCAATTTGCCGCCAATTCCTGGGCTTGTCATGGTCGGTGTAAGGGTTGATTGTGTACTGCTATACCATGGTACTGTGACAGTAAGGTGCTGAATATGCTGCCGATACCGGACATGTCGCTGGTCGGTGTACTGGCTGATTGTATACTGTTGTGCCAGTGGTACTGTGATGGTGCAGTGCCGCAGTATGCCGCCGATACCGAGGCATGTCATGGTCGTATTTGTTGATTGTGTAATGCCGTGTCACGCTATCAGACAGTAAGGTGCTGCACATGCCGCTGATACCGGGCTTTGTCGCGGTCGTTGTACTGCTGATTGTTTACTGTTGCATAGTACTTGTGAGCGTGCAGTGCTGCAATATACTGCTGATACCGGGCATGTCATGGTCGTGTAACGTGCTGATTGTACTGCTGTGCCATGATACTGTGGCAGTAAGGTGCTGCAATATGCTGCCGGTCGGGGCATGTCATGGTCGGTGTACTACTGATTGTGTACCTGTGCCATGGTAATTTGGACAGTAACGTGCTGCAATATTCTGCAACACCGGGCACGTCATGGTCGGTGTACTGCTGATTTTGTGTTGGTGCCAGTGTTATCTGACAGTGCAGTGTTGCTGTATGCTGCCGATACCGGCGCGATATCACGGTCGTGTATCATGGATTGTGTACTTGTGCCATGGAACTTGTGACAGGGTGTGCCGCAGTATGCCGCCGATATCAGGGCATGTCACGGTCAGAGTGTTGCTGATTGTGTACTGCTGTGCCATTGTACCGTGACAGTATGGTGCTGTAACATGCCGCTGATACCGGGCATGTCATGGTCGGTGTACTGCTGAATGCGCTCTGCTGTGCCAGGTACTGTGACAGTAAGGTGCTGCAATTGCTGCCATTCCTGGGCTTGTCATGGTCGGTGTGCTGCTGATTGTGTACTGCTTGCGACTGCGGTACTGCACAGTAAGGTGCTGAATAGCCGATGCACCGGACATGCCGGTCGGTGTACTGCTGATTGTATACCGTTGTGCCATGGTACTGTGATGGTGCAGTGCTTCAGTATGCCGCCGCTACCGAGGCATGTCATGTTCGACGGTTGATTGTACCGCTGTGTCACGGTACTGTGACAGTATGGTGCTGCAATATGCTGCTGATACCGGGCTTGTCATGGTCAGTGTACTACTGATTGTTTACTGCTGTGGCATAGTACTGTGACAGTAAGGTGCTGCAAAATGCTGCTGATACCGGGCATGTCATGGTCGGTGTACTGCTGCTGATTGTGGCTGCTGTGCCATGGTACTGTGACAGTAAGGTGCTGCAATATGCTGCTGATACCAGGGCGTCATGGTCAGTGTACTACTGATTGTGTACCCCTGTGCCATGGTACCGTGATGTAACGCGTTGGGCAATATCCTGCAAATACCGGGGCATGTCATCGGTCGGTGTACCGCTGATTTTGTGCTGCTGTGCCATGTTACTGTGACAGTGCAGTGCTGCAATATGCCGTCATACCGGGCATGTCGCGGTTGGTGTTCTGCTGATTGTGTACTATTGTGCCATGGTACTGTGACAGTAAGGTGCTGCAATATGCCGCCAATACCGGGCACATCACGTCAGTGTACTGCCCATTGTGTACTACTGCTGTGCCATAGTACTGTGACAGTGCGTGCCGTAACATACTGTTGATACCTTGGCATCGGGTCTGAGTGCTGATCGTGGTGCTGCTGTGCTATGGTACTGTGACAGTCAAGCGCTGAAATATGCATCCGACACGGGCATGTCATGGTCAGTGTACTGCTGTTTGTGTACTGCCGTGTGACATGGTAATGTGACAGTAAGGTGCTGCAATATGCTGCCGATACTGGTATGTCATGGTCTGTACTGCTGATTGTGTACTGCGGTGCCAGTGGTTCTGTGACAGGTGCTGCAGTTTGCCGTATACCGGGCATGTCATGGTCGGTGCTGCTAATTGTGTACTGCTGTGCCATGGAACTGTGATAGTGCAGTGCTGCAATATGCCTCTGATACCGCGGCGTCAAGGTCGGTGTGCCGTTGATTGTGTACCGCCGTGAGATGGTATCGTGACAGTAATGCGCCGCAATTTTTCGCTGATAACTGGTCGCGTCATGGGTCAGTGTAATGCTGTTTGTGTACTGCTGTGCCACAGTACTGTGAGAGTGCAGTGCTGTAATATGCCCTCAAACGGCCAGCGTCATGTCTGGTACTGCTGATAGTGCACTACAGTGTCATGGTACTGTGATAGTGCAGTGCTGCAATATGCGGCCATTACCGGGCATGTCATGGTGTGTACTGCTTTTTCTGTACTGCTGTGCCATGGTACTGTGACAGGTAAGTTGCAACAGTCGTCGATACTAGGGTATGTCTTGTTCAGCTATTGTTGATGTGTACCGATGTGACGTGGTACCGTGACAGTGCACGTCTGCAACATGCTCGTTGATACCGGGCATGTCTTGGTTGGTGTACTGCTGATTGTGTACCGCTGTGCCATGGTACCGTCAGTACATTGCCGCATTACGTTGCTGATACTGGGGCATGCCATGGTCAGTGTACCGCTGGATTACCGCATCGCTGTGACATGGTACTGTGACAGTGCAGTGCTGCAATATGCCGCCGATACATGGGCATGTCATGGTCAGTGTACCGCTGATTGTGTACCGCTGTGACACAGTACTGTGACAGTGCAGTGCTGCAATATGCCGTCCGATACTGGGGCATGTCATCGCGGTGTACTGCTGATTGTGTTCTTGCTGTGCCATGGTACTGTGACAGAACAGTGCTGCAATATGCTGCCGATACCGAGCATTTCATAGTCGGTGTGTTGCTGATTGTGCACCGCTGTGCACTGGTACTGTTACAGTAAGGTGCTGCAGTATGCCGCCGATACCGGGCATGTCATTGTCAGTGTACTGCTGATTGTGGACTGTTGTGCCATGGTACTGTGACAGTACATTGCTGCAATATGCTGCTGATACCGGGCATGTCATGATCGTTGTACAGCTGATTATGAACTGCTGTGCCATGGTTTTCATGACAGTAAGGTGCGGTAATTATGCCGCGATACCGTGCATGTCATGGTCAGTGTACCGCTGATTGTGTACTGCTGTGAAATGGTACTGTGATGGCGCAGTGCTGAAAAATGCTGCCATTTCCTACCTACTGGATAAGCTGCAGATCCTAGTTAACCAGCAGCCTACTTCTTCCTACCCCATCCCCCAGAACTGCCTTATGACTATCCCATGCATGCTTGAATTCCACCACTGATTTTGACTCCACAACCTCCTTCGGAAGGCCGCTCCATGCATCCACAACCCTCTCTGAAAAAAATACTTTAAATTACCTCTGAGCCGCCCCTCTATTTTCAAATTGTGCCCTCTTGTTCTTGCACCTCTTTTTTTGAAAGATGCTACCCTCTTGGACTTTGTTGATTCCTTGAGGTACTTGGCGTTTCTATCATGTCCCCCTCTCCCTTCTTTCCTCGAGGCTATACATATTAAGCTCCTTAAGTCTCTCTTCATATGTCTTCCGTGCAGACCCTGCACCATTTTAGTTGCCCTCCTCTGGACAGCTTCCATCCTGTCTATGTCTTTGCGGAGATTGGGTCTCCAGAACTGCACACAATACTCCAGATGGGGTCTCACCAGCTGTCTGTACAGAGGATAATAACTTCCTGTTTTCTACTGGTGATGCCTCTCTATGCATCCCAGTATCCCCCAACCCTCCTTGCTGCCCTCTCACATTGCTTGCCCGTCTTTAGGTCATCTGATATGACTACCCCAGGTCCCTTTCCATTTTTTGTTGTTAGTATCTCACCCCATTGTGTACTCTTCCCTGGGTTTTGTTTCCCAGGTGCATTACCTTGCACTTCTTAGCATTGAATCTAAGCTGCCATACATTTGACCATTCCTCTAACCTTGCCAAGTCCTTTCTCATCCTTTCCACCCCACCCTGTGCATCAACTCTGTTGCAGATCTTAGTGTCATCTGCAAAGAGACATACTTTTCCTTCCAGTCCTTCTGCAATGTCGCTTATAAAGACATTGAAGAGGACCAGTCCTAATACTGAACCCTGCGGTACCCCACTAGTAACCCCCCTTTCTTCTGAGTGGACTCCATTTACTATTACTCTCTGTGTCCTATTCTCCAGCCAATTCTTTACCCAGGCTGTCATCTTGGGACCCACTCCCAGGCTGGCTAACTTGCATATTAATCTTTTGTGTGGGACTGTGTCAAATGCCTTGCTAATGTCTAGGTAGGCCATGTCTACAGCCCCTCCTGATCTACTACTTTGGTCACCCAGTCAAGAAATCTATCAGATTCGTCTGGCATGACCTTCCGCTGTGAATCCATGCTGCCTAGGGTCCTGTGCCCTCTGGCCTCTAGATACTCGACAATTCTTTCCTTTAGAAGTGATTCCATCATTTTCCCTATCACTGAGGTTAAACTAACAGGTCTATAGTTTCCTGCTTCTGCCTTGCTCCCACTTTTGTGAGGGGAATCACATCTGCCCTCCTCCAGTCCTCGGGTACCACCCCATCCTCCCATGATTTGTTAAAAGGGTAGTCAGTGGTGTCACTAGTTCTACCCTTAGTTCTTTTAGAATTCTGGGATGAATCCCATCAGGCCCCATTGCTTTGTCCACCTTCAGTTTTAAGAGTTCTTTCAGAACCCTTTGTTCTGTAAATGGGCGTATCAACTTCCGTATCCAGAGTGTTACTACTGTTTGTTTTATGTACCTCCCCTCTTCCTTTGTAAATACTGAGCAAAATATTTGTTTAGTATCTCTGCCTTTTCACAGTCTCCCTCTGCCCACCTCCCTCCCTTTATTAAGCCTCACTATCCCTCCCTTGGTCTTCCTTCGCTCCCTGATGTACCTATAAAAGGTTTTATCCCCTTCTTAACTGGGTTGGCTATCTTTTCCTCGGTTTGGGCCTTTGCTGTTTTGACTGCCTTCCCAGCCTCCTTTTGCTTTATGATACAGTTCTCTGTCCTGCTCCTTCTAGATTCCTTGTACATCCTGAATGCTTTCTTTTCTCTTGAACCTTCACTGCCACTTCCTTTGAGAACCATAGTGGTTTCTTACATCGCCTTGTTTTGTTTATTTGCTTCACACAAAGGCTCGTTACCTCTGTGATGGCAGTTTTATTATTCCCATTGTTCTTCCACCCTCCTTCCTGCCCATTTGCTAGTGCGTTCCTTAGGCACTCACCCATTTCGGCAAAGTCAGCCCTCCTAAAGTCCAGTACTTTTGTCTTTGTATGGCTTGACTCTATTGCTGTGTTTATTGTAGAACCATACTGTTCGATGGTGCTAGTTCCCAGATGGCTACCCACTTCTACATCTGTAATCCTCTCACCATCTCCATTTGAGAGAATCAAGTCTAATATTGCTCCCTCTCAGGTGGGCTCAGTACTAGTTGTCTAAGGCATGCCCCTGTAGGGCATCTAGAATAACTGCACTCTTTAAGTGGCAGCTGCAACTGCACTCCAGTTAACATCTGGCATATTCAGATCACCCATCAGCAATATCTCCCTTTTTCTGCCATTCTAAGTATACTTTCTATCATTTCCCTGTCCATTTCCTCCCTGGAGAAGGGGTCTGTATACAACCCCTCATGCCAGACAGTGGTGCCATTGCCTGTCTCCAAATTTACCCACAGTGCTTCTTCTCCTCCCTGTGTACCTTTTTGTTCTGTTGCTTTTATTCCTTCCCTTATGTAAAGAACTACTCCTCCTCCTCTTTTACCCTCCCTGTCCCTCCTGTACACAGTGTATCCTGGTATGTTTATGTCCCAGTCATGGTTTTGTGTGTACCATGTTTCTGTGACTGCCACGATATCCAGATGTTCTTCCTCCATCAAGGCCACTAATTCAGGAAGCTTGTTACCCAGACTACGGGCATTAGTACTCTTTTCCAGTGCTTCAGTCACCATGAGACCTTTCTCAGGGGTCTTTCTTTGTCTAGTTCCGTACAACCCTATTTTGGCTGTTTCTATGGATTAAGGTCTATCATCCCTCACTAGGCTAGTGTGGCTTGTTTTATCTGAGTGGTAACCTTTGTCTAGTTGAGAGAAATGTATGATCGTTTCTGCTTAAAATAATGTATGGTATCCCATGTAACATGGGACAGTTCAGATTAGTTCTGAGAGGTAAAACTGGGGGATATATGTGTAGGGTAGTGAAGGGGTAGGGACAGAGATGCTCTGTGTGGTACAAGAAGAATGTGACCCTTATGTGGGGCAGTTGAGAGGCATTGAAAAGTATAGCTACATATTTATTTTTTTTTTTAAATTTTATTTATTTACTTTATTGTAGTCTTTAGTAACTGGATAAGGCCCACTAGCCACAAGTGCCTGTTTTCAGGGACAACCTGGGAGCACTGGGTGGTTAAGTGACTTGCTCAGAGTCACACAGTATGCAAGTGGAGGTTGTGAGAATCAAATCTAGGTCTGGTCTGCTGGCTGTACCAAGCTCGTTCACAGTTCATTACTCTAACTTTTAGGCTAGAAGGGCACACAGCCAAATCTCATTGCCAGGTGTGACCCAGGAGGTCGGATCAAGGTGTGCAGAGTAACAATAAGAGCAGCAAATTCAGCAGAGGTACCCAAATAACACCATCATGAAACAGGTATATAAAATGAGTGAGTACAATGTACATGAATACTTTACAACAGTGCAGCCTTGAGACAATTTCAGCTACATTCAGAGGAATGATTAGGCCAAGACACAGGACTCTTCATCAGATGTTTGTCAGAAAGCACAGCCAGTTAAATGCCTTATTTACGGGGAAATGGAGAGACAAGTTCTGAGTGGTAACATAAGGGACCTCCCCCCCCAATATGGGACAGTTGAGAGAGATGGACAGAGCAGTTCTGCTGATAAACTATGGGATGTCCCTCCAAACATGGGAAAGTTTATTGGACAGAGAGGTTCTGAGTAGTAAATGGAAAGTTTATTGGACAGAGAGGTTCTGAATAGTTAATGGAGGAATACCCCTCCCTTTGTGGGACAGTTAGAAGGTACGTACAGAGAAATTCTGAGAGGTGAAATGATAAATGCCTCCCGTAATGCCGAACAGTAGATTGGTAATGACAGATGGACTTCTGAATAGTTAAAAGAAGGGCGTCCCTTATAAAGAAGGACAACTGAAAGGTACAATTTATATTATAAATCAAAGCACATTGCAAACTGGGGACAGCAAATATTGACTTTGAGAATCAGGACATTCATCAGTCCCTAAGAGATTCTAGTGTTAATATGCCTATCGTCATATTTAATAAAAAAAAAAGTCACTATAAAATGAATATAGACATATTTAGTATCAATGGATAATAGATAAACTGTGCTTCAAACGTCAGCTGAAATTTACCATAACGGTTGATTTATGATTGCTGGTAGCACGCAGTAGTCAACATATTGCTTCCTACAGGATGTTCTGGCTGAGAACTCAGTGCAGAGACAGCAAGCCAACAACACAATGTAATGGCACACTTTAACATAGAAACATAGAAGGTGTTGGCAGAAAAGGACCAGTAGGCCATCTAGTCTGCCCTATTTTCCCTGCCTAACACTACACCCCGGACTCTGTTTGGTCACAGGTGTCCCTCCTCTCCCTTGCCTTTTTTAATTATAACATTGTGCCTATTACACATGTTTGAAGCTTGCCTTGGTCTTTGCCCCTACCACCTCTTGTGACAACCTGTTCCAGGCATCCACCACCCTTTCCATAAAGAAGTATTTCCTCACATTCCTCTTTGATTGCTCCCCTCTTAAGCTTCATAGTATGCCCATGTATTCTGGTGCTTTCCTCATATGAGACTCCTCTCCTAAACCTTATTAACACCGGGTGAGGTACTGATACGTTTCAATCATGTCCCCTCTTGCTCTCCTCTACTCATTTTTTAAGCAATAATATTTTTTCATAAAAAGAGTCCATAGTGAAAACTGCAAAGGGATACTTTTTGTATTTCTTTTTTTTACTTCAGTCTTTACTCAGTAAGTTGGCGCAGCACACAGTTAGGGAAAAAGGAATAAGAACATCATACTAATGGTACATTCATATGGTATGAATATATGTATTGCAGCATATCCAATATGTCAGGTTATTCCACAGTTTATGTAAAAATTATACCCAAATATACATCATAGCATTGTTATCATAATAAAACATACCCTTTATATAAATTTGAACATCATCATTTTAGTTTCTGGTCCTAATTTCCCTACATTGTGGACTTCAATCCCTTAAGTTCCTGCTAACCTTCTATATGTTATGGTATGATAAGTGCATGCTTGTCCATTGTATATACTATCCTACCCTTCCAACAGTTATTAAACCAGTCCATTTGATTCCATACCCTAAAAACATAGAAACATAGACTTAACTCTGCCAATAAAGGATCTAGTAACTGTATTCACAATCATTTTAGAGCAATGCTTTGACTACCAAATCATAAACATGACATTTTCAGTTGCACAGACCCATAGTATTAAGAGTGAAACAAAAGCCTTGTATTGGATAAGTGACATTATACAATGGCAATAAAATTTCTTGTTCCCTGATTGGTCAGTGTGTGCCTTGGACAGTGATGTTATTGAACAATAACATCACTGTATGAAGTCCAGGCACACAAGTGACTCGATACAACAGTAATGAAATCCCCTCCTCCCCATGAAGCCACGGGAAGTGACAGTACCTTGAAGCGTCACAGCTCACTCATAATTGGAGCTGTTTTCGCGCTTACACTACAGATGCTCGTTCCTTGACTGTGGCGCACATCTGTGTTTTACACGGCATTACAAATTTTAAAAAAAACAAAATAAAGCAAATACAAAGCCGTACCTGCAGTCGGCTTTTTCACACACTCATAATTGGAGCCGTTTTACCGTGCACTACAGCTGATGCTCGTTCCTTGACTGTATTGGAGCCATCTTATTTCACAGTACAAATTAAAAAACATTACAAATTAAAAAAAAAAAAAAAAAGCGAAAATAAAACAAATACAAAGCCGTACCTGCAATCGGCTTTTCACCACAGCAGAGCTGCGTTCGAATGTGCTGGAGGCCCGCTGCATTCGCCAATCAGCTCAGTGTCCACACTTTCTACTCAACAAAATAAATGCCCCCACTGTAAAATGCTTTATTTTCAACAGATTTTAAAAATATTAAAAGCGGCAAGGTAACAAGCTGGAGCCACGATTTGCCACTGTGACAACACAAGGGTGTGTGTGATAACAGAAAGAAACCTGTAGACAGGCAAACCGAAGGCAGCATATGCTCACAGCACCATCTAGTGTGCAAAACAGAAACTGTGGATTTTTTTTTAAAACATGTACTTCCACACATGAAAAATGATCAAAAAAGACCCAAAAATATATATTTTCCGTTTTTTCTTCTATCATAAAAAATTAGCCATTGTATAATAGCAATAAGGCACTCCAGGGATGTGTGTTATCGTGTAATAACGTCACTCCTGGGGTGGTGGAAGCTTACTTCGGCTTAGCCTGGGTAGCTTCAACCCCACCCAGGAGTGACGTTATTACCACCTATCGTGCTTATTGTATTAACTGTGTTCATCATACCACACTCTTGGTTATTAGTTATAATTTAGGGATATCACTTAATTAATAAATTAAATTCATTCCCTTCCATCCCATGCATTGCATGATTTTGAAACTATAATGTTTTGAAAAGGTACACTGTGAGACCTCAAGTAGTATGACACAGGTCACCACGGATAACATCAACTCTGATGCTAGAATGAGGGTAGAACAGGACTGTGATGAGGGTACATAAATAGAGGGATATGGGGTTAATCCTGAATGACTGTGACATCAGCATTCTCCTTTACCATGCCATATATTATATATAGAACAATACATGGGTAGTATATATAACAAGAATTATAAACACAGACAAGGTACTGGATGCTACATAAACCCCAATAGTAAAGCTAGAGGGGGTTCATGCAAGCATCCCACCCTGAGGGTGGGTGTAAAATTGTAGTTTTTATCCACTGCCCCATGTGTTGCTTTATATAGTTGCTGTGGAGCATTTTTTCATTGCAGCAATTATATAAATAGAAATTGATGTCTGTGCCGGTCGGTTTGAAGGTGCCGATGAAGTGTGTGCATAAAAGACAAGCAAGAATGCAATCAGCACATGCAAGGAGAAAGGAAAACATGGTGCGTGTTCACTGTTATAACCAGCTGGTTATAACAGCGAATGATAACTGGGTTTCCCTATGGGAAGAGACACTCCCCAGTTATTATATTGTCAGAATATTCAGCACACTTGAGTAAAACTCAATTCAGTACAGTAGCATTTAGTACAGTGATGTTCACACTCACAAAACTGATGTCCAACTGCTTGGCAAAATTTGGCACCATGCTGCTGATCAAACAGCAAGTATGACAGTGTTTTTTTACCAAGCACTTAGTATGGGCAACCAACTCATGCACTGAGAAAAGTACCTGAGAAAGCCTTTATTTTCTGCAGTACACTGATGTTCACCTAAGTGCTCCATTACTGTAGGATTGCTGTTCTAAAGTCAGTAATGTCTTGCAAGGAGAATCAGAGTTTAAACAAGAATTATCACATGCATTAAGTAACATAGAAACATAGAATATGACAGCAGATAAGGACCACTTGGCCCACCTAGTCTGCCCATTTCCCTACCTAACGGATAAGCTGCAGATCATAGTTAACCAACAGCCTACTTCCTCCTACCTCCCACTAGAATTGCCTTATGTCTGTCCCATGCATTCTTGATTTCCCCCACTGTTTTTCTCTCTACAACCTCCTCAGGAAGGCTGTTCCATGTATCCACAACCCTCTCTGTGAAGAAATACTTCCTCACATTACCTCTGAGCCATCCTCTCTCTATCTTCGAATTGTGCCCCTTGTTTTTGCACATCTCTTTTTCTGAAAGATGCTACCCTCTTGGACTTTATTGATTCCCTTGAGGTATTTGAAAGTTTCTATCATGTCCCCCCTCTCCCTCCTTTCCTTGAGGCTATACATCTTTAGTCCTTTAATCTTTCTTCATATGTCTTCTGATGCAGACCCTGCATCATTTGGTTGCCTTCCTCTGGACAGCCTCCACCCTGCCTATGTCTTTGCAGAGATGGGGTCTCCAGAACTGTACACAGTACTCCCAGATGTGGTCTTGCCAACTGTCTCTACAGAGGGCCAACAACTTCCTGTTTTCTACTGGTGTTGCCTCTCCCTATGTATCCCAATATCCCCCAGCCCTCCTTACTGCCTTCTCACATTGCTGGCCTACCTTTTGGTTGTCTGATATGACTACCCCAAGGTCCCTTTCCATTTTTGTTGTTGTCAGTATCTCACCCCCTATTGTGTACTCTTCCCCGGGTTTTTGTTTCCCAGGTTATACAACTGTGATGATATCATGGCACTGCAATAACTGTAAATAGTGAAGGGGGACTAATGGCAGGTATGGGCTAATTGATAAATGTGTAATTCTTTTTTACATTGTGCTCCATCCAGCTCCCTTTCCAGTTCTGCCATTCCAACATTAATGGCCACAGCAAGGCATAGGATTATCTTGCAACTGTTGTGACCTGTCGTTAAGTTAGCTCAATCACTTGCAAAATCTGATCATCTGTATAGGTGGTTGCCACATTGCTCTAGTCTAGGCTTTTGATCTTTAGCTAGACATTTTGTCAAATAAAAACCATATATTGTACAGCATCTCATCCATGTATGTTTCTAGTATAAAAGTAGATCTGTGCTTTCTATTCAAGTTTTATGAATTGTTCCTTTCTGTTTCTTTCAGGGTACAGTGGCTACAGGCTTGTGAATGGCACCAGAGCATGTTCAGGCAGAGTGGAGTTTCAGTATGGAACAGACTGGGGAACCATCTGTGATCTGCACTGGGATTTAGAAGATGCCAATGTCCTTTGCCAGCAACTAAACTGTGGATTTGCTAAAACCACACCTGAAAATGCTTACTTTGGGTCTGGAGTTGGCCAGGTGTGGAGACATGATTTTCATTGTAGGGGCAATGAGTCTCATCTTTGGGACTGTCCAGTTTCAAAATTTGGCAAAGATGACTGCAGTCATGAACGGGATGCCGGAGTCATTTGTGCAGGTGGGTTCTACCTAGCTACAGATTCCCTATACAGTGGTTATGTATATACCCTACAGTTTGGTAGTTATTATAAATAGACTTACAGCATTTTGATGTTATAAACATAGGCATTTTTGATAGATAAAGCCCAAGGGTCCATTCAGTCTGGCAATAAAGAGTTTCTTACCTCTCCCCCAGTCCCAAAGGGGGTTTCTACTCAAGTTCTCCCTCTCTCCCCAAGCTCCCTACCTCCCCAGCCCATACTCATAGATTTATCAGCCCTTTAAAATTGTCCCAGCCATGTCTGAAACCATTTATTTTGAACAAAATAGCACTATGCAAAATCATTAGGTAGGCAGAGTGTGCCGGCAGCGTGGAGCATACCAGACACACCTCAAACAGGCCCAGGAGTGATCAAAGAGCTAGAGAGAGTGAGAAACAAAGTGCATTACTAGACACAGCTCAAAACAACCCCAGGTCAGCCATAGGCAGGATAAATTATATATGCAATACAGTGCCAGATACAGCTCAAGATTACCCTAGAGTAACTCAAGGGAGGTTAGGATTGGCACTGCAGTAATGCTCACATCTTGGAATATCCAAAGGGTGATCCATGGTAGGGTAGGATGCAGAAGCAGTGCAGTACTGTAGTAGACACAAATAAAATGGACCCCTGGTTAAACACAGGTTAGATTAGGCAGGTTGCTGTAAGTCACTGCTTTCAATAACCTTGGGGTGGCCCAGTGTAGGGTAGCTGGCACTGAAGATTAGTCAAAATGATCTAACTATTCCCAGGCTATTACAATATGCATACACAGTGTAGTACTTGGCACAACTTGATAGGACCCTGAGGCAACAAAGGTGGAGTACCGTTGGTAGCCTGTGTACTATTAGACACCATGCTATGACTCCATAGCAAACAAAAGTAGGTAAACCTGCATATTTCATATCGTATGACATATAACTCAACAGGCCCTGGGTGAATTGTTGGAAAAGTACCGAATGACAAAAAAAAAAGAAAACTGATTCTGCAAGACACATTTTTTTTATTAAAGGCAATGCTGAAGATCTTCTGTAGTCTAGACATGCCAGTTTTTCCTACTACTTAGTGGCCACATCTAAGTAGTAAGACATGTTTACAGATGTTCTGATTCCATCCTGCAGTCAAGTTTTCAATGCTAGTGTACCCCAAGCTTATTGTCATCAATCCCCAAAATATACTTTATTGTGTAAGTGTCATTAATACTCCCCTTATATCATTCTAGACCTAAATGACAAGTTAAGACTAAAGAATGGAGGCAGCCCATGTGATGGACGTGTGGAAATCTACTACAATGGCACATGGAGAAGGGTGCAAGATGCATGTTGGGATATGGCCAACGCAAATGTAGTCTGCAGAGAGTTGGGGTGTGGAGCTGCTGTGAGAACATATAACAGTACTTCCCATGATAATGGTGATGGAGCTGTGTGCCTGGGAAGTGTTCAGTGCCAGGGAAATGAATCTGCATTACGGGACTGTACCTGGAATATGTCTCATACCCTGCAGCTGGAACTGCCTGGCCTCACCAGTGATGTAGCTGTTTTTTGTACAGGTTAGTAAAACATCGGACAATCACACATGTCTTTTATTTCCTATACGCTATCTCAACATTCAATAATAAAACATTGGATAATAACACATTGTACCTACTGTTATTGTAGAAGATATGCAGCTGAGACTGGTCAATACTGAAGGGGAATGTGCTGGAAGAGTGGAGGTTTATTACAATGGATCGTGGGGAACTGTCTGTGATGATCTGTGGGACTTGGCAGATGCGAATGTTGTCTGTAAACAGCTGAAATGTGGACACGCCATATCAGCCAACACCTCAAAAGCCTTTGGGAAAGGATCGGGACCCATATGGTTGGATGACCTCATGTGTTCTGGAAATGAATCAGTACTGTGGAGCTGTCCATCAGGGGGATGGGGCCAACATAACTGCCAGCACAAGGAAGATGCAGGTGTCGTGTGTTCTGGTAAGTCTTATATCATAGTACCTCAGCACAAAACGCTTATGAAAGGGAGTTTATAAAACATATAAGCAGAAAAATGACAACATTATTTATTTATTTAATTAACATTTTTTGGCCCAGAAATGGCACACTAACTAAAGGTCATTTATAGGTTCATTCCAGGAGCACAAGGAAGCTAAGTGACTTGCTCAGGGTTACACAATATGTAAGTCGTAGTTGTGGGTTTCAACCCTAGGTCTTCTGTAGCTCTAGAATCAAAATTCATTGCTTTAACCCTCTAGTCTTTATTGCCTCCACAGGATTCATATCCCCATAATTCAATAGAAACAGAGAGAGCCACAGAACACTTGGCCCTAAACCTCAAGATCCAGAGCAATGCCCTCGCTCAATAATAGTTTGATTTCTAAGTTACTATACTAAAGAGACGATAGTCCAGAAAGCATGGACAAAAGGAAAATATTCAGGGAAAACAGAGACTTTTTATAACGATTATGCGAAAGTCACAATGCAGAGAAGCAGAGAATATGTACCTTGTTTCCAATTCTAAGGCAACTGCAGCTGAAATTCAACACTTTACCCATCCAGCCTTTTAATCCAAAATCCCAATGGACACAACGTGACATGATACAGTAGAGTGCAATGGAGGACCTGAGAGAAAGAGGATCTCAAGCACCCACTAAATTACCAGGGAAACCATATGGACTAAACTCAGGACTGAACAGAGAGAAGACTAGAAAGAGAATCACAACAAGTAGTACTAGATGAATATAAGAGACTATTGGGTCAATTTGCACACAAAAATAAAGAGTTTTTCCTAGCAATAAGTAGGCCAAAGAGCTAGAGGCAGCACTGAGGTGAAGTGAAAACCAGCACTAGAGGAGGTGGACCTCAGCTTAGACTGCAGCGGTTAACTGGGAGGGGTGAAACTGGGCTGGTTCTAGGGTGGACATCCCCGCAGGAGTAGTACACGAATGTCTCTATAAATGGAAAGGGGACCCCGGGAGGCTGGCTAGGGATTCTCTAGAAATTACTTTCACCAGTGAGCACCAAAGAGATGCTGTAAGAAAGACTGTGCTTGGGGAAGGCGCTAATGAGTCCTGAACTAAATAATAGAGAATGCTTAATAGTTTGAGAGGGGTGACAGGGGAGCAGATCGCTGCTTCTTTAGCTTTCGGAAAGGCATTAAAAAGTGGCCTTGGAAAGGGTTGAAAAGCAAGGGCGGATGCACCCGAGGTGATGAATACAGAAATGGAGTCTCACTGGGGGCACACTTAGGAGAGAAGGATGTGGAGGGTGGGTCCAGCTGAACTGGGGGCCACTTGGTGGAAAACCCCGGGGGAGACACCCAGACTGGGCCTGGAAAGCCCTGCAGAGACCGAGTGGTCATGATTGGGGGCTGCCTGAAACTCGAGTGAAGGGCTGGATAAGGAGATCAGGGCCCTCCCATTGGGAGGAGAGGGCAATTACTAAAAAAATTCACCAGCGGGTACGCTCTGCTTTAAGGCCGAGAATTAAGGGGAAATCCACCTAGAATAGCTCTAAGAGAAAGAAAGAAAAATAATTCGATAATGGCAAGAAGAACACAGAAGAACACAGAAACTGGAAATCAGGATAATTTCAATAAAGGACATGAACTGATGAAAATAAAATTATGTACATCTCAGAGATCAAGGGGGGAGAGAGAGAGCGAAGATGCAACCAGAGCTAAGCAGCTGTATACATTATCTTAGTTTTTTTACATTTTTTGTTGGTAATTACAATCATTATTTAGTAATTTATTTAAAGGGACCAGAAGACCAGATACGGAACCCCGATAAGACCCAATTTGACCTTTATTTACATTTTGGGAGATATGTACAACCCTCAGGCAGGCCTACTGGGTAAGGCAAATAGCCCAAACTAGATGGATTATTCCATCCTTGTCAGGGAAGAATCAGACATTGGCAGTCACAATGTATATAGTTAATATTCAGAGAAAAAAAGACAATCAGCTAGGGGGAGCAGGAAAAAAGTAGAAGGTACAGAAACATAGAAGAGCAAAAATGGTTGAAAAGTAGGTCAGGAAAAAGAAAGCCAGAGGTGCAAACATTCAGGGAGCACAAGTATTATAGAAGTAATACAATGTAATAGATACCAGAGAATGCTAGTGGGGATCTTGTTTCTAATGAAAGTCAATGTCTCTGACTAAGAAAACCCTGAAAATGGTGTCCCAGAATGCCAATGGATTAAGTAACCCTATAAAGAGATCAAAAATAATTTCTCACCTTAAAGAAATGCATCCCCAAATCATTCTTCTGCAAGAGACACATTTATCAAAAGAAGAAGAACACCAGAAATTACTCAAATATGGAATGACGGGAGTAGTGGCCAGCATATATATAAGAGGGCGTAGGAGGGGAACAGCTATACTTATTCCACGAATCTCGACATTCCAAATTCTTGAATCATATCAAGATGGAGAAAGAAGGTTATCCTTGGTAAAGGGAAATTGGGAGGGCCAAACATACACAGTGGGAAGGATATATATATATATATATATATATATATATACACATATATATATATATATATATATATATATATATATATATATATATATTAGAGGCAAAACTCCGCTTAATGCTTTAGTTAGGGTTGTTCCACAGCTACAAAAGTGAAGAATTCGCTGTTAGGTTAAAACCCTAACTCCGAATTCACCCCCCCAGCACCACACACACACACACACACAGACACACAGACACACACACACACACACACACACATATGCAAGTATGGGGGAGGACCAAGTCAACACAACCAATGACAAACATCCAGCAGCAGGTGACAGAAATAACAAACAATTGTCTAAATGTACTACGAGACATCACCACCCACCTGACCAGGTACTGCATGCTCAGTGGAGATCAACAGCAAAACTGAGGCCATATACACCAAACGTACACATCCCTGATTGCAGCTGCACGCAATGTACCACACTTAGTAGTTGCATGGCCTTACCTACCGATGCCCTACACCAGACCACACCACATGTGGTGGGCCACCTGAGCAATAGAGTTCAGCAAAACCAAGGAGTTGTACTGGTATAATATCTCTGATTATAACAAGGGTTTGAGAAATGCAGCTTTCTAATTGACTGTAAACATTGTAACAGCCTTATGTTTAGTTTTTGTTAACATACATGTAGAGCCTAACCATATGATGAACATGGTTTAATGTTGTTTAAAAAACAGTTTTATTATGATAGCAATAAGCCACTCCCAGGTATTATGTTAATGGTCAGTTTATCACTGTCTAGCGACATATGGCACTCAGCTATGCCTCATTCAACATTAAACCCCTACAGGGTGATTAACAGACCATTTAACATAACTGTTGGTCATGCTTTATTGCTTAATTGTCTTTATGAGTAGATACTTCCTCTGCTAGGCACTGCAGCAGCTTTGCAACACAGTGTCCCACCCAGTTACACCATACACTGTCTAGTTGCTGGAGAATGGCTGTGAATATGAACTCATGAAGATGAACAGTAAGTTGATCATTACAGTCATCAAAACCCTAGTGTGATTATAACTGACAGAGTCAGTGATAGAGGATAACCCCTGCTGTCCTAGTACACTTACCCCATTGTGAGTTAAATCAATACTAAAAGACATTCTGTTTATATCTACACTATACCTACTTGATTCCTGTTGTACCACAATTAACATAGTTATCACTTTGATAGCATCAGTGACAGAAGTGTGTCAAACCTAAGCAGTAGGCATACAGCCTGAGTATGAAACAACTGTTAAAAAATTACACTGTGTCCATAAGTGGCATAGATCACTCATTGCAAACAATAGTAAAATGTATTACTATTTGAATAAGTTAGTCATCACAGATGCAGTGAGATTGTCTTTATCAGGTACAACATACTCAGTAAGTGCCTACAGGAAAATCTGTGCTATATACATCTCCGATACAGGTACGTCATTGTTGGCTCAGTAGTACTATGATATTTAGAAGCTGCTTGGCCTGATCCATGCAATTACACTGTTTCTTACAAAGAATACTTACTGCATCTTTAGTATTGAAACACACTGAAAGTCTATGTATGTACATCAGCAGTACACTTTCATCAGTAAGAATGCATCTGATACTGGCAGCAATGCAATTTCACAGCGCTGAACAGGCAATGCTTTTCCATACGTTTACATCAGCCTCTCTATCTTGAGTAAACTGTTGCAGTAAATGTACTACTACATAAATCACATACTAAATGTAACACTACTTTTATCTTGAGCATGCTAGTGTCTTGTAGTTAATTTATGTACTTTCTTAATTAATGTATACTCACTGGTGTTAAACCTTTCTACAACTGTCATCATGCACCTTCAGCATTTATATTGACTAATGCACAGTACCAGTTGTGGTGTGGTGGTGGGCATCGGTAGGTAAGGCCATGCAACTACTAAGTGTGATACATTGTGCAGCTGCAATCAGGGATGTGTACATTTGGTGTACATGGCCTCAGTTTTGCTGTTGATCTCCACTGAGCATGCAGTACCTGGACAGGTGGGTGGTGATGTCTCATAGTACATTTAGACAATTGTTTGTTATTTCTGTCACCTGCTGCTGGATGTCTGTCATTGGTTGTGTTGACTTGGTCCTCCCCCATACTTGCATGTGTTTGTGTGTGTCTGTGTGTGTGTGGTGCTGGGGGGGTGAATGCGGAAGGGCCCCACGCTCCTGCCACATGATGTCTTGTGGCATAGTAACAGGAAGAGAAATGGAAACAGAAGCGCTAACAGTGGCGCACATGGTAATGGAAGTGCAAATGACAACAGAAAGGGCAACACACACGGTGGCATAGACGGGAACGGTCTGCCACGTGATGTGTTGTCACATAGTAACATGGTGCCTGCAAATGGAAATGTCAATGGGCATGGTGACGCAAAGTGAAACAAAAAGAGAAACAGTACTGTAGACACAAATGGCAAAAAATAACAGAAACGCAAGCGCAAATGAAAATGCAAAGGATAACGCACATAGGGCCCCGTGCTCCCGGCACGTAATGCGGCAGCAGGAGCAGCGCACTCCCACCACATGATGTCTTGTGGCATAGTAACAGGAAGAGAAATGGAAACAGAAGCGCTAACAGTGGCGCACATGGTAATGAAAGCGCAAATGACAACAGAAAGGGTAACGAACACGGTGGCGTAGCCGGGAACTGTGTGCCACATGATGTCTTGTCACATAGTAACATGTTGCCTGCAAACGGAAATGTCAATGGGCATGGTGACGCAAAGTGAAACAAAAAGAGAAACAGTATGGTAGACACAAATGGCAAAAAATAACAGAAACGCAAGCGCAAATGAAAACGCAAAAGATGACACACGTGGTGGCGTAGACGTCAACGGTAAGTGAAACGGGCATGGAACTGCAAGTGGAAAGGGCAATGGTAACAGTAATGTAAGCACAGGCTGGTTTTCCAAAGCTGAATAGAGAAAGACAGTGAGTACAAAGAATGTATGCATAATAATGGGTATCGGAGCAGAAAATGAGGACTTGGAATACTAAATAGGTTATATCTCAGGAACCGTACAATGTAGAAAAAATTTAAAAAGTCGTATGATTTATGACTGTCCTGGCATTTATGACTGTCCTGGCTGTTTTGTACTTAGCCCCTCAGTAGGGGGCTAAGAATTTTACCAACGGGTGCGCGGATGCAATCAAGCTTCCGAGATATGGCCCTGAAAACGCTGAACCCCGTAATGTTATCCTATGGGAAAAAAAGAGAAGTTTGGAGCACCATAACTTTGCCTACCTGTAATATTTTTTCACCAAACCACTGAAAGGCACATCTGTGGTCAGCTGGCTGTCTTCCCTCCAAATTTCAGAAAAAAAGACCAAACCGTTATTTTGCAGCAGGGTGCCAAAGGATTCCCGTAATGCGTCGGGCGCCGTAATGTTATCCTATGGGAAAAACCATCAACTTTGGAGTGCTGTAACTTTGCTGCCATGTAATATTTTTTCAATACAACACTG
The DNA here is from genome assembly GCA_016271365.2 of Neoceratodus forsteri. Classification (NCBI taxonomy): domain Eukaryota; kingdom Metazoa; phylum Chordata; order Ceratodontiformes; family Ceratodontidae; genus Neoceratodus; species Neoceratodus forsteri. The sequence continues at coordinate 762,342,124 of CM028138.1, read as the reverse complement.
AAAGGCATATCTGTGAGATGTCGGGTGCGTTCCCTCCAAATTTCAGCCCCAAACTCCCAACCGTTCTTTTGCAGTGCAGTGCAAAGAATTGCTGTCATTTTCCCACAGACTAGAAAATCACTGTCGCAATTTGCAAAAGCTTTCACAAAAAAGTTCGACACTTTCGTGAGCACAAAAGTAATTTGCGAAAGTACTTTTTCCAGAAATTTGAAAATATATTTCTGGGGTGTTTTACCACAAAATAAAGACATGGCAAGCATCCTCAGAGCCCGACTAGGTGAATACAAAAATAATTAGGTTGCTAGAGGATCCCAAATTTATATGCCAAGCATTTTTCTGATCACCAACTGAAAACAAAATGGTGGATTTGCAAAAATAACAGGCCCATTTACGAAAGTAAAAATGCATTTGCGACACTGTCGAACTTTTTGTTAACTTTTCCCATTGACTTATAATGGGAAATTGTTTTTTGAATAACTTTTGAACTGTTTAATATTTTTTCACCAAATCTTCAAAAGGCACATTGAGGACCCTGGCCACACATTCCCTGAAGATTTTGGGCTGGTCGCGCAAGCTGTGCGACCTGTACACGCGACCATAGAATTCCAGAAAAAGCGTAAACGCGTGCGCAAATCACGCTTAATAACTCCACAGCCGTGTATCCAACTGGTACAAAACTTGACAGATGCCAAGGCCTATGGTTCTTGATTGTGTATTCCAAATTTCAGCCAAATCTGTCAAATGGTTGCAAAGTTATTAAGGTGCAAGGTTTTGGGGTTTAACATAGAAATGGCTCCTCACTCCTAATCATGGTAGCACTATGCTACCATAATATATATATATATATATATATATATATATATATATATATATACACCTCCAGGATCAGAGAATATAGTATATTAGACAGTCTTCAATAAAATAATAGCCTTTAAACAAGGGAAACTAATATTAGGAGGGACTTAAATCTTCTAATGAACCAACAAAAGATAGCTCAAGCCCCAATACCCCAAAGCGACTAAGGGACAGAAACATGGCAAGAGATTAATAAAGGACCTAGCTTTAATCGATACCTGGACACACTGTCACCCAGCAGTACAGGGCTATACACACTTCTCAGAGGTCTAACCTATTCTCTTATAGATTATTTCTTGGTGGAGGCAGAATCATTAGATATAATATATAAGATAAAGATTATTCCAAATTACCTATCAGATCATGCAATTATCACTATAGAACTAGAAGCAGAACAGGAAGTAAAGATGAAACAATGGAGATTTAATAATATGTTAATCAGGGACAAACAATTTAATGAAAATATACAACAATGGATCCCCAGAATAATACAAGAAAACACAATAGAAAATGTGCAAGAGGGAACACTATGGGACACATTAAAATTATTACTAAGGAGAGAAATTATAGCATACGCATCTTATCAAAAGAATAAGAGAGAGAGAAAACAAAAAGAGCTGGAAAAGGAATTAGAACGATTACAACAAGATCATGCAAAGAGGAGGAAAGATAAGACTAAACAGATTAATAAGGTAAAGAGAAAATTACAAGATATATTAAACCAGAAAACTGAACCTCGATGTATGTGAAGCAAAAATATTATGAAGGGGGAAGCACAGCAGCTAAACTACTAGCTTATAGATTAAGAAAACAATAGGCATCATCAACAGTCTCCAAATTAAAGCATCCGACACAAGGCAATATACTTAACAAAACAAAAGAGATATTAGAAGGCTTTAGAACATTTTATTTAAAACTATACCACCATCAACAAAAAACCAGAAGAAGAAGAATGTAAAAACATTTTCACAAAAATAAAATTACCTCAAATCACAGAGGAACAAAGTAAGTTATTAACACAACCAATTACCCCCAAGAAATAAGTAATGTCCTTAAAAACTCCAAATCGAATAAAAGCCCAGGCCCAGATGGATATACAGCAGAATTTTATAAAACATTTAAAAAAATGTACTCCCACCACTAACAAAGTTATTTAATGCTTTACAAGATAATGATTCTCCTATTCCAAACAGTTGGCAATGTGCTAATATATCGACAATACTTGAACCGGATAAAGACCCATTGAATTGTGAATCTCATAGACCCATTTCACTTTTAAACCAAGATTACAAATTATTTACAGCCATTATGGCCAAAAGATTAGAAAGCATACTTCCCTATATTATAAACAAAGACCAAGCAGCTTTTATTATAAAACGCCAGACAGCAGACAATGTTAAAGAGAACAGTATACCTACTAGAAGAAATTCAAAAGGAAACAGAAGTACACAATCAGCAGTACACCGACCATGACATGCCCCAGTACCGCAGCATATTGCAGCACCTTACTGTCAAAGTATCATCGCACAGCAGTACAAAATCAGCAGCACACACGACCATGACATGCCACAGTATCGGCAGCATACTACAGCACCTTACTGTCACAGTACCATGGCATAGCAGTACACAATCAGCAGCACACCGACCATGACATGCCCCAGCTATCGCAGCATATTGCAGCACCTTACTGTCAATGTACCATGGCACAGCAGTACACAATCAGCAGCACACCAACAATGACATGCCCCAGTATTGGCAGCATATTGCAGCACGTTACTGTCACAGTACCATGGCACAGCAGTATACAATCAGCAGTACACCGACCATGACATGCCCCGGTATCGGCAGCATATTGCAGCACCTTACTGTCACAGTACCATGGCACAGCAGTACACAATCAGCAGTACACCGACCATGACATGCCCTGGTATCGGCAGCATATTGCAGCACATTACTGTCACAGTACATTGGTGCAGCAGTCTAAAATCAGGAGTACACCGACCATGACATTCCCCAGTATCAGCAGCATATTGCAGCACTGCACTGTCACAGTACCATGGCACAGCAGTACAATCAGCAGTACAATCGCACCAAGACATGTTTGGTATCAGCAGCAAACTGCAGCACTTTACTGTCACATTACCATAGCACAAAGCAGTACACAATCAGCAGCACACCGACCATGACATGCCCCGGGTCGGCAGCATATTGCAGCACTGCACTGTCACAGTACCATGGCACTGCAGTACACAATCAGCAGTACACTGACCAAGACATGCCCGGTATTGGCAGCAAATTGCAGCACCTTACTGTCACAGTACCATGGCACAGCAGTACACAATCAGCAGCACACTGACCATGACGTACACCAGTATCGGCAGCATATAGCAGCACTGCACAGTCACAGTACAATGGCACAGCAGTACACAATCAGCAGCACACCGACCATGACATGCCACAGTATCGGGCAGCATATAGCAGCACCTTACTGTCACAGTACCATGACACAGCAGTACACAATCAGCAGTACACCGACCAAGACATGCCCCGGTATTGGCAGGAAATTGCAGCACCTCACCGTCACAGTACAATGGCACAGTAGCACACAATCAGCAGTACTAATCGACAATGACATGCCCCGGTATTGGCAGCATATTGCAGTTCCTGACTGTCACAGCATCATCGCACAGAAGCACACAATCAGCAGTACACCGACCATGACATGCCCCAGTATCGCAAGCAGTATTTCTCGCACCTTACTGTCAAAGTACCATCGCACAGCAGTACACAATCAGCAGCACACCGACCATGACATGCCACAGTATCGGCAGCATACTACAGCACCTTACTGTCACAGTACCATGGCATTGCAGTACACAATCAGCAGCACATCGACCATGACATGCCACGGTATCGGCAGCATATTGCAGCACCTACTGTCACAGTACCATGGCACAGCAGCACTAAAATCAGCAGTACACTCGGCTATGACATACCCCGGTATCAGCAGAATATTCCAGCACCGTACTGTCACAGTACCACATGCCACAGCAGTACACAATCAGCAGAACACTTACCAAGACATTCCCCAGTATTGGCAGCATATTGCAGCACGGCACTGTCACAGTACCATGGCACAGCAGTAGACAATCAGCAGTATACCGGCCATCGCATGCCCTGGTATCAGCAGCATATTCCAGCACCTTACTGTCACAGTACCATGGCACAGCTGTACACAATCAGCAGTACAATGACCCTGACATGTCCCGGTATTGGCAGCATATTGCAGCACCTTACTGTCACAGTCCCATGGCACAGCTGTACACAATCAGCAGTGCACTGATCCTGACATGCCCCGGTATCGGCAGCATATTGCAGCACCTTACTGTCACAGTACCATGGCACAGCTGTACACAATCAGCAGTACACTGACCCTGACATGCCCCAGTATCAGCAGCGTATTCCAGCACCTTACTGTCACAGTACCATGGCACAGCTGTACACAGTCAGCAGTACACTGACCCTGACATGCCCCATTATCAGCAGCGTATTCCAGCACCTTACTGTCACAGTACCATGGCACAGCTGTACACAATCAGCAGTACACTGACCCTGACATGCCCCGGTATCGGCAGCATATTGCAGCACCTTACTGTCACAGTACCATGGCACAGCAGAACACAATCAGCAGTACAGCGGCCATGACATGCCCCGGTATCAGCAGCATTTTGCAGCACTGCACTGTCACAGTACCATGGCACAGCAGTTCTCAATCAGCAGTACACTGACAATGACATGCCCTGGTATCAGCAGCATACTGCAGCACCTTACTGTCACAGTACCAATGCACAGCAGTGCACAATCAGCAATACATCGTCGATGACATGTTCTGGCATCGCAGCATATTGCTGCACCTTACTATCACAATTCCATGGCAATGTAGTACAAAATCAGCAGTACACCGACCGTGACATGCCCCAGTATCGGCAGCATATTGTAGAACTGCACTATCACAGTACCATGGCACAGCAGTACACAATCAGCAGTATACCGGCAATGGCATGCCCTGGTATCAGCAGCATATTCCAGCACCTTACTGTCACAGTACCATGGCACAGCAGTACGCAATCAGCAGTACACCAACCATGACAGGCCCCAGTATCGGCAGCATATTGTAGCACTGCACTGTCACAGAACCATGGCACAGCAGCTCACAATCAGCAGTACACCGAAAATGACCTTCCCGTATCGGCAGCATATTGCAGCACCTTACTGTCACAGTACCATGGCAGAGCAGTACACAATCAGCGTACATCACCAGCGAGATGCCCCGGCATCAACAGCATATTCCAGCACCAAACTGTAAGAGTACCATGGCACAGCAGGAACACAATCAGCAGAACACCGTCCATGGCATGCCCCGGTATTGGCAGTATATTGCAGCACCTACTGTCACAGTACCATGGCAAAGCAGCACACAATCAGCACCACACCGAGCAAGACATGCCTCGAGATCGCTGCATACTGCAGCACCTACTGTCACAGTACCATGGCACAGCAATACACAATTAGCAGTACACCGACATTGACATGCCCCCGTATCGGCAGCATATTGCAGCACTGCACTGTCACAGTACCATGGCACAGCAGTACACAATCAGCAGTACACTGATCATGACATGCCCCGGTATCGGCAGCATATTGCAGCACTGCACTGTCACAGTACCATGGCACAGCAGTACACAATCAGCAGTACACCGACCATGACATGCCCCGGTATTGGCAGTATATTGCAGCACTGCACTGTCACAGTACCATGGCACAGCAGTACACAATCAGCAGTACACCGACCATGACATGCCCCGGTATCGGCAGTATATTGCAGCACTGCACTGTCACAGTACCATGGCACAGCAGTACACAATCAGCAGTACACTGACCCTGACATGCCCCGGTATCGGCTGCATATTGCAGCACCTACTGTCACAGTACCATGGCACAGCAATACACAATCAGTAGCACACTGACCATGACATGCCTCGGTACTGGCTGCATACTGCAGCACCTTACTATCACAGTGCCATGCCACAGCAGTGCACAATCAGCAGCACACTGACTATGAAATGCCCGCATCGGCAGCATATTGCAGCACTGATACTGTCACAGTACCATGGCACAGCAGAACACAATCAGCAGTACACCAACGATGACATGCCCCGTGTCGGCAGCATATTGCAGCACTGCACCGTCACAGTACCATGTCACAGCAGTACACAATCAGCAGTACACTCACCATGACATGCCCCGTATCGGCAGCATATTGCAGCACCTTAATGTCAAGGCACCATGGCACAGCAGTACACAATCAGCAGCACACCGACCATGACATGCCCCGCACTGGCTGCATACTGCAGCACCTTACTGTCACAGTGCCATGCCACAGCAGTGCACAATCAGCAGCACACTGACTATGAAATGCTCCGTATCGGCAGCATATTGCAGCACTGTACTGTCACAGTACCAGGCACAAGCAGAACACAATCAGCAGTACACCAACGATGACATGCCCCGTGTCGGGAGCATATTGCAGCACTGCACTGTCACAGTACCATGTCACAGCAGTACACAATCAGCAGTACACTAACCATGACATGCCCCTGTATCGGCAGCATATTGCAGCACCTTAATGTCACAGTACCATGGCACAGCAGTACACAATCAGCAGCACACCGACCATGACATGCCCCGGTACTGGCTGCATACTGCAGCACCTTACTGTCACAGTGCCATGCCACAGCAGTGCACAATCAGCAGCACACTGACTATGAAATGCTCCGGTATCAGCAGCATATTGCAGCACTGCACTGTCACAGTACCATGGCACAGCAGTACATAACCAGCAGTACACTGACCATGACATGACCCGGTATCAGCAGCATATTGCTGCACTGCACTGTCACAGGACCACGTCACAGCAGTACACAATCAGCAATACATTGACCAAGACATGCCCTGGTATTGGCAGCATATTGCAGCACCTTACAGTCACAGTACCATGGCACAGCAGTACACAATCAGTAGTACACTGACCATGACATGACCCGGTATCAGCAGCATATTGCTGCACTGCACTGTCACAGGACCACGTCACAGCAGTACACAATCAGCAATACATTGACTAAGACATGCCCTGGTATTGGCAGCATATTGCAGCACCTTACTGTCACAGTACCATGGCACAGCAGTACAAAATCAGTAGTACACCGACCATGACATGCCCCGGTATCGGAAGCATATTGCAGCACTGCACTGTCATAGTTCCATGACACAGCAGTACACAATTAGCAGCACACCGACCATGACCTGCCCCGGTATCGGCAGCATATTGTAGCACCTTACTGTCACAGTACCATGGCACAGCAGTACACAATCAGCAGTACACCCACCATGACATGCCCGCTATCACCAGCATATTACAGCACCTTACCGTCGCAGTACCAAGGCAGAACAGTTAACAATCAGCAGCACACTGACCATGACATGCCCCGGTATCGACAGCATATTGCAGCACCACAGTGTCACAGTACCATGGTACAGCACTATACAATCAGCAGCATTCTGACCATGACATGCCCCATTATCTGCAGCATCTAGCAGCACAGCATTGTCACAGTACCATGGTAAAGCAGTATACAATCAGTAGTACACTGACCATGACAGGCCCCGGTATCGGAAGCATATAGCAGCACCTTACTGTCACAGTAACATCTCACAGCAGTACACTGACCATGACATGCCCCGTTATCGGCTGCATATTGCAGCGCTTGACTGTCACAGTACCATGCCACAGCAGCACACGATGAGCAGCACACCGACCCCGAAATGCCCCGGCATCGGCAGCATATTGCAGCACTGCACTGTCACAGTACCATGGCACAGCAGTACACAATCAGCAGAACACCAACCGTGACATGCCCCGCTATCGGCAGCATATTGCAGCACCTTACTGTCACAGTACCATGGCACAGCAGTTACACATCAGTAGTACACTGACCATGACATGCCCCGGTATGGACGCTATTGCAGCACCTTACTGTCACAGTAACATCTCACAGCAGTACACAATCAGCAGTACACTGACCATGACATGCCCCGTTATCGGCTCCATATTGCAGCGCTTGACTGTCACAGTCCCATGCCACAGCAGCACATGATCAGCAACACTCGACCCGAAATGCCCCGCATCGCAGAATATTGCAGCACTGCACCGTGACAGTACCATGGCACAGCAGTACACAATCAGCAGAACACCAACCATGACATGCCCCAGTATCGGCAGCATACTACAGCACCTTACTGTCACAGTACCATGGCATTGAAGTACACAATCAGCAGCACATCGACCATGACATGCCACAGTATCGGCAGCATATTGCAGCATCTTACTGTCACAGTACCATGGCACAGCAGCACAAAATCAGCAGTACACCGGCTATGACATGCCCCGGTATCAGCAGAATATTCCAGCACCGTACTGTCACAGTACCATGCCACAGCAGTACACAATCAGCAGAACACTTACCAAGACATTCCCCAGTATTAGCAGCATATTGCAGCACTGCACTGTCACAGTACCATGGCACAGCAGTAGACAATCAGCAGTATACCGGCCATCGCATGCCCCGGTATTAGCAGTATATTGTAGCACTGCACTATCACAATACCATGGCACAGCAGTACACAAACAGCAGTATACTGGCCATGGCATGCCCTGGTATCAGCAGCATATTCCAGCACCTTACTGTCACAGTACCATGGCACAGCTGTACACAATCAGCAGTACACTGACCCTGACATGTCCCGGTATTGGCAGCATATTGCAGCACCTTACTGTCACAGTCCCATGGCACAGCTGTACACAATCAGCAGTGCACTGACCCTGACATGCCCCGGTATTGGCAGCATATTGCAGCACCTTACTGTCACAGTACCATGGCACAGCAGAACACAATCAGCAGTACAGCGGCCATGACATGCCCCGGTATCAGCAGCATTTTGCAGCACTGCACTGTCACAGTACCATGGCACAGCAGTTCTAAATCAGCAGTACACTGACAATGACATGCCCCGGTATCAGCAGCATACTGCAGCACCTTACTGTCACAGTACCAATGCACAGCAGTGCACAATCAGCAATACACCGTCGATTACATGCCCTGGCATCGGCAGCATATTGCTGCACCTTACTATCACAATTCCATGGCACAGTAGTACAAAATCAGCAGTACACCGACCGTGACATGCCCCAGTATCGGCAGCATATTGTAGCACTGCACTATCACAGTACCATGGCACAGCAGTACACAATCAGCAGAATACCGGCCATGGCATGCCCTGGTATCAGCAGCATATTCCAGCACCTTACTGTCACAGTACCATGGCACAGCAGTACGCAATCAGCAGTACACCAACCATGACATGCCCCAGTATCGGCAGCATATTGTAGCACTGCACTGTCACAGAACCATGGAGGCAGCAGCTCACAATCAGCAGTACATCAAATGACCTCCCGTATATCGGCAGCATATTGCAGCACCTTACTGTCACAGTACCATGGCAGAGCAGAACACAATCAGCCGATAACCGACCATGACATGCCCCAGTATCAACAGCATATTGCAGCACCAAACTGTAAGAGTACCATGGCACAGCAGAACACAATCAGCAGTACACCGTCCATGGCATGCCCCTGTATTGGCAGTATATTGCAGCACCTTACTGTCACAGTACCATGGCAAAGCAGCACACAATCAGTAGCACACCGAGCAAGACATGCCCCGATACCGGCTGCATACTGCAGCACCTTACTGTCACAGTACCATGGCACAGCAATACACAATCAGCAGTACACCGACATTGACATGCCCCCGTATCGGCAGCATATTGCAGCACTGCACTGTCACAGTACCATGGCACAGCAGTACACAATCGGCAGTACACTGATCATGACATGCCCCGGTATCGGCAGCATATTGCAGCACTGCACTGTCACAGTACCATGGCACAGCAGTACAATTCGCAATATCAATCACCATGACATGCCCCGGTATTGACAGTATATTGCAGCACTGCACTGTCACAGTACCATGGCACAGCAGTACACAATCAGCAGTACACCGACCATGACATGCCCCGGTATCGGCAGTATATTGCAGCACTGCACTGTCACAGTACCATGGCACAGCAGTACACAATCAGCAGTACACTGACCCTGACATGCCCCGGTATCGGCTGCATATTGCAGAACATTACTGTCACAGTACCATGGCACAGCAATACACAATCAGTAGCACACCGACCATGACATGCCCCGGTACTGGCTGCATACTGCAGCACCTACCGCCACAGTGCCATGCCACAGCAGTGCACAATCAGCAGCACACTGACTATGAAATGCTCCGGTATCGGCAGCATATTGCAGCACTGTACTGTCACAGTACCATGGCACAGCAGAACACAATCAGCAGTACACCAACGATGACATGCCCCGTGTCGGGCAACATATTGCAGCACTGCACTGTCACAGTACCATGGCACAGCAGTACACAATCAGCAGTACACTAACCATGACATGCCCCTGTATCGGCAGCATATTGCAGCACCTTAATGTCACAGTACCATGGCACAGCAGTACACAATCAGCAGCACACCGACCATGACATGCCCCGGTACTGGCTGCATACTGCAGCACCTTACTGTCAAGTGCCATGCCACAGCAGTGCACAATCAGCAGCACACTGACTATGAAATGCCCGCATCAGCAGCATATTGCAGAACTGTACTGTCACAGTACCATGGCACAGCAGAACACAATCAGCAGTACACCAACAATGACATGCCCCGTATCGGCAGCATATTGCAGCACTGCACTGTCACAGTACCATGGCACAGCAGTACATAATCAGCAGTACACTGACCATGACATGCCCCGGTATCAGCAGCATATTGCTGCACTGCACCGTCACAGGACCACGCCACAGCAGTACACAATCAGCAATACATTGACCAAGACATGCCCTGGTATTGGCAGCATATTGCAGCACCTACAGTCACAGTACCATGGCACAGCAGTAAACAATCAGTAGTACACTGACCATGACATGACCCGGTATCAGCAGCATATTGCTGCACTGCACTGTCACAGGACCACGTCACAGCAGTACACAATCACCAATACATTGACTAAGACATGCCCTGGTATTGGCAGCATATTGCAGCACCTTACTGTCACAGTACCATGGCACAGCAGTACAAAATCAGTAGTACACCGACCATGACATGCCCCGGTATCGGAAGCATATTGCAGCACTGCACTGTCATAGTTACATGACACAGCAGTACACAATTAGCAGCACACCGACCATGACCTGCCCCGGTATCGGCAGCATATTGAGCACCTTACTGTCACAGTACCATGGCACAGCAGTACACAATCAGCAGTACACTGACCATGACATGCCCCGTTATCACCAGCATATTGCAGCACCTTACTGTCGCAGTACCAAGGCAGAACAGTTAACAATCAGCAGCACACTGACCATGACATGCCCGGTATCGACAGCATATTGCAGCACCGCAGTGTCACAGTACCATGGCACAGCACTATACAATCAGCAGAATTTGACCATGACATGCCCCGTTATCTGCAGCATATAGCAGCACAGCATTGTCACAGTACCATGGCAAAGCAGCACAAGCAGTAGTACACTGACCATGACAGGCCCCGTATCGGAAGCATATAGCAGCACCTTACTGTCACAGTAACATCTCACAGCAGTACACTGACCATGACATGCCCCGTTATCGGCAGCATATTGCAGCACCTTACTGTCACAGTACCATGGCACAGCAGTACACAATCAGTAGTACACTGACCATGACATGCCCCGGTATTGGAAGCATATTGCAGCACCTTACTGTCACAGTAACATCTCACAGCAGTACACAATCAGCAGTACACTGACCATGACATACCCCGTTATCGGATCCATATTGCAGCGCTTGACAGTACCATGCCACAGCAGCACACGATCAGCAACACACCGACTTCCAAATGCCCCGGCATCGGCAGAATATTGCAGCACTGCACTGTCACAGTACCACGGCACAGTAGTACATCATCAGCAGCAAACCGACCATGACATGCCCCTGTATCGGCAGCATATTGCAGCACTGCACTGTCACAGTAACATGGCACAGCAGCACAAAATCAGCAGTACACCGACCATGACATGCCCCGGTATTGGCAGCATATTGCAGCATGTTACTGTCACAGTACCATGGCACAGGGGTACACAATCAGTAGTAAACCGACCATGACATACCCTGGTATTGGCAGCATATTGCAGCACCTTACTGTCACACTACCATGGCACAGCAGTACACAATCAGCAGTACACCGACCATGACATGCCCCGGTATCGGCAGCATATTGCAGCACCTTACTGTCACAGTACTATGCCACAGCAGAACACAATCAGCAGTACACCAACCATGACATGCCCTGGTGTCTGCAGCATATTGCAGCACCTTACTGTCACAGTACCATGGCACAGCAGTACACAATCAGCAGTACACCGACCATGACATGCCCCGGTATCGGCAGCATATTGCAGCACTGCACTGTCACAGTACTATAGCACAGCAGCTCACAATCAGCAGTACACCGAAAATGACATGCCCTTGTATCAGCAGCATATTACAGCACCTTACTGTCACAGTACCATGGCAGAGCTGCACACAATCAGCAGTACACTGACCAAGACATGCCCGGTATTGGCAGCATATTGCAGCACCTTACTGTCACAGTACCATGGCACAGCAGTACACAATCAGCTGTACACCGACCATGACATTCCCCGGTATTGGCAGCATATTGCAACACTGCATTGTCACAGTACATGTCACAGCAGTACACAATCAGCAGTACACTGACAATGACATGCCCCGGTATCGGCAGCATATTGCAGCACCTTACTGTCACAGTACCATGGCACAGCAGTACACAATCAGCAGTACGCCAACCAAGACATGCCCCGGAATCAACAGCATTAAGCAGCACTGTACTGTCACAATACCATGGCACAGCAGAACACATTCAGCAGTACACCAACCATGACATGCCCCGGTATCGGCAGCATATTGCAGCACTGCACTGTCACAGTACCACGTCACAGCAGTACACAATCAGCAGCACACCGACCATGACATGCCCCAGTATCGGCAGCATATTGCAGCACCTTACTGTCACAGTACCATGGCACAGCAACACACAATCAGCAGCACACCGACCATGACATGCCCCGGTATCGGCAGCATATTGCAGCACTGCACTGTCACAGTATCATGGCACAGCAGTACACAATCAGCAGCACACAGACCATGACATGCCCCGGTATCGGCAGCATATTTTAGCACTGCACTGTCACAGTACCATGGCACAGCAGTACACAATCAGCAGTACACCGACCATGACATGCCCCGGTATCGGCAGAATATTGCAGCACTGCACTGTCACTGTACCATGTCACAGCAGTACACAATCAGCAGTACACTGACCATGACATGCTCCGGTATTGGCAGCATATTGCAGCACCTTACTGTCATAGTACCATGGCACAGCAGTACACAATCAGCAGCACACTGACCATGACATGCCCCAGTATCGGCAGCATATTTTAGGACTGCACTGTCACAGTACCATGGCACAGCAGTACACAATCAGCAGTTCACCGACCATGACATGCCCCAGTATCAGCAGAATATTGCAGCACTGCCCTGTCACTGTACCATGTCACAGCAGTACACAATCAGCAGTACACTGACCATGACATGCTCCGGTATCGGCAGCATATTGCAGCATCTTACTGTCATAGTACCATGGCACAGCAGTGCACAATCAGCAGTACACTGACCATGACATGCTCTGATATCGGCAGCATATTGCAGCACCTTACTGTCACAGTACCATGTCACAGCAGTACACAATCAGCAGTACACTGACCATGACATGCTCCGCTATCAGCAGCATATTGCAGCACCTTACTGTCACAGTACCATGGAACTGCAGTACTCAGTCAGCAGTACACCGACCATGACATGCCCTGGTATCTGCAGAATATTGCAGCACTGCACTGTCACAGTACCGTGGCACAGCAGTACACAATCAGCAGTACACCTGCATTGACATGCCCCAGTATCAGCTGCATATTGCGGCACTGCACTGTCCCAGTACTGTGGCACAGCAGTACACAATCAGCAGTACACTTGCCATGATGTGCCACGGTATTGGCAGCATATTGCAGCACTGCACTGTCACAGTACCATGGCACAGCAGTAGTCAGTGGGCACTGGCAACACGGCTTCAGAGTAACACCTCATAGCAGCAGAAGACCCCAGTGGAACAGCGAGAGCCATCAGTGTCCTGTAGAGGAACCATCCCAGAAAAACACAGGGAAACACTGACAGTTACAAGTGTGGAGAAACACCAAGCACAGCATCCTGGGTCACCCTGTATGTGAGGCTATTGCAACAATAATAGTGCCAACTGTTGCCATACTGATCAGCGTAGGTGTACATCAGTGACTCACCACAGCGAGCCATTCAAGTCAATCCCCAGAGAGAGGGTGATGTAATTATGCCCTCCAGTGTCTTGTGTATCTTTGTTGTTGCAAGTGTGTGGTGAACCCAGCAACTGTACCAGTGGTAGTGTGAATGGTGAGTCACCGGTAGGTTTCTGCTTGAGTTAGGTAGTTGTTTTTTTTCAATCCACTTGGGTACAGTGTGAGATGTCCTCCTCGAGCACTGTGACAATGATGTTCATTATGACAGCGAGCACACATCAAGACACAGGACATTCTGGAAAATGGTTGCTTCTGTATGTGCAGTGGACTCTTATTTGTCCATGGCTAATTTTTCAGAGTCAGACAGAAAGACAGTAAGAAGCAGCAAGAGACCCGAGTGAACAGCAGTGATGTCACAGCACTGACTCTTCAATGCATAACTTTCTCAGCAGTTACTCATGATTCTGTCTCTATTTCTGTAAGTGTCATGGGGGCGGCAAAATGTCACAAAGTTGGCAATGTAAAAATTGTTATTATACACAGGAAATGTCAGAAATCAGCTGTGTAGTAGATCTCTGACATTTGTATGTGCATTACAGCACTCACAGGTCGAGTATCTGTTGAGGATTATTCTTCCAGGCGGCAGGATATACTCACTTTTCCCTTTGTAAACAGGAATAAAACACCTTTATATTGTTTTGTCCATGTTTTACACATCACCCATGTTATAAGTGCAATAACCCGTGACAGGGTGTGGGTTTATAGGCATTTAATGCATGTCTGGGGTGCTGTGAGGATACTCACCCTGTAGCCTTGTGCCTCACACCACACCACAGGTATGCATTAAATGCCTATAAACCCACACCCTGTCATGGGTTATTGCTAACTTTGGCTTCTGATGTAGCCCCTCTTCCCATAACCTATGGAGGATGCAGCAGCATTAGAGTACAGCTCTATAACCTAACCATTCTGCACCCATTTCATTGATAATTTTAATTTTACTAATCATTGTTGTGTGTTCTTAAAATCCCAGATCCCAATGATTTTCCTGAAAATGTTTTAGAATACAATTATGATGACGCTGAGTCAGTGCCTGTCATCAAAGAAGACATTCACGTCTTTACAGATTCAACAAATCCTGAACCAGATCTTGCTGTCATCAGAGAAGAGAGCAGCAATACTGTTTAAACAGGTACAATATGAACGCTGTTTAGTGCACTCCTCCCTGCACTGCACTGTATTGTACTGTACTGCACTTCACTGTGTGTCTTTCCTTTCATGTTTAATGGGCCTTTCTGATCTGGGAGGAAATGTTGCTCAGAGTACAGCTTACTGTAAATAGTATTGCCTCATTGATATAGATTTGGGAGTGAAAGCAAAACAAATCAGTAAATCAGAGTTGTTTGTTTTCTGATTCACAAAATCAGGAATTTGGACTTTAGATTATGTCACGCTGGGAATGTCCTCCTGACATACAAGGGCAACCCTTAACATTCTATATGCATGAAGAAACAGAGTCAACAGTCTAAAGTCCTGATTCCACAAACAGAACAGTGCTGAAAGTTGCTTAGAAAGCAAAAACAATGCAGAAATCTATTCATCACATAACGTCTTGTTCAGGGACAGATAACGTATGAAAAATGGTGGGCTTGGAATGTCATCTCTGAAAAAAGGAAATTAACAGTAGATTAATTCACTTTAGTGTGGTGCGAAATTCATTTTCTACTTACAGAACTACAACAAAGTCAAAATTGCACTTCCATTAAATTTCACTAAGCAGTTGGCAACCTTCACAAAATTCTGACTTAGAGCCACATAATGATTACATGTGATGCAAACGGACTTATGAAATTGCAGATCTGAATTCTGTGAAACTGACTGCTCTGTTTCTATAAGAACACAGTGTGTAAGTAACTGTGAATGGATTTTGGACTGAAAGTAGAATTTGGGGAAATATTGGTCCCCTCCATGCCCCACTCTCACTGTCATACCACCCCACATGCTCTGACATCCAATGACATACAGGAGGGTCACCTTCCTCAGACCTGGAAAGAGAGTAAAATCATTCTAATTTTCAAATGGGGAGTGTCATCTGACATAAATAATTGTAGACCAGTAGCACTTATGTCATTATTATCTAAATGCCTAGAAAGACATGTCTATACTCTAATTATGGAATACTTGGATAAATATAATTTAATAGCACTGTATTTCAGGATTTCGCAAAGCAGACTTGACCACATCAGCAATATTAGAATTTAATAATTTGATTAATTCATCATTGAATTCCATCTTGGAGACCACAGTAATTTTTATTGATTTATTGAAGGCCTTTGACCTGCTGAACCACTCCCTCCTTTTACAGTCTGCATAATTTATGGGACTGTCGAACAGACCTTGGTGTTGGCTGCAGTGCTATCTGGATGGATGCACGCAAAGGGTCTCTATCTCTGGAAGTATCTCACATAGCAGATGTATAGAGAGAGGAGTACCCCAGGGGTCCATTTTGAGACCCTTATTATTTTTAATGTTTAACAACAGCTTGCCAACAGCCATGCATCACTCTCAGGTGAGGCTGTATGCAAATGATACCACCGTTGTTACAACTGGCACAAACATCAAAGAACTCCAAGGAAAGATGCAAGCTGATTTTGATCTTTTTTTATACCAATTATTTTACCAGGTGAGACACACTAAGCTGAAAGCTTGTTTGCAGGTGCAACCTGGGAGCACAAGGAAGTTAGGTGACTTGCTCAGGGTCACACAGTATGCACCTAGGGGGCTGTGGGATTCAAACCCAAGTCTCCAGATTTGCAGCTCAGAGCCTTAACCCACTGCACCATATTGCCTCCTTGAGGGGGTGGTTCATCAGGTCAGGGCTTATTATGAACACAAAAAAGACCAAATTGATGCATTTTGCATCTAAACAAAACCAAATTGATCATATAGAAATAAAAATTGATACAACAAAGTCTTGAAACAGGTGAACCAATATTGTTATTTAGGAGTTATCTTTAATGACCACATGTCCTTTAAGGAACATGTGGTCAACTTATTAGAAAGGATAAACAAGAGAATAGGAGCCCTGCACTGAACAACAAGATGTCTAGTTAAGAATGATTGGAAAAAAGTGGAGGAACAACTAATTTTACCCGTACTAACTTACAATGAACTTATTTATCGGACCACAGGTAGACAAGTATTGAATCGATTGGATAGGACACACACTATAATTTGACAAGGTACGTATTACAATGAAATCCCAAAACTCACCACTGTACTTTACTCTCTCTGTTACAATGACAGTCCTTAGAGATTAATTATATTAGATCATGACAGAAACTAATATACAATACTTTGCTTTCCCTCCAAATCACTATATTACGAAAATAATTGTTGCCTAAGGATCAAGTGACATTTGAAGGCTCTAGACAAACAGTACAAGTGAGAAAAATTCAAACTCCACTTGCAAGGAACAAACATGGGAAAAGAACATTGTGCTACCAGACAGCCAGACACTGGAATGTTTTACAATATACAATCCACACCACAACATCGTATGCATTATTTATTCAAGAAATTATTGGCCTTAATCAATTTAACTGTCTATGTGGTTAGCCTCTGAACTTTTGTACTGCTTGATTGTATATCGCTGTGACTCTATTAATTGTTATTTGAGATTTTATTAATTGTTATTTGTACTCTTGTACATAGAATTGTATTGTAAGTGTTCGTCTAATTGGCATTAATGTGTTTCTGTATAGGTAACTGAGAGATCACAGGACTGTCTTGTAAATTCGGTCTTATGACCTAATATGACATGTTTTCCTATATAAAAATAACATGTTTTACTTACTTACTTACTTATTTACTTACAGTGATACTCCCCTGGTCCACCCTCACAACATCTCAGTCAACAACAGCTTGGCAAGCTGGCATCCTATGGTACCACCATCCCTGGTCTCACCACTTCCCAGTCAAGCTCCACCACACATCCAATGGTTCCCCTTCCCTTTCCCACCCTGACCCCAACCCAGCCATGTCTTTCCTGCCATCCTGTGACACTTCTCCCTGCTCTGTACTAACCCATAGACAATCAAGCATACCCTGCAGTACTCCTTCCCCATCAAGCACAGCCTGGCACACATTTGTCCTCCTTGCCCCTATCTCACCATGTCCCAGTCAAGTGCAACTCAGACATCAAATGATCCTCCTTTCCTGCCCCAAAATCATACTACAGTCAAGCACTTCAATGATTCCCCCCACTCCCTGCCCCATCCTCATCCCATCCCAGTGAAGCACAGCCTGGAATGGGACTGCCACTTCCTTGCCCCACTCACTTGTCAAACATGACTCTTGTAATATGACTTGTGTAACAAATGTTGTGCATCCTGTACATGTGTGGCAACTGGACCCCATTACAAATAGTCTTGGCTCTTCTGGGTAATTCATGATTTAAACACTTTATGAATAAATATATTTACTACTATTACTCCTACTACCCTTACCATGTGTTAAGTGTAATCCTGACATAAAATGCATCCCCCAGCCTGCCCTCACTCCTTCCTAGTCAGGTACTTCCTTAGAAAATGTGTAAATCACATGATGTTAAATTGATGTTAATGCCAACTGCAAAATGCATTTTCCCATCCAGTACTCTTGCCCCCCATCTATAATCTTCCTTTCTTCGCCTTACCCATCATGGTGCAAATACAGTAAACCTCACACACTATGAAAATTAGACACAAACCAAAAAGTGGATTTCACTAGTCACAAAGGACAGAAACTAGCACAGAGCAAAGCAAGGAAAATAAAATCAGATCCTTACAAATAACAGCACAGGACATTAACAAGATGCTTTCCTAAACTATTAAATAAAGTGCAGCAAGCTATTTTTCCTTTAAAATCACTGTTGTTTGTACTGTTCTTACTTTATAACTCTGCAAAATAAAAACACAAAGTCAGGAAAATGCAGCAAATGTTGAAATCATGCATGGAGACCTCAGCTGACAGGGTTAGTTATATTACAGGGGCTGCTCAGTATCACTTACCCTTGCCAGTTACCACTAAATTAAATAATTAAAATGATTTGCCCTTTAAGAAAAAAAATGTTTCCGTCAGCGAGCGGTAGCACCATTCTTGGATAAAGCACATTATAAAGTGATGCATTTGAAATCTGCTGCATCTCTAAAAATGTGGAAGTGTCTATTAATGCCATGTCTGCATTATTTCTTTTCTAGTTACATGAGGAAATAGCTGTTGCTTTTTGGTAGATTTTTAATGTTAAAATTAATTTTTCATAACTGCAAACATGCACATAAAAAACATGCTGTAGTGCACAAAAGTGGTAGCAGATAGGAGGCTGGCAATCTTAATGAAATCAGTGCTGCAGGAAAGGATTGTGGATTATCTTAAATCCAGGGGGTTACAAGAACAGAGGCAGCATGGTTTTACAGGGAAGGTCATGTCAAATAAATCTGATAGACTTATTTAACTGGGTGACAAGGGATTTAGGTCAGGATGAAGCAGTGGACATGGCCTACGTAGATTTCAGTAAGAATTTTGACATCGTTTTACATACAACACCAGTAAGCAAGCTGGGTAGCTTGAAAGTGGGTCCAAAGGTGGTAAACTGGATAAGAAATTGGTTTGGGGATAGATGACAAAGAGTGGTGGTAAACAGGGTTCATTCTGAGGAATGGAGGGTGACCAGTGGGGTGCCTCAATGATCAGCGATGGGACTAGAGCTCTTTAATGTCTCTATGAGTAATATTGCAGAGGAGCTGGAAGAGAAACTCTGCCTATTTACAGATGACACCAAGATCTACAGTAAGGTGAACACTCCAGGGGGAAAGGATGAGCAGAGACCTGAGAAAACTAGAGGCGTGGTCAAGGGTATGGCAGCTGGGCTTCAATGTGAAGAAGTGCAAGACAATGCACTTAGGGCACAGAAACCCAGGAGTGGAATACAAAATGGAAGGAGTGGTACAGAAGACCACATCTGAGGAAACAGACCTGGGTAATCATGTTCAGTAGCCTAAGGTGGCCACGCAGTCTTAAAGGCAGTAGGGATGGCTAGTGGGTGCTGGGGTGCATAGGGTGAGGTTTCACCAGCAGTAAGAGGGAGGTGGTGTTGCCTTTGTAAAGACTGCAGGTAAGACCCCAGTTAGAGTACTGTGTCCAGTTCTGGAGACCAGATCTCCAGAAAGATATAGACAGAGTGGAGATAGTCCAGAGGAGGGCAACTAAAACATTGAAAGGTCTGTATCAAAAGCCCAATGAGGAGACACTAAAGGACATCAATATGTACACCCTGGAAGAGAGGCGGGAGAGTGTGGATATGATAGAGATCTTTAAATACAGTACTCATTAGCATAAATAAGGTATAGGAGGAAGTATTTTCAGAAGAAAGGTTCTCAGATGGCCCGGTGGTGCTGAGGGCTGAGGTGCTGGATGCCACACCTTGCACCACACCAGCGACCCAAGTTTGGGAAATGACTCAGGTTGCTTGGGGGTTATTGGGGTGTGGAAGGATTGAGCATCTGTAGACTGTTCTCCTTCCTCATAGAGGGGAGGATCATGTAGTGCACCATAGACTGACACCCAGCAATGGCTGGCTATCAGCACAAGTGAACCGGCAAGAATGGGGAAAGGCCAACATCCAGGGTGTTAGGCTGCCTCTGTGGAGGAGAAGTCAGTCAGTCAGACTACCCATTGCATGGTCGTGGGCCCGTGGACAAATCAGAATGAAATAATCGGGAGCTGACAGGGTCCATGATGACCCAAGTATCGGGTTGGAGAATGAATCCCTCTGAGGGAGGGACTGGAGCTCCCTGTCGGCTCCACCCCCCAAAAAAAAAGAAGAAAAAGTGCTCAAGAATATAAGGACATGCTATGAAACTGGAGGAGGTAGATTCAAGAAAGATTTGAGGAAATACTTCTTCACAGAGAAAATGCTGGATTGCTGGAGTAGCCTTCCAGCAGAGGTGGTGGGGGTGGAAACAGTGGTGGGGTTCAAAACTGCACTGGATAACCACAAGGGACTCATAGCGAAAAGGGGTGGGAGAAGAAAGAGCTGTAGATCAGGCACGGTCTGCTGTAATAGTGGAGGTAGGGAGAAATAGACAGACTGAATGGGACAAGTGTTCCTTATGTGCCTTAAAATTTTGTTTCTATGTTTCTTAGTGCACACATTTTAAATGGTGTATTCTCAACACTTAACTTGTTATTTCTATTTTCAATTTATAACAGGCCGTGGAAACCTTCCTTCACCTGAGAGCACAACCGCAGGACTACAGCACATTTCATCTACTAATAATCCAACAAACTAATGTGGGCAACAATTTTTTACAGAAACAATAGTTACTATTGTAATCTAATTTTCCTCTCTGATCCCTCCCCATACAATTCATTATCTGAGGGATAGTTGTTGTAGCAAAGAAATTTTGACAGGGAGGTTACCTGATGATCCTTTGCAATGCCCATGAAACTCTGGAGATTCCTGAAACTGATCCACATGAAGGCTGACCAATGATTGCATTTTGTTTCATTCAGAACAGCAAAGGACACTGAGGAAGTGACCATTTCAAACATTCACAACTTTTTTATTGACGTTAAAAATTGCTGTTGAATAGATATGTTGTTTAGGAAGAAGTAATCGCTACCTTCTGGAGAGGTACTGCAACTGAACCAAGTTCAAGTGTTGGATTAATGATTCATACTATTTAATAGAAAAATTACCAGAAGACAATTAATCTCTCTGCATTGTACACTTTAATTATTTTAAAAAAAATCTAATAATCCATTTGAACTTTTGTAGAAAAGACTACTATAGTTAAATAACATTGTACTTGAAGACCACAAATGCCATCTTTAATTAATGTTTCTGTACTAAAATCACACACATTCTGTCAAATGGAGAGGCTGTACAACCTTCTGAATGTAACTAATATTTACAGATGAGAATGTTTGCAGCAGTGTTTGACTCGACAAACTGCATTTGTTTTAAGCTGTGATAAATTTTATAGGCCCAACATAGATCCTGTACAGTACACTTGCTATTGGAGCCACGCAGATCCCTTTGTCAGGTTTTGTAATCAGTTGCAGTAGATACAGCAGGTTGGCTCCTACCCACAATACCCTACATGATCAGGAAATTCATTCTTTGTACTATGTCCTCGTGGAACCCTGCACTTACAAAATGGCAAACTGCTTATCTTCTATTCTGTTAAACATGTTTGTTATTACTGGAAAAGCTGTTACTGTGTATATTTTCTTTGAGGTAAATACATTATTTTAGCTCAGTTACTTTACTTTTCCAAGTGGAATACCTGTGTGAGTAGTATGCTGTAATGTACATTAGAAAGCAAATGTTCAAATTCCTCCAGGTTCTGTCCCTGCAAGTAACATCCTGGCAAAAAGGAGGACCAGTCATTTGTTTCCGGAAGTTTAGGGGAATATTAATAAACATTCTCTATCAACTTTTAAAAGTGTGTGTGTGTGTGTGTGGTGGGGGGGGGAATCTAATAAACTTTAACAAGAAACTGCCTCCCTGTGAGGGCAGACATGTACAGAATGCATCCCCTGCACACATTGTACTGTTCATTATAAACCCTGTCTCAGCATCATCTGCTAAATGTTGCGTGATTATGGGTCAGGTCACCATGTATTATCATCTAGTAACTGCCCAGAAACGGCTTCAGTTCACATCATTCCATTGGTTGCCATGGTCTCTACAGAGAAGCTAGCAATGTTTAAGCAATAAGACATGACAGGGTGTGCACTGTAGTGTGATGACAGCACCCCTCAGGTGTGTTATGAAGCACAAGGCATCACCCAGTGCCTTCAACCACCCAAGAAGTTCCATTATCCCACCACAAAGTACACCCTGAAGTTTCTTACTGCAAGTATAAAATGGATCCAAGATTTATTTGGTGTGGTTGCGGTGAAAAATGCACAAAAATTAAATAATGTTAAGTATTTTAATATTTTTTTTCTATTTCATCCACCCAACAAATTAGTCCCAGTATATCCCAGCATAGGCGTCCATCTCAGTTTCATATATTTATGCAAAGGAAAATACTTTTGTTTTTTCTAAATAGCCCCTAACCACCTTATATTTCCCAATCCCAGCATACATTCACATGTATGTGGACGGCATGATACTGAATACATCCGGCCCCTCATCCACTGTTGTGGTGACAAGACATCAGCAGGATTTCAGTGATGTTCAGCCTGGCTTCACTCAAATTAGCTTTTTCTCAACACCAAGAAAACTGTCTTCATGACCTTCGGCATAAGGCAGAGACTTTCTCGTCTCCCACTGTTGTGCCTGGGTTATGCCCCCTATCATCCCACATACACCTCACACTGTATTCCTGATCTATTATACTGTGATACTGCTATTTTGCATTAACATATAGATATGGGCACACACCATATAAGCATGAGTGCTAGGAATGTGCTTTGCTGCTAAGATATGCAAATATTGATCAAGCATGATTCATTATTCCTCACTATACTTTTATCTAGATTATTATATACTCATATTCTCATCTAATTATATGACAGAAAACCTCTGTGTGCAAGCACTGAAGCAATCGTTACCTCAAAGGGCATTTGGCCAGGAAGCCAAGTTTCAAAGAAATACAAAGTCACACATGCCCCCACAATGCAAAGCATCATTAGCTGCATATGCAAATCACCACAGAATATTATATATCATATATAATTATGTGTAGTGTGTGTTTTACACTCAGGCAGATATGCCATGTGTAATAGAACCCTGTCAGCATTTCTCTTTGTTTAAGCAAGCTGACACAGAGAGAATGCCTTTGTTATGTTTCTATGTCTTATACGGTATGTAAGCAAGAAATGCCACGGGTAGTTTGAACCTGTCAGCATTTTTTTTGTCCAAGCTATAATGCTAATGGAAGCATATTCTGTCTCATATGATACTCATTAGTAATTCTGTCTCGGAGAATGACTTAGGACCAATACATATTCTTTCTCCTATCTGTAACTATGAGGTAATCTGAGATAAGGATATAATATAAGAAATCAATGAGATAGCTAACAAAGGTAAGGTACTGCTAGTGAGGGACTTCAATCTGTTAGATGTAGGTGGGGGCCTCGCTGCTGCAGCATCAGTTAGAAGCATTGTAGGGAAATCCTAGACTCTGTGCAGGGGCATTTTCAAACAGCTAGTTAAGGAACCCACTCATGAGGGGTGTTTCTGGACCTGGTACTGTTAAACAGGGACAGTGTCACTGATGTCACAGTGGGAAGCTACCTGTGGACCAGTGATCATCAAATGGTGTGGTTCAACATAAGGACCAGATCAGAACCTAACCACACTTAAATGAGGGTCCTAGACTTCAGGAGGGCCAATTTCAAGAAATGGGAATGTATCTCAAGGTAGCCCAAATGAGGAATATAGAAAAGGGGGTAGAGGAACACTGGGCTAAAATAAGGAAGGACATTGAGAAGGCAACAATCCTCTATGTCAGACAGGTTAAGAATAGCAAGAGAAGAAAGAGACCACTATGGATCTTCAAGGATGTAGTGAGAAGCTAAAGAAAAGGAGCAGGCATTCAGTATGTACAAGCTGACACAGAAGGAAGAGGACAGGGGAGTTACTATGAGAAACAAAGGGCCAGGGAGGGCAGTTAGAGAGTTAAAGTACAAATGGAGGAAAACATTGCCAAATCATCAAAAAAGGGGATAAGACGAGACTTCCGGTTCCACCATCAGAGCAATGGCTGCTTAGTTCTTGCACTCAACCCAACCTCCATGAAGGAATCCTCCATCTGGTGTAATATAAATTTTTTGATTACTACATATACAGGCTTACTGGTGCAAAGGAGGGTTAGCAAGCTGAACAGGCTGGTCTCAGGATGATCAAGGCAAAGATGCAAAAGGTGGAATAATGATTCAACTCAGTGGCCTCAAAACAGAACATGCAGCAGTCAATGGTGTCCTCAGGCACCCAACGAAACTCCACAAAAGTATCAGTAAAATCTTTGAAGCCCGGGAATAAGAAAATGAAATGACTGTAGATACTATATTCCAGGAGCTGGTGTCCTTTCATGCTGAAGTGAAGGAACTGTATGGAGAGCTACTCTGCAATGTCATGCAGCATGAACAATATGCTGATGACATGCAGCAGCAGTTTACAGCCACAGAGAACAGAGTGGATGATTTAGAGGTAGCTGTACAACAGCTGAAGGAACAGTATGATTTAATGGAAGCCCGGCTGAAGGATGCTGAGAATATGACCTGCAGAAAGAATATCTGGATTTATAGAAATTCCGGATGGCTCTGAGGGGAACAACATTTAGGAGTTCATGTAGGCTTTACAGTGTACAGCCTTGGAGTTACCTGAGGACCTGATGCTACACTTAGAGTGAGTACATAGAGCTTTAACCCCAAGCCCACTGCTGCAAATGCACCTCTCATCAATAATCGCACATTTTAACAGTTATGCCATGAAGGAGGATTAAGTTCTTTGCTGACCTGGAGAAAACAAAACATTTTTATGGACAAACTAGATTCTACATAGATCATAATTATGCCCACAAGACAATGCGGCTGTGGAGGCATATCTCCCACTTCTTCTGGTGATTAAAGCTGATGGCCTCAAGTTCTCCACCCTTGACCCAGCTCGACTGGTGGTACACCTACCAGGGGTAAGAAGGAATTTAATTCTGCACAGGAAGCCTGTCTGAGATGTCTAAGGTTGGACTGAATTTTCTGGATCAGGCCCAGGGATGGATAGAACTCCGCCAAGATGGAAAATGATGACTGGGAGATCTCAGGACAGACAGAACACCAGTCAAGACCTGAAGCAAGCCTTGGCAGCATGTCGCCATACTGACTCCCCAAGAAGACATGACAGGACTGGAAGCTGGCTTTTTGAATGTTCTTCATCGAGCCCTTAGCAGAAATGACAGGTGTGTTTGCTGGGGGGTTGGGGGGGAGGTTGGTTACCCCATTGTGGGGAATCCTGGGGTCTCTGTGGCAGAACTGCATTCTGCCAGGCCTTGTACCCCAGTGGAGGAATGGCTAACCTATCATCTTTTTCTTCCTACTATAAATTGTTGCACAACAGTACTTCTTTACCCCATTCTTTGCCTTTTTCTAGCCATGACGTGGGTTGGCCATCTATGTCAGTCTTTTTTTTCTCTCTTTACCTTTCTCATACTACCTTATTTTTTCTGTTCAATTTATCCGTCCCTCACCACCATTCCAATGTAGCACGAGGTCCAAGTCCAACATGCCAGCTGGCAACAACATTATTAAGGTGCTTGTAGGGCATAAAATGCCTATGAATGAATAAAAGTGCATTTGTGACAGTATAAAGTGCATATATGCATTTAAACTGTTCTTGGGTTAAATAAATAAGATTCATATAGTGCATTAGGTGCACAGAATTATGAAGTGCTATAGAGCTGAGATGAATAAATTGAAATGCACAAAAAAATGAGTGGGGGGATATTGCCTTAAGCAGTTGGATGCACTTCTTATTAAAAAAAAATTATTGTGTTGCAGCTATTCAGTGTGACAGCCCTTATAAGAAAGACTTACCAGAAGTCTGTAAAGATCCTGCAGCAGAAACAGCAGATAATGGAACAAATTAAAGGGACAGGAACTTTTTAATTTATACAGAACTGTATAAACTTGGGTTATCCACCAGTATAAAATAAAAGGCTAAAACTGATAAAATAATTACTGAACCAGGAAGTTCCCTGAAACAACATGTTCAGACATGAAACAGCATGTCTAGGCATGCGGTAGGATAATAGCGCCTCTAGTGGCCTATATCTATAATTAATTGTTGCATATCCATGCTGATCAATGGGAGAAGTTTATTTACATAATGGACCCTTATGTTTAAAATGACCAGAGAAATGGTTTTATTTACATTAGTTTATACTGTTGGAAGGCTCTCTATAATCCAGGCTTAGAAACAACTATTTCTTTTGTTTAGACCCTAGCGTGAGAGACAAACTGTTTAATTGCCTTTTGTGGGCAAGCCTAAAATTAAGTGGGAGGGATATATTATCCCCCCAAACCCATGCATAGGCAGATGACCTGAGAAGCTGGTCTCACTTGTTTGAAGTAAGACAAGAGTAAGGACTTGTACCTGCATAGGTGCTGGTGGCAAGACAACAGGAAAAGCTGATTTGACTGTTTGAACTGTTTTTGAAACATGAAGGAAACTGAATCTGCTTAAAGGAAATAGCATGGTGTTATTATTTTTCTTTATTTGTTTTATAAATATTATTACGCTTATTTATTATTTTTATACTTTTGTGTAAATAAAGACACAGAGGTATGTTATACCTGATATACTACGCCTAGTGTTATCCTCACCCACAGTCCTATTACAGTCTCTGCACACACAGTCCCTAATTCTGGGTTATTATTCAAGCCCTCTATCATTTTGCATACTGTAGCCACTTGTTGGGATAGGGTTGCACGGAAACTCACACCTCCCACTGGTGCACCAGTTCACAGGACTAATTACCATTTATTGCAGCTTCATAAAAGGGACTCATGTTGTAAAAGTCTGCTTATAGTATATGTGTGAACATTCTTAACCCCCCCTTGGTTTTTAGAAATGTTCTGATTATACTTGAAGTGAATAGATGAAGGATTGCTCCTGGGACAGTTTTAATGAAATATATATTCTAATATGCTCGCACTTTTTGTTACTCTTTTTTCTTTATATTCTCACTACTGGGTGCAAAGGTTGGGTTCATCACAAACAGTTATTATTATTGATAAATGAGGGATTCTGGGTTTGTCAAAGCTGGATAAGGATAACACTGTAGAAAGTATACCATCCAAGCAGACCACTAAAGCAGTAGGTAAGGCTAGACGGATGTTGGGTATATTGGTAGGGGTATTAATGTCATAAGAGGAGATATAACCTCTTACAAGACACTGATTAGGCTCTCATCTGGAGTATTGTGTGCAGTACTGGAGGCTGCACCTGCACAAGGACATTAACAAAATGGAGGCAGTCCAGAGAAGGGCAACAAAATGGTGCAGGGACTGCATCAGAAAACATATGAGGACAGATTAATGGAGCTCAATATGTATATCCTAGAGCAAAGGAGGGAGAGGTTATATGATCAAAAATTCAAACATCTTAAGGACATTAACAAGGTGAAAGAGTCTAACATGTTTCAGTAGAAGAAAATAGCAAGACAAGAGGACACAGCATGAGATTAGAGGGAGGTCGATTAAGGGGCAATGTGAGGAAGTTCTTTTTCACTGAAAGGGTGGTGGATGCATGGAATGGCCTACCTCAGGAAGTGGTGGATATGAATACAGTCTAGGCTTCAAACAGGGATGGATAGGCATAAGGAGCAATACAGATGAGTATGAATAAATAGACCATTAACAGAGTAAAGGCCTATGGCACATTCATAAGGTAGAAAAAATGGACAAACTGGATGGGCCTTTGCAGTCCTTATCTGCCATCAACTTTGATGTTTCTATGTTTGTATGGATATACGTTATCCGATATTGGAAATGACCTCATAATTTAAGTTGCTTAACTTAAAAAGATGGTCTAATGATGTAAGGGTATAAATGCCATACTTGGGCTTTACTCTATTATTTGGGTAAGCAGCTAAGCAACAGCTGTAATCTCCGGGTTCCTCTTAGGCCCACTAATGGGGGATTAACATTTTAATGGGCCGCTGTGTGTTTAGAAAAGGGTTGCTTTACCCTGCCACTGGATTTACCGTAGACAAATAATACTCCATGTGGGGGACTTAGCCAGAAATCCCTAGCCCCAGCATACATTATATATGTTTAGTGATGTATTAAAAGGAGATGGGCACATAAACATTTTTATGAGGAGTTCTGCTCATGAGGAGACTACCCTACCCTCACTTTTTTATGTTTACTTCCCTGTTTCTGTTTTGTGTTGGGGACCGTCTAGGTTCCCAGGAGTCCCCGGACAGGTTTGTCTTGGGAACTACCTCCTCTCCTGAGTCAACTCTACTTTACTGGGAGCTCCCCTTGAATGGCAAAGGGAGGAGGTTGCATGCCTCCCCTACCTTGGAAGTCCAAACCATTTACTTAAAGTGGGATTTTCTGGTGGAGATAAGACAGTATGCAATACTCTATAAATTTTTACTTAATTGCATGTTGTTGTTAAAGTTAGTTATTAAGAGGGCGCTGTTGCCTTTAGTTTCTAAGTTGGCTAGTTCACTTTATTGGTGTTTATATATTGGGGTACAATTATTAGATTATTGGATGGATGTTATGTTCTGTTATTCTGGGCCTTTCTGGAATGGGTTCCTTGACCTGAAAAGGGAAGAAGTGAGACTCGTCATGCAGCATCAATGTATTATTTTATTAATGGTGGTGACGCCTGTTAAAATGTTATCTTTAAATATCAATGGAATTAATAGTCCAGTTAAAAGGGCCAGGCTCCTTCAATATATACGCCGACAGGGGGTTGATTTAGTATATCTTCTGGAGAACCATCTATCCCTGGTGGAGCATTTGAAATGATCTGCTGGGGACAGCAAAACAGGGAAGAGAAGAGGGGAGGCAATTACAATTCTGGCTTCCACCCGTTATGTGATGGAATTGGAACTTGTGGACCCCAATGGATGCTACATAATCACACAGGGGCGAATGTATGGTACAGAAGTGACACTTGTAAATGTCTATTTTTCGCTGGCCTCACCTCTGGCTCATTTTAGAAACTTTTTTAATAAATTAGTGGAAATGCAAAGGGGATCTTGATCTTGGGGGGGGGTGACTTGAATGTAACGATATCCCCTACTTTAGATGCATCCCACCCCCAGAGACACCGGATTACAATGTCTCAGAGATTGCTTTGAGCACAGCTTCCAGCTCTTCGGCTGGTGGATGTGTGGTGACATATTTTTCCCTAGTGGCAGGCTTTACATATTTCTCACCTCAATTTCAGACTTCATCTCCTTTTGATTGCTTTTTTGTGTTCACTGAACATGTTGACAGGATACAAGATGTATCATTAACAGCCCACGTTATGTCAGACCACACCCTCCCTTTTGCCTAAACTAGACTTAGGTAAGCTTTACAAACCTATTTTGTGGAACTTAAATCTTTCCCTACTTAAAGATGAGGAGTTCTGTACCATTATGGAATGGCAAATCCCTCAAATTATACAAGACAATCTTTCTCTTGACACCCTATCAATGTTAATTTGGATACCATTAAGGATGTAGTCCAGTGGAGCTATAGCTTATGCTTCCTGGAAACATAAGCAGCGAGAAGCCAGATATGAAGAATTGTAAACTTGATTAAGGGACTTAGAACAATTCTGGGGACAGGGTGGGCTCTCTGTGATGCAGCGACATGCAGGCTTAAGTCAGAACTGCAGGGCACACTGGACTCAAAGGTGCAGTTGGCCTTTTGTACCTCAAGAAATTCTAATATAAAGGTAGCCCCAGAGGGACTAGAGCCCTCGCCAAGCGGATTTGAGGATTCCGGCAAGTGACCTGTCTCACTAAGATTAAAAACCCCAGGACTGGTGAAACAGCCCAGACCACTGTGGATATTCTGGAGGTCTTTCAACAGTTTTCTAAAGACTTATATGCGGATCCATCACCCCCAGCTGATCCCCTGATGCAAGCTTTTTTCTCTCCCCTTCCTATACTTCAGCTGTCTCAGCTTCAACAAGAATCTTTATGAAGCACAATTACGGAAGTTAAGGTTAAGGCGGTATTGACTTGTGCAAAGAAACTGAAGTGCCCTGACCTAGATGAGTTTCCAATGGAATGGTATAAATCCTTCCTGCCCCATCTCTTACCTCTCATAAGAAGAGTTTTCAGGAGGTGCAGGAGGGTGCTCCCTCCTCCACCTCTTGGACCTATACGGTGATTTTGACTGTCCCAAAACTGGGGAAAGACCACCAATTACCTGAATCATACAGGCCCATTTCCATTCTAAACTGTGACTACAAACTATATAAGATGGTGTGGGCCCACCATAAAGAGCATATTCTCCTGGGGCTGATCCACTCGGACCAAGCAGGTTTTCTTAAGCTGTGACAGACCTCCAATAATACTCAAAGGATTAATCATCTTATGGCCCATGTCTCCAGACACTCCCTTCCAGTCTCTTTTGTTAGTCTTGATGCCTTTAAGGCATTTGACAGGGTGGTCTGGTGCTTTTTATGGAAGGTGCTGGTCTGATTTGGTTTTCCAGTGGAGTTTATTGCCTGGCTCTGCAAAACTGTGTATATGCTGCTCTCATGGCCTACATTAGAATAAATGGTAGTGTCTCTGCCCCTTTGCTCTTGGAGAGGGGCACCCATCAGGACTGACCCCTCTCCCCTCTTCTTTTCACTATTTATATTGAGCCATTGGTGATAGCCATCAGGAGCTCAAGGGAAGTCCAGGAATCCCGTGGGAGGGAAGGTTATAAATTAGCATTATATGATGATGACATTCTGCTTTCACTTTTGGAGCCTGAAGGGTTGCTTCCGGTGGTCTGGGGGATACTAAGGAAGTTTGCTCTAGTCTCGGTTATGAGGTAAATTCAGCAAAGACAGAGGTCTTGATGCTGAATTCTCTCCTTCTCCAGTTTGTGAGCACTTTCAGTTTTAAATGGTGAGGCATGAAAATTAAGTATCTAGTTATCCATCTGCCTCAATGTCTTCAGGATTTATACCTTATAAATTATGAACCCCTTAAGCAGGCATTAGAGGCAGATCTTTATCAGTGGGCACAGCTACGTTTCCCCTTTTATACTAGAAAAGAACTAATAAGGAGGAATATTTTACCAATATTGCTCTATCTATTTCAGACAATCCCAGTCCTGTCCCCACCCTCCTAATTCTCATCCTGGAACAGCATTTTAGTCAGGTTTGTTTTGGTGGGACAAAAGTCCTGTATTAGATGGTCCCTCCTCCACCTCCATAAAGACAAGGGAGGACAGAACCTCCCTAATCTACTACATTATGCGTATGCAGTCGTGTTGAGCCAAATTCTGAGTTGGCTTAACCCACTTTATAAGGCCCCCTTGAAACGTAGATTTCTCTTAATGAGCTGCATGATGCCTCCCAAGTGATATTTGCATCTATGACATCGCTTCCTTGAATAAGTAATTATTACATGGGTGCCCAACATAACTTACAAAGATGGTACAAAATTAGAACTATTCCAGCACTAGTGCTTCTGTTATATTTTTTAAGACTACTCAAGTCCAAGGCTGAATATTACCAGCTCAGACTGACCTTACCTTTCAGGGGTGGCACCAGAGCTGCCTATCTTTCATTTTTCAGTTTCTAGGTGCTAGGGGAGTGGTCCCATTTTCACCATTACAGGAAGCTTACAATTTGACTAACGGAATATTTCAGATATTTGCAAGTGCAAACTTTCCTGTTACATAAAGGTCCACAGAGAAGTCATCTTCCTGACCCTCTTCCTCTCTTACTAAATATGTTTATGTCCACCCTATGAGGTGATACATGGCAACACATAACTGGACTTGTACAGAGGGCTCAGGGGAATACTTGATGGACTCAATTAGGGGTACTCTTAAGGCCTAGAACAGGCAAAGGCCAGCCCCGGTTCCATACAACATGTGGATTAAGTATGCTCACCCTTCCCTGGGAGTATATTTGGCCCCATATTGGTGTGAATTTGCCTGGAAGGTGTGTAGATGTTTTTTCAACACAGCAGCTAATTTGGCAAAGTTCCCCCTTGTTCAGTGGGCAACTGCTAGAGACACTGCGGAGAACCCCTGGAAATCATGTACACATCTTCTGGTCATGCCATGCTTTAAGACTGTTTTGGCAAAATATGGCTGAATATCTGGTGGAATTGGTGGGAGAGAAGGTGGTCCTTACTCCAGAGCTGGTCCTTCTTTTTGGTCCCTCCAGAGGGCTTCTGTATACAAAAGGATTTCCTTCTGTTTACTTATTTGTTGGAAGTCAAGAAGGCAATCACTCATTTGTGGAGGCAGAGCAGGTCTCCCATGATTCAAGATTGGTACAAAATTATGAGGGAATTATAATTAATGGAATAATTAATTGCCAGATGTAATGATAGATATATACAATTTGAAATTAGATGGCGTACCTGAGTCTTTTTTTATTTCACATCGGGATCCATCCTTTGTCCCATAGAGGGGGATGGGAATGGGAAGAGAGGTGGGATGTGGGTGTTGGAGGGACTTGGCCCTGGGTCCAGATTGTTCATGGAGAAGATTCATGTTATATCTGTCCTTGAATTTATTGAACTTGATTGGATATCTTGCCAAGTAATACCAATCAGGCTTGCTACCATTTTACTGGGCACTAAAAAACTGATGCTTGGTATGGTCTTTTTAATACATGTTTTATCAAGTCATTTTTATTGTACCCCATATAGTTTGTATTTGTAATATTTTTCAATAAACAGAAAGTTTAAAAAAGGGGGGGTTAAGGCATTCTTGAGGTACATAAGCAAAACAGTGAAAAACAAGGCAGAGATAGTTAGACAGAAGGGGGGGAAAGGATGGAGGAAGACCAGAAGAAAGCTGATATACAGTACTGAACAAGTATTTTTGTTCAGTATTCACAATGGAAGGGGCAGGTAATGAGCCACAGATGGTGGAGAAGAGCACTGGGAGAAGGGAGGTGTACACTAGCCCCTTTATGGAGGAGAGAGTCCTCAGGGAACTAGCAGAACTAAAAGTATAAAAGGCAATGGGGCCAGATGAGGTGCACCCAGGATACTGAAGGAACAAATGGTGGAACTGTTTGCACCTTTGATGGCCCTGTTCAATCTTTCACTAGAAATGGGAGATGTTCAGGGGTACAGAAGGAGGGCGGATGTGATCCCACTACACAAAAGTGGAAATATGGAGGAGGCAAGAAACTACCAACCTATAAGACTGACTTCTGTGGTGCGCAAGCTTGTGGAAACACTACTTAAAGAAAGTACAGTATTGAGGAACACCTAAAACCAGTGGATTGCAGGGTCCGAGGCAGCATGGATTCACAGGGGGGAGATCTTGGCAACCAAACCTAACAATGTTTTTGACTGGCTTACAAGAGAGGTGGAGCAGGGAGAAGCAGTGGATGTGGCCTACCTGGATTTCAGTAAGGCCTTCAACACCTTTCCACACAGAAGACTGGTAAACAAGCTTGGCAGCCTATGAGTGGGTCCAAAAACAGTAAAATGGGTACAAAGCTGGCTATGAAACAGAACTCAGAGAGTGTTAGTAAATGGAGTTCACTCTGATAAGGGCAGGGTGGCCAGATGGGTGCCTCAGGGGTCAGTACTGGGATTGGTTCTCTTCAATGTCTTTATCAGCAACATTGCAGAGTGGCTGGAAGGAAAGGTACGCCTGTTTGCAGATTTCACTAAAATCTGTAACAGAGTATACACACCAGGGGGGTTGGAAAAGATGAAGGAAGATCTACCTCAAGGGTATCAATAAGGTACAAGAGGGTGGCATATTGTGCAGAAGGAGATGCTCAAGGACAAGGGGGCATGATATGAAGCTGGAAAGGGGAGACTTAGAGGGCATGTGAGGAAATATTTCTTCACAGAAAGGATGGTTGGCACCAGGAACAGTCTCCCAGCAGAGGTGGTGAGTACCAAAACAGTAACAGGATTCAAACATGCATGGGATAGACACAGAGGGACCTTAGAAACAGGCCTTGGGGTATTAAGGCTGGAGATCAATTAGGATATCCAGTGAAATGGTAGGCAGGGACATTAGGGCACTCTAAATGGGCTAGAAGGCCCCTTTTTGCTGAGAGCTTCTATGTTTCTTTGTTTGCAGCAACAATTATCATAATTAAAAATGGTCTGACTAGACTGATCCAGTGGTCATTGTCTGACATCAGTTTGTATGCTTCTTTGTATGGCAGGTTATGTGACTTAAACGGATACAGTATAAAATTATTAATATGTACAACATTGATACTGTAAACTGTGTTGCAAACATAATTCATGCGGTATTATACTACACAGGCAAGATAATCAAATGGGTAATAATATATGTATTGAGCAAGAGAGAATGAATCAAGGGGAACATGTGTGAAGCAGTATACTACTCACTGAGTGGTGACACCATGATAGGTATATACTGTATGACGTTACTGTATTATAATGGTACCAGGCTGTATACCAATGTAGAGTTAGCTACAATATGGAATTGTATTTGTTTTTGTTTTATTTTTAATAATTCTGACATTGTCTACACAGTAATGACACATAGCCAAGGATGCTCCTTAAAATTTGCGATCTTTGTTTTTTTATGTTTGTTTGTTTTACTATTTTACTCATTTTTGGGAAATTACTTGTAATGTGGCTGGAATTTTGTTCAGCCAATTAACTTTGGTATAGTTAAGCATGCCTTTTACAACTGAGTACTGTATATATTAATGGCGGTGGCACAATGTTACCTTTAGGACAGGTTGTAGAGTGCATTTGAATAGCTGCAAAAATTGTGATGTTACACTATATGTCAAGTAAAAATGGTGCCCCTGAGTCGGCCCGCAGTGCAGTGGCAAGGCGTCCACTTCCAGTGCTGACATCCCAGGTTCTGAGACAGACTTGGGAGAAGAGATGAATTCATCCATGAAATGCAAAATGTCACCCTGTAATTTTACGGTTTGCCCACAGATTTTGCACTTTGCAGGAAATAAGGTCAATTTCATAGAAAATTTCAAGCAAATCGCACAGATTGAAGATTTAATGGCCAGCTAGAACTCCCAAATTCAACAATGTGTGAATTTTAGAGCTTTGTGCAAAATTCACAGGCAAAGTCTAATTTCACAACATATCTACTCAAGAGTCAGAAGGCCAGATGGGGGAAGAACGACTGAGCATCCCAGTGACTGCTCTCCTTCTTCTTTTGGGGGAGGTGGGAAGAGCGTCTGGCTCTCTGCAGACCTCTGGCAGATGCTGGGGGTACCACTGCTGCTGGCACCATTACCTAAGGGGAGGAGAGGTGGACGCTGGCCGTCATTGCATGTCCCCATCCCCAGGGCTCTACAGCATCAGCAAAAATGGCTGGTGAATCAATCAATGATGCCCACTACTGGACTTGCTCTTTCCCACTGAACCTCCAGGTTGTGGCCAAGATGTGTGTTCTGTCCATCATCTCACCCCCACATCCCCACCCAGTGGTGGTAAACCAAGGAGCCCTTCTTACAGCAGTGATGCCACTTGATAATCTGGACCAGTGCCCATTGGGAGGGCTGTCTTGTGGGGGCAAGCCATGGTGGTCACCAGCCATGGAGGTCATGATAGGAGGGCAAGATCTGGTGAAGTTAGATCAGATGTTGCTGACATTACGGCTGCAATAAAAAAATGGTGTCCCTGATTTTGAGCATTTGTCCTGATTTTAACAGGCAGTGCCCTTCATTTTGGTCCTGGCATGGTGAAAGGTATGCATTCCGAGGCAGCCAGATGTTGCACTTGACACCACTAAGATTTTTTGCAATCCTCTATAATGCCCTTGCAACCCCTGGAAACCCCTGAAACATTGGTTGCAGGATTTACCCTCCTACAAATATAAAGACATAAGAGTTCCAATGTCATTCAGAATTAGATAAGCCCTGAAAGGTTAACATAAACCAATTCTCCAGACACGGGGTTGGGGGCGTGGGGTGGGGGTGAATGTAACTTGAAATTCCTATGGAGTTAGCTTGCTGGTCCTCTGTTGAAAGTTATGTCAGTAAATTGTTTACCCTCTGCAAATCACATTTCAGTAATAAATTAAATTAACAGTCCAACAAGTGAACATACTAAATCCTGTGCTAAAACAAGTCAGAAAGACTTTTGATGTTTTCTTCCTACAAATGCCTGGTAAAACTAATTGAACTGTTTACCCCTTCCAGTGTGAGCTGTTGAATCAGGAGAAGGAATCACTTCTGTCCTAGCTTTCACTCTGGGTGGTGGAAGGGAGACTGCTTTTTATAGTGTATGAAAAGTGTCTAATTGCACTGCTGCAGACAGTTTAACTGCTTCAAAAGAGTGTAACTGCTTTTTTGACTACTCTGGACACTAGATATCAGGTCATTTAAAGCAGGCATGATGGGAGACAAACAAGCTGAAATAAATAGTGCTGGAACAGGTCTACTGAATGGAGACAGTGGAGTGTTTCAGCTGGTGGAGTAGCATTGCTGTGACTCCAACATCATTGTTGTTAGTTAGAGCTGAGTGAGGTGAGTTGTTCTTCTCTTCTCCAATAGCAAAATGGCTGCAGAGCTCCACTCATGCAGTCATAAAATGGGTAGGGCAAGACTCCACAGGAAACGAGAGCAGAAAATGAGATCTTGCATCTCAACTGGGCTATTATAGGTAGATAAATTGTAAAGATGATTAGAGGCAGGATGCGCACAGAACATGAGGTACAGCCTTGCAGCTGGGTTGCCATGGTATATAAACTATAAATATGGGTAGACAGAGGACCCCTTAGAAATGAGATATTACATCATTGATGGGCTTTTACAAGTAATTAAATTGCAAAACTTGGTAAAAAATTGGGATGATGTGGGACTCCACAGAAAAAAAGAATATTGCATCTCACATGGGCTGTACAGCTGTAGTTGCGCCTGACCCTGCCAAGCCCCTCCATGGAAAGTGCAATTCTAAATAGTCCTGTCTCTCCCCTGTATTCACCTACCTAATGACCACAGCTTAGTCACCGGGCATTGCACTATGTTCTAATGTTGATTCTGTAAATCTGTTTCATTTGTCATGGCAACTGTATGTTTATTCTGTATTTTGTGTTGCCTTTTGCACTGCTGTTATTTGTTGTTCATTATGTTGTACCCAATTGTTCTCCTGAGTTGTATTGCACCATCCACCCCCACCCAGACACATCTGGAAACAAGCTGTTACCAGCTTAGTATGTTTCCTGGCAAAATGTTTGAAATAAATAAATCATTTGAAAAAAAAATGGATAGGTTGATCCCCCAAAAAGAGATACTCAAACTCAAATAAGCTATGCCAGGTATATACCATTGTAAAAATGGAGAAAAAAATTAGTTCATGCGTGACCCCACAGAAAATGGGATACAGCATCTCAGGTGAGCTGTGTCAGGTAAATAAATTATAAATATGGGTAGAAGCAGGTTCCCACAGAAATGAGATGATGCATCACAACTGGACTGTCACTGGTTAACTGCAAACATAGGTAGGAGTGGAATCCCATAGAAAATGAGACATGGCATCTCAGCTGGACCATTGCAGGTAAATAAATTGTAAAAATGGGGTAACTGTGTTGTTGCAAGACCCTAAAGAAAATGAGATAATGCATCTCAGCTGGGCTATGTCAGATAAATATATTTCCAATGTACTGCAGGTAAAAGCAGGACCCAAGCAAATATGAAACTGCATCTCAGATGGGCTTTAACAGGTAAATATATTTCACACATACATGCAGTAAAGGCAAGATTCCATAGAAAATGAGTTATTGCATCTCAGTTGGGCTAGCGAGGCACAGTAAATATATTTCCAGCATTCTATAGGTGAAGGTAAAGGAACCCATAGAAAATGGTATTGCATCTCAGTTGGGCCATGCCAGAAAAATAAATTGTAACAGTGGGTTGATGCAGGTCTATACAGAAAATATGATACTGCTCAGCTAAGCTGTGTCAGGTAAAACAATCTGTGAAATTGTGTAAAATCACATCACCACAGAAAATGAGATATTGCATAAACAAACTCATTTACAACTGGTATCAGCAGAACAGGGCTGCTCAACATTTCAATACAACTTTAAACACAAGTACTGTACTTCCATCAATTATTGAAAACAGCAGTGTATCCTTTAAGTTTATGGGGTAGGGTTAGAACTATTAAGATGAACATACTTCCCTGAGATTTATATCCCTTAGATATGCTTAACATATTCATTCCTTGGAGCTGGTTCCGACACCTACTCTCCCTCTTATCAAATGTTTTATGGAACAACAAAGCACTGATCCAGGTGTAAAATAAGCTTACGACCACAGACCATAAGGGTTTATATTACCTTGCACTTCATGGTTCTAAATAATTCCAATGGAGGTCTTCAGATGAGCCACCATTGACTGGATATGTTCCACTTTGGCATACCATTGAGAATTCATTATGTCGGCAGCTTGGCCTAACTCTGGCTGCACTTCTTCATATCCCTCCTGAAAGTCTACCTCATCCCCTGAGACAAACCCCATATGGCTGGTCAATTTGGGCACATGGACAATTTTATCGTGTTTTCAGTTTTGTTTCATCTAAATCTCCCTCCTAATCTTTATTTGGCAATCCGAATTTTTGCATAGGTAAACATCCCATTCCTTTCTTTCTTACAAATTTCACCTTCTCTATGGGTGGATAAGTTGGTGCAAGGTGATAGACTTTTGGATTTTGTTTCATTCAGACATTACTTTGAGCTAAGCCCCCGATCCTTTTTTAATACTTGCAAGTACTTGGAGTGGCAAGGGCTTTTCTTGGAACTCCACCATGGGCTGATTCCTCTTTCCAAAGATTCAGTGAACTAGAATTGACCACTTCTTCCTCACATGCTTGCCAAACTGTATAGTCTATACCTTTCATGGCTCCTTCAACCAGGGTGGCAATTTTTTTTTCTTCATTATCTATTTTCTCACCTGCCAAGTTCTGATGACCCCCACTCCTTTGGGCTTTACAAGTCCTCCCGCAACACCTACCGTTCCTATCCAAGTCACCCCGACCCTCACATTGCAGCCAGTCCCTGGGATATCCTGGACGTAACTCTTCGCCGGGTGGGTCCCCCTCCTCTGAGGGGGAAGGCACCGGGGTGGGGTGGCCAGTGTGCTCACGATAGGGCTCAGAGATGTTACTGAGAGGATGAGGGGCTCACTTGAAGGCACTGGAAGTGTCTGTGGGACATAGATCCATCATCCGGAGGCCACCTGAGCAGTATTTCCGCTTTTCTGGTTCCTCTTCGCAATGCTTGTGTAGTGCCTCCAGTCTCCACTGGGGGCCACTACTGAGTGAGGCCTTCCCCAAACCCACCCCAGGATAGGAAAGCAGTCCATCAGACGCTAAATCCTATCCCACCCCTGCTGACCCCTGGCGTCCCACGTCCGTTCCCGAACCTGGGTCGCCTGAGTGGTTCGAGGTGTGGCGTCCAGGGCCTCAACCCTCTGCGCCACCGGGCCAGCAACCAGGGTGGCATTTTATTGGCAGAATACCTTGTCATTACAATGGACTTCTAAAGATTGGGAAAAGGTTTGAAAGGATGTATATACTGTAAATATGTAAACCAAGATAGACAGGCACATGCAATACAAAATATTGTATAATATGTACAGTACTTTACACCAGTTAGATTAAAAAGAAATGGGCCGACTGTCACATTCTAAATGTTCTGATGTCAGACCGATAATGAGGATGGTACGCTATTCCATATTTTATGGACTTGCAAAAAGGCTGTTCCCTTCTGGTCAGCCATAAAGGCTAGTTTGGATCCTTCTTGGGGGTTAGACTACTTATTTATTCCTGAAATATGTTCAGGAGGACAATGTAATAATATTGCTTCTTCTTACCAGTGTAATTGTATAGCTATTATTACAATTACAGCTAAAATTGCATTTCTCAGGCATTGGACAGATTCCACGGTTCAGTCTTGGGTGGAATGGTATAAGGAGTTATTGACTGCATTGAATTGAGACCTTCCCATAGCCAATGTTAGACTCAGAAGGGACAGCTTTTGCAAAGTGGGGAACTCTTTATCAATGGTTGCTTTCATTTTAATTTTCAATACTGAGAGCTGTCCACTCTTTGTAACATCCTGTTCTTATATTAGTTATTTCATTTGTCTGTATTCTACATGTTATTGTAATCATGTGTATTCTGGATGGTTATGACCCATGGCTTTATTTCGCTTCCATAAAGTTGATGGCACTTTCGGGTGGAGGGGAGGTTTGGGGCTGATAACTTGACTTGATTTAGATTTTTTCCGCTCCAATCGGGTTGCTTGGGTGGGGATGGTTGGAGGTAGGGTGGTTTGGATTTTTTCCTTTTTTCTTCCCCAGGTATTATGCAGTGACTAGTGTGGCTAGTTCATCAGATTTTGTTGACTGTGTTGTATGTTATTTTATGATTGGTCCTATGTAGTGTACTGATGGTTATATTTGTCTTCCTGCTTCACCTTTTGTTTTATGTTCTGTCTTTATTTGAAAATGTTTAATACAGTTTACTTAATTGAAAACAGCAGTACATGGTAACAGTGGAAAGTCTGACCTACATTTTTTATGTTTGCTTTGTCGCATATGCAAGCATATTGCAGCAGCTTGCTGCAGTAACCAAGTTAATGGAGTGCAGCAGTGTTGTGCCAATGCCAGCAGTCCATTTTGGGGCTGGTGTCTGTGGTGCAAACAGAGGAGCACACTGTCAATGACAGCAGTATTGGATCATGCCACTAACTTGAAAGAAACTGGCCGCTACAATCAGGGACCGCCTCGTCATTAGCAATCAGCTGTTTTTGCTGGTGGGCAGTCCCTGGTTACAGCAGAGAATTACAACTTGCCTTGTGTGGTGTCCCCATTTCAAAAGTCATGGCGGTGGCTATCGCCATTCGCCTTTCACACTCTCCATGGAAGCCGATTGACAGGTGCCACCACTCACTGTCCCCAAGTAAGCCGACAGGGGTGCTCAATCACCCCTGTCAGCATGCCCCCTCACCCTTCCATAGTTTATCTGCCAACAGGGTAGCCCAATCCCCATCAGCATAATATCTCCGCATTTGTTTTAATGTAACATGGTGACAGCTATTGCGGTCCGCCTCTCACTGTCCCCATGAAAAGCTGATGGGGGTGCCCAATCTCCCTGTTGTCATGCCCCTCCCAAGTTCATTTGCTGACGGGGGAGCCCAGTCCCCATTGGCATAATGCCCCCCCCCATTTGTTGTGTGCCAAAGTGGGTGTCCAGTCCTCCTTAACTACAGACCCCACCCCCAGCAAGCACTCAGGTGGCATGTTGGGAGCCTACCCCAGCATTCCAAACCATCTGTAAAAAAAAGAAAACCTTCCAGTGTCGTTTTTTGTTTTTTTGGGCTCTCTGTAAAAGAAAAAAACAGTCCCTCATTATCTCCAGTGCCCCGTCCCCCAACCCACACTCACCCTCTGTGCACCCCACCTTCCCACACACTCTTCACCCCATATTTACCTAAGGAGTCTAGCGCGATGATCTTCTGTGGATCAGAAACACGTCTGCTCTCTTCTAAGCCGACTGCGAACTGAAGAAATGCCGGTAAGCTGTATAATGGCATAAACAGGGTTTTTCCAACTTATTTGGATATTTCGGCCATTTTTGTGAATTTTGGCACCAAATTTTCAACATGGGGTTCTTGGGGCCCCATCTCATGAATTCAGTGACTAGCATCAGGTTATTTCATCCCCAAAAAAAGTGATTTTGCAGTCACTGCGTGAAATCACCTTTCGGGATAAGTAATGAAACAACAGTGTCACTGTTCATAAGGTGGGCTCCCAAAAGCCTATGTTGCAAATTGGTGAAAAAATCCAAAACATTACTGTTTCATGAGCATGTTGCTCAGTTTCCACACACTCATAACTTCACGAATTTTCAATATTTTCAGTCCAGATTTTCAACATTGGCATTTTTTTACACCTCCTTATGAACAGTACAGCTGTCATTTTTCACATCCTGGCTGAAACGTGTTTTCACACTTCTGGCCAGAATAGCATGGTAGCTGTGGGAAATCAACATTTGGGACAGATTAAGAAAATCACAGTGACACTGTTCATGAGCAGAGGTCCCAAAATGCCTATGTTGCAAACTTGCTGACAAAAGTCCATATAATGACTATGTCATGAGCAATGTGCAGTTTCCACACAGACTCATAACTTTGAGAATTTGTAATATTTTCACTTAAGATTTTCAACATTGTCAGTTTTGCACACCTCCTTATGAACAATACAGCTGTAATTTTCACATCCTGTCCAAAATGTATTTTGCACATCTGGCACACAGTGGCGCAGCTGCTGTGGGAAAT
Source organism: Neoceratodus forsteri (assembly GCA_016271365.2). Taxonomy (NCBI): domain Eukaryota; kingdom Metazoa; phylum Chordata; order Ceratodontiformes; family Ceratodontidae; genus Neoceratodus; species Neoceratodus forsteri. The sequence continues at coordinate 762,298,649 of CM028138.1, read as the reverse complement.
CAATGTTCAGGACAGATTAAGAAAATCACAGTGGCACTGTTCATGAGTAGATGTCCCAAAATGCCTATGTTGAAAATTTAGTGAAATAATTATAGTAAATGACTGTGTTATGAGTGTGTATTGTGCAGTTCCATTTACTCTCATAAATTCAAGCATTTTTAATATTTTCACTCCAGATTTTCAACAGTGCCATCTATTCACACCTCCCTATGAACAGTACAGCTGTCATTTTCCTCATCCTGCTTGAACTGTGTTTCGCACATCTGGTGCAGAATAGGCACGGTCATTGTGAGAAATCAACATTCGGGACAGATTATCAAAATCACAGTGCCACTCTTCATGAGCAGAGGTCCCAAATGCTTTCATGAGGTGGTGGTGGGGCGTCACAAAATGGCCATGTTTAAAATTTGTAGTGCAAGTACCAACAAATGCTTGGGGCATTATGGTTTCAAACCATAACGTTCCACCCTCTACAGATTGACAGGCGTCAGAGGTGTGCCTTTGAATTGCCAGCTGTAATGCTCATGCCATCCCACCCCCATCCCCACCCTGAAGCCAGTGACAGGCATCAAGGTTTGCCTTGGACTTTTCAGACCCAGAGTTCACCCCATTGTCCCATACTGCATACATTTCAACGTATGTCCTTATGAAATGGGGTGACTGTAAAGCAGAACACCCCAAGGCACACCTCAACACTTGTTGGTGTCTGCAGGACAGGGTGAGGTGAAATGCTATGAGCATTATGGGTGAAAACCCCAAAGGCACATCCCAATGCCTGCCCATCTCTGCAGGGTGGAGGTGGGGTTGGCGTGAGTTCAATGCTTCACTGCCATTCCTATTCTGCATGTGTCTAACTATTGCATATCCAATGCTAATATCAGCAAGCAAACATTTGGCATTGACAAATGCTTGTTTATTCTATTTTAGATTGCCTCTTACCTTGAGTCTTGTATGATAGAAACATAGAATATGTCATCAGAAGAGGACCACTTGATCCACCCAGTCTGCCAAGATAGTCCTTGAACAGTCTTTCTCCAGAGACCCTAACTGGTTTCTGGCGACACTCCCTTCTACCTGCATATTTACTAAAATGTTCCCATGTCTATCCAGCACATACTTGAAGACCCCCTACTGTTTTTGCTGCCACCACTTCTGCTGGTAGTCTGTTCCAGCTGTCCATCACTCTTTCAGTGAAGTAGTTCTTCCTCGAATCCCTCTTAACCTTCCCCGAACTTCATCACATGCCCTTTGGTTGTGGTGCTCTTTCTCATTTGAAATAAACTCCCATATTGCACCCTGTTCACTCCCATGATGTACCTGTAGGTCTCTATCATGTCACCTCTCGCTCTCCTCTCTTCCAGGGTGTATATGTGAGATCTCACAGTCTCTCTTCATAGGGCTTTGGATGCAACCTGTTGCCTAATTGGCTTTACAGTAATAAGACTATGTAAGGTTCCAGCCCAGGCTAAGTGACAGTTATTCTACATAACATTAATTCAGACATGTCAGTAGAATGATATACAAAGCACAGAGACATACCAGAGGAGAAATATTCTACTAATGTTCATCAGCAGGCTCTGAGTTAGACTAACATTCAGGCATTTATTTATACTCCTTTTACTCCTAACTAATCATATCCTTATGAAAAACTGGAATTCAATATTGAAAAATGTGCTGTAATGCATTTTGATGCCACTAACAGTAAAGCATCATATGTTTTGGGTGAGCAAGTCTTAAAAAACACTTCTGAAGTGAACGATCTGGGAATTATAGCTTCAGTTGAACTGAAAACCAAGGGACGCTGAGACCAGAGCATAGGAAAGCTTTCAGGACAAATAAGTATGTATTAAAAGCATATAACTAGCAGGGACAGAGGGTGATTTTGTCACTTCATAGCATATTGATTATACCACATTTTGATTATTGTGAACAGTTCTGGGTCCATCAACCAAAATTACATCCATAAACTGAAATGTATACAGTGTAGAGCTACTATGTCGATGAATAGTATGACAGATCTAAGTTATAAAGACAGACTGAAATGTTTAAATTTGCATACCCTGGAATACCAGAGGATGAGAGGGGATTTGTGCTTAGTATTCTGAGTTTTTAACAATGTTGATCCCGGGCCCATCTGGCCATCTGTGCGCCAGGTCTAGTACCTGCCCATCATTAGGGCACCAAATATCAAATTTACTACTCCTCCTCCCTGAGGTCCACCCATCAAGAGTTGGAATATTTAGTTGTGGCACAGCCCCCCACATGCAGGGGAGGGGTGCAGGGGGTGCAGCCCCCCCGCATATAAAACAATCTGCAAATTTAAATCCTTTTGCACTAATAACAGGTGCACTCAAACAGGTACATTCTGTGGGTTCAACCAATCTCTGGGATAGCATAGGCCTAGAATTAAAAGCATGTCTATATAACACAAGATCTCATGTGCTCCAACTAAAAGGGCATGTAATTCGTATAGAAGAAAGAGCAACTTGGTTCTCAGAGAGACTAATTTCAGTATGGTATAAGTTACCCTTGAGATAGTAGGTTGTAGAACAATACATGAATATCTATCAACAGTTGCAGCCGCATGAGCAAGAGGGTTTCTGAGGCAATTTTGAAGATCTCTCTAGCAGGATGGTAATAACAGTAACAGGAGAGGTTGACATAGTGGGTCTATAGTTGAAGGATCACTGTGCGGCGGGTCTCGACTCAGTACCATCAGGTGGGTTGCAGGTGGGCATACTACCAGGCAGTGACACTGATGGAGGCCACCCGGGAGGAGGACCGGAGGTTTTCTTACCGTCCAACAGGCAGGTTGGTGAGCCTCTCTTCAAAGTTGAGGATGTTACCAGAGTGAGTAGAGAGCAGGTATCGGTGCACCTGCTCCAAATATGAATCTAATCATAGACTTGTTTGTGTTAGCCTCCTCAAGTTTGTGCATGCTCACTTCTTTTTAATACTGACGTGAACCTATGTAAGAGCTTGTAGCTCAAAGGTGTTAATCCGATGAATAAAAAAATAACATGTAGACAATTCAGTAATATATATGGAGGGTTGGTGTCTTAAAACATGGAAAATCCTCCTAGTGGACAGTTGAGATATACGGACAAGATAACGATAAATAACACAAGACATTTAGTCTTATATTTATGATGTACAGATAAGCCCCAGATGATGCAGCTCTGCAGTCTGCAGTAAGTTGCTGCAGTAAACAATACAGTCTCAATGAGGTTAATCCCTTTTGTCATACAGTAAACATGACACTCCTTCATCCTGGGCTTATCTGTATATTATCACATACTTTTCAGGATACAATCGTGTATCTCTATCAATTGAATTAGTAAAAAAGTGCCGAAGGGCACATGAATTTCATGACAGTTCTTGACATTTGAGAAATTCTATTGTTTTGTTTACTCATACATTGAAACTGGTATGTGAAAACTGACATTACCCATGGTTTAAGGATCTAATTTGCTAGTTTACTAACATTTGGGTATGTGGTTGGAACTACTAGAGGCTCAAATATTGACAGTTTATTTCTTCTTTAAAATATAAATATTATTTTGCTGATATGCTCAGCTGGTAACAACTCAACACCTAAGCCAAGAACCTACAAACTGGTATGCTCACCCATGGGATAGGCTGATTCTGACAAATTTCTAGACACTGAGCTAAGTATGTACTGTGCGGGCTCATTCAGGCTGTTTATTTCATTGTGAAATTTTGAAACATCTTAATAAAGTTATAACAGGTTATAAATAATCTAGAGACCAACCAAACTGGATGTCCAACCATACTGTGTAAGTGCCTGTACAGTTGGAGCATTCAGTCTTGTAGTGCTGAACAGGGTTCATGTGATAGGCGACAGCACAAAAGATTGAACACATGGTGAGTGCATCACTGAAAACAACAATGGTGATGTGCAACACTGAATAAAACCAACAACATTGGACAATATGCACTACATTGTTTATGAGGGGCTATACACTGCTCCCATGTGGAGCTTTGCCTCCTGTCTCACAATATAATCAACTCTGAGGGGCTGACACTGGAGCACAGGGGAACGGGAGGAGGCTACTCAGACTGGAAGAAAATAATAACTCTCAAACAGCGCCAAACAAAATTATATGCCCAAAGCTAGCTCAAGCTGGGAGCCTTTCACATCATGATTCATCTCTAGCACTACACCAAACATGAGCTATGAACTGCCTGGCCTACCTCCCATATCCTGTATATATCTCCCTCTAGCACTCACCTATTTTAACTGCGGTTTGTCCTTATACTGGCCATTACAGATTAGCTATCCTTTTCACTCGCTCTAATTGCAGGTGGTCAGAATTTTTTCCGAAAATATTTTATTGAAAGATGTTGTAATGCGCTACTGATTACTTCATCATTTCAATTGACAGTACAAGAATACTCTCTTGATACATAGTGCATAATTATTTGAACCCAAGACCTGGCTGTGATACACTCAATGAGTCTTGAACACCTAGACACAGAACCGGATATGACAGGCGAGTGGGTGAATAAAATACACAGATCAGCAGAATAAAGTAAGTTCCAAAATTTAATTTCCCAAACGAGTCTCCCTAAGTGGGAAAAACCACTCGATGGCGTAGAAGGCATTTTCAAGTCTCAAAAGTCTAGTTCCTCCCAGGGTAGAGAAGACATACACAGCTAAAGGGAGGTTCTGATAATGGGAGACTTCAACATACCAGATACAGATTGGTCAATACCAGCAGGAACATCTGCCAGAACTGACACATAGTGGATTCCCTGCAGGGAGGCCCTCAAACAACTAGTACAACAACCCACAAGAAACAGGACTATTCTAGATCTAGTACTGACTAATAGGAAAGGATCCACAGATCTCCAGGTAGAGCGGTCACCTGGGGCCAGTAACCATCATAGTATAGTTCAATTTGGCAGATAAAACCATTAACAAAGGCAAAAATATGGGACTTCAGAGGAGCTGACTTTGATAAGATGGCCAGCAGAGTTAAGCTAGCTCAGGCAGAAGAAATACAGGTGAGAGTTACAGGCAAAGTAGGAAAGCATTAAGGATTCAACACTTGAAACAACAACCCATTATGTTAGAGAAAAGAAAGTGTCAAAGAAGAAGGAAACCACTTTGGTTCTCAAAACTGTAACGAAAAGTCAGAGCCAAGGCTGGCCTTCCAGGAAATATAAGGGAATACAGCAGGATGAAGATGAGGAGGCCCTAAACTTCCTAAGGAAAGCAGGGAAGGCAGTAAGGCAAGCCAAAGGCCCAAACTGAGGAAACACTAGCACGAACAGTAAAAGAAGGTAACAAGACTTTCTATAAATACATTAGTGAAGGAGAAAGGTCCAGGAGGTATTGCTAAGTTCAAAGGGGATAAGGTGGTGTGCGAGAGGAGGACCATGTAAAAGCATCTATCTAAATAGATACTTCTGTTCAGTATTTACTGAGGAGAAGGCATGGGCAGAGCCCACAGCTCAGTACCATGGACTTAAGGGGTAGGAGGTGTGCACTAGTGCCTTCACAAAGAATGGGCCTGAAAGAGCTCGATAAACTCAGGTAGACGAGGCAATGTGAGGCCTGATGGTGTCTCCCAGGGTACTAAAGGAGCTAAGGGTAGAACTAGCAGAGCCATTAGCAGAACTGTTTAGTGAGTCTCTGAGCACAGGAGGGTCCCAGAAGACTGGAGAAGGCTCATGTGATCCGCTCCACAAGAGTGGTAGCAGAGAAGGAGGCAGGAACAACAGACCAGTCAGTCTTACCTCAGTAGTGGGCAAGATTATGGAACACTCCTTAAGGAAAGGATAGTGCAACACCTGGAATCCAAGGGCACAGGATCAAGACAGCATGGGTTTACAACAGGAAGGTCCTGTCAAACTAATCTCATAGATTTCTTTGACTGGGTAACCAGAGTGGTGGACCAAGAGGGAGCAGTTGATGTCGCCTACCTTGACTTCAACAAAGATTTTGACACTGTTCCACATAGAGATTGATTAATAAGCTAGGTAGACTCGAGGTGGTGGTCAGAAGTTGGTCAACTGGGTGGCAAACTGATTGTGGCAGAAAACAGAGAGTGGTGGTAAATAGTATACAGTCAGAAGAGATGCAAGTCAACAAGTGGAGTACTCAGGGATCAGTCCTGGGGCCAGTCCTCTTCAATATTTCATCAGTGACATTGCAAGATGGACTGGAGGGTAAGGTTTATCTGTTTGCACATGACATCAAGATCTGCAACAGAGTAGATGATCAAGATGGGGTGGGCAGAATGAGAAGAGATCTGGATAAACTGGCAAAATGGTCAGAAGAGTGGCAACTGGGATTTAATGCAAGAGTGCAAAATCATGCACATAGGAAGAGAAAACCCTGAAGCCACCTATAGGTTGGGAGGAGTTGCTAGCAGTCACAAGGAAAGAAAGAGACTTGGGCATCATCACAGATGACCTGAAATCATCAAGCAGACCACTAAAGCAGTAGGTAAGGCTGGGGGTGTTGGGAAGTGTATTAGTAGGGGTATCCAAGTCATAAGAGGAGGTAATAATCCTCTTTACAAGACACTGGTTAGGCCCCATCTGGAGTACTGCGTGCAGTACTGGAAGCCACATCCTTCACAAGGACATTAACCAAATTGAGGCAGTCCAGAAGGGCAGCAAAATAGTGCAGGGACTGCATCAGAAACATATGAGGACAGATTAATAGGAGCTCAATATGTATACCCTAGAAGCAAAGGAGGAAGGGTGATGTGATTGAAACATTCAAACACCTTAAGGACATTAACAAGGTGAAAAGTCTAACATGTTTCAATATAAGAAAAATAGCAGGACAAGAGGACACATCATGAGATTGAGGAGGCCAATTAAAGGGGAATGTGAGGAAGTTATTTTTCACAGAAATGGGTGGTGGATGCATGGAATGGCTTACCTCAGAAGTGGTGGATATGAATACAGTTGCAGGGCTTCAAACAGGCATGGATAGGCATAAAGGGAACAATACAGAATAGTATGAATAGATGAGGCCATTGACAGAGCAAAGGCAATGGCCATTCATAAGGTGAAAAATGGGCGAACTGGATAGGCCTTGCTGTGTATCTGCTATCCTTCATGTTCTATGTTTCTAAGGTTATTGCCACTGCAGGATAGTGGGAGGGAAGGAGGAGCCATCAACAGCCATTTTTGAACACTGATCAGGCCAAGGACCACAGGGGTTGGGCCTCCTCCTGGATGGTGTAGGTCTGCACCCAACAGCATTCAGTAAAGATCTAGATGGGCAGTATCCCAAACACCACACAGGATCCCATATACCTGGCCAAAAATGGGTTTCTTAGACAGGTTAAAGCCATATAGAAGTCTCCAACCTCACAAACACATTTGTGCATACATTGGGCTTCTGTGCATTAACTAAGCATTGCCATTTGGGGTAATATATACCACTACCACAGTTCAGTTGAACGTACAGTTATTTCCTCAGCCCGGTGCAGCGGTGACTCACCAGCCTCCATAATAACATTAACTGGGAAGCAAATTGCTCAGCATCTTACCCCGCCTTTTCAATCTTTACCTTGTATTGTTTGATAGTAAGTAGTGCGACTTCCCACCCTGGTTGATATGTAGTTCTTCTGAAAGGGATGAGGGGCCAAAGTAGCCAATTCAAAGTACCCCAAAACAGTTTTAATTATGAGATAAACAAAAGTCACCTTCAGGTATACCCACTTTGCACAAACAGGCGCAAAGCCAGGATTGTTCCTTCATCACCAGCCCATACACTATAGTCAGCCCTTTACACCTCAATACAGCCTCTGCACCAATGGAACAGTGCAGACTCCTCTGGCGCAGTACAGTGATCAACTCAGTATAAGGAGAGAAATTAGTAGAATATCTTAATTTGATTATGAGCACAGCTTTCAGTGCAGCAACTGTAAAGGACTGGCAACCTCCGGAACACCACCAGACCAGAGACCCTGCTAGTACATCCCTTCTCAGGAACCATTCAAGGTGTCTGTTAATTCTATCCAACTAATCTCCTACTGATTTCTACTGGCAAATATGAGTTAGGTAGCCAATACCATTGAGTTTTGAGTCAACCCACCAGCCTCTGCAGCATCTATATATAACTCTTTTAGTCCTAACCTTACTGTACAATAGGAATTTGTGTAGAATTATTCAGTAGCTTGCAGTGAGTTCAGGACTTTTATAGGTAGGGGATTGGCATAGGTACAGAATGCATGGTTGTAATCCTTACCACCAACTCACCCCAGCAGTATAATGGAAGGACCTGCCACCTTTCATGTCTTCAGAAATTTTGACAGTAAGCATATAATTTAAAGCCCACAAAGACTGGTTTTGCAAAATTTATAACAAGTATTTTATTTTGAAACTAATTGGAGGCTCCCCAAGTTCACTACTAGGTTTGATCACTTCAGTTTCTCTATTGGTAACAGTTCATTTGTCCAATTTACTTTGTCTCGGATAACCTCCATATTCACTCACCAGCTGGAGACTACTAGCAGATCCTGTACAGGTTGCTCAAAAGACAGAAATCACCGACATATAGCATACAGTATACTCAAGAGCCCCCCACAAACTTCTGATTCCCACCATGTTCTAGAGTAGCAGCCAATAGTTCAAGGAAACACATACAGAAAGGGACAAGGACAGCCCTGTCTTGTTCCCACCCAGACTAAAGGGTGGTATACCAACCATCACTCCTATTTAGAAGAGTGGATCGGTATAAGTGTCTCCCCGGAACTAAAGACCAAAACCCACCCTTTTCAAGGTTTCAAAAGATACCACTCCACATGTTAAAAAGACCTTTCTGCATCAATCCAGACCCACTGCCCGTATGTGCATTTGCCCCATCAGTGTATCATTTAAGTTCTACTGGCGCTTGCCCACGCCTTTCACAAAACCACATGGTCTTGATAGATATACCAGGGGACGGATCAATCAACAGGCAAAATCTTCCGAAGATCATTATAATCAGCTGTGAGCAAAAGATTGGTCTATAAGATACACCAAGTTGGATCCTTACCCAGCAGGCAACACTGTAATGGTGACAGACTAGGTGAGACGTCACCTTATCAAGCTTTCCATGCACGTCACAGAGGGGTTCAACATAAAACTAGAAAGTCAATTGGCAAACCATTTTGGGGTCTTACCTCATACCCAAGCTTAATGGTGGCCCACACTTTGGTTTGGAGATTGGGCATAATGCTTCTACCTGTTCTCTGTAATGCCTCATCACCCACAAACAAGTCGATTTTACTAGTTACAAGTGAGCAGATATAAAGTGAAGAGCATTTCTACAGTGAACCTCCTGTGCTAACAGTTGGTTATGAAGATAGAGATGAGGCTCCCCTCATCCTCGTACCCTCTACCTGAAAAACAAGGCCATAAAGGCTTAAACAGCAAAGCCGGCTTGTGAACTCCCTCCTGCTCACACAGCACTCTCAGAGGAACGTTTTAGAAATTATGCAGACCGATGCAGGAATTATCTCTGCCATGTCAGCAGATCTCCAGCTGATCTGTTCTTCAGTGGACTCATTAACTGTCAGGTTGGAGATTCAGAAACAAGGCTCATATCTATCAAAAAAAAAAGCAAGGAGAGGAACAAACCACTAATGTTAATCGCAGGCTCAAAAAGCGAAGAGAAACTCGGGGACTTGGAGGGCGGTCGGTACAACAACCTGTTAATCCTTGGAATACCAGAAAGACGAGAGCACCGATACTGTTTTTACAAATGTTTTGTGAAAATCACCAGTCTATCACGGAATGGCCCCATATGTCATTGAGAAGGCTCATTGCCATTGTGCCCCCTCCACCCCTGGCTCTCCCCCTCAGCCCTTAATCTGAAATTCTAATTTATTGGACAAACAACATATAACAGCCAAAGTTAAAAAGCTTCAAAGTACAGAGGCAGGAAGCAAAATTTTGATCACTCAGGTGTGATGCGCTATGATGGTGATGACATCCGGTGAGAGATCTTATCAACTGGGATGCTATTCTAGAAGAACACCTGTCCCAGCTGAACACCCAGTGCTGCCTCAAGCAGGTGGAATGGAGAACAACCCTGCGATTCAAAAATAGGTTGGGTGCCAGGAAACACCCTGGAAGAGGCAGGAGACAAATCTGAAGTTTGATGCCCAGAGGCTTTTATTTACACCCAGAGGAAGGTAGACACAGTCACAAGGGAAGTCGAGAATAACTCTTACTTATAGATAATAGCTTACAATTACCACTCTAGTTCTCTTCATGTACTACATCAGCCAAAAGCCACTCTACAGTATTCTTATCTATAGCACTCTTACAATTGCCCACCTAGAGATCTATGCATTCAAGTGTACCTTATCATTTATCACACTATCATTTTATCATTACTATCACTTTATCATGTCATCCCTTTAACATACCATGTACTAGGCATACAATATACAATCAACAAACAGTCTCACAGTCTCATGGTCCATAAGATGAGAATGTCCGACGTCTTCATGCACAACTAAAGATTAGGGGTCAAGAAAAGGGAACTCTTGCTTGGCGTAAGCTCACAAGGAAACCTATGAGAGGTTGCAAACAGGACATGAAGAGGATTGGTAAACAGACCATAGGCATCACATCCAGCCTACTCTCAGGGTTGCGGAATACAAGAGTGTGAATAGACTAGCTGGAGATGAGCATTTTCTTGGCTAAAAACCCTTGAACTGGGCTGCCAATGTTGAAGAACTAAAATGTGGCGAGGAATCCACTTGCATGATTACCACAGGAGAAGAAATCTACTACTTTTCCCTCAACACCAACCTTCAACCAGGGTTGCCAAGGACAAATAAAACTGTCTGATGGGTTTTCCTGGCACCTACTTCGACTAGGGCTGCCAACAAAACGCTCGGACTTGGTGAAGAATCCACTAGGAGGACTACCAGAGGATGAAGATGAAGAACTGCTGAGCTGCTTTTGGTGACAGATCCACTTGAGAGGACCATGAAACTTGAGCTGCTACCCTGAAGATTGCACTGGTGATACAGGATGACACAAGCAAGAAGAGGTGAAAGGTGAAGATCAAGATTCCACATGGATGAAGAACAAAATAAAATGAGGCGTCCATGAACACACTTAGCTGTGACAGATTTGTCTACCAGGCTGGTGTCTGGGAGGGATGGGCGAGAGACACCTTCTGGTCATCTTTCATCCAAAGCTGAACTGGAACTGGTGTCACGACTACTCAAGGACATCAATTTGACAGCTGCAGATGAAAGAGGCGAGGATACTCAGAGTCTTCTGCTGGCTGAAGATTACTATGGTGAAAGAGCTGATGGAGGCTGAAGATTGCTATAGTGAAAGAGCTGATGGGGCTGAAGACTGAATCAGAACCTGCTGCAGCACTAGTGTATTCTACTAGCACATTATACTAAAATATCCACTTTCAGGGGCAATTTGCCTGGAGCAGGGCAAAGTGCAGCTTAATCTGAACAATTGTTCACTTCTGGGGCACTTGTTCACTGGCAAAGGCAACTTGCCTGGAGCAGGGAAAAATTGCAACAACCAGGGCAATTGTTCACTTCAAGGGCAATTGTTCACTTCCAGAGCAATTGTTCACTGTCAGGGCAAATTACCACAATCTAATATAGTACAATACAGTCTCGGTGCTTCATGCAAAATGCATACTTTTAGATGCTGACAGAATACACAGTTGAAGAAACAGCACAAAAGCTAGTAATCACTTTGTAACTAGGTTGTGTGCTTAAGCACATTAGTCCGAACCCTTTTTCTGTAGAGGTCCAACTTCTTTTGGGATCTGTCTACCCTGAGCACTCCTAATGTACTTGCCCCAGCTATTTAGCCTGGTACGCTATTTGCCCGTGCACCTGCTGACCTATTCCCTATGGGCTGGGATGCCCCACCTTTCTGGGCCTGGTGCCCTTTACTGTATGGGCTGGTGCCTTCGCGCTTTACTGGGGTCCTGGCACCCTTTACTACTACGAGCCTGGTGCCTTCCTTTACTGGGGCCTGGTACCCTTTACTACTGTGGGCCTGGTGCCCTTCCTTTACTGGGACATAGTAACCCCTACTTTATGTCATGGGCCTGGTAGCCCTCCCAGTATCATGGGCCTTGTGCCTGTCTTAAATGTGGGCCTGGTGCTCTTATTAATCTTAAGGGCCCTGTACCCTCTTTTTATATCATGAGCCTTTAATCATAGGCCTGGTAGCCTCCCTTCAAACTTTATTGGGCTGGCACCCCTACCTTTATCTCATGGGCCTGATAGCCCTTTTAATACTCTTGGGAGATGAAGCATGGCTGGGCCCCTTAAGTGTGCAGCTCACTGCTGAGCTGTCACTCCTTACACTCAGCCTCATCTCCCTCATGAATATTCATAAATTTCCCCCCTTTTCTGTGCTGCTGGCTTAACTAGCCCCTCCTGTGGGCATTGCTACTCCCGCCTACTCTTAAATATTAGTTAGGTCCTTCTGACCCAACTACCCTGCAACACTTGGCGTTTTTCCCCAGTGCCTACAGCGCTCAACAGTTTAAACAAAAAAAAGTGTCTCCTTAAGTTGAGCAGCCAGCACACTTCTTTGTGCTGCTGTCTGACTCCCGCCCAGCAGGTGAAGATAGCTGCAGTCGGAGGCAGAGGCGTTCTGGCAGTGTGAGAATTTGGGTGGCAGCTGGGAGGATGACAGAGGCCTCGGACCGCCCGACTGTTACATAGTCACTAATGTCGGCTCTTCTCTGCCACCAACAAGGGTCAGTTGCTTTAAACCAACTTGAGGGCCAAAATAACAAAATGATGGGGATCACCGCCCAAACCACAGCAAACGGCCATTATTTTCACTTCTGGTGCCCTAGTGGCACCACGGACTGAATAGACTTAACTGGGGATCTTCACTGTCTGGAGCCAGGCAGGCGAGCTGAATGGCCCTTGGGAACAAGCTTCAACACAGAGGTAAGCCCTTTTCCTGGTTTTCCCTAACCTTCTGTGTCCTCACTTCTCCACAGCAAGCAGGAACTACCAAGAAAAACTGTTGAAACTTTTAAAACTAAACTTCTGATTCTGGAGTGTTTGGACTGGAATGCTCCTGCATGAACAACTCAGCACAACATTCCATCCAAGCCATTGTCTCTTGCAGCACGCAATAAAATCCATTTTGACCAGTTTGCAGTACACAAGGCACTCTCTATTATTTACAGTGTTTCTCCTGCAAGGGGGACTGTACTCACAGGTGCCTTTTAACTGTACCCTGCAGCCCACTACTACCATAGGTACCATGGGCACCTGTTAACGTCTAAACTTTATTTATTTGCTGTGGTGCCTCAACCTGGGGCATTACACAGGATTTGCCACAATCTGTCTGTACCAAAAGGCAGAGCTCTATCCAACTGTATCTAAATTAACTAGCAGCAGAGAAGCCATTTAGGGTTAAATACCAACCGTCCTGCAGATGAAACACGGATCAATGGTTTTGTTTGACACTCTTGAGCAGGCAGCTTTAGAGCTCAAAACCCTGCTACGGACCTGTTTTAGTGAAGACCCTTTTGGCTTTTGGGAGCTCTTTTCCTTCCTTCCAGAATGCAGTGAGTATCGGCGACTTTCAAAGATTATCTGCACCTAGAAAAGACTCTTCTTATTTCTCAGCACGTTCTATGTACTGATGCACTCTTAAATTTTGCTCTGATGTTCCACAGAGCTGTTTAAGAAGGTTTTATCTTCTTCAGACATGGATGCCTTCAGTTCTCGTATTACCAGTTTAGTCTAGATACTGTCAGACTGACTTGGGCACTAATTCAGGTTTTATTGCTTGCTGCTGTTCGAGTCCTGCTAGTGAGGGTCACATATAAGCCCTAACTCCACAATAACTGTGCCCTATATTTACCGCCTAGCATCGAGGCGGCCTCATTCTCCTGGTGAAGGTGGTATCCTAATCTTATTTGGCCTCTGCCACTGTGTTTTTCTTTAAAGGGCTGTCTGGCTGCCTCATGAAATTTGCAATTGTGAAACAAAACTGTAACACGTTCTTAAGATGCCCTAATTGGCTACTTTACTTATAGTTATCAAGGACTGCTCACATGTTTCTTTATTTGACTTGTTTTAGTCTAAGCACATCATAGAAAGATAATTTTCTGGATGTTGAACTATGGGGTAGATCTAGAGTATAAGGCCCCTACGAGTTAATAAGATGCAGTGTCTAGAGCAACATGCTATTGTTGAATAGGATCCTCGAATTTTATTTTAGCACACCAATTGTTATCTACAGTCTTACTTCTGTTCATGTCAGTTTGTTTTGTGGGGAAGGGAGGGAGGGGGAGGTTAAGTTTGTGGGCTCTTTCAGACTAAGCTAGTAGACATCACCTGATTGTGTATTGGAGTAGTGCAGTTAGTTTAAAACTAGGGTTAAATAAAGTACAGGTTGTGTGTGATGGAGTTATATATGTTGAGGATTATGTGGTGGGGAGGTGGGGGGTTTATGGGGAAGGTACTACTCTTCTCACTGTGCAGTATTTTGTTTCAGAGGTAGGGAGGGAGGAACAAGTGCTATCTCTTCACATTCTTTTGCTTGCTTGGCTTTGTTAATCTATTCCTTTCTCTAAACTATAAATTTCCCGATATAGCTAGGGCTCCAATATCTGGTCTTCTTTGCTGCCTGAAGTCTCCCTGAATTGGTCTCGTATATGGAAGGACCTTCATAGATATCACCTCAGGATAGATTAAAGGCTGACTCAATATTATATTGTGAATAATTTGTACTACACCCTACCAAACTTTTAAGCTTAAAAACTTCCCACCCTACCTGTTCTAGGTGTATACACGAGGAGAGAACCCCTCCATGTTTTTGGTCTTGTAGCAAGGTTGCTCCTCTGTGGTCTCTTATCCAGGACAATTTGGACCCTCTTCTGGGTCTGTCAAGTTTTTCTACCCCGAGATCTGTATTCTAGAGGAATACTCTACATGAGACAGTGTGAGCACGCGGTATCATATGGCTTTGGGTGTCCATGGCGGTTAAGAGGCTGGTCCTGAGGGCACTGGACTGATCAATTGGCCCTGACTTATGCTGACTGGCTGACTGAGCTTACTGGGTACCTTAACTCTGAAAGTCTAGTTGCCAGCCTACACTGTCGTATGGACCTGTTTCGGAAGAGATGGGGTAGAGTTACAGCCTGTATTTGCATCAATGAGTTCTTGGCCTTATCCCTGCTGCCAGCATGGACAACCTACATCTTGCTATGTAGTGCTTTCAGCAACTTTTTCTGTTGAGGAGAAACTCAGTTATAAATGGCGGTATTTTTACTCATCCAGATTAAAAAGAAACATTGGGTTGGCACACTTGGGTCTGAGGGTGGGGGGAGGTGAATTTTGAGAGTTTTGAAGTTCTTTACTTCCTTCTATATATACAATTTTGGGGGCCTGGAATGGAGGGTGGGGGGTGTTTGGTTTACCATGTACTTTCATGTTATGTCTACCTGGCATGTTGTTATGTTTTTGTTTTATATTTGTAAATTAATAAACTTAAATTAAAAAAAAAATTATTTTGCTTGCTTGGAGTATCTCATAGGTATATTTTGGAGTCCATACCTATAAACCTTTAGATCTTGATCGTCTAGTTATAAGGGAGGTCCATATGCCTTTGTTAGTTGGAGCATTAGGAGGTGCTCATGATAGATGTAAAAGACAGATAATTTTAAAGGCACCTTTAGCATCTTAATGCAGGAATAGGTTGCCTGCAAGAAACACATCTTCGGAGAGGATGTTTCCCTCTTTAAGAGAAGTTGGGTAGGGCAGATCTTTGGCTCGGGTGTCTCCTCGAATCGAGAATGGGTTGCAATACTGGTTGCTAAGGCCATCCCTTTAAGTTAGAATATGAAATCTGGGATACCAATAGGTGTTATGTTATTCTCAAGGGACCTGGAATCTTACCCAGTTGTGGTGGGTTCTATATATAGGTCAAATACGGACCCACCTCAATTTTTTACTCATTTTGAGCTTGTTTGTCTCGGATCCCCTAAACTAACTATTCTGGGAGGACTGGAACCTTTTCCCCAGACAGACTTAGGTAGATCAGACCATAAGAAAATTGGTCTGTCCCTGGCCTATGCAGACCGAGAGATCTTATGTAGGTACTGGGATTATAGGCGTCTGGTGCGTTCTAAACCCTCAGAGCAACAATATACCTTTTCTTCTCCCCTCACCATACTTCTCCTAAATTGACTACTTCCTTATCAATTCTTTTGTCCTCCCAGCTATACTTGATGCCACAATACAGGTTAGGGTCCTGTCTGACCACTCCCAAATCAGTATTACTTGCCTGCTGAGGCCTGGGATCAGGTGAGACTCTATATGGTGTGTATATAATCAGCTCTTGCAAAACCCTTCCTCCCTCAGTCATATTCAAGATTTTATCTCCTTTTTCTAGAAAACAATTGGGGCTCATTCAGTAGAATAGACACCGTTGGGCATGTAAATGTGCCCTCAGAGGTGAATGCATCGTTGGCGGCAACCCGATCCCATAAGACCCAGGCTCAAATTGACTTGTTGCTTGCAGCAATTAGCCAGCTAGAGCAGTCCCTGGCTCATCACTCATCTGAGGCAGAATGGGCTAGCCTGCACAGATTACCTCACAGTTCTCTGACCTGATTGCTCAGAAGGCCGAATTGGCTTTACATCCGTACCAAGTTAAATTCAATTTTCAATTGAATTCATTTTATTTTCTGGCGCCTTTCAAATACCAAGGTGCCTAACATAAGAATTGGACAACTTAAGCATACAATGACATATATTATAAATAAAATAACAATTTAAAGCCATCTGAATTATAAAACGAGGTGTCCAAAAGCACAACTCCATAAAATAGTTTTGAGTGCCTGTTTGAATCCTCCATGAGTGGGCACTCCATACCTGATCGGAGTACAGAATTCCAAAGGGTAGGGGCCACTTGCATGAATGCATGGGCCCCAGAAGGTTAAACAAACCCTTGAGTCTGGGAAGAGGGCTGGCAAACTCCTAGCTTATAGGCTGCGAAAGTGGAAGCTACCCACTTTGTACCAGGGCTTCACCTTTCATGAAGTGATCTGGTAGTCACAAACCCCAAGAAATAGCCTCCATCTTTGGTGACTATTTCCAAGATCTTACACTGTGGATGCAACCTCCCAACCTTCTGAACAGGCCATAACCGAGTATTTAAACTCCACTGATCTACCCAGGCTGACTCCCCTCTGTTGTGGCCTCTCTAGGCAATCAAATTGACATAAATGAAGTACACCAGGCCATCAAACAACTTCCCCAGACAAGGCTCCTGCCCAGATGGCTTTCGAATAAGTTATATTGCTCCTGCCCCTCTCAGTTAGCTCCTGTTCTAAAGGATGTCTTTAATTCCTGGTTTGAGGAGGGGTGACTGACCCCAATTTTTCAGAGACCCTAATTACCCTTATCCCAAATCCTGGGAAAGACCCTGTATACCTAAAGTTATCTCCCTATCTCATTACTTAATTCTGACATTAAAATCTTAGTCAAAATTCTCCAATCGCCTTGCTCCAATTATGGGGAGGTCATTGGCCATGAACAAATGGGTTTCATGTCCAGGTGGACCTGAAGGGACCATGTGAGGAAACTAATACATCTTCTTTTAATGTCTAGGGAGTCAAGTAGGCTGGCAGCTTTGGTACCCTAAAGCTCAAAAGCATTTGATCAGGTCTCCTGGGACTTCCTCTTCACTTCCCATTCGTCATTTTGGATTCCAAGATACATTAAATGGGTCCAGATTCTATACACTTCCCCTACAGCCCAGGTCTGGTGTAATGGTACTCTTTCTAAGTCCTTACTCTCCAATGTGGCACCCAGCAAAGATGACCACTCTCCCTCTCCTCTTTAACGTCTACTTGGAGACCTGATCCACAGATTAATTAACTCCTGACCTAATAGGCATCAGGATAGAGGATAGGCACTATACTCTTTCCACTCGCAATGATCTATTATTACATCTGGAAGACCCACAAGTTAGCATCCTTGTCCTATTGGATGAAATAAATGCCTTCACCAAAGTATCATTCTACAAGTTAAATCTCTCTAAAACCAAGGTTCTCCCCATGAATAATCGAGTCACACAAGCTGACCTGAAAGGTCTGAATCTCTTTGGGAGACTAATTACGCTGACATATTTAGGCATTAAGATTTCTGAGATATATCTACCATCATTAAGGAGAACTTTTCAGTTTAATAAATACATTGCAGTCAAACTTAGACAGATAGGACTCCATCCTCTCTCTTCCTCTGGGGAGGATCAGTATCATCAAAATTAATGTGTTGCCTTGCTTGTTTTATACAATCGGTATGCTGGGCTTCTTGCTCCCTAAAGTATGGTTTACTCGACTCCAGAGTATGCTAATGCTTTTCTGTGGGAAAGAAGTAGTGCATGAGGCCTATAGTAGGCTCACTGCTCCGAGGTTACAAGGTGACCATGCACTCCTTCCTTCTTTACCTACTATGGAGCCAAGCATATCAGGAAATTGGCTATTTGGATTAATAGGACTGGGCCACAGAAACCACATACATACATTCCCCAGTGGCTTGAGATTGAAAGATCTTTTGCACACAAATTTCACTGCTCTCTCCGTTCCCTCCTTTATCGTCTCCTTCACAAATACCTTGGCCCCTAAGGAATTCCCCAATTGGTTGGTCCTTAAAGCCTTGTATTAAATCCAGAAGCACCTCACTATGAATTGGCACAGGTCTTTAGAACAGCCAATCATATGTAACCCTCATTTAAGATTGACCCATGATCCCGTCTTTCCCTCCTTTTGACCCCACTCAGGACAAGCAAGAGCTCTGAGTTTTTGTTTAATGATGAAATGATCTCCTTTCCTTCCTTCCAGTCCCAGCTACAAATTCTAGATAGAAATATTTTCAAATTCCTTCAGGTCAAAAATGCTATCTTCTCCTTTTTGGGAAAGAAACCCTGGCGCCTCCACCTAAAGACAGTTGTCCTCAATTCTCCAAGTAGCAGATTATTACATAGCAGTCTCCAAAGTGCATAAATATTTGAGTCCTGAATCCTCACCTTCCTTCAGGTATCTGTTTTATTGGACCCAGGAATTATCTTTCCTACAGATGCAGCTATCTGGAGGAAGGTATGGCAAACAGTCTATAAATTTGTTAAACAAGATAAGCTGCAGCTTGTTCAATTTAATATCATACATAACCTTTATTGTACTCTATAAAACTCAATAAGATAGGTAAGCTCCATCTCCAACTTCTCCCTATTGTGGAGGTGTCACTGGGACATTATACCATATGTTATGGAGTTGACCCAAGTCTTAAGCCTTTGAAATTCCATTAAGCAAGTGCTTGACCCACTTTTGGTCTTGTTTCCCTCTTTACCCCAGAGACCTGCATTTTAAACTTTTCTCCCTGGGACTCCCAGAATAAGGAAGGCACATCTCCTTGATAGCTGCCACAGCGAAACTAGCTATACTGCGGCATTGGCTAAATGATTCTCTTCTCTCAGTCATGGAATGGTATCGAGAAACATTGTTTGCAATCCAACTTGAAAAACCTATTGCTCGTATCTATAATAGAACAAGGCCTTCAGACCAAATGGGAACTCCTCTATACCTTATTATACCTATGGAAAACATCATTTTCCTTATCTCTCCATGGGTCTTTGATGCACCCCAAACAGTTGCCTTGACTTAAGCACTTGGGTGAGGGTTGGAGGGTTGGAGGAGGAGATTAATTGTGTGTATGTTTGTGATATTATTGCATATGTTATGTATGCTGTATAAAATGCAGTCTTTTGTTTTTGTCAATGGTTCTCATTTGTACTGTTAACTGCTTGAAACTTAATAAAATATATTAAATTTTAAAAAGCTGAAAAAGCTATTGCTTTCCCTCTAATGTAGGCCTTTAAGGCTTCCTATCTACTAATATGAGATGTATCCCCCTTTTATTAAAATGCAAAAACTCCTGAAGGCTACTAGTCATTGCTCCTATGAAATGCTGATCTTTTAAAAGTAGAGGGTCCAAGGCCACAGGTGGTGAATTTGGGAGGGAAGCCCAACAAAAGGAATCATGGTCTGACAACAAAATATAGGAGTAATCTGCAGTGTTGACCACTGGAAGGAGTAAAAGGCTTTCAACAATCTGTCCAAATGTGCATCAGATTGGTGTGTTGGGAGTACAAACTGTAGTCTCTACCTGTAGGGTTAATATGTCTGTACATGTCCACCAGCCCAAATTCTATTTCCTGCTCACGTAAGGCCCCAGCATTTTTAAGAGAGGAGCAGGGAAGTGTTAGACTGGTCCAAATTGGTATCCCTGACACAATTAAAATCACCCCCAAGATCCAGGGACAAGACCACCCCACCATATCCAAGGCCAACTTCTGGAAGAAGCCCAGGTCCTCCACATTAGGGGCTAAATTGATTCCAAAGAAGAGTCCCGACCCCTGCAAACTCAGTTCTCACCAAGGCATATCTCCCAGCAGGTTGGTTTTCTGCCATAGCATTGACCTGTGTTCCACGTGGGAAACAAATTGAAACCATAGCTTTAGAAGAGAAAGTGGAGGAAATCCATGTTTTCCCCAACAAAGCATTGTTTTATTGCCTCCCCAAAAACATATTCAATTCAGTGCTTTACAGTAACTGTTAATTGCTATTTTCTTTTAAACTTAGATTGTGGGCTTTTAGTGACACTGTACTTTCTTTGTTGTCTTTACTTAGAATTGTTTTTGGGCTATTGAAAATTTAAAATAGTGGTGTAATTCTGTGCTGTCTTTAATTGCTGCAAATTTAGTCTTGGCTTGTCTGACTGCCCTGTAGTTGGGTGGAGGGTGTTAATTGTCTGGCCTCTGACCTCAGCTACGTGATAACTGGAGGTGGGGCTTAGTCAGAGTTGAGGTAGCAAGTGAGATTTATTTCTCAGAAGAAGCCAGAAGGGGAAGGAAACATATTCAATTCAGTGCTTTACAGTAACTGGTAATTGCTATTTTTCTTTTAAACTTAGATTGTGGGCTTTTAGTGACACTGTACTTTTTGTTGTCTTTACTTAGAATTGTTTTGGGCTGTTGAAAATTTAAAAGTAGTGGTGGTGTAATTCTTTGCAGTCTTTAATTGCTGCAAATTTTCACCTCCCCTTCCCCCAACTCTTAATTATATGCCCTGTTAAATCTGATTGACAGGAGCTAAACACAGGAGTATAGTAAGGGTGTGGAGTAGGAGGGGCATAAGGGGAAGAAGCCCACCCTCAGCATGACAAGTGTTTTGACTCATTTATTTATTTATTGGTTTGTTTTATTTTAAAAAGAAAAGTATCTGAGGATCAGTGGCAGGATTTTTAGGACAGTAAATTAATAAAAGGGAACTAGGAGAGCTTCAGTAGCAGACAAGTAGTGGAATAGCAGTATAATTGCAGTATAATGTGGGAGTGGTGCAATGCAGTGGCTGTGGGGCAGCCATATTCAGGCAGACCTTCTGGACACTGAGGTGCTGCCCTATCTGCATGCATCTCTGGACTGTGGATGAGGTAGCCAGACTCAGGCGGAAGTAAACTGGGTCAGAGTACCATCACCCCTATCCAGAGACCACCCAGTCCAATGCAACTGCCTCAAAGGATGCCGAGAATGAGGAGCACTTGGATGACAGTGGGCTCAGGAGAGGTTAGAGCAGTCAGACAGAAGCACATCCCAGATCCTATTCCACTCAAGAACTCATATGCCACACTGGCAAATGAGGACAACCAAATAGAGGTACCCAGAGAAGTGGAAGGAAAGGATGTGGAGGTTAGCCAAGGAGGTGACCTCAGCGGGGAAAGCAGTGGACCCCAGAGGAGGAGGAAGCAAATTCTGGTGGAGGACTCCATCATAAGAGGATCCAGCTAGGAACACAGGAGGGGAGGACAGGGTGAGGTGCCTACCAGGTGCCATGGCATGGAGGGATGGAAAGAAGATCCTGGGGATCACTGGGAAGGCAAGATGAGAGGGTGAGCTGGATGTCATTATCCACCTAGGTACTAATGACCTGGCAAATGGGGAGCCAAAGGAAGTTCAGGAAGAGTTTAGGAAATTGGGAGGGTCTCAAGCAAGTAGCTACTTCTGTCACTTTCTCAAGTACTACCTGCAAGAGCAAGGAGAGCATAAGTGCATGCACCAGGAACTTTAACTCATGGTTGAAGAACTGGTGCTGTGAGGAAGGGTTTGGATTCATTGGTGACTGGGGACCCACCTGGAGGGATGGAGGTTTGTTCAAGCCTGAGACCTGCATCCATCCTGGAGGAATCAAGCACTCAATGATAAGTTTAAATGCTACATTGACAAGCATTTAAACTAGCAAAGGGTGGCAGGCCAGCAAGGACGGTACCTACTTGCTCACCCCCACAGCTAGCAGTGGAACCAGTGAACCAGAGGTAGGCTATCTCTACAAAGCAGTGTGCAAAAGATGGAGATTAGTGCCCAAGAGGTGGATAGGCAGAAAAGGGCAAAATTCAGCAGAAGGGCAGACAGCAAGGAGAACCAGGGATAAAGGACAACCAGGAAGGGCTGGAGTAGAACAACGAAACAGTCTAGGAGGTCAAATCATGGAAAGCCATGTGTGCAAATGCCAGGAGCCTTAGCAACAAGATGGAAGATCTGAGGCTGTCATGGTGCAGTCAGACCTGGACATTGTGGCCATCACTGAAACCTGGTGTAATGATAACCATGACTGGGAGATGGCCATACCTGGCTACAACATATTCAGAAGAGACAGAGCAGGCAGGAAGGAGGAGGAGTGGCACTGTATGTGAAAAATGACATAAGGCCACAGAGATCAGGAGGAACAAAATGGGGAGATACTGTGGGTTAAGCTGGAAAGGAAAATGGGGACAGCCATCCGCACAGGTGTGGTCTATAGACCACCAGCCCAGGAGGAAGAAACAGATAGGGAGCTGATGCTAGCCATCCAAGGATGGCAGACAAGGGAGGTAGTACTGGTTGGAGACTTCAATATTCCAGACGTGGACTGGAGCATCCCAGCAGCAGCATCAACTAGGAGCAGATTTATCCTGGACTCCTTCAGGTGCCTTCCTCAAGCAACTGGTCATGGAACCAACTCAGCAGAAGGCAATACTGGACCTTGTGCTCACAAACAGGGACAGTGTGATGGGGGTAACAGTGGGGGAGCACCTGGGGAACAGTGACCACCAGTCATTGTGGTTTGAAATCACAGAAGAGCAGAACCAAACCACACAAAAACATGTATCCTGGATTTTAGGGGCAGACTTTGGAAAATGGGGAGATACTTGGAAGAGGCATTTAGGGAATGGGGCAGGAATCAGGGGTTGAGGAACAGTGGGCAGTATTTAAAATGGGGATTACAAGAGCAACAGAATTATGCATTAAGCAGGTTAGCAAGAGGAAAAGGAAGAGGAGACCATTATGGTTTTCCAAAGAGGTAGCAAAGAAAGTGAAAGCCAAAAGATTGCATTCAGGCAATACAAAAGACACAGGCAGAAGGGGATAGGGAGAAGTACCAGGAGAAGCAAAGGGAGGCAGGGAGGTCAGTAGGGAAGCCAAAGCTCAGACAGAAGAACACATTGCAAAATCAGTGGGTAGAGGGACAAAACCTCTTACAGGTACATAAGTGAAAAAAGAAAGCAAAGGGAGGGATAGTGAGACTGAAGGGGAGGATGGGGGCCATGGAGGATGACAACAGTAAAGCTGACATATTGAACAGGTATTTCTGCTCAGTCTTTACTGAGGAAGAGGAGGGTAATGGATCTGAAGGGAGTACAAGGGGTGAGAATGGTGCAGAAATGGACACAAGTCCCTTTACAGAAAGGGTCCTGAAGGAACTGGAAGTAATAAGAGTTGATAAAGCAATGGGGCCAGATGGGGTGCACCCAGGGTCCTTAAAGAACTAAGAGAGGTGGTGGCTGAACCTCTGGCTATCCTGTTTAGCCGATCACTGGAAACAGGGAGGTACCCAAAGACTGGAGGACAGCAGATGTAGTCCCCTTATACAAAAGTGGGAACAAAGAGGAAGTGGGGAACTACAGACCAGTCAGCCTCACCTCGGTAGTGGGAAGATCATGGAAGCACTACTGAAGGAGAGATTGGTGGAACATCTGGTTGTCAATGGACTACAGGACCCAAGGCAGCATGGTTTCACCAGGGGAGGTCATGTCAGACCAACCTCATTGAATTTTGACTGGGTGACTGGGAGGTGGATCGGGAGGGCAGTGGACATGGCCTATCTGGACTTCAGCAAGGCCTTTGACACTGTGCCACATAGAAGACTATTACACAAACTGGGAATATGGGTGTGGGCAGGACAGTAGTGTGGTGGGTAGGTAACTGGCTGGGTGGCAGGACACAGAGGGTGGTGGTAAATGGCTGTCACTCCACCAGAGGGAAGAGTGACCAGTGGGTACCACAGGGATCAGTGCTGGGACTGGTCCTATTCAACATCTTCATCAGTGACATAGCACAGGACCTAGAAGGCAGAATTTCACTGTTGCTGATGACACAAAGCTCTGTAACAGAGTAGACACACCAGAGGGTGTAGACAGAATGAGAAGGGACCTGCAGAAACTTGAAGAATGGTCAGGAGTTTGGCAGTTGAAATTCAATGCAAAGAAGTGCAAGATAATGCATATGGGGCACAAAACCCTGGCACAATATATCAGTTGGGGGTGAGGATATAGCATGCACCAAGCAGGAAAGGGATCTTGGGGTTATCATCTCTGATGACCTCAAGGTAGGGAAACAGTGTGACAAGGCAGCAGGTAAAGCAAATAGGATGCTGGGATGTATAGGCAGGGCATCACCAGCAGAAAAGGGTCATAATTCCACTATACAAGACACTAGTGAGGCCCCACCTGAGTACAGTGTACAGTTCTGGAGACCATACCTACGTAAGGACATAGACAGGGTAGAGAAGGTTCAGAGGAGGCAACAAAGATGGTGCATGGATTGCATCACAAGTCCTATGAAGACAGGTTGAAGGAACTGAACATGTACTCCTGGAGGAGGAGGAGCGAGGGGATATGATAGAGACATACAAGTATCTTACAGGAAGGAACAGGGTGCAGGAATACACTATTTTTAAGCGAAAAAGATGTTCCAGGACTAGAAGGCATGGGATGAAGTTGGAGGAGGACGATTCCGAGGAAACGTGAGGAAGAATTTCTTCACAGAATGGGTGGTGGACAAATGGAACACCCTGCCAGAGGAAGTGGTGGGGGCTGAAACAATCACTGGATTTAAGAATGCATGGGATAGACATAAAGAAATTCTGGAGGTCAGGGTAAGGGGCAACAGACTTCTAGGAAAACATAAACTGAACTTACAAGCTCAAATGGGCAGACTGGGTGGGCCATAGGCCTTATCTGCCTCCACTGTCTTTGTATCTATGTATCTATATGCGTTTCCTGTATTTAAACTACCTACCACTGAACCTTCTAACTTCCATTTGAGCCTTCCTCTTAACCATTGATTTTAATCCATTTAAATTCCATGTTTCCACTTTAAATGTATTAGCCATTATCTAAAACTTTATGCAGACAGAAATGAGCTCACAGAATTATCACTGACAAACTCACTGCACTGGTCTTGAAATATCCTAGCAGTAACATGCACGTTCCAGCTGTTGATTGTTTGGTGTCTTTGGATTCAGATTGCAACATCTGATTTACCCTCTTTAACCCAGTCCCTATTGCCCCTCCCCGGAAAATATTACGAAGACCATGGGCGTCTAGCTATCCATTGGAATAGTACAGCAAAACTACCTCCTCCGAAGTAGAACCCCAGCCTCCCAAACTCCTTTTGGATGCAGTCCTTCTCCACCAAAATAGACAGCAAGTCCCAGCAAGTCCCCCCATCCTCATTCCTGCCATCCCAATGTCATCAACAAACCCTAACCCCCCAACACACCTGACACTGAAGATTTTCCCTTGAAAACCTCTGGCAAGCAATAGAACAATTAATGTAACTCTTATCATATGCTATCTAAGAATAAGGCACAATTTAACTGTGCACAAATGGTGAGGCCCTCAGAAACCAAACAGTAAGGCCCATGAGGGATAGACATGGTTTTGGTTAGAGGCAGTTTTACAAGCAACCCATCCCTTAATGTGTTACTAACACAGGCCAAGCAATAAAGGCCAACAGGAAAATGACAAAAGTCAAAAGAAAACAAGGTCCATAAAATAATAGGCCTTAAATGCATTCAGTTCAACCCCACAGTATTAGACAACCAGTGACTGAACATATCCACCAACTGAAGATTACAGCTGCAGCAGTCTTAACATACAGTACCTAAAAGGAAAATAAAATATTTCACAGTATTGCAGGAGGTCTCTGAGGTAAGTGCTCATTATGAATTTAACTCCTCATTCCCCAGCTACTAGAGGGGTCCCCTTTAACAGAAAACAAAATTCCTCAACATATAAGTGGTTGAGTCACTGAAATATGCTGGGCAAAATAAAGCCTTGGCCTGAGACAGGGAGACTACGGAGACCGCTAAGGATAGCTACCTCCATTCCAGACAGTCGGTCCTTCGGTTCAGAAACTAAAGCAAGCAAGCACCACCACACTGATACCCATGTCCATAGACATGGTCGGGAATAAAGAGTAAATAGATTCGGTGTAATCCAGAGTTTAACTGGTCAAGCCCAGGAGTATTAAAACACGGGACTTTGGGTGGTACAATATTGTAAGTCCCAAGTGAAGGTCCAATCAGTGTGTCACTTTAACTTGATACATGGAACCATTGTGCACAGGACTACAAATCATGGCTAGGGCTCTGGGTGCACCCCAAGTAGGGGAGTTGATCACCTGTGTCCATGAGGCTGACTATTGGCCCATATTGGCTCCTGCTCCCAAAACGTGATGCAGCCTCCACCCAAAATTATCCCAGTGTAAAAGAAGGTATGGTTGTGCAGAAAGGGTAAATTTATCTGATAGTGGCATCATTTGTCGGCAGAAGGTTGGTGCCTCAGTCGTCTGGTTTCTTCCTTGACCCATCTCTCCGCAGCTTTATGGCAAGTAAACTACTTAGAAGGGCACCGGTCTGTCTATACACAGTTTAGCAGGGTACATAAAGCCCAAGACCATCCCATTGAGAAGAGCTTTGACTTAACTATGTTGAATTGTTGCCTTTTAATCTGTAATTCTCTGCCAGAATCTTGAAATATGTCACTTTTGCATTACTGAGAGATAAAGGCCCCTTGGCTTTGCACTTTTGAGGACGGCTTCCTTATCTACATACCTCAGATACTTAATGAAGCAATGACGTGGCCTCTACCCCAGCTCGGTGTAGGACTACCCTGTGAGCACGCTCCACCTCAAATTTCAATGCATCTTGGGAAGCTCCAAATGCTCCACCGCTCATTTATGAATGCCTTTTTCAGGATTTTGCCCCTCAACCCCTCAGCAGTCCCACAATACGGAGGTCGGAACATCGGGAACAATTTTCCTGATCGTCAACCTTGGCTGCAAGTTCCTCCAGTGCCTTCTGCATGTCATTCCTTTCGTTAGTGACCGTAAAGAGTCTTCCAGATTGCTCACCCGATGCTTCAGTTTGGAAATTTGAGTCTTGTGAGATGCAGTGGTTTCAGAAGCCAGTGACCACTCTGAAGGTGGGTGATTTGTGCCACAGTGTTAGTGAAGACTGATTTCATCTCATGCTGCATTTGTGCAAGGTTGGCATGGACCCGGTGACTGTGTGTTCCAGATCAGACATGCTGTGCTCTGCTGTCTCGGCCTCGTGGGCCTGTTGTCTAGTGTGATCCTCTGGTCCCATACAAAATTCTTTAGGTGAAGCAACAGGTTCAAAATGTAGCTTTGACTGCTTATTTTAATGCTTGCCTGAGGCTATTTATCCCAGCTGTCATTTTCTACAAAAGTTTGCTTCTCGTTTAACTGCAAGGTGAGTCAAAGATGTTTTCAATGTTGTGCTATGAGGAGCTAGGCTAAAATGTGTCCTCCTTATTATAGAGCTCACACCCTCCTAAGTGATCAAACTGTGTCACTCAATTTGATTCATTCTTATTACTGAATACCCTGAGCATACAGGGCTTAAAATCCTGCCTATTGATTTCTATGGGAAATTTTGTGAAAAAATACCCAAAATATTTTGCTGCTTATAATTCAACATCTTTTGGAAATGAATATCAAGTCAATCAATGCTTAATGTATTTGTAACTATCTTGGCAACTGCTAAAGTGTCAACATTTGCTTAAAGGAATGCTGTCATAATTTGACCACCCCCTCAAAGCCTTACCTCCAGATTGGGCTTTTCACGTGGAACTTGATTTTACACACGTTCTAACAAGGTTATTGTTGCAAATTCCATGATTCTGCAACAACTCAGACCGTGTGCCATTCCATTTCAAAGTGCAGCACTGCACCACTCACTTCAATACAAGTGTATTGAAGCTAAGGATGTGGCTCTGCACTTTCTCCTAAAATGGAACCACACAGCAACCACCACATTACAGAATCACGGAGTTTGCAACAATAAAATCAAGTAAGTTAGAACACATGAAAATCGTGTTTCCTTGCAGAAAACCTAATTAGGAGTAAGGCTTTTTGGGGTGGGGAATTTCAAATTATGACAGCTTTCCTTTAAGTTGGTTTCTGTTATTTATGGAGGTGTATAATCTCCTAGTTTACATTTCAGTGAAATGTTGTGAAACGTTCCCCAATGCTTAGATACTTACAAAAACAGTGAAACAAGCAAACAATTTCCAGTGGCCCCTCCTCAATGAGAAACTGAGAAGTTAAAATTGCTTTCTGCTTACAGTATATTTGATGTTTTTTACTTTTATCTTCATGAAGAGGGTTTTCCTAACCTTCATATTAGACTTTCAAGGGTGAACAAACTGAACAACCAGACACCAAGGTGGCACCCTTGGTTTAGTCCTAACTATGGAATGCCTGCCTGGTTACTTTTATATAGTGCATTCCCTAAAGTGTCTCCTTTAAAGTGCTTCCACCTATGTAATTCACAGGTGATCAAGGGAGCATACTATAGGAGCACCACACAATTCCCAAACTGTAAAGAAATTCCAAGCCTGCACCCTCTACCCTTGTTTTATTACAAAGTTCAAATTACATTTCTGATGAGGGTGCTACTGATTTGGATGTATATTCTGAACAGACAAACTCAATGACACCCCTCCATGGTAAATCTGAGAAGTTAAAATTTCTGTCTGCAAAATTGGCTCTTTACTTACTTTTATCTCCATACAAAGAGAGTTTGTTAGTCTTCATATTTGAATTCCAAGATGAAGCAGCCAAAGCACCAGGCGCCATGGTGGAACCTCCCAGTTCAGCCCTAAATATAAAATGCCTCCATTGGCTACTCTTATATAGAGTGCATTGCCTAAATTGGCTTCTTTAAGAGCAGCTCACATCAATCTATCTGCGTAGCTCCAATAGTTTAGTGGTGACCTCGGAGTACTCCTTGTAGGATTTTTACAAAGTTCACCATCAAAATTAAATAGATTTTAAGTGTTTAAAATGAGTCCACGGTGAACCTACACTTGTGTGACTGCTGTCTGCATGGCTCCCACTCATGTAGCATATTGATGTCATGTAGGAAAAGCACTTGTGAGTGAGAGCACTGGTGGCAATCGAGTTCAGTATAGGAGAGTCGGTAATCAAGGTGCACTGTTGGAAAGATCTTTATTTTCAGGAATCTTTGTCATCATTTCTAACTAATCTCTTTACTTTGTCCCTTTCTTTCACTGTCTGCTCTTTAAAGATATACTGTAGCAATTACCCATTTTCTATTTCTCTTTTGTTTGCCTCATGCTGTCCCTTGCCATAACAGCTGCCCCCCCCATGATGACAGCTTTCTGACAGCATGGTACTTACAATATGTGAAATAACACAAGCTAAATGTATTTCTTTTAGTGTGTGTCTCATAATTTATTAGTGACTATATAATTAATTCTTGGGAAGGAGACACAGGTGGGCAGATAGTATAACCACTTTGTATTGTGGCCCACCCACCCACAGTCACTTACTAATACTATAGGCAGATGAAGTTATCCTCCTCAGGGAGGGATGGTCACTAACTCAGGTACTGTACCACCACCTGGATGACCATGGATGGTGGTGCAGCTGAATTAGTATTGAGAGGCAAGAACCAACAGGCTCCGACATCGCAGGGCACTCGTTTGTGTGTGCACACTCTTCAGTGAATTCTTGCTGTCCATGGGTAAAGGAGAAGAGTACAGGAAAACCTTGCAGACCAAACCTGATCACAGACTGACTGATGGGTACCAGGGACATAACATGAGTTAAACATAAGCACAACTCATGTTTACCACTGAATAACGCCTCTTACTGCACCACCATTTGAGAAATGAAATGTAACATTACGGTAACTGACAGCAATGGGAGAAGCACTGACATGCAGAAGGGGGCTATGATAGTGAATTTTCAGTCAACTCAGTATGTACATTGATGGAGTACACAGATGCCACCCAGCCATGTGGCATGTAGCCATAAATTACCACAAAGCGTGTAAAGGATTACTACCAATAAAATGCATTTGATGAACAAATATAACAAATTACATTTTTTCTTACTACTATCACGTAGTGTTGTCGATATGTCCATCATGTTCCTCCTGCTCATCAGGGATTGAATATTCACTGTCAGTGCTTGCAGTTGCTGGTGGCATGTCAGGCTTGTACATATATGGATCCATTGTTTATAAATTTGCTCACATATTTCCTCTATTGCTGCCCAAGAAGTCATCCTCATACTCCACTTCTAAGTCAGACACAGCGACATTGTCTGAGCAACCAATGTTTTCTGTTGATTCCTCAGTCTCTAGATCACCTGAGCTTCCAACATTGGCCATCACTCTCTTCCTTACAGAATGCATTCAGATCACACTGCCAGCCCATACCTCACTTGATGTCACAGCACACTGCTGTCCCATGCTTAGTCATTGCAGGACTGTGGTTCACAAACATGAATGGCGCAGTTTTCAACAATAAAATAAACACAGAAAAACTGCTTCCACATGGATTTTATTGCAGTTCAGTATGTCAAGACCTCTTCACATAACCAGAGGATGAAAACAATGTTTCAGGAAGGTGTCAGGTGCTGTTTAAAGGACAGTGATTCCCCTAGTTGATTCATAGGTGATTAAAGGGAGCATGCTGCAGGACTACCACCAACCAGCATCACCCTCTTTAGGAATGTGATTTGAACTTCATGAATAAAACAAGGTTGGAACCAAACCATGGGTTTCCACCTTGACATTTAGTGGTTTTACTTTCACATAAAGATTTACACATGTAAAAATGACTCAAGCTTAGCAAAGCTGATTAATATACCCTAAAGTGAGGAATACATACACATCTCCTAGAAACCTAGAAACCTAGAATTTGACGGCAGATAAGGAACCGCTTGGCCCACCCAGTCTGCCCATTTCCTACCTACTGGATAAGCTGCAGATCCTAGTTAACCAGCAGCCTACTTCTTCCTACCCCATCCCCCAGAACTGCCTTATGACTATCCCATGCATGCTTGAATTCCACCACTGATTTTGACTCCACAACCTCCTTGAGGCCGTTCCATGCATCCACAACCCTCTCTGTAAAAAATACTTCCTTAAATTACCTCTGAGCCGCCCCTCTATTTTCAAATTGTGCCCTCTTGTTCTTACCTCTTTTTTGAAAGATGCTACCCTCTTGGACTTTGTTGATTCCCTTGAGGTACTTGAACGTTTCTATCATGTCCCCCTCTCCCTTCTTTCCTCGAGGCTATACATATTAAGCTCCTTAAGTCTCTCTTCATATGTCTTCCGTGCAGACCCTGCACCATTTTAGTTGCCCTCCTCTGGACAGCTTCCATCCTGTCTATGTCTTTGCGGAGATTGGGTCTCCAGAACTGCACACAATACTCAGATGGGGTCTCACCAGCTGTCTGTACAGAGGGATAATAACTTCCTGTTTTCTACTGGTGATGCCTCTCCTATGCATCCCAGTATCCCCCAACCCTCCTTGCTGCCCTCTCCATTGCTTGCCCGTCTTTAGGTCATCTGATATGACTACCCCAGGTCCCTTTCCATTTTGTTGTTGTTAGTATCTCACCCCATTGTGTACTCTTCCCTGGGTTTTGTTTCCCAGGTGCATTACCTGCACTTCTTAGCATTGAATCTAAGCTGCCATACATTTGACCATTCCTCTAACCTTGCCAAGTCCTTTCTCATCCTTTCCACCCACCCTGTGCATCAACTCTGTTGCAGATCTTAGTGTCATCTGCAAAGAGACATACTTTCCTTCCAGTCCTTCTGCAATGTCGCTTATAAAGACATTGAAGAGGACAGTCCTAATACTGAACCCTGCGGTACCCACTAGTAACCCTCCTTTCTTCTGGTGGACTCCATTTACTATTACTCTCTGTGTCCTATTCTCCAGCCAATTCTTTACCCAGGCTGTCATCTTGGGACCCACTCCCAGGCTGGCTAACTTGCATATTAATCTTTTGTGTGGGACTGTGTCAAATGCCTTGCTAATGTCTAGGTAGGCCATGTCTACAGCCCCTCCTGATCTACTACTTTGGTCACCCAGTCAAAGAAATCTATCAGATTCGTCTGGCATGACCTTCCGCTGTGAATCCATGCTGCCTAGGGTCCTGTGCCCTCTGGCCTCTAGATACTCGACAATTCTTTCCTTTAGAAGTGATTCCATCATTTTCCCTATCACTGAGGTTAAACTAACAGGTCTATAGTTTCCTGCTTCTGCCTTGCTCCCACTTTTGTGAAGAATCACATCTGCCCTCCTCCAGTCCTCAGGTACCACCCCATCCTCCCATGATTTGTTAAAGGGTAGTCAGTGGTGTCACTAGTTCTACCCTTAGTTCTTTTAGAATTCTGGGATGAATCCCATCAGGCCCCATTGCTTTGTCCACCTTCAGTTTTAAGAGTTCTTTCAGAACCCTTTGTTCTGTAAATGGGCAGTATCAACTTCCGTATCCAGAGTGTTACTACTGTTTGTTTTATGTACCTCCCCTCTTCCTTTGTAAATACTGAGCAAAAATATTTGTTTAGTATCTCTGCCTTTTCACAGTCTCCCTCTGCCCACCCTCCCTCCCTTTATTAAGCCTCACTATCCCTCCCTTGGTCTTCCTTCGCTCCCTGATGTACCTATAAAAGGTTTTATCCCCTTCTTAACTGAGTTGGCTATCTTTTCCTCGGTTTGGGCCTTTGCTGTTTTGACTGCCTTCCCAGCCTCCTTTGCTTTAACTGATACAGTTCTCTGTCCTGCTCCTTCTAGATTCCTTGTACATCCTGAATGCTTTCTTTCTCTTGAACCTTCACTGCCACTTCCTTTGAGAACCATAGTGGTTTCTTACATCGTCTTGTTTTGTTTATTTGCTTCACACAAAGGCTCGTTACCTCTGTGATGGCAGTTTTATTATTCCCCATTGTTCTTCCACCCTCCTTCCTGCCCATTTGCTAGTGCGTTCCTTAGGCACTCACCCATTTTAGCAAAGTCAGCCCTCCTAAAGTCCAGTACTTTTGTCTTTGTATGGCGACTCTATTGCTGTGTTTATTGTGAACCATACTGTTGATGGTCGCTAGTTCCCAGATGGCTACCCACTTCTACATCTGTAATCCTCTCACCATCTCCATTTGGGAGAATCAAGTCTAATATTGCTCCCTCTCAGTGGGCTCAGTACTAGTTGTCTAAGGCATGCCCCTGTAGGGCATCTAGAATAACTGCACTCTTAGTGGCAGCTGCAACTGCACTCCAGTTAACATCTGGCATATTCAGATCACCCATCAGCAATATCTCCCTTTTTCTGCCATTCTAAGTATACTTTCTATCATTTCCCTGTCCATTTCCTCCCCTGAGAGGAAGTCTGTATACTAACCTCTGCGTATTGTGGTGCCATTGCCTGTCTCCAAATTTACCCACAGTGCTTCTTCTCCTCCTGTGTGTACCTTTTTGTTCTGTTGCTTTTATTCCTTCCCTTATGTAAGAACTACTCCTCCTCCTCTTTTACCCTCCTGTCCCTCCTGTACACAGTGTATCCTGGTATGTTTATGTCCCAGTCATGGTTTTGTGTGTACCATGTTTCTGTGACTGCCACGATATCAGATGTTCTTCCTCCATCAAGGCCACTAATTCAGAAGCTTGTTACCCAGACTACGGCATTAGTACTCTTTTCCAGTGCTTCAGTCACCATGAGACCTTTCTCAGGG
Source organism: Neoceratodus forsteri (assembly GCA_016271365.2). Taxonomy (NCBI): domain Eukaryota; kingdom Metazoa; phylum Chordata; order Ceratodontiformes; family Ceratodontidae; genus Neoceratodus; species Neoceratodus forsteri. The sequence goes on along the minus strand of CM028138.1, from coordinate 762,264,466 downwards.
TCTTTCTTTGTCTAGTTCATTACAACCCTATTTTGGCTGTTTCTATGGATTAAGGTCTATCATCCCTCACTAGGCTAGTGTGGCTTGTTTTATCTGAGTGGTAACCTTTGTCTAGTTGAGAGAAATGTATGATCGTTCTGCTTAAAATAATGTATGGTATCCCATGTAACATGGAACAGTTCAGATTAGTTCTGAGAGGTAAAACTGGGGATATATGTGTACGGCAGTGAAGGGGTAGGGACAGAGATGCTCTGTGTGGTACGAGAAGAATGTGACCCTTATGTGGGGCAGTTGAGAGGCATTGAAAAGTATAGCTACATATTTTTATTTTTGAACATTTATTTACTTTATTGTAGTCTTTAGTAACTGGATAAGGCCCACTAGCCACAAGTGCCTGTTTTCAGGGACAACCTGGGAGCACTGGGTGGTTAAGTGACTTGCTCAGAGTCACACAGTATGTAAGTGGAGGTTGTGAGAATCAAACCTAGGTCTGGTCTGCTGGCTGTACCAAGCTCGTTCACAGTTCATTACTCTAACTTTTAGGCTAGAAGGCACACAGCCAAATCTCATTGCCAGGTGTGACCCAGGGAGGTCGGATCAAGGTGTGCAGAGTAACAATAAAGAGCAGCAAATTCAGCAGCGGTACCCAAATAACACCATCATGAAACAGGTATATAAAATGAGTGAGTACAATGTACATGAATACTTTACAACAGTGCAGCCTTGAGACAATTTCAGCTACATTCAGAGGAATGATTAGGCCAAGACACAGGACTCTTCATCAGATGTTTGTCAGAAAGCACAGCCAGTTAAATGCCTTATTTACGGGAAATGGAGAGACAAGTTCTGAGTGGTAACATAAGGGACCTCCCCAATATGGGACAGTTGAGAGAGATGGACAGAGCAGTTCTGCTGATAAACTATGGGATGTCCCTCAAACATGGGAAAGTTTATTGGACAGAGAGGTTCTGAGTAGTAAATGGAAAGTTTATTGGACAGAGAGGTTCTGAATAGTTAATGGAGAATACCCCTCCTTTGTGGGACAGTTAGAAGATGCATTAGAGAAATTCTGAGAGGTGAAATGATAAATGCCTCCCGTAATGCGAACAGTAGATTGGTAATGACAGATGGACTTCTGAATAGTTAAAGAAGGCGTCCCTTATAAAGAAGGACAACTGAAAGGTACAATTTATATTATAAATCAAAGCACATTGCAAACTGGGGACAGCAAATATTGACTTTGAGAATCAGAACATTCATCAGTCCCTAAGAGATTCTAGTGTTAATATACCTATAGTCATATTTAATAAAAAAAGTCACTATAAAATGAATATAGACATATTTAGTATCAATGGATAATAGATAAACTGTGCTTCAAGCGTCAGCTGAAATTTACCATAACGGTTGATTTATGATTGCTGGTAGCACGCAGTGAGTCAACATATTGCTTCCTACAGGATGTTCTGGCTGAGAACTCAGTGCAGAGACAGCAAGCCAACAACACAATGTAATGGCACACTTTAACATAGAAACATAGAAGGTGTTGGCAGAAAAGGACCAGTAGGCCATCTAGTCTGCCCTATTTCCCTGCCTAACACTACACCCGGACTCTGTTTGGTCACAGGTGTCCCTCCTCTCCCTTGCCTTTTTAATTATAACATTGTGCCTATTACACATGTTTGAAGCTTGCCTTGGTCTTTGCCCTACCTCTTGTGACAACCTGTTCCAGGCATCCACCACCCTTTCCATAAAGAAGTATTTCCTCACATTCTCTTTGATTGCTCCCTCTTCAAGCTTCATAGTATGCCCATGTATTCTGGTGCTTTTCCTCATATGAGACTCCTCTCCTAAACCTTATTAACACCGGTGAGGTACTGATACGTTTCAATCATGTCCTCTTGCTCTCTCTACCTCATTTTAAGCAATAATATTTTTCATAAAAGAGTCCATAGTGAAAACTGCAAGGGATACTTTTGTATTTCTTTTTTACTTCAGTCTTTACTCAGTAAGTTGGCGCAGCACACAGTTAGGGAAAAAGGAATAAGAACATCATACTAATGGTACATTCATATGGTATGAATATATGTATTGCAGCATATCCAATATGTCAGGTTATTCCACAGTTTATGTAAAAATTATACCCAAATATACATCATAGCATTGTTATCATAATAAAACATACCCTTTATATAAATTTGAACATCATCATTTTAGTTTCTGGTCCTAATTTCCTACATTGTGGACTTCAATCCCTTAAGTTCCTGCTAACCTTCTATATGTTATGGTATGATAAGTGCATGCTTGTCCATTGTATATACTATCCTACCCTTCCAACAGTTATTAAACCAGTCCATTTGATTCCATACCCTAAAACATAGAAACATAGACTTAACTCTGCCAATAAAGGATCTAGTAACTGTATTCACAATCATTTTAGAGCAATGCTTTGACTACCAAATCATAAACATGACATTTTCAGTTGCACAGACCCATAGTATTAAGAGTGAAACAAAAGCCTTGTATTGGATAAGTGACATTATACAATGGCAATAAAATTTCTTGTTCCCTGATTGGTCAGTGTGTGCCTTGGACAGTGATGTTATTGAACAATAACATCACTGTATAATCAGGCACACAAGTGACTCGATACAACAGTAATAGAAATCCCCTCCTCCCCGCAAGCCACGGAAAGTGACAGTACCTTGAAGCGTCACAGCTCACTCATAATTGGAGCTGTTTACGCGCTTACACTACAGCTGATGCTCGTTCCTTGACTGTGGCCGCAGCATCTGTGTTTTACACGGCATTACAAATTTTAAAAAAAACAAAAATAAAGCAAATACAAAGCCATACCTGCAGTCGGCTTTTTCACACACTCATAATTGGAGCCGTTTTACCGTGCACTACAGCTGATGCTCGTTCCTTGACTGTATTGGTAGCATCTATATTTTTCACAGCATTACAAATTAAAAAAACGAAAATAAAACAAATACAAAGCCGTACCTGCAATCGGCTTTTTCACCACAGCAGAGCTGCATTCCTGAATGTGCTGAGGCCCGCTGCATTAGCCGATCAGCTCAGTGTCCACACGTTCTACTCAACAAAATAAATGCCCCACTGTAAAATGCTTTATTTTCAACAGATTTTAAAAATATTAAAAGCGGCAAGGTAACAAGCTGGAGCCACGATTTGCCACTGTGACAACACAAGGTGTGTGTGATAACAGAAAGAAACCTGTAGACAGGCAAACCGAAGGCAGCATATGCTCACAGCACCATCTAGTGGGCAAAACAGAAACTGTGGATTTTTTTTAAACATGTACTTCCACACATGAAAATGATCAAAAAGACCCAAAATATATATTTTCTTTTTTCTTCTATCATAAAAATTAGCCATTGTATAATAGCAATAAGGCACTCAGGGATGTGTGTTATCGTGTAATAACGTCACTCCTGGGGTGGTGGAAGCACCGCTCACTGTGCTTCAACCCACCCCAGGAGTGACGTTATTACACGATAACACACACCCTGTCGTGGCCTTATTGCTTAATTGGCTGTGTTCATCATACTCACACTCTTGGTTATTAGTTATAATTTGGGATATCACTTAATTAATAAATTAAATTCATTCCCTTCCATCCCATGCATTGCATGATTTTGAAACTATAATGTTTTGAAAAGGTACACTGTGAGACCTCAAGTAGTATGACACAGGTGACCACAGATAACATCAACTCTGATGCTAGAATGAGGGTAGAACAGGACTGTGATGATGGTACATAAATAGAGGGATATGGGTTAATCCTGAATGATTGTGACAACAGCATTCTCCTTTACCATGCCATATATTATATATAGAACAATACATGGGTAGTATATATAACAGAATTATAAACACAGACAAGGTACTGGATGCTACATAAACCCCAATAAAGTAAAGCTAGGGTTCATGCAAAGCATCCACCCTGAGTGGGTGTAAAATTGTAGTTTTATCCACTGCCCCATGTGTTGCTTTATATAGTTGATGTGGAGCATTTTTCATTGCAGCAATTATATAAATAGAAATTGATGTCTGTGCGGTCGGTTTGAAGGTGCCGATGAAGTGTGTGCATAAAGACAAGCAAGAATGCAATCAGCACATGCAAGGAGAAAGGAAAACATAGTGCGTGTTCACTGTTATAACCAGCTGGTTATAACAGCGAATGATAACTGGTTTCCCTATGGAAGAGACACTCCCATTTATTATATTGTCAGAATATTCAGCACACTTGAGTAAAACTCAATTCAGTACAGTAGCATTTAGTACAGTGATGTTCACACTCACAAAACTGATGTCCAACTGCTTGGCAAAATTTGGCACCATGCTGCTGATCAAACAGCAAGTATGACAGTGTTTTTTATCAAGCACTTAGTATGAGCAACCAACTCATGCACTGTGAAAAGTACCTGAGAAAGCCCTTATTTTCTGCAGTACACTGATGTTCACCTAAGTGCTCCATTACTGTAGGATTGCTGTTCTAAAGTCAGTAATGTCTTGCAAGGAGAATCAGAGTTTAAACAAGAATTATCACATGCATTAAGTAACATAGAAACATAGAATATGACAGCAGATAAGGACCACTTGGCCCACCTAGTCTGCCCATGTCCCTACCTAACGGATAAGCTGCAGATCATAGTTAACCAACAGCCTACTTCCTCCTACCTCCACTAGAATTGCCTTATGTCTGTCCCATGCATTCTTGATTTCCCCACTGTTTTCTCTCTACAACCTCCTCAGGAAGGCTGTTCCATGTATCCACAACCCTCTCTGAAGAAATACTTCCCTCACATTACCTCTGAGCCATCCTCTCTCTATCTTCAATTGTGCCCTTGTTTTGCACATCTCTTTTCTGAAAGATGCTACCCTCTTGGACTTTATTGATTCCCTTGAGGTATTTGAAAGTTTTTATCATGTCCCCCTCTCCTCCTTTCCTTGAGGCTATACATCTTTAGTCCTTTAATCTTTCTTCATATGTCTTCTGATGCAGACCCTGCATCATTTGCTTGCCCTCCTCTGTACAGCCTCCACCCTGCCTATGTCTTTGCAGAGATGGGGTCTTCAGAACTGTACACAGTACTCCAGATGTGGTCTTGCCAACTGTCTCTACAGAGGCCAACAACTTCCTATTTTCTACTGGTGATGCCTCTCCCTATATATCCCAATATCCCCAGCCCTCCTTACTGCCTTCTCACATTGCTGGCCTACCTTTTGGTTGTCTGATATGACTACCCCAAGGTCCCTTTCCATTTTTGTTGTCAGTATCTCACCACCCATTGTGTACTCTTCCCGGTTTTTGTTTCCCAGGTTATACAACTGTGATGATATCATGGCACTGCAATAACTGTAAATAGTGAAGGGGACTAATGGCAGGTATGGGCTAATTGATAAATGTGAATTCTTTTACATTGTGCTCCATCCAGCTCCCTTTCCAGTTCTGCCATTCCAACATTAATGGCCACAGCAAAGCATAGGATTATCTTGCAACTGTTGTGACCTGTCATTAAGTTAGCTCAATCACTTGCAAAATCTGATCATCTGTATAGGTGGTTGCCACATTGCTCTAGTCTAGGCTTTTGATCTTTAGCTAGACATTTTGTCAAATAAAAACCATATATTGTACAGCATCTCATCCATGTATGTTTCTAGTATAAAAGTAGATCTGTGCTTTCTATTCAAGTTTTATGAATTGTTCCTTTCTGTTTCTTTCAGGGTACAGTGGCTACAGGCTTGTGAATGGCACCAGTGCATGTTCAGGCAGAGTGGAGTTTCAGTATGGAACAGACTGGGAACCATCTGTGATCTGCACTGGGATTTAGAAGATGCCAATGTCCTTTGCCAGCAACTAAACTGTGGATTTGCTAAAACCACACCTGAAAATGCTTACTTTGGGTCTGGAGTTGGCCAGGTGTGGAGACATGATTTTCACTGTAGGGTAATGAGTCTCATCTTTGGGACTGTCCAGTTTCAAAATTTGGCAAAGATGACTGCAGTCATGAGCAGGATGCAGGAGTCATTTGTGCAGGTGGGTTCTACCTAGCTACAGACTCCCTATACAGTGGTTATGTATATACCCTACAGTTTGGTAGTTATTATAAATAGACTTACAGCATTTTGATGTTATAAACATAGGCATTTTGATAGATAAAGCCCAAGGGTCCATTCAGTCTGGCAATAAAGAGTTTCTTACCTCTCCCCCAGTCCCAAAGGGGTTTCTACTCAAGTTCTCCTCTATCCCCAAGCTCCCTACCTCCCAGCCCATACTCATAGATTTATCAGCCCTTTAAAATTGTCCCAGCCATGTCTGAAACCATTTATTTTGAACAAAATAGCACTATGCAAAATCATTAGGTAGGCAGAGTGTGCGGCAGTGTGGAACATACCAGACACACCTCAAACAGGCCCAGGAGTGATCAAAGAGCTAGAGAGAGTGAGAAACAAAGTGCATTACTAGACACAGCTCAAAACAACCCCAGGTCAGCCATAGGCAGGATAAATTATATATGCAATACAGTGCCAGATACAGCTCAAGATTACACTAGAGTAACTCAAGGTAGGTTAGGATTGGCACTGCAGTAATGCTCACATCTTAGAATATCCAAAGGGTGATCCATGGTAGGGTAGGATGCAGAAGCAGTGCAGTACTGTAGTAGACACAAATAAAATGGACCCTGGTTAAACACAGGTTAGATTAAGGCAGGTTGCTGTAGTCACTGCTTTCAATAACCTTGGGGTGGCCCAGTGTGGGGTAGCTGGCACTGAAGATTAGTCAAAATGATCTAACTATTCCCCAGGCTATTACAATATGCATACACAGTGTAGTACTTGGCACAACTTGATAGGACCCTGAGGCAACAAAGGTGGAGTACCGTTGGTAGCCTGTGTACTATTAGACACCATGCTATGACTCCATGGCAAACAAAAGTAGGTAAACCTGCATATTTCATATCGTATGACATATAACTCAACAGGCCCTGGGTGAATTGTTGGAAAAGTACCGAATGACAAAAAAAAAGAAAACTGATTCTGCAAGACACATTTTTTTATTAAAGGCAATGCTGAAGATCTTCTGTAGTCTAGACATGCCAGTTTTCCTACTACTTAGTGGCCACATCTAAGTAGTAAGACATGTTACAGATGTTCTGATTCCATCCTGCAGTCAAGTTTTCAATGCTAGTGTACCCCAAGCTTATTGTCATCAATCCCCAAAATATACTTTATTGTGTAAGTGTCATTAACACTCCCTTATATCATTCTAGACCTGAATGACAAGTTAAGACTAAAGAATGGAGGCAGCCCATGTGATGGACGTGGAAATCTATTACAATGGCACATGGGGAAAGGTGCAAGATGCATGTTGGGACATGGCCAATGCAAATGTAGTCTGCAGAGAGTTAGGATGTGGAGCTGCTGTGAGAACACATAACAGTACTTCACATGATAATGGTGATGGAGCTGTGTGGCTCAGAAGAGTTCAGTGCCAGGAAATGAATCTACATTACGGGACTGTACCTGGAATATGTCTCATACTATGCAGCTGGAACTGCCTGGTCTCACCAGTGATGTAACTGTTTTTGTACAGGTTAGTAAAACATCAGACAATCACGCATGTCTATCGCTTATCTCAACATTCAATAATAAAACACTGGATAATAACACATTGTACCTACTGTTATTGTAGAAGATATGCAGCTGAGACTGGTCAATACTGAAGGGAATGTGCTGGAAGAGTGGAGGTTTATTACAATGGATCGTAGGGAACTGTCTGTGATGATCTGTGGGACTTGGCAGATGCGAATGTTGTCTGTAAACAGCTGAAATGTGGACCGCCATATCAGCCAACACCTCAAAGCCTTTGGGAAAGGATCGGGACCCATATGGTTGGATGACCTCATGTGTTCTGGAAATGAATCAGTACTGTGGAGCTGTCCATCAGGGGATGGGGCCAACATAACTGCCAGCACAAGGAAGATGCAGGTGTCGTGTGTTCTGGTAAGTCTTATATCATAGTACCTCAGCACAAAACGCTTATGAAAGGAGTTTATAAAACATATAAGCAGAAAAACAACATTATTTATTTATTTAATTAACATTTTTGGCCAGAAATGGCACACTAACTAAAGATCATTTATAGGTTCATTCCAGGAGCACAAGGAAGCTAAGTGACTTGCTCAGGGTTACACAATATGTAAGTCGTAGTTGTGGGTTTCAACCCTAGGTCTTCTGTAGCTCTAGAATCAAAATTCATTGCTTTAACCCTCTAGTCTTTATTGCCTCCACAGGATTCATATCCCCATAATTCAATTTATTTATTTATTAAATTTTGTTAACCGGGTAAGCCACTGGGCCCCAAAGGTCCCTTTTCAGGGGCAACACAGAGTTAGTTACATAGAGTTGAACAAAGTACAATCAATAGATACAGAGTAGTACATTGCATACAGGTGTATCGATGCTTTTGTACAACAATCATTGGACACTACAACAAAACAACAGTGGTAACTGTTAGACTTAGGGCAGGTAGTATAATAAAATATACAAGCAATGCGGTATAGGTCTAAAAGGTACAGGGTTACATTGGGGATGACAGTTTACATAGAAGTGGGCAACTTATTACAGGGCAAGTACCTCAGGTCAACAGTGGCAGCTAGATGCCATGGGTGTAATTGAACTAACCTTCCAGACAGGCGCGGGAGCTGAGCTTCAGGAGGTGAGCATGTAACCTTGTCTGAAAAATCGCTGGGGAGGGACTTCTTGTAGTTGACAGGGAGCTTGTTCCACAATGTGGGGCTATATGGGCAAAGCATTTACTGCGGCTGCAGATCTGGGCCTGGGCAGTTCATGCAGTATTTTGCCTGAAGTGCGAAGAGGCCTGCTAAGCGCTTTAGGGACCAGTAGTCCGATTAGCCCTGCAGAGATTGTCAGAGAGGAGCTTGTGTCCAGTTGAATAGGGGTACTGGCGTCTTAGGTTCAGGGTGGGCCATTTGAGTGCGGTAAGGACTTCACAGTGGTGGGTCCTCAAATGGGCTTTTATGAATCATGTGACTTTATGGCACAATGTCTGTAGTCTACCATGGCTGAGTTTAATGATGCTGAGTAAGATTGGGCTGTGTAGGTAGAGTAGGTAGGAGGACACTCTGGTGATTGCCAGCCTTGTCTCAGGTATCCGATCGGCTCTTAGATGGTAGAAGCAGCCGAGTGTTTGGTGGATGTTTTGGCCACCAAATCTAAGTGTGGTTTTAGTGCAAGTCCCTGGTCTAATGTAAGACCCAGGTATTTGAAGGATTAGACCACTTGATAGGAGAGCCGGATGTGGTGACCAATGGTAGAAAATGTGCCCAGGAGGAACCCAGGGATTTGGGACCAAACAGGAGTGCTTTGGTCTTGATTGGGTTGAGAACCAGGCAATTCTCAACCAGCCATGATTTTGCCTGGAAGAACTCAGCATGGAGCAGGGTCCTAGATCATCCTGATGCCTGTACAGTTCTGTAGAGTACTGCATCTTCAGCATTCTGTACCACAGAGCTGCTCCCAAAGTGGTGGTGGAGGTCATTGACGAAAGGGAGAACAGAAGTAAGCCCAGGATGGAGCCTTTGGGCACCCCCTCATTTACCAGTAGAGGGTTGGAGGTAGCACTTCTCCACTTGACCTGCTGGGAGCAGTCAGTCAGGTAGCTGCTGAACCAGTTCAGGGAGTGTTGGTCCAGTGCAAGTGCACTCAATTTGGATAGTAGGAGTGGGTGGTCAACCAGGTCAAATGCCTTGGTCAGATCTATAAAGATTGCTCCCATGGGGTGCCCTTATCCAATGCAGCTAGGACGTTGAAGTGAACCTAATGAGGGCTGCATCAGTCAGTTGTTTTGCCAGAATCCATGCTGTGGGGGCCAGAAGCTGACTGTGTTTTCAGGTAGTCCCTCAGTTGGCTGTAGAGCGAGCCGCTCCTGGATCTTTACTAGGTGGCAAAGGATAAAGATGGGTCTGTAGTGGCCAACTGGATCTCTGGATCCACCCTTGTATTAGGACCACATGGGCCTGTTTCCATATTTAGGGACTACTCTCTCTTGCAGGGATCTGTTTATTAGCACAGTGACAGGTAAGGCTATAGCAGGGGCTGCAGCCTTGAGCAGCCGGGGTCCAATCTGTCAGGTCCTGATGATCCCCTAGGTTTTTAAGATTTGCAGGAGGGTAGCACTTCTTTGATGTGGATGGTCCTTAGGTGGAAATATGGGGTCGGGGTCCTGCGTTTCTGTGACCGAGGACCCTGGTGATGAAGTTGGAGGTCATTTCTGTAGGTGGCCAGGTCCGTGAGGAAGCTGTTGAAGGCAGTGGCAGCCTCTTCCGTCCATTAAGGTTAGCCATTGTAGGTTATATTGCCCTGCTGTGGTTTGTTTGTGCCTTTTAACAAGGAGCTGATGCTGGTCCAGAAAGACTTAGTGTCGGACAGGTTGTCTCACTGAAGGGCTTTGAGATAGGCCCTTTAGCAGATTTTGTTTAATACACGCTATAGTATATCCATGATGAACAGATAATGGTTGACTTAGCTTTAAAAGAACTGTACTAGGGATCACATACCATTGGCAAGGCTGAAAACAGGCTACAGGCGCGTGTTTCATCTGTTGTTTTTGGACTCAGTGTTGTTCTGCATAGCATGTGTCTCTGCCCAGTACAAGGTCTGTCATCCAGTTGTTAAATGTTTTCTGTTTTTTTTTTTTTTTAGCTTTTGTGGGTAGTTTGTGACCTACAGCGCTCATTACACAGAGACTGAAGGTTCAACCCCACAACAGCCAAATTCTCACTGCATCACCTGGCTAGGTCAGGTAACCTCCCAGTGCTTCAGCTTACTCAGCTGTATAAACTGGTAGCAGCAGGACCCACTGGACAACAGATCTCAGCTGGGCTGCCCTGGATAAATAAATGTTAAAATAAATAAATAAATAAGAATGACAGTCCTGCTTAAAGATAAGCCAGCCTAACATCCTTCATGGTGGTTGCAGCTGTTGCACATAGTGCACTGCATTGTGGGAATGTGAAGTTGCATTGCTTCAGGTATTTTATTCTGCAAGTGTTTACATCCTAAGTAGTCATTCGGTATTTGAAAAGTGCTGCCTGGTATTCTATAACAAACAGAACATTTTCTCAGCAGTTAAAGTTCAATTTGAAGTACCTAATGCTGCAAAACATCTAATTCTTATTAACACTGCAATTTGTTATTTTTCTGAGATGAGATGGTGCATTATTTTTTCTTACAACAATTGATGTTTTTCCTTTCTCATTACAATTGTTTTCTAACACATTTAGGAAATGTGTAGCATTTGTTTGAAGGCATGAAACTATCTGAGTGATATGTCACACCTGCTTATAAAATTAGCTTTTCTTACATTTTCCTTAAAATATAAACTTCAACATTTCTGGCACTTTGTGAACACAAGGAAAAAAAATACAAGAAGGAAGGTTAACATGGCTCTTGTTTAAAATTCTTTCTTCTCAGAATTCAAGCAGCTGAGACTTGCCAGTGGTGACCATCGCTGTGCTGGGAGAGTCGAGGTGTTTCTAGCAGGGAGTTGGGGACAGTTTGTTCCAATGGTTTGACATCGGGGTCTCTAACAGTCAAAATGATCTGTCACCAGTTATGATGTGGGAGCAGTGGTAAATTACAGCCAAGTAACATCTATGGAAAAGTTCCAGTCCTAAGTCGATTGACCAGGTCACCTGCCTAAAGCACCATACATCTCTCTGGCAATGTCCTTCATCACCATGGAATATGAAACCCTCGATCAAGATGAGAGCTCACCTGACCTGCTCAGGTAACGTGCTGACACTGGATTATTCTTCAAGTTCAAGCTCCTGATCGTTGTGCATCATTTGGTCTAAAAATGATTGCTTTTGCTTTTAACACAGATCCCCGAAAGGTCTGCTGAGACTGAGGCACCATCACCATGTGCCAACAAATCCTCAGGGATGGACTGCACAGGTAAATGGTTCCTTGAAGAAGAAGCGCATTTTGTCATCAAGGCTGTATTTTCAGTAGGATCTGTGCTTCACATACTGATTCCCATTCTTAAATGGTTCCTGATGTATTTCCAGTTAGGAAACTCAGTGTCTGCCCTGCTTTACACTGCTGGTCATCAGCCACTTTAGAACTGCATGATGTAGTTTGCTTCCTTAAATCTCTTACATTGTTCTTACAGTACAGATGTTTTCTACTGCAGAACTGCAATGCTGCAAAAGCTCATCTGGTTGCCACTTGCCTCTGAGGCAGGAAAATCAGAAAGGTTGTAGGTCCTAGCCCAAAACAAGGCAGTTAGAGTAAAGACCAGTACTGACGCTGTAGTGCAGCATGAGGGGTGCAGTCCTCCTGAGGAGGCATCTTTAGGATAAGATGTTAAAAATACTGTAAGTCCGTCAACCTGTTTTGGTGGATATTAAACATCCCATGACACTTCTCAAGAAGAGTAAGGAAGTTCCCTTGTGCCCTGGTCAGATTTCTCCCATTCACTAAAATACCAACTGCAGTTTAACCTGGTTCAATATGTAAGCTAATTTCTCCCCCACCAATGAGGTTGAAAATAAGCAGGATTGCCTAGCCCTCTCATCACTGTCAACAAAACCTACAGTGGTGTGAAAAGTATTTGCCCCTTCCTGATTTTCTATTATTGCATATTTGTCACACTGGATGTTTTCAGGTCTTTAGACAAAATGTAATATTAGATAAAGGTAACCTGAGTGAACAAATAACACTTGTTTTTTTTATTTCACTTATTTAATGAAAAAGTTAACCAACACCAATTGGCACTGTGTGAAAAGTAATTGCCCCTTACACTTAATAACTGGTTTGCTACATTTAGCTGCAATGACTGCAACCAAACACTTCCTATAATTCAATATCAGTCTTTCACATTGCTGTGGAGGAATTTTAACCCACTCTTCCTCTTCAGAACTGCTTTAATTCAGTAACATTTGGTAGGTTTTCGAGCATGAACTGCTCGTTTCAGGTCCTGCCACAGCATCTCTATTGGGGTTAAGTCTGGACTTTGACTAGGCCACTCCAAAACTTTAATTTTACTTCTTTTTGCCATTCTGATGTGGACTTGCTTTTGTGTTTTGGATCATTGTCTTGCTGCATGACCCAACTACGCTTCAGCTTCAGCTGGGAAGGATGACTGGACATTCTCCTTAAGAATTTTTCTGGTACAGAGCAGAATTCATGGTTCCTTTAATTATGGCAAGTCATCCAGGTCCTTAGGCAGCAAGCATCCCACACCATCACACTACCACCACTGTTTGACTGTTGGTATGGTGTTCTTACTGTGGAATGCTGTGTTTGCTTACCGAGACATTATGGGATCCATGTTGTCCAAAAAGTTCCACTTTGGACTCATCTGTCCATAGAACATTTTCCCAAAAGGCTTGTGGATCATCCAGGTGCTTCTTGGCAAATGAGATCGAGCATTTATGTTCTTCTTGGTTAGCAGTGGTTTCCGCCTTGCTACTCTCATGAACCCCATTTTGCCCAGTCTCTTTCTGATTGTGGAGTCATGAACACTGACCTTAGCTGAGGCAGAGAAGCCTGCAGTTCTTTGGATGTTGTTTTAGGATCCTTTGAGACTTCTTGGATGATTTTACACTAGCCCTTGGAGTAATTTTGGCAGGCCGCCCACTCCTGGGAAGGTTTACTACTGTTCCAAGTGTTCTCCATTTGGAGATTATGGCTCTCACTGTGGTTCAATGGAGTACCAGAGCCTTAGAAATAGCTTTGTAACCCTTTCCAGACTGATAGAGGCAACAAATGTTTTTCTGATCTTTTCAGGAACTTCCTTTGATCATGGCATAATGTGCTTGTTGAATCTTTGTGCTGGCAATGTGACTGTGATGGTAAGGGCCAAAATAAGTGAGGTTTATATTGAGCAGGGCTGGCTGTAATCAAGCCTGGCTGTGTTCAATCAGCTGACTCTAATTATCCCTCTAATTGGGTTGATTTAACTGGGGGCAATTACTTTTCACACAGTGCCAGTTGGTGTTGGTTAACTTTTTCATTAAATAAATGAAATAAGTAAAAAAAAAAAAAAGTGTTATTTGTCCACTCAGGTTCCCTTTATCTAATATTATATTTTGTCTAAAGACCTGAAAACATCCAGTGTGACAAATATGCAATAATAGAGAAATCAGGAAGGGGCAAATGCTTTCACGCCACTGTATATAAAAATTAAACATGGTAACCTCTATCAGTGTTTTAAATATGAAGCCCCAGTTGAGTATACTAAACGGCCTGTACAGGTGGAACAGTAGCAGCATTAATGCTAGTAATTAAAAACAGCTTTTGTGCAAACAATGAATTAGAGGTGCAACACAGTTATCATGAATATACTATCTACTGTATATTATGTACACACTACATGGTGATCAGGTCAAGCATTAGACAGTTGTCTATCTATACTCTACTCCACAGAAAATGATCATCTCCTTGTGGGTGGAGCGGATAAATGTTCTGGAAGAGTGGAGGTTTGGTACATGGATCCTGGGGAACAGTCTGTGATGACTCTTGGGACATGAGCGATGGGGAGGTTGTCTGCAGGCAGCTTGGTTGTGGAGCTGCTCTCCATATTAGTGGAGAGACCACCTCTGAAGAAGGAACAGGACCTATCTGGCTGGATGAGGTGAACTGCAGAGGGTGTGAACTGTTCCTGTGGGACTGTCCTGCCAACCCTGAATCAGAGTGACTGTCACCATAAAGAGGATGCTGGTGTGACATGTGCAGGTAAGGGAAGACATATCCATGATTGGACTATTAATGTTGTTGGTTGGAATGAGGAAATATAATAATACTTTTCTGCATTGCAAATCTGAATCTCTCTATTGTTTCTGTTTAAGACCACAAATAATGTCAACAGGAAAGATCATTACAATAAACCTTCCTATTTTATTAAATGTCTTATGCTGCATAGATATAGTGGAAGCTTGCTTGTAATGTTGATCTTTGAACCTTGCAGTACACACATTTTAATAAGCATAGAACCCTTTCACATTCTGGTACAGACATTGTACTGCTGAGTGAAATTCATGCATCTTAAACCTGTTTTAATACATGAATGGCCTGTAATGATATCTTTGGTTACAATACTCTTGTTTTCTTAATCCATACAGGGTTACCTACTACAGCTGCCACTACATCACAGTCAAAGGGTAAAGTATCAACTTTAAAACAAAAAGCACACCTAAATTATGCAATAATAGTTTTAGGAGCAACACTGGCATTATCAGTGTAGGTACTGTATTTTGAGATAGCAGCACCCATTTTCCCCAAATGTGCCCCTTTCCCACCTTGATTATTCCAGCATCTGAGGACACACATCATTCTGTGTCCAGGATGATGAGGTCTGTAACTGAAAAAGATTTTGTTTCACTTCTTGCTCCTGCTATGCTGCCACAGGTGCCCTTAATTTTAGGAGAACCCATTGCCCATCTCCTACGGTGGGGACTTGTACCACTAATTTTAGGAGAGCCCATTACCCATCTCCTCTGGGGGATAGGTGCCACTAATTTTAGGAGACCCATTACCCATCTCCTATGGGGGATGGACTTGTGCCACTAGGGATGGATTTTCTCCTAGTTCACCTCTTGCCTGGGATGCAGGGTCTGACACAGAGCTGCCCCTCAAGCATCAGCCATCTCCAACCTGATCTACCCAACAACTCCACATGTTGAGTCCTGCTAACACTAGGACATAATTTATAGATACTTGCTTCCATTAATGTTTTGCTGGATTGTGAGATTGCTATGGAAATTCACAAAATGTTGCATTTGGCATGCCTCTAACGTTATGATGAGTAACTGACTGTAACTTGATTGTCCTTAACACTAAGGATATGAACATTGCAATGCAACTTCAATCCATGAGCTGTCATCAGCTGCCATATGTGAATAAATTTAGTTAAATAGTCATAATGTCATGGGGGTCAAAATTCCACATTTTACTTATTGGTAAAGTTTTAAAGATTTTTAAACATTTGGATATTTATAGCTTTCTTGTATGCTAGGAACCTGAACATTTGTATGCATACCATTGTGGCTATTTTTCAGACCCAGCTAGATTTGGTGAAACATAATTAATAAGTTGTAAAGTTACAGAAATGTTCAAATCAATAAAATCCCACAGGTAATTATGAACAGATAAAACATAGAAACATAGAAGTTGATGGCAGATAAGGACAAGGCCCATCCAGTCTGCCCATTTCTTTTCTACCTTATAAATGTGCCATCGACCTTTGTTCTGTCAGTGGCCAATCCATTCATACTCATTTGTATTGCTCCTTATGCCTATCCCATGCCTGTTTGAAGCCTGCAGTGTATTCATAGGCACCACTTCTTGAGGTAGGCCATTCCATGCATCCACCACCCTTTCTGTGAAAAATAATTTCCACACATTCCCCATAATCGGTCCCCTCTAATCTCATGCTGTGTCCTCTTGTCCTGCTATTTTTCTTAGATTTAAACATGTTAGACTCTTTCACCTTATTAATGCCCTTAAGGTGTTTGAATGCCTCGATCATATCCCTCTCTCCCTCCTTTGCTCAAGGGTATACATATTGAGCTCTGTTAATCTGTCTTCATATGTCTTCTGATGCAGTCCCTGCACCATTTTGGTTGCTCTTCTCTGGACTGCCTCAATTTGGTTAATGTCCTTGTGAAGTTGTGCCTCCAATACTGCACATACTCCAGATGGGGCCTAACCAGTGTCTTGTAAAGAGGGATTATTACCCCTCTTACAACTTGTGATACCCCTATCATACACCCTAACACCCCCCTAGCCTTACCTACTGCTTTAGAGGTCTGCTTGGATGATTTCAGGTCATCAGTGATGATGATGCCTAAGTCTCTTTCTTCCTTTGTGACTGTAGCAACTCCTCCCAGCCTATAGGTGGCTTCAGTGTTCTCTTCCCTATGTGCATAATCTTGCACTTCTTTGCATTAAATCCCAGTTGCCACTCTTCTGACCATTTTGCTAGTTTATCCAGATCTCTTCTCATTCTGCCCACCCCATCTGGATCATCTACTCTGTTGCAGATCTTGGTGTCATCTGCAAACAGACAAGCCTTACCCTCTAGTCCATCTGCAAGGTCACTAATGAAGATGTTGAAGAGGACTGGCCCCAGGACTGATCCCTGAGGTACCCACTTGTGACTTGCATCTCTTCTGACTGTATACCATTTACCACCACTCTCTGTTTTCTGCCCGACAACCAGTTTTCCACCCAGTTGACCAACTTCTGACCCACCCTAGCCTACCCAGCTTATTTATCAATCTTCTATGTGGAACAGTGTCAAAAGCTTTGCTGAAGTCAAGGTAGGCGACATCAACTGCTCCCCTTGGTCCACCACTCTGGTTACCCAGTCAAAGAAATCTATGAGATTAGTTTGACAGGACCTTCCTTTTGTAAACCCATGCTGTCTTGGATCCTGTGCCCTATAGTTCCAGGTGTTGCACTATCCTTTCCTTAAGGAGTGCCTCCATAATCTTGCCCACTACTGATAAGACTGACTGGTCTGTAGTTCCCTGCCTCCACCCTGCTACCACTCTTGTGGAGTGGGATCACATGAGCCCTTCTCCAGTCTTCTGGGACCTCTCCTGTGCTCAGAGACTCACTAAACAGTTCTGCTAATGGCTCTGCTAGTTCCACCTTTAGCTCCTTAAGTACCCTGGGATGTATGCCATCAGGTCCCATTGCCTTATCCACCCTGAGTTTAGAAAGCTCTTGTAGGACCCTTTCTTTTGTGAAGGAGTAGTGCTCACCTCCTTCCCCCCTGTGTCCATGGTGCTGAGCTGTGGGCCCTGCCTACCTTCTCTTCAGTCAATACTGAGCAAAAGTATCTATTTAGGATAGATGCTTTACATGGTCCTCCTACTCACATGCCCTTTTCTCCATTAAGCTTAGCAATACCCCTCTGGACTTTCTCCTTTCACTAATGTATCTATAGAAAGTCTTGTCACCTTCTTTACTGTTCATGCTGGTGTTTCCTCAGTTTGGGACTTTGCCTGCCTTACTGCCTTCCCTGCTTCCCTTAGGGCAGTTTGGTATGCCTCCTATCTTCATCCCGCTGTGTTCCCTTATATTTCCTGAAGGCCAGCCTTTTGGCTCTGACCTTTTCTGCTACTGTATTGAGAACCAAGTGGTTTCCTTCTTCTTGCACTTCCTTTTCTGTCTTACACAATAGGATGTTGCTTCAAGTATTGCATCCTTAATGCTTGCCCACTTTGCCTGTACCCCTTACCTGTGTTCTTTTGCCAGGGCTAGCTTAACTCTGTTGGCCATCTTATCAAAGTCAGCTCCTCTGAAGTCCCATATTTTGCCTTGGAATGGGATGATTTAGATGTAGTAGACAAATTGAACCATACCATGTGATGGTCACTGGCTAGGTGACCTTCTACCTGGAGATCTGTGATCCCTTCCCTGTTAGTCAGTACTAGATCTAGGATAGCCCTGTCTCTTGTGGGTTGCTGTACCAGTTGTTTGAGGCCCTCCTGCAGGGAATCCACTATGTGTCTAGTTCTGGCAGATGTTCCTGCTGGCATTGACCAATCTGTGTCCGGCATGTTGAAGTCTCCATTATCAGAACCTCCCCTTTAGCTGTCATGTTTGTATATCTTCTAACAGTAATGTGTCTATGTCCTCCCCTGGTCTGGGGGCCTGTAGACAACCCCAGTTCTTATGGCTGTCCCATTTCCTGTTTCCAGGGTGACCACAGTTCTTCTGGCTCCTTATGTGTATTCTGAATTTCTGTAGCTTTGATATTTTCATTGACATACAGGGCCCTCCTCCCCCTTTTGCACCTTGGTCTCTTCTGAACAATACATACCAGGTACTGAAGTCTTCCAAGTGTGGTTACTGGTAAACCACGTCTCACTAATTGCTACTATGTCCAGTTTAGCCTCTGACATTATTGCCTGCAGGTCTGGGATCTTATTTCCCAGGCTGTGAGCATTGTGTACATGATTTTCCATTGGCCAGATTTGAGTGTGTTAGTTGTTGGGTGAGGTTTGGCATTACCCTGTGCATTGTAGGGAGACAAACCTTTTTCTTACCTGGTGATGCAAATGAACTGCAAACATGCTGAATCCCTGTTTGACCACTAGCTGAGGGGAGGGTGTTTTCCCATTCGACGTGATGGGTGCTGCACCCTCTCCCCATTTGCTAGTTTAAATATTCTGCAAAGACGTCAAACTTCTGTCCCAATGCACTGACTCCTCCTTAGTCAGATGCAGTCCATCAAATTTAAAGAACGTTAGCTCCCAGAACTGTTGCCAGTTCCTACAAATCTGTGTCCTTTTCCTGGCACCAGCCCTTGAGCCACGTGTTTAGATGGCTTGAATGTTTCTGGCAAATTTTAATTTAGCATAGCATTACCTCCTGACTAGCACTACATGGCAGATATATGGAGAAGCGAGGAGAAAAGCCTCCAATAATATACTTGGTCCTCCTTTGTTGGCCTTTGCTCCTGATGTTTCAGGCTAAGGCACAAACCCTGGTCACCAGTGTGTCACCATCCAAGAACAGCTAGTAATTTCATTTTTGATTAACAAAATAAAAAAAAGCAATTATATTTTTAGGAAGCATTACTTTATTTAGAAGGTAGTGAGGCCATGTGGTAAATTACTCAGAGAGATATTTAAATAATTTCAGTTGGTTTATTGCAGTACTAACTGGATGAGCTCCTGAAGAGAAATACCAACACAGGATGCATTTTCTTAAAGGCCCTGTCCACACTACACCACTCTGGCCCAGTAACGGATGCAATCCGTTATGGCGAGGAGTGGTGCAGTGTTCCACACTCGGTGGTGTCCATTATGGGACCGGTACAGCGGTCCACACTAAAGGTGCCAGTGACCGTTACAGTGGTACCCATTCCCAGGATGCAGCTGGCGCTGTGCTACAGGGCCCTGCAGGGAACCGTTACCACGCGTCCACACTTCACCGGTAACGTTATCGGCGTAACTGGTTTCATAACTGTTGTTATGGTTATGAAAATGCCTTCTGTAACATAACAGGTGTAAACACAAACCATTGCGGTAATGGTTTGAGCACTCTAGCGTTACAGAGGCGTAGATGGACAGGGCCATGGGTGTGTGTGTGTGGGGGGCGGCGGTTTGAGCTGCCATTGGTCTTCTTCCACTCTGTAAAACATCTGTTTATATACAACTTTAGAAATCATACTGAGCCAGCGAACCGCTGGCTCAGCAGTGGGATTTCCGCTTGCATACTGGCGACCTGGGTTGGGAATGGACTCGGATCATCAGAGGCCAGCCGGGAGAACGGAGCATCCCATGGACTGCTGTCCTCCTCCAGCGGAGGTGAGGAAGTGATCGCACACTGGGATCTCTGGCGGAGGCCGGGATCTCAGGCATCCGACGAGTGCAATTCTGGGAGGCGGGGTGGGCGCTGCCATCATTGCACGTCCCGTCTCTGTAACAAAGACAAAGAACCTCTGTGCACAAACACTGAGGCAAGGGTTACCACAAAGGGCATTTGGCTGGGAAGACAAGTTTCAAGAAATACAAAATAACACATGCCCACACACAATGCAAAGCATCATGGGCTGCATATACAAATCACCACAGAATGTTATGCTGGTCCAACTTTAAGCAGAATTGTATGGTGCCGAAGGCCCTCTCACACAGTTTGCAAGGCATCCTTTGCAAACTGCTGTGAGCTTCACACACCATGCAGTTCTGTTTAAAGTTGGACCAGCATAACATTCTGTGGTGATTTGCATATGCAGCCCATGATGCACTCTGCCACTTCTGCCACTCTTAACTTGTACCTCCGCCTGCACGATCTCGGAGAAGATAGAGACATTCCTGGCAACATTTCCAGAGCACTGGCCTCCTGTAACAGCACCTCTACTGGACAGCTGTAACTGACAGCCCAGGGATTACTTTACATAAAACTTTCTTTTAAAGTATTTTAATATTTTATGTTCATTGTATTCAAATATTTTTACTACTAAAAAAAATTCAACTTTTGCCCATTTTCTAAGCGCAATAATACCCTCCAGGGTGGTGGTATGAGCAATACCAGACCTTCCAGGGGCTATAAGGCCCTCCGCCCGTGGCGTTGGGCCTCATACACCCTCGGGCAGTCTGGTATTACCCACTACCACCCTGTCGGTATTATTGCTTGCATATTTTATACCACATGATAGGTCTACATTTTGTGGTACACACTATTCTTCTTAATACTAAGTAAGGGAAAAAGATTGTCAAATACAAGTTATTTGGGCATTTAATTCAACACAGAGGACATAGCATGTCATGTTCCCCTGACCTGTTATTTCACATGTTTGTAACACCACAATAGCATGGTGGCATGCATGGTGTAACTAAAACATTGAACAGGCTGTCTGAAAATAAGCTTATTCACTCATGAAGATAAACTTCTGAGTCAGGTCATTGCATGTCCCTGATTTATTTGTGTTTGTTTACAGGTATAAATCCTGTACAGGCTAAAGCTGAAACCTCTTCTGTCCTGGTGATCATCTGCATTATCCTGGGGGCTCTCCTGTTCCTTGTTTTAATCCTTCTGTGTGGGCAGGTGCATAAACACGAGTGTTAATTAAAGGTTAGTAACTGAGAACCCTCTAATACTAATTAAACAGTACCAACAAATGTTGTGGGTATTTAGTGCTGATTTATGAATGACCAGTTTTTGGCAGGTACAGAAACATCGAACATTAATTAAAGGTTAGTAACTGAGAACCATCTAATACAATTAAACAGTACCAACAAATGTTGTGGGCATTTACTGCTGATTCATGAATGGTCAGTTCTTGGCAGGTGCAGAAACACAGAGCATTAATTAAAGGTTAGTATCTAAGAACTCTGTAATGTAACTAAACTGTACCAACAAATGTGGGCATTTACTGCTGATTTATGAATGGCCAGTTTGTGGCAGGTGTTTAACCCAGTCAGCTGTCAATCATAAAAAATCTACATATCACTTAATGATTTTATTATTAGACACACATAAAAGACAGTGTTTCTAAATGTCCCATTACATACCAACAAGGAACATGAGCAGGTTAAGTTCAGTCCAGCAGAGAATGGATATGTTGTCATGCAAATTCCTTAGTAGGTATAGAATTATACATACATAAATTATCTGCTGTAGGATAAAAACTGTATACTTAATTGTCTGATAATTACAGGCAAACAATAAACAGTTTCAAATAACTTCCTGGAGTAGGAGCTCTACAAATGCCTCTTTAACTTTTATTCAATGTCCTTCGTGATCAGTATAGTGTTATGCTTGTGCAACTATATTAGTTTGGTTTGGCGTTCGCACTCTCTGTTCCAAAGGAATTACCACCCTGTAGAATGCGAAAGGTAAGGAACCCTCGGAGATGGTTCCACCCCTAGAGGTACCATGGGTTGATTCCGTGGCTAAAGGTACCTAAGATCCCTAAGAGAGAAGTGCTGCCGCTGGAGGAGGAGGGAGGATGGTGGGGCAAAGAAAAAGTGCTTCAGAAGGAGGCAGAGAGGAACTGCTTATATAGCTCAAGAGTGGGAGTGGCTGGCTGCTTGTTCATTGAACTACAGGCCCAGCCTTCCAAGTCAATGTCCTGCACAGCCAGTGTAGTGTTATGCTTGTGCAACTGTGTTAGGTTGGTTTTGGCCATTCACCCTCTCTATTCCAGAGGAATCACCACTCTGAAGGGGTACAAAAGGCAAGAGACCCTCGGAAGGGTTCCACCCTAGAGGTGCCAGGGGATGATTCCATGGCTAAAAGTACCTTAGGAATCCCTAAAGAAATGTAGTACAAGCATATCCCAAAAGAATAAGGCAGCACGAATCATATGAGCAAGCAGTAACTGTAATGTGGTAGCAGTAACTGTGACATAGTAGTAGAGAAACTGACAGTTTGATAACGTAATGAGATGCTCAGTTTGATAACGTAATGGAATGACCAGGTTTGTGTAGCATGATACTAATGGTTTGCATTGAGAATGAGGGATCCTCTAAAGACAGAGAGAATGGCAGGACATCCTCCACCTCCATCAAACAGCAGAACCTACCTAAAGAAACTAGGGGGCACTACTGTGCTAACTAACAGTTTCGACCTGAGGCAGCGGAGGAGAGAAAAATCCCTATGAGGAGGAGAAATCTCTGGGGTCCAAGGCCTAGGTCACCTTCCCTCCAGGCTTGGGATAGTTTATTTAGTGACAGCTCTGCAGCTGCAATTTGGAAAACCCAATTACAGGGAGGTGGAAAATATTCAATTTGGAGGAAGGCTCTCACTCAGACCCTCTAGCTGGAATGCTGTGGAAGGTTGCTAGAAAACTCTGCAACAATATGTGCAACCAAGGAATAGGAGAAGAGCAATGACTGCTGAGGCACTCACCTGGCCTACCCACCATAAACTCAAACAAGGTGAACCAGAGGCAGTCGTAGGGAGAATGCGGTGAAGGTGCCTTGCTAAGGAAACCACTAAAGTTAATGGCTAACCATTACAGTGGAACACTAGAGCCAAAGGAGATCATCGTAACCACCCTTCACCACTAGTCTTAAATTATACACCAGGAGCTGCTGTCACATAGCAGGCAGCTAAAGCCAAGCCTGGGTGAGGACATTCCCAGCTATGGGCCAGGGAGAAGGATCCCACCCCAAGTTGGACACACTTAAGATGCAGACTAAATATAGCGCAAGACCATCAATTGACAGGAACCTGTGCCAGAATAGAATGGCTGGCATGCCCAGAAATTGATTGAGAGCTGAAAAGCTGGTGAGCTGAATGAGCACGGCGTGCTGAGATTGTAATGAGCAAGTGCTGAGACTTTGCAAGGTCGAATGCAGAACTGAGTGCAGCAGAATCCCAGTCCGAAGCTGAGAGGATGGCAGTAGGCATGAAGCAATGTGTTTTATTTTAGACTTTAGTAACCAGGTAAGGCCCACTAGGCATAAATGCTTGTTTTCAGGGGTGACCTGGGAGCACTGGGTGGTTAAGTGACTTGCTCAGAGTCACACAGTATGCCGTGGAGGTTGTGAGAATCAAACCAAGGTCTAGTCTGCTGGATGTACCAAGCTCATTCACAGCTCATTACTCTAACCTTTAGGCTATACTGCCAGCCCAGCCCATGGTTTGTGTAAGCAAGGAGCAATGATTGCATAAGCAAGTGTGGACCTGCACATAGGTAAGTAAACAGAGTAGTAATAAGTGGACCTGCACATACCTGTAGGTCTGCATAACATAGGGTAATGAAATAGCACTGAATAGTGGGGCAAGCCAGCCAGCATTTAAAAGCCAAATCAAGGTGACAAATACTCTGAGGATTTTCAGCAGTGAAGGCAGGATTTAGAACAGAAATAATTAGCCACATGGGGCCACAACTCCCCAAACACTTCCCAGTCCCCACCTGAGGACAAACAAGAAAGTGATGGAAGGCCAAGAACCACATGCAGATATGAAAACTAGTTTAAAAGCCTCAGCAGGAGCTTTTGGCTAACCTCAGAGTAGAACAGGTTGAATAAACATAGAAGCAGCAATTTGTATGGAGTACGGAGTTGTAAAACTGCAATAAAACATGGAGACACAATGCTCAGGAAACAGGTGTAGCCAGGCAGTGCTATGAAGATGCAAGTAGAATAACAGCATGAATGAGCAGCATTGCTAGGGTCAGAGTAAGCCTCGTCAGATGAAAACAATTGAGTATGCAACATGGAGCAGCTATGGTTGAGCTGAAACACATGGATAATGATTGTAGTTGCATTGCAGTAGTTTGAGTGTGGCGAGCAACAGTATAAAAACACAAGCACTGGGTACAGTAGTAATTGGAGTAAACAGTAGCAGTGGCTGCAGTTGTAGGTAACTGAAAGCAGAATGAGCTCTGAGTAGCAGTATGTTAGGAGCTTAGAAACAAATCCCCAAACGACAAAACCAAAACACAGCAGCACAGAAAACAGGCAACAAGGCCCAAAACAAAACAAAATACACAAAACACAAGGAAACACATAGTCAGAGAAAGATACAAACCAGAAGCAGGAAAACAAACACCAAGTCCAGCAGAGAAACAGCAGATGGGGAGGCCCAGCCAGCTCAGAGGACAGACCAACAGAGCCTCCGCTACAAAGAAAAAGTGCTTCACAATGAGACTGAGAAGAACTGCTTATATAGCGTAGTAAGTGAGAGTGGCTGGCTGCTTGTTCATTGAACTACAGACCCAGCCTTCCAATTATGGTCTGAATAAACATGTATCTCTTCCTAATTGGTCTAATTCAAATCACATGATACTATCAGTTACAACATTTGCCAGCAAACTCTGAGTTGCAAAGAGGCTATCTACCTGTTAGGAGATGCTTTCAGGGTAAGATAGTCAAACCAGCTACGTGGAAATTTGTATCTGTATTTCAGAAGTGTGTGTGTGATTGCATTCTTCCCAATGACCATCCTTACCACCCCCCCAGTCAGAACTGGAAATGAGCCTTCTGGGTTCTGCTTGTTTACCTGACAAGTGATATTTAAATAAATACATACATACATTTTTTCAGTATTGTTTTGGATGGTGAAAAATTGGTTGCTCAAGCTTCAAAATAAAGACATCACCTGAAATTATAACTAGTGTTAATTCTAGTGATGCAAATGGGAATTCTGGGTTGGTGTGACACAACTCAGCGTGTCTTTTAAAATATGAGCGAGCACAACCAATCTTTATAGGTAGATTTGTTGAATTTCTGGCCTTGAACCACTGCTTTTAACTGCCAAATGTTCTACAGTCTCAGAGAACTGAGGCCAGGTTTGCAAACGTTTTTGCCTTACATAATAATGCGAGGAATCCTTTTGAAAATAGTTATGCTCTTTTTCTGTAAACATAGGAGAAATGTATGCTGTGACTCTAAGATAAACTTGCTACCTAGGGAGGTTTCTTTAAATATAGGCTGCAGGCAGGTGAATGCAAGGAGAAATGCACACTGTGACTCTAAGGTAAACTGGCCACTTGGGAAATTTCTTTAAGTATAGACTGCAGGCAGGTAAATGTAAGGAGAAATGCATGCCGTGGCTCTAAGGTAAACTGACCACACAGAGAGGTTTCTTTAAGTATAGACTAGGGGCAGGTACTGTAAATGTAAGGAGAAATACACACTGTGACTCTAAGGTAAACTGGCCACCTGGGGAGTTTCTTTAAGTACAGACTGTGGGTCGGTAAATGTAAGGAGAAATGCATGCTTTGGCTTTGAGGTATTGTAAACTGACCACCTTGGCCACTTGGGGAGGTTTATTTATATGAAGCTTACTACAGTACAGGGTTTTCAACAGGATTAATCCAGGAGCGGCCCTCGCCAATATTTTCAAAAGCTGTCTTGTGTTTCACCCATCTGCACTAATGGAACCCACTTTTAAATCATCTAGCATGCTCATCCACCTGATAAAATGAGAATAAAAATCAGAAGAATATGAAATGTTCATTTATTTTTTGATAACTATTGCTGCATTTCACCCCAGGTGAAATTGCTGACACATTTGGACAGAAACTCAAATAAAGTCACATTGTTGGAGGATAAGGTGCCGTTCTGGACACAATTTCAGATGTAAATTTGGAGACAGATACAGTAGGGCATGAAGTTGTTTCAGCATCCACCACTTTTAACATTCTGACCCTGAATCTTATTTTAACCTGTGGTTTCCAGCACCCCTAATCATTGTAGTGATCTAAAGAAGCTTAATTGAATTTTCCAGTAAGGATAGAGTAACATGTTTCAGCTCTAAAACTGGTTTAAGGCTGGATTTTATTCTTGATTTGTATATGTTTTTAATCCTATCCATTTGCAAATGTTTGTGTATGTATTATGTGATGATCACAGGTTTAAGTCTGCCATGCTTTTAAAACCTCTGGAACTAAAATTTCTTTAGAGGTCAGTTTTGGTTCTAAAGTTGAAAAGCAGTCAGTGTCTATGAGGTTCTTAATTTGGTAGCCGTGCTTCCTGTCTGGCGTGTACAGGCAGCTGACCACTATTGTCCCCAGAAAGGCACTTGGTATATAGTCCCAACTGAAGACACCTTGTACAGATTTCTTATATAATATGCCAGGCCACTGATTTTCAGATTTTGTTAGAAAACCTGGTAACATTGAAAAATGTGGCTTTCGGAAGTCACGTGATGCAGAGCTCTTGCTAGCTGTGCTCTCTGCCTGCTCTGCACAAACCCTGTCCATTTATCTTTCTCCTGGGATCTCCGGTGGTATTTTGGCATCTTTAAAGGTGTTATTTACGGATCGAAGCCTCAAGAAAAGTGGTTGGTGTTCAGATGGAAGAGGAGATGCCAAAGCGGCAGTGAAGCACAACCCTCTGGCAACCCGAAAGGCCCGAAGAAGCCGCGGGCCTCACAGTCACAGCCATCCCACCTCAGTTACCCAGGCAGTGAGGGGAAGACCTGTTAATGGTGGCTAAGTTTCTCGAGGAATTTAGGCCTTTTAAGGCCGAGATGGTGGAAATGGCTAGAAATTAAAACCATCACATCCACCTTGGAGGACCTGAACAGGAAAGTGTCCGATAATGAGGCACAGGTCAGATAGGTGGAAAATCAGGTAGAGAGGTTCGATCCTGAGCTGGTCAAATTAAGGCAGCGCTTAGCCAGCCTTGAAGCCAAAGTGGAGGATCTCGAGGGCAGGAGTCGGAGGAACAACGTAGTGGTGATCGGTAGGCCTGAAAAGGAAGAAGAAGCGAGCCAGTTAAATTCTTTCAGAAATCTGTGGAGAAGATCATGAGCCCCTCACCCTTTGGCCATTGTTACAATATAGAAAGGGCACACGAGCCCTCCGCCCTATACCACAGCAAGGTGCACCTCTGCGTATTTTCATGGCCAAGTTCCTGAATTTCCAAGAGAAACAACGTTTTTACAGAAGGTTAAGGAAGCTAAAGCTTTGAAATGGGAGGGGTCGATATAAGGATCACCCAGGACTTGCCGTCTCGGTTCGGCAGAGGAGAGCTGCTTTTCACCCCTTGTGTCAAAAATTATTTGGCGGGTATTAAATTTAAAATGGTATATCTCTGCTGTGCTGCATGTATACATCTTGGAATCATGGAAGAAGTTTGATGACCCGGACAAAGCTTTAGCTGCACTTCAGCTACTTTTACCTACCCTCTTCAACAGCAAATAGGGGTTTAGCTCCCTTGATGCATTTATTCCTGGGATAAGAGGAAAGGTCACTTAAGTTTCTTTCAGGATTTCGTTTGGTGGTTCTGGTGCATTAGAGGACCTGGTGGTGTGCTCTAATTTGGGACCGAAAGGATGCGGGCTTAATTTTCCATGGATCCCCCGCAGTGGTGACTCTTTCATATGGCGCAGATCCGATGTAAGGATGTTTGGCTATGTATACCCAAGTTGCGGAGTTTGTTTCACTTTGCAACAGAGGGTCAGCTTCTTGGGGCGGGTTATTCAGTATACGATTTTCATATACAGTGGTCCAGGGACCTG
Organism: Neoceratodus forsteri; assembly: GCA_016271365.2. NCBI lineage: Eukaryota > Metazoa > Chordata > Ceratodontiformes > Ceratodontidae > Neoceratodus > Neoceratodus forsteri. The sequence goes on along the minus strand of CM028138.1, from coordinate 762,235,978 downwards.
GAATGTGTATCTACAATCGGAGGATGTATGGTTGCCAGAGGAATAGGTCTGTGGACACTGGATGATCCTTGGGAAAATCGGTAGGGAAGTAATGGTTCCGGCTAATATGCCAGAAGATGGATAGTAAAGCGGTTGGCACCATGACTGTCTGTGGACTGTTCGTGGACTATGGTTTCGTGTGGAAGGAACTCACGAATGATGTTGGTAGAGGGGACCGATACTGTTTTGAACTGGTCACTAGAATCTTGCCTCAATGTTATCTGATGTTTTGGGAAATATAAGGAATATGTACTAGTTATTTAACAGGGTGTCTCTCAGGGTTAGTGCATTATATTGTAAGTTAGGAAAGGGGTATTGGGATGCCCTCGAGGTCAATTTGGCTCAACTTTACCTTGGTGAAGGGATGTTGGGAGTTAGTCATTCCCTTTTCACTGTTTTGAGAAGTGTTAATAAATGTTTAGTGTTGATGATTGGGGACTTTGGGATGGGAAAGTTGTTACTGTTGGGTGTCTTCCTATCCAGGAAAATTAATGTTGAGCATTATTCTTATTAGTGGTATGGGCGGGGGCAGAGAGGAGATGATACAGTGATGCAAGCTGTCATCAAGGACCATGCTGGATGTGGGAGGGGGATTGTGGGGGTTAGTGTTAATTGGGAATTATAGTGCTTATGGGGGCTGTCAGAGGAATAAATTGTGGGTGGGTGCACAAGTCTTTAATACTGGTGACATGGAGTACCGATTAAATGGGAGCATACCATGGTCTGAATTAGAAACTCAGGATAATGGCACTGTGGGGACGTTTAAAGTTGTAACCTGGAACATAAAGGAAGCACGTCAGAAAGTTAAGCAGTATAGTATATTAAAGCACTTAGAGGTATTAAAGGCCGACATTGCGTTTTACAGGAGACACACTTGCTTCAAACAAGTGCAACTCCATGAGGCATCTGCAAATGGGGTCAGTTTTTTCCTCCAAGGTAGCTACATAAGCAGAGGTGTTATGGTGCTTCTGTAGGTCTGTTCCTTTACCCCACTTCAGATTATTCAGGATGGTGAGGGCAGATATGTGTTTGTTAGGGTAGGCTACAAAATGTGGAAGTACTTCTTGGGTCTATTTATGGCCTCAATTCGGATTCCCAAGGTTTTTGTTAAGCTTCTGGAAACCCTGACCCCATTTGTACAGATTCCCATGGTTTTAGGGGAGATCTGAATCTTGTATTAGATCCTCTGATGGATAAAACCAGGAGAAATATTGCGGTCTTTTCTCCAGCTCAGAGGGCTCTAGGTGAGCTGCTGGACCAGATTGGTCTAGTGGACGTATGGAGAGTTGTTCACCAGCTAGGAATATACATTTACTTCTTCAGTTCACGGTTCAGCATCCGTATAGATTACCTGTTATTCTCTCGTACTCTTCTTCCTGGTGTGCTGGAGTCTGAAATTATGCGGGGCCTCCTTCCAATCATGCAGTGGTAGTGGTGTCAATCTCTTTTCCACTCTTTCCTAAGAGGGGCAGTAGGTGGAAGATTAATAATCAAATGCTGTGTAGTCCCAAAATAGTGGAGGTTATTTCCATACAAATAGAAGAATTTATAGCTAATAATTTAGGAGATAATATTAGCCCCGATGTTGTTTGGGAGCGCTAAAGCATTCATAAGAGGTATATTAATAGGTCAGGCATCCAAAAGGAAGAAGGAGAGGGTACAAATTCTATCTGAGTTGCTGAACCGAATAAAGTAGGAAGCTACTTTGACCTCGCAGTCTGCTGAGGATGAGAAGCTGGAGCTGGTTAGGCTGAGGGATCTCTACTTAAAGTTGCTGGGAACAAGCAGAATTAGCATTAATCAAGACCAAGGCTAGTTACCTTGATCAGGGTGAAAAGGCAGGTACACTTCTTGCTAGGAGAATCAAACAACTGGAATCATCTGGATAATACCAGGGATTCAATCTAAAGCGGATGGCCAAGTTAAAAACATTGCCTGGGGAGATAGTGCAGAATTCAGATGTTACTTTAAATCTCTGTATAGTAAAATGGATAATTCCCCACTGAGAAGGAGATTCTCACCTTTTAGAAAGGTTGGATCTCCTTGTTGTCTGAGCTCCAACAGACACAGTTAGTGTCTGATATTACTCAGGGTGAGATTGAATCGATTATTCAGAGTCTCCCATTGGATAAAACCCCAGGGCCGGATGGGTTCTCGTCTAATTTTGACAAAAGTTTTCTAAATTATTATCCCTTACTTCTCAGATTGTTCAGACACATTTTATGTCATCAGGTACAGGATCAGTCTTTATTTGAAGCACTTATTGTTTTAATTTCCAAGCAGGATAAACCTCCTGAACAACCATCTAGTTATAGGCCTATATCCCTGCTTAATTATGATATTAAGATTTTGGCTAAGTTGTTGGCAGAACGTAAGTCGGGTTTTACTCGGACTTATTGGACCAGAACAAGTTGGTTTTATGAGGACAGGTCTTCCACTGATCACCTGAGAACCTTAGCTCATGCCTTCTCGGTGTCTGAGGATAGTGGTACCGCTATGGCCCTGCTGTCTTTAGGCATCGAGAAGGCTTTCGATAGGGTTCACTGGGGTTTCTTCTAACTACAATGGGAAATTTGGGTTTCCTGATCCTTTTTAAAATGGATAAGCTCCTTTATTCAAACCCTACAGCGAGGGTTAGTTGTAATGGACCACCTCGGACCCTTTAATCTTTACGTAGGTACTAGACAAGGATGTCCTTTGTCCCTCTCCTCTTTAATCTATACCTAGAACCCCTCATCAGGACAATAGTACGTAAGCAAGAAATTGCTGGTATTAGAATTCTAGACTATACTGTGAAAATAACTGCATAGCAGGTGACCTTTTGATTCTGGTTCTAATCCGAGGGTGACCATTCCTGTTCTTCTGGATGTTATTGGGTATTTAGTAAATTGGCTAACTATAGGTTAAATTTAGATAAATCAGTCGTATTTCCCTCAATAAAAATGTTTTTAAGCAGGAGATTGGAACTGGGTTTGTCCTGGAAGTCAGATTTTATAAGATACGTTGGTCTGAATTTAACAAGGAATAGGACTAAAATATTTCAGTTAAATTTAGATCCTTTCTTGATGCCATTGAGCTGGATCTAGAAAGATGGGTGAGGTTGCCAATCTCCTTATGGGGAGGATTAATTTAGTTAAAATGAGCGTCTTTCCTAGATTGTTTTACCCTATCAGTATGTTGAATATTTGGATACCACTTACCTGGTTTAGGAAGTTACATAATATGATAGCTAATTTCGTAGTGGGGTTATAAGAAGTCTCGTATGGCCTATCAAAAGTTGGCAGCTCCCAAATTATTGGGGGTTAAGGCTCCGCATTTTGCCCTATATTTCTGGGCAGCTCATGCCTGCAAGTATCTGAGGTGGGTGAAGGTACAGAAGTTTCAGTACAGCATTCATATATGCCTCTATGGCTACAGATTGAGTTGGCCCTGACTCGGAAACATGGTTTGAAGCCTGAGGCTTTGCTTCATCTCACTCTGAAACTGTTGCCCCCCAGTTGCATAGCTCCCCAATTGGGATTTCTGTGAGAGCCCATACCCAACTTTGTTGCTTCCTGAAATATGATCACCTTAATGATTGGGTGCAGCCAATTTGGGGTAATCCACGTTTCGTAATAAGTAATAAAATTCTCAGCCCTGCGTAGCTGCCCCTACCAGTGCATGCTGTTTGAAAGACTTTCTTTCTCCCGATGGGAGATATGCTCCTCTGTTGAGATTCAGAATAAATTTGAGATGCCTACTATGGCAATTTTTAAGAATATATCAGATTAGGAGTCACGTGATGCGCTCAAGGTGTAGCAGCTAGCATAAGGGTCTCTCTCTCTCGATTGTAAAATGTCGAACTTTCCTCGCTTTTTACGGCTTCTTTGGTGATAACCCTACTCCAAAGTAGTGAACTGTCTGAAGATTCATCTTATCTGTTTGATCCGCTAAAATGGAGGAATCAAGCAAGAACTGGAGGCTAAACGTCCTCGGCGCAGCTCTTTCTCGGCGGCCCAGCCAGACGATATCACGCCCTCCCGGATTTATGCAGATCTAACAACAATCAAAGATGCATTGTTCAAGCTCATCGAGGAGGTTGTTGATTTCAAACCCGCATTAACGCAATTAGCTCGGCAGGTCACTGCTGCAGAAGCTCAGATCTCATCTTTAGAGCGGAGTGCTGAGAAGCAAGGCCCTGCCATGGTTGAATACAAGAGGTCTCTAGCCAAATTAGAAGATCGCTCTGGACGACCTTGAAGGAAGGAATCTCCAAAATAATCTTGTATTGCTGGGGCTACGGAGGGTGAAAGGCCCAATACAATTACTTTTACAAAGTTTCTTAAAAGACAGTAGGCCCTTAGCCTAATGGGCCCGAATATGTTATAGAAAGGGACATCGGGCCTTAAGGGCAATGCCTTCTCCCTGATCCTCCAAGGCCTATAATCTTCAAGCTATTAAATTACCTTGATCGAGAGCACATATTAAGAGGCGAGAAACTTTCAGCCATCCTTTGGGAAGGCAAGACATTACGCGTGGTGCCAGATTTAACAGTGAAGAACAGGATGGCTCGAGCCAGTTTTCATCCCATTACATCAAAACTCTGGGCTGCCAGGGTAAGACACCGTATGCTATACCCAGCCAGATTAGAAGTTACCCTCAAGGATGGGAAAAACTATTCAAATCTTCAGATGTAGCACTAAAGTCTCTAAAAGAGTTATTCCGGACTTATTTTCCAAAGGCTGAGAGGGGCTGACCACGAGGAAGTTCTCCGGGATACAGTGGACTTTTGGACTGACTTATATAATTGCAAAGTGTGAAATTTTCCACTGATCCTGTAGAGTGTTGGGATTCTTTACAGCCACTGTTTACTTGTTTTTATGTTAATTTCTTCCTCATAGACATATTACTGGGGCATTGGACTTGTTATTACTTGAAGTCTTATTCTGCTTTATTCTTATATCTGCCTACTTGTGGGAGGGACCTCTCAGTCCTCGGAGAGGTACCCAGTGGAAGCTCCTATATAAAGGGAACAAGTACATGGTGTTGTAAAGACACCGCTGATGCTTCCGTCGTGTTTTACAGAGGACCCCCTCACATGATAAGGTAGCCCTGGTATGTCGCTACTTGGGGCAGAGGGTGTTTAGAGCCCTCAAGAGTTATGGTGGGCGTCTGACCTTGCTGAAGTTCTGATATCTACTACCCAATTAGTCACAATCACACTCTGGCATTTCCTGGTTACGGCCTCCCTACTTGATTTTGGGTTTGACCGCTAGCCTTTACACTCGATTATAAACTGGTGGCCACCGGTGGGGCCTTAGAATAATGTCCATGCCTAAGTGCTTCAGGGTTGGGGTTTTTTTCCCTTTTTTGGGCTGAAATACTGGGAAGCCTGGTGTTGTTATATGGCGACATGGTACTTTTCTTCTTCTCTCTGGCTTTTACTGTAATTTCTTCTGACTTGCCCAGTTAGGACACCTTAATTGTTTAATTATATAGGAAGGCAGTTGTTGGTTAGTTTTGCGTTTAATAAGGTTGTATCTTACAACCCTACATAAGGGATGAGGTAGGGTTAACCTAGTTGAAATGTGAAAATTGTAGAATGGAATGCAGTTACTAACAGCCTTACAAGGCTTGCTAAGTTGTGGGGATAGGACAAACAGTTTTTTTCTCTATGAGGGAGAGGCCCCACCTTCCGAGTGTGCCACGGACCATCATAATTGGAGTTGGCCTGGGGCGGGAGGTATAGCACAGTAGGGATTGGGGTGAGGGGTCTTTCAATGGAGGATTTCTCCTTTTAAAGTTTTGGGTATTTGTGGGTTTTGGGGAGGGAGTTGCAGCATAATAGTTCAGGATGTATCCTGTATAGAGTTATTTTATTGCTTCTAATTTGAACATTGTCTCGTGGAACATTAAGGGGTAGAGATAAAAAGAAGAAGTATATTATCTTAAACCATCTGGCGACTTCACCCATCAATAGTATTTCTCAAGAAACACACATGCTCCTGAACAGCTCCACTTTCTAAAAAAGATGGGTAGGTCAGGTTTTGGAGCTGGCTTTTCTACAAGTAAAGAGGGTAGCTGTTTTAGTGGCCAATAAGGTTCCTTTTTCCCATCAGAAGTTGTTTCCGATCCTGAAGGTAGGTTCGTTTTGTGGTTGGGAAGTTGGGGGTGCAAGTTTAGTTCTGGGATCTATTTATGGGCCTATTCAGGAATCACCGTCCTTTTTCACGCAGCTGGCGGTACTTATAGCACCCTTAGCTGACAAACCCATAATCTTAGGTGGGATTGGAATTGGTGCAATCCAATCGCTTGGATCGTTCATGGTCCAAAGGTCTCCTCCCTTCCCCAGCCCAGAGAGCAATGTCAGAATTTGCTTCCTCGATAGGCCTAACTGATCCATGGCGACTACTTAACCAACTGTCAGAGAGTTTACCTTCTATTCCCCTGTTCATAGAAGCTACTCCGTATTGATTTCTTTTAGTCAGCCACCAAATCCTTACTTTGATCCAAGAGGTTACTATTGCCAGTCGGGTAATCTCAGATCACTCCCCTATTAGCCTTCGGTGTCAGCCATTATCTTTACCACCTAGATCTTACTCATGGTCCCTAAACAATAGCCTATTTAAGGACCCCCTTTATTGGACCGTTTCCAAGCATTCATGTCCTATTCCATCAAATCTAATTGGGGATCAATACAGGCAGTCGATCGGTGTGGGCGGCCTTAAAGGCTACATGGAGGGTGAGTTGATCAGTTGGCATCAACCCATAAAAAGAAAATTGCATGCCTGTCATCTAATTGTTTGGAAAAAATTAAGGCATTGGATGCCTTAGGTGAGACTATCGAGGTCTTACGCCCAAAAGCATGAACTTGCTTCCCTTAGGGTTTGGTATGAAAAGACCATGAGCAGAGGGTGGAGAGTTCAGCCTCTAGATTGAGGCGTCTTACATAGGGCAAGCTAGCAAAGCTGGGAAAATCTTAGCCTGGCAATTGAAACAGCGGGCAGCGGCAAAGTGGGTAGCTGCATTGAAACATCCGCAGACAAGTGACCTGATTTCAGATCCAGAGGGCATACTGAACATTTTTCTTGATTTTTACAAAAATGTATACTCAAGTGTGCCACTGTCGCAGAATCTGCTACTAGAATGAGGAATTTCTTATGAATATTCCTTCCTAAACTCTCCAGGACTTTAGCCAGATGCTAGAGACTCCTCTCTCATCTGAAGAGATCTCCCAATCCATCGACGCTTTGAAGCTGGACAAAGCACCAGGGCCAGATGGGTTTACAGCTTTATTTTATAAGACCTTTAAAGAGCACCTGATACACGCTATTGCAACAACTTTATACCTTTTGGTATGAGCAGGGATAGAAGACCACTCCCTCTTTGAGAGAATAATCCTCTTACCCAAACCCGACAAATCCTTAGACTTGGTGACTAACTACAGACCAATATCCTTATTAAATATAGATATCAAGATTTTCGCTAAGATTTTGGCCACTAGAATGAAGACAGCGTGGATAGGGCTGTTGAGCCCTGAGCAAGTCGGATTTGTGGCAGGTCGCTTAGTCTGCAGACCACTTTAGAAAGTTGTTCTACTTAATTCAGGAGTCTGCGGTCCAGACATGGAAGCATCTCTGGTCTCGTTAGATGCAGAAAAGGCATTCGATAGGGTGGAATGGGAATTTATGTTTGAGGTACTGTCTAAATTTGGCATTCGGACAAGTTTGTGGACTATATTCGAATACTGTATACATGTCCCACAGCGAGGATTTCCTGTAACAATTTGATCTCAGCCCTTTTCCGTTGTTGCGGGCACCGTCAAGGATGTCCTCTCTCCCATTTCTATTTAATTTATATTTAGAATCCCTTATTAGAGCTATCAAGATGGACAATGGAGTCCATGGGGTGTGTATAGAGAGTCTGAGTTCAAACTGTCTGCCTTTGCAGATGATTTGTTAATTCATACCTGGCATAGCCAAGATTCCTTCTGCACTTGTTTTCAATTATCTCATGCTTTAGTGAATTTTCGGGATACAAACTGAATAAAAGTAAAACTACGGTTTATCCACTTTCCCTCAGTTGCAACGGAGTTGGTGTTCATCCTGGGCCTATGTTGGTAAACAAAATCCCTACCCTATTTGGGTATCAAAATTTCTAAAGACCTAACCGAGTTACATGATCTGAATTTTAAGCCCTGCTTAAATCCATCAAAGAAGATTTAGAAAGATGGACTAGGCTTCCCTTATCTTTCTGGAGGAGATCTAACACAATTAAAATGATGATTTTGCCGAGAATTTTTATTTTCTCTTCAATCTCAATGTGTATCTTCCTAAATCCTTTTTACCCTTTGTCACAAATATTGTGTGGACTTTTTATGGAATGGCAAACCCCCGTAGGCTTACGGAAACTTACTCGACTAAGGAAGGAAGGGGCTTGAAGTTACGGATCTCTATATTTACTACTTGGCCAGTCATGTGGCAAGATCGGCCCTGTGGGCCTCTGAGACAATAACGTCTCATCAGTAAGTGGTATGCTAGATAGCTTGGTGGGCCAGAGTGTTAACCTAGATGTGGAGTCCCTGTTATTTACCCCTGGTCCAAGTCCCTCCCAAACTCAAAGGCACCCGCTCGGTTGGGACATTAGGGCCCTGCACCAACTCTACTCACTTCTGAATATCTCTTATACAAGAGACCTGACGCAACCCCTTATTAAAACCCTAACCTTCTGATTGGAAACCAGCCATTAAAAAGATGTGTAGGTAACCTCTCCCACAAACCTAGAGTAGTGGATTTCGTTTCAGATGGCTTCCTACCCCACCCTCTGTGTTGATAGGAAAATTTATGATTGACTCAAGGGATAGGTTGCAGCTGTACCAAATTCAAAGGTGTATCGCTCCTTCCTGGAGGGTGGATCAGGATCCGAGGAGGCTGGAAGATTGATAAGAAAGATAAAAGACTTGGCACTATCAAATAATGCAATCTAGAAAATTTATAAGTTTATTTTAGCAAAGAGATTCTGATGCCTCCCTGTTCCACATTACTGGAAGGTGAACTTATCCTTGAACTGGTTGGAAGAGACCTGGATAAAGGTTTGGCTGGACTTATACGCTTGTATCAAACAAGATAGATTGAGGGGTCTTCAATTTAACATCTTACACAATCTGTATCTCTCCGGCTAAACTTTACTGCATATATAGACTTAGTTCCCAGAGTGTAAAGATTGTGGTAACCTCATAGCCACCAGCTTACACAAACTTTGGGAATGCCCCAAAGTGGTTAAGTTCTGGGACTTAGTCAGGTCATGGATGCCCCTTTTGTGATGCTACGCCTTCTAATCTTGACACCTGCATTCTTGGCAGGTTCACCCACATTCTTCGACAATCCCAAAGTACCAAGTAGCCCTGATTACCTTAGTGACAAAGTTGTTGCTCCTCCGTTACTGGCGGAGGGATGGGTTTTCCTCATGCAAGGAATGGTGGGATACTTTTGGAAGCCTTGAATGTGGAAAGGGTGTAGCTAAAGTTTTTAATTCTAGCGAGAAATTGATAGATGTTGGGGCAATTTTACCAGCGCTTAAAGGACAATTTTGGCTACTAGTGCAGCCAGGATTAGCCTACGTAATATTACTTTCCGAGGCTAGTGTACCAACCCCTCGCCTATTATTCCTTGTGGAATGGATAGGGCTGCCTCAATATATTCTCTATCCCCCTTTTTCTTGTTTCATTTCTTACTTCATCTCTTTTTAATCAGGCCTCGATTGGTTTAACAGGACTTTCATAAACAGGATACAGTTTATTGCTATAGTAAGCTGATTCTTAAGCTATCTGGTTTCCTTTTGCCTTTTTCTTTTACTTTGTAAAGCTGCCGGGTTAGGAGGGATGGTCAGATTTGGGGTGGGCTTGGTTGTGGGTTTGTTTTGTTTATTGTGTCTTATTGCATTGTATTGTACCACAATATATTGGGGTTTACTGGAATGGGGGTTGTTTTGTTCATGTTTTGGTGTTGAAAAATAAAATATAGTTATTTGCAAAAAAAGGATATCTCAGATTAGGCATCTTTTGGTTGCCAAGATGGGTAGAGGGCAATCCGAGTCCTAGGTTGGACTTTTATGACGTGTCAGGGCCGTTGGCAGGTTTACATACGCTAATCTCCAAAATATATTCAGTGTTATTTGAGTGGGCGTATTCTCCAAATCCGGTTCAAAGTTCATATTGGGCTTCAGTCTTTCCTGATACTACGCTCAATTGGAAGGCATTATGGATGAACTGTCATAAATTCTTCTTGCAGGATCGATTAAGGTTGATGCAGTTCAAAATTCTTCACAATATTTATTATTCCCCACAAAATTGGCTAGGTTGAAAATTGCTACAAATTCTACATGTTACAGGTGTCAAGCCGGGTAGGGACTTGATGCACATTTTCTGGAATTGTCCTAAGGTAACCCGTTGTGGGGAAATTAAAACAGAGTGAATCCATTACTGGGACTAGGGACCTCTTTACTCCTGAAATATGCTTGCTGGGAGATGTTTCTCATATTCCTGTCAAGAGTAGGAGGGTCCATATAGTCCTGATCACTGCCACGTTTAAGAAAATTGTCCTCAGACACTGGAAGGACTCTGTCATGCTCAGCTACACTGAATGGCTGGAGGAATTATTAGCCAGTTTGAGGGTTGAGAGAATGATTGCTATCCTCCAGAATAAGCTTCCTAGGTTCGATAGGATTTGGGGTCCCTTTTATGCTATTTTTTCTCTATAATAGGGTGTAGATTAGCTACTGTTTGATGGTATGCTACCTCATTGGACTTGTGCTGGGAGGGTCATGGGGTGGGTAGGGAGGAGAATGGGTGGGGGGTTCATGAGGGGTATGTTACAGGGCTTGCTTTATTTTATGTATGGATATGAATATGTATGTACTACTGCGTGTCTGTACTTGGAGTTGTTGGATCGTATTCCTGTAACGAAAATGTAATAAAAATTTAATGGAAAAAAAAAAGAAAAATGTGGCTTTCTATACCCTGGTAAAACAAAACATTTCACAGAATATGACATTTTTATATCAGATCAGTGAATCAACAAAACTTATATTATTCTGTAACTTCTTTCCTACAGTATTTTCATTTTCTGTATTTAATTTGCTGTCAATTTACCTTTATTTTTATTCTAAATAGTTAGACACATTCTAAAAATTTGATAATAGAATCCTGGTAAAATTGAGACACTGGACTAGCGATTACCAGTGTGACTCCCAGAATTTTCAATCTTAAATACAGAATTTCATTTCTGCAGACACCATAAATCAGTGGCCTTGGTTATGAATATTTATGAATTACTTTCATGTGTAATTAGGGTTGATCCTAGTGATGCAGCAGCAGCAGCAGAACCCCTGCCACCTTGGAGACATGGGCTGGTGTACTGGATGTGGAATTTATTTCAAGGTGGCCTAGGGACTGGGTGAATCATTAAAGTGAGATCCATGACTCCTACAAAGGGACAGCACTAGTCAAACAGCAGTCACGCTCCCCTGCTGGCCAACCAAGGTGTGATATTGGCAGCAGTTGTGAAGGCATTCAGTTGGCTGCACTTCTGATTACAGAACAGGTGCCGCTGTGACTAGCCCATGAACTGGATGGGGGTGGGAGGGATGAAAAACAGGGATAATGAAAGATGAGTAATTACATTGTCTGTTAGAATCCATGCCAAGCAAAGGCTGTGCATTCAGGATCTGCTTAAGAGAGCTGTGTTTGGATTTACAGGGCTGGCCTGGATGACTATCCTGCTGATGCATTCTATGATGCTGTCTACGAGGAGCTAGACTACACCATGTTGAGAGCAAAACAAGACAAGTTTAATCTCTCAGGTTTGTTTAGCACTTATGTCAAGTTCAAGTTTCAAGTTTTGTTTATATTTATACAGGGTAAGGCACTAGGCAAAGCATGTTTTCAGGGCCATCCTCTGTTAAGAATGTTACAATACATACAGACATAATTAAAAATACAAACATCACAGGTACCATACAATGCAATTCAGTAACGTTAACATTCACAATGAAAATGATATGATGCAGTACAGGCTTTTTAAAACTTATATATGTGAGCAAATTATGTAAATCTGGAGAAAGGGAGTTCCAAAGGAGGAAAGAATGTAATCAAAATGCATATTTTGATCTCGGATTACACCTGTGAGCGTAGGTGCTCATTTACAAAGGTTCCATGTCAGTGGTGGGAGGGTAACATACAGACACAGAAATATTACTGTAAACCAAACTGACAAAAACAACAGTATAACTAAAATTATACATTGATAAATGCAATTTAGTTAATGATAACAGCAGCAGAAATGACATAAGAAACAGTACCTGGAATTGATAACAGTGTTGGAGTCTCATGTAAAAGTATATAATAACTAGTGGGTGAGAGAGGCTAGAGAGGGAGACAGGATAGGGACATGTATAAGAGGGAGAGGTAAGGGAGGTGTAGACCATGTAAAGACAATCATGCATACTTTAAAGGTGGAATGGGAGGAGAGGGAAAAGTGGGGTTAACATCAAAGGAAGAGGAGAGTGCAGAACGTGGGCATAAGGAGAACCAAGAACAGGATGAGGTGGCAAGGTCACTGAAAAGTATTTGGCAGACACTAGGGGTTCAAGGAGGTAGATATCATGTGAAGCAGTCACAAGAACTGTTAGACCAAGGGTCAGTTTTAGCTTGGTCTTGAAGGCACCCAGTTTTGCAATCTTCATAGTCCAGAGAACTGAATCATTGAGGAGATCTGTAGGCAAAGGAACACTGGCCTTGTGATGTCCAGCATCTAGGAACTAGGAGAGACTGGTGGGCAGCTGATCTGGTGCTCTTAGTAGGTCGGGAGGGGTAAGCAATGCCGCCATCGTCGTGGCATTAGTCCTAGGAGCGCTTTTTGACTAGTAAGCAGGTTTGATATTTAATCCAATTTTTCAGTCAAAGTCAACTCATTTATTTGTATAAATCACAGGTGTGAGTAAAGCAATCAGACCCTGTAATTAACCTGCAGGCTTTATTTAGTGCAACAGTTATTCTCACAAGCATGGTGTCAGTACTCGATCCATAGATTACGAGACCATAATCAATGACTGAGAGGATGGAGCTATACACCACCAGTTGGAGGGCTTCAGGGTTAGATTATGCTTGATGTAATATAATAGACCAATTTTTATATTTACTGCCTTTGCTACAGCTTCAATATGATGTGAGAAGGAGAGGTGTTTGTCCAGTGTAACCCTAAATACCTGAATTGTTCCATTACATCAAGGGGACACTTTGTTGATTTTTTATATTGAGTGCATGAGCTTTAAATTTGTTTCTTGTGGAGCTGAACAACATAACTTTAGTTTTTTTTGTAATTCATCACATGTTTTGATTTGAGAACCAGGTTTCAACTTCATCAAAGCCACTATGAAGATGATCCTCAATTAGAAGTTGGCTTGAGTAAATGACAACATCGTCAGTGTATAACAGTATGCATTGGTGGCAAAGAAGGGAATGTTGTTTACAAAAATACTAAAAAGTAGAGGCCAAGGATGGAACCTTGTGGCACACCAGAGTGGACATATCTTTGGTCAGACAAGAGTTGGAAATTTTTAAACACTGGTTTGACCATCCAGGTAGTTTTAGAAACCAAAGCATCACTTCTTTTGCACACCAGTTTGATTAATTGTTGCAGAAGTAAAGATTGGCTGACAGTCTCAAACGCCTTCAGTAGGTCAATGAAGGCTGCACCCACAAAATTATCTTGGTCAAGAACATGGTGTATGTATCCAGTAAATTCCAGGAGGGCAGTTGTGGTACTGTGCTCTTTCTTGAAACCATACTGTTGCGGGCACTGAATGGAGTATTTTCAAGGTATTCAGTTAGTTGATTAGCAACTGGCAGCTCCAATACTTTGGACAAGGGAAGAGGATGGAAATAGGTCTATAGTTGGTATGTGAGATCCAGTCACCCGATTTGTGGATGAGGGTAACTTGTGCTTACTTCAAATGAAAGGATGGGATAGTCTATGGGAGAGGTTGAAAATACTTGTGATAGGGCTATAACCTCATTCAGGGTAACAGTGATAAATTTTAAGTCAAGGGAATCACCACTATTCTGAGACTTACCTAGGACCATGAGCATGTATCTTTTAACAAGGGGATAGTTACTTTCTTAAAGTAGAAGGGTGGGATAGTTTCTTGGTTCTATCGTGTTCATGAGAGGCCCTGACTGTCGATTGCTCAGGGAAGGTGTGGATTGATTAAAGAAGTCAGGTGGGAGGACACCACTAAGGTCGTGAAAGCATTACTGAAGACATTTGCAATGGTGAGGAGGTCCATAGTTGAAACACCGTGTCAATCACAGAGGGAAACCTTTGGGAGTTTTCCAGAGACATATTTTAAGTTGGACCAGAAATTTCTACTATTTCCCCATGACCAGGCAAGCAGTTCTCTATGATGTTTGCGTTTTCTGACCTAATGTCCCGGATACAGGAATTCCTAGTAGTTTTATAGGCTTGCACATCAGCAGGATTCCCAGAAGCTTTAGCCTGCAACCACAGGAGATCATGTTGCTTCATCTTGGATAGAAGCTCTGCCATGATCCAGGAATTTGACCTGCCTCAGACTTTCTGAGTTTTCATCGAACATGCCTATCGAGGCCTCATTGAAGTGTGAGAGGAAAAGCTGTAGGGCATGATTTACATCCACCACCTGACAATGTCGGACCAATTGATGGAGTGCAGTTCTAACTTTGGGGATCAAGGTGTCCATGTTTTGGCAATCTGTTTCTTACAGTTAGTGGAGAGTCTTGGAGAATTTATTTGTTCAGGAGCATGATACTGGGGCATAATTGCTGAAGGTCAGTGGACTATTTAAGCAGTAAGTACTACAGGGTGTGGGTTGTTGGGGATTTACCCACATCTTGTGGTGTGTCACTAGGCACAGCTGAGTGACTTAACCACACAAGAAGTGGGTAACTTCAACAACCCACACCCTGGAGTGCCTTATTGCAATTATACAATGGACCCATGTGTAAAATATATTTTAAATGTGTTTAAGTATGTTTTTATAAATGCCATTTCTCAGCCGTGGGTTATTACACGATATACCACAGTCATGTGATATGTTTTGACCAATGAGGTTACAGGATTTTCATACCCCATTGTATAATGCATTAGTAATGTGTTCAGGGTGGTTTGATATAATCCAGTCTATTAAAGTGCTTGTTCCTGTTCTATAGTTGTGTCTGGTTGGCAGTCACACAAGTTGTGAGAGGTGCAGAGTTGATAGGGTATTCTTTGTGGAGCTGTGTGAGGCACAAGCCAGTTTTGGTTAAAATCACCCAAAAGTATAGCCTCAGTAGTGAGAGGGTTCTACCTGATGAATTCAAGTATGCTACACAGGCCATGATCTTGATTTTAGGAGGAACATAGATTGGGAACACAGACAGTGCATTGTTATGTGTACCTAGAAGTATTTTGATGGCTAAGATCTGCACATGATGTTCAAGGCATATTGCCGGGAGGTGTGCCCCATAAATGTGTCTTTTAAATATGTAATATAACCCCCACCTCTTTTGGCCTATCAAGCCTGAAAATATTATATCCTGGAAGAATAATGGCCGAGTCTGGAATAGATAGGAACAGCCACGTTTCCACTACAGACAAGACACACGGTTTATGGAGGTGACCCAGGCAAGTAGGAGTCCATTTTCAGGAGAGGGCTGCAACTGTTTAATGATGCTATGGAAATAGTACCATTTCTGCTATTTGTGTGGTTAGGTATAGATCCATTAGGGTTCGGGTTTGGATGGACATTTCCAAGCACAGAGTTAGCATTTGGATGAGCAGACAATGTAGTCCATTTTATTTCCGAGCATCAGATACATTTTAGCCTTATTCCTTGCTTCAATTTTTTTGTAGGTATCTAGGAAGGAGTGAGCAGTGTGAAAGATAGGGTAGTCACCATTATAATAACCACCATTTATGGCCCAGTTAAAGTACATTAAAAGATGATTTCAATTGAAAATGTTGTTACCTGGTGGTAAGTTAAAGACAAAGAAATGATCAACTACTGAGGTCTAGAGTCACAGAATGTGTTAGAATTCCTGGAATCGATGAACTGTGCCTGTGCATATGCAGGATGTGAAATCCTTCTGTCTGTATCCATCCTTTGTTATTTAGAGAGGCTGTTGAAAAGCACATGTATACAGTAGATCCTTTAGGAGCAGGTCAGACGAAAATGTGGATTCAGAGCAGGACCAAGTCATTAAGTTTGTCAGACTTAATTGCTTGACTTATGTTTTGCTTGGGATAACTTCCAAAAGTTAATTTTAAAATGAGAATGCAGATACCTGGTGGTGATGTTTTGCAGAAATCCATTCCAGGAGATGTTATAGATATAGCAAGCAAAAATGATGTAGTTACTCCAAGCAGAAAAACATGTAAATCTACAAAAACTAATTGACAGACACAAACAGCCACCCACAGAGTCCCAGGAGGTGGGTAGAGGAGTTGGATGTGTCCATATTTTGTGTGTTCGTGGAACTATAAACACCCTACCCTTGATATCATGTAGAAAATAACTAGATTTCTTATACAACATTTTGGAGGTTAGATATTCTGAGACAATACCATTTACACATTTGTATAAAAAGCAGAACAAAGACCTATCCTTTCTATGGCCAGTTTTATCCACTGAAGTTGCAAGAGTGAGTCACAGTGGTGATACAGTAAGCAAGGACCTGTAAAGCCCCCACAAAATCTTATTAAATTATATTGAATTCTGTTTAACTTTTGCAGTGAACCTTTGCATGCTGATACACTGTACTGCCATAATCAATGAAAAGTAGTATTTTGCTCTAGTTTGTCTTCTAATGTCACATTTGTTATCCTTGTGTCTGTAAAATGAATTCAAAGTGTGATGCTTAATGAAATTTTCTAGAGTATTTATTTCTACTTTAGTTTAGTTTTTGATTGGGATAAGCATGCTGATTCAGAGCTCATTATTGAGTGCACCCCATGGGGGTTGCAAGGGTGTAGTGGAATATAGCTACTGCAGTAAATACTAAAGTATCAGTAATATACAGTATTGTTATAGTACACATACAAACATGCAGCAAAGGGTGTTACAGTGCACATACAAACATACAGCAAGGATAGTTAGTACTAAAGTATCAATAAATATGCAGTATTGTTATTGTGCATGTACAAACATACATCAAGGGCAATCAGTACTAAAATACCTACAATATATAGCATAGTTATAGCACAGATACAAACATACAGTATGCACAGTCAGTACTAAAGTACCAATACTATACAGTATTGTTATAGTGTGCATACAGACATACAAAAGTGCAATCAGTACTAAAGTACCAATAATATACAGTATTGCTATCATGCACATACAAACTTACAGCAAGTGCAATCAGTGCTAATGTACTGTACCATTAACATATAGTATTGAGATAATGCAGATACAAACATACAGCAAGGGCAATCAATAATAAAGTACCTGTAATATACAGTATTGTTATAGTGCAGATACAAACATACAGCAAGGGTGGTCAGTGCTAAAGTACTAGTAATACACAGTACAGTTAAGTAAGAACTTACCATAACAGTAGATCATCTAGAGGACCTCTTGCAGCAGTCCACACCTATGGAACGATAGCTGCCAGGCATCAGGACAACACAGAAGTTGTTCTAGCTAGCAGTCTTCAGGGGTCACCCACCTAATGTCACACAATGATGTTGCCCAGTCCTATAAGAGTTAGTGGCCCCACCCTCTTCAGTTCTCTGGCCGGAGACCATGAGTCACCCAGCATCAGCTGAGGATCTGAGTAGGAGCTGAAGGTCTCCTAAAATGTAAAAATGGTACAGAAAGGTTCTCTGGAAAGAAGGAGAGTCAGACACAGGCAGGCTGAGGAGGATGGAGGGATGGGCAGCATGGCCTGCTGCAAGAGATCCTCTTGAAGATCTACTGCAACATTAAGTTCTTTCATAACTGTACTATCTTACTCAGGGTATCTCTTGCAACAGGCCACTCCTATGGAATGAGTCCCAAGCAATTCTGTCATCCACGGAACCAGACTGGGAGGTCAGAAACCATGTGCCTTGAGACAATAAGCCCTGGCGCACAGCTGAACTAAAGTTGGCTCTATGCCTCGAGGCGATGCCCAGACTGTAGTGTTTAATAAAGGTGTGGACAGTACTGCAAGTTGCAGTAGTGCAGATTTCCACCACTAACACATTCCTGAAACAGGAGCAAGAAGTGGCCATACCTCTGTGGATCCTATAAGCAGCGACAGGAAGCCCTTTACCATACTTCCTGTAGCAAATGGTAATACAATTAGCTAATCACTTGGGCAAACACTGTTTAGAAACAGGAACCTGTCTTTCCCAGGGTGAAAGAAGACAAACAGTTGTATGGACTTCCTGCAGTCCTTTGTACAGTGTGTGTAGAAATGCGAATTCTATGTATATCTAAAGTATGGAGCAATAATTCCTGGATTAACATGCTCTGGGTATTAAAAGGCAGGAGGATGGTTTACGGTAAATTCAGACTCCACCTTAGGAAGGAACTTAGGAGTCATAAACAAAGACACCCTGCCTTTTGGAAAACCAAATAAGGAGGCTCATACATGAGAGCCTGAAGCTCAGAAATCCTTTGAACAGAAATAATAGCAACTAAAATAATGCTTTCCACAACAGAAAGTGTAGCTCATAACTTGTGGCTGGCTCAAAAGGAGCCAAAGCAAGTTTTTCTAGCACAGAATTCAAATCCCGTGGTGTGACTGGATTATGAATCAGAGGCTTCAAATTAAGAATGCCTCCCAAATGTACAGGACACTTCCAACTATACCATCGTATGACCTTAAAAGGCACATGAAAAGCTGAAATGCCAGACAGGTGCACTTTAATTGAGGAGTACTTCAGACCTGAGTCTGAGAGGAACAGCAAGTACTCCTGAACCTGATTCATTCGACAAGAAAAGAGTCCAGCTGACATGTTGCAGCCCACAAAGTGAAACATTTCCACTTCATGGAATAAGTGGCCCTGGTGGAGGGTTTCTAGCTTCCACCAAGATGTCAGCCACCCTGGTGGACACCCCAAACCTAGCCATGGCTATGTTCAAAGGAGCCAAACATGAAAATGCAAGGATTTGAGGTCTGGACGGAGTAGGGTGGCTCAATCCTGGGACAACAAGCTGGTGCACAGAGGTAGAGGTACTGGAGGTTCCACTGTCAGCTGCTGCAGCAAGGTGAGCTAGATCTGACAAGGCCAGAATGGGGCAATGAGGGTCATCATAGACCTTTCCATGGAAGCTTGATCAGAACTCTCAGAGCAGGGAAGTGAAGGATTAAAAAACTCCCTTTCAAGGAGGACAATGTGTCTCATCAGAAAACTCTAGGCCCTGGAGCAGTGAGTACCAAGCGGCAGTTTGCGTTGGGTGGGATGCAAAAGTTCCAACTCTGGATGACCCCACCTGTCAAACAGGCTTCAACCACTGCAGTCAGCAGTTCCCACTCATATACCCTGGACTGGGACTGGATTAGTCTGTCCACTAGGACATTTTCAGACATCTGGAACATTGACTGCCAATAGTTATAGGTCATGTTCTAAAGCCCAGTACCAGACCCTCATTGCTTCCCAGCAGAGAGGTATGACTGAGTGTCCACCTGTTTGTTGATGTAGCGGACTACACTGAGGTTGTCTATCTGCACCAGCAGAAGGCCTGGGATAACTGAACCTGGAAGGTCTGCAGGGCATACAGGATGGCCTGCTTCTCCAGGATGTTGATGTGTAGGTAGACTCCACCCTGCTCCACATCCACTCATTGTGGTGGGACCCCAGATGAGAACTTACTGAGGAAAGGAATTAGGAAAGGAACCCTCTTTACAGATTGATGGGTTCCATCCACCAAAGCCAAACCTTTTGACTATAGAGGAGACTAGGACCTGCTGCTCCAGGTCATTGGTATACTGATCCCACTGGACCCTCAGTGGCCATTGGGGAGTCTTCATGTGCAGTCTGGCTAGAGGTACTGGGCAGGATTTGCAAAAGCTTTAGATCGCCACATGACCAGGTCTGCCGACAGAAAACTGCCCTCTTACTTACGCGCTTCACTGACATCCATCTCCTTGCTCATCCATTGTCACAACCACTATAGGCCTACATGCCTTTTCAGTTGCTGCCCATTTTGGAACTCACTCCTTAGAGAGCTATCTTCTGCCCCTCCCATTCCCTCTTTAAAGCTCATCTTACTGATTTCTTGTTGACCAGTTCAGTCTGAAAATGTTTTTCATGCTAAATGCTTATTGTACACTTTACTTGCTTACTGTAGGTCTCCAAACGCTTATGCATGCTAATCTTGCCCAGGTACACTATATTGCACAGGGTGTATAAAGAGTCTCTGATTTGTTGCCTATTATTATCTTCTGATACATCTGCAGGCAAAGCCTTTGTATGCAAAGGGATTAGGTTTTCCTGGAAGGGAGTGGAAATGTTTGCAATGCAATTATAGATCTAAGATTAATTTATTATGGCTTGCAAACTACACTTCCCAATTAAATAATGTACACCATTATCAAAATTTAGAAAGCAAAAATAATATAATTTTTCACCAATGTTATTTTCTAACCTTAAGTCCTGCATTGATGTATAGCTTTGCATATTGATACACAGCTTTGTATATAAGTAAAGGACTTGTGCAGGGCAGACAGAGGTGGGCCAGAGAGGTAAGCAGATTGTAAGTGCTGGCTGTTGTAGGGGAATGGCATGGGACTGGTCCAAGGTTATTGACAATGGGAAGAGATCCCTGAACATCAGTGAATTATTGCAAGACATAAAGGAGGATCCAGTGAGAAGGTGGGGGAACATTAGGCTACCAGGGAGTACAAATAAGGACTGGAAGAGGCAGGTATACTTTAGGTCTTTCACGGATAACAATCAGGTGATCAGCTAAAGGAGGGTGGTGCCACTGGGCTACCATGGCTTACAAGTGGGGAATGGGTGATGGGGTACCAGTGGACTACCAGAGAACACAAACAGAGATCAGGTGAGGGATGGGGTACCACTGCAATACCATGGACTACTGTCAAGTGATTGGCAGAGGGAGGTGGTACTACTGGACTACTACAGACTACAAACTGGGACTGATTGAGGAAGAGGTACCACTGGACTTCCAAGGAATACAACAAAGCCAGATGAGGGAGGGGTAAAACTGGACTACTATGGACTACATTAAGGGATTTTTGAGGTAGAGTGGTACCAATGAACTACCACTAGCTACAAACAGGGACTGGGTATGGAGATGATGTACCAGTGGACTACCAGGAATACATAGAGTGACTGAATAACAGAGGGCATTAGAGCACTAGGAATTAGCGTATACCCTCATTATAACTGGCTATGGGTTTTGGGATGGGAGGGGCACCAATGCTCTCTGTACAATTCCTCAATGCATACAAAGGCATGGAGGCATTGTACAGAGCTTCTAAAGGTCACGCACCAATATGAAATTACCTTTTGTCTTCTTGCCTGTCTCATGAGGTCATTAGCATTAGGCATTTGAATATGGCAGCCAGGAACAAAGGCATTAACCTGTTTGGGTTGTGCTGTAGACCCCTTTGCTCCTAGATGTATGTTGACAGCAGGGGATAGTGGGATGCTGTGACTGTACACATTGCATGGTGCTACCACAGGCCTATATTCATGTATGAAGCACTCAGCAGACAGGGGCACAGTGCATGTACAGATAGCAGTCCAGAACACCTATGTGCTTATTGGTGATCTGAGTTTTCCTTTGCACATTGCTAATGACTGTGTTGGGATATGGGTCCCAGAATTAATTATAATGTGAATTACATCTCCTGCAAAATTAGCATGCCTTGGAATATTAGATAAATCCTTAGCCTCATAGGTAACAGAGTTGAAAAAAATTCACAGCTATTTAGCTTGCCATATCTAATTTATAATACCTCCAGTTTATGTAGGTTGCCCAACTTAACTTTAAAACTTCCCAATGACATACTAGATGCTACTTCTTTGGGCAATGAGTTTCACAGACAGACCACCCTTTGATTAAACCATATTTCACCCATGTTTTGCAATTTTACCTCTTAGCAGAAGTGAACCTGCTCTGGTGGAGTAAGTTTGATCTCTGAATATCAAACCTAGCCACTCACAAAGCTCTTGATCTGTCAATGCTTTGAACAGCAGACACAGATCCCTCTCAGCCTTCTAAACTCTAGAGTAAATGGGTTTAATACCTCCAACTTAGCATTGTAATCCTTATTTTCCATACCTCTCGTAGGCGTGTTGCTCTCCTCTGAATCCTCTCCAGCCTATCTGTTTGATTCCTATGATGTGGTGATCATACCTGTACTCCATACTCAAGTATGGGACTCACCAGTGATCTGTACAGAGGGACTACAGCCTCTCTGTCTCTGCTGGCTACGCTTTTAGGATACAGTGTAAAACCCATTTGCTTTTTACACACATTCATGCAATGGGTCTTAAATGTCAGATCGTTCATAATGGTAATTCACAGATCTTTTTCTTCTGTCACTGATCTAAGAATGGTTGTTGCCAATATAGTATTGTGATTGGGATTTGTTTTGCCCAAATGCATGACTGTACATTTGTTAGGGTTTAAATGTGAGTTTAGATGTATTACATCATTCTTCTATGTGGTTAAGGGCCTCCTGTAAAGATACATGGTCTCCTTGATCCATTAACTCAACCCCAACTGGCAGTCATCTACGAACTTGATCATCCACACACCGCCTTGCTCATCTTGGAGTGAGGTTATGCAGATATTAAAGGCATGGGCCCAATACTGAGCCCTGTGACACTCCACTTGTTATCCGGGTCCAATCTGAAAGCGCACCCTTAATACTGACCCATTGTTTTCTGTCTCCCAGCCGTGAATGAATCTGTGACACTACGTTGTCATGGATGCCCATTGTTTTATTACCTGTATCAGCTCCTGATGTGGCAGCTTATCGAAAGCCTTTGTGAAGTCAAAAATACCTCATCAGCTGACCTACCCCTGTCCAAATGTTTACTTATCATGCTGTAAAATTCCAACATATTTGTCACACAGGATCTCCCTTTTATAAAGCTGTACTGCGACACATCCCCAAGTGTTCATTTTGTATACAGCTGGTTATATATTCTTTGATTATCCCCTACTAGATTGTACACAGAGAACTAGTCAAGCTAACTGGTCTGTAATTTGAAGGGTTTGTTTATCACCTTTCTTAAATAATGGAATAACAATTGCTTCCTCCATGAGTCAACTACTTCTCCTCTGTCAAGGGAACACTGAAAAATATGACTTATTGGAGGTGCCAATATTCTGCAAATTCCCTTAGTATTCTAGGGTGGGCTCGTCAGGTCCAGGGATTTCTGAGGGTCAAGGGAGGATCCCACAGGATTTTGTCACAGGTGTCTTTCCTCTCCATTGTACCAACATCAATTAAACTTACTGGCAAAGGTTTGCATCAATCAGTAGCTACAGCATGCTGTCATAATACTGAATGCTGAAGCTGCATCCAAAGCAATGGATGAACAAACTGGACCGATGGGATTTGTTTTAACATTTCCTGTATTCTTTTACAAAGCTGGTTGGTAACTTGTTGATGGTGTAAGTTACATTACTGCAGTATGACATTTAGAAATCTGCCACAGTGCTGTTGCATTTTTTCAGAATGATATAAGTTCCATCTTTTTGAGAGAGTGGATTTCTTTGCATGTGTGAGAGAGGCCCTATGGTCCTCTGAATCATTCTGAAGTCTGAGCAGAGCTCATGTCTGCTCTGCAGAAAACAATAGAGACCATCCAGTTGTAAACAATGACTTCTGTTTGTAGCTAGAAATGTTGCAAAGTTTGACTTCAATGGCAATGTTCCGGTGAAGTTGCAGTATTCATCTTCACTAAAACATCATGAATTGACCACCTCACCACTTCAGAACGAGCTTTCCTGGTGAAGTGGCACTTTTCAGGTGAAGTTGCAACTTGCTGGTGAGTTAGCAGGACTGCTCTTGAAAAGCTGCCACTTTGCCTGTGGAAGACTTGAGAAGTTGGCACTCATGAATTTGGGAAACTTTGGAAAATAATTTGCAAAGCGAAGCTTGCCATCTATGTACATTTCAGTATGCAACAGAAAGTCACAGTCTGAAACTAGTTTTACAAAAAAAGTTTCAAACTGAATTTTCAGCAAATTGCTTAAGCCACAAATCAGGTGCCTGTAAAGACTTACTAGCCCCTTTATGATAGGGCTGAGATAGATGCAGACAGATGTCTGCTGCTGTTAATAGGGCTGGCAGATCCTGGATGGATCCCATTGAAAATCTCACCCCATGTGTTTAAATATTAGAGGTAAAGACGGAGTTCCACAACTAATTACATTTAAATCCTGTCAAATATCCGTATCACGTTATGTGTGCAATGCAATTAGAGTGCTGCAATCAGTTCACCTGTCATGCTGGCAAACTGGATTTTGTAGCACTCAGCAGAGCCCTCTGGGTATTTTTCCCTTGCTCCATACACCTCCAACCTGGAGGTGATTATATTAAGTATGTAGGGTGTGCGGAGGAGCACAACCTCCTGGAAGCAGTGCCAGAACATGCCCCAGGGCATTGGGCATGATAGGAGTTGGGCGGCACAATTGCTGGATGTGATGTTCTCCATCAGCATTGTGCTGGCACTAATGACAGTCACATTTTTTGTCACCTCGATATAGATGAACCTCAAACATCTGACACATCAGTTACATTTTCAAAATGTAGGATGTACTGTGCTGTGCAATTGTGTGCAACAAAATAGTCACCCTTTGATGAACTATTGTGGCTTGTAGCACCAATACACCAGTGTAATTTATTTTTAATGGGATTTCCCTGAGAGGGTATGACCTTGTATAGATAATGGGTCCTAGGGTTTGATTGTGAACTATGGGCAAACTGGATGGACTGCTGGTCTTTTTTATTTTTTAGCCATCATTGCCTGTTTCTTTGAGCTTGAAGTAGTGCTGCTGTTCTGGTGATATAACATTTCATCCCATGGAAAACAAGAGTTGGAATAATTGTATAGTATACAGAAAAGATCTAGTGTTTCATAACAAGGTGAAGGACAAAACTGCCCTGTACTGTACTGATATTCTTTACCAGCATAGTCCTTAAAGTTACCCTCTGGTGAACAATATCTGATGCTCCCAGTGAGATTACTTTGCACAGTGGACTGAAAGATATTTTCTTTACTTTACCAGTTTCCTACTCAAATGATTCCATTAATCGTCTGGAGTATTACACAGATGGAAACAGCGAGAATGAAGAACGACTCAGCAATGACCATGGTGAGAGGAGTCACTGAAATTAATTTACGTTGATTCAGACAGTCAAATTCTGTTTTCAAAATTTGAAATTCCAGGATTGTGCCTGAAACTGGATTTCACCAGGATTCTACTGTTTACAGTAGATTTTATTGTGTGTGAATATTCAGAATGAAAGCTAAATATTCTGTAAATTTAGTAAAGCAGAATGGAAATAGAACAAGAAGCAATTTATAGAAAATACATATATTGTATATTAACTACTTTGTTATAAATACCAAACTCCATGAAATTCAATGTTATTAGGTTTGCAGACATTCCAAATTTCAGGATTTTAGCAGATTTTCCAGCAAAATCATTAATCAGTGGCCTTGCTTGTAGAAAATAATAATGCAAAAGTTGATATCTCCTTTATAAACATCTGATAAGCCTAATGAGAAAATCTAGGGACCTCACAACTGATCCATCATGTTCCTTCTCCGCTTGGGCCTCTACACACGACAACATGCATTGTAGATCCTTCTATGCATGTCTTGTTTCACTTTTATTATTTGAGCAACCCAAACCATCAGAAAACTACTTTTGTTAAAAGTAATATTTAATTAGCATAATTTCTTTCCAGTTTCAAGTAGCTATAGTTATACATTTCAAATAATAATAGCTATACTAAATGATGGTCTCCACGTCCAGATAATTTATCTTGATGATATTTCCTGCCCACTCCATGGGCTTAGAAAACCGATCTTCATAGCAGCCCACTGGCTGGAGTTAGGGTCTAGTACATACGGGGCAGGATTTCAGAAAGATCAGTTTGAGATCCACCTACCACTATTTACAAATGTCAAATCCAGTTCCATGTCCTAATAGCGATCACAGAATAGTGGTCGCTATTATGAAATGTATATCATAAAAGTAAATTGGCGATATACACTCAACAAACCTGACATCCAGAGTGGAAAAAGTGTTTTTGTGGTGGGGGGCAGTACACCCTGAATAAAGATTATTAACTCCAGAGGGTGCTTGTTGGGACTGGGCAAAATCCCAGCCCCCAACCCTGTATCTGCTGCACCACAACTAGCCACCCACACCACCACACCACATGGCTAGCTCAGTGGCAGCAGGTACACTGGTCTCTCAAAACCCATTCCCATTCTCTGTCCCTCCCTCCACTCGCTAGTCCCCTTCCTGTTGCCATCCAGTACAGTAGCAGTCATGTACAGTAGCTAGCTTTGAGGGTAACCCATGAGTGTAGCATCCAATACGAACTGCCGCTTTTGACGTGGTGCCCATATTCGTTGCTATACTCACGGTATACCATCAAAGCCATCTGAACTGTTAGACTGATCATAAGATGATCAAAATACAAGCAGAATATTGTGGAAAAAAGAGGCAATTTTGGCAAAGATGATGCGATCCACTTCGTATCACTTTTACCACAAATCGTAACTTTTTCTTGTAAATGGAAACATCTTTTGAGAGTAACAGCAGTGCTGCTTGGATGCATTTGTGCGAGACACAGACACATAACACATTTTCAGTAGTGCTCAGTGTTATGCTAAGGATCTTTACGCAGTAGCAGGGTCACTATCATTTGATCATCTGCTCTGGCTGCTTGTTTATAAGTGATGTCATAATCTTCATTGGGACATCACAGTAGCATCACAGTCATTTGTACATCAAAAGCTGTGAATTACCAAGCACCACGTTAACTTATGATGTCACTTGTATGCAAAAAGGCAGAGTGGATGAAGATGATGATGTAGCGACAGAGATCTGTTTTATGAAAGTGCCAGAAATAGTCTATTATGAGCAATGGGCAAGAATATGAAATATAAAACAAACTGTGAGGACTTCTTGCAGTTTTATGTTGTCTTGTGCATGTGCAAGCAACATATTGTGGTAGCTTGGAATATGCACATATTTGGTAGCTTGGAATAGCAGGTTTTGGAGGTGTGGTCATGTTGTGGCCAGTGACACCACTGCTTTTTGGCTGGGCTCTGTGGCACAAATGAAATAGCACACTGTCTATGACAGCAGTGCAAAAGTGTGCCACCAACTTGAAACATTTTGCTGCTGCAATGAGGGAGCAACCCGTCATTGCAGGGTGTGTCTTGCCTGGTGTAAAATTTCAATAAATATGGCAGGCGGCAGCTGTTGCTATTTGCCTGTCACAGTCCCCAGGAAGCTGAATTCGGGTGCCCAGTCCTCCTGTTGGCATATGTGCCCCTTTACTGGTTTTGATTGCCATGGGGTGCCCAATCCCCTCAGCAACATCCTTCCAAACACAGACATGCTTGCCAACGGGGCCCAATCCCCTGTTGGCAAGTTTAATCCTCCCATCGTGTTTGCATTTTCTTGCTCCTGCCTCATTTGTGTGCCACACTGGGATCCCACCCCAGAGTGGCTAACATGACCCAAAACAAATGGGACACACTGGGAGCCCACACCAGTGTGCCCAACACCTGTTAAAAAGAAACGGTTTGTGTTGATTATTATTTTTTTTAGTAACTTGAAACAAAGAAAATGGTCCCTCACCGTCGGGTGCCATCCCCAACCTGCACCCACCCTCTCCGCACCCCACCTCCCCACACTCCCTCACTCCATACTTACCTCAGAGCTTGGCGAAGATTTTTAGTGGAGGGGAACATGTCTGCACTCTTCAAATCCAACCTCAAACTGAAGAAATGCCAGTAAGCCATATAATGGCATAAATGAGAGGTTCAACTTAGGTGGATATTTCAGCCATTTTGTGACTTTTGGCTCCAAATTTTCAACATGGGTTCTTGGGACCCCACCTCATGATCTCAGTCACTGTCATTTCATTATTCAGTCCCAAAGGTGATTTCTTGGTCACTGCACAGAATCACCTTTTGGGACACAATAACAAAATGACAGTGTCAGTGTTCATGAGGTGGGCTCCCAAAGCCTATGCTGCAAATTGGTGAAAAATCCAAATAAAGACTGTGTTATGGGCATGCATTGTGCAGTTTCTATGCATGCTCATAACTTTGAGTATTTTTAATATTTTCACTCCAGATTTTCAAAATTGCCATTTTGCACCTCCTTATGAACAGTGCAGCTGTCACTTTTCACATCCTGCCCAAAATGTGTTTTCGCACTACGTGCACCACAATGGCACAATCGCTGTGACAAATCAATGTTCAGGACAGATTAAGAAAATCACAGTGACACTGCTTCATGAGTGGAGGTCCCAAAATGCCTATGTTGAAAATTTGGTGACAAAATTCCACAATGACTGTGTTATGAGAGTGCATTTTGCAGTTCCACACACACTCATAACTTGAGAATTTGTAATATTTTCACTCCAGATTTTCAACATTGCCATTTCTTCACATGTCCTATGAACAGTACAGCTGTCATTTTCACATCCTGCTGAAAATGTGGTTTTTCAGATCTGGCGCAGAATAGTGCGGTCACTTAGGACATCAACGTTTGGACAGATTAACAAACTCACAGTGCCACTGTTCATGAGCAGAGGTCCCAAATGCTTTCATGAGGTGAGGTCATGAAAAGCCCATGTTGAAAATTTGGAGTGTAAATCCTACACAACCCCAGGGCATTAGGGTTTCTAACCATAATGTCCCACCCTCTAGAGACTGACCGGCGTCAGGGATGTGACTTTGGATTGTTGGCAGTAATGCTCATGCCATTCCATCCCTCCCCACCCTGCAGCCACTGACAGGCATCAAGGTGTGCCTTGGACTCTTCAGCCCCAAGGTTCACTCCATTCTCCTGTAGTGCACCCATCTCAATGTATTTCCTTAAGGAATGGGGTGAGCCGTGAGGCTTGAGGGACCAAGGCACAACACAATACTTGTCAGAGTCTGCAGGGTAGGGTGAGGTGAAATGGCATGGCGTAAATCCCGATGACCCAAAGGTCAGTCTCTGCAGGGTGGTGTGGGTTAGCTTCACTTCCATATTTCACTGCCATTCCTATTATGCATCTCTGCCAATGTCAGCAAGACAACGTTCAGCATTGACAAATGCTTGTTTTAAAATGTTCCTGCAATGTTGAAAATCTCATAACTTGACTTTGATTTGTAGTTGCCACTTATGTAGAGGAATCCTAAATTTGAAATATTATAGACATTAGCTGACGTTACTGTAAATTAACATTCTGTTGTCTTTCCAGAGGAGGAGGATAATTATCCCAAGGCTGAGAGCAAAGCTGATTATGATGATGTGAGTGATTTCCCTGTAAAGAAGGTACATTAATTAAGCAATAATGCACAACATGGTGTGATATATCATGGGATATCATCACTCTCAGGTGGTTGGGCATAAGGCCACAAGGCAAAGTGCATCCAACACCCAAAAGTGATAATATTCCATGACATACCACACCCTGGAGTGCATTATCGCTATTATAAACTGGATCCCATATTTGTTTCAATAAAATATATATAAAAAGTTTCTAAAATGTTTTAATAACACATTTTCTAACATGTAGAGATACACTGATGGAAAATAGTTCATTTAGTTTATGCTGTCAGCAGTAGGT
This sequence comes from Neoceratodus forsteri, assembly GCA_016271365.2. Classification (NCBI taxonomy): domain Eukaryota; kingdom Metazoa; phylum Chordata; order Ceratodontiformes; family Ceratodontidae; genus Neoceratodus; species Neoceratodus forsteri. The sequence goes on along the minus strand of CM028138.1, from coordinate 762,206,097 downwards.
GTTGTTGTGATTTCTTAGCATAATGAGGAACCAGCAGGCAATGTGTACTTGAATGACTTTTTTTCATTTTATTTTAATTTGTAGTTACTTGTTTGGAAGGGTTGAGAAGGTATGGAGGAAAAAAATGTACTTATTTAATGTACACCATGGGTTGATGCTATTGAAACTGCCAGTGAACTCGACCTTAGTTAGAGAGACATATTCAATACTGTAATGTATCGAATGCTGAAGTCAAGAAAATGTTAGTTGATTAGAAACATGGCTCAGACTTACAGAAATCACCCTTGGAAACAACTAAACCACGATACTTGACATGCATCTATGCATGCAAAATACTATGCAAATGCAAAGGCAGATGTCTAGTACCACAGCTTGGCTTTTTAGAGAGTGATATCTGTAAGTCCAAGCACTTGTTTCTAATAATCACATTTTTCTGACTTCAGCATTCAGTACAGCAGTAAATTATGCCTTTAGCTGAAGCCAGTTCTCAAACGTGTCCACTAGCCTCTGGTACTTCACCACCATTTCAAATGTATCTGTGCTGCAGTAGCAGCTGCTCTCAATGCAAACGAGAGGTTTTTTTCTGTGGAGAGCTGTTGCTGTGGATGACATGCAAGGGGAACAGTTATGAGGATTTTGTGTTTTTTTTTTTTTTTAAAGTGGCCGACTGGAGACCTGACTGGCCCCAGACTGCGGGACATGGGAGCGTTGCACTGGAGTAGGGAAGCTGGTGGTCAGAGATTTCTGAAGCTGTATGTAGTCCGATATCATCAATGCTTCAAAGACCTCTCAGACAATCAGCTTCTTGCATTTTCAGCACCCAGTTCATAATAATAGTTATTACATCATACTGTGGGTATAGTGCAGATGCAATCATTATTGAGTTAGCCAATATGTTGAAGCAGATGCAGCATAATTAATATGCTGTATATAGCGTTTCTTCATGCCACTGTCCCTTGTTACTGCATAAATACCAAATCTGGGTAAATTAAATCTTCATCAGAGGAAGGCCCTGTGTAGTGCAGACCCCAAACTTCAGTTCTGAAACATACACATTGGTACAATGAAAGGTGTGAGGTCACCTGCTATACATTATCCATCTGTACTGCAAACTGCAATTACAGCAAGTGTAAAATGAAGTGTTATTGTTTTTTAACCAGGTGAGACACACTAAGCTGAAAGCTTTTTACAGGCACAACCTGGGAACACAGGGAAGTTAAGTGATTTGCTCAGGGTCACACAGTATGCAAGTGGAAGCTGTGGGATTCAAACCCAGGTCTGGTCTGCTAGATGTCACCAAATTTGCAGCTCAGGGCCTTAAACCACTGCGCTTATGCTGCTTTCCTTTCATGTTTCCATGGGATCCACTTAACACTCAGCACTGAGATCTCCCAAACTCAATATATTCCTAGTTTTTGTATCAAAACCTGAGCAGAAAATGAGAGTTTTGAAGGTGTGTGGAAAATATGTAGAATTATGATAAATTGGATCCATCAACAGTCAGAATGAGAAGATAATGTTTGAGAGATTATAAGAATGAAGACAAAACTTGTATAGCATAATTAATATTATAACATGGGAAGCAAAAAATGTGCAACTCAACATGTGGAGTCCTCTTCATGGCCATGCATTAAATTCCTTTTATGTTTGCTTGCACGCATGTGCAAGAAACATAGTGCCATCATCCGAGTTTTCGGAAGTGTGGCAGCCCTCTTCCAATTCAGGCAGTGTGTTTGCAGGCGAGCCGCAGTTCTCCAATGCCTGCTAGAGCTGTCTATGACCAGTCCAAAATGCAGTGGCGAACAGTTGAAAGGGGAGCTATGCTTCAGTGAGCAGCGATAAGATATCGCCTGCTCATGCCTTCCCACACACACACACATACATGCACACACACTGCGTGCTCGCCCCTCCCACACACTGTGTAGCCGACGGGGTGCCCAATTCCCCGTCGGCTGTGCTGCACCCAAAAACAGAGTTCTATATGCCACACTAGGTGGCCACCCAAGCGTGGCTACACATCAGTATAGCCAATGGGGTGCTCAACCCCTGCTGGCTCCACTGGTTCCCAACCCCCAGAGTACAGGGTGCCATGCTGGGAGCCCACCCCAGTGTGGCAAACGCCCGCGTCATCATTTAAAAAAACACACCTGAAACTCAAAAACGGTCCCTCGGTGTCTCTGTCCCAACCCACGCCACCCACTGCGCACCCTGCCTCCCCACACGCCCCTCACCCCATACTTACCTCTGGACTCTGGCGCAATGATATTTGGTAGACCGGAACACATCTGCACTCTTCAAAGCCGACCGTGAACTGAGGAAATGCCAATAAGCTGTATAATGGTATAGACAGGGTTTTTCAACTTTGCATATCTCAGGCATTTTTAGGAATTTTTGCACCAAATTTTCAACATGGGGTTTTGAGACTCCTTCTCATGAGTGATCTCACTGTCATGGCGTTAATCAGCTCCAAAGGGTAATTTCTCAGTCACTGCGTGAAATCACCTTTTGGGACCAAATAAAGAAACAACACTGCCACTGTTCATAAGGAAGGCTCTCAAAAGCCTATGTTAAAAATTTGGTGGAAAAATTCTAAAATGACTGTTTGACGTGCATTGTGCAGTTCCTCATGCGCTTGTAAGTTCATAATTTTCAATATTTCACTCCAGATTTTCAACATTGCCATTTTATTACACTTCCTTATGAACAGTACAGCTGCCATTTTTCATGTGCCCAAAATGTGTTTCTGCACATGTAGTGCACAATGGTGCAGTTGGTGTAGAAAGCAATGTATGGGACACATTAAGAAAACCACAGTGACACTCTTCATGAGCAAAGGTCTTAAAATGGCTACGTTGAAAATTTGGTGACAAAAGTCCATAAAATGACTATGTTATAAGTGAGCATTGCACAGTTTCCATGCACCATCGTAAGTTCATGACTTTGTAATATTTTCAGTCAGATTTTCACCAGTGGCATTTTCCACACTTCCGTATGAACAGTACAGCTGTCATTTTTCACAACATGGCTGAAATGTGTTTTCACACTTTCAGCACAGAATCTTGATGTCACTGTGGGAAATCATTGTTTGGGACAGATAAAGAAAATCACAGTGACACTGTTCATGATGAAGATCCCAAAATGCCTGTGTTGACAATCTGCCGTAAAAATCCCCAAACTAATTATCTACTGTGCGTTGTACGGTTTCTATGCACGCTCATGACTTCACCAGTTTTTAATATTTTTACTGCAGATTTGCAACATTGCCATTTTTACACCTCCCCATGAACAGTATAGCTGTAATTTTTCACATCCTGTTCGAATGTTTTTTCCACCTGTGGTGCTAAATGCCGTAGTTGCTGTGCATAAGCAGCTTTCAGCTAACAAACTGATATTGCCACTGTTCATGAGGTGGGGGTCACAAAAAACATGTTCAAAATTAGTAGTGAAAATACCAACGAATGCCTGAGGTGTTAGGGTTTCCAACCATAACACCCCACCCTGTAGAGAATGACAGGCATCAGGGGTGTGACTTGGGATTCTTGCTTGTAATGCTAATACCATTCCACACCCTGCAGCCAGTGAGAGGCATCAAGGTATGCCTTGGACTCTTTGGCCCCAAAGTTCACCCATTCTCCTATACGCACCCATATCACTGCATTTCCTGATGGAATGGGTGCGCGCAAAGACCAAAGACCTCAGGCACACCGTGACACTTGTCAGTGTCTGCAGGGTAGGGTGTGGTGAAATGGCATGGCTGTTATGCCTGACGACCAAAGGCACACCCAATGCCTGTCACTCTCTGCAGGGTGGTGGTGGGGTTGGCTTCAGTTCAATACTCCACTGCCATTTTGTTTTACAGCTCTCTAACTTCTATACCAATTCCAATGCCAGCAAGCAAACATTCGGCATGGACAAATGCTTGTTTAATGTACGGTTCCATGGAGGGACTCAGGGCAAGTGCCATCGGCACTCATTCCCAGCTTCAGAAAGCCAAAGCAAAGTGCCAGCCATTAAGCCATGTGGAGAAGCGAGAGATCCCAGCTGTCAACATAGTGTGTCACTGTTTATCAGTTGTCGAGGTATCAAGCAAAATATAACACTGGCGTACCTGTTGTCAGCTGTGGCTGTCTCTCTCCCAATGCAACAATGAAGTGATGTTTCCCTGCGGAGTGAGGTGCTGTCACTGTGTGGCTTGGGAGGGTGCTGGTCCTCCCCGTCCGCAGGACCATGATCATAATGTTCATTGCAAAGCCACTAATGGACATGTTACCCACAGCTGGCGCCCTCACTAGCAAACGTGGCTGTGTCCCCTCCTGCAGCATTCCTAACAGAGGCAGCGAGGCCCACAAGATGAAGTCCCTTTGCAAAATGCAGCAGACAACTGCTTTTCCTGTCATGTATCTTTCTCTGTCTAATCAACAGCTGTCCTGAGCATGTATCGACATACATGCCCTGCTTGAACCCCCAAGACAGACAGAGACTGAAACAGTGACTGACTGACAAATGGTGCAGGACCTCATTGCAGCAGTACACAATCAAAAGCACACCGACCATGACATGCCCAGATATCAGCAGCATATTGCAGCACCGTACCGTCAAATGTACCATGGCACAACAGTACACAATCAGCAGTACACCGACAATGACATGCCCTAGTATTGGCAGCAAACTGCAGCACCTTACTGTCACAGAACCATGGCACAGCAGTACACAATCAGCAGTACGCCGACCATGACATACTCCGGTATCGGCAGCAATTGCAGCTCCTGACTGTCACAGTACCATGGCACAGCAGTCACAATCAGCAGCACACCGACTATGACATACCCTGGTATTGGCAGCATATTGCAGCACCTTATTGTCACAAAACCATAGCACAGCAGTATACAATCAACAGCACACTGATCATGACATGCCCTGGTATCGGCAGCATATTACAGACCTTTACTGTCACAGTACCTTGACACAACAGTGCGCAATCAGCAGTACACCGACCATGACATGCCACGGTATCGGAAGCATACTTCAGCACCATACTGTCACAATACCATGGAACAGCAGTACACAATCAGCAGTACACCGACCATGACATGCCCGGTATCGGCAGCATATTGCAGCACTGCACCATCACAGTACCATGACACAGCAGTACACAATCAGCAGTCACACCGACCATGACATGCCCGGTATCGGCAGCATATTGCAGCACCTTACTGTCACAGTACCATGGCACAGCAATACACAATCAGCAGCACACCGACCATGACATGCCGCGGTATCAGCAGCATATTGCAGCACCTTACTGTCAATGTACCATGGCACAACAGTACACAATCAGCAGCACACAAACAATGACATGCCCGTATTGGCAGCATATTGCAGCACGTTACTGTCACAGTACCACGGCAGAGCAGTATACAATCAGCAGTACACCGACCATCACATGCCCCGTATCGGCGGCATATTGCAGCACTGCACTGTCACAGAACCATGGCATAGCAGTACACAATCAGCAGTACACGACCATGACATGCCCGGTATCTGCAGCATATTGCAGCACTGCACTGTCACAGTACCATAGCACAGCAGTACACAATCAACAGCACACCGACCATGACATGCCCCAGAATCGGCAGCATATAGCAGCACCTTGCTGTCACAGTACCATGGCACAACAGTACACAATCAGCAGCACACCGATCATGACATACCCCAGTATCGGCAGCATATTGCAGCACTGCACAGTCACAGTACCATGGCACAGCAGTACACAATCAGCAGCACACCGACCATGACATGCCCCAGAATCGGCAGCATATAGCAGCACCTTACTGTCACAGTACCATGGCACAGCAGTACACAATCAGCAGTACACCGACCATGACATGCCCCGTATTGGCAGGAAATTGCAGCACCTCACTGTCACAGTACAATGGCACAGCAGCACAATCAGCAGTACAATCGACAATGACATTCCCGGTATCGGCAGCATATTGCAGCACTGCACTGTCACAGTACCACGGCACAGAAGTACACAATCAGCAGTACACCGACCATGACATGCCACAGTATCGGCAGCATACTACAGCACCTTACTGTCACAGTACCATGGCATAGCAGTACACAAAATCAGCAGTACAATCGACTATGACATGCCCGGTATCAGCAGCATATTGCAGCACTTTACTGTCAAAGTACCATGGCATAGCAGTACACAATCAGCAGCACATCGACTATGACATGCCCCGGTATCAGCAGCATATTCCAGCACCTTACTGTCAAAGTACTGTGACACAGCAGTATACAATCAGCAGTAAACTGACCATGACATGCCCTGGTATTGGCAGCATATTGCAGCACTGCACTGTCACAGTACCATGGCACAGCAGTAGACAATCAGCAGTATACCGCCATGGCATGCCCCGTTACGGCAGCATATTGCAGCACTGCACTGTCACAGTACCATGGCACAGCAGCACACAATCAGCAGTACACCGACCATGACATGCCCAGGTATCAGCAGCATATTCCAGCACCTGTGTGTCACAGTACCGTGACACGTAGTATACAATCAGCAGTACACTGACCCTGACATGCCCGCATTGGCAGCATAAATTGCAGTGCCTTACTTTCACAGTACCATGGCACAGCAGAACACAAACAGCAGTACACCGGCCATGACATGCCCCAGTATCAGCAGCATTTTGCAGCACTGCACCATCACAGTACCATTTCACAGCAGTACAGAATAAGCAGTACAATGACCATGACATGCCCCGTATCGGCAGCATATTGCCGCACCTTACTGTCACAGTACCATGGCACAGCAGTACATAATCAGCTCTACACTGATCTGACATGCCCCGGTATTGGGAGCATATTGCAGCACCTTACTGTCACAGTAGCATGGCACAGCAGTATACAATCAGCAGTACACCGACCGGACATGCTCCGCATCGGCAGCATATTACAGCACCTTACTGTCACAGTACCATGGCACAGCAGTACACAATCAGCAGGATACCGGCCATGGCATGCCCCGTATCGGCAGCATATTGCGCACCTTACCGTCACAGTACCATGGCACAGCAGAACACAAACAGCAGTACACCGCCATGAAATGCCCCAGTATCAGCAGCATTTTGCAGCACTGCACCATCACAGTACCATTTCACAGCAGTACACAATAAGCAGTACAATGACCATGACATGCCCGGATATCGGCAACATATTGCAGCACCTCACTGTCACAGTACCATGGCACTGCAATACACAATCAGCAGTACACTGACAATGACATGCCCCGTATCAGCAGCATACTGCAGCACCTTACCGTCACAGTACCAATGCACAGCAGTACACTGACCATGACATGCCCGGTGTCGGCAGCATATTGCAGCACTGCACTGTCACAGTACCATGGCACAGAAGCACACAATCAGCAGTACACGACCATGACATGCCCCGGTATCAGCAGCATATTCCAGCACCTTAGTGTCACAGTACCATGGCACAGCAGTACATAATCAGCTGTATACCGATCGTGACATGCCCGTATCGGCAGCATATTGCAGCACCTTACTGTCACAGTACCGTGGCACTGCAGTACACAATCAGCAGTACACCGACCATGACATGCCCCGGTATCGGCAGCATACTGCAGCACCTTACTGTCACAGTACCATGGCACAGCAGTACACAATCAGCAGTACACTGACCATGACATGCCCGGTATTGGGAGCATATTGAAGCACCTTACTGTCACAGTACCATGGCACAGCAGAACACAAACAGCAGTACACCGCCAAGACATGCCCCGCATCAGCAGCATTTTGCAGCACTGCACCATCACAGTACCATTTCACAGCAGTACACAATACAGCAGTACAATGACCATGACATGCCACGGTATCGGCAGCATATTGCCGCACCTTACTTTCACAGTACCATGGCACAGCAGTACATAATCAGCTGTACACCGATCATGACATGCCCGGATCGGCAGCATATTGCAGCACCTTACTGTCACAGTACCATGGCACTGCAGTACACAATCAGCAGTACACTGACAATGACATGCCCCGTATCGGCAGCATACTGCAGCACCTACTGTCACAGTACCAATTCACAGCAGTGCACAATCAGCAGTACACCGTCGATGACATGCCCTGGTATGGGCAGCATATTGCTGCACCTACTATCACATTTCCATGGCACAGCACTACAAAATCAGCAGTACACCAACCATGACATGCCCCAGTATCGGCAGAATATTGCAGCACCTTACTGTCACAGTACCATGGCAGAGCAGTAGACAATCAGCGGTATACCGACCATGACATGCCCTGGTATCAACAGCTTATTCCAGCACCTTACTGTAAGAGTACCATGGCACAGCAGTACACAAACAGCAGCACACCGACCGTGACATGCCCCGATATCGGCGGTATATTGCAGCACCTACTGTCACAGTACCACGCCACAGCAGTGCACAATCAGCAGCACACCGACTATGAAATGCTCCGTATCGGCAGCATATTGCAACACTGCACTGTCACAGTACCACGGCACAGCAGTACACAATCAGCAGTACACTCGACCATGACATGCCCGGTATTGGCAGCATATTGCAGCACCTAACTGTCACAGTACCATGGCACAGCAGTACACAATCAGCAGTACACCGACCATGACGCTTAGTATCGGCAGCATATTGCAGCACTGCACAGTCACAGTACAATGGCACAGCAGTACACAATCAGCAGCACACCGACCATGACATGCCAGCATCGGCAGCATATAGCAGCACCTTACTGTCACAGTACAATGGCACAGCAGTACACAATCAGCAGTACACCAACCATGACATGCCCCAGTATTGGCTGGAAATTGCATCACCTCACTGTCACAGTACAATGGCACAGTAGCAAACAATCAGCAGTACACCGACAATGACATGCCCCGGTATCGGCAGCATATTGCAGCTCCTTACTGTCACAGTACCATCGCACAGAAGTACACAATCAGCAGTACACCGACCATGACATGCCCCAGTACCGCAGCATATTGCAGCACCTACTGTCAAAGTACCATCGCACAGCAGTACAAAATCAGCAGCACACCGACCATGACATGCCACAGTATCAGCAGCATACTACAGCACCTTACTGTCACAGTACCATGGCATAGCAGTACACAATCAGCAGCACTCCGACCATGACATGCCCCAGCTATCGCAGCATATTGCAGCACCGTATCGTCAATGTACCATGGCACAGCAGTACAAAATCAGCAGCACACAAACAATGACATGCCCCAGTATTGGCAGCATATTGCAGCACGTTACTGTCACAGTACCATGGCACAGCAGTATACAATCAGCAGAACACCGACCATGACATGCCCCGTATCAGCAGCATATTGCAGCACCTTACTGTCACAGTACCATGGCACAGCAGTACACAATCAGCAGTACACAGACCATGACATGCCCTGGTATCGGCAGCATATTGCAGCACATTACTGTCACAGTACATTGGCGAGCAGTACAAAATCAGGAGTACACCAACCATGACATGCCCCGTATCAACAGCATATTGCAGCACTGCTCTGTCACAGTACCATGGCACAGCAGTACACAATCAGCAGTACACCGACCAAGACATGCTCTGGTATCAGCAGCAAACTGCAGCACTTTACTGTCACATTACCATAGCACAAGCAGTACACAATCAGCAGCACACCGACCATGACATGCCCCGGTGTCGGCAGCATATTGCAGCACTGCACTGTCACAGTACCATGGCACTGCAGTACACAATCAGCAGTACACTGACCAAGACATGCCCGGTATTGGCAGCAAATTACAGCACCTTACTGTCACAGTACCATGGCACAGCAGTACACAATCAGCAGCACACTGACCATGACGCATTCCCAGTATCGGCAGCATATAGCAGCACTGCACAGTCACAGTACAATGGCACAGCAGTACACAATCAGCAGCACACCGACCATGACATGCCACAGTATCGGCAGCATATAGCAGCACCTACTGTCACAGTACCATGACACAGCAGTACACAATCAGCAGTACACCGACCAAGACATGCCCCGGTATTGGCAGGAAATTGCAGCACCTCACCGTCACAGTACAATGGCACAGTAGCACACAATCAGCAGTACAATCGACAATGACATGCCCCGGTATTGGCAGCATATTGCAGTTCCTGACTGTCACAGCATCATCGCACAGGTACACAATCAGCAGTACACTGACCATGACATGCCCCAGTATCGGCAGCATATCTCTGCACCTTACTGTCAAAGTACCATCGCACAGCAGTACAAAATCAGCAGCACACCGACCATGACATGCCACAGTATCGCAGCATACTACAGCACCTTACTGTCACAGTACCATGGCATTGCAGCACAATCAGCAGCACATCGACCATGACATGCCACAGTATCGGCAGCATATTGCAGCACCTACTGTCACAGTACCATGGCACAGCAGCACAAAATCAGCAGTACACCGGCTATGACATACCCCGGTATCAGCAGAATATTCCAGCACCGTACTGTCACAGTACCATGCCACAGCAGTACACAATCAGCAGAACACTTACCAAGACATTCCCCAGTATTGGCAGCATATTGCAGCACGGCACTGTCACAGTACCATGGCACAGCAGTAGATAATCAGCAGTATACCGCCATCGCATGCCCTGGTATCAGCAGGCATTCCAGCACCTACTGTCACAGTACCATGGCACAGCTGTACACAATCAGCAGTACAATGACCCGACATGTCCCGTATTGGCAGCATATTGCAGCACCTTACTGTCACAGTCCCATGGCACAGCTGTACACAATCAGCAGTGCACTGATCCTGACATGCCCCGCATCGGCAGCATATTGCAGCACCTTACTGTCACAGTACCATGGCACAGCTGTACACAATCAGCAGTACACTGACCCTGACATGCCCCAGTATCAGCAGCGTATTCCAGCACCTTACTGTCACAGTACCATGGCACAGCTGTACAGTCAGCAGTACACTGACCCGACATGCCCCATTATCAGCAGCGTATTCCAGCACCTTACTGTCACAGTACCATGGCACAGCTGTACACAATCAGCAGTACACTGACCCTGACATGCCCCGGTATCGGCAGCATATTGCAGCACCTTTACTGTCACAGTACCATGGCACAGCAGAACACAATCAGCAGTACAGCGCCATGACATGCCCCGTATCAGCAGCATTTTGCAGCACTGCACTGTCACAGTACCATGGCACAGCAGTTCTCAATCAGCAGTACACTGACAATGACATGCCCTGGTATCAGCAGCATACTGCAGCACCTTACTGTCACAGTACCAATGCACAGCAGTGCACAATCAGCAATACACCGTCGATGACATGCCCTGGCATCGCAGCATATTGCTGCACCTTACTATCACAATTCCATGGCAATGTAGTACAAAATCAGCAGTACACCGACCGTGACATGCCCTGTATCGGCAGCATATTGTAGAACTGCACTATCACAGTACCATGGCACAGCAGTACACAATCAGCAGTATACCGGCAATGGCATGCCCTGGTATCAGCAGCATATTCCAGCACCTACTGTCACAGTACCACGGCACAGCAGCACGCAATCAGCAGTACACCAACCATGACAGGCCCCAGTATCGGCAGCATATTGTAGCACTGCACTGTCACAGAACCATGGCACAGCAGCTCACAATCAGCAGTACACCGAAAATGACCTTCCGTATCGGCAGCATATTGCAGCACCTACCGTCACAGTACCATGGCAGAGCAGTACACAATCAGCGGTACACGACCGCGAGATGCCCCGGTATCAACAGCATATTCCAGCACCAAACTGTAAGAGTACCATGGCACAGCAGAACACAATCAGCAGAACACCGTCCATGGCATGCCCCGTATTGGCAGTATATTGCAGCACCTACTGTCACAGTACCATGGCAAAGCAGCACACAATCAGCACCACACCGAGCAAGACATGCCTGATACCGCTGCATACTGCAGCACCTACTGTCACAGTACCATGGCACAGCAATACACAATTAGCAGTACACTCGATATTGACATGCCCCGTGATCGGCAGCATATTGCAGCACTGCACTGTCACAGTACCATGGCACAGCAGTACACAATCAGCAGTACACTGATCATGACATGCCCCGGTATCGCAGCATATTGCAGCACTGCACCGTCACAGTACCACGGCACAGCAGTACACAATCAGCAGTACACCGACCATGACATGCCCCGGTATTGGCAGTATATTGCAGCACTGCACTGTCACAGTACCATGGCACAGCAGTACACAATCAGCAGTACACCGACTGGTGACATGCCCCGGTATCGGCAGTATATTGCAGCACTGCACTGTCACAGTACCATGGCACAGCAGTACACAATCAGCAGTACACTGACCCTGACATGCCCCGGCATCGGCTGCATATTGCAGCACCTTACTGTCACAGTACCATGGCACAGCAATACACAATCAGTAGCACACTGACCATGACATGCCTCGGTACTGGCTGCATACTGCAGCACCTTACTATCACAGTGCCATGCCACAGCAGTGCACAATCAGCAGCACACTGACTATGAAATGCCCGTATCGGCAGCATATTGCAGCACTGTACTGTCACAGTACCATGGCACAGCAGAACACAATCAGCAGTACACCAACGATGACATGCCCCGTGTCGGCAGCATATTGCAGCACTGCACTGTCACAGTACCATGTCACAGCAGTACACAATCAGCAGTACACTCAACCATGACATGCCCCTGTATCGGCAGCATATTGCAGCACCTAATGTCAAGGTACCATGGCACAGCAGTACACAATCAGCAGCACACCGACCATGACATGCCCCGCACTGGCTGCATACTGCAGCACCTTACTGTCACAGTGCCATGCCACAGCAGTGCACAATCAGCAGCACACTGACTATGAAATGCTCCGGTATCGGCAGCATATTGCAGCACTGTACTGTCACAGTACCATCGGCACAGCAGAACACAATCAGCAGTACACCAACGATGACATGCCCCGTGTCGCAGCATATTGCAGCACTGCACTGTCACAGTACCATGTCACAGCAGTACACAATCAGCAGTACACTAACCATGACATGCCCCTGTATCGGCAGCATATTGCAGCACCTTAATGTCACAGTACCATGGCACAGCAGTACACAATCAGCAGCACACCGACCCATGACATGCCCGTACTGGCTGCATACTGCAGCACCTTACTGTCACAGTGCCATGCCACAGCAGTGCACAATCAGCAGCACACTGACTATGAAATGCTCGTATCAGCAGCATATTGCAGCACTGCACTGTACACAGTACGGCACAGCAGTACATAACCAGCAGTACACTGACCATGACATGACCCGGTATCAGCAGCATATTGCTGCACTGCACTGTCACAGGACCACGCCACAGCAGTACACAATCAGCAATACATTGACCAAGACATGCCCTGGTATTGGCAGCATATTGCAGCACCTTACAGTCACAGTACCATGGCACAGCAGTACACAATCAGTAGTACACTGACCATGACATGACCCGGTATCAGCAGCATATTGCTGCACTGCACCGTCACAGACCACGCCACAGCAGTACACAATCAGCAATACATTGACTAAGACATGCCCTGGTATTGGCAGCATATTGCAGCACCTTACTGTCACAGTACCATGGCACAGCAGTACAAAATCAGTAGTACACCGACCATGACATGCCCGGTATCGAAGATATTGCAGCACTGCACTGTCATAGTTCCATGACACAGCAGTACACATTAGCAGCACACCGACCATGACCCGCCCCGTATCGGCAGCATATTGTAGCACCTACTGTCACAGTACCATGGCACAGCAGTACACAATCAGCAGTACACCGACCATGACATGCCCTGCTATCACCAGCATATTACAGCACCTTACCGTCGCAGTACCAAGGCAGAACAGTTAACAATCAGCAGCACACTGACCATGACATGCCCCGGTATCGACAGCATATTGCAGCACCACAGTGTCACAGTACCATGGTACAGCACTATACAATCAGCAGCATTCTGACCATGACATGCCCCATTATCTGCAGCATCTAGCAGCACAGCATTGTCACAGTACCATGGTAAAGCAGTATACAATCAGTAGTACACTGACCATGACAGGCCCCGTATCGGAAGCATATAGCAGCACCTTACTGTCACAGTAACATCTCACAGCAGTACACTGACCATGACATGCCCCCGTTATCGGCTCATATTGCCGCTTGACTGTCACAGTACCATGCCACAGCAGCACACGATGAGCAGCACACCGACCTCGAAATGCCCCGCATCGGCAGCATATTGCAGCACTGCACTGTCACAGTACCATGGCACAGCAGTACACAATCAGCAGAACACCAACCGTGACATGCCCCGTATCGGCAGCATATTGCAGCACCTTACTGTCACAGTACCATGGCACAGCAGTACACAATCAGTAGTACACTGACCATGACATGCCCCGGTATTGGGCTATTGCAGCACCTACTGTCACAGTAACATCTCACAGCAGTACACAATCAGCAGTACACTGACCATGACATGCCCCGTTATCGGCTCCATATTGCAGCGCTTGACTGTCACAGTCCCATGCCACAGCAGCACATGATCAGCAACACTCGACCCGAAATGCCCCGGCATCGGCAGAATATTGCAGCACTGCACTGTGACAGTACCATGGCACAGCAGTCACAATCAGCAGAACACCAACCATGACATGCCCCGTATCGGCAGCATACTACAGCACCTTACTGTCACAGTACCATGGCATTGAAGTACACAATCAGCAGCACATCGACCATGACATGCCACAGTATCGGCAGCATATTGCAGCATCTTACTGTCACAGTACCATGGCACAGCAGCACAAAATCAGCAGTACACCGCTATGACATGCCCCGTATCAGCAGAATATTCCAGCACCGCACTGTCACAGTACCATGCCACAGCAGTACACAATCAGCAGAACACTTACCAAGACATTCCCCAGTATTAGCAGCATATTGCAGCACTGCACTGTCACAGTACCATGGCACAGCAGTACAATCAGCAGTATACCGCCATCGTATTCCGGTATTAGCAGTATATTGTAGCACTGCACTATCACAATACCATGGCACAGCAGTACACAAACAGCAGTATACTGGCCATGGCATGCCCTGGTATCAGCAGCATATTCCAGCACCTACTGTCACAGTACCATGGCACAGCTGTACACAATCAGCAGTACACTGACCCCGACATGTCCCGTATTGGCAGCATATTGCAGCACCTTACTGTCACAGTCCCATGGCACAGCTGTACACAATCAGCAGTGCACTGACCCCGACATGCCCCGGGTATTGGCAGCATATTGCAGCACCTTACCGTCACAGTACCATGGCACAGCAGCAGAACACAATCAGCAGTACAGCCGCCATGACATGCCCCGTATCAGCAGCATTTTGCAGCACTGCACTGTCACAGTACCATGGCACAGCAGTTCTAAATCAGCAGTACACTGACAATGACATGCCCCGGTATCAGCAGCATACTGCAGCACCTTACTGTCATAGTACCAATGCACAGCAGTGCACAATCAGCATTACACCGCCGTTACATGCCCTGGCATCGGCAGCATATTGCTGCACCTTACTATCCACAATTCCATGGCACAGTAGTACAAAATCAGCAGTACACCGACCGTGACATGCCCCAGTATCGGCAGCATATTGTAGCACTGCACTATCACAGTACCATGGCACAGCAGTACACAATCAGCAGAATACCGCCATGGCATGCCCTGGTATCCGCAGCATATTCCAGCACCTTACTGTCACAGTACCATGGCACAGCAGTACGCAATCAGCAGTACACCAACCATGACATGCCCCAGTATCGGCAGCATATTGTAGCACTGCACTGTCACAGAACCATGGCAGCAGCTCACAATCAGCAGTACACCGAAATGACCTCCCGTATATCGGCAGCATATTGCAGCACCTTACTGTCACAGTACCATGGCAGAGCAGAACACAATCAGCCGTACACCGACCATGACATGCCCCAGTATCAACAGCATATTGCAGCACCAAACTGTAAGAGTACCATGGCACAGCAGAACACAATCAGCAGTACACCGTCCATGGCATGCCCTGTATTGGCAGTATATTGCAGCACCTTACTCGTCACAGTACCATGGCAAAGCAGCACACAATCAGTAGCACACCGAGCAAGACATGCCCGACACCGCTGCATACTGCAGCACCTTACTGTCACAGTACCATGGCACAGCAATACACAATCAGCAGTACACCGACATTGACATGCCCCGTATCGGCAGCATATTGCAGCACTGCACCGTCACAGTACCATGGCACAGCAGTACACAATCGGCAGTACACTGATCATGACATGCCCGCATCGGCAGCATATTGCAGCACTGCACTGTCACAGTACCATGGCACAGCAGTACACAATTAGCAATACATCGACCATGACATGCCCCGGTATTGACAGTATATTGCAGCACTGCACTGTCACAGTACCATGGCACAGCAGTACACAATCAGCAGTACACGACTATGACATGCCTCGGTATCGGCAGTATATTGCAGCACTGCACTGTCACAGTACCATGGCACAGCAGTACACAATCAGCAGTACACTGACCCTGACATGCCCCGTATCGGCTGCATATTGCAGAACATTACTGTCACAGTACCATGGCACAGCAATACACAATCAGTAGCACACCGACCATGACATGCCCCGGTACTGGCTGCATACTGCAGCACCTTACCGTCACAGTGCCATGCCACAGCAGTGCACAATCAGCAGCACACTGACTATGAAATGCTCCGGTATCGGCAGCATATTGCAGCACTGTACTGTCACAGTACCATGGCACAGCAGAACACAATCAGCAGTACACCAACGATGACATGCCCGGTGTCGGCAACATATTGCAGCACTGCACTGTCACAGTACCATGTCACAGCAGTACACAATCAGCAGTACACTAACCATGACATGCCCCTGTATCAGCAGCATGTTGCAGCACCTTAATGTCACAGTACCATGGCACAGCAGTACACAATCAGCAGCACACCGACCATGACATGCCCCGTACTGGCTGCATACTGCAGCACCTTACCGTCACAGTGCCATGCCACAGCAGTGCACAATCAGCAGCACACTGACTATGAAATGCTCCGCATCAGCAGCATATTGCAGAACTGTACTGTCACAGTACCATGGCACAGCAGAACACAATCAGCAGTGCACCAACGATGACATGCCCCGTATCGGCAGCATATTGCAGCACTGCACTGCCACAGTACCATGGCACAGCAGTACATAATCAGCAGTACACTGACCATGACATGACCCGGTATCAGCAGCATATTGCTGCACTGCACCGTCACAGGACCACGTCACAGCAGTACACAATCAGCAATACATTGACCAAGACATGCCCTGGTATTGGCAGCATATTGCAGCACCTTACAGTCACAGTACCATGGCACAGCAGTAAACAATCAGTAGTACACTGACCATGACATGACCCGGTATCAGCAGCATATTGCTGCACTGCACTGTCACAGGACCACGTCACAGCAGTACACAATCACCAATACATTGACTAAGACATGCCCTGGTATTGGCAGCATATTGCAGCACCTACTGTCACAGTACCATGGCACAGCAGTACAAAATCAGTAGTACAACGACCATGACATGCCCCGTATCGAAGCATATTGCAGCACTGCACTGTCATAGTTACATGACACAGCAGTACACAATTAGCAGCACACCGACCATGACCCGCCCGGTATCGGCAGCATATTGTAGCACCTTACTGTCACAGTACCATGGCACAGCAGTACACAATCAGCAGTACACCACCATGACATGCCCCGTTATCACCAGCATATTGCAGCACCTTACTGTCGCAGTACCAAGGCAGAACAGTTAACAATCAGCAGCACACTGACCATGACATGCCCGGTATCGACAGCATATTGCAGCACCGCAGTGTCACAGTACCATGGCACAGCACTATACAATCAGCAGAATTCTGACCATGACATGCCCCGTTATCTGCAGCATATAGCAGCACAGCATTGTCACAGTACCATGGCAAAGCAGTACACAAGCAGTAGTACACTGACCATGACAGGCCCGGTATCGGAAGCATATAGCAGCACCTTACTGTCACAGTAACATCTCACAGCAGTACACTGACCATGACATGCCCCGTTATCGGCAGCATATTGCAGCACCTTACTGTCACAGTACCATGGCACAGCAGTACACAATCAGTAGTACACTGACCATGACATGCCCGGATTGAGCATATTGCAGCACCTTACTGTCACAGTAACATCTCACAGCAGTACACAATCAGCAGTACACTGACCATGACATACCCCGTTATCGGATCCATATTGCAGCGCTTGACAGTACCATGCCACAGCAGCACACGATCAGCAACACACCGACCTTGAAATGCCCCGCATCGGCAGAATATTGCAGCACTGCACTGTCACAGTACCACGGCACAGTAGTACATTGTCAGCAGCAAACCGACCATGACATGCCCCTGTATCGGCAGTATATTGCAGCACTGCACTGTCAGAGTAACATGGCACAGCAGCACAAAATCAGCAGTACACCGACCATGACATGCCCGTATTGGCAGCATATTGCAGCATGTTACTGTCACAGTACCATGGCACAGGGGTACACAATCAGTAGTAAACCGACCATGACATACCCTGGTATTGGCAGCATATTGCAGCACCTTACTGTCACACTTACCATGGCACAGCAGTACACAATCAGCAGTACACCGACCATGACATGCCCCGTATCGGCAGCATATTGCAGCACCGTACTGTCACAGTACTATGCACAGCAGAACACAATCAGCAGTACACCAACCATGACATGCCCTGTGTCTGCAGCATATTACAGCACCTTACTGTCACAGTACCATGGCACAGCAGTACACAATCAGCAGTACACCGACCATGACATGCCCGTATCGGCAGCATTGCAGCACTGCACTGTCACAGTACTATAGCACAGCAGCTCACAATCAGCAGTACACCAAAATGACATGCCCTTGTATCAGCAGCATATTGCAGCACCTTACTGTCACAGTACCATGGCAGAGCTGCACACAATCAGCAGTACACTGACCAAGACATGCCCGGTATTGGCAGCATATTGCAGCACCATTGTCACAGTACCATGGCACAGCAGTACACAATCAGCTGTACATCCGACAATGACATATCCCGGTATTGGCAGCATATTGCAACACTGCATTGTCACAGTACATGGTCACAGCAGTACATAATCAGCAGTACACTGACAATGACATGCCCCGGTATCGCAGCATATTGCAGCAATGTACTGTCACAGTACCATGGCACAGCAGTACACAATCAGCAGTACGCCAACCAAGACATGCCCCGAATCAACAGCATTAAGCAGCACTGTACTGTCACAGTACCATGGCACAGCAGAACACATTCAGCAGTACACCAACCATGACATGCCCGGTATCGCAGCATATGCAGCACTGCACTGTCACAGTACCACGGCACAGCAGTACATAATCAGCAGCACACCGACCATGACATGCCCCGTATCAGCAGCATATTGCAGCACCGCACTGTCACAGTACCATGGCACAGCAACACACAATCAGCAGCACACCGACCATGACACATGCCCCGGTATCGGCAGCATATTGCAGCACTGCACTGTCACAGTATCATGGCACAGCAGTACACAATCAGCAGTACACAGACCATGACATGCCCCGGTATCGGCAGCATATTGCAGCACTGCACTTCACAGTACCATGGCACAGCAGTACACAATCAGCAGCACACCGACCATGACATGCCCGGTATCGGCAGCATATTGCAGCACTGCACTGTCACAGTACCATGGCACAGCAGTACACAATCAGCAGTACACCGACCATGACATCCTCGTATCGGCAGCATATTGCAGCACTGCACCATCACAGTACCTGACACAGCAGTACACAATCAGCAGTACACCGACCATGACATGCCCGGTATCGCGCATATTGCAGCACTGCACTGTCACAGTACCATGGCACAGCAGTACACAATCAGCAGTTCACCGACCATGACATGCCCCGTATCAGCAGAATATTGCAGCACTGCACTGTCACAGTACCATGTCACAGCAGCACACAATCAGCAGTACACTGACCATGACATGCCCCGGTATCGCAGCATATTGCAGCACTGCACAGTCACAGTTCCATGGCACAGCAGAACACAATCAGCAGTACACTGCCCATGACATGCCCTGATATCGGTAGCATATTGCAGCACCTTCGTCACAGTACCATGTCACAGCAGTACACAATCAGCAGTACACTGACCATGACATGCTCCGTATCGGCAGCATATTGCAGCACTGCACTGTCACAGTACCATGGCACTGCAGTACTCAATCAGCAGTACACCGACCATGACATGCCCTGTATCGGCAGAATATTGCAGCACTGCACTGTCACAGTACCGTGGCACAGCAGTACACAATCAGCAGTACACCTGCATTGACATGCCCCGTATCAGCTGCATATTGCGGCACTGCACTGTCCCAGTACTGTGGCACAGCAGTACACAATCAGCAGTACACTTGCCATGACATGCTCCAGTATTGGCAGCATATTGCAGCACTGCACTGTCACAGTACCATGGCACAGCAGTAGTCAGTGGGCACTGGCAACAAGGCATTCAGAGTAACACCTCATAGCAGCAGAAGACCCCAGTGGAACAGCGAGAGCCATCAGTGTCCTGTAGAGGACCATCCCAGACAGACACAGAGAAACATGACAGTTACAAGGTGGAGAAACACCAAGCACAGCATCCTGGGTCACCTGTATGTGAGGCTATTGCAACAATAGTAGTGCCAACTGTTGCCATACTGATCAGCGAGTGTACATCAGTGACTCACCACAGCGAGCCATTCAAGTCAATCCCCAGAGAGAGGGTGATGTAATTATGCCCTCCAGTGTCTTGTGTATCTTTGTTGTTGCAAGTGTGTGGTGAACCCAGCAACTGTACCAGTGGTAGTGTGAATGGTGAGTCACCGGTAGGTTTCTGCTTGAGTTAGGTAGTTGTTTTTTTCGAATCCACTTGGGTACAGTGTGAGATGTCCTCCTCGAGCACTGTGACAATGATGTTCATTATGACAGCGAGCACACATCAAGACACAGGACATTCTGGAAAATGGTTGCTTTGTATGTGCAGTGGACTCTCTATTTGTCCATGGCTAATTTTTCAGAGTCAGACAGAAAGACAGTAAGAAGCAGCAAGAGACCCGAGTGAACAGCAGTGATGTCACAGCACTGACTCTTCAATGCATAACTTTCTCAGCAGTTACTCATGATTCTGTCTCTCTATTTCTGTAAGTGTCATGGGGGGCAAATGGCACAAAGTTGGCAATGTAAAATTGCTATTATACACAGGAAATGTCAGAAATCACCTGTGTAGTAGATCTCTGACATTTGTATGTGCATTACAGCACTCACAGGTGAATTATCTGTTGAGGATTATTCTTCCGGGCAGCAGGATATGCTCACTTTTTCCTTTGTAAACAGGAATAAAACACTTTTATACTGTATATTGTTTTGTCCATGTTTTGCACATCACCCACGTTAGTAATGCATAACCCACAACAGGGTGTGGGTTTATAGGCATTTAATGCATGCCTGGGGTGCTGTGAGGATACTCAGCCTGTAGCCTTGTGCCTCACACCACACCACAGGTATGCATTAAATGCCTATAAACCCACACCCTGTCATGGGTTATTGCTAACTTTGGCTTCTGATGTAGCCCTCTTCCCATAACCTATGGAGGATGCAGCAGCATTAGAGTACAGCTCTATAACCTAACCATTCTGCACCCATTTCATTGATAATTTTAATTTTACTAATCATTGTCTTGTGTTCTTAAAATCCAGATCCCAATGATTTTCCTGAAAATGTTTTAGAATACAATTATGATGACGCTGAGTCAGTGCCTCGTCATCAAAGAAGACATTCACGGCTTTACAGATTCAACAAATCCTGAACAGATCTTGCTGTCATCAGAGAAGAGAGCAGCAATACTGTTTAAACAGGTACAATATAACGCTGTTTAGTGCACTCCTCCCTGCACTGCACTGTATTGTACTGTACTGCACTTCACTGTGTGTCTTTCCTTTCATGTTTAATGGGCCTTTCTGATCTGGGAGGAAATGTTGCTCAGAGTACAGCTTACTGTAAATAGTATTGCCTCATTGATCTAGATTTGGGAGTGAAAGCAAAACAAATCAGTAAATCAGAGTTGTTTGTTTTCTGATTCACAAAATCAGAATTTGGACTTTAGATTATGTCACGCTGGGAATGTCCTCCTGACATACAAGGGCAACCCTCAACATTCTATATGCATGAAGAAACAGAGTCAACAGTCTAAAGTCCTGATTCCACAAACAGAACAGTGCTGAAAGTTGCTTAGAAAGCAAAACAATGCAGAAATCTATTCATCACATAACGTCTTGTTCAGGGACAGATAACGATGAAAAATGGTGGGCTTGGAATGTCATCTCTGAAAAAGGAAATTGACAGTGGATTAATTCACTTTAGTGTGGTACAAAATTCATTTTCTACTTACAGAACTACAACAAAGTCAAAACTGCACTTCCATGAAATTTCACTAAGCATTTGGCAACCTTCACAAAATTCTAACTTGGAGCCACATAATGATTACATGTGATGCAAACGGACTTATGAAATTGCAGATCTGAATTCTGTGAAACTGACTGCTCTGTTTCTATAAGAACACAGTGTAAGTAACTGTGAATGGATTTTGGACTGAAAGTAGACATTGGTGCTACTGGGGGGATATCGGTCCCTCCATGCCCCACTCACTCTCATACCACCCCACATGCTCTGACATCCAATGACATACAGGAGGTCACCTTCCTCAGACCTGGAAAGAGAGTAAAATCATTCTAATTTTCAAATGGGGAGTGTCATCTGACATAAATAATTATAGACCAATAGCACTTATGTCATTATTATCTAAATGCCTAGAAAGACATGTCTATACTCTAATTATGGAATACTTGGATAAATATAATTTAATAGCACTGTATTTCAGGATTTCGTAAAGCAGACTTGACCACATCAGCAATATTAGAATTTAATAATTTGATTAATTCATCATTGAATTCCATCTTGGAGACCACAGTAATTTTATTGATTTATTGAAGGCCTTTGACCTGCTGAACCACTCCCTCCTTTTACAGTCTGCATAATTTATGGGACTGTCGAACAGACCTTGGTGTTGGCTGCAGTGCTATCTGGATGGATGCACGCAAAGGGTCTCTATCTCTGGAAGTATCTCACATAGCAGATGTATAGAGAGGAGTACCCAGGGGTCCATTTTGAGACCCTTATTATTTTTAATGTTTAACAACAGCTTGCCAACAGCCATGCATCACTCTCAGGTGAGGCTGTATGCAAATGATACCACCGTTGTTACAACTGGCACAAACATCAAAGAACTCCAAGGAAATGCAAGCTGATTTTGATTTTTTTTTATACCAATTATTTTACCAGGTGAGACACACTAAGCTGAAAGCTTGTTTGCAGGTGCAACCTGGGAGCACAAGGAAGTTAGGTGACTTGCTCAGGTCACACAGTATGCACCTAGGGGCTGTGGGATTCAAACCCAAGTCTCCAGATTTGCAGCTCAGAGCCTTAACGCACTGCACCATATTGCCTCCTTGAGGGGTGGTTCATCAGGTCAGGGCTTATTATGAACACAAAGACCAAATTGATGCATTTTGCATCTAAACAAAACCAAATTGATCATATAGAAATAAAATTGATTACAACAAAGTCTTGAAACAGGTGAACCAATATTGTTATTTAGAGTTATCTTTAATGACCACATGTCCTTTAAGGAACATGTGGTCAACTTATTAGAAAGGATAAACAAGAGAATAGGAGCCCTGCACTGAACAACAATATGTCTAGTTAAGAATGATTGGAAAAAGTGGAGGAACAACTAATTTTACCCGTACTAACTTACAATGAACTTATTTATCGGACCACAGGTAGACAAGTATTGAATCGATTGATAGGACACACACTATAATTTGACGAGGTATGACATAATGAAATCCCAAAACTCACCTCTGTACTTTGCTCTCTCTGTTACAATGACAGTCCTTAGAGATTAATTATATTAGATCATGACAGAAACTAATATACAATACTTTGCTTTCCTCCAAATATATTAAAATAATTGTTGCCTAAGGATCAAGTGACATTTGAAGGCTCTAGACAAACAGTACAAGTGAGAAAAATTCAAACTCCACTTGCAAGGAACAAACATGGGAAAGAACATTGTGCTACCAGACAGCCAGACACTGGAATGTTTTACAATATACAATCCACACCACAACATCGTATGCATTATTTATTCAAGAAATTATTGGCCTTAATCAATTTAACTGTCTATGTGGTTAGCCTCCTGAACTTTTGTACTGCTTGATTGTATATCGCTGTGACTCTATTAATTGTTATTTGAGATTTTATTAATTGTTATTTGTACTCTTGTACATAGAATTGTATTGTAAGTGTTCGTCTAATTGGCATTAATGTGTTTCTGTATAGGTAACTGAGAGATCACAGGACTGTCTTGTAAATTCGGTCTTATGACCTAATATGACATGTTTTCCTGTATAAAATAACATGTTTTACTTACTTACTTATTTACTTACAGTGATACTCCCTGGTCCACCCTCACAACATCTCAGTCAACAACAGCTTGGCAAGCTGGCATCCTATGGTACCACCCATCCCTGGTCTCACCACTTCCCAGTCAAGCTCCACCACACATCCAATGGTTCCCTTCCTTTCCCACCCTGACCCCAACCCAGCCATGTCTTTCCTGCCATCCTGTGACACTTCTCCTGCTCTGTACTAACCCATAGACAATCAAGCATACCCTGCAGTACTCCTTCCCATCAAGCACAGCCTGGCACACATTTGTCCTCCTTGCCCCTATCTCACCATGTCCCAGTCAAGTGCAACTCAGACATCAAATGATCCTCCTTTCCTGCCCCAAAATCATACTACAGTCAAGCACTTCAATGATTCCCCCACTCCCTGCCCCATCCTCATCCCATCCCAGTGAAGCACAGCCTGGAATGGGACTGCCACTTCCTTGCCCCACTCACTTGTCAAACATGACTCTTGTAATATGACTTGTGTAACAAATGTTGTGCACCCTGTACGTGTGTGGCAACTGGACCCCATTACAAATGAGTCTTGGCTCTTCTGGGTAATTCATGATTTAAACACTTTATGAATAAATATATTTACTACTATTACTCCTACTACCCTTACCATGTGTTAAGTGTAATCCTGACATAAAATGCATCCCCAGCCTGCCCTCACTCCTTCCTAGTCAGGTACTTCCTTAGAAAATGTGTAAATCACATGATGTTAAATTGATGTTAATGCCAACTGCAAAATGCATTTTCCCACATCCAGTACTCTTGCCCCCCACATCTATAATCTTCCTTTCTTGCCCTACCCATCATGGTGCAAATACAGTAAATCTCACACACTATGAAAATTAGACACAAACCAAAAAGTGGATTTCACTAGTCACAAAGGACAGAAACTAGCACAGAGCAAAGCAAGGAAAATAAAATCAGATCCTTACAAATAACAGCACAGGACATTAACAAGATGCTTTCCTAAACTATTAAATAAAGTGCAGCAAGCTATTTTTCCTTTAAAATCACTGTTGTTTGTACTGTTCTTACTTTATAACTCTGCAAAATAAAACACAAAGTCAGGAAAATGCAGCAAATGTTGAAATCATGCATGGAGACCTCAGCTGACAGGGTTAGTTATATTACAGGCTGCTCAGTATCACTTACCCTTGCCAGTCACCACTAAATTAAATAATTAAAATGATTTGCCCTTTAAGAAAAAAATCAGTCCCAGCTAGCGGTAGCACCATTCTTGGATAAAGCACATTATAAAGTGATGCATTTGAAATCTGCTGCATCTCTAAAAATGTGGAAGTGTCTATTAATGCCATGTCTGCATTATTTCTTTTCTAGTTACATGAGGAAATAGCTGTTGCTTTTGGTAGATTTTAATGTTAAAATTAATTTTTCATAACTGCAAACATGCACATAAAAACATGCTGTAGTGCACAAAAGTGGTAGCAGGATAGGAGGCTGGCAATCTTAATGAAATCAGTGCTGCAGGAAAGGATTGTGGATTATCTTAAATCCAGGGGTTACAAGAACAGAGGCAGCATGGTTTTACAGGGAAGGTCATGTCAAATAAATCTGATAGACTTATTTGACTGGGTGACAAGGGATTTAGGTCAGGATGAAGCAGTGGACATGGCCTACGAGATTTCAGTAAGGATTTTTACATCGTTTTACATACATCACTAGTAAGCAAGCTGGGTAGCTTGAAAGTGGGTCCAAAGGTGGTAAACTGGATAAGAAATTGGTTTGGGGATAGATGACAAAGAGTGGTGGTAAACAGGGTTCATTCTGAGGAATGGAGGGTGACCAGTGGGGTGCCTCAATGATCAGCGATGGGACTAGAGCTCTTTAATGTCTCTATGAGTAATATTGCAGAGGAGCTGGAAGAGAAACTCTGCCTATTTACAGATGACACCAAGATCTACAGTAAGGTGAACACTCCAGGGGAAAGGGATGAGCAGAGACCTGAGAAAACTAGAGGCGTGGTCAAGGGTATGGCAGCTGGGCTTCAATGTGAAGAAGTGCAAGATAATGCACTTAGGGCACAGAAACCCAGGAGTGGAATACAAAATGGAAGGAGTGGTACAGAAGACCACATCAAGGAAACAGACCTGGGGTAATCATGTTCAGTAGCCTAAGGTGGCCACGCAGTCTACAAGGGAGTAGGGATGGCTAGTGGGTGCTGGGGTGCATAGGGTGGGGTTTCACCAGCAGTAGAGGAGGTGGTGTTGCCTTTGTAAAGACTGCTGGTAAGACCCCAGTTAGAGTATCAGGTCCAGTTCTGGAGACCAGATCTCCAGAAAGATATAGACAGAGTGGAGATAGTCCAGAGGAGGGCAACTAAAACATTGAAAGGTCTGTATCAAAAGCCCAATGAGGAGACACTAAAGGACATCAATATGTACACCCTGGAAGAGAGGCGGGAGGCGTGGATATGATAGAGATCTTTAAATACAGTACCTCATTAGCATAAATAAGGTATAGGAGGAAGTATTTTCAGAAGAAAGGTTCTCAGATGGCCCGGTGGTGCTGAGGGCTGAGGTGCTGGATGCCACACCTTGCACCACACCAGCGACCCAAGTTTGGGAAATGACTCAGGTTGCTTGGGGTTGTTGGGGTGTGGAAGGATTGAGCATCTGTAGACTGTTCTCCTTCCTCATAGAGGGGGAATCATGTAGTGCACTCTAGACTGACACCCAGCAATGGCTGCTATCAGCACAAGTGAACCGGCAAGAATGGGAAAGGCCAACATCCAGGGTGTTAGGCTGCCTCTGTGGAGGAGAAGTCAGTCAGTCAGTCTACCCATTGCATGGTCGGGCCCGTGGACAAATCAGAATGAAATAATCGGGAGCTGACAGGGTCCATGATGACCCAAGTATCGGGTTGGAGAATGAATCCTCTGAGGGAGGGACTGAGCTCCCTGTCGACTCCTCCCCAAAAAAGAAGAAAAAGTGCTCAAGAATATAAGGACATGCTATGAAACTGGAGGAGGTAGATTCAAGAAAGATTTGAGGAAATACTTCTTCAGAGAAAATGCTGGATTGCTGGAGTAGCCTTCCAGCAGAGGTGGTGGGGTGGAAACAGTGGTGGGGTTCAAAACTGCACTGGATAACCACAAGGGACTCATAGAAAAGGGGTGGGAGAAGAAAGAGCTGTAGATCAGGCACGGTCTGCTGTAATAGTGGAGGTAGGGAGAAATAGACAGACTGAATGGGACAAGTGTTCTTATGTGCCTTAAAATTTTGTTTCTATGTTTCTTAGTGCACACATTTTAAATGGTGTATTCTCAACACTTAACTTGTTATTTCTATTTTCAATTTATAACAGGCCGTGGAACCTTCCTTCACCTGAGAGCACAACCGCAGGACTACAGCACATTTCATCTACTAATAATCCAACAAACTAATGTGGGCAACAATTTTTTACAGAAACAATAGTTACTATTGTAATCTAATTTTCCTCTGATCTCTCCCCATACAATTCATTATCTGAGGATAGTTGTTGTAGCAAAGAAATTTGGACAGGGAGGTTACCTGATGATCTTTGCTGATGCCCATGAAACTCTGGAGATTCCTGAAACTAGATCCACATGAAAGGTACCAATGATTGCATTTGTTTCATTCAGAACAGCAAAGGACACTGAGGAAATGACTATTTCAAACATTCACAACTTTTTATTGACGTTAAAAATTGTTGTTGAATAGATATGTTGTTTAGGAAGAAGTAATCGCTACCTTCTGAGAGGTACTGCAACTGAACCAAGTTCAAGTGTTGGATTAATGATTCATACTATTTAATAGAAAATTACCAGAAGACAATTAATCTCTCTGCATTGTACACTTTAATTATTTTAAAAAATCTAATAATCCATTTGAACTTTTGTAGAAAAGACTACTATAGTTAAATAACATTGTACTTGAAGACCACAAATGCCATCTTTAATTAATGTTTCTGTACTAAAATCTACACACATTCTGTCAAATGGAGAGGCTGTACAACCTTCTGAATGTAACTAATATTTACAGATGAGAATGTTTGCAGCAGTGTTTGACTTCGACAAACTGCATTTGTTTTAAGCTGTGATAAATTTTATAGGCCCAACATAGATCCTGTACAGTACACTTGCTATTGGAGCCACGCAGATCCCTTTGTCAGGTTTTATAATCAGTTGCAGTAGATACAGCAGGTTGGCTCCTACCCACAATACCCTACATGATCAGGAAATTCATTCTTTGTACTATAACCTTGTGTAACCCTGCACTTACAAAATGGCAAACTGCTTATCATCTATTCTGTTAAACATGTTCTGTTATTACTGGAAAAGCTGTTACTGTGTATATTTTCTTTGAGGTAAATACATTATTTTAGCTCAGTTACTTTACTTTTCCAAGTGGAATACCTGTGTGAGTAGCATGTGAATGTACATTAGAAAGCAAATGTTCAAATTCCTCCAGGTTCTGTCCCTGCAAGTAACATCCTGGCAAAAAGGAGGACCAGTCATTTGTTTCGGAAGTTTAGGGGAATATTAATAAACATTCTCTATCAACTTTTTAAAAGTGTGTGTGTGTGGGGGATCTAATAAACTTTAACAAGAAACTGCCTCCTGTGAGGGCAGACATACAGAATGCATCCCTGCACACATTGTACTGTTCATTATAAACCCTGTCTCAGCATCATCTGCTAAATGTTGCGTGATTATGGGTCAGGTCACCATGTATTATCTAGTAACTGCCCAGAAACGGCTTCAGTTCACATCATTCCATTGGTTGCCATGGTCTCTACAGAGAAGCTAGCAATGTTTAAGCAATAAGACATGACAGGGTGTGCACTGTAGTGTGATGACAGCACCTCTCAGGTGTGTTATGAAGCACAAGGCATCACCCAGTGCCTTCAACCACCCAAGAAGTTCCATTATCCCACCACAAAGTACACCTGAAGTTTTTACTGCAAGTATAAAATGGATCCAAGATTTATTTGTGTGGTTGTGTGAAAATGCACAAAAATTAAATAATGTTAAGTATTTTAATATTTTTTTTCTATTTCATCCACTCCAACAAATTAGCCCCAGTATATCCCAGCATAGGTGTGCCATCTCAGTTTCATATATTTATGCAAAGGAAAATACTTTGTTTTTTTTTCTAAATAGCCCCTAACCACCTTATATTTCCCAATCCCAGCATACATTCACATGTATGTGGACGGCATGATACTGAATACATCCGCCCCTATCCACTGTTGTGGTGACAAGACATCAGCAGGACTTCAGTGATGTTCAGCTCTGGCTTCACTCAAATTAGCTTTTTCTCAACACCAAGAAAACTGTCTTCATGACCTTGACACAAGGCAGAGACTTTCTCGTCTCCCACTGTTGTGCCTGGGTTATGCCCCTATCATCCACATACACCTCACACTGTATTCCTGATCTATTATACTGTGATACTGCTATTTTGCATTAACATATAGATATGGGCACACATCATATAAGCATGAGTGCTAGGAATGTGCTTTGCTGCTAAGATATGCAAATATTGATCAAGCATGATTCATTATTCCTCACTATAATACTTTTATCTAGATTATTATATACTCATATTCTCATCTAATTATATGACAGAAAACCTCTGTGTGCAAGCACTGAAGCAATCAGTTACTAAAGGGCATTTGGCTAGGAAGCCAAGTTTCAAAGAAATACAAAGTCACACATGCCCCCACAATGCAAAGCATCATTAGCTGCATATGCAAATCACCACAGAATATTATATATCATATATAATTATGTGTAGTGTGTGTTTTACTCAGCAGATATGCCATGTGTAATAGAACCCTGTCAGCATTTCTCTTTGTTTAAGCAAGCTGACACAGAAGAATGCCTTTGTTATGTTTCTATGTCTTATACGTGTATGTAAGCAAGAAATGCCACGGGTAGTTTGAACCTGTCAGCATTTTTTTTGTCCAAGCTATAATGCTAATGGAAGCATATTCTGTCTCATATGATACTCATTAGTAATTCTGTCTCGGAGAATGACTTAGGACCAATACATATTCTTTCTCCTATCTGTAACTATAAGGTAATCTCTGTTGCTATGCCGTTATCTGTAGTATTTAGCTGTCTGCAAACCTACTGTAGCTTCTCTAGAAGATTAGTACTCTAGAAGAAGGGCAGAGACCTGGAGCATGGGGAAAGCAAACAAGATCATAGACAACCTAAGATCTACAATTCTGGAGATTATGTACATTCTTCAGGAGAGTGGTGAGAAACCCATCTCCCTGGTGATTTTCTCTGTCACATGCTTGGCGTAAGTAGTATAATAAACTTTATTAGTACTCCTTGCTTGTTTACCAATGTTTCTTGGCAGACCTTGAGACACAAGAATCTGTATTATTATTACTTCTCTACACACTTCGAGCTTTAGGCAACACCTCCATCCCCACCTTCCACACCCTGGATGGGACTTCCCTGGAGGCCTGCACCTCCTTTAGATATCTCAGGGTCTGGCTTGACCAGCACCTCAACTTTTCTGTACATATCAATGCCATCCACAAAAAGCTTCACCCTAAGTTGGGTGCCTTATTCCACAACTGTGGTTGCATCCCGCTGATGGCTCGCCATGCAATTGTGCAGGAAATGATTCTCCTATTTTTGACTATGGTGATGTAGTCTACAGTGCCTGTCCCAAGTCCACCCTAGTGAGACTGGACCCCTCTTGCACTCCTTCTGTCATTTCACCCTTGACTGTCCTCCTACCACCTATTATTGCATCCCTCTACTGGACCCTGGAATTCCCTCACTTCAGGATTGGAGACAGTCCCACTGTGCTAGGATCATGACTAAGTTCTGGGCCCAGTCCCTGCCCCTTACCTTCACTAAGTCCTATGAGCCCCTACCCTTCACTTGTGCTCACTCAGGAACTAGGACTCCCATTTCTTGTCTGTTCCACACATGTCCACTGCCGCAGGCCAGGCAGCCTTTAATTATTGCCTGCCCAAACTGTGGAACTCCTTCCTGCGGACATTCGCACCCACCCCCACTCAGCACCTCATCTCCCTCCTCAAATCAGAGTTCTCCTCCATGTGCACATGCGACTAAGATATGTTTTAGCACTAGGCCTAGCTTCTCCTTTATGTGACTGGAAATATGTGATGTATTTTGAACTTACATTGTTTGTGCCTCGCACAACTACCTACTGTACTGCACTGTATTTGTATGTTTTGCCTGCTTGTTCACTGCACACTGCATCTACATGTATTCTCCCTCGCCCCCCAGGACACATCGAATCGAGCAGTAGCCTGCCCAGCACGCCTTCCTGGTGAAACGTTTGCATAAATAAATAAAGAAACCCACCCCAATTTACCTGTTTCCTCACCTTTCATTCTTCTTTCTGATATTATTTCCTTCCTTTTCCCCACTCTGTTTCTTGTTCATCTTTCCTGCACTCAGTAGATGTAGTATTTACTGTGGACTGAGGAGTACCAGCACTCAAATATTTGCTCTGTTCTACTGACAAAATGTTCCCCCACAACCACACAATGGAAGGCCTCAGATAGAACCAGGTATTCTGTTTATCTACAGTATAGCAGGCTAAGCAGCAGAGATTTCCTGGTAAACAGGTGAGGGTAGGAGGGGATGTTTCATGATCAGTACAGAAACACTAGAGAGTAAAATTGTATGTGCAAGACTTCATTCTTTTAATTAATGTATGTGTGTGTAAGAGGATTATTAAGGCAAATAATATATAATTTTATTATTTAAAACTTTAGGCAGTTTTATTTTAGGCCCTAACTGAAGGTTTTACTGAGTCAAGGTAGCAGCCATGCTTGTGATGGTTATAAGGGATGTGCCGTTAGAACAGCACAGGTAAAGATGGCCCTCAGCCAATCAGGTTTCACAATTTTTAAACCCATTTGGTAATTTAAAATGTTTTAACAGGTTTAGACAATTCAAAACAAAAAATATTTACAATAGATATAAGGCCCATAATGCCAGCCTTTCTGCACGAATAATGTTGGTTTAGAGGATTTGGGCCTCAGCTATGCTTCAGGCCTTAGCTTTTCCAAGCAGTTATGCTCCTAGAAAGGCCATCAAAATCAGGCCTGATTGCTTAAGTGATTGATAATGGTGGCAAACAAGATTCCACCCCACATTGCCAGCTTACATAAAACACATCAGGGAAGAACATGAGGTTGACCTACTTTAGTGGGGAGGAACTAGCTACAGCCACTCCTCAGGTGGCACACTGGAGTATCCTGGCTTTATAAGCAAAGGGTCAGAGATTTGATTCTAGTTGAGGGCATGTGTTTTCCATCTTATCAAGGATATTCATCATCATCATCAAATCTTTATTTATTCAGGCTAACATCATTGAGCAAGTCTCATTTACAAGATGGACCTGATAAGGTCAAGGTTCAATAGTTGATACACAACAGATACATCATATTCATGAATTCTCCAGTCACTACATTCGTGGTTTCATCATGCTCTTCCCATTTTTCTATAGGTACATCAATGAAAGAAAGAAATCCATGGGGGGAGTTGTGAGGCTCAAGAAGGAGAGGGTGTGGAGGGAGACCTGGAAAAGGCAGAAATGCTGAATAAATACAGTATATACTCACTGATAAGTTGGAGGGTACGATTCAGCTTAGCACAGTAACGCACTTTGCATTGACCCACTCATAAGTTGGAATGATTTTTTGTAATAATAGCTGAATCAATGACTGTATGCCATTACATACAGCCTAAAGCAAAACTGTATCAAATGATTATAACACATGGCAACGATGGTAAAAGGTGAAATCAGCTTTTATTAATTCAGCTTTTAAAAATCAGCTCATTTATTCTACGTTGATGTAATTTTAACACCTTATCAGTCTTCATAACTGAAACCAAAAATTCAGTGTTATCCTCCTCATAGTCAGATGCAACCAGACTGCGGGGCTGCAGTGTAGAAAGGAAATGTCCTCTACTTATCAGCGAGCTCTGCCGCACTTGTGTCATCTTCTTCAACATCATCTGGACATGTGTCTATAGAGCCCATCAAATCATCGTAAAGGATATGGCCTCAGTTCCATCCATGCTGTTCGAAATTCTGCATTTTTAAAGGACTTTATAATGGCTTCAGCAAGTATTTAATTCCAGGCAACATGTACCCACTTGCATACCTTGGCTTTTTAGGTTCCTCCACAGTTAATTCTTTGTCACCTGCAACCCAAACTAAATTTTTGGTAGGAGGACATACCCGACCAAATAAAATCCAAACAACCCAGTTTAAAAGTAATAAAAGTAATCCGTATCTGTTATCATCCCTAGCTGCTAGTATTCCCTCATTTTCACTTTAAAAGGTTTATTTAGACTGACATCTAGTGGCTGCAGTAGGGATGTACAGCCACCTGGAATCACAGCAGAGTGTCAGTCTGTTTTTCAAATTCTTTTTACAGAATCTACAAGATGCCCACAAAACATATCCCACACTATAAGCTTGGTTTGTTTATAAGAGAACCAACCAGGCAGTTTGCTCCAAATATCATCAATCCATTTGTTGACTAATTCCTTATTCATCCACCCCATTTTGTGGACTTGACAAGAACACCAGGTGGCATTTTTGGGGTTGGGTTTTTCTGTTAAAAATTACCATTGGTTTCAGCTTAGTCCCATCCGCAAGGCAAGAGAAAACCACAGTGAAGTAAGACTTCTCAGCTCCTGAGGTGTGGACTGTGACAGTTG
Source organism: Neoceratodus forsteri (assembly GCA_016271365.2). Taxonomy (NCBI): domain Eukaryota; kingdom Metazoa; phylum Chordata; order Ceratodontiformes; family Ceratodontidae; genus Neoceratodus; species Neoceratodus forsteri. The sequence continues at coordinate 762,171,426 of CM028138.1, read as the reverse complement.
TCTCCCCTTTATGTGTACAGTTCGATTTGAGGGAGATCAAAACTCATAGCAGTTTCATCCATGTTGCCGATAATTATACCGCTCATCTCATTTAAAACAAAGTGGTGAAAACTGTCCACCTATTTATTTACAACTTCGGCAGCTTTTGGGCAATGTGTTCTCTGCCTTAAAGTTAAGCTGCAGTGCCTCATAAAATGGATACACCACCCGCTGAAGCCTTGAATTTAGCAGTACTGTGCAAATCAGGTTTTTTGACATCGCCAATGCCTGCAGTGGTATAGCTATATGGTTTACTATATACCCTGTTGCCTCAGTTCGAGCACCCACTCACTAAGCTTTGACTCAATATCTGTCACTGGTGAGATGCTCAACTTAATTCTTTTAACATTTTTTCAAGGGTCAGAAGCTCCGATTTTCTATAGCCAATCCCAAATGGGTTTTCATTGACATTATACTCTTTCTGCAACGGCATTGCTATGAGTTTTCGTGTACTGTACAACTTTTAACTTAACCTCTGCAGTGTTGGAACAGCATTTTCTTTTGAATGAGGCCATCTCATAAATCATGCTAGACGAAAGAAGGTAATGCGAGGTATGTGAGGTATTTATTAGCCTGATAATAGCTTAATAGCCATTTAACACACCACGGAGACAATTGAGGCTTTCTTAGGTTAGGTGCTATCTTCTTCACTTGCTTAATGTGCTACCATTAGCACAACACAATGTAGCAACAATGTAGCATTGCTGATGCCTTTGAAGCTACTTAGCACACCATGGGAGACAATAGAGGTAAACTGCCTATCGAATTCTGCCCTTGCATTTAGCAGTTTGAGGTTTAACACAGGTTTTCTCTGTGACCCTCAATTACTCACACATAAGTTGGTACCCCAATCGAGGACACTGAAAAGTTCTTAAAATGACTTATGAGTGAGTATACACAGTACTTCTTTCGGTATTTACTGAAGAAGGAGGACAGGGACCACAGCTGCACACTAGATACAAAGGGGAGGAGGTGGACACCAGTCTCTTCTCAGAAAAAGGGTCCTGGAGGAGCTCACAAAGCTGAAGGTAGACAAAACAATGTGGCCAGATGACATGCATGCCAGGATTTCAAAGGAGCTAAGGAGGGGCTGACTGCACCACTGGTAGCCATGTTCAGTGAGTCACTCAGCACATTAGTGGTTTCAGAGGACTGGAGAGGGCACATATAGTCCATCGTCACAAAAATTGTAGCAGTGAGGAAGCGGGAAACTATAGGCCAGTCAGCCTCACCTCAGTATTGGGTAAGATTATGGAATCACTGCTTAAGGAATAGATTGTGGAACACTTTGAATCCAACAGGATCAGTGGCAGCATGGATTCATGGCAAGAAGGTCATGTCAACAAATCTGATAGATATTTTGACTGGGTGACAAAGGAGGTGGATTGGGGGCAGTAGATGTTGCCTATATCAATTTCAGCAAAGCCTTCCGACACTTTCTACATAAAAGCCTGGTGAACAAGTTAGGTAGCATGGTGGGACACGAGGTGGTGAACTGGGTTAGAAACTGGTTAGGGACAGGAACAGAGGGTGGTGGTACACGGGATCCAATCCAAGGAGAGGAGGTGATCAGTGGGGTATATCAAGGATCAGTCCTGGGGCCAGTCCTCAATAATGTCTTCATTAGTGACATTGCAGACAGGCTTGAGGGAATGGTCTGCCTGTTAATAGACAACACTAAGATCTGCAACAGGGTGAACACTCTGAGGGTGGAGAAAATTAAGAGGACTTAGAAAAGCTAGAAAAATGATCCGAGGAATGGCAACTGAGATTCAATGCGAAGAAGTGAAAAATCATGCACCTTGGACACAGAAACTGTGGGAGAGCTACAGGATGGGGGAAGGGATTGCTGGCAGTCACCGGGAGGAAAGAGATCTAGGGTCATCATCTTGGATGACCTAAAGGTGTAAGCCAAGTAAAAGGCTGTGGGAGAGCCAGTGGCATGTTGGGGTGCATAGGTAGGGGTACCACTAGTAGTTGGAGGGAAGTAATGATACCAATATACAAAACCCTGGTGAGGCCGGATCTGGAGTATTGTGTTCAGTTCTGGAGGCCGCATCAGCATAAGAACATAGACAGATGGAGGTGGTTCAGAGAAGGGTGACAAAATGGTCCAGGGCTTGCACCTGAAGACACAGGAGGAGAGACTGAAAGACCTCAATATGTATACACGTGAAGAGAGGAGGAATGGGAGACACAATTGAAAAATTAAAGTATCTTAAGGGCATTAACAAGGTGCAAGTGGACAACAATTTCAGAACAGTAGTAGTACTAAAATGAGGGTATGATATGAAATTGTAAGGGGGTAGAATAAGGGAAATGTGAGAACGCATTTCATCATGGAAAGGGTGGTGGATGCATGGAACAGACTGCCCTGGAGGTGGTGGGGGCAAGCACAGTTGGGGGATTTAAACATACATAGGATAGATGCAAGGGAGCCTCTACCGGTGGGAAGGAGAGGTTAAAGCTGAGGGTCAAATAGGGTCAGCGGCCTCTCATAAAGGTAGGATATATGGGCAGACTGGCTGGGCCTAGCAGTCCTTATCTGCCACCAGTTATTATGTTACTATGCCACTAGAAACACAGAATTTGATGGCAGATATGACTGCTTGGCCCACCTAGTCTGCCTATTTCCCTACCAAATGGATAAGCTGCAGACCCTAGTTAACCAACAACCTACTTCCTCCCACACACACTACAATCACCTTATGTCTGTCCCATGTATTCTTGAATTATCCCACTTTTGACTTCATGACCTCCTCAGGAAGGCTGTTCCATGCATCCACAACCCTCTCTGTAAAAATACTTCCTTAGAGAAAGAGTCCTAGGCATTATAATAACTATTAATTTGCAATTCGATAGCCATTTAAGAGAGGTGGTTCAAGGGGCAAAAATTGGATGTATGCTACAATCACAGAATCATAGAAATCTGATGGCAGGAAAGGGCCTCGTTGGCCCATTGAGTCTGTCCTGTTAACCCTCCCTACTCATCTCCATTTTTACAGGCCCACCTGTCCCCCTCTTCCCAGCCCCACATGTCTGCCCCATTCTCTTGAATCCTTCACTGTTTTGGCCCCCACCACCTCTTCTTGTAGTTTATTCCAGGCATCCTCCACTGTCTCCTTGAAGACTCGCCCTCACATTGCCTCTATATCTTCCTCCTTCCATCCTTAGGCTATGCCCTTGAGTTTTAGCTCCTCATTCCTTCTGAACAAGCTCCCTTGCTTCACCCTATTGAGCCCTTTCACATATTTAAGTTTAATCATGTCCCCCCTCTCCTTCTAGTCTCCAATGGGTACAGATCAAATTTCTTCCACCTCTGTTCATTTGGCTTCCACTGCATATCATGCACCATCTTGATTTCTCTTTTCTGAACACTCTTCATCCCATCTATGTCCTTCGTAGGTGCGGTCTCTAGACCCGGACACCATACTGCAGGTGTGACCTCACCATGGCCTTGTAAAGAGGCATCAGCACCTCCCTCTTTGCTAGTTATGCCCCTCCCAATGCACGCCAACATTCCATTTGCCTTCCCACCACCTTGCTGCACTGGCTACCCACCTTATGTTTGCTTGATATAATCCCCAGATCCCTCTTCTGCTCTGTTTTTTGATTTCCTCCCCTTAGGGTGTAAGCTGCTCATGGGTTTTATGCCCCAGGTGCATCACAGCACACTTTTGGCACTGAATTTTAGTTGCAAGTTTCCACCACCCTCCAGCATCTTCAAGTCATGCTTCATGGCCTCAACTCCTTGGGGTGTCCATGCTATTGCAGATTTTGTATCATCTGCAAAGAGGCATACCTTTCCTTTCAGCCCTGCTGATTTATCACTGATGAATATATTAAAAAGGAAGGGTTCCAGTACTGACTCCTGGGGCATATAAAAGCACCAAACCTGAAGTTCTTGTGCCATTGTATTCATCCTTGGTTAGACCACACCTGGAATACTGTATGCCATTCTGTGCTCCACAAAGCAAGGGAAGTACTAGGCCAGTTGAGAGAGTCCAAAGAAGAGCCACCAATTGAATTAAAGATCTGAGCAGGGATTCTTATGTTGAGAGATTGACTGAGCTGGACATATTCTCACTGGACTGGAGTACAGAAGGACAAGAGGTGATCTATGCTTCATATACAAGGCTTTTTGGGATGAGGGGCTCTTGGAGTATTGGATTAAACATGAATAACTATAAAAACAATGCAAGATCTCCTGGGTTACAGTTGAGAGGTGAAATATTTAGAACAAATAGGAGAGGTGGTTGGATAAACCAGAGGATGGTGAATACATGGAATACCCTACCTGAATCAGTTGTATGCTGTACAACAATGGAGGGATTTAAAACATCCCTAGACAGACACACGGGCAGTCTGTGAAAGGTATTATACATATATGTGGATCATACCCTCCACAACATGTACAAGGAGTCATGTGATCCTGGAAGGACTGCAGAGTGGGTTCCTGGCTCATGGTGTCAATGAACAAACAACAGCTGAGGTAATTCTTGCTCTGGTGCTCACAAATGGGAAGCATGTGCAGGAAATAATGGTCAGGAGCCACTGGGTGGAAGTGACCATTGCATAGTGTAGTTCAAGTTGGATATGGGCAGGAAAGCATCCCGACTAAAACCAAAATCTTGGATTTCAGGAGGATGGACTTCTGGAAAATGGGCAAAGTGCTAAGGAGCTATCTGGTGGGCAGCAAAGCAGATATGGGGTGAACCAAAGGTGGTCCATCATTAAGGGAGGAATACTGGTTGCCCCAGATGAGTGCATTAGGCTCAGGGTAAGAACACAGGGTCAAAGCACCCAGCTGATTCAGTTCTGGGGTTGCCCAGACAGTAAAAAGAAAAGGTTGGCCTATAGAAAATTCAGGAAGACCAAAAAGAGGAGGTAGATAGGGAAAATTACCTAAGGTTGGCTAGTGAGGCAAGTAAGGAAGTCCGTGAGCCAAAGCACAGAAGGAGCTGCAGATAGCTGAAGGAATTAAGAAGGTGGTGAAGGGTTTCTTTCACTATAAGTGAGAAAAGGAAAAGAAGAAAGGAATTGTTAGACTTAAGAAAGGGATGGAGTGGGTGGAGGACAATAAGGGAAAAGCAGAGATACTAAATGAATACTTCTGTTCCATCTTCACCAGGGAGAAAGAACGGAACAGTGCCATCAGGAGGAGAAGAAGAGCAGGGAGGAAGGGAACACAGATGTACTGATAGAGAAGGATCGAGTGAGGGAGGGTCTGCTGGCATTGAAGGTGGACAAATCATCAGGCCTGGACAGAGTACATCCTAGGGTAATAAAGGATTTGGCTGAGGAGCTGGCAGAGCCACTGGCAGATTTATTTAATAGTTCACTAGAGTCAGGCATGGTACCACAGGACTGGAGAACAGCACATATAGTGCCCTCCACAAAAGCTGTCCCAAGGATAATCCAGGAATTACAGACCACTCACTGTGACCTCCATTGTGGGCAAGCTCATGAAGACCATACTAAAGGAAAGGTTGGTGGAATATCTAGAGGAGCATGGTCTCCAGGATGTGAGGCATCATGGGTTCATGGGTAGGGTGATCATGTCAAATGAATCAGATTTACTTTTTGACTGTGTCACTAAGACAGCAGACAGGGACTAAGCGGAAGATATATTCTATCTTGATTTCAGCAAGGCCTTTGACTCTGTGCCCCACAAAAGGTTAATCAGGAAGTTGGTGGATCTTGGGGTTTGGGAAAAGATGGCCTGATGGGTGAAAACCTGGCTGAGGACAGAACCCAGAGGGTGTTTGTGGAGGGAGAGTTACCTGGTACCAAAGAGGTAACCAATGGGGTCCCACAGGGCATTGTAGTGGGGCCAGTGTTGTTCAATGTCTTCATCAATGACATTGGGGATGGCAATAAGGGCAAAATGTGCCGATTTATGGATGACACCAAGCTCTGTGGGAGAGTGGACACAGCTGAAGGGATACAGGACCTACAGGAAGATCTGGAAAAGCTGGGGAGGTGGTCCAGGATTTGGCAGCTTGGCTTCAATGCCGAAACATGCAAAGTTATGCATATTGGAGCCAAGAATCCCAGGACAGAGTACTACTTAGGTGGAGTCAAGTATCTGCATCAGAGGAGGAGGAGAGGTCCTGGGAGTGATAATCACTAGTGGCCTGAAGCACTCCATGCAGTGCAAGAAAGCAGTAGCAAAAAGCAAACAAGATGTTGGGATGCATATCTAGGAGATCAGTAGTAGGAGAGAGGAGGTTATACTGCCCTTGTACAGGTCACTGGTAAGGTTGTATCTAGAGTATGGAATTCAATACTGGTGCCCACACCTCAAAAAGGACATTAACTGGCTGGAGAAGGTCCAGAGGAGGGCTACATAGATGATAGGGGTCAGCAGGGTAGGGCATATGAGGAGAGGTTGAGGGCACTGAATATGTACTCCCTGGAAGACAGGAGGGGGGCATGATTGGGACCTTCAAGTACTTGAAAGGGATAAATAAGGTTGATAAGGAGAGTCTCTTTAAAATGAGAGGCAGCCATAAAACTAGGGGCACAGTCTTAAGTTGGAGGGTGGGAGTTTTAGGAGGAGGTCAGAAGCACTTCTTCACAGAGAGGGTGGTGGGCACTTGGAATGCCCTGCCAGAAGAGGTCATCTTGTTGAAGACAGTGGGCAGCTTTAAGAGAGGCTGGGACAGGCATGGGGAAGTAAGGATCATTGGTAGGGAGGATATGAGGAGCGGGGAGGAAGGGCAGGGACATTAGCTCAAGCTGTGGACCCTGCAATATGAGCAGACTTGATAAACCAAATGGCCTTCTTCTGCTGGTTTCTTCCTATGTTCGTATGCATGTTCATATCACCACTGATATGTAACAAGTCATTATGGGCTAACACCTAATGACTCGGTTCCACTCAATGAAACCTATGAAATGTTGAAAAAGACAAGGGATTTTTTTTTTTACTCTGAGGATGGGGTGGAGTTGAATAAGCTGCTAGTAGATGTACCACTGACATGTGGCAAACAGCATGGCAAGTCCTGATTGGAAATTATTGTATAACAGGTTATGATACTGTTGGGATTGTATGGAGCAAAATACAATGCATCACCAGTGATTAGGGCTGTGCAAAAGACTGGTTTCTGATATTTGTATTTGTCAGGTTCTTGCATTATTCATAATAAAAAAATGCTTTGTAACTTTCAGCCATTTCAGACTCCTGTATTTGTCAATAGCAGCACAGTATCAATTGTATTTGAGATATCAGTAATACAGACTTCATTCATAATATATCATGAACTTACTACATTAATAGGTAGATTAATAGGTTACATTAATACTAAGTTATCATCAAGTTCCCAAAAATTCAACCTACAACGTTAATGACAGGCGTGTTGTTTTACCTTGTTCATCTTGTCTATTGTCACACATCGTAAATGATGCACTACATGGGATATACTATTGTTATCCATTCAGATTTCTCTGCTACTTTCTGAGACAATAAATAAAAAAAAAGGTTAGGCGGTGAGCAGATAGTGTCAAATTTACTAAGACCTTATGCATCTTGCTGATATACCCCCATACAGCGACACTTCTACAGCGACATGCATCAATATCGACAACAGCGCCATGTCACTGAAGAAGATTGCCTAGGACACAGCAACACTTACCCCTGTTCTGGAAAAGTATGATCAAAGTATGGGTCATGGTAACTCTGCTTCGAAGATAGTTCCTGACCTAAAGTTACTAAGGACCATGGGGCCAATTCAAGATGACTGTCGTAGCTTGCACGCAGTTCTGAGTGCATGATGCTTCATCTCGAGGACCATATGCCACATTCCAAGAGCAGCAGGGTCCCGGCACTTGCAACATGTGGGATAAGCCATGCATGTGGCGGCCACGCATGACATATCACAGCCGCATGGTGCAACTCGCTGCCAGCGACAAGCAGCTCCCCAAATCACCCTGCCCTGGACCACCCTGGTACACATCAGGGGGCATGGTGGCAGGACAGATGGCATAGGTGTCTGGGGGCATGCAACAGAGACAGATCCCCAGGGTCCCACATTATAGGAGGGTTGGGGTAGGGGTGAGTGTGTGGGGGCATGGAGGACATCATGGTGCCTTTAGTGCGGCACTGCGTGGCGGCATCCGATGGTGCCAGCCATCAGATGACACTTAGGACAGCTCCAAGCTGTTGTACCTTCATTACACCACTGCATATCCTGGAATCGCAACTGTGGTTATGAAAACCACCCTCCTGGAGTTGGGCTATGTTGCTGTTGTAACCCACAGTTGCGCCAGGCGTTGCAGGCTGCAGCATAAGTGGTGAAATATCCTGCAACTGTCACAGCCCACCTTGGAATTGGGCCCCATGTCCTAAGCATACTTTACCACTGTCATTTTGAGTCCCACTAGCCTCAGCCAAGGTGTAGCATGGCTTATGTGTCTGGCTGGTGGACTGATACATTCAGCATCCGAGGTGACAAATGATGCTGAATGCAGCCCATGGGCCCCGTCATGCAGAGTCACTAAGCAAGGCATTGCTTGTTTCATTCTGTTGGTCTTTCAGGGACTATACTGCAGCTACTGAGGACAGTAATAAATGATGCATTACATGGGATATACTATGGTTGTTCACCCACATTTCTCTGCTATTTTCTGAGACAATAAATTTAAAAACAGGTTGGTGACCATGGGTCATTTCAAATTATTAGAATCTTATGCATCTTACCCAGTGTTACACATTGCACTATTTATATTTGTTTAGTTGAAAAACAAATTTGAGACACACATAACGAAAGTGCTGACTGCATGACAGGGCCCTCCACCCTCAATATCATTGCAGATGTTATAACTGACACATTTTGGAAAAGTAAGATCAAAGCATGGGTCCCGTAACTTTGCCTCAAAGTTAGTTGCCTGAATGCAGCCCATTTTTTAATGGTCACACTGGACAAGATGGACAACAATGTAACTGACCTTTTGCACCACTGTAATTAGTTTTTAAAGGTCACACTGAGCAAGACACACATCAATGTAACTGACCCTTTGCCCTACTGTAATTTATTTTAATGGTCACACTGTGGAAGATGAACAAGGACATTGACACTCTGCAGTCTGTACCACCACTACAGTGCCTCAAAAAGAACACATTTTTTTTAATTGTAACCCCCGCCTCTTATTTAACCAGCTGGCACACATCCCATAGCCTAGGGAAAAGAAAAGGGTGGGGAACAAAGCGATGATATGCAGATGTAGTAGAAAAACACAAGGTGTGTGTACATACTAGATACAACCAGACCTATACCAGAATCCAGGTCCTGAGGAGAGAAAGTTTGCTAAGGGCTATGCTAGGTTTGCACTTCTGGACAGGGTACCCAGTAAATCCACAGAGGAAGCATTAACTAGATTGTCCATACCAGACTGAGATTCTAGAGTGTGGCTTTATGCTGAAACACAGTTGGAAAACAAAAGCAAAGATGGACCCCCAAGGGTTTACACTGGCACAAGGCAATGCAGAACACATCTGTAGAAACAGTACTCGAACCTCCCATATTACATAGGATTAAACTCTGGAATGTGGAACTAGCTACAGTGAACACACAAACTTCTCCTCGACATGGCACTAGGCCAGTACTTAGAACAGTTCCCATATAACATAGGCTTAGACGTCGGGAAAATTGTAGAACTAACACTGACACACAAAATCTTCTGGAAAGGTGGCACTAGGTCAGTACTTGGTACATTTCCCATATTGCATAGGATAGGAATGTGGCACACGGGCCACTACGGAGCACTCAAGGCTCAAAACTTGCAAAACCCATATACAAGGGGTAAACTGGAGAAACCCATGTACAAGGGTAAGACTTCTTCAAGCACTGGCCACATACACTGACAGAAAACAGACACCCTTACAGAACCTGAAGTCCTTGTCAGTCCCCTTCAGTCCCACGTGGGATAAAGGCACAGGAACTCCTGGAGATGGTTTCCACCTCTTCACTAGTCAGGAAAAGTTGTCCTCCACTAGAGTGAAAAAACTGGTTCTCATTAAAGCCCACACTGCTCACTCACTGAGTTCTGGCACTGAACTGACTTCAGAATTCTAAAGCTCTCACACTCACAGCCAGCTGTGGTGTATGCTGCTGCAAGAGTTCTAAATGACATCACCTCTCAGATGAAACCAAGCAGCAGAGAGGACAGAGTGAAAATCCATTTAACTAGATAATCATTAGCTGCCTTCCCTACTCAACACTGATACTGAAAGGATTCTAGTAACCCCAGGAAACAGGTGGTTATACTTGCCCCTAGTGAGGTAAATGATTGTCTGCAGTCTTTCCACCACCAGCACCAGGCCATCCTACCCTCTGTGTTACCTACGGAGAGGATGATCAGCCCTTTCCTACCATGTGCTAGGCACAGGCAGGCAACACTAAAGGCACAGAGGCCAGCGGCTGAAACTTCAGCCCCTACTCTACGATCTATCTATCAAGATCAGTAGCTCCAAGAAACTGACTGAAGCATGCCCTAATAGACCAGAACTGTGGTCCCTACTGCAGGTCAGGACCACAGCCTGTCTATTCTAGCCCTCTGGGGAAAATCTGTCTGACCAAGCTGCCCACAGGGGAACCTCCCCAAACCCAGGGTACCTACAAACCAAAAGCACCAGCAGGAACAATACATTACAATGCATTACATTTCCACACTTTCCACTTACACCTGTGAAGAAAAACGTCAACACCATGTTAACAACAACAATTCTAAAAACTCTAAGCAAAAACAGAAGAGGAACTCAGATGAGCTCCACACCTCTTCGTTTCTTCTCTTCTTTCTTCTTCAGAAACACCTGAAAGAGAAGAAAAACACAAAAACCACATTCTGCATACCACACAGTGTCTAAACCTCCACATGAACAATGAAGAATCAAAAAATATTTTTAGAAAAGTACAGAGGTAGAAAACTGGAAAAGCAGACATTTATACAACACATTTGAGGGGATGGAATGTCCTAAATGTCCCATATTAGTGACAGAATGTTGTTGCCCTAGGGCAAGGTCTATAAAAGAGTCTCTCCTGGGCCAGAGCCCCTGAAGAATAGTCCTGAAACAGGGCAGGGCCTGAAAAGCAATGCAATCTATGGGAGAGTCTTTGAGGACAGTTCAAACAGTTTGTGGTAATCTACCAGATGTAGGGTGTGTTGTGCAAAGTCAGAACATAGAAAAGACGGGTCTTACTAGTTCCTTGAAGATCAAAACAAGATTACCTTACTTCCCAAGTTGAAGACTCTCACCCACCAGGCGGTATCTTTGGATACAGCTGGACTGATGTCCTCTGGGAAAACAGGTGACAAAATGGGAAAACAGCTGGCTGATGTCATCTTGGAAATCAAACCATGGAACAGGAAAACAGCTGGGATTATGTTATTTTGGAAATCAAACCATGGAACAGGAAAACAGCTGGGTTGATGTCATCTGGGATACCAGGTGATGAATCAGGAAAACAGCTTGGATGAGGTCATCTTGGAGGCCAGTCGATGGAAATGTGAAAACTCTGCTGGGCTGATGAATCTGGACACACCTTGGATCCTGGAACACCAGTAGGCTGCATCTTCCTCCTTGGATACTGTTGCTGCTGGATGACGGACACTGCTCTGCCACTGCTTTGCTTCCCTCAGGGCATGCTGGGCATATTCATAGGGAATGGCACCATTAAGGGTAATACTACTTGGGGTTATGTGCAAGAACTATGAAACAATCTGGGCATTCAAAGTTGATGTTGTGGAATGTCTCATTCCCTGCCTTACCACAATTTGAACAGTGTACATAAACAAAGTTCTGCCAAATTCCAGAATTTCAGTCAATCACTAATGACTCTATCTCTGACACATGGTGCTGCACCAGGATCCAGATTTTGCTTGCCTTTTCCAATAACCAGGATTGCCTGTTCTGTTCAATTTCCTCCTAGAATCTATGAGGAAAGGTAGGAAAGGACCTCCCATATATGGTGTGGGCCCTCCTACATACCAGTCTCTCCTCTTTACTACTCTTCACAAGTATATGACCCATGGCTCGGCTTGAGGTGGCCAGTTCTAGTCAAGCCAGTGCCAAATACTTGACGAACAAAGAACTTGTCCCGACCATTTCCGTGGGCAGGACAGTGGCGCCATCTTCTCTCTCTCTCTCTGACTCCTCTGAGGCAAGAGCTTGAGGCCATAAACTGAGACCTTCAACATGAAGATACACATCCTCATCCTTCTCTTCCTCACTTAGGATCTGGGCCCAGAAGTGGGCAGTCATCCTCACTCCCAAGACAGTCCTGTCCTCACTGGGCTGGAGGTAGACACCTCCCATTTCAATGTCTCTCGAAGTTCGTCCTCTCCTACTAGGCTAGGGCTAGGACCCTCCATCCATGGGTCCATGGATCCTTCCATCGCACTGCCCATCTGGGACACAGGTGTGAAAGCATCTCTAGGTGTCTGCCATTGCAGTGGATCCATACTCTCTCCTTCTGTGTCACACTCTAAGCGCCTCCCCAACAGGTTCAACCTGGTGCTGTGTGGTGCTGCTTGCAGGGTTTCCTATTTTGGTCCAAGTTGGAGCCAATCAAATTTGTGATGCCCTTTCTTGTGGTGCACCCTTGCTCATACCATACTTCACAAGGCAATCCAAACAGTGAGGTATCAGAAACACATCCTTTCCAGCCCTGAGGCACATAATGCATAGTATCCTGGATAACTAGGGATCGCAACATCTGGAGGCAACCCTTCATCATAGAGAGTTCTCTTTAGTTCCTTAGAGTAGCAGTCTCCTCTGCTAGCATAGCTCGGGCATGATCCAGGTAGTGGGATATTCCTGAAACCATGTCTGCAATTAAAACACATAAAAGTTTGTTGTTAATATTTGATTACAAGTCTCAGCACAGACTCACAAAATATCTCCCTGCTGCTCTGTTTACATTGCTAACCCTGCCCTGTAATGGCGGCAGTAGCTCTGCTCATGCATCAGATCTGTTTCTGGCTCAAAAACTGCGCATCCGACCTTTTCTGCTGCTGATTTTGTTCAAATTGTATCACGATTATACTGCTTATACACCTCTCAGCACATTCATATGATTTTACAGGACTTGCGATTAGCACACGAATCAACTATTTACAAATGCTAAAAATCACTTACAAGCCAAAGTATTTCTTTTACAGGATTGCCTGTTTGTTGCAGCCTAAAATACAACTCACAGTCTCTCACTTGCTTAGAACATTTTACTGTTGCTGAACCCATCATAATGCTTACAGTCTATGCTCAGAATTTTGTTTGTTGTGCTTGCTGTTCCAACTCCCAGTCCTTCTTTTGCAAAACAATCTCACTGCTTGCACACAGATTCAGCTGGCTTGAAAATCACAACACAGTCTGAAGCACAATTATTTGGGCTGGTACTCACTAAAATCAGTAGCTGGCCTTCTCCGGTGGAAATGTTTGGCCTGGTGCCAATCCTGGAAGGCCTCTGGGGTGAACTGGGCTGGTGATCCCACCAATTGTTACCACGAATACCACTCTCACTTTCCAGTCTGTCGGATAATGGGTTGAGCCCTAATTTTAACAGCAAAACTCTGTATTTCACAGAATAGAACATTTGCAACCCCTCAATGGTTGATCCTGGTCTGACCAGCTAGTACAGCACTCACTCTCTCTAACACTGGGCTGCACTCTGAAGTTGGCTAGGGAGGGACTGACTGCAGTCGCACCAATCACTGGGTGCCATGCAAATGAGCCTCTCTCTCTCTCTCTCTCTCTCTCTCTCTCCTATGTGCTCTTCCTCCATGGTGATCATTGAGAAGGAAAATTTAAACTGCAAACTGAACTTTTTCTCAGCTGCAATTTCAAGGCGGAGTGCCGCTTCTGACCATTTTCACACACAGAACTTGACTATTTCTTTATCAAATCCCCAATTTGCACACAAAGCACATGAAACTTCCAGAGCACATTTCTTTCATTGTTTCCTAAAGTCCGCAATACTTTTAGCAATTAAAACTTGAGATTAAAGTTCTGTAGAAATGTCTTGATGCAGGGACAGGACATACACTTTCTGGCTTTACACTCCATTGTTGAGTTGGCACAAGCTCACAGCAGCATTGTAAAGCAGACACACAGTGGCACATATGGATGGCACTATCCTAAGCAGATCATTCTGTGACAAGCTTCCTTTCCAATGTTGCACTACCAAACTGCCAGACAGATAAAATACTGGCCATACCTAAACAAACAATCTACTGTTCTCTCCCCAAATTAAACAACATAGACGGATGGGCCCCTCTTTTGTAACCCCCACTGTCCCTTATTTAACCAGCCAGCATACCTCCCATAGCCTAGAGGAAAAGAGAGGGGGGGTACAAAGCAATGATATGCAGATGTAGCAGAAAACACATGGTGTGTGTACATACTAGCCACAACCAGACCTATACTAAAACCCAGGTCCTGAAGAGAGCGTTTGCTAAGGGCTATGCTAGGTTTGCACTTCTGGACAGGGGTACCCAGTAAATCCACACAGAAAGCATTAACTAGATTGCCTGTACCAGACTGGGATTCTAGAGAGTGGCTTTATTCTGAAACACAGTTGGAAAACAAAAGCAAAGATGCATCCCTAGAGTTTACACTGGCACAAGGCAATGCAGAACACATCTGTAGAAACAGTACTTGAGCCTCCCATATTGCATAGGATTAAACTCTGGAATGTGGAACTAGCCACGGTGAACACACAAACTTCTCCTCGACATGGCACTAGGCCAGTACTTAGAACAGTTCCCATATAACATAGGCTTAGACATCCAGAAAATTGTGGAACTAGCCACTGTGAACACACACAAAATCTTCTGGAAAGGTGGCACTAGGCCAGTACTTGGTACATTTCCCATATTGCATAGGATAGGAATGTGGCACATAGGCCATAGAGCACTCAAGGCTCAAAACTTGCAAAATCCACATACAAGGGGTAAACTGGAGAAACCCACATACAAGGGGTAAGACTTCTTCAGGCATTGGCCACATGCACTGACAAAAACAGGCACCCTTACAGAAACTGAAGTGCTGAACTGGTCACTCCAGATGGGGAGAGGGACTCCACCTTTGCTTCCACATCCATACCCAGTCATTGTTTCAGAGTTACACCTCACAAATACTGAAAAAGTAGAAAATGATGCTACAGTAGTAGCCAGAGACATTGCCAGCTATTTCCTGCAATTTCTATAATATTTCTAGAGAAATCTCCTGCTTTCTGCATTTCCACAGTAGGGGCAGCGGAGAGAAACTCTATAGAAATTTCACAAAATATCTGGAAATAGCTCGCAATGTCTGTAGCTACTATTGTATCTTGAAATGTTTATCACATTTAACATCAGGCACACCACTAGGGTGTAAGGTTAAAGTCCTGAACAAAAGCCAAGCCACACATGGGATGTCCACTGTTGTCAGAGACCTTTAAAACACAAACTTCTTGAGAAATCCTCACAGAAATGGGTGAAATGGTTCCTTTATCAAAGTCCCTCACAGAAAATGGCAGGTGCATATCCTGGGTAACTCTCACACAGAAATCTACTCACAGTTGTAGACACAGGGAGCGCTCACCAAAGTTCTGGGTTGGATCAGGGATTGCCCCAAAATCCACATCAGTCACCTTCATCCCACATGGAATGAATGCACAGGAACTCCTGGAGACAGTTTCCACCACTTCACTAGTCAGGAAAAGCTGTCCTCCACTAGGGTGAGAAAACTGGTACTCATCAGACTCACACTGCTCACTCTCTGAGCTCTGGCACTGATCTGACTTCAGAATGTTAAAAGCTCCCATAATTGCAGCCAGCTGTGGCTTATGCTGCTGTGAGAGTTCTAAATGACATCACCTCTCAGTTCTCAGCTGAAACCAAGCAGTAGAGAGGGACAGAGTGAAAATCCATTTAACTAGATAATCTAGCTGCCTTCCCTACCCAACACTGGAACTGATGGGATTCTAGTAACCCCAGGGAATGGGGGGATTACATAATGATCACACTGGGCAAGACAGTCAAGGTATCTGACCCTTTCCACTACTATTTAATTGTTTTTAATGGCAACACTGGGCAAGATGAACAAGGACACTGACACTCTGCAGTCTGCACCACTATGGTGGCGCAAGAAAAGAACTGACTTTTTAATGGTCACACTCGACAAGACAGACAAGAACATGTGACCCTTTGCACCACTGTAATTTTTTTTTAATGTATAACCCCTAGGTGGCGCTATCCCAAGGGCTATTACCCCTGTCTGCTTGGCTGCTAACAGGTTAAGGGGCCTAGGTCTATGACGGGTGCCATCACCCAAAGTTCAGGGTTGGTTGTGACTAATCTAACAAGTCACAGCCCTCTGGGACTCTGTGACCCCCTTTTTCTCCTACTAGTGGCCACACAGTACACAACAGTAACTTTCCCAATACCCCAGATATACAATCCACATACATTTGTACTTGGCACTTACCCCAGGACTGGTTCCTTCAACTTGACTCTGGGGACCCCTGTAAAATAAGGTGATGCAGTACAGTAGCAACAATCCAATACTTTCAGCATAAGCCGACACCACAGTCAATGTAAATTGCAGAAACAAACAGATCTGATTTATTCAAGGGACTGTAACAAGGAAGGGGAAAATCAGGTTAATTAGCTTAAACACATTAATAATCACAGTACTGCGCATGCATAGAGTCCCACTCAGTCACATTCTCTGGGTACACAGGATGGAGAAAGGCTAGCCAGGTCCATTGCAGCTGGTTGGGGCCCTGTTGATGGAAAAAAGAACATGCACACACAATTTGTAATCCGAAGCCAGATGGCTCAGTTCGTGGAAAGAAAAGCACAAATGATCAGTTGGCACACTTTGATTAAACAAGAGTTGCAGGGAGCTACAACTGATAATTACTCACAATACCCAGGCTAAACATAGGAGGGCTGAAGGATGATCTCCTGAATTACCAGAGGAAGCAGGACCCTTGATGATGGATCTTTCTGTGCAGCAAGGTAGTAGGGACCCTCATGGCAGGGCCTATCTGCATCAGGCAGCTCAGATTCAGTCCAATTCTGGCTGGGAAAACAACTTCCAGCCCTGGCACACAGTTTACAGCAAATAGGGAAACCAGATTGTGATTCCCTTCCAGCACATAGCACAATCATATGTAATGGAAAGTTTACTGTACCAGGCAGGCAACTCCTCAGTCCCGATTGCAAAATCACTGCTAAACCTGGAGCACTTCAGTGTCTACAGTCCTGACAGGCCGATCGCTTTCAGCAAAATCTTTGGTCTTCTACATGGTAAGCCTGGCCCCAACAGCAACAGCTTATTTTCCTTCAGAAACTTTGGATTCAGTCCAAAACCATACTCCTCTCCTTTCAGGGCAGAATTCAAACAAGTAGGCCAGTAGTCAGGCCTTCACGATTCTCCTGAGTGAACTGATCAGCAAACTGGCTGCTCGCGCACTCAGAGCTCCTTCTCTCTCCAGCTCTCAACTTGAATCTGGCTTGCTGCAGGCAGCTCAGGGCTTCCACTCAGATCCAAATGGTTCAGTTGGTCGGTTCAGATGTCAGTCAAAGCAGTGCTCCTCTATAAGCCAGAAACTACATTACCCAGAGTCTCTCCTCACACAGCCCCATTTCAGTAGGCTCCACTTCAGAGTCCCAGTCCTGACTGGCCCAAAGCAGGCTCCATTTTAGAGTCCTTTGTTCTGATTGATCCCATTCAGCAGTGCGGTACCAAAATGGTAAAGCAAACAGACAGAGTCCAGGCTGCAAGAAAACAGGTTAGAACAAACTGCATTTTCATTATCACTCTAAACAATTCCCAGCAATTGGTTACATCATAAAGAGCTCCCTCTGCACAATTAGCGACGATAGAAATGGAGCAATTTGTCAGCAGCTCAAGTGGGACTTGAGCAGGAAACACACAGACCCCCATCTAAATTAATTATGTCTGCTAGAGACAGCTCTTAGAAAGTACACAAAGGCTCCAAAAGCACTCGCTATGAGGCCATTTAAAATGGCTTAAGCGCCGAACACCATCCAGCTTGGAGCACTTAGGCAAGCTTCTGGAAGACTTTTGGGAACCCCATTTGCGGGGGTTACAAATCGTCACATTGGGCAAGATGAACAATGACACTGACACTCTGCAGTTTGCACCACTACGGTGACTCGAGAAAACTGATTTTTTTTATGGTCCCACTGGACAAGACGGACAATGTAACTGACCTTTTGCACTAATGTAATTTGTTTTTTGTTGTTGATTACACTGGGCAAGATGAACAATGAAAGTGACACCCTGCAGTCTGAACTGTGCATCAATTTTAATTTTATTACTGACTAAAAAAAACTGCCTGCCCTTTACCCTTTAGTTTTATAATATATATAATATCTCTTTTCTTTAACATTATCAGTTTTTTTTTTACTTAAGATTTTCCATTTTTCAGTTGACTTGATTCGGTTGCTCTGAGTTTTTCTACCTACTCAGTCCCCACAACAACCTCCAGCCCCAGTGAATCAGTATCCTATCAGTAGTCCCTCTCCACAAGTTTCCAGTCCCAACCCACTGAATTTAAACACTTTTGTTTTCTTATTTTTTATGTTATTGTTCTGTTCACATCTTGCAGTTTAGTTTAGTACAACCCCGACAGCATTCATTCAGCCGTCCTCCTCTGCCTGTGCCCTCCACAAGGTAATATCTCGCCCCCTCCACCACACCTGACTTTACTGCATGCATGCATTCAGACTTAATTTTCTTTTATAGGTCTCTCTCCTCCTTCCTTTCTGGTGGACTGGATTTAGCTGTGCCAAAGCACCCCCAAATGTGCAAACAAGTACCAAAAAAATCAAAGTGCAAGTCTAGCAAACTCAACCAGAATGCTGTGTTGCTCGCTGTCCCTGATCTGTGGTGAAATGATGCCTCTTCCATTGGGCGCCGTGCTGAGAGACTTCTAGCTCCACCCCTCACCGCATCAGCCAACAGCCAACACTGACAGGCAGTTTCAACTCTGCTATAGGCTGCCTAGCCTGTTAGTCCAGCTAAATCTGTTGATCCGGCTAAATCTGACAAATTGCAACCTTTTGCTCTGACCTGAAGACTTTCTCTGCTCGCTCCTGCCTGGCAAGTGCAAGTATTTTGGAATGCTGGCCAGCAGCCAGCCACATGATTACCATGTGTGACAATCAGGTGACTGCCAGCCAGGCTCTGGGGAAAAATATTTGTGTGCAATGTGGTTTACTTTTAAAAGCACAAATACTGTTATGAAATATGCCGGTATTCGGTTTTGGTTTAGCAATTTAAATACAAACATATTCGAGGGTATTTGTGCCGAATAATATGCAGCTTGCACAGCCCTACCAGTGATTGTAATCCATAATACTCCAGCAACTGTATGCAACAAAGGTTGATCATTAATTCACACCTACTGTATCTTCAGAGTTTTAAAAATAGATTGAACCATATATAAAAATCATAATGCACAGTTTATTTTATTTTTATTTATTTTATTTCAGATCTTGGATTAACCATTTGAGCTTAGAGCTCTTTACATAGGTTCCATGTTAGTACATTTAGAACAAGTAGGTGATTATACAGAGGACTGAGACAAACAAGGCAACAGAATTAGAATGAGAACATTGAGGTGCCTTTGGTCTTTAAACAAAGGAATGCAAAAATACAGCGAAAATCATTGTTGAACCTAGTGGACTTATATACAGGACAGCAATGATACAACTCCACAGGATTTTGTTTATTTTCAAAAATATTAACACATATCATTGAGAGTGTTTCACATTGGCTGCAACCTCAGCTCTGGAATATCCACCAGAGATCAGTTCTTGATGCTCCCTCTGTCAGTGCTTTCAGGATTGGACTGAAAATCAGGATCTTCAGATAGGCCTATTAGTGTAGCTTAGTCCTTGTTATTCTATTTGATGTGGCTGTTGTGATCTTTCATTTGTTTATTACTATTGGTCTAGTTCCCCTTGCATTCAATACACAAAGACAAGGGTCCTGGATTTCAGTAGGGCAGCTTTAAAGACATGGGAAACTGCCTCAGTGAATGCCTCAAAGAGGGAAGGCAGAGGGGAGAAGAAGCTCAATGGATAAAAATTAAGGAGTGTATAGCCCAGGCAATGGCATGCTGTTTGAAGGAAGTGAACAAGGGAAAGAGGAGAAAGAGACAGCTATGGTTCCTCAAGGAGGTAACAAAGGCAGTGAAGGAGATGGAAACAGCATTTAAAAAGTACAAGGAGACCCAGAAGGATGACAACAGGGAGGTATATCTGACAAAACAAAGGGAGGTAGATATTAGGGTGAGGGCAGCTAGCACACTAACATAGGAGAACAACATTCAAAAACAACGCTAACACCCACGCAATGCCTACAGTGCAACATCAGTAGCCAGTCATGGCAAACAGACATTAATCAAGAAGGCGGTACTTGTCCTGAAAGGGGAGTTCCTGGAAAGGAACACGAACATATAAATGAAGTGAATCAATCCACAATAAGGTGTATTGCAAAACTGCAAAACCATGCTCAGTGTTCACAGAGTGCTGTATTGCATGGGACAAATCTTCACAAAGGAATTCCGCTGTTCACCATTACCTCGGTGCTTTGGTCACCTGATCTTCCTCAGGGGCATGGTTAGGACAAACAGAACATGTCAATAACGACACTTTTATATGGCCTTTCCAATGACATCATAAGGAAGTGTTGTACAAATCAACAATAATTTGATGTCAGAATGAAATATTCATATTATTACAATAAAAGAATAAAAATACAAAATTACAGACTTCTAATTCAGGAAGTAGGCACAGTAGTCTTACATTGTCATTCACAGTAGTTAGTAGCTTGCATTGAAAAATGGTCATTTCAAACCTGTCTGGGAAGAAAAAGATAGAAAGAATGCTGCTGTCATCCGCCAGTGCTGACTCGGGCTGAAATCAGGGACCAAATATAGAAATAAGGTCTGAATCTGAAAGAAAGCAAATTAAATATCATTAGTTCACTCTATACTGTTTCACCTTTGGATCTAAAGAACATTAGTTATCCACAACCCTTATAAAAGTGGAACAGTCAGCACCCAGGCACCGTGTCAAACATTCTGCTTCGTGTTTGGGGGTGTTGGGCAAAAACTTTTCATGTTTGCATTACAGAGTCCCTGCTGAGTTCCTGTTTAAGGAAAGGTTTGGCGCTAATAATATAGAAACATAGAAGTAGTCAGCAGATAAGGCCCACCTGGCCGCCTAGTCTGCACTGATATTTTTGTTTATAGTACCTCACCAACACCATTTAAGTCCTCAGATTTCTCTTACATTTTCTTCGGTACTAAGATTTCTTTATGCCTATGCCATATTGTCTTGAAGCCTGTGATTGTTTTAGCTTCCGCCACATCTGCCAGGAGTTGGTTTCAAGCTTCCACCACTCTGTCTATGAAGAAAAACTTCATAACATTCCCTCTAAGTGCCCCTCCCCACCAGCTTCATTGAGTGACTGCTAGTTCTCATTCATCTTTTCTTTGGGAAAAAACTCTTCCTGTACCTTGATTTCACTAGTGAGATATTTATATGTTTCTGTCATGTCTTCCTTTGCTCTCCTTTCCTCTATGGAGCACATGTTCATTTCCTTGAGTTATTTCTTATAGGGCTTCAGGTGCAGGCCTTGCACCGGAGTGTCCATCCTGTTGCAGATTTTGGTATCATCTGTAAACAGGCAAACCTTCCCTGCCAATCCTTCTGCAATATAGCTGAGAAATATGGGCCTAGTAATGACCCCTGTGGTACCCCACCAGTCACTGTGCCTTCTCCCGTGTGGACACCATTTACCACCACCATCTGACTTCTGTCTTCTAGCCAGATCTTTACCCATCTAACTATCTTTGGGTCCATCCCAAGACCACTTCATTTATTCACTAACCTTCTGTGGGGAAGGTGATGAAGGCTTTGCTGAAATCCATGTAGGTCAAGTCTACTGGCCCCCGATCCACTACCCTGGTCACCCAATCAAAGAACTCGATCAGGCTGGTTTAGCAGGATCTCCTTGGATCCTGTAGTCCATTGGCCTCTAGGAATTCCACCACTTCCTTCAGCGCGTCTTCTTCACTTTGCCCACCACAGAAGTCAGGCTGACAAGTCTGTAATTCCCTGCCTCCTCCCTGCTTCCACTTTTGTGACAGGTTGAAAACACCATCAGAGGTGCAGCTAGCTCCTCTCTGAGTTCCCTCAGCACCCTGGGGTACACTCCGTTGGGTCCCATTGCCTTGTCCATTTAATCACGATAATTCCCTTAGGATCTTCCCTAACATAAAGGGCTTGTGTCCAACTCCTTCATCTTTTGCTCATACAGTATCTTCTAACACTGGTCCACTATCTGGCCCTTCCACCATGAATACCAAGCAGAAGTATCTATTTAGCTTATCTGCACTTTGGTAATCTTTCTCCACCAAACCCCTCCTTCCCCTTTAGCCTAACTGTGTCTCCCTTGGCTTTTTCTTGTCCTCTATGTATCTGAGGAGTGTCTTGTCCCCCTTTTAAATTGTTTGGCTTTATTTTCTTCTTTTAATGCTTTAGCCTTCCTGACCTCCCTCCATGCCTCATTTTGCTTTTCCTGACAGATATCCCTATCCTCCTCCTTCTGAGTGATTTTGTATCTGATAAAGACCCATTTTTGCCCTTACCTTCTCTGCCACTTCTCTTGAAAACCAAAGTGGTCTTCTTTGTGAGTTTGCACATGCGCTGCAAACTGCTTGGAATAGTGACTTTGAGGGTTGTGACACTGTCTGTCCAATGCAGAGTGCTCTGCAAGGGGCTCAGCAGTATTGCACCAGGCTGATCCTGGTGCTGTTTTCTAAAGTGGTCTGCACTGAAAAGGCCGCACCAATTATGTGGCAGCTTTTCTTTTCATCTGCAGGTCACTGCAGAGCAAACAACTATTTCCGTCATGATGTCCCAACCTCCTCCCACCTCACCACCTCACCAGTCCCTACCAGAAGGTGGGAAAATGCACTTTCCTCATCTGCATCCTCCATGTCCCGCTGTCTCCATTGCTGTATTTTCTCCCACCCGTGTGGAGCAGGCCACAGCCTAAGCTCTGTACATGGTGGGAGTATTTAGTCTTAGAGGCACTTGTACTCTAAGCATGATTGATTGGGCTAGCGGATCCCCACCCCGACTGCTGACATCAGGGTGCTCAATCCCCATGTCAGCATGTATCCCCTCATCCTTTAATGTGGCACACTAGAAGCCCACCAGTGTGCCAAAACTCCTGTCATGTTTCTGACACCAGGATGCCCACTCCCGGTGTTGGATGAGCCCATGCCCTTTATTCTCTGACCTCAGGGTGCCCAATCCCGGGTCAGCATTGATCAGTCCCTTGATTCCCCCGATACTGTGGCACACTAGAAGCCCAACCCAGTGTGCCAAAATCCATATAGTTTACCTGAAAGAAAGAAAACAGACCACAAGATCTTTTTTTTAACCTGAAAAAATAAAAGGTCCCTCCTCGTTCCCACAGGCCTCCTGCCCCAACCCACACCGTCCCTCTGTATTCCCACCTCCCCGCACCCCCACCCATACTTACCTTCGAGGTCAGGAGTAGTGATCTTCGTGGACTGGGAACACGTCTGCACTCTTTAAAGCCAAACTTTGAACTGAATTAATGCTGGTAATCTATATAATGGCAGGCAATAGGGGTTTCAATTTAGCTTGATCTCTGTCATTTTTGGGAGTTTTGGTCCCAAATTTTCAACATTGAGTTCTTGGGACCCCACCTCATAAACACAGTCACTGCCATTTTGTTTCTCAGTCCCAAAGGTGATTTTGCGGTCACTGCATGGAATCACCTTTTGGGAGCAATTAATAAAATAACAGTGCCACTGTTCATAAGGTGGCGTCCCAAAAGCCTTGTGCAAATTTGGTGAAAAACTCCCAAAATGACTGCATTACAAGTGTCCATTGCACAGTTTCTGCGCACACTCATAAAATCATCTGTTTTAAGGTTTTCACTCAAAATTTCCAACATTGCCATTTTCACACCTTATGAATAGTACAGCTATCATTTTTGTATCCTTCCCAAAATGTGTTTTGCATCTGAGGCATAGAATGGCGTGGTCACTGTGCAAAATCCACTTTCATGACAGATTAACAAAATTCCAGTGTCACTGTTCATGAGGAGGTCCCAAAAGGCCATGTTGAAAATCTGGTGAAAACATTCCAAACAAGCATTTGTCAATGCCAAACATTCGCTTGCAGGTATTTGCAGTGGTGTTTGGCACCTATGGTGCTTTACCCTAATGCCCTGTCGATTGCTGGTATTTGCACAATAAATTGTCAGCATGACCTGTTTGTTACCCCATTATGCGATACATAGGTGGAAACACGTTTTGGGCAGGATGTGAAAATGACAGCTGTACTGCTCATAAGGAAGTGTGGTAAAATGCCAATGTTGAAAATCTGGGTGGAAATATTGAAAATTGGCAAACCTACGACGTGCATGGCAACTGTGCAACACACACTCATAAAACAGTCATTTTAGGAATTGTTTCACCAAATTTTCAACATTGCCATTTTAAAACCTATGCTAATGAACAGTGTCACTGTGATTTTCTTACTGTGTCTCATACATTGATTTCGACACGGACTGCACCATTGTGCACTACATGGGGAAAGACATTTTGGCAGGATGTGAAAAATGACAGCTGTACTGCTCATAAGGAGGTGTGGTAAAATGGCAATGTTGATAATCTGGAGTGAAAATATTGAAAATCATGCAAACTTACGGCGTGCGTAGGAACTGCATAGCGTAGACTCATAAAACAGTCATTTTAGGAATTTTTCACAAATTTTCAGCACAGCCATTTTAAGACCTCTGCTCATGATCAGTGTCACTGTGATTTACTTAATGTGTCCCATACATTGATTTCACACTGACTGCGCCATTATGCGCTACATGGGTGGAAACACGTTTTGGGTGAGATGTGAAAATGACAGCTGTACAACTCATAAGAAGATGTGATAAAATAGCAATGTTGAAAATCTGGAATGAAAATATTGAAAATTCGCAAACTTACGAGCCTGCATAGGAATGCACAACACACGCTAAATAAAACAGTCATTTTGGAATTTTGCACAAATTCTCAACATGGGGTTTTGGGACCCTTCTCATGAATGATGTCACTGTCATGACATTATCCAAGGCTGAAGGGTGATTTCACGCAGTGACTGCGCGGTGCCTGCGAAATCACTCTTCGGGCCTGAATAATGCCATGGCAGTGACATCATTCATGAGAAAGGGTCCAAAACCATGTTGAAAAGTTTGCAAAAATTCCAAAAATGACTGAGATATGCAATAAAGTTGAAACCTCCCTATCTAGCCCATTATAGAGCTTACCTGCATTTCCTCAGTTCGCGGTTGGCTTTGAAGAGTGCAGGCGTGTTCCTGGTCCACCAAGATCGTCGGAGGTAAGTATGGGGGTGGGGGTGGGGGATGCTGGGTGCTCAGTGGGTGGGTGCAGGTTGTGGGAGGGGCCTGGGAGACATGCAGCGGGACCGTTTCTGTTTTACAGGTTAAAAACAAAAAAAGACTACGAGGGACATTTGCCATGCTGGGGTGGGCTCCCAGCATGGCAGAGAAGAATGTTGTGGGGGCGAGGCCGACTGGGATTGAGCACCCCGTTGGCAAACTACGAGGGGGTGGCGAGGCAGGCAGGGATTGGGCACCCCATCAGCAATCAAACAAGCGGTTTGCCACACTGGGGTGGGCTCAGCGTGGCAGCAGTATAACTGGGGGTCGTGGAGCTGACGGGGATTGGGCACCCGTTGGCAAACAATGTTGCCATGCTGGAATTATAGGCTCAGCGTGTACGAAAGCTTTAAGGGGGCGTAGCCGGACATGCGCGGGGGCGTGGCATGTGACACGAGGGGAGTGGTGCTCAGTAAGGCAGCGGTGTTTTTCTTTGAAGCAAAGACCACCGCTGTCATACTGAGCTGCTGCACCCATTGGTGCAGGATCGCCACGCCTGCTCAACTGAGCAGTGCATTGGGTGGGAGAGGCACACCTCAAGTGTGCTACTCTCCCAATACATTCTTTGCACATGCTTGCAAGTGAGCGTAAAATGACTGCGTTACATGCGTGCGTTACACCGTTTTTATGCACACTCATAACTTTGCCACTTTTCAATATTTTCACTCCAGATTTTCAGCATTGCCATTTCTACACAGCTGCTCATGAACAATACAACTGTCATTTTTCACATCCTGCCCAAAATGTTTTCGCACCTGTGGTGCTGAATAGCACACTAAGCTGTCTTGAAATCACCTTTGGGATTGAGTAACAAAATGATACTGCCACTGTTCATGAGGTGAGGTAACAAAAGCCCATGTTAAAAATTTGGAGCAAAATACCAACAAACGCCTGGGGTGTTGGGGTTTCCAACCATAATGCCCACCCTTAAAATGCAAGGCAGAGGAATATACACAAAAAATAGGGAGGCATGTACAACAACAATATCAACAGCAAACTTTTGACATTGAAAAATCCTTGCTCTTTTACTCTTGCTAACCTGCTGGACACAGAGACTTGTAGCTTTTTGATACCCTTCTTTATTTTGGCCCATTTGCTCTCTATTCCTCTAATTACCTTATACCAACCAGGGCTTCCCTGAGACAATTTCCCATTGCCTCAAAGTTTGCCCTCTTGAAGTCCAGAATCCTAGTCCTGGTACTGTTTACCTCTACCCTGGGTACTAATAGCAAATCATACTGTATGGTGGTCACTGGTTCCCAGGTGGTCACCCACCATGACATCAGTAATTACTTTCCCATTTGTTAATACCAGGTCCAGCATTGCCCCCTTATGGTGGGTTCCTTTACTAGCTGCCAGAAGGAGGAGCCTAGTAGAGAGAAAAGTATGTTCCTGCTCCTGGTAGTTGCTGCTGCAGGCAGGCTCCAATCCACTTCTGGTAGACTGAAGTTTCCAGCCAGCAGCACCTCACCTTTTTGAGCCATTCTATGAATTTCTTCCATCAGTTCCTCATCTACTTCTTTCCCCAAGCTGGGGGGTCTGTAGATTACCATTGTATGAATAACATTACCCTTCATTTTCTCAGGGTGACCCACAGTATCTTTGCCCTCCTGCTTGCCCTGTGTTTCTATTGCCTTTATTTTTCCCTCACATAAAGCTACTGCCCCATTCCTTCCATCCCTGTCCCTTCTAAACAGAAAGTACCCGGTAGAGCCAGATCCTAGCCCTGGTTTCCGTTACAGCAGGTCTCTGTGATGGCTACTAAGTCCAGGTTAGCCTCCGCCATGGTGGCCTCTAGATGCTGAATCTTGTTCCCAAGGCTACGGGCATTAGCACACATGGCTTTCCAGTATCGTCTCCACCCTCCCTTTATTGTGTGATTCCCTTATCTTATTTGTCTTATTCTCCTTCTTGATATCTTTCCACCTTCTCCTCCCGTTCCCTTACTCCATAGTTTGCTATGTGGTATTACTTCCTCCAGATTCAAGTAGTTCCATCCCTGAGCTTGTGGGGGTGGCAGACTGTATCACCCTGCCATATTCTGCCATCCTGTTGGTTGCTTTAAGTCCTCAACTATGAAGCATCTAAATCTCTCACTAAGCATACTAGAGTCCCTCCTGGACAGATGGAGGCCATCCCTGTTGTATAGGCCCACATCTCTTGAAGAGTCACCCCAGTCCCCAATGAAACCAAACCTTTCCCTTCCACAACAATCTTTCAACCAGGCATTAAATTCATTGGTGTGGCAAATCGTGTGTCCCCCCTGCCATAGGCCGGATGCACTTCTGAGAAAGTTACAGATTGCGCTGCCTGACTAAGTCCCTCCCCAGTTTCCTAAAACTCCTACAAATATAATTCAAGCCAAGTGGTTTAAGGGCTTTGAGGTTTTAAGTTCACAGAGTTTCCTTCTGCAATAATAGTTACCCACTAACAGAGGAGAGAGTCGCTAAGGAGGTCATAAAGGGAACAAGACCTTCTCCAGGTATGCGGGGAAGAGGAAGACAAGAGTAGGGATTGTGAGAATCAGCAGGGAAGGAGGTACTGTGCAAAGGAAGAGCAAGAGAAAGCAAAAATACTAAGTGATTACATCTGCTAGATCTTCACACTAGAAGGTGGGGGAATGGACTAGCATGTTGCAGTAAACACCAGGGAGAGGAGCGAGTGGACACAAGTCCATACTCAGTGGAGAGGATCCAGAAGAGACTGGAAGACTTAAACCAGAATAAAGCAATGCATACAGAATTGACACTCTGGAAAGGGTGGAGAGAATGCAAAGGGATCTGAGTAAACTAGAGGAATGGTCTATGTAGTAGCAGTGAGTTTCAGTGCCAAAAAGTGCAAGGTTATGCACTTAGCGTTTTGGAACCAAGGGGCTGTGTATAAGATGAGGGAGTGGAGATGATAGTCAACAAGCAAGAAAGAGACCATGGGGTCATCATATTAGATAGCGTCAAGGTGGCTGGGCAGTGTGACAAAGCAGTGGGAATTGCTAGCCAGGATGCTGGAGTGTACTGGGATAGGGATTTCTAGCAAGAGGAGGAAGGTAGGGACGCTGTTGTATTCTGCACTTGTCAGGCCACACCTAGAGTACTGTGGCCTGTTCTGGAGATCGCACCTCCACAAATACATTGAAAGGGTGGAGTCAGTACAGAGGCAGAGAACCAAAATGGTAACAGGGTTGCATGAGAAGCCATATGGTGAAAGACTACAGGAACTCAACATATACTCCCTGGAAGAGGGAGAGCAAGAAGGGCATCATTGAAACCTACAAGTACCTCACAGGAGTGAACAAGGTGCAAGTGGAGGGTCTATTTCAGAGAAAGGATGGCAATAGAGCAACAAGGGGACATGAAATGAAGCTAAAGGCAAGGACATTTTGGAGAGATGTGCAGAAATACTGGCACAGGAGGTAATGGGGGCCAAGATTGTGGGTAGCTTCAAGTACATGTGGGTTAGGCACAGGGGCACATCAGGTAGCAGAATGAGGGAGGTAGAGACACCTATGACCAGCTAGGGTCAGTGGTACTGAAACAGGCAAGGAAAATCCTGATCCCTGAGGTTCATGCAATTGCCCAGGAAATCTCCTGCCCTTTCTTGACTACTGCTCTCCTGTTTTCTCCTCCACATCTGTCTCACTTCCCTCTCATCTAATTATCACATATAATTCTGACACTTTTCCCTTCTGGTACCCTCCTCCACTCATGTCTGCTCTCTATATCAGTCCTTGGGCTAGCTCTCTCTGCTTGGCCCCTATGAATATGCCATGGGCTGTCTAGTTGAAACCTCTCTCAGGAACTCTTGGATGTTCCTGTACTCCCAGATTCTCACCTCAAGGGTAGTAACTCATTCTCTCAGGGTCTCTTCCATTCCTCCCCCACGGTAGTCCCTGTGTATCTACTGTCATGGGAGCAAGGCCTTCTCTGTCTCTGCCCCTCTCTCTGGAACAGACTACCACCTGCCATCAGAATGTTACCCTCTCATCTGTCCTTCAGATCAATGCTATGTGATTGGCTCAAGTCTTAGTCCACCTGTACATGCTCCCTAGGTAACACCCTGCCAGAAATCCACCTCAGAGGCAAAACTGTATCACATGCCTTACTTCCAGTGCACTGACTATCAAATAAACTATTTTTGCACTTATTGGTCTTCTTTGTGAAAACACTGACTGCTGCAATGAAATCCTTCACACACTGTTCTGTGCACCCTTGATTGGCTAATGATATCCTGACTCGCCATACGAGTAAATGGCAGAGTCATCTCTAATCAGATGCATTGTTTATAATTGTTATTAACTTGTTCTTTTCTCTCTTAAATGCGATATTTATGTATCATTGTTTTTGATTTCCATTGTACTCAATGTATTAAAGACACCCACTGTATTGTAACTGATACCTATTTTCTGCAACTTGTACCAGTTAGCTGACTCTATCATCTGCCACTGTGTGGCCCAGGTCACAACTGAAAAAAGTATTTTGGATCAGCTTGCCTAACTGTATACCAAGAATATAAATAAATAAATAATTGAATAATCAAGGGCAGACTAGATGGGCCTAAACATCCTTTACTGCTGAAAAAATGTATGTTTCTATGTAGTTTAATATTCTAGCATGTTATGCTCATGAAGGGTTTTGTTTCATGCTATAAATCTTGATGTCTTTAATTTTCTTTTTATTATATTGTTTGTGTTGATTGGTTGTGTTTAAACCATATAGAGTGAGTACTTTGGCCCGGGAATGACACATGCAATTATAAAATGTGTTGAGGAAATAAAATGATCTGATTGCTGAATTAAATCTGTGGCTGAGTCTGTTGCTTAGACTATACCACCTAAAAAAAGGTTCTGCACCCACTGACCACTGTATTCTAGATATCCGTGTGCCACCCTGGCACAAATTATAAAACCTGTTTTGCTGCCATTTTTTCCCTCACCAACAAATTAGACAAACCTACCAAGAAAATAAAAGCAGAATATCTGACTTCATTCCATTAAATGTCAACATTTTCAGTTACCCCAAAATTCAAACACTAGTAAGAGAAGATGACAATGAGACAGAACCACTTCTAGTTTGAAAAAAAAAGAAAAGAAAAAGATGCGTCTGCTCGAGCAGTGAATAAAAGGCACTTCACCCTCACCCCTTAACTTATCAAAATTATAGTCAAAAGCGGAAAAGAGCACTAAAAAGACCACTGATTGGGCAGTGGCAGTGCTCAATAATTTGCTGCAAAAGAGAAATGAAACTATTGATTTAAAGACGGTTTCCTGTGAATGTTTAAATTTATCACACTGGGCATTCTGTGCCAAAGTCCGTGTCAGGGGCAGATTGGAGTAGTCAATAGTGAGTTTCACTACGCTCAAACCAGCCTCAACAGCACAGGCATGTAAACTCTCCCAATGTCAGGAGAGGAATAAACATTAACAGTGACCCTGCATTCAGTACATGCAAGAATGTGTTCATACCTCTACTAAACAAAGTCTGGTCAGAGCCAACACAGCTGCTATACATTAGCATGAAACAAAGTTTTAATTTTTTTTTTTTTTTTTTTGTTTTGTTAAAGAAGTCCTTCAAGAAATGTAATGCTTCAATTGGTATAGTCTACTTTGGATGGTTTGGTGTTGAAGTGTGATGTGTTATATTTTAGGGGTACAATTACAGAACTATTTTGTCCATTATCGTAGGTTTAGGTACAGCACCACCTGGTTATACATGTTTTGTAGGGCTTGACCTCTGACGAGTAAATCATGCATGCATCAATGTGTGACTACTGTTACAATGTACATGGATATCCACAGCTTTACTCAGACACGTGTAAATCTGCCTCCTTCAGTTCCCCATATACAATAATCAAATGTCACTTGCTCTATATGTGTGTTGCAGGGTGTGCCTAGGGAAAGAAACTCTGATCCCTTGCTCCCTTGCCATGCCCTGCTTGTGCCATAAAAGAACCTTATCTACTTATTAAAGGGTCACTGTCAACTTTTCATTTGCGTTTTGAGTACTTTCAAACAGTGTACTTGTTGGCACACACCAAAAAATGTGCACCTTAGAATGCCCCATAGAACTAACAAGCATGTGTCAATGCCGAATGTTGTCATGCTGGCATTGGTAGTGAGAGTGGCATTGCTAGAGATGCATAGTGCTGTGATTTTGTGAATGTGTCTCAAAAGGCGATTTTGCACAGTGATCTCGCCATTGTGCTACAGCTGCAGAAACATGTTTTGGGCAGGCTGTGAAAAATGGACTGTTGATAAGAGATGTGCACAAATGCCAGTGATGAAAATGTGGCATGAAAATATTGTAGATTGATGAAGTTACAAGGGTGTGGAAACTGCAATGCACACTTGCAACATAGTCATTGTAAGGAGTTTCAGCACCAAATTTTCAATATAGGCATTTTATGACCTCTACTCATGAATAGTGTCATTGTCATTTCCTTAAACTGTTCTAAAAACTGATTTCACACAGCGGCCATGCAATTCTGTACGGACGTGTGAAAACACATTTCAGGTAGCTGCAGTGTTCATAAGGAGGTAAATGACAATGATGAACAGCTGGAGTGAAAGTATTACAAATTCACAAAGTCATGAGCATGCGTGCAAACTGTGCAACACATGCTCATAAGACACTTATTTTATTGACTTTCGTTCCCAAATTTTCAACATAGGCATTTTAGGGCATCTGCTAATGAACAATGTCACTGTCAGTTTCATCATGTGTCTCGAAGACAGACTTTCCACAGCGACCACACTATTCTGTGCGAAACTGCAAAAACAGATTTTGGTCAGGATGTGAAAAATGACAGCTGTACTGTTCATTAGGAGGTGCAGAACAATGGCACTGTAGAAAATCTGTAGTGAGAATATTAAAGTTTGGCAACATACCAGCGTGAGTGCAAACTGCTCACCACGCTTGTAACACAGTCATTTTATGGAGTATTGTCACCAAATTTTTAACACAAGCATTTTAGGACCTCTGCTCATGAACAGTGTCACAGTCATTTTCGTCATTTGTCCCAAACACTGATTTCACACAGCGAACACACTATTCTGCTCGAAAGTGTGAAAACACATTTTGGCAAGGATGTGAAAATGACAGCTGCACAGTTCACAAGAAGGTGTAGTAAAATGCCAAATTTGAGAATCTAGCATGAAAATATTGTGAATGCACTAAGCTACGAGCATGCATCGCACAGTTGCTATGCACCTCGTAAAACAGTCATTTATGAGTATTGTCACCAAATTTTCAATGCAGGCATTTTAGGATCTCTGCTCATGAGCAGTGTCACTGTCATTTTGTAATGTCTCCCAAACACTGATTTTGCACAACGACCGCACTATTCTGCGTTGGAAAGTGTAAAACACATTTTGGCCAGGATGTGAAAATGACAGCTGTACAGTTCACAAGAAAGGTGTAGTAAAATGCCATTGCTGAGAATCTGGCATGAAAATATTGCAAATTCACTAACTTACGAGTGTGCATTGCGCAGTTGCTATGCAGCTAAGTAAAACAATCATGTTTGAATTTTTCCACCAAATTTGTGACATAGGGTTTTGAGAGCCCCCCTCATGAACAGTGGTGCTGTCATTTTGTTCGCAGTCGAAATGTGATTTAGCGCAGTGACTGCAAAATCACCTTTCAGGACAGAATAACACCATGACAGTGCAAAATTAATGAAAAGGGGTCCCAAAACCCCATGTTGAAAATTTGGGGCCAAATTTTACAAAATGCCTGAGATATGCAGCAAAGTTGCAAAACCCTATCTATTACATTATACAGCTTACCACCATTTCCTCAGTTCGAGGCCAGTTTGAAGAGTGCTGACATGTTTCCGGTCCACGAAGATCGTCACACCGGACTCCAGAGAGGTAAGTATGGGGTGAGGGGGTGTGTGGGAGGCAGGGTGCACAGAGGGTGGGTGTGTGGTAGGTGGAGGGGCACAGAGACTATGAGGGACCGTTTTTGTTTTACAGGTTAAAAACAGAAAAAATATTTTGGGACAGTTTTTGTTTTGCAGGGCATTTGGCATGCTGGGGTGGGCTCCCAGCATACCAACTAACTGTTTGGGAGTTTCTGTAGCCAACAGGGGATTGGGAACCCTCGTTGGCAAACAACCAGGGGGATTAATGCTGACAGAGATTGGACACCCTGTCAGCACCCAAGAAGGGTGTTGGGGTGCAAAGCCAGGGGATTGGGCACTCCCTCAGCAGTAAACAATTGGGGGCACTTTGTGCCAATGGGGAGTTGGCTCCCCGTCGGCACATTCACAGGAGGCAGGGGCAGCCAACAGGGATTGGGCACCCCGAGTCGGCAGTTCTACGGCCAGTGTCCTGCCATGTACATAATGGTGGCGAGCACAGCAAGAAAGGACCACTGCATCAGACAAGCTTTGCTCAGATTGCAGCAGACCCTTTCTTAGATGTGCTTGCCACATATTATGCGTAGTGTGATGCCAGCATGCAGGCTGATTGGGAAATGTGGGGCGCACCTACTGGTGCATGCCCTGCATTACGCCCAACAGTGACCACACGTGTAAGCTGCACTGTCCCACAATGTTGGCTGCACAAGTCGCCAACATAAAAATATGCAGCCCTACCTGTTTTGTAATGTTCATGACATTCCCTTTTCAAGCATCTTGACTTTAATTGACCAGCCACTGGAAGCATATGAAGGTTGGGAATCGCATCATGAGCGTCGCAGTCCTGAGTGAGTTTTATAGCATGCCCACTCTAAAAATACATTGCCTTTGTAATTTCTACTAAGAGGAACTGCTCCCAATGCTTACAAACACAAACTGAGCACCACAGAGCTTACAGTTTACAGTTTTAGGCACGCAGCCAAAATCCAGCGCATGTGCAAAAGTAACATGGCAAAGATTTTGCGTGTACAAGTATCCTGCCCTTGTCCAAATGTGGGATTTAAGCTGCGGTCTAAAATTGTAAATTTGAAGCCTAGGTGCCTAGTTTGTGTTTAAGCACCAGGAGCAGTTCCTTTCTAGTAGAAATTATAAAGGCAATGTATTTTAGAGTACGCATGCTATAAAATTGCACTTCAGGTCTGTGCTCGTTCATGATGCACATTCCCAACCTCCTATGCTCTTCAGTGGTGGGTCAAATAAAGCCAGCTCACTCCAAAGGGAATTTCATGAAATATTACAAAACAGGTAGCGCTGCATACTTTTAGTTCTAAGGGGCATTCTAAGGTGCACATTTAATTGGTGTGTGCCAACAAGCACACTGTTTGGAAGTACTCAAAAGCATAGTGAAAAGCTGACAGTGCCCCTTTAAGCATTTGTTATACTTTGTTACTAGCTGTTATCTGTTGCTTTTTGACTGTTCCTCACTGATTGTCATGCTTTGACTCTGCATTGTTCACCACGTGTACCTATTGATTGCCTGCTTTGACACCATACTGTTACCATGTTTTACTGCCTGCACCAGACTGTTTCATGTTGATTGCTGTGCCTTGACTCTGTATTTGTATTGTCTTACCTTGTAACTCTTACGGTTCGCACCTGAAAATAGGCACTTGACTGTCTAGTGTGCTTACCTAGTTAACAAAAGCTAAATAAATAAAAATACATCAATGTATGCACAATTTACTGTCAGAGGACTTCCAATTTTCTAATGGCATGCTAGGCACACACTGGGTGCACACATGATCAAAAATCTCCTAAGTTTGTATATTTTGTATTTTCCCTATGCTTCTGTAAATACCATATCAAAGTGGTCTGTTTTCAAAACTGCTGGGGAAATCAGGAATTACCCTAAGAAATGTGCTGAGTACATTGAGCAAACATGTCAGTGGAATTTGGACAGCTGATAATACAGTATTACTCCTGGAAAGGCTAAGCTGGGTGCCCTGCTAAGGATAACTGTGAAGGTTGATCAAGGGGCTGAGATTAGACATGGACTCCTTTTCTGAGGTCAGTTCTCCTACATGTTACCAAGTTCAGTCCCGTTCTAGACTAGTGTGCTGCTATGGGAACACATCTGTACTTCTACATAGGGGTTAATGTGTAGCTAAACACAGAAGTAATCAAGACTAAAATGGGAATATATTCTGTTTGGCTGCACATAACACGGGCAAAAGCAATTAGCAGTTCTGCATAGGTGGCACTCTCACCGGAGGATAATAAAGTGTTTTTTTCTGCAGGACAGCTGGACCACTGATAATAGGCTGAGTGAAAACATCTGCATTTTGTAAAGTAAAAAATGGCATGTTGATACATGGTTTCACTGCCTAACAAAAGTGGCATCCGATGTTAGATTGTTTAGTGCAGTTGCACATACAACTGTCATATAAACACAAGTGATATCAACCAAGAAGATTAGTAGCGATTCCCAGGAGATGAATCCCCCATCTCCATGTATAGCCATCTGGGCTATATATATATATATATATATATATATATATATATATATATATAAGCATTCTGTTTCATGAACACAAACATACACAATAAAAAAATAAAATAGGGACTGCTGCTTTTTACAAAACTTGCTCCCTCTGGTACGCCCTGAGAGAGTCACCAATTGTCACTGTGGAGCTTTTTAAAAAAACACCCTGCCCACACTGATCTGAGCCTATTGATGTTTTCTTGTTAATTTTGCAGTATGTGTGTGTGTGTTCTAAAACACGGTACATTTGCCTAAATAGTGTCATGTCCCACCAAAAAGCAAAGAAGGCTTTTGCACTGTGTGCCTGAGCTGTCCTAGCATTATGTATACTTATACCTATTATCCCTTGGTTCACAGATTATATATTTATTGTGCTGATGTACATATCTGAATGATTTGTAATATTTGAATGATCACGTTTTATTGATTTCTTGTTACATGTTGAAACTTAACTGCATGTGTGTTCTGTAAGGTTGTTCTATACCTGTGTCTGGATGCAATTGTAGATGAGAGTTTTCTCTCAGCTTGCTATCCAGTAAACAAATGATGACAATGATATTTATTTTTGCCTAGGTATATATTGTTTACACTGTATTATGATGCCTAGTGCACTCTGCTTCTTGTCAGTTTCACTACTCTGAATATGTACCCTGTTTATATATCCTTTACCTGTATATATTGTTTATACTGCATTATGATGTCTATTGCATTCTGTACCTTGTCAGTTTCACTACTCCAAACATGTACCCTGTTTATATATCCTTTACCTGTATATATTGTTTATACTGCATTATGATGTCTATTGCATTCTGTACCTTGTCAGTTTCACTACTCCAAATATGTACCCTGTTTATATATCCTTTACCTGTATATATTGTTTACACTGCATTATAATGTCTATTGCATTCTGTACCTTGTCAGTTTCACTACTCCAAATATGTACCCTGCTTATATATCCTTTACCTGCATATATATTGTTTACACTGTATTATGATGCCTATTGCACTCTGTGCCTTGTCAGTTCGCTACTTCAAATATGTACCATTGATATATCCTTTAGCTGTATATATTGTTGGACATTGGTCATTCCTGTATTTTGCTGTTTTGCTACTCTGACTATTGTATTACGCACTCTCCCTGGGTTGCAGATGGAAATGAGTGTGCCTTTCCCAGTTACCAAATTTTAAATAAATAAATAAAACTGTGGTGCTGGGATGGTGCTCTTTGGAGGCTGGCTAAAACTAGTGATGCAGTATAGTGCAGTGGTTTAAGACTCTGAGCTACAAATCTGGAGACCTGGGATTGAATCCCACAGCCCCCACTTGCATACTGTGTGACCCTAAACAAGTCATTTAACTTCTCTGTACTCCCAGGTAGCACCTATACACACGCTTTCAGCTTAGTGTGTCTCTCCTAGTTAAACAATTCAAAAAAAAAAAAACAACCTCAAAATAGTCACTAAAATCCAAGTGTAGAGAACATTCAGGATAGACTGTGACCATACAGTTCAACTGGGTAAATTAATGCACAAATGCAAATCCACAACAAAGGTTGGATTTAAAAATATATATATTATTACTTCCACAACCTGCTGTCAGCAACCTACAAATTGCTATGAGTTGGAAGTAAATGTTTTTTTTTTTTTCCATTCAACTTTTATTGAAGTTTCCTTGCAGAGAATACATACAAGTGACAGAAACAAAACACTACTTGACATACATAATTCCATACAGATTAGTATATATAGTTACACACATCGTCCTTTAACAATAGGATCCATTCCCTGCCTATTTTATACCTACTCACTTAACCCTCCCCAGCACAGAGTATAACTACCTCTTTCTAATAACTTCAGACCAGGAAGAACACACCTCATTTTGAAGGGAATATAATGTATATAGGGACCCCAAATCTTATCAAACCTTGGTAATTTATTTTGAAGGATAGCTATAGTTCTTTCTGTTCTCAGATTAGCTAGTAGTTCCTGCAACCACTCTATATAGGTAATCTCTTCTGTATCCTTCAATGTTTAAGAACCACCTTCTTAAGAGATGCTGAAATTAAAACCATATGGTATCTCTTATTTCTTACTGGGATATGAGCAACATCTCCCAGCACACATATCTCGGATCAAAACAATCACTCAAACCAAGCAAGGACCCACCCTCCTTTTAATGGTATCCCAGAGTGGTATTACCTTGGGACATTTCCAAAAAATATGCAAAGGTCCCCACAACCTTGATGGCATCTGATACATACAGAGGAGGAAATCATATCTATCCATGCCAACTTCTGGGAGAATAATAAATATTATGTAATAGCTTGAACTGCATCAATCTAAGTCTATCTTGAAGAATATATTTGTGGTAGCTCATCCATATTGATGTCCAATTAAACAATTTATCTGGGAATAACCGCCCCAGAAGGAAGTCGGTGCAAAGTTTTGGGAATAAACCAGTTAAATAAAGTATGATGCAACTTAGCTACTGTATGAGCCGAACCGCTAATGGGACTAAGTCTGTTTGAAAGTCCACTTTTGTGGAAATTACTGGATTTGGTCCCAGCACCTTTAACAAAAGATGCCTAAGTTGAAACACCTTAAAATTTCTGTATTTGGGAGGTGATATTTAGTCAAAATATCGACTGACGTGAGTAAATGCCCGTCTGCCATGATTAAATCCCTAAATGACACTCCCCAGTTGAGAGAGCCAAACATTATTTAAAGGTACCTCAATTAGGAACGGGGATTACCTCTTATAGGTTGAGATGGGTCTCTAATATGATTATATTTTAGAAATGCACATAACTGTGAATGAACCTTAACAGATATGCCTATCGGAGAATTTCTGAACGTGGGAGGTAAAGATTTGGGGTTAATGTACAATAGGATACTTGGTAAAAGGCCTTGCTCTTTAATACATGATAACTCCACTTGCAACCAGAAAGGTATGTAACCATTATGCTCATGGGAGATAATCTCTTGTAACCATGTAAGATATTTATTTACATGGCTAGCCCAATAATATAGACCGAAGTGAGGAAGCCTCAACCCACCAGTTAATTTAGGAGCAGATAATTTGTGATATGCCATTCTGGCTTTCTTGTGGTTCCAAATGAAGTTGGTAATAATTCCATGGATTCTCTTAAACCAGGAGAGTGGGAGCCACAAATTTAACATATTTAATGGATAAAACAACCGGGGAAAGATATTCATTTTGATTATATTAATTCTCCCCATAGAGACAATGGAAGCATTGCCCACCTTTTAAGATCTAATTCAATTATGCACCAGGGATTCCAGGTTTAGTTGTTGAGTCCACACTGGATTCCTTGCAAGGGTAAGTCCCAAATATTTTATGGTCTCAGAACTCTAGGCTAAACCTAGGGCAGTAATCTCATGCTTGAGGGTCCTATTATTAAGAGGAAAACTAATATTTTCTCCATGTTGAGCTTATAGTTGGCAACATTACTAAAATTCTGTATAATCTTTAATAGAACTGGTATAGACCTGGCCAGATGTGCTATATGTAATAGAAGGTCATCTGCATATGCTGTTATTTTTACAGTATGGCCTGCACTTGAATACCATGCACTTCCTGGTTATATGAAAGTTTCTTAATAAGGGGCTCGAGATAAAGATTGAAAAGGAGAGGAGATAAGGGCAGCCTTGTCTGGTGCCTACATATAATCTGAAGGATCCAAAATGACTCCGTTGCAAGAAACTCTGGCAAAGGTTCCTGTACAGGAGTTAATCTAATTCAAGAATGCCATAGGAAACCAAATGTCTTCATTGTGAATAAAAGATAGTCCCAGTAAACTCTATCAAAGCCTTTTCTGTGTCCAGGAGATCAGCACCCTAGGTTGGTCTGACTCCTGGACACAAAAGACATGTGCCAGTGTCCTTAAGTGATCACCTGATGATCTCCCTCTCATGAAGCCGACTTGCTCAATCCCAATTAGGTCGGGCAAAATTTTGGAGCTGCGTTCAGCCAAAAGCTTTGCAAGAATTTTAACATCATAATTAAGTAAAGAAATGGGTCTATAACTTGAGACCTGGTCTGGGGGTTTATCTGGCTTAGGTAGTAGCACAATGAGTGCCTCAAATAGTGACTTATCAGTAAACTGGCCATTAAGAATATTTTGGAATAAAACTAAAAGTAGGGAGCTAAATCTTTGCAAAAACCTTATAGAAATTAGAAGAAAACCCATCTGGGCCTGGCGTTTTATCCAGAAGAAGGTCCTTAATAACTTGTTCTATTTTACCCTGGGAGATAGGGGCAGTAAGTTGGGCTTGTTGAAACTCAGTAAGGGTAGGCAAATTCAGATCACCTAAGTAAGCATGTAATTTATCCTCTGAGGGGGTCTTGCATTGGACTATAAATAGATTCAAAGTAATTCTTGAAATCCACTACAATTTCCTTTGGAGATGTTCTAACAGCCCTACTCACCTTAGACTGAATGGCAGGTATTAATCTAGAAGTTTCTAACTGTTTAATCTGTCTTGCCAACATACTGCCAGCTTTCTCCCTTGGTCAACATATCGTGCCCTTGTTTTGATAATTGCTAACTCTGCTTGCTCACCCAGTAATTTCAAATATGAGTCCCTCAATTTAATTACATCCTGTCTCTCATCCTCCATTGAATGGGCTGAAAGTCTAGCCTCCTTGTCCCTTAACCGAACTAAAAGTTCAGACATATACTGTTCCTTCTCTTTCTTCCTCTTGGATGCCAGACCAATTAATATCCCTCTCAGGAATGCTTTGGCGCTCCCACACCATATCATACCGTTGGGTGGAGTTAACATTATTTAAGATGAACTCGCCTATTTGAGAGGAGATATAATTTACTATCTTGGGATCTCTTAGTAACTGATTATTAAGCTTCCATCTGTTACCCTTTTTGGAATGGTTGAGAAAGAGATTGAGAAGGAGACCACTGCATGGTCTGAGATCGGTCCAGTAAGGATATCTGAGTCAACTACCCCAGACAATAGATTCGAGAGGCAAAGATGTAATCAATTCGGGATGCTGAGCCATGAACTTGAGAGACATATGTAAATTCCTGAGCCTTGGGATGGAGAACTCTCCATACATCTGAGAGGCCCATTTGGTCTAAAAGCTTCCTAACTGCCATTTGAGCTGGGGAAAGGCCCTACCATTGGGCCTGGATCTATCTAATGATGGATCCAGAACTATATTCAGGTCCCCTCCTACTAGTATAGGAATATCTGTAAACAGTACTAGTGCCTCCATTAGATGGACAAAAATGCTGGCGTGTCTATATTTTGTCCGTACACAGATCAACTAGGATCTCCACTGTATGTAATTTCCCTTACCTAGATAAATCTTCCTGCCAAGTCCTGTATGACTTGCAAAGCTTTAAAAGTAGGGTTCTATGGAACAATACCATCACTCCCCTACTCTGTGTAGTGCCTTCTGAAGCAAAACCTGTCCTATATGCAACCTCCGCATACTATTAGCTTCCGTGTTAAGTAGGTGTGTCTCCTGAAGAAACATTATGTCAGCCTTTATAAGATTTAAATGTTTCAAAATCTTATACTGTTTTGATTTCTGCCAGGCTCCTTTTATGTTCCAACTAATTATCCTAGTAATACGGACATTACTCTCTTAACCTATAAGGCTATAATACTCTACCCTATACAGAGCATGAATCCTTCCTTTTTATTTTTGCATTTGTACCCTGTGCTTCCTCCCATCTCCCCGCCATAAAATAGGTAACCCCTAATACTTCCACCCCATTTACATATACCCCTCACCCCCTCCCCCCTCCACCCAGTACTAGCATGGCCCATGACAGCAGTTCACCCAGTCATTCTCTACAGCTCCATACCCTTAACCCCTATTATCCAGAATTTAAGCCTATACTCCACCAGTTAACCCGAATACCTTAATACCCCTTTCTATAAAACACAGTAGTTTTAACTTACTTGCAATTACAGGGGTAGAAAGAAAATAAAACCCCAACGAAACACACAAACCATGTTCTCATATTTAACTTTAACACCTCACTCCTAAACCTTGAAAGCAAGATTCCTAAATATATCTCTACAGCCTTTGCTAGCCAGCTACTCTATTAGCAGTTCAAACCAATTTCTTATTTATTTAACAGAGGAAAAACTAGAAATGTCTATTGTCCCATAGGTACCTATACTTGCTCCGTCCGAGTAATTGTCTTTATTATTTACTGAAAGTTAAAATATAACCACCTCATCATGTAATGAGTGCCTCATACATTTCAGCATTCCAAGAGCAGTACAAGAACGAGTATGCAAAGGCTTTCCGCATGCCTCTCTCGTTTACAGTTAAATCAACTTAAAATGATCAGCCATGCTTTGGCTCCCTCTAGTCGGCTTGCCGTCAATGTTGCTTGCAACAAAACACTTTACCTCATGGTGCTGTTGTACTCTCTCACCCACTTTAGTCACTTCAAAATTCGGGAACTGAATAAGTAAAGAAAGGGACCGCTTGAGTTGCCTCTCCCACATCCTCACCATAAATAGCAACTGCCGTGTCCCAGCATTTCTCTCGGGCTCCTCCGTGTGGTTACTATGAAATCAGACAGGCACAAAGTGGTGTAAGCACCTAAAATAAAAAGCATAGGACTTCCAAATGT
The DNA here is from genome assembly GCA_016271365.2 of Neoceratodus forsteri. NCBI lineage: Eukaryota > Metazoa > Chordata > Ceratodontiformes > Ceratodontidae > Neoceratodus > Neoceratodus forsteri. The sequence goes on along the minus strand of CM028138.1, from coordinate 762,128,842 downwards.
GCTCCCCGATATCAGAAATCATTCAACCAGGGAAAACCATATGGGACCTGAAAACCACCTAAAACATAACGTAGTCCTCAACCAGAATTCCAAGTGAAGCAGGACCTTTCCTTTCAAACCAATTGCCCAGACTATTTCTCTTTCAGACATAAGACATCCTAGCTAAAACTGTCAAGTGTGCTTAAAGAGTTCGGGAAAGGCAGACTGAAGGGCTGTGGTGGCAAGTTCCACTGTTTCGTCACGCTTTCCAGGTATCTCCTACCAAAACTTGGAACCTGGCGGGTAAGACATTCTAAATTTAATACCAGCAGCTATTAATTTGCTAACCAGTGGATGAAAAGCTGCTCTTCTTTGACAGACAGATAGCGGCTGGTCCTGGGCTACCCATATTTTCGAACCTTCCCACTGCAATTCTTTCAATTCTTTAGCTTTATCCAAAAAGCTGCTTCTCCTGGTAGTTTAAAAATCTGAAAATTAAGGTGCGTGGGGTGCTCAAAGTAAATGTTTTTAAAATACAGCTTTCATTGTGATTTGCATTTGTGCATTTAATTACCCAGTTGAACTGTATGGTCATGGACCAGTAATTTTATTATTGCCCAGCCTCCCAGTGCTCTCCACACTTGTGTTTAAAAACCGTAATGAAAAAGACTTGCATCCCTATATACACTCTGCAATCACCCCAACATGTAAAGACACTAACACACTAAACCCCAATTAAAATTTGTTCAGGAACTGGCCAAACTGCCTTCTCCCCTTTCTTTCTTGCCCTAGATGGCTCCGAAATTTAGGCCTTTTATTCCTGTAAATACTTGGGTCTGTGGCTGGAACCTAAACTGGATTTCTCCCATCACCCTGATGCTATCCACAGCAAGCTGTGTCCTAAATTAGGCATGCTGTATAGACATAAGGACAGCCTGTCAGTCACTATCAGAAAGGAACTCATCTCCAAGCTCATCCTCCCATCTTTTGAGTTCACTGACCTAGCATACAGTTCGGCACCTCAGTCATCTCTTGCCAAGTTGGACCCTCTGCTCCATGCCTTCTGCTGTTTGCCACTGACCTCCCTTATCTCACACATCACTGCTCCTCTATTGAGCCATATCTCTCCCTCTCTCCCCAACCACTGTCTTGCTCATTTGCCACCTTCATTGCCAAGTACTGGTTTGGCACCCTTCCTCCTACCTTTCATCATTGGTAGCCCAAGTTCCCTCCTTTGCTCTGCCCCAACCTCACTCACTCTTGGGGAAATTATCCTTTGCATTCAGGCTCCCAGCCGTCTGGAACAACCTCCCTCTCCTGGTCTGCATTCTGTCAACCACAGCATCCCTCAAAACACTTCAAACCCCCCCCGTGTATGCTGTCCTACTCCTTTCACCTGAGACAGCACGCTCCACCTTCCTGTACCTCCCTAACTGATCCCACCTTCCCCAGTCACCCTTCACTAACTTGCCTCTACCTCCCTCTTACACCCCTCAGCAACTTTCCCTTTGCTTTGCCCCTCCTCGGCACTATCGGTAGACTTCAACTCCACTGCATGGAGTCTCCCAGTTCCTAATCTAGTAAAACCATTATTGATCCCCTATATACCTACCTGTGCTTCCCTGTGCTTTTGTCATATAGCTATCTCCTGACTTTAATGCTGCTATTGCCTATACTTGATTGCTGTACTGTCACATTGTGCAATGTCTTCACTTCAATGTAAATACTGTTTTCATTGCTGTTTTAACCACACTATGTATTAGCCACTAAGCATACTGTTTCTGTATCTATGTACATATTGTATTTATGGCATTTTATATACGTATAGTCTCCTGTAAATGATGTTTTATTGTTCCCCTATCCCTACCCGGGTTGCATCTGGAGATGAGACTCAGCTCAGTGTGCCTTTCCCAGTTACCAAAATGTGAAACAAATAAATAAATCACAGCAATTATAAAAAAAAAGGAGGAACATAATTAGTTTACAAAGACTGAAAGATCAATACCAGAATAAGGGCAATAACAATTACTGTATTATATAAAAAATTACAGTCATATCATGAGCAGCAAAAACAATTAATTGTAAGGTAATTAGTCATAGACAGTGGCTAATGTGTTAAAAAGGTAAATAAAAAGTAAACAGTGCTGTCCAGTTGCCAATCCCACCCACCATTCAGCCACAACAATTGTTAAACCCATTTTCAAACCTCACTACATAGGGAATACACAGTATATTCAGAAACAGCTTGTTCAGATCCCACCACTAATGGCAAAAGAACACATACAGCTAGCACAAGTATCTGCTTATAGTAATAAAAACAAAATGGAATTATTATGAAATGCTACCCAGTTTGACTACAGCCTTCCATGCAGTGACTGGCACATACTTTATTCTCACCTCCTGGCGGCTGCTAAATGACAGTTTACTATCATCTACATATTGAAACAGTGGACACAGTACGCAGGCGATTGTAAACTGACATTCAGTGCCGGCTGTGGAGCTGGGAGAATGGTACTTTATGTGCCACTAGCCAGTGTTTAACAATAGTAAAACAGCGGTGCTGGACTGCTTGATAAATCTAATTACTGATGAGGGAGGGCAATAAGCCCGGTGAGGAAAGCCCTGCCAGGAAAGACTCAGGAGTTAAATGAATTCTCTAGAGAGAGAGGAAAGGGAAACACGACAGAAACATTCAAATAGCCTAACGGTATCACTAATGTACAGGAAGGTGGCATTTTGCAGAAAAGAGATGCTCAGCGACAAGAGGCATTGCATGAAGCTGGAAGGGAAGACACAGAGGAATGTGGGAAAACACTTCTTTACAGAAAGGGTGGTGGACATCTGGAACAGCCTCCCAGCAGAGGTGGTGAGTACGAAATGGTAACAGGTTTCAATCATGCATGGGATAGATACAAGGGAACCTTGGTAACAGGTTTGGGGGGTTAAGGCCAGAGTTCAGTTATGGTTTCAAGCAGCAAAGCAGATAGGGGTCCTAGGGCAGACTAAGTGGGCCAGTAGGTCTTTTTCTGTCGACAGCGTCTATGTTTCTATGTTTCCTTGTGATTACATAGATATTGTGATGGGTAACTGGAGCAGTGGGGTAAACATGAATCAAGCAGCATGGATTGTGAGAGAAAGGTGTTTGAGGGTTTACAGTTAGTGAAATGAGGCAAAATGGAAATGAAATCAACAAAAGCGTGCATGGCAGTAAACATATTGTGAAGTACGCCTACATGCATGGCAGCATCATACATCCAAACATCCTGAAAACATTTGTTTTAGGAAAAAATTGAAATAAAAATGTGCAATCAAGATGCCACAACTCCTTTCACCAACCATCCCAAACATTCAATTAATCCATATTCTAATCTAACACCAGCAGGCATAATTTTCGATGAATCACAGGTTCAAATCCCACAGCACCCAGCTTAAAATAAATGCAACCACTATACAATAGCACCAGTAGACAACTGCATTAACATAATTTAGTTTTATCAATATACAATGATCCCATAGTGGACATGATCCTCACCATCCAGTCAGGGACCAGTGCATACAACCCACTTATACTCAGTTGTGCTGTAGAGATAGATTGTACTGCTGGTTAAAATAAAGGATATTCATCAATTTGAACTTTGCAGCTTGACATTTTATATTAGGAAATCATGAGCTATGCAAGCTGTCAAAGTTCATATGGAGAAGCAATGTTTGTGTTAAGAAACACAGAAACATATAAGGTGATGGCAGATAAGGACCATGTGGCCCATCTAGTCTGCCCTTTTTCCTACCTAATGCAATACCACAGACCCATGTTGAGCGTGACTTACCCTCTCTTCCCTATTTTGAGAGTAATCTTATGTCTATCCCATGCATTCTTGAATTCCTCTAGCATTTTGCCCCATCACCTCTGCAGGAGGCTGTTCCCAGCATCTACTTCTGTTTCTGTGAAGAAGTACTTCATCAAATTGCCCTGAAGCCTGCCCCCAGCCTCATATCATGCCCCTTGTTCTTGTACACTTTCTTTTCGGAAATGTGACTCCGGTTTGCATGAATTGCACTGGCTGCCAGTCAGGTGGAGGATTGCTCTCAGGGGGCTTGCTCACCTTTAAGGCCCTATACAGCTGGAATCTTGGCTACCTGTCTAACCTCCTGACATCTACCCACCCAGTGTGCTCCTTACGTTCCTCCACAGAGTGTCTTCTGACGGTTCCTAGGGCATGGTTAAGGAACTCAGGAGACCACATCTTTGAAGTTGCAGGACCAGAAATATGGAAGACCTTGCTGAAAGTCTTATGGGAGGCTTCCTCTATACAGGCATTTAAGTGGGGCCTTAAAACACATCTTTTAATCTGACATTTGATGTCCACTATTTTTAACTAAAGCAGACTGAGTTTAAAGATTTATATTATTTGTTTGGCTGCTATTTATTACTGACCCTGTTTTAATATGTTGGATTGTGTATGTAAATTGTTTCCTCTTAACCTCTATGTAAAGCACCCTAGCACCTGAGATTGGGTACTGAAGACATAAAGTTTGACTTGACTTGAAAGATGTTATTCTCCTGTACCTGAGGTACTTGAATGTCTCTGTCTTATCCCCTCTCTCTCTCTCTCTCCTCCAGGAAATACATATTGAGGTCCTTTAGTCTTTCCTCACATTATAAGGATGATTTCCCACAATGGAGCTCCTAGATCGAATCGCCATCTATTTAGATCACCTTCCCTTCTGAAACTCATGCCACAAAGCAGGAACTCTTATAGGGTCCTATCATGTTCACAGAGGTTTGTCAAGCAATGAAGTAAATCCCCTAGACAAGGTGCCTGGGCCAGATAGCCTTACTAATAAATGTTATATTGCCTACATTGAGGTGGTAGCCCTTTTTGACCCTTCTTTCTAATTTTTGCTTTCCTCGGGCCTAACCAACTACTACTTTATGCAAGCTTGGGTTCCTCTTATTCTACAAATTGGGCAGGGACGAACTGTTACCTAGTAACTGTCACCTAATCTCTTTGCTCAATTCAAACATAAAAATTCTGGCCATGGTGCTTACTAATTGATTACTTTTAGTATGGGATGGCCTAATTTCTTCTTTACAGGTCAGTTTATGGCTGGTCGTTTGGCTAGTGATCACTGGCGTAAATTGCTTTATTTGATTTCTGCATCAAGGAAGGGCAAGGTCCCAGCTGCTTTGGTCTCCTGGCATGCAGAAAAACCTTCAGTCATGTCTCCTGGCCCTTTTGTTTGTGGTGCTCCATAAATTCAGCTTCCACCCTAATTTTTGTTTGTAGGTAAAGGTGTTATACTGCAATCCCTTTGCTTGTATTCGTTGTAACATTATCCTGTTGGCCCCTACAGTTACAACAAGGGCCTGACAGGGATGCCCACTCTCCTTTTGTATTTAATTTATATTTGGAACCCTTACTTTTCAATCTGCAGCACAACTCTGCTATTAAGGGTATTTTGGTTGGCAGGGACTATGCAGATGATCTTCTTTACATAGAAGACCCTCGGGAATCAATTCCTGCAACTTTGGCCAAAGTCAATGTTTTCAGCTATTGCCAGATACAAGATCAATTTGGATAAGACTGGCATCTTGCCATTAAATGCTTATATGTCTAAACAAGTGATTTTAGATCTTGACTTATTATGGGAATCAAAGGCTCTTACTTATTTGAGAATCTGCTTGCCTCGATTTTCCTTTAATTTAATTATGGAGAATATTACACCTCTCCTCCAAACCATTAAAGATGATCTCCAGTGCACAGCCACTAGGGCGCTGACCAAGACGTCAGTGTGATCCACAAGCTCTCCTGCTACATGGACTAATCCTAAAACCTGTGAAGCAATCCTGCATTATTGGAACCTCAAAATTGCACTGGGTATACTTCTAAGGGCACAGTATAAGAAAAGCTGAAAATTAATCCTGCAACAAACTATCTAGCTTGCAGACAGGTTTTCACTAATCTGGTCAGTGGGCCTACCTGTCCAGCATGGCACAACAGGCCTTGACAACATCCTGCTATCATGCTTCCATGGAAGCAATGTTTGATCAATTGCTTAGTTAAATGGCACAGGTTACCCTAGCGACAAATCATACTGCTCAAGTTCTGCAGGCAATAGACTCGAATGCTGCACAGTGAGGGATGAATAGATGCAATGGAGAACATGCTGTGAGATCACTCTGCAGCATTGAGAGAGCAGCACCAGCAGATCCCATGTCTTCAGGAGAAAATTGACGACCTAGAGAATCATCATTGTAGAAATAACCTCAGATTCCTAGGCTTCCCTGAACAATCAGAAGGTGTGGTACTGAACAATTCCTGCACTGGACCTTAACTGAGCTCCTTCAACTGGACTCACACTGCACACTACAAATTGAGAAGGCCCACTGAACCCTGGTTCCCATCCAAAGCCTGCGGATAAACCAAGGCCGATAATAGCCGATTCCTGGATTATAGACAAAAGTAATGATTCTGACAAAGTTCCGGGCCCTTGGGTAGCTGCAATGGCACAATCATAACATCAATATTTACCCAGACTACTCTAAAGAGCTGTAGGACAAGCGCCGGGCATATACGGAAGCCAAGCACCTGATGCATTAGCTAGGAATCTTCTTTTCTGTCTGATACCCAGCTACCACAAGAGTAGAACTGACAGGGATCCCCAAGTTTTTTACCCCAGTGCTCTCATGATGTTCATGAGATCCACAGGGCCATCTGAAAAAATAGATCAGGAGTAGGCAGGAGGCCTCCTGGAAAGAAACCGACAATCCAACTGGACGATTTCCTCCATAATCTCACAAGGCACTGGGATGCAAGATGGCTCCAATGACACCTGGAAACTCCCTCCTGAGGCCAAAGAGTGACAAAACTCACAAAAACATGGCAAGAGAGACCACCTGGTGGAAAGGATCCACCAGAATGCTAAAGGGAGCAAACCACAGAACAAACAGCTAATACCGTGATGTGGGACTTCTCAACTGAAAACAGATATGCAGCCATCAGGTCAGTAACTCCGGAGTGGCATCTGAAGACCTATGGAGCATCGACCCTGGGAAACAGCCATAAAGAAGAAATGTCAAGGCTCCACCAGCAGCAGGAACAGACAGGATGAGCTCCCTGACTCCATCCAGGAAGCGTTGGACCCTGACCCTCAGGACAGCCAGACACCACCGAGGAAAGTGCAAGCCATCACCAGAAGCCCTCCAGCAACCACTTCAGGACACTTCTCTGACTCGGCCCAAAAAGCTGGAATAGCAGGGGCCAGTCAGATAAGTAACAACTTTGCTGAGCTAAACTTGGCACTCATTCACGTCATAATAGTGACTGAAGGTTGGAGATAAATATACTTTAACATCCACACAGGCTTCCAACTGTTTCAGTCAGCCATGTTATTGGAGAGGAAAACTGATGCAGAGTGGGGGTGATGACTCCGGTGCAGCCGGCGAGGCCTATTAACTACTTTAATCCGGGGTCACGCCAAGGCCTAACCTGGACTGCCAGCAAATCGAACCTCCTGAACAAGTATCCCAACTGGGAGAGTGAATTGAGTGATGCCCAACCTAAGGTCACATTTTTGCCCATGGTCCAACATCTTGAGGGCTAGTGAGGGGATGGTTCGAGCCCTGTTGGCTTATTTCAATATTGTGGCTGTGCAGGGACTACCGAGAGCATGAAGCTTTAATTAAGGGACTGAAGAGCGGATGTCAGGCACCCATCTCTCATCGAGTTATTAGTATAATGGCATAAAAGCCTAAGGAGGGGTTTCTGATGCCCAACAGATTGATGAGACCTTACTCCCCCGACCGTACAAAAGTCCTCATAGAGCATACCCAAAGACCCCGAGATCAAAGGAGGCTCCGTTCTCTACTTGACCCCAGGCCTCCACCACCCCCATCTCTACCACCGTGGCAATTGCTTGCCCTCCTCACTAAAGATGCATGACCCCTCCCTAATTTATTTTTCCTCTTCCCTTCCCTCTTCCTTGACATGTAGCTTCTGACCACCGCGCTTGCCCACCATGAGGGATTTGCATGGGTTGGACCATAACAGACCCTTTCATTAGCCCAATAATAGCAGGACTGCTATAACCATCCCTTTTCATCTCAAATTCAGCTGAGCCAGTACCCACAGGGGATATAACATCCCATTCCTCTGGGGAAATATGCCAGCTGATCCAGAACCAGGTGCCCTGGTACGAAGGATGATTTCAGCACATTGCTGTGGCCACTGACACACCTCAGATACCCCAAAATTGGAAGTTTTCTTTAAATGTAAATAGTTTATCTAAGACAGTGATGATTGTGAATGTTAATAATTTGTGTTCAGTGCAAAGCGTTGAACTAAACAAGTCAGTACTAAAAGCTAGGCGTATATTGGACAGATGCTTCCTGTTTGCTATTGCAGTCGGTCCCCTGAAGGACGGACCTCAGAGCACAACCACTAGATGTGTATTCTCCTCCAAGCTCCTTCTTCAGTCCCTTTATGGCATGATGAATGAAGTCATGCTCACCTCGTGGAATGCACGAGTTTAAATTCCCGGTAAAGAAAACAAATTCTAACACATCTGAAGAGACTGCATTCTGACCTGGCCTTTATACAAGAACCATGCTTAGTGGCTTGGATCACGAGAGATTATGTAGGGACCGGGTGGGGCAGGTGATTCATGCGTCAGCTAGCACTAAAAAGAGGAGTAGCCATCCTAGTTCACAAAAGCTCCGCTGGACCTTGGCAAGAACAGTAAGTGATCCGAAGATGGGTGGGTACTGGTCAAGGTGAATACCTCTGAGGGAGCACTGGTGATGGGGAATGTATACGGCTCCAATGAGGATGACCGGCCTTTTCATGAGGTGGCCCATCAGATTGCGGAACTTACACCAGCAGGCACCCGATTATTATAGGAGACTTCAATCTCACACTGGAGTCAGTGATCGATTAGTCCCACCAAAGTGGAGCCCCATGCAAAGGGTCTCAAAGCCCTTGCCCAGATGTGGGCAGAAAATGGCCTCTCAGACATTTGGAGAGTTTTTCACCCAAGGGATAGAGACTATTCCTTTCACCCCTGATCCACAACTCACATAGCCGGCTTGACTTCTGGCTTACATCCCTGAAATCAAGGAATAAGCCCTTGATGCCTCCATTCAATCAATGGTAATTTTGGACCATGCACCAGTTCAATTATCCATTGCATGGGGCCCACAATGTATTCCTCTCCTGCCTGGAGACTAGACCCCTTTTACTCAGGAATCCAGATTTTGTCCCTGGCTGCAGTTAGAGGCATCTAGGTTCTTCTGAGAGAAGCTTATAGCAGATACCTCCACAGGCAACATGTGGGAGGCTTTTAAAGCCACCCTGAGGGGAGGTATCATGGGCTTCACCAACAAAAGAAGGAAAGCTAGGGAAAAAGAGCTCCTTGATTTTGAGAACTGACTGAAGGTAGCAGAAAATCATTTAAAAATCAGGGCACTCACTTCTTGCTTACCCCAGCCAGATGGAGGTGATAGTCCTTTGGATGAAGATTAATGAGCTGCTGGCTAGGAAAGCAGAAGTCTCTATCTAAGGCTGAGACATAAATACTGGGAGGCTGGTGAAACAGGTGGGAAAAGCGTAAGCATACCGCCTCAGAAGGCAACAGGCAGACAAGCACATAACAGGACTAGTGGACACCGGGCAGACTCACACCACACCAGAGAAAGTCAATGAGGTCATGGCTGACTTCTATGCAACTTTATACACCTCCTCCAGAGCCCCTAATCTGGAGAGGACTGCCTCATTGTTGCAAACCTTAACCTTCCCAAACTCTCCCTCAACAGTCCCAGGCCTTGGAAGCTCCTCTTCCTCAAGAAGTGGAGTTAACACTCGACACTGAAAGCAGGCAAGGCCCCAGGGAGATGGATTCCCAGTAAAGATCTGGAAAATTCTTACAAAGACAGTAGCCCTGATCCTATGCCAGGTATATACCGAGGCACTAGCTGAAGGAATATTTCCCTATCTCTCCGTGAGGCCGTCATCATGGTCATCCCCAAGAAAGGCAAGCCCCCACTCAGGCATCAAGCTACAGACCTATATCACTTAAAATATGCATGGTAAAGTCCTGGCTAAATCTTTAGCTGCTAGACTGAGTCTGCTGATACCAGGTCTGGTGCATCCCTCTCAAGTGGGGTTTGTAAAAGGAAGATAGAGCATTGACAATACTAGATCCCTGATTAATCTGATACATCAAGAAAAACAGCTCCCCACTCCCACAGAGGCAGTGGCAATAGATTTTGGAAGGCCTTTAACTCTCTAGAGTGGACTTTGTCCAACTGGTCCTCTGCAGTATGGAGTTTGGACAGGGTTTCAGATATGGGTAGAGACAATATACAACTCCCCTATGACCAGGGTTCTGACTAATTCCTCCCTCTCCCCCTTCTCACTAGGAAGAGGTACTCATCAAAGATATCCCTCTCCTTCTACTCTTCATGCTGGTGGTAGAACCCTGGCGGAAGCTGTAAGGCAGAATAGTCAAATCCAAGGTGTAAGGGTGGAAGGACGGAATACTCCACATTGATGTATGCTGATGATCTGCTGCTCCCACTGGTGAATATAGAAAGTGCCATTATCCCTTGCTGGCCACCCTGGCCAACTTTGCCATGTACTCTGGGGTCTGCCTAACCAAACAAAGACAGAGGTGCTGCCCTTAAACAGCCGCCCACATGGCCTTGCAGCACAATCTGAGCTGTGTGCCTAGCAGCCTTACTTAGTTAAGAATCATTATGACAGCTGACCTCTCTAAAATTTGTGATGCCAACCTTAAACCCCTGCTATTAGTACAGAGCTGGACAGGTGGAAACACTTCCAACTAACCCTAGCAGGTAACGTGGTGGCTATAAAAATGATCATCACCCCAAAATTCTCTACCTTCTTTCACATCTCCCTTAAGACTTCCTCGAGTGGTGCAATAAAATAGCGGGTGCTTTTATGGAAAGAGAAACAACATAGGTATAGTAGGGACAAAATGGTGCGCATTGGACCCTAGGGGTTAGGAATTGCCATGAATTGAGGGGTATAAATGGGCCTTTCAAGCTGCGCAAACCCTTAAGTGGTTTAAGGTCCGAGTCAGAGCGTCCCCAATGGCTCGCCATGGAACTGGAGCAATGCCCAGTATCACATCTGTCCCATCTACTATACAGTACCCCCATCGAGTGCTTGGGATGCACCCCACAATAGGCCCCTCCCTAATGTAGTGGTGAAAACTCCATAAAAAATTACACACCAGCCCACCCCTGGGACTAACTTCCTTGTGGGGTAACAAGCTTATCACAATAGATAAAGTACTAATCAAAGGGTCCAAATGAGAGGAGGCTGGAGTACTACAAATCCAGGACCTGCTGGCTCTGAACTCTGCCACTGTGGACACATTTGACAGTCTCTGCACTCAGTTCCCCATCCCACCTCAAGAGTTTTGGAGATAACTACAAATTAAAGGAACAGTTTCAGGATACATTAGGAGGAAACCAAAGGCACTGCCCCCAAATTGGAAAGTGGCTAGCACTGGATAGAGGCCACACCAGTATTATCTATGCAGCCCTCTGGGCCCATATATCCTCCCAATCACAGGATGCCAAGTCTAAATAGGAAGTAGCACTACACATCCAAACCACAGAGTAGGCATGGGAACCTGTTGGAGGCTTGCACATAAAGCTTATGCTGTCCCCAGAAGTGCATTAATCCAGAATAAAATCCTCTAATCCTAGTACAGAACCCCAGCTGTGTTACATAAAGCGAAGGTCCTCAAGATTATAGCTGCTGGAGGTGTAACCTCCATCGGGGGACTTATTACATTTCCTTTGGGATTGCCACATATCAGACTCTTATGGGAGGCTGTAGTCACTCGAGTAGCACAATCCTGCAGAAACCATTGCCATCCTCCGTGAGGTGTTGCTGCTTGACTACAGCCATCCACTCCTCACTTTAACTCACAGGATAAGAAGTGGACTGCAGTTTTGAGCATGGTGGTAAAACAGCTTCTCCTCTGCAGGCAGAAGGACAGAAATCCCTACTATGAATGAAGTAATGAACTCTCTGATCCAGGTAGTTAGTTAATCTGATCAGAATGTCCCATGTGGTGGCAAATACTATGTCAATGCACACACCATTTTGGTACCCATTTTGTCACTGCTAGAACCCAGAGGGGATTGGGTAAGTGGCAGCAATCTATGGGCTTCTCTGAAGCTCACCTATATTCCTCCCTCTCTTATCCTGACAAGAGTAAGGATGAGACCAACTGCAATAGGAAGAATCAGTAGTAGGAATAACTGTCAGCAAATAAACAGCTGCTTACTGATATCACTGTAATGAATCTTAATTCTCCTTCAGTTATTTTGTGTGAAATTTGTTTGACTCCTGCAAGTTACTCCGAATAGTACTTCCCCCAGCTGACTCCAGGAGCAGTATTTGAGACTCACCTCTTAAAGATGATACTCTGGGTTATTTCAGGTAGGAGACAATGGTTTCAGATCTCCTTGTCTGTTATGATCAGTTAAAATGACATAAGCGCTGAAATAATCATTAAAGTTTTCTGAAGTTTTACACCTACCACCCCATTGTAACAGGCATATGTTGGAAGCCAAAGGGTGGTCTGAATTTAGCAAAGATGAGATAAAGTCTCCTGCATAGTCTGTACAATCTGTTTGGAGACATCCTATGGAAATGGCTGTGTGTTGTGTACTTCAAAAATAAAAAACTTTAAACAAAAAAGATTATCTCCAGCGATGGTCAGCCTACCAATGTCCCTATGGGCAAGAGTTAGTATTTTTAAAATGAGCGTCTTGCTGCGATGTTATATCCACTAAGAATGCTCTATATACAGTATATCTGCCTAAATCCTGGTTTATGCAACTGCAGCAAATGCCCACAGATTTTTGTGGCGGGTGGGCTGCCGTCACTTGTATTTCAAGCTGATGATCCCAAAGGAGTGAGGAGGTTTGCGGCTTCCCAGTTTCTTTTTACATTACTGTGCCTTCATAGGAGCAGAAGTAGCAAGACAGAGAACAGTATCAGTTAAAGCAGAAGGAAGCAGGAAGGCAGTCAGAACAGCAAAGGCCCAAACCGAGGAAAAGATAGCCAACTCAGTTAAGAAGGGGATAAAACCTTTTATAGGTACATCAGGGAGCGAAGGAAGACCAACAGAGGGATAGTGACACTTAATAAAGGGAGGGTGGGCAGAGGTGACCTTGAAAAGGCAGAGATACTAAACAAATATCTTTGCTCAGTATTCACAAGTGAATAAGGGAGGTACCTAAACCAAACAACAGAAAAACTCTGGATGGGGGTTGATACCAGCCCATTCACAGAAGAAAGAATTCTGAAAGAACTCTTAAAACTGAAGGTGGACAAAGCAATGGGGCCTGATGGGATTCACCCAGAATTCTAAAAGAACTAAGGAGAGAACTAGTGACACCACTGACTACCCTCTTTAGCAAATCATGGGAGGATGGGGTGGTGCCTGGGGACTGGAAGGCGGCAAATGTGATTCCATGTCACAAAAGTGGAAGCAGGGCAGAGGCAGGAAATTACAGACCAGTTAGCTTGACCTCAGTGACAGGGATCATGATGGAATCACTTCTGAAGGAAATAACTGTTGAGTACCTAGAGGCCAGAGGGCACAGGATCCAAGAAGCATGGATTTACAGCAGGAAGGTCATGTCAGATGAATCTAATAGATTTCTTTGACTGCATGATCAAAGTAGTAGATCAGGGAGGGGCTGTGGACATGGCCTATCTAGACTATAGCAAGGCATTTGACACAGTCCCATGCAAAGAGTAATATACAAGTTAGCCAGCCTGGGAGTGGGTCCCAAGATGGTAGCCTGGGTAAAAAATTGGCTGGAGAACAGGACACAGAGGGTAATAGTAAGCGGAGTGCCCTCTGAAGAAAGGGTAGTTACTAGCGGGTCACCGAGGGTTCAGTTCTAGGACTAGTCCTCCTCAATGTCTTTATAAGTGACATTGCAGAGGGACTGGAAGGACAAATATGTCTCTTTGTAGATGACACAAATATCTGCAACAGGGTTGATACACAAGGTGGGGTGGAAAGGATGAGAAGGGACTTAGCAAGGTTGGATGAAAGGTCAAATGTATGGCAGCTTAGATTCAATGGTAAGAAGTGCATAGTAATGCACCTGGGAAACAAAACCAAGGGAAGAGTACACTATGGAGGGTGAGATACTAACAACAACACAAATGGAAAGGGTCCTGGGTAGTCATATCAGATGACCAAAGGTGGGCAAGCAATGTGAGAGGGCAGTAAGGAGGGCTGGAGGGATACTGGGATGTATAGGAAAAGGCATCACCAGTAGAAAACAGGAAGTTGTTATCCCTCTGTACAGACAGCTGGTGAGACCCCATCTGAGTACTGGTGCAGTTCTGGAGACCCCATCTCCGCAAAGACATAGACAGGATGGAGGCAGTCCAGAAGAGGGCAAATAAAATGGTGCATGGTCTGCACCAGAAGACATATGAAGAGAGACTTAGGGAGCTTAATATGTATACCCTTGAGGAAAGGAGGGACAGGGGACATGATAGAAACTTTCAAGTACCTCAAGGGAATCAACAAAGCCAGAGAGGGTAGCATCTTTCAGAAAAAGATGTGCAAGAATAAGGGGCACAATTTGAAGATAGAGGAAGGCTCAGAGGTAATGTCAGGAAGTATTTTTCAACGGAGACAGTTGTGGACACATGGAACAGCCTTCCTGTGGAGGTTGTGAGTCCAAAACAGTGGGGAATTCAAGAATGTCTGGGACAGACATAAGGCAATTCTAGGGGTTGGGGTAGAAGTAAATAGGCTGTTGGTTAACTGGAATCTGCAGCTTATCCATTAGGTAGGGAAATGGGCAAACTGGGTGGGCCAAGCAGTCCTATCTGCATTAAAATTCTATGTTTACATGTTCTACAATAGTAAATTCTATCAGTGGTGTTGTGGTAGCCCTAGGTATTCTATGTGCTCTTATTTTCCTTTATGGCTCTCATAGAATCTAAATTGTGTAAATAGTCTGGGTTACAACAGTAGTCTACTTTATTTAAAGACATGTTGGTTGCCTTCCGGCATAAAATAACCTCTTTATGTGGTACTTAAAGGTCACTGGCAACTTACTACCTATTTGTGTTTGATTGGTCTCAAGTTTCACCCAGCCTGTGCTTGGCAACCCTAATATTCAAATTGCTAGCACTCGATCCCAGTTACTTTTTGTCCCCATCTTTGAGCAGCAACCATTGTGTCACTTCTAGATGCATGTAACCTTTCTCCTATTCCAACTTTATAAGTTCACTTTTCTATTCCCCAGCTTCATAGTTTTAGGTATTTACAGCTTACCAAAGTGATTGCTCCCCACTTTTCCTGGGTCCTTGGCTCCCACTAGAAAATCTGACTTTACATATTTTCTACCCTTGGCTGAAAAGCCCCAGGTGGCGGACCATATGGCGAGTTTGTATCAATATGTAAAACAAGATCATTATCATTGGATCAAATATTGTGTATTGCAACAATATGTATTCTACCCCTCAAACTGTGTGTAGGATGGGTGAGCTCCCTCCCATACTGCTCTCGTTATGCTCTCTCAAAGGAAATCTCAAGCATATGCTTTGGGATTCTGAAAAAGTGCTTCCTTTCTGGACCACTATTAAGAATTCTCTAGACCCTCTTTTAGTACTGGAGTATTCTTTTACCCACATATTTGTTTAATTGTTTGTTACTCTGGTAGTCTTTTCAGGCCTCATAAAGCTTTTATGGCTTTGATAGCTGTTATGGCCAAGCTCATAATTTTATGCCACTGGAAAAATAATACTACTCCCTCACATATGGAGTGGCATCAGGAAATATTGCAGGTTCTGTTGGTCCAAAAGCAAGTAGCTACTTTGCATCATCAGGCTGCATATTCCCACAATAGCTGGGAACCTCTTTATGCTTTATTTTCTGCCTTGGTGAGACCCTAAGCGGGAGCGGGCTGGTGTGAGTTAATGATTACCTGCTTGACCTCCCTTCCGTTCTTCCTTTTAATATCCTTTTGTACAGTACTTCTCTCCAGTAAATTGCGTATCTTAGGCCTCACTGTTACTTTCCCCTGTTAATGATTGTAGTAGTTGCATGCTCTGGGTTGTGGAGTGGAGGTGGGGGTTTGGGGAAATGTGTGTTTTTTTTGTGTGATGTTACTTGCTGATTGTTCTTGTAATTGTCTGTGCAGTGTTTTGTTTTGAAAACTTAATAAAGTATATTTAGTAAAAAGTCATCCATCATATGACTTTTGGTGCAGTCCTTGTACTGTTTTTGTTGCCCTTCTCTAGACTGCCTCCATTCTGTCTATGTCCTTCCAGAGATGCAGCCTCCAGAGCTGGGCACAGTACTCTGGATAAGGTCTCTCTAGTGATCTGTAAAGTATCATAACCACCTCTTTTTTTCTGCTGTTGATACCTCTCCCTACCTCTAGCTTCCCACTGGCTCTCCCTACAGCCTTCTCACATTGATTGGTTACCTTTATGTCATCAGATATGATTACCCTCAGGCCCCTTTCTTGATTGGTGGCTGCCAGTACCCCCATCTTGTCCTCCTCCCTTGATTTCTGTGCCCCAAATGCATGGTTTTGCACTTCTTTGCATTGAATCTTAGCTGCCACACTCTCCACCACTCCTCATGCATGTTTAGATCCTTTCTCATTTTTTCACCCCTGGTTGTTTGACCTTTTGCAGATCTTAGTGCCATCTGCAAAGAGTCATACCTTCCCTCCAGCCCTCTGCAATGTTGGGCTGGCGATAGCTAGAGGTTAGAGTAATGAGCTGTGAATGAGCTTGGTACACCCAGCAGACCAGACCTAGGTTTGATTCTCACACCTCCACTTGCATACTCTGTGAACCTGAGCAAGTCATTTAACCGCCCAGTGCTCCCAAGTCACCCCTGAAAACAGGCACTTGTACCTGGTGGGCCTTACCCAGTTACCAAACACTAAAATAAAAAATAAAATGTCACTTATTAAGACATTAAAGATGACTGGCCCCAGCATGGATCCCTGTGGCACATGGTGGTCACCCCCTCTCCTTGGATTGAATGCCATTTACCACCACCCTCTGTGTCCTGTCACTCAACCAGTTTCTGACCCAGATTACCACCTTGGCACCCTGCCAGGCTGCCCAACTTATTTACCAATCTGCTATGTGGGAGGGTGTCGAAGGCCTTGCTGAAATCTAGGTAGGCCACATCCACCACTGCTCCCTGATCTACCTGCTTGTCACCCAGTCAAAGAAATGTATTCCTATCTGCATCAGACACAATGATCTGAATCTCTCACTCCCATCATGTATTCAGTAACAGCATATTACATGATTTATCTAGCATAGTTTTACTTGATCAAAACAAAAACATGTTTGTCATAAATACCTAATCACAATAAGACAAGTTGTACAAAATTATACAATGACTAAGGAAAGAGAAGTAATATGATTGGCTGACTGGTACTGAGAAGCGTGAGTAAATCCTAGTATAACTCAAGCAAAGGTACCAGTCAGCCTTGTCCACTCCATCACGTAGAATCAATACCAACCCGAAAACTGAAACTATCCCCAAATTTGCACTGGCAGCACACCGGCTGCCACAGCAATGAAGCCAGAGGCGTCATGGTTGGCTAACACCATTATCCCAAAACTAATAAGATATTTTAATAGTTTGAACAATTGTCAGGTGGGGAAAGTGTTTCTTTTTCACAAATGAAGCCTGAAACGCACGAAACTCGCTGAAAAGCCGCCGTGATACTGGGAATGCACGATCCATATGCATCGCACACTCAGTATCACGGCTGGTCTTTTGGGCAAGATTTCATGTTTTAGGCTTCATTTTAGAAAAGAAACACTTTCCCCACTTATCAATTGTTCAAACTGTGAAAATGTTATATTCAGTTATGAGGTGATGGTGCGAGCCAACCATGGTGCTCCCTGGCTTCAGTCACAGCTTTGCTGCAACTCACTGTCTTTCTCTTTCCTAACTCAATGAAACTTGAATAAATAAATACATTAAAAAAAATCAGTCAGCCTCCGATTTGATGGCACATCCTATACCAGCGAATGAGAATGAAGGAGCTGACACTCCCACTGAATATTTCTCTGCCACTCATTTGTGTTTCCTGATTCAGTGGCACATCCTACACCAGTGAATGAAAATGAAGGGGCTGGCACTCGCACTGCATATTTCTCTGCCACTCATTTGTGTTTCCTGATTCAGTGGCACATCCTATACCAGTGAATGAGAACGAGGGGCTGTCACTGCAGTGCATATTTCTCTGCCACTCATTTGTGTTTCCTGATTCAGTGGCATCCTATACCAGTGAATGAGAATGAAGGGGCTGACACTCGCACTGCATGTTTCTCTGCCACTCATTTGTGTTTCCTGATTCAATGGCAGTTGCAATATAAGTGAATGCCTCAGCAGCTAGAGAACTATTTTTCTCTGGCGTATGAACAAATTACAGAAAAATAGTTTAAACAGGCAAAAGGGGACATTGTATAATCACAATAATATACAACAGGTGTGGGTTATGCTGAATTTACTCATGCCTGGTGCAGATTTGGTCGTGAGGCGCAACCACACCAGACATGAGTCAATCCCAGCATAAACCCTGATCTGTTGGATTACTGCTTAAATCAACAGTAACCCAGACCACATTTAACAGACTTAAAGGAATGCCTACTAACTGTTTTATTTTAAAAATGTATTCTTTGTCATGTGACTACAAATGGCTAAGTTCATGTACTAACAAAAATACATGTTTTATTTTCCTTGAAAATCTAACGCTTTTTTTCAAGGCACACCCTACTGACAGCTTCTCTGTAGTCCACATGCCTCAGCAAAAATTGGAACCAATATTTAAAATTTAACTGACAGTTTTAGTTCAGCACTCTTTAAGATGAGCAACTAGTACAGTTTTTTTAATAAGCTGAGACCCTAACTATGCTCCATATTCCAGTAAACACAGAAAAAAACTGTGGAAAGCAGGATCCACTGAAAACAAGATAGCATCTGAGCTGTGTTATCCTAACTAAATGCGATAAAAATGTGTCTAAACAGGACCACACTGAAAACAGATATTGCATCTCAGCTGGGTTATGCTGGGCAAATGCACTGCTAAACTGTGCAAAACACACAACCTTACTGCAGAACCCCACCAAAAGGAGCTGTTTCATCTAAAATGATCTGTCCTAGAAAAATACATTATAAAACTGGAACCACACTAAAATTGAGATGTTGCATCTCACCCCTACTATATAGGCTAAATGCAGTATAAAACTGTGTAAAATCAGAAGGCAAATGCTAATGACATATACATCACATCTGGTCTATCTTGGGTTAATATATAGTAAAATGTCTACAAGCAGGACCTTGTACAACAGCAATGCAAGTCATGAACATTCAGCACTGACAAATGCTTGTTTTGATATGTGTTTTGTGACTCTCAAATAGTATGTCTTGTTTCATGAAGTTACCTAAAGTGAGCAGAACAAGAGTTTCAAGACTTCATGATTCTTCTAAAGTAAAAGGCTATTTCTGGAGGTACTTGGATTATTTATGAAGGTTTCTCAGAAGGTTGTCAATTTGTTTACCACCCTGTTGGCTCAGTAGAGTAATTTGCAATGCTACCTCCTTTTATGTTTGCTTGTGCACCTCGCAAGAACATTATCGACAACTTGGTAGAGAAGTGGGTTGTGGAGGCAGTGGCACTGAAGCAGCCAGGGAGGCACTGCATTTGGGGCTTGGCACTGGTGGACCAATGGAGGCACAGTGTGCTGATCACACTGGTCTTCCAAAGTGCACCAAGTTGTAACGTTTTCACCACAGCAATCAGGGCCACCTTGTCATTGCAGCGTCAGTCATTGTGCTGCAATGAGGGAGCAACCCGTCACTGCAGGGTGAAACGTTAGCTAGTCTAATACTGTTTGTGAACATGGCGGGTGGCTTGCCACCATGCTCAGAAACAGTATTATGCAGCCCCATGCTGAGGGTGCCCAATCCCTCTGCAGCATGTTCCCCTCACACAGTCTTTGTTTGCCGATGGGCCCCACTCCCTGTTGGCATATCCTGCCCAGCCATTAATGTGCCGATGGGAAGCCCACTCCCCATCAGCATAATTCCTGCCCACAAAGCTATGTTTGTGCTTAGAGGGTGTCAATCCCCTCAGCTATTGTGGCCCCCTGTGATGCCATCAGAGTCCAATCCTCCATCAACTACAGTCACCTCCCAACAAAAAGTAGGTTGGCACACTGGAGCCCACCCAGCGTGTAAATGTCACTGAAATGTCCCTGTAAAACAAAAACAGTCTGGTGATGTGTTGTTTTTCTTTCCTGTAAAGAAGGAAAAGGTCCTCGGCAGTCTCCCTGCACCCCCACAACCTGCACCCACCACTGCACACCCTGCCTCACACCCTCTTCACCACATACTTACCTTTTGAGCTCAGCACAATGATCTTCGTGGACTGGGAAACATCTACACTCTTCAAAGCCGACCGTAAACTGAGGAAATGCTGGTAAGCTGTATAATGTAATAAGTAGTTTTTTTCAACTTTGATAAATATTTTGGGCATTTTTGGAATTTTGGCAGCACATTTTCAACATGGGGTTTCTGGGACCCTTCCTCATGAATTATTTCACTGTCATGGTGTAACTCGGCCCCAAAAGATAATTTTGTGGTCACTGCGGAATCACCTTTCAGGACTGATTAACAAAATTACAGTGCCAGGAATCATGAGGTGGGCTCTCAAAAGTCTATGTTGCAAATTTGGTGGAAAATAAAAAAAATGACTGTTTTACAGTACATTGCTCATTTGCTATACCGCAACGTAACTCTTAATTGCAATATTTTCCTCTAGATTTTCAACATTGGTATTTTAATCTATCTCCTTATGAACAGTGCAGCTGTAATTTTCTACAACCTGGCCAAAATGTGTTTTTGCAGTTCCGCAGAATAACACGTCCCTGTGGGAAATCCATGTTTGGGATACAGTACCAACATCAAAGTGACACTGTTCATTATGTAAAGGACTAAACCTCACTTTCAGGTTCTTGACACTATTGGGAATGCAAATAATCACAAACAAGTTGCATTCAAGTAATAAACAAGTTTATTACTACAAAGGGATAAATCACAGTTGCGCTAAGCAGTTCTTACCAATATGAACCGGAGCCAATGCTAAGCATTCCCTACACCTCAAGGTTTCTCTGTAGTCTCTTGGGATCTCTTGGGTCTCCGAGGTGTAAAGCCTGTACATAACATTATATACCTGTGATAATTACTATAGTTACCAAAAGATAGAAACATTTCTAGTTACAGAGATGAGCCCTATTGGCTAAATTAGAGGTGGCTCCACGGTCCAAGATAACATTATATAATTCTGTAAAGTCATCATTTTTAGAACAAAGACATTCTTATACAGAGTCTTACATAACAAAGTGTAGTGGTGCACATCACCAAAGGATGGCAATGTTGCCTTACATATTATAATTACTTCAAGGACAGGTGTCTTGGCATCTGACAAGTAAAAACAGACAGAAAATACATGGTATAATATGTGTGCTTTAGCAAACAAAGTGGATTACAACAATATGCGTTATATTCTGACATCTACTCTTATATGGTAGACTCCTTAGCCCTATGTATTAGTATAGCTATGCCTAAACATTAGCTGTCTACGGTGTACCCAGGGAGTGATAATTGGGTGCAGGGACTTCATGTAACAATTCCCCTTGTTGCCTCAAAGACAACACAGGCAAATTCAAGGAATGGACAGGAGCAGTGGTCATTTACAAACCCGAGCGTGGGCCTTGTAAAGGAACTCAAGCTGCTCACGGTGTTAGCGCAGGGTATGTCATAGGCAGCATAGCATAATAATCAAAGTAAATATTAAAAATGCTTGTATTATAACAAAACCTTTAAAAGTAATTTCTAACCAGGTGTTAGTTAACACATTATTCATAGCTCCATCATTGATCAAGTCAAGAACAGCTTCATTGGCTTTAGTTTTATTATTACTGATGTGGATGAGGTGTGTGTCCTTTCTATTTAAAAGGATTTCAGTGTGAGTGTAAGTGGATCTATGTGTATGCGTTAAGTATGGTAGGTATTCTGAAAGTGTGAGTAAGTAATCTGGGTTACCATCAATAATATCTGCATCCATAAGGGGACGGGGGTGATAACGATATGTCTAATAACAGTTTTCTGATGGGGAACAAAACAAGTTGGGGTAATCAATTGGACAAGTAACAGAACAATATGTATAAGTCTTGTAGTTAGTAACAATACAGTACTCTCCGTCAGAGTTATACTGTGAGCGCACAGTGAGTAGTCTCCACTTTGCAACTGGACAGGGCATGTGTAGGTCGTCTTTGAAATCCGTGTTGACAGGCGATGAGCTTCCTCACGATAGGACTGGTAGAGCTGATCTGGTGACAGATTAGAGTCAAAGAGATGATGCCATTGTCAGTGATGTCTTCATCCATAGTGAAGTCCAATCAATACTGTCTGGAGTAGCCACAAACAGGGCATTTGACATCAAACACATCACATCGACACAGGTAGATATATTGCTTTTCGCACAGCAGTCCGTGTGCGGTGCCACCCAGGCATCCAGGAAGGAGTGGTAAAGCAGTAGAAGTGGTAGATCCAGGCGTTCTCTGCAGATGTAAGTCATCAAATGCCCAATCAAATGTGCCAGTGCAAGCTTGTCGAACAAGGCTGTGGTGGGATCAAAGCGTGGTAAGGAGATGGTGAAAGAGACAAACATGGTATCTGTTATAGAACATTTTTGGTAGAAAAACAAGGACCAGTATTAGGTGTCTGGTCACAAACCCCAAGTTTCTGCTGTGGAGAGAGGAATAGACAAAATCTGTTGCATACACAAGGAAACACAAGTTGAAAGTTTACATTTAGGACAATACCATTTGGAGATGCTTCTATCATGTATTATGTCAGGATTCTTCCGGTTTCTAAATCAAGGAAGAGATTGTTGATGGTAGTGAGGATGTATGAACCATATGCAGAATAGAGTATTTCCCAACCAATGTATTGTCTTTCAGATTCTCTATTGTTCTGTTATATGAGTGCGTTAATCTTATCTTTTGAATCAGTAAATGCTTTTGCAATGTCGTGCATGTTGCATACAGTGAATCTTTCCTCCTGACTAAGACCATCCCACCATGCAATAATGGTGGTAAAATATTATTAACAAACCAGTGGAGAATTTCATAGAATGACTTTTATGGCAGCAATGCTTTGTTCCAAATGGACATAGCAGAACCAAAAGACCTGTGACAGTACCTGTAGCACCTGTAACATCAGAACTGTCAACTTCACATTTACTCGTTTATTGTTCAGAGTACGGAGGGGTTTTCCTCCTAAAATGACCTCTATGTTCAGTAGAATAAACCCCAGTTAAGGGATCCTTAGTATGAATCTGAAATGCAGCTAAACTATCAAGCAATAATGTACTATAAAAGGCAGATGTATTAGTATTGTGACACATACCAAATTCTTTCATGTTCCAATAAGTAAGATTAAACAAAACAGGTATATGCATAAACTGTAAATTATTAATCAAGGAACCTGGGAGGGCAGTGGCAGTGAGACCACTACGGGGACCAGGGTTTTGAGGGCATTCAAAAGCTGTTTCTCAGTGGGAAGTAAAACAGAGATACATGGCTGCAGAGGCCATGTGGTGTACAGAACAGAATCTGCGGGCAGAATCTTTGGAAGAGAGTTACAATAGGAAGGACCAACTAAAGCAGTAATATTGTACAAACCAGAGTGTCTCAATGCAGTTTTTAACAAGCACAGCGAACCATTTGGGGATAATTTAGCATTGGTCCAACCCTGAAAAGTTCCCTTGGAGAGTTTGGCCACAGGAGAATTTTTCCTTGTGATGTGGTTTGCCACTCAATTTGAAGGGTTGATTTGTCAGGAGCAACGACCGAGGCAGTGAGGTAAGCATCGGAACCTTCCTGGACAGTAATCATAGTATCTGGTATTTGATGGAAACTCCCTCTGTAGGGATGCTGGAGGATCCAGTTGTCGAAGGAGGTCCGGTACCGTGCCTTGGGTGCAAGGATCACTCCTGCAAAGAGGAGAGATAGGAACAAGATAGCCATCTTGTCAGTATATCTGAAAAGGAAGATCAAAGATTAGTACATTAGTACAATTCCACCCAATGGGGTTGGGAAAAGTAAGTTTAAGTTCCTTTGTACAATTTCAGTTGGTTTGCATGTAACCATTTGTCAGTCAATTTATTGTTGTGGAGGAGTCTCACTTGATAGACTGCCAGACTGAGCTTGTTGACAATGGGGTAAGGGCCTTCCCATTTATTGGAAAAGAGTGGGTGGGATGTGCAAATCGAAGTACCATTACCTGATCTCCAACTTGCCAATCCACTTCTTGTGCATGTTTGTCAAATTGTATTTGGATTGTTGCTGGGCTTTGCCCATGCAGTTTGCAACATAAAAGTGTGTGTGTATGAGGTCTTTTCTGAGTTTTTCCACATACTGATCCACAGACACTCGGTCTGCAGTGGGGTGTGTAGGTCAAAGAGCAAGTGTTCAGGTAATCTCATCTGTCTTCCAGTCATCACCTCAAAGGGTGTGAGCTGAGTGGTGGCCGAGATGTACTCCTAATTGCCATAAGGAGTAAAGGCAATAGGGAATCCTAAGTCTTGGGATTGTCCTCTATGAATTTGGAAGCATTTGCTTAATCCATCTGTTGGCTCTTTCTACTTGACCTGAGGATTGAGGGTGATAAGGTATGTGGAACTTTTCTGAACCCCAAGGAGTTCAAGGGACTCTTTCATCAACTCACCTGTAAAACTGGTTCCTTTGTCGGAGTCTACCTTGAGAGGCAGGCCCCACCTGGAGAAAATCTGTTCCACCAGGATTTTGGCAGTTGTCTTTGCAGTGCATGTCTTAGTGGAGAAAGCCTCAACCCACTTAGAGAATAAATCGGTTACCACAAGAGCATACTTGTTGTTTCTACTAGTATTGGTCAAGGGACCAATGAAGTCAATTTGGATGGCATGCCAAGGGCCAGTGTGTCTTTGTGGTAATAGTTTGGCATTTCATTTTGTAGGTATGGGATTGTTTTGTGCACAAACGAGGCAATTGTCAATGTACTGTTTAACATCTTTGGTGATACCAGGCCACCAAGTGATGGTCTTGAGGCGTTGGAGGGTGTTTTCTGCTCCTTGGAGTCCACCAGTAGGAGTATCATGTATTTGGTGCAAAATTTGGATCTCAAATGTCTGGGTACTACCCACAGTTTAGTGGTAGTATCCTCTGGTTGAAACCAGATGAGTTTGTCATCACGGGATAAGTGTAACTTACCTTCATGTCTGCGATATGGGTTATGTGTAGGAGTCTTTGTTCTGTAGCTTTGTCAAGGAATCTGAATACTTCTTTGAGTTCAGTGTCCAAATGCTGGGCTGCTGAGAGGTCAGGGAAAAGACTCAGTTTTCTTTTAAGGGCTGCAACATATGCGGCTGCATTGGCTTCTGGATGATCCATCATCTAGATGTCCCTCCCTTGAGCCCCTTCCTTAGCAAGGGTATCTGCTGTGTCACTGAATGCATGGTAGGGATCATGTAGAGAGTGAGCTTTAACCTTGTGCACATAAAGTTTGTGTGTGTATTTCTGTGCCAATGCATGTATATAGATTACCAATTCTTTATATTTCACTGGACTGCCATCAGAGGAGAGGAAGGAGTTCTTCTTCCAGAAAGGAGGAATTCTGTAAGGAGCAACAAACCCAATTAAAGTCTGTAAAATGATGGTATCCTGAGTTCCATGTTGGATAAACTCAAGTGCACAGGCCACCGCTGCCATCTCTGCATATTGCGATGAAATCACACTGCAACGTTTAGATATCTTGACAGCGTTCCCATAGGGATAAATCACCAAAATACCTATCCTAAATCTGTTCTCCTTGATCGTATGATGCTGAACCATCAGTGAAAATATGACACAGGAGGTACTCCCAATATCTCTGGCATAGCAGGGAGGAATGGACCCGGATCTGGGAGGTCAGGTGGCTGCAGTGTACAGTCATGGGGTTCTCCTGAAAAGGAGACCATGAGCTAGTAGAGATGGAACTTTGGTCTAGCGACCCGGATATCTGTCCTGGAGGAAAAGTGACCAATGTGTCAGTCTAGTTTGGAGACTGACCCATCCTTCACTCTATCTGAGAGCAGAAAGGTAGTTGGCGTGTGGTTGGTGTTGAGAATCAGTGGTGAGTACCCAATGATATACAGGAAGTGCTTGACAGCCCAGTTGGTGGCCAGAAGGTTCCTTTCACAAAGGCCATATTTCTGTTCCATTGGGGTCAAGAGCTGCGATGCATATGCAATAGGTCTCAGGATGCCATGCACCTTCTGGGCCAGTACCGCTGACATAGCAATGTCAGAGGTGGTGTACTCCAGGTGGAATGGTAATGCTGGATTGAGGTTTACCAGTGCTGGGGCGGAGGCCAGAGCCTGCTTCAGTAACATCACAGCCTGGGTGTGAACAGGGCCCCAACTCCATGGAACATCCTGAGTAGGTCATACAGAGGAGCAGCTTTCTGAGCAAAATCACAAATAAAATCTCTGGAGTAATTTACCATACCTAGAAACCTTCGAAGAGTTGCCACACTGGGGGTAATGGCAAGTCTTGTAATCCCTGTATCTTTTTCCAAGTAGGGCTCCGGCCTTGGTCAGTTATTTTCAAACCCAGAAAGAGTACTTCTTTCTGACATAATTGTGCTTTGAGGATTGCATTTCAAACCTGCTCTTTGAATGAGAGTCAATAGTTCATCCAAGAGATCCAGATGTTGTTCCTGTGTGGCCGTGGCCAACAACAGGTCATCTACGTATTATGAGAGACATTGGGGGCTGAGAAACTCTGTAGGGCGTCCATCATGTGGAGATGGAAAAGGATGGACTGTTATGGAATCCCTGTGGCAAGCAAGTCCATGAGTACTGTCGTCCTTCAAATGTGAAGACAAACTTATATTGACTCTTGAGGGCCAATGGTAATGACCAAAACCATTGAAATATCCAGGGCACTGAACCATTTCTGATCCGGTGCTAAAGTCAAAGCACATCTGGTGCGGCCCACAGTTGGTGAACAACTGGGAGTGACCTGATTCAATTTCATGTAGTCAATAGTAAGTCTCCAGGTGCCTGTGGGTTTTTCACGGGCCAAACGGGAGACTTGGAGGTGGAAACACAAGTTCTAATTACTCCTTGCTTACGGAGTGACTTGATTGTTTCTCTGAGAGAGGGTAAGCTTCAGTGGAACGGTATTGCCTTTGTCTTTCATGTGCTGGGCCTGGCACCTCGATAACAGTATGCATTCTGCCACAATCAGTATTTATTAACTGCAAACACTTTCAAATGTCATTGCAGAATAGGTAGGAGTTTGCAAAAGTTCATGGTTCTTGAACAAATCTATGACATCATACTCTTTGTTATTGATAGATATTGTCCACAGCATGTGAGTCAGGAATTAAGGCGGTGTGGTATTGACCCTGGATCTGTATCAACAGCATGTTAGCTAGATCCACCACACAGCCATGTGGTGCAAGGAAGTCAATCCCAATGATACTAGGATGATCATCCAGCACCATCAGTTGGAAAGCATATGAGGCCTTAAATGGCCTAGCTCTACCAGTAAGGGTAGAGAACGGTATGCCGGTAGCCTAGTACCATCAACTCCTGACATATTGGTCTTCCATCTGGTAGAGCAAGGGGATATGTCCGGTGTTCGTCGTGTAACACAGATACAGCTACCTGTATCCAATAGGACAATTAGTTGGCAGCCCCGACCTCGGCCTCGGTGCAGGGCCTTCCATTTGTATCCAAGACCAACTTGTTTACAATGTGGACTGGGGCCTGTAATTGTCAATCCGTATTGCTGGAGGCATGCAGAGGCTGGGCCTGGCTTGCATGAATGATTTCACAATGTTGCACTGATGCAATATAGGGAGGAGCTTCGGGTTCAGGCTTGTGTGGGCCTGAGCTTGTACTTCGGTGTCTCCATGACCAGTAGTGGCATGTGTGCGGTTGTACTGCTGCAAGGGTCTGTGCAGGAACAGTGTCCTTCTGAAGTGCACTTGCCCAGGAGTTCCCAAAATTTCCGTTTTCTTGACTATCTCCTTGTATGAGGGACCCGATCTTTGTAATGGTTTCCCTCTGCCCTTTGTCTGTTTTAGACCAATTCCGGTTCCCACTCCACTGTTGTTGTTGTTGTTGGCCTTGTTGGGGATTTTGTTGGTTGTTAGCTGGAGGGGCTGATGGATGTTTGGGCTGCTGTTGTTGGGCCTGCCCTTCCACAGTATAGTGTGTCGTGATCTCAGAGGCGGGTTCCATGGCAGCAACTTTTTGGAACGGAACCCAAATCACAGATGTATAGTTGATACACCCTCTCGGTTTTCCGAAGAATGTCAGCAAACCTATCCATATTTGGAGTGCGTGGTTGGCTCTATCTTTTTCTTATGGCTGGGATCATGTTCCTAAGGAACAAGGTCTTATGTTTAATAAGATCTACATCGCAGCTTCTTGTGTCAAGTGCTTCCCTGCTCGTAGGCCATCCAGAGTCTCTGGTGGTAGGCTGCCTGGGCTTTCTTTGCATTTTGCTTCACGGGTATGCCAGCATTACTCCTACCACACCTGGGCTATGGCGGAGATAAGCTCAGCTGCAACCTCGTCAAAGGTGCGCTCCCATCCTGGTGAACTGCTTGGAGTTTGGCCCATAAACCAGGATCAATGGTCTGGCGTAGTATTTGGACCTGAAACTCTCGGCGAGGCTGAGCATCTCGCATTTGGGCGTACCTTTTCAAGTGGCAACTGAGATTGTTGGGCAGGCTCATCCGACCCGATGCTGTCAGCAATTTGCTGAACAAGTAGGCCATTTGTAGGGGATTAGTCGGTGGTCGATCAGGCAGAGGTAGCGCATCTTGCACACCGTCCAATGCTGCGTGAGCTGCAGCCTCAGCTGCAATCTGAACAACACCTTCCTGAGTGCCAGCCTCCTGGAAAATTTGTCGTAACTGACTTTTAATGGCTTTCATACTTCTTTCAGGAAGAGGAACATTACCTAATGTTCTATCAATCATAGTTTCAATTTCTTGTCTGTCTTCCACACTAATAATGGCTACGGAGGTGATGTCAGGACCAGGCTTGGGCCTGCTCCTCCCCATCATGGCGCCACCATGATGGCGTTTCCCATGATGAGTGTCACGATGTAGCTGGCGTGTGACCTGGGGAGTAGGGGTGGGGACCCGCCATGCTGTGGATGGCTGGGTGGGGAATCTGGACCATAGTAGGGGCGTGACTGGGCGTTGTACTGTGAAACGTCATCATCAGATAACTCCCTTCTGATGATGAGTGAAAGGCAGGGGCTACGCCACCCATTGCCTTAACATGGCCAGCCAAAACCTCTCGCTGATGGTGCAGCTTATCCATCTTAGCTTTACATTCATCAAGATTCACACTTGCAACATCCATATCAACCTGATTCTGCTTCTGCTTTTGCAAAACACGGTCGCGAGCGCTCAATTCGCGATTGTCCCTATAGGCTATTTCTATATCATTACGTACCTGATTGATCTTGTCCTGGAGCTCACCCATCTCATCACTCAACTGCGCATTCGCAGCACTCAACAAATCATTCATCTGTACAACTTGACTCATATCCTGTCTCAAACTTTCACACTCCTGTTTCAGAGTACACATTTCTTGTTCACCAGCCTGTGCTGAATGATGCAATAATGAATCCTTTTCATTTCGCAGAGATTGGAGTTCTGACTCCAGGTTCTGCTGTATCTGAACACATTCTGTTTCCTGTAAACCCATCTCTTGCTTAGAGATCGATCTGCAGATCAAGGTGGAAACCTCGCTTCAGAGGCTTCCAAAGCAGCGTGAGGCGGTGACCATCAACCCTTTGCACATCGCTTATTGGTGGATTGTCGCATCTTTGCATACTGGGTTGAAATCCCAGTACGGGTTTCGGATTGACTTGCGTCGCGCAAAGTCAGCCCATCCTCCATGGGAGGTAAGGAAGTTAGAGACATCGAGTCTCAGTTCTGAGCAGATGTCTGATACTGTAGCCATTGTGTGGGAGGGAGCGAAAATTCAAACTGTGAAAAGACAGCGTGTTGCGTATCTATCCACAACACGAGTACTTTATACACAGCTGGACTACTGTATAAGTTGTAGGCTTGCAATTCAAAGCCGCTATGGGTGGGTCGAGATGGCATCGACCACACCAAAAAGTCAGCCAGACTTTGCAAGTGTCTACAAACTGGTAGAAAGAGCGGGAGAGGTGATGACGGGTGTACACCTACAATCCCGTGGGGAAGGAAAATTTACAGCAACAAGTGAAAACTTGCGAACACCAAATATCGCCTCGCACACGGTCGCCAATTTGTAAGAGGACTAAACCTCACTTTCAGGTTCTTGCAATATTGGGAATGCAAATAATCACAAACAAGTTGCATTCGAGTAATAAATAAGTTTATTACTACAAAGGGATAAATCACAGTTGCCCTAAGCAGTTCTTACCAATATGAACCGGGAGCCAATGCTAAGTGTTCCCTATACCTCGAGGTTTCTCTGTAGTCTCTTGGGATCTCTTGGGTCGCAGGTGTAAAACCTGTGCATGACATATATACCTGTGATAATTACCATAGTTACCAAAGATAGAAACATTTCTAGTTACAGAGATGAGCCCTATTGGCTAAATTAGAGGTGGCTCCACGATCCAAGATAATTATATAATTCTGTAAAGTCAACAGTTTTAGAACAAAGACATTCTTATACAGAGTCTTACATAACAAAGTGTAGTGGTGCACATCGCTAAAGGATGGCAATGTGCTTACATATTATAATTACTTTAAGGACAGGTGTCTTGGCATCTGACAAGTAAGAAACAGACAGAAAATACATGGTATAATATGTGTGCTTTAGCAAGCAAAGTGGATTACAAAAATATGCATTATATCCTGACATCTACTCTTATACGGTAGACTCCTTAGCCCTATGTATTAGCATAGCTTATGCCTAAACATTAGCTGTCTCGGTGTACCCCTGAGGGTATTAATTAGGGTGCAGGGACCTCATGTAACAATTAGCAGAGGTCCTAAAATTCCTATGTTGAAAATTTGGTGAGAAAAGTCCATAAAATGACTGTGTCACGAGCATGCGCTCGCGGTTCCACGCACACTCGTAACTTGGCACATTTGCAATATTTGCACTCTAGATTATCAACCCGCCATTTATCCACAGCTCCTTATGAACAGTACAGCTGTCATTTTCACATCCTGGCGAAATGTGTTTTGCACTTCCAGCGCAGAACAGCATGCGCTCTGTGGAAATCCGTGTTTGGGGCACATTAGGAAAATTACACCGATGCTGTTCATTAGCGAAAGTGCTAAAATGCCTATGTTGAAAATCTGGTGACAAACATCCATAAAATGAATTTGTTATGAGCCTGCATTGCCCAGTTTCCACACGCTCATTACTTTGCACATTTGCAATATTTTTACTCCATGTTTTCAACATTGCCATTTTCGCACCTCCTTATGAACAGTACAGCTGTCATTTTCACATCCTGGCGAAATGTGTTTTCACCTTCCGGCACAGAATAATCTGGTCCCTGTGGAAATCACTGTTCAGGACACAGAACAAAAATCACAGTGACACTGTTCATTAGCAGAAGCCCTAATATGCTTATGTTGAAAATCTGGTGATGAAAGTCCACAAAATGAGGGTGCCAATCCCCTCGGCTAGTATATCCCCCTGTATGCCATCAGAGTTGCCCAATCCCCCATCAGCTACAGTCACCCCCAACAAAAAAGTAGGTTGGCGAGGGCGTGCATTTCACAGTTTCAATGCGCTCATACATTTGCACACTTGCTATATTTTAAGTCCAGATTTTCAACATTGCCATTTCTCTGCACCTCCTTATGAACAGTACAGCTGTCATTTTCACATCCTGGCTGAAATGTATTTTTGCAGTTTTGGCGCAGAATACCGTGGTTGATGTGGGACATCAGTGTTGGGACACATTAGGAAGATCACAGTGACACAGTTCATGAGCACAGGTCGTAAAATGCCTATGTTGAAAATCTGGTGACAAAACTCCATAAAGTGACTGTGTTACACGCATGTTGTGCAGTTTCCACGTATGTTTTGAAGTGCAAGCATTTTAATAGTCCCATTACAGATTTTCAACATTGCCATCTCTTCATACCTTCCTATGGATGGTAAAGCTATCAGTCTTCACATCCTGCCTGATCTGTGTTTTCGTACATGTGGCACAGAATGGCACTGTCGCTGTTGGAAGTCAGTGTTGGGATACATTGACAGAATCACACTGCCACTCTTCATGAGAAGAGGTCCCAAATGCTTTCATGAGGCGGGGTCACAAAAGGCCATGTTGAATATTTGTACTGTAAATACCAACAAATGCCCAAGGCATTATGGTTTCTAACCATAATGTCCTACCCTGTATCAGACAGACAGGCACTGGGGTGTGCCTTTGGATTGCCAACTGTACTGCTCATGCCATCCCACCCCCACCCTCCAGCCACTGACAGCCATCGAGGTGTACCTTGCACTCTTCGGTCCAAGACTTCACCCCACTCTCCTATGCTGCACCCATTTCACCATATGTCCTTATGGAATGGTGTGACTGTAAAGCCAAACACTCTAAGACACACCTCAACACATGTCAATGTCTGCAGAATAGAGCGAGGTGACATGGCTTGAACGTCATGGTGATGACCCAAACAGTTACCCCAAATCCTGTCCATCTCTACAGGATGCAGGTGGGGTTCACGTGAAGTTCAGTACTTCACTGCCACTTCTATTCTGCATCTGTCTAACTCCTGCATTTCCAATACTAATACCAACAAGCAAACATTCAGCATTGACAAATGCTTATTTATAACTCGCTGAGTTTCTGATGAAATTCAGTCAGTGTGTGCAGTATGTGTGAACCTGAAAGATGACTATTTACTTTTGATGCTCTTTTAAAGGGACTTCTGTTTCTCTTGGTGACATCTCCTGCTCCACACCAGCTCAGACAGCAGATCAGTTGAATGTGGAGTGATTCCACTCCTCCTAACAACACACAGCTGGGGAGAGGTGGGGAGGGAGGGAAGAAACACAGTTTAGCTAATGCAGAAAGAGTGGCGATGTCATTCCTCTACTGTGTAACAACAAAAGCATGCTGCATTAATAAGTCAGATCCCTTTTCTGATGACAGAAATACATCTGCATGGCTCCACCCTTGCAGCTGTAAAAAGTAAGAAATCCCCAAAGACCATGCAGTGCATCACCATGCCCTCACAGAATCAGACTTGCACAAACTACTATCATCTGAAACACTTTCAACTAGCAGAGCAGCAGGGCTTGTCAGGCTGGTGTGGGTGGAAATCCAACTTAATTTTGCCCACAGAAGAAGGTAAGGCCTGAGATCTCAAACCACAATCTTTCCAGCTGTGTCCTGATGAAAGTGGATGCAGATACATCACACTGTGCTACAATGAGCACACCACAAACCACAATGAGTGCCGTGAACAAAAGATCTGAAACTAGAGGTTACATGTTTGAAATGCCTGATAATCCTGACTGCCCTGTAAAGCACTTCTGAAATACAGCTCTGAATTGCTACAGATGCTCCAGCTCTCTACTGCCACCCAACAGGGTCCCTCAGCATTTCCTTGACACCTTCATTACCTCATACATGAAAGAGTCATTGGGGATTAACTACCAAACCAATGTGATACAGAGGCTGACTGCAGAAGCACAGATCTCTAAAGGTATTCCATTCATTTATTGAGATCTACACCAGTACAGCTGCTATCACAAGCTTGCTTACAGGCTGGAAAAATCATGGCCATAATTGGCCACATGTATAGTCAGCCACCACAGCTACTGGTTTACATGCCTTCCATTCCTCTGTGGGTAAAAGGAAATTGGATCTTCACCCATACTGGCTGACAAGCCCATCTGCTGTCCCCCTTGAAAGTTCTTCACATGAATGTAGTTTCCTCACTGCTTCACTGCCACAGTCCTCCACTAGTCATGTGTTTATCCACACTAACCCAGTCCCCATTGTCTGCTGTTGATACATAATGCAACCAGCAGTCGGTCTGTCCATGCATTCTTTCTCTAGCAGTCACTTATCTCAGCAGACATCTCCTGCCTGTTAGCTGTCTTTACACTCACATCATCTTTGTTGTTAATGATTTATTATACTTAAAAGCAAACAGCATACAATCGTTACACTTTTGAACATACAGTATATTCACAATTGCATAATGACACGGAAATCAACAGAACGATCTTGACATTATCGACTGCTATTTCCTAAATAAGGTCAGGGTGTTAGCCATGACTGTCTTGTCAAGAGAAGCCCTAGTACCACTGTCAGTACTGAACACACCTGTATATACTGTATACCTATTTGTATGTGGTAACAGAAGCATCTTGTAAATATGTTAGCATTTACTTACAGGCACCTTTGGTGGAAGGAGGGATAATGCTGTGCATAGCACAGCCAAAACTTGTTTCTTCATGGTTACTTTGAGTCTGAGTGGCTGGGACTGAGGACACGGCATCCATGAGTATTCCTGATCTGAAAAACAATGATGGGAACCACAGAGTAAGCAAATGCCATGCATATACGAACAAATGCATAGACAGGTTCTGTGCTACCATGAATGAGATTGTACTAGATGGCTACCAGGGCTATTGGTATGCAGGAATCCCAGGGAGTGCATCTGTGGGGGCCTGGAGACAGGGTGGTAGAAGGATTCTGGTGATGGAAAGATTTACCATCTGGAACCAATAAGCAAATGTGCACTTATGGGATGTATCCACCTAACCAAACCCTGTCTGGGGGCTGGCGTACGAGCCATATAGGGGCCCGACATGTGAGGAAGTGCACCAAACAATTAACCTTGGAGTAAGAGAGTCTATCCTACTGTGCAATACATGTGAAGGAAGAATCTTCCCTAGACTGGGGACATTGAGGCTGCACCAGCTGCAGAGAAGGGCTGTCTTGATCTCAAGTGCTATCATGGTAAGTCACCTTAATGCCGGCTGTGATAGCTTCAGCCGGGGTCTAATGCCTAGCAGCATGAGTGAGGTGATAGGAGGATGTTGGTCTGCAGCACCTCCTTTCTCAGATTGCAGATCTGCCTCCAGAAGGTCTCTAGTCTGGGGCATGAACAGAAAATGTGATACAGATCCTCCTGGTGCCTGACAGTGCCAACACCTGTCATGGTCTAGAACCCCAGCTGCGTGCAATACCGTAGATGTCATATACCAGAAGTGCATAATTTTGTTTGAATAAGGCTGCTTTGGGCGTCTCCAAGGAAGCTGTGGCAGAGTGCCACGCCTGGGACCATTGGGCATCAGTAATGCAGGAGCCAAGATATTTTTCCATTTCCATAGAGTCCCCAGATTGGCTCTGCAGTGTGTCTCTTAACTGGCTAAATATTTTTTGCGGCAGGCCTTGGGCATTTTTAGCCATCAGGTGAGGTCTTTGGTGTGTTGGGCAGGAGACAAGCTCTGCAATAAGGGCTTGATTGCTTCTCTGAGTTGCAGGAAGCACCATTGATCCCTATTTGGGAGGCTCTATTTCTGTTGCAGGGAGTAAAATGTGGCAAGTGTGCCTGCATCCCCTCCAGTACATCATAGAAAAACATAAAAACAGATTTTGACGGCAGATAAGGACTGCTTGGTCCATTTAGTCTTCCCATTTCCCAACCTATTGGATAAGCTGCAGATCCTAGTTAACCAACAGCCTCATCTCCTACCCCCACCAGATTTGCCTTATGTGTGTCCCATGCATTCTTGAATTCCCCATTTTGACCCCAAAACCTCCTCAGAAAGGCTGTTCCATCGTCCAACACCCTCTCTGTGAAAAAATAATTCCTCACATTGCCCTGAGGCGGTCCCCTCTATCTTCAAATTGTGTCCTCTTGCACTTGCACATCTCTTTTTCTGAAAGATGCTACCCTCTTGGACTTTGTTGATTCCTTTGAGGTACTTGAAAGTTTCTAGCATGTCCCCTCCCTCCTTTCCTCAAGGTTATGCAAATTAAGCTCCTTTAGTCTCTCTCTCTTTGTATGGCATCTGTTGCAGACCCTGCACCATTTTAGTTGCCCTCCTCTGGACTGCCTCCATCCTGTGTATCCTTGCAGAGATGGGGTCTCCAGAACTGCATGCAGTACTCCAGATCAGGTCTCACCAACTGTCTGTACAGAGGGATAACAACTTCATTTCCTACTGGTGATGCTTCTCCTTATACATCCCAGTATCCCCAGTCATCCTTACTGCCTTTGTCACATTGCTTGCTTACCCTTACGTCATTTGATATGACTACCCCCGGTCCCTTTCCATTTTGTTATTGTTAATACCCCATTGTGTATTCTTCCTCTGGGTTTTGTTTCAAGGTGCATTACTTTGTGCTTCTTTGCATTGAATCTAAGCTGCCATACTTCTGACCATTCCTCCAACCTTGCCAAGTCCCTTCTCCTCCTTTCCACCCCGTTGTATGGCAACCCTGTTGCAGATCTTTGTGTCATCTCAAAGAGGCATACTTTTCCTTCCAGTCCTCTGCATTGCCACTTATAAAGACATTATAAAGTACTGGACCCAGTACTGAATCCTGTGATACCTTGCTAGTAACCCCCTTTCTTCAGAGTGGACTCCATTTACTATTACCCACTGGTTCTGTTGTCCAGCCAATTTTTACCAGGCTACCACCCTGGGACCCACTCTAGGCTGGCTAATTTGTTTATTAATCTTTTGTGTGGGCTGTGTCAAATGCCTTGCTAAAGTCTAGGTAGGCCATGTCCACAGTCCTTCCTGGTCTACTACTTTGGTCACCTAATCAAAGAAATCTATTAGATTCATCTGACATGACCTTCCAGCTGTGATGCTGCCTTGGGTCCTGTTTTCCATTGGCCTCTAGATACTCATCAATTCTTTCTTTCAGAAGTGATTCCATCTTTTCCCTAGCACTGAGGTCAAGCTAACAGGTCTGTAGTTTCTTGCCTCTGCTTTTCTCCCACGTTTGTGAAGGGAATCACATCCACTTTCTCTCGAGTCCTTAGGTACCACACCATCCTCCATGATTTGTTAAAAGGGTAGTCAGTGGTGTCACTAGTTCTCCCTTAGTTCTTTTAGAATTCTGGGGTGAATATCATCAGACCCCATTGCTTTGTCCATCTTCAGTTTTAGGAGTCCTCCCATGAAGTTAATTCCTTGAGGCCCATTGAGCCCAGTATATTGGCCGCTTGTCTATCAGTATCTCGGGATTGCTCCATATAGGGGTGTGTGCAAGTGGAATCGGGCTACTCCCCACCTTGCGGTGAACTTTGTGCTAATATCTACTAGCCGAGATTATGGTTGGGTGCAGGTGTAGAGGTTTCCTGGTGGGGTCGTATAACAGTGATGCAGCAATTCCCAACCTATGCTGCTTCATGTGGACCCATTGAGGGATAGATCTGTGCAAGGGTTGAACCAGTGCCTGGTTTGGGTGGCATGAAAGGCTAGTTTGTAGCCTTCAAACCATGGCAGGTTCCATCTGCCCTGGCTTCAGTGGGCCTGGAGCCTGTTATGGCTAAACCTCGTTTTTCGTCTCCCAGAGGAGTCTCCCACTAGGTTGACAATTTTTGCAGCCATTTCTGTGGTAGGTGGAGGGATGTGTGTGGCAAGAAAAACATTTTTTAGCTATCTTGCCTGCCAGTGTGAGAGACAGCCTCTTCCATCTATCAAAATCTGTCTTGCAAGTCTGGAGGAGGGTGGAGAGTCAATTCCCATGTCTGTTTTATTTGTGTGGTTCTCGATACCAGATATGTTAGGCCTTCACTAGACCACAGGAGCCCAAAATTGGTGGCCATCTCTGGGGTGCATGCAGGGTTCATGGGCATAAGCTCCATTTTAGTCTGATTCAGTTTGAGTCCTGGGAGACATGCAAAGACTTTAATAGGGTTAGTGGGGGAAGAGATTGTTGTCCATTGGCATGCAGGATAAGCAGATCATCTACATACATGAGGGTCGTGTACCTTCTAGCCCTATCTCAATGTCCAGTATCTGTAGGTGCTGGCTGATGGCAGCTGCCAGGGCTCTTCAGCTAGGACAAAAAGCAGCAGGGAGGGGACAGCCTTGTCAAATGCCCTCTCCAGTGGGAATGCACCAATTCATGGATACAGGTGCAGTGGGGAATGGTAGATGGCTTTTACACATGCCCAAACCTTTCCTCAAATCCCAAATGTGTGAGAGTGCCTGTAGATAGTTCCATTCCAGGGAGTCAAAGGCTTTTCAAAATCCACTCAAGGGCTGTGGCTGGGTTTGCAGACCCTTTGCTGTGTGTATGAGGTTGGCCAATGAGGTTGGCCAAGATTACTGCAGTTTTCCTTTTCTGCCTCTACTGCCAAACCCTGTCCCTTCCCAACACTGGTCACTCTAATTATTAATTTCTCTGCCCCACTTGTAATGCTGTCTCTCTAAACAGCTTAATTTATTCTCTACCTTACCTACACACCTTCTCTTACACCCCTCCTGCTGCTGCTGTCCTCCTTAGACATCCCAATGGCAAAGCACAGCACCCCCGTTAACTCCTCTTCTATCTCTAAATAGTTGCCCTGCATTTGCCACCTCTTTACCTCATGCTTTGTCCTTCCCATTGCCTGCTCCCCACTGAGCTTGCTCTTGTACTCTAGCTTATTTAATCCTCTGTCTTTCCCTCCTTATTCCACAGACAGCCCTCTGCGGGCTTCCCAGGCTGCTCCTGTGGCCCTGCACTCTCTGAGCCAGCCACAGCTAACAGACCGCCTGACTGACCCCTGGACAGATTCAGATGCACGGACCTCCAAAACTCATGGTTTTGAACACCGCTGTTTTGACTGGATGCCTAGTGGAGGAGCCAGGCACTGATTGCAGTTTCTGCTCCTTGGCTGATTTTCCAACGCCTGGTGCTTCCTGATCTCAGGAAATCTCTTTCTGTGCTGTGTTCTGGACTACACCCCTACTACTGCTCCTGTCCTCCTCAGACATTCCGGTGCCAAAGCACAGCACCCCCCCATTAACTCCTCTTCTGTCTCTAAATAATTACCCTGCATTTGCCACCTCTTTAACTCGTGCTTTGTCCTTCCCCATTGCCTGGCCCCCACTGAGCTTGCTATTGTACTCTAGCTGTATTTAATCCTCTGTCATTCCCTCCTTGTTCCACAGACAGCCCATCTGCGGGCTTCCCAAGCTTCTCCTGTGGCCCTGGCACTCACCAAGCCAGCTGCAGCTAACAGACCGCCCAACTGACCCTGGACAGATTCAGGTATGCACCAGACCTCCAAAACTCGTGCTTTTGAATGCTACTGTTTTGACTGGATGCCCAGTGGAGAAGCCAGGCACTGATTGACAGTTTCTGCTTCTTGGCTAATTCTCCAATGCCTGGTGCTTCCTGATCTCAGGAAATCTCTTTCTGTGCTGTGTTCTGGACTGAATTTTTTGCCCACCCTGCCCCACCTCCTCACAGTATTAACTAGACCCTTGCCTTGCCCTTTCCTCAGCCTAGCAGCTGAGTGGTCACTCCACTGCTGCACATTCTTATGGCTATTGGCCTCCCTGTCTTCAATACCCAACTTGACCCACTTTCTTATTGCTCCTTTTTAAAGCAGTCTCACCCACAGGGTCGTACATTTGCTCTCAACTTTTCTCCAGCCACTCCAGTTAACTCCTCTCAATTACTGCTCTAACCTGCCCTGTTGTTGGGTTCTCATCCTAATTCGACTATATCACTTTCAATTCTTCCACTTCCACTGCCTTTGGTGACATACCCAGTCACAGCCAAACCATCCCAATCGCTGGCACCTTTGCCTTAGCTGAATTTTCAACTATATCACTAAATTAGAACTAGTGTCATTGCTCCCCATGCAGTAAAGCAACATTACAGTGACTCTTTCCAGGTGTTTTACCAAAATTGCCCTGTGCTTTGGTTAATTTCACAGCTACACACCACTGCTGGCTCAGTTTTACTTCCAGCTACCTACTACACCTTTTACTATCCTTAACCAAGTCTGCCCCCACATACCAGGTACTCATAATGACCCCGCCTACTGGTGCCACCTCAGCCTCCTGGCTTGCACTGCTAACCCTAGCCTCCTCATTCTGCTAGGTCACTCACCACACATCCACCGACATGATGAGTTGAAACTGCCTCTCATCAGGCCTCTCACCCTAACCCCCTCCATCTACCATGGGGCCACCACTCTCACTATACCAATGCGCTGTACTCATATCCCACCCCACTGATGTTGCCATGTTAAGGCAATGGACTCTAATCTTCCTTGCCTCTCCCGCTCTACAGCAGCTACCCATCCCCACATCCTTGCAATGCTCCTCCTTCCCTGATGGCACCTAAACTGGTACAGAAGCAACTAAAACTAACATCTATGCATATCCTCCTGCTCCTTCTCCTCCTCTCAGGAGACATCCACCCCAACCCTAGCTTCACCCAACCCTGTCCCCAGACTACTGCTCCTAAGGACCTTAAAATTACCTCCCTTAATGTATGCAGACTTCTTAACAAATGTGACTCTTTCCAGGGCTGGGTTGCCTTGAATTACCCTGATATCATTTCAATAGTAGAAATTTGGCTCAATGACTGTACCCCAGACTCCATGGTCTCACTCCCCCCATTTACTCTATACCATGCTGACCGTACCTCAAAAAAGGTGGTGGATGTGCGCTATACATCCAGGACTCGCTACACTGTCTTGCCATCCCACGCCCATCCCTTGAGAATGGGGCCCAGGCCCTCACTCTGAAAATCACTATTGCACCCTAACAGAGCCCCCTGTTCCTCTCTTCTATATACATTCCTCCCGGAATCAGAAGAGTGCTTTCCACTCTCCTCACCTACCTACAGCCTCTCCCTGACAAGGCAGAGATCTTTGCCCTTGGGGACTTTAATATAAATTGGCTAGCTGACTTATCGGCACCCTTTGGGATGTGGCAGCCTCTCAAAACCTGTTCCAACTTCTGACCACCACCACTAGACTGGCCAGAGGTCTGGCACTGCTAATATCCTGATCTAGTGCTCACCAATGCACTTATAAAGCTACCCAGCTCAGGGTTTTACCTGATGCCTGAGTGATCACTCCCGGTGCTTTGTCACTGGTCGTATATTGCAAGAAAGCCCCCTCCCACAAAAACTATCCTCCAACGCTGTCTCAAACCTGGCAAACTTCAGCCCTTAGACAATACCTCTCAACCAGTGACTGGTCCCCATTACAAGTGTTTTGGACATTGACACCACTCTTGACCACTTCATTGACACCTTCAGTTCTGCCTGTGACGGTGTGCACCTAAGCAAACAGGTAGTCAAAGGGTTGACACACCTTGGATGTCACAAGCCCTATTAGACCAAATGAGTGATCATGACAATCTATGGCATATTGCCCTGGAAACTGGTAAACCCTCTGATTGATAGCGCTACCAAGAACGTGTAATAGATGTACTTGGAATATTTGGAAGGCCAAAGCTGAGTACTACCAAGCCTCGTTCACTACCACGTGGGGCTCGGGTGCAAGTTCTGGGACTCTTTCAAAGAGCTCATTGGTAAAGCCTCCTCTGCACCTCCCTCCCAACTCTGGGCAAATGGATCTATCACCACAGACCCTGCCCTGGTTGCAAATACATTTAATACCTCTTTCTCTGACCTTAGTAGTGTTCTCCCCCAATTTCTTCTTTCCTACCCCAGCACCCCCCTCCCACCACCCCTGTTACACTTTAAAACAATATTGAGTGTGAAGCTGCCCCCCTTCTCCTCAAGGCCCTCAGCAAGTCATGATTCAGCAGTGACACACTAGATCTTAAGCTGCTTAGGCTCACCTTAATGAAGTTCTTCTCCCACTCACCATGCTCCTGAACTGCCCCCCATCACTGGGACAGTTCCTCTAAATGGAAATCAGCTCTCATTACACCCATCCTTAAGAGTGGTGACTGCACCCAGCCTGGGAACTACCACCCCATCTCAATCCTGCCCCCCACAAAGCTTTGGAGAAAATTGTGGCCACCGAGCTTATGGACTATCTCTCCAAATACAGCCTTCTGTGTCCTGAGCAGCATGGCTTCCAGCACAATGACAATACTACCACAGCTCTCCTGGAGTTCACTAAAGTCCTCACACATCTCTGGACAGAGGCCACATTGCTGGTGCCATTTTTATAGACCTTTTCAAGGTGTTTGATATGGTGCACCACACACTACTACTGGATTCCTCACACAAATTGGTCTGTCCTCTGGAGACCACTGGCTGGTTTGTCAGCTATCTGTCACAGCGAACTCAGACAGTCAGACTTGCTCAATTCCAGTCTTTCCCTCTCCAAGTCAGGTCGAGAGTCCTCAGGGCTCTATTCTTGGCCCCTACTTTCTCCCTGTTCCTCAACTCTCTACCCAAGGATTGCTCTGGGAAACAACTCCTGTATGCAGATGATGCTGTCCTCTACAGCTCCCACACTGATACCACGCTCTCTGTATTGCACTCCTGAAATCTTTTATGAAGCAGAATCCTGGTTCATTTGGCATAGGCTAGTTCTAAACTACAAAAAACAAAGTATATGGTGTTTCCCACTCCCAAAGCTGGAACAGTGGGCTACCCGTGCATACTGGACTCCTCAATAACTCCCTTGAGCAGGTTACCTCTTTCAAGTACCTGGGTATCACCCTAGATTCAGGGCTCACCTACCATGACCACATCTGAAAACTGAGCACCGCCGTTAATGTCGTAGTGGTTTACTGCGGTACAAGCACCGCCTCCCACCTGAAGTCCTCCACCTAGCTGTCTCAGCTTCAGTACTGTCACTCATAGATTATGGTATCATAATCTATGGGGCAGCTGACAACACACACCTAAACAAAACCGTGCTGGCTCTTAATAAGGTCTGTAGACTAGCTTCCGGTTGCACCAGGCACCACACACACCTGCCCTCCACCAACTGGCTTAACTTTAATGGGAGGCTCAAATATCAGACATGCCTCTTTGCTAAAAAATAGTTGTGGGTCTACTCCACCTGCCCTTACCCCCTTACTCCAGGCACCCTTGTCGTCCCGGCACACCTGGCAATCTACAACAACCCACTCGGATACCCCTCTGCAAGACCTCCTCGGGTCAAAGAACATTTAGGCACCAGGCTCCTAGCTGGTTTAACTCCTCCCTAACTCCCTCCTCTCAGAACCCAGACCTGGCTGGTTCAAGTCCCAACTACATGATCTAACCTCTCAAGGCTCAGCCTGGGACTGTCTTTAATTTTGCTCTACCCATGTTCCCATTATATTTGGATCTCACCTGGTCCTGCCACCCCAGGGCATGCTTATACCTGGACAATAGACATCCCAGACCAGCCTAGACTACTAAATAATGACCAGGGCATGGCTGGTGTCACTGTCCTGCAGTGTATGTACCCTGTTAACTGATTACTGTCTTTACTGTGTAACTGTTTTGCAACTTTCTGTAACCACTTTTGCTAACGTATGCTTCTTTGTAACTATTGTGTCTTATGTGTTGCCATTGTATCTGATGTCTCTATATATAATGATGTGAACCTTTGTAAAGGAGTCTTTGACTCAAAGGTATGTTATCCGATACCCTCAATAATTAAAATACATAAAATAATATGATCAGAGCTATTCCTCTCTGGAATGAAACCTACCTAGGCGGGGTGAGTCAGGTTCATAAGGAAGGGACTTACCTTATTAGCCAGCTCTATGGCATAGACCTTACTATCTGCATTAATCAATGAGATAGGCCTGCAACTTGCTGCCATGGTAGGGTACTTTCTCTTTCTGGGTGGGATTGTGGTAACAGCCTTCCTTAGTGTAGGGAGAGGGTACCCTGTTGTTCTTCCTCCTGTACACCTGCATGAGGAGAGGGACAAATTGGGACTTAGTGCCTGCATAAACTCTACTTGAATCCATCTCCTCCCAGGGCTTTGCCTTCCTATAGGGACAGTAGGGTGGCAGTGAACTCCTCCGTGGATATCGGCTCATCCAGGAGATGGACTGTTGAGGTGTGAGCTTGGGAAGACAAAGGTCATCCAGAAAGGGCTGAATTGAGTCGGTGGATTGTTGGTGGGAAGTCTTGTATGGTTTCATGTGATAACGGTGATCGTGGAACAGCGATCACTCTTTTGGCGAGT
Organism: Neoceratodus forsteri; assembly: GCA_016271365.2. Taxonomy (NCBI): domain Eukaryota; kingdom Metazoa; phylum Chordata; order Ceratodontiformes; family Ceratodontidae; genus Neoceratodus; species Neoceratodus forsteri. The sequence goes on along the minus strand of CM028138.1, from coordinate 762,084,622 downwards.
GTACATAGAGGAAAATCAATTTTGGCGATGTACACTAGCTGCAGATAACAAAAGGTGTCCGAGAGTTAGGTTTCTATTGTTTATAATGAGCACACCACAACCAAACCAGGTACCTCCCAACCCCAGCTTGCCACCAACCACACCACATAGTCAGCTGGCGCCCACCAGCCACACTACACCCCACAAACCCTCCTCCACTTCCACACATTGCACAGCATGGTCCCGCCCACCTTCCAGCTCACGTGTATACATAGTGACATCCAGTCACTATATTCGACTACCCCCATCTGGTTGTCCCCTGCCAGGTAGCTCTTTGCATAGGCACTGTGTCTGAGGTGCCTTTTTGAAAGCCCTCAGTCGCAGTCACCATTATCACAGGCTACCTCTTGTATAGTGAGACATGAAGTCAGCCATTATATCACTGACCTCCTGGGGTTAGAGAGAACCTTTCTAAGAGGTCCTGGAGGCCAGCTATATGTCTGTCTGCAATTTGCTTCCTGAGTTTAGGGAGGGAGGTTGCTGGGCTTTGTTTTGTCCTCTGCTCTCTGCAATTCAGCCTCAAGTGCAGTAAGTTGCTGCTCCTTTCTCATCTTTGTCTTGAGGCATAACCCATAATTTTTCCCCTCATGGTGGCGTTAAAGGCCTCCCATGTGACCCCAGCATTGGTGTCAGAAGTGCAGTTTTCCCAGAGGATCCAGATGGTTTCTTCTCTTTCCCAGGGAAGGAAATTGGGGTCCCTTAACAGAAGTGGGTCCAGTTTCCAGTTAGAGGATAACTGGGTGGGGGTCCCCATGTAAGATAAAGCTGTATTGGAACATGTTCTGAGATTATTACTGAAGGATGTCAGTGGACAGGGCAGCTTGAGTCAAGTCTGTGGACATGAGCCAATAGTCTAGCCTGCTTCATTAGCCATGCAACCCTGAATGGAAAGTCTAGTCATGGACACATGGATGGAAGGTGCGCAAAATGTTGGTGAGGCGTTGTCTGTCATAAGCTGTCACAAGCTGTCATAAGCTGGTTACCTCCATCCCTGAGGGCTTGCAGCATCTGACGTTCCTGCAGTATGCAAGAAATTTTGTGGTTGAACACAATCGGCTTCTCTTAGATCATAAAAAGACTTCAGGGTACCACTTGTACACAGACTTGAAACAAATCTGAGGCTCAGCTGAATCAAAACTTATTTCCTCATACTCTTAAGGGAACACACTAATACAGCATGGGGCAAGAGTCCTTTGTATGGCTAACATGGTGGTGAATCAGGTGCCAGACCCAAAAAGTGTTTCTTGTGAACAGAATTTGATCCTATTGACGTTTAGTTTGTGAAGAACAGGAAGAGAGAGAGAGAGACAGCCTCACAGCAAGCTGGCATGTAGCTCCTACTACTCTCTGCATAGCCACACCAGAAGCCATCCTTATCCCTCTGCCCCAGATAGGAATGCCATCTGTGCACCTCAGTAACAGAGTTTAAAATTAGGTAGTGCAAGCTCACCTTCAGAACCAGGAAGCTGTAAGATGGTTCTACACATCCTGGCAGGCTTTCTATTCCACAGAAATGTATGCCTGATGCTGTAAGGGCATTGAAAAATCTGCCATGGATCTCCAGTGGAAAATGCTTGAAAGATATAGTCACTTATGCAGTGTAGATATTTTATATTGTTAACTCGTCTGATGAAGTATAAAACAGAGCTAACCACCACAAGCAGGTTCTTTGCAGTTACGATGACTTTGACCCTCCAGTCTACATCTGGCATGTTGATTTCACTTACTACTAGTACCTCCCATGACCCTGCTGTCTGCCCCCTGCTTTTGGCATGGTGGTCTGTAAACTACCCCAACTCAGAGCTGTGTTACCTTTCCCATGGTCATTGTACTCACATGGTGTCTGTGTCACATTTCTTGTGTTATTGTATGTCACTAAGGGTGTTTGCATTTGTTGAAATTGCTGCTTAAAGGAACCATTAATGCAAGCATGCCTGTTGGAAAGCAATGTGTTTTAAGACAGATATCAATCAAACCAATCAAAATCTTTATTTAGTCAGGATGAACATCATTGAGCGTAGCTCATTTGCAAGATGGACCTGAGTGGTCACACAAATAAGAGTACAAATATTTTTACAAGGTCATGAAAATAGCATAACATTAGTACATTGAAATAAATAAGAAAATATACAAAATTTACATATATACAAGGCACAGTCAAAATAACTTAACCTGTAAAAAGAGAGGATAATAGATATAGCAGTGATAATGGACAAATAATAGGGCTTATGTTGGCTTTTGCATGAATGTGGTAGCTGACTGGATAATAGAAGGAAAACTAAACATAATGGATTACAGAAGGGTGTGTGGGTGGATGGGAGACTAGGCCTTATGAAGCAGTTGCACAACTCTGGAAATAAGGCGATGAATAAACTTTTGAAGGATGATAAGGGTAAGAGGGTATTAGATTCATAGATTTTTGGAGTGAGTTCCAAGTGACTGCTAGGAATAGCTGATAGCAGCCCTCCCAAACCGGGTGCAGGTATTGGGAACCTTTAGCATGATGAGCTTACTGATCCTTAAGGTGTATGGCCTAGATGTGATTCGGGTGAAACAGTCTGTAATATAGGAGGAGTTTGCCTGATAAAGCTTTAAAGATCCAGATTGCAGCATTCCTTTTCTTCTGTGTTGTAGGGATGTCCAATTAACTGCCATGTAAAGAGAGCAATGATGGGTGCTGGAGGGAATGTCTGTGATAAATCTGATGGATCTGTGATACAGGGTGTCCAGTTTATTTAAGAGGGAGAGTAAGCAATGGCCGAGAGAAAGTCAGCATAGTCAATGAGGGATAGGAATGATGCCTGGATTAGTCTTTGTTTGGAATCCCTGGTAAGGTAGTGTTTTATTCTGAAAAATAGGCCATATATTCCCTCTGTTTCTAGGGCACCTTTCAGCAAGTAGTACTGAGGGCTGTACAAAAGGAATCACTAAATAAATCTAGCCAGCTCAGTGGCGCTGGGAGCTGTGACCAGAATTGCCATGTCATAGTGGCTGATCTCCATAAAAACTAAAAGAAGTAAATAAAAAGATCGAGTGGTAGAACACTCATAGGATTCACTATGTGTAACCACCCCCCAACATGAAGATATGTAATATCCTCTGACCGGGTTCAGTCTATTTCCTCACACCATTTGAAAAAATAGACTGTATAATCTCATTTCTAAATTGACTGGAGGTGGTTAAAGATAACTTAAATAAAGAAAAACTGTAATAACAATTTTTAATTATCAAAATACATTTCTTTTCCCAGATTTCCACTCTTTCCATACATTAATTTTACTTTCACCCAGTACCAACTGCTGTTCCCAATTATAAACAGCCATATCTCCATGCCCCAAACCAAATACCTAATTTTTGTGGGGAGACAGTTAGTGGAATTTCCATACAATCCATAATGCCAGTCTCATGAGGATCTAAAGAAAAAATAAACTCTTCTCTATAGTGATCTGTGCACCAGAAAATTGCCCATAATAATTAAAAACCTCTAGTACCTTTGTAAGAGAAGTGACATCCTTCATCAATAAAGTAACATCATCCGCATTAGCCATAACTTTTCTGTTTCTAACATAGGTACAGGAGAAAGACCAGTTATATGCTGATCCCACTGAATTTGTTGAATAACTGATCTAAGGTAAAGGTAAAGCAGAGGGCTTAAAGGACATCCTTGTCTCAACCCTCTACAAAGCTTAACTTCAGTTCCAAAATGGCCATTAACTATCAGAATTATTGCAGCCTTAGTGTAAAGAAGAGCAACCCACTGCACAAACTGTTTAGGTATACACATATTTTAACAGTATATGAAAACTATACTGATGCCTAACCTTATCAAAGGCTTTAGCCTGGTCTAAAGCTACCATTAAACCTGAGCAATATCCCATTTTACTAGCCTCAAAAGTTCCTTAAGAGGTATAAATTATGTTGAATTTTCCTGTAAGGAATAGCACAGGTCTGAGCTGGGTGAACTTGAAGTATCAGCAACCTGCACTAGGTGCTTATTCAAAATTTTAGCCAGAATTATAATCACTGTTGAGAAGACTAATTGGTCTCCAATTAGATAATAACTTATCCCCTTTTTATGTATATAACTAAGAAGAGAAGCATTGAAGGCTTCAAAATGAAAAGTGGAAGTCAACATGTAATTAAATACCAAGGAGAAGAAACAGCTCATATATGACACCCATTTTTATAAAAATCATTGGGAATACCATCTAATCCTGGAGACATACCATATTTAATTTTTTAATTACATCCTCAACTTCTTGAAGAAATGGGTTTCATCAAATGTGTTTCATGGACTCTTTCCATTTGAGGTAGTGATGCAGTAAAATTATCTGGTAAAGTGTTTGCATTCCTAACTATATTGTTAAACATATCTGTGACATATTGTTGCACTACCAACAACATTTCTGGATCTGTAACTACTATTACTCTATCAGGTTTACATAAACCAGTCACTAGAGTTTTATCTAATCACGCTTTACAGGCTTTTATAGGACTAGAAGCAGGTAGTTTCTGAGTTCCAAATCTAAATTCCATTTCTAAAGATTTAGCCCTGTCATATTGGTAAATTTTCATGTGCTTTTATTTCAGAAATTTAGCATTTAAATTTTATGTGATCGCGTGGGGAAAAGGACACAAGTTTATATAACTGGTTCTTATAAGTTAAATATTTTAAATAATGAGAATTAGCCTTTGCTTTCCCCAACTAACAAATAATGCTCTCAACTCTGTGTTAGTATCTAACAACCAATCATAGATATTATCATACATGCATATGGTGGAGTGTCTGGCTGCAAAAACATCTCTAAACCATGAAAATAGTCTGAAAAATGTAGAAAGGATGTATTTAATCTCCACCTCTGTATAGTGGAGAAAATCTAGTAGGGATATCAGATAGACTAAAATCACACAATAGAATCTGATGATCTGAAAATTCTGTAGGTTTAACACTAATAGATATTGTCTTAATATATTTTGAGACAAAAACATATCTATACATGTAGCGATACATACCTATGATAAGTAGCTCCATAATGAGAGTGTAAACATCTATATGCATCCAATAATGCCGACATCAACAATAATCTGTTTTAAAGCATGCTAATCACAATACATTTTTGTGTTGAAACCCCAGAATATTTAGTGTTGATATCACAATTAAAATCCCCACCCCATACGATATATGTCGCCTAGTATATAAAAGGTTTTAATTCCTCAAATAAGTCAATTCTAGCTAATTTTGTTTGGGGGCATATAAATTAATAAAGTGAAAAGAAAAAATCTCCTAAAGAACAATCTAGGACTAAAGCTCACCCTGGTCCCACATCCATTAGTTTGGAAATTCAAAATTTAGTATTTTAAATAAAATACCTATCCCATCAGCGGAATCCAATCCAAACGCCCACTAAGAAGGACCCCAAATCCATTTCTTTTGAGCTGATCTATTTCAGAAAGAGATGACAGTCTTGTTTCTTGTAAAAAGATAATATCTATTTAAGTAGTTTCAAATATACCAAAATTGAAACTTGTTTTTTGTAGGCTTTAAGACTACATACATTATAGGAAGCTAGTTGCAAAGTAGCCATGAATACTTAGTAAAGTTAAGACCATCCTTTATGACTAAGACTAGCTTTCTTTTTTTCATTTTTCCCTTCTTTCTTTTGCCAGCTCAGTAGTCTCACTGTCCTCATCCTCAGTAACCATTTCCGACCTGTGAGAGTGTCAGATTCTAAATCAGAGTCCCCTAAATCATCTTGCAAAGGTGCAAAAATATTCTCAGTGGGGACTGGGCCTACAACAGTTTGTTGAAGAGAGGTCCTAGTGAACCTTCTGCCTTTCACAGTTTCAAAGAGAGGTGGCATGGATTTAGTTGTGGAGTGTTTCAAAGTAACAGGAGTCAGTTTATTTTTACAAAAATGTCAGTAGAGTTCTTGTCATTGTGCTGTAAACGAGATGTAGGTTTATCAACCAAAGGTAATTCTCCATCTTCCGAAGCCCAGCTGCAGCTAAGGATCTCTTTGCTCTGTGTCCTCCCCTACATGTTAGTAGGAGAACTAAACATAGAATCCCTCCTTTATCTTGAGCCCTGTTTAACAAATCATTCTGATCCCACCCTTCAGAACAATTCCGTTTTGCCCAGGGCATTAAGGAAAGGCATGACCTTTTCATCACAAAGATTACATTGAAAAATATTATCACATAAGTCCACCAGTGCTCACTATCCCCACATAACGAACATTTCAGCATGTCACAAGCACTACTAATATGGGTTTTGCCCCACATTTGTAACAGGATCTAGGCTGTCCCCTATAGAAGCAAACCCCTATCTTCTCTAAAAAAAAAACTATTAGGAAGATGAATGATATCAGAATTAACTTAAAGAGTTTCACCTTAAACTTCTATCCTCCAGTCCATATCCTTCCAGATAAAGAATAGCCTCAGGGGACCCAAAATATCACACGGTTCTGAAGCAGTGATAAATGTCACTGACATTAACTCTCTCTTTCCTGAACATAATAATAGTATATCTAATCTAAGGACATGTAAGGAGAATGCATAAAAGGGGTCTAATAAGGGTAGATTTTAAGGTGGAATATTTTTTCCCAAAACTTGTCTAAATTAATATAACTTTAAAGCTGATATCAAAAGATTCCTCACCAGAAACATGAATTAAGGCATAAATATCAGAAGGAAAAAATTGCATCAAACCCCTTAGAAGCTGTTTTGCAACATAATACCTATCAGGATGTTTTATCAGTCCCCCTTTATACCAGCAGTCTGACTGCATTCCATCTTAGGGCCCTGTTTTAATTTATTTAAAAATTTCCAATATAGGTACCCGTTTGGAATGCTGCATGTGATTTTTCAAAACTTGTCTGATTAAAACCTGCCTGACTCCGCTAAAGTCCTGCTCTCCCTCCCTGGATGTGCTTGACCTAGACAAGGCTGCAGCCCGATCCCTAGAAACTGCACAGTATTATCAGATAGGGACCTTTTGAAGTCAAAGGATCATTACCTGAGCTCAAGTTTTCGCCCTTGGTAGCATGACTTTGTTGCTGCCGTGTTGCTGGATGAATCTTTCCCAGTCCAAGTCAGAGTACATTGTCTCGAATCTGTGCATTTCACCCGAATTGCTAGGGCTTTATCTGCAGACCAGTCACTACCCAAATTATCCTTGTCAGCAGGAGATAGTCAAATTGCTGTCGACTGCTTGCGATGTTGAATAAGTCGACTGTGGTAAAGGGCCACTTCCTCACTATGCCATTTACCCGTTGCAGCCTCTGAATCACTTGTTGTCACAGTATGGTTGGCCTAAGACAACTCTGAGCTTTCTTTCATAGAGTCAGAAGAACATCCCTGAACGAACAGTACCTAGCACATAAGCTTTAATAGACAAGTAGTTTCAACGGAATCTCCGATACTGGATCAAAGCAAGTGGTCTCCAGCAAATCTCTCTCAATTTCAGGCAAAACATTTGTAATCACAGTTTCTTCCATAGCTAAAGGCAAAAATTCTCAGTCAAAATGGCAATATCCATACTGGTTCCTTCAGAACTCAACAGAACATCCTGCTCTGTGAGAGGTTGTGCACAGTCTGCCATCCTGCAGACTAATGCTAGCAGTCCCCCCTACTGACAGCAATGCAGTAGGGAGTTTCCCAGTGTCCTGGTCAGATTTACCTCATTCACTAAAAAATAACACCAACAGCTAATCTGATTCAAGGTCAGTTGGCATTCATCTGTATCCCCTTCCCGGGTTGTGCCTGAAAATAGAGCAGGATTTGTCTAGTGCACTTACCCAGTCAACAAAAACTAAATAAAATAAACAAATAAATAAGATTCCAAAACATTAGCATATGACAAACAGATGGCAGTCATGAGTTAGGTTTTTAACTTGTAGCATTAATAGGATGCTGTGCTAACATGCTACAGACTGATGGCAGCACTGAGTTTGCTTACAGATTTGTAACAGTAATAGGATGCTGTACTAGTACGTTACAGATCAAATGCAACAGTCAGCTCATGACTTGTAATGGGTGGGATGTAATGCTAGTGTTACAGGCTGGTGGCAGCACTGAGTTAGGTTTTGGACCTGTTGCAGTGATAGGATGCTGTACTAGTATGTTACAGACTGGTGGCAGTGCCAAATTAGGTTATACATGAGACAGTGGTGGGATGGCATGCTAATATGTTACAAACAGATGGCAGTGGTGATACAGGTTATAGTCCTGCAGCACTGATGGGGTGGTGCGCTAACAGGCTGCAGACTAGTAGCAGCAGTGAGTTAAAATATTGGCTTGTAACAGTGTTAGCATGTAAGATGCAGTGCTTACATATTACAAGCTGGTGGTAGCAGTGAGTAATAATATTTTTATTTATAACACCACTGATTACAAATTTTCTCGATAAAGCCAGCACAGTGTAGTGTGTGATTTAGCACTATTGTGTAAGGAATTCCATATGCCTTAAAGACTAATTTTGCTGCAGTAGTGATGTGGCTACTAATGAAAAATGACTTTTGTTCTGCATTAGTAGCTACTTATAATCAAGTGCCTCCAGCAGCCCATTCACTTGCCAGTTGGACCTTCAACCGTCACGCCCTGGAGCTAGTGGTGGGCAGATAGCACAGAGTGCTGATGTTGGATAGAAGACACTGATCTGTTTAAATCACAAAAGTAAGCAAATGTGTATTTAGTAACCATACACTATATAGAAGAGTGATATGGTAGCCCAAATTACAGCATCGCTATTCTTAAATCTCATGGTTACTATGACCTTTAAGAGACCTCTTGAGCTTCAGCTCTTCAGGTTACTATGTCATAGTAACCATTCGTGTAAGAATAGCATTGTTGTGTATGGGCTACCTTACCTATCCTATATGTCTAACCACCAGGTAAACATTTATCTAGAGATTAGATATGTCACAGTCACTTTCCTTGTTCTTCACACAGAACAGAACCAATCAAGAGCAGCTGTCACTGTGCTGATTACATCATAGTAGGCCTATGCAGCACTGAAGCCAGCAATCAAATCACAACAAAACAGAAAAATCCCATACATTAAGGTGATTTAAATAGTAATAACTGTTAAACTGATGTTGAATAAACTGTATATCGATAGCTTGACTAAAAATGCACAATGTATCTCTACTTATGAGAGAACAAGACTTTTGTACCTTACTTGTGGCTTTGTCACTCATAAGTTATAGTGTTGCCTCCTTACACGTTGAAATAAATTGCATATTTTGAGTACAGCCGTTGTTTATCCCTATTTATTTTACTAGGTACAGTAGGTGGAGTGGTGAATACATTTTCAGGCATCTCTGGAAGCAATTACAAGAAAATATTTAAATACAGACAGGTCACTACTAGAGGAATGGTAGATACAAGTCAAAGACAAAGGGACACAACACAGACAGGGCATGTACATCTTTGATTAATCAAGTGCACATACATTTTGGCCTTAAAGTTTTTTTTAATCATATAAGTTAGGTTCCAATGGAGGTTTGCAAATCAAGACAGAGAAACCTGAAATTGGTAGGAAGCAGAATAAATGTCCTGTTTTGTGGGATGTATAGGCTCTGGATGCTGTTCAGGAATGTCACTCCACCTGCTGACATTACTTCTGTCTGCCAGACTGTCCTTTCAATTTCTTTTCTGGGAACAGAGCATCTGTTTGCTGTGAGAGTGTCGGAACTGCGATTTTCATCCATCTCAACCATAAAGCAGACAACCTGTTTACAACATGTGCCAAATGGTCATTCATTCCTTGGAGAAATAGCGGGATGCTGGGGCTGGGGAGGGAGGTCTAGTCTCTGGGAGAAATGATTGACAACTGATTTTAAATCAATTTTCAAGAGTGCTTTTACCCATCCTGCTTTAGTTTCCCTGTCTTACTTTTGTCTCTATCATATGATACTTAAGATGTTTTAGGAGAAATAGTAATCTAAGCTGACCCAAAACACTCACATCCCAACCTTAAACCCAACCCAACACTTCCCCAAACCTTAACCCAGACCCTGACCCAAACTTAAACCCCAACCCTTTCTAGATCTGTACACCAACCCTAATCCTAGTCCAGCCTTAACCCATAACTTATCCTTGACTGGTACAGTAGTTTTAAAGCCACTGCTCAAACTTTTCCATCCCCAATCAAATGGAAATTTGAATCAAGTATGATAGTTACTATAGGACCATTTGTAGAAATCTCTCTATCACGTGTTTCTCACAACCAGAATGCTGTTCTTAATGTGTTTAAATCCATGAGGTAGTTCAGCCACCTTGAAAATCCCCAATCCCACCCATAGTCTGACTGGCAACCATCTTGATATATTTAAAACATTCAAATAATTACTCAAAGATTAAGGAAAAATCTAAAAAAGTTTGTTATACATAATATTTACCAAAGTTTTAAATAGGTTTCAGGAGCTTCCATTACCCTAAACAAAATGAAAAAAGGGCTTAAACTTTTAATGAGCTTTTTTCTTATCTAGAATCAAACACCTGCCTGCTAGAGAAATGATTATCTCTGTAGAGTAGTTAGTGAAGCTCATTGGACTGCTCAATATCTCTGCAGGTGTCTCCAAGAGACTGCGCCAATACCTATAATCCAACATACAGTGTAGCTTGGTGACAGCATGGCTCAGAGGATACTGTAGCACACCAGCAGAACCTGGGCTGAGATCACTGGGTACTCAGGTGATACTGTAGCATTCTCACCTCACACTTATGTACTTTTAATACCTTTCCTGCAGGACCTGGGTTGAGATCACTGGTACTCAGCTGTTAATGTAGCATGCTTGCCTCCACTCCTGTACTTTTAATACCTTTCCAGCAGGGCCTGTGCAGAGATCACTGGTACTCAGCTGGTACTGTAGCACTCTCACCTAACATTCATGTACTTTAATACCTATCCAGCAGGACCTGGGCTGAGATCACTGGTACTCAGCTGGTGCTGTAGCATTCTCACCTCACACTCATGTACTTTTAATACCTTTCCTGCAGGACCTGGGTTGAGATCACTGGGTACTCAGCTGGCACTTTAGCATTCTCACCTCACACTTCTGTACTTTTAGTGCCTTTCCAGCAGGACCTGGGCTGACATCACTGGTACTTGGCTGGTTCTGTGCACCTCACATTCCAGTACTTTTGATACCTTTCTAGCAGGGCCTGAGCTGAGATCACAAGTACTCAGCTGGTACTGTAGCTCTTCCACCTCACACTCCTGCACTTTTAATACCTTTCCAGCAGGTTCTGGGCTGAGATCACTGGTACTCAGCTGTTAATGTAGCACTCTTGCCTCACATTCCTGTACTTTTAATACCTATCCAGCAGGACCTGGGCTGAGATCACTGGTACTCAGCTGTTAATGTAGCATGCTTGCCTCACACTACTGTACTTTTAATACCTATCCAGCAGGACCTGGGCTGAGATCACTGGTACTCAGCTGGTACTGTAAGCACTCTCAACTTACATTCCTACACTTATAGTACCTTTAAAGGAGGACCTGCATTGAGATCACAGGTGCTCAGCTGGTACTGTAGCACTGTCACCTCACACTCCTGCACTCACAGTACCATTACAGCAGGACCTGGGCTGAGATTACTACAATTATGATACTCACGTCCAAGCAAGTAATAGTATGGAGTCTGAGATGCTGGAATAGTCCTCCATTTCTGGCCAGGTTTTGCCCCATCAAAGTGCTGACTGCCCTGAAAGAAGCCTCAGAGTATTGTAAGGGTTTGTGTGTATCTTTCAGGGACTTGTTCAGTGAGTAGCAGTACAACATCATGAATGAAATGATAGGATGGACAGACTCTGTGGAAAGTTCCAACATCATGAGAAGCCCAGCAGTAATGATTAGATATGGGTTTTCTGAAACTGAGCATCCAAACTCTAGACCAACTCTCCATTTTATGACTTACTACTAATCCAGTTCTGATCCTAAGTCTAGTCTTTTCCAAAGTTTTGCTTTACTCTGGTTTGCCAAAATAAGCACATTTTTTCAGACTAGACCAGAACGGCTAGCTGACAGGTCTTTTTGTCAAATGAAAATCATGCTGGCCCTGCTTTCTCTTAAGTAGTTTTTTTCTATATGTCATTTGAAGGGCTTTGCCCATGGTTTGAAGGGCAGTGGGCAACCATGCCTTATACCCTCTCGCGGTTAAAACCATGAATGTCCAAGTGTCCTTGGACTCTGAATTTCATTGTAACTACTGTACAGCTGCTTTGTTTTGTTCCCATGCCCCCTTACCTGCTGCTATGCAGCTGCCTATGGGCATTGTCCCTGTCCTGCCAGTTGAGCTATGGCTTTTCTACACAGTCTGCTTCCTTTGGTGTTTTTGGGCTCTAGGATTTGCAGTGCTGGTCAAGAAGAAGTCTTCTTCTGGCCCGGTGATGCTGAGGTTGGTCGATGGATATCACACCTCGCGCCACACCAGCGACCGGGTTGAGGAATGAGCTCAGGTCATCTGGGGTTGGCAGGGGAGGAGGAGATCAAGCATCTGAAGGACTGCTCCCTCTTCCCGGGAGGGCTCTGGGGAAGTGTTGCACAGGGGTGACCTCTGGTGGACACCAGGGAAATGTTGAGATGCGTCTCGCATAGTGAGGCGGTGCTGCGGTGGGTGGTGGCAATAGTACCATTGTTGCCATTGCATGACCGAGCACCAGAGGAAACAGAAGAAAATGGAAATACCCTGCACTCAGGGATAGGCAAAGGCACCACCTACCATCAGCCACATTCCATCAGGCTGGACTACCTCCAGTCCTGGGCCGAGCTAACCCAGCCGAATTGTAGCTAGAGCACCCTGGGTGAATACAGCAGCCCTTTCTCAGGGGATCAGGCCGAGGGATAGCCGGGCTAGTGCGGGACTTAGGGGTGTTTCAGGCAGGAGGTAGAGTTGGGGGTAAGGTGGATGCCGAGAGAGTTCCCAAAGTGGCAGTAAAGAAATAAGTAAAAAAAAGTCTTCTGGCTGCCTCTGCTCCCAGATTGTGCAGCTCTGGCTGGCATTCCATCACAGTACCTGATGGCTTACCTCACTGTACAGATGATTTCTTTGAATTAAGCTACCAAGATGTCACATAGGAGCTAGCCTTCCCAATGCCTTTGATGGACCATTCAGTCTACTGCCCCAGCATCCTATAGCCCTCCAACAAAGGTGTCATACAGTCTATGAATGCTATGTCCTATTTAATTCCATGCTCTCTCCCTACCTGACAAGTTTCCTACAGGATTGGTTGGCATACATTCAACAACATTGCTCCATTCCCAGTCTTAACATCATTCTGTCTCTGTCATACCATCAGTCTATCATATTCAGTCAGTTACCATACCTTCAGTCTATCATTTTCAGTCAGTTACCATACCTTCAGTCAGTCATTCTGACATGTATTGTTCCACCTATCCTGCCTGTTCTTCTACAGTGGTGGAGTTATGCTACAGGCTCCCTACTACATTCCTTCAGCAGATGCATGCCCCACCACGACCATTCATGGCTTCAGGGCTCCCTGCCCTAATGGCAGACAGTCTCACTCTGCTCCTCGAAGTCTGCCTCTTGAGGTGGGTCCTTCGACATGGGTGGGGCCTTCTTTTCTGTTCTTTGGGTGAGAATGTTCTGCATTTGTGGAAACATTAGCTGTGCCAATTGGCATAACGGTACCTCTTGATATAGCATTTAAGACTTCAGCTATCATAGTGTGGGGTCTTTACATCATTAGGAGCTCCTTTAGCTGTACAGACCATTATGGCACACCTTCCATGGCTATACCTCCCTAGGACTATTTAAGAGTCACCTGGTCTCTGTCTGCTTCCTTTCCTCTGCCCTGCTTGGTGAAGATTATACAACTACCACACTCTGTGCTATGTCTAGTTATTTGATAACTATGTACTTTGTACTTTGTATTTTATGTCAGGTTGTACATGAAAAGGCTTCTTCCAGAGTCCTCAGCTGGTAACAAAATAAAAAGTAATTAATTAAGTAATTAATTAATTGGAAAAAAGGGGTGCTCAATCTGCCTTACCCTCAAGGGTTTGGCTTTCTGTCTTGGCCTCCTTTGTTTGGAGTCCAGGTGAGTACTTTTCAGTTGTCACTGCCTCTCCTTCCCACCTTGGGGTGATCCTCCTTCATGAAGAACCTCCTCTAGCTGCCGAGATCATCTTGCAGCACCCTCACAGCATTCCCATTAGAGGACAGAGTTGGAGCCCATACTCTAAAAGATTTTTCCAATTCAGTTTCTTAAACTGCAGTAGCTTATCTGTCACTAATTCTGAGGAAAGGCAAGCAAGGTCTTGCATCATTACAGCTTACTTTCTTATGGGAAGTTTTTCCTTTCCTTCATGCCAACGGTCATAAAAGTTAGGCAGCCCCACAGGAGTTTGAATAAGTTGATGGTGCTCCTGGGTCAATGCCTCAATCTGGCTGCCCATCTCATCCTTAGGGAACACTGTGCTTGTCTCTTCTGTTTTACTTTGGGTCTTCCTCCCAAGGTACCTTTGGTCCTGGGACCCTGTCCCTCCAATATCTTGAGGGTTGGATCTCTTGATCAGGGTTCCATGTCCTTGTGCCACCCCAAAAGTTGGTAGTCACCATAGTTGGGACAGGGACAGCATAATCCAGTTCACTGCTTCATAAGCATTACATACTAGTCAGTCTCAATCTCTCCTCGCCTACTAAAGAGACTGGTGAGTGGTAACCCTTGGAATTGAGGGCTTTTGCCCCATAGTTTGGAAAGGCAGTAGGCAACCATATTACACCCTCATTCATGCAGTTAGAACTGCACATGTCAAGGCTTCCTTTGGAATCCCAGAATTTGTGTTGCCACCATCTGTTCCTCCTCCTTCTCCTCCTGCAATGCTTCATCTCCTTGGGATTTGGGTTTCTTCCCTAAGGTACCTTTGATCCTGGGACCCCATCCTGCAATGCCTTAGGGGTTGGAACCATTCATCAGGGTTTCATGTCCTTGTGACATCCTGACAGGATGCTAGTCCCTGTAGCAGGGACAGAGAGTGTAAACTACAGTCCACAGTTGCACAAGCACTATATATTATGCAGTCTTAAACATGTCTAACTACTTAAAATCTCAGTGATCATTTGACTTAATGTTTAAAATAGTATGATATGTAATCTCAACCAGTTTTGTATTTTTACCTGCATATAGCTTCAAAATTACTTGCATTATCTGGACAGGGTAAAACCAGGTCACTGGTCAATGGACTGAATGAGTCAAATCAGATGAGTCACAAAGATGCTGATTAACAAAGTCCAGCTGAAGGAGCCTAGTTTGGGGAGGGTGAACTGACACAGAGTTGGCCCTTACAGCCTTACTTCTGACATTGTGCACCAAATCTCAAAACAGCTTTCACTGGTCTGTAACATGCCAGTACTGTATCCCTTCTCTAACAACAATCTGTGACATGCCAGTACAATATCCCTCCTATAAGAACAGTCTGTGATATGCCAGTACAGTTTCTATCCTCTAACAAGTCTGTGGCATGCTAGTACAGTATCCAAGGCTCCTACTTTTCTGGGGCACATTGAGACCAAGTTCTGCAGCAAGATTACCATTTGCCACAGAACTTCTGCGGTGGTGGGTTGTAATTTCTGTGGAGGTTCTGCAGCATTAATGAACTGTCACATCACAATGTCAGCTTGTCACCCTGACTTCACTTCCATGGCAATGGTTATAGCAATCAGGATGGGTACAGTAACACTAGTTCAAAAAAAATACAGAAATAATTTTATGCCTAAAAAATAAAAACGTCTCTCCCTGATGGTCCTAGCCTACTGCATAAATGAAATATGAAGAGGGGACCTTATGTAATAAACAAGGTATTACTATACTCATGTTGTCTATACCACTCTTGAGGTCCCCACTGTGTTCCACTTATATATTTATATGTGCTGTCTACACCACTCATGAGGTCCCACTGTGTACCACTTACATATGTATATGCAATCTGTAACATACATACAAATGTGTGTGTGTGTGTGTGTGTATACTGAAAGAGATATTGTATATGTATGTGTATATTTAAATTTCCATGAAATTGTATCCTCATTTATGCAGGTCCCTTTGGAAATGGAATAAACAGAACAGAGGAGATACTGCAACACATTTTTCATGCCAGCCTGCTTCCCTGACACGTTACATAGCACCATCAGACCGTGACATGCACGTGAACCATTGTGTGATAAAGTTGTCCAGCCCATCACAGTGTGTTCCTGTGTGACAGAACACTCGCCATACCTTTCCAGGCTCAGAACAGTGATGTGTTCCCCAATCCTTGTGCTGCCCAGCCAGCTCCCAGAGCTCATCTCTGAACCTGAGTTGCTGGCACAGGAACACAACATGCTACCCTCTGGCCCAACAGCTGGCTCTGCACACAACATTTCTCTATAACTTTTAGGTGATTCTATCAACCGACAATATGTAATCAGTAATCCTAGCAAAAGCGTATACAGCACAACAATTTATTTAACAGGTCTATTGTTTCAACAGGTCTGCACATTATCATATTCCACTTTTCTGGGCATAATTACTTTATTTTTCTTAAAATTATAGGTTAATTCATTTTACCAATTATTCATTTCAGATGGCATCTCTATACATTAAAGGCACAAATAAGTTTGTACAATTTAGGTATGGATTTAACAGGCCTGTGCTACTGTCAAGGTTTTGTTTAAGCTGCCCTAGTGTAATACCACAAGACTGAAACTTGTATTAGGATGCAGTGCAGGTTGAGCAAATATCACCATGCCTGATGTGCTGTGCCACTGCCTCCGGCAGTGGGAGCTGTGGTAGATAAGTGACTATTCATTTCTGTGGCAGAATGCAGCCATTTCATTAGCTAATGTATGTTGTTATAACACTGATAACATCACATTCTGAGCATAGAGGGTTTGGGATATAAAAGAGCTAAAGGGAACCAGGTTCTGTGGATAAACGGAAAAATTAAGAAAGAATCACAAAGAACAGTGAATTCTGTGGCACTGCAGAAGTTCTGCTGTAGGTTGCAAGTGCTGCTAAATTCTACAACAGCAGAATTCTAGGGCCTTGACAGTATCCTCCTCTAACAACAGTCCGTAACATGCCAGTACTGCTTCCTCCTCAACAATAGTCTGTGACATGCCAGTACAGTATCCTCCCTAACAACAGTCTGTGACATGCCAGAACAGTATCTCTCATGTAACAACGGTATGCAACATAACATTACAGTACAGTACAGTATGCCTTCTCAGACAACAGTCTGTGACATGCTAGTACAGTACCACTCCTCCAATTGTCTTTGACATGCCAGTACAATATCACTCCTCTAACAACAGTCTGTAACATGCTAGTACTGTAGCCCTCCTAGAACAACAGTCTGTGACATGCCAGTACAGTATCCCTCCTACAACAACAGCCTATGATATGCCAGTATCCCTCCACTAACAATGGTCTGTGATATGCCAGTACCATATCCCTCCTCTAACAGCAGTCTATAACATGCCAGTACTGTATCCTCCTCTAACAACAGCATGTGACATGACATGACAGTACAGTACAGTATCCCTCCTCAGACAACAGTCTGTAACATGCCAGTACTGTATCCTCCTCTAACAATAGTCTGTGACATGCCAGTACAGTATCCCTCCTCTAACAACAGTCTGTGATGTGCTAGTACAGGGTGCCTCCTCTCACAACAATCTATTACATACCAGTATAGTATCCCTTCTCTAACAACAGTTTGTAACATGCCAGTACAGTATCCTCTTCTAACAGAAGTCTGTGGCACATCTGTACAGTACCCTCTTCTAACAACAGTCTGTGACATGCCAGTACTGTATCCTCCTCTCACAATAGTCTGTGACATGCCAGTACAGTATCCTCTTCTAACAGAAGTCTTTGGCACATCAGTACAGTACCCTTCCTCTAACAACAGTCTGTGACATGACACGATGGTACATCTTCTCTAGCAATGGTCTGTGACATGCTAGTCCAGTATTCCACATCTAACAACAACCTGTGACATGCCAGCACTGTATCACTCCTCTAACAACAGTCTGTAATGTACCAGTACAGTATCCTCCTCTAACAACAGCCTGTGACATGCCAGTACAGTATCACTGTTCCTCTAACAACAGTTTGTAAAATGTCAGTACAGTATCCTTTATTTAACAACAGTCTGTGACATGCCAGTGCAATATCCAGGGTCATTGCCCTCTAGGGTTCATCAGGTTCAAAGGAACCCCCTAAACTTCTGTTTTTCTTTCTTTTGTGTTTTACACTGACGCCCTGTCCCTTTAATTCCTCCCCCGCGACTGCCAGCAGACTCCATAGTGCAATACATTACAGTAGGGTTGTCCTGTACCTTTCCTATCATGTACCCCAGCTGCCCCAGTCACAATCGGTCAATCAGTGTGTGACTGACATCCTCTAGTCATGCTGATTGGCTAGCAGCAACTGATGAAGTCACGGCCTGAGAGCATGCCGCAATGTTGAGTGAAAAACACTAGACTGAGTAGCAGACTGGCAGCTAAGGAGAAAAGGCGAGAGGGAAGAAAAGCAAATGTGGCCTGGATGCCGATTATATTAGCTGTTTTCAGGGACCATGACTGGTAAACTTGATACAGCCTTTCTCAGATAATTTTCAGAACACAATACAGCTTTTTCAGCATACTATGGGCATATTTGAATATCTGTGCCAGGTGTTAAGTAGAGCAGGTTTTAAGATGACTGGGCATGGGAGGGCTATATTTGAAGCCCTGAGTTACAAAGCTGGGGCAGCTCCCCGCCACACCAAGTACAATAATCTGTGCACTAGCTTGATACATCCAGCAGAGTTGAGTTGAATTGAATTCCGCACCTCCACGTGCATACAATGTGACTTAAAGCAAGTAATTTAACCTTCCTGTGCTACCAGGGCACACCTTGAAATGAGCTTCAGCTCAGTATGCCTTACTGGCTAATCAGCTCAGTGTACAACATCATTTCCCAACCAAAATTTTTAAAATAAAAAACTCACGCCTTACGCAAATTGGCAGACATAAACAGATTTCTGGGGCTGTAAGCAGGTTCAAATAACAGATCCCCAGAAAATCATGGAAATCATACTGCTGTCAGTCAACTTGAACTGCAGTTTGCCTGAGTCCAGCCATAGAATTATATTTTTTCCCTTGCAGTCCACGGGGCGGGTGTAGAGACTTTAACAGAACTTTGATTTATCTTCAATGTACACCTTAAAATGCTCCACAGATGACAACAATCCAAAGTATCTCTCCACACACCCCAGTAGAAATCTAGCAACGGCCCTGGAATCCCTCCTCTAACAACAGTCTGTGACATACTAGTGCTGTAAACCACAACTGTAGTCAGTCTGTGACAATCTAGTAAAGCATACCACTACTGCTAAAAGCTTTAAACCTGCTATCATAATACATCCCTGCTGCCAACAATATGTAACATGCCAACACAAGATCACACGGCTTCTGCAGTTGCATAGCCTAAGTCACTGCTGCCATCTATCTGTAACATGCTAGCACTACATCCACTGCTGCTGCAGTTCTGTCTCTTAAGTAACTACTGCCACCAATCTATATAACATAATTCACTGCTGCCATCTATCTGTAACATGCTAGCACTACAATTCACTGCTGCTATAGGTCTATGTCCTAAGTAACTAATGTCACTAGTCTTTATTTATTTAGTGTTTGTTAACCAGGTAAGTGTGCCAGGATAACAGTGCCTTTTTCAGGCATGACCTGGGAGAGTTAACACAGGCAGGTTCATACGTATGAGACTGCATACAATAGCAAGCAGTTGTGCCAGCAGACAGAATATATACATTGTATGTTAAGGATCTTGAGGATCTTATGTGGGGAAAAGGAAACAGTATTGCCTGTGGGCAACCTGAAACATACTTCAGCACTGAGAGAAATTACAATACATATAATAATAAATATTAACATGGTAAGTACATCACACAGATTGTACAGGGTCAAGGACATGCAGAGTGAGCCAAGCTGAGGAGATATTCACTGTATTGGAGTCAAAAACATGGCACAGAAGGACAGTGGCATATATCAGGTGGGACAGAGTTCCAAAGGTTAGGAGCTGTATAGGTGAGGGATGATCTCTCAATACATATTCTGATCTTGGAGACAGCCAGAAGTGCATTATCACAGGACCTTAAGGGGTAGGTACTGTTCACAGGTTTAAGTAGTACAGCAAGGGATTTGGGAAGCCTGTTGTTTAGGATGTTGAAGATAACAGTACCATAGCTATATTCTCTAAGGTCGGAGGGTCAGCCAGCCTAGCATGTTGTATAATGAACAATGATGAGTGAGCCAGGGTGATGCTGATGCAATGTGACAGATACCATTGTACATGACATCCCACTTCAATATAACAGAACTTGGTGCTTCCAACAGTCTGTAACATGCTAGCACAGCATCCCAAGGCTGATATAGGTCTATAACTAAACTCAGTGCTGCCACCTGTCTGTAACATGCTAGTACAGCATCCCAAGGCTGATATAGGTCTATAACCAAATTCAGTACTGCCACCTGTCTGTAACTTGCTAGTACAGCATCCCAAAAGCTGATATAGGTCTATAAACTCACTCAGTGCTGCCACCTGTCTGTAACTTGCTAGCACAGCAAATCTAATGAGGGGTTTGGGGACATCAGATGGTGATGAGGTGGAAGATCGAACATGCTGGGTTGTGACAAGAAAAGTCCTACAGATACAGAGAATGTAAATAAAAATAGAAGTATTTCTTTTGGGAAGTCCAATCATCAATTGCGGCAGTTGGCTGCTCCTTAAGGGCAATGAATGTGGTGGTACAGAGAATAAACTATCTAATTTCAGTGTGTGGGGAGGAGTGCTAAACTCTTTAATTTCCGTGAGGAGGTATAAAGGGCTAAACTATCTCATTTCAGTGGTGAGTTGGATGGAGAGCTACACTGAATACATTTTAGTGAGGAGGAGGAAGGAGTGCTGCCGTATCTAATTTCAGTGGTGAGTGGGATGGAGCTAAACCATCTCATTTCAGCGGTGAGTGGGATGGAAGCTAAGCCTCTTAATTTCAGTGGGAGGGAATGGAAGTGCTATTTACTGTCAGTGGTGAGTGGGATGGAGAGCTACACTATCTAATTTTAGTGGGAAGGGGATAGAAACATAGAAACACAGAATTTGTTAGCAGAAAAGAACTGCTTGTCACCAGTCTGCCCAAATGATCCTACCTAATCTGTCTCCACAGGCCTTAACTGATCTATGATGACTTTCAGTCCCTCTTGCCTATATACTAACATTCTCCTATGTATGCTCTGCACAAGCCTGAAGCCCTCTACTGTTTTCACATCCACCAGTCATTCTGATAGTTTGTTCCAGGCATCCACCACTGTTTCAGTGAAGCAGTATTTCCTCATATCCCTCTTAAACTCCCCAGCTTCATTGCAAGCTCTCTGGTCCTGGTCATATTTCTCTCTCTTTTTTCTTTTTTGTCAGTAAAACCTTTTATTAGTTTGATTAAAAAAAAAAACAGGTTACATGAAAGATATATTCAATAATGCAATTAATGTTTTACAGAAGTTAGAATTAAAATTGACAACAGCATATGCCATATTTATTTTATTTGAAAGCTTGTGGCTGGGAGAGGCAAACTAAGCCGTGGTTTGTTTCCAGGTGCAACACGGGGCAAGGAAAGGGGAATATGTGTACAGATGTAGACTGACTTAGAGAACCAGATTAAGCTGTCAGTGCTATTTTTGTGAAAGACAACAGATTCATGGGGGTACATACTGGTAACAAGAATTGGTAAATAGGAGACATGTCCAGCTCAGCACTGCTTGCAAGGCAGCCTAGTGCTTGCTGGAACAAGTTATCTGTTGCCTAGGAGATATGGTACATCAGGGCCCTCCTGTCCTAAAACAAAACATAACCACACCGAGAACCTAAACTATAGAGATAACTATTAACAACGTGGTAGGCAGCAAGAACACTTATAAACGGTTTGACTTGCTGTATTTACACCCACCTCAGTGAAATATCCTCTCGGGTAGAGGTGAAAAGAAAGGCCTAACCAATGCCTGTTCTCGACTTGGGTGAATTGAACAGCGTAGAACACAGAAGGCGTTTGACAGCTGAGTGTGTTAGCCTATTCATGTTTGCCTTGTGTCATAGCTCCTAAAGTTTCCCCATGGTGGGGCATAGTTACTACACAGAAACATAGAAACATAGAATTTGATGGCAGATAGAGGCCTCTTTGCCCACTTAGTCTGCCCATTTCCTACCTAAAGGATAAGCTGCAGATCCTAATTAATCAACAGCCTACTTCTTCCAACCTCCGCCCCCTAGAATTGCCTTATGCCTGTCCCATGCATTCTTGAATTCCTCCACTGTTTTTGACTCCACAACCTCCTCAGGAAGGCTTGTCCATGTATCCACAACCCTCTCCATGAAAAATACTTCCTCAGATTACCTCTGAGCCGCCCCCTCTAGCTTCAAATTGTGTCCCTTGTTCTTGCACACCTCTTTTCTGAAAGATGCTACCCTCTTGGACTTTGCTGATTACCTTGAGCTACTTGAAAGTTTCTATCATGTTCCCATTCCCCTCCTCTCCTCAAGGCTATACATGTTAAGCTCCTTAAGTCTCTCTTGACATGTCTTCTGGTGCAGACCCTGCACCATTTTATTCTTTCTCCTCTGGACTGCCTCCATCCTGTCTATGTCTTTGAGGAGATTGGGTCTCCAGAACTGCACACAGTACTCCAGATGGGGGCTCATCAGCTGTCTGTACAGAGGGATAACAGCTTCCTGTTTTCTACTGGTGATGCCTCTCCTGTGCATCCCAGTATCCCCCAGACCTACTTATTGCCCTCTCACATTGCTTGCTCACCTTTAGGTCATCCGATACGACTACCCCAAGGTCCCTTTCCATTTTGTTGTTGTTGATTGTGTACCCTTCCCTGGGTTTTGTTTCCCAGTTGCATTACTTTGCATTTCTTAGCATTGAATCTAACCTGCCATACATTTGACCATTCCTGCAACCTTGCCAAGTCCCTTCTCATCTTTTCCACCCAACCTTGTATCAACTCTGTTGCAGATCTTTGTGTCATCTGCAAAGAGATGTACTTTTCCTTCCAGTCCCTCTACAGTGTCACTTATGAAGACATTAAAGAGGACCTGTCCTAATGCTAAACCCTGCGATACCCACTAGTAACCCCCTTTCTTCAGAGTGGACTCCATTTACTATTAGCCTCTGTGTCCTGTTCTCCAGCCAATTCTTTACCCAGGCTACCAGCTTGGGAACCTCTTCCAGGCCGGCCAACTTGTATATTAATCTTTTGTGTGGGACTGTATCAAATGCCTTGCTAAAGTCTAGGTAGGCCATATCCACAGCCCTCCTGATCTACTACTTTGGTCACCCAGTCAAAGAAATCTAGTAGATTTGTCTGCCATGACCTTCCTCTGTGAATCCATGCTGCCTTGGGTCCTGTGCTCCTCTGGCCTCTAGGTACTCAACAGTTATTTCCCTCAAGTGATTCCATCATTTTCCCTACCACTGAGGTTAAACTAACAGGTCTGTGGCTTCCTGCCTCTGCCTGGCTCCCACTTTGTGAAGTGGAATAACATCTGCCCTCATCCAGTCCTCAGGTACCACCCCATATTCTCATGATATATTAAAGAGGGTAGTCAGTGGTGTCACTAGTTCTACCCTTAGTTATTTTAGAATTCTGGGATGAGTTCCATCAGGCCCCACTGCTTTGTCCACCTTCAGTTGGCTTTCATGCCTAACAGGCCAGCCACCAGGTGCTCAGGGATGTTAGATGAGGGCTTGGTTGCATGCCTAGTATTAGGAAGGGTGGTGACTACAAGTCTGGGAGAACCCAGGAGGATAGATAGGGAAAATAGTAGAGGGTGACATGCCTTCCAGATCCTGGAATATCTGCATCTTCAAAATCTCCCATCCCTCCAGCATGGTTTCCAAGCAGGTCACCGCACCACAATTGCGCTTACTTCAACTATAACATGCTGTCCTAATGGGTATGGATAAGGACTTGCTCATGGGGACCTATTTTATTGACCTCACAAAGGCCTTTGATCTAGTGGCTTGCCCTCTACTATATTCATATCTATCCTCCCAGAGATTCTCCCAGACTACCATCTCCTGGTTTGATAGCAATCTCACCAAGAGAATGCAATTTGTTCATATTGATACTGTTGCCTCTGACCTTGCTCCCACCTGTGTTGGAGTTCCCAGGGATCAATTCTTGGCCTTCTCCTCTTCTGTCTTTTAATTAACATCCTGCCCTCTCTGGCCTGTTCCTCCTCTATGATCCTGTATGCTGATGATATGGTACTTCTCTCTAGTGGTTGAGACCTCTTATCTATACAGGCAAATCTTCAAGTGGACTTTGACTGTTTGCAAGGTTGGCTTCTACATAATAAACTCCTACTATACTCCCAGAAACGTAGCCATGCTTTTTGCTTCCCATAGAATCAAATCCTTTGCCATGGCCGTTTCAGTTCTGTATCTTGTGCTCCCGTTGGAGTTTGTTGAATCTTTTAAGTATATAGGCATTACACTCGACCCATTTCTGGATTTTGACCTGCACATTGGTGCTACCTGTAAGGCAGTAAATACCAAACTGGGACTTGCTTATAAAATCAGGTCCTCCCTCAATGATGCCACTTGGCTTGCTATTGTGCAAGGTTTTCTCCTTCCAAGTCTTACATATTGTTCCTGGCTTACCTTGATGCCAGCAAGGACCTTCAGAAGTGCAGCACCTGCTATAACATCATATGCTGATTTGCCTCTCTGCCCACAGGCTAACTCGTTGTTGTCAACTCTACCACAGACTGGACTGGATCTCCTCCATCATATAGACTTTATTCTGCTGGCTGCCTGATTGCTAATATAATCAGAATGAGGACCCCTGTGTACCTCTCAAGGCTGCTTACCCATTCTACCCAAGCCTATCCCTTAGGTCGCGATACAGACTCCTTTGCATATTCCTAGGTGTCTCACCAAAAGGTGAACTCTCAATACTCTTGTCTAGTGCTCTAACCCGGTAATCAAATACTAAATAAATAAATATGACACACTTGTGACCAATTGTAGTGGAGCATAGGGCAAGCCCAAAGAATGAAGTAAATTTACTCTACTTCTTTGACACCTCCAGCATTCATGTGGCTACACAGAAAACTGCTGGAGTTCTGTAACACTGATGCATTATATTGTTTTAGATTAATCTGCTTCTAGTGTCATTGTAGGCAGTGTGTGCTACTTTTCAGCACTGGGACCACTGCTGGTCTGTTATGGTAATCTTCAAAGCAATTTCCAACTTAGCCTTGGGTCGGTTGATTGACTAGGCAACTTATCTCTATGGGCAGATATTCCACTAGCCTGCCCTTGAGCAGGAAAGCTAGTGTGCTAAGGAGTGGCCTTATAATTTCCAGGTATCTGATCATAGCCATGGCTTTACCGCAGTTCTGATTTGGAGACATCCTCAAAGTCAGTGGCCAGCAGGTCCATTTATCTCACAGTACCTCAAAGATGTCCACAAACCGTGTCTATGGTTGCAAGATATCTTGTGCAAACAAAATCCCTTGTTAACCCATTGTGGCCAAATTACAATGTACTGATCTATCAGTGTGTTGGGTTTTGCCATAATAGTGCATGAGTCACAGAGCATGGGTTGCTATTTAGTTTGCAATGTATTTGATTCCAATACTTGACTGTGAGGCCCTATTGAGGGTGAGTGGCTAGGTGTGCTTTAGGTGTGGAGTACAAGCAAGGTGAGTATATGCACACCACTCTGCGCACATTTCATATTACCAATGGGCAGGGTCCATAGTATGGGGTCTGAACCAGTGCAGTGTTTGCACTTTCTGATATGCAAGTTTATATCCCTCTAGCTATGGTAGACACCGTCCACCCTACTGTAATCAGCTCTTAGCTTGTTGCATCTATATCTGGGTCTCTTCCTTCCCAGAAAACTCTATCTAAATATACCGAGGAAAAAATCACACATGTTTCTGGCTGCGGGTTCCCTGTTTGTCTGCAAGTGGTTGGGACTCTGACCACATAAACGTTGCAGGTATAATCACATTTACCAGGTGAGTAAATACCATTATCTCCAGCAACCTTTCTTGTACTTAGACAATGCTCACAAATGGGACATTTGTACCAGTACCAGAACAAACCCTGGGTGGGAAGACAAACATTAAGTTACACTGAACCAAAAGCACCCTGAAGCACAGCCGATCAGAACATAGCTCTACCTGCTGATGCAACATCCAGCCTGTAATGTCAGGCATAATTATGTACAAAGGACCAGTTAGCCACAACTTGTCTGTTGCCTAGGAGATATGGTACATCAGGGAGCCCTCCTGTCCTAAAACTGAGAATATCCTATCTCTGCCCAAGACGCTGACACTGCCGTGGTGGAATGCACCTAATTCTTGCTGGGGGTGCAGGCCTAATCCTTGTTAGCAGCCACTATTGCTGCCTTATCCACCTAGCTATTGCTTTCTTAGAGGCAGCCTGACCTGCCTTCTTTTCTAAAAACAAACAGACAGCCTATCTGTCTTATGGAAATTTTCATACACAGTCAGATAATTCTTTAATAGGGATACCACATTGAGCAGATGAGGAATTGCATCAGTGTTGCTTTGGTTCCCGAGCATGACCAGTAGTGAATTCCCTGTTCCATGTGGAACAGCGATATCACCTTTGGAGTGAAGGATGGAACTGTTCTGAGAGACACCATCATTATGGAAAGTAAGGAACAGCTCAAGGCATGACAGTGCCTGCATCTTGCTGAGCACATAGCCATGAAAAAAACATTCTAAGGGTTGTCCTGTAAGAGGATTCAGGTATGAAATGAGGCATAGAGACCATTCAGTACCATATTAAGTTGCCACTAAGGCACGTGGATCTAGTATGGGGGTGCAATCTGCACCACCCACAACAACTCAGACTACATCTTGGTGCAAACATATCTTTCCCACCCTGGGAAGAGAGCCTCACATTGCACAGATAGCCAAAGTCTGTACCCTCAAAGAGAGTATGCAATGCCCTTGTCTGCCTCATCATTGAAAATTTAGGATTTGAGAAAGACCGCCACTGAAGGGTACAGGCCTTTGCTGTACTCCACTTACAGAAGATCTGCCATTGTCTCTGATAAGTCTTATTTTTCGATTGTCTTCTGGATTGCAAGAATCTGTCACCTACTCTGTGGGGGTACCCTAGTTCAACAGTCTTTGCTTTTCAGCATCCATGCAGTCTAGTGGAGGAGATTGGGGTTGTGGTGAAGGATTGGTCCTTAGCTGAGGAGATCTGGGTAGTGTGGAAGATGCCAAGGGGTGTCAGTTAACATTACTCTGAGATGAGAATGCCATGATCTTCGTGGCCAATGGGAGCTATCATCAGTACTATGACCTTCATGGACCTGATTTTGAAACATTCACAATCATTGGAGTGGGTGGAAGACATAAGCTTTGTTGAAAATCACTGTGTCACCATTTAATTGACTTCATTGGCCTGATTGTCAGGAAAGCATGAGTCAAAGTGAGGTAGTTGAGCACTGATGTGGGACTCCATCATATCCACTTATAGGGCACCCATCTCTTGTTGAGTGACTGAAACACCTGAGTGTGCAAATGCCACCTTGCTTGGTTGAGTGTCACCCAGCTGAGCCAGTCCACCGCTTGTTCAGCTTGCCTGCCAGATAGGTAGCCAAGCTCATCATCAGATGTTGTTCTGCCCATCTTAATGTTCATAATGCCTCCCTAAGTATTGCTCTGTTTTGAGCTACCCATGCTTGTTTATGTACACCATAGTGACTTGGTTGTTGGTTCTCATCAGTACTGCCTGACCAGTGACCTGAGGAGTAAAGAATAACATGTCCTGGTACACTACCTCATCTCCAGAACATTTATGGGCAAATGAACTTCTGGCGAGGACCATCTGCCTTGAGTGACATGAGGGCCCAGCATGGCTCCCCAGTTGAAGAGACTTGAATCTGGGAAATTGTTGCCATTGGCATCATTGACAAAGGCATGCCCCTCATCAGATTTTGCCTGTTTGCCCATCATCTTAGACTGTGCTGAATGCCTTGGCCTGATTTGATTCTTATTCAAAGTTTTGGGTAGACTGGTCTCATGAGTTCAGCATGTATCTCTGGAGTGGATGCATGTGGGGCTGGGCCCATGGCGCCATGGTTATCATTGACATCATGAGCCCCAGCACTTACAGGTGCATACGCACTGGTCAGTTGGGTTGTGTTCATATCAACTTGATGAGCGGGGTCATGTTGGTGACTTTCTTTTTCATTAGGGGTCTACAGGCCCAAGCTCATGTTGATCTTTGCACAGAGGTATGAGATGTCTTGGGTGGGGTGGGCTTTGCTTGCTTTTGTCCCCATTTATGACCCAACCATGTACTGTGAGCAATGAATCACTGAGTCTGTGTGCTTCTGCGCCTGAGTTGAGGATGTTGTTTGTGTGAGCCAATCATCCAGATATGGAATGACATACACTTCATTCTTGCAGAGGGTCATGGCAATTACTACCAAAGTCTTTGTGAACACTCTTGGAGCTAAGGTCAGCCTGAATGGGACACAAGTTTATTGAAATTGCTCGCTGTTGATACTGAACCTGAGGAATCTTTGGTGCCTGGGATGAATTTTGCGTGGATGCAAGTGTCTTTTGGTTGACTGATGTAAGACAATAGCCTGGTCAAATGGCCATCAAGGTTGACTTGAGGGTCTCCATCATGAATGTTTTGTAGGCCACATACTTGTTGAGCAACTTGAGGTCAAGCACTGGGTGGAGTACCTCTGTTTCTTGAAGACCATGAAGAATTGAATACACTCCCATGTCTCACTCATGTTGTGGCAGGGGTACAATGGTTTAGTTCCTGGAGAGATTGAGTAGAACTTACTGGACAGCCTTGGTTTTTCATGGCCTCAGGGCACTGGAGACACCATTAGTCTGTATGGAATTGTCTTTTGTATGAGCTCTATAGTATAAATGTGAGTCATGAGTTCCAAGACCAACTTGTCCATTGAAGTCTGAGCCATTGTTCAGCAAATAGTTGAGTTGTTCCCCCACTGGAGGGTTGTGCACCCATGCCCTCTGCATTTCATTGACTCATGCAGTTGGTGGCCACACTTAACCTGTTGATGCCAGTGCTGGCCTTTTGCCAGAATTACCTCTGTTTTTGAACTGTGCCATTTGAGACTGGAACCAGGGTTTTGAGGCCCCACTTCATGACAATTGGGTGTTAGATGATTTTGTTTGGCCCTGTGAACTCTTGAACTTGGGAAAAATGGCCACCCTAATGGGAGGTAAAGTCCTTCTTTTCCACCATCTTTTTGGGCTCTGACCAGTCTCAGAGGAAACATGTGACGATGTCTCTGAATATGTGGTCCATTTGAATGGGAGCTTAAGAAGGGCGTTTTCCATTCGCCGTCTGCCTGATACAGCTTCAGCCACAGGCCCGGCTGTCATGGTTGATAAGGACTGTGGCTCTGGCACTGAACTTCATGATGTCTGAAGAGGCATCCTCTTTATTGCATGCTGCCTGCTTGGTGCAATCGGCATTCCCTATAAGTGGAGAGGAGTCATGGATGGTGTCTATGACAGACTCTACCCATAGCAGCAGAGCTCTTCTGGCGTACCACTAATCAGTGTCTACAGACAGGACCATCTCAGTGACCTCATGGATACTTTTCATGCAATCCTCAATCTTTTTGCCCAAGGGTTTTGTCAGGGCTACTGAGCTCTCAACCAGGGATGATGGTCCATCTACCGATGGTTGAAACAGGGTGTCCACCTTAGGGGCTGTGAACCAGGCTGTCTTGTGAGACTCTAAGAATAGGTGTGTCTTTTCAATGGCACACTTCCAGTGTCCAGATTGGTTCAGGCACCTTGTGGTCTTTGTTAAGAATGGAGTTGAGGGTGGGTAGGTGGGAAATATTTCCTTGCAGAACTGTGATGTGTTGTGAAAAGAGGATCTGTTAAGGCATAGAGCTTCTCCAGCTCCTCTGGGAACTGGAGAACCTCTCTTATCATCTGTACCAGCTCATCAACATCATCCTTGGGAACAACCTTCTTAAGGAGTATTCGGGTGCTGGTCCACCCTGTCATCTTCAGAGGATTCGATTGCCTCTTCTGCCTTCCTGCACTGTTTCTTCAGTGGGAGTGGTGACTGGGCTTCTACCAGGTGCTGGCTTGGGAGGCTGGCTGGGAACATTGCAGTTGCTGGGTTTATAGCTTGTCCAGCAGTTAAAACTATAAACCAGCCTGCATGGCATTTAATGTAATCGGTACTGTAGGGGTGCTGGGTCTTTCTGGATGCTGGCTAGGTCGAGGAAAGTGGCTTGTGATGCTCTGGTCTCTGAGACATTACAGTCCTCAAACTGTGCCTCCCCACATGTGTCCCTGGTAGTTTGGTACCACATTCCAGAGAGGCAGGCATGATGGTTAGTCAATTGTCACTCAAGAATCTGTAGGGGCAGAGGGCAAAAACTGATTTAAGAATATGTCCCTCTTGAGGGAACAGCAGAGTAAAGCTGAAATTTGGCAGCAACAGATCAGAAAAACCAGGGAGGAATCAGAGAGCAGCTCATTTAGTTTTCTGAGAATGTGTCTTTAAAAGGTCATGAAGACCCACTCACGATGGCTGCTGTTTGGCTCCATGCAGTCACTACTCAGCGATCCCTGGCTCTCATGAGATTAACAGGCTTTGAGCCTGCCCAAGATAGCCACCATCCTGGAACTGCTCCAAAATAGCTGCTATTCCCGTGGGATCGTGCAGGAAATGAGGTGGAAATAGTCAATATCTTGCAATACTGGGTGTCTCATGAGACTAGCCTGCTGCTAGTACTAGACATACCCCCATAACTGTATTACAGAGAAAAAAACAGAGGAATCACTGGGTACACTGATGCACACTGTGAGTATCCATCTGGATAAGTGCTCTGCAGAATCCTGGGTGATGCCACCCAAGCTGTAGGAATGTCTTGCCATTCTTCTCATGATAGCCACTATTTTCAAAATGGCAACTGTGAGATCTCAGGTGCTTCTAAGGTGCAGGGACTCCAGCTGACCAGACTGTGCAGGGAGGGTGAATGGTACTAGGGAAGACATCTCCAGTATGGCATTGGCACCATGGAGCACATTAACAGCATGGGTAGAGGATTTATGGGTGTCTGCACCCTTCCAGCCAGAGGCTCTTGAGGAAAATATCCTTCTGTTATCTGGCTGCAGGGAACAGATGCCAGAATATAGAGGCAAGCCCTGCAGACCCTCCCAGGAGATGAAGACCATAGTGCATACTCTGGGGTTTACACAGGTAACCCACAAACAGTCTTTTCAGAGAACAAATCCACAGAATGTAAGTGGAGCTTTTGAGATCCAAACCCAGATTTGTATACTGCTCCTCTCGTTCACAGCTCGCCCTTGTAACTGATCTGATGTAGTGCTCCCCTGAGTCACACTGCCTGATGATTAAGGATTGACATAACAGAGTGCACAGGCTCATTGTGAGCTGCCTGACATGAAGTGGATGCTGCAGAGGGTCCAGTTCTTCAGGGAGCTAGCTGGCAGAGATTCTGCTTGATGGTCCCAACCAGGACAGGGGCATAGGTAGGACACTACTGAAGGGTCTAGCACAACTCAAGACTTTGTCTATGCACTGGGAAAGCCTTGTTGTCTTTTTTGGGGTGGGGATTGCAGGCATGCATGAAAGTGTTAGGAGAATATCCTAAGGTTAACACATGCTCATCTGTCAACATGTGCTAGGTAAGAATGGGAGGTGAAAAAAAAGAGTAAACTTTATTGGTATAATTACTTGAGAATTTGGGAGCAAGCAGGGTCATGACCAAACTCTAGAGATGCACAAAATAAACTGGACAATGTTTTCTTGGCTGGGGTCTTGGCCTCTAGCTGTCCAAAACTGTCAAATGTGTATCAACTAATAGGATGGATGAAGGATTATCCTCTTGTGAGGAATGTTTGAGCAGTAGAAAGGTTGCAGGAGATAATGTCCAATTCCAGATACAAATTTATAGGGCAGATTTATTATAAAAGATGACTGATTGCTGTGTCCCACTCACATACCTTAACCACAAAGCAAGGTAGGTGCATTCAAAGTGCAAGCTCAGCACAAATTATAGTTTTTAAACTGCAGCAGCATAAGTATTTGGGACAAATGTTGCAGGTTGATGTGCCATGAACAGGTTCCCTGCCAGCTTTCCTCACCAGTTGCCCCAGATCTTGTACCCCCCAAGTTTTGTCAGAGAACAGGCTCACTGAGGACCAGAGCCAGGAGTAGCTGCACTCCAAACGGTAATACACACACACACAAACACACACACACACACACACACACACACACACACACGTACAGCCAAACATATTCTAGAGAGTCCAAAGGGCTTATATTTGTGAAATTTCACTGCAGTCTATCAGCAACATACTGAAAGTGTCTGAGAACTATGCACAGGTGTGGGAACCACAGTCCAGAGATCCTGATGCTTTGCTCAGATGGAGCTTCCTCAGGGATGGACAACTGGACAAACTCCATCTTATAATTAGGTCACTGCACCAAAATGAACTCTGGCCAGAGCCAATAGGGCTCCAGGTGAAGAATTTGGGGTAAACATATTAAAATGTATAAAAGTTAGGAGTCTGCATTTGCAAAATGTAACATAGGCTCATAAATCTGTTATTTTGTAATATTTTTACACCAAATTTTCAACATGCCTTATTAGAAAAGACACAAAATAAGGTACAGGACTGAGTATTTTTCAGAAAAAAACAGACACAGAAGCCAATGATTTGATACCTTTTATTGGACCAACAAAGATGTAACAAAAGAACAAAGTGCTTTAGCTTTTGGACCAACCAAGCCCTTCCTCGGAAGCTTAATGACAGTTATTTAGAAAATCCATACTTTTAACACCCAGATCATACAGAAGAAAAACAGAAAAAATTCCCATTGAAACATAGAAACATAGAAACATAGACTTTGGCGGCAGATAAGGACCGCTAGGCCCATCTAGTCTGCCCATTTCCTACCTACAGGATAGGCCAGATCCTAGTTAACCAACAGCCTATATCTTTCTGCCCCCACAAGAATTGCCTTATGTCTGTCCCATGCATTCTTGAATTCTCCCACAGTTTAGACCCCACAACTTCCTCAGGAAGGCTGTTCCATGCATCCACTACCCTCTCTGTGAAATAATGCTTCCTCACATTGCCCCGGACCGCCCTCCTTCTATCTTTAAGTCGTGTCCCTTGTTCTTGCAAGTCTCTTTTCTGAAAGATGCTACCTCTTGGACTTTGTTGATTCCTTGAGGTACTTGAAAGTTTCTATCATGTCCCCCTCTCCCTTCTTTCCTCAAGGGTATACATATTAAGCTCCTTTAGTCTCTCCTCATATGGCTTCTCTTGCAGACCCAGCACCATTTTAGTTGCCCTCCTCTGGACTGCCTCTATCCTGTCTATGTCCTTGCGGAGATGGGGTCTCCAGAACTGGACACAGTATTCCAGATGGGGTCTCACCAACTGTCTGTACAGAGGAATAACAACTTCCTGTTTTCTGCTGCTGATGCCTCTCCCTATACATCCCAGTATACACCTGGCCCTCCTTACTGCCTTCTCACATTGCTTGCTAACCTTAAGGTCATCTGATATGATTACCCCAGGTCCCTTTCCTGTTTTGTTATTGTTACTACCTCCCCACCATTTGTGTATTCTTCCCTGGGTTCTTGTTTCCCAGGTGCATTATTTTGCACTTTTTGCATTGAATCCTAGCTGCCATATGTCTGACCATTCCTCCAACCTTGCCAAGTCCTTTTCATTCTTTCCACGCCTCCTTGTGATATCAACCCTGTTGCAGATCTTTGTGTCATCTGCAAAAGGCATACTTTTCCTTCCAGTCCTCTGCAATGTCACTGATGAAGACATTAAAAGGACTGGACCCAATACTGAACCCTGTGGTACCCCACTGGTAACCGTCCTTTCTTCAGAGTGGACTCCATTTACAATTACCTTCTGTGTCCTGTTGTCCAGCCAATGTTTTACCAGGCTACCACCCTGGGACCCACTCCCAGGCTGGTTAATTTGACTAATAATCTTTTGTGTGGACTGTGTCAAATGCCTTGCTAAAGTCTAGGTAGGCCATGTACACAGCCCTCCTGGTCTACTACTTTGGTCACCCAGTCAAAGAAATCTATTAGATTCGTCTGACATGACCTTCCCGCTGTGAACCCATGCTGCCTTGGATCCTGTGCTCCACTGACCTCTAGGTACTCAATTATTCTTTCCTTCAGAAGTGACTCCATCACTTTCCCTACCACAGAGGTCAGACTGACAGGTCTGTAGTTTCCTGCCTCTGTCTTGGTCCCACTTTTGTGAAGGGAATTACATCTGCCTTCCTCCAGTCCTCGGGTACCACACCATCCTCCCATGATTTATTAAAAGAGTAGCCAGTGGTTTCACTAGTTCCTTCCTTAATTCTTTTAGAATTCTGGGGTGAATTTCATCAGGACCCATTGCTTGTCCACCTTCAGTTTTAGGAGTTCTTGCAGAACCCTTTCTTCTGTGAAAGGACTGGGATCGACCTCTATCAAGAGTGCTTCTGTTAATTGGATTAGGCACTTCTCCTTTTGTGAATACTGAGCAGAAATATTCATTCAGTATTCCTGCTTTTTCACTGTCCCCTCTGCCCACCCACGTTCATTCTATTCAGCCTCACTATCCCTCCCTTTGTCTTTCTCACTCGCTGATGTACCTGTAAAAGGTTTTATCCCCTTGGTTTAAAATGTTCATTTAAAAATAACAGAAGAAACATCAGAGACTTGAATAGTACCAATCAGCCTTCCGCTGAAAGGGCCTAAAGGTCAGAGGTGCTTAGAGCATAACAACAAGCAGGAGTACACTGCACATAAATTAAAGTGACTTAGAGATACCTACAGAGTAAGATAAGAACATCTCTAGCAGTGAGCTGTATAAACCAACTATGAGTGTCCGGTGTGTTTAAGAATGCAGTTCATATGTGCACACATTATATGTAGCATTTGAAGAAACTCTTTGGTTTGTATGGTAACCATTGGTTATTAATGTTAGCTGCCTGACTTGTCTCAAATTGGCTATGGACTAACTTGTCTCTCAGACTGCTTGCTTGACTTGAATTAATGCATGGGGTAACATCATTGTCACCAAGCAGCATAGGGCAGTTCGATAAATCATATTATCAATTTTACATGCCAAATAATTGAATTTACTCACAAAGTAACAGGACCATGTTCAAAAAGTAATTTTTCTAATGGCTTTTCATTGTTCTTTTTTCAGTAAATCAGCTTTATCTCTAGGCTTTCTCAGTAATGTTTGTTATAACCTCTGTTAAGAAATCTCATCTCAGTACATTAGCCCATCAGTCATGTGGTTCAGATGAACTACATTTTCTTTTGAATCTTTTTTTTATTTTTGTCCCCTGTCTCCAGTGGCCACGTTCAGAAGAGTGCTCCAACCCCATCCCCTGACATCCACAGTCAGCGCTGACCATCTTCCACCAGGATTTTCCCCATCCAGGTGGGGTTGGCGAGGATCCCAATCCCCACCAAAGATCAGATCCAGTTCTGGTCAGTGCCTGGCTGGTCATGGAGTGGAAGAGGAAAGGGCATGCAATGACACCAGTTGCGGTGTCACACATTCTCCATGTATGGCACGCTAGGCATCTACCCAATCTCCACCCACCTTGTAGAGTGTCAGTGTGCCATCCCCAGCCTCCACTAGGAGCCAGGCAAACACCAATCACTGTCTCTCTTCCCTGAGGAGCAGAGCTGTCCTTGGGATGCTCAGTCTTCTTCCTTCATGGCCAACCCGAGTCGTCAGTGTGGCAGGAGGTATGGCATGAGGCTCAGCTCTCCATGCCACTGGGCTAGCCACTGTTTTCTTTTAAACCTAAAACTGACTACAAGAGATCATTTTCAAATGCATCGAATGCCTACTGTTGCTCTCAGGACCGCTTTTGTAGCAGTATTTTTCTGAAGTACTAAATTTCAAATATTTCTACTTTGCCATGTTTCTCTCATGTCTCTTGTCAGTAGAAATATGACTTCTGAAAATGGGACTATTACAAGCAGCTGCCTTGGAAATACTTGCACCTGAATTATGACACAGATCAGTGCTGCTGTGGTAGTCACTAAAATTCATAATGATATTCAGAGTTACAGCAAGCCAGGGCTAGTCATGGTCTGTTCAATATACTGGGTAAAGGCCATGACTGGATATTATTATGGACCCCACCCTATTTCCCCTCCCACTTCTGCACCTTTTAAAATACTCAGTGTATCAGTATCTTGTTTAGTTCTCAGGTTTGCTACTTGTTTTTATTTCCATAGTAATCAGCATGATGGGCTTATAAGAGCATTTATAAATACTGAAGTAGAAAGGGCTTTAATGCCATTGAACTGCATGGTTTCCTGCAGTGTTTTATGATATACCACAGTATTGATGTAACCCCTAGATGGCGTTATCCCAGGGGCTACTACCCTGCCTAATTTGCCACTAACAGGTTGAGGGCCTGGATCCAATGGTGGTGCCTCCACCCAGAGGTCAGGGTTTGCAATAGTTAAACTAACTTGGTCACAGCCCTCTGGGACACTGCAACCCCTTTCTTCCCACTAGTGGCCCACACAATATATCAGAATTACCTTCACAGTATACACTTACCCCCAGGTCTGCTTCCAGCACTGGGACCTCCTGTGAAATAAGATACAGTGCAACAATCACAGTACAGTACTTTAACATAGACAAATACCTCAGGCAGTATAACTTGCTGAAACAAGCAGCTCTGATTTATTTAGGGGATATAACAAGGACAGGAAATCAGGTTAATTAGCTTATCACTTTACTATCTACCTATGTCTGTGCACAGGCCTATCCCGAGTTACTGTCCCTGGGTACCCAAGCCCTAGTGGCTAGTCCAAACTGTGGCAGCTGGTAGGGGCCCTTTCACACAGTGAAAAGAAAAATTAGCTTAAACAGTCAGTACAGTGATTCAATTTGGATTTAATGTGGCAATTCAACAGGGAGCGACCCTGAATTAGTACTCACGACCTCCAAACAAGATAGGGTCCTTCAACGTCAGCAGGGCTACTTTTGAGCTCCACGAGACTCTTCACACATTTATATGGTAAAAAAAGAAAGTACTATACTAGGCAGGCTGCTTCTATCCGATCGCAATTACTGCACAATACCGGGAGAACACACAGCAGATTCAGTTCCTAACAGACCGAGTGCAATTCAACAATTTCTTCAGTCTTCTACAGGGTGAGCCTGGTTTCTACTCTTCAGAGATCCTTTGATTCTTTTCACAGGACGGATTCAGTCCTAACAAGCAGTTACACAAGCTGCAGACCGAACTCTGGGCCTTACACAGGTTTTTGACTGAAACTGTGCACTGAAGGAGCACAGGGTTTCTTTCCCTTCACTGCCAGATCTAAACTGAAACTCCAACAGACAAAACTGGGCACTTCCTTTTAGTTCCTCCCAGTTCTTGACTGGATTGGCTGTCACTCACAATAGACTGCTGCTGTTGGTCCAAAAGGCGCCAAAGTCTAAACTACATCTCCCAGAGTCACTGCCCATACAATCCTCTTGTGGCTGGCTCAGATTATGAGTCCAAGTTCTGATTCGTCCAAGGCACCATTTTAGAGCTAGCTTGCCCCACACTGATTGGTCCAGTTCAGCAGTTCAAAACCAGAATGGAGAACTAGGCAGACACAGTTCTGACTGCAAAGAAAGCAGGTTAGACAAACTGTAATTTCATTATTACTGTAAATGATTTCTGGCAAACAGTTACATCTTTCAGATAGGTTCCCTTTGCACTCTAGTGACTGCAAAATGGAGTGAATTGGCAGCAGCTCGAGTGGTACTCAAACAGAGAAGCACACAGTCCCCCATACAAACTAATTATGTCTGCAAGCAGACAGCTCTTAAAGAGACAGTACCAGAGGCTCTAAAAACACTCACTGATAAATGGCTTAAACACCAAACACCATTCAGGCTTTGAGCATTCAAGCAAGCTCCTGGAAGTCTTTTGGAACCCCCATTTGCAGGGGTTACAAATGTATTGCTTCAAGCTGGTGCTGCTAATGACCTTAATGAAATCAGCCTCTCATCATACCAGGTCATCCACCCTGTTATTTATTTATTTAGTGTGGGGCTGACTGTGTTGACCTGGGAGGGTTTGCAGGTTTCTGTAAGTAACTGGGTGGCCAGTAATGTCATCAGTAGTGTATGATGTCATCGCATTCTGTGTATAGGCATGGCACACCACGTGATGTGGTGATGCCTGGTGCATCATTGCTTACTTGGCATGGTAGCAGTGGGTACCTCCATTAAAAGAAGGTGGCGAGGATGGCCTGGAACACATGTAGTGTCATCCTCGGCTGATGGTGACCCTGTGTAACTGAATAGCCTTAATACAGTATATAAGTGTCTTTTAGAATCTTTAGTACTTTGAGTGCAGCAGTCTTACAGATATGATGCTGATACAAGGTAATTGGGTTGTTTGATTTTTACTTTAGGGAATTGTACTAGCAAGACTGAACCACCGATATTAAACATATCATACAGTGACAAAATAATAATGGTGTGTTAGTTACTAACTGAATCATTTATATTATTTTGAATAGTTATATTAGAACATGACTTATTTGGGGACCATTATTTTACTGTTTTAACAAACATAACAGTCACAACTTATG
This sequence comes from Neoceratodus forsteri, assembly GCA_016271365.2. Classification (NCBI taxonomy): domain Eukaryota; kingdom Metazoa; phylum Chordata; order Ceratodontiformes; family Ceratodontidae; genus Neoceratodus; species Neoceratodus forsteri. The sequence continues at coordinate 762,045,818 of CM028138.1, read as the reverse complement.
GAGTGAGAGGAATTGAACATCTACAGACATGTTATAAGAAGCGAAGGGAGAAACCCTTACCTTTTTGGGAGGTGGCCCCAGTCCTTACCAGTGCTCAGCCCTGCCTGCCCTTCCTACTGTCCCCATGCCCAGGCTTACCCCTGGATGGGGGCACAGGGTGGGAGCCCTCCCAGAGAGACACTGTTGGCAAGTCAAGCTTACTTCCTGGGTTGGGGCCATGGGAGCGGGACCCCACAGCAGACACTGGTGGCAGTGAAGATGGTGGCAGAGGAGGGCATCATCCTGGGGACCATCTATCTTTCTGAATTCTGGATCCCTGGGGTGGGGACATGCAATGATGTCCCACATCCACCCGTCCCCTAAGGTGATGTCGTTAGCTGCAGTGGTATGTCTAGCCTCTGCCATGGGTCTGTAAAGCATCAGACACTCTTTCACCCTTTCCCCAGAGAAGGAGAACAGTCCTCAGGATGTTCAGTCCCCCAGACTGTCCTTACAACTCTCAAGTCCATCACCAAACTCAGGATGTCGGTAACACAAGCAAAAGCCTTGTAGCTGCATCAGTGGGTGGGTCAGCAAAGAAAATCTCTATTAAACGAACATTAGGACATGAGAATGGAAATGAGTTCTGAGAGTATATATTGTTTACATTAAGAATTTAACTAGTTCGAAAAGAATCAGAATAAATATGACAGTACAATAAACCAAAGCATGTATTGTGCCCCTTGTATGATAATACAGGATTGTGGTTTGTATTGATTTGCAAACAAGAAAATATATGACACAGCAGCTATAAGGTGTCATCTCTTATTTATTCCTATTACATACCAAGCATTTGTCAATGCCGAATGTTGCTTGCAGGTATTTGCAGTGGTATTTGGCACTTGGACATGGCTTAAAAAATCAGTGACAAAGAAGTACAAGCATTTGTCAATGCTGAATGTTGCTTGCTTCTATGTGCTGCTTAGGCATTTGGAAGTCATTGGAGTGTAAATATTGAAAATTAGCAACTTACGAGCATGCGTAGGAACTACATAACACATGCCTGTAAAACAGTGATTTTTAGGAATTTTTCACCAAATTTTCAAAATAGCCATTTTAAGACCTCTGCTAATGAACAGTGTCACTGTGATTTTCTTAATGTGTCCCATACATTGATTTCAAGACACTGACTGTGCCATTGTGTGCTACATGGGCGGAAACATGTTTTGGCAGGATGTGAAAAATGACAGCTGTACTGCTCATAAGAAGGTGTGGTAAAATGGCAATGTTGAAAATCTGGAGTGAAAATATTGAAGATTTGTGAACTTACGAGCATGTGTAGGAACTGGGCACCTTCGTCAAACAGTAATTTTAGGAATTTTCAACCAAATTTTTAAAATAGGCTTTTGAGAGCCCACCTTATGAACACTGGCAGTGTCGTTTCATTAATCATTCCGGAAAGGTGATTTCACACAGTGACTGCGAAATCACCCTTCAGGCCTGAATAATGCCATGACAGTGTCAGCATTCATGAGAAGGGGTCCCAAAACCACATGTTGAAAATTTGGTCAAAATCCATAAAATCTCTGAGATACGCAATAAAGTTGAAAAACCCTATCTATCCCATTATACAGCTTATCGAATTTCCTCAGTTCACGGTTGGCTTTGAAGAGTGCAGACATGCTCCGGTCCACCGATGATCGCTGTGCCGAGCTCCAGAGGTAAGTGCTGGGGTGAGGTGGGGTGGGGAGGCAGGGTGCAGTTGATGGGTGCGGGTTGTGGGAGGGGGTGAGAGACAACGATGGAACATTTTCTTATTTACAGTTTTTTTTATTCAGACGAAGCAGCACATTTGCCATGCTGGGGTGGGCTCTCAGCAGCGGCAGGGAAAAGCTGTTTGGGGGGATGTGGAACCCGATGGGGGATTAGGCACCCCATCTGCCAAAACAAAGATTTGCCACACTGGGGTCAGGCTCCCAGCGGCACCAAAGCTTTGGAGGTGTGCAGACTTGAAGTCGACAGGATTGGCTACCCCATCGGCTATAACAGTTTCCTTGTTTTGTATATTTGTATATTTCTGTATGCCTAGCCATAAATAAAACAACGGCCAGGACAGCAACAGGACAAGGAAGCCAGATGTATTTTGTTTTGGCAGCTCATACAGAAGTGCTGCCAGCACTGATCATCGCGTGGTTTTCTTTGAAGTAAAGACCACTGCTGTCATACAAGCACCCACATCCATTGGTGCAGGACCGCACGCCTGCTCAATGGAGCAGTGGATTGCACAGGACAGTCACACCTCCAAAGTGTCCTATTCTCCCAAGACATTCCTTGTGCATGCGTGCCATGAGCGTAAAAAGAGTAGATTGCCACACAGAATAGTAGGCTGTTTTCTGAAAGAAATAACATTTTTACTTAAGGCTGCAGTTTCATAGGAACATTTGAAGAAGTCAACAGAATTAGGTTTTTGGTCTATTTAGTCTGCTCATTGATCAGGGTTCTTAGCTCAGGCTGGCATTCCTCCCTCCTCCCCTACCTTTCCACTACCATCCTCCCTCATTCCATTACCACTATGGTCCCCTATATCTATCCCAGCATCTCTTGAAGCTGCCCACTGTCCTCAATGAGATCACCTCTTCTTGCAGTGCATTCCATTTGCTCACCACCCTTTCTGTGAAGAACTGTCTTCTAACCATCTTCTGAACCCTCCCACAACATTAGACTGTCCCTTCAGGGTTTTACTGCAGCTTAGCCTGGAGATACCATCCCTGTTCACCTTATTAATTTCTTTCAAGCACTTGAAGGTCTCAATCATGTCTCACCTCTCACTTCTGTCCTCCAGGGAATAGAAATTTGGACTCTCAGTCTCTTCTCTTATGATTTACCCTGCTGCCCTGCAATCACCTTCATAGCCCTGGCTAGATCGTCTTTACCCAGAGGGACATTTTTAAACTGTTATTCTTGTCATAATGATGATGGGCACTTTTTCATAGAAGGGGTATCTGTGAAGAAACACACCATTTTCCGCTTTAGACACTAAGGTGCTTCATCTTTTAAATTATTAGGATATTGAGCTTAAATATCTTCAGGCAGATAGTACAGGTGTAATGTTTCAAAAATGGTCAGCAGCATGATGTTCCTTGCTCCCTTCCTTTCCCTCTCATTGTAAGGCAGCTAGTATAGGTATAATTTTTCAGAAAGATTGAGATTAACAGCACACATGTGTATATATATGGGCAGCAAGCCAGTGGTTTTCTGTTAACAGGTGGAACTGGCTAGAGCAGAACGACTTCTGTGCTGTAGTTTCCTAATCCTGAATTTGAGGAGGAAAAAGGAGATGCTGTAAGACATGGACCCTCGTCTTATTTCCTCTTTTTTTTGCAAATCTGTATTGCAAGGTATGTGCTTCATTCTGGACCCATTATCTGTAGTTGACTGTTTGGGGTTTATGAGAGATGGGGGTAAATATACAGGCCTGTATTTTCAAAATTTGCTGCAGACACAGCAGTAAGTTGCATCATGTTAGTATCACAGGACACAGCTGAGTCTGCATCAGAAGGGTGCACTACCATCAGTAGATGGATGCATCAAAATCTGCAGCCCCTGCCCTAGCATCTTCTGTAGATTAGTGATGAAAAAAGTGACAAAGATGTGATGCAGTAGTGATGCATCCCACAAATATATTGCAAATATGCTACAATTATAATGCAAGTATAAGTGTTGTTTGATGCAGTTAATAAAATTTGTTGCAATTACTGTATATGCTGCATCTGCATAATGCACATTTAGGTGTCTTGAGACAACTGTATCATTTGTTTAACTTTTGAAAATACCACCTGCTGTGTTCTACAGTGTCTTTAAAGTTCTGCCAAATGTAATTAACATTAAAAATAATCTGCAGGGGCGGCCTGACACCGAACAAGATGGAGGCTTAATTTCAGAGCTCCTCACTGACAGACTGAATCTAACATCATCCTCTGTTATCTAAGCCATAAAATAACATCTAACTCAAGAGAACAAAGTAAGGAGTGATACTACTGCTATCAAGAATATTTTTGTCAAGATACATCTACAATCCTGTATAATTTTGGAGAACTTGGTGAGATCCTGCAAGGCCCCATAATGGCCTACTCTGACAAGCAACCAGATCCACTGGAGAAAATAGAAGGAATGTTTAACAAGTTGTCTATGGATATGAATGATTTAAAGTCTGCTACACATTATAATACACAAACGATGAAAGGTATTGATTCCAGGCTGGTCTTCACTGAGAATAAAGCTCGTCTTAATGAAAATCTATACAGGATCTACAAACAACTATTAGATCTCAAGATCGTGTGATTAAAGAACTGCAATTAAAATTGAAGATCTAGAAAATAGAACCGAAGAAACAATCTATGTATATTTGGTTTTCCCAAAGGAGTGGAAGCTAAAATACTACCACTTTCCTACAACAAGAGCTACCTCATATACTGCACCTCCAATCCGGCAAAGAACTAATTATAGAATGCAGTCACGAACATTAGGCCCAAAGCCCTCTGCAGATCAAAAACCGAGACCTATAATTGTAAAATTCCTTAATTACACCAGCGTAGAGCTAATTCTGCAGAAAAGCAAGTGAAATTGGTCAACTTAAATGGCAAGATCAAAATATATATATATATCGGATTTCTCAAGAGAACTGTCTCTGAAGCGGAGGGCATACACTGCCACCAGACGGTTAATGCACCAGATGGAATCCACTTCAATCTAAGGTACCCAGCAAACATGCGTGTTATATCTAGGAAATTCAATAAAATATTTTTATAACCCTGACTCTCTCATGTTGTTCCTGAACAACTACTCATCATCTGACAACAGTGAAACCAAGAACCGACAAGCCCCATCTGCAGCTACTGCCTCCAAGAATACTGACCTGGATTTTAACAAATAATGCAGATACTCACAATGCAATGGATCATTCTCCGTTTTTCTGATAATCCATCGAAGGTGCAGTCTAACCCTGTGCAAAAGGACCCAACTCTCAACTAGCCATAACAACAACGTAATTGCAGCTACTGAGTCTTCAAATAAGAATACCTCCAAATCTGATTCTGAAACACTCACTTTACTAATGTCACAGTACAGAATAAATATGCTGTGCTACAAAATTTACCTTCCATTGTGATGGCGCAGAGACAGAGTTGGGTACCTCGATAGGGAAGAGACTGACTGTGAACAAATAGAGACTTGATGGGCAGGCTGCGAGGAAAATCCCAGTTAAAATCACCCGAACCGCCAAAGAAAAACACCGAGGCAAGAGCAAATACAAAGGTGACACCTCTCCTATTAAACATTTAAGATGAACACCACGATGCAAGTTTAACACACTGCCTTATATTTGGATGCTGCTATAAGCATAATAGTCAGGAATCCTGATCTATTGCATTGGAACAGTTTCTTCACTTCAAAAGATTAAATAAAAGCAGAGTTACAAGACCAATCGGAAGCCTCAAAGCATAATGAGGTCGTAAGTGGCTGTGTCGGGACTCAAAATTCGGCACTCGATAGGCATAATTTAGAGATGTATCACAGTAATGAAAAGAAACATTTCAAATAGAGCCTCATAATCAATCTCTATCAGTAACAACATTGCGATCACGGAATCTATGTTAGGATGGGTGTACTGACATTTTCTTTATTTGAATTGAGGTGGAACAGTCATACCAAATAGAAACTTGTTGTGAAAATCACGATTGTGTTGGGGATCTTATCTATAATACTGTACTTTAAACTTTAATTAGTTTTATTTCGCTCTAATTTTACAGGATGTACCCATAAGGTGGAATGCATTCATTTATCTGATAACTAAATAGTTTATAAGAAGGCTGTCACAAAGTTGCAGTATTTAGCACTAATTAATACAAAAGACAGCTATATAATGTTATCCTGTAACTTGCCCAGTCACAGTTAAAGGATCCACAGAATTTTGTCTACATTAGGACCCCTTTGTTCTTTTTTTTTTACAAGTATATTGGGTATTTTTCTTTACAGAGACAGAGGGAGATAATATATCATAAAGGTGCAACAACAGCTACTGCATACTGGACAGATTGAATCTTAGAATTTATTGATTATGCGATGTGAACATAATATATCTTATTTGTATATATTAGCAACCTCTTGAAGTTAATTCAATTTTTATAAATATATAAATGGGCTTAATATATATATATATTTTTGCCTTACTTCTCTCCTTACCAGAGGTGATGCTAGATTCAGTTAGGTTAGTGGAAACTAATATTTTTAACTTTAGCGGAGTTTAATCATATAACATTTACAACCCTACTTAAAGGGTTATTATAAATAATATCATTTAGACATTGTTTGACCAACATTGATTGAGTTACTGTATTAAGGAAGATTAGATAATTCCCTTTTTCTCCTTTACATTTAATTGGGATCTCCCTTCTTCCTGATTGATAAGCTACGTCCTTGATTATTACAGGAGGTGGTCTTGGTCTTTTTTCCCCCTACTTAGACTGACCTTATCCACTCTGTATATCTTAGATGATAATCTTACTTTATTATTATGTGTTGTTGATGTTTAATATTGTTAGAATTACAAAAGTTAGAAAGAGCTGCATAGAAAAACTTCAGATAGAGAGGATATATCTTGCCAGTTTATTAATATTAAAAATGCCTGACAACACCATGATAATATATAAAACTCATTACAATTTGACCTGCAAGTCATTGCCATATATTAATCTGCATTATTGCCCTTGATATTATATTTACTATACAGAAGGTTAATAATTTAATTATACAATGGCCAATTTAGCATTATGTACTTGGAATGTCAAGGGACTTAATGCACCGAATAAAGCAAACAAGTTCTGAATCATCTTAAGAAACACAAAGTACAAATTGCATTATTGCAAGAAACTAAATTGTTAGATGCAGACAATGACAGATTAAAAAGTGATTGGGTCGGTCAGGTGTTTGCAGAGTCGACTACTACTAAAAAGAGGTGTTGCCATACTGATACATAAAAACTGAGATGGATGCCCTCTAACATACAGAAAGACACAGATGGCAGATGGCTTATCATAACATTTAATACCCCATCAGGGCCATTAACTATAGTCAATATCTATGCACCAAACTCAGGACGACCCTCAATTTTTCCAGAATTTGACCCAAATATTAATTACTTCAAATATGAACAATTCCCCAATATTATTTGGAGGGACTTTAACTTTACCTTATATACGTACATGGATAGGAGCAATGGCTCATTAGATTGCCACCCTAAAAGTTTAATTACTATTGCTCAATTAATGCGGATTTGGGCCTATCCGATATATGGAGAACCCTCCACCCTAGAGATAGAGAATATCGTTTTATTCCTCACGTCACCAGACTTACAGCAGAATACATTATTGGTTAACCTCTCTTACAATAACTGCAAATACAATTGACATCAACATTCTTCCATTAATCATATCGGATCATGCACCAGTTAGCTCTTATTTACCTGGCCCCCAAAATCCTTTGCATGGAGACTAGATCCCTTATTGCTTAAGGATCCTGAATTTTACCTTGGATTAAAACACAAATAGAAGAATTTATACATATTAATGACCCAAAAGATACTTCCATGGGTACTATATGGGAGCGCTTAAAGCTACACTACGGGGTAAAATAATTAGCTATTGCCCATAGGCAGAAACTCAGAGAACAACAAATTAATAATCTTGAAAGCTGTTGGAAACAAAGCAAAGATTATATTCTGGTATTCTCATCCTGACCCTTCTCCGAACCTGCATTATGAAATTTGCAATTAAGAATGCAAATCAATGAGCTAATATCCAGAAGAACAGAGATTGCTTTACTTAGAATAAAACAAAATTCTGGGAAGGTGGTGAGAAGGAAGCAAAATTCTCACCTACAGACTTAGAATGCAACAGGCGGAGCGTCACATAGCATGTAAAAGACGATACAGGAAAATTCAAACTAATGAGTCTGCTATCAATCAGATAATGACATCTTTTATAAAAACTTTATTCTTTATCTCATTCACCATCAACTTCAGACATTTCTTCCTTCTTGAATAAAATAGCACTCCCTTGTCTCTATGAGGAGATAACACAGTCTCTAGACACACCGTTTACTGTAGAAGAGATAAAAAGGCTGTTCATTCTCTTAAATCTGGACATTCTCCAGGTGGAGGCGGCTTCCCGTCGAGTTTTACAAACTTTGTGAGGAACAACTATGTCCTTTATTATGCAAAGTATTTCATGAATCTTCTCTGTTAGGTCATCTACCATATACCATGACAGATGCAATAATTACAATCCTTCAAAAAAGATAAAGATGCTACCAATCCAGCTAATTATTGTCCAATATCTTTACTTAACACAGATGGCAAGATCTTTGCTAAGATTTTGGCAATCGTATAGAACCATTTATCCAGAAGTTAATTCATAAATCTCAAGTGGGTTTTGTTAAGGGAAGGATGGGCTCTGATAATTTACATTCTCTAATGAATCTTATTTACAAAGCCAAGTCTCTCAGTTCTCCTACGGCAGCTATTGCTATAGATTTTGAAAAAGCTTTCGATTCTCTGGGCTGGAATTTTCTCTTTCTGGTATTGTCGCTTTGGTTTTAGTAACCAATTTTGTTCTTGGATTAAGCTTCTTTATACTAAACCTCATGCTAGGGTACTTACTAATTCTACATTGTCACAGTCATTTAGGCTAGAAAGGGGTACCAGACAAGGATGCCCTCTCTCACCATCTCTTTTTATCTTAGCTTTGGAAACTCTAGCTACTTTTCTCAGACAAAACAATGACATTAAGGGTATTAATATCGGTCAAACTCAATATACAACATTGTCATATGCTGATGATACGCTAATTTTGCTAGAAAATCTAAAAATATCTGGAGAACCACTTAAAACATCTTTAATTTGTTTTCTAGACTTTCTGGACTTACAATTAACTATCAAAAATCTGAGTATTACCACTGAATAAATACTTTCACCTACCATGAATATACATTTGGGCTTTAGATTTGGGCCCCACGTTACATTACCTACTTAGGGATTAAAGTATCAACTGACTTTGATAAGATATGGGAAAACAATTTACGTCCATTACTCATTAATATTAAAGCAGATTTAGATAGATGGAAAAATCTGAAATTATCTTTTCTTGGCAAGATAACTGTAATTAAGATGAATATCACACCTAAAATTCTATATCTGTTTGCCTGCATCCCTCTCAAGATATCTCCCTCCTATTGGAAAATATTGACAAAGCTATAGGAAACTTTCTATGGGAAGGTTGTATTCCAAGGTTTAACCCGTATCAAATTCGATTGCACTGGTGCAGGGGTGGCTTTGGTTTACCATGGTATCAAATTATATGTGGGCTTTTAGAGCCTCACAAACTATTAAGTGGTTTATTAAACACAATCATAATGTACCGTTATGAGTACGACATGGAAACCTCTTTGTCTCCAGGATATACCCTAACAGTAACATTTATATTTCATTATCCCTAAACTAAAAGGCATCCCATAATTAATGCATCCATTTATTATTGGTTTAAAATGCATAAATGGCTTAAATCTGACCCTTCTCCACTACCTTTTACACCTATCTGGGGTAATCCAAAATTTCTATTAGAAAATAAACCGATATATTGTAAATCATGGATGTATAAGAATATTCTATTTTTATGTGATATCTTAACGGATAATGGTAACACATTAAACTCTTTCAATAATATCCAAATAAAATGGAATATTCCTAAGGAAGAATTTGGAAATATCTACAAATTCGTAGGCCATATTCTCTAACCTTCAACAATTTAACAAAACAGAATTATCATTCTCATATATGAATATATGGATCAATACCTCCCATGGCTTGATCAGTAAAATATACAGATTAGAGACATATTACCAAATCAATCACTTTTAGCTAGAGATAAATGGAACCGGATATTAAATGTAAATATAATGGATCCTCAGTGGAGCAGTTGTTGGAAAAATTGTCATGACACCTTTAAAGACATCGTAGTAGGTTGATTCAGTCAAATTTTACATTTATGGTATAAAACACCATCTCATTTATATAATATAGGTTTAGCTCCTAATAATAAGTGTTGGCAATGTGACTCGCCAAATGGAGATCTTTTACATATATTGTGGGCTTGTAAACCCATATCTAATCTATGGCATACTGTTCATGATTTAGCTATCCAAATTATTAGACATGATATCAGCTTTGAACCTAAATTTTGCCTTTAGGAATCATAAATAATAATATAAATCTAACAAAATACCAACATAGATGGCTGCAGATCTTATTTATGCAAATTAAGAGACTGATTTTAATCAATGGAAAACTCAGCTCATACCTACTCTCAAAGATATTTTTAATAATTTGACCTACATCGCATCTCTGGAAAGAATTTCATATTTGATAACAGACCGACTTAATGAGTTTTATTTGTGTTGGCAGGACTATTTAAATTTTCTTTAAACTCATATGATATAAACATTATATAACGTTTATGTTAGATATACCTCTAGCACGGATATAGAGGTATAATCAACTTTCTATGCAGCTCTTAGGTTTAGTGTAGATAATAAATTTCATCAAGAGAAATTTCTCTTGTTTTCTTTTCTTTTTTTATTACTAGAAATTACATTATAGTACATACAGAGAAAAAATAATACTGGAATATGTAATCATACAAACCCCTATTAGGTATCAGGTATGTGAATCAGTATACTGGTAACTTGATAACTCATTATGCTTTACATATTATCATTTTTATTACCTAGTATACAATGTGAAACATTATCCATATCCGATTTTGTAAAATGTACTATATGTAATGGATAAAACTAATAATAAATAAATTAACTGCAAAAAAAGATGCCCCATGAAATAGTGGATAATCTGATAGAGACAGCTATGGAAAAGGTGTACATTTCAGATGTAGCTATTCATATATCTAAAAGGTTTCTGCTTGGTGGAAATGGTTTTCTCTGTTTATTAAATATAAATGATTACTAAAAAAAAATAAAAAAATCTGCACTCCTATTGAAAATAGGAAAATAAGTAAACACAATGACAATAAAACTTAAAAATAAGAACCTGATTTTGCCAAACAGGTTTTACTTTTATCTTTATAAATGACGCCTGAATTTTAAAATGATTCAGGTCCATGGGATCTGGTGTTGAATGTTTGTAAGCTAAAGCCCATTCTTCCAGATGTAGGAACTATTTAAAACATTTTAGGCTCCACGATAAAATGGATACAGAAAATGCACACTTCTGCTTCTCTGCCTTATGACAGCTTTAAGCAGTGATAGAATCTAGGACCAAGTCAATGTTTGGAAGGGCTCTCTTTTCTTAAACCTTTTTGTATAGGTTTTACTTATATATACATGCATAGTATTGAAACAGTGCAACCACAGATCATATTACAAGTGCAAATGACGATAGCACCCAACTTCACCACCCTTCAAACTGAAATCAGATAGTTATTCCTCCCTACCACACACACACTTCATAGGTTGTCTTGAGCTCTTTAAAGACCGAAGTCCATTTGGCTCACCTTAATATTAATTTAATAAATCAATAAAATTACTACCCTTTATGTTCTTACTCTTCAAATAATAATCAAGTGAGTGCTTAAAGGCTAAGATAGATGGACTACCCACAACCCCAAGTAGTAGTGTATTCCAAATTTTAACAACTCTTAGTGAAAACCAGTGCCTTTGTGCCTGTGTATTAAACTTTTCCATCTTAAGTTGTAGATGATGGGCATGTGTGTTATGGGACTGATGTCTAAAATGAATCCCAGTTGTTTCCAAAGCTGCACTTAATATCAAAGATATAAGAAAGCTGGGAACGTCTGTGTCACCGTTCATGATGGTGAGTCAAACCTGACCATATACTGTTGTGAGGCGCTTGTAATTTGTGCAGTAAAGAAGTAGCAGGGTCAGTGACAAGGAACAGGTTACTGGGGAGTTGTAGTTCATAGCTGTTTCTACGACTGCAAAGCACCATCACTTCCTGCTAGTACCTCTTTTGAATGCTGATCTTTTCCTGGGGCTAATAGTGCTGCTTTTATGTGGGTTTAAAGAATTGAAAATGCTGCATATCATCATTTAAAACCATGAATTTGAACTGAATAGCTGGTTTAACTTTAGCGATCAATCTGAGGAGGTCACATGACGAATTACACTTCTGGGATCAGCCTGCCATATATTTTTAGCCCCAGCGAGAGGGCAAGCTTGAGTGGGGTGAGAGCATGTACCTGCATGTGCAAAGATGTGAAGACACATGCAGCACATCTTCACGTGACTGCAGGGAAATGGAAATGGAAAACAACAGCCAGAGTGATCCTTTGAAGTGAGTGGTAAGGAAAACAAAATGGATTCCAACATTGTAAAGCTTGTGAATGGTCAGATAGGGATTAGATGTATTATGTGAGAAGTTTAACTCAGATACTATAAATGAAGTATTCATATATACATGTGAAGTTTGTTTGCTAATAAACAAATTATGACAAAACTCTCTGAAGCAGAAATGAAAATTGTGTCTTTAAGTCAAAAGAGGTTGCTGATTGGGACAGAAAAGCAAATGTCAGACACGAGTCATGGTTGCCTGAAAACAGAAAAATAGGAAGGGAATATGATTGCAAAGACAATGAATGGGAAATACAGCAATGAGAAAATACAAAGGTCATAGAAGTGCCATGGGTTTCACACGATCAACTGAGAACAAATTTGATCCACTGATTCTATTAGATATGGAAAATGAGAACATACATGGTCTCTAGATAATATCAACAATATAAATGAGGAAGGAACTACATCAAAGGGGATATAGCATGCCAGAACATGGTAACTACAGAAGCAAAATGGAAAAAAAATGATATGATGATGATGCAACAAATGAAACATGTGTTAGACTAGAGGTGGATATCCCAACACATGCTGAAGTAAATAAGGAACAAAGAAAGGATTCTCCACATGGCAGGAATATGACCAATCATGACACACAGATTAATGTACATCCAATGTATACAACAGAACATAATGTAGTAGATACACCAGAGATAGGAAAACACCATGTAAACAACACAAATTAGAAAATGGTATATGCATTAGAAGATTCAATAATAAAATATACTGATAGGTATACAATGGGTGGCAACAAGGAGTATGTCACATCCAATTACTTTTCAGGGCAAAATTTATGGCACAAAAACATGATGAATAATATAGCAAAAGAAAAAGATGGAACTGCAACAGTAATAATTTATGCAGGAATAAATAGGGATACATGATGGGCAGGAGTGGGATATGGAAACTATTCTGACTCCTTCAGAATGAGCTCTGTAGTCTCATGAGTGCCAAAGGCATGAGCTCATGATGCAGGAATCAGAATATTTTCTCCTTCAGAATGAGCTCTGTAGTCTCATGAGTGCCAAAGGCATCAGCTCATGATGCAGGAATCAGAATATTTTCCATATCCCACAATCTGCACATCATGTGTACGGTTTATACCACTGGAGTGAGAGCTTTAGGAACATTTTGTCTGTTTCTGTGACATCACTGTTTTCTCCTGCTTCCTGAACAGTTTTAGCAATGTGATCAGTGTCTCTCCATGCTGATGTACCATGCTATCTGACCATTACCCCTGGCTGGAGATATGTATAAAGTCCCGAATCATGCAGTATCCTATGATCAGAAGTTTTTGGATTTTCTTTCTGCTTTTTGTTTTGGTTCCTGTTTTGAGTAAGTTTTGTCATGCTAGCTTCTGTGCTGCAGTATCCTGCTCTGCAGTGTCATCTACCCTTTGTTTGATTTCAGAGACAGAGGCAGATACCTGTTTGTAGTTTTTATATGGTTTGTGGAGCTATCTTAGCTTTCTCCCCACCTTTCCTACCCTCTGGCACTGTGGACAAATCCAAAGTAATTTGCCACATGTATGCATACTAAGGCAAAATAAATTGTTGGCAAGCCACCTTTTGTGCGATTTATACCCAAGTAGCCTGAAAAGGGATGTCATGGACCAGGACCAAAAAGCTGCATGCAGTAAGCCCGATGGAGAGACTACCAGCTGCCAGAGTACCACTCCTGACCCTCTAACCCCATCTGGTATATGCTTCCGTACCACAGCACATTATCATAGCAAACTAGCTTTTACTCCACTGAGAGTCATCCGTACTATTGGCTATCTCTCTCTCTCTCTCTCTCTCTCTCTCTCTCTCTCTGTCTGTAGGAAGGACCAGCAGCAGAGTTCCACCCAGCTCTTCCCATCTGACCCTCTCAACTCCCATTTGAAGGAAATCAGCCCATGGCTGGTATCTTCTCGAACTGCAACTGGGACCCAGGACTATTACTCCTAGCTAGCTCTTCAACCACACTATCTGCTTCTTGGCTACTGAGGGAGGTTTTGTGCAGGGTGTGTTGCCCCATCTCACACTCAGGAGCTTGCTCTTTGCTGACTGTGGGTAGTAACACACCAGGGTTTCCCTGTGGTCAAAATCATTTCCCATTATCACATCAACAGGGAGATCAGTACGACTCCCATCTACTGTACTGCAAGGCCACCTTCCCAGCTCAGGAAGACCCAAGCCATTGGTACTTGGACAACTGGACCAGTGACTCCTCAAATCTTGGAAAACAGCCCTGGAAGAATCTGCTCCACCTGGATCAGGTCCAGTCTCTCCATTCAGATGAATTCACTTCTGTTCCTCAATCCCTGTGTTATTTATTTATGTATTTATTGAAGGTCTAGGAATTACAGCCTTTTAGTCAGAGACTCATTTGCAAAGACTCCATGTCATACATATATGAGGACAGGTATAGAGTATTACAGAATACAAAATACTGCTCTAATTCAGAAATACAGCAACAAAACAGAAATACAGTACTAGATACAGAGGCAAGAAGGATAAAACATCGTGAGGGAACACTGAAGGTGTGTATAGTAGAGCCTATATTGGACCCATTATGGTCCCATTAAGTAGGACAGGGTGCATATGTATGGAAGAGTTAGGTGGTATTGCAGTCTATGAGCAGGATACCATCTGCTGGGCACTGTCTCGATCACCCCTCCCCAAGACCTTTGCCTATTGTTCATATTTTTAGGGGCATAATATGACAGGTACCCCACTTTCTTAAAGCTAGAGCATTTCTTTACCCTCAGCTCCTTGTTAACCTTAGGACCGAAGGGTTATGTTTTGGTCTTGGTGCAGACTGTTTAATTTTCGGCTGCCCCAGGTTCCCTTAAAACCATGTGCTCCCCATTCCATTGTTCCTATACAGCATGTGTGGTCTGCTGGTTGCATACAGATCAGCACTTCCTGCTGCCTCCCTCATGGAGCTGCATGCCCAGTACAGCAACCACACACACAGATCCTCAGGTACAATTAGAAATGGTTCCCTTACAAGCAAGTCTTTTATTTGCTGTACAGTTCCAGACTTAGCCCCTTCCACCCAGCAGTCTAGATAGGTACACATTTGAACTTGCAATTCTACATAACAGTCTCCTGGGCCATTTCTTAACTCCTGAATTTTTACCTATAAGCCTCAGGAGTTAGCTTTAAACATTTCAATAACCCCACCTTGATGTTATCATAGTCCATACTGTCCTTATCATCCATTATAGCAAATGTGTACCAATCACGGCCAGTAAGCAATGTTGTAAGGTGGATCATTCATGAAGGGTCCAATTTAAACTGCACATATACCTTGTCAAATTATTTTAAAAGTAAATCAAAATCATCCCCTCCAGTACTGAGAAAGCATTTTAGAATGAGTTGTGGCATTGTGGGTTTGACCTCCAACACCATTACTTACAGTTTACTGCAAAGCTTTTGCACAGCCTCACCATCTCATTCCATGCTAGTATTTCTTCTCTTTCCACTCATTCCATCTTTTTCCCTGTTGTTTTTAGATGTTGTGCTAGTGTCCTGCTTACTTTCCTTCTCTCCTTCCATTATCTCTCATTTCCTTCTCTTTCACTTCTCATATGAGAATCATATGCTGACACTGCTGTCTGTCTCTCCTGTTGCATCAGGATTTCAGTCTGGCATGCCTCTTTTCTTTTCTCAGCCTCCACCTTTACTCTTTCATTCTCAGCCTCAAGCTCTTCTCTGCAAGGCTGCTTCTTTGAGCACAAGCTTAGTTTTTATGAGGTCATGCAGATTCTTTTTGAAATTCAGTATACTTCATCAAAGTTTTCCAAAATAGCAGAGTACACAAGACAGTCACAACAAACAACACAAATGATAATTATAAATAAAAAATGTCCACAGCTACTTACAAATGAATGCATAATTCAAAGCCTTTTACAAGTGTAACCACCTAGTCCCTGGAGTTACTAGAATCCCCATAACCCTTATAGAAATAATTATATGAAAAATTTTCATGCTGTACATAAAAACTACCCAAGTGATGCATGCAAGTATGATTTAAATGTTAAGTTGGAACTGATTGCATGCAAATGGCATGTGTGCAGCAAGCAAGTGTGGAAACCATGATTTTGTGTTAAATTGGGAAAGAATGCATGCATGTGGCATGTGTGCAAAAAGCAAGTGGTTACTGATAACTGCACATGTAAAAGTTAAGTGACTTGCTCAGGATCACATCATACACATCAGATTCAGACCCAGGTCTTCATGCCTCCAGGTCTCCTGACTTGCAGTTCAGTGCCAGTTAATCACTAAGCCATACTGTCTGCACACATAAGGCTCACTTGTACTTCAATACAAACTGTATATGATTACATCTGTATGCATGCAGCATGCTTGTAGCCACTGTTATGCTTTTCAGTTTTCTTTTCCTTCTCTTACTCATCTCAGTTTTACAGTTGAACTATAGTACACATACCAATGGAAACTCATGTGGGTTTCCACCCCAATACACAAACTTACCCACAAAACCACCTAATCACTTCTGTATGGCCTGCACTCCTACTATTTTCTCTCCATAGTTTGAATGCTTTAGTGTAAACAGACTTTAAGGTGCGAACACAAAGGTAGCAGTAACTTGACATACACCCACATAGCCAGTTAGTGTCCCTCATTGTCCCCCATTTTAAGTGTCCATGTCCCTTATTTCAGTGACACAATGTGAGGTGTAGTGCATGCTTCCAAGACCCTACTCAGCACAGAGTGCTGAGCATGGCCATAGTGTATATGCACATTACAGTATGACAAAGGGAAAATAAATGAGATGAAACAGTAATGGAGAAACAGATTTGTAGCACTAAATATGCATACAGGATTTGCATGGTCCAAAACAAAAGGATAGGCTTCACAACACAGAGGCCCTTCTTCATACATCTGGAATGGAGGATGTTGACTGGCTATATCCTAGGCATTTAATGCAGCAAGCAAACAATACTTTACAAATTAATGGCAATTTAATGACAAAATCAAAAACATTGAACAACTTGCAAAAGGATCAGAATTAATGAGTTAAGCTAATTTTATGGGAATCCAAATAAAAGTACATTTTAAGATTCTAATTGCTAGCAGTAGTATAAGAAATAGAAACTGATTTTCTTTTAGATGTGATTTGCCAACTAGCTGCTGGACACATGCAAGCATGCAACATGTGAACCTGATGTGATTTTAAATGATGCTCACACTAGCTTAACTGCTGCACTCATGTCAATCATTCAACACGCAAACCTGATGTGATTTTTACAAGATGTTACTGACATACTAACATACTATTTGCCAGCAGATTAGGCCTTATGGTCTATTGAGTCTGCTCAAACCTTAGATCCTTAGTTGGGTGCCGAGGCCCTCCCATCCCTTGTGCTCCAGAAACCCTATCATCCATCCCCACCCCCTGGAACAGGCCATCATCTGATACATCCACTTTCTGTGTCTGTCCCTCTCTCTTGAAGCCCTCCACTGTGGATCTCTGAACCAGCTCACCAGGCAGTGCATTCCAAGGATCCACCACCCTCTCAGTGAAAACCTCCTCCTCTTTCCCCTCACCCTTCCACCTTCCAACTTCAAACCATGCCCTCTGGTGATACCTCCCTGCTTTAGTCTAAAGATCCCTCCATGTCTACCCTATTTAGTCCCTTGAGGTGACTTGAGACCTCAATCATGTCCCCGTCTCTCCTCTCCTTCAATGAAAACAGGCAGAGCTCCTCAAGTCTGTCTTCATACATCAAATCCCTAGCCCTCGTATCATCTTAGTTGCCCTCCTCTGTACCCTCTCCAGGAGCTGTATGTCCCTCTTCAAGTGTGGTCTTTAGTATTGTACACAGTACTCAGGGTGTGGTCTAACCAGTCCATTGTACAGCGGCAGAATCACTTCCTTGCTCCTAGAGGTGATCCCCATTCGATGCATCCCAACATCCTGTTTGCTAGCCACTCTCCTGCACTGCTCAGAGTTATTCATACATGCATCCACCATGACCCCTAGGTCTTTTTCCCTATTGAGGCCTCCAGCGCTTCCCCTCCCAGGGTGTACCTGTATTTAGGGTTTCCCGACCAAGATGCAACACTTTGCACTTGGTGATATTGAAATTAATTTCCATGTGTGAGCCCAGCTTTCCAGGGTGTTCACCCAGCTTACCTGCTGAATACATGTGAAGCTTGCAGCATGGAAACCTAATTTGCTTTTAGACCTGCTTCACTTAGGATCACTTTGGCATGCAAGCTGTATGCAAACATTGCACAATTAAGCATGTGGCATACATTCTCCATGTACATAGCACACCTATATTTCTGTAAGAGAAAGTAGGTTATAGGTTAACTAGGATCTACAGCTTATCAATAGGTAGGGAAATGGGCAGACTAGGTAGTCCAGGCAGTCCTTATCTGCTGTCAAAGTCAAAGTCTATGTAATCCTATCAGTATTATTGTTAGGAAGGTAGCAGGCAGCTGGTAGGGAGCTCATTAGGGGCTCCTTATATAATAACATCATTGTTTACTCAGCTAGCCTGAGGGAGGAATGATTAGGTCATTTAGAACTCTCACAGCAGCAAGCCACACTCTGTGAATAGCTGCTCTGGGGAATTTAGAATTTTCAGTTCTGAGCTGGTGTTCTGGGTGGAGTATAGTAGAGTGAGGAGGAGAGTGGCAGAAAGACTGCCAGTGGACTCTGACAGGGCCCAGCATTTCTCACCATAGTCGAGTCCATTTCCAGCTTCCAGTTGAAGTGGTGGAGACAAGACTACAGCAGATGTTCCTGATTTCTGCTCCATGTGAATTGGTAGGATCTACTTGTTCTCTGTGGACTCAATGGGCAATCCTCTGAATGTAATGAGGTGTTTTCAGCTGACTTGCTATAAGACCTGAAATAGACTGTGTGGACCGTCTACCCAGAAGTGTGCCTTTCCTGTTTATTTTTGGTTGTTCAATGCCCAGTGGACAGAACAAATTCTCTGTGAGTACTGAATGGAGTCTAGATCTCACATATTCTTAGGGAGTGGATAGTTGGGGTGCGTGTCTCATAGATAAGGCTGGATTGCACCTGTAAGTGCCCCAGTCTCACCAGGAGAGTGAAGAAAGTTAAACTGTGGACTCCAGTGAGTACAGTTTATTTCCACTGTGTCACCCCAGTGTTGTGACAAGTAATGTATGGGACCTCTAGCAATTTAGTGGGGAATGGTGGTTTCAATGGTGTAACCCTGAAGAATGGCATAATCTGTCCATTAGGGCCAAGGGTGGGAGGAATGCCATCTAAGTGTTTACAGGACAGTGCTTCCTGGTTCATAAAGGGCACCAGTATTTTTACCTGAGTGAGTGGCTATGCTGCAGGTTAAGGTGTGTGGCTGAGTTTTCACATACTGCACCTATGTTGGGGAAGAGTTCTCAGTGTGTGGCTTAGATTTCACTAAATAACAGTCATGGGAGAAGAGAGATGTTCATGTGCATGGCGAATGTCCACATATGCACTTTTGGGAATTTGGGAAGAAGGTGTTTCTGTTTTGTTCATGAACTGTACTGCAATGAAAGGAGACTTTTTGGATTTTGTACCTGCCAAGCCTGGACCAAGCCTTGGAGGTCCACTTCAGCTTTACTTTCCATCTGTTGAATAAAGCCATACTGCAAAATCCCAGTCACTGTTATGGACATTCCGTTTATTGCTTCTGGTTGTGTGGATTTACTGGGCCCCTCAGCAGGTTAGATCAAGCATATGCCTAGCAGCCTCTACCCAGGAACTGGGCTGTGGTATTTACATAGGGTTCAAGTTGTTTGTTTCTGTACCCCACCCTCTCTTCTTCTAGAGAATGAGCCAGGTATACATCCTAACACCAAGGGAGGTACATATGTTTTAACAAAGTAAATAGTATGCCAGTATATAGGCACAAGTGTTCCCAGATAGCTAGCTGGGTAAGCATTACAAATAACAGGGGTGTACACACTAGTTAAAGAAGTGGCCTTGGGGTTACAAAAATGTGGGCTCATCTTGGGATATTTAATTTGCGGTGAGAGGCATGCTGAGGGTATATTGAGGATCTTCTTGTCTGGTGGAGGTGCCCCAAACAGAAGATCATTTGCTGAAAAGCAAACTGTGTCAAATAAAATGCCACCTGAAAGTCTTTGGCTGTCTGAGTTATGTGGAAAAGAAAAAGGAAGAAGTTGCTTCTTATGTGTTGCTTTGAAATTGTGCACTGAGAGAGATCATTGGACTTGCCTTGTAGAAAAAGTGCTTAAAAATGGTTTAAAAGTTGCAAATTTCTGAGAAAAGTATTTGTGGACTTAAAAGACAGTGTTTTCTAAGTGCTCAGAGAGTTTCAAGTGTGTACAGTGAAATTTGTGAGAATTACTAAGGAAAATGCACCAAAATCTAAATGAAAATGCCTTAAAATGCTTTGCCCTGCTGAAACTGGCAAGGGTCATCATGTTGCAAGACATTATGCGCATGGAAAAATTTCTTCCATGTGGCATAAGTCTTTTGTGAGGCACCTCCACCCACACACCCTTTACAGGGGCTGCACCATCAAACACCCCAATAAAAGTCTCAGCTCCTGGGATGGGGTGGTCAAGTCTAAATCACACAAAATGTGAAAAAAAAGGACCAGGAATCAAACCTGGTCCTAGACATTGCATCTGAGATCCATGCTGCTGTGGCTTAGTCCATTGAGCCACAGCAGTTGCTAACAGAACCTCTCCTAGCAGAGGTCTCATCCTCTGCCTGGGATTCCAGCAGTGGCCGCAGTGACACGTACAAAGGTATTGGTAGTATGCACCACTTTCTATAAACTACAGTGCTATTCCAGGTTAGCTATAATGTCGTATGCTATTAAGTGCACAACATATGACCCAGTAGGGCTGAAATTTCAAGCCAAGAAAAAGTGAATTTACAGTTTAAATTTTGCCTTCTTGATGATCGCTATGCAGGAGTGCAGCAGAGAGAGAGAGAGAGAGAGAGAGAGCTCATTTGCATGGTGTTCTGTGATTGGTCCCAGAGCACCTAAGTCCCACCCTTGCCTGAGTCTCTGCTTTTGGAACATTTGTGAAGAAGCAGCTTGCAGTGTGCGAACAGCGTGTAGTTTGAGCGCAGGAAGGAGGAATCACCACAAAAGCGGTACAGCAAGAGCAGTTTTCTGTCTTTTTCACAAATACCCAGGCTCAACCTGCTTTTTTTTTTTCAAATTGACATTTTATTGAATTTTCAAAACCAACATACAAAATTACAGTAATGAGGTATATACACATCCATACAAGAAAACCTTCTTAATCTAAAAATATAGCACATATCGTATGCAACAAATACAAATTTAATGAGATAATGACTAAAATATATCCTTGTGTATGACTATTTTAAGATTTCATGATTTAACCCATTTGAATAGATCATCAACCATGTTTAATACAAATGTTTAGGAAAGGTTCTCATATGTTCAAGAAAATGTCATTCTTATTCATCATAGAATAATAAATTAGTTCATTATTAGCAATATTCATTGAATTATATGAAACATAGAAGTTGACGGCAGTAAGGACCATAAAGCCCATCAGTCTGCCCATTTCATTTCTACCTTATAAATGTGCCATCGGCCTTTGCTCTGTCAGTGGCCTATCTATTCATACTCATTTGTATTGCTCCCTTATGCCTATCCATGCCTGTTTGAAGCCCTGCACTGTATTCCATAGCCACTACTTCTTGAGGTAGGCCATTCCATGCATCCACCACCCTTTCTGTGAAAAAGGTTTCCTCACTTTCCCTAATCGGCCCCTCTAATCTCATGCTGTGTCCTCTTGCCCTGCTATTTTTCTTATATTTAAACATGTTAGATTATTTCACCTTGTTAATGCCCTTAAGGTGTTTGAATGCCTCGATCAAATCACCTCTCTCCTCCTTTGTTCAAGGGTATACATATTGAGCTCTGTTTATCTGTCCTCATATGTCTTCTGATGCAGTCCCTGCACCATTTTGGTTGCCCTTCTCTGGACTGCCTCAATTTGGTTAATGTCCTTGAAGTGTGGCCTCCAATACTGCACACAGTACTCCAGATGGGGCCTAACCAGTGTCTTGTAAAGAGGATTATTACCTCCTTTTACGACTTATGATACCCCTACTAATACACCCTAACACCCCTAGCCTTACCTACTGCTTTAGAGGTCTGCTTGGATGATTTCAGGTCATCAATGATGATGATTTCAAGTCTCTTTCTTCCTTTGTGACTGCTAGCAACTCCCTCCCAGCCTATAGGTGGCTTCAGGGTTTCTCTTCCCTATGTGCATGATCTTACACTTCTTTGCATTAAATCCAGTTGCCACTCTTCTGACCATTTTGCTAGTTTATCCAGATCTCTTCTCATTCTGCCCACCCATCTGGATCATCTACTCTGTTGCAGATCTTGGTGTCATCTGCAAACAGACAAGCCTTACCCTCCAGTCCATCTGCAAGGTCACTAATGAAGATGTTGAAGAGGACTGGCCCCAGGACTGATCCCTGAGGTACACCACTTGTGACTTGCATCTCTTCTGACTGTATACCATTTACCACTCACTCTGTTTTCTGCCCATCAACCAGTTTGCCACCCAGTTGACCAACTTCGCCACCCCAAGCCTACCCAGCTTATTTATCAATCTTCTATGTGGAACAGTGTCAAAGCTTTGCTGAATTCAAGGTAGGTGACATCAGCTGCTCCCCTTGGTCCACCACTCTGGTTACCCAGTCAGAAATCTATGAGATTAGTTTGACAGGACCTTCCTTTGTAAACCCATGCTGTCTTGGATCCTTTGCCCCATGGATTCCAGGTGTTGCACTATCCTTTCCTTAAGGAATGCCTCCATAATCTGCCCACTACTGAGGTAAGACTGACTGGTCTGTAGTTCCCTGCCTCCTCCCTGCTACCACTCTTGTGAAGCGGGATCACATGAGCCCTTCTCCAGTCTTCTGGGACCTCTCCTGTACTCAGAGACTCACTAAACAGTTCTGCTAATGGCTCTGCTAGTTCCACCTTTAGCTCCTTAAGTACCCTGGGATGTATGCCATCAGGTCCCATTGCCTCATCCACCCTGAGCTTATAGCTCTTGTAGGACCCTTTCTTTTGTGAAGGGTAGTGCTCACCTCCCCTCCCCCTGTGTCCATAATGCAGGCTGTGGGCCTGCCCTACCTTCTCTTCAGTAAATACTGAGCAAAGTATCTATTTAGAATAGATGCCTTTACAGGGTCCTCCTCCTCCTCACATGCTCCCTTTTCTCCATTAAGCTAAGCAATACCCCTCTGGACTTTTCCTTTCACTAATGTATCTATAGAAAGTCTTGTCACCTTCTTTTACTGTTTGTGCTAGTGTTTCCTCAGTTTGGGACTTTGCCTGCCTTACTGCCTTCCCTGCTTCCCTTAAGGGCAGTTTGGTATCCCTCCCTATTTTCATCCCGCTGTCTTCCTTATATTTCCTGAAGGCCAGCCTTTTGGCTTTGACCTTTTCTGCTACTGTATTTGAGAACCAAAGTGGTTCCCTTCTTCTTTGCACTTCCTTTTCTGTCTAGCACAATGGGATGTTGCTTCAAGTATTGCATCCTTAATGCTTGCCCACTTTGCCTGTACCTCCTCACCTGTGTTTCTTTTTGTCAGGGCTAGCTTAACTCTGTTGGCCATCTTATCAAAGTCAGCTCCTCTGAAGTCCCATATTTTTGACATGGAATGGGATGATTTAGATGTAGTAGCCAAATTGAACCATACCATGTGATGGTCACTGGCCACCAGGTGACCTTCTACCTGGAGATCTGTGATCCCTTCCCTGTTAGTCAGTACTAGATCTAGGATAGCCCTGTCTCTTGTGGGTTGCTGTACCAGTTGTTTGAGGCCCTCCCCTGCAGGAATCCACTATGTGTCTAGTTCTGGCAGATGTTCCTGCTGGTATTGACCAATCTGTATCCGGCATGTTGAAGTCTCCCATTATCAGAACCTCCCTTTAGCTGTCATGTTTTATATATCTTCTAACAGTAATGTGTCTTTGTCTTCCCCCTGGTCTGGGGGCCTGTAGACAATCCCAGTTCTTATGGCTGTCCCATTTCCTGTTTCCAGTTCTTCTGGCTCCTTATGTGTATTCTGAATTTATGTAGATCTGATATTGTCATTGACATACAGGGCCCTCCTCCCCCTTTTGCACCTCGGTCTCTTCAGAACAATACATGGCCAGGTACTGAAGTCTCCCAAGTGTGGTTACTGGTTAACCACATCTCACTAATATGCTACTATGTCCAGTTTAGCCTCTAACATTATTGCCTGCAGGTCTGGGATCTTATTTCCCAGGCTGTGAGCATTGTGTACATGATTTTCCATTGGCCAGATTTCAGTGTGTAAGTTGTTGGGTGAGGTTTGGCATTACCCTCTGCATCATATGGAGACAAACCTTTTTCTTACCTGGTGATGCAAATGAACTGCAAACATGCTGAATCCCTGTTTGACCACTAGCTGAGGGAGGGTGTTCTTCCCATTCGATGTATGGGGTGCTGCACTCTCTCCCCACTTGCTAGTTTAAATATTCTGCAAAGACATCAAACTTCTGCCCCAATGCACTGACTCCCTCCTTAGTCAGATGCAGTCCATCAAATTAAAGAACTTTCACTCCCAGAACTGTTTCGGTTCCCTACAAATCTGTGTCCTTTTCCTGGCACTAGCCCTTGAGCCACGTGTTTAGCTCCCTATCTCCCTTCTCTGACCTTCCGTCCATCTGCTCCCTCTCCCAGACTGGTAGGATCTCAGAGAAGGAGATGCCGGATGAAATGGATGATAGTGTGTCACCCAGCCTGGTCAGGTGTTCCTTGGTCTCCACAACTGACTGGCTGGTGAGATCATTAGTCCCTATGTGTACTAGGACATCAATGTTTTCTCCTGCTTTGTGAACAATTTTAGCAATGCAGTCAGTGTCTCTCCATACTGATGTACCTGGGAGACATCTGACCATTACCCCTGGCTGGAGATGGGTATCAACTCCTGAATCATGGAGTCTCCTATGATCAGAAGTTTTTGGATTTCCTTTGCTTTTTGTTTTGGTTCCTGATTTGGGTGAGTTTTGTTGTGCTAGCTCCTGTGCTGCAGTGTCCTGCTCTGCAGTGTCTTCTGCATCTTTATTTGATTTCAGAGATAGAGGCAGATACCTGTTTGTAGTGTTTATATGGTTTTGGTGGTAACATGTTGAGAGCAGAGATTGATGGGGCACCGGTTTGCCCCTCCATCACCTGCCAACCTCCTGGACCAACTACCCTCTGCGGTCGAGGTTTTTTGTTGGATGCTGGGGAAATGGTGGGTGGTTCTTTTAATGTGTTGCCTCTTGAATATGAAATTTGAGGCGTGCAATCTCTGCCCATGCTGCCGGAGCTGGTCCTAAGATCTCCAAAGGCCCAGCATGTAGGACAGTGTCCTAAATCCTGTAGGACTGTCCTTCTGAAAATTGTTCCACTGTACCTGCAGTAAATTATATCCATTCAAGATAAGTTGCTGGGTTTATAACCTAGTCAGAGTAATTAGAAGGAAAAAAGGAAAAAAAGCATGAAGTAATGGTTTGATTGTATTTTGTTTTTGTTTAACTTGTTATAACAAGTTAAATTACTCAACCATTGTTGAATAGAAGGTGCATCAGTATTTTCCAACTTTGAAGGAATAACCTTTTATAAGCTAAAGCACCAGATAACAGCCATAGTCTTTTATATTTGGGAATATGTGAAATCTCATTGGTGGGGCCTGATGATTCATCCCAGAATTCTAAAAGAACTAACTCTAAAATAACTAAGGGTAGAACTAGTGACACCACTGACTACCCTCTTTAACAAATCATGGGAGGATGGGGAGGTACTGGAGGACTGGAGTAGGGCAAATGTGATTCCCCATCACAAATGTGGGAGCAAGGCAAAAGCAGAAAACTACAGACCTGTTAGTTTAACCTCAGTGGTAGGGAAAATGATAGAATCGCTTCTGAAGGAAAGAACTGTTGAGTATCTAGAGGCCAGGGGCTCAGGACCCAAGGCAGCATGGATTCACAGTGGGAAGGTCATGCCAGACAAATCTGATAGATTTTTTGACTGGGTGGCCAAAGTAGTAGATCAGGGAGGGGCTGTGGACATGGTCTACCTAGACTTTAGTAAGGCATTTGACATAGTTCCACACAAAGAGTAATATACAGTACAAGTTAGCCAGCCTGGCAGTGGGTCCCAAGATGACAGCCTGGGTAAAGGGTAGCTGGAGAATAGTACACAGAGGTAATAGTAAATGGAATCACTCTGAAGAAAGTGGGGTTACTAGAGGGTACCACAGGGTTCAGTATTAGGACCGGTCCTCTTCAATATCTTTATCAGCAACATTGCAGAGGGACTGGAAGGGAAAGTATGTCTCTTTACAGAAGACACAAGATCTGCAACAGAGTTGATGCACAAGGTGGGGTGGAAAGGATGAGAAGGACTTGGCAAGGTTAGAGGAATGGTTAAATGTAGGCAGCTTAGATTCAATGCTAAGAAGTGCAAGGTAATGCACCTGAGAAACAAAACCCAGGGAAGAATACACAATGGGGGTGAGATACTAACAACAACAAAATGGAAACGACCTGGGGTAGTCATATCAGATGACCTAAAGGTGGGCAAGCAATGTGAGAGGGCTGCAAGGAGGGCTGGGGGATACTGGGATACATAGGAGAGGCATCACCAGTAGAAAACAGGAAGTTATTATCCTTCTGTACAGACAGTTGGTGAGACCCCATCTGGAGCACTGCGTGCAGTTCTGGAGACCCAATCTCCACAAAGACATAGACAGAATGGAGGCTATCCAGAGGAGGGCAACTAAAATGGTGCAGGGTCTGCACCGAAGACATATGAAGAGAGACTTAAGGAGCTGAATATGTATAGCCTCAAGGAAAGGAGGGGAGGGAGGACATGATAGAAACTTTCAAGTATCTCAAGGGAATCAACAAAGTCCAAGAGGTAGCATCTTTCAAAAAAGAGATGTGCAAGAACAAAGGGCACAATTTGAAGATAGAAGAGGTGGTTCAGAGGTAATTTAAGGAAGTATTTTTTCACAGAGGAGGGTTGTGGATGCATGGAGCGGCCTTCCAGAGGAGGTTGTGGAGTCAAAAACAGTGGTGGAATTCAAGCATGCATGGGACAGTCATAAGGGAATTCTTGTGAGGTAGGAAGAAGAAGGGCTGCTGGTTAACTAGGATCTGCAGCTTATCCATTAGGTAGGGAAATGGGCAGACTGGTGGGCCAAGCAGTCCTTATCTGCCATCAAAATCTATGTTTCTATGTCACCCAGAATGAACAACAGAGGGAAAAAGGAATTACTAAACCAATAATGCTTTGACAAATACCATGAATTTGTTTCCAGTGAGATGATGCCCTTTACAGTACCATAACAAATGCACTAAACCTGCATCCAGCGTGTCCACATCTCCAACAATTACTATCAGTCCCTATTCCTATACCTAGCAGTTGTTTGGGGAGTAATAGTAATAGTGCAATATTTCAAACTGAATGAGTCTCCCTTGAACTTTCCTAGAAGATTTAATACCATTGTCCCAAACTTTGTTCCATCCTGATTTGAATATAGCAACACCAAGTCCTCTTGCCATTTATTCTAGCCCTCTGTGTTAAATCTATGTCTGTTTCATTTAAATAAGCATATAAAAGACTAAAGGCTTTGGGAAGATAGCATATTTTAAAGACATTCTTCCATGTTGGAGAAATAACTAATTTGCAGGACATATCTAAGAACCTGTTGGCTAAAAACTTCTTATCTGCAAATAGAAACAGAAATTGCATTTTAGCAGTTTAAATGTTTTTACAAATCGGAAAAAGATAGGAGTCTATCTTGTTCATCTAGCAAGTCTCCATTACAGCATTCCTTTAATTTTCCATCCTGTATGTCCCTGATAGGTTTGTTATTAGGGGTCATTTTAGGGTTTTCGCACAAGGGCACAAGTTCTACCTTTTAAGGTGATTGAACTTCAACATACTATAATTGAAACCTGCAGAGTTGGCTGACTCAGTAAATGACATGGAAATTTGACAAGGAATAAATCAATCAGATTCAAGGGGCTACCAGTTCTTTTCTATCCTTAATCATAAAGGGGTATCCGGAGTTTCTTTTGATAAGAACCAACTAGAAGTTTGTTTTAATTTGTATGCAAAAAATACCCTTGCCACCAAGGTAGGGCCAGACCTCCTTGCTTGCCCTAAGTTTAGTTTTGAGAGCCTTGGCAGTTTATTTCCCACAGAAACTTGGAAATAACCTTCTCAATTTTGTCAAACCACATATTAGGGATATTTGCAGAAAATTATTGATAAAGTAGAATAACCTTGGAGCAAATATCATTTTCAAAGAGTTAATTTTACCCCATAAAGACAAATTAAGTTTCTCCCATCCATCTAAATGAGGTCAAATATTCTATAATTTATTCATATTATGAAATAGAATTTTTCTAAAGAGTTAAACACTTTGACTCCTAAGTAAGTCAATCCTTCTTCAGGCCAGTTCACCTCAGGTAAGATTGTTATTATGTCAGATTTTGAAACTAGGTTATTCAATTGTGAACATTCAGTCTTACACCAGTAAATAAACAACTGATATTTCTCCAAAGTTTTGCAATACATGTTTAATATGTTTCAGAGAAGTTTCATTATTAGTTAGGGTAAGGAGGATATAATCTGCAAATGCTAGTGCCTTATTAGTGTAATTACAAATTTTAACTCCACCAAAGTTTTCATATTCCATTATCTTTCTAATGAGAAGTTCGATTGCCAGTATAAATAGTAGTGGGAGAGTGGACATCCTTGCCTAGATCCTCTGTAAGATGAAAAGTCTCTGATTTCAAGCCATTGGTAATAACAGAAGCTCTGGGGCAGCATTCAATGTGTGAACCATTTGATCAGACCTGGACCTATGTTATTCCTTTCTAGAACTTATAAAAATATTTCCATTCTAATGAGTCAAATGCTTTGCCTATATCCAAAGACAAGGCTATGGATGGAGAGGCACTATATTTTAAGGAGCGGGCTATACAAATAATTGAAAACAATCTCGAAAATTATCAGCAGCCTGTCTATTTTTCAGAAAGCCCACTTGTTCTTTACCCACCAACTTACAATTACTTTAGAGAGTCTGGTAGCCAAGATCTTAGTTAGGATCTTGTAATCAAAGTTTAATAAAGATATTGGTCTATAATTTCCATACTCAAGGTGGTCTTTGCATTTTAACTCAATAAGCAGCTATATGCTTCATTCATGGAATCAGGCAATTGTCCCTCCTCAAAGGAGAATTAAAAGCATTAAACAGGTGAGGATTTATAATACAATTAAACATTTTATAAAACTCACCAGAAATCCATCAGCTCCCAGAATGTTTCCTTTAGGAGCCTGTACTATGGCCTCAGCAATCTCTTGTAGGGAGATTAGCCTATCTAGCGTTGTTTGCCTTCAGTGGCTAGCCTCGGAATTTTAAGCTGAGTATAGGAACTTAACAAACATATCTGTCCCGATAGATCCTTTAGATGCATATAACTTTTCAAAAAACTCTTGAAATGACTATTAATATTTTTACAATTATGTGCTGCATATGCAAATCACCACAGACTGCTATGCTGGTTCAACTTTAAGCAGAAATGCATGGTGCCAACAGGCCTTTCATACAGTTTGCAAAGAGTGCCAACAGATGACACAGACACGTGTTTTGTCCTACTGGGACTCATCAATATGCCTTGTCTGTCTGACACCCCAGTGGAATGAACCAGCTACCCAAAGATGGTCTATCTGGGTTATGTTGTGGTGAACCCAATTAAAACAAAAACTATTTAAAGACAAAAACCTTTGTGCTCAAGCACTGAGATGATGGTTACCCCAAAGGGCATTTGGCCAGGAAGTCAAGTTTCAAAGAAATACAAAATCACATGCCCCCATAATGCAGAGCATCATGGGCTGCATATGCAAATCACCACAGAGTACTATGCTGGTTCAACTTTAAGTAGAAATGCATAGTGCTGACAGGCCTGTCACACAGTTTGCAAGAGTGCCAACAGATGACATAGACACGTGTTTCATCCTACCAGGACTCATCAGTATGCCTCTTCTGTTTGACACCCCAGTGGAATGAACCAGCTACCCTAAGATGGTCTATCTGGGTTATGTTGTGAGTGAACCCAATTAAAACAAAAAACAATTTAAAGACAAAAAATCTCTGTGCATAAGGACTGAGGCAATGGCTACCCCAAAGGGCATTTGACCAGGAAGCCAAGTTTCAAAGAAATGCAAAATCACTCATGCCCCAACAATGCAAGCATCATGGGCTGCATATGCAAATCACCACAGAATACTATGCTGGTTTAAATTTAAGCAGAAATGCATGGTGCCGACAGGTGCTGTAGTTTGGATCCTGGCCCAGCTTTCTTGATTATGGGTTGTTGGGATATGATCGGCCTGGTCCTGACTCAGATTGTCCAGTGCTCCTTTGAATCCAGTGAGTTTCCAAGCTTCCTGAAGGGCGGTGGTAATCCCCTTCTGAAGAAAGCTTCTTTGGACCCAGACTCTCTGGCCAACTACAGACCGATCTCAAACCTTCCCTTTATGGGAAAAGTGATTGAGAAAGTAGTGGCGATACAGATGGGCGACCACTTGACCATTGAAAACCTTTCTATAGAGTGTAAACATGATGGCTCCATATAAGTTTGATAACCTGTTACTTATTTTTTTGTATGTTACTTATTTATTATGTATTGTTTTATATGACTGTTTTTATCTTTTGTAAAGCCTTGATGGCCCGAAGGTGCTTATGCAAAATAAAATTTATTATTAATATTTATTATTTTCAAAGTGCAATTTAACCTTTCTACCATTCTCAAATATTGTGGATTTTAGGGCAAATGCAAGCGTTGAGTGATACCTAAGATATCACACAAAGCTGTCATTATCTTTGCTGTAAGTGAGTCCCTCTATCACTTTCAAGGACTCTGGGAAAACCCAACGTGAGAACACTTGTTCCCATAATGCTTTTGCAGTAGCTTGTGTGCTATCATTGAGTACAGGTAGTGCTTCTACCCATTTGAAAAATATATCAGCAATGACTAGTAAATATTGGAACCCCTTTTGCAGTAGGCAAGGGTCCTACATAATCAGTTTGCAAGCTGGACCAAGGACCGTCTGCCAGGGGTATACACCCTAACAGAACCCTTCTTACAGGCACTGGAGGATTCATCTGTGCACAGAAGGGACAAGCCTCCAGGCATTGGTTGACATCTTTTCCCATTTTGGCCACCAATATTTTTGTGCCAACATTTTACATGTTTTATGGAGTCCACAATGACCTCCATTGCGATGAGAGTCACCTCCTAGAGGGCCTACCCATACATTTGTTTGTTTTGCAGCTATCTGAGCCAAATTATCTACCAAATTATTGATTAATTCATGGATATCTTTTGGATTCTTTTGGAGCTCTTACCTTACAAATAGCAATTGTCAATGGAGTTTGAACTCCTATGTACCATATATGTTGTAATATGGGAGCAACAGGCACGGGTTCACTGGTGGCTGTTCGCATTCCTCTTTTCATCCAAACAGGAAGAAAATCTAACAAAGAATTGACAACAAAAGCACAGTCTGAGAAGACATTAATGGCTTTCTGTGGATATGCCATAATAGCTCTGTGTACTGCCTCCAATTCTGTTCGTGGGGCAGAAAACAATGCGGACATCGTACTAATATTTCCTGATTTATTTCAGGGGTCCAAACAGCATATCTGGTATGAAAATGGCCTTCATCCCAAAAGCGGGAGCTGTCCACATACACATCAATACCCATAATATTAGGTTCAGCTGCAAAACTGGTTTGCATTCAATACCCATGACTTCCTCACAGTCATGCACATCTCCCTTCCATGCCATTAACTATACTAACATGGAGGCAGTACATTTTCTATGGAATATGTTTTCCCTTGGAAGGCTAATGCCCATTTCACCAGTCTCTGAGAGGATACCACCCGTACATACTTTTCTAAGAAATTTCACAGGTGTGTGTGAGGTTTGCAAACGATGTGATTAAACCCACAATATGTTCAGTTGCTTGTACTGCCCAATATACAGCTAATAAGTGCTTTATACATTCTTCATAGGTTTCTCTACTGGAGTTAATACTGAGAAAAATATCCTGGACGCATAATTTCTGATCGCTTTTGTAACAGGACTGCATTGATCACTTATCAGTGGCATGTACCTGTAGTACAAAATCTGATTACTCAGAAAGACTAATGAGGGCAGGAGCCATCATTAGTGCTTGTTTTAGAGCCATAAAGGACTGCTGATGCTCTGGTTCCCACTGGAGGATATCTGTTTCTTTTCCTCCCTTCAACAAGTTGTGCAGCGGTTTAGCCATACTATAAAAGCTTCTATAAATCTCTACAAAAGCCCACCATGCCCAAAAACTGTCGAAGTGCTGTTTTGTTTTAGGTCGTGGTAACTGTTGTATGATTGATTTTTATCTAGGTCTACAGTCGTCCTTCCTGATTAATACAAATCCCTAAAAGGTGACTAGTGATTGCCCAATTTGAGCTTTGTTGGGTTTAGTTTTAACCCTCCTTTCTGTAGTACAGTTAACAGCTCATCTAATAAACTGACATGTTCCTGATAAGTATCAGTTTGTAACAAAGTATCATCCACATATTTGATTATTGCCTCAGTGTGGAAAGTCCCAACAGTATCTCAGCCAGATAGTGATGGAATGAAGTTGGAGATGAGTGGAAACCCTGTGGTAAACATTGAAAAGTGTACTGTTTATCTGGAAAAGTAAATGCAAATTTATACTGACTATCGGGATTGACAGGGATGGACCAAAAGCCATTTGACACATCTAGCACAGTATTAATTGTAGCTGTAGGGGGTAGTCGAGAGATCAAATCAGGAAGCCTTGATACCACTGGGGTGACCAAGGCGTGACCTTATTCCGCACCCTATAACCCACTGTTAAACACTAAGTACCATTCAAGCTTGTGCACGGCCAAAATGGGGAGTTCACTGTTGAACATATAGGTCTAATGATCTTCTATGACTGTAACTGTTATCTCACATATTTCTTCATATGCTTCCTTAGGAAAATCATATTGTTTTTGTGGAGGGGTCTGGTCTGTCAAATTGGACTTCCATATTAGACACTCTGCCACCTGTGTAGCATTTGTAGCTCAAATTGTTTCATGTTGTTTGATAACAGATACTATCCACTGAGGTATATGCTTCATAATTCTTCTAAATTGTATATTTTCAAAGATTTCACAGTATATACTATGCAAATCATCCACATTTGGTCCTAGGTTAGCAGTACTTCCTTTACATAAAATCATGTTACTGAGATCTACTACCAAACCTTGTTTGTCAAAATGTCCATACCCATGATGGTTCCTTCATGTGATTACATTTCAGAACATTTATTTCAATTGTTCTCCACCAATCTGGACCATAACTGGTTTTGTTAGGTATGCTGTAACACCCCTTAGAGACCCTGCAAACTTATTTGTTGTCTTCCATGGGTTGTTAAGGGCATATCACTATCTGTAATGCTAACTGTAGCTCCAGTATCAACCAATATCATAGTCTGGCAGCCCTGACCATAGCCGATACAGGAGGACACCTCCCAGTCCTCTTATAATTTACCCAGGACCTGGAAGGTGGGGACTTTGTCCTGTCATTGCCCTAATTGTATCAGTTCTTCATCATCAGGGTCCTTTTAATGGCTGCCACAGCCTTGGTATTAATCAAATTACTGAACATGTCAATACATTTTGCAAGTCAGCCTTGCCACCTGGTTTAGCCTCATTACCAGAATATTGGGCTCATCTTGTTTGTTTGTTTGTTTGTTTGTTTGTTTGTTTATTAAGCTACATGGTAAGCACACTGGAAACAAGTTCCTTTACAGGTCGACCCACATATATTGCATACAGACAATACATAATCAAACATACATATACAATGCAGCAAATTGCAGACAAAATGTCTTTGTTACGTGTAAAATTCTCTCTAAGACTTGTTTCTGTTTGCCTTCCATATCACCTCCTTTGTCCAACTGTCTTTTTAAAGTGACCTCCTCTGTTGCAATTATAACATATATCTACTTTTACCTTCTGTTTTGACAATAGCGGTTACTCTCCACTTGTTCCTTCCCTTTTCTGGGCTTTGATCATCTTGTTGCATCTGCCACCAATCAGTGAGCAGTTTCTCCTTTTCTGTGCATGTCTTGTGTCGTTTACATAATGTGAGAATTGGCCTGAGGGACTAATGTAGCCTGACGATCGATTAAACTCTGAAAAGGTTCTTTATCATTACCAGGGTCTGCCACACCTCCATAAGTGGCGTATGCACATATAATCAATTAAAACACATGACAGGGATTCCTCAGGAAGTAATTGTACTTCATAAATATTTTTCCAATCTGTGTGGAACACGCCATGCATTGACTGTAAAGCAGCTTGGATCTCCTCCACAGTTGCCCAAGTGTCAAGTGTTATCAGAATTAGCCTGCATACTGACCATATTGGCTGGAAGGCTCTGGAGTAACTCTGCAGGTAGGAGAGCATCACTACTTTACATGCATCTTTATTAGTTAAATTAAAATTAGCTACAAGTGTTTTTAACATGGAGCAATAAGGCACTGGATTTTGTCCTGGCTTCCACTTACCTAACTGATCCACCAATTGCATAGACTCTTGTATAGTCAAATCTCTCTGAAAATTTTTGAACCACCTCTATCTGCTCAGCAGTTTTCTCTAATGCTGCATCTTCTTCCTGTGCCTTTTATCTTCTCTTAATTTTGCCTCTCTAACAAGGCTATTTTCTCTTCTGATCCATTTTCTTTGCATTATCATCAGTATTTTCACCTGCAACAGTATATATTCCAATTTTGCCATTTATTTTTCAATGTACTCCAATACCTGCACTTTGCCCTTTGGAGTTAATTTAACTGTCTACTTGTATGGGGCACCTGCTGCTTTACAGTCTCTCTTTTATTTTATTATGAAAGGAGCCATTTTTCCTTTCTTTTTACATGCTTGTTTGTCCTCACTCTCAGAACTACTAGAGCTCAAGGAACTTTCTTCAGTAACCACCTCACACAATAACAATGTTTTAGCTGGAAGGGGTGTTTACTTATACTGAAGCCATTTTATATTTTGGACATCTTTGCCTAATGAGGTAATTTGTTGCTTTAATTCTAAGGAAATCTGGTACTGCAACTGAGCCTCTGCTTGTAATGTATACAAGGACTGTTCTTTATATGAGAGGTCTTGGGCATGCTGTTGATTAGCATGGTCTAATCTTTCTATTGCTTGCCGTAATTGCCTAGTCAGTTCATTAATTTGTGACTGACTGTGTTTAGTTAAATTTAAGACTTTCTTCTAATTTATTATTCTTAATTTTAATCCACAAACCTCCCTTGTGCCACATTTAATTTATACTCCATCTCTTTAGTCTCAGTGGCACATTTTGCATTTCTTTAGACTGGAGAACTAAACCTTCATTATTTTTTTCCTCAGTCTCCACCATCTGTTTCTCCATAATACACATTCTAGCCACAATTTCATACTGATACTGTACATACATTTGACAGATGTTGGCTATCTTTGTTCTACCTAATTTTACCTTCTCATTCCTGTCCATACATTGTTTAGTAAAACACAGATGCATCTTCCTGTTTCTCAGGAGAGTAGTACGGACCTTCCTTTAAATGTATTAATAAATATTTATGTAAAATGGTATACATACTTACATCTATCTTGACTGGCAAATCACGTCTGACTTCACACCAGTCCAACTGGGTCCCTTGTTCAACTCACTTCTGTATTCGATTGATCAGATCAGGTGCAGTAAGGCATTCCTGCAGCTTGGCCCTTCTGGTCCATTTGA
Source organism: Neoceratodus forsteri (assembly GCA_016271365.2). Taxonomy (NCBI): domain Eukaryota; kingdom Metazoa; phylum Chordata; order Ceratodontiformes; family Ceratodontidae; genus Neoceratodus; species Neoceratodus forsteri. Next base: position 762,009,469 of record CM028138.1, on the reverse strand, counting down.
TGTCATCAGCAAACATATAGGCTGTCTTCAGACATTCAAGTCACAGCACCAATTGTAAGATTTGCATTGTGTTTGCAAAAAAATTCACTCGAGCCTTCAGATTACTTCTAAAAGTTAATTCGATTGTTCATCTTTACATGCATGTTCCATTTGTTCATTTATTTTGGAGCGGAATTATTCAGTTCACATGCAGTGGTTATATATGAAATTGTTATCTTGAAAAGCCAACACCCCAGTATAAAACAATCAAAAGACAAATAACATGTCTATTTTAAGCTGTGATTAACCTTTTTCTCCAAAACAGGTTATTTATAGACTGTGTAGCTTAAAGCATGTTATTTATAAACTGTGTAGCTTGAAAACATGTTATTCATAAATATGGCCTCACAACTGGTTATTTATAGACAGTGGTGCTGGACAACATCCACTCTGTTGCCCCTCTTCTTAATAGCATCATTTGGGATATCTGGTGTTAAATGTTGTGAAATATTATACTACCCTTTAATGTTACACTACAATCCCTACATATTGTACAATAATATAACAGGTGAAAGCTTAAACAAAAGCTAAACATATTAAGATATGAAATGTTACAAATAAACAAATGTTGCATTACAAAAGTAACTCTTTCTTATCAGTAACATTTTGTTTTAAAACAGACAGTATTTGCCCCAATAAGTCTTATATCTCGTTTAGAGTTCTTGCTTTTCTCTTTTTATTTGAGGAATAACAGATGCATTTGCTCCGACATATGCTTTATAAGCATCCCATATTGTCCTGGAATAACTTCTCCATTACAATTTATTTTGAAATAAGTCTTGGACTCTTCTTGTATCCAATTTATGAATTTGCTATCCTTCAGTAGAGATATATTAAGTTTTTAACTTTTGGTTTTATTTAATCTGTTTTCAAAAATCAAGGAACTTTTCAAAGGCAGTGATCCGATATAAACAGATTTTCATGTGATATGCTGCTTATATTGTTACATAAATCCATAGGGAGAAATAAATAGTCTAATCAACTAAAGTCCCAAATCTGACAGAAAGAAAAGAGTAGTCTCTGACATCAGGGTGTGTTAACTCCACCCATCAACTAACCCATAGTCATCAGAACTTTTGAATGGTCCCTTTGCGTTAGATAGCTTACTTAATTTAGAAACCGTAGATCTATTTAACAGGGGATCCATCACTGTATTAAAAGCTCCCCAAGAATAATCTTGCAATTCCCTATATTTGCAAGGGCATAAGCCAAAGTCTGGACAAAGTCTTTTTGTTGTGTTTGAACATTGGGAGCAGACACATTGCACAAGGCTACATCTCTGCCATATAAATTACCTAGCAATATTTGGAATTTTCCCTCAGGATCTGTCAGATGACTATGCTTTAAAATTGACTCCTTTTCGGATTAAAATAGCCACCCCTCTTTTTCTGGAAGAAGCAGCAATGATTAACTGAGTTTACCAACAACATGTAAGTTTGTCTGCTTCCTCTGGAACCAGATGAGTTTCTTACAAGAATGCCACATCCATGTTGTGTTTCTTAAGATGGTTTAGAACTCTATACCTCTTAATAGGTGAACCTAACCCTTGAACATTCTATGAACTTATGTTAACGAACTCATATTGTAAATATGATATTCTATAAATTAGAACCAAGCAAATAATAGAATGAAGCATAAGATCTAGTAATCTTAATTAAAATAATACAGGATGAATATAAAGAATATTACTTAGATGACTTTTAAACCATGCAGATAAAAGAGAATACAGTACATACACTCTATAAAATATTATCTGTTATATTAGCAACACAGATAAACACAGCAAGAAGATGTGTGTAACCTCACTGAGAATCCTCAAAGTGAAAACACTCACCTTTTGGCAGCTTAAATGAATAGCCCCACTTTGCCATATGACAGCTATAAAGCGGTTTCTCCTATCTAGGTAGCCTTACTGGTTTGAAGCTATCCTTACATCCTAATGTTAAAAACTATTTTCACCCTAATTATCAAACATCATGTGGCATAATACTTGAAGGGGAGGAGCAAAGGCAACCAAGATCATTTGCTAATAAAAGAGCAAACCTTATCATGAATAATCCTTGCCAAAACTTTATTTTGAACTCATTTTCTTAAAACACTTAAACTGCAGTAAATAGTACTTACTTAAAACCAGTTGCCCAAAAGTCAGTGCAATGCTCACAATAGTACAGGGACTCACTTTTAAATCCTTCAAGGATTCAGTCTATAAGAGCGATAGGCAGATAATGAATATCAACTCTAAAGGCACAAATGAAGGCATGCACATAATCATCAGTAATCTGTCTGTTGTGCTTTCTATGCCAGCCTTGACCTCTTATCATTATTTGCCAAACATTAAAAGCATTTGTCCCCAGCATTTTAAGAGCTGGCAAAGCACCACAGGTTAACTGAAAACCGTGGTAAAATACAGGAACATAAATAAAGTGGGCATAGCAATGGTTGACCTTTGTTATCCCCTTCATCACAATATGCCTATATTCCTTTTGTTTGCTTTTATACAGTATTTCCAAAAACATAATCCTCCCTTCACAGGATGTAAGAGTAGGATCTAACCTAGTAACACTACCCATGAAAGAACAATAGTAGATATTAAAGTGTTAATTTACTTTACTAAAATATTTATAAATAAAGAAAATGCATTACCTGCATGAGACATATATTCTCCATGCAGAGTGTCAAGGCCGAAGTAACCTTTGACCCCCAATACTATGTTTAACCTTTGTTTTAAGTAATATAATAAATAATCCATAAATGCTTGGATTCAAAACAAACAAACAATCAAGTTGTACCACTTCAGACCCAAAGAACATAAAGAAATATTTGCAGACATTAAGATCAGCATTAGCAAACTAAAATACTAAGAGCTAGGGATCTGGTAAGATATGTTACCTCAATCCACCAGTTACTATGGGGAAAAGAAAAAACTCCTCTTAGTCCATCCCAGTACATGCTTGAATGAAAATGTGCTACATGTTGTAGTCTCCATGTTATGGCTCAAATCCTCAAAACATCCTGTGCACATTCTGGGAAAAACGTGATCTGCAACCAGGCTGAAATGACTTAATAGACATTCAGGTACTCCATTTGAAATTCTTTTGGCAAGAGAAGTGGCATCTAATTTGTTCAAACTCTGGAGCCATCCATTGCCAAGGTTATTTTTGCACTGGCAGTGGATATGCTAACAGGCTTATTCTTGTAAAAGTTTGGGATTTGCAAGTAATCTTTGAAGTCCAGGCTGCTGTCTTTGGAAGGATAAATTTATTATCAGGATATCTATCAAGGGTGTTTTAAGGAAAGTTTAGGTAAAGGAATGCTCAAAATTTTATTGAAGCTAGCATGTGGTGGAGAAAGAGTTTGTGATAAAGTGGGCAGTGGGCATGCAAGATCCTGGGCATTCTGCATTATGTGCCTGGTGCTCCATCATAGACTTCTCAGCATTTTTAAACTGTCAGTGGCTGTTTCATTATACTGTAAACTAATCTTAAAATTGGGCCTTGCATTCATAATGCGAGAGGCATCATGCCTGTTTCTTTTAATAAATTCCCAAGCTTAGTCTGGCGATTTAAAATTATCGACCTTCCTCCTCTATTTATTACCATAATGGCTGGGTATTTTATGTAGTCAGATAGTCCAAGTGATTGCAAAGCTTATCTGATTTTGTTATATGCTTTCCTTTTTCTACAATGTCAGCTGAATAGTCTTGGAAAATAAAGACCCTTTCATTTCCCCAATACAGAGCTTTCTTTTATCTGGCCAGTGATAATATTTCCTCCTGACATTGAATCTTAGAAAATGAATAATGATGGGCCTGGGTTTCTGACTTTGTTTGGAAGAGCTCTCAAGGACCTGTGTGCCTTTCAATTTCTAATGGACACTGCAAGAAGCATTTAAAATTGATGGTAAAGAGTCCATTAAAAACCATATCATGTCATTGCCTTCTATGAGTTCAGGCACCACCACCATTCTCAAGTTATTAAGTCTACTTCTATTTTCTAAATCATCAATTTCTGTTCTTAGAAGTTCAATTTGTGAACATACTTTTGTGTAGGAATCCTCTATTTTACATATATTTTTTTTCCAAAAGGACAGTCTTTCCCCTAAAATGTTAATTATTTCTTCCATGACTGTGGATTTGACTCTATAAGAATCAGCTTGTCTTTTTAATGAAACTATGTCTACATGCATGTTCTGTAGTTTCTCTTTAATAAACTCAATGTCGTTAGTGTTTAAATCAGCAATATGACCTTTACTTGTTGGTTTATTATAGCCCTTGATAAGTTTTTCCTCCTTGTCCATTTGTAGAGCCTGTGGGTGAAGTGCACCAGAGCAGCTGTCAGATGGCATCCTGTGGGTTCAGGGAGGTGCAGAAAATTTCTGGAGATAATTAAAAGTAAGTGTGTGGGATATTTTGTCAATCTTTCAAGTATTGTCCTACTATGCAAGCGCTAAGTATCGGACTATGTCCTGACATGTTTTGAATATGTAATACACTAGCTTTATTACTATTTAGTTATGAATAGTGGGAGAGTTGCCGTTAAGCTGCCATCTCTTTCAAAGCGCGGCACGTGACCGGCTCAACCCATTTTCTGACCGACTGTGGAGCAATTGAGGAGATTGTTGTGATGATCCATGGGACCACCAGCCCATTTCACACCAGAGACCTTCTTCAAGTTAGCAGCAGGCAGATTTCCATCAACAGTGCAAACCATCTACTGCCTGTAAGTACCTTTTGCAAATGAAATAGACTGTGGTGCTAAGGTCTGAAAACTGAGGTAAGAACTTGAGCAAATGCAGCATAAGTACTGAAAGAGAAAGAGTTTTGAACTGTTAAATCTTAGGCTTTGGTGTGAAAGTGCTGTTTCAAAGAAAGTAAACTTTAAAATAAATGATCCTCTGGTCTAAGTGCTTGTAAAGTAATGGATTGAGAAACAGCAAAAGGAACTTGTGCTAGAAAATTCGGTTGAAATGCAAGATCCAGAGTGAGTCCTAACAATTTTTAACTGAGTGTGAAGCAAAGTTACAGTCACCATGTTGGGGTGTAGTCAGCTATGTAAACAAAGCAGCGCCATTTTAGGACAGAGTTTTCAAAACCAAAACAAAGTTTAAAATTGTTTCTTGCTAAGTGTGGAATACAGTTGCAGCAGCCAGGCAGCCTGTTTGTGAACTTTGCCAATGTGTTAAAACCAATCTCAGAGCGCTTGCAAACAACAGTAATTTTGGAATTTGTGTTTTAACTTTCAGAACATAGTGTAACAAAGTCCTTGCTACCCACTCCATGCTAGGGAGTGGTAGTGCAACAAAAACTAGCCAAATCTGAACAATTGTATGACTCTTTAACAGCACCTGCTGAGGTGGCTTTACCGAACTATCCATGTAATGTGTACATAGTATGCCTAAAACCAGGACGAGATGTTCTGCCCATTTCCCATTGCACAAACTGCAGAATGCAATTTGGGATGAGCATGGCAGGTGGCAGAAGGAAAGCTCAAGCAAAATGCAACTGTTTAGCTCCATCTTGGACACAGACAGGGACTCTATAGAAATTGAACAACAGCAACAGGCTGGCTGTAGTACAAGTGACCTCAGGGAGGTTGTAAAGAGCTTCTGGGCGTTGTCTGCACTGATGCTGTGCAAGGCCCAGATGAAGAAGTATTTCATGCCACAGTGGGTGGAATTGGATGCTGCTAGTGCAGGTTCAGTAGATCCATGTGTGGAAGACCACGTCCAAGCCTTGTGGGACAGTTCAAGGTGGAGGAAGCATGTCGATTATGAGGACAGTGCCTCTGATGACAGTAGAGAATGGACAATTGTGGAGCTTGGCACAATTGCCAGACTCCTGGGCAGACTGTGTAGAAGAAGAAGCAACAATGGCTTGGTGGGCCCCAGTGAATTGGCATTAGCTTGGGCTTCCATGGAGCCCCCAGATGTCCATGAGGAGGAGGGCTCAAGAAATGTGTCCTTGAGTGCAGGGTGGACTGCTCTTGCTCTGTACTAAGTGTTCACGACTGGCTCAGCCAGGACTGGCCACCCCAAGTCATGCTTCTGGATGTGAGTTAGTGAAAAAGTAGCAAAGAAGAGGGTGTGCATAGACAACCTGGGGCCAAGTATGGACAGTCGTACCTTTTCTACAATAGAAAGATATGGAAAGACAGAGAAAGACAGGCATGCCTGATTGTGGGAGGAAGCTTGTAGAAGTTGCACACTAGAGTGAACATGGGTCTGAATTAAAGTGTGAAATGAGAGACTGTAATTCTGAAGGTGTGGTAGGACTTTGCTGATCAATTTTGTGAGAATAGCTGACAAAGCTGGCCAAGAGACATTCTATAATGTTCCCATGGTTTATCCAGATGGGGTGACAGTCTGTGCCCCAGGTCTGGAATGATACTACCCAGAGATTGGTGCTGTTCTTGAAAATCGCCCACCTGCCAAAGCGAATTCAGCCATTTCCAGCACAGCCATCTGCCACTGAAGAGGCAGCAACCTAAGATGGAGGTGCCTTTCTTCTTCTGTTCCAGGTTAGTCTGCAGCAGCAGCCAGGATCAGCTCCAACAGCATCCAGGTTCATCTGTGGTAACATCCAGGTTTATCATCCCAGCAGATTCGGAGAAGATTTCCAGTCCAGGTGCAGAAGGAGGTCATGGAAACATCTTATCCAAAGATTTTGTCTACCCAGCAGTTGAAGATCATCAGGCCGCAGCTCAGAAAGGTGATGTTGACATCCTTTTGTCATCAGGAACTAGTAGAGACCTTTTACATATTTATGTTGGCTTGCCACTCACATGCAAGCAACATTTTCTAGTGAGTAGACTGTACTATCACTTAAAAGGTATGTCAGTGCTGTGGCGAATCCAGGATATGCTTAAGCCAGTGAGTCCCTCAGCTGCCAGTCAGTGAGCATGCTGCCAATGACAGCAGTTTCAGACCATGCCACCACCTTGAAAGAAACCCACCGCTGCAGTGAGAGACAGGCTCATCATTGCAGCAGCAGATCTGACACACCTCCATTATGTGCCATTCCTGGTGAAACATTTCAATAATCCTGGTGGCGGCTCCACACCATACACCTCTTACAATCCCTAGAAAGGTGATTTTGCAAGTGCCCAATCCTCCTGTTGGCAGACCACTCCCCAGTTCAATTTTTTTGCTGATGGGGTTGCCAGTCCCCATTGGCATAATGTTCCCTAGTTTCATTTGTCTGCTGATGGGGATGCCCATCCCCCATAACATCTTGCCCCACCAAACACAGAGACACTTTCTTTACTGACTGGGTGCTCAGTTCCAATCAGCTTCAGTCACCCCCAATAAAAACATTTGGCACACTGGGAGCTCACCCCATTGTACTCAAATATGTTGGGAAACCTGTGAAAAAAAAAACTTCCCCAACTTCTGTTTTTTCTTTTTTCCTGTAAAACAGAAAATGGTCCCTCATGGTCAGGACACCCCCAACCTGCAGCCACCCTCTGTGCCCCCAGCTCCTGCACCCCCCTCACTGCATACTTACCTCTGGAGACCTGGCGTGGCGATCTTGGTGAAGTGGGAGGCATTTAAACTCTTCAAAAGTCAACCACGTACTGAAGAAAATCACGGTAAGCAGTATAATGGCATCAATGAAGTGGGTGTTCAACAAGTGGATATCTAGATTTTTGACTTTTGTCTCAAATTTTCAACATGGGGTTCTTGGGTCCCCACCTCATGAAATCAATCACTGTTATTTCGTTATTCAGTCCTGAAAGGTGATTTTGCAGTCACTGCACAGATCGCCTTTCAGGACTGATTCGAAAGAACAATGCCATGTTCATGAGGTGGGCTCTAAAAAGCCTATGTTGCAAATTAGTGAAAAAAATTCAAAAATTGATATATTACAAGCGTACATTGTGCAGCTCCACACACACTCATAACTTTGAGAATTTTTAATATTTTCACTTCAGATTTTCAACCCTACCATTTTTCATACCTCCTTAAGAACCATATAGCTGTCATTTTTACATCCTGCTGAAATGTGTTTTTATACATCACTGTGGAAATCAATGTTGGGACAGATTATCAAAATCACAGTGACGGTGTTCATAAGGAGAGGTCCAAAAAGCCCATGTTGTATATTTGGTGAAAAATTCCAAAAAATGAGTGGGTAACCAATGTGTGTTGCACAGTTTCTCATACGCTCATAACTTTGCCAATTTTTTATGTTTTCCTCCAGATTTTCAACATTGCCATTTTGCACACCTCCTTATGAGTGGTAGCTGTCATTTTCATCCTGCTCAAAACATGTTTTCACACCTGTGGCGCAGAAATGGCATGGTCACTGTGCAAAATCAATTTTCAGGACAAACTAACAAAATCACATGCTACTGTTCATGAGAAAGGTCCCAAAATGTCCATGCTGAAAATTTCATAAAATAAATCCCAAAATGATAGCATTATGGGTGTTCATTACCAGTATCTCGCATGCTGGTAAGTTTGCACATTTTCATATTTTCTCTCCAGATTTTCAACGTGCCATTTTTTACACCTCCTCATGAACAGTACAGCTGTCATTTTGCATCCTGCCCAAAATGTGTTTCTGAACCTGTGGCTCTCAATGATGCAGTTGCTGTGTGAAATCACCTTTCACGATTGAGTAACGAAATGATAAAGTCAATGTTTAAAATTTAGGTGAAAATACCAACAAACACTTGGGGCATTAAGGTTTTCAACCATACACCCACCTTGTAGAGACTGACAGGTGTCGGGACATAACTTGTGTTAAGTCAGCCATAATGTTCACAAATTCTGTTCACAACCCCACCCTACAGCCACTGACAGGCATTGAGGTGAGCCTTGGGTTCTGTCACCATAACGTTCACTACATTCTATATTGCACCCATCTCAGCTTATTTCCTTATCTAGCTGTAAGCATTAGGGCTGAAGACTCCGATGCACGAAACATCTGTCGTGCTCTACAGGAAAAGGTGAGGTGGAATGGCGTAGCGTTGTGGCTGACCCAAAGCCACACTCCCAACATCTTTCAGTCTCTGTGGGGGTGGTGTTGGCGTTACTTCATTACTTCACTGCCATTCCTATTTTGCATTTCTAACTCCTGCACTTAATGCCAGTGCCAGCGAGACAACATTTGGCATTGACAAATGCTTTTTATTTATCTGTGTCCTGCTAAATGGAAGACATTTTGGAATATTAATCCTCCAAATGACATTACATCTAGACTACAGTGCTTGCAGGTCTTGTGTCTGTTCCAGGACTGTGCTTCCACAGGCTCTGGCCTAGGAGACACTCTTGTTGAAGTGCTTGGCACACTGGACTCCTCCTTAGATTGGAACTTTGCAGGATTACATCCCCAAATGTTTTACAAATGTCTTTATGTTTCTATTGTTGTACTTTTGTAGAAAATCCTTTTCAAAAATGCTTTCTGAGCTTCTGTAGTATCCAGTGGGAGGCTTTGGTCACTGATTTTGGCTTTACAGGTTGTAGTGTGTGCAGAAATGTATTCTTGTAGTGTTTTCTTTTGCAGGTGTTCCTGGAAGAAGACAAGAAGACTTGAAGAGGATGGTGAGACTCATCAGAGTCCTCCCTTTGTTGTAGATTTGTTAGGCTAGTGTAAATGTTTAGTGCAATGTCTAACTTTTTTTCTTTTACAGGTGTGAGGTGTAAAATGTTTTGGTTTTTGAGTTTGGGTAGATGGTAAGTAGCATAGGTCAGACAGTTTTCCCTAGAGTGTTAGTGGGAAGGCAGGTTGGTGGTACTGATTCTGGATATAGGGATCACCAATGCTGTCTGGTAGGACATGCTTCAGGCAGCTTCTTGGAACCTCTGAGGATCCATAGATAGTACAGTAGTATAATAGTAACTGATATTTCTTCAGTGAGCCTCTATCCTTGGGTGTCACCTGCCTGTGCCTGGCACAAGTTAGGACAGGATGTGATCAACCCTCCCTGTAGGGGGCATCAAGTAGGATGGCCCGGTGCCAGGCAAGGGAATGACTGTGGACAGCCATTTACCTGGCAAGGGGTGAGTGTCTACACCAGTCCCTGGGGTTGCAAGAATCCTATCAGTATTATTTTAGAAATGTAGCAAGCAGCTGGTAGGGAGCTCACTAGGGGCTCCTATATAATGACATCATTGTTTACTCAGCCAGCTTGAGGGAGGAATGATTAGGTCATTTTAGAACTCTCACAGCAGCATAAGCCACACTCTGTTGATAGCTGCTCTGGGGAGCTTAGAATTTTCAGTTCTGAGTTGAAGTTTTGGGCAGAGTGTAGTGGAGTGATGAGGTAAGATTCGCTGAGACTGCCAGCAGGCTGTGACAGAGGGCCCAGATTTCTCCTCTAGTCAAGTGTCATTTCCAGCTTCCAGTTGAAGTGGTGGAGACTAGACTACAGCAGGTGTTCTTGATTTCTACTGCCTGTGAATTGGAAGGATCTGCTTGTTCTCTGTGGGCTCAAGGGGCAATCCCTGAATGTTCTGAGGTGTCTTCAGCTGCCTTGGTATAGGACCTGAAATAGACTGTGTGGAATATCCACCCAGAAGAGTGCCTTTCCTGTTCTTTTGGTTATTCCATGTCCAGTGTATGGAACAAGTTCTCTGTGAGTACCGAAGGGAGATTAGATCTCCACATGTTCTTAGGGAGTGGATAGTCTGGGATGCATGTGCCCATATATAAGGCTGGATTGCACCTGCCAGTGCCACTAGTCTCACCAGTGTGAGTGAAGCAAGTTAAACTGTGGACCCCAGTGAGTGCAGTTTATGTCCTCTGTGTCACCCCAGTGTTGTGAGAAGTAATGTATGGGATTGCTAGCATTTCAATGAGCAATGGGGGTTTCAATGGTGTAACCCTGAAGAATGCAGAATCTGTCAGTTGAGGCCAAGAGTGGGAGGAAACAATCTAAGCACTTAAAGGCAGGATGCCTGGTTCATAAAGGATACCAGTATTTTACCTGAGCAAATGACCATGTTGCAGGTTAAGGTGTCTGGCTGAGTTTTCACATATTGCACCTATGTTCAAGAAGAGTTCTGAGTGTGTGGCTAGATTTCACTGAATAACACTCTTGGGAGAAGAGGGATGTTCATGTGCATGGCCAGTGTCCACATATGCACTTTGGGAATTTGGGAAGAAGAAGCTGTTTCTGTTTTGTTCATGAACTGTACTGCAATGCAAGGAGACTTCTTGGATTTCGTACCTGTCCAGCCTGGACCAACCCTTGGGGGTCCACTTCAGCTTTACTTGCCATCTAGGTAGAAGACTTGGTTTGCTGGCCAGGCACCTAGCTTCACCTGAGCTCTTTCCTTCTAAGACTGCTTGAAAGGCAGAGTAGAGAGAACTTACCAGAGCAAGGGAGAAGGATTAAGACTTAGTTTGGCTAAGCAGATTTACTGTGTGGTGGTGTTTTATTTTTTACTCACAGGGATTGCTACTGTTTGTTGCTAACATTTCATTGCTTTATTTTTCTCTGAGTCAAATTGTTGTTGCTGGTATACCTTCTTCTATAAGGTGTGCCTACAGGGTGTCTTCAACAGATTACTGCTGTTATCTTCTGATTCAAATTGTCTTTTGCAAGGTATATCTTCTGTTACTGCTTTATTTTTCTCTGGAGCAAAGTGTTTCTTACAGGGTATATCTTCTCTGAAATTATTACAGGTGGTGCTTTACAGGTTTTACAGTTTTATCTAACATTAGGATAAGCTTTCAGGGTTACTGCATTTGTTGATGACTGATTGTTTCTGCTCTTACCTCCTTGTTCTTTCGTCCGTGGTTCTTCTTTTAGGCAGGGAAGGGCCCAGCCACCCACCCCATCCCAACCACCCCACGCTACACTCCTTTTATAGGGTACCACAGTTGTGACATATCCTGTGGCAGAGCAGGAAGGGGGGGATCAGTGGGGCCTCCACAAAGTGATATCATTTTACAGGGGCACTAGTAATTTAACTTGTTATAACAAGTTAAACAAAGCACAATTAAACCATTACTTGCATTTTTCCTTTTTTCCTTCTAATTACTCTGACTAGGTTACAAACCCAGCAACTTATTTGGAATGGATTTCATTAACTGCAGGTACTGTGGAACAATTTTCAGAAGGACAGTCTTACAGGATTTAGGACACTGTCCCACATGCTGAGCCTTTGGAATCTTGGGGCTCAGCTCCGGGCAGCATGGGCAGAGATTGCACGCCTCAAATTTCATATTGAGAGGAAATTCATTATAAGAACCACCGCCATTTCCCCAGCATCCAACAGAAAAACCTCGACCGCAGAGGGTAGTTGGTCAGGAGGTTGGCAGGTGGTTAGGAGGAGACAAATCAGGTGCCCCATCACTCTCTGCTCTCCAACACATTACCTCCAAAACCATATAAACACTACAAACAGGTATCTGCCTCTATCTCTGAAATCAAATAAGAGGCAGAAGACACTGCAGAGCAGGACACTGCGGCACAAGGAGCTAGCACAACAAAACTCACCCAAATCAGGAACCAAAACTAAACAAGCACAAGGAAATCCAAAAACTTCTGATCATAGGAGACTCCATGATTCAGGAGTTGATACCCATCTCCAGCCAGGGTGATGGTCAAATGTCTCCCAGGTACATCAGCATGGAGAGACACTGCCGCGTGACTAAAATTGTTCACAAGGCAGGAGAAAACATTGATGTCCTAGTACACATAGGGACTAATGATCTCGCCAGCCGGTCAGTTTAGAGACCAAGGAACACCTGACTAGGCTGGGTGACAAACTATCATATATTTCGTCCGGCATCTCCTTCTCTGAGATCCTGCCAGTCTGGGAGAGGGAGCAGATGGACAGAAGGTCAGAGAAGGGAGATAGGGAGCTAAACACGTGGCTCAGGACTGGTGCCAGGAAAAAGGACACAGATTTGTGGGGAACTGGCAACAGTTCTGGGGCGAAAGTTCTTTAAATTTGATGGACTGCATCTGATTAAAGAGGAGTCAGTGCATTGGGGCAGAAGTTTGCGTCTTTGCAGAATATTTAAACTAGCAAATGGGAGAGGGTGCAGCACCCTATCGTCGAATGGGAAGAACACCCCTCCCCTCAGCTAGTGGTCAAACAGGAGTTCAGCATGTTTGCCATTCATTTGCATCACCAGGTAAGAAAAAAGGTTTGTCTCCATACGATGCACAGAGTAATATGACTTCACTCAACAACTAACACACAAATCTGGCCAATGGAAAATCATGTACACAAATGCTCACAGCCTGGGAAATAAGATCCCAGACCTGCAGGCAATAATGTCAGGCTAAACTGGACATAGCAGCAATTAGTGAGGCGTGGTTTACCAGTAACCCACTTAGGAGACTTCAGTACCTGGCTATGTATTGTTGAAGAGACCGAGGTGCAAAAGGGGAGGAGTGGCCTGTATGTTAATGAAAATATCAAAGCTACAGAAATTCAGAATACACATAAGGAGCCAGAAGAACTGTGGGTCACCCTGGAAACAGGAAATGGGACAGCCATAAGAACTGGGGTTGTCTACAGGCCCCAGACCAGAGGAGGACATAGATACATTACTGTTAGAAGATATACAAAACATGACAGCTAAAGGGAGGTTCTGATAATGGAGACTTCAACATGCCAGATACAGATTGGTCAATACCAGTAGGAACATCTGCCAGAACTAGACTCATAGTGGATTCCTGCAGGAGGGCCTCAAACAACTGGTACAGCAACCCACAAGAGACAGGGCTATCCTAGATCTAGTACTGACTAACAAAGAAGGGATCACAGATCTCCAGGTAGAAGGTCACCTGGGGGCCAGTGACCATCACATGGTATGGTTCAGTTTGGCTACTACATCTAAATCATCCCATTCCAAGGCAAAATATGGGACTTCAGAGGAGCTGACTTTGATAAGATGGCCTACAGAGTTAAGCTAGCCCTGGCAAAAGAAACACAGGTGAGGGTACAGGCAAAGTGGGCAAGCATTAAGGATGCAATACTTGAGCAACATCCCATTGTGTTAGACAGAAAGGAAGTGCAAAGAAGAAGGAAACCACTTTGGTTCTCAAATACAGTAGCAGAAAGGTCAGAGCCAAAGGCTGGCCTTCAGGAAATATAAAGGGAACACAGCGGGATGAAGATAGTGAGGCATACCAAACTGCCCTAAGGGAAGCAGGTAAGGCAGTAAGGCAGGCAAAGTCCCAAACTGAGGAAACACTAGCACGAACAGTAAAATAAGGTGACAAGACTTTCTATAGATACATTAGTGAAAGGAGAAAGTCCAGAGGGTATTGCTAAGCTTAATGGAGAAAAGGAGCATGTGAGGAGGAGGACCTGTAAAGGCATCTATCCTAAATAGATACTTTTGCTCAGTATTTACTGAAGAGAAGGTAGGACAGGGCCCACAGCTCAGCATCATGGACACAGGGGAGGAGGTGAGCACTACTCCCTTCACAAAAGAAAGGGTCCTACAAGAGCTTGCTAAGCTCAGGGTGGATAAGGCAATGGGACCTGATGGCATACATCCCAGGGTACTTAAGGAGCTAAAGGAGGAACTAGCAGAGCCATTAGCAGAATTGTTTAGTGAGTCTCTGAGCACAGGAGAGGTCCCAGAAGACTGGAGAAGGGCTCATGTGATCCTGCTCCACAAGAGTGGTAGCAGGGAGGAGGCGAGGAACTACAGACTGGTCAGTCTTACCTCAGTAGTGGGCAAGATTATGGAGGCACTCCTTAAGGAAAGGATAGTGCAACACCTGGAATCCATAGGGCACAGGATCCAAGACAGCATGGGTTTACAAAGGAAGGTCCTGTCAAACTAATCTCATAGATTTCTTTGACTGGGTAACCAGAGTGGTGGACCAAGGGGGAGCAGTTGATGTCGCCTACCTTGACTTCAGCAAAGCTTTTGACACTGTTCCACATAGAAGATTGATAAATAAGCTGGGTAGGCTCAGGGTGGGTCAGAAGTTGGTCAACTGGGTGGCAAACTGGTTGACAGGCAGAAAACAGAGAGTGGTGGTGAATGGTATACAGTCAGAAGAGATGCAAGTCACAAGTGGGTACCTCAGGGATCAGTCCTGGGGCCAGTCCTCTTCAACATCTTCATTAGTGACCTTGCAGATGGACTAGAGGTAAGGCTTGTCTGTTTGCAGATGACACCAAGATCTGCAACAGAGTAGATGATGCAGATGGGGTGGGCAGAATGAGAAGAGATCTGGATAAACTAGCAGAATGGTCAGAAGAGTGGCAACTGGGATTTAATGCAAAGAGTGCAAAATCATGCACATAGGAAGAGAAACCCTGAAGCCACCTATAGGCTGGGAGGGAGTTGCTAGCAGTCACAAGGAAGAAAGAGACTTGGGCATCATCATCACTGATGACCTAAAATCCATCAAGCAGACCTCTAAAGCAGTAGGTAAGGCTAGGGGGTGTTAGGGTGTATTAGTAGAGTATCACAAGTCGTAAGAGGAGGTAATAATCCCTCTGTACAAGACACTGGTTAGGCCCCATCTGGAGTACTGCATTGCAGTATTGGAGCCACACCTTCCAAGGACATTAACCAAATTGAGGCAGTCCAGAGAAGGGCAGCAAAATGGTGCAGGGACTGCATCTGAAGACATATGAGGACAGATTAGCGGAGCTCAATATGTATACCCTTGAGCAAAGGAGGGAGAGAGGTGATATGATCGAGGCATTCAAACACCTTAAGGGCATAAACAAGGTGAAAGAGTCTAACATGTTTAAATATAAGAAAAATAGCAGGACAAGAGGACACAGCATGAGATTAGAGGAGGCTGATTAAGGGGAATGTGAGGAAATTCTTTTTCACAGAAAGGGTGGTGGATGCATGGAATGCTTACCACAAGAAGTGGTGGCTATGAATACAGTGCAGGGCTTCAAACAGGCATGGGATAGGCATAAGGGAGCAATACAAATGACTATGAATAGATAGGTCACTGACAGAGCAAAGGCCGAAGGCACATTTTATAAGGTAGAAAAAGAAATGGGCAGACTGGATGGGCCTTGCGGTCCTTATCTGCCATCAACTTCTATGTTTCTATGTTTCTATCTGTTGAAAAAGCCATACTGCACAATCCCAGTCACTGTTATAGACATTCTGTTCATCACTCTGGTTGTGTGGATTTATTGGGGCCCTCTCAGCAGGTTGGATCAAGAATATACCTAGCAGCCTCTACCCAGGACCTGGGTTGTGGTATTTACATGGTTTAGGTTGTTTGTTTCTGTACCCCACCTCTCTTCCTCTAGAGAATGAGCCAGGTATACATCCTAACACAAGGGTGGTACCTACTGTACCTTTTAGGAAAGTAAATAGTATGCAGTATATAGGCATCAGTGTTCCCAGATAGCTAGCTGGGGGAGGTGTTACAAATAATGGGGTGTGCACACTAGTTAAAGAAGTGGCCTGGGAGTTACACATGGAGGAATACAGCAAACTGCTCTATCTTGATAGCAAATACTTGTAGACAAACTGAAAAGATGCTACACCCCAATCCAACATTAGTAGTTCCAGGGCTTACCTATCCAGTCCCGTGCTATCTGACAATGTGAGTGGTGTGTATACCTGTAACACCCACTTCTTCTCAAAGAGAGGATCTGTTTTGAATGCTGGCACACATTTTCTTAACTTGTAAGTTGACCAGCATCTTGTTCTGACATCCTTGATATGTAAGTTTATGAGTTCAACCAGTGTCTAAGGACTAGTTTTTGATCAGTGCAGCCATCAACATTATGTGATGCCTCCTTTCTCTTAGAGGACTTGATGAAGGTCACCCACCATGCAGATGTTGATAATGAACAAATCTTGGAGGCCAAACAATGGGCCATTCAGGTTGGTATGGTCACCCACAGGTTATGGACCAGCTGCACTCCAGAAGACATGCAACAGTGTCGTTTGCCTTTTTTCATCTAGGACAGTTGTCTGATTGAGGTTTACCCATTTAAAAAGCTTTACAGGATTAAAGAAAGATAATTTAAAACATGGGACTGCATGAGTCTGAGTTATCATTTTATTGTACACATGGAGGTCTGTCCAAATCTTATCCTACCTGGGCTGAGTCTGTGGTATAACATCATTCCAGTATGGGCACATGTGCACAAAGAAGAGTTACTAAATGATTTATTTTGCTCTGTCTTCACCATAGAAGGGTCCTACACTAAGTAGGTCAGTACACAACACTACAGGAGTAGACACAAGACCCTTCACAAGGAAAGGGTCCTAGAAGAGCTGAATAGGCTCAAGATAGATAAAGCAATGAGGCCAGATGGCATCCACCTAGGTACTGAAGAAGCTTGATGCGACCTTGCCACACCACTGGCTGACCTTTTCAGCAAGTCACTGAAAAGCATAATGATACCTCAGGACTGGAAATAGGCAGCAGTAGTACCTTTACACAAAAGCAGAAACAGGGATGAGCAGGAAATTACTGACCTGTCAGTTTGACCTGGTGGTGGGAAAATGAATGAGTCTTGCTAAAGGAGAGGACAGTGAAGTACCTGGAGGACAGCAAAAAGATTGACCCCAGACAACAAGGCTTCACAGCAGGATACTCTTGTCAAACAAACATGATTGACTTTTGACTGGGTCACCAGAGCAGTCAACCAGGGAGGAGCAGTGGACATGGTGTACCTGCACTTCAGTAAAGACTTCAAACCACCACACATACACACACACACACACACACACACACAGAAGGCTAGCTAACAAATTAAAGCATACAGGAGTGGGTCAAAGATAGTAAACTGGATCACCACCTAGCCGCAAGTTAGGATGAAGAAGTGCTTGTCAATGTATCATTATCACGGGAAGGCAAAGTGACAAGTGGAATTCCACAGGGATCTGTGGTGGGACCTATCACCTTTAACATATTTATGTGGGATATTGCAAACTACTTGAAAGGAAGGTTTGCCTGTTTGCAGATGACACAAAACTCTGCAACAGGGTAGACACACAGGAGGCAGTGAAGGCATGGAAGCAGACTTGAAAAAACTTGAGGAATGGTCCAGGGATTGGCAGTTAATGTTTAATGCCAAAAGTGCAAGTTATGCACATAGGAAAAAAACCCAGGGATAAAGAACATACTGAGATGACATCAGTTAGGGAGACAAAAACAGAAATATACCTTAGAGTAGTCATCGCAGATGACTTAAGGATTGAAAACAGTGTGAAAAGTCAGCACAGAGAGTGAGTGACATCCTAGGCTGCATTGGTTTGAAAATTACAAGTAGAAAAAGCAAGATTATCCTTCCTTTCTACAGGTCATTGGTGAGGCCACATTTAAAACACTGTAGTCAGTTTGAAGACACCACCTTAAAAAGACATAGACCACCTGAAGATGGTACATAGAAGGGCTACAAGATGGTGCATGGAATGCATCATGAGCCTTAAAGCAAGACTCAGGGAAATAAATCTGTATACCCTTGAGCAGAGCAGAAACAGAGGAAATGATCCAAACTTTTAAGTACATTAAGGAATCAACACAACGCATGAAGCAGAAACCTCTTCCAACAAAAAGGAATGTGCGTACAAGGGCACAACTTGCACCTGGTGGAAGGCAGGTATAAAAGCAACCTCAGGAAGCACTTCTTTACAGAAAGGGTCATAGACCCAGGGCAGCCTACATCAGGAGGTGGTGGAATCCTAAATAGTATGCAAGTTCAAACTTGCATAGGACAAACATTGTGGACACATCTGGGCGCAGTTTAAATTGGGAGGTGGGCAGAAACATGGGCAGATTAGATGGATCATGCAGTCCCCATCTGCTGACATAATTCCTATGTTCTAGGTGCCACTGTATTTTCAAGCAGCCCTGGCAAAGATGTGGTTATATAAGTTCAAGATGACATGGGATTGAGTGGTCAATAGTCTAAGGGTGTTTAGTACTTTTTGATGGGGAGTCTCATGGGGCAGGACCAAATGTGTGTTAGCTGAAAGTATCTGAAGACCTCTGTATTATTGACCCTATATTGTGCTGGGAATAAAGCAAAGGGAGGGATGTGATTTATAAAGGGATGTCTAGACTCATCCATGCAGCCCACTTTATAGTCTGTCCCTCAGTCTTGAAGTTGGGGTTCAGAAAGATGAAGAAGAAGAAGAAGAATCAGCATTTATATAGCGCTTTCATACATCCAAAGCGCTTTACAAGCAATGCTAGACTGCTAGTGAAGTGACTGAATGTGTGGTGGCGGCCATATCACATCATCACCACACACAGTCTGGATAATTGCATGAACTGGTTTATGGGAAGGGAATGTTGGCCAGGACACCGGAATATTCCTACTCTTTGCAAAGAGTGCCCTGGGTTCTTTACTTCCCCTGGACACCCACCAGGACAACACCAGGATGGGCAGAAGGGACCTCGGTTTAACATTTCATCTGAAGGACAGCACACCCCAGCAGTACAGCACCCCCAATACTGCACTTTCGGATGCCAGCGATGTTTTAGGTGCAAGTCCAATCCCGGTGTGGGGCGAGAACCCACGAGCGTTCTGGTCAGAGCGGATGTGCTACCAACTGAGCCACGCTGACACCAGATGGGCTACATAGTTCCCTTAGTGGGTGGAATATGTAACATTCAGCACAATCAATGAGGGATGTATGGATAGTTGTGTATTTGAGTTTTTGGTAACTTAGTTGGGGCAATGTGTATCAGGGAGGATTGAGTCACACCTGATCTGGAGTGTAGCCCATTTGCTGTTGTGAGTCACTTGGGGGTATACTCCTGCATTGTTTGGTCAGGATTAATGAGGCCCCATTTGAGGTACTTACTTGCTTGGGTAGCAAGGTAGTAAACTTGAAAGTGAGGAAGGTGAAGACCACCCTACAGTTTATGTCTAGCCAGTTTGTGATGCTTTCTCCTGTGTCATTTGTCTGTCCATAGAAAAGCTGGGATTATCTGTGTGTATTTTGGAATCAGGTATTGGGTAGTACTGCATTTAACATGGTCAGGGTTATAATAGTCTGGGTAATATGTTCATATTGATTATGGGCATATAACCCTGAGCATTAGGGTAGGGACTTCCATCTCCACAGACATTAATCTATCATGGCTACCAGACTGTCAAGGTTGTCTGATTTTGTTTTGAAGGGCATCTGCTTAGTTCTATGCCTAGATAACACAACTTACTGGGGGCCAAGGAGAAGCCCAGGTGTGTTACTGTATGCTTATTTTCTGCAGTGCTTAAGGGTGTAACTTGGTTTTAGTGACATTTAGCTTCCAGGCTGACAGTGATCCAAAATCTGCAATCTCTTTTAAGGCTACCAGGATATAAGTTTGGGTATTAAGTAATATGCACAAAAGTATAGTCTGCATAAGTGAGAGCTTTTACTCAGAGTTGTCATAGGAATCCCTTATTACAGGGTTACTTTTGATATTGAGAGCCAGAAGCTTTAAGCACAGGTTAAAGAGCAAGAGGAAGGGCTATCCTGCCTGGTTCTCCTCTTTAGGCATATTGGGTCTTATGAACCCATTCCAGGCAACCCTAGCCTGGGGGCTGGTATACAGGGCTTAGATCAAGATTATAAAGACTCTGGGAAGCTGAATTTTCCCAGGGTTGTAAAAGAAAGGACCATGATATTCAGTCAAATGCCTTTTTTATCCAGAGACACCAGGGCAGCATGATCTCTTTTATCCCTGGACACGGAGAAGATATAGGAGAAAGATGTTTCGATGAGACTTGTTGTAGCATGAATCCTTCCTGTTCAGGGCCTATGAGGTGTTCCCATGCTTTATTCACCATATTAGGACTGTTGCCAGGATTTTGAGATCCTGATTTATATGGAAGATGGGCCAGTAGCTGGACATCGGGGCTGGGTCCTTACCTTGTTTAGGTATTACACTGATTATAGCCATCGGTAATGATGAGTCATGAAGGCCTTCTTTATGCATGTGCTAAAAGATGCGGGTGAGTACTGTGGACAGGTCTGACTCGACGGTCTTGTGTAGAACTCAGCCAGAATCCATCTGAACTTGGGGCCTTGTCTGATAGCAGGGATTGTATCATACTCAAAACTTCAGTTGTTACTATTGGAGCAGCCAAAAATTCCTGCTGTTCCTTTGAAAGGTTGGGATTTGAATTGTGTCGAGTAGGCCTCTGTGTCATGGATTGTAAGAATGGTGTAGTATTCCTGGTAAAGGTTTTAATAATATCCCTGGAATTCCCTTGCTATGTCCCTTGGGTGGGTCTTAGAGAGCCATCTTATTCCACTCTTAGGGCAGTTACTGTTATGCTAGATTTTGCTTTTTAATTCTGGGGACATAAGATTCCTCACCTTTTTCCCTTGGTCTTTATGTTTAACATGGGATCTAAAAATGGAAAATTCCACTTTTCCTGAGCATGTCTTCATATTTTGCTCCAGAGCTTGCAGAGTGAATCTTGTATGTTCTAGGGTGTTTGGAGAGAGTTTGACTTCAATGCTTCTGATTTGTTGTAGGAAGTTCTGGGTTTCTTTCACCTGTCTCTTTCTGTGTTGAAGCCAGTTAATATTTACCTCTGATGGTGCATTTACTTTTAAAAAGTTGTCCAGGTGTGTGTCACACCTTCATTCACTCTTATATAATTTTTATTGGTTCTTGTTTTTGGAGGTCAAATTATATAGCTTTTCTGTGTGATAAATGTATTCAAAACCAAGAACTGCAGTATAACATTAATATGATAAGTGAAAGGTTGGAGAAGTGGACAGCAGTCAACTTGAGTTAGCAGCAACATTGAGAACTCTGTCCAGTTTAAATAAAACTTTTATTGACAGGTAGAATAGTGTACCAGTAGAGGGATTGGGAAAGAGGAAAAATACAATGACAGCACTGACACAGAAAACACTGGTGGAGTGCTGTAACTACTATAAAATGAAGAGAAGGAGAAGCCCTAAAAACCAGTACCAGATAACCTTACATGAGACACTATAGTGACTGCTGGTGGGAGCACATCAATATCCTCCAGAAGTGTGGAACAAAAGCCTGCTGAAGGAGAGATAAGAGTTGATGGTTTGTCCTTTCAGATACCATCGACTAACAGCTTGGGATATTAGCTGAACCCATAACCAGCAGGGAGATGATGACAGCAGCATGAACACTCATAAAAATATTCCTAATCTGGACCAAAGACAAGTAATAATCATCAGAGATTCAATTATCAACTACGGAAAAATACATTTGTAGGGAATGATAAGGCAAATAACATGTTGAGCAGTTTTTCAGTAGCAGGGGTCAATGATCTGTGTAATATGGTAGACAATATATCTGCTGGAGCAGGACTGAGACCAACAGCAGTAGTACATGTAGGCATTAATGATTTAGCAAAAATTCATTGCATGCCTTCTAAAAGGATGTAATGAATCTGATGAGAAACTACAGGAAAAAGATGTTGAAATCTTGATATCAGAAATTTTACCAGAAACAAGAGTATCTGCATATAAACAAAAAAAGAGCATTGGCAAATGCATGGTTGAACAAATGGACAAAACACAGGGCTCTGCTTTATTAAACACTGAAATGTTTCATAAAAAAGAATGAACTTTATTGAGGGATGGACTTCACTTGAGCTTCAGGGGTAGAATATTTGGTATACTGTTACACGAATGAAATTGATAAACATTTAAACTGATCAAGGGGATGAATGGTTCTCATTTAAAGCCTAAGATATCCACACCCATAAGCAAAAGATAAGATCTAAGACTAATATTTAATGCTAGAAGCTTAAATAAAGATAAAATTGCAGAACTAGAGGTGATACTTGAAAAGAATGAAATTGGGATAGTAGGGGTAGTCAAAACTTGGTGGAACATGGACACTGAATGGAACCAGCACATTTCTTGGTATCAGCTCTTTAATAACAACAGGATAATTTGAGGGAGTTGCAATATATGTTGGGAAGGGATTGAATGCCAAATATTATTAATGGAAATGACTATGGTAATATTGAAGTTATTACTGTGGACATAAAGGACTGACAGGAAAACCATTCAAACTGATGGTCTTTTATAGGCTACCACACACTAACAGTAAGAGATACAGAATATTTTATTGAGAAGATTGCCACATTAGCTGAAGATACTGACATACTGATAATGGGAGATCTTAAAATTCCAGAAATTGAAGGAAACAAGGAAAATCATAATAACTGATTAGGAGCAAGATTGCAGGAGATGCTTACATCAGCAGGGATACAACAATGTATACATGAACCTACTAGGAGAAAATATCTTAGTCATTGTATTAACTAACATATCAGGTGATATTCAGAATATTAATATCCCCCAATAGGTACAAGTGACCATGGCACTATTTCCTTTATAATTAATGTGCCAGGAAAGTCAACTAAATGAAAGACAATTCAAATATTATATAATAGAGCTAATTATCGGAAATAAGAAATAAGTTAATTGAAATAGATTGGAGTATAATAATGAAGGAGTAACAACTGAGGAGTCTTGGGAAGTGTTTGTCAAGACAATAAATAAGTTAATTAACAAGAATATTCCTAAAAGAATGTTTGTCATAGCAGGGGCAAAAAACATCTTGGATAAACAATAAGATTATTAAATTATGCAAGAAGAAAAATAATTTTCAGAAAATGAAGATATTAAAGACAGTGGATAGTAGGGACAAATATAAGGAAGTACTGCAGAATGTAAAGAATGAAATAAGGACAGCTAAAGCAGCTGGAATGTAGACTACCAATGACAAAAATGATACAAAGAGCTTCTTTTCATTCATCAATAATAAAGAGGAGTAATAGGTCTGTGGGCACTTGATTATTGACAGTGTAGTATCTGATAAACCAGAGGAAATGACCCAAGAATTTAGTAGAGCATTTAATAAGGTGTTTGTCTAGTGAGATCATAGGGAGAAAATATTATGTCTGAAATAGGCACTGCATTACAGATTGATTTAATCACAGTTGATAAAGTCCCTAGGAGAATGCAAAACTCAAGGCTGATAAATCTGCAGGTCAGATGTGGTACATCCAATATTTATATGGAAAATCAGAGATGAGTTGGCTCAGCTATTACAATAATAGGGCAAAGTCAATGAATGAAGATTATGTACCTAGGGATTGGAGAACAGCATATGTTGGGCCTGTTTTTAAGAAGGAACAGGGCTGAAGCAACAAATTATCGACCAGTAAGCTTGACATCAGTTGTTGGTAAAATCATCAAAGGGATGCTATAAGAGGAGACTATTAATTATATCTTGGACATGGGGCGGGCTGATAAAACCCAGCAATGTTTTTCAAAGAATAGATCATGCTAGTCAAATGTAATTAGTTTCTATGAATATGTTGGGAAAATGTTAGATCATGGGAAAAACTGGATATGGTGATGCTGGATTTCAGTAAAGTCCTAGATACAGCCCTCAAGGGTTAGTGATTTCTAAATTAACAGACCTAGGAATTGACATCAGTATCATCAGTTAGATCAAACACTGGTTGATGGAAGAACTCAGTTAGTTAGAGTCCAGGTCTATTTGTCTGATTAGGTACAGGTCTCGAGTGGGGTGCCACAGGGATTGGTGCTGGGACCACTGCTGTTTAGCATTTCATTGGCGATTTAGACATCACTAGAAATAAATTAGTTAAGTTCACTGATGCCATTAAGATAGGGGTGGTGGTGAATACTTTTGAGGACAGATTACAGTTTGGTCAGGATTTATTCCATATATCTGAATGGATAAACAAAAACTACATGGGTTTCAATTTAAGTAAATGCATAATAATGCACATGGGTCAGAAATATTAAACAGAAATACTACATACAGGGTGTGAAAGTAAAGGACTCAGTCTGTGAGAAAGGTTTGGGGTACATATCAGAAATGATCTAAAGAAGGGTCTCATTGCAAAATAGTGGTGAACAAAGCAATGCACTTGATTAACTGTATCTGAAGAAGTTTTCAATCAAGAAATGAAGGAGTATTGAAGTCACTCTTCAAACCCACATAAGACCTCACTTGGACTATTGTTCTGCAGTCTGGAGTCCTATTTGAGAATAGACATAATGATGGTGGAAAAGCCACAAGGGCATGTACAAAACTTATAATAGGGATTGACAAGCCCTATGAAGAAAGCTGAAAGTACTATGAATATGGTCAAGGGATATTAGACGTGCTAGGGGTGATCTATTGTTATTGGACAAAATTATGAGTCAAGAAAAATTAAGATAAGATCTTGAATTACAACCTGAGGAACAGAACTATAATTTAGGAGGTCAAAGGCACCAGTTACAAGAAGCGTAATATAGGACAAACCTAAGGAAATTTAACTTTGGACCCAGAGTAATTAAATTATGGAATAAACTACCAGCTGAAGTAGTAGAGGCTTCTGGCTTTAATTCTATCAAGGCAAGATTGGATCAGCATATCTCAGTTGGTAACTGTGGTTTCCTCCACTGAAATAGTGGGGACAGCCTATATGGGCTTATGCCTTCTGGTTGTCTTAAAATTCCAATATGAACTCAGTATGAAATTTTTGTCTTTTAGGTTGCATGTTTAGTCTCCATTATAGATTTCTATCTGGACCCAGTGTGAGGGCTATTTGGAATGAAATGGGTGAATGATCAGACAGGACCTTGGTGAAAATCTGGCAGAGCTGTATATTGTGGAGGAGACTGGTGCTAATAAGAAGGTAGTCTATCCCAGAATATGAATTATGGGGCAAGGAGTAAAACGTGCATTCTCTATCTTAGGGGACTTGGTGTGCCAGGGTCTGTTAGACCAACTATGTCTGCCATTTGCCTCAGTGCTCTCAGCACCAGTGATAGACCCATAAAACTCAGTCCTGATCTAGCTAGGTCATTGTTAAAGGGAAAGTTCAGTACCCTGACAGTATCATAGGAAGGTGGGTGTAGGGGCAAGGATCATCACAAGTGAGGAGAAGAAGCCAGAGGTCTGCGTTTGGACTATAGATATTGCACAAGAGCACCCAGAAATTATCCAGTTTGCTTAGTAGACTCGGTTACCAGCTCTGTGGATCTATCATTTCTTGTTCCAGGGTAAATCTGATGCTTTTGTTGTACAGAGTTACTACACCTCTCTGCTGAGTGAAGACTCCAGCCTCGTATACTTGGCCCACTGAGTATCTTCAAAAAGCAGGAACTCTGTCTCTGCCAAATGTGTTTCATGGAGCACTGCAACCTGACTGCCTAATTGCTTTGAGTGTTTTAAACATTGATATCTTTTATTTTGCTTCTCACCTTTAACATTCCAAGATATAAAAAGTAAGTTGCTAATAATTATAGCTGTTGTGGTGTATTTTAACCAGGT
Organism: Neoceratodus forsteri; assembly: GCA_016271365.2. Classification (NCBI taxonomy): domain Eukaryota; kingdom Metazoa; phylum Chordata; order Ceratodontiformes; family Ceratodontidae; genus Neoceratodus; species Neoceratodus forsteri. Next base: position 761,983,217 of record CM028138.1, on the reverse strand, counting down.
TCTGATGACCCAAGGAGCTGCTCCTCTTTCTTCCAGTAATATACATCCCTAGGTTGCACTCCTATCCCCCATCCATGCAGTGCAAAACACTGAAGAATGAAACAAAGCACAAGTACATAAAGGATAAAACTTACCAAATGATGCCAAAGAATCATTTCATGGGTCCTCTGCCTGGAGGACATTATTCTTCCTGGTCCTATAGATCTTGCTCCTTGTAAAATTATCCATGATGGGCCACAGCAAGGAATTGATACCTCAGGGTCACTCCGCATTGTGCTATTCTTAGCAGCTAGGCTAACAACGCCAACCTAATATGTAGTAAAGGGGACATTATTGGGTTTGCTTTACAGCTCCACTAGAGTTATCTGCAGGCAGGGCATAGGCCCTAAGGTCACAGTGCCATGTGTAGTTGAGGCATAGTTCAGGAAGCTTAGGCACACCAAAGTTATAAAATTCCAAGTAGCATTTCATTATTATCAATAACAATAAAATAAAACATTAAAACTATGCAGGATAGCTGTTATACAGGCAGTTCAAACATACAATGTCCTTCATCAGAGGGTATCTCTAAATCTAGATCTCATTCATTTTCTCTCTAAACATTACTATCTTTTATAGGATGTTTTTGACCTGGCAATCATATTCTGCATCCTGTTCTTGTAAATTGCACCTCGTTTTCACACAATGTACCAACTTTTGTAAATTTTGTTCCTGTGAACAGTACATCCATTTTTTTCAACAGGTGCAATAATTTAAGACATTCTGCTAGAGCGGTTTTCCTGCTGATAGCTCTGCACAACGAGCTTGTGGAAGGTCAAAAGGATTCTCAAGGTCAACCCCTGTGTTCCAGCTTGCTGTCTTTAAAAAAACAGCTTTCTGCAATTCTTTTCAACAATATAACTATATACATTTATAAACCATGGGACCCCAGTTTCATATACAGATTCACATAAACATTTTCAACCACAGAGAAACAAGTGGAAAAAAAGAAGAGAACATTTTAGAATCAACATTTCATATAGTAATCAATGCAAACCATCCAGTCACTATGTAAACATAATAAAGTAAGTTGATCCATAAAGAATTCAGCTATCCATTACATCTTCAGACTGTGCACAGGAGCCTGTAAGAGAACATATCAAGAGATGTGAGGAAAGTTGGACACTGTTTCTCCTTTCCCCACCCAGGACTGCACATGTTGTCCGCCAAGAATTGGGTAAAATTCAAGGGTAACAAATAAAACAATATGTGAAAGTGGTAAGGGGATGATTATGCTTAGTATAGGTATTTCCTAAGCATCATTAAATGATTTCTTTAAAACAGACTCATTCCACATTTTCCATTAAATCCTGGTCTCCTTAGTACCCCAGACAAAATATAGATTCTTGCTCTTTTTGGTTCAATAAGTTATCGAGATCCCTCTCCTTAGATTAGGTGGGATTATCTCTAGTCTCATAACTTTTATCCTATGGATTTCATTCTGATCATGATTGTGAATATGGGCTGCTATGGCGTAATCAAGATTTTTGTTTTTATAGCCTAAGTATGCTCGAACAATCTAAATCTTAATTTGTGAAACATAAAATCTTTCACAGGAGCATTTCAAATGGTACACAACAGCAGCAGAATTACAATTAATGTTACCCCAGATTTCTTTCATTTAGACCTGTTTTTTTTTTAATCTGAGCTAAATTCCATCAGGTAGCACATGCGGCACATGCTGCAAGGTTTGCACTTTGTTTACTGGCCATAAGCAGAGTTTTCCTTTTGGTTGGTAACTCTGCACTAGAGAGTCATGCAAATTCTTGCCTCTCCTATGACACCCTTAGAGGTTTATTTAGTACATTCTGTTGCCATGTTGTACCACTCAGAATTGGCAGGATGTTTCTGACAATGTTCACTATTCCTTTGAGCCCCCATCCCCCAACAGGTGTTTACAAACATCAAAGATGGGTCCATTTTCTTTTCTTATTTTGGGGAAAAACAGTGCACCTCTGTTCATACAGTGTACCTCATAACTGCCCTCTCAATGTCTATGAGACTGTACTCCCAATCTAGTAGCTTTACTAGTTAGTTCTTGTACACCACTAGATACCAGAGTTTAATTCAGATATATATTTTTACATTGGGGTGGCGATCTGCGATGGGGTGGAAATACTAGACACCAGGATTTATTATATATATGTATCTTTACTGGGGTGGCAATTGGCGGAGGTGGGGCAGACCACTAGACACCAGGATTTAATTTTAAGACATATATTTATTGGGGCTGGTGAATGGTGGGGGTAGGTCCACTAGACACCAGGGATTTCATTAACGATAATCATATATTTTTTACACTCGGGTCCACGATCCCTACTACTATTAGACAGACATCAACTTTTGCTGTGGTTGATCTGAACTCTGCAAATTGGTGAATTGCATGAATTGTGCATTTCTGAAAGTGAGCACCATTCGTGAAATAGTTCTTGAGAGCAGATTTTGCCAACTTCACACATCTCTAATTGGAACTGCCTCTGGGTATTGAGTAGCATAGTCACATACTACCACAATAAATCAATTACCTTTTTACTTTTGTCTGAGGCACCAACCACATCCATTGCAATTCTCTCAAAGGCAAGTCTATCAAAGTTAGGGGCACCAGGGCACCTTGTCTGTTTTAGTTACCAGGCTACTTATTGATATTCAGCACAAGAACTGCAATAGGCAGCAACATCCTCATAAATCCCAGCCCAGTAAAATTTGCACAACAGTCTGTAAAGGTACAGTCCCTCCCAGGTGACCAGCCATGCAGTGGGATTATCATGTGCCATCTGTAACAACTCAGTGCTAGATTTCTTTGGTATGGCCAGTTGTTCTTTTCTTCTTGCATCTGAGGAGTAACCCAAACTCTGTATAGAAGCCCATTTCATTTTTAAACATCGATGCACCTTGTTTATTTAACCCCATTTGCTTAAAATAACCTTGGAGAAACATTGCTAGTTTGCTCAGAAACAAAATCGCAATCAGTTATCAATTTAGTTTCAACATTTTTATATATCATCCCTTTGGTCCATCAGTCTTTTGTTGCCACTGTTTATTTCCAGAGTCTTCTTTCTTCCCTGGACTTCCAGATCTTGGAGCTGGGCTCAAACAAGTCAAATCAAAGGCAACAAAATAGAAAGTGACCCCAACATCTGAGGTTTTCTTTGCCTGTGTTCTTGTAATCACAGTTGATGAAACAGCAGGGTTTACTCCTTTGTGATTTAATTTGCAAATCCTGGAAAGTTGTTTACAATAATCACATGTACAGATAACTAGGTACTACCCACTTTCATTTGGTGCAACACTCAACTAATACGCATAATCACTTGGATGATGGGATAGTATTGAGTGTCCCTGTAGATGCAGATGACCCCAGTACCTGATCCTTTTGCACAGTGTTTTCTCAGAACTTCAGCATTTACCAGGGTCAGTCAGCTTCCGATTCTGTAAATCCTTCATAGTTTTATCCTACACCTTGACATTTGTTAAATACATGCCCCAATTTGTAAAGGCCAAATGTGTTTAAGTGTTACCCTCATTTTATGGCAGTTTCTTGCAATATGCCTGGATTATTACAGTTATAGCAAATAAAATCTTTGGGTGCATGAAGTTTGTCATGTGCACTGCTGCTGCTATTGGGGGGTTATGAGCGGTGTTGACAAATTTCAACAGGGTTCATAACTTCATTGTTTCTTAATATTTTACACCACATTTTCAACATAGCCATCTTATTGCAGGTCTCTGCTTCCAAGATCTGTGTCGAGAGAACTTCTAGTGCAGATTTAAAGCTTTTAAATTACTAGCCATGTACAGAAGGGAGTTTTGGGTTTACCCTAGTGCTTGGAAAAATCTATCCAGGGTATTGAGTCCTATCCACAGTCAGGCGGGGTAGTGGGAGAGTCATCCATCTTGTGTTGCTTTGTAGCTTGGAAGTGGTCCTGCTGAGGGGTCTCCATGGAAGAGGTATGTGTACTTATGGATTCCTCTGACAGTTTCAGGTGTAACATGATTTCCAAGTTATGGTGTTCTAATGCATGAGAGTTGTTTGAGGGATTTAAATTTAGTGCTATTAGTGCAGTTTGGCTGGTTCTTATGTCTGCCTGATGTGGAGTTAACACAGGAGCATTTTCCGCTGTTAGAGCATCATTTGCATCACCAGCTCAAGCTGATTTTGAGACTCTTCTTGGCTCAGGCTTGGGCTGCATTGTGTCACCAGTTCATGGCTCGTGGTCAGACTCTGGCTCAGTCTCAGTCTCTGTAACCTCAGTCTCACTACTTTGTCATCTTTGTCATCTTCATTGGTCATACTCCTCAGGGACTGTTTGCCTCTCATGTATTTAATCCTCCTCCTCCTCCAGGGCTTCTGTGAGTCCATTTCTTTTGTCAGGCCTTGACAGACCATCCTCCCCTTGGCACAGCTCATGGGAGCTGATGCCCAAGAAATTGCCACATGTTGAGGTGCTCATACTTTCTAGCTTCACTGCACTAAGCTGTGTTTCTAGAAGTAAACAAACAGTTCTAAAAGATGTAATCTTTTGTATGCAACACTCCTTTAGCTCCCCTTTCTATGTTTAGGGGTCCTGATGGTAATATGGGGAGTATAAAATCAGAAACTATCCAGGCATAAGACCAAAAGCTCAGAGAAATAGAAGGCTTGCCTTGCCTGCAGATCAAAAGCAGTTTAGTGCAGATGGCTTTCTCACACACCAGGCTACAGCTTACCAGTAGCTGTAACTTAGACTGGGCCAGGGTAGACAGAGGCTGGAAATGGTATTCTTTGGAGGAAGAATATCTTTAGTTCATTCAAATAACCAAGTACACATGAAGTAAAATAACAAAGTAATTTAATTTGGTTTCTATTTAAAATAAATAAATCTAATGCAGCTGCATGGACCCAAGAGACAGAACAGGCCAGAGGGCATTCATAGGAGAGACTAAACAGTACGAGCTGGTACAGATGCTTTAAAGGTCTGAAGTAATAGACCAGTTAAGGACTCCACGCATGTAACCTGAGCCAAAGTGAAGCCCAAGTTTAGAGAGTACAATGCATAACCTAAACAAGTACTTGAGAGTACCTTTCTCCCCTCCCAAGTAACTGATACTGGGATGTGGCCTTTAAATCCCCCACTGCCACCCTGAAAATCTTGACAGAAAACTAACCAGTTTGCAACCTTCTTCCAACAGAGACAGGATGCTGCTTAAACTATAACATGTGTGACTTGGCTCCTTCTTTAAAGTTGCTCTTTCTTTGCATTGCATCAGTGTTAGTGGCTCAGTAGGTAGCCCACTCGCCTCTGAAGCCGGAAATCAGAGAGCTGTGGGTTCAGTTCCCACATCTGACACTTGGGTTAATATCCCAATACTGACACTGTAGTGCAACATGAGAGGGTGCTGCACTTGGAGGTGCCGTCTTTTGGATGAAATGTTAAACCGAGGTCCCATCTTCCTGGATCGGTGGTAGTTCAGGTGGATGTTAAAGATCCCATGGCACTTATCAAAAGAGTAGGGGTAGTTTATTAAAGAAAACATAACATCACAAAGGAAAGTACAAGTATAGAAAAATACCATAGTATGATAATAACAAAAGCAATTTCAGAGAAAAAGGAGAACAACCAAAGAAATATAACATGTCAATACATTATATAGTAATAAAGTTTTGCCAAAACAAATCAACTTTAGATTTGGAGAATTTATCCAAATCCCTAGTTTTAACAGAAAATAAACCATTCTCAATTTGTGTAAACAAAGTGTGAGGTAAAACAGTTAGTTGTTGAAAATAAATTGACAACGAGCCTGCCAAAGAAAATATTGTATAAATGCAAAAAACACATTCAAGGTACTTCTATGATAATGATACAGATCCCAGTATAATTGCCCAAAACTATGGTCTGAGTGCGTGCGGTGGCTAAAAAGGGAGGTTTCAATGTACAGCAGCGTCCTGCCAAAAGGTTTTACTAAAAGGGCATGAAACAAAAAATGAACCATAGTTTCTTCACAATTAACACGGTGGGTCATAAACAAAATCGTTCCATAGTAGGTTTGTATTTTAAATTATCACGAACCTAACCTTCCCTGTATAGAGATCCATACATTGATACATAGATACATAAACAGTGTCGGCAGATAAAGGCCTATGGGCCACCCAGTCTGCCTATTTGAGCTTGTAAGTTCAGTTTGTTTTCCTAGAAGTCTGTTGCCCTTACCCTGACCTCCAGAATTCCTTTATGTCTATCCCATGCATTCTTAAATCCCGTGATTGTTTCAGCCCCACCACTTCCTCTGGCAGGGTGTTCCACTTGTCCACCACCCGTTCTGTGAAGAATTCTTCTCATGTTTCCTCTGAATCATCCTCCTCCAACTTCATCCCATGCCCTCTAGTCCTGGAACATCTTTTTGCTTAAAAATAGTGTTTTCCTGCACCCTGTTCCTCCCTGTAAGATACTTGTATGTCTCTATCATATCCTCTCTCCCTCCTCTCCTCCAGGAGTACATGTTCAGTTCCTTCAACCTGTCATCATAGGACTTGTGATGCAATCCATGCACCATTTTGTTGCTCTCCTCTGAACCTTCTCTACCCTGTCTATGTCCTTACGTAGGTATGGTCTCCAGAACTGTACACTGTACTCCAGGTGGGGCTCACTAGTGTCTTGTATAGCAGAATTATGACCTCCCTTTTCCTGCTGGTGATGCCCTGCCTAACATCCCAGCATCCTATTTGCTTTACCTGCTGCCTTGTCACACTGTTTCCTCACCTTGAGGTCATCAGAGATGACAACCCCAAGATCCCTTTCCTGCTTGGTGCATGCTATATCCTCACCCCCAACTGATATATTGTGCCAGGGTTTTTGTGCCCCATATGCATTATCTTGCACTTCTTTGCATTGAATTTCAACTGCCAAACCCTGACCATTCTTCAAGTTTCTGCAGGTCTCTTCTCATTCTGTCTCCACCCTCTGGTGTGTCTACTCTGTTACAGAGCTTTGTGTCATCAGCGAACAGTGAAATTCTGCCTTCTAGGTCCTGCTAATATCACTGATGAAGATGTTGAATAGGACTGGTCCCAGCACTGATCCCTGTGGTACCCCACTGGTCACTCTTCCCTCTGTGGAGTGACAGCCATTTACCACCACCCTCTGTGTCCTGCCATCCAGCCAGTTACCTACCCACCACACTACTGTCCTGCCCACCCCATATTCCCCAGTTTGTGTAATAGTCTTCTATGTGGCACAGTGTCAAAGGCCTTGCTGAAGTCCAGATAGGCCATGTCCACTGCCCTCCTGATCCACCTCTCTAGTCACCCAGTCAAAAATTCAATGAGGTTGGTCTGACATGACCTCCCCTGGTGAAACCATGCGCTTGGGTTCAGTAGTCCATTGACAACCAGATGTTCCATCATTCCCTTCAGTAGTGCTTCCATGATCTTCCCACTACTGAGGTGAGGCTGACTGGTCTGTAGTTCTCTGCTTCCTCTTTGTTCCCACTTTGTATAAAGGGACTACATCTGCTGTACTCCTGTCTTTGGGTACCTCCCTGTTTCCAGTGATCGGCTAAACAGGATGGCGGAGGTCCAGCCACCACCTCTCTTAGTTCTTTAAGAACCCTGGTGTGCACCCATCTGGCCCCATTGCTTTATCAACTCTTTACTTCCAGTTCCTTCAGGACCCTTTCTGGTAAAGGGACTTGTGTCCATTTCTGCACCATTCTCACCCTTGTACTCCTTCAGACCCATTACCTCCTCTTCCTCAGTAAAGACTGAGCAGAAATACCTGTTCAAAATGTCAGCTTTACTGTTGTCATCCTCCACGACGCCCCATCCTCCCCTTCAGTCTCACAATCCCTCCTTTATCTTTCTTTTTCGCTTATGTACCCGTAAAAGGTTTTGTCCCTCTACCCACTGATTTTGCAATGTATTCTTTTGTCTGAGCTTTGGCTTCCCTTACTGACCTCCCTGCCTCCCTTTGCTTCTCCTGGTACTTCTCCCTATCCCTTCTGCCTGTGTCTTTTGTATTGCCTGAATGCAATCTTTTGGCTTTCACTTTCTTTGCTACCTCTTTGGAAAACCATAATGGTCTCCTCTTCCTTTTCCTCTTGCTAACCTGCTTAATGCATAATTCTGTTGTTCTTGTAATCCCCATTTAAATACTGTCCACTGTTCCTCATCCCTGATTCCTGTTGCATTCCCTTAATGCCTCTTTCAAGTATCTCCCTATTTTCCCAAAGTCTGCCCCCTAAAATCCAGGATACGTGTTTTTGTGTGGTTTGGTTCTGCTCTTTCTGTGATTTCAAACCACAATGACTGGTGGTCACTGTTTCCCAGGTGCTCCCCACTGTTACCCCCATCACACTGTCCCTGTTTGTGAGCACAAGGTCCAGTATTGCCTGCTGCCTAGTTGGTTCCATGACCAGTTGCTTGAAGAAGGCACCCTGAAGAGTCCAGGATAAATCTGCTCTAGTTGATGCTGCTGCTGGGATGCTCCAGTCACGTCTGGAATATTGAAGTCTCCAACCAGTACTACCTCACCCTTGTCTGCCATCCTTTGGATGGCTAGCATCAACTCCTATCTGTTTCTTCCTCCTGGGCTGGTGGTCTATAGACCACACCTGTGCGGATGGCTGGCCCCATTTTCCTTTCCAGCTTAACCCACAGTATCTCTCCCCATTTGTTCCTCCTGGATCTCTGTGGCCTTTATGTCATTTTCACATACAGTGACCTCCTCCTCCCTTCCTGCCTGCTCTGTCTCTTCTGAATATGTTGTAGCCAGGTATGGTCATCTCCCAGTCGTGGTTATCATTACACCAGGTTTCAGTGATGGCCACAATGTTCAGGTCTGACTGTAACATGACAGCCTCCAGATCTTCCATCTTGTTGCTAAGGCTCCTGGCATTTTCACACATGGCTTTCCATGATTTGACCTCCTATACTGTTCACTGTTCTCCAGCTCCTTCCTTGGTTGCAATTTATCCTGGTTCTTCTTGCTGTCTGCCTTCTGCTGAATTTTGCCCTTTCTGCTTATCCACCTCTTGGGCACTAATCTCCATCTTTTGCACACTGTTTTGCAGAGATAGCCACTCCTCTGGTTCACTGGTTCCACTGCTAGCTGTGGGGTGAGCAAGTAGGTACCCTCCTTGCTGGCCTGTCACCCTCTTTACTAGTTTAAATGCTTGTCAATGTAGCATGAAACTTATCATTGAGTGCTTGGATTCTCCAGGATGGATGCAGGCCGTCAGGCTTGAACAAACCTCCATCCCTCCAGGTGGGTCCCCAGTCACCAATGAATCCAAACCCTTCCTCACAGCACCAGTTCTTCAACCATGAGTTAAAGTTCCTGGTGCATGCACTCCTATGCTCTCCCTTGCCTTTCACAGGTAGTACTTCTGAGAAAGTGACAGAAGTAGCTACTTGCTTGAGACCCCTCCCAGTTTCCTAAACTCTTCCTGAACTTCCTTTGGCTCCCCATTTGCCAGGTCATTAGTACCTAGGTGGATAATGACATCCAGCTCACCTCCATCTTGCCTTCCCAGTGATCCCCAGGATCTTCCTTCCATCCCTCCATGCCGTGGCACATGGTAGGCACCTCACCTCCCTGTCCTCCCCTCCTGTGTTCCTAGCTGGATCCCTCTTATGATGGAGTCCCCACCAGATTCACTTCCTCCTCCTCTGGGGTCCACTGCTTTCCCCTGAGGTCACCTCCTTGGCTAACCTCCACATCCTTTCCTTCCACTTCTCTGGGTACCTCTATTTGGTTGTCTTCATTTGCCAGTGTGGCATATGAGTTCTTGAGTGGAATAGGATCTGGGATGTGCCTCTGCCTAACTGCTCTAACCCTCCCTGAGCCCACTGTCATCCAAGTGCTCCTCGTTCTCGGCATCCTTTGAGGCAGTGGCATTGGACTGGGTGGTCCCTGGATAGGGGTGATGGTGCTCCTGACCCAGTTTACTTCTGCTCTGAGTCTGGCTACCTCATCCCACAGTCCAGAGAGAGATGCATGCAGATAGGGCAGCACCTCAGTGTCCAGAAGGTCTGCCTGAATATGGCTGCCCACAGCCACTGCATTGCACCACTCCCACATTATGCTGTAATTCCTCTACTTGTCTGCTACTGAAGCTCTCCTAGTTCCCTTTTATTAATTTGCTGTACTAAAATCCTGCCACTGATCCTCAGATAATTTTTTTTAAAGAAAAGAAACCAATAAATAAACAAATGAGTCAAAACACTTGTCGTACAATATCCCAGATATGTGGGGATCCTAAAATCGGTCAGTTTCCGAAAGAAAATCATTTGAGTAGGTACACATTCTGGAAAGAAGAACACATTTCTGCACTTCAAACACAACAAACCTATAAAGGTTTTCCTAGAAAGAGTGAGCAGATGTGGAAACGATATCTTCCATTGCTGTAGTTTCTTAAAAATAGCAATACCATAAGAAGGTAAGGAATCTGACAATAATATTTAGGGAAGTAGCGACCATTCATTTAAATAAGTAAACCACAAAAATTGGACCATAGTTGCCAAGACATTGTGGGAGAAGACCAAAGATAAGAAAAAGAGTCAAACAAAAAAGGGTGATAAAAACAATGGGGTTAATCATGCCCAGTCCTCCCTTATTAATGGGAAGATAAGTAATATCCCTCGCACTGGGTTCAGTCTATTACCCCACAACATCTGAAAAATACTAAATAACCTAGTCTCTAAGTGAAGAGAGGTGAAAACATAACTTAAATATAAAAACACAGGTAACACAAATTTTTAATAATAGCAATCCTTTTTTTTCAAAATTTCACCTCTTCCATCTATGGATTTAAATTCTCCAATGTACAGCTGTTTTCCCAATTATGAGTAGCTAAATCTCCAGCTCCAAACCAAATGCCTAAAATCTTACGAGAGATGAAGCTACAGGGATACCCGTAATAATAGAAGGATCTAAATGTGTAGACTGTAAGATAAAAATAAAACTCTTATGCATATTGATTTGGGCTCCTGACAATGTCTCAAAAGCAGAAAAAATGTGCAATGCGTTCAGTAAAGAAGGAATATCACCCAGTAATAAAGTGATATCATCTGCATACATGATTATTTTTCCACTGGTAAAGTAGAGGAGGGACAATCCAATAATATTCATATCCCAAATAATCTGTCTAACAACAGGGTCCAAAACAAAACAATACAAAAGTGGGCTTAATGGGCAACCCTGCTGAACTCCAATTGATATAGGTACTTCTGTTGCCAAAATATCCATAACCATGGGAACACAACTAGCTGTTATATAAAGTGGAAATCCAATGAGCGATGGGAGGAATACCATAACGTAGAAGTATGGAAAATAAATAGTTATGTTGAACTCTATCAAAAGCTTTGGCTTGATCCAAAGCAACAATATATCCTGAAATATGACCTGTATTACTAAGTTCAAATAAATCTCTTAAAGATATAAATTATGCTGAATTAGTCTATGAGGAATGGCACGTTTGGACTGGGTGAATAAGAGACCCGCCACTAGTAATAATCCGTTATTAAGAATTTTGGTAAGTATTTATAGTCGCTATTCAACAAGCTAAAGGCCTCAATTAGATAGTAAGGCCTTGTCCCCAGATTTATATAGAAAAAAGGGTGAAGTATTAAACCCAGAGGTTTCCATGAAGAAAACAATAAAAATTAAACACTTTAGGCAAAAAGTATATCATGTGTGGTAAAAGAGTTTATAAAACTCATTGGGAAGGCCATCCCACCCTGGCGAGGGTATCCTTACTTAATTGTGTTATTGCTAGTTCAACTTCCTGGAGAAGAAATAGGCTGAATTAATGGAACTATTTGAGAAGTGGACAGGTGAGGAACAGGAGCAGTGAAACCAGAATGATCAGGAAAACAGGGTGGGGTCATCCTGAAAGGAGGCTGTAACATGTTGTTGAACTAAAGTCAACATATCCATATCTGTGGTGAGCATAATACCAGTAGGTGCAACAAGCTGAGTCATAAGTGTGGCCTCTAACCTGTGTTTACATGCCATAAAGGGGTCAGAAGCAGGAACAGTCTTAGTACCAAATTTAAACTCTAAGTCCAGGGACTTTGCTCTATCATATTGATAGGATTTCATCTGTTCCTTCAGAATTTTAATTTGAGGAAGCAAATCTCAGGAACCTTCAAAGGGAAGACATCAATTTATATAATTGATTACGAGCAAGCAAATACTGTATATATTTAGAGTTAGCTGTAGCCTTTCCAAATGAAAGGAAAAGTTTCTTCAATTCTCATTTGTGTCCATCCACCAATTCAAGGAATCTGAGTATGCACAGAAAACAGATTCCTGTATGAAAAAAAATTCAGTGTGAGAAAAAAATAAGGGGTATCAAAAGGCATATTCAATCTCCAGCGATTATATTTAAAAAAATCTTGGGAGGGATAGAATGCAGGCTAAAAGAACAAAATAGCATATTACGGTCAGAAAACTCAGAAGGTTGAGATTGGTAAGAAATGGGATGAAAGTGTTGGGAAAGAAAAACATATCAATTCTAGTGGCGTAAATGAACCTATGATAGGTAGCACCAAGACCCTTGGGGTGTAATATACGAAAGCATCCTGCATATTTGAGTCAGTAAGGGTTTGTTTCAGGGCATTAGAATCACAGTACATTTTCTTCCGGTGGCTCCAGTCAAAGGTAACTAACGAACAATTAAATCCCTCCCAAATGACAATCATTTTGCTGAAAAGAAATGGTCTAATATCACCAAATAATGCAACCTGGCAGACTTTGTTTGTGGGGCATAAAGGTTAATAAGACGGAAGGAAAAATCTCCTATAGAGCCATCCAAAATCAAGGCCCTACCAGGGCAAACATCTATTAACTGAAAAATATGAATATTGGTGGATTAAAAAGAATGCCAATCCCATCAGCAGGTTCTAAGCCAAAAGACCAAAGAGGGACCCCAATGCCATCGCCTTTTAAGTTCATCAAGCTCAGTAAGTGAGGAAAGACGACATTCTTGAAGAAGAATAATGTCCACAGGAAGGGTTGAAAAATTGGACAAGACAGAAATCTGCTTCCTATATGATTTTAAACTGCAGACATTAAAAGACAGGAGTCGTAATGTGGTCATAAGATGTCATAGTTCAGACAGGTTCCCCTTTTAAACTATTACTTGCTTTCCTTTTTTCCTTTCTTTCCTTTTTTTCTCTTAGCCAATTCTGTAGATCTACTATCCTCATCTTCTGAATTATCTCAGATCTATGGAGTGTCAGTTCTAAGTCGAGTCCCCAAATCTTCTTGTAAAGGCAAAAAAATGCTAGAAGTTGGAAGAGGGCTGGGAGTGGGTAACTTTAGGGAAGATCTGGTAAATCTCAGCCTTTCACAGTCTCAAAAGTGGGGGGCATTGTAGGTCTGTCAGGCAAGGTCCCTAAGTCAGAGGTTTGAGGCATAGTAGAAGGAGGGTCAGATGCAGCCACCAATGGTATAGTTATCGGTGCAGTAGATACAGAAGGACCAGGATCATGTAACTTATCCTGAGCTTGAGTACCAAGTCATCGTGGTCCCATCCTCGTTCTATTGGCGCTTGGCCCAGGGGCATTGATGAAAGGCATGCCCTTTCTCGTCACATAAGTTACACTGGAAAATGTTCTGACATAGGTCCATTGAATGTCCATACCCCCACAAAGTGAACATTTCATCATGTCACAAGAGCTACTAATGTGAGTGCGGAACAGCATTTATAACAAGCCGGGTCTGACCATTATAAAACACCCCCGTCTTTCCCAAGAAAAAACTATTAGGAAGATGTATTATATCAGAGTTTACCTGGAACAATTTAACTTTAATCCAGCTTCCAGTCAAATACCCTCCAAATCTAATAAGGCTTCAGGAGGGCCTAAGATATCGCAACGCTTCTGCATCCAGTGGTAAATATCACTGATGTTCACCCCTTCATTTCTGAACATAACAGTGACATACCTAATTTGTGGTCTAGTAAGAGGAATGGCTAAAAAGGAAGCCATAAGGGGTGGTTTTAAGAACAGAGTATTTCTCCCAAAATTTTCCAAGCTATTATTAAGTCTGAAACTTATATCAAGGAATTCTCCCTGAAACATGAATAAGTGCAAAGAGGTCCGAAGGAGAAAAGACATAGAGACCTTAAGCAGAGTATTGGCAATATAATACCTATCAGGATGAGAATTTAGACCCTCTATATCTCAATCTAACAGCGTTTCTCCTGGGAGCCTGTTCAAGTTTGTGTTTGAACAGGTCTGCCATAGGCAGGAGGTTGCAGAACCTGTACATGAATTAGAGACATTATCTGCTGCAGCAGGAACCATAAGTCCCCCACCACTACAGGTACACTGGGACTACCAGTAGCCTCCTTGTCCTGCAACACTGGGTGCACACCATTAGTAGAAACAGTAGGTCAAACAATGTCAATACCTGAGCTCAGGGAGGTGGCATGCATAGGAAGTATAGGAGACAGGCTTCCAAGCAGGGTCAGGCACCCAAGTTCCCAAAGCATTCTGAGTCCAGCCAGCGTTTAACAAGGAGTCTTCCTCTGACCAATCTTTAGAAATAAAGGAATCCTGAGATTGTAGTCCAAATTGTTCTCTCAAGGTTTGCGAAGCAGTAGGTATCCGCACTGGAGTAGCAGGAGGCTTCGAATCGGCGGACCGTCCATAGATGCACCAGAAACGCATCATGCGTTGAAAGAGGTCCATAAGGGAAACAGGAGGCACAGAGTCTAAAGGTCCCAATGCGGAAGTAGACACAGAATCAACTGTTACGGGAGTAAAGTCTCGAATCGGCTGCACACCGATTACATCCGTGGCACTACACGGCTTCTCCAGGTTTGTAGAAATATCATCCATAATAGAAGTGGTATCCATAGAATCAGTAAAAGTATCGCTAAGCGGGAGCATCCTCACCAGCATCCATCTCTCGCAGGAGAACAGAGCTTCTGCCATAACGAGAGAATGTTCAGCCTCTACTGGCCACAAAGCGCCAGCAGAGAAGGGGCAATTTTATTGAAATAAACACATAAAAAAGAAACACAAGAAAATGAGAATACATAACAAATAACACTCAAAACCAGATAAAGGACAAGCCGTAACATTATACTCCAATTGTTACAATAGAAAAAAAACATGCCCACGAAAACCATAACAAAATCATTCACCCCCTACCAACTCATTTGGGCTCCTAGATGAAATTTATGCTACCCTATAATATAATATCTAGTCCTTAGTTCGTTATCCACAGCTAAATATTAACTTCATATGTAATTTCATATTTAATTATTAATGGGTAAAGGACTATGACACAAACAACTCTATTTGTATTTAATGATATGTGAAAAACCTTTCCACCAAGCTCTAACTTTCTTCACATTATACAATTGTGAATCTGAAATAAATACCTTATTTAAAACATTAGTTACATATTCTCTAAAACCCTGAGCTGAGGGCTTCTTTGATGTAGAACCCATTGGCATCTTGTTTGCCATAAGCCATATCTTAGGCTAGCAAAGAAGACCTGCAAAGTCCCTTTTTCGTACTTTGTAAACATAAAGGAAAAGATCCAATTACCAAGATATCATAAGTAAGCCTTGACAACCATGGAAATTCCATACTTTAGCCAAATATTCCCAAAATTTAGATGACACTGAGCACTGTAGAAAGAAATGTTCTATTGTTTCCTCTTGATTTATACATTCTATATAGGACAAATTCTCTTCTCTGGCTTTATATTTTGCTGTTCCTCTAACATTTAATTTTCCATATAGTGTAAGCCATTGAGTTTCCCACATATAGTCTGGTAATCTGGGGTTGTTTAGCTGATTCAAAATGTCCTTATTCCATTTAATAGGACAGTTTCTAAAACAAGGTACTGCTGAGTAGTTCACAGCCATTAACTCTTTATATAGTGTCCTTGAAGAACACCTTAAAATTTGATGTTTGTTACCTTCCACTTAAATAATTTCTGTGCAGCCGGCTTGAAGTAATCTGGCAGAGATAAATGCGGGACAGTTTTGGAGCACATTGTAACCAGGCTGTAAAGTAGCGCCTCATTAAACTATTAAAAGGGGACCTCCTGACTGCTTGACCCACCTAAAACATTTTTAATGAGCAGGAAAAAAACCAGAAACAGAAAAAACTGGATCCACCATTCCAATCCCTCTTTTCTTCTCTAAGTATGTAAAGCACCTTTTAACGGGTTTAGTCTATTCCCCAAAGTAGCTGAAAACAAATACTATAAAGTCTAGTATCATATTTAACTGGTAAGGGAAGACTGCCGCAATATACTGTAGACTGGGCAGGATAAATTGTTTTAAAACCTGAATTCTTTTCATTTTGGAAAATCTAAACCTTTTCCATCTGCTGACCTTGCCCTCAATTTTATCCAACACCAATGTCCAATTATCCTCTGGACAATTCTGTGGACAAACTTTACTCCCAGGATTGTTAAAGGCTCTGAAGTTATATTAATAGAGTTCCAGACAATCGGGTTTTGATAAGTCACCTAATATTAAACCCTTAGTTTTATTCAAGTTAATCTTTGCATTGGCTACCAAAGCGTATTCCTCAAATTTTGCAAAAAACTTTTGAGTTGTGAAATTTCTGTAAAGAAAAGGCATACATCATCTGCATATGCTTGGATAGTAATTGACGAATTAGACTCCAGAATACGTACCCTTGCCACAGAGGGACTGAACTCACAGCTCTTAATAAAGGTTCTAATGAAAGTTATACAACAGGGGGCTTAAAGGCAACCCTGTCTTACCCCACAATTTACCTGAAACCCTCCCAATTCTCCTTTAATGTATGAAAAACATTATCTGAACTATATAATCTTTTAATTAAATTTAATAAACTCGATGGAACTTTGAAAAATTCCAAGGTGGAAAACAAAAACACGACTGACTCTGTCGAAGGCCTTTTCTAAGTCCAAGGTTAATAAAAACCTTTTCCCCTAATTCATTAGTTTTCTCAATTAGATCTCTAATTAAACACAAGACTGACTGAATACTTCGGTCAGGAATGCTAATGTTGCACTTGTGTAAAACTATTTTGCTAATTCTTTAAGTCTGTTGTTAATTAAAGACATCAGGATTTTATAATCAGAGTTCAGTAATGTAATAGGTCTCCAATTTTGAAATACACTCTTATCCCTGACTTAAAATATAAATTTGTAGCCCATCAGAAAAGGAATTTATGCTTACTCCTATTTCCAAGAAATAATTGAACACTAGTGCTAAACAATGAATAAGTTCAAGCTGAAATGTTTTATAAAATAAATTGGAAAGGCCATCTGGCTCTGGGGCCACATTAGGTTTTAGTGAATTAAGGACTTTATTTATTTCCTCATGAGAAAAGGGTTGTTTTAGCTTTTGAGGAAATCTGGCTCTAAGCCATTCTCTATGGGAGGGTCCAGCAATTTTTAATCTGGATTGAGAAGGAATCTCTCGTGCCTCTAACTCCTAAAATGTTTATGAATTATTTCTGCTATCTCTTGTACTGAAAAACTTTCTTAGTTCCCTGATTTAACGAATTCAGTGACACATGCTCTTTAACCCTTTATCATAACTCAAAGCGGGTCACCAAACACCGATTTCCTCATGTGATTCGACATAATAGCTTGTAAAGTTTAGCTCTGTTATATTGAAAGGCTTTCATTTTGTTTAATTTCTTCTATTTGTGGTGAATAGTTGTCTCTTGAGGTGTTAGCTCTTGTCAGCAAAAATTGCAACTGGTTTCTTAATTTTAGATAATAAAAACCCTATTTTTTGACATACCTTACCATGTTTTTCAACCACTGAATGCAATCCTCTTTGGTTTCCTGCCACCATTTCCCTACATCCTGATATAGAAATCTCACTGACAACCTTGCTTGTAATATTAGTTTTATAGAATTCTGAACCAAATTATCCTGCAAAATAGTAGTATTAAGTTTCCACCCAGACTTCTGTCTCCCACTGCCCCTCATAAGACCTATATTGACCCTTAATAAAGCGTGATCTGAAAATTCAACCGGAATTATCTGTGAACTGCTGAATGAAATATTTTTGAGATAAAAAGATAATCTATAGTATACCCTTTCCCTTTTTATAAAATGTACCTTTTGGCCCAGTCACCCTGTTATCCATACAAGACATTAAGTCTGCAGTTTTAATGATATCTTTTAAGCATGCGGTATCACAGTAAATCTTTTTCTTTCGAATCCTTTTCTGTTTACTTCTATACATAATTAAGTCCCTCCCAAAGGATGGGGATGGTTGTCACTAAGAAAGGTTGTATTTCTTTCATGCATAATACTCTTCCTGCCTTGGTTTGGGGTTATAAATGTTTATTAGACGAAGGGTTTGCGAGAACCATTTTCCCGCTACAATTAACGTTCTCCCGGGACACAAGTCTATTAATTTATGCAGAACAAAATTATATGAATTAAAAGGATGCCCACTCCGTCTGCCCTTTCCTCCCCAAAGGACAAAAGGAAGGCCCCAAGGCCAGTCTTTAGAAAAGGTAATACATTGGTTTTAGTAAACATCCAAGTTTCTTGTAGAAAAACCACTGAGATTTTTAGATCATGAATTAAGTGAAAAACTGCTTGTCTCTTCTGAGCCTTTAATAGAATATGAGTGTTTAAGGTAGCCGTAAAATTTAAATCCATGCTTATGCTTTCTAGTACGAAAACCATTATTTTTTCTTCTTTTCTTCTTTTTCCTTTATAATCCTCTCAGAAGGCACTAGGCCCTCTTGAACTGAGACCTGAGAATCCATTATCTGCCATGTCTACTTCTGAATCACCCCAAAATAAGGCCTCATAAAATTTTGGATTCAATACCTTCTGGTTCTGGGGGCAACTGTTGTTTTATAGATCTACTTGATCTTCTGGGAGCGGTGGGGTTTAAAGGTGATTCTGACTTGCCTAATAATTCCACCTTTGACTCTGCATAGAAAACAGGCTGCAACAGCTCAGGATATTTTTCCATTTCCTTTCCCTTAAATCAACTAGACCTGTTTCCATATCTTTAGTATCTATTACACTCAGGAATCTGCAGTGCTCTGTAGTACTAAAAGGATTTTGCCAAGGTCTTCCCTGTCTCCTGGTTGTCCCTAGCGTCCTGTGCTTTTGGATAATTAACTCTGAATTACCACAGATGTTCTTGTTTTGTGCAGCCCATGGGCAATCCTGAAGGCATGATTTTGTTCCTCACATAAAGTCGCATTTAATAGCATTAGTACAGAACATGGTCACATGCCCCACTTCTCCACAATTGTCACATTTCGTCTGATCACATGAGCTTGATAAATGCATTTTGCACCACACCTGTAACATGTCCTCGGCTGTCCACTATAGAACACCACCCCTGTCCCTACCTAGCATAAAGGAGTTAGGAATGTGCTCAATACCCACTGCTGTTTGGCGAATTTTACTTTAAATTTCACCCTCCTGTCCAGAACTGTTCTGAATCTAGAATTGGTTCTGGGTCACTCTGTGCCATTTCTGGGACAACCAAAAACAATGCCCTCAACATGTACCCTTCATTTCTGAACATTACTGTTATATATTTAATTAAGGGTTTCATAAAGGGATGACTAAAAGGGTGTCCATAAAGGAACTTAACTTGGTTATATCTTTCCCAGAAAAGTTCTAATAAAGCAGGGATCGAAAACTTACATCAAAGTTATCCTCCCTGAGATGTTAATGAAAGCAAATACATCACGAGGTGAAAACTTTAAAGATTCTTTTAATAACGATTTACCTCACGAAATATCTGTCAGGCCTTTCCTTTAAACCTCCCTTGTATCTAAATGGACAGCATTCCTCCTGAGGACTGCTTCTCTTTTACACTGGGAAAAAGACTGGACATAAGGGGTTTCTCAGAACTTCCCCTTCTACCTTGCCTTCCTTACTTGGTTTTTGAGATGAGATCATTCTGCATAGTTTATTCTCCCTGTTTCCACCTGAAAACTCATTTATAACCAAAGTTTTTCAGATGTTGCATTTGACTCTTACCCCAGGTTGCCACTTTGGCCCGGTGTTATTTAAATCAAAAGATTATCCCAGGCAGAGTCCGTGTCCAGATCCCTTTGCCTAATTTCTTCCACCCTGCAGCTGTTAAAGCTGCCTGTGAGGACCAGTTTAAATCATGTTCCAAACATTGAGGGTTGAAGAAATCTTAGTTATGTCACTGCACTCGACCTCAATGTCTTTTAAGATTATTTAGTTCCTTTTGTTGTTTGCAAAAAAAAGTCTGTCACCCTTCTTGAGAGCCAGTCTTAGTTTGGTAAATTACAGGGCTTTAGTATCTACTCCCATATCCCATTTGGGAGGCTTAAAGACAAACCAGACTCTTTTTAGTTGGAATGTGGGAAGGTTGCTAAATTTTGCTCAGTACTTACAACCCATTGTTTGTCTCACAGCTCTTTCTAGAGATATATTCACTATTTATCTCTTCCGTGCACTGAAGCCACGCTTTCCGGCAGACTTCTTGTCTGATTCTGCACAGTATTTTCCATTCAAACAGCTCTTTTTCCTCCGATGGATTCCTGCTGCTTCCACCGACTCCAAAGCTAAACGCGATAAACGCTCCACTGTCTCCAGGTTCCACGCTCTTCCGCCATGTCTTACGCCTCTTTCACGTTCGCAACCCGAATAAAGGTGCAGATGCTAAATTTCTACTGACCATGGGATTCTCCGCTAAAGTAGCAATGAGACCTCAACCTCGTCCACCGAAATGTGATTACTTGTCACTTGCTTTGCTGAATCAGTTGCACTATCCATAGCCTCCAAATCTGAACTTAAGCGGTCTGAGACTTCAATTCCTGCTGACGGCCATTCTCTGAGATGCCAGCCAACACCACCTCCTCCTCCTCCTCTCCGCTGTTGCAGTGGCCATGTCTGACCCATGCACACCCCTGCTGCCGCCAAGCACCAGCAGAGTGGGGAATTTCCCGGTGTCCTGGACAAATTTCCCTTATTCACTACAAATACCACTAACAGCTTAATCTGGTTCAAGGTCAGTTGGCATTATCTCTATCCCCTCCCGGGTGCGTGCCTGAAAATAGGCAGAATTTGTCTAGTGCACTTACCCGGTCAACAAAAACTAAATAAATAAATAAATTTCTTTAATGGGCTTAACAAGGAACCTGAACTAGACATGGGCATGGCAGGCTGATAAAATAAGATCCTGAAATGCAATCCACCAAACTCACATATGCAATATGCCACACTGGCAAATGGCCACCTTAGAGCTGCCACCTCCAGGGGGGCCTGCCGTGGCCCTGCCACCACTATGACAGCCTCCCTGCCATACCTTTCTTTAGGGCACCAGGTCTCACAGTCCCACATGTAAAGGGCTTATCTCCTGGCTACTGTCCCCAAGCCAAATCCTACCAGGATCCCAGTACCCCACGATTGCCAGACTCCTATCCCTCCCCGTCGGAGTTAGCCCCCATAGTCATCGATGCTAGAAGCAGCCAGTATCTCCCAGGTTGGGAGGTTTGAAACCCCAGCCTAGTATGCCCTACATTCAGCACCATTGGCTCCCTTAGCTGGAAATCCCTCTTTAAACCCACAAAGGAGCACCCCCCTGGAGGCAGACCAAGGAAAACCTAACCAGAAGGAGAATGCAGCTTACATGTACAGTATATCCTGTTTCGTGACTGTTAAGATAACTTTTCTACTGGCAATCTCTGTTCTCTGTGTGTTAGGTACAGCTTTACTTTTCTAAGAATTCCTAGTTCCATCAGGAAAGTACACTGCCCACAAATTCTGACTTTAAATGTGTGCACTGATTCCACCTGGTCTGCCACCAGTTTGTGACAAAACGTAACCTTTGTGCTGTACTAGCTCTGGGGTAGTTTGGTCTGATTTACCTTTCCACTGCCACCATCTGGTTATACCAATAAAATCCTCTGTCCTGCTCAGGCACTTGGAAGGTCAACCGCAGTAATATATGGTAGTGTCCACTTTGGATGGTGAACTGTAAACAGTGAATTCTAACTTTGGCAGCATAAATATTAAATTTATCTTTGCAATAAAGATTCTCAGCCACCACTTTTATAAAAATATTTTGTTTTCTGCTAAATGCTACAGTCTCTTTTGACTGACAGCCCTCTGCAGTATTCTCTCACCTATGTCAGTGCATGGTGTGTGTGTGTGTGTGTGTGTGTGTGTGTGTGTGTGTGTGTTGTGTGTGTGTGATGTCCAGCACCTGCTGAACATCTTCCAGGATACAGGATACGTTCCTGTCCCAACTGGTGGCTAACCCGACAAGGGATTGTTGTATCCTGCAAGTGATCCTGTCAGACTGCAATCTGGTCAGGAACTTGGAGGTAAGAGACCCTCTGGGAGATGATCATGCCATGGTCTGGTTTTCCCTGGACCTGAGGGAGGAGAAAATCACACTAAAACAGTGGCAATAGACCTCTGGGGTGTGGACTTCAAGGATATGGAGGGAATCTTCATGGGACATTTAGAAAGATCAGACTAGATATGGACACAGACAGCAAGTGGGAAGTTATTAAAGGGCTCCTGGAAGCTACTAAGGCCTGAACAAAAGTCAGATGCAAGTCTGATAGAGCCATAAAGCAGTTTTGTGGACCAGAAAGGTCCAGGAAGTGTGAGGATGAGGGAGAAAAGAGTTGCTTATAGATGATACAAGCAAATGCATGGGTTTATGGACGGGGAGGATGATGACATATCCAAAAGGTAGCCAGGGTGGTGAGCTTAGCTAAGGCGAGGCAGAACAGAAGTTGGCACAGGGATCAGAAGAGGTGACAACAGGTTCTTTAGGTATATCAGAGAAAGGAGGAAAGTGAAGGGCAGATTAGCAGACTGACATCAGGGAGTGGGTGGGCTGAGGAGGCTGGGGAGCAGGCTGAGGTACTAATGATTACTTTGCCTCAGTCTACACTAGAGACAATGGTGGGACAACACATTATGGGGAGGCCAGATATAAAGAAGTGGGAAGTCACAGATGGTGAAATTCCTGTTAGAAGGGTGTGGGAAGCCCTCAAGGCCCTGAAAACAGATAAGGTATTGGGTCCAGACGGCCTTCATCCTAGGGTGCTAAAGAAATGGTTGGTGCCCTGGCTTCACCCCGTTGGACCTTTTAACATGTCTCTTCAGATGGGGTGGGTGCCTCAGGATTGGAAGATGGCTCAAATCATGCCCATCCACAAAGGAGGGCCATATGAGGAGCCTGGTAACTACAGGCCTGTCAGCCTGACGTCAGTGGTGGGTAAAATGTGGAGGCCATATTGAAAGAGAGGCAGGAGGTGTTTCTGGAGGCAAGGGACCACTTGGGTGAACACCAACATGGCTTTGTAAATGGCAGATCATGTCAGACTAGCCTTGTGGAGTTC
The DNA here is from genome assembly GCA_016271365.2 of Neoceratodus forsteri. Lineage (NCBI taxonomy): Eukaryota > Metazoa > Chordata > Ceratodontiformes > Ceratodontidae > Neoceratodus > Neoceratodus forsteri. The sequence goes on along the minus strand of CM028138.1, from coordinate 761,959,852 downwards.
TCCGTTGGGTGATAAAGGCACTTGACCAGGCAGGCCGGTGAATGTCCTCTTTCTAGACTTCAGCAAAGCATTTGATTCAATGCCACATCCTGGGCTGCTGGTTAAGCTGGGGATAATGGGGTGGAGGAGAAATTGATTAGGTGGACAAGAAACTGGCTAACTGGGCAATTTCAGAGGGTGGTGGTGGGGAGTGGTCTCCTCTCCTAAGATTGTCATTAGTGGGGTACCAAAAGGGTCAGTGCTGGAACCACTCCTATATAACACTAACATCTCAGACATCCAAAGTGGTATCAGGAGTGAGATGAGCCTCTTTGCCGATGATTCATCTGGGGCAGTGGTGAAGGGGTAGGAGGGTAGAAGAGCCCATCAGGGGACTTGGAGACACTTGAGGGGTGGTCTCACACCTGGAGACTGAAGTTTAATGCTAGGAAACATAGGGTTCTCCACTTAGGGCTTAGGAACACAGCTCAGGTCTTCTTTCATGGAGGGCAGAAACTTCAGGTTTCAGATGGGAGAAGGACCTTGGTGTGGTTGTGTATGCCAAAATGAATAAGTCTGAACAATGAAGGAGGGCTGTGGACAAAGCAAATAAAATGCTGGGGTGCATTCCAGAGAGATAACTTCCAGGAAGTGGGAGGTGAGTCTCCCACTGTATAGCTGCCTGGTTAGACTGCACCTTGAATACTGTGTGTAGGTTTGGCAACTGCACTTGAAACTGGACATTGCATTCCTAGAAAGGGTCCAGAGGAGGGTCACCAGGATGATACAGGGACTGGGAAAAGTCCTATTAGGAGAGACTCAGGAACTCAATTTTACTCCCTGGAGGCGAGGAGGGACACAGGGCATATGACTGAGACCTTTAAAAACCTAAAGGGGATAAATAGGACAAGCCTTGATAGGATTTTCTGGCTGAGTGAGGCAGGGGCATCAGGGGCATCCCATGAGGCTGGTAGGTGGGAGGCTCACGGTGGAGACTAGGAGATGTTACTTCACAGAGAGTGGTGGAGTCTTGGAATGTGCTGCCTGTGGACCTGGTGGAAGTGAATACTATGGATGGCTTCAAGAGGGGCTGGGACAGGTACAGGGGAAGGTAAAACTGATAAATGCCAGACCTGGAGAATCACCACTGATGGGGAATGAGGCTGCATGAATCTATGGGGAGGGCAGTAATGATGCACCTGCCAGGTGCTGATTCTTAAGCAGACTTGATAGACCTATTGGCCTCTCTTGCTGACATCTCTGTATGTTAGTATGATCACATCTGCTAGGCCAAACTGCCTTTTTCTCACCTCACATCCTCACTCACAGCTTTATGATCCTGTTTACATCCCGGCTGCTTGGAAGTCTTTGTAGAAACATAGTACCCTCCCATCTGGCAACTGTTATTCCCTTGAGGTTTCTCAGGGTATCTGTTGGGACATGTGACCTGCACTCCATTTGTCTGCCCTACAGTATATCATTCCAAACAGAAAGACTTATATGAAGATAAGGAGAAACAAAATAATTATAGTAGCCAAAAGGAGATTACATGGTTACATTCCCATCACATCTCCTCTAGCCTCCCCACACACACAATAGAAAACTTATTGAACACATGCCATGGTCAAAACTGGGAATGAGGAGAGGGAGAGCCAGAAGAAGGACCATCTGGGGCTGAAGGGCTGAGAATCGAGATATAACAGAAGGAGAAATAGAAGGAGAACAAATAAGAAAAAGCTGATCAAAGAAACAGGTAAGAATCACAGCTGGTGCAATGGGAGAGGATAGAAACCAGGTCAGGAACACAGAGGAAATAACTTTGGTATGTAATTTATCTAGTAGGGTTCTAACAGAACAAGAAATCAATGTGTTATCAAAGGTTTACTTTAGCCCACATTGCCAGGCTAACCCATTCGGTCTAAAATTAGATTTACAAGGTTTTTTTTTAGGAAACTAAGGCTTTGATATTTTTGAACAGTAAAAGCGGAGATAGGAATTTGAGTTTTGAACAAATTAGACAAATAGAACAAGTAAGAAAATGGGTATAAAATCATGTTTTACTACCACGACTAATACCTGCAAATGTCCAAACCTTCTGCACCTGGTACAGAAAGATTGTGAGGAATTTTCAAGAATAAAAGTTTTCTAGATATAAGACAAAATATAACCTTAAAGCCATGGAATTGGCCTCTTTAAGAAATCTAGAGAATGATAAAAACATGGTCATTTAGATTGCAGATAAAGGGGATCAGCTGTTGTACAGAATTATAAGGATTATAAAAGGAATGTGAAAGACAACCAGGAATCAGGATAATTCCTGCAAAATCAGACATAATCCAGTAGAAGAGATAAAAATATTATAAGGAACTAATAGATAAAGGCCTGGACAGAAACTGACTGACTGGGAATATAAAGCCCTGAAATGTACACCCTAAAACATCATTTTACCCTCCCAAAAGTTCATAAAACCTGGAAAGTCCACCTAGTAGAACCTTCCTACAAAACCTAACAAACTCTAGCCAGAGCTAATATTGCTGTGGAAGCTTAAAAATCTTCAAGTAAGGAGCACCATGACAGTCATTGAATACTATCCTACATACACCATGCAAGAAACTTTCAGCATTGACAAATGCTTAGTTTTTAGTTATCTTTGTATGGCTTCCAGTAGCCTAACTGAGATGAAGACAATATCTGATTGCACTGCAGTCACTAAACACTTTAACATAATTCATCTACTCCATGCTGTACATTAGAATGTAATCCAGTCTATAGTTTTAATTTCTGACATGACCACATTCCCCTTTTACAAACCTGTCATAATAGCAAAATAACTTTATCATTGTTTTAACTAACAGCATCTTCAGCAATAACAGTAGCAAGTCCAAATCTCAGATCTGAAGTACGAAAATGCAGTGATTCGAACATATGAATATACAAAAATGCTAGGAGATACAGGCCAATTGGTCTATCATGTCTGCTCAGTGTAGCACACAGGTTAGACTCCTGCTATTGCCCCCACCCCTTGCTTCCTTCTCTTCCCTTGCAACTTCCTACTGACTAGTTTCTTGCCCTTGACCCTGTCCCACCCCCTTTGAAGCTCTCCACTGTTTTAAGAGATACCACTCTCAGGAAGTGCATTCCCCCTACCATCCTGTCCTGAAATAGTGTCTTCTCACCTCTCTCTGAAACTACCCCCACCAACCAGTGAGGGGTTGAACTGCAGTGCAGCATGACAGGGATGCTGCATTTCTGAGGTGCCATCTTTTGGATGAGACATTAAACTGAGGTCCCATCTGCCTGGACTGGTGGTATTTCAGGTGGATGTTAAAGATCCCATGGCACTTATCGAAAGAGTAGGGAATTTCCCGGTGTCCTGGCCAAATTTCCCTCATTCACTAAAAATACCAAACAGCTTAATCTGGTTCAAGGTCAGTTGGCATTCATCTGTATCCCCTACCCGGGTTGTGCCTGAAAATAGGCAGGATTTGTCTAGTGCACTTACCGGTCAACAAAAACAAACAAACAAAACTCCAGGCTGTGCCCCATGTAATTATTTCTCCCTTGATCAAAACATGACCTTTGTACTAACCCTGTTGATGCCCTTTAAGTACTTGAAGGTTTCAATCATATCACCCTCTCCTTCTCTCCTTCTATGAGTACATGCAGAGGTTCCTCAGCCTATCTTTGTAAGGTAATCTGGAACGTGTCATAGAAAACATGACATTAAACTGAAGTACATCAGAGTTATGGCATAACAGAAAAGAGCATTATGCAGTATTATGTCTAAAATGTTGTTACCTGGCTTGAGATAAATGAATCACCTGCTTCAAATCCCACTAGAGCCACTTACATGTGATCACCCAGGAGCACTTTTGTTAGATAAGGACTACTTTCATCATGTTCATGGCTACTGTTGCAAAACAGACTCTATGCACACATATTTGTTTTTAAATCTGAGATGAATACATTTTGCTGTAGAATGTATGTCCATTTCCTGTTACACCAAGGTTAAACTGGTACCAACGAGATACATTATGTAAATTGACAGTAAATGCATGCAGAGCAATAACAGAACAGCATTTAAAGGATTCTTAAACCCTATTTTGTGCCTGAAATTCCAATTAAAATGAATCCTATAGTGAATCAGAATAGACAGTGTCCAATTACAGAGTGTGCCTCCTTAGCATGGAATCAGTTTTACCTTGCTGCAACAGGCAACTGGACACTCATTGATAATCATTGGTTTAGTACTGACATTTGGAGCTGCATGACATAGCAGAGAATTTATTTATCAAACAGGGCTCATGCACTTATAAACGGATACTTATTTTGGACTGGTAATAGAAAACAAACAAAGGAAACAACAACAAAAAACTATTCAAGTCATTATACCCTCTGTATGACTGGTTTGTAGTTCTAATTTATTTTTGACCATTGTGTGCCCCATCTCCGCTCTTATGTCAGAGACACAACTGACATTTTAGTGTGATTAATGAGATCCAATTGCAACCTCCATGGTTCCTGGTCTCAGTGGATATTAGTTTCCTGTACCTTAATATTCCCACAAAGAAGGCCTATAGTCCTTGGAATTTTGCCTTGAGAAAGATGAAGCACTGTGTCTAGCTAGAAACAGTTCATTTTGACTGTGCAGAAATGATTTTAAACAAACATGCTTTTTATTCCAGGGGAGCACTATCTCCAGGTTAAAGGGGTTGCAATAGGTGCTACCTGTGCACTCAATTATGCAAATCTTCATGTGGGTCTGTGGAGACACAATAACAGTCTATGATGAACAGGTCAGTCCCTTCTGCCATAGGATTGAACTGTGGTGTCATTTAACAGATGATGTACTTTTAATTTAGAAAGGCACTAGGAGGAATTAGGAAAATTTGTGGATTATCTTGAAAAAGTAACCCAAATTTGAGATTTAGCATAGATGTATTCCCAGATAAAGTCACATTTTGGATTTGGAAATTAAAAGGAATGTTAACAATGGACTATAGACATCACTTTTAGAAAAGACACCAATAGAAATTCTCTCCTGAGTAATGTTCTGATTGTAGAACTCTAAACTGACTGGCTGTGTGAGAAGAGCTCCCAAAGCTAAGTACTTTTTGATATAATTTTCAGTTTAAAATTATTTTGTTTTATGTACATTTAGGTGACTGTGAAGACAACCCTGTAAGCTCCAGGAAGATATACAATTTGTGTGGTAGATATTTGTTGGAAGTCAGAAGGATCAACACATTTATTTAGTGTGATCTTTCTAATCTGATGTGGTTAATTTTAATACTATAGTTTAAACCCTTTCTGTATGTGCCTTTGGTGGTGTCTGATATTGAGAACCTAAGTGTCATTTGTGGGTATCCTGTCTGTTTGGTAGGTACTTTATTTTCTTTGTTAAACAGCTGAGTATACCTATTGCCTAATACTTTATAGTACATTGTATCTTTTGCTCAGTCTCGATTTTCTCTTATTTCTCCAATGTTTTAGAACTGTTTAGTTATTGTGGCAGAGGTTTGGCACTGTGTTCTTTCTTGTAGTTCAAGGTGCTTTTGGAACTGCTGATTTCTATTGGTTTAAACTACTACATTTTTTTCTATTTTAAAAAGCTACATCAACTTGGTTTTTGTCACCTGTTTGTTGTTGCTAAGTAGCAGAAGTTTTGCATTGTGCTCTGATTCTGTGATAGAATCTGTATTAGTAGAAGGCAGATTATTGTGATTGTAGTTACCTTTGATGGTAAGGATAAAGAGGTGAGATAGAAGTGTATGTATTTTCAAATATTATAGAGGAACAGTGGCAGGATTTTTAGGACAGTAGAATTAATAAAAAGGGAACTAGGAGAGCTTCAGTAGCAGAAAAGTAGTGGAATAGCAGTATAACTGCAGTATAATGTGGGAGTGGTGCAATGCAGTGGCTGTGGGGCAGCCATATTCAGGCAGATCTTCTGGACACTGAGGTTCTGCCTATCTGCATGCATCTCTCTGGACTATGGGATGAGGTAGCCAGACTCAGAGCGGAAGTAAACTGGGTCAGGAGTACCATCACCCCTATCCAGAGACCACTCAGTCCATGCAGCTGCCTCAAAGGATGCAGAGAATGAGGAGTACTTGGATGACAGTGGGCTCAGGGAGGTTAGACCAGTCAGGCAGAGGCACATCCCAGATCCTATTCCACTCAAGAACTCATATGCCACACTGCCAAACAGGGACAACCAAATAGAGGTACCCAGAGAAGTGGAAGGAAGGATGTGGAGGTTAGCCAAGTGCAAAAGATGGAGATTAGCACCCAGGAGGTGGATAGGCAGAATAGGGGCAAATTCAGCAGAAAGGCAGACAGCAAGGTGAACCAGGGATAAAGGACAACCAAGGAAGGGGCTGGAATAGAAGAGCGAAACAGTCTAGGAGGTCAAATCATGGAAAGTCATGTGTGCAAATGCCAGGAGCCTTAGCAACAAGATGGAAGATCTGGAGGCTGTCATGGTGCAGTCAGACCAGGACATTGTGGCCATCCTGAAACCTGGTGTAATGATAACCACGAATGGGAGATGACCATACCTGGCTACACATATTCAGAAGAGACAGGGCAGGCAGGAAGGAGGAGGAGTGGCACTGTATGTGAAAAATGACATAAGGGCCACAGAGATCCAGGAGGAACAAAATGGGGAGAGATGCTGTGGGTTAAGCTGGAAAGGAAAATGGGGCCAGCCATCCACAGGTGTGGTCTATAGACCACCAGCCCAGGAGGAAGAAACAGATAGGGAGCTGATGCTAGCCATCCAGAGATGGCAGACAAGTGAGGTAGTACTGGTTGGAGACTTCAATATTCAGACGTGGACTGGAGCATCCCAGCAGCAGCATCAACTAGAGCAGATTTATCCTGGGCTCCCTTCAGGGTGCCTTCCTCAAGCAACTGGTCATGGAACCAACTCGGCAGAAGGCAATACTGGACCTTGTGCTCACAAACAGGGACAGTGTGATGGGGTAAGAGTGGGGAGCACCTGGGAACAGTGACCACCAGTCACTGTGGTTTGAAATCACAGAAAGAGCAGAACCAAACCACACAAAAACACGTATCCTGGATTTTAGGGGGCAAACTTTGGAAAATGGGAGATACTTGAAAGAGGCATTAAGGGGAATGGGGCAGGAATCAGGGGTTGAGGAACAGTGGGAAGTATTTAAAATGGGGATTACTAGAGTAACAGAATTATGTATTAAGCAGGTTAGCAAGAGGAAAGGAAGAGAGACCATTATGGTTTCCAAAGAGGTAGCAAAGAAAGTGAAAGCCAAAAGATTGCATTCAGGCAATACAAAAGACACAGGCAGAAGGGGATAGGGAGAAGTACCAGGAGAAGCAAAGGGAGGCAGGGAGGTCAGTAAGGAAGCCAAAGCTCAGACAGAAGAACACATTGCAAAATCAGTGGGTAGAGGGACAAAACCTTTACAGGTACATAAGTGAAAAAGAAAGGCAAAGGAGGGATAGTGAGACTGAAGGGGAGGATGGGGCTGTGTGGAGGATGACAACAGTAAAGCTGACATACTGAACAGGTATTTCTGCTCAGTCTTTACTAAGGAAAAGGAGGGTAATGGGTCTGAATGGAGTACAAGGGTGAGAATGGTGCAGAAATGGACACAAGTCCCTTTACCGAGAAAGGGTCCTGAAGGAACTGGAAGTAATAAGAGTTGATAAAGCAATGGGGCCAGATGGAGTGCACACCAGGGTCCTTAAAGAACTAAGAGGGTGGTGGCTGAACCTCTTGCTATCCTGTTTAGCTGATCACTAGAAACAGGAGGTACCCAAAGACTGGAGGATAGCAGATGTAGTCCCCTTATACAAAGTGGAACAAAGAGGAAGCAGGGAACTACAGACAGTCAGCCTCACCTCAGTAGTGGGAAGATCATGGAAGCACTACTGAAGGAGAGATTAGTGGAACATCTGGTTGTCAATGGACTACAAGACCCAAGGCAGCATGGTTCCACCAGGGGAAGGTCATGTCAGACCAACCTCATTGAATGTTTTGACTGGGTGACTAGGGAGGTGGATCAGGGAGGGCAGTGGACATGGCCTATCTGGACTTCAGCAAGGCCTTTAACACTGTGCCACATAGAAGACTATTGCACAAACTGGGGAATATGGGTGTGGGCAGGACAGTAGTGTGGTGGGTAGGTAACTGGCTGGGTGGCAGGACACAGAGGGTGGTGGTAAATGGCTGTCACTCCACAGAGGGAAGAGTGACCAGTGGGGTACCACAGGGATCAGTGCTGGGACGGTACTATTCAATATCTTCATCAGTGACATTGCACAGGACCTAGAGGCAGAATTTCACTGTTCGCTGATGACACAAAGCTCTGTACCAGAGTAGACACACCAGAGGTGTAGACAGAATGAGAAGGACCTGCAGAAACTTGAAGAATGGTCAGGGGTTTGGCAGTTGAAATTCAATGCAAGGAAGTGCAAGATAATGCATATGGGGCACAAAACCCTGGCACAATATATCAGTTGGGGGGTGAGGATATAGCATGCACCAAGCAGGAAAGGGATCTTGGAGTTATCATCTCTGATGACCTCAAGGCAGGAAACAGTGTGACAAGAGCAGGTAAAGCAAATAGGATGCTGGGATGCATAGGCAGGGCATCACCAGCAGGAAAAGGAGGTCATAATTCCACTATACAAGACACTAGTGAGGCCGCACCTGGAGTACACTGTTCAGTTCTGGAGACCTTACCTATGTAAGGACATAGACAGGGTAGAGAAGGTTCAGAGGAGGGCAACAAAGATGGTGCATGGATTGCATCACAAGTCCTATGAGGACAGGTTGAAGGCACTGAACATGTACTCCCTCGAGGAGAGGAGGGAGAGGGGATATGATAGAGACATACAAGTATCTTACAGGGAGGAACAGGGTGCAGGAATGCACTATTTTAAGCGAAAAAGATGTTCCAGGACTAGGGCATGGGATGAAGTTGGAGGAGGGACGATTCAGAGGAAACATGAGGAAGAATTTCTTCACAGAGCAGGTGGTGGACAAGTGGAACACCCTGCCAGAGGAAGTGGTGGGGCTGAAACAATCAGGATTTAAGAATGCATGGGATAGACATAAAGAATTCTGGAGATCAGGGTAGGGCAACAGACTTCCTGGAAAACATAAACTGAACTTACAAACTTAAATGGGCAGACTGGGTGGGCCATAGGCCCTTATCTGCTGACACTGTCTATGTATCTATGTATATGTATCTATGTATGCAAGATTTGCAGACAGGGGTATTCTGGACAATTTATAGAGGAGCCATGACAGAGGTGACATGGAAAAGCATGGAGAGGTCACGATCCCTAAAATCAAGGACGTTGAACCAAAATGTATGCATTTTGTAAGAATGTAATAGACAATCACAAGAGGTTGAAGGGGTAATTTAAAAACATTGGGCTATATTACAATTGCACCCTGTTTGAGAGAAGTAAATGCCCACCCCCAAGAATGACATACCGGAGGGCAATAATATTAGGACAAAGTGGTCCACACTTATCAGGATATTCAGAACACTATGCTACAAACAAGGAGTTGGCTACCCCAAAACCCAAGGGTACATTTCCATGGGTAAACTGTATATTTTGCCTCAGTACTTAAGGGTAAGACTTTTACAACTGTTAATGCATGTAAACAGAGCTCATACACTTATAAACGGATACTTATTTTAGACTGGTAATAGAAAACAAACAAAAAGAAACAACAACAAAAAAACTATTCAAGTCATTATACCCTCTGTATGACTGGTTTTGTAGTATAGCTATAGTCTATAATTATCTCCAAGACTACCTTGACTCCCACAAGCTGCTATCACCCTGACAACATGGCTTTAGAAGAAACACAGTACCCTCACTGCACTCACAAAAGTAACATCTGACATCTTCCATGCTATGGATTGGGGCCAGGCCACTGAGGCCATATTTGTGAATCTCACAAGGCATTTGACCTTGTGAACCATGGGCTGCTGCTCCACCAGCTACATCTACTTGGCCTGGACTACAGTGCGTTGCTTTGGATGAAGAGCTATCTGTCTGATCGATCCCAGAAAGTTAAGTGGGATGGCTCCCAGTCAGAACAGAAACCAGTTTACCATGGTGTCCCGAAGGCTCAATTCTGGGACCCATGTTATTTATGCTCTTTATCAATGCCTTGCCCAAGTTCTGTGGGAGTGTCACAGTTCATCTATCATGCAGATGATGCCATCATCTACCACTCCTCTCCAGTCATTGACCAAATCAATCAGAACCTTGCCTTTTACTTCGTCCCTGGAAGCATGGTTCCAATGGAATTATCTTGTTCTCAACTCAAAGAAAACAAAATGCATGGTCTTGCCATCGGCATGCAAAAAGCCTAACCCACCTACCCTTAGTATTTATACTAGCAAGGGTGACCCACTAGGTAGTTCACTCCTTCAAATACCTGGGTGTTACTTTGGACCCTGCCCTATCGTTCAACTCCATGTCTCTAGCACTATCAAAATCTCAATCAGAAACTTGGACTCCTGTATCATATCGCCCGCACCTCCCTCTTGCCTCTTGCAAAAATTGCTTCTACATCCCTCCTTCCCATACTATCTTATGCCACCCCTCCTCCTCTACACTAACTACTCCTCCATGCCCCTCCTCTCTCGAGCATACCACAGGGTAGGTCATTTTACTATGGGGGCACCTACCGTTCTAACCACTGTGATGTTCTCGCCCTCACTGGGGTGGCCCTCATATGGGTCAAAACTGAGGTTCTTCACCCTGAGCCTCATGTTCAAGCTTGTTCACAAATTCACTCCTCCCTGCCTCAGGAACTTATCCACCTCAAACCAGCACCACTCCACTCTGCTCTACCTCTCCCCCTTCTCCTTTTCCCCAAAGGAGTCTTGCCATATCCAGATGCTCCTTTTCTTATGCCACCCTAACTGACTTGAATTCCCTCCCTCCATTCTATCCTCTCCTCTCTCTCACAATTTCAGTCCCAACTGTCTGCCTTTCTGTCTTCCTCTGCCACCTGTTCCTGCTTTTTACTGAAGGGTGCCTCCAGAAACTCCTCCACCTTACCTATGGCTGCCTCCTCCTGCTCTTCTCTCTCTCCACTACTACTGCACCTAGCATAATGGGAGACTAATATGTGTAGAAGTCTCGGGTCCTAGCCACTCCCATGTATTTTATTAGTATGCTTACTTTGAAGTATTGTACTATAACTGCCCTATATGTATCCATCAGGCATTCAATTTCATGCACTACTTGTCAAATCTGTTGTCAATTGCTTGTGTACTTGCAAACATTGTGTCTTGACCTGTACTCTGCCTAATACCATCCATGTACCATGAGAATTGAATTGCTTGTTGCACTTATACCTTAGTGGTTGATTCTACCCCAGGTCGACCCTGAAAAATGGACTGTAATTGTCTCAGTGGATTTACCCGGTCACCAAAACTCAAATAAATAAACATTATGACTCCTAAGCATTTTTAGCTGTGTCACTGAAAACTTGATGTATTTGGCCACATGTGACTGTGGGGCCTTCTGCATAGGAAAAACTACACGCCCTTTAAGATATGTATGGGCGAGCACATTAGGAGCATAACCAACAACAGGATGCACTGGCTATACATTGTTGTAGACATATTGGAGAAACAAGAACATCATTTAAGTTCCGTGGGACTGAACTTGTTAGGATGGGCCCTAGGGAGGCAACACTAATGGCAAACTTTTGGAACATGAGGCCTTTTGGATTAATAACCTGGATGGATTGAAGCCACCAGGACTGGATGATAAGATAGATAGGCTACCTGCAAAGCTTCTGTTTCCTTACTGTCCATCCTGACCACTCCACTCTGCTGAAGAGGATTGCTAGAGGTTCCCTGGGTTCAGTTGAAGACATCTGGGTTCCAGGCTTTTATGTTTGCTGCTCCCATCCTGTGGAATTCTCTGCCTTGTTGGATATGAGACTGCCTGACTGTGGAGAGCTTTAAAGCTGTTCTGAAAACATACTTGTTTCAACTCGCTTTTCATTATTCAGTCTAGTAGTGTTATTTGTTTGGGAATACTGTTTTATTATTTTTACTGTACTTAGGGTGCTATGATCTTCTGGAACAGAACCTTTTTACAAATAAAGAGAACTGAATTGAAGTAGATATAATGCCTGTGATAAAAGGAAGGAAATTATTCTTATTTTAATTGTTGAGGGTGCTGTATTTTAGATTTTGTAGGTGTTGTGTGCCTCTTGTGCATTAGAGATTTTCCTTCCATTCCTTTTTATTAGGTTTTGTAGGAAGTCAGCGATGCAGTTATGCAGTCTAATGGTATGCCCTTTGGACTCCTAGGGTTCAACATCTTGCTGTGAATATTTATTGGATTTAATCAGCTTCCTCCATCTAACTTCAGTAATTTATTTATTAATTTAATTCAGAAGAACTAAAGAAGAAATTCCCAGAAGTATACTCAGTTCTGTACTGGGACTTGATTTTGAACTTAAATGATGACATTTGGACCTTAAACTAAATTTATAGAAATAATTATAATTACTGGAGTTGACCACTCAATATTAATTGAGTATTAGGCTGAATTAAATGAATGCAAATTAATCATAGCCTATAAGTATCATAAGAATGAGAGAATGTGCATAATAATAGTTTTATTTTGAAATGGATTTTATATATATATATATATATATATATATATATATATACACACACACACACACACACACACAGTATATATGTTTTATGTATTTTAACTGCACTTTAATGAATGCCCTTTTATAGAGAGTGGACAGTAGGGACAACAATCTCTTGAAGATGCTTTGAGATGCGAAACCTGTTGAGGTAAGCCTGAGCTGTCAGGTGGTCTGTATTTGCATTTTTGCACTTAATAAAAGAATTAATCACAGTGCCCAGTGGTGCCTGGTTTGATTCTGGGCATTAAGTTTTACTGTGGGCACACAGAGTGGGTTGGAGCCAGAATTGCCTAAACATATCGTCTGTGTTAAATAGAAGATCTAAAATAAATTGTGTGGCAGGAGCAATGTACCAATGATTCTACCTAACCATCTATCCTGGTAATTTTTATACTATGGGCATTTAAAAATAATATGATGTAGATTCTCAGGCTTGTTAAGATCACAAAAAATTATTAGAATTTATAGTACCTTTGGAATATCTTGTTGTCAATATGTTACTAGGAAATGTCTCAAATCTAAACATGGTAATAATCTGCCTATGTTCAGGATTGTGTATTTGTGTTAAATAACACTTTAAGGCACATTCTTTTGTATTACTAACCATGGAACACTTTTATCATTTTAATACTCAATAAATCTTCCTCTTTAGCTTTATTAGATACAGTTTCTGTGACAATTTTACAGTATTTTACAGTATGCTGAATTTATTGCAATTTTCAAATCAAACCATTCCTTGAGATATGTGAGATTGTAGTAATCTAATAACTCTTTAATGTTTACTAACCTTTGCACTAGGAAAGGTGATAACAAAGGTACAACCTGACAAGACCTAGATAGATCTAGCTATGTGGGGACTCGGATAGTCGTCCATCCCACAGGTATGCACTTGGGTAAAAGATTAACAGGAGGATTACCTTATTGGCTGATGGTAGTCATGGTAGTCTGCACACTAGGGATCCCAAAATAACTGTCCTTCTGTGGCTTAAGGGCTGAAGGTCAGTTGCTAATGTTACTATCACTTGGCTAGGGCTGTAGCTACTGTGCTGCTGGGGTGGCTAACTGGCTGGTCCTCCCTTCCCTTACTCCTGCCTGAAGCTGATACTCTAATGCACTTTTAAATTACCAGAACTTACAATTTCAAGCACTAGTCTTAGCTTGGCTACTAGTTGCCACTTGGCTACTAGCCACCTTTGTCACCTGGGCACTCTTTCTTACAATCTTGGGCTTGTTTCCCTAACAGGCCTACTAGCTACTTTTTGCATGAAACAATAAAATAACTACTCTTGTGCTAACTGGCCCTATTCATTAGCCCACCTGGCTTGCTTGGCTACAACTTTAACTAGGCTGTCTTTTTCCAATTTAAATAAAATCAAGCTTTTAGATTTTCTAGCCCTTGTTCAGTAGCACACCTTGCTGCCTCTTTAACTAGAGCCTTGCCCTGCCCTGCTCCTGGCTAGAGCTTTCTCTCTTTTCCTTTTACGGCTGCAGTGGTGGAGCCTGCAGACATTTTGCATATACAAAAGGATTGATGTCATGTTTTCTGTCCTTGGAACTAACTGAAGGTGTAAATAGTCTCCTCCGCCTTATCCTCCACCAAAAATGTTTTCCACCCTCAAATAAATATGCTTTCATGTTAGTCAATGTTTGCAGGGCACTATTTTCTTTTAAATGGGAGGTAAGAGAACTGGAACCTGAGTAGTGGGAGGCAGCATAAGTTTTTGGGGAGTAAGATCCACCCACCTCCACCCTAAAGCTCCTAAGATCCACCCCACCTTTTGTTTGGTTTATGTGGGAGGGGCATGAGGTGGATCTATCATGTTGGAACAAGTGACTATCAGAGCTGCCTGGGGAAGTAATTAAGGAGTACCTGAAACTGCATCTAGGCATATCCCCCCACACTCACACACACACACATAGGCAGCATGATTTATTTTATTTTTTAACTCTAAGAATGTCAATATTTGGCTCTAACAGAATGGGCAAGTTGGGCATAAAAAAAAAAAGGATCAAGCAGCTGCCTTTTCCTTTGTTGAATACATGCAGACAGAAGGTCACAAATCCTGTATGACAAATTCATTATATGGATGTTTTCCATGTAAAACAGATGTGTTGTTATTGTCATGTCTGCACCATCGTTTGTAGCCAGTTAACTGTTATTTACGTAGGTACTGAAAACAACAGGTTTTAATTCAGAATCCAATCTTGATAAATTTGTTTTTTAGCAGTTCAGGAAGATTTATGTATCTCTGATGCAAGAGTGCATAGCACAGAAATGAAAGGAGTTTGCCTAATTGATTGTTGTTTGCATGAGAAGTGGATGTGACAGTGGCATGCAAGACTGAAGTTTAACAATTGTTTTTGGCCATTCTGGGACCTATCATTTAACAGTGATGTGTGAGAATTCATTTCCATTCAGTTCAATCTTTATATAAGGTGCCTTTCTGAAACCAATGTGCCTGTACAATACATGATAAAACAATAAATAGTTAAAACAATATTAAAATTAAACTAAACAACAATATTCAAAAATCATGATAAGCTTTGTTAAAGAGACAGGTTTTAAAGCTCCTTTAAAACTTTGGACAGTCGGGCAGTCTGTGTTTTGTGTTTTGTGCATTTGAATAGGTTTAGTGCTTTGAAGTTAAAATATATAAATATATATGAATAGTGTCATGGGCACCTGAAAAGGAAGTAGATACTACTGAAATAAATGCTGTTCTGATGATTTATTTATTTATGTGTAGAATCTTAGGTGTAGTTCTACTTAGATCACAGACACATAGGGTGGGATATTCAAAGTGGTTGCACATGGCACAA
The DNA here is from genome assembly GCA_016271365.2 of Neoceratodus forsteri. Classification (NCBI taxonomy): domain Eukaryota; kingdom Metazoa; phylum Chordata; order Ceratodontiformes; family Ceratodontidae; genus Neoceratodus; species Neoceratodus forsteri. The sequence goes on along the minus strand of CM028138.1, from coordinate 761,944,356 downwards.
CAGTGTTGCACCATGTACAACCCACTGATGCACCCAGCATGATATTCAAAAGAGGATGTTGTACTGTGCAATTCCCAGTGCCAGGGTGCACCAATGTATGCGGTGCAAGTGCGGGGGCATGCCCATGCATATGCAGCACATCCTGATATTCAGCCCAGGATGTGGCACATAGGCACAAACCCACCTTGCACCACACAGGTGCAAAATCTGATCCTGAAAGCAGGAGACATTCCCGGCCACTCACAGGTGAGCTGCCATACTGCAGGGTGCAACACAGCAGATGCCAGCTGTGGGTGGCCAACCGACTCAGACATAGTTGGAAGTCATGCCCCTCTGCCCAGACGAGGGCCTAATGAATTACTTCTGCACAGACCTCATACTTTCCTAATATTCTGATTATCACAAGCAAAACTACCTTGCTGTTATCAAAAGTGACTCCTCTGAAAGTTACTATCACATTTTCTCTGCTAACAGTCCATCATGACACCTGACTTCCTGACATCAACACATTGCTTAAATATAACTTACATCACATCATGGACAACAAGCATTTGTCAATGCGAATGTTGTCGCGCTGGCATTGGCACTGGCAGTGGTGGAGGCAGAGGTGCATAATAAGAATGGCAGTGAAGTATTGAAGTGGTGCCAACCCCACCCCACCCTGTAGAGAGTGACAGGCAGTGGGTGTGCCTTTGGTTCATCAGCTATAATGCTCATACCATTGTACCTCACCCTCCCTGTAAACACTGACAAGTGTCATGGTATGCTTTGGGGTCTTTGGGCATTATACTTACCCCATTCCATAAGAAAATATGCTGATGTGGGTGACGTTTGTGGCTGATCAGTGCAAGCCACACCACAATGCCTATCAGTGGCTCCAGGGTGGGTGTGGGGGGAATGGTGACAGCATTACATCTGATGATCCCAAGTCACAGCCCTGATGCCTGTCAGTCCATACCAGGTGGGTGCTGCAGTTGGAAACCCTAACACTGTAGGCGGTAGTGGTAGTCTCACTCTACATGTTCAACATGGGCTGCTTGTCAGTCACCTCATGAAAAGTAGCACAATCACTTTGTTAGCTGAAAGGTGGTTTTGTACAGCAGCTGTGGCATTTGGTGACAGAGGGACAAAACACAGCTTTGGGCAGCATGTAGATATGACAACTGTATTGTTCATGAGGAAGCATACAAAATGGCAACGTTGAAAATCTGGAGTGGCAATATGAAATATTGGTGAAGCAATGAACATGCATACAAACTGCACAGCAGACGTCAGCAACCAAATTATTGGTGGGAGTTTTTATGCACAGTTTCAACATAGGTATTTTGGGACATCCCCTCATAAACAGTGGTGCTGTGATTTTGTTAATGTGTCCCAAAGGTGATTTCCCACAGTGAGCACGCCATTGTTTGCCACAGTTGCGAGAATGCGTTTGGGCAGGCTGTGAAAATGGCAGCTGTACTGTTGATAAGAAGTGTGCACAAATGCCAGTAGTGAAAACGTGGCATGAAAATATTGCAAAAGTATGCGTCCACAAGGCTGCATGGAAACTGCACAATGTACGCTTCCAGCACAGTCATTTTCTGGACTTCGGCACCAATTTTCAACATCGCATTTTAGGACCTCTGCTCATGAACAGTGTCATCGTCATTTCCTCAAGCTGTCCTGAAATCTGATTTCTCACAGCGACCGTTACATTCTGCACCAGACATGCGAAAACACATTTCAGGCAGGATATGTAAAATAACAGCTGTACTATCTATAGGAGGTGTGGAAAAATGCCAAAGTTGAGCATGTGGGTGAAAATATTACAAATGTCGGAAGTCTGGCGTGCATGCAAACTGCACAATGCACGCTCATAACACACTAACTGTATGAACTGTCAGTCAAATTTTCAACATAGGCATTTGGGACCTCTGCTAATGAACAGTGTCACTGTCATTTCCATAATGTGACTCAAACACGGACATTCCACAGTGACTGCGCTATGCTGCGCTGGGAACTGCGAACTAATTTTGATCAGGATGTGAAAATGACATCTATACTGTTCTTAAGGAGGTGCAGAACAATGGCAATGTTGAAAATCTGGAGTGACAATATTATAAATTGAAACTTACTAGCATGCATGAACTGCGCATTAGCTCGTGACTGACAGTCATGTTATGGAGTATTGTCACCAAATTTTCAGCATAGACATTTGTAGAACCTCTGCTCATGAACAGTGTAACTGTCATTTTCATAATCTGCTCTGAACACTGATTTCTCCACATCGACCATGGTATTTTGCGCGAAGTGTGAAACACATTTCATCAGGATGTAAAAATGACAGCTGTACTGTTGACAAGGAAGTGTAGAAACATGACAATGTTGAAAATCTGGCATGAAAATATTGTGAATTTGTGAATTACAAGCGTAACGTAACTTTCTAATGCAGCTTATAAAACAACCATTTTTATTTTTTCCACCAAATTTCCAACTTAGGGTCTTGACAGGCCACCTCATGACCACTGCCACTGTCCTTGCATTAATTAGTCCTGAAAGGTGATTCCATGCAGTGACTGTGAAATCAACTTTCGGGACCAATTAATGTCATAACTGTAACAGAATTCATGAGGAGGGTTCCAAAACCCCATGTTGAAAATTGGTGCAAAATTTCAAAAAATGACTGTGATATGCAGCAAAGTTGAAAACACCTATCTATCAAATTATACAGGTTACCGCATTTCCTCAGTTCATGGTCAGCTTTGAAGAGTGCAGATGTGTTCCCGGTCCACGAAGATCATTGCACCGGATGCCAGAGGTAAGTATGGGGTGAGTGGGGGTATGGGCAGGCAGCTGCAGTGGGTGGGCGTGGGTGGTGGGTAGGGACTTTAGGAGACTACTAGGGACCGTTTTTATGTTACAGGGGAATAAAACTAACATCGTGGGACAGATTTTTTCAGGGGACTAAACCGCATAGGTGTATCCCAGCATACCACCCTAATTGTTTGAGGGTTGCTGCAGCCAACAGGGGATTGGGCACCCTTGTCCTTTACAACAAAAGGGGTTATTTATGCAGATGGGGATTGGGCACCCCGTCATCACACAAGGAAGCGGAGGGAAAGCAAGAGCTGAGGGAGTTGGGCACTCCCTCAGCATGTAAGAAATAGGGGACTGCTTTATGCCGACGGGGAGTGGGCTCCCATCAGCAAAATTTTGCAGCCGAGTAAGCCAGCAGAGGATTAGGCACCCCAAAGTGGCAGTGTGGCCGACGCCATGCTGACAATGTGGCAAGCACATAGGAAGGTCTGCTGCATCTGATGAGCTTTGCTTGGATTGTAGCAGACCTTACCTTAGATGTGCTTGCCATTAGTATGCATGTGTGGCACCAGGATGCAGGCTGATTGGGGAATGAGGGCGACCTACTGATGCATGCCCTGCATTCGCCCAACAGCGACCACGCCTCCAAATCCTCACTGTTGAAGATGTTGGCTGCACAAGCACGCCAACATAAAACCAATCTCTCTAACAAACAAAAGAAAAACTATGTAAATAAACCCAAGGCTGAACATATGCCAGCCATTACTTTTCATGTACTGCTTCCTTCTGTACCGTTTTGGGATTTGCATATGTTTTACTTGGTTTACTTGGTTTGTCTGAGAAAAAGAAGGCCGAGGCCCATCTAGATTTTCCCACACTGAGTGGGAACATTTCACATTACATATTTCTTGGTCAACCAAATATCAGCACCCTTTTTGAATGATTCAATGTTAGCTGAATCAATCAATTCCTGTGGAAGTCTATTCCACAGTTTTGGTGCCTATAGTGAAAACATGTAATCTTAGATTAGTTTTTGCCTTGGGACCATAAGTTGTTTAGTGTGACATCTTGGAACAATCGTCTTGTGACATAAGATAATCCACATTTATTCATTAGGTCAAGGTTTTTTGAAGCTTATATATTAGAAGTAAATCCCCAGCCCTTCTACTCTGAAAAGAATGTAAACCAGTAGTAGATAATATGGATTTATAGGGCAATTTAGCTAACCTAGGAATCATTCTTGTTGCCGTCTTTGTACTCTCTCCAAGCGATCAATATCTGCCTTTAAATAGGGATTCAAAAGGAGACCCGTAATCAGTAAGGGTCGGACACATGATCTATAAGGGCCATCATACACTGTTCGGATTTATTCACAAATGATCGCTGGATTTGTCTTAGTAGACCATTGGCAGAATTAGTCACTTTATTACAGTGATCAATTGATGAAAGTTTAGAATTAACTAAAACACCCAAATCCCTTTCCACATATGATGAATGTAATAGTGAGTTACAAATGTAGCATTTATTTCTGGGTTTTAAGATCCAAAGGTAAAACTACACACGTATCAACATTAAACTCCATCAAATTATCAGTTGCCCATTTTGATCAGCTTTAGATCAGTTCAAAAATTAAAGTCTGATAGATTATTCACTAAACCCCAAGTTTTGAGTCATCAGCAAATTTAGACAACAAGCTATTGTTTGATACCTGCATATCACTTATATAAATAAGGAATAAAACTGGGCCCAGCACCGAGCCCTGGAGGACTCCACTAGTAACCACCAGTCCAGAGAGTTTATTATTTAATACCACTCTTTGGGTTCTGTTTGTCAACCATGCAGAAACCCAGTTAATTAATTGATCTGAAAATCAAAATGATACATTTTGTTGATAAGAATACTATGAGGAACCTTGTCAAAGGCCTTACTATAATCCAATAGGCTAACATCCATTTGACTTTTGTTATCCAGACCCTGACTAATATTATTATAGAGTGATATTAAATTAGTTGTACAGGAATGGTTAGTTCTAATTCCGTGTTGAGTAGGAGCGATAATTTTTAATTTAGTCATTTCTTTTCAAGAAATGATTTTATCAGTGTTTCCATTGTTTTGCAGATAATTGAAGTCGGCTTATTGGATGATAGTTCTGAACTATAGACCTGCTACCTTTTTTGTAGATTGGAGTAACAAATGCCGTTAACCAATCTAAAGGAATTTCCGCTTTATGAAGAGATTTATTAAATATTATTTGTAAAGAGAGGCTAAAACCTCTGCAGTATGAATTAAGAATCTAGCGTTAATCAAATCAGGACTTGAGGTTGTAGTTTCTTTAAATTAGTAAGGAATGGATGTATATCAGAAGCCTTAATACTATATGAGTGAGTTAATTTAGGACGAGATCCAGTATTTATTTTAGGCAAATGGGAGCTTTTTCAGCAAAATAAGAATTAAAAAGATTAACTACATCCATATCCGACTGTATGGCAATACCAACATGAGTTAATGGTCTCCTACCTCATGAAAATTGCCTTTTTATTATTTAAATATGAAAACAGCACTTTATATTCATCTTTAGTATATACCAATTTTAATTCAATTTTCATTTTAGCCTGCTTGATCATATGTTTGAGTTTTTAGAGTTTTTTATACTCAAGGAAAATTGCGCTATTACTTCTACATTGACTACTTTTTAGTTTCCTGAACAATTTTTTTTCTTTATTTGTAACTTAATTGATTTATTCAGCCATTTTGGTATTCTACTCTTTTTGTTGTATTTGTTTTAATTGGAACATATTTCTTTTCTAGTGAATAAATTAAATCTTTAATAAGTTCTAAGCCTCATTTGGAGAAAGACGCTGAAAACCTTATTCCACTGAGTATTATTAATTTCTCTATTAATGTTATTGTAGTCTGCACTATCATAATTTTTGTATGTTGACTTATTTGGTAAACTGCATTGGGACACTATCAGATCAAACAGTATAGAGTAATGGTCATTATTGTCCAAGGGATCCAAAATCTGAATATTGATTATTTTATGACTAATATTAGAAATGAGAAGATCCAGAATGTTAGTTCCTCTTGTAGCAGAAGAAATAAGTTGCACTAATCCATTATCCATTAGTACTGATAGAAATTCACAATCCTGGTTGCTATTTCCTGAGTGGGAGGACCCATTTATGTGAGGCATATTAAAATCACCCAGTATTATTGCATCCTTATAGCTGGTGAAGTAGGCAAGATCTTTAATCAAAGCTTTCCAAGTATTTGAATCACATGAGGGGATTGTAGCAATTCCTAATTATTATCTGTTGAAGTCCTTGAGGTTGAACTGCCACCCAGATACTTTCAAATTATTTGGGGCTAAAAGTTCAAAAGATGAAATGTCATCTCTAATGTAGAGACAACCCCCCATTGTCTCTGTTTTTATGATAAAGATTATAACCATTATTTGTTGACTCCAATGGGAAGTCAGTCCCACCAGGTTTCAGTTATTGCAATTAAGGCCAAGTTTAGTAATTTACTTTTGCTTCTAATTCTGATAATTTAGACATGTTTAAAGAGCTAGCATTTAAAGATAGAATTTTAAATGTTCCTGGTAACTGGGTCATTGGTTTAGTTAGAGGCGTGAGCTGATTCCCATTCTCCCCTTTTTGTTGGTTTAAATGATTGTTTATGATGTTTAAAAAGGATTTGCCCAGCATAGTGCTACCTCTCCTACTCAGATGCAAACCATCCTAGCAATATAGAGGAGATTTATCAACAACATTTTCCCAGTGGGTTAGACAGGGAATGTTTGGACTAATACACCATTTTCTAAGCCAGTTATTTAAGGATTTAATTTTTGAAATCAAATCCTGAGTGGCTCTAGGAACTGGCAGAATTTCTGAAAAACAAACAGTGCATCCTTTGTCCACAAGCACATTGTTGAGAACTACAAAATCCTGTTTCAGTTTATTAAGAGTTGTAGTATTCTGAATATTGTTTATACCTACATGAATTATGACAAAAGGATTTGGACCTGCGTTGTATAGAATGTTGGGAATCCTAGTTGTGATGTCACTTATCTTTGCCCCTAAAGCTAGAACAGGTGTGATTAATCTTATCCAGGTTGCAAATAGCCCTATCCAAGTGCTTAATGATGGAATCACCAAGAACAAATATCTGCTTAGGGATATCTGCAAGGGTGGGAGCCCCAATTGAATTTGAAGAAGGCATTAAAGATGATGTGAAGTTATGAATGGTTTCAATAACTGATAAATGAGGAGATAAAGTATCCTGAATAGAAGAAACAGTAGGAACTAAATCATTTTGGCTTTTCTGAGCATCATTATTCAACAAGTGAAGGGGTTTTGAGATTTTCTGTTGATGTATTTCCCAGAGATATGGGTTTCAAAGTTTTACTGATATTCAGTGTAGGATAAACTGCCAATTTATTTGAAGGAATGATTGTTTCCGAGTTACAATATCATTAATAGTGAAAAACTATTGTTGTAATGGTATTTGAAAAGAATGGTGTATTTGCCCCTTCATTTAGTTTTAAATCTAGGAACAATAGCCCATTCATCCACAATAGACTCAGTATGTGAATTTTAGATTCCAAGATTATGGGTTCAGACAAGGAATAGCAGTAGTAGAATTACCAGAGACAAAATGTTCTACTGCCTGGTCAATAAAGGATTCTAAACTGGTAATATCGCTGTTTGCAGTTACTTGACTAAGAAGACCAAAAATTTGGTCTTGCAAAGATTTTATCAACAAACAGTTATTGCAAATTGGTTCTAGATTAGATATTTTGGCCAAACATAGAACAATGATTACACTGGTTTGTACAAATTGTCCATCTTATCTGTTGGCTAGGTGCTTTTAAGCTTAACTCTTAGTGAGAAACAGTGATCTTACCCTATATGCAGGCACAGCAGTGCTTTTCTAGGTACCGACTACTTCCCTCCACATGCTAAACACGTGCGAGGATGCAAGTGTCTTTGTGCTTGTCTAGCGCTACACCCACTCTAGCTCACCCTGCTTGCTATAGGACACTATTTTATAGCCGACCCAACCTGGAAGTGAGATTGAGGATCACCGAGCACATGTCTAGCCCAGTCCACTTCAAGTAAACAGTCTGAAGTTTAAAAGAAGCCCACACCTAACAAATGGTGGAGAGTAGTCACTTAAAATGAATTTCTGGACAAAGGTCCCTCTTCCCATTTACTATGAGGCTCACACAGTATCAAGCACAAATTTCCAACAGTTATATTTTTACATGTAAATAGGAGGCAGAAAGCTGTGCAGAGCAGTGTCTCACACAGATGCTGAATGTTTCTCATGATGCTTTTGTATTATTGAGGTATGTGCAATTATGTTTTCTTTAAAATTTGGCTGTCTGGAAAATATCATCCAGAAAACACATATCTCAGTGGCATTTGCTCTGGGGTTCTTTTAAACCTATATTGCTTCCTATTCCTTTCATTAAAATGTATGCCTCACATATTTTCCTGATAATGTATATGCCTTCCTTAGAACAGAAACTAAAACACATCTTACTACTTACAAATCATTGTGTTGTTACTCCATACCTCCTTAACAATTCCACACAACTTCCTAATTTCATTATGCAGCCATGTGGATCTGACCAGATTTTGTTTTGTTTAGTACAATTCCCTTTTAACAGGGCTTGCCTGCTCAATGCTCCTTGCTGAGTGCAATTTAAATAATTTACATACGCCCACTCAGGGGTGGTCCCAAGTCCCAGGGCTTTGCCTATTGCCTTAACCCCTATCATGGCCATGGCCATCACTTGATGCACTCTTCAGCACAGGAAAAAAGTCTTTTTAAACAATTAGTTCAGGTGAATAGTACTTGCCAAATGGTGCTGCCATCAACTCACTGCCCCAGCCTGGGTAAAGGTTACTGGAGAAAGAGATAAGGAAGTGTGCTGGCAGGATGGTTAGAGGCAGGAGAGGAGGTACTTCTTGGGCCTTGCTGGGTCCTGATGGCTCCAGTGATGCTACACCCCAATGTGCTTTCTTTTGAGGATGCAGCCCCGTTTATGGGTGCTGCCACCAAGGACTGACCTTTAACTTTTATTTTAAAAAAAAAAAACAAATGGGGCTTTACAGAGCCCACACTTCATCATAAACCGAATGATGTAACAGTGGATTCACCAACAGGCTGAGAGCTGCACAACACTGGACAGACTGCTGCAAGATGGAGGGATGAGAGAAGGACTGCAGGTGTGTACCCTTTTACTTTACCTCCTGTATTCCTCTCTCCCTTTTGGTCACAAATTTGTCTTTTTTTCTCTTCAGGGCACCTGAAAATGCTTCTCTGGCTGGCCATTTTGCTGCCCAAATTGAACTCTAATGGTCATTACTGGCCACTCACAGAACCCTCCCTGGGATGCAGAGTCCCTAATGACCAGGGGCAACCAGTTGTCCGGTGCAAGCTGGAATTAGAGGCTGGCATAGGCTCATACCAGTCTCTGCTGGGCAGGCTGCATCAAAAACTTTTAAAACTGCAAGCATGCAGTTTATTCCTATGGTGCTCCTGCCACTTGGTTTACCCCTTTACCCTCTAAACTAACAGGGCACCTGGTAGCTTACTCCCAATGGCAGCATGTACACTGTAAGCAACATGGGGACAGCACAGAGCCCTGCAGAACCCCATATGACAGATGGAGGGGCCGATGAATAAATCCCCAGCACCATCATCTGAGTCCTGCCAGTAAGGAAAGATCAAAACCACCTGAGAACTGTACCAGACAGTCCAGAGAGATCTGCAGTCACTCCAACAGCACTCTATGGTCTACAGTGTAGAATCCTACAGAGAGATTGAGAAGAACCAAGATGGAATGGCTCCACCGATCATGCACCATTGGGAGATCATTAAGTACATGGACAGTCTCGGTACTGTGCCTCTTCCTAAACCTGGACTGGAGAGGATTATAGACACCATGGGATGTTAAATGGTCATCCAGCAGCACCACAACCACCTTCTCAATACCTTGCCCACAAAGGCAGGTTAGAGACTGGTCTGTAGTTCACTAAGCAGTCTGGGTTGAGGTAAGATTTCTTCTGGAGGGTACCACTACAGCCCCTTCAGGGACTCCAGAAACACTCCTGCCTCCAATGAGCACCAGACATGTCTAAGCAAGGATTGGGCTGATAACTTCAATGCACCCCTCTAGGAGGCGCGTTGGGCCCAGATCCAAATTACAGTAGGTTGTGCACATATCCTGGACAACCGCACAATGTCTTCAATCATCAACTAGCTGAAATTAGACCAGATAGACCAGGTGCTTGCCACCTCAGCCAATCCCACGCTGCCCATTTGAGGGCACTGAAAGGATCTCTGACCTGATGGCAGTAATTTTATTGGTGAAGAACTGAGCAAACTCACCCCACTAACTTGTGAAAATGCTCCACGTGGCAGAAGCCAGGTTGGATTGCACAACCTGTCAACAGTCCAGAAGAGCTGAGCAGGTTGATTCCTCCTGCAGCAATCTCCTTGGACAGGAATTCTGACTTCTTACAGGAGATTGCTGATTGATAGTCTTTATAATGGGCTATCAATCTAAGATTGTCAACCTGTACTCCCTGGAGACAGGAAAAAAGAGAGGGACATGATTGGGACCTTCAAGTACCTTTCTTGAAAGAGATAAATAAGGTTGATAAGGAGAGTCTATTTAAGCTGAGTGGCAAACATAATATGAGGGCACATTCTTAAGCTGGAGGGTGGGAGGTTTAGGAGGAGGTCAGGAAGCACTTCTTCACAGAGAGGGTGATAGACACTTGGAATGCGCTGCCAGAAGAGGTAATCTCATTGAAGACAGTGAGAAGCTTTAAGAGGCTGGGAAAAGTATAGGGGAGGGTAACAGTCATGGGAAGGGACAATGGGAGGAGTGGGAGAGGGGCAGGTACAGTAGCTCAAGCTGTGAACCCTGGAACACAAGCAGACTTGATAGACCAAATGACCTTCTTCTGCTGGCTTCTTCATATGTTTGTATGTAACCATCAACCAGATTTTCACCTAGTGTTGCTCCAACCTTCAACTCCCGCCTCAGCTCCTTCAAGGTCCCATCAAACCAAGGGGACTTTGGGCAAAGAATGTGGGGTGAACATGAACAGGAGCTAGAGAGTCGAGGGCACCTGTTGCTGCCTTATTATAGGCAAGTACCAGTTCACCAGCTCTCTGCATACACTCAACATGCCTGATATGTCCAGCACCACTATAACACCATCAAATGTCAAAGCCCTTAAAGGGCGGTACAGGACCATCCTGTAGGACCATGTCTATTGGGGTGCCTCAAATCTGAACCTTATAGTGTGATGGTCTGGCCAACTGACGGTTCCACCACTAGGTCAGTGATCTCAATCCTGAGAAGGAAGACCAGGTCCAATGAATGACCATGACTATGGGTAGCAGAGGTAAGTATCTGTGTAAGGCCCAATTAATTCATCAGTTGGAGGAAGTCCCACAGACTGCAAGAGTTCAGTGTCACCCACATGGAAGTCCCATAATCACCCGTCTGGGGGACTCCAACATTAGGTCGACAATGAAGTCTGCAACTTCCAAGAATTTTTCTCACCCCAGATAGATGGTAGATGAGAAGTATCCTGCAACCTACACCTGATTCCACTATACATTCAAAGGATCTGGTCACTCCACTGGAACATCTACAAGGCTCAGATATGACTTAAAACAAATGGCTACTCCCCTACCCCTATGATCCTGTTTCGGGTGGTGTATCACTAAGTACCCAGCTGGAATTGCTGATTGCAGTACTGGACCAGCATTCTCATCCAGCCAGGTCTTGTTGATGCAGTTCAGGTCAGTTGTCCCAACAAGATCAACTATAATACTGTAGCTGTCTTGATTTTTATTGACCTGGCACGCACAATACTGCCTGAATAGGATAGCGTGGACCAGGTTGACCAAGCAACTTGCCCACTGAGGTGGAGCCCTAGGTATGGGAACCAGGCAAGAAGGTCCCTTTCCTGAACCCATTTCGCTCTGGGATGTCTCCTCATCCCACACTCAATTCACCCAACCTGTTCCACTACCCCACCAGGATGGGTTCTTCCCCATTTCTCCCCTCCAAGCTATTCCCAATGTCCAGCAATGGCCATAGACCTCCACCAGCGGGTGGGACAATTGAATGGGTAAAGGTCCCTGAGAGTAGTGTCTGACCACTGGTGACCTTTGCCAACACATAAACAACCCAGAACTAGACAGACCAGAGTCAGTAGTTAGAGTATTCACTACAACCAACCAACAACCTCACACACTTACCAACCACACCTCACACACTGCCCAATAAAACAAAACTATACCCTTAGTACTCCCCTGTCTCTAACTCCTACAACTTTGGTTCTGTATAGTAGCAGAATAGATAATCCACAAATTAGTGTTCAGTTTCTGAGATTTGCAGTATTCTCAGAAAGTTCACAACAGCAGCTTTAGGGTCTCTCACCTCCTATCACCAAAATATCAATAGATACACCTGCCAGTGATACTCTCACTATCACAGACTAGGTGATTAAATAGTTATTAAGTTTATGTACAGCTTTCAACACTCTCACTGCCATTCAAAGCAGTAGACCAAACAAACTGACCTGCCTGATTCCAGTCACATCCAGCAATACTCCTTCTTTCCAGTTCCTGGGACAATGTAAGTTATTTTCCTCTTCAGAAGGTTCAGCAGGATTAGGTTCTGCAACCACCCCAAACCTGGCTCTCCCATGACCTATACCAAGGCCAGGCTTACCCTCCAGCAGGCCCCCCCCGGATAACCTCGAGAGCAGCCAATCAAGGCAACTACCACTGGAATGGAAAAAAACTCCTCCTCAAGAGTTCCTCCAACAAGTAGCAGCAATAAGATCCAACAGGCAAGCCCCAGTGATGAATATAAATTTGACCCTTACCGTGCCGTTGCCTACCAAAGTAACTGACTCATGGATAGAAGCAGAGTCAGTACCAACACCGAGACAACTGCAATCCAAAACTTCTAGCATCTCAGCATCTTAGGCATCGATCACTGTCAGGTCATCAGCTGCATCTAGTCTGGGTCCTCCTTGGCTGACTTCAATCAATGGGACCAGTGATCAAGGTGAAGGACAGGTAATGATCAGTTTAATTTTTAAGAAAATGGGCATGAAGTACTACTAAAAGGAATGTAATTATAGTAGTACAACAAAAACAGGCATGTTTGGATTTTATGGATTCTATGCAATCCAGGTACAGCAGCTAAATCTCCATCAAAGAACAGAATCTCAGCACTCTCCTGATGACTAGTGCCTCACACTGACCGACAACGAAAAAACCTAACTGACTAACTCATTTTGCTCCCTATCTCTAACTACAAATTTAGCTGAACACTAAAATGATTGGATAAAAACACTATAAAATGGGGAACTGGGAAAAAGTCAAATCTAACTACAAAGCTAACTGCACTGACGGTCCACCGTGGCCACCATCTTGTCAGGGATATAACCTTTAACCTTACAATCTGCTTTAATGCGGTTCCTGGAACTTCAGATTTTCATTTTTTATTTGTGTTTGACAGTGTTACACTGTCTTAGCCTGCCCCTTACATCCTCCACACCCACAACAACTTTGTAGTCACTTGCCTGCAGTTGGCCTGCACTCCAGGTCTCTCCCACCTCCTTCCAATGCACCCTCGCCTCACTCACCACCGAGCGATCAATGTGCTGACATCAATCAGCTGGAGAATACATGAGCCATCATGACTTTGGTTGGGAACTGCAAGGTGGTGGTCTGTCTCTTTCCATACCTCTAGAATGCAGGCAGCAGCTCAGCCCTTCTGGAAGAATTAGGGCCCCTTCTCCCGGCTAGTTCCATGGGAAACCACTGGCTCTTGGACCATGGTGCTGTTAGAACCAAAGTTACAGCTGTTCCTGGAGATGGAGAAAGCCTGGGGAACAGACAAGGTATTATTATCACAAACTTCATCTGAAAATGGCTCCATCCTGGTTCGATGTTTTTCCTGCTGCACTTCCTGTAAAACATTGCAAGTCATGAGTCCCTAGCCCCAGCTGAGCCATTGCTGCCTGTAGTCCCATACGTGTAACTAGTCCTGTCAGGCTGCAGCTTCTTCTCCACTTCATCACTTCATCCACTCTGCTGCTGTCATCCATCTCGAGCTCATGTTGCCAGCTGGCACTGCATACAGTATCTAATTTCTGTAGTAAGCTGCAAGGGGTGGTGGTCTCTCTTTCCATATCTCTAGCTTTAATGGGCTGCAGGTTTGCAGTATTGCCTAGGGAGATAAATATAAACATTTTCACTGCTCTCTTGGATTATATCTTGGTACAAGTTTGTGAAGGCATTTAATTAAACTTCCCTTATGGCAGAGTAAATTGAAGCATTAGTATTTAAAGGAAACCTAAACAACATTTTGGCAACAAACTATTCAAAATCTGACTCCATAGATGACTAAAGGAAAGGCTGCTGTATTCATTAATGCTAAAACTACATTTATATAATTTACTTAAATGTGGTTCCAGAACATTTTAAATTGTAAAATCAGGCTTCAATTTCAAAAGAACTCTTACCTGCTTCCTAAAATGGGCACCAAGTGTGTTATGTGATGGCATCACTGAGCCAAAGTTAGAGAGATATATGGATTTCATAGTGCTAACTAGTTCTTTTTTCCTTTATATAGAATTTTCACCCAAATGGTCAAAACCATGTGCATTATTTTGTATAATATGCATGTTAGGCTATGGTTCTGTTCATTTTGTTTACTTTAACATGCTGAAATTATGTTTTAATCCAATAGACTTTCTCAGTGGCAAACCACAGTGCAGTATACATCTTGAATAACCTGGTGGTCTAGTGGTTATGGTGGATCCAGGATGCTACAATACTGGTGCTGGGGTGGTGTGCATGCTTAATATGCACTTTTACAATTTTTATTAAACCTTTATATTTTCTGCTATTATTCTTTTCTAGTATGTTTTTGACAAAATCTACAAATGCAATCCATAGATTGAATGTAAACATTTGTACAATCAATAAATTCGACTTCTTCAACAAAGTGAAATGCAGCAGCAAGCAAATACATTACTATGTGGGGGTTGCAGCCACACTCTTCACCACCCAGAGAGCAGCTACTTCTTTGTAGCAGAGCACTTGTGCAGTCCAATGTTAGAGTTCATACTCTCTAAACTCAAATATATACTTGTCTTGTCTTCTTTTCCATGAGAAATAATAATAATAAGAATAACCAGCATTTATACAGTGGTTTTCATACACATTGTGGGAACAAGTCTTTTGAGCAATCGGTTTAAATGCTTCATTGGCAAGCTTTTAAACTAGTCAGGGGAGGCACTGATAAGCAGCAGAAAATCCCAGCCTCCCTACAAAACAGGGTACTAAATGGAAAAAGACCGAGGGAGAAAGGTCAGTGGGGATGCTGCAACAGAAAGTAAAGCCATCAAAAATGGAGAGCAATGAGTACCAATGCCCATAGTCTGAGTAACAAGCTTCCTGAATTAGTGGCCTTGATGGAGGAGGAACATCTGGATATCGTGGCAGTCACAGAAACATGGTACACAAAAACCATGACTGGGATGTAAACATACCAGGATACACTATCTACAGGAGGGACAGGGAGGTAAAGAGGAGGAGGAGTAGCTCTTTACATAGGGAAGGAATCAAAGCAACAGAACAAAAGGGTAAACAGGGAGGAGAAGAAGCACTGTGGGTAAATTTGGAGACTGGCAATGACCCACAATCCGCACAGGGGTTATACAGACCCCCTTCTGGGGAGGAAATGGACAAGGAAATGATAGAAGTATACTTAGTATGGCAGAAAAGGGAGATATTGCTGATGGGTGATCTGAATATGCCAGATGTTAACTGGAGTGCAGTTGCAGCAGCCACTTCTAAGAGTGGGGTTATTCTAGATGCCCTACAGGGGCATGCCTTAGACAACTAGTATTGGAGCCCACTCGAGAGGAACAATCTTAGACCTGGTTCTCTCAAATGGAGATGAGGAGGATCACAGATGTAGAAGAGGGTAGCCATCTGGGAACTAGCGACCATCGAACAGTATGGTTCACAATAAACACAGCAATAGAGTCAAGCCATACAAAGACAAAGGTACTAGATTTTAGGAGGGCTGACTTTGTCAAAATGGGTGAGTGCCTAAGGAATGCACTAGCAAATGGGCAGGAAGGAGGGTGGAAGAACAATGGGAATAATAAAACTGCCATCACAGAGGTAACAAGCCTTTGTGTAAAGCAAATAAACAAAATGAAACAGGTAAGAAACCACTATGGTTCTCAAAGGAAGGGCAGTGAAGGTTCAAGAGAAAAGAAAGCATTCAGGAAGTACAAGGAATCACAGAAGGAGCAGGACAGAGAACTGTATCAGTTAAAGCAAAAGGAAGCTGGGAAGGCAGTCAGAACAGCAAAGGCCCAAACCGAGGAAAAGATAGCCAACTCAGTTAAGAAGGGGATAACACTTTGTAGGTACATCAGGAGCGTAAGACCAAGGGAGGGATAGTGAGGCCTAGTAAAGGGGAGGGAGGGTGGGCAGAGGGTGACTGTGAAAAGCAGAGATACTAAACAAATACTTTTGCTCAGTATTTACAAAGGAAGAGGGAAGTACCTAAAACAAACAGTAGAAACACTCTGGATACAGAAGTTGATACCAGCCCATTTACAGAAGAAAGGGTTCTGAAAGAACTCTTAAAACTGAAGGTGGACAAAGCAATGGGGCCTGATGGGATTCATCCCAGAATTCTAAAGAACTAAGGGTAGAATAGTGACACCACTGACTACCCACTTTAACAAATCATGGGAGGATGGGGTGGTACCCAAGGACTGGAGGAGGGCAGATGTAATTCCCCTCACAAAAGTGGGAGCAAGACAACAGGAAACTACAGACCTGTTAGTTTAACCTCAGTGGTAGGGAAAATGATGGAATCACTTCTGAAGGAAAGAATTGTTGAGTATCTAGAGGCCAGAGGGCACAGGACCCAAGGCAGCATGGATTCACAGCGGGAAGGTCATGCCAGACAAATCTGATAGATTTCTTTGACTGGGTGACCAAAGTAGTTGATCAGGGAGGGCTGTGACATGGCCTACCTAGACTTTAGCAAGGCATTTGACATAGTCCCACACAAAAGATTAATATAGAATTAGCCAGCCTGGAGTGGGTCCCAAGATGACAGCCTGGGTAAAGAATTGGCTGGAGAATAGGACACAGAGAGTAATAGTAAATGGAGTCCACTCTGAAAAAGGGGGTTAGTAGGGGCACCGTGAGGGTTCAGTATTAGGACCGGTCCTCTTCAATGTCTTTAAGCTTACATTGCAGAGGGACTGAAGGAAAAGTATGTCTCTTTGCAGATGACACAAGATCTGCAACAGAATTGATGCACAAGGTGGAGTGGAAAGGATGAGTAGGACTTGGCAAGGTTAGAGGAATGGTCAAATGTATGGCAGCTTAGATTCAATGCTAAGAAGTGCAGGTAATGCACCTGGGAAACAAAACCCAGGGAAAGTACACAATGGGGGTGAGATACTAACAACAACAAAATGGAAAGGGACCTGGGGTAGTCATATCAGATGACCTAAAGGTGGGAAAGCAATGTGAGAGGGCAGCAAAGAGGGCTGGGGATACTTGGATGCATAGGAAGAGGCATCACCAGTAGAAAACAGGAAGTTATTATTCCTCTGTACAGACAGCTAGTGAGACCCCATCTGAGTACTGCGTGCAGTTCTGGAGACCCAATCTCCACAAAGACATAGAGGGATGGAAGCTGTCCAGAGGAGGGAACTAAATGGTGCAGGGTCTGCACCGGAAGACATATGAAGAGACTTAAGGAGCTTAATATGTATAGCCTCGAGGAAAGGAGGAGAGGGAGACATGATAGAAACTTTAAGTACCTCAAGGGAATCAACAACGTCCAAGAGGGTAGCATCTTTCAAAAAGAGGTGTGCAAGAACAAGGGGCACAATTTGAAGATAGAAGGGGGCAGCTCAGAGGTAATTTAGGAAGTATTTTTCACAGAGAGGGTTGTGGATGTATGGAACAGCCTTCCAGAGGAGGTTGTGGAGTCAAAAACAGTGGTGGAATTCAAGCATGCATGGGACAGTCATAAGGCAATTCTAGGGGTGGGGTAGGAAGAAGTAGGCTGCTGGTTAACTAGGACCTGCAGCTTATCCATCAGGTAGGAAATGGGCAGACTAGGTGGGCCAGCGGTCCTTATCTGCCATCAAATTCTATGTTTCTATGTTTCTATGTATCCCAAAATGCTTTACAAACAATACTAGAATGGTGGTGAAGTGACTGAGTGTGTAGTGGCAGCCATTTCATACATTAATATCCACACACAGCCTTGGACAATTGCAGGACCTGGTTTTATGGGAAGGGAATGTTGGCCAGGACAATGGGGTCAGGTAGAGATCAAGGTGCTGGCAGCCCCACGATCTTATTTCTCACAGCAATCTGCTCATATATCTCTCCTTCTGTCTTCCCCTTCCCTGAATATAGCAGTACCTTGCAAGTGGCCTTCTCAGTCCCCTCTGGTATTCATTCTTCACTATTCCTCTCACACCAAAACTGGTGAACTCATCACCCTTCTGCATCATGAATGCAGGTAGTACATCCCGTTTTATTTTGACATATCAAATATAAACATATATTTCAGGAAGTCAGGGTGATAGCAGCAGGGAACAAGGAATGATGGACTTTCCTATCCTTAAAATATCTAGGCTTCCTTTGATTAGGCACTATTAAATGATGGGTGTGCACATCATTATGCACATCATTTAATGGTACCTAATCATAGGTGACTTAGATCTTATATGAGTAGGAAGAGCCTATTTCTACATGTGCCATGCTGCTATCAGTCTGGTTACCAGAAGATCATGTTTATTATTCTGTAAAAATAATATGGGAGACTGTACTAACCACATTCATGATGTGGAAGTAGTGAACTCATCAGTTTTGGTGTGGGGAGCAGGTGAGAAGAATGAATGCCAGAGAGGGACTGAGGAGGCCATTCCAGCAGGGTATAGCTATATTCAGGTTAGTTGAAGACATGAAGGAGGACACTGGGTAGATCACTGTGAGATCTGAAATGTGGGCTCTCCAGCATCGTGATCACTACCCGACTGTGGATGAAAGTAGTCAGCAATGACAAATACTCAGAGCGTAGGGCTGCACCTAAACTGTTACTTGAATTCAGCATAGGGAGATTACCCTTGAGTGGGGGATGTTGACATTTGTTAAAACAGTATTGAGGGAGTTGTGTATAGCTCATTCAAGATTTGGAAGGGTGGTAGCCAGCCAACTTGCATTGTGGAGTAGAGCACAGAAAATACTGGAGAAGAATTGCTGGGAACTGTCCTGTGGGGTTCTGCTGATCACAGGTAAGGAGTAGACTGACACTGGAAGTCGGGTGGATTCGCTCAAGGTATTAGTATGCCTCTCCTGCTAATAATATTGTTATCCATTGTAGTGCAGCCCTTATGAGGGCATGAGCAGCATTTTCTGGTGGATCATGATGCTTATTGTTTGACCCACCCAGAAGACCTAGTTGTTGGTTAATGAGGTGGGGGAAAATCTCAGCAGGGAACTGTCCATACTACCTTCACTGTGCAGAAGGATGGTGATCCACTCAGTGTTTACTGTTGGAGCTGAAGTCAAACATTGAGAATATGGACTAGAGAGTGATTTGTGAGGCATTTTTTAACAGTGCCAGCTAATGCTGCATATCGGTATAGGTGTGTACAACTCCCTGAGGTACAAGATCACAATCTGAGGTGTGATAATTCTCTTCATAAGACCATAAGCTTATATGCGGCCCAGGCAGTAGTAAGGACAGGGTATGAATGGTGGGGTGTTCAACAGAAGGCAGGCTAGGTGCAGGGGATTCACATGGAAAAGAAAGCCTTATTTGTGGATTAACAAGGCAGCATGAGCTTTGGAACTGAACCAGACCAGTACTTTGATGTGTGACCCTGAGCAGGTCATTAAACTTCCTTGTGCTCCCAGGCCACTCTGTAAACAAGCTTTCAGCTTAGTGTGTCTCTCCTGGTTAACAAAAATAAAAATTCAGTGCATCACACAACCACTAGATGATCAGTTCCTCATTTTAATAATTCAGATGTCCAGGAATGAGACAGTTTGATCACTGCTGTTAACGTGAATTGCATATTAGAGTTACGCAGATGTCAGTAATCCACCAATTCTGCCAGTTCCTCAGTTGTGCTCCACCACTAGAGATGCAGCAAATTTAAATTTGCTGGTGAAGTGCCATGAAGTGGGCACTTTGCGTGTCATTCTGCTATGTGGGTGGCCAATGGAAAGGCTCACTTCACCTTGCGATTATTATTTCGCATTGTCATACCACCTTAATGTGAAGTTAGGTGAAGTGACAACAATATTTCAGCACCTCACACTTACAGTCACCAGAATTAATGTGCATCCCAAAATGGTGCGGTCTTGTGTCCAGAAAATTCGAGTGCTAACTAAGTGAAATAAGAGCACAACAAAATGCAGTTTCCCAGAATTAATGGCACACTTAGTCATGCACAGGGTGCAGTTAGAGATGCAGCTAATTTAAATTCCACTGGTGAAGTGCCACTACATGGAGAGGTCAACATGAAGGCTCACTTCACCTTGTAATTATCATTTCACCTTAACATTTAATCTTAACATGAATTAAGGTGGAGTGACAACAATATTAGCAGCCCTGGGCTCCCACACATCATGGCTTACAGTACTGTAAGTCACATGCTGTCTGAGAACAGGAATGCCTATGGTTGTATTTTCCCGATGACCTGTATCACACAACATTCCCTATTTAAAACTCATATCAATGACTACAGTCAGTGGTGAAGCCTTGAGAGATACTACAAAACAGGCTTACATGCAACTAACTAGTAAAAATTAAGTTTGTGATTCATGGCGTGAATGATCGTGAATTGTGACCACATTCGTGACCGTGATGATGAAGAACGTGAATTTATTTTTCTCGGAGTTGGAGGTGATGAATGTCTGGTATGAGATAACCAATTATATAAAGCTGTATGGAAACATGAATGCCTATGGCTGTACTTCCATGATGACCTGTATCAGACTTCCAGTGCAGCTCTGGACCTAATGGCAGCTTAAGATCAGAGCTCCACTCAGACCACCCCCTAAAGCTACTAAAAGCCAGAATTTCATGAGAAAACCTAGTAGATGAAGACATTTTACAGATGGCAGCAAATACACAAAAGGGAACCATGAACAGTTATGAGGTATTACCAATAGAAGAAGAGAAATCAGGAGCTGAAAAATCGGACTCAGAGACATCAGAAATATCACAAGCCCAGATGGCATCTTTGGGGAAAAAAAAAAATGCAGGAAACTAAAAATAAAGATTTAGTCCTAAATGACAGAGTCAATAGAACAATAACTGATTTGCAAGAAATCAAGAAGGACTTTCAGGGCTTTCAGTCTGAACATGATCTCCTATGTACTGATATATCGAATCTGCAAAACCAAGTAAAGTCGCTGGAACAAAGTAACTCGGACCATGCCACAGAGATCACGAATATCCAAACAACTATACCTCAACTTTGATATTACCAAAGCACTGGGGAGAGACAAGAAGATGCTGAGAATAGACAGAGATGCCAAAACATAAGAATTTATGGAATTCCAGAAGATAGCGAGGGCAGAGATATGAGAAGGTACATAGAAAACTTGCTAAAGAGAATTAAACCTTAAACTATATTTTCCTATAGAAACAGAGAGAGCCACAGAACACTTGGCCTAAACCTCAAGATCCAGAGCAATGCCCTCGCTCAATAATAGTTTGATTTCTAAGTTACTATACTAAAGAGACGATAGTCCAGAAAGCATGGACAAAAGGGAAAATATTCAGGGAAAACAGAGACTTTTTTTATAACGATTATGAAAGTCACAATGCAGAGAAGCAGAGAATATGTACCTTTGTTTCCAATTCTAAGGCAACTGCAGCTGAAATTCAACACTTTACCCATCCAGCCTTTTAATCCAAAATCCCAATGGACACACCGCATATGATACAGTAGAGAGTGCAATGGAGGACCTGAGAGAAAGAGGATTCGAGCTACCCACTAAATTACCAGGGAAACCATAGGACTAAACTCAGGACTGAACAGAGAGAAGACTAGAAAGAGAATCACAACAAGTAGTACTAGATGAATATAAGAGACTATTGGGTCAATTTGCACACAAAAATAAAGAGTTTTTCCTAGCAATAAGTAGGCCAAAGAGCTAGAGTGCAGCACTGAGGTGAAGTGAAAAACCAGCACTAGAGGAGGTGGACCTTCAGCTTAGACTGCAGCGGTTAACTGGGAGGGTGAAACTGGGCTGGTTCAGGGGTGGACATCCCGCAGGGAGTAGTACACGAATGTCTCTATAAATGGAAAGGGACCCGGGAGGCTGGCTAGGGATTCTCTAGAAATTACTTTCACCAGTGAGCACCAAAGAGATGCTGTAAGAAAGACTGTGCTTGGGGAAGGCTAATGATTCCTGAACTAAATAATAGAGAATGCTTAATAGTTTGAGAGGGGGTGACAGGGGAGCAGATCGCTGCTTCTTTGGCTTTGGAAAGGCATTACAAAGTGGCCTTGGAAAGGGTTGAAAAGCAAGGGCGGATGCACCTGAGGTGATGAATACAGAAATGGAGTCTCACGGGGCACACTTAGGAGAGAAGGATGTGGAGGTGGGTCCACCTGAACTGGGGCCACTTGGTGGAAAACCCGGAGACACCCAGACTGGGCCTGAAAGCCCTGCAGAGACCAGTGGTCATGATTGGGGGCTGCCTGAAACTCGAGTGAAGGGCTGGATAAGGAGATCAGGGCCCTCCCAATGGGAGGAGAGGCAATACTAAAAAATTCACCAGAGGTGCGCTCTGCTCTAAGGCCGAGAGTGAGGGAAATCCACCTAGAATAGCTCTAAGAAAGAAGAGAAAATAATTCGATAATGTGCAAGAAGAACACAGAAGAACACAGAAACTGGAAATCAGGATAATTTCAATAAAGGACATGAACTGATGAAAATAAAATTATGTACATCCCAGAGATCAAGGGGAGAGAGAGCGAAGATGCAACCAGAGCTAGCAGCTGTGTACATTATCTTAGTTTTTACATTTTTGTTGGAAATTACAATCATTATTTAGTAATTTATTTAAAGGGACCAGAAGACCGAATACGGAACCCGATAAGACCAATTTGACCTTTATTTACATTTTGGGAGATATGTACAACCCTCAGGCAGGCCTACTGGGTAAGGCAAATAGCCCAAACTAGATGGATTATTCCATCCTTGTCAGGGAAGAATCAGACATTGGCAGTCACAATGTATATAGTTAATATTCAGAGAAAAAGACAATCAGCTAGGGGAGCAGGAAAAAGTAGAAGGTACAGAAACATAGAAGAGCAAAATGGTTGAAAAGTAGGTCAGGAAAAAGAAAGCCAGAGGTGCAAACATTCAGGAGCACAAGTATTATAGAAGTAATACAATGTAATAGATACCAGAGAATGCTAGTGGGATCTTGTTTCTAATGAAAGTCAATGTCTCTGACTAAGAAAACCCTGAAAGTGGTGTCCCAGAATGCCAATGGATTAAGTAACCCTATAAAGAGATCAAAATAATTTCTCACCTTAAAGAAATGCATCCCAAATCATTCTTCTGCAAGAGACACATTTATCAAAAGAAGAAGAACACCAGAAATTACTCAAATATGGAATGACGGGAGTAGTGGCCAGCATATATAAGAAGAGCGGGAGAGGAACAGCTATACTTATTCCACGAATCTCGACATTCCAAATTCTTGAATCATATCAAGATGGAGAAAAGGTTATCCTTGGTAAAGGAAATTGGGAGGGCCAAACATACACAGTGGGAAGGATATATATATATATATATATATATATACACATATATATATATATATATATATATATATATATATATATATATATATATATATATTAGAGGCAAAACTCGCTTAATGCTTTAGTTAGGGTTGTTCCACAGCGACAAAAGTGAAGAAATTCGCTGTTAGGGTTAAAACCCTAACTCGAATTCACCCCAGCACCACACACACACACACACAGACACACACACACACACACACACACATATGCAAGTATGGGGAGGACCAAGTCAACACAACCAATGACAAACATCCAGCAGCAGGTGACAGAAATAACAAACAATTGTCTAAATGTACTACGAGACATCACCACCCACCTGACCAGGTACTGCATGCTCAGTGGAGATCAACAGCAAAACTGAGGCCATATACACCAAACGTACACATCCCTGATTGCAGCTGCACGCAATGTACCACACTTAGTAGTTGCATGGCCTTACCTAACGATGCCCTACACCCAGACCACACCACATGGTGGGCCACCTGAGCAATAGAGTTCAGCAAACCAAGGAGTTGTACTGGTATAATATCTCTGATTATAACAAGGGTTTGAGAAATGCAGCTTTCTAATTGACTGTAAACATTGTAACAGCCTTATGTTTAGTTTTGTTAACATACATGTAGAGCCTAACCATATGATGAACATGGTTTAATGTTGTTTAAAAACAGTTTTATTATGATAGCAATAAGCCACTCCCAGGTATTATGTTAATGGTCAGTTTATCACTGTCTAGCGACATATGGCACTCAGCTATGCCTCATTCAACATTAAACCCCTACAGGGTGATTAACAGACCATTTAACATAACTGTTGGGTCATGCTTTATTGCTTAATTGTCTTTATGAGTAGATACTCTCCTCTGCTAGGCACTGCAGCAGCTTTGCAACACAGTGTCCCACCCAGTTACACCATACACCGTCTAGTTGCTGGAGAATGGCTGTGAATATGAACTCATGAAGATGAACAGTGTAAGTTGATCATTACAGTCATCAAAACCCTAGTGTGATTATAACTGACAGAGTCAGTGATAGAGGATAACCCCTGCTGTCCTAGTACACTTACCCCATTGTGAGTTAAATCAATACTAAAAGACATTCTGTTTATATCTACACTATACCTACTTGATTCCTGTTGTACCACAATTAACATAGTTATCACTTTGATAGCATCAGTGACAGAAGTGTGTCAAACCCAAGCAGTAGGCATACAGCCTGAGTATGAAACAACTGTTAAAAAAATTACACTGTGTCCATAAGTGGCATAGATCACTCATTGCAACAATAGTAAATGTATTACTATTTGAATAAGTTAGTCATCACAGATGCAGTGAGATTGTCTTTATCAGGTACAACATACTCAGTAAGTGCCTACAGGAAAATCTCTGCTATATACATCTCCGATACAGGTACGTCATTGTTGGCTCAGTAGTACTATGATATTTAGAAGCTGCTTGGCCTGATCCATGCAATTACACTGTTTCTTACAAAGAATACTTACTGCATCTTTAGTATTGAAACACACTGAAAGTCTATGTATGTACATCAGCAGTACACTTTCATCAGTAAGAATGCATCTGATACTGGCATGCGAATTTCACAGCGTTGAACAGGCAATGCTTTTCCATACGTTTACATCAGCCTCTCTATCTTGAGTAAACTGTTGCAGTAAATGTACTACTACATAAATCACATACTAAATGTAACACTACTTTTATCTTGAGCATGCTAGTGTCTTGTAGTTAATTTATGTACTTCTCTTAATTAATGTATACTCACTGGTGTTAAAACCTTTCTACAACTGTCATCATGCACCTTCAGCATTTATATTGACTAACGGCACAGTACCAGTTGTGGTGTGGTGGGGGCATCGGTAGGTAAGGCCATGCAACTACTAAGTGTGATACATTGTGTGCAGCTGCAATCAGGGATGTGTACATTTGGTGTACATGGCCTCAGTTTTGCTGTTGATCTCCACTGAGCATGCAGTACCTGGACAGGTGGGTGGTGATGTCTCATAGTACATTTAGACAATTGTTTGTTATTTCTGTCACCTGCTGCTGGATGTCTGTCATTGGTTGTGTTGACTTGGTCCTCCCCATACTTGCATGTGTTTGTGTGTGTCTGTGTGTGTGGTGCTGGGGGTGAATGCGGAAGGGCCTGCGCCTACCACATGATGTCTTGTGGCATAGTAACAGGAAGAGAAATGGAAACAAAGCGCTAACAGTGGCGCACATGGTAATGGAAGTGCAAATGACAACAGAAAGGGCAATACAAACGTGGCATAGACGGGAACGGGTCTGCCACGTGATGTGTTGTCACATAGCAAACATGGTGCCTGCAAATGGAAATGTCAATGGGCATGGTGACGCAAAGTGAAACAAAAGAGAAACAGTACTGTAGACACAAATGGCAAAAATAACAGAAACGCAAGCGCAAATGAAATGCAAAGGATAACGCACATAGGGCCCCGCGTGTTCGGCACGAATGCGGCAGCAGGAGCAGCGCACTCCCACCACATGATGTCTTGTGGCATAGTAACAGGAAGAGAAATGGAAACAGAAGCTAACAGTGGCGCACATGGTAATGAAAGCGCAATGACAACAGAAAGGGTAACGAACACGGTATGACGGAACGGTGTGCCACATGATGTCTTGTCACATAGTAACATGTTGCCTGCAAACGGAAATGTCAATGGGCATGGTGACCAAAGTGAAACAAAAGAGAAACAGTATGGTAGACACAAATGGCAAAAATAACAGAAACGCAAGCGCAAATGAAAACGCAAAAGATGACACACGTGGTGGCGTAGACGCCAACGTAAGTGAAACGGGCATGGAACTGCAAGTGGAAAGGGCAATGGTAACAGTAATGTAAGCACACAGGCTGGTTTTCCAAAGCTGAATAGAGAAAGACAGTGAGTACAAAGAATGTATGCATAATAATGGGTATCGGAGCAGAAAATGAGGACTTGGAATACTAAATAGGTTATATCTCAGGAACCGTACAATGTAGAAAAAATTTAAAAGTCGCATGATTTATGACTGTCCTGGCATTTATGACTGTCCTGGTTGTTTGTACTTAGCCCCCAGTAGGGGGCTAAGAATTTTACCAACGAAGCGCGATCATCAAGCTTCCGAGATATGGGCCCTGAAAACGCATGAACGCCGTAATGTTATCCTATGGGAAAAAAGAGAAGTTTGAGCACCATAACTTTGCCTACCTGTAATATTTTTTCACCAAACCACTGAAAGGCACATCTGTGGTCAGCTGGCTGTCTTCCTCCAAATTTCAGAAAAAAGACCAAACCGTTATTTTGCAGCAGGGTGCCAAAGGATTCCGTAATGTCGGGCGCCGTAATGTTATCCTATGGGAAAACCATCAACTTTGGAGTGCTGTAACTTTGCTGCCATGTAATATTTTTCAATACAACACTGAAAGGCATATCTGTGAGATGTCGGTCGTTCCTCAAATTTCAGCCCCAAACTCCCAACCGTTCTTTTGCAGTGCAGTGCAAAGAATTGCTGTCATTTTCCCACAGACTAGAAAATCACTGTCGCAATTTGCAAAAGCTTCACAAAAGTTCGACACTTTCGTGAGCACAAAAGTAATCTTAAGTACTTTTCCAGAAATTTGAAAATATATTTCTGGGGTGTTTTACCACAAAATAAAGACATGGCAAGCATCCTCAGAGCCCGACTAGGTGAATACAAAATAATTAGGTTGCTAGAGGATCCCAAATTTATATGCCAAGCATTTTTCTGATCACCAACTGAAAACAAAATGGTGGATTTGCAAAAATAACAGGCCCATTTGCGAAAGTAAAATGCATTTGCGACACTGTCGAACTTTTGTTAACTTTTCCCATTGACTTATAATGGGAAATTGTTTTTGAATAACTTTTGAACTGTTTAATATTTTTTCACCAAATCTTCAAAAGGCACATTGAGGACCCTGGCCACACATTCCCTAGAAAGATTTTGGGCTGGTCAGCGCAAGCTGTCGACCTGTACATGTGAACCATAGAATTCCAGAAAAAGCGTGAACGTGCACAAATCACGCTTAATAACCCACAGCCGTGTATCCAACTGGTACAAACTTGACAGATGCCAGGGCCTATGGTTCTTGATTGTGTATTCCAAATTTCAGCCAAATCTGTCAAATGGTTGCAAAGTTATTAAGGTGCAAGGTTTTGGGGTTTAACATAGAAATGGCTCCTCAACCCTAACTATGGTAGCACTACCGTGCTACCATAATATATATATATATATATATATATATATATATATATATACACCTCCAGGATCAGAGAATATAGTATATTAGACAGTCTTCAATAAAATAATAGCCTTTAAACAAGGAAACTAATATTAGGAGGGGACTTAAATCTTCTAATGAACCCAACAAAAGATAGCTCAAGCCCCAATACCCCCAAAGCGACTAAGGGACAGAAACATGGCAAGAGATTAATAAAGGACCTAGCTTTAATCGATACCTGGACACACTGTCACCCAGCAGTACAGGGCTATACACACTTCTCAGAGGTCTACAATACCTATTCTCTTATAGATTATTTCTTGGTGGAGGCAGAATCATTAGATATAATATATAAGATAAAGATTATTCCAAATTACCTATCAGATCATGCAATTATCACTATAGAACTAGAAGCAGAACAGGAAGTAAAGATGAAACAATGGAGATTTAATAATATGTTAATCAGGGACAAACAATTTAATGAAAATATACAACAATGGATCCCCAGAATAATACAAGAAACACAATAGAAAATGTGCAAAGAGAACACTATGGGACACATTAAAATTATTACTAAGGAGAGAAATTATAGCATACGCATCTTATCAAAAGAATAAGAGAGAGAAACAAAAGAGCTGGAAAAGGAATTAGAACGATTACAACAAGATCATGCAAAGAGGAGGAAAGATAAGACTAAACAGATTAATAAGGTAAAGAGAAAATTACAAGATATATAAACCAGAAAACTGAACCTCGATGTATGTGAAGCAAAAATATTATGAAGGGGAAGCACAGCAGCTAAACTACTAGCTTATAGATTAAGAAAACAATAGGCATCATCAACAGTCTCCAAATTAAAGCATCCGACACAAGGCAATATACTTAACAAAACAAAAGAGATATTAGAAGGCTTTAGAACATTTTATTTAAAACTATACCACCATCAACAAAAACCAGAAGAAGAAGAATGAAAAACATTTTCACAAAATAAAATTACCTCAAATCACAGAGGAACAAAGTAAGTTATTAACACAACCAATTACCCCAAGAAATAAGTAATGTCCTTAAAACTCCAAATCGAATAAAAGCCCAGGCCCAGATGGATATACAGCAGAATTTTATAAAACATTTAAAAATGTACTCCCACCACTAACAAAGTTATTTAATGCTTTACAAGATAATGATTCTCCTATTCCAAACAGTTGGCAATGGCTAATATATCGACAATACTTGAACCGGATAAAGACCCATTGAATTGTGAATCTCATAGACCCATTTCACTTTTAAACCAAGATTACAAATTATTTACAGCCATTATGGCCAAAAGATTAGAAAGCATACTTCCCTATATTATAAACAAAGACCAAGCAGCTTTTATTATAAAACACCAGACAGCAGACAATGTTAAAAGAACAGTATACCTACTAGAAGAAATTCAAAAGGAAAAAAAAAACCTTTTATATTGCTAAGTATGGATGTCCAGAAAGCATTTGACAGAGTTTCCTGGAGATTCTAAGATACACGATGGAAAAATTCAACTTCCCAATAGACTTCTTAAATACAATACAAAGCATATATACTGCACATCCCCACAAGCCATGATAAAGGTAAATGGATATTTTTCAACCCATTTCTCCCTGAACAGCGGTACTGACAAGGCTGCCCCTATCTCCCTCACTATTTGCTATATATGCAGAACTGTTAGGACAAGCTATTAGAGAGAATGAAAGAATTGCAGGGATAAGATATCTCACTACCACCCACAAAACAGCGTTTTTGCCGATGACTTACTGATATACCTAACTGAGCCAGAAACTTCTATACCAAAATTATTCTTCCTTCCGGAAGAGATGAAATCCATCTCAGAATATAAATTAAACACAAAGAAAACAGAAGTGTTATATTTAAATTACCATCCAAGTGAATCAGTTCAGGCAAGATACCCACTGAGATGGAAAAGCAATAAATTCACACATTGGAAAGAAATAAAGAGAGGAATTCAACCTGAGGGTATAGAGAAATTATTATTTGGACAAAGTATACCAAGATCAACTATGCAACAGGAGATCAGAGTTAAACAAACCAGACAATTATTGAAAGTATGGAAATCAATAGTTAAAAAATTTATGATTCCAAAATTAACCTAATACAAAAAATAATAGCAGATCCTAGGTTTGACCCCACCAGACAGGACTATAATTTCACTAGGTGGCACCATCAAGGCCTAATCAGATTCTACCAACTATATGAACAGGGATTTTTTTTGTCAATTCAGGACACTACAAGAAAAGTATCAGCTAGGAAAACAAGATTTTTAGATTTCTTCAGATAAGGCATTACTGCAAGAGCATGTTAGGAAAAGACTGGGACCCAAGAGAGATACACCCACTTATGAGAATAATAATCAACACAACAGAGATAGCAATACCAGAACATGTAATATCCAAAACATACCAAGCTTTAACAAGCAACCAGACAAAGATCAAAATACATTCCCAGCAATGCTGGCAAGAAGAGTCTAGAGGAAGAGAAATGGGAAGAGATATACACACCAGTACATAAAATTACAAGATTCTCAACCTGGAGAGAATTTGGGTAGAAATGTTTGATAAGATACTTTAGAACCCCACAGATAGTGTGGAAATATAATCCACAACTAGGTGTGACATGCTGAGAGGGTGTGGAGAACAAGTAGCTAATCATATACATATGTTTTGGAGCTGCCCAACATTGAAATTATTTTGGAGAAAGGTGGGAGAAGCATTACGAGAACTATTTCCAGAAATAGGGACCCTGGCCAGAAATAGCACTCATACTAAATTTAACAAAGAATTAGGAAGAGGCAACACAAGGCTCCTATTAGCTATATTACTCTTGGCAGCCAATAAAGCAATCACGAGGAAGTGGTTACAAAGTGAATGAGAGAATGGGAAGATATAGTATATCAAATATATAGAATGGAACTTATGACCGTTCAGATCAACCAAAAACAAAAAAATTATTAATTTCTGGACTAAATGGTGGCTCTGGGTGCCAGACCACAGACCAGATCTGATTCCATGAGGGGGTTATCCACTGACAGAACAGCAACTACCACGGGACAAAATATATGACATATCTTGTGCACTTCTGAGTAATGATATTATGAGATTAACTTATTTGCCAAATATGACAAATGTATCAATAGAGATGAAATGTTATACAAGTATGTACAAAAAAATGTATTATGTACTTCTCTGGGAAAACTGAAACAATAAAAAAAATTAAAAAAACCCATGATGACCTGTATCACACAATGCTCCTCAATTTAAAAACTTGTATCAATGACTATAGACAGTGGTGAAACCTCAAGAGATACTACAAAACAGGCTTACATGCAACTAACTAGTAAAAAATTAGGTTTCTGATTCAGTATGTGAATGATGTGAATCGTGACCGCATTAGTCACCGTGATGATGAAGAACATGAATTTATTTTTCTCAGAGTTGAAGTATGATGAGTGTTTGGTGTGAGATAGTCAATTATATAAAGCTGTATGGGAATGTGAATGCCTATGGCTGTACTTCACCGATGACCTGTATCACACAAAACTCCCCAATTTAAAACTCATATCAATGACTACAATCAGTGGTGAAGCCTTGAGAGATACTACAAACAAGCCTACAAGCAAATAAATAGAAAAACTTAGTTTTGTGATTGATGACATGATATATGTGAATCCTGATTCATGATGTGATTGGGAGCAGTGCACTGCAGTAATAGTCCAGTCCACTACCAGTAAAGATGCCACAAGAAGCAATACAAACATATCACGAGGTGCAGTGGCTATTGCAGGTTCAGACTGCTGCAATTACTGTGTGGTGCAATAAAATGTGTCTGATTTGATGGCATACATCAGTTAGGCAGCCCCCCACACATCACATGGCTACAGTACTGTAAGTCATATGCTTTAGCCACAGGAAGGAAGTGACTCATGCAAGCAGATACTTTTACTTTCTCCTTCGCAGAGCTAGAGGATGGCAGTTTGTCTGTGTAGTAGTTAGGAGGAGCAGAGAATCCAGAGATCATATAAAACCCAACCTACAGCTTTTTTCAAAGCTATATTGAAGTTTAGTGTTTTTGTAGGCTTTTGTAGTTCATTTTTCTTTCTGTGATTTCTCTGTTTTTACTTTCATAAGTTTTTGTTTGTCTGTGTGTGTGTGTGTCTGACTGTGTGTGTGCCTGTGTTGTGTGTGTGAGTGTTTCGTGTTGTCATTGTCAACTGTCAACTCATCGTTGGCATTGCTTGGACAAAGGGAAGGAGGGAGGGCAGTCGAGTTCCAGTACTTAAGTTGCTGAAATGGACCTGGGACAGGGTGAAAGTCCAGGAATGTCTGGGACCATGCCAGGGGCAGCTGGACCATGTGGCAGTATGGTTGGCAGGGGAGGGTGTGCACCTGTTGGGAGACTTGGCCCAGTGCTGTTGAACTTGTTGAAAATCTTGGGTCCTCCCCAGAGCAGCAGCAGCACCACCACCACCATCACAAGTCCACCACCACCACCACCACCAGCAGCTCCAGCAGCACCGCCTCCACAGCAGGATGTGCTGGAAGTTGAGCACTGCTGTGAGCAGGCTGTTGCCAGTGCATCTGGCCGTCCCATGCCGGTCCACCCCACAGCTCCCCAGTTTGGAAGTTCTTTGACTGTACTGGGGGAACAGCAGCCTGGTAAGGTGTCTCATTTGTGATGTCAATGTGTGCCATGGCCCCGGGAAACACCTGAGGACAGGGGACCAGTGCACCCACATGGTTAATCACCACAAGGTGGAGTGTCAGGCTGCCACAGAATGGGCCAGTCCTCTACCAGCTGGCCCTTCTGAGGCAGTGGCAGAGAGGCCAGCAGTGTGTCACTGCAGCAAGAAGAAGGCCACAGCAGCAGCTGCTCCACCACCAGCACCATCGCCCCACCACCACCTCCACCAGTTGTACCACCACCAGTGGACCGCACACTGCCTGTAACTCAGGCCAACCTTGCTGTGTTGTGAGCTGCAGTAGAAGAGAACACTGAGAGGGTGGTAGCTGTCCAGCAGCAGTTGGAGCACATAGACCGACATCAATTGCAGATCGTTTGATGCTCCATCTGCTGCTGGACCAGCGGGGATCCCACATTAGCTTTTCTTTTCAACACACCTCCCTCCCAACTGTGTTATAATCCAAGTTAAGAATGTGTACCCTGATATATTTCTGGTGCCTCAGTAATGTTTAGTTTCTGTTGTGGAGTGGTTGTGGAAAAGCAGGACTGAGCAGTGCAAGTATAATGTGTTAATCTGCAAATGTGCAGTCAGCGTTTTCCTGTGTTCAAGTTCAAGTTCAAGTTTATTGCAGGAAATAACTCCGTTCAGCAAGCTCAATCACAAGGAGGTCCTGAGAAATATAA
The DNA here is from genome assembly GCA_016271365.2 of Neoceratodus forsteri. Taxonomy (NCBI): domain Eukaryota; kingdom Metazoa; phylum Chordata; order Ceratodontiformes; family Ceratodontidae; genus Neoceratodus; species Neoceratodus forsteri. The sequence continues at coordinate 761,910,938 of CM028138.1, read as the reverse complement.
GCAGACAGGTACACATTGCATAATAACAACATCACGGTAACTAAGTACAGTTTCAGAAATGTGATACATAATACTTAATTAGGAAATAACCTGATAGGTAATAAGCCTGGAGTGAAGAAAAAGAATGAGAATGAAGAGTGGAATGTGTATGAGGAGTTAACAGCCATACAGTAGGAAAATGAAAGTATGGAGGAGCAGGAGGAAGCTAGAGAGCTAAAGGATGTAGGGGAATTGGGAGTAATTGAGGAGGAAGGAAAAGTAGAAATGGAGTTGGGGTATGGGGTAACAGGATAAAGTTAGGTGGGGTAGCAGGAGGGGGTAGTTGGGAGTAAGAGAGACTAGGAAATGGAAGACTAAGGGCAAAGGACAGTACGGAGCATCTATAGAGGATGGCAGTTTGTTTACTGCAGACGTTGTCCAGCTTCTTGCAAACATATATATGCTGACTTGTTGCAGCATTTATGTAGAAAGAATAAAGATAAGAATATATAACATATAGTTTATTGGTACCAGCAGCAGCAGCGGACTAAGTGATATGATATTTTTCAGAGGTCTCTGGACAGAGTGCACCTTAATCACACACAGTGCGCACACCACATTTAGAGATCATATAGCAACCAAAAGCTTGCTTTTCAACAAACCATATCCAACAGACATGAAGTATTGGTCATGGTGAGGCAACCCAAAATATTTGACGGATGGTTTACAGACACTATAAAGTCAGAAAATATATAAGGTCCAGTTCACTCACTGTAAATGCCAACACACTGTGCTACCACAGTTCTTCTTTCTATTTTTTCTGGAATAAGTTATGTCTTTCTAGTTTAGACTGGCAGTGTCAGTTGTTTAGCAAGTTGATGTACACCATAACACGACATGGCACAAGTGGTTGCACAGTGTGGTGGCAGTGGACTGCAGGACCTGCAATATATTCTGACTTTAAAATGGCTGTACACCATAACATATTTTTGATACTTTAGCAATATTTAATGTCTGTTGGGTATGGGTTGTTGAAAAGCATGATTTTTGTGCTATTATCTCTGCAAAGTCATGTGTGCACTGTGAGTCACTGAGATGCACAGTGGTCCGACCTCTGAAAAATATCATATCACTTACTCTGTAGCTGAAGATGGCACAAATAAAATATCGTTATATATTCTTATCTTTATTCTTTACATACTGCAGCAAGTCACACCATATTTATGTTTGCACAAAGCTGGACATTGTCTGCACACACAAGAAAGAACACTGACTGCACACATGCAGTTTAGCACAAGTATACTTCACTGCTTACTCCTGCTTTTGGACAAACACTTCACAACACAAATTAAACATTACTGAGGCTCCAAAATATTTATTTTTGAAATAGACATTAATTTAGAATTTATTGCATTATATGCTCACACAAAGTCCATAGAATATTTGTGCATCCCCAAAATGCAACTGCCTTGTGTCCAGAAAATTCCCCAGTGCTGACAAACTGAAATGAGGCGTGACATGAAATGCAAAGTCCCCCAGAATTAATGGCACACTCAGTCATGCATACAGTGCTCACAGAGTCCCAGAATTTATGTTCATCCTCAAAAGGCAACTGTCTTGTGTCCAGAAAATTCCCCAGTGCAGATCTCATCATGGCTGTAGTAATCTTCTGCTGTTATTTCATCGCTACTGCACCATTTAATTTCCTACATGATCTTACAGTCATGGAAGAGGATTACATGCTCATTATGGTTGATGATGAGGGTGAATGCCCCACCGTGGTATTAGCTGCGATCTTGTGCTGGGTCCACAGTGCCATGTGCCTGTTCTTAAGATGTGTATGCAGTCCCCTGTGCTCAGATGGCTCCCCTTTTACCTCGCCTCACATGCACATGGCAAACCTAGCAGATTGAAACTGACTCATCATTTGCATCTTGCACAAAAATCCCAAATAAGGGATTGCTGTGATCCTCTACTTTTAACATGTCTCTGATGCTGCTTATTGGACTTCTGTTTTTAAGCCATGAAGTGGGGTGTGCTACATGATTTTTCAGGCTGGACACACTTGGACTGCAACTGACCACCATGACTACCTGTCATCATCATTAACTAAAACTGGTAAATAACAACTTTTTATGTGTGGGGGTTAATGCAAACAGACTCAGACAAAACCACCTTGAATTTCTTTTTCTCCAGTTCCCAACAGGTCACTGACATCATCATCATATTCATCAACATCATCCACATCCACATCTTCTGCTTGGATGCTGGCATATGGACTGCATTTGCAACCACAGCAACATCATCATCATCAGATTCATCATCAACACCACCATCACCTGATATTTTTCACCACACTGTGAATCATTGCATGGCAAATGCGTGACCTGAACTGCGGTGGAAGAAATGTGGCATTGTTATTGTTGCCATGATGATCAGAATCCTCATGTTCAGTTAGCAATGAGATGTTACTGGGGACATAACATCACCTACACTGTCACTCACTGCTTTACACTCAACTATATTTTGGACACGGTCAACTGGCCAGAAGTGGAACTTGAAGCAGCAATACTCATACCACCAGCAACTGCACTAACACCACCAGCTGGGACAATATCATCTCCTCCAACTATGAGTGAAGCTACCAATTGTGCTGTAAAAACACTGAAGGAGAAATACCTTCCTCACATCAACAATGCACTTCTGCGACTGCATATTACTACACCCACAGACAATCTTACCACTGGTAGCAGTGCCATGGTGAGAAACAGCTTTGCTTGCACGTCTCTTTGTGGACATTTTGGGGATCAACAAGAATATTCTAAACAAATTTTGATTTTGGAACGTTCACTCGGCCACTGGATGTGAAGCTAAAAAACAACTGTGGCTTAAACAAGAGATGCAGATGCAATGTCACAACAAGTTCAACAATACCTCAACTAACCAGTGGTGTTCAAGTCACAAACAATCTGGAAAAGAATACCTTTTGCCGGTTGGGGAGAGCACTGTGACTGCAGATTACAGTAATAGTGCAAAACCAAAATACCACAATGGCAGTAAGAAATCACACAGGTGCAGTGGATAGCAGGTTCACACTGCTGCGCCAGCAATTACACTGTGGCACAATAAAAGGTGTATTATTTGATGTCATGCACCACACACTCAGTCATACACACACACACACTTTGTCTAAGCAAATAGAAAACTTCAGTAATATACCACCACATATTTTAAACAACCTGAAATTATGCACTGCAGGTGCACAACACAGTAAGCAAAAAATGTCAACAATTACTGAAAATATTACTGTGTGTATGTTAACGCAGTCATACAATAAAAATATAACCAAAAACAAAGAACTCCCTATTTCTCCAACTTAAATCTACCTATACCACAGATACACCCCTCCTCCAAAGCACACTTCCACTGTCTGCCAGTACACACTAAATATTGTACATTAACATTCAAACTCCACATACAAACAGTAAACACTCAATGATATGAGCACAAGAGGGTTTCCTACAATAGATGCGCTAAAGGTTAAGCAAAAGAAAATATTCAAAAAGGCTTTTTAACAGATTTTAGAGGGTTTGAACTACAGAGAGCTCTCAGAGCAAACTGTCTCCTACAGCTACCTACACACACTACCCTGAACTGAGGCTGTGCAGAACAATCTGGAGCCCATGTGACCTGCAATCCCATGAATCACTAAACAATTTGTCTTGGGAGCTCACCAACAGGGCAAAGTGATGCAAAGTACATTGATTTCAATGTACTTGGCCTTAAAATTAGTGGAGTAGTGGTTTGGGGAAGGTTGAATAACATAAAGTTATTGCTTTTAAAGACTTTGCATTCCTCATTTTAATGCAAAGTACTCCGCTTGCATTTCAGAGTACTCGTGGATTCCGATTACTCTGCAAATCACTTTGTGGAGTGAATTAGTTATTCGCCCACCACTACCCACCACACCTCCAAAATATCATCAATGTATCATCTCCAAATGCTGTCTTTTGGAAAATGATTATATCTCTGATTATAGGTTACACATTTTGCCACTGCCTCGTACAGATTAGAAAACTTGGGTGCAAAAGTTGCTCCCATCACCATACCATTAACCTGTAAGTAAAAATCTCTCAAAGGGCTAAAAGCATTAAACTCAAGTATACACATAGCCAAAAATTCCCCAATTTTTATAAAGTGTATTTCTATGCTCATGATATGTAATTATTTGAGAGACTAGCATCATTTTTGGAATAGATATCTGATCTATTGTGTTGACAATGGGCATAGACAGTTTCAATGATGTTGCCACTGTTGTTAACTGTCTCTTATCTATTTGTTTCTTACCTATTTCTGCACAAGTTACTTATTGGTAATTGATGGTGGTGTTGCTGACACCTGCACCAGGTTAATAATTTATAAAAGGAGGGACTTTTGGGATGCCAGAACTCTTCAAAAGCTCACAGTGTGTGAGTGAAGTGATGCGCTTGTTTGGTTGTACTTCACATGTTGATGCTGATTAAATCGTACTTAGCAGTTAAGACTTCCAGGACTGAACTTTGCTTATTGCAAGTGCTGCGAATTGCCCAGTTTTCTTTTCCACTGCAAATGCTGAGCAAGCTAGATGACCAAGGTAAGTACAGAACAGATAGAACTGGGGAAATAATGGAATAGGTTTGGTGAAGTATAACGCCTGATGGTGGCATGAACTGCAATCACCATTTGCATACACATTTTTCTGTCATTATTTCTAGGTGATAGTATATCAGTTACCTAGCAGTGACAAGCAACTACACCAAAAAGGTTAACATCTCTTTGTCCTAATGTTTTAATGTTGCTGCAGTTTTAAAATTGTCATGTGTACTTGTGTGTGTAGACGGGGAGTGTACTAAGAGGTTGGGTGTAGTGGCTGGTGGGGGAATCGACAGACTGAGGGTTAGCTGTTGAGTCAGGAAGTCATTGCACTAAGGTGTGCATTTTAGAGGCAGGGAAGTCAGTGCACTGGGGGTTGGGTGTGAATTGGCTGGAGGTAGGATGGAGTCATTCACTGAGTGGTTGGGTATAGAGGCTGAAGGTGGGAGGGCGAAAGTGCAGAGTGCTGGGTATAGAATGGCTGGACGTGGTAGGGAGTTGGTTCACTTAGAGGTTGTGTGTAGAGTGGTGGGGATGGGAGGCAGTCAGTATACTGAAATGTTGGGTGCCGAGTGGCTGGAAGTGAATGGAATTCAATGCACTGAGGGTAATCTGTTGAGTCAGGAAAGTCATTGCACTGAGGATTCATTGTAGAGGTAGAGGAAGTTGGTGCACTGAGGGGATTTGGTGTAGAGGTTGGTGAAATCAGTATACTGATGGGTTGGGCATAGAGGCAGGAGTTGGTATACTCAGAGGTCTGGTGTAAGGGCTGGGGAAATTGGTGAACTGAGGAGCTGATTGTAGAGGCAGTTGAAGTCGGTACACTGAGGGGTTGGTTGTAAAGGTAGGAGAAGTCAGTGCGCTGAGTGGTTGGATAAAGAGACAGGACTCATTAGACTCAGAGGTCTGGTATAAGGGCAGGGAAATTGGTGCACAGTTCAGTTGATTGTAGAAGCAGGAGAAGTCATGCACTGAGGGATTGGTTATAGAGGTGGGAGAAGTCAGTGCACTGAGTGATGGGTGCGGAGGTGTGGGCAGTTGATGCACTGATGGGTTGCTTGTAGAGGCAGGGAAAGCTGTTGTGATGAGTAGTTGGGTGTAGACGTGGGGAAGCTGGTGCCCTGAGGGGTTGAACATAGTGGTGGAGAAAGTTAGTGTACTTGTGGGTTGGGTGTACAGTGGTTGAAGGTGGAGAAAGTTGGGGGTCACTGGGGAGCCCAAGCAGTGAAGTTGTATTGCACTTCAGCTCCCTAGAATTTAAAAGAAATAAACTTATAAATTGCAGTTCAGTGCTATACCATCGAGAAGTTTTATAACATTTGTAACGTGGGGTCTAGGTCACTAGGATGGGGAAGTCACAAAGAAATCAACAGTAAGTGGAGCTTGCAAAGATGGAGGAAAGGATCGGGGCTGGCTCTTGCATGAGGTCAACAACATGGCTTGGATGATGAGGATGGCCCAGAGGAAACGCTGTAGACTTTGGGCCATAAAATGCAACAACTAGTTGCCTCTTCAACTGTCATGAACAGCAAATGGGACATTTTAATGGGAGAACTGCCACAGTTGAAAAAATGATGGTTACCTTGCTAGGAGAAATGGAGGATGTTCAACACTACTCAGATACCTGTAAGAGTGCCCTAGTACAACTGGCAAAAGAGACACAAAATATTGCAAACCAGCTTGAAATCCTAGAGAATCAAATCTGGAGCCATAATATTGGGCTCCCTGGTCTCCCTAGAGGGTGCCAAGGGGGACCATGCGGCGATGTTTCTGAGGACTGGCTGAAAAGCCAGTTTCAGGCTCAAGAGCAAATTTTGATTATCCAGTGGTAAAAGCATATTGAATAAGATCCAGAGGACACAAGCCTAGCCTCTACCATGAGAAATGATGATGGTGGTGGACAGTGTTGGCACCAGAGATCGCCTACTAAATTTGGCAAAAGGTGCTGCCCTCTGAGCATGGAGGGAACAATGGTTCACTTGTTCCCAGACATTTGCTATGCCACCAGACAAAGGAAGAAAAAAATTGATGGTGTTCAGAATGTCTTAAAAGGGCTCAACATACCTCATTCCATACAGTTCCCACTAAAACTGCAACTTGTCCTCAGTGGCAAGGTGTATGTTTTCACAGATCCAGTTGATGCAGGGAAATGGGCCTCTAAGATGGCAGCGACTCAGAGGACTATACAGATGACATTTGGAGATGATGAAGAGACCTGAGTGGCTCATGCCTTTACTTAGCTTTATAATGACTTAAGAGGTTACCTTTACCAGTTAGCTGACCAGAGATTTCTTAAGGTCTAAAATGAAAGTAATAGTTCTCAAAGTAATAAGTTTATATTTACTGTTGAGCTGCCAAAGTGGTCAGTAAACAAAGTGTGCATTATTTAAAAAATATTTTTAATTGAACCCCCACTGTGTAGACATCCCCACCACCTAGCCACCTTCCAGGTGCTTTAAATGAATTTCTTCCTCCCATCCATTCCACAGCACCCCCACCAACAGTCCTGCCAAAGTTCCATAAGTAATGCATGACATGTCATGGTTACAATCCCTTCCCCACATGAGCCAAACCAGTAACCTCCCATAAGCCCCAACCCATGAAAAGAGCTGAGTTCCATAATTCAAATGAAACTACCCACCCTACCCCCCATAGCACCCAACCTCCTTAATGTACCCCAAGGTCCCCCAAAAGTTTAAGGATACAAAGAAGTCTAAACCAACACCAAACTGATCAAAATGCATTCCTTTGTAGGAGCGGTCAGCTGTCTTCAGAAATCCATTAATGAATGAAAGATGATATCCTTTACAGTAACACCTGATTGGCTGACAATATTCCATCACTGTCTAAGCTTTGCACACACCTCCCTATCTGGACACATGCCATGGTATCCCAGGAGGTGAGATGCACGGAGATGTGTGTTTACCCACATAACAAAGTACTACACTGCAAAGCTACAACATGGAGCTTTCCACAAATAATGCATTTCTGAATCCTTAGTATCCATACAGGTATTCTATCACTCTCCATGCAGATTCCTACTCTGAGAGTGATGCATTGCTGAACCCTTCCCTGAAGGAGATTATCCATGCAGGTATACCATCACTCTCCCTTCTGGTCCCTAGTCCTAGACTGATAAGTTGCTGAACCCTCCTACTACAGGAGAGTACCCATGCAGGTATCCTGTCACCCTCCGTGTAGGTCCTGACAATTAGAGTAATGCACTGCTGAGCCCTCCCCTGGAGGGGCATGCATGCAGATATGCTGTTACTGCCGGTCCCTACTCATAGAGTGATGCATTGCTGAACCCTCCCTGGAGGAGAGCACCCATACAGAAATACTATCACTCTCTCTGCAGCTCCCTTGGCCCAGAGTTATGCATTGTTGAACCCTCACCCCCAGAGGAAAGCATCCATGCAGGTATACTTTCACTCTCCCTGCATGTCCCTACTCCTAGAGTGGTGCAACTCTGTAACCTCCTCAGCTGGAGATCATCCATGCAGGTATACCATCACTCTCACTTCCATGTTCCCTCTGCTTCTCCTGGTAACTTCCCTGTCCTCTTCCTCTGCATTTCTTTGTACCTCCAGAATGCTCCCCTTTTAACCTTTACCTATGCAGCCACTTCCATTGAGAACTATAGTGTTCTATTTTTCTCCTGTTCTTACCCACTTCTTTCATGCTGTCCATTAATTTGCCCTCGCTGTTTCTCCACCCACCCATGCAATCTTCTTTGCTAGGCTGTCTCTCATGCACCCACCATTGTTTTTTAAACCTGTTCTCCTGAAGTCCAGGACCCTCACCCTTGAGTGGTTTGCCTCTGCTGCCTTCTTATGTTAAACCACACTCTAAGGTGATTACTGGTCCCAGGTGACTTCAAACTTGACATCTGCAATACTGTCCCTGTTTAAGGCACCAGGCCCAATAACATCCCATCACAAGTTTACTACCTGACTAGTTGCCTGATAAATGCCCCAGCAGAGTCAAGGATTTCCTGCTTCTGGCTGGGCTGGCAGCTGGAAGAATCCACTCTACATCCAGCAGACTGAAGTCCCTCATCAGCTGCACCTTCCCTTTTCAGTCTTGGTGTGGATGGCTTCCTCCAGTGCCTTATCTAATATTCTCCCCTGTGTTGGAGGTCTGTTTATCAGCACAGTGTGAATAGTGCTTCTGACTCCTGTCTCCAGAGTAACCACAGAATCTCCAGACCCTCCTTCCCTCCCTGACTCCCTTGCATTTCTGTCACCTTGATACACTCCCTTACATTTATTTATTTATTTATTGATTTATGTCTTTGGTAACCAGGTAAATGAGCTGATTCAGAGGTCCGTTTTCAGTCATGACCTGGGCCACATAGTGGCATTAGTTGGACAATACAGTACATACAGATACAGAGTAACAAAGAAAACATACACCTCAACATGATGTGGGTACATTGGTATCAAGTAGGTTATACAGCATAATGACAATAGGAATACAGAGTGATGAAATCACACCTCAAGCATGAGATGAGTACACTGTTACACAAGTTGGTTGAACATCATGAAGACAATAGAGATAAGCAAGTACATGGAATTATAAGAGTAAGTGGAATTATAGGGAGCCTTGAGGGTAACTACAGGTAGAGAGAGTGTCTATGGGTAACTACAGGTAGAGACAGTGTAAACTAAAACAGTCAGGAGTGAGGACACTGGGTCAGTCTGAGAGATTAGCCAGGAGGTCAGGCAGAACTGTGACTTTAGATACATATAGTGCCTAAGTGCGATATGTTGCCTTTGGGAGCATGGGACATGGGGTCATAGAGGAAAGGCATGGGTAGGAGGGGAGGGGCAGGTAGCAGTCAAGAGTGTTCAGCTAAGGGTGAGGGGCTGGATGCCTGGTGTTAGTCAGGAGAGCAGTGACAAGAGGCACCAATTAGGAGCCAGACTTTTAGAGATTTCTTAAAAGACAGGTGGGAGGAGGATTGGGTGGCTAAGGGAGACTGTTCTAAAGGGAGGGTGGAGATGAAGAAAACTTTATTAAACATGGAGGTGGAGATGTCTGGGACATCTAATGGAGGGACAGATGAAATTTGAAGGCCCTTAGGAGCCACTCTGCATGACAGGAGAAACGAGTATAGAGACTGATTGCCGCCCTGATTATACTGTCTACCAGGCAGCCCAGGGCATAATCAAAACAGCCTTGTAGAGGAGCCACCCTAGGGCCTTGTAGAGTGTACAATGGTGAGCTGAGTATGGAGCTAAGAGAACAAACACACAGTACAACCTGTCCCCCACCTCACCCTCCCTCCATAGCCTTCCTGAACTCAGTGTAGCTTGGTATGGCCATGTCCCCGTCATGGTTCCCTATGCACCACAACTCAGCAATGGCCACGATATCCAGGTCTACTGTCACCATAATGGCAACTTGGTCTGGAAATATATATCCAAGACTTTTGCACACACAGCTCTCAACTCCTTGCTCACATTCTACCTGTAACGTCCCTTGTGCCCGGCTCATTTTTCCCTCTCTTTTGCAACTTTTGTTCCATCCTCTTTGTCCTCAACTACTCTGATGCTTCTTTTAACCTGCTCACTGGTGGAGTTTCCCCTCGGCCCTTCCATTCTGCTGCTTCAGTCTATATGTGTGTGTTTGGGGGTAAGTTTCCTTTGTCTTTCCATCACTCCCTCAGATAGTTTACATAATCATCAAAGCAACATTAAATCATCTATCGAGGACTGCAGATCCCTCCTAGATGGATACAGGCTGTCACCTCTGTATAGGCCTATATCCCTCCAATACAAAATATGTGAGAACTATACATGTGGAAAAAGATAGTCTGTATAGTCCTCCTCACAAACCACACCTCATACCCCTCCTCTCCTCCCTCCTCCCAACTTCTTGTAATCACCCATCACCATTGGCCCCCTACCCTTTCTGTTGTCACCTACCTCATGATTTCTTCAGCCTTCACCACTGTTTCACATCCCACCCCCACTTTCTTTTTGACAAAGTTTTCTATCAGACTGCTAACCCTTTACCTCTGCCCTCTCCTCCCACCTGCCACTGGTTCTCACTTGCACCGTCTACTCTCCTCACTGGCAAGAACCCATTGTCTCCTTAACTATCTCCCTTTGAATTGTTACTGCTGCACCTCAGTGAACTGTTTGCTTATTATCATGTGCTGGATATTATGTATTTTCAACTATTTGTTTTATTCTCTGACATGGAACCTTTGTAAAAGAGCTTCTATTCAAAAGTTGTTTCTGAATAATTAATAATAAATAAAGTCCATCTTTAGCCTTGAACTCAGGTTACACATTCAGTGAGATGATGCCCCACCTCACTGGGCCACAGAGCCACTTTGCTCTGCATTAGAAGGTGTGTGATACATGTTTTAGTGCTGACAGGCTGGGAGCTACAATGGTTAACTTTACTTATCAGAGCCAAAACCTTGCTTCTCTTCCTACTTGAAGGTTTAAAGATGGTGGTATCATTTACAGAGAACCAGAAGCGCTGCTCATCTCTATCTCTTTCGGTTTGTGTAAGCCCCCTCTCATTATGAGCGGGTTAATGCTCCTTTAGGGATCCTTTTCCCTCTACCTTTGCCCCAAGAGTTTATGGATGCTAGTGCTCTGGAGGATCATTTACTGCTTGCCGTAACTTGGCTGCAGCAGACAGCAGGGATTTGGGTATAAATAGCCAGGTCAGAGAGAGGTGGGTGGTGCTGTAGAGGAAAGAGGAGCGACACCGTTGGGCACTGCAGACGGTGCAGGGTGCCTCCCACTTGAGGCTGGCTGGCTTTATCTGCAGCATTGCGCTGGGTCCCTGGTGGCATCTGTGTGAGGGCATAAGTGAGGTAGCTGCAGCCCTGTGTTTGGGCTCCTGGCCCTTGGGGAGGGTTGGTGAGTTAGAGAGTGATATGGCTGCATAAAGGAGATGCAGGATATGTAGGTCCCAAGGTTTCGCTGTATGCTCCGGTACCAAGAGTTTACTGCACTTGGGTCACCAGGGTTGTAGCAGGCTGTGGCAGGGCCTCAGCAGCTCAGTGTGGCAGGGCAGCTCTGGCATACTGGAGAGAGGGCCAGGGAACCTCTACCCTTGTTAAGGGGCTTGTTTGAAGGTACAGGCCCGGGGCTGCTGGACTTTGCTGAGTGGGCCGCTGAGTGCCCTAGTGGTCTCCTCATGATGGTTCCTCAGAGTAAGCAGTGGGCTGTTTTAGAAGAGGGATGGCATTAGGCAGCAGTCATTTAGATCTCAGCCTCATATGATCCTGCATGCTGATGGGGAGGCAGTAGTACTTTGGGGAACCAGGCCATAACCAGGGAGTGACCTTTGTGAAAGGAATATGGGGAATGGTGTGGTGGGTCTTGCTGGTACTGCACCATCCAGGTCCCTTGTTTGGTTAGAAGAAAGAGCCAGGGAATGGGTTTAGGGAGAAGCTGTATGCTTCCCCATTAGAAGAAAATGAGAAACAGCCCCATACTGGATAGCAGGAAGCTTGATAGGAACTTACTAGTGCTAGTAGAAATCATACGGAGCTTCACGGTCCAGGCTAAAGAGGTCATATCCTCTGGAGAATCTGTGCTGCTATATGTTATGCTGATTTAAGACTGTGCTTTGCCTGTAAAACTGCTGTCTTAGTCTGTACAAATCTTTAGCCCCATGGAGCTGAGAGTTAGTTTAGAAGAATGCTGAACCCTGTAACCCTTGAAATCATTTGGGTGCAGGCAAAATAAAATGATTCATTTTGGAAGGGAAATCAGGAGTTCTGCTTTAGTGTGTAATAAGGATCCTAATGAAATTTCAATCCTTAAGTTTTAACTTTTCAATGGGTTCATTTTACCAGGGGTTTTAATTAATTCCTGCACCTCTGTGGCTTTGGGGTTGGGAAGAGATCCTGCGGCTGAAAAAAAAAAGATACCTGGAGGCAGGGATCTCTGGTAGAATTTGGGGTGCCCTTAGAGTTTGCAGCCATAGGTTCTGGAGTTTCCAGCCATGTTAAAGACATTTCAGGTAGGCCCATGTGTTTTCATGCTTTGAACCTGTGTATTGTTCTGGTATGATATCTTGCTGTGGGACCCTTCCTCAGAAGATTGGTTGCCCCTAGACTTTGAGGAGGGGTGACTACATTTGCAATGACCCCTTTCTGTCCACCCTTAACTCTACCCAAACCTTACTGCTCATGCATTGTACTAATATTCTGGAAATTGCTACCTCAGCTTGCTGGCTTAGTAAACACAGAATAACTAACATGCTTCACATCAGATTTACAGATAACAAAGGCTACAGCATGTTGCATAACATTACAGTACAGTACAGTGTTACCTTCATAAATTAACTATGAAAAATAATGTTTTATTAAAGCTTATATCTCATACCACTGTACATAGTATGTTGTAAGACAATAAAAAACATGTACTGTAAATGTGGCGATCTGCCTTATCTTCATTAAAATATGAAACATTTATTTTCCTGTTTTAGAGGATATCTCTATTAGGTGATCACACCTACTGTGTTATAAAATGTAGAATTTATTTGACAAAAACTTCTTAACAGTGTTCTTCAAGAGGTGTTCAGTAAATCATGCTTATACTTCTCTTGCCTGTATTTTCAGTTAATATTTTGTATAACTCAATATATGTGACGTTGACTTGTGGTTAGTTGTATATATGGTTATAAGTGAATTTCTAGAATGTTATTGGCTAGTTCAGTCTCGAACGCAGACTGAGAAACACTGGTAAACAACATCTAAAAGGTAATTAGTTGTCTGATTGGTCCATGTGTCTTAGGATGTCATATTTATCTGCAGATTCAAACTTTCTAGAGTGACGTGAACTCAGTAACAGTCAAACAGTGAAGAGAGAGGTAGTTCTGCAGCTTTGATGCCAGTCAGGGACCCCAAATCTTTATTAGATTAGAAATGTGTCTTAGAGTTCAGCTCCTTGTTTTGACTTTCCTGAGTCTGCAGGCGACAATATGTAAGTACTGATTGTTATTTTAAATACAGTGGAATCCTCTAAAATAAATATAGCAGAATAGACTGATAAAATGAATACTTTTACCATACCAAGATTTATTTACATCTTTTAAGGATGCCCTCTTAAATGAATAACTAATAAAGGAATATAGTCATTAAAAGCATAAAAGAGTGATGTCCAGAAAAGTGGAATATAATGGTTTTCAGATCTGTTAAAAGAATAGACCTGTGAAATGCACAGTTTTGCTGTGCATCAGGTTTTACCAAAGCAATATTTTCAGAAAGTTTCTCCAATGAATATCTGAAAAAAAAGTAATCCCAATAAAAGAGCAAACACATTTGACCTGCATTTAGGCAGCACATGTAGCAGGGCTCCACTGTAGTATATTATTTTATTATTATAATTTTCATCATTTTGAATGTAAAGTCAATTTGTATACCTGACAATATTGGGAAAGTGCATTACTATCATGCTGTACAAGTTATTTGGATAAATATTTACCATGTGTCGTCTGTCTGTGCTCAGCTGAGTCGCATTCACAAGCTAAAACCTTCAGTGCCTCTTAGTTATTCTGTACTTATAATACTGGGGGGCACTATGAGACTTTCCCTGGGCTCAACCTTTAGGGTTCAAACAAACATGTCATGTTTCATCCCTAAATATCACTGTCTAAGTTGTCAGACATATTAAGGGATAGCAGTGCACTATGTTACTACGGACTGAAAGAAACAGTGCACTTGTATCATACTAGCAATGTTATATGACAGAATGTGTAAAATGTTTAGCTACCCATTCTGCAGTAATTAATAAATATGCAGTAGTCATATACTGTATGCCTTCTGGTAAATGGCACTAGCTTTAGATAAGAATTCACATGAGTTTCACGTAATGCTCAAGTTGTATTTAATGACTGCAACTTTACAAAGATTGAAGTTTGTTGAAAATTTATATTTTATATTATTTGATATTTGCTGTATAAAGGTTTTAATCTGCATCAATAAACCTTTTTACAGTAAATCTGTGAAACAAATTTACTATGGATTTATTTTCAATCTGTACAGTAGGGTACAGTGAAACAATGTTTATTTTATGTTGTATAAAACAGCTTAGTGCCTGTGTTACATGCCAGCTGTATGGGAAGAGGGGTGGGTATATAGTAAGTTTCTTTAATTAAGCTCAGTTTGGGAGCAGATACTGCAATTCTGTTGGGGAGCTAAGTATATACTATGGGGTGATCGGCCAGTTCTGAAGATTAGGGCAGGGTCAGGACATGTAAGATATACCCTCGGCCAGACATGCTACTTGCTATAGTAAATAATTTTTAGGGTTTAATTTTCCAGTCATTAATCACAAATAAAGAGAAAATTGCAACTAGCCAGGTGTGTGCCAGTTATCTGGGATGAGTGGAGGCTTTATTTCAACACAAGGAGTAGTGCAATTGATTTTGCAATGTAGTAGGAAATACTAAGGAGTATCTGACCCATGCAGCCCTGGGGAAAGCATACATTCTGAAACAGCACTTCAGTAAGTTAGGAAAATGGATGATCTGTTTACCACTACTACCTGAGTCAAAAATTTCAATTTTGAAAGTAACTCTACTCAACATTTTTGTGGCTGTGTGGTTTAGTGTTAGAACCCTGACTTGGTGACAAGAAGGTAACAGCTGTATTTGATTTGTACTTTATGTTGTAGTATTCCTCTGAATTGTTGGTTTTTGTATCTCTCCCCTCCCCAAAAATGGACAGTTCATGTTCTTGGGTTGCTAGTCAGTCAACAAAATATAAAAATAATAAATAAATACCCCACTAGTACCATATACTCATAGCATGATCTTGGGTAGTAAATGTAGACCCTCACTTAAAGTGAGATGTGGTATCATTACTGGGCTATCCAGTGTAAATCCAAATTTAACAATGGGTAAATGCAGGACCTCACTGAAAATGAGATGCCACATGACTCGGGCTGTCCAGGACAAACACATTGCAAAAACAAATAAAAGAAGGACCCCACTGAAAATGAGATTTTCTTCTCTGTAGGACTATCCTGGGTAAACACATTGTAAAAACACGTGGAGCAAAACACCACTGAAAATGAGATGCTGGCTCTCAGGCTATCATGGAAAACAAAGAACAGACCCTACAGAAAATGAAATGTTGCAGCTCAGCTGGGCTATGCAGTTAGAAAACATTAGAAAGAAATAGGTAAAAGAAGACCCCACTGAAAATGAGATGTTGCATCTCTTTTGAGCTATCCTATGGGTATATATTGTATAAATGCCAATGGGTAAAAGCAGGACTGTATAGAAAATTATAGATTATGTCTCAGCTGGCTATCCTTGTTAGATACATTTTAAAACTAGGAACCAATGGAAAAGGCAATACTGCATTGCAGCTATTTTGAGAAGTTGTTAAATGGGTGAAAAACAGGACCCAATAAAATGAGATACTGCTGCTCAGTTTCAGTCTCTAAATACACTGGAAAAAACTTAGCATGGCTTCACTGAAACAAGATATGTATCTCGCCAGGGTATCTTGAGAAACTACTTTGTGAAATAGACAAATGTTGGGCCCCACTGAAATCAAATGTTGCATCTTAACTGGTTATTCCTGGAAGTACATTGTAAAATGGGCAAAAGCAGGGCCCCACTTAAAATGAGATGCTGTTGTTGAAAGAAGGTATTGCATCTTTGCTTGAAACTTGGGTAAAGTTATTTTTGTAAAAACAGGTAAAATTGGACCCTACAGAAATCAGTTGATCCATCTCAGCATGGTTATCCCTGGAAATCCATTGTAGAAATTGTTAAAAGTAGGACCCACTGAAAATGATATGATACAGCTCAGCTGGGTTATCCCTGAGAAACACATTGTGAACATGGATATAATATGGACCCCTCTGCAATAAAATGTTGCACTTTAGCTGGGTTTCCTGAGAAATACATTGTAAAACAGGTAAAATCAGGACCCTACTGAAATCAGATGTTGAATCTTAACTTGGTTATTCCTAGGAAATACACTGTAAAATGGGCAAAAGCAGGACCCCACTGAAAATGAGATGTTGATATAGAAAACAAGGTGTTGCATCTTTGCTTGAAACCTCTGGGTAAAGTCATTGTACAGTAAACTGTGAACCAGTGTGCAAATGTAAACCGAGAAAGCATGTAGTGTACAGAACATTTTAAACATCTTGAAACATTTATTCTACTTGATAGTCAGAAGGAGGGCTGAGAGACTTTAATTTTTTCAAAAGATTAACTCACCCCACACACACACATGCATGCATGTGTGTTTATAAGACATCTTATAGGTACAATGCTGAGTGTGTTCTGTGCCTGGTGGCCCCAAAAACACATTATATTTCCTAAGTTTTGAAATAATATTTTCTATCCTACAAGGGGCAAGAAATCTTCACTAATATCCTACAAGTTATTGAAAAGGTGAGAGCCGACTTTTGACATTATTATCTTGCTGGGTTTATACTCCTTGGGAGTACCCACTAGACCAGATGTAATTAATGCACATATATGTACTGTACAAAGTGCTGGATAAGTTTGATCCTGTACATTGCTTACCTGGCCAAAATGTCATTTACCTACATTGATATTTCATGAATATAGTGTATGCTGTATTTTATAAAATACTATAAATATAAAGTTTACATTTTCAAAATTGAAATGTTAAAATAACACTTTAAAGTTGGGAGGAATTCCGCTCCCTCCTATAATAAAATGATAAAGAATTTTGTTTATAGTAAATCAAGTTGAGGTGGCATCTGTCAGTTTATTCCATTTCACTGGCCAGGACGGAAAGTATATGCAGTAATGGGTTTACTTCTTAACAAGACAATCTGTTGGCTAACACTAACTCCCTACAGACACACAAACACAGACACTGGACACAGAGCACACACACACACACACACACACACACACACACATATGCACACACAAACACACATTTTTATACATTTTTTATCATGGTACCCAGTACTGTATATCAAGTAAAGTAGATATGGGATCCCTACATCTGAAATAGAATCACAGGTGTTACACACATTTATCATTGAACTAGTACTGTGCACAAATGATTGAGCACTTGAATATTTGAATGACTATAAGAGGTATGCAAAGGCCTGACTCAGAATTTGCAATTTATCTTCATGAGTGAGGGAGCAGAACCATAACTTACAGATGGAAAAAGTATAGCCCTTTTTAGTGATAATTAACTGCATATTTTAAGTTACATTTTGTGGTTTCCACTTATACAGCATCAGGATAGTAAAGGGTAGTGGTACACTATATTAATATGAGCTGAAATAAACAGCACACTTGTACCATGCTAGCAGTGTTATTTGACAAATGTGTAACATGTTTTACTACTTATTCTGCATTAATAAAATAAATATACAATCTTTATATGTGCCTTCTGGTAAATGACAGTAACTTTAGATAAAAATTGACATGAGTTACACTTAATGCTCAATATTTATTTTGTGGCTGTGCAACCTTACAAAGACTGAAATTTGTTGAAATATATATTTTATGTTACTGGATTTGGCGTATAAAGGTTTTGATCTGCATCAACAACATTTAAGCAATAAGGCATGACCAAGGGTTATGTTAATGGTCTGTTAATCACCTTCTAGGGGTGTACTGTGCACGTGGTGTAGCTGTGAGTGCACATGCCCCTAGAGGGTTATTAACTGACCAATAACATAACCTTACTGCTATTGTAATGAAAAGTGTTTTTAAACAGTGTTAAACCTTGTTCAGCATAAGGCTAACCTCTACATGAATGTTAATAAAAGATTAACATAAGGCTGTTAGAATGTTTGCAGCCAGTCAGAAAGCTCCATTTCTCAGACACTTTTATAATTATTTTACAGTAAATTTCTGAAACTAAACTACTGAAGCTTTATTTTTCAGTATATACAGTAGGGTACAGTGAAAAGTGTTTATTTTATGTTGCATGAAACAGCTTAAAGCTTGTACAGTACATGCCAGCGGTATGGGAAGATTGGAGGGCACACAGTGCATTTCTTTAT
Source organism: Neoceratodus forsteri (assembly GCA_016271365.2). Classification (NCBI taxonomy): domain Eukaryota; kingdom Metazoa; phylum Chordata; order Ceratodontiformes; family Ceratodontidae; genus Neoceratodus; species Neoceratodus forsteri. Next base: position 761,892,327 of record CM028138.1, on the reverse strand, counting down.
TTTGGCTCAGTTTGTGTGATGAGTATATGGTATGGGGAGTCAGAATAATTTGGCACCTAGACAATTCTGAAGATTGTGGTGGGTCAGAACATGTGAGATACTCCTTAGGTCAGACATGCTACTCATTACAGTAAATATGTTTTAGGGTTTTATTTTCCAGTCATTAATTAAGAATAAAGAGAAATTACAAAATGGCTAGGAGCATGCAGGTTGTGTGGAACAGGCTAGGCTTTATTTCTACATAAGGAGTAAAGCTATGCATTTTGAAATGTATCAGGTAATACTAATGGGTCTCTGGGCCATACCACATGGGGGAAAAGTTGACCTTCTGAAATGGGACTTCTGTAAGTTGTACAAAGGGGTAATTTGTGTGCCTCTACCACTCAAGATCAAAAATGTTAATTTTAAATTAAATCTATACATTATTTATGTGGTTGTGTGGTCTAGTGCTTAGAAAAACACTCAAAGCCTCTAAGCACTCGAGAAGCAATGTACAATCAGAAAACAAATGCTGTCTTTTTTTATTTTAATGTAGTACATACAGTACTATAACTAGTAGTAGCTCACAGGATAATGGAGTATGTTACAAGTACAGTCGACTCCACTTATACCGCCCATGGCTATGGCGGAATCGGTTTTAGCGGGCAAATTTAAGTTACTGTTTGCCAAATCCATAGGCTGCAGTGTTATGAATGGTGGTTATAACATTCCATGCCCGCCTTTCATTATGGCAGATTAGCTGGGTTATCCAGCGCCGCCAGTTCACACTTCAGCATGCAGTTTGTCAAGCTAGCCAAAGTGTGAACTGATACTAATTAGCAGCTATCATGTCCAAAAACACTGTAGAATGTGGGCATTGCTACATGCTGCAATGTCACTAAATTGTAATTCAGCCACCTCCTGCTGCCTGTACCGCTACAGTATGCCACAATTGCTGACCTGGCTGCATCAGGGGACCGGTGAGCAAGATGAAAGTCACTGCTGCAGCTCTCAGAAAATGAAATGAAAAATTACCCCAAAAATTCTGACAGTGAATAAACAAGTGCTTAACTACCTTCCACACTTTTAAAATTATTCTATACAGTACCTTAGTCTCCCATTGCTGCTAAGCCCCGAGGTTGCTAGGCATGTTGCTAGGTACAGTACTGCATTGGTGAATGCGCTAAGATAAAAGAGTGGAAGTGAAGTATGGTACCGGACTGTAAATAAGTAAATGTAGAAAATCTCTGTATGCAAATGCTGTTTGTCCCAAGAAGGAAGTGAAGTGCCCACTAATCACGATCACTGTGTCCGTGGTTTAATAAAAAAGCTTTTGGTTATAATGCCCACTCCATATAACGGGCAAAATCATCTTGCACGGATGTGCCCGTTATAAGCGGCTTAGACTGTATCTTGCAATGTGCTAACATAATCCCAGCTGCAAACAATCCATTTTAAAGGTCATGACCCCAGCACTTTGCTTCGCTCTAATAGAGTCTTTGTCAACAGACATCCCTTAACTTCCCAGTTGCTCCAGTCCTTCAGCTGGACTGAGTGAATCTAGAAACCCACCTAAAGTGAGAAGTTGCATCTCTGCTGAGTTAGTTCAGTTAAACCATGGTAAAAGCCAGACCCCACTGAACATGAGATTTTACATTACTCGGAGCTGTCCTGTTGTAAAAGCACATAAAAGCAGGACACAATGAAAATGAGATGTTGCCTCGATGCTGGACGGTCATTGGTTAATACATTTACTATTACAACTCATTGGAAGCGATGGCAAAAATTAAAAATAAAAAAACACCACTGAGTCATACCCAGGTCTGCTGGGAGCAACAAGCCCATTCACAGCCTGTCATTCGAACCTCTATGCTACACTGCCAGTACAATTAGGCAGCACATACTCACAGACTTAAACTATTCGGCATGAGTCAAGACAGCTACACAGATAGTGCTATGACATCTCTATACTGTCATGTCCATGCAGCTGTTTTCACTCATACTGTATTCTCAGTGTGCATTTTACTGCGCTGCTATTCCCATGTCATCCAGGCGGTACACCAGCTGGGGTATCCTTGTTAGATACATTTTAAAAGCAGGATCCCATGGAAAGGAAACATTTCATTTCAGCTATCCTAAAACAGTACTTAATACAAATGGGATATTGCATCTCATCTTTACTTTCTAAATATACTGTACAATGGGTAACAGCATAACTTCACTGACAACAAGATATTGTATCATAGCCGGCTAGCTTGGGAAACCTTTTAAAAACAGGTAAAATATAGACCCCACAGAAATCAGTTGATCCATCTCAGCATGGTTATCTTTGGAAAATACATTTTAAAATGTGTGAAAGCAGGACCCCACTGAAAATGAGATGATACATCTCAGCTTGGTTATCCCAGGGAAATATATTGTAAAATGGATAAAACCAGGACACCAATGCTCCTTATCTTCTGCTGACAGATTCTATGATTCTATGAAATGAGATATTGCATCTTGGTTGGGTTATCCCTGGGAAATGCATTGTAAAATAAGTAACAGCAGGACCCCACTGAAATCAGATGTTGCATCCAGCTGGGTTATCCCTAGGATATACATTGTAAAAATGGGTAAAACCAGTACACCAATAAAATCAGATGTTGCACCATAGTAGAAGGCTAGCCCAGGAAATAAATTATTAAAATGGATAAAAGCAGGACTCCACTGAAGGACACTGACAAAACAGAAGCAGTCCAGAGAAGGATAATGAAGATGGTACATGGACTGTACCAGAAGCCCTATGAGGAAAGACTTAAGGACCTTAATATCTATTCACTGGAGGAAAGAAGGAAGAGGGAGATATGACAGAGACTTTCAAGTACATTAGGAAAATAAACAGGGTACAGGTGGAAAGCATATTTCAGAAAACTGCACAAGGACAAGGGGAATGATATGAGGCTGAAGGGTGGAAGGCTCAGGGCAATGTTAGGAAGTACTTTTTCACTGAAAAGGTGGTGGAGCCAAGGAACAGCCTTCAGAAGAAGTGATGGGTGTGAAAACAATACGGGGTTCAAGAGTACATGGGATAGACATAAGGGTACCCTGGAGATGTGCAGAACAGGAGAGCCGCAGATTAAACATGATTTAGCGCTGCAGCAATGAGTAGGGAAATGGGCAGACTAGGTGGGCTGTATGCTCCTTATCTGCTGACAAATTCTATGATTCTATGAAATCAGATGTTGCACCTTAGCTGGGTTATCCCTGGGAAATACATTGTAAAATGGGTAAAAGCAAGACCACACGGAAATCAGATGTTGCATCCAGCTGGGTTATCCCTAGGATACACATTGTAAAATGGGTAAAAGCAGGACTGCACTGAAATCAGATGTTGCATCTCAAGTGGTTAGTCCTGGGAAACACATTGTAAAATGGGTAAATGCAGGACCCCACTGAAATCAGATGTTGCACCTTAGCTGGGTTATCCCTGGGAAATACATTGTAAAACAGGTAAAAGCAGGACTGCACTGAAATCAGATGTTGCATCTCAGGTGGCTTAGCCCTGGGAAATACATTGTAAAATGGATAAAGGCAGGACCCCACTGAAATCAAATGTTGCACCTTTGCTGGGTTAGGCCTGGGAAATATATTGCAAAAACTGGTAAAGCAGGGCACCACTGAAGTCAGATTCATACCATAGGTTTCATGGGTCAGAAATCAAGTCTATAGCTAAAAACACAGAGGCATCCCCAACAGTGCAATGCCGACACTCAGCATTGTGGCTGTCGCTGCTGGGGATGTCGGCATGGCAGATTTGCAGCGATATAGGTAAACCACCTTCAAGGTATCAATTATGGCAATAGTTACTGCAACAAATGTTTTATGTCTTGCTGTTATTATTGTCATGGACCACTAACATATCGAACCCTAATGCTCACCCTATTCTCTTATTCTGTACCCATGTTACCTTACTAGTCTTGGAATTGGGTGAGCGTTAGGGTTTGATATGCAAAGGTATAACCATCACACCTGTTCCTGAATGCAGGGTGGGGCTGGGTCTTACAATTGGAATCTGAGGGTGTCGGTGGGGTGTTGGGGTTGGGAAACCCAAGTTCCCTCATGCTTGCTCCTGCATGCACAGTGGAAGTGGGGCCTTATGCTTGGGAACCCCTAAGTTTGCATTTCCCTGCTTTTAGCAGTTCAACACTAATGATGCATTAAACAAAGTTTTTGCAAATAATTTCCTTATTTTTCAAGATAAACTCGGCCACTGATAGAAGTTTCTTTTACAAAATTTTCAACATGGCTTTTTAGGGACCCTACATTATGAACACTGCCACTGTCATTTCATTGATTGGTCCCAAAAGGTGATTTCACATAGTGACCATGTCATTCTTTGCACAGGTGTGAAACCACCTTTTGAGCAGGATGTAAAGAATGACAGCTGTAATATTCATGAGGTAGTGTGAAAAAATGTCAGCGTTGATTTGCACTCAAAATATTGTAAATCACTAAAGTCAAGTGCCTGTGTAGAAACTGTGCATACCATGCTTGTAACGCAGCCATTTTTTCACCTCCCTTGCCTCCTGGCCGACCACTCCTTTCAGTCTTCAAGGTCCTTCCACCTGCCCACCCCTCCCAACTCGGCCCTTGCCTCACATTGCGACCCCCTTGGTAACCCGGCGTCCCCTCGCCAGACGGGACCCCTCCTCTGAGGGGAAGACACTGGTGGAGGTGGCCAGTGTACTATTTAATTGGCCCGGGTGTCACTGAGGTGGGTCAGATGTGGGGCTTGTTGGCAGCGGGGGCTGAGACCGTCATCCGCCAGCCAGGAGCCGTTTCCTGGTTTACCCCCTGAAAAGTGGCATGCCACAGACGTCAAGGCATATGCTGACATCCACCACTCTCTCAACAATCTGAACCCTGACTTCCTGCTATGCTCCTGACCTCTGCAGGGGCCAGCAGGTGCCTGGTCACATCCCTACCCTCCCCTGGAGAAGGCGAGCCCTCACTGGACCCTCCATCCTTCTTCCCATCTGGCTCTCCAGTGACCCGAGTCCATTCCCGAACCTGGGTAGGTAACTCAGCCATTTTGGAATTCTTTCACAAACTTTTCAACACGTGCTTTTGGGACCCTACTTCATGAACACTGGCACTGTCAATCAGTCCAAAGGTGATTCCACATGTCAACTGTGAAATCACCTTTGCAGCTGAGTCAAAAAAATGACAGTGCCAGTGCTCAGGAGGTGGAGTTACAAAAAGCCCATGCTGAAAATGTTGTGCAAAAATACCTAAACATGGCCAAGATATCAACATAAGTTCAAAACACCTTTGCCATTATGCAGAGCTTGCTTTGACTCTTCGGTTTGTGGTTCAGCTTTGAAGACAGCAGATGTGTCCCAGTCCACAGAAGATGACAGAGCTGACCTCTGGGGTTAAATATAGGATAAGGTAGAGTGTGGGGAAGTGGGGGCTCTTTGGGAGGGTGGGGATGGGGAGGAGACTATGGGTATTTTATTTTTTCAGTTATAAAAAGCAAAAAGACATCAGAGGACAGTTTTCTTCTTTACAGGGCATTATTAAATGAGTTTTGGGGACACTGGGAGTGGGCTCCATAGTGTCCCTACACTGGCATTAGCAGTGGGGTCGCTCTTCTGGGGAGACATATGAGGACACTGGGAGTGGGTTCCCAAGTGTCCCTACACTGGCACTGAGTGGGGTATGTGGTTTTCAAGGGCAAGATATATCAGAACACTGGGGTGGGCTCCCCAGTGTCCCTACAATGCCTGGGGTGGGGTGGGTTTCTAGTGCCAACAGGGGATAGGGCACCCTCTGTCAGCAAATATATAAAACATATGTTTGGGGACACTGAGAGTGGGCTCCCCAGTGTCCCTACACACTGGCACTGGCAGGGGACTCTTTTCTGGGAGACATATCAGGACATTGGGAGTGGGTTCCCAAGTGTCCCTACACCTGCACTGGTGGGGGTGTGTGATTTTCAAGAACAAGACATATCAGAACACTGGGAGTGGGGTCCCCAGTGTCCCTACAATGGCTGGGGGTGGGGGGTAGGTTTCTAGTGCCAGCAGGGGATGGGGCACCGTCTGTAGGCAAACATATAAAACATATGTTTGGGGACACTGAGAGTGGGATCCCCAGTGTCCCACAGTGCTTAGAGTGAGCTTGAATTGCTGACATGGGGTTTGGGACCCGATGTTTGCCAACACGATTAATATTAGAACAGGCTTAGGGCATCCAACACTGGGGTGGGCATCCCGGTGTTGGAAACATCATTTAAAAGTTAATGCTTTTGGTGCACTGTGGTAAAGATGTTGCATAATTATATTTCACCAGTGAAATTCCTGTGAAATCGACAATGTGCCGTGCAAAATATTTAGTGAAAATTGCCCACTACATGAAATATTTCAATATGTGCAAAATGCAGAATCTTGCCTGAAAAACTGAAATTTCACCTTCTGCATGCAACATTTGCCTTTCACAGGTGGCATTTCACCTTCAGCAGGCAACATTTTGCCTTCCACAGGTGAAATTTCACATTTTGCAGGCAAAATTTCTCCTTCGACAGGTGAAATTCGCATTCCACAGGTGAAATTATGAATTTCGCTGCTGAAAACAATTCTGCTAAACAGTAATTTCACTAAATATTTAAATTAATAAACTTTGCCAATTTCGAACATTTCTAACTGGGGTTAGCCCCCAGTGTGCCATAGTAGTGGAGGATCAATAATTGTAACCTTGTTAAACGATACTTCATTCATTTCTCTCACTAAGCAGAGAAACAACATGGCTGGCAGCATATTATGTTTGACCTTGAATCCCATATCGCAGATGCTCCTGCAACATGGAATCCTTAGTCATGCTAAACTTCTATTTTTTCCCCATAGGAAATAATGAGCAATGCAAAATTGAATACCTTTGGAATAGATTAATATTATTTCAGCAAACTTTAAAAGAGCACATCTGTGAGGCCAAGGCTTTCTACACTGAAAAATGTCAGCCAAGAAGCTAAAGCCATTTCTGTGATATAGGATGACAAAAAAAACCAAAAAAATACTAAAGTTATTAACCTGCAAAAACTGCAACACAGAATCCTTTGTTTAGTGCAGAAATATGACACAGGATCCTGTTCATACTAGACATCTGTTTTTCCCTATGAAACAATGGGAAAGTCAAGATTTAATAACTTTGGAATGTAGTATAATTTCTACACCAAACTTTCAAAAGGCACATCTCAGAGGCCAAGGCTTTCTACCCTGAAAATGGCAGCCCAGAAGCTAAAGCCGTTCCGAGATACAGGTGGACAAAAATATGCCCAAACTCTGAACCTTTATTTTAACATTCTGTCTCGAAATGGCTAAAGCTATTGAGACAACATTTCTCACATTTCTGTGACAAAATTTCATATAAATCACTTTACCATTACAAAGTTATTAAGAACCAAAATTTACCTTTAACATTAAACACTCATCAACCCTAATATACAGCACTGCCATGTCTGTATAACATGGCAACATCAACAGACCTACCATAAAAATGATGCATGCAAACTTTCATGCATATCTAAGGGTTACAAAGCTACTAAAAAGCAAATTATGCAAAACTAGATGACTGAAAATGGGAAAAATATTTAAATTAAAGGATACTTGAGACACAGTATCTTCAAAACCATGTAAGCAATTCATATGAACATACAGTATGAAATTGCCAGTAGATACAGGCCATATGGTCTCTCTAGTCTGCTCGAGTTTGCAGCACTTCAGCCCATTAGACTACAGCTGCCCCCCATTAACTCTTCCCTCCCCAACTCCCTCCCCAGGTACGTATTTTCCCTTGAACTTGTCCCACCTCTCTTGAAGTGCCCCACAGTCTGCACTGATATGAGTTGCTCAGGCAGTGCATTCCACCGTGTTACCACTGTTTCAGTGAAGTGCCTCCTCCTTTCCCTCCTGAATCTACCCCTTTAACTTCGGGAGTGCCCTCTGGTATCTCTTCCATTCTGGAGAGTGAACTCACCCTGGAAGCTTACTTTGTTCATCCCTTTAGGTACTTGAAAGTCTCGATCATGTCTCCCCTTCTATCTTCCAGGGTATACATGTTGGGCTCTTTTAGTCTTTCCTCGTAAGTTCTATCCCCAACCCCTAGATCATCTTTGTTGTTCTTCCTGCACTGCCTCCAGTAGTTTTATATCCCTTTTCAAGTATGGGTGCCAGAACTGCACGCAGTACTCTAAGTGCTGCCTCACCAGGGACCTGTACTGGGGCAATATGACTTTGCTACACCTGGATGTAATCCTCCTTGCTATGCACCCTAGCATCCTGTTAGCCTTAGCTCCTACCTTCCTACACTGAGCCAAGTGGTTTAATTCCCGGTCACCAACACCTCCAGATCCTTATCCTCATTGGATGGGACAGTTTGATACCATCCAGTCAGTAGCTGCATCCTGGGTTTGGGCTCCAAAATGCATCACCTTGCACTTCTTGGCATTGAACCCAAGCTGCCAAGTGTGAGACCCTCCTTGAGTCTTGCCAAGTCCTCCTGCAGTAATTTGCCACCTCCTCCCCATCCACCTCAGCATAGATCTTGGTGTCATCGGCGAAGAGGCTGATCTTTTCTTGATCCCAACCACTGTGTCTGTGATGAAAATGTTAAACAGGACTGGTCCCAGTACTGATCCCTGTGGGACACCACTTGTCACTGACCTGTGCTCCGATGCTTCTCCCTCAAAGCTACCATCTGCTGCCTGTCCATGCCAGTTTTCTACCCATCGGGCTAGCTTCCACCATATACCAAGACTCCTCAACTTGCAGGACAACCTCCGGTAGCACTGAATCGAAGGCCTTGCTGAAATCCAGGTAGGCTAGATCTACTGTATATCCCTCGTCCAGTGCCCTTGTGACCCAGCCAAAAAAATCAACTAAGTTTGTCTGACAGGATCTGCCAGCGATGAACCCATGTAGTCTGTCTTCTTGCAAATCATTATCCACAAGAAACTGCATCAGCCTTTCTTTGAGGATAGATTCCATCAGTTTCCCACAATTGTGGTGAGAATCACCAGTCTGTAGTTTCCTGGTTCATCCTTTGGCCCACTTAGTGAGAGGTATCACATGTGCCTCCCTCTAATCTCTGGGCACACATCCGTGATGTAGCGGGTGTTGAACAGATCCACCCGTGGCTTTGCCAGGACCTCTGCCAGCTCCCTCAGCACCCTGGGATTACCCCATCTAGCCCAGTGCCTTGTCTACCTCAGGGTCCTAAGCCCCTCCAGCACCCTTTCTACCATGATGATCCCATCTGTTGTTGTCTCACCCCCGCCTCGCCCCTTTCCCTGCAGGAATGGGCCTATCCCTCTCCTGTGAATACTGAACAAGTACTCATTAAGTACTTCTGTCTTCTCAGACCCTTGTCTACCCACCCACTGCCTTTCCTGATCCTAACTTTTGATCCTTGCAATCTCCTGTTTTCCCTGATATACCTGGAAGAAATCCTTTCTCCTTCCTTAATCCCTCTGCTAATTTCCTTTCCCTGGCTGCCTTTGCAGTCCTGACCACTCTGATCACTTCCTGGATTTCTTCACATAGTGCTCCCTATCCTCTGCCCTCTTGTTCTCTTTGTAGGTTTGGAAGGCCCTTCTCTTACCCTCACCTTCTCTGTTACCTCTCTGGTAATCCAGCTTGGATGCTTGGTCCTTGATTTCTTTTGCTGGCTTTTGACACAAGCTTCAGTGGATTCAATCAGAGCTCGTTTTATGATCACCCATTTCTGCTCTGCTTCCATGACAGGGTGGATGCCATCTATGTGTGTTCTCATTAATTGCCCCATCTTGACAAAGTCTGCCTTTCTGAAGTCCAGGACCTTTGTTTTTGTATTGTATGCTCTCTCTCTCTCTATACCCAAACTGAGAGAGAATCACACTGTGTGGTGATCGTTACAAGCCAGTGGTTCCTCCATCCTCATATCTGTGACCTATTCTCCATCCTCCAGCACCAGGTCTAGAATATATTCTTCCCTTGTTGGCACTGCCACCTATGAGTCAAGAAGCCATCCTGGATTGCTTCCAGAAGGATCTGCTCCCTGGCACATGTGGTGACTGGGATGCTCTATCCACCAATAAATTGAAGTCTCCATCAAATGGAATTAAATACATCAACAGACCAGCCCCACATAATGATGCATGCAAAATTTCATGCACATATGTTGTAGGGCTCTATAGTTATTAAAGTACGAATTATGCAAAACTGTAAGATTGTTAATAAAAATGAAAACATGTAATATGATTTTTTGAGACAGAATATCTCATGAATCATATAAGAGACTCAAATGAAATTTATCCCATCAACAGACATAACCCCTAAGATTACGCATGCAAAATTTCATGCACATCTGTTAAAGGGTTCTAAAGTTATTAAGGCACAAATATGTAAAACTGGAAGACTGCAAAATGGGAATAAAAGATGTACATTTAAGGATGTCTGAGACACAGTATCTCAGGAAAATAAAAATGGATTCATAAGAAATTTACCAGATCCAGAGATGTCCTTCCAGAGCTTAAGCATGCCAAATTTCATGTCAACCTGTTGGAGGGTAGCAAGTTATTAAGGTGCAAAGTATGCAAAACTGATGACAATGTGTGAAAAGTACTTTCACATCTATTTTTCCAATAGGAAATAATGGGAAATTAAACATTTAATAACTTTCGAATGGATTAACATTTTTCACCAAACCTTCAAAAGGCACATCTGTGATGCCAAGGCTTTCTACCCTGACAATTTCAATGCACTACTTGAAAGGGTTTCTGAGATACAGATGTGCAAATAAATGCCAAAAAGCCCCAAACCACCATTATTTTCAACACTTTGTATTTCTGCAATAGTAAAAGCAATTGAAACAAAATTTGCCACATACAGAGACCTATCCAAGGTGATTAAGCATGCAAAATTTCATGCAAATGACGTCAACTGTTACAATGTTATTAAGGTCCAAATCTGACCTGTAACATTACACACTGTCATCAAACCTACTGTGCCTATATAATATATATATATATATATATATATATGTTGTGTGATAGAGTTTCAATAATACCCACACCACCCTGCACACATCAACTGGTGTCAAGGGTGCTTGGGGTTAATGGCCCTAAATCTCATCCCATTCCATAAGTAAATATGCTGAGATGGGTACAGTACAGGAGAATGGGGTGAGCAGTAGGGCTGATGACAACAAGCACCCTCTGAGGCCTGTTGGTGTAAAGGATGGATGTGGGGTATTAGCTTTGAAAACTCTACTGCCACATTTCCTACTTTTGTGGCTTTGACCCTAACTACAGCATTAATGCAGTATTTTGCAATTGATTTCCTTACTTGTTGAGATAGTATAATAGTATCTTTATTTACTGTGTGCTCCCATAAGTCCATAATGGTATCCGTAAGTAATATTTGGGAGCACCAGCCTGTAGGCCCCGTGCTCCCATGCATGCATATTGTAAATTGTCCTTCATTTGCATGTGGGCATGCAGGGCCCCTGTAGCCCTGTGCCCCATCTATCCATATGTATAGAGAGATTATAATGAACCTCACAGCTCAGCACCATGGACACGGGGAGAGGTGAGCACTAGTCCCTTCACAAAGAAAGGTCCTACAAGAGCTCAATAAACTCAAGGTGGACAAGGCAATGGGACCTAATGGCATACATCCCAGGGTACTAAAGGAGCTAAGGGTGGAACTAGCAAAGCCAGTATCAGAACTGTTTAGTGAGTCTCTGAGCACAGGAGAGGTCCCAGAAGACTGGAGAAGGGTTCATGTGATCCTGCTCCACAAGAGTGGTAGCAGGGAGGAGGCAGGGACACAGACCAATCAGTCTTACCTCAGTAGTGGGCAAGATTATGGAGGCACTCCTTAAGGAAAGGATAGTGCAACACCTGGAATCCATAGGAGCACATGATCCAAGACAGCATGGGTTTACAAAGGAAGGTCCTGTCAAACTCATCTCATAGATTTCTTTGACTGGGTAACCAGAGTGGTGGACCAAGGGGAGCAGTTGATGTCGCCTACTTTGACTTCAGCAAAACTTTTGATACTGTTCCACATAGAAGACTGCTTAATAATCTGGGTAGCTCAGGGTGAGTCAGAAGTTGGTTAACTGGGTGGCAAACGGGCTGATGGGCAGAAAACAGAGAGCGTTGGTAAATGTCAGTCAGAAGAGATGCAAGTCACAAGTGGTGTACCTCAGGGATCAGTTCTGGAGCCAGTCCCTTCAATATCTTCATCAGTGACATTGCAGATGGACTGGAGGTAAGGTTTGTCTATTTGCAGATGACACCAAGATCTGCAACAGAGTAAATGATCCAGATGGGGTAGGCAGAATGTGAAGCGATCTGGATAAACTAGCAAAATGGTCGGAAGAATGGCAACTGGGGTTTAATGCAAAAGTGTAAGATCATGGACATAGGGGAAGAGTAATCCTGAAGCCACCTATAGGCAGGAGGAGTTGCTGGCAGTCACAATGGAAGAAAGAGACTTGGGCATCATCATCACTGATGACCTGAAATCATCAAACTGACCACTAAAGCAGTAGGTAAGGCTGGGGATGTTAGGATGTATTAGTAGAGGTGTCACAAGTCGTAAGAGGGAGGTAATAATCCATCTTTACAAGACACAGGTTAGGCCCCATATGGAGTACTGCATGCAGTACTGGAGGCCACACCTTCACAAGGACATTAACCAAACTGAGGCAATCCAGAGAAGGGCAACAAAATGGTGCAGGGACTGCATCAGAAAACATATGAGGACAGATTAACGGAGCTCAATATGTATACCCTAGAGCAAAGGAGGGAGAGAGGTGATATGATCGAAACATTCAAACACCTTAAGGGCATTAACAAAGTGAAAGAGTCTAACATGTTTCAATATAAGAGCAGGCATTTGTCAGTGCTGAATGTTTGTTTGCTGATATTAGCCTTAGAAATGCGGAGTTACACAGATGCAGAATAGGAATGGCAGTGAAGTACTGAACTTCACATGAACCCCACCTGCATCCTGTAGATATGGACAGGATTTGGGGTAGATTTTGGGTCATAGCCCATGACGGTCAAGCCATATCACTTCACCCTATTCTGCAGAGAGCAACATGTGTTGAGCTGTGCCTTAGCGTGTTGGCTTTACAGTCACCCCATTCCATAAGGACACATGTTGAAATGGGTGTAGCATAGTAGAATGGGATGAAGTCTTGGGACAAAGAGTCCAAGGTACACCTCGATGCCTGTCAGTGGCTGGGAGGGGGTGGATGACATGAGCAGTACAGTCGGCAGTCCAAAGGCACACCCAGATGCCTGTCAGTCTGTACAGGGTAGGATGTTATGGTTAGAAACTGTAATGCAGTGGGTGTTAGTTGGTATTTACAGTACACATTTTGAACATAGCCTTTTGTGACCCCACCTCATGAAAGCATTTGGGACCTCTTCTCATGAACAGTGGCAGTGTGATTTTGTAAATGTGTCTCGAAAACTGACTTTCAACAGTGACAGTGCCATTCTGCACCACATGTACGAAAACACAGATTGGGCAGGACATGAAGAATGACAGCTGTACCATCCATAGGGAGGTATGAAGAGATGGCAATGTTGAAAATGTGTAGTGGGAATATTAAAATGTTTGCACTTCCGAGCAGCATGAAAACCGCGCAACGCATGCGCATAACACAGTCATTTTATGGAGTTTCATTACCAGATTTTCAGCATAAGCATTTAATGACCTGTGCTCATGAACAGTGTCACTGTGATTTGTTACTGTGTCCTGAACACTGATATCACACAGCAACCACGCTATTCTACGCGGAACTGCAAAACACATTTTGACCAGGATGTGAAAAATGACAGCTGTACTGTTCATAAGGAGGTGTGGAAAATGGCAATGTTTACAATCCAGAGTGAGAATATTACAAAGGTGCAAAGTTTTAAGCATGCATGTAAACTGCACAATGCACGCACGTAACACAGTCATTTTATGGACTTTCATCACCAAATTTTCAACATAGGCATTTTAGGACCTCTGCTAATGAACAGTGTCACTGTGATTTTTATGTTTGCTTGCACGCATGTGCAAGAAACATAATGCCATCATCTGAGTTTTCAGAGGTGCGTCCAGCATCTTCCAGTTCAGTCAGTGTGTTTGCAGGCGTGGTCACAGTTCTCCAATCACTGCTGAAGCTGTCTATGACAGCAGTTGAAAATGCAGTGGCATACAGTTGAAAGAGGAACTACGCTTCAGTGAGCAGCTCCCCTCCCCCACACAGATTAACTGTGTTGGTTACCTGATAGGATGGTGTAGTCTTGTCTAGGTTAGAGAGACAAGCCACACATCATTACTTTAATAAACTGTTCCCTGCCAAAGCAGGACCACCAAAATGTGTGGGTGCCTAACAGTCCTACACACTCCAGCTCTCCAAAGCACACCTTCATGGACTCCATGGGTTCTAATCCTCCAGAAAAAATACCTCAGCATTTGATGTGAAAACTCAGACTTCGTTGTATGTGTAATTCCAAGTGTTTTCTCTTACTAGACTCTGTCAGTGTGAACTCCTGCTGCTAAAACCTATGCAAACGAACTTGAGCGTACTGTACTACCTGCAGCTGAAGCAAGGAGAACATACTGCTATGCATTTCAGCAGCAGCCAGTGGGGAGGTTTTCATGACTGAAGCACTTTAATGCACCTTTAGTGCTGTCACATACACACCCTGTATGGTAATTCACAAACTGCACACTTGGTCTGGTAATGCAGCTTCAAAATATTTTTTTTCTCTGAATTGCCGTGAGCTGGCATTTAGATAGAATCACACCCTCTTTCTAAAATCAGATGCTCAATGAAGTCACATCACCTTGTGACCCTAAACATCTTAGGGTTGGACATGTGCCCTAACAAAATAGCGAAAACTAGGTATAGAAAAAAAACACAAATTCAACGTAGCTCACAATCGAATCCACCTTTTCTCCGGTGAATCTGAAGCCGCTTAACAGCCCACCCTGGGTGCTCATGCACTCCCTTCACCCGCACTAATATATGGCTGATGGGGGTGCTGTTGCATTTATTTCATAATTTCCTGATTCCGTATAGCACCATACTGATACAGTAATACTTTTTATGGCTCAAAACTGCTTGACATTAGCTTGAATTATAAATGGCATCCCTGTTTGACGCTGTGATGCGGAATATGCTGGTGCTCAAATTTTAAGCCAAGTACTACATGCAGATATGTTGTTATTGACTCATGACACTTACCATTTTATACATCTATTGATTTTTCAATTCACTTTTGCTGACAAATGTTGATCGAGGGATTCTGGTGTCACAATTCAGTTCAGCGACGTGTAACATCTTAGTGCAGATGCTAAGTAACAGTTTTAAAATGCTGAAAAGTTAACAGCGATGAAAGTGTATGAACTTCTGTCTTCCGTGTCTGAGCTGTAATGGCATGTCCTTTGCTCCAGATCTATCAGTGAGATGTCTATTCTGTGCAATGGACAGTGGCTGAATGTTATCAGCTGACAGTTTTCATTTCATTATCAACAGATAAATATTCAGGGCTTTGCAAATGCAACTTTGCTGGTAGCACAGTTTCATGCCCCGAGTGTCTCATCAATTAGTGGTTATATCTTAATCGATGATCACAAAAGTATGAAAAAGATTTGCGCTGAGTAATGTAAATGCCAATCCACCTAAGCACCTTTAGGCTGCAAACAGAATTTGAACGTATAGGGATTCCAGACCAGTGTATCACTCCATGGCACAGCAACGGTTAATAAGTTTAAGCACATTCTCAGGACATTGTTTCACTTGCCCCCTCCCCACTGCGATGCTGGTCACCTGAAATAAACCTGACATTTTAGTATCTGTTTACATCTTTGCTCAGTTAGGCAATCAACGCTGTAAGAACATAAACGAACATATAAATGAGGACTAAAAGAACATGGTCACCTGAAATAAACCTGACATTTTAGTATCTGTTTTACATCTTGACTCAGTTAGGCAATCAGCGCTGTAAGAACATAAATGGACATATAAATGGGGACTATAAGAACATGCCATGGGTGCTTGTGCTTAGTCCAGCTGTGCAACATCAGCCTGAAGCTCAGGTAGGACTTACTGTCTACCACTTTGTTCACCCCCATGTACCTGTACCATTTCACATCCTCCTTGCCTTAGTCCAGCTGTGCTACATCAGCCTGAAGCTCTGGTAGGGCTTACTGTCTACCACTTTGTTCATCCTCCCTTGATCTACAGTGAGTGGATCCTCATTCATATGTCACATATGCACGCAAAAAAAAAACGGCCTTCAAAATTAAGATACATTTATTATGATTGTTATGTTTGCTTGCACACATGTGCAAGAAACATAGTGCCATCATCCGAGATTTCAGAGGTGTGTCACTCGCTCTTCCAATTCAATCAGTGTGTTGGCAGGTGCGGCCCTGTAAGCCAATGCATGATGGAGCTGTCTTGACGAGCTCCAAAATGCAGTGGCATACAGTTCAAAGGGGAGCTACTCTTCAGTGAGCAGCGATAAGATATTGCTTGCTCATCGCGCAGCTCCCCACACACACGCATACGCAGGCATGCGCGCCCGCATGCACGCACACACTGTATAGCTGATGGGGTGCCCAATCCCCATCGGCTGTGCTCCACCCGCCACCCACAGCCTTTTCCAAATGCCACGCTGGGTGCCCAACCCAGCATGGCAACTTGATATAGCTGGGAGGTGCTCAATCCCTCTGTCAGCTCCACTGTCTAAACCCCCCGAGTACTGGGTGCCATGCTGGGAGCCCACCTCAGCATGGCAATCGATGCTTTGGGCAACAGGGTGCCCAATCCCCATTTGCTGAATGCCCTCAACCATCCTTGTGCCACGCTGAGAGCCCACCCCAATGTGGCAAACGTCCCCACTTCGTCATTGGAAACAAAAGAACACCTGTAAAGAAAAAGCGGTCCCACGTAGTCTCCTGGCCCGCCTCCCACAACCCGCACCCACCCACTGCACACCCTGTCTCCCCACCCCCACCCCATACCTACTTCCGGACCTTAGTGCGATGATCTTCGTGGACCGGGAACACGCCTGCAGTCTTCAGGCACGACCGCGAACTGAGGAAATGCCGGTAAGCTGTATAATGGGCTAGATAGGGGGTTTCAACTTTGTTGCATATCTCAGGCATTTTTGGAATTTTGCACCAAATTTTCAACATGGGGTTTTGGGACCCCTTCTCATGAATAACGTCACTGTCATGGCATTATTCGGGCCCGGGGTGATTTCACCAGTCACTGTGCAAAATCACCTTTCAGGACCGATTAACAAAATGACACTGCCAGTGTTCATAAGGTGGGCTCTCAAGAAGCCTATTTTGAAAATGTGGTGGAAAAATTTCAAAATCGACTGTTTTATGAGCTGCGTGTTGGCGATTTCCTATGCACGCTTGTAAGTTCGCAAATTTTCAATATTTTCACCCAGATTTTCAACATTACCATTTTACCACACCTTTTTATAAGTAGTACAGCTGTCATTTTCACATCTCACCCAAAGCGTGTTTCCGCCCATGTAGCGCTCAATGGCGCAGTCAGTGTAAGCTAAATCAATGTCGGGACAAATTAAGAAAATCACAGTGACACTGTTCATGAGCAGAGGTCTTAAAATGGCTATGTTGAAAATCTGGTGAAAAAATTCAAAAATGACTGTTTACTGAGCGTTGTGCAGTTCCTACGTACGCTCATAAGTTTGTGAATTTTCAATATTTACACTCAGATTTTCAACATTGCCATTTACCACACCTCCTATGAACAGTACAGCTGTCATTTTCACATCTTGCCCAAAATGTGTTTCTGCCCATGTAGCGCACAATGGTGCTGTTGGTCTGTAAGCAATGTTTGAGACAGATTAAGAAAATCACAGTTACACTGTTCATGAGCAGAGGTCTTATAATGGCTATGTTGAAAATTTGGTGACAAAAGTCCATAAAATGACTGTGTTACAAGTGAGCATTGCGCAGTTTCCACGCACCCTCGTAAGTTCATGACTTAGTAATATTTGAAGTCCAGATTTTCACCAGTGGCATTTTTCCACACTGCCTTATTTACAGTACAGCTGTCATTTTCACAACATGGCGAGTGTGTTTTCACACTTTCAGCACAGAGATGCGTGGTCGCTGTGGAAATTATTGTTCGAGACAGATAAAGAAAATCACAGTGACACTGTTCATGATCGGAGGCACCAAAATGCCCGAGTTGACAATCTGCTGTAAAAAATCCCCAACCTAATTATATTACGGGTGTACGTTGCACAGTTTCTATGTACGCTCATGACTTCACCATTTTTTAAATATTTTTACTGCAGATTTACAACATTGCCATTTTTACACCTCCCCATGAACAGTACAACTGTCATTTTACATCCTGTTCAGAATGTTTTTGCAGCTGTGGTGCTAAATGCCTTAGTCGCTGTGCATAAGCAGCTTGACTAAGAAACTGATATTCACCCTGTTCATGAGGTGGGGTCACAAAAACCATGTTGAACATTTGGAGTGAAAATACCAATGAATGCCTGAGGTATTAGGTTTCCAACCATAACGCCCAACCCTGTAGAGAATGACAGGCATCAGGGGTGTGGCTTGGGATTCTTGCCTGTAATGCTCATACCATTCCACATCCTGCAGCCAGTGAGAAGCATTGAGGTATGCCTTGGACTCTTACTCAAAGTTCACCCCATTCTCCTATATCGCACCCATCTCACTGTATTTCCTAATGGAATGGGGCGCGATAAGGACCAAAGACCCCAAGGAACACCGTGACACTTGCCAGTGTCTGCAGGGTGGGTGTACTGAAATGGCGTGGCCATTATGCCTGAGACCCAAAGGCACACCCAATGCCTGTCACTCTCTGCAGGGTGGTGGTGGGGTTGCTTCAGTTCAATACTTCACTGCAATTCCTATTGCGCAGCTCTGTAACTTCTACACTACCACTGCCAATGCCAGCAAGCAAACATTCGCATTGCCAAATGCTTGTTTTAATGTGTCCCAAACAGTGATTTCCCACAGCAACCGTGCTATTCTGTGCTGGAAGGAAAGCACATTTCATCCAGGATGTGAAAATGACAGCTGTACTGTTCATAAGGAGGTGTGGAAAAATGGTACCACTGAAAATATGGCGTGAAAATATTGAAAATGTGCAAAGTTAAGAGTGTGCATGGAAACCCGCAGTCCACGCTCGTAACACAGTCATTTTATGGACTTTTATCACCAAATTTTCAACATAGCCATTTTAGGACCTCTGCTAATGAACAGTGTCAGTGTGATTTTTCGAATGTGTTCGAACATGGATTTTCCACAATGACCAGCTAGTCTGCCCAGAAGTGCAAAAACACATTTGGGCTTGGATGTGAAAATGACAGCTGTACTGTTCATAAGGAGGTGTGGAAAATGGCAGTGTTGACAATCTGGAGTGAAAATATTGCAAATGTGCGAACATACAAGCATGCATAGAAACTGCACAATGCACACTCATAACACAGTCATTTTATGGACTTTTCTTACCAAATTTTCTACATAGACATTTTATAACCTCTGCTAATGAACAGTGTCACTGTGATTTTCTTAATCTGTTCCAAACATTGATTTTGCACACCAACTGCATCATTATGCGCTCATGCACTGAAACACATTTTCGTGAGATGTGCAAAATTAAAGCTGTACTGCTCATAAGGAGGTGTGGTAAAATGGCATTGTTGAAAATCTGAAAGCAAATTTTAAAATTCACGCACTTACAAGAGTGCTTAGGAACTGCACAGAGCACACTCATAAAACAGTCACTTTTAGGAATTTTTCACCAAATTTTCAACATAGCCATTTAAGACTTCTGCTCATGAACAGCATCACTGTGATTTTCTTAATGTGTCCCAAACATTGATTTCACACACCAACTGCATTGTGTGCTACATGCGGAAACACATTTTAGGCGAGATGTGGACAATGACAGCTGTACTGCTCATAAGAAGGTGTGGCAAAATGGCAATGCTGAAAATCTGGAGTGCAAATGTTAAAAATTCACAAACTTATGGCGTGCGTAGAACTGCATAACACACATTTGTAAAACAATCATTTTAGGAATTTTTCACCAAATTTGCAACATAGACTTTTTGAAAGCCCACCTTATGAACACTGGCACTGTCATTTTATTAATCAGTCCCCAAGGGTGATTTCATGTAGTGACTGTGAAATCACTCTTAAGGCCAGATTAATGCCATGGCAGTGACAGAATTCATGAGGAAGGGTCCCAAAACCCCATGTTGAAATTTTTGGTGTCATAATTCCCAAAAACGCCTGAGATATGCATCAAAGTTGAAAAAAACTATCTATCCCATTATACAGCTTACCAGCTTTTCCTCAGTTCACGGTCAGCTTTGAAGAGTGCAGACATGTTCTCGGTACACCGAGGATCACTACGCTGGACTCCAGAGGTAAGTATGGGGTGAGAGGGGTGTGGGGAGGCAGGGTATGCAGTGGGTGGGTGCGGGTTGCAGGAGGGAGGCTGGAAGACAGCAAGGGACCATCTTTGGTTTACTGGGAAAAAAACAGACAATGTGGGATGGTTTTCCATTTAACAGAGCCATTTGGCATGCTGGGGTGGGCTCCCAGCATGCCAAGAAATCTTTGGGGTGGGCAGCTGTAGCCGATGGGGATTGGGCACCCCTGTCAGCACTGCGAGAAAATGGGGGTGGGTGGAACATCATGCCCGCGAGGATTAGGCACCATGACGGCAGACAACAAAAGAGGTTGGGGGTTTCATCATGCCAATGGGGGTGGGCTCCCCTGTCAGCAGACAACAAAGTGGGTGGAGGAGTCACATCTTGCCGACGGGTCAGCAAAATACTGATTGCCGCACTGAAACCGGCGGGATTGGGGCCCTGTCGGCAAACAAAGACCATGTGGGGTGCACATGCTGCTAAGGGTATTGGGCACCCCTTCAGCATGGGGCATAGAGCATGCATAATATTGTTTGTGAACATGGCAGCAAGCCGACGCCATGTTCACAAACAGTATTAGGCTACCTAACATTCTGCCCTGCAATGACGGGTCGCTCCTCATTGCAGCACAATGACTGATGCTGCAATAAAGAGGTGACCCCTGATTGCTGCAGTGATAAAATTACAACTTGGTGCACTTTTGGAGACCAGTGTCATTGACACACTGTGCCTCCATTGGTCCACCAGTGCCAAGCCCCAAATGCAATACCTCCATTGGCTGTAACAGTGCCGCACCTCCACAACCCACTTCTCTCTATGCTGTCACATAATGTTTCTTGTGCATGCATGCAAGCAAACATAAAATAGCAGTACAAGAGGACATATCATGAGATTAGAGGAGGCCGATTAAAGGGTAATGTGAGGAAGTTCTTTTTCACAGAAAAGTGGTGGATGCATGGAATGGCCTACCTCAAGAAATGGTGGATATGAATATAGTGAAAAGCTTCAAACAGGCATGGGATAGGCATAGGGAGCAATACAAATGAGTATGAATAGATTGGCAATTGACAGAGCAAAGGCCGATGACACATTTATAAGATGAGAAAAAGAAATGGGCAGACTGGATGAGCCTTTCGGGTCCTTATCTGCAGTATACATCCATGCTCTCCCATGCATGCATATTGTAAGAGACCCTCATTTTCATGTCGGCATACCAGTACAGATGTCACATTGTGAATGTATGGCACAGTATCACAGTCACTGTAGGCCCACTCATAAAGATTTCCCTGCATCTGTAAACAAGGCCTGGAAACATGTGCAGCAACTAGTACACCTAAAGGTGTACTAAGCTGCTGTCACAATGAGTCTGCATCTTAAAACATTTTCAAAATATAGCTTCCAAAAGGTACCCCAACCATTGCAAAGTTATCCTGTGGAAATCACAAAACTTCAAAATCTTATAACTATGCAACAGATGAAAAGTTTCTCAACAAGCCAGGAAAAGGCACATCTGTGGGGCAAGCCCGTTGTAACCTGAAAATGTCAGCCCATAAGTGCAAACCAATTGTTAGCAATGAAGTGACAAAGAAACAGACATATCTTGAAAACTAGTGTAGCAAATTTATTTAGTGGCATGGCATTATTTATTCTCCACAAAACCATAAATGATGCTGTGACACCTTTTCTGTCTGCTATATCTTTTTGATTCCATGATAGCAAAAAACATGTGACACAGAAAAATAACATTGTGCATGTGGGAGCACAGGACCCTGTGGCCTGTCCCTCCATGCATATTATACTTGTCTCTCATTTGCATGTGAGAATGCAGGGCCCTCTGGGCCCTGCCTCCCATCTATCCATAAGTTTAGAGCGATTATAATAAACCCTCATTTCCTGTGGGACCACAGGGACCTTGAGCCCTGCAGAACCATCAGTCCTTAATGTTATATGTTCAATGTGTCCCATGCATGCATATTGTAAGTGGTCCTCATTTTCATGTAGGCAAACCAGTATAAATGTCATGTTGTGAATGCATGGCATAATATTTCAGCCACTGTAGGCCCATTCATAAAGATTTCCCTGCACCTGTAAACAAGGCCTTGAAACATGCATAACAGCTTAGTACACCTTTTAGTACACCTAAAGGTGTACTAAGCTGTGCAATACAGCAAAGTCTGCATCTCAAAGCGTTTTGAGATATAGCTTCCGAAAGGTACCCTGACCATTGCAATGTTATCCTACGGGAATCACAAAATGTCAAAATCTTATAACTGTGCAACAGATGAAAGTTTCTCAACAAACCAGCAAAAGGCACATCTGTGGTGCAAGCCCTTTGTACCAAACATTTTAGCCCATAAGTGCAAAACCGTTTGTTTGCAATGAAATACAAAGAAACAGACATATAAGGAAAAATAGTGTTGCAAAATTTTTAGTGGCATGACATTATTATGTTGCTTGCATGTGCAAGAAACATAGTGCCATCATCAAGTTTTGTAGTGTGTCAGCCCGTCTTCCAATGCAGTCAGTGTGTTATAGCCTGGCCCCATTCTCCAATCACTGCTGCAGCTGTCTATGACAAGCTGAAAATGCAGTGGCATACAGTTCAAGGGAGAGCTCGGCTTCCAGTGAGCAGAGCTCTCCCCCCCACCACGCGCAAACGCATATTGCATGCTGATCGCTCTCCCCCCACGCACACTGTATGGCCGATGGGTGCCAAATCCCCATCGGCTCCATGCCCCTCAACAGCTGTCCAGGTGCCACGCTGGGAGCCCACCCCAGCATGGCAAAAACTGTTATAGCCGAGGGTGCCCAATCCTGTTGGCTCCAAGGCTGCACGCTCCCCAAAGCTCTCCCAGTGCCACGCTGGGAGCCTACACCAGCGTGACAAATGTCGCCGTTGTCTTCGTAAAAAAAAAATGTGAATAAAAAACAGTCCCTCGTAGCCCACCCCAGTGTGGCAAATCTTGTTTTGGCCGATGGGGTGCCCAATCCCGTCGGCTCCACATCTCCCGAACAGCTTTTCCTGCTGCCATGCTGGGAGCCCACCCCAGTGTGGCAAATGTCCCGACGTGTCTTCATAAAAAAAAACTGTGAATAAAAACAGTCCCTCGTAGTCTCCCTGCCCCCTCCCACAACCCGCACCCACCACTGCACACCCTGCCTCCCACACCCCTCACCCCATACTTACCTCCGGAGCTTGGTGTGATGATCATCGGTGGACGGGAACACGTCTGCACTCTTCAAAGCTGA
This sequence comes from Neoceratodus forsteri, assembly GCA_016271365.2. Classification (NCBI taxonomy): domain Eukaryota; kingdom Metazoa; phylum Chordata; order Ceratodontiformes; family Ceratodontidae; genus Neoceratodus; species Neoceratodus forsteri. Next base: position 761,868,599 of record CM028138.1, on the reverse strand, counting down.
CCGGGAACTGAGGAAATGCCGGTAAGCTGTATAATGGGATAGATAGGGTTTTCAACTTTATTGCATATCACAGGCATTTTTGAATTTTGCACCAAATTTTCAACATGGGGTTTTGGGACCCCTTCTCATGAATGCTGTCACTGTCATGGCGTTATTCAGGCCCGAAGGGTGATTTTGCAGTCACTGTGTGAAATCACCTTTCCAGAATGATTAACAAAACGACACTGCCAGTGTTCATAGGTGGGATCTCAAAAGCCAATTTTGAAAATTTGGTGGAAAATTCCTAAAAATGACTGTTTTATGAGCCGCATTGTGCAGTTCCTTATTCGACCACTCCTGAAAATCCTTCACTGAATCCGGACTGTCTAGCTAACTACAGACCTGTCTCTAACCTGCCCTTTGTGGGTAAGGTTATTGAAAAGGTGGTTGCGCTACAACTGGATGACCATCTTACAAATCACAGTATCTATGATAATCTTCAATCAGGATTTAGGAAAAGACATAGCACTGAGACTGCCCTTGTCCGGGTTTTAAATGATCTCCTGATTGCGAGGAGATCGAAAGGCTCATACTATTTTAGTCCTTCTTGATCTCTCTGCAGCATTTGATACTGTGGACCATGGTGTGCTTTTGGAACACCTGCGGCTTTATTATGGACTGTCTGGTACAGTTCTGCATTGGTTTCGATCTTTCCTCACAGGATGGAGACAGAGGGTTGTCACCAGAATTTATTCCTCTGATGCCATCTTCCTTTCCTGTGAGGTACCGCGAGAGCTCCATTTTGCACCCATGTTGTTCGCTATCTATATCCTGCCATTGGGAGACATTATTAGGCGATACAGTTTGGGTTTTCACTGCTATGCAGATGATACCCAGCTGTATTGTCCTTTAATCCGGACAGGAAGATGCAGTCTCTATGCTAACAGCTGTCTATCTGAGATTAAGGATTGGATGAGTGCCAGCTGGCTGAGGTTAAACCTGGATAAGACTGAGGTTTTGGCGGTGGACCCAGGTCACCTTGAGGCGGGTTGCAGGGCTGGGCTTCCATTGGGCATATGGCTCGATGGTGCCCAGCTCCCAACCTCAGACTGGTGCATAATCTAGGCGTTAGTATTGACGATGGTTTGACCCTAAATTGCAGGTGTCATCCGTTGTCAAATCTTCCTTTACCATTTTAGGAATATCGCCCGGTGAAACACCTAGTTCCTCCGGATGACCTTCCTACATTGGTCCATGCCTTTGTGACCTCTCGCCTTGATTACTGCAATGCCCTGTACCTAGGGCTACCAGGGGTTGATATCCACCGCTTGGAGCTGGTGCAGAACGCAGCAGCCAGGCTTTTGACTGGGACATCCAGAAGCAGTCATATTATGCCTGTGCTGCATGGACTGCACTGGCTGCCGGTTCAGTGGCGGATCACCTTCAAGGTCAGGTTACTGGCCTACAAAGCTCTACATGAACAGGGACACGCAGTACCTACAAGATCTCCTTACTCCCTACTGTCCCTCTCGTTCACTCCAATCCGTAGCGAGGGATTGCTAGAATTCCAGGGTTCGTTTAAAACATCTGGGGCACGTGCATTTTCTTACACTGCCCCCACCCTGTGGAATTCTCTACCTCATCGAGATACAAGCTGCCTGACCATCGAGAGTTTTAAGTCAGAGTTAAAACTTATTTATTCCTGAAAGCGTATGGAGAGTGATTTTACTGTGATTTTATTGTTATTATTGTTGTTATTGTTATAGTTAGTAATTTAATATCTGTTCACTTGTACAGCGCTTTGGATTTTGAAAGCGCTTAAAAATAGATTTTACTTACTACTTACTACTTACTATGAGCAGTACAGCTGTCATTTTTCACATCCTGCCCAAAATGTGTTTCCGCCCATGTAGCGCACAATGGCGCAGTCTCTGTGTGAAATCAATGTATTGGGACACATTAAGAAAATCACAGTGACACTGTTCATTAGCAGATGTCTTAAAATAGCTATATTGAAAATTTGGTGAACAAATTCCTAAAAATGACTGTTTTACGAGTGTGTTGCGCAGTTCCTCATACGCTCGTAAGTTCACAATTTTCAATATTTTCACTCAAGATTTTCAACATTGCCATTTACCACACCTCCTTATGAGCAGTACAGCTGTCATTTTCACATCCTGCCCAAAATGTGTTTCTGCCCATGTAGCGCACAATGGTGCAGTCGGTGTCCGAACTCAATGTATGGGACACATTAAGAAAATCACAGTGACACTGTTCATGAGCAGAGGTCTTAAAATGGCTATGTTGAAAATTTGGTGAAAAAATTCCTAAAATGACTGTTTTATGAGCATGTGTTGCGCAGTTCTCATCGCCTTCGTAAGTTCGTAATTTTCAATATTTGCACTCCAATGACTTCCAAATACCTAAACACACATAGAAACAAGCAACAATCGGCATTGCCAAATGCCGTTTATTCTACTGCAAAACTATAAATTATGCCATGACACCTTTTGATGCTGCAACACCTTTTTATGTTGGCTTTGTAGCATGCAAAAGCAACATCATGCGATAGTCTTGGGTCTTGGGCGCAGCTGCTGTTGAGCAAATGCAGGGCATGCATCAGTAGGTGCATCCTCATTCCCCAATCAGCCTGCATGCCACCGCCACACCATGCATTCATAATGGGCGAGCACATCAAAGCAAAGTCCGCTGCAATCCTAGCAAAGCTCATCATCGCAGTGGTCCTTTGCTTGCTGTGCTCACCACCGTATGATCATGGTCGATGAGCAGGTGGCCACCTCACGCTTCTCGACATTGGGGTGCCCAATCCTCCTGTCAGCCACCCCCGTGTTTGTGTGTGCCGACGGGCCCCTCCCGTCGGCATCCCCAAATGTTGAATACTGAGGGGCTGCCCAATCCCTCGACTTGCACCCCAGCTGTGTTTGCCCACCAATGGGGAGCCCACTCCCTGTCGGCATCCGCCCAACTGTTGAATGCTGAGGGAGGTGCCCAATCCCCTCGGCTCGCGATCCTCCCTTATTTGTTTGCCAGCGGGGTGCCCAATCCCCTGCATGGCATTACTCTGTTTTGTGTGCCGATGGAGGTGCCCAGTCCCCCATTGGCTACTGACACCCAAAAAACACTTAGGTGGCATGCTGGAGCCCACAGGCGTGCAAGTGCCTAAGGCAAAACTGTCCGTGACGGTTTTCCTTGTTTTTTTTTTTACCTGCAAACGAAAAGTCCGCCTCGTAGTCTAGATGTCCCTCCCCACTCGCACCACCCACCCACTGCGCACCCTACCTCCCTCACCCTCCCTCACTCCATGCTACCTCCGGACTCCAGCGCGATGATCTTCCGTGGACCAGAACACATCTGCACTCTTCAAAGCTGACCGTGAACTGAGGAAGTGCCGGTAAGCTGTATAATGCAATAAAAGGGTTTTTCAACTTTGTGCATATCTCAGGCATTTCTTAAATTTTGGCACCAAATTTTCAACATGGGGTTTTGGGGCCCCTCCTCATGAATTCTATCACTGTCATGGCGTTAATCAGCCTTGACAGGTGATTTCGCAGTCACCGCGTGAAATCACCTTTCAGGGCCCATTAACGAAATGACAGTGCCAGTGTTCATGAGGTGGCTCTCAAAAGCCTATGTTCCAAATTTGGTGGAAAAAACAACAAATGCCTGTTTTACGAAGCATGCATTGCGCAGTTGCTATACAGGCTCATAACTTCGTGCATTTGCAATATTTTAATGCCAGATTTTCAGCATTGGCATTTTGTGCACCTCCTTGTGAACAGTACAGCTGTCATTTTCCACATCCTGCCACAAATGTGTTTCTGCACCTCCGAGCACAATTGTGCAGTTGCTGTGGAAAATCAGTGTTTAGGGCCAGATTATAAAATGACAGTGACACGGTTCATGAGCAGAGCTCCTAGAATGCCTATGTTGAAAATTTGGAGCTGATACTCCATAAATGAACTGTGTTACGGCGTGCATTGGTAGATTGCGCATGCTTGTTCCATCACGCATTTGTGATATTTTCACTCTGGATTTTCACAATTGCCATTTTACACATCTCTTGATGAACAGTACAGCTGTCACTTCACATATCCTGCCCAAAATGTGTTTCCGCACTTTCAGCTCAGAATAGCATGGTCGCTGTGCAAAATCACTTCTTGGGACACTTTGAGAAATAACAGTGACACTGTACATGAGCAGAGGTGCTAAAATGCCTATGTTGAAAATTTGGTGCGGCAGCCATAAACTGGCAGTGCTGCAAGCATGTCGTGCATATTTCCCACGCACCTTGCAACTCCATAAATTCCATATATTTGTATGCCACATTTTCAGCACTGGCATTTTATTACACCTCCTTATGAACTGTGCAGCTGTCATTTTCATATGCTGTCCAGCATGTTTTCCACACTGTACTAACAAACACCACAGGGGTGGCACGTCATTTCAGTGCAAACATTTCATCGCAAACATTCATACATAAATCTCAACGTAAAACATTACGCTAATAACACACTAAAGTGCATTTTATTTCACTGGCAGGAACCCTTATAATGCAATAACCCAAAGCTTCCTACCAGTAAGATCCTCAGACTACACAACTGAAAACTATACAACAGGCATGTGTCAGGTAGTTCTAGCCTGTGACATCAGCAAGCTGCAAATGGTGTCAGCAGAGAGCGGGGTTTGTGCTGCCGATTAGGAATTCATCATGATTACTTAAAGCCTGCATTCTGCTCTATCCTTTAAAGAGTATACAAATTTCGAATAAAGCAGCAAACTGGGTTAGAGTGGAGCTTATTTGACGTCAAGTACTGGAGTCAAATTTCTCTTTAGGACTATCTTATTCTGATTAGAGATGCTCAGATGGTTCACTAGTCATTCCGTTACCTCTACTGTCAAGCACTGTACTCAGTACTCAGTTGCCAGGTAAAAACTCAAAAGCAATAATCCTTGGCAGGGTGTGTGGTAATCATGGCATCAGCAAGCTGCAGGAGCTGACTGGCAATCCCTATTTAGATTGCTATCACTGCGTGTTGCACTGCACTGTCGCGCTGTAAACATTAAATGCTAAGAATGCACGCTGAAATATCCAAGCGGTAATTGACCGTGATGAAATGTTTGCGTGCAGTAGACATAGAACCCCACAGGGACACCTAATGCCTCTCACTCTCTGCAGGGTGAGGGTGGGTTGGCATCAGTTCAATACTTGACTGCCATTCCTATGCTGCATTTCTCTAACTCCTGCACTGCCAATGGCAGCAAGACAACGTCGGCATTGACAAATGCTTGTTTAATGCTGCGATAGCAAAAAAGTGCGACACAGGAAAAAAGTTATAAAGACAGTAGCATTTAAATCTTTATAACTCAGTCTGGAACCCTTTCAGATTTTTACAGAACCTCTCAAAGACACTATCTTGGGACTTAACACATGTCCCCTGCAAGTTTTGGGCAAAATTCCTTTCCATAATCCAGAGTTTGTACTTGTTTATAATGTCAGTTGTATTTCATGTCTCTCATTTGCCATAATCTAAACTCAGTACATGTTTACGGTCTCAGTTCCATTTCACCTCATATCCTCTTTCTCCAAATGCCATTCTGCTGGACCAGATAACATTGTTGCTTTCTATCCACAATTAAAGGTGTTCAACATCACCAGATAGCAATTTTTTGAAAGGTGACGCTGGCAGGTGTATTTGATGACTGCTTTAAAATGGAAATGAAACTGCTGAAAAGTTTCACATGCTTGTAATATAGAGGCACTTGGGTACAGAATGTCTCATGATAAAGATCAGTGTTGTAAAATAATAACTAAACCTACATAGTTAGTACTGCATATATCTAGTGATCATCCTAATATAGCAACCAAGTAAGTACATGTATATGTACATGGATGCATACATGCGTGCATACATACCAAGTAAGTGCATATATGTGTACATGGATGCATGCCTGTTTGTGTGCATCTCAGCAGGCTTTGCAAGCTACCATCTTTGCCATGAGAGATATATATATATTTTAACATGTGGGCTGTTCATGGTCTGACAGGGCTTCTTGGGTAAGTCATAGGGTGTGAGACAGGATAAGGGGTAGATCAGGGCTGTCTCAAAGTATCTGCAGCTTTTACTAAACTGTTCTACAGGTCATGGTCACTATCCCTCCTAACCCCCACCTTCCACCGAGAGGCAAGTAAGGAACAGGTAATATTTCTAACTGAAACGTAAACTCTAATTTGACTTTTATAATTTCCTATCCAAATGTGAGAGGATTGCTGTGGTTTGGTTTGGCTTAACTCATTGCTGTCCTTAGATTTCTATGTATTTTTTGAAGTTTATTCTCAATAAGTTATGTTTTCTATGAATTGCAGAAAAATATTATTCATTTAATTATTAAAACACAAGCATATTTTTCTAATTTACTGATGAATTTGAAGCTCAGAATTTAAGAAATATGTCTCCTCAATAAATGTACCGTTTGAGCTGCTGGAGTGCTCATTTCAGTGAATTCTTGCAATGAATACCTGGTCTAATGTGGAGCATGCCCAGTTCAGGCTGCTCAGGGGCAGTAACCTATGCCTGACCCTGATTTGCTAAGGGCACATGTAACTAGGCAATGACAGAGATTTCAGCTTGACGGGACATTCTCTGTCCACAGGGCAGCATCCCTGAATGTTAAACTGCACATTGTCAGAATTATAGGAGAAACAGTGTCATACCATGTATGTCTTGCCTAAAGAACCAAGGACAAAGGTTACAAACATCACTGACAAATGACCAAAATGAGGAGACATCTGAAAAGATAGTAATACCAGCAAAAAGCTGCCATAGTATGTTACTTGCTATATGGAGTAGTTATTTTTATATGTTCACCTTGTGCTTCACAAAGTGAAAATATTGCTGTGATAGTGAATTTTGAGATGTCTGTCACTGTCAGTCCAATGCAGGACAGTCTTGATGGGGCTTTACAGTGTCAGACCAATCATCAGCCAGGCTGATCATAACATTCTTCTGGGACTGCTGGGCAGAAACTGCATGAAATTCAAAGAAAAGAACTGCCCAAATGATAGAGGGCTCTTTCCTTTCATCTGCCTAGTGATGCCTAGCAAGCACAGGTGACCATCATCATGATCTGTCTGTGCTGGTCCTCCCACAACATAAAAGCAATCCCTCCCACAGTCTGTCAAGTATCCTCCCAACTCTCATTGGTTCAACTTTCTTCAAAATTTTCTCAAACCAGGGTGACCAATCCCGGAGCCAGCTAGTACCCCTCACCCAGTCTGTTTTCTTTTTAACTAATTTTCTTTTTGCTGCTGGGCTCCCTTGTCCCATGAATGAGCTCTCCTGGCTCTGCAGCCCCACCCCTCATATTCAGGGACCCCCAGTGGGGCTACTGGAGGTGGAACTGAAGGTGGCCAGATAGGTTCAGACACCCAAGCCAGCTCATATCGTGGGACTGGCATTTTTCTGAGGTATTTTCCCTTGGAGGTGAGGGATGTGCAATGCGCTAACAGGGCAACTCTAGCGTCTCTCCCCAGCTCCACCCTGTTACAGCATGGTGCCCTGTCCTCCTGCCTCCACCAGATGGTGAACAGGCACTAAGACTGAGACACCCCTCTCCCTGAAGAAGGAGAGCAGTCCTCGGATGCTCAATCCTTCTCCCTCCTCCCTCCCCTGCCAAACCCGTGGCCCATGTCCATTCACATACATGGGTAGCTGGTGTGGCGTGAGTATGGCATCCAGCACCTCAACCCTCAGAGCCACCAGGCTGGCTACCCCTCTGTTTCACAGTGCAATACCAGGAGCCCACCCATAGTGCTGCCAAACATAACACCAACACTGGGGTGCCTGATCTTCAGTGTGTTGATTCCTAAAATAAAGAAAACTGTCCCACTTAGTCTATTTTTTAATTCCTGTAATCTACCTTGTGCCATGTATCTCTCCACCTCCCATCATTTTCTGTGCCCATAGAGGTTAACCTGACACTGGGGTGCCTAGTCCTCAGTGTCGTGCCGATAATAATGAATATCATCCTTCATAATCTTTCTTTATTATTATGCACCCTGTAAAAATAAAAATGGTTCATTAATTGACTTTACACCAAGCTGTGAGACAGTATTTTACTGTGGGACAGCATGTGTAAAACTTAAATTGTTTAAAATAGTGTATTGTTGTGGCTGAACTGTGGGGAGTATGAAGGGGTAGTAGCCTAGCAACCAGGGCTGGGTACTCATAAATGACAAAGTGCAGCTGGGGAATGTGGTCCTTGAGAGTGGTTCAAGGGACCACAGGACTGGAGAAACGCTCACATTTTTATTGCTGGAGGCACTGAACTTCCTTTTAAAGCAGGCAAAGCCAGAAATACTTTCAAATTATGTTTTTACTGGTTGCTTTGCAAGTAGCTAACAGTAGCCAGAACTCATGTGACCTGAGTCATACTTCTGGGTTATGGACAATAAGCGTGAGTGTCCCAAGTAAGCGAGGCAAGACTGAGTGGGCGAGCTTGCATTTGTTGTGTGTGGAGATGTGTGCAGAGACACGCATTAATGCATGTGTAACATGTCAAGCAGGGACAGCAGGGACATGGCCAGGTATTGTTTATCATTGGTAACATGGGTAATGTACCAAACAACCAACAGGACCATATAAACCATATTAAATCTCTGTAAATAATCAAATATTCTATAAGAGAAAACTCTTGGGGAAAGTAAGGAGCAGCTCAACACATAGTGCAAACTTGTTATCCTTTGTATTGGTATGGTAGATAGGGTTGACAAACAGGGGCTTACAAAATATATTTGCTAGAGTGCAGGTATTAGCAGACCTTAGTTTAGATGCCCAAACTACTCTTGCACTACAGAAGCCAAGTATTTGAAACAAATTAAAGGGTTACATATGTAGTGCTGTCAGTGCTGTACTGACAATAGCACAAATATGCAGATTTTAAACAAAACAAAAGAAAAAGAAATCATGACTACTTCCAACACATTTACTGAAAATAATCTTGATATGTTCTACCAAGATGGAACTATCCCAAAATGCAACGTACGTAAGATGTATGGTATGCCATCTTAGACACAAGCTATAAGAAACATGGTGTTATACTCCAAACACATTACTTGTGACAAACACATAAATCAAAACAATCTAGTACAAGAAATCTCCAGACTCAAGGAGGAGATAAAATATAGAACAAGTAGTAATACAAACAAGCAGCATAGCAACAAACTCTACAATGAACCAGAAACAGGAAAAGGGTAAGAAACAATAGTAACATATCACAGGAGTCAGATATACAGTGCCATAAATATAGAAAAGGTAAAGAAACTAACGAGGGAGGGCGAAGATGACTGGACACTGGTTAGAAACAGAAAAGATGGGAAAGGAAGAAGGACATTGTGGCCAAAGAAATATCACTCTCAAACAGATATGATTTTTGAACAAAAATCAGCAAACTGAATCAAATGACCCTAAAGGAGGAAGCGCAAAGAAAGAGTCTTTGCTACAGCCAAACAAAAACAAGTGCTCAGAGATGCCATAATAAGATTCACCAATACAGAGGTCTGTGAAAATGACAGAGTAAACACAGTGGTCATGTGTCTACCAGGAGCTAAGGTTAAGGATGTCAGTGATTCAAGTCATAGATTTACTATACACAAAGAAACAGTAGTTTTAGTTTATGTGGCGTCTAACAATGTGGGAAAATCATAGGAAAAAGATATCTGTCATGACCTAATATCACTAGGAAGGACAATTACTGCTAAAGGGTAAAGGTGGCCTTATCAAGCATTCTCCCAATACCTAAAGCACATGAAGAGAAAACAAAAAGTATACAAAGGCTAGAACATTGGTGTGCACATGCAAACATTGCATTCATTAACGACTGGGATCATTTAAAACAAACCACACTTTGCATTGAAGGACAGGCTATATCTCATAAAAAAGTTTCTCACCGTTTGGGAAAAAGCTGCTCCAATGCCATTAATGGACTGTGCTTAAACTAACAAATTTGGGGAAAATCTAGCCACCCTGAACACAGGAAGTAAGGGGTAGCACAGAAGATAGTTCTGTGCATAGAAATACACTTTAAATGCTACATGGAAAATGCAAGTAGTTTAAATAATAAATGTGATGAATTAATAGTAATTATATCAAACTCTCACCTGACATGATTGCAGTAACTGAGACATGGTGGCGTGACAATAACATAATGGAAAAACACATCCCAGGCTATGAAACATGCTACCAAAACAGGGTCTCAAAAAGTGTGGGAGGTATTGCCATGTTTTATTAAAAGCTACCTTAAGGAGAACTGCACTGAACCTGTAAGTAATGTTTCCCAGTAGAAGCTGTTGTTTAAGTATTGTTTAAATTTCTACTATTATTTCATCTATACAGGCCTTTTAGTAACCTTAGTGGGTGTTTCTGCTTTACTCTCTAGTCCTAAGTGTCATTTTAGAATGGTTTGATGTAGTTTATGTTCCTCTCAACCACAGAGATCTGTAATAGAACATGATTACATTGTGCCAACAACAGAAGAGTAGAACAGGGACATAAACTACATCACACAGTTCTAAAATGGTGCTTATCAGCAGCATGTAATTCAGAAACATCTATTAGGATAATTGAAAACCCTGGATAGCTAGAACAATAGCAAATTTGAACCAGCATTTAAAAATAGCTTCTACTGGGAAAAATAACATAAATTCAGTGCAGTTCTCCTTTAAGCCAATAGATATCACCAACACAAAGTCAAACAAGATGTTTATAACACAGAAATTACAGTATGTGGGTAAAAGTGTACATTGACTCTGCACTAAACTTTACCATAGGTTTAAGATTCCATCCACCAGATACGTGATGGTACCATCTCCAGGATCCATGACTGGTTGTCGACAAAATATTTGCTGAACAACCGCACAGCAAAACCAGCAGGTCAACTGCTTCTCGTGGACAGCTGTGGGTTTCATGGAAACAAAGTGTTTTCTTCTGGGGCTTCACCCTGAACCCCACTTGTGGAGGCTGTGCCCCCACTCCCCTCCTACTAAATATAATCAACTTTGAGTGGGAGCTGATTGGGCGGTACAAGACCCCGACAGGCAGTGCCAGCTTCCAGCATGGACATTACAGTGACATGCATTGTAGTCACTGTAGTCTCGTTCACTGGACTGGTGTCACTGGCAGGTGGGTATACATCATCTCCATAACCAAAGAAATGGAACAACCATGTGAGGCTGGGCTCCTGCTTTTCATGGGTGATATGAACCTGGGGGATATAAATTGGTTAATTCAAGGTGCATACACAGCACACAGTAAACATTTCATGGCTGCATGCAAACAACTTGCTTTACACCAACGTGTCAAGCCCAACAAGAAGGCGAACATCTTGGACATTGTAATTGGGACAGAAGATCTAAAATAAACACCTGCAAAGTTGGACCATCCCTAGGAAAAGGTGATCATGGTTCAGTGACCTTTAACAACATGTTGTTGCATAAAATAAAAAAATTAAAGTTACTTCTTTAATTATAAAAAAGCTGACATAGGTAAAATAAACAATGCACTAGACTTATTAGATTGGGATATAATGCTCAAGGATTGCAATATGGAACAAATGTGGGACCCTTTGAAAGTACTATTCAAGCAATATGTGACACGCATATCCATAAATACAAGAAAAGCAATACTCCAAACAAAGACCAAAATGGCTTAATAACAAAATTAAAAACTAATCTGCAAAATACACAAATTATATAAGCAATGCAAACCAAGAAAGTCCCACATTACTGGAACAAATTTCATCACATACAGAAAGAATGCAAAAAAATAAGAAAATCAAAGTGCTCTATGGAATTAAGTTTGGCAGAAAACTAGCTAAACCTTGTATGGTTACATTAACTCCTTAAAAAACTACTCTTAAAGTTGGTCCGCTACAACAGAACAATCAGTTAGTATGTGATGCAAAGAAATGGCCAATATAATCAATAATTATTTTAGTAGTATGTTTGGTCTTAAACAAGCCACAACCACACATTCTGTTCTTACCACTAACAAAGAAATTACTATCATTGAGGAAGAAATAGCTTCAAAGATAAAGAAAATTAAAGAAGATTGTTTCCATGTCTGGACAATATTACTGGGAAAATGATAGTTATGATGTCCCAGTATCTTCTTTATTCCTTACAAATGCTATTTGAAAACAGTATAAACAGTGGTAAAGGTCCTATGGACTGGAGAACAGCCAGTTATTTCCTAATATTCTAAAAGGGGCTAGGACTTCAGCGAAAAATTACTGCCCTGTCAGTTTCTCTTCATTGATAGGGAAAATCCATGAGGCATAATTAAGATTGTTTAGACATCATGTTAGGAGCCATTGATAACACACAGCACAGGATTGTTAAAAGTGATCTTGCCTAACCAGCCTGTTATACTTTTCAAAGTAAGTCAGCAAATCCCTAGACAATGAAATGCCCCATGATGTGATTTATGTCTACTTCAGTAAGGCTTTTGATGGAGTTCCACATGCCTACATTATATAAAAGTTATTGCAAAGAAATGCATGTAGTAGAATAACAGCCTGGACTAAAGTTGGTTGGATGACAGTGCATAGAGGGTTGTAATAAATGGACAAACATCCAGTCAAGTTAATGTTACCAGCGGTGTGCCCCAGGGGTCCATATTGGGACCCTATATCATTCAGATATTTATTGCAGATATCACTGACACCTTCATAAAGAACACCATTAAATTTGCAGACAATCTAAAGGTAGGGGTGACTGTAGTACCCTGAACACATCACATCAGTACAGGGTGAACTGGATACAAAAATAAATTGACTCAGACCTGGGTCATGAAACTTAACATTGATAAATATAAGGTTATGCATCTTGGGCACATGAGCATGAAACATCAATATAATTTTGGGAATGAAAACCTGTTCAAACCATCAACAGAAAGGGACTTGGGAGTCCTTGTCTCTAGTTATTTAAAGTTCACCAAACAAACAAATGCATTCAATGGTAAGGCTAATAAAATTATATGGACCATACGAAACAAAATATCAACAAGAGATGCAAAACTACTATTACCCTTATATCGGGCATATGTTCATCCACGCATTAGCTACTGTTCTCAGCAATGGTCTCCTCAAAATAAAGCGTACATTCATAACCTTGAAAGTGTCCAATGCAAATTTACCAAATACAGCACATCACTGGCCTAAAAGAATTAAACTGTGATGATTGACTGAAATCACTAAATCTTATGACAATAGAGACAAGGAGACATAGGGTTGACTTGTGAATGTTGTGGGAAGTCATAAACGACCCAGCTCTTTTTCTGGAAATGGGTTTTGGTTACAAACAAAACATTAAGAAAGAAGAGGACACCCACTACAGTTACACAGTTTTCATTACAAAACAAGTAAAGAAAATTCTTCTATACACAAAGAGTTGTTAATGACTGGAATAATCTGCCTTCATACATAATTGTCAACAAGAACAAATCAGTCTTTAAAGACAGACTAGATACTTGGTTACTGAACACCATGTGTTCATATGAGTAACGGTTTTGATGGGAACTATATGAAACATAGAAACATAAACTTTGACAGTAGATAAGGACCACTTGGTCCACCCAGTCTGCCATTTCTCTACCTACTGGATAAGCTGCAGATTCTAGTTAACCAATAGCCTACCTCCTGCAACCCCCACTATACTTGCCTTATGTCTGTCCCATGCATGTTTGAATTCCCCACTGTTTTAGACCCAACAACCTCCCAGAAAGGTGGCTCCATGCATCCACCACTCTCTCCGTGACAAAAAAATTCCTCTCATTACCCTGAGCCATTCCCCTCTATCTTTAAATTGTGGCCTTGTTCTTACATCTCTTTTCAGAAAGATGCTACCCTCCTGGACTTTGTTGATTCCCTTGAGGTACTTGAAAGTTTCTATCATGTCCCCCGACCCTCCTTTCATCAAGGGTATACATATTAAGCTCTCTCAGTCTCTCTTCATATGGTTTCTGATGCAGACCCTGCACCATTTAGTTGCCCTCCTCTGGACTGCTTCCATCCTGTCTATGTCCTTGAAGAGATGAGGTCTCAAAACTGCACACAGTACCCCAGATGGGGTCTCACGAACTGTTTGTACAGAGGGATAACCACTTCCCTTTTTCTACTTGTGATGCCCTCCCTATGCATCCCAGTATCCCCGGCTCTCCTTACTGACTTCTCACATTGATTACCGACCTTTAGGTCATCTGATATGACTACCCTAGGTCCCTTTCCATTTTTTTCATTGTTAGTACCTCCCTGCTATTGTGTACTCTTCTTCTGGGTTTTGTTTCCTAGGTGCATTACTTTGCACTTCTTTGCATTGAATCTAAGTTGCCATATGTCTGACCATTCTCCAACCTTGCCAAGTCCCTTCTCATCCTTTACCCCCACCTTGTGTATCAACTCTGTTACAGATCTATGGCCACAGTTCCTCAGTCTATTGCAGTATGAACTGCAGTATCAATGTCTGTTACCACCTCTGCCGGCCCACTGCTGTTACCCTCCCCAACCCCAAATTCAGCACCCAACACCCCTTACTTACCTATAGGGATCCAATGCTATAATCCTCTCTGGTCTAGAAATCCATCTTCACTCTTCAGTGCTGAACTGGGAACTGAGGAATCAGGTATGCATTTCAAAGCATTTCAACTGGTTTTAGACTTGTGCTCATAATTTGGTAATTTGTAGTATTGTTCTCCCAAATTTTCAACATGGCATTTCTGGGACCCCACCTCATGAACAATGGCCACAAAATCCTTCAGATCTTGCCTGAAGGTGATTTTACAGTTGCTCCACAAAATCACCTTTCGAACACAATTGAACATTTTCACCTACTGGATTCATGAAGCGGAGTCATGGAAGACTATGTTGAAAATTAGGGGTCAAAATATTAAAAGAATCAAACTTATGAAGGTACATTGAATGTGTTCAATGCTCACTCGTAACTGTAGTCATTTTCAATATTTCAATATTTCAATATTTTGACCCCAGATTTTCAGCACAGTCATTTTGCCACCTTATGAAGGTGACAGGTGTCATTTTCAGATACTGGCTAAAATGTGTTTTGCACACCTGGTATGAAATTATGTTTTGGCCAGTATATTATACATGACACCTGTCATATTCAGAAGAATGGGTAATCAAAAGGCTGTTGAAAATTGGAAGTAAAATGTGAAAAACCACAACTAAGTTATTAAGAAACATTGAATTGTTGAGCGTTTAGTTATACAGTGTTTCTTTACAGGTTTTAACCTCTGATATTCGTATATGCTATGTTACCTCTCCTACTGAACATGATAGGTGTCATTTTTATGTTGGCTTGCACTTGCACAGCCAACATATTGCAATAATAGCACATCTGGAGTCATGCGATCACACCAGTAGGTCGTCCCTCATTCCCTAATAAGGCAGCTGCAGGCGCTGACACCAGTAACACAAATTGGCCACCAGATCAAAGAAAGGTCTGCTGCAATGAGAGCCAAGGTTGTCAGTGCAGCGGCATGCCCCACGGTCACAGTTTACAAAGAAACATGGCAGCATGCGGCTGCAGACTGCCCTAACCCACTTCATTTGCCGACAGGAGCCCACTCCCTGTCAGCATAATGCAACACCTCCTCCCATTTGCAGTGTATGCTGACAGGGTGCCCAATCCCCTTGGCACCATGCCACCTCTTCCTAGTTTAATTTGCCGATGGGAGCCCACTCCCCTCGGTATAACCCCATTTGTTATATCCTGAAGGAGGGCCCAATCCCCATTGGCTACAGAACTCCCCAAAACAAACACTCAGGTGGTACAGTGGGAGCCCACCCAAGTGTGCCAAATAAATGCCCCTGTAAAACAAAAACTGTCCCGCAATGGTTTTTGTTTTACACCTAAAACAACGGTTCCTTGTCGACTCAGTGGCCTCCACAACCAGCGCCCACTTTCTGTGCACCCTGCCTCCCCACACACACCCTCTCACCCATATTTACCTCTGGAGCCAGGCGTAATGATCTTCGCTGGATCGGAAACCGTCTGCACTCTTCAAAGCTGACCGTGAACTGAACAAATGCCGTAAGCTGTATAATGGCATGAACAGGGTTTTTAAACTTTGGTGCTTGTCTCAGCCATTTTGGGAATTTGGTACCAAATTTTCAACATGGGGTTATTAGGACCCTCCTTATGAATTCAGTCACTGTCATGGTGTTATTCAGTCCGAAAGGTGATTTCGTGGTCAGTGCCTGGAATCACCTTCGGGACCAATTAATGAAATGACAGTGCCACTGTTCATGAGGTGGGCTCTCAAAAAGCCTATGTTGCAAATTTGGTGAAAAAAATGGCTGTTCTTCAAGCGTGCATTGCGCTGTTTTCACACATGCCTGTAACTTCGTGAATTTGCAATATTTTCACTCCAGATTTTCAAAATTTACATTTTCCACACCTCCTTATGAACAGTATTGCTGTCATTTTACATTTACTGGCCAAAATCTGTTTCACATATCTGGAGCAGAATAGCGCAGTCAGCTCTGTGAAATTTGAGGCAGTATAGTGCAGTGGTTTAAGGTTCTGAGCTGCAAATCTGGAGACCTGGATTTGAATCCCACAGCCCCCACTTGCATACTGTGTGACCCTGAGCAAGTCACTTAACCTCCCTGTGCTCCCAGGTTGCACCTGTAAACAAGCTTTCAGCTTAGTGTGTCTCACCTGGTTAAACAATTGAAAAAAATCAGTTATCGAACATTTTGAGAAAATGACAGTGACACTGTTCATCAGCAGAGGTCCTAAAATGCCCATGTTGAAAATCTGGTGATGAAAGTCCATGAAATGACTGTGTTACAAGTGTGCATTGTGCAGTTTCACACACCCTTGTAACTTCACAAATTTTCAATATTTTCAAGCCTGATTTTTAACACTGGCATTTTTCACATCTCCTTATGAACAGTGCAGCTGCCATTTTTACATCCTGCCTAAAATGTATTTTCACACCTGTGGCACAGAATGGCATGGTCGTTGTGGGAAATCAACTTTTGGGATAGAGTAACAAATCACAGTGCCACTGTTCATGAAGGAAGGTCCTAAAATGCCTATGATGAAAATGTGTCTCTTCAGGGTGGGGTGAGGTTGGCGTTAGTTCAATACTTCACTGCCATTCTATTATGCATCTCTCACTCCTCCACCAATGCCAATGCCAGTGAGATAACATTTGCCATTGACAAATGCTTGTTTAAATCCCTCAAAACATATTTTCACAGCTGCAATACAAAATTACCTTTTGGATGGGATTTCAAAATTTTCAGCTCTCTTGATCATAACTTCAGGTCATAAATAGACTTTAGGAAATTTTGGATCAAAATGTGGGATCCACTAAAAATCTGATGTTGCCTCTCGGCTGGCCTATCCTGGGTAAATACAAGCTAAAATGTGTAAGCGTAGGGACACCACTGAAAATAAGATACTAGATCTCATCTGTTCTGTCCTGGGCAAATATTTAGGAAAAATATGAAAAGCAGGACACCACTGAACTGTGCATCAATGCTGCTCTATCCTGGGAGAAATACATTGTAAAAGCTGGGCCCCACTGTAATTGAAACTTGCCTTTCATCTGGACTATCCTGGGTAAATACTGTACATTGTAAAATGGATAAAAGCAGGGCCCGTCGAAAATGAGATATTACATCTCAGCTGTGCTATCCTGGGTCAATGCAGAGTAAAACTGGGAAAAACAGCATCTCACTGAAAACAAGATAACATCTGAGTTGTGCTATCCTTCATAAACACAGGACAAAGATGTGTTAAAGAGTATCCTGTGACTTGGGCTTACTGCAAGTGGGTGCCTACCAAAACAATGAACCACTTGTGATGACTGCTCCAAAGTGAGGGCGTAGGGAGGTGAATGGATGGGAAGATTTGCAAGGTGACAGGATGTTGAGCATGTATACAGGCATGGGGGGTGGGCGTGCTGAGCTAGGGCGGTAGGGTTTGTGAGGGGTGGTGGCAGGGATTGCCTCAAGCTGGCACTGTAGCATTGTTGGGTGGGTGCTGGCCTGGGGTGGTGGGGATGCAAGGTTTGGGACAGGTACTGGCATATTTTGTTGCTCCCAGCCCAAGACAGGTTTTTTTAATTAACACGGATGCAGCCCCCACATGCACCCCCAGAGTTGAGAAACTAAAATTAGGAGGGCAGGGGCACAGCCACCACATAAAGAAAAAATACAAGTTTTTCACCTCTTTCACTGGTGCTGGAGTTGCACATTGCCAAAACTGAATTTCAGTGATGTGCACTCGCCATAAGGACGATCACCATTCAGCAATCACCTTTATGACATAGAACCATGTTGAAATAGAACTCTATTCAAAATGAGAAATTGGATGTCTGCTGCATTACCCTGCGTAAATATGTTGCAAAACTGTGTAAAAACAGGATCGTACAGCAGAACCCAACTGAAAAGAAGATGTTGCATCTAAAATGATCTGTCCTAGAAAATATATTATAATAGCAGGACAACACTAAAAATGAGATATCCCATCTCACTGTTCTCATCTGTACTGTCCTGGGTACATGCTGTATAAAGCCGGTAAAATTAGAGCCCATTACAAATGACATATTAAATATTATCTGGTCTACTGCAGGAAAACATTTACTGTAGTAACAGGGTCTAGGAAGAGCCAATAAAGCTGCAGCTGAGGCCGTGTGGCACATGACACTGCCACCGTGTCCAAGATGGCCACTGGAGTTCAGTTCACATTGACATCCTCACACCGTGAGCCATTCCGACTACATTACCACCTAGGGTCACCCAGGTGACAGTATCACAACAGAGATGACTGCCCTCTCACCCAGGAGGAAGGAGAGGAGCATCCTCTAGGTCACTCGATCCCCTCCACCCCTGACAACTTGCATTCACATCTGAATGTGAGTCACCAGTGTCACATGCAGTAGCGCTGCTGCTGCACTGATGGACTGGTCAAGCAACACAGATTTTTTTTAAGTGGATTTCCAGGATTTGTGTAACTGATATCTCTTGTGCTTATTAAACATAGAATTCATGATTTTGATACAAATTCTTTGTAACAGACTATCAGACTCTGCAAAGATTTTAATTTCACAGTTTCAGACTTGTTCAGTTCCCAACAGGTGTATACAAAATATAGAAAAATGCCTGTGCAGGTGTGTGTTTGAGGATTTTTCATTTTCACACACCAAGGTGTGAAAAATCCTCATAAAGCAAACATTTTTATAATAACTGGTGCAAGGTTTAAATAGAGAGACATTAAGCTGGATTTGTGTAACCAAGCACATCTCTGAGCAGCTGCCATGCTTGAAAAATGCAGTAAATTGATAGTACGAGGAGGAAATGCCTTAATAACCTGCTATTGGATTATTACAGAATTCATCGGGTTAGTACGGTGTTTTATCAGGAATGGATATCCAGTCATTATGGGGCTCACCAGTTATTGCAATGTAATACTATTAAGTTGGGTACAACAGAGATCAGTTCTTGGGCCAGTCCTGTTTAATGTCTTCATTTGTGACATTGCAGTAGGACAGTAGGGAAAGGTCTGCCTATTTACAGATGACATCAAGATCTGCAACAGGTTGAATACTCCAGACAGGGTGGAGAGAATAGGGAGGGACCTGGGAAAGGATGAAAAATGGTCTGTGGTGTGGCAACTGAGGTTCAGTTCAAGAGTGTAAAATAATGCACCTGGAAAGAAGGAACCCTGGGAGAGCAACTGGATGGGGGGCATTGCTGATGATCACCAAGGAAAAAAGGGACCTGGGGGTGGGTTATCATTTCTAATGGCCTAAAGGTGTCTAAGTTGAGTAAAAGACTGCAGGGAGGACCAGTGGCATGCTGGGGTGCATAGGCAGAGGTATCACTAGCAAAGACAGGAGGCAGTGATGCCATTGTACAATACGCTAGTCAGGCCTCACTTAAAGTACTGTGTGCTTTCTGGAAGCAGCACCTTCATAAGGACATTGTCGAGGTGGAGGCAGTTGAGAGAAGGATGATTAAGATGGTACAGGGCTTGTACCAGAAAACATATGAGGAGAGACTAAAGGACCTCAATATGTACTTACTAGAGGAGTGGAGGGATTGGGGGACATGATAAAAACATTCAAGTACCTTAAAAGCATAAACAAGGTGCATGGGGAGACATCTTCCACTATAAGTGATGTATAAGAACGAGGGGCATGATGCAAAATTGGAAGGTGGAAGGCTGAGGGAAATGTGAGGATGTTTCCTCCACACAGAAGGTGGTGGACACATGGAATAGACTGCAACAGGAGGTGGTTGGTGCAAGCACAGTAGAGGTTTTAAACATGCATGGGACAGGCCCAATGGTACCTTAGAGTTAGTAGGTAGGGTGAAAAACCATTAACTGTTTAGGGTCAGAGGCCACAAACTAGTGTAGGGTTTTCAGGCAGACTGGATGGGTCTGGCAGTCCTTATCTGCTGACAATTTCTATGTTTCTATGTAAAAGAAATAATAAAATGAGGGGAACAATAGCAACTTGAGGGTTACATAATAATCATTTCAGAAAGAAGCCACTCTCTACTAGGTTGTGCCTATAGCAAAATAAATTCGGAAGGCAAACACCCATGGCTCTCATCACTCTCTTGAATGTTGAAGGAAAACTTGCCACTAAGGATAAAGCATGCAATGCTTTATTCAAGAAGTGAGAAAGACCATCAAATCAATGCAAACTCAGTCCAGTAAAGCCCTCAACATTTCAATTGTGCGCTTTGTCAAGAGGATGCTACTGACCCACGTGGTGCCACTAAATACCCCAAATTATTTAAAGAGAAATTGACACTTGATACAGTACATAAAAGAATGTGTCAGTTCTCACAGTACAAAAACTTATTAAAATACTTTGAGATACACATTGTTATCTAAATATAGTTAAAACATTAACTAACTAAATGCAGTCCAGATCAGATGCATTCCATGTTTAGTTTAGAGTCGATAAATTCAGCTAGTTATAGATACAATTATGTATTTGAGATAAAGATAAGCTCGATAAAAATACATATATTCTTTTAATTAAAATGGATCTATGATTTCTGCTTCTGCAACTCATTTTAATAAAGCAGTTCAGTCAGTAAGTGATCACTCATACAGTTTTGTTATTCACAGATCTGTTTAGCACAGCAACAATGCAGAATGTAAATATGATCAGAGTAGTACCCTTAGAGTGCATCATTTCTATTTAATTATTTAGTCCCAGTCTGTACATGGCCTGTAGTTTGAAAATCCAAAATGGCTCTGTTTTGCTAAATTAAGTTTGAGGTCCCCCAACCCACTCAAACCTTTTCTATGTCTCTGAATTTCCAGCCATGTTCTGTAGCATTGCTAGCATGCATTATGTGGTCACTGACTCATACTCCTTATTTTTATTTGCAATAACTCATGTATGTTACCAACTCTTTCTTTTGGCTTGTGCTTTGTTCTGCGTGTGTGATCGCACCACATGCATGTGTTTCTAGGACTACCATGGGTGTACTGTTGTAGTTGATGAGTCTGTTCATTTTGTGAATTTCTTTGTTGCTTGGATTCACAGGGACATCTGTGTTTTTGTTGCTGTTCAGTGATTGCCATGGTGGCTCTTGAAGCACCTACAGTAGGTGGTGGTGACTGCAATCAGTTTTGATTTCTGGACGTTGGTGGTTGGGGACTGCGGGTTGGTGAGTCGGCCATGTTGCATGGTCATCTGTGCCATCCATGGTGGCTCATTTGCAGGGATTTTGACTTTGTTTCTGCTTTCAGAATCTGCCAGTTTTGCTTCTTGTTCTGGATGCAGCTGATGCCTGGATGCTGTCAGTGGTCACAGGGTTTGGTCTGTCACTTGAATGAAAGGTGTTGCCACTTGGCGGGCCTCCCTTTCCAGTCCTCTGTTCTTTGTCTGGCTCTGTTTGTTGTTTCCTGGCTGTGGCTCCTTTGGGTGGACCTTTGTTGTGGGGGATCAGGGTTTCATTTGATGGCCCCCTCGGTGCTGTGGTTTCATTTGGTCCAGGTGAGTTGTCCATTCTGGATGCCATTGGTGATATGTCCGACACGAGTTGGGTGGTGGGATGGTGTTGTGATCAATGTCTTTAACAAGGGCAGGAACAGGGGCCAAGGCAGGGACAATTACAGCTTACAGTAACCAACCGCAGTACCAAGGGAGGAGACAATGGTTGTAACAATGGACCATGTAATTCATCTGTCCAATCATGTTCTAACTGAAGCCAAAAAAATCTGTATAAGTAACAGTCTTATTCATGTGCCTACTAACAATTTCAACTGGTTTGATACCTATATAGATTTGTATAGATTTGCTAGAATCCTAAATTTGAAATGTTTCCTGCAAATGCTGAGGAGGAATTAACCAATGGTGAATGTGTTCTTAAAATCCTGTGAACTTCAACTGCCAGAACTAGCCCAAAATCGTCTGGCTCCTTTTTGTCAATATGACAACCGATGAATTTAGGGCATTAGATGCCTAAAAATTATTCTGGCACCATGATAGAGTCGCTGACAAAAGAGGCAGCATGTTAGTACTAAACACTTTTGATTATGAAAAGAGATACAGTATATCAGCAGTTGAGTAATCTGCCATTTTATAGACCATTAACCTGTGAACTGATTCTGAGTATCAAAAAACATATTGACCAATACTTGCAGGATGTCTTAGATGCAGATGTAATTGAGGTTAAAACTCTTTAACTGGGTTGCTGTGGTTGGGGATGCTTTTGCCCGCTTAGCAGGTTTATGGCTCAGTAGATGGGAGGAGATTGCTATTTAAGATTGTGAGGTGTCCTTTCTGTGGTGCAATGTGCTTGTGCAAATGTTGCATTGATGGTTGTTTGTTGGTGTGGTGGCATGCAGAGCAGGAGGCGATGGGTTTTATGGGTTACCAGCAGGGATCTGGCTTTGGTTTTGAGTTCACAGTTGACTGTAGTTAGCCAGGTGTCTTCTTTTGTATATTCTCATTTTGGAGCAAGGTGGCGTGAGAATAGATACAGATCTGTTTGGAGGGATGTTGATTGATGTGCAGTCTTGCTGTCCAGTTCATGTCATCAATGGCATATTGTTGGGGTATCAAGCTGGATGATTCATTGGGATCGGGTGGAGCTGCCATTCTCAGGGGCTGTCGGTGAAATTCTGATATTTTGCAGTGGAGGGTTACTGAGGGAGGTTGCAGTCAGGGAATTGTGGGGAGTTGGGCAGGGAGCTGGGACACTTGATAGAGAGTCCTGTGGGACATGCTGTGTGGATGGGCAGGGCATGAATGATAGAAAGGGTCAGAGAACATGAGCTATCACAAATAAAAGCAAGATGGTCATGTGAGTTATCTGTGCATGTGCAGCAACTCATGCATGTACAGCAAACACCAGCAGCCATGCTGGACATGGTGGTCAGTGCCATGTTCTGGCCACCAAACAAAGTAGTGCAGTGGATGCTTGTCTGCCTCCACTACTGGAACTCAAAGAAAAATGAGCAGACAGTATCCTGCCAACTACTTTTCTCAATGATCCCAAAATGGCTGCACGGCTCTGCTGACTGCAGCCATAAAAATGTGCACAAGCAAGATCCAGTACAGTGTAAGCCGCTTACCACAGACAGTTTTGTGCTACTTCATTTTGTCCCCTAAAGCACTGTCCGTAGTTGCGGCAGGGGCAGCATTGCCTAACAAAATGCTGCTTGCGATATTCAGTGCTAAAGCACTTTACAAAACAACAGGCGCCGCATGGAGCAGCACAGTATTCACTACAATACAGCAGGTACAGGCATAGTTGTGCTACTAATTTTTTATTTATATTGCTTACCAGCACTACATCCCCTCTCTGCCTTCCCTACAGGACACAGGACACAGAAACAGTGGCGCCTCTCACTTTCCCAGCAGAAGCTCCTCACAATCTGCTCACAGTTGCTGAAATGGAGTAAGTCAACTGCACCTACTGTATTAATGCTGGCACCACCACAGGAGGGGCTAGTGGTTATATGTGAGGTAACTTATTAAGTGCTGACATGCCTAAGAGTTTAAGTATTGTTCGCTGTCATAGGCAGCTTCCCAAATGGTGCTAAATGTAGAACTTTAATGACTCACTTAGCACTCAGTTAGTGCTTATCACCCTCATTAGCTGTCCACAATTGCCAGCAGGTAACGTCCGCTAAACAGGGACAACTAATATTATTGCCAATGGAATGGTTTTGGTTTCTTGTTTTTGTCCATGTTTCCCAATTGTCCATGTTATTGGTGTCCGATGTAGGTAAAGTCGACTGTACTACAGCAATGCAAGCAGCAAACATTTTGCATTGACAAATGTCTGTTATTTATTAAACAGGATGAGCACTAGATTAAAATACTAGGCAGGCATGAGTTTCTAATTAGGTCCTTATTCTTCCATGACAGAAATGGCAAATGCGGAGGAATGCAAGAAATTTCAGGAAAAATCAGAGACAACCCAGAACATTAGAGACATTTAAGAGGTAGGGATAATGTGGGGTATGTAAGTGAACTGGGGTGCCTATTGTCTGGAATCCTACATTAGAAACAGTTGTTTTTCTTTCATTTAAAACAGTCTCTTGGGAACACAGTCATGTATGTGGTTCTGGGATTATTCATAAAATGGCACCTTTTGAGCTAATGTGTAGTATACAGGGATACATAGGAATGTGATCTGTGTGTATGGAAACCCACTAGATAAGAAAATATTTATAGTGTGCTGTTTAACACAGAAGTTGTACTTCATACAGTATGTTAGCAACTGTTAGTACACAGTGTGTACAGAGAACTGGCTCTCTGTTTCAGCCACAGATGTGTGTTCTACTAGTGGCTGTCTCAACATGCCTCCCTCTCTTTAAAACCCTCTTTGATTCAGTGGTGGAGCTAGAGAGGGGCTTGGAGTCACCCTCCTGGTTGCCCTAGTGTCAGTATGGTGCTCCACCACCATCTTCATTCACTGTTTAGTGCCCATTGTGAGTCCATGACTGACTGAATGGACCCTCTGGCTGCCAAATGCTCCCAAACCTGTCTCTGCCACTGCTTTGATTCCTTGAACATCTTCCAAATCCGTAAACACTTACAAGCTCAATGAACCACTCAAAATTCCCTTAATCTCATCACCAAATATAATGCATTGCTCACTTTTGTACTTAACAGCATTTCTAGAAATAAAGAGGATATTTAAAGTGACATGGTGCTGTTATATCAGCTGGGCTGTGCCAGTGAAATAAACTCTAGAAATAGTCTCACACCACCGCCACCTAAAAATAAGATGCTGTATCTCAACTGAGCTATCCGAGATAACTAAATAGTAACATACTCTGGTCAGAGCCACTATGGCTGCTAATGTATTAATTTGATAAGGGTGTTTAATGGGATTAACCCTTACACCTATGCTGTACTGTTGTGGCTCACTTTGCATTGAGTTCTATTTAATTAAGTAAAATTACATTTTGGTAATATTAGATCTGGTCAATCCTGTGTTTCCATGTGTTTAAAATGTGTGCAGTGAGTGTGTCTTGTACTATATGGGAAGGAGAGGAGCACCATACCAAGGCCTTCAAGTAGTGGTAGAAGACATGGTTCAGAAAGGAGAAATATGGCTTGTATCCAACAATCAGGTGAGCATACTAGGGAAGGTGAGGTAATAAAAACAACTTCTCCCATACAGTACTCATCACACAATTTTCTCATACTGTATACAGATTTTATTTTGTGCCTCTGCATACAATAAAGTGCAAAGAAATATACAAAGCGCAAATATAGTGCATACAAATACATCCGAGTCCACAACTTGGTAACTAACTTTTATGGACAGACAGTTTTAATTCACCTACCCGGTCCAGTGCACCAGCCACCACTTACTCCTGCGCTTTGCCAGTAAGGCTTCCTAAGGGGTTCTGTTCTGTTACTCCAACCCAATATTTATACATGAAAGTGCACGTGTTACTTAATAAAAATGAACAATAAATAAATTACTCAGTTGCTGACACCTTAATGCAATAAACGTGTCCTTATCTAAGAAAATAAAATGTTTTACTTTGAAAAATGTTTTTCAACTGCTTTACAAAATTGAATTTTAGCAACAGCTCAGATACCAAAGATCTAAAATTATGTTTTATAAATGAAAACATTCAATGATTTCTGATTTGTTTACAGATCAGGAAAAGCACATATTAAACATCACGTCTAATAAATCTTCTTATTTAGTATAATGCTGGATACTTGTTCTGATGGTTATATGTTTGTTCCTTATTACATCCATTGTTGCTCTTTGGTGTTTGATGCTTGAGCTGTGCAGCCAGCTGGATTCCAAAGCTGAAATCTTTGCCATTCCAAATCTGAATGTTTAACAAAACTGTGTATGGGTAAGAGGCACGTATTAGTAATATTCACTTATAATCCAAACAGACATACAAATACAAAAAAAATCATCTTTATATACATTATTAATTTAAAGACTGAAGCCTACCATGGAAATCTATACATTATTCCAATCAATTAATATTTCCAGCAGCTATAGATCATGGCCCAGATATTCAAAAGGGTTGCGCATGGCGCAACAGTGTTGTCCATGCACAACCCACTGATGTCGATGCGATATTTAAAAGGGAAAAGTGTGCCTGCACAATCCCGATGCACTGGGGCACATCAATAATGTATTGCAGGCACAGGTGGGGGTGTGCCCATGCATAAACTGCAAAGCCCGATATTCAGCCTGGGCCATGCAGAGTTATGCAGGCGCAACCTACCTGTACCTGCACAAAGTTGACCTGAAAAAAAGGATCAAGTTGAGGGCCACCCACAGGTGAGCTGTCACATTGCAGTGTGCAACACAGCAGCTTCCACCTGTGGGTGGCCCTCAACTTGTTCCCATCACACCTGGCAGTGCCCCATGCCCGATCATGGGCAGAAGTGTAACCCCACCCCGAGTAGCCCGACTGCAGGCAGAAGTGTAACTCCCCACCCCAAGTAGCCCGATCGTGGGCATCAGACCTCTTCCCCAAAGTCCAATATCCCTGGTGGTCCAGTGGACTGAGCGAGACCCGGTCACAGGCGGCATTTCTCAACCCCCAAGTCCAAAATCCCTGGTGCTCTAGTGGACCCCCACCCCACCCGCCCACAGAGCCCCACCACCCTGCTCCCCATCATCCGGCAGCACCCACGGCCTGCCACCTCACTGCCCGCTGACTGACAGCTCAGTAGGGCTGCCGCCTCAGTGGTGCTGAGCATGAGCCAATGGGCGTGCAGCCATACCATACTAGTCCAGTCTAGATATGTGAATGAATTCATTCACATATCTGGACCGACTAATACGGTAGGGCTGCACACCCATTGGCTCATGCTCTGCACCAATGGGCGTAGCCCTACTGAGCTGTCAGTCGGTGGGCAGCGGGTGGCAGGCGGGTGGGTGCTGCCACTACCGGACATTGGGAGGGAGGTCTGATGCCCACGATCGGGCTACTCATGGGGTGTGGGGTTACACTTCTGCCCACAATTGAGCTACTCGGGGTGGGGGTTATTCTTCTGCCCGTGATCGGGCTACTCGGCAGTGGGGTTACCACCTTCGCCCATGATCGGGCTACTGGGGATGCTGTTATGCCTGTGATTGGGCTACTGGTGGGCGGACTACTGTTATGCCTGTGATCGGCTACCATGGTCCACTGGATCACCAGGATTGGAGACATGCATTGTCCCTTATGAGACGTAATGTGATCGGGCTGCAGGGGCATTGGTCCCGACGGCTGCTGCCTGGCAGGGTGCCAGGCGCAAGTCGTCAGGGATCGGCACACCAGCATGCTAATGGCATGCACATGGGGTCATAATCAGATGCAAATGGCCCCCTGTGCCTTGCATAAATTATGGCCCCATTTGCATGTCACCCTTTGAATATCGCAGGTGCTGTGCATGGCGCAATGGAACTTGTGCCACCGCATCTCAATGCTCCATTCTGACCACTTGTGTTGGTGCAGTTCCACTGCGCTATGCACAGTGGGGTGTGAGGGTGATGTTCAAAGCAGTTGCACTCATAAGCACAACTCCATTAGATATCACCCTGGCCCACATTCCTGCGCAATTTGAGCAAGCGCAGAGGCTTCTGCCATACAAATGGCGCGTAGTTTGAATATCTGGGCCCATATATTTAATTTTAGTATGATTTTAAATCAGCTATATCATTCAAGCCAGATGGTTTTAAACTTTTAATCTCCACACTTTCTAACTGCTCAAACTTTGTTTTGAGCGATATATTGCATCTTGTGCCTTTCTTTTTGCACATTCTAGGCACATGAATTTTAGTCCTGCTGGACTTGAATTATGTTCTTTTCAAAATGAATTGTAACTGGACTACTCTTATTTCTGGTCACTATGTTTCAAATATGCTGTTGTATTTTACTTTTACTGAATGCTTGGTCATATCTACATACAAGGGATTCCACGGACACACTATACAAAATATTGCATGAGATGTGCTGTAGTACATGTAATGCATTCTCTTTCCTGAAATTGATTCAGGTTACCTGATAAACAAATTTACTTCCCTCTATACCATATGCACAAATATTGCATTTTCTATATTTACTGAACCCTTTGGGGTGGAGGTAACCAGGTTCCAACAGCAGTTTTTATTTCTTTTATTAGTTTATTGTATGCAACAAACAATACTCTACCCTCTTAAGTAGGCTCATAAAAATACATAATCATAGACATTACAAGTAATGCAATCATCATTTTTACAGCAAGGATTGAGCAAGCCTCTACATACTGTTACCTCACCAGTGGGATAAACCTTATAATGTAAACATATTCCCACCATCAAATTTACATCAGATCAATTATTGCCATGAGACAAGATTACCATCACATCATATTTCTGTTTTATTGATCACCCTCTATAATGGGTATAACATCCCTCCACCATATTAAGTAACTGGACATAGGTACATTTTGGCAGCGTTCCTCAGTTAACACATTATACCCAAATGTTCCCATATCTTATCATATGATAAGAGTTTAGACAGAAGACAAAATGAACAAATATTTCAGCTTGTGTATATTTTAAACAACGACAGTCATCATTTAACTTATATTTAAATTAGTGTCTCTGACATTAGAGGCATTGTATATTGTGCATGTCCAGTGGTCTAATGGTGGATAACACACCTCACAGTTGTGTGGGCCTTCCAGTAGTCAATATCTTATTGCCACAAAAATGTGCATTTACCCTGTCTCCAGTCTAAACCTACAGCATATTCATAAAACACAGACATTTTCCATCAAATAGACCAGGACTGGGCAAAATATAGGACCATATTTAATGTTAGTGAACATATAGGAGTTCAATCTGATAGAAATTACTCACTCAGGTTCCCAGAAGCACTGTCACTATTGTTTCCTTTGTCGGAAACTCCAGTTCTATTTAAGTAAGCAGTTTATTAGCCACATCAGAGTGTGAAAACGGGTACTTTTTTCCCATATATTATCCATAGACTGGCCAGCCAGAAGAATGTGGTGAATCCCAGTTGTCCAAGATGAATTCTAATCCCATCGATGCTCTTCTGATGCTGTCTTGTAGCAAAACATAAGTCTGGGAAAAATATGTGCCTTCACTCCTTCCCACTCCAAAGATCCCCATTGTTTTGCTCTAATGATAATTAGATCTTTCTCACTCACTGAGCTGAGAACTACTAAAAGTGTGCATGGCAGAAGTTGGTTAGTTGCTGCATGGCTTCTTCAACTGTGTTGGCTGATCATGTAGGCCTTTAAAGTTGTAATTGACTCTTGGATCTGTACAACCTTGGTGAAGGATGTTTTAGAACAATAGGGGATCATCTCCTTCTGTGTCCTATGTCAGACTCAAAATTCAGGTGTGAGGCATAAAAACATTTTTGAAATTTTCCAAGCACCTCCAAAGCAAAACATTTTCCTTAGTGAGATCCACGGATATTGTCATGACCTTTGCTGCTGATGCCAATTTTGTCTCTTCCTCCAGTAGTCTGACTTTGATATAGGGGTGTGTGAAAGCTGCAAATTCCACTTTCATAGAACTTTTGCAAAATTTCAGAAATTTTGCAGAAATTGCAGAACTTTCACCATTGGTAAAATTGGGATTTTCTCAAATTTTCATCAAGTTCTGCAGATTTTTTGTGTACTGCAGAAAAATGCACATAAACTGCAGAATGTATTCTATCCACAGTTTAATGAACTGTCAGTGAATGAACACCAGCTTGTACAACCATGACGTAATTCAGTGGACCACTGATAGTGGAGGAGAGAGGAGGTTGCACTGGTGGCCCACTCAGGGAAGGGTGGGAAGGGAGTGGGTGGTGGCAGATGAAATGTCAGGGTGGTGGTTGGGGGTCCAATAGACACCAGGAATTGGGATTATTTTTTTATAAGGGATTGGGGATGGGAGATCCACAAGACACCAGGGAATGCTGGGAATAGAGGGTATGAGTTGGTGGACTGCTGGTTGTTTCTTTGTGGATTAAGGAATCCAGGATAGAGAGAGTGGTCTGCTAGACATCAGAGAAACAAAATGTTTTGGGGCCATGATTGGTGGGTGGGGCACTAGAAATCAGGAGGGTCCATGGAAGGGACTGAGGGTATTTACTGGGGCCCCTGATCAGTGGTGGGTGGATTAATGAATTAAACTGTAGTTAAAGGAGCTCTCAGAACTGACCACTGGCAGTGGTCCTTTCTGTGGATTTTTTTCACAGTTTAATAAATTAACCCACAGTTTGTATATTCCTTTCACAGTTTTAAGGTGGAATTTCTGAACTTTTGCAGAAGCAAAATTTGCACTTTTGCAGAAATTCCGCAGCAGAAATTTTTTGCATCCCTACTTTGGTATCAAGGACTTTAAACTTCAAGGTAAAATCTTCCATTCTTTGATCAGTTCATTGTATTGCCTTTAGGAGTGCAGCATTGGTGGGCTGCGGTGCAAGATCATCTGACTCCATGCCCATCTTCAAGTCTTTGGATCAGGCTCCATCTCTTCCAGCTGCCTTTCTATTAGTTCTCCCATAACTGCTGAAATATGGGGAGTACAAGTTCTGGAATTGTTTTGTTCAGTGCAGCTAATATTTGTCTTTCAAATAAAATCAGTTCCTCTGTTTGTATGAGTTTTTTGGTGTATTTACTCAAGGTGAAATTTGTTAGAGCAGAGTTCTGCACAAAGGCGTCTGCAATCTCGACTGTTGGCCACCCCCATCAGCAGGTTGTACAAAATTATTTTCACTATGAACAATTTTATCTTTTATGTTCCTTCCATGTCTGAATGATATGCAAGGATTGTTGCTCACTTCCTTTGTTACTGTTTTTATCATTGAATGAAACTGCCAGGATTTATACACAGTTTTACCAATTTTACCTGCTATATTATTCTATTCTATTCTGAGTGTTACTGGCTCAACCTCCTTGTTAACTTTCTTGCATGATCTTAACAATTGACTCCTCCTGTCTTTCAATAATGCATTCTGTTTTGCCTTTTTAAAACTTCCAGATCATATCGCCTTGCCAAAAAATCTTGCATCATTATTTTCTGATTCCATTTCAAATTGACTGAACACTACAATTTCTCCTTAACCTTATCATCTGACTATAAGGAATTGACCTTTTAACTTTGCTGGATGAGCGCTAGTGTAATGTAGGTAAGATTTGCAAGATGTTTACTTTTTAAAATTTCTAGTGACAACTTCACTACCTGATTTCCTCTAGTTGGATATCTGGAAATGAAATTGCTTTCTCATCTGTTTAATGTATTAATACACCTTTAAGCAATTCTCATTGAGCCAATCTATGAATTCCAAAATTTCTTCTTTCACACCTCTCCATACGTAGATGACATTATCAATGAAATGATAACACAGAATGACATCATCAGTGTATGGAAGTTTTTAGAATAGATAGTTCCAGTTCCATAGATCTAGTGTTAGATTCACATACGATGGAGCCATGCAGGTCCTCATTGCAGTTCCCACTGTTTGCAAATAAAAATCCAGATTATGTTTGAAAGTATTATGAGTCAAAATAAAATTTTATGCTTTAAATCAAAACTTTGTTGGGTTTGGACACTATGTTCTTTCTAAAAAATCTGCCGGCATTAATTCTATCTACATGCTAAATTGAAGAATATAATTGTTCTATATCGATTGTAAGCCACAAAATTCGTTTTCCCATGTAAGACCCTGCAATTTAAGAAAAAGGTCACCAGCGCCTCTGAGGTGGGATCTCAATTTAACTATCTCCTTTTTCAAAAAATCAACAAAATGACAAGTTGTTGGTAAGATATCACACCCCAGAGACAACGGGATGACCAGACAGACAATCAGCATTTTGTGAACATTTGAAGTGCATACAGAACTGGTGTTGTTGGATTCTCCTGCCAAATGAAATGAAATTTCATGTGTGATATCTGTAGACATTCTCACATCTTCTAATAACTCTGACAATTTAGTTTTAAATTGCAAAATCGGGTTACCAGATAGTTTCCTATATCAAGTGGAATCACTAACAATGTTGTTGACCATCGACTCATATTTGGGGTGGGAGCAATACAATGTTTCCTCCTTGTCTGTGTGTTTAACTATTACACCCCCATACCTGTATCTGTTTCAAAGCCTGATTGTGTTGAAAATGTAAATTTTCCATTGTTTTTCCATTGTCTTTCATTTTTACTTTTTCCGCTAGTTGTAGGACCTATGTGATAACCAATTTTTCAAAGGCTTTTATGGGGATTTAATTACCTTGAACAAAAGTCCGATTTCATGTGAAACACTTTTTACTTTCATCCCTTATATTTATTCAACATCATCAGTTTGTTCATTAGCAACAATATTCTCAGTCTTCACAACATTCTCAATTAGGTTGGCTTCTTCATATAACTCATTTAGAACATCAAAAGTTATACTTTCCTCGGAGTCACTTTCCTCCATCTCTGAATTTCATCTTCATGTTTTACAACCTCTGATGTTAAAGGCTGCCATAAATATTCTCTGAGCTTGATTTTCCTACAAAATTGAAAAGGTCCAAATTAATATTAAATTATTCACTACAGGTGTCAGAACACATGTAAGACCCTTGTCCAAAACCTGCTCCTGATGTCCTGTTAATTGTTTGTCTAGTAGATTAATAATGTTCAGTTTCTCGTTGGTACTTCTGACCCGAACGTCATAGGGCAACATTTCTTCCTCTGCCAATCGTCCCTCCTCATTTTCCTCTTCCTCCTGTGCTCCTTTGATTGTTGACTTTGGCTGTAGTGTGTTCCAGAAAAGGCCCATTACTGGTCTGATTAATATTATTTGAGGCATTATTACTGATTGATGTTCCTCCATTGTTTATTTCAAAGGAGACCGAGCAATTTTGTTTACTCTGACTGCTTTTATGGCTGCATCTTCTATTTCTGGTACAGGATCTCCCTTGACTTCTGCTATGACTATTTTCATCTTGTGGCCAGTTGAAAGAATATCCTTTGCTTGTCTCCTTCATCATGAGTAAACTTACTTTGTTTTATTAAAACAAACTGTTTTCATAAGATTCAAGTCTCTTTAATGTCCTTGTCAAATTCAATAAACAAAGGATCCTTAGATAAATTATTTAATTTACTTTTAACAACCTCTATTTCAGTGTTGACTAGCTTATGTTTATCAATGTCTGCATTAATTATTAATTTAAAGATACTCTGGTACATATCTTAGCTGCCTCTTCCTTTCATTCTTATATTGAAACATGTCAGTTCCTCCAGATGGAGTTTGCAGCACTGTAAGCCCCTGTGGAACAGATCTCTATCTAGGTAAGCTTCTAATGTTGAGCTGTTAGAGGCTAAATTGATTTCTTTGAATAATAGCCTTTCTAGTTCATAAAAACAATCACTCAGCTCATTACGCATGTCTGTTGAGGCAACTGCTTCCACATTAGATACTATTAAACCTCTACTTAGCTGTTGTTTCCTTTGTTCTAGCAATTCTAAGGTTCCAAATGCAAAATGCTCAGGATTAATTTGCCTTTCATTCTCACTAATGGCTCGGTGACTCATGAGTCTCCAATTAATTACTTAAGGAGAGTAGAGCAAATAAATTACTTCAGGTTTTTATCTCTTTCCATTGTAAAGAAAACAATTGGGAAAACAAACTGAAACTATTGGTGTCTGGCACCTTACTATGGATTAATTCTCTTAAACCAGCAGCAGGTTAACAAACCACAGGCAATGTCAATTTTATCTCCAAATATTAAACCCGCGACAGTTAATTTCGAGGCATGCTCATCCTGTAGGGGCATGTGGTTTAAACCCCTTTACTCAACGTAACATGTATCCAACAATCAGGTGAGCATACTAGACTAGGTCAGGTAATAGAAACAACTCCTCCCATAGAGTACTCATAACACAATTTGTTCTCATTGTATACAGATTTTATTTTGTACTCTGCATACAATAAAGTGCAAAAAGAAATATACAAAGTGCAAATATAGTGTATACAAATACATCCGAGTATACAACTTGGTTACTACCTTTGTGGATAGACAGTTTTAATTCACCTACAGAAGTCCAGTGCACCAATCACCACTTACCCCTGTGCTTTGGAGAGGTATGACTACAGTGAAGTCCATGGGCCAGCCTGGAAGGATAAGAGCCTATACTGATGTGTTGGCCTGCTTTCATCAAGGAGGGAATCATAGCTCTCAATGGACTGATTAAATGTTACTTCAACTGACATTTAAAGTAGCTGAGGGGTGTGACAGAAGAAATAGGGGAGACAGAAACTGGGCCACCACAGGCTGAGAAAGAGAGTAGGGAAATCCCAAGAGAAGGAGTCCCACCAGGATGCAATGTATTCAGTGAAGCAGGGGTTAGCAAAGGAGGAGTGGTTGACTGAGAAGTCAAAGAAGAAAGATGAGGAAGGAAGAATCATTGGAAAAAGGAGAAAGTGACAAGAAGAGAGCTGAAGGATGTCAAATGATGAAAGGTCTCCATCAGAAGCCTTTAAGAGGACACTGACAGAGTTCAATAATTACACCCTGGAGGAGAGGAGGGAGAGTTGGGATATGATGGAGTCCTAGAAACACTTCATAGGGCTTAATAAGGTACAGGATTGAGCTGTGTTTCAGAGAAAAGGTGCTGTAGAATGAGGGGTTATCATTTGAAGATTGAAGGAGGCAGATTCAGGAGAGATGAGATGAAGTACTTCTTAACAGAAAGGGTGGTGGATTCCTGAATATCTTTCCATGGGAGGCAGTGGGGTGAAACCGTGGCAGGTTTCAAAATGCCTCAGACAGCACAAAGGAATCTTAGGAGAAGGGAAGGAGGGGAAGGAAGAGGGTGGAAGAGACAGTGCTATAGCTCAATTTGGGTCTGCACAAATAGGTAACCAAGAGGGAGAGGGAAAGGGAAAGATGAAAACAAATATAGGAGGAAAAGGGGACAGCAAGAGAGCAAGAACAGGGAGGTGGCAGTACAGAATGGAGAGGCATGTGCAAATGCTTTATGTCTGGGCAACAAGATGGCAGACCTAGAGGCCAGCATGGCAGCAGGAGTCCTGGATATAGTTGCAGTTATGGAGACCTGGTGTAATGAAAACCAGGACTGGGAAGTGGCCATACCAGGATATGTGCTTTTCAGGAGGGACAGGGCAGGAAAAAAGAGATGGGGCATGGCTCTTTATGTGAGGAAAACATAAAGGCTACACAAATACATGGGAGACAGGGTAAAGTGAAGGCATTGTGGGTCACCCTAGAGACAGGGAAGGGGCTGCTATTAGGATAGGGATAATCTACAGTCCTCCAGCACACAGAGGAGGGAGATAAGGATATAATATAAGAAATCAATGAGATAGCTAACAAAGGTAAGGTACTGCTAGTGAGGGACTTCAATCTGTTAGATGTAGGTGGGGGCCTCGCTGCTGCAGCATCAGTTAGAAGCATTGTAGGAAATCCTAGACTCTGTGCAGGGGCATTTCTCAAACAGCTAGTTAAGGAACCCACTCATGAGGGGGTGTTTCTGGACCTGGTACTGTTAAACAGGGACAGTGTCACTGATGTCACAGTGGGAAGCTACCTGTGGACCAGTGATCATCAAATGGTGTGGTTCAACATAAGGACCAGATCAGAACCTAACCACACTTAAATGAGGGTCCTAGACTTCAGGAGGGCCAATTTCAAGAAAATGGGAATGTATCTCAAGGTAGCCCAAATGAGGAATATAGAAAAGGGGGTAGAGGAACACTGGGCTAAAATAAGGAAGGACATTGAGAAGGCAACAATCCTCTATGTCAGACAGGTTAAGAATAGCAAGAGAAGAAAGAGACCACTATGGATCTTCAAGGATGTAGTAGAGAAGCTAAAGAAAAGGAGCAGGCATTCAGTATGTACAAGCTGACACAGAAGGAAGAGGACAGGGGAGTTACTATGAGAAACAAAGGGCGCCAGGGAGGGCAGTTAGAGAGTTAAAGTACAAATGGAGGAAAACATTGCCAAATCATCAAAAAGGGATAAGACGAGACTCCGTTCCACCATCAGAGCAATGGCTGCTTAGTTCTTGCACTCAACCCAACCTCCATGAAGGAATCCTCCATCTGGTGTAATATAAATTTTTGATTACTACATATACAGGCTTACTGGTGCAAAGGAGGGTTAGCAAGCTGAACAGGCTGGTCTCAGGATGATCAAGGCAAAGATGCAAAAGGTGGAATAATGATTCAACTCAGTGGCCTCAAAACAGAACATGCAGCAGTCAATGGTGTCCTCAGGCACCCAAACTAAACTCCACAAAAGTATCAGTAAAATCTTTGAAGCCCGGAATAAGAAAATGAAATGACTGTAGATACTATATTCCAGGAGCTGGTGTCCTTCATGCTGAAGTGAAGGAACTGTATGGAGAGCTACTCTGCAATGTCATGCAGCATGAACAATATGCTGATGACATGCAGCAGCAGTTTACAGCCACAGAGAACAGAGTGGATGATTTAGAGGTAGCTGTACAACAGCTGAAGGAACAGTATGATTTAATGGAAGCCGCTGAAGGATGCTGAGAATATGACCTGCAGAAAGAATATCTGGATTTATAGAAATTCCGGATGGCTCTGAGGGAACAACATTTAGGAGTTCATGTAGGCTTTACAGTGTACAGCCTTGGAGTTACCTGAGGACCTGATGCTACACTTAGAGTGAGTACATAGAGCTTTAACCCCAAGCCCACTGCTGCAAATGCACTCCTCTATCAATAATCGCACATTTTAACAGTTATGCCATGAAGGAGGATTAAGTTCTTTTGCTGACCTGGAGAAAACAAAACATTTTTTATGGACAAACTAGATTCTACATAGATCATAATTATGCCCACAAGACAATGCGGCTGTGGAGGGCATATCTCCCACTTCTTCTGGTGATTAAAGCTGATGGCCTCAAGTTCTCCACCCTTGACCCAGCTCGACTGGTGGTACACCTACCAGGGGTAAGAAGGAATTTAATTCTGCACAGGAAGCCTGTCTGAGATGTCTAAGGTTGGACTGAATTTTCTGGATCAGGCCCAAGGGATGGATAGAACTCCCGCCAAGATGGAAAATGATGACTGGGAGATCTCAGGACAGACAGAACACCAGTCAAGACCTGAAGAAGCCTTGGCAGCATGTCGCCATACTGACTCCCCCAAGAAGACATGACAGGGACTGGAAGCTGGCTTTTGAATGTTCTTCATCGAGCCCTTAGCAGAAATGACAGGTGTGTTTGCTGGGGGTTGGGGAGGTTGGTTACCCCATTGTGGGGAACTTGGTCTCTGTGGCAGAACTGCATTCTGCCAGGCCTTGTACCCCAGTGGAGGAATGGCTAACCTATCATCTTTTTCTTCCTACTATAAATTGTTGCACAACAGTACTTCTTTACCCCATTCTTTGCCTTTTTCTAGCCATGACGGTGGGTTGGCCATCTATGTCAGTCTTTTTTTCTCTTTACCTTTCTCATACTACCTTATTTTTTCTGTTCAATTTATCCGTCCTCACCACCATTCCAATGTAGCACGAGGTCCAAGTCCAACATGCCAGCTGGCAACAACATTATTAAGGTGCTTGTAGGGCAAAATGCCTATGAATGAATAAAGTGATTTGTGACAGTATAAAGTGCATATATGCATTTAAACTGTTCTTGGGTTAAATAAATAAGATTCATATAGTGCATTAGGTGCACAGAATTATGAAGTGCTATAGAGCTGAGATGAATAAATTGAAATGCACAAAAATGAGTGGGGGATATTGCCTTAAGCAGTTGGATGCACTTTATTAAAAAAAATTATTGTGTTGCAGCTATTCAGTGTGACAGCCCTTATAAGAAAGACTTACCAGAAGTCTGTAAAGATCCTGCAGCAGAAACAGCAGATAATGGAACAAATTAAAGGGACAGGAACTTTTTAATTTATACAGAACTGTATAAACTTGGGTTATCCACCAGTATAAAATAAAAGGCTAAAACTGATAAAATAATTACTGAACCAGGAAGTTCCCTGAAACAACATGTTCAGACATGAAACAGCATGTCTAGGCATGCGGTAGGATAATAGCGGCCTCTAGTGGCCTATATCTATAATTAATTGTTGCATATCCATGCTGATCAATGGGAGAAGTTTATTTACATAATGGACCCTTATGTTTAAAATGACCAGAGAAATGGTTTTTATTTACATTAGTTTATACTGTTGGAAGGCTCTCTATAATCCAGGCTTAGAAACAACTATTTCTTTTGTTTAGACCCAGCGTGAGAGACAAACTGTTTAATTGCCTTTTGTGGGCAAGCCTAAAATTAAGTGGGAGGATATATTATCCCCAAACCCATGCATAGGCAGATGACCTGAGAAGCTGGTCTCACTTGTTTGAAGTAAGACAAGAGTAAGGACTTGTACCTGCATAGGTGCTGGTGGCAAGACAACAGGAAAAGCTGATTTGACTGTTTGAACTGTTTTTGAAACATGAAGGAAACTGAATCTGCTTAAAGGAAATAGCATGGTGTTATTATTTTTCTTTATTTGTTTTATAAATATTATTACGTTTATTTATTATTTTTATACTTTTGTGTAAAATAAAGACACAGAGGTATGTTATACCTGATATACTACGCCTAGTGTTATCCTCACCCACAGTCCTATTACAGTCTCTGCACACACGTCCCTAATTCTGGAGTTATTATTCAAGCCCTCTATCATTTTGCATACTGTAGCCACTTGTTGGGATAGGGTTGCACGGAAACTCACACCTCCCCACTGGTGCACCAGTTCACAGGACTAATTACCATTTATTGCAGCTTCATAAAAGGGACTCATGTTGTAAAAGTCTGCTTATAGTATATGTGTGAACATTCTTAACCCCCTTGGTTTTTAGAAATGTTCTGATTATACTTGAAGTGAATAGATGAAGGATTGCTCCTGGGACAGTTTTAATGAAATATATATTCTAATATGCTCGCACTTTTGTTACTCTTTTTCTTTATATTCTCACTACTGGGTGCAAAGGTTGGGTTCATCACAAACAGTTATTATTATTGATAAATGAGGGATTCTGGGTTTGTCAAAGCTGGATAAGGATAACACTGTAGAAAGTATACCATCCAAGCAGACCACTAAAGCAGTAGGTAAGGCTAGACGGATGTTGGGGTATATTGGTAGGGGTATTACAGTCATAAGAGGGAGATATAATCCTCTTACAAGACACTGATTAGGCCCTATCTGGAGTATTGTGTGCAGTACTGGAGGCTGCACCTGCACAAGGACATTAACAAAATGGAGGCAGTCCAGAGAAGGGCAACAAAATGGTGCAGGGACTGCATCAGAAAACATATGAGGACAGATTAATGGAGCTCAATATGTATATCCTAGAGCAAAGGAGGGAGAGAGGTTATATGATCAAAAATTCAAACATCTTAAGGACATTAACAAGGTGAAAGAGTCTAACATGTTTCAGTAGAAGAAAAATAGCAAGACAAGAGGACACAGCATGAGATTAGAGGGAGGTCGATTAAGGGGCAATGTGAGGAAGTTCTTTTTCACTGAAAGGGTGGTGGATGCATGGAATGGCCTACCTCAGGAAGTGGTGGATATGAATACAGTCAGGGCTTCAAACAGGGATGGATAGGCATAAGGGAGCAATACAGATGAGTATGAATAAATAGACCATTAACAGAGTAAAGGCCTATGGCACATTCATAAGGTAGAAAAATGGACAAACTGGATGGGCCTTGCAGTCCTTATCTGCCATCAACTTTGATGTTTCTATGTTTGTATGGATATACGTTATCCGATATTGAAATGACCTCATAATTTAAGTTGCTTAACTTAAAAAGATGGTCTAATGATGTAAGGGTATAAATGCCATACTTGGCTTTACTCTATTATTTGGGTAAGCAGCTAAGCAACAGCTGTAATCTCCAGGTTCCTCTTAGGCCCACTAATGGGGATTAACATTTTAATGGGCCTGTGTGTTTAGAAAAGGTTGCTTTACCCTGCCACTGGATTTACCGTAGACAAATAATACTCCATGTGGGGACTTAGCCAGAAATCCTAGCCCCAGCATACATTATATATGTTTAGTGATGTATTAAAAAGGAGATGGGCACATAAACATTTTATGAGGAGCCTGCTCATGAGGGAGACTACCCTACCCTCACTTTTTATGTTTACTTCCCTGTTTCTGTTTTGTGTTGGGGACCGCCTAGGTTCCCAGGAGTCCCCGGACAGGTTTGTCTTGGGAACTACCTCCTCCTGAGTCAACTCTACTTTACTGGGAGCTCCCTTGAATGGCAAAGGGAGGAGGTTGCATGCCTCCCCTACCTTGGAAGTCCAAACCATTTACTTAAAGTGGATTTTCTTGGTGGAGATAAGACAGTATGCAATACTCTATAAATTTTACTTAATTGCATGTTGTTGTTAAAGTTAGTTATTAAGAGGGCTGTTGCCTTTAGTTTCTAAGTTGGCTAGTTCACTTTATTGGTGTTTATATATTGGGGTACAATTATTAGATTATTGGATGGATGTTATGTTCTGTTATTCTGGGCCTTTCTGGAATGGGTTCCTTGACCTGAAAAGGGAAGAAGTGAGACTCGTCATGCAGCATCAATGTATTATTTTTATTAATGGTGGTGACGCTTGTTAAAATGTTATCTTTAAATATCAATGGAATTAATAGTCCAGTTAAAAGGGCTAGCTCCTTCAATATATACGCGACAGGGGTTGATTTAGTATATCTTCTGGAGAACCATCTATCCCTGGTGGAGCATTTGAAATGATCTGCTGGGGACAGCAAAACAGGGAAGAGAAGAGGAGGCAATTACAATTCTGGCTTCCACCCGTTATGTGATGGAATTGGAACTTGTGGACCCCAATGGATGCTACATAATCACACAGGGGCGAATGTATGGTACAGAAGTGACACTTGTAAATGTCTATTTTTCAGCTGGCCTCACCTCTGGCTCATTTTAGAAACTTTTAATAAATTAGTGGAAATGCAAAGGGGATCTTGATCTTGGGGGGTGACTTGAATGTAACGATATCCCCTACTTTAGATGCATCCCACCCCAGAGACACCGGATTACAATGTCTCAGAGATTGCTTTGAGCACAGCTTCCAGCTCTTCGGTTGGTGGATGTGTGGTGACATATTTTCCCTAGTGGCAGGCTTTACATATTTCTCACCCACTTCAGACTTCATCTCCTTTTGATTGCTTTTTGTGTTCACTGAACATGTTGACAGGATACAAGATGTATCATTAACAGCCCACGTTATGTCAGACCACACCCTCCTTTTGCCTAAACTAGACTTAGGTAAGCTTTACAAACCTATTTTGTGGAACTTAAATCTTTCCCTACTTAAAGATGAGGAGTTCTGTACCATTATGGAATGGCAAATCCCTCAAATTATACAAGACAATCTTTCTCTTGACACCCTATCAATGTTAATTTGGATACCATTAAAGCGTTAGTCCAAGTGGAAGCTATAGCTT
The DNA here is from genome assembly GCA_016271365.2 of Neoceratodus forsteri. Lineage (NCBI taxonomy): Eukaryota > Metazoa > Chordata > Ceratodontiformes > Ceratodontidae > Neoceratodus > Neoceratodus forsteri. The sequence goes on along the minus strand of CM028138.1, from coordinate 761,826,604 downwards.
ATGCTTCCTGGAAACATAAGCAGCTAGAAGCCAGATATGAAGAATTGTAAACTTGATTAAGGGACTTAGAACAATTCTGGGGACAGGGTGGGCTCTCTGTGATGCAGCGACATGCAGGCTTAAGTCAGAACTGCAGGGCACACTGGACTCAAAGGTGCAGTTGGCCTTTTGTACCTCAAGAAATTCTAATATAAAGGTAGCCCCAGAGGGACTAGAGCCTCGCCAAGCGGATTTGAGGATTCCGCAAGTGACCTGTCTCACTAAGATTAAAACCCCAGGACTGGTGAAACAGCCCAGACCACTGTGGATATTCTGGAGGTCTTTCAACAGTTTTCTAAAGACTTATATGGGATCCATCACCCCCAGCTGATCCCTGATGCAAGCTTTTTCTCTCCCTTCCTATACTTCAGCTGTCTCAGCTTCAACAAGAATCTTTATGAAGCACAATTACGGAAGTTAAGGTTAATGGTATTGACTTGTGCAAAGAAACTGAAGTGCCCTGACCTAGATGAGTTTCCAATGGAATGGTATAAATCCTTCCTGCCCCATCTCTTACCTCTCATAAGAAGAGCTTTTCAGGAGGTGCAGGAGGGTGCTCCCTCCTCCACCTCTTGGACCTATACGGTGATTTTGACTGTCCCAAAACTGGGGAAAGACCACCAATTACCTGAATCATACAGGCCCATTTCCATTCTAAACTGTGACTACAAACTATATAAGATGGTGGCCCACCATAAAGAGCATATTCTCCTGGGGCTGATCCACTGGACCAAGCAGGTTTTCTTAGCTGTGACAGACCTCCAATAATACTCAAAGGATTAATCATCTTATGGCCCATGTCTCCAGACACTCCTTCCAGTCTCTTTTGTTAGTCTTGATGCCTTTAAGGCATTTGACAGGGTGGTCTGGTGCTTTTTATGGAAGGTGCTGGTCTGATTTGGTTTTCCAGTGGAGTTTATTGCCTGGCTCTGCAAAACTGTGTATATGCTGCTCTCATGGCCTACATTAGAATAAATGGTAGTGTCTCTGCCCTTGCTCTTGGAGAGGGCACCCATCAGGACTGACCCTCTCCCCTCTTCTTTTCACTATTTATATTGAGCCATTGGTGATAGCCATCAGGAGCTCAAGGGAAGTCCAGGGAATCCCGTGGGAGGGAAGGTTATAAATTAGCATTATATGATGATGACATTCTGCTTTCACTTTTGGAGCCTGAAGGGTTGCTTCCGGTGGTCTGGGGATACTAAGGAAGTTTGCTCTAGTCTCGGTTATGAGGTAAATTCAGCAAAGACAGAGGTCTTGATGCTGAATTTCTCTCCTTCTCCAGTTTGTGAGCACTTTTCAGTTTTAAATGGTGAGGCATGAAAATTAAGTATCTAGTTATCCATCTGCCTCAATGTCTTCAGGATTTATACCTTATAAATTATGAACCCTTAAGCAGGCATTAGAGGCAGATCTTTATCAGTGGGCACAGCTACGCTTTCCCTTTTATACTAGAAAAGAACTAATAAGGAGGAATATTTTACCAATATTGCTCTATCTATTTCAGACAATCCCAGTCCTGTCCCCACCCTCCTAATTCTCATCCTGGAACAGCATTTTAGTCAGGTTTGTTTTGGTGGGACAAAGTCCTGTATTAGATGGTCCCTCCTCCACCTCCATAAAGACAAGGGAGGACAGAACCTCCCTAATCTACTACATTATGCGATGCAGTCGTGTTGAGCCAAATTCTGAGTTGGCTTAACCCACTTTATAAGGCCCCTGGAAACGTAGATTTCTTAATGAGCTGCATGATGCCTCCCAAGTGATATTTGCATCTATGACATCGCTTCTTGAATAAGTAATTATTACATGGGTGCCCAACATAACTTACAAAGATGGTACAAAATTAGAACTATTCCAGCACTAGTGCTTCTGTTATATTTTTAAGACTACTCAAGTCCAAGGCTGAATATTACCAGCTCAGACTGACCTTACCTTTTCAGGGGTGGCACCAGAGCTGCCTATCTTTCATTTTTCAGTTTCTAGGTGCTAGGAGTGGTCTCATTTTCACCATTACAGGAAGCTTACAATTTGACTAACGGAATATTTCAGATATTTGCAAGTGCAAACTTTCCTGTTACATAAAGGTCCACAGAGAAGTCATCTTCTGACCCTCTTCCTCTCTTACTAAATATGTTTATGTCCACCCTATGAGGTGATACATGGCAACACATAACTGGACTTGTACAGAGGGCTCAGGAATACTTGATGGACTCAATTAGGGGTACTCTAAGGCCTAGAACAGGCAAAGGCCAGCCCCGGTTCCATACAACATGTGGATTAAGTATGCTCACCCTTCCTGGGAGTATATTTGGCCCCATATTGGTGTGAATTTGCCTGGAAGGTGTGTAGATGTTTTTTCAACACAGCAGCTAATTTGGCAAAGTTCCCCTTGTTCAGTGGGCAACTGCTAGAGACACTCATGGAGAACCCTGGAAATCATGTACACATCTTCTGGTCATGCCATGCTTTTAAGACTGTTTTGGCAAAATATGGCTGAATATCTGGTGGAATTGGTGGAGAGAAGGTGGTCCTTACTCCAGAGCTGGTCCTTCTTTGGTCCCTCCAGAGGGTCTGTATACAAAGGATTTCCTTCTGTTTACTTATTTGTTGGAAGTCAAGAAGGCAATCACTCATTTGTGGAGGCAGAGCAGGTCTCCCATGATTCAAGATTGGTACAAAATTATGAGGGAATTATAATTAATGGAATAATTAATTGCCAGATGTAATGATAGATATATACAATTTGAAATTAGATGGCGACCTGAGTCTTTTTATTTCACATCGATCCATCCTTTGTCCCATAGAGGGGATGGGAATGGGAAGAGGTGGATGTGGGTGTTGGAGGGACTTGGCCCTGGGTCCAGATTGTTCATGGAGAAGATTCATGTTATATCTGTCCTTGAATTTATTGAACTTGATTGGATATCTTGCCAAGTAATACCAATCAGGCTTGCTACCATTTTACTGGGCACTAAAAACTGATGCTTGGTATGGTCTTTTTAATACATGTTTTATCAAGTCATTTTATTGTATTCATATAGTTTGTATTTGTAATATTTTTCAATAAACAGAAAGTTTAAAAAAGGGGGGTTAAGGCATTCTTGAGGTACATAAGCAAAACAGTGAAAAACAAGGCAGAGATAGTTAGACAGAAGGGGGAAAGGATGGAGGAAGACCAGAAGAAAGCTGATATACAGTACTGAACAAGTATTTTGTTCAGTATTCACAATGGAAGGGGCAGGTAATGAGCCACAGATGGTGGAGAAGAGCACTGGGAGAAGGGAGGTGTACACTAGCCCCTTTATGGAGGAGAGAGTCCTCAGGAACTAGCAGAACTAAAAGTATAAAAGGCAATGGGGCCAGATGAGGTGCACCCAGGATACTGAAGGAACAAATGGTGGAACTGTTTGCACCTTTGATGGCCCTGTTCAATCTTTCACTAGAAATGGAGATGTTCAGGGTACAGAAGGAGGCGGATGTGATCCCACTCACACAAAAGTGGAAATATGGAGGAGGCAAGAAACTACCAACCTATAAGACTGACTTCTGTGGTGCGCAAGCTTGTGGAAACACTACTTAAAGAAAGTACAGTATTGAGGAACACCTAAAACCAGTGGATTGCAGGGTCCGAGGCAGCATGGATTCACAGGGGGAGATCTTGGCAACCAAACCTAACAATGTTTTTGACTGGCTTACAAGAGAGGTGGAGCAGGGAGAAGCAGTGGATGTGGCCTACCTGGATTTCAGTAAGGCCTTCAACACCTTTCCACACAGAAGACTGGTAAACAAGCTTGGCAGCCTATGAGTGGGTCCAAAACAGTAAATGGGTACAAAGCTGGCTATGAAACAGAACTCAGAGAGTGTTAGTAAATGGAGTTCACTCTGATAAGGGCAGGGTGGCCAGATGGGTGCCTCAGGGGTCAGTACTGGGATTGGTTCTCTTCAATGTCTTTATCAGCAACATTGCAGAGTGGCTGGAAGGAAAGTACGCCTGTTTGCAGATTTCACTAAAATCTGTAACAGAGTATACACACCAGGGGGTTGGAAAGATGAAGGAAGTCTACCTCAAGGGTATCAATAAGGTACAAGAGGGTGGCATATTGTGCAGAAGGAGATGCTCAAGGACAAGGGGGCATGATATGAAGCTGGAAAGGGAGACTTAGAGGGCATGGAGGAAATATTTCTTCACAGAAAGGATGGTTGGCACCAGGAACAGTCTCCCAGCAGAGGTGGTGAGTACCAAAACAGTAACAGGATTCAAACATGCATGGATAGACACAGAGGGACCTTAGAAACAGGCCTTGGGGTATTAAGGCTGAGATCAATTAGGATATCCAGTGAAATGGTAGGCAGGGACATTAGGCACTCTAAATGGGCTAGAAGGCCCCTTTTGCTGAGAGCTTCTATGTTTCTTTGTTTGCAGCAACAATTATCATAATTAAAATGGTCTGACTAGACTGATCCAGTGGTCATTGTCTGACATCAGTTTGTATGCTTTTTGTATGGCAGGTTATGTGACTTAAACGGATACAGTATAAAATTATTAATATGTACAACATTGATACTGTAAACTGTGTTGCAAACATAATTCATGCGGTATTATACTACACAGGCAAGATAATCAAATGGGTAATAATATATGTATTGAGCAAGAGAGAATGAATCAAGGGGAACATGTGGAAGCAGTATACTACTCACTGAGTGGTGACACCATGATAGGTATATACTGTATGACGTTACTGTATTATAATGGTACCAGGCTGTATACCAATGTAGAGTTAGCTACAATATGGAATTGTATTTGTTTTGTTTTATTTTTAATAATTTGACATTGTCTACACAGTAATGACACATAGCCAAGGATGCTCCTTAAAATTTGCGACCTTGTTTTTTTTTTATGTTTGTTTGTTTTACTATTTTACTCATTTTTGGGAAATTACTTGTAATGTGGCTGGAATTTTGTTCAGCCAATTAACTTTTGGTATAGTTAAGCATGCCTTTTACAACTGAGTACTGTATATATTAATGGCGGTGGCACAATGTTACCTTTAGGACAGGTTGTAGAGTGCATTTGAATAGCTGCAAAAATTGTGATGTTACACTATATGTCAAGTAAAAATGGTGCCCCTGAGTCGGCCCGCAGTGCAGTGGCAAGGCCCACTTCCAGTGCTGACATCCCAGGTTCTGAGACAGACTTGGGAGAAGAGATGAATTCATCCATGAAATGCAAAATGTCACCCTGTAATTTTACGGTTTGCCCACAGATTTTGCACTTTGCAGGAAATAAGGTCAATTTCATAGAAAATTTCAAGCAAATCGCACAGATTGAAGATTTAATGGCCAGCTAGAACTCCCCAAATTCAACAATGTGTGAATTTTTAGAGCTTTGTGCAAAATTCACAGGCAAAGTCTAATTTCACAACATATCTACTCAAGAGTCAGAAGGCCAGATGGGGAAGAACGACTGAGCATCCCAGTGACTGCTCTCCTTCTTCTTTGGGAGGTGGGAAGAGCGTCTGGCCTCTGCAGACCTCTGGCAGATGCTGGGGTACCACTGCTGCTGGCACCATTACCTAAGGGGAGGAGAGGTGGACGCTGCCGTCATTGCATGTCCCCATCCCCAGGGCTCTACAGCATCAGCAAAAATGGCTGGTGAATCAATCAATGATGCCCACTACTGGACTTGCTCTTTCCCACTGAACCTCCAGGTTGTGGCCAAGATGTGTGTTCTGTCCATCATCTCACCCCCACATCCCCACCCAGTGGTGGTAAACCCAGGGAGCCCTTCTTACAGCAGTGATGCCACTTGATAATCTGGACCAGTGCCCATTGGGAGGGGCTGTCTTGTGGGGCAAGCCATGGTGGTCACCAGCCATGGAGGTCATGATAGGAGGGCAAGATCTGGTGAAGTTAGATCAGATGTTGCTGACGTTACGGCTGCAATAAAAAAAATGGTGTCCCTGATTTTGAGCATTTGTCCCTGATTTTAACAGGCAGTGCCCTTCATTTTGGTCCTGGCATGGTGAAAGGTATGCATTCCGAGGCAGCCAGATGTTGCACTTGACACCACTAAGATTTTTTGCAATCCTCTATAATGCCCCTTGCAACCCCTGGAAACCCCTGAAACATTGGTTGCCGAGGATTTACCCTCCTACAAATATAAAGACATAAGAGTTCCAATGTCATTCAGAATTAGATAAGCCCTGAAAGGGTTAACATAAACCAATTCTCCAGACACGGGTGGGGGCGCGGGTGGGGTGAATGTAACTTGAAATTCCTATGGAGTTAGCTTGCTGGTCCTCTGTTGAAAGTTATGTCAGTAAATTGTTTACCCTCTGCAAATCACATTTCAGTAATAAATTAAATTAACAGTCCAACAAGTGAACATACTAAATCCTGTGCTAAACAAGTCAGAAAGACTTTTGATGTTTTCTTCCTACAAATGCCTGGTAAAACTAATTGAACTGTTTACCCCTTCCAGTGTGAGCTGTTGAATCAGGAGAAGGAATCACTTCTGTCCAGCTTTCACTCTGGGTGGTGGAAGGAGACTGCTTTTATAGTGTATGAAAAGTGTCTAATTGCACTGCTGCAGACAGTTTAACTGCTTCAAAAGAGTGTAACTGCTTTTTGACTACTCTGGACACTAGATATCAGGTCATTTAAAGCAGGCATGATGGGAGACAAACAAGCTGAAATAAATAGTGCTGGAACAGGTCTACTGAATGGAGACAGTGGAGTGTTTCAGCTGGTGGAGTGGCATTGCTGTGACTCCAACATCATTGTTGGTTAGTTAGAGCTGAGTGAGGTGAGTTGTTCTTCTCTTCTCCAATAGCAAAATGGCTGCAGAGCTCCACTCATGCAGTCATAAAATGGGTAGGGGCAAGACTCCACAGGAAACGAGAGCAGAAAATGAGATCTTGCATCTCAACTGGGCTATTATAGGTAGATAAATTGTAAAGATGATTAGAGGCAGGATGCGCCACAGAACATGAGGTACAGCCTTGCAGCTGGGTTGCCATGGTATATAAACTATAAATATGGGTAGACAGAGGACCCCTTAGAAATGAGATATTACATCATTGATGGGCTTTTACAAGTAATTAAATTGCAAAACTTGGTAAAAATTGGGATGATGTGGGACTCCACAGAAAAAAGAATATTGCATCTCACATGGGCTGTACAGCTGTAGTTGCGCCTGACCCTGCCAAGCCCCTCCATGGAAAGTGCAATTCTAAATAGTCCTGTCTCTCTCTATTCACCTACCTAATGACCACAGCTTAGTCACGGGCATTGCACTATGTTCTAATGTTGATTCTGTAAATCTGTTTCATTTGTCATGGCAACTGTATGTTTATTCTGTATTTTGTGTTGCCTTTTGCACTGCTGTTATTTGTTGTTCATTATGTTGTACCCAATTGTTCTCCTGAGTTGTATTGCAACATCCACCCCCACCCAGACACATCTGGAAACAAGCTGTTACCAGCTTAGTATGTTTTCCTGGCAAAATGTTTGAAATAAATAAATCATTTGAAAAAATGGATAGGTTGATCCCCCAAAAAAAAAGATACTCAAACTCAAATAAGCTATGCCAGGTATATACCATTGTAAAATGGAGAAAAATTAGTTCATGCGTGACCTACAGAAATGGGATACAGCATCTCAGGTGAGCTGTGTCAGGTAAATAAATTATAAATATGGGTAGAAGCAGGTTCCCACAGAAATGAGATGATGCATCACAACTGGACTGTCACTGGTTAACTCAAACATAGGTAGGAGTGGAATCCCATAGAAAATGAGACATGGCATCTCAGCTGGACCATTGCAGGTAAATAAATTGTAAAATGGGTAACTGTGTTGTTGCAAGACCCTAAAGAAAATGAGATAATGCATCTCAGCTGGGCTATGTCAGATAAATATATTTCCAATGTACTGCAGGTAAAAGCAGGACCCAAGCAAATATGAAACTGCATCTCAGATGGGCTTTAACAGGTAAATATATTTCACACATACTGTACGTGAAGGCAAGATTCCATAGAAAATGAGTTATTGCATCTCAGTTGGGCAAAGCGAGGCACAGTAAATATATTTCCAGCATTCTATAGGTGAAGGTAAAGGAACCCATAGAAAATGGTATTGCATCTCAGTTGGGCCATGCCAGAAAAATAAATTGTAACAGTGGGTTGATGCAGGTCTATACAGAAAATATGATACTGCTTCTCGGCTAAGCTGTGTCAGGTAAAGCAATCTGTGAAATTGTGTAAAATCACATCACCACAGAAAATGAGATATTGCATAAACAAACTCATTTACAACTGGTATCAGCAGAACAGGGCTGCTCAACATTTCAATACAACTTTAAACACAAGTACTGTACTTCCATCAATTATTGAAAACAGCAGTGTATCCTTTAAGTTTATGGGTAGGGTTAGAACTATTAAGATGAACATACTTCCTGAGATTTATATCCCTTAGATATGCTTAACATATTCATTCCTTGGAGCTGGTTCCATACCTACTCTCCCTCTTATCAAATGTTTTATGGAACAACAAAGCACTGATCCAGGTGTAAAATAAGCTACGACCACAGACCATAAGGGTTTATATTACCTTGCACTTCATGGTTCTAAATAATTCCAATGGAGGTCTTCAGATGAGCCACCATTGACTGGATATGTTCCACTTTGGCATACCATTGAGAATTCATTATGTCGGCAGCTTGGCCTAACTCTGGCTGCACTTCTTCATATCCTCCTGAAAGTCTACCTCATCCCCTGAGACAAACCCCATATGGCTGGTCAATTTGGGCACATGGACAATTTTATCGTGTTTTCAGTTTTGTTTCATCTAAATCTCCTCCTAATCTTTATTTGGCAATCCAATTTTGCATAGGTAAACATCCCATTCCTTTCTTTCTTACAAATTTCACCTTCTCTATGGGTGGATAAGTTGGTGCAAGGTGATAGACTTTTGGATTTTGTTTCATTCAGACATTACTTTGAGCTAAGCCCGATCCTTTTTAATACTTGCAAGTACTTGGAGTGGCAAGGGCTTTTCTTGGAACTCCACCATGGGCTGATTCCTCTTTCCAAAGATTCAGTGAACTAGAATTGACCACTTCTTCCTCACATGCTTGCCAAACTGTATAGTCTATACCTTTCATGGCTCCTTCAACCAGGGTGGCAATTTTTTTCTTCATTATCTATTTTCTCACCTGCCAAGTTCTGATGACCCCCACTCCTTTGGGCTTTACAAGTCCTCCCCAACACCTACCGCTCCTATCCAAGTCACCCCGACTCACATTGCAGCCAGTCCCTGGGATATCCTGGACGTAACTCTTGCTGGTGGGTCCCCTCCTCTGAGGGGAAGGCACCGGGGTGGGGTGGCCAGTGTGCTCACGATAGGGCTCAGAGATGTTACTGAGAGGATGAGGGCTCACTTGAAGGCACTGGAAGTGTCTGTGGGACATAGATCCATCATCCGCGCCACCTGAGCAGTATTTCCGCTTTGGTTCCTCTTCAGAATGCTTGTGTAGTGCCTCCAGTCTCCACTGGGGCCACTACTGAGTGAGCCTTCCCAAACCCACCCCAGGATAGGAAAGCAGTCCATCAGACGCTAAACTTATCCCACCCCAGGACTTCTGGATGCCCCACGTCTGCTCTCGAACCTGGGCTCGCCTGAGAGTGGTTCGAGGTGTGGCGTCCAGGGCCTCAACTCCTCTGCGCCACCGGCCAGCAACCAGGGTGGCATTTTATTGGCAGAATACCTTGTCATTACAATGGACTTCTAAAGATTGGGAAAAGGTTTGAAAGGATGTATATACTGTAAATATGTAAACCAAGATAGACAGGCACATGCAATACAAAATATTGTATAATATGTACAGTACTTTACACCAGTTAGATTAAAAAGAATGGGCCGACTGTCACATTCTAAATGTTCCTGATGTCAGACCGATAATGAGGATGGTACGTATTCCATATTTTATGGACTTGCAAAAGGCTGTTCCTTCTGGTCAGCCATAAAGGCTAGTTTGGATCCTTCTTGGGGTTAGACTACTTATTTATTCCTGAAATATGTTCAGGGAGGACAATGTAATAATATTGCTTCTTCTTACCAGTGTAATTGTATAGCTATTATTACAATTACAGCTAAAATTGCATTTCTCAGGCATTGGACAGATTCCACGGTTCAGTCTTGGGTGGAATGGTATAAGGAGTTATTGACTGCATTGAATTGAGACCTTCCCATAGCCAATGTTAGACTCAGAAGGGACAGCTTTTTGCAAAGTGGGGAACTCTTTATCAATGGTTGCTTTCATTTTAATTTTCAATACTGAGAGCTGTCCACTCTTTGTAACATCCTGTTCTTATATTAGTTATTTCATTTGTCTGTATTCTACATGTTGTTGTAATCATGTGTATTCTGGATGGTTATGACCCATGGCTTTATTTCGCTTCCATAAAGTTGATGGCACTCGGGTGGAGGGGAGGTTTGGGGGCTGATAACTTGACTTGATTTAGATTTTTTTTCCGCTCCAATCAGGGTTGCTTGGGTGGGGATGGTTGGAGGGTAGGTGGTTTGGATTTTTTTTCCTTTTTTTCTTCCCCCAGGTATTATGCAGTGACTAGTGTGGCTAGTTCATCAGATTTTGTGTGACTGTGTTGTATGTTATTTTATGATTGGTCCTATGTAGTGTACTGATGGTTATATTTGTCTTCCTGCTTCACCTTTTGTTTTATGTTCTGTCTTTATTTGAAAATGTTTAATACAGTTTACTTAATTGAAAACAGCAGTACATGGTAACAGTGGAAAGTCTGACCTACATTTTTTATGTTTGCTTGTGCGCATATGCAGAAGCATATTGCAGCAGCTTGCTGCAGTAGCAAGTTGTGGAGGTGCAGCAGTGTTGTGGCCAATGCCAGCAGTCCATTTTGGGGCTGGTGTCTGTGGTGCAAACAGAGGAGCACACTGTCAATGACAGCAGTATTGATCATGCCACTAACTTGAAAGAAACTGGCCTACAATCAGGGACCGCCTCGTCATTAGCAATCAGCTGTTTTTTGCTGGTGGGCAGTCCCTGGTTACAGCAGAGAATTACAACTTGCCTTGTGTGGTGTCCCATTCCAAAAGTCATGGCGGTGGCTATCGCCATTCTCACACTCTCCATGGAAGCCGATTGACAGGTGCCACCACTCACTGTCCCAAGTAAGCCGACAGGGGTGCTCAATCACCCCTGTCAGCATGCCCCTCACCCTTCCATAGTTTATCTGCCAACAGGGTAGCCCAATCCCCATCAGCATAATATCTCCGCATTTGTTTAATGTAACATGGTGACAGCTATTGCGGTCCGCCTCTCACTGTCCCCATGAAAGCTGATGGGGTGCCCAATCTCCCTGTTGTCATGCCCCTCCCAAGTTCATTTGCTGACGGGGAGCCCAGTCCCCATTGGCATAATGCCCCCATTTGTTGTGTGCCAAAGTGGGTGTCCAGTCCTCCTTAACTACAGACCCCACCCCAGCAAGCACTCAGGTGGCATGTTGGGAGCCTACCCAGCATTCCAAACCATCTGTAAAAAAAACCTTCCAGTGTCGTTTTTGTTTTTTGGGCTCTCTGTAAAAGAAAAACAGTCCCTCATTATCTCCAGTGCCCCGCCCCCAACCCACACTCACCCTCTGTGCACCCACCTTCCCACACACTCTTCACCCCATATTTACCTAAGGAGTCTAGCGATGATCTTCTGTGGATCAGAAACACGTCTGCTCTCTTCTAAGCCGACTCCGAACTGAAGAAATGCCGGTAAGCTGTATAATGGCATAAACAGGGTTTTTCCAACTTATTTGGATATTTCGCCATTTTGTGAATTTTGGCACCAAATTTTCAACATGGGGTTCTTGGGGCCCCATCTCATGAATTCAGTGACTAGCATCAGGTTATTTCATCCCCAAAAAGTGATTTTGCAGTCACTGCGTGAAATCACCTTTCGGGATGTAGTAATGAAACAACAGTGTCACTGTTCATAAGGTGGGCTCCCAAAAGCCTATGTTGCAAATTTGGTGAAAAAATCCAAAACATTACTGTTTCATGAGCATGTGTTGCTCAGTTTCCACACACTCATAACTTCACGAATTTTCAATATTTTCAGTCCAGATTTTCAACATTGGCATTTTACACCTCCTTATGAACAGTACAGCTGTCATTTTTCACATCCTGGCTGAAACGTGTTTTCACACTTCTGGCCAGAATAGCATGGTAGCTGTGGGAAATCAACATTTGGGACAGATTAAGAAAATCACAGTGACACTGTTCATGAGCAGAGGTCCCAAAATGCCTATGTTGCAAACTTGCTGACAAAAGTCCATATAATGACTATGTCATGAGCAATGTGCAGTTTCCACACAGACTCATAACTTTGAGAATTTGTAATATTTTCACTTAAGATTTTCAACATTGTCAGTTTTGCACACCTCCTTATGAACAATACAGCTGTAATTTTTCACATCCTGTCCAAAATGTATTTTCGCACATCTGGCACACAGTGGGCAGCTGCTGTGGGAAATCAATGTTCAGGACAGATTAAGAAAATCACAGTGGCACTGTTCATGAGTAGATGTCCCAAAATGCCTATGTTGAAAATTTGGTGAAATAATTATAGTAAATGACTGTGTTATGAGTGTGTATTGTGCAGTTTCCATTTACTCTCATAAATTCAAGCATTTTTAATATTTTCCTCCAGATTTTCAACAGTGCCATCTATTCACACCTCCCTATGAACAGTACAGCTGTCATTTTCCTCATCCTGCTTGAACTGTGTTTTCGCACATCTGGTGCAGAATGGCACGGTCATTGTGAGAAATCAACATTCGGGACAGATTATCAAAATCACAGTGCCACTCTTCATGAGCAGAGGTCCCAAATGCTTTCATGAGGTGGTGGTGGGGCCACAAATGGCCATGTTTAAAATTTGTAGTGCAAGTACCAACAAATGCTTGGGGCATTATGGTTTCAAACCATAACGTTCCACCTCTACAGATTGACAGGCGTCAGAGGTGTGCCTTTGAATTGCCAGCTGTAATGCTCATGCCATCCCACCCCATCCCCACCCTGAAGCCAGTGACAGGCATCAAGGTTTGCCTTGGACTTTTCAGACCCAGAGTTCACCCCATTGTCCCATACTGCATACATTTCAGCGTATGTCCTTATGAAATGGGGTGACTGTAAAGCAGAACACCCCAAGGCACACCTCAACACTTGTTGGTGTCTGCAGGACAGGGTGAGGTGAAATGCTATGAGCATTATGGGTGAGAAACCCAAAGGCACATCCCAATGCCTGCCCATCTCTGCAGGGTGGAGGTGGGTTGGCGTGAGTTCAATGCTTCACTGCCATTCCTATTCTGCATGTGTCTAACTATTGCATATCCAATGCTAATATCAGCAAGCAAACATTTGGCATTGACAAATGCTTGTTTATTCTATTTTAGATTGCCTCTTACCTTGAGTCTTGTATGATAGAAACATAGAATATGTCATCAGAAGAGGACCACTTGATCCACCCAGTCTGCCAAGATAGTCCTTGAACAGTCTTTCTCCAGAGACCCTAACTGGTTTCTGGCGACACTCCTTCTACCTGCATATTTACTAAAATGTTCCCATGTCTATCCAGCACATACTTGAAGACCCTACTGTTTTTGCTGCCACCACTTCTGCTGGTAGTCTGTTCCAGCTGTCCATCACTCTTTCAGTGAAGTAGTTCTTCCTCGAATCCTCTTAACCTTCCCCGAACTTCATCACATGCCCTTTGGTTGTGGTGCTCTTTCTCATTTGAAATAAACTCCCATATTGCACCCTGTTCACTCCCATGATGTACCTGTAGGTCTCTATCATGTCACCTCTCGCTCTCCTCTCTTCCAGGGTGTATATGTGAGATCTCACAGTCTCTCTTCATAGGGCTTTGGATGCAACCTGTTGCCTAATTGGCTTTACAGTAATAAGACTATGTAAGGTTCCAGCCCAGGCTAAGTGACAGTTATTCTACATAACATTAATTCAGACATGTCAGTAGAATGATATACAAAGCACAGAGACATACCAGAGGTAGAAATATTCTACTAATGTTCATCAGCAGGCTCTGAGTTAGACTAACATTCAGGCATTTATTTATACTCTTTACTCCTAACTAATCATATCCTTATGAAAAACTGGAATTCAATATTGAAAAATGTGCTGTAATGCATTTTGATGCCACTAACAGTAAAGCATCATATGTTTTGGGTGAGCAAGTCTTAAAAACACTTCTGAAGTGAACGATCTGGGAATTATAGCTTCAGTTGAACTGAAAACCAAGGACGCTGAGACCAGAGCATAAGGAAAGCTTTCAGGACAAATAAGTATGTATTAAAAAGCATATAACTAGCAGGGACAGAGGGGTGATTTTGTCACTACATAGCATATTGATTATACCACATTTTGATTATTGTGAACAGTTCTGGGTCCATCAACCAAAAATTACATCCATAAACTGAAATGTATACAGTGTAGAGCTACTATGTCGATGAATAGTATGACAGATCTAAGTTATAAAGACAGACTGAAATGTTTAAATTTGCATACCCTGGAATACCAGAGGATGAGAGGGGATTTGTGCTTAGTATTCTGAGTTTTTAACAATGTTGATCTCGGGCCCATCTGGCCATCTGTGCGAGGTCTGAGTACCGCCATCATTAGGGCACACAAATATCAAATTTACTACTCCCTCCCTGAGGTCCACCCATCAAGAGTTGGAATATTTAGTTGTGGCACAGCCCCCATGCAGGGGAGGTGCAGGGGTGCAGCCCCCAAGATATAAAACAATCTGCAAATTTAAACTTTTTGCACTAATAACAGGTGCACTAAACAGGTACATTCTGTGGTTCAACCAATCTCTGGGATAGCATAGGCCTAGAATTAAAAGCATGTCTATATAACACAAGATCTCATGTGCTCCAACTAAAAGGGCATGTAATTCGTATAGAAGAAAGAGCAACTTGGTTCTCAGAGAGACTAATTTCAGTATGGTATAAGTTACCCTTGAGATAGTAGGTTGTAGAACAATACATGAATATAAAATAAAGCTAGACAACTATTGCCTTGAAAATAAAATCTCTGGGTATTTTTATATATATGCACTTTATCCCTCCAGGCAACCAAAGGCAGGTACTTCTACCTCTGCTCTGCCACCTATGTCCATCTACCACTCCCACCTAGTACTGCTGAGCCCTTGTCCCCATGGATTTTCCCCATGGTGGGATTGGGAAGAGGAAGGCTGTCCTTACTCAGGGTTCATCATCCAGACTGGGGCTTCTGTGATCCAGGAGTAGAGTGGAAGCTGGTTAGCAGCCAGGGAATCACTTAGGCTGCCGTTGTCTCCATTTTTCCATCCCTCTCCTTGGCAACCATGAACGCACATGTGTGGAGGTGCATGTGTCCTACATAGTCTTGTTCTGTGCCACCCTAACTTCACTACTGCCCCAACTAAGAAGAGGGCAATCCTCCCAGCAGGAAAGAAGAGCAGCCCATCAGAGGCTTGATGCTCTCCACCCCTTCCAACCCCCGGTAACCTATGCTCATTCCTGAGCCTGGGTCATCAGCGAGGTGTGGTATCCTGCACCTCAACTCTCACTGCCACAGGGCCGCCAGATGGTATGTTTTTAAAGCATATTGAGCACATGAGGATAAACTGTCCACTCAGCTCAGAACTACCTATGAACCAATGAGGGTCACAGCTGCAGATGTCTTCATAGTTGAATAGTCTGGTACATTTCACAAACTATAACGACAAAACTTATTTAACAATTATACAATAAGTCATTTCAACCTAAGTATTGAAGGATATATACGATGTTCACATATCTTGGAAGGAAAGCAACTTCCTAAGTATCTCAGACTCAAAATTTACTTAAATTCACTTTATTTAGAAAGAAGGCTGTCTCACTGTTTATGAGTGTGAAGGTCATTCATTACATCACTCTGCTTGGAAATTTCCCTATGGAAAGACTAGCTAGAAACAGAATCATATTATACAGCACATAAAAATGCCAAGAGATATAAAATGGAAGACTGTAACAGCCACATTGGTTTGATCAGTACAGAAAATAATCACCACACAAGGCAACATTTGCTATTTACAGTGCACAAACCATTGGCCAATTTTAACTGCCCTCCTCTGAGCTACCTGTGCCCTATATAAGTCCGTTTTGAGATGCAGCCTCCTGAACTGAACACAGTACTGGATGCAATACTCTTGTGGGATCTCACCATCAACAATACAGTGGCAACACCACTTCTCTTCTCCTCCTTCTGGAGATATCGCTCCTTTGCATCCCAGCATCTGCCTGGCCTTGTCTTCTGCTTTGCCACACTGTCCTGCAACTTTGTGGTCATCAGATATGATAATCCCAAGGTTTCTTCTTGCTTAGTGACTGTCAATATCTCATTCCCATCCTATGCTTAGCTTCTGGGATCCTGTGCCCTAGGTGCATTATTTGCTACATTTTGCATTGAAACTAACTGCCATGTTCTTGGCAACTTTTGAGTTTCCAAGGTTGCTGTGCATTCTCACCACCTTCATAAGTTTCCACTCTATCACAGATCTAGGTGTCATCTGCAAAAGGCATACCTTCCCTTACAGGTCTTATGTACTGTCACTTATGAAGACATGGAAAAGGACCAGTCCCAGTACTAAGCCAAGTGGCACCACACTAATCTCTCTTCCTCCTCATTAGACTGAGTGTTGTTAATCACCACCTTCTGTCACCTATCCATTTACCAGTTCCTTATCCAATTCAACACTTTGGATCCCACCTTAGACTGTTTAATTTCTTTTGCAGACTTTTGGCACAGTGTTGAAGATCTTGCTAATGTCCTGATAGGTCACGTCCACTGCCTTGCCTGATCTGTTTCCAGGTCACCCAGTCAAAGAACCCAATCAGATTTTCCTGGCATGAACTCCCCTATGAATCCATACTGCCTTTGGTCTTGTAGCCCACTTGATTCAAGATACTATCCTATCCTTTAACATGGTTTCCATTAATGTCCCCACCACTGATGTAAGACTGACCTGTCTATAGTTGCTGGCCTTCTCCTGCTGCTGCTCCTATGAAGAGGGACCACATCTGCTCTTCTCCAGTCCTCCAGAACCACACATTTTTCCAGAGAGCTGTTAAATAATGCCATCAGTGGTGCAGCTAACACCTTTTAAGTTTCTTTAGTACCCTTGGGAGTCTCACATCTGGTTCCATAGCCTCGTCCACTTTCAGAGCTGCAAGTCTGTTTAGGACAATTTCTTTGAAATGGACTTGGGTCCACCTCCCATACCCAATGTTCTGGCTTCTCCATGGTAGTCCATCCTCCTCACCTCCACTAGAAGACTGGCAGAAGTATCTGCTCAGGATGTCTGATTTTCTTGATCCTCTTCTGTGCATTCTTCCTGCTGGCCTCCTTATCCTCAGTACCCCTCCTCTTGCTTTCCTTCTCATTTATGTACTTGAAACAAGCATTTTTCAATGCGAATATTTGCCTGCTGGCATTGGCAGTGGTAGTGTAGAAGTTACAGAGCTGCGTAATAGGAATGGCAGTGAAGTATTGAACTGAAGCCAACACCTACCACCATCCTGCAGAGAGTGACAGGCATTGGGGTGTGCCTTTGGGTCGTCAGGCATAACAGCCAAGCCATTTCACCACATCCCACCCTGCAGACACTGACAAGTGTCACGGTGTTCCTTGGGATCTTTGGCCTTATGCGCACCCCATTCCATTAGGAAATACGGTGAGATGGGTGTGATAGGAGAATGGGATGAACTTTGGGGTCAAGAGTCCAAGGCATACCTCAAGCATCTCACTGACTGCAGGGTGCAGAATGGTATGAGCATTACAGGCAAGAATCCCAAGCCACAACCCTGATGTCTGTCATTCTCTACAGGGTTGGGCATTATGGTTTGAACCCAAATACCTCAGGCATTCATTGGTATTTTCACTCCAAATTTTCAACATGTTTTTTGACCCCACCTCATAAACAGTGGCAATATCAGTTTGCTAGCGAAGCTGCTTATGCTAGCGATTACGGCATTTAGCACCAGAGGTGCAAAACATTCCAAACAAGATCTAAAAATGACAGCTGTACTGTTCATGGGGAGGTGTAAAATGGCAATGTTGCAAATCTGCAATAAAATATTAAAAAAACTGGTGGAGTCACGAGTACATAGAAACTGTGCAATGCACACACGTAATATAATTAGGTTGGGGAGTTTTTACAGCAGATAGTCAACTCAGGCATTTTGGTGCCTCCGATCATGAACAGTGTCACTGTGATTTTCTTTATCTGTCCCGAGCGATGATTTCCCACAGCGACCACGCATCTCTCGCTGAAAGTGTGAAAACACACTTTGGCCATGTTGTGAAAATGACAGCTGTACTGTTCATAAGGAAGTGTGGAAAAATGCCACTAGTGAAAATCTGGACTGAAAATATTACAAAGTCATGAACTTACGAGGTGCGTGGAAACTGTGCAATGCGCACATACACACAGTCATTTTATGGACTTTTGTCACCAAATTTTCAACATAGCCATTTTAAGACCTCTGCTCATAAACAGTGTAACTGTGATTTTCGTAATCTGTCCCAAACATTGCTTGTACACCAACAGCACCATTGTGCGCTACATGTGCTGAAAACACATTTTGGGTGACATATGAAAATGGCAGCTGTACTGTTCATAAGGAAGTGTAATAAAATGGCAATGCTGAAAATCTGTAGTGAAACTATTAAATTGGAAACTTACGAGCATGCATAGGAACTGCGCAACGCACGCCGTAAACAGTCATTTTTAGGAATTTTTTACCAAATGTTCAACATAGCCATTTTAAGACATCTGCTCATGAACAGTGTCACTGTGATTTTCTTAATCTGTCCCATACATGATTTCGCATATTGACTACGCCATTGTAGCGCCTATGGGTGGAAACACGCTTTGGGTGAGATGTGAAAAATGACAGCTATACTACTCATAAGAAGGTGTGGTAAAATGACAATGTTGAAAATCTGGAGGAAAATATTGAAAATTTGTGAACTTACAAGCGTAGTAGGAACTGCACAATGCACGCTTGTAAAACAGTAATTTTAGAATTTTTACCAAATTTTCAACATAGCCATTGTAAGACCTCTGCTCATGAACAGTGTCACTGTGATTTTCTTAATTGTCCTGGACACTGATTCCACACACCGACTGCACCATTGTGTGCTACATGGGCGGAAACACGTTTTGGGAGAGATGTGAAAATGACAGCTGTACTACTCATAAGAAGGTGTGGTAAAATGGCAGTATTGAAAATCTGGAGTGAAAATATTGAAAATTCGCGAACATACGAGCATGCGAGGAACTGCGCAGCACGCTCGTAAAACAGTCATTTTTGGAATTTTTCCACCAAATTTTCAAAATAGGTTTTGAGAGCCCACCTTATGAACACTGGCAGTGTCGTTTCGTAATCGCTCCAGAAAGTGATTTTGCACAGTGGCTGCAAAATCACTCTTTGGGCCTGAGTAATGCCATGACAGTGCAAGAATTCATGAGGGGGGTCCCAAAACCCCATTTTGAAAATTTGGTGCAAAATTCCAAAAATACCTGAGATATGCAACAAAGTTGAAAAACCCTATCTATCCCATTATACAGCTTACCGGCATTTCCCAGTTCATGGTCATCTTTGCAGAGTGCAGATGTTCCCGGTCCACGAATCGTCGCGCTGAGCTCGGAGGTAGGTATGGGGTGAGGGGGTGGGGAGGTGGGTGCGCAGTGGGTGGGTGCAGGTTGTGGAAGGGGGCCAGGGAGAAGCGCAGAGGGACAGTTTTTAATTTTCAGGGTTTTTTTTTCAGTGACAAAGCAGGACGTTTGCCACACTGGGGTAGGCTCCAGCATGGCTCAAGAATGGCTGGGGAGGCCATGGAGCCGACTGGGGATTGGGCACCCCATCAGCCATATGATCAGTTGCCACACTGGGGTGAGCTCCCAGCGTGGCACCCTGTACTCTGGGGTGGCAGGACAGTGGAGCCGACGGGGATTGGGCACCCCGTTGGCTATAGCATGAGTTGCCATGCTGGGGTGGGCACCCAGCATGGCATGTGGAAGGCTTTGAGGGGAGTGCAGCACAAGCCGATGGGGATTGGGCAACGCTGTCGGCTATACATGTGTGCCTGGGGGTCAGCATGCAGTATGTGTGTGCATTTCTGTGTGTGTGTGTGTGGAGAGCTGCGCATGAGCAGGCGCTATCTTATCACTGCTCACTGAAGCGTGGCTCACCCTTTCATCTGTATGCCACTGCATTTTGGAGCTTGTTATAGAGAGCTCCAGCATGCATTGGTGGACTGGGGCCCTGCCAACACACTGACTGAATTGGTAGAGGGGTGACACCTCAAAACTTCGGATGATGGCACTTATGTTTCTTGCACATGCGTGCAAGCAAATATAAAAGTCTTATCCTTTTGTCTATACCTTTGGCTATCCTTTCCTCTGTCTGCACCATTCAGGGCCATTGCTAGGATTTTTTAAGGGGGTTCTTTTTTTTGAGTCTGTGATTTCTTCAAAAAGCTGGGAGTCTTTGGGCCCTAGAGGCTCTGTGGTGCATTTTGTGGCTTATTTTGAAGCTAAATAACTCATATATGGGCTCTCCTCCCCTTTCTCTAAGGAAAAGTATCATTATTATCTGGCTGTCTGCAGGGTGAAACCATATATGTATTCAGTACCTGAGGCTAGCACATTATCAGCATCTTGCTTGCCTCAGGTACTGAATACTTATATATTCACCCTGCAGCCAGTCAGATAATCTTCCACACAGCAAGGGATACAACCATATACATATTCAGTACCTGAGGCCAGCAAGATGCATAGGAAACACTCTCATATATATATTACTCTGTTAATGCAAGTAAATGGCTAAAGCCAAGGCAAATCACATGACTGATTTTCTGCTGGGTTGTTTGTTAGAATAGTTCCCTAAATACACAAACCATACCAGGATAGACAGTCTGACACACAAATCAGTCACACCCATGACAATGAGCTCCAAAAGTCCAAAGATGTTGCTGCACATAAACTGCAGACTGGGACCACCAGCACTACACTTGGGTGGTGGAGCCAGCTCTTAGCGTTGACTGTTACCCTTTAAGTAGTTTGTGTAGATTACGGCACCTGAGCCACAATCCCCTAATTCAACAAAGTAACCCACCACCTCAGGAATAGTGGGGTATTAAAAACAATACACCTGAGAGGTGGGGTATGAAACAACATGAAATCCCAGGGTCCACACCGAGACCACTAAGATGCTAAAATCCCAGGTAATCTCCATTCACACAACATTGCCAGAGATGTGGGAGGGTAGGCGAACTAATCGTAGCACATGAGTAAATGTCTTTGCTTCTATAGCCTCTTATTGATAATGTATAACATTATTTTATAGAAAACACACCAATGCAGTGGCATCATTAAACAATAACACTGCATCAGCACACAGAATGAACCTTTGCACAAATTATCTACACACAAAACAGGTAACTGGCACATTGGTAACTTTTCACATGTAATTCAGCACTAGAGATTGGTTCTGTCTAAAATTCAGAAGCCAGGTCATACCTCTGAACCGTTTGTCACTGAAATGAGGAACATAGATGCTCAACATGAGGGTCACTAAACATAAAATCCTCAAACATGGAGAAACAAGCTCAGAACAAATGTGAAAACCATGGTGTTTATTTGTATTTCACTTTTAGCATCCTAGAATATTAGTATTGGGTACTTAGACTGTATGTATTAGGTCACTTTATACACTGTATTATTTTTGCATACATGCACTTTGTATGCTTATATTCATATCATGAGTCCTGACAGGACCTCCTTGTAAGTGAGAGTGCTCAATTGAGTTTTCCTGAAAATAAATTTGAACTTGAATTGAATATTATGACTTTTGCTTTGGTGTGAATTGCAGCACATTCTTTGTGTGGATAGCACCTCTTCTATGAGGGATGGAGAAAGATATAGCAATTTTAAGGGGTAAAATGAGCAAAGTCCCTCTTCACTAGGGACGGGCTTGAGAGCAAGATGGTCACATGGCACAGTTGAAAGCCTCTGTAATGCCATCACAGAGCAATCTGTATTGACAGTGGTGGATGTTTAATTTAGGTAAGCGTAGCTGACCCTGTGTTCATAACACTCCTGCTCTTGGATACAGATCAGAGGGTTTAAGTACAAAAGTACCTGATGACATCAGCCAATGTCAACATCGACTCATCTAATACCAAAGACTACACTGACATAATAACAACACAATGTATGTGTAAAACATGCTAGCAGTGCATATAAAGGCAAATACAATGTGCCACATACAAAATATATAAAACACACATATTTCAATACCATACACTTAGATAAAAATGTTGTTTTACATCCAAAGGGACGTAAACTGTAGCTGCCAGAAAAGCAGGTCAAAACACTAATGCTCTTGTGACTTAAAGAATAGTCACAATATAAAAGTGGGTGAGAATAGGTGTCCACCAGGTCAGTTTTTGCTAATTATTTTATTGAATGTACAGTACCAACCTCATTCATGGCGCATTGCTCAAACCTCCAAGTTATATTACAATCTCAATGATAGCATGACATTGAGTAAAGCAGGGCACTGCTAGAAATTACATATTGCATGACAGCTTGATAATCTGTAAAACCTTTGTAAACATGATACAGAAATTCGGTAGCAGTACAGTCTACACAATTAAGGCAGTAAGCTATGAGCCTGGATAACCAGCAAACCTGGATTTGAAACCTGCAACATCTGCTTACATATTGTGTGAACCTGTGCAAGTCACTTAACCTTCATGTGCTCCTGGGACACACATTGACATGAGCTTTGGCTTAGTTTGCCTTCCCAAGACAAAATGCTATAAAAATTAAAACAAAAGTAAGTGAAACTAGGACCCCACTTAAAACAGTATGCTAAATCAGAGCCTAGCTATCATGCGTGAATGCATTTTTTAATTTATTAAAGCAGGAACTTGCTGAAAACAAGACAGCATGGTGGAGAGGATTTAGACCTGGTCTCCTGATTCAGAGCCACCACAGATATTTACAATAAGCCAGGGCTGCAATCCAGTACAGACCAGCTGAAGGGTCTTTATCAAAGAGATGGGGGGTGAACAACGCCACAACTGAGCTGCATCTATATAGTACTTTAATAGTTTAATTTAGGAACCGTGTCTCCCAATTGGAGGATGGTGAAAAAGAAATATTAGTTCAGCCTGTGGTTCTCTTTCTGCCCCTTCATTCCTCTTAGTTCTTAAACAACATCCTCATCCAATGAAGCTGGACTACAGCCCACTGACAGTAACACTGATGGGAGTCCTCTGCCATGCAGAAAACAGATATCTGAATAAAGTCATCTCTTGCAAGTCTGGGTATGTTGCTTAAACACCAGCATGCAAGAGTGGGGGAGGGAGCAGAGAAGAAAGGGGGAAAAGAGAGGGAGAAAGAGAGAGAGACAGACAGACAGACAGAGAGAAACCTGACACAACTGAGCTACAAAGAAGAGATGCTACTAGCCTGTGGGTTGTTGTCCTGTCCCCTTGTTCGTCTTAACTTCTGTAACCCCTAGGTGGCACTAACCAAGGGCTACTACCCTGCCTGCTTGGCTAGTAGCAGGTTAAGGTGCCTGGGTAACGAAATGAGTGCTCCACCTAGAGGTCAGGGTTGTTAGTGGTCAAGTTAACCTGGGCACAGCCATCCGGGACACTGTAACCCCCCATTCCCTTCTAGTGGTCTGAACAATATACGATAATTACTTACAATGACCTTATTCACCAGGCAATTACCCACACTGTTTGTACTTACCACCAGGGCTGGTTCCTTTAGCTTGACTCTGGGGACAAGGTTAGCACGCAAGTAGCAACAGTACAATACTTTTAGTACAAACTGGAACCACAGTCAGGTTAAATGCATACAAAGTTAAATCTGATTTATTCAGGGACTTGAACAAGAGAGGACGTAAACAGGTTGATTTACTTAAAGCTATATTAATCAGACAGGTACACATGCAGTTCAGAGTCCCTACACATTACACACTTTGGGTACCCAGGTAGGAAGACGGTGGCTAGCCAGGAAAGTTGCAGCTGGTTGGGGCCCTGTGATGAAAGAAAGCAACATGCTCAACACACACTATTTGTAATCTGGAGCGGAGGCTCAGTTCGTGAAGAAAAGCAACAAGCCAATCAGATGACAACACTTTTAGATTTAACTGTTGTTGCAAGGAGCTACCCTGAAGTTCACTCATGATGCCCAATACTGGACACAGGCAGGATGAAATTGAGACTGCAGGCTGTTGAGCTGGATGCCCGAGAAGCAGGACCCATAAGAATCACTGAGGCATCATTCCTGTTCAAGGCATTGAGCAGGGGCTGATCCCAGACTGGTCTCTCATCGATGATTTTCTCTGCGTAGCAGGTATTCTGGCTGAGCCAGTGTAGCAGGGCCCAGGAAAATGGAAATGGATATGGATTCAGTCCATGGAGCTGGATACAGCTCCAGCAAGCAAAACACAGTTCAGATACAGTGGGGAATCAAATCACAACTCACTACAAGCACATAGCACATTCACATGTAAGGAAATTCCACTGAACCAGGCAAATGGCTCTTCAATGGCAATTACAGAGTCTCTGCACAATCCAGGAGTTCAGAGGAAGCTGAAATTCTGACAGGTCGATTGTATTCAACAAATCTTCGGTCTTCTTCAGGTTAAAGCCTGGTCACAATTCAGTGGCTGAATTCATTCTCCAAATTCGGATTCAGTCCGAAGAAAAGCACGTTCCCTCCTCAGGACAGCAGGCAGGCATGCAGTCCAAACTCAGGCCTTTCCACAGTTCTCCCATGTGAATCCACCATGCATTGGTATCGAACTATCTTGAGCTGTTACTTCTTCACTTTCCAACTCAGATCTAACTGAAACTGCAAGCAGTGTGGGAGTTTCCAAAATCCAAAGGGTTCAGTTGGCTGATCTGTCTGTCAGTCACAAATAGGGCTCCCTCAAGGTTATTTTAGGTGCCAAAAGCCCAAAACTACAATTCCTACAAGTTTTGGGGTCCACCAAGCCCCTGTAGGCAGGCTCTATTTTAGAGTCCCAAATGTACTGATTGGCCCAGTTCAGCAGTCCAGGACCAAGATGATGGAAACAAACAGAACTGTCCATGCTGCAAAGAAGGTAGGTTAGAACAAACTGCAATATTATTACTACTCTAACAAATGATCAGCAAACAAGTACATCTTCTAACAGAGCTCCCTCTCAGATTAATTATGACTGCAATCCAGGCAGCTCTTAAGAGACAGTACACAGAGGCTATATAGACACTCTCTGGCAATACATTTAAACTGCAAAACGCAGGACACCCGCCTGGCAGCAAGCATTTAAGCAAGCTCAAGGAAGACATTTTGGGGACCCCATTTTGTAGGGGATTACATTTCTGAGCAGTATCCTCTTCCTTGAAGCTGCCCCCGCCCGACAGCAACACCAATGGGATTCCTCTGACATTCGGAAAATAGACAAATGAGAAAAGACATCTGTCTGAAAACCTGGGCATGCTGTTTACATATCACAATGCACAAGGGGAGGAGACTTTAACATGTTTTAATGATGACTGAGATCAGATGCATTTTCTTTAAAACAGTCAGAATGGGGGTCACGTGATGAGCTTGGCATGAGAGGACATCTGCCGTGTTGCTCCTGGGCCTAACTACTTTAAAAGCTATAAAACCCCATTTGAATTGCTGCAGTTGACCACTTTTGGTGCTTTAATTGGTGAGGTGCTCCTGAGTGACTTTTGGCTATAAAATATTGTGGATTGAGAGAGTTGTACTGAAATTTCTCTGCCTAAGTGGTAAATCGGATGGCGGTGCGAGGCCTTGTTAAAGCACTGAGATGGAGGCTGAAGATCATGGAACCCCTTGCAGCGAGAGTGCCTCAGTTAAGGGTTGAAATCGCAATCGCCAGAGCGACAAGAACAAATTTACAAAATAGACCAGAACAAGAAGGGGATACACCAGGCGTAGATGACCTAACGGAAATAAAACAGTTACCGAGGCCTGGTTGCTGATTTTTCTACAGTGAAACCAGTGCTGCAGTCGCTGGCACAGAGAATGGGAGATGTGGAAGCGAGAGTCTCCTTGCAAGAACGGAAGGTGTCCACAATAGATCAGGAGCTGATTTTAGCCTGCAAGCAGATTAAAAAGTTAGAAGACTGAATGGATAACCAGGAGTCCAGAAGTCGAAGAAATAATCTTATCCTTGCAGGGTTACCAGAGAAGCCTAGGGATCGAACTGTGTTACTTTTATGCAGGAACTACTACTCAAACTGTTGGGTCTCATGCCATATGGAGATGCATATAATCTGGAGTGGACGCATAGGGCTCTAAGAGAAATGCCCCACCAGGAGCGAGACCCAGAGTGTTAATCATGAGGTCCTTAAATTATAAAGAGAAATCACATGTGTTAGCGACTGCTCAACAGAACAAAACCTTGCAGTACAATAGTGCTTCCTTGTGGCTATTTAAGACCAGACACCCTCAGTGAGGAGAAACAAAAGAATATGCTGATATAAAGAAGAAGCTGTATCTTGGGCATCAAATTTAGGACGCAATGCCCTCTGCACCTGACTGTTCATCTTCAAACAGGGAAAAAGATATTTGACTGCTAGGGCTGCAATGTAAGGTCTCGGTTCGAAAGTTACCAGCTCTTTTTCAAACTACAACTTGAGTCCCTGCAGAAAGAGGGAGAAGTGCTCTGTTTAATCGCTCATTGTGGGGACCTGAGATAAGTAGATTAGCAATGGAGATTTCGCCTGTTGCCTTTAGCAGCATATGTCTGCAAATTTATTTTGAACTCGGGCGAGTGTTTTGAATTTAGGGGAGGGGCTACCCTCAAAAGTGAACTTGACTTGGACATTGGGGAGCATGTGGAGGATGGATACCAGGTGGCAGCTACTGAGGGGATCAGGAATGTTCAAAGTTTCTTTTGATAGGCAGTTAGGGGTTAATGGAGTCCCTGTTTATGAAGGAGAAATTCTCTATCACCTCATGGGAAATTACATAAGCAAATGCATGGGGATAATGGGAGTCTTTAGTGGTCAGGTACATTTATGGACTGCCTGGTATTCATATAGGGGCTGGGAGTTAGTTATATTCTGGTTGGGCAACTCATGATCTTTTGTGGCAAGTGGCCAGCTGAGAGACCTGTAAAGGTAATTGTATAAGTTAACTTTGCAAGGTTTAGAAGTTTAATTTAGGTATTAAATAAGCTGATAGGATATGCTTGTGGGGAATTATATGCACGAGGCGAAGGGAAAGCTGGAGTAGCTAATTGATTGTAGAGGGTTAAAGATAGATGGAGCAGTATGGGATATGTTGATGGGCTTGTGGACTTGGGAGCACACTGTAAAGGGCTCATCAATGAACCGTGTTTCTTTAGTAGGGCGATCTTGGGATATGGGGTTGAGGTGGGGTGTGGGAATCTGGAAAGAGAGAGAGCACATATTGCACAGGAGAGAGAAGCTAAACTAGAGATAGTTATAATAGCTGGACAGGGAATCTACTATGTTGGTGTGAAAAGTCTAGTATAAAAATTATCTCATGGAATGTAAAAGGTCTTAGGGTTAGACATAAAAGAATGGTAATCATGAGACACATTGAGCAAATGGGGGTACATATTGCTGCATTACAAGAAACTCACTTGTTATCGGAAGAATTGACTCAGTTAAAGAGGAGGTGGGTGAACCAGGTATATGGAGCAGGTAAAGAAACAGCTTCAGGTGGGGTAGTGATTTTAATTGGGAAAAATTGTCCATATATTATTGAAAAGGTGATGGTCAGAGAGAATAGCAGGGGGATATACCTTTCAGGTACTATACTGGGTAAAGAGTTTTCAATTATATCTATATATGGCCCACACCTCTAACCCTCAGTTTTTAGCTTCAGTGGAGGGATATTGCTTTGTTAACATTACATCCTCTTATTCTGGCAGGGACTGAATCTTTGTCTAAATGATTGGGAGGATAAAATACCACCATCCAGAAGTCCCTTATCAGTGGCTCAGGTGGCTATGTTCAGATTATTAGAGGTTTCAGCATTAACAGATCCTATAGGACCCATGCAGCTGGAGATAATATGACATTTTATTTCGCTGCACATAAGAGTTACTCCAGAATAGATTTTTTGGTCCAGGGAAGCACTTAGGTAGGTCAAGGAGATAACTACTAAGTGCAGGATTTTTCAGTTCATTCCCCAATTCAGCTGACCTGGGAACCAGAGAAGATTCCCTCTTGACCTTATAGATGGAGGTTAAATTACTTCCTTTTGCAGACACTACAATCCAGAGTAAATTGGAAGATACTTTACAGGATATTATACAGAATCAATTACCTACATTACAAAACAAGGGGGTAGCTTGGTTTACATGTAAGGTGTATTGTACTAGGGACAGTGTGGGTTATGATGTAAGGTGAAACTGTATGAGAAGAGCAAAGGAGGAATTTTTATTGGGGGCTATTGACTCTCTGGCACCACAGAAGGAACTTGGGAAGTAGACCCTGAACTCCAAAGCTTACGACTGGAGATGGCTGACATTACCTATAGTAAAGTGGAATTATGGCTTGAAAAATTCAAGCTAAATACTTGATGCAAGGTGATGTTCCTGGGCATTTGCTGGCAGCCAAGGTCAAAGAGTGGGAAGCTAGTAGACTAATCTCAGTTATACAACAGGGTGGGGTTTTTATTACAGACCTCAACAAATGGCGGATGCCTTTGCGTCCTACTATAAAGAAATTTGTCAGTCACAGCAAGTGGTTGGGGAAAAGGAAATTAACACATTTCTAGATGGTATTTCTCTACTGGTCCTAGAAGTAGATCAAGCTAAGGAGTTAGCTGCATTGATTAGAGGAGATAATAAGCGTTGATTCAGGCATTACCTCTGGTAAGGCTCCAGGGCCAGATGGCCTTATGTGCAATTTTACCAAGTGCATTTGCATACTATACTTCTCTGTTAACAGATTTATTTAACAGTATAATGAAGGATGGAGTGCCCCACCCACTGTTTATACTAGGCTTATATTATGTTGGTTCCTAAACCAAATAAACCTAAAGATTTACTTGGTAGCTATAGACCCATATCTTTGATGAATCAGGATATTAAGATTCTTACAAGGATTCTAGCCAATAGAATCCTGAATATTGCACCAAATTTAATAAGTCCTGAGCAGGTGGATTTTATGCCGGGAGGGGCACATAATGTCTTAGAAAATTACATCACATATTTAGTTTTGCCCCGGACTCCCAATTACCTTAGCTTTGATATCTCTGGATGCGAAAAGGCTTTTGTAACCCTCCTATAAATGGGGGTCCCTAGAAACCTTCCTCAGAGCTTGCCTAAATACTCCCTGCCTAACTGGAGGGCAGTGTAAAGCCGCTAGATGTGGGCATTGTGAGTGCTTTTGAAGCCTCTAGTACTGTTTCTTTAAGAGTTGCCTGTTCGCAGGCTCCAGTGGTTTGTACAAGGGGACTGGGGTTTCCTGCTCGAATACCACCTGAGCTGCAGTGAAATTGCTCCAAATTTGTAGTCGCTGTAAGCTAAAGGAGCCCTTTTGATAGATGTAACTGTTTGGCTGTAATTATTTAGAGTGTCAGTGAAATTACAGTTTGTCTCACCTGCTTTCATTTCAGCTGGGATTTTGTGTGCTTGGACCCTCCATTTTGGACCTGGACTATTGAACTGGGCCAATGGTGAGTGAGGGTAACTAAAATGGAGACCATTTGAGCCAACCAGAATCAGGACTTATTTTGGAGCCGGTTGGCCATAGGGAGATACCGTCATTAATTCTGGGATATGGAGTTCTGGACTTTGACACCTTTGCACCAATGGGGGCTGAAATAAGTGACTGGCATCTGCAGCCCACCAATGGGATTGGATGGTGCCCGAACTGAGAGCCATTGCCCAAACTGCCAAGGGGCAGAGTCGTCATGGTTGTGAGCGAGGAAGGAGCTCTGGCTCCCGCGCTGTTGAGCTTTCGTGTGGGAAAGCGTGTAGAAGGCCAGATTTCGTGGTTTGAATGCCAGTAAGTGTCAGACTAAATCCATGAGGCAGTGGTCAGAGAAGGCTGTGCAAAGTGCAGCTACCTACCAGGCTCACCCTAGAGAACTGGAGAATCTGTTTCAATCGCCGGTCTGTCAGGACAAGTGAAGCTGCATCATTTGGACCTGGTGTTCTGTAGCGGAAGCAATCGGGATTATACAGCAGCTGCCTGGTATGGTACTTCATCTGCTTTAATATACAGTAAATGTGTGGAGAAGTGTTTGAATTCCAGGCTCGGTCCTGTGAGTGGTTTGAGAGTGATCTTTCTGCTGGAGTCGTGAGTACTAAATCAGGGTAGCTCCCTGTCAGATATTCATAGTGAGGGCAAGATTTGTCTGGCTACTTTACTGACTACACAAACTGAGCCTGCTGGCTCTACTTAATCTTCTTAGGAATCAGATGCTTGTTTTCTGAGTCAGGGCCCCAACCAGTTGCATCAAGAGGCTAGCCTTCTATTGCCTGGGTACCCAGAAACAGTGACTTATAGGTTAGGCCTGTGCACAGTGCCCTAAATATATACATATACATATACATATATATATAAATATGTGTATATATATACATATATATATATATTAGAGTGGTAAGCTAATTAACCTGATTTCCCTAGTCCTTGTTATACCCCCAGAATAAATCAGATTGATTGTTTTGCAAAAGTATACTGACTGATCTGTGTGTCTATGTTGAATTACTGTACAGGTGGCCATTGTCTAATTGCATCTTACTTTACAGGGGTCCCCAGAGCCAGCTGATTGACCCAAGCCTGAGGGCAAGTATATATTGCAAGGGTACTGTGTTTGACCTGTGGGCCACTAGTGGGAAGAAAGGGGGTTGCAGTGACCCAGAGGGCTGTGACCAAGTCATATCAGGCTGTCTTAACCCTGACCTCTGGGTGGAGGCACCCCATCGGATCCAGGCCCCTCAATCTGTTAGCAGCAAGTCAGGCAGGGTAGTAGCCCTTGGGAAAGTGCCCTGGGGTTACACTTTTATAGGGTTTCTCATCCATTTCTGTTTGCCACTATGGAGAGGATGAGTTTTCCAAAGGGCCTTCTTAGAGGAATCAGAAATTTATACTCGCTCCTATGGCCAGGGTAATGTGTAATGGGTATATTTCTTCAGAATTTTGGTTGGGCAATGGAACAAGGCAAGGATGTCCCCTATCGCCAATGCTGTTTAATATATATTTGGAACCATTATTAATTGCTCTTAAAATGATGTTAGCATTAAGGGGATCTCGATTATGGAGTGGGAATTAAAATTCACAGTGTATGCAGATGATATTCTTTTGCATCTTGCTAATCCTGGGGTAAGTTTCCACAAAACAGTTGAACTTATAAGCCAATTCTCTAAAGTGTCAAATTATAAACTAAACTTGACTAAGACACAGATTCTTCCCCTGACACCCCTGTGTGTGTAGAGCTGACTTGGCTCAATGCAAATACACTGGGTTAGAGATCAGTTAAAATATTTGGGAATATGGATTGCTGCTTGTTGGGAGGATGTGCTGCGATGAATCTGAATAAAGTGCTGGTGGTAATAAATGGAGATATGCTTAAATGGAATAGCGTCCTCTAAATTTTGAGGCTAGGTTGGGCCTAATTAAAATGATTCTGATACCAAGAGTATTGTATCCGGTCTATTTAGGCCTTATAATATCCCCAAAATTTGGTTCATTAAAATTAGAAGAACACTCTCTGAGCTTCTAGGGAATTCAAAGCCCCCAGAAGAAACATAAGGTGCTACATTTGCCACAGATTGGGGGTTGAAATTGCCTGACTTACACCTGTATTATGTAGTGAGTCAATTGGGTATTATGAGTCTCTGGGTTCAAGGAGGAGGAGGAGGAATCATATACTCCAATATAGCTTAAGATGGTGAGGCAGTTGTTAAAAGAACTTAGCATAACGCCGGAGGCATTGCTCTTTGCCGATCTGGGAAAATACTTTGTAAAGCAACAGGGACTCCAATTGAAAAACTGCAAGGATGGTGGATGTTTTTTCACCTTCTCAGAGAAAGAAACAGGTGAGGTCTTTAGATCAGCCGGTGTTAGCAAATCCCAATTTATTGATTGGGGTAAAGTCATTACTAGATGTTGGGCAGCACAGTTAGAGGGCCTTGCATTAAGGGATATTATGCTAGACAATAAGGTTGTACTTCCGGGAGATGTGAGTCCATGCATTTTTTAAAAGAATACAGCTGGTCAAAATGTTGGAGAAGGTTGGGAAAGACCTGGGGGTTCACTGACAAATCATTTTACCTGGGAAAATTTTTCTGCATTAAATCTATTTTCTAATTATTTATCCAAAGCACATAAGGCATTATTAGACTATCTCAGTCCGAAGTCCCCAGTTAAAATATTATACTGGGATGGTGCAATGGCCCCTCAATAGCTAGCTTGGAATGTTATTTGAAAGGCATTAAATATATACTATACCCAGGTATAGAATCATGCAGTACTTTATTGTCTCCAATATGTTTTTACCCCTAAGAAATTGTGTGATAGACAGCTGAGACAGACAGATCTATGCTATAGATGTGGGGTTGAGACAGGTGATGCCCTACATGTTATGTGGAGTTGTTGTAAAATACGGTCACTCTGGGTGGAAATTAAGCATAAAATGGACACCATGTTAGACTACTCAGAGTTTATAGTGCCAGAAGTTTATATCTTAGGTGATATGTCACATTTAACAGGATCTACACCCAAATATCACCTATCCTTGATGTCGGCAATAGTTAAATCTTTCATATTGAAACATTGGAAAGACAATCAATATTACTATTAAAAACTTTGGGTGAGGGATCTTATATGGGCCCTGGGTAAAATTAGAAGAGTTATGTGCCTAGAGGGCAAGAAAGGTTTGTTTGATAAAAGATGGTCGATATTGAGACCATCTATCTTTTACAGATTGGCTGTCCTGAGACATAGATCTGTCTGTTGGGTTGTGATTAGCAAAAGAGTTTTGTGTTGTAGATTTAAGTGGCTTAAGTTAAAGCTAAATAGTGCCTAAAGGCAATATTCCATAAGTTGCTGTCCAGCCTAGGTGGTTTATATGAAATTACTGGTGGGATATGGGCTATGCTCTGATGGGCAATAAATAGGTGTGGCTCTCTCTTCCAGGGAACACAGAGGGGTTACCCTTCAAGTTATTTAGGGTTATAAGTTTTCAACTAAAGGGAAATATATAATGCAGGTGGAGGACTCTAATTGAAAAGACTTCACCCTTGGAGCCAGGGATTTACCTTTTTTTCTCTCTTTTCCTTCATGGTTGCATTTTTTTTTTATTTAGTCATCCCTGGACTGAATTAAATGAAACTAAGTATTAGTC
Source organism: Neoceratodus forsteri (assembly GCA_016271365.2). Taxonomy (NCBI): domain Eukaryota; kingdom Metazoa; phylum Chordata; order Ceratodontiformes; family Ceratodontidae; genus Neoceratodus; species Neoceratodus forsteri. The sequence goes on along the minus strand of CM028138.1, from coordinate 761,793,057 downwards.
AGACTGTGCTAAAGTGCAGTGGAGAGTCAACCCCATTGCTGTGTGTGTACATAGTTTTATGTGTATATAGTTTCACAACCAGTTTTGGGTTTATGGAGCCTGGAGTAATCCGGGTTAGTGTATATATGTATGTATGTCTTGTCTGTTTTAAAAAAGGAAAAAATAAAATAAATAAATTAAAAAAAAATTTCTGATTTATATATATATATATATATATATATATATATATATACAGTATATAAAGCAGGTTCAACAGCATCAGTCACTGGATGTGGCTCCACCTGTTTGTTTTGGCTGCAGTTCAGTGGGAGGTGGGGAGGGGCTTTAACATGGCTCTCTGGGTTTGCAAGATTTATGCCCAATCTCCAGAGAGTGGAGCCAGTTGGGAGACTACATTTATTTCAGTGCAGGAGTCATTGCCATCATAGAAATAGTTTTATCATGCATAAATAAATAAATAAAATTACTTTTCTAATCTCCAGACCAGTTATGTGCAGGTAAAATACCTTAAAACTACTATTAATAACGTACTTATTTTTGTCCCTCACCAATTACACTGACCAGAAGTTAAGGTAAGGTTAGGTATTCTGGTCACTTGACAATAATCAACTTGTGCATGATTATTTCTAGTCAAAATCTAATGCCCTGCCCCAGCAGCCAGTAACGAATGCTTTGAGGTATTATGTCACAGGATAATCCTCTGGTGGCCGCTGATGGATGGTCACAAAAAAAAACACTTTTCCTTCACTGTGAGGAGTGCTCTGCCAGGACCTGTGTCATACACCTCAAAGCATTCGTTACTGGCTGCTGGGGCAGGGGCATTAGATTGTTGGCTAGAAATAATCATGCACAAGTTAATTATGTCAAGTGACCCCTAAAGCTACCTGACTCTTTAAAAATATTCCAGTTCTTACCTTAACTTCAGATCAATGGATTGGTGAGGGACAAGAATAAGTATGCTATCAATAATAGTTTTACAATATTTTACCTGCACATAACTGGTCTGGAGATCAGAAAACATTGTCATTTTATTTATTTATTCATGGTAAAACTATTTCTATGATAGAACTGACCCATTTGTCTTTTTTTTTTCTGCTGTGGCATGCTCAAGAAAGGTTTACCAGTTGGTGTCGGTCCTTGTCTCAGTCTGCCCCTCCTCTCGCTGTCAGACAGTCTGAGCTGCACTATAGGGTCTCACACTCAATTTCATGATGGCGCTCCCCGGCTGGTACTCAGTTGTGATCTGATGTTGCAGCCTATCAGCATCATTCAAGGTCTTCAGCAACATGCTGACTGGATGGTCATGACTAGCAGTGGGCTGGGTTGTGGAGGAGAGAAATCCAAAGCACGGCAACTTCTTGCACTGACCACTGTGAGTCTGCTGACAGCTGAATGGGGTGAATTTTTTTTTTTTTAGTTGTTTAACCTGGGTAGCACACTGTTGAAAGTTTTTTACAGGTATAACCTGGGAGCACAGGAAGTTAAGTGACTTGCCCAGGGTCACACAGTATGCAAGTGGAAGCTGTGGATTCAAACCCAGGTCTGATATGCTGGACGTCACCACATTTGCAGCTCAGAGCCTTAAACCACTATGCTATACTGCCTCCCTAAAGGGACATGAGGTTCAAGAAAGGGGGTTCGTTCGAACCTGATGAACCTCAGCTGACAAAGGCCCTGCCATTGCTCCCCTCATTGCCTTTCTTGCTTCCTTCTGCTTTCCTTGGTATACCTCCCTGTCCTCTGCATTTCCTTATACCTGCTGAGTGCCACCCTTTTTTCCTCACCACCTTGGACACTTCCCTAGCGAACTATAACAGTTTCTTTTTCTTCTACTTTACATTATATACTATTTAACCTCAGGTAAAGTCTGCTTTAGAACTTTCTTTACATTTGAAATAAGAAAAGGAGCATTCCTTTTAGTGTGATAGTCCAGGTTTTCATCAGCATTCTCTGTTGTTCTGAACACCCATCATTTATTATCACTTTTCTTGAGATTAAAAGGAACTGCCATGCAACAGATATTGCTCCTCATCTTATAAGACAACAGGTGTACAACAACTCTAAAAAATACTGATGCAATCTGGTATTAGTCATGTTTAAAGTATTTCAAATGTAAAAACAATACAAACAACAAAACAATAAGTCACACTGGGAGCTGCATGTTCACAATACTAGAAGCAGCAAAACAAATAAAATAAAAAGCAATAAGACACAAAGGAGGTGCATGGAACAGATTTTACTGCATGCCCTGGGGCATAATGAGGCAAGAGGCACAGGTTGAGTGCCTTCAGCCACTGGAAGTGTGGTAAAATCTGTTTCATGCACACCCCGAGTGTCTTATTGCATATAAAATTGGCTTTTTTAACTTGTTACAGTTGGAAAAGCATATTTATATGTAGAAATAATATATTTACTTGTGTACATTTATGATGAGATAGTCCTTCCACCCACTGCAAATGATGTCATGTCATTGTATTACTGCTGGACAAAGTTTGTCTTTTGCTGTCATCAAGATTCAAGATATGAAATGTTTATCATGGAATGTTTAGCTTGGAATACATAGATTCAAAATTCTGCTCAGTTCCACTGGCAGAATGTTCATCTCCAACACACACACACACACACACACACACACACACACACACACACACACACACACACACCTCTACAGCCAGAGACTAAATTATCTCACTGTCAGGGCAAGTAGAAGAGATTTGCTCTGATGAGCAGTTAAGATAGAAGGAGATGTTTCATTGTCAGCAAAGAAACAGTTGTAATGAAAACTATAAACAATACTTAATGTTTCTAATTTGTTTATATGTGTAAGGAAAGTGTGATGATCAGAAAAACATTTATTTAATTTGTCATATTTTTTATTTAAAGTACTTTTATTTGTAGGGCCCAGTTGAAGGTTTTTATAGTGTAAAGGTAGCAGTCATGCTTGTGATGGAAGATCAATTCTGGGTAGGGGACTGGTGAAGATAGTTCTGGTTCTAGGAGGACTGATTTATGCATTTTGTGATGTGGTTTAGGACCAGGATGGCAGTGTATGAAACAGATTTTATGTACAGTCACATGATATATTGTAGGGCTCGCAGAACCTCTAAAAGTTCTACCTTGTGAATTTTCTGAGTGGGGCAAAAAGTTCTACCTGGTTCTACCTCGTTCTACAGGGTAGAGACAGTAGAATCGGGTTCTACCAGGTAGAACAGTGTTCTACCATTTATAATCAAGTTTTACCAAGTAAAACCTAGGCTCTACCAAGTAGAACCAGGTTCTACCAAATAAAACTGGTTCTACTATATGAAAAAAGTTCTACTAAGTAAAACCAGGTTCTACATTGTACAACAAAGTTCTATAATATATAACGCAAATAAAGTTTACATGGTTCTACTTAATTAAGAAATCCATAGAAGTATTATGTTTTGTTTGGGAAAGTACATGTAGTACTGAGAATGGTATAAATACATTAAGTATTCCAAAGCGTTAGCAGCATAGGATTCTGTCTCAGTGCTCAAAAGCTTTGGAAAACTTTTCATTCTTAAAGTTAGAATCTTAGTATTACATGTATATTCCTAAACATGCAAAATAAAATATGTGGATTTTTTTTATAGTTAAGTAGAACCAGGTGGAATGGGCTTACTGCTTATATATTATAGAACCACCTGGTTACCCAGCAGATGCTTAAAATACTAGATGTTGAAACAGATTTAATAAGGTAAAGTTCAGGGATGATATATGACTCGTACATTATCCCTGACAACTTTAGCTTTTTAAATCTGGTTACAGGCAGCCCAAAGAGTTAACCCCATGAGCTACATCCTGTTACAATAATTTTAAATCTTTCCCCACTGTTAGACTTAGGTACTAATAGAGCCCAGTTCAAAATAATCTTGGTGCCCATGGTACCTATAGCTTCAGCTGCTTTAGTACCAAATAAGTACATGGACAGAAGTTTACAGTACAAAATGTATTTAATCCACACATATGTGGTAAATGCCACACTGCCACAGTGCTTCTGTACCTTACCTTCCTCAATGCTCCCCGAGAAAGGCATGGTGCTGACTGGCTAGGGCAGTGTGGCATTTTGCTTTACCACATTGTGTGGATTAAATTATGTTTGTACTTTAAATTTTGTGTGTGTGTTATTAGTTTGGGGCTTTCTTTTATTCTGAGTAACTAGTGTTGATGTTAGTAATACATTACCCACCACACTCTTCTGCCCTGATCCCTATACCTCCATAGGTAACTATGTCAATACTGTATTACTTTATTTGTCCCACCTTCCCAAACATCTGCCCCTTCCTCATCTTTACTCAGAGTAATTGAAAAACCCATAACAGTATACCATCTGCAAATTGTGTTTATTTATGATGCCAGGTCACGTGCATGGTTTGGTGTCTAACAATGGAGGGTGAATATTATTTGTAGAGGAGTGTGCCAGGGGTTTGGAGGTCTTGGAGTTTCACACGGGGTTAGGGTAAGATCGGTGATTTTTTTTTATTGTCATGATAGTCAGATAGTGCAGTATGTGGAACAGCATTTTGTAAAATCTATTTTTTATTTTCATTTTACAGGTTATAATGAAAACATTTTCTATCTGGTGAATGGTTCCTTCAGATCAAAACATTGGATGTCATTAGGGCAACATTGAAATTGGGAATGTATTGTAAAGTTGGAATTTTACAGCAAAAAAAAAATTTTAATTAAATTCCATCTGGAATTGAAACAGAAGGACAGTTATTTATTATTTATTTATTTTATTCATGTTTTGTTTGTTAGCAGCCAGTAATAAGTATTCATTGAGTGTGTATTTTGTAATAAAAATCCAATAGAACAAATGGCTGAAGACAGAGTTGTGTGACAATGTGTAGTCATTTCTGGTTATTTTAGTTGAACTGCCATATGCAGTGGTTCTTCAGTTTCTGGTGCTAGTCAGATTAGGCCTTAGTGGCACATGAGAACCAGCAGTGGATGCTTCTTTCTGAAATTAATGGAACTCCAGGATGAGGAGGAGATGGGGACCCATCAGTGGAGGAAAGACAGCTGGAAAGGCTATTGGCAACAGAATCCTTTACCATCATCATCATCAGCAGCAGCATGGCATGATGCCATCTGTGTGCTGTCACCCTGACAAATTCGGGACAGTATATATTTTGAACTGAGGCAGGTTCATTTTTAAAAACTGAGCATCTCTATATTCTTCGTGGAAAGACATGTTCTTTTTCATTCACTATTGCCCCAGCAGCACTAAACATTCTCTCTGAATATGTGTTGGCAGGTGGGCAATTGAGGTATTCAATTGCAATCTCAGTTAAAGAAGGCCAGATCAATTTTTTCTGTGGCCAGTAATGCAATGGTTCATCACCTGCAGTGAGATGTACAGTCTCCTCCATATAATCCTTAACCATTTTTGCAGCAGGGACTTCTGGTACCACTATTGCCATCTGAGCCTTCCAGCTGTCTTTATTAGACCAAAGTCTGACAGCATGTCCCACAGTGGTTTGTCCTCTTGTGGTGTAGCAGCAGTTCTGGTTTGTGTTTGATGAGCCAAAACATCAGTAGTGGTGGCAGCAGCAGCAACAGCAGATTGTGCTCCCTCCCTCTCCACCAGATTTTGGTCAGAATTTGAATGTTGCCAAAGGGCACTGATGATGTACTATTTTACTGAACTATACGTGCTAACACTTTCTCAATTAACAGTTCATGATAGTGTTCTAGGTCGTTAAAGTCATGTGGTTTGAAGAATGTCTAAATTGTATCCTTAAACCAAGGGTCCAGAAGTGTGGTCAAAATGTAGTGTTCTGCTTTGCAAATAATTACAATGCACTCATCAGCCAGGAAGGTTTGTATCATTTTTCCAACAAGTGATGCAGCATTGATGTCATCACTGTCAAAGAACTGTGACTCGAGATGCTGAAGTCTCATCCTGATGAGTGAAATTAAGGCTAGGATCTGACTTAGTCCGGCACCATCACAGCTTACCACTGGTAGCCTCCTTAAAGGGTTTAAGGATACAACAAAGATTCTCCATCAGACGCCACTGATTGGGGCTGATATTCACATCTCCTTTCCCAATGCCATGTTGGACTGCATAGTGATGGCTGGCTTTCTGTTGTTCAGGCATTCTCTGTATCACATAGTAAGTGGAATTCCACTGGGTTGGAACTTCCTATATCATCTGGTGGACAGGAGGCTATTTTCAATCTGAATCTGCCTCAACAACATTCGGCTTTCACAGAATGGTTAAAGTGAGTGCACACAGTGCGTAGCTGCAATCAAGTTCTGCACATTTTGTCCTCACTGATGAAGCCTTTTACCACCAAGTTAATAGTGTGTGCAAAGCATGGTATGTGTGTAATCTTATCAAGTCTTACAGCTTTCACAATATCTGAGGCATTGTCAGACACTATAAACCCTGGTTGCAAGGACTTTGGAGTCAGCCACTCAGCAAACTTTTCTTTGAGGCCCTCCAGAAGATGTTCCACTTTGTGATCTTTTTCAAAAACATAAATACATAAAGCTGCCTGTCTTCGAACAGTGAAAGTCCCTTGCTTTCGCTGCTGCTGCTGTCACCAGTGCCACCATATGATGATGATGATGATGAGGAGGAGGAGGCGGAGGAAGGAAAGTTTACCCAGTGGCCAGTCACAGCCATATAGTCAGTCGCCTGACCACTGGTCCACATATCTGTCGTGACATGAACCTCTTTGCCCACTGAACCTTTCAGAGCATCAGACACGCTTTCCGCACAGTCATCATACAATCTGGAATGGCAACACTGGAGAAATAGGTCCGCTGGGGACCTGATACTTTGGCACAGTGATTTCATGACTGCTTTAAAACTTGGGTTAGCCACAAATGAGAATGGGAGCAAGTCAGTGGCTGTCATCTCCCAAATGCCTTTGTCTTGCCTCATGCCTGTTGGGCTTATATTTCTGTCACCACTCAAAGCAGTCTTTCAAAGAAATTTGATGCCCACTATGCTTGCTGCTATCACCTGATTTTCTGGGCTGCTTCCCTTGACCTTTACCACCATGAGGGGTGGATGTTGTGGCCATGGATGGTATATGACCGTTGGGCTGTGGTGGTGCAGTCAGAGGGGTAAAGAAATGAGAACAGAGAATGCTGTGCTTTGACTGGAAGGAACACTTTCATCATCCTCCACCTCCGCATCAGTTACTTCATCGCCTGTAAACATCCATTACCTCATCCTCCTCAGTTGAGTGCAGAAGTGCAACAACGTTTGTGTGTCCTTTGTGCTTTTTGATACTGATAAATGTGAGACTTGTTCATATGTCTTATCATTGTTGATGTTCCTAGTCAAGTACCCACTTTTACTACTTACTTAATTTTTGTTTTGCATAATTTGCAAAACCACATGGCTGCCAGATGATTTATCTTGTGTGAAAAATCCACACAATGGATTTCACAGATTTTGTTGCACTGCTCTTACAGGAGGATAGGTTCATTACTACCACTGCCACCACCACCACAGCCACTACTATTTCCAGTACCTCTTTGAGGTCTTTCTATGCCCATCTGCACGTAATTTTGAAGATGCACAACCTTGTTGACTGGTTGAACTGCATCTCTTTCTTCCCCTCGTGAAGCCTGTCCATCTTCTGTCCTCTGTTGTTCCTCTGCATGTGTGGGTGTCTGACTTCCAAGTTATGCCCCACTTTCATTAATGTTTTTAGCACCACAGCCATCCTTCCGAGAACTTGTTTTTGTTCTTTTCTGCCTCTGTATTCCTCCTCTTCATCCCACTCCTGAGCTACTACTACTTGACATACTGACTGCTGCCTTATCTACTACAAACTCAGGATCTATTCCACTGATTTTCCCTCATTCACATCAGTCTTCCTCATCATCCATCACTCTGCTTACTAAAACTGGCTGCTGCACTATTATGGCCCTTGTGCTCATCCTCTGAGTACCATGACGGGTTACTCCTGCAACGTCCTGAATTTTCTGTACTGTTGTTACTGTTGCCTGGATTGCCTGAGAAGTGCTGCTATTTTTTTAACCACTCATGGCTGCATCGATCAAGTACTTTTAGTAAGACACAGGGAAATTTACTCTCAAACAGGATAAATACAGCACTGCTGGCTGCGTTGAGTCAAGTACTTTAAGTGGTAAGACACAGGGATATTTTCTCCTAACAGATAGATACAGCACTGCTTGATGCGTTGATTCAAGTACTTTATGGTAAGACACAGTGATATTTTCTACCTAACTTGCAGATAATAGCACTGCTGGTTGCATCGAGTCAAGTACTTTAAGTGGTAAGACACAGGATATTTTCTAACAAACTGGTAGATAACAGCACTGCTTGCTGCATCGAGTCAAGTACTTTTAGTAAGACACAGGAAATTTACTCTCAAACAGGATAAATACAGCACTGCTGGCTGCGTTAAGTCAAGTACTTTAAGTGGTAAGACACAGGATATTTTCTCCTAACAGATAGATACAGCACTGCTTGATGCATCGAGTCAAGTACTTTAAGTGGTAAGACACAGTGATATTTTCACCTAACTTGCAGATAATAGCACTGCTGGTTGCATCGAGTCAAGTACTTTAAGTGGTAAGACACAGGATATTTTCTAACAAACTGGTAGATAACAGCACTGCTTGCTGCATCGAGTCAAGTACTTTTAGTAAGACACAGGAAATTTACTCTCAAACAGGATAAATACAGCACTGCTGGCGCGTTGAGTCAAGTACTTTAAGTGGTAAGACACAGGGATATTTTCTCCTAACAGATACAGCACTGCTTGCTGCATCGAGTCAAGTACTTTAAGTGGTTAGACACAGGGATATTTTCTACCTAACTGGTAGATAGCAGCACTGCTTGCGCATCGAGTCAAGTACTTTAAGTGGTAAGACACAGGGATATTTTCTACCTAACTGGTAGATAACAGCACTGCTTGCTGCATTGAGTCAAGTACTTTAAGTGGTAAGACACAGAGATATTTTTTCCTAACTGGTAGATAACCGCACTGCTGGCTGTGTTGAGCCAAGTACTTTAGTGGTAAGACACAGGAATATTTCCTCCTAACAGGAACATACAGCACTGCTTGCTGCATCGAGTCAAGTAGTTTAAGTGGTAAGACACAGGGATATTTTCTCCTAACTGGTAAATAACAGCACTGCTGGTTGTGTCAAGTCAAGTACTTTAAGTGGTTAGACACAGGGATATTTTCTCCTAACTGGTAGATAACAGCACTGCTTGCTGCATCGAGTCAAGTACTTTAAGTGGTAAGACACAGGGACATTTTCTTCCTAACTGGTAGATAACAGCACTGCTGGTTGTGTCGAGTCAAGTACTTTAAGTGGTAGGACACAGGGACATTTTCCCTAACTGGTAGATAACAGCACTGCTTGCTGCATCGAGTCAAGTACTTTAAGTGGTAAGACACAGGGATATTTTCTCCTTAACTGGTAGATAACAGCACTGCTGGTTGTGTTGAGTCAAGTACTTTAAGTGGTAAGACACGGATATTTTCTCCCTAACTGGTAGATAACAGCACTGCTGGCTGCATCGAGTCAAGTACTTTAAGTGGTAAGACACAGGATATTTTCTCCCTAACTGGTAGATAACTGCACTGCTTACTGCACTGAGTCAAGTACTTTAAGTAGTAAGACACAGGGACATTTTCTCCCTAACTGGCAGATAACAGCACTGCTGTTTGCGTCGAGTCAAGTACTTTAAGTGGTAAGACACAGGGATATTTTCTCCTAACTGGTAGATAACAGCACTGCTTGCTGCACCGAGTCAAGTACTTTAAGTGGTAAGACACAGGACATTTTCTCCTAACTGGTAGCTAACAGCACTGCTGGTTGCGCGAGTCAAGTACTTTAAGGGGTAAGACACAAGGATATTTTCTCCCTAACTGGTAGATAACAGCACTGCTTGCTGCATCGAGTCAAGTACTTTAAGTGGTAAGACACAGGATATTTTCTCCTTAACTGGTAGATAATAGCACTGCTGGTTGTGTTGAGTCAAGTACTTTAAGTGGTAAGACACAGGGATATTTTCTACCTAACTGGTAGATAACAGCACCGCTTGCTGCATCGAGTAAAGTACTTTAAGTGGTAAGACACAGGGATATTTTCTCCTAACTGGTAGATAACAGCACTGCTTGCTGCATCGAGTCAAGTACTTTAAGTGGTAAGACACAGGATATTTTCTCCTAACTGGTAGATAACAGCACCGCTGGTTGTGTCGAGTCAAGTACTTTAAGTGGTAAAACACAGGGATATTTTCTCCCTAACTGGTAGATAACAGCACTGCTGGTTGCATCGAGTCAAGTACTGTAAGTGGTAAGACACAGGGACATTCTCTCCTAACAGATAAATACAGCACTGCTTGCTGCGTTGAGTCAAGTACTTTAAGTGGTAAGACACAGGGATATTTTCTCCCTAACAGATAAATACAGCGCTGCTTGCTGTGTTGAGTCAAGTACTTTAAGTGGTAAGACACAGGGATATTTTCTCCTAAAGATAAATACAGCACTGCTTGCTGCATTGAGTCAAATACTTTAAGTAGCAAGACACAGGATATTTTCTCCTAACAGATAAATACAGCACTGCTGGTTGTGTAAAGTTAAGTACTTTAAGTGGTAAGACACAGGATATTTTCTCCTAACTGGTAGATAACAGCACCGCTGGTTGCATCGAGTCAAGTACTTTTAAGTGGTAAGACACAAGGATATTTTCTCCCTAACTGGTAGATAACAGCACTGCTTGCTGCATCGAGTCAAGTATTTTAAGTGGTAAGACACAGGGATATTTTCTCCTTAACTGGTAGATAATAGCACTGCTGGTTGTGTTGAGTCAATTACTTTAAGTGGTAAGACACAGGATATTTTCTCCTAACTGGTAGATAACAGCACTGCTGGTTGCATCGAGTCAAGTACTTTGATGGTAAGACAGGACATTCTTCTCCCTAATGATAAATACAGCACTGCTTTGCTGCCGAGTCAAGTAATTTTAAGTGGTAAGACACAGGGATATTTCTCCCTAACAGATAAATACAGCACTGCTTGCTGTGTTGAGTCAAGTACTTTAAGTGGTAAGACACAGGATATTTTCTCCCTAAAAGATAAATACAGCACTGCTTGCTGCATCGAGTCAAATACTTTAAGTAGCAAGACACAGGGATATTTTCTAACAGATAAATACAGCACTGCTGGTTGCGTAGAGTTAAGTACTTTAAGTGGTAAGACACAGGATATTTTCTCCCTAATTGGTAAATAACAGCACTGCTGGCTGCGCCGAGTCAAGTGCTTTAAGTAGTAACAGAGGGATAATTTTTCAGGTACAAAAATAGCCTAATGCCAAAAACTAATATTATTTATTATTAACAGTCTGCCTGCCTAATGCTGAAAAATTAAATACTATTTATTTTTATTAATATGCACAAAGAAAAACAGCCTGCCTGCCTAATGCTAAAAAAAAAAAAAAATATGTGGCGAACAGAGGAGCTGAACATTTGAGCAGCAATGTATCTTGTACCTCCTCCACATACTCTGCTTTGCTGCTTTGCCTTGCTGTGTACTGGTGTGTTTGCTGTTTGGCACTGTTATAGTACAAAGAAAACAACTTCCCTTTAAGAACTTCTGAGGTTAATATTAGATTCACTTAAAAGTTTTTAGTTGATAGAATCATTCAATCACCACACCATGAAGAAAGACGGATAGAGCCTTTCTGCCCTTAGACTGGACACGCATCTCTCAAGCTCCTGCTGGATTTTCTCTTCTCCCTCGACCCTCAAGTCTCACAGTGCACTGTTAGTCAGTTTTTCCTTCCCACAGAGTAATAAAAACAACTAAAATATGCCTTTTGTTTTGCTTCACAATCAAAGGCTGTGTTTGATTTGATCCATTGGAAAACAAGACAGTGACTGCTGTCTTCCATAACTGTGTTCACGAGTCGCACACCAACTGCCACACTAACAATTAGCTGGTGCTGTGAGACTTACCCAGAGCCAACCACATGACTATTTGCTGTCACAGCCAACAGAGGGAGTTGACTCTTCAGAAGCCTTCATCAGCCAATCACCCACACCTTTCAAATCTATTCCAGGTGGGAACTTGGGAAGGAAAATGCCAAGGGAGGGTGGAGCTGATGAGGCTAATGTGGAGGGCTGCTGACAACACAGAGAATTAGAAGGAGGAGTCACATGATGGTGGAATAATATGTGAACTTTGTTTTGTTTGGTTTGCCCCTGCAATGCCCATTATAATTTTTATGGGTTCTGCAGGGTGAACCAGGTGAACCAGGTGAACCAAAGTTAGCACATTTCATTCATATGTTCGTTTATATGTGGACTAGCGAACATTGTGGGTTCGACCATTTAGATAGAATGGTCAAACTGAACTTGCAGCCCTAATTTCATGTCATCTGTGATGATGATGCCCAAGTCTCTTTCTTCCATTGTGATTGCTAGCAACTCCTCCCAACCTATAGGTGGCTTCAGGGTTTCTCTTCCTGTGTGCATGATCTTTCACTTCTTTGCATTAAACCTCAGTTGCCACTCTTCAGACCATTTTGCCAGTTTTCTAGATCTCTTCTCATTCTGCCCACCCCATCTGGCTCATCTACTCTGTTGCAGATCTTGATGTCATCTGCGAACAGGCAAACCTACCCTTCAGTCCATCTGCAAGGTCACTAATGAAGATACTGAAGAGGACTGGCCCCAGGACTGATCCCTGAGTATAGTGGATGAGTTGGGGTGAGGGAACACTAGAGCTCCAGGAGGGAATGCAAAGGTATACAGTGGTGATAGCAGGGTGGCAAAACACAAGACCACCAGGAAAGTGGTATAATGGTATATAGTAGGTGATTGGAGTGGGGGACACTTAGACCACCAGGAAGGGAGTATAAACATACATAACTGTGGGAGAGCACTAGACCACCAAATAGAGGAAATAAATGTATATAGAGGGTGATCAGAGGTGGCTGGCACACTAGACCAAAAGGGTGGCTCTAAAGATATATAGTGGGTGATCTGGGGACACTCAACTACCAAGAAGGGTGTATAAAGGTATATAGTGGAAGGTCAGGAGGAAACACTAGTTCACCAAGGAGGAGGTATAAGTTAAAAATGGGTGTTCAGGGTGGGGGGACACAAGACCACCAGAGAAGAGGCATTAAGGTATATAGTGGGCGACTAGGGTGGGGGGGACCAATAGACCACCAGGGAAGGGTTATAAAGGTATCTAGTGAGCAAATGAGTGTGGAGGGACCCTAAGCTACCATGGAATGTGTATAAAGGTATATAGAGGATGACTGGGTGGGGAAGACTAATCCCCATGGTGGATATATTGTGGGTAATTGGGGAGTAGGGGAGCACTAGACCATGAGGGAGGGAAGAAAACGTACATATAGTGGACAACTGGGGTTGGAGAACACTAGCCTATCAGGAAAGGGTATAAAGCTATATAGTGGGTGATCAGGCAGAGGAGGAACACTAGACCACCAGAAAGGGGTATAAAGTGGGCAACTGGGATAGAGGAACACTAGACCACATGAAAAGGGGTATAAAGGCATTTAGTGGATGATTTGGGAAGGAGGGAACAATTGACCAACAGGAAGTATAATGCTATATAGTTGGTAATCAGGGGATGGGGAAACGTAATACCACCAGGGTAGTGGTATAGAGGTATATAGTGGGTAACTGGAGATTGGGGAACACTAGACTGCCAGGGAGGAGGTATAATGATATGTAACCCCATTGTTCCCAGGGTTACTAGAATCCCAGTTAGAATCAGTGGCAGGCAGATAAGGCACCTTGTGAAATGCCAGGTAAATGGGTTTCACACTGTCAAACTTGTTTTCTGTTTCAGCTGAGCTGGAGTGATGATGTAATCTTAGAACTCACAGCTGCATAAGCCACACTTCTGGCAAGCAGTTGTCAGCTAGAGTAGAATGTTCAGAGTAGTAGAGGGTGAGTGAGGAGAGAACATGCAGAGAAAAGGCAGAAAAAGCAAAAGGAAGGAGCTGCTCTTATAACTATACATCTTTACTGGTACTAAAGAACTAGAATTATACTACTGAGACCTTCAATTTAGGGTAAAAAAATAGTGTGTTTGTCTGAGTTGGCTGAAGTGAATTGTTATCTTTGCAGTTATCTATGTGTTTGTCTGAGTTGGCTGAAGAGAATTGTTATCTGTATGATTAACTCAGTGTAGAAAGAGCTATAAATTAGGGTGAGTGGTTTAGCTAGAAGGAAGTCAGGTGTTTTGGATTTTAAAACTGCCCTAGGTAGCTTCTGGCAGAGAGCAGGCAGATAACAGCAAGAGGAAGGAGCTGCTATTGCAACTATACTTCTGTACTGGGACGATATTGCCTCCTTCCTCCCTCCACCCCTAACAGTAGCCAGTTCTTCTTTATAGGCACAGGATTTCACTGACAACAGGAACTTCCTGTTTAGAGCAGAAAGTGAGTGATCATAGAGCCAAAAGATTCACCATCCTAGAAGGACAAGAGTAGTTTCCATCCCCAAGCTGCTGGAGGTCTGACTCTGAGCAAGTAAGAAGACTACTGAGAAATATAGGAGCTTCTTGTGTCAGAACAGGAAGATCAGGAGCTTAAAGGGTGTGGAGGCAGTGTAAGTAGGGAGAAAATAAACAAACAAACAGAGGAAAGAAGAAGTATTCAAAACGACAGTTAAGGGGAGAAATAAGACATAATGGGAATGGTGGAGTGCAGTGGCTGTGGAGCAACAGTCTTAGAAGAGATTTTCTGGAGGATGCAGTGTTGTCCCATCTGCAGGCACCTCTTTGGTCTGAGGGAGGAGGTTGCTCATCTCCAGGCTAAGTTGGCCAGGAGTTGGGGACTCCTCTCCACCCAGGGACCATCAGGGCCACTGTCATTGCCTCAAAGGTTGCCAAGAAGAGGAACAGTTGTACCACAGTGGGCTCAGGGAGGGTGAGGGTGGTGGAACAGTGGCACATCCCTTCAGTTGTACCTCTCTACATTCCCTATGCTGTTCTGGCAAAGTGTGATTCTCTATGGAGGCACCTGCAGAAACCAAGGAGGATTCTGAAATCTCCACAAAGGAGACCCACAGGAGGGTGGCATGGGACCCCACAGGAAGGAAACAACCCTGGTGGGGACTCCATTGTTAGGAGGGTAGAACTGGGGAGGAAGGGAGAGGGAGGTAAGATGCCTACCTGGCACCATGGCTTGGAGGCACAGGGAGCAAATTCTCAGGATCATGGGAGCAGCTGCATGAGGGAGGAAACTGGATATCATTGTTCACCTAGGAACAAATGGCCTGGTTGGGAAAGGACTACAGCAGTGCAGGAAGAGTTTGTTTAGTTGAGGAGGGACTTTAGACAAGTAACATGCACAGTAACCTCATGGAGGTGCTGCCTGTCTATGGCATGGGTGAGGCTAGGTGCTCCACACCATGAGATTCAATCAGTGGTTGAAAACTGGTGCAGAGCTCAGGGGCTTGGCTTCACTGGGACTGGGGTCCACCTGGAGAGATGCAGGCCTATACTGGCAGATGGTCTGCATCTGTCCAGGAGGGGAACCAGGATCTATCGTCATGGTTTAAATGCTTCACTGGCAAGCATTTAAACTTGCCAAGGGGAGGCACTGGAAAGGAGCAAGGAAATCCTACCCCCCAGAAAAAATCAAGGTAGTAAGTGTAGTAAACACCAAAATAGAGATGTTGATAGGAGAAGAGCAGGAGTAAATGGAGAAAATGACAAAGGCAAACTAGACAGAGCAGGGGAACAAGTGGTAAGGCCATCAAGAAATGGAGGGCAATGAGTACCAATGCCCGTAGTATGGGCAACAAGCTCCCAGAACTGGTGGTCTTAATGGAAGAGGGATGCCTGGATATCGTGGCAGTCACAGAAACATGGTACACAGAAAACCATGACTGGGATGTTAACATACCAAAGTACACAACCTACAGGGAGAGACAGAGAGGGTAGAGAAGGGAGGAGTAGCTCTCTATGTAAGCAAAGAGATAAAAGCAATCAAACAAAAGAGTAAACAGGGAGGAGAGGAGGCACTGTGGGTCACCTTAGAGACTGTAGGTGGCACCACAATCTGCACGGGGTTGTATACAAACCCCACCTCAGGGGAGGGAATGGACAAGGATATGACAGAAGACATCCTTAGGATAGCATAGAAAGGGTAAATACTGTTGATGGGGAACTGAATATGCCAGATGTTAACTGAAGCACCTTTGCTGTAGCCACATCCAAGAGCAGGGTCATTCTCGATGCCCTACAGGGGCATGCCTCAGACAGCTAGGCTGGAACCCACTCAGGAAGGAGCAATCTTAGGCCTCATACTCTCAAATGGGGACAGTGAGAGGATCTAAGATCTAGAAGTGGGTAGCTATCTGGGAACAAGTGACCACCAAATAGTGTGGTTCACGATAAACTCAGCTGCAGAGTCAAGCCATATAAAAGTGAGGGTACTGGACTCAGGAGGCTGACTTTGACAAGATGGGAGAGTGACTTACAAAAACACTAGCAAACATACAAGAAGGAGGGGTGGAGCAACAGTAGGGAAATATCAAACTGCCATCACAGAGGCAACAAGCCTTTGTGTGAAGCAAATAAATAAATCAAATGAAAGAGAAAGCCACTATGGTTCTCAAAAGAGGTGGCAGGGAAGGTTAGGGTGAAAAAGATAGCATTTAGGAAGTATAAGGAAACACAGAAGAAGCAGGACAGTGAACTGTACCAGTTAAGGCAGAAGGAAGTAGGGAAGGCAGTCAGAATAGTAAAGGCCCAAACTGAAGAAAAGATAGCCAACTCGGTTAAGAAGGGGATAAAATGTTTTATAGGTACATTAGGAGCATTGAAAGACAGAGGGAGGAATAGTGAGGCTGAATAGAATGTACGATGGGTGGGCAGAGAGGACAGTGAAAAGCAGGGATACTGAACAAATACTTGCTCAGTATTCACAAAAGAGGAGGAGAGGAGGTACCTAATCCAATTAACAGAAGCACTCTGGATAGGGGTTTGATCCCAGTCCTTTCACAGAAGAAAGGGTTCTGAAAGATCTCCTAAAACTGAAGGTGGACAAAGCAATGCAGCCCGATGGGATTCACCCAGAATTCTAAAAGAATTAAGGGAGAACTAGTGACACCACTGACTACCCTTTTTATAAATCATGGGAGAATGGTGTGGTACCTGAGGACTGGAGGAGGGTGGATGTGATTACCCTTCACAAAAGTGGGAGCAAGACAGAGGCAGAAAACTACAGACCTGTCAGTTTGACCTCAGTGGTAGGGAAAGAAATGGAATCACTTCTGAAGGAAAGAATTGTTGAGTACCTAGAGGCCAGTGGGGCACAAGACCCAAGGCAGCATGGTTCACATTAGGAAGATCATGTCAGACAGATCTAATCGATTTCTTTGACTGAGTGACCAAAGTAGTAGACCAGGGAAGGGCTGTGGACATCACCTATCTAAACTTTAGCAAGACATTTGACACAGTCCCACACAAAAGATTAATAAATTAATTAGCCAGCCTGGCAGTGGGACTGAGGGTGGTAGCCTGGTAAACATTGGCTGGGCAACAGGACACAGAAGGTAATTGTAAACGGAGTCCACTCTGAAGAAAGGTGGGTTACTAGTGCGGTACTTGAGGGTTCAGTACTGGGTCCAGTCCTGTTTAATGTCTTTATAAGTGACATTGCAGAGGGACTGGAAGGAAAATATACCTCTTGCAGATGACACAAAGATCTGCAACAGGGCTGATACACAAGGGTGTGTGGAAAGGATGAGAAGGACTTGGCAATGTTGAAGGAATGGTGAGAAGTATGAGATTGGATTCAATGCAAAGAAGTGCAAAATAATGTACTTGGGAAACAAAACCCAGGGAAGAGTACACAATGAGGGGAGGTAGTAACAACAAGAAAAATGGAAAGGGACCTGGGGTAATCATATCAGATGGCCTTAAGTTTGGCAAGCAATGTGAGAAGGTAGTAGGGAGGGCTGGGGAATACTGGGATGTACAGGGAAAGGCATCATCATCAGAAAACAGGAAGTTGTTATCCTCTGTACAGACATTTGGTGAGACCCCATCTGAGTACTGTGTTCAGTTCCAGAGACCCCATCTCTGCAAAGACATAGAGAGGATGGAGGCAGTCAAGAGAAGGGCAACTATGGTGCAGGGTCTGCAAGAGAAGCTTATTTGAGGAGACACTTGAGGAGCTAAATATGTATACCCTTGAGGACGGGGGGACATGATAGAAACTTTAGTACCTCAGTGAAATCAACAAAGTCCAAGAGGGTAGCATCTATCAGAAAAGAGTTGTGAAAGTACAATGGGACACAATTTAAAGATAGAAGGGAACTGCTCAGGGCAATGTGAGGAAGTATTTTTTCACAGAGAGGGTGGTGGACACATGATACAGCCTTCCTGAGGAGGTTGTGGAGTCTAAAACTGTAGGAGAATTCAAGAATGCATGAAACAGATATAAGGCAATTCTTGTGGGAGGTAGGAAGAAATAGATTGTTGGTTAAGTAGAATCTGCAGCTTATCCATTAGGTATGGAAATGGGCAGACTAGGTGGGCCAATCAGTCCTTCTCTGCTGTCAAAGTCTATGTTTCTATATTTCAAAGTCTATGAGAGTCTTCAGGAGGAGGGTGCAGCTTACTGTGCAGCTCCTCACCTAGCTCTGACAGAGAGCAACCTCTTTGGCTTTGGGTAGTTTGTTCTCACACTAGAAAAGAACATTGAAAACAGTGTTTGAAGTGATGGAGATCTTCCTAAGTAGGTTTTCCTTTGCCCCAACCCAGGAGAGATAGGGCAGTCTTCAAGGTTCAGGGCAATCCTCAACCCAGTCTGTCTCTGTGAAGCTGCGTGGAAAAACTTCAGAATCTGTGAGTACCACTTTTGTGTAAGTCTTGGAGTGGCACCTACAATACCTATGGTGAATTTCTCTGACAAAAGGACCATGTCACCTAGACTGTTCTGTTTTAAAAGTGTCTACCTACATTAGAGTCCAGTGTGGGAATGTTAAAGTACATAACTTTTAACTTTCTGACACCTCAGAGGTGTGTCATGTAGTATGTTTAGTGTGAAAACATTTCAAGTTAGCATCTACAAGTTTTCTGTGAGGGTATTATTAATCAGATGAATGGTCGAGTATAAACTTGGAAGCAAAAGGTGGAGACCCCCGTCTGGAGTAACCAGTTTACCTCTCTGTTCAGTTTGGGAACCAGTACATTTTCAGTCAGTGTATTTGGCCAGTGCCTGATGGAAATAGTTATCCATACGTGGGTTTTGGATTCTGTTCTCAAGTTCACCTCAGTATAGTGGGTGCTGGAAGATTTTGAGCCTGTATGTGCTCTTTAGTGGTCATGTGTGCCACCTTCATTCCTCATGAAATATGGGAAAGTGTCTAGTACTGGCTGTGTGTGCCTAGTCAATGGGAAAGTGTCCTAGTACTGGCTGTGTGTGCCTAGTCAATGTGAAAGTGTCCTACTACTGGCTGTGTGTGCCTAGTCAAGGGAAATATGCCAGTAACTGGCTGTGTGTGCTAATCTCCAATCCAGAACCAGAGTGTTCACTGTGTTGTGTCTTTACCCTATGCTAAATGGGAAGTTCAGGAATTTCTGTTCTCTGGAGAATATGAATTACCAGAATTAGTAACCCTGTGGGGTCCATCTTCGCCAGGATTATTCTTACTCTGTTACATGAATAAAAGTCACACTCTAGAATCCCAGCCTGGTTTGGACAGTAATGTTATTGCTTTCCTGTGTCTGGATTTACTTGGGTGCCCCTGTCCAGTGTGCAAACATAGCATAACTGTGAATAAACGTTTCTCCCAGGGACCTGGGTTGCTGGGCATGGTGAATGGTCCCACCAGGTGTGTGCCAGGTAGTTGCTACACTTGGTTGCCTGTCTGTAATCAGGATCTGAAATAAAGTGTGCACAGTTATGCAAACTCCCACCCTCTCTTTTGCCCCTAGATGCTTTGCAGTGAGAGAGCAGCCCTGCTAGTTAAACAAGGGGTGGTGGTGGGGGTTGCAGGTATATACAGTAGTGGGTGATCATGGGATGGGGAATATCAGATGGCAAAATAGGGATATAATGTTTCCATCAATGATATTGGGGACGGCATTACGCACAAAAGATGCCTATTTGTGAAACATGCCAAGCTCTGTGGGAGGGTGGAACAGTAGAAGGAACATTAGACCTATAAGAAGATATGAAGAAACTGAAGAGATTGTCTGGGATCTTGCAGTTTGGCTTAACTGCAAATAAATGCAAAGTTATGCACACTGGAGCTAAGAACCCAAGGATAGTATATAGTTGGTGTGGGGTGGTGGTTCAGTGTATCTGTATTAGAGGAGGAGAAGGTTCTGGGAGTAATAATAACTAATGACCTGAAGCACTCCACACAGTGTAGGAAAGCAGTGACAAAGGCAAATAAATGTAGGGGCTACATTGCCAGAGGGTCAGCAGCAGGTGAGAAGAGATAATACTGCCCTTGTAGAGGTCTTCAGCAAGGTCAGATTTGGAATACAGTGTGAAGTGCTGTTGCCCTTACCTTAAAAAGGACATTAACCTGCTGGAGAAGTTCCAAAGGAGGGCAATGAAGAAGATCATAGGTCAACAGGGTAGATTGCATGAGAGAGGTTGGAGGCCCTAAACATGTACTCCCAGGAGAAGAGGAGAGAGAGAGAGGAACATGATTAAGACCTTGAAATAATTGAACTGAATAAATAGAGTGGATCCAAAGGATCTCTTCAGCTTGTGGAAACCGAACAAAAGGAGACAACATCTCAAGTTAGGGGAAGGGGTTTAAGAAAGAAGCTAGGGGTCACTCCTTCATAGAAGGGTGCTGGTGGGTTGGAATGTGAGTACAAGGAGGTGGCTTTGTTGAAGACTGTGGACAGCTTCAAGAGAGGACAGGACTGAGTTAAAGGAAAATAAGTCTTAAGGAAGGGCAACAGAGTGGAAGGGTGAATTAGGATTGAGAAGAGGGGCAGGATAGCATGCGGAAATCCATTATTTGTATGGGTGCAATGGTATAGTCCATGGTGTCATGCTATTGGGATCCATGACTGGTCGTCGACAAACATGCTGTCGAGCGACCAGACAGTGAAACCAACAGGTCAAATACATTTTGCAGTTGGCTGCGGTTTCATAGAAAAGCAAGTGTTTTCTCTGCGGAGCTTCACCCCTGAACCCCTTGAAGGGCCGTGCTCCCCGCACCCCATACTTAGGATTCTCAATTCTGAGTCTGAGCTGATTCGGGGTGAAGGACCTTGACAGGCAGTGCCAGTTGTGATGTTCTGCCATCTGCTTATGGTTATTATTTGATATGTGTAATTTAAATAAATGGTCTGTGATTGTCTGCTAGCACCCAAGTCAGCCATGCTTCAGAGAGACTTGACCTCTGACCCCAAATGATGTTAGTGTGAGGAAATCACAGGATGTCATTAAACTGAACAGGGAAAAACCTAATTAACTGCATTCCTTCCAGAGTGATAGTTTATGACCTTTATAACCTGCTCATGCTTTCGAGGTTACGCCCCATGTATGAAACTTATGATGTAGCTGGAAAAGGAGTAATTTGACTGGTTCCTCTTATTTTTAGCACATAGCCAAGAATCAGAGACAGAGTGTGGAATTGCTAAGTTCAAAGAGAAAGTTTGACTGAAGACTGACATATTTGGGAAATGACTTTTGCTGATGTTCCATTAATTAAAATACATCCTTGTGGATAATTATGTCTAGAAGAGATGGAGGATCTAACTGTGACCTCATGAAAGTAGTTATGGAGATGGTGTTTGAAATGAAACATGCATCTGGGAATATGTTGCATATTATGTTGACTCAAGGAGAGAAAGATTTCTCTGAACTTTTGAAAGCAGTTAAAGGATAACATCTAGATAAGAAAGACTTTAAGTATTTGTGGCAGGAGTTTGTATTCTGCAACTTCCCATTTTTTATACAGTATGACTGTAAGATGTGTGATATAATTGTTCTGTATTTGATTTTTCCCATTTTAACATTTTTGTAAACATTTTCTTTAAAAATACTGCCTGTTCTTTTGTCAGTTATTTTGCATGTGATATGCTGAACATGTGTTTAAGGCTGACAGATGTTAAAAGGTTTCAATGTATTACTAAGCTTGCTTAAAAGGTAAGAAATACCTAGGTCTCATACAGAGTTTTAAGGTTCATTTTAGATAACTGGCTGGATGCCCTTGGGTGAAAGATTATGTTGCACCCGCCAAAGAGAATATTATCTATGCCTGTAAATTGGGTATGCTAGCATAAGTTTCACAGTTTGAATCCTCCAGAACTTGAGGCTAAAGGTGATTTGGGCCCAAAACAGAAGGGAGGGTTACTCTGTTTGTTACCTGTTCACACTGTTGCACTCTGAGGTTGGCACTGTGGGAGCAGAGGTCGTGACCTGTGGAGTGCGTTTGTATCAGATTTGTTGGCAGCAGTGGGATTTAAAAGTATTGGTAACACAAGCTTTAGCAATTCAGCGTGTTAGATTAATACTGTACAGCTCATGTGCGAAATAAGGCAGCAATTTTATTTTTTAAAGTAAACAGAACTACATAATTTTGCTTACAGTCAAAGTTCTACCTGTTTTATGCCCCCAAGTCAAATTAGAGTAGCTGTAGTTAGGGAAGAAGATGGCTTCCAACTACAGTGAGCACACTAAAGACTACCTGAGGCAGTTGTGCAAGGAGAGAGCCACCAAGCAGAACTGCAGAGGCTCTGATGGCAGCAGATGCCCAGAACCTCAAGTCACATTCCTTGACTGAAAAGGCCAGACCTGGGGCATGGAGGCCATTGTCCAGTGCAGCGTCCAGATCCAGTGAGGAGGACAGCAGGGCCAGTGCAAGCCAAGGGCCACAGCAGCAGGGGAAGGTCACCAGCATTCTGGAGCCAGAAGTGATCCATTTGCAGATGGAGTTGTGGAGAATGGAGCTGGAGTTCCAGAGAGAAGAGAAGCAAGAGCAGAGAGCCACAGAGGAGAAGAGGGAGTGAGAGAAAGCCGCAGAGAAGAAGAGGGAGCAGCTCCAGTGAGAGGTGGAGCAAGAACAGCAAGACCCTGAATGACAGCAGCAAGAAGCTGACCATGAAGATAGTGAGCACCAGAGGAACATGAACTAGAGAAACTACGACTTCAAACACCAGCACCACAGCAGGTAAGTGGTCTGGGTTTGACTCGAATTACAGGAATAGGGACAAATTAAATTCTAAATTGGTAGCCGAATTTAAAGAGGGGAAGATATGATGTCTTTTAAATTCCTTTGAAAAGTTTGCATTAAACAAATATTCCTAGAGGGACCTGGAGCTGTCAGCTATCCCTGTTACTTACCTGGAAAGCTAAGGATAAATTGGGTCAAATGGACAATGAGGACAGTAATGATTACAGTAAACTTAAAGCTGCACTTTTAAAGAAATACAAGCTAGCAGCAGAGGCATAAAGAGCTAAATTCGTAGCTCAGGAGAAGCCCTGACATGAGCTATGAGAAGTTAGCCACAAAACAACTTCAGTTTTTGAAACATTGGTGGGAAGGAATTGAAGCAGACTCTGTTGAAAAATTGAAAATGATGTACTGTTAGAGCAGTTTTCAGGGGCATGCCCAGCAGAGCTGAAAACCTATTTGGAGAACAGAGATCCAAAAACAGTGCAGAGGCTGTTGAACTCTCAGACCACTATGCCAGGAGAAGACCTGATCTGAGTGAATGGGGCTGGCGTGGCAGTGCAGAAAGGAAAAGGGCACCTTCGGGCATCTAAAATCCTCACTGCCTCACCAAAACCAGGTAGCCCTGGTTTCAAAGAAAATATTTACCTGAGAAAAGAAATGAATGTTGATTTTCAAAGAAACTGGGCATATTGCCAGTTTCCCAAATGGACAAGCAGTACACAAAGTGGTGCTAAAAAGAAGTGGGTTGTTTGTGTCTCCTTGAAAACATGCCAGTCAACATGAGGGAATGCATGCACCCAGTCACGGTGAATGGTATACAGACACATGGGTTAAGAGACACAGGGGTATCCCTGACTTTGGTAAAGGGCATCTGGTAGAGCCTGGTCAGCTTATACCCAGACAATTTGTGACTGTAAATGGGTTCACTCAGGAGGAGAAAACATTGCCAGTAGCTAGTGTTCTCCTAGACCAGGGTGAGACAGGAGAACTGTGCAACAGATTACTGTAGCTGAAACTTTAGTGGTTGATGTGATTCTCACAACAATCTCAAACAGGGATAGGTGTGCAGTTACCCATGACCAAGCAGCAAAGGAAAATTGTAGTTCCTCGCCTGTAGAAGCCCCTGTGGAAACCACTGAGATGCTGGTTCCCCAGCCAGTGTCTTCTGATTTGGAGAATAATGAAAGGGAGGTAGAAATTCCCAAGGTAGCAAGTAACCAAACAGCTACGGGGGTTACTCTGAGGAAGAAGAGGTGACCCATTGTCAGAGGGTTAGGGATGACAGTTATCCTGAGTGCCCTGACACTAAAGATAGGAACCCTAGTTTAGACACTGAAGGGGCCTGTCCCATGCCATGGGAATATGCAAGGAGTATGCAGCTACTCAGAAAAGTGACCCTAGTCTAGAGAAGCTGAGGGCTTGGGCAGACTCTGATGGAGCACAGGAGGTGATAGGAAACATAAAGTTTATTGGGACAATGGACTGATGTATACTCAGGATGCTAAGACAGAGAGAGAGGTGATAAGCAGATAGCTTGTTATTCCCAAGGGCACCGTGAGCAGTTGCTCAAGACTGCACATGATATGCCCATGTCTGGTCATCTGGGAATCATGAGCACTATGCAGCTATTGACCCAGAATTTTATTGGCCCAACTCACTTAGCAGGTGAAGGAGTATTGCAGGTGTTGTCACTGGTGCCAAGAAATAGGGAAGGCAGGTAAGAAAACCCAAGCCACCATATTTCCATTGCCCATAGTGGAGAAGCCATTCCAGATGGTGGGAATAGATATTGTTGGGCCTTTAAATACCCCCAGCTCCTCCAGGAAGAGGTTCATCCTAACTGTGATGGATTATGCCACCAGGTACCCAAAGGCAGTCACTCTATCTTCACTGAAGACGGGAAAAGTGGCAGATGCCTTGCTAGGGATTTTCTTCTGTGTTGGGTTTCCACAGGAGGTTAGAACCAATCAACGGAGTTCCTTCATGGCAGACCTGATGAAATATTTGTGGAGAAGTGGGGTGGTGCAGAGATGCACAATGCAGAGATGCACAATGCTTTATCACCCGAGCCATGGGCTTGTGGAAAGATGTAATGGTACCCTTAAGTCAATGCTCTAAGCATTTGCTGAACAGCATGGGAGGGACTGGGAGAAATACCTTCCCACCTGTTTGCATACAGAGAGGTTCTCCAAGAGTCAATAGAGTTTTTCCTTTGAGCTCTTATATGGACACCATGTATGTGGGCCCGTAGACTTGATCCAGGAGGACTGGGAAAGCAAGCATGCCATAAAGGGAACTCCCATAGTAGATTATGTCCTTGGGTTTGGGGAAAAGCTGAAGCAGCTTATGGGGATGGCCCAGAGCAACTGCAGCTGCCCAATAGAAACAAAGGTGTGGTACAGTACACCTGCAGAGCCAGAGCTCACTTGTACACGGTGGGTCAGGAAGTCATGCACCTCATTCCAGTCTGGAAAGATAAGCTGCAGGCTGAGTGGGCAGGACCTGCAAAGTAATCAGACAGGTAAATGATGTTAACTATATTATAGCATTACCTGACAGAAGACATACCAAAGAATGTACCATGTCAAAATGATGAGGCCATATGCCAATAGGGTGACAAGGTGTTTGCAGTGTGTAGTCCTGGGAGGGATGGACGAAGGAGACCCCTTTTGGACTTACTGGAAGAAAGCAAGCGGAAGTCCTCTGTGGAGGCAATCAAATTGTCACCCCAGTTGGTCCCAGATCAGATCCAGGAAGTAAGGGAGGTTTTAGCAGACTTTGCCCCACTGTTCAGCACCAAGCCTGGACTAACCCCATTAGTGACACAAGATGTGGAGACAGGGACACAGATGCCTATACAGCAGACAGCATATCGGGTGTCAGAGGCTGTCCAAAGGAAATTAGTAGGAGGTGGAGAAATGCTGGATTTAAGGGTAATCTGGAAATTCGCAGCCCCTGGTCCTCACGCATAGTCCTTGTTTGCAAGTCAGATGGCTCCACTCATTTTTGTGTGAACTATTGTGGACTGAATGCAGTCACAAAGTCAGACACCCACCCGATGCCATGGACAGAGGAATTCCTGGACAAGTTGGGAGGGTGACATACCTAAAACTGTTGACCTGATAAAGGGTTATTGGCAGGTAAAGTTAACTGCCAGAGCTAGGGAGCGGTCAGCTTTCATCACTCCATAGGGTTATTTGAATTTAAAGTAATGCCTTTCAGAATGAAGAACGCCCCAGCCACATTCCAAAGATTGGCCAACCAGGTGTTAAGTGGTGCTGAGGAGTACACTGTGGCATACCTGGATGACATTGCCATCTTTAGTGCCAGCTGGGAGTAACACCTGTCCCACCTTGCAGAAGTGCTGGGCAGGGATACAGAGGCCGGCTCCTGTCAAAACTGGGAAGTGTCAGGTAGCCATGGCTGAAGTGGCATACCTCAGGCATGTTGTAGGCTGGGGACAGCTCTGTCCAACCAATTGAAAATAGAGGCAATCAAGGCATGGCCTGGACTAGAAAAGCAAAGCAGGTCAGGAGTTGGAGGAAGAGCATTTGCTTTTAGGGCTCTTACCCAACTGTTTTCAAATGGACCCTGGGAATCTCTAGCAATCCTCATTGGAGGATCGGAGAAGGTTGAGGGACAGTAAGGGATGGAAGGTCTTGCAGGTACTGCGGTCCCTGGTCATGTACGGCTTTATAGGTCAGCAATGCAACCTTGAAGTTTATCCACCACCGTACAGCCAGCCAGTGCAGTTCAAGCAGAGCAGGTGTTTATATGCTGGATCTAGGGGCTCCAGTCAACAACCTGGCCGCCACATTCTGCAACAGCTGCAATTGGCAGATATCAATCCCCTGGTAGCCCTAAGTAAAGGGTGTTGCATTAATCAAGATGGATGGTGACAAAGGCGTGGACCAAGGTGGGAAGGTCTTCAATTGGAGCCAGGTGTTTCACCCTAGCAATATTCCTAAAATGATAAAAGGAAGATTTGACTACAGCCGAACCTTGCGCCTCAAGGTTAGGCCTCACCAAAATCACACCAGGTTACACACCTGGTCATAGACCATTAGTTGTACTCCTCCCAGCTCTAATCCAGAGAGCTGTCCTACCATCATCCCAACTGATCTATGATCTGGGTCCACAACCAATACCTCTGTTGTTCCTGGATTTATTCTCAGCCAGCTAGCACTCATCCAGTCCTGAATCTCAGTCAGACAGCTGTTAAACATTGAGACAGTATATTTCTCCTGGCCAGGCACAAATGACATGCATAGCTGAGAATCATCAGCATAGCAGTGAAAACTCAAACCATACAGTCTCATAATGTCTCCTAATGGCAGCATATATACTGAAAACAACATTGGGAAAGTTCTGAACCTTGCAGCACTCAGCAGGGCAGCTTATAAGGGCCAAGGAACAAATCCCAGACATCACCCTTTGAGATATGCCGCCGAGAAATGATCAAAACCAACTGAGGACTGCCCCCAGTCCACAGAAGAACCACAGGTGCTCAGAAATACCCCATGGTCCACAGTATCAAAAGCTGCCAAGAGACCAAGGAGAACCAAGATTGTACAGGATCTCTGATCTCTAGCCATCAGGAGATCATTCAGTACCTGAACCAGGGCTATCTCAGTACTGTGTCTTTTCCCGAAACCTGACTGGAAAGGGCCATAGATGTTGTGGCTTCTCAAATGATCCTCCAGCTACAGGGTGACCACCTTCTCAATAACTTTACCCACAAAGGCAAGTTAGAGATGGGTCTGTAGTTAACCAGGCAGTCAGGATCTATGGAGTATTTCTTCAAAAGAAGCTGCACACTTACTCGCTTAAGGGATCTGGAAAGATCCCTCTCTCCAGAGAATTCCTCACTATCCCAGCCATGACTGGGTCAATAACCTCAATACACCCTACAAGAAGGTGAGTTGGGCCTGATCTAAACTACAGCAAGTTAGCCACAAATTCAGAATGATCCTCAGAACATAAGTGACTACCAGCATGCTGAAGTCTTGGTTGTTCGATGCAAGGACCAATGGGGAGGTACTGGCTAATCTCTTTCCTGATGGAGGACTCTTATCAGCAAAAAACTGTGCAAACTAATCACACTTCCTTGTAACAATGCTCGAATGGATTGCAGGCAGACTGGATTGCACAGTCTGTCCACAGCGTGGAACAGCTGTGCTGGCCTGTTGTTCGCTGCAGCAATCTCCTTGGACAGGAACTCTGTCTTCTTATTGGAGACTGCTGATTGTTAGACTTTATAGTTGTCTAGCAATCTAAGTGTGTCCTCCTCCAGGTGAGTTTCTGCCAGTTTCTCTCCAACCTTCGCCCCTGCCTCTTCAACTCCCTCATGCATCCATCATACCATGTTCCCTAGGACAAAGGATCAGGGACAAACAATGAAGCACAGCAATGGTATCCATGGCCCCTTCTATCGCCCTGTTATAGGCCAGAACCAGGGGCCCAGGATTCTCACTGTCAGTCAGAATTCATGACAGGTCAAGAACCACCAATAGGCCTTCTGAGGTAACTCCTCTCAATGTATGGTACTGCACCATTTTGGGGAAGGCCTATTAAGGGGAATCACAAAACTGAAACACAGGGCGTGATGGTCAGACCATCCAACAGGGTCCACCACCATATCCGTGATCTACAGCCCCAGAAGAAACATCAAGTCCAATGAGTGTCCCCTCACATTGGTAGTGGTCATAACTGCCCATGTCAGGCCTGAATTTCCATCAACTGGAGCAGATTTTGTCCAAATAATGTCAGCTTGTTGTCAATGCAGGCATAGAAATCCTCCACAATTAACCATCTGGGGAACTCCAACACAAGCTTGATGATGAGCTCTGCCACCTCCTGCAGGAAAGCCCTCCCATCCCTGGTGGACGGTAGATGAGAAGGATCCTGCAGCCTGCACCCGTACTTAAAAATACACTCAAAGAAGTTGGTAGATCCCATTGAAACCTCCCTGAAATCCAGTTTAATCTAAAACAGATCACAACTCCCACCCCTAAGGCCTCTCTCAGGCAGTGTAACACTGAGAAACCAGCCAGAATAGTGGAAGCAAAATGGGTCCTCCATTTTCAACCAGCCAGGTCTTGGTGATGCAAGCCAGGTCTGCAGAGGCTACCATATCGGCCACCAATGTGGTTTTATTCTTAATTGACCTAGCATTGCACAACACCACCATACAGAGGTGAAGACCAGAGGACAATCACACTACCTGCCTGCATAAATCAATAAACTAACTCCTGCTTCCATGTCTCTACAGAAAAGGTAAAAGTATAAACATAGTGCCAATACATGTGTGTATGCAGGAGGGGTTATATTTATTCAAGCCTTTCTTGCACACAACAGTATTCCATATTTTGTTAACCTCATTGAAAATAAAATATTGCCTTGCTTTTTCCTGTACTTTGTAGTACATGTCTGTAACAGCCTGGCCCAAGGTGTATTTCCATAATATTCAGTGGGACTCTCAGTTTTATCATGGAGCTTGCAAGTCAGATATCTTTTATTTTGTTGAACTGAAGCATATTTTTGTGCATGTTTGCGCTTGCACAAGAAACACCTTGGACAGTACGGCATTTCAGAGGTGTGTCAGGGCTGAGTCCAATACAGAGCACTGCACAGTGGGCACGACCCCTGACACACCAATGAACGGTGAAGACCAGTGTGACAGCCTTTGGAATTTCTCAGCAGGAACTGGCCTTTACTTGACAGGAAATGAACTGCACCAATGAGAGTGCGCTCATTCCTCTCATTTGCACAGCAGCCATTGCAACCCAAATTCCTACCTCTGCTGCTGTCATCCCTGCTCCCTTGTGCTGCTTGCCCTGCATCCATTTGTTCTGTTCTCCTCACTCTTTGTTGTTAGATCCCGGTGCTTGTCTGCCCCTCCCTTTTCATTTCTGTTTGCTTTTCCATTCCCTCCTGCTCTGCAGTGTTTCCCTCCTCCTTTGCCACTCACTTGGTGCTGCCTGTCCTTTCTTCTCCTGTGTTTGTATCACCCCCATCCTGTCTCATACCTCTTTGGGCATCCTTTGTTGGGGATGTCTTGTTTTGCTGGCAGCTCCTCGCTAGCGTCCAGAAGTTCCGCTGTTCCTTGTCTCATCTGCTTCTTGCCTCCGGACACCTGATTGCTGTTCCCATTCATGTTTCTGCCTTTCTGTATCTGCAGCTACCCTGTGGCTGTTTGTGCCTTTTCCCTCATCCCTCTCCCTTCCTCCCTTGTGCTACTTGCCTTCTCATCCATTTGTCTCGTTCCCCTGCTATCTTTGTTGATGCTCCCAGTGTTTTTTTTGTTACCACAGACACGCCTGTACTCTTCAAAGTTGGACCGTGAACTGAAGACATGGGTATAGTTCAATGTATTTCAATACAGTTTTGAACGCGTGCCACAACTTGTTTGAAGGGACACTGTCTGTAAGTTTTCAGAGTGCAGATTGACTCGCTACTTTTTTTTTTCCTAAAAGATCCTATGATTTCTCAATTCAAAAGTGCTGTGTTACCGAATAAAACTTTTTGTAATATACAATTTAGTGTCTGCCTCATATCTTTTACATTTAAGAGTTTGTTTCAAATCTCTGACTGGACCGAGATGCCACCTCCATCTTTGAACAGACGAACATGTTGTTTTGGTTGTCTAATGGTGGTGAACATGTTACTGTGCTCATTACTGTCGCAGTCCTTCACAATCAGGATCGTGGATGAGCTGTTGGTTGTGTAGTGCTGCCCTCTCGTGTCAATGTTTACTTGTTGTCAATCTTGTTAATTTGGAGTGTCTGAATGAAATAGAGCATACCTTTTTTCTCAAAATAAAAATAGTCTGTTATATTTGTCATTGTGGTATAGACTTTCCAATTGTATTCAACTGACATGGGCATAGGAAAGGTAACGAAGGACCTGTCAACTCAAAATACTGAAGTGAAATGATCTTTGCTTTGTCTAATGCGGGCTGATCAGTTATTGTGGTAACTGACTAGTGATGGAATAACTGTTTTTTTTATTTAAAAGTACTGCATTTGTACAGCCGATAGCAATTAATCAAAGGTGTTTTCTAAGTTCCTACATGGAATTACATGTTACCTGTTACAGCTTATACCCCACCCCTCTGCACCCACCCCTGCCACCCCACCATAATCATGACAGAAGACACTTTCACATAGCTTAAGCACACACATACACTGTTATTCCCTTAGCTGTTTAAAGTAATTAAGGAACAAAATATGTTTCCACTATCGCTAGATCAATTGTTGCCTACACTTTATATTAAGATTAACAACTGTAATTACACCTGCCATCACTACCCTGATGTTAAAGTCTGAGCGCCGATGATAGAGCATAATTACAAAGAAAAAAGTAGAGCACCCACCAAAATACAACACAGTTTCAGCAGCACTAAAGGATCGTAAGTATTTTATTCAAAGCATAAATGCATCCCACATAAGGTCGACCTTATGTGGGACACATTTATGCTTTAAGTAAAATACTTTAAGCATCCTTCAATGCTGCTGAAACTGTGTTGTATTTTGGTGGCACTCTACTTTTTCATTGAAGTTCCTTGTTGTATGAGCACCACCATTTAAACCTACAATTTATCATATACCTGGTGCTGAACATTTTATTTTTTGAATAGAGCATAAATTACCAGCATTTCTCAGCTGTTCGATTGTATTTGGCTTTGCCGCCTGCCTTACAGCCCTACTGAGGTTTGTCGTTAGTACTGCATAACCACATAATCTGTCAAAGAGAAGTTTACCATACACTCTGTTCCACGTCATAACATAATTATATTGACTCACGATTTCATTTATATTAAATTTATCTAATGTGCCCAGCCACATCTCTGTAGTATTTTCTATGCAATCGCCTGTTGACCAGACCAGTTGCTGGTACATGAGCAATTGATTCTAACTGGAGTTAACCACACCAATCCCAATAGCAGTACTCTGTTTGTCTGTGTTTGGAAAAATCTTCAATTAGATTACATCTGCAATCACTACCCTGATGTTAGTGTCTGAGCAGCCGATGACAGAGCATACAAATGTCCATGTCCGAATACAGTTTACTCACTCCCCTATAAAACTGATAACCATCCTGATCCAATACCCTCAACCCCGCCATAATATTTATTTATTTAGTTGTTGGTGACTGGAAAAGGAGGGCTAGGCAATGTAGGCCTGCCTGTTTTAATCTCATCCTGGGGAGGGGGATACATATGTAAACTGACACACTAAATCAAGTGAAGCTGTTGGTATTTTTCTTTACTGAATGTGAGAAATTGGGCCAGGACATTAGGGAAATTCCACAACACTTTTCGAGAAGTGGTATGGATCCTTAATGTCCACCTGAATGAACACCAGAATCTCAGTGTTAAATTTCATCCAATAGACAGCACTTCAGGAGTGTAGCACCCTGCACTACAATGTCAGTCTTGGGATTTACCCAAAGTAACTGTAGGGGCTAGAACCCACAACCTTCCAATCTTCCAGCCTAAGAGGCAAGTGTGCAACCTGCTGACCCACTGGTACTGCTAATATGACCCCTAATATATCAGAGAACTGCTTTAACTCTGAGAGTATTTTATTTGTGATTGTAGGGCATGCCATATACATTCCAAAATGGTGTGAGATGGAATATTTCCAATCTACTTGCATTTATAAATTTTTTTTTTTAATATTGTGAGGATGCAATAAAGTACAACTGACTGACACAAGCTTATACTCCTAAAATTCCTTCTAACACCTAATGTTGTGAATATTGTTACTGTACCTGCATTTCAGAATACACAAATACTGTTGCATATTTAAGGAACTGTTTTACCTACAACTGTCAACTTTACCCCACTGCCAAAGTACTCTGAAACCCAGGCAGTACACACACTGCCACAGCTGTCCGAAACGAACTGCCGTGAGGCAGAGATGGGACCACATGGAAGGGTATGTTATTTCCTGTAACATAACATTGTTTGCAACCTGCCCTTCAAGACAAAAGGAAAAGGCAAGTTTGTTCACATTTATCAGACTATGAACCATTTCTTTCCTGAATTATTTTGGTTATTTAGTATCAGTGTCAGTGCTCAGCAGGTTGCACACTTGCCTTTGAGGCTGGAACATCAGAAGGCTGTGGATTGTATCCCACACAAGGCACTTGGGTCAGTTCTAATACTGACACTGTAGTGCAGCATAAGGGGTGCTGCAATCCTGAGGTGATGTCTTTCGGATGAGAAGTTAAACCGAGGTCCCGTCTGCCTGTTCTGGTGGTTGTTTAGGTGGACGTTAAAGATCCCATGGCACTTATCAAAAAAGTAGGAATTTCTCTGGTGTCCTGGCCAAATTTTCCCCATTCACTAGAAATACCACCAACAGCTTAATCTGGTTCAATTTCAGTTGGTTACCATCTGTATCCACTGGTCACCCTGGAAAAGGGACTTCTAGTCTCAGTGGACCTACCGGGTCAACAAAATTCAATAAATAAATAGTATAGCTGCAGAAATTGAGGGTTTGGGAACCTTTATTATAATGTGAAATGACACCAAATACAGATGTATGCTGGTGGTCCCAACTTTCTTTCTTGATGGCTTACAATATCCTTGGCAGGTACACAATACAGATTTGCAACCCCACTGAGCAGAGCTCAACAGAGCTTTAAAGGTCATGCCACTGCTAATGGGTCTTTGCAGCAAACTCTTAGCAGTGGAAACAACTGCCAATCAAGCCACTGATGGGTCTGTGTTAAATGCTATCATGCACCCCTACAGTTTGAATATACCTGTTAATGTGAAATCCAGTTCTTTACCAATTACAGTATAACTCGGCTGTTTTTGGCATATGCATCATTTGTGCAGGGTCTCTAAACACGTGGAATTTGGTTACAGTTGGTCAGGTAGTTTTCAAGTTAGAGCACTGGGGGTCAAAACAGCAAATGTATGTATTTTTTTTAGAAACAAAATGCAGAAACCATTACAATTCTGAAACCTAAAACTTTCAGCTCCATCAGACCCTTACAAAAACTGTTGCTTTTTCTTTTCCTTATTTAGCCTTTTATGGCCCCATTAACTTCTGTGTCCAGCCCTTTGACTGTCCCTGTAGTGGATTCCCAGCCACGTCTCAGCTCACTTCTTGCATCAGTCAAGGTTTCCTGCCCTCCGCTGTGGTGGTGCTGTTGGGCTGAAGACCTTTCCTACACCTTTTCATCATATATACATCTGGTGGGAAAAGAATATTTCTGATCACGGCCCACTCAAGAGGGCAGAGTTCCACAGTTATGCTGATGGATCACTGTGAATTTTATACCCTAGGTTTGCATGTATGTGCATGTCACCGCATATGCTAACTGACAACTGACCATCCACCTTCACTGATGCGTGCAGTGATTCGACAACCTCATCTATAACAGTGTCTTGGTGCATGTGCTCCCAACCCCCCACACACACATGAGAGCTGACTCCTGGCCCACTTCAAGAGGTCATTGCTGCGGATGGCAAAAGCACCAACTCATCCTCACTGGGATGCATCACAGTTGGAAGCACTACTCCCAGACCACCTGACTGTAGCACTCCGAGTCCACTCAAGAATCTAGGCCACTGGTATGGGAGCACAATGTGCTTCCGCTGGGCAATTGTGTGGCCCTGTATTGTTTAAGATGACATTTCAGTATTTGGGAAAACCATCTAAAATATAATATTCAGACAATTCAGCTTGTATTTCAGTAATTTGTATGTTCACTTGTGCTTGTACAAGGAAGCCTTACTACTAACAGCATTTTAGAGTTGTGTCACTGCGAGCCTATTACAACTCAAACTGCAACGGGCTTGACAGTGTACACCAATGACAAGGTACTCTGGTCATGACACTAGTTCTGCTTGCTGACGTGGCATGTTCTGTAGTTCAAGTAAATGAACCACTCCAATGAGAGAGCACTTCATATCTTTCTGTAGCCATAACTCCGCACGTGAATTACAGTTGACTGTAATGTGCATGGCCAAAGTTACAGTTATTGTCAGCCCTGCCACCCCTGCATTCTCTGTCTCCCTGGTCCTCACTTCTGTGACCCCACCAGCTTCAACATTAGCCTCAGTGCGGTTTTACTTATTGGCAGCTCCTGCCCACCACACTGCTCTTGCTAGTCCTCGCTCCTGTGATTCCCCTCCTCCCTGTTTAATCATTTCTGATCCTCGCCCCAAGCTGGCTTAGAGATGTGGATGTATTGTGGAGCAAGCAGCACGTGCAGCCATTGGAAAGTTGTGCTGCTCACCAACACACATTGACAGACATCACTGAGTTGCCGACTGCCCTATGACTGATGGCCACTCTCCAGCACAGCTTACATCGGTGTTGAGAGGGGCTGTGTGAACAAAGGAAATAATGATCTTGGGTGGTCAGAGAACAGCATGGCACAGCTGCAAATGCAATACGACAGCCATGTAAACAGGCGTTTGACTTTCTCATTCATTGTTACTTAGGAAGGATGGGCAGTGAGGGGCCCATAGGCCTTTTTACCAACAGATTCTCTGTTTCTAGGTAAAAAATGTTAAAGATATAAATCTGACTAATAAGCAGTGAGCCTTGGTAGGGAATCAAATACTGCAAGGGCACAAATATAAGTTACAAAATTCTCAGGTTATGCAGCAAGTACATTGTAAGCTAGCTGTGTAGCAGGGTCAGTGAGTCAATGTTTGGGAATGTGCCAAACCATGATGTACATGTGGCTCGATTGTCTAGGTTCTGCTTTGATCTGAGCAGAGGAGAGGCGAACACTTGGCAATTTCATGGCAAAGGTAAGCTTTGAAAGGGTACAGCACTAGGCAGCCTTTAACATAAGTAAACCAGCTAGCCAGGTGAAATAAAGATTTCATTTAACCCTTCCTGTACTCTACAACAGTCAGGTGAGTCCACAGGCCATATCTAGCCAGGAGATCTGAATCAGTCTACAACAGGGTTCTCAAATGGGAGGCCCCAACCTGTTTCAGGGAGGCTCAAGTAAGTCTGAAACAGTACTGTATTTAAATTTTGGGTTTTATATATTTGTGTGAAGAGATGAAACAAACTAAAAGAGGAAATAATAGTAGGTGAATTGTATGTACTTATTTACTAATAGGTGACAAGGAAGGTGAATGAGCCAAGGTGTACCAGAGGAAGGGTAGGGAGTGAATACATTTCAAAAAGTAACTGCAAAACAATCAGGAAATATACAATGAGCAATAGTGCAAACAATACGAACAATAAATTAATAATGAGTGGTGGTAATTGATCAATTTGTAAACTGATAGCAGAACAGCCCAAATTCAAGGGTTGAGCATAGAAGTGCTAAGAGCAATAGCAGGAAGGAGCAAAAGTAATTCCGAGATGTTGCTTAGGAGCAGAGAAGCAGAGGAGAGCAAAGTAAGTAGGAAGGTTATTTCATATGGAGAGGAAACAGAGGAAGTAGTCTGACCCATGAAGGTACTGTAACAAGGGGTAACAATGGTTCAAGAATTAAAACAGCAGAGCAAGTAGGTTGCCTGTGTGTGTTGGGGGGTTACAATAAGCTGAATAATAATATTTGTTTCTTTTACTTGTTATTCGATCACACCTTTGAGCACAGTCACTCTTTTTCAAAAGTTCCAAGTCAGTATAAGACAAAAACTGAATGTGAGTCAAGTACTCAAAGGGGTTTCAATTTATTCATGGTGTACTGCATAAAGTACAGTACGTTATTTTCTTTGGAAGCCCAAGATTATTTCAACTTTGGGGAGGCACAAAATCTTTCTATGGATTTGGGAGGCTCACTGTGACAAAGTCTAAGAACAATTGGTCTACAACACTCACGTGATGCCTGCTTACTAAGCAAGGATATGAATAATACCCCCGCACACTGTATTCCAAGTGCTTTGCAAGTCATGAATGGTTGGAGACTAAGGAAAGTTCTGAAAGGTTAAGCAAACAGAAAGAGAGACACGGTTATGCACAAGGAGGCAAAGTGGCTTGCTGAAGATCACATAGTAAGTGGCAATGGTGGGATTCAAACCTGTCTCCATGTTCACTGCTCTGGGTTCAAACCACTAAGCACACTAGGCTTCTGCAATGGAAACAGTACAACAAGGATGCAGTTTCAGATACTTTTTAAAGAAAAGAATTAGACATTATTCCCTTACCTGCTAATTTCAAGTGGGTGCTGGGGAGGTGGTGTCTAGGAATGTTCAACCAATATCATTGTTGCAAAATGCCTTTTCACTTACCCTTCTTGAGTCATGATGATGTGTGTGTGGGAGGTGGATCAATACATCTGGGACTGGAAAACTATATGGGAATTGGTTTAGGCTGCTGCTTAGAGCACTGAGCCCTGAACCTGTAAACACAAGTTTGAATACAACTGTCATTTACTTACTGTGTCATCCCAAGCAAGTCATTTAACTTCCTCTGCTAAACCTCTGTGTGATCTATATTTGTGCTTTTCAATATCTATCTTTGTGTTGTTTGATGAACCTACTTGTGTACCTAAATGGCTGCAACATTCACTTCCTCCCTCGCATTGTAACTTACTTTGGGATACAGTTTACATGAAAGGTGCTGTATAAAACCAGATTCCTTCCTCCAGTTATTTAAATGCTTTTCTGGTACTGGTGGTGGCAAGTGGTGATGCAAAACTAAACTGGTCAAACAAGTATTGAGCTGAAACACTTTAGGTGGCTCTCGCGAGCAGCTGATTTTCCACAACGTGACTCTCTGACATTGTCTGTGGGACTGCCTGCATTAAGATTTACTGCAGATGGCCTTGATGACAATTATCCCTCCCACACAATAACAGCTGATTTTTACATTCACTTACGCTTGCACAAGGAACGTCTTGCTACTAACGGCATTTTAGAGTGTGTCACTGTCAAGCCAATTACTGCTGAAACTGCAATGGGCTTGGCAGTGAATAATGACCAGGCATTCTGGTCATGACAGTAGTTTTGCGTGCTCACGTGGCATGTTCTGTAGTTGAAAGAAATGAACTGCTTCAATAAGAGAGCTTCATTTTTTCTGTAGTTAACTCCAGCCATGCACATTTCAGTTGACACTAATGCGCATGGCTGGGGTTACAGTTTTTGTCTGCTCTTGCTGCCCACCCCAATCTCTCTCCTGGTCCTCCCCTGGGCTTCTACATTAGCAGTGGTATGGCTTTACCTGTTAGTGGCTCCTGCCCCTAGTGCATTCTCTTTCCTGCTCCACTAAGGCAAGCGGGGTGGCTTCTCTGGCTAGCAGCTCCTTGCCGCATCTACCGTGCAGCTTCCACGACATGGCACCCTCTGCTCTCACTGCTGCCTCCTCGCTCCTCTGAAGCCATTACCAGTACCAAGCAGCACTGCAAATATCTGCAAGTGAACGATCAGCACTGACAAATGCTTTCTCCTTTGGCTCTCCTTTGATCACTGACTCTGTCAGTCCTTTTCACAATCTATTATTTCTGTTTTATTGACCATAGTGTTTGCCCACTATAGACTTTGATGGCAGATAAGGACCGCTAGGCCCATCTAGTCTGCCCATTTCCTACCTATACGATGAGGCCGCAGATCCTATTTAACCAACAGCCTATTTCTTCCTACCCCCACAAGAATTGCCTTATGTCTGTCCCATGCATTCTTGAATTCTCCCACAGTTTTAGACCCACAACCTCCTCCGAAGGCTGTTCCATGTATCCACTACCCTCTCTGTGAAATAATACTTCCTCACATTGCCCCTGAACCGCCCTCCTTCTATCTTTAAATTGTGTCCCTTGTTCTTGCAAGTCTCTTTTCTGAAAGATGCTACCCTCTTGGACTTTGTTGATTCCACTGAGGTACTTAAAGTTTCTATCATGTCCCCTCTCCTTCTTTCCTCAAGGGTATACATATTAAGCTCCTTTAGTCTCTCCTCATACGGCTTCACTTGCAAACCCAGCACCATTTTAGTTGCCCTCCTCTGGACTGCCTCTATCCTGTCTATGTTTTTGCGGAGATGGGGTCTCCAGAACTGGACACAGTACTCAGATGGGGTCTCACCAACTGTCTGTACAGAGGATAACAACTTCCTGTTTTCTGCTGATGATGCCTCTCCTATACATCCCAGTATACCCCCAGCCCTCCCTACTGCCTTTTGACATTGCTTGCTAACCTTAAGATCATCTGATATGATTACCCCCAGGTCCCTTTCCTTTTTGTTGTTGTTACTACTTCCCACCCATTGTGTATTCTTCCCTGGGTTCTTGTTTCCCAGGTGCATTATTTTGCACTTCTTTGCATTGAATCCTAGCTTCCATACTTTTGACCATCCTCCAACCTTGCCAAGTCCCTTTTCATCCTTTCCACGTCCTTGTGTATTAACTATTACTATTACTTATCAACTTACTATTAGTAAGATGAATTAAAGAAACAGTCTTACTAGGCTCAGTATCTAAAATCTCCTAGGTACTTCTTTCCTACTCACTCTCTATTTGCATAATTTCCTGTAATACTATGATAAAAAGTAGGAATTATGAAATGCAATGACATTTGAAGAGATTGTATTTGTACTCCATCTTTTTCTTAGTCTGCTGTGTTGTTGTTTGTGTGTCTGTTTGAATTTTACTGACCAGACGTTTCCACATGCTGCTATCTAGAATCACAACAGTATTTCCATAACCTACTTCTGCCCCTCTTTACTTCCTGAACCCACCTCCACACACACCGAGTGTAATTTGGGAAAACATTTGCGCTGCCTCAGTGGACTGTTTGCCAGTTGCTAGCATCCTTGCCCCCTCATCCCTGTCCCTTGGAGATGGACTGTTGCCATGAACTGTAGCCTCGATTCCCCCAACAGGTTAGAGTGTTATGGGATCCATTCCTGGTAGTCGAAGAGACAGGTAGGCAGGGCAGACCACAGTGTCTCAGATGCAGAGTTTGAGAGAGAGAGAGAGAGGAGAGACCAAGCAGCCTGCTGAGACATTCACGACCCCATCTCCCATCAGTCCCCTGATGACAATCAGTTGCAGTAGACAGGCAGACTGCACACTCCAAATGTCCTGCAGGATCCTCTCAATGATTTCAGAGATCAGATGATCCTGCTGCATGGTAGAGCCTCCCAGTTTGCTCTGTCTCTGTTTGTGCAATGACAGTGGCTCACACAGTGGAGCTTTAGAAAAACAGGAGACAGCCAGAGGGACACATGGCAAATTGAGGGACAGAGAGTGAGTTGTCATTCCCTTCCTGTGAAGCCTGCACTAGTGACAAGTGATCAAAGGGCTGAGAGTGCCACCAAGTAAGTGTCCTGTCCTGTCTGCTCTTGAATATTAATATTTCTCCTATGTGTATTGCTATGAGCCGCTAATGAACAAAAACCCTATCCTCAATTCCTGAGCAGGAGCTTCAGGTAAATCCTGTGCATGACAAAGTCAAATAGTCACTGTAAAATAAAGTTAATTACAACTAGATCCCTTGTTGAATTTGGGGTGGGCATGGCTACACACATGAATTTATCCTCCTAAAACTGGACAAATGTCTTTCCAATTTACAACTATTTTTATTTTGCTTGCACGCATGTGCAAGAAACATAGTGTTATCATCTGAAATGCAGTGCCGTACAGCTGGAAGGAAAAAAGCTGCTTCAGTGAGCATGATCAGATAACTGAAGCATGCTCTCCCTTTCAACTGTAGGGAACTGTATTTCAGATTATCTGAAGCACGCCTCCCCCGCCATGGGTAAGCATGCCTGGTAGGCAGGACTGACAGCCAGATATCTGACATAGGAGAATAACTCTGCCATTTGGACCATTACTGGTGAAGGATACCAGTTGTTATTGTATTTAGATCAATGTGAGCTTGCAGCCTAACAGGCAGAGAAAGAATGAACTACTATAAAGAAATACTTCCAACAACAACGGTCTGTAACATGACAGCTAGTGTTTAAATGCTTAAATCAACAAGTGCAAGCATGTTTTTCTTCTGGTATTTAAAAATGCTTTAATTTTTTATTATTTTGTAACTGTGTAGGGCCTACTAGACTCAAGTGCCTGTTTTCAGGGTGACCTGGGAGTACTGTGGAGGCTAAGTGACTTGCTCAGAGTCACACAGCATGAATCTGTGGAAATCAAACCCAGGTCTGCTGGATACACCAAGCTCATTCTCGGCTTGTTACTCTGACCTGCAAGCTATACTGCCAGCCCATTTGGATCAGACCATGGGCTTTATTGTTTAAATTCAGTCAGTACTCTTGCCTTTGATGAGAAAAACATATTCACTGCTCTTTGAAACTGCCTTTTTAAAACTGTTCTGTGCTTTAGCGACCCCGGTGTTGTCATGTTTAAAATTTGAGTACAGGCTCAAGAAGCCACTGGAAGTATAGGAGGCATACTGAAGCTTTGTGGCTAATAGGTATACTGATAACGAGCCTTTACTGGCTTTGAAAACAGAGACTGAGATCTGCATATGACAAGAATGTGCACTTGTCTTAACCTCTGTCCCTGCATTCCTGACTACCTGGGATATCCTGATCAGTTCATTGCAATTGTTAGGTTAAATGTATATAGTTACTTTTATATAGAAACATAGACTTTGGACGCAGATAAGGATCGCTAGGCCCATCTAGTCTGCCCATTTCCTACCTACTGGATAGGCCGCAGATCCTAGTTAACCAACAGCTATTTCTTCCTACCCCCACAAGAATTGCCTTATGTCTGTCCCATGCATTCTTGAATTCTCCCACAGTTTTAGACCCCACAACCTCCTCCGAAAGGCTGTTCCATGCATCCACTACCCTCTGTGAAATAATACTTCCTCACATTGCCCTGAACCGTCCTCCTTCTATCTTTAAATTGTGTCCCTTGTTCTTGCAAGTCTCTTTTCTGAAAGATGCTACCCTCTTGGACTTTGTTGATTCCACTGAGGCACTTAAAAGTTTCTATCATGTCCCCTCTCCTTCTTTCCTCAAGGGTATACATATTAAGCTCCTTTGGTCTCTCCTCATATGGCTTCTCTTGCAGACCCTGCACCATTTTAGTTGCCCTCCTCTGGACTGCCTCTATTCTGTCTATGTCCTTGCAGAGATGGGTTCTCCAGAACTGGACACAGTACTCCAGATGGGGTCTCACCAACTGTCTGTACAGAGGATAACAACTTCCTGTTTTCTGCTGATGATGCCTCTCCTATACATCCCAGTATACCCCAGCCCTCCCTACTGCCTTCTCCATTGCTTGCTAACCTTAAGATCATCTGATATGATTACCCCAGGTCCCTTTCCTTTTTGTTGTTGTTACTACTTCCCCACCCATTGTGTATTCTTCCCTGGGTTCTTGTTTCCCAGGTGCATTATTTTGCACTTCTTTGCATTGAATCCTAGCTGCCATACTTCTGACCATTCCTCCAACCTTGCCAAGTCCCTTTTCATCCTTTTCACGCTCCTTGTGTATCAACCCTGTTGCAGATCTTGTGTCATCTGCAAAAGGCATACTTTTCCTTCAGTCCTCTGCAATGTCACTGATGAAGACATTAAAAGGACTGGACCCAATACTGAACCCCTGCGGTACCCAGTAGTAACCCTTTCTTCAGAGTGGACTCCATTTACAATTACCTTCTGTGTCCTGTTGTCCAGCCAATGTTTTACCCAGGCTACCACCCTGGGTCCCACTCCCAGGCTGGTTAATTTGACTATTAATCTTTTGTGTGGGACTGTGTCAAATGCCTTGCTAAAAGTCTAGGTAGGCCATGTCCACAGCCCTCCCTGGTCTACTACTTTGGTCACCCAGTCAAAGAAATCTATTAGATTCGTCTGACATGACCTTCCCGCTGGAACCCTTACTATCTTGGGATCTGTGCTCCACTGGCCTCTAGGTACTCAACTATTCTTTCCTTCAGAAGTGAATCCATCACTTTCCCTACCACAGAGGTCAGACTGACAGGTCTGAGTTTCCTGCCTCTGTCTTGGTCCCACTTTGTGAAGGGAATCACATCCGCCTTCCTCCAGTCCTTGGGTAACACACCATCCTCCCATGATTTATTAAAAAGAGTAGCCAGTGGTTTCACTAGTTCCTCCCTTAATTCTTTTAGAATTCTGGGGTGAATTCCATCAGGACCCATTCCTTTGTCCACCTTCAGTTTTAGGAGTTTTGCAGAACCCTTTCTTCTGTGAAAGAACTGGGATCGACCCCCCATCAAGAGTGCTTCTGTTAATTGGATTAGGCACTTACCCTCCCTTTTGTGAATACTGAGCAGAAATATTCATTCAGTATCCCTGCTTTTCACTGTCCCTCTGCCTACCCACCTTTCATTTTATTCAGCCTCACTATCCCTCCCTTTGTCTTTTCTACGCTGATGTACCTATAAAAGGTTTTATCCCCATCTTAACTGAGTTGGCTATCTTTTCCTCAGTTTGGGCCGTTGCTATTCTGACTTCCTCCCTGCTTCCTTCTGCCTTAACTTACAGCTGTCTGTCCTGCTTTTTCTGTGTTTCCTTATACTTCCGGAATGCTATCTTTTCTTCCTGACTTTCACAGCCCCTCTTTTGAGAACTACAGTAGCTTTTTCGTTTTGATTTGTTTATTTGCTTCACACAAAGGCCTGTTGCCTCTGTGATGGCAGTTTTGATAATTCCCCATTGTTGCTCACACCTCCTTCTAGCCTATTTGCTAGTGCTTTTCTGAGGCACTCTCCATCTTGCCAAAGTCAGCCCTCCTAAAGTCCAGTACCCTCACTTTTGTATGGCTTGACTCTGTAGCTGAGTTTACGTGAACCACACTGTTTGATGGTCACTTGTCCCCAGATGGCAACCCACTTCTAGATCTGAGATCCTCTCACTGCCCCGTTTGAGAGTACGAGGTCTAAGATTGCCCTCACGACTGGGTTCCAAAACTAGCTGTCTAATGCCTGCCACCTGTAGGACATCAAGAATGGCCCTGCTCTTGGATGTGGCTGCAGCAATGTGCTCCAGTTAACATCTGGCATATTCAGGTCTCCCATCAACAGTATCTCCTTTCTCTGCCATTCTAAGAATGCCTCCTATCATATCCTTGTCCATTCCTCCCCTGACATGGGGGTCTGTACACAACCGCTGTGTGGATTGTGGTGCCCTTTCCAGTCTCCAAGGTGACCCACAGTGCCTCCTCTCCTCCTGTTTACTCTTTTGTTCAGTAACTTTTATCCTTCCTTTACATAGAGCTACTCCTCCCCTCTTCTCCCCTGCCTGTCTCTCCTGTGGGTTATGTACCCTGGTATGTTAACATCCTAGTCATGGTTCTCTGTGTACCATATTTCTGTGACTGCTACGATATCCAGGCATCCCTCTTCCATTAAGGCCATCAGCTCAGGGAGCTTGTTGCCCAGACTACGGGCACTGGTACTCATTACCCTCCATTTTCTGATGGCCTTACTCCCTTTGCCCCATCCCTGTCCTTCTTGCCTTTGTCACTTTCTCCATTTACCCTGCCCTTCTCCCTATCGACACCTCTATGTTGGTGTTTGCTGCACTTACTACTGTGATTATTTGGGGGCTAGGATTTTCCTGATCCTTTCCAGTGCCTCCCTTGGCTAGTTTAAAAGCTTGCCAATGAAGCATTTAAACCTATCACCTAGGATCCTGGTTCCCTTCCGGACAGATGCAGCCCATCATGCCAGTATAGGCT
Organism: Neoceratodus forsteri; assembly: GCA_016271365.2. Classification (NCBI taxonomy): domain Eukaryota; kingdom Metazoa; phylum Chordata; order Ceratodontiformes; family Ceratodontidae; genus Neoceratodus; species Neoceratodus forsteri. Next base: position 761,748,290 of record CM028138.1, on the reverse strand, counting down.
TGCATCACTCAGGTGGACCCCAGTCCCCAATGAAGCCAAATCCCTGAGCTCCACAGCAGTTTTTCAACCACTGATTGAATCCCATGGTGCGGAACACCCTAGCCCCTCCTATGCCATAGATGGGTAGCACCTCCGAGAGGTTACTGCTGCTACTTGACTAAGGCCCTCCCAATTCACAAACTCTTCCTGCACTTCTCTAATCTCTTTCTTAGCCAGGTCATTTGTCCCTAGGTGGACAATGACATCCAGCTCCCTCCCCTGTGCAGCTGCTCGGCAATCCTGAGGATTCGCCCCTGTCCCTCCAAGCCATGGCGCCAGGCACCTACCTCCCTCTCCCCTTCCTCCCCAGTTTTACCTTCCTAACAGTGGAGTCCCCTACCAGGAGTTGTTTCCTTCCCTGCAGGGTCCCCTGCCATCCTCCAGTGGTCTCCTTTGTGAGGTTCCCAGCATCCTCCTTGGTCTCCACTGTGGGTGCCTCCATAGAGGAACCACACTTTGCCAGAATGGCATAGGAATTGTGGAGAGGTACAACTGGAGGATACACTCTGTTCCACCACCCTCACCTCCTGAGCCCACTGTGGTCCAACTGCTCCTCTTTCTTGGCAACCTCTGAGGCAAACGGCATTGGCACTGGTGGTCCCTGGATGGAAGAGGAGGTCCCACAAATCCTGGCCAACTCTGCCTGGAGATGAGCAACCTCCTCCTCAGCCCAGAGAGGTGCCTGCAGATGGGACAACACCGCATCCTCCAGAACATCTCCCGGAAGACTGCTGCTCACAGCCACTGGACTGCACCACTCAATCATGTCTTATTTCTGGCCCCTTAACTGTTTGCAATCCTTACTCTTTCCTCTGTTTTTTCTCTCTCTCTCTACTTTCTGCCTGTGTGCCCTTTAAGCTCCTGATTGTCCTGTTCTGAGACAAGAATATCCTATATTCTCAGTAGACCACTTACTTGCTCAGAGGCAGACCTCCAACAGCTAGAGGGGCCGGAGGCTACTCCTGCCCTTCTAGGATGGTGGGTCCTTGGTGGTTCTGTGATCACTCACTTCCTGCCCTAAACAGGAAGTTCCTGTTGTCAGTCAAATCCTGTGCTTATAAAATAGAACTAGCTTTGGGGGTGGGGAGGAGGGAGGTAAGAGGGCAATATAGTCCCAGCAGAGAAGTTCAGTCACAGTAGTCCTTTCTCCTGGTGTCTTCTGCCAAGCTATTAGAAGAAACTTTCTAAGGCAGTCTTTAAATGTAGCTTCCTTCTAGCTAAGCCACTCCCTACTTACCAGATCTTTCTACAAGTAATTTAAACCTCATAGCAGTTAAGTCCTTTCAGTCACCTGAGATTTCCACCTAGATAACTCTTCAGATACCCATTCAGTTCAGTTAACCCAAACACACACTTCTTTTTGTTTTGTATGTTAGTTTTTTACCCTAAATTAAAGGTCCAAGTACAACAGTTCTTCTACTTTAGTCCCAGCAGAAGTTCAGTCACACAGCAGTCCTTTCTCCTGGTGTCTTCTGCCAAGCTATGGCATGGTTAAAGGATAATAAAAGTTAAGCAATATTAATATGCGCATTAAATAATGCCTAAAGCAGTCTGAAATAATCAACTAACTTGAAGTGCTCACAGCCAGTGACCCCACATCCATACTGTGTAGTCTGAGCTGGTTCAATAGCAACTCGTATTTCATTTACCATGTCTCTCAAATGGAAATAGGTGGACATTGTAATTACACCCAAGGATTCTAATTGTAGGCCATCTACTGTGGGTATGCAGCAGCAAAAACAATATGAGAAACAGGTGATTTAAAAATTCACCAGTAGCCCACATTAAAGTGTAGCACATAAGTGAGGGGTTAATAATAAGCTGTATTGCAACCCCAGTCTGTGATAGGTTGCCACTACATGCATGCGTGGGGCTTAAATCTAATATAATGGGGCTGATGGCGTAACCTAGAGGTTAGAGTGGTGAGTTAGTTGCAATGAGCTTGATATGCTTGGTACATCCAACAGATCTGGGTTTGATTCCCACAGCCTCCACTTGTATACTGCTTGACTCTGAGCAAGTCACTTAACATCCCTAGTGTTCCAGGGTCACCCCAGAAAGCAGCCACTTGTGCCTAACGGGCCTTGCAGGTTACTCAAAATACTTTTACATCAGACATCTTTACGGACAGCTGCCCTATGGTTTACTGTCAGAGTACCCAGGCAGACCGTGTATCCCGTGTGTCTGAATAGATATTGTTTCTAGCCGTGTCTGTGCTCTGGCATCTAGGTGCACTCCAGAAATAAAACATCAGAAGAAAGAGGAATTAAATGACGGCAGTGAATGAGTTTTGCCACATGACAGACTGGATAATTCCACAACCACTGAACTTAGCACGCAACATTTCTCTTCCTATCTCAATAGAACTATAAATTTTCCGTGCATCAGTCAAGCTGTACAGTATGACACGCAGGTTATCATCCCTATACTTTTGCTGGTTGTGAATTTAAATACATTGGCATTTTGCTGTCACTGCTCCTTAGGGGAAACAGATGGAATTGCTGACAGCAGACCCAGCTACGTAGGAACAGATGGATGGAGCTGCAGATAGCAGACCTGGAGCTGCATTTAGGAGGCTAGCAACATGATTTGCCTTCATTTTAGTTGAATATAAGCCTGATGCCTTATGCTCTTGCATCCTTGCATTTCTGTTAAAAACTTCTAAGCTGGTGTATGATAGTGATTTTTTTCCTGAAAAGATGTGCTGTATGCATATCTCTTCCTGAACCAGGACATACTCTCTCTTTAAACAGAGCTACTGTAGCTCTTGTGGTTCACACCGGTAGCTAAGGATAATTTATCAAACTCGAGGATATGTCATCCACGGTCACCTCAGTCTGCATGTATGTTAGCCTTTTCATCTAAGTGACACTGATATCAAGGCAGAGCTTCTGCAGTGTGTGTCCAACCTCCTAATACAGTATACATGTTTTGAGTAACGATTGTGTGTTTCCACTCTATGTAAAGCCATTATCCTATATGCCTCAATAATATCTATGAGAACTTATTCAAGGGATGGTAATAGCTTGACTTTTGGAAACAAGACACCTGCAACCTGTAAGAGTTCTGGCAGAGGAATCACCCGACAATACGGGGTGGGAGCACCAGTTACACATTAAGAGAAGCACTTATTTTGCCAGCGATTTTCAAAGTTTGTACCAGGACTTGTGAAAGTACTGTCTAGGAAGATAAAGGTCTCAACACAACTCACCAGCTAAATCTAAAACTATTCCATGATGGTTAATATAATTTCGGATGGCATGACTGAGTTTCTGGCTCTAAAATCCAGTAGTCATTCTATATTTAAAATTTTAGAAATGTTGGCATTGGACAACTTGAAATTCTTGTAAATATATATGGGTCCGATTGTGTGTGTGTGTGTGTGTGTGTGTGTGTGTAAAGTGCATGCCATGTGGTGCCAAGAGCTATATCATACAGTTCTACTCAAGTCAGCTAGCACTTTTAGATAAATGCCACCATTTGCCATGCTTTTCCCCATTCATGGTAAAATATGCAAACCTGCAAACAGCCAACTAAGGAGCACAAGGCAGACATGTCACACACTGTACATGTTTGCCAGAGAAAGCAAACATGCTGGGACTGGCACATTGATTTAAAAAATCCCTTAAAGTGCCATAATCTGGAGCTTGGGACACTTTCAAGCGATTTGTGGTTAATTCATTATAAATCCAGCATGATATTTTCAAAACTGTGTGGCATGTTACATCTTGCAGGAGTTCTTCAAGCTGTATTGATTATCTAACTCCTGCATTCTGTCTTCTGAGGCCTTCTCAGAAAATCTACAACTCATGTGTGCATGACCTGTATGTCCATTCAAGAAAGGGGTTGGGTGGGAGGCAAGGTCAGTGCAGAATGTTTATAGGTTGATTTTCAAATGGATGAAATGGTCCTGGAAGCCTAGCTGGGGTTGCATTGCACAAGCTGAAAAAAAAAAACTTGTGGAGCAGAAGTCTCCTCTTGCAGTATTTTATTTCTGTGCTATCATCCGAAATGCAGTGCCATACAGTTGAAAGGGAGAGCCGCTTCAGTGAGCATGATCAGATAACTGAAGCACTCTCTCCCTTTCAACTGTAGAGCACTGCATTTGGATGATCTGAAGCACGCCTCCCACCCCACCCCAAAACAGCCTTCCAGGTGCCATGCTGGGATCCCACCCCAGCGTGACAAAAACTGTTATGGCTAACAGAGGTGCCCAATCCCCATTGGCTCCACGCCCCCAAACTGCCTTCCAGCTACCATGCTGAGGCCCACCCCAGCATGGCAAATGTCCCATGTCGTCATGCTGTAAAAACAAAAACCTGAAAACAAAAACGGTCCCTCGCAGTCTCCTTGCCCCTCCCCACCTGTGCCCACCCTCTGCACACCTGCCTCCCCACACATACACACCCTCATCCCATACTTGCCTCCGGAGTCTGGCGTGACGATTCGTGGGCCGGAACACGCCTGCACTCTTCAAAGCCGAACATGAACCAAGGAAAACCGATACACTGTATAATGTAATAAATAGGGATTTTCGACTTTGTTGCATATCTCAGGCATTTTTGAAATTTGGCACCAAATTTTCAATATAGGGTTTTGGGACCCTCCTCATGAACACTATCACTGTCATGGCATTAATCGCCCAGAAAGGTGATTTCACAGTCACTGCATGGAATCACCTTTCAGGACCAATTAACGGAACGACAGTGCCAGTGTTCATGAATTGGGCTCTCAAAAGCCTATGTTGAAATTTGGTGAGAGAAGTCCAAAAATAACTGTTTTATAAGCTGCACTGCACAGTTCCTATGTACACTTGTAAGTTCACAAAGTTTTATTATTTGCACTCCAGATATGCAACACTGCCATTTTACCACACCTCCTTATGAGCAGTACAGCTGTCATTTTCACATCTCGCCTAAAATGTGTTTCGCATATGTAGTGCACAATGGAGCAGTCTGTGTGTAAATCAATGTTTGGGACAGATTAAGAAAATCAGTGACACTATTCACGAGCAGCAGTCTTAAAATGGTTATGTTGAAAATTTGGTGGAAAACTTCCTATAAATGACTGTTTTACGAGCATGCATTCTGCAGTTTTCACGCACCCTTGTAAGTTCACAAATTATACTATTTTCAGTCCAGATTTTCAACACTGGCATTTTCAACACCTCCTTATGAACAGTACAGCTGTCATTTTCACACCCTACCTGAAATGTATTTTGCACTCTGGCGAGAAACACGTGGTCGCTGTGGGACATCAGTGTTCGGGACAGAGTAAGAAAATGACAGTAACACTGTCCATGAGCAGAGGTGTCAAAATGCCTGTGTTGTCAATCTGCTGTAAAAAATCCACAAACTAATGACATTACAGGTGTGCGTTGCACAGTTTCTACACACGATCATGACTTTTTTTATATATTTTCCTCCAGATTTTCAACATTGCCATTTATTACACCCTCCATGAACAGTACAGCTGTCATTTTTACATCCTGTTCGAAATATGTTTTTGCACCTGTGGTGCCAAATGCATAGCTGCTGTGCAAAATTAGCTTTCAGCTAACAAACTGATATTGCCACTATTCGTGAGGTGGGGTCACAAAACAAATGTTGAAAATTTGAGTGAAAATACTAAAGAACACCTGGGGCATTAGGGTTTCCGACCATAATGCCCCACCCTGTAGAGACTGACAGGCATCAGGAATGTCACGTGGATTGCCACCTGTAATGCTCATGCCATTCCAGCCACACCCACACCCTGCAGCCACTGACAAGCATCGAGGTGTGCCTTGGACTCTTTGGCCCCAAAGTTCACCCTGCTCTCTATACTGCGTCCCATCTCATTGTATTTCCTTGTGGAATGGGTGAGACAATGCCCAGACACCCCAAGGCACATCGTGACACTTGTCGGTGTCTACAGGATAGGTGTGGTGAAATGGCATGACTACTATGCCTGACAACCCAAAGGCACACCCCAATGTCTGTCAGTATCTGCAGGGTGGTGGTGGGGTTGGCTTCAGTTCAATACTTGCTGCCATTCCTATTATGCAGCTCTCTAACTCCTACACTACCAGTGCCAGCAAGCAAACATTCGGCATTGACAAATGCTTGTTATGTTTGCTTGCACGATGTGCAAAAACATAGTGCCATCATCCGAGTTTTTGGAGGTGTGGCAGCCCTCTTCCAATTCAGTCAGTGTGTTTGTAGGCGCCACAGTTCTCCAGGCCTGCTGGAGCTGTCTATGACAGCTCCAAAATGCAGTGGAGTACAGTTGAAAGGGGATCTACGCTCAGTGAGCAGCGATAAGATATTGCCTGCTCATGCGCGCCTCCCCACACACACACACACACACACACACACACACACACACACACACAGGCACACATACTGCGTGCTCGCCTCCCAATGCACACACTGTGTAGCCTACGGGGTGCCCAATCCCCGCTCGGCTGTGCTGTGCCCTCCCAAGCAGAGTTACGCATGCACGCTGGGTGCCCACCCCAGCTGGCGCACGACTGTATCGCCAACGGGGTACCCAATCCCCGCTGGCTCCACATCCCCCACCCCACTAGCCATCCTTGTGCCATGCTGGGAGCCCACCCAGCGTGGCAAACGTCCGTCGTCATGTAAAGAAAAAAAACTGAAACTTAAAAATGGTCCCTTGCAGACTCTGCCCCACTCGCACCACCCACTGTGCACCCTGCCTCCCACACCCCCTCACCCCATACTTACCTCCGGACTCTGGCGCGATTAACTTGTGGACCGGGAACTTGTCTGCACTCTTCAAAGCCGACGCCGAACTGAGGAAATGCCGGTAAGCTGTATAATGTAATGAATAGGGTTTTTCAACTTTGCTGCATATCTCAGTTATTTTTGGAATTTTGCACCAGATTTTCAACATGGGGTTTTGGGACCTCTTCTCATGAATACTCGCTGTCATGGCATCTTTGGGCTCGAAGGGTGATTTTGCAGTCACTGCACAAAATCACCTTTCGGGACTGAGTAATGAAATGACACTGCCACTGTTCATAAGGTGGGCTCTTGAAAAGCCTATGTTGAAAATTTGGTGGAAAATTCCTAAAATGACTATTTATCGAGGCATGCTGCAGTTCCTACGCACACCGTGAAGTTCATGACTTTTCAATATTTTCACTCAGATTTTCAACATTGCCATTTTATTACACTTCCTTATGAGCAGTACAGCTGTCATTTTCACATTTTGCCCAAAACATGTCTCTACTCCATGTAGCGCATAATGGCGCAGTCAGTGTGCAAATCAATGTATGGGACACATTAAGAAAATCACAGTAACACTGTTCATGAGCAGAGGTCTTAAATGGCTATGTTGGAAATCTGATGAAAAATTCATAACAATGATTGTTTTACGAGCGCATTGCGCTGTTCCTATGCACGCCGTAAGTTTGCAAATTTTCTATATTTTCACTTCATATTTTCCACATTGTCATTTTATTACACTTTCTTATGAGCAGTACAACTGTCATTTTCACATGTTGCCCAAAATGTGTTTCGCACATGTAGCACACAATGGTGCAGTCGATGTGCGAAAGCAATGTTTGGGACAGATTAAGAAATCACAGTTACACTGTTCATAAGCAGAGGTCTTAAAATGGCTATGTTGAAAATTTGTGACAAAAGTCCACAAAATGACTGTTATGAGTAAGCATTGTGCAGTTTCCATGCACCTCGTAAGTTCATGACTTTGTAATATTTTCAGTCCAGATTTTCACCAGTGGCATTTTTCCACACTTCCTTATGAACAGTACAGCTGTCATTGTTCACAACATGGCCAAAATGTGTTTTCACACTTTCAGTGCAGAGATGCATGGTCGCTGTGGGAAATAATTGTTCAGGACAGATAAAGAAAATCACAGTGGCACTGTTCATGATCAGAGGTCCTAAAATGCCTGTGTTGACAATCTGCTGTAAAAATCCCCAACCTAATTACATTACGGTGTCGTTGCACAGTTTCTATGCACGCTGGTGACTTCACCATTTTTTAGTATTTTGACTGCTGATTTGCAACATTGTCATTTTTATACCTCCCATGAACAGTACAGCTGTCATTTTTCGCATCCTGTTCAGAATGTGTTTTGCACCTGTGGTGCTAAATGCCGTAGTCGCTGTGCATAAGCAGCTTTTGCTAACAAACTGATATTGCCACTGTTCATGTGGTGGGGGTCACAAAAACATGTTGAAAATTTGGAGTGAAATACCAATGAATGCCTGAGGTGTTAGGGTTTCCAACCATAATGCCCCACCCTATAGAGAATGACAGGCATCAGGGGTATGACTTAGGATTCTTGCCTGTAATGCTCATACCATTCCACATCCTGCAGCCAGTGAGAGGCATAGAGGTATGCCTTGGACTCTTGGCCCAAAGTTCACCCCATCCTCCTGTACCGCACCCATCTCACTGTATTTCCTGATGGAATGGGTGCGCATAAGGCCAAAGACCCTAAGGAACACCGTGACACTTGTCAGTGTCTGCAGGGTAGGGTGTGGTGAAATGGCGTGGCCGTTATGCCTGACGACCCAAAGGCACACCCCAATGCCTGTCACTCTCTGCAGGGTGGTGGTGGGTTGGCTTCAGTTCAATACTTCACTGCCATTTCTATCATGCAGCTCTGTAACTCTACACTACCAATGCCAATGCCAGCAAGCAAACATTCAGCATTGACAAATGCTTGTTTTAAATTTAAGATCACATTTCATAGTGAACTGAGCCCTGCCTGAAGACCCACAGAATGGGAGTGTGTTGTTTGTCAGGTAAAAGCCAGGAAGATCAATGACCTGCATGCTGCCCGTAGAACTCTTACGGCTGAGAGTGAGGTGAGAGCAGTAACTTGGAACCTCCTGTGTAACAATCTTCAGTTTTACAATGGGTGGAGCAGTATGTCAAACTGTTCCTCGATGTGATACACCAGGATGGATAAGTGATGAGCATAGCAAGGCGGCAGTGTGTCAGAACAGGGAATGATAATGAGTTCTTTTCTTTACAGCTGGAGATGGTGAGCAGCTGAGACTGGTAAACGGAGGCAGTCCTGTGCTGGGAGAGAGAGATTTATCACAACAGTCAGTGGGGACTGTGTGATGACAATGGGACAGAAATGATGCTGCAGTGGTCTGTAAACAGCTGGGATGTGGCTCTGCTCTAGAAGCCCTGGCAATTCTCGATTCGGAGATGGGACTGGACCCATCTGGCTGGATGATGTTAACTGCAAGGAGAAGAGGCCACCGTGTGGCAGTGCCAGTCCCGGGATGGGCGAGTCATAACTGTGGAAGTGGAGAGGCTGCTGGAGTCATCTGTTCAGGTAGGGAGTCTGACTCAACATTCCCCTTACCCTGAACTACCCCTCACAGTACAGGGCCCTGAGTCACATGTGGGAGGGGATCAGATACATGGACCCACCTGATGTCTCTGGACAGGAAGGTTCACTGCACATTGTCCTGCTGACACCAAGGGCTTTATCGGAGTTGTGACACTGATTTGTATTTTTATCATGGCTGATTTTAGAAAATCCAACAGGAGATTATTGAGAAATGCAGGATCCACCATTTAAGACTGCTAAAAGTGCAGAAATCTCACTTTTTCTCCCCACCAGTCAGTGTTCCCATCTTCAGAGAGAGGATGGGATGCGATGGGGACATGTGGTGCAGTTTCTACCCTACCCTGTGACCAGCTGCGTAAAGAAAAGAAACACAAGTGTTCACTCCCGGATGAAACCTAGTCCTGAACAAACATACCATTAAGTGTTTGTTTCATTTTGTTTTGTTTTTAAAACCATATTTTATTGACTTCTCAGATATCTCAAGACAATACATTTGTTTCAGCTCAGTTATTATCTTTACATTTAGAATTGCTTTTAGTAAATTTTATAAAAAAAAAAAACACTGACAGAAACCATATATCAGCCTTTGAATATTAGGGTTTGTTTTTAAAATATAGATGTATTTATTTATTTAGTTACATGTTTTGTTTACTGGGTAAGGTGCCCAGGCAAACATTTGCCTATTTTATGCATGACCCGAGAGTACAAACTATTAAGACATTACAGTGCAAGACAATAGGCAGGATTGATGAAGTTTTGGGGACTAAATCCCACACGGCAGCTCCAGTTGGGACCCAAATCTCTACAGCTGCAGAGATTAGTATTCATAGTCCCCCACAGCTGCAGAGATTAGTATTCATAGTCCCCACAGCTGCAGAGATGTTACACCAGGCATATCTCTCAACTGCTATGAATTCTGCGTAGTGCTATGATTTTCACACTCAAATTTACCCTTGCTCCTCACAGGTTTACCAATGGTCCTCATAATGTTAGAGCTATTTCTGGACACACACAAACTTTAAATCATTGAAGTAAACTGATAGAAACATTCCTTTTCACTTATTATATGGGGTTCACTATCTGTAAACATAATATTGTTAAAATAAGAAAGTGCTCACATTCTGACCCTTTGCTATGATTTTGGAAGCCAGTGCTATGAATTTTAATGCTGAGAGGTTGAGCGGTATGACACTAGGTCACACTATCTGAAACAGTTTTTGCAGCTGTGGGACTTCCGTAGCTGTGAGCAAACAGTGGATCCACAAGAGGCAGCCCACTTGGGACAGGTTTTTCCACAGTTGCAGGAATTTCATGAGCTTTTGGAATCCTGCCCAAAGACCACAATGTTGGAGCACATAGTAACCTTAAGAATAACACAAGCTGGAGGCTGCACACTACAGAACCAATTATTATAGACACTGCATCTTATGATAAAGGACTGCTATGATGCAAAACACATCAGGCAGGTGTAGACTTTGTTCTGTTTCATTCCCAACATAGGACTGTAATAAATATTTGTTTTTTCAAGCTGCAGTGTCTAGAATAGTTGGTGTTGTGAGTGCCCAGCCTCCTGTCTGTGCTGTTCTTGCCTTTGCCGTGAGCACCACTATCTCTGTACACCTTTGTGTCTTATTAAACTTAGGAATATAATAGTGGAATTACAATACATTAAGCAACAGAGTGAATGCCGAATGGGAATATGCTTAAAACTACAAATTAAATGTTGGAGGAATCCACAAACTACAGATTCCAGTAGGTCACATTATTTCTCTCACCACAATTTGTCATCTAAACTGCTTAGCAGTAGCTAATACTGCACCAAAAATATCTAATTATCATGGCAACTGTTCCTAGTTGCAGGATTTTCAATTACAGAGAAAGGAAATGTCCACGAAGAGTAAGGTCCAACCATGTGTGCTTATAGCTCATTCGTTAGAGCACTTGGATAGTATTCTGGAGGCCTAGGTTTTACTTGACATATATTTATTGTGTTTGCTTTGCATGTGCAAGAAACATTGTATCAGCTTTCTTGACAAATGGATTCTGGAGGCATGGCAGTGTTAGTACCGAATGGCAGCAGCCCATTCAGAGGCTGGTCTCTGCCTGGCAAATAGACGAGCATGCCCTGGATCACCACAGTAAAACAAGCAGGCCACAACATCAAAGGAATTGAACCGCAGCAATCAGGGATCACCCTATCAGTATGCAATCAGCTGCTCAATATGCTCCTGACTTCAGCAGCCAATTACAGAGTTGAATGGTGCCAGTCCTCCCTTTAGTGGGCCTACCTGGCATAATGCTTAAAAAAACACAATGACAGGCTAGTCCACTGCCCATAGGCATAATATACCCCAAAACATTTGGGTTCTGCCAAGGGTGCCCAATCCTCGGCTCTTGCCTCCCCACTGAAACATTGTTTTGCCGACGGGGCCCAATCCCTGTCGGCATCATTCCCTCTGTCATTTGCTGATGGGGAGCCCACTCGCTGGCATAATATCCTCCCAAAATAATTCAGTTTGTGCAGAGGGATGCCCAATCCCCCAGCTCTTGCCCTACCCCATGTGCTGATGGGTGTGCCAATCCCATGTCGGCTTCAGCCCCCAAAAGATCAATGGGTGGCACCTGGGAGCCCACCTCACCAGGCCAAACAACCCTGTAAATAAAAATGGTCTGGCAATGTTTTTTTTTTTGTTTTACCTGCAAAGCAGAAAACGGTCCCACGATGAGTCCGTGACCTCCCTGAACCCGATCCACCCTCTGCACACCTCGCCTCCCCACACACACACCTCACCCCATACTTACCTCCGAGTCTGTCATGATGATCTTCTGTAGACTGGGAACGCCTGCACTCTTCAAAGCCGACCGCGAACTGAGGAAATGCGGTAAGCTGTATAATGGTATACATAGGTTTTTCAACTTTGATGCATATCTCAGGCATTTTTTGGAATTTTGGCACTAAATTTTCAACATGGAGTTTTTGGGACCCTCCTCATGAATTCTGCCACTGTCATGGTGTTACTCAGCCCCGAAGGTAATTTAGTGGTCACTGCACAGACTTACCTTTCGGGACCGATTAACAAAACAACAGTGCCAGTGTTCATGAGTTGGGCCTCAAAAAGCCTATGTTGCAAATTTGGTGGAAGAAATCAAAAATGACTGTTTAACGACATGTGTTGTGCAGTTACTATGCATGCTCGTAACTTCGCAAATTTGCAATATTTTCACACCACATTTTCAACATTGGCATTTTCCATACCTCCTTGTGAATAGTACAGCTGTCATTTTTCACATCCTGCCCGAAATGTGTTTTCGCACTCCGCACAGAATAACGCGTCACTGTGGGAAATCAGTGTTTGGGACAGATTACAAAATGACAGTGACACTGTTCATGAGCAGAGGTCCTAAAATGCCTATGTTGAAAATTTGGTGACAATACTCCATAAAATGACTGTGTTACAGTGTGTATTATGCAGGTTGCACGATGCTCATAAGTCCGCAGCGACTTACAATATTTTCACTCCAGATTTTCAACATTGTCATTTTATGCACCTCCTTATGAACAGTACACTGTCATTTTCACATCCTGCCTGAAATGTATTTTCGCAGTTCCGCACACAATAGCATGGGAGATAGAACTGGGGAGCAGGGAAAAGTGAAGTAAGGTGCCTGCCTGGTGCCATGGCTTGAGGGACAGGAAGCATCCTTAGGATCATGAGAACAGTTGCACAGGAGTCTCAGCTGGATGTCATTGTCCACCTAGGGAGAAATGACTTGACTCATCATGAGATTAGAGCAGTGCAGAAGGACTTTGTAGAGTTGGGTAGGGCCTAAGACAAGTAGCACACACAGTATCCTTCTCAGAGGTGCTGCCTGTTAGTGACATGGGTGAGGCATGGGTACTTTGTACCATGCAGTTTAACAAATGGTTGAAAAATGGTGTGGAGCACAGGGTTTGGCTTCACTGGGGACTGTGGTTCCACCTGAGGGACACCAGCCTATACTGGCAGGATGGTCTGCATCTGTCCAGGAAGGAACAAGTCTTTTGGCAATCTGTTTAAATGCTTCATTGACAAGCCTTTAAACTAGTCAAGGGGGAGGCACTGATCAGCAGCAGGAAAATCCCAGCCCCCTACAAAACAGGGTACTAAATGAGAAAAGACCAAGGTAGAAAGGTCAGTGGGGATGCTGCTACAGAAGGTAAAGCCATCAAAAACAGAGAGCAATGAGTACCAATGCCCGTAGTCTGGGTAACAAGCTTCCTGAATTAGTGGCCTTGATGGAGGAGGAACATCTGGATATCGTGGCAGTCACAGAAACATGGTACACACAGAACCATGACTGGGACGTAAACATACCAGGATACACTATCTACAGGAGGGACAGGGAGGGTAAAAGAGGAGGAGGAGTAGCTCTCACATAAGGGAAGGAATCAAAGCAACAGAACAAAAGGTAAACAGGAGGAGAAGAAGCACTGTGGGTCAATTTGAGGCAGGCAATGGCACCACAATCCGCACAGGGTTAGAGAAAACCTCTTCTCAGGGGGAGGAATGGACAAGGAAATGATAAGTATACTTAGAATGGCAGATAAAGGGAGATACTGCTGATGGGTGATCTGAATATGCCAGATGTTAAGTGGAGTGCAGTTGCAGCAGCCACTTCTAAGAGTGGGTTATTCTAGATGCCTCCAGGGCATGCCTTAGACAACTAGTATTGGAACCCATACGAGAGGAGCAATCTTAGATCTGGTTCTTTCAAATGGAGATGGAGAGGATCACAGATGTAGAAGTAGCCATCTGGGAACTAGCGACCATCGAACAGTATGGTTCACAATAAACACAGCAATAGAGTCAAGCCATACAAAGGCAAAAGTACTGGACTTCAGGAGGCTGACTTTGCCAAAATGGGTGAGTGCCTGAGGAATGCACTAGCAAATGGGCAGAAAGGAGAGGTGGAAGAACAATGGGAATAATAAAACTGCCATCACAGAGGTAACAAGCCTTGTGTGAAACAAATAAACAAAACAAAATGATGTAAGAAACCACTATGGTTCTCAAAGGAGGTAGCAGGAAGGTTCAAGAAAAGAAAGCATTCAGAAAGTACAAGGAATCACAGAAGGGCAGGATAAAGAATTGTATCAGTTAAAGCAAAAGGAAGCTGGAAGGCAGTCAGAACAGCAAAGGCTCAAACCAAGGAAAAGATAGCCAACCTCAGTTAAGAAGGGGATAAAACCTTTTAGGTACATCAGGAGTGAAGGCCAAAGTAGTAGACCAGGAGGGGTTGTGACATGGCTTACCTAAATTTTAGCAAGGCATTTGATACAGTCCCACACAAAAGATTTATACACAAGTTAGCCAGCCTTGGAGTGGGTCCCAAGGTGGTAGCCTGGATAAAAATTAGCTAGACAACAGGACGCAAAGGGTAGTAGTAAATGGAGTCCACAGTGAAGAAAGGAGGGTAACTAGTGGGTACCGCAGGGTTCAGTACTGGGACCGGACCTTTAATGTCTTTATAAGTGACATTGCAGAGGAACTGAAGGAAAGTATGTCTCTTTGCAGATGACACAAAGATCTGCAACAGGGTTGATACACCAGATGGAGTGGAAAGGATGAGAAGGACTTGGCAAGGTTGGAGGAATGATCAAATGTATGGCAGCTCAGATTCAATGCAAAGAAGTGCAAGGTAATGCACCTGGGAAATAAAACCCAGGGCAAGAGTAACAATGGGGGTGAGATACTGACAGCAGTAAAATGGAAAGGGACCTGGGGTAATTATATCAGATGACCTAAAGGTGGGCAAGCAATGTAGAAGGCAGTAAGGAAGGCTGGGGATACTGGGATGCATAGGGAGAGGCATCAATAGTAGAAAACAGGAAGTTGTTATCCTCTGTACAGACAGTTGGTGAGACCCCATCTGAGTACTGTGTGCAGTTCTGGAGACCCCATCTCCACAAAGACATAGACAGAGGGAGGCTGTCCAGAGGAGGGCAACCAAATGGTGAAGGGTCTGCACCAGAAGACATATGAAAAAGACTAAAGGAGCTTAATATGTATACCCTTGAGGAAAGGAGGAAGAGAGGGACATGATAGAAACATTCAAGTACCTCAAGGAATCAACAAAGTCCAAGAGGGTGGCATCTTTCAGAAAAGAGATGTGCAAGAACAAGGGGCACAATTTGAAGATAGATAGGGACGGCTCAGAGGTAATGTGAGGAAGTATTTTTCACAGAGAGGGTTGTGGATGCATGGAACAGCCTCTCTGAGGAGGTTGTGAGTCAAGAACAGTGGGGAATTCAAGAATGCATGTACAGACATAAGGCAGTCCTAGTGGGGGTAGGAGGTAAGCTGTTGGTTAATTAGGATCTGCGGCTTATCTGTTAGGTAGGAAAATGGGTAGACTAGGTGGGCCAAGCGGTCCTTATCTGCCATCAAATTCTATGTTTCTATGTCACCATAGGAAATCAGTGTTGTGGACACATTACAAAATCACAGTGACACTGCTCATTAGCAGAGTTCCTAAATGCCTGTGTTAAAATTTGGTGACAAAAGTCTATGAAATGACTGTATTACTAACGTGCATTGTGCATATACCTCTCAACCTCTCAGCATTAAAAATCATAGCACTGGCCTTCAAAATCATAGCAAAGGGCCAGAACGTTTAGCACTTTCTTATTTTAATCAGTAATATGTCTACAGATAGTGGGCCCCATATAGCTGGTGATAAGGAATGTTTCTATCAATTTTTATTTTATTTTAGTTGTTTAACAAGGAGTAGCACACTAAGCTGAAAGCTTTTTACAGGTGCAACCTGGGAGCACAGGAAGTTAAGTGACTTGTTCAGGGTCACACAGTATGCAAGTGGAAACTGTGGATTCAAACCCAGGGCTGGTCGTCACCAGATTTGCAGCTCAGAGCCTTAAACCGCTGTGCTATACTGCTTCCTCAACTTAGTTCAATGATTTGATAGTTTGTGTGTCCAGAAATAGCTCTAACATTATGAGGAACATCAATAAACCTATGCGGAGCAAGGGTAAATTTGAGTGTGAAAATCATAGCGTTATACTAAATTCATAGCAGTTGGGAGATATGGTTGCACAGCTTCCATTCACGCTCATAACTTCACACATTTGTAATATTTCACTCCAGATTGTCAACATTGCCATTTTTGCACCTTCTTATGAATAAAACAGTTATCATTTTTCATCCTGGCGAAATGTGTTTCATACTTCCAACGCAGAATAGCATGGTCGCTGTGGGAAATCCATGTTCAGGACACATTACAACAATCACAGTGACACTGTTCATTAGTAGAGGTCCTAAATGCCTATGTTGAAAATTTGGTGAGAAAGTCCATTAAATGACTGTGTTACAAGCATGCATTGCGCAGTTTCCACACACGCCGTAACTTTGCACATTTGCAATATTTTCACTCCTATTGTCAACATTGCCATTTTTCCACACCTCCTTATGAACAATACAGCTGTCATTGTTCACATTTCACCCGATATGTGTTTTCAGACATGTAGCATACAATGGCGTGGTCGGTGTATGAAATCAATGTTCGAACAGATTAAGAAAATCACAGTGACACTGTTCATGAGCAGAGGTCTTCAACTTGCTATGTTGAAAATTTGGTGACAAAACCCATAAAATGGCTGTGTTACGAGTGTACATTGTGCAATTTCCACACACCTCATTACGCTCACAAATTTGTAATCTTTTCAGTCCAGATTTTCCACATTGGCCTTTTTTCCACACCTCCTTATGAACAGTACAGCTGTCATTTTCACAACCTGGCTGAAATGTGTTTTCCCACTTCTGGTGCAGAATAGCATGGTCACTATGGAAAATCAGTGTTCAGGATAGATTAAGAAAATCACAGTGACACTGTTCATGAGCGGAGGTCCCAAAATGCCTGCGTTGAAACTCTGCTGTAAAAATCCCAAACTAATTACATTACGGGTGTGCTTTGTGCAGTTTCTATGCACACTCATGACTTCACTAGTTTTTAATATTTTCATTCTAGATTTTCAACATTGCTATTTTGTACACCTCCTCATGAACAGTACAGCTGTAATTTTTCATATCCTGTTTGAAATGTGTTTTCACACCTTGGCGCCAAATGCTGCAGTCGCTGTGCAAAATCACCTTTCAGCTAGCAAACTGATAGTGTATCTGTTCATGCAGTGGATCACAAAAGCCCAAGTTAAAAACTTGGAGTAAAATACCAAGAAATGGCCAGAGTGTTAGAGTTTTCAACCATAACACCCTATAGCCATCAGTGATATGACTTGGGATAGTCAACAGTAATGCTCATGCCATTCCACCTCCCCCACCCACACCCTGCAGCCAGTGACAAGCTTCAAGGTGTGCCTTGACCCTTTGGCCCCAGAATCCATCCCATTCTCCTATACTGCACCCATTTCAGCATATTTCTTGGAATGAGATGAGTGAAGTCTCGAATACCTAAGGCACACTTTGACACTTGTCAGTATCTGCAGGGTAGGTTGAGGGAAATGTCACGCACCATTGTGGGCAATGACCCAAAAGCACACCCCAGTGCCTGCCCATCTCTGCAGGGTGGGGTAGGTTGGCATTAGTTCAGTACTTCATTGCCATTCTTATACTGCATGGGTCCAATTCTCATAGGGGCCTGTATCTGGCACAAGCTGTGGCAAGCAGCACCTTGCACCAATGCCTGGTGCACCAGGGACCCTGCACCTGATTCAGGTACAGGAGGAGTCCCAGTGGCTAAGTTCCCATGCTAGCACTGACCAGAACCCTGCAGCAAACCCCTGGTCCACTGCGCAAGTCCACCGTGGCCACCAGAGACCACCACAGGACCCCATCCCACTAGGTAATGGACATGGTGTGTTACTCTTGCTGACTCTGTTACCTAGAAGAGAAATCATCCATTTACCCTGATATTATAGTCCCTCTATGTGCTGAGGGCAGAGAGAACTGCAGAAATTAGGGTTTGTGTGTATAAGTTTTATTTCAAACTGTTTCCCCATATTTGTGGGGAGTTTTAATCACTAAGGTGATACAGCTGTTTAGTGGATTGCTCGGCTAATAAAAGCCAGTGCTCACGCGAGTGGTGCGAGCATGTGCGGTGTGCGTTGCACACTGAGAAGTGCGGAGACACATCCATCCCGCACGTGTTTGCATGTTAGCGTGGGAGTGAGGAGAAGGAGAGGACGCTTATTTCATGAAATATAGTAAAGGTAAAACGAGTCAACTGATGGAAAAGAGATAAAGGTACACCTCCTATTAACTTCAGAAGGGATTTAATGATAAGTGTGGTACCTGTAGGATGTTCATTGCAGTTGATTCGGTGGGTTGATTATAACTCGTTTGAGTGTAAAAATGTGTAAGTAATAAGGAGCTTTGTGAAAATCTGGGAAGGGTAGCTGAAAGGTTGGAAATACTGGAAAAAGTCAGATGGAACTTACTGAATGCTTGAAAATAATGTCAAGTTTAAATAAAGGTGAGGTAGGTACAAAAGTACTGGAGTAGAACATGCTTCAGGAAAAGGAAGATTAGTGAGACTGAGGGAATAACACTCAGGTAGATAAAAGAGCAAACAAACAAATAAAAGGGAAGAGAAGGGGCTAGCCCATTACAACCAGTCCCAGGTGATATTAGAATAAACCAGGAGATAAATCAGTCAAGTAAAGTAAGGGAAGTAGTGGAGATGTAAGGTTTGGGGATTGAAAGGGAAACAGTCAAAGTAATAAATGAAGGGATACAAGTTAGAAATAGATTTGAGGATTTAGGTGAAGTTAGTCAAAACACTGGGAAGAACGAGAGGGTGGAGACCCAGGTAGAAATGGATGAAGGAGGCAAGAGGCAAGTGGTGGTTATCAGAGATTCAATTATAAAATACACAGATCAATATATCTGTAGAAATGACAAGAAGAATAGGATGTTTAGCAGCTTTTCAGGTGCAGGAATTTTGGACTTGGCTGACATGGTTGAAAAGATTTTAAAGATGCTGGGGAAAGCCGGTTGCAGTAATCCACATAGGCATAAATGGTATAGTAAAGAAAACATTGCCAGAAATGCAGATAGATTATAAAAGTTGGTTGAAAAATTAGAGACGAAAGGTAGTGAGATATTGATATCAGAAATATTACCTGAGCCAAGGGCATCGGTATATAAACAAAAGAGGATAGCCTTAACAAATGAGTGGTTGTTAAAATGGGCTGAACTTAGTGGATATAGGTTTATTAGGCATTGGAAAATGTTCACAAATAGAAATGAACTGTACTGTAAGGATGGACTACATTTAAACTTTAAGGGCAGTTGGATTTTGGGAATGAGACTGAAAATGAGATTGAAATTAATTTAAACTAAAATGAAGGGGACGATCAAAGAGGAAGTGAGTAAAAGGAATGTAAAAGTAGGAAAGTAAAACCCTAAAATTATGTTTTTAATGCTAGGAGATTGAATGAAGCAAGTAAATCAGAAATGGAAATTATGATTAGGGAAGGAATTTGGATATGATGGGGTTGTTGAAACTTGGTGGAAAGATGAAATGGATGGTCTCAGAATATTCCTGGTTACAAATTGATTAGTAGGAATAGGAGGTAAGGGGGAGTGGCTCTTTTGTTAGAGACGATCTGGAGATTAGGGAATGAAGGAAATGGTGGAATTGGGGAAAGTAGAAATTGTAACTATTGAATTGTTAGGAATAAAAGGAAAAATGTATAGTATTCTGCTTTCTTCAGAGCACAGGACACAGAGGTGCTAGAGACAGAAGAATTCATAGAATATTTAGGTAGGATGGCAGAAGATACTGATGTTGTTTTAATGGGAGACTTAAATATGACAGAAATAAGATGGAGTGAAAACCAGGGTGGTAATAATATTTCAAGTAGATTTCAAGAAGAACTCCTGGGAGCAGGGATTATACAATGTATACAAGAAGCTACTAGGGAAATAATATATTGGATGTCATTCTTACAAACAGAAAAAAATTATTAGGAACGTAAATATTCAACCATAAGTGGGGATGAGTGATCATAATTCCATATTATTTGAATTAAATTGGGAGATGGAGGCAGCAAAGGTAATACTGTTCAATATCTGTATAAAAGGGGATTATGTGGCTATGAGAGAGGAAATAAGGAATATAGATGGACCATATGATGTATAGTAAAACTAAACTTGAAAACTTGCAGAATTTTAAAAGTAATAAATGAGTTAAAGGAAAATATATTCCAAATAAAAAATATAACTTAGGAAAAAGCCCTATGGTTGACAATGAAAATAACTAGACTTTCAAGGAAAAGAACATTTATTTTCAGAGGATGAAAAGGATGGAACTCCAGCAATAAGGAACGGTATAAATGACGTTAAGAAAGTTTAAAAGGGAAATAAGGAAGTACAAGAAACAACTTGAAACAAAACTGGCAATGAATAAAAATGAAAAATGCTTTTATGCCTATGTGACTAGACAGAGAGGAGGAAGTAATATGGTGGGGCCTCTAGTAGTTAATGGAAAGTAATTTCAGACCCATTAAAGATGGCAGAGGAATTTGCAAAATGTTTTGGAGCTGTATATATGGAAGAGAATAATAAGCTGGGAAGTAGATTGGGAAGTGCTGGACAGCTTGATGTAAAGAAGATAATAACAGAGGAAAAGTGATGAAAGATAATGAGGTTAAAGGGGATAAAGCAGGGGCCTGATGAGATTCACCCAATATGGTAAAGGAACTGAGACATGAGCTGGTAGCTATTATAACATTGTTGGGCAAAGGTCACTCACTCAGCGTGTGGTGCCAGAGGAGTG
This sequence comes from Neoceratodus forsteri, assembly GCA_016271365.2. Taxonomy (NCBI): domain Eukaryota; kingdom Metazoa; phylum Chordata; order Ceratodontiformes; family Ceratodontidae; genus Neoceratodus; species Neoceratodus forsteri. Next base: position 761,727,115 of record CM028138.1, on the reverse strand, counting down.
GAGGAGGTCTTACGTGGTGCCCATATAAGAAGGGTAAAGGATCAGGGCGGTAAATTATAGACCGTAAGTTTGACATCAGTGGTGGGAAAATAATTGAAGGGCTAATAGGTGACTAAATAAAGGACATAATGAGTAAAAAGGAATAAAAGATCAGTTTCAGCATGGATTTGTTGAGGGAGGTCGGTGAAACAAATCTTATAACCTTTATGAAAACATACATAGATGGGTGGATGAGGGAGGAGTGTGGATGTGATGCTGCTGGATTTTAGCAGAGCATTTGACACTGTACCACATAATAAGATAGTGGACAAAATGAGTAGGTATGAGATAAATAATGGCATTATAACATGGGTGGAACAGTGGTTGACAAATAGGAAACAACAGGTCAGAATTAGAGGCCTACTGTCAAAACCTCAAGGGATGGGGAGTGGTGTCCCGCAGAAGTATGTGTTGGGACCCCTACTGTTTCAATTATTCATAGGTGACATGAGAATAGATGGTGAAATAGGTTGGTGAAATTTGCAGATGATGTAAAAATTGGAGAGATTGTTGACTCTTTTGAAGATAGATTAACATTTGGGAGAGACATTTTGCAAATCGAGCAGTGGGCAGAGGGAAATGGAATGACATTTAATGGGGATAAATGTCATAATGCATTTGGGCAGGAAAACATTCACCAGACTTATTACATGAATGGTGTTAAACTGAAGGTTTCTACCTGTGAGATAGATTTGGAGTATACATCCAGAATGATTTAAAGAATAATATTCAGTGTAGGAATTTATCAAATAGAGCAATGTATTTGGTAAGTAGCATTAGAAGAGCTTTTCAATCTAGAAGTAGAGAGGTATTAATGCCATTGTTTATGACCCTGGTCAGGCCCTTATTGGATTATTGTTCTATGGTGGAGTCCTCACTTAGTGGGGGATGTTAAAATGGTGTGGAGGCTGCAAAGGACTTACTCAACATTGATTGTAGGGTGTAAGGATTTGGATTATGAAAGAAGATTGAGTAAATTGGGTTTATGGACCCTAAAGGAGAGAAGAACTAGAGGGACATGGTATGTCTCTATAAGGTTCTAAAAGATGAGAGTATGAAAAAGAGATGGGATTAGAATTTAAAGAGCAAACATATCAGATGAGAGGGCATAAGAGGCAATTAAGAGAGATGAAAAGTAGGATGGATATAAGAAAATATGGTTTTAAAAATAAAGCAATTAGAATGTGGAATAAATTACCACAGGAGGTAGTGGAAGTAGAAACTGTAGAGGCCTTTAAGGCTTGGATAGATCAATACCTAAATGATGTTGGTAACTTAGGCTGCCGCCACTGAATTGTGAGGAAAGCTTATATGGGCTATGCCTTTGAGTTTTCTATATACCAGATTAAACCCAACCTGATGGGTCGATGTCCCCATCATGTTTGGTGCACTGGTGCCTGGCCACAGAGGTGAATGGTGGGATGTACTGGGTGCTGGGAAGTAGTCTGCACTGGTGTACGGGGGTTTGGGCACCACCTGCTGGGGCATGGGTGGGCACTGTACCACCATACGACTGTGCTGCAATAGCAACTGATAGGGCAGGCATTGGGGATCAGGAGAGCCGATAGGTGGATGGGGTACCAACATGGTACATAGGTGGCATTGGGGAGCTGTGAGGGGTGCCATTGGACCACTAGGATGGGGCCATACATACGAGGCCACACTCTGAGGTGTATGGTGGGTGGACCATCACCCATGGTATGCCACACACAGGCATGTCACCCAGGAAGAATGTTTAAGTCCCTTACAGCTGCCCTGGCTTGTCTAAGGACACTTAGAATTTCTCCCACCAGGTGATGCCTGTGAATCACAGGATGCAGTATTCATCGCTACAGTCCCCCTACCGCCATGCCTCAGTGCATTGCAGGTGCAAGCCCTGTCTGGGGCAGGTGGACTGTGGTCAGTATAGAAATCAATGTTTGGGACACATTATGAAGATCACAGTGACACTGTTCATGAGCAGAGGTGTTAAAATGGCTATGTTTAAAATTTGATGACAAAAGTCCATAAATGACTCTGCTACAAGCATCCATTGTGCAATTTCCACACAACCTCGTAAGTTCACGAACTTATGAACAAAACAGCAGTCATTTTTCATACCTAGCCAAAATGTGTTTTCCACTTCCAGTGCAGAATAGCATGTTTGCTGTAGGAAATTAGTGTTCAGGACAGATTAAGAAAGTTACAGTGACACTATTCATGAGTGAAGGTCCCAAAGTGCCTATGTTGAAAATCTGCTGTAAAAAATCCCCAAACTAATTACATTATGGGTGTACATTGCACAGTTTCTATGCATGCTCATGACTTCACCAGTTTTGTATATTTTCACTCCAGATTTTCAACAGTGCCATTTTTACACCTCCTCATGAACAGTACACCTGTCACTTTTCACATCCTGTTTGAAATGTGTCTTCGCAACTGTGGTGCCAAATGGCACAGTTGCTGTGCAAAATCACCTTCGCATAAAGAACTGATAGTGTCACTGTTCATGCAATGAGGTCACAAAAGTTCATGTGGAAAACTTGGAGTAAAAATACCAAGAAACGCCCAGGAGTTAGGGTTTTGACCATAATGCCTCCCTGTAGGACTGACAGGTGTCAGGGTGTGACTTAGGATTGTTGACAGTAATGCTCATGTCATTCCACCCACCCCACCGTGCAGCCAGTGATATGCATCGAGGTGCACCTGGGACTCTTTGCTCCCAGAGTTCACCCATTCTCCTATACTGCACCCATTTCAGTGTATTTCCTTATGGAATGAGGTGAATGTAAAGCCCAAACACCCCTAAGGTACACCTCAACACTTTTCAGTGTCTGAAGGGTAGGGTGAGGGAAATGTCATGACGATCATTGGCGACAGCCCAGAGGCACACCCCAATGCCTGTCCATCTCTGCAGGGTGAGGGTGGAGTTAGCATCAGTTCATTACTTCAATGCCATTCCTATACTGCATCTGTCTAACTCCTGCACATCAACTGCTAATGCCAGCAAGCAAACATTCAGCATTGACAAGTGCTTGTTTCATATTCTTGTTTCTTTATCATGCTTAGGAAGACAAGGATTTGTGGCAACTGAGTTGTGAATCATGGACAGCACTGTTGTGTACTCATGCTACAATGGTCACACTTTCAAAACATCTTAGGACTGAGAAGTCCCTGTTGTGGCTTTCTCTAACTTTTAAAAGAGTCGGTAATATAACAGAGTGTCAGAGTTATGGGGTTGTATGTCTACAGTTTTCAAATGGTGAAAATGGCCATTTCTAATTTTTTAGCTAGTGAGGGAATGTGAAGCTATGTTGGCCTCAGGGTAGTTGAGCAGGGAGAGATATACTTTACTGTACTGAAGTCATCTTTGTGCCTGTCCTACATATAGTAATGTTATTGTCAGATAACATCACTATCTCTAGGGGTTAGCAGCCAATCCAGGTCCTAGAATTTTTCTTGTCATTGTGTGATTGTAATTGTATCATACACCTTGGATGAGTAAAAACAAAGTCCAAATTTCAACATCCCCAATTTTTTTTTTAATTACTATTTTTTTTATTGGAAAGAAAAAAGCAGCTGTAATTTCACTGTGAAAGTTTGAAGAATTTGTGTTCAAGTATTGCCATTAAAGATTAACACATTGTATAAACCCAAACATTTACACGTTGTTTCAATGTTTGGTGAATATGTAGCTCTTATGTATACTTATAAATTTTGCCATTTCTCTGTTCCACCCTTGTTAGATTTTAAGCTGAGTAGCTGAAGGAAGGAATAGATAGATCACAATATTACCTGCTCCAACTTATGGAGAGTATAATCAGAAGCACTCTGGAGAAGACAGAAATTCCATTAGAAGGAAAACTTCTGAGGACCCATGGTTACTGATCTGTCCATCCTCTTGGTAAATTATGAGGAGATGATTAAAATGCTTGTCTGAGTTCTGTGTCTAGGTCTGCATGTAGGATTCTAAGGCTGATGAGTTCCATTTTCGAGTCTCTTGATGATATATTCTGGAATATTATTTCTGATGCTGATGTTGCTGCTCTGATCTGGAATGAGAGCTGCTTTGTTTACAAAGTCCACAATGTGAAAACATGTGAATGTAAAATTATGAATAAGTGATAGTCAGATTAGTCTCCAACAGCATGATGAAATGGGATGAGGAACATCCTTTGTTGATGACAGCCATGGTTGTTTGGTTATCAGAAAAGATGGATACTGATTGAAGGAACCAGTGGCGACCCCAGAGATTTGTGACTGCTACTACTGGGTATATCTCGAATAAAGGAGATGTGGAGGAAAAGTCACAGAGTGATGAAATATCCAGAGACCATGGAGTAGTAATCCAGGTTTGCTGAAATATGGCAACATAGCTATGAGTAGGGGAAGAGTCTGTGTATTCTGGGATGCAATCCTAGAGAAGAGTCCTCTGGAACATTGAACAGCCATTCCATCTGGCTAGAAATAGGAGCCACATGGCCAGATCAGATTTTACTCCAACAGTGATTTGGACATGGTGATGAAGTTTGGAAACTGTTAAAGCTTGGGTTAAGAGGTAAGAAATGAAGGATTGACCTTGTGGAATTGTTTTCATGGCAAAATTAACATATTCCTGTAGAGAAAGAAGTTAATATTTTCTACAGGAGGATCTGTTCAAAAAGGACTTCACTACTGCTTAAATCCTAGACAGTTTGTCAAGAGTAAATGGGCTTCCTTCGGTCAGCGTCCAAGATTATGTGCAAGATTTCTAAGGATATTGCAGGTCCTACTATTTTCTCTGGGCAAAAGGAAATGACCACTTGTGGAAGAGCTGGAGAAGGCAGAAATATTGGCTGCTGGAGGGGACTAGGTGGATCAATCAGGAGAAAGTCATCAAGTAAATGGGCAACTGTTGGTCAATGACAGATGTTAATTAAATCAAAGAGCTTCAGCTAACATGTTGAAGAGTTTGGGAATGTTAAGGCAGCCGATGTAAGACAGGCAGCAAAGTAGTAACAGTTGTCCTAAAACATGCCATGCAAGTGCTAGAGGGAAGGATGAATGGGCAGTAATTTAAAGGCATCCAGCATATCAGCTTGGGAGACAGGAGTCAGGCCAAAGCATTTTATAATTGTGATAGCATCATTGATACGGTATATGACAGAGAATACTAGGGGCAGGAATTTGAAATTAATACTAGGCATGGAGAAGTATTAGGAGTGAATAAATCAATGATGAGATGCTTCCTACCAGAACATTTTATTGTTATGATGCCAACAGGATTGATGTAATAGGTAGGAAATGGTGGGTATGGAAAAGGCCCAAGAAAGAAGACTTTTGAAGTTCCATCTACAGTGGAAGTAGGTGGTGGGGTACAGAGATACCATTGTGGAAACCATGGGGAACCCAAGCAGGAGATGTTGCACAAATACACAAGAGGATGAGGATTAAGAGCGTAGTCAGGGCTGGTACCTTGACTGGAGTAGAAGGATGAACTGTCATTTGGTATGTTTGGGAGCCTTCTGGAAAATATAGCATGCATAAGCCCTCCGCAGAAACTGCAGATATGTATAAATGAGCAGTCAGTCACAAAGCAACCCTTCTGTTGAAGTTATTGCAGATAGATTTACCCCAGTGGACTTAATGGGACTTCCATCCATATCCAGGCAAACACCAGGATTGGAGATTGTGCAAGTTAATCCAGATAGCAAAGGAGAAGGTGAGCCTAATGTTCAAGTTATCCTGGTTGGATAGGTAGAGGAAGAAGATGGAGTCACTGTTAATGGACAAAGGGATCAACATGACTGAAAGAGCTGCAAAAGGAACATGAATAGTCCCATTGACCAGTGAAATGATGACAAAAAGTTAATTATCCAGTATGGCCCAATTCAGTTTAGTATTGTAATGGGCCAAGGCAGCCACAGCTTTGGCAGAAAAATATATATGATAGTCATAAAATGAGTTCCACCATAGTGAATGCTTAAGTCAACCAAGAGCCATAAATATATGTCCAATTTTTCACGCTGTGTTATAACGCTGAACAAATAATGTCATGGAATAGGTTAAAAGCCAAGATGAATTTGGACACTGTCATCTTGTGAAGGAAGTGAGGATCCTTGATTTCTATATAATTGGCACATTGCCACATGAAACTATTCTGTTGTCCATGTTATTATGACAAGAGATGAGAAGTGAGACTAAATTGATGTCCTTTCCATCAAGAATGTCCTTGCAGAGGTGAGCGGCACTAGCTGAATGGGTGAAATGAATGGAGGAGATGAAGAGGATGCCATACCTGAGGTGAGGTGTGGTGGTATCAAAGGAGGAAGAATTGTATCCTGAGGGGAGAAAGCGTAGGAGTGTTTCTTGTAGATGGGATAGCATCAGAAATTGATGGATTAGTAAGTGTAATAGGCTAGATTGGAATGTGAGCCTTGAGTGAAGTCATCCGGGATTGAAGATCCAAAACAGATGATGCCATCTGAGCTATAAAATGTCAGATTTCAGCAATCTGTGAGGATTCAGTATGAGGAACTGGTTTGCTGATGCTGGGGTTCTCAGTTGGGTGAGACAACAAGGCAAGGGATAAGTCATAGGTTCTTGCTTGTGAGCAGAAGTTGGTAGTGGATACCTCATCTAAGTTTGGCCACCAGGTGGGGCAAAGTCTAGTCTTTTATAGAATGCATGGTCTTGGAAGTGTGCTTATGGCCCATGGGAGCTGTAGGTCAAAGAGACTGAAGATTGACCTTCAGATGAGGTGGTGTGATGTCCGGTGGAGTAGGAGAAGTCATGTCGGTCCAAGGTCCTACGGAACTGAGATAATAAAATTAGGAGGAAGGAACTGGATGAAATTGGCATGTTGAAAATGTCTATCCCAAATGGACCTGAAAAGCATGATGTAATGATACTGCAATACTAAGTGGAGACATATTGGTGATGGTAGATGGTTGACAGAAAGGAGACAAACTTCCAATATAGGTAGCAATGGGTACTCCACCAATGCTTGATACTGGTGTTTGTATGAGGTAGGATGGAGACCAACCAAGTCTGGAACAGTCAGATATGGTTGGTAACAGAAATGGAATGGAGGAAACAGAACTCCATCTTGGTAAATGCTGCACTATCTGCTATGATCCGTTTCCACCAGCAGCTCTGTTAAAGCCACTTTCAAAGTGCCCAGAACCAAGACCTCCTTGCCCAGAGGTCCTTCTTTATCGAGCCCCACCAGGTTTAACTCCTCCTGCCTGCATCACCAACACTGCCAAACTTGGTCCCTTCAAAACTGCTCTCCGGAACCATCTCTTCAATGTCCACTGCTGTAGGTGCAACTAACCCTTCCCCTCTAATCCTACTGCAGGACCTTTCCCTGCCTGTCCCCCTAATCTCGACAATGTCCCTGGACTGCTGATCCATCTTCCCCTACCCCATTTTACCTACCCCTTAGGTTTATACAAGGATGTATTCTACTGCAACTCCAGAGAAATTGTACATCTTTAACTGTAAACTTGTATTTTATACCAACATGTGACTAAGTGTAGTCTGTGTTCAACGCCTGCACCTGTAATGTTGTCCAATGATGTATCTGCACAATGTTCTATTGTCTTGCCCTCCCTGCGATGAGGTGCCTTTGTAAATGAGTCCCCACTCAAAGATTGTAAATCTGACTAGTGCAAATAAATAAATAAATGTGTACTCAAATACCACCAAGGTATGAGTCTGGGGTGGATACTGTAACGGTGAAGGAAATGGACTGAAGCAAATGGCTCAGGCTCCATACACGGCAGACAGGACAAGTCCACCTTCACTCAATACCTCTTGGTAGAATTAAGGACGGAGGCTGGTAGTATAATGATACAGTTGAATATTGTTGAAACAGGACTCCCATCCCCAGTAGACAGGATGCTCACCTCCACTCAATACTTACTAGGCAGAGTTAGAGACAGAAGCTGTGAGGTTGCAGGTGTGTGCTGAATGAGACAGGACAGCAGGAGCTCAGGTACTGAAATGAGACAATAAGGAGTATGAGTGTTGGAGGCACCAAATATTTGAAAGCAAACTTGTTAATATGAAGGAAAACACAAGTGATGATGTACTAGAACAAAAAAAAGCAACAGCCAGGTGTAAATGAAATGAAAATGATGATCAGAAGGTGAATGAGAACGATGAAAGGGGTATGAAAAATGAGGCTCACCACAAAGTGCAGTTTATGAGGGTTATGTGCCTGGGACACAAATGCTTAGAATTATTGAATCTGTGGTGCCTGTCCCTTTCAGAGGCAGTATAGTGTGCAATGGTTAAGGGCACTGATTGAGCTTTGAACCTAGAGCCCTGGGTTTGAATCCCACAGGCCCCACTTGCATACTGTGACACTGAGCAAGTCACTTAACTTCCTTGTGCTTCCAGGTCACAACTGGGAACAAGCTTTGGCTTGTGTGCCTCTCTGGGTAAACAATTTCCCTTTCCTTTAAGTTAACGGAGAATGCCCACAACCCAGAAGTGGTGATGTGATGTAGAAGGTCACATTTTTCCTCTGATGCAGTAAGTAAGGTTCCTATAATGGTGTAATAAACAAGCATTTGTCAATGCTGAATGTTGTCGCTATATTGGCAGTGGTGGAGGTGAAGAGTCATAGGCTGTAGTTTGTTAATGTGTCCCAAAGGTGATTTTGCACAGCGAGTATGCCATCAGCGCAGAGCTGCAGAAATGCTGCTTTGGGCAAGCTGTGGAAAATGGCAGCTAGACTGTTGACAATGAGGTGTGCACAAATGCCAGTGGTGAAAATGTGCCATGAAAATATTGCAGATTGACAAAGTTACAAGGGTGCGTGGAAAATGCCAATGCACGCTTGCAACACAGTCATTGTCTGGACTTTCACCACCAAATTTTAACATCTGCATTTTAGGACCTCTGCCAATGAATAGTGTCACCGTCATTTCCTCAAAGTGTCGAAAAGTGATTTCACACAGTGACCGTGCAATTCTGCACTGGATGTGTGGCAACATTTCAGCCAACTGTACTGTTCATAAGGAGGTATGGAAAAATGCAAATGATGAACAGCTGGAGTGAAAGTATTACAAATCCATAAAGTCATGAGCGCAGTATGCAACCTGCACAACGTGACTCATAAAGCTCATTTTATTGACTTTTGTCCTAAATTTTCAACATAGGCATTTTAGGACATCTGCTAATGAACAGTGTCACTGCCATTTTCATAATGTGTCACGAACATGGGCTTTCCACAGCAACCATGCTATGTATGCGCCAGAACTGTGAAACAAATTTTGGTCAGGATGTGAAAAAAGACAGCTGTACTGTTCATTAGAGGTGTAGAACAATGGCACTGTTGAAAATGTGGAGTGAAAATATAAGTTTGCAAACTTACGAGTGTGAGTGCAAACTGCGCAATGTACGCCATAACACAGTCATTTTATGGAGTATTGTCACCAAATTTTCAACACAGGCATTTTAGGACCTCTGCACATGAACAGTGTCACTGCCATTTTGTAATGTGTCCAACAGTGATTTCAAGACAGCGACCATGCTATTCTGTGATGGAAGTGTGAAAACATTTTGGCCAGGATGTGAAAATGGCAGCTGTACAGTTCACAAGAAGGTGTGGTAAAATGGTAATGCTGAGAATCTGGCATGAAAATAGTGCGAATCGCGCTTAACTTAAGAGAGTGTGTCATGCAGTTGCTATGCACACTCGTGAAACAGTTGTTGGATTTTCCCACCAACCTGCAACATAGGCTTTTTGAGAGCCCTCTCATGAACAGTGACACTGTCATTTTATTACTTGGTTCCAAAGGTGATTCCAAGCAGTGACTGAAATCACCTTTCAAGTCCGAATAATGCCATGACAGTGCAAGAATTCACAAGAAGGGTCCCAAAACCCCATGTTGAAAATGTAAATAAAATTTACAAAATGCCTGAGATATGCATTAAAGTTGAAAACCCCTATTCATTCCATTATACAGCTTACGGCATTTCTTCAGTTTATGGTCGGCTTGAAGAGTGCAGATGTTTTCCGGTCCACCAAGAGGGTGCGCCAGACTCGCAGGTAAGATGGGGGTGGGTGGGTGAGAGGAGGTAGGCGCGAGAGGGTGGGTGCAGGTGGGGGGTATTGAGACGAGGGACCACTTTTCATTTTACAGGGAAAAAATAAAAATCGTGGGACAGTTTTTTTGCAGGGAATTTGGCACACTGGAGGGCTCCCAGCATGCCACCCAACTGTTTGGGGGGTCTGTAGCTGACAGGGATTGGGCACCCTCGTCGGCACACAAAGAAAGCAGGGGAGGGGCGAACCAAGGGTTTGGGCACCCCGGCATTCAACAATTGGGGGTTATGCCGACGGAGAGTGGGCAGCCCCATTGGCACACAAAGAAAGTGAGGGGGTTAACCGATGGGGCATTGGGCACTCCCGGTTGGCAGTAGTTGGGCGCCGCCTGCTCGCTAACCATGTTTATAATGTCAGCGAGCACAGAGGAAGGGTCCGCTGCTATGACGAGCTTTGCTCGGATTGCAGCAGACCTTTCTAGATGTGCTCGCCACATTATGTATGCATGGTGGCACTGGCATGCAGGCTGATTGGGGAATGAGGGATGCACCCACCAGTGCATGCCCTGCTCAGGAGCATTTGCTATTGCTGAGAGCCCCCACCCCAAAAAAGCAGAAAGCAATGAAATGGAGAGAACAAAAGAGGGAAGTGGGGCTGGAGGGCAGCCATGATGAGGACCATGCATGAGGGGGAGAAACCAGGAAGGCAAAACCAGAGGGAGAAGGTGAAGGAAACAAGAGAGATAACAGGAATGTAGAAAAGAAAAGAAATGGAAGCAGTGACAAGGACAGAGAAATGCACAGGCACATGGCACGCAGGGAGCCCAGAGTGTGAAACGTGAGGAATGCCACACATTTCTAAACATGCTAAGTGTTGTGCTGCTGGAAGAGGTGGATTTTGCATTGGATGTGGGAGGAGCTACCCTCCCCACATTAAATCTCGGGCTTAAGCCTCCCAATAAAGAGTCTCTGACAAAAAGACATACATTTGCAAGTTTGTTTTCAGTGGAGTGGGAATCATTCTAAACATGTGACTGGAACTGTAAAGATCAACCCTGAAACACACCAAAAAAGAGTAGGTCCACTAAGAGTTATTTTATTCTCTAGTATGGTACATCCCAGACTGTGTGAAAGTTATTCATTTCAAGGGGTTTTTGTACTGAGGGATGAGGCTCTAGTGTTCAACTCAAAGAAAATGCAGTATGCTGACATAACTTCAAAGTGCACAAGGGAAAGATGTTTTCCTTAATTGACTTGTGACAGCTACAGTATGCCATACAAAGCAGTCAGTTATGATGGGATTTAAAAGTTATTAAATGACCTAACAAGTGTTTGTATAAGTAATAACCCACAGGGCATATGTTTCTAGAGGAAATGCACACCACAAGTGAACTAGAAGGCAAGAGACCAATGGGAAGTGCATTAATTCTCAGGATATACATCTCATGAGGAGGGTTACTGCACTTATAAAATGGGAAAAAGTTGCTGTTTTTTATAGAAAATGTTTTGTTTTCATGTAGTTAAGCTGTTTCTAAGTAGACTAAGTTAATTTAGTAATAAAGACCCATGTTAGAGCCTTTAAACGCACTAAAGAACTATATTATAGCCACCATGGAAGAAAAAGACTTGGGGATTATCATCACAGATGATCTTAAAGTGGCCGGACCATGTACAAAGGCTGTAAGGCAATCCAGTAGCATGCTGGTGTGCATAGGTAGGGGCATGACAAGCAGGAGAAGGAGGTGGTGATGCCACTGTACAAAACACTGGTGAGGCCTTATCTGGAGTACAGTGTACAGTTCTGAATGTTGCATCTATGTAAAGACATTGACAGAGTGGAAGTGGTCCAAAGAAGGGTAACTAAGATGGTACAGGGCTTGCACCAGAAGACATCTGAGGAGAGACTGAACAACCTTAACATGTATATGCTGGAAGAGAGGAAAGAACACGGTGGTATGATAGAGACCTTCAAGTATCTTAAAGGCATAAATAAGGTGCAGGTGGGGGACATGTTTCAGTATAGGAGAGGGGCAAGAACAAGAGGATATGACACGAGATTGGAAGGGGAAGTTTGAGGAGAAACATGAAGAAGTTCTTCGCTGAAAGGGTGGTGGATGCCTGGAATTGTCTGCATGGGGTAGGGAGGCAAGCACATGGAGGTATTCAAACATGCATCAGACAGGCATAAAGGTACACTAGATATGGAAGGGGGTTAAACTGATGATCACAGAGTCAACATCAGCTAAGCAGGCAGGGAAAATGGTCAGCATCGAAGGGCCTAGCAGTCTTTATCTGCCAGCAATCTTCTATGTTTCTATTAATTTTGAAGAAACCTATGTCCTGTTGTGGGTTACTGTATTTAATAATTGAAAAAGTCTTTACCTATATGGAAAAGGGTGTTATTTTCAGTTAGCTATACTTTGCTAGGTACTGTAGATTATGTTCAGTTAGTGACCAACCATGCATTTACTGGGTAATAAAATGAATGGTCAGGCATATACCTCTAATGGGACAGAATCACAGATGTCCAGGTAGAAGATCAACTGGGATCCAGCAACCACCACATAGTGGGGGTTTAGCATAGGAATGGAGACACAGTCTAGTCACACAAAGGCACGGATCTTAGATTTTAAGTGGGTGGATTTTGCTGAAATTGGGAGTTGTATCAAGGAGGCCCTGGTGAGAGAGAGACAGGAGAGGAGTTGAGGAGCAGAGTGAAAATTGAAGGGAGCCATAGAGGGGTGACAAAATAATGCATCAGAATGGTAAACAAAGGCAAGAGAAAGAGGAAACCGCTGTGATTCTCTGGAGAAGTGACAGACAAAGTAAGGACAAAAGGGTGGGTTTCAAGAAATAGAAAGAGACCCAAAGGAAGAAGACTGGGAGGTATACCTAGGGAGACTAAGGGAAGAGCAAAACGCTGTAAGGAGTGCAAAGGCACAAACTGAGGAATGGTTAGCGAGACAATGCAGAAAGGGGACAAGACATTCTATAGCTACATCAGTGAAAGAAGGAAAGTCCAGGGGGAGGATTGTAAGACTCAGGGGGATATAAGGATTGTAAGAAGGAAGACTTGAAAGTGGAAATACTGAACAAATACTACTGTTCAGTATTCACGAAGGAGGGCGAGGGTCAGGGACCACAACTGGGTAGCATGTATAGGGAGGTACACACAAGTACATTCACAGTGGAGAGAATCTTGGAGGAGCTCACAAACCTAAAGGTGGACAAAGCAATTGGGCCAGATGGCATACACCCAAGAATATTAAGAGAGCTGAGATGTGAGCTAGCAGCACCTCTGGCAGCCATGTTCACAGAATTGCTCAACACAGGAGTTTTTCCGAGGACTAGAAGAGGGCACATGTAGTCCCTCTGCACAAAAGTGGGAGTAAGGAGGAGGCAGGGAACTACAGGCCGGTCAGCCCTCAGTAGTGGGGAAGATCATGGAGGCACTGCTTAAAGAAAGAACAGTGGCACACTTGGAATCCAGTGGTGCTTGGGGTCCATGACAACATTTATTCACAGCAGGAAGAGCATTTGTCAAACTAATCTGATAGACTTTTTTGACTAGGTGATGAATGAGGTAAACCAGGGTATGGTGGTGGACATTGCCTACCTCGATTTCAGCAAGGTCTTTGATATCGTCCCACATAGAAGGTTGATAAACAAGATAGGCATCTGCACATGGGCACAAGGTGGCAAACTGGGTTAGAACTGGCTAACAGACAGGAATCAGAGGGTGGTGGTAAAGACTCCAACTGCGGAGATGGGTAACCAGAAGGGTACCACAAGGTTCTGTCCTTGAGCCAGTCCTGTTTAATGTTTTATTTGTGACATTGCAGTAGGGTTGAATGGAAAGGTTTGCCCGTTTTCAGATGATGGCAAGATCTGCAACAGGGTGGATACTCCAGACGGGTAGAGATAATGAGGAGGGACCTGGAGAAGCTTGAAAGATGGTCTAGGTGTGGCAACTGAGGTTCAATTCAAAGAAATGCAAAATAATGTACCTAGGACAAAGGAACCCTGGGGAAAAATATAGGATGGGGGGTGCTGACAACCACCAAGGAAGAATGGGACGTTATCATTTCAGATGACCTAAAGGTGTCTAAGTAGAGTGCAAAGGCTTAGGGAGACCAGTGGCATGGTGGAATGCATAGGCAGAGGGATCACTAGCAGAAGGCAGGAGGTAGTGGTGCCATTGTATAAAACACTGGTGAGACCTCACCTGGAGTACTGTGTAATTCTGGAGGCCATACCTATGGAAGGACATTGACAGGGTGGAGGCAATCCAGAGAATGGCAACAAAGATGGTACAAGGCTTACACCAGAAAACATGGGAAGAGATTAAGGACCTCAATATGTACTCGCTAGAGGAGAGGAGGGAGACTGGGACATGAAAGAAACATTCAAGTACCCTAAGGGCATAAACAAGGTGCAGGAGATGACATCTTTCAATGTAGGAGTACAATAACGAGGGGCATGATATGAAATTAGAAGGTGGCAGGTTAAGGGAAATGTGAGGAAGATTTTCACGGAGAGAGTGGTAGACACATGGAATAGTCTACCACTGGAGGTAGTGGAGAGAGCACAGTGGAGGGATTTAAATATACCTGTGACAGGCATAAGAGAACCTCAGAGGTGGGAAGGAGAGGAGAAAGACACTGACCTTGTAAGGTCAGAGGCTGCAAACTAGAGTAGGGCTTATGGGTACACTAGTTAGGTCTGACAGTCCTTATCTGCTGACAATTTCTCTGTTTCTATCTAGTTTTGCAAATAAAGTTGCTAGGATCCAAAAGGATTCTGAAGCCCATTTTATAACAGGCCACACTTTGTAGCTAGGGTTTTGAGGATGTCTCCACCTTACATAAATATAGGTGTGCTGTGTACATGTAGAATGCAAGCCACACGCTTAATTGTGCAATGTTTGCATGCAGTTTGCATACACAAAGTGATCCTAAGCGAACTAGGTCTAAAAAGAAAATCAGGTCTGCATGCTGCAAGCTTGATCTGTGCGCAGCAGGTAAGCTGGTTGAACATCTTCTAAAAATTACAACAGGTTCGCATGTTGCATGCTTGACATAAGTGTAGCAGTTAAGCTGGTGTGAATATCATTTAAGCATCACATCAGGTTTACATGCTGCACACTTGCCACATGTGCAGAAGCTAAGCTGGTAAAAATCATCTAAAGAACTCATCAGTTTCTATTTCTATACTACTTCTAGCAATAAGAGTCATTAAAATACATTTTTTGGATTCCATAAATATTAGGTAAACTCATTAATTCTGATCCTTTTGCAAGTTAATGGCTTTCGATGTTTTCATTAAACACAATTAATTTGTAAAATAGTGTTTGCTTAATGCATTAAATTTCTAGGATATAGCCAGTTAACATCCCCCATTCCAGGTGTACAAAGAAGATCCTCTGTGTTATGAAGCCTATCCTTTTGTTTTGGACCATGCAAATCCCTTAATGCATATTTAGTGCTACAGATGTGTTTCTCCATTACTGTTTCATCTCGCTACTTTCCCTTTGTCATTCTGTGTTGAGCATATACATTATGGCCATGCTTAGCACTCTTTGTGCTGAGTAGGGTCTTGAAGCATGCACCATACATCACACATCACTGAAATGAGGGACATGGACACCAAAATGAAGGACAATGAGGGACACTATTTATTGTCATAATGTTGCACGCTAATAGCCGCATAACATTATGGCTGAATGCCTCAGCGTAGTCTGTAACTGCTGCTGGTGCAATACAGCGATACTGCTGTACATGGTATTGCACTAATAGCGCCTCCCAGGCAGAGGATATGACCTTCCTGTGGGTGGTTCTGAGCAGCTGCTGTGGCTCACAGGACTGAGCCACAGCAGCAGGAACTCAGGTGTTGCGCCTGAAACTGGGTTTGATTCCCGGTCCCAGACACTTTTATTTTGCACACTTTGTGCACTCTCCGAGTTGGACCCCCGGAGTTGAGAATCTTTAATGGGGGTCCAGGGGCACAGCCCCTGTAATTGAAGTTAGGGGGCTCTGCCCCACAGAAAGAAGACATGCTCATGGCAGGAATCGCACTGTATTGGCAGTGCAATTGTGCTATGAGACATAATGTCTTGCAACATTATGACCCCATGCGGACACTAACCCACATGATGATCAGGACACATCATGAAACATGGAGATTCAGTACCTCAGAATACAGTGGAAACCATTGCAGTAGCACCTGAGAATAAATTTCTACCATTAAGCAGCAGTGCCATTTAGGTAGGGCAGGGGCAGTTGCTCCACCCCACTCATATTTTGCCTAGGTTGTTCTTATGATGTGGCAATAATGGCATTAAATTTGGGTTTAATCTTTTGTACAATAAATGCCTACCTGGCCTGTGTGTGCTCATGCTCTGGTACTCTCCAGGCTCGACTGTGTCTGTATTGTGTTATTCACTCTCTTCACCTATTTGCTGCAGCACAATCACGTGTGATGTGGATGAGCTCCAGCCAAGATAGAGTGCATGAGTCTTACAAGTGTGACCCTGTCTATCCTGCCACAGAGTAGACAGACTGTACACTACAGCTTGAAGGAGTAGCTGAGCACTGAACTCTCAATAGCAGTGTTGTGGCAGCATATTTTGTTGGTCTACTTTGTGAGTCTCTATCTCCCTGGCAGCTGAAAGGGCAGGGGAGAACTAGAAGCTAACTCAAGACTAGGCTACCTACTTACTCAGCTAGTATTGCCATGCAAAGAAAAATAGCACTGACCCCACAGCAGCAAGCTAGGTTTAGCAGCAATGGTGACAGCGGTGTGGATGGCCTTTATAGGCCTTGATCAGTGCAGTGGCAGCAACCACAGCAGTAACCAAGCAAGAAGCAAGCAACCCAGGTTAGGTGGGTTTGGTTGGTGAGGTGACTTGGTCACAGACCATGTTGGGGACCTATGATGGTCAGGGTCTAGCATCCATTCTACAGTTGTCCCTTGCATTCTTCGGCAGTTGAGTGGTATGTATGCACAGATTATTGGTGCCCTGCTATAGTAAGGCTTATGCCCCCAGTGAAGCTGATCACCACATCCCCATGCTCAGGTACATTATGACAAAGGGCAAAGGAGGCTGCTGGAGCAGAAGGAGAGGGGGCATACTGAAAACTGGGCTGGTTGCACACTGTGCCAGGCTACAGGTGTTGGCCACATGGCCAGGTATGTAAAAGTAAATAATTTGTTTACAGGGGATTGGGGAAGGAGGATAGACTGGAATATTGATGTGTTTTTCATGTTTCTTCACCTTTGGGAGCTTCATAACCCATATGGGATGGGTACTGAATGGAATGGAGTCAGGAGAAAAATTGGGGAGAAGTTCTTTGGGGGGACTTCAGCCAGGAAAAAATTAGTTAGTAACTGGGTGGGTTTGCCCAACTCTTATGCACTGTTCTAGGGTATATACAGATGAATCTTGTACATTTGAATTTCTCCTGATTTGCATATCACTTTTCAGTCAAAACAAATATGTTGTACCTTTTAGAGATGTTACAGACATTCTACAGTTGTCCCTTGCATTCACAGGCAGTTGAGCGGTATGTATGCACAGATTATTGGTGCCCTGCTATAGTAAGGCTTATGCCCCACCCAGCAAAGCTGATCACCACATCCCCATGCTCAGGCACATTATGACAAAGGCAAAGGAGACTGCAGGGTAGACCATTGAAATGAATGGGGTGTTTTGAATTACTATTTTATACATTATTGATGGAGAGTTGAGATTAATGAAGGACACTGCTCGACTAACAAGGGCCTTGTTAGTAGAACAGTGGCCTTAATTATTCTCCAACTCACCATCATAACATATAAAATAGTAATAAAAATAACTCCATTCATTTCAAGGGCTATGCCCCAGCACTCTGACCTATGAACATCTTCTCTGCATTTCTATGCAGAACAGCATTCCACTGTACACTATAAAATAGTTTTAAGTATCAATTATCCCTCCTGCCATTCCTCCATCTAGATAGCCAGTCCCATCACATCCTTTTTCTGTAGTCAGGCCAGTCCCATCCCCTTCTTTAGCTACAGTTATTTCCATTTACCAGGAATATTGTAATAGTGACCTGACAGCTTCCTCCTTCCTACTGGCAAATGTTCCTACACTGTCGTTAGATTGAGATATACAGTATATATAAGTGTATAAAATGTGTAGGGAAAATAAAACATCCTAATAAAGACTCCTGCCTCTGGCTCCCTAGTACTCAAGTCAGAGACTTTAACTTATTTCTATACTTGGTGGGTTGTCTGTAGCAGCATGGCCGTACTCGCTACATTATGTGCATGGGGTTGGGGACTGGTCATTTGGTGTGTATCAAGTTATTGCTAATTTTGTGTTTATATGCTAAAGTCTGTTTGCATGGAAGCATTCAAAACTATGGAGAGAACATAGTAAGAGTACAGGCCAGACAGAAGTAATTAAGTGATGTTGTGGGTAAGTTTGTGTATTGTGGGTGGAAAATTCAATGTGTTTCCACTTTGTATATCTGCTACAGTTCAACTGTGAAAATGAGATGAGTAAGAGAAGAAAACTGAAAAGCATAACAGTGGCTACAAACATGCCGCATGTATGCAGATGTAGTCAGATACAGTGTGTATTGAAGTACAAGCAAGCCATAAATGTGCAAACAGTATGGCTTAGTGGTTAAAGGCACTGAATTGCAAGCCAGGAGACTTGGAGGCATGAAGATCTGCATTTGAATCTCATCAACCCCCACGTGTGTATGGTGTGATCCTGAGCAAACCACTTAACTTTTACATGTGCAGTTATCAGTGAACACTTGCTTTTTGTATGCATGCCACATGCATGCAGCCTTACCCAATTTAACATAAAAATCATGGTTTCCACACTTGCTTGCTGCATGCATGCCATATGCATGCAGTCAGTTCCAATTTAACATTTAAATGATATTTGCAGCATGCATATCACTTGGCTAGTTTTATGTGTGCAGCATGAAAACATTTCACATAATTATTTCTGTAAGGGTATATAATGAAGAGCTAAGCTGAAGAAAGTTACAAAACTTACTATGAACTCTTAAATACAAGATGTTTTATTTATTGAAATGTTTCACCAGGAAGGCACACTGAGTGACAAGTTGCTCGTCACCTGGTGTGACCGAAGGGGTACATTAGAATGAGACATTAAACATTTAAGTTATAAGTTCAACATTAACATACAGTTGTAAGGTAGATGTTACAAACAGTGTTACAACAGTTTTGCACATGATGGGTAAAAACAGTGGACAATAATAAGTGCTGGGTTAATAAGTAAGAAGTGCTCATGTGAAAGAAAAGGGGAAAAGAGAGGTAGTGGTGAGGTGTGGGAGGGGTAAGACTTGTGTTCCTGGAGACCACTTCAGGATGTGAGGATCATGCACAGCAACGACCAGAGAGAAGGGATAAGGAGTATCCCAGAAAGACCCTTTCAGGATGGTGGAGAAAGGAGTTGATGAGAGATGCAAGCCCATTTGGGTAGGGTGGGGCCCATGGAGACCATTCGGGGCCCCTTATATTCATATATTCTGTGAGAGATCAAGGGAGGCCAGTAAGAGGGATCAATCTGGGGAAATGGGAGTAGTGTGCACAGAGTAAAATGAAGGTGAAGAGGATAATGGGGCATTGTAAGACACTACTGGTCATACATTATTCTTTGTAATATATGGGTCCTAAATTTTCTGATCGATATTGCCATTATTAATTAAAGGGATACTGTCAGCTTTTAGTTTAATTTTTTGGCCATAGAACCAGTGTGAAAGCCACAATCTATATAATTTTGATGGCTAATATGCACCTATAACTGCCCTATTTTATTTCTTTTTATTGTTTTTGCTTAAAAATTTAATTCAGCTTGGACCAAGCATGTTATTTGCTAGCTCATTAAACGTTTGTTAGCCTGATGCCTCAGCGCATTCCTGATGCTAACGTGAAACCCCTACCACCACCACTTTACACAGTTAGCTACCCCCAGTACCCTTTGTCTGGGCACACAAACCACTTGAAATTGGTGCCATCCCTAGCTTTGGGAATGTATACCAGGCTCATTACTTCTAGAGGTCAAAATGGAGGTGGGGTGTACAAAATCAATAAACTTTACTATCTTATATGACCTATTGAGGTATCTACAAAACCCAGGTCCAGAGGACAGAACTTTTGCCTAGGGCTATGCTATATCATATTTTACTTCTGTCTGAGGGATATCAGTAATTCCACACAGGAAGCAAGAAATGTTAGGTCCAAACCAGGTTGGCATTTTAGAGTGTGACTTTATTTTAAAAGATGGTACTCTAAAGTAGTGGTGGGCAAAGTGGCTAAAATTCTCCAGGAAGTAATTTGCAGAGTAATGTAGAATCTGCAAAGTAATCCACAATGTGAAGTGGAGTACTTTGTGTTACATTAGGAACACAAAGTTCATTGAAACCAATGACTTTATGTTATTCCGCCTTCCCCAAACCACTTCTCCTCCAATTTGAAGGCTAGTACATTGAAATCAATGTGCTTTGCCTTGTATAATTGAGCTCAAGGCAATTCTGCAGTGATTCATGGGATTGCAGGTCACATGGGCTCTAGATTGTTCTGCACAGCCTCAGTTTTGGGTAATGTGTGTAGTGATAGATGGAGACAGTTTCCTTTCAGAGGTCTGCAATTCAAAACATTTAAAAGCTGTTAATAATGCCTTTTACGCTTATTTTTTTGCTCAAAATTTAGTACATCAATTGTAGGAAACCCTTCTATGCTCATATTATCGAGTGTTTATTATTTGTTTGCTAATTTTGATTGTTCATTTAGAGCAGTCAGTATGTGTACTGTGAAGTGTGCTTTGGGGCAGGGGCACATCTGTGGTGTAGGTAGATTAACTGGGAGAAAAGGCAGTCTTCTGTTTTGGTTATATTTTTCTTGTATAACTGTTAATGTACACACAGTAATACTTTTAGTAATTCTTGACATTTTTTGCTGATTGTTGTGGTGAAGCAGTGTATAATTTCAGTTTGTTTAAAACATTTGGTTATATTACTAAAGGTTTTCAATTTGCTACACATTACTTGTAGTGTATATGAGTGTGTGTGTGTGTGTGTGTGTGTGTGCGATTTGTGCCATTAAATCAGACACCTTTTATTGTGCCACAGAGTAACTGCAGCAGTGTGAACCTGCTATCCACCATACCTGCATGAATTTTTGTACTGCTTTGTGGTATCTTTACTATTAGTGGACTGTTTCTGCCATGCACTACCCCCCAACCGACAAAGATATTGTTTTCCAGATTTGGATTTGTGACCCGTGAGCACAGATTAGGTGGCATTGTGCCTTTGCATCTGTATCCTTGAGTGCGCAGCACAATCTTAATCTGTCTGTGTGTTTGCAATGCACCATTAATTCTGGGAGACTTTGCATTTCTTGTTATGCTCTCATTTCACTTTGTTAGCACTGGGAAATTTTCTGGACACAAGACAGTAGCATTTTGGGGATGCACATTAATTTTGGTGACTGTGCATGACCACTGCGTGCATGACTGAGTGCACCATTAATTCTGGGAGAATTTGCATTTCTGTTACACCCTCATTTCACTTCATCAGCACTGGGGAATGTTCTGGACATAAGACAGTAGCATTTTAGGGATGCACATTAATTTTGGTGACTGTGGTGACCACTGCATGCATGACTGAGTGCACCATTAATTCTGGGAGACTTTGCATTCTTGTTACGCACTCATTTCACTTCATCAGCAATGGGAATTTTCTGGACACAAGGCAGTAAGCAACATTTTGGTTTTTGGTTCCAGTAAGAATTATGACAAAAGACTGGAAGAGTTGGGAATGTATTCCTTGTACAAAGAAGGAAAAGAGGTGATGTCCTATTTATGCATAAGATCCATAATGATGACGAGTTACTTGCACAATTCAATATGTCTTATAATAAACATAATTGTATCCTAAGAAGTCATAAATATCAGTTGACCCTTACATATCCAAAACAAATAAAAGAAGATCTTATTATACATAGAGGATAATTCCTTTGTGGAATTCACTCCCTAGTTCTCTAGTAGAAAATGTTGATCATGTTAGATTTAAACATGAACTTGATACATTATTGTTATAATAATTTATGGAATATACCAGCTTGGCTGGAGACGTTATATATGGGCCTCTGCCTTTGTGTGTCTACATCTCTTAGTATAACTCCTAGTATAACTTTGAATTTCTTGTTACACTCTCATTTCACTTCATCAGCACTGGGGAATTTTCTGGACACAAGACAGTAGCATTTTGGGTATGCACATTAATTCTGGCTACTGTGTATGACTACTGCATGCATGACTGAGTGTGCCATTAATTCTCTGAGACTTTGCATTTCTTCTTACACACTCATTTCACTTTGTCAGCAATGGGGAATTTTCTGGACACAAGACAGTAGCATTTTGGGTATGCACGTCCTCTTCTTTCTTCCTTCTTCTTCAGGAACACCTGCAAGAGAAGAAAACACAAAGCACATTCTACATACCACACAGTGCCTAAACCTCCACCTGAACACTAGAGAACCCCAAAATATTTTTCTATAAAAGTAAAAATGGAAAGAAGACATTTATACAACACATTCGGGAAGGAAGGCCCTAAGAGTTCAAAACTAGTACTTTTGCCTATAGTCATAGTCCATTAAGAGTCTCTCCTAGGCCAAAGCCTGTTGAAGAACAGTTCTGGGCAGAACAGGGCCTGTATAGTACTGCAATCCATGGGAAGAATCTTTTGGGCAAATACAATTTTGTGGACAGTCTTCGAATGAAGGATGTGGTGCAAAGTCAGTAAACAGAAAATGTGGTCTTATCAGTTCCTTGAAGACCAAAAACAAAGGCTCACCTTACTTCTATGAGCTGAGGACCTCTCTCTCAGACCAGGTGGCATCTTTGGATACTGCTGGGTTGATGTCTTCTGGTACCAAATGATGAAACAGAAAAACTGCTAGGTTGTTGTCATCTGTAAGATCAGGTGATGAACAAGAAAACTGATTGATGATGTCTTCTGAAGGCCAGATTATGGAACAGGAAAACTGCTGGGCTGACGAATCTGAATCACCTGAAGAATCCTGGAATGCCAGAGGAGTTACATCTTCCTCCTTGGATACTGCTGCTCTGGATGACAGACACTGAGCTGTCACTGCTCTCTTCCTCTAGGCATGCTGGGCATATTTGTAGGGAGTGGCATCATTAAGGGTAATAGCACTCAGGGTGTGGGCAAGGACTATGACCCCATCTGGGCATTCAAAGTTGATCTGGTGGAATGTCTCTTTACAAACCCCATCCATGATTCATGCAATGTCCAGAAACAGAGTCCTGCCCTGTCTCCAAAAGTTAAGGCAGTCACTTATGACTTTGTCCCTACATACATTTTGCTGCACCAGAGTACAAATTCTTGCTTGCCTCTTCCAACAACAGGTTTGCCTGTTCTGTTCAATTTCATCCCAGACTCTACAAGGAGAGGTAGAAAAGGACTTCCCATAAATGGCGCCATCCCTTCTACATATTAGTCTCTCATCCTTGCTACTCTTCATGAGTTTGCAGCCCATTGCCCGACTTTGGGGTGGCCAGTCCTGGTTGAGCCACTGTAGCATACTCAAAGAACAAAAGAACGCGCCCCTACCATCTCTGTGGGCAGATTATTGGAGCCTTCTTCGACTGTCTCTGGCTCCTCCGAGGCAAGAGCTTGAGGCGATTCACTGGAGCCCTCAACATGGAAGTACATTTCTTCATCCTCCTCTTCCGTGCTCATTATCTGAGCCCAGGAGTGAGCAAACATCCTTACTCCTGAGGCATTCCACTTAACTGGGTGCAGCGAGACACCTCCCAATTCAGTGTCTCTTGCAGTTCATCCTCCCCACTAGGCTAGGATTCAGACCCTGTCTCCATGGGTCCACAGATCCTTCCATTGCACTGTCCATCTGGGACCCTGGCATGGAAACCTCTCTCTCTGCTCCTGCCCTTGCAATGGATCAACTTTACTCTACTTTGTAGCACACTCTGTGGTACTTCCCCACCACGTTCAACCTTTGGCTGCATGCTGCTACAGACAGATTCCCTACTCAGGTCCATGGGAGCCAAATGAATTTGTGATGCCCTCTGGCGCTGCACCCCTTCTCATTCCATACTTCACTAGGCAATCCAAACAGTGGGTATCAGAAAACATCCTTCCAGCCTTTAGGCACATAATGCACAGTCTCACTGGATAGCTAGGGATTGCTACATGGAGGTAACCTTCACCATAGAAAGTTTTCTATTTCTCTTAGTGCTGCCACCACGCCTGCGATCATAGCTCAGGCATGATCCGGATATCGGGAGTTCGAGGCCATGTGGAGGAATTTTTTTATATATATATATCTTTCTTTTATGCATACATAGAGTGGATTGCAGTATCATATAAAGCAAAGTGTGTTACAATATATTATAATTATAATGTAGAAGCTGCTAGCATAGTTGCAGGTCTAGCTAAAGCTAAGGGTCATTATAAGTTTATAAAAATCACAAAGCAAGCAGAAAAGCAATAACTCGCTGGCTGAAACCAGTTCCTTAGGTTGTGAAAATAGTAAGTTAGATAAGAATGAGCAGAACTGAAACTCAGTGTTCCTCTTAGGTCAGCCTGACCCAGGCATATGTATCACGCAGTGATGGGATGAAATAAGCCAGTGGAAAATACCTAATGCTTCAATGTGTTTCTTCTGTTACATTGCTGAGAACTTTGATTGGCTAATACTGAAATGTTGATGTTTTTCCAAATGAGAGAGTGTTATAAAATACTGTGTAAACTCTTTGTTCGAGGAGCTCTTGCCTTTGCCGAGGCTCCACACATGTGTGTACAGACAATAAACTGAGTTTATTGGAATAACCATTGGTGTGGTTATTGAATATATAGAATTTAAGGTAAAGTATATACAGTAATGAGAATCTTCGACCACAGTTTTTTTGGCGAGTCGGCAGGATGGCTTCACTCTCCGTGTCACACTGTGATCGGACTGCCAAGTCCCAGCCTCAGGGAAGGTGGCCCGGAGGTTTAAGTCCACCATCGTGTGGCGCCTTGGGAGGCGGTGAAGTCATCAGTTACTGTTTCTAGGTGGGGGTGGCACCAAGGTGCTAAGGGGCACTCGGCGTCAGGGGCGCCGGCTAAAAAAATAAGAGTGCTAAGGGCACTCGGGTGCTAAGGGCACTCGGCGTCAGGGGCGCCGCCGCAAAAAGTAAGGGGTGCTAAGTGCACCAAGCGCCAGGGGACGCCCGAAGAAATATAGGAGTGTTGGGCACTCCGAGTTTGGTCAAGGCGCCTTTAGGGACTACAATGGAAATATGGAGGACCTCTACCAAATGGATCTCAACCTAGTACTGTTAAAGATTTTTGTTTTGTTTTTAAACTGCAAACCAGAGCTCTGAAAAGACTTGGTTTGGCAGGTTTCTAAATGGCCAAAGGGTTAAAACCTTTGAACGGGTAAATAGCTGCAGTGTTTGGAAATTATCATGAAGGTCCTGCAGTCAGTTTTCTTACTCAGACTTGTGTATCGGAAAGAAGAAGAAAAATACCTTGGCACCGGTAAGTCTGAATTTTTTATTCAAAGTTGTTTTATGTCTGTCTGTTTTATTTCTGTAATACGTATACTAAACAAGGTAATGCCCGTATTTCTTGTGCATATCTAAAACAGCTTATATCTGTGTTCTGTAATTATGTTCTGTTGTCAAGGTTGCGAGATAGGATTGACTGCCTTCAGTGCACAACATGTTACACTGAAAAAAAAAGAAAGAAAAGTTTCTTTGTCTCATAGCTGACTGTTTTAATTGGCTTTATTTTTAATGGAACATTTGTGCTGCCTAGATAGGGTCAGTGAAGAACTTTTGTATGTAGTTGTTGGGTGAAGCAGGTAGTGTTGAAGGTGAAGAGATATGACGTCATAGATTGCAATGTGCAGAAAGATTTGTAGTTTGCAAGCAACGTGCCAAGCCACTGCTAGGTGAAAATGTAATGTGTTAACAGCTATAATTGGCTTTATCATACTTCTAGTTAAAACCAGAAACTTTTGCAAATGGCAAGTGCTATATTTTGGCTATGCTACCAAAAGGTGTAACCATGTTATACAAGATGTGTTCACTTACAGATGGTACGTTGTGTTGTGTTTTAAAGGTGTTGAAAGGAGTTATTAGAATGTGTTTAAAAGTGTTTTGTTCTGGAAAGATTTGGCATGGTGATATGTATAAATGTGTTGGTTTAAAATTGTCAGTGTTACAAGACAGGCAGGAGGCAGCACATATATCTAAAACACGTACAGTTTTCTAATGAAACTATGGGCATTACCTCAGCAAATTGGTGTGAAACAATGTCAGTCTTATTTTGTGTTAAGTATTTCTTTTGTGTATGTGTATGTGTGTACTGTCTTGGCCACCAGTTTTATTGTAAAGATATTTAATATCAGTAGTGTTCAAGGACACTACAAAAATAACTGGGTTTGAACGACCCTTGCATGCACACTGTGACCTTTTGCACATTATTTGACCTTCTTGTGTTTCAACATTTTATGTTACTACCAGTTCAAACTTGATGTGTATTCCATACCTAAAGCACAACTTTTCACACAAAATGTATGTTTTCATGAAAGCACACCAACAGTGAACCATGTAATTTGACTTTGTTGCAAAACTAGTATTCTAAGTGAAGAGGAACAAACTTTTCTTCTCCTCTCATGGCTTCTGACTTGCAGCCAACACAGGCAATACTCCAGCTGGAAGGGGATAATTATTCATCATCTCCCCATATTTTTATTATATATATGTACAGTACGCTTTTGAAAAAGGACTATTACAGCTGTTTTGAGAGTTTACCATCTACAGTTAAAAACAATGGTTTTGTTTTATGTGTGACCATGGTGTAATCATTTTTTTGTCTTTTGAAATGCATTCTAAGAGATACATACGCACGGTATTACCATCAATCTGGATTTTTTATAAACTCAGCTGACATTTTGTCATGCTTAGGATAAGGGAACCCAGGACGCTTGCTTTTTATCCTATGGAAATAATCTTGTTTTATTTTTAAACTGGTGTGTGTTTGTTTTTGTTGTTTGTCTGTGTTTCTTCTCTTTCTTCTAGAGAAAGAAGTTCCCATCTTTATAGTAAGGTATGAAACTTACTAAACTAATTGTAATATTATCTTGTTATAATTTAAAGTGTAGTAGGTGGGGATCATGTCACCATCCACAGCTAACCTTTTATTGCTACAGTATTCGAGCTGTCTCTTTCACTTCGAGCTGTCTCTTCCACCAGTAGGAGCTTGGGGAGGGGTAAGCTACCCTTCCTCTATCCCTTCCAGTGTAATACCCACAAAGGTTGCAAGGTACATCACTGTTCCCTAGAGGGGTAAATAAGGAAAATATGTATTGGCCAATAATTGTTTCTTATTTACAGGTTTTAAAAAGACCCAAGGTATTTTAACAGCATAACCCAGCCCAAGCCTTTCTGTTTTTCTAGTGCAAACAGTTAAATCTACACCTATTATTGGTACAGGGTTTCTGCCCTCAGCAAATAATCAGTTACGCTGGAGGGTAGAGTTGTGTATGTATGTCCACACATATTCATTCTTTGATTGTCTTTTCAGCATTCTTATCCTGTTAAAACAAATGCAAAGTAACTTTTGTCATTGCCTTACAGCAATTAATGAATGCATTTTTTTTCAACCAGTAAATTCACAGTACTCTAACATTTCTGGATTCTAAGCTAAGTTTAGTCTATATGTGTTGTTTAAATGTATTTTATGCATTATGCATTATGCTCAATACTGAAATTGTTCTATTACAAACATGCTTATGTTTCATGTTTATGTTATAATGTTTTGATATACATCTTGCTACACTGTATCATGTGTGTGTTCAAAAAGTGCTCCACATGTATAACGTTTTTAATGCTCATAACCAAGCCTAAATAATGCTCTGTTTGTCTTATTACTCACAGGTACCCCTAAAAAATAAGTGCACTCAATGCAGGTTTTGTCATTTTACATTTTAACAATTATAATATGCAAACTTTAGATTGTACTCCAAACCTATGCTTCAAGCCTTATCTCACTCAATACTTTAAAGTATGTCACTATACAGGGTAAAAAGGTAGACCTTTTCATGTGTCACAGGTGCAATAGGCATGTTATTAAATTGGCATAGGCCAACAACATATGTATTTGTCCCACTAATTGCATTGTGTAAAAGGCATATTGTTATGAAAATATGTTTGAAGCGTGTAACTGCATTAAGCAGGTTAGCAAGAAAAAAAGAAAAAGGGACCATTATGGTTTTCCAAAGAGGTAGCAAAGAAAGTGAAAGCCAAAAATAGCATTCAGGTAATACAAAAGACACAGGCAGAAGGGGATAGGGAGAAGTACCAGGAGAAACAAAGGAGGCAGGAAAGTCAGTAAAGGAAGCCAAAGCTCAGACAGAAGAACACATTGCAAAATCAGTGGTTAAAGGGGACAAAACCTTTTACAGGTACATAAGTAAAAAAAAAAAAAAAGGACAAAGAGAGGGATAGTGAGACTAAAGGGGAGGATGGGAGTCATGGAAGATGACAACAGTAAAGCTGACATATTGAACAGGTATTTCTGCTCAGTCTTTACTGAGGAAGAGGGGGTAATGGGTCTGAAGGAGTACAAGGGGTGAGAATGGTGCAGAAATGGATTGCATCACAAGTCCTATGAAGACAAGTTGAAGGAACTAAACATGCACTCCCTGGAGAAGAGGAGAGAGAGAGAGGATATGATAAGAGACATACAAGTATCTTACAGGGAGAAACAGAGTGCAGGAAAACACTATTTTTAAGCGAAAAGATGTTCCAGGACTAGAGGGCATGGGATGAAGTTGGAGGGAGGACGATTCAGAGGAAACATGAGAAAGAATTTCTTCACAGAACAGGTGGTGGACAAGTGGAACACCCTGCCAGAGGAAGTGGTGTGAAACAATCACGGATTTAAGAATGCATGGATAGACATAAAGGAATTCTAGAGGTCAGGGGTAAGGAAAACAAACTAAACTTACAAGCTCAGGGCAGACTGGGTGGGCCATAGGCCCTTATCTGCTGACACTGTCTATGTATCTATGTATTGTAACATTACAGGATTTTATAACTCAGGTCTCCGTCAGGCCTGCTTGCAACAGACAGGGAAATAATGTTCATCACTGTCATAACTGCTGTGATTTAAAAGCAGGAGGTAACCATAACATTGTCATGATTTACAAATGGTCAAATGGTATAATTGAACTCGGCCTGCACCCCAGGTGTGCGGTTAATGTCCCATTTTTATTTTTTTTTTTCTAATTGCCAGAATTTAGGCTCTGTCACACCACTCTTTACAAAAACAAGAAGTAAATGGTTTAAAAATTGTTATTTATGTGTTTTAACTCAGTGTCTAACACACTTTGCAAGTTTGCAGGTTTCACGGTGTGGCATACACAAGATCTCCACGCTCAGCAGCAGTAACCTCTGCAAGTGTAATGTTTTCAGCGAAATTACACCTATTTGTAGAACTTTAAATCAACTGAAGAAGGTCCAGCAGTTCAGACTCTGCAATCAAGCTTATTGTTTCTGCTTACTATGAAGTTAAGTCTGGGAAGGGCACTCCCAACTCCAGCGAGAAGATTCTGCTTCAATTGACCTTCAAGCAATACATCCATTTTCTTCGCTGCTGCTTGTTCCAAACATGGCTGGTACTTTCTACAACCCTATTGCTCTGTTATGGACTGTGTTCTTAATGGTTTATTGTCAATTGTTACCTTTTATGGACTGTTAATCTTATGCTGGGGTGTAATCAATCACTTACAAAACAAATGCCATGCCAGTGTGTGTGTGTGTGACTACCCATTAAAAGGACTTAATGCACCCCTGGCCAGTGTGTTCTACTAATCAGCCAGCCAGCAAAATAAACACTGACTTTTCTACTATGCTGGTGTTTTGTTTTTAAATTACTGTCTGCATTGCCCCATATGCTTTGTGGGGTTACCACCATTCTGCAAATGACGCTTTCATCTGTACTGTAACTACATCAACCTGTGGATACTTATATGAACTTTATGGACTGTTAACTTTATGGACTGTTATGTTTTATAAGGACTTATCTGTCAAGAGACATTATCAATAGATTCTTCAATCAAGCTCCAAGGGTGTGCACACCTCAACACAAGGTAGCATCTACCTTATTCACTCTCAAAGTGAATTCCATGAACTCTTTTCATCAACAAAATTGTTATGTTATATTGTGTTATATGTGGTGTCACATGTTAGCATTTTTCACATATTTCAATTGTGGTGTTGACATCCCTCAATTCTGTATTATGTTTTACAAACTCACCATTGTGTTCCATCTGTAACTCCATGCCTTAACTATCTGTATGCTGGGAACCAGTTTTAAATCATATAAATAAAAAGGGTGGTTAGTTGATACAGAGTATCAAAAGGGGGAGTGTGGAGGAATTTCTTTATATATATATATCTTTCTTTTATGCATACATATAGAGTGGATTCTGTATACATATAAAGCAAAGTGTGTTACAATATATTATAATTATAATGTAGAAGCTGCTAGCATAGTTGCAGGTCTAGCTAAAAGCTAAGGGTCATTATAAGTTTATAAAAATCACAAAGCAAGCAGAAAAGCAATAACTCGTGCTGGCTGAAACCAGTTCCTTAGGTTGTGAAAAATAGTAAGTTAGATAAGAATGAGCAGAACTGAAACTCAGTGTTCCTCTTAGGTCAGCCTGACCCAGGCATATGTATCACGCAGTGATGGGATGAAATAAGCCAGTGGAAAAATACCTAATGCTTCAATGTGTTTTCTCTGTTACATTGCTGAGAACTTTGATTGGCTAATACTGAAATGTTGATGTTTTTCCAAAATGAGAGAGTGTTATAAAATACTGTGTAAACCTTTGTTCGAGGAGCTCTTGCCTTTAGTCGAGGCTCCCACACATGTGTGTACAGACAATAAACTGAGTTTATTGGAATAACCATTGGGTGTGGTTATTGAATATATAGAATTTAAGGTAAAGTATATACAGTAATGAGAATCTGCAACCACACATGTCTGAAAGCAAACACACACAAACTTGTTGCTACTAAATTGCTCACTAGTTCCTTATTGTCTCACAAAATGGCTCCCTGCTGCTGTGTTTACATTGCTGACCCCTGACCTGTAATGGTAGTGGTAGCTTTTCCTCATGCATCAACTTTGTTTACTTGCTAAATCTGTGTTTCCAACCTTTCTTGGCTACTGAATTTACTCAAACTGAATTAGATTGCTATTTCTGGTATGTTTCAGCACATTCACATGATGTTTACTTGGCTTTTACGATCAGCATCAATTCAAAGAACTATTTACAGTACACATGCTCAAAGTCACTTGCAAGCCCACAGTATTTCCTTGCACAGGATTGCCTGTTTGCTACATATTCCCTATACAACTCACAGTCCCTTTTGTTTAGAAATATTTACTGTTGTTGAACCCATTATCCTGCTCATGGTCTATGCACAGAGATTTTATTTGTTGTACTTGCTCTAACAATACACAGTCCTTCTTTGCAAAACAACCACACTGCTTGCACACAGCTTCAGCTGGCTTGAAAATTACACACTGTTTGTTGCACAGTTTATTGGTTTTACTCACAGAATTCAGTAGCTGGCTTCCTCCGATGGAAATTTTGGCCTTGTGCAGATCCTGGGAAGGCCTCTGGGGTGAAATGGTCTGCTGGTCCTGCCGATCCTAGCCACAACAGCCTCATTCACTTTCCAGTCAGTAGGACAGTGCAAGTCTGTTTACCACAGTTTAGAACACTCACTAGCCTCGTGATGGTTGATCCGGGTCTGACCAGCTCACACACCCTCTCTCTCTTTCCTCTCCTCAAACACTCAGCTGCACTAGTGGGTGGGACTGACTGTAGTTGCACCAATCACTCCACACCATGCAAATGATCCTCTCTCTCTCTCTCTCTCTCTTGCTTGAGCAGGAGCAAATTTAAACTGCAAACTGTAACTTTTTCTGAGCTGCAATTTCACCGTAGGAACGCCATATTAACCATTTTTCCACAGTTTCTGGACATTTTCTAGTGGCTCTCCCAATTTGCACACAAAGCACACGACACTTTCAGGACACATTCCTCAGTCTGTTTCCTAAAGTCCACACTATTTTTGGCATTTGAAAATTGCAAGTAAAAAGTTATGTAATCACTTTTGATTCAAAGTCTAGGACACACACTTCCAGGCTTTACTGTCCATTGCAAGTTGGCAACACACAGGTAGCACTCTAATCTTTCTTTTTGGTTGGCACACAAGCAGCACATTTGGATGGCACTTTCTGGGCAACAATCCTCTTGTACAAAGCTTCCTTTCTGTTTGGGCTACCATACTACCAGACAGACAGATGCAGGCCATACCCTCAGCAAAAGATCTCTGGTTCTCTCCCAAATTAAACAACATTAGATGAGCCCACATTTTCTTGTGGCGCTCCCCATTTAAACATCTTCTGATGAGCCTCCTTTTTGTAAGCCCCAACTTTACACAGTTAGCTATGCCCTGGTACCCTAGACTGGGCACACAAACCACTTTGGAAATTGGTACCACCCTTAGCTTTGGGAATGTTCACCAGTCTCATTACTTCTAGAGGTCAAAATGGGGATCAGGGTGTACAAAACAATAACATTTACTGTCTTCTATGTCCTATTAAGGTATCTACAAAACCCAGGTCCTGAGGAGAAAGCTTTTTGACAAGGGCTATGTTAGACATCTTTACTTCTGTCTGGAGGGGTACCCAGTAATTCCACACAGGAAGCAAGAAAGGTAATGTCCAAACCAGGTTGGGGTTCTGGAGTGTGACTTTATTCCAGAAGATGGTACTCTAAAGCAAGGGTGGACCTCCAAGTTTTACACTTTGTGGCACAAGGCATTTACAGAACAAACAGAACTGTATCTGACAGAAACTCTATAAATCCCATTTTTCATCAGACACTGAATTCTCTTCAGTGGCACTGACCACAACTGAGCAGAGCACACACAGTCCCATATGGCATAGTATCAGATATACTGCTAGATAAGCCAAATTTTTGGACCCAAAAGGAAGCGTTATATCGTAGTCCTTGGTTTATACGTGAGTCATTCAGTAGAAATGGTAAAAGTGGTTCTTCAATTTTGGTTACTGGTAATTGGTACAGTAACATGATAATAAACCATTCCCCCAATTTGGGTGCTTACATTTGGCCCTTTAGCTCCAGTTTGCTCCCTCCCTATGGTGCCTACAAATGACAGCTATTTTCTCTGTGTACCCCAGTCTTGCTGTGCTCCTGGTGCCCAAAGAAAAGCCCCAGTGTAATTTTAGCTCTTCGGGCTCCAGAAAGTAAAACAGCGATCTTGTGCACTGTAAACGCACACCAGTGAAGTGGGGAATCACACAGGTGCAATGCGCGCCTGCAAGTTGCGACCGCTCAGTTTGCAGTTGAACAAAATACAGTTCAGTGGTCCCTGCTTGCTAAGAGGGACCCAGTGACCTTAGCAATGGCCACGACAGCCCGTTATTTCAAATAAATTGAGAGATCTGCAAAGTGGTTATGATCGAGCTCATAATCGCATGCTTCTGCCCTCAGGGAAACTGTTTCAGCGACAGCCGAAAAAAAGAAATACCGTAATAATAAAGTAAAACAAATAATATCAGCAACTGTTTAAATGTGTAACAGGAACAAACATTTGAAGGGGAAAGTTAATGCCGTGTATACTTATGTATGGTGATCACTGTGGTGATTGGAAATTAATTCAGTGTTTGTACACATTTTGGTTTATAAAGAGTTATGCACCGCTTATATGCGAGTCAGTGTTGTTTGTAAAATCAGCTGATTGAATCGGGAGGGGGTCGTTTATACCCGAGTCAGCTTATACGTGAGTATATACGGTACTTTAAACTTCTTCAATTGGCAACTAGCCACAACTGAACCATTTCTTCTAGTGGCTCTGGCCACAAGGCGACACACAGGGCTCATAACTAGCATGATCCATACCAGGGGTTAAATTTTCTCTCAGGCATTGGCCACCATGACCTGAATAACCAGGCACCCTTACGGGACCTGTAGTCCGAACTGGTCACTCCAGATGGGGGCTGCCCGCCCTTGCATCCATATTCATACCCAACCATTCTTTCAGAGTTACACCTAAAATGCTTTTCACACACATAGCATAAATGCATTTTGAATGAACTTTGCATTCAGCATGTAAACCACTACTCTGCAAGTGTAAGAACTGAAAGTCTTGAACAACATGCATAAGTCTTCCTTTGGACCCCACAATTGTCAGTCAACGTTAAACTGAGAAAGTCTCAACTTACAGCAGAACTGGTGGACACTTTCCTTCTGTCAGAGAAACACCACAGAACCAGGTACTTTCTCCAGGAAGCGCAGTCATATTTACTCACAGTTAGATCAGTACAGGCAGCTTCAAATTGTCCCAGATTAAATAGGGATTACCCCACAGATACATCTTCTGGCAGTCCTTCTCATCTCTCTGGGGATGAAAATCAGGAGATTCTGCTGTAGACAATGGTTTCCACGACTTCTATTGGCAGGCTGGAGTCTCTCAGGACTAGGGTGAAAAAATATGCTCTTCAGAGCAAACTTCAGTTCTTTTCCTTACACTTCTACTGCTACTGGCAGCTCTACACGAACTCTAACTGAAAATTTTAAAACTCCCTTCTCACAGCCAGCTACCGTGGCTTATGCTGCTGTGAGAGTTCTAAATGACCTCATCTCGCTCATCTCAGCTAAAACTAAGTAAACAACAGAGGAGCAGGAGAAAACCCATTTAGGTAGTTGTTCACCAGCTGCCTTCCCTACCTAGCAATGACACTGATGGGAGTCTAGTAACCCCAGGGACTGGGTGGTTACACCAAAATACGAATGTCCATACAGGATCATCCCTATAACTGCCGGTGAATTTTTCCATTCACAAGTTCTATGTTTTGTAAGCTAATTGCCATTTTTATAAGGCATTAAAGCAGTTATTACACTGATAGTAGATATTAGAGTTGTATCAATAATAACGCTTGAAGAGCAATTACAGACTCTCTAGGATTATGCTGCTTCTACTACTTATCACAGGTAATGTTCACCCTAAGCCAGGTGCACAAGCAACACCTATTCACCCACACAACACTTTACATTCCCTCACCTTAGCCTCAATTAATATTCGGAATTTACTGCTCAAGCTGGATGAACTCCAAGTCTGGGTATCAATACATAAACCAGACAGCTCACAGTGAAACCTAGCTTACTCCTAAGGTTCCTGATAATGCTGTAGCTATCCCCGCTATGTCCTTTTCAGACTCAACCATGTTGAGAGATGTGGGTGGCTGTGCCATTTATGTAACTGAAACCATTACGAGCCATGTCCTCTTAACAGCACCTCATCCAGACAAATCCATATTCTTGCAATCAAAATTATCCTCAGACAACAGAGAAAATCACTCATGGTTATATCTTTCTATATCCCCCATGTGACCAGGCCTATGGTATTCAAATGATCACTGGGTACTGAAAATCTCCAGCACCATATGGAGACAGTGGTGCTAGGAGACTTCAACGTAAACTGGATGGCCCCGGAAGCTGAACCATTTAAAGATACTCTGTCTCAACTGACATCTTCCAGATGGTTACTTCACCAACTCATATAAACTACAGAACTGGCTTCAGCTCCTTCTTGACTGGAGTCTTACCACCCACCCCAGTAGACTCTAATGTTCCAGTCCTCAGCGACCCTTAAGCGACTGCTCCCATGCTCTGCCAGTGGTCCAACAAGGTGCTCAAACCTAAAGCTAAAAAACTGAAAAGGAAACTCTCACAATTCTAAGCACACTCTATGATTGACTGGTCCTCCTTAATATCATGATCAGCATTGACAATGCACTTAATGTCTTCATTAGGCAATTTAATGAAATGTGCGACCAGTTTACCCCATCAGGAAAATAAAACTAGCGGGCTGTCCAACTTTGGATCACCCTGCCCTACTAACAATCATGAAGAATAGGGATAATCCTGGAACCTTGTGATGGTCACTGGCCTCCACACTGATACACTAATAGTACAAAGTTGGCAGAAACCAGTGCACTTAGGGCGGTACAGAAAGCCAAGCAAGACTTCTACAAAGGTGTGCTAACTAACAGTTGGGAAAACAGTAAGCAGTTCTGGGATAACGTAAAAACCTAACAGGCAAACCCAATAAATCACCCCCACAATTTTACAGATCAATGACACTCTTACATAAGACTCTAAACTGATTGCTGACTCTTAATATCACCTTTACTGACCTAGGAGGAATACCCCCAGAACTCCCTGGCTGCCTCTACACTGCCCCCAACACTGAAACTTCCACGCCTCACCCTAACACTCCCTTCCACTTCAGAAAGGTATCCTCACCAAGCTCGCAGATATCTAAGTAAGGTGCTAGACAATCCAGATTAAGTAGAGACACCCTTGGCCTAAAACCTCCACCTTGCACTTGATGCTATCCTTCTCCTTCTCACCAAACTCCTAAACCTCTCACTCACCCTCAGCCAGTTCCCCAGGCCTGGAAATCAGCGACAGTAATGCCTATGCACAAAAGTGGAGACCGCATCCAGCATTCGACTACCATCCCATCTCTATCCTCCCCACTCTCCAAAGTCTTAGAGCACACAGTGGCTGATCAGTTGACAGATAAGCACAATGTTCAATGCCCACAACAACATGGTTTTAGGAAGGCACATGGTATGACCACTGCCCTCCTTGATTTCACTACGCACATTCATAAAACCTTGAACTCCAGACAGATGCTTGAGGCAGTATATGTAGACCCTAACCAAAGCATTCAACGTCATTAATCATCAGCTCCTGGTGCACTCACTCTCTGCCCTTGGCTCTCCACTGAAGTAATCAACTGGTTTGAAAGATTCCTGATAGACAGGCACTAATGAATTAGGATTAGTGACTCTTTGACTGCCTCCCAGTGCACTTGGGATTCCCCAAGGATCCATCCTTAGCGCTTTTTAGCATCTTTTTAAAAATCTCCCAGCAGCATGTAACACCAACATGATCCTTATGCGGATGATGCCATTCTCACTCCATGCATACCAACCCAGATCAACTATCCTCTGACCTGCAGTCCAACTTTAATGCTGTCAAAAGTGGTTTGATCAGCACAAACTGCTGATAAACTACAAAAAACAAAGTCCCTCCTGTTTTCTAACTCACACATCAAATACAGAATGGCAAACTTACACATCCTGAATAAGCAACTCCTCCCACTTGAACGAGTCCAGGAGTTTAAATACCTGGGTGTTAACTTGGATAGTCCACTCTCCTATACTGCCCACATAAACTTAATCTCCAGAGCTATTAACGCCAAAATAGGTACCTCTACCACCATTGCAACTGTCTCACGCAAGAGGCAATGCGCTTAGCCGTAAACAGTTCAGTCATCTCATTAATTGATTATGGGCTGAGCTTCTATTGAGCTGCCATGGACACCACTACATAGAATAAGAACAGCTCTGAATAAGTGCTTTACCTTGTGACAGACATGGGTAAAGAACCCATACCTGTGAACTCTACAAACAATCATCCTGGCTACACCTACAATGTAGGATTGCTCTACCAAACCTGCCTCCCGGCTAAGAAAATCAGCCTTGGCCTTACTCCTCCCACCTCACGTGGCCTTATGACAACTATCACATTCTCATGCCTCACTCATAGTACCTATGTCTCTCTACCAGGTTCTCTTCTGTCGCACATCCCAAGCACAACACACCTTTTTAATAGGGCCCTCTTTATGAATTTTCCCTCCCAAAGTCTCATCTGTGACTAGGCTTGGCCCATTCAAATGCAACCCACACCAGCACCTCACTAATCTCAGCAACTGTGATTGCCCATGCTAGTCTCCCACTGTGCAATTCTCCCGCCTGCCCTTCCCATTACCACCTCCCTACTGCTTCTTCTATTCTCCCTCCTCTCCTTCTCTATTTCTCTTCCCCTATCCCCCACCTCCCCAGCTACCCCACTTAGCACACCCCTGACTGGTACATTAATGCTACTCCACACCCCCACTCTACTGCAATCTTCCATCCTTTTTGTACCCTCTATTCAGAACAAATTGTCCTTCTCTGGTCCTATCCAATCTCACTCAGCACTTATCGTTGTCAACATGCACTTACGATAGTCTTAATCTGCCCACCTTCTAACACGCTGCCTATTTGGCTCTGCAAACCTGTTTATTTTCTACCCTCTAGATATTGTACCATGTACTATTTTCAGTGCATGTTTCAAACTTAGCAACGCTGTATTATAACTGCCAAAAGTATTGTTATAACAAAATGTTTCTGTATTTTGTCTCATTAGATTTGTGTTGTCTATTCTGTTTTCTGATGTGAAACTTTGTAAATGAACCACTGGTTCAAAGGTAATTTGTAATCCTAGATCTCAATAAATTAAAAAAAAAAAAAATACTGTGCCACAGGTGCAAAACACATTTCAGGCAGGATGTGGAAAATGACAGCTGTACTGTTCATAACGAGGTGTGAAAATGCCAATATTGAAAATCTGGAGCGAAAATATTAAAACTGGTGAAGTTACGAGCGTGCATAGAAACTGTGCAATGCACGCCATAACACAATCATTTTGGGGAATAGTTTCACCAGATTTGCAACATGGATTTTGGGACCCCACCTTATGAACAGTGGTATTGTCATTTGTTAATTGGTCCCAAAAGGTGATTCCACCAGGCAACTGCAGAATTACATTTTGGGAGTGAATAACCAAATGACATTGACAGTTTTCATGAGGTGGGTCCCAAGAACCCCATGTTGAATATATGGGGCCAAAATTCCTAAAATGGCTTAGATATCAACTAAGTTTAACCTCCCCATTGACTCCCATTATACAGCTTACAGTCATTTCTTCAGATTGCCAGTCAGCTTTGAAGAGTGCAGATGTGTCCTGGTCCATAGACGATCGCTGCTCCAGACCTCCAGAGGTAAGCATGGGGTAAGGGGGGTAAGGAGGTGGATCCACAGTGGAGGGTGGGGTGGGGAGGATGGAATGGGAAGATGATGAGGAACCATTTTCTTTTACAGGGAAAAAAGACTTTGGGGACAGTTTTCTTTATTTTGCAGGTTACAAAATATTTAGGTACACTGGGGTGGGATCCCAGTGTACCACAGTAGTGTGTGTGTGTGTGTGTGTGTGTGTGTGTGTGTCTGGGGACATGCTGAGACAGGGATGGGGCATCCTGATGCCCGCACTTGAAAATATTCGGGCATGTGGGGGTCATCTGACACTAGCAGTGAGCACCCCAGTGACTGAAACATAAATAAGTATTATTTTGGCACACTGGGATGGGCTCCCAGTGTGTCACATTAATGGGGAGGGGGTACATGTCAATAGGGATTGGGCACCTGATGTTGGCTTTCCGGGGTGTGTGGTGGTGGAAGGAGCTCAATGTGGGAAGTTGCACTGCAGCTCATTTATTTATTTATTGAAATGGTTCTACCAGGAACAAACAAGGAGCTCTGCAGCAGAACCCGATAAGAACCATAGCTCCAGCCATGTGTATTACTGTAATGTGCATGGCAGGAGTCTTATCAACTGCTGCCAACAGACAGAAGGTATGTCTGTGTGCCTGGTTGCAAGGGAGGGGTAAGGTTAGTCGTAACCATCATTGATTGGAGCAACACTTTTCATTCAAGTGAAGATCGCTTCTTCAAACTGCTGTCATAGACAGCTCACTGATTCATTGGTGCCAGAGGATGAGCCTCATAAAGCAACAACTGCATTGGGCAGAAACTCACACACCTCTAAAATGTTGTACTGCCCCAAGATGTTTTTGTGCATGAGTGGCATGCATGCAAAACAAACATAGCAAGCAAACATAAAAAGGAAGGAACATCCAAAATGTGCACTAAAGTGATATGGGAGAGTAGAGGAATATTTAACTATGGTGTATGGTTAGCTACATTGTTGTGCTGTAGTAGTGACTTTACTGCAGCACAATGAATTTTCATTCTGTAGGTTTTACACAATAGTATGAAGGAAAGCATCAGCTATTTGTGTTGTGCAGAAGGGGTGAGAGATCAGCATTGGTCAGGAGTGCAGCAATGTGAGCATGGAGAGTGACTGAATGAGAGGTGAAAAATGCCCTAAGCATGCCTCAAAACCAGGAGAATAGTCACATGAGCTGCAGAGAGGACAGTTTGATGAACTTCAGGGATGGGTGTCTGACAAGCTGCAAAAAGTAAAACAGAATTTGTCAGCAGAAAAGGATCATTGGGCCTGCCCAGCCTACCCAAAAATTCCAAGCCTTATTGCACATCCATAGAGTAGACCCTACCTTTCCTGTTTGGTGGTTGACAGTACCTCCCCAGCTGGTACGTAGCCTCAAGTTTCTGTGTCCCAAGTTCATGATTTTGCACTTTTAGCACTGAAACCTAGCTGGCAAACACTTGGCCATTCCTCTGACTTCCACATATCATTTCTCATTTTTCCATCACCCTCGTGTGTACTCCCTGTTGCAGATTTGAGGCCCTGTCCACTGGGGAGCTACCTGGAGGATGCAGGCCTATACTAGCACAATGGTCTGCATCTGTCCAGGGGGATCAAGATCCTAGGTGATAGGTTTAAATGCTTCATTGGCAAGCATTTAAACCAGCCAAAGGGGAGGGACTGAAAAGAGCAGGGAAATCCCAGCCTCCCCAACAAAACATGGTAATTAGTGAGGTAAACACCAAGGTAGAGAAGTCATTAGAGAGCAGGACAGAGATAAATGCAAAAAAGGCAAAGGCAGTAAGGACAGAGATGAGGCAGAAAGGGTATGGCCATCAAAAATTGGAGGGTGATGAGTACCAATGCCCATAGTCTGTGTAACAAGCTCCTGAACTAGTGGCCTTGATGGAAGAGGATGCCTGGATATCATGGCAGTCACAGAAACATGGTATACAAAGAACCATGACTGGGATGTCAACATACCAGGATACACAATCTACAGGAGGGACAGGGAGGGTAAAAGATGAGGCGGAGTAGCTCTCTATGTAAGGGAAGGGATCAAAGCAACAGAACTAAAGAGTAAACAGGAAGCAGATGAGGCACTCTGGGTCACCCTGGAGACAGGAAATGGCATCAAACCGCATGGGGTTGTATACAGACCCCATCTCAGGGGAGGAATGGACAAGGAATGATAGAAGGCATCCTTAGAATGGCAGGAAAAAGGGGAGATATTGTTGATGGGGGTTCTGAATATGCCAGATGTTAACTGGAGCACCTTTGCTGCAGCCACATCCAAGAGCAGGGTCATTCTTGATGCCTACAAGGGCATACCTCAGGCAG
This sequence comes from Neoceratodus forsteri, assembly GCA_016271365.2. Lineage (NCBI taxonomy): Eukaryota > Metazoa > Chordata > Ceratodontiformes > Ceratodontidae > Neoceratodus > Neoceratodus forsteri. The sequence continues at coordinate 761,685,652 of CM028138.1, read as the reverse complement.
CTAGTATTGGAACCCACTCAGGAGGAGCAATCTTATACCTGGTACTCTCAAATGGGGATGGAGAAAGAATCTCAGATTTAGAAGTGGGTAGCCATCTGGGAACAAGTGGCCACCAAAGTAGTGTGGTTCACGATAAACACAGCCATAGAGTCAAGCCATACAAAACCAAGAATATTGGACTTCAGGAGGGCTGACTTTGGGAAAATGAGAGAGTGCCTCAGAAAAGCACTAGCAAACAGGCAAGAAGGAGGGGTGGAGGAACAACAGGGAGTAATCAAACAGCCATCACAGAGGCAACAAGCCTTTGTGTAAAGTAAATCAACAAAACACAACAAAGGAAAAAATGTTGTGGTTCTCAAAAGTGTTGTCAGGGAAGGCTAAGGAGAAAAGCATAGCATTCAGGATATATAAGGAAACACAGAAGGAGCAGGACAGAACACTTTATCAGTTAAAGCAGAAAGAGGCAGGAAGGCAGTCAGGATAGCAAAGGCCCAAACTGAGGAAAGGATAGCCAACTCTGTTAAGAAGGGGATAAGACCTTTATAGGTACATTAGGGAGCGAAGAAAGACCAACAGAGGGATACTAAAACATAATAAAGGGAGGAATGTGGGAAGAGGGTGACAGTGAAAAGCAGGGATACTGAATGACTATTTCTGCTCAATATTCACAAAGGAAGAGGTGGGGAGGTACCTAAACCAAACAAGAGAAACACTCTGGAGACAGGGGTCGATACCAGTCCATTTACAGAAGAAAGGGTTCTGAAAGAACTAGTAAAATTGAAGGTGGACAAAGCAATGGGGTCTGATGGGATTCACCCAAGAATCCTAAAAGAACCAAGGGTAGAACTAGTGACACTGCTGACTACTCTTTAACAAATCATGGGAGGATGGGGTGGTACCTGAGGACTGGAGGAGGGTAGATGTGATCTCTCACAAAAGTGGGAGCAGGGCAGAGGCAGGAAACTACAGACCAGTTAGTTTGACCTCAGTGGTAGGGAAAATGATCTAATCACTTCTGAAGGAAAGAATTGTTGAGTACCTAGAGGCCAGTGGGTACAGGACCCAAGGCAGCATGGGTTCACAGCGGAAGATCATGTCATACTAATCTAATCAATTTCTTTGACTGGGTGACCAAAGTAGTAGACCAGGGAGGGCTGTGGACATGGCTTACCTAGATTTTAGCAAGGCATTTGATACAATCCACACAAAAGACTAATAAACAAGTTAGTCAACCTTGGAGTGGGTCCTAAGGTGGTAGCCTGGATGAAAATTGGCTGGACAACAGGATGCAAAGGGTAGTAGTAAACGAGTCCACAGTGAAGAAAGGAGGGTTACTGAGGGGTACCGCAGGGTTCAGTACTGGACTGGTCCTTTCAATGTCTTTATAAGTGACATTGCAGAGGAACTGGAAGGAAAAGTATGTATCTTTGCAGATGACACAAAGATCTGCAACAGGGTTGATACACAAGATGGAGTGGAAAGGAAGAGAAGGGACTTGACAAGGTTGGAGGAATGGTCAAATGTATGGCAGCTTAGATTCAATGCAAAGAAGTGCAGGTAATGCACCTGGGAAACAAAACCCAGGGAAGAGTACACAATGGGGGTGAGATACTGACAATAAAAATGGAAGGGGACCTGGGGTAATTATATCGATGACCTAAAGGTGGGCAAGCAATATGAAAAGGCAGTAAGGAAGGCTGGGGATACTGGGATGCATATGGAGAGGCATCAACAGTAGAAAACAGGAAGTTGTTATCCTCTGTACAGACAGTTGGTGAGACCCCATCTGAGTACTGTGTGCAGTTCTGGAGACCCCATCTCCGCAAAGACATAGACAGAGTGGAGGCTGTCCAGAGGAGGGTAACCAAAATGTTGCAGGGTCTGTACCAGAAGACATACAAAGAGATACTAAAGGAGCTTAATATGTATACCCTTGAGGAAAGAAGGAGAGGGGGACATGATAGAAACTTTCAAGTACCTCAAGGAATCAACAAAGTCCAAGAGGGTAGTATCTTTCAGAAAAGAGATGTGCAAGAACAAGGGGCACAATTTGAAGATAATGGGGATGGCTCAGAGGTAATGTGAGGAACTATTATTTCACGGAGAGGGTTGTGGATGCATGGAACAGTCTTCCTGAGGAGGTTGTGGAGACAAAAACAGTGGGGAATTCAAGAATGCATGGGACAGACATAAGGCAGTCCTAGTGGGGGTAGGAGGAAGTAGACTGTTGGTTAACTAGGATCTGCAGCTTATCCGTTAGGTAGGAAAATGGGCAGACTAGGTGGGCCAAGCAGTCCTTATCTGCCATCAAATTCTGTGTTTCTATGTTTTCTGTGTTTCTATTTAACATTTAAAGTGAAAGCCCAGGGTTTGATGTGAACAGTGCACCCAGAGTTCAACCATTTGCTTGAATGAGGGACAGTTCAATTTTGAGCCAGTTAGGAACAAAAGAAGAAACAGTAATTTCTTCCTTGTTTATCAGCCATCTAATATATTTGTCAATATGACTCGACCAGTGAGAAAATATTAAATGAGGAAGACGCAAACCTCCTTTATCTTTGGGTGCTGCTAGTTTATGGTAAGCAATCCTAGGCTGCCTATTTGCCCAGATAAATTTTGTGATCAGACCATGAACTTTACTGAACCAGGTCAAAGGTAACCAGATATTAAGTAGGTAAAGAGGGTAGAAAAGTCTAGGAAAACGTTCATTTTAATTAAATTAACTCAGCCCAATAAGGAGATGGGTAAATTGGACCATCTATTTAGATCTCGAGCCAATAGTATGCACCAGAGCATCTAGGTTTAACTTTTGAATTAAAGCTGAGTTTCTGGCAATTAGAATACCCAAGTATCTTAAGTAGTCCTGTGTCCAAGAAAGTCCCATCTCCGTAATGGAGCTTTTGATGATCTTGTGATTAAGAGGAACACGAGGGTTTTATCTACGCTCTGTTTATAGTTAGATAGTTGGAAATATTTTCAATAATTGAAAGCATAGGAGGGATTGAAGTATTTGGGTATGATAACTGTAGAAGAAGGTCATCAGCATAGGCCGAGACCTTAATGTCATGTCCAAAATGGTAATACCCTGAATCATCAGACAGGACATTAAATGGCGAATAAGGGGTTCCAGGTATAAATTAAAAGTAAAGGGATAGAGGGCAGCCTTGTCTGGTACCAGAATGTAACAGGAAGAGATTGGATACTGCTTCATTGGCAGTAATCCAAGCTGATGGGATACGATAAAGGGCCTTAATCCACTTTTGGAATTGTAAGAAAGTTGTAAGCATTGCGAGCACGAAACAGAAAATACCAGTCCACTCTATCGAACGCCATCTCGGCATCCAGAGAAACCAAAGCTGCAGGGTAAGAGGCATCTCTGGATCCCGAAAGGACATGCGAGAGAGGTCGGAGGTGGTTGACCAAGGAACGCCTTCATGACTCGACTTGCTCGGGACCAATGAGCTTGGGCAAAACTAGATTAATTCAGTCCGCTAGTGACTTAGTTAAAATTTTAACATCTTGATTCAGTAGGGATATTGGACAATAGCCGGTAGTTAGTTCTGGATTTCTATCTGGTTTAAGTAGAAGGACTATAAGGGCTTCTGATAATGTGGGATCAGTAGGTGCACCTGATAATATATATTGGAACAAAGGAATTATTAGGGCAATAATTGTTTTAGAAACGTTTACAAAAATTAGCCGAGAAGCCATCCGGTCCCTGTGATTTATCAGAAGGCAAATTTGGATTACACTAAGAATTTCCTTAGAGAGATCGGGAATATTATATGAGCAGTTTTGCTGAGTTTCAGAAAGTGAAGACAAGTCAGATGTGGACAGATAGGCATCCAAGATTTGCTCTGAAGGTGGATCTGTCATAGAGCTGTATAAATGTGAGTAATACCTACTAAATTCTGAGACTATATCTGTAGGGATGTTTTCAAAGTGCCATCTGATTGAGAACGGATTGATGGAATGTATCTGGTAGATTCCTGTTGTTTGATTCAAGTGCTAATAGGCAGCCCGCTTTTCTCCTTGGTCTGAATAAGATGCCTCTGCTTTCAGGATAGCAAATTCTGCCTTTTCTTTTAAGATTTCAAGATAAGCATCTTTTAGTTTGGCAAGGTTTGTCGAAGGGCATCAGAAAAATTAACAGACAGGTTTGCTTCAATTGGAGCGAATTTGAGAAAGGAGATTATTAAGCTCTTTTCCTTTGTCCTTTTCCTTTGGGAAGCTAAACTGATTGAAATCCCCTAGTAAAGGCTTTAAAAGCACACCAGATCAGATCTGGTCAAGAAATAGAATGGAGATTAGTATCAATAAATTGCTCAATATGTTTATTAAGAGTGGTAACTACAACAGGGTCCTTCAACAGCTGGTTGTTAATTTTCTATCAGGTATTTCTTTAGAGAGACGTGAAAGGGTGAGGTGACAAGTTACCAGCCAGTGATCGGAGGGAGGGCCAGGTTGTGTGGAGGCGTCTAAAACACCTGGTAGAAGAACATGGGATAGAAAGATATAGTCAATACGTGAGGCTGTTTTGTGGACTGGGGATAAAAGGTATATCCCTTCTCTAAGGGATGTAAAACTGCCAGACATCACAAAGACCATAATGTTCTAACAGTTCTTGAAGGCCCGCTGAGCTGGTGAGTGGTCTCTGTTCAAACCGAAAGAATGATCAATATGGGATCCATAACAGTGTTTATGTCTCCACCCAGAATATTTGGTAGGGACAGAAATGGTATAGGAGCTCAATCAGCTGTGTGAAGAAGCCTGAAGAGTCTACATTGGGCCCATAAAGACTACCCAGCAGTATTTCTGACATATATAAAACACAGTGAATGAACACAGATCTACCTCTGGATCCTTGAGAATCTGCTTAAGTACAAACGGAACTTTTCTATTTATCAATATCAGGACACCAGCGCTCTAGGAGGTAGCCCCAGCGGAAAATACATGTCCAATCTGTTGTCTTCTCATTTGGCTTACCTCTGAATCTAACAAGTGTGATTCCTGTATGAATATCACATCTAATGACAACAGAGCTAGGTGTTTAAGAACTTTATTTGTTTTACTTGTTGACAAAGGCCCTTGACATTGCAAGTAACAATCTTAAGGGCATTAGTCATTTTCACACTTAAAGAGAGAAGACAACATTGTTAACTTAATCCCCACATTGACCAGTGACATAGTTCTTAGTATGACTGTGCTGAAACCCTCCCCAATACCCCTATAAACCACTCTTCCCTTCCATTATCGTGAAACAAGCATTCCATGCAGAGTCAACATACCTAGACTATTACCCCAACCCACCTCCCCCAAACTGCTGTGGGCTGCGATCCGCAGAATACCTTTACTAAAGCTCCATCTCTCCAGCCACCCTTAGGTGGATCTATTTATGCCTTTCTTAAAGAGGATATAGGAGATAACATCTAAATAAAAATAGAATAAAAATTAACTGAACAGATTCACCTATATGATTAAGAACAGTTATTTACCCACTAATAATCTGAACAATCATGAAGAAATTACAATTGAGGTCTAAGTCCCTTCCTTTACTATAATCTTAAGTATAACAGCCAGCAAGAATTTACTTATTTATCATAGATCACTTTAAAATCCAAACCCAATAAGCGATCTTATTTATAAAACAAATGAAATGAACTGGAAATGTCCACATGTATAGAAAATGGTCACAAGGGTCCTCTAGTGGCCACCAAAAAGAACTGTTCGAGTCTTGTAATAAAAATAAAGAGGCAAAGTGGAGAATCAATTATTGAAAACACACTCGTGAGTTTCCCCTTTTTCAAATAACTACAACTTTCTGAACCCGTGCAGTTCCATTTAGGAGAACTAAAAAGCATATAAAATGAACCAGATATGATATCAAAACACTGGAGGGAGAAAGCAAGTCTTGAGAGAAACTTAGTAGGCAGTATATTGCCACCAGCCCATTTTCACCCTAGGTAAACCCTTACTCCCGAGGTATGTTACCTGTAGACTTTGTTGATTCCTGTTTAGGAAACTAAATCTGTCCATGAAGGACAGTCACGTTCCCATAAAGAGATCTGGTAGAGCAGTCTTGAGCCTGGAATGAGCTGCTTGGGATCCTCGTAGCTTTGCCATGTGCCCGCCACTAAAACTTGCGGTCATGCGGGTAATTCATTCAGAAACAAATTCCTGCTGCAATAAGCTTTGAAACAAGTGGATGAAAGGCTGTACTGCATTGTCGGACAGTAGCGGGAGATCCTGTGCAATCCTCACTTTGGCTCCTTCCCAGCGGACTTCTTGAACTTCTAACTTTCACCAGAAAGTGCTAACATTCCAAATAATTAAGGAACCTGAAAACTAATGGCCTCAGTGGAGATCCAGCTGGGGAACAGGTCTTAAAGCCCTGTGTGCCCTCTCAATTGTGTACTTAGCACCGAATGGCGAGGGCCTGGCGATCTTCTCAACAAACTTTTGCACAAATAGGATAACATCTTGGCCCTCCTCAGTCTCCGGCAAGCCAATCAGGACTGCGTGTTTGTTGCTCACGACCTTCAAGGTCTTCTAATTTCAGCTCCATCCTGATGATTTTTGCCTGGTAGCCATCAACTCTGGATCCTCTTTGTCTAAGTGTTTCTCAAAGGAAAAAACTTCAGCCTCCAGATCGGAAGTTCTCCGTGAGATATCTTCCAGGACTTGCGTGATTGTTTTGATTTCCGAGGTCATGGATCGATTCATCCTTAAATGGCCTGAATTCAGTCAAAAACCTCACCAGGGTAAGCAGGTCCTGGTCTGCAGATGTAGTAAGTGACTCCGCTAAATCAGCCTCGCTGGCAGGCCTGGGTTTCTTTGGGCTTTTCTCGGGAGTTGTAGGAGGCATTCGTTTGGTAGCGCTTTCCTCATATCTATCTCCATGAAAAGATCACCCTGCCAGATGTAAGGCAACTAATTTGGACGTCTTCTGAGAAATTTGCCAGTTATTTACTTTGATTTAACTCAGAAAATAAACAAGAAAAACTATCGGTGGCTGGAAGCAAGCAAATGGAGCTAGCACCAAGTTGTCTGCATCATATGACTCTCCATGAGTCCCATAATTTAACACTCTAACCAGAATTTGACCTCTGGTCATGGTAGCTATGCTCCAAGCCACTATTATAGGGTCTTCTTTGTTCGTAGGATATGGTTCCACTAAAGCATCATAATCCTGACCTCGGCCCACCTTTGCTTTGCACCATAGGGTGGTTTCTGTGCCTGGCTTTAACATTACTGGCCTGGTATCTGTCACTCATGCTTTGCCAATCTCACCTCAGCATTGGCAAACCATTGGTGGCATTGCAGATGATGGATGGTTTGCTGCAGGGCATGTTTATCCACTTGGGGTACATGCTTGGCTTTCTGTTGGAGAATGTGCACTAGCTTCTCAACAATTCTGTAAAACATTCATCCCCAAAATTAGTGGTGGCAAATGATCACTTTCCAGGTCACTAATAATGATGCCTTGTCTACTATGAGTGTTTTCCCAATTGGATATCAGCTTCTAGATATCCCAGATATGGTACTTCGTCTCCATTGCTTGCTATTAACTTCACCCAAGATCTAGGAGGTGGCTTAAGATCCTGGGGCATCCAATATCTCCAGAAGTCTCATCCTTGTATCATGGTGACCTGTGATCCTGTAGATAACAAAGCCATAAGTTTTATACCATCTACCTTTACCAATACCATCTGACTTTTGCCAATGAAACAGGACTGATCTCATGGGGCTGCTGGACCTGGTCATCTGCTCTTTGAAGGTCGATCCTCATCCCCAAAGAATTTCTGTTTAAATTCAGGGTTGCATCTGCTGGCTGACTACATCTTCATTCTATATGGCCACTAACGCCACACTGCCGACATATGGGCCTTCCTGGCTATCAACCTGATCTGTGGGCACCTCCTTCACTCCTTCTAGGATGATTTATATGATCATTTTCCTTCCTTTCTTTTCCAGGCTGATTGAGAGATATCTCATTTTCCATCCTGCTTTTAGGCTTTACATTTCTTTGCACATCTCTGCCATCCAGTGGGTCAGGGTGGCAATCTGCTAGGTCAGCTCAGAGTGTTGACTGGCACTGGCCCGCACAGAACAGATCAGTGTCTGTATCCATGGTCCACACATCTGTTCATGCTCCGAATACCGGCTCGATATGCAGCAGTTTCTCTTCCGTACTCCAATCTCTGTAGGGATAGTTCCTTGTTGAAGTCTCATTTTCCAAGAGTTGTCTTCCTTCCACCCTTCTGTAGGATATCCAGGCCATTTAGTTCCCATTGAAGCTGCCATCTGTGGATATGCCTGAGCCTCATCTCCATAGTGTCCAGAACTAAATACCTTAATGTCTTTCTCCTTGAAGTCTAGGAAATCAGCCTCGGGGTCCTGTAAATGTAACATGCAGAGCCTCTCCTCAGGGCTTCGCTATGCACCCTTCAACAAACTTTTCTACCAGCACTGGTCCACATCTCGGACTTCCGCAGCATCTGCCTCTCTATAGCTTGCAATAGCTCTTGCAGACTCAATGCAAACTACCACAGGGTCTCCTGGGGCTTCTGAGTGCGAGAAAAGAACTTCATTTTAAATTGGGCACAGTTCGAGCATCAAAGATTTGCTGCAGCCTTTGAAGAATCTGTTCTGCTGTAACTTTTGCTCCACTCGGCCAGGACTGAACTTCTTATTGACTAGCTCCTTTAGTGGCCCAATTAGGATTTCAACTTTCTGTTGCTCAGGGATGTGGTATAACCTAAACATAGCCTGCATCTTTGAGCAGAACTCCTAAATTGCTGGTTCCTCTTCCATCTCTTTCTCCAGAAAATTGCGGAAGCCATGGTGCTCCATAGTAATGGCATGGTTAATGGAGATGGCAGAATACCCCTTGAGGTCCATCTTGGTCTCTTCCAACTGACTCTCTATATTAACCAGACAATCCACTACTACACCCTGGCTCCATATGTACTTTTCCCAGGCAACTCCTACTTTGGACTCCTTGGATAAATAATTATCTGTATCCTGCCGACTACGCCAACAATTTTCAGATGTGGTGGTCTGGGGTGGTGCTCTGGAAGAAAGAGGATGGAACACCGAGGTCCGAATTATAGTGGATAATATAACAGTTACCCAGACAAGGAGAGGCAGGAGTCATCCAAGAGATTCAGTGCCTGCAGGGTGTTTATTTAGTACCAGTGGGTAGGGAGACACAGTCACAAGAGAGAGTGGACACCCAAAACAACAGGGCAGAATAGATGACAGAATACTTTTATCTAAGACTGCTAAAATGATTACAAACAATATTAGAATATGCATCTTGGCCTCCTGCCACTGTACTTCTACAATTCTTTAACAGTAACCTATGAGTCTAACTAGAACTTAGGCTAAAATCAGGTGTTATTCACTACTCACAATGCAATACCTGATTTTACAATGACCACAGAGTTATCACAAAGTTCAATGTCTGACATCTTTGTGCGCACCGTCATTCTTCGTTGGTAGCTATGAGGAAGCAAACAGAACTGTTGAACACTAAACACAATTCCCAGCAGGGACCTAGTTAAGGCCATTGGGGTGGTGAGAGGTTTGTAAACAGACCATATGTTTCTCAGCAAAGTCTACTCTCCAAGGCTGCTGGAAAGAAAGAACCAGAGAAACCGGTTCCTGGAATAAACCCATGGATGGGTTGTCGGATTCCACACTGGATGCAAAGGATTCCTTGCTAAAACCCACTTCTAGGGCCACCAGGAAGAAGAGAAACCAGGAGATGTGTGGCATGAATCCACTCGAGGACTACCACAACCTGGACGATGCTGAAGCCTCACAGGGCCAGCAAGACTCTGAAGGATCTGAGGTGAAGAAGGATCTCTGATAGAACCAGGAACCAGAAGGATCTGTAGTGAAGATGGTTGATTCTGCAATCTTGTCACAAGGAACTGGAACAAAGTAAGGAAAAGGTGGACGCGTCCCAAACTGGGCTTCAGTGGACTCGACTTGTGCGACGACCAGGGGTACAGACCAGATTCTTCCAGGATGTGCACACTCGTCTGCGGAGGGTGACCAACTTTGGGACATCTAGAACAGGAACCAAATGAAAGAACACTAGCAGGCGGTCGTGATGCATTTGAACTTTGGCGAACGTAATCAACTGTAGAACAAAAGAAACGGCAGGTATGACTTGTGCAAATGGTGACGAACTCGACTTTGGTGGACGACATGGACGGAGCAGATGATCTGATGGTCAGACACTTTTCTGGTGAAGAATGATGATGAAGGCATCTTCCCGGTAGAGACTGATTCTGGATAGGTAGGATTACAGACCTCACCATGGAACATCAATGTGGTAGAAGACTGAGACTGTTCCCATACACTGGCAACAATGTAGCTATATGATACACCTTCTTGCAATGCCAAGAGAACTGACATAATCAGATAATTTGCCAGGAGAATGGGCAAATTATCAATTTGGGTGCAATTATTCTATACCTAGGCAATAGTTCAGATGCATGGGGCAATAGTACAGATGCCTGTGACAATAGTTCAGATGACTGGGGCAATAGTTCAGATGCTTAGGCAATAGTTCAGATGCACAGGGCAATAGTTCAGATGCATAACGAATAGTTCAGATGCACAGGGCAATAGTTCATACAACCGAGCAAATAACCACAATCCTAATGTCACCATGCAGTCTTGGTGCTTCTAGCAATTACGCAGTCTTTCAGATGCTTCAGGAATAAACAGTGGCATAAATAGTACAGATGTCACAGTTACTTTGTAGCATATTGAGAGCTAAGCACCCTTAAATGGACCTTTCTTGACTATAGGGCCTACTGAATAGGATCTGGCTACCCCTGAACATTTTGCTATGAATGCCCCAATCACTATACTTGGGGTATCACTTGGCCTATGCTAGTTGCCCTGAACACCAAAGGCCTAAATGCTTTATTTGCTATAGGGTCTATATGCCCTACTTACCACTATGTTGGCTTTGCCTTACTGGATAGACCTGGGCTGCCCTTACTCACCCCTGGGCTGGTTTACCCTTACTACCTAGGCCGGGGCTCTTACTACTGTTGGGCTGGCTTGCCCTAATTCACTAGGCCGGGCTGCCCTTACTACCACTAGGCTGGCTTGCCCTAATTCACTAGGCTGGGGCTGCCCTTACTACCATTAGGCTGGCTTGCCCTAATCCACTAGGCCAGGGCTGCCCTTACTCTGGGCCTGGAAACCCTGCTTTACCTCGGGCCTGGGGCCCTACATTTACCTCGGGCCTGATGCCTCTCTGACCTCGGCCCGTAGCCCACTTTACACTTATGGTCCTGTGCCTCTAAATGCTGTGGGGTTGGCACCTCCAAAATGGGCCTGGTACCCTGCTTTAAACTGTGGGCCTGATGCCCTTTAAATTGGGCCTGATGCCCACTTTATACTGCGCTGCCCTTTAATTATTTGGCTCACAAGAGCCTGCTGTGACTCCTGGGTGAGTCACCTCCTCAGTCTCGCACCCTCATCAATATTCATTGACCTTACACTGGCCTTATTGGCCTGGCCCTCCTCGTGGGCGTCACTAGTCTGCCCCTAATAAATATTAACTTGGGGTCCCTATCGACTGACTCCCTGTGACACTCAGCCGCTTTCCCAGTGCCTACAGTGCTAACAAGTTAAATAAAAAAAACACAGTCTCTTTTTAACACTTGGGGCAGACAGCATGTATCAGCATGCTGCCGCTAACTCACCGCACCACACAATTGGAAGGCGACCAGGAGGCGGGCGGTACTCTGGCAGTGGGAGGGAGGACGAATGGCTGGCAGAGTGAGGGACAACTCATACCGAGGGCCGACAGAACATGAGGCGATGCGGCACTCTCTGCTGCCAACGGGGACCAAAATGCTTAAAATTAAAATAAAAAACAAACGGGCTAAACAAAGCCCACCCAGCAGGGAAATGAAGGACCGCCAGACTCAGCCGCACAACCGGCAGCAGCAGCAGGTGTCTTCACTGGACTAGACAAGGGAATCACTGTGGAGTCAACAGGACCAGCTTCACAACTCCAGGTAAGCCACAAGTCCCTGTTGCACTCCTGTGATCCTCTCCACTCCACAGCCAGCCCGAAACTCCCTAAAATGGACAAAATCCTGTTTCAAAAAGTGCTCGGGTCTGGATTCTGGAACCCTGAGCTTGCGCCACACAAATGCCATGGACTAGGCAAGGCACCACGTGCTGGCCAGACACAGCGATCCTAGCACATGGTGCCCATTTTCCTGCTGCCTGCTCTGGGAGGGAGAGGAATGGAGCAGGCAGGCAGCAGGAGGAAGAAAACTTTTCTTTATTTTCTTTTCAGCCTTGCCTAATGTTTTCCTAGGGCACTACAAGGAACCCCTGGGGCAAAGATACCCAAAACCATTTTATGATGCCCCCAGACCAGACTTTTAACCTCTTACTTTGGGGCATTACATTATTATTTATTTTGAAGTTTGAATGCGTTGAATCAGGATATGGTTTTGTGTGATTGGTGGAAGTTGTGGAGTGTGTTTGCCTGCAGGACATTGGGAGCACAACAGAGTCGAGAGGAAGTGATGCCGTGATCGCTGACTTTACCGTATCCTCTATTCTTTTTTTTTAAACAACAATTTCTGTTCTTTCTGCAGGTTTTTTTTGTGTTTCTGTCAGGGAAAAACTGCAACCTAGTGGGAGGTGCAGAAGCCTAGCACTGCAAACAACTCATGGGAAGAACTACCACTTCTATCTTGGTGTTTTTTTACTTGACTGAAAGTTATTTTAGAAACCGGGCTTGATTTTGCGAGTGGGTCATATTTTGAAAGACAATACTGGCAGTTGAGTTGTGCACAGACTTTCTGTGGGACTCTGTTTGTGTGAGGATTAGTACCTTTTCTCTCACTTAGCAAGCAAAAATAAACAGAGGCTAACGACTTTTAAAATTGGATCTGGCACAGGGCTACCTTTTCAACAGACTGAGGCATGGCAGTATGGGACTTTTATTTCCTGGTCGTCTATTGTACGTTAATGTACCCCCCAGGCAGGGGTACCAGCCAATTAAAGAGTAGGAAATAAAAGCCCATTTTCTAAGTCACCTTAATACACGCCTGGAGGGACAAAAACTCTCATTGAGAAGAGGTATATTCTACATCAATTACAATTCAGTCCAGCAGCATATTTTGAACAAGAACTACCAACATGTGCCTAGTTCTGTGCTTTTGTTATGGTTTTAACCCTGTCCACAAGGAACGTATTCTGAGTGGCAAACTCACTCCTGTGAAATCATAACAGACCAAAACACAGACCTATCTCTAGGCCTTATGGACCTCTGAAGTCTCTGAGGAAACCAAGAAATTTCATAATTTTAGAATAATTACAGTTTACATTTCAACAGATTTTTTGTTTATCTTCCTTTTTTCTTTATAATTGTGCCCATTAATATGAGAACAGGATCACTGTCCCTAGACTTTACCTGCACAGGATTCTTGACTACACTTGACAACACATCCTTCTGCTTCAAAACCCAGGCTCCTAACTTTGGTAATTTGTAATATTTGTACTCAAAAGCCCTTCCATGCAGCCCTATCGGCTCTGGCCAGAGTTTGTTTTTCAAACCACTGTTACTCAGAGTGCAAGGAAGCCCCACTAGCCAGCCATGTAGGCTTCAGACAGATTCTTAGTGAGTCAGTCAGCTCTGTCAGACAGACCCAGGTGATCTCGCTAGTACTTTACACTTTTGCAGTTTAGGATTTGTTGTCTTGTCTTTCAGAATTAAACATTTACTAGACTATTCTCTCCTTTGAGAACAACAAAAAACTTTAGTTCCAGTCCAGATCAGACACAGCAGAGTCAGCACTCTAGCAGCACAGAGCAGTCTGAAAGACTGTTAGAAAAATGAATTAGAATGTATGAATCAGTTCACATCAATCAAGTCACACACAGCACACTCTGAAAGACTGAATGAATAAGGCTCAGGGCAGCAGACTCTGAGCACAGAAAAATCTATATATGCTCCTAGGTCCTAGGTCTTTAGGGCCTACACTTGTTGAGCTGGCTGCCTTAGTTTGCAGCAGAGAGAGAGAGAGAGAGAGAGAGAGAGTAGAAAGAGAGAGCAGAGCCAGAGAATATAATACATTGTTTTTATTTTCCTAATTTGACAAAGTGTTTCGGATTGATAATCAATCAGGACAGGAAGGATTAATTTTGACTTATCTTGGTCTTGCTTGTCAGACTGAAAAATTAACTTTTACTTTCCTTCCTAGACTATCTCATCTCCTTTGAGATTAAAAATTGTCTTTCCAGACAGTCCAGTCCAGATGATCAGTTCAGACACTGCAAAGTCAGCACTCAGCTGCAAAAGTTGAATTACTGTAGTGTATTATGAATTATGAATGAAAATGAAAATAACTCACATCAGACACAAGTCACACACAGCACAGAGTGATCTGAAAGAACTAATGAATATGAATTGAATAATAATCACTTCAAGTTCTCAGTTCAGACAGTAGTAGTATTCTTTATAGCCATGCTCTCACTGATTGATCTCAAAAGAGTGAGAGAATGAAACTGTGATTCAAGTGTGGCGTTTGATTTTTTTTATCTCAGACACACACGTTTTAATTTTCTTAGTTTTCCCTGCCCTGTGGCTGCTTGGACTAACAGTGAGCACAGAGTACCAATACCCACCACCCTGACCCTCCCTCAGGCTCACACAACCAGGCCAAGGTGAGGCTGATACAAATCTCTCCCCACCACTACTCTCCCCCACACTGTGCTGGGCCTGCTCTCCTCACCCCAGACCCTGACTCTTCTCCATCTGACTTCACTAACTACTTTTCTTTCCTGAATCCTGATTTCCACCCACTGACTGCTCATCTGTACTTTGTTGTTTGTCTACTACACTACAAGTGTGTAAAATGTTTGGGGCACAGAAGACAAGTATTCATTTATTATTTGTGTTCACACAGAGCCAACACAGCTCATCCATCTGACCTTCTTGACTGCTCAGACAGACTGATGGCAATAGTGCAAATCATTGCAAGACACTTCCATGAGGCAGCACCACCTGAACTACAAAACAGATGGTCAGGTGTCTGCATGTTTGTCTGTCAGCTGCGCAATGTTGTTCAGCTAGCCCAGCCTTGCATCCATGGCTGACACCAGACAAGATGGGCTAAGTGGGCGCATTCAAGAAACTGGTCACCAACTGAGCATTTACAAACCAGCAGCCGTGGAGACTCAGAGAGAGGAGTAGACCAGTAAGAGAGGTCAGGTTTTGGAGGATGAGCCATCCAGCAAGACAAAAGACTCTGACTCACTGCAGCTGCATGTCAGCAGGTACGAGTGCATGGCGTACACCGGATGTTTTAATTTATGTAAAGCAATGTTTAAATTGAGAGCTGGTAGGCAGGAGGAGCTGAGGAGGATGGTCCGGTGAGCATGGGGGCAGGGGCACAGCTGTGACTGTGCAGACTGCCATTTTAAAGTAAATCAAAAGACAATTTTGACAAATGGGTATCTGGCCCACCCGTGCTCTGGGCCCTGTTGCAGTGGCATCCCTTGCATCACCCTGATACCGGCCGTGTCCACCAGAGTGGTTACCACTTGCCTGGCAGTAATACTCTCTGCCTGTTGGAGAGATGTAAACAGTAGTAACTTGGAGCACAGTGCCTACCTTTACTAAGCACTATGCACTGAATGTCCATGCAGGGCAACATACCACCTTAGGCAGAACAATTCTGAATGGCTTATTCTCTAAGTGATCCCTGAGCTCCTGCCTCCCTAGTTTGGGGGCTTTTCTGAGCTTGGTACTCTAACTCACAAGTCGGAATCTATGAAGAAGATTGATTCTTGTAAGCCCCTCCATATCTGGGGGTATCCAGATAGTAAATGTCCTGCATGAGGGTGCACTACACAACCAAGATAACACAGTTCAGAAATAATAACACAAAAACAGTACCAGAATGTCCTTGGGTGTTGCAGGTGATGGACTAGCTTCATCAGGGGTGCTCACCAACCACCAACCGATGCAGGTGGTGCACTGGTAGGATGACACAGACCGTCACCTCCTGGCCATGCCAACTTCGCAGCCTTTGCTGACAGTCTTCACCAGGTCGGCCTTTCAATGACCTTCCTGATGAGCAAATTTTTCTGGGATTCACCTGGAACAAACTGGTGGCTGACTGTGAAAGCAAACTTCTTTAGCAGCAAAACAGTTTCTCCAGTAAATGAGGCAAACACTTGAACTGCAGAAATAGGAATCATTTAATGAACAGTTGATAAACAGAAACAGTCCCTCCATGGAGCAGTGGAAATATACAACCCCTATAGGGCTACTTTTATAGGTGGACACCTGACATTTTATGTTGGCACGCTTGTGCAGCCAGCATCTTGCGGCAGTGGGGATTTGGAGGCGTGGTCGCTGTTGGGTGAATACAAGGCACACATCAGTAGGTGCATCCTCATTCCCCAATCAGCCTGCATGCCAGCGCCACACCATGCATACTACTGTGGCGAGCACATCTAAGGAAAGGTCCGCTGCAATCTGAGCAAAGCTCGTCAGACACGCAGTTTGGTGTCTGCCCAGTTAACTTGATATAGAGCGAGTCCAGATTAAAGGAGACAACAGCACTTGCTCTTTGTAGACTAGTATTCTGGTCCAAGGTTACAAATTTGAGCCTAATATTTTCTCTCACTAAAAGTGTAGTCTGTCGTCGGGAAGCTAGAGCCGCTACTTGTGCAAACGCTGAAATCTGAGAGCAGACATCAGAAGACACAGTACTCCTTTAAATAAAATGATTCTGGGACAATATTTGAGTGACTGGATGGTTTTACAGAATTTACTCATCTTCAAGAAGGTGATAAAGCTGTCAAACTTTGTGTTCTTTGTTCCAAATTTTAAAATGCAAAGAAGGACAAGAAGAGAAGTAGCCCCCTTTTCAAGAAATTTTCTTATAGTCCACGATTTACCTTTTCTTGATTAGTACAAAAGAGGACTCACGTAAATTGAATCTGAAGCTACTACAAGATATCACGACCCCAACGCTCGACAAAGTTTTTGTACTTATCTCAGTGACTGTGAAGGATTGTAACAGCTTCTTTAATGCCACTGACATTTATTTATTTTCAAGAAATTTTCTTATAGTCCACGATTTACCTTTTCTTGATTAGTACAAAAAGAGGGACTCACGTGAAATTGAATCAGAAGCTACTACAAGATATCATACCCCAACGCTCGACAAAGTTTTTGTACTTATCTCAGTGACTGTGGAAGAATTGTAACAGCTTTTTAATGCCACTGACATTATTTTATTGGCTTGGTTGTGATATTTTGAAGCTGGAATTGGCACTGGAGTTTTTGGGGCTATTTTCTTCCTGACTACTATATATTTAATTCATTGATCTCTGGTCCTCGGAATTGAATTTTAATTTTTAAAATTTCTAATGTTTGTTTGTGATTGAATTTAAGTTTAAATCAGGTGTTCCTCTTTCTTTTTTTTTTTACATAATGGTTCAAACTACAAGTGGGTAAAGGTAGTCTAACTTTTGAGGGAACTACTCCTGAAGTAGAAACTACAGAGGAATAGAAGGATCTGGTTTTGAAGTTTTTCGGCCTGAAAACAAAACTGGCTGCCAGAGATCCCAAAGTTAAAGATATTTACAAAAAGAGAAAAGTATCTGTTAATGGAAACAAACAGGTGAAAAGTTAGTTTACAGTCTAAATTATTAGACTGGACAACTAATTAAAAATATGTTTCCAAAGCAGGATGGAAATCATACTGATAGTACAACAAACAAAAGACAGTTAAAAGTACAGATATATGGGATGATAAGAAGGGGGTCCTAGGTATCTGTCTAATCCAAAATGTATTATTTCAAAAGATGTTCTCTCATTACAAGCAGATGAAGTTAGTAATCCAGGAAAGGGTTTTTTCCAGAAATAATACATGAAGAGTATGCTTTAAATATCCTCCTGGGGAAATCTTTTATAGAAATTATGCTTGGGAAACTTTTTTCCAGAAAGAAAGTGAAGAGGGTTGTAGTTATAGTGACTCTAATCATTCACCTATAGCCCTCTCCACTGATGTTTCCTCTAACCTTCTTGTTTAGAAAGTCATTTCACTTAAGAACTAGAAATGATACTGATCTAAGGTTCAAGGCCCATCCTTGTATTCTCCTAATATGGAAGACTTGCATAAAGGATCAAAGATAAAAAGAATTAAAGGAGATAATTCAAGAATTGAGTTCTACTATTGAAGGACTTAAAAAATGGTTGAACAAAGTGGGATACCCGTATGGTTAATCACGGTTTTGAAGCCTATGCTTCAAACATTAGAATAGCCTCCAGAATGGTCCCTCTGAGCAAGGGAAAGATTTCTCTTATTATAGGAGAAATTTCATAGCGGATCCATATTATCAAAACAAAGGTTAGAGTTAATTAAAAATAGATATTATGCAGATATTGCTGTATTAGAGAACATCTTAGCTGTGAAGGAAGAACTATCGAATATTAAAGCAGATATATTTTATAATCAAGCTCTCGTGATAAAATTTTAATAAAATGCTAACATTCAAGAGGAGATTAGAAATGAAAAGAGCTTATCACCTAAAACAAAAAAATGGAGAAGAGGGCAATTCAGGTCTTAATGCCATTTTCAACAAATTTAGATAAAAATAGTGTACCATCTCAGCAGACCCAAATATTAGATAAGACAATAGATAAAACAGCAGAAAAGACATTAGATCATGTTGAAACAGTAACCTCAATAGTAACTAAAATAGGGAAAACCAAACTGGGAGAAGAAGAACAGAAAAGAAAGGGAAGATTTCAGAACATGACCTAAGGTTGTAAAGAAATCACTTAAAAGGAAAACAGAAATTCTGGAATAGAATTAACAGAAGATAGTGTTAAAACAAATGAAATTAAAGTAAAGGGAAGTTTAATTTCATTCATGAGATATATGTGGCTCTAGCTCTATGATGTTAACAAGGGCCAATGTTAGGCTTCAGATACTAAGATTGAACAATATCAGACAATTAAACCTTGACTAAGCTAATAGAAGGGGAAATGGAAGTGGAAATGGAAGGGAAATGGAAGAGGATATGGAATATATGATTGAAATAACAGGAATTTTAAGACCTACGACTGAGACTAGTGAGGATTTAAGAGAGAGTTCTTCATATGCTAGAGATTATACCATCAGTGGAGGAAGAGACATTTATTATGAGACCACCCAATGTGGTATTTTATGATACAGTCTTGCTGTATTGTGAAACCAAGGGAATGGCTAAATGATAATAGATAAAAAATGTGCTTAGAGGTAAAAGGAACTGTAGTTGTTACCCTTTTAGTTCCAAAACACATGTCCAGATAAATTTGATAATAACGGACGAGGACTCCTAAAAGTGTTGCAATTTTACTGAAATGTCTCTTATGAGAATAAGTCCCAAAAACATAGGGAAGGTAAAGAAAGAGGATAGTGATAGAGAAAGATAATTGAAATAATTGATAAATACAGGGAAAAACAAAATGAGAGTTGGTTATGTAGAACAGTGACTTTATTTGGTTGGGATACACCTAGAAATGCCTCAGATGCTAGTATAAGAGAAGAACTACTCTCCTTCCTTACAAGAATTTCTGGATCCAAAATATCTAAGAATATGGTAGACTATGTTAAAGTTTATAAAATACAGTTGGTTCTAGCCAAATTGATCGCATTTTTAAAATCCAGAAAAGGCTAAAATATTTATGGGTCTGGTGGATAGTTTAGACAAATTGGGAATATACATTATTTACATAAATGAAATGGATAAAGAAGTGGAAGAGGTCTTTTAGAATGATGAAAAGGATTTGGATAACCCCTTATAGATTTTGAGAACTGGAGGATTTTAATGCTTTTGAAACTCTGATAAATTTGGATCCAGAATGACTTTTAGAACTTGCCACACCTGAAAGGAGGAATAGTTTTGGACATAAAGAGGGAAAATTAACCATTTTGTCTTGGAATATTGAAGGTTTTCATTTGAAAGTTATGGATCCTGAGGTAGTTCTTTTTTGGAATCCTTTGATATAATTGCACTCCAAGAGACTTGTGTACAGAGGAGGTAACTCCTAGGTTTCGGTTTTGTTCCTTACAGTTTACCAGCTTTTAGAGAAAAGAAATTTGTAGATATAAGGGGTTTAATACTGCTGATAAAGACCAACTTAAATTTGAAGATAAGAGAATGATCTATAGAGACCAATAACATTTTGACTCTTGAACTTTCTAAGGACTCTCAGAAAATAATAGTGTGCAATGTTTATTTCCAGAATTCAGGTTCACAGGAATAGAGGATCCTTATATTGCATATCTCAAATCACAACTAAACATTATCAGTGAAATAGAAGGAGTTGGCCTTTTACATCTTGGGAGATTTTAATGCAAGAATAAGGGAGGGAATCTCAGAAGGCATATATTCATCTCTTATAGATGTTTTGGAAATTATCAACCCCAGACTGACTTCATCAAGATCTACGTTGGAAAAGAGATCCAATCATAGGGGTGGAGATATTTTAAGTGTATTGGCTAGTAGGAATTTTTGTATTTTGAATAGAAGATCTAGGGGGATAGAATGGAAAATTGACTTTAGTGGCCTTTGGGATCCTCTATTCCGATCTAATATGGGCAAATCTTGAGGATTAAAATAACCCATCAATTGAAATTGTTGAGCACCAGAATCTGCTCACTTTCCCTATTCCTTACCATAGATAATAGTTTACAAAACAATCCAAGTGAAGGAGAATGAAGTTGAATATATGGAAATAATTAATGAAAAAGAATAAGATGGAATTCAATTTACCAGAATCAATTGCAAGAAATGTTATACTCTGGAGAAATAAATACAATCTCTTCTCAAGGAAAAACTGATTATGATCTCTATGGAATCTGGGAGAATATTCAAACAAATTGAGTGCTTTCTGTAAGAAAATGAAGTAATTAAAAAGGAACGTGTAAATCATGCCAAATTGTGGTTCAATTATAGATGTAAAAAGCTAAAGCAAATTTTGCAAAAAAATTAAGACAACACAGGAGGATTATCAATAAAAATAAAATAGACTATCAGATTCTGGGAAAAGAAAGAGAAATTTACAAGAAAGTTTTAGTTGAGGAAAAAATAAAAACTCTGCCTTATTATGGAAAAAACTGAGAATAGCAGTTATAGAAAGAAACAGTAAACAATTTTGGAAAATACTAGCACAAGGATTTAATAAATTTCAGGAGAAAATAGAATGTTATATCACACTCGCAGTCTTGGACTGTATATTTCAAGAATTATTTTTCTCTAAAGATGAAGATGAAGTAGAAATAAATATAAGATATGAGGCAAATTTCCCAAAGCCAATTTTATTACAGAATCAGAAATATTTAATTCTTTAAATTCTCTAAAGTCTAACAAGCACCAGGACCTGATAAAATCATTGGAGATGTTTATAAGTCTTTTAAAGAATGGTGGATTCCATTTTTTATCTAATGTTTCATGGTTGTCCAGAATTAAGATATCCCAAGAGTTGGCTGGAAGTATTATATTCGATCTTTAAAAGGGTAATGTAAAAGATCAAGAATGTATAGACCTATCAGCCTCATAGATGTGTCTCAAAAAATTTCTAAAATCATACTTGGTAGGCTGTTAACTTGGCTAGAAGAAAATTCAATTTGGATGAGGCCCAAAATGGATTTAGAAGTAAGAGATCTACAATCCAGCATTGTTACATTTTACATCATTTAGCCTGAGATACACAAAAATACTTAAAAGTAAATTATACTGCTATTTTGTAGATTTTTCAGCAGCTTTAATAGTATCAGTAGGAAAATACTTTGGACCACTTTTGAAAAACTAGGATTGGAAAAGGTACTATTGGATGTTATTATGAGACTACATGAACATACTTGGACAAAGATTCAATATAATCAATATGGTCATACTACTGAGGCATTTTGACTAATATTGGGTTGGACAAGGTTGTATATGAACATCTACCCTTTTCAATATTTATTTAAACATTATCCTACTTGAAATTAAAAACATGGAATTTCATGCACCTAAAATTAATGAAAGCAGAATTGATAGTTTTGCCTATGCAGATCATCTGGTTTTATTGTCTCACCTCTGCGGTGGGACTTAGAAGGAAAATAAGTGTTTTGAAATTCTTTGCCAAGAGAGAAAGCTCAATGTAAACCTAAATAAAACTAAAATCCTCATATTTGGAAATTCTCCTGATATGAACCAAGATTTACAATTAAGAGGGAAATATTAGAGATAGTCAAAACATATGATTATTTGGGAGTCTGATTTTCCTATAATTTAAGTTGAACTAAACATATTGAATATACTAAGACTAGGAAGTTGTCTATTACAAACGTATTTAAGATATTTCATGTTAAAATGGAAAGACCTCGATCAAAGGAGTTCTAAGGGTACTAAATACAAAAATTAAAACTAGTATAATATATGGAGGAGAAGATGGGATTTGCTAATAGCAAAATATTGGAAACTATACTAACAAACTTTATCGCTTATATTCTGGTTACTTCCAGGAACTCCTAACTGTATCCTTAGATTGAACTCGGTCAACATTCTTTGAGCTCTCTAATAAAAGAAAGGCAAATTCTGTTTTGCTTAAAATCTCTTACTCCAGGTATACCGATTGCCTAGAAAGTGTCTGGAGGAGGAGATTAAATGGAAAATTGGGTTTTGTATTTCCTTCTATAAAACTAATTAGGAAATCATATTCCACTAGGTTTGGGGCATATTCTCTCACGATATACATACAAAACCTTGGGAAGAGACTGTTTCAATAATCAAATATAGAACATGAGATTCAGACTCTAATTCAACATTTTCTAAGCTGACTCAAACTAAATTACATAGTGATTATAAACGATTTAAAAGTTCTTGGGGTTTTAAGCAATATCTAATATATCTAATGAACCCAAAACTTAGAGAGCATTTTCCAGATTTAGAACAGAACGTTATAATGCACAGTTTATTTTATATAGACAGAAAAGAAGCAATATTAAATCTCTTTTGTAAATGTGGTAAATTATGTAAAGATGATCTGAAGCATGTTATATTATTGTGTCCTCTTTTGAACAGAACAGAAGAAAATGGTTGGGTCCTATACTCAGTGGTCTCAGCTTTTCTCCAGATGAGATTATTGAATATCTTTTTACTTGTACTGAGAAAATTATTTTACAGAATGTAACAAAGTTTTATTATCAACATTCCTTTAAATATATAAGATATTAAAGGAAATCTATAACTTTACAACTTTTAAGGGTTTAAAGTACTTAAAAGGGTTCCTGGAATAAATGTATGTTGGTACTCTTTTGGACTGTAATTTAAAAATTGTAATAGCTTTGCTGAACAATAAAATTGATTGATTGATCGTCAGACACAGCAGACCCTTCCTATGTGCTCGCCACATTGTCAGCATGGCAGGCGGCCACACAACTGCCAACTTTGGGGTGCCCAATCCCCTGCTGACTTACTGTGGCCACAAAATTTGATAATGGGGAACCCACTCCCCATCAGCATAAAGCAGTTGCTCTCCCTTTCTTAAATGCCAAGGGGGTGCCCAATCCCCTCGGCTCTTGCCTCCCCACTTCCTTGTGTGCGATGGGGTGCCTAATCCTCGTAGGCATAAATTAACCCCCCTTTTGTTGTGTGCCGATGAGGGTGTGCAATCCCCTGTCGGCTGCAGCAACTCTACTAACAGTTAAGTGGCATGCTGGGAACTCACCCCAGCATGCTAGTCCCCGAGAAAAGAAAAACTGTCCCATGATGTTAGTTTTTTTTCCCCTGTAACTTAAAAATGGCCCCTCGTAGTCTCCTTACCCACCACCCACACCCACCACTCTATACTTTCCTCCGGAGTCCCGCAACGATCTTGGTGGACCGGGAACACTTCTGCACTCTTCAAAGCTGACCGTGAACTGAGGAAATGCCGTAAGCTATAATCAGAATAAATAGAGTTTTTTTCAACTTTGCTGCATATCTTAGGCATTTTTGGACTTTTGGCTCCAAATTTTCAACATGGGGTTCTTGGGACCCTCCTCATGATTCTTTGCACTGTCATGGAGTTATTCGTCCAAAAAGGTGATTTTGCAGTCACTGCATGGAATCACCTTCAGGGCCGAGTAACAAATGACAGTGCCACTGTTCATGAGGGGGCTAAAAGCCTATGTTTTGTGAGCGCATTGAGCAGTTGCTACACAAGCTCATAAGTTAGCAAATTCACAGTATTTTCCTGCCAGATTCACAACATTGACATTTTACCACACCTTCTTGTGAATCCATACAGCTGTCATTTTTCATATCCTGGCTGAAATGTGTTTTCGCACGTCCGGCGCAGAATAGCGCGGTCACTGTGCAAAATCACTGTTTGGGATATATTACAAAAATGACAGTGACACTTTTCTTGAGCAGAGGTCCTAAAATGCCAGTGTTGGAAAATTTGGGGAACACATCTCATAAATGATTGTGTTATGAGCATGCATTGCGTAGTTTGCAAGCACGCCGTAAGTTCGCAAACTTATAATATTTTCTCTCAGATGTTCAATATTGCCATTGTTCTGCACCCCTCATGAATGGTACAGCTGTAATTTTCACATCCTGACCAAAAGTGTTTTTGCAGTTCCAGCCAGAATAGCACGGTCGCTGTGGAATGTCCATGTTCGAGACACATTGGCGGAAATGACAGTGGCACTGTTCATTAGCAGAGGTCCTATAATGCCTATGTTGAAAATTTCAGTGACAGTCCATACAATTAGTGTTGTATGAGCGCATGTTACAGTTTGCATGCACACTTGTGACTTTGTGCATTTGTAATATTTTCACCCACATGTTCAAAATTTTTCCACACCTCCTTATGAACAGTACAGCTGTCATTTTACATATCCCGCCTGAAATGTGTTTTCACATGTCCAGTGCAGAATCGCATGGTCGCCGTGCGTAAATCAGATTTCAGGGCAGTTTGAGGAAATGGCGTATGACACTGTTCATGAGAGAGAGGTCCTAAAATACCTATGTTGAAAATTTGGTGCTGAAAGTCCAGAAAATGACTGTGGTAAGCTAACATTGTACAGTTTCAAGCAGCCTTGTAACTTTGTACATTTGCAATATTTTCATGCCACATTTTCACCACTGGCATTTGTGCACTTCTTATCAACATTACAGCTGCCATTTTTCACAGCTGCCCAAAATGCATTCCTTCAACTGTGGTGCACAATGGCGTGCTCGCTGTGAAAATCACCCTTGGGACACATTAACAAAATCACAGTGCCGCTGTTCATGTGGGAGGTTCTGAAATATTTGTGTTGGAAAATGTGCTTAAAAACTCCTGCAGTAATTGGTTGTGACGCCTGCGCAGTTTGTATGCATGTTCATTGCTTCACCAATATATCATATTGCCACCCAGATTTTCAGTGTTGCCATTTTTACGCCTCCTCATGAACAGTCAGTTGTCATTCTCCACATCCTCCCAAAACTGTGTTTTCATCCCTCCGTCACCAAATGCCACAGCCGCTGTAAACCACCTTCAGCTAACAAAGTGATTGTGCCGTTAGAGGTGGCCTGACAAGCAGCCCATGTTGAACATGTAGAGTGAAACTACCACTACATGCTACGGTGTTAGGGTTTCCAACTGCAACATCCCACCCGTACAGATTGACAGGCATCAGGCTGTTACTTGGATCATCAGATGTAATGCTCACGCCATTCCACCCCTCGCCCACCCTGCAGCCACTGACAGACATTGTGGTGTGTCTTGCACTGTTCTGTCGTAAACTTCACCACACACTCCTATACTGCACCCACGTCATATTATTTTCTTATGGAATGGGGTAAGTATATGCCCAAAGACCCTAAAGCACACCATGACACTTGTCAGTGTCTACAGGGTAGGGTGAGGTACAATGACATGAGCATTATACCTGACGACCCAAAGGCACACCCCACTGTCTGTCGCTCTCTACAGGGTGGTGGGGTTGGCACCACTAATACTTCACTGCCATTCCTATAATGCGCCTCTAGTTCAGCCATTGCCAATGCCAATGCCAGCTGACAACATTCGCATTGACAATGCTTGTTTTGTTCTGCAACAGTCTCTTTACCAATAGACTGCTATATTGCATGCAGACACTTTTCAAGTTGAAAAAGTTACATTCCTGACAGTTGTAATACAGTGGACCCAACCAGGCTACATTTAGAGGTAGTTTGTGCTTAGTAGCACTTCATTTGATATCCTTTCTTATCAATTTAGTCTTTCCATATGCACTTGCTTACTTTTCATTATCTGATTCTCAAAACTGGGCATACCACTGGGGACTATGATGGCACACAATATTTCTACTGTCCCAATCCCATCTCCAGCGTGGCCTTTCCTTTTACTTTCTCCACCGGGGAAGCATCTACAAAACATGGAGCATTGTCTTTACTTCAAGGTCTTACAGTCAAAATGGTGTTCCATAGCAAGAACCGAACCAACAAGACCTTCCCGACATCCAATCACTGATACCACATGACCAGAATGGCTTCCTAGGAATTCTGTGTGTTGATCTGGAACCAACAGCACCTCCACACATGCAGAGATTCCTGGTTCTGACTGCCTTGACCCAGGGACTGCTGCTTGTGCCACATGGAGCACCTGGTCAGTTTGCCACCTGCAGGGGACCCAATCAACCATTCTTCACATGGACCTTTCTCTGACTCAAAGGCTCCCAACCTGAGGGTCCCAACACTGTAGTGGCCCCAGCCAGGGGAAAAAGGGGTGTTCTGCCACCACTATGCCGGCAAAGTCCAGGCTGCCATCTCTGAACTGTTCCCCAGGCCCAAACTGCCAGAGCAGGCCCACCTCACAGGACACACACTGATCAAAGAGGCTGCACTCACCCACGGGCAAGACTACTTCAAATACAGGGCCACCAATGGTGCTTACTTCTACTGAGGTGCCAGAGATCATTTGAGAGCCTTCCTTCTTTCCTCTTAGAGGCTCTCGGCTCCAAATGCACTGACAGGCTCCAAACCTACTCCATTGCTCTTTTCTGATTTCATGCTCTACTGGCCAGAACTGCCACACTTCTCATATGTGGATTCGAGGAGCAGGGCTAGGGTGGCAAGCGCCCACCCCACCCCACTGAGGCCCTAACAGAACTCAGAGGGACAACCTTCCAACTTCTGTCTCTTCTTCTGGAAGCCTACTGAAATCTCATATCTCTCTATTTATACCCTCTAGAGATGGGGCCCTGCCTGCAGCAAGCAAGCCCAAATCCCAGACCTACTGGCACCACAAGCTCCTTCCTGCCTAGCTACACCTAACAACCAGCCTAACTGTACTTAGCAACCAAAGTTAACTAGTAAGCTCCCAGAGGCTGCTCAACTTTCTCCACACTGAAAATGTTCACCACCTGGTGAATGCTAAGCAGTCCACACCACCAACCCCCAGTGGAGAAATATACGATCTCTCCCACCCTGCAAGGGTCAGAGAAACAAACTAGTTACCACCGGAATGGTGGAAAAAACATATAATTTGAATTGGACCTAACTTAACCTGCACTTTAACATTTTAACTGGGGTATACTGGTGGCCCACCCGCTGATTCCATGGTCACCTGCCAGGTACTACAGCGGGCACCCTCCGCCTATTAACATAATAACCTTCACACACTGACTTGACATTTAAATTAAAGAGAAAGTGCCCTGCCAGAATAGAATCTTAAGATGCACACCCAACTACTAAGCACCCCAAACACATTGATATAAGGACTAGACTTCTCATTTTCAACCTTGTCCCAGGGAGGGGATACAGATGGATGCCAACTGACACAGAACCAGATTAAGCTGTTGGTGGTATTTTAGTGAATGGGGGAAATTTGGCCAGGACACTGGGGAAATTCCCTATCTCTTCCAGTTTGGGAACTCTTGGTCCATCTTGGGAGATGGCCAGTCCAGAGATGCAGGAGGAGAGGATGGAAGTGTGGGAGACTGGGAGTGGGTCTCCTTCCAGTCTCAGCAACTCAGGAGATCGAGATATTTTTGTTGCAGCTGGCTTACCTGAAGGAAATAATGGTGCAGAGAAACAGGCTGCAATGGAGGTTATGGAACAGCAAAGGATCATGGAAAATATTTCACCAGATGATGCAGAGGTAAATGGAAGGATATGTAATACTACAAGCCCTGTTAGGGCTGAAGAGGAAAAGTACAGTTTGGGCTAACTGCAACTTATGGCAGAGATCGAGAATCCAAAGCTATGGCAAAAAGCACTGCGGATCTGATGAGTCAGGCCCTCCTGGTAACGCAACCTTGGTTACCAGCACTAGGAAGGGCACAGACTTGAAAGTTAACTTGACACCGGCAACTTACAAATGGTCTTTCAAACCTTGAACACAGACCAAACAGAGGCAACTGTTTTTTCATTTTCGGCATGTGCAGAGGAGATGCGGAAGAGAAAAAGAAGCATTAAAAAGACAAAACATCCTGGGCAGATCGATCGTAACATCTGGTGGATAGCAATAAACCTTGGACCATGGAAAACGCCCTGCAAGCTGCAAGCTGGATAGTGTCTCTCACATTGGGGAACTGGATCTCGGAGGTTCTAGCCAATCAAAATACCTGGTATGAACATTACCTCAACCTCATCCAAAATAATACAGGTGAAACCATAAACACTGTTAAAAACTCTGACTATGACAAATAAAATTTAACAGAAGATGTAAATGATAAAATAATGTCAAGACTATGGTTGAACAGAACTCCCTCAGTATATTCCAGAGGTCTAGCTTTGACACAAAACCCTGTTCTAAATATGAACACTGAAAATAGCAATGACCAAACTGAAATGGAGTCACCAACTCAAGAAGAGTATATAAGAGACCAAAATACAGATACTTCCAAAGGTAATAGAGAACCCCTACCCCCCCCTGGATCATTTTCAGTCCCACCCAGAAATGCAAGGCCATATAAATCTTTGTTCCATACCCCTACAACAGGCTACCAGATGCTACGATTTTTTTTTAATTTATTAAATTTTGATGACCGGGTAGGCCTGCTGCACCTTGAAGGTCCCTTTTTCAGGGGCGACCCAGGAGTTGTATTACAAAGTAAGATACAGAGAAAAGGCAGTTGATTACAAGATTTAGACAGTGATCTTGCAGGTTACAATCATATATATCATTTACAGTACATTAGGTATACTTGGTATTGTTGGTGCAGCCTAGGCTAGTACTATAGATGTTGAAGTGATTAGAGACAGTGCAATTGCTAAGGCTGCCAGTGCTAAGGTTCCCAATGTGAGGCGCTGGATTAGTAGGGGGGTATCAGGTGCTGTAACAATGGCAAGTAACAATGCTATCTATTTAATTTATAAAGGGGCATGGATAAGTTTCGGATAGACTATATGTGGCAAGAACTTTACTTAAAGATAGCATGAAGTTTAATACTACAGAAATATACAGGCTGATACAAGTATCAAGTGAAAACACAGTTGATGTGAGTTTCAAGTTGAATAATGGCTCACAAAACCTCGGGGATCACCTGAAAACATCCTTTATAGACCCCATTTGATGTTATCCCAATGACCAAACCAGCACACAAAACTGTGAGTAATATTTCAGAGTGAAGGGGTGAGCATGTCAGACTTAATATATTCGCTAAAACAGAGATGTGAGGTTATGGAAATCCAGAAGCAATATTTGATTCAGAGGACATCTGCACTGGAGGTTGAATAAAAGTACTGTTGAGATCAAGTCACACAGGCCTGCAACACCTACCTATCTGTTTTTGGTAGGGCGGACCGTGGAGTATTTACGTGGACCAACCCAAGGCCTGCTATAGATGTGGCTCCATGAGGCATTTAAGTAGCTCTTGCGATCAGTTAAAATGTGCTTTATGTAATATGTTGGGTCATGCTAGCAACCATTGCAGAAATTAATCAGTTTGCAACTTATGTGAAGCTAGGGACACACATACCATAAGTGACAGTGGGCAGCCCACAAAAATAATGAAACTGACAAGGAAGAACAAGAACTATTAGTGACAAATGCACAGAGGGCACACTCATATAAAGTGCCAAGGCACCATACCGAATCATTCACAAATCTGGACTGTCATATGGTATGGCTGCACGCCCATTAGGCTCTTTCTCTGCACCATGGGCATGCAGCCCTACTGGGCTGTCAGTGGCGGTGTGGGCGGCAGGCGGGAGTGATGCTGCCACCCCGGCTGTGGGGGGCAGGGTGGTGGGGCTTTGTGGGTGGGTGGGAGGCGGGGACACTAGCCACCAGGGCAATGTTGGGGGATTTGTGCAGCATTTACATCCCGCGATCGGGATGTGCCACTAGACCACCAGGGATGATTTCGAGGGGGATTTACACTACTGCCCGTGATCGGGCTTTTGGTCCACTGGACCACGAGGGATACATTCGGGAGCTACATTGCTACCCGCGATTGGGCTGGTGGGTGGGGATTAAACTATGCCCACGATCGGGCCAGTGGGGGTGGTGGTGGGATTTACAGTCAGCTGCCCGCGATCGGCTGCAGGGGGGCACAGGGACTGGGTTGGGGCCAGCCACAGGTGGCAGCTGCTGTGTTGAGCCCTGCAATGCAGCAGCTCACCTGTGGGTGGATCTCAACTTGAGCCTTTTTTTTGGCTCAAAGTTGTGCAGGTGCAGGTTGGGGTTGCACCTGCACAACTCTGCACAGCCCTGCTGAATATCGGGCTGTGCAGTTTATGCATGGTTCCTCCTCCAGTTCAGCGTGCATTCATTTGCATTGCGCTGTTGCTCAGCATGTTTTCTGTGGCGCAACTGCCTCCTGCTGAATATGGCAGAATGGAGCAAGTTCGGACTTGTGTAGGCAAGACCTATTCGCATGGCGCAACCCTTTGAATATCCGGCCCCTGTACCTACCAATTAGCAAGGCGGATTAAACATGGTAAATCCAATTTTATTTTTATACAATGTTTATCTCAGTTAATCTGAGGCCTGCATTATTACAAAACATACAAAATTGATAAAACTTTTTCTTAGAGCACATCTGAGTGGTTCAAGAAATGGAAGGATGGGAATTTAAAGTTATAAAAAAGTCATTCAGGTCCCAGTATATACAAGAGAGATATTTGTCAAAATGAAAAGTTGGGGAAGAACTGGTCAGATTGTGCTATTAAAACAAATAAATAATTATACTCTGAGATATTGGAAACACATTTTTTGAAAGGCTGGGCCTTTGGTGCACTGGACGAGCAGCCAGTCACTCCCACTTCCTGAGCTGTATAAGCAGTTCCTCTCAGCCTCTTTCTGAAGCACTTTTCTTTGCAGATGGAGGCTCTGTCGGTCTGTCCTTTGTTGCTGACCGGGCCTACTGGGGTCCCCATTTGGATTCTGCCAGTTTTCTGTTGGACTTCTTGTCTTTCTGTTTGGTTTATATTTTGCTTCCAGCTGTGTGCTTCTCTGTTTCCTGTTCTCCTCTGTTTCAGTGTCTTGTTTTGTCTTCTCTTTGGGGGCTTTTGCTTAAACTCCTTGTGCATTGCACTCTAGAGCTCATGTTATTGCTACCAGTACTCATGTATTCCACATAATTGTTTTCACCTAACCTCGGCCTTCTCTGTCATTAAGTCCATAGAACTCCATACTGAACCACTACATGATTGTACTGCTGCAAGCATTGCTGCTGTGCTCTGCATTGCCCCTGAACTAGACTGAGCTTTTACACTAACACTAAGAAAGCCATTGTTGTTGATTTCATATATTGCTTCCTTCCATTGTTCCCTGTTCATTACAATTATTACACCTCCAAGCTGTTTTATGTTTGTACACTGCTGTTATACTCTGAGGTCAGCTAAGCTACTGCTGATGCTGTAAACTAGCTTCCATATGTACATGAGGTTCTCGACCTCTTCCATTACTTTCTTGTTTTTCTGATGGCAGGGACTTGGAAGTGTTTGGAGAGTCGTGGCCCTGTGTGACTAATTACTTATGTTCTAAAAATACTGCTTTTGCTACTGAAGCGCCTCAGAGTATTTATCACTTTCATTGACTTTTGAATGTCTGGCTGGCTTGCCCACTATCATGAGTGCTGATTCTCCACCTACATTCAGGTCCCCCTATTGCTACTATATTTTGCAGACCTACGTGCAGGTCTGACTATTCTATTGCTTAATGACCTACATGCAGGTCCGACTATTGCTACCCTGCTCTTACCGAACTACTCTGTCTTACAGAACTACATGCAAGTCCATTCTGCTTAAGTAATCATTGCTTAATGCTCCTTGCCATCTGCCCTCTACAAGGTCTCAACACTCAATGCTCCTTCAACTCCTCATTAGTTTCTGGGGCATGTCAGCCATACCATTCTGGCACAGGGCTCCCCTGCAGCCAATGGTCTCGCTCTGCACCCAGAGTCCACAGCTTGAGCATGTGAAGCTTGGGGTGGGGTCCTCTCCACCTGGCCGATAGCTGGGAATGTCCTCACTCCAGGTGAAGCTTCAGTCATCAACCGCATCGACGGCACCTCAAGTTGTAGAAATTAAGATTCAGCGGTGAAGGGTGGGGCTCTCATGGGGGCATCTTTAGCTGCCGAGCTGGCTTGAGGCACCCTTCACAGCTATTCTCCCATGACTGCCTCTGGTTCACCTGGTTTGTGTTTAGATTGGTAGGCCAGGTGAGTGCTCAGCAGTCATTGCTCTCCTCCTCCCGCCTTGGTTGTCCATTGTTGTAGAGTGGTGCTTGCAACCTTCCATGGCATTCCCATTAGAGGGATTGAGTGATTTCTCCAAATTGGAATATTTTCCACCTCATTTTAATTGGGTTTCCAAATCACAGTAGCAGAGCTGTCACTAAATAAAATATCCCAAAGCCTGGAAGGAAGGCGACCTAGGCCTTGGATCGCATGAGATTTCCTGCTCAAAGGGTATTTTATATCCTTCGGTTCCTCAGGTCATAACTGTTAGTTAGCGTAGTGTTTCCTATTTCCTTCATTAGGATCCACTGTTGGATGGAGGGGATGGTTTCCTACTGCTGTTCCTCTCTTTAGGAGGCCCCTCATTCCCTATGGAAACCCATCAAACTTATGCCATTGCTAACCCGCACATTTCATTCGCTATCAAGCTGCCTGATGTTTTATCTATTCCTAAGTCTCTCATCTACTGATTGCTTACATGCTTTGTACTACTACATTTCTTTTGGGGATCCTTCCTAAGGTACCGTTTGCCAAGGGAATCGTCCCTCAGTACCTCTAGGGATGAAATCCTCTTAGAAGGTTCCTTGCCTGTTGGTACCCTACAGGGTTGTAATTTCTCTGGAATAGAGAGTGCAAACAGTCAAACCTAAGTAACACAGTTGCATAGGCATAACACTATACTGGCTGCATGGGCCATTGAACTGGAAGGCTGGGCCTTTGGTTCAATTGATGAGAAGCCAGCCACTTCCACTCCTGAGCTATATAAGCAGTTCCTCTCAGCCTCCTTCTGAAGCATTTTTCTTTACCCTGCCATCCTCCCTCCTCCTCCAGCAGTAGCACCTCTGTCCTTGGGATCCTTTCTATGTACCTTAGCCGGGGAATCATCGCACTGCACCTCTAGGGGTGAAACCCTCTTAGAGGGTTCCTTTTCTTGGTACCTACGGGTGGTAATTCCTCTGGAACAGAGAGAGCGTAATGGCCAAACCTAAGTAACACAGTTGCACAAGCATAACATTATACTGGCTGAGAGGGCCATTGAATCAGAAGAAAATGTATTCCTTTGTGTTGTCCAGTTATACAATTACCTGCTTTTAAAAAAGTATTAATAGAAAAATAATTCCTCCCAAATGAAGGATGTACATTGGCTATGCTGCCATGGAAAACTAAATATTAAGGCAAATCAGAAGTACAAGCAGCTAGAAGAGAAGTTGTGTTCAAGACCAATGTGTATTCAACAGCTAGAAACTACGAGTCATTTATTCATTACCTGTTCCTACATAAAATACTTTTGGTTATATGCTGCAGGTAAATGGAAAGAACAGATATTTGCATTTATGAATGATGAGGTTTTGATACATGGGCTTTACACAGGTGGATGGGTAAATGGGATACAAGCACACTAAATGTAGTAATGACTGTATGTAAATGGTACATTTGGAATATTAGGTGCCTCTCACACTACAACAAAAACTATTGCATACCCAGAACTGCTACAGAAAATAATGCAAGAATTAAAAATATGTATCTGATGAAAATGAAAATCAAGACTGGATGGAACTGAATAGGGTATGGAGAAATATGCCATGAGTACTCGACTCAGACTTTTCTATTACTTGAATGTATGAAGCAGTTCTGTAATAATAAAGACTGTAAATAAGGTAATACACATGGGAAAAATAGGAAAAAGTAAATAAGTTTATTCAGCACATTTTGGGGAGAAATGGGGGTGCATAAGGTGTTCATATGTATGTTATAATGGAATTCTCTATTTTGATTGTATGATTTCAACAAAAAGCAAATTCCTGCTCTTTTCAAGAAGTGCCATGGGATCCTTCCTCCTCTCTTCCCCACCCTGGTGCCCACCCTCTTATTCCCCAACCCACCCACAGCTTCCCCCATCACCTCCTCAGAGGTGCTTTGTACCCTTAGATCCTTAAGCTCCAGCTAATAAAGTCTGGATGGGATTAACCCCATCCTCCTAAAATCTCCACTAATGCCATAGTCCATCCAATTACTCACATCTTTAACCTCTCCTCACCTCTTGCTTCTTGCCAAAGAGCTGGAAGTTAGCAAAAGTCATCCCCTTCACAAAGTGGGTGACACCTCCTTCCTGGCAAATACAGATCTATCTTTCTCCTTCCCTCCTTCTCCAAAATTCTGGAATCCTCATCTCAAAAGACAAAACCAATTCCTTGCCTCCAATGACATCTTGTCACCATTCCAAGCTGATCTCCTTCGCCTCTACTCCACTTCCTCCTCCCTTCCTCATCTCACCAGCCACATACACTCAGCCACAGATAAGGATCGCTTGCCATATTTATAGATCTGGCCAAGACCTCTGATTCTGTGGCTCACAAACTACTCCTTGAATACCTCTTAGCTATAGGACTATCCCCAACCTCTACTGAATGGTTCAAGGTCTATTTAACCGATAGGTGTGAATTTGTTCAGCTAGGGCATACCAAATCTTCTCCTCTTTCCATCTTGGCCATGCCTTAGGGGTCAATCCTTGGTCCTACCCTATTCTCAATCTTCATAAACAATCTCCCTCTGCCTGTTCAGTCTCACACATTCAAATGTATGCTGATGATGCCATTATCTTTGCTTCTGGCCTCTCTCTAGCCCAGGTCAAATCCATCCTCAAAGCTGACTTCATGAATACCCTAAAGTGGCTGCAGGACAAATCACTTAAATACAACACTAAGAAAATGGTCGCCATGACTTTTGGCTCCACTCAGAAATGAGCCAAAATAACAACTCCCACCTTATACCCCTTGATGGCTCCACAATTACAGTAATCAAGTCATATGAATACCTAGGAGTTTGGCTGGACCCCAGATTATACTTCTCCCTTTACCTGGATAACAAATACAGCAAACTACGTCCAAAATTAGGAATGCTCTATAGGTACAAGGACAGTCTCTTCCTCCCCATCAGGAGGAAATGGTCTCTAAATGTATCCTCCTCATTTGATTATGCTGATGTGGTTTATAGCTCAGAGCCACAATCCTCCTCACCAAATTAGACCTACTATTTAATGCCTTTTGCAGATTTGCCTCGAACCTCTCGTATCGCACCACCACTGTCTCCTTTACCAATCCGTTTTTTACTGTCACTTAATGACCACCGCCTGGCACATTGCGCTACCTTTGTTGTTAAGTACTGGTTCAATACCTTCCTCCAACCTCTCCTCCTTACTAGCCCCTGCTCCTAGTACAGGCTACTCCTGCACTCCTGTGACCACCGCTTTCATCTTGATCACACCTGCTCACACTCCGTACACTAGCCTTTGCCCATAAGTTCTCTGCTCTATGGAACACTCTTCCCTTACTGTACATGACTTACCAACTGCGCAATCCATCAAAAAGTACTTCAAGCATCTCCACCTCCCCTTGCCTCTGATTTCACCCTCCTTGAATGCTATACACTACATCCATTCTGACCCTTCCCTTTTTCCTGCTGCTCTTGCTCCACGTATATAATTTCCATATATAATCTTGCTCATCTCATGAATGTATATAAATGTATATCTATATTTTGTGTATATTATTGCACAATACCTGTGCTCTCGTGATCTGTCTCAGTACACCAGCCGTTTTTGCTAGCTTATGTATTGTTTCTCCTAGTATTCAACTGCCCGCTGGCAGATATATTGTTAGGTCCTACTTCTGTGCATGTTATTTATTCACTGTATATTTTCATGCACGCTTGCTCATCTCATGAATGTATATTTATTTATTTATTGATTGAATTTTGTTGACCGGTAGGCCCACTGGGCCCCGGAGGTCCCTTTTCAGGGGCGACCTGGGGTAAAAAATAACATACAGGTAAACAGAACAGTAAAAGCAGGTAAGCAGAGCTGTAAAAATAACATACAGGTAAACAGACAGTACAAGCAGGTAAGCAGAGCTGTAAACTTGCGTAAATACCAAATGGTTTAACAGTGATAACACACATAAGGCAAATTCCATACTGTAAAACTGTGAAAGACTTAATGGCATTTACAGTACGAAAAGGTGGAGAGGGAGGAGGGGCTGGCATAAGGTCAGTTCCTTATGCATTGGCAAGTGCTCCTGATGAGCAGGTGTGCTTTGAGCTAAGACCAGAAGCAGGGCGCGACCTGCCTCCCAAACCTCCAGTGGGAGTTTGTTCCAGTGGGAAGGGGCTGTAAAGCAAGGGACCTGGACCCAGCTTTAGTCTTTGTTTTGGGGACCACAAGGAGGTTTTGTCCTGAGGAATGGAGACTCCTCAGGTTGGTTTTGACATTAACTAGTCCTTTGAGACTAGGGGAAGGTAAGGGCCCCAGAAGCTTAAAAGCGAGACATAGTGTGGGGTAGATGAGGTGGGCTTCCAATGACGGCCAGCTGAACTTGGATTGAGCCTCGCAGTGGTGTGTCCTAGGGTGTGATAATGTGGCAAATTGGACAATCTTATTGTATAAGGTCTGGAGCCTGCCAAGTTCGTAGAGGCCACGCCTTGAAGAACAGGTGCCGCATAAGTGAGCTTAGGAGAAGGACGCTAGTTGTGATGGCAACTCTGGCTTCAGGGATAATCTGGTCCTTTATTCTGTAGAGGATACCGAGTTTTCCATGTATGGCTTTGGTGAGTTGGTCTACATGATTTTTAGGGTGAAGCCTTGGTCCAAGGTTAGCCCTAGGTATTTAGTGGAGGTAACCACCTCAAGTTTATCACCCTCTGGACTGCAGCTGAAGGAGCAGCGACCTCTCTGTTCCCAAGGATCTGGGCCCGAACAACATCGCTTTAGTTTTACTGGTATTTAATACCATTTTGTTCCGAGTGAGCCAGTCCTCCATCTGAAGAATGTCCTCTTGGAGGGCATTCCCCAGTTCTCCTAAGTTAGAGAGGCTCAGAAATGACAGCATCATCCGTGTATTGGATGATGCTGCTGCTCAAATGTAAGTGCAGATCGCTTTATAAACAAAGTGAAGAAAGGGGACCAAGTATTGACCCTGAGGTACTCCTACTTTGAGCGGTGCAGACTGGGAGACATAGTCCTTCCACTTGACCCTCTGGGTCCGGCCCATGAGGTAACTAGCAAACCATCCTAGGGCATGTGCGCCATGTAAAGAGCGCACATTTTTGTAAAAGGAGGTTGTGGTTTACTAGGTCAAATGCTTTAGACAGGTCCATGAAGATCACAGGCTTGTGCTGACCCCTGAGTCATTATTGCCCAGGATATCAGCCGAAAATTTGGTTAGTGCAGTGTCCATCCCATGCTTGGCTCTGAAGCCGTACTGCAATGAAGAGATTACCTGGTGTGTTTCCAGATATTCGCGTAGTTGAGAGTAGACAAGCTTCTCTTGTAATTTTGCTATTAGGACAACAAGGAGATAGGCCTGTAGTTCCCAATAGGCTCGGTGGACCCTCCCTTGTGAATGGGGATCACTAGGGCCTGCTTCCATGGCTCAGGGACAGACCCTCCATAAAGGACCAGTTTATCAGCCAGGTTAGGGGCTTGGCTAATGATGGGCGCCTCCTTGAGGATTCGAGTCTGGATCCCATCGGGCCCCTGGTGCCTCTCGCCCGCAGGGATTTAAGGATGAGCAGAACCTCCTTTCCCTAACCAGCCACAGATGAAACAGAGGGCAGTCTAGTTCAAGGGCAGGTGCCTGTTAGGTTCGTTCTTGTTATCTAAGGGACCCACCTTTGTACGCATCCAGGTTTGTGAAGAAACTGCTTAGGGCCTCTTCGATGAGAGGCGCTCTTGAGTACTTGCCCGTTCACCAGGATAGAGCCGTTGTTGATTTCATACCTCCTTTTAGGAGTTCATTAATGTGTGACCAGAAGTATCTAGGGTTTCCAGGTTAGCTTTTGGAGATTGGTGATATATTCCTTCTTAGCTTTCTTTATGGCCAGTTTGCATTGGTTTCTGAGGGTTCTGTAGCTAGCAAAGTCCACTGGAAACTTAGATTTCTGAACTTTTTCCACGCTTTGTCCTGAGTAGACATCAGGGCTTTTAGTGGGGTGAGATCCACTTATAACAGCTACCTTTGACCCTATAGGTTTTCATAGGGCAACAAGGTCAGTGACTAAAAAATCTAAATAGGTCCAACTCAATTTGAAAAGGGTTGACCTTAGTAGTGGGGACAAAGCTCAAGCCTTTGGCTAGCACCTGTGTTTGGGTGGGTTAGCTGTATATTGGATAGATTTATGACCTCCAATTCGGACATTTTTAGAAAAATATATATAAAGATTTTTCAGTACAACAGAGGTCCTGCCCCTCTTTTGATGCAATAAGAGAAGAGACTCCTTCAAAAGCCTTCTTCCTATAATCCCCTCATTTGAACCATACTATTAATATGTTCTGTAATAGGTCTCTAATGATGTACACAAATTGATTACAAATGATAAGAATAAACCTCGTGTACAGAATGTTACTTTGGCTGAGAGACAAGCTATACAGGAATTAAAGAAATTGGATTCAGTAGTGATTAAACAGGCAGATAAGGGAGGTGCAGTGGTAGTGTGGGAAGTGATGACTATAATGAAGAGGCCATGAGGCAACTTAGTAATCAAGAATACTATAAGAAGATCAATAGAGATCTGGGTGAGCTCATTAAAAACAAAGCCGATGCATTAATTGAGTCTGGTTTTGCATCAGTGAAATCACAAAAAGAAGTTGATTTCCTTAAAATATCTAGCCCCAAGATGCCTGTTCTTTACTTTCTGCCAAAAGTACATAAAGGGTGCTACTAGTGACAGGTAGACCTATTGTTTCAGCAAATGAGTCAGTTACTGAAAATATGTCTAAATATGTGGATTTTTTGCACAAAATTCGTCCCTAACCTTCAGTCATATATAAAAGATACAAAGGATGCTTTATTGATGCTTCATGATGTCATTGTCTCTGAGTCTGATATATTGGTTACAATAGATGTGGAAAGCTTATATTCCAATATACCCCATGAGGGTGGTCTACAGTCTCTATCTTGACACCTAGCTTTGAGGCAAAAAAAGAAACCAAGTTCTGGTTTTGTGTTGGAGCTTGCAAGATTTGTACTGGAACAGAATTATTTCTGGTATAATGGCTCCTTTTATATTCAAATAAAGGGGACTGCAATGGGCACTACTTTTGCTCCTAGTTTAGCGAATTTATACATGGGGAATGGGAGGAGACCAACATCTACAATCCTCTAATATCATTTTTTGAAATATATCAAGCTGTGGAAGCATTATATAGATGATTGCTTAATGGTCTGGACTGGTTCCGATGCTGAGTTGGAACATTTTATTGAATACATAAACCACACCAGCATGCATCTGAAGTTTACACATGTTAAAAGTGACAAAAGCATTCCCTTTTAGATGTCTTGATAGAGAAGAAGGATGAGAGACTTTCAACCAAATTGTATAGAAAACCTATGTCTAGGAATACCCTGCTACGTTCTGATAGCTGCCATCCTCGTTCTGTGATTAATAATATTCCCAAAGGACAGTATATTAGAGCTAAACGCATTTGCTCAGACAATAGATCTTATGTAGAAGCAAAAAGGCGATCACAGGTAGATTTATAACAAGAGGCTATGAACCAGGAGTTTTGTTGAACAGCATACAACTTGTTAATAACATTGAGAGAGAGAATTGCTAAATCCTAATGTACATAATAAAAGTGAAGTGGACAGATTAATTTTATCACTGAATTTAATCATTTGGCACCTAAAATAGGTAATGTTATCCATAAACATTGGAACATCATCAATTCTGATTTGAGATTGAAACAAATAGGTCAGAATCGTCCATTGATTTCATATACCAAGGGACAGAATTTAAAGGATTCACTGGTCCATTCCTTTATTCCGTAAAAAGAAAAACAAGATTGATTGCCTTCCTTCCGAAAGGAAATTATCATTGTGGAAGATGTGTACACTGTTCTAACACGCCTGATGTAAAAACTTTCATCATCCAAGATCTGGTAAAAGTTATGAGATTAAATCATTTATAAATTGCAATACTCAGGAGTCATCTATATGTTAATTTGTCCTTGTTGATTATGCTATGTGGGCCAAACTAAAAGAAATCTAAAACTGAGAATTGGTGAGCACAAGGGAGCCATTAGAAATGCAATATGGATTATGCTATGGCTCGACATTATCATGAAGCCAAACATGGGTCTCCGCCACATTGAGATTTATTGGTTTGGAGAAGGTGGAAGCTGGACTTAGAGGTGGAGATTTGAATTTAAAGATTTTGCAAAGAGAAGCCTTCTGGATCTTTGAATTAAGTGCTATGGTCCCTTTTGGTTTAAACGACGAACTTCCTATACATAGTTATTTATAGTTATTCACAGGTATTAGTAGCATTTGTGGACATGACCTGTTTCATGCTCTGTCCACAAGTTGGGAGGTATGACTTTCTGGCTCTAACTCCCTTTGGGTGTGTTCTTATTTTAATGTTCATTATTTCAGTAGTTTATTCAATCTTTTGTCTTTTCACTATATTGTTATGGGTATATGGTGGCACTTTTTGTAGCATTCATGGCTATGACTTTTCGTGCTCTAGCCATGATCAGCGAGGATTATGACTTTTCTGGCTCTTTTCCTCTTGTGTAAGATTATGCAGTTTTTGGATTTTGATAATCTGATTTATTGTTATTTTGTTTTATTAGATGTAGGTTTATGGAGGTATTTGGTGCATCTTTTGGATCTGTCCCTTTAAGATTTTTCTGTATTTAAGGGGTCATTGTGCACCCAATCCATGCTCTGATGAAGACGTTTTAGTCGACATCGCAGTTGCTATCGGTCTCGGACGTTTTGTTGTCTCTTCCGGTGTCGGTTTCGAGCAGCGTTTTGGCTTTATTTCTGCACCACAAGTTTGCGATTGACCAGTTCATCAGCCCGTTGAGTAGGGTGGTATGTTATTTAGTTTGCATTTTTTTTGTGAAGCATTTCATTGTGGTATGCATTCTGCGTTAGACGCTTTGTTTTTGCCACTGTGTGTAGGCGTTCTATGCTTCACCATCTCTGCATTTTTGAACGGTCAACGATACATTTTGGTGCTTGACATTTTCCTTTCTGCTCCTCCTCGCTTGACTGGTGAGGCTATGTGCTGTATGCGACTTCGACACCCGTGTACATACAAAGTTTTGTAGTGTGAATAACTCTGTATTTTTGGTAACAAAGCTTAAATGAGTTTATAGCCCTTTTTTGCTGACCCCGCTGCTTGTTTTACAATATCCTGTTTCGATTCCTGGGGTATTCTGTGCATTTCTCTGTCTTTTGAGACTCCACGGTCCTTAAGGTTTTCTTTGGACCTTGTTTGTTTTTCTTAGAAGATTAGATTTGTTTCAGCAAGTTTAAAACTAACCAAGGTTAACAGTACAAAGAGTCCTTAGGCACCGGGACAGTAGGAGACAGAAAGAGTCAGGTTAAGTTTGTTACCTTAGGAGATTAATGCAAAAGTCAGGCAAAATTGTCCAGCAGGAGAACACTACATAGAGGTTAGACTAGCTAATTTGAGAGAGCTCAGTCACAGGGGGAAACCGGCACACTCAATGTACCTGGCATGAGGAAGTTACTCGAGGAAAGTCTAGCACTTTTGAGAAGCTGAATATCGAGGAAAAGCAGGGCACACACAGAATCTGGCCGCGGCAGGAGAGAGAGCCAGGGAGAAACACGGCAGGAAGTCATAGCAGACTAGCGTGGCTTGAAGAGTGTTGAGCTGGTGACGTGTGAAGGTAGCTCCTCCAGTGGAGTGAGTATGGGAATTGGATTGGGGAGAGATAGAGCCTGGGCAGGGCTACGACCTGAAAGCAACCTATTGGCTCACCACTACCACAGGGCGGGTGGACGGGAAATTCAAAACCGCAAGGAGCTAGATCTTCCCTCCGCTTGCTGGCTTGTATTGTGGAGCTGGCAGAAGATCCAGGGAGGTCCGCCTGGCTTTGTGGAGCTGCTGGCGCCTCGACCCTGGCAAATGAAGCGATCAAAGGGGGCCCGATGCAGCCAGTCGCCCACCCACCCCAGTCCGTTGCAGGAGTCCGTATATAAATGTATATTTATATTTTTGTATATTGTACCTTTTCCTTCTCCGGCTGGCATCTGGAAATGAGCTTCAGCTCAGTATGCCTTTCCCAGTTACTAGCCTTTAAATTGATTCAGTCTTAAACATCCACCTGAAGAGGCAGATAACCAACATCCACCTGAACAGGTACATCTCATCCAAAAGACGGCACCTTAGAATGTAAGACGCACTCATGTTGCACCACAGTGTCAATATTAAGATTTAACTCAGCATTGTGGGTTGGAACCCACAGCCTTTCGCTTTTCTGGCTTCAGAGGTGAGTGTGCAACCAAATGAGCCACCGACACCGCTTTGCTGACAGAGAAAGGAGAAGTGGCAGTGACAGTGGCTCAATAGGTTGCACACTGACCTCTGAGGCCAGAAAATTAGAAGGCTGTGGGTTCTATCCCCACACCAGGCATTAGGTAAAATCCCAATACTGACACTATTGTGCAGCATGAGGTGGTGCTACACTCCTGAGGTGCTGTCATCGGATGAGACATTAAACTGAGGTCCCATCTACCTGTTCAGGTGGATGTTAAAGATCCCTTGGCACTCCTTGAAAAAGTAGGGGAATCTTTGTTATAACTTTCAAAACATAAATTATAATGCATGTTATATTCACATGAAAAGTAATATTCAAATGAAATCATAACAACACAAATTAAGTATTTCATCATACCTCATAACCCCTTCCACTACAAATAAAGTAGTTGGGTTATTTTTATAATTTGTAAACAATAAAATGATGCAATACCTAGTTAAGAAAGATTGATGAAAAGGAATAACCATAAAATCTAAATCAAAATCAAACTCAAGACGAAATCACCCAACTGAATTAAATGTTCCAATACACATGATATCTATTTTACACAGCAGGAAAAGTAACCTATTGTAACCCTTACCCAGATATGGGTATAGATGTCTAGAAAACTTAAACTTAGCTGCACAAAAGGGCCACAAAACTGTGAGCAAAGTTGCTCCAGTGAACACCATGATACTCAATATATGTCTGTTATCGTCCCTCCTAAGTGGGAAACTGTAGAAGATTTTTGGTGAGTCATTTCACCTCTATAGCAATCATAGATGGAAACAAAGAACTAGCTTACTTACACCCTTGTTTTCAAGAAAACAGGGTCTACATCAGTGATCCAGTGAATTGCAATAGATCTCACTTAATCCAACTAATGGAACCCACCATGCATGAAATACCCTGGAGGCACAATACACTTCTTTGATGTTTGATTTCACAATTGCAGTTTCTATCATGCAAAACAATTGTTCCTCAGATATCTGCTGCTGTTGTATGGACAGTCTACATCTAACATTCCATATATGAAATTTGAAACACACTAAGAATAACCATAATGTAGTTTGATCATATTTCGCCACTGATGTGGGAGAATGCCTAATAACAGAATATCAGATGTCAGTCTATAACAGTAAGAACATGACCATTTATGATGGAGAACAGCCCAAAATGTTCTATTATAGGGACACTCAAAAATAAATGAGACACAGTTTTTACCTGCATAATACAAGAGGGCCTTGGACAGTAACATTCTTCCAACCTTTATGCTTCAAATTACCTTTAACATTTAATTTCTCATGTACTGACAGCTAAGTGACATCCCACATCTGTGGGGGTGTACGGGGAGGTGAACATTTTAGCTATACAAGCTAGCTCGTGTATGGGACAGGTCTCAAACTGGGTTCTTTCTTCAAAAACATACTCATAATATATTTATATAAGTCCTGACTGGGAACTGTCATGATTTCATATCTGGTAAGAAGCCACAGTTTAATTTTTCCAAAACAATGTCAAAGGACAGGGACAACCCCCTCCCCAAGGGCTCTGTTTTGGGATTTGAAAAGAGGGGAAATTGTTTATTCATAATATACTGTAGCATCAAATCAATTATTTACATCAGTACAGGATCACAACAAATTAATATACATA
The DNA here is from genome assembly GCA_016271365.2 of Neoceratodus forsteri. Taxonomy (NCBI): domain Eukaryota; kingdom Metazoa; phylum Chordata; order Ceratodontiformes; family Ceratodontidae; genus Neoceratodus; species Neoceratodus forsteri. The sequence goes on along the minus strand of CM028138.1, from coordinate 761,640,967 downwards.
TACATAACGTGAAACAGTAATCAAAATAAGATATTTTAGTCATACAGTAACGGTCACTTATTATAGTCTAAATCCATAAACAAAAAAAGAATTAAAGGAAAAAGCAAACCAGACAATACCCCCCACACACACACACTGTTTTCTGAAGGAAACCAACCTAAAATACATCAGTGTCCTCCAAAATATCAACATACCACCCTCCTCATTTTCAAACGTAAGCTAACCTAAAATGTTAATAAATAAAACAATTAATTCAGTAACCATTCTATGGCATCACAATATAATTTTCACAGTGCTATAGTGAAAGTTCAGAGTTCTTCTGTATGAAGAAGCTTCAACTCCATTGTGATCATTGCAAGTAAGTCAATCGCTGTACTATCCTGTTGCTGAAGAATTAATCTATACCTGACAACCATATGCAGTATAAGCAACATGCTGTAATTACTGCATGTTCCTGGCATTGTACTTGTTCCATTGTGTGGGGAAAATCCCATAATATAAGCTATCTGGTGTGAGAAAGTCAAAACTATCAGTTTTCCATCTTTCGCTTAGTAAATCCCAGAAACTTAAAATATAAGGACAAGTAAAATAGCGAAGATCCATCATTTCAATTTGAGTGGCAAATGATTTTCTGGGGCAGTACCTGTCTTTTAATTCTTTATGTTTTTGGTTTCCTCAGTATTTATCCTGCCATGCACCCCAAGCCACATCGTGATCCCACATGCTGTTCGGTATTCCAACATCCAACAATACAGCTTTAATGTGATCTTGAAGTTTTTTGAAAATTGAGAAAATGAGTACTCCATAAAACAATTGAACATAATGTCACTATATAACAGTTTCCTAGGAAGTTTAACACTGCGGTATACAGTATGTTATCTCCCACTTTTAATATTATCAAAACAATCTCCCAATAAGTGGATAACCTTGGGGATCTTTTATTTTATGAAGAAAATATCCAACAGTCCACTCTTTGAGAATCCCTGCAATAGAAAAAGCAGTCCACGTAACCCATATCTGTTTACCACATCTCAATACTGGAACTATGTTCCCATATAGAAATAAAGAAAAGAAAACTATGGAATAGGCATGCCCATACCCCTTCTTTAATATCTTTATAGAGCAATTCCGTTTGATTGGGTTCAGCCTACTGCCCCAAAACAAGAACAGAAACATCCTAATAAGCTGGCCTCCATGTTATTCAGCAAGGAAAAACATAACTAATAAATAAAAATATGGGCATGAGGAAAGTTTTAATTATGTTAACTCGCTTTGTTTGCCCATACGCCATGAATTCCACCAAGTGACTTTTGTTTTCATTAAACAATGTTCCCAGTTATACTGGCATGCCTCCTGGCCTGAAGTATACCCATAGGATTTTACATGGTGTCCTGGACACTGAATCAGTGCCAGTTCAACTTTGTGTGTCTCAATGCTTTGAATATTTAAACATTAACTTTTGCCATATTCAATTTCGCACCCATTGTCCTTGTTAATTTCTGAGTAAAATACAAGATTGCTATGCAGACTGTCTACTGTCCATTAATAAACATAGGTCATCCGGCGTAATCAATGATTTTCACTTTAGGTGTATTCTTAGAATGAATTCCTTTAATAAGAGGTGAATCATGTATAATATGCACAAGGAGATTCAATGTAAGAATGTAAAGCAATGGGCTTAGGGGCAGCCCTGTCTAACCTCCCTTTCTATAGGACACCTATACCCTACCCAACCATTCTCATATGGTCTGACATATGCCAAAGCATAACACAGTTGTATCCAAAGAACAAAATCTTCAGGTATGCCATAGGAAGAAAGACATAGCCACAAATAGTCATGTGATACACTATTAAATGCTTTGGCTTGGTCAAGGCTAATCGCATAACCCCGAAGTCAGTCTGAGTGTCATTTCTACCTCCAGCAGCCATCATTTCTCATAATAAAAGTAGCACGTCAGTAGTTTTCTGCCAGGTACCGAACTAAATTGAGTAGGGTGTATTAAACATTCCAAAACCTTTGACAATCTATTACAAAGCAATTTAGCAAAGATGTTGAACTCATTGTTTAGTAAAGCTATAGGGCACCAATTATTTATATCTGATTGCTGACTTAATTTAAATTAAAAAATCATGAAAGCCGGCCTGGTGGTGCAGATGGTTGAGGTGCTGACACCTTACCCGACCACGCTGGCGATCTGGGTTCAGGAATGGACTCAGGGCGCTGGGGTCAGCTGGGGAAGGAGAGATTGAACATCTGGAGGACTCTCTCCTCTCCTGGGGTGGGATTAGGAGGCATCACTCTAGCGCCCCCCTAGTGGAGACTTGGGGCACTGCACTGACGCAATGTGGACCCAGAAAATGGAAACAGCTCCCGGACTACGGATGATGGCTGCTGCACTCCAAAACTGCCAAAGGCTCTCTAGGAAGCCGCCTCTCCACCTCAGATGCACCCTGAGGCCTAATTTAGAGTGTGCTGAGATCCCCTGACTAGTGCCTTTCCGCCGGAGAAGGGTTACGCTGGGATACCTCGGGGTTGGCTGTAATGTGAGGATGGAGGAGGTGGCTTGACTGAGGCAGTAGGGGTAAGTCGGGAACTGGCAGCCCAAAGGAGTGGGGATCGCTGGAGAACGAGGAGGGGAAAAAATCATGAGACCCTCGTGATATTTGGTTTGGCAATCTGTATTCTATTAAAAGGAATTATAGTCAGAGAGCAGTTCTGATGGCATAATGTCCCACAATAATTTATATTCTTCATCTGGTAGGCTGTCGGAGCCCAGTGACACATTGCTTTGCAGAGAGTGTATTATTACTTCCAACTCTTAGGCTGAAAAGGGAATGTCAAGGGTATAGCCTGAGAGGAACTTAGCTGTGGCAAACTGCAGCTGTGACTAAGTCTGTCATGAATTTCATTCAAGGAATGGGTGCTCAAACATTTCCATAACATGAGTTTCTAAAGCTCATTATTCTAGTATTGTCAGTATATTTGACACCTGGGTGGGGGGGCATAAATATACTATGTGTATTTTCATAACTCTATACTGACAATCAGCACAGGGATTTCTTCGTTCTTTTTCCTGGGTCCCAAAATGTTGCTATTTTCTAATGATTTTAATCAGCTGTATTGATATGAAACCATCTCATGTTTCACCAGATTAATTTCCTCCACTTGGTCTATTTTCTGATCATTGTTTTGTGAAATCAGAGCAGTGAGGTGTTTATGCAGTTCAAGTATTTGTGATATGCGGTAAGGCTTGAGTGTACAACCTTTGTTGGAAGAAGGCTGTGAGACATAATTTCATATCCTCACCAAAAGCTAGGTGCGTCATATAAAAACATTACTGACTTTCTGTCTTCTATAAGCATAGCCAGATCTTGTTTTACTTCTGCTTGTGTTAATACACTAGTATTTAATCTCCAGAAGCCTCTGCCTGACACTCTTGGGGAGTAGACAAAACAAGAACTCCTATCAACATATGATCTGAGGTTTCAATGGTGTAATTGAGGTAGAAAACTGAAAGTGATTTTTCACAAAGAAAAATCAATTCTTGACGATAATGTCCCTTTGTAAAATGTAGGTTTAATCAGTTCTTTAGATAGTGTGTGGGCATCTCTAATGCTGTTTGTGTCAATAGCCACTGTAAAAGGATCTATCACAATACACTTTCTATGTAGAAGAGTCTTTCCTGATACCCCTAAGTTAATATTAAAGTCCCCTCCCATAAAGATCTGTCTGCTGGTAAATAAAAGGCTGGATTTTAGTTAAAAGTTCAATCATGGAAGCCTTTGTTTGGGGCCCATAAACATCCAACAACTGGCATGGTAAACCTTTAAATATTATATCCATTAGTTACGTACATCCTGGTTCTACCTCAATGAGTTTTGAACAATAACTTCTTCTGAGGTAAAACAAAACACCACCCCACAACATTGTCATTCTCAATTGACCAGTATGAATGTCCATGATACCACTCCTTGTAGCATTATGTACTGTAGCTCTTGAACAATGTGCAAACGAGTGTCCTGTAAAAAAATACATCAAATAATTATTGTATAAAACTGCAAAAGTGGCAGTTCATTTGGTAACAGATTTGATGCTATTGACATTCAGGCTAGCCAGTCGTAATAGCAGGGTAGTCTCCAGTTTATTGCTGTTTTGCACTTGAGCGTATTACTCTTTTCTGCCTTCCTGGTATTTTTGTTTCATGGAGGGTTTGCAACCAATTGTTCCACTGGTGGTTCACTATGGGTTGACTGTGAAGAAATACCAGAATCCTCCTCTTCCCTACTCTCTCCAGGACTGCAAAGTTTTGTGTTTGTTTTCAAATAAAAGGGCTGGCTAGCTGACTGAGTTTGATCCTGTAACTGCTTTTCCAATAACTGCCTCTGCAATTTGGGAATTATGTGTTGAGAGGCAATGAGATCTGTGTCATCTGATGTTGATGGGGGAGGACAGCAGGCATCTCCTCTTGTCCAGTATCTGCAGCTCGCAACAGTTTGGGGGGCGAAGGATCACTACCACTGGTAGGGATATTCACCTCTTGAGCTGTATTTTCTACAATCACATTGGAATTGTGTACTTGTGGTCTAGAATAGTTTTACCATCACAGTATCAGACGTCCTATCTAATTGGTCTTGGGGAGTGGTATGAGATGCTGAAAGGCTTAAATTCTGGAGAGCAGCAGAAATTCAGATCTGGTCAGTGATCCGCTCCCGCTCTGCGACTTCTTCCCTATGCCTCACAGGACAGCATGGTCTTCAGTGCCATGTTCTGTATGCTTGTATGATTTCTTTGTCATATGTTTATAGTGGTGGCCGTGTGGTGAAGTGCGGTCAGTGTGGGGGCAGTTTGAGGAGTGTGGCAGGATCTCTCAACTCCGCTGCACCCTGCCAAGTTGTGTATTCTGGGACCTTGTAATTGAACAGCAATTCAAGAATGAGCAAGCTGCAAGACTCATAAGCCCTACTGTGCAATCTGAACTATGGCTGTTATGTTTTTCTGCAGTGGGCTTGTGACTGTGAATGTGCTGCTAAAAATCACTGTGGAACTGATGCATGACTGTAGCTACTTTTAGTTGCTGCTACTATTACTGCTAAGTTTTATTCTGTGGATCCTATTGTATGACTTGCTGCCTATGTTGCAGTTTAATTCCTCTTGTACTAGTAACACCTGTGTCCCATTACTGCTGCTGGCTGCACTCCTTCCCCGATTGGTGGTGGCAGCCTTTTGGTGGGGTTGAGGATATAAAGTTGAAACTGCTAAATTTGGCGGCATTTATAGCGTGGCCATGCAGTAAAGTGCAGTCAAGTGTGGGGAATCTGAGGGAGTTTAGGGAGACTAGGGAGTGGGAGTGGATGAATGATTATAACTAGATTTGTTAGTGATCAGGATGTGTGACCAGAAGTCCTGAGTTTGTGGGTTTGTATTGTGGTCAGAGGTTTGTTTTGTCTTAATAGTATGAGTTTTAGAAGAATGGCTGTGGGGTTGGAGAAAGGTGCAAAAGTTAGCCCTGACAACTTTGTATTTTCAAATTCTTTGGTGGTGGATCAGCTGCAGGTTGTATCTTTACAGCTGCTGCTAAGCCATGGTTTGGAGGTAAAATTCTTGGGTACTGGGGTTATCGCTGCTCATTGTTCTATGGGACAGCTTTGATTTACAAACTGGGATATATTGTTAATGGGGCCTGCTTTTGTTGATGGCTGGAGATATAGAGTTGAACCGGCCTACTATTCCTGGTACTGATTCTATTTCTTTTGGGCTCAACTCTTCTTCTGCTCTTGCTTATTGCCATGGTTTCAAGATAATTTATTTAAATGTGCACAGTCTGGTATCTAAGTTAGCCAAAATTGAACAGTTAATTGATTGTTATACCCTGATATAGTGGCTCTTTCTGAGACCTGGTTGAAACCTGGGGTTCGAATGATGTATGTAGAATTAATGGGTATAATCATATGAGAGCAGATCATCAGGGCAATAAAAGGGAGGTGGAGTTTTGATTTATTTTAAAGAACATTTGCAACTGCAAATATTGAAATCTAGTGGTGATGATGTTTGTGAATCCGATTGGTTGGTACTTCAGTTTGTTTTAGGGGTAAGAAGAATGTTATTGTGGGTTGTACATATAACCTTCCTTCCGTGGTCCGATGGTCTGAAATATTATTTGGAAAACTGTTCTACTTATTTTAAATATGGTGATGTTGTTATAGTGGAGATATGAATTTGAATTGGCTGAAAAGTGATGTCATGGGGTTAGAACCCTTATTGCATTCTTATGGGTTAGTTCAGTGTATTAGAGAGCCTGCTCAGCTAAATCCATTAACACTAAACCATTCAGTACTCATTTGGGATGTTACAAACAGGAACATAGGATTGCTGACTCAGGAGTACTGGCTGATTCAGTTAGCGATCACATGGCCATATATTGTGTAATGGATTTTCGATTCCGTAAACCCGTTCTTGTTTGGTTCATGCTAGGTCCTATAAGAAGCCTAATATTCCCTTATTACATTCCCACTTAAACGCTGTTGATTGGTCTTTTCTTTATTATATTCCTGATGTTGATATGGCTTTGGATTATTGTTACAACCAGTTGTTACCTATTCAGGATAGTATATTCCCTGTTTGCCCATTTAGGTGTTGTGGTTCTCCCACTGGGTGGTTTTCACCCTCCATTAAGAAATTGATAAAGGGTTGAAATGCGGTCTGGTTGGAATTTAAAAGGCTTTCAAGTATAGCCACTTTGAATTTGTATCTAGGCTTAGGAATTTAGTGTCTGAGGAGGTAAGGAAAGTGAAAAAGATTATTATAGGGAATGTTTCGAGTCTACCTGGGCTAATCCTAAATGATTCTGGAATAATGTTAACTCCCTTTTGTCTCCAAAACCCAAATTAAATATTCAGAAGGTAACTGTGGATAATGTTGATATTGTTGATCTACCTGAAATAGTCAAATTATTGAATAACAAATTCTCTGATTTGTCTATTTATAGAAATGTGTCTTCTCAATTTAGTGTTCTAAATTTTGAACTATCTGAGGTATCCTAGATCGGCATAGGTTTGTATTTAGTGATATAACCCAGGCTGAGGTTCTAAAGTTATTGCAGTCTCTTCCTGATCGGGGCAGCGACTGTGGAGGGATTTTCTGATTCTTGAAATTGTCCATCCCTTTATTTTAGACCCCTTTTGTTATTTGTTTAATTTGTCTTTGGTTACTTGTGTATTTCCTGCTGAATGGAAAAGCTAGATTGGTTCCCATCCCTAAGAAAATGAATGCTGTTTCTTTAGATGATTATAGGCCTATATCAATTTCAAACCCTCATTGTAAAATGCTTGAAAATTAGTGGCAACGAATCAATGAGTACCTTGATTCCCATGAATTATTGGCTACATAATAACATCGCTTTCAGAAATACCATGGGACAGGTATTGTCTTGGTTGGGTCTACAGATACCATCCTCTGTGGTTTTGAAAGAGGTAGTTTGATGGGGAGGTGTTCGTGGACCTGTCCAAGGCTTTTGATCTGATTGACCATGATCTTGCTTGCTATAAATTAGTGGAAATTGGTTTCTCTTTATTCGTTGTTTCTTGGGTTCACAACTATTTTCGTGATAGGAGTCAATATGTTCAGTTTGGTTCTGTTGCCTCAGATGTGTACTCAATTCATTGTGGCATCCCACAGGGTCCATCTTGGGCCTGTTATTATTTTCTATTTTTGTTAATCATTTGCCTCGGGTTTGCAGACATAGCAGTACATATCTATATGCAGATGATTTAATAATCTATGCTCAAGCAGGGACTGTGAATGAGGTGTCATCTGTTTTGAACGAGGATTTTGGGGCTGTTTGCTCCTGGTTATCTAGTAATGCTATGGTTTTAAATTCAAGCAAAACCAAAGTCACATTGTTTGACACACCATTAATGCTTCAGGATAATCCAAGGCTTGATTTATTAGATCAGCATGGCCTTCTGATTGAACAGGTGCCACAGTTCAAATACCTGGATGTGATTCTGGATTCATGTTTATCCCTTTCCTTCAAGTACAATTGGTTGTTAAAACAATTAACAAAAATCAGATTATTATACAAATTAATTTCTTATTTTACGTCTGACACTAGGACAGCTATTGCTTTGGGTCCCTTTACCTCATTTTGATTATGTGTCAAGCTATTATTTTAATATAGGACAGAAGGAAATGCATGCTTTCACTGTTACCTATAATAATATATCTAGGTTTACATTAGCAGCCCCAAGTCGGACTCACCATTGTTATTTACATGCTAAATTGGGTTGGCTCTCTCCAGAGCATATGATTCGATATTTTGTGGGGTGTGCGATGTTTAAGAGTTTTCATTTGGAAAATCTTTTCCTTTGTCTGAGTTAGTCTCTCTCAGGAATGTTTTGCCACGGTTGAGGTCTTCAAATGTCTCTTTATTCAATGTTCCTTGCCATAGATTAAGGAGTGGAAGCAAGCTTTTTTGTGGGTGCCCCAATAACTTGGAATGCTCTTCCTCTAGACATTAGATTAACAACTTCTGTATCTAGTTTTAAATTGAAACTAAAGCAATATTTATTGTCCTTGTCAGTTTGTAATTGTTATTTGTAATTGTCATTGTTTTGTATTGATTGTTGTTTGTATTTTTGTTGTAAGTCCGGTTGGGCTGAAAAGGGACCAATGGTCCATTGTGACTCACCAGCCATTTTAAGTTAAGTAGTAACCTAGTGTTATCAGAGCCAGCCTTCCCTTGCATGAACCCCACCTGGGCTTGGTGTATTAAAGAGGAAGGTCCTTCAGCATTCTGGTGGCCAGAATTTTAGCCAAGATTTTTGTTATCAACTGAAAGTAGGAAATGGGTCAGAAACTGGAACAGTTTAAGGGTCATTAGATTTTTGGGGAGAAGGGTGATAAGGGCCTCTCTCATTGTAGTGGGAAGGGACCCTGAGGAGTGAGCGCCTTACAGCGCTAGCAGCAAGGGATGAGCAATCTCTGTGCCAGGGCTTGGTAAAGCTTGACAGTCATCCCATCTGGTCCTGGGGCTTCCCCTGGCCATCTGAGATAGGGTCTGGTGTAACTCCGAGACAGTAATCGGTGCATCAAGGAGCTCCACCTGGTTAGGTGAGAGGACTGGTGGGGTAGAGCTGACAAAACTGGCACAAGGCATGGGACAGTTGGGCCTGAGAGGGAAGAATGAGGCTGATACAAAGCCTGGTAGTACAGCTTCATGGTCTCATTGATGCCGGCAGGGTCTGTGGTGATTGAGCCCGAGGAGGTGCGGAGGGCCCTGATTCCAGAAGAGGCTTGCTGCTTCCACAGTTGGTAAGTGAGCAGCCTGCCACCCTTCTCCCCACCTTCCCAAAATGTGTGTTTTGATCAGAGCAAGAGCCATTCCACTTTCTCGTTGAGCAGGGAGTTGATTTGGTACTTGAGCCCAACAATTCTATGGGTCAGAGACGTATCCCTAGAGGTATAGGGTGATGCTCTAGAGTTATTCCAGCACCGCAAGATCTGCTTGCAGTTGGTGCAAATTGCTTTTTCGGTCTCTATTCCACTTTGCTGCATATGCAATGATATGGCCCCGAGGTAGGCTTTAAAAGCTTCCACACAGTACCTGAAGGGATACCGTACTCAGCATTGAAGGTAAAGTATTCCTTGGTTGCCTCAGAATTTGACTGCCAGAATTCAGGGCCTTTGAGTAGGAGAGGTTGCACCTCCACCGAGTACCAGAGGATCGAAGCCGGGGGAATACATTAGCATCACAGGGGTTGGTCAGAGATGACAATATTGTCAATCAAATTGTGAGATATTCTACCTGAGGTTGCATTATTGGCCAACCAGTAGTCAATGTGGCTGAACATGCCATGAGAGGGGAGAAATATGAGTAGTCCCGTCCAGAGGGAAAGTCCAGCCTCCAAACATCTATCAGACCCCATTCCTCTTTCATCTCTTGCAAGGCTGCATGAGCTTTTGGCTGAGTATGGGGGTGGATTTGGATTTATCAAAAGATGTCATGCACTAGGTTGAAATCCTCCCTAGTAAGGGATGTGGAGTTGGACTGCTTGTTATGTTTGCTTGCATGCTCATGCAAGCGTAACATACTGTGGGCATAGAGAAGGGGATTTCAGGGTGTGTCACTGTCTTAGCCAGTGCAGTTCAAGCTGCAGGAGGCTCAACAGTAACAGACCATTGTTTAGAAAGGCTGATGCTGACACTGTTCTGGTTCTTGATGGGTGGAAATGGAAACTACATGTAATTTAAAGGAGGCAGCCATGCTTTCAGAGAGTAGCTGCCTCTTTTCATCAGCATAACACCCCCAGCAAATTGCTTAGCAGCATCATTTTAGCCTGCTAACTTTGGTTTCTTTTTATGGAAACCCACAGATACAACTCAAAGCAGCATTTTTCTAGCCCCTCTAATTGTCTATTACATCTTCCAGCCTGCAGCAAACCCTTTCATTGTTCACTCCCTATTTACCAGGCTGGCCAGTTTCTTTATTTCTTTTAAACCCACAACCACAACCCCAGCAGCACTTGTTTCACTCCGCCTCCTTGTCCCTCCCATTTATCTACCCACTGCAAGCCGTGACAGTGATCTATCCCAAGCTTCAAAATGAAAGTTCCTCCGGGCTCCTGGATTGAGACCTGCTATAACAAGCTTTCAGGTTACCCCAATGCCTCCCATTCAACCACTCCTCTAAGGCTCACAAACCAGCTATATGCGGTATGTTAAATAAAAAAAATACAAAACCTGTCCTGTGCTGGGTCCAGCTCCCAGCTAGCATTGAAAATACTGAAAGCCCTCCTGGGCTAATACCTGCTACAAAGCAGGTATGATAAAAACACAAAGCACAACATATTTTTTTGGTCTGTCCACAAATCATTTTGGAGTCGCAGACTCAGCTCATTAATATGTATCTTATGGCAAACATTATGAGTGGACTGTGGGGCAACACGTTGTGTGCTACATGTAGAATAATATATGTGAGATGTGTATAATGAGAATTTTACTCCTGAGGTGTGAGATGCTACTGTACATGAACCCTGAGAGTGAAGCCCATCTAAGTGTAGTCTCTTCAGTTCGATGCTGAAGCCCATCAAAATGTGTGCACAAGGGAGGCATTGTGCACATGTGTGAGTGAGGAAACCCAGCGCATGTTCACTGTTATAACCAGCTGATTATAATGATGAATTGTATGAGAATAATGGGTGGGTAGCTAGTTGTAATGAGGATTTTATACACTTTCGAGGGGTGGATGCTACATAAACCCCAAGAGCGAAGCTCGAGGGTTTATAAAGGCATCCCACCCAGAGGGGTGTATAAAATCCGAGTTTTAATTAGCTACCCATCTTTTATTTTGTATAATAGCTAGGTCATTTTTTTGCCACAGCAATATAGAAAATAACTAGATTTCTGTATGGAGTCAAGCCGTGGACCGTTGGGTTTTAACATGGTCCATAGTGGCTGGCTTGTAAATGGAAGGAGCTTTATTTATTTCTAACTTCATGGATGGTTAGTTAGTTGTTTTATGTGCCCAGTTGTATTTTGTTACAGTAAAAACTTACAACCGACTTCTGTTGGAGACATTTTCAGTGCTGAAGGCCGGGGACAGACAGCGCCGAGGGCAGGAAGTTTGCGGGGCGCATGCGCTAAAGTAAGGAAACCAGGCACGTTAATGTCGTTATAACCAGCTGGTTATAATGCTGGAATTATAACCTGGTTTTCTATGGGAAAAAATAGGAGCCATTTATTAACTAGAGGATAATGTATGGGCATCGATGGTTAACACAATATGCTAGCATCGGTGGTTACCTTGGTGACCTTGATTAACCTCAGAGTGCAGCTCGAGAGGTTTTCCATCGCCGCCAAGGTAACCTTGAGATACTGGCATAGTGTGGTTAACCATCGATGCCCATACAATGTCTTTTATAGTGTATGGGCATTGTTTAGTGACAAATTAAGACCATTAAAATACAGCAGCTTAAGTAAGATTCAGCATCTGACTTTACGCAGATGACGACAAGACAGTCATTTTCGTGCAAAGTAAAACAAAAATTTATTTAACATACAAAGTTGACCCTTGCAGCCAGGAAACAGCAGGAAACAGACTTTTTAAAACAAGAAATAACATTACCACTATTACATTTAAAAACAAGATGTAAAGTTCACTATTATTGCGGCAGAAAAGATCATGTGACAGAAGGCGACCAAACAGGCTAGCCATAAAGCGTTTGCTGGGATGTGCCGTAACTCGCCGCGGAACATTTTGCCTCACAGAGTTTTGCCAGGGCTACCTGCAAGAAAAGGGATAGAAAAGGGCGTCTTTGTGGTAAAGTGTTTAGCGTGAAGTGATGGTACTTTTACCCATTTTAAACAGAATTTTACAGCACGCGGTTGCCCATGCTGCCTTGGTAACGCCCACGACTGTCAGTTCTAATTTTTATACCATCGATGTGACACACCATCAGTGGGTTAACAACACTGCTACATCACATCGATGGTATAACAATCATAGTAAAAGATTATTTTTACACAATAACAGCGTTCAACCATACATTATAACTGGGTTTCTCTATGGGAGAAAGGCTCTTCAGTTATTATATTATTGTCGTACTGTGAAGCAGACCTACAGTACCTGAGTTCATTACAATAGGACATTAAAGTTACAAAATAATAAAGCTAAATTATGCCACAGTAATGAGACTGCCCCACCCCACCCCGCATGCCTGCAATTCACCCATGAAAACAAAATTCCAGTCCACAACCCCCAAAAAAACATGGCATGTATTAGAATTTAAACATTTTAACTGCCTATTGGCTTTTCTTACAATAAACTCCACAGAAAAGGAGTCCTCTTAGTTATCAAATTGGAATTCCACTGCGAGCAAGCCAAACCACCACATCACAGTGGGACCCAAGGTTTAGTCCCAACCACAGGCTTCTCAGCTGTGAAATGCCTGCAGTGGCCACTCATAAATATAGAGTGCATTGCCTAATTGGCTCCTTTTAGTAAAGTGTTTCCACCCAGGAAATTTCACAGGTGGTGAAAGGGAGCATGCTAAAAGGAGTACCACAACTCCCAAAACTAAACACATCCAAAACTAGCACTCTCATACCTTTGTATTTCTCACAAATGCAATTCACATTTCTGCTGAGGGGTGCTATTGGTGTGTGGTATATAACAAACAAAAACAAAATTCCAGTGCACACCCCCAAAAAAACAACAACACACAGCACATATTAGAATTTAAACATTTTAACTGCCTATTGGTGGCAAGTCACCCACTCCTGCTTGGCTCAGAGACCCGATATCAGTAGGTATGTTAAAAATAATATATAAAACCCGTCCCAGCAAGCAGGTACATTAATGAAAGCCCTCCTTGGCTGAGACCCGCTAGAAGTGGTTACAGATGCAGAACAGTCTCTTTACTATTTTTAAACCCAAAGCCACAACCCAAGCAGCACTTTTTCTCCCCTTCCCTCTTTGCCCTCCTGTTTACCCACACCGTGAAAGCCATGCTGTTGATATATCCCAGGCTACACAATATCACATGACACTGGCTGGATAGTATCTTATATGCTTTTGAAACCCACACCTCAAACCCAAATGTTTTTTTCTATTCCTCTGCCCTGTCCCTCCCATTTTTCCTCCTGCAGCAAGCCCTCCCAGTGATCGATCCCTGACACCACCCAACAACATGCAATCAAACATTTAGCATTGACAAATGCTTGTTTACTTTATACAGGTAAGCATGTGAGCATTACTGCCTATTTTACATATGACCAGTTGATGAACAATACAAAAGACAACAAATACAGACAAGCAGCTTAGTCAATATACAAATAATATACTAACATACTAAATAGCCAGCAAATTAGGCCCTATGGTCTACTGAGTCTCTTCGAGGATCAGTGTCTACCCAGGGCACCGTTATAGACCCCTCTCGCTCCCTACAAAATCCCTACCTCCAACCCCAAGTGGGGCTCTGGGATGAACTCTCCTCCTATACCTATTTCAGCCCTTCTTGAACCCCTCCACAGCTGTAACAGCCATCAGTTCCTCGGGCAGTGCATTCCAAGGCTCCACCACCCTCTCAATAAAGTAGCGTTTCCTTGTTTCTCCCTTTAGTCTCCCCAACCAACCTCAATGAGTGTTCCCTAGTGGTCCCTCCTCCCTCAGCTGAAGCACCCCTCCAGGTTTACCCTGTTCATTCCCTTGAGATATTTGAAGACTTCGATCATATCCCTCTGTTCCTTCTCTCCTCCAACGAATGCAGGTTGAGCTCCTCCAGTCTCTCCCCATAGGCTTTCCCTAGACCTAATATCATCTGGTTGCCCTCCTCCGGACCCTCTCCAGAAGAACAATGTCCCTCTTTAGTAAGGATGCCAAAACTGCATGCAGTGTTCAAGGTTCAGTCTAACCAGGCAATTATACAGTGGAAGGAGCACCTCTTGGCTCCTTGAGGTTATCCCCTGGCTATGCACTCCAGCCTTTTGTTTGCTTGGCCACAGCCCTTCTATACTGCTCAGAGTTATTCATTTTGTCATCAACCACCACCCGAGGTCCTTCTCCCACTAGAAGCCTGCAATGCCCCACCTCAAGATGTATACATGAGCCGTTTTTGGTCCTCAGGTGAAGCACCCTACATTTCCCAGTGTTAAACATTAGTTTCCAGGTGCGTGATCACCTACCCAGAGTCTTCAGATCCTCCTGGAGAGTGAGCCTTCCTCCCCATCCACCACCACCCACAGCTTCGAAGTCATCTGCAAAGAGGCTCATCCCGGCCCTGATACCGCTTCTGATGTCTGAGATATAGACATTAAACAGGAGTGGACCCAGTACCGATCCCTGTAGGACCCTGATAATAACTCTCCTGGGGATGACACCTTCCCCCAACCATCACCCTCTGTAAATGCCCGCTTGCCAGTTTCCTATCCACCTGACCATCTGTCCCTCACATCCATATCCCTCAAGTTCTCCAGCAGCCTGGAATGTGGCACCAAGTCAAATATCCTGCTGAAGTCTAGAAAGAGGACCTCCACTGGCCTGCCCTGATCCAGTGCTCTTGTCACCCCTCATAGAACTCCACCAGGTTGGTCTGACATGATCTGCCCTTAACAAAGCCATGTTGGCAGTCATCTAAGTGGCCCCATGCCTTCAGAACCCCTCCAGCCTCTCTTTTAAAATGACCTCCATCACCTTGCCCACTACCGATGTCGGGCTAACCGCCTATAGTTTCCAGGCTCCTCTCGTTAGCCTCCCTTGTGTATTGGCACGATATGGGCCATCTTCCAGTCTTGAAGCACCCACCCTGTCTGACGGGAGGAGTTAAAAGTTCCGCACTAGGTGCAGCCAGGTATTAGCCTGTTTTTAAAACCCTGGATGGATCCCATCTTTTCCCATTGTTTTTCTGCTCTTAGGACCATGAGGGCTGCCCACACCTCCCAATAGGGATGTCAACATCCATTGCCCTCCCTTCATCTGCTGGTCCTCCATCTGCCTCCCTTGTCGTGTCACCCCCATCCTCCTTGGTGAAGACCGAGGCAAAAAGTCATTGTAGTACCTCCACCTGCTCCCCCACCCACCCATTTCTGTCCTCAACCTACTAATCTACACCTTCCTTTTCTTCTTTCACTGATATACCTGAAAACCCCTTTCCCCACTTCTAATCCCCTGTGCCAGTCTCAGCTCCACCCCTGCCTTGGCCTACCTCACCACCCTGGTGACCCTTCTGCCCTATCATATCACGCTCCCCTTGGATATATACCCCCGAGAATGTTTGTGACAGCTATGAGCAGCCTTTCTTTCCTTCACTGCATCCTGGAACTCCTTGTTCACCAGCTTGGCCTCTTAGCTTTTCCACACTTGTGTCTCTCCCTTGTGCAGGCTGGTAGCTCCAGAAGCCCCTTTTAATAATTTCTCACTTGGGCCTTAGTGCCCATACCTGGCCTTATCTTTTCTAAGTAGTCCCTGAGGATCTGCTCCATCCTCCTGAAATCCACACCTCTAAAATCAACCACTGATGCTTTTATGTGATCTACCCCCCAGGTCAAGAAAGAACCAGATTGTGCCATGATCACTTCCCGCCAGTGGGTCCCCAACAACTAGGTCCCTGATGAGCTCTCCATCTGACAGGACCACATCCAGGACGCTCCCTCCCTCGTCAAATCAGTCACCAGCTGGGCAAGAAATGCATCTCGAAGACATCCAGCAGGCACTGCTCCTGCTCGATGAGGACGCCATAGTTCTCCAATCTGCTCCTGGCATATTCAGATCCCCAGCACCACACTTCTGCCCTCTCCCTACCACAGTGATCCCTATGGTTTGTCACCAGGCCTTCCTCCTGTACCCCCTGCCCTGGTGGTCTATATATTCCTCCCATTTCATCCGCTTGCCCTCTGAGGCCTGCAAGGTGACTCATGAAGCTTCCACCTGATCCCCCGCCTCCTCAACTTTGCTTATCACTATGCCTTCCCTGATGATTAATGCTACCCCTCCCTTCCTTCTGCCTTATCAGCACATGGTGTATCCTGGTAGGTTTAGGTCCTAGTCATGTCTGGAAGTGGCTCAAGTCTGAGTGGCAGCTGCCACATCCACCCCACCCTCCACTAACAGTGCCTGAAGCTCCAGCAGCTTGTTCCCATGCTCCTGGCGTTAATCAGGACCACCCTCCAACTTGCCTCCTTACTCCCCCTTTCCTGGCCCTGAGGGCTCTCTGGTCTCTGCCACAGGGACCCCTTTGTGCACTATTGGGTGCCGCTGGTCTGTGCCCTCCCCCGCTGGTGGTAGAAGGCCCTGGCCATCCTGGCTTGTCCTACCAAGGAGTCCCTCCATCCCCTCCTCACAAGGTTAAACCCCACCTGGAGTGGAGTAATTCTGCCAGTCTAAGCTGCAAGATCTCTTTCCCTCAGGGCTAAGGTGGAGTCTGTCCCTCACATACAGTTCCTTGTCCTCCCAGGTTGCACCCCATTCCCCCAACCACCCATACCCCTGGCTTTGCACCATTCACCGAGCTATACATTTACCTCCCTAATTCTTTGTTTATTCTCCACACTAGCCCTAGGCACTGATAGTATCTCCAAGAAGGAGACTGAGCACCACATGTCCTGACAGACCCTGGCTATCTCCTAAACCTAGTCTCAATCTCTAGCACACTGTTCCCCTTTATCTTTGTACCTAGGTGCACTACTATATCAGCGGTCCCACCGCACTGTCTCGCAACAGCATAGACCTGATGTTTGGCCTGATGCACCAACAAGCAGATATACTCTTGGTCCTAAAACCACAGGAAGTCTCCCCTTCCCATCACCCCCACACAGTCCCTAATCATGGGTCACCCAAGAGAAGCACTCTTACCGCCTCCTTTTACCTGAGCCTGCTCACTGTCCCAGTTGCCCCTCTCCCACGTTGCTGCTCGTCCCCTCCCTCCCCTCATGCCAATTTCCATTCTGTCCCTTCCACTCCAGCCCTTATTCCTCACTGCTCTGATCTCCATGGCCTCTTCCTTCCTGCTGTGGTACGCTGGTCCATCCCAACATTTCCCAGTTCTTCCTCCTCATAGACCTGTCCACCTCAACCACTTTCCTTCCCTCCACTGTACCCGATCCACCCTGTATCTCCCCAGGGACAGGGCCCCCCACCCGGTTCTTCCTCCTCACAGCCCTATCCACCACAACCACTTTCCTTCCACCTTCTGTACCCAAGTCCATCCCGTATCCGTCATGGGGGGGCCCGCCTCAGCTCCTTTCCTTCTCACAGCTGTCCTCCACAACCCCTTCCCTTCCCCTGCTGCACCCAGATCCATCAATGTATTTCCTCAGGGACAAGGGACCCCCCACCCTACTGGTGAATGCATTCCTCTCCCGCCCTCCTCCATATTTCCCTCTTCCCTCCCTGCATAACCTCAACCCCTTGTATTTTACCCATGTCCCTTACTAGGTCCCCCTCTACTCCTCCAGGTCCTCCCCACTCCAAGCTCCCCTTCCTTGCCATCCCTCCCTTCCCTCGGCATCCTGCATCCCATCCCTTCTGTCGGTGCTTGTACATCCTCCGTATCCTGCTCCACCTGACACTCTATGTTGGGGAGTATCCTCCTTCTCCCCAGTTTGTTGAGCCTATTGCCATCCCTGGCTTACCTGCCTCAGAGGAGCCTCTTCCATTCAGATTCCTCCCCTCACTTGACTTTGCTAGGCGTGTGAATCTGTTGCTATGCTCTATAGCCATTGTCCTGCCTCCCCTGCTGTCTCACAACCCCTCTCAGTTCTCTTTTGCCCATACCTCGGCCCTCTTCTCCCAGCCTCTTGCCAGGCCCCAATCTGCTCCATATTTCTCCTAAGCTCCTGCCAGACCCCTGATCCTTATTTTGTTCAGGGCCACCCCAACCCATGCCCCCTAGTAATCCCCTCCTTCCTCTAGGGCCCATTCCAATACCTCCCTTTATGGTCCCATGCACTCGTGTCATCCTTTTCCAGTCTGTTCCTCCCATTTTGGGTGGCTCACCTGGACCCACTACCATACTAGCATTTTTCCCCCAACCCATCCCACCACAAAGCCACCATCCTTTTCAACCCCTCCTCCTCCCCTTCCTGCCCAACAACCATCTTAGCCACTCAACCTCCTCCTAGAGATGTGCCAGTGGTTGGCACACCATACAACCCCCAGTCCTCCAGGCCAGAGCTAGCAACATGGCCGACCCGCACCATACGCACCCCACTACCCTTCCAAAGATACTGCCTTCATGGTCTGTGGACCCTGCCCCATTTCCTTCCAGGTTGGCTTCCCTCCCATTTGTCCTAGCAATGCCAGAGCACATTGGACCCTCCACCAATGCCTGTAAGGCCAGTTACCATATGAAGACTGCCCCTTTAGATGTGTTAGTGTAACCCCTTGTTACCCAGAGTTACTAGAATCCCAGTAAGACCTAGTGGTAGGCAGGGAGGCAGCTTGTGAAACTCCAGTTAAATGGATTTCACACTGTCTCACTCTGTTCTCAGTCTCAGCTGAGACTGAGGATGACATCACCAATAGAACTATCGCAGCTGCATGAGCCACAATGGAATCTGCATCAAGGGAGTCTGGAGTAGAATGTTGGGAAATTTGAACAGAGTCTGTAGTCAGTTGGTGTTGGGAGTTTGCTGTGAAAGCAGCACAGCAGCTCAGAATAGGCTCTTGGAGCCTAAGCCCTGACAGAGGGCTACTTTCAGGTAAAAGGGTGGTGTCTTTACCAAAGAGAGACACAGAAGATAACTGAACTGGTGGAGACTGCTGTTTCAGGTCTCAGTGCCCCTCCTCCGGGATGGGGGCAAGAAAGGGTTCCCTGCATATTCCTGGGGCAACCCCTAGTTCTGCTATTAAGGCAGAAGCTGCCTATTTGTTCCAGAGTTTTTGGGAGAACAAGAAGACTTGTGAATCGCCTGTGGGGCACCTGCAACCGAGGGTGAGTGTCTGCTCTTCCTGAAAGGGTCTATGTTTTTCACCCTGGGACTTGTGTGACATGTGGGATTGGACTACTGAAATAGAGGAGGCTTAGAGTAATAGGCTTATCCAAAAGGTAAAAGTAGGTTCAAGTCCAGTGCTTATTGGGGGTCAAAATTATATGTAGAGGAGATGTGACATGCGCTCACCCAGGAATCTACATTTGCAAGCTTTCAGTAAAGAAATTGTTTAGTTTCCAGAGAAATGGCCGGGTATGGACTGTGGGAGCTGGAGGTGGAGACCCCCATCTTTAGTGACTAGGTCCACCTCTACGGATTTGCTCTGTGGAGTTCTACTTACCTCAGGCACTTGGCCAGCTGATGAGGAAGTACCCAGATGTGGGATTGGAAGGAAAATTCCTCTAGGAGTCGAAGGCTCTGGTGTAGTTTGGGGAGCCACAACAGGATAATTGGTTCATTTCTAAAATGGACCATGGATTTAGTGGTCATGGGGAGCAGCCGTCTGGGAAACCCAAGTAGTGTACAAATCGGGCTGTGTACCCAAAGCTGGGCAAGTCCGGCTGTGTGCCTGGTGGGTTCAGAGCCTGAGGGCTGGAAATAGTGATAAAGTGTTCTGTTGTCTCTAATCTGCATTACCAGGAATGTAGCCCGTGGGGTCCGTCTATGCTTTGTTTGTTCAGCTTGGATGTGAATGAAAGCCACACTGGAGAATCCTATTCCTGGTTCTGGACATTACAGTTATTGCTTCCTGTGTTCGGATTTACTTGGGTGCCCCGTGCAGAGTAGCCAAACCTAGGCCCCTGTGCCAAGTAACCTCATCCTCCTCGAACCCAGTCCCCACCAGGTACTGCTGTCAGCTTCAACAGCATGCTACCTGTCATTTTGCTAAAAGCCAGGGTGAGTGGTTACATTAGAAAACAGCAAAGCACAGATACAGGACCAAAATAAAATAACTATCCCTGACACGACTGCACTAGTCCTGCAGCCCTACCCCAGGGTTTACTCCTCCGTATTCATAGCCACAACCCCTTTTTCCTAGCTCCTCCCTCTATGAGCATTTAATAGAGGTCAGGGCCAGGGAGGGTGGGTGGGACACAAACACCAGTCACTACAGCTCCCCTGGAAGTTCTCCTTGCCAGTATGCCACACAGCCAGCGCTGGTGCTCGATTTCTTCTGTTTCACCAGGAAAGATGCTCCACTCACTCCGCTCTTGCCAGCCCTGGCCCACTTCCAGCAGCTGGGAATGTCACCATTGTGGCCCCAAGAGCCGCTGCTGATCCCCCAACTTGTAGCCCTGACCCGCTTCCTAGCAGACAGGAGAGTCCCTTCTCTGCCCCCAGAGCTGCCGCTGATCACCCAACTTGCAGACTGGGTGCCTTTTAAGCCTAACTGGCTTTTAAGCTATACTTGTCTGGCCCCAATTGGAGCATCAGTCCTCGCTGCCAATTGGCTCACCAAAGCGCCTTTCTGTGATGTAATTGGTCACCCAAACCCTGGCACAGAAACACCAGTCACTACAGCTCCACCTGGAAGCCTTGCCGGTATGCCACACAGCCAGTGCCAGGGCTCGATTTCTCCTGCTCCGCAGGGAAAGATGATATGCTTGCTCTGCTCTTGCCAGCCCTGGCCTGCTTTCTAGTGGTGGGAATGTCATCTTTTCTGCCCTGAAAACTGCCGCTGATCCTGTGTATATACAGTAAACAATTAAAAACAATTCCAATCAGACCAGTTATTCAAGTTTTTTTAAGCTTGTTCTTAAAAAAGAAATAAAGTTATATGAGGCAATAGATTGAAGGAGATTATTATAAAATTTTGCAGTCCTTGAACTAAGGGAGTTCTGTCCCAGTTTAGAATGAAACAAAGGAATTTTGAAAATGAATGATGGTTTAGCACTGCCAAAACTGCTGCACCCAGTATCCATGGTCGAGTGGTGTATTCTGTGTATTGAGCTGTCTGGTCAGAGTGGTACATCAGGGTCTTTGAATATGACCCCTGCCCCATCAGATGGTGCTATTCATGGTTTGGGCAGCCCTGACCCAATTAGTGCTGTGGTAACCATTCGAATATGGGTGCCGTAGAGCTTAACAAATGGTGAACAGGATAAATAACGTCTTTATAAGTTTACAGTTCTTCATAACTTCTGTTTTGACATTTTGAACCCAGAAATCTCAACACAATCTTTTATGACCCCATGTTATGATTAAGAAAGGTAGAATTTTTAAATCCTTTCTGAAAGGTGATTTTGTAGAGCAACTGCAAAAGATGTTTTGGAGAGGAATTGAGAAATTACACCCGTCATGTTTATGAGGTGGGGTAACACAAGAACTATGTTGAAAATTTGGAGCCTAAATCTGCAAAAATAACAAAGTAATAAGTAAACATCAGACAAATGTAATGTTTCTTCGCAACATTACTGTTTTTGACATTTGGGGCTCAATTCACAAAGGTCAATGCAAGCTACACTGAAGGCAGCTTGCACCAAACACCGTGCACCAGGGATCCAGCACCCCAATTCACTATTGGGTATGGTCCAAGTGGCAAAGTCCCTTGGCTTCAAGCATTCATGGCACTGTGCCAAACAGACAGCACATCTTGAAGATGTACATGAAGTCGTGGGACAGCTGTGTGGCAATAGCAGAATGGACAGCAGTCACTGATGGCTATGCCCCCAGTCCCGATCCTGCTCAGTCTTTACTGAGGAAGAGGAGGTAATGGGTCTGAATGGAGTATAAGGGGTGAGAATGGTGCAGAAATGGACAGAAGTCCCTTTACACGAGAAAGGGTCCTGAAGGAACTGGAAGCAATAAGAGTTGATAAAGCAATGGGGCCAGATGGGGTGCACCCAGGGTCCTTAAAGAACTAAGAGGTGGTGGCTGAACCTCTTGCTATCCTGTTTAGCTGATCACTAGAAACAGGGAGGTACCCAAAGACTGGAGGATAGCAGATGTAGTCCCCTTATACAAAAGTGGGAACAAAGAGGAAGCAGGGAACTACAGACCAGTCAGCCTCACCTCGGTAGTGGGGAAGATCATGGAAGCACTACTGAAGGAGAGATTGGTGGAACATCTGGTTGTCAATGGACTACAGGACCCAAGGCAGCATGGTTTCACCAGGGAAGGTCATGTCAGACCAACCTCATTGAATTTTTGACTGGGTGACTAGGGAGGTGGATCAGGGGACGGCAGTGGACATGGCCTATCTGGACTTCAGCAAGGCCTATGACACTGTGCCACATAGAAGACTATTGCACAAACTGGGGAATATGGTGTGGGCAGGACAGTAGTGCTGTGGGTAGGTAACTGGCTGGACAGCAGGACACAGAGTGGTGGTAAATGGCTGTCACTCCACAGAGGGAAGAGTGACCAGTGGGGTACCACAGGGATCAGTGCTGGGACCGGTACTATTCAATATCTTCATCAGTGACATTCTTGGACCTGAAGGCAGAATTTCACTGTTCGCTGATGACACAAAGCTCTGTAACAGAGTAGACACACCAGAGGGTGTAGACAGAATGAGAAGGGACCTGCAGAAACTTGAAGAATGGTCAGGGTTTGGCAGTTGAAATTCAATGCAAGGAAGTGCAAGATAATGCATATGGGGCACAAAACCCTGGCACAATATATCAGTTGGGGGTGAGGATATAGCATGCACCAAGCAGGAAAGGGATCTTGGAGTTATCATCTCTGATGACCTCAAGGCAGGGAAACAGTGTGACAAGGCAGCAGGTAAAGCAAATAGGATGCTGGGATGCATAGGCAGGGGCATCACCAGCAGGAAAAGGAGGTCATAATTCCACTATACAAGACACTAGTGAGGCCGCACCTGGAGTAAACTGTGCAGTTCTGGAGACCTTACCTACGTAAGGACATAGACAGGGTAGAGAAGGTTCAGAGGAGGGCAACAAAGATGGTGCATGGATTGCATCACAAGTCCTATGAGGACAGGTTGAAGGCACTGAACATGTACTCCTGGAGGAGATGAGGAGAGAGGGATATGATAGAGACATACAAGTATCTTACAGGGAGGAACAGGGTGCAGGAATGTACTATTTTTAAGCGAAAAAGATGTTCCAGGACTAGAGGCATGGGATGAAGTTGGAGGGAGGACGATTCAGAGGAAGCGTGAGGAAGAATTTCTTCACAGAGACGGGTGGTGGACAAGTGGAACACCCTGCCAGAGGAAGTGGTGGGGCTGAAACAATCACAGGATTTAAGAATGCATGGGATAGACATAAAGGAATTCTGGAGGTCAGGGTAAGGGGCAACAGACTTCTGGAAAACATAAACTGAACTTACAAACTTAAATGGGCAGACTGGGTGGGCCATAGGCCCTTATCTGCCGACACTGTCTATGTATCTATGTATCTATGTTACGAAATAATAAGCTGAAAGTCTCTGATGGCCTAGCAGACCCCAATCAGGCCTGATCCCAGTTAGGAATTATAAAAAACTTGGTGTTCTAGTGGTCCCCTCTGATCCCCAATTTCCCCAATAACTAACTATAGTTTTAATTCTCTGGTGATCTAGCAGACCCTCTCCCCAATACTGATGTCCCCAATAAATATTTTATATACTGTATATATAATTCCCAGGTGATCTAGTGCCCCCCAGCCCTGACCCCTATTATGAAATAAGAACATATCTTTGATTGTCTAGTGGACCCCACCCCAGCAGGCAGTACCCCACCATCCCTCTCCCTCCATCCCCAAACTGAGCCTGCAACTAGCACAGCACACCACTTGCCACAATGGCTGGCTGCAAATTGAGCTCTCGGTGAGTGCTGTACTGTATTTAGTACATTGTTTATTGTTTATTGTTTATTGAAAATTTCGAATTACAACCTTTGAGTCAAGGACTCTTTGCAAAGGCTCCACGTCAAACATGCATATTGATTGACAGCTTACTGTCAATCAATGGTCATGTACTGAATACAGTTCAGCACTCTTTGAGAGCTCATTCAACAGCTGGCTGTGGTGGCAAGAGGTGGGCAGGGCCAGTAGCCAGCTCTATTTGAGGGTGGGGAGGGATGTGCTAGGACACTGCTTTCCTTGGTTGGGGGATCCACTAGACCGCCAATGAATGTCATAATGGTGGATTGGGGCTTGGGTGGTGCTAGATCACCAGGAATTATACATATAAATATTTATTGGGGACATTGGGATTGGAGGGGTTCCATTCGACCAGCAGGAAATTTTAAAATATATCTTTATTGGGGACATCGGGGGAGGGCAGCTAGATCACCAGGGATAATTTTTATGATACTTGGGGATCAGGACTGGAGAGGAGGGTCTGCTAAACTACCAGGATATTAATACTTTATATCTTGTGCCCTACCTGAACTACCCACTATGACCAATCCTGACCCCTCCACCCACTCTCTTCTAGTGGCTACCACTTCCCTCCCTTTTGTCACTAAACTCTTCTAAGCATAGCCCAGAAAGCATTGATCCTATGCCCTTGCATCTCCGCACCAGCTGAAGTCCTCCCCTCACACCTGCTAAACCTCTCCCTTTCCTCAGACATTGTCCCTGTGGCCTGGAAAATGGCCAAGGTCCTTCCCTCGACAAAGGTGATGACCTGTCCTGTTCTGAAACTACCACCCCATTTCCCTCCCCAAGCCCTTGCCAAACTTCAGAAGTTTCTAATCAATTCTAGGGTAGCTAATTTCCTTTCTGCCACCAACACTCTATCCCTTTCCATGCTGGTTTCATGAGTTACCAATCCACCTCCTCCTCCTTACTAACAGTAACAGACTCCACACTCTCAGGTATGGAGCTGGATCACATTACTGCTGCCATCTTCATCAACCTGGCAAAGGCTTTCTACTCACTGTCCCACCCACTCCTGCTCGCTAAGCTGCACTCACATGGCTCAGCAGCCTACAATTAATTGGATCATAGAAACATAGAAACATTGAAGTTGACAGCAGATAAGGAACCCAAGGTCCATCCAGTCTGCCCATTTCTTTTCTATCTTTATGTGCCATTGGCATTTGCTCTGCCAATGGCCTATCTATTCATACTCACCTGTATTGCTCCCTTATGCCTATCCCATGCCTGTTTGAAACCCTGCACTGTATTCATATCCACCATTTCCTGAGGTAGGCTATTCCATGCATCCACCACCCTTTCTGTGAAAAAGAACTTCCTCATTACCCTTAATCGGCCTCACTCTAATTCTCATGCTGTGTCCACTTGTCCTGCTATTTTTCTTATATTGAAACATGTTAGACTCTTTCACCGTGTTAATGCCCTTAAGGTGTTTGAATGTTTCAATCATATCACCTCTCTCCCTCCTTTGCTCTAGGGTATACATATTGAGCTCAGTTAATCTGTCCTCATATGTTTTCTGATACAGTTCCTGCACCATTTGGTTGCCCTTCTCTGGACTGCCTCAATTTGGTTAATGTCCTTGTGAAGGTGTGGCCTCCAGTACTGCATGCAGTACTCCAGATGAGGCCTAACCAGTGTCTTGTAAAGAGGATTATTACCTCCCTCTTATGACTTGTGATACCCTACTAATGCACCCCAACATCCTCTAGCCTTACCTACTACCTTAGTGATCTGCTTGGATGATTTCAGGTCATCGGTGATGATGACGCCCAAGTCTCTTTCTTCCCTTGTGACTGCCAGCAACTCCCTCCAGCCTATAGCTGGCTTCAGGTTTCTCTTCCCTATGTGCATGATCTTGCACTTCTTTGAGTTAAATCCCAGTTGCCACTCTTCAGACCATTTTGCCAGTTTATCCAGATCTCTTCTCATTCTGCCTGCCCTATCTGGATCATCTACTCTGTTGCAGATCTTGTTGTCATCTGCAAACAGACAAACCTTACCCTCCAGTCTATCTGCAATGTCACTGATGAAGATATTGAAGAGGACTGGCCCCAGACTGATCCCTGAGGTACCCCACTTGTGACTTGCATCTCTTCTGACTGTATACCATTTACCACCACTCTTTGTTTTCTGCCCATCAACCAGTTTGCCACCCAGCTGACCAACGTCTGACCCACCTTGAGCCTACCCAGCTTATTAATCAATCTTCTATGTGGAACAGTATCAAAGATTTGCTGAAGTTAAGGTAGGCAACATCAACTGCTCCCCTTGGTCCACCACTTCTGGTTACCCAGTCAAAGAAATCTATGAGATTAGTTTGACAGAACCTTTCTTTGTAAACCCATGCTGTATTGGATCCTGTGCTCTATGGATTCCAGGTGTTGCACTATCCTTTCCTTAAGGAGTGTCTCCATAATCTTGCCCACTACTGAGGTAAGACTGACTGGTCTATAGTTCCCTGCCTCGTCCTGCTACCAGTCTTGTGGAGCGGGATCACATGAGCCTTCTCCAGTATTCTGGGACCTCTCCTGTGCTCAGAGACTCACTAAACAGTTCTTATAATGGCTCTGCTAGTTCCACCGTTAGCTCCTTTAGTACCCTGGGATGTATGCCATCAGGTCCCATTGCCTTGTTCACTCTGAGCTTATTGAGCTCTTGTAGGACCCTTTCTTTTTTGAAAGGACTAGTGTACACCTCCCTTCCCCTGTGTCCATGGTGCTGAGCTGTGTGCCCTGCACTACCTTCTCTTCAGTAAATACTGAGCAGAAGTATCTATTTAGGATAAATGCTTTTATATGGTCCTCCTCCTCCACGCCCTCATCCCCTTTGATCTTAGCATACCCCTCTGACTTTCTCTTTCACTAATGTATCTATAGAAAGTCTTGTCACCTTCTTTACTGTTCGTGCTAGTGTTTCCTCGGTTTGGGACTTTGCTGCCTTACTGCCTTCCTGCTTCTCTTAGGGAAGTTTGGTATGCCTCCTATCTTCATCCTGCTGCGTTCCTTTACATTTCCTGAAGGCCAGCCTTTTGGCCCTGACCTTTTCTGCTACTGTGTTTGAGAACCAAAGTGGTTTCCTTCTTCTTTGCACTTTCTTTCTCACTAACACAATGGGATGTTGCTTGAAGTATTGCATCTTTAATGCTTGCCCACTTTGCCTGTACCCCTCACCTGAATTTCTTCTTTCCAGGACTAGCTTAACTCTGTTTGCCATCTTATCAAAGTCAGCTCCTCTGAAGTCCCATATCTTTGCCTTGGAATGGGATGATTGTGTTCTAGTGGCCAAATTGAACCATACCATGTGATGGTCACTGGTACCCAGGTGACCTTCTACCTGGAGATCTGTGATCCTTTCCTGTTAGTCAGTACTAGATCTAGGATAGCCCTGTCTCTTGTGGGTTGCTGTACCAATTGTTTGAGGCTCTCCCTGCAGGAATCCACCATGTGTCTAGTTCTGGCAGATGTCCCTGCTGGTATTGACCAATATGTATCTGGCATGTTGAAGTCTCCCATTATCAGAACCTCCCTTTAGCCGTCATGTTTTGTATATCTTCTAACAGTAACGTGTCTATGTCTTCCCCTGGTCTGGAGAACTGTACACAACCCCAGTTCGTATGGTGTCCCATTTCTGTTTCCAGGGTGACCCACAGTTCTTCTGGCTCCTTATGTGTATTCTGAACTTCTGTAGCTTTGATATTTTCATTGACATAAAGGCCACTCCACCCCCTTTTGCACCTCAGTCTCTTCTGAACAGTACATAGCCAGGAACTGAAGTCTCCCAAGTGTGGTTACTGGTAAACCATGTCTCACAAATGGCTACTATGTCCAGTTTAGCCTCTGTCATTATTGCCTACAGGTCTGGGATCTTGTTTCCCAGACTGCAAGCATTTGTGTACATGATTTTCCATTTGCCAGATTTTGGTGTGTTAGTTGTTGGGTGAGGTCTGGTGTTTCTCCTGTGCATCGTATGGGAGCCAGACCTTTTCTTTACTGGGTGATGCAAATGAACTACAAAGATTTTACCTAGTGAACTGAACCAGTTGGCTCAGGTGGGCTCTGCCATGTCATCTCCCTCCCAGTCCTTGCTGTGTTACCCCAGGCTAAGCACTGGGACCCATCCTGTTCTCCCTATTCATTAGTGACCTCCTCTCAGTCTGCACACACTCCAACATACACTATGTAGATGATACAGTCATCTATACCACTAATCCTTCAGTCCCTAACATGAAGACCCCCTACAACGTGATTCAACAACCTCCTAAAATGGTTCCAAGCAAACCAACTGAGGGTTAACACAAAAAGACAGTCTCCATGACCTTCAGTTCCAGACAAAACTATCAACTCTCTCAACTACCCTGTCTCTCCATCCCCGCAGCACCCCTTTAGAGGCAGAACCTGCCTTCAAATACCTTAGGTAGTGCTCGACAAAGAGCTAGTCTTCTACTGATACCATGCACTCTAAGCTCCTCCCAAAACTTGGGATCCTGTACCATAACAAGAATGCCTCTCTCTCTCTCTCTCTCTCTGTGCACCATGAGCTGATCTCAAAACAATTCTCCCTTTAATCAACTATGAGGATATCATCTACTGCACCACTCCCGCCTCCTCCCTTGACATAGAAACATAGAATTTGATGGCAGATAAGGACCGCTGGCCCACCTAGTCTGCCCATTTCCCTACCTAACGGATAAGTCGTAGATCCTAGTTAACCAACAGCCTACTTCCTCCTATCCCCACTAGAATTGCCTTATGTCTGTCCCATGCATTCTTGAATTCCTGCACTGTTTTGACTCCACAACCTCCTCAGGAAGGCTGTTCCATGCATCTACAACCCTCTCCATGAAGAAATACTTCCTTACATTACCTCTAAGCTGTCCCCTCTATCTTCAAATTGTGCCCACTTGTTTGTGCACATCTCTTTTCTGAAAGATGCTACTCTCTTGGACTTTGTTGATTCCCTTGAGGTACTTGAAAGTTTCTATCATGTCCCCCACTCCTCTTTCCTCGAGGCTATTCGTATTAATCTCCTTTAGTCTTTCCTCATATGTCTTCTGGTGCAGACGCTGCACCATTTTGTTGACCTACTCTGACAGCCTCCAACCTGTCTATGTCTTTATGGAGATGGGGTCTTCAGAACTGCAGCAGTACTCAGATATAGTCTTACCAACTGTCTTAACAGAGGACAACAACTTCCTGTTTTCTACTGGTGATGTCTCTCCTATGCATCCCAGTATCCCCCAGCCCTCCTTACTGCCTTCAAACTAGATACCTTCCTAAATATATTTTGCTGCTTCACCACTAACTCTCCCTTCTGGATACACCACTTCTCCCTCTACTCCTCCCTTTCCATCCCTCCCCTCATTCACCACCATCAAACTCACTCACTCACCTTTGTAGGAAAATTCTGGTTCGGACTTCTCCGCTCCTATCTCTACACCCACTTATCCCCTGCTAATCCCTCCTCATACCTGTTCTGCTCTGGGGCCCAATCCTTTTCCTTCCCTCACACTCATAAAAATTCCAGGTGGTCTGCCTTCTCATCTACCTGCCATCCCTCAGGAACCTCAGCCATCTTCCAGCAAGCCTCTTCTCTTCCAGCACCCAAACACCTCCTCAGGCTCGCTCCAATTGCTCCTTGTCACTGTTCCTAATACCACTACAAATTTGATGTAATCCTGTGCCCAGGCTTTCAATCTCTGTTTTACTCCATTTTAAGGTTGATTGCGAGCAGCAAGAAACATATTGGGACAGCTTGCTCAGAAGCAGGCTGTGGAGGCACTGAACTGTACTGTTGTGGCCAATGCCCCACATCCTGCAAAGGCTTGTCCCACTTCCCCAATGCCATTCCAGGCTGCTGGTGGCAGTAGTTTGGAATGTTGCCACCAACTTCTGACAATTTAGCCACTGCAACCAGGGGCCCCCTCGTCATTGCAGCGTCAGCCACCCGCTGCGATGAGGGTGAGCCGTCATTGCAGGGCAGAACTTCAAACCTGATATTGTTTGTGAACATGGCGGCGCTTGCTGCCATGTTCAAAACAATATACCCCCATTGTGTTTGTTTGCCGGCCGGGAGCCCACTCCCGTTGGCATTCTGTAACCCCCCACTTTCATTGTCTGCCGATGGGGGTGCCCAATCCCCATCGGCATAATCTGAACCCCCTTTGTTGTGTGCCAACTGGGTGCACAATCCCTGTCGGCTACTGCTGGCCCCAAAGACCGAGTCATTTGGCATGCTGGGAGCCCACCCCAGCGTGCCACATGCCTATGAAAAAAAAACTGTCCTGCGACATGTTTTTGTTTTTACCCTGAAAAAGGAAACTGTCCTCAATGCTCGCTCTGCCCCCCATCCACAACCTGTGCCCACTTCATTGTCTGCCAACGGGGTGCCCAATCCCGTCGGCATAATCTGAACCCCCCTCCTTTTGTTGTGTGCCGAATGGGGTGCCTAATCCCTTGTCGGCTACTGCTGGCCCCTAAAGACTGAGTCATTTGGCATGCTGGGAGCCCACCCCAGCATGCACATCTCCCTTAAAAAAAAACTGTCCCTTGAAGTGTTTTTTTATCCTGAAAAAAAACTGTCCTTAAGCTCACTCTGCCCCCCACCCGCAACCTGTGCCCACCCACTGCGCACCCAGCCTCCTCCCACTCCCCTCACCCCATACTTAGCTCCTGAGCTTGGCACGATGATTTTCGTGGACCGGAACATGTCTGCACTCTTCAAAGCCAACTGCAAACTGAGGAAATGCCGGCAAGCTGTATAATGGAATAAATAGGGTTTTTCCAACTTTATGCATATCTCAGTAATTTTTGAATTTTCGCACCAAATTTTCAACATGGGGTTTTTGGGACCCTCCTCATGAATTCTTGAACTGTCATGGCATTAATCGGCCGAAAGGTGACTTTATGGTCACTGCGTGGAATCACCTTCCGGGACTGATTAACAAAACAACAGTGCCAGTGTTCATAAGCTGGGCTCTCAAAAATCCTATATTGCAAATTTGGTGGAAAAAAATCCCCAAAATTACTGTTTTACGGCGTGGGCAAGCCCGGTTGCTATGCAGCTCGTAACTTCATGAGTTGCAATATTTTCATGACAGATTTTCAAAATTGGTATTTTGTCACACCTCCTTTTGAACAGTACAGCTGTCATTGTTCATATCTGGGCAGAAATGTGTTTACGCACTTCGCGCGCAGAATAGCATGGTTGCTGTGGGAAATAAGTGTTCAGGACAGATTAAGAAAATGACAGTGACACTGTTAATGAGTAGAGGTCCTAAAATGCCAATGTTGAAAATTTGGTAATGATACTCCATAAATGACTGTGTTACGAGTGTGTGCGCTATGCAGTTTGCACGCACCGTAATCTTCGCGAAATTATAATGTTTTCACTCCAGATTTCCAGCATTGCCATTTGCCCACACCTACTAATGAACAGTACAGCTGTAATTTTTCCCATCCTGGCGAAATGTGTTTTCGCACTTCTGGCGCAGAATAGATGGTCGCTGTGGGAAATCACTGTCTGGGACAGATTAAGAAAATGACAGTGATACTGTTCATGAACAGAGGTCCTAAAATGCCTATGTTGAAAATTTGGTGATGATAGCCCATCAAATGACTGTGTTACAAGTGTGCATTGCACACTTTCCAAGCACCCTTGTAACTTTGCAAATTTGTAATATTGTCACGCCAGATTTTCAACAGTGGCATTTTTCACACTTCCTTATGAGCAGTACAGCTGTCATTTTTACATCCTGACCGAAATGTCTTTTCACAGTTCCGGCACAGAATAACGGGTCACTGTGGGAAATCACTGTTCGGGACAGATTAAGAAAATGACAGTGGCACTGTTCATGAGCAGAGGTCCTAAAATGCCTATGCTGAAAATCTGGTGACGAAACTCCATAACATGACTATGTTACAAGCTGCAGAACTCTTTCCACGCAGCCTTGTAACTTCACAATTTTGTAATATTTTCACGCCACATTTTCAACAGTGGCATTTTTCCACACCTCCTTATGAACCGTATAGCTGCTATTTTTGCACTCCTGCCGGAGAATAGCACGATCGCTGTGGGAAATCACTGTTTGGGACAGATTAAGACCGAACAAGTGAGAGGGGGGAGTGACTGAGCTCAACTGAGCTCTGTCGGGACTGCTGCGGATTTGTTTCTGGGCAGAAAAAGGCTCCAACGCAAGAGCCCAGTACAAAAGGCAGCCTGCAGCACTGGGAGAAACAGAACAAGAGGCGAGTGATGGAGAGGGGTGAGCGAACTCACGGAGCGCTGTCAGGACTGCTGCGGTTTCTTTGTGGGCAGGAAAAGGCATCAATGCAGGCAGGGGCCCAGTACAAAGGCCAGCCTGCAGTGGTGGGAGAAACAGTAGGAGTAAGTGAGACAGGGGACTGAGTGAGCTCAATGGAGCTTTATCAGGACTGCTGCATATTTCTTTGTGGGCAGGAAAAGGCGCCAATGTAGGCAGGAGCCCAGTACAAAAGGGCTGCTTGCAGCGCCAGGACAAACAGAATGAGCGGTGACAGAGGCAGACTGAGCAACCTCAATGGAGCTGTGTTGGAGCTCTATTGTGACTGCTGCGGATTTCTTTGTAGGCAGAAAATGTGGCAAACGCAGGCAGGAGCCCAGTACAAAAGGCCAGCTTGCAGCACCAGCAGAAATGGAATGAGTGAGTGAGAGAGGGGAGTGAGCGAGCTCAATGGAGCTCAGTGTCGGGAATGCTTTAGATTTCTTTCTGCCTAGAACAAGCCTCCAATGCAGGCAGAAGCCCACTACAAAGGGCAGCCTGCAGCGGCAGGAGACAGAACGAGCAAGTGAGGGAGGGGAGGAGTGAGCTCAACAGAGGTCTGTTGGGACTGCTGCAGATTTACTTGTGGGCAGAAAGGCACAAATGCGTGCACGAGGGGCCCAATACAAAAGGCAGCCTGCAGTGGCAGGAAAACCAGAATGAGCGAGTGAGAGGGGATTGAGCAAGCTCAGCGGAGCTGTACTGTAACTGCTGCAAATTTTTTGTGGGTAGAAAAAGGCGCCAGCAGGAGCCCAATAGAAAAGGGTAGCCTGCAGCACGCAGAAACGGAATGAGCGAGTGACAGCAGGGGAGTAAGCGAGCTCAACGGAGCTTTGTCAGGACTGCTGCAGATTTCTTTGTGGGCAGAAAAAGGCTCCAACAGAGGCAGGAGCCCAGTACAAAAGGGCAGTCTGCAGCCCTCGGAGAAACAGAATGAGTGAGTGACACAGGGGAGTGAGCAACCTCAACGGAGCTCTGTCGGGACAGCTGTGGATTTCTCTGTGGCAAAAGGTGCTAATGCAGGCAGGAGCCCAGTACAAAAGGGCAGCTAGTGCCAGGAGAAACACAATGAGCGAATGAGAGAGGGGGAGGAGGAGCTCAATGGAGCTCTAGCGTGACTGCTGCGGATTTCTTTGTTGGTAGAAAAGGCGGCAATGCAGGCAGGAGCCCAGTACAAAAGGCCAGCCTGCAGAAACAGAACGAGTGACTGAGAGAGAGGGGAGTCAGCAGGCTCAACAGACCTGTGTCAGGACTGCTGCAGATTTCTTTGTGGGCAGAAAAAGCCACCAACAGAGGCAGGAGCCCAGTACAAAAGGGCAGCCTGCAGCCAGGAGAAACAGAATGAGTGAGTGAGAGAGGAGGAGCCACCTCAACAGAGCTCTGTCAGGACAGCTGTGGATTTCTTAGTGGGCAGAACAAGGTGCCAATGCAGGCAGGAGCCCAGTACAAAAGAGCAGCCTGCAGCACCGGGAGAAACAGACTGAGCGAGTGACAGAGGGGCAGTGAGCAAGCTCAACACACTAACACAATCAACATTCGGCATTGACAAATGCTTGTTATTTCACTGTCAAGCTACAAATTGTACTTATCTCTACAACACTATTAAAATCCACTCTTTTGTCCTGTAACTAGTTTGAATGATGTACTGAGGATGCTTCATTTCTTACTTCACTTCTCACTCTGATCTTGTATATACTGTGTACTGAATATTTTGAAATCCACTGTATTATTGTAATTTCATACTGTTGTCTGAAAACGGACTGTTTTCCACTGTAAATCTGAATGTACCTACTCTCATGCCCTCTGTATTCTGTATATATTGTCTCACATGTTTATCTGTATGTAATTTTCCTTATGTACCAATTTTGTCCCCCAGGTCACGCCTGGAAACTAGCCTTGGCTCAGTGTGCCTTTCCTGGTTACCAAAGTTTTGACTAAATAAATAATAGCTTAATAATAGAGGATCAGGACTTAGGAGGGGTCTGCTAGACCACCAGGCAACTAGGATAATAACGATTTATTGGGGACATCGGGGATCAGGGAGGAGGGCTGCTAGATCACCAGGGATCATTTTTATGATAACATGGGATCAGTGCTAGGTGCGTGGCACATTGGTGTAGGTACACAACCTCCTGAGGATTTCTATACAGTCAGACCAGCCCATGGCTAGTCTAACGGCACTTAGGCTTTTGCCCTCTGGGATGGTTTTGTGATTGCCAAAGCAGGGATATGGCATCCTGTATCTGGCACTAGGGATGCCTGCTCGAAGCCCCCTAGCACCGTGTCAGTAGCCCATTTAGTGGCACAAGGCTGGTGCATGCCCTCTTTGGGGCATGCAGCCTGGGTTTGTTGCAGACTGCTTCTCTGAATAGCTCCTGGGACATCTTTTGGCACAAGATGCCCATGCGCATTTCTGTTTGATGTAGGCAACTTGGGCTATTCTGGGGCTTTGTGAATCAGGACCTCTGACTTCAAATTTTCAGCATAATCTTCTTATGACCCCACATTATGATCAAACAGGTGGAATTTTTTAAACTCTGTTCAAAAGGTGATTTCATATAGCAAATTTTTTTTTAATTATACTTTTGCAGTACCTGGCCATCAGAAGTTTCTGCCCTGGTCATGGGCCCTGGGAATTCCACCTCTGATCATAGCCTGCACTCTTCCCACAGTCACCCTGTCTTGCCCCCCAGATGGCGGGGTTCGCGCCAGCCCTTAATGCTTCATTTCTGGCATCTGGTCAGGGGATCTGGCATCAGAGGCGATGAGAGCCCAGAGACAGGGCATCATGAATTTGAGCCAGGCCCAGGTTTTTTCCCTGTAAGCAGGGGCGGGATGTGCAATGACGCCCAGTGTCTAACCTGCCCCTGAGACATCCAGGCATCGGTGTAGCTATGCAACCCAGCCTCCGCTG
This sequence comes from Neoceratodus forsteri, assembly GCA_016271365.2. Classification (NCBI taxonomy): domain Eukaryota; kingdom Metazoa; phylum Chordata; order Ceratodontiformes; family Ceratodontidae; genus Neoceratodus; species Neoceratodus forsteri. The sequence continues at coordinate 761,605,502 of CM028138.1, read as the reverse complement.
GGAGTTGCTAGACATTGAGCACACACACAACACCCTCCCCGGAGAAGGAGAGCAGTCTAAGGATGCTTGATCCTTCCCCCCGACTCCGCCTCCAATGACCCAGGTCTGTTCCCAACCCGGGTCACCTGTGTCGCAAGCAGAAATCCAACCACTGCGCTGGTGGGTCAGCCTCACATACCAACTATAAAACCATGTTTGAATGAGATTTGAAAAATAACACTTATCATGTTCATCAGGTGATGTAACAAAGGGTCATGTTGCACATTTGGTGCCAAAATCTGCAAAATTACAAAGTTATAAGTAAACATTAGAAAAATTCAATGTTTCTTCATAACTTCATTTCTTTTTTCAAATTCTGACCATAAATTTCCAATATAGCCTTTTATCACCTCACTCCTCAATATTTTTTAAATCATGTCCAAAGGGTGATTTCTCGAGTGACAGTGGAAACATACTTTACAGAGAGTTTGAAAAATGATACCTGTCATGTTCATTAGGTAATATAACAAGAGGGCTATGTAGAAAATTTGGTACGAAAATCTGCAAAAATCACATACTGTAGTTATGAGTAAACACTGAAAATTTAACGCTTATTCATAATGCTGATGTTTGACATTTGATCCCATATTGTCAACAAATAATCATTTTATGACCCCACCTCATGATCAAGACTAGGGAAATTTTTTTAATCCTGTCTCAAAGGTGCTTTTTGTGGAGTGACTGTGAAAACTTGTTTGAGTTTTTGTTCGATGGGGTACAAAAAGTTATGTTGAAAATATAGGTCAACAATGGAAAAAATGACAACGCTTAAGAGCAAAAGTACTAAACCAATTGAAAAAAATTACAAAACTTACTTTTTTTCAGTCAGATTAGGGTTGGGCTCAAGAGCCACTGGACATTAAGCAATCATCACAGGAGTTTAGTGGTGGATCAGATAGGTACGTGATGGGTGCAGGCCGATCAGGATGGGGTGGTTGAAGGAGGGAATCAGAACATGTCGACAGACAGTTTTCTTTGTTTCAGGTTAACAAACTAAAACAAAGAGGATAACAAGGAAGGTTTTGTTAGTTGCAGGGACAGACAGTGGGATTGGGCTGCCCGCTGTTCAGTGTATTGTTTGGCAGCATGGTGGTGGGCACCTCAGTATCACATGCTGTTGAGGGTGGTGGGTTTTTCAGCAGCAGGATCAGGCACATGACCGCCAGACTTTGATGGTGGTGGAGGGGAGTTTTTTGTGATTTTGGGGTTGTTGTGGTTTAGTGGTGGGAATGGGCACCTGACTGCCAGATGTTGGTAGTGGGGGTTGTTTTGGTTTCCTGCAGTGAGTTTGGGCACCTAACCACCAGACATTGATGGGGATGTTGTTGAACAGGAACAGCAAACTGAGCTGACAGCTCATTTCCGGATGATCCTGGATGAAGGAATACAGTGAGGCTGAACATGAGGATTACAACAAACAGCAACAAAAAAAGCATTTGTCAATGCCGAATGTTGTCTTGCTGGCATTGGCATTGGTAGTGTAGAAGTTAGAGAGATGTATAATAGGAATAGCAGTGAAGCATTGAACTGATGCTAATCTAGAGACTGACAGGGACTGGGGTGTGCCTTTGGGTCGTTGGCCATAACATACTAAAATACTAATACACTAACATACTAAAATGCCAGCAGAGTAGGCCTCATGGTCTATTGAGTCTGCTCAGGCTTCAGCACTCTGATTGGTTACTGTAGCCATATACCTTGCTCCCTTTCTGCCTGTCCCATCCTCCTCTCCTAGCCCCCACCGGTAGGCATTCCCTTTCACACCTTGCATATACCTGCCCCATCCTCTCTTGAATCTGTGCACAGTAGCTAACTGTACAAGCTCCTCGGCAGTGCATTCTATGGTTCCACCACTCACTCAGTGAAGTACCTCCTCCCTTTCCCCTTAGCCTTCCACCCTTAGTCTTCCAACTGTGCCCTCTGGTGACTCCTCCTCCTTCAGCTGAAGGATCCCATCTAGGCTTACCTTATTAACTCCCTTGAGGTACTTGAACACCGTAATCATATCCCCGGTCCCTCCTCTCCTCCAGTGAAAACAGGCTGAGCTCCTCCAGGCGCTCCTCATATGTCATATCCCCAGTCCCCAGATCATTCTAGTTGCTCTCCTCTGAACCCTCTCCAGAAGCTGATTGTCCCTCCTAAAGTGCGGCCTTGAGAACTGTACACAGTACTCCAGGTGTGGTCTAAACAGGCTGGTGTACAGTGGCAAAATCATCTCCCTGCTTCTTGAGGTAATCCCCCAGCGATGCATCCCAGTATCCGATTTGCCCTGACTGCAGCCCTCCTGTACTGCTCTGAATTATTCATGTTGACATCAACCAGGACTCCCAAGTCTTTTTCGCCTGTTGAAGTCTGCAGCTCCTCCCTCCCAGGGTGTACATATATTCGGGGTTCCCTCTCCCAGGTGTAGCACCTTGCACTTGGAGGAGTTAAATTGCAACCCCAGGTGCGTGACTATCTTTCCGAGTATTCAGATCCCTATGGGCCGCACTTTCTGTCCATCCACTACATCCGCAGTTTAGAGTCGTCTGCAAAGGGACTCATTTCACAGCTGATATCCACCCTGATGTCAGAGATGTAGGCATTAAACAGAGCAGCCCCTGAACTGATCCCTGTGTGACTCCACTAATGATTTCTAGGAGACAAGACCTCCCTCCACCACTACCCTCTGTGCACTCGGACAGCCAGTTTCCAATCCACCTAACCATCAGTGGTCCCAGACCCATTTTCATTAGCTTCTCCAACAGACCCTGTGTGGGACTGAATTAAACGCCTTGCTGAAGTCCAGGAACGGTGCATCCACCGGTCTCTCCTGGTCAGTACTGATCTTTCCACTGGTAGAACTCCACAAGGTTAGTCTGACATGATCTAGCTGTTAAAAACCCATTCTGCAGGTCATCTATGTATCCCTTCACATTTAGGAACCCCCAGCCTATCCCTAAGTATGCCCTCCATTAGTTTTCCCACCACTGACGATAAACTGACCGGTCTATAGTTACCCGTTTTTCCTTGAACCCCTTTATGGATGGGCACAACGTGTGCCTGCCTCCAGTCCTTGGGCACCGCCATCTGCAGTGACAAGTTAAACAGATCTGCGTGTACAGCCAAAACATCAGCCAACTCCTACAGTACTCTGGGATGGATAGCGTCAGGACCCAGGGATTTGTCCTTCTTTAGGGACTTGAGGGCTTGCCACACACAGCCGATAGAGATATCAGCAACTATTATCCCTCCATAATTCTCATGCCATTTCACTCATCCTACCCTGCAAACACCTACATGTCACGATGTACCTTGGAGTCTTTGAGCTTTACGCCACCCCATGCCATAAGGAAATATGCTGAGATGGGTGCACTATAGGAGAATAGGGTGAACTTTGGGGCCAAAGAGTCCAAGGCACACCTTGATGCCTGTCAGTGGGTGCAGGCTGGGGTGGAATGTGAGCATTACAGCCGAAAATCCCAAGTCACACCCTGGCGCCTGTCAGTATCTACAGGGTGAGGCGTTACAGTTGAAACCCTAATGCCTAAGGCATTTTGTTGGTTATTTTCACTCCAAATTTTCAACATAGACTATTTGTGACCCCACCTCATGAACAGTGGCGCTGTCAGTTTGTTAGCGAAAGGTGATTTTGCACAGCGAATGTGCCATTTGGCGCCACAGGTGCAAAAACACATTTCGGCAGGATGTGAAAAATTACAGCTGTACTGTTCATGAGGAGGTGTAAAAAATGGTAATGTTGAAAATCTGGAGTGAATATATGGAAAAGTGGTGAAGTCATGAGCGTGCATAGAAACTGGGCAATAGACTGTGTACGCAATTATTTTGGGATTTTTTAACCAAATTTTCAACATAGACATTTTGGGACCTCCGCTGATGAACATGACAGCTGTACCATTCATAAGGAGGTGTGAAGAAATTGCAAAGTTGAAAATCTGAGTGAAAATATTTAAAATTCTCAAAGTTACGAGCGTGGTGGAAACTGTGCAATGCACGCCGAACCCAGTCATTTTTAGAATTGTGTCACCAAATTTTCAACATAGGCATTTTGAGACCTCCACTCATGAACAGTGTCATTGTGATTTTCTTAATCTGTCCTGAACAGGGTTTCCCACAGCGACCACGCCATTGTGTGCGCCAGATGTGGAAAACACATTTTGGGCAGGTTACTAAAATGACAGCTGTACTGTTCATAACAAGGTGTAAAAATGGCAGTGTTGAAAATCTGGAGTGAAAATATTAAAATTCTCAAAGTTACAAGTGTGTGTAGAAACTGCGCAACACAAGCTAGTAACACAGTAATTATTTGGATTTTCTTTTACTAAATTTGCACCATAGGTTTTTGGAGCCCACCTCATGAACAGTGGCACTGTTATTTTGTTACTTTGTCCTGAAAGGTGATTCCGGCAGGCGACCTTGGAAATCACCTTTTGGGGCCGAATAGCAAAATGACAGTGAATGATTTCATGAGGTGAGGTCCCAAGCACCCTATGTTGAAAATTTGGAGTCACAGTAAACAAGCATTTGTCAATGCCGAATGTTTGCTTGCTGGTATTAGCATTGGAAATGCAGGCGGTAGACAGATGCAGAATAGGAATGGCAGTGAAGTACCGAACTTCACGCCAACCCCATCTCCATCCTGTAGAGGCGGACAAGCATCAGGGTAAGTGTTTGGGTCAACACCCATGATGTTCATCCTATGTCACCTCACCCTATTCTGCAGACCCCAACATGAGGTGTGCCTTGGGGTGTTTGCTTACAGTCACCCCATTCCATAAGGACATACCCTGAAATGGGTGTAGCATGAGAGAATGGGGTGAACTCTGGGGCCAAAGAGTCCAAGATACACCCGATGCCTGTCACTGGCTGGGTGGTGTGAGTGGGATGGCATGAGCAGTACAGTCGGCAATCCAAAGGCACACCCGATGCCTGTCAGTCTGTACAGGGTGGGATGTTATGGTTAGAAACCCTAACGCCCTGGGCGTTGTTAGTATTTGCACTATAAATTTTCAACATGCCTTTTATGACACCATCTCATGAAAGCACTGGGACCTCTTCTCATGAAGAGTGGCAGTGTGATTTGTCAATGTGTCTCAAACTTTGACTTCCAACAGCGACCGTGCCATTCTGCACCACATGTACGAAAACACAGATTGGGTAGGATATGAAGAATGACAGCTGTACCATCCATAGGAGGTGTGAAGAGATGGCAATGTTATAAATCTGTAGTGGGAATAGTAAAAATACTCACACTTCCGAGTTTAGTGGAAACTGCACAATGCTTGCACGTAACACAGTCATTTTATGGACTTTCATTATCAAATTTTCAACTTAGGCATTTTAGGACCTCTGCTCATGAACAGTGTCATTGTGATTTTCTTAATGCATCCGAACACTGATTTCCCACAGCGATCATGCTATTCTGCACCAGAACTGCAAAATCACATTTTGGCCAGGATGTGAAAAATTACAGCTGTATTGGTCATGAGGTGCATAAAATGGCAATGTTGAAAATCTGGAGTGAAATATTACAAATTGGAAAAGTTACTAGCGTGTGTAGCAACTGCGCAATGCACACTGGTAAAACAGTAATTTTTGGATTTTCCCACCAAATTTGCAACATAGACTTTTTGAAAGCCCACCTCATGAACACTGGCACTGTTGTCCCGAAGGTGATTCTGCGCAGTGACCGCGAAATCACCTTCGGGATTGATTAATGCCATGATAGTGGCTGAATTCATGAGGAGGGGACCCAATAACCCCATATTGAATATTTGGTGCCAAAATCAAAAATGCCTGAGATATACAAAAAGTTATAAAACCCTATTTATGCCATTATACAGCTTACTGGCATTTCCTCAGTTCGAGTCGGCTTTGAAGAGTGCAGTGTGTTCCTGGTCCACTGAAGATCGTCAGCCGAACTCCAGAGGTAAGTATAGGGTGAGGGGGTGGGGAGGCAAGGTGCGTGGTGGTGGGCGGGTTGTGGGAGAGGGCAGGGAGACCGGGAGGGACTATTTTGTTTTCTACAGGTCAAAAAAAAAAGAAAATTGTGAGACTTTTTTCTTTACAGGCACATTGGGCACACTGGGGTGGGCTTCCAGCATGCCACCTGAATGTTTTTTTGGGAGGGCTGTAGCCAACGGGAATTGGGCACCCCATCAGCATATATGGAGTGCTGGGGACAAGAGCTGAGGGGATTGGGCACCCCTCGCATAAACCGAACATTTTGGCAGGGGAAATTATTGCCGACAGGGAGGGCTCCCGTCAGCAAATTACACAGGAGGGGGTGAATGAAGCCGATAGGATTGGGCCTCCCATTGGAAAAACTAATTTCTTGGGGGCACATGATGCCGAGGGATTGGGCACCCCTCGGCAGTGGGGGCTGATGAATATTGTTTGTGAACATGGCGGCAAACAATATTACAGTCGGCAACGTTCCTCCCAGTAATGATGGGTCCCCTCATTACAGTGGAATGGCTGACGTTGCAATGACAAAGTGGCTCTGATTGCTGCAGCAAAAACGTTTCTACTTGTTGCCACTTTTGGAGACCAGTGTCATTGGGACACTGTGCCTCCATTGGTCCACCAGTGCCAAACCCCAAAGGTAGTGCCTCCGTCGGTTGCTACAGTGCCACGCCTCCACAACCCACTTCTCTCCTAAGTTGTTACATAATGTTTGTTGTGCATGCACACAAGCAAACATAACAAATGGCCAAGATATCCACCTAATTTGAAACCTCCCACTGATGCCATTATACAACTTAACGGCATTTCTTTAGTTTGCGTCGGCTTTGAAGAGTGCAGACATGTTTCTACTCCACCGAAGATTGTGGTGCCAGGCTCCGGAGGTAAGTATGGGGTGAGGGGTGGGAGGAGGGGTGAGTAGAGGTGGGTGTGGGTTGGTGGAGGGGTCTCGACAGAAAGGGACCATTTTCTTTGTTTCCGTTGAAAAAAACAAAATAAACCAACAGCACGGACCTTTTATTTCTTTACAGGTGTATGAAACCATGTTGGGCACACTGGGGTGGACTTCTGTGTGCCCCATAACTTTAGGGGCGTGATATATGCCACACTGGGGTGGGATCCCAGTGGGGTGGCAGAGGGAGGAAATGCTAATGCGTTGGCTCCTAACACAGGGAATCACACTGGGGGGCTCCCAGTGTGCCACACAATCTTGGGATGGAGTTTACACATGCCAACAGGGGATTGGGCACCCTAATGTTGGCTTTTTAGTGATTGCAAGAGGCGGACGGCTGATCCGCCACCACGTTAAATGTTATATTACACCAGGCAAAGCATGTAGCGGAGGCATGTCACTCGGTGCTGCTGCATGATGAGCTCTGCTCTGATTGCAGCAGCGAAATCATTTCAAATTATTGGCACTGAAAACACTTGTGTCACTGTTAGCATGCCGCTAATTGGCGAATGAGGGACGGATCTTCTAAAGCGTGCCCTGCATTCACCAAAACAGACACACCTCTGCATTTCTTCTACTGCACAACATATTGCTTATGCGTGCACAAGACAACATAAAAATTAACCAATACAATAAAGTGAAACAGGTAAAGTAAATGGCAAATACAGGTGTGTGAGGAAAACATGAGGGTAAGCCATAGCTTGCAAGCTGCAGTAGATAGGCATCCTGAGATACAATGGCACCAAGAGCTGCTCAGTGCAAGAAAAGTAAAACAATATGCATAATGTTTGGTGGAGCATTGTGGAGGAAGATTGTTTTAGCTCAGAGGGTGATTGGAAGAAGTACCCTGACTGAATGAGTTCTAATGATGGGTTGCCTCAGGGAGAAGGAAGAAAAAGCAAGGAGTGAGGTGGGGTACTTGTGGAGATTGCCCAGTCCAGAATATGAAAATGACAGATACATTACTGGAGAGTCACCTGTCATATTGGGACAGCCAGGCCAGGAGAAGAGCAATGATTATGAAGAAGACAAGACTGAACAAATTGGAAGAGGCATTGAGAAAAGGATCCAATTTGGCCAGGGATGACATGAAAGCTGTGCAATAAACCACATTAATGTAGTCAAAGACCAAGAGTCAAAGATCTGTCATAGTATAATACATATCTCTGTTCTTTAAGCACCAACATATAGGTAATGACAGGCTTTAATATGCTGCATGGGACTGTGTGTTTAAAGAAAATAATGGCTCAGATCAGTCTCAGGGTTCTATTCTCAGTCTGCACCTGTTTTCTATGTATGTAAATGATTTACCAACAGCACGTTGGTATATACAACCATGTATGCAGATGATATGGTACTGCATTTTGCAGGAAAACAGAAGTTTACCTAGAGGAACACCTGCAGGGTACTTATGACAAGCTGCAACATTGGTTGTACAAAATAGACTTTAATGAATAAAGAAAGAATCCTAAGGAGAGTTTCTCTAATTTTGTTTTTTTGATACCCACACTCAAATTCATTGCCCTGCTCTGCAGCAGTGACTTTCCTTAGTGTGCTAAGTATTTTTAGCCCAGTCCTCTCTATCTAATTCTTTCACCGGCTTTGCTATACCCTCTCACTCTAAATTCTGTTGCTCCCTCTCTCTCTTTCTAATTTCACCCTTGGAGCTCTGTGCTGACCGCTCTTCCCCAACTCCTTTGTCTGTCTACCAAATCTTTGCCCACTGAGTAAACTAATCCTTCCAGGCGCCTCTGGTTCCAGGTTGCTAAATTTGTCTGCATCAGCTTAGCCCCCACCTCCCAACTCTGAACTTATTTAACTTAAATGTCTTCTTCTTTGTCTCTAACAGATCTGAGCCCCCTTCATTGATGCGCTCCCCTCGCAGTCACGACTTTGCCTCCGACTTCCTTTCGCGTACCCTTAGCTGCCAAGCGGAAACTCCACCAGGTAAGGTCTTCCATTGAAAGCCAGAGAAACTTTCACATTTTGGCTCCCACAAATCTCTGCTCTGCGATTGGCCATTTCTGAAGAGAACTCACAAGATTGGCCCGACTACAAGCTGAAAGGACTTGCTTCCTGTTTAATTTCTGTAGCCTGTTGTCGAATCTCAGCAGCTCCTCTAGCAAAAATGTTTGCCCACCCCCACCACCAGCATTCTTTAAATCCTCTAATTGCACCTCTGACTCACCTTGTTGTGCGCTCACCCAATTAAAACCAGTGAATCCTCCTTAGTGTCAGCCAAATTTCCCCAGGTATCACCTCATTCTGTTGACTTCTGCCAAGTATCCTAACAACCCACTCAGTTGTTTATCCTTAGCATAAAAACTCTCTTCCCTTACCACTAACTCTCTCCTAACGTTTATTGCTCCAGCTTCTCACTGCTACCCCTGCCTCCCATATTTCCTTATCCTTGGTGCTCTTTCCCAATCATGTCACCCTCTTTCTCCCCTCTTGATACTCTCATTAACTCTCCTTTCTGTACTCCCACAACCCCTCCTTCTCTCTTTCTCAGCTACCCCTGCCTGTGTCACCTCTTCCAATCACCCCTACTTACCATGCCCACCTACTGCCCCTCCATGCTACCCCTCAGCCCACTCCAGCTCTCCATTTCCCCTTCTCCTTTCTCTCACCCCACATCCCACTCCCTCTCCTCACTCCCTCTTCCCCTCATCTACCTTTCCTGCCCCTCCCACCTCCTAAATCTTGAAGCTCTCTATCATTGCTTAAACCTCTCCATGCCACCCTCCGTGTAGTTCTGACAGAATAAAATACCCCCACACCACACCACACCACACCACACCCTCTTCTCCTCCTCCTCCTCCTCTCTGGTGACATCCAGCCCATCCCTGGCCCCACCATACCACAACCCACCACTACCCTCCCTAGGTCATCTCTGTCACAGACTCTGTCTTCCTTTCCAAAGAGGCTCTGTATCTTTCATTTCAATGCCAGAGGCTCCTCCCCAAAATTGATGCCCTCAATGTATGGCTTATCCAATATCACCCTGACATACTCTTTATCTCTGAATCCGGCTATCTGCCAGAATCCCAAACTCCTCCTTGCCATTCCCAATTTCAATCTACTCTCTTAAAACAGAGGCAAGCTGAGGGGGGGGTAGCCTTGCACTTCAGACAAACCATCTCCAGTTCAATTATCTTCAAGAATCTTGTCCCTCCTGCCATGAACTCATTATTGCCCACTTATCCCTTCCTCCTCAGCCCCCTTTATATTGGTGCTCTTTATGCCCTGCCCAAGGCCTCAACTGACTCCCTTATCAAGGTCATCTTTATTTTTATTTATTTATTGAGATTCAGAAGACCTTTGAGTCAGAGACTCTTTACAAGAGTTCTCACGTCAAGTAAAAATGATACAATATAGACGTTCAGCAGTACAGGTAAGACAGTGGTGGTTACAGGCATCGATGAGGTTAACAGTTGTAAGTAAAATCAGTAGAGCAACATGCATAAATCAAGTAAAAAATTGAAAAGCACTTAGCGTAGAGGCAGTTTTGGCCAGGATAAAACAGACTGGAGAGTGGGAAGTGGTCAGGGGTTGGGGTGGAAGGAAGAGAGGAAGTAGGGCCATGAGGCTCGTTGACATGAGGGGATAATGGAAGTGAGCAGTGAAAGAGTAGCAGACAGTGCACAATAAGGTTAGGAGGGCGTGTGAGTGCAGGAGCAGGAATGTTGAGCACAGAGGTGCTAGAGGAGAGCAGACTTAAAGAGGCCTGGCCTGGAGATGCTAGAGACAGGGTGAGGGAGCGAATTGATGAGGGAAGGAGCTCGACAGCAGAAACATCACTGGGCAAGGGAGGTTCTGACCCTGGGTACTAGCAGAGTGGTTCTAGCAGTTTGGCTGGTAGATACCGTTGGTGAGCAGAGGGAGCATTGCATTGAATCCAGGGGTGCAAGATTGGACAGGATTTTTATGAATAAACAGGACTGGTATTGAAGTCATTTGTCAAAGTCAAGGATGTTGACAAGGTCATAGAGGACAGAGAAGTGGGTACAGCAATCACAACCCTCCATCGGGTGACACGCTTTGTTTAGCATAGTCCTGACCCTGTTGAGGTCGATGTTTGAAGTTGCACCGTAGACTGGGAGACCATAGTCCACAAGTGAGAGGACTGAGAAGATGACAGTGTTGAAGGGACTTAGGGGTGTAACAGTCCCTATGATGGTAGAGCTGGCCAATGCGAGCGCTTATTGTAGAGCAGAGGACCATGATATGTTCCTGGAAGGAGAGAGAGGAGTCAATGGTGACCCCAGGGTATTTCAGGGTGGGCACCTGTTCAGTGGCAAGTTGGGTGTAGGGCGTATGTCCAGCTGGAAGCTAAAATGTCGGCTTGAGGATGGAGTAGGAGCATGATCTTAGTTTTCTTTTGATTGAGGACCAGGTGGAATGACATGAACCAGGCCTCAGCTTGGGTGAAGGAAGTTTATTTATTTTATTTATTTATTTATTTATTTATTTAGTTTAGTTAAACATCAGTTTAGAAACCTTTGAGCCAGAGGCTCATTTACAAAGGTACTCGTCACAAAGAGGACATCAGAACAGTAGTACAAGGGACACAGTACTTGCAAACAAAAAGTTACAGTTCAATTACAATTTTGTTACAATAGAATACAATCTCCAACGAAGCAAAAGATAACAAAAGGTGCAAAACTTATGGTCGGGGAGAGCTGGTGGGGGTAGAAGGGAGGAGATAGGGAGGAGGAATTAGTAGGAAAGGAAGGGGGGCTCAGTGAGCATTGTCAAACATAGTATATATATATTTTTTTTTTTTTTTCACTAGGCTAGCGGCAGTTGCATTTATGAGAGCTAGGCAGGTAGTTTATGAGCCTGGGCTTAAAGCAAGCTAAGGTTAGTGAGTTTGAGACACTGGCAGGGAGGGAGTTATACCAGTGGGACCAGTTTAAAGGGAGGACTGGAGAGTGAGGGGTCAGAGTGGGACCAGAAAAAAATGCATCATCAGAGTAGAGAAGGATATGGGTGGAGCAGGATGATGGGAGGAGTTAAGATAGAGAGAGAGAGAAGACTGCAAAGGATGGATCCTTGAGGAACACCTGAGAGAATGGGAGGCTGGAGGAGATAGTGTCACTGACCTTCACCCTTTGGGAGAAGGAAGAGAGGCAAGCCAGGATGTGACAGACTGGAAGAGGCCAAGCTGGGCAAGGGTAGCAAGGAGGAGGGGTGACACACAGTGTCAAAGGCCTTACAGAGGTCTAGGGAAGATGGCACCAGCCATATGACCACTATCGAGCACTGAGTGAAAGAAGGAGGAGAGTTCAACAGGTGCAGTAGTGGTGCTAAGACCACACAAAAATTCTTACTGCTCACTACAGATGAGGTTGTGGGATGCCAGATACTCCTTCAGCTGGTCAGAGACAAGTCTCTCTAACATCTTAGAGAGGGGAGAGAATGGAGATTGGTAGTAGTTACCCAGAGAGGAGCAATCCCCACTTTTGTAGATTGGAGTGACAAGGGCTTCCTTCCAGGTGAATGAGAATTGCCCCAGACAGAGGAAATGGTTTAGTAGCAAGGTAGGGCCTTAACATGATGTCCAAGGTGAGGCGGAGGATTTTGTAGTCATGGGGGGGTATTATTGGAGCAGTTGCTGAGAGCTTTTGGAGGTGGGGCCTGGCTTCTGTCTCCAAGACTATATGGAAGTAGAAAGTGGGTGGAGTGATTGACAGGGATACAGGGTGGTGCTGGATCAAAGACATTGGGTGGGAGGACAAGGCTGAGGTTAGTAAAAGTAGAATTAAGGGTGTTTCCAATGCAAGCAGGGTCAGTGGAGAGGGTTTCACCAGTATAGACTTGTGAGGGATGGGGGCTGGTGTTCTTACCATTTATCTCCTTTATGTTCCTCCAGAAGTCACAGGTGGGCCCCAGGAGGAAGACAAGGCAGTTTGGTACTGCACCGCCAGAAGTTTCTTATGGATGGCCCATATGCACTTATTTGGGGCATCTCTGTATAATTGCTGATCTGTGGCCTTACCAGAGTAAATGGCTTTGTGCTATAGGTTTTTTTGTTTGTTAATTCTTTTTATTCACCTAGACATCGGAACTCTCTCGGCTACATAGCATTCTGCTGCTTCTACCACCTATCGTGATCCCATCCCTCAAGGGCATTACTTTCTCCTCGATGAACCCTTTCCGCCAGAGTCTGCGAGGAGATTGAAGGGGTGGGGCAGAGATACAGTTTTGGGCATATGGCGGCAGGCACTGCAGAGCCATTGCCTATCCAGGCTGGAGTACATTTTTTTCATAAGTTATGCCCCAGACATGGGACGTGCAATGCTGCCTAGCCCTTGATGTGGATGCTCCCACCCACGTCCGGAAGGCAGCTGCCTGTCTTCCCTGCTTGCAAGCCCCTGCATCACAGTGCCTTTGGTCTCCACCAGGGCCGCTGCTACACCAGGCTGCCCTGGATCCCTCCCCGGAGAGGAGAGCAGTCCTCCAGGCACTCAATACTCTCTCACCTGCTGACCCCTGGCGGTCCAAGCTCGTTCCGAACCCGGTCGCTGGCATAGCATGAGGTGTGGCGTCCAGCACCTCAAACCTCGGCACCACCAGGCCGGCACTCTCCGTGCCATAGGTTGTCCCACTGCTTCATCAAGATAAGCAAGGGCTGGGTTATCCAAGGAGTGCTGGTGTTTTTACACAGCATTTAGCAAAGGAGGCAAAATGTCACAGATAGTATTGAAGGATGTGATAAGGTAATTGTGGGCAGAGTCAATGTCTGGGGCCTGGGTGAGTGAAGACCAGTCCCAATGAGACAGGTAGGGACTTTAGATGAGTGAGACACCTCAGTTTGAGTCAGCACCTAAGGACTGAGATCTCCTCAATCTCAGCCCTCACCTCAAATGGCGAACATCTGCTCTTAGGTGAGTTCAATCTCGACTGGCTCTTCTCATCCGCCAAGCCCACCACCCTTACAATTGAATCCCTTAACCTCTCTCAACTTATTCAGGAACTTACCTGTCTAAATCCTTGGTCCTAAAACTACTTCCACCTAGACTGGATATTATCCCCCCCACACCGCATCTCTGCATCAGGCATCCTCAGCCGATGCATTAGCGATCACTGTTTTACCTATTGCAGTTGCAAAATCCACACTCCCACTCCCCAGTCCACTCTCAAATTCATATGGTCCTGCCCCTACATTCCCTTTAATGCTACCGCCTGCAGCATGATCTCCTATGTGCTAACTGGCAACCTGTCTTCTGCCCTGCACATGGACCTTGCCTTATCCCAATCCTACAATATCTTTAACCGTATCTGGAACTTTCATTCACCCTTATAAAGTAAGGGTGAAATGGCACCACCACCCCCTGGATTACTCCCGACCTTATTGCCTTGTGTCACACCAGGGACAAAGCCTGGAGACTCTACAAAACCTCCACACCCCAAATGACCTCCTTTCTTACAAACATCTCAGGAACAGGTGGAGTAAGGCTACTCAAATGTCCAAGGCATCCTATTTCAAAACTCAGCTCGAGTGGAGACAGCTTCTCCTGCTTCTTTTGGAAGGTGATCCACTCCACCCCTCATGGATCCTCCCTCCCAACAAGCCTGCCCAGTCCTCAAAATTGACGGCTCCACTATCTCTGGCCCTGCCTCAGTAGCTGAGGCATTCAACAAGTTTTTCATCTCCTGTGCCCTGCCTGACACCCTCCCTTCCACCTGTCCCTTTTCCCTGCCCTCCTGAATCCCTTCCCTCCCACCAGCTTCCTCTTTCCCCCTCTCTCCCCATGATGTTTACACTGCACTCATTTCCTTTAACCCCTCCAAATCAAGCTCTGATGGTCTCCACCCTAAACTGCTTCACATCTCCGCACCCATCATATACATTCCCTTGACACACATACTAAATCTCTCTCACAGCTTCCATTCCCAACGCCTGGAAATCGCCACGGTCCTTCCCTTCACAAGGGTGGTGATCCTCATCCCTGGAAACTACCGCCCATCTCGCTCCTCCCTCCTTTACCTAAAGTACAAGAATCCTCATTCTTGCTAAAATATCTGATTTTCTCTTCTCATATAATTTACTATCACCTGTGCAATCAGGTTTCCGAAACAGCACTCACAATCACTTCTCTGCTGTGTGTCACTGACTCGATCCACTCTGCAATGGACAAAAGCCATGTCACTGCTGCTATTTTCATTGACTTGGCTAAGCTTTTACTCTGTCTCCCACCCACTCCTCCTTCAAAAACTTAGTTCCTTCAGCCTTGTGAAACCAGCGGTAGACTGGTCCTGCTCATACCTCCAAAACAGACAGTAATCAGTCCAAATTGGTGATGCACTCTCTCCCTCTCCCTACACTATCCAGGGTTCATCAAGGCTCCATCCTTGGCCCCATCCTCTTCTCTCTCTTTATGAATGATCTTTCCTCAGTCTGTCTCTCCTCAAACATCCAAATGTACGAGATGATACAATCATCTATTCCTCAGGCCAATCTTTCAGCTGCGTTCTACCTTCTTTCCACAGGGTTCAAACCTGGTTCTAAGCAAACCAACTAAAACTCAATGCCAAAAAACGTTTACCATGTTTTTGGCTCCAGACAGAAGCTTGCCTCCCTCCTCACCCAACCCCCAGTGGTCACACACCCTTGACGGTTTACACCTCGAGTTGGTCTCAATTTTCAAATACCTGGGTGTCTGGCTGGATAGCCACCTTGACTTCTCTGCCCACATCGAGGCCCTCTACAAAACCCTGGCCCAAACTAGCAGTCCTTATTGCCACAAAGCCTGCCTCTCTCTCCCACTCAACGTGAACTAGTACTTAAAAGATTCTGCCAGTACTGGACTATGCTGACGAGTCTACAGCACTGCCCCAGCCACCTCCCTCTCCAAGCTGGATACTCTTCTAAACTCATTCTGCCGCTTTGCCACCACCTCCCCTTACCCATCACTGCCTCCTTACGCCCCACTCTCCCTCGCTCCGCTATCTCACAGGTGTTCTGTCCACTGCATATAACTCATAGCTAAGTACTGGTTTGGTTCCCTTCCCTACCTCTTCCTGACTTGCACCCGCCAACTCCACTACCTACTCTCTTTGCCACAGAGACTCATGCTCCTTCTCTATCCTTTGTCCTTACTCTGCTGCAGGCCAGACTGCCTTCTCATACCACCTCCTCTTCTATCGAACAATCTACCCTCTGATCTTCATCTTGCCTCCCATTCTCATCCCTCAAAACTCCTCAGACTCCCCCTCCCCGCCCTGACCCTGCCTTCATCCCGCTCTCTGACCCCTCGTGGGCTTTCCCACCATCCTCCTGTTGGAGTTGCTTTGGTTTTTCACCCCTTATCTCAAATCATATTTCCTTCTCCTCTCTACCCCACTTTCCACGCTGTGAAAATAGTTCTGGCTGACCTGTGTTGGCTACCCTCCTGAACATTATCCTCAGCCCTTACTTGCTCCAGTTCCCCTCACAAAGGGGCCTACTAGTGTTTAAAATAAAATGGCTGTCCTACATTTTGTACTACTGCCTTATACTATATCTTACTTTTATACATATTGTGTATATTATGCCTGTACCTGACTTGTACTCTTGCAAACTGCTTGTGACAAAAGTTTACTGTAATAATTGTTTCAACTCCAATGCTTGCTCGCTTTGTACCGGGTCACACCTGAAATGAGCTTCGCTCAGTGTGCCTTTCTGGTCACCAGATTTTAAATAAAATTAATTAAATAAATAAATAAGGAGATGATTTTTGGAACCCATCAAAGATTAGACACATATGGACAAAATTATACATAACTGGGTTTAAGAATGAACCACTGAAAGCTGTAGAGAATTTTATTATCTAGGTATAACCCTTGCTCAGTTGGTATCACATCAAAATAGCGATTTAACAGGTGCGACCGTGAAGAGGGTGAGGAAACCACAGCATCGATACTTTCAGGTGACTAGTGGTTCTCCCCATCCCTGAGGTATGCCGCACCTGGAGTTAGTTAATAAATAAAGGGTGGCATTGGGGGTGACCCTCAAAAGAAACAGTCTTTGTTGTTATCCGTCACGCTATGGGAGTTTCACCCTCTTACAGGTCACCCTAGTAAAGTCACCATTTTGACATGGAACCAGATCAGTCGCTCTGCAAGATCATGTAAATAAACAAGAAACGTAAACAGTGAGTTAGAATTTCTTTCGAAAACCAAAACAACTTGACAAAAGACACTAAAGAAACCATTGCAAAGCGGGTTTTATTTCCTGCTTTAGAGAATAATTCAGTTGTATTATATCACGCTTCAGAAAGTGTATTGCCGAAACACAGAATGTTGCTATATTTGATAACATATGCTGATTTTTTCAAGAGCTTCCAAATAGACTCACCACTGTAAGTAGTGAACTGAAGTAATAAGAGTTGATAAAGCAATGGGGCCAGATGGGGTGCACCCATGGTCCTTAAAGAACTAAGAGAGGTGGTGGCTGAACCTCTGGCTAGCCTGTTTAGCCGATCACTGGAAACAGGGAGGTACCCAAAGACTGGAGGACAGCAGATGTAGTCCCCTTATACAAAAGTGGGAACAAAGAGGAAGCAGGAACTACAGACCAGTCAGCCTCACCTCGTAGTGGGGAAGATCATGGAAGCACTACTGAAGGAGAGATTGGTGGAACATCTGGTTGTCAATGGACTACAGGACCCAAGGCAGCATGGTTTCACCAGGGGAGGTCATGTCAGACCAACCTCATTGAATTTTTGACTGGGTGACTAGGGAGGTGGATCAGGGGAGGGCAGTGGACATGGCCTATCTGGACTTCAGCAAGGCCTTTGACACTGTGCCACATAGAAGACTATTACACAAACTGGGGAATATGGGTGTGGGCAGGACAGTAGTGTGGTGGGTATGTAACTGGCTGGGTGGCAGGACACAGAGGATGGTGGTAAATGGCTGTCACCCACAGAGGGAAGAGTGACCAGTGGGGGTACCACAGGGATCAGTGCTGGGACCGGTCCTATTCAACATCTTCATCAGTGACATTGCGCGAGGACCTAGAAGGCAGAATTTCACTGTTCGCTGATGACACAAAGCTCTGTAACAGAGTAGACACACCAGAGGTGTAGACAGAATGAGAAGCGACCTGCAGAAGCTTGAAGAATGGTCAGAGGTTTGCAGTTGAAATTCAATGCAAAGAAGTGCAAGATAATGCATATGGGGCACAAAACCCTGGCACAAAATATATCAGTTGGGGGGTGAGGCTATAGCATGCACCAAGCAGGAAAGGGATCTTGGGGTTGTCATCTCTGATGACCTCAAGGTAGGAAACAGTGTGACAAGGCAGCAGGTAAAGCAAATAGGATGCTGGGATGTATAGGCAGGGGCATCACCAGCAGGAAAAGGGAGGTCATAATTCCGCTATACAAGACACTAGTGAGGCCCCACCTGGAGTACAGTGTACAGTTCTGGAGGCCATACCTCACGTAAGGACATAGACAGGGTAGAGAAGGTTCAGAGGAGGGCAACAAAGATGGTGCATGGATTGCATCACAAGTCCTATGAAGACAGGTTGAAGGAACTGAACATGTACTCCTGGAGGAGAGGGGAGAGGATATGATAGAGACATACAAGTATCTTACAGGGAGGAACAGGGTGCAGGAAAACACTATTTTTAAGCAAAAAGATGTTCCAGGACTAGAGGGCATGGGAAATTGGAGGGAGGACGATTCAGAGGAAACATGAGAAAGAATTTCTTCACAGAACGGGTGGTAGACGAGTGGAACACCCTGACAGAGGAAGTGGTGGGGCTGAAACAATCACGGATTTAAGAATGCATGGGATAGACATAAAGGAATTCTGGAGGTCAGGGGTAAGGGCAACAGACTTCTAGGAAAACAAACTGAACTTACAAGCTCAAATGGGCAGACTGGGTGGGCCATAGGCCCTTATCTGCCGACACTGTCTATGTATCTATGTGAATTACATGCACATACTAAGGTCCTGGCACCACAGGTGAGGATTTACCAGAAAGTTGTGAGTTTTGTACAGAAAATATTTGCATCAAATGTACCAGCTACATTAAGTGAAACAAGCATTTGTCAATGCCAATGTTGCTTACTTATATGTGCTGTTTAGGTATTTGGAAGTGATAGTACCATGCCTAAGAACTGTCATGTGCCCCCTCCAGGCATCCACTGTGTCTTTCTGTTCAGTATTCACAGAAGAGGGGACAGGCAAGGGTCACTGCAGTACAGCAGTTGCAAGGGCAGTGAAGAGGTGGACAATAGTCCATTCACAGTCGAAAGTGTCCTGCAGGAGCTGACTAAATTGCAGGTAGACAAAGCGATGGGACCAGATGGCATACATCCAAGGATATTAAAAGAACTGAGAAGGAGATAGCAGTACCTCTGGCAGCCATTTTCACTAAGTCATTCAACACAGGGGTGGTACCAGAGAATTAGAGAGGCACATGTGGTCCCTCTACACAAATCCGGCAGCAGGGAGGCGGGGAACTATAGGCTGGTCAGCCTCACTTCAGTAGTGCAGAAGATCATGGAGATATTGCTTAAAGAAAGGATAGTGGGGCATCTAGATTGGAGTCCAGGGCCATGGGCAACATAGATTCACAGTGGGAGGTCAGCCAGACAAATCTGGTTGATTTCTTGACTGAGTGACAAAGGAAGTAAATCAGGGTGGGGCAGTGAATGCTAACCTTGATTTCAGCAAAGCCTTTGACACCATCCCACATAGGAGGCTGATAAACTAGCTGGGTAAGCTGGGCATAGGGGAAGGGTGGTAAACTGCTAGAAACTGGCTAACCGACAGGAGGCAGAGAGTGGTGGTAAATGGGGTGCAGTCTGGGGAGAGGGGTGACCAGTGGGGTGCCACAGGGATCAGTCCTGGGGCCAATCCTTTCAATGTCTTCATTAGTAACATTGCAGAACGGCTGAATGGAAAGGTCTACCTGTTTGCATATTGCACCAAGCTCTGTAACACAGTGGATAACCCTGAGGGTGGAGAAAATGAAGAGCGACCTGGGAAGCTTAAAAATGGTCTGAGGACTGGCAACTAAAGTTTAATTCAGAAAAGTGCAAATTATGCACCTGGGACACAGAAACCCTGGGGAAAGCTACAGGGATGGGGGTGGTGGGAGTTGCTGACAGTCACAAAGAAGGAAAGGGACCTGAGGGTTCTTATTTCAGATGACCTGAAAATGTCAAAGTGCTAAGGTAGCTGGGAGGGCCAGTGACATGCTGGGGTTCTTAGGCAGGGATATCACTAGCATAAGGAGGGATGTAGTGATGCTATTATATAAAACCATGGTCAGGCCTCACATGGAGTACTGTGTGCAGTTCTGGAGGTCGCACCTTGTAGGATATTAATAGTCTGGAGATGGTCCAGAAAAGAGTGAATGAGAAGGTACAGAGCATGAAACACAGGACTTATGAGGAAAAATTAAGGACCTCAATATGTACTCACTGGAAGAGAGGAGGAAAAGAGGGGATATGATAGAAACATTCAGGTATCTCAAGGGTATAAACAAAGGTGCAGGGGATACATTTTCCAATACAGGGGAGCACAAGAATGAGGGAGCATGACATGAAATTGGAAGGTGGGAGGTTAAGAGGGAATGTGAGGAAGTTCTTCTTCACAGAGAGGGTGGTGGACATGTGGAATGGTCTGCCTCAGGAGGTGGTGGAGTGAGCACTGTAGATGGATTCAAGCATGTTTGGGACAGGCATAGGTGAACCATAGAGGTGCAGCAGAGTGGGTCAGAAGCAGTAATTCAGTAGAAGGGCTTACGGGCAGACTAGATGGGCCAGACAGTTCTTATCTGCTGACAATTTCTGTTTCTATGTCTGGGTCTCTTTCTCTTATGAATTACAGACAGACAGAGAGACACACAAACATGTGCCGCTTGCTTGTGCTGTTCCCCACTATGTCCTCCCTAACACATTATTATCCTGAACACACAGACAGAGGACACTGCACACATTGTATCTTCAATGCTGCTCCCCAGCTTCTCTGTCTCTCTGTCTCTGTCTCTCTCTCTCTCTCTCTCACACTCACTGTTACTCTCCCTGTCTCGCTTCTATGTCATCTCTCTCTAACCACCGAGCTCCATTTTGAACGTCGGGGAGGGGAACCCAGTTGCACTCTCTCACTGGGATGGGGGGCAGGGTTGGCAGAATGAGACACAGAGAACTTGTTGTATGGGAGGTGGGAAAGCAGCACAGAGGTTCCCAAAGAAAGACACTGAGAGAGAGAGAGAGAGAGACAGCAAATACACGGTCTCTCCTGCACACAAACTGTAGCACTGTTCTGTACCGGGGAGCAAGGGAGGACACAGACAACAGCATCCTAATGTTTTTCTCTTGCTGTCTCACAGAACATTTCAGCCATGGTTCAGGTGCAGAAGACTAATGATGCTGTCTCTCACCTCTCTATCGCCTGTGCACTGAGGGTGGGGAATGGGCAGTGGGGCAGCCAGAGCTGGGGTGGTGGCAGGAAAGGAAACTCTGGTGGCCACTGTCACACTCACTCTCTCCTCTGCTCTCCTGTATTACAGCCTGTCAGAGTGCTCTATATTGCTGATCATTGCTTCCACTGTTTCTGTGGACAGAGACATAGACAGACAGACAGACAGACAGACAGACAGAAGAGACACAGCACATTGCCACAAATTTGGTACCTTCTGTCTCCCACTGTCTGTGTCTGTCTCTCTCTCTGTCTTACACGCCAAACCACATGGCCACTGTCACTCTCAACTACCTCCTTACCCACTCGGACTGCTGATCATCTGCAAACTGACAGAGTAGTGGCAGTAAACACACACAGACACTGTCTCTGAGCTCACAGGCTACACAGCTGCCATGCGATCTCATTGTCTTGCACTGTGTGATGTGTCTGTGTCCCAAGCCACAACTTGTCACATAGACACAAAATTTCTGTACCATTGCCTGACATTGTCTCTGTCCCGGTCACTCTCTCTCTGCATCAGACTGCACAGTGGGATCACTTCACCTGGTTTGTCCCCACTGCATTTTACCAACTTGGGACATAATCTGTCTGTACACTGGACCGCAGTCTGAAAATGCAATCTGACTGCACACAGCATTGACTGGGGCCTCAGAAGCTACAAATTGTGCAGGACAGTACTAATTTGACCGTGGCCTCAGTGTCTGGTGGTCCAGAGGTGGCTGAGTGTGTACACAGAAGTTGTTAACTGCACTCTGGTTGCATGGAGGTCTGCATTATCACACTGTCAGGTGCTGCCACACAGTCAATCAAATCCATTCAAAAGAAGAATTGTACAGATTCACTTTTAAGAAAAAAAGTGTATTCTTAGAGCCGCTGCAATATTTGGAGCGCTACTATTCTCAAAATGCATGCACAGTCTGAGTGGCCCATCCACTCTGGCTCTCGGAGCATATCAGGTTTCAGCTCTTACAGCAATGCTTGTCCCACGGAGCACTAGGCAGCTTTGTGGTGCATCGTTTAAGCTAAAGCTTCTCTGGTTCCTACTGTAATTTGTGAGACTGACAGCAGCACAGCTTAGCCAGTTATGTTAGCTCGGTAACTGGAGCCTAGAACGAAGAAATGGCAAACATGAGGAGACAGGAGGGTCAGAGGACACTAGGGAGAAATGAGGTATGGGGAACACATAAGACAAAAGGTGTGTGTAGGGGAGGAGGGAGAGAGAGAGCAAGGAAATCAGAGCAATGGATGGATTGGGGCGGTTTTATGTATATGAAACAGAAGAGTGTTCTCTGATTAGAACTCTTCATTTGTTTCACATACACAAAGTTTCCACCATAAACTGTAAACCATTGTCATACTTAGCTTGTATGATAATTGGTCTGTCAAGGATGAGTCCAGTAATGCGTGACCTGCATTGGACTAGCCAGTGACACACCTCTGCAATGCCGTTCTCTGTAGCAAAACATTTCTTGCAAGTGCAAGCAACATAAAAAGGAAGAGAAAGGCAGACAGTGGATGTGATTAGGAGTTGATTCAGTAATCTGTCTGAAGCTTTGATAGGTGGAGGAGGAAGGCCCCGCCCCAGGCTGCCTCACAGTTCAGACCGATACCAGTATGTTTGCTTGCCTTGCAAATGAACACAAGCATTTGTCAATGCTGAATGGTTGCTTGTTGAGATTAGCAGTGGAAGTGCAGGAGTTAGACAGATGTAGTATAGGAATGGCAGTGAAGTATTGAACTGATGTGAACTCCACCCCACCCTGCAGAGATGGACATGCATTGGGGTGTGCCTTTGGGTCCTCGCTCATAATGGTTACATTTCACCTCACCCTACCATGCAGACACTTACAATTGTCAAGGTGTGCCTTGGGGTGTTCAGGCTTTAGACTCACCTCATTCCATAAAGAAATACACTGAAATGGGTGCAGTGTAGGAGAATGGGGGTGAACTCTGGGGCCAAGGGTCCAAGAGCACCTTGATGCCTGTCACTGGTTGCAGGGTGGGGGTGGTGTTGGAATGGTGTGAGCATTACTGTTGACAATCCTAAGTCACACCCTGATGCCTGTCAGTCCTACAGGGTAGGGTGTTATGGTCAGAAACCCTAGCGCCTGGGTGTTTCTTGGTATTTTTACTCCAAGTTTTCAACATGGGCTTTTGTGACTCCACCGCATTAACAGTGACACTATCAGTTTGTTAGCCAAAGGTGATTTTGCACAGCGACTGTGCGATTTGGCTACAGGTGAGAAAACACATTTCAACAGGATGTGAAAAATGACAGCTATACTATTCATGAGGAGGTGTAAAAATTATAATGTTAAAAATCTGGAGGAAAATAGAAAAACTAGTGAAGTCACGAGCGTATAGAAACTGCACAACGCACACTAATAATTATTTTAGGGATTTTTACACTAGATTTTCAATATAGGCATTTTGGGACCTCAGTTCATGAACAGTGTCACTGTGATTTTTTAATCTGTCCCAAACACTGATTTCCCACAGCGATCTGCGCTATTCTGCACCAGAAGTGCGAAACATATTTTGGCCAGTATGAAAATGACAGCTGTATTGTTCATAAGTAGGTGTGAAAATGCCAATGTTGAAAATCTGGAGTGAAAATATTACAAATTCGTGAAGTTATGAGGGTGCATGAAACCTAGACTGCACTCTCATGACACAGTCATTTTATGGACTTTGTCACTAAATTTCAACACAGCCATTTTAAGACCTCTGCTCATGAATAGTATCACTGTAATTTTCTTAATCTGTCCTGAACATTGATTTCATACACTGACTACACCACTGTGCTTAATATGTGTAAAACAAATTTCAGGTGAGATGTGAAAATGAGTTATACTGTTCATAAGGAGGTGTGGTAAAATGGTAATGTTGAAAATCTGGAGTGAAAATATTAAAAATTCTCGAAGTTACAAGTGTGCATAGGAACTGCGCAACACACTTGTAAAACAGTCATTTTGGGAATTTGTTCACCAAATTTTCAACATAGGGTTTGGGGCCTAACTCATGAACTGTGACACTGTTGTTTCTCAATCGGTCCCAAAAGGTGGTTCCTCGTGAGGACTGAATAACAAAATGACAGTAACGGAGTTCATGAGATGGGGTCTCAAGAACCCATGTTGAAAATTTGTGAAAAATTCTCAAAATGACTGTTTTCAAGCAGGCATTGCACAGTTCCTATACACACTTGTAGCTTTGAGAATTTTAATATACATATATAGTCCCAGCGCTGGACTGTTTTCTTATTTTTGAGGAAAAAACAATGCGTGACTATTGGCATGCTGGGGGTGGGCTCCCAGTGTGTCATCTGGATGTTTGTTGAGGAAGAGGAAGTGGAGCCAACTAAGACTGGGCACCCTGTTGGCCATACAGTGTGCTGGGGACACATGAGCCGAGGGGATTGGGCACCCTCGGCACACAACAGATGGGGAGGTGCATCATGTCAACGGGATTGGGCTACCACATCAGCAAATTAACTGGAGGGATTCTGCTGACAAGGGATTGGGCACTCCACATTGGCTTTATTTTATTTATTGAAATGTTTCACCAGGAAGACGCACTGAACGGTAGATGGCTGATTTCCGTCAGCTTCGTGGAACTGTGAGAGGCTGACCGGAGAAGCCGTCACCATGGGGACACCACACAATGCAGCTTGTAATTAGCTGCTGCAGTCAGGGATGCCCGAAGCAAAACAACTGATTTCTTAATGACGGGTGCTCCTGATTTCAGCAGATAAGATTTTTTGATCATAGTGGCATGCTCATTAACTGACGCCATTGACAGCATGCTTCTCTATTCACCACGGCAGAGTCCAGTCCCAGAACGGACTGCTGCCATTCGCACAACACTGCCACACCTTCACATGCCGGTTGAGAAGGAAGGTGACACAATGTGTTTCTTGTACATGTGCAAGTAACACAAAAATTAGTCAGGTTTCTAAAACTATATCTGTACAAAATACATCAGCAAAATGGTTTAATGAGAACTTATTAAAACAAAGTTAGCTGAAAGATCTTTTCTTACTATAGACCTGCAGTACTAAATCAATTAGTACAACAGGATGTTGATATGTCTGTGAAATACCTAGCATTTAAACAAAATTTGAGAATGAGCCTATGGCCAACCTCTGTATGAAATTGTGGAAATGTTGTTTAAATTGTGGCATTTAAACTGATTATTGGATAGCCTTCTTGGCAGATTTATATTATATTCCTAATTGTGTTTTATTTATGTAATGTTCTTATACCTTTTTTACCCTCCCATAAGCATGGCTGACAATGGATCTTTTGGATCCAGTCCACCTTCCTGGTTAAATGGAAATAAAAAAAATTCTGTATTATTAGTGGAATCGCTCGTGCAACTGATGCTCTGGTTATTATGTGCTCTTTTTCTCCTTCCTATTAGAACACGAAAAAGTACTGACTTGTTGGTGGAGGCAGCGCATGTCAAGGAAGAGTTGAAGTGAGACATCTCGAACAGTGGCACACAGTATGTGACAAGCACTTTGACCAAATGGATGCATTAGTCATCTGCAACCAGCTGGGATGGAGCTGCTGGAAATATACGTGGAGGAGCACACTTTGGGAAGGAAAAGCACCAATACTGAGTTATGAGATCCAGTGTACAGGAAATGAGACACATTTAAAATTGTGCACTCTGTCCTCTGTAGAGCATCAGACTTGTTCACATACCAGTGATGTTGGTGTTACCTGCCCGGTGTGTATTTTGCTTTTGAATAAGTAAACTTGTTTTTGGATAATTGTATTTTAAAACAGCAATGTAGTTTAATAATGACACACAAGGGTTTGCATACTGCTACACCTGATTCTTTCTACTGAGAGTTTATGGTTAGAGTGAATGGGAGAGCTTGGGATAGAGGCAAAAACAAGTAATTTATTGATGACTCCAAAATGAAAGTGGCACACAATGATGAATTCAGACTAATAGACAGAGTAGCAGATTACATACTGAACACCCCTCAACCTTGTACACTTCTAAACATAGGAACAGACATCAAAATGTAAACACCTCACCACATCATACAGACAGAAGGACAGACCTGTGTAGTGGTAGAAATGTTGTGCTATATAGTTTGCTGTTCCCAGAGAATCAATGTTTATCAATAACTTTTGGCATTCTTGAATACTGTGGTGTGCAGAATATGACAGCACCTTTTCTTGAGAGACAGAAGAGTTCAATGGTAAAATATATGATACCTCTGACATACGTAACTGTTGAGAGTTTAGGAAAGGGGCTCTGAATGGTAAAATGAAGGATATCGTTCATAGTGTGGGATAGTTGAGTGGTGCATTTATAGGGGTTCCATACACTAACATTAAAGCATGTTGTACTTAATGTTGGATGGTTACGTGATATGGACAAAGGATGCAGTGGTATAAAATCGTCCCTTCATAACAACGATAATTGACAGGTATGGAAAGGGTGGAAATGAGAGGTAAAATAACTAATGTTCCTCTAAATGTGGAAAGTTCAGAGTTATGGACAAAGAGGTTCTGAGTTATAAAATGATGGGCATCCTTCCAAAGTGGGACAGTTGAAAATTTGAACAGAGGACATCGAAATGTCAATGAGGAAAATCCCTACTAGTGCTCTGCTCTCTTCCTCTAGGCACAAGCCTTACGAGCTCCCTTGGACCAGTAAGCAGTCCTCATTGCTCCAGTAGCCGCCTCCTCCTCAGCCTGGACCACAGCCTCCCAGCCACTGCAAGGCACAAACCCTACTCATGCCCCTTACACAAACAAGTGGTCCGGATAGCTTCAGCAGCCGCCTCTTCTTGGCCCAGACCTCAACCTCCCAGCCACTGCAAGACACAAGCCCTACTCAGGCTCTCTTGGACCAGCAAGTGGTCGCACCACTCCAGTGGCTGCCTCCTCCTCGGTCCGGACCGCAGCCGCCCAGCCATCACAAGGCATAAGCCTAGTCAGGCTCCTTCGGACCAGCAAGCGTCCACATTGCTCCAGTGGCCATCTGCTCCTCGGCCTGGACTGCAGCTGCCCAGCCACTGCAAGGCACAAGCCCTACTCAGGCTCCCTTGGACCAGCAAGTGGTCCACATCACTCCAGCAGCCACCTCCTCAGCCTGGACCGTAGCCACCCAGCCACCACAAGGTAGGACCCTGACACCAACCCAGGCTTGAGACAATCACTGGCTTGAAAGCCGTGATTATGATTAGCTCCACAGGTAGGAGCAGCTCCTCTATTGGACATTACAACTCTCGGCTCCTCTGCCATTGAACTTCTGCCCGCTGCATGAATTTCACAGTGCTTAGCACTTTTGACAATTTAAACAAAAACACTGTCTCTATTTGGGAGTAATTTGGTACCGCATTTACTGTTAGACTGATTTTGTTTGAAGTTCTTCTCATACACAGTTGTGCTGCATTCTGTCTTTTTACTCATAGTTCTGTCTAGCCTGACTCTGGCTAGCATTGCCTACTTGTCCTGAAGCTGCTAATTTAACAATATTGTCTAGCCCTTATTTGTTCAGCACTGCCTGCTTTTAATCTAGCCAATTAATTAGCTCCGTCTTGCCAGTTTTATTAGCCCTGCTTGCTTCTGAACTTGCCATCTGATCTGCCTCCTAAGTTTAGCTGTCTTCTCTGAATGTGCTGCCTTCTCTGCTCTGCCTCCTCTGCTGTTCCCACTGACATTGTCCCTCTGTCCTTGAGCTACCTAACCCTTCCTCACCTCTGTTTCTACTAAACCACCTCTTCTCCCCAGTCCTTGAGCCAATTAGTTTTCAAGTACCTATCTGTCCACAACTAGCTCCCTGACCCTACCTTGTCCCCATGCTTACCTCTCTGTTTCCGACCTCGCCTAACAGTTTCCTTGCATGCAGTGGCCACTTTCAGCTCATTTCCCATGTAACCCCTTGTTACCGGGTTACTAGAATCCCAGTAAGACCTAGTGGTAGGCAGGAAAGCAGCTTGGAAACTCAATTAAATGGATTCACACTGTTTCACTCTGTTCTCAGTCACAGCTGAGACTGAGGGATGACATTACCATAGAACTATCACAGCTGCATGAGCCACAATGGAATCTGCAACAGGGAGTTGGAATAGAATGTTGGGAGGTTTTAACAGTAGTCTGTAGGTAAGTTGGAGTTGAGAGCTTGCTGTGAAAGCAGCACAGCAGCTCAGTGTAGGCTCTTGGAGCCTCAGCTCTGACAGAGGGCTACATTTAGGTAAAGGGTGTGTGTCTCCACCAAAGAGAGACAGAGAAGTAGTTTGAAGTGGTGGAGACCGCTGTTTCGGTCTCAGTGCTCCCTCTCTCCAGGGAGGGGGCAGGAAAGGGTTTCCTGCATATTCCTGGGGCAACCCCTGGTTCTGCTACTAATGGAGAAGCTGCCTATTTGTTCCAGAGTTTTTGGGAGAACAAGAAGACTTGTGAATCGCCTGTGGGGCACCTGCAACCAGAGGGTGAGTGTCTGCTCTTCCTGAAAGGGCCTATGTTTTCACTCTGGGACTTGTGTGACATGTGGAGATTGGACTACTGAAATAGTGGGAGCCTAGAGTAATAGGCTTAGCCAAAAGTAAAAGTATGTTCAAGTCCAGTGCTATTGGGAAATCAAAAGATATGTATAGAGGAGATCGACATCGTCTACCCAATCTACATTGCCAAGCTTTCAGTAAAGGAATTGTTTAGTTT
Organism: Neoceratodus forsteri; assembly: GCA_016271365.2. Taxonomy (NCBI): domain Eukaryota; kingdom Metazoa; phylum Chordata; order Ceratodontiformes; family Ceratodontidae; genus Neoceratodus; species Neoceratodus forsteri. Next base: position 761,576,435 of record CM028138.1, on the reverse strand, counting down.
CCAGAGAAATGGCTGGGTATGGACTGTGGGAGCTGGAGGTGGAGATCCCCATCTTTAGTGACCAGGTCCATCTCTACAGATTTGCTCTGTGGATTTCTACTTTGCCTCATGCACTTGGCCAGTGATGAGGGAAGTACCCAGACGGGATTGGAAGGAAAATTCCTGTAGGAGTCAAAGGCTCTAAGGTGGTTTGGGAGCCACAACAGGATAATTGGTTCATTTCCCAAAATGGACAGTGGATCAAGTGCCAGCAGGGAGCCGGCAATGGGAAAACCCAAGTAGTGTACAAGTCAGGCTGTGTATACAAAGATGCGTGCAAGTCCAGGCTGTGTGCCTGGTGGGTTCAAAGCCTGAGGGCTGGAAATAGATGAAGAAGTGTTCTGTTGTCTCTAATCTGCATTACCAGGAATGTAGCCCGTGGGGGTCCATCTATGATTTGTTTGTTCAGCTTGGATGTGAATAAAAGCCACACTGTAGAATCCCATTCCTGGTTCTGGACATTACAGTTATTGCTTCCTGTGTTCAGATTTACTTGGGTGCCCTGTGCAGAGTAGCCAAATCTAGGCCCCTGTGCCGAGTAACCTCATCCTCCTGAACCCAGTCCCCATCAGGTACTGCTGTCAGCTTCGACAGCATGCCACCTGTCATTTTGCTAAAAAGGCAGGGTGAGGGGTTACACCCACTTGAATTTTTAATCTCCCTTTGCAGTATATGTGCATGCCTGGCTTCATCAGCCATGATTACAGCTCCAATTGTTCCTGCTGAACTCCAATCGCACCTCTTTTTTTTTTTTTTCCTTCTCAGTTCATTGTTTCACTTGTGGTGCCATAGCCCAGACAACACCCTCATTCTTGCATCTCCCTTCTGTCCCTAGAAACGCCCACCATTTGGCACCTACTTTCCTTGGTAACTGTTGTTCACCTGGCCTCCCTTAGCTCCTAGCAAGCTCCTGTTATAGCCTGTGTTGAAATATTAATTCCCGCCTGCTCTCTCCTCACGCACAAGCCCTTCACGGTCTCCCTCTGACCAGCAAGCAGTCCGCATTGCTTCAGTTGCTGCCTCCTCCTCTGCCCGGACAGCAACCGCCCAGCCACCACAAGGTAGGACCTGACACCATCCCAGGTGTAAGACAATCACCAACTTGAAAGCAGTGATTATGATTTGCTCCTGCGAGGTAGTAGCAGCTCCTCCTCTATTGGCCACTACAGCTCTTGGCTCCTCTTCCATTGGATGTTTGCCTGCTACAGGAATTTCAAAGCATTTAGTGCTTTTATCTAATGTTAAACAAAACGGTGTCTCTATTAGGAGTAATTTGTCCCCTCACCCTCCCCGACCCCAGCCTGTATTAAATACATTTAGACCCCACCCCTATCCCTGGCCTAAGCCCTGCACATTTTCTCTTAAAGGAGTAACCACTCAATCTTGCTTCCTTGACTTCTCTGTTCATCACTATGAGATAATCATTCTAACTGCTTCCACACTCTTCCCCAACGTGCTCATTGACACCTGTGCCTACTGTCATCCCATCTCCTGCACTAAACCAACGTGCCTGTCCTTGACTTTGCCCTCATAGGCTTTAGCTTCTTGTTGATCCCAACCCCATTACATCCACAACTCTTGCATAATGTGGATCTCGATGATTGCACTATTGCCCATAAGCCTACTGATCCTGGCTCTGCCAATGCTACGGGACCCAATGCTCATAGGAGCTTCAGCTCCAGACCCATTAATCATGGATGGCATTAGGCCTTATGCACTGGAATTCTTTACTTCCGTACTCCTTCAACCAAGTTGCCAGCTATAAACACTGGTATGGGTCCCTCCCTAGTACCTGTTACTATTTATCTACCATCCCAGCTGCCAATCCCTCCCCACAAGCCTCTCTAGGATTTTCTTTGTTCAGGAGATCGGTGTCTGCAATGAACCCAGTGAAGGCTGCGTCATACCAGTAACAAGCAACTAAAGGAATATCTGCATATGTTAGCATTATTATTACCACTTACGGCAATATCCACCCCAACCTGGGGCCACCTAAAAGCATAACCCGCTCAGAGAAAGGATGAGATACTTACTATTGCATCCTCAATACTCTGCAGCCTCCTACCAAACTAGACAATTTGAAAGTATGGATCGCTCACCACAACCCTGACATCCCTTCTATTGTTGAGACTTGGCTCTCCAAAAGCATCCGATACATCCATTTCTATACCTGGCTGTTCAGTTTTCAGACAGGATCGACTTCCAAAATGGGAGGATGTGCAATTTATCTTACAGATGGCCTTCAGGGTCTAGTCCTGCTGTTGCACAAAACAGATGGTAATATACAGTCACTTGCCATTAAAGTTCTTCTGGGAGCACACAGTAAAACCATTACTGTGTTGTTGGTCTATATCCTCTGAAGCAGATGACCACTGGCCTCAACTCGCTTCTGCAATGCCTGGGTAACATAAGTCTTAACTCTGAAATAATAGTGCTTAGAGACTTCAGTGTTAACTGTCTCTCCTTGGATGACTGCCCTTTCAAAGATGCAATTTCTGCCATTACTCTCACTCAGCATATCGAGTCCCCACCAGAATGAAATATAAGACTGGAACTGAGACCCTACTGGACTGGGTACTCTCTAACTACCGGACCACATTTCTGGGATCTCTGTACTCCCAGATGTTATAAGCAACCACTCCCTGTTCTATTCTGCTGGGCAAATAAATTCACCAAGCCTCCCACCAAAACAATTTGCACCAGGATCCCTCGTCTGAGGACACTCCTTAAAGCTGACCTCCATCATCTAGACTGGTCCTCAGTCTACTCCACTAATGATTTTGAGGTTGCACTTGAACAATTTATATGCAATTTCAACACAGTCTGCGACAAGCACCCCGTACAAAAACAAAGAGTCAAAGGCTACAAGAACGCCTTGATCTCCCCAGACCACATTGAGCACCTGAAAGCCAGAGACCACCTTTGTCTAGGGGCATGGTCCACAGGAAATATAACTGACATACAGAGCTATAGCGTGCAAGAAACAACTGTACCAGGGCTATCTGGGTTGCAAAAGTAATTACTACAAGGATGCCCTTGCTTGCTTATGGACAGCGACCATAATTTCTGGAGCAACCTCAAAGACATCACGGAAAGCCCCCAAGGCATCATCCACAATGCTCAACTTAAATGAAAAGCCTACCTTGGACCCAAGAGAAATTGCTAACACCTTCAACAATGCATTTACTGGCTTGAGTAGAGTCCTCCCTTCAGAATACTTTTGCCCATCTAGTAAAGTTGACCCCATCTGGGATGCTGACCAGTCCCCCTCTCACCCACCTTTCCATTTTTGAACAATCTTGGCCGGAAGCCAGGAAATACTTCCTCAGGGTACTGGGAAAACAAGATTTAGTGATGATACCCTGGATCTCAAGTTCATTGCCTTGTGCTCAATGTAATCTTGTCATCCCTAACTCACATAATTAACCTAGCACTCTGGTTCTCTCAATTCCTGGAAAAGTGGAAGTCTGCTACTGACACCCAGTGCATAAAAGTGGTGACCGGGCACTGCATGGTAACTATCGGCCAATCTCTATCCTGCCCGCCTCTCAAAAGCATTGAAAGAACAGTGGCAGACCAGCTGCTCGACTACATCTAAAAATAACATTTACAATGCCTAGAACAGCACGGCTTTTAGGAGTGGGCACAGCACCACCACCACAGCCTTGCTTGAATTCTTGGGTTTTATACATTACTCCTTTGATCAAGGTCATCTTGTCCGTGTGGCCTTGTTTACTTAATCAGGGCCTTTGACACGGTGAACCATGACCTCCTAGTTACTCAACTTACCACCTTTGGCCTTTCTAATGTTGCGTAAAGTGGTTCTGTACCGCTCACAATGGGTGAAGATCGGCAACATCCCTTCTGACAATAGAGCAATGCACTCAGGAGTTCTACAAGGCTCCATTTTGGGACCGCTACTGTTCAGTGTTTTTCTGAACAAATTGCTCCTCACCTGCCAGGACTGTATTTTGTTGTACATGGATGACTCTGTCCTGTTCACCAGTGACCGTGATCCCAGAGTTCTGAAAAGCAGCTCCAGTCTAACTTTGCAGATGTTTGTCTTTGCAACACCTTGGTGGCACTATCCCAAGGGCAACTACCTCTGCCTGCTTGGCTAGTAGCAGGTTAAGGGGTCTGGGTACTGAAACAGGTGCCTTCATCCAGAGGTCAGGGTTGTTAGTGGTCAAGCTAACCTGGGCACAGCCAACCGGGACACTGTAACCCCTCTTTTCCTTCTAGTGGCCTGAACAATATACAATAATCACTTCACAATGACCCGTATTCACCATGCAACTACCCACACTGTTTGTACTTACCACCTCGGCGGGTTCATCTAGCTCGACCCTGGGGACCCCTGTGAAACAAGGTTATTCACAGCAAATAGCAACAGTAAATCAATCAGACAGTTATGGATGCACTTCAGAGTCCCTACACAGTCACACACTCTGGGTACCAAGGTAGGAAAAAGGTGGGCTAGCTAGTACCATTGGACCAGGAAGGCCAGCTTCACAGCTGGTTGGGGCCCTGTGATGGAAAAAGCAACATGCACAACACATATTATTTGTAATCCAGAGCTGGAGGGCTCAGGTCGTGAAGGAAAAACAACAAATCAATCAGTTGACAGCACTTTCGATTTAGCTGTTGTTGCAGGGAGCTACCTTGATGTTTACTCACAATACCCAATACAGGACACAGGCAGGATGAAATCGAGACTGCAGGTTGTTGAGCTGGAGTGCCAGGAGAAGCAGGGCCCACAAATCACTGAAGCATCATTCCTGTTCAAGGCGTTGAGCTGTGGTGCTGATCCCCAGGTAGGTCTCTCATCGATGGCTTTCTCTGTGTAGTGGTAGTCTGGCTGGGCCTGTGTGGCAAGGCCCAGGCAAAATGGAGATGCAATTGATTTAGACCATTGGAGCAGGAAGCAGCTTCAGCAAGCAGAACACAATTCAGCACACAGTGGGGAACCAAATAGAAACATAGAAGTTGATTTGCAGATAAGGACCGAAGGCCCATCCAGTCTGCCCATTTCTTTTTCTACCTTATAAATGTGCCATCGGCCTTTGCTCTGTCAGTGGCCTATCTATTCATAGTCATTTGTATTGCTCCTATGCCTATCCCATGCCTGTTTGAAGCCCTGCACTGTATTCATAGCCACCACTTCTTGTGGTAAACCATTCCATGCATCCACCACCCTTTCTTGAAAAAGAATTTCTCACATTCCCCTTAATCGCCCCTCTAATCTCATGCCGTGTCCTCTTGTCCTGCTATTTTTCTTATATTTAAACATGTTAGACTCTCTCACCTTGTTTATGCCCTTAAGGTGTTTGAATGCCTCGATCATATCACCTCTCCCTCCTTTGCTCAAGGGTATACATATTGAGCTCTGATAATCTGTCCTCATATGTCTTCTGATGCAGTCGCTGCACCATTTTGGTTGCCCTTCTCTGGACTGCCTCAATTTGGTTAATGTCCTTGTGAAGGTGTGGCCTCCAATACTGCACGCAGTACTCCAGATGGGGCCTAACCCAGTGTCTTGTAAAGAGGTTATTACCTCCTCCCACGACTTGTGATACCCCTACTAATACACCCTAACACCCCACTAGCCTTACCTACTGCTTTAGAGGTCTGCTTGGATGATTTTAGGTCATCAGTGATGATGTTGCCCAAGTCTCTTTCTTCCTTTGTGATGGCTAGCAACTCACCTCCCAGCCTATAGGTGGCTTCAGGGTTTCTCCTCCCTATGTGCATGATTTTGCACTTTCATTAAATCCCAGTTGCCACACTTCTGACCATTTTGCTAGTTTATCCAGATCTCTTCTCATTCTGACCACCCCATCTGGATCATCTACTCTGTAGCAGATCTTGGTGTCATCTGCAAACAGACAAGCCTTACCCTCTAGTCCATCTGCAAGGTCACTAATGAAGATGTTGAGAGGACTGGCCCCAGGACTGATCCTTGAGGTACCCCACTTGTGACTTGCATCTCTTCTGACTATATACCATTTATCACCACTCTCTGTTTTCTGCCTGTCAACCAGTTTGCCACCCAGTTGACCAACTTGACCCACCCCGAGCCTACCCAGCTTATTTATCAATCTTCTATGGAACAGTGTCAAAAGCTTTGCTGAAGTCAAGGTAGGCTGACATCAACTGCTCCCCTTGGTCCACGACTCTGGTTACCCAGTCAAAGAAATCTATGAGATTAGTTTGACAGGACCTTCCTTTGTAAACCCATGCTGTCTTGGATCCTGTGCCCTCACGATTCCAGGTGTTGCACTATCCTTTCCTTAAGGAGTGCCTCCATAATCTTGCCCACTACTGAGGTAAGACTGACTGGTCTGTAGTTCCCGCCTCCTCCTGCTACCACTTTGTGGAGCGGGATCACATGAGCCCTTCTCCAGTCTTCTGGGACCTCTCCTGTGCTCAGAGACTCACTAAACAATTCTGCTAATGGCTCTGCTAGTTCCTCCTTTAGCTCCTTAAGTACCCTGGGATGTATGCCATCAGGTCCCATTGCCTTATCCACCCTGGAGCTTAGCAAGCTCTTGTAGGACCCTTTCTTTTGTGAAGGAGTAGTGCTCACCCCCCTGTGTCCATGATGCTGAGCTGTGGGCCCTGCCCTACCTTCTCTTCAGTAAATACTGAGCAAAAGTATCTATTTAGGATAGATGCCTTTACAGGGTCCTCCTCCTCACATGCTCCCTTTCTCCAATAAGCTTAGCTATACCCCTCTGGACTTTCTCCTTTCACTAATGTATCTATAGAAAGTCTTGTCACCTCTTTACTGTTCGTGCTAGTGTTTCCTCAGTTTGGGACTTTGCCTGCCTTACTGCCTTACCTGCTTCCCTTAGGGCAGTTTGGTATGCCTCCCTATCTTCATCACACTGTGTTCCTTATATTTATAAATCACGGCCCACTAACAGCTACAGCACATTTACATGTAAAATTCTACTGTACCAGGCAGATTGCTATCCGTCACAATTACAGAGTCTTTGCACAAACAGGGAGTTCAAAGGTGGATGGAAATCCTACAGGTCAGTTGCATTGAAAACAAATCTTTGGTCTTCTTCAGGTTAAAGCCTGGTCACTGTTCTGTGGCTTAAATCATCCTCACAATTTGGATTCAGTCCAATACATTTCAATTCCCTCTCAGGGACAGCAGGCAGACAGGCAGGCCAAAAACTCAGCCCTTTCTCAGTTTTCCCACACGAATCTATGCAGGATTACTGCTCGACTATCTCAAGCTATTACTCCTTCACTTCCCAACTCAGATATGAACTGAAACTGCAAGCAATCTGGGACTTTCCCAGGATCCAAAGAATTGGTTGGCTGATTCCTCTGTCAGTCACAAAAAGCCCCCTCTAGGTTCCTTAGGCGCCAAAAGCCAAAGACTACACTTCCTAAAGAATTTTGCTCCCAAAAGCCCCTGGGGACAGGCTCCATTTTAGAGTCCCAAAGGTACTGATTGGCCCATTTCAGCAGTCCAGGACCAAGATGGTGGAGATAATCAGAAATAGCCATACTGCAAAAAGGCAGGTTAGACAAGCTGCAATATTATTACTATTCTAATAAATGATCAGCAAACAAGTACATCTTCTAATAGAGCTCCCTTTTAGATTATTTATGACTGCAATCCAGGCAGCTCTTAAAGAGACAGTACACAGAGGCTATACAGGCACTCTCTGACAATACATTTAAACTGCTAAAATGCAGGACACCAGCCTGAAGTGAGTATTTAGGCAAGCTCAAGGAAGACTTTTGGGAACTCCCATTTGTGGGGTTACATCCTTCCCTGCCTGGAGAAACTTGGTGTCCACGTCAAGTCTGTACCATCATGCATCAGTTAACAACGTATTACTTTACTATGCATATTCACTACACTTCATGATACTATGTCCATAAGGACAAACGTGTACTTGTTTCATACAGGTAATATGGATTCCACTATGATTAACATACTTGTGACATCACAATACTGATTCATGTTATAACTTCTTGCACATTAAACAATGTAGAAGGGGCCTTCCCTATCGGCTAACTTGGGGCTGGATGGGGGCGGGCACCATACTGGGAAGGAAGAACAAGTAACCTGGAAATGGCCATTAAGCTCAGTTTGGATAGTGAGCTCTGAGAAATACAAACACCTTTGTGAGCCACATTGAGAGGCAAATCCACTAGCCTCCCAGAAGAATCATAACTGAAGTGTAGCACTGGGTTGACAGCTTGTCCAGACCTCGGGGACAGCCACAATCTCTGTACTTTCAGCACTAACTTTGAGTTTTCATCATTCATGAAGGGTGCCTCTGCACAGATGGAATGTCCAAACTGGGAGCACTGTCAGGTCTTTGCTCTGTGGGCTCTGTTTCACAACACTTGGCTCATTTACAGAAGGTTCTGGCACAATTAGGCTTTGTGGCACTGAAGGGGTCTGTCAGCACTTTCATATTGTTGTTCAAGTTCTGGTGTGTCACCAGAGAGACTCAGACCATCAACCCTTCTTCAGGCAAGTCACACAGTTCCACTAAACACAGGGAGTCTGCAGCCTCAGATGTGATACTTTGCACTTCACTTTCAGGAGCATTGGCTCCAAGGACGAAGCTGGGGGTTAGGCAGTCCAGAAGGCCCAGCTTCATCCCCACGATTCTGCATAGGATTTCCACTAAACAACTGACTCAGTTCATAGGAGGGATAATAGGCATTACCATAGTCACTTTCATCGTAGGTGGTCTGACAGTCACTATCATTCTGGACCTGCTGCAGGGGAAACTTTAAATCTGTGACTACTTGGGTAGGTTGAATCTGTCTCTTTTGCAGCAGCATGAGTCACCAGCCCAGGGGAGGCAATGTCTGCTGGCTCAGCTTCAATAATAACCTGCCAATAGGCAGCAAGTGGTTACGGTGCATGGACTTGACAGCTTTGAAGTTATTCTCTGGGCATACCTTGTACACTAGTAGATCATCCAACTTTCCAACTACTACATGAGAAAGATGGTGCCACCTATCAGCAATTTTGTGCTTGCTAAGTATTCCCAAATTGTGTAACAACACACGGTCTCCGGGCAGTTGCTCTTGAGCCTTTACTTTCTTATCATGCCTCTCTTTGTTGGTGAGATTTTTCTTGGTGGCCATTGTCTGGCCAGTTGATATGCATGGTTCAATTGAGCTTTCAGTTTCTGTACATACTGCAGGTAGTTTTGGCTCAGACCCCATCTGGACAGACCCCAAAGCAGACATCAACCGGCAGTCAGGCCTCCCTCCGAACATGAGGTGGTAGGGGAGAACCCAGTAGCATCATTTTGGTGCAATTGTAAGCATGTACCAAGGTGCTAATCTGCTGGCTCCTCTTATGCTTGTCTTTTGGATGGAGGTGCCCAGCCTGTCTAGAAGGGTGCAGTTAAAAGGTCTGGTTGAGGGTCCCCTGTGGGTAATAAGGGGTGGTTCTTGACTTCTGCACCCCACAGAGAAAGCATTTCTTTGATTAGCTAATTTCAAAGTCTCTGCCTTGGTCAGAGTGGATCCGCTGGGGCACCATAGTGGAAGAAGAATTTTTCCACTAGCACCTTGGCCACAGTAGAGGCTTTTGATCTTTAGTTGGAAAAGCTGTGCATACTGTGTGAAATGATCTGTAACCACTAACACATTGCCAATATTCTGTTGATCAGGTTCTAAACACAAAAATCTATGCAGACCAGTTCCATGGGGGTGCTGCTAGTGATATTGACAAGGGGTTAGCCCTCTGAGGCAGGGCTTTTCTTTGGAGGCAATGACAACAGGTCTTTACATGGTGCTGAACATCGGTCCCCATCTTGGGCCAGAAGAATCAAGATCGCACCAGGTCGAGAGTCCTGTCAATACTGAGGTGCCCCATGTGATTGCGGAGGGACCTCAGTACCAAGTGTTTAAAGGCCAGGGCAGGACCAATTGTTGCTTGTCTACTTGACCACTATGATCCACTGTCTCTGTATAACAACTGACTGAGTAACTTCAACCTGGGGCCTTATTTAAACAATAGGGCAGTTCGCAAGTCAGGGGAATGCAACTTAGACATATCTTTCCTGCACTGAGGAGCATCAAGTGTGGGTTGAATCATAGGATCTTGGAATTGAGCCCACTGAATACTATCATTGTCAAGTTGAGGTAGTGCACTAATATCTAGAGCAGAGAAATGGCAATAGGCAGCCAGTATGCAGGTATCAGGAGGGCCCAAGCAATCTACTAGACAGTCCACTGTGTCCACAGACATCTGTTCATCTCTGTCAAACTTTTGACACAATGCTCCGATGTCAGGTTCAGACAGCCTAACCCAATCACTCTTGGAAGCAGACCTTCATGACAGGGCCAGCACCAATATGGTTCAGTCCCTGTTTGTATTTGACAGCATAATCATAGGTTGATAAGGCAGAGAGCCACCGGTGCCCAGTGGCGTCTAACTTAGCTGAAGTCTATACATAGGTTAATGGGTTATTGCGGTCTTCACCAATATCTTGCCCTATAGAGGTACTCATGAACCTGACCAATGATGGTCCATTTTGGGGCAAGAAACTCCAGCTTGTGCACAGGATAGTTTCACTCTGATGGGGTCAAACTCCTGCGGTGAAAGCGACTGGTCTCAAACCATCCTCATGGTCTTGATACAGCACAGCTCCTAGTCCCTGCAGACTAGCGTTCGTATGCAGCACATAGGGCTTGATAGGGTCAGCATAGGTGAGGATGGGGGCATGGGTGAGCTGGTATATGACTTTGTGGAAGGCTGCTTCACACTCGGCTGTCTAACAGGCCCAAAAGGTTCACCTGTGTGGAAGTACACTTTCTCTGGTTCTCTGACTGCCTCTTTCTTGTATTTACTTTTGGTAAGGAGGTAACCTGAGTAAGATCCAGGACCGGGTGAATCACCTGAATAGTCTTTTATGAACTTGCGGTAGTAGCCACAGAACCCAGAAAACATTGTAATTCTTTCAAGTTATGGGGCTGGGGCCAAGTAGTCAGTGACTCAACCTTACTGGGATCGGTCTCTATCATGTCTGCAGATACTATGTGTCCCACATACTTCATGGAGGTTTGAAAAACTGGTACTTGTCGATGGAAAGTTTGAGGCAGAAGTCTTCCAATCAGTCCAGCACTGTAAACAGTTTGGGCTCATCCTCCTCTAATGTGCATCCAAACACAATGACATCATCTGGGTACACTAGACATTCCAGCAAGTTCATATCTCCCACCACGTGTTACATCAGTTGCTGAAAGGTGGCCAGAGCACCCAACATCCCCTGTGGCATTCTCAGAAATTCATAGAACCCGAAGGACAGATGAAGGCTGTATTCTCATGGTTCTCCGGGCCACTGGAATCTGGTAATATCGCTGCGAAGATCCAATCCCGAGAACCATTTGCTCCCATTCAAGCAATCCAGGGCATCTTGGACACATGGCATGGTGTACTGATCTGGGATGGTCAGCCAGTTCAGGGTTTGATAATCACACACATCCTCACGGACCCATTCTTCTTACACACAGCCACAGTGGGAGAGGCATATGGTCTCCTTGATTCTTGTATCATGCCAGCAGTAAGCATTTCCTGCAGGTGTCTCCTAACATCATCTATGTCCATTGGGGCGCAGCGTCGTGATCTCTCCGAAATGGCCAGTCATCATGCAGGCGTATGTGATGCTCTGCACCCTGGATACACCCCACATCCCATTCTTTTAATAAAAACACTTGGTCTCTCTGGGTGAGTTTCTTGCTAATTCTAGCCTTCCAGTCAGCTGGCAACAAGGAATAATCAAAGTCAAATAAGTCCGGGGTCACTGTCTCCTTCTATCCAGAGCACTTGTTACTGGGTAATACTGCAGTGTCTGCAGCAGTGCTGTAGATAGGGTGCACCCTCTTTTCACTTGGATCTCTGATCTGACACATTCTGAATCTGTATCATCACTCGTCATGCATAGGCGTGTGCACGGGCAGGCAAAATGCTGGGCTTAACCAATAATCCTTCTGGCAACTTTCCATCACCTGGTGCATCCAACATTAATATTTGGTTCTTTACATCTTTTCTAATGTGAACCTCTCCATGAATGGTGTACTGAGCATTGGGAGGTAGTACCAGAGAATCAGGATCTTTCTTCCACACCATCCCCACCGGCTCATCTCCATCTACTTTGGTAGTCCATTTTTTAGATCATAGGCTCTCTTTATCAGGGCTGGGACTCTCAGTGCCCACCCAGTCCATTTCCTTGTTTCTCTTGGACACAGCTGCACTAGTCTTCCAAACATGTGGATGTTGGTTCAAATGAGCAAGGAATCCCATCATAAAATCCCGTGGAGGGCACCAAGGCTAGGCTCTCTACTTGTTCATCTACACCAGTTACCGTCACAGGAAAGACAACCAGAGCCATACATATCCTAGGTAGGGATAAGACTTGTCAGTCAGGCCCTACACATGCAAACCTTCCAAAGATTGTAATGGCACATCAGATAAGTGTTTATCATACCAGCCCTGGAATACAATGGTTACTTGTGACCGCTATTGAGCACAGCCGAGCATGGATACCATTAACAGTCACTGAAGTCTCCACCGAAGGCCTACTATTCTGGACCAGTCTGGAGAGGCAGTAGCAAAGGCCTAGACAGATGATTAAGCCACAAAGAAAATTGAGTTAGTTTCTCAGTCCTGCACTGCAGTCATTTCGGTGCTCCTCGCCATGGTCTCACTTTCGAAGCTCCTTTGAAGTCTGCATACAACTTTATCTAGGTCTTTTGGGAACTGGTTCTCTCTTCATGTGCCCATCCTTCCCACAATTATGGCACAATATGCTTTCTGGGGTCTGGTGTGGCTGGGACATCACATTGGGAGCTGAGGCGGGGGTACTACCAACAGAAAACCTTGGTTCCACCTCTGTCTGCAGTGTGGCGAGCATTTGGAGACATCTCATCAATTCTCTCACTTCCATAGTCAAGACATCAATTTTGAGCTGCTGTCAGCAGGAGATGCCTAGTGTGCACCCCACCCCATTGCAGATGCAGTCGGATAAGGATCGGGCCTGTACTTGCAGAGCGGCCTTCATAAAGAGACTGTTTTTGTTTCTCTGAACTCCTAAGCAGTTCAGCCCATGGCAGATCATCCATAGCAGTCCCTTTCTGGCTGGCTCTTGGATTCTGTCATGTGATTGCGTGATTCCAGGCCATCAGCGACCGACCCAGCGCCTGGAGCTGGTTTGCAGCAGCTACGACTGCGTAGGGCTCTGAAAAGCCTTCCTACTCCTCAACTTCCCGTACATCCTTCATCAACACATGGAAGGGCAGGGACCAGATTTCCTTTGATGCAGTTGCAATTTGAGCAACACCCAGCTGCAGTACCGGGCAGAGCAGAGTATATGATCCAGTCTTACCGGTCCACTTCACTAGAGGCCCATCCTCCTTCTGAAAAATGGTTTGTAGGATTCCTCTGATTGATCCACATAGGCTGATAACAATTCCACCGGCTGTTGTCTAGCATCTTTAAGTTTCCATTTCAAGGCCTCAACACTAATGGTGCCCCAAACACATTTTCAAGGGTGACTATGTACTGTTGGGCTTTGCCGTCAGGGTCAGAGGATGTCAGGAGCTAAAAGTATGTAGAGCTGGTCCCTGGAGGCTTTCCCCAGGCAGGCCCTTTTTCAGCCTCTGAGCATTGCTAGTCTTGTACTGCAAGAAACAATTACTACCAAAGTAATATTACTTCTTCTAGGGTATTCTTTAGCATTATTGACAGATGCAATATGCGGCTGGGTTCAGCTGCCCCAGGGAGGAGGAGTCAATGCAAATGTGGAAGGCATTGGCCAATCAGGATACAGTTAGAGTAGAGTGCTGCCTACAGTCTGCCTGAGGGACCTCAGAACACATTTGGAGCTGAAAAAGAGCAAAACTGTGCTCGCTAGGGGCAAGAAAACTGTTAGTAATAACCCACCATATATTCTAACCCACTATAAGGAAAAACTATATGTTTGTTTATTTATTTATTTTTATTTCTTTTAATCACAGAAAAGAATGGCAGTTGTCAAATGTGGCTAAATCCCTAACAGAGCCTTTAGACAAGGTTTCCAGGTGAGGAAGGATGTGATTGTCAATAATGCTAAAGAATACCCTGGAAGAAGTAATATTACTTCAGTGAGTAATTGTTTCTTCTCACCCAAGAATTCTTTAGCATCTATTGACAGATGCAGACTTCGAAGCAGTGTAGTTGGGAGGAGGGCACAGAAACCTATTTTAGAAGAGGCTCTAAGTACCATCCTGCAAATTTGGCATCCTATCAGACTACACATCCAAGAAAAGATCTTATTGAATGTGAGAAGCAAATTTCAAAAAGTGGTCTGCACACTTCTAGTAAGGATATATCCTGAGCGCTGCCCAGCAGGCAGCTGTTCTCAGGAAGTAGGTCCTAAGCACGAGAAGGGCTGAATGCAGCCTCTGTACTAGACCTGAAATACGGAAAACAGTCTCGTGGGAAAATACTCTTGGTCACTGGTTTCTCCTTTTCTATGAAAGCCTAGGAAAGGAAGGGATGATAATGAGAGTATCTCAACTGCTAGGACTGCTGACACAGACTGGCAGGACTAATTCATGCCCCATCCAAGCAGCTTAAAACAGCCTAGACAGGACTTGCCTGAGAGCAGTACAGGCAGAGTGAAAAAGGGTTGATGAAGATGGAAATGGTAGACACTTGGGAAAAGGATTTCCTATCCATCCAGAGGACTAAATTGTTCTTAAAGGCACTGAGAGGATAAGGCCTAAAGAAAACCATGAAACTCTGAAACCTGACTGACAGAAGGAAAAAACAAGCAGATACATTGTCTTCGATATTACTTGCTTCAGGACAGAATCCACAAGTTTAAAGGGACACCCATGAACTTGAACATACAGAGGTCTGTGTTCCATGGGAAAAACGTTGGTCCCTAGAAGGGTCTGGAAGTGAAACGCCACTTGTGGAATTCTCTGAAATGGTCTGAGAAATGATAGATTTCTCTTGCCTGACAGAAAAGAATCCGAGTAACCGCTAGGTGTACTCCCAAAAGAGAGGCCTACTGTCAGTAAGAAAATAAAACCCTTCATGTTTTACAGGAAACAAGTCACAAAGACCAAACTAGTTCTGTGTACAAGACAGTAATGCCTGGATATGAACTAAATAATCCAGTCATGAGAGGAAAGAGAATAGAAAAACACCAGGCTCTTGTCCTTGTACCAAGGGAAAAACGCTTCAACTAGGAAACTGAAGTTTTCGTGGTACTGAAACTCTTCTTTTTTTTTATACACATTCCAGGCCTAGTTTGGATACAGGGACTCTAGGAGATCTAGCCTCTCAAGAACCAGGCCTTGAGGAGAAAAGACTGGGAGCTGAGAAACGCTACTCCTGTGTGAGAAGGAAGTAGCTAGAGGAAGCGAAAGCAGCCACAGGCTGTTTAACTGAAACATTTTATCAGAAAGTACCAAGCTGTTCAGAGCCACCAGGATCATGGTGGCTGACTCTGTAACTAGAGAGGTGCTTAGGAAACAAAGGATATATGGGAGAGAAAACTTCTCCGACCAGTCTTGAATAAGAAAGTCCATTGGAAAGAATCCCGAGCTGGGGCCTGCAACAGGAAAAAGGAAAAAAAATTGGTGGATCAGGCTGGAGGTGAAAATTCAGATCTGGGCCTGACCTTACCCCCTGAACGATGTGGCTGGACTTGTGTGCTGAGGGCTCACATGTGATGGCCCTGACTAACGTGGCTTAGAGGATCTGCCAAAAGGCCCACTTGCCTGACAGATGGATGAGTGACTAAGACACCTCCAAAGAAGCCAGCTAGAGATCAAAACTCATAGCTATTGCGGAGAGATTGAAAGCCTTGTGTTGCAAATGCTCATTAGAGAGATACAGGGCTGGAATAACATCCAGTCCTCTCTGTACTAAATGACCTCTGGACTGAAAAATGCAGGCCTGATAGAGATACTCAGAGATTCCAGGGACTGATAAAAGAAGAACTCTCTCAGAAACCAAGACCCAAAGATGGAATGCCCTGAAGGAAGCACCCACCAGAAGGAAGCCTCTGTACCAAAGATTTGAAGGGAGAGGTGTGACGTTCACTGTTCCTTACACCAGACAAGCTTGTAACAGAGTTCAGGCTTCATGAAAAATTATCTTATTTGAAATCTGACCTACAGGTCTAGTCTAGTGCCAAAATTATGCACCATATAAAGGGAACGAACTTCCCTGACAAGAAAGAGCATTGCCCCTAAGAGTTGTCGAGATTTAGATGGTAAGGAAACTTTTTCTAGTAGGTACAAAAATCCCAAGACTGTAGGAATAACGTGTCAGACTTAGGGCTTGAAAACCAAAGTCAAGGAGAACTGGCTGGTTGGCCAAGCCTCTGAGAAGGAAGCCAGAGATTCCCTGTCTTCAGGAAAAACGCCAACCTACCCAGATACCTGGAGAACAGCCTGATTTTCACTCTGTATCTGAGAACACTCTGTAGGCAGTCAAACGGCATGAAAGAAAACTGGTAGCTGCCTGACATGGGCTAAAGAACTGAGAACAGAGAATGTATCAAAGGAGACACCCTGCATTTGCAAAGGTAAGACCTGAGTCAAGGAAGCATCCTGACCCCAGGTTACATAGAAACATATAGAAACATAGAGGTTGACGGCAGATAAGGAGCATAAGGCTCATCCAGTCTGCCCATTTGCGAGATTGATAGTGATTTGCTGTTCCTTATTTTCCTTTAGAATTCAGGTAACAGCCTGAAACAAAGGTCCAACTCAAGGAGAAGGGGACCCTTTCATGACTTTGTCCTTTTAGTGCTCTAATTCCACTGCTGATATGCTACTGAAGAAAACAGAGGATGCAGCATGGAGGTAAACCTAGTTATTTATTTACTTATCATGTACATATGTATATATATATATATATATATGTCGATCTCCCTTTATTTATTTTATTTTATTTTATTTTTTTACACCAACCAAAGAAGGGTTAAAAACTTGAACCAAGAAGAAAAGTAACAGAAGAAAAAGGATTACCAGGAATGAAAAGAGCATTCCTGCCTAAACTCCTGGAAAACTTTACATTTGGAAAATTTCTAATGTGTTGGCATAGGGAAAAAAGGGTTAAAGGGAGAATAACTCCTACCCGAAGCCCTCTCATATCTTGAGAATTCTGGGAAGGAACACTTATCTTTAACTGAGTACTAGGAGAGTTAGAACTCATCCATGTGTGCCTGTCAGCTTCAGTTTGCCATAAAGACAAACCAAATTTGCACCAAAGCATAACCCAGAAGGCTGTAACTTTTCAGATTGTCAAGCCTGAGGGAAAAGACCTACGCCAAGACTCTAGAAGTTGTAACATTATGACTTAAGGCTATGAGAACATAGTGATACTATATGCCACTGGGTTATTTCGGCAAACCTCCTTTTGAATAGTGCTCCAGAGCTGTCGCACTATGGCAAGGATAGGATACATCAAAAACTCTTAATATATGATAGCGTATGCTACAAAGGTAGGAGGTATTAGGTAACAACTTCTTACACATGGTATATGATTATTTAGAGTCTACTGTATCTCTGGAGGAATCGGACAGTAGCACAAGGCTGAGAAGCAGGCCGCTGTTTGCAGCAACTCTCTTTAGTGTGAAAGTGTACAGATAAAAACAGCAGGACACTTACCGAGCTAGTATTTCCTCTGAATGCTCCTGTCAACCCAAAAAGAAGGAGGGTTTTCCAGAACCTACCTGTCGGTGTCTTCAGAGTGTTTTAAAATTCTTTGGAGGAGTTCAACCACCTGATCTATGATGCTGTCGTCCTCCACCTCTTTATCAGTGTTGACCTGGAGGGAAAATCCAGGAGTCCATTGGTTGAATATAAATGCCTCATTATACCAAAACCTGAATCAACCTCATGGTGACCAACTGGAATTAGTGGGCCACGAGAGGAGTTCATGAAGGAAAATCCTCTCCCAAATTACTACTACTACTAATAATAATAATAACAATAATATCCTTGGATGTAAGGATTAACATGGAGGAATACTCGGACCGAAGGGCCGAGAACACACCAGAAATATAAAGTCTCAAACAATTGTCAAGCTCTCAGAAATTCAGTTGCAGAGGGCATATATTTATCAACCCTGAAGACTCCTAAGTCCCTTAGTAGGGAGGGTCAGAGGAGATTAATCTCTGTCTTTGTGTAGGGAAGAGGGCACCCTGCTTATTGTTAAATTAAAGGCTTGGTCAGAGAAACAACTACTACAGAACCAGACTTGTAATAATACAAGACCCAAAGGGACTTGTCATTTCTTATGTGTTAACGAGGTACCCTCCTCAGCGCTTTTAGAGCAGGGGAGGTAGACTGAAAGCCCAGATAATAATAGTTAGGCAAAGCTTAAACAAATCAAAATCATCTTTGAGATTTTTTTTTCACAAAGAGGAAAAACAGAACCACCTCCACACCTCTTGTCAACAAAGCCCACTGCACAGTAAACAACAGAGTTTCACTCCAAAGAGAGGATTACCCTTCAAATATCAATCATTTTGGATTTAAATAGAAAAAAGGGTTCCAAGAATTTGCACTGGTGCTAACGGAAAAAATGCCAGCGAAAAACAAATCACTGATTTTAGCGCCAAAAGCATTAAAATCACTGATAAATACTAAAACTAACCAATTAAATAAAAACGACACAATTTATTGCACTGCAGCGACAAATTTTTAAAAAAAAAACACCAAAGCGGAAAAACACAAAAATCCAGCAACCACGGGAACCCAGCGAGATGCGGTAAAAATAGATAAAATGAAGAAAATACACAAAATACCTTAAAAGCAGCACTCAAAAGAAAGAAAATGGCACAGGAAGATCTCTGAAGAGGAGAGCTCCAGGGCAGTGCTGCCAGTTAGGCGGAGAAAAAGTTCTGAGGTCCTCAGTCTGACCGCAGGTAGCACTCTACTCTAACTGTATCCTGATTGGCCAATGCCGTCACTCATTTGCATTGACTCCTCCTCTCCGGGCAGCTGAACCCAGCTGGCATACTGCAACTGTCAATAGATGCTAAAGAATTCCTGGGGTGAGAAGAGTAGCAAAATCTATCCAGGTCTCCAGGTCAACTTCCCCATTAGGAGTAGGGTGGATGCCAGAGAACACCTTGAGCTTGCGCTAAGGGCCATGACTACTTGTTGGCTCAGAGGCAGGTACAGAAGTTAGTGAAAGAACAGGTGCTGGGGCAGGTGTGGACAGTGGAGAAGTGAGACTCCCAGGTGGCAGGAATAATTTTTAACTCCTCCACAGTTTTGCCCTCCTCCAGCAACAACTTGGCAAACTTCTCCTCAAAAGACACAGATAACGGTGGGGCTCATCCTCTAAGGGATCCTTGCTATCTTTGGTTATCACCTCCAGGTGGCTGGGAACCCTTCTGGAGTGATAGTCTGGGGCACCTTTGAACTGCCCAGGGGTCACTACACTCCACCAAGACCATGAGAGTTTGGGCAGTTAAATCAGCCTGTCAACCCACCACTACAGCTTTTTCAAACATTCAGCTTTAGAAAGTGCCCTTCAACAGTGTCCTTACTAATGCCCATAGGTATATCCAGTGTTAGCAAATCATTATGGGGTCAATCTCTTGCCCTGTACACCACCACAACTGGTGCACAGCCACTTCTGTTGGGGTAGCATTTATGTTTGACAATAATTCATAATTTGCCACTAGAGACACAAAATCCAGTGGTGAGCCTCCAAGATGTAGCCCTAGGTGGCACTACCCCAAGGGATACTACCCTACCTGCCTGACTAGTAACAGGTAAAGGGGCCTGGGTACTGAAATCGGTGCCTCCACCCGGAGGTCAGAGTTGTTAGTGGTCATGCTAACCTGGGCACAGCCCTCCGGACACTGTAACCCCCTCTTTCCCTTCTAGTGGCCTGAACAATATACAATAATCACTTTCACAATGACCCTTATTCACCATGCAATTACCCACTGTTTGCACTTACCACCAGGGCTGGTTCCTCTAGCTCGACCCTAGGGACCCCTGTAAAACAAGGTTATGCACAGCAAATAGCAACAGTACAGTATTCTTGGCACAAACTGGAACCACAGTCAGGTTAAATGCAAAAGAGTTAGATCTGATTTATTCAGGGACTTGAACAAGGGGGCATAATCAGGTTGATTAGTTTAAAGGCTAAATCAATCAGTTATGCATGCACTTCAAGTCCCTACATGGTCACATACTCTGGGTACTCAGGTAGGAAAAAGGTGGGCTAGCCAGGACTATTGCCTGGTTGGGTCAGCTTCACAGCTGGTTGAGGGCCCTGTGATGGAAGAAAGCAACATGCACAACACACACTATTTGTAATCCAGAGCCAGAGGGCCCAGTTCATGAAGGAAAAGACAACAAAGCAATAAGCAATCAGATGACAACACTTTAGATTTAGCTGTTGTTGCAGAGAGCTACCCTGATGTTTACATATGATACCAAATACAGGACACAGGCAGGATTAAATTGAGACTGCAGGTTGTTGAGCTGGACTGCCAGGAGAGGCAGGGCCCACACAAATCACTGAAGTGTCATTCCTGTTCAAGGCGTTGAGCAGGGCTGATCCCAGGTAGGTCTCCTGTTGATGGCTTTCTTTGTGTAGCGGTAGTCTGGCTGGGCCAGTGAGGCCAGCCAGGCCAAATGGAGATGTAAATGGATTTAGTCTGTTGGAGTGGGATGCAGCCTCCAGCAAGCAGAACATGGTTCAGCACACAGTGGGAACCAAATCATGACCCACTAACAGCACACAGCACATTTACATGAAAGAAATGTTACTGTGCCAGGCAGATTGCTATCCGTTCGCAATTATAGGATTTCTGTACAAACCTGGAATTCAAAGGTGTTTTGAAATTCTGACAGGCCGATCACATTCAGCAAATCTTTAGTCTTCTTCAGGTTAAAACCTGGTCACAGTTCTGTGGCTTAAATAATCCTCACAATTTGGATTCAGTCTGAATAAACTTCAATTTCACTCTCAGGGACAGCAGGCAGACAGGCAGACCAGACTCAGCCCTTTCACAGTTCTACTGCACAAATCTATGTAGGATTACTGCTCGACTTTCTCGAGCTTTCCTCCTTCACTTCCAAACTCAGATATGAACTGAAACTGCAAGCAGTCTGGGGCTTTCCCCAGGATCCAAAAGGTTCGGTTGGCTGATTCCTCTGTCTGTCACAAAAGGGCTCCCCTCCAGGTTCAATTAGGTGCCAAAAGCCCAAAACTATCATTCTTACAGAATTTTGCTCCCACAAAGCCCCTGGGGACAGGCTCCATTTAGAGTCCCTAAAGGTACTGATTGGCCCATTTCAGCAGTCCAGGACAAAGATGGTAGAGATAAACAGAAATGTCCATGCTGCAAAGAAGGCAGGTTAAACAAAGTGCAATATTATTACTATTCTAATAAATGATCAGTAAACAAGTACATCTTCTAACAGGCTCCTTCTCAGATTAATTATGACTGCAATCCAGGCAGCTCTCAAAGAGACAGTACACAGAGGCTATACAGGCACTCTCTGGCAATACATTTAAACTACTAAAACACAGGACACCAGCCTGGCAGTGAGCATTTAGTTAAGCTCAAGGAAGACTTTGGGATCCCCCATTTGTAGGTGGGTTATATGTTGAAAGGTGGTTCAGCAAACACAAATTAATTATGAACTATATGAAGACAAAACTATGCTGCTCTCCAGCTCCCAAAACAGACATAGATCCTACCTCTTTCAATCAGCAATGAAGTGGACTATTCCCTGGAGCTTGTGCAGCATTTTTTTTTATTCTTTTATCCTCCTGGCGCCCCCTGCACTCCCCTCCTTGGGCTGGCTCAATGCCCTCCAGTCTCCCCACTGAGTCTGCCCCTAGGTGTCTCTTTCTCAGGTGCTCCTACCTGCCTCCTTAGCACCTTACTCCGCAGGGTCTGCCCATGATGTGCCGACTGGGTGGCCAGAGCTGCCATCATCCAGAGTGCCAAGGGTTGTTTTCCGGTTTCTGTCCCTCCCTCTCACCCCGAGGCGCCGGCTCGGTGAGCGTGCTGACGCCGCCTGCCAAGTGCCGTGGCGTCCCCCTCCCGACTACCTGCCAAGGCCGCCGTTATGAAAGTCAGTACTTCCACTGGCTCTCTCGGCGTCAGGTGTGTTAAACACCTCTGGTCCCTCCCGAAGGAGGAGAGCATCCATTGGGACGCTCGATCCTCCTTCCCCTGCCGACCCCTGGCGCCGAGTCCATTCCCAAACCCGGGTCACCGGCGTGGTGTGAGGTGTGGCGTCCAGCACCTCAACCCTCAGCACCATCAGGCGGCTGTGCAGCATTTTAAATACATTATCTGGGGATCACTGTCGACAGCTCACTGTCATATACATCTCATATTGACAATATTGGCAGGGCTGTCAACACCGCGTGAGGCACCTTTCCATCATAAATATTTTTGACCCTGATACCCTTAGACTTGCTATCCATAGCTCTGTGGTCTCACTAGTTGACTTTGGGCTTGTTATCTATGGGTCAGCAAAGAAACTACCCTCCTCCACATTACTACTGCACTTAACAAAACCTGCAGGCTTCTGACTGGCTCGCCCCATTGACCCATACCTGTGACCTATACACCCAGGCTAACTGGCTCCACCTCAAAGGCAGATTACTATACCAAACTTGCTTGCTTGCCAAAAAGTAAGCCTTGGGCTGATGCCTCCTGGAGTTCAGAAACTCCTCACCCCATATAACAACCCTCAGCACACCAGAGCGCTGATAGCAAGGTTTTCAAAATACCCTGCTGTCGCATCCCAGGATCAAAGATCCTTTTCCTTCTGGGCTCCACAATGGTTTAACTCTCTAAATGTCAACCTCTCCACTGCACCTTCTTTGGGATCCTTTAAATGAATGCTCAGATAGCACCTTGTTGCTACTGCTAGCTGTGATTGTTTCCACTAAATCAACCCAACAGCTCCCCAGCACTTCCTCTGGTTCCTGGTACCACCTAGTCAACTCTACATCCTCCTGCTCTTCACCTGCATTATCCCTACCCACCTCCCTCTCCCTGTACCCTCCTGCCTTGTATCCTCCGTCTCTCCACCTCACTTATATCAGGCATTCTGGGCTGCTTCTCTGTTCTCTCCATCCCTGGTCTGACCAGTCAACTCTATATCCTCCTGTTCTTCACCTACACACCACCCTACCCCTCCCTCCCAATGCACCCTCCTGCCTACACCTTCCAATTTCTTCCTACCTCACTTGACTAGGCCTTCTGGGCTGCTTCTCTGTCTCTCCCCTACCTTTCCCTGTCATCGTATCCCCCACCCATATAGTTTGACCTTGCATTCTCTTCCCCTTATTTGCCTAACATACATAGAAACATAGAATTTGGATGGGATCAAATGATGCAGAGTGCTGAGTAAAGCTCCTCCGCTAAGCTCCTGCCTCCTGAGTATTAATTCGTCCTTTTAGATGTTTAATCTTCTCTTATTCCTCTGCCCATGAATTCTTCTATCGCCTAAACAACTTGTGAACCGGTTTTGGGTGTCAGATTGGTAGATGGAGGCTTACATGAAGAAAGCCCCACAGAAACACACCCCCACTACTCCTGAAAAGGCCCCAAAGAAATCCCGAGCCTCGAGTGGGCCAGACAAGCCTGATCTTTCGTGTCAAGCTGGGGAACAAGAACCTTTAACACTTAATAGGTTCTTAGAGGAGTTTAAACCTTTCGAGAAGAAATGCAAGATATAGCGATCGATCTGAAAACCCTCTCAAGAAAATTGGATGAAGTCTCGCTCACAGTCTCTGATAATACAGCTTGAATAGTCTGGACGGAGAGGAAGCTGGAAAGCCTGGATCCTGAATTGGTGTCAACGAGACAAAAGTTGTCTCGTTTAGAAGCTAAACTTCGAAGATTTGGAGGGTCGTAGCTGCAGAAATAACATTGTAATACTAGGGCTACCAGAAGGTGAAGAGGGCCAGAATGCTGTTGTTTTGCACAGAAACTGGTTGAGCGGGTTGCTGGTCCCTCTCCCATTGGCCCCTGTACATGATAGAGCGAGCTCATAGGTCTCTCGACCAAAGCCTTCTCAGATGCTCCCCCATCCTATTATTTGCAGCTTCTTGAATTATTTGGAAAAGCAGCATTTCTTGCAGAAAGTGAGAGCTTTACAAGTGGTTCGTTGAGAGAATGCAAAGCTGAGAATCGCTAAAGATCTCCCTGGTTCGGTCCATCTGAAGGGAAAGTATTTCATCCTATTTTCATCCAAGATCATCATGAGCGGGCTTGAAATTTAGGATGGGGTGTCCAGCCAGGTTACAAGTCTCAGTAAATGGATCCTGGTTTAATTACAATGATCCTGAAGCTGCCCTGTCAAGCCTTAAATCTATGCTACCAGACTTGTTCCGGGAGTCCTGAGAGTTCTTGCTAAAGCATCAGGAATTACTGAGAGCTGTTGTTGGAACTGTTTCTCTTCTTTCTCTCAGAGAAAGTATTTTCCGCGCTGTATTTGGACTTATTAGTTTCTCTCATCTGGAACTGGGCTACTTTGTGCATGGCCTAATTAACAATCTCTCAAGCCCTGGCTTCCTAGTGTTAATTCTGGTTCAGGCGAAGCCTTTCGAGGTCCTGGGGATGGCTCATTTAGGAATATACTGTAGTTTGGATATTATTGTATTCAGTTTTGAGGGTTGTATACAGGGGGATGTTTGGGTTGTTGATTATAGGAGTAGTCTTCATGTTTCAGTTTGGTAGGTACTAAAGTGATTTCGGCTTTCATTGCTATTCAGACATACCCTGTTAGGATTGGGGATGACCACAAGAGGCAGCAGCATGCTAAGTAATATACACCCATGTGGCTCTGATTTCGAGAAGGATGTCTCCCAGTCCTTGTGCTACTCCAACCTTTTCAGGGTGTACTTTTGGAATTAGGGGCCAGCAGCCTCTGGGAAGACACATTTCTTAGTTTTCTCTTTTCAGGGACTTGTTTTCAATATTTGTCTCATTCTTTGTTCTCAGCTCGAGGTTGAGGCTATCCCTTTATCAGTTTTCTCTCTGGCTTTGGTTTTGGTATAGTTCTCTTTTGGGGCAAGGTAACCCCTAATTCTCATTCTGGTTTGTGAGGTTACCTGTCATAGTCACAATTTGGCAGTTTATTTCATTTTCCCAGGTGCTATCAGATTAATAATTATGCACATACAGGCACTGGAAGCCGGGACCGCTCTTTAGGTGTTAAGGCTAACTAATATCATTGCAATTTGTACATGCATCTTGAGATATAAGTGGTCTGTCATTGGCAGAGGTATATTATCGGGGTGGGAGAGGGAGGAAATGACCCAGTACTGTGCTAAACATTGCTTGTGACAGTTTGGGGATTGGGAGGGGTGGGGTACAGGTTCTTGTTAGGGGAAGAGGGGTCATAGGGGTTTAAAGACTGGTTAATTGTGGGGGATTCAGGTGGTGGGAGGGCCTTACAGCAGCAACTTGTGGGGTTAGGTTACATGTATTATATATCCTGAGTGCAGGGCTGAACCTATTAAACTTAGTAATTACTGGTCACGTGATGGCAACCTGAGAGTTGGCAGCGCTGCAGGAGCTCCACCACTGCTACATAATTTGGGCTTTACAATGCACCATCTGACTGAATTTCTTTTCATTTATGGTAGCTCGGATCCTCGTGGAGTGCAAACTCGCCCTTTCAGACCCGTAACATGGAGGTCTTCATGAAAAAGGCGCTGCCGAAGCACTCGCCTCCCCAGACCCGGAAAAGAAGGCCGCTAAGCGGGCCAAGCAACAGGCTGCTAGCTTATCGAGCTACCCACTATGGACGCCCGCTGTCGGAAAGTGAGGTTTCGGTTATGCAGCCTCTTCAATCCTCCGTAGCGGCTATCGCTGAAGATATGCAAATGGTCAAGAGATCGGTGGATACTCTGTCTAGGAGGGTCGGGACATGGAGGTGAAGTTGACTTCTCTTGAAAATAAACACCTTGGGCACGAGACAGAACTAGTTATGGCCAAGCGGAGATTAAAAAGCGAGGAGAAATTAGAAGATCTAGAGGGGCAGATCGGAGGAATAACCGTTGTGATGGGATCCCTGAGAGAAGAAGGAATACCCTGATTACTTTTCTTCAAGTTTTGCAGTAAAGTGGCAGGGGCTCCCGAAGGAATATATAATAGAAAAGGCTCATCGGGCTTTGCGCCCCCTACCAAGGGCAGCCGCCCAGACCCTTGATTGTGCGATTTCTAAATTTTTGGACAAACAATACATTTTGCCAAAGCAAGGAGAGGAAAGAACTGTTGTGGAGGGACATAAAATTGAATCATCCAGGATTTGCCACATTCCGTGAGGTTGAGAAGGCAGGAGTTGCATCCGATTGTCGCTAAAGCTTATTGCAGCATCTAAATCATACAGAGTTAAGTATCCTGCAGTGCTGATGGTACATCACGAAGAAGTGGCTATCCTTTGATTCCTACTCATAAGCGCAACAGGAGCTGCAGCGTCTGTTTCCAGACCTCTTTAAAGGATGATGCTCTCCTTGCACTATATCTTTAATGGCCTTACTCAGCGGATCATCAAGATATTAATTTGAGGACATAGAGATGTTCATATAGAGTATTTGCAAACCTCCTGTCGGTTCTGTTTGGTTTTTTCATATATATTATTTGGGTCTCTCAAGCGTTTCAGCGACATGCACCACCTAGTGGCGGTCTATGGATCTTGCGCGATGAAACTTTGCTAACGTCTCAATTGTGGACAACCCTGTTTTCCTTTTTCTTTTTCTCCTCTCTACATTTGGGATTACCTTGGAGTCGACTTTCTCGGTATCGGCTCTCCTTGTCTCCATTGAGCTATCTGAGGATTGGGCGAGTTTGAGGAAATTTTGAGTTTTGACTCCAGCATGCAGCTTGCCTCTTTGGGTGAATAAATTTGATCCAGGCGGTTCCTGCAGCTGAAGTACTGTTGCAGCCAGGACTCATTATTCTTTTGGGATACCATTGATGGTAGACTTTATGTACTGAGTTGCTCATCTCCACGTGGATGGGGGTGTGTGTGTGTTTTTTTTTTTCTCCTCTTCCTGCAGCATACAACTTTAGAGCAACTCGGACTTCTCGACAGGACTGGCGATTGCTGTGTTTCCTTTTTCTCTCCCCCCTTTTCCTCCTTTTTTTTTATGTAAGCTGCATAACTTAGTGTGTGTGTGGTCACCTACCAAGTTGTTAGATATTTCCCTAGTTTCGGGGAGGCCTATTCAATTTGATCTTGATCTTAAGCGACAGATGATTAGTGGTCTGTTGGGGCTATTTACTTTTCTGGGTAATGACTTTCCAGCCCATTTGGTGATTAATTGTCTTCTCTTTTCTCTTGGTGAGTGGGGGCTCTGGGGGTGATCTCGGGTGGTATTGGGCTGTTTGGAATGTTAATCATGTGGCATGCTTTGTTTAGGAGGCAGTCTTTTGGGACTGGGGGCTAGGTTCTGTTTTAGATTGGGGATTCTGGTCTACTGTATTTTTGGGTGTTGGGAGGGTTGGGGCTTGGGGTTGGTTATTTGTTTGAGATTTTGGGGCGGACTATCAAGGTTCTGAGCTAATTGAGTACATACATATATCGAGGTCAGGGAGTCAGTAGTTATGTCATGAAGATCTCTGGCATAATTTGCCAGGGCGCATTTTACTCAGCTTGCCCTAAATCTCGCTTATTTCCTGATGGCTTGCAGTTACAAGCTGTTAGTTGGAATGTTAAAGGAGCCAAGGACAGGGTCAAGAGGCAAGTGGTATTAAGCACCTCCATCATTTGGGAGGCATATTGTTTTCCTTCAAAGACACACCTAAAAGAAACAACCTTCACTATTTCAGAAGAAGTGGGTGGCATAGAGTGTATGGGGCAGGGAATCAACGAAGAAGAGGCGGCGTGGCTATTCTTATTACTAGGAACATCACTTTTAAATTGGTAAATGAGTGTTGGGACCCCAAAGGCCGCTATGTAATTGTACATGCGCGGTTGGCTTCGCAACTGATTATATTAGGCTCTATATATGGCCTAACAAGATTCCCCCTCTTTTTATGAACCTACTGCGCTTAGTGGTATCCGATATATACAAACCTACGTTTATAGGGGAGATTGGAATTTGGTGTTCCAGAATGACTTAGATAGGTCAGGTTTTGTAAAGCGGGGGTTATCGCCTGCACAAAGAGCCCTCAGGGACTTCATTAATAATGCAGCCCTGGTGGATATCTAGGCGCACCTCAACCCTGTGGCGCAGCAATATTCCTTTTACTCACCGGTACATAACTCCCATTCACAAATTGATTATATTTTAGTAAGCTCATCAGTGATACCTGATGTGATACAGGTGGAGATTTCTGCAAAGGTTATATCAGACCATGCTCCAGTCAGTGTGATATACAGGCAAACCTTAGGGTAAACGCTCACCTCAATGGAGACTAAATTGCCAAATTTTAAAAGACGAGTCCTCTTTGGTGATTCTCAAAGATTTTATTAAGCTTTCCTAGAGGACAATCAGGACTCAGTAGACCAGAGAGATCTGGTTTGGGCTGCCATGAAATGCTCCTGAAGAGGCGAGTTAATTAAGATTGCCTCCAGAAACAAAGCGTGTTCAGAGGATAAGCTCGACACCTTGCTAACATCGATTAGATGGATAGAGACAGTTTTATCTCGGTCTTCTTCTGAATTGGACTGGGCTAGACTGCATCAGCTCAGGAGCAGCACTCGGGCTTAGTGATGCAGCAAGCTGAATTAACCCGCGACGGAGACTTCAATACTTGGATATAGAGAAAGCTGGAAAACTTCTCGCTATCGTATTCGACATCAGGACTCGGATCACCATATTCGGGTGTTCACACGGCTCAGGGGCGGTTTGCGGACCATGAAATCTCCAGTCGTTTGGGGCATATTATCAGAGATTATATGCAGAAGATTCCGAATCAAGCCCTCAATGATGGAAATTACCTCATATCTGAACTCAATCTCTCTCCAAAATTACCGCCAGATGAGGCGGCCGAGATAGGTGCCCCAATATCACTTTTGAGATTTCCAAGCCATTCAGCAGATGCCCTCTGACAAGTCCCCTGGGCCTGATGGGTTTCCTAGCAATTTTACAAGGTATTTTGCCCTGTCATATCCCAATTTTGTTAACTGTTTTCATTACTGGTTCGGTATGGTATCTCCGACCCAAATTTCCAGAGGCCACTATCTCATTAATTCTGAAGCGGGGAAGGACCCTACAATATGGACAGTTACCGTCCGATATCTCCTAAACACAGATATTAAAATACTGGCTAAGGTTTTGGCTAATAGATTATCTAAAGTCATGGATAGGTTAGTCAGCAGGGAGCAAGTGGGCTTTATGAGGGGAGATTGTCCCAGGACCACCTCGTAAATTGTTACATCTCATTGCGGAGGTCAGGAATCTAAAACACCAGCAATACTTCTTTCTCTGGGCCTTGAAGGCCGCCGACCGGTGTCCTGGGATTTCCTTTTCACTACCCTTCGGCATTTGGGCTACCTGAAGTTTTCTTAAAATGGGTTAAAATATTGTATTCCTCTCCCTCTGCACGAGTGAAATGTAATGGGGTGTTATCGCCACCTTTTAAGTTAGGAGTGGTACAAGACAAGGCTGCCCTTGTCCCCATTACTATTTAATTTGTATCTGGAGCCTTTTTGCATAGATTGTCAGAATCCACTCATTAAGGGTATACAGGTGGGGAATCTAGGTATGCATTTTCAGCTTCGCGGACGATGTGTTGCTGCACATTGAGAATCCGGGGATCTCTGTACCGGCTGTTTTGGAGGAGATAGATGGCTTCTCCAAAGTATCTTATTATAAATTGAATCGGGCTAAGACCAAAATCCTCCCTTAAATCATACTGTCATAAAAGCAGACCTACAGATGTTTGGCCTCGGTTGGGAGGCCAAATCCTACATATTTGGGCATTAGTATTAGCACAAGTTTACCTCGATAATTAAAGATAACCTCGGTAATCTGGTTCAAATTATCTCGGAGATCTGAACAGATGGCGCTCGATCTCTCTGTCTATGTGGGAAGGCTGAATCTCCTTAAGATGAATATTCTCCCTAGAATATTATATCCTTTAGGGATGCTCAGCACTTATCTTCCCAAAAATGGTTTCTTAGTTTACAGAAAATATTTAATTCCTTTTGTGGGAAGAGAATAATAAGTCTTATATCAAGTTGACAGCCTCAAAATTCAAGGGAGGATTGATGGCCTCTCTGTTTTATATTATGCACGCATAACATCTGTAAGTTAACTTTGTGGGCGATGGACATAGGCTCTCTGGTTATTCCCCTATGGTTAGATATCGAGTGTGACCTGGCGAAAAGAATGAAGAGTTCTTTCTGCGCCCTCTTATTGTTCCCCAGTCCATTATTTCTAAAATTCCATGAACAACCCCATGGGCTGGTCTTTGAAGGCATACATTCAGTTGCAAACTCATCTTGGAGTCAAATGGTGGCTATTGGACACCAGCCTATTTTTGAGAACCCTCAAATCAAAGTTGGGGTACCACAGTACCCACTGCTTTGGCCCCAGGTAAGTAATTTTTCCTTATCGGATTTTGGGAACAGGGTCGCTTACGCCCTTCGACCAGCTGAAGAGACTCCATGGGATTCCTGACCATTATTTTTCAAGTGGTTACAGCTTAGTAAAGCTATAGCTTGGGTTTTCATTCAGTGCCCCTGCTGGTCGTACCGGTTAGCTTGGATGCTTTATTAACTGCTGCGGCCCAACCATCCAGTTTCCAAAGTTTACAAGTTACTTCAGGAATGGGACTACAGGCTCCCCTCAGGTGTTTGTTACTACTGGGCAGGGGTCTTAAATATCCAGGCTACCCGAATCTTTGGAAAAAACTTTGGGTCACTATGTACAAATTTATTAAACAAGACAGGTTAAGGATGGTACATTTTAATATTATGCATCATCTATATTTAACTTCTTCTCATTTATTTAGGCATGGGGCATCTCACGTCTTTGTGTTGGAAATGCAAGAAAGAGGAGGAACTTTGTACCATATGCTATGGACTTGTCAGTTATCTCGATCCGCCTGGAATGCCATTTCCAATCTCTTGGACCCTGTCCTTGGCTCACCACGATAGGTTCACCCGGAGATTTGCTTATTGTTTCTTTTCCATAAGCACCTCCAAGACTTGGAAAGCCTATGTTTCACTTGTTTCAGCTGTAATGAAATTGTTAATTCTAAGACACTGGTCATCTGATAAATCACTGTCTTTATTAGAATGGTATCAGGAATGTACTTTAGCTTTACAGCTTGAGAAGCACATTGCATATATGCGGGGCAAGCAAGCGCTATGCATATCTCTAGGGCCCTTTAGATGTATTCTTTATGGCCTGGAAACCCTAGATCCAGTTATCTTAAGTTTTATGTATTTGTTTTGCTCCTGTTGCTCGTAACCTGTGGGGTGGGGAAGTGGGGGATGAGGGGATGAGGATAGACTTTGGGCTTCTTTTTCTCATCTGGGTATTAACTAAAGTAACTTGTATCTAGTTATGGCGAGTTTATGCCAATATCTTGTGCTTTCTGTTTACTTTTCATTGTCTGTCCTCTAGCTTGGTATGTTTATAAAAATAATAAAGATGGTTTAATTACAAAAAACTTAGTAATTACTATTAGGTGGCCAAGGAGGTGACTTTTGCTACGTGGAATGTTAAGGGATCAGGAAAAAGCCCAAACAATATCAGGTTCTCAAACATTGAAGCCTATACGTTCTCAGATAACTTTCCTACAGAGATCCCATTTATTAAGTGGAAGCTTCACAGTTAAGGAGACAGCAGGTGGGGATGGTGTACAATGCTTAGGGTTCTACCAATAGCTGTGGGGTCATGTTTATTATTAATAGGGCATTCCCTTTGTCTCTACACAAGTTATCAAAGACCCTGAGGTAGTTTGTCTAGTTAAAGGTACTCTCTGGTCAGTCCACTTTGCCTGGCAGTATATATGGTCCTAATGTGGATGATCCTGGGTTTTTATGAGGCTCATAAACATTATCCTGCCTTTGCTTCCCATTAGGATTATTTTGGGAGGTGACTTTAATCAAGTTGTAGATTCTAATCTCGACAGATCAGGTAGTGGGCCAGGAGTGGTTTCCCTGGGACAGAGAGCTTTTAGAATTTATTGGATCAATCAGGCTCTGTGATGTCTGGCGTTCTATTTCAGATTCTAAGAGCTGACTATATTCTTATTTGTCAGACTCTTCTACCGAGGTTAAGACCTCTTGATCCAAACTGGCCCTGTCTCTGATAATTCATTGGTGGTATGCAAACTGGCATTCCTGGATTTACCAAATAGGAAACAAGATGGAAACTTAATGAACAACTTCTCAAGGATTCTAAGTACTGAAACTCATAAGGAGCAAATTGAGGCTTTTTTAATCCAACCCTTAGATAGTGCAAAACTGGATATTATATGAGGGCCTTTAAGGCCTACATGAGAGGATCCTTATTAGTATGGCGGTGAGTAGGAAAAGGGCAATAGAGAAAAACTGTTATCATTACTGTCCCAAATTCGGTCCTCGAAACTAACATTTTGGTTAATGCTCCAGAAGAAGACAGGAGGAAGCTCTTATTGCTGAGAGGCAGATATTTAGAGTTACTTAGGAAAAAGCAGAGTTAGCTATTATTCATACTACAGCCAGTTACACAGATCAGGAGAGAAGGCGGGCACCTACTGGCACTCCGTATCAAGCAACAAGAATCTGCGAGATTCATCCCTCAATTAGGGCATTAGCTGATGGGTCTCTGAAATATCTCCTACGAGATAGTTCAAGAATTTGCCCTATACTATAAAATGCTGTATAGTGATATGGGGCACCCTCCTTGTCCTGGGAGCATGGAGAAGTATCTGAGGGATTCCCATTTGCCCTCCCTCTCAGTACATCATAAGTTTTCTGGTCTCTCCTATACCACAGGAGGAAATTGCTGAGGTCATTAGCGGATTACCCTCAGATAAAGCTTCCGGTCCTGATGGATTCTCCTCCCTATTTTATAAAGTGTTTCAGGATCTTTTACTACCAGTATGTCGTTTATTCAATATGTCTTAACTGGGGCAGAGGTTGATTCTTATCTCTTTGAGGCCTTGATTGTACTTCTCCTAAACCAGACAAGGACCCAGAGCTTGTCCAAAGTTATAGACCCATATCTCTTCTAAACCAAGACATAAAACCGGTATCTTCTGTACGGCCTTATTGAATGAAATAGCAAGATTTAGTGAAATGTCCAATTACAAATTGAATACCAGTAAATCTCTATTATTTCCATTAAACCATAAGGTATTCAAGAATGATATTAGTCCCTTATTCTATGTTGGACTCCCAGGTCATTTAAGTATTTGGGTATTAAATTATCCGTAATCCCTAACATGGTTTAAGGATAATCTTGATTCCCTCTCGCAGCTTATCATCACGACCTCGACAGGTGGTCCAAACTTCCCATATCATTATGGGGCAGGATCAACATAATCAAGATGATGTTTTCCTAAATTTTTTACCCTTATCTCTTCTCAATACTTTTATCCCTTTACTCTGGTTTAAAAATTACATGGCATATTAACTAGATTTATCTGGGCAGATAAGTATTCCCATTTGGCCTATTATAAATTAGCTGCTCCAAAACTTGAGGGTTTCGGGTTCCTCATTTGGCTATATACTACTGGGCCAGTCATTTAGTAAAATGTTTGAGATGGGTATCCCTGGCCCTGAAAAGGAACAACTGGTATGGCTTAGGATCGAATTGGATGCAATTAGATCTAAGAATCTGGACCCTCTAACCTTATTTTACCTTAAAATATCCCAGGTGCGTATAGTTGAGAATGCCCCACAGTAGGTATTTCACTAAATGTATATGCACAACTTTGTTCATTTTGCATTATACCCTCAGGCAGATCTAGCTCAGTCTATCTGGAATTTCCCATCCTTCACTATCAATAAAAGCAGATTTCTTGCAAATGGCTGCCCCAACTGGGAGATGGAAATTGTTTTCCTTAGTGGATGATGAGGGGCAATGGCTCTCCAGAGGTGATATTATTAAGAAATTTCTCATTCGGTTTCCTCTCACTTCAAAGTAATGCAGTTAAGACACTTACTCACAATAGCTTTGGAAACATTCCCCCTCCCAGACAGTCTCAGCCCTGATACCTGAGGTCTCCTCACTTACTGGATCTTCAGGTGCTGTATCTAAACTTTATCGAGTTCTGTTTCACAAAAGATATGGAGAATCTTTCAGACCCACTAGATTCTGGAATTCGATTCTTTATCAGTATCATCTGGAGTGGCAATCTCTGTGGAGATCCTGCCATAAATATGCTTCTCAAGACAGACTACGCCTCATGCAATATCATATATTACACAACATGTATTGCACTCCTGTAAAACTAAAGAAATGGGTTTTTGGATTCCAATATATGCATTAAGTGTATGTGGGAAGAAGGAACACTTCTTCACATGTTCTGGTCCTGTCCCAAAATTTTCCTTTTATGGGATTCAATCAGGATTTCCCTGGATCCCTTACTGGGCCTTCAGGAGTATTTCACGCCTGATATATGCCTTTAGGAGACCTGTCTTCTGTCAGGGTTAAAGCAAGGAAATTTCATATTTCTATGATTGCCCTATCTGTTAAGAAGCTTATTTTGCATCATTGGAAAGACAAGTCCACCCCAACCTTTCAAGAATGGTTGCATGAAATTCTTGCTAACCTTCAAACAGAAAAGCGATTGCTAGTCTTCACAACAGACTGGCAGTTTATACCAAATATGGGATCCCTTCACTCCTTAATTTCATTGGCTCAATCGTAATTATGTCATATTTCAAAATCTCTTATAGGTTCTTTGGGAATGAGCTTGGCACTTAGGGGTTGTACAGAGTAGTTGCTGCTGTAAGGGAGGGAGGGCGGGATGGGTGGGTTGGGCAGTTATGTTCCTATAATTGGTCGCATTGCATCTTACTCTCATTGTAAGTGCCCTTTATAATGGAAAATGTATTAATAAAGTTTAAATTGACAAAAAAAAGAAACAGAATTTGATGGCAGATAGGACCACTTGGCCACCCAGTCTGCCCATTTCCTACCTAATGGATAAGCTGCAGATCATAGTTAACCAACAGCCTACTTTTCCTACCCCACCCACTAGAATTGCCTTATGACTGTCCCAGGCATTATTGAAATCCACTACTGTTTTTGACTCAACAACCTCCTCAGGAAGGCTGTTCCATACATCCACAACCCTTTCCGTGAAAAATACTTCCTCACATTACCTCTGAGCCATCCCCTCAATCTTCAAATTGTGCCCCTTGTTCTTGCACACCTCTTTCTGAAAGATGTTACCCTCTTGGACTTTGTTGATTCCTTGAGGTACTTGAAAGTTTCTATCATGTCTCCCTCTCCCTCCTTTCCTCGAGGCTATACATATTAAGCTCCTTAAGTCTCTCTTCATATGTCTTCTGGTGCAGACACTGCACCATCATAGTGCCCTCCTCTGGACCGCCTCCATCCTTTCTATGTCTTTGTGGAGACTGGGTCTCCAGAACTGCATGCAGTACTCCAGATGGGGTCTCACCAGCTGTCTGTACAGAGGATAACAACTTCCTGTTTTCTACTGGTGATACCTCCCTATGCATCCCAGTATCCCCCAGCCCTCCTTACTGCCCTCTCACATTGCCTGCCCACCTTTAGGTCTCAGATATGACTACCCCACCGTCCCTTTCCATTTTTGTTTTGTTAGTATCTCACCCTATTGTGCACTTTTCCCTGGGTTTTGTTTCCCAGGTGCATTACTGTTCACTTTTAAACACTGCATCTAAGCTGCCTTACATTTGACCATTCCTCCAGCTTTGAAGTCCCTTCATCCTTTCCACCCCATGTTGTGTATCAACTCTGTTGCAGACCTGTGTCGTCTGCAAAGAGACATACTTTTCCTTCAGTCCCATCTCTCCACCTCTCTTCTATGGCCATCCTGGACTTAACTCTATGGCCTGTACCTTCCCCTCCTGCATCTACCTCTTCTCCAACCTATGAATTGCATGCCCATGGCATACATTGTACAATGCCGCGGTTGTTAGCTACTTTATTTATTTATATATGTATTTGTACAAATCGGAATCAATCCTTTGAGTCAAGGACTCCTTTCAGAGGCTCCTTGTTAGACAAATACAGGTTACATACAAACAGGTCACCATATAGTTCAAATTGTCTTTTGCAAGGTGTGTCTTCTGTTACTGCTTTATTTTCTCTGTAGCAAAGTGTTTCTTACAGGGTATATCTTCTCTGAAATTATTACAGGTGGTGCTTACATTTTTTGACTTTTATCATTTGGCTAAGCAGAATTACTGTTTGACACTGTTTTATTTTATTCTTTTTGTTGAAAAGGTTTGTTATCTCAAAGGTGTTTCAGTCTCCTCACATTGACAGAGCTAATTGCTTTCCTCCACAGCTCTTCCAGAGGATTAGGTGTGTATCTGGCATGGAGCTGGCAAACTGTCAGTAATTTCCAACAGAAACGAAGGGTTAAAAGGTCAGGTTAGTTGATATCTTGGAGGTAGAAGACTTGGTTTGCTGGCCAAGGCACCTAGTTTCACCTGAGTTCTTTCCTTCTAAGACTGCTTGAAAGGACAGAGCAGAGAACCTTACCAGGGCAAGGAAACAGATTAAGACTTCTTTTGGCTAAGCAGACTTAATGTGTGTTATTATTTTTATTTTGTACTCACGAGGATTGCTACTGTTTGTTGCTAACGTTTCATTGCTTTATTTTCTCTGATTCAAATTGTTGTTGCTGGTATACCTTCTTCTGCATTATTACAAGGTGTGCCTACAGGTGAGTGTTAAAAGATTACTGCTGTAATCTTCTGATTCAAATTGTTTTTGCAAGGTATATCTTCTGTTACTGCTTTATTTTTCTGTAGCAAAGTGTTTCTTACAGGGTATATCTCCTCTGAAATTATTACAGGTGGTGCTTTACAGGTTTTACAGTTTATCTAACATTAGGATAAGTTTCAGGGTTACTGCATTTGTTGTTGACTGATTGTTTCTGCTCTTACCTCCTTGTTCTTTCATCCATGGTTCTTCTTTTTCGGCAGGGAAGGGCCCAGCCACCCACCCATCCCCAACCACCCACACTACACTCCTTTTATAGGGTACCACAGTTGTGACATTTCCTGTGGCAAAGCAGGAAGGGCGGATCAGATGGGGTCATCCACAAGGTGAGCTCATTTACAGGGGCACTAGTAATTAACTTGTTATAACAAGTTATATGAAAACAAAATACAAAATCAAACCATTACTTGCATTTTCTTCCTTCTAATTACTCTGACCAGGTTATAAACCCAGCAACTTATCTGGAATTGATATCATTAACTGCAGGTGCTGTGGAACACTTTTCAGAAGGACAGTCTTGCAGGATTTGGACACTGTCCTACATGATGGGCCATTGGAGATCTTAGGGCTCAGCTCCGGGCAGCATGGGCAGAGATTGTGTACCTCAAATTTCATATTCAAGAGGAAATACATTATAAGAACCACCGCCATTTCCCCAACATCCAACAGAAGAACCTCGACCGTAGAGGGTAGTTGGTCTAGGAGGTTGGCAGGTGGTTAGGAGGCAAATCAGGTGCCCTATCACTCAATGCTCTCCAACATATTACCTCCAAAACCATATAAACCCTGCAACTTGACAAAGGGGCAGAGGACACTGCAGAGCAGGACACTGCAGCACAGGAGCTAGCACAACAAAACTCGCCCAAATCAGGAACCAAAACAAAAAAGCAAAAGGAAATCCAAAAACTTCTGATCATAGGAGACTCCATGATTCTGGGAGTTGATACCCATCTCCAGCCAGGGTAGTGGTCAGATGTCTCCCAGGTACATCAGCGTGCAGAGACATTGACCGCATTGCTAAAATTGTTCACAAAGCAGGAGAAAACATTGACATCCTAGTACATATAGGGACTAATGATCTCACCAGCCGGTCAGTTGTGGAGACCAAGGAACACCTGACCAGGCTGGGTGACAAACTATCATCTATTTCATCCGACATCTCCTTCTCTGAGATCCTGCCAGTCTGGGAGAGGGGCAGATGGACGGAAGGTCAGAGAAGGAGATAGGGAGTTAAACATGTGGCTCAAGGGCTGGTGCCAGGAAAAGGACACAGATTTGTAGGAACTGGCAACAGTACTGGGAGCGAAAGTTCTTTAAATTTGATGGACTGCATCTGACTAAGGAGAGGTCAGTGCATTGGGGCAGAAATTTGACGTCTTTGCAGAATATTTAAACTAGCAAATGGGGAGAGGTGCAGCACCCCATATGTCGAATGGGAAGAACACCCTCCCCTCAGCTAGTGGTCAAACAGGGATTCAGCATGTTTGCAATTCATTTTATCACCAGGTAAGAAAAAGGTCCGTCTCCTCATATGACGCACAGGGAAATGCCAACCTCACCCAACAACTAACACACTGATATCTGGCCAATGGAAAATCATGTACACAATGCTCACAGCCTGGGAAATAAGATCCCAGACCTGCAGGCAATAATGTCAGAGGCTAAACTGGACATAGTAGCAATTAGTGAGACCTGGTTTACCAGTAACCACACTTGGGAGACTTCAGTACCTGGCTATGTACTGTTCAGAAGAGACGAGGTGCAAAAGGGGGTGGGGGGTGGAGTGGCGCTGTATGTCAATGAAAATATCAAAGCTACAGAAATTCAGAATACACATAAGGAGCCAGAAGAACTGTGGGTAACCCTGAAACAGAAATGGGACAGCCATAAGAACTGGGGTTGTCTACAGGCCCCCAGACCAGGGAGGACATAGACAAATTACTGTTAGAAGATATACAAAACATGACAGCTAAAGGAAGGTTCTGATAATGGGAGACTTCAACATGCGGATACAGATTGGTCAATACCAGCAGGAACATCTGCCAGAACTAGACACATGGTGGATTCCCTACAGGAGGGCTACAAACAACTGGTACAACAACCCACAAGATACAGGGCTATCCCAGATCTAGCACTGACTAACAGGGAAGGGATCACAGATCTCCAGGTGGAAGGTCACCTGGGGGCCAGTGACCATCACATGGTATGGTTCAATTTGGACACTACATCTAATCATCCCATTCCAAGGCAAAAATATGGGACTTCAGAGGAGCTTACTTTGATAAGATGGCCAACAGAGTTAAGCTAGCCCTGGCAAAAGAAACACAGGTGAGGGGTACAGGCAAAGTGGGCAAGCATTAGGATGCAATACTTGAAGAACATCCCATTGTGTTAGACAGAAAAGGAAGTGCACAAGAAGATGGAAACCACTTTGGTTCTCAAATACAGTAGCAGAAAAGGTCAGAGCTAAAGGCTGGCCTTCAGGAAATATAAGGAACACAGCGGATGAAGATAGGAGGCATACTAAACTGCCCTAAGGGAAGCAGGGAAGGCAGTAAGGCAGGCAAAGTCCCAAACTGAGGAAACACTTGCACGAACAGTAAAAGAAGGTGACAAGACTTTCTATAGATACATTAGTGAAAGGAGAAAGCCCAGAGGGTATTGCTACGCTCAAAGGAGAAAGGGGGTATGTGAGGAGGAGGACCTGTAAAAGCATCTTTCCTAAATAGATACTTCTGCTCAGTATTTACTGAAGCGAAGGTAGAGGCAGAGCCCACAGCTCAGCACCATGGACACAGGGGGAGGGAGATGAGCACTACTCCCTTCACAAAAGAAAGGGTTATACAAGAGCTCACTAAGCTCAGGGTGGACAAGGCAATGGGACCTGATGGCTTACTTCCCAGGTACTTAAGGAGCTAAGGGTGGAACTAGCAGAGCCACTAGCAGAACTGTTTCATGAGTCTCTGAGCACAGGAGAGGTCCCAGAAGTCTGGAGAAGGGCTCATGTGATCCCGCTCCACAAGAGTGGTAGCAGAGAGGAGGCAAATATTAGAAAAATAGCAGGACGAGGACTCAGCATGAGAATAGAAGGAGGCCGATTAAGGGGAATGTGAGAATTCTTTTCACAGAAAGAGTGGTGGATGCATGGAATGGCCTACCTCAGGAAGTGGCGGCTATGAATACAGTGCAGGGCTTCAAACAGGCATGGGATAGGCATAAGGGAGCAATACAGATGAATATGGATAGATAGCTCATTGACAGTGTAAGGTGTGTGGCACATTCATAAGGTAGAAAAAATGGGCAGACTGGATGGGCCTTGCAGTCCTTATCTGCCGTCAACCTCTATGTTTCTATGTAGTTACAGATGAATGTAATACCATAGCTTCATATGGCTACATAGGTTCATGGTAAGCAATACAGAGGAATATAAATAACATAGCTTCATAAGGTTACATAGGTACATGAGCAGGCAACACGTAGAAAGGGTATGACAGATTGCCATATAGAGTGACTGAGGTACAGTCCAGAGGTCAAGCAATAGAGGGGCAGACAGGTAGAGTACTTGGTAAAATAGTGGGATTTTGCTGGGGATATAGAGCGGAAGTGCTGAAATAGATGCTCTGCAGGGATGATGGTTAGCTCTCCAAGGGACATTGGGGGGCTGTGGGTGGCTGGAAGAAGAGTGGGGGGCCTTGTTCTATCAACAGTTGCAGCCACATGAGGTAAAGATGGATTCTGAGGGCAATTTTGAAAGGGCCTACTCTAGCGAGGATGGTAATAGTAGCCGGAAGGGAGTTTTACCATAGTGGGTCCTATAGTAGAAGGACCACTGTGTGAGTGAGGTCTTGACTCTGGATACCCTAAGGGTGGGTTTGTAGGTACTGCGGGTAGATACTACTGGGCAGGTGACACTGATGGAGAGGCCACCCCTGGGAGAGAGACCAGGAGGTTTTCTTCGCCCAACAGGCAGGATTGGTAGAGGAGCCTCTCTTCAAAGTTGAGGATGTTGGCAAGTGAGTAGAGAGGCAGGTGTGGGTGCGCCTGCTCCAAATGTGAATCTAATTATAGACTTGTTTGTATTTAGCCTCATGTTTTGTATGCTCTCATGTTCTTTTAATACTGACGTTGAACCTATATAAGGAGCTTGTAGCTCAAAGGTGTTAATCCAAGAATGAATAAATAAAATAACATGTGGAGCAGTTCAGTAATATATATGGAGGGTTGTGTGTCATAAAACATGGAACATCCACTCTTGAAGTAGGACAGTTGAGGTGTCGGACAAAGATGTTTTGATAGATAACACAAAGGGCATTTAGTTTTATATTTATGTGATGTACAGATAAGCCCCCAGGATGAAGTGCAGCTCTGCAGAATTCTGCAGTAGAGTTACTGCAGTAAACAATACGGTTTCAATGGGAGTTAATCCCTTTTGTTATGCAGTAAACCTGTGACACTGCGCTTCATCCTGGAGGGCTTATCTGTATATTGTCACATATGCTTTTCAGGATGCAATTGTATGTGTCTTTATCAGTCTGAATTATTAACAGAGGGGTTGCAAGAAGGGCTGCATGAATTTCATGAAAATTCTTGGCATTTTGAGAAATTCCACCAATATTGTTTTTGTTTACTCACTTGTCTTTGAACCTTGGTATGTGAAAACTGATGAACTTACTCATGGTTTATGGATCTAAAGATTTGCTAGTTTGCATGACATTTGGGTATGTAGGTTGGAACTACTAGAGGCTCAAATATTGACAGTTTATTTCTTCTTTTAAAATATCAATATTATTTTGCTGATATGCTCAGCTGGTAACAACTCAGCTTTACCTAAGCCAGAGACCTACAAACTGGTATGCTCACCCGTGGGATAGGCTGGAATCTCCTGACAAATATCTAGACACTAGGCTG
The DNA here is from genome assembly GCA_016271365.2 of Neoceratodus forsteri. NCBI lineage: Eukaryota > Metazoa > Chordata > Ceratodontiformes > Ceratodontidae > Neoceratodus > Neoceratodus forsteri. The sequence continues at coordinate 761,534,593 of CM028138.1, read as the reverse complement.
TAAGTATGTACTGTGCAGGGCTCACATTTAGGCTGTTTATTTCATTGTGAAATTTTGAGAACATTTCATCTGGTTATAACTGGTTATAACTGAACCATCCTAGAGACCAGCAAACTGGAATGTCCAACCATACTGTGTAAGTGCCTAATCAGTTGGAGGCATTCAGTCCTGTGGTGCTGAACTTAGGGTTCATGTGATAAGGGTGACAGTACAAAGCGTTGAACACGGTGAGTGCACATCACTGAAAACAACAATGGCGTTGTGCACTACATTGAATACAAAACCAGCAACATTCGGACAATATGTACTACATTGTTTTATGAAGGGCTATGCCCCTGCTCCCATTTAGGGGCTTTGCCTCCTGTGCCCCATTATAATTATAATCATCTCTGAGGGGCCTGACACTGGAGTACAGGGGAACTTTGGGAGGGCTTACTCAGACTGGAAAGAAAATATTAACTCCCAAACAGCGCACAAATAAAATTATGTGCCCAAAGCTAGCTCTGAGCTGGGAACCTTTCACATCGCAGTTACAGTCTCCTAGCACTACACCAAACATTGAGCTGTGAACTGCCTGGCCACCTACCTCCCATATCCTGTGTAACTATGCCTCCCTGGCACTCACCCTATTCTTCCATTTGCAGTTTTGTCCTTTATACCTCATTACCGATTTCGCTATCCTTTTCACTCGCTCTAATTGCAGGTAGTCAAATTTTTTTTCCAAAATATTTTATTGAACAGATGTTGCATAAAGAGCTACAGCCAGTTACTTCATCAATTTCAATTACACAGTACAAGAATAATCTCTTGATACACTTAGTACATAATTGTTTAGACCCAAGACACTGGCTGTGATACATTCAATTGAGTCTTGAACTACCTAGACATAGAACCTGGATATGACAGGCTTAGTGGGTGAGTGAAATACACATATCAGCAGAAATGTTAAAGTAGAGAGTTCACAATTTTTAACTTCCCAAACAGAGAGTCTCCTAAGTGGGAAGAAACCACTCGATAGCGACCAGAAGGGTCTCCAAGTGTCTAGAAAGGTCTATTTCCTCCGAGGTAGAGAAGACATACACAGCTAAAGGGAGGTTCTGATAATGGGAGACTTCAACATGCCAGATACAGATTAGTCAATACCAGCAGGAACATCTGCCAGAACTAGACACATAGTGGATTCCTGCAGGGAGGGCCTCAAACTACTAGTACAACAACCCACAGGACACAGGGCTGTCCTAGATCTAGTACTGGCTAATAGGAAAGAATCACAGATCTCAAGGTAGATGGTCACCTGGGGCGGAGACCATCACATGGTATGGTTCAATTTGGCCACTAGAACTCAATTATCTCATTCCAAGGCAAAAATATGGGACTTCAGAGGAACTGACTTTGATAAGATGGCCAACAGAGTTAAGCTAGCCCAGGCAAGAAGAAATACAGGTGACGGTTACTGGCAAAGTGGCAAGCTTTAAGGATGCAATACTTGAAGCAACATCCAATTGTGTTAGAGAGAAAAGGAAGTGTCAAAGAAGCAGGAAACTACTTTGTTTCAAAACTGTAGCAGAAAACGCCAGAGCCAAAAGGCTGGCCTTCAGGAAATATAAGGGAATGCAGCGGATGAAGATAGGGAGGCATACCAAACTTCCCCAAGGGAAGCAGGAAAGCAGTAAAAGCAGCCAAAGGCCCAAACCGAGGAAACACTAGCACGAATAGTAAAAGAAGGTAACAAGACTTTCTATAGATACATTAGTGAAGGAGAAAGTCCAGAGGGGTATTGCTAAGATCAAAGGGGATAAGGTGGTGTGCGAGGAGGAGGACCAGGTAAAGCATCTATCCTAAATAGATACTTCTGCTCAGTATTTACTGAGGAGAAGACAAGGCAGTGCTCACAGCTCAGTGCCATGGACTTAGGGGGGAAGGAGGTGTGCACTAGTGCCTTCACAAAGAAAGGATCCTACAAGTGCTCGATAAGCTCAGGGTGGACAAGGCAATGTGACCTGATGGTGCTAAAGGAGCTAAGGGTGGAACTAGCAGAACCATTATAAGAACTGTTTAGTTAGTCTCTGAGTACAGGTGAGGTTCCAGAAGACTGGAGAAGGTTTATGTGATCCTCCTCCACAAGAGTGGTAGCAGAGAGAGGCAGGGAACTACAGACCGTTAGTCTTAGCTCAGTAGTGGGCAAGATTATGGAGACACTCTTTAAGGAAAGGATAGTGCAGCACCTGGAATCCATAGGAGCAGGGATCCAAGACAGCATGGGTTTACAAAGGAAGGTCCTGTCAAACTAATCTCATAGATTTCTTTGACTGGGTAACCAGAGTGGTGGACCAAGGGGAGCAGTTGATGTCGCCTACCTTGACTTCAGGAAAGATTTTGATACTGTTCCATAGAAGATTGATTAACAAGCTGGGAAGACTCCGAGTGGATTAGATGTTGGTCAACTGGGTGGCAAACTGGTTGACAGGCAGAAAACAGAAGCGGTGGTAAATGGTATACAGTCAGAAGAGATGCAAGTCCAAGTGGAGTACCTCAGGAATCAGTCCTGGGGCCAGTCCTCTTCAACATCTTCATTAGTGACCTTGCAGATGGACTAGAGGGTAAGGTCTTGTCTGTTTGCAGATGACACCAAGATCTGCAACAGAGTAGATGATCCAGATGGGGTGAGCAGAATGAGAGAGATCTGGATAAAGTGGCAAAATGGTCATAAGAGTAGCAACTGGGGTTTAGCAAGAAGTGCAAGATCATGCACATAGGGAAAAGAAACCCTGAAGCCACCTATAGGTTGGGAGGTGAGTTGCTGGCAGTCACAAAGGAAGAAAGAGACTTGGGCATCATCATCACGATGACCTGATATCATCAAGCAGACCACTAAAGCAGTAGGTGGCGGGAATGTTATGGTGTATTAGAAGGTATCACAAGTCGTAAGAGGGAGGTAATAATCAAAGTAGGCTCCAGCTTGCACCAGCAATATGGCATGTTCCACTTTCACACTGCTAAACATGTTAAGGTGCCATTTTAATTTCTGGATTATCTATATAGAGGCATGGTAGGTCTCTGTATGTGCAGCTCCTCACAGCCTCAATTTTGATGTGGAGGTGATTCATTTCTTGCTCATTTAATTTCTTTGAGTAAGGTCACATGATGGCTGTCTGAAAGGGAACAGCGTTCCTCCATAGTGCCTCATCTCACCGCAAACAAGTGCGCTTTTATTAGTTACAAATGCTTAGATATAAAATTAAAAGAGCATTTCTACCAGACGAACCTCACCTGTGCATGAACTTATGATTGGATTATGAAGATAGAGATGAGGAAGGCTTCCCTCATCACTCTCCTCCTCCCATGCTGGAGAAAGACAAGGTGCTAAAAGGCTTAAACAGCAAGCCACCAGCTTGTCTAAGACCCTCCTGCTCACACAGCACTCTCAGAGGAACGTTTTTAGAAATTATGCAGCCGATGCAGGAGATTATCTCAGCCATGTCAGCAGATCTCCAGCTGATCTGTTCTTCAATGGACTCGTTAACTGTCAGAGTTGAAGATTCAGAAGCAAGGCTCATATCTATCAAAAAAGCAAGGGATAGCTGAGCAAGAAACCACTAATGTTAATCGCAGACTCAAACGCTTGAAAAGAAACTCGAGGACTTGGAGGGTGCAGTCGGTGCAACAACCTGTTAATCCTTGGAATACCAGAGAAAGAGGAGGGCAGTGCACCCGATACTGTTTTACAAAAGTTTTGTGAGAAAATCACCAGTCTATCACCGAATGGCCCCACATATGTCATTGAGAGGGCTCATTGCCATTGCACCTCCTCCACCCTTTGGCTCTCCCCTCAGCCCTTAATCTTCAAATAACTAAATTTATTGGACAAACAACATATAATGGCCAAAGTTAATGTGCTTCAAGAGGTACAGTGGGAGGGGCACAAAATTTGGATCACTCAGGTGTGATGTGCTATGATGGTGATGACATCACAGTGAGGAGATCTTATCAACTGAGATACTATTCTAGAAGAACACCTGTCCCAGCTACACACCAGCGCCACCTCAAGCAGGTGGAATGGCGAGACAACTCTGTGGTCCAAATTAGGTTGGGTGCCAGGAAACACCCTTTAAGGAGAGACAGGAGACAATCTGAAGTTTGATGCCCAGCAGGCTTTTATTTACACCAGGGAAAGGTAGACACAGTCACAAGGGAAGTCAGGGAATAATTCTTACTTATAGATAATAGCTAACAATTACAACTCTAGTTCTCTATATGTACTACATCAGCCTAAGGCCACTGTACAGTATTCTTATCTATAACTCTAACAATTGCCCACCTAGAGATCTATGCATTCAGAGTGTACCTTATCACTTTATCACACTATCATTTTATCATACTATCACTTTATCATACCATCCCTTTATCATACCATGTGCTAGGCATACAATATACAATCAGTAAACAGTCTCACAGTCTCAAAAGTCCATAAGATGAAGATGTCCGATGTCTCTGCACAACTGAAGATTAGGGTCAAGAGAAAAGGAACTCTTGCTTGGCGCCAAGCTCACAAGGATACCTATGAGAGATTGCAAACAGGGCATGGAGAGATTGGTAAACAGACCATAGGCATCAACCAACCCACTCTCCAGGGTTGCCAGAACACAAGGCGTGAATAGACTAGCTTGGGAATGCTATTTTCTTGGCACAAAAACCCTTGAACTGGGCTACCAAGGTTGAAGAACCAAAATGTGGCAAGGAATCCCTTGCAGAATTGCCACAGGAGAAGAAATCTGCTACTTTCCCTAGACACCAACCCTCGACCAGGGTTGCCAAGGATGAATAAGAACTGCTGTGGGTTTTCCTGGCACCTAAATTCAACTAGGGCTGACAACCAAACATCAGACTTGGTGAAGAATCCACTAGGAGGACTACCAAGGATGAAGTTGAAGAACTGCTGAGCTGCTTTTGGCGACAGATCCGCTTGAAGGACCACTAAACTCGAGCTGCTACCCTGTGGATTCCACTGGTGATGCAGGATGACAGAAGCAAGAAGAGGTGAAAGGTGACGATCAGGATTCCACATGGATGAAGAACAAAATAAGAAACGGCGTCCACGAACACATTTGGCTACAACGGATTCGCTACCAGCAGGCATCTGGGAGGGATGGACGAGGCACCTTCTGGTCATCTTTTCTTCCGAGCTGATCAGGAATTGGTGGCCACAACTACTCAAATGACGTTGATTTTGACTGCAGTGGATGAAAGGGCAAGGAGCTGCTGAAGTCTTCTGCTGGCTGAAGATTGCTATGGTGAAGAGCTGATGGAGGCTGAAGATTGCTATGGTGAAGAGCTGATAGAGGCTGAAGATTGAATCAGAACCTGCTGCAGAACAATGGTACTTCTGCTAGCATGTTATACTAAAATATCCACTTTCTGGGGCAATTTGCCTGGAGCAGGGGCAAATTACTGCAGCAATTTCAGAACAATGTTTACTTTCAGGGCAATTGTTCACTGTCAGGGGCAACTTGCCATGAGCAGGGGCAAATTGCAACAATCCAGGGCAATTGTTCACAGGCAGGGACAACTTACCTGGAACAGGGGCAAATTGCAACAATCCAGGGCAATTGTTCACTGGCAGGGCAACTTGCCTGGAGCAGGGGCAATTGCAACAATCTGGAGCAATTGTTCACTTCTGGGGCACTTGTTCACTGACAGGGCAACTTGCCTGGAGCAGGGGCAAATTGCAACAATCCAAAGTAATTGTTCACTTCTGGGGCAATTGTTTACTTCTGGGGCAATGTACACTGTCAGGGCAATTACCACAATCCTAATATAGTACAATACAGTCTCGGTGCTTCATGCAATATACACAACACTTTAGATGCTGGCAGAATACACAGTTCAAGAAACAGTACAAAAGCTAGTAATCACTTTAACAGGTTGTGTGCTTAAGCACCCTTAGTCGAACCCTTTTCCTAGTGGAGTCTAACTGCTTTAGGATCTGGCTACCCTGAGCACTCTTAAGTACTTGCCCCAGCTATTTAGCCTGGTTATGCTAATTGCCCGTACACCTGCTGCCCTATTCCCTATGGGCTGGGATGCCCTACCTTTACTGGGCCTGGTGCCCTTCCTTACTGGGGCATGGCACCCTTTACTAGTATGGGCCTGGTGCTCTTCCTTTACAGGGCCTGGTGCCCTTTACTACTGTGGGCCTGCTGCTTCCTTTACTGGGGCCTGGTGTCCTTTACTACTGAGAACCTGGTGTCCTTTCTTTACTGGGCCTGGTAGCCTCCTTTATGTCATGGGCCTGGTAGCCCTCCCAATATCACTGGCCTTGTGCCCTCTGTTAAATGTGGGCCTGGTGCGTTTATTAATCTACAGGCCTTGTGCCTCTTTTATATCATGGTCCTTAAATCATGGGCCTGGTAGCCCTTTTAAACTTTATTGGGGCCTGGCGCCTACCTTTAAATCCGGGCCTGGTAGCTCTACCTTTAAATCACGGGCCTGATTGCCTTTTAATACTCTTGGGAGCTGAAGTATGGCTGGGGACCTTTAATTATGCTGCTCACTGTGAGCTGTCACTCTTTTATACTTAGCCCCACCTCCCTCATGAATATTCATAAATGCCCCTTTCTGTGCCACTGACTTAACTAGCCCCTCCCATGGGCGTTTCTACTCCTGCCACTCTTTAATAATAATTTAGGTCCTTCTGACCCAACTACCCTTCAACACTTGGTTGTTTTTTCCCAAGCGCCTACAGTGCTTAACAATTAAAAAACACAACGTCTCCTAAAGTTGGATGGCCAGCATGCTTCTTTGTGCTGCTGTCTGACTCACTGCCCGACCAGGGTGAAGATAGCTGCAGTCGGGAGGCAGGAGGTGTTCTTGCAGTGGGAGGAAATTTGTCAGGCAGCTGGGAGGGACGACAGGGGCCTCGGCGCCAACATTTGCAGTTTACGATGCAGCTCTTCTCTGCCACCTACAAGGGACTGGATTTAGCTTTAAACAACTCGGGGCTAAAATAACAAAACATCGGGCTGACCAGTCCAAACCACAGCAAACGGGTTGTTATTTTCACTTCTGGTGCCCTGATGGCACCACAGACTGAACGGAGCTTCACTGGGGATCTTCACTGTCTGGAGCCAGAGCAGGCATGCAGAATGGCCCTCGGGAACAGCTTCAACCCACAGGTAAGCCCTTTTCCCAGTTCCCTTAACCTTCTACGTCCCTTTTCTCCACAGCCAGCAGGAACTACCAAGAAAAACTATTGAAACTTTTAAAACTAAACTTCTGGTTCTGGAGTGTTTGGACTGGAATGCTGTGCATGAGCAGCTCAGCATAGCATTCCATCCAAGCCATTGTCTCTTGCAGCTTGCAATAAAATCTATTTTTGACCAGTTTACAGTGCACAAGGCACTTTCTCTATTATTTACAGTGTTTTTCCTGCAAGGGGTGGGGGAACTGTACTCACAGGGCCCTTTTGATCTGTACCCTGCCGCCCACTACTACCATAGGCACCCTGGGCATCTGTTAACCCCTAAACTCTTTTTATTTACTGTGGTGCCTGAACTCTGGAGCATTACAGATTTGGGCCCACCTAAAAATACATGTCCCCATGTATTCCCTTTGAACATTTTATATAACACTTCTTAAACCTTACTTCTAGAGGTGTCTTAGACTATCTCTTACCACTTAAACATTTGACTTAAAGCTCTATATACTTTAAAACATCCTTAACCTTCTGTAACTTTTGGGAACTTTCTTATTTACCTAAGTGACTGTGTCAGGGAATCACTTTAAACAGAACTATCCCTGGTAGGAAGGTACTATTTGAGGAGCTTCTAAAATGTATCTCCTAGAGGTACACCAAAATTACATTTCTGGGATCTATGTGGCTGAAAAGCTACCGGTCTTACAGGACTAACTGCTAGTTCGGGTAAATCAGGAGGTTCTGGCATTGCTATAGGTTCTGCCAAAGGCGATAGTCTAAGCGTACATGAGAATATCTAACCAAGGATCAATACATCAATCTGTCGGTAAATCTATCTCCTTTACTTGGTGGGTAGGGTTCTCCTGTCTCTCCTCTGATGTAGCTTTTCTTGTAATATTGATTAGAGCACTGTCTCTGAAGGTACAAGGTTTAAGAAGATTTCTATGCACTATCTTTGTGCCACTACCAGTCTCTTGTTCAATCTTGTACACAGGCAGGTCAGGATATGGGATTTTGACAATGAGGAAAGGTTCTGGTTCCCATCTAGTAGCTAGTTTATGGAATTTCTGAGTCCTTTAGAGTAATACCCATTCTCCAATCTGCAATGGGGTCGCATTGGCTTTAGTGTCATAGTTCACTTTTGCATAAGTCATACTTGTTCCATGCGTTGACTTACAACTTGTCTGGCTTCTTGTAATCTCTTGCTGTGCTCTTTTACCCAGTCAGTAACAGGTGATTCAATTGGTTGAACTTGAGTACCAGAGCCATAGGAAGTCTACCATGGTGACCAAACATTAGATAGGTGGTGTGTATTCAGTAGAACAATGGATTGTATTATTATACAAATAAGCAAGTTCAGGAAGCAATGTTGGACAATATGGACGTTTATATTCCAGAAGAGCTCTTAACATTCCTAGTATTGTTTGATTTGTTCGCTCCACGAGTCCATTACACTGAGGGTGATATGCAGTGTTTTTATTTTCTTACTGCCATATAGTGATGGGTGAAGTGGCCTCAAATTGCTCCCCAAAGTGAATCATGGGTGAAGGTGAATTCGCGGAGTGCACCACAATGTGACGGGTACTTGGCGTTATAATGGGTAACACGGTCAATTGAAAATAATGACTTTACATTCCCCTTCCCGAACCACTACTCCACACCATTCTAAGGCAAGTACACATTGAAAACAATGTACTCGCCTCACTTCACCTTGTTTTCAAGCTCCGAGGCGAATTTGCAGTGATTCATGGGATCTCAGGTCACATGGGCTCTAGATTGTTCTGCACAGCCTCAGTTTGGGGTAGTGTGTGTAGGAAGCTGTAGGAAACAATCTGCTCTCTGAGCTCTCTGCGATTCAAACCTTCAAAAAGCTGTTAAAAAGCCTTTTTGAGTCATTTTAGCTGAAACTTTAGTTCATCGATTATAGGAAACCCTCCTGTGCTCATATCATCTAGCATTTATTGTTTGTGCATGGATTTTGAATGTTAATGTACAACATTCAGTCTGTGTACTGAGAGACAGTGGAAGTGTGCTTTGGGGAGGGAGTATCTGTGGTGAAGGTAGATTAACTTGGAGAAAAAGACAGTGCTTTCTCTTTGGCGATATTTTTCTTGTATAACTGTGTTAATGTACACAGAGTAATATTTTCAATATTTCTTGCCATTTTTTGATGATTGTTGTGGTGTCGCAATGCATAATTTTAGTTTGTTTAAAATATGTGGTTATATTACTGAAGTTTTCAATTTGCTATGCATTACTTAGTGTGTGTGTGTGAGTATGTGTGACGCGTGTCATCAAATCAGACACCTTTATTGTGCCAAATAATAATTTCAATATGAAGCTGCTATCCACTGCAGCTCTGTGATTTTTGTACTTTGTGGTATCTTTACTGGTACTAGTACTAGTGAGTGTTACTGCAGCAGTTCAGTACACTGCCCCCATGGCTTGCCCAAGCGGCAAAGGTATTCTTTTCCAGATTTGAATTTTGATGGTGAGCACTGGTTAGGTATTGTGCCTTTGTAACTGCATCTCTTCAGTGCACAGCGCAATCTTAATCTGTCTGTGCATCTGCATCTCTTTAGTGCCCAATCTCCATCTGTAACTTATGTCACAGTTGTTTCTTTGGCTTCCTTCAGAGTACTGGACAGGTGTGGTGCTTAATTCTGCATGAACATTGTAGTTATTAATATGCATTTTTAAGTCAGGACCATCATCACTAGTCACTGTGATACAAATCATGTTCTTCAACATCACGGTCACAAATGCAGTCACAAATCACGATTCACGATCATTCATGTTACAAATCACAACATTATTTTTTTCTAGTTACTTGGATGTATTGTAAGCCTATTTTGTAGTATCTCTCTAGCTTCACCACCCCATCACTGTACTCATTGTGTTTTTAAGTCTTGGAGATTTAAGCTACATCTCATTGGGGAAGTAAAGCCGTACGCATTCATGTTCCCAATACAGTTTCATACTGGTTATCTCACACCATTGACACCGAATCACGTTCTTCATTATTACGGTCACAAATGCAGTCACAAATCATGATTCACAATCACACCACAAATCACAACATTAATTTTTTAATAGTTACTTGGATGTATTGTTAGCCTGTTTTTAAGTATCTCTCCAGGCTTCACCACCCCACCATTGTACTCATTAGTATTTGCTTTTAAGTCGGGAGTTTTGTGCCACGCCACATGGGGCTGGGAAGTACAGCCATAGGCACTCACATTTCTTCATTATTATGGTCACAAATGCAGTCACAAATCATGATTTACGATCATGTCATGAATCACAATATTAATTTTTTAATGGTTACTTGGATGTATTGTAAGCCTGTTTTGTAGTATCTCTCCTGCTTCACCACCCACCATTGTACTCATTAATGTTTGATTTTAAGTCAGGGAGTTGGACAGTGTCTGCAGTACATACACAGACTGGAAAGAGACTGACTGCACACAATGCAGTTTAGTACAGTATACTTGCACTGCTCAGAATACAAAGTGTCATGCATACAGAAGATGACAAAAGAGGCATAATTACATTCAAGGGTCGGGGATGGTGGAGGAATACATTTTATAACACAGCAAGGAAGGTGTGGGGGGCACATGGTGTGAGGAAAAAAACCTAATGTGGGATTCCATGGTGATCCAGCAGCAGTTCCAGCATGGACATAATTTGCAACTGATGTCTCTTTATGTGATCCAGTCGCTGCTCCACAGCACTCACCCTCTCGTTGTTCTCTCAACAGCACTCCAGAGAACTGCCAAGTCAGCCTGTGTCACATGCAGTTCTCTGGGGTCCACACATTCTACAGGTTGACCTGCTGGTGGGGTGCTGGTGAAGCAGCAGGTACTGCTGTGCCCTCCTCTTCTTAGGGATGCCGCAATGCACAGCTGCACCCTCTGCCTCAGAATGGCCAGCAGGTGCAGGCATGGTCGTTCTTTGGCAGCCTGCCACTCCAACTGCTGGTGATTGAGCATATAGTTGTGCTGGTCCCAGTCCCCAGGTGAGTCCCCGGGGCCACGGCTCACCTCCACCTCACATAGGCAGCACTTGACCATACTGCTGCCCCAACACAGTCAAAAACTGCCAAACAACAGAAGTGCAGGGAGGACCAGGCACAGGCAGAGGATGGCCAGATGAACTGGCAGCCGGCTGGTCACAGTGCTGAACAGGGATGGGATCCACACCTGGGCCTAGAGACAGGCACATCCTGCTCCTGAGGACTTGGTGCTGGACTTGGTGGTGGTGGTGGTTCAACTGTCTCAGAGTCAGGATAGGAGGTGGTGCTGGTCCTGCTTCTGGGGGCACTCTCAAGTTTTGACTGGCCCAACAGGAATGGGCACCCATGCCCTCCACACATGCGCATGAGTACGATGCTTACCACTACCACACTCTCCCAGAGCTGCCCCGCCCAGACATTCCCTCACTCTGGTCCATCTCTACTGAGCTCCCTCAGTCCAAGCAATCACTGCTCACACTGTCACACAACACACACACACACACACACACACACACACACTCACACACACAGTCACACAGACACAGACAAACAACTAACTACTTATAAAGGTAAGAAAAATAAAATTTACAGAAAGAACAAATTAAGTCAAAAGAGTACAGAAAAGACAAAAAATGTAGCTTTTAAAAAGTTGCTGGGTCTAAATCAAAGTTTAAATCTCCTCCTTGCTCTGATCTCAAAGTATCAGCAGTCACAAAACACATCTCTCTCTCCGTGTGCACAGGAGAAAGTAAAGTGTCTTCTTGTATGACTCACTTTCTTCCTGCCTAGCTAAACAGCATGTGACTTACAGTATTGTAAGCCATGTGATGTGTGGAGTGGGCTGCCAAATCTGAAACACCAAGTGGATCACTTAGAATCATAATGAGGAACTGAAGTCCATTAAAAACAATGAATTTGCTTACTTCATGCATTGCCATTCGCCTAACGCAAGTGGTAATGACAAGGCGGAGTGAGCACTTTACTGCCCACTACACATACGGAGTGGCAACGTGAAGTGCCCATTTCATGTTCACTTTGCTGGTGGAATTTAAATTCGCTGCATCTCTACTGCCATATTGGGTGCAGAGTTCTCTGAAGAGCTGCGATTCAAATGTGGTTCCTTGATCAGTCAATATCTTGGTTGGATACCCAAAAGGACAGACAAAAACTTTACAAATGTCTCAGCTGTGGTTCTGGCAGACAAGTCTTTTACAGCACTGACGACCATAAACTTAGAATAATGGTCTACCATGGTTAGAGCATATGTCTGTCCATTGGCACTTGGATCTAGTTTGAGGTGATCCAAAGCAAATAACTCAAGAGGTGCTTTGCTAATTATGGGATGCAGAGGAGCTCACTGGTCGCTCTATTGGGGCATTTCAGATTACAGGTTGGGAATTCTTCACACCATTTAATAATAACACTTCTCATCAATCCAATAAAATCATTTTCTGATTATGGCCTCTGTTTTCTTATTGCCGATGTGTCCAGAATGGTCATGATATGCTTCAAGCACCACAGATGCACTTTTCTTTGGAACAATGGTCTGGGTGATCTCACAGCCAGTGTTGGGGTCTCGGCCTGATGAATAAGCTTAAAGTCTTTTATGACTAACTGAATCCTATGTCTCCATAACTTTATAGCTTCCGATCCATTTTCTTTTACTTTTGAGGGGTATCTTTTGTCTTGTTGCAATGTATGACTTAACTTGCTTAATTACTGGGTCTTGATCTTGCAGTTGTACCCACAGGTTACTCTGTTTCACCAGCTGATCTGCACACTCTGGTTCTTGTTCTGGTTCTACATCTTCTCTTGCATTGATGCAACAACAGGCCTGAACAATTTCTGATGGTACCTGAAGAAAAGGTGGCATCTCGGTATTCTCTACTGTGTTTCATCCATCTCGTTTCGGTATGATTAGGCATTTGGGATAATGCATCTGCATTTGTATTAGATCTGCCTGAACAATATTTTAGAAAAGACTGGTAATTTGCTAGTCTGGAAGCCCATCGCTGCTCTAGAGCTTCTAATCTCGCTGTGTTCAAACGCAGCAGTGGGTTATTATCAGTAAACACAGTAAATGGGTGACTGCTTGGTAGTGCTTAAACTTTTCTGTCACTGCCCAAACCAAGGCTAGAAATTCCAACTTACATGAACTGTACCAAGCAACATTTCTCTCCCCCCTCAATCCATAGCTTGCATACGCTATGACTAGCTTGATGCCCTCTTGCTCCTGTGCTAACACTGCGCCTAGCCCTTTGTTACTTGCCTCTGTATACAACGGAAGGGTTTGGAATAATCAGGATATGCCAATACAGGTGCTTGTGTAAGAATTTGTTATAGTTCATCAAAAGCCTCTTGTTGCTCTTTGGCCCACTTGACTGGTTGCCTTTTGGGTACTTGTCCCGCCTTGGTTCCTCTGAGGAGCTCGTTCAGGGTAATGCTATTTTGGAAAAGTCCCTTACAAATATCTGGTAATACCCAACAAAACCCAAAAATCTTCAGGTGTCTTGTACTGTTCTTAGTACTGGCCAGTCTTTTACTGCTGACAGTTTCTCTGGATCGGGTGACACTCCATCAGTAGACACAATATGACCAAGATAGTTCACCTGGGACTGTAAAGATGACATTTGGAAGTTTTACTTTTAAGCCATATCGGATCAGATGGGTAAGACCTCATCTAAATGTTGCAGGTGTTCTTGGTGGGTCTTAGAATGAACAATGATGTCATCAAGGTACAACAGCAAAATGTCAAAATTTTGACTTCTTAAACAGCGTTCCACCAACCTGTGAAATGTTCCTGGGGCATTGCACAGTCAAAGAACATGGGGAATTCGAATAACCCCATCGGTGTGATAAAAGTAGTTTCTTCTGGTCTTCTGTGGCCATTGGCACTTGCCAATATCCACTTGTGAGATTTAGGGTGGAGAAGATTGCAGCTGACTGTAAGCAGTGAGAGAGTCTTCAATTTTCGGTAACGGTATGCATCCTTATGTGTTATGCTGTTCAACTTCCGTAGTCAACACAAAACCAGATCTTTCCATCCTTTTTTGGCTAGAATGATGGGAGCTGCCCAAGGAATATGACTCTCTTTTATCACCTTGGCCTCCTTCATCTCCTGAATCATTTCCTTTACTGGCTGGTACATGGCCGGGGAATCGGTCGAGATCTCTCTCTGATGGGTGGATGTCGTTGTGTATGAATGTGATGTTGCACTTCTTGTGCCAACCCAAAGTCAAGGGGATGCTGAGCGAAAGCCTCAGAGTTCTTTAGTAAGACTTGGATCACATCTTTTTCTGTTGCACCGTGGTTTTGGGGTTATCCAGGTTAATCTCTGTTATCCATGTGAGTACAGAGTCACACAGGTCTCCTTCCTCTCTGAGGTCTGTTATTTTGGGTTTCTCCAGAACATCATCCTCTGGTTCCACAATGTCTTGCAACAATACCATACATAACTGAGCCACTGGCAGGTTTTCTATTGAGTGGTACATCGTGATTCCCATGGTTTATGGCTCACACAGGGACCTTTCTTTGGTAACCATAGCCACACTTCTAGTCACCAGTATGGGCTCTTCTTTTCTGTCAGGCATGGTTCAACCAAGGCATCATAATCTTGGACCTGAGGTCCCTACTTTGTGCTACACCATAGGGTAGTCTGGTGCCTGACTTCAGAATGACAAGCGGTGTCAGAAATTTAACTTTCCCAGTTTCACCAGAGCTACTTAAAATTGTTGGTGACACTGGAGCAGGTATATGGTTTGTTTCAAAGCTCTCTTCTCTATACGTGGAGACCTCTTTACTTGGGTTCGCAAAACCTGTACTAGGTCTTCTAGGCACTGCTGAAGAAAATTCATCTCGAGTATAAGGGTGGTAAACTATCACTTTCTGCCTCACTGATAATGATGCCTTGACCTCTCTGCATGTTCTTGCCCAGCTGGATGCTGGCTTCCAAGTATCATAAGTAAGGCACTTCAGCTCCATTACTGGCAATTAATGTAATCCATGACTTAGGCGGCAGCTGAAGATCTTCCATCTGCCAGTACCTGAAAATACTGCCCCTGCATGGTTGTGACTTAGGATATATGGTGTCTGGGAGAGCCATTAATTCATTTCCATCCACCAGCACTGGAACAGTTGGGCTCCTCCCAATGAAATTTGATCAGTTCATTACTGAGTTGGGACCTGATTGAGCACTCTTCAGGATTGGTCCCAGTCCCAGAAGATTCCTGTTTAAAGCCACTACATGTTCTGGAGGCTGCTGGCACCACCTCACAATATGACCACTGACTCACATTTACAGCATATGGGCCTGCTCTGACTGTCAAATTGATCCATAGGACATCTTCCTTCTCCTCTTCTTTGATACTGGAGTTCGTCAAGCTGTCTTTCTTGTTGCCTGCATCTGGGCAGCTTCTCTTTCCAGCCTTCTTTGAGCCCTTGACCTCCTAACACACTTCTGAGATAGCTCATGTCAGGGTGGCTATTTGTTCCAACAGATCTGAGTTCTGATGCAAGGGATTAGCCATGGGGCGGATCGGTGCGTGGGCCATTTGCCCTCACAAGGGTCTGGTGTCTGCGAGATAACCTGGGTGCTCACTGGTGGACTCTCAACTGTACA
Source organism: Neoceratodus forsteri (assembly GCA_016271365.2). Lineage (NCBI taxonomy): Eukaryota > Metazoa > Chordata > Ceratodontiformes > Ceratodontidae > Neoceratodus > Neoceratodus forsteri. The sequence continues at coordinate 761,518,768 of CM028138.1, read as the reverse complement.
TCCACTCTTTGTCTATGCTTTCCTCACTTGCTGGCTGTCTGTGCCATGGGTCTTCTCGTGCCAACCTCTCTATCAGATACCAAGGCCATGCTGCGCTCATAGCGTCACCATCTGTAGGTAGGTCACCACATCCTCTCCTGCTTGACTTGATCCCAGAACCTTTATGCTTTCTCTTTGAAGTTGAGGAAATCTGCATCTGGGTCTTGAAGCTGCAACATTCTTAATTCTCATCTAAGAGGTTCGCCATATGCCCCTTCCACAAACTTCTCTGTTAGCACCGATCTGGATCCGTGATTTCTTGACTTCCACCCTTTCAATCACTCTCAACTCCACCTGTAGGCTTAGAGCATACTCCCAAAGGTGTTCTGTGGCCTTTGCGTTCTGGAGAAAATTTAATCTTGAAGCTAGACACAGTACAGTATCAAAGATTTGTTGCAGCCTCTGCAAAATTTGGACAGCTGTGGTCTTGCACCTGCAGGCCATGATTGTACCTCTCTGTGGGCAGCTCCTTTTAACTGTCCAATCAGTATCTCCACCTTCTGTCTTTCCAGGACCTGATACAGTTGGAAAATGGCTTGCATCTTGGATCTGAACTCCCTAAACTGCTTGCTCCGTTTCTCTCTTTTCTCCTGTGAACTGGGGAAGCCATGGTGCCCAGTAATATGGCATCATGGGGGTGAAGGAGGTATATTTTCTCTCTGTCTTCCATTCAATCCCTATATCTTCATTGCCAATAGCAGCGTTATTCCCTCCGGACATTTCACTACCACACCTGGGTACTGCTTGCATCGTTATCTCAAAAGCTCCGGCTTTAGACACCTTAAATTCAATCCTGCCGACTATGCCAAAAATGTTTTTCTTTATACGTGATGTGCTATGATGGTGATGACATCATGGTGTGGAGTTCTTATCAACTGGGATGCTATTCTAGAAGAATGCCTGTCCAAGCTGCACACCCAGTGTCGCCTCAAGCAGGTGGAATGTTGAGACAACCCTGTGGTCTGAATTAGGTTGGGTGCCAGGAAACAGCCTTTAAGAGAGGCAGGAGACAATCTGATGTTTGATGCCCAGCAGGCTTTTATTTACACCAGGGAAAGGTAGACATGGTCACAAGGGGATGTTGGGAATATCTCTTACTTATAGATAATAGCTAACAATTACAACTCTAGTTCTCTATTCTGTATGTACTACATCAGCCTAAGGCTACTCTACAGTATTCTAATGTATAATTCTTACAATTGCCTACCTAGAGATCTATGTATTCAGAGTGTACCTTATCACTTTATCACACTATCACTTTATCATACTATCACTTTATCATACCATCCTTTTCACACCATGTGCTCGACATACAATGTACAATCAGCAAACAGTCTCACAGTCACAAAAGTCCGTAAGATGAAGATGTCCAACTTCTTCATGCACAACTGAAGATTAAGGGTCAAGAGCAAAGGGAACTCTTGCTTTGTGCCAAGCTCACAAGGAAACCTATGAGAGATTGCAACAGGACATGGAGATTGGTAAACAGACCATAGGCATCGGCCAACCCACTGTCCAGGGTTGCTGGAACACAAGATCATGAACAGATTAGCTTGGAAATGCTCTTTTCTGGCACAAAAACCCTTGAACTGGGCTGCCAAGATTGAAGAACCAAAATATGGCAATGAATCCACCTGCAGGATTGCTACCGGAGAAGAAATCTCTACTTTCCCTCGACACTAACCTCGACCAGGGTTGCCAAGGATGAAGAACTGCTGCGGGTTTTCCTGGCACCTCCTCTTGACTAGGGCTGCAAACCAAACACCGGACTTGGTGAAGAATCCACTAGGAGGACTATCAAGTATGAAGAAGAAGAACTACTGTGCTGCTTTTGGCGACAGATCTGATTGAAGGACCACCAAACTCGAGCTGTTACTCTGAGGATTGCACTGGCAATGCAGGATGACACAAGCAGAAAGAGCTGAAAGGTGGCGATCAAGGATTCCACATGGATGAAGAACAAAATAAGAAACAGCGACCCACGAACATACTTGGCTACAATGGACTCGTCTACGGTGGGCATCTGGGAGGGACAGATGAGACACCTTCTGGTCATCTTTCTTCCAAGCTGATCAGGAACCGTGGTCGCGACTACTCAAAGGATGTCGATTTTGACTGCAGTGGACAAAGGGCAAGGAGTTGCTGAAGTCTCCTGTTGGCTGAAGATTGTTAAGGTGAAGGGCTGATGGAGGTTGAAGATTGCTATGGTGAAGAGCTAGTGGAGGCTGAAGACTGAATCAGAACCTGCTGCTGCACAATGGTACTTCTACTAGCATGTTATACTGTAATATCCACTTTCAGGGCAATTTGCCTGGAACAGGGGCAAATTGCAACAATCTAGAGCAATTGTTCACTGTGCAGAACAACTTGCCTGGAGCAGGGCAAATTGCAACAATCTGTGGCAATTGTTCACTTCGGGCAATTGTTCACGGTCAGGCAAATTACCACAATCCTAATATAGTACAATTCAGTCTAGGTGCTTCATGCAATATAGAAAACACTTTAGATGCTGGCTGAATAAACAGTTTGAAGAAACAGTACAAAAGCTAGTAATCAGTTTGTAACAGATTGTGTACTTAAGCACTCTTAGTCGAACCCTTTTCCTAGTGGGATCTAACTTGTTTAGTATCTGGCTACCCCTGAACAATCTAATGTACTTGCCCCAGCTATTTAGCCTAGTCACACTAATTGCCCATACACCTGCTGCCCTATTCCCTATGGGCTGGGATGCCCTACCTTTACTGGGCCTGGTGCCTTTCCTTTACTGGGCTTGGTGCCTTTCTACTATGGGCCTGGTACCCTTCCTTTACTGGGGCCTGGTGCCTTTTACTATTGTGGGCCTGGTGCCCTTCCTTTACTGGAACCTGGTAACCCTACTTTACATCGTGGGCCTGGAAGCCTCCAAATATCAGGGGCCTTGTGCCTCTCTTAAATGTGGGCCTGGTGCCCTTATTAATCTACAGGCGCTGTGCTTTTTATATCATGGGCCTTAAATCATGAGCCTGGTAGGCCTTTTAAACTTTATTGAGGCCTGGCGCTCTACCTTAAACCTCGGACCTGGTAGCCCTACTTTAACTCACAAGGGCCTGATAGCCTTAATACTCTTTGGGAGCTGAAGTGTGGCTGGGCTCCTTTAATTATGCAGCTCACTGCGAACTATCACCCTTTACACTCAGCCCCACCTCCCTCATGAATATTCATAAATTTCCCCCTTTTCTGTGCCGCTGACTTAACTAACCTCCCGTGGGCATCGCTACTCCCACCCACTCTTAAATATTAATTCAGTGTCCTTCTGACCCGACTACCCCTCAGCACTTGGCCATTTTTCCCCAGTGCCTACAGCTAGTAGTTTAAAAAAAACACAGTCTCTCCTTAAAGTTGGATGGCCAGCACCTTCTTTGTGCTGCTGTCTGACTCACCTCCCCAGCCGGGGTGAAGATAGCTGCAGTTGGGAGGTGGGAGGTGTTCTGGCAGTGGGAGGAATTTGGCAGGCAGCTGGGAGTATGACAGTGGGCCTTGGAAGGCCGACAGTTGCATGGTCGCGATCCGGCTCTTCTCCGCCACCGACAAGGGTCTGGATTTAACTTTATACAACTCGGAGGACTAAAATAACAAAATGCCAGGGCTCACCAGCCCAAACCACAAACGGCCGTTATTTTCACTTCTGGTGCCCGATGGCACCACAGACGAATGGAGCTTCACTGGGGTACTTCACTGGCTGGAGCCAGAGCAGGCATGCAGAATGGCCCTTGAGAACAGCTTCAATCAGAGGTAAGTCCTTTTCCCCATAACCTTCTGTGTCCTCTCTTCTCCACAGCAAGGAGGAACTGCCAAGAAAAACTGTTGAAACTTTTAAAACTAAAATTCTGGTTCTGGAGTGTTTGGACTAGAATGCTGTGCATAAGCAGTTCAGCACAGCATTCCATCAAGCCATTGTCTCTTGCAGCTTGCAATAAAATCTATTTTTGACCAGTTTGCAGTGCACAAGGCACTTTCTCTATTATTTACAGTGTTTTTCCTGCAAGGGTGGGGAACTGTGCTCACAGGGGCCCCTTTAACTGTACCTTGCAGCCAACTACTACCATAGGCACCATGGGCACCTGTTAACCCCTAAACTTTATTTATTTGCTGTGGTGCCCCAACCCTGGGTAATATACAGGATTTGCCAAAATCTGTCCGTACCAAAGGTAAGAGCTCCATCCAAATGTATCTAAATGAAAACAGCAGAGAAGCCATTTAGGGTTAAATACCCAGCCGTCCTGCAGGTGAAACACACAGATCAATGGTTTCATTTGACACTCCTGCAGGCAGCTTTAGAGCTCAGTACACTGCTACGGACCTGTTTTAGTGAAGACCCCTTTTGGTTTAGGAGCTCTTTTCCTTCCTTTGGGAATGCAGTGAGTATCTGGCGACTTTCAAAGATTATCTACACGTAGGAAATACTCTCTTTTTTCTCAGCGCATTCTACGCACTAATGCACTCTTGAAATTTTGCTCTGATGTTCCACAGAGCTGTTTAAGAAGGAGTTTATCTTCTTCAGAAATGGATGCCTTCAATTCTGTTATTACCAGTTTCGTCTAGGCGCTGTCAACTGACTTGGGCACTAACTCAGGTTTTATTGCTTGCTGCTGTTCGAGTTCTGCCAGTGAGGGTCACATATACTGTAAGCCCTAACTTCACAATAACTGTGCCCTATATTTACCGCCTAGCATACGAGATGGCCTCATTCTCCTGGTGAAGGAGTGGTATCCTAATCTTAGTTGGCCTCTGCCACTGTGTTTTTTCTTTAGAGGGCTATCTGGCTGCCTTATGAAAGTTTGCAATTGTGTGAAACAAAACTGTACGCATTCTTAAGATGCCTAATTTGGCTACTTTAGTTATAGTTATCCAAGGACTGCTCACGTTTCTTTATTTGACTTGTTTTAGTCTAAGCACATCATAGAAAGATAATTTTCTGGATGTTGAACTATAGGGTAGATCTAAGTATAAGGGCCCAATACGAGTTAGTTAGATACAGTGTCACGAGCAACATGCTATTGTTGACTAGGGTCCACTCGAATTTGATTTTAGCGCACCAATTGCTATCTACAGTCTTGCTTCTGTTCATGTTGATTTGTTTGAGGGAAGGGGAGGGGAGGTTAAGTTTGTGGCTCTTTTGGATTAGCTTAGTAGACACCACCTGATGGTGTTTTGGAAGTTGTCAGTTGGTTAGAACTGGGGTTAAGTAAGTATAGGTTGTGTGTGCTGGAGTTATATATGTTGAGGATTATGTGGAAGGGTGGGTGGGTTTATGGAGGAGGGGTATTACTCTTCTCACTACACAGTATTTTGTTTCAGATGTAGGGAGGAGGGAATAAGTGCTATCTCTTCATATTCTTTCGCTTGCTTGGGAGCATCTCATGGTATATTTTGGGAGTCCTTACCTCGATCCGTCTAGTTATATGGGAGGTCCGTATACCTTTGTTAGTTGGAATGTAAGAGGGGCTCATGATAGCTGTAAAGACAGATAATTTTAAGGCACCTTCAGCATCTTAAAGCAAGAATAAGCTTGCCTGCAGGAAACACATCTTCAGAGAGGAGGATGTTCCCTGTTTAAGGAAGTTGGGTAGGGCAGACCTTTGGCTCGAGGCCTCCTCGAATCAAGGAGGGGTTGTAATATTGGTTGCTAAGGCCATCCCTTTAAGTTAGAACGTGAAATCTGGGATACCAATGGGTGTTATATTATTCTCCAAGGGACCATGGAATCTTATCCAGTAATGGTGGGTTCTATATATGGGTCAAATACGGACTCACCTCAATTTTAACTCATTTCTTGAGCTTGCTTGTCTCGGATCCCCTAAACTAACTATTCTGGGAGGGACAGGAACCTTGTTCCCCAGACAGACTTAGATAGATCAGACCATAAGAAAACTGGGCTGTCCCTGGCCCAGCAGGCCTGAGAGATCTTATGTGGGTACTGGAATTATAGGCGTCTGGTGCATTCTAAACCCCTCAGAGCAACAATATACCTTTTCTTCTCCCCTCACCATACTTATTCCTGAATTGACTACTTCCGTATCAATTCTTTGCCCTCCTGCTATACTTGATGCCACAATACACATTAGGGTCCTGTCTGACCACTCCCAAATCAGTATTACTTGCCTGCTGAGGCCTGGGATCAGGTGAGACTCTATATGGTGTGTATATATAATCAGCTCTTGCAAAACTCTTCCTCCTCAGTCATATTCAAGATTTTATCTCCTTTTTCTAGAAAACAATTGGGGTTCATTCAGTAGAATAGACACCATGTGGGCCATCTAAATGTGCCCTCAGAGGTGAATGCATCGTATGGCGGCAACCCGATCCTATAAGACCGGGCTCAAAGTGACTTGTTGCTTGCAGCAATTAGCCAATTAGAGCAGTGCCTGGCTCATCACTCATCTGAGGCAGAATGGGCTAGCCTGCATAGATTGCACTCACAGTTCTCTGATCTGATTGCTCTGAAGGCGAATTGGCTTTACATCGTACCAAGTTAAAATTCAATTTTCAATTCAATTAATTTTATTTTTATGGCACCTTTCAAATACCAAGGTGCCTTACATAAAATTGGACAATTCGAAGCTTACAATGACATATATTATAAATAAAATAACAATTTAAAGCAATCAGAATAATAAAACTAGTGCCCAAAGCACAACTCTATAAAATAGTTTTGAGCATCTGCTTGAATCTCCATGGTTGGGCACTCACACACCTGACGGGGTATAGAATTCCATAGGGTAGGGGCTGCTTGCAGATGCATGGGCCCCAGAATATTTAAACAAACCCCTGAGTCTGGGGAGGCTGGCAAACTCCTAGCTTATAGGATTCGGAAAGTGGAAGCTACCCACTTTGTACCAGGGCTTCACCTTTCATGAAGTGATCTGGTAGTCAGAAACCCCAAGAAATAGCCTCCATATTTGGTAACTATTTCCAAGATCTTTACGTTTTGGATGCAACCTCCCAACCATCTGAACAGGCCATAACCGAGTAGTTAAACTCCACTGATCTACCCCAGCTGTCTCCCTCTGTTGTGGCCTCTCTAGGCAATAAAATTGACATAAGTGAAGTACACCAGGCCATCAAACAACTTCTCACAGACAAGGCTCCTGGCCCAGATGGCCTTTCTAATAATTTATATAAATCCTGCCTCTCAGTTAGCTCCTGTTCTAAAGGATGTCTTTAATTCCTGGTTTGAGGAGGGGTGACTGACCCCAATTTTCAGAGGCCCTAATTACCCTTATCCCAAAGCCGGGAAAGACCCGTATACCCTGAAAATTATCTCCCTATCTCATTACTTAATTCTGACATTAAAATCTTAACAAAAATTCTGGCCAATCACCTTGCTCCAATTATGGGAGGTCATTGGCCATGAACAAAGTGGGTTTCATGTCCGGGAGGGCCTGAGGGACCATATAAGGAAACTAATACATCTTCTTCTAATGTCTAGGGAGTCAGTAGGCCGGCAGCTTTGGTACCCTAGAAGCTGAAAAAGCATTTGATCAGGTCTCCTGGGACTTCCTCTTCACTTCCCATTCGTCATTTTGGCATTCCAGCAGAGTGCATTAAATGGGTCCAAATTCTATGCACTTCCCTGCTCTGCTTCGGTCTGATGTAATGGTAATTTTCTAAGTCCTTCCTCTCCAACGTGGCACCCAGCAAAGATGTCCTCTCTCCTCTCCTCTTTAACATCTACTTGGAGTCCTTGATCCATAGATTAATTAACTCCCTGACCTAATAGGCATCAGGATAGATGATAGGCACTAGACTCTTTCTGCTTATGCCAATGATCTATTTTACATCTGGAAGACCCACAAGTTAGCATCCTTGTCTTACTGGATGAAATAAATGCCTTCTCAAAGTATTATTATACAAGTTAAATCTTTCTAAAATCAAGGTTCTCCCCATAAATAATCAAGTCACCCAAGCCGACCTGAGAGGTCTGAATCTCTTTGTGAGACTAAGTCGCTGACATATTTAGGCATTGAAGTTTCCTGAGATATATCTACCATTATTAAGAGTACTTTTCCAGTTTAATAAATACATTACAGTCAGACTTGGACAGATAGGACTCCATCCCTCTTTCCCTCTGGGGAGGATCAGTATCATCAAAATGAATGTGTTGCCTCGCTTGTTATATACAATGGGTATGCTGGGCTTCTAGCTCCTAAAGTATGGTTTACTCGACTCCAGAGTATGCTTAATGCTTTTGTGTGGAAAAGAAGGGTATGCAGGCCTATAGTAGGCTTACTGCTCCGAAGTTACAAGGTGACCATGCACTCCCTGCCTTCTTTATTTACTATGGAGCCCAGCATATCAGGAAACTGGCTATTTGGATTAATAGGATGGGGCCACAGAAACCACATACATACATTCCCTGTGGCTTGAGACTGAAATATCTTTGCACAAATTTCACTGCTCTCTCCTTCCCTCCTTTATACAACTCCTTCACAAATACCTTGGCCCCTAATGAATTCCTCTATTGGTTGGTCCCTTAAAGCCTTGTATTAAATCCTGATGCACTCTCTATGAATTGACACAGGTCTTTAGAACAGCCAATCATATGTAACCCTCATTTTAAGATTAACTGAGTCCCGTCTTTCCCTCCTTTTGGCCCCGCTCCAGGACATGCAAGCACTCAGATTTTTGTTTAATGATGAAATGATCTCCTTTCCTTCCTTCCAGTCCCAGCTACAAATTCTAAATAGAAATATTTTCAAATTCCTTCAGGTCAAAAATGCTATCGTCTCCTTTTGGGAAAGAAACCCTGGCCGCCTCCACCTAAAGAACAGTTGTCCTCAATTATCCAAGTGGCAGATCAACCACATGCAGTCTCCAAAGTGTATAAATATTTGCAGTTCTTGAATCCTCACCTTCCTTCAGGTATCTGTTTTATTGGACCCAGGAATTATCTTTCCCTACAGATGCAGCTATCTGGAGTAAGGTATGGCAAACAGTCTATAAATTTGTTAAACAAGATAAGCTGCAGTTTGTTCAATTTAAGATCATGCATAACCTGTATTATACTCGATAAAACTCAATAAGATAGGTAAGCTCCTTTCTCAAGCTTCTCCCCATTGTGGAGGTGTCACTGGGACATTATACCATATGTTATGGTGTTGACCCAAGTCTTAAGCCTTTTGGAATTCCATTAAGTGAGTGCTTGACCCACTTTTGGGTCTTGATTGCCTCTTTACCCCGGAGACCTGCATATTAAACTTTTCTCCTTGGGACTCCCAGAATAGGAAGGCACATCTCTCCTTGATAGCTGCCACAGGAAACTAGCTATACTATGGCATGGCTAGATGATTCTCTTCCCTCAGTCATGGAATGGTATCAAGAAGATTGTTTGCAATCCAACTTGAAAAAGCTATTGCCCATATGTATAATAGAGCTCAGGCCTTCCAGACCAAATGGGAACTCCTCTATACCCTATTATCCCTATGGAAAACATCATTTTCCTTATCTCTCCACAGGTCTTTGATTCTCCTGCAACAGTTGCCTTGGTTTAAGCACTTGGGTGAGGGTTGGGGGTTGGAGGAAGAGGATTAATTGTCTGTATGTTTTGTGATATTATTGTATATATTATGTATGCTGTATAAAATGCAGTCTTTTGTTTTGTCAATGGTTCCCATTTGTACAGCTAACTGCTTGAAACTTAATAAAGTATATTAAATTTAAAAAAAGCTGAAAAAGCTATTGTTTTCCCCTAATGTAGACCTTTAAGGCTTCCCATCTACTAATGTGAGATGTATCCCCTTTTATTAAAATGCAAAAACTCCTGAATGCTACTAGGCATTGCTCCTATGAAATGCTGATCTCTTAAAAGTAGAGGGTCCAACCTCCACTGTCTGGCCACAGGTGGTGAATTTGGTAGGGGGACAAGCCCAACATAAGGGAAGCATGGTCTGACAACAAAATATGGGAGTAATCTGCAGTGTTGACCGCTGGAAGAGTGAAGGCTTAACAGCAATTTGTCCAAAATGCATATGATTGGTGTGCTTGGGAGTAGAATCTGTAGTCTCTAGCTGTAGGGTTAATATGTCTCCACATGTCCACCAACCCAAATTCTATTTCCTGCTCAACTAAGACCCCAGCATTTTTTAGAGAGGAACTGGGCATTAGATTGGTCCAAAATGGTATCCCTGACACAATTAAAATCACCCCCAAGATCCAGGGACCAGACCACCCCGCCATATCCAAGGCCAATTTCTGGAAGAAGCCCAGGTCCTCCACATTAGGGACCTAAATTGATTCCAAAGAGGGTCCCCATCCCTGCAAACTCAGGTCTCACCAAGGCATATCTCCCAGCAGGGTCGGTTTTCTGCCACATCATATTGACCTGAGTTCCACATGAGAACCAAATTGAAACCCATCTAGCTTTAGAGGAGAAGGTGGAGAAAATCCATGTTTCCAGCGAGCACTGGTTTTATTGCCTCCCCAAAGACATGTGTGTTTCCTGTATTAAAACTACCTACCACTTAGACCTTCTAACTTCCATTTAGAAGCGCTCTTAACCTCTGATTTGAATCCATTTAAATTCCATGTTGCCACTTTAAATGTATTAGCCATAATCTAAAACTTTATGCAGACAGAAATGAGCTCACAGAATTATCACTGACAAACCCTCTGCACTGATCTTGAAATAACCTAGCAGTAACATGCACCAGTTCCAGCCATTGATTAAGTGTTTGGTGTCCTTGGATTCAGATCGCAACATCTGGATTTTATCCTCTTAACCCAGTCCCTATCACCCCCCGAAAATGTTAAGAAAGACCATGGGTGTCTAGCTATCCATTGGATTAGTATAGCAAAGACTACCTCCTTTGAAGCAGAACCCCAGGCCTCCCAAACTCCTTTTGGATTCTCCCTCCCCACCAAAAATAGACAGCAAGTCCCAGCAAGTCCCACCACTTCCTCGTTCCTGCCATCCCAATGTCATCAACAAACCCTAACCCCCAACACACCTGTTCCTGAAGATTTTTCCCTTGCAAACCTCTGGCAAGCAATAGAACAATTAATGTAAATCTTATCATATGCTCTCTAAGAATAGGCACACATTTAACTATGCACATATGGTGAGGCCCTCTGAGAAACCAAATAGTAAGGCCTATGGGGACAGACATGTTTTTGTTAGAGGCAGTTATACAAGCAACCCATCCCTTAATGTGTTACTAACATAGGCCAAGCATTAAAGGCCAACAGGAAAATGACAAAAGTCAAAAGAAAACAAGGACGCCATGCCCGTAAAATAACGAGTCTTAAAAGTATTCAGTTCAACCCCACAGTATTAGACAAGCAGTGACTGAACATATCCACCAACTGAAGATTACAGCTGCAGCAATCTTAACATACAGTACCTAGAAAGGAAAATAAAGTACTTCACAGTCTTGCAGAAGGTCTCTGAGGTAAGTGCTCATTACTGAATTTGACTCTCATTCCCCAACTACTAAAGGGGGCCCTTTTAACAGAAAACAAAATTCTCTGCATACAAGTGGTTGAGTCACTGAAATATGCTGGAAAAGTAAAGCCTTGGCATGAGACAGGGAGACTGAGGAGACCCTTAAGGATAGTTACCACCATTCCTGAAAGTTGGTCCTTCAGTTCAGAAACTAAAGCAAGCAAGCACCCTCACCACTGATACCCATGTCCATAGACATGGTCGGGAAGAAAGAGGAAATAGATTCTGGTGTAATCCAGAGTTTAACTGGTCAGGCCCAGGAGAATTAAAACACTGGGACTTTGGTGGTACAATATTGTAAGTCCCAAGTGAAGGTCCAATCAGCGAGTCACTTTAACTTGACAGATGGGAGCCATTGCACAGGACTACAAATCACGGCTAGGACTCTGGGTGCACCCTAACTAGAGAGAGTTGATCACCTGTGTCAGTAGGCTGACTATGGGCCCATGTTGGCTCCTGCTCCCAAAATGCGATGCAGCCCCACCTGCAAAACTATCCCAGTGTAAAAGAAAGTATGGTTGTGCAGAAAAGGGTAAATTTATCTGATAGTGGCATCATTTTGGTCGGCAGAAGGTGCCGCCTCGTCGCCTGGTTTCCTTCACCCATCTCTCCGCAGCTTTATGGCAGGTAAACTACTTAGAAGAGGTATCCAGTCTGTCTATACACAGTTTAGCAGGGCACATAAAGGCCCAGGACCACCCCATTGAGAAGATCTTGGACTTATTGATGTTGAATTGTTGCCTTTTAATCTGCAATTCTCTGCCATAATCTTGAAATATGTGCACTTTTGCATTACTGAGAGATACAGGCCTTGGCTTTTGCACTTTTGAGGATGGCTTCCTTATCTATGTACCTCAGATACTTCATGAGGCAATGATGTGGCCTCCGCTTCGTGCAGGACCTACCCTGTGAGCATGCTCCACCTCAAATTCCAATGCATCTTGGGGAAGCTCCAAATGCTCCACCACCTATTTATGAATGCCTTTTTAGGATTTTGCCCCTCAACCCCCTCTGGCAGTCCCACAATATGGAGGTCGGTACATCAGGAACAATTTTCCTGATCGTCAACCTTGGCTGCAAGTTCCTCCAGCTTCTGCATGTCATTCCTTTCTAGTGACCGTTGAAAGGAGTCTTCCAGGTTGCTCACCCGATGCTCCAGTTTGGAAATTTGAGTCGTGTGGAGATGCAGTGGTTTCAGAAAGCCAGTGACCACACTTTGAAGGTGGTGATTTAGCCGCAGTGTTGGTGAAGACTGATTTTATCTCATGCTGCATTTGTGCAAGGATGGCAGGGACCCCGCAAGTGTGTGTTCCAGATCAGACATGCTGTGCTGTGCTGTCTCAGCTTCATGGGCCTGTTGTCTAGTGTGAGCCTCCGTCCCAGACAGAATTCTTTAGGTGGATCAACAGGTTCAAAATGTAGCTTTGACTGCTTATTTTAATGCTTGCCTGAGGCCATTTACCCCACGCTGTCATTTTCTACAAAGTTTGCTTCTCATTTTAACTGCAAGGCGACTCAAAGATGTTTTCAATGTTGTGCTATGAGGCATTCATAATGGCTGGTGGAGCATTTGGAGCTTCCCAAGATGCATTGGAATTTGAGGTGGAGCATGCTCACAGGGTACATATTTCTAGACCTGGTTCTCTCAAATGGAGAAAGAGAGAGGATCACAGATGTAGAAGTGGGTAGCCATCTGGGAACTAGTGACTATCGAACAGTATGGTTCACAATAAACACAGCAATAGAGGCAAGCCATACAAAGGCAAAGGTACTGGACTTTAGGATGGTTGACTTTGCTAAAATGGGTGAGTGCCTAAGGAATGCACTAGCAAATGGGCAGGAAGGAGGGTGGAAGAACAATGGGGAATAATAAAAACTGCCATCACAGAGGTAAAAAGCCTTGTGTGAAGCAAATAAACAAAACGAAATGATGTAAGAAACCACTATGGTTCTCAAAGGAGGTGGCAGTGAAGGTTCAAGAGAAAAAGAAAGCATTCAGACAGTACAAGGAATCACAGCAGGAGCAGGACAGAGAATTGTATCAGTTAAAGCAAAAGGAAGCTGGGAAGGCAGTGAGAACAGCAAAGGCACAAACCGAGGAAAGATAGCCAACTCAGTTAAGAAGGGGATAAAACCTTTTAGGTACATCAGGAATGAAGGAAGACAGGGAGGGATAGTGAGGCTTAATCAATCAATCAATCAATCAATCAAAATCTTTATTTATTCAGGCGAACATCATTGAGCATAGCTCATTTACAAGATGGGCCTGAGTGGTCATAACAATATAAGGTTACAAATTTTACACAAAAACATGGTACAGAATGAACACAAATACAATGATTTATGAATGAGACAGATATACAAATATTTACATTTATACAAGGCAAATGACAATAAACCTAAATCATATTAAAAGGAAAGAAACAGACAGTATAGTAGGGATAAAGCTCGGTAGTTGGACTTGGGTGGGCATTTTGTATGAAGTAGGTTGGAGAACAAGCTAGAAGAACGATAGAGAAATAGGGGTAGTATAAAAGGGGTGGGGGAAGGAGGGGGTGAGAGGACTAGGGCCTTATGGAAGCAGTTGCATGATTCTGGGAATAGACTAGTGCACAGTTTTTTGAAGGATGTTAAAGGAATGAGGGTATCCAATTTTAGGGTCTTTTGAAGAGAATTCCAGATAAGTGCTAGGAATAGCTGATTGCAGCCCTTCCGTACCAGGTGCAGGTGATAGGAATCTTCAGCATGATGAGTTTATTGATCCTTAGGGTGTAAGGCCTGGTTGTGATCCGTTGAAACAGTCTGAGATGTAGGAAGGAGTTTGTTTGTCAGAGCTTTGTAGATCCAGACAGCAGCTATTTTGTTTCTTCTATGTTGTAGGATGTCCAACTGACTGCATTGTAGAGAAAGCAATGATGGGTGCTGGAGGGAAGATCTGTAATGAATCTAATAACTCTATGATACAAGGTGTCTAATTTATTTAAATGGGAGAGGGAGCAGTGGCCATAGAGGAAGTCAGCATAGTCAATGAGGATAGGAATGATGCCAGGATTAGCCTTTGTTTGGAATCTCTGGTCAGGTAGTGTTTGATCCATAAAATAGGCCAAGTCTTTGTCTAAGCTTTTCAGGAGCTCTTCAATGTGGCTAGTGTAATCAAGTTTATTGTCAATCCAGACTCCAAGATATTTGAATTTGTCCACGTATTCCAGATTTTCACCAAGGATGGTAGATAATTGTAGGAGGGTGAATGATGGGACAGTGGAAGAGCAGCTCTTGGTGGCAAAGAACATAGCTTTGCTTTCTTGGCATTTAGTAGTAATTTCTTTTCTAATAGGTTGTGCTGTAGGAGGAGAACTCAGACTGTAAAAGCTCACAGGCTTTTGATGGTGAGGATTACTCTCATATAGTACAGTATCATCTGCAAAAGGTGAATATTAGATTGTGAGAGATTGGAGTCAATATTGTTGATGTAAATGGCAAAGAGGATGGGGCCCAGGATGGAGCCTTGCACACCTCTTAGGAGTGGTTAGAGGTGGATAGGTCACCTTAATTTTTACCAGTTGTAATCTTCCAGAGAGATAGCATCTGAACCATTTAAGAGAGAGTGAGTCAAGGCCTATGGAGTTCAGAGAGGAGATTAGTAGTTCATGGTCCACAGTATCAAAGGCTTTGCTTAGATCCAGGAACACAACACAGGTGTTATTCTTTTTGTCTAAGGCAGTCTGCCAGTCATTTGTAACTTTTGCTAAGGCAGAGATGGTGCTTGCATAGATCTAAACCCAGATTGAGTTGGGTTAAGGAGATTGTTGGTATCAAGGTAGGCACTTAACTGAAAGTTTACTAACTTTTCAAGCATCTTGGACAGTACTGGTAAGATGGAAATGGGCCTATAGTTGTTGAGGTCCATGGGATCACCTGCCTTAAGTAGTGGAAACACTTGAGCTGTCTTCCATATTGAGGGATAGAACCAGTGGCTAGGGACAGATTGATAAAGGAGATTAATAAAGGAGGATTAATAAAGGAGAGGGGTGGGCAGAGGGTGATTGCTAAAAGGCGGAGATAGTAAACAAATATTTTTGCTCAGTATTTACAAATGAAGAGGGGAGGTACCTAAAACAAACAATAGGAAACACTCTGGATACAGAAGTTGATACCAGCCCATTTACAGAAGAAAGGGTTCTGAAAGAACTCTTAACACTGAAGGTGGACAAAGCAATGGGGCCTGATGGGATTCATCCCAGAATTTAAAAGAACTAGGTAGAACTAGTGACACCACTGACTACCCTCTTTAACAAATTATGGAGGATGGGGTGGTACCTGAGGACTGGAGGAGGGAAGATGTGATTCCCTTCACAAAAGTGGGAGCAAGGCAGAAGCAGGAACTACAGACCTGTTAGTTTAACCTTAGTGATAGGGAAAATGATGGAATCACTCTGAAGGAAAGAATTGTTGAGTACCTAGAGACCAGGGGGGCACAGGACCCAAGGCAGCGGATTCACAGTGGGAAGGTCATGCCAGACGAATCTAATAGATTTCTTTGACTGGGTGACCAAAGTAGTAGATCAGGGAGGGGCTGTGGACATGGCCTACCTAGACTTTAGCAAGGCATTTGACTCAGTCCCACACAAAGATTAATATACAAGTTAGCCAGCCTGGGAGTGGGTCCCAAGATGATAGCCTGGGTAAAGAATTGGCTGGAGAATAGGACACAGGCAGTAATAGTAAATGGAGTCCACTCTGAAGAAAAGGGTTACTAGTGGGGTGCTGCCAGGTTCAGTATTAGGACTGGTCCTCTTCAATGTCTTTGTAAGTGACATTGCAGAGGGACTGAAGGAAGTATGTCTCTTTGCAGATGACACAAAGATCTGTAACAGAGTTGATGCACAAGGTGGGGTGGAAAGAATGGGAGAAGGGACTTGGCAAGGTAAGAGGAATGGTCAAATGTATGGCAGCTTGGATTTAATGCTAAGAAGTGCAAGGTACTGCACCTGGGAAACAAAACCAGGGAAGAGTACACAATGGGGGTGAGATACTAACAACAACAAAAATGGAAAGGGACCTGGGGTAGTCATATCAGATGACTTAAAGGTGGGCAAGCAATGTGAGAAGGCAGTAAGGAGGGATGGGAGGATACTGGGATGCACAGGAGAGGCATCACCAGTAGAAAACAGGAAGTTGCTATCCTCTGTACAGACAGCTGGTGAGACCCCATCTGAGTACTGTGTGCGTTCTGGAGACCCAGTCTCCGCAAGGACATAGACAAGATGGAAGCTGTCCAGAGGAGGGTAACTAAAATGGTGCAGGGTCTGCACCAGAAGACATATGAAGAGAGACTAAAGGAGCTTAATATGTATAGCCTGAGGAAAGGAGGGAGAGGGAGGACATGATAGAAACTTTCAAGTACATCAAGGGAATCAAAAAGTCCAAGAGGGTAGCATCTTTCAAAAAAGAGGTGCATGAACAAGGGGCACAATTTGAAGATAGAGGGTGGGGGGCTCAGAGGTATTGTAAGGAAGTATTTTTCACAGAGAGGGTTGTGGATGCATGGAATGGCCTTCTGGAGGAGGTTGTGGAGTCAAAACAGTGGCTGAATTCAAGCATGCATGGGACAGCCATAAGGCAATTCTAGGGGTGGGGTAGAAAGAAGTAGGCTGCTGGTTAACTAGGATCTGCAACTTATCCATTAGGTGGGGAAATGTGCAGACTGGGTGGGCCAAGCGTCCTTATCTGCCTTCAAATTCTATGTTTCTATGTTTCTATGAGCTAGGCTAAATGCATCCTCCATTTATAGAGCTAGCTACACCCTCTAAGCGATCAAACTGTCACCAATTTGATTCGTTCTTATCACTGGATACCCTGAATGTACAAGGGCCTTAAAAGTCCTGACTATTGATTTCTTTGGGAAATGTTGTGAAAAAATGCCCAAAATATTTTGCTGCTTATAATTCAACATTGTTTGAAATAAATATCAAAAGCAATCAATGCTTAATGTATTTGTAACTATCTTGGCAACTGCTAAATGTGTCAACATTTGTTAAAGGAATGCTGTCATAATTTGGCACCCCCTCAAAGCCTTACCTCCAGATTAGGGCTTTTCACATGTGAACTTGATTTTACACAGGTTCTAACTTAAGGTTATTGTTGCAAATTCCATGATTCTGCAACATGACGGACGTTGTGCCATTCCATTTCATGAAGAAGTGCGACTGCACCACTCACTTCAATACAAGTATATTGAAGCTAGGGGTGTGGCTCTGCACTTTCTCCTAAATGGAACCACATGGCATCCACCACACTGCAGAATCAGAGTTTGCAACAATAAAATCAAGTAAGTTAGAACACATGAAAATCATGTTTCCATGCAGAAAGCCTAATTAGGAGTAAGGCTTTGGGGTGGGAATTTCAAATTATGACAGCTTTCCTTTAAGTTGGTTTTCTGTTATTTATGGAGGTGTATAATCTCCTAGCTTACATTTCAGTGAAATGTTGTGAAATATTCCCCAAAGCTTAGATACTTACAAAACAGTGAAACAAGCAAACACTTTCCAGTGGTCCTCCCCAATGAGAAAACTGAGAAGTTAAAATTGCTTTCTGCTTACAGTATATTTGATGTTTTTTAACTTTTATCTTCATGAAATAGGGTTTTCCGAGCCTTCATATTAGAATTTCAAGGGTGAACAAACTGAACAACCAGACACCAAGGTGGCACCCTTAGTTTGGTCCTAACTATGGAATGCCTGCCCTGGTTACTTTTATATAGAGTGCATTCCCTAAAGTGTCTCCTTTAAAGTGCTTCCACCTATGTAATTCACAGGTGATGAAAAGGAACATACTATGGGAGCACCACACAATTCCCAAACTGTAAACAAATTCCAAGCCTGCACCTCTACCCTTTTGTTTTTATTACAAAGTTCAAATCGCATTTCTGATGAGAGGTGCTACTGATTTGGGTGTATGTTACAAACAAACAGACTCCAATGACACCCCATGGTAAATCTGAGAAGTTAAAATTTCTGTCTGCAAAATTGGCTATTTACTTACTTATATCTCCATACAAAAGAGAGTTTGTTAGTCTTCATATTAGAATTCCAAGGTGAACGAGCCAAAGCACCAGAGACCATGGTGGAGCCTCCGGTTCAGCCCTAAATATAAAATGTCTTCATTGGCTACTCTTATATAGAGTGCATTGCCTAAATTGGCTCCTTTAAAGAGCAGCTCACATCAACCTACCTGTGTAGCTCCAATAGTTTGGTGGTGACCCTCGGAGTACTCCTTGTAGGTTTTGCAAAGTTCACCATCAAAATAAATTGATTTTAAGTGTTTAAAATGAGTAAATGGTGAACCTACGCTTGTGTGGCTGCTGTCTGCATGGCTCCCACTCATGTAGCATATTGACATCATGTAGGAAAAGCACTGTGAGTGGGAGCACTGGCGGCAATCGTGGTTCACTATAGGAGAGTCGGTAATCAAGGTGCACTGTTGAAAAGATCTTTATTTTCAGGAATCTTTGTCATCATTTCTAACTAATCTTTTTACTTTGTCCCTTTCTTTCACTGTCTGCTCTTTAAAGATATACTGTGGCAATTGCCCTTTTTCTATTTCTCTTTTGTTGCCTCACGCTGTCCCTTGCCATAAGAGCTGCCCCCCACCACACACACACACACACGATGACAGCTTTCTGACAGCACGGTACTTACAGTATGTGAAACAACACAGCTAATTGTATTTCTTTAGTGTGTCTCTCATAATTTATTAGTGACTGTGTAATTAATTCTTGGGAAGGGAGCCACAGGTGGGCAGAGGTATAACCACTATGTATTGTAGCCCACTCACCCACAGTCACTTAGTAATAGTATAGGCAGATGAAGTTATCCTCCTCAGGGAGGATGGTCACCAACTCAGGTGATGTACCACCTCCTAGATGGCCACGGATGGTGCAGCTTGAATTAGTATTGGGAGGCAAGAACCAACTGGCTCTGACATACGCAGGGCACTCACCTGTGTGTGCACACTCCTCAGTGAACTCTTGCTGTCCCTGGGTAAAGGAAGAAGAGTGCAGGAAAACCTTGCAGACCAAACCTGATCACAGACTGACTTTTATGGGTACCAGGGACATAACGTGAGTTAAACATAAGTACAACTCATGTTTACCACTGAATAACACCTCTTACTGCACCACCATATGAGAAATGAAATGTAACATTACAGTAACTGACAGCAATGGGAGAAGCACTGACATGCAGAAGGTGGCTAAGACAGTGAATTTTTAGTCAACTCTGTATGTACACTGATGGAGTGACACAGATGCCACCCAGCAATGTGGCATGTAGCCATAAATTACCACAAAATGTGTAAAGGATGTACTACTAATAAAATGTATTTGAGGAACAAATATAACAAATTTAAATTTTTTTACTACTATCATGTAGTGTTGTCGATATGTCCATCATGTTCCTCCTGCTCATCAGGGTTGAATATTCACTGTCTGTGCTCGCAGTTGCTGGTGGCATGTCAGGCTCGTTCGTACAGATGTGGATCAATTGTTTGTAATTTGGCCACATATTTCCACTATTGCTGCCCGAGAAGTCATCCTCGCATTCCACTTCTAAGTCAGACACAGCGGCATTGTCTGACTAACCAATGTTTTCTGTTGATTCCTCAGTCTCCAGATCACCTGGGCTTCCAACACTGGCCATCACTCTCTTCCTTACAGAAAGCATCCAGATCACACTGGCAGCCCATATCTCACTTGATGTCACAGCACACTGCTGTCCCATGCTTAGTCATTGCAGGACTGTGCTTCACAAACATGAATGGCGTAGTTTTCAACAATAAAATAAACAGAAAAAGGCAGCTTTCCACGTGGATTTTATTGCAGTTCAGTATGTCGAGACCTCCTCCACATAACCAGAGGATGAAAACAATGTTTCAGAAAGGTGTCAGATGCTGTTTAAAGGACAGTGATTCTCCTAGGTGATTCACAGATGATTAAAGGGAGCATGCTACAGGACTACCACCAACCAGCATCACCCTCTTTAGGAATGTGATTTGAACTTCATGAATAAAACAAGGTTGGAACCAAACCATGGGGTTTCCACCTTGACATTTGGTGGTTTTACATTCACATAAAAGATTTACTTACATGTAAAACATGACTAAAGGTTAGCAAAGCTGATTAATATACCCTAAAGGGAGGAATACATACACATCTCTTTCCCAGTGCTTCAGTTACTATGAAACCTTTCTTGGGGTCTTTCTTTGTCTAGTTTCATACAACCCTACGTTGGCTATTTCTATGGATTAAGGTCTACCATCCCTCACTAGGCTAGTGTGGCTTGTTTTATCTGAGTGCTAACCTTTGTCTAGTTGAGAGGAATGTATAGATGGTTTCTGCTTAAAATAATGTATGATATCCCATGTAACATGGGACAGTTCAGATTAGTTCAGAGAGGTAAAACTGGGGATACCTGTGTGGAGCAGTGAAGGGTTGGGACAGAGATGTTCTGTGGTACAATGAAGAATGTGACCCTTATGTGGGGCAGTTAAGAGGCGTTGAAAGGTATAGCTATATATTTTTTTTTTGAACATTTATTTACTTTATTGTAGTCTTTGGTAACTGGATAAGGCCGCTAGCCACACGTGCCCATTTTCAGGGACAATCTGGGAGCACTGGGTGGTTAAGTGACTTGCTTAGAGTCACACAGTATGCAAGTGGAGGTTGTGAGAATCAAATCTAGGTCTGGTCTGCTGGCTGTACCAAGCTTGTTCACAGTTCATTACTCTAACTTCTAGGTTAGAAAGGCACACAGCCAAAACTCATTGCCAGGTGTGACTCAGGAGGTGGTAACAAGGTGTGCAGAGTAACAATAAAAGCAGCAAATTCAGCAGCGAGGTACACAAATAACACCATCATGAAACAGGTATATAAAATGAGTGAGTACAATGTACATGAATACTTTACAACAGTGCAGCCTTGATGCAGTTCCAGTTACATTCAGAGGAATGATTAGGCCAAGACACGGACTCTTCATAAGAGGTTTGTCAGACAGCACAGCCAGTTAAATGCCATATTTATGGGAGTATGGAGAAGAAGTTCTGAGTGGTAACATAAGGGATCTCCCCAATATGGGACAGTTGAGAGATGGACAGAGTAGTTCTGCTGATAAACTATGGGATGTCCCTCCAAACATGGGAAAGTTTATTGGACAGAGAGGTTCTGAGTAGTAAATGGAAAGTTTATTGGACAGAGAGGTTCTGTATAGTAATGGAGGAATGACCCACCCTTGTGGGACAGTTAGGATGTATGCACAGAGAAATTTGAGAGGCAAAATGATAAATGTCTCCGTAATGTGGGACAGTAGAGTGGTAATGACAGAGGGGCTTTGAATAGTTAAAAGAAGGTGTCCCTTTAAAACAGGATAACTGAAAGGTACAATTTATATTATAAATTAAAGCACATTGTAAACTGGGACAGCAGATATTGACTTTGAGAATCAGGACATTCATCAGCCCCTAAGAGAGTCTAGTCTAATGTGCCTATAGTCATATTTAATAAAAAAGTCACTATAATATGAATATAGACATATTTAATAAAAAGTCACTATAATATAAATATAGACATATTTAGTATCAAAGGATAATAGATAGACTGTGCTTCAAACATCAACTGAAATTTAACACAAAGGTTGATTTATGATTGCTGGTAGCATGTAGTGGTCAACATATTGCTTCCCACAGAATGTTTTGGCTGAGAGCTCAGTGTAGAGACAACAAGCCAATAGCACAATTTAACAGCACACTTTAACACAGAAACATAGAAGGTGTTGGCAGAAAGGACCAGTAGGCCCTCTAGTCTGCCCTATTTTTCCTGCCTAGCACTATACCCCAGACTCTGTTTGGTCACAGGTGTCCCTCCTCCCTCCCTTGCCTCTTTTAATTATAACCTTGTGCCTATTACACACGTTTGAAGCTTGCCATGGTCTTTGCCCCTACCACCACTTGTGACAACCTGTTTCAGGCATCCACCACCCTTTCCATGAAGAAGTATTTCCTCACATTCCTCTTGAATGCTCCCTCTCAAGCTTCATAGTATGCCCATGTGTTCTGGTGCTCTTCCTCATATGAGACCCCTCCTCCTAAACCTTGTTAATGCCGGTAAGGTACTGATACCTCTCAATCATGTCCCTCTCGCCGCCTCCTCATTTTTTAAGCAATAATATTTTTTCATAAAAGGAGTCCATAGTGAAAACTGCAAAGGATACATTTTGTATTTCTTTTTTATTTCAGTCTTTACTCAGTAAGTTGGTGCAGCACACAGGAAAAGGAATAAGAACATCACACTAATGGTACATTCATATGGTATGAATATATGTATTGCAATATATCCAATATGTCAGGTTATTCCACAGTTTATGTAAAACTTATACCTAAATATAGATCATAGCATTGTTATGATAAAAAATACCCTTTATATAAATTTGAACATCATCATTTTAGTTTCCGTCCTAATTTCCCTACATTGAGGACCTCAATCCTTAAGTTCCTGCTAACCTTCAATATGTTATGGTACAATAAGTGTATGCTTGTCCATTATATATACTATCCTACCCTGCCAACAATTATTAAACAAGTCCATTTGATTCCATACCACCAGCGCCCAGACCCAAACCCAGTACCTTGCTGACCAGCGCCAGCAACCCACCCACCATGCCACGGGTCAGCTCGGCAACCCACCATGGCACAACCCTTTACATCCCCTCCTGACCTCACTGAGCATGCTCGCTCCCCCACTCGCATAAGTATAGCGACATCCCATCGCTATATTTGTGCCCCTTATACGGGCCGCCCTACCCTACCATAGCCCTCGAGTGATGCACTGTGGAGTGGGTCGCTGTTTTGCCGTGCCCTTTCCCAGCACCCTCATCATGATATACCTCTTTTCACACCTCCCTATGAATGGTTCAGCTGTCATTCTTCACATCCTGCTCGATCTGTGTTTTCGCACATCTGGTGCAGAATGGCACGATCGCTGTGAGAAATCAAAGTTTAGGACATATTAACAAAATCACAGTGCCACTGTTCATGAGCAGAGGTCCCAAATGCTTTCATGAGGTGGAGCCACAAAATGCCATATACTGAAAATCTGTAGTGTAAATACCAACAAACGCCTGAGGCATTAGGTTTCTTACCATAACATCCCACCCTGTACAGACTGACAGGCATCAGGCACGTGCCTTTGGATTGCCAGCTGTAATGCCCATGCCATTCCACCCCACCCCCACCCTGAAGCCGGTGACAGGCATCGAGGTGTGCCTTGGACTTTTAGTCCCAGACTTCACCCTGCTTCACCTGCACTGCACCCATTTCAGCGTATGTCCTTATGAAATGGGATGACTGTGAAACTGAACACCCCAAGGCACACCTCAACATTTGTCAGTGTCTACAGGATAGGGTTAGGCGAAATGCCATCAGCATTATGGGTGATGACCCAAAGGCACACGCCAATGCCTGTCCATCTCTGCAGGGTGGAGGTGGGGTTTGCAAGTTCAGTACTTCACTTCCTTTCCTATTCTGCATCTGTCTAACTTCTGCAGATCCAATTCTAATATCAGCAAGCAAACATTCATCATTGACAAATGTGTGTTTACTGTTTCAGTAGGCAATACGTTCCATTGTTTTCTGCAGAAAATAAATTTAAGGAAAATACAGTTGTATCCTTCTCATGTCCCAGTCTGCTATATATAACTGAAACACAGACAGTTATTTTGTATACCATCCAAACACTACTGCACACAAGGAGCCAGATAATTGAAACTTTGTACTGGGCTCAAACTGTCTGTGCAGGTTTAGTGCTGGGTTAGCTGGTCTGCTATATTCAAAAGGTCAAATAGCGGAGCAAACTGCATTAGCGCTGGGCATAATTATAATCTATGCAAGGGCAAACTGAGGGTGTGTGTCTGCGCAATGATATATTAGTGAATAGCACCACGCAAAGTGGTTTTGCACAATGTAGTGCAACGCTTGCACAGTGCAAATTACCGCTAGGAAAAGGTAGTCTTAACTCTGGGCAAATCACCTTTGCATGACTTTGTGCAACTTTTGTGTGACCCTAGTCAATAAGTATGACACAGATACATAAGCCAGACATAGAGGAAACATGCTGCTCACTGATGGCATCACTATGATGCCATCATCTGCCGCCAGTCCCAGCCATGTCAGGCAGTAAGTGGTGACCCAGCTCCAATGGACACCATGGCAGTGCGGCCATACAGCACACACCTGCAGACCACCCTTCTGAACACCAACAGATGCCAGCATGCACATGCAACACTGTGGGCATGGAGGGTGTTGAGGGAGGGCGTACAAGTGGCCAGGCTGCACCACAGACTGGATGCGGCCATAAGGCTGGGACAAGCCATGCAGTACACATGGGCCAGTGTTGGGAATACCCCAACACCAGTGTGCCTGTCTGATTGTATGTGCCCCCAGCCATATACTGCCCATCTGTACAGACACCACAGCACACAGCACACACAGCCATGTATATATCACTGTGAACATCCCATGCTAGTGGTGCAGCATCTGTGGGTCACACAACAGCATCACAGTAATGTCCACTGTCAGTAAACACCTGCAAGTTGGGCATGTCACTGTGTACAGTGCAGTGGTCATCACTGCACTACACACCATGGGCATTGCTGTGTCCCTCACATTACAAGCCCCTTGATACTGTAGTGTCTGCTGTGCACTGTAGCATGAACTACAGTTTGACAGTTGCATGCAGCACTACCACCTGTGTCTGTGCTGTGTATTCCTCTGGGGCACAATATGCTATGCAGTACTGTACACATGTAGCCTGCAGCTACCACCATGCACTCCCAGACTGACCTACTGATGGAGCTGTAGGAAGACCAGCCAGCCCCTGTAGTTCCAGACTGACCTACAGGTGGAGCTGTGTGACCCTGCAATAGCACTGAGCAAACTGCATGCAAATCAGGTCATAATGAGATGCTAATTTGGATGTTTGCCACAGACTACCTAAGTAGGCTAATTTGCATGTCACTTTTGAATACAGCAAAGTTTTGCACCGGCAAACGGCTTAGCTGTAGCTAAACCTGCACAACTGTGTTTGTGCCATGCAAACATTTCAGAAATATTGTACAGTTTTGCACAATGTAATTTCACATGCGCTGCTGCTTGCAGTTTTACTGACTCCACACCTGTGCTAGAACACACATTGGCCACATAGTTCACATCCACCTTCCTTCATGTCACTGTAAACTTAGATGCTGTTGTAGTGTGCACTTCCTGGTTGCTATATTCAGAGCTGTCTTATTCCGGCTTGTTTTGCACTGCACTCCCAACCCAGTTTGCATGGCTTCCTTAGCATGTTATAATCAGCAAGTTTAGCACTGGGGCTTTTCCTTTTGCATATAGCAGGTTGAGGTTCAGCTAATTTAGCACACCAGGCAATGCTAATTTAGCCCTGGGGCAAAGTTTTGAATATCTGGCCCAACATATATTAATAATTTTCAGCTAGAATTAAACCCATTCATTTTCATTATTAAATCTTGCCACAAATTCTTTAATGGCTTTTGTTTTTGTCTTATAAACTCTAAAAAAAGGTTAAAATTTAGAAATGAAATAGTTTCTCCACTAGCCAACACTAGGAGGAATGTTGATTTTGTTTCTTGATGTTACGATTCCCACTACCTTTGTGAAGACTGGGAGGGATTGACAGACTGTGGGCTTAATATTCAAAGATTAGCACATGTGCTAACATGGTTATCATGTGCACTAACCGGGATTGCACTGCTGCTCCTGACCAGCCCATATTCAGAAGCCCCAGGAGCGCCACATCTGAATGTTGCTTAGCCTAAATTTTGCAACCTCTCCTACCCAGTGCAATCAGAAAACCTGAGCGGAGTCTCCTTTCCGGGAAGCCCTCCCCCATCCCAGACCCCTCCCTCCCTTACCTGAAGCTTTATCGCTCTCAGGTGGTGGTCCCGCCAGTGATTCCAATCCCATCTGTAGAGAGCCTTAGGTGATGGTATCAGCTGAGTCCTGGAGTTGGGGGCAGCTTCATCCCCTCCCATAATGTTCGTTTGTTTAAAATGTATTCTTTATACAGGATACAGATTGATTAGGGTGTAACCCCCATTTGCAACAGTGTCCTGTGTGTTACAAAATACATAGAGGATAATGTGGTCCTCTATCGTTAACCGGTCAGTTAACAGTCGAGAGGTTGCCAGGGTGACCATGTAAACCTCGAGAGCAAAGCTCGAGAGGTTTACCTACCATGGCAACCTCGAGATGGTTAAAATTGACCGTTGCTCATAGAGGACCATACATTATTTTTATAGTGTATGGTCCCACTATCAAAAAAAAAGGCTTAAGTTTTAAAAGTCACCGCCGCTGCCCTTCAGTCCTTCCCGCCGGTTTCCTTCAGTCGGTCGTGTCGAAAAAGCGCGCGACACAAGAGACCACTGCTGAAAGAAGACCTATCGATGTGACGAGACCTATAGGTTAACAACATATCTACGCCACATCGATAGGTTAACAACCTTAGGAAATGATGATTTCTAAGGTTAACAGCGTTCTAACATACATTATAAAGCTATA
This sequence comes from Neoceratodus forsteri, assembly GCA_016271365.2. Lineage (NCBI taxonomy): Eukaryota > Metazoa > Chordata > Ceratodontiformes > Ceratodontidae > Neoceratodus > Neoceratodus forsteri. The sequence continues at coordinate 761,491,629 of CM028138.1, read as the reverse complement.
AATAACATAACTCAAGTTAACTTAAGAAGGAACTGGAAGGGACAGGATCAGTTGTGTTCCAGGACAGTAGCTGCTGCTTGTTGTTTTACAGGGTTCTTGTGGATTTTACTTGGTAGAAGGTTATTTCTTTGCTTTCTTACTTCTAAGGGGCTAGCAGGGTATTGTTGTGGGGGCTGTTGGAAGTTTGAAAACTGGTTTGGTAGCTGTAAGTGGGCTCATTTGTTGGATATTTCACTGTGTAACAGGCTGCGCTGGTGGAGGCCTATTTCTTCTGATTTAAAACCTATTTGGTGGGATTTGCTTGGCCTGGGTATTTGGCTGCTGGGCTTGAGGGGAGACAGGGCTGATACACTCTCTGCAGAGTCGCAGGTCTGCCCAATACCTCCCTCCCCAGAATTCTGCTAATTTATAGGAACACCCGCCCTGCAATAGGAGGAAAAGCTGGTGCAGCTCATGTAGTTCTAGCCGCTGGTGGTTGGATTTAAAGGCCGGGAGAGGAGCTTAGGGAGTTGTTCATTTCCCTTATAAGTTTACTGTGTTGTACTGCACCTAGTAACAGGGTTACCAGTGTACTGTGGGACTGTATCAAAGATAAGTGGGTGACCTGATTAGGCAGTCGGGTGTATCTTGGACTGGGGGAACCTGGAGGCTCACCCAAGGAAACCTACTTGGGAAGGGGATGGAACCACATGGCATTAGGGCTGGCATCTTTGGGAGGGTGGTGGGGTGCACAGGGTGTGGAGCAGCCATGATACTGGACTGGGCTTGGAAGTTTGGTGGTTGCCCAGCGTGCTACCAGCTGGTACAGCTTAGGGAGGAGGTTGCAGGGATTAGGAGACAGCTGGGGAAGGGGGAGGTATGGCTGGGGAAGGGGCAGGGATCTCCCACAGGGTTGCACCAAGCACTGGGGTAGCGGCATAGGAAAGGAGTGCAGGAGAATACTCAGGGGTCACATAGGGACCTCTGGCAGAGGAGGTCCAAAGGACACTACCAAGGAAGCAGGCAGGTAAGGGGGGACCTCACAAAGGAGGTACAGAGGGACACTCTCAGGGAAGTAGGCAGATGGCCAGGGCTGGACAGAAGGAAGCAAGGTGGGAGGTGGATTAAATCTTACACTCAGTAACTGCTTCAATTCTCTTCTGCTCGAGGATGAGGGGTGTGATGTAGCCATGACAGGAGTGGTTAGAGATGGAAAGGAGTAGGGGGCAGGAGGCAGGGGCGATAACAGGAAGAACAGGGGAACCTGGAATGCAGGAAAATGGGTGGAGCAGTGAATCAGAGTAGGAGGGGCAGGGGAAGAGGGAGGAAAGTGCAAGGAGAAGGACCAGTTGGGAGGAAAGGTAAAGGAGAAGGACCAGAAGTACAAGGAGGATTTAGTAAAGGGAGCTGAGGGTTTAGGCCAGGGAGCACAACAAGCAAGGAGGGACTAAATGGAGGAAGGGAGGATGAGCCAGGCTAGTTTAGCAGATGGGGAGAAGGACCAGTTGAGAGCAGTGAGGGGAAGTTAGCAAGGTACAGAAGGATACTCGAGGAGGAGAAGCATAGGATTGGAGGAGGGGTGGTCAGGGTAAATAAGGAGGGGTATATGGCACCCAGATAGGGGAGGAACAAGGAGCCGGCTGGGTGGAGGGGCCAGTAGAAAGGATGAGGACATGGAAGAGGGGAAGGAGGAAAAGGAGCGGTCAGAGTGCCCTGTTGGGGATTCTATGATCAGGGTATCAAATGGGATAGGGAGGAGAAGCCTGGCCAGTTAGAACAAAATGCTTCCTGGACTAACAGTGCACAGGGCTAAGCACGAGGTATATCAGCTGGCAAAGGATTGTGGGGGTTCCCGGACATACTGGTCCACCTGGGTACAAATGACATTGAAGGAAATAGCGAGCTAGAGATACAGGCAAGATTCAGGGAGCTTGCCAGGGTCTGTCATGACATAGGATGCACAGTTTCCTTCTCAGAAATCCTGCGGTGCCAAGGGCTAGTGGGAGCACAAAAGGAAGATTAAGGAGATAAACCAGTGGCTCAGAGAGAGTGGTGAGGCCAGAGGGTATGGGTTTATTGTGGATTGGGGGAGACCTGGGAGGAGATGAGGCTGTCATGGGAATGAGCTCCATCTCAATTTGGAGGAGAATCCTTAGTTGAAAATAGAGGGTTCATTGGTGAAAGTGGGGTTTAAACTGGTGAAAGGGGAGGGATGGGAGAAAAGGCTGTCAAGGAGGTGCCGATAAAGGAGGGACTCTGTCTCCACCCTCTGGGGAGCTGGAGGATTGGGGAAAAGGCCGACTGGTAAAGTGCAGACCAGGGGAAAACAGAATCCCCATGGGAACACGAGCAGGGAAATGGAACTATAGGGAAAGTGTGGAAGGTAGTCCTGCTAAATGCCAGGAGCTTGGGAAATAAAATGCCTGAGCTCCAGGCGATGCTAACTGAGGGAGCAGATGTGGCAGTGGTCACTGAGACCTGGGCCACTGCAGGACATGACTGGGACCTGAACCTGGAGGGTTACACTATGTTCAGGAAGGACAGGGGAGGGAAGGGAGGAGGGGTAGCAATGATAGTCAAAACTGCATTGGCATAGGGGAGTAGAGGAGGCGGAGGGAACCGTGGAAGCAATTTGGGTCACCTTGATAACAATGGGGGCAAGAGAGTAAAATAGGAGTGGTGTATAGACCCCTGCTCTGGGCGGAGGAGCTGAAGGAGAGTCTGGTGGCAGATGTTGGGAGACACTGCAGACTTGGCAGAGGAACAGTGGTGGTGTTGGGGACTTAAATATGCCAGGAACAGACTGGGAGACTATGACATCTTCTGTGACCAGGTAACAGAGGTTGTTGGATGTCTTTCAAGACGCTGCCCTAACTCAGCAGGTGGGGAACTGACCAGGAAGGCATGGGTACTGGATGTGGTCCCGGTAGACAGTGACCAGATTAGGGGCCTGGAGGTAAGGGACCCATTGGCAGGAGGACCATGCCACGTCTGGTTCTGCTCTGGACCTAGGAGGGCTAGAAAGCTGCACAAAGACGGAGGTAACTGACTTCAGGGATCGGATTTAAGGGAAATGGGAAGGATCCTAGGAGCATTTGGATGGGATTGGGTCAGACATGGATGCTGATAGTAGGTGGGAAATCATCAGGAGAGGGTGCAAGATGCTACCAGCACCTGTGCAAGAGTAAGACGAAAATGCGGTAGGGGCCTGAAAACCCTGCTGGTGGACCAGGAGGTCCAGGAGGTGGTGCAGGGAAAGAAGGCAGCCTATAGGCAATTCAAGTGCTCAAGGAGTGAAAGGGATCGAGGGGAGTATGAGCTGATGGCTAGAAGAGCACTAGGTGGTGAGGGCGGCTAAGGCAAGGAAGGAGCAGAACCTGGCCAGAGAAATCAGGAGAGGAAAAGGGTTCTTCAGATACGTTGGGGAAAAACAAAGGGTAAAGGGACAGATTAGCAGGATTAAATCAGGGAGAGATGGGCACAAGACCCGGGGAGCAGGCTGAGGTACTAAATGAGTACTTCACCTCAGTTTTCACCAAGGAAAATGGGGTGCTGCATCATACATGGGAGGAGACAGAGATACTGAGGATGGGGGACCCACTACCAATCAGCGGGTCTGGGGAGAGGGGAGGCATCACTGGCAGGAGGGGGAGGGCTAAGCAGGAGAAGAGGTACTGGAGGTGAAATCACAGCAGAGAGAGTGAGGGAAGCCCTCAGCCCCTTAAGACGGAGAAAGCACCGGGCCAGATAAATTACATCCCAGAGTGCTGAAGGAACTTATGGATGTCCTGGCGAACCCCTGGCGGAGCTTTTCACCATCTCTCTGAGGACAGGGTGGGTGCCCCAGGACTGGAAGGTGGCATATAGTGCCTATCCACAAGGGGGGATCAAGGGGGTGGCAGAGAACTACAGGCCTGTCAGCCTGACATTGGTGGTGGGCAAGGTGATGGAGGGCATTGTCAAGGAGAGGCTGGGGGACCTGGAAAACTCAGGGTGCCTGGACGATAGACAGCATGGATTCATCTCGGGAAATCGTGTCAGACAAACCTTGTGGAGTTCTATGACTGGGTGACGAGTGCCTTGGACCTTGGTAGACCAGTGGACGTCCTCTTTCTAGACTTCAGCAAGGCATTTGACTCTGTTCCTCACATGGGCCTGTTGGATAAGCTGGGAGAAATGGGGTGGGGAACCAGATGATCAGATGGCTAGGCAATTGGCTCCAGGACTGGACCCAGAGGGTCGTAGTTGGCGGGATAGTCTCATCCCCAAAGAGAGTCATTAGTAGGGTCCCACAGGATCAGTCTTGGGCCCTCCTGTTCAACGCCCACGCCCCTGTCATAAGGACAGGAATCAGGAGTGAGATGAGCTCCTCGCGGATGACTCAAAAACTGGGGATGGTGGTGGATGGGGAGGAGGGAGGGTGGCCCTACAGGAGGACCTGGAGGATCTGGAAAGATGGTCTAGAAAGTGGAAGCTGAGGTTCAATGTGGGAAATGCAAGGTACTCCACCTGGGGCCAGAAACCCGGCCAAGTGTACACCCTGGGGTGGGAAGCTACAAGTCTCGATGGCTGAGAGGGACCTGGGGTGGTGGTGGATTCAAAATGAACAACTCAGAGACTTGTGGGAGGGCAGCAGCCAAGGCCAACAGGATGCTGGGATGCATCGCTAGGGGATCACCTCCAGAAAGAGGGAAGTGATGCTCCTCTATATAACTGCTTGGTGAGGCCACACCTTGAGTACTGCGTGCAGTTTTGGAGGCCACACTTAAAGAGGGACATTAAACTCCTGGAGAGGGTCCAGAGGAGGGCAACCAAAATGATTTGGGGCTTGGGGACAGGACCTATGAGAAGAGGCTTGAAGAGCTAAATATGTACACATTGGAAGAGAGAAGGGACTGGGGACATGATAGAGGTCTTCAAGTACTTGAAGAGGTAAATAGGGGAGGAACAGTCAGGGTGCTTGAAGGAAGGAGGAGGGGCCACTAGAGGGCATGGGTGGAAGCTGGAGGGGGAAGATTCAGGGAGAAAAGAGGAGGTACTACTTCACTGAGAGGGTGGTGGAGCCATAGAATGCACTGCCTAGGGGCTGGTGGAGGCAGAGATGGTGGAGGGTTCTAGAGGGGCTGGGACAGGTACAGGGAAGGGTTCTGGAAGCAAAATCCAATGCAGCAAGAATATCCGGAACTGGGAAGGGAGAAGGCGAGGGGCAGCAAGGTCAGCACCCAAGGTGGGGCTAACCAATCAAGCAGACTCGAAAGACCGTTAGGCCTATTCTGCTGGCATTTTAGTATGTTAGTAAGTAACAAACAAGTAGTTACTACAAAACACACATACAACTCATAAAATTATTTGTAACATGCACAATTGGTTATCACATATTTGTTCACAGCATTCTTAAACATTGATAAACTTACCAATGAACTTAGTTCTTGTGGTAGTGTATTCCAATGAGTTGCTAAACAGTTTTGTAATGTAGAATCTCCTAATCTATTCTGGGATCTTACCATTGAAATTTTAGAATTCCTTATTTCATAGTTCTCTTACTAGGTGAATCAAATATGACATAACTAGCAAGTGGATGGATTCCATTAGTGTACAACAATTTGTGGGACCAAAGAAGCCATAGATACACTCTTTTTTCTCTGGTTGTAAACCAATTTAACTCACTATAAATATCACAGTGATGAGAACTATATCTACTTTCTGTTATAAATTTACCTAATCTATAATAAGTTTGATTTATTTTGTTTAAAGATTTCTTATTTGAATTCATATAAAGAAAAGCACCATATTCCAGCACTGGTATCAACAGTTGTACCACTACTTTCTTACTTCTATTTCCAGACACATCAATACTGTCTCAGTGCTCCCAACCTCTGATTGACTCTTTTAACCTGTTGGTTGATATGATCACTATAAATCAACTTTTGATCAACCAGAACCCCTAAATATTTATAATTTGTAACACTTTTTATAGGAATTCAATCCACTAGCCTAAGTTGCAGTTCAAAACTCTCTATAGGGTACCAACAGAAAATAACATTCTTTGAGTTTTTTACCATTTAATAAAAGACCTGAGGCTCTAAACCAGTTCTCCATTCTCACTAAATCCTGCTGGAGTTTGTGTTCTAAAAGAATATGACTTTCAGCTGCTGCCACCAGTATAGTGTCATCAGTGTATAATCTGACTTCACTATTTTCTATAACTGTTGGAAGATCATTTACATAAATATTAAACATTAAAGGGCTCAAAATCTAGACTTGTGGGACTCTTCTATTTACCTCAATCAGTTCTGAATCAATAAATCACATGAAACACACTGCATTCTATTTGAAAAATATGATTTAAACCAGTGTAAAGATTGTTTGTTTACCCATGTCATATAATCTCTCCAGCATTCGTGAATGTTCCACCACATCAAATGCCTTACTCAGTCCATGAACATCCCTCAGTGTTCATGCCATGGTTCAAAGAAGTTGATACCAGGCCATGAAAATCTACTAAGGCGGTGTCCGTGGACCTTCCTCTCTAAACCCATGTTGGTACTCGTAAGTTTTTGTTCTGTTCCAAACAATCGTAAAGCTGTCTGTGAACTTGTTTTTTAATTAGTTTAGATAATATGGGTACCAGGGCTATTGGACTGTAGTTTGAGAGGGTTATATTGTCCCCACCTTTGTGAACTGGCAACATGACTGGTTTGTCTTGTGATCAGTTGAAACTGCGACCTCCCTCCCTGTCCCCAGCAGGATCTGTTTAGTCCATCATGCTCTGATCCTTCCTCTTTCTGGTCTCTCCAGCCCTAGTCCAAGTTAGGTAACCTCACCACCACTGAATCTTGCAAGAGGCACCAGTGCTGTTATTGTCCTCCTCCTCCTTATCAACATTAGCATACAATGGTCATCCAACCCTTGACTTCTTCTCGAGCATTGTTCCTCATTCCTGCAAGTGGTGGCCAACTGAAAACAAGCCCTGAGTTGCCATAATCAGATGCTTTATTGAGTAAAGTAGTAGTGCCTCTGACCCAGGATTTGCTTTCAGTTGGATAGTCTCTTTCCACTGGTGGGGTAGGGGTACAGTGACTTGGCTGTCATCCAATGACCGGTCTCTCCCATGCTGGTCTCTGTTCATAGAGGGAGAGGAATCACTGATCCCTCACTGGGTTTCTTGACTGGCTTTCTTGCCTTAGTTGCAGCATTTATGTCATTTTGCACTTTGTTTATCTGGGATGTCCTAGCTGAGATGCTTCGCTGGGATTTAGCTGCTACTCAGTTTTACAGCTGAATGAACTGAAGCACAGAGATAAATTAACTGTCTCTGGATCATGTAGAAAGTGGCTCTTGTAGGATTTGGAGGCTTTTCCTAACCCAACTAAACACCAAGGATTTATTTAAAAAATGGTTTACTGGACTACCAAAGACACTACCCTTAACCACCAGGGCTTTTCCTCATTAGCCTGCAGGGAGTTATAATTAAAGGAGAATACTAAGCACAGTACAGAAATAGTGAGGGACCTGAAGGTCCTGATTTATTAATCCACAATGTTCAATAGTTTTTAACCACTTGGTTGCTGTGTAATTTATTATTTGGTTGATCCTCGACCCCCACCTACTTGACTCTGCGCTGTATTTCCTAGGTCCCCAAGGCCAGTCCTTTTATAACACAACTGACAGACTATGCTGTGAGAAACATCTATGTGTAGGCATTTCTGTTAACTCAACATTAATGTTATGAAGCACAAATTCTAACGGTGCTGATCACAATACCGCCGATGTGATCAGCACCTATAGAATAATCACGTTATCCACTATGTAACACTAGCATTTATGGAGATGCTGGCACATAGATGTCCCCATAATATAGTCCATCTGTTGTGTCATAAGAGGGCTTGCCATGGGGGGCTAAGATGTCGAGTGTGGAGCCATGGTAATGGAGGATCACTGGATCAACCAGATAATAAATTATACTACAACTAAGTAAGTGATTTAATAACATATTTAACATTGTGGATTGTTAAATCAGGACATCAGGGTCCCTCAGTATCTGTCCTGGAGGGTTGAGTATTTCCTTTATAGTTCAGATCAACCACAACAATATAAATATGGACAGACACCCGTGGGTGCGAGGTATGGCTTGTTCACCACACCACACACAAAAAATTGCCTTTTTAAATGTCTTTATCATAGTTCTCACTCACCTATATTTTCCTTTTTTTGTCTTTCTTGACTTTTAAACATTCTTTCCATACTGCTTCCTACCATCTTTTACTCTGTCTCATACTTTTGTCTAAAGTACTGACATTTTCCTCTTTAATTTTACAGGTTTGAGCACATGTCCCACATCTACTGGTAGACAAGTTTCTGTATTTAATATTTTCTTTTTATGTAAATACATCTAAAAGAACTTCATATTCTTGGTGATTTTTTCTTTCCTTTTTGTTCTCTTCGGGATCCTCACAGAGGAACCTCTGGATCCGGTAAGTTCAATATTAAAATTGGAATCTGATCCCAGGCCCTGGTAATTAGGCAGAAGTTGGGTAAAGAAGCAAAGAAGCTGTTGCAGCACCAGGGTCAAGGGTGACTCATTTGTTTCTTTGGGTCCCTGATGTGTTTTAGCAGTTCAGCTGTAGAAGCAGCTACTTGGGCTTGCTGTTTGGCCCAAATGCCAGTAAACTCTTCAGAAACGCAATAGAAGCACTTCAGGAAGGGGTTTGTGGGCATTTTGTCCCTGTGGTGAGACTAAGATGATGACCGCATGTAACAAGGGACAATTTATATACATGCTTCTCAATTACTGAGGTGGAGTTTGGGACTTGAACAGACTGGATTGTCAGGGTGGTGGGCATGAGAATTGGGGGTTCTATATATGCATCTATAATCAGGGGAGAGTCACAGTGGCTAGTGACAACTTGCATTATGCCCTGGGCCAGTAAAACTGTGTTGAGATTGAACCTTGCAATGAAAATTGGGACCCTTCATCTAACCTCCCACCAAAATACCCACTGTAGTATAGGACTAAGTGGGTGCTGCACTGCTAAAGTGCCATTTTTCAGATGAGATGCTACACCAAGGTCCAGTCTACCCAACTCTGGTCAGTCTCTAGGTGGAAGTTAAAGATCTCATGATACTTATTGTATGAGCAGGGACTATCCCTGGGACATAGCCCACATTCTTAATAAATAGAGAATAGAGTTAATAAAAGAGATCCAGGTGACCCACTCCCAAGGATGCCTCAATAAATGATCTGATTCAGATCAGTGTGCCTAGTCTGGTCAAAATTACAAATATAAATGTCAGACTGTTATCTGATAGCCGAAGCATGCCTAGAGGGAAGGAGGGGTCCCATGTCATTCAGGGTCTACACTGCAGCTAGGGCCTGAACATCTTGTTCCTTGGTGGTGGTTAGCCTATTTAAGCATGTATGCAAGGTGAGGTTAAAAACTCTCTCATCAGGATGGGTATGGAGGCCTCCCAAAGGTGGGCTATGCTGTGAGAGAGGGCAAGAAAATTTAGAAGTATCTGAATTATGGGTGTAAACATTAACCAAGAGAATTGTGCCCTGTGGAGTGTGGAGTGAGTTTAACCACCTCCCATCATCCTCAAAATTTTAAGTCTGCTGGCTGACTGTCCCATTTCAAGTTTTTTTGAATAATTTTGGTATCCCGGAGATTGACTCAAACCCATGGGGACCCTGCAGAGTACAGTCTCACTACACTCACCAAAGCAAGATGTGCTGCAGAGAGCAGGAGTCACAGCTCCATTAGGTAAGCCTGTTTTAGGGGGCTTACATACAGAACACATCTCCACCTTGCATACCTCTAAACATAGGAACAGAAGTCAAAATGGGACACTTCATCACTTCATAAAGACTGAAATTCAGACTAATGTAGGGTCAGAAATATTGTGCTATACAATTTTCAGTTGCCAGAGAATCAATATTTATTATTAGCCTTTGGCATTCTTAAATATCACAGTATGCAGAATATGACAGCACCTCTTCCCTGAGGACAGAAAGGTCCTGGAGTAAAACATGTGATGCCCCATTACATGTGCAACTGTTGAGAGTTTAGGAAAGAACAATTGTGATTGCTAGAATAAAGGCTATCACTCACATTGTGTAACAGATGAGAGGTGCAGTTATAGGGGTTCTACGCTAACATTAGGCATGTCCCACCTAATTTTGGATGGTTAAGTGATATGGACAAAGGATGCAGTGATAACACATAAGGCATCCTTCATAATAAAGACAGTTGACAAGCATGGAAAAGGTGGCAATGAAAGGAAAAATAATGAATGCCCTTCTAAATGTGGGCAGTTGAGAGCTATTTTCAAAGGGGTACTGTGTTGTAATATGAATGACATCCCTATAAAACTGGACAATTTACTAATCTGAAAAGAGGTCATCTGCATGCTAATAAAGTATGCCTATATTAATGTTGAGCAATTCAGTAACATGTATGGAGCAGTTGTGTGTCTTAAAATCAGGAACATCACTCCTGAAGTAAGATAGCTGAGAGGTATGGACAAAGGATTTTGACTGACATGTGATATCTCATAATTTATGCTTTGTGGATGCAATTATAAACAAGACCGTTTATTAGTCTGAATTATAATAAAGGGGTTGCAAGAAGGGTTGGATGAATTTAAGAAAAATTCTTGGAATTTTGAGAAATATCACTAATATTTTAACCTATTTTTTTAATCAGCTGCCTTTGAACCTCAATGTGTGAAAACTGACATGCTTACCCATGGATTATGGACCTAAAGATGTCCTAGATTGCATAATATTTGGATGTGTAGGTTGGAACTAACACAGTCTCAAACTCTTAGAGTTAATTTCTTTTAAAATATCAAGTTTATTTTGTCAGTATCCTCAGCTGACTACAACTCAGCTGTACTTAATCCAGAGACCTACAAATTGGCCTGCATGCCCATGGGAGAGGCTGGAATCTCCTGACAGATTCCCTAGACATTTTGTTATGTATTATACAGGCGCTCACATTTTGGGCCATGTATTGCTTTTATGAAATGTTGAGAACATTTTCCAGGATTTTAATTTAATTCCAGAATTGATAATGTCCAACATTATCTCAAGGAATGTTATGAATTTATGGTATTTAAATTCCCAATTAAATCTACATTATACTGTCTTCCTAAGATCAATAATGATTTATGCAGCCTACCAGGAAGACCAATAGTTGCTAATAATGGTTCCTTATAGAGCCTGTAGTCAAATGTATAGATGAGCATATTAAGGTAATTGCTGGTGGGTTTCACTTTATTTGAGATACAGGAGACATTTTAACAGCAGTGGAGGACTTGTATGTTGAGAAAAATATTATATAAGCCATTCTTGATGTGCAAGCCTTCTGCTCTAATACACATCATGAGGAGGGATTGGCTGCTTGATGTGAGACTTTGTACAAGAAGACAAATTATAGTCCTGGTATGACTGAGGCTATTTACCATGACCAAGAAAGGGTTAAAATATAATATTTTTATGTTTAACAGTAGAATATTCCACAAATTAAAGACATGGCAAATGGGGTCTCCATGGCTCCTAATTATGCAAATATTTATTTGGCCACGTGGCAATTGTAACATGTTGGGGTGCATAGTTAGGGGAATCTCCTTCAGGCACAGGAGATGATCCTTCCCTGTACAGGTCACTATTCAGACCACAGCTGGAATACTGCATGCAGTACTGGTGTCCATTCCTGAGGAAGGACATCAGATTGCTGGAGGGTTGCAGTGTAGGGCAACAGAGATGATCCAGGGATTGGAGAAGATCGTACGTGGAGAGGCTGGAAGAACTGAACATATAATCCCTGGAGGACAGAAGGGATGGGGGATATGATTGAAACCTTTAAGTACTCAAATGAGTAAACAAGACTAATATGGAAGGGATTCTTTAGATCAGAAGGGAGGGACACGAGAGGGCACCGACTGAGATTGGAGTGGGGGATTCAGGAGGGAAATCTGGAGATGCTTTTTCAAAGAAAGGGTGGTAGACAAGTGGAATACTCTGCTCAAGGAAGTGGTATCATGTAGAATGGTGGGTGGATTTAAAAGGATTGGGACAGAGTGGGGGATTGTAAGAGTGGAGGAGAGGCAGTTGCAAGTTGAGTGGTTAGTTGCACATTCAAGCAGACTCAATAGACTGCAAGGACTGTTTCTGCTGGCATTTCGTATGTTCATATGAAAATAATCCATTTTATAAATCAGTGGATTTATTCTGCTGCTATATTGATGACATTTTATTAGTGTGGAAGGGTACACCAGAGGGACTGCAATAAGTTGTTAAATATCTGAGACTATGAATCCAGATTTGCGTTTCACATTAAACTGGAGCCGGAAATGATCAATTACTTGGATGTGGTGATTATTAAAGTGGAGAATGGTATATACTCTGGTGTACAGAAAGGACACAGAAAATATTCGTTTTCACTCTTTAGATCCAATTACCCATGATATGCCATTGAAAATGTGCATAAAGGGTCAATTTATTAGACTCAATCATAATTGTTCTGACATAGAAGCATATGAGGAGGGGTCTGTATGCTTAGAGATAAATTAAGTATGGATAAAGAAGAGCAGTATATAAATGGTTTGAAAAAAACACTTGTCATGGGATCCCCACCTTGAAAGAATACACACACACCATTCTTATTGGGTGCTCAGTTGTCATCTTTATTAATAACTTTCATCTTTATTACACCCCTTCTTTTACCTCCTTTATACATTCAATGGCCTACGCTTGTGCAACTGTGTTACTTAAGTTCTCCACTTTCACACTTTCTATTCCAGAGGAATTACCACCCTGTAGGGTACTAAAGGCAAAGAACCCTAGAAGAGGGTTCCACCCCTGGAGGTGCTGCAGGATGATTCCCTTGGCTAAAGGTACCTTAGTAAGGATCCTGAGGAGAGAGGTGGTGCCACTGGAGGAGGAGGAGGAGGGAGGATGGTGGAGCAAAGAAGAAGTGCTTCAGAAGGAGGCTGAGAGGAACTGCTTATATAGGTCAGGAAGTGGATTGGATAGCTGCTTCTCCATTGAACCACAGGCCCAGCCTTCCAATTCAATGGCCTATGCAGCCAGTATAGTGTTATGCTTGTGCAACTGTGTTACTTACTTTTTGACCTTTCACATCCTCTGTTCCAGGGGAATACCACCTGCAGGGGTACCAAAGGCAATAAGCCTCAAAGAAGATTCCACCCTAGAGGTGCTGAGGACAATTCCTGTGCTAAAGATACCTTAGAAAAGATCCCCAAAAGAAATGTAGTAGTACAAAGCATGTTAGCAATCAGTAGCTGTGAGTCATAGTAGTAGGTAAGGCATCGGGAAGCTTGATAACGTAATGAGATGCACAGGTTGACAATGGCATGAGTACAATAGGTTAAGCTGGAGATTGAGGGGCTCCTAAGGAGAGAGGGAATGACAAGTAAGGACACCATCCACCTCCATCCAACAGCAGAACCTACCTAAAGGAAGCAGGGAACACTGTGGCTAACTGATGGTTATGAACTGAGGCATGGAGGAGAGAAAAAACCTTGAGGAGGAAACTGTGGGATCCAAGGCCTGGGTCACCTTCCTCCAGTCTTGGGATGTTTATTTTGTGACAGCTCTGCTGCTTCAATTTAGAAATTCATAAAGTGGGGGTATTCCCATTTAGAGGAAAGCTCTTGCTTGATTCCTTTAGCAGGAACACTATGGCAGGTTGCAAGAGTGCTCTGCAACATTGGGGGCACCAAGGCAGGAGGAGGAGGAGGAGAACAATGACTGCTTAGGCACTCACCTGGCCTACTCACCCTAAAACAAACCAGGTGAACCAGAGGCATTCCTTGGGAGAATGCAGTGACAGTGCCTGCTAGTGGAATACTAGAGCCAAAGGAAATCGTTGTAACCACCCATCACAGCTAGTCTTAAATTCTACACCAGGAGCTGACATTGAGTCTTGAACAGCTAAAGCCAGGCCTGGAGTGAGGACATTCCAAGCTGTGGGCCAGGTGAGAAGGTCCCCACCTAAGTCAGGCATACTCAAGATGTGGACATAGAGATGCAGTGTGAGACCATAGGCTGCAGGGAGGCCCTGTGCCAAAATGGTATGGCTGGAGTGCCCCAAAACTGAAGAGGAGCTGAATGAGCATAGATTGCTGGGACCTCATGTAGGTCAGATGGTAGTAGTGGGGCTGAGCATTAAGCAATGGTTGCGTAAGCAAAGAGTCGACCTGCACATAAGTCAGTAAGGCAGAGTAGCAATAGTCAGACCTGCATGTAGGTCTGCAAAACAGAGTAGCAATAGTTGGACCTGCACATAGGTTGGAGGAGAAATTATATGAATAATGGTGCAAGTCTGCCAGGCATTCAAGAAAGCCAATGAAGGTGACAAATACAGTGAGGGTTTTCAGCAGTGGAGGCAGTATTTAGAACATAAAGTAAGTAGCCACATGGGGCCACAACTCCCAACATCTCCAAGTCCCCATCATAGGAAAATAAGAAAGTGATGGAAGGCTCTGAGACCCACATGCAGATAATGAAAATAGTTTACAGCATCAGCAGTAGCTTAACTGACTTCAGAATATAATAGCAGTGCACAAACAGAGAGCTGCATCTGTGTTGAGTAACTATGAGTTGCAAAATTTGATAAGCATAGAATGGAGGAAGGTGCAATGCTCTGAAAGCCGCTATCACCAGGCAGTGCAATGAAACTGCAGCAATGTGGTAGGTAGAATGAGTTGAGAGAGTCTTATTGAGCTGCATAGCTAGGGTTCAGATTGAGCCTGAATCAGGTAAAACCAATTAGGTGTGTAGCATGGAGAGCAGCTATGTGGTGTTAGCTGAAATAGATGATGGCAGCAGCATTGTGAGTAACTGAGAGCAAGTAGCATGAGCTCTGATTAGCACATACTAGAGCTTGGCAACAAAGACCCAAAAGACAAAACCAAAGACACAAACAGAAAAAACAGGGAACAAATAACAGAAAGAAGCATACAGCTGAAGGTAAAATACAAACCAGATGCAGGAGAACAAACACAGAAGTCCAGCACAGACAAGCAGAAACAGCAAGGCGGGGTAGGCCCCAGCCAGCTGCAGAGGACATAGCCTCCATCTGACAAAGAAAAAGTGCTTCAGAAGGAGACTGAGAGGAACTGCTTATATAGGTCAGGAAGTGGAGTGGCTGGCTGCATGTCCATTGAACCACAGGCCCAGTCTTCCAGTTGTATTTACATAACAACACATCAATTTTTCCATGACTTATTATCCACTGTATTCAGATGCACACCCAATCTACTTTTCAGCCCTCTGTAAGTGAACCCAAGGTGCCAACATGTCTCAGTGCACACCCAGTCCGTGTTCTTTCTTTTTATCCCAGCCCATTAACCCTTGGGCCCTTTAATCTTTATTCTGTTCCTTTTCCCACCTCCCCTTCCTTTTTTTCTTCTACTATCCCATCTCCAACTATTGCAGTGTAAGATGGGCTCACCCCAAGTGTAAAACCTTTGTACCATTCTTTCAGAGCCCCACCAACTGTAAGTTAAAAAGATCAAGCCCTATATCTTTAAGGTGTACCCTATCCATCTGATAAAGCCCCAAACACTCCTGAGAAATATCTCTTTGTACAATCACTCATCCCCAATTAAGTAAACATGGTCACTTCCTTTTGTTCAAATGCCTCCAGCCCCATCAGTGGCATTAGTGTTGCATGCTTGCTGCCAGTCCTCCCTGGTACCATTTCAGACCAATCAATTACTATATCTGGCCATCATCTCTTAATCTGTTCTGAATTCCTTGTATTTTCCACATAATATCCACCCACGGCCTGCCTCCCAGATCATTATCCCCAAATGAATGATTAACACATCAGCTTTGGTAGCTTCACTTTGAAGTCTCTAACAAGGGCAACAAATGGGCCCTTCAGCATGTCTTGAGTGCCCTCCAGGCACCTTCACACCTTGCAAATTTAGCCATAGTTGTTTCCCCTACTGCTGCATGTCTCTCTGCTGAATGAATAAAAAATGGCCACAAATCGAAATATTAATCCTCCCATTAAATCCAAATATTTCTCCTCCTGTCAGACAGAATTCAGATTCATTAATTGATTCTGATGTCCACCTACAGACCTGTTTTTCCATTTCTGCAGCTCCCCTTCTGCCATTATCTCAGAAGCATTCCATATCTGAATTGAGTGCAATGAGATCCCATAACATCCTCCATAGACATTTCAGCCCTTCTTCAACATTGTCACCAACTGGTAGCTGGTGACCAGTTCTGCATTACCATGTACCAACAGTGACCCTTCCCTGGCAGTCAGGCCTCCTTGAAATCCCACATGGCTTGTACCAGACACAGCCATCTAATTGCTTGCTTCTTATCATAACTTTGCCCCATGGCCAGCTTGATCCATCTTGGACCTGCTTAGCCACAATTCCAATCTTTCCTCAAACCACTGCACCTCCACTCATAACAAACCTATTTTGCCCCTTCCCCATGGGTGATGACCTCACTAGCCCCTGAACACCTTGAACATCGCAAAAGCACTTCTATGAACAGGTGCACTTATAATGGGAGTGGCAGACCTCCTAATGTCCCCACTAACCTCCCTGAGGCATTCTGAGACTGGGTGCCTACCATTACAACTCCTCCTTTCTGTCCTCTGCCACCTTTGCGCTACCTCAGACCACCAGAGTTTTACATGTCTCCTAACCTCAAGGTGAAACAACCCCACTGCTGCCAGGTGGATCCCCATGGTTGAATTGTCTGCCCCTTCTTTCTACTTTTGCACTATATACCTCATCACCTGTCCTTCCATCACTGGCCCACTAGCTCCATTTTGGCCTACTCTCTGAAAGCCTTAAATGCCCACCAAGAGCCTTCATACACCTTTAACATCCCTGCTGACCAAGAACTCCAAAATAACAGCTGGGCCTCACCACCAATTTCTCATACTTGTTGCAGCACTTCTGTTATTTCAGCCTCTGGCCCAGCTGCAATGCTCCACAACCTGTCCAACTGCAGACAGGAAAGCTATCAGCTACTACATTCCTGACTCCTTCTATGTGTTTCACTCTAAATGACAAATTCAATCTAAGCCCTTGTATTACCAGCTGCCTCAATACCTCATCACTGCCTCCATGAAGGCTGGCTTGCCTATTCAGAACTTCAACTACTGCCTTATTGTCACACTAGAAAACTACATTCCGATTCCTCAACTCCTCCCCATGTACCACTGTCATGACCATATTGGGAAAATCTCTAGACGTGCAATGTCCCATAATAACCTCAATGTTTTCCATTCTTCTGTCCACTTTCCCTGAAATATGCCCCCATCCCATGCCATGCCTCCTGCCGCATCTGTATATACTGTCATTTCAGATCTGTATTGTATACCAATCCACCTGCCAAACCTGACCCCATTGTATTGCTACAGAAATTCCTCACATACTGCCAACTCTCCTCACACCCTTAGATATTTCCACCAATGATGGGGCCTGGTGTCTTTTCATTGCTGTCACCGATCTGAGTGTTAACAAACTACCTGATGCTACTGCTCTGCATGCAAAATTCAAATACCCTAGAAGCTGTTGTATCACCACCAGAGCACCTACATTTTCCTTTCACTGCCCCTAGCAGCTCCAGTAACTTCTGCACCTTCACCTCTGGTAGCCTAACTGAACCTTCTTTAGTGTCTAGCTCTGTTCCAAGAATTCTAAACTGTGACTCTGTCCATCTGTCTTCCTTTCTTCTAACGGCACCCCAATCTAATACACATTTTTGAAACAGGAGTAACATTTTATATAGGAGTAACATTGCCCTTCTTGCCATGCCCTAGAAACAGAAAGTCATCCAAATAATGCACCACTGCCCTATACCTTACTGTTCTCCAAATGCCCACTGCAGCCATATACTAAACATCTTAAAGGTGATATATCCCACCAAACAACCCATCAACAAAGCCTTATCAAAGTAAAATTCCCAACCGAATGTAAACCCCAACAAACTCCCACTCTCTGGCCTGAATGCTGCCTCCATGTCAGTGTTAGCTAACCAACTCCATCCACAGTCCTAATTACCTGCACAGTGTTGTCCAGTGCCACATATGACAATACACACTAGTCGTCACTGCCAAGTTGTTCCCAAACTCCCCATCTGGGCAACACAGATGATGTATCACCCAATAGTCCCCAGGCTGTTTCTAAGTACTAAACCTAAAGGCCATACTCTAAAGTTAGGAAAGGTGGTTCCACGAATGGCCTTCAATTTGCCCGCCTATCTCCTTACCAATTTTTCTTTCCAAATCCTCTCCTTCTCTTTCACTGAACCCAAGTTCTTCATCCACATTGTCTTCCCTGTCATTCATACTGTAAACTAAACCCATCTCATAATTCCTCCTCAATAATCTGGCTGCACTTGTCTCCAGGGTACCCTTCCAGCCATCACCCCAGCACATCTACCTTAATCGCTTAATCAGGGTCCTGGCCATCCCAACCCCATCATATTCCCTTTCATGTGACCCTTTCTGAACATTTCCATCCCCAGGCCAAAGCCCCTACCTTAGACCTCTGTCCCAACCAGCTCCCCTGGGAGTCCTATACCTCCCAAAAGGGCTACTCTCCCATGGGTTACCCCCAAACTTGTCCTCCCCTGGCACTGGGCCATTGGGTGGCCCAGTGTATTTAGAACAGGCGGTTTGAATCTACAATTCGCCCATGTGCACTGAGCCCTGTTGTAGCTCCAACAGAAATTGTATTGATTGTGCCTTCTCTTTTCCCTCTTCACTGACTCCTGCTGCCTGTACTATCATGGTCTCAAACCATATATCTATATGTCTGATGTTTCACCAGACAACCCCATGTGATGCTATCCTCTGATGACATTTTCATCTTACTGTAACCGACGATGCCCCCCAAGCATCTTGTATGCATTGTGTAGAATCAATGAATATGTCAACAATGGGGTTGCTAATGACATCATCTTCTGCAGCAATATTGCACTAAAGTATGTAAACCCTATCAGCTACACCTCCATGTTTTTCCTCTCAAACCCTTTCTATCCAGAGTTTTCCCAGTCTGTCTAATGCCACTGCCATCTCTTTTCTTCCTATCCTTTCCTTCTTTTCATATATCTTTGCTGCCTCCTTGTCCACTAAGGCAAAGAGATCACTATATTCTCCTTTCCATAATTTTTCTTTCAGTGCCTGGGACATGATACGCCAGCATATCCCCAGGGTCCTTACTTCACCACTGGCCTTCCCCTCTCCTTCCATCCCCTTACTTTTACTTGTTATCTGCCCAACATCCTCCTTTCCATGAAGTCCTGTAAAACTTCTGTAATTCCCTAAACCATGCTCCTGTTTCCAATTATCTCATCAACATATTCTCTCAGACTCCTTCAAGCATCAGATCAACCATGTCCTTCTTACTCTTGGGACCTTCTCCACTCTTGCCCCCTACTCAATGTTATCTTCTTCAACTCTCCTGCTCCTGACGCCTTCCTCTTGCCTCCTTTCTTCTTTGGTTCCTCCTTATCCTTGGCCACTTCTAAGATTGCTTGCATCTCCTTCATCATAACCATTGCTTGCTGGACCATGTCCTCCTTTGGGATTTTTTCTGGGAGCCATATCTATCACTACAAACAAAAATACCACATAGGCCGCTTATCACTTTCTTTGTTTTTTTTGATACTGTACACCCCATGGCATTTTTTCTCCCATCTGTAATTAACTAACCCCCACTGCCCACCTGTCCTCTTTTTTATTTTTGATTACCCTTGTTGCATCTTATATACCTTACATTGTATATTTTTTTTCTTTGTGATGACTGCCCTGCTGCTCTTCCTCCCCCTTGTTTGGCCTAGGGACATCCTCTCACACCATTTGCTAACATATGCCTCCTGGCTCTTATAAGATGGTGTCCACCATATGGATCTGCCTTCCAGGCCATATTAACAGTGCTGTAATTTGTTTTCATCTCCAACATGTCATCCATCCTATACCTGTGTTCCTACACAAAATGGCAGCCACCTCCTTCTCCCTTCAAAGATGGCATCCCACCACATGGCTCTGCCTCCAAAGCCCCATCAACATGGCATCTGCCACATGGTGCTGTACTTCACCATCCAATTAAATGGCATCCCAGCCTATGCTTCTGTTCACTCACCAAATGGCGCACCCTGCGTGATTCCATTCCCCATCACACCCACAATGATGTCCCACACATGGCCCAATAATTTCATCCATCCTTCACTACTGGTCTGTCTAAACAACTTCCCAATGAACTCTGGAATAACCACTCGGCCAAGGCTTTCCCATGCTGCCTCTCTGTGGGCGCCTTCCTACCTGTTTTCTTTCTTTATTATTTTTTGTATGTACCAATGTCTCCTACTGACAAGGAGGTACAACCATACCAACAACTGCATGCCTTTTCTTGGGATGCCTAAATGCAAGGCCCTCACTGAGAGAATTTGAACCAATCTGGCCACCTCCCCTGTAAGCCATCAGTCTGCCAGATTTTTCGTTACACAGTTTCTATCTTTGCTTTTTAGTCCCTTTGTGGAACTGGATGAGTCTGCTGCTGTCCAGTGCCACATTCCTTGCTGCTTATTGTAGCCCATTCTCTGATCTGCTTTCTCCTTCCCTCATTCCCTTCCCTGGTCTATGAGCAGGGCAGATTCTGCCCATACCATGACTCTACTGCCTACAGCTTCATCTCCCTCAACTCCTAATAACTGGTGTATGTTGTCTTTGTACAGTCAACTGCAGATTACCTCTAACTTGTACCTCTTACAATATTGCATCCCCGCATCTTTTGTGCCTTAACGATTTCATTGCCTGGTGGCTTGGGATGCTGCTGCTAAATGAAAGGCTGGGGCAGCACTAGCTTTCCTGAGCTGCCCAGCACACGGAGGCCACCTTGCATAAAAACTTTTTAACTCTGCTAACAAATGCCACCACTTCCACCAGTTCAGATGTGCCCATTTCTGAACCTTGCTAGTATTTCTAATTAATTAATAACAACTTCAGCAGGTACTATATCTGTAAGCCTAATGCCTTTAACAGAAAAAATTGCAACAAAAGTCAGTAATGACATAATCCCATTTCAACGCTCTGCAATGTTTTCAAAGTCCTGCAAACTTCCAAGTCTGATAACCAATGTGCTAAAGGATGTCCTTTCCAAACTCCACTAGCAAAGAAGAAGGGATAGCCTACCCTCACTCCTTTTAACCCCTGCAATTCCTGAGCTTTCCTTTATCCAGTCCAACCTTTCACCTCACCTCCCTCCTGTGCTAACCTTATTCCAAGTACTCCTCCTGACATGGATTACTGTACTTCCTCTTCTACCCCCACCTCCCTGTCCTCCTCTCTCCACCCTCCCTCTACTTCCTGTCAGACTAACCTTCAAGGTCAGGTGACCCTGACAACAGAGGTTGCCTTTTATGCAGGCAACTCATTTTAATTACATAATAGTTTTAACAATGAACATAGAGATAATAATCATGACACTGTAACTGGAAGGGAGCACAGTTTCACCTAAATTTTGTGAAAACATATACACCCTAGTCATATCTGGTACAAAACATTATTCAAAGTAATTGCCACATCTTACAATTAGAGCCAAAACTTATGAAATATATGGATCACTTACACCATATGACATATAGGAGTAGTTCATTTTGTGATGGTTCCTGTTCTTTCTCCTGTGCTGCCCTTGTATGATTTGAGAGGTATGGGCAAAGGAGTTTTGAGTGACATGTGATGCATCTCGTAATTTATGGTTTTTAGGATGCAATTATTAGCAAGAGTCTTTATCAGTCTGAATTATAAACAAAAGGGTTGCAAGAAGGGCTGGGTGAATTTCACAGAAAGTCTTGCATTCTTTTCTGTTCAAAATGGTGCAGGGTCTGCACCAGAAGCAAAACAAAGAGAGTCTAAAGGAGCTTAATATGTATACTCTTGAGGAAGGAGGGGGACATGATAGAAACTTTCAAGTACCTCAAGGGAATCATCCAAGTCCAAGAGGGTAGCATCTTTCAGAAAAAGAGATGCAAGAACAAGGGGGTACAATTTGAAGATGTGAGGAGGCAGCTCTAGGGCAACGTGAGGAAGTATTTTTCAAAGAGAAGGTAGTGGACACATGGAACAGCCTTCCTAAGGATGTTGTGGTGTCAAAACAGTGGGGAATTCAAGAATACACGGGACAGACATAAAGCAATTCTAGTGAGGGGTAGGAGGAAGTAGGCTGTTGGTTAACTAGGATCTGCAGCTTATCCAATGGGTAGGGAAATGAGCAGACTGGTGGGCCAAACGGTCCCTATCTGCATCAAAGTCAATGTTTCTATGTTTCTATTTTGAGACATATCACCAATATTGTAAGCTGTTTTAACTCGCTGCCTCTGAATCTAGATATGTGAAACTGACATGCTAACCCATGGATAATGCATCTAAAAATGTGCTAATTTGAATGATATTTGGGTATGTAGTCTAGAACTAATAGAGGTTCAGACTCTTACAGTTTTTTTCTTTTAAAATATCAAATATTATTTTATTAATATCCTAGTTGGTTACAACTCAGCTGTGTCTAAACCAGAAACCAACTAATTAGTGTGCTCACGCATGGAATAGGCTGGAATCTCTGACAAATTCCCAGACATTTAGTTATGTACTGTGCAGGGACTGACATACAGGCTGTTTATTTTTATAAATTTTGAGAACTTTTTCCCAATATTTTCATCTGGTTATAACTGAGCCATCCTGTAGTTAGAGATCTGCAGATTGGAAGGCCCAGCCATACAGTGCAAATCCCTGATCAGTTGCAGACATTCAGTTTGGTGCTGCTAAATTTACAGGTGGTTTAAAACCTGGCTATTTATTTCTTTTGAACGTTTTGTGATAATCCCTGAAATATTTTGCTGCTCATAATTCAGCAGCCTATACAATTAGATACCAGAAAACAATCAATGCTTGGTGTTTTTGACAGCATCCTGGCAACTGCTAAATGTGTCTACATTTGGTTAAATTTGGTTTTATGTTATGGTGGGTGCATAATTTCATAGTTTACATTTTGCTGAAATGTGAACATTTCCCAATATTGGATTCTTAGAAATCCAGTGAAACAAACAAAAGCATCCAGTGCACTCTGCCCTTTCATAAATCTGAGAAGTTACAATTTCTTTCTGCCTAAAATGGTTATTTTCTTACTTTTATCTCCATGTAAAACACGTTCTTTTAGTCTTCATTTTGGAATTCCATGAGAGCATACTAAACTACTAGATGCCAAGGTGGGACCTCAGAGTTTGGTGCTAACTGTGAAATGCTGCAATGGTTACTCTTATATAGTTTGTATTGCCTAAACTGGCTCCTTTAAAGAAAAGTGTTTCCACTGAGGTAATTTGCAGGTAATCACAGGCAGCATGCCACAGGAGTACCACACAACCAGTAGTACCCTCATCGGAAATGTGATTTAAACTTTGGGAATAAAACAATGGTAGAACTAAACTGTAAGGTTTCCAACTTGATGTCTACTATTTTTCTTGCACATGAAACAAGTACTTACACTTAAATGATTAAAGCTTAATACAGCTGATTAATATTAGGTGTGGATCAAGGACATTTTACTTCTGCCATATTTGTTGATTTTGCTAAAGCTTTTGACATTGTGGTGTATACTTTCCTTCTAGGCAAACTTAAAGCTGTGGGCCTCTCTGACTCTTCTGTCAATTAAGGTAGGTCTCAAGCTGTCCGGATAGGTAAATCCATTTCATTTCCATTTCCGTCAGCTTAGGTGTCCCTCAAGGGTCTGTCCTTGGTCCTATTCTCTTTTAATGCTCTTAAATGACCTTCCCAATGTCTGTTCCTCTGTGTCCATTCACATGTATGCTGAAGACACAGTTCTCTTTGCTTCTGGCTCTCTTCCCACAGCCTTACCTCTCAGCTTTATTTGGATTTTGACAACATTCAGTGTTGGCTCAGGTCTAATCATTTATCCCTTAATGGAAAAAGTCTCCATGACTATTGGCACCCATCAAAGGCTTGCTAAACTTACTTATCTCCCACTATTTAATACCCTTGATGGTGCTAAGATCGATGGTGTCTCCTCCTTTAAGTACCTTGGGGTCTGTCTCAACCAGCGTCTTGATTTCTCAGTACATATTGATTCAATACATCTTACATTTCATCCTAAGCTTGGTGCATTGTACAGGAATAAAGCAAACATTCTGCTTCCTCAATGTTCAGAAACTGTATTAAAAATGATTCTTCCTTGGCCTGGTGGTGCTGAGGGCTGAGGCACTGGATGCCTTACTCGCACCATGCTGGCGACCTGTGTTCAGGAACGAGCATGAACTGCCGGGGTCGGCCGGGAAGGGAAGGATTGAGCACCCAAAGGCTGATCTCCTTCTCTGGGGGTCAACCTGCAAGCTCCCACCGCAATACTGCCTCCTGGGGAGCTCGGGAGGTAGGTTCTGTGAGAGAGGTAGCAGCGTGGGTTCTGGGACAGACATCAGCAGAGGGGAGGAGCAGGAGGTGCATCTCATCATGCCCCCTTGCTCATTGGCCCTCATTGCATGCCAGCGCTGAGGGAAGAAAAACAGAGGAAAATCACCCTCTCCTCACCTAGGTGACAACTCCCCACTGCGTGCCCTGAGATCATAGGGCAGACTGCGCTGCACAGTGTCCACAATCAATGCTCGGGAGTAGGGGCTCCTTCTACCTACCAGGGGGTAATCCGCAATCAAGGATAAATATGGACCAGGTGCTCACGGGCAGACTCCAGTGTGAAGAAGGATAGCGCAACAGAGGAAGTCCAATTGAGTGGTGAGAGGGGGCAGTAGGAGGGATAAATACTATGTAAAAAAAAAGATTCTTCCTATCTTTGACTACTGTAATTTAGTCTACAGTGGTGCCCTTACATCCTCCCTTGCCAGACTGGACCTTTTTCACTCCTTTTGTCTCTTTGCTTCAGCCTGTCCCCTCTTACTCACTTTACTGAGCCCTCTGTCTCCCCTCTATTAATGCTAGACACCTTTCCCATCCCAGGTGAATTGATAAATCAGCAATCATGATTTCTGAAAATCAGTCATAACTGATTATTGTTAATAATCATATGTTACCATAAGATCATCAAAGGAGTTCATGTTCTAAGATCATCATCTAGATCATGAGTTAATTATCAAACATGCATTTTCAAATCACCAAGTGATGATTATTGATTATTTTTGTCAGCTTAAATCAGCATGATGGTCGATGATCTGTGGATGACCAAATGATGATCATTAATGATTATATTATTTAAGTTGTATAAGATTGCAAGTCACCGACGTAATAAAGTTTTATTCGTTAATTGTGAAAATATAAATGTCACATATCAGCAAAGACTAATTATGAATTATAATGTAAATCACGTGAAGTCAAGTTTTAATCACATTAGGAAGAGTACATGCAATGTCTTGTATAGGATACATATTGATTCCAAGTGTCATGAGTTTCATCCCGGTACTTGGAGAGTGTTTTGAGAATGGTAGACATCATTCTTTCACATTGTAAATTGCATTGTTGATGATAACTGGTTGTGGAGTCTTTCTGATGTCAAGAAGTTTGCATGTTTCTTACTAACAGTTGAAAGGTAGTTAGCGTCTCTGTCTGAATGCAGTTATGAGGGGTACTGTGACAACAAATGACAGTGTTTAGGAAAGCATTTACTACTGTGGCAGTTTGATGTCTTTTAGGGATTAGTTCCAAATACTTTGTAAGGTAGTCCACAAAACAAAAATGTATTTGTTGCCAGAGTCAGAGCATGTAGGTAAAGGACCAAAAATGTCTGTGCTGACTCTTTGAAATGGTTCTGTGTCAACAGGCATCAGAATTATGTGTGTCTTTGTCAGTTTGGCAGGAGACTTTCTTTGGTAGCAGGGCTGGCAGGATTTAACAAATTGGATAATGTCCTTGTTCTTGTGAGGCCAGAAGAAGTGAAACCTTGTCTTTTGAGAGTTCTATGGATTCCAATATGACTCCAGAAAGTGAGAGGCATGAGTGGAGAAAAGAGCTTGGTTGATTAGATAGGCTGGCACAACTAACTGTACATGAGTTCTATCTGTGCGATGGTCCTTACCTCCATTTGTCCAAATGTGAAAAGCATGCCGTCATTGAAAAGTATTGTGAAGCAAAGAAAAGTATATCCTGGAAATGTTACTTTTGTTGCGTGTAAGGTTCCAGACACTAAGTACATGATTATGTCGGCAAATTGAGGATCAGTTCTTTGTTGTGTTTTGACCATCGCCAGAGAGATATCTGAAGTAGAGGAGGTGAGAAGATATTCGCTGCTTGCTGAGGACTTTGTTTTTCTGTAGAAGCAGGTGGCAGTAAGGTAACTTGAGGTGCTGTTGGAATGTCCAGAAGGGAGCACATCTGTGGCATGGAAAGGAAGAGCTTGTAAACAGGATTCTTCATCTGTTGAGGATGATGTGGAGGGAAACTGTCTCCAGCTTACACCATCGGCATTAGAGTGAACTCGACCTGGCCTATACTGAATTATAAAGTTATAGAACTGCAGCATGGCAATACATCGGGTGAACTTGGCACCAGCTCCTTCATTTTGAATATCCCTCTGAGGCAGAGTGATCAACGATAGCTGTAAAGGAGGAGGAGGAGGTGCACAGGTAATAGTCAGATTCCTTTATGGCAAATACCATGGCTGGACATTCTGTTTCTGTGATGCTATAGTTTTGTTTAGCTGAGGAAAGGAGCACCTACATAGGAAACCACTCATTCTGTTCCATCTTGTATTTGACATAGCACAGCACCCACTACAAGAAACTAGCATCTCAGTAGAGTTTGAAGGGTTGGTCGAACCTAGGTAGGCCAGTGCTGGAGAGATTAGTTTTTCTTTCAAGGTTTCAAAGTCCTCTTTGCACCTGAAGTCCATGTTTATTCACATCCCTGCTTGGTGAGGGTGTACAGTGGAGCTGCAATCTTGGCAAAGTTGCAAATGAACTTTCATTTGTATCCAGACAAACCCAGGAAAGCTCTAAGGTGTTTGAGATTGTTAGGTTCTGGATATTCTTTGACAACTGAGTGCTTGTCTGGGTCTGCAGAGATGTCTTGAGAATGAACAACATGTCCCAGGTAATGAACTTGATGCTGTGCAGAACAACACTTCTCTGGGCAGGCCTGGATGCTACAGGAATCATTAACAAAACACACTGAATATAATCAAGGTCATATTGAAATTATCCTTACATTAGCAGAATATGTACTATGTGCAATGCTTTCAAGTTTGAACACGATTTTTATGTCCCAGTTAAAGGTATAGCTATGGGCTGCCTTTGCCCTCTTATGGCAATATCTATATGGCTAAGTGAGCAAGACACTATCTGTGACAGAAATATAAATCCATTCTATGAGTACATGGGTCTTTGTGGACACTACATAGATGATCTCATCTTGGTATGGAAAAACAAGAACGGAGTTAGATCAATTTGTGGCATACCTGGAAGCCAGTAATAATAACTTGAAATTTTCCATTTCAGGGATCAATGTACCATAGATTTTCTGGATTTGAGAATTGTCAAAGATGGAGCAGCAGAGATGGGAATACATACAAGATTGTTTAGGAAAGAAATGGACAGAAACACCATTTTACATTTTAACAGTTGTCATCCAAGACATGTAGTAGAGAATGTGCCTTATAGCCAATATATGAGACTTAAAAGGAACTGTTCTAATAAGCAGACGTATGAAGAAGGGGCTAGACGATGACAGAGAATTTTAAAAATAGAGGCTACCCAGAGAATAAACTTTGGAATGTAAAGACAAAGTACAAAGGATCCTGAGAGAACAGTTGTTAAATCCTGGAACTGATAAGCAGATACAGAAATCAAGCAAAGAACAGTTTAAAATGAACTTTATTACAACTTTTCCCTCAGTCTTATGAGATAATGAAAATTATTCATAAGCATTGGCACATATTGCAGCTGGATCCGATATTGGATAGTTGGACTAAAAATTTCCCTGTGATTACTTATAAGAGGGAAGAAATATAAGGGATAGACTAGTAAGAAGTTATATCCCCAGTAAGGAAATAAATAAGACAAGTTTGCCATGGGCGTCTTTCAAATGTAATCATTGCATATTTTGTGTACATCTACAAACAGGGAAACATTTTCAGAATGACAGTCAGACGACTAAATTGTTTTATATCAGACATTTTATAGACTGCAATTCTAACTATGTTATATGCAAGGCAACTTGTCAATGCAAGAGTATACATATTGGAAGAACTACTAGGAAATGAAAACTTAGAATTGGTGAGCATTTAAGGGCTATAGAAAAAGAAGATCCAACTAATGCCCTAGCACAACATGTAATGGAACAGAGGAAGCAACATATTTTTAAATTCCAAGGTAGAGATAAAGCTCCAGTCTTTTCCAGAGGAGGTGACAGAGATAATACCCTGTTAAAAAGGAAACCTATTATCAATATGTCCTGGGAGCTTTTAAAAGAGAGCAGAGAGGACTGAATGATAAATTTCAATTAAAACCATATTTAAGTAAATAATGGCTGCAGTTTGGATATTTTAATTAGTGTGTCTGGTACATGTATAAGCATAAGGCATATGTAGTCTGACATTTTATATTAAGTGTTGTTGCAACAAGCTATTAGATGCTATCAAAAGAAACATGTTAATAAAGATAAATATTATATGTGTCTAATATTAGATATATATATATATCTTTATTAAAAACATTTTATTAGCATTATTAGGATTTCTATGTACATAGTTTCTTTGCATATAGTTAGTTTTGGATTTGTAATATCGTCTAGGTATGTGTATGAATGTAATTTTAGATAATAAAGATGAGCAGTGTGCACTTAGGTAATTGTTATATGCACATGTTTGAATCCCACCACTTTTACATTTTGATGTTATAAATGAATTATTTCTGTCCTTAGAAATTGTTAGGAGTGTAAGTAATGTTATAAATCATATAAGAAAGTATGATTATATGTAGTGTTTCACTATATATATATATATATATATATATATATATATATATAAAATTAAGAGGCATTGTCCTTTTAAAACTACCCTATTTAAGGCAATGAGCAGCACATGTGCAATTAAGCCTTGAGAAGGAGTTCAGTGGAACTCGAAAACATTTGGCTGTTGGTAGCAGTGTTATGGCTCCTGTTTTTGTGCAATAAATGATTTTGAATCAGACATTCAAGAGTTTGGGATGAATACTTTACTTGCACTGGTATTAGCATAAATTAGCTACATTAGTATTGAGCTGTTAAAGGGGTGCAGCTAGCATTAGCCCCATACTTAAACTGTACTCCACAATATATATTTATTCATAAAAGCATGAAGAACAGGTGGCTAATGGGATTCTACAGCTGAGCCAGCAATAATGACCTTGTTATCTACTCAACAACAGCATCAGCACGAGATTAGCCAACACTAAAGACTACACTCAGTCATAGGATGAAAGTTAAAAGATGCCTTGGCAAAGCACTTACATGCAAAATCTTTATGGATCAGCTGTGAGGAGTCGTGATACTTTTTAAGCCATCAATACGTTTCTTAACTCTCATCCTATGACAGAGTGTGATCTTTGTAGTACTGTCTGTCTGAGTCTTGCTGTTGTTTGGTAATGGGTGTTTATTTATTTGAAAACTGGCAACCAGGAAAGGCACACTAAGCCAAGGTTAATTTCAATTGTGACCCGGGTACAAAGTAACAATAAAGAGTAACAGATACAATAGTGATACACTGAAATAATGCTATCATGAAACTGGAACAAGAAATAAATGGGCACAATGTACAAGAATACTGTGCAACAGTGCAGTGCTAAGGCAATTCCAGTTATGAACAGAGGAATAATTACACAGGACTGTACATAAGGTGCTCATTAGAAAGCAATGCCAGTTAAATTCCATATTTATTGGGGTATGGACAGAGAAGTTCTGAGTTGTAAAATAAAGGTGCCCCAACCTGGGACAGTTGAGAGGGACAGATAGAGCAGTTCTGCTGATAAAATGTTGACTGCCCCTCCAAATATGGGAATGCTGAGAGGTATGGACAGAGAGGGTATGAGTAGTAAAATGAAGGATGCACCTTCCTTTGTGGGACGGTCAAGAGGTATATATAAAGAGAAGTTCTGACAGGTAAAATGATAAATGTCTCTCCTAATGTCAGATACTAGAATGGTAAAGATGGACAGACTTTGAATGGCTAAAATAAGGATGTCTCTTATAATGCAGGACAGCTGAAAGGTGCTATTTATAATAAGCCCTATGCATGAAGGTGCAGAGTGGGTATGCACCACTGAACCCTGGTGCATAGTCCACTCCACACCCACCCAAGCCCCTGCACCCTGCACAGCATTCACTACTGGACGCCAGCCTCCGCACTGGATTCCCAGTGTGTGAATATACGTTCAGGGGATGGACTGGGGAGGCACAGGAGCATGCCGGTACTCTGTGGGATACACAAAAGTGCAGAGTGCCAGGTGCAAGTGTTGGTGCCTCTGCCACATTGGGGCAACTGTAAAGGTGAGGGGGCAGTTATGTGACCCCCAAGAATGACAGCCATGGGCTGTGGCTGTGAGGCAGGGACATGTGCACCCCACCAAGGATGCCCCAACATGTGGGGCACACTGGGGACCACAGGTGGTCATCTGGGTACCCACCCCCACACCACATGTGGCTCTCTATGTACTGGCACCTTACCCAGCATACGGGTGCAGGCGATCCACAGTGGGATCTGGGTCAGGCAGCTGATTGGCCGCCCACCCAGATCAGCAGCTATGCACTCAACTTCCCCACAGGCCTGAGCACCAGGGGCCAGGTCATACATGAGTCATGCAGTGGCCACATTTGTGAATGTGGCTGTGGATCTCCCTCATGTACAGAGCTGTGCTGGTGGGGTATGCACCACAGGTATGATTACCTGCCCCTTCATGTGTAGGGGCCATTATGACTAAAGCACGTTGTAAAATGGGAACAACAATATTAACTTTGAGCCTGATGACATTCATCAGCCCTAAAAGATTTTACTATAGTATATAGACAGTCTTCTTTAGAATAAAGATGACTATAATATGAATATAGTTACATTTAGTATAAAAATAATAGTAGATAAACTACACTTCAAAGATCAAGTGAAATTTAAAATAATGGTAGGTTTATGTTTACTGGTACCATATAATAGAGATACACACTGCATTCAGTAAGCTAATTCCTCAGACGTATCTAGGGGTTGAAACATCATGCTTTGTCAGTAAGGCTCCTTTCCTGCTTTCTGAGTCTCACAATAATGTGATGATATTATTTTAATTCTTAGACTTTAATTACTTCTACAGCTGTCCTATATATATATATCAAAAACACATTTTCATTAAGAAACAATATAAATTTAAAGTGATTCATGTTTTCATGTTTATATAACAAGATGTTAAATGTACCTGCTTTGACTTGAGGAAAAGCATCCCACAGAATACTGTCTGAGCACTCAGTACAGAGACTGCAGTGTCAATAGCACAATTCCATTGTACACTTTAACATCAAGTTTTGTGACCAATCATATTTTTTCATCAATAAAGTCAGTAGTGAAAACAGCAAAAGAATCTTTTATATACCTGTTGATCCCTAATATGTTTGTAAAGTCCTTCCTTGTGCTATAATAATGTTGAAGAGTAAAACTTGAGTTAATTTGTGTTGCTTCCTCTCTACCTTTGAATTGTTCCAAGAAAACACTTATTTACATAATGGACCTAGTAACTGTATCCACAATCATTTAAGAGCAACGTTTTGACTACAGAATCAGAGAAATGAAATTTACAGTTGTATTAACCCATAGTATTAAGAGTGAAACAAAGTCTTGTATTGATATGTGATACCAGCTGTGTTCATCACACCCTCAATTATTATTTGTAATTTATAGATGTACTTTACTTAATCAGGTAAATGTATTCCTTTTTTTCTTTTACTTTCTTTTATTTAATAACAATTTAAAAAGTACGGAACTTCACCAAACAAAACAGTGGAACTTTCTATTAATTAATTTTATTTATTTTATTTTTTTTATTTTATTACAACTAGGATTACAAGTACCTTTGAGTCAGGCTCTTTTACAAAGGTTCCACGTCAGAGAACAAACACAATACAAGTTACAGAAATAGGAACAAAACAATAAATAGGTCAGCATATTGGGTTACAATTGTAGATCAATACAATAGCTATAATAAGTAGAATGTATACATGGGAGCACAGAGTAACAAAGGAATGAGTAGGAGGGAGGTGGAAGATGAAGATAAATGTGAGGAATGAAGTTAGAGAGGGCAGGAATTGCAGCAAAGGGCATGGTCATCAACTGGGAGCAGGCTGAAACTAGTCAACAAAAGGGAAAGATCATTGAGGGCTCAGAAGAGTTGGGGGTGAAGGGGAGAGTCAGGAGTGGTGAAAGAAAGAAGAAATAAAAAGTAACAGAGGAAAAGGAGGGGTGGAGATGTGGTAGGTGATAGTTGAGGGAACAAAAATGAGAGGGCTGAGGAGATTATAGGTAGCATCCATAGGTGCTAGAGTTAGTAAGGTGGAGGTGAAGTTTATGTTTGAAAGAGCCAAGGGTGGTAGTGGAGGAGATGCCAGGATTGAGTGCATTGAACCAACTAGGCGTTATGAAGGCAAAGGATCTTTGGCCCCAAGAGATGTGACGCATGGGAACCTGAAGGAGCTGGTATTCAGAGCCCCTGGTGTTACGTGGCTTTTAGTCTAGAGCTAAGCAGTGCTTGGACTCCCAGTAGGCGAGGCCCATGGTAACTTTCTTTGCCACAATGCAGGTTTGGTGTTTTATACGATTTGCAAGTTGAAGCCAGATCGGGCATACAGGTCACATGTATGAGTAAGACGATGAGCACCAGAGATAAGCCTGCAGGCCTTGTTAAGTGATGTTGAAATTCATCTCAGGGCAGTGGCAGAGGCAGAGCCATAGTTTATAAGACTATAATCAATGATGGAGACCACCGAGCTTTGGATGGCAATCTTCAATGCATCTGCAGTAAGGTGTTGTCTATGTCAGTAAAGTAGGCCTAGGCACATATTTGTTGATTTGGCAACATTGTCTATGTGTGCCCCATAGGAGAGATTTGAGTCCAGAGATAACCCTAGGTATTTGAACGACTGCAATTTCTCAAGGGTGTGTCCATTGCTGGTAGAGATAGCTAGGGGTGAGATCTATGCCTGTTTTGAGAGCTGTTAAAGAGCATTTCTTTTTTTTTTATGATTGAGGACAAGCTTATGATGAATGAACCAGTTTTCCACTGTAGCAAAGCCTTGCTGAAGATTGGTCTGCAGGAGCACAGGGTCCTTTGAGAGGAGAAGATAACAGCGTCATCAGCATAGAGGATAATCTGTTCAGTGCAAGATTTCGGAGCATGTTAAGAAAAAGACTGAAGAGTAATGGACCCAAGATGGATCCCTGAGGGACTCCATATTGGACCAGTCTGAGGGAAGAGTGTCCCAGCAATTTTGACTCATTGAGATCTGTTTTGCTGATAGCTGTTGAACCATGAGACAGTGTCAGGAGAGAGTCCAATGCTGGAGTTGTTGGATCAGCAGACGATGGTGGACTGTGTCTAAGGCCTTGGTCAGATCTACAAACACTGCCCCAGTTAAGTGACCCATATCCAATGTGCCATGCAGTGCTCCAGTGAATGACAAATACTTCTCAAAAATAGTGATATAGATTGTTGTTATACACAGTTCAATTCCTGGTCCTACCACCCCATCCCAACCCAATTGTTTCCTTGGAAAATAACGGTAGAGTACAGTAAATGGAAGAGCCATGAAATTTCAAAACTCATGAATTAATAAGAAAACACCTTGTGTAGCAGTTGCAGTTAACAAACTCTACATGATATACAAGTCCTTTGAAATTATTTAGTTAAATTAAGTATCAGATGATAGATCCTTCCCATTTATTATAAAATTGGACAATATTGTTGTGAAATAAATAGATCAGTCTGGTAATCTGTATATTAAGTAGAATATTGGATATCCATTCTCTTAAATGTATTATCTCTTTATCTAGCCAATGTCTAGCTATCAATTGTTTTGTAGAAATAACCTATCATAGAAATGGTAGCTTTATTACTCAAACCCTCAATCTGACTAAAATTTCCTAGAATACAGGTCTCAAATTTAGAAGTATAACATAAAGAAAGTTTTTTAACAAACTCTGATTTAACTAAATTCCAAATTTGCTGGGACTGGGGACAATCCCAAAACATATGTCTAATAGTTCCTTCACCTGAATTGCATTTAATGCAGCCATCAGATTCCAAAAATCTAAACTTGAAATGTTTTGAGGAGTCAAATAGGCATTGTGAAGGAGTTTATATTGAAATAGCTTTAAATTATCTAGAGGTATGTAGTGATATATATATATATATATATATATATATATATATATATATATATATATGTATATTTCCATAAAATAGACCAATTTAAGGGTTTAGATCTAATTTCTCTGCTCCAGTAAGTAGGGATAATAGGGTCTGAGTTAAACTTGGAGGTTAATAAAATTAATAAAGATTAAAGATAGGATGGGGTTTAAAACTACTAAAGGTCATATCCTTCAGCACATCACGGAGGTATAGCTCAATGGGTACTGCCCAATTGCGCTTTTAGGGCTGTTTAGTTAAATGCATTCCCTTCCATACCACACAATATATGCTCTTGAAATCGGTGTAGTGTTTTGAAAAGGGACACTGTGAGACCTCAAGTAGAATGACACAGGTCACAAATGACAACATCAACTCTGATGTCAGAATGAGGATAGAATGGGACTATGATGAGGGCGCAGTAGTAAGGGATACTGGGTTAGTCCTGAATGACTGTGGCAACAGTATTCTCCTTCTCCGCATATTATATTAACATAATATTAAGCACTTTGAGTAAAACCTCAGTGTAGTACAGTAGCATTTAGTATTGGGACTTTCACGCTAGAAAATGATGCCAGCTGCTTGGCAGAATTTGGCATCATGCTGCTGATCAAACAGCAAGTAGGCCAGTTTTTTCCCAACCAATTGGCCTGGCAACCCACTTCATGCAACATGAGGACATGCCTGATGAAGCTCTTGTCCTCTGCAGTACATTGGTGCTCAACTAAGTGCTCCATTACTGTAGGACTGCTGTTCTAAATTCAGTGGTAACTATCAGGGAGAATCAGAATCCAGACAAGAATTATCACATGCATTAAGTTATACAGCTGTGATGGTATCATGGCACTGCAGTAACTGCAAATACTGGAGTGGGTCCAATGGCTGGTGGGCTATTTGATGAATGTGTAATTATTTTATTGGGCTCTATCCAGCTCTCTTCCTGGTTCTCTTATTCCAACATTAATGGCCGAATGAGGGATAAGATTATCTGTCCACCATTGTGATCTGTCACCAAGTCAGCTCAATCACTTACAAAATCTGATCATCTACATAAATGGTAACCACTTTGCTATAGTCTAGGCTTTGGATCTTTAGCTATACAAGTTGTCAGATAAAATGTATACATTGTACAGCTTCTCATCTATGTACATTTCTAACATAAATGAAGATCTGTGCTTTCTATTCAAGTTTTATGACATGTTCCATTCTGTCTCTTTCAGGGTACAGTGGTTACAGGCTAGTGAATGGCACCAGTGCATGTTCAGGCAGAGTGGAGCTCAGTATGGAAAGGACTGGGGAACCATTTGTGATCTGCATTGGGATTTAGAAGATGCCAATGTCCTTTGCCAGCAACTAAACTGTGGATTTGCTGAATCTGCACCTGGAATGCTCACTTTGGGGCTGGAGCTGACCAGCTGTGGAGAGACAATTTTCACTGTAGGGGTGATGAATACCACCTGTCAGACTGCTCAGTTTCAAATCTTGGCAAGGATGTCTGCAGTCATAAACGGATGCTGGAGTCATTTGTGCAGGTAGGTGATGCTGAGCTACAGAATCCCCATACAGTGGTTATGAACATACCCTACAGTATGTTAGTTACTATAACTCAGAGTACCTTACAATAGTAATCACACTGTATACAGTACCACTGAATTGTATTCCACACAAGAACATTTTTCAATTTTGTTTTAGATATGTTGTCAAAAGGTCATCCCTGTGGCAGTATGAAACATGAGGCAGTCATCTAAATTTACAGCATTTTGATGTTAGAAACAAAGAAACATGAACATTGTTGGTAGATAAAGCACAAGGGTCAGTCCAGTCTGCCAATAAAGAGTTCCTCACCTATTCCCCAATGTAATGTCCCAAAGGGTTTTCACCCCAAACTGCCCCTCTCCCCAAGCCTCCAACTCCTAGCACATCTTCATAGATTTATCACACCTTTAAATCTGTCCCAGCTATGTTTGAACTCATTTATTTTGATCAAAATAATGCTATGCAAAATCCATTAGGTAGGGTAGAGGTGCCAGCTGTGTGGTATGTAAGTCACACCTCAGATGTGCCAAGGGCGACCAAAGAGCTAGAGTTGACTGTAAATAAAGTGCATTACTTATCACAACTTAATGCAACCCCAGGGTACCCAAAGGTACAGTATACCATATATGTGGCAGTACAGTACTAGATGCAGCTCAAGATTATCATATAGTGGCTCAAAGCAGGTTAAGACAGTCACTGCAGTATTGCACACAGCTTGAAATGACCAGTGGGGAACTAAGGTGGAGTAGGATGCAGAAGCAGTGTCGTACTGTAATAGACACAAACCAAATGGGCAGCAGGTTGAACACAGGTTTGTTAGACCAGGCAAGTTAGTATAAGCACTGGTTGCAATAACCCTGGAGTGGCCCAAATTAGGCTAGGCGGCACTGCAGATTAATAAAACTGACCCAACTATTCCCCAGGGTCTTATAATCTGCTTAAACAGTGTGGTACTTGGCACAACTTGTAGCACTCTGAGGTAACCAAGGTGAAGTACCGACTGTAGGCTGTGCAGTACTAGACACACTATGCTATGTCTCCATTGCAACCAAAAGTAGGTCAATCTGCATATGTAGTGGGTACTACAGGTCTTGGGTGAATTGTTGGAAAATACCAAAGAGCAAAAAAGAAAACGGATTCTATCAGACTAATTTTTATTAAAGACAATGCTGAAGAAGAACTGCTGTAGTCTAGACATGCTCAGTTTTTCCTTCTACTCAGTGATCTCTCTACTCATGGACCTAGGGTCACATCTCAGTTGTAAGATGTGTCTACAGATGTTCTGATTCCATCCTGTGGCCACATTTTCAATGCTAGTGTACCCCAAGCTTATTGTTATCAATCCTCAAAAGATACTTCATTATGTTAGTGTCATTAACACTCCCTTATGTCATTTCAGACATAAATGGCAGTTAAAACTAGTGAATGGTGTCAGCCCATGTGACGGACGGTGAAAATCTACTACAATGGCACATGGGGAAGGGTGCAAGATGCATTTTGGGACATGGTCGATGCAAATGTAATCTGCAGAGAGTTAGGTGTGGAGCTGCATGAGAACATATAACAATACTTCCCATGATAATGGTGATGGACCTGTGTGGCTGAGAAGTGTTCAGTGTCAGGGAAATGAATTGTCATTATTGAACTGTACCTGGAATATGTCTCATACCCTGAAACCAGAACTGCCTGGCCTCACCAGTGATGTGAATGTTTTTGTACAGGTTAGTAAAACATCAGTCACTCATGACTTTTATTTCCAATACTTTGTCTCAACATTCAATAATAAAACATTGGATAACAACACATTGTACCTACTGATTTTGCAGAACATATGCAGCTGAGACTGGTCCATACTGAAGGGAATGTGCTGGAAGGGTGGAGGTTTATTACAATGGATCGTGGGAACTGTCTGTGATGATTTGTGGACTTGGCAGATGCGAATGTTGTCTGCAAACAGCTGAAATGTGGGCATGCCATATCAGCCAACACCTCAGGAGCCTTTGGTAAAGGATCGGGACCCATATGGTTGGATGACCTCATGTGTTCTGGGAATGAATCAGTACTGTGGAGCTGTCCATCAGGGGATGGGGCATATAACTGCCAACATAAGGAAGATGCAGGTGTTGAGTGTTCTGGTAAGTCTTAAAGCACAGAGCCTCAGCTCAAAGCTCTTATAAAAAGGGTACATAAAACATACAGATAGTAAACTGCAACATACCAGTAATTCATTTATTTTATATTTGTTGGCCTTGAACTGCTTGTTGAGCTTCCACTCATATACAGGTGCATCCCAGGACCACAGGCTGTTAAGTGACTCACTCAGATCACACAGCACAGTATATAGGTGGTTGTTGTGGATTTCACACCCAGGGATGCTGTGTCTCTAGGTTCAGAACTCAGTGTTTTAAACTTCTTGGCTGTACTGCTTCCAAAGTATTCATATCCCTATATATCAGTAATGGGTAACACACTGTATATAACCTTTATGAAGGAATGATTGCTGACTTAGCTTTAAACAGGACTATATTAAGCCTCCCAAACAATTGTTAAACTCTGAAATGGCAGAATACAGACTCATGTTTCATCCTGTTTGATCTCAGTGTGATGCCCTATAGCATTTATCTCCTTCCAACACACCAGGTCTGCAAGCCTGTCATTACATATTTCTAACTGCCTTTTTCAGCTTTTGTGTATAGTTAGTGACCTCTCGTGCTTATTACACATAGATAGCTGGTTCAAACCCCACTAGAACCAAATACTCACTGTGCTGCCCTGGGCAAATCAAGTGCCTCCAATTGCTTCAGCTTACCCAAATGTGGTACTTGGTAGCAGCAAGGCCCCACTGGAAATGAGATCTCAGCTGGGCTAGCCTGGATAAGTAAATGTTAAAAAAATAAAATAAAAATTACAGACCTGCTTAACAATAAGTCAGCCTAATATCCCTCATGGTGGTAGCCGTTACTGCCTATAATGCAGTGCATTATGGGGATATGTGAATTTGCTTTGCTTCAGGTATTTTTATTGGGCAAGTGTTCACCACCATAGTCCTTCAGTACTTTGAAAAGTACTGTCTGGTATACTGTAATAGATGGAAGACATTTTCTAAGCAGTAAGGGTGTATTTCAATTAGAAGTACCTAACACTGCAAAACATCAATTTCTTAACACTGCAATTTATTTTCTGAGCTGAGGTGGTACATTATTTCTTTCTCATAACAATTTGTGTTTTTTCCTTTTGAATTGCAATTGTTTTATAACAAAGCTAGGAAATGTGTAGTATTTGTTGTAAAGGAATGAAACTACCTGAGTGACATTCCGTACTTGCTTATCATATGAGCTTTTCTAACATGTTTCATAAAATATAAATTTGAAATTTTAAATCAACAATTCTGGCACTATGTAGATACAAGAAGAAAATACAAGAAAGAATGTTAACATGTCCCTTATTTAAAATTCTTCCTTCTCAGAATTCAAGCAGCTGAGGCTTGCTGGTGGTGACCATCGCTGTGCTGGGAGAGTCAAGTGTTTCACAATGGGACTTGGGGACAGTTTGTTCCAATGCTTTGACATCTCAGTCACTCACAGTCACAGTGATCTGTCGCCAGTTAGGATGTGGGAAAGTGGTCAATTACAGACCAGTAATATCTATGGGAAAAGTTCCAGTACTAAGTCAATTGATCAGGTCACCTGCCTAAAGCACCATACGGCTCTCTGGCAATGTCCTTCATCACCATGGAATATGAAACCTTACGATCTTGGAGAGGAAGCTCACCTGAACTGCCAGGTAACATGCTGACACTGGGTTATTCTTTATACTCAAGCTCCTCATCTTCTTGCAGCATTTGGTCTAAAACTACAGTTTGTTTTGCTATTTAACACAGATACCCCTGAAAGGCCTGTTGAGATTGAGGCTCTATCACCATGCGCCAACAAATCCTCAGGGAAGGACTGCACAGGTAAAGTGTCCCTTGAAGGAGAACTGCATTTTGTCATCAAGTCTGTATTTTCAGTAGGAACTATGCTTTCAATACTGGTTCCCATTCTTAAATGGTTCCTTTATTTCCATTTAAGAAAATCAGTGTCTACCTCTGATTTACACACTGCCGTCATCAGCCACTTTAGAACTGTGTAGTGTAGTTTACTCCCTTAAATCTCTTACACTGCTCTTACAGTACAGGCGTGTTCTACTGCAGAACTCCATTGCTGGGCCATAAACTGCATCATACTGCTGCAAAGCTCATCTGGTTGCCCACTGCCTCTGAGGCAGGAAAATCCAAAAGGTTGTGGACTCTAGCCCAACACAAGGCATTTGGAGTAAATCCCAGTTCTGACACTGTAGTCCAGCATGAAGGGGTGCTGCTGTCCTGAGAAGGCATCTTTAGGATGAGACATTAAACTTTGGTCCCATCAGCCTGTTTTGGTGGCCATTAAAGATATCATGACCCTTCTCAAAAGAGTAGGGAATTTCCTTTATCCTGGCCAAATTTCTCCCATTCACTAAAAATAACAGCAACAGTTTAACCTGGTTCAATATGTCAGCTTGCATTTGTATCCCCTCCAGAATTGCTTTGCCCTCCTATCCCCTGTCAACAAAACTATATAAAACTAAAACATCATAACTTCTCTCAGTGTATAAATACGAAACACCAGTTGAGTGTACTAAATGGCGGCATAGAAGGAATAATAACAGTACTGGCTAGTAATTAAAAAAAGCTTTATGTAAATAATGAATTAGAAGTGCAGCACTGTTCTCCTTGAATATACACTATATATATTCTGTATACACTGTATGGTGGTCAGGTCACTGAAGACAATTGTCTGTCTATGGTCTATTCCACAGAAAATGATCATCTGCGCCTTGTGGGTGGAATGGATGTGTGTTCTGGAAGAGTAGAGGTTTGGTACAATGGATCCTGGGGAACTGTCTGCGATGACTCTTGGGACATGTGGGATGCGGAGGTTGTCTGTAGACAGCTTGGCTGTGGAGCTGCTCTCCGTGTCAGCAGAGAGCCTACATCTGAAGAAGGAACAGGACCTATCTGGCTGGATGAGGTGAACTGCAGAGGGAGAGAACTGTTCCTGTGGGACTGTCCTGCCAACCCCTGGGGTCAGAGTGACTGTCACCATAAAGAGGACGCTTGACATGTGCAGGTAAGGGAAGACATATCCGTGACTGGCCTAGTAATGTGGTTGGTTGGAATGAGGAAATGTAATAATACTTTTCTGCACTGCAAATCTGAATCTCTATTGTTTCTGTTTAAGACCACAAATAATGTCAACAGGAAAGATCATTGTAATAAACCTTCCTATTTTATTAACTGTATTATGCTGTATAGATAGAGGAAGCTTATAATGATGGTTTTGAACCTTGCAGTACAGTCATTTTAATAAGCATAAAACACTTTCACATTCTGGTACAGACATTGTACTGCAGAGTGAATTTCATGCATCCTAAACCTGTTTTAACAGATGAATGGCATGTAAAGATATTTTGGTCACAATACTCTTGTTTTCTTAACCCTTACAGGGTTGCCTACTACAGCCACCTCCACATCACAGTCAAAGGGTAAAGTATCAACTTTAACAACATAAAGTTCACCTAAAACATGCAAAATAGTTTTGAAGTAACACTGGCATTATTAATGTATGCACTGTATTTTGGAGTAGCAGCAGCACCTATATTCCCCAATGTCCCCTTTCCCCACCTTGATTATTCCAGCACCTGTGGCTACATATTGCTCTCTGCCTAGGATGGGGAGGTCTGCCATTTGAAAACTGATTTTGTTGTTTCATTTCTTGCTCCTGCCATGCTGCCACAGGTACCACTAATTTTTAGGAGAGCCCATTACCCATCTCCTATGGGGGTAGGGGACTTGTGCCACTAATTTTAGGAGAGCCCATTACCCCATCTCCTATGGGGGGCATGCAACACTAATTTTAGGAGAACCCACTATCCATCTCCTACAGGGGCATGTGACACTAATTTTAGGAGAACCCATTACCCATCTCCTACGGGGACTTGTGCCACTAGGGATGGACCTTTCCCAGTTCACTACTTGCCTGGGATACAGGGTCTGACACAGAGCTGCCCCTCCAAGCATCAGCTGTCTCCATTCCTTCATTCTGATCTACCCAACAACTCCACATGTTGAATCCTGCTAGCACTGGAAAAATGTACAGATATTTGCTTCCATGAGTGTTTTCCTGGATTCTGAGAGTTTTATGGAAATTACAAAATCATGCCTTTGGCATGTCCCTAGAGTTATGACTAGTAATTGACTATAAGTTGTTTGTCCTTAACACTAAGAATATGAGAATTGCTGCAACTCCATTCTGTGAGCTGTCATCGGTTGCCATATGTGAATAAATTTGGTCAAATAGTTGTAATGTCATGGGGTCAAAATTCCACATTTTATGTATTGGTAAAAGTTTAAAGATGTTTTAAAGATTTGGTTATTTACAGTGTTCTTGTATGCTAGGTAACTGAAAATTTGCATGCACACTGTTGTGGCAGTTTTTCAAAACCAGCTAGATTTGGAGAAACATAATTAATACATTTCAAAGCTACAGAACTGTTCAAATCAGTAAAAT
Organism: Neoceratodus forsteri; assembly: GCA_016271365.2. Lineage (NCBI taxonomy): Eukaryota > Metazoa > Chordata > Ceratodontiformes > Ceratodontidae > Neoceratodus > Neoceratodus forsteri. Next base: position 761,449,095 of record CM028138.1, on the reverse strand, counting down.
CCTGCAGTTAATTATTGACAGAATGTCTTGAATATCTTCAGCAGAATTTTAACTTAGCACAGCATTACCTCATGCCTAGCACTAGGTAGCAGTTATATGGTGAAGCAAGGAGAAATACTCTCAATAAGATACTTGGTCCTCTTCTGTCGGCCTTTGCGCCTGGTGTTTCAGGCAAAGACACAAATCCTGGTCACCAGTGTGCCATGATCCTGGAACTTACTAGCAATTTAGTTCTTGATTAACAAAAGGAATCATTACTTTACTCAGAAGGTAGTGAGGCCATGAGGCAAATTACCCAGGAGAGTATTTGAAACATTTCAGTTGGGATCTGGCAGTACCAGCTGGATGAGCTCCTAAAGAGAAATACTGTCACAGGATGTGGTTTCTAGAAGAGTGTGTGTGTGTGTGGGGTGGGGGTGGGGATTGGCTTACCATTGGTCTTCTTTCATCCTATAAAACATCTATTTATCAACAGTTTTAGAAATCTTACAGAGACCTCATTATCCAGGGGACACTTTAAAAATTTAATATTTAGACACATTTCAGTGCAGATCCTGTATGTTTTGTATTTGGCTCCTTCCTTTTATTATAACTGTAAGGAAATTTCCATGTTGGCAGCTTTATATTAAATAGGTGGGATTGCCATGGGTTTGCATATAAAGTACATATGTAAGGTTATTATCCCTTAAATCTAGTTGATTCTGTTCACCTCTCACCTTCAACACACACAAACAATAGCTGCTTGTTCTGTGTCTCAGAATCTCTCCAGATGATTGAGGGCACTTGTCAGTGCCTCAAGCCTCACCAGACACTAAAGGTTGGCACAATGCTCACCCTGTTGTAGATTATTGCTTACACATGCACTGTGTGGCATTAGTATTTTTATAATACATGGGTGGGGACTTTTTCCCATAGAAAAGGCCATAATTTATTTCCTGTATACTTGTGGCTAATCTATAAATTAAAGTTATATACCTGCACTAATAAAAAGTACACACCTGTACTACATTAAACCTTATGGAATACCACTAATAGCACAATAAATACAGCATCAGGAAGCTATCCAAACCAATTAACAAGCTTCAAAACACATGGAAAAAAGATACTTACCTAAACCCTCCCAAACCAAGGGATCTCCCAGACTCCTTGCACTCACTACACACACTCTCTCCTTGCTGCAAGAGACCTTCAGGTGCCATAACGTGACTGCAAATGCAATCCCATAACAATAACCATCCTAATGTATTATGTTGAACAAACAGTATCACATCAAATAGCAACCAAAATGAGCACCCTTAAATGGGCGATTATTTTGGTCACTTTCGGGTTCGTGACTGTGAAAGAACTGCAAAGGAGGGAATAGTGAGGAAGATGGGAAAAATGGCAAGTGGAGGGAATAGTGATGGGATGGAAGGAAGAGGAGGAAGACGGATGGCTAAGTAGGGATGTGGAGCATGATGCTGCTGGAGCTACTGTGTAGCATAGTGGGTAGGGGCACTGGCTGCAGTGGTGGTGGTCCCAGATTTGGGACAACATACAGGTATCTTATTTTACTTTTGGCTGGTGGTTTTTTTCCCCAAGTTATTGCCATGCTTGGTCCCTCGTCTTTCCGCCAGTGTTCACCCCTGAGATGATTATAAAGTTTGGGGTGTGGGGTGCAGCCCCAGCATTAAACATTTATTTAGATATGCACTGATTTAGTATTCATCAGATATGATTGTGTCAGATTGCTGTTCGCCAGAATGTACTCACTCTTTGGAGGTGCTGAAAACAGTTCACTATTATGACATGGAACAGAACAAACAATGGGTAAGGGTGGTACACTAAGATGTACACCCAACTTGGGGCTAATTAGGCAATAAAGCTTCTCACCCTTCAGGCTTGTAGCCTTATATCCCTAATTAGCCCATTTGATGGGTATACATCCTTGTATAACACCTTTATTTATTTATTTAGTGATTCAGAAACGACCTTTGAGCGCAAGTTCTTTACAAAGGTTTCACATCATAGATTGCAAAACAAAGTACAACAGGAGAAAGCAAAGGTGCATCACAATGAACGATACAGCTTGTATTCAGAACTTACAGAATAACTCAAAACATAGGTACAAGTTAAAATAACAAGAAAACACTTTATGGGGATAAGCAGCCACAAAGTGCCTTGTCAGTAGTTCAGAGGGAGGGAGATAGCTGGTAGTGGGGTGAAGAAAGGAGGTACGAGAGAGAGGTAGGTACTACAGTGGAGGTGAAGGGGGGAAGAAGGGCAATAAGGTATAGGGAGAAATAAGGGTGAGGGAGGCTGAGTGGAGATGATGTGCTAGAGTAAATGGTGGGGTGCAAGGGGTATGGTCAGGCAGTTTGCATTAGTAGTGACTGTTTGGAAACTCACGGACTGGGAGTTGGGGGAGGGGAAGGTGGTTTGGTGGGTGATGAAGGAGCATGTCGCAAACTGATTGCTGAGGTAAGTCATGAGAAGGGACGGGGGGTACCTGAGGCCTTCCTAGTGCTTGATGGGGGAGAGAGAGCGGTGTGGCTGGACTTATGGGCAGGTGCACTTAGAGAGTTTTATTAGGTGCTGTTTGAGGTCAGTTTTGAATTGGGCCAGACAATTGGTGACCAAGAGGTGCCCGTGAGTTCATTCATCCACAGGGGCCAGGTTGGCAATACACATTTCCCAGGTGAGGTGCGACAGAGGGCAGCCAAGGCCCTCTAGTCCTCCCCTGGTAACCTGTAATGAGTTGGTTGCCTTGATCAAATTGCCTACACAAGGCGATGTTTACCAAATAGAGCCTTTTATCCCAGGACGCAAGTCTGGAATTTGACCCTGTTTCTAATGATGGCCAATTTGTGTGTTCCTACAGAGTGCAGGTGTGTGTGCCATGCTCAGCATCCAGGGTGAGTCTGTAGGCTTTGTTGAGTGCAGTCTGGACCCTCTTGAGCACTGTATCCATTGCCGCCCATAGACCACTAGTCCATAGTCAATAGTAGACATGATGGAGCTGTGGACTGAGAGGTGGAGGGCCCTGGAGAGAGGTATTGTATGTGCCTGTACAAGATACCAGTCTTGGTATTGACTGTCTTGACCACAGAGTCAATACGGTGTAAACGTGAGGGTATCATCTATTATGACACCCAGATACTTGAACAAGTGGACTTGTTCCAGCAGCTCACTGCATGAGTTGTAGATGACGAGGGGTGGTGCTTATTTTTGTCGTGGGGGCTGGATATAAGCATGGCCTTGGTCTTCTTGTAGTTTAGTAGCAGCTTATGACTACTGAACCAATCCTCCAGTTTGGAGAAGGAGTTCTGCAGCTCAGATTATAGGGCAGCCTAAGACATGCTGCTGCTCAGAGCACAGCATCGTCTGCATATTAATTATTCATTATTTATTCTATATTTATATACCACATAGGTAGGGTTACATTTTGTGATACATGCTATTTTTCTTAATACTAAGTAAGGGAAAATAAATTTGAAAATAATACTTGTTATTTGGGCATTTAATTCTACAACAGAGAACGTAGTATGTCATGTTCCCTGACATGTTATTTCACATGTTGTAACACCACACAGCATAGTGGCATGTATGGTATAACTAAAATATTGAACAGGCTGCTTGAAAATAAGCCTATTCACTCATGAAGATAAACTCTGTATCTTGAGTCAGGCCATTGCATGTCACTAATTTATTTGTACTTGTTTACAGGTATAAATCCTGTACAGGTTAAAGCCGAAGTCTCTTCTGTCCCAGTGATCATCTGCATTATCCTGGGGGCTCTCCTGTTCCTTGTTTTAATCATTCTATGTGGGCAGGTGCAGAAACACAGAGCGTTAATTAAAGGTTAGTAACTGAGAAACATCTAAAGCAATTTAACAGTACCAACAAATGTTGTGGGCATTTAATGCTGCTTCATGAATGGCCAGTTCTTGGTGGGTACAGAAATACAGAGCGTTAATTAAAGGTTAGTTACTAAGGACCTTCTAATGCAATTTAACAATACCAACAAATGTTATGGGGCATTTACTACTGATTCATGAATGGCCAGTTCTTGGCAGGTGCAGCAACACAGAGTGTTAATTAAAGGTTACTGACTGAGAACCCTCTAATGTAATTAAACAGTATCACAAATGCTGTGGGTATTTACTGCTGATTCATGAATGGCCAGTTCTTGGCAGGTGCAGCAACACAGAGTGTTAATTAAAGGTTACTGACTGAGAACCATCTAATGTAATTAAACAGTACCAACAGATGTTGTGGGCATGTACTGCTAATTCATGAATGGCCAGTTCTTGGCAGGCAGAAACACTGAACATTAAATAAAGGTTAGTAACTGAGAACCCTCTAATGCAATTAAAGAGTACCAATAAATGTTGTGGGTATTTACTGATGATTCATGAATGGCCAGTTCTTGGCAGGTGCATAAAGACTGAGAGTTAATTAAAGGTTAGTAACTGAGAACCTCTAATGCAATTAAAGAGTACCAATAAATGTTGTGGGTATTTACTGATGATTCATGAATGGCCAGTTCTTGCAGGTGCATAAAGACTGAGAGTTAATTAAAGGTTAGTAACTGAGAACTCTCTAATGCAATTAAACAGTACCAGCCAATGCTGTGGGCATTTACTGCTGATTCATAAATGTCTGGTTCTTGGAAGGTGTTTAACATAGTCAGCAGTCAGTCATAAGAATTACATATCACTTACTGATTTTGTTATTAGACACACATATGTAAAATCAGTGATTCCAAATGTCCCATAGTATGCCAGCAAGGAAGAGGAGCAGATAAGGCCCAGCCCAGTCCAGTAGAGAATGGATATGCCATCATGTAAATGCCCTTAGTAGTTAAAGAATTACAAATCCAGAAATTATATTCTGTAGGATAAAAACTGTGTACTGAATTGCTTGATAATTATAGACAAACAATAAATTGTTCCCAAATAACTTCCTGGAGCAGGAGCTCTTCAAATGCCTCTTTAACTTTTATTCTGATCTAAATAAACATTTATCTCTTCCTGACTAGCCAAATTCAAACCACATGAAAGTATAAGTAACAGAATTTGCCAGCAAACTCTAGAGTTACAAAGAGCCTGTCTACCTGTTAAGAGACAGTTTTACTATAGTGCTGCTACATCTCAGCAGCCGACATCCTCTGACAGTGACAGACACAATGCTGAGTGTCAGTATTGTACTGTCAGGGATGTCTCGTGTTTATTTTGGGGGTCTGCACCCTTCAAATGCCCCCTCAGCCCCTACACCCCAGTCACTAAATATACAGGTCTGAGTTGGAGTTGTCTCTGGGAGGGGCACAATACCGGAGATGCAGGGTCCAGAACAGCTACCTGACGATTTCAGGTGAAATCTATTGCTGTTCTAGTCTTTGTGGTCATGGTGCCACCTACGGTCAGCATACCTTAAGGGACATATTCAGAGCAAGATAGTCAAAACATTTCCATTTGAATTTCTTTAATGCTGTTTTGGATGTGGAAAACAAAATGATTGTTCACGTCTAAAAACAAAGACATGGCCTAAAATTGTAACTAGTATTAGTCCGGAATTGTGAGAAGGCATTACACAGCAAAGAGTGTCTTTAAAATATGAATGAGTGAGCACAACCAAATCTTTATGGGCAGAATTATTGAATATTTGGCCTCAACCATTGCCTTTAACTCCCAGATGATCTGCAGTCTCAGAGAACTGGTGCAAGTTTGCAAATGTTTTTCCATTAGATAAAGATGGGAAAATCCTTCTGAAAATGTGTACAATGCCTTTACCTATAACTGTAGGAGGGATGTATGTTGTGGCACTAATGCGAACTGGCCAGCAGTTGAAGTTTCTTTATGTAAACAGTGAGGGCAGGTAAATGTAAGGAGAAATGCATAGTGTGGCTCTAAGGTAAAATGGCCATCTGTGGAGTTCCTTTAAGTATAGACTGTGGGCAGGTAAATGTAAGGAGAAATCCATACTTTGGCTTTAAGCTGAACTGGCTACCTGGGGAGATTTCATATACACTGCGGCAGGTAAATGTAAAGAGAAATGCGTGCTGTGACTTAAGGCAAACTGGTCACCTGGGAGGTTTCTTAAGAATAGACTGCAGGGAGGTAAAAGGAGAAATGCATGCTTTGAATCTAAGCTAAACAGGCCACCTTAGGAGGTTTAATAATATAAGACTTACTACAGTACAAGATTTTCAATGGGATAATGCAAAACTTCCTACCCCAATATTTTCAAGAGTCGACTTATGTTTTACCCATCTGTACTGAGGAGGCCAACATTTAAAATGGTTTATGATTTTTCATCTGTCTGGTGAATTTAGCATTAAATTAGAATGTAGAATTTTCATCTATTTTTGGACACAACTTGATGAAAATATGAAATTAGGTGAAATTGCTGAACCACATTTGGATAGAAACTCAAATGCAGAATATACTTGAAGTTTAGGTGTGATTTTGGACACCGCTTCAGATGGGAATTGGGACAGATGTAGAGGAGCATGAAGTTGTTTCAGCATCCACAACTTTTGACATTCTAACCCTGAACCTTATTTTTACCTGTGGTTTCCAGCACTCCTTAGCATTGCACCCATTTGAAGATGCTTAGCGAGTTTTCCAGTAGGAAAGTGCTAATCTATTTGGATTCTGAAACATACATGATTCAGGGCCTGATTTACTCTTTTTGTTTGTTTGTTTTATATGTTTTCAGCCCTATTCATTTGCAAATATTTGCTTATTTATCATATAATAATCACAGGTTAAAGGTTTCCATGCTTTTCAAACACCTGGAACTGAAATTTTATTTGAAGTCAGTTTGTGCTCCTAAACTTGAAAAGCAGTCAGTGTCAAGGAGATTGTTAATTTGGTAAAAGTACTTCCCATCTCAGGTATATATCAGCTACCCATTACTGTCCCCCAAAACAGTCGCTTTGTGTAGTCCCACCTGAAGACCCCTGTATGAATTCCTTATGTAATGTGTAAAGTCACTGATCTTCAGTTTTGTTGAAAACCTTGTACAATTCTAGAATCTGGCTTTTCTACACAACGGTAAAACAAAATATTTCATGGAATTTGGCATTTTATTCCAGATCATGGAATCTATAAAACTTATATTTTTCTATGGATTCCTTCCTGAACGACAGTATTTTCATTTTCTGTATTTATTTTGCTGTATATTGAGCCTTCCTTTTATTCTGAATATTTATACACATTCTAAAAGGTTGACAGTAGAATCCTGGCAAATATGAAAATGTGGCTAGGATTACAGGTGTGATCCTGGATTTTCAGATCTTGAAAATAGAATTTCATTTCTTCAAACACCATGAATCAGTGGCGCTGTGTAATTGGGGTCGATACTAGTGATACCGCTGGTAACAGCAGCAGAACACCCTGCCTCCTACAGACCAGACCTCATGTGCAGGCCCTGGAATCTATTTTGAGTTTGACTAGGGACTCAGTGAATCATCAAACTGAGATCCATGATGCCTCCTGCACAAATCAAAGAGCAGTCATGCTCCCCTGGCTGGCTCACATTTGTGAAGGCATCTCTTGGCTACAGTTCTGTTTGTAGAATGAGTGCCACTGTGACTTGCCCATGAACAGGATGGGGATGGGAGGAAAATAAAACAATGGAAACAGGGATAATGAAAATGTGTAATTAGGCTGTTAGAAATTCATGCCAAGCTAATGCTATGCATTCAGGACATGCTTAAGAGAGCTGTGTTTGTGATTTACAGGGATGGCCCTGGATGACTATCCAGCCGATGCATTCTATGATGCTGTCTATGAGGAGCTAGACTACAGAATGTTGAGAGCAAAGCAAGACAAGTTTAATCTCTCAGGTTTGCTTAGAAATTATATAATTTTGTTACTCTTTTGTCCATAAAATAACTTAAAAATATGCACCTTAATGACATTTTCTTTAGGATTTATGGCTTATTTAATTTGTTTTCCATTTGGGATAAGCATGCTGATTCAAAGTACCTTTTGGGGAAGCCTATGGAGGATTTACAAGTGAACTGGAATGCTGCAAGTTCAATCAATTGTAAAGTAGTAATAAGCTACAACACATACCACAAGTGCAATCAGTACTAAAACCAATAATATACAGTATTGGTATAGTGACAAGCATACAGCAATGATTTTCACTAAACTACCAATAATATACACTATTATATAGTACATACAAACAGACAGCAAAAGCAATCAATACTAAAGTACCAGTAAAATATGGTATTGGTATAGTGCAGATACAAACATACAGCAAGTGCAATCAGTACTAAAGTATCAATAATATACAGTATTGTTATAGTGCACATACAAGCATACAGCAAGGAAAATCAATACTAAAGTACCTATAATATACAGTATTTTGTATAGTACACATAGAAGCATACAGCAAGGGCAATCAGTACTAAAGTACCAATAATGTATATTATTGTTATAGTGAACATACAAGAATGCAACAAGGGCAGTACGTGCTAAAGTATCAATAATATACAGTACTGGTAGGGGTGCATACAAGCATACAGCAGTGGTTTTCCAGTACTAAAGTACCAATAATATAGAGTATTGTTATAGTGCACATACAAACATACAGCAGGGCAACCAGTACTGAAGTACATGTAATATACAGTATTATTATAGTGCAGATACAAGCATGCAGCAAGGGCAGTCAGTGCTAAAGTACCAATTATATATGGTATTAGTTAGAGGTGGGCAAAGTGGCCAAAATTCACTACACAAGCCAATTCATGGAGCAGTGTGGAATCCTCGAAGTAATTCTTTCGCAACGGCCAGCCGCATTTCACGGGCCATAATGGGACTACAAAGTCATTGATTTTAACTACTTTGCATTATTCCACCTTCCCAACCACTTATGTGCCTATTTTTAGGTGAAGTACATTGATTCCAGTGTACTTTGCATCACTTCCTTTGTTTTTGGCTCCAAGGTGAAAATTTTATATTGATTCATAGGATTGCAGGTCCGTGGTCTCTAGATTGTTCTGCACAGCCTCAGTTCTGTGTAGTATGTGTAGTGGTAGCTGGAGTTTATTGTTTCAGTATGGATTTTGAATGTTCATTTTGAACATTCAGTCTTTTGTACTGACAGACACTTGAAGTGTGTTTTGGGGCATACCTGTGTGGTATAGGTAGAGTAACTGGGAGAAAAAGGCAACATTTTTGTTTCGGTTATATTTTGTTGTATAACTGTGCTAATGTACACAGTGATATTTTAATAACTTTTTGTTGATTGTTGTGTGCAGCAGTGCATAATTTCTGTGTGTTTAAAATGTTTGGTTATATTAATGAAGTTTTCAAAATGTAGTGTGTGTGTGTGTGTGTGCAATGTGTGCCATCAAATCAGACACATTTTTATTGTGCCACACAGTAATTGCAGGGTATACTGTATGTTCAGTGACTTTCAACAGTGAAGTCCCTCACAGCGACTACAGCTCCACATCACTGTAGGGAACCCACTGGAACCCGGGGCAAAACCCCAGAAGAAAACACTTTTTTCTGTCCAAAACCAGCAGCCGACTACAAAATGCGGTCGACCTGCCAGTTTTGCTGTCTGGTCATTCGACAAAATTTTTTGTCAACCACCAGTTGTGGATCCTAATTGCAGCAGTGTGAACCTGGTATCCATTGTACCTGTGTGATTTTTTGTACTCCTTTGTGGTATCTTTACTGGTGGTGGACTGATATTGCAGTGCCCTGCCCCACAGCCCCAACCGCAAAAGGTATTCTTTTCCAGATTTGGATTTGTGACTTGTGAGCACTGGTTAGGTATTGTTGTGCCTTTGCAACTGCATCTCTTCAGTGCACAGTGCAATCTTAATCTGTCTGTGCATTTGCATCTCTTTAGCTTAATCTCCATCTGTAATTTAAGTCACAGTTGTTTGTTTGGCTTCCTTCAGAGTACTGGTGTGGTGCATATCTCTACATGAACATTGTATTCATTAATGTGTGTTTTAAGTCAGGGTGATCATCACGAGTCACTCACAATACAAATCACATTATTCATCTTCACAGTCTTGATTCATGATCACGAATCACAAAATTGTAAGTTTTTTGTTGTTAGTTGCATGTAAGCCTGTTTTGTAGTATCTTGGGTCTCAGCTTCACCATTGTATTCATTAATATGCGTTTTCAAATTGGGTAATTTTCTGTGGTACAGGTCAGGGAAGTACAGTCAGAGGTATTCGCGATTCGCGTACAGTTTACTATCATTAGTCATGTCACACCAGACACTCATCATGACTCCAACTCCAAGACAAATCAAGTTCTTCACCTTCACGGTCATGATTCACAATCATGAATCCCAAAACTGTAAGTTATTTTTGTTGTTAGTTGCATATAAGTCTGTTTTGTAGTATCTTGGATCTCAGCTTCACCATTGTACCATTAATATGAGGTTTTCAAATTGGGTAATTTTCTGTGGTACAGGTCAGGGAAGTACAGCGGTAGGTAATGCGCGTTCGGCGTACAGTTTACTATCATTAGTCATGTCACCAGACACTCATCATGACTTCAACTCTGAGACAAATTACTTTCTTTATCTTCACAGTCACAATTACAATCATGAATCACAAAACTGTAATTTTTGTTGTTGTTAGCTGCATGTAAGCCTGTTTCATAGTATTTCGGTTCTCGCTTCACCACTGTACTCGAATAAGAGTTTTCAAATTGGGTAATTTTGTGTGGTACAGGTCAGGATGTACAGCTATAGGTATTCGTGTTCATGTACAGTTTGCTATCATTAGCCATGTCACAACAGACACTCATCACGACTCCAACTCCAGACAAATCAAGTTCTTCATCTTCACGATCATGATTCACGATCATGAATCACAAAACTGTATGTTTTTTTTGTTGTTAGTTGCATGTAAGCCTGTTTTGTAGTATCTTGGGTCTCAGCTTCACCATTGTATTCATTAATATGAGTTTTCAAATCGGGTAATTTTGTGTGGACAGGTCAGGAAGTACAGCCGTATGTATTTACATTCGGCGTACAGTTTATTATCATTAGTCATGTGATGTGTGTGGGCTGTAAATAGACTTCTCACGCCACCTTAAAGCAAATTAAGGTGGAGTCAACAATGCAAAGTGTAATAACAACATGAAGTGGCCAAGTGAGGCTTTAAAATGGGCACTTCATGTAGTGGGATAAAAGCGAAGTGACCACTTCATGGCCACTTTGCAAGCAGTATTTTACTTCACTGCATCTCTAATTATTATAGTGAACACACAAACATGCAGCAATGGTTTTCAGTCCTAAAGTATCAGTAATATACGGTATTGTTATAGTGCACATACAAACATACAGCAAGAGCAATCAGTACTAAAGTATCAATAACATACAGTATTGTTACAGTGCAGATACCGAACATACAGCAAGCACTATCACTACTAAAGTACCAATAATATACAGTATTTTACAGTACACATACAAACATACAGCAAGTAAAATCAGTACTAAAGTACTACTAATATACAGCATTGTTGCAGTAGAGATAACACAGCAAGCACAAGCAGTGCTAACATACTGATAATATATAGAGTTGTTATAGTGCAGATACAGACATACAGCTAGGGTGATCAATACTAAAGTATCAATAATTTATAGCATTATTGTAGTACAGATACAAACATAGAGCAAGTGAAATCAGTACTAAAGTACCAATAATATACAGCATTGTTAAGGTACAGACACAAACATATTGCAAGTGCAATCAATACTAACATACCAATAATATACATTACTATTATAGTGCAGTTATAAACATACAGCACGGACAATCAGTACTAAAGTACCAATAATATACAGCATTGTTGTTGTATAGATACAAACACACAGTAAGTTAAATCAATACTAAAGTACCAATAATTTACAATATTGTTATACTGCAGATACAAACATACCACAAGCACATTAGTACAAAAGTATCAATAATATATGTATTGTAATAACTGGCTGCCATTTTTTTTCATTGGAGGAGCCGGTTATAATTCACTGCTATAACTTGTGTGTTACAACAGCGAACACATGCCAGGTCCTCTCAGCCTAGCTCTGAGCTGTCTCACAGCGTGCTAGAAATGAGCAATCGTCAGAAATCCAGACACCTCAAGGAGCAATTCTGGCTCAGCTGAGATTAAAAAAAACAAGAGCTACAAAAGTTTCCTGCACACACAAACCTTAAAAACAGGGACTCTGTATTGAAATTAAAGTGTAAAAACATATTTATTTATTTAACGTGCACAAACATACAGGAAACAGCTTGACATATTTCAGACACCAAGGACTTTTCAAAAGCTGAAATTGTAAACCAACAGGACACCTTATATGGCAAATACAGAACATGTGGTCAAAAAACTCACAATAAAGTGCATTCTGATTGGATAAAAACACTCATTACAGAAATATATTAAAAACACATGATTACTAATCTCACAATGATCAAAAACAAATATATAAGAAAACAACCAAAGGAAGAAAAAAATGACCAAAAGAACCAAAAAATATAAATGGGGAGGAAAATCGAGCTGGAGATGAAACAAGAAACCAAAAGAGGAAAAAAAAGAAAAAGAAATCTAAACACAAGGAAAACTAGTCATTTTGAGGAAAAATATTCCTCATAAAACCTCCAACAGTTATAAATAGCATATATACACAATATAATTCATTAGGATAACTCCTCAATCAATAAAAAGGTTTGCTTTATAAAAACAGTTGATAACAGATTCTGCAAAAGAAGTGAAACTTAAAGAGGACATCTGAAAACATGAGAGAGAAGTCCTCAACTTTAAAACACATGTGGACTTTAAGAGACTTAATCAGAAACTTAAAGAATCCATTCTTGAACTTGACAGTGATTTACAGAGGCTGAAGAGGAACAAGTTTATTAGGGATAAAGGTGATTGGGAGAGAGGCAATATTTTCTCATGGAAGAAAAATAACCTTAAAAGTATTTTAAAACCAGCAGAAAAAATGTTTTCTTGAGTATATTACGGATGCAAGTGACTCAGAGGAACGACTTGAGAAGGAACCCCTTTTTTTCAAGAAGAGGGTAACCAGCTGGATCCGCAATATTTAGAGAAGAATCATACTTCAGAACAAGGCAGGAATTTACAGCAAACCCCATTATGATGGAGTCTGAGATTTCAGGAAACTCATGAGACTTCCCCAATGTAGGAAGAAGACGAGGAAAAGCAAGTGAAGACGAAGAGTACTTGTATCGCTATTAGAGAGGCAACCAATTCCAAAGGCACAATCGAGGGGGAGACCATACAAGAAACAATACAGCGGTAGGGACACAGAAAAGGTAAATACTTTTTTCCACTTTACAAATTATTAATTTGTCAAAACATGTTCTAACAGAAGCAAAATAATTAGTTCTTAAGAAGGACTGGGCTTCTCCTTTCAGTATGTATGGACAGAGTGGAAAACAGTAAACCTAAATCTTTGCTGCAGAAAATTGAATTTGAAAGCTTTTAGCCAAGAAAACAAATGATAATGATCTAGCTACTGGGACAAATGCAAATGAACAAACTTTACCTTTTCACCACCATCTACATTATGTCTCCCCATGGCAGTCTCCATCTTCAAAGAACTAGTAGAAAGAAATTTGGAAACTTTCTTTAATACCCCACTGTTTTTTTTTAATAACACCAGTAAGCAAGAAAAGATGCTATACAATCTTTAAAATCAGATAGAACACTAATTGTCAAACGGGCTGACAAAGGAGGGGCAGTAGTGCTCTTAGATAAAGAAAAGTACATTCAAGAGGCTCAGTGACAGCTGAATAACAGAAACTTTTATGATAAACTAACAGATGACCCAACTTATGATTTTAAAGACAGTATTGACAAACTGATAACAGAGTCTTTTAGAGAGGGGTCATAGATGTCAAAACTCAGGACTTCTTGTCACTCAGTTCCCTGTTAGAGCAACTTTTATACCTCCCTAAAGTTCATAAAACCCTGGTTGATCCACCTGGCCCCCTATTGTTAGTGGTACAGGTTCCTTGACTGAACCTTTGTCACAATTTTGTGATTTCAATCTGAAACCTCTGGTCTTGTCTTTACCCTAATTTCCGAAAGAGACAAAGGAAGTCTTAAATATTTTGCCTACATTAAAGTTAGAGTACAATATGTTATTAGTTACATGTGATACTGAGGCTTTATATACTAATGTCCCCATGAGGGGCATTGGATGCTGTACTACTTTTCAATCTAACTACACATGATGGGGCTTTGACTGCTACTATTTGAAAATGCTTGAAATGGTACTTAAATACAATGTGTTCCTTTTTAATTGTGATGTGTATAAACAAATTTAAAGGACAACAATGGGGAACACATTGACCCCTCTGTAAATCTTTTTGTCGGTAAATGGAGGACAGTGTAGTATACTCCAAATGTTAACATGTTCCTGTCAAAGTTGTTTTTATGGAAACATTATATTGATGATGTACTGGTAGTGTGGCAAGGAAGTATGATGGAATTTGAATATTTTATATATTGGCTTACAGCACGAAGCCACATTTGAGATCCCCTTATACCAGTAGTGCTGATGAGATTACATATTTGGATTTAAAATCAACAAGAATGCTAGGGGTGTCTAGATAGTAACATCTATAGAAAACCGACAGATGGAAATACTTTGTTGTAGCTAGTAGCTTCCATCCTCCCCCACCCCATGTTATCTCCAATATACCAAAAGGACAGTTTTATAGAACAAGAAAAACTGTATGACTGAGGAAACTTTTACACGAGTGCTGAAGTACCATGAGAGATTATTAGAAAGAGGCTAGTAAAGACAAAATTGTGGAAGCCAGACAAATAACACAAAATAAAAGTATAGAAAGCCTTCTTGAAACACATGTTATACCCACAGTGACTGACTGCAGATTTAATTTTGTTACAGACTATTCAGCCCAGGTTTTTATTTAGAAAAATCCTTAAAAACACTGGCATGTGTTGTCAGTGGATACAGGGCTTAAATAACTTGCAAATCAACCAGTCAGAATGTGCTATAGAAAAGCACCTACATTGAGAGACATTCTGGTACATAGCCATTTTACTGAAACTAGAACTATTAACAATTGGCTACAAAAACAGTGGGATGTTTCACGTGTAAAGGTGTACTGCATCCAGTCATGTGTTGCCCATGAAAACGTTTTCTAGCTGTAATTCTGAAAGAAGGTTTTATATCAAACAATGTATAACCTGTAACACTGAAGGTGTGATATATTTAGCAATCTGTAATTGTAATGCTTTTATGTGGGCAAAACAAGAAGATGCTTCAAAACAAGGGTTAATGAACATGTTAGGACTATAGAAAAGAAGAACATTTTGTATGCCATAGCATTACACATTGTAAGCTCCCCTGTTCAGGAACACCACCAGTTTAGTTTTGTGGCAATCGATAAAGTGTGCAGGAACCCAGAGGGAGATTATGAGAACCTGATGTTAATTAGAGAACATTTCTGGATAATAATCTATAACACAACTAAAACACCAGGTTTGAATTCCCATCTTGAGATACGTCCTATTTACAGAGAAAAATCAAAGTAGATGTGATGTAGCGTGCTGCAATATGTACTGTATGTCTGTCAGAGTTCTTATTTTAGCTATGTACGCCTTCTCAACATATATTTGTCATCTTCATTATTTTTGGTGTAGCAGTTGCCTACTTTTGCAGCAATGTTTCCTGATTTTCAGGTTCCTAATAACAATATGCTTGTTCCAGCGCAGCCTCTTATCAATTGTATTTATAAAGCAAATCTTTTTATTGATTGAGGGAGTTATCCTAATGAATTATATTGTGTATATATGCTATTTATAATTGTTGGAGGTTTTATGGGGAATATTTTTTCCTTAAAATAACTGGTTTTCCTTGTGTTTAGCTGTCTTTTGTTTTCTTCCTCTTTTGGTTTTTGTCCCCGATTTTTCCCTCCCATGTATATTTTTGGTTCTTTTGGTCTTTCTTTTTCTTCCTTTGTGGTTGATTTCCTTATATGTTGTTTATTGATCATCATGTGATTAGTAATCATATGTTTTTAATGAATTTCTGTAATGAGGATTTTTATCAATCAGAATGCTCTTTATTGTGAGTTTTTTGACCACATGTTCTGCATTTGCCATATAAGATGTCCTGATGGTTTGCAATTTCAGCTTTTGAAATAGGACCTTGGTGTCTGAAACATGTCAAGCTGTTTCGTGGTATGGGTGTGCACTTTCAATAAATAAATATGTTTTTGCACTTTAATTTTCATGCAGCATCCCTGTTTTTAGGTTTGTGTGCAGGAAACTTTAGTAGCTCTTTCTTCTCATGGCTGTTTCCTAGCACCACTTGTGCATAACTCTATGGGCACAAATAAGAAAAAACATACTCTCAAACTCTTTTAAAATATAAAACAAGTATTTCTTGTCACTAACCTTCCAATTCAGTTCCTACTTCCATTGCCCTAGTTTCAGATTTACAGGCACTTTTTCTTAACTCTGTTGAAACCACAGTGACCTATGACCTTAAGAGGTAATTAAAATATCACCAAGGCAATGGTGATCCTAAAAGTTCAAACAAAAAAAAGACTACTGTAGCATCTTGCTGTTTTTTAATGTTTTTTCTATTAGCAACAGTGCTTTACCTTCTGCCTGTGGAGGACCAAGGTTGTGCCAACCTGCTCATAACTAACCACCCAGCCTTCTACTTTAAGAAGGTGACGGTGAAGGAGGCCCTAACGAAGGTCAGGAAAGTCCTAGGCTAAACCAGATTTGGGAACGATGGGCTAGACATGAAGTTACTGTCTCTCACCCTTGATGTTCTTATCATGCCCATAACAATGCTATTTAATAAATCATTGTCTCTAGCTCAATTTCCAGAGGTATGGAAGCAAGCCCTGGTAACTCCAGTGCATGAGAATGGTGACAAGGCGCTGGTGTCAAACTACAGGCCAATATCTATCCTCTCCCCACTATCCAAAGCTTTGAAAAAATCATGGCACATCAACTCACAGAATACCTCAATAAGTACAATCTGCTCTGCCCAAACCAACATGGTTTCAAGCAAAAACATAGTACCACCATGGCACTGCTGGAATACACTGACTATGCACACAAGGTGCTGGATGAAGACAAATCGGTGTGGTCCATCTTCACTGACCTCACCAAGCCTTCAACACCGTCAACCACCTTCTACTAGTACTCCAGTTCCAAAGATTGGGTGTAGAACCTAATGCCCTGAATTGGTTCAATGACTACCTAACACACAGGAGCCAGTGAGTCAAAACTGGGCAGACATTATCCAGCTCCAGAGATGTACTCTTAGGAGTCCCTCAAGGATCAATTCTAGGGCCT
Organism: Neoceratodus forsteri; assembly: GCA_016271365.2. Classification (NCBI taxonomy): domain Eukaryota; kingdom Metazoa; phylum Chordata; order Ceratodontiformes; family Ceratodontidae; genus Neoceratodus; species Neoceratodus forsteri. The sequence continues at coordinate 761,431,744 of CM028138.1, read as the reverse complement.
CTGCTTTTCAGCTTCTTTGTAAATGACATATCCACAACCTGTGACACCAAACTTTTTCTGTATGCAGACAATGCCGTTCTGCTGAGCAGCAGCACCTCTCAGGTTGCCCTACAACTAGAACTACAGAACTCTTTCAATAAACTCAATGACTGATTCAGTAGGCAAAAGCTGCTACTAAATTACAAGAAAACCAAGGCCATGTTACAATCCAGCCCTACAACAAACACAGGCATGCTCTCCTCGTAATCACCAATAAGGCTGGTGAGCAGATTGAGTAGGTGTACTTGTTCAAGTACCTTGAAGTCACCATTGATGACTCTCTCACTTATACGCACCACGAGACTCTTGTCAGAGTGGTAAACACAAAGATCGGGTCATCTATAGGCATAAGAAACCTCACCCGAAGTAATCTGAATCTCAGTCTCAGCTCCATACTCTCCATGATAGACTATGGGCTTGTGGTCTATGGAACTGCTACTGATACAGTGCTCAAAGGGTCCAATTGCACTCAGTAAGGCATGCCACCTCACCCTATGTGCAGATCACTACACTCATACTTGCACCCTGTATGAGCGTACAAACTGGCTTAACCTAAAGACAGGATCAATACCAAACTTGCCTCCTGGGAAAGAAGGCACTCCTCAGAAAAACCCCCACCCTGTATAGGAAACCTGCTCGAGGCTTCTCTCTCAACACATCACCAGACAGAGGAAGAATGGAGCACTGTCCTTACCATTCTGCCGAACCTTACTAGGGCAGCACGCTTTCTCTATCGGGCCTCCTTCTGGATAAATGAACTCCGATGAAATTACAAACAAACAGCCTATCTCAATTCAAAGTAGGCCTCAAACAGCACCTAATGTCTTGCTCAAAATGCACCTGCTTCTCAGGCCCCACTTGATGAACAGGCCTACCCCCAGGTAGCACCCAACAGGGCTACCTAGAGAACCCTGCATCCATTCCAGCCTAGCCAAGGGCTTAAGTAAGCTATCAGTCCTCTTTAAATGCACTTGGTACTGCCCTCCCAACCTCCACACACACCATACTCGACTAAGCCCTCTGGAGCTGCTCCCCATCACAGCCCCCTGCTTCACTATCCCCCACCTTCTCGCCTCTATGTGAAGGTTCAAACCCAACTCTTGTTTCACTGTCTCCCAGCCTCTCTATCTGGGATAGCGTTAAACTCATGCAGTTACTCTGCCATAGTCTTGCAGCTACTCTGCCATAGTCTATCAATGGATTTGCAGGTTTACAGGGTGTGCTACCTAGGGCAACCAATTAGAAATAGCTTAGTATTCTATTACAACTGCTCTGTTTTTCTCCTATTTGTCTAATTCTCATGTAATCGCTCTTTAATGCCTAATGATCAGGCCTCTGTAACCATTGAATATGTGTATTGTGTTGTTGTCCATCCTGATGTGGAACCTTTGTAAAAGAGCTCACACTCAAAGGTCTTTCGAAATACTAATTAAATAAAAATAAAAACTAATAACCTCTTATTTACTCGAGAATTTTACCAGCAAGCAATTCTCATGCACATGCTTCTCTCGGCATAAAACAAATAAGTTCACGACTTTCTAAAACTGATTTACATTCGAGTTCCTAAACATTTATTTAATGATTCTGAAAAGTTTACTGTGTAATTTTAAATGTTTAATGCTGTTTCCTGTTCAATTCAATGAAAGAGCAAAACTTGCAACCAACACCCTCTCTCACAAATGTATTTTTAATCTGGTTGGAGAAAAATGGCGGCCACAGTTACATAAAACAATACATGGGGAGAGTTTAAAACAATTTATTATGCATACCTTTGGTGTGGATGCTTTGATAAACCCTCAGGCCGCCCTCAGGGTTTATATAGTATCCCCACCTTGGAGTAGCATTAAATTCTCTTCTCTAATAGATCACGTAATGCCTTCTGCCTGAGAAGATTCACGAACACCTAGCCCCCACTCCAGCTTATTAAAAGACCCTTATAATAACTCTTTTGAGATAAAGGTGCATCAGATCAACTCATCACGCAACAAGAAATGAGGTGGTATCCATCAGAGGAGAAACAAATGGACTAAAGGCACTAATATAGAAAGCAAAATGAGTCAGGCCCTTCCAGCCCGTACACCTCCTCAGACCCCAGATAAAATGCTAAATGATTCAACACAAAGCGCAGCCACGGGCAAAACTACAGCATCTAGCAACACCACGCTTCTCTCGGAGGACAAATTCCTTGTCAAGACGGCATCGATTAAAACAGCCTTCCTAGAATTGGTATCCGACATTAAAATATACAAAGCCGACCTCAAAGACAACAACAGGAAAATTTCTGATGTTGCAGCCTGTACAACCTCATTAGAGAGCTGGCAGACCTGTTTGGACCCAGAGATTGTAGCATTGAGGCATGAAATGAACAAAATGGAAATTAAGCTGGAAGATCTTGAGGGGCAAAACAGGAGGAACAATTTAATCATTTTTGGCTTACCTGAAGAAGCGAAGGTTCCTCTCAATTTTGTTCACATAAAAGCTCTTTGTGAAAATTGCTGGTCCACCACCGCATTCTACTATTAACCATGTGGAAAGGGCCCACCGTTCATTACAGCCTTGACCTCCTCCCAGCGCTAAGCCCAGACCATTTATCATCCATCTCCTCAGTTATATAGATTAGCAGCATGTCCAAGGATTCTCTTATCCCTGCTTTAATCTCCTTGGACACAGAGAAAGTGTTCAACAGAGTGTCCTGGGAATATTTATTTTCCTTATTCCCCAAATACGGTCTCCCTCAGGAATTTCTAAGATGGATTAATGTACTCCATTCTTCCCCTCAGCATGTGTCCAATATAATGTGTGTGGTCACACTTTTACCTTAGGACAGAGAGAACTTGTCAGGATGTCCCCCCTCTCCCTATTTGTTTAATCTTTTCCTAGAACCTCTCTTAAGAAAATAAATTATTCCCCATTAGTTTCGGGCGTTTCAATAGAGAACTCAAAATATAAACTACCCATGTATCGGATGATATTCTATTGCATATCTCCTCCCTTCACAATCTCCTGCTGTACTTACAATAATCTTTCAGTTTAGTAATATCTCTAACTACAAATTGAATCGTGATAAAACAGAAGTTTACCCTCTTAACCAATGCTTCCAGAGACTTGAGATAGTTAATATGGGTCTACATTGGACTTCAGATAAGCTCAAATACCTGGGTATTTTACATTCCTCTCCCAAGATAATGAAAAACTTAATCCGGCACCATCATGAGTAATATAAAAGATGATATCAAATGCTGGTCTCTGCTTCCCATCTCCTTGTGGGGTTGTATGAGCATAGTTAAAATGAATATATTACTCCACATACTATATCCCTTACAAATGTATAACTGGGCCCTCCCAAGTGCCTGGTTTACTCAAATTCACAAAACCATTAACTCCTTTTTGTGGGTTGGGAAAAAATAAGAATGACCTACTGTAAACTCGTCCATCAGAAAATTGATGGTGGCCTACAAGCTCCCAATCTTTACTTCTATTGCTTGTCTATCCATTTAACTAGGATGAGACATTGGATAGCTCCTCCAGATCATCCCTCTGACTCCATTTACTCCCTCTCTGGCTGGAGATTGAGAAGACGCTATGTTTCACCCAAGGTGTAGACCTGAAGGCCTTCCCTTTCTAATTAGGAAGAACCTGTGGGCTCAGGGAGGGTGAGGGTGGTGGAACAGAGGTGCATCCCTCCAGTTGTACCTCTCCACAATTACTATGCCATTCTGGCAAAGTGTAGGTTCCTCTATGAGGCACCTGCAGTGGAGACCAAGGAGATGCTGGGAACCTCCACAAGGAGACCCACAGAAGGGTGGCAGGGGACCCTGCAGGAAGGAAACAACTCCTGGTGGGGACTCCATTGTTAGGAAGGTAGAACTGGGGAGGAAGGGGAGGAGGTAGTGCCTGCCTGGCACCACGGCTTGAGGGACAGGAGTGAATCCTCAGGATTGCCTGAGCAGCTGCACAAGGGAGGGACCTGGATGTCATTGTCCACCTAGGGACAAATGGCCTGGCTAAGAAAGGATTAGAGAAGTGCAGGAAGAGTTTGTGAAGTGGGGAGGGCCTTAGTCAAGTAGCATGCACGGTAACCTTCTCGGAGATGCTACCCATCTATAGCTAGGGAGGCTAGGGTGTTCCGCATGGGATTCAATCAGTGGTTGAAAAACTGGTGTGGAGCTCAGGGATTTGGCTTCAACGGGGACTGGGGGTCCACCTGGAGTGATGTAAGCCTATACTGGCATGATGGGCTGCATCTGTCCAGGAGGAACCAGGATCCTAGGTGATAGGTTTAAATGCTTCATTGACAAGATTTTAAACTAGCCAAGGGGAGGCACTGGAAAGGAGCAGGAAAATCCTAGCCCCCAAAAATCATGGTAGTAAGTGCGGCAAACACCAACATAGAGGTGTCGATAGGGAGAAAGGTAGGGGTGAATGGAGAAAGTGACAAAGGCAAGAAGAACAGGGATGGGGCAAAGGAAGAGGCCATCAGAAAATGGAGGTAATAAGGTACCAATGCCCGTAGTCTGGGCAACAAGCTCCCTGAGCTGGTGGCCTTGATGGAAGAGGATGCCTGGATATTGTAGCAGTCACAGAAACATGGTACACAGAGAACCATGACTGGGATGTTAACATACCAGGGTACATAACCTACAGGAGAGACAGGCAGGGGAGAAGAGGGGAGGAGTAGCTCTCATGTAAAGGAAGGGATAAAAGCAACTGAACAAAAGAGTAAACAGGGAGGAGAGGAGGCACTGTGGGTCACCTTGGAGACTGGAAAGGCACCACAATCCACACAGGGTTGTGTACAGACCCCCATGTCAGGAGGAAGGAATGGACAAGGATATGATAGAAGGCATTCTTAGAATGGCAGAGAAAGGAGATACTGTTGATGGGAGACCTGAATATGCAGATGTTAACTGGAGCACATTTTCTGCAGCCACATCCAAGAGCAGGGCCATTCTTGATGCCCTACAGGTGGCAGGCATTAGACAGCTAGTTTCTTTTTTTTTTTTTTTTCGTCTTTATCCTCCATACTGCCTCGTGCCCCTCCTTCCGTCCGCTCATGTCCTGCCCGGTCATCCTCGGATCTGCCCTAGAGTGCCCTACCTCCTTCTCCCTGCACATTGGGGTCTGTCCATTGGTGGTCCGGGCGGGCTAAGCGCCTTCATCTAGGGCTTGCGGATGGTATTTCCTAGTTTTCTCCCACGTCCCGCCCTGAGGCGTCCGCTTGGGGCGTCGTCCCAGAGTGGCGCGTACTGATGCCGCCCCAGCCCTCACGCGTTGCCAATGTCTCCCCTCCCGACTCCGACAAGCGGGCCGCCTTCATCCTCTCTTGGTCGGTGCTTCCACCGGCTGTGAGAGCGATGTAGACCATGGAAGTATTCCGTGTTCCATAGGTTCCCACCCTGAGGAGGAGAGCATCCATTGGGACGCTCAATCCTCCCTCCCCTACCGACCCCCAGTGACCCGAGTCCGTTCCAGAACCGGGTGCCGGTGTAACACAGTGTGGCGTCCAGCGCCTCAACCCTCAGCGCCACTGGGCGGCGACAGCTAGTTTCAGAACCCACTCGTGAGGGACAATCTTGAGACCTTGTACTCTCAAATGGGGGCAGTGAGAGGATCTCAGATCTAGAAGTGGGTTGCCATCTGGGGACAAGTGACCATCAAACAGTGTGGTTCACGTTAAACTCAGCTACAGAGTCAAGCCATACAAAGTGAGGTACTGGACTTTAGGAGGGCTGACTTTGGCAAGATGGGAGAGTGCCTCAGAAAAGCACTAGCAAACAGGCTAGAAGGAGGTGTGGAGCAACAATGGGAATTATCAAAACTGCCATCACAGAGGCAACAAGCCTTTGTGTGAAGCAAATAAACAAATCAAAATGAAAGAAAAAGCCACTATGGTTCTCAAAGAGGTGGCTGTGAAAGTCAGGAAGAAAAGATAGCATTCCGGAAGTATAAGGAAACACAGAAGGAGCAGGACAGAGGCTGTACCAGTTAAGGCAGAAGGAAGCAGGGAAAGAAGTCAGAATAGAAAGGCCCAGACTGAGGAAAAGGTAGTCAACTCAGTTAAGAAGGGGATAAAACCTTTTATAGGAACATCAGCGGCGTGAAAAGACAAAGGGAGGATAGTGAGGCTGAATAGAATGAACGGTGGTGGGCAGAGGGGACAGTGAAAAGCAGGAATACTGAATGAATATTTCTGCTCAGTATTCACAAAGGGAGGAGGAAGTGCCTAATCCAATTAACAGAAGCACTCTTGATAGGGGGTTGATTCCAGTCCTTTCACAGAAGAAAGGGTTCTGCAAGAACTCCTAAAACTGAAGGTGGACAAAGCAATGGGTCCTGATGGAATTCACCCCAGAATTCTAAAAGAATTAAGGGAGGAACTAGTGAAACCACTGGCTACTCTTTTTAATAAATCATGGGAGGATGGTGTGGTACCCGAGGACTGGAGGAAGGCGGATGTGATTCCCCTTCACAAAAGTGGGACCAAGACAGAGGCAGAAAACTACAGACCTGTCAGTCTGACCTCTGTGGTAGGAAAGTGATGGAGTCACTTCTGAAGGAAAGAATAGTTGAGTACCTAGAAGCCAGTGGAACACAGGACCCAAGGCTGCATGGGTTCACAGCGGGAAGGTCATGTCAGACGAATCTAATAGATTTCTTTGACTGGGTGACCAAAGTAGTAGACCAGGGAGGGGCTGTGGACATGGCCTACCTAGACTTTAGCAAGGCATTTGACACAGTCCCACACAAAGATTACTAGTCAAATTAACCAGCCTGGAGTGGGTCCCAGGGTGGTAGCCTAGGTAAAACATTGGCTGGAGAACAGGACACAGAGGGTAATTGTAAATGGACTCCACTCTGAAGAAGGGGGGTTACTAGTAGGGTACACCGTGAGGGTTCAGTATTGGGTCCAGTTCTTTTAATGTCTTCATCAGTGACATTGCAGAGGGACTGGAAGGAAAAGTATGCCTTTTGCAGATGACACAAAGATCTGCAACAGGGTTGATATACAAGGAGGCGTGGAAAGGATGAAAGGGACTTGGCAAGGTTGGAGGAATGGTCAGAAGTATGGCAGCTAGGATTCAATGCAAAGAAGTGCAAAATAATGCACCTGGGAAACAAGAACCCAGGGAAGAATACACAATGGGTGGGGAGGTAGTAACAACAACAAAAAGGAAAGGGACCTGGGGTAATCATATCAGATGACCTTAAGGTTAGCAAGCAATGTGAGAAGGCAGTAGGGAGGCTGGGGTATACTGGGATGTATAGGGAAAGGCATCATCAGCAGAAAACAGGAAGTTGTTATCCCTCTGTACAGACAGTTGGTGAGACCCCATCTGAGTACTGTGTCCAGTTCTGGAGACCCCATCTCACAAGGACTTTGACAGGATAAGTAGTCAGAGGAAGGCAACTAAAATGGTGCAGGGTCTGCAGAGAAGCCGTATGAGGAGAGACTAAAGGAGCTTAATATGTATACCCTTGAGGAAAGAAGGGAGGGGACATGATAGAAACTTTTAAGTACCTCAGTGGAATCAACAAAGTCCAAGAGGGTAGCATCTTTCAGAAAAGAGAGTTGCAAGAACAAGGGACACAATTTAGAGATAGAAGGAGGGCAGTTCAGGGGCAGTGTGAGGAAGTATTATTTCTGAGGGGTAGTGGATGCATGGAACAGCCTTCCTGAGAGGTTGTGGTCTAAACTGTGGGAGAATTCAAGAATGCATGGGACAGACATAAGGCAATTCTTGTGGGGATAGGAAGAAAAGGCTGTTGGTTAACTAGGATCTGGGCCTATCCTGTAGGTAGGGAAATGGGCAGACTAGATGGGCCTAGTGGTCCTTATCTGCCGTCAAAGTCTATGTTTCTATGTTTCTATGTTTCTAACCTTCCTAAAAATTAAAAAACTCTCCACTAGAGTCCCTTCTGTTCACGCAATATCAACTCATCACCTTCCTTAATACTACAGCACACAGCGTTGTAACATAACCCCTCTTCAACAATCCTAATTTTTTTATTTCAGGTGCACCACTCAAATCTAATCTTTTTGGCCTGATATGAAGATTGAGAGAGTGGAAGACTTAGTTAGAAATCACAAATTGATGCCATTTCAGGAAGCCTGTACTCTCTACCATTGGAATTCCACTCACATATTCAAATATTTGCAGATTTCCCACATGTTATTGCAACACTTTGGCAGGGTTTATGGACTAAGACCTTATCAAGCGGTCCTGTCTCCTATGTTAGCTCACTTCCGTCAACTCATTTAATTACACATGCTTACAGATTTTTGCAGGCTACAGTTGCTGAGCTAGAAGGACAAAGGAATTACTGGTGGGACCATTCTTTACGAGTAACTATATCTACGTAGATGTTGGTCATGAATCTGGAATCATCTATATAGATACATTAAATGGGATAGATATAGGTTCATGCAGATTCAGATCAGTCATAATTTATATTATACCCTGGCAAAATTACATCATATTGGATCTTTGTCATCAAATCTGTACCAAATGTTTACGGTCCCTGGGAGACTTGTTGCACGTGTTATGGTCTTGTGACAAAGTCTTCCTATTTTAGAATGATGTCAAATCTTGCTTGGATCCACTACTATCTCTTTTAGATAAGTTTACCCCTGAGATTTGTATTTTGGGGACTTTGCAAATCTCAACGCCCTACTCAATGAGCCCATATGGCATTAATCTCAGCGTATGCCAAAAAGTTCTGCTTAGACACTGGATAGATGCTCTTACCCTTCCCATTCTGAATACAAAGAAATTATGTTTGCCATACAGGCTGAATGAGTTATTGCTGGGATTACTCATAGAATGGAAAAATATAAAAGTCTGGGACCCTCTTTACAATTTGTTGTTATTCAGTCTAGTCCAGCAACTTCAAGATATGTGTCCCTTCTTATCTCCTTTCACCCTTTTTTTAAGTTATGCCAGAGAACATACCCAGAAACCATATATGGTTTTAACCTTGTGACAGGTGGAGTGGGGGAGGTGAGGTGGATGGGGGTGGGCTGGGGAGAATGTGGGGTCGGTGGGAGGGAGGATGCAAGCATCAATCCATAAATGTGTTTGACAATTACTGTATACTGATGTTTCCACTAAGACCGTTCTGTGTACATATATACAGCAATGTATGACCTGGCTTCTTTTAAGATGCCTGTATATTAGACATGGTAAAATTAATAAAGTATAATTAATTAAAAAAATCTCTTTATGCACTCCCCATGTATTATTCTATGTGTTATAGTTCACATACAAACATACAGCAAGGGTAATCAGTACTAAAGAAGCAACAATATATAGTATTATTATAGTGCAGATACAAACATACAGCAAGCACAATCAATACTTAAGTACCAATAATATACAGTATTGTTATAGTGCATACACAAACATACAGCAAGGTTGATCAGTACTAAAGTACCAACAATATACAGTATTGTTATAGTGCAGATACAAACATACAACAAGCACAATCAGTACTAAAGTACCAACAATATACAGTATTGTTATTGTGCACATACAAACATACAGTGCGTGCAATTAATACAAAAGTACCTATAATGTACAATATTGTTATAGTGCAGATACAAACAATAAGGTGTAAGTGTTACACAACTACAGCTTCCTACAGTCTCACTTCTGTAATTGATAGTATAACCTCAGATGGTGCTGGCTTCCCACAGGCACACAGAGACTATATTTTAGGTTGCCACATTAACAAATCCTCATGAGTCTGATCCTCTCTCTTACCAGCAACCTTTGTTAAAAAGAAACTGCCCTCATACTTATAGTATACTTCGCTGACCTCCTTTCCTTGCTGAGACATGTATCACAACCAGTATGGGCTGACAGGTCTTTTCAATTGCTGTCTTTTTGAACTCTCTCCTAGAGAGCTATGTTCTGCCCCTTCCATTCCCTCTTTAAAGTTTATCTTACCAATTTCTTGTTAACCAGCTCAGTCTGTAGATATTTGACATGCTAAATGCTTATTGTACACTTTGCATGCGTGCAGGTCTCCAAATGCGTGTCGTGCTACTCTTGCCCAGGTACACTACACTTGCAGGGTGTGTACAGAGTCTCCTGCTGTGTTGCCCATTATCATCTTCTGACACTGTTTCAGGCAAAGCCTTTGCAAGCAAAGGGGTTAGGAGTTACTGGAAGGGGTGGAAATATTTGCAAAGGAATTCTAGGTTTAAGATGAATTTATTATGAGTTGCAAACTCCACAGTTCCCAATTAAATAATGTGTAGTATAAACAAGATTCATAAAAAGCAAAAAAAGTATATTTTTTCCTGACTTTATTTTGTACTCAAGTACTGCATTGGTGTACAGTTTGTATGTCAATATATGACTTTGCATATGGATATAGGACTTGTGCAGGGCAAGCGGGTTGGTGAGCTAGGTTACGTGGTCATGTTGCCGTACACAAAAACAGTGCAGCAATGTACTACATTGTAAATACAGAGGATACATTGCCAATGCAGAAGCACAATGCAGAAAGCAAAATCAGCGAACAAAGCAAAGCACATCATTGTTTTCTGTGGGGTGCTCAGCCTTCTGCACTCCCTTTACGGGGGCTCACCAACCCTCTCCATTAATATAATCAACTTGGGTGGAGGAATTCAACACGAGAATGAGGAGAAAGATCAGTGGGGGGCAAAACAAAAAAATGCACAATGTGGTTTGCAAAGTCTGGGACCAGGATTTGAACCCCTGTCCATAGATGCATAGCTTCCTGCACTGCCATGACTCATACCTCTGAGCCACAGCAGCTGCTTGGTGGACCACCATCCCAGGAGAGGTCTTGACCTCTGTGTCACTCCTCCCACCAGCCATGTCGACAGGGAACAAAACTTTGCTTGCTACATTTAGCATTGTATGGTTTTGTACTCTGTCGCTCTAGTTCCGCACTGTATGTGGTGTGTGGTTTTGACTGTGCCATTATATATACTGCAGATTGACCCAGTACTTTTGAATGAGATAAGCAGACTGTATGTTCTGTCAGCTGTATTGGGAATGGCGTGTGGAGGCAGAGGTTACTGGCAGGGAGAGACCCTAAATACCAGGGAATAATTGTAACATATAAATGGGGATCCCGTGAGTAAGGCGTATAACATTAAACTACTAGGGAATACAAGTAGAGGTTGTCTGAGGAAGGGTACCATTGGACTACCAGGGACTGCAGTTAGGGATCAGTTGAGGAGAGTGGTATCACAGGACTACCACTGGATAGTTGAGGAGGAAGTATCACTAGACTACCAAGGAATACAAACAGAGTCAGGTGAGGGAGGTGGATAATATTAAACTACTGGAGGCTATAATTGGAACTCAGTGAGGGTGGTACCACTGGACTAGCATAGGCTTGAAATGGGGATTGGGTGAGGGAGGAGGGAGCACCAATGTACTACTGGGAATACAAACAGGGGATCAGGGGTGGGACAGGGCAGTAGACCACCAGAGAATTCCCTTTACATTCAGTATAACTGACTGGGGGTTTGTTGGTGGGAGGCACTGAATGCCTCTCTGTGAAATTCCTCAATGCATATGCAGCCCTTACCCTGGCCAAGAGCAGCACCTGGCAGCGGGACCTCCTAACTTGTATACAGACAGGCATCAAGCCACAAGTTTGTATACTATAGAGTCACCCTGGCACTGGGGCAAATACCTGGCTCAGCATCTAAGACATCAGGGGTTAAGCACAAAATAACATTTATATTTACACCGAGTTCTGGAGAGAGGTGCTAGGGCTATCTATGTCCATCTTCTGAGGGGACCCACAAACAACTTCACACTGGAAGCAGAGATCGAATGCCCACTACAAAAACTGGGATTGTGCAGTATGGCTTTATTCTGACACAGGATGGAAACAGAAGTGGTGATCCCCAGGTTGTCACTGTACATGCAGGCTCACTAGTACTTTTCTTTTCCAGAACAACACAATTGGGCTTTCAGAACATTTCTCTCACCCAGAACATTGAACTGTCCATTCCGCTGTCTTAGGGACCTCTAGACATTTTCTTTTCCTCAAGTGTCTTTTACATGGAGGTTCCATACACTTGAAAAACTCAAACATTTCTCTTTTCTTTCTCCAAGTGTCATGGAGGGTTCCATACACTTTAACAACATTCCTCCTGATGTCATGGGCTTAGTTAACATCTTCAGAGTAACTTTGTGCCCTTCTGGTGACCAGTTAGCCCTGACTGGAATTTAAGGTGAGGGTCCTCATGCTCTAGCCCCAGCCATCCTCTGCCATCCCTTTGGGGTTACATAAGTTTGGATCCTACAATCTGACCAGATTGCTAAAGGCATCTACACATTTAACTTACTAAAGCACATAGCTGTGGTGAGGCTGAAGCCCTGAGTGGTGTATTGTAGTCTTGTCTCTGGGCACATACACCACCAGACAGCTCCCAAAAACTAGTCTCTGTTTCTGTACTTACGGTTTTATTTGTCCCTTGTTACAGACAGTAGACTGGAGAAACACACATCTCCCAGTTGCTTTTCCATAACTTTAACTCTGACACTGGGCAGCTGAACACTCTTCTTGTTCCTCAGGGATTGCCCTTGAAACCTGAAATTTCTCAGTCCCACTTTCTGACAGAAATTACCCACAGGGGTCCTGTATTCACAGTCTCCCCTCTTCTCTTGGCTCCAGGGTGGCATGAAACTTTGACATTTTTGCAAAGGAGGGTGTTACTGATCCTTATTTGCCCTTTTATTAAATAAAATTAGTTTTAACCATATCTATGGTGTTGGGCCTTCCTGGGTGAGCCATTGAGCTTGCTTCCTGTTTTGCCTGTGTCTCAAGTTTTGGCGTGAATCCTGAGCCATGCTACTGTGCACCTTGTTGGGATTCCCAGGGGACTGAGTGGTTACACTCACTGCCAACAGACAATCCTTGCTGCCTGCAGCAAGGCTTTGATCTGCAACACAGGCCATCCAACCTCTGGGTGCCTTATGGATTATGGTGCCAGGTTCCCCTTACATAGGCAAGCATATGCAGGTTGCACCAGAGAACAGAGGCCCACTGAAGAAACTTCAGCTCTATCTACTGACTATCTCAGGACTTTTCAGTGGCTCAAGAGACTGCCTGAAGCATGCACTAACAGACAACACTGGTGATCCCTATCGGATCAGGACCACCAACCTGTCTATCCCCTAGCCCTCTGGGAAAAGCTATCTAACCTTACGCTACCAACAGGTACCTATACTCAAACACATTTCACACCTTTAAAACTGTAGACTGCTTTAGAAACACACATAAGGCATTGCTATACATTTCCTAAACCCTGGAGCTACATACTCTGAACCTGACAAGCAGAAAAATGTTTAACATTTCTAATTACATGTTTCTAAATACCCAAAACACTCTAAAGGAGGACTTTGTTGAGTCCTAAACATAATCTTCTTATCTTTTTTCTTTGCTCAGGAGCACATACAAAGAAAACATTCAAAACACATCCTACAAGAAAAACACAGTAACCAAACCACCCACCAGCAGGATACCACACAATCCCAAAAATATTTGGAGCAGTTTTCTACAAAGGCAGTATAAGTAACAAAATAACCATATAAACATCTGGGGGAAGGAGGTGAAACTTTGCAGAGGAGTCAGGTTGAGGCAGTTGGGCGAGAAGATAAGTATTTTCTCTGTGCTGTTTCTTTTCTTTTAGGATTTAGGTAGCATTTTTCATACTTGGATTCATACTAGGAGTATAAGACAACAGAACGAGTAAGCTCATAGCAGTTGTCCCACTTCTTAGTGGAGGCTACCATGTTGCCAACTGAAACATAATGATCTAACCTAGCCTTGAAGATACTGAAACAGGGTGCACACTACTTCCTCTGTCTGTCTTTTCCACAGTCTAACAACTCTAGGCTTGAAACTATGTCTCTATAAATCAGTTCCACACTGCACTTCAACTAGCTGCAGTGTTGTTTCTAAATAATAATTTGATTCTCTATATCCTAGGTCTAACTTGTTCCTCAAATCATCCTGCCTGAGAATCCTGTATAGCAGTAACAAATCCTCTCTTGCATGACAAATTTCTAGTGACCACAAATCCAGTTTAATTAATCTAGATTCATAAGGTACATCTTTTAGTCCTACTATTAATTTAGTAAGTGACCTCTGTGGCTTTTCAACCGCCTTTATATCTTTTTCAAAAAGGATTCTGATTAAATGAACAGTAATTTAGATGTGGCCTTCTATTTGTTTTGAATACAGGTAGCATTTAATGAGACTTGGACCAGCCAATAGCGGGGCTAGGATTCTGTGTTTCTTACCGAGCAATTTACCTTGTTTGCTTTCAGTTGGAGGTGAAACTTTGCAGAGGGAGGCAGATTGAGGCAGCTGGTGCTAGAAGATAAGTATTTTCTGTGCTGTTTCTGTCCTTTTAGGATTCAGGTAGCATTTAATGAAATTACATTGTGTGCTGTGTGATTTAAACAGTGTAACTACAAAACAAATGATTTTGTCTTGGCTGGGAACAGGGGCATTTAACTGAGTGAGGAAAGGTTGGAAATACGCGGGGAGGGTGGTCATGTGACTGGGACCAGCCAATAGCTGGGCTGGGATCCATTTATATTTCAAAGGGGACCTAGTGACCCTGAAGCTTGAGTGCCACAAAGCAGGAGTGTAGCATCTTGAGCATCTGCAGGGCATCAGCAGGGAGGACAGCAGGCCACGTTGGTAGACATGGAAAAGCCAAGCTGAGAGGGCCACATATGTCATGTACAGACATGGAACATCCACGTTGGGGGAGGGTTCCTTGGGTGGGGTAGGACCAGGATAAGGAGGATAGGATATGCAAGAGCAGTCACATAGGGTGGGAGATGGGAAGGATTGTGTGTTGCCAAGGATATAGAGTAGTCATATTCTGAGAAGTGGCTTGGAGGGCAGGGGGCTGTAGGATGTGTTGGCAGGTGAGCCAGCTCAGGCAGGAAATATGGTGGTTGAGGAGGAAACTGGAGTCATGGGGTGACAGAATGGAGGAAAATGGCCTGGAGGAAACTAACAAAGTATCAAAAGAGCTCAAAATGGACAAAATAAGAACTTGGTGGGACAGCACGGGGCCACAAAGTGGGTGCTGCCAAAGGAAGAAAGTGATGACTGGAGAGGGTCAGGCACAGGAGCATGACTAAGACTGGGTCAGAGCAAAGATATCAGCCTGTGAGAAGGGGGACTGGACTCATTCAAGGAAAGGAGATTGGCACTGCAAACAGATTCTTATTGTTGGCTATCCCAGAAGACCAGGTAGCAGGGAGGAGGGCTACAGTGGAGGAGCAGGAGAGGATACTACAGAGGAAAGGTATACAGTAGGGAGGCAGTGGGCAGTACACAAGAAGACACATTG
This sequence comes from Neoceratodus forsteri, assembly GCA_016271365.2. Taxonomy (NCBI): domain Eukaryota; kingdom Metazoa; phylum Chordata; order Ceratodontiformes; family Ceratodontidae; genus Neoceratodus; species Neoceratodus forsteri. Next base: position 761,416,338 of record CM028138.1, on the reverse strand, counting down.
GCAGGGGCAGCAGTGAGGTGATGGTGATGCAGTCTCTCAGAGAGAAGAAGGAGCAAGGAGACAGGAGAAAGGGAAAGTGGCAGGCAGCCTGGGGAAGGCTAAGGATATTGAAAGGAGGGAGTCAAAGTGGGGAGGGCCACATTTCAGGAAGACATGGGGACGTAATAGTAGAGGAGGTGGTAGGGTGATGGACAGGCAACAAGTCAGTGCAAGGGAAGTTCCACAGACTGAAAATAGTTTGGAGGAGGAGGTCAGTGGCCCAGTCATAGTTGTGAGGAGGAGGTCAGAGCAAAGGTTGGGGAAATAGGGGGCCATGACATGGGGATAAGAGGGCATCGTAAGTTGGGGGGTGGGGAGTGGAGGACAATGAGAGGGTGAGAAGGAAAAGCATCAGAGAGTCATAATTCTAGGGGACTCTATACTTAGGGTAGAAAGTGGGGAAGGTGTCAGAAAAAGTAACATCTAGGTAGAGTGCATGCCAGGCATGATAGTGAGAAGAGTGGGGCAGCATGTGGGCAGATATGTGGGAATGTGGGGGAAGTTGCATATTATGATGCACCTGGGAACGAATGATCTAGAAGGGAGAAGGATAGAGGTGGTATAAGACAGCTTCAGGGAAGTGGGATAACTATGCAGCAAAGAGGAACAATGGTAGCCTTCTCAGAAGTTCTGCCAGTGGCAAGAACCAGTACAGATGGGAAGAAGAACCAGAGACTTTAACAAGTGGCTGAGGGAATGGTGTGGAACCAAGGGGTATGGATTGGTGGGGGACTGGGGTAGCACATGGGATAACACACAGATCTTTATGGGGATAGGTTACACCTCAGCAGGGCAGGTTTACAGGTGTTGAAGCAGAGCTGGGATTCCATCAATAAGAGGTATTATTTAAACCAGGTGGGGGCATTGGAGCTGGAAATCACCAGGAAGGGTGTCCCATGGACCTCCCCACCACAGGGATAGATACAACCTTAGGCAAAATAGGAGTTGGTTGAGGTAAGAAAGCAGGAAGGGTAGGTGCAGCATGAAGAATTGTTTCACTAAATGCTAGGAGCCTGGAGAACAAGTTTGCAGAGTTGCAGGCATTGATGGAAAAAGGAGATGTGGACATAGCTGCCATTACTGAGTCGTGGGCAACCAAAGCGCCATGACTGGGATGTAACTATCCCAGGGTACAAACTTTCAGAGGATAGAGATAAAGGAAGGTGGGGTGCAATTTACATAAGGGAAGGGATCAGATGTAATAGGGAGGAGGGAGGAGGGCAGGTCAAGTAATCTGGCTACAACTACACAGCCAGAAAGGGACCGAGATCTGTCTGGGGTTGTTTATAGACCTCCAGCCCTGAAGGAGGACATTGAGAGGAACTGGGGAGCAGATACAGAGGCATAGTGGCAAGGAACACAGTGGTGGTGGGGGACTTTAATCTACCAGGGTGGTTGGAGCATCCCATCAACCAACTGCACCAGAGAGCAGATCCTCCTGGAAGCATTCCAGGATAGCTTCTTTACACAGAAGGTAATGGAGTCAATGAGGGAGGAATATTCTAGACCTGGTACTGGAAGATGGGGAACAGGTCAAGGATGTAAGGTGGCGGAACCTTTGGCGAGCAGTGACCACAGCACAGTGTGGTTATCAATCAACCTGGGTAGGAAGTAGTCACTACAAAAACTAGGGTCCTGGACTTCAAAGGGCAGACTAACAGGATGGGAAACATACTGGAAAGTCATATAGCAAGCATCTGCCCAGAAAAGGACACAGAACAAAATGGGTAGCTATCAAAACAGGACTGGCTGAGCCACTAAAACTCATGTCAAAGCCAAAACAAGAAAGCCAGCACCAAGAAACACAGCTGGATGACTAAAGTGGTAGTGGAGAAGGTGAGGGAAAAGAGGAATGCATTTGGATCTACAAGCAATCAGAGGGCAGAAGACAAGAAGAATATGAAGAAATCTGAAGAAGTGAGCAGAGTGGTAAGGGCAGCAAAGACAGCTAGGGAACTGAGGTTAAGGCAGGGGATCAAAGAAAGGGAAAAGCATTTCTTCAGATATATCAGATAGAAGAGGAACAGCAAGGATCAAATTGTTAGGATCGGGAGAAGAAGGTGGGTAGAAAAGGGGCGAAGTACTTAATGAATACTTCTGTTCAGTCTTCACCAAGGCAAGGGATGGGTCCATACCTGAGTGGAAGGGCGAAGTGGGAGATGGTGGGGAGAAGCAACCACGGATGGGAAATCGTGATGGAAAGGGTGAGAGGACCTTAAGTCCCTGAAGGTAGACAAGGCACCTGGCCCAGATGGAGTCCACCCAGAGTGCTGAGGAGTTGGCAGAGGTACTGACAGAGCCACTGGAGGACCTGTTCAGAACCTCTTTGAACTCAAGAGTGCATGCCCAGGGACTGGAAGAAAGCACATGTGGTATATCTCAATAAGAGTGGGCCCAAGAGTGAACCAGGGAACTACAGACCGGTGAGCTTTGCTGCACTGTGGGAAAACTAATGGAGACAATCCTCAAGGAAAGGCTGGTACAATTTTGAGGATAACAACCTCTAGGACAGCAGGCAGCACAGGTTTGTCTCAGGCAGATCCTGCCAGATGTATTTGGTTGAGTTTTATGACTGGGTTATGAGGGCACTGGATAGAGGACATGTGGTGGATGTCCTCCATCTGATTCAGCAAGGCCTTTGACTTGGTGCCACGATGTAGCTGACCTGCAAGTTGAAGACTCTGGGAGCAGGGAAGAAACTGGTCAGATGGGTCAGAACTGGCTGCAGGGTAGACAGCAAGGTAATAGTGAGGGAGGAGGCATCTGATCCCAGGGCAGTAACAAGTGGTGTACCACAGCGCTCCGGTACTGGGACGGTTCTGTTTAACATTTTCATAGCTGACATTGCAGTAGGGATTAAGAGCAAGATCAGTCTCTTCATGAAATGACACAAAGATCTGTGCTGAGGTAGATGGAGGAGGGATCAAAAAGACTTCAGGAGGGTTTGGAAAAACTGGAGAAATGGTCTCACAGTTGGCAGCTTGGTTTCAATGCCAAGAAGTGCAAAGTGATTCATTCAGGAGGCAAGATCCCAGGGCACAGTTACTGGCTGGAGTGTCCCATTAACAAAATCCAAGGAGGAGAAGGATTTGGGAGTGCTGGTAACCAGGAGATGAATTTACTCTGCTCAGTGCAGGAAGGCAGCAGAGAGGCAAACAGGATGCTAGGTTGCATAGCAAGGGGATTACTTCCAGGAGTGGGAGGTCATATTACCCCTATACAGGTCCCTGGTGAGACAGCATTTAGAGTAATGCACACAGTTCTGCTGCCACTACTTGAAAGGGACATCAAACTACTGGAGGGGTACAGTGCAAGGCAATAAAAATGATCCTGGGGATGGGGACAGACTATGTGAGAAGAGACCGAGAGAGCTCGATATGTATACCCTGGAGGAAAAAGGGAGAAAGGAGATGTGATTGAGACTTTCAAGTACTGAAGGGTTTGAACAGAGTAGACACCAGGTGTATGTTCAGTCTGAAGGGTGGAAGGGAAACCAGGGGACAATCTATGAAGTTGGAAGGGGCAGGTTCAACAAGGAACAGAGGAGGCACTATTTTACAGAAAGGGTGGTGGCAGGGTGGGCAGCTCTGCCAGAGGAAGCATATCGCTGCAGAGTGTTGGGGCTTCAAGAGGGTGGGACAGATTCAAGGGAAGAGTGCAGAACCTGGAGGGGCTCAAGATGGGGCAGAGGGCATATGGGGAGGGCAGCTGCATTCTAATAGACTGAAGTGCTGCACACTCGAGCAGACTAGATAGACCAAATGGCCTGTATCTGCTGGTAATTTTGTATGTTCCTATGTTAGTAAAATGTCCTGGTACTAAGGGAAGAAGTCCAAAATGCATGGCACTCCATGCAAGAACAGTCTCTTTGAGAACAGTTCTTGGAAGAGCACAAGGCCTACTGAAGCTGCAGTCCAGATCCAGGAATGTCTCTTTCAGACCAACAGTTCAATGGACATCTTCACTTATGGACACAGTCAATGAAATGAAATGTAAAGAGAATTTTTGGTCTACCATATCCTGAAGTGCACTTTGACAAGCGGTATACTTCTCTGGATCTGGTTGAAGATAAATCTTGGATCAGGCTCTTCCAGACCACCTGCTGGATAAAGTTCAAGCTGGATCTACCAGGATATCTGCACCCATGCTGGTCTCCTCCACTTGGTGCTTGGCAGGAAACATGCACCATCATGCTGTACCCATGTTGGTCTCTTCCACTTGTCCTTGGCAAGAAACATACCATCTTGGCCAATTGCCTGAAAAGCAGTGTTGGGTGAGTTACTTTTTCTATTACTTTTCTATTATGCTTGGAAACTTGTTCCAGGAAGCTCTGTGCAGTCACTAGCAAGGATGAAGTACTAGAAAAAGTAATACACTTACAATTATAGTTACTTATTTCTTTTTATACAAAACAATACAAAAATAATCAATAACTATAACAGATGACATTTATTTGAAAGTAATCGTTAGTTACTAGTTACTTTCAAATAAATGTAATCAACTTCTGATTATGTATTTCTTTTGTATAGAAAGACATATGTAATTGTAACTGTATATATATTACTTTCCAGTATTCCATCCTAGTGACTGCATAGAGCTTTCTGGAACAAGTTTCAAAAAGTAATAGAAAGTAATAGAAAAGCAACTTACCCAATACTGCTGAAAAGTTGGGTGGTGGACCCACCATGTTGCACTGCTACTGGGGTGGCCATCTTTCAAGCTGACAGAAATTGCTGGTGTAGTGGCACTCAGGGATAGTACCACTCTGGGTGAGGACCATAAACTATTGTCCCATCTGAACAGATCATTCTCTTGGTGTGCACTCTCTCTTTTCCAGCTTTGGCAATTACCGAACTGAGTCTAGGTAAGGTGTGACTTAATTTCCAAAATTTCAGTCTGTCATAGCACAGTTTGATCCTGATGAACTTACACACTTGAGGTCTGATGGAAGCTTTGGCTTCTTCTCATAACCATTCATCCCTATGGTCCTCTATGGCCTCCCACATCCACCTGGGAAAAACTAGATATTTCTCTCCGTGCAGCGTCCTCAGCCCTGTGTCTGATCTGGTGTTCCTCCTTGCTGCTTTTGGATAGACTCAACCCAACAGCACAGCTGGGGATGGTCAGATCTGGCCAAACCAGCTTTGGATGGTTACAACAGGAAAAAGAGTCCATCTCTGTAATTTCTATAATTCTGAGCCCTGAACAGTCTTTGTGGCTCACTTGCAGTTAGGGCTACTGGCAGCCCAATCTCACTTGCGATTGCCTTACCAACTTCCTCCATTTCTTCCTCTTGTTCTACAAAGTTTGCCCAGGAACTGACAGCAGATTCAGCCCTCAGCACAGTCCACTCCTTGCACATTCTGAGACAGGTGCCTCCCAATGCAAGGCATCCTCTATCTCAGCGGTTTTCAACCGGGGTCCACGACACAAAGAGGGTCCGTGAGAGAACGGGGGGCACGGATCACTCATTTAAAATCATTGCCATGCTAAAAATACATCAGTGAATATTTAATTTCTGACTGCAATGCTAGTAAAGTAAGAACATTGATAATATGTGGTCGTACTGCCTATTAGACATCACTGTGAGTGTATAACTGGCAACAGCCATTAACTCCGTGTGGTATGCTAGGAAGGGTGTTAATGGCTTTGTTAATGGCTTTGATTATTGCACCTGCAGTGAATGGTCATAGCACAGCTGCTTCTCCCTGCTGATAAGTCTCCAGTTAACTAGCAGCTGTGCCTGATCTGATCAGGATCTTCCAGTACAAGTGTTATTCTTGCCTGCATTCATACCTGATTCTCAGCTCAGATTCAGCCGCTTCAGCCTGCTTCTATCTAGACTCAGTGTTTGGAAAACAGCATACTCTCGCTTGTCTCTCACTGCTCTCTTCCGTTTTTAAACAAATTAATTTCGGAGATGAGCAATGTAAGCCAGTCACAGAAAGTTAAGGTGTGAGATTAAGCTTGCTGATCCTCCTTCTTAACATTTTGGAACAAACAAATAAGCATAGCAGAAGACTTAAATTCACCTCAGCAGTCAAACCTTTGCTGCTAATTTGGTAACATATTTTTTGTATGAAGTGGATGCTGACAGTCCTCCCCCCCACCACCACCACAGACTGTGCTTTTGAATACTGAGCTTGATTTTTGCTGGCTATCAATGCATTGCTAGTCCCCACCTGCCCAGTGCCACTGAATGCAACTAGTATAATGTGTCACATTAATCTCTGCAATATTATTACTGAATAATTTTACTTAATAATAATAATAATAAAAGCTTTTCACATTAGTTTACAATTGTTAATAAAATCTTTTTAAACTTAGTTTACAATTGTTGCGTTTTCTTTGGCTATCATGTTATACATATGTGTATAATGGCAGTACAAACACGCAGTGAGGTATGAAATCAGCAGCCGGTTTGTAGGGGTCCCCGGCGTGGCTGGCACTTGCCCAGGGAGCCTCGGACCCAAAGGTTGACAACCACTGCTTTATCTCATCCTCCCCAATTAGGCTCGTGCTTGGGTCAGCTGCCCACAGATCTATCGACTCAGTCTGTGGCATGTCTCTTTCAACCTTTACTGGGGTTAAGAGACAATTTCTTCCTGCCACTACACATCACTCTGGGTCACACCCTCGAAACACCTTTGTTAACTAATTCTTCTGGTTCCAACCTGCATTCAGACATTTGCTGTACTGTACAGACTGAGCCTCACACAGTTACCACGTTGGAGCTAAACATACTGCCTTGAGCTTTGCATGCACAACACCACTGTTTTCCATACATTCCATATTGTTTCCTGCAATCTTTGCAATGCGGTATGATTAGGACATCTCCCAGTCCTCATCATATACACATATATTCACTGGAAAATTTGGTAGGCTACATTTTCGTGGGCTTCTTCTCAGCCATACATTCGTTTATATTCTGCCAATTCTCTTTCTTGTTGGGCTATCCATACTCTGGCATGGAGGATACGCTCTCTTTCTAGTTGCCATTTTAACTGCAACAGAACAACACACATATCAAAGTTACTATCTGCACTTAGCACTTAGCACACTGGTTCTGACTTGTTCAAACTGCAAATGTCTCTTTGCTTTCTCTCTGTATTTTGCTGAAATCGCTGCCTGAATTGCACTTGTTTCAAAACACTTTGCACATGCTTTTGGTTGTTTTCACCATTGCACACATTGCCCAATGTGCTGCCTCATTTTTTACATTCTCTGGACTACACCACAACATGGCCTTCTTTTTCTAATGCATGCACACATTGCTCTATCTGCCTTGGGTTTTCTGACATAGTGTTTGCTTGTACTATGCACAACCTTGCAAGTGGACATTTGAAAAATCAGTACAGTCTTTAAGCTCTTTCCACTCATTCTTTTGACTTTGTTTAGTACTGCCCATGGTTTGAGCTACAGCTTGTTTGCTTGCTACCAGCTACAGTTATTACAACTCAATCCTTCAGCCCTCAGATACTTGCATTTGCTCAATCTCTTGCTGACTTTAGCATTAGATTTCTTGCTTTTCACACCGTCTACTTGTTTTGCCCTCTCTGGTACTTACAGACAGTAGCTGGTTCCCTCCATTGGTACTGTAGCCTTCCTGCCAATTTGAAGATTGTTGGGATCAGTAGGTCTGTCCAGACTGCAGGTCGGCATCGCACACATGATAGCTACCACTGCGCTCGGTTGTCTGGAGAAACACGATTCAACTGTTTTTAAAAGTCTTTGACAAAAACAATGAAGTGCTCCTTCATGATGGTTCACTGATGCACTGCTGGTTCTGAAATTGCTGAACACTACTCCGTCTCTCCTTCTCGAACACTCCTCTAGCACTGAGACTCCAGGCAATGGGTGGGGCATGGCTGGTTTGACCAATCACACAATGCCAAGCAAATGAGCTCTCTCTCTCTCTCTCTCTCTCTCTCTCTCTCACTCCTGCTCATACTCCCTTTTGGTGATCATCAAGCAGGTAAATTTAAACAACAAACTGAACTTTTTTTCTCTGCTTGAAATTTCAATGGGCTGAAGTGCTTTTAGGCAATTTTGTCACAGTTTTCTGTGTGTAATTCCTTTAGCAACTCTCCCATTTTACATCATAAACACTTGAAACTTGCAATAGACTGGGGCACAAATATTCTGTTTGTCCACAACTACTTTAAAACTTGAAATATTAACTTTTAACAGTCTTTTAAGTACTTTGATAGACAGGGCACACATCTCTTTAGCACAGCAGTCCTTGGCATTACTGTTTCCACAAGCATTGCAAACATCACAATTTTTCCTCACAAACACAGGCAGCAAATCTTTGGATGGCACTTTACAAGGCACAACTTTACTTTTCTCTCACAACAATTTCTGTTACGATGCACTGCCATCAGACAGAAAGACCATAGACATATCTTTAGCATTTGCACTGGCAAGGCAACCTTATCCTCTGTCCCAAGATCTTCAGATGAGCCACAATTTTGCAACCCTACCCAACCAAGAGTAGCATCTGGCAACAGGGACCCCACTAACCTGTACACAGACAAGGCATCAAACCACAAGTTGGCATACTATAGGCATCACCACTGGCACTGGGGCAAATACCTGGCTCAGCATCTAGGAGGTCGGTGTTAGGGCACTAAATAACATTTATATTTACACTGAATTTTGGAAGAGAGGTGCTAGGGCTATGCTATATCTATCTTCTAAAGGGGACCATAAACATGTTCACACTAGAAGCACAGATTGAATGTCCACTGTTAGAACTGGGATTGTGCAGTATGGCTTTATTCTGACACAGGATGGAAACAGAAATGGTGATCCCCAGGTTGTCACTGTACATGCAGGCACACTAATACTTTTCTTTTCAGAACAACACAATTGGGCATTTAAATCTCCACACAGAACATCGAACTGTCACCCTGCTGTCTTAGGAACCTCTAGGCATTTTCTTTCCTCAAGTATCTTTACATGGAGGGTTCCATACAGTTTAAAAACTCAAACAATTCTCTTTTCTTTCTCTAAGTGTCTATTACATGGAGGGTTCCATAAACTTTAATAACATTCCTCCTGATGTGATGGGCTTAGTTAACATCCTCAGGGTAACTTTGTGCCCTTCTGGTGACCAGTTAGCCCTAACTGGAATTTAAGGTGAGGTCCACATGATCTAGCCCCAGCCATCCTCTGCCATCCCTTTTGGGATACATAAATTCGGATCCTTCAATCTCACCAGATTGCTAAAGGCATCTACACATTTAACTTTACATTCAGCACATAGTCGTGATGAGGCTGAGTCCCTGAGTGGTGTAATGTAGCCTTGTCTATGGGCATATGCATCACCAGAAAGCTCCTCAAAAAGAACTAATTCGTTTCTGTTCTTACAATTTTATTTGTCCCTTATTACAGACATCAGACAGGAGGAGAAATACACATCTCCCTGTTGCTTTTCCATAGCTTTCACTCTAACACTGAGCAGCTGAACACTCTTCTTGTTCCTCAGAGGATTGCTCCTTGAAAACACTGAAATCTCTCAGTCCCACTTTTTAAAGAAATGACCCACGGGGTCCTGTATTCAGTGGTCTCCACTACTTCTCTTGGCAGTTTAATCTCGCTCACTAGGGTGAGAAAAATGAACAGAGGTCCTTCAATCAAGCCTCAAAACTGGTTGGCAGGCACCTCCACACTCACAACACTGCTGCTGTCACTGACTTCCTCTGGACTCACTACTCATATTTGAACATTTTAAACTCCCTTCCCTGTGGCTGCAAAGGGTTATGTTGCTGCGAGAGTTCTAAATGACATAATCCATTCTCTCCTCAGACTAGCTAAGTAAATAATGATGTCATGTTTTAAGGAATTTTTAACAGCTCCCTACAGGCTGCCCATGTACCTTCCTAGTCTAACACTGATGGGATTCTAGTAACTCCAGCGGACTGGGTGGTTACACATATGAAGGCATGGAGGCATTGTGAGCACTTCTAAAGACCATATAATAACAAGCAAATGTCCCTTATCTCTTTGCATTCCTCATGTGGTCTTTAGCATGTTGGCTTTGAAAATGTCAGGCAGGAGTAAAAGTATTAACCTGGTTGGGATACACTAGACCAGTTTGCTCCTGGGTGTATATTGACAGCAGGGGATTGTGAGGTATGGATCTATGACAGTCAGTCGACAATTTGTTGTCAGCGGACGTTACAGCAACTCCTTTATGTTGACCACATTTGCAGTCGGCATAAAGGGTCACTGCAGACTACCCTCCACACCCCACTACTTAATTAATCAACTCTGAGTCAAAGTTGCTTCAGGGAGGGTGCAATACCCCAGAAAGAAGTGCTGATGTCCTGCACTGACATTTCAGTGACCTGGTGCTGTAGTATCGGTCGCAGTAAAGTTGTCGCTGTAGCGATGATATATCATGGGTGTAATGCTGCTGCACTTTGCATGTTACTACCACCAGCCTATATTCATACATGAAGCACAAAGCAGACAGGGCACCATGTGTGTATGAACACAAGTCTGGAACAGCAATGTGCTAATTGGTGCTCTGTGTTGTCTTTTGCACATTGCCAATGGCTGTGTTTGGATATGGGTCCCAGATTGCATTACTTTATAATGTGCATTACATCTCATTGCAGAATTAGCATGCCTTAGAGGTACAGGTAAATTCTGGCCTTAGGTTTCCCCAGGGTTTTGTCACAGGTGGCTTTCCTCTCCATTGGGCTAATGTTAATAAAATTATTGGTAAAGTTTCCATCAATCAGTTGCTGCAGTACCTCTAATAATTTTGAATGCTGAACTTGCGTGCAAAGCAATGAATGAACAAGCTGAGATGATGGGATTTGTTTTAATATTTCCTCTGTTCCTTCACAATCCCAGACTGGTATCCGGTAATATAGGTGACTCAATTTGAGCACCTTTGATTACAGCGACCATCACAGTATAGTGAAGAGCAGTTATAGTAAAGTTAAGTGTTGAAAAGCTAGAGGAAGAATAAAGCAACTGGGTTAGGGTGGTATTGTGAATGATTACATAGGTGGATGTTTGGCCAGGCAGTTTCCAGCTGGCTGTTTGGTGTGGAGGCATGAGTAATGCCTCTGGTTCAAGTGACTTGGGTTCAGAGCTTGGTTGGAGGAATAGTGTTTTGTTTTCTAGTGTTGTGACTTAGTTTTTTATTTGATTTTGTATCGCGTTCCCCTGCCCGATATTTGTACAGGTAGTTCCTCTGTCACAGCTTCATGCCCTCCTGAATAGTCCCCCAAATGGTCCTCTGGACCCCAGTGTCAGGCTCCACTCCAGAGATGATTATATAAATAATGAGAGTTGGGGCAAAGCCCTTGAATAGAAGTGCTAGGGGCACAGGCCCCCACATAAAAATTCTTCATACATATCACCCTCGGAGAATGTTGTGGATCCTCGCTGTGCATGGTTCCACTGTACTGCATTCACTGTTTTAATAATCAGCAATGTGCACTCGCTCAATTGTCAGTTATTATTATAGCTTATTATAGCTCCGCTGATATCAAATGGATCCTTACAAACCTGGTTGGCGACTTGTTGATGATGTAAGTTATATTACTGCAGCATAATAGCTAGACATCTGCCACTATTGTACTACAGATTTTTTCTGAATGGAATAAGTTGCATCTTTTGGAAGAATGGATTACTTTCTCATGTGACAGAGGCACTGTGGTCCTCTGAAGCATTCTGGAATTTGAGTGCAGCTCATGTCTGCAATGGCATCTGTTTATACCTAGAGATGTTGCAGAGTTTTCTTCACTGACACAGTTCTGTTGAAGTTGCAAAATTTGCCTTCACTAAAAGCACCATAAATTGACCACCTCACCACTTCACAATACATTCTCTTATGAAAGTGACATACAGAAAGAGATTAGTTGCTGTATTGGTCCTTGTAAGAACAGATCCAGAAGCAAATGGTCTGATACCTTTTATTGGACCAACTTTGATGTTACAAAAGAAAACAATGTCTAAGCTATCAGATCAACCAAGTCTGTTCTCTGAGACTTGGCTCTGAGGAAGGATTTGGTTGGTCTGAAAGCTTAGACATTTTTTCTCAATGTATATCTAAGCTGGCCCAATAAAGGTATCGGATCATTTGCTTCTGGATCTGTTACTTAGAAATTACACTTTTTCAGGTGAAGCTCATTGTGAAATTGCAACTTTGCTGGCAAATTTGCATTATTTTTCTTCAAAATGTTGCCTCTTCACCTGCAGGAAACTTTGCAAAGCTGGCACTTCTTGAATTTTGCAAACTTTGCCAATTAATTTGCAAAATGAAGTTTGCCAGCTTTTCACATCTTTATATGCAACAGAAAGTCACAATTTGCATTGGACCTGGTGATGACCAATGGAGACCATGTCCAGGAAATAAAGGTGGAGGACCCACTAGTGAGCAGTGACCACAGGACAGTGTGGTTCTATCTAGACCTGGGCCAAGAAATAAAAAGGACCAGGACGAGGGTGGTGGACTTCAGGAGGGTCAACTTTGGGAGGAAGGGTGAGATCCTGAAGGGGCATCATGCCAAGGTCAGTCCAGAGTTGAGGGTGGAGCAGAAGTGGTCCATTATCAAGAATGGTCTCCTTGATGCCACAAATATGTGTACAAAGTCCAAATCAAAAAGCCAGGCTTAAAAAAACAAGCTAGTTTAGCAGAGAGGCAACTGCGAGTGAGGAACAGAGCAGCCTTTCAAAGTACAAAAGCACCCTGAAGGATGCTGACAGGAAACTTACTTGGAGACATCATGGGAAGTAGGCAGAGCTGTCAGATCAGCAAAGAGAAGAGGTTAAGATTGGCCTGGGGATAAAGGTAGGAAAATGACTTCTTTAGGTATGTGTGGGAAAAAGGAATGTGAAAGATGCCATAGTCAGGCTGAAGCATGGGGAGGAGGATTGGTGGAGATTAGTGTAGAACAGACTGAAGTGCTAAATGAAAATTTCAACTTGGCTTTCATGAGGTAAAAGGATGGTCCAGTGCCAAAGCAAAATAGGTGTCAGGAAATGTAGTGGGGAGTAAGACGGATGGGGCTATCTCAGAGAATAGGGTTCTAAGGGGCCAGAGCCTTATTGGTGCATGAACCACTCAGGCTGGATGGAGTGCACCTGAGAGTCCTGACTGAGCTGGTGAAAATCCTGGCTAGTCCCTTAGCAGACCAGTTAAATGCCTCGCTCAAAACAGGGTGCATGCCACAGGACTGGAGAATGACACATGTGGTGCCTATCCACAAGAGTGAACAGAGATAAACCTAGTAATTGTAGACCATTCAGCCTTACCTCCATTATAGGTAAGGTGATGGAGACCATACTAAAGGAGAGGCTGGTGGGTTTTCTGGAGCAAAACAGTCTTCAGGATGCTAGGCAATATGAGTTTGTCTCAGGAAGACCCTGCCAGATAAACCTGATAGATCTTTTGACTGGGTCACCAAAACAGTAAACAAAGTCCAGGCAGTTGATATCCTGTGCAATTTCAGTAAAGCCTTCAACTCTGTGCCACACAGAAGGATGCTCAGTAAGCTGGAGGGTATAGGAGCAGTGGTGGATTTGGTAAGGTGGGTCAGATGCTAGCTACAGCACAGAAGTCAAATGGTGGTAGCTGGGGGCAAGCTCTTGAAGCCTAGACCTGTGATCAGTGGGGTCCCACAGAGCTCGGTGCTTGGTCCAGTGTTATTTAATTTCATTATGCTAACACAGAGGATAGGATAAAGGGAAAAATCTGCCTGTTTGCAGATGACACCAAGATCTGTGGAGAGTGGACAGGTAGGAAGGGATACAGGAACTCAGGGAGGACCTGGTTAGGCTCAAAAAGTGGTCAGATATCTGGCAGCTGGCTTTTAATGCCAAGAAGTGTAAGATTATGCACCTGGGAGCCAGAAACCCATGGACAGAATACTGGCTAGGTGGGAATCAGGTGACTAGGACTGTGGAGGTTGAGAGATCTTGGGGTGGTCACAAAATAAATAATAATAAATAAAATAAGTAATCACAAAGTACCTGAAACACTCTGCCCAGTGCACTGAAGCAGCAGCTAAGTCTACCAGAATGTTGGGGTGCATAGCCAGAGGAGTCATATCCAGAATGATGGAAGTCCTTCTGATGGTTCCACAAAAGCTGGTCAACAACAAATGTACAGACCGATGTTAGATCAATAGCTTTATGTGAACCGAAATCACAGTTGGCATAAAGCTGTCAGACAAAAAGGTTGTTTTTGCGAGATTTGTCCTTCCCCTGCACTCCCCATATTTTATTACAATCAACCCGAGTCAGAGCTAATTTGGGGAGGAGTGCAAGACCGGAGAATCAGTGCCATGGTCCCACAGGTATATTACAGTGATCTGTCGATGTCGTCACTGTAATGTACCTCAGGAAAAAGTTTTCAATGAAACAACGGGATACCCCATCTGACACTGTACAGGTCACTGGTGAGACTGCAATTGGAGTACTGTGTGCAGTTTTGTTCCTGAAAAGGACATCAGTTTTCTGGAGGGTGAAGCAAAGATCAGCAAAGATGATACAGGGGCTACAGGATAAACCCTATCAGGAGAGGTTAAGGGAGCTCAATGTGTAGTCCGTGGAGGAAAGAAGAGAGGAGGACATGACTGAAATATCTAAGTACCTGAATGGTATGAACAAAGTTTAACATAGAAGGCATCTTCAACAGCAGAGGAATGGGAAAACTTGAGGGCACACTCTTAAATTGGGGAAGGTAGATTTAAAAGGAAATAAGGAGGAACTTTTCACTGAAGAGTGGTGACTGGGTAGGACGGGCTCCAGGAAGGGATGGTATCATAAGTGACAGTGGACAGCTTCAAGAGGATGAGACAGGGTGAAAGGCGTTTCAACAGGGGAGGACTACTGGGAGAGAGAGAGAGAGAAAATAGAGGAGGGAGGGAGGTAAAACCAAAGAGATGGGGTGGGGCAGCTCTCATAAACACATCAAGAGCTGCACACTCAAGCAGACTTGATAGACCAAAATGTCTTATATCTTCTGCCAGTTGTGTATGTTCATAGTTTGACAAAAAGGTACAAACTGAATTTTCAGCAAATCTTTGAAGCAACAAATCAGATGCTTGTGAAGGACTCATTATCCCATTTATAATAGGGTTGAGACAGATGCAGACAGATGTCTGCTGTTGCAAATAGGACTGGTGGACCCTGGATGCATCCTTTGAAATTCTCACCCAGTCTGTTTATATACTGCAAAATGTGAACAAGGGTTCTCTTACTACTTTATTAAATGGTGCTGCCGAGGCACTGACCTGATTGGATGGGGGCATCACCTCAAAGTGTAACAATCCATTATCAGCACTGTCAGGGTGATGAGATCCAGCTTGGAGAAGATCAAGGTATGGAGCGGTTTGTGATTCTTACAGCACGCTCCCCAAAACAGAACAGCAGCCATTGGTAAAGTTTGCTAAGTGGTGCACAGTGAGTTGTGCAGCACAGATGTTCCACAGTGGTGCGTTGCTCTATCGCTGCATAGTATGCACAAAGCCAGCTAGTGAAAGACTCTATCTTCCCATGCAACATGTGTCTGCCCACCCACCCACTGGGACTCCGAGCATCAAACAGAGAGTGAAACCGATGGCAGTTGCCAGAGAATATGAACACCTGTCAATATCAGTGGCCCTGCCACATTGTGTAGGTATCAGAGGTGAATAGGAGGAAAACAGTGATCTGTATGGAATGTCATGTCTGCTGTCCCAAATCAGTCCCCAAGCAGCTGCTGCCCCCTCCAGAAAAAATACTCAACAGCATGACATCATGTTCCCCTATCTTACTAAGATTCATACTAAGATTTTAAGACAACAGAAATGCATAAGCCCATAGAATTGTCCCCACTACTTAGTGGAAGCAACTGAAATTGCCAACTGGTAGATAAGGATCCATCCTAGCCTTGAAAACTTCAAGAATGTTTGACTTCACTATATTGTCTGGTAGCCTATTCCATAATCTAGCGGTTCTGGGAATTAAGCTATTCTTCCTAATGTCAGTTCCATACGTATCCTCCACTAGTTGTTTTGTATTTCCTTTCAGGAAGTAATTTGAGTCTTTAAATGCAAGTCCCATGTCCTTCCTCAACCCATCATCCTTAAGTTTTATAAAGTAATAGGAGATTGCCTTATACGATGTAATTCAAGTGGTCATAAGCCTAATGTATCCAGCCTGTCCTTATATAATAAGTCTTGGAGCCCTGTTAATAATTTGGTTAACACTCTTTGTGGTCTTTCTACTATTCTAATATCTGACTTCAAGAATGGAGTCCAGGTGTGGCACGTACATAGGTTTTGAATACTGGTAATAATATACATTCTTTTCTATTGAAGAAGGTTCTGCGAATGCAGCTAATCAGATACATTGCCTTACCAGCCACATTTAAACTGTGTGCCCCACTTTTCAAGTTATTCATTATAAGAACACCCATATCTTTTCAGCTTTTCATTCCTTAATCTTTACTTGTTGCAAGTAATAGTCCTGGCATATGGATGATAGAACATTTGTTCAAATTAAAATTCATTCTATTGCTTTTGGCCCATTCATTAATTGCAAATATATCCTGTCCCAGAATTAATCTATCTTCAAAGGTGTTGACCACCCTCCCACCTTTAGATCGTCTGTGAACTTCACCAATTTATTTCCACTAGTAATAATGAAATCACTAATAAATACATTAAACAGCACAGGCCCCAGCACCGACCCGCGAACTCCACTGATGACCCTTTCCCCATCTGACTCATATCCCTGCACCCTTACTGCCTGTGTTCTTTTGTCAGCTACTAATCTATCCATTTTATTAGAACATGATCAACACCCATTTTATTAATTTATCAGTAACCCATAGGACACAGTATCAAATGACCTACTAAAGTCAACATGACCACATCCACCACTGATCCCTGATCCACATGCCTACCCACATAATCATAGAAGCCAGTCAGGTTTGTCTGGCAAGAACTATTCTTTGTGAAGCCATGTTGCTGCCTATCCACTAAATTATTTTCACTTAAGATGGTTTTAAAGAGCAGGTTCCTATTATCTGTTTTGCTGCTGTCCGCAGCTGGTCAATAACAGACCTGTTCAGTAGTAATTTCCTGAAGTATGGCATAAAAGTCAATGTTGTTGAAAAGTAATTTCACTCATAAATCCCAATTTTGGCATGCCAGCAAAAACAAACAAACACTGACTTCCTGTCTTAATACCATGCCCACGTCATTACATAGCCCTGTTTTGTGATGTGCATAAAATGAAGGCTGCATGGCGCCTCCATTAAGTACTATGGGGCTGATATTTCCACCTATTTTATATTGTTTACAGTTGGGATTTAGTAAAGCAAAGCAATCTGTCTACTAGTAGGGTCCCTATTAGTCGATCGATTGCTTTGCTTCTAAAATCCCAATGGTAAGAAGTATAAAAATAGGTGGAAATAATCGTCCCAGAGTACTCAATGAAATGTGCTCATACAACTTCACTTTATGACATCCACAAAACAAGGGCTTTCATAAATCAATACGAGGACATGGTATTAAGACTCAGGAAGCTCGATTTTGCTGGCATGCCAAAATAGAGATTCTAGTAAGTACTGGTACAACAATGGACTTTATACTCACTCAGGAAATTACTACTGAACAGATCCAGTTATCCACTGAGCTGTAGCAGGCAACTACTAGGTATTCTGCTCTTTAAGGCTAGCTACCGATAATGGCAGAAATCTGTTAGCTGGCTCCTCGGGGCAACTAGTCTAAAATTGCCTACAAAGCTGTAATTTTGTCTCTTTTCACTGACAAAATGAATCTCAAAAATCTTGGATGTCCATGGCGTCTAGCAAAATAAAAATCGCCAAGGAAAAATCCATTTTGAAGCTGAAAAACAGCCATGCTCAGGAAAATCCAGTGAGGTGTCTACAATGCAACAGGCCTTATGTATGGAAGGCACGAGCTGCTCAGATGGGCCAGACCTAGATCGCTGTCTAAAACTCTTGCTGGAGTTCCCCAATGTTGTTACAGATGCAACAAGAAATGAAGGCAGGTTTTTAAATCTGCTGCTCAATTAACTCACCTACAGGGTATTGTAGCAGGCCTCTCTGAATCATCTGCTGAGCCATGTGACAGATTGCAGATCTAGAACAAAGGGTGAGCAACCTGGAAGATACTTTAGCTGAGATCTCGGCTGATAGGAACAAATTGAAGTCCTACCTGGAGGAGCTGTTGGCGAGATCGACGATCAAGAGAACGGTCGAGGCATTCCAATATTCATGTAACAGGGCCCCGAAGGCACAGAGGGCCGAAGTGGCAAAGGCCTGCAGAAGTGGTTGGTTTCTCAGCTGGGCCTTCCAGAAGAATATGGGGGTTTGAAATCAGATACAAGCATTGTGTGGGTCACCCTCTAAATCTGGTGAGAGAGCCAGGCACTGCCTAATTAAATACCTTCGTTTCACTGATAAAGAAAAATGCTGCAGAAACCTAAGCAAGTTGCCCAATTATGTATGCAAACACCAAAGTGCATATCTACCAGGATTTTAGTAAGAACTTGCAGAGTAAGCAGCGAAATTCTCACAAATTAAAATAAACTGCACAATCTTAGATGGTGGGTCACTTTCCATTACCGGCTCGACTGCAGGTGGACCGTCCAGGGCAGGCCCCTCACTTTTCCTGTGCCCTAGAGGCTGAGAAATGGGTCACTGAGGAAGAGACCAGGAGGAAGGGCACTACTTGAGTTACCTGACTTTGCTATCTATATTTATATATATATACTGTATCACACATGCCCCCACAATGCAAAGCATCATGGGCTGCATATGCAAATCACCACAGAATGTTATGCTGGTCCAACTTTAAGCAGAATTGCATGGTGCCGAAGGCCTCTCACACAGTTTGCAAAGGATGCTAACAGAAGACATAGACACGTGTTTCGTCCTACCAGGACTCATCAGTATGCCTCATCTGTTTGACACCCCAGTGGAATGGACCAGCTACCCTAAGGCAGTGTGCCTGGGATATATTGTGGTGAACCCATTAAAATAAAAAACTATTTAAAGACAAAGAACCTCTGTGCGTAAACACTGAGGCAAGGGTTACCCAAAGGGCATTTGGCTGGGAAGCCAAGTTTCAAGAAAATACAAAATCACATGCCCCACAATGCAAGCATCATGAGCTGCATATGCAAATCACCACAGAATGTTATGCTGGTCCAACTTTAAGCAGAATTGCATGGTGCCGAAGGCCTCTCACACAGTTTGCAAAGGATGCTAACAGAAGACATGAGACACGTGTTTCGTCCTACCAGGACTCATCAGTATGCCTCATCTGTTTGACACCCCAGTGGAATGGACCAGCTACCCTAAGGCAGTGTGCCTGGGATATATTGTGGTGAACCCATTAAAATAAAAACTATTTAAAGACAAAGAACCTCTGTGCGTAAACACTGAGGCAAGGGTTACCAAAGGGCATTTGGCTGGGAAGCCAAGTTTTGCATTGTGGGGCATGTGTGATTTTGTATTTTCTTGAAACTTGGCTTCCCAGCCAAATGCCCTTTGGGTAACTCCTTGCCTCAGTGTTTATTAGAGGTTCTTTTGTCTTTAAATAGTTTTTTATTTTAATGGGTTCACCACTATATATCCCAGGCACACTGCCTTAGGGGTAGCTGGTCCATTCCACTGGGGTGTCAAACAGATGAGGCATACTGATGAGTCCTGGTAGGACGAAACACGTGTCTATGTCTTCTGTTAGCATCCTTTGCAAACTGTGTGAGAGGCCTTTCGGCACCATGCAATTCTGCTTAAAGTTGACCAGCATAACATTCTGTGGTGATTTGCATATGCAGCCCATGATGCTTTGCATTGTGGGGGCACGTGTGATTTTGTATTTTCTTGAAACTTGGCTTCCCAGCCAAATGCCCTTTGGGGTAACCCTTGCCTCAGTGTTTACGCACAGAGGTTCTTTGTCTTTTATATACTGTATATATAACAGCTTAATCTGGTTCAAGGTCAGTAAGCATTCATCTGTATCCCCCTTCCCTGAGTCGTGCCTGAAAATAGGCAGGATTTGTCTAGTGCACTTACCCAGTCAACACAAACTAAATAAATGAAATAAAATAAAAAAAAAAATATATATATATATATATATATATATATATATATATCTATAGATATAGATATAGATATATATATATATATCTATATATATATAGATATATATATATAGATATATTTATATATGGGTTCTGGTTACACCTCAGGGGCTCTTATTTCCTCAGAGTTAATGCCTGAATTATTATATCTCTATGTTCTTGATTGTGGTTTATTTACTGAGGGGCCGCCTGGGCGCAAAAAAAATCTTGAACAGCTGGGCCTGTACCTGGCCTTCATTCTTTGGAGCATATTTTGGCCAACTGTGTCTGGGGACATGGGTAATGACGGGTATGCAAAATTCTTTATTGTGGAGATTGGCAGTCTGCTCGAGAACTTCTGCTGAACACAGGCCTTGTCACACTGTCTGACTCGAATTCTGTGAAGTTCTATGGTTTACTTGACTCTCTATATTTTAATGGGACATTTATATGCATGGTAAATGTTATCTTCGACTGTTCACTTTTATATTTACAGCTTTGTGTTAACATTAGCTGGATTATCAAACTGCCCCTATATTTATATGCAATGAGAAATCCAACTTTCTGCCTATTGTTGTTAGTAGAGGTGTTGGCTAGCTTTTTTTCACTCGCTGGTTTGTGGGGGGACAAGGGTTAGTATTGTTGAAAGAGGGAATGTTTGGGTTGGGTTGGTTTGGGGAACTGTACTGAATTTTGTTTGGGGAGAGGGTGTTGTTTGGGGGGTCCCGGGTGGACCTGATAAGTGCGATCTTCATGT
This sequence comes from Neoceratodus forsteri, assembly GCA_016271365.2. Taxonomy (NCBI): domain Eukaryota; kingdom Metazoa; phylum Chordata; order Ceratodontiformes; family Ceratodontidae; genus Neoceratodus; species Neoceratodus forsteri. The sequence goes on along the minus strand of CM028138.1, from coordinate 761,395,436 downwards.
TGCAAGCTGGGAAGTTGGCTGATACCAGTCCTGGTGAGTTACATAATGCTGTCTCATTCTCTCATTACAGGATGCTGTTGGTGCCGTCTAGTTTTCTTTTGGGCCCTTGTACTGGGGGGTTAAATATGGGACAGAAAGGACTGGTGGGGTGGATTGTGGGGAATGTCTTGGGGTTTGGATATATTTCTTGCTAAAAACTGTGGTTCAGGATATGTATGTCTTAAAGTTGGGTTGGGCACTGAGGTACAAGAACATATGCAATGGCGTCTGATATTGGGATAGTCACGTGGAACATAAATGGGCTCAAATGATTCTTAAATGTAGGAAAATCATGGCAGAAGTCTGCCGGGTGAAGGGGCAAGTATTATTACTGCAGGAGACACATTTTCTGTCACTGAGGCTCGCAGGACTGCTGCTTTCATGGGAGGCTTGTGGGTATCCTCTACTTTTTCATCTAAAGCCAGGCGTGCTTCGATTTGGTTGCCTAAGGGTTGTCCTGTGGAGTTGGCAGATTCCTTTGTGGACACAGCAGGGAAGTATGCACTTGCAAAGCTCCGCTTGGCTGGGGGTAGTATTCTTTTATTAGGATCTGTCTATGCCCCAACATTGAAGAACCGGAGTTCTTTCAATGAATGGCATTGGATATGGCATTGTGGGATGGATCATGGGTGATTGGGGGGGACTTTAACTGTGTGTTAGAGACTATATTGGACCGTTCAAATACTACTGTGGTCCCAATGTCTAGAAATGCCAAAGCCCTGGAGCAGGTCCAGGGGGATATGGGCCTAATAGATGACTGGCGACATTTTCACCCCTCTGACAGGGACTATAACTTTTTTTATTACTCCCACCAATCCTATGCCAGAATAGATAACATTTTATTATTGACCTCAATGTTATTGGGGATTGGAGAGGTAAAATATCTACCTATGCCAATCTCTTTTTTTTTTAAAACACGTTTATTCGTTTTCAGAAAATCAGACAAACAAACACACGTACATTACACATACCTGGCCAAGCCAGGGACACAACCCAAAACTGGCTGTGCAAACTATGTACAACCCCTATGTACAAGCACACTGAGGAGCCGCCCCGTATTATGGCCAAAATTCCAAAATCAAAAGTGCCTTAGTATAGTGCACTGACCAATGTTAAGAATGCCCCCCCCTCAGAAACTCAAACCTCCCTTATATGTCCACTTGCAGGGGTGTTGTCACCTGAGGCCAGCATGAAGCCTAAATACTCCCGGACGGCTTCCCAGTGTATCCCCTAGAAAGAGAGAGAGAGAGAGAGAGTTCCCAACCCCTTAAGCCCTTGCAGACCACAACCAGTCCCCTTTAACCTTAGTAATAGACTCAGCTTGACCCCGTTTTGGCCATCTAGAAGGCTTTAGAGTCCAGACGTTACCCAGATTATTGGGGAAAATAAAGGAAGTAAACAAGGTACAAAAGGCACAAAACAATATAGGCATTAAACACTCCAGCATATAACCCTTTGCTAATCCTTGTCTGACAGACAGACCTGTGTTCCAGAGCTTGTGACTTGCTGGGAGTAGATCGCATCCAATATTGCCCATCTTTTAGCATACAGCTCCTGTCTCCCCTCCGAGAAAAGGTGTCTCTTTATCTTGGCCAATACCCCCAGCATTTCTGTCACCCATTGTTCATATGCACAATCCTGATCGTCCTTCCAATGCTTTACTAAGAACGCCTTGACTACCGACACCATTAAGGAAAGGTGAAATTTGGGTGCAGTCCCTGTAATCTGAGAAAAGTCACCCAGAACGCATACTTCTGGAGTTATAAAAGCTGTATAGTCTAGCATTGGATCCATACCCCGTTTAATCTCCCTCCATAGGGGAGAGATTTTACTGCAACCCCACATTACATGTAACAGGTCACCCACTTCCTTCTCGCACCTGAAACACAGATCTGTCTGTCTCAACCCTCTACCATATAGCTTTACAGGGGTATAGTATATGTTGTGAACCACAAAAATCTGCATGTTTCTATATTTGGGAATCACATTGTATTTAGTGGCCTTCCAAATACTTTCCCACCTAAGATTTTTAGGAGCCAACACCTTGTCCCAATAAGGAATTTGTGTAGAAGTATTCAGGCCCAGGAAGTCCAGGAGAAGTTTATAAACTTGTGAGAGTGGGTGAGCTTTCCCGAAGGCTTCCCTTAAATTCCCCCACGCGAGGAAGTTATCTGAAAAGTCCCCCAACCCCTTCCGGAACCCAGCTATCATTTGTTTAAGCTGCAACCTTTGAAAAAAGGACAATCCCTCGCATTGTGGTGGTAAAACTGTTTTATCTCCCTGCTGCGTATCAATCAATCTTAAGCCACCCAAATAATTAGACCACCGGTGACCAAGTACCCGACCCCCTATAACCAAAGTGGGGTTACCCAGTAGGGTTGGTCTCTGGACTTCATTTGACAGCACCTTTGTACCAGGGTGAGAAAAGACCACCAGGCCTCCAGGGTTTTCCTAATTGGATTCCCACACCCCTCCCTGAATAGACCTTTTTTAGGCCTAGCATATAGTATCGACTCAGGGATGCAGCCGAAGCTCAATAGCAATTGCTTCTCAATTTGCAACCACGCAGGTACATAATTTCCCCCCTCAGCACTTTCCGCCCATTGAGCCATAAGGCCTAACTAGCCTGCCACATAATATACCTGGAGGTCAGGTAACCTAATGCCCCCCACCTCATATGGCAAATGCAAGACATTATGCTTAATCCTGGCTGGTTTGTTATTCCATAGGAATCCTGAAATTAGCCTTCTAATTATGCTAAACCACTTAACAGGGATGTTGTATGGAGCCAAATATACCGGGTATATCAGTCTTGGTAGGACATTCATCTTAATAAGGCCCAGACGTGCCATAAAGTTCAGAGGTAACTTATTCCACCTTATGATATCTCCTTTAACCACAGATATAATCCCCCCCACGTTAGCATCAACCCCGGACTCCTGGTTTGTTGTAATCCAGATTCCCAGATACTTCAATTTGTCAGTATGCCACTGTACTCCCAGGGATGAGAAATCTGCCTTAAATACATGTGGTGTCAGGGGTAGGATTTGTGTTTTAGTAAGATTTAACTTGTAGTTAGAGACCTTAGAGAAGCGATCTATTGAGTCTCTTACTCCCTCAAAGCTGGATACTGGATCTTGTAAATGAAGGAGAATATCGTCCGCGAAAACTGAAAATTTTAGCTCCAATCCCCCAGTCCTAATCCCCTGGACCTTAACATCCCTATTTATAGATCTTAGCAGGGGTTCTAGATAGATGTTAAACAATATCGGCGAGAGAGGACACCCTTGACGAGTCCCATTATTGAGCTGAAATTCCCTCGAAATATAACCGTTACATAATATCCTAGCCGTTGGAGTGGCATATAGATTCTTAATACCTCTAAGGAGACCCCCCGGGAACCCCATTTTCTCCATTGTAGCAAAAAGAAATGAATGTAAAACCCGGTCAAACGCTTTCTCAGCGTCTAGGGATATCAGGGCCAAGGGAAGACGGGAATCCGGAGCAAAATTTAAAATATGATGAATTTTCCTAAGAGCGTCCTTTGCCCCTCTCCCCAGCATAAAGCCTACCTGTTCCTGACTAATTAAACTAGGGGCAATAGACAAAATCCTATTTGCCAAGATTTTAGTAAGAATCTTAATATCTTGGTTTATTAAGGCTATAGGCCTATAGTTACCTAGTATGTCCCTAGGCTTGTCTGGCTTGGGTATTAAAGTGACATACGCCTGGTAGAGCGATGAGTGGTGAATTTCCTCCTCCATTATAGTGAGGAAAAATTCATGAAGTATAGGGAGTATGGTCTGGATATGAGTTTGGTAAAATTTTACGGTAAGACCATCGGGCCCTGGTGATTTACCTAGAGGGAGAGACCGCACCACCTCAACGATCTCAGATGCTCTTATTGGGGCTTCCAGTTCCTTAACTTGGACAGAATCCAGAGTAGGTAACTGGATTCCTTCTAGATAACGGTTAGCCTCCTTTTCCCCACCAAATCTCTAGATTGGTAGATTTCTGCGTAAAATGATGCGAACGCCTCAGCCATTTCTTGCGGGTCTGTGACCAGCTTCCCTTCATGCACAACTGATATGATTGTCCTGCTGGCCTCCCACTCTTTAATTCTGGCCGCTAGGAGGTGCCCCGGGACATCACCCTGCAATAGAAAATTAGCCTTAATCTTATTCAACCAAAACTCTGTTTTCCCATATACAATTTCTGACAATTCCCTCCTCAGACTTTTAAGTTCCGGATCTATTTCCCCCGAAGACCCTTCAAGCTGCGACAATGAGTTTATCGCCCCAACCAGGAATTCCTCTTTGGTCCTTCTAAGTGACTTGTCCCTTGCCGCTAGGGCCCTTGCTGCCTCTACATATAAGAACTTACAGGTAGGCCAAGCTAATCTTTTATCTTCCAACGTGGGGAGCTGGGACCTAATGATCTCCTGTAAAGCCCCCTCTAATTCAACCCTTCTCGTATCCTCTGTGAGGAGCGAATCATGAAACCTCCATCTGTAAGGTCTAGGCGGCATGGGTCTGGGTTCCCACTGCAGCTGGATGAGAGAGTGATCTGAAAGAGTCCTACCCTCAGCCAGCACTTCTCTAGTCTCTGCAAGAGCCTCTCTATTAACCAAAAAAAAGTAAATTCTAGTGTGACTTTTATGTGCTGCCGGGTAAAATGTCATGTTACGGCCCCTATTTGAAAGAATCTTAGCTGGATCAACTAAGGCCGCTGTCTCCAGAAACTTAGCCAGGGCTAACTGGGCCTTGGTCCTCGGCCCGCTGTGCGGAGGTATCCTGTCCTCCTTGTTATCAAAATATATATTCCAATCACCAGCCAGGATGAGTGAGTGTGAAGGAAGGGTGGCTATATCCCCTTCTATTGAAGCAAAGAATTTGGGGTCGGGAAGGGTTGGCCCACAAATGGATGCAACCAAAACTGCCTTGCTAAGCAAAGTTCCTGACAAGTAGATTCCCCTGCAGCCTTGCCTGGTTATCACTTGGGACACATCATATGGGCAGGATTTCTTAATTAGAATCGCCACCACCCCCCAGAGGCCCTGTCCCCTCCCACACCATATATCTGCCCCACCCATCGCTTCCTGAGACCATCCAACTCATCAGCCAATAAGTGTGTCTCTTGAAGTGCTACAATGTGAGCCCCTCGTTGTTCAATATACCACAGAATGATCATTCTCTTACATCAACCCCTGAGCCCTTTTACATTCCAAGAAATTATTTTAAGGCAAGCCATCAGTAACAACAACATTTTTCAAGTGAACCCAAGCATTGTGCCTTTCTAAGGTCTGCATTCCTAATGATCCCATAATTGGACTCTCTCTCTTTCCACCCTTGTTCTCCCCCCCCCTTATCCCCGATCCTTAGACCGACCAACCATCTGATGTTGAGTCATGGATGAACCCGTTCCCTTGCCTCTCCTCCGCCCCACCCTCTGGCATTAAACCCCAGAATCTGGCCCCTGGAACCCCCAGAGTTGAGGACATAAAAGCGCACTTTTCTCTGCAATCCATCACCCCCTTACATTTCCCATAAATAAAAGGAAAAGGTAAGCACGGAGGAAACTAAGGGAGTCCCCCTCATAACCCTCCTTAATTATATCTCCAACCAGCCCTGCTCCACTTTAAAGTCCCCTACACCCCGGAGTGGTATCTCTCCAGTTATTAATATTGATCAAGTCCAAATCCCCTATGCCACTCCCCTTCTCCATCTATCCCAAAGCTGGCACGAGCCCACTTTACCACAATTAACACCCACCAGCCAATATAGCCCTAGCTAATTGACCCCCTTTATAATAAACGAAATCCAACATCACCCCCTTCTAACAGTTCCCTCTAAAATTCCAAAGTCTGAAAGGTATTCCTGGGTCTGATAACAAGAATATTATGATTAATGAACCCCCTTCCCCCATGCCCTCTAGTTAATGCACTATAGTCTTGTGGTTTAACACTTTGTGACCCATCGCAGGACCTATAAACCCAGTCCTGGCTAGTCACTTGAACGTCCAGATTTAACCAAAAACAGAAGAGCCACCAGTCTTGAAAAGTATAAAGACCGCTGTTTAGCTTCCATCTCAGCCCTCAAAAAAGCTCAACCTCCTTGCCCGCAAACAGTCATGTTGGGGGTTTGAATAAATCTGGGAGCTCAACCCGTAGCCCATCCATCGCATCCTTTGCCGTGAGGAACTTCTTCTCCCCAGTCTGAAGACGCACCACCAGGGTAGCGGGAAATTGAAGCCGGAATCTTATCCCTGCAAGATAAAGCTTCTTCTTGATATCAACATACTCTTTCTGCTTTTCTCTGATCGCTGGCGACTAATCTTGAAAAAACCATAGTGAAGCGCCATTCCATTGCAAGGGCTTCTTTTGTCTGGCAGCAAGCAGCACATGAGATTTTTCTTTATAGTTGAGGAATCGCATTATTATAACTCGGGGTCTCGCTCCCGGCGGTGGCATCTCCCGTAGTGCCCGATGGGCTCTTTCCAAATTATACCCCTCCCCAAATGGTGTAGGGCCTAGCAGATTTAACAGGAGCTCCTGCATAAAAGAAACACAGTCAGAGCCTTCAGCCTTCTCTGGTAGCCCAGCCAGAATCAAGTTGTTTCTGCGATTTCTTGATTCCTGGTCTTCCACCCTCTCCTCCAATTTCTTCAGCTTTCTCCGAATCATCCCCACCTCCTGATCGAGTACAGAAACCTTCCTCTCCTGTGATGAGATCCGGGCCTCAGCATCGCCCATTCTTTGTGCCAGAGAGTGTAACGCCGGTTTGACCTCAGCAAAATCCAGCACCAGCCCTTGTAAAAGTGCCTTAATCTCCCGAATGTCCTCTGCATTAGTGCTTAAGCCCCCTTCATTCCCTGCTTCCCCGCCTTGCTCTGGTATGGTAGGCGACTGAGACTTAGGTCTCTTGGTGGCTGGAGCTCGCCCCACCAGGGGCTCCACAGGGTCGGCTTCCATCTTTCGGCAAAGGCGCGGCCTGAACTTGCCAATGCACCCCTATTAGTTGTGGAATCGCCGATCTAAAAAACTTTGTGGCTCTAAAGCGTCTGGCCAAGAAGTAAACCCATGTCGTCTCCGGAGCTCTTAACAGCTAAGGTAAAGTGCTTTTTGCCAGTTCTGGAGTGAGAAAACTTAATTTTTATAGTGAGAGGCCTTGGAGAGACTCGGGACACATCTCTCCCGATCAGCTCATCACGTGACTCTCCACCTGTGCCAATCTCTGATCATGCCCCCCACTTCATGTCTTTTAGTTGTTCGGGCTCCACTGTGTCCCCACATAACTGCAGATTGGACCTGCTCCTTTTAAAAGATCAAACGTACATAGAGCAGATGCAGGGTAATATACAAGACTTCTTGCTTTATAATGCTAGGAGGAAAACATCCCATGGAGTTAGGTGGGAGGCTCTGAAGACATTCATCAGGTGTCAGACCATTTCTTTTGCATCCCATCATAGGAAGGAAGAGGAAAAGGCTCTGATCCCCCTCCGACTTAAGTTCTCAGCTTGTGAGACAGCTCATAAGTGCAAACCCTCAAAGGAGTTATACAATGTAATTCAGCACTTAAGATATAAATTTAATGTCCTAAATAGTGCTAAGTTAGAGCGTACAATTTTATTGGCTAACGCAGGTGCTTATTTTGATGGAGATTGAGGGGGTAAGCTTCTGGCCTAGCAGATCAAGCGCAGAAAGGCAGAGAGGAGAGTGGGAAGGATAGTTAAACTGGGTGAGGGTATATTACATGACACTGAAGGTATTGGCAAAACATTTGTAGACTTCTACAAAGAATTGTATTCATCAGAATGTCAGCACACCAGTGATGAACTGGCCTATTTTTACAAATGTGCCCCACTGCATATGTTGGCAGAAGATGATTCTAAGAGATTGAATCCCCCCTAACTAAGCATGAAGTGCATTCAGTGGTTAGAGCTCTGAAAAGTGGAAAGGCTCCTGGCCCCGGATGGCATCCCCTTAGACTTTTCAAAGCTTTTTGCCCCCTGCAAACCCTTTGTTTGATATGCTAGAGGAGGGATTGCAGCAGGGAGTCTTGCCCCCCTCCACACGGTCAGCAGTAATTACTATCCTGCCCGAACCTGGGAAAGACTTGACTAAATGTGCCTCTTACAGGCCCATTTCTTTATTAACAGTGGATTACAAAATCATGTCGAAGGTGATGGCCACCCAACTGGAACATGTGCTTCCCTCACTCATACATCAGGACCAAATGGGTTTTGTAAAAGGTCATCAGGGTAAGCATAATATAAGATGAACTTTAAATATAATTTATAGATGGGGCCAGAGGAAAAGGGCACATGGAGCAGCGATGAAGGCCTTTGACCGTGTGGAATGGGGCTGTCTATTTGAAACTTTGGGGAGGATGGGTTTGGGCTCGAACTTCTGCCAATGGGTGCGTACTCTGTATATGAATCCCTCGGCCCAAGTTGTGATTAATGGTTGTCTTTCTAATCCCTTCATTCTGGAGCATGATACATATCAGGGGTGCCCCTTGTCTCCTCCACTTTATGTCCTCTCTTTGGAGCCTCTGGCAGCAGTCCTGTGGGCTCAGTCTAACATAGAGTGTTTTGTGGGGGGGGGGGAGGCTGAGCACAAGATTTCTATGTTTGCTGACTACCAATTGCTATATTTACAAAATCCTGCACAGGATCTTTCTGCAGTCCATAAACTCATGAAGGAATCTGGGGCCTTGTCTAGCCACAAAGTGAACTGGACAAAAAGTGAGTTGTTGCCTATAGACTTTTGTGATAGAGCACAGTTGATCACCAATCTGGGGGGACTACAACTAGTCACACAGATAAAGTATTTGGGGATACAGATCTTGGCTTCAGTCGGTCACTTATATGCCCTTAACTACAAACCACTGCTGGCCCGACTCTCTGAGGATTGCGAGCATTGGACTGCTCTTCCCTCCTCTCTCTGTTGGCAGGGTGGGCACCACAAAGATGACAATTTTACCATGTTGTCTGTACCTGCATCAATCTCTCCCCATTAGAGTCCTACAATGTCACTTTAGATGCCTGTACACAATAGTACACAAATTCTTATGGAAGGGTGGTAGTGCAAAAATATGCAGGGCAATACTATTTCAGCCCCCTAGTAAGGGTAGTGTGGGACTATCAGACTTTAGGGTCTATTACTGGGCTGCCCAGTTGACATTTATTCTGCAGGTACTTGGGAGGACTTCTCTGGCTTGGATGAGTTTGGAGGAAGAGACGCTTGAGGTTAACTTCAAAAATGATTTACTGAGTGGTGCTCTTGCCTCCCAGCTTGCAAGACCACTATTAAATCCTTTCACTGCTAATACCGTGGTGATTTGGAAGTGAGCACATCAACACAATTGCTGGAAGGGTGGCAGTCTCACCATTTGTGAGACTGATTGGGGCTGCGAGGCAGACGGGATCCTACTCTCTGCAACTTATTCAAAGGCTGTGGTATTGGAATAAGTTGGGTCTGTCTTGTGCGGTTCAGCTTTACGAGGGGGGTTAATTTGTAGCTTTCCGGACCTTTGCACCAAATGGGGACTTCACACTGGGGATTTTTTTGTATATCTACGCATCCGGCAGCTTTTTGGAAACTCCATGTCAGCTCTGGAGGGGTGGGCCTTGCCATCGTCCTTTGAAGAGGAGTTGTATAAACCACAGCCAGGTTGTAAGCCGCTTTCTGTATTCTACCATACTATTATGGAAGTGGATGAAGGGCCGACACAGGTGAGCAGGATGAGGTGGGCTGAGGAACTCTCTCTTCAAATTGACGGGTACACATGGAAACTGGCATGCTCTCACTAAGTACATTGCTCACATAGTAATAAATTAAGGCAAATACAACTTAGTTTTCTGCATAGGGCATATATCACTCCTGAAAAGTTGCATATAATGGACAATTCTAAATCGAACTTGTGCCCTAAATGTAATATTGAAGTCGTCGATTTTCTTCACATGGCCCTGACCTGTGCAAAGGTTTATTGTTTATTGAATTTTCGGATTATAACCTTTGAGCTACAAGCTCATTTACAAAGGTTCCACATCAGGAAAATAAGGCAAACGCACAATAGTAAACACAGGGTAATAAAGAACTAAAACAATTAACAATGGTAAAATAACTGTTAAAGAACATGGGATAGGGACAGAGCCTTAGCAGACAGGCAATGACAGAACAGTAGGAGCAATAGCACAGGAGAGTGGGGAAGAGGAGGGTGGGGGATTTAAGATTGAGGAAGTGAGGAAGGGAGGAAGAGTGGGTGTTCAGCTTGCAATAACCACGGGTTAGAGGTCACCTTGTCAGAAAGGGGAAGGAGGAGGGGGAGGATGGGGGTTGCAAGCATGGTGAGGGCATAGAGCCCTGGGGAAAAGAGGTAGGATCTGTGACTGGACAAGGCTCAGGGGGAAAGGGGTTGGGGGAGGAGGGAATGAGAGGGAGGTAGCGAATTAGGTGCTAGTGAAGTGCAAATTGGTGGGGTAGTCGGGGTTATAAACAGGTGGGTTGGTCAGGTAGGACAGGTACATTTCTCTTGTGAGGAAAGATGGGATCTTAGTGCAGATTTGAAAGAGCCAATTTTGCTAAGTGTAGCTAGTTCTGTTGGGAGTGAGGAGAGCCATAGCGAGGCCCAGTATTCGAAGGATCATTGACCTTGGGTGGTGAGATAATAGGGGATCTTGATGGAGATCTTGTTGGATGTCCTTGTAGTCCTAGTTGGCGCAACCTGGTGTATGAGGGAGCTGGGCCCTGGAGGCAGTAGGCCCAGAGTTGCTTTTTTGGCAAGGAGACAGGTTTGATAGTGGGCCCTATCAAACAGATTTAGTCAACCGGTTTGTTGGTAGAGGTGGCAGGTATGGGTCAGGTGAGGGGCTCCCAGAGCAAGTCTGCAGGCTTTGTTGAGCATGGAGGAGAGTCACCTCAGGGTGCTATCAGAGGCTGCACTGTAGATGGCAAGCCCATAATCAATGGCTGAGAAGACCAAGCTGGTTATGGAGAGCTGGAGGGCTTTGGTAGAGAGACAGCTACGGTGCTTATATAGCAGGCCAAGCTTCCTGTTAGCTGCAGCCACCTGGTCGATGTGTGCTGCATATGAGAGGTTGCCCCGTTTTGGCATAGTATTCATAGAATTATGTCTCAGGTTCTTGATTATGCCCCCTTGAAGTCGCCTGTTGAACTCTTTTTGGGAGCAGACCCAAAACACCCCAATAGATCTATGAATAACACACTCTGGAGTATAGCCTTAATAAATGCTAGAAGGACTGTGGCTCAGGTCTGGATGTCCCCGACTCCTCCAACTGTGAGTAGGTTGCCCAACAATATGCTTTCCTGTATGGCCCTTGAAAAAGCGCAAATGGGTGCACTGGGACTGGCCCATAGGTTTTAGGAGATGTGGGGCCCTCTGGTCAAGGAGGCTGAGGAGGGGTGGCTCCCTATCTAATATAGTGCCAGATTTTAGGGCCTTTTGCTCCTATAATATGACCTGCTTGTTGATTGATTTATACTTCTGGTAATACCTTATAGGGTTCTGTGTTCCACATGTGACAACCTTAGATTCTGTATTGCAACTGTTATCGATTTCCATTGTACTTGTGTTGTTTATCTGAGCACTGCATTTTTTTTCTTTTATGGGTATGTGCTTTTTAATGACAGAGCCTCTGTTGCATATCAGATGAATGTAACAATGGGTACTGTACTTTTTGTTGCTCACCTAACATTGAATGTATATTTAACTTTAATTGCACCTAGTGACTGTTTAACAGTGATCAACTTATAATTTTGTCATTGCATATTTATACCTGTAGCAACATGTTACTATGTTGCTCTTATATTTGTGTATCCTGAACCACTCAATAAACTATTTTAAAAAAAAACGGTTTTAATTTCATCAGAAATTATTCCCTCAATAATCTTTCCCACCACCATTGTCAAACTAACTGGTCTGTAATTAACCACATCATCCCTTCTCCCCTTTTTAGATAGGTACAACCATAGCTGTTCTCCAATCTCTTGGCACCAAACTTTCTCTCACTGATTTATTACTAATTAATGCTATAACCAGGGCAAATTATTTCCCCAATTCCTTAATTAATCATGGATGAAGTCCATCCAGGCCAGCTGCCTTATCAGTTTTAAGATTCCATATTTTACTATATACCTTCTCTTCTGTAATGTAATCCTTTTCCAAGGAATATCCTATATTTGGTACATCTTTTGTTATATTAGGATCATCAGCATGGAAAACCTTGCTAAATGCATTATTGAATTATTTTGCCATATGTTCCTGTTCTGACACTATAACTCCATCAATATTTAATGGGCCTATACTTCTATTCACTCCCCTTTTTTCATTAACATAGTAATAGAAACTCTTCATATCCATTTTTGTGGTTGCCAATTTAAATCCCAATTGTTTCTTTGCCTTCCTTATTTCCGTTTTCAATAGCCTCAAGGTACTTCTAAACTTGTTTCTACTCTCACCTGTTTTCATTTTATCAAATCTTCTAAATTGTACCTGCTTTTTCTTAATTACCTGGCTAATCCTCTTATTGATTCAGATATGTTTTTTCCCTTGCTTATTGTACATCGATCTAATTGGAATATACTTCTCTTGCAATTTATTAATAATTCCCACTAACAGGTTCCAGCTCTCATCTATAGACAATTCCTCTAACAACTGTTCCCATTTTATAACTGCTAACTCATCCCTCATTGCTGAGTAATTGGCTCCATTGTATATTCCGTGCTTCGTTTTGCCTTTTATAACTTTTCTTGGTCTATTGATTCTAAAAGAAACAGTATCATGATCACCTGTACCTAATGGTGCTGAGACCCCAATATTTTGTATGGCCTCTGGTATATTAGTTAAGATGACATCTAATAATTTGTCGCCCCTTATTGGTTTATTCGTACACTATACTAGGCCAGATGCCATTAATTCTGTCTGCACCCTGGCTGCTACTGAATTGTTTTGTGCTGGTAATTCCCAATTCATTGTTGGGGGAATTAAATCCCCTATTACTATATTATCAGATGCTTTGGCCCCTGCTCTGATGTATTCTAGAAGAGATTCAGTGTAATTTACAGTTGCATGTGGTGGTCTATAAAAATTTATCAATTTGATCGTCTTCCCTTGTGTCCCAATCAAGTCCGTACTTACTATCTCAATACTACCAGAGTTGTCTGATCTGCTGTTTATACATGCACTATCTTCAACCACATATATTACAACACTTCCTCCTGTCCTTTCCTCTCTCTTAGTCTGAATTAGGTTATAACCAGCTATTTGCGTATTCCATTTAATTCATGAATCCCACCAGGTTTCCACTATACATATAACATCCAGCTTGTCCTTATGTGCCTTAACAACCAACTCATCCATCTTATCCCAATTTAAATTCCTAGCATTTGAGTAGAGTACATTTATATACATTCCCTTACTATTTGCCTTAGATTTTGTCCCTAATTTACTACCTGATCTTGCCGCTACCCCATTACCCCATCCCCCAGCCTCTTTGTTTAAACATCTGTCAATTTCGTTCTTAATACACAGCCCCAGTATTCTACTCCCCCTGAAGTTCAAATGAAGGCCATCTCTGCAATACAAATGTTCTTTACTATGAAAAGTTTCCCAATGCTTAATAAAGCTATACCTATTCTCAATAGACCACTTCCTCAACCAAGCATTCAGTAATGCATTTTTTTTTCTGTTTTATGCTGATACCCTTGGTTCTGGGAGTATTTCAGATATCAGGATTACACTCCCCTTTTTCTGCAGTTTCTGCCCTAGGTTAATGAAATTGTTCTTAATTTCTACTAACAATGAACTACTCAGATCATTAATTCCAACATGTACCACGGCTATTAGATTTAAACCAGCTCCCTTAAAGATGCTTTCTGCCATACCACAGAGATCCTGAGCCCCCGCTCCCAAAAAGCTGCTCACCATTATGTTTTCTTTATCATCCCTATATTATATATATATATATATATATATATATATATATATATATATATATATATATATATATATACTTGTCTGTGTATTTAAGGACAGAGTCTCCAATCACTACGATCTGTCTATGTCCATTCTCCTCATTACTTTCTTGCATTTCCATAACAGTATTTGCCTCCGTTCCGTCCCCCTGTAATTCTTGAGTCTCTGAAAACACCTGGAACCTATTAGATAGGTGTACACCATGCTAACTACTTGCTGTTTCTAATACTGCCTCGATTATTTCACCTTATATACTGTTTAGTTCTGCTGTTCCCCCTCCTGCACTCTCTGCTTCGGATTCCCTCCTTGGTTGAATCAGTGGACTCCTTCCCTTCACTTCCTTATGACTTTATTGATTGTACACCATTCATTGGTTACATCTGCCTCAGCCCTTGTGCTGCCTGACAAGGCCTTCCTCTTTCCCTGCCCCTCTGGTTCATCCACATTTTGTTTATTGATGCTAGTTAATATGCTCAGCCTTTCAGTCATCTTCTTCTGGCTCCCTTCTATATGTAGTAATCTATCTGATCTTTTGTCTATGTTCCTCTCTAACTCCTCAATGTACACACATTTCCCACATTTATAACTCTCATAGCATGTTCCCACATCTACCATTTTGTACATTTCACTGGTGTTGCACCTCACATGCAGATCCCCATCTTTCATTAGAAATGAATCCGCCATATTTACTACAACTTTTTCAACGCCCTCAACACTTAGTTTTCTCAGAACAGTGTTTAATCTGCTACGGGCAAATTACCTCCTATCCATTTCCATTCTCTGTTAACATGTGCTGACGCATGCGTCTCTGTGCATTTCTCCATGCATGAGACTGTGTACTGCTCAAGTTCACGCCACTCGCAGATTGTGTGTATTTGAGCATCCCTGCGACCTGGAAGTGTCTGAAGGGTCGGCTACTGCCTTACTCTAAAACAATCCCAAATGAGCAGTCTAATACACTGATAAGAACTACTAGTGCTTCTATACTGCCTAGGATTCAAGAGTTGATTTTAAAACTTATAAATAAAGCCTTTGTATTCTCCTGTAGTTCTCTGCAGTATCGTCTAGAGCTACAGCCACCAGATATCTTCTGGTTCACTGTCTCCCCTACACAGCCACAGCCACACAAGGCAATTAATTTAAAACAAAATAAGCAGTAATTTCTCCTCTCCACAAGCAGCACAGCAACCAGGTCTCTGCTTCACCTGTCACACCACTTTTGGCGGTCACACAAGCTAACAAGGACCAATCCACTCACCTGCCTCACAGATCTCAGACATGGCACCAAACATGTACCACCAATCTGGCACATACAAATGGTGCTGCACGGCGAGCACTGGTGGCTGTCCCATAAGAACCCCTACCATCTGGTGCCAGAATACATACATTGCCTGACATACAATAATGCACAGTAGAAGTACTGCACACAGAAATTCTGTGGATGTCTGAATGTAGCCACTACAGGGCAACAGGCAACACCTGTATAGCCACAACAGTGCAAGTAGAAGCCTGCATGGTTACTGCACCTTGTGTCTCCCTTGGTAAGCAAAGTGTGCAGTTGTGGGAAGTGCTGCCTACCAGCCAGCAGCCACCAGCCATCACCTCAGAGCAGTGCCAGTCATGGTTCTCCTGACTAACAGACTTGCACAGCATCCACTGTGCCAGCTTGTCCTGCTGTGTCAGTCG
Organism: Neoceratodus forsteri; assembly: GCA_016271365.2. NCBI lineage: Eukaryota > Metazoa > Chordata > Ceratodontiformes > Ceratodontidae > Neoceratodus > Neoceratodus forsteri. The sequence goes on along the minus strand of CM028138.1, from coordinate 761,379,714 downwards.
AGGCTGTGTCTGTGGGTATCAGAGGTGTTTGGAGGAAAGCAGCGATCAGTGCAGCAATTTCATGTGTGCTATCCCCTATCAGCTCCTGAGCGGGCACCTCCCCCATGCCCCCTATGCACAGTGCAGCCACAGCACAGTTTACCCCTCTACCTTCTGTCTGCCCCCATGCACCTGCCCATTGGACCTCCAGGCACTCTCCATACACTGACCACCCATCCACCCACCAGACATGCGGGCAACCTCTGCAGCCTGCACCCACAGCACAGTAATTCCCTTGTTCCCTCTGTCTCTCTGCATGCACATGCCCAGCAGACCTACAGGCACCCTCCACACCCATAGCAGGTAATGTATGTTCCATCCTCCTTTGCTACCAGTAGCGCCATAATGCAGTCCTCTGACACATGTTCCCATCCATCCCCACATATCCCATACCCAGTGGACCCTTGCACATCACAAAATGTACACTGCTGATTGCCAGAGCACATGTTGGAGCAGTCTGCAAACCCAGCACACTTCAGCGCACCCTGCACACATTGCCCACCCACCCGCCCAGTAGAGCTCTGGGCAACCTCTGCACAGTGCACCCACAGAACAGAATTGTGTCGACCATTGCAATACAGTTCAGTCCCATCTTCCTTCCTTTTCTGCCCATGCACTCACCCAGTGGACCTCCGAGAACCCTAAACATAGTACACCCACGTGTGTGCAACTCTGTCCACCCGTAGCGATAACAGACTGTACTCTGACTGTGCAGCACATATTGGTTGCAGAGAGCAGCATGTTGGATGCAAACTAGGGGAGAGACAAAGACAGTGGGAGCAGCTGAGTGGTGCAGTGCTGTGACATCCACAGATTGAAATATGGAGTTCACAGAGACCGACGAGTGGGCGAGTGAGCTCACAGCATGGAATGTCCACTGCCCTGTCAACACAGAATGATTCAGTGGGACACAATGGAATGACACTGGCATACATGTCGCACAAAGGTCCAGACCATCACGAGTTCAAGTGGATTAATGGGGTGGGTCGCCAGTTGTGCTTTCTGTGGGGACCGGGAACCACTATTGGATCAGAGACAGCAGAGGTATGTGGTCCGATTACAGTTTCTTTTGGGTGGGGGGCTGAATTACAACAGTGTTTGGCTGTCAGTTTTGTGAAGCAGCAGATTTCATGAAGAGGACAAGGGGAGAGAGAGAGAGAGAGAGAGAGTGGTTAATTGAAAGTTGCTGCAGTGTGTGCGTGTGTGTCTCTCTCTCTCTCTCTCTGTCTGGATATAATCTACATTGAGATCAGCAGGGGAACACTTGTTGTGTGTGTGTGTGGGGGAGTGCCTTTCTGCATCTGCGTAGACATGTATGAGTGCATGTTATGCATAGCAGATGTCACAGATCCTGTCAGTAGTGTATGTGCATAATACTGATGCAGGATGCAGTCTTTGTTAGGGACTATTTTGACAGGTGTCAGAATACAGTATCTTTTTTGCTGTTTAAACAGTAAAAAAGCACCTTTTTGATTTTATTTTTGCTGTTTAAACGTAACCCGTATAATAAGTGCATTAAGACACTCATGGGTGTGCTGATAATGTGGATTAACGCACACCCTGGGGGCTGTGAGGGCACTCAGCCTGCAGCCTCTTGCCTTACAATGCTCCCGAGGTGTGTGTTAATCCACATTATCAGCATTACCTGTCATGCGTTAATGCTTACTTAAATCCTGGCAAATATGTGACACATCGGTTGACTTTTCAAGAATTCAAAATGTGCTGTACAGCTGTATACAACAGAATGGTCCCCCTTTATAGAACCATTGTGGCTTCACTGTAGTACCAACACATCAAGGTGAATTAACTTGTCATGGGATTTCCCTGATGGACAGTATGGCCCTCTAAGAACAATAGGTACTGGGGTTAGAAAGGGAACTGGGGCTGACTGGATGGACCATGGGTGTTTTTTTGCCATCATTGTCTCTATTTCTTGAGACTGCATCAACGCTGCTGAACTGCTGATATAACATTGCATAAGTAACACTGAAAACAACTGTTGGAGTACTTGCGTGAATGAAAAAATGTCCCTATTCTGTATTGACTTTTACCAGCATAGCTCTTACAATTGTTCCTCTGGAGTACAGTATGAGATTACTTTGCACAGTGGACTGAAAGGTATTTTCTTTACTTCACTTTCCCCAGTTTCCTACTCAAATGATTCCATTAATCGTCTGGAATATTACACGGATGGAAACAGCGAGAATGAAGAACAACTCAGCAATGACCATGGTGAGAGAAGTCACTTGAAATTAATTTATGTTGATTGAAACAGTCAAATTCTGTTTTCAAAATTTAAAATGCCAGGATTGTGCCTGAGACTGCTAGTCTAATTTCTGGATTTTACTGGGATTCTACTGTCTAGCTTTTATTATGTGTGGGGAACATTCAGAATGAAAGCTAAATATTCTGTAAATCTTGCAGTTAAGTTTTTTATTGCAGAAATCATGTAATCAGTACAGACATTTTACACAGCACACTAGCATGGACCGGGTACGTTTGCAGCTACAGACACAAAGATAAACACAAAATTTTCCACATTAAACTACACTTCTGTTCCTAGTACAGTGAGACATTCCAAAGTGACTGGTCATTCGTAAGAGCTTAGATCCTCTAAAGAATGACCCATTTCAGGTCCATTTGCTAGTGCACTGAGGAGAAATAAGGGGGCCCACATCTAAAGATATAGGTGTTTATTTCCTTTAGCAATGTGAGACATGTGGGAGAGGACAGCCACCTGCTGAATCGCTTGGTACCATTCCTACATATGTGGGATGTTAGTGGTTCTCCACCTCCGGAGTAGGCAATTTGTCAGTCAGGCAATACTGAATAGCACTCACCCGTCGGTAACTTCAAAAAAAGCACAGTCACACTCAAAAAGTGTTTTAAGGCTTGTTTACTCCCATAATGCACTTAAAAAGTACAATATCAGGACATCGATGCCCTGATATTGTACTGTCTGAGTGCATTGTGGAAGTAAACAAGCCTTAAAACACTTTTTGAGTGCGACTGTGTTTTTTTTTAAGCTACCGACAGGGATGAGTGCTATACACTATTGTCTGACTGAGTTATTGCTTCTTGTATGAGCACCACCATCCCAGTGCTCACTGCTAACAGAGTAGGCATTTTTCTTCCACACCATCTTGGATACACCATCGGATTAGGGAATTAAACGGAGGGGGTGGGATACCCAGTAGCATTAGTTGGGAGGATAATGGAAATGAGTCACCCACCACCTGTTTGCATGCTGCCAGTATTTCCTTCCAGTATATTTTGTATGGTCGGTCAACCCCATAGGATATGATAGATATCTCCCTTTGGAGAATAACAGTGCCAGCAGGAATCCTGGGGTAAAAGGTCCATGATGTGGAGTCTAACTGGTATTTTATATGCCCTATGCAAAATATTGCAATGGATTAGGACACTTCTATCTGGGCAGGCAGTATAAGCCGCTCTCCAGGTGTTTTCCATATCTGTGGTGTGATTGCAATTTGCAAGGCAGTTTTCCAGTAGGTCTTTGCCGAGTGGGCCTGGTTCAGGATTGCCCTACAGATTAGTGCATAGATTTGGCTTGCTCTCCTGTTCCCCTTGGCAAGCCATGGATCTATGTCCAGAGCAGTCCCCTGCTTTGCTAAGTTGGGAGGCTTCTTTAATAATGGGGCAGGTGCACTACGCAGTTGGAGTAATCTCCAAAAATCTGACTTGTTCAGTGAGAATGTCAGGCATATCATCTCAAAGGAGTCCAAAGTTGTTGTGCCAGGGATCAGGAGATCCTTTAAGTAAAGGATACCCTTTTGTGCCCAGGCGGTCCAATTTAGGGTTTGAGCCTCAATGCTAACCAATGGCTCATTCCATAGAGGGACCCATTTGAGAGGCATAATGTTTTATTTGATAGTTTGGGCTAGCTAGAGCCAGTTCTGAGTAGAGGAATAGAAGGTACTCCAATTCCATCATCATTTTTATTGTATTTATTTATTTATTTTTATTTAGTTTTTGCTGACTGGGCAAGTGATAGACAAATCCTGCCTATTTTCAGGCACGACCCGGGGGAGGGGGATACAGATGAATGTCAACTGACCTTGAACCAGATTAAGCTGTTGGTGGTATTTTTAGTGAATGAGGGAAATTTGGCCAGGACACCAGGGAAATGCCCCTACTCTGCCTGCAGGGGTGCTGTCACTTCCTGCCGGTGGGATGGAGGGACCCAGTTCACAGTCTGACAGGAGGAGGAGGAAGCGATGATTTGGCAGGAGAACAGTCTGTGCTGCAAGGAGGAGGCTCGATTTCAAGGCCTACATTCTTTTTACATGTACCGAAGGCAGACACGGAGCTGGTTGGTGGGGAGGAAGAACTTATGGACATGGAAGCTACTGCAGAGAATCAAAACATGATGTTGGAAACTGGAAAGAGTGCTACAGAAATACTGAAAACAGACCTGAAAGAGATTTGTGATTCAGAGATATTTATTTCAACTGAGGACCTGTGGCTACAAAAGCCTGAAGTTGATATACCTCCTGAGAAATCTGTAGAATCTGCATTAAAAGATTCCCTACAAGAATTCCTGTCTAAAGAAAATTAGAGACACTCTTTGGAAAAAGAGCATTTGATTGAGCAGTCCGCTCACTTACAGAACGACTCATCGACTGTCAGAACTCCCGGCCCGCTTGTCATCAGGCCTGCAATACAGGATGACGTGGCAACTACGGGAGAAGCAGCGGAGCCAGGTGAGTCAGTTCCAATTACTTCTTCTGATACCGCTTCTGTAGTAACTGAGGTACAAACACCTACGGCTGGCAGTAAGGGAGTGCAAAGTCACCCATGCCGAAAGCCAGTAGATTCAAATCCTAAAACTGTTCCTTGTTCAGATATACCCAGTACAGTTCCCTGATAATGTTAAACTGCTCCAAGTAAATGCAGAATTTACAGGGCCTGTGACTCAGGTGAGTTCTGACATATCCACTGAACTGTCTGGCTCGAACCTCTCTAAAACAGCTGGGTTCGTTTTTCGAAATGCCATGCCGGCTTCGATTTCTGCTGAACATACTAACACAGTGATTTACCAGACTTCACCTTCAAAACAAGAAGGGACTACTGTATTTAATTTTTCAAGAGATGTTGAATCTCGATCTAGGACAAGAGATGACAACAAAATATAGTGTACGGCCCGGAAATTACAAATAGAAATATTTTTGCTACAGCACCTTCTAAAGTATTACAACCTGACCAAAAGCATCAGAACTCTGAGCCCCTGATTGTTTTTCACGTGGGGCATAATGAATTTCCATCACCTACAGTGACTCCAGGCAAGCCCTGGTTCCCCCAGAAGGCATTGAGTGAGGCTGGTTGGATGCAGAACACTCACGGAACTTGGATTCCCACCCCTGATTGGGACTCTACTCTTAATTTTTCTCAAACTTCACCTGAATGGTGTCCCAAAGTTTTGCATCCTGCTGCACATTCAGATTTAGTACCTACAAACCTTGTAAGTGGCAAACTGGCATTTAATGAATCTACATCCATTTTAAACCCTCAAAAACCTGCCGTACAGCCCCATACCATTAGTTTGGCTCCAGAGACACCTCTTCCAGAGGAGGAAAATCCTCAAATTCTCATAGAGACACAAAAAACACTTCTCTTGGAACTCTTTTCCAAAATCTGAAAAGAAGGAGCCCCAAGGAGAAATGCTGTCCGCATTAGGTATGAAGGAGGCTTTGAAGTTCGCCCTGACAGGCATCATGTGGGCAAATTATTACTGATGGTTTCTCTGCACTTCTCCCCTAGAGAAGTCTTCACATTTATTAACATTTATGGGGAGGACAATTTTGATGTTAGCTTCTGATCTGCTTATGCCCTTGACTTATTTTGGGAGAGGTATAACCAAGTTAAATTCTCTCCTACATGGACCCCTTTTTTTGGTTATCCCCTTAACCAAACCACTGATAAAATATGTTACTGTAATGTTCCGCAATGAGGGGTCCATGTAGAAGATATAACCTACTGTATCAGCCAGAAATGTGATGTGATGAGTCCTCCAGAAGCTATATTAGATACTGAAATGTTTTGGACTGGGGACTGGCGCTATAAAGTTAAACTAAGACAAACTGAGTCTGGAATTGAACATATCCCTAATTCTTTTTTGTTGGGGCGTGATAGAGATGTTTGTTTCTATGCTGGTCAGCCTTGGGCCTGTTACAAGTGTGGACCTAGAACTCACCTTTCCAATTCATGTGACAGGCCTAGGTGTGATAACTGTGGGAAATTGGGCATATTGCTTTTCAAAGTGCAAATCACACTAGGTGTGATCTCTGTGAAGATACTGGTCATATTTTTTCTGAATGTTCTTGGGCTGCTAAGAATAAAGCTACTTGTTTAAGCCCTGATCTCCTTATACAGCAAGCACAGGACTCCATTTCCCACCAACCTACTACATTCTTAGTCCCTGACCCTCCGACTGGTGTTCCTCTGGAGGACCCCCCCCCCGCCTCCTCCCTCTCTTGATCTCACTTCGGGAGTAAAGGCAGAACTGGCCCCCTCCATTACTACCACTTTTTTAGCTTTGCCTCCTAACTCCTCATTACCAGTGTGTTACACTGACCCTGCAGAAGCTGTTTCTGCCCCCTCCAGTCAACCATCTTATACCACTTTAGTAGTACGTAGATCAACTAGGAATCTGAAGGTGGGACCGGTTCAACCCCTTGTAGAAATAAATTCCAAAAAAATCTTTTCTGTCTTGGCCACCCAATGGGGGGATTCTGAGAAGGATTTGGGGGATTCTGATTCTCAATCTACTAAAACAGAAAATAGTTTCTCTCTGTAGCACAAAACAGATTATAAAGGAAAGAAAAAGAAAAGGAGGAAAAAAGAGCCTTGAGCTAGACATTACTTACATAAATGGCTCCTTTCAGTATAAGTTCATTGAATGCACATAGCCTGTTGAATTTTAGAAGGAGACATGTAGTGTATACCCTCATTCACGATAATGCTTTCGATGTTTGTTTTTTGCAAGAAACATGGATGTTTTCCAGTGACCAGGCTAGGCTGTTCCAAAGTGAATGGCTTTGGGGACCTTCGTATTGGTCATTTGGAACAGCAACAGCCGATGGTATAGGCTTTTATTTAAGTCATTTGATTTTACTCTTATTAAACTGGTTGATTTAGTTCCAGGGAGAGCTTTAATATTAGATGGTGTATGGAAAATGATGCACTGCAAATTAATCAATATTTATGGTTCACAGGTCAAATCTGAATGGGCGGCGCTTTTTGACAGTCTGAAGCCTTATTTACTTACCTCATATATGGTTTTTTTATGTGGAGATTTCAAATGTAGTTTAAAATCCATTCCTGGTAGCACATCGAATCAAGGGAAGAAAGTATATTGTGATTCAAATGCATTACAGAAACTAATAGAGACAGCTGATCTATTAAACTGTAGTATCTATCAGAGCTCTGGGCCCAAGTTTACTTTTCAAAGAAACAAATTCACTTCTACCATTGATTACATGTTTATGTCTAAATCTTTACCAAACTTTCAGTTTCAGACTCTGTTCACTGATTTTTCGGATCATCTATTGCTGCTTTGTTCTTTTTCTAATGTTCCAGACCAGCCTCATGTTAGGCCAAGATGGAAATTAAATTATTCCATCTTATCTGACCAATGGATAAGGAATCAAATCACTGATATATTAAAAGCTCGATTATCTGTTAGTTTTTTGTATGAGGATTTAGGGGATTTGTGGGCCGAATCTAAAGCAGATTTTAAAACCTGTTTTTTAAAACATGGGAAATAGAGTGAAAACATTAAATTTCTTAACTATCTAAAACTTAGACAGCAGCTTCAGAATCTATACTCCATGGCTAATACCTTTAGATTGGACAGTACAGACCAAATGTCTTTACTTAAAGAAGAAATGACAAAATGGCAGTATGATAGAGCACAGACTATGAAGGCCCTGCTTCAGAATGGGACAAAAAAGTCTCCCTATGGAGATCCGTTTGAAGCCTTTAAAAAATTAAAGGATTCCACCTTTTTAAATTCTCTGTTCGATAATAAGGGGAATAATGTGACTTCCGCAGAGGTGTTAAATAAAGTTAGTAAAGATTTTACTTCATCCCATATTCCTTCAGACCCTCTTCAGAGGATGCTATAAAGCAATTCTTACACACAGTATCTATTCCTGTAGTCTCAGATTGCAAAGCTGATTTGACACAACCTATCACCACCTCTGAAATTGAACAAGCTACTAAGACTTTGAAAAATGGTACATCACTTGGTTCAGATGGACTGACGAATGAATTTTATAAGACATTTTTGGAACCACTGTCTATTTGTTTAGAGATTTTTTTGTTTGTTTTTTTACAACTTCCTACTGTATTCCTCTATAGTTTATGGAAGGTTTGTTGATTTTTTTGTTTAAATCCGGGGATAAGTTTTCTATTGATAATTGGAGACCAATTACACTTTTGAACTCTGATTACAAAATATTGGCTATTGTCCTTAACTCTAGACTTAAGCGTTATGCAAACATGGTATTATCACCTCTACAGTTCTATGGATTACCTAATCGAAAGATTCAACAAGCCTTGATGATTATTAGAGACCTTATTGATTACGTCTCCTTACAAGGGGGAACTGGGTGCATCATTTCTGTAGATCAATATAAAACGTTTGATAGGGTTTCTCATCACTTTCTTTTTTTAACCTTAGAAGCATATGGTATTCCATTACAAGTAATACAGTGGCTTAAATCTTTATATCATGGGGCAGTAGTTCACCCGGTAATTAGACATCAAATTACAGAAGGGGTTTTTTATAAAAACAGAAGTCCGGCTGGGTTGCCCCCTTAGTCCTCTCCTGTATATTTTCACATTGGACCCCCTGATTCATCTTTTGATGGATAACCTGAAATGGTTGGGAGCGACAGGGCCGGATAACAGTAAAGTGTCTTACATGAATGCTTATGCGGATGACATTTGTTTATTTTTTTCTAGCTATAACCAAGTTCCCCTTTTTTTAGAATCCATGAATATTTATTCCGTTTTCTCTAATTCCCAATTGAATAAAACAAAGAGCAAAGGTCTGTTCATTGGATCTAACTTTCCAGATCCAGTTATTATAGAAGGGATATCACTTTCTTCAGAACATCTAAAAATCTTAGGCATCTATTTTGGTGTACAAAACATTCCCTCTTTTAATCGGGATTCCACATTGGCTCGCGTAGATCTTAAAGTTCAAAGATGGAGGCATTGGAGGATGATTAAGTTTAAATGTATAGAGATTATTAAAAGATTTATCATCCCTATGATACTGTATACTGCCATGATTTTCCCACCTCCCATACAGTTAGAAACCAAATTATATAGTCTTTTTTTTCAGATGCTATGGGGAAATAGACTGAACCCCATTAAATGGCAGTACACATACTTACGGAAGGAGAAAGGAGATCTTGGCATGATAGACCCTGTGTTTTATTTTCACACTTTTTTTCTCAGTCCCTCAAATGTGGTCTGATGTCTAGAGATGTGATACATTCTTACTGGATTAAAAGAAATCTGTCCCAATATTTCACCAAATGGCAGACCACTCCCCCTAAACTGACTGGTCATCTACACTTTCCACAATGGTTCATACCTGCTGCCTAAAAACTATATAAATGGGGTCTAATGCCACAACAAATTACTGGAAATTCAGGGCCACAGCTATATAAAGTAGTCATGTCTTCGATTCATCTAAGTGAACCCTGTTTCAAAAAGTGTCCATCTTCCCATAATTCAAGAGTTCTGTCCCAATTAACCAATCCGAGAATCCCTGTTCAGATGTGGGAATTTCTTTGGTTAGCAGTTTATGGAAGGATTATTATAAGAGGGAATGCAAAATATAAAGTTAAAACTGAAAGGAAGTGTCATTATGACTCTTTGTATTAATCAAAAGGAAACTATGGAACATTTTTTATTTCACTGTTCTTATGCAACTTCTGTATGGGATTACCTTGCCACCAAATGGAGTATGGGTTGGTTAAGGAATATGCACTATGATAACCTGGTATTGGGGCAATTTTATAATCTAGGGACTCATTATTCTAAAGAAATGCTGGTTGTCTTTTGTTGTTGTCTAAAATTCTATCTTTGGCAAGTTAGATGTCAGTGGGTATTATACCAAAGATTATTGCCATATGAAACAATGTGAAATCTACACAGTCAGTCATGGAGAAAGTGCATATTTCAGATGTAGTGATAAATACATCCAAAAAGGTTTCCGCTTGGTGGAAAGGGCTTCCTATGTTCATTAAGTATAAATAATTGATCTTCCATGACTAGAGGAATGAGAAAATTTAGATTAGATCTTCTGGTTTAACTGTTTGTATTAATTGAGAGAATGTATTGTAGTTTAGTTTAATAGTTTATTTGGAACATTGTTAAAGTTTTAGGGTTTTTGTGTGTGTGTGTGATTTAACACAGGTTTTTCTTTTCTTTTTCCTTTATATAAATTTGTTTTTTTTATATTACTGTAAATTTACATGGTTTTGACAGCTTTGATCTTTGATGTTATTACAATAAAAATTCCCTTACTCTTTTCGAGAAGTGCCATGGGCTCTTTAACATCCACCAGACCTACAGCCAATCCAGGCAGATGGGACCTCGGTTTAACGTCTCATCCAAAAGACGGCATCTCAAAAGTGCAGCACCCCTCTCATGCTGCACCACAGTGTCAGTACTAGGATATTAACCCAAGTGCCAGATGTGGGAACTGAACCCACAGCCCTCTGATCTCCTGGCATCAGAGGTGAGTGTGCTACCTACTGAGCCACTGACACTGACAAATCATCCAAATCATCCCATTCCAAGGCAAAAGTATGGGACTTCAGAGGAGCTGGCTTTGATAAGATGGCCAACAGAGTTAAGCTAGCCCTGGCAAAAAGAAATACAGGTGAAGGGGTACAGGCAAAGTGGGCAAGCAATAAGGATGCAATACTTGAAGCAACATCCCATTGTGTTAGAGAGAAGAGGAAGTGCAAAAGAAGAAGGAAACCACTTTGGTTCTCAAAAATAGTAACAGAAAAGGTCAGATTCAAAAGGCTGGCCTTCATGAAATACAGTATAAGGGAACACAGCGGGATGAAGATAGGGAGGCATACCAAAGTTTCCTAAGAGAAGCAGGGAAGGCAGTAAGGCAGGCAAGGTCCAGACTGAGGAAACACTAGCACAAACAGTAAAAGCAGGTGACAAGACTTTCTATAGATATGTTAGTGAAAGGAGAAAGTCCAGAGGGGGTATTGCTAAGATCAAAGGAGATAAGTGGGCATGTGAGGAGGAGGACCATGTAAAAGCATTTAACCTAAATAGATACTTCTGCTCAGTATTTACTGAAGAGAAGGTAGGGCAAGGGCCTACTGCTTAGCACCATGGACACGGTGGGAGGAAGGTATGTACTAGTCCCTTCACAAAAGAAAGGGTCCTACAAGAGCTCAATAAGCTCAGGGTGGACAAGGCAATGGGACCTGATAGAATACACCCCAGGGTACTAAAAGAGCTAAGGGTGGAACTAGCAGAGCCATTATCAGAACTGTTTAGTGAGTCTCTGAGCACAGGAGAGGTCCCAGAAGACTGAAGAAGGGCTCATGTGATCCCACACCACAAGAGTGGTAGCAGGGAGGAGGCAGGGAACTACAGACCAGTCAGTCTTACCTCAGTAGTGGGCAAGATTATGGAGGCACTCCTTAAGGAAAGGATAGTGCAACATCTGGAATCCATAGGAGCACAAGATACAAAACAGCATGGGTTTACAAAAGGAAGGTCCTGTCAAACTACTCTCATAGATTTCTTTGACTGGGTAACCAGAGTGATGGACCAAAGGGGAGCAGTTGCTGTTGCATACCTTGACTTCAGCAAAGCTTTTGATACTGTTCCACATAGAATATTGATTAATAAGCTGGGTAGGCTCAGGGTGGGTCAGAAATTGGTCAACTGGGTGGCAAACTGGTTGGCGGGCAGAAAACAAAGAGTGGTGGTAAACGGTATACAGTCAGAAGAGAAGTATGTCACAAGTTGGGTACCTCATGGATCAGTCCTGGGGCCAGTCCTCTTCAATATCTTCATCAGTGACATTGTAGATGGATTGGAGGGTAAGGTTTGTCTGTTTGCAGATGACACCAAGATCTGCAACAGAGTAGATGATCCAGATGGGGTGGGCAGAATGAGAAGAGATCTGGATAAACTAACAAAATGGTCAGAAGAGTGGCAACTGGGGTTTAACGCGAAGAAGTGCAAGATCATGCACATAGGGAAGAGAAACCCTGAAGCCACCTATAGGCTGGGAGGGGAGTTGCTGGCAGTCACAAGGGAAGAAAGAGACTTGAAATCATCCAAGCAGACCACTAAAGCAGTAGGTAAGGCTAGGGGGATGTTTGGGTATATTAGTAGGGGTATCACAAGTCAGAAGAGGGAGGTAATAATCCCTCTTTACAAGACACCACTGGTTAGGCCCCATCTGGAGTACTGTGTGCAGTACTAGAGGCCACACCTTCACAAGGACATTAAACATTATTACCTCCCTCTTCCGACTTGTGATGCTTGGATGATTTCAGGTCATCTGTGATGATGATGCTCAAGTCTCTTTCTTCCCTTCTCATTCTGCCCACCCCATCTGGATCATCTATGCTGTTGCAGATCTTGGTGTCATCTGTAAACAGACAAACCTTACCCTCCAGTCCATCTGCAATGTCACTGATGAAGATATTGAAGATATTGAAGAGGACTGACCCCATGACTGATCCCTGAGGTACCCCACTTGTGACTTGCATCTCTTCTGACTGTATACTGTTTACCACCACTCTCTGTTTTCTGCCCATCAACCAGTTTGCTGCCCAGTTGACTAACTTCTGACCCACCCCTAGCCTACCCAGCTTGTTCCTCAATCTTCTATGTGGAACATTATTGAAAGCTTTGCTGAAGTCAAGGTAGGTGACATCAACTGCTTCCCCTTGGTCCACCACTCTGATTACCCAGTCAAAGAAATCTATGAGATTAGTTTGATAGGTTCTTCCTTTTGTAAACCCATGCTGTCTTGGATCCTGTGCTCCTATGGATTCCAGGTGTTGCACTATCCTTTCCTTAAGGAGATCCTCCATAATCTTGCCCACTACTGAGGTGAGACTGACTGTTGTGTAGTTCCCTGCTTCCTCGCTGCTACCACTCTTGTGGAGCAGGATCACATGAGCCCTTCTCCAGTCTTCTGGGACCTCTTCTGTGCTCAGAGCCTCACTAAACAGTTCTGATAATGGCTCTGCTAGTTCCACCCTTAGCTGTTTTAGTACCCTGGGATGTATGCCAACAGGATCCATTGCCTTGTCCACACTGAGCTTATCGAGCTCTTGTAGGACCCTTTTTTTTGTGAATGGACTAGTGAACATCTCCCTCCCCACTGTGTGCATGGTGCTGAGCTGTGGGCCCTGCCCTAGCTTCTCTAAGTAAATATTTAGCAGAAGTATCTATTTAGGATAGATGCTTTTACATGGTCATCCTCCTCACATGCCCCCTTATCCCCTTTGATCCTAGCAATACCCCCTCTGGACTTTCTCCTTTCACTAATGTATCTATAGAAAGTATTGTCACCTTCTTTTACTATCTGTGCTAGTGTTTCCTCAGTTTGGGCCTTTATCTGCTTTACTACCTTCCCTGTTTCCCTTAGAGAAGTTTGGTATGCCTCCTTATCTTCATCCTGATGTGTTCCATTATATTTCCTTAAGGCCAGCCTTTTGGCTCTGACCTAAGGCCAGCCTTTTGGCTCTGACCTTTTCTGCTACTGTTTTTGAGAACCAAAGTGATTTCCTTCTTCTTTTGCACTTCCGTTTCTCTCTAACACAATGGGATGTTACTTCAAGTATTTCATACTTAATGCTTGCTGACTTTGCCTTTACACCCTCACCTGTATTTCTTTTTGCCAGGGCTAGCTTAACTCTGTTGGCCATCTAATCAAAGTCAGCTCCTCTGAAGTTCCATATTTTTACCTTGGAATGGGATGATTTAGTTCTAGTGTCCAAATTGAACCATACCATGTGACGGTCACTGGCCTCCAGGTGACCTTCTACCTGGAGATCTGACATCCTTTCCCTGTTAGTCAGTACTAGATCTAGGATAGCCCTGTCTCTTGTGGGTTGTTGTACCAGTTGTTTGAGGCCCTCCCCCTGCAGGGAATCCACCATGTGTCTAGTTTTGGCAGATGTTCCTGCTGGTATTGACCAACATGTATATGCCATGTTGAAGTCTCCCATTATCAGAACCGCCCTTTTAGCTGTCATGTTTTGTATATCTTTTAACAGTAATGTGTCTACGTCCTCTCCCTGGTCTGGAGGCCTGTACACAACCCCGGTTCATATGGCTGTCCCATTTTCTGTTTCCTGTGTGATCCACAGTTCTTCTAGCTCCTTATGTGTATTTTGAATTTCTGTAGCTTTGATATTTTCATTGCCATAAAGGGCCACTCCACCATCCCTTTTTGCACCTTGGTCTCTTCTGAACAGTACATAGCCAGGTACTGAAGTCTCCGAAGTGTGGTTACTGGCAAACCATGTCTCGCTAATGGCTACTATGTCCAGATTAGCCTTTGTCATTATTGCCTGCAGGTCTGGGATCTTGTTTCCCAGACTGTGAGCATTTGTGTACATGATTTTCCATTGGCAAGATTTCGGTATCTTAGTTGTTGGGTGAGGTTTGGCGTTTTCCCTGTGCATTGTATGGGGAACCAGACCTTTTTCCTTACCTGGTGATGAAAATGAACTACAAACATTCTGAACTCCTGTTTGACCACTAGCTGAGGGGGAGTGGTGTTCTTCCAATTTGACGTATGGGGTGCTGCACCCCTCTCCCCATTTGCTAGTTTAAATATTCTGCAAGTACATCAAACTTCTGCATCAATGCACTGACTCCCTCCTTAGTCAGATGCAGTCCATCAAATTTAAAGAACTTTCGCTCCAAAAATTGTTGCCAGTTCCCTACAAATTTTGTCTTTTTTCCTGGCACCAGCCCTTGAGCCACATGTTTAACTCCCCTATCTCCCCTTCTCTGACCTTCTGTCCATCTGCCCCCCTCTCCCAGACTGGCAGGATCTCACAAAAGGAGATGCTGGATGAAATGGATGATAGTTTGTCACCCAGCCTGGTCAGGTGTTCCTTGGTCTCCACAACTGACCAGCTGGCGAGATCGTTAGTCCCTATGTGTACCAAGATGTTAATGTTTTCTCCTACTTCCTTAACAATTTTAGCAATGCTGTCAGTGCTTCTCCACGTTGATGTACCTGGGAGACATCTGATCATTACCACTATGTGGAGATAGGTATCCACTCCCCAAATCATGGAGTCTCCTATGATCAGAAGTTTTTTTGACTTCCTTTTTGTTTGTTTTTTTGTTTTGGTTCCTGTTTTGGGTGAGTTTTGTTGTGATGGCTCCTGTGCTGCAGTGTCCTGCTCTGCAGTGTCCCCTGCCCCTTTGTTTGATTTCGGAGATAGAGGCAGATCACAGGTAATGGCTTTCTAAGTGATAGGTATGGATCCCAACAGCAAATTCAGTCTGCTGGCAGACCCATGCACTGAGGAGATGTACATAAAGTCATTGACCACTGGGTTAAAGGACCTCCATAAGCCTGAAAGGGAGTGTTCCTCCAACATCAGGGATAGGGCTTTGGCAGCCCTAGGGTGTGGCTCCACCAAGTTAGGACCATAGATTGAGCCCAGGATAAGTGATCAATGAGGGGTAGAAAGTTGTAAAATCAACCAGCATCCTTCTGCATCATTCTCCTGCTTCTGTATCTTCCAGGGTAGGGTTTTATGTTGTAGTATGGATACCCCCTGTTTGGAGGAGGAAGCACAGCTGTGTGCCTCCAGACCTACCCTCTCCCTTCGGAGTTTACTAGCTTCTAAGGATACCAGTTTGGTCTCCTGAAGAAATGTTATGTTTGTTTTAATTTTCTTCAGGTGGGAATGAACTCACTTCCTCTGATGGGGAGATGAGACGTTGCACATTCCATGTGACACATTTGAGGTCAACCATGAGGAAAAACATATACAGTACTATTGGCTCTTCATCTGAGTGGTATAAAAGGAAGCCTAGATTCAAAGCCCAGATTCAGGAAATAAAGTCAGGAGAATGATGTTGTACTCCAAAAAGGGATGCCTCCTCATGTGCATATACATCACAGCTGAGACTTTGGTCCTTAGCTGCAAACCTTTTTTGTGAGGATGTGCTGTTATCCACTGAAGTGCATCTTCTTTTTGAATTGAAGTGAATACCAAATGTAATCATAACAGTTAAAACAAACATTCAAACAACATAAGGCTGCCTAGCAGTCAACTATAACCAATAAAGGAGAGTTTGAAGGAGACACTGTAAACCAGGGGCTATAAACGCTGTAAGGGTGGTGAACTGTGGTTTGCCAGTAGGCCAAGGTATCATGCCCTGAGTGAAAAACTTAGCTAAAACATCTATTTGTGAACTTTTAGCAGTTAGCAGTAGCACCTTGCTTGCAACTGCTGTTCGGGTATATTGGAGTGCCCTAAGACTTAATATAATTAGGATCAATGGGCTCTATTCCCTTCCCTTAGGTTGGACGGATGCCCCACACCATGCTTTCCCCCCAGGCCTTTATTTGTAAAGAAGGTACCTCTAAACTATGGGATCCTGGACTTAGAGTTCCTAGGGGGGAGTTGCATGTTTAATAGATAGGAGCCTCCTTAAAAAGAGCAGAAGTACCCCACCTGGGAGTGTCTGCTTGGTCTTCATTCAGACAAAATAAAAATCTGCCAGCCCCCTTATAAGGATCTGATTGTCTGGACATGCGGGGGATCCCATCTTAACTCCATTGGTGTGGGCACCTAACTGTTCTATGAGCCTTCTATATTCTAGGTAATGGAAGCCCTTTATGGAGCCTTGGATGTGTGGGGGAGGGGTAACAGATGCCCCCAGCTACCTACCAGATATTCCTCATGGCTAGTAGGTTCTGAGATGAGCAAAATATTTCTTATTTTGATTTATCCTTTTCATTTGACCTAGCTATTCAGGTGGCCTGAGCTCAGACCCATTTACCAAATAAGGCATTTTAGCAGCCAGTGCTAAAGAAACATCTCCCAGTGTACAAGGAGAGGGGAACTTTTGTGAGCTTTGGATCCTGTCTGAAAAACACTCTGGGCAGATAACTTTTCATATGAAACATTACACAAACATTACTCAAACATATATGGGCTACTGTACAATGTGTAGCTTAAAATTTAACAATGCTCTCCTGCAGACTGGTCCTGTGTTGATCATGGATTCCTGCAAGAAGATGTCTTAGTAGACACAAGCAAAGCTACCTGTTAGTGTACACAAGTTAGGTGTCTCAGATCGAGATTCTGAAAACAGGGCCCCATTGAGGGCAGGGATCACAATAATTGACCCAAAAGAGACCTTCACACAACTGTTTAGTGATCAGGCTAGGTGATTTAAAAGAGTCCCTTAAGCCCTAGAGTGTGCTCACCAAAAGCCCAGAGCTGATCTTATGCCACATTCTTTACCTAGGAGGTTTGTGACTGCCAACCTGCAATTAGGAAGGAGGGGGGGAAATCCACTGTCCCTTTGCATATAACTAAACTTCAGCAAATGTAAAAACACAGGTTATCTCAGCGCTTAGGGCCCTTCTTCTTAGGAGTGGAGGGGCCTTCTGTTCCTGAAGAAGTAAAAAGTGGTAATGTGGTTTCTGCTGCCCTGTGCACCCAGGTGGTATGATTGCCACCTGAGGCCTTGGAGTTCTGACAGCCTGGAGGATCATCTCCCTGAGCAGCGTGGAGCACCGGGTTGGATTCTAGAGCTGCAAATCTCTTAGCCATGATGAATGTCTGCAGGCCGTGTGATAATTCAGGTGATTCAGAGCTACTGCTCTGAATATGGGATCTGGTGTTGTCATTTGGGGGGGGTCTGTTTTTGGCTTTCCCTTGTGTCACTGTCTCCCTCTTGCTCTTTTTACTTGCTACCATGTTGGGTCCGCAGAAGCTGGCAGGGTCAGTCCTGGGGCTTGTAGCTCACTTTGAGGAGGATTATGTTGAGGATCTATAGTCAGTCCAGTATCCATATGAGCCTCTTCGTATAATGTGTGGGATTGCCAGTTTATAAATTGTTCCACTGCCTCCGGGGATTGAAAGGCTTGCTGTACCCATTTACATTAACATGAAGTACTGTTGGGTACCACATGGAGTACTGGAGACCCATCTGTGCCAGCTTCCTTCAGGCATTTATAAACACATGCTGTCGGTTTGATAGAGACAAAGAGAAGTCCTGAAAGAATCGGATTGTATTTACTTGCCAGGATAGTAGTCCCTGTTCTCTCACTAGCCTTAAGATATTGTCCTGAACAGGGAATATGAGTAATTTCACCAGAATGGGCCTTGGAGGTTGGCTTGGTTGAGGCCTTTGGGCTACAGCAGGATGTGCCCTCTCTATCTCTATAGACGGGCAGTCCAGGGCATTTAGGAACACCGGGATAGTGGCTCACAAGAAATGGATCATGTCTGGCCTTTCTATCCCCTCTAGAAACTCCACCAACCTCATATTATTTCTTTTGGATTTATTCTCCAGGTCATCAGCCTTCTCAAGGAGGTAGGTTATGCACTCATTTTGTTCCTGGAGTAGAATCTGAGAATGGGAGGAGGTATCCTCTAGCTGGGTGACACGGTGTACAGTATGGGTGATTCTGCTGCTCAGATGAATCATTTCAGCTTTTGTTTTAGTAGTCATTTGTTTAAGATCTGCTGTGTCCCACAGGAGCTGGGACAGCATTTGAAGGACCTGTTTCATGTCTGTCAGTTGGGAGCTGGAGCGCTCATTTTGGGGGAGTTAATCAGCTTTGTCTGAGCTAGTTCAGCCACAAGGCATGTCCCCAGACCTCTAAGTTTCTGACAGTCCTTTAACCTAAGTTTGGTATTGTTCAAGATCTTGTTCTTTCCTCTCTTCTGTGTTGCTGAATTCAATTCATAAAAAGGCACCCTGCTGCCTGATTGTGTCCAGTAAAGTTGGCACAGTGAAACCACAAGAAATCAAGCTGCCATCATGGTTGCTGGTAGCCACACCCCTCAAATATTTCATAAATTAAGCAAAACAAAATTAAAATAGAACAGAAAATAATTTATAGAAAAAAAACATATTCTATAGATTACCTAATCTGGTATAAATGCAAAACTCCATGAAATTCATTGTTCTAATTAGGTTTGCAGGCATTACAAATTCCAGGATTTTACCAGATTTCCCAGCTAAAAAAGCATAAATCAGTGGTCTTCCTTGTAGACAACAATACATAGTTTATGTCTCCTTTATAAACATCTGATAAGCCTAATGAGAAAACCTATGTTCATCATAACTGATGAGATCCTTCTCCTCTTGGCCTTTGCACACCACATGTAGACCCAGGCAAACTGTCATGTCTGCACTATGAAATGTCACCCACATGCGACATGCGACATGCAGCATGAAACACACACAGGCGTGGGGGAAAAATAATCACATATGTGGCATGCAGTGATGAGCATCACACAGGCAGTCTGCATGTGTCACATGCCAGAACATGTGCTACTGCAAATAAACAATGCCACAGTCCCCACAGACAGCACAGACAAGCAAAAAACAGCTACCAAAGTCCTGTAAAGGCTACCACCCCCCAAAAAGGCAGCAATGACCACCTAAAGTGGGAGAGCACCCAATTCTGCTGCTGCAGAAACTGCACAAATGGTAAACCTGGTGCAGCAGTGGTGCACCACACCGCTACCACCTGGATGCAGGAACCACTCACCCACAGCTTCGCCTCAATGGTATCCAGCAGGATGTTTATCTCCTCATGATGGAAATTCCTTTTTTTTTCTTCTCTGCCATCCAGTTGCTGTATGCTGCATTGCTTGTTATTGTCCACCAGCTAGAGGGATGTCTGCCATTGCTGAGGGTGCAGGTTCATATTCCTCTATCTGCGATATGCATCCTTTCATATGATGCGGATCGTGACTTATGCCATTGGATGTACACTTTGGTGTAAGTCACAAACTTTGTAGAATAGGGCCTATATCGCATATCGCATTTTGTAGGGTGTAATTTACACATTTGCATATATTTTTTTACATCTATACCTTTTGAGAATAGGGCCCATAGACACTGATGGCAGATAAGGACCGTTTGGCCCACCCAGTCTGCCTTTTTCTACCTGCTGGATAAGCTACAAATCCTAGTTTACCAACAGCCTACTTCCTCCAACCTCCAACTAGAATTGCCTTATGTCTGTCCCATGCATTCTTAAATTCCCCCACTGTTTTTGACCCCACAACCTCCTCAGAAAGGCTGTTCCATGTGTTCACCATGCTCTCTGTGAAAAAAATACTTCCTCACATTGCCCCTGAGCAGTCCCCCTCTGTCTTCAAATTGTCCCCCCTTGTTCTTGCACATCTCTTTTTCAGAAAGATGCTACTCTCTTGGACTTTGCTGATTTCCCTTGAGGTACTTGAAAGTTTCTGTCATGTCTCCCCTCTCCATCCTTTCCTCGAGGGTATACATATTAAGCTCTTTTAGTCTCTTTTTATATGTCTTCTGGTGCAGACCCTCCACCATTTTAGTTGCGCTCCTCTGGATGGCTTCCATCCTGTCTATGTCCTTGCGGAGATGGGGTCTCCAGAACTGCACACAGTACTCCAGGTGGGGTCTCAAAACTGTCTGTACAAAGAAATAAAAACTTCCTATTTTCTACTCATGATGCCTCTCCATATGCATCCCAGTATCCCCCAAGCCCTCTTTAGTGCCTCCTCACATTGCTTAACTACCTTTAGATCATCTGATATGACTACCCCAGGTCCCTTTCCATTTTTGTTGTCATTAATACCCCCTCCCCCAATTGTGTACTCTTCCCTTGGGTTTTTGTTTCCCAGGTGCACTTCTTTGCATTGAATCTAAGCTGCCATACTTTTGACCATTCCTCCAACCTTGCCAACCTTGTCTCTATATCCAGATCATTTATATTGATGACATTCTCACCCACTCCTTAGGCTTAGGAAGCCTATCTCTATAGCAGCTCTTTGTCTGGAGTTAGTATCCAGCACATAAGGGGCAGGATTTCAGAAGGATCTGTTCAAGATCCTCCTACCACTATTAACAATGTCAAATCCATCTGAACTGTTAGGGTAACAATAAGATGATCAAAACAGAGGCATACTTTTGCAAAAGAAAGGAGGCAATTGTGGCAAAAGATGATGTGATCCACATTTGCATTACTTTTTACCACAAATCATACCTTTTTATTGTAAATGGAGGCATCTTTTGAGAGTAACAGGAGTGTATCTTGGAAGCACTTGGGCAGACACAGGCACAAAACACATCTACCGTGGTGCTTGGTGTTAAGCTAAGGAATGGATGTCTGCATGGTAGCAGGATCACTTTCATTTGATCATCTGCTCTTGCTGCTTGCCTACAAGTGACATCATAATCCTCTGTTGTGACATAATGGCAATTCCTACAGCAGCCAGCTATGAAGTGCCAAGCACTGGGTTATAATCCCACATGTAGACAAGCCACCAGAGCAGATAAAGAGTCAGAGATCTGTTTTCATGAAAATGCCAAAATCAGTAAATTATGAACAGTGGGTAAGAATATGAAATATAAACAAAATTGTGTGAATTTATTGTATTTTTTTTAATTTTTTCTGCAATGTTGAATTGCTCATAACTTGAATTTTTAATTCCAGCTGCCACTGACAGTCAAATCTTACATTTGAAATGAAATCATAGATATTAGCTTAAATTACCATAAATAAATATTCTGTTGTCTTTCCAGAGGAGGAGGAGGATAATTATCCCAAGGCTGAGAACAAAGCTGATTATGATGATGTGGAGAGTGATTTCCCTGTAAAGGAAGGTATATCAGTAACATTTATTACTTCATACTGGGGGTATAATGCAGAGGAGGAGGATAATGATCCCAAGGCTGAGAACAAAGCTAATTATGATGATGTGGAGAGTGATTTCCCTGTAAAGGAAGGTACATCAGTAAGAGTTATTACATCATACTGTGGGTATAGTGCAGATGCAGTCATTATTGTCTTATCCAATCTGTTGGAAAGAGATGCGCCATAATTAACATGCTGTATACAGTGATCCCCAGGGCCAGTGTCCCCTGTTACTGCATGCATACAAACTCTGGATAAATCAAATCTTCATTAGAAGACGGGCCCTGGTCAGTGTACACCCAAAACTTCAGTACTTTAAAAGTTTATTAACATTTTCAAAAAAGGCAAGAAACAATACTTTAGAAAGTGTCACATACAACACAAAAGCAGCAGGTACTCACTATATAACACTAATTTCTTAACACTCTTAGAACAAAAAACAATAATTTACCAAAAATACAAAACTACTTAGGTATCTTTAGTAACAGTATAGTGGATTTATTAAAAACAGGTGCTGAAATTAATGATCTCGAACTATATCACCAACAGAATAAACAAAGCCAACTGTGCTAGGATGGCCTAACCAGATAAACCTTAATCCGCTCTCTTCTGAGTAAAAGGTTATTTGATTATTTATTACTCAGAAAAGAAAGTTCAGTGCTGAAATGTACACATAAGTCCAGTGAAAGGTATTTCCATAACATTCAGATGACAAAAAATAAATGTCTTGAGCTAATTCAAGCTCAAGTTTATTGACAGGAAAAATCTCCATTAAGCAAGCTCATTTACAAGGAGGTCCTGATACAGTCAAAATTACACACATTACAAGTAACAGAGCATACACAAAATTACAGATGCCACATCGAAAATATGGAAACTAAAGAGAGAGTACAAAAAAATAAATTCACAATGCAGTCTGACATCACAAGTTGGCTAATATAAGGAAAGGTACTACGCTGACTTGACGGATGGGTAGCTATAAACTAGTGCTTGACTTTCATCTTAAAGGGGCACTGTCAGCTTTGCTTGTCAATTTTTTATGTATGGATGCAGTGTGCCTCCTGGCACACACATACAACTGATTGTCTCTAGTGTGACCTTATGTGTGTGAAACTTAATGAACCATCTTACTTTTGCTTATTTTTAAATGAGAAGCTGGTCGCTCAGACAGCTGTAAACTCACCAGCACACCGGAAGCATTATCTCAATGAGACCGCACGGCTGCTACAAGCGCGGTCCCGAAGTGTGACTTTTGGAGATGCGAGGTGGAAAAATTGATTCATCTGGTAGAGTTGCTTTAATCAAACACTTGCTGCTTCAAATTTCCAAAAAACGAGCACTGAGAGGGGAGCAAATAACTTTTAAAAAACGGTACTGAAATCCCACACATGTGCAAGCGCGGCATGAGTAAAGATCCTGCACATGAGCAGGAGTATGCTGCTGTAGTGCATGCACAGGATTTCAGTTCCGGTTTTCTAAAGTAATTTACACCTCGCTCAGGGCTCGTTTTTTGATGGTATGAAGCAGCAAGTGTTCAATAAAGACAGATCTACCAAATTAATCTATTTTTCCACCTCACATCTCCAAAAGTCACACTTCAGGACCATGCTTGTAGCAGCCGCACAGTCTCATTGAGATAATGCTTCCGGTGTGCTGGTGAGTTTATGTTGGGTTGAGTGACCAACTTCTAATTAAAAAATAAGCAAAAGTAAGACAGTTCTTTAAGTTTCACACTCATAAGGGCAAACTAGGGATAATCAGTTGTATGTGTGTGCTAGGAGGCACACTGCAGCCATACATAAAACATTGACCAGCAAAGCTGACAGTGCCCCTTTAACTACACATGGAGCTAGTTTGATTAAGGCTTGATAAAAGTTAAGGTTGGAGAGGAAAGCATTACGTTATAGAAAAGGGTGGAATGGTTTGCCCAGAAGTAGTTAGCATACAGAAGAGTGCAAACTGAGAGGGTGGACATTGTGGGGGGGGGGTGAGGGAGGAGCTCACTATAGAAGGAAGGTAGGGGATAAGAGGAGGTGATGAGAGGGGGAGGTGGATAGAGGAGGAAGTGGGGAGTGAGGGTGGAGGGTTGAATGGTAGGGGACAGAGGAGATGGTGGGAGGGGTTAGGCAGATAGAGGTGGGGCAGAGGAGTGAGGGTGGAGGATTTAGAGAAGTAAGACAAAAATTATATAGCACAATTAATATTTGGGTTCTGCTGTAGTTACTCTACCCATACACTATGGAGGGCATGGAAGCATTAGAGTACAGCACTATAACTTAAACATTCTGTATCCATTTCATTGATTGTTTTAATTTTGCTAACCATTGTTTTGTGTTCTTAAATCCCAGATCCCACTGATTTTCTTAAAGATTTTATAGAATACAGTTATGATGATGCTGAGTCAGTGCCTGTCATCACAATAGACTCTAAAGGCTTTACAGATTCAACAAATCCTGAGGAAGATCATGCTGTCATCAGAGAAGACAGCAGCAATACTGTTTAAATAGGTAATACAACTAATATTTAGTGCACACTTCCCTGTGTTGTATTGTACTGTACTGAAATATTGCTCAAAGTACAACTTACTGTAAATAGTATTGCTACATTAATATAGATTTGGGGTGGAAGGAAAACAAATCAGTAAATAAAAGTCAAATTCCTGTTGATTCACAAAATCAGGAATCTGGACTTTATATGTCACACTGGGAATGTCCTCCTGGCGTGAAAGATCAACACTTAGAATTCTGTACACAAGCAGAAACAGTCAGAGTCAACCCTCTGAAATCCTAATTCACCAAAAAGAACAGTGTTGAAACTTGCTTAGAAAACAAAAACAACGCAGAAATGTTTTCATCACACGATGTCTTGTTCAGGGACAGATAATTATGAAAACCTGTGGGTTCAGAATGTAATTTCTGGAAATAGGAAATTTGCAGGAGCTGAATATAATTTAGTATAGTGCAAAATCAATTTCCTGCCCATGGAATCACAGAGAAAGTCAGAATTTCACTTCTGTGAAATTTCTCAGAACAGTTTAGCAATTTTCGCAAAATTCTGACTCAGAGCCACAGAATGATTTAATGTATTGTACACTGACTTATGAAATTGCAGATTTGAGTTCTGTGAAACCGACTGCTCTGTTTGTATAAGAACAAGATGGTGCATATGTAGCTGTGACTGGATTTTGGTCTGAAAGTAGAAACTGGTGCTACTGGAAGGAGATATTGGCCCCCCTCCATGCCTGGCTCTCCTACCATCCCACACACTCTGGCATTCAATGATACACACCATGATCAACTCTCAAAACATGTCAGTCAATCACACCCTGGCAAGCTGACATCCAGTGGTACCCTCTCCCTGTCTCTAGCTTTACCCCATCCTAGTCCAGCACAACCTTCCCTTTCCCACCCCTGCCCCTACCAAGATATGTTTTCCCTATCATCTAGTGATACTTTTCCCTGCTGTGCCCTCAACCCATAGGCAGTCAAACACTCCTTGATATTCAGTGGCACTGACACACTCCATCACCATCAAGCACACACTGACATACACTTGTCCCTCTTTTTGCCCCACTACCACCATGTCCCAGTCAAGTGCAACTCTGACATCAAATGGTCCCCCTTTCCTGATCCAAAATCATGCCACAGTCAAGCACTTCCTGGCATTCAGTGATTCCATCTGGCATTCAATGATTCCACCCACTCTGCCCCACCCTTACCCCCACCCCAGTGAAGCACACCCTGAAATGGAATGGTCACCCTCTCTGCCTCACCTACTTGTCAAACATGACTTTTCTAATATGTCTTGTGTAACACATGTTCAGCACCATGTGTGCATTGGCAACTAACCCCACTGAAAATGAGACTTGGGCTCAACTGGGTAATTCATGATTTGAACATGTTGGGAATATAAAAATATTTACTACTATTACTACTACTACTACCCTCCCCATGTGTCAAGCGCAACCCTGACATAACCCCCCCCCCGCAACAGTCTATCCTCTTCCTCTCTTGCCCTTACTCATTATGGTATAAATACTGTAAGTCCTCATACATTACAAAAATTAGACACACACTGAACAGTGGATTTCACCAGTCACAATGGACAGAAACTAATACAGAACAAAGTAAGGACATTAAAATCAAATTCTTGCAAATACCACAAAATATTGACATGACGCTACCCTAAACACTTAAATAATATTTTCTGAATTTTTCTCACTTTACTCTACTCTACTTTACTCAACAAAATAATAAAAAAGTCAGGAAATGCAGAAAATGTTGAAATGACTCTGTATGGAGACCTCGGCGGGGGAGTTAATTACATTACCAGGGCTGCTCTGTAACACTTTCCCTTGCCAGTCACCAATAAATTAAATAATTAAAATAATGTGCCCTTTAAGAAAAAAAAATCAGTCCCACAGCGAGCAGGTAGCACCATTCTTGGATAAAGCACAACATAAAGCGATGCATTTGAAAGCTGCTGTATCTCTGAAAATGTGGAAATGTCTATTGATGCCACGTCTGCATTGTTTCTTTTCTAGTTACATAAGCAAATGGCTGTTGCTTTTTAGTAGATTGTTAATGTTAAATGAGTTTTTTATAACTGCAAAAATTCACCTCAAAAAAATATACTGTAGTGCTTGGTGCACAGATTTTACATTACACATCCTCAATGCTTAACTTGTTATTTCTATTTTCGATTTATAACAGGACATGGAAACCCTCCTTCAACTGAGAGCACAACTGCAGGACTACAGCACAGTTCATCTACTAATAATCTGACAAACTGGTGTGGACAACAACATTTTACAGATACAACAGTTATTATTGTAATTTCATTTTCCTCCCTGGTCCTGTCAAAATTTAATTAATTATTTGAGGGATAGTTGTGCTAACAAATACATTTGGACTGGGGGATTACCTGATTATCCTTTTGCAATGCCCTGTGATACTTTGGATATTCCTGAAACAGTTCCTAATGTGGACTGACCAATGGTTGCATTTGTTTCATTCAGAACGGCAATGGACACTGACGAAATGGCCTTTTCAAACATTCTTAACTTTTTTATTGACATTAAAGACTGCTGTTGAATAGATATGTTGTTTAGGAGGAAGCAATTTCTAGCTTCTGGAGAGATACTGCAGCTGTACCAAATTCAAGTGTTGGATTAATGATTCATACTGTTGTTTAATAGAGATAATAACTGGAGGCAATTATATCATGTACACTGTATGCTTTAATTAATTTTAAAAATCTAATAATCCATTTAAACTTTTGTAGAAAAATTACTCTAATTAAATAACATTGTACTCGAAGACCACAAATGGCATCTTTAATTTAATACTTTGTTGTACTAAAATCTATACACATACTCTTAAATGGAGACGTTATACAACCTCCTGAATGTAACTAATATTTACAGACGAGAATGTTTACAGCCATGTTTGACTTGACAAATTGCATTTGTTTCAAGCTGTGATATAGTTTATGGTCCCAACACAGATACTGTACACAGATGTTACAGTACACTTGCTATTGGAGCTACCGAGATCCCTTCGCCAGGTTTTATAATCAGCTGTAGTAGATACAGCAGGTTCACGTCTACCTACTATTAAATTCATTCTTTGTATTCTTTGTACTATGCCCTTATGTAACCCTGCACTTACAAAATGGGAATCTGCTTATTGTCTGTTCTGTTAAACATGTTCTGTTATTGCTGGAAAAGCTGTTAATGCATATGTTTCCTTTAAACTGTAGGTAACTAATATATTTTAGCGCAGTTACTTTTCCAAGTGGAATCCTCATGCAAGTTACATGCTGTACTGTACATTAGAAAGCAAATGTTAAAATTCTTTCAGCTTCTGTCTCTGCAAGTAACATCACGTCAGCAAGCAGACACCAGTCATTTCTCTCTACAAACTTAGGAGAATATCAAGAAACATTTTCAAATAAACTTTTTTAAAATGTGTGTGTGCGAGCGAGTGTGTGTGTGTACGTGTGTGCACGTGTGTGTACGTGTCCGTGTGTGTGTCTGTGTGTGACTGTTCAGGGGGTCAAGTAGATTTTAACACTAAAATGGCCTTCCTGAAAGGACTAGCAACTTGTGCAGAATGCATCCCATGCACACAATGTACTGTACATTATAAACCCTCTCTCAGCAGCATCTGCTACACCCTATGTAGTTATGGGTCAGGCCACCATGTATCACTGGAACACATTGTACTGTTCATTATAAACCCTGTCACTTCATTATCTGCTAAATGCTTTGTGATTATGGGTCAGACTACAATGCATCCTCTGCACATATTGTACTGTTCATTATAAACCCTGTGTCAGCATCTTCTGCTAAACTCTGGGTGATTATGGGTCAGGCACAATGTATCCCATGCACACATTGCACTCTCCATTATAAATCCTGTCTCAGCATCATCTCCTAAACACTGTGTGATTATAGGTCAGGTCACCGTGTATCCCATGCACACATTGTACTGTTCATTATAAACCTTGTTTCAGAATCATCTACCTAACGCTGTGTAATGATGGATCAGGACACTATGTATTATCAGCTAGTAAATGCCCAGAAACTGCTTCAGTGCACATCATTCCATTGGTTGCCATGGCCACTGTAGAGAACCCAGAAAAATTTAAGCAATAAGACATGACAGGGTGTGCTCTGTAGTGTGATACTAGCACACTCAGGTGTGTTATGAAGCACGAGGCATTGCCCACTGCCTCCAACCACCCAAGAAGTACCAATAACTCACCACAAAGCACACCCTGAAGTGTCTTGTGATTAAAAAATGGGTCCAAGATTTGTTTTGGGGTGGGGGGTGAAAAATGCACAAAAACTAAATGTTAAGTATTTTAATGTGTTTTTTTTTATTTCATTCACCCCAACAAATTATCCCCAACATACCCCAGCACAGGCATGCCATCTGTGTTTCAAATATCATGCAAAGCAAAATACTTATTTTTTTTCTAATTAGCCCCTAACCCCGTTGTATTCCCTGACCCACTCCAATTTACCTGTTTCCTCACCTTTTATCCTTCTTCCTGATATTGTTTCTTGTTTATCTTTCCTTCACTCAGTAGATGGGATATTTACTATTGGCTTGAATATAGGCATTCAAATCTCTGCTCTGTTCTACTGGCAAAATGTTCACACCTACAATCACACAACAGAAGGCCTCAGATAGAACCCGGCCTTCTGTTTATCTATAGCAGGTTGAGCAGCAGAGACTTCCCTGGTAAAGACATGAGGGTAGGAGGGGGATTTTTCATGATAAGGAAAGAAACACTAGAGAATAAAACTGTAAGAACAGCACTTCATTATTTAAATTAATGTACGTGTATAAGAGGATTATGAGGCAATAATATTTAATTATTTAAAATTTAAGGCAATTTTATTTTAGTCCCTAGTTGAAGGTTTTTAGTAAGTAAAGGTGGCAGCCATGTTTGTGATGGCAATCAGGGAGCTGTGGTTAGTGCAGCACAGGTAAAGACAGCCCTCAGCCAATCAGGTTTCACAATTTTATTAAACCTATTTGGTAATTTAAAATTTTTAACAGGTTTAGACAATTCCAAACAAAAATATATTTATAATGGCTCTAAGGCCCATAATGTTGGCCTTTCTGCATGAATAATATAGGTTTGGAAGGTTTGGGCCCTCAACTATGCTTTGGGCCTTAGCTTCTCCCAGCAGGTATGGGTTATTAATGGTCTTGGGAGTAGATCACAAGATAAGCTTTTTTATAAGCTCCCATTATGTCGTAAAGCCATTGGCCAAAAATGTATTACTTATAGGGCCCTACATTTTTTAATCTACTCCCCTTGGAACATCTGAGTTGTAAAACAGCTAATGATTTCAAGAGAATATTAGTGCTGTATTTACAAGATCAGCAGCATTGTGTTTGTTAGAGTTACTGTATGTGGTAAGAATTGTATTATGTTTTAAGTGAATTTGTTGACTTATTTGTATAGTATTTCAAGTTTCAAGTTTATTGTAGGAAAGCTCCATTGAGCAGGCTCATTCACAAGGAGATCCTATTACACAAGGCAGTGAAATAATAATAATTATACATGGTGTAAGGTACAAACAATGGCAGGCAAGCAAGAAATAATTAACAAAGAGGTATTGATAAAATAGGGTACATAATGCAAAGGAGATTCATACATCACTAAAATTAGTTAGTGTTTGGGTGTAGACTTGAGCAGGATGAGGCTCTATAGGATAGGATGAATAGAGAAGGGGTGCAGTTGATAGCTGAGCTGGAGGGCATAAAAGTCATGAGAGAATGGGATGCGGAGGAGGGAGAGAACAGGAAGGGGTGGAGGACTGGGGTAGCTAGCAGGTCGACTGTTGTGGTGGGGGAAGGAAAGGAAAGGAAGGGAACATAGAGGGAGGGAAGGAATGAGGGAGGCGTGAGCGCTAGACCCTCTGGCAGTTACAAACGACTGTGAGAAGCTTTGTAGTGAGTTACTTGAAGATACTAATGTTGACCAGGCCAGTGAGTTTGAGAACTGTTTGAATGCAGTTCCAGGCCACAGGGAGGGAATATGAAATAGCTCCT
This sequence comes from Neoceratodus forsteri, assembly GCA_016271365.2. Taxonomy (NCBI): domain Eukaryota; kingdom Metazoa; phylum Chordata; order Ceratodontiformes; family Ceratodontidae; genus Neoceratodus; species Neoceratodus forsteri. Next base: position 761,349,168 of record CM028138.1, on the reverse strand, counting down.
CTACCAAGGGCGGTTTGAGTTTTAGGGATATCCAGGAGGAGATAGTCTGATTTCCTTAGGGAGTATATGGAATGTGAAATGCAGAATAGGGATGATATATAAGTCGGGAGTTTGTTGTGTAGTACTTTTAAAGTCCAGGTGCCCAGGAGGATCAGTCTTCTGGTGGTAAGGGATGTCATTCCAGCAAGAGCGTATACATTGCAATGGTGAGTCCTAGGGGGAGCATTTGTAATAAAGTGAAGGGCATGATGGAAGAGGACATTGAGCCTGTGCAGGATGGACACCAATGTGGTATTATATATGATGTCCCCATAGTCAAGGAATGGTAAGAAAGTTGTCTGGACAAGTCCGAGTCTGACCTCTATAGGGAAGAACACCTTGTGTCTGAAAAAGAAACCTAGCCTGGCTTTTAGTTTGGCAGAGAGGCAGTCAATGCATGCATGAAGGAAAGTTTGCTGTCGATCCAAACTCCTAAGCATTTGAATTTGTCGACAGCTTCTAGAGGTTCACCTAGGGACGTTATGATCATAGTAGAGCAGGTGTTGGTACCAACTGTGTGGTGGTTGTTTCTGTGGCAGAAGAGCATTGTCTTTTTTTTTTCACATTTTGTAGGAGTTTAGAACTGATGAAGTTATGTTCAAGTTGTAGGATGTCTGACTGGAGTTCCTTGCAGACATCAGTGAGGGTAGGATTATTGTCTGTATGTATTTAATGTTTTATGTGTCTATATATACCTCAACTTGTCGCCTGTGAAAACGGGTGTTTGGCTCATCAGGCTTACAAGAAGAATAACAAATAAATGAATGAATGAATGTAGAAAGGCCATCGAAATCAGGCCTTATTGCTTCAGTGGTTGAAAATGGTCAAACAAGATTACACCCCTCATGGCAGCTTACATAAAACACATCATGGAAGAAAATGAGGATGACCTACTTTGGTGTGGAAGACCTAGCTACAGCCACTCCTCAGGTGGCACACTGGATTGGTCCAGCTTTACAAGCAAAGTGTTAGAGGTTTGATTCTAGGAGAAGGCATTCATTTGCCATCTTCTGAAGGATATTCATGAATTCTGCACTCACTATACTCATGATTTTACCATGCTCTTCCCATTTTTCTATAGGTACATCAGTGAAAGAAGAAAATTGGGGGGGGGATTGTAAGACTTAGAGAGGAAGAAGGGTAAGGTATGGAGGGAGGGAGACCTGGAAAAGGTGAAAATACTGAATAAATACTTCTGTTCAGCATTCATTGAAGAAGGGGAAGGACAGGGACCACAACTGGACACTAGATGCAAAGGGGGAAGGAGGTGGACACCATTCCCTTCTAAGATGACAGAGTCCTGGTGGAGCTCACAAAGCTGAAGGTAGACAAAGCAGTGGAGCCAGATGGCATGCATCTCAGAATTTTGAAGGAACTAAGGAGGGAGATGGCTGTGCCACTGGCAGCCATGTTTGGTGAGTCACTCAACACAGGAGTGGTTGGAGTGATTCCAGAGGACTGGAAGAGGGCACATGTGGCCCCTCTTCACAAAAATAGTACCAGGGAGAAGGCATAAAACCACAGGCCAGTCGGCCTCACCTCAGTAGTGGGTAAGATTATGGAAGCACTGTCTTAAGGCAAAGATTGTGGAACACTTGGAATCCAAAAGATCCCAGGATCAGTGACTGCATGGATTCACAGCAGGAAGGTCATGTCAACATAGGTGCCAGAACAGGGGTGGGGGGGGCGAAAGGGGCAGTAGCCACTCCACTTTTAATTTCTGTATGGCAAAAACTAGTATAGAAAAAGTGCCCTTTGTACTCTCATAAGTGCCCTTTTGATTCTCAGCCCCCTCAGATTTTACTATCTTCCGGCACCCTTGCATGTCAAACAAATATGATAGATTTTTTTGACAGGGTGACAAAAGAGGTGGATCGGGGGAGCCGTAGATGTTGCCTACCTCGATTTCAGCAAAGCCTTCAACACTGTCCCAGTCTGACATGGAGCCTTTGCTCTGACATGGAGCCTTTACTCTGACATGGAGCCTTTGCTCTGACATGGAGCCTTTGCAAAGCGACTTTGACTCAAAGGATTGTAATTCTGATTTCTCTCAAATAAAATAAAAATACAACATAAAAGGCTGGTGAACAAGTTGGGTAGCATGGGTGTGGGACACAAGGTGGTGAACTGGGTCACTAGCACCTATTCAGCTTGTCCCCAGGTGCTTGGCAGGCTCCCACATTAACATTCATTTTCCCCCAGCCTTATTAATATTCATGAGGCACATCACTAGCACCGATAGGCACTCTTTAACCAAAATGCCCCGAGGCTCCTGTTTTGCCTCCTTTAGGTCTCTGCCTCTGAACAGCTTAATTTCAGGACTGAGACCATTGAAGAGCCATCCATTTGTGTGTGATAATGGCCATAAAACACTAAGGCGCTACTGTGCATGTGTGAGCCACCCGACTGCACCACAGTGCAAAAACAGGTTGATGGCTCTGTGCTTTACTCCTCCTGCCCCATTCTAAGTTAAGTGCAATCCCAGAGCCAGGCAGAGACTACTAGGACAAACGGGACCTTGGACCAGGAGCAGGGACCATACCAGAGGAAAACTGAGTCTTTGGAAGTCCAGAGGGGCAAATAGGTAAGCCCCCGAACACGGGGGTTACGAGTGGCTAGAGTTTCTTCTCTCCCTTCCATGATCACAATACTATGACTCTGAAATTTGAAGCAGGATAGTCAGGTTCAAGTCCCACCCAGCAACTGGCACTTTTACTGTGACTCTGAGTAAGTGATTTGACCTCTTTTGTGCTTTAGCTTCCGGCTGCAAAATTAGGTGAAAGCAGAACTACTAACAGAATGCAGATGTTGAATCTCATAAAAGGTATTCTAAGTCAATAAATTCTTGAAGGACCGGCCCAGTGGCACTGAGGGTTGAGGTGCTAGATGCCACACCTCACACCACGCCGGCGACCCGGGTTCAGGAATGAGCCTGGGTCATCGGGGTCAGCAGGGGAGGAGTAGGATGGAGCATCCGAGGACTGCACTCCTTCTCCATGGATGGGGGGCCGGATGCCTCAGTGGCCTAGTGGCCTCTAGTGATGGCAGGCCATAGGCAGAAGTGGGGGGACATACTGTGTCGACACCGGGAAGGGGCACGTGTGGTAGCATGTGCACTCCTGTCCCTTGGCATCACTGCACATCACAGATGTCCATGAGGGAAGAAAAAAGGAAAATATGGGCACCAGTCACGGCGGCTTGATGGCCGTGTCCAGGGGGGACTTGCTCAGTGCAGAAGGTGCGCGGCTCTACTGGATCCTGTCTGTGTGTGAGAGTGCAAGGGGAGCTCTCCACTTCCCTGCTGCAGGAGGCAAGCTGTGGGGGTATGCAGCAGACCCGAATATGGAGCCGGGGGGTCTTTGGGATGGCGGTCGGATACCTCAGGAGGATGCCTGGAAGCGTGAGGTAAGCAGACTGGTGGCCAGGGAAAAAAGTACCAGCAAAATAAATTCTTGAAAATGATGTGGTATGACCTAAGACAGATCCAGACAAGCCTCATTCACTGCAGAAGGTGAAAGCTGAGCTGTTATTCAATGATACAGGAAAGAATCATTGGGGCAGAAGGCCATGGCTTCAGTTCCATAAAGATGGATTGGGTTTGTATTAATCACTGACACTGCACTACAGTGCTAGAGGATTGGGCATTGTTGGGGTTTTTGCCCTTCAGATTAAATGTCTCCTGGTAAAACTAATAAGTGTACCACTAACTACTCTGTCACTGCCAGCCTACGTGCAGCACATCAACAGTCAGATTTTCAAATCCGACTAATTTCAGCAGGCATGCAGTAAAACCTTTCGGGTTCACAAGATTTTTCTGCATGTGCCATATTTTCAGTTGCAGAGTTGTTTCTGACCGACTCCATGATTTACACCTGCTTGCAGACATTTTGTGATGCAGGTACACCAAAATGTTATGCCTGGTTGGACCAGAAGTAGCATGCACTGCTGCTGTGCCTGCCACCCGTGTGGAGCAACAGCTGAAAATCAGAATGTCCTCTGGTGTGGAGATTTTTTTCCTTGCACTGGTGGACTGTGACATGAGACTTAGTCCCAAGGCATTTTCAGTTATTTGAAAATCTGGCACCAGATGTTTTAAAAAATACAGGTTGTAACTTCTAAAGTTAGTTTAAATTAAACAAAAAAAAAAACTTTCCCTTCTCCTCCCCCCTTCTGTATTGCTCTGCTGGGCAAAAGCCCCATTTTTGTTTCCTCTACTACAAGAACCGAAGGCTCTGGAGCTCCAGGAATCTCCATGGCATTTCATACTTTGAAAATGTTAAAGAGCTCCATGTATTTCCTTTCTTTGTCCCCTTTTCCTCACCACTTCCACAATACTTTTCTTGTCAAAAAGTTCCACTTTTTATGTTGGCTCGCGCTCGGATGCCAGCAAATATATTGCATTAGGAGCAGATTTGGAGGTGCGGTCACTGTGGGCGAATGCAAGGCACGCATCAGTAAGTGTGTCCCTCATTCCCCAGTAAGACAGCATTCAGGTGCCACACCAGCAAGAGGTAATGTGGTGACCACATCTAAGAAAATGTCTGCTGCAATGAGAAGCAAGCTTCTCATTTCAGCAGCACAGCCTCCCCACGTAAACATGGTGTTAGGGGTGCCCCATCCCCCTGTCGCATTCCCCGACCCACTTCATTTTCCGACAGCAGAGCCCACCCCGTCGGCATAATGACTCCCAAGTGTGTTACCTAGGGGTGCCCAATCCCCTTGGCTTCATGTGGCCCCCAACAGTCTTTCTCTGCCAACGGGGGGCCCAAACCCCATTGGCTACAGTCCCCCATCCCTGTTTATTTAGCTGATGGGGAGCCCACTTCCCATTGGCATAATGTATCCCCCCCATCTGTTGTGTGCTGAGGGGGGGTGCCCAATGATCCTTGGCTCTTGACCCCCATGTGCCGACGGGGGTGCCCAATCCCCCGTCAGCTACAGCCCCCCAAAAACAATCAGGTGGCACACTGGAAGCCCACCCCAGCTTACCAGATGTGCCTGAAAAAACAAAAACCATCCTGCAATGTTCCCTTTGTTTTTTTCCACCCTGCAAAAAAGGAAATGGTCCCTCGCGGTCTCCCTGCCCCCTCCCACAACCCACGCCCACCTGCTGTGTACCCTGCCTACCCACACCCCCCTCACCCCATACTTACCTCCAGAGTCCAGCGCGATGATCTTCGGTGAACTGGGAACATGTCTGCACTCTTCAAAGCCGATCACGAACTGAAGAAATGCCGGTAAACTGTATAATGGCATAAATAGTTGTTTTTTTTTAAACTTTGGTGCATATCTCAGGCATTTTTGGGAATTCTGACACTGGATTTTCAACATGGGGTTATTGGGACCCCTTCTCATGAATTCAGTTACTGTCATGGTGTTATTCGGTCCTGAAAGGTGATTTCAAGGTCACTGCGCAGAATCACCTTTTGGGGACGATTAACAAAATGACAGTGCCACTGTTCATGAGGGGGGCTCTCAAAAAGCCTACATTGCAAATTTGGTGAAAAAATCCAAAAAATGGCTGTTTTACGAGCGTGCGTTGTGCAGTTTCCACACACGCTCGTAACTTCGTGAATTTGTAATATTTTCACTCCAGATTTTCAAAATAGGCATTTTTCCACACCTCCTCATGAACAGTAAAGCTGCCATTTTACATATCCTGGCCGAAATGTGTTTTTGCACGTCTGGCGCAGGTCGCTGTGAGAAATCAGTTTTTGGGACAGTTTGAGGAAATTACGGTGACACTGTTGACGAGCAGAGGTCCTAAAATGCCTATGTTGAAAATCTGGTGACGAACATCCATAAAATTACTGTGTTACAAGCGTGTGTTGCGCAGTTTCCATGCACCATTGTAACTTGGCAAATTTGCAATATTTTCATGCCACATTTCCAACACTGGCATTTTTCCACACCTCCTTATGAACAGTACAGCTGTCATTTTTCACATCCTGCCCAAAATGTGTTTTTGCACCTGTGGTGCACAATGGCATGGCCTCTGTGGAAAATCAACATTTGGGACAAATTAACAAAATCACAATGCCACTGTTCATGAGGGGAGGTCCCAAAATGCCTATGTTGAAAATGTGGTTAAAAAAAAAAAATCCCAAAAATAATTGGGTTACGGACGTGTGTTGCACACTTTCTATGCATGCTCATTTCACCATTTTTTAATATTTTCACTCCAGATTTTCAATGTTTCAATTTTTTTACACCTCCTTGTGAACAATACAGTTGTCAGTTTTCACATACTGCCCAAAATGTGTTTTTGTCTCTGTGTCACCAAATGCCATAGCCGCTGTGCAAAATCACCTTTCAGCTAACAAACTGATAGTGCCGCTCTTCATGAGGTTTGGTCACAAAATGTCCATGTTGAAAATTTGGAGTGAAAATACCAACACACGCCTAGGGCATTAGGGTTTCCAACTGTAACACCCCTTCCTGTACAGACTGACAGGCGTCAGGGGTGTGACTTGGGATCATTGGCTGTAATGCTCACGCCATTCCACCTCCATCCCCACTCTGCAGCCAGTAACAGGCATTGTGGTGTGCTTTGGAGTGTTTGCCACAAAGTTCACCCCATTCTCCTATACTGCACCCACCTCAGCATATTTCCTTATGGAATGGGGTAAGTATAATGCCAAAGACCCCAAAGCACACCACGACACTTGTCAGTGTCTACAGGGTAGGGTGAGGTAAAATGGCATGAGCGTTATAGCTGACGACCCAAAGGCACACCCCATGACATGTCAGTCTCTGCAGGGTGGGGGTGGCGTTCGCGTCACTTCAGTACTTCACTGCCATTCCTATTATGCTTCTTAAACTCCTGCACTACCAATGCCAATACCAGTGAGACAACATTTGGCATTGACAAATGCTTGTTTTGTTTACCACATGAACCTGAAGCCAGGAGTTCATGGAGCTCGATGAATCTTCACAAAGGTTGTGAAGCTCCAGGAATCTTCATGGAGGTTCTGGAGCTCCAGGAATCTCTGTGGAATTTCATACTTTTGAAAATAGTGTAAAACTTGCATAGTTCCATGGCACTCCATATATTTGATCTCCACTGCTGTCTGCTGTTCTCCATGTGGAATGGGAGCAAATACTCCACAAAATTCCATGCAGAAGAAACTGTGGAAACAAGAATTCTATGGACAATTTGGAAGATTCATGTATTGGTCCTCCCCAATAACAGCACCCCACAGGGAATGCTATCTGCATGGCCGGACCCGAGGCAAGCTGTAACCCTGCCTTCAGCATATTCTCATTCATCATTATTGGCAGTATGAGTGGAGGGTGAGCCTTGATATGATGATGTAGGACCAGTGATCATTCCATGTCCCATCCAGTTGTTTTTTTTTATGCATTGTAGGCCCTCCCTCCTTCTAGTAGTAGATAACCCCTGTTGCACGTGGGGGAGGGGCAGGGCACTACATGGGCACTTGGGATGTCCAGTGCTACCACTGTCTCTCCACAGGAGGTGCTACATCAATGAGGAGGCTGTTTTCTTCTCCCCAGTGTCACAGCAGGAACACAGGCCTACCACGTGATAACACAGCTCACTACCCCCCAGCAACACTCTCATCTCTCGACGGGAGGTGCTACAGCAGTGAGGAGACTATTTTGCTCTCTTCAGTGTCACAACATGAACCTGGACCTACCACAAGGTAAAGAAAAACACAAACAACATGCACTCATAGATGAAAGCAGGTGCTTGCCCAGAGGGAACAAAGCGAGAAAAGCAGAAACGGCAGCACTCAGAAAAAGTAATAAATCACAATTACTCAAAAGCTGACAAAACCATCAGGTAGAGTATTTCAAAATGTAATACCATAACATGGAAATGACAGTGGTTTGTGTCATAGATGTGACACTTCGTCAGGGGGCCACATGCTAGCACAACTCCCTTCCCCAGCACCACCCTTGTCCCTCTCTTCAGAAGGTGCTGCATCAGTGATGATGCTATCTTCCTCTCCCCAGAGTCACAGCATGAGACCAGGCCTACCATATGGTAACACATGCTACCCTCAGAAACATCCCCATCTCTCTACAACAGGTGCTACAGCAGTTGAGGAGACTATTTGCCTTTTCCTACAGTCACGATGTGAACCTGGGCCTATCACATGGTAGCACAACATGCTACCCTAACACCACCTTTGCCCCTCTCTTCAGAAAGTAATAAAGCAGCAGGAGGCTTTCTTCCTCTTCTAGTCATATCCTTAATCCAGGCCTGCTGCATGGAAGCACAATGCAGTATCCCTCACATCACCAAGTTGTGTGCTTCATAATCCATTTCTCTAGAAAGCTTTATTTGTGTCCACTCCTACAGGAAAGATTCATTTAGTTCCCTCTTTTCTTATTTTACAGGTCTAGATATGTATCACACCTTCCCTATTAGATAAGTATATAGGCTTTTTAATTTGATGATTTACATGTAGTTGAAACTCCCTTCAGTCCTTTATTGTCTTCTTAAATTGTTTCTTTTTCAGGTATCCCTCTGAATCACATATGAGGAACATTATCCTCAACTCGATCGTCCAGGTAAAAGACATTACAGTTTTGTAAGCATTACCCTACTGTAATGGAACTGGAATGTGAGTACGGCCTAGCATTGGTAGGATTCTAACCCTGTATTAACCTTCCGAACTCAACTCATCACCAGGTTGTTCTGATTTACTAGGTGTGACATTGAGGCATGTGCCTAGGGGGAGATTTAAAATGAAGTTTGTTTCCATCTAAGATATGCCTTTCAGCAGATGACACAAAAATCTTCAATGGGGGGACTGAAAAAATGAATAGAGATCTAGGAAAGCTTGAGGAGTGGTCTAGGAAGTAGTAACTAAGTTTCACTGCAAAAAAAATGCTAAATTATGCACTTGGGGTGTAGAAACCCAGGGTCAGTGTACAAAATGAGTGGAGAGATACTTGTGGTCACCAAACGGAAAACCTGGGAGTTATCATATCTGATGCCCTAAAGGTGACCAAATAGAGTGACAAGGTAGTGGGGACAGTCAGTAGGAGTACATAGGGAGAGGGGTATCACCAGCAGAAAGAGGGAGGTGGTGGTACTTCTGTATCAATTTCTGGTGAGACCCCACCTTGAGTACTGTGTCTGGTTCTGGAGTTCTCATCTCCGAAAGGACATCGACAGTAGGGTTACCACCTTTTAAGAAGCCAAAAGTGGGACATTTCTTACTGAAACATCATTTTTCATAGGACAGTATGTAACCTCAGCCAACGCAACAGAAATGTTTTCTCTGTATCATCAGAATTAAGACTTCATGTTGTAGTTTTTTAGTTGTTGTAGTTTTTTTAGTTGTTTCTATTGTTTCTTATACTTTTAAGGTATTGTTAAGATAGCATAGTTTTCTGCAACATTTAGAGGAAAGTTGGAAAATATTTTTTCTACTATAATGTCAGGACAAGTAGTATTTTTTCATGTTTTTTTGCAGGACACAGCTGTCCAAATCAGAACAGTCCTGTGAAAATCAGGACAGGTGGTAACCCTAATCGATAGAGCTGTGGCAAGTTCAGAGCAGGGCAACTAAAATGATGCAGATTCTTCATCAAAAGCCCTATGAGAAGAGACTAAAGTACCTCAGTATGTACTGACTGGTGGAGGGGGGTAGGATAGAGACTTTCAGATACATCAAGGATATAAATAATGTTCAAGAGGGAATCCTTTTTCAGAGAAAAGGATGCACAAGATGAAGGGGTCATGTGATGAAGCTGAGGGGGTAGAATAAGGGGAAATGTAAGGAAACACTTCATCACGGAAATGGTGGTGTACGACTGATACAACCTCCTGAGGGGGTGGTCTGTAATGGGATTTAAGAAGGCAGAGGATAGGTATAAGGAAACCTTAGAAGCAAAGAAAGGAGTGGAAAAGTTAGAGATCAAGGATGGTCTATGGTGTGACTGTAGGTAGGGAACCTGGGCATACTAGGTGGGCCAAGCAGTCCTTAGCTGCCATCAAATTCTATGTTTCTATCTCTGATGGTCACCAGAACATTTGTAATGCCTCAAAATATGGGGGCACACTGAAGGAAAAATGTAAATAAAAATCAGTGTGCCCCAGGTTCCTCTATGTGTGTGGGCATAAGGGGTAGTGATAAGGCTATGAACAGGGGCCCCGTTTGTTCATCACTGCCCCCCCCCCCAGAAAATGCCAGCTAAGCAGGGCAATATTTAAAAATTGAAAAATTAGTTTTTCTTTTTTTTCCTTTCTCTCCTCACTGCCTGCCTGCTCCGTTCCAAGCCTCCCCCACCCCACCAAGCAGGCAGCATGAGACATGGGCATCCATGCACTCAGACTGCGGTCACCACCCAACATGTAGTACCCTGTTTGAACGTTTGATCATTTGTCTAGGCACAGGCTTGGCTCAAGAATCAGAACCCTGAGCATCTGTTTGAAGGGGGAGAATCATTTTTCCAGTAGTTCAAGCTGGTTGTGGAAAAGAGAGGACCTAGAGAGTGCAACAGGGACCTTGGGCTTCTCTTGAGGTGATGACGGTCCCATCAACTCTGTGCTGGTGCCCTCCTCCAGTCAGTGAAGACTCCAGGTGTCCGGTCTTGTGTAGCGATCAAGTTCAGTGGTCATAGCTGAAAATGAAGAAGACGATCCTGGTCCTGCACCTGGTGTGGGCTCTGTTTAGCCCCATTTGTTGTTTTCTGCCCCACTCCAGTTTGCTGTTCTGGTTCCACGTCAGCGGCATTTGAAAAGCCGCGACAGGAAGAAGAGAGGAGTGTCTGTCCTTCTGAGTTTCCTGCCATCCTCTGCAGTGTCCATTCTCTTGGGTCAATCCCTTCCTCTTCCAGAAGAACCTCCTGTGTCCAGCATCTTCACCTCGGGCCGTGGCATTGAATCAGTGGCAGCTCATCAGCAAAGTGCTGTTTGCCAAAACTTAAATAAAAGTTTATTTATTTATTTTATTTTTCCAAAGGCACTAGGTGTAAAGAACATAGGCTGATGGTCGGGAGGAGGGTGGGCCTGATCTAAATAAATTACTAACCAAGGTGCGGCAATGTGCAGGGGAGGGCCCTAGCCTGTAGGCCCGTGGGGGAAACTAAATATTTATAAGGCGGGGCGGAGCAGAGGCAGTGCAGCCTAGTAAATTGACAGAAAGACCCTGGCCAGGCATAGTAGTTCTTAAAGAGGCAACTCCAGGCCCAGTAATTTAAAAGGGCAACTCCAGGACCCAGATGTGAAGGGGAAAACGTAGGCCCAGTGCATTAAAAGGGGCCCACCAAGCCAGCCAGTGTATTAAAAGGGCCAGCCAGCAACATTGGGCCCAGTATATTTACAGGGGGGCAAGTCGAGGCCCTAGCTTAAGAGGCATCACAGGCCCAGGTATTTTAAGGGCAAGTCATCTCCCAAAGTTAAAGGGACACCACAGGCCCAGCGCTTGTCAGGGGCCCAGCAAGCCAGTGCATCATATGCCCAGTGGGTAGTCGAAGGGGCCCAACCACTATTGGCTCTCAGCTCAAAAGGACCCATCCTACTAGTGTATCCCACAGCTTAAAGGAGCCATCCAGCATTTAGCAGTCAGTGTGCTTACAGTTACAGGGGAGCCAATTTTAATTAGAGGGACACCACTACAGTTTAGTTCCCAGCTAGAAAGGGTTTTCACTAAGGAAGTGCCCTGATAAGAAATAACCAAATATTTGTTTGTTTACTGTGGTCTGGACATTCAGAGACTATGATATCGACCACCACTGTTGGAACTGTAGTACTAAACAGAGCTATTGGGACTGTGATATTGAGTAAAACTGTTGGAACTGAGACATTTAATTGAATTGCTACAATTTTCCTGAACTGAGTAATTGATTTTGAGCTATGGTTATGCAATCCTCCAGAGGCATTTCATCAGTGTGTTTCTGAATCAGTCTTTAGCGACCCTCAAAAGGGTATTCCACGGGAACACTCCAGGACCAGTTTGCAGCAGTACCCCTGAAGATCCATGTTCACAGCCGTACCTTTTCAAAGGCACATTTATTGTTTTCTAACAGTCCCAGTGTAGATTCTGCAATCCCTTTGTGTTTTTCCATCCACGTCATAGTGTCATCCAGATCTTCTGTTCCAATCACCCAAAGCCAATGTCCTGTTTATTGTTTTGCATCAGTCCTTGGCTCATCCAGCCTTGGTGCCCAGAACTCTGTTATTCTCTGACTTCTGAAGCCTTCACTGTGCAAGTTCTAAATTTCTGTGGAGTCTTCCCATCATCTTCTGCATCCTATGTACCTGGCAGTCCACCAGCAGGCTGTGGCAGGGGTTCTTCTGCATCATCCTTACCCAGCAGTCCAACAGTAGGCTATGGCAGAGTAGCCACTGCATTAGTTGTTTCAATCCAGCTGTCCACCAGTGGACTGCGGCGGGATCCTTTGTGCTTCAATTCTGGCGGCCCTCATTGGGTTCTTAGCTGATAGAATCTTCGTGCTTGTTCTGATGTCCGGCAATCTAGGAGAGGTGGGTGTGGCTGATGGAGTCATCGTCTGTTTAGAAAGTCTCTCCATATTCTTCTAGTCCCATTGAAAACTTCAGAGTCATGCTGGCCAGCCAGCCTGTTTGTCCCCATTGAAACCAATAGCTTTCATCTTGTCCTTCTTCATAAAGCCATACAACCCCACGATGACAGAGAAAGTAACAACTGTGCATGAACTGCTGATAATAACAGCTATAGATTCTTGCTATAGTATGCTGTAGAAGTCTTTAGGTTTGGAGTACTCCAAGGTATCAGTCACTCAGTAGTAGGTGCACCTCGGGGGAAAGTGAAAGAACTGTTTTAGAGTGATTGTTAGATATAGGTTGTGCGAAGACTTTTACAGCATATATGTTACTGCCAGTTCTACCATAGAGTCACCCTTTTGTAGGGACCTTTGAGTTAGAGTTGCTCTTACAGCATAGCTGTTACAGTTGGTTTTGCCTTAGAGTTCTCCTTGCAGAGGAATTTAGAAGTATTAGTTACTCCCTTCCTACCCTAAGACCATATCTTCCTTCCCTGTTTGCAAATAAAATCCTGTAAAGCATTTGAAACTCATTCTCAACTCCTGCCTCTCTTTGTCAGGTGATAACATCCACCTCTTGGGAACCTGAAGTGTCCTCCCACCATTCCACCTGCAGGGAGCAGCACTGGTGTTGGTAAATTGTGTGTGATTTATTTGAGTCATCACAACACTGTTGCTCTTATCACCCTTTTATCTTAGTGGGTCCCCACACACACTACCATCAGGGCATCAGGGCATCAGACCACCACACATTTAAAAAAGATATTAGAAATAACAAGCGCTACCTGATCATGATAAATGGGTGGCACTACTTTCCTCATACTCTGTGGACAGTCATTATCTGCTTGAGCTCTACTAACATATAAATATTTAAAGAAGCCAGCAGAATAAAACAATTCAGTCTGTCTAATCTGCTCATATAGCATGGTCCACAGCTTAAGCTACTGACACTGCTCCCCTTCCACAGTCCTCTTGTCCTTTCCATCTGCCCCTCTCATGACCCTTACTTTCCTCTAATGTCTATCTCAGCTTCTCTTGAAGCTGCCAACTGTCTTCAACAAGGCCACCTCTTCCAGCAGATTCCAACTGTCTACCAGCTTCTCCATGAAGAAGTGCTTGCCAACCCCACCAACTTAAGACTGTTCACCCTCATGCTTCGGTTGTATCTTAGCTTAAAAAGACCCTCCCTGTCCACCCTATATATCCCTTTCAGGTACTTGAAGGTCTCAGTTGTGTTCCCTCTCTCTCCCCTCTATCTTGCCTCTTCTCCTAGGAGTACATATTCAGGGAACACATGACCCCGTTGTAGCCCTTGATCTCTTCATTGCGGCATTTGCCCCGCTTCAAAATAGGCAAGCTCCCCTATCTAAGAGGCGAGTCAGAGGATCGGTCATGAAATGGCTTCACAGCGAGCTCCTCTCTCTTATGAAGTGGCGAGACAAGTCCTGGGCAAAATACAGGGCATCACGCAACTAAAAAGACCTCCAGGAGTACCGACAGCTTAGGAACTTTGCAAGCGGGCAATACGTACAGCAAAAAGTGAGTACTGCAGTGCAGCGCTGATTGCCACCGCAAGTGACCCATGACGTTTTTGGAAGAACATAAAAATTCAGTTGGTGGTTTGACCAAAGCACAAGTCACTGACATGACAATTGGTGAGGCCAACTGCAATAACTCCCTAACCATTCCCTCCTCTTTTAACCGACTCTTCGCGGACCTGCTGGCCGCCACCCACCCACAGTCCTCTGCCCCAGCTCAAGTTTGTGGGTCCCCACCCCTCCGTCTGCCTTTCTACCTCAAAAAGATCACTGTGGGTGAGACCCAGGCTCCCCTTGCCGGTCTCTCTCACCACACAGGAGTGGGTCAGGATGGCCTGGAACCCAGGCTACTCAGCCTCGGGGCCCCTTACATTGCCCTACCACTAGCCCACATATTGAACACCTCGCTTATCTCAGAGGTCATCCCTGACATATGGAAAGTTGCCAGGGTTGTCCCCATCCTGAAAAGTGGTTACCCTAAGGATATCAACAATTATCGCCCCATCGCCATACTATTGGCTGCCTGCAAGCTCATGGAAAAAGCTGTAGCGTTGCAACTAGCCCAATACCTACAGGGATACAATGTCCTTTCCTCATGTCAGTATGGCTTTCGAAAAGGCCACAGCACCTCAACAGCGCTTGCTGAGGTCACCACCAGAATCAGGACTGCAACCGACAAGGGCAAGTTGACGGGGGCTATATTTGTGGACCTATCCAAAGCCTTTGACTGTGTGGATCATCCCCTCCTCCTCTCCACACTACAGACCCTTGGCTTCTCCCTCCGTGCCCTCGACTGGTTCACCAGCTACCTTGGGGACAGGCGGCAACTCACCTGCTTCAATCATACCCTCTCACCCCTCTTACCCGTGAAGAGTGGGGTATCGCAAGGACCTGTCCTTGGACCCATCCTGTTCTCCCTGTTCATCAATGATTTACTCTCTGTTGCCACAAAAGGGCACCTAACCATGTATGCGGATGACCTGGTCTTATTAGCCAGTGCCCTTGATGCTACCAGCATCAATACCCAACTCAACTCGGACTTCTCTTGTATCAGAATGTGGTTTGATGGGCACAAACTCACAGTCAACCTAAAGAAAACACAGGCCATGCTCTTTGGCACTGCGGCCAAAATCTCCTCTTGCACAATGCCCCTCAAAATTCATGGGTCTTGCAACTTCCTCCTGCCGACAATCGACTCTGCTAAGTACCTGGGAGTCACCCTTGACCCTCACCTTGACCTCATCGGACACATCAGAAGCATATGTAACACTACTAATGGCAAACTTGGCCTAGCATATAGGGCTAAATACTGCCTTACCCTGGCTGCCCGGCTGGCCATGGCCAGGGGGATATTACTTCCCACCCTCTCCTATGGTCTCGTTGCCTTTGCCTCTGTCCCTTCCTTAAGCCTTGCAAAGGGGACACCAGGTACAACAACATCTGCCGCTTTGCACTCGCGGCCCCCTGTCTCACACACCGATGCACGCTTTACACTCGACTGGAATGGCTCTCCCCTGAAAAACACCAGATCTACATCATGGGAAACTTCATTGACAACATAATTCGTACGGCCACTCCCGCCTTGTTTGCCCTCCCCCTGAAACATGCCTCCCCTGTAAACCACCTCAGGTCCTGTACATCCCAGACCCGCCTAGTCCCTATGACCTGCACCCTCACAGGGGATTGGGCATTTACCACCCACGCACCCAAACTGTGGAACTCCCTTTACAAGTTTGTGCTTCCCCCTCCCATTCCACCTTCAAAAGCTCCCTCTGGAGCTTCCTGAAATCTGCCGTGACCTGCCTGTGTGCCGCCTAATGCCAAGCCCTACAGCCCACCTACCCGCTATGGTACCCCAGCTAGGCTCTGTCCCCCTCGCCACCTTGGTGATGCACTTTACTAATGGTTACGTTACAGTATATATTGTTTTTTATTCAACCTAGGGGAGGTCCTGTACCACCATGTTGCCCCTGGGCCTGTATGTATGATACCTGACCCACTGTGGTTGCTGATATGTAATTCCTTTGCTATGTTCTACCGCCTTAAAACCCCTTGCTGTTTTATCCCACTGTTGGAGCATGCTGCTCCAGGTTTGTAATGTTGACAATGTATTTCTCCTATGTATACCTTGTAATTCTCCCGGGTCACACCTGAAAATAGGCACTAGCTGTCTAGTGTGCTTACCCGGTTACCAAAATCAAATAAATAAATAAATAAACCTTCCCAAAACCTCACACACAACAAATCACTCAAGCAGTAATATTTTAAAATAAAAGCAAAAGCTTTTACTGAATACTTGCATAATTACTATATAAAAATACAGACGAATTGGCTGGCCCGGTGGCACTGAGGGTTGAGGTGCTGGATGCCACACCTCGCACCATGTTGGCAACCCAGGCCTGGTGTTGGACTCGAGTCACCGGGGGTCAGCCCAGGGGAGAGAGGTATTGAGTGCCCGACAGCTGCTCTCTCTCTCTCTCTGGGGTGGGTTACAAGCTTGCTCTGCCACCTTACTGCCATCTATCAGGTGAATCTGGTCCTTGGCAGTGCGGTCAGAGCAGCCAACAGAAGGGGAGGGGTTGATGTCAGCTGAGAGTCTTGAACAGAAGCATGTCTCAGCACGCCCCCACTTTATTGGCTCTCCCCGAGTGTCAACATCGACAAGGGGAGGATTCAAAAACTCAGAGAAAAAATTGTCTAGACAGCACTGGTGATGATCTCCCACTCTGCGTCCATGATGCAGAGGGCAGACTCCACTGTGTACACATGCTCCCCTGATGTCCAAGGAGGGTAAGTGGGAGGTCTTACTTGCCCCACCCAGTGGGGAGTTAACCGGGGGCTTTGAAGTTGTTCGGAGCAAAACCTGTACACTCTAGGGGAAGACTTCTCAGTGGGTTGGAATGTGGATGACTTGGGGATCTGAGTGATAGAAGAGTCTGGGTGCTGTAGGAGGATAAATGAGTAAAAAAAAATGCAGATGGATTAGATATTTGATTACAGGATAATTATAAAAATGATGAAAAATACATTCAAATGAACTGGTGAAATTAACTGGGTAATTTCTACCTTTTCTGTAGAGAATCAGAGCCCAGAAAATGTGAAGTTTGCAGAAGTCCCTCTTTCTCTCTGCTGTGTTTCAGAGTCCCAGTCTTTTCTTCTTGCAGTGGTGAGATTGGCATTCCTTTAGTGTCAGGAAATGTTGACTTCTGCCCTGAGGCTCTGTTGAAAAGGGGTTATATAATCCTTTTCTGTAGTCTGCAAATGCTGGCCCATGATTAGCTTGTAGCCTCAATATTCCAGGTCAAACTGTTCTTCTCTAGGCCAGCAGGGATCTCTCTTGCTCTTTCCAAGTTGCAAGTGACATAACATTATCAGTATTTCTGATTTTCCATAGTCCCACCTCCCTGGCTGGCTTTGATTTGCATCACCTTTCTGAGCTCTTTAAAGGGGCAGTAAACATTGCAGCGGTCACTCAAACTGTGAAAGCCCATGAAAAGATCTTTCAAATCGGATATTGGGTTTAACTGTAGGGACAGGAGTCTTGAGATATAAATATCTAAGTAATGTGTAAATCAAATTATAGCAACAGCCATTTCATGTAGTCTTAAACACATGAAGTGAGGCCACTGAGGGGCAAGCTGTATGTTAATTACAGCTTGCCCCGAGTGATATCACATTCTGTTTTAAGATAGCATGAAATGGCTGCTGCCTTGTTTGGATTTATAGATGATTTAAATATTTATTTCTCAGGACTTTTGATACCTACAAGGAAGCCAAATATCTCGTTCAAAATAACTTTTCCTGGACTTTCACAGTTTGATCAATCCCTGCAATGTTTACTGTCCCTTTAAATGGAAATGGATTTTGACACTTGGAAGAGAATTTAACAAAAGATTTCCAGATTGGATGCCTCTCAGATCCTGTTCTCAAAGTAATTATCTTTGAAGTGCAAAAGGTTATGACTGAAGAGATAGTGCTCCCATCTACTGTCCTTATGGAAGTGTCTTCTTTGATCACTGCCAGGAAATGTCAATCCTCTATTTACATTTCAACTGCTGTTTATTTCTAACAAGCCTTTGTCTAAGGCAAAGAGGAATGTCAGACATTTGAAATACACATCATCTCTCTCTGTGTACCTTGGTAGACAAATGATCATCTTTTTCTGACAACACTAGGTCCTGGCCTTTTGGAATGAAGCAATAAAAAAATTACAGATAAAGATGACAGAAATATGTCTACAGTGGCCAAATCGCCACATCCCTCCCTCCTAAGACTGAATCTGTGGGAACACACCCCTATTTTATAGCAGGGTTTCCACAGTTTGGTTACTGTTCTAATTGATGAGATAGGCCATCTGTGTTGGCAGAGCTTGACCTGTGTGTAAGGGTCATGTCACAGGCCTGTATGGAAATACGCCATCTGAGTAGCCGTACATTTATTTTGCCCATCTGATTTAACAACACCAGAGGGTTGTGATCAGTATTTACCTCAAAGCACCTTCTAGAAAGGTACAGCCGATTTCTTCAGGGCCCATGCCAGTGCAAGGCATTCTTATCTACTGTGGAGCATGCCTGCTCCTGGGAAGTAGCTTCTTGCTCAGGTACACTATCGGCTGGACTTTTCCCTGATTGGATGTCTGGTTGAGGATTGATCTAATCCCCACATCTGAGGCACCTGTCTGTACTACAAACTGCCTTGTGTAATCTAGAATGGCTAGGGCTGGATGAAAGTGTAGATTTCCGCTGTCGGGGAATTCCAAACATTCACCAAATAACTGGATTTCTGCCTAGTACTGCGACATTTAATTACTAACTGTGGACGTTTTATATGACTTGTGGAAATAAAGTCTCTTGCTTAGTATTTCACTGCATATCATGCAATTATCCGTGGTTTGCATTACGTCTGCAGGGTTTTTTCCTGCCAGCCAGTAAATGTTTGCATGACTATGCCACACTGACACTGTAGCAGTATCTTGAGACTGAAGATCTGAGGCTGTATGAACACTGTTGTTGACCCCACAATCTTCTCAGGAAGGGCATTCCACATGTCCACCACCATCTCCATGGAAAAATACTTTTATCACATTGCCCGTGAACCATCCACCCCCTATCTTCAAATTGTGCTCTCCCTTGTTCTTGCACATCTCTTTTTCTGAAACATGCTATCTTCTTGGACTCTGTTGATTCCCTTGAGTTACTTGAACATTTCTATCATGTCCCCCCTCTCCCTCCTTTGCTCAAGGGTATACATATTAAGCTCCTTTAATCTTTCTACACATGGCTTCTGGTGAAGACCCTGCACCATTTCACTTGCCCTCATCTGGACTGCCTCCAACCTGTCCATGTCCTTCCAGAGATGAGATTTCCAGACCTGCATGCAGTACTCAAGATGGTGTGGTATCTCACCAACTGTACAGAGGGATAATTAACAACTTCCTGTTTTCTACTGTTGATTGATGCCTCTCCAGTATCCCCCATCCTGCCTTACTGCCTTCTCAAACTGTCTGCCTACCTTTAGGTTGTCTGATATGACTATCCCCAGGTCCCTTTCTGTTTTTGTTGTTGTTAGTACTCCTCCTCATTGTGTACTCTTCCCTTGAGTTTTTGTTTCCCAGGTGTATTACTTTGCACTTCTTTGCATTGAATCTAAACTGCCAGACAAGCAAAAACATTTCTGCAGACATTGTTCTTGTAAAAGCCTCTCAATGCTGAAAATTCACACTGACATCACCAGCAGTTCTGTACATAACACTGTATTACTTTAACATTTCCTAGGTTGCCACTGTTCAGCCCCCCCCCAAAAAAAAAAACATAAGAAAACCAAAACAATTTCTGCAGACTTTGTTCTTGTCCTGAAATGCTGAGTGTTTTACAGGTTTCTCCCAGCTTGCCACTGTTCAGGCCCTCCTCCCCCGAGGCCCCAAATAAATAACTTCTAAGAGAATGAACGTTGAAGCCCAGTGAATAGACTCATGACAAGGACGTCTGGTGTCAAAACAGATAAACAGTTCTATTTTACAGAAAATCAACAGCTGAGCAGCAAACAACAAACAGAAATAAACTATCAAAGATGAGGAAGAAATAAAACAAGAACAAGTCAACACAAAGTCCAAAAAACTATTTTTATGTACATATTATTTATAAAAAAATTAAAAAACACACAACAAACAGTCCCAGCTCGCAATGACAGTGGGTGGTAAGCAACTATTTACAATTAATTAAATTACAGGTTGTTTTTCCTTTGACATGACCCGAGAAACACCTCATCTAAATTAAAAGATAGTACACTGATGTTGTCAATGTGTTGGGCAAGCCAATCGGTGGTGGGTTCAGAGGCCCAACTGCCCTCCTCCTCTTTTGGGAACCCTCTTTCTGTGGAGGAGCATCATCTTTTCCAACTTCTCCTCCATATTGGCCAGGTGAGCCTCCATGACCACCATTTTTATTAAAAATAATTTTGATATCCTTGGCCTTATCCTTGCCCCTTCTAGGGGTATCACCACACTGTGTGGTTCCTGGGGTGGCCACTCCTTCATGAGCATGGGGTACCACACACGGCTGCGGCCCTGCTGCCACTGTCACTGTGTGGGAGGGGCCCTGCTGCTGCTCCTCTCTGTCTGCCTCTGCCAGCTTCCGCATCTCCCGCTGGATCTTCCACACACGGTGTGTGAGTGCAGCAGGTGGTCACCTGCTTCTTGGGTGGCACTGACTGGTCCAGCTTGTTCAGCTGAGCAGGCACTGGTTGTGGCACTGTGTCGGTATTGTCTGCAGTACAGAAATAGATATGCAGTTTTAGCAGAATGTACCATGCAAGTGTGTATGAGTGTTACATTACTGTAACCATCAGTGACTATAGTACTCCACTACTCTATCCAGTGTTACCTCACTGTACCCTGACCTGCTGATGCCACGGTTTACAGTCTCCCATCTCCGTATTCATTCAACAGCTCCCCTTGGTTACTGTTGTACATGCTACACCCCACCCCACTATTTCTAGAAAGGTTGGGAAGTATAAAGACCATGAGTGTGTGAAGTGAAAGCTGAAGTCAGAGCAATGTTAGAACAGCACACACGTGTTGAGGTACACTGTCACCTAGACTGTTGTCATGCACTCCAACCACTGTGTCTGAATGACGATGGAGTAACACCCATTGGAAGCACCCCCCACACACACACACATACACACACACACATAGTCATCTACATTGTGTTTTTGCAGACACTGAAGTCCATATGCATGTTTGACTGTGAAGATGTCACAATGCTGTTTAGCCCGTTCTTGAATTTGTATCTGTAAATAGCATGTACAGTAACAAATAACGGTAACCCTCCTTTCCATAATGTGTTACTGTCTGCCTCATATGGCGATATGATGCAAATAACCACACAGATACCTTAAGGATAAAATCAAGGCACAGGGAGGCGGTGCATATTTCAAAGGAAGATATGCAGAACTATGAGGACTTTCACTATAACATTACAAGCCTACAAGGGGCGACTGCAAGGAGGTTCACAGGGAATGTGAGGCTGCACTTCTTCACTGAGCAAGTGGTACAGGGGTGGTACATCCTAACAGTACAGTTGATCTTGTGTGAAACAGTTCCAGCCTTTCAGGATTCAATAAAGCACAGGCTAGGCACTAGAGGACATTGGAAGTAAAAGGGGGGAGGAGCAGTTCAGACACAGTAGGGTATACAGTGACACAGTACTATGAAAGGGAATTAAAATGCAAACTGGTGTGCCTTGGGCCATAATGCCCTTATGTGATGACCTCTCCCTTCTATGTTTCTCTGTCTCTATATACAGAAATAGATTAGTTACTGTATTGGTCCTTGTAAGAACAGATCCAACATAGATGCTACAAAAAGGAAATAATATTTGTCCAACCAAGTCCTTCCTCGGAGACTGAGGTTGATCTAAGTCTCCAAGGAAGGACTTGGTTGGTCTGAAGGCTTAGACACTGACATTAGACATATTACTACTGGCATGAATAACCATTAAATGCCAGTACCACAGTTCACCCCACTGCATGTAGTACACTAGCGCAATGCAGGTGTGTTTTGTGAAATTCAAATTGCTTTTACATTTTGACATTAGTAGTTACAAAAAGCCACATGGGCAATATCAGTGGGTTACTAAGCACCAGCAAGGCGGAACGAGTGAGGGGGTGAAAAGCTATTCCTTAGGACAAGAATCACTTCATCCTCACAACACAGCTGAGGAAAACTTTTTACACCGGTGCCTCGTCAATAAATCTGGTGGTCACAGTAACTACAGGCCATGTCCCACTGCTTTGAAGCGTTGAAATACAACTGTTGATTCATTTCTCATTTTCAGTATATGATTTGTTAACATACATAGCTTACCAGACATAGGCTCTCCTCTGCTCCTGCTCACTCCTCCTCTGGCTTCTAATGCACTGCTGCTGGCATCCCTGCTGTGGACTGCTGCATTAGTGCACCTTCCTGCAGCACCTGCTGTTCCAAATGCAGAAGAAGTTAAATTGAAACACAGGCTGCTGACAACAGTAACTTCTGAAGAAGATGATAACTTTGAATAATGTCAGTAATTATACTCTGTAGTTCAAGGCTGCATGCTGGCACAGCAGTAGTGCTACTCACCTGCGATGCCAGCAACCCAAGGTTGGGAATGAGCTTGAGTTGCTAGGGGGCTGGCTGGGGCATAAGCGACAGAGCCATGGAGTCAGGGGGGTCCCATGATGCCCATGAACCTTCATTTTCAAAAATAGGGGTCAGGATGCAGATTGTGACCACATACTTTATATTGTACCTCTCAACCTCCTGACTCATAAATCAGGGACATGGTTTAGAAAAATCAAGGACAATTAAAGGATCAAAATTAGGGACACATGACATCTTCAAAAGTGGTAATATCTGGTCAGAAAGCTGGTAGGATAAAGGGGGCTCAGTGTAAAAAGCATTTTCTAAGGAATAAGGAAGAACATGTTTGTTAATTTCAATGACAGAGTGACTATTATAATAAAAAGCATAAAAACTATAGATTTACACCGTTTATGCTTTAACTTAAATGCTTTATACTTATTTCTTTCTTTTTTTTAACTTTCCCCTATGGTTGGTGTACTAAATACTGTAGAAAAATGCAGCAATTACTTCACAGAGTCTTTCAAAATGTATCTGACTGTCCCCTCCCCTGCCAACCACACAATTGCTATTTGTGAAATCACCATCTGTTGTCATGGTGAGCACTATGATGTCATAAAGCAATTTTCCCCTAGTTATCCACTCTAATATATCTCCCTCCAATCCTCCCTATATCTTCCCTCCAATTTTCATCCCTAAGTTGTCTGCCACATGGACCCGTTTCCACAACTTGTAAATATGTCCTCTTCCCCTTACCCCTTATGACGAAGCCTTTCTGGCTGATGTATTCTCCCTTCCCTATGTAAGTCTTTGTGTCTATTATGTATGTCATTGCCTGTCTTATCTAACTGTTTACCTTTACTACTCCTCAATCTTTTGCTTCTAATTGTATTTTTACATATATTGTACAATGCCAATGGGATGTCTTGTTACCTTACTTGCCTAAGTTTTACATTAAGGGCCCAATATTCAGAAGTGCACCCAGAGGATGCGCAATGGAATGCGCAGCGTAATACAGGTACGCCATGGAAAACACACGCCACATTCAGAACATGCACCAGAGACATGTGCAAGCGCAAGCAGCACTGAATATAGCATAGATGCACCACCGCACAACCAGACATACACCGTGCAACCAGGACTGCGCAGGAGTAGGACAGGAGGCAGCAACAGGCAAGCTGGGAAAGCACAACAGGCAAGGGGGCACAAAGGCAGGGCAGCTCAAACTCAGAGCGGCAGACCAGCCCCACAGTTCCAGGCCACATAGGGGGTGAGAATACAGTGCAGAGCACAAGCACACAGCCAGTGGGCCACAGGGACCAGAGACCGCACTACAGAGGCACACAGGCCAACAAACACACCCAGCCACCCACCGAGAGGAAAGAGCAAACAGTGGCCTATGGCACAGTACAACCACAACCCCAACAGGCCATACAGCATGGTAGACTGCAACAGGCATGCCGTGCATGACCAGGCCCAGCACTGTGCGAATGGGTACAGGAGCCGCACAGGCACAGGGAAACAGGGTGCACATGCCACGTCATCAAGCAACCACACATTGCACAGCACTGCAACACAGCCCAGCACTGGTAACGGCAATGTTGCAGGTGAGGGGCATGGCAGCACCGTACAGAGACATGTAACACTGGACTGCAGACAGGCCAGAAGCACACCCATGACCCAATGGCCCGAGGCATGGCGGCAGGTGGTACACAGCAACCACAACACAAGCGAACACACCACAAAGGGCAGAGCCATGGACCACAATGGGCACACCTAAGTGCAGCACAGAACAATGGAGGCACAGTGCAGGTAAAGAAGATGTGGACACAGATGTGTAGGTATAAAACAGTTTACTGAAACACATAATGGGTGTGCAAACAGTGCAGAACAGAATGGAACAAGTCCATGGCCCAGTGATGGACTGATTCACTGTCAATGATGCGCACATCCCTGCAACTCCCACAGTTGGCGCACCCACTCACAAACTCCCAGGTGGTACCCAGCTGCCTGTGGCCGATGCAGAGAATGGAGTCCAGCCGCTCTAACATCAGCCACACCAGACCTCACGGCATGTGTAATAGCACACCGGGTGCCCTCCGAGGGCACCATCACTGCTGCCCAGCTTGACCTACAGGATGGGAAACAAGACAGGCAATGAGTACCAGTGCCCACGTAGACCTGCCCCACCCACAGGTGTGCATGGGGCAGCCACTGCACCCATGGGTGGACAGAGCCAGAACAGGCACATACGCAGTGGACAGCAGCAGCCGACACCACCACGCCCCAGGGGCCACCTGCAATGGACCCACCCCAACACCCGGACAGTGGACCACACAGACCAGGTGCAAGGGCCACCCGATCGGTACAGGCCGCCTTATGCATCAGACGTGTACCAGGAGATGTGTGCACCCCCACCTCACCCAGGATGGCATTTTCCCAGCGCCACACACAGACCACCGCTAGGCCCTGCAACAGGAGCAGGCATGGCACATGTGCCAGTGCCTGGCACCGCCCATCACAGTGGGCATTCATGGCTGCATAGGCCCATGCACCAGCCCACAGCTACCTCCACAGCCAACAATGCCCCCACACACCATGCTGCACACACTCACTTGCCTGCACAGGCGCAAGTGCAGCCACATCACCTCCATCACTGCACTGCTTGACCTGCGCCATGGCAGCCTGGCCCACCTGTGACCCTCGGGACCTGTGGAAGGAGCAGAGAAAGAGACAATGCACATGAGTGCCATGCTATAACCGCATCCACCCATCACCACCACCTCAGTGCACAACGCAGGCAAGGCATGGGCAGCTGCACAGACCCATGCCCAGGGCATGGGGCATGGCCCTCTGTCGCTGTGCACATGACAGGTATGCCGTGCAACAACAGAGGATGTGCACCAGTCACTGGTGCAGGCCCCCCACGTGGTGCACAGCACAGCACAAGCCTGAAAACGCTGATGCATGCGTTGGGTAAAGTGGCACATACCTGGCTGTGGCACCGATCTCCTGTGCACCCACTCCTGGATCCGCCATAGGCATCCTAGATCACACCTCCGCAGGTCACCATAACAGTGTCTGTACTGCTCTGCATTGCATGGCATCCATGTCTGCCACTCCAGGCCAGACGACACACTCTGCCACACTGCCGAACGTGGCTCCTACAGGTCTGCCATGCCAAAGAGGCTGTCCTTAGTGGGTAGAACAAGGTCCACTAGGTTGGCCAGCTCTACAATGGTACAATTGACCACCCTGCGACCACCACACTGCCCCGAGATGGACATGTTGCCTACTGACACTGTACAATGCATGAGCCGACTGCGCCAGCACATGGAGCAGTGTACCACAGATGCACAATAGGGCCCCATATCACAGCTGCACAGCATGGATCTGCATGATTGGGATGCGCAGCCACTGCCAATTGTGCATTTATGCACATGCACAGTGCAGCCACATCAGGTGGAAGTCAGGGGTCAGGGCTCTGACCCCACAGATGCACAGCATGATCCCACACAGCGGTGTGCCCATGCACACATGCATGCAGCTGCAGCCACTGCATAGTAGGGGGTATGGCACATGCAGCAATGGTGCGAGTTAGGCCCACACAGAGTAGGGATGCAGTGTGCATGCCTGCACGCAGGGCTGCACGCGCAATGGGGGTACACTGTGCAATGAACACTGGTGCACCATAGGCCACACGTGGTGGATGCACTGTACATGGCGGAAGTAAAGCTGTGCACCATGCATGTGCAGGAAGTGTGCCAGTGGCACTCTCCAGTGCATTCAGAATGTGCCTGGTACAACTCAGCAATATTTAGCCATGCCATGCAAATGGCCTATTGAGCCTGTGCATGGCACAATTGGGCACATTAGCATACCATTAGGTTGTGCAACTGCTCATTTGCATGTGTTGTGCCACAAATGCATGCCACCATGGCACTGGGCACTGACAGATATTGCAGTCATATTGGTATGAGCATACATACATTGTGATGCTATTGGGAGTTCAGGCTGGGCAATGGTGAACCAGTCTGGCCTGACAGTCAACTAATGGTGCCACTGTTTCTGTCCACAGGTAGCAGCATGTCGGAGAATGATGGAGCTGAGGAGCAGGGGCCTGAATGGAAACGCAGGCCCAACTTTACCAGGGATGAGCAGCAGGCCCAGTTCAAGGCCTACATGGACAGGAAGGAACTGCTGAGTTGGGCTATGGGCACTCCACAGGAGCATGCAACAGGGTGGGATGAGGTGGTGACATACATGAATGCCCACGTCCGTCATACACAAAGTGTACAAGAGTGCAAGAAAAAGATAGGGACCAACAGATGGAACATAAAAGAGATGGTTGCTGCCATCAGGGCATCCCACCAGAGGACCGGCTGTGGCCCTGGAGCCACCCTGTCCTCATGGTGGGGGAGGAGATGGTGGCATCGACCATCAGCTGGGCAGCCATCAGAGCATCCTGGGCAGCAGGTTCCAGAAGGGCAGCAGCCCATTGCAGCACTGTGAGTCACTGTGTGCCATTGGGTGGGGCTGGGCTGGGGGCTAAGGCGGTGGGGTAGTGGTGGGTGCTGAGGCTGGGGGTAGGGTGGTGGAACAGTGGAGGACTGGTGCTGGGGTGGGGGGACATGGGGGGCTGCATGATGGCATGCTGGCATGAGTGCAACTGTGCCATGGTCCCCATGCATCTCCTGCGTGCTGTGGTGCATGCTGCATGGGGTGCCACTGTGCATGCCTGGGACCACCTGCATTCATTGCATTGCTCATGTGGACACTGGGTGTGCTGCATGCCCTGCTGGAACCTCAGTAGCACATGTCCAGTGGCCATGGGACACAGCATGGCCCACAGGGGTGTGGATGGATGCACAGTGGCAGTGGGCTGGGTGGTCAACAGCATGGCATGCCATCATGTATGTGGTGGTGCGCCATATGCTTTGTCCACCATTCATGTCCAGCCCTGCATGTGCAATGTGACTCGCATGTCCAGCCCACTGTGTGATGCAGCAGGCCCACCCTAACCCATGGCGGCCATGAATGTGCAACTGTGCCCCCGCCGGTTGTAATGCGGGATGCACATTGCCATCCTACTCATGTGTGTCACCACTGTGTGTTTCAGCTCCATCATGCCTCGGGGTGGGTTGCAGGATGCAGCCACTGATTGCTGTGAGCCATCAAAAAACAAGCACCGAGAGGAGAGCAAAACACTTTTTGAAAATGGAACGGAAATCCTGAACATGCTCAAGTGTGGCATAAGAAAAGATCCCACGCATGTGCCATAGCATGCCATGATTGTGCATGCATGGGATTTCAGTCCTGTTTTAAAAAAGTATTTTGCGCTCTTCTCGGTGCTTGTTTTTTGGCGGTACACAGCAATAACCATTTATAATGGGCAACTCTACAGGATTAACTTCATTTGCCACTCCCCATGTCCAAATATCACACTTCAAGACTATGCTTGTGGCAGACACTCGGTCTCATCCTGTGTATGTGTCCTGTCGGTGGGCGAGTTTCTGTCACTGGCCCCTTACCCACCAACCTGTCTACCCCCCACCCAGTCACCCAGTAGTCATCAAGGGGGCATGCCCACAGACAAAATGCCACCCCCAGCTAGGCAAAGGGAACTCTGTTATTGTTTTATAAGGCACAGCATCCCCCTCCATGCCACCTGAACAAACTGAGATACACACCAAGCAATGGAGTTAAATGGCCACAGTCATGTGTTTATTAACTAGTCATGAACACTTGTTGAACATGGAGTGCCAGGTGGTCTTGGTTGGCCTGTATATTATTATTTAACACCAGTCTTCCCTTCCTAAGGAAGCTGATAATTTTGCAAGCCCACGTGAGGTACCCCACCTTCAGGGCATGAGGAGTGGCTCTCGAACAGCTACTGAGACATCCCCCCATTCAGGGACTCAATGTTGCTGCTGGCTCTCAATCAAGGAGGCTGCTGCCTGGGTTCCACCATATTCTTAAAGTAGTGAGCCCTGTCCAGATGGTACAGCAGTCCCATCAGCCTCCGGGTGATCTGGTCAATAAAATACCAAGATTGCCTGTCCCCCCCCGCATCAACCAACCAAAACCTCCCAGCCATCACAAAGTGAGCCCTTCCAGGCCCACCCTCATAAGCATGCAATTCTTTTTGTTACTATTTTATGCTCCCTGTTGCTGTGGTCCCTACCTCTGATGGGACTCCCCAACCCTGTCCCCAGGTGTCCACCAGCTGGCACAGACCCATACCCCTAGGGCTTATCCTTCCAGCAGGACTGGCAGGGTTCTCCAAACCCCAATGGAGACCAGATCCAGTGTGACCATTGCTGTGGCTACCCAGGAGTGGGAACTGTGAGGTGCCCTCTGTCATGCACCGCAGCAACTTGTTTTCCTACTCCATTTTCTCCATGCGAAGATGAGGTGTGCCATGACACTGGCGGAGGGAGTGCACATGCATCCGCAAGCACTCCTCCAAGTGTCTGCTCCATCTCCACCCCATCTGCAGCATCGGCATGCAGCCTTCCCCAGTCTCTGCTAGCTGCCAGTCATACACCGACCACTGGCACACCCCCTTCCCAGAGAAGTAGAGCAGTCCCTTGGATGCTTGGTCCTTCACCTCCCCTGCTGACCTATGGTGGCCCATGCTTGTTCCTGAACATGGATCACTAGTGTAGTGCAAGGTATCCAGCTCCTCAGCCCACAGCACCACCGGGCTGGCAAAGCATGCTATTCTAGTATTCTCTCCATTGCTCTGTGCATGTTCTTGATATATCTGCCTAAACTTACACTTGACACATGTACACCATCTCTAATGTAAACTTAATTTTTACTTCTAATTTCATGTTTTACTGAGGTACCACCTATACACACTATAAATGCCCTCATGGTGGCACAAGCAGTATCAGTGGCTCAGTGGGTAGCACACTTGCCTCTGAGGCTGGGAGATCAGAGGGCTGTGGGTTCAGTCCCACATCTGGCACTTGGGTTCATATCGCAGTACTGACACTGTAGTGCAGCATGAGAGGGGTGCTGCACTTCTGAGGTGCCATCTTTCGGATTTGATGTTAAACCAAGGTCCCATCTGCCTGGATTGGTGATAGTTCAGGTGGATGTTAAAGATCCCATGGCACTTATCAAAAAGAATAGAGGATTTTTTTTTATTAAATCATAACAAAATATATACAGATCATTAATATATCATACAAAATCATTGAGAAAAAAAAACAAACTTAAATAAGTATTAATTCATACAAAAAAACCAAACATAAGGAGAGCATTATAAACAATATATACAGCTTAAATTACCCCCCCCCAATAAGAACAGAGGAATTTTTATCAAAACTCAACAAATCAAAAGTTATACAAATCAATATTAAGTCCTACATAATCAAGATTAGAAAAGAATAGAAACAAACAAAAAAAAAAACATAAATAAACATTAAATAAAGAGCAAAACATACACAAGTATTGATACATTTAATAATCCGGAACATAAAGTAAAGTGTTAAAAACCCACCCCTTCTCTCTCCCCCCCCTTTTTTTTCCAAAATCCTAATATTATGAACACCAAATAAATGTTACAACCATGTATGAGTATAAAAAAGGAAAACAGAAACAAAATATTAACAAGAAATACTTCATTAACATAGTTTTAAACATAAATAGAAAATAATAGAAATCATCCCACCCCACTAAACAAGTGTGGGAACTTTCCCATTAATTAAAATTAAAGTAAGTAAAGGGTTTAAATCACCCAATATCCTTCTCAAGTTGTGTATACAATGAAATCAGATAAGTAATCAGAAACTTAAGGATTTTGTGTGGCCATCCCCCCCATTTAAAAAGTTAGGAAAATTCTCCCCCTCTTTTTTTTTTCTTTCTGCCCTTCCCTCCCTTTTCTTCTTCTCCTCCTTTCTTTTCTCATAAATGGACCATAATAAGTTTACACAAATCCATTTTATCAAAAATTCAAGGAATGACAAATTTATTCCATTTCCTTTGCTGTTGCTGTGGAGAAAGTCGATTACATTCTTCACGTTTTAAATTTTGTAATTCATTCACAATTATTTGTACCAAATTAGTTTCAGGAATATCCTACTGTTACAAAACTAAACGGCATCTACTAAGCCAAAGCCAATACAAAAAGTGCACATGAATGACTTGTAATGTGCTTGGACAGATTCCTACATTAAAAGCTGGATAAATGCCATAATATAATAAATCTTGTGAAGGGGGAAGTGTTAACCAACTCATGCTATGTAGCCATCTGTTTTTTAGCACATCCCAAAATCTAACCGCATATGGACACTGAAAATACAAATGATTCATGGTTTCCAATTTTCCCAGACAGTCTGATCTTGGGCAAAAATGCTCTTTTAAGGCCTTATGTTTCTGATTACTCTTCACATTTATCCTATTGTGAATCGCAAACCAAACGGTATCCCACATATGGTCAGGGATCCTGTTATTAGTAATATAACTGGAAATCTACTCTGTTGAAACTCAGAAAAATTCTTGCACAAGAGGGATCTGTAAAAACGTGTTCATTATCGCTATATAAAGGGCTTCTGACATTTGTAATGCTCATATAACTAATATTCCATAGTTTTATTTATCAAAACTGATTCCTATATATCTAATAATCTAGGTTTTCATTTATTATTATGTAAAGTGCTGCTCCTCCATTCCCCTAACACACTTTTAACCTTTTTGAAAAACCAAGCTTTATCCACCATTTCAATTCATTTTTAATTAAAGGAACAAGTTTATGGAAAAAGATTGTGAAATAAAACAGTATTGGATTAATCATACTCAAGCCCCTTCTTTAATCGGTTTATAAATATATTCCTTTTAATTGGGTTTAACCCATTACCCCAAATGCAGGTAAAAAACCTCAAAACTTGTGCTCCAACTGTTTTTTTTATAGGAATACAGCGCTTAAATACAGAAATATCGGGATCAAAAATGATTTTACATAATACACCCTTTTCTTTGTCGCTTTCAGTGATTCCACACTCCACCTTCCTTTGCTGTTTCTAAGGCATCGCTCCCAATTAAAAAGGGATATCTGCCTCCACCCCAGTAAATCCCCAAGATTTTACAAGGCTGTCTTGACACCAAAAACCCTCCCAAAATTTGAGGAGTGGCAGAAAACCCGCTTAAACTTAAAATTTTCATTTCAGTAAGGTTTAAAGTGGCCCCTGTTGTTTTCCCTGTTTCCTGAATATGATCTTTTGCTAAACCAAAAAGAATGTTCATTATTTAACAGTAAACACACATCATCAGCATACGCTAACACTTTACAATTAGAAACTACAGGACCATTTATACCTTCTATCAATGGGGACCTATTCAAAATCCGCAATAGAGGGTCTAAAACAAGCACGTAAAGTAAGGGACTTAAAAGACATCCTTGCCGTAAACCTGTATATATTAAATGTGAATCTTCTTCCAGCCATTCTCATATGGAACTAAATACGCAATGCATAACAAAGCTTTATCCACCCAATATATTCCATAGATAAGCCAAATGCTGACAAATGTTCCACAAGAGAATGGAGACTGTGTCTAAAGTCTTGGCTTGATCCAAGCTTACTAAATACCCTGGCATTCTAATGAATCATTATCTGTCCTTGAAGCATTAATATTTCTTTATCGTATAAGGCATCGAAATATTTACCTGAACAGCGAACTGCATTGGGCTTATTAGCCAAAACATTATGTCCGCTAATCTGTTCCCTAATAACTTTGCAAATATCTTAAATCCACATTCAACAAAGTCAACGGTATCCAATTACCTAAACTTATTAATACTCAGATTTATGTAAAAATGAATAGTCCTCATACATCTGGGTGGGCAAGGTATTTTCCTCCAAGAAGAAATTGTAAATACAAAACAACCGAATCACAGACCATAACATCTTTATATAATTCACTTGATAATCCATCTGAACCAGGAGCTGACATTATCGTGCAAAGAATGTATTACCTCTATCCATTTCTTGTGGTGTAAAAGGACAAATCAAAAGAATTTAGAAAACTGGTAGTTCTGCGGAGGATGCCATCTGTAAAAAGTACCAGCTTATGATCCATTCCTCGTAAGGTCCCAAAAGTGTTCTTAATATAACTCTCAATGACCCCTAATGCCTTTTATTGTCACAGTGTTTTACCCTGCAAAGTCCACAAGACTTGAAAAAACATCTATCTGTCCTGTTTTGGTAGCTTAAAATGGCTTAATCTGTCTGATTTCTGGGTACCAAATATTTGTTCCTTTCGTAAGAACTGCATTCTAGAATATTGTAATTTTCCATTTGGTGTCTTATACTAGCTATAATGATCCTTAAATCAATTTCCAGACTTTGTTTTAGATAATAATGTACTCAATTCACATCTAAATTCTAAGTATATATCCCTTTGTATTTTCGCCTATGGAACCCACCATTTTAAAAACAGGTTAAACATACTAGATCTGACCACCAAAATCCTATGTTTTGCATACTAGATTCATTGGAGTCACTTTATCATGAATTACCCTCTGTAATTCCTGAAAGGTATTTCCATCAGACATTAAAGAAACATTTAACTTCCACACTCTTGCCAGCCATACGCCTTGGGGGCACTCAAACCTGAACCCCAATAACCAATGATCTGAAATTTCAATAGGATCAATTTAGAGAAAACTTGAAAACCTGATTAACAGAAAGGAAATCTATACAAGAAGAAGGGTACCTTAAAAAGTAGGTTTTTTAGCCAAGGGTACCTACAAAACATTCTTTAAATTCGCCTGTAAAATTACCCTGTTTAAGAAATTTTTGTCACAATACTGCTTTGCTTCTTTCCTTTGTTCCTTAAAATTAATGTTGAAATCAGCCCCGAAAATCAAATGGTGCTTTGTATGTAGATAAGGCTATATTTTTTTTAACAAATCATTGCGTAATGATTTTATTTGAGGATTAAAAATCTTTATCAAACATAAAGGGATACCATGAAAATCAATATCTAACAAAAAAGCCCTACCTGGCTCTATTTCTACTGTTCTGATAATATGCACATCGTATGTTTGAAAGCAGAAACCCACCCCACTACAGGGTTCTATTCCCAATGACCAAATAGAAAACCCCCATCCCCAAACCGTAGTGGACTGCTGAATCTCCACAGTATCTTGCAGTCGTACATCTTGTAAAAATAAAATATCATAACTCAAAGAATGTAAAATACTAAACATAATGAACCGACGTTTCTTATTTTTAATGCTATTTAGGTTTAAACTTGCCATAGAAAAGCTCACCATCTATGTTTTTTTTTTTTTGTTTTCCCACTGGACCTTGTGACCCGCTTTACTGGAAAAGGTGTACTTTTCCCTTCAACAGATGAAACTGCCTTTCCGTCTTCCTCCTGTGCCTGTGTAGGCACATTCTCAGCCCCCTCTAAATCAATGGGCTGAGCCTGTTCCATCTGATCACTCCAAGAAGGAAGAGAAGAAAATCTATTTGAGAGCGTTACTGGGGCCACACTAGCAACAG
The DNA here is from genome assembly GCA_016271365.2 of Neoceratodus forsteri. Classification (NCBI taxonomy): domain Eukaryota; kingdom Metazoa; phylum Chordata; order Ceratodontiformes; family Ceratodontidae; genus Neoceratodus; species Neoceratodus forsteri. The sequence goes on along the minus strand of CM028138.1, from coordinate 761,314,954 downwards.
TGTCTGTGTTTTTAATAGATCCTGTTCTCTTCACTAACACAAACTGCCCTTCTTGCCTTAAAAAATCTGAATTTTCTAAACAATCCAAGGGATTTTCTGCTGCTTGAATAATCCCCTGTGTACCTTCCGTAGACCCAACAAATAAGGTTGTCTGGGGCCTGGTTGGAGATACTTGTGGGGTAACAAAGGGGGGTATCTTTCCTCGTACCATGAGTTTGGTCAACACCTGTACTAATATAATCTAAATTCCTTGCACTCATTTGAAGACTAGTTTGGAATGGGATAGAGGCTCTATTTGTCCCCCTCGCAGCCCCCCTCCCCCTACGTCTCTCAGACGACTGAAGTCCTATGTTCTGATTTGTGTGGGGATTCTTGGCTTTATACAAAAAATGTGCTTGGTCAGAAGCCGCATCCAAATCAGTTGTGTTCCATGGACAATCCTCAAACCCATGCTCCAAATCACCACATAAATTACACACAGGGGGGACTTCACACTCATTTGCCCCATGCCCAAGAACTCCACAAGAAAAACATTTTACTGTGTCACAATCTGTGTTTAAATGATCCAGTGAACCACACTTGTAACAACTTTTTGGTTGACCTGCATAGAAGATTATTCCCCTATCCCCTTCCTAAAAAGAAAGAACTGGGTAAATGCTGTATCCCGGATTCATTATGGGATAATTGAACCCTAAAAGTCCAACCACCCGTCCAGAAACCATTGTCTTCTACTATAGGTCTGGGATTATCCATTATTCTACAACGCTGCTCCAGCCAATACATTATATTTGCTACATTTACACCTTCGTTGCGAAACAGAATAGTCACTATTTTAATTGTAGGTTTAGTAACTGGAATTGCTAAAAAGTCTTTCCATAAATCTTTATCTTTTACTTATAAATAACGTTTCCAAAACCTATCTAATAAATGCATAGAACAAAAACTTATGTCGTATTGAGAGTTCCCAGGTGAATGAATGAAGGCATAAACATCCGAGGGTACAAACCCCAAACTATTAAGTAAAAGGGTTTTCCCCACCCATAGCCTGTCCGGGACAGTTGAGCTAACCCTTGTAATGAAGTCTGACCAAAAATCTTCATCTTGCCTCTTGAGCGGATGTCAAACAGTCCAGCAAAAGATTTTTTCTTCCCTGTATCTGTGTTCCTGGAGAAGTAATGCTTTTCTGGCTGTTGGAATTCACATCCTCACAAACAGAAACATCGTCACCCATGTTTAAAGTCTTCATACTTGTTGTTTCAAGCAGCCTGTCATTTCTGTAACAACTGTCTGCCACAGCGTTTGACGCAGTTTTGTTCATGTCAGCCTCTCCTTCAGCTGGCAGTTGCATACTCCTGCAGGTCTGGGACTTTGTCATTTCAGACTGGAAATCAAAATCCACTGGGCAGGAATCATCCTGTATTGAATCTTGCTGAACGTCAGAAATCGAAAAATTTGGGTCAGGGACCCAAATGCCTTTTTGCCATAGCCAACCTGCTTTAATTAGAACTTTGTTTTTTGACCATATCCCATCGCATCTGTAATCGGGAAGCGCTCATCCGAAAGGACCTCGCTACTCACATTTGCAACTGGAAAACAGGCTGCGCCCAGATGGTGAAGTAATAGGTAGTCTTTTTGTTACCTATCGATAAAGGCCTGGCAATTGAACATTTTTCTTTCTTTTTCTTCTAAACGCTTTTGACATAAACCGTAATCTCTTTCCGCCACCTGTATTAAATCCAAAAGCTGCTTCTTTTTCTTCCATTTCTTCATGCAATAAAGACTCTTCTTCATCTCCAGAATCCGATGTATCTGAGAACATGTCCTTTTCCTCTGCTTGCAAAACCCTTTGGGATTCAGGGCACTCTGACTCCTTTTCACTAGCTGTAAAATGCATTCAAAGGCTTCAGGGCTCCAGAGCTAGAACCATCCTCCTCCAATACCTCCTTTCAACTGAGGTCTTCCATCTCTGCAGACAGATGGACAGTGCCACCCGCCTCAGAGTAGGGAATTTCCTTGTGTCCTGGCCAAATTTCCCACAGCTTAATCTGGTTCAAGGTCAGTTGGCATTCATCTGTATCCCCCTCCCCGGGTTGTGCCTGAAAATAGGCAGGATTTGTCTAGTGCACTTACCTGGTCAACAAAAACTAAATAAATAAAATAAATGCTGCTGACGTACTTTTTCTTGAGCCTTGAAGTTGAGAGCCTGGTGCCACTGGCTTCTTTGGATTACATCTGACCACATTATTTGCACCTCGGGCCAAATGCCCTTCAGGTATTTAAGTCCTTATTTGTTTGTCTTAGCAGATCAATAGACAACAGGGTACCAAAATCATTATCCCCCAAATGAACAATAAGAATCAGTGGTGGGCCCCTTCATTGAGCTTCTTCCACCATCATTGGTGGAAAACTACTCCAACACATGCCCCTGTGGCACAACCATTGCACCTCAAAAGCCCATGTAACCAGACACAGATTTCTTTCACCTTGGCTTTTCCACATATGTATGGCCACCCAATGTATGAGGGAGTGTCCACATACCCAGATTGGTTTCCCCTGATGAATACGATCTGTCAAAACAAGTGTAATCACCCTCTGCTACTTTGCACAGTAAGTTACCCTTTAGTACCCTCAACTGAGCACTCAAACTACTTTGAACACTTTTGGTACCATCCCTAGCTTTGGGAATGTATACCAGGCTCACTATTTCTAGAGGTCAGAAAGGGTGGTGTACAAAAGCAAAACTACAAATGACCTACTAAACCCAGGTCCTGAGGAAATAACTTTGCTTAGGGCTATGCTAGGTCTGTACTTCTGGAGGGTACTCAGTAATTCTACACAGGAAGCTGTAATGTGAATTCCAAACCAGATTGGTATTCTAGAGTGTGATTTTATTCCAAGATGGTACACAAAAGCAAAGGTGGACCCCCAAGGTTTACACATCATGGCACAAGGCAATGACAGAACAACAGAAATCTGTATCAGCCAGAATCTCTGCATATCCCATATATCATAGGACCTTGAATTCTCTTCAGAGGCAATGGTCTCAGCTGAACACACATTGTCTTCTAGTGGCACTGGCCACAACTGAGCAGATTTCCCATATGGCATAGGACTTAACATTTCAGCAATGTGGCAACTGTCCACAGTGGAGCACACTGGTGCACAAAATAAACACAACCCACAGCAGGGGTAAACTTCTGCCTTCAGGTATTGGCCACCACATCCTGAATAAGCAGGAGGAGGCATAGTACACTGGTTTAAGGTTCTGAGCTGCAAATCTGGAAACCTGGGTTTGAATCCCACTGCCCCACTTGCATACTGTGTGACCCTAAGCAAGTCACTTAACTTCCCTGTGCTCCCAGGCTACACCTGTAAACAAGCTTTCAGCTTAGTGTGTCTCACCTGGTTAAACAATTGGGGAAAAAAAAACAGGCACCCTTACAGAACCTGTAGTGCTGAACTGGTCACTCCAGATGGTGGGCTGCCCTCCTTTTGCTTCCATGACCATACCCAGCCAGTCTTTCAGAGTTACACCTCAAAACTTCTGTTAAAATAGTTAGCAATATGCATCTTAGAATGACTTTCATCCTGTGTAAGAACAACACTACTTCTGAGTGTAGAAACTAAAATCCTGAACAATGTGCCAAGTCTCTCTGGGGACTCCATGATTGTCAGCCAACTTTAAAATAAAAATATGAGAACATTCTCAACTTAGCACTGAAGTGGTGTATATTTCCTTTTATCAAAGTACACCCCAAAAAGCAGGTACTTTCCTCTGGAAAGCATAAAGTCAGATTATTCATGGTTGGTAAACAAAACAGGCAGCTTCAAAGTCCTGGATCAAAATCAGGGGATTGCCCCTCAGATCCATCCTGGCAGTCCTTTTCCATCTCTCCAGTGATGAAAAATCAGGAACTCCTGCTCTAGACAACAGTTTCCACCACTTCTCTTGGCAGGTAGATGTTTCTCAGCACTAGGGTGAGAAAATAGGCTCTCCTCATAGAGCCCACACTGCAGCTTCTCACTCCTCCAACTGCTCACTGAGCCCTCTGGTTCAGAATTAACCCAAGATTCTAGAACTCCCCACTCACAGCCAGCTGCCGTGGCTTATGCTGCTGTGAGAAGTCTAAATGACATCACCTCTCTCTTCTCAGCTGAGACCAAGTAAACAAAGAGGGAGCAGGTGAAAAACCCATTTAACCAGTTATTCACCAGCTGCCTTCCCTGCCTAGCACTGACACTGATCGGATTCCAGTAACCCCAGGGGACTGGGTGGTTACTTTCACCCCAAGCCAGGTAAATGACTGTCCGCAGTCATTTCTCCACCCAGCACCAAGCCATTCTACCTTCTGTTTTATCTACGGGGAAGGTTGATCAGTCCCTCCCCTACCATGTGCCACACACAGGGAGGCAACACTAAAGGCACAGAGGCTAGCTAATGAGACTTTAGCCCCTATATTACGATCTATCTATGGATATTCAGTGGCTCCAAGGAGACTGCTTGAAGCATACCCTAATAGACCAGAACTGAGGTCCCTACTGCATCTTGGGACCACAGCCTGTCTATCCCTCTAGCCCTCTAGGGAAAATCTGTCTGACCAAGTTGCCCACCAGGAACCTCCCTCCGAGCTCCCAGGGTACCTACAAATAAAAACAAGGGGCCACAGGGGTCAGTTTTGGGTCCGCTTCTCTTCAATATCTACATCAGTGATATTGCTGAGGGTTTGAGGGAGAGGGTGTGCATATTTCTGGTGATTCAAAAATATGCAATAGGGCAGACAACCCAGGGGGAGTAGAGGACATGAGGAAGGACTTAAAGATGCTTGAAAAATGGTCTGGGACATGGCAGCTGAAATTTAACACCAAGAAGTGTGCTGTGATGCACTTGGGGAGTTGGAACAGAAGAGCAAGGTACACCCTAGGTGGGGAGGAAATTAAAGTAACAGAACAGGAGATGGATCTGAGGATCATAGTCTCCTCAAACCTTAAGGTAAGAATCCAATGTAGCAGGGTGGCAGAAAAGGCCAATGGAATGTTGGCATGCATAGGCAGGGGCATTACTAGCAGAAAGATGGAGGTAATAATTCCCCTTTACAAAGCCACGGTGAGGCTGCACTTGGAGTATGGAGTTCGGTTCAGTTCTGGAGGCTACATCTCCGCAAGGATATAGATGTGTTGGAGAGTGTTCAGAGATGGGCAGCCAAGATGGTGCAGGGTATGCAGGGAAAGTCATACAAGCAGAGATGTAAGAAGATGGATCTGTACATGCTGGAGACAAGGAGAGAAAGGAGAGTAATGAATGAAACTTTTAAATATGTAAAGGGGCTCAATAAAATGGGAGAAGAGGGTTTACTTAAGAGAAAGGAGGAGGTAAAAACTAGAGGGCACAGCCTCAGACTAAGGAAAAAGATACAGGGATAATGTGAGAGGGTGTTTCTTCATGGAGAGGGTGGTGGAGCCCCGGAACAGACTACTAGACAGAGTGGTGGTGCTAAATTGGTGGAAGAATTCAAGAGGGCATGGGACAAGCATATGGGGCTGAGTATCGGGAGAGGGTGGGGCTGGCAGGGAGGGGAAGGTGTAGGGGGAAAAAAGGGCAGACTAGATGTGCCAGTATGGTCCTTTTCTGCCATCAAGCTTCTATGATTCTATAATTCCATGACAAGGAAAAGGCACATGCAATGCATTACATTTCCCAAAATTTTCCCCACAACCTCACACCTGTGAAGGAAAAAGCATGATAATGCCCTGTTAACCAAAGACAATCCTAAAACTCTAAAACAAGAGGAACTTGGATGAGCTCCAGCATCCTCTATTTTCCTCTCTTTCTTCCTCAGGAGCACCTGCAAGAGAAGAAAAACACAAAAACACATTCTGCATACCACAATGTCTAAACCTCCACCTGAACACCACAGAACCCCAAAAATGGGTTCCATGTGAAAATCGAGACTCTTAAACAGCAACTGCAATAATAGCGATGTCAGAATCATGAGTGTAATAATAGCGCCGAAGCATATTAGCGTATAAAATATAGCGCTACCATCAAAATAACTCTGGTCATGATTTGGAATACTTACAGACCCACGATTAACCCATGACCCATGATCATCCTTTTACCCTTGTTTCCAAAAAGTACTTCCTTGTACCCACAATGCAGTTGTCAACTCCCACCTGACCAGACCTCGATTACCTTAAAGGTACATCTGTTGTATCAGTTTCCATTTGGCATTTACTGTTTCACATTGCAGCATGGAGTTCGAGTTGGTCACCAGCCAGAAAGGTAAGCCCTTGGCTGTTTATGGAGGCTATACTTTCAGAAAGATAAGGAGAAGGCTGAGAAAGTTAATTGGCATTGTGTAGATGCACATAAGTATACCTGCATTGCAAGATTACATACTTCGGGAAATAAAGTATTGGCATTGATAAAGGATCACATGCATGTCCCTGATGCTGTCGATGTGGGGGTGAGGAGGATAATGTCAGATGTGCGAGAGAGGGCCAGATGTAGTGTTGAGACCACAACACATGTTCTGGTACAATGTACAACTACTGCCCCTGATGCTGTGTCCAGCCGCCTGCCAGCTGTTCCACTTATGAAACGTACCATACAACAAATCAGACAGGTGGAACGTGGGTGCCCTGCCACCCCTGCTTCTGTTGAGGAGCTACAGATACCTCCTGAGTTCATGGAAACCTTAGCTGGGGAGGCTTTCCTCTTGTTTGATAGCGGACATGAGAGGGATAGTCACTATTTTGTGAAGTCGCTAATGTTGGGCAATCGGTGGCAGGTGTTTTCGCTATTAAAGTACAATCGCTATTTTGCAGTGTCACCTATTTCACGGTAGCTATTATTTAGTTGCTATTTTGTGAGTTGTGATTTTGTAGTCGCTATTGTCACGGGATACCATAGAGGATGACAAGCAAAATACTTCAGTCCTAAATGACTGCTTTTGCTGCATCTCCACCAGGGAGGCTAGCAGTCCCATACCTGAGAGTGGTGTTAAAGAGGCTGCAAAAGTGATCCAGGAGACAGGGACGCCAGCATTTACTGGTGATAGACTATGGAAGAGTCTAGGAGACTCAAGTCAGACAAGGCCTCAGGTCTGGATGGGATCAATTTGAGGGCACTCAAAGAGCTGGCAAATGAATTGACTGAACCTCTGGCATACCTTTTCAACAGATCACGTCAAACAGGGGTTGTTCAAAGGGATTGGAGGGTGGCAAACATGGCTCTGCTTCATAGGGGGGACAGGGAACATGCAGGCAACTACAGACCTGTCAGTCTCACCTCTGTTGTTAGAAAGCTAATGAAGTCACTAATCAATGTAGACCCTATAGACTATGTGGAGTGTAATGGTCTCCAGGGTAGTAAACAACAGCAAGGTTTTGTGTCAGGGAGGTCATGTCAGACAAACCTAATAGTCTGTTTTGATTGGTTACAAAGGAATTGGATAAAGCCCATGCCATGGATTTGCTGTATTTTGACTTCAGCAAGGCTTTGCATTCTGTGTCTCACAGATGCCTGCTGAAGAAGCTGGGAGACCTTGGGGTGGCTAGGGGTGTAGTCAGATGGGTGGAGAATTGGCTATAAGGAAGATGGCAGCAGCTAGTGATAAAAGGTATCAAATCAGAAGACAGAGTGGTCATAAGAGGGGTACCACAGGGGTCTGTCCTGGGTCTGGTCCTTGTCCACATTTCATCAGTGACATTGGAGAAGGGATCCAGAGTAGTCTAGGTCTCTTTGCAGATGACACAAAACTCTATGGAAGAGTGGATAGCACTGAAGCAATTAAAGAGCTACAGGATGACTTACAGAGGCTAGAGAGATTGTTTAAGGTCTGTCAGTTGCATTCCAACACCAAAAAGGTGCAAGGTAATGCACTTAAGGAAATATAACCCCACAACAGAATACTGGATGAGCGGGGTACAGCTCAGTACTATGGCAGTGGAATGTGACCTCAGAGTCATTATTAGTGACACACTTAAGCAGACCAGCCAATGTGACAGGGCTTGCAGTAAGGCTAATAGGAAGCTGGGATGTATAGGGAGGGGCATTGACAGTAGAAGGAGGGAGGTGATACTCCCCCTCTACAGATCCCTGGTAAGACCACATCTGGAGTACTGTGTCTAGTTTTGGAGCCCCCACATTAGAAAAGACAAGGATGGTTTGGAGGCTGTACAGCGCAGAGTAATAAAGATGATTCAGCATCAGCAGGGGAAGTCCAATGAGGAATGACTCAGGGTGCTGAATATATATTCTTTGGTGACCAGAAGGGGAGGGGAATGATAAGGACTTTCAAATTCCTGAAAAGGAATAAACAAGGTGAACTCCGGATAACTGTTTAAGGGCACAAACTCAATGATGAGATGGCATGACTTGAAACTGACAGGGGTAGGCATAAGGAGGCAGTATAGCACAGTGGTCTAAGGCTCTGAGCTGCAAATTTGGTGACATCCAGCAGGCCAGACCTGGGTTTGAATCCCACAGCTTCCACTTGCATACTGTGTGACCCTGAGCAAGTCACTTAACCTCCTTGTACTCCCAGGTCGCTCCTGTAAAAAAGCTTTTAGCTTAGTGTGCTATACCTGGTTAAACAACTAAATAAAAAAAAAAAAGAGGGATGTGAGAAAGTATTACTTTATAGAAAGGGTGGTGGAACCATACAACAGCCTGCTAGCCAAGGTGGTGGCAGCTAGAACTCTGGGTGGTTTCAGATTTGCATGGGATAGAATGAAGAGGATGGAGACAAGTCAATTCATCCCAGGCTCTTTGATGTACAATAACAGGCTCCATCACGTTAGTTCTGGCGCCTATCGGTTCCTAATTCAACTCATCTCTGGACAGTTTGTTTTACTAGATGTCCAACTATACTGCAAATAAAATTACAGTATGAGTTCAACTTGCTACCCTTCAGTTCATTGTCTCATAAGGTGGATGAATTGCACCCACCTGGAGTTTATTTAATATTGTTTGCACGGGGTGTGAATTGTCCAGGGACTAATTGTCTTAAGAGACTGATTGACGCTGGAGCTATTGTGACAGAGCATGTTGTTGCATGATGAACTGCCTGGGATGAATTTACGTGTAGCCAAAGAAGATAGTCATAACAGGCAGGGTCAAGAATGGGGAAGGAACTGGATAACTGCTGGGGAGGGGTAAAACCCCAAATTACGCCAGGTAATTGGCTATATAGGGACCCATGGGCAGACTGGATGGACCGTTGTTCTTTTTCTTCCATTGTTGTCGATGTTTCTTTGAGATGCACTCTTACTTTAAATCAGATATATGTATATGTATATATATATATATATATATATAGGTGTGTGTGTGTAAACCTGGCAATCAGAACCCACCCCTTGTGGAAAAGCTAGTAAAGTCCAAAGCACAGGGATGTCTGCTCAGTGTGCCATGCTTGGAAACAGCTACATTTTTGTTAAATTATGGCCACTAAAGGCTTTCAAAGTTTAAAACCTCTGTGTAATTGCAGACTGTTTCAGATGGAGACTCAATGAGTAAACTACACTCTTGTCTTTTGTGAAGAAAACAATTACTGTACAAACTTTATATGAGGCTCCGGTCACAAACTGAACAGCACTGTGATACAGAGATTCATAGATTTCTAAAGAGAGTTAGAGGCATTTTAGTGTAAGTTCTTCCATACTGGATACAAATACACTACAATGTCTAACTTTAAAATGAAAATGGCTTTGTTTTGCTAGAAAAATCACAATTTAATGTTCATCCTTGGAAAAAATGAAAATTAATATAACCTTAAAAATATGTAAATCACTCCTCCTCAAAATACCAAGATCTTTATAAATGTCAGCATTTTCAAGTTTGTGTTGCCATAATGTTATCTGGGAAGAACCATTTAAGAATGAAAATTCGATCTTATTCTTAGCAAACAGGATCCATTTTGTCTTTATTTGGCTTAAGTAGTAAGCAAAAAAAAGAAAGTGCTGTTTGCACAGAAGCAAGATCTTTGTGGAGCTAAGCTGTGGCACAATCAGGAGTTGTATCAGAAGAATACAGTACAGTCTCATCTGCATTCAGATGTAAAACAGATGAAGAAACAGCGTTTGGTATATTATTAATATAAGGCGAGACAAGTAATGGTCCCAGTACACACCCCTGAGTAACATTTTTCTTAAGCAGAAAAATATTACTGCAAAAACTGCATGCACTAAGGACTATTGCCCAGCTTATCTTCAGCAAAGGTTCATGATGACACTCCAGACAATAGTTTGAAAAACTGTCGACCCCTCAGCATCAGCACATGCATATATCTCCCCGACCCAGAAATGGTGACCGGCATTTACACTCTGCTCACCTCCACTGCCACGTGCTGTCTCATTCAAGTAAAGTCACTTGTATTATACAAATGACTAGACTTGATATGGTACATGGGTTGGTACAACATCAATAAAGTAAATACTGTAACATTATGCAAATGACTGTTACTTGCAAGAAACAGCAGCTGGCAGCAAGATACACAGAGGTTATGTATTAGCAGATGATCACCAGAGCTTTGACGATGATGACCAGTCGGGTCGATATGAAAGCATGCAATACTGTTCATAGATGCCCTCCCCCACTCCCTGAGATGAACAGCAGGCCACACATTCAGGATCATTGCTAGGGTCGCGACGGCCAGCTCTTAGACACCCTCCCCCACCCCTGAAATGAACAGCGGACCACAGCCCACACATTCAGGATCCTAGCGAGGGTTGCGAGGGCCAGCTCGTAGATGCCATCGCCCACCCCCTGAGATGAGCAGCAGACCACAGCCACACATTCAGGATCTTTGTGAGGGTCGTAAGTGCCAGCTCGTAGATGCCCACCTCAACCCCCGAGATGAACAGCAGACAACAGCCACACATTCAGGATCCTTGCGAGGGTCACGAGTGCCAGCTCATAGACACCCTTCCCCACTTCCCGAGATGAACAGCAGACCACAGCCCACACATTCAGGATCCTTGTGAGGGTCACAAGAACCAACTCATAGATGCCCTCCCCCACCCACTGAGACAAATAGAAGGCCGCAGCCCACACATTCAAGATCCTTGTGGGGGTCACGAAGGCCAGCTCATAGACGCCCTCCCTCATCCCCAGAGATGAACAGCAGGCCACAGCCACACATTCAGGATCCTAGTGAGGGTCGCGATGGCCAGCCCGTAGACACCTCCCCCATCCACTGAGATGAACAGCAGGCCACAGCCACACATTCAGGATCCTAGTGAGGGTCGCGATGGCCAGCCCGTAGACACTTCCCCCATCCCCCGAGATGAACAGCAGGCCACAGCCCACACATTCAGGATCCTTGCGAGGGTCGTGAGGGCCAGCTATTAGATGCCCTCCCCCAACCCCCGAGATGAACAGCAGGTATGGAACATGGAGCGCGGGCAGAGTAAGCCACAGGACTGTGGTGCAGTTTTGGAATGGTGTTTGCTTTGGCACCTTTTTTAATGTAAAAGATTCCTGTTGGCCCAGCAAAGGAGATAGTTTATTTTGTATTTATTTAGCCTGTGAAAACTGTACCTTAAGGGCCTTTAAAAGGGAAAGCTTTATGATACTAGTACCTTAAAGGAATTTTACTGTAATGCCTTAAGAGGAATTGTTTTAAAATATTCCCAATAGCTTAAAGGAATTTTATTGTAGTGCATTAAAAGGAATTGTTTTAAAAAGATATCCCGATAGCTTTAACTGGGGAAAAAAGAAAATAAAACAAATAAATACAAAGGATTTCTAATTTTACAGAATAAGTTGTAGCAGCTTCACAGACTTAAAGTAGCCTGCAATTTATGCTAATCTCCTGCCCCTGCATCACTGTATATACTGATCTCTCTTACCATTTTTCCACAGACCACAGCCCACACATTCAGGATCCTTGCTAGGGTCACGAGGGCCAGTTCGTAGACAGCCTCCCCCACTCCCTAAGATGAACAGCAGACCACAGGCCACACATTCAGGATCCTTGCGAGGGACGCGAGGTCCAGCTCGTAGACACCTCAGCCACCCCCTTAGATGAACAGCAGACCATAGCACACACATTCAAGATCCTTGCGAGGGTTGTGAGGGCCAGCCCGTAGACACCTCCCTCACCCCCTGAGATGAACAGCAGACCACAGCCCACACATTCAGGATCCTTGTGTGGGTCACAAGAGCTAGTTCATAGACACCCGCCCCCATCCCCCGAGATGAACAGCAGACTACTGCCCACACATTCCGGATCCTTGCGAGGGTCGCAAGGGCCAGCTCACAGATGCCCTCCCCCAACCCCCGAGATGAACAGCAGACCACAGCCACACATTCAGGATCCTTGCGAGGGTCGCGAGGGCCAGCTCGTAGATGCTCTTCCCCAACCCCAGAGATGAACAGCAGGTACGGAACACAGAGTATGGGCACAGTAAGCCACAGGACTGTGACGCAGTTTTGGACTGGTGTTTGCCCTGCTGACACTCCACGTCGGCTCACCACCAACCCACCACCACTCTTGGTCGACACACCCTTATAGGGATGAGGCAGCATGAAAAGAACCAATAGGGTTGAGGCTGAGTCTGAACTAATCCACCCACTTTACCATAAGCAGCTTATAACACCTCACCACTTGAGGCAGCATCGTCCTACATTCCCAACCATTGAGTTCCCTAACTGTAAACTTATATATTATGTCCTTTGGTCTCTGTTCCTTCTCTCTCTCCTTCATACTCTCCCCAAATAATCTCTCTCCTATATCACCAGAGACAGTTTCCCCATTGACCCTCAAATCCTGGCATCTACCCTGGCAGCAGCGCACCAACACTAGAATGTTTACCCTTTTCCTCACCTCGTTCATCCTTCTCAAGGGACACCCCAGCCCCTCTTCGGTGACTCACCCCCCTGGCACCCCTTTGATGCAACACTGGCTCCCACCTACTCTCATTGTCACAGTAACTCCACTGCACCCCCCCACTCTTCATCCACCTATCTCCTCTCAATACCACCCCCCATATCCCATTGCATTCCTCTCCTACCCCACCCTCATCTCCCTAGCCATCCCTTGCACAGGCAGCACATCAACTAAAAAACATCATGCCAACATCTGCAAGCAGAGAGTACTGACCCTACTCAGAATCTTCACCCTACTACTACTTATGTCAGGCAATGTTCACCCTCACCCAAGCCCCCTTTCAGCCAATCCTGTCACCTCATGCCATGGGCTAAGTATAGCTGCGATGAATATCTGCAGCTTACCCCAAAACATAGCACAGCTACAATGCTGGATGCAGTTGCATCAACCAGTTGTGCTAGCCCTTACTGAGACCTGGCTGTCGAAGAAGGTCCCAGACTCTGCTGTCGCACTTCTTGGCCTCACCCCTTATAGAGCCGACAGGCTTGGCAAACAGGGAGGGGTGTGTGCTTTCTACATCCGAGACTTGCTATTATGCCAAAGCCTACCAACACCTTCCCTGAACCATGGGACACAGGCTATGACACTAAAACTCACACCTGACCCTACCAGAGCCCCTGTAACCATTACGGTGGTGTACATCCTACCACGTAACCAAGCCTCAGCTTTGCAATCTCTGACCGACTACATCTCCAGCTTCCCACTCAAAACAGAGCACATTATCTTGGGGGATTTTAATGTGAACTGGTTATCAACCTCGCCTCCCCAATAAAAGACACCCTCTCAGCACTAGATCTAACCCAATTAGTTGACCAGCCAACCAGCGTTAATCCCAGAAATGGTTTTGGCACCCTAATCAACCTCCTACTCATGAATTGACCTAACAGAATCTCAGGCCTAACTGTACTCCCAGACTCATTAAGCGATCACTCTCCCATCCTCTTCACTTCGTCATGCCAACGGTGACTACCCCAACCAAGCAGTTTTACCCGGCGCCATTTTCAACCTGGTGACCTCACTAAACTAAGGCAATATCTGGCCCAGTGTGATTGGTCACCCATCAGACGTGCCACTTCCATAGATGTAGCCCTTGAATACTTCACCCACACATTCAACAAAGCGTGTGATACATTTTCCCTGCTCACAAAGGTTCAAACCAAAAAATGAAATTCCCTGAATCACACCAGCACTGATCCAGCAAATAAAGAACCATGATAACCTCTGGTACAAAGCAGTTGCCTCTGGTGTGCAGGCTATATAATGGCTCACAACAAGTGTACCTGTGCAATTAGAATGGCCAAATCTAGCTACTACAAATCCACCCTGACCTCATCCTGGGGGAACGCTAGGTTGTTCTTGGACAACCTAAAGGAAATGAATGGAAAATCCAGGATGCCTCCTCCCACCCAGCTAACTGTCAACAATAACATCACCTCGGACCCACTCACAATCGCCAGCAGCCGAAATGCAGCATTTTCGGACCTAAGCACAGCTCTCCCTAACAACTTCTTTGACCACACACCTATGACTGCAGAACCCAGCAATACCTACCCTTCCTTCTACCTCAGGATTATTACTATGAGCGAAGCAAGTTCTTACCTTAAAAAAGCCCTAGGGGGCTCAAACTACTGCAAAGACTCATTCGACATGAAAATCCTTAATTTGGTACTGGACTCTGTGCTCCCCCCTCTAACAAATATCCTTAACCTCTCCCTATGCCTAGGCAGTTTCCAGCCGACTGGAAGGTGGCCACCATCACACCAATACTAAAGAGTGGAGACCCCACATTACCCAATAATTACAGGCCCATCTCCATACTCCTCTCCTCTCCTCTTGAAAACCCTGGAAAAAATCATTGCCACACAACTCACAGACTACCTGCTTGTGCATGGCATCCTATGTAGGGAACAGCATGGTTTTAGAGCCAGTCACAGCACAACTACTGCCCTCATAGAGTTCTCCAACTCGCTGCACAATGCCCTTGATAAGAAGCTGCTAGCGGGAGCCGTATTCATAGACCTGTCAAAAGCATTCGACACAGTCTCCCACACCCTGCTCCTAAATACTATCCGCTGCACCGGCCTGTCCCCCTGGACCCATAGCTTGGTTCACAAGCTACCTCATAGATAGGTCCCAATGTGTGAAGATAAACAGCACCCTCTCACCCACCCTATCAGTCCGCTCGGGGGTTCCCCAGGGCTCCATCCTTGGCTCACGGCTATTCAGCATCTTCCTGAATACCCTGCCTAAATGATGTCCATGTAACCTTCTACGCTATGCAGATGATGCGATAATGTATACCTCCCACTCGGATCCCACAATTCTTCAGTCCTCCCAACAACTTGCCTTCAACCACATTGAAAACTGGTTCACTGACCACAGGCTCATGGTCAATATAAAAAAGACTAAAACAATGATCTTTCCCATCGCCAGAATAAGGACTACAATGCCCAACTTACAATCATTTCCAAAACCCACCTCCCACTGGATGAGTTCCACACATATAAATATCTAGGCATTACCTTCGATCCTAATCTATCATTCCACCCACATATTAGTAATCTTTCCTCTACCAAAAATACACACACAGGTCTACTGTCTCAGCACAAAGTCTGCCTACTGCCAGAGGCACTACACATTGCCATTACCTCCTCCTTTCTCTCCCTTGTAGACTACGGGCTAGCTATCTACTTGGCCACTGACCACACTGCACTAAATAAAATCCACCTTGCCATTAATAAAGCCTGTAGGCTCCTTGCTGGAGTGGATAAGTGTACCCACAGCTGTACCCTGTATGAGCTAACAAAAATCCTCACCCTAGATGAAAGAGCATGTTGTTAAACATGTCTGCTTACTAAGAAAATCCAACTAGGCCTTACTCACACTAGAGTCGCAGCCTCCTTCCATGCTGCACATACCTCAGCAAACACCTGCACGGCAGATTAATTAACATGGGCTGTTCCCAGGGTCACAACCACCCTTGCACAATGGTCTTTTTCCTACAGAGCACCATCCTGGTACTATGAGCTCCTCTGGGCCATCACCTCTATCTCCAGATTAGGCTCCTTCAAAACAGCCCTATAAAAATCACATAATCTCCACCCGTTGCTGCCATTGTTCCTAATAAGTAAAGGAATCTGCCTATGGACGGCGAGATTCTGGGTTAATAGATAAACTTATCACACTGTTGCTACTGTGTGTTAATGACAATGTTGGTATCCCGACTGCATGCACCACCTGCTAGCATATAGGCCTTACCTTAATATTGATTGTACTGTTCACTGACATTCACAAGCTCCACTCAGGACTTGTATAGCTACCCTGCTGTATGGGTCTAACAGTACTGCTCATACCCTGTTGTTATCTTGTCTCCTTCTCCACTGTTATACTGTATACTTGATATATATATTGCCTATACCCCATTGTTACTTTCCTTCCCTACTCTTACTGTAATATTGTATTATGATTATTTATTTATTTATTTATTTTATTAGGGCATCGGTTTACAGACCTTTGAGTCATAGACTCATTTACAAAGATACCTCGTCAAGAGAGCAATACATCACAGCAAACAAACAGCACAGTACATAATGCTTAGATTAAGAAAGCAACCAGTGTTACAGACATTCACTGGTGGTACATGCTTGGTAATAGGTAGATCACAGTAGTCATAGTATAGGTACACGAGTACCACGTCAGACAGCAACCAGAGATATTTTATTACATTAGTCAGCAGAAGTTGCATGAGACCACAGGTATATAAAGCAAAAGTAGACAGGGCAGACCCAGCATAGGGGTGAGGGTGAGGGACAGGTGGGGGATTATGTGCAGTTGCAGCAGCAAGTGCTTGTCAGATGGCTTCTGAGGGTGACCTTGAAAGGACCAAGCTTAGTGGAGTCAGCAATATTAGCTGGAGGAATTGAACCAGGAGGGAGCACGATAGCAAAAGGATCTCTGGGTCATAGAGGTCCTTACCCTGGGGACGGTAAGGGAGGTTTTGATAGTGCTGTGGGTAGAGACTGAGGGGGAGGCATGCTGCAGGGAGGTGGCGACCCCAGTGGGGGAGAGCCCTAGCAGGGTCTTTTTTACAAGAAGGCAGGTTTGGAAGCGGAGCCTTTCTTCAAGGTTGAGCAAGTTGGTGGTGGAGTACAGCAGGCACATATGGGTGCGCCTAGGGGCCCCTAGCATTAGCCTGCAGACCTTGTTTGTAGAGAGCTGGATTCTTGCAAGTGCAGCGTTCTCAGCTGCAGCATAGATGGGCAGTCCATAGTCAATAAACGACAGGACAAAGGAGGTGATTGCCAATCTAAGGTCCTCTTGTGGTAGGCAGTCCCTATGGCGGTATAACAGTCCAATCCTGACATTGGGGGCAGCAGAAAGGGCATTGATATGGGAATGGAAGGAGAGTGCTGAATCAAAGGTAATGCCCAGATACTTGTAGGAGGAAGCCTGCTCAATGGGGTTTAGTGTGCTAGGCAGTATCACGAGAGGAGTACCACAGACTTTGCTTTGGCCATGCGAGAAGAGCATAGCTTTGGTATTTTTTAGGTTCAGGACTAGCCTTCGTGATGTGAACCAAAGCTCAGCTTTATCAAAAATTTGTTGGAGGGTGGCCTGGAGTGTGTTGGGGATGGGGTCAGTGGCGAAGAGCACAGCGTCATCTGTGTAGAGGAGGATCTTACTTGGGCAGGCCAAGGGGAGGAAGCTGAGGTAGAGACTGAAGATGAGAGGGCCTAAAATGTAGCCTTGGGGAACCCCAGAGTGGACAGATCGTGTGCCAGATAGGGTGCTATTGATTTTTACACACTGAGTTCTGGCAGAGAGGTAGCTGGTGAACCATGCAAGGGGGCCGGGGGAGAAACTGAGGTATCTGAGGGAGTCAAGCAGGAGAGGATGGCAAACCATGTCAAAGGCCTTGGAGAGGTCAATGAATACAGCACTGGCAGGACTTCCAGCATCAAGAGCAGAGTGTAGGAAGTTGAAGAATTCAAGTAGCGCAGTAGTGGTGCTGTGACCTACACGAAAGCCATGCTGTTCAGTGCACAGGATATTGTGCATGGCCAAGTAGTCAGCAAGCTGGTTGATAACTACTTTTTCGAGGGCCTTAGAGAGTGGGGGGAGGATGGAGATAAGTCGATAGTTACCCGGGGTTGCTCGATCGTGACTCTTTAGGATGAGAGTGATGACAGCAGTTTTCCATGTGCTGGGGAACTGCCCCAGGCATAGAGAGCAGTTGAGCAGCCTGGTAAGTGGGACCAGAATAGCATCCAATGTCAGATGAAGTAGCCTAGTGTCCAGCAGGTTGGTACTGGGGTTGTTACTACTAACAGCTTTTTGCAGAAGGGGTCTAGCCTCCAACAGGGAGATGGTATGTAAATAGAAAGGAGGTCTCTGGAGAGTGGGCAGGGGTGCTGCTGGGTAGGGGTCAAAGAAGTTACTGGGAAGGACTAAACTAAGGTCTGAGAAAGTGTGGTTTAGGCAGTCTGCAATGCCAAGGGTGTCAGAGCAGACAGTTCCATTAAAGGAGAGTTAAGAGAGGGATGGGGAGTGGGATTTCCCATTCAGCTCCTTTACATTATCCCAAAAGTTTCTAGCCGACCCCTAGGAGGAGACAAGAGCGGATTGGTAGTACTGGGCTTTGGCCTGTCGAATGGCCCAAGTATATTTATTGTGCTCAGCGTTGTACACTTGCCTATCAGCTGGCTTGCCAGATTCCATGGCAATGTGCCATAGGTTGTCTCTCATTTTAGTTTGTGAAGGAGGGAGGGGTAACCCAGGGCATGTTTTGCTTTTTGGTGCGATTTCTAATGAAGGGGGCATATAGGTCACAGGCAGTGTTAAAAATGCGAGTGAAAAAATCCAATACCTCTTCTATGGATGGTGTAAGCCTCATTGGGGACCAATCCAGTTGTGAGAGGTACAGTTTAAGGTGATGCAGGCCACCTGGGAGTAGACGACGTCACTGGGTGGTTTGTGGTGCAGGTTTGCTGTTGATGGCGGACCAAGAGAATACGACCGGTGAGCATCACTAAATGAGTTGGAAAGTACACTAATATCGAGTACCCTCTGGGGGCAGTTGGTAACAGTGATATCCAGGAGGGTGCTGGAGCCAGTAGAGGGGTTGAATTTAGTTGGGGTGGTGACAAGCTGGGACATGTCAAGGGTGGCAAAGATATCTCTGGTTTGGGATGCTGCAGCAGAGAGCCAGTTGATATTCAGGTCACCAACAATTATCTGGGCCATTTTGGGTGGTAGACCAGAGAGGTAGTGAGTAAGTGCCTGAATGGCGAGGTCTTGCTTTCTGGAGGGAATATAGGCAACGGTGAGAAAGAGTGGGCCTTTACCAGGGTTGGGGGAGATTTTTAGTGTTAGGGCTTGTGTCTCATTATCAAGCTTGGGTGGGGATGTGCATGTCCAAGGAGGGAGTCACGCATATAGACAGCACAACCACCTCCGCATTTACCCACCCGATCTTCCCTGAAAAGGGTGTAACCAGGGAGGGAGTCGAAGGAGCCGGGGGTGGATTTGGATAACCAGGTTTCAACGAGTGCGACAATCTCTGGTTGGTGCTGAGTAACCCAGCATTGGAATGCAGCAGCCTTCTTAAGGAGGCTGCAGATATTCATAGAAGCTATGTGGAGTCCTTGAGCCTGGGCAGGCTTGTTCATAATGTTGGGCACGGGGCTAGGGTTTGGATGAATGTTACCTGATAGAAGCAACAGGAGGGTGATTAGGTGCACCAAAGCGTGGTAGTGATTGTGGCATCTCCCTTTGCGACTGGACACAGGGTTGGGTGCTGGGGTGCAAGGGGTGGGTAGAGTATGAAGGGTGGGAAAGGCATTGAGGAGAAGAAACCAAGGTATGAGTGGGAAGTAAGAAGTAGCAGGGGTGGAAGTGTGGTGGGGTACCAAGGGGGAGGTGATCAAGTGTCGGGGGAATCTGGTAGAGGTGTTGCAGATAAGAGGGGGGTACTATGCATAAAGGGTTATGGTCCTAAATAAGGTGGGGCTGGTGTAGAAAGGAGGAGGAGGACCAGAATCAGGGTCAATGCACTTGATCCCAGATGCATTGAGAACGATAACTTATTTGGGCACGAGAGAGGATCACCCCTTTAAGAAGTTACAGAAAGGAGAGCCCCTTTAAGGAGTTGCTGTAGCTAACTAGTGTGAGGCCTCAGGGGGCAGGGATTACTGGGGAAGTGTACTTAATAAAGGAGGGAGATGGGGAAGGAGGGAGGGGAGGAGAGGAAGGGGGGGTGAAAAAATTCTCCAGAGAGCAGTACAGCAAGGCAGTGGTCCAGCTGTGTTTTCAAAAAGGTGCCTTGTATGCTTTCTTTCTCAATGGGGATCTGCAGCATCCAATCGGGAAGCAAGCCACAGTCCCCAGGAGCCAATCCAGTTATGGGGATTGAAGCCTCACAGCTCCGAGCTAGGAGCTGACCAAATGTACCTGCTTTCCTTGGTCAGGGGGTGGCGGGCTGGATGCAGAGGTCCTGCTGCCAGCAGGTAGCAGTTCCAGGGCCACACTTATTGTTATGTATTGTACCTGACGTGGAGCTTTTGGAAATGAATCCCTGACTCAGAGGTTGTAATCCGATATTCTAAATAAATAAAAATAAAAATACTGTGATGGCATGTTGAAGGGGATGCTCAGGCCACTCAGGCTACTAATTTGTTGTTTTTGCTGATTTTTCTTGATATGCTGGCATTTCAAGTTTGACTTTAGAATAAGATGCTATGCTGCAGAGCTTGCTTATAAACTATCTTTGGAGTGAGAGCTGCAACCTATATTTTTAGCATTTAGTTGTCCTAGGAAGTGGCAAGATATATGGGACGCCCTTTCAACAGCTGTGTCTTTTTATAGCTCATGTGGGTGAGAATTGTTTCCTGTTTCTACATGTTTTGGAATATAAAAAAATTACCGTGGGCATTACTGAATAACTTGTAGATTCAATGTTACTTATGTTTTCGCTAGGTGCTGACTTCAACACTGGCAGTTTTTCTGCTTGTGTGACTTTTTTTGGGGGGTACATGTGATACACTGAGGTAGGTGCACAATACATGTGTTTAGAGCCCCCTTGTTCTGTGGCACAGAAGCACTGTATTGGCTCTTCTTCTCCCTCTTACTGTAATCTTAAGCAACTTCTCAGGAATCCTTTTGCTCCCTCCTGCTCTTGCTTCTGCTCCTAATACCTCTCTGCTTACCCACTTTATTTGGGCTGTTCTGTCACCAGTCTAACTGATCAGTTTTGACCCTCATAATTGTTAATCGTTGCTATGTGTTTGCACTATTGCTCAGCTTGTATTGCTTGGCTGTTCTGCAGTTAGCCTTTTGAACTGTATTCTCTCTCTAACCTTCTCTTGGCACACCTGAAATCAGTCTTGGCTCATTGTACCCTTCCAGGTCACCAATATGTAAATAAATACAAAAATGATCCTCTTTCAGTTTGTCTCATCCTTTCTCACAAAATATCTAAAACTCAAACTTTTTTTTTGTGCTTTATTTCTTCATACTCCCATGTTCCCTAGGCTGGCCACTCCTTCAGGCTGCCTACGTCCCACCCCAGCCCACCATCTGGTACCGTCACCATCTGCTGTCCCCCGAGCTGTGGCACACAGCTGACCCAACATATCCCTTTGTGGGGGCTTTAGCAGGAGAGGAGAGATTTTGCTGAAAGGCATTGCTTACAACACTGGGGCACACACACAGTGGAAGGGATCAACAAGGACACTTTTTGGGCTACGTGGATAGCAGGTAGACTGGTTGCCATAATTCAGTAAGCCTACCTTATTTGGCATCTTTAGTTTTCTCCTCTCCTGCCCACCATGAGGATGCACACACATAGTGTCCATGGCAAGATGCACCATCAGCACATGGTCTCCCAGGCCACTAAGTGTGCTGCTACAATGGGCCCACAGGAGTCACTCAAGAGCAATGCAGGCTCATGCCCACTGGTCCACCCCTGGTGAGGTGAGTATCCAAAGGACACTCTGATCCCTCCTCGCTGGCCTCAGCTCCTGTCTCCCCCAGCTCGACATGAACCCAGGTGGCCAGTGTGCTGAATGAACCTCTATCACTCTGCACCATGGAGCCAGCTTTAAAACTCAAAATTTAAATACAGTACCTTTTCAGGATTGCTTGAGCCTCCCTTGGAAGAGGTTGGGTTCTCCCCGGGGAGACTGGTTTCACCATTTCATCTGAAAGTACTAAATAGAAATGGGAAAAAAACGTCATGTGGATTGCAAATATAATACTTTCAAATATGTTAACAGCATGTCAATAACAAACAGAAAACACCAGCAAAGGTTGACTTAAATTACTTATTGTTAATATACTTTTAAACAGTCCCTGATAAGAAGTGGATAACTTTGACAAAAATGAGAGTTAGACACAAGTCAGTTTATAATCCATATATCCTGCTCCTTCTGGTCAGTCTTTCTCTGCTATTCACCCCCAGCCCTTCTTCCTACATACAGGACTTATCCCACCTGTGATGCTTTCATGGCTGCAGCATTATCCTGTCAACAGGAATGCTTTTTCACACATTACTTTCCTTGAGTCAGCGCTAGTGGCTTTCAGTGGCGCACATGTAGACTGTGAAGATGGTACAAGCTTTCAGCGCCTGCTACTGACTTCCAGTTCTTGTGACTGCTTCTCTGCCACCTGCCCTCCACTAGGTGACAGCCAAGCACTGGTACACACTGCACCCCTGAACACCGAAGGAGGAAATCTGTCAATGGATGCCAAATCACCCCCGGCCCTTGAGCGACCCTGGTTCATTCCCAGACCTGTGTCACTAGTGTGGTGGGAGGTGACACATCTAGCATCTCAGCCCTCCATGCCACTGGCCCCACTACAAGTTTACTGTAACTCACATTTCCTTAGACAATATTGTTTGTGACTGGGGGAGGGGAGCTGAACCTGTGACCCTCTGTTTAACAGTTATGTGCTTTTACCCTCTGCACTATTCAGTCAGAACTCTAGTTTGACCAATTCTTTCCCCCTTTTTCTTTATTATTGAGAGAAGTGACATAAAAACAAGATTACTGTTCCTTGGACTTTATTTGCTTTTGCTGCTTGTCTACACATGACATCATCATGCCCTGTTTATGACAACATAACTATCTCCACAACAACAGATGATGATGTTATGAAGAAAACTGTGACGGCAGAAGTAGACAAGCAGACAGAGCAACTATAGCAGAGATCCTGTTTCCATGCAAATGTCCTTAGCAATAAAGAAATAAGGGTGACAATTACAGAAAAAGCATAAAATACAAGTTAACTTGTTTCTTGATATCATGTTTTTCTAGGTTATTCCAACAAATGACTGGAATAGGGCAGACGTGGTGCCACTGGACAAGGGGGCAGTCAGTAAGTATTGGAAAATTATCACCCGGTCACTTCAGCCTCACTTCAGTAGTGGGCAAGGTGATGGAAACACTAATAAAAGAAAGGGTGGTAGAGTAGCTGGTGGACAGCGGCCTGCAGGATGATAGGCAGCATGGCTCCACAAAGGGGAAGTCATGTCAAATGAACTTAATACAGTTCTTCAATTGGGTGATGCAGGAGGTTGATCAGGGAAGGGTGGTGGGCATAGCCTATCTGGACTTCAGTAAGGCCTTCAACACCATCCCTCACAGAAGACAAATAAATAAGCTGGAAAGCTTAGGGGTGGGACAGAAAATAACTAGGTGGGTGGAAAACTGGTTGAGAGGCAGAGGCCAGAGTGTGGTGGTAAACGGAGTACACTACAGGGAGAGGAGGAGGAGGAGGAGGAGGATGAGTGGGGTGCACAGGGGTCAGTAATGGGATATTTCCTTTATTTTTTAATATTGCTTTTTTTTTCATTTTTCTGTTTTTCTTTCTCATACACCCTCCTCCTCCTGGTGGCATGAATGTGCATGTGCATGTCATGTCTCCGCACTTTTGAGTCTCCCAGTCTCCAGTGCTGCCTTCCAGTTTCCGCTAGTGGGCAGCCAAGGAGCAGGGTGACAACCCTCCCCTCCTTGGACAAGAAAGCAGTCCATCAGACACTTGATCCTCTCTCTCCTCTGACAACCCCCAGCAACCCAAGGTTGCTCTCAACCTAGGGTCACCACTCTGGCATGAGTTGTAGTGTCCGGTGCCTCAATACCACCAGGCCAACCCGGAACCTCTCCTTTTTAATATCTATATCAGTGATATAGCAGATGGGCTGGAGGGGAGGGTGTGCCTATTTGCAGACAATTGAAGATCTGCAATAGAGTGGACACTCCAGGGGGGGTAGAGGTCATGAGGCAGGACCTGAAGATTCCGGAAGGGAGGTCAGAACTTGGCAGCTAAATTTCAACACCAAAAAGTGTGCTGTGATGCACATGGGGTGTAAAAACCCATAAGCCACTTACACTCTGGGAGGGAGAAAATTCAGACAACCAAGCAAGAAAGGGATCTGTGGATAATGATATCGAGCAACCTAAATGTATGTAACCAATGCAGCAAAGAGGTGTGGAAGGCAAATGGAATGTTGGCATGCATTGGGAAGGGCATAACCAGCAGAAGGAGGGAGGTAATCATGCCTCTTTATAAAACCATGATAAGGTCACACCTAGGGTACAGAGTCCAGTTCTGGAGACCACATCTACAGAAGGACATTGATAAGATAGACAGGGTACAGCAAAGAGCAACCAAGATGGTGTATGGCATGCAGGAGAAGCCATACAAGCAGAGGTGGAGGGAATTGGATCTATACCCACTGGAGATTAGAACAGTGAGGAGGGATATGATTGAAACTTTTAAGAACGTAGAAGAGATCAACAAGGTGTAGAGAGCACTCACCAGACTAATCACGTGACCAATCTTTGCCACTCACCAAGTGCTCTGGGTTCATTCTAGGTAGATGAAAAGAGGTTGCAAGGAGAGCCATATGACAACTTCAAATGCAACAAACAGCTTATTCTGGGATAACAGCAGGGGGTTAACTGCTACAGAGTTCAATAACAGGCACACTGGAGGCACTCTACTTGTAGAATCACTATGAATTTTAGAAAAGACTGTCACTGTACCTACTTTCACTGTATTGTTACTCTACAACTCAGTTACTCTATACCTCTATTACTCTATCACCCTGGCCTGGGGTTGTTACAGTACATTTGGGTTAACCCTCATTTCAGCTGTGAAGAGGTAATGTGGAGATAAAAGGATACTTAGGGGCAAGACTTCCAGGAATGACTGGACAGCACAGGGGCAAAGCACATGCTAGATCAAGGACTCAAAGGCAACTGCCTAAGAACTGGGAATCAGCACAGGATGATTCTCATCCCCAAGGAAGAGACACGTGGCCCAGTATAGGTCATAACAGATGGCCTGGCCAAATGCACTTGAAAGAAGCATGGTTGAAGAGGAAGAAAAATGGACTACAGGTCATTCCAGACCACCAGACAGGAAGCATGAGGACTTGCTTGATCAGTGGAAGGTCATAGCAGACCGCTGATCATTTGGAGAGATGAATGGTGGGTTTGTCCATAGGACTACCTGGGAATTGGTGAAAGATCTGGTCGGACCGCTGACTATAATGATCAGAACCAAGGCATCTGGCAGTTTTTGCTGTCTTGCAGCTCTCTTCATCTTGCAGCTTTCATTGTCTGGCAGCTTTCATTGTTTTGCAGCTTTCTTTATCCCAGGAGCAACAGGAATTTCACCCTTCGATTAGTCAGAGCCCTAACTATTGAGCCGGCATGGTTCCTAAGCTGACTTGACTTTTCTTTATCAGGGTCGGGACATAGCAAAGAAAGTCAGACAGATTGGGTCTGGCCTGACTATTGGCTAATTCTAGCTCTTCAGCCATCAATGGGTTAATCTTAGATAATATAGCAGTCTGTTCACAGCCACAATGGAGGGAGCATAGCTTGGTAGCCAGAATGCCAGAGTCAATAGCAACAGGTTACTACACGTAGCGGAACTTAATTTGGGGCAATTGCAAGGCAGTTCGGGCAATTGCAGGGCACCAGATACTGTTCAGGGCAATTGTAAGGCAGTTCAGGCAATTGCGGGGCACCAGACACTGTTTAGGGCAATTGCAAGGCATTTCGGACAATATATCCATACCTAGCTAAGCACCCTCCATTGTGGCTGTGAGCAGACTGCTGCATTATCCAGGATTAACCCAGGGGTGGCTGAAGAGCTAGAATTAGCTGATAGTCAGTCCAGGCTTCTAGGGATGACTGGACCACAAAGGGGCCAAGCACAAGCTGGGTCAAGGACTCAAAAGCAACTGCCTAAGGAGCAGGGATCTGCAGAGGATGATTCTCATCCCCTAGGAACAGACTTATGGCATGGCCCAGTATAGGTCATAACAGACTGCCAGGCCAAATGCACTTGAAAGTAGAGTGGTTGATGAGGAAAAACAATGGATGCCTGGTAGAGGTCATCCCAGATCACCAGGCAGAAAGCATGAAGACTTGCTTGGTCAGTGGAAGGTTGTTGCAGATCGCTGGTCACTTGGAGAGATGGATGGTGGGTTTGTCCATAGCATTATCCTGGCATCGGTGAAAGGTCAGGTCAGACCGCCAGCTATGGGTATCAGAACCTTAGGATCTGGGACAAAGGCGCCAGGCAGTATTCATCATCTTGCAGCTCTCATTGTCTTGCAGCTTTTGTCATCTTGCAGTTTTTGTCATTTTGCAGCTTTCTTCATTCCAGGAACAATAGGAATCCCACCCTTCAATTAGTCGGAACCCTAACTATTGAGCCGGCATGGCTGCTAAGCTGACATGACTTTTCCTTATTTACCAATTTTTTTACCAATTATTTTACCAGGTGAGACATACTAAGCTGAAAGCTTGTTTGCAGGTGCAACCTGGGAGCATGAGGAAGTTAAGTGACTTGCTCAGGGTCACACAGTATGCACCTAGGGGGCTGTGGGATTCAAACCCAGGTCTCCAGATTTGCAGCTCAGAGCCTTAACCCACTGCGCCATACTGCCTCATCAGGGTCTGGACATAGCAATGAAGGTCAGACAGATTGGGCCTGGCCTAACTATTGGCTAATTCTAGCTCTTCAGTCACCCCTGGGTTAATCCTGGATAATGCAGCAGTCTGTTCACAGCCACAATGGAGGGTGCATAGCTTAGTAGCCAGGGTGCTAGCGTCAATAACAACAGGTTACTACAAGTAGTAGAGCTTAATTCAGGGCAATTGCAAAGCAGTTTTGGCCACTGCAAGGTACCAGACACTGTTCAGGGCAAATGTAAGGCAGTTCAGGCAATTGCAGGGCACCAGGAGCACGAGGCACTGTTCAGAGCAATTGCAAAGTATTTCAGGCCATTGTGGGGTACCAGACACTGTTCGGTCAATTGCGAGGCAGTTTGAGCAAGTGCATGGCACCAGACACTCTTTGGGACAAATGCAAGGCAGTTCAGGCAATCGTGGGGCACCAAGAGCACCAGGCACTGTTCAGGGCAATTGCAAGGCAGTTCGGGCAATTACAGGACACCAGACACTGTTCAAGGCAATTGCAAGGCAGTTCTGGCATTTGTGGGGCATGAGAAGCACCAGGCATTGCTCAGGGCAATGTTATAAAATGTCACAGGTTCAATAGTAGTGGTCAACTGCACAGTCTCTGAATGTCCAGACCACACCACAGCAAATAAACAGGTACTTTGTTCTTCTGGGTTAAAACTTCTGACTTTCAGTGGACATAACTACCATGGGGTCCCTCTAACTGAATCAGGCTCCTTGTCACTGTGGGCACATTGACAGTTGGGAATGGGCTCACTTAAAATACTACGGCCCAAATGACTGACTAGGCCCTTTGACCACCCATGGGCCTAAACGACTATTGGGCCCCTCCTTACACCTGTGGGCCTATGCTTGGCTAGGCCCCCTTCAAGTCTTTGGGCCCATGTTTGGCTGAGCCCCTTTAAATACTTATTTGAGCCTTGCTTGCCTCTTTAAATATGCTGGGCCTATATTGCCCCTTTAAATATCCCTCCAGAGACCTATGCAGGGCCTGTACATCATCTCCCTCTGGCTCTGCCGCCCTCATAAATATTTATATTATTTCCCCCTCTTTTGGGCCTATATACCTGGCCCCTCCCCAGGGCTTTGCTCTGCCCACGATAAATATTAAATTTTTTATATATGACCCTCTGGTCGGTCCCTCCCTCAGCTGTCATCCAATTTTCCCTGGTGCCTTGCACCTGAAAAATGCAAATAAAGATTTTAATTTGATTCTTGTGGTCATCTCTTTGCCTTAGTGCTGCCGCCAACTCACCAGCATAGCCTGGGGTGAAGAAGGCTGAATTGGGAGGCTGGGAGGTGTTGGCAGTGGGAGGGATTCAGGCAGGCAGACAGGCAGAAAGGCGGATGGCTGGGGACCTCACGGGTCTTCAGGACACCCAATGGCTGCAGTCTCTCCCTCTCTCAGGATGCGGCTCTTCCTATGCTGCTGACAAGGGACCGTACACTTTATTTTAAAATAAAAAGAAAAAAATTGTGGCAGAAAAGGACTGGAACAGGACTGCCACACAGAAACAATGGACCCACCTCACAGACTGGACAAGATGGCTACCAGGAGGGATGAGAGTGGGGTCTCAGGTAAGCCTTTTTTCTGACTTTAAATCCACGTCCTTTCTCTTCCTCACTGATCTGTCAATGACCAGATGACAATCTTCAGGGTTGCCTAAGAGCATACCCCAAAGGCTCTTCAATGCCCTAAGCACAGCGGCAACTCCCGTTCACTTTACTGGACACGGCTCAACTCCTTCAACCAGCCAGCATTCAGGACACGTGTCCCTGGCAATGCTGGCCAGTCCCCAACGGGCCAGCATGAGCTGGACTTTGTAAAATGCTCCACTGGCTCACGCTGCTTTTCAGGGGGTGGTCCAGAACAGAGCGCAGGCAACCAGGGGAAGCAATGTAAACTTTATTTATTTATTTTTTCCTGCCCTCTTCTGGTAAGGGGGGGGCACACTACACACAGGGGCCCCTCTGTTTCCCGTTGCCACATACTCTGCCCTGGGGACCATAAAGGGGCACCTTTACTTCATTTATTCATGTCTGTTGTGCCCCCAGCTTTGAAGCACTACACAAGGTGAAGGGAAGCTTATTTAAAAGGAAGGAGCGGGCTATAACTAGAGGGCAAAGTCTAAGATTAGAAGGAGGAAGATATAAAGGTAATGTGAGGGGACGTTTCTTCACAGAGAGGGTGGTGAAGGCCTGGAATAAGCTACTATAGGAGGTGGTGGGGGCTGAAATGGTGGAGGGATTTAAGAGGGCAGAGGACAGGCACATGAGGTTGGTAGGCAGGAGTAGGGGGAAGGCCAGGGATAAAGGTAATGACTGAAGGGGGGGAAGAGGGCAGACTTGATGGGCCATTATGGTCATTTTCTGCCATCAGATTTCTATGATTCTATAATTCTATGAATATCAGGGACTCTTTAAAGCTCTGTTACACTGCAAACAAACATTTGGCGGTGACAAATGCTTGTTTAACAAAGGGACTATGCTGGGGGGGGGCATAACTCTAGCAAGGTTTTATAGTATTGCCCAGAAATGTTTAAGGATATAGTGGGAAACTCATGACCCCCTCAGGATGAAATATTAACTAACAGTAATTCAATTTCCTGAATACAAGCCAATTGTTCATCTCTAGGGACCAGAATTTTCCCACAGTATCCCTCAGCTGTGGTCACTGGGACATATGACTGAAATATGGTACCATGCTCTGCTATAAGCAACACATATGGCTGAGATATGTGCATCCTGAGCATCCTTTTGATAGAGACATCCACAGATGTACTAACAACCCTCCCCAGCCATTAGACCATCCCAGACCCCTGTCACACTAGTGCCCATACATCTGAATGGCCTGTCTAGCCTGGGGCATGGAAGGGCTATGTCAGAGATAGGGCTGGTGGAGGGTAACATGTAGTAAGGCAATTGCACCATGCCAGCCCAGTGTCAGTGTGGATGACAGTACACCAGCCAGAGGGCTGCCATAGCAAGGATGACCCCTCACCCCAGTACTATGGCCCTTGGTGAGCCACAAAGCCATGGCTCCCAGATCCTATCCATGCCACTGTGACAAGGGTTAGGATGCTGATTGCAGTGCATTTGTTTTATTTAATTATTTTGTGGCCTTTTCTATCCCATGATGATCTCCTGCTCCCATGCAGACCAGAGGATCCACTACTAGACCAGTCAGGGCTATAATTGTAAGTCCTGTATCCAGTCCACAGCTGACCCCCCTGGTGGGCTCCTCTCCTTCTGTGAAGGTACATGCTGAGATAAAAATGACACCCCCTGGAAGGCTTATAGCCAAGGTGCTAGGGGCTTACACAGGTGGAAAATAAGTTACAACATTAGTTGTTAATTTTGCTGTGTTGTGGTTCTTGAAGAGCTTTTGCTTGGAAAATGTGTGTGTATTCAGGGCTGGCCGCCCCCTTAGCAAACCACCTCATCTCAAGGTGCAGGGAGTCTTTATGAGATAGAAATGAACGTTAAAGATCTGGCCCATTTAATTCCTATTTGTTACTCCAAACCATTAATTAATAGGACAGTAGTCTGTTTTGAGCCTAATATTCATGTTACTGATTTAAAGTTTTCCTAAATTTGCCTACATTAGCACCAGAATTGGAAAATTGTCTAAGATAATTTGAGAATTTAGCATCTCTGAATTAATGTTCTACATTAGTTTCTCAGTCTCCAAAAGCAAGTCCAAGCAGTTTCATTGTTTGTAGACCCAGTGGTTTTCCATGCTATGTTTTTTTTTTTTTCTGATCAAATCAGGCAAGGATAGTGACAACTAAGGGTTAATACTAGGCAAAGTAATTTTTATTTCTACAGTATCTTATATAGAGGTCTCTGGATCCTTCACAGAGAACAAAGTATACAAGGACAAATAAATTCACAGGCCCAGATATTCAAACTGTGCCAGGCTGTGGCGCAAGCTTGGGCGCAGCTCAACTTGGCTGTGCAGGGGTGTGGACTGGGCGATATTCAATGGACCTGCGCCATGGCTTAGCAGCATTGAATATGGCACCCTGGCCACCCCTAGTGTGCGTGGCGCAGTGGCACTGAGCCAGCGCAAGTGGCCAGAGTGAAGCATGGAGATGCGCTAGCCAAGTTTCATTGTTCCATGCACAGCAACCGTGATAGTCAAACTCGACATGCAAATGGGGCCATAATATATGCAAGGCGCACATGGGGCCATTTGCATGTCATTATGGGCCCCTTTGCATGCAGGTGTGCTGATCACCAACGACTTGGCCTGGCGCCTTGCCAGGCAGCATCCGTCGGGGACCGACACCCCCTGCAGCCCGATCGCGGGCATTTGTATAAAAAAAGAAATATTCCGTCCAATATCCCTGGTGGTCCAGTGGACCCCTGTCTGCCTGATCGTGGGCATTTGTACATAAAAATACATAAGTCCAATATCCCTGCTGGTCCAGTGGACCATTATCTGCCCGATCGGGCATTTGTAAAGATTCAATGTCCAATATCTCTGGTGGTCAGTGGACTGCTATCTCCAATCGGGCATTTGTAAAATGAAAAATCGTCCAATATCCTGGTGGTCTGGGTACCCCCACCCCCACTGAAGCCAACCATCCTGCTCACCCCTGGTCAGCCTGCGGACAGCAGCACCCCACCCGCCTGCTGCCCTGCCGCCCGCCAACTGACACTGTTGGTAGGGCTGTACTTCCATTGGTTCTGGCGTGAGCCAATGGGTGTCAACCATACCGTACTACACATTCCAGATATGCGAATGATTCTTTCACATATCTGGAATGTGTAGCACGGTACAGGCTGCATGCCCATTGGCTCACACAGTGAACCAATGGGCGTACAGCCGTTTCGACGGTGTCAGTCGGTGGGCAGTGGGGTGGCAGGCAGGTGGGGTGCTTCCGCCCGCTGGCTGACTGGGGGGAGCGGGGCCGTTGGGCTCAGTGGGTGAGTGGGGAAGGGGGTATTCCTAGACCACCAGGGATATTGGACTTGTGTATTTTTATGTACCAAATGCCCGATGACAGCAGACAGGGTCCACTGGACCACCAGGGATATTGACTATGTATTTTATGTACAAATGCCCACAATCAGGCAGACAGGGGTCCACTGGACCACCAGGGATATTGGATGTATTTTTCATTTTACAAATGCCCGATCGGGCAGATAGCGGTCCACTGAACCACCATGGATATTGGACATTGGAATCGTTTATTTTTACAGATGACCACGATCAGGCAGATAGCGGTCCACTGGACCACCAGGGATATAGGACATAGTTTTTTTTACAAATGCCCACGATCAGGCATGGGGGTGACACCGCCAGGTGTAGCCAGAACTCAGGTGGCCAGCCACAGGTGGCAGCTGCCGTGTTGCGCCCTGCAGTGCAGCAGCTCACCTGTGGGTGGCCATCAGTTGTTCCTTTTTTTTTTGGTGTAACTTTGTACTGGCACAGGTAAGGGTTGTGCATGCATGGCTCTTCACATCTCAGGCTGAATATCGGGCTGGGCAGAGTATGCATGGGCACCCCCCCCCCACCTGTGCCTGCATACATTACTGAAGTGCTCTGGCGCATCGGGATTTGTGCTGCGCACTTTTCCCTTTTGAATATCGTACCAGAGCGCATCAGTGGGTTGTGCATGGTGCAACACTGTTGTGCCATGTGCAACCCTTTTGAATATCTGGGCCACAGAATAAATAATCAGTCAGTATTAAATACAGTACCTCCTGTTAAATAAATAGTTGTGACCCCATAAAACTAGGTTGCCAAAGAAAGAGGCATGGCGAGTTCACTGAACCAAAAGTCTGTGCAAAAAGCAAGGACTTTGGTACCTTATTATGAACTTCCATCAAGGGTGAACTCCTAAACCAATAAGGTAGGACTGTAAAGTGTGCCAAATGATGGTGGCTGCCACCGAGAGAGCCGTCTCCAGATTGCTTACTGCAAGAAATGACCTTGGGATAGTCAGTGAATTTTTCATGGTAGCGCAGAGGGGGTGACCAGAGGTATAGAAAGTCAAAAGATGAATAAGGGGGAGCAGCTGTCACAAAGGACCTACACACTGAAGCGTAAGGCTCGTCCTAATGTGTACTTTGTGTAATAAAACATTTTGGTTTGCTCACTGTTTACTGTAATACAGTAGATTGAATCAGACTAATTTTGCTTAGTTCAAGGCTGTCATTCTGGCACATTCTCACATTCTCTTTTTGTAATTATTGACTCAAGTCAATAAAAAGAGCACTGTCAATTTTTTTTTAAATCTCTTCTGCCTACTGGCTCCATGGTGCAGAGTGGTGGAGCCCTCAATTGGCATGCTGCCAACCGAGGTTTGAGTCCTGACCTTGGACGTCTGAAGCAGAGGCCAGCAGGGAAGGTGATAGAGTGTCCTCAAGGACACTGTCCTCCCTGAGGAGAGTGCTGTGGAGCAACACTCAGAGAGCAATACCCTCTGTTGTGCAGAATCTTAGCCACTGTGGATGACCACACATTCACTGGTTCTGCCTTCAGGGTGCTGCCATGGTGTGCACCCCTGGGGAGAGGGAAGGGGCTCAGAAAATGGGAAATAGTACCCATCTTTGCTGTTGGTTGATGGCTGCCATGTTCCTCAGTGCAACAGTCCCCAAAGGCAGCCTCACTGCTACCCCAGCCCTCATGCCTCGGAGGACCCCTCCCCCGGAATGTAATTTCCTTTCCCACTGGTCAGGGAGGGTGCCATACTAAGGTCATGTGGATAACCTGGGTAGCCAGGAAGCAGTGATTGCAGCTCAGGGTGAGACTGTTGGGAAGAATGAAACTCTGTGCAGACCAGGCAGAGTGACAGATTGGGGATGGTGGGAGGGAAAAAAAAACTCTCTGTCTGAGATCACCTTTGTAAAACTGTCGTTTTTATTAAAATTTGACTGTCTACATGGTACTGTATACTACATGTTTACATCTGAGTGACAGCATTGTCTTTGTAATATAAATCACAACTGTGTATGTCTATTTCAATTACTGCAATACCGAATAGAATAACCTTTCATATGTATTTGTGGCCCAGTCTCAGTGGCACCTCTTTCTCTTCATGGGGCTCTTCAATTTGGCCATCACCCCGTCACCTCTCCCCTGTTCCCTCTAACTTCGACTCACTGGGGTTCTATCATATAAGACTTCAAGGGATAATATCTGACCTATTAACCATGATGTGGATCAACCATAGATTCTATTTGTTTTATGTTTGGAGTCCAGCTGCTGTACTTGTGTAGCTAGCTCCTCCATCCGATAGATATCCCGTATTGTGTCTTCACACTGTGTGTTCATCGAGGACTCTGTTCTGAGCCTAAGCCTGGTAATTACTTTTTTCCTGCTAACAAGACCATGCCCAGTAGCTATATATCTACATTATTTTTAATATGATGAGGGTAGTGTAATAACAGGGCAGATTCAGGCATCAGGGAATTGTAATTTAGGATTGTGACATTCACTTTCCTCTCCACTGCAGTCCAAAAAATGGTAAGAACTTAGGCATGACCATAGGATGTGTGTGTTTGGCTACTTCACAACTGCATCTCTCCAGCAAGAGAAATTTCTGGATGTGAGGAACTCCTTTCACTTTGGGAACGTGCTTTTGTATTGCCATGATCAAATTGATGTCCTTTTGGCCATCAAAGGGGAAACAGATAGTTCTGCTTCCCAGGTATTGTGGATCTGACTGGCATCGACTATTAGGGAATCCTGAAGTGTGTTACAGCAAACTGAAATGAAGTTGTTGACTAGGACCCTTGCATTATCACATGAATTAGGCTCTTCAATGGAGGACATTTAGTCTCATTATACTTAAGACCCAGTGCTGAGGTCAGATAATGGCAGAGTTGTAAATGTCAATAATGATCTCTGTTAACTAATCAATATTCTACTGCTAGCTGTGGGAATAATTTTAGTTGCCTGTCTACATAAAACTGAAAAGTATGAGCGTGTCCCCTATTTTTCCACTGACAGACATTATGACCCATTTTAGCTGGAAGGAATCTGACACAGTATGCATGTATGTTGAGGCAATGGGCTCAAAAATTATATGTGTTTTGGAGACAGAAGCTATACAAAAGGAAAGGAAAGATCTTGTGGTTGCTGCTGTGTTGTCTGTTAGGACAGAACTGTCTGGTGTTCCTAATAATAAGTAGATCAGGAGGTGTATCCTTGTAAGGATGGTGCTTTCTATTTTAAGATGTGTCCCAGTCTGGCAGCTTGCAAATACTGGACCAGATTAGGGAAGGCCAAGCCTCCCTTGTCTTGGGGCAGTTGCAGTTGCAGTTTGCCATAAGTTATTCTTGGTCTTCCCCTGCCCAGGATAAATCTGGAGACCCATGTAATCCATTTAATGAAGTAACTTCTGGTGGGAGTCATTGGTAATGTTTGGAATAAATAAAGAAACTGATGTAGCATGTTCATATGGATTTAGTCCACTCACTGAAAGAGAGAGAGAGTGTAAGCGGGGCCCATCTTTTTAATTATTTTATTTATTTATTTATTGAGGTCTTGGATTATACCAGTGAGCAGATGCTTATTTATAGGTTCCATGTCAGTTACCTAGACAATACAATACAGATGACAGGGTTACATATGATACAGGAAAGTACCTTTGGAGGTCTAACTGTATTGTTTGCTCTATTAGGGGGTAGTTAAGTTGGTATACAGTTGCAGTGTGTGTGATCCAGTATATACTCACAGATATTTGATGCAGGCTGTGCACCAGTTAAAGTGATATTGTTCCTTAATTTGTCATGATGGGAGATAATAGAGTTGTAGAACTTTAGTTTTATGCTCATTTATTTTATATTCTGCTGATTGTTCCATTGCCTGCAGACAGGTTTTCAGCAGTGGCAAAGACTGCTCTAGTTCAGAGATATAGAGGAGCAGATCATTCGTGTAGTACCTCATGTTAGTTGCTACCCATGTATATCGATGCTCTGAACAGCCTTGTCTGTCTGAGATGTTGTGCTAGCGGTTCCATATATAAGGCAAATAAGTAGGGCAACAAAGGGCAGCCCCATTGAGTACCCATGGAAAGAGAGAGCAAGGGTGAAAGTCAGCCACTCAAAAAGAGGTGTAGAGGCAATGAATGAAGCACTGGAAAAGAAGCAGCAAGAGAAATGCCACAAAGCTCAATGTAGAAAGAGCCATGCCACCCTGTCCATATGCCTTTTGTGCATCTAAATGTAAAATGACCATTGGTAGTTTCTGTTTATTTATGTGGTCATACATACAAAATTCATACTGTGAATATATTAGGATGATGCTAGCACTTGTGTCTAATGGTGAACATAACTTCATCACACCAGGATGTTTAATTATTATACAGTGGGTGTGGCAAGCTAGTAAACCAAGAAAAAAGAACCAGAAATCTTACTTCAGAAATAAATGTCATTGACTTTATACAACATAGACTGAAGTCAAACCTTAGAGAAATTATTTATTTTAGTTCAGAACATCTGCAGCAGCAGGCAGGTATGATTGCAAGCCCTGTGGGGGCTCAGAGAAGCCTCTCTGATCTACCTGGTAGAATGAGACAGGGAGTGCCACTGAGCAGCTGCACAAATCATCATTGCCATGATGTGTGTCTGTGTGTGTGTGGGGGGGTAACTGCCACTATGCAGTTGCAGAAACTAGCATTGCCAGGATTAGCGGGGGGAGAACAAAGACAATGCTGTTGAATGGCTTCAGAGACTGGCACAGCTAGTGATCTTTGGTTGAGGAGCAGAGAGAAGACAGGAAGTACCACTAGGTGGCTTCAGGAAACAAATGCATTACAAAAAGCACAACAAACATTCCTTGAAGTACTATCAGGATTACACATGAACACAGCAGCATGCACCTTGCACTTTCCACTTCTGTGATTGGCTGAGTACTTCAAAGTGAGAACAGCAAGTAGGAGTTAACTGGGTGGTACTGGGATGGAGATTGATGATTGTAGGCTTTTGATTGGTGGAAGAGGACCAAGCCCCCCAAAACCCTCTCTGTTAAATGATATCAAAATGTTCACTATGCCCTTGGCAAGCAAACATAAAAAAAGCAATTAAATAAAATGAAATGAAACATGGATAGTGTGATGATTTTGTCAGATATACATTATTACTGATAAAAAACTGTTTGATTAAATGTTTTAATGACTAAGAGATTCTGCTGCTTTCAAGGATTTTAGTAAAACATTCCAAGACTTGGCAACAGCATAATTAAAAGTTAAATGGCCAGCATTGTTAGCTGCTTTTGTACATACATAGTTAAAGTATGTATTGAGCACAATTAATAATACATAGGGAGGCCAACCAAATAAACCAGATCTGACAAGTGGGATGAAACTTTATTACTTTCCTGATGTCCATTTTTGACCGGGTTAAGCAATGGATGATTCCGTTGCCATGTGGCGCTATTGGTAAGAAGAGGACAGGAACTCATTTCTAACTGGAAGCTGTTTATAAAGTTTTTATTCTCAGACATGATATGCATTCACCTAAATTATCCATATTTAACTGTACCTGAATAAAAAGTGATATAACAAGCTGTATTTTGCATCGTCTTGTTTTTATGAGCAGCATTCTGTTACAGTTCTCTTCTTGGGACCAATAATTTGGAGTTTTAAATACTGTATGTCATGGTTTATGCACAGAACTCTTAAACAGGGTTCTGATAGGTCAGCAGCTCATAATCAGCATTCTGTACAAAATGTGACATAGTAAATACTGCACATCAGTGATTCCATGAAATGAACTGCAACAGAATGTTGCCCATAGAAACACTAGAAATGCAAACTACAGTTTTACCTATCACTTTTTATTCAGATACACTTAAATATGGATACTTCAGAAGAATGCATATCTTTTCTGAGAATAAGAACTTAATAAACAGCTGCCAATTAGCATAAATTTACTGTTCCCCTTTATACTTTTATAAATGTGCATGTGCCCTTGAAACAATCATCCACTGTGTAAACATTTCAGATTCAATGAGTCATAATTAACAAGCGGGATTTAGAATGCTGCTTTTGTTGAGCAATACCACGCCCTTTTGATATACTAATTCAGTATTGACTGTTAAGGATTAAAAGATATCACAATTGAAAGAACTATTTGCTTGATACTATGATCTTTCATAACTGGAGAACAGAGTTTCACCTAATATTTCCTTCTCTTATTTTATTTTTCATATAATTTATTTATTTTTTATTATGAGTTGTACTACCATAGAAACATTCAGCAAGGGCTCTGATTGTATGTTCATTACCCAGTCTGAGTCTACCCCCCTAGCCGACTTCTCTCCTTCTGCTAAGGTACATGCTGAGACAAAATGAACAATGAAGCCCTGAGCCATTTGATTCCTGTTTGTTACTACAAACTAATAACCAATGAAGTTGGCAGTAGTCCACTTTGAGCCTCAGATCCTTGAAATACATTTTCTGATATTTGCCAGCATTAGCACCAGAGCTGGAAAAATGTGCAATATGAAGATTTGGCGTTTCTAAACTGATGTTATACTTGATTTCTCAGTCTTCAAAAGCAAGTCCAATCAGTTTCATTGTTTGTGGACCCAGTGGTTTTCAATGCTATGTTTTTCTTTCTGATAGAATCAGGAAAGGATTGTGACCATCAAGGGTTATTACTAGGCAAAGTCATTTTTATTTATACAGCATCCTATATAGAGGGCTCAGGGTCCTTCACAGAGTACAGCACATACAAGAACAAAAAAATACACCAAACAAATAGATCATCAGACAACTGTAAGAACAGCACCTCCAGCTAAACAAATCTATAGTGGTGACCCCATAAAACTAGGTTGCCAAAGGAACAGGCATGGCAAGTTCAGAATACCAAATGATTGTGCAAAGAGCAAGGAACTTTGGTCCCTTTTTGTAAACCACCACCAAGGTAGAACTCCTACGGCTGTACAGTGCTACAGTAAAGTGTGCCAAATAGTACCAGCCACCATTGAAAGAGCTGACTACAGCTTGTTGAAGGCAAGATCTCAGGATGGTTGATGAATTTTCCATGGTGGAGTGGAGGGGGCAGAAAGAGGTATAGTATGCTAAGTAAAGTTTAAAGGAGAGCAGCTATCACAAAGGCCGCCCCCACCCAAGTAAGCTTGAGGCTGGTCCTAAGAATGTGCACTCTGTGAACTAAAACGTTTTGGTTTACTCACTGTGTACTGTAACACAATAGAGTGAATCAGACTCATTTTGTTTAGTTCTAGGCCAACATTCTGTTACATTCCGACATTCTTCTTCATTAAGTATTGACTCAAGTTAATGAAGAAAGAAAGCACTGCCAGTTTTTAAATCTCTTCTGCCAACAGGTTCCTTGGTGCACAGCAGCGAGGCACTCACTTTGTGCACTGGCAACAGAGGTTTGAGCCTGAGCCAGGACACCAGGAGCAGAAGCCAGCAGGAAGGGGGATAAGGCATCCTCACAGATTCTTTCCTCCCTGAGTAAGATTCTGTGGAACACTGCTCAGACAGCAACACCTAGTGTTGTGCACAGTCTTAGCCAGCATGGCACACGTCTGCTGGTTCTACCTCTAGGTCATTGCTGTGATGCACATCGCCTGGGAGATTGGAGGGGCACAGAAAATGGGATATATTACCCATCCTTGCCTGCTGGAAGATAGCTGCCATGTCCCCGAATGCAACAGTCCGCTAAGCACAAAGTCTCTGCTACCTCAGCTCTGCATGCTTGGGAGAACCCCTCCCCCCAGGAAATGTTATTCCCTTCTCCTGCCCCAGGGAAGGGGTCCTTGGCAGTGATAATAAACTGAACCATCGAAGGTCATGTGGAAAATCTGGACAGCCAAGTAACAGAGATTGGCAGTGGACAGTGAGACTGGTGGGCAGAATGGAACACTGTGGAGACCAGAAGTGACAAGTTGGGGTGGTGAGAAAGTAAAAAAATATCTTCTGTTGAAATCATTGTTTCTAAACTGAAGTTTTTATTACAATTTTACTGTCCATGGGGTACTGTATATAAAATGTTAACATGTGAGTTACAGCATAGTCTCTGTAATGAAAATAACAGCTCTGTATGTCCATTTCAATTATTGTAATACAGACTAGAACAATGCTTTATATGTGCAGTACTTGTTGCCCTGTCCTGGTGGTACCCCTTTCTCTCATGGGGTTCTTCAATTTGGCCAGCATCCTGTTTCCTTTCTCCCCTTTCTTCTAACTTTGACCTGTAGGGGTACTGTCATTAAGACTTATGGGGATAATGTCCGACTTTTTAGCCATGATGTGGATCAACCATAGATTCCGTCTGTTTTGATGTTTGGAGTCCAGCTGTTGTACTTGTGTAGCTAGCTCCTCGATCCTATTGCTGCCTATATTGTATCTTCACACTGTGTAATCATCGGGGGTTCCTTCTGTTACGAGCTAGAGCCAGGTGATTACTTTTTTCCTGCTGATAAAACTATGCCCAAAATACGTATAAGTACTCTGTTTTTAAAGGGCCCTATTCTCCATAAGATTCATAAGATTCCTTAGATGTTATCAGGTACCCTCAGTTGATACTGGTGAACCTTATTTATGGTAGTGTCTGGTCTTTTTTCTAGTCCTATACATTCCCAAAGGTCAGGTTCCCTACATACCCTGTACACCAAACCCATGTCTCCTCTGTATCTCCTGTATTGTAGAGAAAACAGTCCTAGGTTTTGCAATCTCTCCTTACATGACATGTCCCTCAACCCTTTTATCAGCCTGGTTGCCCATCTCTGGACACCCTCTATCCTCGTAGCATCTCCCTTTAACCTGGGCATCCAAAAAATGCCTCTGTACTCCTTAGGAGGATGGATGAGTGAAACATAAAGCAAGACCATCATCTCTCTATCCCTACTCTTTATGTTCCTCCTTACAGAGGCCAAAATGCTGTGGGCCTTTTTGGCAATAAGTATACAGTGACTGGTAAATTCCATATTTTTAGATATCTGTATTCCTAGATCTTTTTCAGTTTCAGAAATTGAAATATTGAGCCTATTAATATTATATCAGTAACTATGTATTTTTTCACCCAGGTGCATGACTTTACATTTAACCATGTTAAATCTCAAGTTTCTTTTTGCCGCAGTTTTTGACAGTATATCTATATTTATTTGCTTGAAATGATTTTACATCATTTTCATTTAGTACCACTGCTCCCAGTTTTATATCATCAGCAAATTTTGCCAGCAATGACTTGGAATTGCAGTTTAAAGAAGCTATATGAATATTAAACAAGATGAGTGCAAAAACGGATCCCTGTGGCACCCCACTTGACTCAGGGACACAGCTAGATAAGTACCCCTTTATACACACCCATTGTTTCCTGGTTCTCAGCCAGGCTGTATTTCTTCAATTAATGCATCCATCCAAACCTATTTCCCACAGAGTACTTATTTGCTCTTGATGTGACATGCTATAAATGGTGCGGAGTGTCTCCCCGCCACATAATAGAGGCACATAGACACTCCACAGCTGCTGGTCCCACTGCGCCCGATTTACCAAGGAGGTGCGGGACTGTTATGCACTGGATCCCCCATCCAGCCAGCAATCTCTGCATGTGGGCAGTGCTGGGGGTCGTGCCTGTGCTGTATGCTATTCTCAAAAGCGGAGACTGCCAGGTGGGGGGGCACATGCTATACATTTCTGAGGCAGTCATAGCTTGTACACTGCCACTGGAATGCTGCTACCAGACATGGTGGTGAAGAAGGGGCACAGGGACACCCCAACATGCCACCCCAGCCTCAGGTACCTCATGGAGGACCAGAGGTGGCAGGCCAGTTACCCACCTGCCCCAGTGTCAAGACAACACTGTGGCTGTCTGCATGCTGTGGCACCCGTGGGCTCAAGTGATCCAGTGGCAGATCAAGTACAGGCATCCCATTGGATGCCTGCCCATGTTCATAGAAGATCCCCCGTGTACTGGCATGCTGGGGGTGCGACAGATGGTGCTATACAGTGGCTGGTGGATGGGAATATGACCACCGAGCATCACTCCATGGATGCGGTGCTCTGCAGGTGGGATATGCACCTCTGGCATGCTATTCCTGCCCCTTGGAAAATGCCTCCCAATGTGATGAGGGTAGTGTAATAACAATGGAGATTCTGGTGTCAGGGAATTGTATTTTAGGATTAGGACATTCACTTTTCTCTCCACTGCTGTCCAAAAAGTGGTGCAAGCTGGGCATGACTAAAGGAAATGTGTGTGTGGCTATTTCACAGCCACATCTCTCCAGCAGTAGAAATCCCTAAATGTGAGGAACTCCCTTCATTTTGAGAACTCATGACTTTGTA
Source organism: Neoceratodus forsteri (assembly GCA_016271365.2). Classification (NCBI taxonomy): domain Eukaryota; kingdom Metazoa; phylum Chordata; order Ceratodontiformes; family Ceratodontidae; genus Neoceratodus; species Neoceratodus forsteri. Next base: position 761,272,795 of record CM028138.1, on the reverse strand, counting down.
TTTCCATGACCAACTGTATATCCAGTTTGCTGACAAAGGGGAAAGGGAGGCAGTATAGCGCAGTGGTTTAAGGCTCTGAGCTGCAAATCTGGAGACCTGGGTTTGAATCCCATAGCCCCCACTTGCATACTGTGTGACCCTGAGCAAGTCATTTAATTTCCCTGTGCTCCCAGGTTGCACTTGTAAACACACTTTCAGCTTAGTGTGTCTCACCTGGTTAAACAATAGGAAATAGACAGTTTTGCTTCTCAGATATTGTGGATCTGAGTGGCATCAACCATTGAGGAACCCTGAAGTGTCTTATACCAAAACTGAAATAAAGTGGTCTGACTAGGACCCTTGTGTTATGTAAGCAATAATACCCAACAGAGTGGGCAGTATTGGGCAATACCAGATGGTCCAGATTTGGTGTCAGGCCTTATAGCCTCTGGAAGGTCCAGTATTACTCAATATCACCCTTGCTGGAGTGTATTATTGCACTTAGAAAATGGGCACTTTATTATATAAGTTTGAAGAAAAAAATATTTTCCTGTTGAAAGGTGAAAACTCTTAGGTGTTTTATTTATTTTGTAAACAAAAACAGTTCCTCTGCCTGCAGCAGTCTGTAGTTGTGACTTATGGAGCTGGTTGTCATGGTTACACTCCCCCCTAAAGTGTTATGCCACCCACAGGATTCTTTAAATTTCTGTCAGGCAGTTCTGCTGGAGGCCCACAACTGGCACAAAAATTTAAGTCAGTAAAAGACAGACGTGAAGGAAGTGTGGAAGGCAGAAAGGAGTGAAATTGTTGAAGTGGTTCTGCTACAGTGTCTCGGTCAGGTACGCTTGCTGTTGTTTTACTGAAGCAGGAGAAGCTCCATTTCTGGTGTTACCTGCATCGCTGGCCACTTCTCCCTGAAGATGTAGATCACGTTGATCATCATCGGGTCTTACGAGGTACAGTGGCACACTGACCTCCCTGGGATGGGTTGTGTGCAGATCTGGGGATGTCTCACTCAGGTCATGGTCTTCTAGCCTGTCCACTCAAGTACAGATGCAGCAAAGTTTTATTTCCTTAGCGAAGTACAGACAAAGTAACCCACTTCGCATCCATTTGGAGCAATGTGAAGTCCCCATTGAAATGGGCTACTTCACCCTTTGATGACTTTGTGTTGCTGACTTCGCATTCACTTAGCCTTATTTTTAGACAGGCAAAGCGAGTGAAAATTGAAACGGCCCACAGATCATGTCTCACAGTCTGCAGGTCACATACCGCAGGCAGGAAGTTAATCAGGCAAGACAGTGAAATAGTTTCACTTTCACCTTGCTTAGTCTTGGAGAAGGAGTTGTTTTGTGTGTGAAAGAGTTACTTGTACACCCCACTGGAATGCTGCTACCAGACACGGTGGTGATGAAGGGGTACAGGGACGCCCCCAAAATGCCACCCCAGCCTTCAGGTACCTCATGGAAGGCCAGAGGTGGCAGGCTCCCCTGCTACTTGGCTCTCCAGGTTTTCCACATGACCTTCGATGGTTCAGTTCAGTGAGTTACAGTTAGAATTTTCAATAGAATTTGCAGATTTTTTTGGAGTTTAGTTGCCGATTTCTTGTTTGGAGTTGCCGCTTTTGATTTTGAGTTCATATTCCACTCCCAATTCCTTAGTTTACTTCTATTTATTTTTATTTCAGTAGTTGTTAATAGTTTATTTATTTTTTTTGTAAAATGGAGAGAGATAGGTTTGGTTGTTCTGGGACACGTAGAAGACAGTGTGTTGGGCCACGTATGCATAGTGGTACCACATGTATAAATCGCAGCACTGTGTTTAGTGCTAGTGCTCTGCTCCCTGAAAGAGGAGGTAGTGGTGCCATGCAAGCACCCCCACCAGTGGCACATATCACTGCCCTCCCACTGCCTGCCATGGCTGCAGCATATCAGCAACAGCAGCAGCAGGAAGTCATCCAGGAGATGCCACAGCAGTCTCAGCAGCAGCAGCAGGTTGTCTCCCCCCCACCATTGTGCACCAACAGTCCATAACATCTGGGCCCCCCCACCTGTGCCTGGGCAACCGTGCAGCTCTGTTTTGTGGAAAGTCTTTACTTCACTGCCTGGTGACCCCAGTGCTGTAAAGTGCAAGATTTGCAGTGTGCTTGGGGGTCGTGGGCCTAGGGTTACTCATCTGGTGACAGGTGAAGTGAATGCATCTTGTAAACCACCACCATGTGGAGTGGGAGGCCAAGGCTGCAGAATGTGCAAAGAATGCACCTACTGGGCAACAGGTGGCAGCACATCTTCCACCTGTATGGGGTTTGAAGCATAGATGGGCCAGGGAGCAAGTGGCTGCTCCAGAACCTGCACAGGACTCTTAAAACCCTGAAACAATGCCTGCCATATAGGCTGATTTGTGTCTTATGTGGCGTGAGGCAGACCACATTAACAACAGGGTGGAGAACCCTGTGCAGCAGTTGGAGCATATGAAGGGTCACCAATTGAAAATTATCTCCATGCTCCAACTGCCGCTGTATCACCCTAACTTGGAACATTAGAGTTTTTGTTTGGTGTATACATTTCATTTTGTGTTCTTTATTTCCCGCAACCTTGTTTCCCCCTTAAAATAAAACAAACTAAAAACAGTTTAAAGATAATAACCTAAAAATTGCTGTCCTTCCCTTCTTTATATTCCTAGTTAATAATCTCTGTTTTGAAATAGAAATTTCTTTTTTTTTTCTGGCAGTAATGTTTTATTCCTGTCGTGTTGTTTGTGTTAAAGCAGCAGGACAATAATCTATTAAAGAGCAGGTGCACATTGTCAGGTACCCATCCCCCTGCAAACATATATGATACATGACTTGGTCCAGTGTTGATGGTATTAATAATATACCATGCGGGCCCGTCATTTGAAGTAGGAACAGTCAGATGGCTGTCAGTCCCCTATCCACAGCTTAATAATCCACAGCAACTGCAGTAGAATAAATTTCCCAAAAGTTTATTTTACCAGCACACAGAGAGAGGTGCCCCTTCCCACACAGCAATCTGAATGTTGTTGGACAGTACCTGCGCTGTGTCAAGGCTGAGGTGGTAAATAATGCAATGTGGAATTTATCCTACTGCAGTGATTATGGATCATTAAGTTGTGGACAATGACTGACAGCTATACTGTCTGGTCTTCCTCTTCCAGGCAAACAGTTTTCGCACTCCAAATGTGTACCCACAGAAAACAGAGGCATTTCCTGAACCTGCTGACATGCCACCATGCAGGCAGGCACCCCCATGTTAATTTTGTGACGTTAGACAATGAATGGTGAGTGTGCACTCCATTGACCCGTATGGGTGTGATAATTCTTTATCTGTTAATGCTGTTTATAGCTGCAATTTAGAAAATTGAAAGCGACCACTGTAGTGAGAGTGGCTGTTACTCCTCTCCTGCAGTCACTTTGATTTCTGTAAATTGTAACACTAAGTAGTACAAGAAGCACTAGAAAAATCGTGCCCACACATGTCAGTGGCATGCATACTCGCAATTTATTTACTGACGTCCCCAAATTAACATGGGGGGTGCCTGCCTGGGGTTTGTGTCAGCTGGTTTCAGATACTGCTATGTTTTTTTGTGGGTACACATTCAGGGAGACCTAACTTTGTTACTGGACCGGACCGCATGGTATTATTAATAGCCCTCAACACTGTATCACATCAGCGATCATACATGTTTGAGGGGTGCTGGGTAATAACCACCTGATAATGCACACCTGCTCTTGAACAATTTTGACCTATACAGTTTTATTCTATATTCAATTGTCCCTTATTTACTGACTTGTTTGTATGATACCATTCCTTCCACAATTAATGTTCTTCTACATTATAAAAAGGTCATTAATGAAAGTTCAATTGCGACGACTTGCCATTTGGCAAGAAGTGTCACCTGGTCATTCATTAATGCCCCGCTCGACCAAAAGTTGGCATGCTTATTGTAAAAAGGTTTTTATTTCTTGCGTTTTATAGTTAGGCAGCCCATTTTATAAGTGTGATATAACCCACTCCAGCCCATTGGTGTATCAGGGCATTAATGCACTTCCCAGCTGGTGTAAGTCACTCTGGCAAGTTTTCGTGCCTCACATCACACCCAAGACATGCAGCTGTTAAACTGTCATGAAAAGGCCAGACCCCAGATGAAGAATAATCACATGAGAAAATGTGCTGGAAAGTCACAATTATTTCAGGACTCACTGATTAAAGCCTGCACCAACAGCCACAGCTCTGGCACCTGTTGCTGCTACTGTTGTCCTTCTGTTTTCTGCTGTTACCGCTGACTGAGTTGATGTGCAGTGTGTTGTCAAATGATGATAGCCACAAATGACCATGGGGTGAGCCATAATGTGATGTTCTGGAGGACCATTAATCTGCTCTGCTGACTGAAAAATGTTGCCCTATGTGTGTGTATTCACAGTACCATTGGTAAGTTACTGTACATTTCACACTCAGGTTTTTTCACAGACCCAGACATTTACTTTCTATATATATATATATATATATATATATATATATATATTTTATATGGGCACAGTCACACCCTGTAGTTAGGGTTGAGAAGGCACTTTAATGTTAAACTTGACATTTTGCACATTAATAACATTAGACCCATTCAACCAATTTGCATGAAATTTGTTATGCGCAGTGGGGCTTGGTAGATCTCTTGATTTTCTAGGTTGTGTTTTGGTCAGCCTTACTGTTTTTGCGCAGCAAAATGCTTAAAAAAGCACTTTTCGCCACTTTTGTGTGCAGTTTTTCAGATTTTGTCTGTGGCGATGCATGGCCACCATGTGACTTGGCACATAGAAAGAGCTTGGGTCAAGGAACATGCCACTTTTGTTTGGTGAAAAAATATTAATCCGTTCAAAAGATATTAAAGTTTTTAGTTCCCATTATAAGTCTACGGAAAATCTATATGGTTATTTTGCGATAGAAGAATGGGGTTTTGCCAATCTGGTCACTCCTCACAATTAAAGAATTTGCAGGCTCATGATCAAAGAGTCTTTGATTGTGACAAATTTATCATTGCAATGGCCGCCATCTTGTTTTCAGTTTGAGGTTGGGAAAAAAACAAATATCTTAGCCCAAGGGTGACTTGTGAAGTAAAACTAGTATGGGTTTCTAAGGTGGCTTCCCTCTATTGACCCATGCCTGTGGTTTAATGTAGTTGTGTAAAAAAATGAAGTTTTAAAGTTTGAAATTCTTTGGTCATGGCTCATTAAAGATATTTGATCGTGAGCCTGCAAATTATTTGGTCATGAGATTGTTTTTGTTTGCAAGCTTCTTTTGTGACTTCATGACCAGATGTCCAGGTTTTTTCTGGACCAGATCTCCCTGGGAGGGACCAGATAGCCCAAATTTCTTGACCAGATGTCCCCTGATGGCAAAAAAAGATCTTGGGTCATGAGGTCACAGCCGATTCTCATGACCATAGAATTTTTAAAGTGGTAACACTTTAAAATTAAATATCTCTGAAACGGTTTGGTCTTTTTATTTTAAATTTGGAGGGTGTTGAGGGGGTGTTCTAGAGATGTGACGGGATGCTGTTTAGGTGTTGGAAAATTAATTTGTTGCAGAGATACTGAGTGATGTACTTAATGTTTTGCTCATAGGCTTATACATGGTGCTATTGGCTTGAAATTTATATGGTAGGTAGCCCTAGTGCCATGGAGGTGCATTTCAGCAGTTACGTGTGTAAACCTTAAACAGATGCAGAATTATGCCACTCCAATGAATGAAAATTTGGTTTGTTCCATGTTAATAACTTTTGAACCATGTGTCCGATTTGCTTGAAATTTGGAATGTAGAAAAACTAGTCCTAGATCTTCAATAGTGGCAATTTTCATGGTGGTGGCTGTTACAGTTTGTGAATTGTGGTGCATGCTCATTATACTTAATGGGGAAGTATATATGTGCATTGTGAAAACCATGGTGAGCATATTTTTGGGTGAGCAGGAAGATCTCATTATAGGATATAGGACAGCTCAAAAGGTATGGCAGAATTATTTTGTTATGCAGTGCTGGGCAATGTGGTGGGAACGCAGGGCCCTCTCAAATGGCATAGCAGAAGTATATTGTTATGCAGTGCTGGCTCCCACCAATACATGTGATTCAGTACTTAGAGTATATTGTGATGTTATGCAGCAATGTACAGGTTGGTGGGAGTGTGGGGCCTGAAGATTTTAAACCATGAAGTAAGCCTGTAGTGGAATTTTTTTGTAGGTTGCATTGTTAATGAGATACAACAGTACATGTTTTTTACTACTTATATTACACTTTTTCAGATAGTAAGGACATTCTATGCAAAAAAACTGTGTTAATGCATCAGCTAGGGTTGAAGTGACAAAAGTCAGGAAATTCAACGTTAGGGGTGAGCACCCCCCCACACACTCCCATCCTTCACAGACTGACAGACACTGTGGTGTGGCATGGGGTCATGAGGCCTAACTGTCAACTCATTCCTCTTTACTGTACCTTGTAAGCCTGGTAACACATGGAATGGAGTACAGTTGGGTCTCACGACCTCATGCCACACAATGGCATATTCAGTCTGTGCAGCATGGGAGTGTAGAGAGGGGTGCTCACTGTATTAATTTCTGACTTTCACTCTTAACTAATGCATTATCGCAGTTTTTGCATATGTGTATATATATATATATATATATATATATATATATATATATATATGTATGTCGATAGATAGATATGGATATACAGTAGATATATATAATATATATATATATATATATATATATCTGCATATATATATATATATATATAAATATATATATATATATATATATATATATATATATTTTTTTCTCTCACAGGTCATACAGTCCTACTTTGGTTGCACACATTTTGGCTTGCTGCTGACCTTGGCTCTACGAAAACTGTCAAGCCATGATAAGTATTTCTTTTCTTTGGGGGGGGCATCATTTAAAACAAGTTTCAATAATAGTTTTGTCTTCTTTACATGTTTTCTGTGTATCTTCCAGATTCATACAAGTTGCACGTGTTCTGATTTGAAGAAAGCATCGCTGGTAGCACACAGCACCTAAATGTTACCTGCAAACATATGAAGAAGAAACTATTGGACTTCATTGCACTATCACATTCTGTTCCAAGTGTGGCTGTTCCTGTCTGTTATAGTCAGGTTAAAATACCAAGCTATTAGTAAGCCACTACAAGACCAACTAACAAGTTTAGTGCATGTGACGTGCACTGGCCCTCTGTCTTACCGTAAGTTTCATTACATGATGTGTAGTCATGACTGGTATCACATCATAATAGCAACCCAAAATGAGTGAGTAGAAATATAGCGACTCATTTTGGGTGCTATTATTGTGGGCTATCCTGCAGAATAGCGAGGGTATGGAATGGCGACCAAGGGGGAAGGGCGAACGGAAGGTGGGAATAGCGAGGGGAAGGGGAGGGACAGGGGTTGTCAGGCATTAGTGTACCCGCTACCACTGAGCTAGCAATGTGGCATGGTGGTGTGGGTGGCTAGCTCTGGCACAGCAGGTACTAGGTTCAGGACTGGAGCATGTACATTTTGCTGCAGCTGCAAGCTGCGGCACTTAAATTTTGCTGACATCCGGATTTTTGGCCCCTTCCCAATATGTACCTCCTGGAACTGAGAATCCTAATTAAGGGGGGAGTGGCGGGACACAGTCCCCCCACAGAAACACTTTTTTAAAATCTGTATGTCAGGTCACTTTGAAGCGTATATCACCAATTTACTTTTTGATGATATACATTCGCCAAAATAACCATCGCTGTTTAGCGTTCACTATTATGACATGGAACCGTCATGACCAGGATAAAACTTAGTACAACCATGACATGCTGAAGTAAGCCAGTGACAGATATGCATTAAAAATATATTATCTGGCCTGTATGTCACCTCCGTTGTATGCTTTACACCGGCTTGAATAAAATGAAAGACAAAAAAGAACAGAAGAAATAAGATTGATACTTACCTGAAAATGATATCCTTTAGGTGGTTGTAGTACTATTACAGTACTCCTGTCCTGTTACACTGTTCATAACCGGAACCTGTGGAAAAAAAACACTTGCTGGTATTTGGTGACATAGGCATATACTGTATAAAATGATTAAGGAAGCATTCACACAGTTCAAAGAAAAAACACAGTATGACAAATTAGTACATACTGTAAACTATTGATAATGGAAAACATGGTGGCTGTGGGTGGTTGCTGGTTCCTTCTGGGCAAGGGCACAGGTACACATTCTCTGTCTCTCACTCTCATGTAGATAGATGGCTTTGGCTGGCTGCAGGTTCATTCATTGTGCATGGGCACAGGTACACATTCTCTGTCTCTTACTTTCATGTAGTTCGGTGGCTGTGGCAGGCTGCAGTTCCTTTCATTCGGCATGGGCACAATATCACTGCCTCTCACTCTCATGAAGATGGGTGGCTGGATATGGTGTGTTACAGTCTTTCAGTGTCAGGAGAAGGATATCTGTTATTTAATCAGCAGGATTTAAGTGGCTACAACTGGGCAGTTGTGTTTATGCGTCTGACTGTGATTCCTAATGACAGCACACATTCTGTTAAGTGTACTCAGAAAATCTACCAAGGGGAAGGTAAAATAGAATGATGGGTCATTATTTGTGTATATCTGTCATATAGTCAAGGACACTGTTTTTCTTTTATGAAAGACAAAAAATGTTAAACATTACAGAAATGTTTTAAACTCTTTAAACCCATTAAACACTACGAGCAACATCCTCTTCATCCTGATCAAAGAGGAAGCTGCCCTCGCAGTCATCAAGGTCAGAACTATGCCCACTAGGGAATTCTTTTTCCATGACTGAATCATCAACCTCAATGGTAGATCGTTTGAGGCTGCCACCAGGATGGTCTGATTCACTCACATCATCAGCACAGTCATCATCGTGACGGGGTACAAACACAGATGTGGTAGTTCAACTTGGTATGTGACCTTCATTCATTTTTAGGGCTGTGGGTGAAGCCTACATCCCTTCTGGGATGAATCAGACTGTGGCCCTAAAGTGGCTGATCTTGGAACTCCCTTTTTGGACATTTGGAAGCGTTCTTCCACAGCTGCAAAATAGTGCAGTCCCCCTCTGATTTTTTCAATTGCTGTTCTATGTTAAAGGCATCTGGTGGGGATGCTACTGTATTGTATCTCAGAACTTCTCAGGATATTAACAAAAAGTCTAATAGATTTTTTCTATTTCTTTCAGCAACTTAGAGTTTAACTCAGTATATGTTGTCTGGCAGTTCCTGAAAGTGAAAGTCAGACTGCAGTGTCAGATTACAGACTTTGCAACTGCATCTCTTAGCTATTTTATTCCTATGGGCAAGATAAGTTAGACACAAGCATGCATGCACACACACACACACACACACACGCAGACACGTGACTAAATAGCACTATATGGAACCAACAAGAAAATAACTTTGGTCATTTGGTAGTTCTTCACAGCCCTATTGATTCTGGTTCACAACTGGGGTGGGGGAGATGAGACTTTACACTTAATTGGCAGTATCCTGTCTTTTTTTCACTGATGGGGAAGGGATTGTCACTGTCTATTATCACAGACTTCAGTTCTGGAAATGTAACCGCTGAGTCAAGCTCATTTGTAATGGAGTCCCTTCTAAAAGTCCTGCGTTCCTCAGGATGGGTTTCTTTATTGGGTCTGTTGCTTAAAGCAGCATTATTTGATTTATGTCTGTTCCTGATTTGAGGCTATAAGAAAATCAAATCAAACCAAATTATATTTATAATGTGCTTTCCTAAAAGCCAAAGCACATATACAGTACAGATAAAACCAAATATACGCTATAAAATGATATATACTATAATAATATAATACTATTTATATACTATAGAAAGGCAGCAACAATGCAACTAAATTCTTTAAACTAGTGATAACAGCATTGATGTCATCAATCAAAAACTCTCTTTTGACTTTCAGTAAATCTGTCAATGGCTAACTAGTCACAGGCTTGTCATGAACGAGTCCAAAACCCAAGCTATGCTATTTGGTTCAAATGCCAAGCTTAAACTCTCCCAACCTAAATTTAAAGTCTCCTTCTCCAATGGTTTAACTCTGGGAGTGGTGGACTCATTTAAATATGTGGGTGTCACACTAGATCCATTGCTAAATCTCGATCTACATATATAACAGATCTGCAAGCTGGTCAACACTAAACTTGGGAAAACTGATGGTACCAGCTACATGCTCTCCCCCTCTGCTAAGGCTTGCCCTTGCCCATGGCATACTCTTCCCTCGCTCACCTATGAGGTTGCCACCTATACCTCTGTGTCCAAATCAAGCCTTCAAAAATGGGATGTCACATATAATAATATCTGTCGCTATGCTTCCTCCTCTAATCGACTGAACCACCACTGTCTCCTTTACTCTGATCTGGGTTGGCTTCCTCCTCCTGAGCTAAGGCTTTATGCTTACGGCTCTGTCATTGACAATATTATCCATTTACAAATACCAAAACCCTTGGTGGATCTCTTCCTTAATCTTACACCATGCTATGTCTTGTGGTCTGCTGACAACGAACCTGTCTTCATTCCCAGACATAATTCCTCCAGCGGTGTTATGGCTTTTGCCTGTCATGCCCCCCTTTTCTGGAACTCCATCCCACTTGCCCTGGGCCAATCCTCATCCCACGCTTCTTTTAAGAAAGGTTTATATAAACACCTTGCCACTTCCTGCAGATGCACCTGCTTTAAATCCCCTTAGCCCTTTTCTCTTCCTTCCAAGCTGCTCCTTTTCTGCCACCCTGGTTATGCCTTTCAACTTATAGCATTTTCCCCATCTTTTTTCCCTCCCTCTCACCTGCCTCTTCATTATTTCCTCCACTCTGGCTGCCCCCACTTCTATCTCCCTTTCCCTCTCTCACTACCCTATATAAATCTTTTATAAACAGCATAGTACTACTATCTTAATATATTTTTTCCACAAATCAGACAATATGTTATAAGCCACTATTTACAAGAATGTCTTGTGTTTCACTGTTCTTGTATATTTTAATACTGTTACAGTATCTTTAGCTACTTTTATTCTGTTATCAAATTGTTTATTTTGTTTATACTTACTCTGTATTTCAAGTGTTTCAGTTATTCAAAACTTGTATTCAAGTCCTTCAATTACATCAAAGCCTGTATTTGCTATGTGTATCTGCTTTATCTGTACCGTACCCTCCCGGATCATGCCTGAAAATAGTCATTGCTATGGCTAGTGCACTTACCCGTTAAACAAAAACTAAATAAATAAATAAAATAAATAACTATTTTCCCCAAAGCTAAATCAAATAAATACATTTTTAATGAGGACAGGCACTAGGCACTCTCTAATCCGATGAGGTGGAGAGTTTCACAGAGTCAGGGCTACAAAAGAAAAAGCCCTAACACCTGATGTTTGAAGACAGACCTGGGAACCTCTAACAATCCCTCATTAGGGGAGCAAAGGGGGCGGGAAGGGGAGTAAGGCCGAATGAGGTCTTGCAAGCAGCTGGTCCCTGTCCATGTAGGGTCTTATAGGTCAGCAATGCAACCGTGAAGGTGATCCTCCATCACACTGGCAGTCAGTGCAGTTTGCACAGCACAGGAGTGATGTGGCTAGTTCTTGCCAACCCTGTCAACAGCCTGTCTGCAGCATTCAGCACCAGCTGCAGGCAACAGAGATCCACCCCAGGTAATCCTAGGTATAGAGCATTACAGTAATCAAGACGAGAGGACACAAAGGCGTGAACCAACATAGGAAGGTCCTCAGGCACAACCAGGTTCTTTATCTGGGCAGTATTCCTCAGACAATAAAATGAGGACTTGACAACTGCTGATACCTGTGCTTTTAGAGTCAATTCATTATTAAGCACAATGCCCAGGTTTTGCACCCTTTCAGAAGGTCTCAACTGGTTACCCCCAAGCACAAGGCCCGACGGTTGTCCAGGAGTCAGTTTCTCTACTCACTGATCTGGTCCACTACCAACACCTCAGTCTTATCTGGATTTAGTCTCAACCAGTTAGCACTTGTCCAATCCTGGATCTCAGTGAGGCAGTTGTTAAAGACTGAGACCACATTATTTTGTTCTGGTACAAAGGACATGTAGAGCTGAGTATCATCTGCATAGCAGTGAAAACTCAGCCCATACCACCTTATAATGTCTCCTAACAGCAGCATATACACTGTGAATAACATGGGGGATAGCACAGAACCCTGTGGCACCCCACAGAGCAGGGCAAAGGGGGCAGAGGAAAAGAACCCTGATACCACACTCTGTGTCCTGCCTGTAAGGAAAGAATGAAACCATCTGAGGACTGTCCCAGATAGTCCACAGTGCTGCCGCAGACATTCCAGCAATACCCCATGATCCATGGTGTCAAATGCTGCTGAGAGGTCAAGGAGAACTGAGACTGAGTGATTTCTCCAATCCCTTGCTATCAGGAGATCATTAAGTACTCAAACCAATGCTGTCTCTGTACTATGCTTCTTCCTGAAACCGGACGGAGAGGATCATAGACTTCGTGGGTGGTAAGAAAATTCTCTAGCTGTAATGTGACTACCTTCTCAATAACCTTGCTCAAAAAGGGCAGGTTAGAGACAGGTCTGTAGTTCGCAAGACAGTCTGGGTCACAGGAAGGTTTCTTTAGAAGGGGTGTCACCACGGCCTCTTTCAAGAGGTCCAGAAACACCCATTGGTCCAGTGAACACCAGACTATCTCAGCAAGGATCGGTCCAATGACATCTATACACCCCAACAGGAGGCGGGCTGGGCCAGGATCCAGACTACAGTAAGTCGGTCGCAGATCTCGAACAATCTTCACGATGTCCACGATTGCTGGCTGGTCAAAAATCTGTCCAGACAGACCGGATTTCTGCATCCTCGCATCGTCCACCGCCATACTCATTTGAATGAGTCAAGCAGATCTCTGACCTGATGGAGGACACCTTATCTGCAAAGAATTGAATGAACTCCTCACACTTAGTTTGTGAAAAAGTTCTCTGGCCCCAAAGGCAGGCTGGATTGCACAGCCTGTCCACAGTCCAAAAGAGCTGGGCCAGTCTCCCTGGACAGGAACTCTGCCTTCTTAGGGATATTTCTGATTGATAGTCTGAATTATTGACTAGCAGCCTAAGTCTGTCCTCCTCCAGGCCAGATTTCTGCCAACAACGTTCCAACCTTCATCCAGTTTTCCTCAACTCCCTCAAAGTCCCATCTAACCAAGGGGACCGAGGGCAGAGATGAAGAGGGCAGACTAGGACAGGAGCTATGGAATCCAGGACCCTCAATACCACACTGTTATAGTGCACTACTAGGTCTCCCAGGTCCGACCATTCCACTGGCCTACTCAATAGGTCCAGCACCAAAATCAAACCCTCTGGGGTAACACTCCTCAAAGGGTGGTACCAGGCCATCTCCAAAGGGGCATGTCTCACAGGGGGAGCTGCAAAACTGAAGCATATAGAATGATGGTCTGACCATCCAACTGGTTCCCCCACCAAGTCAGCAGCCTCCATCCACAGGAGGTACACCAGGTCCAAGGAATGATCCTGAATATGGGTTGCAGCAGTAACTACCTGTGTGAAGCCCAACAAGATCATCAGCTGGCAGAAGTTCAGACCAAAATGAGAAAGTTCATCATTGACCCAGGCATTGAAATCCCCCAGGACCAACCACCTGGAGGATTCCAACACCATGTCGATCATGAAGTCGGCAACTTCCTGCAGGAAGATTTTTCCCATCTCTGGATGGACGGTAGAAAAGAAGAATCCTGCTGCCCACACCTGCACCCATGATACACTCGAAGGACCTAGTGGCCCCCACTGGCACCTCTGCAAGGCCCAGTTCTGTTTTAAAACAAATGGCTACACCCCTGCCCCTATGATCCAATCTCGGGTGATGGAACAGCTGATTCAATACTGGGCCTGCATTCTATTCCAGCCAGGTCTCAGTGATGCAAACCAGGTCAGATGTTTCAACAAGATCAGCAATAATTGCTGTCTTGTTCTTTATTTACCTGGCATTGCATAACACCGCCTGAGTTGGATGAGAGGCCATGGAAGAGTCGGCAATTCCCACTGCCAGTGGAGCCCTTGGGTAAGGGTACCAGGCAGGGAGGACCCCTCTCCTGTATCCATTTCACCCCAGGGCACCTCTTTCACTTCACTACCTCAATCTGTCCACCCCGATCCATCCGCCCTCCAGGTCTGGGGACCCCACCCCTCCGGCCCCTTCTTGTAGTGTGCACCAACCTCTAACATTTAAACTGTGGCCTTTTAAAGATAAAAGAATATAAACATTTAAAGACTGTTTTAATTATTATTCTTTGGTAACCGGGTATGGCCTACTAGGCCCAGGTGCCTGTTTTCTGGAGCACTGGGGAGGTTAAGTGACTTGCTCAGAGTAACACAGTATGCAAGTGGAGGTTGTGGGAATCAGACTCAGGTCTGTGTGCTGGATGTACCAAGCTCTTTACTCTAACCTCTAAGGCTATATTGACAGCCCCAGACTTGGCTGGTGTATTCCTTGGTTATTGCATGGATCTGGAATCTATGTACTGGAATTTAATAATTGTTTACAGTTTATAAATGTAATGAAATGAATATATATTTATTTTCCCTTTGGTTACCAGGTAAGGTCAACTTGACACAGGTACTTGTTTCTAGGGACAACCCAGGAACACTGGGGAATTAAGTGACTTAATCAGAACCACACAGAATGGAAATGGAGGGTGTGGGAATCAAACCCATGTCTGAATGCTGGATGTACAAAGTTCATTTACAGCTCATTACTCTATCCTCTAGGTTATACTGCCAGCCCCATAAATAGTAAACAATTTAGTCTGTGCTGTTAGTATCTCAAAAGGAAACTGCCTTGAATTGGCAAACATGCACTTTTGTAGAAGTAGATGTTATTTTTTTTTTAAATATCAGGTCTCATTTCGTAACTGCTTAATCTTAACTGGCCTTTTGGTAAATTCAGTGAGTGTTTCTGATTCACACACTGCTGGCATTGACCATTTTAGAACAGTATGATCTTGTCAAGAACTTACATTGTAGGTGCAATGCATCTGTGTTCTAATTTAAAACTCTTAGGTTCATGGGGACATAAACAATATCATACAATTCTCAGATGGCATTTTTCAGCAATGTGTAACCCATAAATATTGAGTGGGTTAGCTACATGTACAGAAATAATTATATGAAATGTTTTCATGCTGCACACATAAAACTACTCAAGTGGTATGCATTCTGCAAGAATGGTTTAAATGTTAAATTGGAACCGATTGCAAGCATATAGCATGCGTGCAGCAAGCAAGTGTGGAAACCATGATTCTTATGTTAAATTGGGAAAGACTGCATGCATGTGGCATGCATGCAAAAAGCAAGTGGTCACTGATAACTGCACACGTAAAAGTTTGGTGACTTGCTCAGGATCACACCATACACAAGTGGGGGTTGATGAGATTCAAACCCAGATCTTCATGCCTTCAAATCTCCTGGCTTGCAATTCAGTGCCTTTAATCACTAAACTGTATGCACACATATTGTTTGCTTGTACTTCAGTATATACTGTATCTGACTACATCTGCACGCATGTAGCCACTGTTATGCTTTTCAGTTTTCTTTTTCTTCTCCTTCTCTTACTTATCTCAGTTTCACAGCTGAACTATAGCACACATACCAATGGAAACATATGTGATTTTTCCCAACCCCCAAAACCACTTAATTACTTCTGTCTGTCCTCTACTCCTATTATTTCCTCTCTATAGTTTTGAATGCTTCAATGCAAACAGACTTAAAGGTGCAAACACAAAAGTAGCAATAACTTGACACACACCCACATGGACTGTTCTCCTCTCCCCATGCACACAGACTGTACTGGGTACAGTCTATTCTACAGACAACTCACCAAGTGTAGATATAAGTAAAAAGTATCTTACTTGAGTAGTAGGGAGCCAGAGGCAGGAGTCTTTAAGAGATGATAGCCATAGGTCAGAGTGCTGAGGCGTAACCCCTTGAAATGAATGGAGTTATTTTTTGTTGCTATTTTATACATTTTGATGGTAAGCTGGAGATTAATGAAGGCCACTGTTCTACTAACAAGGCCCTTGTTAATTGAGCGGTGGCCTTCTTTAATCTGCAACTCTCCATCGATAATGTATAAAATAGTAATAAAAGCATAACCCCATTCTTTTCAATGGTGCACACCCCAGCAGTCTCCTTTGACCTTTGTCATAATGTGCCCGAGTGTGGGGATGTGGTGGTTAGCTTTACCGGGGCATAAGCCTGACGATAGTGGGGCTCCAATAGTCTGTGCATACCATACTATTCAACTGTCTAAAGTGATAGCTCTAGAATGTTTGTAACATCTCTAAAAGGTACAACTTATTTGTTTTGACTGAAATGTGACTAGCAGATCAGGGAAAATTCAAATGTATAAGATTCATCTGTATATACCCTGGAACAGTGCATCAATTTTGGGCTTAAACCCACCCAGTTACTAGCCAAGTTTTTTCTTGGCTGAAGTTCTAACCCCCCAGAAAGAACTTTGTCCCGATTTTTCTTCCCGACTTCATTCATTTCAATACCCATCCCCTATGGGTCATGAAGCTGCCCAAAGGTGAAGAAACATGAAAAACACATCAGTATTTCAGTTCTTCCTCCTTCCCCGATCCCCCTGTAAAAAAGAAATATTTACTTTTACTTACCTGGCCATGTGGCCAGAACCTGCAGCCTGGCACAGTGTGCTACCTGCACAGTTTTAAGTCTTCTCCCCCTCTCCTTCTGCCAGCAGCTGGATTCTTAAACTGACCATCACAGATCTCCAACGTGGTCTGCAACCAAATCACCTCACTAACCGAACCCACCTAAACTGGATTGCTTGCTTCTTGCTTGGTTGCTGCTGTGGCCACTGCCACACTGTACTGATCAAGGCCTATGAAGGCCACCCACACAGCTGTCACCACTGCTGCTAAGTTTAGCTTGCTGCCATGGTGGTCTGTGCTGTTTTGGTTTTGGCCTAGTAGAGTAAGTAGGCAGCCTAGTCTTGAGTTAGCTTCTAGCTCACCCTCTGCCCCTTCAGTCACCAGGGAAGATGGAGACTCACTAAGAGTAGACCAACAAAAATATGGTGCCACAACACTGCTATTGGGAGTTCAGTGCTCACCGACTCCTCCAAGCTGTAGTGTGCAGTCTGTTTACTCTGTGGTGGGAAAGACAGTGTCGCACTTTTAAGACTCATGCACTCTTTCTTGTCTGGAGCTCATCCACATCACATGTGAATGTGTCACCGCTAATAGGTGGAGAAAGTGTACAACACAATATAGACACAGTCAAATCTGGAGAGTACCTGCAGCATGAGCACACACAGGCCAGGTAGGCGCTTATTGTGCAAAATATTAAATCCAAATGTAATGTCATTATTGCTACACCATAAGAACAAACTAGGCACACACATGGGGGTGGGGGGAGGAAACTGCCTCTGCTCTACCTGAATGGCACCACTGCTTAATGGTAGAAATGTATTCTCAAGTTCTAATGCAATGGTTTCCACTGTGTTCTGAGGTAATGTATCTCTATGTTTTATGATGTGTCCTGATCATCATGTGGGTTAGTGTCCCCTATTGTTCCACATTTTAAGTGTCCATGTCCCTCATTTCAGTGACAAAATGTGAGACGTATGGTGCATGCTTCCAAGACCCTACTCAGTACAAAGAGTGCTGAGCATGGCCATAGTGTATGTGCTCTGTGCAGAATGAGAAAGTAAACAGTCATGGAGAAACACATTTGTAGCACAAAATATGCACAAGGCATTTGCATGGTCCAAAACAAAAAGGATAGGCTTCACAACACAGAGGCCCCTCTACGTACATCTGGAATGGGGAATGTTGACTGGCTATATCTAGGCATGTAATACAGTAAGCAAACAGTACTTTACAAGCTAATGGTGATTGAATGGCAAAAATCAAAAGCCATTAAACAGCTTGCAAAAGGATCAAAATTAATGAGTTTACCTAATTATTATGGCAATTCAAATAAAAATGTATTTTATTGACTCTAATTGCTAGCTGTAGTATAAGAAATAGAAACTGATTTGTTTTTTACATGATATTTGTACCAGCTTAGTTGCTGCACACATGGCAAGCATGTAGCATATGAACCTGATGTGATGTTTAAATGATATTCACACCAGCTTTACTGTACACTCATGTCAAGCATGCAACATGCAAACCTGATGTAATTTTTAGAAGATGTTCACACCAGTTTACCTGTTGTGCACATGTCAAGCTTGCAGCATGTGAACCTGATTTGCTTTTTAGACCTGGTTCACTTAGGATCACTTTGTGTATGCAAGCTGCTTGCAAACACTGCTTGCAAACATTGCACAATTAAGCATGTGGCATGCATTCTACATGTACACAGCACACCTATATTTCTGTATGGGTAAAAGGCCAGTACAATGGGACAGTCATCTGTTTCTACCTGATCCTGTGCAATGCTTAACTGTATCTTATTGCTCTTTGTATGGACTGTGTCCCTCTTTGTACTCTACCGGGTCATGCGTGAAAATAGGCAACTGTTCTGTCTAGTGTGCTTACCTGGGCAACAAAAGCTAATAAATAAATAAATAGAAACAGAAGGGGACCCACTATATGATAAAAAAGCTTCTACAGGAAACATTACTCACAGGTTCAGTGTAGTTCTTCTTTAAGCTTATAGGGAATGTCAGGCATTTTATCTAAATGGTAAGGAACTCCATCCTGGACATTTTCTGTAACACTATTGACCATTTTAAACTGATGGATATTGCAATACATGATTACAGTAAAAGACTAAGCAAAACTATCTTGCTTATGCTATCATAAGCAATTTGTAAACCATTGTTTACATATGTTGCAGGTAACATTGTCAATATGGTACAGTTTATATCTCTTTTTAGGGCCTTGGGTAGAGCCTACAGCCCTTCTGTCATCTGTAGCTCTAAAACAGCTTTTCTTGGAACTTCCATTTTAGACAGTTGTATGTATTCCTTCTCAGCTGCAAAGTAGTGCACCCCCACTCTGATATTTGCTATTTGTTGTTCTATGTTAAAGGCATCTGAGGAGGATGCTACTGTATGTACCTCGGAACTTCTCAGGATATTAACAAAAAAAACTTTCTAAACTGCTGTTTCTATCATCTCTTTAGCTCAGTCGGGCAGATTTGTTCTATTTCTTTCGGCAACCTAGGGGACTGATGTCCTTTTTGTTTTTGTGAAAACGAAATTCAGATTACATATAGTGGAATGCAGATTGCTTGCTGCCTGACATTCCTTTCCACAGGACAGATTGGAGGTAAGCAGAGGAAACAGAAGACTCTTTTTTCTCATTTTATAGTATGATGCACTGAGTGTGTGTTTAGTTGCAGGGTCAGGGCCTTGAAGAAAATAATAACATTTATGTAACTCATTTAAGATTACATCAGGTGGTCAGAAAAAAGTCTAAGAGAATTTGTGTAAAAACTAATAAATGAAAGATGCAAAAAAATAGCATGTACACTGGCATCTGGGACTGGAAGATCAGAAGGCTGTGGGTTCTGTCCCCACACTAAGCATATGGGTTAAAGAGCTTGTGTACTGCCTAAAACTAATATTAGATTTTAAAAGCAGTCAACCATTATCTTTTATATTTGAGGTACTTTATCTTTTCCCTTTAATTAGAAGATTGTTTACCTGATGTTAATATGTGTGATGTGTGGAACAGCACTCTGTGTGGCAGCTGATATAGCTAGCTATACTGCCACCACTACATCACCAGCATCGTGACCTAACTGACTGTGACATCACTGCTACTTGGAACAGCAATTCAGTGACTGCCAGGTCATTCACATGTGATTTCACTGTCAGCGAAATCACAAAAATGTCAGCTGCTATGCTAAGAGCTGTTCCACACATCCACCACAACATTATGACATAGAAGACTCTCTCGTGGGCAAAAGGTAAAAGAAAGGTACTTCAGAAATAAAATTTTGTAACTGACTACTTTTTAAAATCTATATTATATTCCTGTCTGACTGGTTAAGCTCCACTAGCTCTTTAAATCCCAATACAGACACTGTAGTGCAGCATGAGGGTTGGGGGGGGAGTCCTCCTGTCTTTTCTGTCTGCCTGTTCAGGTGGATGTTAAAGATCCTATGGCACTTCTCAAAAAGAGTAGGGGATTTTCTATGGTATCCTGGCCAAATTTACCCCATTCACTAACAATTCCACCAACAGCTTAATATGGTTCAAGTAAGGATTTATGCCATGTTACAATTTCAGTTGGTTACCACCTGTACCCCCCCCCCCCGGAAAAGGGACTTCTATCCTTAGTGGGCCTACCTGGTCAACAAAATTCAACAAATAAATAAATTCACCCATTATGCCTTATGGATTCCATATAAATCCAAGTTCATTCAAAGGCGATCTTGACATATAATGTTAATACCTAACAGCAAATCAGAGCCCTTTTCTGATACAAAGCTGCCAACATATTACATTTAAATAAACAGCAAAGTCACAAATAAGGAACTAGAGGCTTGTGGAAAAATCTACAGGAATTTGATGCTGCCTCTACAGGGAAAATACAGGTAAAATGAGGGCTTGTTACAGGAAATTTTTTTTTTGATCTGGGAGCACTATGATGATTATGATTAAACAGCACTATGTGGCACTAACAAGACAATGACTTTAGTTATTGGTAGCTCTTCAAAGCCCTAATGGCTCTGGCTAGAGCGTGTTTTAAATTGCATTGCTGTTGTCTGTACAATTGGATGGTGTTTTATTGCTGTCTAATAGGACACTTTTTTAACTCTGAAAAACAATTTGGAAGTGTTATACATGAGCTGAACCCTTAATATTACATATCAAATATTCAGATATGGTATAAAGGCATATTTAAAATTACTATTGTCACCATAAATGTGCACTTACTGTATATAAAAACCTGGTTTGGAAAAAGTGCCCTTTATAATGCTACAAGTACCCTTTTTATCTTTGGTGCCCCCACCTTTTACAATCTTCCGGCACCCTGGTAGGCACACACACACACACACACACCAACATGTACTCTGCCAAATACATTTAAGAGGACTGAATTAGCAGCATGCCAGTTTTTGAGGATTGTGACTAAACAGCGCTATATGGCACCAACAAGAAAATAACTTTGATCATTTCGTAGTTTTTCACAGCCGTATTGGCTCTGGCTAGAGTTTGTTATAAACGTCATGTTGACATTTGTAGGTGAGAGGTTTGTACGATGGTCACACACTATCGCCCCATAGAACTGAATACTCTCTCCTCACTTACACTGGAGGGTTGGCTGGTCTGGTACTTCAGTGCTGCTGAAATCAGCTCTGGCCATTCATTAACCTTGCCACTCCAGTACAGAAGAGGATCATCAAGTACAGACAGATGCATGTTTTCTGCCAAACAGGCGCCAACCATTCTCTGTGTTGCATGCAGTCCTGATTATGAGTCATCCACCTGTTCACAGGATTCATCAAGGTCACAGATTCCTACTTGAGACAAGGCACCCCAAAGTGGGTTAATGGCAACCTGTTTTGCTGACCCCCGCCCTGCAGCCAACTTACTGGATGTGCTTATTCCACAGCGACCTTCAGCCTTGTTATATTGCAGTTTTCAAAACTTTGGACATGACTTCTGTGCCCCATGAACCAATCACACCAGCTGTCTAGTAAGAGTTTGAACCTGATCAGGACCTCCCTCCAGTAAGGATGCAATGCCATGTTTGTAGCATGGGTCCAGCATTGTTGCTATTCCAAATTCTGCACTTTGCTAAATAGTGGTGATGTGGCAATTGTAGTTGAATATTGTAAGCATGTGTTTCAGTAATGCACTGCTTGACCTATCTCTGGACACATCAAGGCTAGGCTGCAGATTCAACAAAGTCTGCCTCAGCAGCCACAGCAGTGGGATGGCTTGACTAATGGATGCAGTGTCACCACTCACTGCTTGTGTGGCATGCTCAAATGGCCTCAAATTAATATCACTTAGTACATGAGGTGCCACTGTTCAATTGTCATAGACACTGAGGCCACTGAACTGTCACAGCTAGTGCGCATTACTAGGTATTCCAAGATGGCTTTGTACTGTTCATACAACCACTCTGCCACGTAAAGTGTTGAGTTCCAGTTTGAGGCATTGCTGAGGGAGGCTGTTTTGAATCTGCAGCTGCCCAAGTTGGTCACGGGCCTTTCCACAGTGTGCAAAGTGTGCACAGATGCAGCGCGCAACTGTAGCATTTGCTTGATATCTGGGTGCTGCAGAAACTCCTGTACCACAAGATTTAAACAGTGCGCCATGTAAGGAACCCTAGAAAGTCACCATTGCTAATACATTCAGTGACATTTGATCCATTGTAACTAGCTATAAAGCCAGCATTGAGGGACAGGGGGTTCAGCCACTCATCACTTTCTATCAGTAACAAGTTTAGCATGTTTTCACCTGTGTGAGACAATGTCACACTGTGAATTGCAAGTGTTGCATGCTGTCTAATTCCCTGAGGGTTGCTATCATGACAGTCTGCCTTATTACATTGCTTTCCAATCCCACCAGCACAGACAACTCCTGGTACCTGTGCCCAATGTGCAGTAATACACAAATAGGAACTACCCATCATTTTGCCACTTGTCCACATATCCATACTTAAATGAATGTATGGTAAGGAGGAGGAATGTGAAGGGCATGTCTTACAGACTCTTTCACAGTCCAGTATAACTCATGGACAGCATGGGTGGAAAAGTAGGTCCTGGAAGGGAATTTCGATTTGGGACAGGTGCGTGCTACAAAATGCTGGAATCTAGAATTCACCACAAACGAGAAGCACAAAATGTCAGTTACCAGCATTTCTGCTACAGCAGCATTCAGTTCACATGACACTGCATGATTTGGTGGGTATTTCATGTTCTGGGCAAAAAGATTTTGCAATGTGGGCTGCGTTCCTACCCGTTTTTCATGTGGCATGCCAAATGGCTCTATTCTGTGAACTGCCATGGGTGGGGTGCTTTTGCCATGTGATGATGAGGGGTGTACAGGTGAGAAGTCAAGAAATTATGTTATTTTCCCATTTTAAGCACAGAGGTTGATGTTGGAGTAGAAATACTGTATAGACCACCACCACTGCAACTCTGACCACTACTTGGCTATTCAAAATCATCCTCCTCCTCATGCCTGTAGTAATCCTCCAGTGTAATTGCATCAGTACTACACACATGGCTACTTGGGCTACTTACAGTCAAGGAAGGGGATACCATGCTCAAATATTGTGGATGAGGGTGAACGTCCCACTACGGCATTAGCTCCCTTTTGGTGCCAAGTCCACAGTGCTATGTGCCTGCTCTTCAGATGTGTATGCTGGCCCCCGGTGCCCAGATGGCTACCATTTTTAAAACACCTCACATGCACTTGGCAAAACTGGCAGATCGCCACTGTTTCATCACTTGCATCCTGTACAAAAACATCCCAAATGAGGGATTTTGATGCCCTAATTTTCACATGTCCATGATGCTGCATACTGGACTCCAGTGTTTTAGACACCGAAATGGGGCGTGTTCTGCATGATTTCTGTTTTTGGGCACACTTGGATTCTACCTGACCATCACAATCTATGACTATTACTGGGTCATCATCATCAATAGACACAGCTATATCACAACTTTGAGGAGGGGGTGATATACTAGCAGACTGTTTACACAGCCACCTTTACTTTCTCTTTCTCCAGTTCCTAATTGGGGTCACTGAAATCATAATCATCATCCACATCCACAATATCAGCTTTGATGCTGTCTTGCTGATAACATGTTCCAACCACAGCCTCATTATGATCATCCACTCTTTTTTTCTTCAACATTTGAATCATTGGATGTCTCAGGCATAGCCTGAACAGCACTGGAACCATGAGATTGTGAGTCATCGTCAGGATCAGAATCATGTTCAAATACTGTTGGGAAGGGGATGGGGAGTCTGACATCAATTACATTCTGACTCATGTCTTTAGACTCCACAATATTTTGACAACCTGTTGACTTGTCGTGGGTTTAACTTGGGACAATACTCATGCCATAAGCAACTTCACTACCACCACCAGTGGGGACAACTGCATCTCCAACCTCATTGAAGCAACTGATTGTGCTGTGATAAACATAGTCCGAGAAATCACTTTGCTGTCATCAACTATGCCATTATGCTGCAAACTACGATGCCCATGGCCACTCTTACAATGGCACCAGTGCCATGGCCAGAAACATCTTTGCATGCAAATCTCTTTGCAGACATTGTATTTTGGATTAAACAGACAATTAGCAACAAATTTAGATTTCTGAACTTTGGGCTGGAGAGGAAGCCAAAAAACAACAACTGTGGCTTACAGATGGAGATTGAGCCCTATATAGATGCAGACGCACAGGCAGCTGGAGGCTGTGCACTTAAGAGATGCAGCGACACAGGCACAACAACACCTTAACCAGTGGTCACACATATCCTGAACTGGAAAAATAATACCTTTTGCGGGGGTTGGGGGACAGCTGCAGTACCAGTCCTCTATCTAGATCGAATGAAGCAGTAAAAAATACCACAGATGGATATGAGATTCAGAGTGCTGTGATTATGGTGTGGTACAATAAAATGTGTCTGACTTGATGGCATGCACACACGCACATACACACACACTACAGGTAATGTGCAGAAAATTTCGCAGTTCAGTACACTATAACCAAATCTTTTAAACCGACTGAAAAAATGCACTGCACAACAGCAAACAGCAAAAAATTATCAAAACGTACAAGTATTACTGTCTGAACATGAGCACACACATACTAATACACTATTGTAGCCACTCAACAACAATTAGAAAGACTGCCTTTCTCACTGTGAATCTCCCTTCACCACAGATACACCCCTTCTCCAAAGCACACTACTACAGTGTCTGTCAGTATAGAGACTGAATGTACTAAATTAACATTCAGTATGCACAAAAAATCAATAAATGCTTGATGATATAAACACACAAGGGTTTCCTACAATTGATGTGCTAAATACTGGCACAATATTTTGTCACAAAAATGATTTTTTAAAGATTTTTCAATGGTTTGATTCTCAGCGCTCCGAGAGCAAACTGTCTACAGCTTTCCAATACACACACTATGCTGAACTGAGGCTGTGCATCACAATGTAGAGCCCATGTGACCTGCCATCACATGAATCACTGCAAAATTCACCTTAAAGAGCAATAAAAAGGTGACGTTAACGAGAAGTCAAGATGGAGGTGTGTAACTGAGAAACTGCAATACCTATACCACCCATCTGGACTCTTCTGTTAGTTCAATCACTCCCTATCCCTTAAAACTCAACAGATTAAACATCTGCAAATAGACACTATCAATTTGATACCATTTTGGCCAGATCTCACATCTGTGGGCATTGATTGTAGCTCCTTTGGTCCTGCCAAGTGAAACCTACAATTTGGGCCTACTGGACATTGCCAGACCACCAGAATTGAGTTTGTCACATAGTCTGATGGCTCTCAGTGGAGGAGTACCAGGCGCAGGGGGCAGGGGCTGCCCAATCCGGAGCTTCCAACTTGGAGCTACAACTGGTGAATATAACTGCCATGCTTAGCAAAGTTCTGTCTGACACTGCAGAACCAAAAGATACAACTGCTAGTACTAAAAAGGACTTATCTCTTCTGATGGCCAGAGTAACTGGTGCTGAAGCAGTAATTAAAAACAGGACGACATCCTACATAAGCACCACTGCCAACCGAGGGACCATAATAATCAGCTTCAGTATCTCCTTGCCAAGATCGATGATCTTGAGAATCAGGGGAGAAGAAAAAATATTAGAATCATTTGAATCCTCAAGGGCACTGAAGGCACTGACATGAATGCTTTCCTAAGGAGGAACCTCCTAGTGCTGTTAAAAATGAACAATCGAGTTCCCCTTGAGCTGGAACGAGCCCACCATTCTCTTGCCCCAAGGCCATGACAAGGGGAACATCCGAGACCAATTTTATGTAAGTTTTTTGTTTTTCCAGAAAAGGAGGCATAACTACAGGCTGCCAGGGATCTGAAACAACTGGTATGGGCAGGCAATCCCATACAGATCTACCAAGATTATTCCTTTGAGCTATCGAAATGACGCAGGGCATGCAGTAGTAGCCAGAGACATTGCCAGCTATTTCCAGATGTTTTGTGAAATTTCTGAAGAGTTTCTCTCTGCTGCCCCTCCAGTGAAGCAAATGCTGTACAAATTGAACATGCCAGCATCTCTGAGGTATCCAGTGATGCTCCGAGTCCAGTACAGAGGGGAACATATAACCTTCAATAGTCCTAAGGAAGTTGAAATTTTCCTGGATAACATCTCTGGAGAGCGTGTTAACACCCAACAGCTGCTATTCCAGCCTCGTAGTGAGGACCAGCAAATGATGGAGGTTTCTGTGTCCCCCAATACCCCGGTAGCCAAACCTCATTAATTGACTGCAATGCTGAAGGACAAGACTGGGTGGCAACAGATCCAAAGGGGATGACTGAAGACCAAGTCAAAGCCACAGAACACTGAGCAGACCCCTCCGAGTGGTGCCAGAACCAGTAGAGGGAGATCGAGGAGTCGACAGCACAAGGTAAATCTCTCAGATGGGAGTGGCTCTTCTGCATACAATACTCCTGTCAAAACCACCATTTCCAACCTCTGCATGATCTCCTCCTGACAGCTTTGAATCTAGGTGACCCAACTAAAGATGGAACTGCACTGTGTCCGAATGCTAGTATGGATGCCTTTGCTGGTGACTGGGCCCTAATTCCCCATGAATGGGCAGACTGCATGCAGGAGAACCCAGTCACTCATTTGCACACCATGCCACCAGAGACCGAAGCCTTGCGTAAGCTGGGTAGAAGAAATCCTTTGCAGGTGTGGCTTGGTAGTAGTATCTCCCGGAGCTAAAGTCCCCTTATCTTGTCGAATAAGAGATTTTACCAATCTCCATAGCTGAGTTTGTAGTTCAGGGGTGCTCTTCTCTCCGACATTGGGGGAGGAGGCAATCAGCATTGGGACTACGTTTATCTCAGCCCCAGTTCCCTGCTCCATAATATTTGGCTCTGGGGAGTGCTACACTGTACAGGAATTTACCACTAGTTTCAAAGAAATGTTTTGTTGGGCCATTATGCCCACCATTAGGTTAATGCTGAACATAGTCAAAATGATGTGGGACAGGCTGACTAGGGAGTATACACACCTGGAGCTTTATTCACTGTGTCACTTATTGTAGCAAAAGCTACTCTGGGAGGCCCATTTTATGATGGGGAAACTATGGGCTGAGTCTTCATAGGAGTTGAGGAGCAGAGTGTTACATGCCAAGAAGAGCTTCCAGTCATAGTGGCTTTGGGGAGAGGCCCATGTGTCCTCCCCTTGGAAGAGGCAGGGTAAATGGGCTGCTGCCTAACTCATTTAGTGCACTCCCAGTTACATGACTAGTCCCCACTGCTGTTCAAGTTCACTGCTTTCTTGATGGAAATAATAGTCTAGAGCGGTATTAGGTGAGGAAAAAGTTTCAGGAAAGTTGTGACTGAACTGCTGGTGGGGCCACTTGGCTACAAACCTCAGAGTGTGTTCAGAGTGCATTTCGATGCAGCCTCCAGGGAATAAAGTGGGATTGATCCCACAGGATACCCGCTCTTGGTAACCAGGGGGCCAGATGGGTATTAACCACTGTCACCATAATGGTCCCAAAGCCTAACTTCCCCAACAGAAGAACCCCCTTTTATTGTTCTTCGCTCACTATCTGTGAACCTGGATATAATGGGTATTAGACCTGGATGATCTGTATGCTAGAGGTTCTAAATACGCCTTCCTACTACAGGGGTAGGGAAGTAGAAATGGTATCCTTTTAGGGGGTACTAGGTAGGCTACACATCCCTCTCTATGTGACTAATTTTGTGCTGCAAGCATAGTTATGCCCTTCCCCGGAGGTGGACTGCAGGGCCATTGGAAAAGGGGTGGAGCAACACCTACTTCTAGGCCACAGTAAGCAGTCGATCCTCAAAGTTTGACTTCAGTCTGAGTATTAATCTAATATAATTACCGGGTAGAGCTTTTTACCATAGGGAAACCCGGTTATAATTTGCCATTATAACCAGCTCGGCTGGTTATAATGGCAAACACTCACCAGGTTTCCCTTGGAACAGCCATCCCTCAGTCGCTGTTCTCCGACGTTCATGTTCTGTGAAGGAATCCCATGGTGCAGCATACTTCCTGGTCCCTCGTATTCGATGGTAATGAACTTTTTATAAAAAAAAAAAAAAACTCTTTTCCTCAACTAAACCACTTAAAAACGGAAGCAAATAAAAGTCTTTTCCCGTCAGCCTGACACCACAGCTGAGTCCATGTCACAGACTGCCCCTGCCTCTCGAAGCCCGGAAGGATGCTGCAACCGCCCCTCAGCGGTAAGTTTATATTAAAACAAAAATCTAAGTTTCTACACATTTTTTATTAAATATCCTCTTCCTTTTTTCTCCAACAAGTGCAGCCATATAATTAGGAAGACTGCGGACCACGCAAAATCAAGACTGGTCCGCAGCTTTCTGAACACTAATCTGTTAGCTTATTTAATTTTTTATAATTGCTGAGGTGAAAAAGCGCACTCCTGTAATTATAAAAAATAAAATATGGGGTGGTGTGTGTATTGTATATGTTATACCTACTATTATTGGGTTTGTCATATATCTTATTATGTGAGGTGGCATCTTGGATGTTGTTAGAGATACCACCCCTAGGTTTTATATTCCTTTATGTAACTACTGTATTTGGTTAATAAAATGGTATAATCCACCGTTTCAGCACCCACTGCTAATAAATAGTAAAACTAGAGTGGTGCTAAATAACTGGAGATACAGAAGGTATCCAAGCATAACTGGGGTACTAGAGAAGGACGTTTGAGATCTTAGAATTTAGGTTAGATCTAGATTTGAAGCTTAGGGGACTTAGTGGGAGACTTGTGGTACTACAATATGTAACTGTCATTTGTTCATACAAAAAATGGAGACACCTTCCTTATGGCTAGCATACCAGATGTGACAGCCACTACCTGGAATGTGATGGGCCTTAACTCTCCAGCGAAAAGAAAACAAATCCTGTCCAGACTTAAAAAATTGGGCACCCAGGTCGCATTTTTGCAAGAGACAAAACTAAGCTCCAAGGAAACAAAAAAGCTGGTGAGAGATTGGGTGGGGCTGGAATCACACAGTGTCTCAGGCTCAGCTAAGTGGGTTTCTTGATTTTGCTTCACCATGAGTTGCAGTGCCAGCCTTTAGAAGTGTATAGAGATGGGGATGGGAGGTGGATAATCATGAAGGTATCTACCCCACACAGGGCTAATGCTGTTAATTAATGTGTATGCCCCTAATGAGGGATAACCCCACCTTTTTTGAATCCCTGTCACAGACAATTATGGATGCATCTTATGATAATCCAGATATTCTTTTGGGAGGAGATTTTTTTTTTCCATCCTCTGCCCTCCACTCTCCTGTTCTTTGGAAGTTATCAGTGGTCTATTACACCCTTGCTCACCTGACCACCATCCAGAGCAGTCCATCCTCCATGGAGCCGTGGTTGCCTCCCAAGGCGAGTACGGGATGAGGGCTCTTTCACTCCAACATGTCTTTTTACTTCATCGAGATGCTGGCTCCGGAGGTGGCAGGAGCATTGAGGGTCGGGACCTTGACACTTCATCTACTGGGAGGCAGTGGGTATTTTCTGGCTTTCTGGGCATGCCGTGTGCCCATGACATCAAGGTGCTATGAGCGCTGACTTCCGGCATGCCTACCCTCTTTAGTCCTGTGTACTTCGAGTCTCCACTCAGAGTCACCCAGGCACCAGGTTGAGTAAACTCCCCCCCCCCCGGGGAAGGTGAGCCATCCATAGGAAGCTCAGACCTCCTTCCCCGGCTGGCTTCCAGCTCCCTGGGCTCATTCCTGAACCTGGGTCACTGGCATCGCAAATGGAAATCCAACCGCTGTGCTGGTGGGCCGACTTGGGAGGAGATTTTAACCTGGCAATGGATTACTTGCTGGACAGAACCAATGCTAGGTGTGAACCACATACTCGCTCTCTCCACAAATTAAAAGAACTATTAGCCATATACCAACTTACTGACATATGGTGTCTTTCCCATCCCATGGACAGGAACTATACATACTTCTCTGCCCCAAGGACCATGGCCAGCAGGCTTGACTATTGGTTTACTTCAGGCAATTTGACAGCTGTCACAACTGGGGTGACCATAGCTCAGCTTTATATGTCGGATCATGCCCCAGTAGTCTTTAACCTCCTAACTGTCCAGTACTGTAAGAAACCTCTCCTATGGTGATTAGACCCACTTCCCTTACAAGATAAGGATTTCATTCCATGGCTTAAAAATGTGACTGAATTGTACTTAAAGGATAACTGGGTAGGGTCAGCCACAGCGGCCAATATATGGGAGGCATATAAGGCCACCACGCTGGGCAAAATAATAAGCTTTGTGATATATAGGCGTAAACAGAGAGAAAAGGAACAAACCCTGCTGGAGGAAAAACTTAAAAAACTTGGAGAGCCAATGTAAACTGAATTCCAGACCCTAAACAATTCCCAGTTAGTGCCAGATCTCACAGCACTTCAGCTTCAACTTAATAGCCTGGCTACCCAGAAAGCTGAACTATATCTACAGCGGGCCCAGTTTAAGTACTGGGCGGATGGAGAGTGGGCTAGCAAGCTCCTAGTGTATCTGCTAAAGCAGTGGCAGGCAGAAAGGTCCATCTTGCAGCTCAAAGATAAGAATGGGGAACGCTCCCTGAATCATAAAGTGATTACTAAGATAATGACAGATTTCTACACAAATTTGTACTCCTCTTAACCGGAGTGGAACTGGGACAAATATCATAACTTCATAGCAAATCTCCCCATCCCTATGCTTCAACAGCAACAGGAGGCTTTGGATGCCCCTATCTTGGATGCTGAGGTCAACCAAGCTATATTATGTATGGCTCCACATAAAGCTCCTGAGGGAAATGGCTTTCCAGTAGATTTCTATAAATTATATTGCCACCTGATTACCTTTCCACTACTACTCATGTTAGAGGAGACTCATACTACAGAAGTACTCCCCTCCTCCTTGAACGAAGATATTATTACAGTCCTCCCCAAAGTGGAAAGAACCATTCTCTCCCTGCCAATTACAGGCCTATTTCACTGATAAATGTGGATGCTAAAATCTTTGCTAAAATCCTGGCACTGAGATTGGAGACAGTTTTGCCAGATATTACCCACACCTTCCAGGTTGGCTTTGTTAAGGGCAGATATGGTTTTAACCATATACGGGCACTGTATCCCCTTATCCAAACATCATCAGAACTCCCAACTCCAGCCGCTGCAGTAACATTTGACTTTGAAAAAGCATTTGATTCAGTGGAATAGGAGTACCTGCATGCAGTCATGAACACTTATAGCTTTGGCCCGTATTTTAAGACCTGAATCAGAACTATGTATAAAATGCTGAGGGCAAGGATGTTAACCAACAGGAACCTCTGTGGACCTTTCTTCCTGCATAGGGGCACCAGACAGGGGTGCCCACTATCCCCCCATTTATTTGACTTAGCAATGGAACCCCTGTTGGCCGCAATTAGAGAACACCCCGGAATCACAGGGATTACAATAGGGAGAGACAACACACCACGAAATTACATTCAGATGACTGCTTAATTGAGAACACCCCGGGTCACAGGGATTACATTAGGGGAGAGACAATACACCATGAAATTATATGCAGAGGACTGCTTAATACTGTCCAATAACATCCCTCACAGCCTTCTCCATATCCTAAATACACTAGATGCGTTCAGGGATTTTTCAGGGTTCAGAATTAACATGGCTAAATCTGAATTATTACCTCCCAATACACTAACATCACCAAATCAGAGGAGGGCAACTAAAATGGTGCAAGGTCTGCACCGGAAGACATATGAAGAGAGACTAAAGGAGCTTAATATGTATAGCCTCGAGGAAAGGAGGGAGAGGGGCGACATGATAGAAACTTTAAAGTACCCCAAGGGAATCAACAAAGTCCAAGAGGGTAGCATCTTTCAAAAAAGTATGCAAGAACAAGGGGCACAATTTGAAGATGGGGTGGCTCAGAGGTAATGTAAGAAGTATTTTTCACAGAGAGTGTTGTGGATACATGGAACAGCCTTCCGGAGGAGGTTGTGGAGTCAAAAACAGTGGTTGAATTCAAGCATGCCTGGGACAGTCATAAGGCAATTCTAGGGGGTTGGGGTAGAAAGAAGTAGGCTGCTGGTTAACTAGGATCTGCAGCTTATCCATTAGGTAGGGAAATGGGCAGACTGGGTGGGCCAAGCGGTCCTTATCTGCCATCAAAATCTATGTTTCTATGTTTCTATGTTAAGTGCATTAGGGAATTTAGGACTAACATGGGCACTGGCTGGAATAGCATATCTGATGGTTAAAATCTCCTCAGACCTAAAATCTCTAGCAGATCTTAACTTCAAACCCTTGATAGAAAAATTACTGAAGGAAATGGCTAGGCGGGGACACCTACAGCTCTCAATGGCAGGAAAAATAGATGCAATAAAATTAATTGCAGCCCCTAGAGTCTATTATCTGTTATCTCACCTTCTGACTATTCTCCCAGACATATGGGCCAAAAATCTAAATAGCATTGTGAGCAGGTTCCTATGGGGTTCCTCCCCACCTTGTTACAGTAGGGCTAAGTTACGTGCCTCATGGATGAGAAGGGGATGGAATCTGCCAGATTTTGCCCAGTACTCTCTGGCATTCATTACTGCTAGAACTACGAGGTGGTTCCAAACAGATACTGCATCGTCTCCAACATGGCTAGACATAGAAAAAGATCTTCTGCACGGCATCCACTTATCGGCATATCTAGGATACTCCCTGTCCAAACAGTAATGGTGCTGGATTACAATTCAGAGCTCCCATATGGCCTGGCAGAAGGTGGGCCAAAAGACCAAAATGTTTATTTACCCAGGCCACCACACTCCATTATGGAACAACACACATCTCTGCATTGATCTCAACCCAATCCAGTTGGAGGGATGGGCCAGGAAATCAATTGTGAGTATATGCAACCTACTTTACCCAGAAGGTGTCACTATAGACTCTTTCCAAGAGTTTCAAGTCAGATATGGGCTGCCTAAAGGAGACTTCTGCAGATACCTTCAGATTAGAAACCTGCTCAACTACTGGGAAAAACAGAAATGTGGTTGTGTGATATGTAAAAGGAATAAACACCAAAAACTGGAACGCCTCCCTATTAAGAACTGGGTTAGACACAAAACTGGGTTAACAGGTAAAATACAGATCCTCATGAGGGACAGTGCCCTAGACCCCTCCCTCCCAGCCAAAGCATGGTGGGAGGCAAAGCTAGAGCACACCAATCATTGTGGCAGAGTGGCGCCAGGAATGGGTGAGTGCCCACCAAGCCTGCAATGACCAGAAAACCTCCTCATCCAGAATAAAGTAATGAACCTGTGGTACAGAACCCCATCACAACTAAAAGGGATGGGATTAGCCAAGATAGACAACTGCTGGAGGTGCAAGACCCCTACTGCAGATCTGCCACATATCCTCTGGTTCTGACCCTTATTGCAGTCTTTTTGGTCTGCTTTTGTTCTTCACTGTTCAACAATTCTGGACACTTCCATCCCATTGGACCTGAGATTATGGGCTTTAGGTCTTCTTCTTCAAACTTTATGTCTGTCAAAACCTTATCATTTGTGGATTATACAAGCCTCTGAGGAGGCAAAAAGACTGATTTTGCATAAATGGAGGACCAACAATGTACCATCAGTCCAAGACTGGCTGTTGGCCTTTGAAACCTTAGCTAATCTGACCAGAATAACTCATTACAGCAGAGGTAACTTGAGTAAGTACAAACAGATCTAGCC
The DNA here is from genome assembly GCA_016271365.2 of Neoceratodus forsteri. Taxonomy (NCBI): domain Eukaryota; kingdom Metazoa; phylum Chordata; order Ceratodontiformes; family Ceratodontidae; genus Neoceratodus; species Neoceratodus forsteri. Next base: position 761,238,791 of record CM028138.1, on the reverse strand, counting down.
CCCTACCTAACCCATATTATGGGCTATAGCAAGGATCTGGTTTGTAAACATACAAATGATAGGTTAAGGCCTCCTTAAAACTATTCCAGGGTATGGCTTGATATATTGGTCTTAATCATATGTTGTTTCTTCAGGTACCACAATGTCTCAACTGTGGATAGCCACGTAGTCCCCAATCTTCGCACACTAAGTGAAGAAAGATTTTCTCCCTCCCCAGTAGCAATACGGTATGGTTTATGTTATACATGCTTCTGTATCACCATTTAAAAGATCTTAGACCTGACGGGTAAGTCAAGGTTAATCCTTTTCTAATATCAATATTACTGCTGAGATGTCTATAGCCACATATCTGATTGATGGTGCATAGGCGAATATATTAATGGACTTACAGGATAAATGTTTGTATGCTGTTTGATACTATGCCTGTATAAATTGTAAACTGCTCAAAAAAAAGATTAACTGCAAAAAAGAAAAGGGGAAGGAATAAAAAAGGCAAAGTTAATGTGAAGTCCATTGCAACCAATGGAACTTTGCATTAAAATTAAAGATGAAGTTAAATGCTTTGCGCTGTGGAGTACTACGCGAATTCCACATTATACATGAAGTACACTGCATAGCAAAGTTTAGGAACTTCACCCACCACTACACTCAAGCAGTTAGCATTTCAGTTTTCAGTAGCATGTTCGCACTGAATACATAAATAATTTGGAGCACCCTGTATTGCCAGCAGCCTAAGTGTGCCAACTTTTGAGTGAGCGGGAGCCACAACTTGATCTGTCACATTTTATCAGTCTGTTGAGGCTAAAAACCTTATATTTTATTTAAGTAACGTGCATTTTCTTATGTTGCTGATGGTGTGGGTATAAAGGAGAGTACTGCCACTTAACACTTCATTGTTTACCTTGAGGTGATTGCAGTGGTAGACAGGGCGGCAACTTTAGCAGATGGATTTTTGCAAATGTGAGGTGTGAGAGTTAAACATAAAAAAATACCTTGATTTATGTCAGCTTTTGATTTTTTGCCTACTCTTTAATGTGGTCACTGCCTGGGGGTGGGGCTCTCGCTCATTAGAAAACAGCATGGTGGTGCTTGCCTTTCTGAACATTTTACTTGACCAGGACTATCTAGAATGATAAGAGGCAATGGAGACTGGGACTCATTATTTCCCAGTCTCTGTTGTCTCAGACTGGTAGATTGGCGCATGCAGCCAATCAACATCTAGAACAGACTTTGCCTCATTTTCTAACATGTGAATGAGGGTCATCAATGGGGGAAGTTTAGTCTCATTAAACGTAAGTCCCAGTGCTGAGGTGAGACAGTGGCAATGTTGTAAATATTGGTAATGATCTCTCTCTTGTCTAATCCATAGTCTCCTGCTAGCTATGGAAATTATTTTAGTTGTCTGTCTGCATAAAACTGGAAAGTATGAGCTTGTCCTCTGTTTATCCACTGACAGAACTTTTGAGCCAATTTAGCTGGAAGGAATCCAGTGCAGTATACAGACATATTGAGACAATGGGCTCCAAAATTATATGCATTTGGAGACAGAAGCTATACCAAAAGAAAAGTAAAGATCTTGTGGTTGCTGCTGCGTTGTCCATCAAGACAGAACTGTCTGGTGTTCCTAATAATAACAAGGTCAAGCAGCGTATCTAAGAGGGCCATGTCTAACTCTACTACCTGGGTCACCAGGATGGTGCTTTCCATTTTAAGATGAGTTCCAGTATGGCAGCTTGCAAATACTGGATCAGGTTTAGGAGGGCCAAGTCACCTTTTCTTTGACCAGTTGCAGTTTGTCAAAAGCCATTCTTGATGTTCCCCTGCCTCAGATGAATCCAGAGACCCATTTAATCCATTTAATGAAATAACTTCTGGTGGGAGTCATTGGTAATGTTTGGAATAAATAAAGAAACTGATGTAGAATGTTTATACGGATTGAGTCCACTCACTGAAAGAGAGAGAGAGTGGGGTAGCACGGTCCATCTTTGGAGGTTTACCTTTATCATTTGCTCTATTAGAGGGTAGTTAAATTGGTATACAGTTGTGGTGTGTGATCCAGTATCTATCTACAGATATCTGATGCAAGCTATGCACCAGTTAAAGTGGTATTGTTCCTTAAAGGGACAGTAAACATTGCAGGGATTGCTCAAACTCTGAAAGCCCATGAAAAGGTATGTTGAATGAGGTATTTGGCTTCATTGTAGGTGTCAAATGTCCCAAGATATGAATATTTAAATCATCTAAAAATCAAAACAAGGCAGCAGCCATTTCACGCAATCTTACAACAGAAAGTGATGTCACTGAAGGGTAAGCTGTAATTAACAACATAGAGCTAGCACCTCATTGACATCACTTCCTGTTTTTAAAACTGCATGAATTTGCTATTGCTAGGAGTTGATTTACACTTTACTTAGCTATTCATATCTCAAGACTCCTGTCCCCTACAGGTAAACCCAATACCTCATTTGAAAGCTCTTTACATGGGCTTTCACAATTTGAGTGACCCCTGCAATGTTTAGTGTCCCTTTAATGTGTCATGGTGGGAGTGATGAAGTTGTAGAACTTCTGTTTTAGGCTCTTTTATTTTATATTCTGCAGATTGTTCCCTTGTCTGCTGACAGGTTTTCAGCACTGACAAAGATTTTCCTGGTTCAGAGCTATAAAGAGCAGGTCAAGCTTGTAGTACACTATGTTATTTGCTACTCATGTGTACTGATGCCCTGGACAGCCTCCGTCTGTCTGAGAAGTTGCGCTAATGGTCCCACATATAGGAAAAATAAGTAGGACAGCAAAGGGCAGCCCTGTTGATTACCTCTGGAAGGAGAAAGCAAGGGTGATAGTGAGTCACTCAAGGAGAGGAGCACAAGCAAAATGACACAATGCTTGATGTAGAAAGGGCCATGCCACCCTTTCAAATGCTTTTTTTGTTGCATCTAAACATATTGCCATTGGTGTTTTCTACTTAGTTACATGGCCAATTAGTAGGATAGTTCACTTGATATTATTTGTGGTGTGTTGGTTTCTAATAAAGCTGGATTTATCTGGGTGCATAACTTTGGGAGGAATATAGTCCCGTCTATAGGCTGTAATACTGGCGAATACATTCAGGACTGGTATCAGGCAATAGGTTTCACAATTCATGCAGTCCTTTTGTGGCTTCAATATTGCAGATATGGTGGCATATCATCAAGTGTCCAGGCATTTTTGATGTAGCCAATGCCTCTTGCAAGGTGTGCTGGCATACCCCATAAAGAAGTTCTAGACAGGCCTTGTAAAATTCCACATCATATCCATCAGGTCTGGGTTTCGTTGTTTTCAGTTTTTTTTACTACTTTAATCCTGATTATTAATTCTGCTGATGAGATAGGTTGTTATAAGTGCTCTTGATGTTCTTGTGAAAGTAAGCAGGTATTCTGGAAAAATGTTTATAGTATTTGTTCTGATGGTGATTCCTCCTTAGTGAAAAGCAAGGTATAAAAGGTCATTAGGCTTGTGAGATATCACTATTGTGAATAGTTGTAAAACCCTTGACCGGATCTATTAACTTAGTTATAGTCATTGCCTTATGTTTGTGTTGCAGTCTAACTGACGTTACTTTTTGACTGTACATACAAGATTCATATTGTGGATATATTAGAATGGTGCCAGAGCCTGCATATAATGGTGAACAGAATATCATCACACGGAGGCCCATGTGTGATGGCAAGCCTGATGGCAGCATTGTCTAGGAGCTCTATAACTCTGTCTTTAAATCTATATTTTACATTTATTGTCGACCCTCCGGTACAGTTTTCTATCACGGTAATATCACCCCTTCCACCACCATCTTTTTAGGTTTTGGTTCAGCGATTCCCATAGTGTTTAGCTGGTCTTTCTTGTTTTGATGCTGCTAATCTGTACCCTAAGAAGATTCTGGAAGATGGTGGACTCTGGTACCATATGTACACATGTTGCAGTGGACTTTGCAAATTTAACGGAGATTAATGAAATATTAAAAGCAGTCACCCAAGACATTCCCAATTTAAAATTAAAAGTAGCTCAGCTAGATGAACATGTGGAAGCTGTGGAAATGAGGATTGCAGAGGCAGAGTTCTTTGCTCTTAGGGTGGAGTCTGACACCACAAGGCAGCAGGATAAACTGACAGCCCTGGAAAAACAAGTTAATTTAATTTTGGCCAAGCTGGATGATTTGGAAAACCGTGGACGTAAAAATAATTTCTGGATTGTTGGAGTCCCAGAGGTGTGTCTATGATTGTATTTTTAAAGAGCTTCATTCCACAGGTCTTAGGTCATCAGTGGGATACACCTCTGGAAATTGAAAGAGCTCACCGATCTTTAGGGCCAATGCCAGCCTGAGGACAGCCACTGAGACATATACTGGCTTATTTCTTATGCTTCTCTATTAAGGAGCAGGTCTTACGGTTGGCAAAAGATCATGGCCCCTTGAAGTGGAATGGTCATTTGATATTTTTTTTCCAAGATTTCTCTAAAGAAATAACATCCTAATGGAAAGCCTTTGCCCAAATAGGAGGGAAATGATTCAGATACATCTCCAATATGGGATGAAGTATCTGGCTACCCTTTCCATACACTAGAACAGTACTTTGACAAAACTTGATTCTCCTGCAGCTACTCAAAGTTTTGTGGAGGAGATTAAATATTTGGGTGCATCATCAATGCCCCCTAGGTTTAAAGGGTCCTCCCCTGGTTCTATGGGATGCTTGGGTATTGCTCGAAATACAAATGGCCCACCGGCTTCCAAGTCTGATAGAGCTCTGCTTGCTACCAGATTCTCTTCAAATGTACCCCTATCCAGAGCCTTACCTAACCCTAGTCATCCTGAGCCAAAACCTGAAAGACAAAGAGAGGGGGTGAAGAAAAATGGAATGGAGTCCTCAAATAACATGGTTCAAGCCTCTCATTTCATTGGATCTTCACCGGCTTCACCTACTTGAATTTCTCCTACTGGCAGTCCTACAGGTGGGCTCTCTACCCCCAGTCCCAAGCATCCACGGATGTCACCTTTGCTCGCTGAGTAATTTACACTGTCTCCTGATATGAATTGGGCTGGCTTCAGTGAGGAGGAACTAGTGGCTATCTTGCCCTCTAAGAATGTGAAGAAGGCCGTTTCATCTTCAGTGCAGCAGCAGACAGCAGTTACAACCTTGCCTTTCTCTGAAGTCACCACAATCCAGCTTAAACAACTTGAATCGGTAGAAATAATGGCTGGCTGAAGGCAGACAGACAATGGGTGTCTGGTCTAAGACTTTTCCTTTTATTATTGATTCCATTAATAGGGACTCTTCGGTGTGATGAAGTTCTTGCAGTGCTCAAGTGATGAGTATATTCCATAGGGGAACAGACTTTACTGGAGAAGAATTTGATCCAGCATTTAGACTAGTTAATAAAGACTTTACCAATGGTATACCTGGAGTTTGCATTTGGTTCAATGCACCTCTGGAACTTTAAGTCTCTATTATAATGATTGGTGTATTGTTTATTTGAATGAGGTAACATTTATTTTTGGACTTAGTATTGTTATATACTGGGTTCACATTTCTATTAATACTTTCTATGTTTCTGGATGTATCTTACTGTATCTGTATATTTTAGGTGTACATATGCATTTGTAAAGGGGGCAGTCATTACTTTGGAACTTGCTTCTTTTTGTTGGGGGAGGCAGATATGATCTCTTGATTTGGTTTATTTATAGAGACTCCTAATATGTTTTGTGGGGGGGGTAGGTATTAATTATTTGTTTCTTTTCTTTAGGGCAGTGTAAGCTCCGAGTTCTATTGTTGTGGATTGTGAGGGATAATATCCTTCTGTTCGCCTGCAGTAGAGTGGGATGCCATGGTCAATGTGTATTCTCCTGTCCAATATATCTCATTCTTTTTGCTTCTCAGTGGAAGATGGTTTACGCTTCTTTTCATTTGGGATGTTAATTTTTTATTAGGGTAGATTTTCTGAGTGGGAGGTGGGGTTTTTGATCTTAGTACTGTTTGATATTGTATAGCAGATGGCTTTCTTTACTCAAGATAATTTGTGGGTTAGTTTTAATATTAGTTAATAAAGGGGGATTGGATGTGAAGGTTATAAATCTATTCTTGATACATTTGTTTAACCTTTGTCTATTGCTTCATGTTGTTCTGGGGGGTAATTTCACTACTGATAATTTTGTAATGGTATGGTGGCAGACTCTGGGCTGTTTTGGGAAAAATTGTTGCAGGTATGCTGGGATCTGAATACTAGAACTTTTGCACTGGTTCATATTGGTTAAGGGCTAACTTAAATGTTATTACTTGGAATGTTCAAGGCATAAATCACCCGTTGAAGAGGAAGAAAATTTTATCTTATTTAAAATTGAATAATATAGAAATTGTTCTATTGCAGGAAACTCATCTTTTAAAACAAGAAACTGACAAGCTGTAAAGGGCTTGGGTGGGTCATACCTTCTTTAGTGCCTTTTCTACCAAAAACGAGCATTTGCCAATGACAAACTTTTTTTGTTGTTTTTTATTTTAGTCTTTGGTAACTGGTTAAGGCCCACTAGGCACAAGTGCCTGTTTCAAGTGGTGACCTGGGAGCACTGAGTGGTTAAGTGACTTGCTCAGAGTCACACAATATGCAAGTGGAGGTTGTGAGACTCAAACTCAGGTCTGGTTTGTTGGATGTATCAAGCTCATTCACACCTCGTTACTCTAACCTCTAGGCTATTCTGCAAGCCCCAATGTTGGCCTGCGGGCACTGGCATTGGTAGTGCAGGACTTAGAGAGATGCACAATTGGACTGGCAGTGAAATAATAAACTAACGCTGACCCCAGCCCCACCATGCAGAGAGTGACAGGCATTGGGGTGTGCCTTTGGGCCATAGGCCATAATGCTCATGTAATTTCCCCTCACCCTACCACACAGAGACTGACAAGTGCTGCGATGTGCCTTGGGGTCTTTGGGTCTTATGCTTACCCCATTCCATAAGGAAATATACTGACATGGTTGCAGTGTAGGAGAATGGGGTGAACATTGAGGCTGAAGAGTCCAAGGCACATCTCAATGCCTGTCACTGGCTACAGGGTGGGGGGGTGAAATGGCATGATCATTACAGCCGACAATGACAAGTCACACCCATGATGCCTGTCAGTCTGTGCAGGGTGAGGCATTACAGTTGAAAACCCTAATGCCCAGGGCATTTGTTGGTATTTTCATTCCAAATTTTCAACATGGACCGTTTGTGACCCCACTTCATCAACAGTGGCACTATGAGTTTGTTTGCCAAAAGGTAATTTTGTACAGCGACTATGCATTTTGGTGCCAGAGTTGTGAAAACACATTTCAGGCAGGATGTCAAAAATGACATCTGCACTGTTCATGAGGAAGTATAAAAAAAATGGCATTGTTGAAAATCTGGTGTGAAAATATGAAAAATTGGTGACATCATGAGATTACATAGAAAATGCACAACACACGCCCGTAATGCAATTATTTGGGGGATTTGTATAACCAACTTTTCAACATAGGCATTTGGAAACTCTGGTCGTGAACAGTGTCACTGTGGTTTTGTTAATCTGGCCCAAACATTAATTTCCCACAGTGACTGTGCCATTCTGTGACACATGCGAAACACATTTCGGGCAGGATGTGAAAAATGACAGCTGTACTGTTCATAAGGAGGTGTACAAAATGACAATGGTGAAAATCTGGAGTGAAAATATAGAAAATTGGTGACATCATGAGTGTGCATTGAAACTGCGCAATGCACACCCATAACGCAATTATTTTGGGTATTTTTTTTTAAATTTTCAACAATGGCATTTTAGGACCTCCACTCATGAACAGTGTCACTGGGATTTTGTTAATGTGTCCTGAACATTGATTTCGCACAGCGACCATGCCATTGTGCGCCACATGCATGGAAACACATTTCAGGCAGGATGTGAAAAATGACAGCTATACTGTTCATAAAGATGTGTGAAAAAAGGGCAATGTTGAAACTCTAGAGTGAAAATATTAAAAATTGTCAAAGGTTTCAGTGTGCATTGAAACTGTGCAATGCACGCTCGTGACACTGTCATTTTTTGGAAAATTTCCATCAAATTTGCATGATAGGGTTTTTGAGACCCCACCTCATGAACAGTGGCATTGTCATTTTGTTAATTGGTCCTAAAAGGTGATTTCATGTCGTGACCTCTAAATGACCTTTTGTGGCTAAGTACCAAGATGACAGTGCATGTGTTCATGAGGTGGGGTCCCAAGCACCCCATGTTGAAAATTTGGAGGCAAAATTCCAAAAAATGGCTGAGATATCCACCTAAGTAGTAAAAAAAATTTATGCCATTATACAGCTTATCGGCATTTCTTCAGTTCGCAGTCACTTTAAAGAGTTCAGATGTGTTCCCAGTCCACCAAAGATTGTTGCGCCAGGCTCTGGAGGTAAGTATGAGGTGAGAGGGTGGTGTGGGGAGGTGGGGTGTGCAGAGTGTGGCTGCGGGTTGGGGGATGGGACCCCACGGTGAGGGACCATTTTCTTTCTTTCAGGTAATTTCAAAAAAACGAACACCGCAGACAGTTATCCTTTTTTACAGGTGTATAACAAACTGTTGGGTACACTGAGATGGGCTCCCAGTGTGTCCCATGACTTTGGGGGGTGATCTTGGCCACACGGGGTGGGATCCCAGTGTGGCACAGAATAGGGGTGGAGGTCAATACATGCCAACGACGGTCGGATTTGATTACGGGGAGGTACACAGGGGTGGGTTTCCAATGTGCCACACAATCTTGGGGGGGGTTATTTAGCATACTGACAGGGGGATTGGGCACTCCTGAAGTTGGCTTTGCAGGCATTGTGCGGCAGGTGGCAGCAGCCACTGCCGCCATGTTTCTTGAAATGCTTCACCAGGAAAGGCACTTCGGGAACTGTGTTATTGTGCCGCTGCATGAAACGCTTCTCTCTCTTTGCAGCAGCACTTTCTTTACAAGTTTTGACCACTTTACATATTTCTTGTGTGAGACCCTGCATGCTGACTTATTGGGGAATGAGGGTTGTACCTACTAAAGCGTGTTCAGCATTCGCCCACAATGGCGCACCTCCGAAATCTGCTACTACCGCAAGATGTTGGCTTGCATGCAGGTGCAAGCCAACATAAAAAGGGGGTTATCCATATCACTGAAAATGGGCTGCCCCTTGCAAGTAGTTAAACCTGTTACAGATAAGGAAGGCAGGTGGATAAACAGGATCTGATGAACCTTTATGCACCTAATATAGATGAGCCGGTATTTTTTTCTGATGTGGCTCAAGTATTGCTTGATTGTCATCACAGCTCTAGTGATATCATGATTGGTGGAAATTTCAATTTAGTTTTAGATCCAGAAGTAGATAGGACACCATTGGAAAAAGGTACCCATCTCACTTTCATTCCAGGCATGCAGTTCAATTTCTTTGTTCAGAATTTGGCCTGACAGACTGTTGGAGGATTGATCATCTGGAAACTTCAGCTTATGCTTTTCGTTCACACAGATTTCAAATGTGGTAGATTAGATTTTTTTATGTAGTTCCCATTTGTTGTCTAATATATTAGAAGTTACCATACTGCCTATGTCTATTTTGGATCATGCCCTGGTAGTCATGTCACGGGTACCAAAGGGTAGTGTCACTTAATCTCTGAGATGGCATTTCAGTCCAGCACTTTTAAATTCTGTAGAATCTATAAGCAAGCTTTCAGAGGAAATTCAGCTGTATTTTGAGATGAATGACATCCCCAAGGTCAATACTTTTACATTTTAGGAGGCTTTTAAGGCCTTTATTAGAGGAAGAATTATTTCCTTTGCTTCCTGGCAAATCAAAGTTCATAAGCATGAGACAGAAGAGCTCTCAGCTAAGATAAGAGTATTAGAAAAGTTTATTTATAAAGATCCACTGAAACAGGAGGAGATGCTGCCACAATTGAATGACTTAAGGTATCATCTGAATGATATTTATCATCAGAAGGCAACCAGAGCCCTGTTCCTTCTAAATCAATCATATTAGGAATATGGTGAGAAGGCCAGGGGAGCTCTTGGCCTATAGGTTAAAGAAAAAATCCACTGAGGCCCACAATCCTTCTTTGAGGACTGAGGAAAGTGAGGTTTCCTCAGATCCACTGGTCATAACTAATATGTTTAAGGCTTACCGCACTAAATTATATATATTCCCAATTTCTGATAAGCAACCTGATTATGATGCTTTTTTAGACAGGCTCTCACTGCCTTGGTTCACGAAGGACTTGGCAGCAGCTTTGGACTGTGACTTTACATTACAAGAAATGAGGATGCCATTATAGCTCTAGCAACAGGCAAGGCCCCCAGCCCTGATGGCCTCAACTCGGATTTTTACAAAGCATTTGAGCCTTTATTATCATCTAGATTATTAACTTTATATAATTATATGTCAAAGCTGGGGATAATATCTTCCTCAATGAGAGAAACAGTTATAACTGTTTTTCTGAAGCTGAACAAAGATCACTACTCCTGTACAAACTACAGGCGTATCTCCTTACTTTATATAGATTAGAAGATTGTTGCTAAAGTTCTGGCAACTTGTTTGGAGAAGGTTTTACCAGCTCTAATACTGTACATAAGTCACAAGCAGGGTTTATGCGAGGGAGACGGGGGAGTGACAACCTCAGAGCTGTGATTAACCTTACACAAATTGCAACTAGGGGTCCACATTCTGCTGCACTAGTTGCTATTGATGCTGAAAAAGCTTTTGATACCACCAAGTGGTATTACTTGTATACTGCTCTTAAGGCTTTTGGTGTCAGGGATATTTTTTTTATGGTGGATCTGTATTCTATATTCCTTGCCAGAGCAAGAGTATTGGCTAATGGCATCCTTTCAGAGCCTTTTTCACTTCATCAGGGAATGCACCAGGGTTTTCCCCTCAGTCATCTCCTGTTCCTGCATTACAGCCCCTTAATGCTGCGTTGTGACAACATCCACAAATTGCTGGTGTTGAAGTTGGGAAAAAGGCCTATTTGACATTGTTTTATGCAGATGACATACTCCTTATTCTGAGAATTGTTGAAACATCCTTGCTGACAGCTTGGAGAGTGTTTGTTGCTTTTGGTGAAATATCTGGTTTATGGATCAATTGGACAAAAACTGAACTTCTACCCCTTTACAGTGGTGATCCGAGCTGAGCCTATTTGGGTGGTAAAAATGTTAAATGGACAACTTTGGGGTTAAGGTATTTGGGAATGTACATGTGCTTCTCTACCCAAGATATGTGTACAAAGAATCTCCAGGAGGTTATGGAGGCTTTGGTTCATGATATGCATAGGTGGGTTAAGTTGCATTTATCCATTCCTAGCAAGGTTGCTACAATAAAGATGATGGCTTTCCTGAAAGTGTTTTTTTATTTATCTAATCTTTCTATTTCTATTACTTCAGTTTTTTGGTACTAGATAGATAGCTTATTTTCTAATTTTATTTGGAAAGGGAGACCACCACGCTTTTGGTAGGAAAATTCTCAGAGCTCCAGTATTACAAGCTAATACTTACCTTGGCCATGGGCTTATTACTTGAGTTATGGTTTTAAACAAGCTCTTCATTGGTTAGACCCATATTCTTACAATGCTCTGCTGTGAGTAGAAATTGAGCAACTCTGCCATTGGCTGTGATTTTGGGCAGCCTACACAAGCTTTTAGGAACTATGCCTCACCAATGCTTCATACTCAATGGGTTTGGCATAAATTCATTAAAGGATACCTAAACCATCTTTTTTACACATCTTGTTTTTTTTAAAATGACTCAGGCTTGTAAATGAGAGGCTGTCATTTACATTTATACTGAAACAGCATTTATTAAAACAGGATAAATGCTGTTTCATGGCATTTGAAAATTGTAAACACAGCCTCTCCTGATTCAAAAATCCTGCTCTAAGAATCCTAAAATGGTTGCCTTGATGATGTCATTGAAGAGAGAGCTGTGCAGATGAATTTTAACTGTGCTAACCATATTCAAATGTGGATAACTTGAAAATGAAAAATGATAGCATGATACTGTGAGCTCAAAAGTTCTTCAGTCCAAAATTGTCTACAAAATGATTGGTGGTTCATTTAGAGATACTGTTTAGTTTTTTAGAAATTAGTAGAAAAAGGCAGCAGAAAACTCAATTATTTTTCACTTTTCAACAAAAAATGCAAATAATATTAAAACAAAAAATTATAGCATGGTACTGTGAGCATGACATTTGTTCAGCACAAAAATACAGGTATCTAAAAATTAGTACTGTTTCATTTATATATGCCTTTTAGTTTTTTATTATTAGCAAAAATCAGCAGAAAGTTCAATTATTTTTCACTTTTTGCAACAAACAAATGCAAATAGCTTTAAACTTAAAAATGATAGCATGCTACTTGAGCACAAAGGTTGTTCAGCACAAACATATCTATCAAATCATCAAACTTTTAAAATTAGGTTAAGAAACTATTTTCTTGATAAATTGCATTGTTGTTTTTAATGATTATTATATATATATATATTGTTTATGTTAGGTAATGTATGTTTAATGTTGTATTGTATTGTGATGTGAGTTTGTTTATTATAAACATCTTGACTGTATATGTATTCGGTCCCCTGGTCGTACATGAAAATGGGCCTTTGGCTCATTGTACTTACCTGGTAAACAAATGTTTAAAATAAATAAAATAAAAAAATAAAATTAAAAATGAGTGGTGTTTCATTTATATGTGCCTTTTATTTTTTTTAATAATTAGCAAAAAACAACAGAAAGTTCAATTGTTTTTCTCTTGTTGCAACAAAGAAATACAAATAGCTTTGAACTGAAAAATGATAGCATGGTACTCTGAGCACAAAAGTTGTTCAGCAAAAAAAATATCTACCAAATGAGTTGTGTTTCATTTATAGATACCTTTTAGATTTTTTATAATCAACAAAATATGGCTCGAAATATTTTTTTTTCACTTTTTTGGAGACACAGCATGTAAGTAATAACACATGGCAGGGTGTCCAGCAGTGCTAAATTACTGCACTCCTGACCTGGGTTGTGAGGCATGAGGCTCAGCTGAATGCCTTCAACTACTTGGGAAGTTTGGTAAATGATTCCCATAAGATCACATTGCAAACTGTAAGTAAGCAATAGCACACAGCAGGGTGTATGACAATGCTAAATTGCTGTATGGCCTAGGTGGGTTGTGAGGCATGAGGTACAGTTGAGTGCCTTCAAGTTCCTTGGAAGTGTGGTGTATGATTCCTATAGGATCACAGTGTAAACAGTAAGCAAGAAATAACACATGGAAAGGTGTGTGGCAAGCCTAAACTGCTGCATGCCCCAGGTAGGTTATAAGGCACAATGCACAGCTGGGTGCTTTTATCTACCTTGGAAGTGTGGTATATAATTTGAATACAATGACATCATATTTTTTTTTTTTAGATTTCTTTCCCATTTTTCCTGGGGAACTGGCAGGTGGTTCTACTCCCTTCCTCTGGGGGGAGCATCATGTGTGTTCCCAGCCTTCCACCAGGATCATCACAGAGCCTGCCAGATCCACTTTTCCTACCTGCTGTTGCTACGGCTGCACATGTGCATGTAGAGGCATGTGTACACTGTGGCCCTGCAGCATCCACCCATTCTTGTGTCACTTCCAATCTGTGCTACCCTTGGGCCTCCACCTGGGGGCAGTCATGCAGTGGGAGTGGCAAGCTCCTCCCCAGGAATGGAGAGCTGCCTTGTGGCTGCTCAATCCAACTCTCATCCTCCCTTCCCCCAGCCAACCCCCAATGACCCTGGCTCATTCCCAAACCCAGGTCACCAGCATAGCATGAGGTGTGGCATCAAACACCTCTACCTGGCAGAAAGTATAGCCAAGAGTTTAGGGAAACAAGGTGTGAATGAGCTTGATACATCCAGCAGACCAGACCTGAGTTTGATTCTCACAACCTCCACTTGCATACTGTGCGACTCTGAGCAAGTCACTTAACCACCCAGTGCTCCCAGGTCACCCCTGAAAACAGGCACTTGTGCCTAGTGGGCCTTACCCAGTTAGCAAAGACTAAAATAAAAAAAAATACCTTCAGCGCCATCAGGCCAGCTACACTATAAATTGTAAGACATCAGTACCACACATCAGGGTGTGCAGCAAGGCTAAATTGCTACATGTCTCAGGTGGGTTGTGAGGCACAAAGCACAGCTGAGTGTCTTCAACCACCTGGGAAGTACAATATCAAACTCCCATAGGATCACATTATAAATTATAAGTAAACAATAACACACAACAGAGTGTGTGATAATGTTAAATTACCACAGGCCCCAAGTGGGTTGTGAAGTGGGTTTTTAGGCACGAGGTGCAACAACCACCTGAGAAGTGTGGATTTCTTCACTTAGGTGCCAAAGGCACCTATGCTGCCATTGAAGTGCATGCTAAGGATGTGGGAGACTAAGCATGTGACTGCTCTAAGGAGGACCAGATCCCTGGCTTCTTTGACTGGAAAAAGAAGTAACATTCCAACTTAAAGGGCACACAGCTGAATGACACAAAATGAAACCAAAAAGGGAAATGGAATCACAGCATGATATAGCTCTGGGTAGTAGGCAAAGGCAGTTTTCATGTGCACTGACTAAATGCAAGGAAGACAGGGAAGTGTTGATGGGTGGCTGCATGAGAAATGCAGCATGCCCTAGATCACTGTGCCTGATAATGTAAAGTGGGAATATGAGAATCAGAGGATCAACCTGTCATAGCGAGGCTGGCAGAGAGGGGAAAATAGAAATGGAAACATTAAGTATACAACAGTTTTGCACCCCCTCCCCCCATTTGGAAGGCAGGAAGTGGGAGCTATTTGAAAATCAAATTGCAGTTTGGTTAATTGGAGAAGGACATGAGAACAAAACCTTTTAACAATATTTCAAGTAGGGAAGTAGCTTATTCCATTTATGCAATACCTTCAGTAAAAGTGGGGAATAAATGAATTTTCTGCTTTTTTTTGCTGATTATAAAAAATCTAAAAGATATCTATAAATGAAACACCACTCATTTTATAGATATTTTTGTGCTGAACAACTTTTGTGCTTAAAGTACCATGCTATTATTTTTCAGTTTAAAGCTATTTGCATTTGTTTATTGCAAAAAGTGGAAAATAATTGAGCTTTCTGCTGTTTTTTTGATAATTATATAAAAAAAATGAAAGGCACTTATAAATGAAACACTACTCATTTTGTAAATATTTGTGTGCTGAACAAATGTCATACTCACAGTACCATACTATCATTATTTATTGTAATATTATTTGCATTTGTTTGTTGAAAAAAAAAGAAAAATGATTGAATTTTCTGTTTTTTTTACTAATTTTTTTAAAAACTAAACAGTATCTATAAATGAAACACCAATCATTTTGTATATATTTTTGTGGTGAACAGCTTTTGTGCTCACAGTACCATGCTATCATATTTCATTTTAAAGTTATTCACATTTTAATGCAGTTAGCTCAACTAGAATACATTTGCACATCTGGGCATCTCTCTCTTCAATGATTTCATCAAGGCAGCCATTTTAGGATTCTTAGAGCAGGATTTTTGAATCAGAATTTGAATCATGTATTTTCAATTTTCAAATGCATTGAAACTGCATTTATCCTGCATTAATAAATGCAGTTTCAGTAAAAATGTAAACAACAGCCTCTCCTTTACAAGCCTATGGAGTTATTTAAAAAAAAACAAAATGTGTAAAAAAAATATGGTTTAGGTATCCTTTAAGGAGCTGCATTGGGAACTGGACTTTTTAGGACCATTTGAAACCTTACGGTGCAATCCTAACGTTAAGATTGTTGGTGCCCAGTTATGATGGTGTAGTTGGGCTGCCAATAGGATTACATATATCGCTAATCTAATTTGTCCCAAAACTAGATCTTTAAAGTCATTTTCCTAGTTACAACTGGTATTTTTTCACCTGCTAGTGATTTTTGGAAATTTCTCCAGTGCAGGCATGGGCTTGCTAAGTGGTTTACTAAGGACTATATTTTAAGGCACCCAGACCCAAACCTTCATGTTGAAAAATGGTATTCACTTTCTAAGGAACGTACTAGCGTTGTTTACAAAACACTCCAAAAGAGATACCTCCAAAACGGGGAAATTCACAGATTAAAATGCAATGCAGAACTTCATGAGGATTTGGATGAGAGGGCATGGAAGTCTTGCTGGACTTATGCTTATAAAATGCTGATTGATTCCAAGTTAAAGTTGATACACAAGAGAAATTCTCAGCAGGTAGTACATAACTCCAGATAGATTACAAAGATTGTGGAGGACAGACCCTATTTTTTGTTGGAGGTGTAATGTGGGTCCTGGTGCCTTGTTACATATTCTATTGCGTTGTCCTTTAATTTTGGCATTTTGGACCACTATCATTAAAAAATTGGAACATGCATTAGGTACCTCAACTACACATTCACCTAGGGTTTGGATTTTTGGGGATTTCTCAGTCTTGCCACAGAAGGTTATACAATATAAGTTTTTTATTACATATATTGCTACTGATAACTATAAGGCAGATTTTGCTAAAATGGTCTCTACCCAGCATCCCTACAATATCTCAGTGGGTACAGACCATGGTTCAAATGGCTTTGTATGTTAAAATTTCTCATTGGAGGAAGGGGAGTCTGGCTCTATTTTGGGAAACTTGACAACCATTTTATCGTGTTGTGGGGTGGTGGCACTATATAATGCTAATTAATACATATTGTTAACTTTTACTTTTTTTATTATATTTTATTGGATTTTTTTTTGTATTTACATCAGACAAGAACAAATGTAACAAACATACTTAGAAAATGACCACAATAATCATATTTGTTGTTATAATGTGATGTTGGCATGTCTAGAACAAATACATATATGGGGGCTTATATTCTTTATTCTTAAACAGCGGGACATTAACTGCACTTTAAAAGTAGTTAGCCATTCAAAATTCAATTATTTTGTTTTTATCAACAGCACTTCCCCTAATGTTTTGCTTCATCTAATATACATATATAAAAGTCATTATCTCTCTCAAATTAATGTTACCCTCCTCATATTAGTCACCCTAGCTTGGTGCCATATTTGCTCTGTATTTTTATTTATTGATGCAAAAAAAAATTAAAGAAATACAGAGTAATTTAAACAAATATGAAACTCTCCTTAAATAAATGTCACATTTTCAGCATTTCTTCCTCTTACAATGTTGGTGATTCAGTCTCACTATTTGATGAATATTGACTACGGATGAAAGCAGCCAACTGATCAATTTGAAAAAAATATGTGCTGTATTCCTTTATGCTTAATGTGAACTTTTGCTGAGGCCAGGAGCTGAAATTCATCCATTTCCAAGTGCTCCTGACAAAAACCTAGGAAACAACGTCTTCTTTGTTGTTTTGAGAAAGCATAGCCAGGAAAAACTGAAAACTTAAAAGTCTTATAAATTAGAGGAGCTTTAATTCTAGAAAGCCTCATAATGAGGTCTCTGTGAGATTCAAATGCAAAAGACACAAATATTGTTGATTTTGTATTACTTGGCTCTGTTTCCACATTTTTATTATGTTGTTTGGACATGGTTCTGGCAGATGAGGATCTGGTAAGGGACCTGGTTGTAGAGGAGCCCCTAACTGGAGCGACCACAATACTGTCTGGTTTCAAATAAGCATGGAGGGAGGGGGGAGAGAGATCTAGGACACTGGCAGTGGACTTCAGGGGCAGACTTTGTGGGTATGGGAAATATTCTCAAGGATCACTTGAAGGGGATTACATCAATGACAAATGTGGAAAAGAGATGGGAGGTCATAAAACGGGGACTTCATGAGGCAGTCAGGACCTGCGCTAAGGTGAAACATAAGGGAGCAAGGTCACAGAAACCATGCTGGTGGTCCAGTGAGGTTCAGGTAGTGGTCAGAGAAAAGAAGGCGGCCTACAAAAATTAAAACAACAAGAGGGATAGGAAAGGAAATGTACCATCTTGCATTTGGAAAAGTCACCGGATGGTGAAGGGGCAAAGTCCAATAAAGAGCAGCGGCTGGCACAGGAGATACATGAAGGGGAAAATGGGTTCTTCCGGTACATTGGGGAGCAGAAAAACTAAGGGCCATCTCAGCAGATTGAAATCAGAAGGAGGGTGGGTGGAAAAGCAAGGACCAGGCAGAGGTATTAAATGAGTACTTCACCTCTGTGTTTACTAGGGAAGGGGATGGGATATCTTACAAAGCAAGGCACAATGGGGATAGAAGTGGTAGTGAGTGGGATCAGGGGAGCAACAGAAATGGAGCAAGAGGGATGGAGGGAGAGGTACCCCAAGGGTGTCACATCAAGATAAGGATAAAAAGGCCAGTAAGGTGGAGGGGACAGATGATGTTATCTCCACTGAAAGGGTGTGGTTAGCCTCCAAGGCCTTAAAGAAAGATAAATCTCCTGAGCCGGATGGCGTTCATCCGAGAATACTATGGAAATTGGTGGACATACTGGCTGCACCCCTGGCGGAGCTCTTCAACAGGTCGCTTGAGACACGGAGGGTACCTAGGGATTGGTGAGAGGCACATGTGGTGTCAATCCATAAAAGAGGGGTTGAGGAAAGTACCAGGTAACTATAGACCCATCAGTTTGACCTCGGTGATGGGACAATTAATGGAGAGTATACTAAAGGAATGATTGGGGATGTACTTGGAGGAGGTGGGAGGTCTGGATAGTAGGCAACATGGGTTTGTGTCAGATAGATCATGTCAAACCACTCTTGTGGATTTCTACAAATGGGTAACATCAGAACTGGACAGGGGAAAGCCTGTGGATGAATTATTTTTGGACTTCTGCAAGGCGTTTGACTCTGTCCTCCACAATGGTCTGGTGGAGAAACTGACGGGGTTGGGAGTAGGCCCTTTGATGGTCAGATGGATTGAAAACTGGCTAGCTGGATGCACCCAGACAGTAGTAGTCAGTGGGGAGCTCTTGAACCCTAGAGGTCGGTGGTGGGTACCGAAGGGCTCGGTCCTGGGTCCGATCCTGTTTAATGCATACATATCAGACATCAGGAGGGTATAGGGTGTGAAATGAGTGTCTTCTCTGATGACTCCAAGATGGGAGCAGTAGTTGAGGGGAAAGATGGTAGGTTGGCCCTGCGACCGACACCCTGGAAAGCTGAGCTCACACATGGAAATTAAATTTCAATATCACCAAGTGCACGGTGTTACATCTTGGGTGGGGAAACCCCTAAACACAGGTACACCCTGGGAGGGGAGGCGCTGGAGGCCTCAACAGGGGAAAAAAACCTTGGGGTCAAGGTGGATGCATGTATGAATAACTCTGAGCAGTGTAGGACAGCAGTTAGTAAGGCAAACAGGATGTTGGGATGCATCATAAGGGGGATCACCACTAGGAGCAGGGAAGTGATTCTGCCACTGTACAATGGACTGGTTAGACCACACCTTGAGTACTGTGTACAGTACTGGAGACTACACTTGAAGAGGGACATACAGCTCCTGGAGAGGGTACAGAGGAGGGCAACTAAGATGATATGAGGAAAAGGGGATATGACGATGAGGACAGACTTGAGCTCTGCCTGTTTTCATTGGAGGAGAGGAGAGACAGGGAAACATGATTGAGGTCTTCAAGTACCTCAAGGGAATAAATAGGGTAAACATGGAGGGGATCCTTAGACTAAAGCAGGGAGGTATTACCAGATGGCATGGTTTGAAGTTGGAAGGTGGAAGGGAGAGGAGGGAGAAAAAGAAGGAGGTTTTTCACTGAGAGGGTGGTGGACCCTTGGAATGCGCTGCCTGGCAAGCTGGTTCAGAGATCCACAGTGGAGGGCTTCAAGAGAGGATGAGACAGACACAGAAAGTGGATGTATCAGATTATGGCCTGGCCCAGGAGGGTGGGGATGGATGATAGAGGGTTCTGGAACACAAGGGGGAGGCCTTGGCACTCAACTAGGGATCTGAGGTTCGAGCAGACTCGATGGACCATAAGGCCTAATCTGCTGCAATTAGTATGTTTGGGTATAATGTGATAAGCCTTGGTAATAAAAGGTAGGTTTTCTTCTGGTAAATCAAGCAAAGATACAAAAACATCTTTCAGCATGTCTTTAACTGAATCAAAGTCTCATCGACACTTTGCTGTAGACCAAGGATTCTAAGATTTCTACAGCATTGTAGATTCTCTAATATTTTGATTTTCCTTGTCATAGTATAGTTATCTCTGATAAGGTTAGTTGTAATAGCCTCTAAACCTGTTACTTTGTTTGTGTTTTTGGTAGTCTCCTCTTTGTTACATTCAACATTTTTTATTAAGGTTTCAGTCTTTTCCCTGCTCTGCTTTACATCGTTCTGGAGGAAATCAACTTTGTCCAATAAAGCTTGGAAATTTCAATCAAACAACTGCGACCATTTAAACAGTTTTTCTAGCGTGTCCCCCATTGAATCAATAGTATGTCTTGAAGTTGTAACAGCCACCATAGTAGCATCTTGCTCTGTATCAGACGCAAGTAGAACAGTCACAGATGGCTTATTGAAATCTGGTCTATCCTGCAAAGCTTTCTAATCGGGCTCTACCGTCTCTATTTTAAAAGGATGTCTTTCTTCTGAAAGGCTAAGTTCCTCATGCACTAACACCTCTGGAAGCAAAGCGGTCTTGGCAGCTGAGGATCTAGGATTAATGTCTAGCTCAGCAGGGCTTACTCCCACAGGGTATTTCAAGGTTCTGTGCCGGTCAGCAACTGGCATCTCCCGAGGATGAGAGACTCATTCTGTTGCTCAGCTGACACAGTTTTTGCCAGCTTCAAGCCTGAAGAATTTCTCAAGAGGCTTTATTTTCGGTGAGGTAAATTCTTCTGCTGATGATGAGGAGAGTATTTTTCTTTTGTCAGCCACGCGATCAGTAGATATATCAGACACTTGATCTGAGCTCTTACTCACAGCAGCAACCTTTGGCCATGTTGGATCCCCCCCCCAACTTTTATTGATTTAAAGATAGAAAGGGGAGAGGGATACGCCCAGGGTCTGTAGCTATGTTAGTCCATATGTGAAATGTACCATTCTTCTGATTATTGTTATGCATACTTTTTATTGTATGTCAGAATGGGAGGAGAATGATATATTTTCTTTTTTGGGCTTGCCTGTTTGCTTGTTATAATTTTCTTTGTATTTTGCTTATTTTATAAAAGTTAATAAAGTATTACAAAAAAGAACATCATCTCACCAAGCTGTTTAATAATTATTCAATGGGTGTGGCATGCTAGCAAACATGTTTGAAAACAAAGCACAAGAAATCTCTATTCAGGAATAAAAGCCAGTGACTGCATACAACATAGCTTAGAGTAAAACCATACAGATAAATGATTTATTTTAGTTCAGAGTAGCTGCAGCAGTAGGCAGGTATGATTGGAAGCCTGGTGGGGGCTCAGAGAAGCCTCTCTGATCTGCCTGGTAGAGAGAGAGAGACTGGGAGTGCCAAAGAGCAGCTTCACAAATCACCATTGCCATGATGGGGGGGTGGGAGTAATTGTCACTAAGCAGTTGCAGAGACTAGCATTGCTATGACTGGCAATGTCATTGAATGACTTCAGAGACTGGCATTGCTGCTAATCCTTGGTTGGGGGCAAAAAGAAGACAGGAAGTGCCACTAAGTGGCTGCAGGAGACTTCAACATGTCAGATACAGATTGGTCAATACCAGCAGGAACATCTGCCAGAACTAGACACATGGTGGATTCCCTGAAGGGGGAGGGCCTCAAACAACTGGTACAACAACCTACAAGAGACAGGGCTATCCTAGATCTAGTACTGACTAACAGGGACGGGATCACAGATCTCCAGGTAGAAGGTCACCTGGGGGCCAGTGACCATCACATGGTATGGTTCAATTTGGCCACTACATCTAAATCATCCCATTCCAAGGCAAAAATATGGCACTTCAGAGGAGCTGACTTTGATAATATGGCCAACAGAGCTAAGCTAGCCCTGGCAAAAAGAAACACAGGTGAGGGGGTACCGGCAAAGTGGGCAAGCATTAAGGATGCAATACTTGAAGCAACATCCCATTCTGTTAGACAGAAAAGGAAGTGTAAAAGAAGAAGGAAACCACTTTGGTTCTCAAATGCAGTAGCAGAAAAGGTCAGAGCCAAAAGGCTGGACTTCAGGAAATGTAAGGGAACACAGCTGGATGAAGATAGAGAGGCACCAAACTGCCATAAGGGAAGCAGGGAAGGCAGTAAGGCAGGCAAAGTCCAAAACTGAGAAAACACTTGCATGAACAGTAAAAGAAGGTGACAAGACTTTCTATAGATACATTAGTGAAATGAGAAAGTCCGAGGGGTATTGCTAAGCTCAAAGAAGAAAAGGGGGCATGTGAGGAGGAGGACCCTGTAAAAGCATCTATCCTAAATAGATACTTTTGCTCAGTATTTACTGACTAGAAGGGCAGGGCCCACAGCTCAGCACCATGGACACAGGGGGGAAGGAGTTCAGCACTACTCCCTTCACAAAAGAAAGGGTCCTACAAGAGCTCATTAAGCTCAGGGTGCACAAGGCAATGGGACCTGATGGCATACATCACAGGGTACTTAAGGAGCTAAGGGTGGAACTAGCAGAGCCATTAGCAGAACTGTTTAGTGAGTCTCTGAGCACAGGACAGGTCCCAGAAGACTGGAGAAGGGCTCATGTGATCCCACTCCACAACAGTGGTAGCAGGGAGGAGGCAGGGAACTACAGACCAGTCAATCTTACCTCAGTAGTGGGCAAGATTATGGAGGCACTCCTTAAGGAAAGGATAGTGCAACCCCTGGAACCATAGGGGCACAGGATCCAAGACAGCATGGGTTTACAAAAGGAAGGTCCTGTCAAACTAATCTCATAGATTTCTTTGACTGGGTAACCAAAGTGGTGGACTAAGGGGGAGCAGCTGATGTCGCCTACCTTGACTTCAGCAAAGCTTTCAACATTGTTCCACATAGAAGATTGATAAATAAGCTGGGTAGGCTTGGGGTGGGTCAGAAGTTGATCAACTGGGTGGCAAACTGGTTGATGGGCAGAAAACAGAGAGTGATGGTAAATGGTATACAGTTAGAAGAGATGCAACTCACAAGTGCGGTACCTCAGGATCAGTCCTGGGGCCAGTCCTCTTCAATATCTTCATTAGTGACATTGCAGATGGACTAGAGGGTAAGGCTTGTCTGTTTGCAGATGACACCAAGATCTGCAACAGAGTAGATGATCCAGATGAGGTGGGCAGAATGAGAAGAGATCTGGATAAACTAGCAAAATGGTCAGAAGAGTCACAACTGGGATTTAATGTAAAGAAGTGCAAGATCATGCACATAGGGAAGAGAAACCCTGAAGCCACCAATAGCCTGGGAGGGGAGTTGCTGGCAGTCACAAAGAAAGAAAGAGACTTGGGCATCATCATCACCGATGACCTGAAATCATCCAAGCAGACCTCTAAAGCAGTAGGTAAGGTTAGGGGGATGTTAGGGTGTATTAGTAGGGGTAACACAAGTGGTAAGAGGAAGGTAATAATCCCTCTTTACAAGACACTAGTTAGGCCCCATCTGGAGTACTCTGTGCAGTACTGGAGGCCACACCTTCACAAGGACATTAACCAAATTGAGGCAGTCCAGAGAAGGCAACCAAATGGTGCAGAGACTGCATCAGAAGACATATGAGGACAGATTAATGGAGTTCAACATGTATACCCTTGAGCAAAGGAGGGAGAGAGATGATATGATCAAAACATTCAAATACCTTAAGGGCATTAACAAGGTGAAAGAGTCTAACATGTTTAAATATAAGAAAAATAGCAGGACGAGAGGACACAGCATGAGATTAGAGGGAGGCCGATTAAGGGGGGAATGTGAAGAAATTCTTTTTCACAGAAATAGTGGTGGTTGCATGGAATGGCCTACCTCAGGAAGTAGTGGCTATGAATACAGTGCAGGGCTTCAAACAGGCATGGGATAGGCATAAGGGAGCAATACAGATGAGTATGAATAGATAGGCCACTGACAGAGCAAAGGCAGATGGCACATTTATAAGGTAGAAAAAGAAATGGGCAGACTGGATGGGCCTTGCAGGCCTTATCTGCCATCAACCTCTATGTTTCTATGTAGATATCCATTGCAAAAAGGACAACAAGCATTCCTAGAAGTGATATTAGGATTACACAGGACGGGGAGTGTCAAACAGTGCAAACGATAAAAGTGATGTGAACCTTAGCTTTGCCAGCATCATGACAAACATCTTTTAAATCTGTTTATAAAAGTACTCATTGAGGGGTTTCTTTTGATAACTTTATCTCCTTAAAGTTTAACCTTTCAAACCATGCCAAAAAATGGTGGTTTCGTGATTAATTATGCCATCTGAGAATGTTTTCTTGAAACGTTGTGAGGAATTTCCTGCACATTTCATGGCACCACCCAGCAGATGATTGACTGAAAATATGCACCGGCCACTAGCAGTGCATCACACAAGCTTAAATTACCTTGAGAGAGTTAATATGAACATTGAAATGTTTGATGGTAATAATATTAAAGAAATAAAGGACATGTTAGCTAACATACAAATTGATATTAAAGATATGAAGAGCTCAATAGACAGGCTTGGGGAGGAAACAGCTCAAAGCAGAGAAAGCAGAAAGGAGAATAAGCTTTGTGGAAGACTCTTTTTATTATACAGAGGATCTTCATGGCACACATTTAAAGCAAATTGAATTCCTGCTTAACAAATAGAAGACTGGAAAACAGGGGCCAAATGTATAATTTGAGGATTGTAGGACTAACAGAGGGAGTGGAAGGCAAGGAAATGATTCTATTCTTACAACAATTTTTGGCTGACGTACTTCAAAAACAGTGGCAGTGGTGCCTGGAGATAGAGCGGGCTCATCACTCTCTAGCCCCCCCAACCCCCAATGGAAGTAAATTCAGACCTATAACTGTAAACTTTTTGCATTTCTCTATCGAGGAAGAAATCCTGAGGCTAGCAAGAGACAGGACAGCTGCAATGGAGAGGAGATCACATTTATTTATTTTAGGACGTTGTTGCTGAAACTCAGTAAAAGGAAAGAATTCACTGAAGTCAGGAAAATACTTCAGAGTCGAAGGTGGTCATATTTCATGAAGTACCCTGCTTCTTTGGCTGTATCTTGTAATGGGGGCCCATACACAATGTGTGATTCAGTGGAAAAGGTTTGGCAACTGTTAAAAGACACTAGAAGCACTACCGGTTTTGAAAATCAATGTCCGCCATGTGGGAAGGACAGTTTAGAATCCTCAGAATGCCCAGCTTGAGCTCATACCACAAAGAGTGCTCATACTGCGTGCTCCCCTGGAGCAACCATGCTTCTTCCTCCTATAGTCAGTGAAACTCAGCACAATTCTGACTCCCAAACAGCATCACAAATAAAATCAGCCTGTCCAATAAGCGCTAGACCCCTTCAGAATAATACTCTGCGTTCCTATGCTGAAGCTGCAAAAAACAAATGTCAGGCCCCAGACAACACCCTTAGGAAAGTCAAACAGTTTCAGTTCATGGCTTCTGCATCCTAAAACTACTTGTGCCTCAACCCCCATATCTGGGTGGGTAACTTTATGGGCCAGTCTCTCCTCTGTCCCATGTCCTCATTGTTCCAGTCACACCTCTGTACCATCTCCCCATTGGTCCAGTCACACGTCTGTACCATCTCCTGAACTACATTGATCTCCTCCTCTTCGCACAGCACTGACAATACCCTCTGGGTTGCTCTTCCTCTAACATTCTGTTGTCCCCTCACCTGTCCTGCTAAACTGGCCCCTAAGTATCCTGTTCTTCTTCTGTTATCCCCTCCCCCTTCTCAGCTCCCCCACTCTGCCCCACTTTAGTCACCCCTCCCACAGTCTCCCTCCCCATTTCCCCTCCCATATTTTTTCAGCCCAGTAGCTCCTGGGCTATGCTATCTTTTTTTTCATATTCTTGGTAACAATACAAACTATATGTCTAATTCTTGCAACTCTGTATTATTGCACCATTGTAAATATTTGTTTAACTTGTATGACTGTTCATTTAATCCCTGTAATACTGTATCTCCTACTTCTCTATTGATTGTAATGCACCACGAGACTCTGTTGCCTAATTACCTGTATAGTTATTCACTGCTCCTTTGTCTATTGTAATGTATTTCTGTAATCCTAATGGCTACTTACCTTTAATCATATGATGTAGAACCTTTGTAAAGGAGCAGTAATGCTTAAAGGTTTTTAATCCGAGATTCAACAAATAAAACAAATAAAACCCTTCCCACAGTGCCCTAGTTACCTGCCAAGATGCACTGCAAATTCCAAAAAGGAACTAGAAGCAGAGGCAGGGAAAATACAGTAAAACCCACCAGGATGAAGCCCAACTCAGCAAAATTCTACAGTAGAGCAACTGCAGCAAACAATGCAATTTCAATGGGAGTTAATCCCTTTTATCATGCAGGAAACCTGTGACAGTGTGCTTCATCCTGTCAGGCTTCATTGTTGGTGACCTCACAGTGCTGGATGTTCTTCAGACCCATGATCAGTTGATTTAACTCCAAGGAATGCTCCATGATACACTGAAGCTTATCTCTTGTGCTGCTGCTAAGCCCAGAGCAGGAAATGCTTACACCCGATTGGTTGGGGCAGATCATGTGGTTTCAAGGGGACTCTCTTAAAGAGAAAGCATTGTACTCAAGGTTCTTTCTAAAGGGATTCCTGTTTACTTCACTGATTTGACGCCCCCTAGTAGTAGTCACAACAGTAACTTTACTGAAGGATCCCGAGTCAGTCAGACTCTCAATATGTAGTTCACCTACAGTAAACAAAAATCTTATAACCTAGACCACGTTTTACCTGTTTTTATGATATAAATGACTGTCTCATAGTTACTGTTATTGCCTAACATGCCACTGATAATACTATGCTATCGGTGAGCTTCAGGATACTATCCTTGCTTTACGACTGTCCCATCTATGGGTATATCACACTTGGGCATCTGTCACAGGCTTAACCCCAAGTGGTGGCACTCTGTGAGAGCATGAGCATCCAGTATGATCTCACAGCAGGTCCCCTGTCCCTGCCTTTTTTAATAAAAAAGTCAAACAGGGAAATCTAATTTATCCCTCATGTTTGTTAGATGTTAACCTGGGTACCTGCTAATATATCGCAGGGCAACATCATTTTGAGCTGATACTGTATATCTCTATCTAGCTCTAAGCATGACCTCCAGTGGGTCTACAACCATTTCTAGTGTGTTGGCCTCACTGAATGCCCTCCTTTACCATCTTCAACTCTGTTCTTACTTCTCCACTGTAATGTTTTTATATCTATCTGCATCATTTCTTGAACCCTGCCGCCTCTCCCTACACCCCTTTAAATCCAGAGCAGTAGCCAGAAGAGGAAGGAAGAAGAGTATGCACTGTGGATATAGGCTAAAGGAAAGCTTCAGACTTACTAAACAGGTAAGTGCTTTGAGTATACTGCTTTACTCAATAAATAGAAGACTGCTGATAAAAGCACAACAAATGTTGTACCCAAGGTACGGAGGACTGAATGGCTAATAAAACATCCTGAGGTATCTACGAGTAACCCTGCTTGCATGATATATGCCACAGGAGAGCCACTCTGACTTTATTTAACCACACCACTACTAGCTGAGGGTAAGTTACCCTACCTAATCCCTTCCTTCACTGCTAATTAATAATTAAACTGATAAATGAGATGAAATTCTGTCTTTAGATTTCATTCTGCAGATGCCACAACCTCTACAAAAGCTGTTCTGATTCTATATTACTCTTGCCTGTTGGATTACTTAGCAGTAATACAGATTTATATCCTAAAAGATGATGCTGGCAGGAAAGTCATTTATGGTGCTCGGTGTGTGTGTTTTATTGCTGACGCATTGGCAATTGCCTGCATGCCAGCAACTGGTCTTGTACTATTTGTTTACTCTTACCAACTTGTTGGTAATATACACTAATTGCAAATCAACATTCTCTGAGATCTGTTTTACAGTTTTTATTGTATTCACTATTTATTTATTAGTTATTACAGTTTGGCAATCAGACTTAGGTAAATTTTAGAATTTTCTTTTTTCAGTATTTTCAACTGATTTCTTGATTAATTATTTGTCTTATATATTCCAGTTATTTCTGGCTGGATTAATCACAATATATTCTCTTTGAGATATAAGCTTTATAAGGGTACAACATGTCAGGTAGCTATAGTGTAGCTACCTGGAATGTTAAGGGTCATAGGTCACCTATTAAAAGGAAAAAAGTCATTACTTATTTACAAAACAGGAAAACTGATATTGCATTGCTTCAGGAAACCAATTTGATACTTCCTGAAGCTGTTAAGCTTGGTAAAAGGAGGGTTGGTGGGACAGAGTTTGATTGCTTTGATACGAAGAAAGGAGGTAGTTCAATTTTAATCTGACTAGAATTAAATTTAATTGATGGTCGCTATTCAGAGCTCTGTCATTTCCATTATTGATTATGGCCTGATTATCTATTGCTTTGCCTCTGCCACTGCTCTCAGATGCATATCCACATCCCCCAGTAAGGCCTGTTAGCTCATTACTGGATCCTACTGTCGTATACATGTGTGTGATCTTTATGCACAAACTGGTCGGCTTCAACTCACCAACCATATAAAGTACCTAACCTGCATTATGGCAAAGAAAATAACCATCGGCCTTGCACCCCCTGAAGTCCAAGCTCTCCTGCACCCAAGCAAAAATCTTTGCACCACCGGGGGATCCGAATCTCAGCTCCTGCAGGTTCCACGTTATCATACCACACAAGGTCAAAGATCTTTTGCACATAGGGCACCAAGCTGGCTAAATGGTCTCTGCAGTGACATTTCCTCCACTCCCATGCTTGGCTTATTCAAATCCAGTCTCTGCCTTTTCCTCACTGCCACTAGCTCTTGTGATTGCCTCATCTAAACAGCCCTCCTGAACTTTACCCAAGCTTCATCCATTCTCCTTCCTCTTAGCTCTTATCTTCCCTTGCTCTCCCACCCCCCACTGCCTGCACCCCATTATGTTGACAATGCCTCTGGCTGCTCTGACCCTACTGTGTCCCTGTGACCCTCTTGTTATCCTCTCACCTTTCTCTGCCTCTTTCATTGTCTTTGTAACTTACCTTCCAAATTGTTTGTTCAATATCTGTGCAATTACATGTATTTATAAAATGGGCAAACAGAATAACTCATTTTGATTGACTGAGAACACTTTTTAGCCACGTCCTTATCAACCCATATTCATGCCAACCAGCATTACCCATCAGTGAGTAACCTCACAGCAAACATATATCAATATGTATCCGAACTGCAAACTGATTTTACAAGTGGGCACAGACACTGCCACAACAGCAAAACAACACAAATGCCACTCTGTGCCCAAGGTCCTCCTTCCTGCACAAGCCAGAAACTTTAAATATTTTATTTTACTCACTGCCCATCTCAAAGTTCCACATCCAGCTCTCACTCCTGCTGTTCAAAACTCTGCCCAGTACACTTCTACAATCTCTGTAGTCCATACCGCCTCATCCCTTTCCTGGCAACCCCCCCAACGTCGTTGTCTCCTGTAAATCTGACCCACAACAACCCAGGAGTTTCTATTTAAAACATCCACTTAGCCCACTAATGTTAAACAATTCTAGTTTTCTTCCCTTTAGTGTTTCTACAATTTCACAACCACGAAGCAGTAAACGAGTGTCCTGTCTACGGCAGCCGTTGAAGTACACACTCGCTCCAGCATCACATGCTCACTCCAGTCAACACAGCCAATATATTCATTTACTTAGATAAACATTTACATAACTAAACTAAAACTACAAAATAAAAGTGCTCTGTATGGTGGGAGGTGGTGGGTGGGTAAGAAAACCTCATAAAAAACAACATGTGAATCCACATAGGAAACGTTCGATTCTACTTCATAACTAAAATGAAAAAACAGTAAACTAAATGGTTTGAGAGAGAGAGAGAAAGACAGAGATAGAACAAGTGTGTGTGTGTGTGTGTGTGCAGACAAGCACCAGCATTTTAATAAAACATCTCCATTACTACAGGATGCCAGGGACTAATTTTTTATACTAATAAAATCATATTTTGTACTATTTTTATATACACTTTTTTAAGTGCAATTTTTTCTAATTAACTTTTCTACTAGGGGGCCCATTTTATAAGCACAAGAAG
The DNA here is from genome assembly GCA_016271365.2 of Neoceratodus forsteri. NCBI lineage: Eukaryota > Metazoa > Chordata > Ceratodontiformes > Ceratodontidae > Neoceratodus > Neoceratodus forsteri. Next base: position 761,208,595 of record CM028138.1, on the reverse strand, counting down.
ACACTCAGAGGTGTGGGTTATGGCCTGATAGAGCACTTCCCAGGTGCTAAAGGCACTTGGTGTGAGACCTCGTGCCTCATAATGCACCAGGGCATGCTCTTATCAGGCCATAACCTACACCTGGTCGTGTCTTTTGCTAGCTCAGAGTACTGTCCTGTTTTAGCTTATATTGTTGTTGTATTATTTTCCTGAATTACTGTACCTGACATTTGAACCTTTGTAAAAGAGCCTTGGCTCAAATTTATTTGTAATCCTAGACATAAATAAATAAAAAATTAAAAAAAATCCAGAAAGGGTACCCTTTGTCAAAATTAAGTATGTGGCAGATTCTGAGGGCTAGTTTCAGATTTTAAAAGGTACCCTCAATGGAAGAAAGGTAGTTATTTTAATGTATGCCTAACAAAAACATTCAGACTTTTTTAATAGCTTAGCTATTCATCTGAGTCTGTATAAGGATGCTGAAATTATTTGTCAGGGGGAACTTTAATGAAGCACTAGATTCCTTTCTGGATAAAAGTCATAGCCTTGGACTTAAACGGCCCAACTATCCAAGGAAAGCCTTTGCAAATCTCATTGCAGATTTAAGCCTCATAGATGCATGGTGACCGATACATCCTGATGTGAGAAATTAGTACTCCTAATCCATTCCCCATAATTCTTATAGTAGAATTGACCATATTTTTCTGGTAACAGGCCTTAGCTCAACCCTCTCATCTGTAGATATTCAGAGCAGTGTAATTTCAGGCCATGGCCTAGTTGGAATGCATCTAGTGGTGGAAAAATCTGAAAACAAAACCAGGCGATGGACGTTCAGTACCTCCTTAATACAGGACGAAAGATTTAAGGATTTCATTGGGAAAGTTGTAAATGAATATTTTGAATTTAATGATAAAGGGCAAACTTCCCTCACCACACTATGGGACATGTTCAAGGCATTCCTTAGGGGGGAAGATCATCTCCTTTGCAACATAGAAAAAGAGGGAATCCCTGAAGGAACTAGAGATTAAAGAATAGAGACTTATAAAAATAGAGGGAAATTACAAACAGGGGATAGACAGAGGTCCTGGAAAGTTACAAAAGATACTGTTGCTCAGGACAGATATTAATAAAGCATGCATAGCCAAGGTTGAATTTGCTCTTATCAATGACCAAACAAGAGTTTTGGAATGTGGGAGAAAAGTCTGGGAAACTCCTGACCTATCGATTAAAGAAAAGGCTTAATCAAAATATTATTGCAAGGGTTAAGGACAATACAAATCAGGTTAAAGTCTCTAATAATGACATCAACAAGGTTTTCGAACAGTTTTATAGAGGCCTATACTCCTGCGATGATCCGGGCACAGACAACCACATGCAGTAATTTTTAAAACCTTTACAACTTCCCTTCCTCAACGAGTCTGAAAAAAACAATTTTGAAAGACCTATCGCCATAGAAGAAATCTCCAGAGTGATTCAGGACTTGCCAAATAACAAATCTCAGGGGCGAGATGGGCTACCTGATGAGCTGTATAAAATAATAAGATCGATCATCTCACCATACCTACGTAAAATGTCTGTTGAGGCCTTTACAGAAAAAACAGTTTCCAAATTCCTTAAATAGTGCCTTTATCACTTTAATGCTCAAAAAGGATAAAGATTCCCAAGTTCTGTGAAATCTATAGACCTATATCTCTGCTGAATGTGTACTATAAAATCCTGGCCAAGGCTCTTTCAGAATGTCTGAGAGGTTCGGTACACAGATTAGTAGGGAGAGAACACGTGGGGTTTATTTCTGGCATATCAGGGATGGGCAACATCTGGTGCATTATTGATGTAATACATACAGCTCGAGCAAATAGAAAAAACATAACTATTCTTTCCATTGATTTCTTTAAGGTCTTCAACTCCTTTGAATGGTCTTATGTTTTCAGCATGCTTACACAGTATAATCTAGGAGACTACTTTACTGATTGGGTTAAGATTTTATATAGCAAGCCTACTGCTGAAGTAATTATACTAACATACTATTTGCCAGCAGATTAGGCCTTACGGTCTATCGAGTCTGCTTGAACCTAGATCCTTAGTTGGGTGCCGAGACCCTCCCATCCCTTGTTCTCCAGAAACCCCTATTATCCATCCCCGGACAGGCCATCATCTGATACATCCACTTTCTGTGTCTGTCCCACCCTCTCTTGAAGCCTCCACTGTGGATTTCTGAACCAGCTCACCAGGCAGTGCATTCTCAGGGTCCACCACCCTCTCGGTGAAAAACCTCCTCCTCTTTTCCCCTCACCCTTCCACCTTCCAACTTCAAACCATGCCTCTGGTGATACCTCCCTGCTTTAGTCTAAAGATCCCTCCATGTTTACCCTATTTATTCCCTTGAGGTACTTGAAGACCTCAATCATGTCCCCCCCCTGTCTCTCCTCTCCTCCAATGAAAACAGGCAGAGCTCCTCAAGTCTATCCTCATAAGTCAAATCCCCTAGCCCTCGTATCATCTTTGTTGGCCTCCTCTGTACCCTCTCCAGGAGCTGTATGTCCCTCTTCAAGTGTGGCCACCAGTACTGTACACAGTACTCAAGGTGTGGTCTAACCAGTCCATTGTACAGCGGCAGAATCACTTCCTTGCTCCTAGAGGTGATCCCCCTTACGATGCATCCCAACATCCTGTTTGCCTTGCTAGCTGCTCTCCTGCACTGCTCAGAGTTATTCATACATGTATCCACCATGACCGCTAGGTCTTTTTCCCCTATTGAGGCCTCCAGCCTCTCCTCCCAGGGTGTACCTGTGTTTAGGGTTTCCTGACCAAGATGCAACACCTTGCACTGGTGATATTGAAATTTAATTTCCATGTGTGAGTCCAGCTTTCCAGGGTGTCCAGGTCTCTTGCAGGGCCAACCTACCTCTTCTCCCTCAACTACTGCTCCCATCTTGGAGTCATCCGTGAAGAGACTCATTTCACACCTATACCTCCTGATGTCTGATATGTATGCATTAAACAGGATCGGACCCAGGACCGAGCCCTGTGGTACCCACTACCAACCTCTCTGGGTTCGAGAGCTCCCCACAGACCACTACTCTCTGAGTGCGTCCAGCTAGCCAGTTTTCAATCCATCTGACCATCAAAGGGCCTACTCTAACCCCATCAGTTTCTCCACCAGACCATTGTGGGGGACAGAGTCAAACCTTGCTGAAGTCCAAGAATAATACATCCACAGGCTTACCCCTGTCCAGTTCTGATGTTACCCATTCATAGAACTCCACAAGAGTGGTTTGACATGATCTACCTGGCACAAACCCATGTTGCCGACTATCCAGACCTCCCACCTCCTCCAAGTACACCCCCAATCGTTCCTTTAGTATACTCTCCATTAATTTTCCCACCACCGAGGTCAAACTGATGGGTCTATAGTTACCTGGTACTTCCCTCAACCCCCCTTTATGGATTGGTACCACCTGTGCCTCTCACCAATCCCTAGGTACCCTCCCTGTCTCAAGTGACCTGCTGAAAAGCTCCGCCAGGGGTGCAGCCAGTATGTCCGCCAATTCCCATAGTACTCTCGGATGAATGCCATCCGGCCCAGGAGATTTGTTTTTCTTTAGGGGCTTGAGGGCTAACCACACCCTTTTGGTGGAGATAGCATCATCCGTCCCCTCCACCTTACTGGTCTTTTTATCCTTATCTAGATGTGACACCCCTGGGGTACATTTCCTTCCCTCTTGCTCCATTTCTGTTGCTCCCCTGATCCCACTCCCTGCCGCTTCTATCCCCTTCATGCCTTGCTTTGCAGATATCCCATCCCCCTCCCTAGTGAACACGTGAATAAGTGTATAACTCCGCTATTCTTTTTTTTTTTTGCTGGTATTGTTTCTCCTGGGGCTTTCGGTCAGCCAATCTGTCCTCACATCCCTTTCTCCAGCTGCCGTCTGACTCGTACTGGTCTCTGTGGAGGGCAACCACCCAATTGCCCCATGGCTTACCCCCCATGGTGGGGAGGTAGGGGGCAGCCAATTCCCCAACCTAATACTGGTCCACACTTGGCAATCCCCCTCCGGGAGCCGGCATAGGTGCTCACAGGCAGCCATCAAGCAGCTGCGACTGGAGTTCTCTTTTCTGCTTTTCTCCCCTGCGGGCTGATGGTGTGCAATGATGCCAGTAACTGGGCGCCCGGACACTCCCATGCGTGCCCCAATCAAGCGTCTGACACCTCCCGCCCCCATGGCATGCGGCTACATGCCACTGAGCTGCAGCCTCCGCTAGGGGTTAGGTGAGCACTGGCTGCAGGAAACCTCCCTTCCCAGAGATGGAGAGCAGTCCATTGGACACTCAATCCATCTCCTCCCTGCCGACCCATGGCAGCCCATGCTCGTTCCCGGATACGGGTGGCTGGCGTGGCACAAGGTGTGGCGTCCAGCGCCTCAACCCTCAGCACCACTGGGCTGACTATAACTCTGCTATTCAATTTACATGGAGGAACAAGGCAGGGTTGCCCCTTATCCCTTTACTTGTTTATTTTGGCCCTAGAACCTCTCATCAGAGTAATACAAGTAGACTGATGAATAGAAGGCCTCAAGATAGGGAAGACAACTAACAAAACCTTTGCTTATGCAGATGATTTACTGTTCACAATGACACAACCTAGGGACTTGATAGTGACACTTTAACAGGTCTTCAAACAGTTCTCCAGGATATCAGAGTTAGTGGTCAACTGGTCTAAGACCCAGGTGATGTATATAAGGGCTGTGGAGAATATATCTAGGATGTGATCTTATAGGTGATTCCTTCTGGAAAGAAACAGGGATAACATACTTGGGACTAAAGATACCCCCGAACATCAACACTTTGGTAGAATGTAATCTTGATCCCTTATTTAAAGGAATAACGATGTATTTAGCCAAATTGAAAGGATTAAACATGTCTCTTTGGGGCAAGGTGAATTCTCTCAAAATTATGGTAGCACCTAAACTGTTCCATGTTTTTCAAAATATCCCAATTGCTTTGGTAAGGCCAAGTTTGCTTTGTTGTCAGGTATTATCAAGACTTTCTTGTGGGACAATAAACATCCCAGAATTGCACTCTCAAAACTATGGGCGCCATGATCACTAGGGGTTTTTGGACTCCCGTGGTGGGAAAATTATCAGATTGCCTTTTTATTTAAATAAGCTGCGTTCTATCTGTCTGTCACAAATAATGAAGACATTTTTCTCTGGCTAGTGGTTAAACAAAATCTAGTAAGCCCAAATAAATTATCAGATTTCTTATTCAAACCCTTACTAAATACCTAAAGAACTAGCCCGTGTATTAATGGCTCCCTTAAGGCAATTAAGAAGCTGCAATATAAGCTCAACATTGTGCAACCACTAACTCGGTTGGAAGCACTTTGGGGAAACCCAAACATACTCAAGAAGGGAGGGGTAATACAAAACCAGGATTGGAATGAGTTGGGTACCATTAATATTGGTGATGTAACAGACCCAGACTTGGGTTTCCTTTTGTTCTTTGAAGATCTTGAGACTAGATTCAAGCTCAGAAGCCAGAATTTTTTAGTATAGTTTAGTTGGAGGAATGGTCAGAAGTATGGCTGCTAGGATTCAATGCAAAGAAGTACAAAATGATGCACCTGGGAAACAAGAACCCAGGGGAAGAATACACAATCGGGGGGGTAACAACAACAAAAAAGGAAAGGGACCTGGGGATAATCATATCAGATGACCTTAAGGTTAGCAAGCAATGTGAGAAGGCAGTAGGGAGGGCTGGGGGTATACTGGGATGCATAGGGAGAGGCATCAGCAGCATAAAACAGGAAGTTGTTATCCCTCTGTACAGACACTTGGTGAGACCCCATCTGGAGTACTGTGTCCAGTTCTGGAGACACCATCTCCGCAAGGACATAGACAGGATAGAGGCAGTCCAGAGGAGGGCAACTAAAATGGTGCAGGGTCTGCAAGAGAAGCCGTATGAGGAAAGACTAAAGAAGTTTAATATGTATACCCTTGGGGAAAGAAGGGGGACATAATAGAAACTTTTAAGTACCTCAGTGGAATCAACAAAGTTCAAGAGGGTAGCATCTTTCAGAAAAAGAGACGTGCAAGAACAAGGTGACACAATCTAAAGATGGGGGGGGTGGTTCAGGGGCAATGTGAAGAAGTATTATTTCACAGAAAGGGTAGTGGATGCATGGAACAGCCTTCTGAGGAGGTTGTGGGGTCTAAAACTGTGGGAGAATTCAAGAATGCATGGGACAGACATAAGGCAATTCTTGTGGGGGGTAGGAAGAAATAGGCTGTTGGTTAACTAGGATCTGCGGCCTATCCTGAAGGTAGGAAATGGGCAGACTAGATGGGTCAAGTGGTCCTTATCTGCCGTCAAAGTCTATGTTTCTATATAAAGGAGGACTAAGGAGTTTGGCACTCATTTAGTATTAGTTAGGTAGGAACGGGCAGCCATAATAAGTTACAGGCCTTATTTTTGTGTTGACGGATTCTGTGCAAATTAACACATTTATTGGATGTAGTATTGCACCTCAAAAGATTAAACTCAAGATTTTCTATGTGTATTGTTAAACTGCATGTTTAATATAAATATGGGGTATGATAGAATGCAGTTGAGTATCGAAATCCGTACACCACAAAAAGTCGTTCTGCTTCTGTCGTGACATCCTCACTAACGCAGAATGACTTTTCAGTCTGTGTTAGTGAGGATGTCACAATGCAGCCACCCCCACCAGTGCTGTTCATAGAACAGGAGGTGGTTGGTGAGTTATGTGTGTGAGCTGGTCTGTGTGCAGGAGAGATAAGGACTGCAGGTCTCTGGCAACAGACACTGGCCAGAAACTTAAAGTGATCATTTTTTGGGACACCATACACTATATGGAACAGTGTTTGTCCTCCCAAACAACTCGGCAACTCTTTTCCCTCGTGTTTTCTATGCTGACAAAGGGACCTCTCAAGATTCACTCTTGAGGTCATCAGCTGTCATAAAAAACACTTAGGTGGGCCTTGTTGTGTATGGGAAGCCATACGCTATCCTATATAAAAGTGATGGAAAGATATGTTAAGATAATGGGTTCTCTCGGGCATTATAGAGGGTGGTGCCTTACAGGTTTCAGTAATATTTTTCTGAGTAATGACACAGCTGTTTTTGTCTCTTAGATCTGCATTTTTTGGTGACCAAAACAGAGCTTCTAGAATCATTTTGCATGCTGTTCCTCCACTGCTGAACCCTCATGGATGTAATCATCCTATGCAAGACCACTTCTGGAGATGCTGTGGACTGATACCATACACTTTGGACGGAATGGTTAGTGCGTTCATGGGATAAACGTATGTAAACTTATTAGGCTGGACTTTCAAAGGCTGACACAGGTCTTTTTGGCACAGCTGCACCGAACACCTTTGCCAAAACTGCACACGATTATGTATTGTCGTGGGGAGTCGTGACAGTTTCCTCAGTTTACAGCAGCTTGAGCCAGGTATTTGGTGCAAACCCTGAAAAAAGGGTCCCCTGAATGCCGCAAGCTAGACCATGGAAAAGCTGGTCTAACTTGTGGCATTTGGTGCACGCGGATTAGAAATCCTGATCACTGATCAGGAGAAGGCCACAAGCCCTGTGCGCTAAATAATTGGCACAACAGGGGCCGGTAGCATTCTTGGGGCTTTGAAAGTCTGGCCCATTGTTTGCACATCGTAGCCCCTAAGAATGGGGATGTAACAAAAAAAAAAAGTCAGATTAAAGGCATAAATCACCTGAACAGGGTATATCCCTGGTAATAGGGTGATGATAGCAAGGAAAAGGGGATTAAAAGCCAATATGGAAAAAAAATGACAAACCTCTTTCAATGTGCTTTTAAATGATATATGGTTATGTTGTCAGCTGTTCAGTGAGTGAAACCACACAGCCATTTGTATGGTATCAAATCTCATAGCTCCATTTGTCAGTGCAAAAAACAAAAACACCAACATGGATTTCATCACATTAAGACAGTCTAAGACACCACAAGTGTTATACAGTGTTGATATCACAGCATTGTCTGACAATCAGCACGTTTAAACATTGGCCTAGATATTCAAAAAGGTTGCGCATGGCGCAACAGTGTTGCACCATGCGCACCACTGATGCCCAGCGATATTCAAAAGGAAAAGTCGCGGCACAAATCCCTGGTGCTGGAGCACGCCAGTAATGTATGCAGGCACAGGTGGGGGGGGCCTATGCATACCCTGCACAGCCCGATATTCAGCCCGGGATGTGCAGAGCCATGCATGTGCAACCCCTACCTGCACCAGCACAAAGTTACGCCAAAAAAAAAAAGGAACAACTGATGGCCACCCACAGGTGAGCTGCCGCATTGTAGGGCGCAACACGGCAGCTGTCACCTGTGGGTGACCACCAGAGCTCCGGCTGCACCTGGCGCCCCATGCCCGTTCATGGGCATTTGTAAAAATAAATAATAAACTGTCCAATATCTCTGGTGGTCCAGTGGACCACTGTCTGCCCGATCGTGGGCATCTGTGTAAAAGTGGAATACTTTCCTATATCCCTGGTGGTCCAGTGGACCGCTATCTGCCTGATTGCGGGCATCTGTGTAAACATTAAAGAATACTTTCCTATATCCTTGGTGGTCCAGTGGACCGCTATCTGCCTGATCGCGAGCATCTGCGTAAACATTAAAGAATTCTTTCCTACACTATATCCCTGGTGGTCCAGTGGACCACTATCTGCCTAATCTCGGGCATCTGTGTAAAAGTAGAATACTTTCCTATATCCCTGGTGGTCTAGGGTACCCCCCCACCTGCCCACTGAGCCCCACCGCCCTGCTCTCCCTTGGTCGCACGGGCGGGCGGCAGCACCCACCCGCCTGCTGCCCCGCCACTGCCGCCGACTGACACCATCGGAGCTGTACGCCATTGGTTCTGCGTGAGCCAATGGGCGTAGAAGTTCGTACTGTACTATATATTCTAGATATGAATGATTCATTCACATATCTGGAATGTGGTAGTAGCAGGTTGCCCATTGGTTCACGCCAGAACCAATGGGCATACAGCCCCACCGACGGGTGTCAAATGCTGGCGGTGGGCAGCAGGCGGTGGTGCTGCTGCCCACCGCCGACTGGGGAGTGGAGCGTGGGGCTCAGTGGGCGGTGGGAGGGGCACCCTAGACCACCAGGGATACAGGAAAGTATTCTACTTTACACAGATGCCTGCAATCGGCACTGGACCACCAGCGATATAGGAAAGAATTTGATTTTACACAGATGATACCGCAAGGCGGCAGGTGGTGGGTGCTGCGCCCACCGCTAACTGGGGGAGGGGTGGTGGGGCTCAGTGGGCGGGTGGGGAGGGGTACCACTAGACCACCAGGGATATTGGATGGGGTATTTTATTAATACAGATGCCTGCGATTGGGCAGAAAGGGTCCACTGGACCACCAGGGATATTGAACAGGGTTTTTTAGTAATACAGATGCCCACAATTGGGCAGAAAGCGGTCCACTGGACCACCAGGGATATAGGGAGGTTTTTCTCTATTTTTACCCAGATGCCAGCGATTGGGCTGCAGGGGACATCGGTCCCCGACGGCTGCTGCCTGGCAGGGCGCCAGGTGCAAGTCGTCAGGGATTGGCGCACCTGTATGCAAATGAGGCTATAATGACATGCAAATGGTCCCATGTGCGCCTTGCATACATTATAGCCCCATTTGCATGTCAAGTTTTGAATATCACGGTTGCTGTGCATGGCGCAATGGAACTTGCGTTAGTGCATCTCCATGCTCCACTCTGGCCACTTGTGCTGGTGCAGTGCACACTGGGGGTGGCCAGGGTGCAATATTCAATGCTGCTGAGCCATGACACAGCTCCGTTGAATATCGCCCATTCCACACCCCTGCGCAGCCAAGTTGTGCTGCACTCAGGCTTGCGCCACAGCCTGGCGCAGTTTGAATATCTGGGCCATTGTGTACAAGAGGGATTAAATATGAAATATTATCCAAATAATTTGCACTAACGTCTATTATTTAGTTTTTGTTGTGTTGAATTAATGATTGAATTAGTGTTCTTGTTCTAAATGTATTAATCACATGATTCCTATGCTGTGGATAATGACTGTGTGGCCTCTGTATGAGGATGGGTCAGGAATGTACTAAAAGACGCATCCTAGTATGTTTAAGCCCACATCTCTAAACAGATATGCACCAGATACCATTCACAATCCTTATCAGCCCATCCATGGCCCCTCCAAATGTGTGCAGTAGCGTGGTGGACACTGGCGAAATGCGGGCAGAGCAGAGGACATCGGTGGACATCCAGTCGGACAACCATCCTGCTGGCAGACTGGATCCCTTGCTCCATGTAGAGTAGGGAATTGTGGGTACCAGTAACGTAAGGGACCTGTGCACTATGGGCAGGTGCTATCACAGTGGCTACAGCATGATCCTGCAGGCATAGCCAGCTCCCTCCTGTACTGGCACTATGCTCTGTCATGTATGATGCAAAGTCAAGCCACATCCAGGGGACTCCCCACAGCCATGGCCTGGCACACAGCTGTATCTGCAGCTGGGGATCTAGTGTAGCTTTGCAGCATAGGGCTACCTACATGCCACATACATGTCATACATAGGCATAGTGACTAGGGCCCTATATGAATACTAAATTAATACTAATTTAGTACTGTTGAGAGTATTAAACTGGTATTTATTAGTCTTCATTAGTATTCAGTAGTACAATTCAGAAGTAATTATTAGCTCTTCAGAATGTACTGCCATCATTTGCATAAAGACCAGCTGAATATTAAATGAATACTGACTAATTACTAAGCTAGTTTTCAAAAATTTAGCTCATTTAAATATTTCAGCTTGTAGGCAGACTGCTTTAATGTGAACACTATGCCAAAATGTCAAAAAGATTACTATTTCAATACTAGTGGTGAGGACACAATGAAGATTAAAACAAGTATTCAGACTTCGGTGAAGCATTCTGCACTCACCCTGCAGAGCTCTGCTCCTAGTGTAAAGCACTACCGAACCCTTGCCTGGAGGAGAGTACTTACTTAGGCATTCTGTCTCTCTTCCTGCAACTCTCTGCTCCCTGAGGGATTCACTGCTGACCCCCCCTTGGAGGATGGTATCCATGTTGGTGTACCATTACTCTCCTTGCAGGTCCCTACTCCTAGAGTGGTGCATTGCTGAATCCTCCCCCTGGAGGAGGGCATCCATGCAGGTATACTGTTACTGCCCCTGCAGCTCTCTACTCCTAGAGTGATGCATTGCTGAATCCTCCCCCTGGAGGAGGGCATCCATGCAGGTATACTGTTACTGCCCCTGCAGCTCTCTACTCCTAGAGTGATGCATTGCTGAGCCCTCTCCCTGGAGGAGGGCATCCATGCAGGTATACTGTTAATCCCCCTGCAGCTCTCTACTCCTAGAGTGATGCATTGCTGAGCCCTCTCCCTGGAGGAGGGCATCCATGTAGGTATATCGTCACACTCCCTGCAGCTCTCTACTCCTAGAGTGATGCATTTCATGTGTGACCCAGGGCAGAGGGGTGAAGAAAACAAGCAAATACAATAGAAAGATGATTGCAGCAGTTAAGGTGCAAATAACAATAGTGCAAATTACAAGGTATATGTATCAGGAGTGGGAACACGTTCTGCATCCTGAAAAAAAAAATCAAGCAACAGGTAGAAAGTCACAGTGCAGAGAGTTTTTTTTTTTTTTTTAACCAGGAGAGACACACTGAGCTGAAAGGTTGTTTACAGGTGCGAGCCTGGGAGCACAAGGAAGTTAAGTGACTTGCTCAGGGTGACACAGTATGCAAGTGGGGGCTGTGGGATTCAAACCCAGGTTTCCAGGTTTGCAGCTCAGAACCTTAAACCACTGCACTATACTGCCTCCAGAGTTGGGAGGCGTACAATTGCCCTAAGGGAGGGGACATGAATTGGGGAGGAAAGAGGGAAACACAGGTTAAAAAGTGAGCCAACAGGTCCAGGAAGGGTGTGGAGGGAGTTTAAGCTGGTACTTGAGGGAGGTCGGGGAAGGTGTTCCAGAAAGAGAGGAGATGATAGGAGAAAGCTGACTGCTGACTGTCCAGTGGAGGGGAAAGGGTGGGAAAGGGAGAAGGTGCAGGGATCTGTGGAGTGAAGAGGATATGAGGCAGATGGGATGGGAAAGATGAGCAAGGATAAGTACGAGGGCAGTTCCTTAAATCAGTATTTAGAGATGAAAGAAGCACAGTGGTGCAGGCACCAGGAAGGAAGCGGAACGATGGATAGGGAAGAGTGAAGTGTGCAATGATGGGTACAAGGATGGAGTGTGCAATGATGAGTACAAGGGTGGAGTGTGTAATGAGTTTGTAGTAAATCGAATGAAGGCATTACAGAGTGTGCTCTGTCTGGAAAGGTAAGAAAGGGAGCAGTGCAGTAAACCACGTCAGCATAGTCAAAGACTAGCAACACCATTTTGGTAACTAGTACCCAGCAGACATGTGGGGACAGGTAGTCTTAATTACAGTACAGAGCTCCGGGTTTGGGTCAGAGTTTCGTGTGAATGGCATCAATAAGAGCAGAGAAGTTGAGTCTACTATCACACCACACTCACAGATACTTAATGTAACATTTTTTTTAATTTTTTATTTCATTTTTGTTGACCGGGTAAGTGCACTAGACAAATCCTGCCTATTTTCAGGCACGACCCGGGGGAGGGGGATACAGATGAATGCCAACTGACCTTGAACCAGATTAAGCTGCTGGTGGTATTTTTAGTGAATGAGGGAAATTTGGCCAGGACACCGGGGAAATTCCCCTAATCTTTTTTGATAAGTGCCATGGGATCTTTAACATCCACCTGAACTACCACCAATCCAGGCAGATGGGACCTCGGTTTATCGTCTCATCCGAAAGACGGCACCTCAGAAGTGCAGCACTCTTCTCATGCTGCACTACAGTATCAGTATTGGTATATTAACCCAAGTGTCAGATGTGGGAACTGGACCCACAGCCATCTGATCTCCCAGATCTCAGAGGCGAGTGTGCTACCTACTGAGCCACTGACATGGACCACTTCAAGGGGAGAACCATTCAGGCTGGTGAAGGAACGGAGGGAGGCAAGCCTGGACAGCTTCTGGTTGGAATCAAATGCCATGGAGATGGTTTTCCTTATCTTGACCCAAAGTTGGTTGGCCTGAAATCAATGCAGGACGTTGTGAACATCTTGCTGGAGCTTGACTTCAACAGTTTCAGTTGATGGGCCTGAAGTGAAGAGAACTGTGTTGTCTGCATACATGTAAACATGCGATTTGCACAGGCTGAGGGGAGGTCATTGAGAAAAATGGAGAAAAGGATGGGACCAAGGATGGACCCTTGTGGGACCCTAGAATGGATGGGTAGTGGAGGGGACAGGATGCCACCTACTTGCATTGACTACTGACAGCTTGAAAGGCAGGAGCGAAACCACTGAACAGCAGAGTCTGATAGGCCATCAGAACTCAGCTTATCCAGGAGATGCGGCTGGGCCACAGAATCAAAATGCTTTGGTTAGATTGATGAAAATGGATATTGTAATGTGCCCCGATCCATCCCTTATGTTTTTTATAATTAATCATCTTTATTGTTTTCACAAACATCCCAACCATATAAACAGAAAATGATGTACTGAACTGAAAGAATAAAGTCACATAGAACACTCAATTGCCAACTTGCACATTCAGTCAGGATATAAAACATCCTCCCCCATCACCCCCACCCAAGGTTAAGCAAAGAAAGGAGCATATTAATTATCAACCCTGAGGCATTCTAGGAACTGGGTTTCCAAGCCATAAGGAGCGCTTCTAAAGAACTCCAGAGCGACACATATGAATTCTGCCTACCATGCATATGAGCGATATGTTTCTCCAACTGGAGCGCCAAGGTACATTCACGGTACCACTCCATCAGAGATGGGGATTTATCAGTTGACCAGTGTCTTAAAATTGACAATTTCACAACAGCTGAACCAAGTGACATTTGTGCCTTTCTAATCTTGGGGGTGCCTGCTGGAAAAAGACACAGCAAACATGCCTCAGGGGTCCATCCTTTATGTTTACCGTCACCTCCCTGTGCTTCATCAGAGTCTGCCCAAACCCTCAGCTTCTGTAGACTAGTGCACTTTTCTGAGCAGCTACAAACTCTTTGCACATTCCCAAGGCATGTGACAGGTCGCCTTCAGTCTCTAAACTAGGGTCCCTAGCACTAGCATCAGGGCACTCAGGATCACTGTCATCCCTAACCATCTGACAATGGTCGCCCTCCTTCTTTGGAGTAACCCTCCATAGCTGTGTGGTTAACTGTTACTGGGGAAATTTCTACCCCCTTTTCATTAGTCTCCATATCAGGAAACACAGGCTGGGGAACCAGCCTCCCAGAGGTTTCCACAATGGCTTCTGGGGGGTCCAGGGAACTACAATTTTCCCTTGCCGCTTGGCTATGGGTAACTGCACACACCATCCCCTGTTTGAGACTGTTGCCAAGGATGATGTGAACTGCTAAAGTTTTGGCTACAGCCACCTGTTGCACAGTTCCTCCTGTTTCACCCCAGTCTAGGAGAACACTTGTGAGTGGCAATGTCATCTCCTCACCAGTGAACCCTTGCACAGCTACAAATTCATTGGGTATAAGCTGACCAGGCTCTACCAGATCCCCTGTACCAATGTTAAGGATGCCCCTGTGTCCCTTAGCCCTTGTGTCTGTACACCATTCACCATGACTGGGTGCATGTGTTCCCTCATGTTCACAGCCATGCTTCCAGGGACACATAAACAACCTACTTTTTTCCTAGCCCCATTCTGAAAATTGCTTACCCTTTTGGGACACTGTCTGTCAATATGCTCAGTTTCTTTACAGACCCAACATTCGTTTCTTTTTTCAGAGAAATCTTTTCTCTGAAACCTGGGGCTAACTGGTTTTGGTGGAGGCAGTGAGGGTTTTAGCTGCCTTGAAGGAGCGCTTTTCCCTTCTGCACTGCCACGCCTGCACCATTCGCTCTCAGAGCAGGTCTGTTCTTGGCGTAGCAGTCCGAGAGTTCAGCAGCTTCTTGCACTGTTTTGGGATCTCGATCCTCCAGCCAGGTTTTCAGCTCTGCTGGTCATGCCCCAAAAAACTGCTCTAACATAATAGCATTTTCAATTTTATCTACAGAGTTTGCTTCAATTCCTTCCCACCAATGTTTTAAACACTGACATTGTTTCATGGCTTGCTCCTCATAGCTCATGTCAGGGCTTCTTCTGAGTTTATGGAATTTAGCTCTGTATGCTTCTGCAGTTAAATCAAACTTTTTTAAAAGTGCAGATTTAAGTTTGCTGTAATCATTACTGTCCTCATTGTCCATTTGACCCAATGCATCCCGACCTTTCCCGGTAAGTAGTGGGGATAGCTGGAAGCTCCAGGACCCTCTAGGAATTTTTGCCTGAATACAAACTTTTTCAAAGGAATTTAAAAAGGCATCCATATCTTCCAACTCTTTAAATTCAGTTATCAATTTGGAATTCATTTATTACCCAGTCCTGTAGTTCCAGTTAAACCCAAGCCACTTACTTGATCTGGTGCTAGTGGCTGGAGTCGTAGCTTCTCCAGTTCATGTCACCTCTGGTATTCATGCTTTTCCCAGTCAGCCTCCCGCCATTCTCATTCAGCCTCCCTCTGGAACTCCAGCTCCATTCTGCATAACTCAATCTGCAGCCTGATTGCTTCTGGCTCCAGAATGCTGGTGAACTTCCCCTGCTGCTGTGGCCCTTCGTTGGCGCTGGCCCTGCTGTCCTTCTCACCAGATCTGGAGACTGCACTGGCCGCTAGCCCCTCCATGCCCAAGGTTTGGTCCTTTATAGTCACAGTCTGTTACTCAATGCTCTGGGCATCTGCTGCCATCAGGGCATCCATGAGGTTCTGCTTGGTGGCTCTCCCCTCATACAAAACTCCTCTGTCCTGGCACAACTGCTTCAAGTAGTCTACAGTGTGCTTGCTGTAGTTGAAAGCCATCTTCTTCCCTAATTACGGGTACTCTAACTTGCACTTTAGGAAAAAAATAAAACAGTTAGGAACTCGACTGTAAGCAAAATGATATAGTTCTGTTTCCTCTTTTAAAAATGAATCACTGCCTTATTTTGCAAGTGAGCTGTACAGTATTAAGCTGACAAACTGAACAGTTAAAGCTTGTGTTACCAAATTTATCTGCACCGCTGACAACCAAATCTGTCACAAATGCACTCAGCAAGTCAGGCTCTCTGCTTCCATAGTGCCAACCTCCAAGTGCAGTAATGTGAACACGTAACAGACAGGGCAACCCTCCTGTCTGCTTGTGGTTCCAAATCACCTTTAGTCTCAAGTTCTGGGGGGGAATTAAACTGTGAACCTTATGCTAGCATATCCAAATGTACAGGTGCAGATTTGTACCCTCTTTGGGGATTGGGGTACAATCTCATGCCAGGGGGCACCAAGTCAGGCTTCCAAAATGAACCCTTAAAACTCTATAAAAGACCTTAGGTATATTCTTACCTTTTCCCAGTTTAGTAACACCATCAAGCTCTTAAACAGTGTTGTCAGTCTTAACCCTCTCATGCAAAAGAAAGAACTTGGAGGACCCAGGCAGTATCTTTCAAATAAAAGGTTTACTTAAAAATGGATAAATAAATGTTAAATGTAAACACAGAACAACATATCAAAGGGTATACACTCACATAAAGGAAAACAAAGAAAACTAGACACATTTCTACCAACATACAGCCAGATCTTCTCTATCTAATTTATCACCTCTGTACAGTGCTTAAGTTAGATCAGAGATCTTATTTCTTAAGAGCCCAAAAAGATATGTCACAGAGACCAGACACAAGTCCTAGTTAAACTGTATCTCTCTCACACATCCCTTCTATGATGTCATCTAGCTCCTCCTTTTAGAATATAAAAAATATACAAACAATGATCTTCATGTCAGGAGATATTTTAAATACTGTGACTTCATCAAAAACTAATTTCCCAAATTATGGCAGTCTTTAATCAAGCCTTTCCTTTGATCTTGTGTGGTTTCCTGTTCCCAAGGCAGGTCACAGATTTTACAACTTTTCACACCATGGTGGTGTAACATGTTTCTCCTCTAACACGTCACAAAAGTATACGAGCCCTATATCCTGGCAGCTGGGTCAGTTCTAATTAAGATAGAAAAACAGGAGACCCTTAATTAAGTCTCTCTAGTCTTTTAATTACCTCCTGGTTTCAGGTCACTTGTCACTCACTGACCTGGGGGGGGGGCACCCATAGCACAGGATGTCTCATGTGAGACACTTACATACCACAAACTATATTAAAAATATCATAGAACAATCATAACCAGCTGGCCAAGTGTCACAGTACCTACAACTGAAGATGATGCCATTGTACCAGTAAGTCAGCACGCTGATGGAGAAATTGCAGGTAGTAACTCAGATCCTGGGAAATGTTCACCATATACACAGCTTACTGTAAAAGGGGGTAGGAGAGAAAGGGATAGTAATCCTAAGAAACAGGGAGCAGGAAATAGAATTATTATATGGGATTCCATTGTTCAGTTTACAGATGGTCAATCCCCAGTACTGAAAGGTTACATACTATAGTAACATGTCTGCCGGAAGCTGAAATTTCAAATATAAATGAAAGACTTGCTATCGTAACAAAGTAGAAGGATATGGTTTTACTGCACGTGGGGACAAATGATGTTGTGAGAACACATGAGAAGGACATCTGTCATGAACTTATGACATTGGGCAAGAGGTTGAGTGAAAAGGGCTGTAGAACAGCCATTTCTAGCATACTACCTATCTCTAGTGAAAGACATGAGAAAAATCACACTATTATGAGTTTACATACTAGTTTATTAAACTGTTGCAGGGAAGATGGAATTCTGTTTATAAATTCTTGAGATATATTATGAGCTAATAAACGTCTGTTCTCAAATGATGGTCAGCACTTAAATAAGATGGGTACTGAAATACTGGCCAAAAGTTAGAAAGTTGCACTGTAAGTGATGAGCATTCCTACAATACTTCTCACTATGCAGGAGTTTACTTCTGTTAAAGTACAAACACAGAATCACAGAGTAGAGAGGGAAACAGAATCTAGGAAACACTGGTGAGAAATGCTGGAAGTTTAAGGAACAAGTTACATGAATCACAATGCATCCTCTACATAAAGAACATACAGATATGTATAGTAGAGCTATACCCCTTTAATCCTGCCTTTAATACTCCCCTTCCCTTCCTGCCCAAGTGTAATCTGTCCCCCATGTACAAGTCATTATTTCCCTAGACCCTACCCCAGTTAGTCACTAACCCATACTTTTTGGTGCGGCACCAATCCCTCAGACTCTCGTTGAAGTCCTCAATCCTACCCTTCCTCCCCATGCTTGCACATGGTACCAGGAGTACCTGAGAATGCCACCAACTCCCCACCCCTCACACTGCTTGCCCAACTACTCGAACCTCCCTCACTACTTCCACAGTCTCCTCGCCAAGTCGCTTGTACACATGCAACAGTAAATGAGATTTCTTCCTCCCTCACTGCACATTTGAGCAGTGCCTGCCCTGCCCTCCTGCAGTCAACCTGGGGATAGCTTCAACCCAAATACAGCTGTGCTTCCCCTTTCACCCCATCTCACCCTTTCAGTATAGAATCCCCTAGGATGAGTACCCTACCATCCCTTAGCCCCTTTCCCTTCTAATGCCCCTTCCACCATCCCAGTATTCGATCTTCCCTGCCCCTTACCCCCACCAGCTGCACCCTCTGTGACTTCTGTATCTGTAACCCCTACTTCTGCCTCACCCCTTTTCTCTGCCTTATTCCTCCTATCCCCCTTGAACCTCTTCCCAGCCTGACTACTTCCTACTGGGCTTCCCATGTCGACCTCCCCTCCTCTCCTGCTGATTTCCAACCCCTCTCCTATTCCGCTGTTGTCAATTTAGAGCCCCTATTCCCTTCTACCCTGATAGTGATGCCCCTCCCATCCAGCCCCCTTCCTGTAGCCTTCTCTCCTCTAGTCACCACCCCTCCTTCCTTATTATCCCCCTTCTATCCTTTCATCCTCACTATCTCTTCCCCTAGCTGTTGCCATCCATCTCATGCCCCACTTGTCCTCCCCACCAGTATGTTCCTGATCCCCCTCTCTCTCCCATAGCAGAGGCTTGAATCTATTCCTAGTTGATAACCCTCCTACATCTCGTCCCCCCTGTCATTTCCCTCCTTCTACTTGTTCCCCTCCGTGCCACCCCTGGTCCCACCCCGATCCCTCCCTACCCACAGCCATTTGCTCTCTCCTTAGTACTCTTCGTGGTCTCTTCCTCCCCAACAGGAGGCCCCTTGCTTCAGCACCCCTCCTTCTCCTCTATGTTCTGCTAGTGCCCCTGATACTGGGGCAGTTTCAGTCCCCAGTTGTTCTTCCTCTGCCCCCTTGCCATCCCCTATCCCCCCAGCCAGGATGCCTACCATACTCACCTGCCCTGCCACTTCGACTCCTCCCTAACCTCCACAGTCCCTCCCTCAATCTAGCTGGTCATCTACAGACCATACACCGCCCCATCCTCCAAGTCTAGTCCAGGATCATGGAGAACCCACACCATGTACACCCCACCACCCTTCCAAAGGTGCCCGCCCTATTGACATGTGGCACCTGCCTCATTTTGGTCCCCATCTTATGTTACAGGCTCTTACTCCCAGGTTCTGTACTGTACTACAACTGTTAGGCCCCTGTTTACTCAAATTCCTGTCCCCTTCCCCCCACTAGTCCCTTACTGGCCCCTTGTCGACCGGGGTAATTCAGTCTCAGATCTCATCTATTAGATACTGTATTACTGTAGCAATCCTAAAGCCTCCTTGTCCATTTTTCACTCCTCAGCTACCGTACATTTTGTTCTCAGCTCTCATATAGTTTCACTTAGCCCAGTTAGAAATTATATTGCACTCCAAGTATTACTCAGCTCAGTTAGAGAAATAAACAAAACAAATAAATATGTCTTATTACAGCAGTCATAACAGTATAGCTGAGTACTTGGTTCAGTTAGAGAAATAAACAGAATAACTCTTATTACAGCACTTCTCAGAGAACCTGCTGTAATATAGAACCACAGAAAACACTGGGTGGGATGGTGGGCAACTCTAAAGTCCCGGCAGAGCTCTATTGAGCTCTCTCGCTCCCCCTCTATCACTCACTCATTCTGTTTTTCCCGGCACTGCAGGCTGTCCTTTTGTAAAGGGCTCCTGCCTACGTCGGAGTCTTTTTCTGCCCACAAAGAAATCTGCAGCAGTCCTGACAGAGCTGCATTGAGCTTGTTCATTCCCCCTCTCTCACTCACTCATTGTGTTTCTTCCAGTGCTGCAGTCTGCCCTTTTGTACTAGGCTCCTGCCTGCATTGGCACCTTTTTCCACCCACAAAGAAATCCTCAGCAGTCCCAACAGAGCTCCGTTGAGCTCACTCACTCCCCCTCTCTCAATCACTTGTTCTGTTTCTCCCGGCACTGCAGGCTGCCCTTTTGAACTGGGCTCTTGCCTGCGTTGGCACCTTTTACTGCCCACAAAGAAATCCGCAGCAGTCCTGACAGAGCTCAGCTGAGCTCGCTCACTCCTTCTCTCTCACTTGCTCATTCCATTTCTCCTGGTGCTGCAGGCTGCCCTTTTGTACTGGGCACCTGCCTGCATTGGCGCCTTTTTCTGCCCACAAAGAAATCTGCAGCAGTCCCGAACGAGCTCTGTTGAACTTGCTCACTCCCCCTCTCTCACTCACTCATTCTGTTTCTCCCAGCGCTTTAGGCTACCCTTTTGTACTGGACCCCTGCCTGCATTGATGCCTTTTTCTGCCCACTATGAAATCTGCAGCAGTCCTGACAGAGCTCTGTTGAGCTCACTCACTCCCCCTCCCTCGCTCGCTCATTCTGTTTCCCCCAGCGCTGCAGGTTGCCCATTTGTACTGGACTCCTGCCTGCGTTGGTGCCTTTTTCTGCCCACAAAGAAATCCACAGCAGTCCCAACGGAGCTGCATTGAGCTGGCTCGCTCCCCTTCTCTCACTGGCTCATTCTGTTTCTCCTGGTGCTGCAGGCTGCCCTTTTGTACTGGGCTCCTGCCTGCATTGGCACCTTTTTCTGCCCACAAAGCAATCTGCAGCAGTCCTGAATGAGCTCAGTTGAGCTTGTTCACTCCCCCTCTCTCACTCATTCTTAATCTGTCCCAAACACTGATTTCCCACAGCGACCACGCTATTCTGTGCCAGAAGTGTAAAAACATTTTTAGGCCAGGATGTGAAAAATGAAAGCTGTACTGTTCATAAGGTGGTGTGAGAAAATGCCAGATTTGAAAATCTGGCGTGAAAATATTACAAATTTGTGAAGTTACAAGGGTGCGTGGAAAACTGCGCAATGCACACTTGTAACACAGTCATTTTATGGACTTTCGTCACCAGATTTTCAACATAGGCATTTTAGGACCTCTGCTCATGAACAGTGTCACTGTCATTTTCTCACTCTATCCTGAAAACTGATTTCCCACAGCAACTGCACTATTCTGCACCGGAAGTGCAAAAACACATTTTGGCCAGGATATGTAAAATGACAGCTGTACTGTTCTTAAGGAGGTGTGGAAAATGCCAGTGTTGAACATCTGGGTGAAAATATTACAAATTAGTGAAATTCCTGACGTGTGTGAAACTGCATATGACGCTTGTAAAAACAGTCATTTTTGGGATTGTTTCACCAAATTTGCAACATAGGCTTTTTGAGAGTCCAACTCATGAACAGTGGCACTGTCGTTTCGTTAATCGGTCCCAAAAGGTTATGCCACGCAGTGACCATGAAATCACCTTTTGTGGCCAAATAATGCCATGACAGTGACTGAATTCATGAGGAGAGGTCCCAATAACCCTATGTTGAAAATTTGGGGCCAATATTCCCAAAAATGCTTGAGATATGCACCTAAGTTGAAAAAAACCTTATTTATGCCATTATACAGTTTACCGGCATTTCTTCAGTTCATGGTTGGCTTTGAAGAGTGCAGGCGTGTTCCTGGTCCACCGAAGTTCATTGCACTGGGCTCCAGAGGTAAGTATGGGGTGTGGGGAGGCGGGTGCGCAGAGGGTGGATATGGGTTCGGGGAGGGGCCACCAAACTCAACAAGGGACCTTTTTCTGTTTTGCAGGTTTTAAATAGAGAAAAAAAAATGGAAAACATCACAGGACTTTTTTTTTTTTTTTATAGGGACATTCGGCACACTGGGGTGGGCTCCCAGCATGCCACCGGAGTGTTTTTGGGGGCTGTAGCCAACGGGGGATTGGGCACCCGTTGTACGTACCAGTGGGGGAGGGCCGAGGGATTGGGCATCCCCTGACACCACAACAAATTGGGGAGACATTATACCAATGGGGAGTGGGCTCCCCTGTCTGCAAATTGAACTGGGAAGTGGGGGACTGAAGCTGACAGGGATTAGGCCCCCCAACAGCAAAGAAAGACTGTTGGGGTCGCTTGATGCCGAGGGGGATTGGGCATCCTCTCAGCACACAACAAATCAGGGAAGGGGTTACAGTATGCTGACAGGGAATGGGCTCCCCTGTCAGCAAATATACTCAGTCTGGGGCATGCGGACGGCAAGGTACCACCCTGCAATGATGGGTCGCTCCCTCTTTGGAGTGAAATGGCTGACGCTGCAGTGACAAGGCGGCCCCTGATTGCAGTGGTGAAAACATTTCCACTTGGTGGCACTTCTGCAGAACCAGTGTCATCAGGACACTGGGGCTGCATTGTTCCACCAGTGCCAAGCTCCCAAATGCAGTGTCCCCATTGGCTACCACAGTGCTGCACCTCCACAACCCGCTTCTCTCTTAAGCTGTCACATAATGTTTCTTGTGCATGGGCACAAGCAAACATAAAAAGGACATGGAATATAACCTACTAACACTCACAAAGGGTAATTAGAAAGCTTTATATGGGTGCATCAATAGTCTTAGAAAATCAACCCCTCAAATTGGATCAGTTAAGGTGAGTAATGAAAACATAACATGGTGTGACAGGATGGCAGAAGTCTTTAAAACATTTTTTAGCAGTGTCTATTAGGAAGAAGAAAACAGGACGCTAGTTAATTCTGATATAAAAAGCAGTAGGAATTTGAACCATTGTGATATCAGATGTTAAAAAAAGGTTGAAGAGTGTACATACAGATAATTCCCCAGGTCCAGATGGTAGCAGTAGTAGTTAAAAATGTTTATTTTTAGACACGAAATTGGTGGATTTACACATCATTAGGACAAAGTCCTATTTACAAGGTGGTCCTGTAGAAAGGAGTTTCAAAATCAACATCCATATAAATACAGTACCATTTTACATACTTACACCATTTTACATTTACTAATACAAATAATCAACAATACTTAACATACTACAGTCATAAAGTGCATGAAACATTGTATACATAAGTACAGTATCCCCTTGTTTTAACCTACTTCAAACAGATTCATTGCCAAACTCAAAATCCTAATTGATAGTACCCAATAAATACAAATGTTCAGCCCTGCTTAACTAACCATAACACTTACAACAGATGGTAAATTCTAATCGTATATCTGTTATAAAGGAGTTAACATCTCTATGTATTTTATGAGTCACAGACTTCAATGAGTTCCACATCCAATAGCAACTTGTGCAAATCTCATGTCACTGTATTTATTTTTATGTTGCTTGCATGCATGTGCAAGAAACATAGTGCCATCATCCGAGTTTTCGGAGGTGTGGCAGCCCTCTTCCAATTCAGTCAGTGTGTTTGCAGGCATGGCCGCAGTTCTCCAATCGCTGCTGGAGCTGTCTATGACAGCAGTTGAAAATGCAGTGTAGTACAGTTGAAAGGGAGCTACACTTCAGTGAGCAGCTATAAGATATCGCCTGCTCATGCGCGCTCCCCTACACACACACACACATGCACACATCCTGCATCTTGCCCCCCACGCAGCCACTGTGGAGCCAACGGGTGCCCAATTCCCCGCTGGCTCCACTCAGCCCCCGAGAGAGGTGGGTGCCACGATGGGAGCCCACCCCAGCGTGGTAACTAATGTTATCACCAACGGGTGCCTAATCCCCGTCGGCTCCATGGCCTCCCAAACAGCTGTCCTTGTGCCACGCTGGGAGCCCACCCCAGTGTGGCAAGCGTCCTGCTGTCGTCCTCCTGTTTTTACAAAAACAACCTGCAATAAAAATGGTCCCTCGCTATCTGGGCCCCCACCGCGCCCACCACTGCGCACCCTGTCTCCCCACCTCACCCTATACTTACCTCCGGACTCGCTCGACGATCTTCGTGGACCGGGAACACGTCTGCACTCTTCAAAGCCGACCACGAACTGAGGAAATACCGGTAAGCTGTATGATGTAATAAATAGGTTATTTACAACTTTGCTGCATATCTCAGGCATTTTTGGGAATTTTTGCACCAAATTTTCAACATGGGTTTTTTGGGACCCCTTCTCATGAATGCGTGCACTGTCATGGCATTAATCGGGCCCGAAGGGTGATTTCGCAGTCACTGCATGAAATCACCTTTTGGCACTGATTAACAAAACGACACTGCCAGTGTTCATAAGGTGGGCTCTCAAAAAGCCTATGTTGAAAATTTGGTGGAAAAATTCCTAAAAATGACTGTTTTATGAGCGTGCATTGCGCAGTTCCTACGCATGCTCGTAAGTTCGCGAATTTTCAATATTTTCACTCCAGATTTTCAACATTGTCATTTTACCATACCTCCTTATGAGCAGTACAGCTGTCATGTTTCACATCTCACCCAAAATGTGTTTCTGCCCATGTAGCGCACAATGGCGCAGTTGGTGTGCGAAATCACTGTATGGGACACATTAAGAAAATCACAGTGACACTGTTCATGAGCAGTGGTCTTAAAATGGCTATGTTGAAAATTTGGTCACAAACTTCCTAAAAATGATTGTTTCATGAGCGTACGTTGTGCAGTTCCTACGCACGCTCGTAAGTTAGCAAATTTTCAATATTTGCACTCCACTGACTTCCAAATATCTACACAGCACATACAAGCAAGCAACATTCAGCATTGACAAATGCTTGTTAAACTTGGGATATGCAAATTCTCTCAAATTTATACTTTGTAAATTTTGATGGTATTCATCTGAAATTCCTTAAGGAAAGGTGAGAAATAGTAGCAGGTCCTCTGGTAGTGATATTCCAAAAATCATTGGATATGGGAATGGTAGTGGAAGAGTAGAGAGGCCAGTGTTGTGCCCATATTTAAACAAACTCTGGTCAAAGCCGAATGGCTGTGGAGAGCTTTTGGGATGCTTTTACCCATTATTTCTAATGAAGTTGCACAGTGCAGATCTGCTGAGAGGCAGTTTCAATGTGGTCTTCCTTTTACACATTTTTACAATGTGCTTTCCTAGAATATGCCTGCTGATTGGTTTAGCCTGTATAGTTCACAGCATACATGATATCTTATTTTCAGTGGGGCTGTACATCTACACAATATTATGCTGCATTGTGTAAAATCAGAACACATTGAAAACAGTGTTTTACATCTGGACTAGGCTACCCTGAATAAATAAATTACAAAAATGGTAAAATCATGACCCCACTGAAAACAAGATATTGCATCTAGTCTGGGACATCCTGAGTAAATACAGTGAAACAATTTGTAAAATGAAGATCTCAGTGACATGTAGCATCTCCCCAATGCTATCTAGGATATAAAATATGGGATAAGAAATATTTAAAGAGCTAGTGGAGCCAAAACAGGAGACAGGAAAAGAATAAAAATTTAAGTAGTAGTCAGTTGTAATTTTTATTTCTGAGTATCTTTCTTTTTCCTTTTCCTCATCAGAAAGTATTCTATGTGATAATATTATGCTGGATGTGTGGAACAGCTCTTAGCCTGGAAGCTGACATAGATTTCATTACTGCTTCCCACTACATCATCAACAGTGTGATCTCACTGACTGTGACATCACAGGTGAATGACCTGGCAGTCACTCACTTGCTGTTCCTATGTAGTAGTAGTGATGTCACAGTCACTGAGGTCACAATGCTGATGGTGTAGTGTGGGGCAGTAGAGCAAGATATGTCAGCTGCCAGGCTAAGAACTGTTGCACACATCACACCTACTACCATCAGGTAAACAATCTTCTAATTAAACAAAGGGAAAGAAAATACTCAGATATAAAAGGTAATGGTTGGCTACTTTTAAAATCTAAAATTAGTTTTAGGCAGTACACTAGCTCTTTAAAGGAAGTCTACTGTAAACTGAACTTCACTGTGTTCACTGACATAAACACACTGTTTCTTTATTGTTTTATAATATATTAGATTGCAGATGTATTTATTTTGAATGTTGTGGCCATGAGGATGGTATTCACAGTCTGTGCGTGTGTATGCTTGCTGTAGCTCAAAATATTTTTCCCAAAAAAGCATAGTAAAAGCCTAGATAGTTCACAGAAGACATGGCATATGTCTGAGACAGTGCTTGTCAGATAGTGTCTTAAGAGTTTAAAAAACAGTGTAACTCTTTTTAGATTTGTTCCTGGGAAAGAGTGACATTTATGAGGTATGAATCTTTCTTGAGAGACAATACTTGGCCAACTGAAGCCAGTAGTAACAAAATGTTTAAATGCTAGGTATTTAAATGTGCAAGTTGTTGCATTTCAAAGGGGTAAACAAATCTCCAGTTTAATAGGAAACCAATATTTAACAAGCTGTTTGTTTCTTAATGGCCATCTGATAAACAACTTTAGTGCTGTCTCCAGCATTCTAAACAGAAAGAAGGGAGTATGTTATTTCCTTTGGCATAGTGATTTATAATTGTGGAAGGATACATTAAAATGTCTAAAAATGTGTTCCGTGTTCCATCTTCCTCCATTTTCCAGCTACAGACAGCAAGATGGCTGTAAGCTCCACCCAAAGGGATAGAACTGATATAAGAAATTATAGACCTGTTAGCCATATTTCTTTGGTTGGAACAATTCTTGTGGGAATAATAAAAGAAGAAACAGAAAGCTACATGAACAAAGGAGGACTAATTGACCCATTGTAGCATGGTTTCGCTAATAGCAGAAGTTGTCTTACAAACCTATTATATTTTTTGACCATGTTAGTAAGGCATTAGGTAATAATCTACCAGTGGATGTACTGTTTTTAGATTTTAGTAAAGCATTTGACACTGTATTCCATTTTGAATTATTAAATGCCCTGCAGGAATTAGGTATAAATACAACATTAGTAAAATGGATGAGTTCCTAGCTGTCAAACACAAGGCAAAGGAATTTATAAGAGGACACAACTCCAGTTGGAGTGAGGTCACCAGTGGGGTGCTGCAGGGGTCTTTTGTTGTCCATGAAGTCCAATGAAAATGCGTGGTTATGCAAATTTACAGATGTGAAAATAGGAGCCATATTAAACAGTTAAGAAGATGCAGAAAGATTTCAAAAAGAAATTGATGGCATATCACAATGGGTTGAAAGAACGAAGCTAAAGTTCAATATCAGAAAATGCAAGATTATGCATTTTAGATTAAAAAATATTAAATCAACCTACTAGCTTCATGGTAAGGAATTGATAACAACTGAACTGAAAAATGACTTTGGCTTCCTGGTATCCAACAAACTGAGATTTAAAGATCAGGTTAAGAGCGTATTCAGCAGAGGTAGCAGGGTTCTGGGATGTATATGGCCTCATATAAGAAGTAGACAGAGAAAGGTGATACCTCCCCTTTATACAGCATTGGTGGGGCCTCTTTGGGCTCCTTACAAGAGGGGAGCTATGAAGATGCTTGGAAGAGTGCAGAAGATAGCCACCAAATTAGTAGCAAATATTAGATGTATGACACATGAGGAGAGGTTGAGGGAGTTAAATCTTTATTCTCTGGAGTACAGGAGAATGAGAGGTGATCTGTATCTAGTATATAAAGCTTATAACAATCGGAATTTGTAGGAATGTGTCACTCTAGATAGAAGAGAACAGGTAAAAGCTACTGGGACACGTGAATGGAGTTTGAAAGGTGAACTGTATAAAAGAAACACGGGGGGCATGGGTAAACCAGAGTAGTTTCAATTTGGAATAGGTTACCTAGGGAAGTTGTTACAAGCCAAAGTATATGTCATTTTAAGACTTTAGTGGAAGTGTTCTTAACAAGTCAAGGTTTGTTGTGATATATTTAAAACATCAAATCACAATGGCACAAGCGTACTGACTTGTTTTCATGTATGATCCTATGAACCTAAAAACTGTCTTGTTCCCCTTAGTTATCCCTTTGGCTATGCCTTCCTCAGTTTCTGTCTTGCTTTACCAGGTATACTTCCCTATCCTCTTCTCTCTGCATTTCTTTGTGCCTCCTGAATGCTACCCTTTTAGTCTTTCCCTCTGCAGCCATTTCCCTCAAGAACCATAGAGATTTTTTTTTCTTCCTGTTTCTACTCACTTCTTTCACACATCACCTCTTCTTCTTCAGACTGGCTTATTATAGGACTTCAGCATGTGTGGGATGTGGGTGCGTGTGTGTATGTATGTGTGTGGGTATGTGTTGTGAGGTATGTGATATAACAGGTGTGGGGCTTGCTGTCACATTGAGGTAGGCCTCTGTTTAGATACATGGAGTTACAGTGTGTTACAAGTTAGACAAGTAGCACAGACGGTAACTTTCTTGGAGGTGCTACCTGTCTATGGCATGGATGAGGCTAAGGCACTCTGCACCATGGGATTCAATGACTGGTTGAAAAGCTGGTGCAGAGCTCAGGGATTTGGCTTCATTGGGGACTGGGGCGCCACCTGGAGGGATGCAGACCTATACAGGTGCGATGGTCTGTATCTATCCTGGAGGGGAACCAGGATCCTAGGTGATAGGTTTAAATGCTTCAATGGCAAGCATTTAAACTAGCCAAGGGGGAGGCACTAAAGAAGAGAAGGGAAATCCTAGCCGCCCCCAAAAAAATCAGGGTAATTAGTGAAGTAAACACCAAGATAGAGCGGTCGATAGGGAGAAGGGCAGGGGTAAATGGAGAAAAAGACAAAGGCAGTAGGGACAGGGATGGGGCAAAAAGAAATAAAGTCATAAAAAATGGAGGATAATGAGTACCAATGCCCATAGTCTAGGTAAAAAGCTCCCTGAAATGGTCACCTTGATGGAAGAGGGATGCCTGGATATTGTGGCAGTCACAGAAACATGGTACACAGAGAACCATGACTGGGATGTCAACATACCAGGGTACACAATCTACAGGAGGGACAGGAAGGGAAGAAGAGGAGGAGGAGTAGCTATCTATGTAAGGGAATGGGTCAAAACAACATAACTAAAGGGTAAACAGAGAGGAGAGGGGGACTGTGGGTCACCCTGGAGACTTGAAATGGCTTCACAATCCGCACAGGGGTTGTATACAGACCCTCGTCTCAGGGGGAGGAAATGGACAAGGAAATGATAGAAGGCATCCTTGGGATGGCAGAGAAAGGGGAGATACTGCTGATGGGGGACCTGAATATGCCAGATGTTGACTGCAGCACCTTTGCTGCAGCCACATCCAGGAGCAGGGCCATTCTCAATGCTCACAGGTGGTATGCCTCAGACAGCTAGTTTTGGAACCCACTCAGGAGGGAGCAATCTTAGACCTGGTACTCTCAAATGGGGATAGTGAGAGGATCTCTGATCTTGAAGTGGGTAGCCATCTGGGAACAAGCGACCACCAAACAGTGTGATTCTCGATAAACTTAGCTGTAGAGTCAAGCCACAAAAAGTGTAGGTAATGGACTTCAGGAGGGCTGATTTTGTCAAAATGGGAGAGTGCCTCAGAAAAGCACTAGTAAACAGGCAAGAAGGTGGAGTGGAGCAACAATGGGGAAACATCAAAACCACCATCACAGAGGCAGCAAGCCTTTGTGTGAAGCAAATAAATAAATCAAAATAAAAGAAAAAAACACTATTGTTCTCAAAAGAAGTGGCAGGGAAGGTAAGGGAGAAAAAGATAGCATTCAGGAAGTATAAGGAAACACAGAGGGAGCAGGATAGAGAACTGTACCAGTTAAAGCAGAAGGAAGCAGGTAAGGCAGTCAGAATAGCAAAGGCCAAAACCAAGGAAAAGATATCCAACTCGATTAAGAAGGGGGATAAAACCTTTTATAGGTACATTAGGGAGCAAAGAAAGACTAAGGCAGGGATACAGAGGCTGAACAAAGAGTAGGTGAATGGGCAGAGAGCGACAGTGAAAAAGCAGGGCTACCGAATGAATACTTCTGCTCAGTATTCACAATGGAAAAGCAGGGGGAAATACGTAATCCGGTCAATAGAAGCACTCTGGATGGGGGGTTGATATTAGTCCTTTCACAGAAGAAAGGGTTCTGAAAGAACTCTTAAAGCTGAAGGTCGATAAAGCAATGGGGTCTGATGGGATTCACCCCAGAATTCTAAAAGAACTAAGGGAAGAACTAGTAACACCACTGACTACCCTTTTTAATAAATCATGGTAGGATGGTGTGGTACTTGAGGACTGGAGGAGGGCGGATGTGATTCTGCTTCACAAAAGTGGGAGCAAGTCAGAGGTAGGAAACTGCAGACCTGTCAGTTTGACCTCAGTGGTAGGGAAAATGATGGAATCACTTCTGAAGGAAAGAATTGTTGAGTACCTAGAGGCCAGTGAGGCACAGGACCCAAGGCAGCATGGATTCACAGCAGGAAGATCATGTCAGACAAATCTAATAGATTTCTTTGACTGGGTAACCAAAGCAGTAGACCAGAGAGGGGCTGTGGACATGGCCTACCTAGACTTTAGCAAGGCATTTGACACAGTCCCACACAAAAGATTAATAAACAAATTAGCCAGCCTGGGAGTGGGCCCCAGGGTGGTAGCATGGGTAAAACACTGGTTGGACAACAGGACACAGTGGGTAATAGTAAATGGAGTCCACAGCGAAAGAAAGGAGGGTTACTTGTGGGGTACCGCAGGGTTCAGTACTGGGACCGGTCCTTTTTAATGTCTTTATAAGTGACATTGCAGAGGGACTGGAAGGGAAAGTATGTCTCTTTGCAGATGACACAAAGATCGCAACAGGGTTGATACACAGGGTGGGATGGAAAGGATGAAAAGGGACTTGGCAAGGTTGGAGGAATGGTCAAATGTATGGCAGCTTAGATTCAATGCCAAGAAGTGAAAAGTAATGCACCTGGGAAACAAAAACCCGGGGAAGAGTACACAGTTGGGAGTAAGATACTGACAACAACAAAAATGGAAAGGGACCTGGGGTTAATATATCGATGACCTAAAGGTGGGCCAGCAATATGAGAAGGCAGTAAGGAGGGCTGAGGATACGGGATGTATAGGGAGAGGCATCACCAGTAGAAAACAGGAAGTTGTTGGCCCTCTGTATAGGCAGTTGGTAAGACCACATTTGGAGTACTGTGTACAGTTCTGGAGACCCCATCTCCGCAAAGACATAGACAGGGTGGAGGCTGTCCAGAAGAGGGCAACCAAAATGATGCAGGGTCTGTATCTGAAGACATATGAAGGAAGACTAAAATAACTAAAGATGTATAGCCTAGAAGAAAGGAGGGAGAGGGGGACATGATAGAAACTTTCAAATACCTCAAGGGACTCAACAAAGTCCAAGAGGGTAGCATCATTCAGAAAAATAGATGTGCAAAAACAAGGGGGCACAATTTGAAGATAGAGGGGGGACAGCTCAGAGGTAATGTGAGGAAGTATTTCTTCACAGAGAGGGTTGTGGATACATGGGACAGCCTTCCTGAGGAGGTCGTAGAGTCAAAAACAGTGGGGGAATTCAAGAATGCATGGTACAGACATAAGGCAATTCTAGTGGAGGGTAGAAGGAAGTAGGTTGTTGGTTAACTAGGATCTGCAGCTTATCTGTTAGGTAGAGAAATGGGCAGACTAGGTGGGCCAAGCGGTCCTTATCTGCCGTCAAATTCTATGTTTCTATGTTACTACTCTTCCTTCACACACATAATGAATATTATTTCCTCCTTACTTTTTATCTTCGCCCCGGAGTGTGGTTGATTCCATTGCACCATATTCAGATTACCTAGCCTGTTTCTGTACATACAGGAGTGCTATCATAGACTGTCACGTATTTTTTTAACTCTGTACATATTGGGGTGCGAGATCTCATTTGCATGGAGGTCCTGGCCAGATCTTTTTACATTAGGCTAATATTGTAGTGATTTGTGGAAATGTAGGTACAGTATCTTAGACCACTGGTCTTACACACATACTTGATATTTACTTCTAGTTACCTTATCCTGGGAAGGGTGGCAGTTTTATTTCATTGCAGTTCTATCCAGAATCCTTGGAAATGTTATTACGCAGATAGGAGCATGGTTAAATAGTGTCACATTATTGCTCTGTAGGTATTAGGATACATGAGCCGTTTTACTTGGGATTTCATGATAAGCTGAATTCCTTTGGGGAATAATTGCAGTGACTGATGTGAATAAAGATTAATTAGGAGTGTGAGTGAGTGTGTGTGTGTATGTGTATCTCCTTAAAACTAGTTAACCCCCCACCCCACATCATGGGGATGTGGGGTAGGGTATATTGTTTGTGTGAAGACGAGGAGAAAAATTTAATTTTTATCTCTTTTTCAGATTCCTTAGACACTTCTGGTACATCAAGTTGTTAAATTCTCAGTGTATATTGACATCAGTATGTAACCCTCCTACAAACAGGGATTCCTAAATGCCTTCACGGAGCTTGCCTAAGTGCTCCCTGCCTAACTGGTGTTCGACGTAATGCCATTTGAATGTGGGCGCTGTGAGTACTTTTAGAGCCTCTGGTACTTTCTCTTTAAGAGCTGCTTGCCTGCAGGCTTTGTTAGCTTGCATAGGAGGGGCTGTGGGTTTACTGCTCAACTCCCACTCGAGCTGCTGTTTGAATTGCTCCATTTCTGCCATCGCTAAATGAGCAGAGGGAGCATTATTGAAGGATGTAACTGTTTTCTGGAACAAATGTAGTATGGCAGTAAACTTGCTGTTTATTTAATCTGTTTCCTTTGCAGCTGGACCTTTGTGTATTCTGCCCCTCCATTTTGAATCAGAACTGCCTCTGGGATCCAATTGGAAGGGAGGGGCACCTAAAATGGTGTATTGAGCCACCAATCAGAATCAGAACTCTCTTTGGAGCCGGCTGGCCTTAGGGGATACAGCCAGTAATTCTGGGAAGTGAAGTTCTGAACTATGGCGCCTTTTTGCACCAATGAGAGCAGTATTGAGTGACTGGCATAGGTAGCCCTCCAATGGGATCGGGTGATGCCCGAATGAGATTCTCTGCCCAAACTGCCAAGGGGCAGAGTTGGTGGTGATCGTGAAGGTAGAAGGAGCTCTGGCTCCTGCACTGTGCAAGTTTTCACGTGGGAAGCGCGTGTGCAGGCCAATAAGTCGGGCGCAGAATCGCCGTAAGGAGCGGATAAGATCCGTGGAGGAGTGCAGACAGAGGAGGCTGTATAATTACAGCTACCTACCAGGCTCACCCTGTAGAGGACTGGAGAATCAGCTTTAATTGCGCCGGTCTGTCAGGACAAGGAAGCTGCGCTGTGTCATCCGTTTGAGCAGTGAAAGTCATCGGGAGCCTGAAGCAGCTGCCTGGTATGGTACCCCTCTGTTATACATATAAATGTGTGGAGAAGCGTTTGGATCACAGGTTAGGTCCTGCAAGTGGTGAGAGAGGGATCTTTCTGCAGGAGTCGTGAGTACTAACTCAGGGTAGTTCTCTGTTAGTTGTTTATAGTAAGGGCAAGTCCTGTCTGGTCACTCCACTGACTGCATGAACTGAGCCTGCTGGCTCTGATTGACCAATTTGGGTCTCAAATACTTGTTTTTCCATCAGGGCCCCAACCAGCTGCACCGAATAGGCTAGCCTCTTATTGCCTGGGTACCCAGAGACAGTGACTTATAGGTCTGGTCTGTGCACAGTGCCCTGATATAGTAGAGTGTTAAGTTAATCAACCTGATTTCCGCCTGTGTTACTTCCCTTCAATAAATCAGATTTGTTGTTTGCAAGTTATACTGTCTGAACTGTATATTTGTGCTCCCCTCTTGTGTATGGGTTATTGTGTTACTGTATCTTATTTTACAGGGGGTCCTCGGCATCAAGTTGGTCATTCCACTTTGGGGGTAAGTGTAAGTCGTAACTGTTGGGTGAAAAGTGTTTGTGGGCCACTAGAGGAAGGAAAGGAGGGGGTTGCAGTGACCCAGAGGGCTGTGACCAAGTCGTGTTTGACTGTTCCAACCCCGACCTCTGGGTGGAGGCACCCACCATTGGAACCAGGCCCCTTAACATGTTAGTGGCGAAGTAGGTGGGGGTAGTAGCCCTTGGGATAGTGCCCCCTGGGGGTTACATTTTGAGGCACCGCTAGGATTAGCATCCCCAGTGGCCGAATAGGCTAACTACCCCAACATGGCCAAACCAAAAGAAAACTGGAGGGGATATCACGACTGAAATTAAGTTAGACCCCTGTTAAGATGATGGTATAAACTGATGGGGTGGGTGAAGCTGAAGAGTTGTATTCCCAGAAAATTGTGTTACTACTGGATGTACCTCTGGGGATAAAGAATGCTGACCTTGTTTCTGCAGTTGAGAATGTTAAATGTTTAGGCAAGGTAGAGGTTAAGGGGCGAATGGCCGACGTGCTCGACCAGACCTTACAGGTGTTGCTGTTATGCAGTGTAATTATTGACCCAGAGAGGGTGCCCCCAGTGATTTACCCGGAAGGTGCTCCCAAGGGGTGGAGGGTCATTCATGTCTGGAGTGGTTCAGTCACCCTAGAAGGGTCTCCCAAGACTAATAGCTTCAAAGATAAATTGCTTAAACTGTTAGCTGCAGAAGGGAGGACCACTCAGGAATTACTACAGGTGCTAGACCTTTCCAGTAATCCCACCCCACAATTGTCCCCTGGTACATCTCCTGGGTCCTCCAAGAGTTCCATCCTAGCTTCACCACCTGTAGTTGTCCCCCCCCATACAGTTAGACTCCTATCTGAGATTGAAACTTTTTTCTGGTACTGTGCCTGTGCCCTCGGGAGAAGATGATTTGGAAACTTAGATGGACTATGCTACCCCTTTAGTCCAAGAGTGGCAGTGCTCTGAGGGGGACAAACAAAAGAGACTGATGGAGAGCCTGAGGGGCCCAGCTTTGTAAGCCATCTGTTTTCTTGCGGGCTACTAGTCCCGAAGTCACTACAGTAGAGTACCTTTCTGCCTTAGAGAGGGTGTTTGGGAGTACAGAAACTGGGGAAGACTTGTTGTGGAAGTTCAAGTCAGCCAAACAGTGGAGGAATGAGAAATTGTCAGCCTTTGTCACCAGAATGGAGAGGGCATTGCAAAAGCTTATCGAAGGAGGGGTAACTGCCCAATATTGAATCAGGTCCAGCTGGATCATATCTTGAAATCTGTCAGGTTTTCCAGTGTGATATTGTTAAAACTCAGTTACATGACCGATGGGCTGCCCTCCGAATACTGCCAATTGATGAGAGAGACTTGAGAAGTTGAGACTGATGAAGAGGGTGGGAACCTCATGGGGGTCATGAATCTATGCCAGACCCTGAGTCCAGTGAACCAGATGAGACCCATCCATTGAGGGGATTGAACAAGGGTCTGATGCATTTCCTGTACCCCCAGAGGCCCAGGGTGCAGTGGGGTGCATGTCTCCTCTGATCCCCGGTGGAGAGGATTTGAAGGCCGAGATTAGAGATTTATGGGAAATGCTGAGAAAATTGAAACAAACTGCTGCCAACCCCTCCAAATGTGGAGAGCCTGAGTTATTTAGAAATAAACAACCTAGTCAAGAGGAGCCCTCCAGAATCCCCGACACCTCCCAGCAGGAGAGATATCTCCCTCCCAACAAAGACTAAGTTCTGCTACCACTGTGGGCAGGATGGACACTTTCAGACTGTGTGCCGGTTACCCGAGAACTTAAGGAGGGTCAAC
Organism: Neoceratodus forsteri; assembly: GCA_016271365.2. Lineage (NCBI taxonomy): Eukaryota > Metazoa > Chordata > Ceratodontiformes > Ceratodontidae > Neoceratodus > Neoceratodus forsteri. Next base: position 761,172,673 of record CM028138.1, on the reverse strand, counting down.
AGCAGGCTAGTAGCCTGGCATCGCAAGGCCTATACCAGACCTCAGGGAGGACCTCCTCGGAAGAGTTTTGTTACCGGCCAATGCCCAATCCCCAAACCATGCTGCCTGAATGGTCTGACGTTGTGGGTCCCTCAATGGAGACCGCCATGAGAGTGAATGGAGTACCCACCCAAGCTGTGTTGGACAGTGGTTCCCAAGTGACTATTATGTTTCAGGACTGGTATCGAAGCACTTGACTGAAGTGCCTCTGCAGCCTTTGGATGGACTACATATTGGGGACTGAGTGACAAGGCCTACCCTTATTCTGGGAATATCTGGATCTGGTTATCTTTTCCTACTTCTGTGGCTGGGGTGGCCGAACAAATGGAAACCTTGGCATTAATGAGTCCCCCACTGGACTGCATGATGGGTTGCCCTTGTTAATCGGAACAAATGCTCACATGGTTGGTCACTTAGCACAGCTGTGCTTTGAAAAACAGAGGTCCAGGACAGGGTGAGCTCTCAGAATACCCGCCTTGATTCAGAAGGCATACGAGACCCAGTGAAAGGTCAGCCAGGAGGAAGCCGAAGGCCCGGTGGGTATTGTCTGGAAGAAAGATCCAGAGTCTTTGCTGCTAGACCCAAATGCCCAGCGTGTTCTCCAAGAGCAGGTCCGGATTAAGAAGGATGTTAAGAATAAAATATTGATGCTGGATGACCCAGGCAATGGAAAATTGCCAGAGGGGTTGCTAGTTAAACCCAACATTTTTCCTGCTAGAGCCCATGCTTTTGCCAGAAGAGTAATGGTTCAAGTGCACAATGTGTCTGATCGAGAGATTTGAGTGAAGCGAGGTTGCACTCTGGCTACGGTGCACTGTGCGGATACTGCTATTCTGCCCAGCAACCAGACTTCCGGGAGGAGTGACCGAGTGACCCCTGATCTGTTTGATTTCGGTGACTCCCCACTGCCAGCAGAATGGAAGAAAAGGATCAGTGAAAGGCTTGCCCAGAGGGAGCAGGTGTTTTCCCTGAAGGAGTGGGATGTAGGATATGTGCAAGGAGCTGAGCACCACATTAGGCTACAGGATGAGCGACCTTTCTGTTAGCGATCTCGACGCCTAGCCCCTGCAGATATAGATGATGTGAGACGACACCTGCAGGAGATGCTCGCCGCTGGGATGATACAGGAATCAGAAACCCCTATGCTTCGCCTACTGTAGTAGTGAGGAAAAGAATGGAACTGTTCGGATGTGTGTGGATTACCGATTTAAACAGGTGAACCATACCAGACCAGTATACCATGCCATGCATTCAGGATGCCTTGGACTGTCTAAATGGTAGTTAATGGTTTTCCGTGTTAGACCTTTGCAGTGGGCACTACCAGATCCCAATGGCTCCGGAGGATCGAGAGAAGACTGCTTTCATTTGCCCACTAGGCTTCTCTGAGTTTATGGATGCCCCAAGGATTTCAGGCACTCCTGCTACTTTCCAGCGATTGATGAAGCTGCTGTGGGGATATGAACTTACTCACGTGTTTAGTCTACCTGGATGATGTCATAGTGTTTGGCAGCTCTTGGAGGAACATGAAAGCAGGTTGTTCAAAGTCCTGGATCGACTGGAAGATTTTGGTCTCAAATTGTCTATAGATAAGTGTCAATTCTTTCAAACATCCATGAAGTATGTGGGCACATACTATCCACTGAAGGCATAGAGACTGACCCCAGTAAAGTGGAAGCTTTGACTACCTGGCCTCAGCCAAAGAATTTGAAAGAACTGCAAAGGTTCCTGGGGATTTGTGAGTATTATAGACAATTTATCAAAGACTATTCTCAGGTGATCTGCCCTCTACTCAACCTTACTCAAGGGTATCCTATAACCCACAAAAAGTATAAGAAAGCTATGCCCTCTGAGACTGAGAAAAAATGTTTCCATCCGAATGATGTTTGGAATCTGCTGGACTGCTGATTGTGAGGTAGCTTTCCATGATATTATATATCAACTTACCCATGCCCCAGTGCTGGCCTATGCTGACCCTGTCAGGCCATATATTCTTCATACTGATGCCAGTCTACAAGGATTAGGGGCTGTGTTATATCAAGAGCACACAAATGGTCTAAGACACGTAGCATTTGCCAGCAGGAGCCTAACTCCTTCAGAAAAGAATTATCCAGTGCACAAGCTAGAGTTCCTGGCCTTGAAGTGGGCCATTGTTGATCAATTTCATTGACTACTTGTACGGTGCTAAGATATTGGTGAAGACTGATAATCCTTTAACCTATGTGCAGACCTCAACTAAGTTGGATGCCACTGGCCATAGGTGGCTTTCTGCTTTGTCTACCTACGACTGTGCTGTTGAGTACAGAGCAGGCCTGAACCACATAGATGCTGATGCTCTCTCCTGCAGGCCTGTGTCCCGAGACAACTGGGTCAGGTTGTCAGAACCTGACATTAGAGCACTTTGCCACAAATTTGACAAGGAGGAACAGGTATCTCCTGATGCTGTGGATTGCATGGTGGATTGTTTGGGCCATCTGAGAACTGTATACCAGCTGCTTACTGTCATTTCTCTGCATTAGACACTAGTGCATTGCCCCAGTTCAATAATGATAGTCTCCGGCTGGCTCAATCCCGAGACCCCATGACAAAAACTGCTCTGGAGGCTCTGCACGTGGGGAGGATGTGTCAAAACCACGCTCCACTGACTTGAGAACTGCCCCTTTATACAAAGAAGGTCCCAAGCTGAAACTGATTAATAGACTATTGTATAGAGAGTCAGTAGATAAAGAGGGGTGAGTAGACAAACAACAACTGGTGCTGCCCACTGCTTTTAGAGAACTGGTGTTGAGGTCCCTACACAATCACATGGGACACCTCGGCATAGACAGAACCCTTGACTTGGTGAGGTCCCGGTTTTATTGGCCCATGGGTGCGGATGTGGAACAGCACATCAGGACTTGTAGCCGATGTTTACAAAGAAAGACCCTGCCCCAGAGGGCTGCTCCCCTGGTTAACATCACTACTAGTGCCCCATGGAATTGGTCTGCATTGATTTCCTGAGTCTAGAACCAGATAAGAGAAATATCAGCAATATATTGGTAGTTACTGATCACTTCACCCGGTATGCACAAGCTTTCCCCACTAAAGACCAGAAAGCAACCACGGTGGCTAAAGTCCTTGTTGAGAATTTCTTTGTCCACTATGGGGCCCCTCAAAGAATCCATTCTGATCAGGGAAGAGATTTTGAGAGCCACTTGATTAAAGAAATGCTATCCTTGTGGGGGGTACGAAAGTCAAAAACTACTTCTTATCATCCCCAGGGAGATCCTCAGCCTGAAAGGTTTAACCGCACGTTGCTTGACATGTGGGGCACCCTGCATCCTAAAGATAAGCCTAGATGGAGCCAGCAGATTAGCACCCTAGTACATGCTTATAACTGTACCAAAAGTGATGCCACTGGATTTTCCCCGTATAGACTGATGTTTGGGAGAGAAGCTAGACTGCCAGTGGATGTATGTTTTGGGGTTTCTCCTGATGGGGTTCAAGCAGCTAATCATCTACAGTATGTGCAGAAGTTGAAGGCCCAACTAAACCATGCCTACCAACTAGCATAGACCATGGCTATTAAGCAAAACCTGGCCAATAAGGAAAGGTATGATAAGAAAGTGAAAGCAATCGAGTTGAGAGAAGGGGACAGAGTGCTATTGAGCAATCTGGGACTGCATGGCAAGCATAACATCACTGACAGATGACATCACCTCCCTCATATTGTTGTGAGAAAGCTGGAAGATTTACCTGTATACAAAGTGCGGCCTGAGAACAACTCAAAAGATGTGAAAACTATACACAGAAATCATCTTCTGCCAATTGGACAGATTTTGATAGAGGCTGAACCTCCCAGTGCCCTCCCCCGGGCCTGTGACTACAGCCGCTGCCAAGAAAAAACTAAGACCGGTTGATTCCCCAAAAATTAAGCTAAAGAGGCCTTCTCCACCCCCCTCTGTTGAAGTTGATTGCCAGTCTGTATCAGAGGACAGCGAGAATAATCCTGAGTATTACCCCTCTTATGAACTGAGCCAGTTGTTTAGGGGCAATCCCCTAATCAACCCTGGGGATGATGTTGGGTTTCCTGGACTGTCTGAGCCCCCAGCTTTGTCTCTGGAGCCAATGCTCCCGGAGGGAGAAGTGAGTGGTATTAAATCCGAAGATATGAGGTCATTGGGACTGGCTGAACTGTCAGATTTCTCAGAGAAAGGAAGTGCTGCAGGGGAGGAAACTGGTGATATGCCAGAGCAAGAATATTTTTAGTGCCCTGATAGTTGCCCAGCAGTACCAGAAATGTCCCCAGCTGAGCCCAGTAGGGTGAGTTCCAAAATAGAGGGCCCTGTCCCCAAAGGTACCATGGATTCTGGGTCCCTTGCTCCTACAGAGGTTTCCCCAGCCATTCCAAGTAGGGCTGGGATGGAGTCTGAGCCTTTAGAAATTTTCCCTCAGACTCCTAGACGAACTGTCTGAGAAGTACAGCCTGTAGTGAGATTGAGCTATGAGTCCTTGGGCCAGCCTGTGGATCTGCCTTTGAATGTGGTCCATAAAGCGGTGTAAGTGTCCCCGAGCTCCTTGCCCAAACTAACCCGGGGGATGACTCTAGACTGCTAGTATTGCCATCTGAGCATGGTACTCCTGCCCCTGTTAGCCCGCAGATAGCTGATAGGGAAGGGACCCCTCTTTCCAGGTGTCATGGGAAGGAAGTAATGACCTGATTTAAAACGAAAAAGGTTGTCTGTATATGTAATATTGTATAAACAATAGTAAACTGTGTAATACAATACTAGTGTCTGTAACAAAAGGTCTGATATGCTGTCAGTTTAAACTGTTTTGCCTTAAAGTGATTTAAGGGTAACTACTTGACACGGACGCCAAGTTCTTTCCAGGCCAGGAAGGGTGTAACCCCCCTACAAATGGGGGTTCCTAAATGCTTTCCCGGAGCTTGCCTAAGTGCTCGCTGCCTAACTGGTGTTCGGCGTAATGCCGTTTGAATGTGGGCACTGTGAGTGCTTTTAGAGCCTCTGGTACTTTCTCTTTAAGAGCTGCCTGCCTGCAGGCTTTGTTAGCTTGCACGGGGGCTGTGGGTTTACTGCTCGACTCCCACTCGAGCTGCTGTTTGAATCGCTCCATTTCTGCCGTCGCTAAGTGAGCAGAGGGAGCATTATTGAAGGATGTAACTGTTTTCTGGAACAAATGTAGTGTGGCAGTAAACTTGCTGTTTATTTAATCTGTTTCCCTTGCAGCTGGGACTTTGTGTATTCTGCCCCCATTTTGAATCAGAACTGCCTCTGGGATCCAATCAGAAGGAGGGCACCTAAAATGGTGTATTGAGTGACCACCCAGAATCAGGACTCTTTGGAGCTGGCTGGCTATAGGGATACAGCCAGTAATTCTGGGAAGTGAAGTTCTGACCTATGGTGCCTTTTGCACCAATGAGGGCAGTATTGAGTGACTGGCATAGGCAGCCCTCCAATGGGATCGGGTGGTGCCCGAACAAGATTCCCTGTCCAAACTGCCAAGGGGCAGAGTCGTTGGTGATCGTGAAGGTAGAAGGAACTCTGGCTCCTAAGCTTGTGCAAGTTTTTACAAGAGGAAGCGCGTAAGCAGGCCAAGGTCGGTGGCAGAATCGCTGTAAGGAGCGGATAAGATCCGTAGAGGAGTGCAGAGAGAGGAGGCTGTATGATTACAGCTACCTACCAGGCTCACCCTGTAGAGGACTGGAGAATCGGCTTTAATCGCGCTCGGTCTGTCAGGACAAGTGAAGCTGCATTACGTCACCCGGTTTGAGCAGTGAAAGTCATCGGGAGCCTGAAGCAGCTGCCTGGTATGGTACCCCTCTGTTATACATATACATGTGTGGAGAAGCGTTTGGATCACAGGTTAGGTCCTGTAAGTGGTGAGAGAGGGATCTTTCTGCAGGAGTCATGAGTACTAACTCAGGATAGCTCCCTGTTAGCTGTTTATAGTAAGGGAACAAGTCCTGTCTGGTCACTCCACTGACTGCATGAACTGAGCCTGCTGGCTCTGATTAACCAATTTGGGTCTTGAATACTTGTTTTTCCTTCAGGGCTCCAACCAGCTGCACCGAATAAGCTAGCCTCTTATTGCCTGGGTACCCAGAGACAGTGACTTATAGGTCTGGCCTGTGCACAGTGCCCTGATATAGTAGAGTGTTAAGCTAACACCTGATTTCCACCCACCTGTAGTTACTTCCCCTTCAATAAATCAGATTTGTTGTTTGCAAGGTACACTGTCTGAACTGTATATTTGTGCTCCCCTCTTGTGCATGGGTTTTCGTGTCACTGTATCTTATATTACAGGGGGTCCTCGGCACCAAGTTGGTCATTCCATTTTGGGGGTAAGTGTATGTCATAACTATTGGGTGAGAAGTGTTCGTGGGCCACTAGCGGAAGGAAAGGGGGGTTGCAGTGACCCAGAGGGCTGTGACCAAGTCGTGTTTGACTGTTTCAACCCTGACCTCTGGGTGGAGGCACCCGCCATTGGATCCAGGCCCCTTAACCTGCTAGTTGCGAAGCAGGCAGGGGTAGTAACCCTTGGGATAGCGCTCCCTGGGGGTTACAAGTACATATCAGACTACATGGTCTTAATTCCTTGGTGGTCCTCAACATGAGTTTTTTGTTTGACACTAATACTGTCAATTTATATTTAAATTATCATTTATAAAGCCCTGTCATTTCACTAGAGGTTTTTGAAGTTTATGGTGCATGATATCTAGCTGGAGAGTACAGCTGGGAGATAGATCCAGCTAAGTTTTACACATCATACAGTGTGCACTGATGTTTTTAAGACAACTTTACTGGTAATTTCTTGTCTATAATGCATGCATTGAAACTTCTTGGAGTCCTAAGTAGAGATGCAGTGAATTTAAATTCTGCTGGCGAAGTGAACGCGAAGTGGGCACGTTGCGTTGCCACTCCGCTACATGGAGTGGGCAATGCAAAGTGGTCACTCCTCCTTGTCATTACCACTTCACGTTAAGCCAGAATGGCAATGTGAAGTAAGGCAAAGTCATTGTTTTTAATGGACTTTGCGTCCCTCGTTATGATTCTAAGTGATCCACTTGGTGTTTCAGATTTGGCAGCCCCCCCACACATCACATGGCTTAAAGTACTGTAAGTCACATGCTATTTAGCTAGGCAGGAAGGAAGTGAGTCATACAAGCAGACACTTTTACTTTCGCCTGTGCAGATGGAGAGAGAGGAGTGTGTTTTGTGACTGCTGATATTTTGAGATCAGAGCGAGGAGGAGATTTAAACTTTGATTTAGACCCAACAACTTTTTTAAAAGCTACATTTTTTTGTCTTTTCTGTACTCTTTTTTACTTAATTTGTTCTTTCTGTAAATTTTACTTTTCTTACCTTTATAAGTAGTTAGTTGTTTGCCCCCCCCCCAGAAGCAGGACCAGCACCGCCTCCTGTCCTGACTCTGAGGCAGTAGTAGAACCACCACCACCAAGTACAGTGCCAGGTCCTCTGGAGCAGGATGTGCCTGTTGCCCCAGGCCTAGGTGAGGATCCCATCTCTATTCAGCAACGTGGCCAGTCGGCTGCCAGTTCATCTGGCCCTCCCCTGCCTATGCCTAGTCCTCCCTGCACCTCTGTTGTTTGGCAGTTTTTTGACTGTGTCGGTGGGGACAGCAGTGTGATCAAGTGCCGCCTATGTGAGGTGGAGGTGCACCGTGACCCCCGGCGGACTCACCTGGGGACTGGGGGCCAGCAAACCCATATGCTCAATCACCACCAGTTGGAGAGGCAGGCTGCCACAGAACGGACCATGCCTGCACCTGCTGGCCATTCTGTGGCAGAGGGTGCAGCTGTGCATTGCAGCATCCCTAAGAACAGGAAGGTCACAGCAGCACCTGCTGCTTCACCAGCATTCCCACCCCCACCACCACCACCACCAGCAGGTCAGCCTGTAGAACGTGTGGACCCCAGAGAACTGCATGTAACACAGGCTGACTTGGCAGTTCTCTGGAGTGCTGTCGAGGAGAACAATGAGAGGGTGAGTGCTGTGGAGCAGTGGCTGGATCACATAGAGGGACATCAGTTGCAAATTATGTCCATGCTGGAACTGCTGCTGGATCACCATGGGTATCCCACATTAGGTTATTTTTCCTCACACCATGTGTCCCCCACACCTTCCTTGCTGTGTTATAAAATGTATTCCTCCACCATCCCTGACCCTTGTATGTAATTATGCTCTTTTTTGTTGTCTTCCGTATGCATGACCCTTTGTATTCTGAGCAGTGCAAGTATACTGTGCTAAACTGTGTGTGTGCAGTCAGTCTTCTTTCCACTCTGTGTGTGTACTGCAGACACTGTCCAAATCCCTGACTTAAAAACAATTATTAATGAGTACAGTGGTGGGATAGTGAAGCATGGAGAGATACTACAAAACAGGCTTACAATACATCCAAGTAACTATTAAAAAAAATTAATGTTGTGATTTGTGACGTGATCATAAATCGTGATTTCTGACTGCATTTGTGACCGTGATGATGAAGAACATGATTTATATCACAAGTGACTCGTGATGATAGTCCTAACTTAAAAACGCATATTAATGAGTACAGTGTTCATGCAGAACTATGCACCGCACCTGTCCAGTACTCTGAAGGGAAGCCAAAGAAACAACTGTGACTTAAGTTACAGATGGAGACTGGGCCCTAAAGAGATGCAAATGCAGAGACAGATTAAGATTGTACTGCGCACTGAAAAGATGCAGATGCAAACACAACACCTAACCAGTGCTCACCATCAGAAATTAAAATCTGGAAAATAATTCCAGTTGGGGTGGGCCGCAGGTGAGAGGCAGTGTACTGCACTGCTGCAGTAACAGTCACTAGTACTAGTATCAGTAAAGAAACCACAAAGAAGTACAAAAATTACACAGCTGCAGTGGATAGCAGGTTCACATTGCTGAAATTATGTGGCATAATAAAAGGTGTCTGATTTGATGACACGCGTCACACACATACTCACACACACACACTAAGTAATGCTTAGCAAATTGAAAAATTCATTAATATAACCACATATTTTGAACAAACTAAAATTATGCACTGCTGCACTACAACAATCAGCAAAAAAATGGCAAGAATTATTGAAAATATTACTGTGTGTACATTAACACAGTTATATAAGAAAAATATCACCAAAACATAAAGCACTGTCTTTTTCTCCAGGTTAATCTACCTACACCACAGATATGCCCCTCCCCCAAAGCACACTTCCACTGTCTCTCAGTACACAGACTGAATATTGTACATTAACATTCAAAATCCACATACGAACAATAAACACTCGATGATATGAGCACAGGAGGGTTCCTATAATCGATGAACTAAAGTTTCAGCAAAACAAATGACCCAAAAAGGCTTTTTAAACAGCTTTTAGAAGGTTTTAATCGCAGAGAGCTCTCAGAGCAGATTGTCTCCTACAGCTTCATACACACACTACCCCAAACTGAGGCAGTGTAGAACAATCTAGAGCCCATGTGACCTGAAATCCCATGAATCACTGCAAAATTCGCCTTTGGAGCTTAAAAACAAGGCGAAGTGAGGCGGAGTACATTGTTTTTAATGTACTTCACCTTAAGAATTGGTGGAGTAGTGGTTTGGGAAGGCAGAGTAATGAGAAGTCATTGTTTTCAATGGACTTCGCAGTACCCATTATAATCTGAAGTACTCTGGTTCGCGTTGTGGAGCACTCCGCGCATTCGCCTTCACTCTGCGAATCACTCCGCAGAGTGAATTGGGGTCACTTCGCCCACCACTAGTCCTAAGACAATCTTAGTATGTCTTTAATTTGGGTGGGGGTTGCTTTTCAGTAATCACATCTTTATACACACTGTGACACTGATAGCTTGATTAAGAGTCATCTGCTCCAGCAGTGTTATCTTATGTCAATTAAATGTATATGCAGTAGAATTCTTTGTATGTGTTTTGCACCAAACACCTTTGACCCTGGGACCCTCCTGGCTGAAGGTAATATGGTACTGTTAAACTTCTCTGACATCATCATCTGTATTTTTACATTGATTGCGCACATGCACAAGAAACATGTTGCGTCAGCTGTCCCCACAAGCAGGTTGTGGAGGCTTGGCACTGTTGTGCCCAATGCCCCCACAGCCTGCAAAGGCTTGTCCCCCGTCCCCCAATGCCATGGCATGCTGCTGCTGACACTAGTTCAGCCAGCATGCCACAACCTTCTAAAAAAGTAGCCGCTGCAATCAGCGACTACCTCGTTATTGCAGTGTCAGACATCCGCTGCAATGAGGGAAGGACCTGTCATTGCAGGGCGGGATGTGAAACCCCTGATATTGTTTGTGAACATGGCGGTGGCTTGCCGCCGTGTTCACAAACAATATAACCCCCCCCCACCGTGTTTACTTGCCCCCCCTTTTGTTCCTGCCGACTGGGTGCCCAATCCCCGTCAGCATAATGAAACATCCCCTCCCATTTTGTTCCTGCCACGGGTGCCCAATCCCATCGGCATAATGAACCCCCTTTTGTTCCTGCCGACAGGGTGCCCAACTCGCCAGCATAATGAACCCCCAACTCTGTTTTGTTCCTGCCGATGGGGTGCCCAATCCTCATCGGCTACTGCTGGCCTCCAAAGAAAGCTCTGCTGGCAAGCTGGGAGCCTACCCCAGCATGCCAGATGCCCCTGTGAAGGGAAAACGGTCCGCTGATGTCTTTTTTTTTTTCCCTGAAAAAGGAAACTGTCCCTCGGAGCTCTCCTGCCTCCACCTGCAACCCACCGCCACCCACTGTAACTGCCTCCAACAATTCCCCATACTTACTCTCTGAGCCACAGAAGATCTTCAGTGGACCGGAACACGCCTGTGTTTTCAAAGCCGACGCAAACTGAGGAAATGCCGGTAAGCTGTATAATGTAATAAATAGGGTTTTTCAACTTTAGTGCATATCTCGGGCATTTTGGGAATTTTTCACCAAATTTTCAACATGGGGTTTTTGGGACCCCTCCTCATGAATTCTTGAACTGTCATGGTGTTACTCGGCCCCGGAAGGTGGTTTTGCAGTCACTGTGCGGAATCAACCTTCGGGGCCAATTAATGAAACGACAGTACCAGTGTTCATGGGGTGGGCTCTCAAAAAGCCTATGCTGCAAATTTGGTGGAAAAAATCCCAAAAATGACTGTTTAATGAGCGTGCGTTGCGCAGTTGCTACGTACGCTCTTAACTTCGCCAATTTACAATATTTCCATGCCAGATTTTCAACATTCACATTTTGTCACACCTCCTTGTGAGCAGTATAGCTGTTATTGTTCACATCCTGGCCAAAATGTGTTTTCGCACTTCCGGCGCAGAATAGCGCAGTCGGTGTGGGAAATCAGTGTTCAGGACAGATTAGGAAAATGACAATGACACTGTTCATGAGTAGAGGTCCTAAAATGCCTATGTTGAAAATTTGGTAATGATACTCCATAAAATGACTGTGTTACGAGCGTGCATTGCGCAGTTGGCATGCACGCTCGTAACTTCACGAATTTATAATATTTTCACTCCAGATCTTCAACATTGCCATTTTCCCAGACCTACTTATGAACAGTACATTTGTCATTTTTCCCATTCTGGCCGAAATGTGTTTTCACACTTCCGGCACAGAATAGAGAGGTCGCTGTGAGAAATCACTGTTCGGGACAGATTAAGAAAATGACAGTGATACTGTTCATGAGCAGAGGTCCTCAAATGCCTATGTTGAAAATTTGGTGATGATAGCCCATCAATTGACTGTGTTACAAGTGTGTGTTGCACACTTTCCACGCACCCTTGTAACTTCGCAGATTTGTAATATTGTCACACCAGATTTTCATTTTTTCACACCTCCTTACAAGCAGTACAGCTGCCATTTTTCACATCCAGACCGAAATGTGTTTTCACAGTTCTGGCACAGAATAACATGGTCACTGTAGATAATCAGTGTTTGGGACAGATTAAGAAAATGACAGAGGCACTGTTCATGAGCAGCGGTCCTAAAATCCTTATGTTGAAAATTTGGTGACGAAACTCCATAACATGACTGGTTAGTAGCGTGCAAGCTGCACTGTTTCCACGCACTCTTGTAACTTCGCAAATTTGTAATACTGTCATGCCACATTTACAACAGTGGCATTTTTTCACAACTCCTTATAAACACCACAGCTGTCATTTTTCACATCCTGTCTAAAATATGTTTTTGCGCTCCTGCCAGACAATAGCATGGTCACTCTGGGAAATCAGTGTTTGGAACAGATTAAGATCGACCGAGTGAGAGGGGGAGTGACCGAGCTCAACCCTGCTCTGTCGGAACTACTGCAGATTTGTTTGTGTTCAGACAAAGGCCACAACACAAGAGCCCAGTACAAAAGGGAAGCTTGCAGCACCAGGAGAACCAGAATGAGTGAGTGAGACAGGGGGAGTGAGCGACCTCAATGGAGCTCTGTCGGGACAGCTGTGGATTTCTTTGTGGGTAGAAAAAGCCACCAACACAGGTATGAGCCTAGTAGAAAGGGCAGCCTGCAGCTCCAGGAGAAACAGAATGAGCGAGTGAGAGAGGGGGAGTGAGCCACCTCAGTGGAGCTCTGTCGGGACAGCTGCAGATTTCTTCCTCAGCAGAACAAGGTGCCAACACAGGCAGCAGCCCAGTACAAAAGAGTAGCCTGCAGCACTGGGACAAACAGACTGAGCCAGCGAGCTCAACAGACTAATGCAATCAACATTCAGCATTGACAAATGCTTGTTTAAATGAGTATTTTAAACCAATGGGGATTTTTTTCTGTTTTTTCTGCATGATCTAGCTGTTAAAAGTATTGTTTTTTTCTAAACAACTGCCATTAGTCTTCTAAAGAAGGACTGGTTGGTCCGAAAGCTAGAGCACTTTGTTCTTGTTGTTACATCTATGTTGGTCCATTAAAAGGTACCAAATATTTGCTTCTGGTTCTGTTCTTTCACACAGAAATTTGTAGCCATTACTGTGCTTTACCTTACTGTGGTCCACTGTTCCTCCACCCAGGCAGTACCCCTTCCCTTCCCAGGTAATCTCTGAGATATTCACCCATTTTTTTTAAATCTGCCCTCCTGATGTCCCAGACCTTGTCCTTGTATGATCTGCCTCTACCACCACACTGTAAGGTGATCGCTGGTCCATAGGTGGCATTCCTCCTTGAGGTCTTCAATACTGTTCCAGTTTATGAGCACCAGGTCCAGTATTGCCCCATCATGAGTTGACTGCCTGACTAATTCCTGAGAAATGCCCCTGCAGGAGTCTAGGATTTTTCTTCTTGATGAGGCTGTGGCTTGAGAGACTTCTATTCTACATCTAGCAGCTTAAAGTCCCCACTAGCAATATCTCCCCTTTCTGTCGTCATGCTTATGGCTTCCATCAGTGCCTTATCTAATTTTCCCCATGTTGAAGGTTTGTTTATCACTACAGTGTGAATAGTGACTCTGGCACCTGTGTGCAGTGTGATTCACAGTACCTCCAGCCACTTCTTCCCCACTGGCTCCCTTGCATTTCTGTCACCTTGATACATTGCCGTACATACAGCACAGCCCTCCCCTTCCCCTCCCTCCCTGTCCTTCCTGAACTGGGTGTAGCCTGGTATGCCCATGTCCCAGTCATTGTTTCCTGTGCACCATGACTCAGTAATGGCTGCAGTATTCAGGTCTGCTCTGCCAAGATGGCCTCTAGATCTGGAATTTTACTGTCAAGATTCCATGCATTTACACACATGGCCCTTCACACCTTGCTACCACTCTGCTAGCAACCTCCTTCCCCTTGAGCCTGGTTTATGTTCCCCTCAACTACTCTGATGCTTCCTCTAGCCTGTTACCTGGGGGAGTTTCTTCCCATCCTACTGCTTCAGTGTGTATGTGTGTGTGTGGGGGGTATGCTTCCCTTTGTCTTTCTTCCACACCACTCAGCTAGTTTAAATATTCATCAAAGTAACATTTAAACTACCCACTGAGGACTGTAGTTCTCTCCTAGATGGATGCAGACCATTACTTCTGTATAGGCCCATATTCCTCACATGAAGAATATGTGAGAATTCTACAGGTGGAAAAGACTGCGCATCTATAGCCATGAACCCAGGTTACCACTCGTCAGGAAGATGCTCTGTGGAACCTCTTCGCTCTGCATTAGAAAGTGTGTGTTACATCATTTAGTGCTGACCGGCTGGGAGCTACAATGCTTTGCTTTACTTATCAAAAGCCAAAACTCTGCTTCTCTTCCTAGGTGATGGCTTAAAGATGGTGGTATTGTTTGCAGAGAACCAGCAGCCTTGCTTTACACTGCCCCCCCTTTTGTCTCTCTCTGTTTGCAATGACCCTCTATGTACTACCCTGAATGTACCCAAGCCTTACTGCTCATGTACTACACTAACATTCTGGAAATTGTTACCTCAGCTTGCTGGCTTAGTAAACACAGAATAACTAACATGCTTCACATCAGATTTACAGACAACAAAGGCTACAGCATGTTAGAAAACATTACAGTACAGTGTTATCTTCATAAATTAACTATGGAAAGTTTGCTTTCTGTTAAAGCTTATAACTGTCATGCTAGTGTAGGATGTAAGACAATAAAGAACACGTAAAAGGTTGTAGTTCTCCCTTATCTTCATTAAACTATGAAAAGTTCACTTTTTTATTTTAAATGATGTCTCTATAGGGAGATTGCTCTACTGTGTTGTAAAATGTAGGAATTATTTTATAAAATGTTCTCAACATTGAGTTTTTCAACTGTTCCTCAAGAGGTGTTCACCAATCATGCCTATACTTCTCTTGCCTGTATTCTGAGTTAATATTTTGTATAACTCAATAAATGTGACGTTGACTTGTGGTTAGTTGTATATATGGTTATAAGTGAATTTCAAGAAGTTTATTGGCTATTTCATTCTTGAAAACAGGCTGAGAGAAACTGGTAAACAACAACTAAAAAGGTAATAAGTTTTTTGATTGGTCTGTGACACTCCTAGAATGTCATATTTATCTGTAGGTTCAAACTTTCTACAGCGACATGAACTCAGTCACAGTCAGACAGTGAAGAGAGAGGTAGTTCTGTAGCTGTGATGCCAGTCAGGGACCCTGAACCTTTATTTGATTAGAAATGTGTCTTAGTGTCCAGCTCCTTGTTCTGACTTTCCTGAGTCTGCAGGCAACAACAGGTAAGTATTTATTGTTATTTTAAATACAGTGGAGCCCACTAAAACAAATATAACAGAATAGATTGGGAAAATGAATACTTTTACTGTGCCAAGATTTATTTGTGTATTTTCGGTATAGGGATACCCTCTTGAATCAATAACTGATAAAGGAATAAACTTGTTAACACATAGAAGAATGATGTCCAGAAAAGCAAAATATAGTGGTTTTCAGATCTGTTAAAAGAATAGACCTGTGAATGCACGGTTTTGCTGTTGATCAATTTTTGCCAACAAAGTATTTTCAGAAATCCTCTCCAATGAATATCTGATAAAAAAAATTGAGAAAGAATCCCGCTAAAAGGGCAAGCACGTTTGACCTGCATTTAGGCAGCACATGTAGCAGGGCTCCACTGTCATATAATATTATATTAATATAACTTTCATCATTATCAATGTAAAGTCAATCCATATTGCCTGGGAATATTGGAAACTATGGTGTCTGTGCTTTATACCAAAACAATGGCAGCATCTGTTTTAATATCTTGCTGTAGATGTCATTTTGATTAAATGTTTACCAGGTGTAGTCTGCCTGCTTAGCTGTGTCACATTCACAAGCTAAAACCTTCAGTGCCTCTTAGTTACTCTGTACTTATATACTACTATGAGACTTTCCTATATGCTCAACCTTTCATGTTTAAGCAAACATGACATGTTTCATCCCTAAATATCACTGTCTGAGTTGTTAGGCATATTAAGGGGGTAGTGGTGCAGTATGTTAATATGGACTGAAAGAAGAAGGTATACCCTCTGTCAGCGACACCATTATAGCGAACTACATCGATGCCGACAACATCGACAGTTCACTGTATTGGAGCGCCAGAGACCCGAGCATACTGTCTCCCAGATCTGCACCCCCCCCCAAATCAACACCAACTCAGAGTTGATTATATTTAGAATGAGGGGTACAGGGGGCAAAGCCCCCCACTAGAAAAAAGAAACTGGGAGTCCTTCAGGATTTATGTCAACCACAACTTGCGGTCGACATAAATTCCATCGCTGTGATGCCAGTCGATGAAATTGTTGTCAAATCGGCATTGTAGAGCCCTGAAAGAAATGGGACACTTGTACCATACT
The DNA here is from genome assembly GCA_016271365.2 of Neoceratodus forsteri. Classification (NCBI taxonomy): domain Eukaryota; kingdom Metazoa; phylum Chordata; order Ceratodontiformes; family Ceratodontidae; genus Neoceratodus; species Neoceratodus forsteri. The sequence continues at coordinate 761,156,348 of CM028138.1, read as the reverse complement.
AGCATTATTATATGACAAAATGTATGTAATGTTTCGTGACCCTTTCTGTAGTTATTAATAATTACACAATTGTTATATAGGTCTTCTGGTACTGGGCAGTACCTTTAGCTAAAAATTCACATGAGTTTCACGTAATTCTCAAGTAGTATTCAGTGGCTATGCAACCTTAGAAAGACTGACATTTGTTGAAATATATATTTTATATTCTTCTATATTTGGTGGATAAAGGTTTTGCTCTGCACCAACAACATTTCTTTCTGCAGTAACTGTGTGAAAAGAATTTACTAGAGCTGTATTTGTCAGCCTGTACAGTAGGGTATGGTGAAACAGCATTTATTGTATGTCATACAAAACAGCCTAGAGCCTGTATTATATGCCAGCTGTGTGGGAAGAGGGGAGGGTATACAGCAAGTTTCTTTAATTTAGCTCAGTTTGGGAGCAGATTCTGCAATTCTGTTGGGGGTGTTAAATATATACTATGGGGTGGTCAGAACAATTTTGCACCTTGGCAGTTCTGAATACTGGAGTGGGGCCAGGACCCATGTGAGATACTCCCTAGGTCAAACATGCTACTTGTCATAGTAAATATGATTTAGGGTTTTATTGTCCATTAATCAAGAATAAATGGAAATGGCAAAAAAATAAATAAATAGCTAGGATGTTTGAGATGAGGCTGGGCTTTATTTAACACAAGGAGTGGAACTATGGATTTTGGAATGCAGCAGGCAATACTAAGGGGTCTATGAAGCACTGGGGAAAACTGACCTTTAGAAATAGCATTTCAGTACATGGGGTAAAGGGTGATCTGTGTGCCACTACTACTCAAGATCAAAAATGTTATTTTTTAAAGTAAATCTACACATCATTTATGTGGTTGTGGGTTGGTGATATACTGGTTAGAACCCTGACTTGTGAACAAGAAGGTCACAGTTGTATTTGATTTGTAGATTGTACTGTATTGTTCCTCTGATTTGCTTTTGTATTATTTATCCCCCCTCCTCAAAAATGGACAAGTTAGTCTTGTCCTTGAGTTTTTACCTTGTCAACAAAACTAAAAATAAAAAATAAAAACTCATTAGTGCCAAATACTCTCTGCGTGATCTTGGGCAAGTTACTTAATGACCCAGGTACTCCAGTCTTTCAGCTGGAATGGATAAACACAGGACCTCACTGAAAATGAGATGTTGCATTTCTGCTGGGCTGTCTGGTGTAAATCCAATTAAACAATGGGTAAGCACAGGACCTCACTGAAAATGAGATGTTGCATTACTCCTGGGCTATCCTAGGTGAATACATTGTAAAAACGCATAAAAGCAAGACCCCACAGAAAATGAGATGCTGCATTACTCCTGGTCTGTCCTGAGTAAACACATTGTAAAAAACACATAAAAGCAGGACCTGAATGAAAATAGGATATGTTCTCATAGGCTATTTTGGGAAATACCATGTGAAAGTTAATAAAAGGTAGACCCTACTGAAAATGAAATATTGAGGCTCAGCTGAGTATTCTGTTAAAAAACATTAGAAAGAAATGGGCAAAAGCTGGCCCAGTAACATGGGGGCTGAAGTGTTGAAGTGCCTTACCTCATGCCACCCCCAGCGATCAAAGTTTGGGAATGGATGTGGGTCACTCAGGGATCAGTTGGGAAATGCAGGATTGAGCATCCATAGAGACTGCTCTCCTCCCTCAGGGAGGGGGAATAGTGTGGCTCACCACTCGACTGCCACCTGGAGCAATCCAGGTGGTGGCGAATGGAAGTCACTTTTTTGTGGGAGGAACCATGTTCAGAGCACCGATGGTGTTTTCATGGCGGCAGAGCTTGCACAGTGTGCTTATAGCACATCCATGGAGTTGGGAGTAAAGAAGAGGAAAACATGGAGAATGGGCTTTATGAAGCCCTGCCTGTCAATGCTGTAGCCTGCTAAGCATCTCTGGGTCTAGGACAGACTGGATGCATGTCCTTGGGGGATGGCCCTTCCTCCTTGGCCCTGCCACAGGAAGCAATCCATGGGGGATAAGGTCCCCAAATATGGAGCAGGCTGGAGATGACTACAGCTGATGGGAACAGTGATGAGAGAGCTGCCCATTCCTGCCTAGAAGGATAACAACTTGTATTAAAAACAAATATGGGGAAAAGCAAGACCCCACTGAAAATGAGATGTTTCACCTCAGCTGGCCTATCTTATGGAAATACACTGTACAAGTGGTTAAGAGCATAACCATATAGAAAATGAGAAATTAGGTCTCAGCTATGCTGTGCTTGTTAGATGCATTTTAAAAGCAGTACCCCACAGAAAAGGCAATATGGCATTGCCGCTATCCTATGAAATTGTAAGAAATGGGTAAAAACCGGACCCAGTAAAAATATTTCTTCTCAGCTTCACTCTGTAACTACACAGTAACAATGGGTAACAGCATAGCTTCACTAAAAACAAGACACTGCATCTCAGTCTGGCTAGCCTGGGGAACAGTTATAAGAGGCAAAAGTGGGACCCCAATGAAATCAGATGTTGCACATTAGCTGGGTTAGCCCTGGGAAATACATTGTAAAAATTGGTAAAAGCAGGACCCCTCTGAAATCAGTTGTTGCACCTTAACTGGGTTAGCGCTCTGTAATACATTGCAAAAATGAGTAAAATCAGGACCCCACTGAAATCGGTTGTTGCATCTCAGCTGGGACAGACCTGAGAAATAATTTGTAAAAATGGCTAAAAGCAGGACCCCACTAAAATCAGATGTTGCATCTCTGCTAGGTTAGCACTGGGAAATACATTGTAAAAATGAGTTAAAGCAGGACCCCAATACAATCAGATGTATCTCAGCCGGGCTATCCCTGGGAAATACATTGTAAAAATGAATAAAAGCTGGACCCCTCTGAAATCAGTTGTTGCACCTTAGCTGTGTTATCTTTGGGAAATACATTGTAAAAATGGGAAAAAAGCAGGACCCCCTGAAAATCAAATGTTACGTCTCAGCTAGGTTAGCCCTTGGAAATGCATTGTAAAAATTGATAAAATCAGGACCCCACTGAAATCAGATGTTGCATCTCAGCTGGGTTATCTTTGGGGAAATATATTGTAAAAATGAGTAAAAGCAGGACCCCACTGAAATCGGATGTTACATCTCAGCTGAGTTATCCCTTGGAAATACATTGTAAAAATGGGTAAAAGCAGGACCCCTCTGAAATAGGATGTTACATCTCAGCTGAGTTATCCCTGGGAAATACATTGTAAAAAAGGGTAAAAGCTGGACCCCACTGAAATGAGAAGTTGCACCTTAGCTGGGTTAAACACATTGCTAAAATTGGTAAAGCCATCTTTGCTTGGCTACCCTGGATAAATTCATAGTATAATAATGTGTCAACTGCTGAAAAAAAGCAAAGAGAGTATGTATTTAGTGTGCAGAACATTTTTGTTGTCTTTGGAAATTTAATCCACTTCAGTTGTCAGGAGGAGGACCGTAAGATTTTATTTTTTCGAAAGAAGAGCTGGTAACCCCCTCCCACCCTTACAAATGCATATGTGTTTGTAAAGTCTTTATTTATTTATTTCTTCAAAATCTGGTGGCCAGGAAAGGCACACTGCGCTAATGCTTGTTTCTAGGTGTGACCCGGGGGAAAGGGTTACAGCAGGTACAGCAAACATAACTCATTACTTACCTGGTACAGAATAAAGTACAGAGACAGTACATTACATAAATCATCACAGGCACATACTATGGTACAAAATTAAACTATGGATTATGGGACATCAGTGTTGTGCCTATACAAGTGCAAAATAATGCCAAGGATAGTCACAAAGGCAAGCATTGCAATACACTAGATAACTGTTAGCTGGAGAAGTGCCTACCTCCTGTGTCACTTTTGCCACCATGGAGGGCCACAGGTGATGTAGCAAGTACTGATGTGTGAGAGACCGTACTCATTCAGCTCTTAACCTGGTGGCCCGTGAAAAGACACTAAAATTTTAATTTTTGAATTTTTCAAAAATTAAAAGATTAAAATGACATGTTAAAGTTGGCAGAGGGATTCTGTTCCCTCCTATAATAAATGTTAATGTATATAGTAATTCAGTTTGAGTTAACTGGGTTATTCCTAGGAAATGCACTATAAAATGGGTACAAGCAGCAACCCTCTGAAATCTGATGATACAGCTCAGCTGGGTTATCCCTGTGTAATACTGTATATTGTAAAAACCGGCAACAGCAGGACCCCACTGAAAATGAGATGTTGTATCTTTGCTTGGCTGCCCTAGATAAATTAATGGTAAAATAAACTATCAACCAGTGCACAAAATCAAAGAGATTTTTTATGGAACATTTTTAACATCTTGGAACATTTATTCCATGGACCGTGAGATTTTCTTTTCAAAAGATAAACTGGTACTGCCCTCCCACACCTACAAATGCACATGTGGTTATAAAGTTATCTTAAAGGGATAATACTGGTTGAACTCTGAGTCTGGTGGCCACTACAAAGATACGGATGTGTTCATTTTTGAAGTGTTGTAAAATTTTAATGTAAAATAGCAATTCAGAGTTGGAGGGGTGCTATGTCCCCTATTACAATAAATGTTAATGTTTATAGTAAATCAGTTTGAGGGTGGTATCTGTCAATCTATTCCACTTCACTGGCCAAGAGGATATATAGTGGGATTATTTCTTAAGACATTCTGGTGTCCTCCCCCTCAAAACAAACTCTGGTCAGAGCCAACAAGGCAGCATAATGCTATTTTCAGTGTCAGTGGCTCAGCAGGTTGCACACTCACTTCTGAAGCTAGAAGAACAGAAGGCTGTAGGTTTTATACCCACATCAGGCACTTAGGTTAAATCCCAATACATGCCTTGTAGTACAGCATGAGGGGTTTGCTGCACTCCTGAGGTGCCATCTTTCAGATGAGGTGTTAAACTGAGGTCCCTTCTGCATGATCTGGTGGTTGTTCAGGCGGGTGTTACAGATCATATGGCACTTCTTGAAAAGAATTGGGGCATTTCCCTGGTGTCCTGGCCAGTTTCCCCCATTCATTAAAATACCACCAACAGCTTCATCAGGTTCAATTTCAGTTGGTTACCAACTGTATCCAACCCTGGTCACCCCTGAAAAAGGGACTTCTAGTTTCGGCAGTCCTACCTGGTCAACAAAATTCATCAATTAAATAAATTTTATAGGTGTGTGTGTATATATATATATATATATATATATATTTATAGTATTTATATACAGTAACCCCTCGCTGTAGCGAAATGTCGGGTATAACGAATGCCTGATGTGGTTCTCGATATTTCAACTGTGGTCAGTGAGTTAGGTGGGCGGTTGCTTAAAAACATTTGAACTGTACTACTAAAAAAAATTGTTTCTGCTTGTAGTGCTAAAAACATTTGTTTCCCCTCTTCTCACCCACCCACCAGCCTTCCTGCTTGACAGTTAATTTTCCTCCCCAGTCTCCCCCTTCACAACTCACTGCTGCTCTGCATCTGCACTCGCTGGTTCCTCTGGTTCCTGTCCCGCTCACTCCAGACTTGCACCACATTTGCTGCTGCTAGACATAAAAGTACAGTACTGTACTGTAATAGTGAACATAAAATGAAACAAAGGCAAAAAAGGCACAAACGGCGCAGTAGCACAGTCCCAGTTGCTACAATCTTACTTACTAAATCTCCAAAACTTTTGTGTGGCTGCAGTTTGTGAGTGGAGGGGTGAGGGGGGGAGATGTGTTTAACTGCTGCAGCAATTTCACAACAATTTCACAAGTAACTAGAACTACTGTACCTACTTGCTACAGGTCTTGAAATTAGAAAAAAAAAGATACTGTAAGTGTGTGGGTGACCTGACCTATGTGCTGGTTCATACTGTAGTAGAGAATTCTAGCATCCCTCATTGTAACGAATGGGGAGCTGTAACGAATGCAGGTTATAGCTCCCAAGCCATTCATTATAGCGAGAGCTTACTGTATAACCTCAAGCAGCTCAATATTTTGTTTAAAACTGGCAGTCAGTAACAGTGATTACTGGCCCTGTTAAAATGACCACATTCTCTGGTGTCCACGAGTACAACCCACCCTCTTACTGCTGGGTCTGTTAATAATAAAAAAAATAATAATAATTTCCTGGTGTGCAGTGGCACCATTCTTGTCCAATTGCCAGTCCCAATAGTAACAAATACTTCTTTTGCTGCAATATAAGGCCTGTCAGGTCCAGCGGTATGGAGAGATGAAGTGCTAGGTGCCTTATTGCCTGGCACATCAGTGATCCAAGTTCAGGAATAAGCCAGATTTCCAGGGTTTGGAAAGGAGACTGAACATTCATCACATAGCTGTCCTATCCCTCCATGGGAAGACATGGTTTCTGCCAGGTGAAGGCAGTAACTCAAGAAAGGGAAAAATGCAGAAATGGCTAGCGCAGGCTCCATAAAGCCCTACCCAGCTACCTGTGTCCCACATGACCACCTGGATGACTGGCTCAGTTTAGGATGTAAGTGACTGGGTGGGGATAAGGATGGCTGCCCCTTTTCTGCCCACCCTAATACTGGGGAGGGAGGCAATCCATGGGAACTTTGGGCAATGTGGTTTGGGACAGGGGAGGTAGGGATAGGGCTGAGAGCCTGCCCGAGTCAACAGGCAAAGCAAAATGTTATATGGAGGAGGGAAAATGCTGCGTTATGTATGACCTCAACACATACAGTATACATAACCTTCCCATAATTGGTGCAGATGAGCTGTTACAGTAAACCTATTTAGTATAGGTAATAATGTACAGGGTCTCTTACCAGGGTACTACAGAGCCAGAAGTAGGAGTCATAAAGGGATGGCATTTCTTAAGCCTGTAGTATAAAATAGAGGAAAGGGGTTATAAAGGATCCTCAGTTCTTTGAAAGTTACTAGGAATGATAAGACAGGTTATATATTGTAATACTTATCTGATGGGTTATCTGATGGGGAAGGAGTTCACTTCCTGTCAGACCTGTGAAAGTAAAGAAAAGAAGGTTAATATGGGGTAAATACAGTAGTGGGAACAATAGAGAGGAGAGAGATGAAATGAGTATAGTACAGTGCAAGAGGTAAAAAAAATATAGCTGTAGAGGAATTAATTAAATGAAGTAAAAGACAGAGATAAGCTTAATTTAAGTATTGTGCTAACATCAGCAACTGTTTACCATGAGTGTCAAAAACAAAACACAAAAGAATCATTAGAAAAGCTGTTCCTGTGTTTTCACCTTGACTTGCACGTTGTTACGGATGAAGTAGGCACAGCCTGCAGATGTTTTGCATCTACAAAAGGAGTGATGTCATGTTTTCTGTCCTTGGAACTGACTAAAGGTGTAAATAGTCTCCTCCACCTTACCCTCCTCCAAGAAATGTTTTCCACCATCAAATAAATACGCTTTCATGTTAGTCAATGGTTGCAGTGCACTATTTTCTTTCTTAAGTGGGAGGTACAAGAACTGGAACCTGAGTAGTGGGAGGCAGCATTAGTTCTTTGGGGGGAGAAAGATCCACCCCACCTCCACCCAAGAAGCTCCTAAAGATCCACCGCACCTTTTTTTTTGGTTCATGTGGGAGGGGCATGAGGTAGATCTATCATGCTGGAACAATTGACTATCAGAGCTGCCTGGGGCATCATACCTTAAGCTTCAGAAGGAAAGAAAAAGCCTGAAACTGCATCCTTATACAGCACTTGTTTAACCAGCCTTGTCTCAGCTTACATTCCTCTCCTGGTCACACATTTTCACAAATACTTTCCAAGAGATGCAAAGTCCCTCTTGGTGGGTATATGGTGTTATTCAGACCTGTCCTCTAACCCTGCCCCCCACCACCTTACTCTGTATTTTGCATCAACTGAAGCATGTCAGTACAGCAAGAGGCTGCAGTGATTATTTTTACTGGGCTTGCAGTTTTAAAGTAGTCCAGTCAGAATTTGCAAAAACACGTTATGCAGAATGTTTTGATTTGTATGTTAAGTCCTAGTGTGTCCTTCCCTCTGTCTGCTATTAGGAGTTTTTCCTAAATTAGCCTATTAGTAGATACATGAGAGCTAGCTAACTGGGGTTTCTGTAAGAAACCTGCTACTAAAGTAAGCTCTATTTCACTATTGTTGTTTTCTATGTGTGTCAGGTCTAGCTTGCAGAAGTGTTTTAATTTTAAAACTTTTAATTTCATTAAACTATACACAACCATAAAAGCAAAGAAATTGCCCAGATCATTAGAGTTATAATTAGTTAAGACTCTAGCCATTTTCTTACAGAAAACCCACTCAGTTAGATTTCAAGTATTTGCTAAACTATAACCAGCATTCTATTAGGTAGAACTGACATTTAGTGCTGATTTTGCTCTATGACAAAGATTTTCATTTTTTTTTTACAAATGAAGTGTATGAAGCTGCAGCCTAGAAACTGCAAAATACTTTAAAGTCACCTTTTCTCCTGTGTGTGGTATAGCATAAAACAACAGTATGACAGTGACTTTTTCAGCTACACATTTGATCCCATTTTACAATGGTTCATTGCACTACACATTTAGTGTATTCCACTTTTTCAAATAATAAAACAAATATCTGCCAAACTAAATAACTCACACATACATATTTTTATACTTTATTAAAAAGATACTTCATGTTTGTAACCAAAAAAAAAATTGAAAATCATGTCACAGAGCAAAATCAGCACTAACTGTTCTACCTATTAGAATAGAGGAGGCAGTATAGTGCGGTGGTTGAAGGCTCTGAGTTGCAAACCTGGTGTCCTGGGTTTGAATCCCACAGCCTCCACTTGCATACTGTGTGACCTGAGCAAATCACTTAACTTCCTTGTGCTCCCAGGTCACACCTGTAAACAAGCTTTAGTGTGTCTCTACTGGTAAAAGAAAAAAAGAATGCTGGTACCTACATTTACAGTTTAGCAAATACTTTAGTGCTAACTGAGTGAGTTTTCTGTAAGAAAACTGCTATAGTCTTTACTAATTATAGCAGTGATGATCTGGGGCAATATCTGAGCTTTTTATTGTTGTGCAAAGTTTGATGAAATTAAATTTTAAAATGAAAACACATATTACTGCTAGCTAGACATGACCCAGCCAGAAAACACAAATAGTGAATTAGAGCTATTTGGTAGCTGTTTTCTTTTAGAAACCCCAGTTAGGTAGCTCTCAGGCATCTGCTAAATTGTAACTGTTGCCATTTGTGCTCACTGGATGAGAACAATTACAAAGCTCTGCTGTTGTGAACTGATTTTAAAAAGCACTGCATATGCTAAATCTATGTGCCTGGCTACATCACTGTCACATGAGACATGGTGCATTGTAGGAGGCAGAAGGCAATAAACCTATTTGTGATAGAGTTCTCCAGGGGTCATAAAACTACCTGAAAGCTAGCAGCCTAATTTAGGAAAAACTCATAATAGCAGACAGAGAGAAAGACACAATAGGACTTTACATACAAATCAAAACACTCTGCATAATGTATGTTTTTGCAAATTCTGGGTGGACTACTCCTTTAATTGAGCCATCCCCAACCTGTATCATTCCAAGAACCACTTTATGTGGTGTGCATACCAGCATGGTTATTTCACTCTTATTTACAGCTTTACACCTGTATCAGTTTTTAATTGCAATTGTGTCGAAATGCCCCACCATGTAGCCTCCAGTCTCCCACTATATGTGCATGCATTGCAGCACTGTTTCTCTGCATGCAGGGAGGTCGGCAGCTACCAGGACATATGCAGATGGCAGTGTGGAGCATGGGTGTAGGCTGCAATACTGGGATGCCTCCAAACCACAGTAACCTGATAGCTGTATGTGTAACCCCCGGGTGTACCCCCATGTCCCCACCTAACCTAGCTCTCTGTCCACACTTGCCTCCCTGATGGCCACCTCCTGTATCTGTGTACTGTCCTTGATTACTCTTCTCACTGTGCCGAGAGTTGGGAGAACCCTGCCTGCCCATGTGTGATGTGGCAGCAATACTACCTGCAGAGCAGTGCCAATAGTGAACAAATACATTAGTGGAGCTCCTGATTTCATCATGGAGCACTGCTGTGTTAGACAATAGACATTTGGCACTGTATACAGTGGAGCAGTGGGGAACACTGAAGGCAGTAGTAGAGAGTCTGCCTTCAGCCATACAGTAGCAGTACATGAACGTCTGTTGTGCCCAGGTGCCCTAATACTGGCAGAACTGATGCCATGCCCCCCCCTTCTCTCCCTCTCACTGACGTAGCCCCTGATTCCAACATACGGATCTCCCCCTCCCTTGAACCTCTCTCTGTCACCTCCACAACATAAATATGTCTCATAACAGTGAAATATGGTTATTTACATAATATGACTGTGCCATATACACAGTACTCCACAGGACACGTAGGAGGGCATCTTAAAATGCAGCTGTCATCCACCGAGTGTACCATGGGATGTGCACTGCTACTACAGGGTTGAGACCATACACACTATCGCACTCAGTGTGGACAGGCTGTAATGTTTTCAAACCATTATCCACACTGTTCACTGGCGGTGTGGACACACTGTAACATTTACAGTCTGTAACGGTTTGAATCCATTACAGCTTTTTTGAGTGTAATGTGGACAGGGCCTGCATGTCTATGTATTTATCTATCTTTCTATCAATTGCATGTATCACTATTTTTACCTATTTCTAAAAGAAACCTGCATATCACATTTGCCTGCACTCTGAGCACATACGTATGAAACTGTGCATATTTGTACTCCACTTCTGCATAGACCTCATACTTTCCTAATATTCCCATTATCACAAGCATAACTATCTTGCCCTTATCAAAAGCGACCCCCTCTGAAAGTTACTTTCACATTTTCTCTGCTAACAGTCCATCATCATTACACCTGACTTCCTGACATCAACACATTGCTTAAATATAACTTACATCACCTCATGGACAAAAACCCTGTTTCAAAAAAAAAAAAAAAAAAAAAGCACCTGAATAAGTAATCCCAAGGCTGAACATATACCAGCTATTACTTTTTCATGTACTGCCACCTTCTGTACCATCATGGGGATTTGCATATGTTTCCCATGATGCTTTGCATTATTGGGGTATGTGCAATTGTGTTTTCTTTAAAATTTGGCTGTCCGGACAATGTCATCCAGGATGACACATACATCAGTGGCATTTGCTCTGGGGTTCTTCTGTAAATCTATATTGCTTCCTATTCCTTCTATTAAAATGTACACTTCCATGTATTTTCCAAATAACGTGTATGCCTTCCTTAGAACAGAAACTAAAACATATCTTACTACTTACAAATCATTGTGTTGTTTCTCCATACCTCCTTAGCAATTCCACACAACTTCACTAACTTCATTATGCAGCCATGGTGGATCTGACCAGATTTTGTTTTTAGTGCATGGTCACTTTGACATTTCTGTGTAAATGAGATGCACCATTTTTAGTCCTCAGACCTGTTCTCTGCAGAAGGGCCATTGATGGCTAGAAGTGCTGGCCCAAGTGGGTGCATGCCAGGCATGTTGCAGGAAATTACATCTTGCACTTTGCATATGAATCTGAGTCTAGGAGTGCTGATCATTCTTTTCTTTTGTTATTATAAGCTGGCTGCGTTGCTTATGCACCGCCTTTTCCTTTACTTGTGCACCACTCTACACCACATACACAACACCCACAGCACTGACCCCTGACCATCACAGGACTGACCATCCCACCCCTGACAGTCACAGGACTGACACCCTCCTCTGTCAGTCACAGCACTGACCCCTGACCATCCCACCCCTGATGGTCACAGGACTGACACCCTCCACTGTCAGTCACAGCACTGGGTGCCCATGCCTGACAGTCACAGAACTGATCCCCGTTCCCAACCATCACAGCACTACACTCCATTACCATGACATCACTATACCCATATCCCTGACAGTCACAGAACTGATCCCTGTTCCCAACCATCACAGCACTACACTCCATTACCATGACACCGCTATACCCATATCCCCGACAGTCATAGAACTGATCCCCATTCCCAACCATCACAGCACTGCACTCCATTACCATGACATCACTATACCCATATCCCTGACAGTCACAGACCTGATCCCCGTTCCCTACCATCACAGCACTACACTCCATTACCATGACATCAGTATACCCCTATCCTGACAGTCACAGAACTGATCCCCATTCCCAACCATCACAGCACTACACTCCATTACCATGACATCACTATACCCATATCCCTGACAGTCACAGAACTGATCCCTGTTCCCAACCATCACAGCACTACACTCCATTACCATGACATCACTATACCCATATCCCTGACAGTCACAGACCTGATCCCCGTTCCCTACCATCACAGCACTACACTCCATTACCATGACATCACTATACCCATATCCCCAACAGTCACAGAACTGATCCCCATTCCCAACCATCACAGCACTACACTCCATTACCATGACATCACTATACCCATATCCCTGACAGTCACAGAACTGATCCCCGTTCCCAACCATCACAGCACTACACTCCATTACCATGACATCACTATACCCATATCCCCGACAGTCACAGAACTGATCCCCGTTCCCAACCATCACAGCACTACACTCCATTACCATGACATCACTATACCCATATCCCCAACAGTCACAGAACTGATCCCTGTTCCCAACCATCACAGCACTACACTCCATTACCATGACATCACTATACCCATATCCCCGACAGTCACAGAACTGATCCCCGTTCCCAACCATCACAGCACTACACTCCATTACCATGACATCACTATACCCATATCCCGACAGTCACAGAACTGATCCCCGTTCCCAACCATCACAGCACTACACTCCATTACCATGACATCACTATACCCATATCCCTGACAGTCACAGACCTGATCCCCGTTCCCTACCATCACAGCACTGCACTCCATTACCATGACATCACTATACCCATATCCCCGACAGTCACAGACCTGATCCCCATTCCCAACCATCACAGCACTACACTCCATTACCATGACATCACTATACCCATATCCCCGACAGTCACAGAACTGATCCCCATTCCCAACCATCACAGCACTACACTCCATTACCATGACATCACTATACCCATATCCCGACAGTCACAGACCTGATCCCCATTCCCAACCATCACAGCACTCACTCCATTACCATGACATCACTATACCCATATCCCCGACAGTCACAGAACTGATCCCATTCCCAACCATCACAGCACTACACTCCATTACCATGACATCACTATACCCATATCCCCGACAGTCACAGAACTGATCCCCATTCCCAACCATCACAGCACTACACTCCATTACCATGACATCACTATACCCATATCCCCGACAGTCACAGAACTGATCCCCATTCCCTACCATCACAGCACTGCACTCCATTACCATGACATCACTATACCCATATCCCCGACAGTCACAGAACTGATCCCCATTCCCTACCATCACAGCACTGCACTCCATTACCATGACATCACTATACCCATATCCCGACAGTCACAGACCTGATCCCGTTCCCTACCATCACAGCACTACACTCCATTACCATGACATCACTATACCATATCCCGACAGTCACAGAACTGATCCCGTTCCCAACCATCACAGCACTACACTCCATTACCATGACATCACTATACCCATATCCCGACAGTCACAGAACTGATCCGCTCCCAACCATCACACCTTCACCCAGACCATCCCCTACACACGCATCACCATGACCGCCAGCATCACTATACCCATATCCCTGACAGTCACAGAACTGATCCCCATTCCCAACCATCACAGCACTACACTCCATTACCATGACATCACTATACCCATATCCCCGACAGTCACAGAACTGATCCCCGTTCCCAACCATCACAGCACTACACTCCATTACCATGGCGCCACTATACCCATATCCCGACAGTCACAGACCTGATCCCATTCCTACCATCACAGCACTGCACTCCATTACCATGACATCACTATACCCCTATCCCTGACAGTCACAGACCTGATCCCCATTCCCTACCATCACAGCACTGCACTCCATTACCATGACATCACTATACCCCTATCCCTGACAGTCACAGAACTGATCCCCATTCCCAACCATCACAGCACTGCACTCCATTACCATGACATCACTATACCCATATCCCTGACAGTCACATGGATGACACTTTCCACAGACAGTCACAGCAGTGATTCCCCCCCCCACCAACAGTCACAGCACTACATCACATCATTGATGACCACCCCACACAGTTGGGACCACAACATCCCCCCCCGAGCAGTCACTCAATTTGGCACCTTATACAACCTTCCTGCTGCATGTACAACTTCCTGCAAATGCTAACTGTCCCTCAGAGTTGTAGAATTGCACAGAAGCTGTCCTCCCAAAAGTCAGAAGAATGACCCTTACCTTGATAGTCACATAAATGACACCCTAACCCTGACAGTAACATAACAGGCACAGGACCTCCTCCCGACAATCAATGGACTATATCACTGCTCTAACAGTTGCAGTACTGACACCATCCACTATTAGTCACAGCAATAACCAACCCCCCCAGAAGTCATTGGATTGGACCCCCCAATCACAATCACATGACTGTTCCCCAAGTCACAGGACTTTTACCACCTACAGTCACAGGACTGTACCCCCCTCACACACACAGTAACAGGACTCTATCACCCCTCCCCCACAAGCACAGGATTGAACCCCCCATCACAGGACTGTATCACCCCACTGACGATCACAGGACTAACACCCTCCACTCACAATCTTGACAATGACTACCCACCTCTGGCAGTCACAGCACTGATCCACACCCCTGAGAGTCGTAACACTTTCTCAGTATTCCCAATAGTCACAGAACTGCTTTCCTACCCAACCCCCCCCAACCTGGCAGTCACAGCAATGACCATACACCCACAGCACAAATCCCCATTCCCCCTTAGTAACATCAGTAGTCACAGTACTGCACCCTACCTCCATCTTACAGCACTTATCCTCAATCCCCAACAGTCACACCACAGCCACCTCACCCACAAAAGCCACAGAACTGACACCCACTACCATCAGTCACAGCACTAATTCCCATCCCCTGACAATGACAGCACTGACCTACTTCTCTGAATGGTCACCACACTGACCCCCCATCCACAACATCCACAGCACTGCCTCCTCACCCACAATGGTCACAGGACTGTCACCCCAACCCCCGCAACAGTCACAGAACTGTACCACCCTTCAGTAGTCACAGAACTAACACCTTCCACCATCAGTCACAATAGCCACCTACTTGTCAGTCACAGTGTTGATCCTCATCCCCCAACAGTGACAGCACTTACTTCTAAACCCAACACTCACAGTGCTACCCACCTCGACAGTCAAAGCACTGCCCCCTACATCCATGACAGTCACAGGGCTGATACCCTCTATAGACAGACACAGAAGTAATTCCCACCCCCACAGTCCCAACACTTCCCTCCACTGCCAAAAGTTGCAGTTGTTCCTTCTATCTGACAGTCACGGCACTGACCACCCGCCCCTTGACAATAACCGCACTGGCTCCCTACCCACAACTGTTAAAACACAGACACCCCCAACCACAACAATCACAGTACTGATCCCCACCATAGAAACAAAGAATTTGATGGCAGATAAGGACCCCTTGGCCCACCTAGTCTGCCCATTTCCCTACCTAATGGATAAGCTGCAAATCTTTGTTAACCAACAGCCTGTTTCTTCCTACACCCCACTAGAATTGTCTTATGTCTGTCCCTTGCATTCTTGAATTCCCCCATTATTTTTGATTCCACTACCTCCTCAAGAAGGCTGTTCCATGTTTCCACAACCTTCTCCATGAAAAAATACTTCCTCGCATTATCTCTGTGCTGACCCCCCTCTATCTTCAAATTGTGCCCCCTTGTTCTTGCACATCTCTTTTTCTGAAAGATTCTACCCTCTTGGACTTTCTTGATTCCCTTGAGGTACTTGAAAATTTCTATCATGTGCCCCCTCTCCCTCCTCTCCTCAAGGTTATACATATTAAGCTCCTTTAATCTCCCTTCATATGTCTTCTGATGTAGACCCATTTTAGTTGCCCTCCTCTGGACAGCTTCCATGCTGTCTATGTCCTTGCGGAGATGGAGTCTCCAGAACTGTACACAGTACTCCAGATGGGGTCTCACCAACTGTCTGTACAGAGAGATGACAACTTCCTGTTTTCTACTGGTGATACCTTTCCTTATGCATCCCAGTATCCCGCCAACCCTCCTTACTGCCTTCTCACATTGCTTGCCCACCTTAAGGTCATCTGATATGACTACCCCCAGATCCGTTTCCATTTTTGTTGTTGTTAGTATCTCACCCCCCATTATGTGCTCTTCCCCTGGCCTTTTGTTTTCCACATGCATTACTTTGCACTTCTTTGCATTGAATCTAAGCTGCCGTACATCTGACCATTCCTCCAACCTTGCCAAGTCCCTTCGCATCCTTTCCACCTCACCTTCTGTATCGACCCTGTTGCAGATCTTTGTGTTGTCTGCAAAGAGACATACTTTTCCTTCCAGTCCATCTGCAATGTCACTTATAAAGACATTAAAGAGGATCGGTTCCAGAACTGAACCCTGTGGTACCTTGCTAGTAATCCCCCTTTCTTCAAAGTGGACTCCATTTACTATTACCCTCTGCATCCCATTTTCCAGCCAATGTTTTACCCAGACTACCACCTTGGGGCCCACTCCAAGGCTGGCTAACTTGCGTATTAATCTTTTGTATAGGACTGTGTCAGATGCCTTGGTAAAGTCTAGGCAGGCCATGTCCATAGCCCCTTCCTGGTCTACTACTTTGGTCACCCAGTCAAAGAAATCTATTAGATTCATCTGACATGACCTTCCTGCTGTGAATCCATACTGCCTTTGGTCCTGTGCCCCACTGGCCTCTAGGAACTCAACAGTTCTTTCCTTCAGAAGTGATCCCATCATTTTCCCTACCACTGAGGTCAAACTAACAGGTCTGTAGTTTCCTGCCTCTGTCTTGTTCCCACTTTTGTGAAGGGGAATCACATCCACCCTCCTCCAGTCCTCAGGTACCACACCATCCTCCCATGATTTGTTAAAAAGGGTAGTCAGTGGTGTCACAAGTTCTACCCTCAATTCCTTTAGAATTCTTGGGTGAATCCCATCAGGCCCGATTGCTTTGTCCACCTTCAGTTTTAAGAGTTCTTTCAGAACCCTTTCTTCTGTGAATGGACTGATATCACCATCCCTATCCAGAGTGCTTCTATTCTTGGGTGAATCACATCGGGCCCCATTGCTTTGTCCACCTTCAGTTTTAAGAGTTCTTTCAGAACCTTTTCTTCTTTGAATGGACTGGTATCGACCTCCCTATCCAGAGTGCTTCTCTTCTTTGATTTAAGTACCTTCCCTCTCCTTTTCTTTTGTGAATACTGAGCAGAAGTATTCATTCAGTATCCCTGCTTTTTTACTGTCACGCTCTGCCCACCCTCCCTTTTCCCTTTATTAAGAATCACTATCCCTCCCTTGGTCTTTCTTTGCTCCCTAATGTTCCTTTAAAAGGTTTTATCCCCCTTCCTAACTGAGTTGGTTATCTTTTCCTCAGTTTGGGCCTTTGCTAGTCTGACTGCTTTCCCTGCTTCCTTCTGCTTTAACTGGTACAGTTCTCTGTCCTGCTCCTTCTGTGTTTCCTTATTGTTCCTGAATGCTACCTTTTTCTCTTTAACCTTCCCTGCCACCTCTTTTGAGAACCATAGTGTTTTTTTCCCTTTGTTTTGTTGATTTGCCTCACCCAAATGTTTGTTGCCACTGTGATGGCTGTTTTGATTTTTCCCCATCGTTCCTCCACCCCTCCTTCTTGCCCATTTGCTAGTGTTTTTCTGAGGCACTCCCTCATTTTCCCATAGTCAGCCCTTCTAGAATCCAATACTCTTGCTTTTGTATGGCTTGACTCTATGGCTGTGTTTATCGTGAACTACACTGTTTGGTGTTCACTTATCCCCATTAACACAACACTGCCTCTGAACCTCCCTCAACAGTAGTAATATTTTCCTGTTCCCTTACAGCAATGCCCCCGACAGTCACAGCACTGACAACCAGCCACTGGCAGTGCCAGAGTTGACCACACTTAGTCATTACATTTTAAAAATAAATTGTTTAAGTACTGGCAGCCCATCCCAGAGAGTGCAGCAGTAGAATCCTGTATGGGCCAACTAGTCAAATTCTGGTGAATTTTTGTTAGGCTAGTAAGATTTTCCTTTAACTAGCCCTGTAGGTTGGTACCGCAGAATGTAACCGAAAAGTATAGTACTTCAGCTAGGCTAGTGGAAAAGTCTGTGGGACTAGTTCATTTTCCCAGTCACTAGACATGTTGGCTAGTGGCTGTAAAACTTAACTTAGAGCCCTGGAGTGGACCATACCATCCACAAGATGTCCCTCTTCCCCTTTACCCTCTTCTGGTTTTACTGATTTTAATTTATGAAAGTGATAATCCTTAGACTGGAAAATGTGTTGCATTCCTTTGTCATATTATGATAGATTTGTTGCTGTTGTGTGGTACCCAGAGCCTCTGGGATTGGGTTCCTGAAAAATAAAATGTGCCTTGCCTTGACTCTAGATATTCCTGCCCATTGACCAGCCCTAAAGCTGAAAACCCTGCTAAAAGTAGGGAAACCTACATCCCATTTCCCCTGAAACAGGACAACTCTTTCAGTACCAGTGCAACTCTGCATATTAAACTTTTCATTGCTTGTTAAACAGTCTAGTAGCACTACTTCTAGGGTTACAACCCCTGCCTGTATTACTATCCACAGGTTAATGGGCCTGGATTCATAGAGAGCTAGTATCAGGGTTTGCTCACCCACAGTGAACACAGTATTTTGGTGGCTCCACTCAGAGTAAGGTTTTAGTGGGTATTTATTAAATTTGTTGTAGCCCTCTGGGAAGCTATAACTACCGACTACCCCGTCTAGTGGCCCTGTATCTTGAAACAAGCAGTAATCTCTCAAAATATTTTCATTACATTTGTCAACCAACATTAATGATATGCTCATGAGTTTCCCATTTACCGTGATCTGGGCTTCAGTGTGACCTCCTGGAACCCCCTGCAAACAATGGCCATCAGGTATGCATGTTCAGGAATATTCCAAACACAGTAACAGACCACCAGTAAACATGTGTGAGGCAATATAACATTGCAGCACCAATCAGGTTTATTCAGGGGGAGCATAACAAGGAAGGGAAAATCTGGCCAAATGATTTTATACTTACTGGTTTGAGTCAGGATACTGGAATGCATTTAGTTCGACTTTGCAGTCCTATAAATATACTGGGCACCCAGATGGAAAACAAGCTAGCCTAAATGGTGCCTGGGGTTGCAGCTGTTGCTGGGGCCCTTGATAAACGAAGACATAATGATTTGGCATGCAGTTTTATTTGTGTCCAATGGCTGGATGGGCCAGTCTCTTGATCCATTAAACTAGCAGTGAAGTGGAGATTAGGTGGTACCACAATGATTATTAAAGCTTGTCTCGGAGCTACCCTGATTTCTACTCACGGTACCCAGACACTGGAGATGAGGCAATGAAATAAGACCTGTGGAGACATTTCTTAAAGAAGGGGGTAGAGTTCCCTCGTGATCCTCATATAGTAGCTGGTCTGTTGATGCAGGAGCAGATGACTCTGGCTGATTTCACATAGCCCAAGGTGGAATGGCTTAGCAGAGTCAACAAGTCAAAACTGCAAACCGGATATCTTGAACTGGCCAGCCGCACATACACTTTGGCAACTTTTACACATCTATATGTAAGGGTTACAAGAAATACAAAATCACACATAACCCCATAATGCAGAGCATCATGGGCTGTATATGCAAATCACCACAGAATATTATGGTGGTTCAACTTTAAGCAAAAATGTATGGTGCCAAAAGGCCTCTCATACAGTCTGCAAAGGGTACCAATGGAAGATACATACACGTGTTTCATCCTACTAGGACTCATCAGTGAGCCTCATCTGTGTAACACCCCAGTGGAATGAACCAACTACCCTAAGATGGTATGTCTGTATTACGTTATATGTAAGGGTGCTACTGGTTCCTCTCTGGTCCTTCCAATAGGCTTGCAGGCTGATCCGCAGTATCCCCTTTGTTGCATGAATCCCCTCTTATTGCACGCTGCAGCTTTCACCAACTGATTCACCATGGACACCATGGACTGAACCACTGAGAAAAGTCTAGGACCACCAGGCCTAACCTCTGAGAGATGGCCAGCTCCTCATAGGCTCACACTGTGAACTCCCAGGCAGCTTTAGCAAATCTCCACTGTTTCAGCAGTTGCCCCCTTTTTTATGGGGCTAAGGTCCAGGAATCTTATTGACTGTTAAAACTATCCCAGTCTCTTAATTGGATTGCTTTTTGGTGCCCAGAGAAGGTCCTCTTTTTTTCCTCATAATTCTTTATTAATTCCCCTAAGTCTCTCTGGTCAAAGGTCCAGGCTCTAGACTGGTTATTTTGCTGTACAATGGTGACTACTGAATTGTCCCAAACACTCATTTTATTGCAGTCCCAATAAAACTGTCCTGGTGCAGCCAGAATAAACCTTATTATTACATAAATTCCCCACTGTTACAAAGCCCTAACATTTCTCTTTTAAACGCATTTATTAATCTCTCCCATATGTGACTAGTTTCTCTGTCACTGCCTTGCAAATATGGCACCCCTCTTAAACCTGCTGCAGTTCATGAATATTCATTAGGGCTTCACTGCCCTTTCATTTGCCCTTTAATACTGGTGAACCAGAGACATCACTATAGGTGCTTGCCTTATACTTAATTAAAAAACACTTTCCTTGCCCTTGATCTAGGTCCCCCGGTGCCTTTTTAACTAAATACTATACGCCAGGATCCATGGGAACACTTTCCAACTTTTGACCGCAACCAGCAGTCACAAGCAGTGTGCCTCTCGAAAATGCAAGCAGTGGCTGCACGACTGAAATGCCGACCACTCGCAGAATGTGCTCCAGGAGCCCAGCAGGGCTGAAACGAGATAATGAGGCTGCCTGGGGAACCTGGAGGTGGGACACAGAACTTGGTCCAGGTGGTGACCTGGGGGATTCGTTGGGAGGATGCCCAAGAGGTACAGCTGACATTTGGGAGGACTACCAGGTAAGGCAACCGGGGGGGGGGGGGTACATGCAGTCTCTCAGTACTGGTGCTGTGTACCCACAAAAGACTAGCAGCTATAGTCCCTCAGGTCTGTGTCTGAAAGGTAAGAATTTGAAGTCTTCAGCTGAGCACCATGCTAGGAGTAGGAAAACCCACATCCCACCCCCACCCCCCACAAGACCACTCTTCCGCTACCAATACAGCTATGGATTAATGGCAAATGACAGGAATAAACAGTTACACCTATTCTGTGTCCAATTCCAAAGAACAATTCTTTAACAAGGATCCTTTTCTTACCCGTACTCCTCCGTGGCTTAATGAGATCCCAGCTAACATTCTAAATGCTGTTAACCCTGGAACCATCAAAACTGCACTGATGCAGTTTCTACTGCAAAAGAATATCTATGAGTGCTCAGCTGTTCAGAGCAGTTCTCCAGAGCCTGCCCCAATCCTGCCTTCTAGCAACTACTCATAGTCTCACTCACGCAGTCCACCCCTCCCCACCCCTACCCCTGTTCCCCAAACTCTGCTACCTCATGCTCTGTAGCTCTTGCTCCACTAGTGGTTGTGCTCTTGTTTGTTTCATGCCTTATTGTCCCTCTCTCCCCTCCCACCCCTCCTTTTCTCCGTCAGTCTCCACTCTCATGATACCATCCCTTCCCTACTTAGTCTCTACCTCCTTCCCTCTCTCCCCTCCCTCCCCTCTCTCTTTAACCACCTTCTCCCACCTTACCACACTATCTCACGTGCACCCTCCCCAGTTCCTCAGCTCCACAGCTGTAATGCAATGTGACAAGGCTCCCATTAGGCTGCTCTATCCCCACACCACTCTCTCCCTGTCAACCATTTCCTCCCTCACATATGTTTCCTTATGCCATACAGCACTTAGTATTAACCCTTAATGAAACTCATAAGAAACATGGCTGTTTTATATTCTTTTGTTACTCCCTGTACTGATAATTCAACTATGTCTCTGTTTGTACTGTGAATTCAACGATATCTGTCTTTGCACCATTTAATATGAACATATGAATTTCTCAGCCATTTGGTCTGTCTAGTCTGCTCGAGTGTGCAGTACTTCAGTCCATTAGACTGCAGCTGCCCCCTTCCTCATATGCCCTCCCCCATCTCCACCCCTCCCGATTTGTACCTTCTCCTTGAATCTGTCTCACCCACTCTTGAAGCCCCCAACACTATGCAATGATACAACGTCCTCTGGCAGAGCATTCCACCCTGTCACCACCCTTTCTGTGAAATAGTGCCTCCTCATTTCCCTCTTGAACCTGTCCCCTTCCAACCTCATAGAGTGTCCCCTGTTTTCCCTTCTGCCTTTCAGAATGAACATACATCTAGTGTCTACTTCAAACTCTTCAGGTACTTGAAGGTCTCAATCATATCCCCTCTCTCCCTTCTTTCCTTCAGGGTATACATATTGAGCTCTCCCAGTCTCTCTTCATATGGTCTGTCCTGCAGCCCTAGGATCATTTTTGTTACCCTGCATTGTACCCCCTTCAGTAGTTTAAAACCCCTTTTCAAGTAGGGGCACCAGAACTGCACAGAGTACTCCAGGTGTGGTCTCTCTCAGGACCTGTATAGGGGCAAAATTACCTCCCCACACCTAGAAGTAATCCCCCTTGCTATGCACCCCAACATCCTGTTTGCCTTCACCACGGCCTTCCTGCACTGAGCAGAGTAGTTCATCTCCCCAATTACCAGCACACCCAGATCCGTCTACTCCTTGGATTTTAACGGGACATGCTTCAGCCAGTAATTGTGTCTTGGGCTCTTGTCTCCTAAATGTATCACTTTGTACTTCTTGGCATTGAAAGCAAGCTACCAAGTGTGAGACAATTCCTTCAGTTTTGTCAAATCCTTCTGAAGTACTTTTGCTCCATCCCCCCATCTACTTTGGCATAAATCTTTGTGTCATCTGCGAAGAGACTGATCTTGCTCTTAATCCCCACTGCAATGTCGGCTATGGAAATGTTAAACAGAACCAGTCCCAGCACTGAGCCTTGTTGTACACCACTTGTTACTGCCCTGGGTTCAGATGCCTCCCTTCCCCCACTACTACCTTCTGCTGTCTACCCTGCAGCCAGTTCTTGACCCATCTGACCAGTTTCCTCCCTGCTCCCAGACTCTTCAACTTGCAGGTCAGCCTACCGTGTGGCGCTGTGGGGCACTGAGTCAAATGGATGTGGACCCTTTGTAAAAAGAGTTCTTACTCTAAGGGTGTTTCCAAAATTCCAACAAATAAATACATACATTCATGTATGTCTGCAGTTTAAAAAATAGGCTTTTAAATCTGCTGTATTAACCTTATAGTTCCACATGGCACTTCTGCTGTTCTATTAAAATTGGTTTTGAAATAATAGTCACCTATTTTTGTCAGTTTACCCAAAGCACTGTGCATGGTCTTCTCATTTGTGCTGCACTAAGTCTACTGTACTAATGATGGCATGTGCTGTATCATTGTGGGAGCCTGTATCTATCTACTGAACAGCTCAGAGGGTCCTGCTGCATGTTAGTAGTATACTAGAATTTTATAAGGGGACTGATAACTGTTTAACCTTTGGTGTGCTTGTCTGGACACAAGGCAGTTATGGTGCTGTTCAGCTCTGAACAAGCTACAGACACACTTTGTTGTTTACTGAACTAATCTGCTGTAATGCTACTCAGAGTTCCTGTGTTGATAAATGGTCTCCATAGAGGCAATTATGCAAAGCAGCACCCCTATGATGTTCTTATAGCACTGTTTGACCAGGCGGAAAGACACTGAATGTAGAACAGATTTCCTTCTGACATACTTTTCAGAGGCTGAAACTCCAAGAGGAGAAAATAAAGTGTTCACAATAAAATAATTTTTTCAAACAGCTGCAGTATTGCAAGATACCAGGAACAAAAGTGGAAAAAGGCACAACACAGCAAAACATTACAAACCATTTACCATTGATCTTAAATTGTTTGCTAAACAGGCTTCTGGAATGTATAATATCACAGCTGTTTAACTTAAGGAGTTAAAGAAGAAACATTTACAGTCTTTCAGGTGCTGTGTACCTACAGCAGCTTTTGCTTACCTATATGTGTTTTTAAAAATCCTGCAGTTCTGTTTACTTTCTTCTAAATTCCACATAGGCTGTTGCACTCTGACTCAGGAAGGACAATCCGTTTAGCCTCAAGGTCCTAGTGCCAGCCTGATAAGAAACTGACAGCAGAATATGCTTGAAAAGGGTGATCAAATCCTGTGTTTTTAATAAGTGTACAGAACTGTTTCTTCAGTGCCCCAGTAGGAGGGGGATGAGAGGGAGTGTTGTCAGGTCTGCGGATGGAAGGGCCAGTGGAAAGCCAGTGCTGGGAAAATGACTAGCACTGTGGAGGGACACATGATAGCGTTACTGTCCCCTTTTCTCTTCTACTTTATAGCAATAAGACAGCAAGGCTATGCCCATGCTGCCTTAAAAATGAACATTTTTTTCATAAAAATCTTAAAATGGTACTCAGTACTGTATATTAAGTAATGTAGATGGGAGGGGTACTAAATCTGAGACAGAATCACAGGTGTTATACACATTTATTATTGAGCTACTACTGGCACAAATGATTGAGGATTTGAATATTTGAATGACTATATGTGAGGAGGCAGGGCTATAACTTACCAGTGACAAAAGTTCTTACCCCTCACAGGTGATAATTAACTGCATATTGTAAGTCACAATTTTGGGTTTTCAATTTAGCCAACATCGATTTACTAGCTGTAACTTTTAAATCTGCTCTTTGAAGCTTTAACTGTTTTTCTTGCATTTGGTTGCTGGCATCACTGCTGCACTGGACACTTGTGATGTCACTGTGGAAGCTGCTCTCTGATTGACTCAGTATTCTTTAGTGATGACACTAATCTCTTAGGTTTCAATTATAACAACACTTACAGCAAAATATTTTTGATATTTCTCTGTTAATATTGTCATAGACAAAGATTTCACTTTTATCTTACCATTTTATGCCCATTCCTGCTGTATAATTCCAATATCACTTTTATCTTGTCGTTTTACCTCAACTCATGTTGCATAAATACTAGTTATGATTCATGTTTATCTTGTCATTTACCCTTCCTCAACTCCTGTTATATAAATACTAGATAGCACTTTTATCCTGTAATTTTACCCCACCTCCTGTTGTATAAATACTAGGTAGCACTTTTATCCTGTCATTTTACCCCAACCCCTGTTGTATAAATACTAGATAGCACTTTTATTCTGTCATTTTACCTCAACTCCTGTTGTAGAATACTAGATATCACTTTTATCTTGTCATTTTACCTCACTCCTGTTGTAGTAATACTAGATTGCACTTTTATCCTGTCATTTTACCCCATCTCTTGTTGTATAAATACTAGATAGCACTTTTAACTTGTCATTTTACCCCAACCCCTGTTGTATAAATACTAGATAGCACTTTTATTCTGTCATTTTACCCCAGCTCCTGTTGTAGTAATACTAGACATCACATTTATCTTATTATTTTACCCCAACTCCTCTTGTTGTATAAATACTAGATATCACTTTTGTCCATTCATTTTACCCCAACTCCTGTTGTATAAATACTAGATATCACTTTTATCTTGTCATTTTACCTCACTCCTGTTGTAGTAATACTAGATATCACATTTATCTTGTCATTTTACCTCAACTTCTGTTGTAGTAATACTAGATATCATGTTTATCCTGTCATTTTACCTCAACTCCTGTTGTAGTAATACTAGATATCACTTTTATCCAGTCATTTTACCTCACTCCTGTTGTAGTAATACTAGATATCATGTTTATCTTGTCATTTTACCTCAACTAGTGGGGCCCAATTTTGAAATAGCCCTTACAGTGACACAAGTTGCATTGCTCTAGAGCTGCGGCAAACTCTGGGTACATCTGGGACCCTGCACCAGATTTTTTTAAAAAAGGGGGGAGGGTCCCTATGCCAAAGACCCAGGAGGTGCCACAGATGCAGGCTTGTGCCAAACATTTGGTGCACCTGCGGTGACTGACACAGGGATACAGCCCCTCCACCCATCACAATGTTAGAGGAGCCACAAGGGTTGGGGTTAATCTGCATGTCAGGAGGGGTGATGGGCCAGAAGGAGCACAAAGGGTGCACTAGATTGTGTCAGGGAGACAGCGGCAGTGGAAGAGTTGTATGGGGGCACCTGTCAGGGGTGCCATGTGGAAAGCCACACAACTGATAAGATGGGACCGCTTCCTGAGGGGGTGGTAGGAGTGGACACTGACATGGTCCCAGGTGGGCACATCCCTGGCACCTACCCCATAGGCACAACACACACAACCCTGTAGGTGGGGGGACAGCCTGCCACAATGCAGGAGAGTGGGAACTAGGGGACTGTTGTGGTGCCCAGAGAATGTTCCCCTCTATCACTGACAACCATCATCCAGTAGCTACACCTCCCTACTTACAGGGTTGTGCATGTTGCACCTATGGAACATGTGCCAGGGATGAGCCTTCCTGGGGGAATGTCCATGTCCATCCCTGCCAACCCCCCAAGGAGGCGGTCCCATCCCATTGGCTATGTGGCTTTCCACATGGTACCTCTGCTGGGTGCCACTGCACAACCTTGGTAGTGCTGTTATCTCCATGACACCCATTAGGGCACCACCATGCTCCTTCTGCTCCCATTGTCCCTCCTGGCAGGTTCCCCCCTATAGCCACAGTGTGTGCCAGTGGCACAAGTCCCGCAGACCATCTCCTGGCTGGTCTAAATGGAGCTCCCTGTTGCATCCATGCAGGGCTTCAAAAATCTCAAATATGGTTATGGTGCAGACCCACCATGATACAATCCCCCTTGTGACCTAGTGCATGGATGTTTCTGCCGAAAGGGTGGCACAGAATGACTTGGTCAAAAGGCATCCTGATTTCTACGCAGTCTGTATTCAAAAATCAGGATTGTCCAAAAGTTTGACACAAGGTGCCTCTTGCATTATACCCATTTGGAAGAGACACCTTGTGCCAAACATACCGTTTTGAAAATCAGGTCCCTGTTGTAGAAATGCTAGAAATCACTTGTATCTTGTCATTTTACCTCAATTCCTGTTGTATAAGTACTGGATATCACTTTTATCTTGTCATCTTACCTCAACTTCTGCTGTATAAATACTAGATATCACTTTTATCTTGTAATTTTACCTCAACGCCTGTTGTATAAATACTAGATATCAACTATTATCCTGTTATTTTACCTCACCTCCTGCTGTATAAATACTAGATATCACTTGTATCCTGCCATTTTACCTCAGCTTCTACTGTATTAATACTGTAATTCAATTTTATCTTGTCATTTTACCGCAACTCCTGTTGTATAATTACAAGATATCACTTTTATCCTGTCATTTTACCACAACTCCTGCTGTACAAATGTAAGACATCACTTTTATCTTGTCATTTTACTCCAACTCATGTATAAATACTAAATATCACTTTTATCCTGTCATTTTACCTCGAATCCTGTTGCATAAATACTAGATATCACTTTTATCTTACCATTTCTACTTTGACTCCTGCGGTATAAATCAATTTTATCACTTTTATCTTGTCATTCCCCCCTACCCGACACCTGTTGTATAAATCAGTTATATCACTCCTTTTGTGCTATTTGCTAAAACTCAGCTCCTGATGTAAAAATTCAAGATATCACTTTCATGTTGCCCTTTTACCTGCTTCTGTTGCATAAATTGTGTATTTATATAATGTTGTTATAGTTCAAGTTTCAAGTTCAAGTTTATTATTACAGGAATCACTCCATTGAGCAAACTCATTCACAAGGAGGTCCTGGAGATTTCAAACAATACAATGACATACATGATCTTATACAAAACAGATTTGGATAGCACAAGTAAACAGAAAGAAAAAAATACTCACCACAGTAATTTTCTTTCTTCAGGGGGTCCTTTAGCATTGGTAACTTTTTGCACTTAGCTGGCTAGGTGCAATTGCCCCGGAGGTGTGCCTTTAAGAGATGTTTTAATGAGCGTAGGGCCAGCCAATCAAAAGACAGGAGGGGGTGTGAACTGAGTGAGAGCTGTTGATTGCTTCAGAATTTTTTCAAGGAAAAACATGGGCAAATGCCCCGAAAAAGAATTAAGAGGATTAAAAAAATATGCAAATGTCCAAAAGTTGGAATAGAACAGCAACACGAGGTAAAAACTTATCAATAACAAACGTCAAATTTGGTAAAAGGTGACATAAGAGCCCTCCTCCGACAGGTGAACCGGGGAGGAAGGGTGGGAGCTTACTGATGCTAAAGGATCTATGGAAGAAAAAAGATTACTGTGGTGAGTAATTTTTTCTTATTACCCTAGGAGTCCTTTAGCATCAGTAGCATTTTGCTGACTACCAAGTAGTACCAAGTGGGAGGTAGGCAGAGAACCTACTTAGGAAAGAGGCTCTGCAGAACTACCCTGCCAAATTTGGCATCAGATCTGGTCTGCACATCCAAACTGTAGTGTTTCACAAAGGTGTGCACAGATTTACAGGTAGCTGCTTTGCAGACATCCAGTAGGGGAATGTCCCTTGCTGCTGCAAGTGAGGCTGCAGTGGCCCTTGTGGAATGGGCCCTGAGCCCCACTGGAGGTTGTTGACCTGCATTATTATAGCAGAATCTAATACAAGAGACCAGCCAATGAGAAATAGTTCTCTTGGTAGCTGGTCTTCCTCTGCTTACATCCCCCTAAGTGAGGAACAACTGGGTGGAAGAGCCTCTGGACTATCTAGTATGCTCTATGTAGTGAAAGATGGCTCTTTTGACACCCAAGCTGTGGTGCTTTTGCTCAACAGGAGTGGATGGCTCAGTAAAGAAGACAGGCAGAGTACTGGACTGGTTCAAGTGAAATTCTGAAACCACCTTTGGCAGAAATGTCCTATTTGTCCTGAGCTCAACTTTATCATTGTGAGGGATGATATAATTCTGCTCAGTGCACAGGGCCTGTAGCTCTCAAATCCTCCTGGAAGACATAATGGCTACCAGGAAGATGGTCTTCCAAGTTACAAACCTGATGTGGGCCGTGGACATAGGCTCGAAATGTGGATTCATGAGCCCATCTATGCAAAGGTTCAGGCTCCAAGGAGGAACAGGCTCTGAGGCTGGAGGTGCAAGAGGCCTTTGAAAAACTTTTTAAAAATGTCAAGTGAAATAACTGATTTCTTTTTTCCCACCAAAAGGTAGGCTGAAATTGCCACCAGGTGTTGCTTGAGTGAAGGTGGTTTCAAGCCTGACGCCTGTAGGTGTACCAGGTAGTCTAGCAGCTGAGGGTCCGAAGCTGATAGGGGTTTGACCTTTTCACTTCTGCACCAGAGGGAAAAGCTTTTCCATTTGGCTGCATAAGTCTTCTTGGTGTTTGTTTTTTTAGCCATCCTCAGTATCTTAAGGACCTGTTCAGGGTACTGTGAGGATGGAAACTCTAACTCCTCAAGAACCAGGCTTTGAGGTGAAGAACGTGTACGTCTGGGTACTGCACTCACGTCTGAGGAAGAGTTAGCAGGGAGCAAGTTGGAGGCAGGTGAATGGGCCTGTTGCAGGACATTGAGAGAAGAAAAGGGTACCAGGCTTGCCTAGTCCAGTCCGGAGCCACTAGAATCATGGATGCAGGCTGCTGCCTGAGTTTCAGCAAAACCCTGAATATCAGGGGAAAGGGAGGAAATGCATATAGGAACCTCTCTGACCAGTCCAGGATCAGGGGGCCTACAACAATACTGAGGAAGTTGAAAATTGAGAGGCGAGGCAAACAGATCCACTTCTGGTGTGCCCCACTGCCTGAACACTGTGGCTAGTACTTGCTTGTTCAGTGTCCATTCACTCTGACCTTGACTGATGTGGCCTAGAACATCCGCCAGAGTACTGAGTTTGCCTGGGAGGTGAATAGATAAGAGGCTGACTCCCAGGGAGAATACTAGAGACCAGAGCTTCAGAGCTTCCAAACAGAGTATTCCTGATCTGGTACCACCCTGCTTGTTTATGTAGAACATTGCAGTGGTGCTGTCCTTTTGAATTTGAACCGCCTGCCCTTTTATGCTGGAAATGAAAGCTTTGAGAGCTAGTAAGACTGCTCTGAGTTCCAAAAGATTTATATGCAACTGTGACTCTTCAGGAGTCCAGTTGCCACTTACTGAGGCACAGTCTAGATGAGCTCCCCAGCCCAACAGGGAGGCATCTGTGGTGATCACCCTTGTGGGAAGAGGAGCTTAAAATGGAACCCCTGCCTGTAAATTTGCAGGGTCCTTCCACCACAGAGGAACTGCTCCGACACCGGTATTAACTTTGAAAAGTTGTTGCTTCTCTGAGACCAGCGGGCTCTGAGGTAGGCTTGCAGGAGTCTCAGCCTGTACCTGACTACTGCAGTCATAGAGGCCATATATTCCAGAAGTTTGAGGAAATGTCTGGCTGGTCTTGGCTGTCCCTGGGTGAAAGAATCTGTCACTGAAAGGAAACTCTGAATTCTTTCCTGTGGGAGGAAAGCATATCCCTTCCGAGTGTCCAGCTTGGCCCCTATGAAGGTGAGCAGCTGGGTGGGTTCCAGGTGAGACTTCTTGAGATTTACCAGGAAACCTAGAGACTCCAGAGTGCATTCTGTGAGGGAAAGAGATTCCTTTACTTGGCAAGGAGACTTTGCTACTATCAGCCAGTCATCCAGATAGGGGTAGAGAGCGACATCCAGTCTCCTGAAATGTGCTGCTACCACTGCGAGACACTTGGTAAAGACTCTTGGGGCCAAGGACAGACCGAAGGGCATTGTGGTGAATTGATAGTGACCCAAAGGAAGTTTGAACCTGAGAAACTTCCCGTGAGATCTCCCTAGGGGTATGCGGAAGTAGGCATCCTTTAAGTCGAAGGAGGCTAGCCAGTCGCCCTGCTGTATGGACTGTATGACCAGTGACAGAGTGACCATTTTGAATTTGGGTTTTACGAACATACAAAATTTGCCAGCAGACAAAGGCCTAGAGGTCTATCAAGTCTGCTCACATGTGCAGCTAGCAGCCCTTATTCTGCAGCTGCCCCTCCATTCCACCCTTCCCTTGCATTGACCCTCCCCCTTGTCCTGTCCCATCCCCTTTTGAAGCAGTCCAATGTTCTACTGGATACTACTTCTGCAGGTAATGCATTCCACCCAGCTACCACCCTCTCTGTAAAAAAAAGTGTCTCCTCATCTTCCTCCTGAACCTTCCACCCTCCAATCTCATATCATGACCCCTGGTGGCCCTTCGCTCCCTTACTTTGAGCAGCCCCTCTGTACCCATCTTGTTTATTGCTTTCATGTATTTAAAGGTTTCAATCATGTCACCCCTGTCCCTCCTCTCCTCCAGTGAGTACATGTTCAACTCCTTCAACCTCATCTCGTATGATAAGTCCCCCAGCCCCTTGGTCATCTTTGTCACCATGCACTGCACCCCCTCCAGTAACTTAATGTCCCTCTTCAGATACGGGCATCAGTACTGCACGCAGTACTCCAGGTGTGGTCTAACTAATGACCTGTACAGTGGCAGAATCACCTCCTCCCTCCTCGAGGATATACCCCTTGCAATACAACCCAGCATTTTGTTGGCCTTTGCAGCTGCCTTCTTACATTGTGCCGAGTTGTTCATTGACCCTGTAATGAGCACACCCAGATTCTTCTCTTCCTCTGTCTGGGCTAGCTGCACTCCCCCCAGCTGGTAACTCCTCCTTGGGTTCTTCATCCCAAAATGCAGCAC
Source organism: Neoceratodus forsteri (assembly GCA_016271365.2). Lineage (NCBI taxonomy): Eukaryota > Metazoa > Chordata > Ceratodontiformes > Ceratodontidae > Neoceratodus > Neoceratodus forsteri. Next base: position 761,124,413 of record CM028138.1, on the reverse strand, counting down.
CTTGCACTTTTTGGCATTAAACCCCAGTTGCCAGGTGTCTGACCAGTTTTCAAACTTTGCCAGATCATCCTGCAACCCCTGCCATCCCCCTAGGTCATCCACCACCGCGCCTACCTTGGTATCATCAGCAAACAGACTGATCTTGCTCTTGATGTCCCATGATATGTCTGCAATGTATCCCAAACAACACTGGTCCCAACACGAGCCCTGTGGAACACCGCTCATCACTGCCCTTGGGTGTGAGAGCTCCCTACCCACCACAACCCTCTGTTGCCTTCCCTGAAGCCAGTTTCCTACCCATCTCACCAGCTTTGCACCCGCCCCTGTGCCTACTAACTTCCTTCCCAGCCTTCCATGTGGCACAGAGTCGACTGCCTTACTGAAGTCCAGATACAGGACATTCACTGCATGGCCCCTGTCCAGTTGCCTAGTTACCCAGTAATAGAACTCCACAAGGTTGGTTTGGCAGGATCTGCCATGTATGAAGCCATGCTGTCTGCTGTCCTGTAGTCCTTTGGCCTCTAGGAGGACCACCAGCCTCTCCTTCAGGATAGTCTCCATTAGCTTACCCACGATGGATGTGAGGCTCACTGGTCTGTAGTTTCCTGGCTCATCCTTGGGGCCACTCTTGTGGAGGGGCACCACATGAGCCATCCTCCAGTCCTGAGGTACAAACCCCAAATGTAGTGAGGCATTAAATAGGTCTGCCAAAGGTCCTGCAAGGACCTCCGCCAGTTCCTTCAGTACCCTGGGGTGGATGCCATCTGGGCCTGGTGCCTTGTCCACCCTCAGTGCCTTCAAACCCTCTCAAACTCTGACCTCCATGATTTCCCCATCTGTCACCCCTCCCCCCTGTTTCTGCCATTTCTCCCCCTTGGGTGTCACCCCCTCTTCTCTGTAGGGATCTGTTCCTGAAGAACCCCAGCCTCCTTTTAGCTTGTTGACAAGGCAGTTGATATGGGCCCTAAAAGTTAGTTTTGTGTCTAGCCATATTCTAAGATACTTGAATTGATCCACAACCTTGAGGGTGTCCCTGAATATAGCAGTGATAGGCAGTGAGGTACTCTTAAGTACTAAGAGTAGAGGGCATATGGTTTGATGAAAAAAAAAACACCTTTGTCTTCTTTGTATTTAGGAGAAGTTTTGAATGGGTCAGGTTGAACTGTAGCTGACTGAATTCAGATTGTAACTTAACATAGGCTTCATGCAGTGAAGGCCTAGAGGTGTAGAGGACTGTGTCACCAGTAAAAAAGTGCATCTTGGATTGTTGAATGCTTTTGTCCAGTGAGTTGATGTAAATAGTGAAGAGGAGGATCCCTAAAATAGATCCCTGAGGGACTCTTCTCATGATGACACTGTGTCCAGCATGGCTCTGTCAGCCTTGATTCTTTGTAGCCTATCTGAGAGGTAACTAGAGAACCATCTTACCGTAGCGTCATGAAGTCCCAGAGATGTTAGGCAATGCAGGAGGAGGGTATGTTCCACTGTGTCAAATGCCTTGCTTAAGTCAAGGCAAAATGGCACAAATAGATTGTTTGTTGTCAGTGGCAGAGAACCAGTTATTAGTTACCTTTGTAAGGGCTGAGACTGTACTGTGATTCTGCCTGAATCCTGATTGGAGTGGGTTAAGTAGGTTGAAGTTCTCCAGATATTGTTTTGTTTGAATGTGCATTAATTTTTCCATTAGCTTGAAAAGGATCAGTACAATGGAAATTGATTTGTAGTTGTTGAGGTTGCTCTGGTCTCCAGACTTGAATAGTGGGATGATATGCACAGTTTTCCAGCTGGAGGGAACAGTAGTCATGGAGATGGAAAGGTTAAATATGTACATGATGTGCGCAGCTAATAGATGACTCCCTATTTTTAGAAAGAATGCTTCAATTCCATAAGCACCTGCCCCTTTCCTGATATCCAACTTGATTAGGAGTTGCTCAATTTCCTTTAATGTGACCAGGGAGAGCTGGAAGGAGGTGTGTGGTGGTGAGAACTCAGGGTAGTCTGGAATGGAGGGGCTGGTGGGCAACCTTGCAGCTGGTGAAGTGTCGAAGGCCATACCAGCTGTGGCGAAGTGGGTTGGAGGAATTGTTAGGCTAACAGTGAGGTGGGGTAAATGGGGCAGATGGACAGAAAGCAGTTGTTCTTAATGACTATTTCTGCTCTGTATTCACAAGAGAAGATAGAAGGCCTCTGCCACAGAGTTGCATTAAGGTGACTGGAAGGGGGATCCCTGAGATGAGGCAGCAAGTATTTACCAGTGAAAGGATTTGGAAATGGCTAGCAGCCCCAGTGATAGATATTGCTCCAAGGCAGAATGGATGCACCCTAGGGTGCTCAAAGAACTTTCAACACAACTAAGTCAACCCATGATAGGGCTGTTCAGTAGCTCAGTTCAGACAGGGGTAGTTCCAAAGGACAGTAGGGTAATGCACATAGTCCCATTCCATAAAGGGGGTGGAGATAAGGAGCAATTGGGTAAATACAGACCTGTCAGACATATCTATATCATGGGTAAACTAATGGATACACTAGTCAGAGAGGACCTTGAGGACTATCTGGAAAACAATGGACTCCAGCATAGTAAACAGCATGAGGCTGTGGCTAGGATGTCTTTATAGACCATCCTGATGCCAGTGGACAAGGGCCACACTAAGGATTTACTCTACATTGATTTCAGCAAGGCATTCAGATCGGTGCCTTACAGAATTAGTGTCGCACAGAAGATTGCTGTATAAGATAGAGGAGCTGGGTGCAATGAAGGACACAGATGGGTGAGAAACTGGTTGGACAGGAGACAGCAGAGAGTTATTGTTAGTGGAGTCAAATTAGGAAAGAGGGAGGTTACAAGTGGAGTGCCACAAGGATCGGTCCTGGGACCAGCCCTTTTTAATATGTTCATAAGTGACATGGGAGAAGGAAGCCAAGGCAAGATGTGTGTCTTCACAGACAAGCTTTGTGGCAGAGTAGAAAGCTATTAGGGGATTAAGGAGAAGCAAAGAAACTTGCAAAGGTTAGAGAGCAGGTCATAGAATAGTCGATTGAAATTCAATGCCAAAAAGTGCAAGGTGATGCATACAGAGAACAAAAACCCCTGGACAGAGTTCTGGATGGGGGGGGGGTAAAGTTTGGCATAACTTCTGAGGAAAGAGTCTTAGGACTTATCATCAGTAACCTCTTAAAACAATCAAGCCAGTGTACCCAGGCCTACAGTAAGGCAAACAGAATGTTAGGGTGTATAGGAAGAGGTACTGACAGCAGAATAAAGGAGGTATTACTACCTCTCTGGTGATCACTGTTGAAGTCCCACCTAGAGTACTGTGCCCAGTTCTGGAGTTCTCACCTAAGGAAAGATGAGGACAGGCTGGAGACAATGCAACATAGTGTGACCAGATTGATTCAGGGCCAGTAGGGCAGATCTTACAAGGATCAGCTCAAGGCATTGAACATGTACTCGATGGAGGCCAGATGAGAGAGAGGAGATATGACATAGAAATATGGAAACATGGATGGGTGATGGCAGAAGGAGACCAAAGGTCCATCAAGTCAACCCTTGAGATCCCGAGATCATTGATGATCCTAAGTCCTAGCTGGTAGGCTTCCTTGTGGATTTGATTCTAATGTACTCCTTATCCCAACCTCTTTTTAAATGCTGATACGGTCCTAGCTCCTACTACCTCCGCAGGTAATTTGTTCCATGAAACAGAGAAACATAGAATTTGGTGGCAGATAAGGACTGGCCCCACCTAGTCTGCCCATTTCCCTACATAACGGATAAGCTGTAGATCCTAGTTAACCAACAGCCTACTTCCTCCTACGCCCCACTAGAATTGCCTTATATCTGTCCCATGCATTCTTGAATTCCCCAACTGTTTTTGACTCTACAACCTCCTCAGGAAGGCTGTTCTATATTTCCACATCTGTCTCTGTGAAGAAATACTTCCTCACATTACCTCTGAGCTGTTCCCCCCTCTGTCTTCAAATTGTGCCCCCTTGTTCATGCACATCTCTTTTTGGCTACACAATCCTTTCTAAGAAACAATGCTTCCTAGGATCCCTCCTGAAACTCCCACCGCTCAGTTTCCATACATGCCTCCTCATGTTTGAGTTGATGAATAGTTCATCATAGGGTACTGAATTGTAATCCCTCTTGTACTTAGAGGTTTCTATCATGACTCCCTTTTCTCTCTTAGATTCAAGTGAGTACATGTTTAACACCTCTAGCCACCCCTGTACAGCAGCCCCTGAAGACCCTGTATCATTTTGGTTGCCCTTCCCTGAATGGTCCCTATCCTGTCCTTATCCTTCTTGAGGTATGGTCTCCAAAACTGTTCACAGTATTCTAAATGGGATCTCACTATAGATCTGTACAGTGAAAGTATCACCTCCCTGTTTCTACTGTCAGATACTCTCCCTATGCATCCTAGCATTTTGATTATTTTTGAAAGCATTAGAAGGCTGTGTTGGCAGGTTTACTTGTTGACTGCCCTAAAATAGGAATAAAACCACTGAAAACCTTCATATGCTAAAAATGCAGAGGCACTGGGGTAGAAAATATCTCATGACAGAGATTAGTGTTATAAAATACTGGCTACTAAGTCTGCATGGTTAGTATGCTGTAGCTCCAGTTATCATCCTAATATAATGAAACCAAACAAGTACCTGTGTGTGTACATGGATGGATGCATCCATGAGAGATGAATGTTTTTTATATTTGTGCTGTTCCTGGTCTGTGTCTGCAGGGGCTTCTTGGGTGAGTCTCTGGATGTGATGGGATGGAGGGTCAATCAGTGCTGGCTCTAAGTATCTGCAGCTTTTACTTAACTGTTCTACAGAGTGTGGTTCTTCCCACTCCCACCCCACAAGAAACAAATAAGGAAACAGATAATAACTATGACTACATTTTAAACCCTAATTTGACTTTTATAATTTTCTATAGGAATTAGATTATTAAACAGAATATCCAAATGTGAGAGAACAGTCATAGTTAAGATTTGACTTAATTCATATTTAGATTTCTGTATATTTTCTGAAGTTTATTCTCAGTAAGTTTTTTCTGCTAAATTGCAAAAAAATATTTCTTCATATAATTATAACATAAATATATTTTTGTTTTAAAGCAGCAGTACAATGAAATTGGGTAAAACATGTTACCCTGCTTTCCTTTAACTATAAAAGATTCCAGGTATCTTACAGTTTTATTTCATGGTATAAATTTCTAATTCCATGAAAATGTGAATATTTTATAAATGTTTGAGCTTAGTTTTTTTCTCAAGAAAAAAAGAAGACCACATTTTGCATGGAAATAGCATTGTAGATGCCACATCTCACACCCCACCTGCGACCCAGGTTCAGGAATGAACTCGGGTCATCGGAGATTGGCAGAGGGAAGGAGGATCAAGCATCTCAATGGATGCTGTCCTCCTTCAGGGTGGGTTTCCAGAGGGGCTTCATGCATCCGATGTCCCTGAGGGTCGGTGGGAGCACTGACTTTCAGGGCTTTGGTGGCTCCAATGGCGCTGGAATTGTGAAGGGGAGGACGCCGTTAGGCACTTGGAAGCATCATGCATCAGCATGTCATCTATCCTAGCCAGCATCCTCAGGGGTGGAAGGGGACCACAGAAAACAAAGAAACCCTCTCTTCTTTCCTAGATGATGACCGATTCATGCCTCCCAGCCACCAATCCATGGGCAGACCCCGTTGTGCAGGCTCTCTTCTGAAGGTTGAGGAAGAGGGGCCCTTCCTCACCCCAACCAGGATGATAACCGAGCATCGAAGAAGTACAATAGAGAGGCCTGGCACTCTAGGGGCAGACTCCGTGATGGCTATCTGAGGGGTTAACCTGTCCAGAGGTGTGGACAAAGAGGGTAGGACAGGTGGGATAAAAAGAAAGTAAAAAAAAATAAAAAAAAGAAATAGTATTGTAGGCCTGGCAAGGGTTAGGATAAAAATAAATGCATGGTGCACAGCATATGAGATACCTAGACAAGTACATCTGACAGATATACTACTATTTTTATGTTGGCGTGTGCGCCAGCCAACATATTGTATTAGTAGCAGATTTGGAGGTGTGGTCACTGTGGGCGAATGCAGGGCACGCATCAGTAGGTGCGTCCCTCATTCCTCAATAAGCCAGCATGCAGGCGCCACACCAGCAATACTAAATGAGGTGAGCACATCTAAGAAAAGGTCCGCTGCAATAAGAGCCAAGCTTGTCATGCAGCAGCACCAGAACACGCTTCCCGACATGCCCTTCCTGGTGAAAGCAGTCCAATAAACATGGTGGTAGTGACTACTACCGCAGCCTGCCAAAATGCCGACTTTGGGGGTGCCCAATCCCCTTGTCGGCATGCTCTGACCCAGTTCATGTGCTGATGGGGGAGCCCACTCCCTGTTAGCATGATGACCCCCCTCCCATTTCAGTTCTGTGTCGAGGGAGTGCCCAATCCCCCTCAGGATCATGCGCCCCTCCAACAGTCTTTCTTTGCTGATGGGGGGGTTCAATCCCCATCGGCTTCAGTCCCCAGTTTAATTTGCTGATGGGGAGCCTCCATTGGCATAATGCCCCCATTGTGTGCCGAGGAGGGCCCAATCCCATGGCAGTTGCCCCCTTTGGTATGTGCTGGCGGGGTGCCCAATCCCCTGTCAGCTACAGCACCCCCACAAAACACTGAGGGGGCATGCTGGAAGCCCACCCCAGCGTGCTAAATGCCCTTGAAAAAAAAAAACATCCCGCAATGTATTTTTTTTTTTTTATATAGTTAAACCTGTAATACAGAAAATGGTCCCTCATGGTCTGTACTGCTCCCTCCCCCAATCCGCGCCCACCCTCTGCGTACCCTGCCTCCCCACACCCCCCTCTCACCCCATGCTTACCTCTGGAGCATGGCGCGACGATGTTCGATGGACCAGGAACACTTCTGCACTCTTCAAAGGCGACCGCGAACTGAAGAAGTGCCGTTAAGCTGTATAATGGTATGAATAGGGGGGTTTCAACTTTGGTGCATATCTTGGGCATTTCTGGGAATTTTGTCACCAAATTTTCAACATTGGGTTATTGGGACCCCACCTCATGAATTCAGTCACTGTCATGGCGTTATTCAATCCTGAAAGGTGATTTCGCATTCGCTGCATGGAATCACCTTTTGGAACTGATTAACAAAATGACAGTGCCACTGTTCATGAAGGGGGCTCTCAAAAAGCCTATGTTGCAAATTTGGTGAAAAAAATCCAAAAAATGGCTGTTTTACGAGTGTGCATTGAGCAGTTTCCAAGCACGTTCGTAACTTCGTGAAGTTGTAATAACTGCACTCCAGATTTTCAAAATTGGCATTTTACCACACCTCCTTATGAACAGTACAGCTGTCATTTTACATGTCCTGGCCAAAATGTGGCCAAAATGTGTTTTCGAATGTCCGGCGTAGAATAGCGCGGTCGCTGTGCGAAATAAGTTTTCGGGACAGTTTGAGAAAATGACTGTGACACTGTTCATGAGCAGAGACTCTAAAATGCCTATGTTGAAAATTGATGATGAAAGTCCATAAAATTACTGTTACAAGCATGCATTACTTGAGTTTCCACGCATTCCTTGTAACTTCACAAATTTGCAATATTTTCATGCCAGATTTTCAACACTGGAATTTTTTCACACCTCCTTATGAACAATACAGCTGTCATTTTTTACATCCTGACAAAAATGTGTTTTCTCACCTGTGGCGCACAATGGCGTGGTGGCTGTGGGAAATCAACTTTTGGGACAGATTAACAAAATCACAGTGCCACTGTTCATAAGGGGAGGTTCCAAAATGCTTATGTTGAAAATGTGGTTAAAAAAATTCCAAAAATAAGTGGGTTACGGATGTGTGTTGCTCAGTTTCTATGCATACTCATGACATCACCAATTTTTCATATTTTCACTCCAGATTTTCAATGTTGCCAGTTTTTTACACCTCATGAGCAATATAGTTGTCATTTTTCACATCCTGCCCAAAATGTGTTTTCGTACCTGTGGGGCCAAATGGTGTAGTCGCTGTGCAAAATCACCTTTTGGCTAACAAACTGATAGTGCTGCTCTTCATGAGGTGGGGTCACAAAAAGCCCATGTTGAAAATTTGGAGTGAAAATACCAACACACGCCTATGGCGTTAGGGCTTCCAACTGTGACACCCCACCCTGTAGAGACTGACAGGCATCAGGGGTGTGGCTTGGGAACATCGGCTGTAATGCTCACGCCATTCCACCCCCACCCCCCAACCTACAGCCAGTGACAGACATCCGTATGTATTGCAGTTTTTGGCCGCAAAGTTCACCCCATTCTCCTATACTGCACCCATCTCAGCGTATTCCCTTATGGAATGGGGGTAAGTCAAGGCCAAAGACCCAAAGCACACCACAACACTTGTCAGTGTCTACAGAGTAGGGTGAGGCAATAAACTCATGAGCGTTACAGCTGACAACCCAAAGGCACACCCCGATGCCTGTCACTCTCTGCAAGGTGGGGGTGAGGTTGGTGTCAGTTCAGTACTTCACTGCCATTCCTATTATGCATCTCTAACTCCTGCGCTACTAGTACCAATGCCAGTGAGACAACATTCGGCATTGGCAAATGATTTGGTTTTTTTTCAGTCTTTGGTATCTGGGTAAGGCCCACTAGGCACAAGTGCCTGTGTTTAGGGGTGACCTGGGAGCACTGGGCAGTTAAGTGACTTGTTCAGAGTTACACAGTATGCAAGTGGAGGTTGTGAGAATCAAACCAAGGTCTGGTCTGCTGGATGTACCAAACTCGTTCACAGCTCGTTACTCTAACCTCTGGACTATACTGCCAGCCCATACATCATAGCACTTCAATGGGTTGACCAGCAACTACAATCCAGACATCTTCAACAAGGATGAGGAGGGAATGCAGGTGGAAAGGTTGATGACACAGGTAAATTATGATGACAGACATTCTATTATGCCATTCTGGGGAGAGCTTTGTGAAGCTGGAGTGGGAGCAAATGTGAGTCAAACTCCATTTGGCCTGCCATCATAGCAACAGGTGCATTAATTCTAGTTTCATACCAGCCTGCTGATTAATTCAAACACGCAATGCTCTGTAGTGAGTCACACTCATGACAGCAGACAGCCCTCACTGCCCATGTGCAGTTGTATGGCTTGCAAGTGACCAACACAACCAATGGATCTTGAATGAATGAGTTATTATGGGAGTGTTTACAGAGGATGGGACGAGAGAAGGTGTAGTCCCTCTTCACAACAGTGGGGTAGTGAGGAGGCTTGAAAGTGGAAACCAACCAGCAGAACCTCAATAGTGCAGAAAATTAGGGATTTTACTACTTAAGGAAAGGATTGTTCAACACCTGGAAACCAGCGGAGCACCAGACCTGACACAGTATAGCTTCACAGTAGGAAGGACATGTCAGACAAATATAATTGATATGTTTGACTAGGTGAAAAGGGAAGTGGATTGGGGGAGGAAGAAGTGGTGGATAAAACCTGTCTTGATTTCAGTAAGGCCTTGAATACCACTGCACATGGAAGAGTACTGAACAAGTTGGGTAGCCAGGAAGTGGGTCATAAGGTGGCAAACTGGGTTAGGAACTGGTAGAGCGATAGATAACAGAGGGTGGTGACAAATGGAGGTCAATCTAAGGAAAAATAGGGTGAGCAGCAGGGCGCCACAATTATCTCTTCTGGGGCCAGTTGTATTTCATGGCTTCTTAAGTGACATTTTGGGGAGGGGGCTGGAAGGGAAGGTGTGCCTCTTTGAAGATGGCAGTAATATCTGCAAGTGGGTGCACACTCCATGAATGGGGGACAAATGAGGGGGACCTACAGTAGGTAAAGTGGAGTGATGGTGTACAGTGCTTCATCTGAGATTCCATGCAAAAAACGTGCTATATCATGAAATTGGGGTGCAAGACAGAGGAGGATTACATGGTGGGGATGATACTGATGGTCACCAAGCAGGAATGGGATTTGGGGATAATCTCACCTGATGACCTAACAGCAACCAAACCATTTTGCAAGTCAGCAGGAAGAGCCAGTGTGATGATGGGATTCATAGAGATCAGTATCACCAGCAGAAGAAAAGAGGTGGTGATGCCACAGTACAGATCATTTATGATGCCTCATTTGGAGTACTGTGTCTGGTTCTGGAGTACTAAGTCCAGTTCTGAGGGCTACGTCTCTGTAAGGAGTTAGACAGTGTTGACACAGTTCCAATAGGGTCAACAAGTATGGTGCAGGAATTAAAACAAAATTCATAATAAAAGAGACTGAGAAACCTCCCTATGTGTACCCTGGAGGAGAGGAGAGACAGAGGAGACATAATAGAAACCTGCCAGTATCTAATGGCCATAAATAGTGTATCGGAGGATAGCATCTTCATAAGGTACATGTTCATGAAGAGGGCAGTCTCAGGGGTAACATCAGGAAGCATTTCTTCAGGGAAAGAGTGGCGGATGCCTAGAATGAACTAACTCTTAGTTGAGGAAGTGGAGGACAACACAGTGGGGGAATTTAATAAAGCATGGGACTGGCAAAGGAGAAAGTAGCGACAGGAAAGAGAAGGTAAACCCAGAAATCAAGTAGGGTATGCAACTTTTACAGTAAGTAGAGAGAATGGACACACTGTACAACACTATTGATCCTTATCTGCAGTCAATTTCTATGATTCTAGGACACCATTCTGTGTAATAATGTGCACATCGCAGGACCACTGTGTCATACTTGGCATGTGGCCGACAGCATTCCTGATAGGCCAATGGAAGCATACATAACTACTGAGGTAATAATGCCTGCACTGACATGTAATTGCAGTACAATCAGACTTTGTTAGAAGGGGTATCATGTCAAAAGAGCAAACCAAAATGAGCGACTGATAAATGAGCATATTATTTTGCTTGCTTTCAGGTTTAGAAACATAGAAACATAGAAGTTGATGACAGATAAGGACAGCAAGGCCCATCCAGTCTGCCCATTTCTTTTTCTGCCTTTTGAATGTGCCATCAGCCTTTGCTCTGTCAGTGGCCTATCCATTTATACTCATCTGTATTACTCCCTTATGCCTATCCCATGCCTGTTTGAAGCCCTGCACTGTATTCATATCCACCACTTCTTGAGGTATGCCGTTCCATGCATCCACCACCCTTTCTGTGAAAAAGAACCTCCTCACATTACCCCTTAATCGGCCTCCCTCTACTCTCATGCTGGGTCCTCTTGTCCTGCTATTTTTCTTATATTGAAACATGTTAGACTCTTTCACCTTGTTAATGCCCTTAAGGTGTTTAAATGTTTCGATCATATCACCTCTCTCCCTCCTTTGCTCTAAGGTATACATATTGAGCTCCGTTAATCTGTCCTCATATGTTTTCTGATGTAGTCCCTGCACCATTTTGGTTGCCCTTCTCTGGACTGCCTCAATTTGGTTACTATCCTTGTGAAGGTGTGGCCTCCAGTACTACATGCAGTACTCCAGATGGGGCCTAATCAGTGTCTTGTAAAGATGGATTATTACCTCACTCTTCTGACTTGTGATACCCCTGCTAATACACCCCAACATCCTCCTAGCTTACTTACTGATTTAGTAGTCTGCTTGGATGATTTCAGGTCATCAGTGATGATGATGCTCAAGTCACTTTCTTCCTTTGTGACTGCCAGCAACTCCCCTTCCAGCCTATAGGTGGCTTCAGGGTTTCTCTTCCCTATGTGCATGATCTTGTACTTCTTTGCATTAAACCCCAGCTGCCACTCTTTTTTTTTATGCCTATTTTTTCCCCTCAGTTTGTGGTCTGTGGAGCCTCTCTCAGGCATCCTACCTGTTCCTTCCCCACCTCAAGTCTTCCTACCTGAGCCTCCTCTCTCCTCCCTCTCAGCCCACACAACCGGTACCTCCAGCTTAACCCCTCCAGGGTGCAGTCACCCCTCATCTTGAGTGCTCTATACAGTCACTCTCTGGCTCGTGGGTGACAGCCCAGGTGGAGGACAATGGAAGGCCAGGCAGGATAGACCTGTCAGTAAGCATGGGGCACATGCCAATGCCTACCCTGCAGACCAGTGTTTTCCCTGTTCTGGTGTGCACTCCCCCCTTCCGTGTGTGGTGCACGTCCTTGATGCTGTGGTGCACAGCAACCAAGCCAAGCTTTAGCCACGCTATGTACATGCTGCTTGCATGCTGCACCACCCCCAGTCTCACCGGCAGACACTGGCATGCCAAGCGATGCCCTGTCCTCCCCCCTCGGGGAAGAGAGCAGCCCAGTGGGTGCTTAATCCTCACCCTCCCCTGCCAACTCCAGGCACCCAAGCTCGCTCCCGAACTCTGGCGCTGGCGTAGCACGAGGTGTGGCGTCCAGCACCACCGGGCCAAGCTCCCAGTTGCCAGTCTTCTGACCATTTTGCTAGTTTATCCAGATCTCTTCTTATTCTGCCCACCCCATCTGGGTCATCTACTCTGTTGCAGATCTTGATGTCATCTGCAAACAGACAAACCTTACTCTCCAGTCCATCTGCAGTGTCACTGATGAAGATATTGAAGAGGACTGGCCCCAGGACTGATTCCTGAGGTACCCCCCTTGTGACTTGCATCTCTTCTGACTGTATACCATTTACCACCACACTCTGTTTTCTGCCCGCCAACCAGTTTGCCACCCAGTTGACCAACTTCTGACCCACCCGAGCCTAGCCAGCTTATTAATAATCTTCTATGTGGAACAGTATTGAAAGCTTTGCTGAAGTCAAGGTAGGTGACATCAACTGTTCCCTCCTTGGTCCACCACTCTGGTTACCCAGTCAGAAAAATCTATGAGATTAGTGTGACAGGACCTTCCTTTTGTAAACCCATGAAGTCTTGGATCCTGTGCTGCTATGGATTCCAGGTGTTGCACTATCCTTTCCTTAAGGGGTGCCTCCATAATCTTGCCCACTACTGAGGTAAGACTGACTGGTGTGTAGTTCCCTGCCTCCTCCCTGCTACCACTCTTGTGGAGCGGGATCACATGAGCTCTTCTCCAGTCTTCTGGGACCTCTCCTGTGCTCAGAGACTCACTAAACTGTTCTGATAATGGCTCTGCTAGTTCCACCCTTAGCTCCTTTATTACCCTGGGATGTATGCCATCAGGTGCCATTGTCTTGCCCACCCTGATCTTATCGAGTTCTTGTAGGACCCTTTCTTTTGTGAAGGGACTAGTGCACACCTCCCTCCCCCCTGTGTCCATGGTGCTGAGCTGTGGGCCCTACCCTACCTTCTCTTCAGTAAATACTGAGCAGAAGTATCTATTTAGGCTAGATGCTTTTACATGGTCCTCCTCCTCACATGCCCCCTTATCCCCTTTGGTCTAAGCAATACCCACTGTGGACTTTCTCCTTTCACTGACGTATCTATAGAAAGTCTTGTCACCTTCTTTTACTGTTTGTACTAGTGTTTCCTTGGTTTGGGCCTTTGCCTGCCGTACTGCCTTCCCTACTTCCCTTAGGTAAGTTTGGTATGCCTCCTTATCTTTGTCCTGCTGCATTCCCTTATATTTCCTGAAGGTCAACCTTTTGGCTCTGACCTTTTCTGCTACTGTTTTTGAGAACCAAGGTTGTTTCCTTCTTTTCTCTTTTGCACTTCCCTTTCTCTCTAACACAATGGGATGTTGCTTCAAGTAGTGCATCCTTAATGCTTGCCCACTTTGCCTGCAACCCCTCACCTGTATTTCTTTTTGTCAGGGCTAACTTAACTCTGTTGGCCATCTTATCAAACTCAGCTCCTCTGAAGTCCCACATTTTTGCCTTGGAATGGGATGATTTAATTTGGCTACTGTGGAGGGATAGCGAACGACAGAATAGCAAGGGAAGATTGGAAAAACTGGTGAGGGATGGGAATAGTAGTGGAACAGAAGAGGGATGAGCTAACTAGGGATGTGGAGCATGATGCCACCAAGCTATTTGTGTAGCGTAGCAGGTAGGGATACCGGCTGCAGTGGTGGTGGCCCCAGGATCAGGACTTTAGACAGGTATGTCATTTTATTTTTGTCAAGTTATTGCTGTCCTTGGTCCCTTGTCTTTCCTCCAGTGTCCACCCCTTCCCCCCGGACATGGTTATTAAAGTTTGGAGGGGTGGGTCTTGAACCCACAAAGGGAGATGTGAGGCTCATACACCCCATTAAACATGTAATCAGATATGCCTACTTTAGTATTAGTAGCGTACATGGCTGTGCACTGTATTTGTGTTCGCCATGATGTACTCACTCTTGTGCGAGTTGCTGAAAAGGATTCACTCTTGTGACATGGAACCATTGGAGGGTGGGGATAACAGCACTAACCACATACTGCTCTGTATATTGCATAGGACACATGCAGCTTGCACAACAGTATAAAACACAGAGTTATAATACTAATGTGAAACTCCTAATCATGTACACTGTCTGTAAATAGCTGCAGTTCAAGAACATGAACTACTAACAGTCCAAAATATAATCTCCCTGACCCTCATGCAACTCGGAATGCTAATGGGGAAGGGGGTTGTCTCCTTCAGCTCATCAGCTGCCAAAGTCCAGATTTCAGAAATAAAACATGTCATGATAGTACAGGTTAAGCCACTTTATTGAAACACTTCATTGAAAAGATTTATTTCACAAACTGTTATGAGCACCACTAACGAGTAGCGATGCCATGGAGCTGCTCCATATAGTACCCACATACAACTGCAGATGCTGTTGGAGTGGGGGAGGGTTACTTCAGCCCATCTGCTGGAAAAATTAAAACTTTTCCAACTAAAAACACAACACTGTCACTATGGGCTAAGATACTGTTTTCACAAGGCACAATAAAAATATTTTTAATCAAAAATGACAGAGTGCAGTACTAAGAAAAACACCACTCTTCAGTGAAATGACTGGGGAAGCCATGGAGTTGCTCCATTTATACAGGTATCAGCCCAGCACCCACAGCATGTAAACTTTAGGAAACTGTGCAACCCCTGAAGCGCACCATAAAATGAGTAAAAAGCTCAAAAACAGGACACAATTCTCAGTCAGGAAGGCATGCAAATAAAGAATAAAATCACAGCAGATAGCAAGTAATTTTTTTTAACAGACTACAGAGGATTCAGTGGCCAAGCACCCAAGAACAGGCATTAATTGAACATAAAAACCTCTTGATACATTTTGACACCTGCAGAGTATAGGGTAAAGAGTACCCCGTATGCGCCCCCTCCGTATACCACAACTGCAGCACAATACCTCAATAGGCCTCACAACAGAGATTGTAATAGTCACCAAACGAGGTGTTCAGCTTCTCAAATAACCACTTGCATCCACTGTATATAGTTTATATTGGAGACAGTATAGTGCAGTGGATTAAGGCTCTGAGCTACAGATCTGGAGACCTGGATTTGAATCCCACAGTCATGTAGATGCATACTGTGTGATCCTGAGCAAGTCACTTAACTTCCTTGTGCTCCCAGGTTGCAACTGGAAACAAGCTTCAACTTAGTGTGCTACTTCTGGTTAAACAATGTCCCCCCTATACTGCTTAACATAATAATATGTAGTAGTTCTGACATTTGACAGGAGCTACTTACAGTAGCTATTATGACTACCTATAAGACATAAAGTGCATACCACACAAGTTCGCTCAAACATAGGGCACAATTATATAAGGTACATTATATGTACAGTATATAGACAGCATCCTTATTCCTTACCCATCTCACATATGAATAAACACTTAATACCTTGACCTTTTAAGGAAATGTTTTATGCATTAATTGAAACACAGGGTGAGGTGTCAGGAATTCCTTTATTTTTTTAATGAGTAACACTGCAACAAGACTAACACACACACACACACACACACACACACACACACACACACACACACACACACGACTCGGGTTTTAACAGTGAACTCAGATTACAGAGAAAGGTGATGCTCAAAACATAAAAACAGTAATCTTAAGTACCCAAATAAATAAACTTAGTAAACCAAAATGAGTCTGAACTGAAAAATCAGATCACTATTACAATATATTGTGTGCTATAAGGATTAAATTAGCATTTGAGTAGAGGATACGGTACAATTTCCTTTGATTGTCATCAAACATAAGCAGACCAGAACTGAGCTTATCCATCATGCCCAATGATCATTCAAGAGATAGAGGGGGTGATATACAGGTTTTGTTTAAAAACGTATGCCTCACTTGCAGGGTTTTGCCTTTTGCACAATTTTTTAATGACTGCCTGCTAGAGTTTTTCTCCTGGACTTCGCTGTCAGAATTTGCTACCCTCTGACTGTTGCAGTGCACATGCGTGATGCTAATATACATGTGCAGTTGATGAGGGTAGCAAATTCTGATGGGTAGCATGATTTGATACTACACTGGGAACACATCTGCACTCTTCAACGCCGACCGCAAACTGAGGAATTGCCAGTAAGCTGTATAATGGCATAAATAGGGTTTTTTTCAACTTTGGTGCATATCTTAGCCATTTTTGTGAATTTTGGCACCACATTTTCAATATGGGGTTCTTGGGATGCCTCCTCAACAATTCAGTCACTGTCATGTCATTATTCAGTCCTGACAGGTGATTTCATGGTCACTGCGCGGAATCATCTTTTGGGACCAATTAATGAAACAACAGTGCCACTGTTTATGAGGGGGTCTCTTAAAAAGCCTATGTTGCAAATTTGGTGAAAAAAATCCCAACAATGGCTGTTTTATGAGCGTACATTGCGCAGTTTCCATGCACGCTCATAACTTCATGAATTTGTAATACTTTCACTCCACATTTTCAACATTGTCATTTTCCCACACCTCCTTATGAACAGTACAGCTGTCATTTTACATATCATGGCCAAAATGTGTTTTCGCACTTCCAGTGCACAATAGCCCGAAGTCCATTTTAGGGACAGATTAACAAAATGACAGTGACACTGTTCATGAGCAGAGGTCCTAAAATGCTTATGCTGAAAATTTGGTGACACACGTCCATAATGACTGTTACAAGCATGTGTTGCACAGTTTCCAAGCGCACTTATAACTTTGCAAATTTGAAATAGTTTCATGACACATTTTCAGCACTGTCATTTTTTCATGCCTCCTTATGAAAAGTAGAGCTGTCATTTTTCACATCCTGCCCTAAATGTGTTTTCACACCTGTGGCATACAATCGCGTTATTGCTGTGGGAAATCAACTTTTGGAACAGATTAACAAACTCACAGTGCCACTGTTCATGAGGGGAGGTCCCAAAATGCCTGTGCTGAAATTATGGTTGAAAAAAATCCATAAAATAATTGGGTTACGGATGTGCATTGCGCAGTTTCTGTGCATGCTCATGACTTCACCAATTTTTCATATTTTCACTCCAGATTTTCAATGTTGCCATTTTTTACACCTCCTCATGAACAATACAGTTGTCATTTTCCACATCCTAACCAAAACGTGTTTCTGTACCTGTGGTGCCAAATGGCACAGTTGCTGTGCAAAATCACCTTTTGGCTAACAAACTGACAGTGCCACTCTTCATGACGTGGTGTCACAAACTGCCCATGTTTATAATTTGGAGTGAAAGTACCAACACACACCTATGACGTTAGGGTTTCCAACTGTAACACACCACCCTGTAGAGACTGACAGGCATCAGGGGTGTGACTTGGGATCATCAGCTGTAATGCTCCCACCATTCCACCCCACCCCCACCTTGCAGCCAGTGACAGACATCGAGGTGTGTCTTGGAGTGTTCAGCCCCAAAGTTCAACCCATTCTCCTATACTGCACCCACCTCAACATATTTCCTTATGGAATGGGGTAAGTAGAAGGCCCAAAGACACCAAAGCACACCACAACACTTGTTAGTCTCTACAGGGTAGGGTGAGGTACAATGACATGAGTATTATAGCTGATGACCCAAAGGCACACCCCAATGCCTGTCAATCTCTGCAGGGTGGGGTTGGCATCAGTTCAATGCTTCACTGCCATTCCTATTATGCGTCTCTAACTCCTGCACTACCAATGCCAATGAGACAACATTTGGCATTGACAAATGCTTGTTCTTAACTGTAGTTGAAACTAGCTTTTTTGCAAACACATTTTTTGTTGCACTGCTGCTTTAATTAGTTGATGAACTGTGAAGCTCAGAATATGAGACAAATGTTTCCCTCACATTAATCGAACTTTTTTTTAACTGTTGGGGGTGCTCATTTTGATTAATTCTTTTTACAAGTACCCTGTCTAATGTGGAGCATGCCCAGTTCTGGCTGTTCAGTTGTGGTAACCTTTGGCTCACATTGTTTTGTTTTTTTAGGGCCAGATTTGACTAGTCTGTAGCAGAGATTTCAGTTTGGTGGGGGTCAGGGGTGTAGCCAGGAATTTCAGACTTGTACACACTGACTCAGCAACACCCCCCCCCCCATGCTTATGTGCTATAATTCCTGTATCTGTCAGTAAACACTTAGCTGCTTTTGTATGTTGCCCGTTTTAGTACCCATGTGTACAAGACATGCTTAAGCTGGACATCTGTTTAAGCAGGGCATCTCACCAGGCGCAGGTTTCAGTCATTAAAAAACACAGGGCTCAGGAAATGTTAAGCGGGACATGCAAAAAACACCATGGGATGATTTTCCGGCAGATGTTACCTGTTTGGCTAAGTATTCTAACCTTTCAGTACACATTTAATAAGTACAGCCTGGTGATCAAAGTGTTCTCATCTTGACCGGTATTGATCTCAGGCACATCGTCTTGTTGCTGCTAGCTTGCTGTGTTCCTACTCTGACATGTCTCTTCCTCAGAATGAGCTCACATTAGCTGAGTGTGTACAAGTGCTTGAAGCACTAGCAACTTCTTCAAGGTCTCTGCCTTCTGATGTCGTGGAGTTCAAAATCTCTAAGAGCCAGGCTGGGCACATCAGTAAAAACTGCACTGCGATCCTCAGTGATTGGCGGACCAACTCAAACCCCAGTTGCAAAAGGAATAGGGAGGGTGAAGACATTGAAGTGGATGAGGGCCCCCTCCTGTGGTTCTCACAGGCTCTGCAAAAGGGTGCACACATATCTGGACCCATGATTAAGGCAAAAGCATCAGATCTTGCAAACGAGATGGGACACAAAGGATTTGATGTCACTGATGGATAGCTGTCATGGTGGAAACAGTGCTATCAAATTGTTTTCAAGTGAGAGCATGGGGAAAAACAAGACATGGATGCCACTGCTGCCCAGAAATGGACAGAAGTGCTGCCTGGTCTCCTTGCCGGCTATCAATCAGCAGATGCCTGGAGTGCAGATGAAACTGGCTTTTTCTACTATGGCTATCTGGATCATGGCCGTGCCTTAAGGCAAGATGAACTGATGGAGAGAAGCTAAAGCCAGGATTTTTGTGCCATGTTGCGCTAATCAGTCTGGCATGGAGAAGTGAAATCTTGTCATCACTAGAATACGTAAATGCTCACGTTGTCTACCTCAGGATTTAACATTGCTGCTTGTGACCTACACCAGTTCAACCAATGCATGAATGACTGGTGCAATTTTTCTCGAATGGCTAAAGGCTTGGGATGTAGAACTTTGCAGACAGAGGAGAAAAATCATCCTATTTGTTGACAATTGTTCTGCACACCCTCACAATCTTGTCAAGCAGCTTAACTCAGTAAAACTTGTGTTTTTCCCCCCCAAACACCACCAGCATAATCCAGCTCATGGATATGAGCATGATCAAAAACTTAAAAGGATACTATAGTTCATCTGTTGCAGCAAAAATGATCAATTCCTTTGATGAGGATGAGACTGCACATGCAGTAGAGATTATAAGAAAGGTTAATCTGTCTGATGGCATTTACATACTGCACTGAGCTTGGCAGACTGTGAAAGCACAGACAATTGAAAATTGTTGCTAAAAAGCTGGTTTTTACAGAAGAGCCTCTAATGAAACACATGCCACTGCCACAGAAGAAATGCCAGCAATCAGTGGTTTGGAGGATTTAAGCATCCCTGCCTTTAAGGATGCAGCTGCATTCCATAACTTTGTAGACATGGATTCCATTGAACCAACAGTTGGTGAACTGTCTGATGCTGAGGTGGTATGTGCCATCTCTAAAGGAACAGGATCTGAAGACCAAACTAAGGCAGAAACAACAGAAGATGAGATGCAAGTGTCAAACACAGATTCACTTTCTGGGATTAGAACTGCTTTAATGTGGTGCCAGCAACGTGGGCAAAATGCTATGTGGGATTCATTGTTTGATGCTGAACAGAGCATACAAGTTGATGTATTTAAAGAAAAAAAAACAGAAGAGCATACTGGACTTCTTTACCGCGGTTGTCTCAAGTGCACCTGTTGTGGAACAAGAACAGATGCCGAGCATCCCCAGAATCATGAATGTACGAGAAGTGATGACAGTAGTGTTCATACAGAGCAGCCATCAACCTCCACATCTACCTTTCAAGCTACTTCATACATCAATGTGCCACATGCTACAGAGCTGCTATCAGATGATCTATTTGATGATGACTATGACGGCAACTTTTACCAGTTTCAGGATGAAAAAGTGTACACCGTTTTTTAAAGTTTTAACAGAAAACACTAAATCACAAATACAGTACAATATGTAAAGCACAAGCATATATATATATATATATATACTGTATATATATATATATATATATATATATATATATATATATATATATATATATAGGGATGCATGATGGGCCAGTGTGGAATATGGAAAATATTTGCATGAGTGAACTGTGATATTATTGCAGTTCACTCTGCATGAGTGCAAATGTTTGCCATATTCCACAAGTCGCACATCATGTGTGTGATTTATACAATAGGGCTACTATCCACTGGGAACATTTTTGTCTGTGTTTTCTCCCTGTTTACTCTGTTTTTTATTTTGGTAACTGGGTAAGTTTTTTTTTTTGGGGGGACCTGGGAGCATTGGGCAGTTAAGTGATTTGTTCAGAGTCACACAGTATTGAAATGGAAGTTGTGAGAATCAAACACTGGACTGGGCTGCTGGATGTAGGAAGTTTGTTCATTGCTTGTTTCTCTAAACACTAGGCTATACTGTCAGCACTGTTTGTGTGTGGTCTGAGTGTGTGTAAGTGTTTCTGAATGGGCTGTGTTAGACACAATGAGAAACAGGTGCATGTGATTTGCAAAGATAATTGTGTTACCTGCAGCTAGGAGAAACGGACTGTTTTTTCAGTAAGTTGCTGGCTTCACCGAGACAGAGAAACTGTTGCAGTCAGCACTAAGAAAGAGAAGCTGGTTTATGAAGGAGGCTGGTTTGAAGATTAGAGAAGCACAGTAATGGGCTAGGATTGTCAGAATAACTATGAGACACAGGTGATTGTCTTTTATAATTCTAATTGAGTTAGTTGCAGGATTCAGTGAGAAAGAGAAACTGTGACGCTATTAAATGCAGGCTGCAGTTTAGATGGTCTCACTCTGGTGACATCACCATTGTTGTATATTTGCTGGTGATGTAGACACTGTGGGTTTATCAGGAAATAAATCCACAGTGGTGATATCATCACAGTGGTTATACAATGGCTGTGAAAATAACACCATTTACTTCATAGGCTATCACTCACGCCTATTGTGTGTATATATATATATATATATATATATATATATATATATATATATATATATATATATATATATATATATGAACTGTCATGTTCCCTTTCACAGTCACTCCTGTTGGTGTATGGTGTTGTGTTGTTCACACACCTCAAGACAGAAAAAAAAGGCAGCTTAATTTTGTGGAGACGGCTGTTTAAACAGGATGTTCCAGGTGAAACCTAGCCATCCTGTTAAAGCGGCTTCTACTGTAGTTAGGTGTTTACTTCTTATATCTACCCTGAAACACATAACTGACCTAAAACAAGGTGATGAGTCAAACGTCTCCATGTCCAAACACTAATGTGTCTTACTCTTCAGTTTGTTTTAAGCAGCTTTGTCTCAGGTAGGTTTCAGATCATTTATAGCATACTTCAGCATTAATACTAATGTTTTTCATAAGTGACAAGTTTGCTATGCCCAGGCATCTTGTCTGCTCCACCCCAACCCAGAGTAACATACAGTTAATCAGTGGAGTACCTTTTTTTTAGCATTAACCCTTTTAGAATTCTAGAACTTCCTTGAGGGTATGGTTCCAGCAGGGTATTGATACTACCACCTTTGTCTGAAAAGGCTAAAGTATGAGTAAGAGTCTGACAGATTGCTTTTGACTTGGAATCCGAATTTGGCTGTGAACAGTGTTTACTCACTACCCCCTGTATTTGTCTCTTGTTTTCCCTGGATGATTACAGCCATAAATCAGAACAGAGTTGTATTCTTTAAGTGTGGGCTTTCAGTGCAACCAGGCACTTCAAAGATATGCAAGTCCTGCCTTTAAAACAATACGCAACTGCGTATAATGCATATGCCTGCTGCTGCCACTGGTGGAGGTATTCTATGTCTACTGGGTTGTATCCCCCAAAAGTTACACAGTGTCTGAGTAATACGATAGATAGTGTCATACCACTCATCCCTTGTCCCCAAAATTGGGGACAAAATACCAAAATGACGGACACATCTGGAAAAAAAATAGTCATACCATCACAAGAAGCTGTTACAGTATATTGCTTTGAATAAATACTATTTATTTTAATTTATTAATTAGAATCTTACACTAATGGAAGGCATACATTTATAATTCAGTCCTCATTCATCTGTGACAGGAACGATAAATTTTGGTGGAATGCAGGAATTTGCTGAGGAAAGTCAGGGACATCACAGAAAATCATAGACAGCTGAGAGGCAGGGATAGTGTGGGGAAGGTATGTGAACCCTGCAGCAATATTTTCTGGAACCCTACCTTAGGAAATTTTTTTTTTCTAGTTAAGAGTCTCTTTGAAACACATTAATGTCTGAGGATCTGGAGTTATTCATAAGATGGCTCCCTTATGAACTACTGTGTAGTGTATGTAGGCATACATAGGAATGTGCATTGGTGTGTATGGCAGTTGCCTACCCATTAGGTAATAAAATATATATACTGCGCTGTTTAACACAGAAAATGTACTTTATACAGTACATTTGCAGCTGTTGGTACACAGTGCTACATGGGAACACACTCTCTGTTTTAGCTAGAGGCACTGTGTTTGACTTCTGATTGTCTGAAAATACCATCAATCTTTAAAAACTTCTAGACTCCTTGAACATCTCCCAAATCTGTAAATATGTGCCAGCTCTGTGAACCACTCCCTGCTCCCAGAATCTCATCACCAAATGCAATTTATTTTCAAATGTGGTACTTACCGTACTAGCATTTCTAGAAATGAGAAGAGGACATTTAAACTGAAATGGTGCTTTTATCCCAACTGGGCCGTACCAGTAAAATAAGACATATAACTGGGTCCTCACCACCCCCAGCAGAAAATGAGATACATTAACTCAGCTGAGCTAGCCCAGACACATAAATAATAAACTTCACAGGAAACAACAGCAGAAAATGATATATTGAATCTCAGCTGGGCTATGATAGGTAAATACATTGTAAAAATGGGTAGACAAATGACTCCCAGGAAAATGAGGTACTGCCTCTCAGCTGGGCTATCATGGTATATAAACTAGAAAAGTGAGTAGAAGGAGGACCCCATTAAATGAGATACTGCATCCCTGATGAGCTATTGCAAGTAATTAAATTGCCAAAATCCATAAAAAAAAGGGTTACTGTGCATCTAGGATCCCTCAGAAAAAAAAGAATACTTCATCTCACATGGGCTGTGCATGCTAAGTAAAATCCTTCCTTCGAGACTTCACGCCCCACTGCTGCAATTGCCTCTACCACTGTCTAGTCCCTCATTGCAAAGTGCAGCTTTATGGTCCAGCCCCTCCCCTGCGATTGCCTACCTAATGACCACAGCTCAACAACTGAGTGTATGCAGTTTGTTCTTGTGCTGATTCTTTGAATCTGTTCCATTAATCATCGCAACCGTACTTTCATTTTGTATATTATATTCCCTTTTGCATTAATCATGCCGATTTCACTTTTATTCTGTATTTTGTATATTTGTAATGTATTGCTTTTGCATTAATTATGGCTATTGCACATTTATTCTGTATCTTGTATTTCTACTGCCTTTTACATTAATCATTGCAACTGCATTTTTATTCTCTATAGGCCTGTTATCCTGCTTAATACTGAGTATGAGATTAATTAGCTTGAGCCTTCAACATTATACAGTGGAAATTATACATACTAACTGGTATGGTTTTATTAAAGGCTGAACTGCTTTTGAAACCTTGGAGAAAGTTCAGTTAATTATATCTTTACCCCACCAATCTAGTGAGGAAAGAATTGCAATGGCCTTGGATGCCGCTAAGGCATTTGAGTTACTATAAGGGCAATTCATGTTTCCATGCTTATTAAATTGGGGAATTCCTATATATATATATATATTCATTCATTTATTAAACTGATTTATAGTGCACCCACAGCCTCACTTAAAATAAACAAATATATATCAAAACCCTTCCCTTTGTATAATAGCCTTCACCTGGGGTATTCCCTTTCAACTATGCTGTTTATATTATATCTTGAAATATTGTCGAATGCTATCTGAAACAATCTTCAGATTAATGGAATTAAGATGGGTTCTGAATTAGTGAAATTAAATGTTTATGCATATATGTAACTGTTGCCAAACCCTGTAATCTCTGTACCAATAGTCCTGGAAGAGATTGACAGATTCTCCCAGCAGGCTATGAATTAAATCAAGCAATAACAGTCATATTACCAATTACCCCTATATCTAATTCTACCCATGCAATGCTTCATCAAATGCAAACACTTACACAGTGAAAATACTTGGTCTTAATAATTACTAATTAAATAAAAATATAATTCCAATAAATACTGAAAGGGTATATAATAAATTACCATCTACTATAGTCTAGGGGGTCCGGGGGAGCCTTTCTATTTCTTTATGGGGTAAAATTGAATCTATAAAATGATAGCAGTGCTGCATCTATTATTCTTATAGAAAATTTTAGTTGGTAAAATTAGCCCTCAATGGTTTGAATAAACTAAAATAATTTTTGCTAAGTTTTTATGGAGGAGGAAGCACCTAGTATTGCCTGGAAATAATTGTTTTATTAAGGAAAGAAGGATGTACTGTATGGGTTGCCCTGACATGGTTTTGTATTATATAAGGAGTTAAAATGTAAAGGGTGTTACAGTGGTCAAATTCCAGTAGTAAAATACAAAATTTAGAAGGTTTATATAAGACATGACTGCAATATTTAATCAATTGGGAAACTAAAAAAACATGCCTTTCAAAATATAATTGTTTTCCTTACTTCTTTCAGAAAATTTGTAATCCGATTATCAAGCCAGTAAGTAATCCTAGTGGTTAAAAAATTGAATCATCATATGAACTTTCATCATAATGGATTACTGTCTTCTGTAGGTAATAACACTAAGATTTGATCTAATGAGTTTAAACCTGCCACAAAACTCACAGGTACTTTACAAATGAACACCCTTAATTTGATTGACTTAATTAGAAACAACTCCTTTTTAACCTGGATACATTTCTACTATTAATAAAAGGAGACAGAACTCAAGTATGGCTCCCATATAGTATATTAAAAAAGTAAAATAAGACACTGAATAAAGAAATATAATTGGGGAGTATCAGCAACATGGGTTCTTCTTTCAGAGATTATATCAGAATGAATAGCCTTTAATAAAAAATTTAAATTTTATTGCACAGTTATATCACCATTTAACACTTGGACAATCTAATGATGAAGATCTTTACAAACATGTAAGAGATGAATGGTGCATACCTCTTGGAATTTGATAGACCGTAGGGCCTGTATCTGCTGGCATCATCATATGTTCATGTGTAAAAATGGAAGTCTCTTAGAAAATGTTCTATTAAAATGATTAGTTATGATAAAAATTGCTCTATACAATTTAAAATGTATGATAGACATTATTATATGCCTATAAACATTTTCCACATTAATGATAGACTAAACAGATTAGGAAGGCATTCTTGTGGCCAAGAAGGTAACTTATTTCATTTGCTCAAGACTTGCCCTTCTATTAATATTTGGTGGAAAATAACCAGAAATGAAATCCAAAAATTTATACAAATTCCTCTCTCATTTATGTTATTTGTATTTAATGACTTTACTGATGTGATGCTTTATACACAACAAAATATTATTTTAGGATCTTAAACAACTAAAATAATTATTTTAGATAACTGAAATTCTCCACCTCTTCTTGATTTCAATTCACTCCATTAGTTACACATATTTCAACAAACTTTAATTATTGAAAGACTTATAGATCACCCCTCTCTAGATTTACATTTAAATGAATCTTCATGGAACCAAATTGTTTATCTGTTACCCCCAATACTGGAAATTACCTAGACTGGCTCAGACCTATTGTTCATTTCTTAGATCACCCCATGGTAACTATTAAGACTTATTTTTTTGGTTTTGTGTGTGTTGTTGTTGTAGTTGTTTCTCACTTCTTTTACAGTATATGCTGTTTGAATTTGATTCATAATTATGATTTCTTTGTACTATCTGTATGAGTTAAAGAAATATAATAAAAATATATATTAAAAAAAGTAAAAATCTGCATTTCTATTCTCTGATTTTTATTGCCTTTTGCATTAATCATGCTACATGTACTTTTAGCCTATATTTTGTCTTACTTTCTACATTAATTATAGCAGGTGTACATCTGTTCTGTATTTTGTATTGCCTTTTGCATAAATCATGCCAACTGTACTTTTATTCTGTATTTTGTATTGTATTGCCATTTGCTTTATTTGTGGAAACTGTGCATTTATTCGCTAATATGTATTATGTACTGTATTGCTTTTTGCATTAATCATTGCAACTGTACATTTATTCTGTATTTTGGACTCCTAATGCATTTTGCATTAATCATGGTAACTGTACTTCTGGGTCTTGTATTGCCTTTTACATTAATCATGGCAACTGTACATTTATTTTATTTTATTTATTCAGTTCTTGGATTAATACCTTTGAGCTATAAGTTCATTTACAGAGGTTACACATTAATAGCAAACAACACAAATACAGTAAAACAATACAGACAATGGTTACAAAATTACATTGGAAACATACATGATGTTCAATTCTTTTGTAATTAAAATTACAAAATTCAGTCACTTTAAGCAATAAGTATGTTGCAAGGGGTGAACAAAGTGGAAACCTGGCTTACTATGGAGAAAGAAACTGGTAGTGACAGAAGCTGGGTGCTGAGAGAATGCTGAGTAGTGAGGAAGGTACTGTATAAGGGAGAATAGGTGAAGAAAATGGGAGCAGCCATAATGCCTTATCATTGGTTTGCTGGAAGGGGAAAATTCTGTGGGGTTTTGGAATGGGAGGATATGGTGAGGGGAGGGGGAAGAAGATTTGGTGGAGGGAGCTGGGAAACAGATGAGGAGTGGAATGGAGTATGAAGGCAGAGTGGGACGGTAGAGGAGAGGCAAAAATAACAAGGCATTTGGATAGGGGCAATTGTAAGTGCTACAATAAACAGAAAGAAGACAGGAGTTGACTTGTACAATTTAGAAGTTACAATCACACCCACTAGATGTTGCTAGGTGGGTGTGAAATTTAGTTTTGAAGGAGCCAAGTTTAGATTCTGTCAGCAGGTCGTCATGTAGCAAGTTGAGCCAGGTGGGTGTCCGGTGCTCAGAAGACCACTGTCCCTGGGAGGTGCAGTGGAAAGAGACTTTTAGTGGCTGGCTATTAGTCCCTTTGGTACATCTAGCCTTATTGGTGGGGCAGAGGAGACTATGAATGTAAAGTGGTGTAACACCTAGGGTGGTCTTTTTTGCCAGCAGGAAGACCTGATATTCGGTTCTGCAGTGCAGATTTAATCACCTAGACTGGGACTAGAGATTGCAGGTGTGTTTAAGGCATGGCACATGTAGAACAAGTCTACAGGCTTTGTTTTGGACCAGCTTTATTCACTTTAGAGTTGTGTCAGTTGCCACATTATAAACTATGAGCCCGTAGTCAATCACGGATAAAACCAAGTTGCACACAACAACTTTCTATGCATCATCAGTCAGGTAATGTTTATGCCTAAATAGTTGACCAGTTTTGACATTTGCAACCTTGGCTACAAGGTCTATCTGCTGTAAAAATGTGAGGGAATAGTCTAGAGTCATACCAAGATATTTAGAACTTTGGACCCTTTCTAGTGAGGTGTTTTTGTTGTTTACTACTTTTTTTTTATCTTTTTTCTCTTCAAGGCCCTAGATGGCTCCTACAATTCTAGGCATCTCCACTTATGGTTCACACCTATCTCCCATTGGCCAGCTCCTTGCTACACCCATGGCTTACCCTCCATGGCGGAGTGGCAGGGAGCCCCCAGCTCCCCACCAGGACCTGATCCAGTACAGCTGGTGCCTGGAGACAGTGTTTAGAGACAGACTGCTGTCAAGCCACTAGACCTGGCTGCCAGTTTCTCCAGTTTTTCTTTTGAGGCAGTGAGTGCAATGCCAACATGGGTGTGCCACATGCAGCAACCCCACCGGCTGCTCTGTCTCTATGCCCTACAGTATTGGCCAGGCATGCCAACACCTAGCCTCTGCTAGTTGTCAAACAAACACTGGCTGCTCTTCCCCACCCTCCTCTGGAGAGGAGATCAGTCCTCTGGACATTCAATCCTATCCCATCCTGGCCAGCCATCGATGACCCATTCGCACTGTGAACACGGGTCACCGGTGTGCCAGGAGGTATTGCAGCACTGCCTCAGCCCTCTAGACCACCAAGCCAGCTGTTGTTTACTACTTTTAATAGATGGGATCTCTGCCAGTTGTAAGGAGAGGCAAGCAGGATTGTATTGGTCTTCTTATAATTAAGCAAGAGTTTTGACTCAAAAAAGCAGGTCCCAACTAAAGAAAAATTAACCTGCATTCACTTTACCAGCACTTCTGTGTCTGCGAGACTGGTGTAGAGTACTACATCATCAGCATACAGTAGGACCTTATCCTGACACGCTAGAGGGAGGTGGTTTAGGAACCAGCTAAAGAGCAGGGGGCACAAGATTGAACCTTGTACGACCCCATGTTGACATTCAGACTTCAGAGAGGGTATCAATGATTTTTACTTTTTGTATTCTCCTGGACAGGTAGCTCTAGAAGCAGTGCAGGTTAGTTTGTTCAGCAGCAGTTCATGATTGACCGTGTCAAAGGCCTTAGTGAGGTCTATGTAAGTTGTCCTCACCCTAAGCCCCCGATCAAATGCAGCTTGGATGTAGCCTGTGAACTCCACCAGTGCAGTTATAGTACGATGTTGTTTCCTGAAACCATGCTGTTCTGGACATTGCAATTGGTATTTGTTGAGGTAGCCAACAAGCTGGTCTTAGACAATGTGCTTCAGCACTTTTGAGTGTGGAGGGGGAGTATGGAGATCAGATGGTAGTTGTTGTGACTAGCCCTGTCACCACTTTTAAAAACAGGTGTGACCACCACCACTTTCCATAGTTGTGGGAATTTACTGGTTATAACTGAGACATTCATTATTGGTGCAAGGGGTGACAGTAACTCATCAAGTGTGAAAGCATTGAGCTTGAGGTCAAACATTTCACCACTCATTCTAGTTTTTCCTAAAGCTTGTAAAATGTATATTTTGGCTTTGGCTTGAGAGATAATTTTGAATTTAGAAAAGTGGGGCAGTGCCATTATGGGTATTCTGCCCGTTATTTAGATTAGTGCTACTTGGGGGGGGGTCTAGGAAATCAGGGGGAAGTGCACCACTTAAGTCAGTAAATGCCTTATTGAAGGTATTTGCTATGATTTTGGGGTCCTGGGTTGTGTTATTTGTGGTTTCTTCAAGATTTAACATGGTTGGAGGTGTCTTGTTTGGCTTCCCTGTTAGGGTCCTGATATTGTCCCTGAACTTGCGTCTGTCCCCCCAGGCATTAGCCAGCTCATTTTTGAAGAAATAGCTTTTTGCTTCACAAATAGTCCAGGTACAGCTATTTCGAGCATTTTTATAGTTTTGACTAACTGTTTGAGAGCCAGTGCTTCTCGCTTTATGACAGAGGTCATCTCTTTGCTTCATACCTTTGATGAGGGGTGGAGTGATCCAGGACTTACAAGCCCCACACAGTTTCCACTTAGAGTAGGGGCATATATGTTTCATGCCACATTGAAGGTCTTGATGAAATGGTCAAATGCTTCATCAACATCATTTGCAGCATATAGGTCTGTCTAGTCGAGCTGACTGAGGTGCACTTTAAGTGAGGCAAGTTGCCCTTTCTTTAGCAGTTTAGATGTGAGTGTTTTAGCTAGGGTTCTGGGGGACTTATTTCACCAGATACAGAGGATAGGGGAATGATCACTGATGGAGTCAGGGTGGACAGCTGAGTGAGTTATTCTTTCTGGCTGGTTGGTATTCATCCAGTCTAGCAGCATCCTAGTTCATAATTTGTTCACGTGGGAGAGTCCACTGATTGGGCCATGTATATTGAGGAGATTTCATCCTTGTAGGGTGCTGCATGAGGGAATAGCCAGTTTATATTGAAATCCCCTAACACTAGTGCCTCTTAGTTGTAGTGCAGGTTGGAGATGTAGTCTGTGAGTACTTTAATTCCACTAGACTGCTCTTTTAGGGAATGTAGACAGAGACAAGTGTTAATCCTTTACCCTGAGCACATAGTAGTAGTTTTATTGCCAGTACTTGTACATTAGTGCTAGTGGCAAGGTGAGGTAGGACTTGACCCTGGATGGTGTCTTTGATATATACAACACATCCACCACCTCATTTACCAATCCTGTCCAACCTAAAAGAGGTGTAACCCCCACCAGCTGGATAGCCATGTCTCTATCCCTTGGTGTGAGCCATGTTGCAACCACTGAGAGCACGTCTGGTTTATGTTGGGCTGACCAAACTTGTAGTGAATCAAACTTAGCCATGAGACTGCAGATGTTAAAAGAGGCTATAGTTATACCACTGTGCTTCTTTAAGGGTTCAGCTGTTAGTGGAGTAGATCCAGGATTGGGATAGTCATTGCCTGACAGTAGCAATAGTAGTCATGTCATTCCTATTGCTTGCCATTTTAGTTGTTTAAATGCCTGCTTGTGGTTTTGAACTTTGCACATTCTTTTCTGTTTTTATTAGAGATTGTGATCATATTTAAAGTCATGGGAGTGAGGGGATAAGTGGTGTAGTCCTGAGCTTATTGCCACTTATGCAAGCACAGTTTCGTACCAGAGACTGAGAACACTGGAGTGGATGTGATATTATGGCACCATTGATGGTGTGTCAGTTTGCCATTTATTTCGTTTCCAATAAGATTCACTTCACTATGCATGAGAGATGGACTTACTGGGACTAGTGCAAAAATGAGTCAAATGTAAAGTGGGCCCATGGTCCAGGAGAATTGGGTTATATATCTGTGAGGACTTGAGTTGTCTGCAGCTGCTTTAGCATGTTAGGATCAGGGGTGGCAATGAGTGCAGTACCAGCTATGGCCTCAGGATTACAGTTTGGGGGGCTTATAGGGGGTACGGATGGAGGATGACAGGTCTGTTATCACTCTTTTAATGCATAAGGAAAATAAGGGAGAGAGATGTAGCAGGAATTAGAAGTGCTGTTGGAATAGTGCAGTGGTTAGGGTCATCCCCTCTAGTGCGGCGGGTCAGTCATTCAAATCCTGCAACAGTACTGTGAGGGTAAGGAGGATAAATAGGTGTTTCTGGAGGGTTTCACTAGAGGGTGGATGTAAAATCAGTGCTTTGTGAATGCTAGTAGAAGAGGCAAAATTATGCTTATACTAAATTAAATTATCCATAAAATGAGGTGTGGCTAAGCTGTGGTACAAGGAGTGAAAATGTTAGACAAAAGTGTAGCCAACAGGATGGCTCAGAGATTTGAGTCCATGACTACAGTGTGAAGGATCAGGGGTTTGAATACCGGTGATGGATTATTGGAGAAGGTAGATGAAGTTCACCCAGGATATGGTTGAAAAGTAGGTTATCAGAGAGGAGGGCTCAGAAATAGCTAGAAAGGAGTTAAATTATGCTAAGGATACTCTAGGTGATTAGAGGCTCAGCAGTGACTACTGGTGGTCATGCTGTATAATGAACAATGCAGAAAGTAGGGAGATTGGTTCTGGAGGAGACAGGTCATGTGATATGTCACATGACCTAGACTACATAAAAGGGTAGAGCCCGCCCAGCATGGGTGCCGTGTAAGTAGCAACTGGCTAAGACAGTTCACATGTGTTGGCTGTAGTTACCTTGTGCAGTGCTGCAGTGAGCTATGTGGGCTGAGAAGAGGAGGCTTGTGAAGAGCTAACAGTCTTGTGCAGTGCTGCAGGGAGCTCTGTGGGCTGTATTTTACATTGTATTACCTTTTGCATTAATCATGGCAACTGAATATTTATTCTGTATTTTGTATTTTGTACTGTATTACCTTTTGCA
The DNA here is from genome assembly GCA_016271365.2 of Neoceratodus forsteri. Taxonomy (NCBI): domain Eukaryota; kingdom Metazoa; phylum Chordata; order Ceratodontiformes; family Ceratodontidae; genus Neoceratodus; species Neoceratodus forsteri. The sequence continues at coordinate 761,091,957 of CM028138.1, read as the reverse complement.
CTAATTATGCCAACTGTACCTTTATTCTGTATGTAGTATTTTGTACTGTTTTGCCTTTTGCACTAATCATGGCTAGTATACGTTTAGTCTAAGGTTCGTATTCTGCTTTTTGCATTAATCATGACAACTCTACTTTTATTCTGCGTTTTGTACTTTGTACAGCACTGTCCTTTGCATTAATCATGGCAACTTGATTTGTATTCTGTATTTTGCATTTTGTACTGTATTGCCTTTTCCATCAACCATGGCAACTGTACTTTTATTCTGTATGTTGTGTTGCCATTTTGACTGTTATTATTATTTGTTGTTTACTGTGTTGCACCCGATTGTTCTGAGTTGTACTGTACTCCCCACCAACCTGGACACATCTAGAAATAAGGCTGTAACCAATTGAGAATGTATTTCCTGCTAAATATACTGGAATAAATTAACAAATCAAATAAATAAAATGGTACAATGAGCCCCCCCCCCACCAAAAAAAAGAGATCATGAAACTCAACAAATATATGCCTGGAATATAAATTGTAAAAATGAAGAAAACATAACTGATACAGGACAGCATAGAAAATGAGATACAACATCTCAGGTGGGCAATGTCAGGTAAATAAATTAAAGTCTGGGCAGATGTAGAATCTTACAGAAAATGAAAGGATGCATGTCATCTGGACTATATGTAGAAGCAGGACCCCACAGAAATTGAGACATGGGGCCTGATTCACAAATGTTATGGGATTGCTGCAAGCCCTAGGTGTGCTGAACATTTAGTGCATGGAACATGTGGTATTCCCCGGCCGGTGATCGGGGATCTAGGATTCTTGATATCGTGTACTAATTGCTGCAAGTTAGACCAGCTCTTTCTGGTCTAATTTGCTGTAATCTCTGGTAAATGTTTCATGGGGCTTGTACCAAACATTTGGCATGAACTGCCATAAATCAGGAAAAGTGTTGCAAATGCACTTGATGTTCCTGACCTGGGTGCATGTTGTGGCAAAGTGTCTGGTGCAGCTGCACCAAAAAATGGGTTTGAAGCAAGCCCTGCATGGCTGTTTGTGAATCGGGCCTGTGCAGTCTCAGCTGGACTATCACAGGTAAATATATTGTAAAAATGAAGGACAATGTGTTGATGCAGGATCCCACAGAAAACAAGGTACAGTATTTCATCTCAGGAGGGCTGTGTTAGGTAAATTGTAAATATGGGTCAAAACAGGATTTCACAGAAAATAGGGTGCTTCATCTTTGATGGGCCATGTCAGCTAAACAACTATATAGGTAGAAGCAGGATCCTACAGAAAATAAAATAGTTAATCTCATCTGGGCTTTCACTGGTAAATTGTAAACACAGAAAGAAGCAGGGCTTCGTAGCAAATGAGGCATGGTATCTTAGCTGGACTGTTGCAGGTGTATATATTGTAAAAATGGGAGAAAATGTGTTGAAACAGAATCCCAGAGAAAATAAGATAATGCATCTCAGCTGGGCTATGATAGACATACAGTGTATATTTTCAACATGCTGTAGTTAAAAGCTGGACTCCATAGAAAATAGTATTGCATCTCATCTGGTTATGCCAGGTAAATAAATTGTAGAAGTGGATTAATGCAGAGACTCCACCGAAAGTAAGATGCTGCATCTCAGCTGAACTGTGGCTGGTAACTCGACCAACAAACCTGTGTTAAAGCATGCCAACACAAAAATGTGATAATGCAAAAAACAAACTCATTTTAAATTGGTATCAACAGAAAAGTGTTGCTCTGCAGTTCAACACAACTTTAACTGCAAGGACTGTACTTCCATTAATTATTGAAAACAACAGTGCATGTTAACAGTGATAATTTGACCTACACATTTTTATACTAGTTTATGTTGTCACTTATCTCCTTTTTATCCCCATTTAAAGTTTGTTTTAACACTTTTTTATGTTCACCCTTTTGCTTGTGCAAAGCAAACATCTTGCTGCTATAGTGGGTTTTGAGAGGTGTGTCACTGTTGGTTCAGTGCAGGGCAGTCTGCAATAGGCTTGGCCTCGATGGTATCAGACCAGTCATTAGCCTGTCTGATCATGACACTATTCTGGTCTTGCTGGGTGGAAACTTTGTGTAATTAAAAGAATAAGAGCTGCCCAAATCATGGGGTGGCTCTTTCCTTTAATCTACGTAAGCTGCCTAGCAAGCAGAGCTGATTGGTGTCATGATCAGCCTACTGTGTTCCTCCCTCTAACATAAAAACAATCCCTCCCACCCTCTGCCAAGTATCCCATGCATCTTTCATTGCTTGTCCCTTCTAAATTTTCTGACACTGGGATGCCAAATCCCTGTGCCGGTTAGTACTCCCACCACACCTGTTTTCACTGTGTGACAATGGGAAGCCCACCTCAGTGCCACCAAACATGACCCAAACACTGGGGTGCCCAATCCCCAGGGTCAGTAACTGAAATAAAGAAAGCTATCCCTCATAGACTTTTTTACATTTTTATACACCCCATAAAAAAGAAAACCATCCATCGATGTCTGTTGCTGCCACTGGCACACCATCTCCATTCCCTCCCCCACCCAAACTTCCCAGTCAGCACCCTCCACACCCCACCCCACCACCCCTTACTTTTTAATGTTCCCACACCAGAGTGTCCAGTCCCCAGTGCCAGCTAGTACCCCCTACCCCTTCCTTTTTCACTGTGTGACACCGGGGAGTCCACCCCCGTTGCCGACAAGCATAGCACTGACACTGGGGTACCCAGTCCCCATTGTCTGTACCTGAAACAAAGAAAACCATTTTTGTTGTCTTTTTTATTTTTATTTTTATATAATCTGTGATAAGAAAACCTGCTCCACAATGTCTTTTGCTTCCGTAGGCACACTGTCGCCATTACCCTTCCCACACCTGTCCTTCCCACTTAACACCCACCATCCCACACCCCTTACTTACAGAGGGCTCAGTGCCATCATCCTCTCTGGACCAGAGATGCACCTTCATTCTTCAATGCTGGACTGGAAATTGAGGAAATCAGATATACAGTTCAATGAGTTTTGAACTTGTCCTCAAAACCCAAACGTTGATTTCATGGTCGCTGCATGAAATCAACTTTCAGGCAGGATTTGAAAAGTTTCCTCACCCTTGTTGATGAGGAGGGACCATAAGAAGGATATGTTGAAAATGTGTGGTAAAATATTAAAAAACAAGAAAGTTATGATCTTGCATTGACAATTTTCAATGCATGCTTATAACTTTGACAATTTTCAATATTTTGATTCCAAACTTTCAACATAGCCATTTTTTTCACACCACCTCAGGAATGTGACAGGTGTCATTTTTCAAATCTTGGCCAAAGTGTGTGTTCACATTTGTGACATGAAATCACCTTTTGGGCTGGATTTGAAAATTGTTTTCACCCTGGTTATGAGCTGGGGTCATAGGAAGGCTGTATTGAGAATTTGTGGTAAAAATATTTAAAAAAAATAAAGTTATGAGTGTACATTGATATTTGTCAATGCATGCTCACTACTTTTTTAATTTTAAATATATTGACCCCAAATTTTCATCAGAACCATTTTTTGACACCATCTCATGTATGTGGCTGCTGTCATTTTTCAAATCCTGCTCAAAATGTGTTTTCGCACTTGTGGCACAAAATTATGTTTTGGCCACTACTTTATAAATGACACCTGCCATGCTCAGAAGGAGTGGTTGTACAAAGACTGTATTGAAAATTGAGGGTCAAAATGTGAGAAAAACAACTAAGTTATGAAGAATTTTACTCATAACTTTTTTTTTAAGATTTCCTCCCACTAATGTTCAACGTATCCTTGTGTTACCACACCTCCTGAACATGACAATGTGATTTTTCAAATCCCTCTGACCTTGTTTTCAGAAGGACACTGTGAAATCACCTTTAAGATAGGATTTAAAAATCTCCACCAGTCTTAATTATAACAGCAGGTCATAAAAGTACTGTTGGAAATTTGGGGTCAGAATGTCAGAGCCTGCTGAAAATTAAAGATTGCCTCTCAGCTGGCCTATCCTGGTTAAATACAAACTAAAAATGTGTAAAAGCAGGACAACACTGAAAATGAGATATTGCATTTTATCTGGTCTACCCTTTGTAAATATATAGTAAAAATTAGTACAAGCAAATCCCAGTACAACAGCAATGCAAGAGGCAAAAATTCAGCACTTATAGATGGTTGTTTTTACATTTGAAAGTGTTCCTTTTAATGTGGCTCAGTTCAGGCTTTCATCAGAATTCTCTGTTGTTTTAAACACACATTGTTTAACATCACTTTTGTTGTGATTAAAATAAACTACCATGCTGCAGACAGTGTTCTCTGACCTTACATTTCTTCCTCACCTTATGGGACATTAGGTGTAGAAACACAGCAGAGAATACAAGCCATATTAAATGGAGAACTCCTTTTATTATTTCATATGTAAAAAAGGACAAACAAGAAAAGAAAAAAATGTCATGGGAGTTGGGTGCTCACAATACTAGAAGCAGTACAGAAGTGGTGACAAGACTCTCACAAGCAACTACAGGCCTATATCCATCCTTCCCCCACTCGCCAAGGCTTTGGAAAAGATAGTTGCTGAACAACTTGTAGACTACCTGGAAAAATATAACCTCCAATGTTCCCAACAACATGGTTTTTGAAAAGGACACAGCACCACCACTGCACTACCAGACTTCACCTCCTTCAACCACCAGGCACTGGACCACAACCAATTGGCCGGTGCCACCTTTATTGATCTGACTAAGGTATTTGATACAGTTAACCATTCCCTACCAACCGGACAACTATCACATCTTGGCCTTTCACCAGATGCCACTCACTGGTTCCAAAGCTACCTTAGTGACCGCTCTCAGCAGATCAGAATTGGAGACACCATCTTGACCCCCTTCCTAGTCTACTGGGGTGTACCACAAGGTTCCATCCTTGGCCCTCTACTCTTCAGCATCTTCATGAATGACCTCCCTGCAACTTGCCATGACTGAATTCTACTCTATGCAGATGATGCTGTCATTTTCTCGAGCCACTGTGACGCATATCACCTCCAGCAACAGCTACAGCGTAGTTTCTCAGAAGTTGAAGCCTGGCTCGGGTCATGCAAACTCATCCTAAACTACTCAAAAATCAAATCAATGCTGTTTCATGGTACTCACAACAAACACAAACTCCAAAAACTGCTAATCTACAATAGTGGTGGTACTGTGCTGGAACAGGTAGACAGTTCAGATACCTGGGAGTAACCCTCGACTCCACTCTTTCATACTCCACGCATATAAATAGCCTTGCTAAAGCTCTGAGTACACTCATAGGGCTGCTATATAGGCATAGGCACAGTCTGACAGACGAAGCATTAAAACTTGCCGTCCAGAGCTCAGTCACCTCTTTAATTAACTATGGCCTCATAGTATATGGATCACTACTGACATTGCCCTCCTGCATATAGCAATAGCCTTAAACAAGGCCTGCTGGCCCCACACCACAGCCTCTAGACTCACACACATATGTGATCTCTATGAACAGGCTAACTGGCTACAACTTCAAGGTAGAATTAGGTATCAGACCTGCTTACTTGCTAAGAAGACAGCTCTAGGCCTCCTTCCACCAGGGGTTCAGTCTATACTTTCCCCTCACTGTGCCACCCGCATTACCAGGAGTTCTGGAACACTAGTCTTCACAGTTCCCCACTGCCAGACCACTCAAGGACAGTGTTCCTACAAAGTTAGGGCCTGTAACTGGTTTAACAGACTCCCAGTGGATATCACCAATGCACTGAATCTCAGCTCCTTTAAGCACAAACTATGACAGCACTTGGTAGCCAGTGCCTACTGTGACTGCTACACTTAAATTCCCTGCTCGTACTCCTGGCTTCTCCATTAGTTTTGCACTCTCCCCACACCCAACTCCCTCCCTATTAACTCTTTTCAGTATATCACGTCAGTCACCTCAGCCTCCTCCCTTGCCCCCCCAGATTTCACTCTTCCCTCTCTCCATTCTCTCTCACATCCTTGTCCCTGCCCTCACCTATTACCCCTGCACCTCCTAGCTCTCATACTCTCTCTCTCTCCTTCTCCCCTAGCCCACCTAACTCCCTTCTAGTTCTCATTTCTCTCTCCTTTCTCTTCCTTGCCCATCCTAACTCCTCTCTTCTCCCCCCACCCATCCTGTTACCCACACTTACATCTCCCATCCCTTCTCCCCTTCCCTCCATCACCACCTACTCCTCTCCTTTACCATCTACCTTATCCCTTCAGTCCCCTACCCCCTTGGTTCTTGACTGTCCCCTACTACCTTGTCCTCTCACCAACTACCTCTGGCCCTCTCATGCACTTGTCAGATCACTATTTCAATTGTAACTGCCCCAGGCTCTTTTTGTATAATGTTTGGCAATATTGCACCATAGCTTCTGTCCACATTGATCCTGACAAAGCCTTTGGCAGCTTATGCTTCTGTAATGTTTTACCTGTTATTAATTCTGTCATCTTGTCTTATCTGGACAAAGCCACTGGCTGCTTATGTACTGTAATTGTATTAACTGTTATTATCTACCTGCCTGTTCTTGTCTATATTTGACCATTGTCCATAACATGGAACTTTTGTAAAAGAACATTGTTTGCTCAAAGGTGTTATCCGAAATTGTCATAAATAAATAAAAATAAAATAAAATTGGGCACTCACTACCCAAAAATGGATGCAAAGATACCAAAGTCAGTGTCAGTGGCTCAGCAGGTTGCACACTTGCCTTTGAGGCTAGAAGATAAGTTGGCTGTATGCTCTGTCTCCACACCAGGCACTTAGGTTAAATCCCAATACTGACACCGTGGTACAGCATGAGGAGGTGCTGCACTCCTGAGGTGCCATTAAATCGAAATCCCATCTGCCTGATCTGGTGGTAGTTCAGGGGATTGTTAAAGATCCCATGGCAATTCTAGAAAATAGTAGGGGAAGTTTTTATTGTGAAAAATCAAACAACAGATATTGACAGTGATTCACAACTTACATTATACAACTGTGATAATTTCTCATAGAAAGCAAAAAGGACAAAGATAAAGAAATAAAAGTTTATAACAAAATATAATGGGAAGTGGTAATTAAATAATCTAAACAGAATACAGTAAATATTTACACTTTACACTATCAAACCAGTACAGAGTTTCCAGCTGACACTTACATGTTGTGGAGTACCAGTTTGTATTTCATGTGCATACTTCTGTTTTACTTGTGCCACTTTTATCCGAAAAAGCTTTTGCTGAGCTAGGTATGTTTGTTGTAAAAACAGCTGACAGCTAGATTGCCAAATATAATATTTAATCATGCCACAGATTAGTTTTAGTATACTTGGGTTGTATTTCTTCCATATTCCAGCATAAATTCCAAAAATAAGCACCTTGTATGTTATATTTTTAAATTCTGAGCTTCCAGCTACAGTGGCTAATAGAGTCCAAAGATGACCTGCATATAGACACTCTATATGTAAGTGTTCTTGTGTCTCTCAGACCATATTACATGTGTCTCTTGGACAATACCTTTCTGCTATAAGTTTATGTTTTTGATTATTTCTTATTCCTAGTTTCCCTTGACTTGTCAACCATATTGTATGCCATAAAAACATAGGGTTTCTACTGTCAGTCAATTATCTAATTGTGTCTTGAGAGGTTTGGGCAAAACCCTTCAGTAATATTAATGGTTCTGAAAATAAACTAAAACGGTATGCTCATATAAAGCTTTGCAAGTATACATTTGCTAATGTGCCATGGAAATTTTCCAAAGCCTACCTTTCTGTAAGATAGAAAGGGCATATGGTGAAATACGGTCTTTTTGCAGTTTAAAGTTCCCTTTATTTTATGATTATATAGGTAGGATAGCTGAAAAACATTCCTTATTCCAAATGGAACCTAAGTTGCTTGAACCTTTTACTAATAGGACACAATTAACAGACCAAGAAAATGGTGTGAAAAAATATTAACGGATGCACCATTCCTAAACCTCCTTGTTTAACTGGTTGATATGTGATGGACCACTTGACAGGGTTGGGTCCGCTGCTCCAGATTACCCTAAAAGAAGATACTTTAAAATGCTGTTTCTGATTCTGATGGGGAGGAAAAATCAAGCTTAAAGTAAAATAAATGTAATAAATGTCTTGAGAAGATATACCCATTTTAATTTTGAAACCTGTATGTGTTTCCATGACATGATGCATTTGTCACAGTTAGTTTTCCCAGTTTTTTTCCAGTTATTTAACCAGGAGAGACACACTAAGCTGAAAGCTCGTTTACAGGTGCAACCTGGGAGCACAGGGAAGTTAAGTGACTTGCTCAGGGTCACACAGTAGGCTGTGGGATTCAAACCCAGGTCTCCAGTTTTGCAGCTCAGAGCCTTAAATCATTGCACTATACTGCCTCCGGTTTACTCTATCCATACTCACTGAATCAAATAAAATATCTACAATCTGTATTTCAGTAACAAGTGATATTCCACATAAGTGTGTTAGACCTAATTGTATTGTGTTACCAGCACAAATAAATAATTTTGTAAATTAATTCTTGCACCTCCTGCAAAGAACAGCAAGAGGAAGAGGTGCTGTTAAAACTATACTACTCTACTGGACTAAAGAACTAGAACTCTATTACTGGGAACTTCAATTTAGGATAAAACAAACAAACACAAAAAGTGTGCTTGTCTGAATTGGGTGAAGGAATTGTTTTCTGTGCAGTTAGCTACATAAAGAAAAAAACTGAATTGGGGGAGTGGCTTAGAGAGAAGGAAGTCAGGTGTTTGTATTTAAAAACTGACCTAGATAGCTTGCGGCACAGAACAGCAAGAGGAAGGAGGTGCTGATAGAACTATACTACTCTACTGGACTAATGAACTAGAACTCTATTACTGGCAACTTCAATTTAGGGTAAACACAAACAAAAACAAACAAAAGAAAATAGTGTGTTTGTCTGAGTTGGGTGAAGGAATTGTTATCTGTGCAGTTAGCTAGGTGAAAAAAACTGAATTAGGGTGAAGGAATTATCTGAGCAGTTAGCTAGGTGAAGAAACAAATTTTTAATTGGGGGAGTGGCTTAGCAAGAAGGAAGTCAGGTGTTTGCATTTAAAAACTGACCTAGGTCGCTTGTGGCAGAGAACAGCAAGAGGAAGGAGCTGCTGTAAGAACTATACCACTCTACTAGACTAAAGAACTAGAACTCTACTACTGGGAACTTCAATTTATGCTAAAAACAAACAAACAAAAAAGTGTGTTTGTCTGAATTGGGTAAAGGAATTGTTATCTGTGCAGTTAGCTAGCTGAAGAAACAAACTGTTAATTGGGGGAGTGGCTTAGAGAGAAGGAAGCCAGGTGTCTGAATTTAAAAACTGACCTAGATAGCTTGTGGCAGAGAATAACAAGAGGAAGTAGGTGCTGTTAGAACTATACTATTCTACTGGGACTATATTGCCCTCCATCCCTCCCCCCAACCCTTAGCCAGTTCTACTTTTATAGGCTCAGGATTTGACTAACAACAGGAACTTCCTGTTTGGGAGCAGGAAGGGAGTGATCACAGAGGCACAAAAGAATCACCACCCAAGAAGGAAAAGAGTAGCTCTCTATCACCCCCATAGCTACAGGAGGTCTGACTCTGAGCAAGTAAGAAGGAGACTACTGAGGAATATAGGAACTTACTGTCCCAGAACAGGAGCTTTAAGAGCATGTAGGCAGTAGGAAAGTAGGGGAAAAATATGCACAAAAAAGTAAATAAAATAGAGAGAGGAAAGAGCAAGTATACAAAACAACAGTTAAGGGGTCACAAATAAAAACATGATGGGAGTGGTGCAGTACAGTGACTATGGAGCAGCAATCTTCCGGGAAAAGTTATGGAGGATGCGGTGTTGTCTCATCTGGAGGCCACTTTCTGGACTGAGGGAGGAGGTTGCTAATCTCCAGGCTGAGTTGGTCAGGATTCGGGGGACCTCCTTTCCCACCCAAGAACCACCAGGGCCACCGCTGCTGCCTCAGAGGTTGCCAAGAAAGAGGAGTGGTTGGGCCACAGTGGGCTCAGGGAGGGTGAGGGTGGTGGAACAGAGGCACATCCCTTCAGTTGTACCTCTCCACAATTCATATGCCATACTGGCAGAGTGTGATTCCTTTACAGAGACACCCGCAGTGAAGACCAAGAAGGATGCTGGGAACCTCCACAAAGGAGACCCACAGGAGTGTGGCATGGGACCCCACAGGGGAAGGAAACAACTCTTGGGGGGACTTCATTATTAGGAGGGTAGAACTGGGTGAGGAAGGGGAGAGGGAGGTAAGGTGCCTGCCTGGCACCATGGCTTGGAGGGACAGGGAGTGAATCCTCATGATCATTGGAGCAGCTGCTTGGGGGAGGGAACTAGATGTCATTGTCCACCTAGGGACAAATGACGTGGCTGGGAAAGTGATTGGAGCAGTGCAGGAGGAGTTTGTGGAGTTGGGGAGGGGCCTTAGACAAGTAGCACGCACGGTAACCTTCTCAGAGGTGATGCCTGTCTATGGTATGTTTGAGGATAGAGTACTCCATACCATGGGATTCAATCAGTGATTGAAAAACAGGTGCAGAGCTCAGGGCTTTGGCTTCATTGGGGACTGGGGCTCCACCTGGAAGGATACAGGCCTATACTGGCACAATGGTCTGCATCTGTCCAGGAGGAGAACTAGGATCCTAGGTGATAGGTTTAAATGCTTCATTGGCAATCATTTAAACTAGCCAAGGGAGGAGGCACTGAAAAGGAGAAGGGAAATCCTAGCCCCCCCCCAAAAATCAGGCTAGTTAGTGAGATAAACATCAAGATAGAACAGTCGATAGGGAAAAGAGCAGGGTTAAATGGAGAAAAAGACAAAGGCAGTAAGGACACGGATGGGGCAAAAAGGGATAGGGCCATCAAAAAATGGAGGGTAATGCATACCAATGCCTGAAGTCTAGGTGACAAGCTCCTTGAACTGGTGGCCTTGATGGAAGAGTGATGCCTGGATATCATGGCAATCACAGAAACATGGCACACAGAGAACCATGACTGGGATGTCAACATACCAGGGTACACAATGTACAGGAGGGACAGGGAGGGTGGAAGAGGAGGAAGATTAGCTCTGTATGTAAGGGAAGGGATCAAAGCAATGGAACTAAAGGGTAAACAGGGAGGAGAAGAGGCACTGTGGGCCACCATGTAGACTGGAAATGGCACCACAATCTGCACAGGGGTTGTGTACAGACCCCATCTCGGGGGGAGGAAATGGACAAGGAAATGATAGAAGGCACCCTTAGGATGGCAGGAAAAGGGGAGATATTGTTTATGGGGGACCTGAATTTGCCAGATGTTAACTGGAGCACCTTAGCTGCAGTCACATCCACGATCAGGGCCATTCTGATGCCCTACATGAGGCATACCTCAGACAGCTAGTGTTGGAACCCACTTGGAAGGGAGCAGTCTTGGACCTGGTACTCTCAAATGGGAACTGAGAGAGGATCTCAGACTAGAAATGGGTTGCCATCTGGAAACAAGTGACAATCAAACAGTGTGGTTCATGATAAACTTAGCTATAGAGCCATACAAACGTGAAGGTACTGGACTTCAGGAAGGCTGATTTTGTCAAAATGGGAGAGTGCCACAGAAAAGCAGTAGCAAACAGCCAAGAAAGTGGGGTGGAGCAACAATGGGGAAACATCAGAACTGCCATTGCAGAGGCAACAAGCCTTTCTGTGAAGCAAATAAACAAATCAAAAGAAAAAAAACATGATTCTCAAAAGAAGTGGCAGGAAAGGTTAGGGAGAAAATGATAGCATTCAGTAAGTATAAGGAAACACAGAAGGAGCAGGACAGAGAACTGTACCAGTTAAAGCAGAAGGAAGTGGGCAGCATTCAGAATAGCAAAGGCCCAAACCATGGAAAAGATAGCCAGCTAGGTTAAGAAGGGAGATAAAACCTTTTATAGGTACATTAGGGAGAGAAGAAAAACTAAGGCAGGGCTACTGAGGCTGAATAAAGAGGAGGGTGGTTGGGCAGGGAGGGACGGTGAAAAAACAGGGATACTGAATGAATACTTTTGCTCAGTATTCACAAAGGAAGAGGAAGGGGAGGTGCCTAATCCAGTCAATAAAAGCAATCTGGATAGGGAGATTGATATCAGTTCTTTCACAGAAGAAAGGGTCCTGAAAGAACTCCTAATACTGAAGATGGATAAAGCAATGGGGCCTGATGGGATTTACCCCAGAATTATTCTAAAACAACTAAGAGGAGAACTAGTAACACCATTGACAACCCTTTTTAACAAATTGTGGGAGGATGGTGTAGTACCTGAGGACTGGAGGAGGGCAGATGTGATTCCCCTTCACAAAAGTGGGAGCAAGACAGAGGCAGGAAACTACAGACCTGTCAGTTTGACCTCAGTGGTAGGGAGAATGATGGAATCAGTTTTGAAGGAAAGAACTGTTCAGTACCTAGAGGCCAGTGGGACACAGGACCCAAGGGAGCATGGATTCACAGCATGAAAGTCATGTCAGACGAATGTAAAAGATTTCTTTGACTAGGTGACCAAAGTAGTAGACCTGAGCGGGGCTGTGCTCATTACCTACTTAGACTTCAGCAAGGCATTTTACGCAATCCTGAACATAAGATTAATAAATAAATTAGCCAGTCTGGGAGTGGGTCCCAGAGTGGTAGACTGGGTAAAACATTGGCTGAAAAACAGGGCACTGAGGGTAATAGTAAACGGAGTCCTCAGTGAAAAAGGGGGTTACTAGTGGGGTACCGCAGGGTTCAGTACTGGGTCTGGTCCTTTTTAATGTCTTTATAAGTGACATTGCAGAGGGACTGGAAGGAAAAGTATGTCTATTTGCAGATGACACAAAGATGCCACAAAGATCTGCAACAAAGTTGATACACAAGGTGGGGTGGAAAGGATGAGAAGGAACTTGGCAAGGTTGGAGGAATGGTCAAATGTATGGCAGCTTAGATTCAATATAAAGAAGTGCAAAGTAATGCACCTGAGAAATAAAAACCCAGGGGAAGAATACACAATGGGGGGTGGGATACTGGCAACAACAGAAATGGAAAGGGACCTTGGTGTAGTTATATCAGATGACCTAACGGTGGACAAGCAATGTGAGAAGGCAGTAAGGAGTGCTGGGGGGATACTGGGGTGCACTGGGAGGGGCATCACCAGTAGAAAACAGGAAGTTGTTATCCCTCTGTACAGACAGTTGGTGAGACCACATCTGGAGTACTTCTTGCAGTTCTGGAGACCCCACCTCTGCAAAGACATAGGCAGGGTGGAGGCTGTCCAGAGGAGGGCAACCAAAATGTTGCTAGGTCTGCACCAGAAGACATATGAAGAAAGACTAAAGGAGCTTAATATGTATAGCCTCGAGGAAAGGAGTGGGGGGGCATGATAGAAACTTTCAAGTGCCTCGGGGGACTCAACAAAGTCCAAGAGGGTAGCATCTTTCAGAAAATGAGATGTGCAAGAACAAGGGGACACAATCTGAAGATAGAGAGGGGTTGGCTCAGAGGTAATGTGAGGAAATATTTTTTTATGGACAGGGTTGTAGATGCATGGAACAGCCTTTCTGAGGAGGTTGTGGAGTCAAAACCTGGGGGGAATTCAAGAATGCAAGGGACAGACAGAAGGCAATTCTAGTTGGGGGTAGGAAGAAATAGGCTGTTGGTTAACAAAGATCTGCAGCTTATCCATTAGGGTAGGGAAATGTGCAGACTAGGTGGGCCAAGCGGTCCTTATCTGCCATTCTATGTTTCTACCTGTGTATACTGTTCATGTACCATTCTGACATTATTACAAGTGGTTTCATTTGCTAAGAATATGCAAAGATCATCAGCATATGCCATAATTTTCAAAGATGTAGTTCCATGTGAGAGTTGTAACCATGGTATACCTGTGAATCTATGTATTTTCTGAATTAAGATGTCAATGCAGAAAACGTACAGCAGGGGGCTTAAGTATCCACTTTATGATGGCCATGGGGATACCACGGTGTTGCAGGGCCTGAAAAAGGAAATCATGAGGTACCAAGTCAAAGGCATTTTCCGGATCTAGTGACAATACAAAACTATGTGTTGTGTTTAAATGACCCCTAGCAAACAGTTCTCTAAAGCATACTAAATTATCTTTTGTTGTTCTACCCAGTATGGCACATGTTTGATTATGTGAAATTAGTTTGTGTGCTACCTTACTCAGTCTTTGACATAATATTATGGGTAGTATTTTGATATCGATGTTCAGTAAGGAGATGGGTCTCCAATTAGTTATAGCTATGTTGTCCCCTTTTTAAACAGTAAAATCAAAAAAAACTTTAGGCACATTTTCTGTTACACTTAAGTGGTCCAGGATATCATTAAAGGTTTCCACTAAAATTGGAGCTAAGATTTCCAAAAAGGTGTTATAAAAATTAGTATTAAGTCCATCAGTTCTCGGTGCCATATTTATTTTGAGTTTTTTTAATAGACTCCTGTACCTCCAAGTGTAGTACAGGTTTAATTAATTCTGATTCTTCCAAATTGGTTAAACTATTTTTTGGTCTATGTTCTGAAAATTATCAATATTGAATATCAATACTGAAAGACCTCCTGGTTCCTTACTGCCCTAACCGATTACTCCGCTCGGCCGACATGGGGTTGTTAGAGATCCCAAGAGTGAGTTTAAAATCTTCTGGCAGCAGAGCATTTTCGCATGCTGCACCCACTCTTTGGAACTCTCTACCACGTCCGTTACGGCAGTGCACCTCCGTGGAACTTTTCAAGAGGGATTTGAAAACTTATTTGTGGAATATGGCTTTTTTTAGATAATTAAGTTATTTATAAATGCTTGGATTTTATTATTAATACTCTATTTCGTTGTATGTTGATTTTATGTACATGTTCTGTTTTTATGTAGTGTTTTGAACTGTTTTTAAAATTGTTCAGCACCTTGATACACTGAAAGGTGCTATATAAATAAAATTATTATTATTATTATTATTATTAATATTATCTATAGTTTCTATGAAATCCCTGAAGGCAGAATGTAGTGCCTCTGAAATTACTTCCCTGATATTGGTAAAGTCTGTATGAATTTTACCCTCTCAATCTTTTACAGCAGACCATATTTTATTATTTGTCCTATGCTGGCAATCCTTAAAAATATCTGGAGAATATTTAGTGCCCTGTGTACCAAAGGATTGTTCAGCTTTTAAAGATTTTGCCTTGTCATAAATATATTTTATAATGTCCTGCTCAATGGAATGTATTTGTTCTGTATAATCAATAAATGCTGTATGCTGTTGGGAAATTAAATGAAAGATGCCATCTTAATGTTAAAAATCTAAAATGCATCTCCCACTCTGCATTTTTGCCCCATTTTTGTGATGCTTGCACGCATCTGCAAGAAACACATTATGTCAGTAGTTAGGGAGCATTCCACAATGCATCAAGAAATCCAGCCATGTCACTGTGCAATCAGCTGTTTTAGTGCATTACAAGATACCAAAACAGCTGATTTTGTGGTCTCCCCATGGCAACGGCTTCTCCGTGGCCTCTCACAGTCCCCAGGAAGTTGATGGAAAGCCACCACCTGTCATTCAGTGTGCCTTCCTGGTGAAACATCGGCATAATGCACCCCCCCATGGCTCAGGCATCCCCTCCAGCACATTGTATGGCCAACGGGGATGCCCAATCCCCTGTCGGCTCCACTGACCCCTCAAACAAACTTCCATCTGCCATGCTGGGAGCCCACCCCAGCATGGCAAAAGTCTCCTTGGCCAATGGGTGTGCCCAATCCTCCATTGGCTTCACTGCCCCCCCCCAAACAAACTGCTTGGTACCACACTGATAGCCCACCCCAGTGTGGCAAAAGTCCCCTGTCATCTTTAAAGAAAAAAAAAAGGCTAGAAGAAAAAAATGGTCCCTCTTTGATTCTCTTGCCCCCTTCCCCAACCAATGCCCACCCTTTGCATACCCCACCTCTCCACATACTTACCTCCAGAGCCCAACATGATGATCTTCGGTGGACGGGGAACATGTCTGCACTCTTCAAAGTCGACCGCAAACTGAAGAAATGCCGGTAAGCTGTATAATGGCATAAATGTTTTGTTTTTTTTCAACTTTGGTGCATATCTTGACCATTTGGAGGAATTTTTTCACTAAATTTTCAACATGGGTTCTTGGGACACCACCTCTTGAACTCAGTCACTGTCAGTTGCTATTCAGTCCCGAAAGGTGATTTCACGGTCACTGCACAGAACCACCTTTTGGGACTGACTAACGAAACAACAGTGTCACAATTCATGAGGCAGGCCCCCCAAAAACCCTATGTTGAAAATTTGATGAAAAAATTCCCCAAAATAACTGTTTTATGAGCGTGCATTGTGCACACTCATAACTTTGAGCATTTTTTATATTTTCACTCCAGATTTTCAACATTGCCATTTTACCACACCTTCTTATGAACAGCAAAACTGTAATTTTTCACATCTTGCCTGAAATGTGTATTCACGCATGTAGCACCCAATGGCGTGGTCGGCGTGCGAAATCAACGTTCAGGACAGATTAAGAAAATCACAGTGACACTGTTCATGAGCAGAGGTCTTAAACTGGCTATGTTGAAAATTTGGTGACAAAAGTCCATAAAATGACTGTGTTACGAGAGTGTGCATTGTGCAATTCAGTCAACAAAGGATTTTGAACTTATGACACCTGATCGCTGATTGGTCTAGGCTTCCAGTGACTCTCTTGGGATTGGCTGGTGCTTGTCTTTCAGCTCTCCACCTAAACTTCTATAGCCATATCATAATTCCTCTTTGGATACCTTTGCACCTCTGCCTAGCCCTCTGTGTGATAATTACACTCACTTGTGTAAACATGGCTCTTCGTTACATGTTTGAGATGCTCCTATTACTTCTACTCCTACTTTGCCTTAACTGGGTTGTTATAACTTTCCCAGGATCCTATCCCTGGAGTTCTTTGAATGCCCCACATGCTGATTTCAGTTTCTCTAACCTAATTACTGCATCTCAACCTATGCTTGGTTTTAAGCACCTCCTATTCTCTAAGGGCTGTACCTTTTATGCGGTGGCCACACTTAAAAAATGCCTACTGAGTCAAGCAGTTCCTTTACTGTTTGGCTATCGAAAATAATGGTTCCTTGCCATTTTAGCTATCCTTCTTGCAGGGGATGTTGAAATTAAACTGGGTCCACGTGCCCTCTTTTCCCCAGCTGACATCTCTGCAATTTCTAGCAAAAGGTTTTTCATTGCTCATATGAACATCAGAAGTCTCTCCCGAAATGTCAGTGATCTTGAGGCTTCAGTGGGTGTCTACAAGCCTGACATACTCTGTTTGTCTGAAATGTGGCTAAAGCCAACTATCCCTGACTTTGTATGCTCCCTGACTAACTACTGCCTTATCCGTAGGGATAGGCTCTCCTCTAAGCATGGCGGAGGGGTTGCCATGTTCTATAAAGATCATCTAAACATCACAGACACCCTGTTCTCAACATCCTCTGCCTTGTAATCCCATCATGCTACTCTCACCCTGGGAGCCAAGAAATTCCACATTGTCTATGCCTACAATCCCCCAAATGGGGGCACTGTAGGTCTGCAGGACTTATTTGATCAGACCTCTTTGCACTCCAAACATAATGAGGTCATGGGTTCAGTTCCCACATCTGGCACTTGGGTTAATATCCCAGTACTGACACTGTAGTGCAGCATGAGAGGGGCGCTGCATTTCTGAGGTGCCATCTTTCAGATGAGACGTTAAACCGAGGTCCCATCTGCCTGGACTGGTGGTAGTTCAGATGGATGTTAAAGATCCCATGGCACTTATCGAAAAGAGTAGGGGAATTTCCTCAGTGTCCTGGCCAAATTTCCCTCATTCACTAAAAATACCACCAACAGCAGCTTAATCTGGTTCAAAGTCAGTTGGCATTCATCTGTATCCCCCTTCCCCGGGCCGTGCCTGAAAATAGGCAGGATTTCTCTAGTGCACTTAATCAGTCAACAAAAACTAAACAAATAAATAAAATAATTATATTGAGTGACCTTAACCAAAATTAGCTAGGTAATGCCCACAGCATACTGCTCTCTCTGTTACAAAATTATAACCTGCACCAGCTGTTAACGGAGAATACCAGAGTTACTCCATCACTAAAATCCTCTTCCCTTATTGACTGGGTACTGGTAAACCGTCTGGATCATGCACACTAAGCAGGCATCTTGGCAGATTTGCTTATTGGTCATTCTCCTATCTTTTGGATCTGGTGTACTGAGGCTGCTCTATCTCCTCCACCGCGCTATGTCACCTTTACAAATTTCACCAACCTGGACATTGAGGCTTTTGGCCATGATGTCGTGAGGATAAACTGGTCTGGTATTTACCTTTCCCATAATGTTGAGTCTGCACTAAGTATCTTCCTTAATGAATTCCTGGCCCTCCAGAACAAGCATGCCCCCAAGGTGACATTGAGGGTGACGGGTAAACAAACAAGATGTTTTCACAAAGAGTTGCTGAAAAATTTATGCTCTAGGGACAAATGCTGGAAAAAGTACAAAGCCTCGGGGCTACACTCTGACTATGCTACCTACAGAACCCAACATAACTTCTGTAAAAAAACAGGTCAGAACAGCTAAGAGTGCCTATTGTAAAGAATTGCTGCTAAGCTCTGCTGGGAACCATAGGAAATTCTGGGCCCATGTCAAGACCTTTCTCAGTGTGTCCCAGTCAACTAGCACCAGTGACATGGTATTAAATGGAGTACATTGCAGTGACTCCAACACCATTGCTAATTCCTTCAATCAAATGTTCTCAGACCTGTCTCAGTATACCTCTGTCTTCCCATCTCCCCAGGAAGCCTCTCTGCTTGCAACATCAGCACAGTCCACTACCCCCAGCTATCCTTCCCAACAAATGTCTAAAAATCCTCCATTCTACTTCAAGGCAATCTCAAGGACTGAGGTCTTAAAACTATTATGAACTGTCTCTGACATCACTAGCTCTGGATCAGATGCACTTGAGCCTCAGCTCCTGAAACTAGCAGCACCATACATAGCCTCCCCTCTGGCTAGAATTTTCACCCTGTCTCTCTCTAATAGCCAAGTTTCTGACCTCTGGAAGATTGCTAGTGTAACGCCAGTCCTTAAAAAACATAGAAACATAGAATTTGATGGCAGATAAGGACCACTTGGCCCACCTAGTCTGCCCATTTCCCTACCTAATGGATAAGCTGCAGATCCTAGTTAACCAACAGCCTACTTCCTCCTACCCCCACTAGAATTGCCTTATGTCTGTCCCATGCATTCTTGAATTCCCCCACTGTTTTTGACTCTACAACCTCCTCAGGAAGGCTGTTCCATGTATCCACAACTCTCTCTCTGTGAAGAAATACTTCCACACAAAAAGGTGATACCAAGGAGAATACTAACTACAGGCCTATAGCCATCCTATTGGTCCTAAGTAAAATTCTGGAAAAAACTTGTTGCAAATCAAACTGTTGACTACCTCATGAAGTACAGCCTTCTCTGACAACAACATGGCTTCTGTAAAGGTCACAGTACCTCTACAGCGCTTCTCAAATTCACTACCAATGTGCTTACCAGTGTGGATGCTGGCCAGCTAACAGGTGCAGTTTTTTATAGATCTTACAAAGACCTTTGATCTTCTTGATCACCCTCTGCTCCTCTCCACTGTTTGCAGTCTGAGCTTTTCACCACCAGTTGTTGCCTGGTATGGAAGCTATCAAATAGAACTCAAATTGTGAAATTCAACTCCTCTTTATCTGATGGTGCTACCATCAATATTGGGGTTCCCCATGGCTCTATTCTGGGACCTCTTCTTTTCTCACTTTTTATCAATAAGATAGATTAGTTTTTTCTTTCATGCTTATCTATTCTCCATGCAGATGATCTTGTACTCTATTCAAGCTCTGATAGGGTCACCAGCATAAATGCATCCCTTTCTTCAGATTTCACAAATGTCCAAAATTGGCTTTCTGCTCATAAGCTTGTACTTAATGTTAAGAAAACCCAAGCAATGCTACTTGGATCTGCCCCTAAACTTAGGACATGTCAAACTCCCCTACTGGTGCAAGACTGCAGTGGCACACAAATAGAATGTGTTACATCTTTTAAGTACCTCGGAATTCTTCTGGACCAATCCCTGGACTTCAGCCTGCATATACAATCTGCCTGCAAGGCAGTGAATGTTAAACTGGAGGTTGCTTACAAGTCCAGTTTCATGTTGACTCCTCTGCTAAACTTGCTATTGCCAGAGGCATATTACTCCCTGCCCTCACCTATGGCATGCTGACTTTTGCTGCCACACATAAAACCATCCTTCATAAGTGGGATGTCACTTATAATAATATCTGTTGATACGCCTCCTTGTCAGCATGGCTTAAGCAGCACTGCCAACTGTACAGGGACCTGGGCTGGTTATGCCCCTCAGCTTGCTGTCGATACTCTCTGGATTCCCTGATTGACTCTATACTCAGAAACCAGACCCCTTCAGCACTTGCAACATTACTGGTACCTCAAACATCCTCCTATAGACTGCGATTGGTAGATAAATCCCTGCTGAATGTTTCTAGATGTAAAACATCAAAAGGCTCCGTTGCCTTCAATCACTCTGCTCCTAAGCTTTGGAACTCTCTCCCCCAAGCACTTTGAATATCTGGATCCCATGACAGCTTCAAAAAGGAGCTGCGCTTCCATCTATCCTTTGCTGATCCCTGCACTTGTTTTAATCCCCCCCCCAATCCACTCACCCACCAGATGCTGCCTGGCCTAACTTTAACCTTCCTACCTCATAGCACTTCTTATCCTTACTGTCTTCTTGACAGCTAATCTATCCAAACTCCCCCCCCCCAAGACCCGCACACCTGAGCCTTGTTTCAGAGGCCATGATAATATATCCTGCCCAGTCAGGAATTTGCCTTTGCCTTTTTTCGCTGCCTATTTGAATCTTCACTGTTGTGATGAATTTTAACAATATTTCTTGCTGCTATGTTGTGGTATCTCTTCCTAGACTGTGTAGGTTTTCTCTGCCTAAAAATGCTATGTGAATTGTATTGATTGTCTTTGTTCTGGCTGCATGTATTCATTACTACTAACTGTTTTGACCTATGCTATTGTAATTTCGTTGTACTCATGCTATGTATCTATTTTTGATTGTTGTACTCTCCTGGGTCGTGCCTGAAAATAGTCATTTCATGGCTAGTGCACCTACCCAGTTAACAAAAACTAATTAAATAAATAAAGTCCATGCACCTTCGTAAGTTCACAAATTCGTAATCTTTTCAGTCCAGATTTTCAACATTGGCAATTTTCCACACTTCCTTATGAACAGTACAGCTGTCATTTTTCACACTTCTGGTGCAGAATAGTACGGTGCTATGGGAAATCAGTGTTCGGAATAGATTAAGAAAATCACAGTGACACTGTTCATGAGCGGAAGTCCCAAAATGCCTATGTTGAAAATCTGCTGTAGAAAATCTCCAAACTAATTACATTACATTTGTGCATTGCGTAGTTTCTACGCACATTCGTGACTTCGCCAGTTTTTTTTTTATGTTTTCACTCAAGATTTTCAACACTGCCATTTTTTTACACCTCCTCATGAACAGTACAGCAGTCATTTTTCACATCCTGTTTGAAATGTGTTTTCACACCTGTGGTGCCAAATGGCACAGTCGCTGTGCAAAATCACCTTTTGGCTAATGAGCTGGTAGTGTCACTGTTCATGCGGTAGGATCACAAAAATCCCATGTTGAAAACTTGGCGTAAAAGTACCAAGAAATGCTCAGGCTGTTAGGATTTTCAACCATAATGCCCTAGGGGTGTGACTTGGGATTTTCAACAGTAATGCTCATGCCATTCCACCCCCACCCTGCAGCCAGTGGCAGGCATCGAGGTGTGCCTTGGACCCTTTGACCCCAGAGTTCACCCCATTCTCCTATACTGCACCCATTTTGGTGTATTTGCATATGGAATGAGGTGAGGGTAAAGTCCAAACACTTCAAAGCACACTTCGACACTAGTAACTGTCTACAGGGTAGGGTGAGGTGAAATGTCTTGACCGTTATGGGCGATGACCCAAATGCATACCCCAATGCCTGTCCATCTCTGCAGGGTGGGGGTGGAATTGGCATCAGTTCAATACTTCATTGCCATTCCTATACTGCATCTGTCTAACTTCTGCACTTCCACTGCTAATGACAGCAATTAACACTTGGCATTGACAAATGCTTGTTTATATAGTTTTTATGTTTGCTTGCACACATGTGCAGGAAACGTAGTGCCATCATACAAGTTTTCTAGAGGTGTGTCAGCCTCTTCCAGTTCAGTCAGTGTGTTTGCAGGCACAGTCGCAGTGCACCAATCACTGCTGCAGCTGTCTATGACAGCAGGAAAATGCAGTGGCATACAGTTGAAAGGGAGAGCTCTGCTTCAGTGATCAGAGTTCTCCCCCCCACACACACATGCAAGCACGCATATTGCATGCTGATGCGCTCCCCCCCCATGCACACACTGTGTGGCCGATGGGGGTGCTCAATCCCCATCGGCTCCACGCCTCCCCCCCAATAACAGCTGTCCAGGTGCCACGCTGGGAGCCCACCCCAGTGTGTCAAGAACTGTCATAGCCAAGGGGGGTGCCCAATCCCCCATCGGCTCCACGGCTGCAGGCCCCTCTCAAAAAAGCTTTCCATGCGTCATGCTGGGAGCCCACCCCAGCAGGGCAAGGCATGTTATGGACGATGGGGGTGCCCAATCCCCCGTCGGATCCAGACCCCCCAAACAGCCTTTCCAGCTGCCATGCTGGGAGCCCACCCCAGCATGACAAATGTCCCGTGTCATCTAAAAACCAGTAAAGAAGAAAACCTTCCCTTGCAGTCTCCCCGTCCCCCCACAACCCGCACCCACCCACTGTGCACCCTGCCACCCCACCCCCTCACCCCATATTTACCTCCGGAACTCGGCGAATGATCATCGGTGGACCAGGAACACGCCTGCACTCTTCAAAGCCAACCGCGAACTGAGGAAATGCCAGTAAGCTGTATATTGGAATAAATAGGGTTTTTTCAACTTTGTTGCATATCTCAGGCATTTTTGGGAATTTTGGGCCCAAATTTTCAACATGGGTTTTTTGGGACCCCTCCTCATGAATTCTTGCACTGTCATGGCATTAATCGGGCCCGAAGGGTGATTTCACAGTCACTGCATGAAATCACCTTTCAGGGACCCATTAATGAAACAACACTGCCAGTGTTCATAAGGTGGGCTCTCAAAAAGCCTATGTTGAAAATTTGGTGAAAAAATTCCTAAAAATGACTGTTTTATGAGCGTGCATTGCACAGTTCCTACGCATGCTCATAAGTTCGCGAATTTTCAATATTTTCACTCCAGATTTTCAACATTGCCATTTTACCACACCTCCTTATGACCAGTAAAGCTGTCATTTTTCATATCTTACCCAAAACGTGTTTCTGCCCATGTAGCACCGAATGGCGCAGTCGGTATGCGAAATCAATGAACAGGACACATTAAGAAAATCACAGTGACACTGATCATGAACAGAGGTCTTAAAATGGCTATGTTGAAAATTTAGTGAAACAATTCCCAAAAATGACTGTTTTAGGAGTACACGTTGCGCAGTTCCTACGCACGCTGGCAAGTTTGCGAATTTGTAATATTTGCACACCAGATTTTCAACAGTGCCATTTTACCGCACTTCCTTATGAGCAGTACAGCTACCATTTTTCACATCTCTCCCAAAATGTGTTTCCGCACATGTAGCGCACAATGGTATAGTCGGTGTGCGAAAACAATGTTTGGGACAGATTAAGGAAATCACAGTGACAATGTTCATGAGTAGAGGTCTTAAAATGGCTATGTTGAAAATTTGGTGAAAAAAATTCCTAAAAATGACTGTTTTATGAGCGCGTGTTGCAGAGTTCCTACGCACGCTCGTAAGTTCACAAATTTTCAATATATTCACTCCAGATTTTCAACATTGCCATTTTACCACACCTCCTTATGAGCAGTACAGCTGTCATTTTTCACATCTCACCCAAAATGTGTTTCCGCCCATGTAGCGCACAATGGCACAGTCGGTGTGTGAAATCAATGTATGGGACACATTAAGAAAATCACAGTGACACTGGTCATGAGCAGAGGTGTTAAAATGGCTATGTTGAAAATTTGGTGAAAAAATTCCCAAAAATGACTGTTTTAGGAGCGCACGTTACGCAGTTCCTATGCACGCTGACAAGTTTGCGAATTTGTAATATTTGTACACCAGATTTTCAACAGTGCCATTTTACCGCACTTCCTTATGAGCAGTACAGCTACCATTTTTCACATCTCTCCCAAAATGTGTTTCCGCACATGTAGCGCACAATAGTATAGTCGGTGTGCGAAAACAATGTTTGGGACAGATTAAGGAAATCACAGTGACACTGGTCATAAGCAGAGGTCTTAAAATGGCTATGTTGAAAATTTGGTGACAAAACTCCATAAAATGACTGTGTTATGAGTGAGCATTGCACAGTTTCCACGCACCCTCATAAGTTCATGAATTTGTAATATTTTCAGTCCAGATTTTCACCAGTGGCATTTTTCCACACCTCCTTAGGAACAGTACAGCTGTAATTTTCCACAACATGGCTGAAATGTGTTTTCACACTTTCAGCACAGAAATGTGTGGTCGCTGTGGGAAATCATTGTTCGGGACAGATAAAGAAAATCACACTGACACTGTTCATGATTGGAGGTCCCAAAATGCCTGTGTTAACAATCTGCTGTAAAAAAATCCCCAAACTAGTTACATTACGGGTGTGCGTTGCACAGTTTCTACACACGCTCATAGCTTCACCAGTTTTTTTAAGATTTTCACAGCAGATTTTCAACATTGCCATTTTTACACCTCCCCATGAACAGTACCGCTGTCATTTTTCACATCCTGTTCGGAATGTGTTTTTGCACATGTGGTGCCAAATGCCGTAGTCGCTGTGCAAAAGCACTTTCGGCTAACAAACTGATATTGCCACTGTTCATGAGGTGGGGGTCACAAAAAAACCATGTTGAAAATTTGGAGTGAAAATACCAATGAATGCCTGAGGCATTAGGGTTTCTGACCATAACACCCCACCCTGTAGAGAATGACAGGCATCAGGGGTGTGACTTGGGATTCTTGCCTGTAATGCTCATACCATTCCACCCCATCCACACCTGCAGCCAGTGAGAGGCATCAAGGTGTGCCTCAGACTCTTGAGCCCAAACTTCACCCCATTCTCCTATACCACACCCATCTCACCGTATTTCCTGATGGAATGGGTGTGCATAAGGGCCAAAGACCCCAAGGCACAGTGACACTTGTCAGTGTCTGCAGGGTAGGGTGTGGTGAAATGGCATGGTCATTATGCCTGATGACCCAATGGCACACCCCAATGCCTGTCACTCTCTGCAGGGTGGTGGTGGGGTTGGCTTCAGTTCAATACTTCACTGCCATTTCCATTATGCAGCTCTGTAACTTCTACACTACCAATGCCAATGCCAGCAAGCAAACATTCGACATTGACAAATGCTTGTTTAATTACTGCTTTAGTGCCTTCCCACCATTCTCCAAGGGAATCATACCAAAGTGCTGCTGTTGCTCTGGCTTTAAGATGTTCAGCTGTGTGTTGTTTAACTACCGGATCTAATAACATGGAGTTGTTTATTCTCCAATAACCCTGACCAAAATGATTTCTTAATAAAATCCAAACATAATGTGTAGCTTCAAATGATCAGAGGTTGCCGTAGATACTGTGGTAACTTTAAGCATTACACCCTGAGAGGGTGTGGGCTATGGGGAGATTTACCATGGCTGGTGTAGTTTGGCCATGAGGCGCAGCCGAGTGGTTAAATCCAGGTCAGCCATGGTAAATCCCTCCATAACCCACACCCTCGAGTGGGTTAGTGTGATTATACAATGGCTAGTTTTCAGTTTTTGTGTAAACAAAATTTAAAGAAAAATAGTGTTTTATGTTAGTTAAAATTATATTTTATTGAATTGATTGTTGCACCCCCAAAAAATAGTTCCATGCTGGTAGCTTGAATATTGAGTAGATGCGTCGTCACCCTCGCACTGATACAATTATACATTTATTTTAATTTTAAATCTCACATACAGAGGTAGATGCTGTTTTTTTTTTGTTAGACAGACTGCTCTTCTTGGAGACTACTAATAGCAGGTAGTCGAGAGTCTGTGTAGTGAGCATGAACGGGAGACCGCATGTCAGTTTGTTTCTGGGTTCAAGTTTGTGGTCTTCCGGGTATAGCTTTGTGGGTAACATGCAGTAATGGTGATGCTTGGGGGAATTTGTTTTCAAAAGCCATTTTATTATTCATAATTTGTGGACTAGTGAGAGAGAGAGAGTGGGGCAGCAGCAATGACTCAGACTGGGATGGAGCAGAGCTGGAGAGCAAGCAGGACTTGTCTGAAGACAGAGCAAAAAGTGAGGTGGGTGCAGTGGTACAGAATGGTGTGCAGATGCAACTGACTGGCACCTTTTGCATGGGTTGTCGTAGGATTTACCATGGCAGAAAGGTGCCAGCTAGCCAATCAGAATACAGAATGTTGTGTTTTTTTGGGTGTCCATGGTATAATTATGGATCATCCAATGTTGTGAGAGAAAAATTTAATTAAGTCTAAAAGGTAAAACCCTTCTATGGTATGTAGGACCCCCTAATTTTCATTTAATCCTATAGGCA
Organism: Neoceratodus forsteri; assembly: GCA_016271365.2. NCBI lineage: Eukaryota > Metazoa > Chordata > Ceratodontiformes > Ceratodontidae > Neoceratodus > Neoceratodus forsteri. Next base: position 761,065,210 of record CM028138.1, on the reverse strand, counting down.
TCTTGTAGTGCCACCATCTTAAGTATGTGTTTCAAAGCATTTGTGTCACAGTAGAGTTTTGTAGTATTCCCTGTTTTATCATTATGGTCCAGAAGGCAATTAAAATCACCCCCTTAAATAATGTTCCTTGCGGTATGCACATATGGTTGTATTAACTTAAAAAGTTGTATATGAGCAGTTATAGTTTGTGTGGCGTATAGGACACCTACTCTAATTGCCTGCTCATTTATTATAATATCAAAGAAGAGAGCCCTTCCTGGCTCAATATCTAGTACTTTCACTATTTGTATAGGGCATGTGAAAAGAATTCCATCCTCTAAATCATTAGTTCTCACACTTTGTGATAGTGAGCCTCCCCCAAGCCATGAAAAATATGTTGAGCCTCCCTCAAATTTGGAAAAACATCTTGGGCCTCTCCACAGAAAAAAATAAATCCTACTTTGCACAGTACACCAGGAGTAAAGTGAAACCAATAAAGCTGACTGAGTATATTCTCTTTTTATTCGACTTATTGCTCCCCACCCCTGACCCAGCACCCCAGGTTATACTTGGCACTCCTTTTTTCTGACTTTTGGGCCCTTGTTACTCTGTTTCCTCTCTATCTAGAACAACTAAACCATTTCATCTCTCCCTGTCTTACCCTGTTGTTAAGCAACTTCCTGGATGCTTACCTCAGGTCACACCTGAAAACATGCATCGGATCACTCTGCCTTTCCCAGTCACTAAATTATATATAAATGCCTACCATAGAAATGAGCCTTGACTCAATATGCCTTTCCAAGTTACTAATTTGCATATAAATACCTATTGTAGAAACAAGCCTTGACTCAGCATGCCTTCCCCAGGCATTAATGTACATATAAATACATACCTATAAACAAGCTTGGCTCAATGGGAACTTCCTGGTCACAAATTTGTGCATAAGCAAAGAAATTCACCTGCAGTTATCCATCTTTAATTTGTTTTATAGTTTCACACAAAACAGCCAAAACTTAACATTTAAATACTGTACATTCTCAGACTTGACTGGGCCTCCCCTGGAACAATTTGGGGCCTCACCATTTGAGAACCACTGCTCTAAACAAAGTTCATCACTCAGGGACCACACGCAAGTGCTCCAAGGCCAGGCTTTTTGCTCCTGGTGTATGTCTGCAACAGTTCATAACCTGGTGTCTTGTAATAAAATGATATGGGCTTTAGATTGTTGAAGGGCACTAAAAGTCATACAGTACTTTGCCTCTTGTGATTTTTAATACTATTCACAGTTAAAGATATGTGAAGACCATCACCAGAAGCAGGAAGCATTACACAAAGTTAGAAAAAAAACCTCTTTCAGGTATTCAATACTTTCATGATTTCTTTCTTGTTTTCTTCTTAACATCTGGTTTGTCTGAAATATCCCCCTCTGTGTCAGAACTTTCCTTCTGAGAAGATATATAGGAGACTTCCGAATCTTCATCCTCATCTGCCACAGAATGGTTCTGTAACACTGTGTCTTTATTTTTGATGACAGTTCCTTCTGTTTTTGCCAGTTTTGATTTGGGGGTACTTCTAGCAGAGCGTCTTTCCCCCTAACAGTTTGGTAGTCTGTGGGTGGGATGGGGTGAGGGCATGGTGTTTACTTGTTTATTGAGTTGTATTGCGGTATCCTGTCCTGGACTTGCAGTGACCTCCATACTGTGATCCACCTCTCCCTCTGCTTCTTCCTGCTGTGGGAGTTTGTGGTTATCTACATGAATTTCTTCATTAGCTTCAGGTGAATCTGTGACAATAACTTGAAAGAGACTGAGTTGCAGTAGGAGCAACTGACCAGCTTAGGGATTGCTGTGCTATATCTTTCCTAGATTGAGGTTGCCCTTATTGTGCTGTAGGAACAATGTCGTCCTGGCTGTGAAAAGTTCCTCTGTTGTGTACTGCCCAATGGCACTGGAGAAAAAGAGTCCCAGTCTCCTCTCAAAGGTTGCATTTAGAAGGGTTTGGACAAAACATATTGATATGTCAGGTTTGTAGGCAGAAACTACATAAAGGATACTGTATGGGTCACTGACGGTAACCAGCTCATTAACCATTGAGAAATTGCCATGGCGACCTTCGCTCTCAAGGTTTAAATAGCCATGGCAACCTCAAGACGGTTAAACCAGCTGGTTGCCGATAGTGAACCATGCATTATATTTTATAACATGTGGTTCACATAATGAATTAAAAAAATAAATCAGGAACGTTACAGCTGCAGTTAGATCAATCACCGCCAGGGCCGGTGTTAGGACTTTGGGGGTCCCCAGCAAACTCCATCTCTGGGGCCCCTCGATGGGCCCCCGCATCCTCCTCCCCGGGCCCCCTTCCCTGTTCCCCCTCCACAAACCCCCAGTAATCTTTGTACATCAATCCAACTACTGCATGATTTTTCAGACACAATCTGACCTGGAGACACTAGAAGTATTACTTTTCTAACAGATAGTTAATAGAATAAATTGCAAAAAATTGCTCCTCTCCAGCAGCTGCAATATTTGTTTTACCTCTCTGTCTGCTCTCTACCTTTCCAGACTCCCATCTCCTGTACTTATGCTGCAGACACGGACCTGTGGGGGAACAGAAATTTTCAAGTTGAGTTGGAGGAGGTGCGATAAACAGCCACGGACCTATTGGAGCCCTGTGATTGGTTCCAGCACAGGACCTCCTCCCACGTCAGCACGTTCTGTGCAGCACAACAGAGGACCATGGGGAACATGAAACCTCCCTGGGGAAAGAACTGAAGGCAGGATGGTGGCGTGGACCATGTGGCGTAGTCTGGCGTTCCTTCGGGGAAATCGGGGCCCGATTTTCTTGCCAGGTTGGTACTAATAATGCTGCTCAGCTATGGGATGCTGTGGTGATCCAGGCAGGGAGTGGGGTGGGACAGACAAAAAAAGTATGCTGCTGGTGCCCGCCGCCAGACCCGCTACATATGCCGCCTGCGGCCCGCTACATTAAGGGGCCCCAGCGGCCGCGGGGTTCGAGGGTGCCTAACGCCCGCCCTGATCACCGCTGCTAATTCCCAGTCATGCACTCACTGCCATGGCCATTTCAGGAAAGTCGTTGATTTTTGTAGCGTGCGTGTGCAGACTGTTCCCAGTTGTTAACCCATCGATGTGACATACCATCAATGGATTCACAACATTGTGATGTCACATCGATGGTAAAACAATGTTATAAAAAGGTAGGTTTCTGTCTATAACAATGTTTTACCATACTTTGTAGACCATTGTGTCTCAGGCATTGCTTCGATGTGAGAGTGAGCTGCATCTGTGACAGTTTTTGTGCTGTCCTGGGTAAAAACAGAAGCCACAATCCTGACCCATATTAAAACAGCTAGGGAGTTGCATGGGCCCAGTGTCAGTCAGGCACAGTTTGACCTTGATCTTCCAGCCCCCCATCCATATGTTCTCCACATCCAGTATAGGCATGGGTTTATCAGTCACATCAGCCTTTTGTTTTACCCTGTGTCAAATATCCGAAACATGCACGCACTCATTTTTCGGAACAAAATTATAATAGTTTTCACAGCTGGTCTAGTGAGTGGATAACTATAAAGGGAGTCCTCAGTAGAGTGCTTTTTAACTAATAAAATTTATTACAGAATCTCCCAAGTTGCAGAAGGGTACTGAAGCTCATATCTAAAATGGTATCCCCGAGATGTGTATTAAAGCAAAAAATATCAGCTGCCAGAAACTACATGGATTCTTTAAGAAGTTTCTTAGCCACATACACTCTATCTAGGGGTGTTTCTAACCCCCTTTTGTATTTTAAATGCACTGTGTTCCTTCAAGCGGAAGGTTTCCCCAAATTGGTAAACACATCTGATAGCTTGAATCTGGGGCTAGAAGTATTGTGGCATTGGACTTTTAGAGCAGTCGGGGGGTTCTTGCAGAATTACCAGATGTAGCAAAATTATCAGAGAAATCATTCGCTAATCCCTGAGGCTCTGGGTTGGGTATTTCTGTATCCATTTCCTCTGCCCAAGATGTAGAAGTCCCCTATTGTAAAGGTTGTTCATTTATTGTAGTCATCAAGTTCTCATTTTACCATCTGAAGAACATTGCCAGGAGTTCCATCTGGCAACCTTCCAATGTTGATCTATGCCTTTGTGACCTCTCCCCTTGACTACTGCAACTCCCTGTACCTAGGCCTTCCGAGGGTTGATATCTGCTGCTTGCAGCTGGTGCAGAACACTGCAGCATGGTTGTTGATGGGAATTCCTCATTTGAGTCACATCATGCTTGTGCTACGCAAACTGTACTGGCTGCTGATTCAGTGGCGGATCACCTTCAAGGTTGGGCTTCTGACCTTTAAGGCCCTGCATAGACAGGGCCTGGACTATCTGCAAGAGCTTCTGTGTCCTTACTGCCCCAGGCGGCCACTCCGCTCAGCTGACGAGGGGTTATTAGAGATTCCCAGTGTATGCCTTAAAACATCTGGGCCCTGTCCTTTTATGTATGTGGCCCCGTTCCTGTGGAATTATCTACCTCTTCAGATACTTGAGTGCACAACTGTGGAGAGTTTTAAGAAGGCCTTGAAGACCCATCTGTGGCATAGCACCTACCCAGAATTAATATTTTAGATATTTATGCATTTGGTTTTTTAGCTGTGTTGATTTTCTGTGTTTTATTGGATTTTATATGTCGTATTACTGTACAGCGCCTTGGTATTGGAAAGGCACTTTAAAAATAAAATTTTTTACTATTATTATTATGATTATATTCTTATTATTGCAGTGCAAGATAAAGGCTGATCTTCTGCCTCTGGGGGAGCCGGCTGATCACCAGGCTCTAAGGTATTCTGAGAAAGATTGGGTTGGTTAACAACTGTAGACTCACAACATTATCCTGATTATCCAGTAATATCCCGTCCCATGTATTAGCGTTAAAAGAAGCTGCCATCATACCTGTGGTAGGAGTGTAGTTTTCTTTGTCCTGCATAGTTCCCAGCTGTTCCATTGCCATCATTACCTCTTTCACTTGCTGCATTTTGAAAGGGGAAGCTGAGTGATGTATCGCTCTGTCTGTAGGTGGAAATCCTGTGTTTTTAGTTTCCAGAGGACTCAAATTGCTTTTTATTATTTCTGCCACTGTTGGAGCCTTCCTGGGAGCTACTTCTCTGTCTGCTGCCAGTTTCCAGCCTGCAGCGAGCAAGGCCCATTCTGGAAACCATAGGACCTCTTGCCCAGTCTGTGCCACGTCATGGTGAGATTGTCCTTGCTTTCATTTTACCATGGTATCCTTCATAGAAAAAGCCCAAGGAACCATATGCTGTGTGTGGTGTTCCACCTGCCGCTGGAGAAAATCCTCTTCATTAAGCAGATGTAATAGACAGGCATGCCTCGTGCTTTGTTGAACTGGCATCAGTGTCTCCACTGTCTCTGAAGCAGCTTGAGCTGCTGTTTCAGCTGATAACGTGTTGTCATTTACTTTATCAGTAGGCAGAAGTTCCTTCTTTGTATTCCACATATTTCTATCTTCTGGAAATACGTACCTATTCAGACTCCAGAAGATCCCTAGAACTCATAAACTGTATGGCTGTAATTACAGAGCACTGGACTTGAACCTCCACCACCTCCATCCTCCTTCTCGTTGTGGTCAGCCATCCTGCCAACCAGAAAGTGCAACAGCACATCCTACCCAAGAGTAGGGTAATTTTTATTGAAAGATGGATTTCATTGCAACAAATCATTATGTTACATCAAATCAAATAGACATTTTCCCATACTGGCATAAAGGTACATTCAACAAATTTATTTTTGACAACAATTCTTACAATGTATTTATATTGGTAAACATACAGAAACCATAACTTAAATATTTTCACCCCATACACAATTTTCCTAAATAAGTTTGTAACTTAGTCATAATGCATTCTAATTAGTATCCTTTCCTAACCCTTACCTCTACCTTAAGCCTATAAATGAAAAACTAAAGAAATCTAAGGAACCCACTTATCACAGTTTGCCCACAAGTATCTTACTCTTTCCTAGGGGAAGCGATTCACGTCTTTTTGCATAACCTCTTGTAGAGCCTTTTGCACATTACTATTTTTATAGGAGACACCGTGCCCTGCTGAATAACCCACACACACCTGGCTTGCCAGATGAAGTAATGAAGTACAGCAAACATTATGTACAAGTTCAAGTTTAAGTTTATTAGTATCAAAAAGGTGTAACATTTACACAATTTATAACATTCCTTATCTAGCAAGATAAATTCTATTACACACTTCAAACTTCACTCTGTATCTTTACAATTTACCAAATATTGCACATACACCAAGCCTTTTAGATATTTAAATATTGGTCAATGATAAAAATTTAGCAATGCCAAATATTTACTTTGTTTTATCTCTTTTTAAAAAGTTCAAATATTTTTCATCAGTATCTAGGAATTTTGTTGGCCAAAACAGTGGTGTCACCCGTTTACTCCTCTCTTTCTCCCAATAATCACATTTACAAATAGCATGTAACATTCTTGGATATACCTTGTTTACACATTTACAATTATACACATTCTTCTTTCTAAAACCTTGATTAATATACAACATATCCACACCTAACAGATCCAATCTGAATTTACACAGTCGGTTTCTATGACAGCTATTTTCACAGATCACAAAGTACACAGCATCAGAGTTATATTTTCCCCACTTCCCAGTTGGGGAAGGGGCATAAAATAAACCAGCATAATAAAGAGACATAAATAGTGGTTTGTCCCAATCCTTGGCTACCAAGGACCAAAAGGTTTTGACATAAACACAGTCTAAGAACAAGTGCTCTTGTGTCTCCAACACCTGCACACAAGTATTTCCGGGACAGTACCTATCAGACAGTTGCTTATGCTTGTTATTGTTCCTTACGCCAAGTCTACCATAATTTCCTAACCAACCATATCCCGCACATAGGGAGGTAATCTTGGGTTTGAAAGTTGTCTAATTATCTCATCTAACCTGTTGGCAGGACATAGGAGAAAAGAGATCTCTTCACTTCTCTCAGCACATAAAATGGCTCTATAAATGTTCTCCCTGTCCTAAGTTTGAAACTGGGTTGCAGAGATTCCCCATTTTACAACATTAATAATTAACTCCAACCTATACCCAGGACATGAGGATAATCTATTCATAAGCCTTGGTTTCCCCTGCACTCATGGGGAAATGCAGGGGGTTAACCATAACATCACTAAAGGCCTCCACAGTTTAATTCCTGGTTTCATGTGAACCCAATATTATAACAAGCAAACAGACTGCAACAAAAAGCAACCAGGTTTACCATGTTCACCCCCGAATGCTATCATATATGTTTTTCCTTTTTATGGGTTTAAACTGTTTCCTGAAGGCCTGGCAAAAAAACTTTCATAATCCTGTAATTATTTCTGGGGTGGGGGGGTGAAAGATGGAGTGTAACATGTACAAGAAAAATAAGCATTACTAGTGATTGCATTAGAATCACCCTCTTTTCTTGGCTATCTGTTGTCCCTTCCAACCAGTCACTAACCTATTCGCCCTCGCTAGGCCTTTCTCCCAATTAGCCAAAACCATTTCACCTGGACCAAAATCTACTCCTAGAATACTAACCAGTTCCCTTGAAATAAAAATACCCCAAATCTGTTTGCTGTGGGCTAGGGGTATTACCTAATATATCTTAACATGTATACTTTGAGTTGTCTTTTATGAGATAAGAAGGTTATCTCATGCTGGTTTGGGTGAGAGGACCCCGAAGCAAAGCATTTGTTAAGATTTTTCTAATCGACTCTCCCCTCTGTGTGTGAAGAGTTGGTGCCTGCCGTGGCTTGCCTGTGTTTTGTCATGTTGACCAGGGGTTGGGGAGGTGCGGATTACAAAGACTGGGAACCTGTGTGCTTGATCTGCAGTCAAAACTGGGAGAAAGGTAGATTTCACTTATTTAAATTAGCAGCTGTGTGTCAAAAAGAAAGGAATTAAAGAAAAGCAGTCCAGTCAGACTACCAATAAATACAGAACTGTCATTTTTCATTTCTGAGTACAGCACTGACGGTGACGAAAAACAGCAGTTCTGTGTTAATTGGTGGCCTGACTGGACTGCTTTTCTTTAATTCCTTTCTTTATGACACACAGCTGTTAATTTAAATAAGTGCCACCTACCTTTCTCCTGGTTTTGACTGCTGATTACTTTTGACACTTGCTCACTTGCAGAACAGGAGTTTTGCCCCTGAAATGCATTGCTGTGACAGCTGATCTGCCGCAACTTCTCTGACAGGAAGAAATACACTGACCAGTGTGAGTGGCTCTGGTTGGAATTAGCTGTCCTGAACAGTGTGAGGCAGCAACTGTACAGTAAATGCTGCTCTCTGATTGGTGGAGGCAGTTCCATCGCATTATAATGTCACCTCTGTGCTCTTGCTAGCATTTATTTTAGACCTTGACATATCCAAAATTCTTTCAAAGTTTTATACAGGGAAGCCTCACATGTATCTTTAGCTAGTGTTAAAATAACATCATCAGTATATGCCAGGACTTTGATTGGGGTTACCCCTGGGGCTGGAGAAAGCCCTCTAATCTTGCCTTCAAACACTATTTTTCGAATAAGAATGTCTTTACCAAAGGTGTCTAGAAGCGGGCTGAGGGGACAACCCTGTCAAACCCCTCTTTTAACTCTTGTCCACTTCCATGCCAGCCATTTACATTAGGAATAAGCACAGCATTATGGTACATATGTTAATCCAGTCTACAGACATTTGCTGGATCGCAAAGGCCTCCAAAGTGGCAATCAAAAACTCATGTGCCAACCTGTTGAAGGCCTTTTTTTATCCAGGCCCAACACATACCCCTGTATCTCTTCTTTCCCTCCCTTATGGAAGATCTCCCTTAATACAATGAAGTTGTCATGCTGCCTTCTGTCTGGGATGGCGCAAGCCTGAGGGGAACTTATCAAATAGCTAGACAGTTTTGACAGTTTAGTTAGAAGAATGTTACTTAATATCTTGAAATCGATCTAAGAGGCTTAATGGTCTCCAGATCTCGATTTCTTCTTTTGCACCTTTTTTGTACAATAGGACTAGTACTGCTTCATTCATTGAAGAAGCAAACTTCAAGGTTTAATTATATAATTAAATAATATCACCACCGTTGGGGCAAGTTCCTTACTAAAATTTTTATAAAGACCTGCTCCTGTGCCATCCAACCATGGGGCCTACCTCACTCAAGGTTCTATCCCTTTTTAACTCTTAGGAATCTAACTCTGTCACTTGAGAGAGGTTGAGTGGTTCAAAGCTACCCAGGGCCCCTGATATTTGTGGTCTGGTCCCAAACAGAGATTCCACATACTGCCCCAACACCCTTAAAATGCCTGCTGGAGTGGAAACTGTTTGCCCTGAATGTGTCCTAAGCTCACATATTACTCTGCTTTCTACCACAGATTTATATTCTTTAACACGGTCCAATTACCCTTTTTATGTATTCGTACTGAATCTAAGCTCTTGATTAAGAGATTTGGCTCTGTCATATTGTAAATTAACCATCTGGTTTTTTTTATTGTTCTGATTTCTGCACTATAATCAAGTCTCTTGATCTCAGTCTGTGATAGAAGGTGCTGCATCCAGCTCCTTAGTTGTAGGTATCGAATATAGTCCCCATTTGCTATATACTTGGCACTATTCAGGAATAATGACTGCCATGAACTTTTTGTGTCCTCCCACCATTCAGACAGTTCTTCATAACATTCTAGGACAGACAGCCTATGGTAGCTGTCCATTCCTTTCTGCATGCTTTCTGCATAAAATGTTCCTCCAATAGGCATTCATTGAGCCTCCAACTGTTTTTTTTTTACACCTAGGAGAGCTCTCTCTCAAGTGTAGAGATGGGAAAGCCAGGAATTTTTCACCTATAGCCAAGCCAAAGACGAGCCAGTGGTCTGGCCTAGCTCTGCAAACCAAAAAACAAGCCAAGCCCTGGCTACTGTAGGCTGTTCTCCACCTAGTAGTTGAACTTTTCAAACACTACACTAACTATTAATGCCAGGAAACATGCTTATGTTGACCATAAGTGGCTCAGCTTGACTTTGGCTGTCAATTGCTTATAGAAGTTGAGTTCAGCTGAGCCAGGCACTGACTTCAAGCCAGGCTCGAGCCTGCACTGGCTTGCCCACCTCTACCAAAGTGACCTGTACTGTAATAGCAGCATGACTGGAGAATTCACAAGCCTGCTTCATCACATTCAGTATTGAAAGAACAGGAGAAACAAAAGTATAATTAATACATGTAGACAGGGGGCCCCTAAAATATGTGTGCCCTCCTGTGGGAAATTTACTTCTACATGCATCTACCAGCCCTGCTGTGCTAACAATATTCTGCAAAGCAAGATAATTAACAAAATAATTTGTCTGTCCTCAGACCTCTATCAGAGCGCTTCAAACCACAATTAAAATCATCAGCCTAAATAAGCAGGTGTGAGGTGCGAAGGAAAGGTTATATCTCCTTGAAGAGAGAAACACTTTGTGCCTTGGTCTGGGGTGCTGTCCCAGGGCTCCCGCTGGACTGAGTGGGCCTCATCATAAGATTCCATTTCCCCATAGACAGTTGTAGAGGGTGCCCATTTGGTTCATGCTTGCAGTACTTTTGGGACAGCCCTTGATCCTCCCATAATGTATCATCTTGTAATGCCCTATAAAGCATACACATTTACTGCCCTCCTGGGTCAGGAGGAGGATTCCTACAGGAGATAGTGGACTTCATCACCAATCAATTGTTGGAGTCCCCCAGGTGTTTAATCCTGGGGGACTTCAATGCTTAGGTCAACAATGAATCCTCACAGTTCAGTTATGACCTTCCTCCAATTGATGTCTTCACTGGGCCTGGCAGAAGCAGTTGCTTCTGTGACCCATCGGCATGGCCACACACTCGATTTGGTGTTACAGCTGGGTCTTGGGGTTGATAACCTCAAGACTGATGGTGTCTCTTAGACCAATCATTGCACAGTGGGGTTCATGGTTGGGGACCCCTCCCTATAGTCCTTCCCCTGTGGAGATGGTCAGCTACCACCCTTTAAGGGGTTTGCACCAAGAAGGACTTCTGATGCTGGCTGACCTATCTAGAGCTGAGGTAGCTTGTGCGTTTGGCACTGGTGAGGCAGTTGCCACTTATAATACGGTGGTGGCCAAGGCACTGAATGCCATCGCACCAGTCCGTATACAACCCAGATCCTCTCACTTGAGATCTCTCTGGTTTGATGGAGATCTCACGGTGATGAAGATAAATGGTCAGAAATTGGAGTGTAACTGGCTGAAGACCCTACTGGAGGCCGACAGATTGGTCCTGCATGCTCACTATGGTGGGTAGAAGGAGGCACTCTCCCATAAGAAGGCAGAATTCCTGTCCAGGGAGGAACAGACTTTCTCAGCTTTTTCAGACTGTGGATAGGCTTCTCCAGCCTACCTGTCTACAGCTGAAGAAGACTTTTCCATCCACTTTGTGTGAAGAGTTTGCTCTGTTCTCTCTGACAGAGTGTCATCTATCCAGTCAGGGATTCTATTAGGGAGGCCTTTGCCTCTCAGTGGTCAGAGTAGTAGGAACAGAGGCACTCTGCCTGTCTGGGAGGAGTTTAGGCCAGTGGAGATGTCTGAGGTGACTAAGATGATCTTAGAGCTGAAGCACAAATTTTGCCCCGACACATTTCTTAATGGGGTGCACCGAGGCTATTGGCCCGGTGTTCACCAGGATTGGCAGGTGCTTGATGGTGGATAGGGTATTCCTAGTGGCTTTGAAAGAAGTACTGGTGAGACCCCTTCTTGAGAAGTCTTCCCTCAATCCAGATGTCCTGGCAAATTGCCATCATATCTCCAATCTGCCTTTTTTGAGCAAAGTTGTGGAGAAATTAGTGTCACAACAGCTCAAGGATCGCCTTATGTCCTTTGACATTTATGAGTCATTTCAGTCAGGTTTCCAGGCCAGACACAGTACAGAAACAAATCCAGTAAGTGTGCAATATGATCTGCTCAGGGCTAGAGGTACAGGAAACAGGTCAGTTCTTGTGCTCCTCAGTCTCTCATCAGCATATGACACCATGGACCATGTTGTGCTTCTTGATTGACTCTCTGAGTTTTGTGGACTCGCCAGGATTGTCATCAGATGGTTTGATTCCTATCTCTCCGATAGGGGGCAGTGGGTAGTGATGGGGAATTTCTCCTCCTCTCCAATGCCTCTGTCATGTAGAGTTCCACAGGGCTTGGTCTTGTCATCAATGCTATTCACAGTGCACATGCTGCCCCTTGGTGAGATCATTCAACAATACAGCATGGTGTTTCACTGCTATGCTGATGACACCCAGCGTAATTTGTTGTTTGTGCCAGGAACATCTGATGATGTCAACATGCTTAACCTCTGTCCAGCTAAAATCAGTGACTAGATGGTTTCCAGCTGGTTGAGGCTAAACCAGGATAAGACAGAGGTGCTAGTAAAAGAGCCAGGTCAGGGGCATGAGGGTTACAACCTGGAGCATACACAGGTCTTTTCCTGAGGTCTGTTCCACCGGTTGCTTCCACGAGGGTGTGTAATCTAGGTGTGATCCTGGACGGCAGACTGATCTTTGAAGATCAGGTGTCGTGAGTGTTTTTTACTACTTGCAGAACATCACCAGGATCAAGCCCCTCATTCCACCTGAGGATCTTCAGACTGGTACATGCCTTTGTTAACTCTAGGCTCGACTACAGTAATGCTCTTTACTTTGGGTTCATGGGAGGGACCCTTCACAGGTTGCAGCTGGTGCAGAATGCAGTGGCCCAGTTGCTGATATGCCTATCCAGGTCCTGTCATGTGACCCCACTCCTGTGTGCTCTGCACTGGTTGCTGGTCAAGTGGAGGATCCTTTTCAACGTTGGCTTGCTCACCTATAAGGCCCTATATGGGCTGTGTCCTGGCTACCTGTCGGAGCTCCTGACACCTATGACCTCTGCTTGATCCCTCCAATCCTCTTTGAGGGGCCTCCTGGACATTACCAGGGTTCAGCTCAAGACATCAGATGAGCAAGCTTTTAATGTGTCTTGGTCAACCCTGTGGAATGCGCTTCCAGCTGCAGGCCAGAAGGCCCCTTTGATCTGTTTTTTCAAGCAGAGGCTAAAGGCCCACCTCTTCAGTCTGGCCTTCACAAAGTAATCAGTACAATACAGAGAATGTTATTATTTGAAGTCTGATTTTAACTATCTGTTATTTCTGGATCTCAGTTAATCATTTTATTTGTAATACTTGGTTAGGCAGCCAGAGCCTCTGGGATTTGGTGCCATAAAAATAAAATTTGCCTTGCATATGTGGCTATTAGCTGGAACCTCTCATTCCAGAAATTAATATCCAGCATCAGTGCTCTGCCCAGGTGAATATCTACTAACCTAGACACTTTTAACCTCGAATTAGAAAAAAGAATGCCCACCTCATCACAGGTGTCTTCCCCTGTAGACCAGAATGAGACCCTTTTGGTCCCAGCTTGGGATGCCTGTTGTTAGGTTTGGTTTTAAGCCTTGTGTCTTGTAGACAATAAATGTCACTACCACTTCCCTGCAGTGTATAAAGTGCCCCAATTCATTTCCTATCACCTTTAATGCTGTTAACGTTAATTGTAGTAACCTTGAGGGAATGCATAATAGGACTTATGAGTAGAACATGTATCACCGCAGGCCCAACTCAAGGGTTTAGAGAGTTTCGTCAGTCTACTGCACTTTGCTATTGAATTCTCACCCTCTCTTTCTTTTGTATCTGTGGTAGTGGAGGCTATAGAGGCAGTGTTTGACTCCTCTTTGCCAGATTCCCCCTCCTGGCTCAGCAGATAATGCAGCATATTTGTTTCCCTTTTTCCAAGCAGGGGTTCCTTGCTCTTCTCCCTCCTTTTACCTTCTGCTCTGAGGGGCACCAGGGATTTCCCCATTCTGGACCACTTTTTCTGCACCACCCTTTTAAAAGGCATATCCTAGCTGGGTGGGGAGGGGAGCATTTCCTTAATAGTAGCGTCTTCTGGTCTGGTGGGATCAACCTGGAGCATATTTTCTGCTACAGCTGTACTGTCTACCACTACTGAGGTATCTACCACCATTTGTTCTTCACTCTCATGTACAACAATAGACTGAGGTTCATGCCCTTCCAGATCCTGAGAGACATTGTCTACCACTAGAGTTTCTCTGGCTGTTCTCAAGCTTTGCTCCACTACACTTAGCCTACATCTGTTGTGAGCTATTAATGAGGCCTTTAAAGCAATACCTGGGTTGCCAAGTATGAAATAAGGACCCTCTGTCTTTACCGAGAAAGATGCTGTCAGGGAGGTGAACTGGACCATTGTTAGAGGAAAACAGCTTGACTCTGATTCTCCACCCTCCTTCCCATATTTGCTCACTATGAAGTATAGGGGAGGGCCTACCCAACACCTTGCACCTCTGCCTGAACCAAAAAAGAATGTCCCCCACGTTAACCACCTCATTCTTGAACATGACAGTAGTGATTTTAACTGAGGGTTTCGTAAGAGGACCCACCAAGAAGGGGATCCAAACTGGAGTATTCTTCGGCCCTTGATACTGTGACCAAAACCTGTCTAAGCTTGAAACATTTCTGAAACTGACATCATAGTTAGAACTACCAATATGAATTTGCACAAACACTAAAGTTGAAAAGTTTCATATATCCTTCCAACAATAATTTTGCCACATACATTCTGTCTGGTTGAGACTCCACCCCCCCTTTATAAATTAGTCGAACCATGTTCCTCCTCGGAGCAGGCTCACCCTTGTTTTGAAAAAGGTCCAAAAGTTTGAACATTGGATCCATCTTAGTCTCACAGTCAGGATCCCCCAAAACTTCCTCAGTAAGACCCAACCTGATAGGCTCCTCTCTTGATTTTACTAGGTTATGGGTCTCAGGAGGTGAAGCAGAGAGAGAGAGAGAGTGAGAGAGAGAAGAGAGAGAGAGAGAGAGACAGAGTTTCACCTTTCTGTCCTGTTTTGGCCCAGCTCAGGGATTGTATCACCTTCTGTATTCACTGCATCTGTGGTACCCTGGGGCAAGTTGGAGCTCAAAATAGTCACACTAGCTGTGGCCACCTTTTTGAATTGTACTTTCCTCTCTCATTGTATTTTTATATTGGCGAACTGCAACACCCATTGGGTCTGGGACCCACTAACCATCTGCACCTTGAATCCTGCCAGCATCCTCCAGGGCATGGATTGGGGACCAATTTCCAGTACCGATCTCAGTGTTTCTAGGAGGAGAACCTTCTTTGGCTAGCTCTGCGGCAGGGGTAGCCTGTCTGGAAGCACTCCAGGCCAGATAGCCTGCCAGTTTATGTCTTAGAAAACTTGTCTCCGAGTTTTAACAAGCTCATTTGGGTGCAGCATTTCTCTTGTATTATCTGTATTTCCTGATGGTTTTTGACAGTGCAAAATGGAAATGGGGCCACCGTGGTCTGAGCCTGTTTTCACTTTCTCAGCCTGTGCTGTCTGTGGAGTTACCTGTGGCTCTAGGCCCACGACCGTGTGCCCATTTTTACTGCCAGCTCCACTCTGAACTCCCTCTGCCTTGGCGCTCTGTGGGAAAGGTCCATTGGTAACACAGCATCGTCTGGACCCGTGGTATCCTTTGATGATACTGTGTCAGCTTGTGGATGACTCACCATGACAGACTATGAGTCACGCTTGACAGGAGAAGCATTATCCCAGAGTTTACTTTATTCAGCCTGCAGCTCCTGCTTTTACTGTTGGTATCTTTGTTTTTCATTACTTAACTGAAGCAACAGCTGGTTCTCAGTGCTGTCACTGCTAGCAGACACACTATACTCTGAGTTCAAGTCCTAAACCAAATTCTTTGCATTAGCCTCCTTGGTTTGAACACAGTCCTCCCTTAAATCCTCTGTTGACAGAAAAATATCCACACTCACATTGTCTTCTTGAAATTCATTTACCATGATTGAGGTTTTTACTACCTTTTGGGTTTTGAGAGCAGGAGGGGAGGCCTGCTCCCTATCTCCTCAGTGTCCATCCTCTCCTTCATCACCTCTGCAGTGGCTATATTGGAAAGATGGACAAGGGTCCCTCTACTGATGAGTAGGGGAATTTTTATTAGAAGAAAAAATACAACATGAAAACACTACAAAGAAAAACATAGTGTTATACATCACACTGCAAGTACATGAAAATCAGTAATAACAAACTCTGGTCAGAGCCAATATGGCTATGGCGAGCTTTTGGGATGCTTTTACCCATTATTTCTAATGATTTGCACAATGTAGATCTGCTGAAATGCAATTTCAATGTGGTCTTCCTTTTACCCATGTTTACAATGTGTTTTCCTAGAATATGCCTGCTGATTACTATATATCTAGCCTGGATAGTTCACAGAAGAAATGTGGAGCACTGGCAGTAGGATGCTGAAATGTGTCATACAAAGGCATGAGCTGTGTGTGGGTGATAATGCCCAGTAGCCATACACCTCAGGCGCTCGCATGTGGATCCATCATCCCAGTGCCATTGCACTGCTCAGTGCCGGTGATTGCCAATGCTGTACCCACTCACACAGGTCCTTGAACAGGCATGTCACAGCTGACCTCCCATTCGTTTGTACAATCAGGGAACCGCAGATGCACTATCCATTGCCTGGAGCATACACTTCAAATGGCATTGCAAGATACTGCACCCCATGACACCCAGGATACCTCAGCAGTCCAGATGGTGGCATATTACACAAGAGAATGGGGGAGTGTGTGGGCTGGCAGTGGTGTATGAAAACAGGAAGATACAGCATCAATAAGTCATGCATTGAAGGTATGTCAATTACCTGTTACATTTTGCCAGGGACATACACATGGCTGCATACACTGGTGGGTCTGCATCTTGCATAGTGCCCCAATGCATGGTATAGCCACTTGGGTCATTCTGGAGTGCAGATCCCTGGCCCAGGTCCAGTGCATTCAGCAGCTGGCCATGGCAGTGTGAAGGGCAGTTCCAGTCTCCTCATCAGGTCGGATATGGGGGAGCGGTAGTGTCTCTGTACTGGGGTGGTGGGTGGAGGTCCTCTATGATATTGATATGTACCGTGGTTCCCTTTGGTGCAGTTTGGTCTGGGGGGCACTACACTATGGAGCTCTTTATGGGTGGAGTTGGATTGATCATGGATGGGAGTTGGTACCTCTAGTCCACCAGGGCTGCCAGGCTGCTGTGCACCTGGGTTCACTTCCACAGCCCATCTGTGGGTGGCTGGCCAGGTTAGGCCAGCTATTCATGGCCTAACTGTGAGCTGTGCTGCTCTGGACTGTGAGGGGTGCATTACCACTGACTATGTCACTGCACAGCATATGAATGGAAATGCCCCCTTGACTTGTGTGGCATACCATTTGTGTGTGCCCTGGTCTATTTTCTTGCAGCCAGTGCATCCCACACGATTGAATATCATGTGGTGGCGCATTGCTGGTGTTGCTCGGCACATTTCCCTTTTCTGCCAGGATGCACCGTGAATCTCTCTTTTGAATATGAGGGCCCTGGACTAGGTTACCCTAAATAAAAGCATTAGAAAAATGGTAAATCATGACCCCACTGAAAACAAGATATTGCATAAATCTGAGACAGCTTGAGTAAATACAGTGCAAACATGTGCAAATGAAGATCCCTATGACAATGAGATGAATCATCTCCTCTGCGCTATCCAGAATACAAAATATAGGATAAGAAATATTTAAAGGAAATCTACTCTAAACTGAGCTTCACTGTGTTCACTGACATAAACAAACATGTTTTTTATCATTTTGTAGCATATTAGAATGCAGTATTTATTTTGAATGTTGACGCCATGAGGATGGTGTGTACAGAGTGTGAGTGTGTGTGTGTGTGTGTGTGTGTGTGTGTGTGTGTGTGTTTTTGCTGTAGCTCAATATATTTTTTTCCCCAAAAAGCATAGTAAAAATGTCTGCTGATTGCTATATATTTAGTCTGAGTAGTTCACTGAAGATCTGGCATATATCTGAGACAGTGTCTATCAGATAGTGTTTTAAGAGGTTAAAAAAACTGTGTAACTCTTTATAGATTTCCTGGGAAAATGTGACATTTATGAGGTATGAATCTTTCATGAAAGACAATACAAACCTAACTGAAACTACAGTAGTAGCAAGAACATTTTTAAATGCTAAGTATTTAAATGTGCAAGTTGTTGCATTCCACACAGGGTAAACAAATTTCTAGTTTAATAGGCAACCACTGTTTAACAAGCTGTTTCAGTTTCCTAATGGCCATCTGATAAGCAGCTTGGAGTTATGTCTCCTACATTCTAAACAGGAATAGGGGAGTATTTTATTTCAGTTGGCATAATGATTTGTAGATGTGGAAGGATACATTCAAAAGTCCAAAAACTGTGTACCATGATACTCCATTTTCCAGCTGCAAGTAGCAAGATGGCTGTAGGCTCTGCCCACAAACTGAAAAAACAAAATACAAAAGGAAACACTGGCATGAAACACAATAAATCCCCCCCCCCAAACATGCTACTTCACTTCACCCAAAACAAAAACTAGTAAATGAAAGGGTAATTTCTCCACAGTTTATGCAATGTTGAGGTGAAACACTGTTTTCTTCTAAAGTAAATAGTTTCTTAAGTTCAGTGGTAACATTAATAGCCACCTCCTCTTTGGTGATGAACCTTTGTTGTAACACCCAAGCACAGCGAGACTGCCACACGTATTATCTAAGAATGGCACTTATTACTTGTAAAGTAGAAAAATCTAATTTTACCCATAGTGCCGAGTATATACCAAGCACCAACTCCATATGGGTAAATTGCAACATCAGTGGTTCCTTCCACATTTTTTGCTAAATAGGACCAAAAGTCAATCACATAGATATTCAAAATAAAGTTGATCCCGTGTTTCTAAAACCTGAGCACAATAGGGTCTGGGACAATAGTGTTCAACTTTTGACTTGTGTTTGTAGGAGTCATGAACTCCAGCTCTACCATACACAGTAAGCTAGTGAGTATTTCAAACAAAATGGGGCAGCCTTTTGTTAGTTAAGAAGGCAAACACCAAAATGTGTTGCAACACAGTACAACTAGGTATGTCCACTGCACCCAGAAAACTGGAGGCCTGTACTTCAGCATACAGCTGTTTCTATCCAATTGTCAAGAAGAGATGGGCGAAGTGGCCTCAATTAGCTCCGCGAAGTGATTCGTGGAGTGAAGGTGAATTCGCAGAGTGCTCCGCAACATGAAGTGGAGTACTTCGCATTATAATGGGTAACGTGAAGTCCATTGGAATGAATGACTTCACGTTACTCCATCTTCCCAAACCATTTTTTTGAAAGATGCTACCCTCTTGGACTTTGTAATCCACCAATTCTTAAGGCGAAGTACATTGAAAACAATATACTTCTCCTTGCTGCACCTTGTTTTTAGGCTCCAAAGGTGAATTTTGCAGTGATTCATGGGATTTCAGGTCACATGGGCTCTATATTGTTCTGCACATCCTCAGTTTGGGGTAGTGTGTGTAGGAAGCTGTAGGAGACAATGTGCTTTGAGAGCTCTCTGTGATTCAAACCTTCTAAAAGCTGTTAAAAAGCCTTTTTTTTTTTTTGGCTGAAACTTTAGTTCATCGATTATAGTAAAGCCTCCTGTGTTCATATCATTGAGCGTTTATTGTTTGTGTGTGAATTTTGAATGTTAATTTTTTTTTTTTATTTAGTTGTTTAACCAGGTATAGCACACTAAGCTGAAAGCTTTTTTACAGGAGCAACCTGGGAGCACAAGGAGGTTAAGTGACTTGCTCAGGGTCACACAGTATGCAAGTGGAAGCTGTGGGATTCAAACCCAGGTCTGGTCTGCTGGATGTTACCATATTTGCAGCTCAGAGCCTTAGACCACTGCGCTATACTGCCTCCCAATGTACAACATTCAGTCTGTGTACTGATAGACAATGGAAGTGTGCTTTGGGGGAGGGGCGTATCTGTGGTGTAAACATAGAAACATAGAATTTAACGGCAGATATGGACCGCTTGGCCCACCCAGTCTGCCCATTTCTCTACCTAATGGATAAGCTGCAGATCCTAGTTAACCAGCAGCCTACTTCTTTCTACCCCCAACCCCTAGAATTGCCTTATGACTGTCCCATGCATGCTTGAACTCCACCACTGTTTTTGACTCCATAACCTCCTCTGGAAGGCCATTCCACAACCCTCTATGTGAAAAAATACTTCCTTACATTACCTCTGAACCGCCCCCCAATCTTCAAATTGTGCCTCCTTGTTCTTGCACACTTCTTTTTTTGAAAGATGCTACCCTCTTGGACTTTGTTGATTCCCTTGAGGTACTTGAAAGTTTCTATCATGTCCCCCCTCTCCCTCCTTTCCTGTAGGCTATACATATTAAGCTTCTTTAGTCTCTCTTCATATGTCTTCCGGTGCAGACCCTGCACCATTTTAGTTGCCCTCCTCTGGACAGCTTCTCTCCTGTCTATGTCCTTGCGGAGATTGGTTCCCCAGAACTGCACGCGGTACTCCAGATGGGGTCTCACCAGCTGTCTGTACAGAGGCATAACAGCTTCCTGTTTTCTACTGGTGATGTCTCTCCCTATGCATCCCAGTATCCCCCCAGCCCTCCTTACTGCCCTCTCACATTGCTTGCCCACCTTTGGGTCATCTGATATGACTACCCCCAGGTCCCTTTCCATTTTTGTTGTTGTTAGTATCTCACCCCCCATTGTGTACTCCTCCACTGAGTTTTTGTTTGCCAGGTACATTACCTTGCACTTCTTAGCATTGAATCTAAGCTGCCATACATTTGACCATTCCTCTAACCTTGCCAAGTCCCTTCTCATCCTTTCCACCCCATCTTGTGCATCAACTCTATTACAGATATTTGTGCCATCTGCAAAGAGACATACTTTTCCTTCCAGTCCCTCTGCAATGTCGTTTATAAAGATATTGAAGAGGACCGGACCTAATACTGAACCCTGCAGTACCCCACTAGTAACCCCCCTTTCTTCAGAGTGGACTCCATTTACTATTACTCTCTGTGTCCTATTCTCCAGCCAATTCTTTACCCAGGCTATCATCTTGGGTAGATTAACTTGGAAGAAAAAGACAGTGCTTTCTGTTTTGGTGATATTTTGCTTGTATAACTGTGTTAATGTACACACAGTAATATTTTCAATAATTCTTGCCATTTTTTTGCTGATTGTTGTGGTGCAGCAGTGCATAATTTTAGTTTGTTTAAAATATATGGTTATATTACTGAAGTTTTCAATTTGCTAAGCATTACTTAGTGTGTGTGTGTGAGTATGTGTGTGACGCGTGTCATCAAATCAGACACCTTTTATTGTGCCACATAATAATTTCAGTAATGTGAAGCTGCTATCTACTGCAGCTGTGTGATTTTTTTGTACTTCTTTGTGGTATCTTTACTAGTTCTAGTGACTGTTACTGCAGCAGTGCAGTACACTGCCCTCACCCCCATGGCCCACCCACCCGGCAAAGGTATCCTTTTCCAGATTTGGATTTCTGATGGTGAGCACTGGTTAGGTGTTGTGCTTTTGCATCTGCATCTCTTCAGTGTGCAACACAATCTTAATCTATTTGCATTTGTATCTCTTTAGTGCCCAATCTCCATCTGTAATTTAAGTCACAGTTGTGTCTTTGGCTTGCCTTCAGAGTACTGGACAGGTATGGTGCATAATTCTGCATGAACATTGTATCATTAATATGTGTTTTTAAATCAAGACCATCATCATAAGTCACTCATGATACAAATCTCGTTCTTCATCATCACAGTCGCAAATGCAGTCACAAATCACTATTCACGATCATGTCACGAATCACAACATTAATTTTTTTACTAGTTACTTGGAGGTATTGTAAGCCTGTTTTGTGGTATCTCTCCAGGCTTCACCATCCCACCATTGTACTCATTAATATGTGTTTTTAAGTCATGGAGTATTGTGCTACAGCTCATCGAGGAAGTGCAGCCATAGGCATTCACATTCCCAGTACAGTTCCATATTAGTTATCTCACACCGTCGACACCAAAGCACGTTCTTCATCATCATGGTCACAAATGCAGTCACAAAACATAATTCACAATCATGTCATGAACCACAACACTAATTTTTTTGACTAGTTACTTTGATTTATTAAGCATGTTTTGTAGTATCTCTCCAGGCTTCACCAACCCACCACTGTACTCATTAATGAGCCTTTTTAGGTCAGGGAGTTTGTCCTACAGCTCATCGGGGAAGTACAGCCATAGGCCTTCATGTTCCTTCCTGTAAAGCATGTGAGTTACAGTACTGTAAGTAGTGATGGGCGAAGTGGCCCCAATTTGGTCTGTGAATTGATTCACTGAGTAATACGGAATCCGCGGAGAACTCCACAATGTGAAGCCAGTGCCAGCTTCATAATAAGGAATGCAAAGTCCATTGAAACCAATGACTTTGCATTATTCTGCCTTCCCCAAACCACTTCTCCACCAATTTTAAGGTGAAGTACATTGAAATCAATGTAATTCGCCTCACTTCCCCCTGTAATTGAGCTCCAAATGAAATTCTGCAGTTATTCATGGGATTGCAGATCAAATGGTCTCTAGATTGTTCCGCACAGCCTCAGTTCTGGTTTGGGTAGTGTTTGTGCAGTGGTAGCTGGAGGCAGTTTGCTCTCAGAGCTCTGTGATTCAGAACTTCTAAAAGCTGTTTAAAATGCCTTTTTGAGTTATATTTTTTGCTCAAAATTGAGTACATCGATTGTAGGAAACTCTTCTGTGCTCATATCTTTGAGTGTTTATTGTTGTGTGTGGATTTTGAATGATAATTTAGAACAGTCAGTCTGTGTACTGTGAAGTGTGCTTTGGGGGAAGGGCGTATTTGTGGTGTAGGTAGATTAACTGGGAGAAAAAGGCAGTCTTTCTGTTTTGGTTATTTTTTTGTATAACTGTGCTAATGTACACACAGTAATATTTTCAGTAATTCTTGACACTTTTTTGCTGACTGTTCTGGTGCAGCAGTGAATAATATCAGTTTGTTTAAAACATTTGGTTATATTACTAAAGGTTTTCAATTTACTATGCATTACTTGTAGTGTGTGTGAGTGTGTGTGCGATGCATGTCATTAAATCAGACACCTTTTATTGTGTTACAGAGTAATTGTAGCAGTGTGAACCTGCTATCCACTGCACCTGCATGAATTTTTTATACTGCTTTGCGGTATCTTTACTGGTAGTGGATTGTTACTGCCGTGCACTAATCCACCAACTGGCAAAATGTATTCCTTTCCAGATTTGGATTTGTGACTTGTGAGCACTGGTTAGGTGTTGTTGTGCCTTTTTGTATGCATCCCTTGAGTGTGCAGTGCAATCTTAATCTGTCTGTGCATTTGCATGGCACCATTAATTCTGGGAGACTGCATTTCTTGTTACGCTGTCATTTCACTTCATCAGCACTGGGGAATTTTCTGGACACAAGACAGTAGCATTTTGGGGATGCACATTAATTCTGGTGACTCTGTGTGTAACCTGACCACTGTACACATGGCTGAGTACGCCATTAATTCTGGGAGACTTTGCATTACTTGTTACACTCTCATTTCATTTCATCAGCACTGGGGAGTTTTCTGGACACATGACAATAGCACTTTGGGGATACGTATTCATTCTGGTGACTGTGTGGGTGGGATGCTGCCAGTATTGTTGTCACTCCACTTTATTTCGCGTTTAGGGTGGAATGACAACGCGAAGTAATAATAACAAGGCGAAGTGAGCCTTTCCTGTGGGGCACTCCGCATAGCAAATTGCCAACGTGAAGTGGCCACTTCGTGTTCACTTCAACAGTGGATTTTAAATTGGCTGCATATCTATTCTCAAGAGCCTGGTTAATCCCAAGTTCCAAGATTTAATTTTAAACATGGTGTTGAGCATATATGCCTGACAAAAAACAGGTCTCCGAATAACCCTCAAGCAGTTAATACGCCATTCAGGCAAATAAGGATGGGGCCAATCCATAACTCCAGCAGTCCAAGCCTTGTTATTAAGCCTCAATGTTACACTTCTATTTGATGTAATAAAAATACTATAATAAACTGCAATGGGGTTAACAATACTCACTCCACCTACTGACTTTGGCAAATATGTGATGTTACACTTAATTGGATTCAAACAACTCCCCCAAAAAGCCTGAAAGAAAATACTAAGCAGCCTGGCCTTCAGTGCTCTAGGCAAAGGAAAAACCTTACTAATAATATAAAAAAATCAGAGTAATCAAGTTTTTTTTTGTATTATTTCTTTGTTCTCCTGTCACACTGCCACATTAGCCGCTCCTTCGGGTATGCCAAGGACTTTTCCCAACCCATCATGTCCCTTGAGCCACCACTCTCAGATGGCAGCTGCCCCAGGTAACCTGACGTAACCCTTCACTGAGTGGGTCCCTCTCCTCCAAGGGGGAAGGCACCAGCCTGGGCAAGGTAGACCAGAGTAACATCTTGTCCCCTAGGTGCTGCTGAGGCAGATGGCTGCAGGGGCATTGATGACCTCAGAGAGCTGGGCAGCCATCATCCAGCATAACATGGAGCATTTTTTCACTTTCTGGTATGCTTCCTTCCTATGTTGTCATGCACTACTCCTGGTATCTACCAGAGGCTGCTGCTGACCAATATCAACCCATAACCCACCCAGGAGAGGAGAGCAGTCCACTGAATGCTAGATCCTCTCCTTCCCCTGCCAGCCCCCAGTGTCCTGAGTTTATTCCTGAACCTGGGTTACCAGTGTGGGTCGAGTTAAGGCACCAGCACCTCAGCCCTCTATGCCACCAGTCTGGCAATGTAATCTAGGTTTTTGTTAAAAATACATGTTTCAACTTCGAAATCCTTTTATTTTTCCAAAAGTTCACTTTCACCAGAGTGATCTGTAGACTAGCTTCCAATTAATTTTTGCCATATTAGCAGATCCAAAGATCACACACAATATTGTAATATCCTGCTGGATGTTTGGAATACCAGCAACCACTTGAGAAGGAGAAGAGAGTGAAACTCCCAATGACACACCTTTACTGTTCTGATAATTAATTCTGGAGCCAGAGACCAAAGAATAAGCCCATAACTCTTGGTTGACAACAGTATCAGCCACTTCTGAGGAGAACATTAAAACTACATGGATTAAAAGTTATGAACCAGACGTGATAGGATTAAATGAAACATGGTTATCTCAAAACATACAGGATAAGGAACTATTAATGGATGGTTATAATCTTTTTAGATTAGATAGGGGAAAGAGGGGTGGTGGGGTTCTTTTATATATCACAGAGAAACTGGGTTTGGGAGAAGTTGTTTTTCAGGGTAATTTAGAAGGAATTGAATGTCTTCGTGTTAAATTTGAAAGATTGCAGCTCTTAATTAGTATAGTATATTCTCCTCCAAAAGTAAATACTACCAAGTTTGAATTATTGGCATCTAAATTAGCATTAGTGTCAGATGGTAAATATTTAATACTAATTGGTGATTTCAATGCTGCTTGGGGCAAGCCAAGGGGATTAAAATTGGAACAAAGTTTTGAGATACTAAATGTCAATCAAATAATAAATCAGATTAAAAGGAATAGTGGGGCTAAAAGTCAGGGGAGTATTTTGGACTTGATTTTTCTCTCTAGGAGCTTTCATGTCGAAAAATGTTTGATTTTACCTCCAAATTTGGGGATCATAATTCAGTATATTGTGCTGTAAAAGATGTAAATCAAATGATTGAGGAAGAAAAGATTACCCTAAAAAGAAACTTTAAGAACTATCACACAAATATTTTTGTTTATGATTTAAATTGTATAGAGTGGGGAAGATTAAATTTAATTCCAGATGTAAATTTGACGGTTGAAGAATTTTCAAAAACTTATTTAGAGGCCTGTAATAGGCATGCACCATTTAAAAAAATTAAAACAAAGAAAAAGCATCTTCCATGGATAAACGAATATTTGAAAAAGAAAATTTGTATCAGAGATAGAATCTGGAAAAGAGCAAATAAAACAGAAAGGGAGGAAGTCTGGGTTAATTTCAAAATTAAGCAAAATTAATGCAAAAGGTTAATTAGATCTGCAAGAAAAAACATTTTACAACATTAAAACTGAGACAACTCATGATCCTAAACAATACTGGCATATGATAAAAGAATTGGAAAACCCTTTGAGAGCCAAGTCTTGTATAAAAATGTCTAATAATAAGGATGAGCTCCTTGACTCGAAAACAGCCCAGTTGTTGAATAAATATTTTTTAACATTGCCTGATATAACCATCCCAGCTGGTTCACAAGTACAAACAGATTTAGTGAAAAAAGAAATTAATAATGAAAATTGTCCTCTTTTTTATTTAAAAAAAATCTAGGAAGTTAGGTGGGAGATCTTAAAATTAAATAAAAATAAATCATATGGTGTGGACAATATTGAAGGGACATTTATTAAAGATGCAGTTGAAGTCTTATCACCAATACTGACTGATTTATTTGATCAAAGTTGGATGGAAAATGTTTTTCCCTCTATCTGGAAAATAGCCAAAATAGTACCTATATTTAAGGGAGGGATTCAAATGACCCCTCAAACTATAGACCAATAGCAATCCTATCCATCCTCTCTAAGTTAATGGAATGAATGGTGTTTGGCCAGTTGTATAGTTACTTAGAAAAATATTCAAAATTGACTAAATACCAACATGACTTTAGGTCAGGTTATTCAGCTTGCACTGCCCTTGTGGACTTTGTTGATAAAGTGTCAGTGGCCTTGGATAGGAGAGAGTCTATGGGTGTAGTGTTTGTTGACCTGTTCAAAGCCTTTGGTTTGGTCAACCACCATTTATTGTATGAGAGGATGGAGTGGATTGGTATAGCTCCTATGTCATTATTATGGTTTAAATCATATTTGAGTTAAAGAAAACAGCAAGTAATAATAAGTGGTCAATTGTCTGAAGTAGGTAGTATACTAAGAGGTGTCCCTCAAGGTTCAATTTTGGGGCCATTATTGTTTTTGTTATATATTAATGAATTACCTACCAAAATAAATAATACACAAATCAGATTGTATGCAGATGATACAGTACTTTTAGCATCAGCCAAATCTCAAAATGAAATGATGGTTAAATTACAGATAGATTTTGATGTTCTACAGGATTGGTTTTCCAGTTCTAAATTAGTGATAAGTGATAAAAAAAACTCAGGTTATGTTTTTCAATAAAAAAAAATAAAGGTTATTAAAAAACAGATCAGAGACAGGGAAATACTAATGAGGAATGGGAAAAAATTGATAATCACAGATCAGTATAACTATTTAGGTGTAGAGATTGATTATACTTTATCTTTCTCAGCTCATATTAATAATACAATAAAGAAAATTAATAATAAGATAGAGGCATTATGTAGGTCT
Source organism: Neoceratodus forsteri (assembly GCA_016271365.2). Taxonomy (NCBI): domain Eukaryota; kingdom Metazoa; phylum Chordata; order Ceratodontiformes; family Ceratodontidae; genus Neoceratodus; species Neoceratodus forsteri. Next base: position 761,037,836 of record CM028138.1, on the reverse strand, counting down.
TCAAGGATATTAAATCTACAAACCCGGAGGTTAATTGCAAATCAATTAATAATGCCTGTATTAGAATATGGAAATATGGTGTATAATTTTGTGGGTCAGACACATTTAAATAAATTAGTCATATCATATAATCGATTGGCAAGATTTGTCCTGAACTGTAGCTATAATACTCATCTTTGCATTTTGTATAAACACCTAAACTGGGACAATTTATCAGTACGATTTAAAAAACAATATTCAGTATTTATCTATAAAATAATAAATGGGATGATTGATGGTGGAATTGCCTTCTGTCAGTAAATATTATCCATATCTTTTAAGGGATATAAAGCATAGAGGTTACACTTTTCCAAAAACTAATACAAGATATGGTACTATGACACTTGAGGCTCAGACTGCAAATATTTGGAATAATATTTCCCCTGAATTTAAGGAAAGCAACTAAACTATCCCAGTTTAAATTAGGATTGAGCACTGTATTTTATGGTGAATGTATTTGTTTTTAAAATGTGGATAAATGCGTTAGCTGTTGGTCTGATTGAAGATTTTTGTCTTGTATAATGTTAAAAATTATTTATTAGTTGTTTTATGTAGTCTGAATTTGGTCTTTTATATTGAATGTAATTTGTTCTTGACACAGGACAACTTTGAAAATAGGTCTGTGACCTAAAGTTTGCTATCCTGTATACAAATAAACATTTTTACTACTACTACTACTACTACTACTACATATCATCAGCATAGGCCAACATGGACTGTGCAGGACAAGATGGGCATAAAAATAAACTGAGAATAGATGCATTCTGCTGGATATGGATTAGCAAGGGGTCTATGCCAAAGATGTATGGCAGGGTGGCTCAAAGGGCACCCCTGTCTAACACCCTTCCCTATGCAACAAGGCTGCCCCTGCCAGCCATTCACATAAGGTTGAATAATGGCTTTATAATACAAAGTTTTAATCCAGAACACAAACCTAGCAAGAAGACAATAGGCATGTAGAACCTGAAACAAATAATCATAGGAAAGAGCATCAAAAGCTTTCTCTTGGTCAATAGATAAAATGAAGCTAGAAATCTAATTTTGATCACCTCGGATAAATAACTCTCGAAGCCAAATTTAAGTGTTCTGAACACCGTGAGATTCAAGAGAGCAAAATTGTTCGTGGCTTATAAGTCAATCAGCAACTGAGCCAAGACGGAGTGCCAGCACCTTTGTCAAAATTTTAAATTCAGAATTGAGAAGACACAAAGGTCTTCAGTTCCGAAAATCCAGTTTATCACCCTTCTTATAAAGAAAGATCATTAATGATGTCCGAAATGACATGGGAAAGAACTCGGTATCAAGGCAATAGTTAAACAGGTCAGCCAAGCAAGGTACCAGCTGCGTCCAACATGTCTTAAAAAATTCCCCACTCAATCTGTCAGCACCTGGAGCAGTATTATTATGAAATCCCTTAACAGCAAGACATTTTTCCTGTGCTGAAATGGATCAGTCAAAGCAAAAAGCTCAGAATCTGACAAGGATGGGATATTCAAATCCAGTAAATTGTCCTTAATCCAAGGGTTCACAGGGCCTACAACAAATGTCTGTGACACACGATGATGAACCACCTGGAGCAAATCATCCCGGAAGGTTACAACAACACCATGCATATCTCGTCATCTGTTCAAGGACCTTTTATCAGTACGAGTACTGCAGTCCCTGTATGGATCAAAGGTCTGTCTATGACTGAGAGTACCAAACCTCATCTTCTGTTGCAAAGACGGAGCTCTGTCATAGTACAAGTCCTGCACTTGCTGCTTTACAATCCAAATCGGGGCACTGTACTTCAAACACTCTATCTCCATCCAGGAGATTCAGTTTTGCAATTAGGAACAGAGGGACAAGTAAATAAGGTAGGAAGACTGTGACCTCCTACCAGAAAATAACTTCAGGAAAGAAATCACATTGCATTTGCTATTCACCCACCAATTAACTGGAGTATCATAAAAGAGTCCCACTGATAATCTGGCTGTCCATAGAAGGGACAATTGGACCAAAAACTCAGGATCAGCCAACTTACTGACATTTAATCTCCAGAGACCCTTACCATGGACAAGGGCATTGTCCCAGTCAAGAGAACACATGACCATTGTATGATCCATAAATGCAAAACAGGCAGTATTTGCTGAAGTAACAGAAATAATTACTTGAAATAAAGAAAAAATCAATACGGGTGGACAAGACCCCTTTAATCAAGGTATTGCCACCTGTAGAGTGAACAAACCTATAGCCAACCAACAAAGATGTGGCCCGTAGGATCCCATTTAAACAATTGGTATCACAAAACAGCTTTGTTGTGGCAAGTCCCCTATCCAACTAGGTCAACCCACAATTAAAATCACCCAAAAAAAACAACCTGGAGGTATGGAGCTAGGGCTGGACAGTAGTAAATAAAGAAGTTCACTGTGTTTCATCTGCGGAGCAATACAACAATGACCAGCAGATGGTGGGAATCAAAAGTAACATCTAAGGCCAAAGCCCTCCCAGGGCATATTTCAAGTTTAGTCAGGTGTAACCTGTTACTATTAAAAAGGATGCCCACTCTGTCACACTGATCCGTATCATTGAACCAAAAGGAGGAACTGTTTTCCCACATCCTAGAAGCATGAGCAATTACAAAATGAGTCTTAAGCTTGGTATCTTGTACCAAAATAAGATGGCTAGGTAAAGTTGTTAATGCAGAGAGTAATGTAACACATTTCCTATACCCCTTGATGCTGTTGTAGAACCCATAAGGAAAATAACAAAAAGGGGAAGAAAGACAGTTCTAATTACACTAAGGAAACAGACCTTCAGGTTACTTGAAAGGTTTGTGACCTAGTAAGAATTCTATTGGAAATGGCTGGGTTCACCTCTGGGTCAGGATGGTGGACCAGCTGAGAAACAACAACCACAGCCATGTCAGGGACAACATCCATGTCAGAAGGATCAGATTCCAAAAGGAGCTTTCGAGATGCTTTACTTAAAACCTAAAAATGGATCTTGGGAGTCCCTAGGAAAGATTTATTCATTTTCTTTCTTTTAGGGGAGGCTTTGCCTCTCACCCTGGGGTACTTCTTCTTCTGTTTATTCTGTACAAGTTGATAATCAGCATCAGCAATGGGCAAGCAGTGTGGACCATATATTTGTCATACAAGATCAGAGGGAGTGTCAGACACAACTGTCTGAACTAAGGCAGACTCCAAGGGTTCAGGTATAGAAGGGGCCTCAGGTACAGGATGGAGAGGGACAGTAACCTCATCCACAGGGAAAGAGGAGATGGCAAAAATCTCAGGAAGATACATCACTACCACCTCATCATCACTGTGGGGGAAGGGGCAGGAGCACCAGTGACAGGTGAAGAGACATTCAGGACAGAGGAAAGGTCCACCTCCTGCTTAGCAGAAGCCTAAGCCACCCCAGATTGCTGAGCCTGCAGTACCAGGGCATCAGGGGGTACACTTTCACCCTTATTATGTGAAGCCCAGGGACATCTAGCATATGAGTGCCCCCATCACTAATAAAGTTTGCAGCAAAAGTAATTCAAGCAATCTTTAGCCAAGTGGACATATTACATACAATGAGTGCACTTAGCATTGTTGCAAGCATTACTGAAATGTGCCCATGACCCACATTTGAAACAGGATTTCTGCTTACCATAGTAAAACAATGTACTCCGATCCCTACAAAGAAAAAACACACTGGGCAAATGTTGAATCCCCCCATCAGTTTGGAAGAATTTAACCTTCATTTTCCAAGCACCTGTCCAGATGTGTTCGGAATCAAGTATAGAAACCGGAGTCTGCAATACCTCACACTTAAGGCATAACCAGAATAAGACATCCGACACATTAACCCCCTCATTTTTAAATGAAACGGTGATTGTCCTTATCTGGGGGTTGGTAAAGGCCACTGCCAAAGAAGGACTCCATAACAGAGTTTTAAACAAGTCATTATATCTAGACCAAAATCTACTAAGTCCTGCAATATGTTTAAAACTGATATCATAGTTTGCCTCCCCAGTATAAATGAGGACATAGATCTCAGAAGAAAAAAACTTGATGGAGTCCTTAAGTAAAGTGCATGCAACATAGACCCTGTCCGGTGGCATTTGCAAACCACTCTTGTAAATGAGACGAACAACATTTCCGCAAGTGGCTGGTTCACCCCATGGTTGGAACAAATCAGAAAACTGTTTAGGGGCAGACACCCTAGCTCCTGCATCCAAATGAGAAGTTGGTGGGGGCAAAGCCACAGGTGCAGACGCAGAAGGTAGCTCGGTGGGTACAGGCCCCAAGGCCCAGTCTAGACCAAACAGTTCAGTAACTGTAAAAGCCAGAGGACTGTGACCTCCAATGTTCATAGTATGCACAAGAGGGAAAGTACTAGCAGGCAAAACCGATTGCTGATAATGCTGCACCAGCATGTTAGTGGCATCTGGTTCCCAGATACCCACACCATCTTAGAGCCAATCAGCCTGGTGCAAGGCCCATTCAGGGGACCAGGAATCAACCACAACAACCTGTAGGGTTGGCGGTGCTCCATGCACTGATGAAGCTGTGGCCAGCTCTGGCACCTGAGAATGAGGACTAGGCCACAAGTCAGGAAGTGGCAAAGTCATGGAGGGAGTAACACCCAACCCAGTATTAGGGGTTGATCAAATACAGTACCGATAGGATCAGGAATCGTATCGTTTGAAGAAAAAATACAGTGTGTACCTACGTCTGGAGGAAGAACCTCCGGTAACGTAAGCAGCCCATCAGGTGGCAATCCATGGTCCATGGCACAGTCTCCCACTGCATGCTGGAAAGGCATTGCAGGAGTGAAATCATTCATCTCTGAGTCAGAAGAAACCATCAGTTCATGAGGTAGCAGGTCCATGACAACCACAGGGGTACATACAGTCGCCCCGGATGCAGCTTGTGCATCGGTGTCAGGAGTTTTCACAACTTGTTGCTGCCATGGTGGGGAGTTCTTATCAGCACCAAGAAGACATTCCTGCTGCAGAATTATCACAGCTAACTGTCAGCGCTTACTTTCCAACTCCAAGTAAAGATCATCAGCAACAACATCAGGTGATTTTTTTTTAGGAGGGCAAATTCAGGCTTACCAGACAGTGGTAGGGTCAGACCATCAAAAGATTCGGAACAATCCACAAAAGCCTCTAGGAAATCAGAAGCAGGAGGGGAGGCCATTCCTCCTGCTTCAACCACCTCCATCACCTGACAGATGCCGGTAGCCGCCATTCCACAGCAGAATATCAGCGCCCCCTACCCAAAGAGCAGGGGGAATTTTTATTTAAGAAAACATAACATCAGTTTCAGAAAAAAAACTGGAATAATGAAATATTTACCTAATACTGGAATCATAAACTCATCTCTCTAATACAGCAAAATTACTCTCTACTTTGCTTGCTTACATACATATTTCCATATATATATTGCAAGATTTACCAAAGAATCATGTTTTCGTGTGATCCAATATTAGTTATTCCAATACAAATGAAATTTCATTCTCTCTAGCTGTAAACTTTCTTTCAGATTCACTTGTAGAATTGCAAACTCTTATTTTATTTGTACTAAACTCAGCGTACTGACATACTGAAGGGAGTACTGACATCTAACCTGCCACACATAGAATTTAATGTATGCAAATACTACATTGACTGTACTAGGGTGGTATTTGCTTAGAAAACTTGAATATTCCCCTAATATCAGACATTCATATTTCATGTGCTTCACAGGACTCCAGTGCCACCTAGTGGCCAGATCAGTCCAAAACTGCACAGTAACCCCACACTGTGAAAAAGAAGTGTCCTCTGTTCCTGTACACTCTGGTCTGAGGCATTGTCTTTCTGTTATGGGTTTATGTTTCAGGTTTCCTTTTACCCCTAACTTGTTATGACAGCTAAACCATTGAACATCCCACATGTTTACAGGGATTCGCACATCAGTTAACATTGTTAATGCTAAATTTAGTTTGGATAGAAGGCATTTTGGAAAATCCACCCGTACTGCAAAGGTTTTTCTCCATTATTTTCAAATATAATTACTTCCTGCTTCAATCCTGCACTACATTTTTGCTTTCTTTCCATATTTTCAATTTTTTGATTGCTGGAATAGCAAACTCTAGAACCTGCAGTGTTGAGGTGATTTTTGGGGCCTCATTCCCCTATTTCCTGAGAAAGGTTTGAAACAAGCATTGAGTCCACTGGTCCCAAGGGTGCTGTGTTTTCCCTCTGTTAATCTTAAAAGAAGATGCCATAAAAAAGGAGTGCTAAAATACCACAGGGTTGATCATACCTAATCCTTCCTGTTTTATGTTTAAATGAGTAAAATGTCTTTTGATGGGGTTTAATCTACTCTCCATATCATTTGGAAGAAACAATTTAGAAGTCTTATCTCCAAAACCACTGGGAGAAGAAATATGTGGCAAACGTATAGAAAAATGGGAAGCAAAACTTTTTAATTATCGTGACCCTCTTTCTCTTTGAAAATGACCATGTTTTCCATTATTGTATTGTTTTCCCATTTTAGAAACTATTCTTTCCAGTTTTGATGGGAAAGATCTCCATTCCCAAAGTGTAGTCCCAATATTTTGATCTGAGTATTGGAAATCTTAATATGTCCCATGTTTCTTTTCAGGAGGATCTTCTCCAAGCTGCAAACCTATGCTTTTTTCATAGTTCACCTCAGTCCCTGTGCATTTAGAAACATTTTTTAAGGTTTGTATGGCTCTTATCCCTGATTCTTGATTATGTACTATTAGGCAGACATCATCCACATAAGCAGCTGTTTTCTTTGGGGGGGGGGGGTAGTGTAGTTGTAGATGGAGTGATACCTATTATATTCCTATTATATAATATGGACCTGATAAAAGGATCTAAAACCAAGTGTGTATAACAAGGGGCTGATGGGGCAACCTTGTCTTACAGCTCTTTTCAGTAGGATCCCACTTCCAATTATACCATTTACTGATGGAAATACCATTGCATTAGTATATAAAGTTTTAATCCAAAAAATGAAGTTCTGGATTCTGTATTTTCCTAATACTTGGAATAAAAAATCACAAGACACTTGATCATATGTTTTGGATTGATTCAAAGCTAAGAAAAAACATTTTCATTTCTTTTGTTTCCAATATTCACAAATGTTCCTCAGCAATAATAGATTTTGCTTAATATTTCTTTGTGGAATACAGCATGTTTCTGCCTGGTATATCTTTACTATGGTTGCTCTCTGTAGCCTTTTAATAGTATAGAGTAGAGTATTTTATAATCAGTGTTTAGGACGCTAATAGGCATCCCGTTATGCAGATCATGTTTGTTCCCTTTTTTGTGTAGGAAAAACAATTATGGCTGTGGCAACATTTTTGAGAGAAGTTCCATCAAATATCATCTCATTATATTTGTTTAGCAATATTGTATGTAATTCCTCTTTGTAGGTTTCATAGAATTCATTAGTAAGTCCATCTTCTCCAGGGGGAAACCCCAAGTTTTAGATTGGAAATTGCTTCCATAACTTCCTCCACAGTTATGGGGGCTTCTAATTCCCTTGTTATTTCTGTTTGTAATTTGGGGGAGGGGGGACTATGTCTTCCCAAGTCACCTGAGGAGAAAAGTTGGAACCAAAGGATTTAAAGTTTGTTGTATTACCACTAACATTTCTACATCTGTGATCTTTAGTGTACAGTACCAATATCATTACATAAATCTTCCATCAGTTTTTGCTCAAGTTTATGTTTGCATGCAGAGAATGGGTCTGAGTATGGCCTTTTTCTCGGTGCCAAATGTCATCTCTGCACTTAGTGATGCTGCCCTATCATATTGATATTGTCTCATCTTATTTTTAATATTGTCAATTTGTGCTTTTATTCTTGAATCAGAGACATTAGGTGGGGGCATAAGTTTATAATATTGATTTCTATATTCTAGATATAGTAAATACTCTTTCTTACTTTCAGTTTTCCCAAATTGTGTGAAGAATTGTTTTTATTTCTAATTTTGTGTCATCCTACCAATTAAGTCAGTCATCATACATATCAACCATTGATTTCCTGATTTGAATGAGGTCTAGTACCTTTCTTTTTATTTAATTTTGCTCTACAATAGAGGAGTTCAACTTCCATCTTTTGGCGACTGCAGGGAACCTAGGTGGAACATTTTTAGATCTATTTTGCAAGATAATAGCAAATGATCTGAAAATTCACAGTACAAAATTTTAAATCTATTTAGTACTAAAAAGTTTGATAAGGATAAAAAAACTATGCATGTTGCAAATGCACTCCGTCTATAGATGGATCTTACATAGCATCATTTAAATTAGCTACCGTAATTATGTTTTGAAGAGCATGGAACTCACACTGCACTTTTTTTTGATGTTATCATTTATTTTAAGGTCAAGACTGCAAATTCATGCCCCCCCCATATGATTTATCTTGTCATAAATAAATAGGGATTTATTTTATCAAACAAGTCAATTCTTGACACTTTGGTTTGGGGTGCATAGGTGTTTATAAACTGTAATGTGAAACCTTTATATGCACAATCTGTTAATAAGGCTCTACTTGGTACAATGTCTACCAGCCTCTGTACCTGTAGTTGTGAATAATTAAATAATATTCCCAGCCCATCTGCTACATCTGGGCCAAAGGACAAAGATGAAGATCCCCACATCCAGCCCTTTGTTGCTTGTGCTACATCCTGCAGTGTGTTGAATCTAGTTTCCTGTAAGAAAATGATATCTGCCATTATATTTCTACAATAGTTTAATAAAGCTAACCTTTTCTTATAGTTTTTGATGCTGCAGGTGTTTAAAGAAGCTAAATGTAGGGTAGCCACGTCCTTATCTTTATTCTTTCCTTGCCTTCTTTTCTTAGTTTCCATTACTTCTGCCCCTGTATCTTCTTCATATTCCATTTCAGAAATAACTTCTGACCGGTATGAAACATCTGACTCTGAACCTCCTTCAGTATCTTGCAACACCTGGAAGGAGTTTTGTAGGGAGACCTGACTGGAGGGGCCTTTTTGTATGCTGGCTGATCTGGTTACTCTCTTAGAATGAGGGATTTAAAGGTCTGATGGGGGGTTGGGGGCATAGTGACCACCCCTTGACCTTCCTTTGAAGTGCAAGGAGTTTTTTCCTGGACTTGGCCCTGTTCTTCTTCTGTAGTAGGTGAAATATCTGGTTCCTCATTTCCAGACTCTTCTCCAGTGTTTTGTGTCTGTTCTGAATTTTCAGTGCCTGGGTTTTGAGTCCCCATATCAGTGTCATCATTACTCTGAGGGCTATATCTTTCCTGTGCCTGATTTATCAAGTTTTCTTGATTTGGGCCTTCTTGCCTATTTTGACCAGCCCATGGGCATTGATGTTATGTGTGCCCTTACTTGTCACATAAATTACATTTGAAAATATTTCTACATACTGCACTGTTGTGATCAAATTCCCCACATAACGCACGTCTAATATTATTGCAAGCACTGCTATGATTCCTACATTTATAGCAGGCCTTCGTCTGGCTTGGATAGAAGCATACACCCCTATCTTTCCCCAGAAAAAAAACTGTTAGGAATGTGCACAACCTCATTTCTGATGATATGTAACCTCACTTTGAACCTCCAGCTCATTGTCCAGATTCCCTCTGAATCAATTATTGCTTCAGGGGGATCAAGTACACTGCATTTGTGCTCTAACCAAAACCTTATACCCCCCACATTCACTCCTTTGTTTCTAAACATTACATTTACAGTTTTAAACAGAGGTTTCATTATAGGAATGGCCCAAAATGGGGTCCATATTGACAAAGTTTTGCAGGCTTCATATTTTCTCCAAAACTTGTCCAAACTGGCAAAAGTCTTGAAGCTTGTATCAAAAGTATCTTCTCCTCTGATGTTAATGACAGTATGTATATCTGCAGCCTGGAAATTCATGGACTCTTTCAGTAGTTTCTGTGCAACATATGAACTGTTTGGATGATCTTGTACCCCCACCCCACCTGAGACAGACTGCTTCCATCTAGGTGCTTGATCTAACCTGTTGTTTCTCAATAAGTCTGAAAAAGTGGGACCAGTTCTTCTTTTTTCATGATGTGGGAAGGGGGGTATGAGGGAAAACAGTAGATGTCCCTGGTTCTTGGCCTATATGCTGTCTGTTGTCAGGACTATTGTCATTTACTAAGAGGCTGTGATCAACCTGTGCTGTGTTTGTAGTTGATCCACTCCCTTGTGTCATGTTACAGCTCTTTTTTTAAGTTTTTCTGTTGACTCTGTTGTTCTTTGGGAGTCCCTGGTTGTCCATTGAATCCTGTGAAAAGCTAATCCAATTTGGGTAAGGTATCCATTTTCCATTTTCCTGCTGTATCCATCCTGCTTGTGTCAACAAAGCTTCCTTTGACCATCCAGCCTCCGTAAAGGGAGAATCCCTTCTTGATAGCCCAATTGTCTTCCGCATTCTCTCGCTGTTTGCATCAGCACTTGGACCCTGTGATGTCGGTCCTGCCTCCTCGCTCAGCTGATACACAGCTGTCTCGTTCAGCTCTGCTGTCACTACTTCAGCAGTTAGGTCTGCAGCATTCTCCAGTACAGTGCTTCCCACACTGTTCACCTTCTGAAGTCTGATATTTGTTTATGACTCACCAGTTCCTTCTGAAAAGGTAGTAATTGTTGTGGAATTATCTCCTGAATCAGTTTCACTGCATGAACAGTTTCATGAAAATCTCTCAGGACATCTATCTCAGGAATTGAATGAAAGTTCATCTCTTCAACCACTGAGTTAACAGCTGAGGTCAGGGACTGAACCTTGAGCTGCTTCATGAACACATCCTCTTCATCCTCCTGCCTGACATCGACTGCCACCCAGCTAGCAGAACAGCAGCTTCCCCTACTGCAGGAGTAGGGGATTTTTTATTAGTAGCACTTCAAACAAAAATAAATCAAACAGAAATACGTATGGCTATATACACAAACAAAATATTTCATATGTGGCAAGTATACAATAATCATATTAAAACATCAAAAGGAAGCACAGATAAAAAAAAGATGAAATAAAAAGTAACACAGTATCTTATGTAAGTAATAATATCTGAAAGGGTGGATGGTATTGGGCAATACCAGACCACCCAGGGGTGTTATGAGGCCCTACACCGCAGCCTTATAGCCCCTGGGTGGTCCGGTATTGACCATACTGCCCACCCTGGAGGGTATTATTGCACTTAGAAAATGGGTTACTTTATTTTAATGTTTTAAAAAATATATTTGTATGTAAAAATGTTACACTTACTTACTGTTTTATTTGTTTTGTAAATAAAATAGTTCCTCCATCTGCATTGCTGTTTTTTTTTTCTTTTTTAACCCAGGGACTTTTGTCATATTAGAACTTCTATAGCTTATGGTTTGGTAGTTGGTTATCCCCCCACCCCCACCACACACACACACACACACACACACTTATGCCACTTTGTTTTACCATTTGTATTTGTGAATTCTTCAATTTAATGTATTTGTTTGGGTTTGCTGCCTGGATTACTGCACTAGAGGCGATGCACCCATGTCTCACGGGTGCCCAGAATATTTGAAACCAGAAGTATAATACCACACAACAGGAAAGCATGGCAGACTACTGTATTCCTTGTTTATTTGGCATTACTGTTGAGGTTTGCTTTTGTTTTATTTATTTATTTGTTGGGTGCTGTGTTTGAGTGAGATCAAGGGTGAGGAGCGGGTCATATACAGCAGCGCTGATCAGGATATGATCGGCAGTGCTGACGATCGCCTGTGGTTTGTGTGTGTAACAGTTGATTAATGTGAAGTGCTTGCTAGTGGTTAGACTTTGGAAGAGGACAGAAGTGGGAGGTTTAAATGAGTTCTTGGGATGGAGTCATGCTGCCCCGGTACTGGTAACTGTGAAAGCAGGCAGACGATCAGAGGTCAGGAGTAATGGAGGTGCCAGTCAGTCTTGGAAAAAAAAACATTCGTAACAGAAGGTCGACCGACTTGTGACAAGAGGGAAACTAAGCCTGCAGAAAGTAGGTACTTTTGTGAGGTTTTCATGGTAGTTGTGTTTTGGGAAAACTGCCTGAGGATCCGTGATGGGACAGGAGTTGCTGGGGCAGGGGTAGAGTTTGCTGGCACCCTCGATCAGTCCTTTACTCAGCTGCAGGAAGAGTACATTACAGCAAAAAAAAATATATATATTTTACTTTCTTTTTATACTGCTGCTGTGCATTTTTCCTTTTTTAAATTACTGGGTGGGTAAAGAATTGAATGGGGGGGTCTTGGCAGCTCTCTTGCTAAGCGAGGGGATAAAATGGTGATGAATGTGAAATGAAAATTTTGAGTTTTATCCAATTAGGAAGCAGAGTGGGTGCTAGGATAGTTCAGTGGGTGAAGGGGAACTGTAGCCTGGTACTTTTTATTTCCTGGACATCTACTGAAAGTTAATGTACCCCCCGGCAAGGGTACTAACCAATCAGATGCCAGGAAATGAAAAGTCCATTTCTAAACAAGAAAAGGAAAACCTTCATTAGCTCATGGAGGTTTAGCCCACTGTTCACAATTTATCAACAATAGTGTAACCCTCTCATTTCTGTGGTTTGTGTGTGTAACAGTTGATTAATGTGAAGTGCTTGCTAGGGGTTAGAAACCCATCCAGATCAGGGAAGGAGACACCCTCTTGCCACCGTTTGATTCTGCAGAGAAGTTAAATCAATATTTTGTCTCATTACCGGTTATAGATATTCCACAAATTACTTACATAGAAACTGGTATAAGGGAAAATGGGCCATCAAAAAAAAACAAAGTTCAGGTTTTAAGTTATTTCTTGTAGAGAGGTTAAGCATGAACTGAGGAAGCTCCACTTAAATAAAGCCCCTGGACTAGATCAGTTAGAGAATAGGTTTCTAAAAGACTCTCTTGAGGTAACTGCCCCAATATTAGCCAGACTCTTAAATTGGAGCCTGACTGAAAACTGGTTCCCTACCTTGTGGAAACAAGCAAAAATTGTCCTGATACACAAGGGATCTTCCCCTGTGGAGTCAACAAATTATAGGCCAATCTCATTGTTATCTGGTCTATCAAAGGTCTTGGAGAGATTGGTTCAGAGACAGTTGAGTAGTTATTTAGAAGAAAATTCTCTCCTGTTTTATTACCAGTCAGGATTTCATAAAGAACATTCCACGGACACCGCGCTCACCGATCTAATAGATAACATCGCCTCCCATTTAAATGGGGGCAGGTCAGTGCTCGTGGATCTCTCCAAGTCATTTGATACTATAGCCCATAGAATATTGTTTGAAAGAATGATGGGTTTTGGTATATATAATGAAACACTTCCCTGGTTTAAATCATACCTGACAGAAAGAGTCCAACAAGTTTATATTGGTGATACTTCATCAAAGCCAGTCCCTATAAGGAGAGGAGTTCCTCAAGGCTTGATTTTGGGCCCTTTATTGTTCATAATGTATGTGAATGAGCTTCCAAATGTAGCAGAGTCTACGGTTCTGAGAATGTATGCGGCTGATACAATATTATTAGCATATGGTGATTCCCTACAGAAAATGGAGAAAAGTCTTCAAAAGGACTTTAGTAGAATGGAAACATGGCTATATCAGTCAGGGTTTGTTCTAAATAGTGAAAAAAAAACAATACTATGTTTTTTTAGAGTAATGGGAAAACCACAGATACCTTTCCTAAGATTTTAATCAAAATGGTTAAAAACAAATTACTAAATCAAGTTGAATCGTATAGGTATTTGGGGGTTATTATGGACCAAAATTTGAAATTTGATTCCTACATAAAAAATCTGGTTTGCAAAACAAATAACAAATTAGGGGCCTTCCGGAGATCAAAATATTGTCTAAATCAGAAAATGAGAAAAGATATAATAAACCAGTTGATCATCCCAAGCATTGAATATGGAATTCACATCTATGGTATGGCTAGCAAGTCAAACATAAGAGGCATTCAAGTTCTTTATAACAACTTGGCTAGGTTTATATTAAATTGTGATTACCATATTCACCACTGCGAGTTATTTGGGACATTAAAATGGGTCCACTTAGAACAAAAATAGACCAAAAATAGCTGAAACAAATTCATGGAGTGGTACACAATCAAAGTCTGAAGTGTCTTGTTGATAAAATTCCATATTCAATGCATATACATGGTTATAACTTCAGAGGTAAGTGGGGAAATAAATATGTTATGCCTATAATATATAATAAACATGGTGATACGACCTTTGGAATGAAGATTTTTAAACTTTGGATCCCAATTGATGAAGAAAAGAAGCACATCTCAAAAACCAAAAACTTTATGAGACTGATTGGTTGTGATTTAAAAATGGAATACATATGCAACGGATGATACACCTATTCTTGGATGGTTAAGCCAGCATGTAAAAGAATATTTGTAGAAGTTCCCCCTAAACTTCTAGGAATATAGTTATAAGTTATGTCTTGAATTTAAATGTGTACTGTGTTATCAGTTATATGTTATGTCAGCCTGTAGATGAAAGTTTGTAGAGGTTCTCCTTAAAATTTCTAGGTATATAGTTATAAGTTAAAGCCTGAAAAAATTGTGTAATTTAATGTGTTTTCACCTATATCTGGAATGTGGATCAACTTAGTTGTTAAATTTATGTTTTTAATCTATGAAGTAGTATAAAACTGCTTGTTTAATCTGTTTGTTTATTTGTAAATGTCTTAACATAAATGTAACAGGTCCATCTTGAAAACGGGTTTAAGACCCAATGATGTAAAACAACTCTACCTGTATAAAAATAAACTTTTACCTACTCTGTATTTTTTAACATCTGTTAGGCAAAATTTCAGTACAGAAATTCTAATATTCCTGAACATTTCTGGATATGCGACCAGCTTTTGCCGTGTAACCCACAAGCATCATGTCTGCCATATATAATATCGAATAATAGCCGTAATGATATAAAGTGTTTCAGAATAGTATTTACCCCATCCATGCTGAAATGCCCCATATAGCATAGTGTTATATGACAAAGAGACAAACAAGGGTTCTTGCCATAGGTTTGTCAGACAATTCCAGAAGTGTGTAACATGAGGAGATTCTAAGAAAAGGTGTTCCTGTGTTTCTAGTGCTTGTATGCATGGTTAGTACAGCAAATTAATAAAAAGGGTACTAGGAGAGCTTCAGTAGCAGACAAGTAGTGGAATTGCAGTATAATGTGGGGAGTGGTGCAATGCAGTGGCTGTGGGGCAGCCATATTCAGGCAGACCTTCCGGACACTGAGGTGCTGCCCTATCTGCATGCATCTCTCTGGACTGCGGGATGAGGTAGCCAGACTCAGAGCATAAGTAAACTGGGTCAGAATACCATCACCTCTATCCAGGGACCACCAGTCCAATGCCACTGCCTCAAAGGATGCCGAGACGAGGAGCACTTGGATGACAGTGGGCTCAGGGAGGGTTAGAGCAGTTAGGCAGAGGCACTTCCAGATCCTATTCACTCAAGAACTCATATGCCACACGCAAATGAGGACAACCAAATAGAGGTACTCAGAGAAGTGGAAGGAAAGGATGTGGAGGTTAGCCAAGGAGGTGACCTCAGCGGGAAAGCAGTGGACCCCAGAGGAGGAGGAAGTGAATCCTGGCGGGGACTCCATCATAAGAGGATCAGCTAGGAACACAGGAGGGAGGACAGGAGGTGAGGTGCCTGCCAGGTGCCACGGCATGGAGGGATGGAAGGAAGATCCTGGGGATCACTGGGAAGGCAAGGCAGGAGGGTGAGCTGGATGTCATTATCCACCTAGGTACTAATGACCCTGGCAAATGGGAGCCAAAGGAAGTTCAGGAAGAGTTTAGGAAACTGGGGAGGGTCTAAGCAAGTAGCTACTTCTGTCACTTTCTCAGAAGTACTACCTGTGAGAGAGCAAGGGAAGCATGGGAGTGCATGCACAGGAACTTTAACTCATGGTTGAAGAACTGGTGCTGTGAGGAAGGGTTTGGATTCATTGGTGACTGGGGACCCACCTGGAGGGATGGAGGTTTGTTCAAGCCTGACGGCCTGCATCCATCCTGGAGGGGAATCCAAGACTAATGATAAGTTTAAATGCTACATTGACAAGCATTTAAACTAGCAAAGGGTGAGAGGCCACAGGAGGGTACCCACTTGCTCACCCCACAGATAGCAGTGGAACCAGTGAACCAGAGGAGTGGCTATCTCTGCAAAGCAGTGTGCAAAGATGGAGATTAGTGCCCAAGAGGTGGATAAGCAGAAAAGGGCACAATTCAGCAGAAGGGCAGACAGCAAGGAGAACCAGGGATAAATGACAACCAAGGAAGGGGCTGGAGTAGAACACTGAAACAGTCTAGGGAGGTCAAATCATGGAAAGCCATGTGTGCAAATGCCAGGAGCCTTAGCAACAAGATGGAAGATCTGGAGGCTGTCATGGTACAGTCAGACCTGGACATTGTGGCCATCACTGAAACCTGGTGTAATGATAACCACGAATGGGAGATGACCATACCTGGCTACAACATATTCAGAGAGCAGGCAGGAAGGGAGGAGGAGTGGCACTGTATGTGAAAAATGACATAAGGGCCACAGAGATCCAGGAGGAACAAAATGGGGGAGAGATACTGTGGGTTAAGCTGGAAAGGAAAATGGGGACAGCCATCCGCACAGGTGTGGTCTATAGACCACCAGCCCAGGAGGAAGAAACAGACAGGGAGCTGATGCTAGCCATCCAAAGGATGGCAGACAAGGGTGAGGTAGTACTGGTCGGAGACTTCAATATTCCAGACGTGGACTGGAGCATCCCAGCAGCAGCATCAACTAGGAGCAGATTTATCCTGGACTCCCTTCAGGGTGCTTTCCTCAAGCAACTAGTCATGGAACCAACTCAGCAGAAGGCAATACTGGACCTTGTGCTCACAAACAGGGACAGTGTGATGGGGGTAACAGTGGGGGAGCACCTGGGAAACAGTGACCACCAGTCATTGTGGTTTGAAATCACAGAAAGAGCAGAACCAAACCACACAAAAACACGTATCCTGGATTTTAGGGGCAGACTTTGGGAAAATGGGGAGATACTTGAAAGAGGCATTAAGGGAAATGGGACAGAAATCAGGGGTTGAGGAACAGTGGGCAGTATTTAAAATGGGGATTACAAGAACAACAGAATTATGCATTAAGCAGGTTAGCAAGAGGAAAAGGAAGAGGAGACCATTATGGTTTTCCAAAAGAGGTAGCAAAGAAAGTGAAAGCCAAAAGATTGCATTCAGGCAATACAAAAGACACAGGCAGAAGGGGATAGGAGAAGTACCAGGAGAAGCAAAGGGAGGCAGGGAGGTCAGTAAGGGAAGCCAAAGCTCAGACAGAAGACACATTGCAAAATCAGTGGGTAGAGGGGACAAAACCTTTACAGGTACATAAGTGAAAAAGAAAGACAAAGGGAGGGATAGTGAGACTGAAGGGGAGGATGGGGGCCTGGAGGATGACAACAGTAAAGCTGACATTTTGAACAGGTATTTCTGCTCAGTCTTTACTGAGGAAGAGGAGGGTAATGGGTCTGAAGGGAGTACAAGGGGTGAGAATGGTGCAGAAATGGACTCAAGTCCCTTTACACGAGAAAGGGTCCTGAAGGAACTGGAAGTAATAAGAGTTGATAAAGCAATGGGGCCAGATAAGGTGCACCCCAGGGTCCTTAAAGAACTAAGAGAGGTGGTGGCTGAACCTCTGGCTATCCTGTTTAGCCGATCACTGGAAACAGGGAGGTATCCAAAGACTGGAGGACAGCAGATGTAGTCCCCTTATACAAAAGTGGGAACAAAGAGGAAGCAGGGAACTACAGACCAGTCAGCCTCACCTCGGTAGTGGGGAAGATCATGGAAGCACTACTGAAGGAGAGATTGGTGGAACATCTGGTTGTCAATGGACTACAGGACCCCAGGCAGCATGGTTTCACCAGGGGGAGGTCATGTCAAACCAACCTCATTGAATTTTTTGACTGGGTGACTAGGGAGGTGGATCAGGGGAGGGCAGTGGACATGGCCTATCTGGACTTCAGCAAGGCCTTTGACACTGTGCCACATAGAAGACTATTACACAAACTGAGGAATATGGGTGTGGGCAGGACAGTAGTGTGGTGGGTAGGTAACTGGCTGGGTGGCAGGACACAGAGGGTGGTGGTAAATGGCTGTCACTCCACAGAGGGAAGAGTGACCAGTGGGGTACCACAGGGATCAGTGCTGGGACCGGTCCTATTCAACATCTTCATCAGTGACATTGCAGGACCTAGAAGGCAGAATTTCACTGTTCGCTGATGACACAAAGCTCTGTAATAGAGTAGACACACCAGAGGGTGTAGACAGAATGAGAAGGACCTGCAGAAACTTAAAGAATGGTCAGGGGTTTGGCAGTTGAAATTCAATGCAAAGAAGTGCAAGATAATGCATATGGGGCACAAAACCCTGGCACAATATATCAGTTGGGGGTTGAGGATATAGCATGCACCAAGCAGGAAAGGGATCTTGAGGTTGTCATCTCTGATGACCTCAAGGTAGGAAACAGTGTGACAAGGCAGCAGGTAAAGCAAATAGGATGCTGGGATGTATAGGCAGGGGCATCACCGGCAGGAAAAGGGAGGTCATAATTCCGCTATACAAGACACTAGTGAGGCCCCACCTGGAGTACAGTGTACAGTTCTGGAGACCATACCTACGTAAGGACATAGACAGGGTAGAAAGGTTCAGAGGAGGGCAACAAAGATGGTGCATGGATTGCATCACAAGTCCTATGAAGACAGGTTGAAGGAACTGAACATGTACTCCCTGGAGGAGAGGAGGAGAGAGGGATATGATAGAGACATACAAGTATCTTACAGGGAGGAACAGGGTGCAGGAAAACACTATTTTAAGCGAAAAGATGTTCCAGGACTAGAGGGCATGGGATGAAGTTGGAGGAGGATGATTCAGAGGAAACATGAGAAAGAATTTCTTCACAGAACTGGTGGTGGACAAGTGGAACACCCTGCCAGAGGAAGTGGTGGGGGCTGAAACAATCACGGGATTTAAGAATGCATGGGATAGACATAAAGGAATTCTGGAGGTCAGGGATAAGGGGCAACAGACTTCTAGGAAAACAAACTGAACTTACAAGCTCAAATGGGCAGACTGGGTGGGTCATAGGCCCTTATCTGCCGACACTGTCTATGTATCTATGCCTCAGGCAATACCTGTCTTAGGTCTGTGAATGATTATTGTTATGTCTCACATTAAGCCTACAATACAAACTCAACCAGACAGAATCCCAAACAAAGTCAGAGAGCCTTTTGGAGTGTAACATATCTAAATTAAATTGTAACTGCCCACTAGGGAAATCACATAAAGAGACAGGCTCCCTATACTCTCCCTAAAGTATGTGTGCGCAAATTCCTTTTCTGGACATAACAGGCTATCGCTAGAGATACCCCATTTGACGAGATTCTTCACTTGCTCCATCCCATACATTGGCAGGCTTGGAAACCTGTGAAGTGTATTGGTTTTGTTCTGGGACCACGATGCCGGACAAGGAACTATCCAACTCAGCACATGTTCTTTCCAGAATTTAGCTCCGGGTCTTAATGCAACTCCAAAATTGTATGATATCAGTATACTACAAAAGAAAGCAACCAGGTTCATCATCTCCAGGCCCCCCTTCCTTGATTTTCCTATAAGTTACTGCCCTTTTTATTTGGTTTAAATAGTTGTCCCATAGCATTTGGAAAAAGACAATATGTAGTGCTGCAACCATTGGGGGGGGGGATACATAACTAATGTACAAGAATACTGGGATAAGCAATAATTTAACTAACAGCACCCTTTTTTTCCTTCAGAATTTGCCGACCTTTCCAGGAATTAAGCATTCTATTAGCCATCTGCATACTAATATTCCAATTAGTCAAATTCATATTTTCTCATCCAAATGTGACTTCTACGATTGTGACCATCTCTCTTGTGAGCTAGACACCAGCAAATTTGTCTGACGGAGGAGGAGATGAGTTACCCAATGCAATTCCAATACGTTTCTCATATTTTTTGATCCTGAGCAGTTTGAGAAATTTTTACAGAGATTCATCAATGTGTCCACACTTGTTGCTGTATTTAGACATAAGATGAAGACATCCAAATGGGCTAAAGTCTTAATGTTAGGGACCCAGTGCTCAGCCTTAGGCCTTTGTTATTTGCATTCTGGTCAAGTGCACATAGAAAAATGTCTATACAAAAGCTATAAAGTAAGGGACTGAGAGGGCATCCCCTGCCTGACACCCCTCTTAAGTTTAATTTCCAACCCTAATCCACCCATTTATATTCACAATAATGGTGGCCTTGCTATACATAAACTGAATCTATTTATCAAATTTAGTGGCTACTCCATAAGCCGTGAGACTTTATACAAAAACAGGTGCGAGACCCTATCAAAGGCCTTCTCCTGGTCATAGTTAACAGAAAGCCTTGTAGGTGAGTGTATTTACTTTGTGGAAAATGTCCCTTGTCAAAATCAAATTGTCATATTGACTTCTATTTGGTATGGCATATGCTTGGTAAGGGCTAATATTATTATCTGGAACAGCCATTAGCCTACCAAGTAAAATTTTACTACGAATTTGTAAGTCAGTGTTGAGCAAGCTAAACTGTCTCCAATTTTTCAAATCCTCTCTTTCACTTTTTTTGAAAAGCAAAATTAATGAAGCCTGGTTCATAGATTGTGCTAAAGCCCCCTCTTGCAGCATGCAGTTAATTATAATTTCTAATACTGTGGCTATTTTTCACTAAACGTTTTATAAAACTCCACCCCATCCCTTCCAATACAGGAACTATACTGTTTTTAAGCCCTGCTATCACTTTTTTAACCTTCTCCAGGGTTATAGGGGTTGTTAAAAGTTCTCCATCTTCTTTCCTAATTTGGGGGAGCTCATCCACCATAGGGTCACTCTCAGAAATGGATGGAGCTACCTCAAAAGTCTCTCTAGGGTAGTTGTCAACTTGAGTCAATATTCCTACCGGGGATGAATAAATACACTCTGAGTCAGTCTTTATGCATGTAATAATCCTATGATCCACCCTGTTTTGCACTCCTTGAAGGGGTCAAATACCCTTTTTTCATGTGTGTGCTGAATCTTAACTCCTATTCTAAGGATTCTGCCCTGTCATACTGTATATGACACATTTGCTTCTTGATCTCTGCTATCTGGGGTCCTAAATTTATTCTCATAGTTGCAGATTGGGAAATAAGTTTTTGCAATTTCATCCTAAGCTGTAAATATTGCAAATATTTGTCATTATCCTGTTCCCTGGTGATCTTTTCAAAACGTTCCCTCCAGGAATTCTTTGTTTCCTCCCACCAGGAGGAAGCATTCTCATATAATTCAACTACAGACAGTCCTGCCTGCCATTCTTGTCTCCAGGTCTGTTTAATACATTCATTGTTTAAAGATTGAGGTATTCAGCCTCCATGGATTTTTCTTACATCGAGGGGCATGATCCCAGTATATGCTGACAGTGACTGACTTATGATCTGTAAATTCCCAGGCAACTAGTGTTGCGCCCTAATGGTTAAAACTTCAGAGATAAATATATAATCTCTCCTGGTGGGTAGTTGACCCCTAAAATATGTGTTACCCCCATGGGATGAATGGTTCCTATAGTCAGTGAATAGCTTTGCACAAGTTACAACTTCTTTAAATACTGTGGTAGCACAATATAACTTCTTTGATCTAATTCCTCTGTCCTCTTTACCCATCCGACAATTAAAGTCCTTTGCCCACATTGTCATCCTAGAGGTAAAGAAATATGGTTGAATTTGCCTAAAAAGAGATACCCTAAGGGCCTTTGCCTGGGGGGCATATATGCTTACAATTCTAAACCTGGCTGAAAATAAAGTTATGTCCAACATTAAAGCCCTACCCAGGTCAATATGAACAAGTTCAGTAACTTTAATGTGGGGGTTATTCACTAAAATGCCTAACCCATCACAAAACTCTTGGCCTACCGACCAAAAGGAAGGCTCTTTAGTCCAGTAGTTCAAGGCCTGCTTTAGTTCTACCTCAGTTTTTATTCTAGTGTCTTGAATACAGATAATATAATCTCTTATTTGTACCAGGGACCCTAACACCATCACCATTTTAGCATGCTGTTTAATGCTATTAATATTAATGCTAGATAATGCTAATGTGCGCATGAGCCCAAGAAAGAGAAGGAGTGTACAATCAAAGGTCAAGCGGTTTTACCATATCTCCTTCTCCTAGTTTTCTGGGAAATATGCAAGTCTCCCCCTCCACCCTCCATTTCAGAGACTATCTCTGTTGATGCTGAGGCTATGGAAGATGAGTCAGACTGGTCCACTGAGTCTTCCTTTGAGCTGTCAGTTATTAAAGCAGCAAATTTATTCCCTTTTTTCATTGTTCTCTAGGTGGTCCTATACCTTTCCCCAATTTTTTTTATTTTTAGTGCTAAGGGCCTTTCCAGATCTATTTATTTTTCTCCCTGCATCTTTTTTGAAGGTATCCTCTTGTCTCAGAGGTGGGGGGCATGTTATCTACCTCTCCTTCTTCTAAGATGACTGTTTCCTTATGCATCTGTGCAGGGGGTCCTTCAGTTTGGGCATCAGTAGAGTGAGCAAGGACATGTTCTATCAAGGCCTTGGAGTTTTCCTCCTCTTCCTCCACAGGTAAAGCACTTTGTGGAGAAACAGCATCTGTGGGGGAGGAGGTTGCAGCTTTAACTACCTTCTGTGCTTTCATGTGCTGTGTTTTATTAATAATGCCTTTCTGAGAGGGGCAGTCCTCACGATTTTTGGAGGGCCAGGGGCACTTGTCATAGCCATGTCTAGTGTATTCACAAAGGTTACATTTAAACAAGTTCACATATGTAGAGGAAAAACGACCATAATCTAAACAATGAGCACACCTAGGCCAAGCTGAGGTGTGTCCTTGAGCCACATTTAAAATAGGACTTAGGTTTGGCCCATATAAAACAAAATGCCTCTGTGCTTACCCAAAAAAAAGCTACTTGGCAAATGAACAGGCCCATTATTTGTGGAACACAATTGCACCTTAATATTCCAAACTCCGTTCCACATCTGTTCACTATCCAGAATGGGGCTGGCCTGTCTAGTACCTCACATCTTTGCCTAAGCCAAAACAAAATGTCTTCCACATGGACCCCTTCATTACAAAACATAATGGTGATAAGTTTAACAGCAGTCTTTGTAAGGGGAATGACCATGTAAGGAATCCAAAGTGGATTGTTCTTTACCATCTGGCATTGTGTCCAAAACCAATCTAAACTGACACTGTTTTAAAACTCAGATCGTAATTACCATTACCCAAAGGTATCAGTGCAAATATTTCTGATAAAAAAAATGCATAGTACATTTCAGTACTTGTTTGGCAGTAAGTAACCTATCAGGAGGGTTCTCCTGTCCTCCTTTAAAAAACAACATCACTGCATTCCTCCTTGGGGATGGTTCACCGTTCTTCTGAAATAGATCAGACAATTTAAACATGGGATTAAGCCAGGCAACCTTATTAAAGGTCTTGTAAAATAGCTTCAGATGGACCAAGTCTATTAGGTTGGATTTCTTGAGGTTCAGAAGGATTTGTAGTTGTATTGCTAACCTGTACAGGTACTGTCACTGTAGAAGATTTGTTGGGGCCCTTTGCAGAAAAAGCAGTGTTTGGTTCCTTAGGCACATTTGTGTTGCAGAGCTCTGGAGTGGAACTGGCTGTTTTCAAAGCTGTATCCATTTGTGCAATATGTAACTGCGCTTTGTAACACTGTACATTCTGATCATTCGGATCTGGAAGCCAATTCCCATCATAAGTCTGTTGCCAGCCTGCACCTTCTAAGGCATGGGCAGGTGATCATTCCTTAAGTATAAGCACAGTTACATAAAACATAGAATTTGATGGCAGATAAGGACCGCTTGGCCCACTTAGTCTGCCCATTTCCCGACCTACAGGATAACCTGCAGATCCTAGTTAACCAACAGCCTATTTCTTCCTACCCCCCACAAGAATTGCCTTATGTCTGTCCCATGTATTCTTAAATTCTCCCACAGTTTTAGACCCCACAACCTCCTCAGGAAGGCTGTTCCATGCGTTCACCATCCTCTCTGTGAAAAAATACTTCCCCACATTGCCCCTGAACTGCCCCCCATCTTTAAATTGTGTCCCCTAGTTCTTGCACATAGAAACATAGAAACATAGAATTTGACGGCAGATAAGGACCACTTGGTCCACCTAGTCTGCCCATTTTCCTATCTAACAGATAAGCTGCAGATCCTAGTTAACCAACAGCTTACTTCCTCCCACCCCCACTAGGACTGCCTTATGCCTGTCCCATGCATTCTTAAGTCCCCACTGTTCTTGACTCACAACCTCCTCAGGGAGGCTGTTCCATGCATCCACTACCTCTCAGTGAAAAATACTCCTCAGATTACCTCTGAGCCATCCCCCTCTATCTTCAAATTGTGCCCCATTGTTCTTGCACGTCTCTTTTTCTGGAAGATGCTACCCTCTTGGACTTTGTTAATTCCTTGAGGTACTTGAATGTTTCTATCATGTCCCCTCTCTCCCTTCTTTTCTCAAGGGTATACATATTAAGCTGCTTTAGTCTTTCTTAGTATGTCTTCTGGTGCAGACCCTGCACCATTTTGGTTGCCCTCCTCTGGACAGCCTCCACTCTGTCTATGTCTTTGCGGAGATGGGGTCTCCAGAACTGCACACAGTACTCCAGATGGGTCTCACCAACTGTCTGTACAGAGGGATAACAACTTCCTGTTTTCTACTATTGATGCCTCTTCCTATGCATCCCAGTATCCCCCCAGCCTTCCTTACTGCCTTCTCACATTGCTTGCCCACCTTTAGGTGATCTGATACAATTACCCCCAGGTCCCTTTCTATTTTTACTGTTGTCAGTATCTCACCCCCCATTGTGTACACTTCCCCTTGGTTTTTGTTTCCCATGTGCATTACCTTGCACTTCTTTGCATTGAATCTGAGCTGCCATACATTTGACCATTCCTCCAACCTTGCCAAGTCCCTTCTCATCCTTTCCACTCCATCTTGTGTATCAACCCTGTTGCAGATCTTTGTGTCATCTGCAAAGAGACATACTTTTCCTTCCAGTTCCTCTGCAATGTCACTTATAAAGACATTAAAAAGGACCGGTCCCAGTACTGAACCCTGCAGTACCCCGCTAGTAACCCTCCTTTCTTCACTGTGTACTCCATTTACTACTACTCTTTGCGTCCTGTTGTCTAGCCAATTTTTTATCCAGGCTACCACCTTGGGACCCACTCCAAGGCTGGCTATCTTGTGTATTAATCTTTTGTGTGGGACTGTATCAAATGCCTTGCTAAAATCTAGGTAAGCCATGTCCACAGCCCCTCCCTGGTCTGCTACTTTGGTCACCCAGTCAAAGAAATCTATTAGATTTGTCTGACACGACCTTCCCATCGTGAATCCATGCTGCCTTGGGTCCTGTGCCCCACTGGCCTCTAGGTACTCAACAATTCTTTCCTTCAGAAGTGATTCCATAATTTTCCCTACCCTGAGGTCAAACTAACTGGTCTGTAGTTTCCTGCCTCTGTCCTGCTCCCACTTTTGTGAAAAGAATCACATCTGCCCTCCTCCAGTCCTCGGGTACCACCCATCCTCCCATGATTTGTTAAAGAGAGTAGTCAGCGTGTCACTAGTTCTACCCTTAGTTCTTTTAGAATTCTTGGGTGAATCCCATCAGGCTCCATTGCTTTGTCCACCTTCAATTTTATTAGTTCTTTCAGAACCCTTTCTTCTGTAAATGGACTAGTATTGACCCCCGTCTTCAGAGTGTTTTTCTTGTTTGGTTTAGGTAACTCCCCTGCCTCTTCCTTTGTGAATACTGAGCAGAAATATTCGTTCAGTATCCCTGCTTTTTCACTGTCACCCTCTACCCACATTCCCTCCCCTTTATTAAGCTTCAGTATCCCTCCTTTGGTCTTTCTTCACTCCCTAATGTACCTATAAAAGGTCTTATCCCCCTTCTTAACAGAATTGGCTATCCTTTCCTCGGTTTGGGCCTTTGCTATTCTGACTGCCTTCCCAGCCTCTTTCTGCTTTAACTGATAAAGTTCTCTGTCCTGCTCCTTCTGTGTTTCCTTATATTTCCTGAATGCTGTCCTTTTCCCCTTAACCTTCCCTGCCACCTCTTTTGAGAACCATAGTGTTTTTTTCCTTCATTGTGTTTTATTGATTTGCTTTACACAAAGGCTTGTTGCCTCTTTGATGGCTGTTTTGATCACTCCCCATTGTTCCTCCACCCCTCCTTCTTGCCTGTTTGCTAGTGCTTTTCTGAAGCTCTCTCTCATTTTCCAAAAGTCAGCCCTCCTAAAGTTGCTTTTGTATGGCTTGATTGTATGGCTGTGTTTATCGTGAACCACACTGTTTGGTGGCCGCTTGTTCCCAGATGGCTACCCATTTCTAAATCTGAGATTCTTTCTCCATCCCCATTTGAGAGTACCAGGTCTAAGATTGCTCCCTCCTGAGTGGGTTTCAATCACTAGCTGTCTGAGGCATGTGCCCCTGTAGGGCATCAAGAATGACCCTGCTCTTGGATGTGCCTGCAGCAAAAGTACTCCAGTTAACATCTGGCATATTCAGGTCCCCATCAACAATATCTCCCCTTTTCTGCTATTCTAAAAGCCTTCTATCATTTCCTTGTCCATTCCTCCCTGAGATGGGGGTCTGTATACAACCCCCATGCGGATTGTGGTGCCATTTCCTGTCTTCAGGGTGACCCAAAGTGCCTCATCTGCTCCCTGTTTACTCTTTAGTTCTGTTGCTTTGATCCCTTCCTTTACATAGAGAGCTACTCCTCCTCCTCTTTTACCCTCCCTGTCCCTCCTGCACGTCTCTTTTTCTGAAAGATGCTTTCCTCTTGGACTTTGTTGATTACACTGAGATACTTAAAAGTTTCTATCATGTCCCCCCTCTCCCTCCTTTCCTCAAGGGTATACATATTAAGCTCCTTTAGTCTCTCCTCATATGGCTTCTCTTGCAGACCCTGCACCATTTTAGTTGCCTTCTTCTGGACTGCCTCTATCCTGTCTCTGTTCTTGTGGAGATGGGGTCACCAGAACTGGACGCAGTACTCCAGATGGAGTCTCACCAACTGTCTGTACAGAGGGATAACAACTTTCTGTTTTCTGCTGGTGATGCCTCTCCCTATGCATCCCAGTATACCCCCAGCCCTCCCTACTGCCTTCTCACATTGCTTGCTAACCTTAAGGTCATCTGATATGATTAACCCCATGTCCCTTTCCATTTTTGTTGTTGTGTTGTTACTACCTCTCCCCCCATTGTGTAATCTTCCCTTGGGTTTTTGTTTCCCAGGTGCATTATTTTTCTCTTCTTTGCATTGAATCCAAGCTGCCATACTTCTGCCAAGTCCCTTCTCATCCTTTCCACGCCTCCTTGTGTATCAACCCTGTTGCAGATCTTTGTGTCATCTGCAAAGAGGAATACTTTTCCTTCAAGTCCCTCTGCAATGTCACTTATAAAGACATTAAAAAGGACTGGACCCAGTACTGAGCCCTGTGGTACCCCACTAGTAACCCCTCTTTCTTCAGAGTGGACTCCATTTACAGTTACCTTCTGTGTCCTGTTGTCCAGCCAATGTTTTACCCAGGCTATCAGCCTGGGACCCAATCCCAGGCTGGTTAATTTGACTATTAATCTTTTGTGTGGGACTGTGTCAAATGCCTTGCTAAAGTCTAGGTAGGCCATGTCCACAGCCCCTCTCTGGTCTACTACATTGGTTACCCAGTCAAATAAATCAATTAGATTCATCTGACATGACTTTCTTGCAGTGAACCCATGCTGCCTTGGGTCCTGTGCCCCACTGGCCTCTAGGTACTCAACAATTCTTTCCTTCAGAGGTGATTCCATCACTTTCCCTATGACAGAGGTCAAACTGAGATGTCTGTAGTTTCCTGCCTCTGTCTTGGTCCCACTTTTGTGAGAGGAAATCACATCCGCCTTCCTCCAGTCCTCAGGTACCACATCATCCTCCCACGATTTGTTAAAAAGGGTAATCAGTGGTTTCATTAGTTCTCCCCTTAATTCTTTTAGAATTCTGGGGTGAATTCCATCAGGCCCCATTGCTTTGTCCACCTTCAGTTTTAGGAGTTCTTTCAGAACCCTTTCTTCCATGAAAGGACTGGGATCGACCCCCTCCCCATCAAGAGTGCTTCTGTTAATTTGATTAGGCACCTCCCCCTCCTCTTTTGTGAATACTGAGCAGAAATATTCGTTAAGTATCCCTGCTTTTTCACTGTCCCTCTTTGCCCACCCACTGTCCATTCTATTCAGCCTCACTATCCCTCCCTTTGTCTTTCTACACTCCTTGATGTACCTATAAAAAGGTTTTATCCCCCTTCTTAACCAGTTGGCTAGCTTTTCCTCAGTTTGGGCCTTTGCTATTCTGACTTCCCTCCTTGCTTCCTTCTTCCTTAACTGGTACAGCTCTCTGTCCTGCTCCTTCTGTGTTTCCTTATTCTTCCTTATACTTCCTGAATGTTATCTTTTCTTCCTTACTTTCCCCGCCACCTCTTTTGAGAACCATAGTGGCTTTTTCTTTCATTTTGATTTGTTTATTTGCTTCACACAAAGGCTTGTTGCCTCTGTGATGGCAGTTTTTATGTTTCTCCATTGTTGCTCCACCCCTCCTTCTAGTCTGTTTGCTAGTGCTTTTCTAAGGCACTCTCCCATCTTGCCAAAGTCAGCCCTCCTGGAGTCCAGTACCCTCACTTTTGTATGACTTGACTCTGTAGCTGAGTTTAACGTGAACCACACTGTTTGATGGTTACTTGTTCCCAGATGACAACCCACTTCTAGATCTGAGATCCTCTCACTGTCCCCATTTGAGAGTACAAGGACTAAGACTGCTCCCTCACGAGTGGGTTCCAAAACTAGCTGTCTGAGGCATGCCACTTGTAGGCCCTGCTCTTGGATGTGGCTGTAGAAAATGTGCTCCAGTTAACATCTGGCATAGTCAGGTCTCCCATCAACAGTATCTCCCCTTTCTCTGCCATCCTAAGTATGCCTTCTATCATATCCTTTTCCATTCCCTTCCCCTGACATGGGGGTCTGTATACAATCCCTGTGCGGATTGTAGTGCCATTTCCAGTCTCTAAGGTGACCCATAGTGCCTCCTCTCCTCCCTGTTTACTCTTTTGTTCAGTTGCTTTTATCCCTTCCCTTACATAGAGAGCTACTCCTCCCCCTCTTCTCCCCTCCCTGTCTCTCCTGTAGGTTATGTACCCTGGTATATTAACATCGCAGTCATGGTTCTCTGTGTACCATGTTTCTGTGATTGCTATGATATCCAGGCATCCCTCTTTCATCAAGGCCACCACTTCAGGGAGCTTGTTGCCCAGACTACGGGCATTGGCACTCATTACCCTCCATTTCCTGATGGCCTTACTCCTTTTTACTCCATCCCTGTCCTTATTGCCTTTGTCCCTTTCTCCATTTACCCCTGCTCTTCTTACTATTGATGTCTCTGTCTCGGTGTTTACCTCACTTACTGCCCTGACTTTTTTGGGGGGACTAGGATTTCCCTGCTCCTTTCCAGTGCCTCCCCCCTTAGCTAGTTTAAATGCTTGCCAATGAAGCATTTAAACCTATCACCTAGGATCCTGGTTCCCCTCCTGGACAGATGCAGCTCATCTTGCCAGTATAGGCCTGCATCACTCCAGGTGGACCCCCAGCCCCCAATGAAGCCAAATCCCTGAGCTCTGCACCAGTTTTTCAAGCACTGATTGAATCCCATGGTGTGGAGCACCCTAGCCTCATTTATGCTATAGACAGGCAGCACCTCTGAGAAGGTTACCATGCATGCTACTTGTCTAAGGCCCCTTCCCAACTCCACAAACTCTTCCTGCACTGTTCTGATCCCTTTCTTAGCAAGGTCATTTGTCCCTAGCTGGTCAATGACATCCAGCTCCCTCCCCTGTGCAGCTGCTCTGGTGATCCTGAGGATTCACTCCCTGTCCCTCCAAGCCATGGCACCAGCCAGGCACCTTACCCCCCTCTCCCCTTCCTCCCCCAGTTCTACCTTCTTAACAATGGAGTCCCCCACCAGGAGTTGTTTCCTTTCCCTGTGGGGTCCCATGCCACCCTCCTGTGGGTCTTCTTTGTGGAGGTTCC
This sequence comes from Neoceratodus forsteri, assembly GCA_016271365.2. NCBI lineage: Eukaryota > Metazoa > Chordata > Ceratodontiformes > Ceratodontidae > Neoceratodus > Neoceratodus forsteri. The sequence continues at coordinate 761,007,615 of CM028138.1, read as the reverse complement.
CATCATCCTCCTTGGTCTCCCCTGTTGGTGCCTCCATAGAGGAACCACACTTTGCCAGAACGGCATATTAATTGTCGAGAGGTACAACTGAAGGGATGCAGCTCTGTTCCACCACCATCACCCTCCCTGAGCTCACTGTGGTCCAACCACTCCTCTTTTTTGGCAATCTCTGAGGTATTGGCAGTGGCCTTGGTGGTCCCTGGATGGAAGAGAAGGTCCCACAAATCCTGGCCAACTCAGCCTGGAGATGAGCAACCTCCTTATTCAGCCCAGAGAGGTGCCTGCAGATGGGACAACACTGCATCATCCAGAACATCTCCCAGAAGACTGCTGCTCCACAGCCACTGCACTGCACCACTCCCATCATGTCTTATTTCTGGCCCCTTCACTGTTGTTTTGAATCCTTGCTCTTTCCTCTGGTTTTTTTCTGTCTGTTTTTTTTCTTCTCCTCTCCCTACTTACTTACTGCCTCTGTACCCTTTAAGATCCTGATCATCCTGTTCTGAGAGAAGAAGATCCTATTTTTCTCAGTAGACCCCTTACTTGCTCAGAGGCAGACCTCCAGCAGCTAGGGGGGGCCGGAAAGATACTCTTGCCCTTCTAGGATGGTGAGTCTTTGGTGGCTCTGTGATCACTCACTTCCTGCTCCCAAACAGGAAGTTCCTGTTGTCAGTCAATCCTGTTCCTATAAAAGCCAAACTAGCTTTGGGAAGGAGGGCAATATAGTCCCAGTAGAGAAGTCCAGTCACACAGCACTCCTTCCTCCTGGTGTTCTTTGGCAAGTTTCGGTACCATTTGTGACAGCAACAGAACGCAGCTTTAAATCATTTTTTTTCTTTGCAGCAGTGATAGGCATATGCGTTTGAATATTCGGCTAATTTTTTATCAGAATCTCATTGTTTACAGGGGCTTGACACGGTTGTATGGTGGTATAGGAGCGAGACATACCTAGTCTTCTACTTTTGGAAGATGTAGCAGGATTTAATTCTGAAAACTGCTTCTCCGGCTCTTGGCACACAGCTGTTTGCTCCTGAAAGCTGCCAGCCGAAGAGTTAGTGCATTTTCCAGTTTCAGGATGGGTTTCAACAGTAGATTTATTTGTCAGTGTATCATCACACAGCTGTGTGACTGAAGCATCAGCTGAATCTGCTGTCTGGGGACTGACACGTAGCGCTGACAATTCTGCATGCAGAATCTCCCTTTCCATTTACACTCCTCTTCAGTTTTAAACAATACTTCCATCATTTTCACTTTATCATCAATAACAGTAGATTTTTTGTAAATCTGCAACCGATACCTGAGTAATACATGGTGGTTCCTCTTCTTGCTGTGTCCATTCCATGTCCGTGTCAAGAAAACATACTGGAATATCCTCTGCAGCTATACTTCCCTGTGAAGTAGTTTCAGCCTCTAGTGTTTTAGGGGCAGAGGAGGAAGCCAACTTCTCTACCTCTCCAGCAAACAATCTCCGTCCTCCTCCTTTATCCACGGGGCAGCCATCTTGGCCAAAGACCAGGATGTCAAAGGTTCAAAATAATGTTGAAATAAAGTAAATCTAAACATAAATAATACAAGGCTGTACTCTACATGCCCAAACCTAAAAGAAAATGTAGACTACTCAGCATTATGGCATACTAAATCATAAACAAGAAGAGGTGGACATAACTCAGTATTTCCCTGTATATCAAGCTCACAGTATGGGCCATAAAAAAAACAGAAGCATACCCCTTCCCCTTCCCCTAAAGGAATAGAATCAATATATTTTTAAACCATCAAAGCAACTTATTGGCAAACTCTGTTATATCACACATAGAATTATAAAAAAAGAAATTGGATCCCTGAATGTCACAGGTATACACCCTATAGATTAGTGTGCAAGAAAAAATACCTATAAATCGATAATGCTCTACCCTAGATCCTAAAACCTACCAAGAGTAGAGGGAATTTTTATTGAAAAACCCGCAAAGCTTATTTTGTAAAACAGTATTGCATCACACATAAATCAAAGGGAAGCAATAAACATCCTAAACATGCATAAACCAACATATCCCCACTTTGTAGATCTAAATAAAGAAAGGAGAGTTTATCAGCACAAACAGGCCAAATATACCCCATTAATCAAAAATACCAGCAAGAGATCCATCTGGTTCAATGTCAGTTGGCATCCATCTGTATCTCTTTCCCCCAGAATGAGGCTGGAAATAGGCACAGTTGTTTAATCCTCCTTTCCCAGTGAACAAAAACTAAATACAAAAGTTGAAGTGCTGGTTCAAGTTTATTAAGTGCTCTCAGAGGTAAAAAAAAAAGACCCTGCTGATATGTCACCTGACACATTTCAAGCCATCTGACTCTTTGTCAAAATGTCAGGTGACTCGAAACACATCAGGTGATGTGTTGCCGGCTTCCAAACAAAAGGTTCCAGCACACACAAAAAGATGAATTCAAACATAAAGCATACTGCATAAACTTTTTATTCAGTGCATTGATGGTTTCGGGCACTAGTTATTATAACCGGGGTTACATTCTAGAACCCCACTGCTCTGACTGCAGGCCTTCCTCAGCGGTGAAATTCCAGACCTTTTTCCCCTTTTTAATACAACAGGCTGCTGATGTCATGCTATAGCAGGTGGATTCCATTACATTTAAAAAGCAGCGGTGATTAATCAAGCAGATTAGAACTAAGAGCCTGCAGAACACCAGTGATGTTTTACAGAACTTTGAAAAACATCTTTTTGATTTGTATCCCATATATTACACAATACAGCATTGCTAAAGCAAATTAACAATATATGCTGAGGTGTGAAAGCACTTATATTAACCAAAAATTCACTCTGTGTTTCTTATATTAGAAATATCTTTTTTTTAGATTGCATTAAATTGCCTTTCATTATCATTTCTAATACTTGCATTTCATTATTTGCATGGTATGATGCTAGCTGTTGTCAGCAGGGTCTGTTTGTACCTGTTTTACTTTAAAAAAAAAAGCAGACTTAAAATGGGGAAAGAAGAGCATTATACATGACAGGAGGTATGGGGCAATCTAAAATGGAATAAACAAGTGTAGGCTTAAAATGTTCACCACAATATGCACTGCTGCTTGAAGTTATTTAAGTGACCAGGGCATTATTTATGTGACCAAGAACCCTGTCCCTGGTACTTCATCCACAATTGAGCCTTATTCTGGAGCTGAACAGTGCTCTGCTTGTGATGCCACAGTCACTTCCACAGCAACAGGCTGTGATGTCACAAGCAGAAGAAATGACTTAATAAGCCACAGCTGTAAGTGAACTGAAAGGGACAAAGCTCTAAGTGTCAGGATAGTGTGTATAATAAAGAAATGAACAGCTGGAAATTCAGATTGAGTGGAATGCTGCGGGACTTGAGTTATGCTGAAGAAATCAGTGATTTTGTTGTTCGGGCTCAGAGGAGTCTCACTGTACTGTAAAGTCTTATATTTGAATGGGCATTGCATACGGTAGATAGTGTGTGTGAGGAACTTGGGGTGTAGGAAAAACTTAAAAAGTTTCTTCTCATCACCCCACTGGTTCAGCAGCTAGGTGCTTAATCTTAGAGAGCACCTGGGTCCCTCACAAATGGTTATATCACATAGAAACATAACTGTCTGGCCAGGTTCCTGGTTCTGAGGTGGACTTCAGTGTCTGACATCAGTGTTGACATCATCAGTGTGATAACCCAACTGGCTGCCCTCCCACTGAAGTTAAAGACTAGTTTATTCTTTAGTTACTGAGCAGTTCCATGAACCAATTACATTTGCATAGTAGTTGCCCTGCATGGAAAGCTTCTTTGTAAACATCAGCTCAGCTGAAATCACTCATTCCCAAACTGATAAGTAATTAAATTAACTCTGGTCAGAACCAACATCGCTACTTCAGAGTGCCAAGTCTGAGTGAAAAGTACTTGGAGCCGCCACCATGTCTGATGCCATACTTGGTTGGTATGCATTCACAGTGACTGATAATCACTGCACATGTGCAAGAAAGAGCCAGGCCATGCCCAAGATGGCTGCTATGACAGAAGTGCACATGCACACAACTCACGAATGCGCAATGAGCTCACGATGGCCATCTTGGGCATGGTGGGTTGTTTAGTTTCACCTGCAAGTGTGGAAGTGATGGGCAGAAACAACAGTGTCCCCATGGGGGTGGGGGGATGCGGAGGGGATAGGCAGTGGATAACTAACCCAACAGCATTGTGGACTCTGGACCACAGCATTATGGATGCAGAATTGACGTATCCGGTCATGTGCTTCCAGAACCCCTTTTCACTCTCCTAGCAAAACGTCAGTAGGATACCACCCATTATAGCCGAGAAAATACTTTAGATCAAAAACCAAAAGCTGGGCTTTGGGAGGTCACACTAAAAAAAACAACACCTTGATTGTAAGTTTAAACAACATTTTTTAAGACCTAAAAAGTTTTCATAGCAGCAGCACTCATCCTACCCACACACGTATGTGTTGAGCCAGTCACACTTCCTTTCTCTTTGCCTTGATTGGCATGAAACATTGACATGTTGGTAGGGTGAATGCTGCTGTGAAAACTTTTTATGCCTTATAATGTTACATAGATACATACACAGTGTCGGCAGATAAGGGCCTATGGCCCACCCAGTCTGCCCATTTGAGCTTGAAAGTTCAGTTTATGTTTTCCTAGAAGTCTGTTGCCCCTTACCCCTGACCTCTAGAATTCCTTTATGTCTATCCCATGCATTCTTAAATCCCATGATTGTTTCAGCCCCCACCACTTCCTCTGGCAGGGTGTTCCACTTGTCCACCACCCGTTCTGTGAAGAAATTCTTCCTCATGTTTTCTCTGAATCGTCCTCCCTCCAACTTCATCCCATGCCCTCTAGTCCTGGAACATCTTTTTCACTTAAAAATAGTGTATTCCTGCTCCCTGTTCCTCCTTAAACTTACAACCAATATGTTTTTTTCTCAGTGTGACCCCTGCCTTAGCACCACTTTTGTTTTTTGATCCTCCCTGTGAAGCAGTTACTCTCTCTACTCGCTGGGTCACAACCATCTCAGTTCTGCATGAACTATAAAGACAGAGCACTAAGAAGACTTCTTCCCTCTCTGTCTCACTCACTCATTCCATCTTGACAATTCTTAATGTTATTTTGTCTTTATTTTGATATAGGCCCAGCTAATTAGTCTCCCACTGCTGTACTATGTTATAATGCAGATAGATTCTAAATAGGCTAACCATGTGTCTGTGTCTCCTGTACAAGTGCAAAGAACTGTTCTTCCATATCATTTAATTCAGATGTATTGCCCATGGTGGATTTGAAGAAATGAAGCTGCCTATCATAAGGTGGTTTGTTTTTCAAATACAGGACTCTGCTTAGTTCCATGTTGTGATATTTATTTGACATTATAGTAGTACATTGAATTTCTAAATATTGATGTGAAATGTTTATGTCTTGATACTGGTTTGCTGCTTAACTCAAAGGCATCATTGGTACATTGGTAAAGGTGCTGCTATTAGGAGGAGTATTGCAAATTTACAGACTAACCTTTATACTGGATGCCACAGGTACCAAGATAATCTATCTGCTCTGAATCATAAGGATCAGATAATCCAATACCTTGCCATGGTTCTGAAAGGATGCATGACTGTAAATTCTAGGGTGGTGTTAGGAGGCGATTTTTCTCCCAGAGGGTGGTGAACCTATGGTACAACATAACAACTGAAACAGTGCACATAAAAATAACACAGGCTTTATGGTAAGCCAGGATACATTTCTGCTTACTAAAGGAATCCATGGGTACCATGGGTATTTGGGTATGTAGGAAATCCCTATAAATTGGTAGGTGTTTGTACAGCATACACATTTCTTTACGGTGGTGGTGGTGGTGGTGAGGGGGGACATGATAGATTTAGAGTCACTTCCAACCTAACATTTCTAGCTTACTGCAGTATGTTATGTTACTAGAGCAATACTTCTCAGACTTTGTCACAGTGAGCTTCCCCAAACCGTGGAAAAGATTTTGAGCCTCCTCCCAAAACTATAAATATCTGGGGCCTCCCCAAAGAAAAATAACATACTGTACTTTGCGCAGTACACCATAAATAAATTGAAACCCCTTTGATTACTTGGCTCACATTCTTTGTCTTATACTGAAGTGGAACCTTTGAAAAAGAGCTCCTTTGCTCAAAGGTGTTATCTGAATAACAAATAAATAAAATAGGCAAATATTATTATTCAGCTTTATTGTAACCCCCGGCCAACTTACGTACTCTGCTAGTTTCATTCTTGAACCATTGTTACCTATTGTTGCGGTACCTTCATGGGTCAGACTACTTTCTCTGTTTCCTCTCTATTTGAAATTACCTTCCTATTTACTTTGCCTCTCCGTCTCCTTCCCTGGGATTACTTTGCTCCTTCCTGCTATTGCTCTTAGCACTTCTATGCTCAACCCTTGTATTTGGGCTGTTCTGCCATCAGGCTACAAATTGATCAATTACCACCACTCATTATTTGTTTATTGTTCATATTTATTTGCACTATTGTTCATTGTGTATTTCTTGATTGTTTTGCAGTTACCTTCTGAAATGTATTCACTCCCTACCCTTTCCCGGGTATATCTGAAATGAGCCTTGACTCATTCACCTTCCCTTGTCATCTATTAATAAAATAAATACATTACATTCCCTTACTATTATCCTCTTTCAGTTTGCATTATTTCTTCACACAAAATACATAAAACTCAAAATTTAAATACAGTACTTTTTCAGACTTGCTTGATCCTCCCCTGGAACAGGTTGGGGCCTCCCCAAGGAGGTTATCCTCACCATTTGAGAACCCCTGTACTAGAGCATCTGATGCAAATATCTGTACTGTGAATAAGGTTGGCTATATTAGCAACCAGGCAGCACTGTCCCTAACTTCTACCAATCAGTGCTGCTATGCCTCTTTCTACAAAAGCAATAGACCACAAGCTGTGATTTTTGGATAGTGAGGAATAACAGTACAGCTAAGCTGTCCTCCCTCCCAGCCATTCCCATTCATAGGAAAAGAAAAAAAAATACACACTTGCATGTGATCCCTTGTGCTGAGTGCCAGGAACCAGTAGCATCTTGAATTGAAATACTCCCTAACCCACCTCTGGCCCCCAAAGTACAGTAACTGTATAATGGATGCACCCCCCCCCCTCCTGGTCATTGATCCATAATTGGGGCCAATAGAGTTCCAAATTCTGGCTAGTTTATTTGCCCCCACCCACCCACAGCCCACCCACTCAATAGTAAACCATTAGACAGATTGGAACAAGCAAATGTGCAACTGGGGTTGGGGCAACAATTCCATCATTCATGATGCTTTCTTCAGAACAGTACATAATGGAGATCTGAGTTCATTTAGATTCATGGTAGTGGACTACATTTCTGTGCATCCAGGAAGGAGGAATATAGACCTAACCTTGGAGAAAAAAAAACAATGTAAATGGGTCAGTCGACTGGGGCAACCGAAAAGCTAAATATAACAGAAAGAACTAAGTCAGGAGCACAGATGTCAGCTCCGCTAACCCAATTTATTCAGACCACACTTCAGCGATCCACCTATGGTGACATCACAAGCAAAGAAGAACCAATGAGCGGTATGCCGGTATCGAGACAACCTCGTTTGATTCCACAACAATACATACAGTATTTACCAGGTTCTGCTCATCCCATCTCCTTGAGGAACACCTGATTTAGAAGAGAAAAAAGTGGAGGAAGTTCCTATTCACTGTTAGAAATTGCCTCATTTCTCCACATCTTTACATGCTTCACTGACGAGGGCTGCAGCAGTGAGCACTCCAGCCAATGATCCATGGATCTTGCTGGTGTCCTCCACATTTTTTGTAGTGAATTGGCTGTTCTTCAAGGAGACAGGATCTACTGAACCTGATTAATTTGTATGTATTATGCTCCTGATACTGCTCATTAGTTCCTCTTTGCTTGTAATGTCACTGAAGTCGGATCGCTGAAGTATGGTCCAGTTAAATTGGGTTAGCAGAGCTGACCTCTGCATTCATGATTTAGCTGTTTTCCCTTATATTAAGCTTTTAGGTTCCCCCTATTGTTAGAAATAAAGCAGTTTTTGAGCTACCCTTCCCAACATTTAAAACAAGAAAGATCCTGCTGTGCCCAAGATGGCTGTAATAGCGGAAGTGTTAATTTGTGATACTCACACATGCGCAATGAGTTCATGGCAGCCATTCTGTATATGGTGGGCTTTTTTCCTGCAATTCTAGTAGCGACGTGTGGCAAAAATATTGTACTCACATGGGGGGGGGGATGTGCGCCCATGGAGGGGAAGGGCAGTGGTGAATCTATGTTACATCAATGCTCACAGCACTGTGCGCATGGAGTGAAGCAAACCACATATGAATCAGTTTACGTGTTTTCACTGTCCCTTTTCTTTCTTGTACTCCTAGCCATACATCTCCTGGGATCTGCCCATGCAGCCACAATGAGATGCAGTATGGAATGGAGACCTGCCCAGCGGAGTTGAAGCACAAACATATTTTTTTCACATACCACAATGCTAAGAAATGTATTAATTTTTCTAAATTCAGTGGGGATCCAGTGCCAAAAGCTGAGTTTACTCTCTTGCTGCATGACTAGTGGTTGCATGTTTGATCTGTGAGGCAGAATACATTGACTGGAGAGTGAAGATTCTTTTTGCAAAGTCTAACACAATTTTTTTTTTGTTTATGAAGTGTATTTGTCTAAATTCAGTGGTGCTTCAGTGTACAACGCTCCCTCACCTACTATTTGACTTATAAACTGCTTTGCAATTTGCACTATCTAAACTTGCATCAAATGTATCTTGAACAGGAAACAATCTGTAAATGTCAGAAACTGAGAAACGTATATCAAAAAGACATAGGGCATTATCTGAATAAGAATGCAAACCCTCATCAAATTATTGGCCACTCAAGTAACCCACCATCCACCCTCGATTAAGTCAAAACTCACCCAATTTAGTAATTAACCACCCACCCAACACACCCACTGGCATTACCCCACCCCAGTTCAACAACCCACAAAAGTAAAAGAATATCTCTTTCTAGAGAGAAGCAAAGATGGTCCAGTGGTGAAGCTGTTCCCTTTTCATTAGTCACTGAAAGTATGAATGAAATGATGCCTTCCAACTATAATAACATCTGACTGCACAACAAGCTTACGTTCAGGCGGCACTACAGGAGGACTTTTGTCTTGCTTAATATGATTGAACAACTGCAACAGCATGGCAACCCACAAAACATCCCATCAAGGTATTGGTTGAAGGGATGTGCCCCATCGAACACCACAGAATTAAGAAAAGTGTCTCTCCAAAGTGTGCGTAAATTGGGTGTGACACATCAAAGTAAAAAGGAACCCCCACAAAAATAATAACAATTGAGTGTTAGTAGACATGGCACCTACACCAGAGTAGCACCCATACAAAACTTCACACGGCAGAGGATTACATACATTGACAACTACACCTTCAGGTGCTCAATGATTCCAATGCACCCCCCTCCAGCACCATTTTTAGTGTCAAAACAAGATAGAAAAAAGCATCTACAAAACAGAATGAAAGTGGGAGATGGGTTTAGGTGTATATCCCCTAATATCTGCAGGCTGTACTTAAACTCACAGTGCAACTTTTCCGGCGTTGTAGATGCACAATGATAAAACTGCATGTAAACCCACTCAGTGTAAGAGGCATAAGGTAGCGTAAGAGGCATACCTGCAAAGTTGCAGAAACAATATGAGCTCTTCAGTTTAAAAAATAAATATTTTTTTCCAAAAATACAACTAAATGAACAATTAAATCCAGTTGTAGTGTTATAGAAGTGACTGAAAGTGTGTTTGTGTGAAACATTTGGTTTTGGAGATCACTTTGATACAGGGCTCCATATGTAGTAAATGGCTTTTTTATGCATGTGTGTTTGTGAGTTGTTTTTTATTTTTTAAATTGTTATATCTATTGCATGTAATAGTGTATCTTTTCTACCATATTCACTGGCTTCTGAGATGTGGATAATGTTCACTGCCAATTGTGGTCTACTACTGTGAGATTCCTACCAGAGTCACTGACACTGACATTCCAGTATTAAATTCATAACTGTGATCCATGTGGCTGTAAGAGATGCTACTTCCTATCTTGTTTTAACAGTAAAAATGGGACTGGAGTGAGGTGCCATAGAGGCATTGAGCACCTGAACATGTAGTTGTCTATGTATGTAGTTACCTGCTGACACCCTGGTGTTAAGGTTTATATAGGTGCTGCCTTAGTGTAGGTGCCACATCCCGTATGCTAAAACCCAGCTGTAAGTTTTTTTGTGGGGGGTACTGCTTTAGTTTGAGATGCCATATCCCATCTACACACACTTTGGTGTGAAGCTTGTCTATGTTCTGCAGGGTTTGATGTGTCGCATCCCATCAACCAAGACCTTGATGCATTGTTTTACAGGGTGTCATGCTGTTGCAGTCGTTACATCCCAGTAACAAACACAGCAAGGAACAACAGAATTGACTATTGCCTGTAACAGAAATAAATAACTGGCATTAAAAGAGAACTAAAGTCAAAATTTGCAAAAAATATATTATGCAGAGCACTTTGATTTGTAGGTATACTCCTAGTAATGCCTTCCCTTTATTTGCTGAAAGGATTTTTTTCTAAATTTGCTTGCTGCTTTTATGGCCCCTTGGAATCTCCAAATTAGCATTTCTGATGACCTTTCTTGTTCCAACAATGCCTCCTGTCCCATGTGACTATGATGTATCCAGGACCATTGATTCAGAGAGTAATAACTGCTGCAGCAGCATCTAATGTCATGGGCCTGAGATTCTGGCTTCAACTAAATAACTATCGAATCCAAACTTCTGTTTTTTATGTACGTGTCTAGGTCTAGTCAGCAGAAATGAATGTTTTGTTTTTAAACCTTTTATTTTATGAAACTGCAAACAACCATTAGCAATGCACACAAATCACACAAGGTAACAAATGCCCCAGATGCTACAAATAGTGAAGAAGCTAGCTGTTTCCTTATAGAATATCCACTCAGTTATACCTCAGGCATTTGCCATGTGCTTAGAACTCCCTGGACAAGGAGAGTTTATTTATTTTATTCATTTGCTTTTGTTAACCGGGTAAGCACACTAGATAGCCAAGTGCCTATTTTCAGGTGCCTCCCAGGAGATTACAAGGTACAGACATGAACAATTTTCAGGTGCAACCCGGGAGATTACAAGGTACATACATGAACATCCGACAAAAACAAGTGAAGGATTACATTAAAGAAAATTAGCACACAGGGACAATACAAGCAACAGTACCAGCAGGGATTTACATTGCAGGCAGTAGGAAGAAGTACAGTGTGGTTTCATTGTTCCAGGCAGCAATGTTGTAAGGCTTGCAGGTAGGCAAAGAAGAGTAGCATTGGGATAGAGTTCATTAACATAACGGCTTTACTACTATAAACTTGAGAAAAGCACAGCTCTTGTTGAAGTAATGGTCCAGGGCACATCACAGTCACATGGGACAGGAGGCATTGTAGGAACAAGAAGAGCCATTAGAAATGCTAATATGGAGATCCCCAGGGGCCATAAAACCAGGAAGCAAATTTAGAAAAAACTCCTTTCAGCAAATAAAGGGAAGAACTTACTCGGAGTACACTTACAAATCAAAACACACATGTTTTGGGGTACAAGTTGAACTTAACTAAAACAGAGAAACTCACATTTCATTACTTTCCCTCAACATATATCCAGAATGTCCTCCCTGGTCGGTGGAATTTAACTAAACTAAAATACCTGGGTATTTATATCTCCCAGTCTATTGAAACAATATATAAACATAATTATTACCCTTGTATTACCCAGTTAAAAACTGACCTGGCCTCATGGGCAACCCTGCCCCTGAGCCTCACTAGAAGAATTGATCTAATTCAGATGATCACCCTACCTAGAGCCTTATACCTGTTTCAGAATATTCCCATTTTCTTAACAAAAAAAACATTCAGGGAGTGGAACTGCCTTATTTTAAAGTTTATCTGGGCCGAACAGAGACCCCAGGTCCGCCTAAAAGTATTCACCCTTCCACATCAAGGTGGAGGATTGTCCCATCCTGACCTGCAATTATACTATCGAGCAGCAGCCTTAACTTATCTAATGGCTAGGCAAAACAGAAAAACCATCCTGCACTGGATGCAAATAGAGCAGTCTCTTAACGGCCAACAATGAATATTACCAATCCCTAAATCGGCCGGTGACTGAGCTCGGACCCCCAATCTCTTTTAACCCTTGGCTAAAACACTGCTGGATGAATTGACAGACCATTAAAAAAACACAACTCTTAACTCCCTTCCTAGCCCTGCTCTGCCTGATCTCCAACTTTAGTGACTTTCTACCAAACAAACTAGATCACGGCTTTAGGGCATGGGAGAGATACGGCCTTAAATATCTAGCACAAATAATGACCATGGGAGAGCTCTGGTCATTCGAACAGATACAGAGGCGATTTAACTTACCGCATGGGGAATTTTACCAGTACCTACAACTGAGGCACTTCACTGGGGGACTCCCTATGGCAGTCCGAACACCGGATAGGTACTCATCCCTGCTACACACCCAAATGTGTCTTAATATAACTCCGGATAGTTCACACTTAGTATCAACCTACTACCAAGCCCTGAATATACAAGGGGGTTCCCCTACAGAAAATATACGCCGACAATGGCAGGAGGAGACAGACACTCCCTTAACCCCAGAGAGATGGCAGCAGGTCTGCGGGTACCCAGCTCGAGTCACCAGCTCACACCAATGGCGTGAATACGCATGGAAAAATCTTATCAGATACTTCGGGACCCCGGTGGTAACCAGTCATTATTCCCCCCTCAGGGTTGGCAGCATGCCGGCGACAATGCAGGGAAGCGAGAGCTACACACACACACGTTATGTGGTCCTGCCTTGCCCTCAAAACATTTTTCACACAGCTAAGAGACCATCTGCAGGAATTATTTGGCCCTCAACTTTGGTTAACTAAAGAAATGTTCCTTTTTCTCATTCTTCCAAAAGAGCTTAGGAAATCAACCACTAGATACCTTATACACCTACTCTTAACAGCAGCCAAGAAAGCCATCACGAAATTCTGGCTAACTACAAGAACTCCTACAATACAAGACTGGTGGGCCATCACTAAACAGATCTATCAATTACAGCGGATGACCCACAGTCTAAATGAGAGAAATGAGAGCTTTACCTCCAGGTGGTCCTGATGGCAACTATACTATATGCTAAGGGATGAGACATTCATCCCATAACCGAGTTATGCGTGGGACCTTCAGGGGGGACCCTTCCCTCTCCAGTCACGGGCACGGCTATATCCAACCCTTATACCTCCCCAGGCAAATAATTGGGTCCACTGATGGGGAACTGACTGCTTGTTGCTTTCACCCCTCATCCCTTGGAGATGGGAGGTGAGGTATTGCCACACTGGGATGGTAGCTAATGTGCATGGGAAAAACTCCGGCTGTGCCCCTTGGGGAGAGATGGACTACTAGGTAACCAGAGATGAGGCAAGGGAGGTCTACTGAGTTGCCTGGGATTAAAAATTTACTGTAGACAGAGAGAAGCAGCTACTTATGTCCCCCCCCCCCTCGGCTGCTATATTAGAATCTACTGAAATGAAATGCGGTGTCTCACCCCCTCAGAAGGAGGCCACCCATCATGGCTTGCGTAATGAAATGCTGTGATTTAAGGACACAATGTACTATATAAGCAAACTGTTAAAATGATCTCTGGATACTGTTTAACTTGAATAATGGAGAAGCATCCTAAGAATTTTCTTTTAATCCTTAAGTCTTTGTCATTATGAAATGTACTGCTTATGACCTGTCAATGTATTGTTTCTGTGTATATATGTTTGAAAAATAATAAAGATGAGATTTATAAAAAAAAAACCAAAAAAAACTACACGACATATTTTTCTGTAAATTTTGGCTTTAGTTCTCCTTTAAAATATGGAGCCACTCTGACTTGGCCAGCCTTTCTCCCTAATAAACATGTCTGTTTCTCCTCGTATGAAACACATGTTGCATCAAAAAAGCAGCCAGTATTTTCATGTTGTCCACCTACTTCAAATAGTAAACATGCACTGGTATATTCCTTGAGTGATAGAAATATTATCAGTCCCTGTGTCAGGACCCATGAGCCAAATATAGAATGAGGGAAACTCATTAAAAACAACTCGCAGTTCAGTACCATTTATCCCAGATTAAAAAAACATAAAAGGTTACATCGAGGAGGAAATGAAAACTCCTAATTCATGTCATCCTGTCTTTCAGCAGCTAGGAAGATGGGGGGTTACATGTGTTTTACAAGATCGCTTACCTGTGGAACTGTCTGAGGCTTCAGCTCAGCATATTCCAGCTAATATTGGGTGGATTAAATGCAGGTTTAAACATTTAAAATACACCCACCCCACTGGAGTGCTGTGCACTTATTCTGCACATGCATGTCTCACACAGGAGAGAGGGAGGTACTGTAGGTGTAGTATACTATTTGGGAGGGTGTTGTGGAATGAATGTGATAGTTTCTGTTTGACTTGGTAAATTCCTGGCATTCCTCCTACAAGTAACTCAAGGAAAAGATAATTTCCAGAAGCAGTCAGCACTGAGAAGTAACATGTCTGGCAGGACTGAAGAATGCCTCCTGAAGTGGGAGAAGCTGGAGAACCATGAGCAGTTGTTGGTCCCGGGTAAACAACAGTGCTTCCTGGAGCGCAGCGTGGGGGTCATTTACTGTGTGCACCTAGACTTTTTTAAAGCAGACATCTTTTCATTAGTGCTGGCATGTTTTCTTGGTTACACAATCTAAAGAGATATTTCACTACAGAAATGGGAGATGGCAGAGAAAGTTAGTTTGAGCTACATGAACTGGGAACTTGGTTATTACAGAGTGCTCTAATAACCGGGTTCCCAGTTGATATCGCTTCAGCCAGTTGGTATAGCATTTGGTAGAGCTGGTTTGCAGGATGATAAACACTGCAACCAATAAATATTATTGCAATAACATGAGGTATTGTAGAACTTATGGGATTTACTCAGGAATCCACATATGCATTCAGTTCATGGCTCTTCTTGTTTCACCCACAGCAATGGAACTGACAGGCTCACAAACAGTGCCCCTGCCAAGGGAGGGGGGGGCCTGCTGTGGACAACCACTGTAGCACCAATGATGGCAGCACTGTGGAAGCACACAGCAGCCAGATCTGGTCACTTGCTTCCACAGTCCCTTTTCTCACTCCTAGCAAAATGTCTGCAGGGCTCTGTCCATGCAACCATAAAAATGAATACTGCGTGGGAAAAAAGCTTCATGAACAAGGGAACTGAATATTGTATACAGTAACATAGCATTTGATAGGAGAAGACCGAAGGTCCATCATGTCTGCCCTTACTACACTACCTCACCTCACCTCACCTCACTGACCTATTGCTGTGGTAGGCTTTATCCTCCATGCTACCCCACTTTTCTATTCCTTTGCCTGCAGATACAGTACCTGATATAATGTTAAATACAGCAAACTAACTATGAACTCCAAGCATTAAAGAATGGTAATGTCCCATACTTAAGATAAAATATGCTTATGAATATGACTTCAGTATTTGGGGGAAATCATTATCAAATTTGTCAGTTGCTAAAAAAGTATCTGATTTGTAATGCCCCCACTCCAATTCACAGTACACAGGAATGTTTCATCTTAATCTTGAGATTATTTTTCACACCTCCACTGTCCTGCAGTGGCCTCCAGGGACAAAAACACAGTCTGTTTCCTTGCACTTTACTGCATTTTTATTACTTCAAAAAAGACGCTATGTATTGTGTTGTGTGGGCATTCTTGTTCTATGTGTGATATTATCTTTTTTGTATTTTTAATAGTATGTAATGCTCCATGTTCAGAGTTGGCCATTTGTATCGCACAGGCAGGAGTGCTGTAGGACAGTTAGTGAATGTCCTGCTCAGGGCAATATTTGGACAAATAGCTTGTTCCAAAAGTAGTATGCTAACTGTCTGAATATGGCGCCAAACCTGCACAGTGCATAATGACCATGCACTGTGCTGACATAGCCCACAACTGAATATTGCTCACATGGAAGTCCAATGAAGAGAACATGTCCAAAATGGGATAACACTGGGGCTGCTGTGGACCATATTCATCCCTAAGATGCTAAGAGGCCATTACCATACCCATTATAGTTTCATAAGCATGTTTGTACTGCCTTGAACACCTATCCTGGTCAGACTCACATATATCCCCTCCCTAGTGGTCTAGTGTTCTCCCACTCTATACTTTTATATGCCATCCCTGGTGGTCTAGTGTTCCCCCACTATATACATTTATGTTCCCTCCCTGGTGGTCTAGTAGTCCACCACTATATATATTTATATTCCCTCCCTGGTGGTCTAGTGATCCACCACTATATACTTTTATCCCCCCTCCCTGGTGGTTTAGTGTTCCTCCACTGTATACCTTTATAGCCCCTCCCTGGCGGTCTAGTGTTCACTTGCTATATACCTTTATATCCCCTCCCTGGTGGTCTAGTATTCCCCCACTATATATCTTTATATCCTCTCCCTGGTGGTTTAGTGTTCCCCCACTCTATACCTTTATATCCCCTACCGGGTGGTCTAGTGTTCCCCCACAATATATATTTATATTCCTTCCCTGGTGGTCTAGTGGTCCACAACTAGATACTTGTATCCCCCCTCCCTGGTTGTTTAGTGTTCCCCCACTGTATACCTTTATATCCCTTGCCTGGTGGTCGAGTGTTCCCCCACTATATACCTTTTTTATCCTCTCCTTGGTGGTCTAGTGTTTCCCCACTATATACCTGTATACCCCCTCCCTGGTGGTCTAGTATTCCCCACTATATAACTTTATACCCCCTTCCTGGTGATCTAGTGTTCCCCCACTATATACCATTATATCCACTCTATGCAACCCCGGTCTCCCACTACATATCCCTATATCCCCCTTGTTGGTGGTCTAGTGTTCCACCAATCTGCCAGTTACTCACTATATATTTTATATCCCCTTCCTGGTGGTCTAGTATTCCCCTGTCACCCAATATATATCTTTATATCCCCTCCCAGGCAGTCTAGTATTCCCCCACCACCAAACTACCCACTATATATATTTATATCCCCTCCCTGGTGGTCCAGTATGCCCCCATTGTCCTCTTTATACCTCTATATCCTCTCCCTGGTGTTTAGTGTTCCAACACCACAAATTGCCCACCATATACCTTTATCCTTCTTTCCTGGTGGTCTAATGTCCACCCAACCCCAATCACCAAATATATACTTTTATATTCCCTCCTTGGTGGTCTAGTGTTCCACCACCCCCAGTTACCCACTTATACTTTCATATCCTCTCCCTGGTAGTCTAGTGTTCCCCCTTCCTGATCACCCATTATATACCTTTATATCCTTTCCCTGGGGGTCTAGTGCCCCCCAAAAAATCTACCACTATATACCTCTATGCCCCCTCTCTGGGGGTCTAGTGTTCTTCCCAACTGAATTGCCCACTGTATACCTTTATATCCTTCCCTGGGGATCTAGTGTTCCCAAACCACTGAATCACCTACTGTGTATCTTGATGTCCTTTTCAAGTGGTCTAATGTTCTCACCACCCCAGATCACTCAATACATATATTTATATCCTGTCATGGGAGTCTAGTGTTCTCCCATACTACTGATTACCCACTATATACCATTACATCCCTACCTGGTGATCTAGTGTTCTCCCACGACCAGACTTCCCACTGTATACTTTTTTTACCCTCACAGGCCCACTCCTGGTGAAGCCCTTGGAACGCAGAGCATCTACTGGAGTCCCCTCTTCCCCAAAGGAGCAAGCCATCATTTAGCACAGGTGAGCACTGTAAAAGGAACAGCGTACAGATCCCTGTGCATAGCGATCACCGGACTGTCCTACGAGTGCTTTAATTTGGATTTTATTTTGTATCAGATAAATGAGCTGATCGTTTCTGCATTGTATGGTTTGCTCTACCAGGCCAGCATTTGTTCTGTGTACTAGGATTACCTTAAGGGCTGTAAGATCTTATTTGTCTCCACAGGCGTAGGAAAGGGGGGGGTGAAAGGGTGGCAGCCCCCTCCACACACTTTTTGTTTTTGTATGGCAAACACTAGTTTAGAAAAAGTGCCCTTTGTACCCTCATCAGTGCCCTTCTGATATTCCACTCCTCAGCTTTTACTATCTACTGGCACCCTTGTTTGCCTCACTCTGTATCTTGTAGTAGAGCTTAGTATTGCAATAATTGTTATGCCCTGCTCTGTTTATGTCTCCCTAGTATTTTACCGGACTGTTTTTGCCTCTTTATTTAGTTTCATCTCCTACCTTGTTCTTTGCTCTTTGTTCTTCTGGCACCATTTCTCCTGCTCAGGCTGCATATGTGCCGTCTGTTGCATCCCCCCCCCCATTCTCCTCACTTCCCTCCCCCAGCCATTTGTTCTGCCTTTTACTTCCCTCCCCTAACACTCTGTCTCACTTATCCAGCAGGCTTCTCCTCACAGACCCACTCCCGGTGTAGCCCTAGCAGCATGGAGCATCTACTGGAGCCCCCCTTCCCCAACAGAGCAAGCCACCATTTAGCACATGTGAGCACAGTGTTGACCCATCCCCACCCTACCCCCACCACTGATTGTCATTTCTTTTATGTGAGTCATGGGACCAGTCATGTGACCCCAGCCTCACTTCCTTTTCAGTTCCTTATACTTTTTGACCACTAGGAGTCACTATTGTTTATTCCTTTCTCTCATCTTCCTCCATCACTTCTGAGGTACTGGCAGACCCAGAACTCACCCCTGCCCTCTACTGTCTACCTCCAGTACCCCACTTATCTTAAAGTTCTGCTATTTAGCATTCTATAGGATTTGAACTCTGCACTCTGTGCTCCATAGGCAGTGACTCTAACCACTACACTATCTGAGAGCCCTAACTGCTCAACAACTTTTTAAACCCTTTATCCTACCTTATAAAATACCTGTGTATTCCTTTACTGCTCTTCCTCAGTATTCTTTGTTCACCCCTCCCTTCCCCTGGTCATTTACCTGCCATGTCACTCCTCCCCCTCCTCCTCTTATGTCTGCTGTCCCCCCTCCCACCCTCATGAGCCCCGTCTACCTCCTCCCCAACTGTCCCCTTCCAACCACTGTACTGGCTCATTTCTTCTCAAACATCCCAGCACCCCCCAACCACCCCGTATGACCCCATTTCTTTCCTCACCACCCCTCTCCCTTTACAGCTCCTAGTGTCTCTCCTGATGTGCATCTGTCAACACTATCAAATGCTGCAGAGCCAAAAAATGCAAGTTGCTCCCTATTATCTCAGTTTCTCAAGGAACCTCATCCTCCTCTTCTCTGGGTCAGTCCACCCCAACCCCGGTCCAAGATTCCCCAACAATCCCACCTAGCACCCCCATCTTAATAAAGATAAATATCTCAGTTTTGTCCACCTAAACATCCAGAGCCTCCCAGCTAAAATTGACGCATTCCAAGCCAGGGTATCCATGAATGATTTTGACATGATTGCTCTCTCTGAAACAGAGCTTTCCCTCAAGATTTCTGACGGGGAGATCGAGCTCAGTGGTTACACCTCCACTGGGAAAAAATAATAATAAAGCTTTATTTATATCGCGCCTTTCTAAAATCAAGGTACGTTACAATATCTAACAACATAATAAATAAAACCAATACATAATAATCTGAGCTCCTAAAATCACAGTATTAATTAAAATAAATCTTTGACCATAAATAGGTCTTCAGGGCCTTTTTAAATTCCTCCACAGATGCACACTGATGAAGCGGACGGGGTAGAGAACTCCAGAGGGTCGGAGCAGCATACAGAAAGGCATGAGCACCCGATTATTTCAAAGAAACCCTCAAAATCTCTAGCAACCCCTCGTCCACTGAGCGGAAAGATCGCTTAGGACAGTAGGGAACTAAAAGCTCATTCAAGTAGTCCAGACCCTGTCCGTGTAGGACTTTGTAAGTCAAAAGACCAACTTTAAAGGTGATCTGCCACTGAATTGGCAGCCAGTGCAGATCGTGCAGCACCGGCAAAATATGACAGGTATGAGACGTACCTGTCAATAACCAAGCTGCAGTGTTCTACACCAGCTGTAAGTGGTGGATATCAACCGCAGGAAGCCCTAGATACAGGGTGTTGCAATAATCAAGGCCTGAGGACACAAAGACATGGACCAACAGACTGAGTAAGAAAGGATGGGTTGCATGTTCTATATCTTTAACAAATTCTTCTTCACTGAATACAACACAAACGTTGATTTCTCCCTTCTTGAAACCCTCTCCATCCACCTGCTCCTTGGTCCAAATAAAACCCATACCCTTAACACTGTCTATCTGCCCCAGGAACCCCGTCCTCAAGTCCATACTAGCCCTCAAACACTCCCCCCCCCCCTCGCTCAATAGAGTTTGGATACTTCTTGGGGACTTTAACATTAACTGGGTCTCCAATCAAGCCGACACCTCCAAGTCTCTTGTTGCAAAATTTAGGTCTCCACCAGCTTATTGCCTCACCCACTAGGTATAACTATAAAACTGGTTCTCAGCCACTTATTGACTGGATAATAGTCTCCCACCCACCCGGATCACCGACTCCAGAGTCCTACCAGACTCCATCAGTGATCACTGTGCCACTTATTGCTTTTGGTCTGCTAGTCTGCCCAAGCACCACCCCCCCCCCCAAAATTTATTTATACCAGAAGATTGACCAAATGCAACATCAAATTAATAACCTCCGATTTCAGCCTAGTCAACTGGTCTTTCACCGACGGTCCTGGCGATTGCGACTCTGTCCTACAGAAGTTTTCCAGCATCCTTGCCAGTGTTTGTGATAAGCATGCTCCTCTCAAAAACATTAGAACCAGGGTAAAATCAATTATTGGGTCACTCCAGATATTATCAAGGTGATGAGGTTGAGGGACAAAGCCTGGGCTCTATATTCAAAGCACAA
Organism: Neoceratodus forsteri; assembly: GCA_016271365.2. NCBI lineage: Eukaryota > Metazoa > Chordata > Ceratodontiformes > Ceratodontidae > Neoceratodus > Neoceratodus forsteri. The sequence goes on along the minus strand of CM028138.1, from coordinate 760,986,562 downwards.
AGACCCCGCCCAGCTCTCCCTCTGCAAGTCTCTTTGTAACAAGTGCAAATTGGCTGTAAGAAAAGCTAAAATTGATTTCCTGCAAGGTAAACAACTCAGGGATTCCTCATGCTCTCATCAGATGTGGGATACCCTCAACACGCTACTCAGTAAAACCAAAAATTCTGAGCCCATCACCTTATTCCATGGCAGTAGATAAATCAATGACCCAACCAAAGTGGCAAACATCTTTAACTTTTTTGGGCGACCTTGATAAAAACAAACCCCCTCCCCAGCCAACCTGTCCCCTCCCCCACCCCAACACTTCAGACAGGCCCCTCCCCAAATTCTATTTCAAGGCCTGAAACTGGCTGACACCATCAAGCTAATTCTCAAGAACAACCCAAAACACAGCAAATGTGCTGACGATATTGACTACAAAATTCTTAAAATGACCATTGATGCCCTACTGGTTCCCATATCCAATCTATTTAACTGCTCCCTTTGTTCTGGTTCTTTCCCCAATATCTGGAAAACTGCCACCATTAACCCATTACTAAAGTCCAGGTCCAGAAATGATGACAGTAACTACTGCCCCATCTCTCTCATCGACCCCCCTTCAAAAATTATCGAGAAAGTTATACACTCTCAACTCACTGCCTACCTTGAAAGTTACAACCTACTCTCCAGTGCCCAGCATGGGTTTAGACTGGGACACAGCACTGGTCAGATTCATGGAAGACATCCTCAAGGCCAATGACAAAGGCCTTTACACTGATTCTGTCTGTGGACTTAACCAAGGAGTTCAACATTGTGGACCACCCCCTCCTCTTTAACACCATTAGAAGTCTATACATCTCAGACAATGCAGTTAACTGGGTAGGAAACTACCTCTCTGGGAGATCTCATTAATCCTCCATTGAAGGTCACCCCTCTGATATTTGCACCTTTAAATATGAGGTACCCCAGGGTTCTATCCTGGGCCCTATTCTTATCTTACTTTTTTATAAATAACCTTCCCTCTATCTGCCTGTAGTGGGGTTGTTGTTCAGGAAAACAAATTTCAGGCAGATATCAAAATCAGTGCATAAAAAGTGGCGGCAAGGCACTTATCATTTTATTTTCTTGCATAAAATGATCAGTCAGTTTTACAGAAATTAAGGAGATATTAGTTAGTGCGGCAGGATTAAAGCACAAAAAAATTCACTGTTATGCCTAATGGCACACATACAGCTTCATTAACTGGGAACACGCTCTTTCAATAGAGGTCTTACACCTGACTCCTGTATTGTATATAAATTGAGCACCTAGAATAGGTAGGGAGAGAGGGTGTCAGTCTAGAGCTGACAGTGCGAGGTGTAAGACCTCTATTGCAAGAGGGTCTCCCCTGGAAAACTCACCACTGCCCCCTTTACTCCTCCCTCAACTGGCCCACCCTTGAAGGAAGGTTTGACCTTCAAATGCTCTTCTTCCTCTACAAGATTTAACTCAGATTGACTCTGCCCAGCGTCAACTCCCTCGTCCCACTCTCAGCCTCAGGGTGGTCAACCAGAGGTGCTGCCAGCATGGTTTTCGACACCCCTTTCTAGAGGATTAAACAGGCTCAAAACACAATCTCCTTCAAGGGCACAAAATTGTACAACATATAACCCCCAGTAATCCAGGCCTGCAGGTCCAGCAACACTTTCAACTCCTCCCTCAAGGCTCGCATCCTCAGTTTATACATCTGTGATTGCACTGGCCAGCCTTCATGCTAATCACAGTCTGCACCTCCCTGCATAGTCCCTCACCACTCCCCCCCCCACTCTTTCATCCCCCCATCTAACGTGTCTCACCCTAACTGTCCCTTAACACCCATACCCAACCCTGACTGTCCCTACCTCTCCCCCACCGCCTGTGTCCTGCTTTGGCAGCAGACCCCTTAAATGATACAAACTCCTGAGGACTCACACTTTTTACCGGCATTGAGCTCTTTCCAGGCTTCTACCTCACTCGTCTCCCTCCTTTCTATACCTCTTCTTTTTTTTTTTCCTCCTTTTGTTCCCCTAAGTTTGCATTTCTCTGGCTCCCTAATACTATGTATAGCCTGTAAATGTTTTTTTTTTTGCTTCTATTTGCAATTATATTGTATTGTATTTTTAACCTTGCATTCTTGTTGTAATTTTCTTTTTTTCACTGTGTTTGTCCTTTACCTTTCTCTGTTATTTTTACACTGGATGTTTGTGAAAATGGGCATTTTTGCTCACATGCTTTTCCAGAATACACATAAAATTGATTGATTGATTGATTGATACCCCATCTTTGGTGGTCTAGTGTTCCCCTGATCACTCACTATATACCTTTAAATCCTCTTCCCGGTTATCCAATTTTCCCTCCACCCTTAGTCAACTGCTATATACCTTTATGCCCCCTCCATGGTGTTTGGTGTTCCACCAAGACAAAATTTCCCACTATATACCTTTATGCCACCTCCCTTGGGGTCTTGTGTTCCCTCCACTGAACCACATACCATATACCTTCCCTGGGAGTCTAGTGTTCCACCACTACCAAATTGCCCTGTAAATACCATTAAATCTCATACCTGGGGGTCTAGTATTTCCCATCACCAACTATATACTATCAAACCCTTTTCCTGGTGGCCTAGTTTCCCCCACCATCACCCACTCTATACCTTTACATCCCCTCTCTGGTGGTCAATGTCCCCCCATCACCCACTATATGCCTTTATTTTCCCTCACTGGTAATCTAGTGTTCCCCTATCCCTCTGATCACCTAACCATTGTATTTTAGCCCCAGAGTTCTCCAGCCACCCTCAATGGAGATTTATATTCCAGCACTCCCTCTCCCCTACTGGTCACTGATGCTGTGGCCCAACAATTTGGATGGCAACTGGCACATCACTCCACTCACCAACTCAGTCGGCAGCCATTAGATAGGCATTTGTGATCGCTCATACTGCAGAGACAGTTTCATAGGTTTCATAGTTTTTTTCAAGCTACATAGACTTGCGTCCTTAATGCTTGCCTAGTCTTATTCTATATCGGTGTGCTTTTATTTCTATAGAATTTATCTAAACCAAGTTTATAAGAGTCAATTGTCTTACTCAGTACCACTTCCCTTGGCAAACTGTTTCAGAGCTGACACCCCCCCCCCCCGGGCTAAACCAGTTTTTCCCTCTTCAGGGTGTTCCACCTATCCTGTTCCAATTGTAGCTTATGACTCCTGGGCTTGTACAGATAGGTCTTTCTTACCCTAAGTCCCAAATCCTCCCTAAGTTGTTCAACCTGGAGGGCCTTCTATATCATACACATCTCTCCCCCTTATTTTACGATATTGTAATGTGAAAAAATCCTAAATTGTGTAATCTCTCCTGGTTCGATACTTGTTCATGGCCTATGATTATTTTTGTGGCCCTACGTTGCACCCCCTCCAACCTTCTAATATCAGCATTTTTATATGGGGACTACACCTGGGTGCAGTATTCGAGATGCGGCCTCACCAATGCCTGGTACAGGGGCAGAATCACCCTGCTGTCTCTGCTACCAATTTGTTGCAGTATGCAATTTAATGCCTGGTTAGCCTTTTTGACAATAAGACTACAGTGTGTACTAAATGTCAAATCTCCAGTCACTCTAACCCACAGATCTCTTTCCTCCACTGTCTGGTGAAGCAGAATTCCTCCCAGATTGTACTCAAAGTTGCTGTTCCTTTTTCCCAGGTGCATTACTACACGTTTGTTTAAGTTTAGTTCCAGCTTAAACTGAACTGTCCACTGTACCAGCCTATCTAGGGTTTTCTGTACATTGTTCTGGTCCCCTATGATGTTCACAATACCCCAATCCTGCAGTCATCTGCAAACTTACTCAACCAAATGTTGGGGAAACTGCACTTAACTGAGGACACATACAAATTAAATAAACATAGGCCCAACAGCAAACCCTGCGGGACTCCACTTGTGACTCCTCCCAATCCTACGATACCCTTCTGATTGTAACCCTCTGCCTTCTGTTACTCAACCACGCTTCCACCCAATTCATTATATTAGTAGGTAACTTTGTGCTGGTCAGAACCTCTATTAGTTCCTTATGTGGTAATTTGTCAAACGCTATGGAAAAATCCAAGAATATGATGTCCACTGCATTACCTATATCTAAAGCCTTATTTGCTGTTTTGTAGAAGGTTAGCATGTTCATCTGGCATGATCTTGTTTTTATAAAGCCATGTTGGGTTTGATCTGATAATTTATGTAAGGCCAAGTGGGATGAAATGTGATCTTTCAAAAGACCTTCAAATAACTTACCCACTATAGAAGTTAACCTAACTGGTCTGAAATTCTCAGGCTTTGTAGTAGGGCCTTTCTTCAATAAGGGTACCGCTGTTGCTTCCCTCCAACCTTGCACCACTATTCCCTGGTCCAAGGATTTTTGAAATAAGTAAGTTAATGGTGGAGTCAGGCTAACTGCCAATTCCCTAAGCACTCTGGGGTGTATTCCATCTGGCCTTGGGGATTTATTAATGTTAATATTTCCAAATATTTTTAATACATCATTAGGATCTATTAATATTTGTCCTGCCCGAGAGCCTAACTTGTTCTTGTTTCCTATAACAGTGTTTTTATTAAATACTGAACTAAAATATGAGTTCTGTATATCTGCCAATTCCTTAGTATCAGTTGCAAGTTCCCCCATAGTATTTATATAGGGATCTATATTGTTATGCACTTTCTTTTTACCATTTATATATGTGTAAAATGCTTTGTGATTGTTCCTTACTCTTGTAGCTAGAGTAAATTCATAATCTCCTTTAGCCATTTTTATTTATTTCTTTAGCTGCCTAACTTTTTCCCTATACACAAGCCATCCTTCTTGGTTATTTTATTTATTCACTTAAAGATTTTATCCTTCTCTCTAACCATTTTTTTAACCCTAGAATTAAACCGTCCTTTACTGCCATTTTTCTTTTCATATTTGCACATGCTTGGTATGTAATTATGCACTTCCTTCGTGATTTTCATGATCAAGGTTTCCCACATCCTGTCTACTGTTTTTTTGGAAAACTCCGTTTCCCAGTCCCAGTCAGCCATTTCTGCTTTTAAACCCGGAAAGTTTGCTTTTTTAAAAATTAAGTTTATGTGTTAGGCCTGTGATACTATTTGCACTAGATTCCCCTGTCATCCTAAAGAACACTTTACAGTGATGGTTATTTCCTAAGGGACTATATCAATTATGATATTACTTATTTTATCTCCCATGTTAGTCAGGACCAAATCCAAGATGTTTTGACTCCTGGTTGCTGACAACACTCTCTGTTCCACCCTGATTTGGTCAGTTACTTCAAGGAATTTCCTTTCTATGCTGGTCTTTCCCCTTGATTCCAACCAGTCTATTTCAGGCATATTAAAGTCCCCTGCCAAAAGAATGTCCTTTGCTATGTCTAAGTTGGAAATATAGTCCAAGAGAAGGTCATTTTCCTGTTTAGTCATAGAAGGAGGCCTCTACACCAATCCCAATCTAGTTTTAGATTGAGACTTGTACACTATCTTTATCCACAACATTTCCACATTATCCAAGTATATCATTTCTTGCTCACTTTTAATAGTGTCTTTTATATGTATATATGGCAATCCCCCCTCCTCTCCTTTGGGCTCTAGATCTAGAATATAATTTATATCCTATGATGTTCTTTTCCCAAAGATCTGTTTCACCCCACCAGGTTTCAGTCACCAGTGCTATATCAATATTACTAGATTTTTTTTTTCCTTCTTCTATTTTTTCCTCCAGAGCTCTGGCTGCAAGCCTCGGTCTGTTGTCCCCCCAGCACCATCCCCGAAGGTCAGACCCCCTCCCTTATGCACCCCGCGACTTACCCTTTGCGGCAGGGTGTTGGGGAGCAACTCAACCCACCCCAACGGATCCATGCCAGGGAAGTGCCTTCTCGGGGACGGTGCTGCCGGGCACAACGTCATTCTGCCGGGATCGCTCTTTTTTCCACTTTTTCTCCGCTGCGGGACATGGCGTGCAATAACGTCAGTGACTGGGTGCATGCACACTCCCGTGTGTGCCCCAGTCAAGTATCTGCCACGTCCCTGCCCCCCTTAACTTGCAGCTATGTGCCACCAACCCCCAGCCTCCGCTGGAGTCAGGCAAGCCCGGCCGCCCGATCCCCTCCCGGAGATGGAGAGCAGTCCATTGAACTCAATCCATCTCCTCCTACTCCAACCCATGGCAACCCGTGCCCGTTTCCGAACACGGGTCGCCGGCGTGGCGTGAGGTGTGGCGTCCAGCGCCTCAACCCTCAGCACCACCGGGACGGCAATATTACTAGATTTTAACATGTTCTGGAATTAATCAAATTTGTTTGGTAAGCTCCTTGCATTTAATAATACTACATTCCATCTCTCACATTTAAATATTTGTTGTTTTAAATATTTAAAACTCACTGTGATGTCTGTGAGAGTTGTCTTTTAGTTTGTCATATGTGTGTGTATGCAGGAGTGGGGCAAGTTTATTTAGGTCTTTCTTTCAAAGAGCAGTATTCCATATTTTGTTTAGCTCACTGAAAATGAAATACTGTCTTACTTTTTCATACACTTTATAAGTAGGGCTTTATTCATATTTTGGCACCCAATTTCTGAGGCTCTGGGTACCATTACAGATAAAAACAGGGTTCAAATAATCATAAACAGTATAAGTACAAATTATTAAAAAATCACATTAGAAACTATCAGAAAATGCTTTGTTATAAAGATAGGTCTTCGGGCCCCATTTAAATACCCCCACCTTTGAGGCCTCCCTCAAAGATTTTGGTAGTGAGTTCCAGAGGGCCAGGCTGGCCACCTTGAAGAAACAATCCTCCAAGATTTTCAGTCTGGCCCTTGGAAATGGCAGGAGGCCCTCAGTGGAGGAGCAAAGAGAACATACCGGGAGACTGGAATAAGGCAGTTAGACAGGTATCCAGGGCCCAGGCCATAAAAGGCCTTTTAGGTGAGCAAGCCCACCTTGAAGATGATCCTCCTCCTCCAGAGAGGCAGCCAGTGCAGATCGCATAGGTTCAAGGTCACATGGCACGACTTTGGTAGGCTCACCAGCACCAGAAGAAAGACTAAAGGAGCTTAATATGTATACCCTTGAGGAAAGAAGGGAGAGAGGGGACATGATAGAAACTTGCAAGTACCTCAAGGGAATCAACAAAGTCCAAGAGGGTAGCATCTTTCAGAAAAAGAGATGTGCAAGAACAAGGGGGCACAATTTGAAGATAGAGGGGAGACAGCTCAGAGGTAATGTGAGGAAGTATTTTTTCACAGAGAGGGTTGTGGATGCATGGAGCAGCCTCCCTGAGGAGGTCGTGGAGTCAAGACCAGTGGAGGAATTCAAGAATGCATGGGACAGGCATAAGGCAGTCCTAGTGGGGGGTAGGAGGAAGTAAGCTGTTGGTTAACTAGGATCTGCAGCTTATCTGTTAGGTAGGAAAATGGGCAGACTAGGTGGGCCAAGCGGTCCTTACCTGCCGACAAATTCAAATTCTATGTTTCTGGCCACCATGTCCTGTACTAGTTGTAGTTGGCAGAGGGTCCTTCCACTGACCCCAAAGTATAGAGCATTACAGTAATCGAGCCTGGAGGTCACAAAGGCATGTAATAGTGATGGCAAGCCTTCAGACAAAATCAGGGGTTTAATTTGGGTGACATTCCTTAGATGATGTAACCCACTTTTAATGACAGACAACACCTGGGCTTCCAGAGTCAGCCTGTCATCAAGGATGATGCTCATATTTTTATCCTTGTGGAAGCCATCAATGGAGTTTGATCCAAGGACCAAACCTCTTGCCACTTTGGAGGCCTCACCATCATGCTGTCAACCAGCCTCAATCACCAGCACCTCCATCTTGTCAGGGTTCAGCCTCAGCCAGTTTGAGGACATCCAGTCCTGAATCTCATCCAGACAGTATCCAGAGATGATAGCAACAGTAAATGAGCGACTGTCAAAACAACGACTCATTTACAACACTTTGCTGTTGGGCTAACCTGTAAGGGTTTCAAGACTATGTGACCATGACTGTAGTGGAGGGTGACCAGAAGGGGAGGAGAAGGGGAGGGATAGGGATGAGGGTTTGTCTGGGGTACTGGGTTCTGGGCTGGGGACCAGGGGGAGAAAATTTTGTTGCTGCCTGCTGCTGTCATGTTTTTTTATTTTGGACTGTCGCCTCCTCCCCGATATGAACCCCCCCCCTTTGTAGTTGGTAATCCTTATTAAGGGGGGTGCAGGGGGTGAAGCCTCCCCTCACATAAACACTTAGTTTACTTGCTGGATGTCTTTTCATTGGCAAGAGTATATCGCCAATTTGCTTTTTGGTGATATGCACTTGCCATAACAGCGATTGCTATTTTACATTCAATGTTATGACATGGAACCCAGCCAGACATTTATTTAACATTTCAACTGTACTTTCAGCTCAAGGGGACAAATGACATATACAGCTGGGTGTCATCTGAATAGCAGTGGAAACCCAGACTGTACTGTCTAATGAGCACTCCCAGGGGCAGCATATACACCATGAACAGCATCGGCAAGAGGATTGAACCTTGAGGCACTCCCCACAACAGGTGCTTTGAGGAGGAGGAGGAGGAGAAATTCCCCATCTATACTCTTTGCCTCCTGTAGGGAGGTAGGACTCAATCATTTGATGACTGTTCCGGTGAGTCCAAAATACACTTTAAGGCGATCCAAAAGCACGATGTGGTCCATAGTGTCAAATGTTGAGAAGCGGTCGAGAAGGATGAAAATTTACCATTCTTCTCTATCCCTTGCCCTGAGGAGGTAATTTTGCACCCAAACTAGTGCCATCTCTGTGTTATGCCTAGCTCTGAAACTGGACTGCAAAGGCTCATAGATGTGAAAGGCTGAGAGGTGTGCCTTGAGCTGCAGAGCCACTACTTTCTCAACAACCTTCCCTAAAAATGGGAGGTTTGAAACAGGCCTGTAATTCACCAGGTTGTCAGAGTAGAGTGATGGTTTCTTCTGAAGGGGCTTCAACAATGCCTCCTTCAAGGTGTCGGGGAAGCACCCCTCTGAGAGCGAACACCTAACTATCCTGGCGAACACTTGACCAATGGCCTTGGCCCCTCCCACTAGGAGATGGGTCAGGCCAGTGTCCAATTCATAGCATAAGAGCCACAGCTTCAAAATTACCTCAACAACTTCAGCCACCTCAACTGGCTGAAACTCCCCCTTGACAATTGGTGTGCCTCTGCTTGAACCAGGACGACCACTGCAAGACAAATTTTGTCCTACTGGGGAGATCCCCGCCCAAATGGAGGACAACGTGTCTGAGAAGAACAAGCAAACTCTTTGCACAATGTGCTTGAAAATGCTCTTTTTAGCTGTAGACAGACTGGACATAACAATCAATCTACAGTCCAAAATAGCTGAGCTGGTCTGTTCTTCCCAGCAGATCTCTCTGGACTTGAATTCTGCTTTCTTATGGTTGATTGCCCCCTGATCATCATTGTAATGATTTCTCAGAGCCAGTCTGTCCTCCATGGACTGGGTCCTCCTCCAACAATGCTCCAACTTCTGAACCCTGCTCTTCATCTCCTTGAGAGCCCCATCGAACCATGGGGGTCTCAAGCAAGAAGACTTGTATCATATATGGACTGGTGCGATGCCATTGAGTGCCTTGGTAACAGCCCAATTTTAGGCAGCCACACCTCACCCATATGAATCACACATGCAGCACTCATGCTAGAAAAATCTACCACCGCCAAAAGTACCTCTGACTACAGTCCCCTTAAAGTGCAATAGCGGATCATCTCGACAGGCTGGGGGACTCTTGGGGTGGGGGCCTAAACAAGAACTCCACCATGCAATGATCAGACCAAATGACCCGATCAATCTTGATGTTGGTCACCTCAAGCCCCAGCAAGATTACTAAGTCCAAGATATGGTCATGTTGGTGGGTCACAGAGGAAATTACCTGTATCAGGCCCAGAGATGTCATTGTCTGGAGGAGGTTGTAAATGAAAAGTGAGGATTTGTTGTCCATCCAGGCATTGAAGTACCCCTGGATTAACCATCTAGGGGACTCTAACACCCTTTTCATGTCAAAGTCTGCTACATCGTGCAGGAAAATCCCCCCCCCCATTCCTGGAGGATAGTAAATGAAGAGAATCCTGCACCTGGACCCCCATGCACTGCCACACATTCAAATGAGGAGGTAGAGCCCACTGGGTGCATGGAGAAGTTCAGGCTGGATCTAAAAGAGATGGCCACTCTCCTGGCCCTCCATTCCCTCCTTGGGCAGTGCACCACTGAATAGCCTGTGGGGACTGATGTCTCCAATACTGGTCCAGCATCGTCCCCCAGCCAGGTCTCAGTGATGCAAGCCAGGTTGATGAAAGAAATCAAGTCTGCCATAACAGCAGTCTTGTTCCTCATTGACCTGGCATTGCACAGCACCGCCTGAAGGGCAATAGCAGAAACTGCTAGCCCTCTAGCTACTTGCCCACTTGCCTGTAACAGCTTAGCCCAGGTGTAAATTTCCATAGTATTCAGAAGTTCTCTCTTATTTAACATTGAGCTTACTATTTGATTTTTTTATGTTTTTATTAAACTGAAGTATTTATTTTATTTATTTATTTCAATTCTAGGATTACAATTACATTTGAGCCCAGGGCTCTTTTTACAGAGGTTCCACGTCAAGACATAGGTATCACATGACAATAGACAGAATTGTTACACAAATAAGGGTAAAGGATATTAAATTAATTTAGAACAGACAAGGAGAGGGTAAAGTGGAAAGGAAGAGGACAATAGGGGGGTGGTAGAAAGAAATGGGAGGGGCAAGGGGGAGCTAAGAAAATGAGAAGAGACGAGAGGTGGAGGGTAGGTAAGGATGGGGGGGTGGGGTGGAGCTGCCAGGAAGGTGGCATTGTCAAGTGTGTTTTTGAACTAAGTGTATTTTTTAGTTGAAGATAACAGTTCCTAGTGAACTGAGGCCAGCCCCAGGAACCGACAGGATGGGAGTGTATTGTTCACCAGGTACAGTAAAAGCTGGGAAGAGCAGTGACCTCCCCTGTTGACTGCCAAAGTCTCACAGCTGAGATGGAGCTCAGAGCAGTAACTGGGAAGCTGCTTGTGTAATACATTTTAGTTTTACAATTGCCAGTGAAACATGTAGCTCAATGAAGTTAGACCAGTCCAGGACGTCATACACTGGGATGCTGGATGAATGATGAGCACAGTTAGCAGGCAGTGTGTCACAACTAGGGACTAATGAAGGGTTTCTCTTCTCCTTTACAGCTGGAGATGGAGAGCAGCTGAGACTGGTGAATGGAGGCAGTCCCTGTGCTGGGAGAGTGGAGATTTATCACAACAGTCAGTGGGGGACAGTGTGCAACTTTGACTGGGACAAACAGGATGCTGCAGTGGTCTGTAAACAGCTGGGATGTGGAGCTGCTGTAGCTGCCACTCGTTTTGGAGATGGGACTGGAGTCATTTGGCTGACAGATGTTGCTTGTCAGGGCAGAGAGGATGCCATGTGGAAGTGCAATTCTAAGGGCTGGGGGAATATTTGGAGTGGCTGCACTCATGGAAGGGATGCAGGAGTCATCTGTTCAGGTAGGGAGTTCAAACTCTACATCCCCCTGTACCCTGAACTACCTCTCACACTATGGGGAGCCTGAGTCCATGGGGGGGCAGATAACAAAAGGACCTGACCCAAACAGCAGCCTCCCTGAGTGCACTTGGAGGGTGCTACTACAGGGCTGGTCTCCCCAAACTCAAAACCAGATCTCAAAATTAGCAGCACTTTTACCAGGAAGGACAGTCCAAAATCAGAAATTGCTGTTTTATCAAGCTTTAATACATATTTCACAGGAATGTCCATATAAAAGATAAAATTGTACATATGGAGCAGTGGACACCTCTGTTTTCAGTGCTCCTTATGTGCAATTGTATTCTTTATATGGACATTCCTGTGAATCTATGCATTAAAGCTTGATAAAATAGCAACTTTTGCTTTTGGAGTGTCCTTCCTGGCAAGAGTGCTGTTAAGTTTGTGATCCTTTAACAAAGAACCCACCTGGTAGATCCGGACAAGAAGCGTCACTTTACTGTACATTTTCCTGCTGATGCCAAAGGGCATGCACAATGGGAGCTGCGATAATGATTTGTATTTTTTATCAAGGCTGAATTTTAGAATATCCAACAGGAGATTATTGAAATGCTAGAACCACTAAAAATGATCAGCAAAAGTCCAGAAATGTGACCTTTCCTTTCCCCCACAGTCAGTGCCTTGGACATCAGAGAGAAAATGAGATGGAATGGCATGGGGGCAACTGGAGCAGTTTCTACCCTGACTGGTGACCAACTGTATAAAGAAAAAAAACACAAACCTTCACTCTTGAGTGCAATTCAGGCCTGAACAAATATACCATGCAACATTTGCTTCACCTTGTTTTATCTTTTTAGTTGTGTTTTATTGAATTCTCAGATATCACAAGACAATAGATTCCTTCCACCTCAGCTATTACTTTCACTTTGAGACTTGCTTTTTCTGAGTGTTATAAAAATAAAAACACTCACAGAAAATCATTTATCAGCCTAGTACATTAGGCTTAGTTTTTAGAACATTATTGGAAAACATTTAAAAACTATTAAAAGAGAAGATCATGAGGAATCAGCAAACTACAGTTTCACAGTTTGTGAATGCAAGCAATTAATTTCATTTAGTTTTCACAACTCAAGCCCAACAGATATTATTTTTACAGTGAACACAATTATTTTTCATACTATATATACCAGCGACGGCCTTAAGGTATGTGGCACCTCTAGGTGAACATGCAAATGGTGCCTCCCAGAAAAAATTTCCAAATTCTCTTTCTTCCTGCCCAACCCTCCCACATGTTCTGCCCTTGACAGCTAGGGATGTCAGTCATTCTGTGTTAATGGCACCGCAGTACAGCCTCCAATGCACGCCCCTGCAGCTTAACTTCTTTCTGTCACAAGACTGCATGCAAATGCTTATATGCTGTACAGTAACCCCAATTAAATCGAGTTTCTGGCTTTAAAAAACTGTTACTGCAGCAGTACAGCGCGACATGGAACTGTATTGTGTGGTGGGATTTTAATCAAAGACCTCCACATTCACACCTCTCTACATCTTCACACAGATGTTAGGACACAAGGGGTTGGATTTTCAAAGCCCACGAGACTGCCATAAGCTACTGGTGTGCTGATCATATGGAGCTTGGAGCTTACGGCAGTCTCCCAGCTGGCAATTGGGATTTTCCTTCCCCTGCACCAAATGCTACAAGTTAGATCAGCTCCCCTCTGGTCTAACCCACATCCCCCACTTGCATACTGTGTGATCCTGAGTAAGTCCCTTAACTTCCTCGTACTCCCAGGTTGCATCTGTAAACCAGCATTCACCTTAATGTGTCTCACCTGGTTAAACAAGTGGAAAAAAAAAAAAAAAAAAAAAAACTTGTGGCATTCAGTGGCCATTTTTACAGGCTTGTGCCAAATATGTAGCAAAAGCTGCCAGAAAGTGAGGAAAATGTCACAGCTGTGCCAGGGAATAAAAAATCAGTTTCAGTTGTAGCAAAGCTGTTTGGTGCAGCTGCATCAGAAAATGGGTTTAACGCAGGGCTTGATGCTAGCTCTACGTCCCCCTCTGAAAATCGAACCCAAACATTTTACAAAGGGGGAAGGGAACTATATTTATTGATTAACCGGAACTAAAACAAAACTAGATTTCACATCTTTATTAAGATATGGGGAGGAACTGACCTGACATCTCTGACATCAAGGGCTTCAGTTAACTCCATTTTGGGAGTATTTTACTTCCAAAAATGAGACAAAAACATCCAAAATAAAGAGGGTGGAAGTCATTGACTTCCATATGTAAAACCAAAAATTAGATGACTTCCAAAACTCTAGGCACGGAAGTCATAAATTATGGATTTTTTTGAAAGAAATTGTATTTTACCACTGATTTATTATATTAACATCCATAAATTTCTCCACTCTAGAATACTGACTTCCAAAAGTGGGATCCTGGAAGAATTTTGACTTCCAAGAATTGTAATGACTTCCAGATTTTGACTCTTGGAAGTTCTAGACTTCCATTGAAAACAAATTAACTGACGCCTGCTTACATCTAAAGGTAAACTGTAAAAACGTAACAATACAGGGAATGGATTTTTAAAAAGAGGTTAGGCTGGGGTCCCCTGGTAATAAATAAAGATGTCCTTTTGAGGGGCTTGTTTTACATGGGGCCAGTTAGTAATAAATGTAACATTTGGCTAATTGGGTTTAAAGAAGAAACAGGTTATGAGTATTGTTACATATAACTGCTTTCTTTATCCTCCTTGTAAGGTGTTTATTTATTTATTTGTTTAATAACATTGGTAACTGGGAGAGGAACGCTGAGCCAAGGCTCATTTCCAGCTGTGACCCTTGGGGGGGGGGGGGTTAAAGTGAAAAGTACAACTAGAAACAAAATACAGTTAGTCAGATGATGTGGCAGGAACTGAACTTGTTATAGTGACCAATGAGCTGTGGGTGCATTTCCAACATAAATTATGTGTCCTGGCCTGCCACTGTACTAAGGAGTAGTGTGATTTGTTATTACACTAACCCTTATCTGTTCAGCCCATGAATGCCTCCTTTTTGATGCCGTAGCTGTACTTGAGGGCCACACGATCTAGTCCTGCAGCCATGTAGGCGGTACCAGTGTCCCAGTGCTCTGCATTAGATTTGCCAGGGTCAGCCTTGGAAATGAATTTCCCAGATGCAGCTGACTATCATGCTCCAACCATGACATGTGATCTCTTCACTATTGTGATAAAAAAACTTGTTAAAATACACTACGTTCAGCTCGCCACTACCATAGTCACACTCCAATTTGAACACCTGAGAAAAATGCCTGGCTGCCTCTCTCTCAGCATGTGTGTGCTTGATTCCCGAGTCCGTGAGGTGCCAACCTTTCAGTGCAAGGGGGTAGGCAGAGTGAGTTGAGATGCCATCCCTTGAGTTACCCCCCCAAACACTAACATACACACACACAAATCACTGCAGATTCTTTTCAGTACACACTTAAACATACATTGACAAAGAAAAAAAAAATTAAAACAGCAATATGTGTTTTGGTCAGCACCCTCTATTTTTGGGCACCCTAGATGGTCTCCTAGCTTGCCTTTCCTTAAGGCTGGACCTGATGTATACAGTAATGAATGCGGGTACTAAATAGTGGATAATGCAGGCTGAGGGTGTATTACATATATAGGATAAAGTATGAGGTGGTGAGTGTAACAAGAAGTTTCCAGATGCCTGAGGAGTTAGATACTATATAAACCAAGAGCGAAGCTTGAGGGATTTGTGAGAGCATCTAACATCAAGGGTGTGTGTAAACTTTTAGTTTGAACATCACCCTATATTTTATTTTATATAGTTGCTGGGTTTTCCTTTTTTCACCACAGCAATTATATAAAATAACAGAGACATTCCTGTGGAGCTGCGGTCCACTTAGATTTGAGCGTGCGGTCCATTGTAACTTATATTTGTTTATTCATAGGTTTTTTTTATTCATGTATCTATGTTGGCGGCTGCAATTTTCATTTTCTGTGTTATTGTACTTCATTTTCATTATGGCAGTCACTGATTGCTGAGTCTGAGTGGCGGTTCCATCTCTGAAGAAGACAGTGTGGCAAGCAGTCAAGAAGGAAGAGCTGTGTCCGGTGCATGCCTTGAGCGAGGGAAACTGGGAACATGTTTGCCTTTGTAAATATTCCTTTATAATGGTGAATTGTGCCATAGTTTCCTTATGGGAAAAAGGAAGACCCATTAATTATAATAGAATAATGTATGGGGTGCTGTACATATGAGGGTTTTTTTTTTACATACCCGAGATTTGTGGTTGTATCACACATGGATGGTGTATAAAAATACTCATAATGTCAATACTAATAATGTTTTATAATTGCTTTTTAAAGCAGCAGTGCAATGAAAAATGCTTTTTCTAAAAAAGCCAGTTTGCTACAATTGAGAAAAAATATTAACATACCTTTCACATGTACAGTCCAAACCAATTTATCTGACCGCTCATAAACAGAACCTCCCTATCTAATGAATTGACTCCTTGTCCCCCATGTGCACATTAAAATTCATGGTGGCATTCTCACCTTGTTAAAGCTGTTGATTGTAAGTACCCGTTAACAAGGTTGATCACAGCTACCTACAATCACAATAGGAACTATCAACAGCTTTAACAAGGTGAGAATGCCACTATGAATTTCAGTGGGAACACTGAGGGACAAGCAGCAGTTTGTAGTGTATAATTATAGTTTTAACTGCTTCCAGTACCCCAAGCTGCATACCTTTTGTACATTTTTAACCCACTCTGTCCCTGTGGAAATCAATGACACCAACTGGAAATCACCGCTTTACATTACAGTGGAGTCACAGAACTTTTTTGTTTTGTTTTTTTTTATCCATCAATGATCGAGTCACTAGTGATCGCACACAATCAAGGGAACACAGACCTGCCACCCCTTTCCCATTGAAATCTTTTATACCAACTGGAGGAACATCACAGCAATTAACATCATCACGCACAATCAAGAGAACACAGTCCTGAATCATAGGACCATGAACATCACTGTGCAGATACCAAACACACTGAACCATGTGCTGCTTATGGAGAAATGGAGTGCTTAGTTCAAGACTCCAGCGTTAGCAGGTCACGTGTGTTGGTGACTCAGTTGTTGCCCAGTGGTTCCGGATGTTAAGCGGTAGCTTGTAATTTCTGTTTGCCTGCTACAGTATCTTAGTCCAAATTTACCTTCTTTTTAAATAAAAACTACAGCCAGGGCCGGTCATGTGTGTTGGTGACTCAATTGTTGCCCAGTGGTTCTGGATGGTAAGCTATACAGGATTCGGGGAACTGCTTTTTAAACTTTTTTCTATTTAAACTACATTCCTGTACACTTGTTTGATTCAGTAACAGAGCACAGACCCACTACCTGCAATCATAGTTTGACCTCATACACTTCAACTAATCCTGAAAGGATGCAGTACAGTACTGTATACCGGCAATCTTGCTTATCCAAACTCCCATTTAACCAAATCAATGGGATGTCCCCCAGAAGATTTGGATAAATGGGGTTTTACTGTATTTGTCTAGGGACCTTTGATGCTGTGTACCATATGTCTTTAACCCTTGCCAGGTCTACAATGCTATTCCTATGCAAAATGTGTGGCCATCTTTTTTCTAGAGGAAAAAAAAATACAATTAAAACATTTACAAAATATTCAATATTTGATGTAATTAGCAAAACTGTTCCACCAAGTAAAACTGGAAGATGCCTGGAATCTTTAATAGTGAAAAAATGTGGGGTCAAACTTTTTGCCCATTTCTGTTGCATAGCTGCTTTAATTGGAAACAGAATGCTATCTGTAAAATCATTATAAAAGTTTGAAGAATATATTTGCTTTGACATTTACAGTACTGCCTTTTATGATGAACACTTTGCATAAACACATTTACATACTGTGTGAGACATCTCTGTGACAAAAAAAATAAAACATTCATTTGCAAGTTTGTTTTTGGGTGGAGGAACTCGTTCTGAAAATGAAAATGTGGGGAGTAACCTGAAAAAAACCCCCACAAAAAATAAAAGCAAGTCCTCTAAGAGAGATTATTCTTTTCCAGAATGGTACTTTATAGACTTTGTGACAGTTGTTTGTTTCAAAGTTTTTGTACTGAGAACTGGGGCTTTGCAGTGTTCAACTAGAAGAAACTGAGGTATGTTTATGTGGTTAAAGAGCAACTCCGTATTATAATAAAAAGCACTAGCCTTACACCAATTATGTTTTAACGTTATTGTTTTCTAGTTATTTGTTGTTTTTTGTGTTACTTTCCCCTGCTGTTGGTCTACTAAATAGAGTAGATAATGCAGCAATTATTTCACTAAGTCTTTAAAAATGTATCTGACTCTCCCCTGCTAATCACACAGCTACTGTTTGTGATATCACAGCCTGTTGTCATGGTGAGAACTATGATGTCATAAACAAAGGCACTGAGAGGCTAACAAGGGAGAGGCAAATGTTTCCTATACAGCCGTTTTAGATGGACTACCAAGATATGCTGTAAATCTTGAAAAGGGACATTGAAAATGAAAACAAAAATGTATCCTTTATTAAACTGTAATAGCTGGAACATCTTATTTATGAAAGCACGTGCTGAAATGCAGAGTTGCTCTTTAAAAGTGCACAAGGGAAAATTCTTTACTTGAATTCGTTTAGTTGGCAGCTATGCTATAATAAACGAACAGTTATTAAGGTGAAAGCCAGTTATTATGGTACTTGAAAGGGCTGTCAGACCAACTGTTAAATAACCTAACCGGTAATTATAAAAGTAATTACCCAGACAGGGCATGCATTTCTAGAAAAAAACATGCCCAGGTGAATTAGAAGGCAAGAGGCCAATAGGCAGAGCATTAAATCTCAAGAAATCCATGCCCTGAGGAGGGTTATTGCACTTCTGAAATGTGAATTTTCTTCATCTTTTTTTTTATTTTCACGTAGCTAGGTTGTTACCAAATACTCTAGGGGCCAGATATTCAGAACTTTGCCCGGGGCTAAATTAGCAGTGTCCAGCGGGTAAACTTAGCCTGGAGCACAAAGCAAGCCATATTCAAAAGGAATAGCTCAGGGCAAACAGCTTCTGAATATAGCATGGGAATGAGGCCCTGCAAACTGGGCTGGGAGTGCAAGGCAAACTTAGCCCTGGAATAAGACAGCTCTGAATATAGCAACCAGGAAGTGCAAACCACAACAGCAACACAGTTCACAGCGACGTGAAGGTAGGCAGAGGTGAACTATGTGGCCAATGTGTGTGCCAGCAAATGTGTGGACACAGTACAGCTGCAGGCAGCAACGCATGTGAAAGTAGAGTGTTCAAAACTGTATAATATTCCCCAAACTGTTTGCGCAGTGCTAACATGTTTGCGCAGGTTTAGCGCAGGGCTAAACTGCTAGCTCGGTGCAAATGTGTTTGCCCGGTGTTAAACTTTGCCATATTCAAAAATGACATGCAAATGAGCCTACTTAGGTAGTCTCTGGGCAAACATCCAGATTAGCATCTCATTATGCCCTGATTTGCATGCAGTTTGCTCTGTTACTGCATGGTCCCACAGCGCCATCTGTAGGTCAGTCTGGAAGTACAGGGGCTGGCCAGGTCCAACCACAGCTCCACCTGTAGGTCAGTCTGGCAGTGCATGATGATAGCTGTAGGCTACATTTAAACAGTACAGCATAGCATAGAATATTGTACCCCAAGGAACAACACAGCATAGGCAGAGATGGTGGTGGTGCTGCATGCAACTGTCACACTGTAGGTCATGCTACAGTACACAGCAGACACTACAGTAGCAAGCGGGCCAGTAGTGTGTGGATCCAGCACTACCTATGGTGTGTAGGGCAGTGCTGATGACTGCACTATACACAGTGACAGGCCCAACATGCAAGTGTTTACTGACAGTGGACATTACTGTTACGCTGTTGTGTGACCCACAGCTGCTGCACCTCTGGCATGGGATGCTCACAGTGACATATACATGTCTGGCTTTGTGTGCTGTGGCAGTTGTACAGCTCTGCGGTATGTGGCCGGGGGGGCATATATTATCAGAAAGGCACACTGGTGTTGGAGTATTCCCAGTACTGGCCCATGTGCACTGCAGGATGTGTCCCAGCCTTGTGGCCACACCTGGTCTGTGGCACAGCCTGGCCACCCGTACACTCTCCCCTCAACATCCTCCATGCCCGCAGTGCTGCATGTGTGTGCTGGCATCTGTTGGTGTCCACAGAAGAGTGGTCCACAGGTGTGTGCCGTATGGCCACACTGCCATGCTGTCCACTGGTGGCAGAGTCACCACTTACTGCCTGGCATGGCTGGGACTGGTGGCAGATGATGGCATCATTGTGATGCCATCAGTGAGCAGCATGTTTCCTCTATGTCTGGCTTTGTCTATGTGTCATATTTATTTGTTAGGGTCGCGCAAAGCCGCGCAAAGCCAAAATGTCACGCAAAGCTGATTGCCCGGGATAAGACTACCTTTTCCTGGGCGGTAATGTGCACTGAGCTAAGTGTCGCGCTAAGTCGCGCAAAACCACTTTGCGTGGCACTAGTCGCTGAATATGGCATTTCGCCTGTATTCATGTACACACACCCTCAGTTTGCCCCTTGCATACATTATGATTTCGCCCGATGCTAATGCAGTTTGCCTGTGTTTGGCCTTTTGAATACAGCAAACCCGCACTAATCCCACGCTTAACCTGCACAAATGTTTTTTGCCCGGCGCAAAGTTTTGAATATCTGGCCCTATGTTTGTTAATAAAGGCCAAGTCAATGCCTTTAAATGTACTAAATAAGTGCATTAATTTTGAAGAAACCTATGTCCTGTTGTGGGTTATTGTGTTTGATAATTGCAGAAGTATTTATTTTTATAGGAAAAGGTTTTATTTTCAATTAGCCCTGATTTTTCTAGGTAGATTATGTTCGGTTAGTGACCAGTCATGCATTTATTAGGGAAACAAAATGAATGGTCAGGTGCTGTGCTTTGACTAATAAAGTTGCTATGGACCATGTTTTGTTTCAACAGGTTCTGAGGATGTCTATAAAATGCAGAGCAAAGCTCAACAAATTTATGAAACAACCTATGAACTCTCAGAAACAAAATTTGGCATGGTAGACTCTCTTGACTATATACTGTTCTTTGTTGTAGGGGTATAGTAGTGCCCCTACAGTTAGGGTAGCTGGTGAGTTCTATGTTAAACTCAGTTTTTTCCTTGCTGCTTGCAGGAAGATTGTTTTACAGATTTACATGAAACCTTTAACATTTTTTGTCCATGGTGGAATCTACAATCCCTTAAAATTGCATATAAATTGGTATTGTACTTTTACAGATATTAAAGTTTGAAAAATATACTTTTTCCATTGATTTCTATTGTGTGTTCTTTTCTGAATTTTTTGCTGTCATCTAGATAAAAAAAACAATAAATCTTAAAATTTTAAAATGTTGTATGATTGCAGAGGCTGGTGGGGAAGGACTTCCTAGTAGGGTTTGGTGTGTGGAGTTTTCTATTTTTGTAAGATATTTGCTTTTGAAAAAATCATTCTTTTTGCATTACCGAGTGCTCCACAGAAGGGCTTGTAGATAGCATACCTCATGCATACAACAGCTTCAGCGCTGTTGAATGTGGATCGAAAGTGAATGGAGTTGGGCTGTAGTTTTAAATAATGACATCAGTGCCAACAGCATGAGAGTGTCATGATATCAGAATATCGTAGTGTTGCTGCTTGGCTCATATTTGAAAATAAATGCATTTCGATTGCTTGAAGCAGTCATTGTACCTTGTTTGTCACATTAAACATAGAAACATAGAAACATAGACTTTGACGGCAGATAAGGACCACTTGGCCCACCCAGTCTGCCCATTTCCCTACCTATTGGATAAGCTGCAGATTCTAGTTTACCAACAGCCTACTTCCTGCAACCCCCCACTATAATTGCCTTATGTCTGTCCCATGCATGTTTGAATTCCCCCACTGTTTCAGACCCCACAACCTCTCCAGGAAGGTGGTTCCATGTGTCCACCACTCTCCATGAAAAGAATTTCACATTACCCTGGAGTCCGTCCCTCTAACTTTAAATTGTGCTCCTTGTTCTTACACATCTCTTTTTCTGAAAGATGCTACCCTGCTGGACTTTGTTGATTCCCTTGAGGTACTTAAAAGTTTCTATCATGTCCCCCCGTCCCTTCTTTCATCAAGGGTATACATATTAAGCTCTCTCAGTCTCTCTTCATATGGTTTCTGATGTAGACCCTGCACCATTTTAGTTGCCCTCCTCTGGACTGCTTCCATCCTGTCTATGTCCTTGCTTAGATGAGGTCTCCAAAACTGCACACAGTACTCCAGATGGGGTCTCACCAACTGTCTGTATAGAGATATAACCACTTCCCTTTTTCTTATTGTGATGCCCCGCCCTATGCATCCTAGTATCCCCCTGGCTCTCCTTACTGACTTCTCACATTGCTTACCCACCTTTAGGTCATCTGAGCATTGTCATCTCAGAACCCTTAATGGAAATTTCAAATCATTTAATTTTCACAGAACTCCATGGCTCTCCACTCCTAATCGATTGCTGGCTGCCACAGGGTCAGGATCCAGCTGTGTACTCAGCTGGGGTGTTAGAGAGTTATTTTTTCCTTTGGTATCAATTTTATAAGTTTAGCTGATTTACAATTATTTATTTATTTATGTTTATTTATTGAATTTTGTTGACCCAGTAAGCCCACTGGGCCTAGTAGTCCCTTTTTCAGTGGTGACCGGGGCAGGGGGGATACAGATGGTAAGCAACTGAAACTGAACCAGATTAAGCTGTTGGTGGTATTTTTATGTTGGCTTGCCACACTAGAGCACAAGTTGACATCTTGCAGTAGTGCAGCTTTGGAGGCGCGGCTGCTGTTGGGCGAATGCAGGGCATGCATCAGTAGGTGCGTCCCTCATTTCCCAATCAGCGGCACCACACCATGCATGCTAATGTGGTGAGCACATCTAAGGAAAGGTCACTGCAATCTGAGCAAGCTGCGTCCCAGGTGCAGCGGACCCTTCTCTTGATGCTATACATTAACCATGGTGGGCGGCCTAATGGCCAAACCTCGGGGTGCCCAATCCCCAGTCAGCTTACTGTGGCCACAAATTTGCTGATGGGGAGCCCACTCACCATCTGCATACAGCAGACCCCATTTTCTATATGCCGAGGGGGGGCCCAATCCCCCTAGGTTCTTGCGCCCCCACTTTCATTAAGTGCGTGCTGATGGGGGAGCCCACTTCACCTCAGCATAAATCAGCCCCCACATTTCTTTATATGCCGAGGGAGTGCCCAATCCCCTTGACTTTTGCCTCCGCTGTCATTGTGTGCCAACGGGGTGCCCAATCCCCGCCAGCATACACTCACCCCCAAGCCCCACATTGTCTGATGACTAGGGTGCCCAATCCCCGTCGACTGCAGCAACCCTCCAAAAATAGTTAGGTGGCACGCTGGGAGCCCATCCCAGTGTGCCAAGTCTCCTGAAAAAAAACTGTCCCCACGATTTTCATTTTTTTTTCTTCCTTGTAACAAAAAGGTCCCTCGTAGTCTCCTGCCCCCACCAGCACCCACCCACTGCACACCCTGCCTCCACACCCTCCCACCCACCCTCACCCCATACTTACATCTCGAGTCCAGCGATGATCTTCACTGGACTGGGAACATGTCTGCACTCTTCAAAGCCGACCGTGAACTGAGGAAATGCCGTAAGCTGTATAATGGAATGAATAGGGTTTTTTCAACTTTGCTGCATATCTCAGGCATTTGTTGGAATTTTGGCACCACATTTTCAACATGGGGTTTTTGGGGGCCCCTCCTCATTAATTCTATCACTGTCATGGCATTAATCAGCCTCAAAAAGTGATTTGGCAGTCACTGCAAGAAATCACCTTTTGGGACCCATTAATGAAATGACAGTGCCAGTGTTCATGAGGTGGCCTCTCAAAAACCTTATATTCCAAATTTGGTAGAAAAAAATCCAACAAATGCCTGTTTTATGAGCGTGCATTGTGCAGTTGCTATGCAGGCTCATAACTTTGTGAATTTGCAATATTTTAATGCCAGATTTTCAGCATTGTCATTTTTGTACACCTCCTTGTGAACAGTACAGCTGTCATTTTTCACATCCTGCTCGAAATATGTTTCCATACTTCCGGCACACAATAGCACAGTTGCTGTGGGAAATCAGTGTTTGGGCCATATTATGAAAATGACAGTGACACAGTTCATGAGCAGAGGTGCTAAAATGCCTATGTGGAAAATTTGGTGAATATACTCCATAAAATGACTGTGTTATGAGCGTGCGTTGGCAGATTGCATGCACGCTCATACTGTCGTGCATTTCTGATATTTTCACTCTGGATTTTCACCATTGCCATTTTTCCACACCTCTTGATGAACAGTACAGCTGTCATTTTACATATCCTGCCCAAAATGTGTTTTCGCACTTCCGCACAGAATAGCGTGGTCGCAGCAAATCACTCTTGGGACACTTTGAGGAAATAACAGTGACACTGTACATGAGCAGAGGTGCTAAATGCCTATGTTGAAAATTTGTACAACACCCATAAAATGGCAGTGTTGCAAGCGTGCGTTGCATATTTCCCATGCACCCTTGTAACTTCGCAAATTTGCTATATTTACATGCCACATTTTCAACACTGGCATTTTTTTACGCCTCCTTATGAACTGTACAGCTGTGATTTTTCACATCCTGCCCAAAATGTTTTCCCGCACTGCACTACCAAGCACCCAAGGGACACCCCAATGCCTGTCAGTCTCTGCAGGGTGGGGGTGGGTTGGCATCAGTTCCATACTTCACTGCCATGCCTATTATGCATCTTTCTAACTCCTGCACTACCAATGCCAATGCCAGCAAGACAACATTCGGCATTGACAAATGCTTGTTAGTGAATAAGATAAATTTGGCCATGACACTGGGAAAATGCCACTACTCTTTTTCGATAAGTGCCGTGGGATCTTTAGCATCCACCTGAACTACCACCAATCCAGGCAGATAGGACCTCGGTTTAACATCTCATATGAAAGAAGTGCAGCACCCCCCTCATGCTGCACTACAGTGTCACCATTGGTATATTAACCCAAGTACCAAATGTGGGAATTGAACCCACAGTCCTCTGATCTCCCAGCCTCAGAGGAGAGTGTGCTACCTACTGAGCCAGTGACACTAATTATCTTAACATCTATAAAATATTTTGGTATATATTTATGACAGCTGCCATATGAAATTTAACATTATCAGTCATTGTTAATGTGCTCACCTACTGACTTTTGATATTTAAGACTTTCTGATATCTAAAACATGATTTCTTGCTTTTGTGATATGAACACAGCAGACAGTTAAGAGAGTAAGCAGGCAGGTTAAATGATAGAACATTGCTGCTCAAAATCTAAACACAAATGTAACTAAGATGAGGTTATGTGTTATTAATTTTTGTTCATCTTTATTAGTAATTTTTAAACTAGTCCCTGACTGCTTATTATCAAGAAAGTTAATGTGCAGACTGGAGTTTTGAAGGTTCCACAGATGGCAGCTTACCTTCCCGTTGATGGGCAATTTCTTTCACAATACTTCCACTTCACTGAACTCATCCGGCAATGGGTAGGAAGTCACCATCTTTTTGAATTTATTTTTATTCTGTGTAAAATAGTCTGAAAAAAAACTTGATGACAAAGATCTGAGACGGTACTAATGTGGCCTCTTTCAGATGCTCAGTTTTTGTTTCTAGCTCCAAGTTGGCCAAAGCTTTTCTTCTTACAGAGGCTGCTCACATGCAGATACATGCTAGTAAGAATTCCCTTATGATGAGCATGATAATTATGGCCATCTCTAAATCATATTTACATTTCTTGTACAAGAAAGTGTTCACTATAAAACATGAATGTCTTTGCAGAGGAGTGCATCATGGGAGCTGATCCTGGCCCTTCCCCACTGTCATGATCCCAACCCCCAAAATCTCCTCATTTCAACACCTCCGCTTATGCTTCTCTCAGCATCTTGCAGTTATGTATGGTCTCCTCTGGTGTATGGTTTTGCTGTCTGCAGCCTGCCTGCTTCTTGTCTAGTGGGATTCCTAGCCATTCTGGTCCCCAGCCACACATATACCACAGGATGACATGCAGTAGCCTGAACCACAATCAGACACTGGTGGCAATATTTCTGGAGTGCACCCTGCACTTCTGATCTTGAGGCAAGTCTACTGACCCAGTTTGATTTGGAATACTGCTTTTTAAATGGGTGGGCATTAGGTCAATGAGCTTATCATGGTGTTCCATCCCTCAGATCCAAAGATTGTACTGTCCACAGTGCATTTTACTCCACATCTTATGAAAAAAGTGCACTGGTCCATCACTGCTAGAAGCTTATTGTTAAATACCTTCTGACTGATCACTGGAAGACTAAACAGAAATTTAGAGTTTGCAAAGATGATCTTTTGTGAAATACGTATCTGAGACAAAGGAAGGTGGGAGGTTATCTTTAATGCCTTATGATTTTGTTTCCAAGGATACAAAGCCAGAGCTTGAGGGCCTTAACAATATGGAATAGCCTCCTTCAGCACATGGCTAGAGAGGAGCAGTACAGAAGCATCACGTCCCTCTTTACCTTGCTGGTGACTCATTTATGATTTGAAAGGCAGTTTAATGTTTTTCTTGTAATTTGTGCAAATGGAATGTAGCCAACCACAGGAAAACAAGCATCGCCTGCTTTGCTCTTTTTTTAGACACAACTCTCCTCATAAATTGATACGTTTTTGCAGCCCATATTATTTTTCTTCCTTGCATGTATTTTCAGCGAGTGCTTAGAATATTTTGTGACCATAAATTACTGTGTTACTATTTTGCAATTGTTCCTTATGTGCCACATGCATTGCTGTGATTAGCTAAGGATGTTTAATACCCCACACTGCTCTTTTTCTAGGACCAGCAGCCAGCAAAACAGGATGTCAGCCATGGTGCTGGAGTCCTGTACACTACGATACCTGGGAGTATGTGCTGGGGACATCAATTATACCACAGGTGAAATAAACAATACATATTTTGATTCCAATATGGGGGTGTATATAGCATGGCTAGGAGTAGGAGACCAAGGTGTAGGGGATGCTATCACCATTCTTTCAGACTTCAGGAACTAGACTGGTCTAAAGAAGCAATGCTGGTGGTTGTGAAGTTTCAAGATATGTATTGTGATTCCTTAGGCAGGATGAGTGAGCCTGATATAATTGTGTTTCATTGTCATCAAATTATACACGAAGGACTGATACTCCTTTTTTAATAGGATGGGAAGGGAACATGGAATGGTTTTAAGGTGTGACTGGGAGCACCTACAGTAGAAGTCAGTTAAATCATAAGTCCCTTAAGATGATTCAGCTTGAGGAGACTTGAGAGATATTGTGAAGTTTTAATTCACTTTCAAAGTTGCCAGATTTATCCTGTGGAACATTTTGTAAAGTTGGCTGCTTGCTGTGGAACTTCGCTGTTAACTTCACCTTGCATTTGTCAAGGCAAAGTTAGCAAAAAAAAAAAGTCTCTGTCAAATGTTTCACTTTTTGCAGGTCACATGGGAAATTCTAGGCAGGAAGTGACTGATTCCGTTTCCTTTTCTCAGTAGTGCTAGTTCTATATGGCTGATTTAGTCAGAACAGGAGTGATACAGAAAGTGTTTTGCTTGCAGTACTGTGTCTTCAAACAATACTTTAGTTTCAAAATAATTCCTTTGTTTATTTGTATGTAGCAGATCTCTTGTGTGTGCATAATCATTTTTGTTTTTGAAAGTTTAGAGTGTGTGTGTGTGTGTGTGTGTGTGTGTGTGTCTTTCTCTCTCTCGTAATCTCTTTTTATTTTGTTTTTTTAAGAAAAACATCTTTTTTCAATATAATTTTTATTTATTTTATTTATTTATTTATTTAAAATTGTTGACCGGGAAAGGCACGCTGAGCCGAGGCTCATTTCCAGGTGCGACCTGGGTGCATAGTACATCAGGGAGACATAGATATAGAAGAAATATAGATATACAGAAATAATAACAATTTGCATAAGAAAAATGGTACAGTATTGTAAATACATGGAGATTTGTGGTACGGTTACACTTTTGAAGAGCATCTTGTAGTTCAAGGTGCTTTTGGAACTGCTGATTTCTATTGGTTTAAACAATTATATTTTTCTTTTCTATTTAAAAAAAAAGCTACATCAACTTGGTATATTGTCACCTGTTTGTTGTTGCTAAGTAGCAGATGTTTTTGCATTGTGCTCTGATTCTGTGATAGAATCTGTATTAGTAGAAGGTAGATTATTGTGATTGTAGTTACCTTTGATTGTAAGGATAAAGAGCTTAGATAGAAGTGTATGTATTTTCAAATATTATAGGGGAACAGTGGCAGGATTTTAGGACAGTAAATTAATAAAAAGGAACTAGGAGAGCTTCAGTAGCAGACAAGTAGTGGAATTGCAGTATAATGTGGGAGTGGTAATGCAGTGGCTGTGGGCAGCTATATTCAGGCAGACCTTCTGGACACTGAGGTGCTGCCCATCTGCATGCATCTATCTGGACTGCGGGATGAGGTAGCCAGACTCAGAGCAGAAGTAACCTGGATCAGGAGTACCATCACCCCTATCCAGGGACCACCCAGTCCAATGCAACTGCCTCAAAGGATGCCGAGAACGAGGAGCACTTGGATGACAATGGACTCAGGGAGGGTTAGAGCAGTCAGGCAGAAGCACATCCCAGATCCTGTTCCACTCAAGAACTCATATGCCATACTGGCAAACGAGGACAACCAAATACAGGTACCCAGAGAAGTGGAAGGAAAGGATGTGGAGGTTAGCCAAGGAGGTGACCTCAGCGGGGAAAGCAGTGGACCCCAGAGGAGGAGGAAGCGAATCCTGGTGGGGGACTCCATCATAAGAGGAATCCAGCTAGGAACACAGGAGGGGAGGACAGGAGGTGAGGTGCCACCAGGTGCCACGGCATGGAGGGATGGAAGGAAGATCCTGGGGATCACTGGGAAGGCAAGACAGGAGGGTAAGCTGGATGTCATTATCCACCTAGGTACTAATGACCTGGAAAATGGGGAGCAAAGGAAGTTCAGGAAGAGTTTAGGAAACTGGGGAGGGGTCTAGCAAGTAGCTACTTCTGTCACTTTCTCAGAAGTACTACCTGTGAGGCAAGGAGAGCATAGGAGTGCATGCACCAGGAACTTTAACTCATGGTTGAAGAACTGGTGCTGTGAGGAAGGGTTTGATTCATTGGTGACTGGGCACCCACCTGAGGGATGGAGGTTTGTTCAAGCCTGATGGCCTGCATCCATCCTGGAGGGGAATCCAAGACTAATGATAAGTTTAAATGCTACATTGACAAGCATTTAAACTAGCAAAGGGGGTGGCAGGCCAGCAAGGAGGGTACCTACTTGCTCACCCCCACAGCTAGCAGGGAACCAGTGAACCAGAGGAGGGCTATCTGCAAAGCAGTGTGCAAAAGATGGAGATTAGTGCCCAAGAGGTGGATAAGCAGAAAAGGGGCACAATTCAGCAGATGGGCAGACAGCAAGGAGAACCAGGGATAAATGACAACCAAGGAAGGGGCTGGAGTAGAACAGGGAGACAGTCTAGGGAGGTCAAATCATGGAAAGCCATGTGTACAAATACCAGGAGCCTTAGCAACAAGATGGAAGATCTGGAGGCTGTCATGGTGCACTCAGACCTGGACATTGTGGCCATCACTGAAACCTGGTGCAATGATAACCACGACTGGGAGATGGCCATACCTGGCTCCAACATATTCAGAAGAGACAGAGCAGGCAGGAAGGGAGGAGGAGTGGCACTCTATGTGAAAAATGACATAAGGGGCCACAGAGATCCAGGAGGAACAAAATGGGGAGAGATACTGTGGGTTAAGCTGGAAAGGAAAATGGGGCCAGCCATCCGACAGGTGTGGTCTATAGACCACCAGCCCAGGAGGAAGAAACAGATAGGAGTTGATGCTAGCCATCCAAAGGATGGCAGACAAGGGTGAGGTAGTACTGGTTGGAGACTTCAATATTCCAGACGTGGACTGGAGCATCCCAGCAGCAGCATCAACTAGGATCAGATTTATCCTGAATTCCCTTCAGGGTGCCTTCCTCAAGCAGCTGGTCATGGAACCAACTCAGCAGAAGGCAATACTGGACCTTGTGCTCATAAACAGGGACAGTGTGATGGGGGTAACAGTGGGGGAGCACCAGCAGGAAAAGGGAGGTCATAATTCTGCTATACAAGACACTAGTGAGGCCCCACCTGGAGTACAGTGTACAGTTCTGGAGACCATACCTACGTAAGGACATAGACAGGGTAGAGAAGGTTCAGAGGAGGGCAACAAAGATGGTGCATGGATTGCATCACAAGTCCTATGAAGACAGGTTGAAGGAACTGAACATGTACTCCTGGAGGAGAGGAGGAGGAGAGAGGGATATGATAGAGACATACAAGTATCTTACAGAGAGGAACAGGGTGCAGGAAAACACTATTTTAAGCGAAAAGATGTTCCAGGACTAGAGGGCATGGGATGAAGTTGGAAGGAGGACGATTCAGAGGAAACATGAGAAAGAATTTCTTCACAGAATGGGTGGTGGACAAGTGGAACACCCTGCCAGAGGAAGTGGTGGGGGCTGAAACAATCATGGGATTTAAGAATGCATGGGATAGACATAAAGGAATTCTGGAGGTCAGGGGTAAGGTGCAACAGACTTCTAGGAAAACAAACTGAACTTACAAGCTCAAATGGGCAGACTGGGTGGGCCATAGGCCCTTATCTGCTGACACTGTCTAAGTATCTATGTATCAGAGTGGAAATAACAAATTTATATATTTCATCTCTACACCATATAATGGAGAAAGGGAGGGTCAATGATTCACTTAAACACGCTAATAGTTCAATGTGTGAGTGAGGCACACCCCCAACCATCCCCCAGATGAGGATGTGAGTGGCAGTGCTCCATCAGAGCAACAGCAGCAGCAGAAGCAGGAATTTATTGTCCCTGCTCACCCACATCCTGCTACCACCACCAGCAGCTCCACCGTGGCACTTCCGAACACCCCCACAACCTCCTCTGGAGCCACTCCTGCAGCAGACAAGGAGCTCTGTCAGTGCCATATGGCATTTTATTTTCTCTCAATGGCAATGATGACAGTGTCATCACCTGCAAGCTGTGTGGCTGCAGTGTATGTTGAGGGGGAAGGGAGCCACTTGGGAACTGGTGGCTAAAGGACCCACCACAATGTTCACCATTGGGCAGAGTGTCAGGCAAAGCAGGAGAAGGTAGCAGCAGCAGCAGGCAGGCAGTAGTGGGGGAGACAATGTGGAAGGGGAAGATGGGTGGTGTGAGGTGGTTGGGTATCATGCTATAAGTCGGTGTGGCAGGAGTAGGACTCACAATACACAGTCACAGCCACCAGCACAGCAGGCAGCAGCACCTGCACCCTGCCAAGGAGCCTTACCACCAAGAGACCCTGTAGCACCAGTCAACCAGACAGATCTGGCTGTCCTGTGGGACGAAGTCCAACACTGGCATCAGGACATCATTTAATTTAGAAAGGAGTTCAATGAGACCAGAAGTGGCATGCAAAAAATTATGCCTAACCAGAAGAAGATGCTGAACCTCCTGGCGGAGTTGCACAGTGGTGGCAGTGCTGCCAGTGGTAGTGACAGGAGAGAGTAACTTTTTTTTTTAACTTGTTTCACTCTGTCTTTATAATAGTTTATCCACCCTCCCAAAAAAACACAAAAAACATAAGTTAAAAAAGGAAAATAAATAATTTCTATCCTCTTCCTCTCTATTCTCTTGTTCAGTTATCTAAAATATTTATTCCTCAAGGTTTTGTGTTATATTATAGGGCCCCTATTTCTTTCAGTCTATCTTCTTGTTCACTCCTTGAAATTTTCCTTCATGTACTATTCTCCTTGTCCTAAATCCTGTCCTGTTATAGTCTGTGCACATGATCAACTTTCCTGAGTAGTTTTTGTGTTCTTGCTTAACACATGTCATCCTGCTATCCATACATGTCAAGTATTGTCCCCATTAAAACATTGTTTTCTGATGCTATGGGATGTGGCAGTGGTGGTGTGTAACTGCCCAGACAATTCAGCACAAGAATCACACAAACATGATCACTTTTCCTGAGAAGTTAAATATAAATCTTGTTTTAGTGCTTAAGAAGTCTCCTGCTAGCCACAAATGCTAAGTTGGGTCCCAAGTTCTGAACTGCTGTCCTGCTGCTAGTTGCCTCTTGTTGCATACTGTGCTTTGCAACAGGCCAGAGAAGTCAAGAGAAAGCACATGAGAAAATGTCCTGAGAAGTCAAATATAATTCTTGTGTTAGTGGTTAACATGTCTCCTCCTGTTAGCCACAAGTGTCAAGTATTGTCTCCAGTAACATAATTCTCTCCTGATGTTATGTGACGTTGTGGCAGTGGTGGTTTACAATTGCCCAGAGACATCAACAAGAATCACACAAACATGAGCAATTTTCTTGAGAAGTTACACATAAATCTGATTTTAGTGCTTAACATGTCTCCTGCACTAGCCACAAATGTTAAGTTGGGTCTCCTGTTCAAAACTGATATCCTGCTGCTAGTTGCCTCTTGTTGCATGCTGTGCAACAGGCCAGAGAAGTCAACAAAAACCACATGAGAAAAGTTCCAGAGAAGTAAAACAAAATTCTTCTAGCAGTCATGAACTTTTCTCCTGTCACCCCACTACTTGCCAAGAATGTCAACTGGTGGCCACAGTGAAAAGCTGCTTTCCTGCCACTAGATACTTTAGTTACAGCAGTGTGCAGCAGGCCAGAGAAGTCACAAAAATTTCCTATGAAGTGAAACGTAATTGTTGTGAAAGTCATGAACTCTTCTCCTGTCACTGCACCACTAGCCACAAATGTCAAGTTGTGTCCCAAGTTCCAAACTGCTGTCCTGCTGCTACTTATCGCCTGTTGCTGTGCTGTGCAATGGGCCAGAGAGCTTGAGAAAAATCAGATGACAAAATTTCCAAAGAAGTGAAACATAATTACTGTGGAAGTCATGACATTTTCTTCTGCCACCCCACCACTTGCCACAAATGTTAAGTTAGGTCCCAAGTTTCAAACTGCTGTCCTGCTGCTAGTTGACTCTTGTTGCATGCTGTGCTGTGCAACAGGACAGACAAGTTGGGAAAAACCACCTGAGAAAATGTCCACAGAAGTGAAGCATAATCCTTTTTGTAGTCATGAATATTTCCCCTGCCTCCCCACTACTAGTCAGAAATGTCAAATGGTAGCCACAGTGAAAAACTGTTTTCCAGCCACTAGATACTTTTGTTGGAGTGGTGTGAAACAGGTCAGAGAAGTCAAGAAAAGCCACACGAGAAAATTTCCTGAGAAGTGAAACATAATTATTCTGGAATTCATGATCTTTTCTACTGCCACACCATCACTAGCCAAAAATGTCAAGTTGGGACCTAAGCCTCAAACTGCTGTCCTGCTGCTAGTTGCCTCTTGTTGCTGTGCTGTGCAATGGGTTAGAGAAGACAAGAAAAAACACCGAGAATATTTCCAGAGAAGTGAAACATAATTCTTCTTGCAGTCATGAACTTTTCTTCTGCCTCCCCACTACTGGCCAGAAATGTCAAGTGGTGGCCACAGTGAAAAATTGCTTTCCTGCCACTAGATAATTTTGGTGCAGTGGAGAAAATGTCCTGAGACATGAAACATAATTTTTGTAGAAGTCATGAATTTTTCTCCTGCCATTACACGCCACAAATGTCAAGTGACTGTCTTTTTCAGTGAAAAATTCCTTTCAGGCCAAGAAATGGACTTGAATGAGGAAGAGTAAAGTTTCACTACATTGTGTGAAGAAATTGTGGTGATGATGTCCACATATGAGAAAATTTGATGAGTAGGTGTCCTCCTGCCCTGCTGCTGCAGTTGCCTGGGGTGCTGGTTGCTGCACTGCTGGATCTGCTCTTGATAATGTTGGTTGAATACATTGTGGTGACAAGTGTTTAAGGATTTGAGATGGAGAAGCTAGCTATCCTGTCCTGTCCTGTCTTGTTGTACAGCGTGGAGGGAATAGTTGAAGGAGATGTTACTGTGCTGCTGTGGTTGCTGAGAAGTACACTTGCCTGGTGTGGCTGTAGCACACATATTGCAAAAGTAAGTAGTTTTGTTTTTTTTAAATTTCTTGTCTTTGTATCGGGGGTTGCTGTTGTTATCATCTGAAATCTAATATGTTCATACTGCTTTTCCATTAATTTTCAGTATAGGCAGTGATGACATGATAATGCTGGAAAGCAACAAAGTGGATATTGGAATTCACCACATTTTCCAACCATGAAGGTATGTATTAAGTTATGTTTATTTTGAGGGTGGGGTTAAGTCAGTAAAGATGTGTGGCTGTGACAGTAATTATTTTCTGTTTATCTTTGGTCCACTTTCAGGTACTTTTCTCAGCATATGTCTTCTCTTGATGTGGCTGTGAACATAAACACATGGTGACCTTTATTTTGGGGTGGAATGTTTGACTTTGAGAACCAATTCATGAGGTAAGTATTATTTTTTTGGGGGGGTAACACTTTTACCAATTTCATAATTCGTTCTTAATGTTCTCAGATTTTCAGTTATGCAGTCTTGTTAATCATGTTACCTTTTGCTGCTCTGAATGTGTCCAGCCTGTAGCTTTTTGGGAGACTTGGAAGTTTTAAGTAACCACAAAGGTAAGTATGGAGTTATTATTTTTCCAGCGGTGGGGTTAAATCAGTAAAGACGTGTGGCTGTGACAATAATTGTTTTCTGTATGTGTCGGTTCACTTTCAGGTACTTTTCTCAGCATATGTCTGACCCTTACTGCTGCTGCTGTGAACTCAAACATGTGGTGACCATGTGACTTGTATTTGGGAGTGGATTTTTCACTTTGAGACCGAGTCCATTAGGTAAGTATTTTTTTTGGGGGGTACTTTACAAATTCTCACCATTCCTTCCTAATTTTCTCTGATTTTCAGGTACGCAGTTCTGTCAATCATGTTGCCTGCTGCTGTATTTATGGGTTCAGCCTGTACCTTTTTTAGGCACTTTTAGAAGTTTAAAGATACCATACAAGGTAAGTATTATTTTCCTTTTTCTTGGTTTTGTCCTGTAATTCAATACTGCATGTTTTGCAGATGGCTTAATAAATGTTCTCCATCATTGTTCCTGTAATTATAGGTAATTTCCCCTCATGTGTCTTTTGTTAAAAGTGGCCAGTGGCAAAAAGTTTTGTACAAGTTTACTAACAAAAACATTTATATATATCATGAAAGTAGGTCTGAGCACACCTAAATTGAACTAAAAATCTCCACACAAAGCAAATAGAAAAAAACTCTTTTCTTTTACTGGTGGAATATAAAAAGCGACAGCAGACATAAAGTGCATGTAATACAGACACAGAAAACCTCCTCACGCACGTTTCACCTGATCACAGGCTTTGTCAAAAATTTTGCAAACAAACCAAATATGTGTCACTGAGACAGTGTGGTTACACACTATACAGGTTCCTGGTTGGTAATTCTCAATGATTTAATAAAGCCACCACAGTGTATTCTTTGTCAAATTAGCTGTGATTTATTAGCATAGTATCATCAAGACTAGCCAAAAAAATCCTATTGTAACAATAAAGATGCACCCTGACAGGATAAGTAATCCTAATTCACAGAAAGAGGTGCATTCTAGCATAATTTGTAAACATTAGACATACTTAAGCTTAGGGCCAAATTAATTGCTATTTATCCAATATAGAAAGAAAGACCAGAAAAATCCTATTTTAACACCAAATATGCATCCTGTTATGATTACTAATCCTAATTTACAAAGAGGAATACATTCTAACATTGTTTCTAGGCATCAGATAGCCTGTTACTATCCGGGTGTATCTACTACAATTTAATTCTACACAGCCAATGGGGCAGTCTCATTGG
The DNA here is from genome assembly GCA_016271365.2 of Neoceratodus forsteri. Classification (NCBI taxonomy): domain Eukaryota; kingdom Metazoa; phylum Chordata; order Ceratodontiformes; family Ceratodontidae; genus Neoceratodus; species Neoceratodus forsteri. Next base: position 760,950,958 of record CM028138.1, on the reverse strand, counting down.
GGTGTTTCTAACATGCAATCTAAACAGCAAATAATATTTGTATTACAAGGCTACAGATTTTCAGAGAAAATGAAGTCATACTCCCCTTCTCTACTACTACAGCAGATTTTAACCTAGACACTATGTCATCTAATAAATCATGAGACAATGGTTCAAAAGTACATTGGCCATAAGATATCTTGGTCATAAGATACATTTGGCACATTGCCAAGACAGGGGAGTTTTGTTTATCATCATCCTTGGATGGAAAAACAAGTGGTCAGGGGATTTACATTATCAAAAATAACATGCTTAGGAGACAGAGAAACAAGAAGGGGAGGATTTTACTCTATTTAAAATAACTTGCTTAGAAATGCAAAATTTTTATTGCAGAATAGTCTTGTGATAGATAATGGCCAAAGCAATTATATGGTTATTTCTTATCAGCTCTTTGTTATGCATATTTTTAAACACAAATAATCATGAGATGAGGAACTACACTAGCCAAGGCTAGACATGGTTACTTAGGACAGCTGCATCTTTATCTTGACCATGACCTTTTAAGTTACAGAAAGACATGTTTTGTACAAAGTATTTCTGCTGAACAGAGTAAATTAATTTTGCATAAGACATCTGTTCTTAAACATTGCTTATGCTCTTTCACCTATTTTTCTACATTTCATTCTTACAAGTATCATTGACATGGTTCCAACAATTACCTTTTAAACTCTTACACTTACATACGTATTAATTTACAGGGTGGTATCATTTAGTTATTCACTAGCCACTTGCAGCCTCTGCAAGTCCTTGTACACCTTTTCCATCTTCTAAACCTTTTGGGTTAGCCAACTATGTATAAGTGTTGTTGTTAGTAAGCGTGTATAAAACTTTTTGCCACTAGTCACTTTTAACGCGTTGGCTGTGATGTCTGTGCTGCGACTGCCTCCATGTCAGGAAGGTGCAGGTGTGAGGACTCTGGATCATCATGGTGATGGATGGCTACTGCAGCTGCACTGAGGGCCGCACTCAGGAACGATAAAGCAACACAGGAGACCTGTCAAGAGAAAAAAGATTATTCGGGATATTTACTGAAGGTCAAAATGTGACCTTGCATTGTGTCCTCATGGGCTGTGCCTGTGGTGAAATTCTCATCTTCAGGATCCGCACTGTCAATAACCACTGTGAAAAAGTTAAATACATTATTTTGGTCCAAGCCTGCACAGATAACACTGTAGCCTAACTGTTCTCCACACTCAGATGCTTCCCTAACTGTACAACGCTGTTGCTTGAAAATAGTAACGATGAATTGCTTTGTCTCTAAATTTTCCCACTGACCACTGCTGGTGATGGAACCGTGCTTACCTGTGAAAATGGAGCAGAAAAAAATTATAACGATGAAAAACAGTAAATCGTACTGATTCCTGTACAGTAGTGATGCTTGCCATGTTGTCACTCACTGTACTAGATTTCTTGGTCTCAAATGGTGATTGCTGAGCTTATGGTGAAAACTGCATGGAGACAAAAAGAAAGAACAAACATTGTAATATCATCATGAAATAAGGTGGAAGGCATTTTCTCTGCTGCTGCACACAGAGTCATCTGCATCCAAATGGGAAAAATATGTCCTTTTGTGAGCTGCACCACCTGGGATGGAAAAGAATGCAGAGAAACTGGCCATGTGATAAAAAATAAAGACAAACTGTACTTTTTCCAGCTGCGTCAGCCTTAAAGAAAAAGAATAAAGACAAACTTTCCTTTTCTCAGCTTGGTCATATGACCTGTGAATAACGCAGACAATTAATTTGACTTGTTTAGCCAGTGTGATCTCTGAAGTGATGACATTTATGTAACCTGTAGGTGGATCTTCTACATCTGTACACCTGGAAGTAAAAATTATTCCATTAGTTTGCCTCCAATTTGTTCACTGCTGGTGCTGGTCAAAACAATGTTTACCTTTGAAATGGGAGAAGGAAAAAATTGTAACAACTTAAAAGAGGTAAATGTTAATAATACTTACATGTACATTAGTGATGCTTACCATGTTGGCACCAGCGGTGCCATTTAGTCCAGAAGCCAGTTGCATTTATCTATGAGAATAGGTCTGAAAGGTTTGATGACCATTTTTTATGTAAAGAAATGTGTAGAATCCAGATTTACAACACTTCTTTCCTCAAAGTTGAATGTTTTCTTGGAAAATGCACTTCTGCAATGAAAAAAATGAACTGTCAGTGAAAATAGTGTATATTTTAATTAATGTTTCCTTCTTTAATTTCAATTCTATAAGCTTTTTTTTAAATACTACAGACATTGTAACAAACAGCAACATATGTATCAAAGGCTTAATATTAACATTATTTATTTTATATTTAACTTGAAACAATAAACTTGTTATGATGTTTTATCAACCTAAGTATAACAATCAGTATTCTTCATCACTGTCTTCATTATCTGACATGTTAAGCAAATCTGTCTCATCAATATGCACATCACAGTCACTGTCGTCACCTTTTTCATTTGGATTGTTGTCATGTTCATTCAGTTGTTCACTTAAAGCTAGTGGTACAACTTCACATGTGTGCCACATTGGCTTGTATTTGCCATCCTCATAGGTCCAGCCATTGTTCTCTGGCTTCAGTAGTGAAATTTCTGGTTTGTTTGCATTTTTCCATGACAATGAAATGTAATTTGCACTGCAGATGTGTTGTGTCAGACTTGATTTCCATGGTGGCAGCTAGCTTGCATCTGTTCCTTTGATATTTTCTAAGGGTGCATCTTTGCTGCTCAGTTGATACTCGAAGTTGAACATATTCTAGTAGGCTGTTTTGTCACTCTTTACTTTCTGTCCATACAAGGTACACACAAAGCTCCCAATTGTATCCTCAGTTTCTTTAGACAAGTGTGGACATATGCCAGTGTGCACTCGGTATTCTTTTCCATAATTGTTAGAGGTCACGCCATTCCCTTGCCTTTGAATGCTAGTCAATAGTCACACCCTGTCAGTGGATGGAGACCTGGTAGAGCTGCACACACAAGTCTGCCTAACTCTGCTGACAAATGGGATACATCTATGAATCTTCTTGTGTTTTTCCCTGAATGGCCAACATCCATGTGCAGTTTGAAATTATCATGTAGACTTGCATGATATAGCAGAATTACCAGAATATCAGTATCATCTGCCCTGACCACTACATGCACATCTTCATCCTCATTTTGACTGCAAATGTAGTGTATGTGTTGCATGATTCTTGGTGTCTGCTTCTATGTGTTTGCTTTTTAGGGCCTTACACTCTAGTCTGAGCTTATGTCCAGCTTCCACGTTGTATGAGTAACAAGTTTCTCCTACTGCATACTTGAGCTTTTTATCACCTAGTACTTCACAGTGCACATCAAAATTCCAGGCTGTAGCTAGAAAACCTAGGAGAGCCGTCTTGATTGAAGATGAAGACAACGATCCAGCAATGTCTCTTGGTCGTCTTTGGTCAGGACCAGTTATGAGATAGGAGAGTGGAGCAATGCTATGCTTTCCTCTCTTCTCTTGTTCTAGATCTTTGATCGATGGTGACTTGTAACAGTCACTGACAAGTTGGACTTCATTCATGGAAGTACAGCAAACAAGAGACAGGATGGTTTTTGCCACACTGTGGAATATTGGTGGCAGGTGTGTTAGACTTCTGATCAAGAACACAGCATCAACCACAGTGATATTTACAGCATCAGTGTGGCTACTTTGGACTCTGGTCTCAAGTTTTTTCAGCAGTGTTGACTTATTTGCTGCGTTCATTGATCCATCAATGTTTCCTAAGGAGAGGGGTACCAGGGTTAGCAGGTAGGCAAATATTATCATAAGTTCAACTGTTGAAGTTGCAGATAGATACAGCAAGCATCCAAAGAGGTCTTGAGTTCCTTTCAACTCAAATATTGTCTTGTCCTTGTTCTTAATCTTCACCTTTATTGCATCAAATGCAGAGTTCTTCATCATGTATCTTTTGATGGGTTCCTTGAACCTACTGCAATTGGCAATGCATTCTTCTCTAAACACATGATACATCCAAGTGCCTATCTCAGTAACTTGTAACACCTTGTTTGCTACCTCTTGTGATACTACTTTTCCACTACCTATTGAATAAAGATTGCTGTCCCCCAATACATCCCAGAATGGATTCATGAAGGAGTGTATTGTGTTCAACAGTTTTGTTTAGATCCTTTGAATCTTGTTTAACTCTAAAACTCTTCAGCTCTTGGCTGACTTCTTCATGGGTGACAAGACCAACTTTTTCCTTAAGACTTCCAACAATTTTTCTTTGAGCTGACGATAGAATGTTCCACCTCCTCATTGCACTGATGTTCTGTTTCAAAGAAGAACTCCTGGTTAGTCTTGATGCAGCACCAGCATTAATTGTCTGTTCCATGGTCAAGGCAACATGATTTCTGCTAAACCATCTCTTTGATCTTCCAATGGTTAATGCTCCATTGTTAGTTTTTTTCCTGGGTCTCATCCATGTTTAGCATAAGGTACAGGGTCATCCACTTGGCATAGTTGTGGTGCCTAGTTGTGGAGTAAAGAGGTATCATCTTCTCCAAGCTATATACAAAGAGAGGCAAGTCATTTGTCTGGATGGAACAGCAGAAGAATTGGTACAGCTCTACCAAATTGCAGTATTGCAGCCAAAATTGGGCAGTTGCACCATGTTCACCATGGTGTGTGGAATCTGAGAACGTTTCATATACTTCCATGAATATCTTCAACTCAGCTGTATTCTTAAGGTCCATGACTGATGAAGGCGATGGGTCATTAAGTAGCTGCTGCAGATGCTTTGAGATTGGAAAGTCTGGCAAACCTTTATATTGTATAAAGCACTGCAAATGTTTAATTTTGAATGCCACTGATAGCATCGGGTGAAGCCTCTTTTCCAATTGAAAGATGTTCCTTGAAGAAGTTCATTCAGGTGTCCCAATACCAATACACCACTTTCAACAAGAATGTGGTCTCCACCAGAACCATTCAGGAGGTATCAAGACCTCTGAAATATGGTAATTTTATATGGAAGGGTCCAAAACATATGAAAAGTCTGTCATATTCTGAGGACTTTGTGGACTGAATTTGTAGTGCAGGTTTTGCTATAGCCAAGTCATAAGTAATAAGCAAATAGTCCTCCTGGTATTCATCCATAACCTTGATAGCAGTATTCATGGTGTCTTGCACTACATCAATTCTTGTAGGAGGCTTTCCTATAGGGTCCGTGTATGATGTAATCTGCTGTGGCAGGCCATCTACAGAAACATGGGCATTCCATCCATGTCACATTCAAGTAGCATCTACACTTGAACAGAATATTATCCAGGCAACTTTCCTTTTCTTAACTTGCATGAGTTTTTTTGGTTCAGAGTTTTCTGTCACCTTATGTTGATACTTTCTTATTTTTGGTTTTCTATGTGTATATGGCTGAAAGTCTTTTTCACCAATATGTAGAGCTCTTTTCCTCTAAGATGTTTGAATGCACCTGGGTACAGTGTCTTGTTCCTGTCATGCTACTGGATGCAATATCTCTTTCTTTACACTTGAGAAATAGTCTTCATCAAAATCTTCAACCTTTGTCTTTGATGTTCTGTGTCGTTTGCTCTTTGATGTTACAGATGTCCCTGCCTGGTCATGGGTATCAGCTTCTAATCTTTGCCTGAGCTTTGCTTATCTGTGTTTGTTTCTATTGTGTGTGTTTCATTTCTTGCTGGCTCTTGGTCATCTGTGTGTGTTCTTGTCATAGCTTCTTCATATCTTTCTTTGGATACAGCTGTCTCCTCAATACTGGATCATATGTTTTAGTATGCTATACCCACACTGTCAAGTATCTCTGTCATCTCATCATAATTGTTGAAAATCAAAGCAGTGGCTAAACCTGGCTGTATAAGCAATCCATCTGGTGTAGCCATATTCTTCTCTGTTATATTAGTCTTAACTGCAGTTTCAAGTTCCTCCACAACTTGGTAGCTGAAACAGTGACCAGATCTGTTCAAAATAGTTAAAACTTTCTTACTGCCTGTCATGGATTTGATACCCATGCCCAACAAGAGGTGCTTTTGTGGTTTCATTATTCACATTGACACTGCAAACACTGTGTTATCTGCAGTAGGTTGAACTACCTTCTCCTGTCATTCACTGTCCACTTCGGATGAACCTGTGAGTACAGTACATAGGTATATCTGAAGCACAATCAGTTTTTATATTGGTTTTATTATGAGGTTGTTCCTTTAGGAGTTCCAACAACTGTTCTCTTATGTGTTGAGCTGCTTGTGCTTCCCTCTAGTCAGCCTGTTTCTTAGCAGACCTGATGATTGTATCCACTTTTCTACTTTTATCAAATATGATACCATCTTTGAAGTGATTCGCCAGTTTTGACTGCAAGCTCTGTGGGCCATAATTTGTTTCACTCCCACTACACACCATAAGAATGTCCATGTACCTCTTCTGTAGAGATGGCAATGATTCTTCTTGCATTCCATTAACAATGATACAGTGCACATACTTAACAAGTCTGGAAAAGGCAACCTGGTGACTGTCCTTCAACTAACTGTATTCACATTTTATACCTGTGCCCTTTATTCATTCTGCCTTTTATACATACCTGTACTTGTTCTTAGAGCTGTTGTGGTATTTCACTTCTATTGTTATGAGATCAGTACTGCCTACCATCATATTCATTTGTTGATTGCCCATTTCTTTTGCTGTGTTTTTTATGCTGTCTGCTGCCCCATAAGTTATACATGTTGTAGGATATTCAAAAGTCTCATTTGACCCCTTAGGATTCCTTTTCTTGTATGATTTCCAAAATATACATTCATTTGGGAATATGCTTGATGCAGATGCTACAGATTCAGATGGAGCACTATGAACTTTGGAGCAAAGCAATTTTGCTGGATAACTCTTTATGATGTCTTTTTTTTAAGTTTCATCAGCTGCAAGTTTACCAGAACTCTTATATGCAGTAAAGTTCTTGTAGCAGATATAATGATACCCATGGCTGCTGGAGTAACATTAAGGCAATTCAAGATACACCATGTTGTACTTTAGCAGTGTTTCACTAGAACGTCTTTCCTTTGCATCAAACTACTTTTTTCCAATGAGCATCATTAAAAGGTAGTGGGTCTCCATGGTCTGTGCTAACTCCTGGATCAGTGTGTAGGATGCATCGCCTTTGCGGTTTGTGAGAAGTCTTGCTATCCATATCTGAAACATTAAATAAATTACATTAATAACTGAGTAACTGGGTCTATTAAATAAATTAGATAAATAAACAAGTAAACTGAGTCTATTACATAAATATAAAACTTTTAGTTACTCTTAAGAACGTGCATTTTCCAAGAAGATATACAACTAGGATAAATAAGAGTTGTGAATCTGAATTCTACACACTTGTTTATATGAGAAACCATCATCAAACCTTTTGTACCCAGACACATAGACAAATGCACCTGGCTCTTGCTCTAATTTATCAGGATTGTTGGCCTCAGATGGTGTGCTGATGGTGAAAGTGAAACTAGCAGGGAGAGAAAAAGAAAGAAAGAACATTGTGAGATAATTTTGAAATAAGGTGGAAGGACTTTGCTTTGTTGCTCCACACAGCATCATCAGCATCCAAATGGCGAAATTGTCCTCTTGTGTTTGAGCTGCATTACCTGACCGGTGATGAAAAATATTACAGAAAAACTGTCCTTTTTTCAGCTGCATCACCTGTGATGAAAAATAATAAAGATAAATTGTCCTTTTCTCAGCCGTGTCACTTGTGATGAAAAAGAATAAAGAGCAACTATCTTAATCTCAGCTGCATCATCCAGCCTGAGATAAAAAAAAGCAATTTATTTGCACACATTTTGCCACTGTGATCTGTGCAGTGAGAAAATCTTTGTCCCATGTACACAGCCACTGTACATCTGTATATCTGGAAGTAAAAATTATTCAGTCGGGTTGTCTCCAAATTTGTCCCCTGATGAAGCTGCTGGACCCATGTGTACTGGATAAAAAGGGAGAAGGGAAAAAAAAGTTTAACCATTTAGAAAAGTAAATTATGATGACACTTACTTGAACAGTAATGATGCTTGCCATGTTGGCCCTGGCAGTACCATGTATCAGACGGATTCCTGGCCTCAGATGGTGTGCTGATGGCAAAACCTGCAGGGAGACAAATGGAAAGACAGGAACTCATTTTGAAGTCATTTCTGCATGACCATGATCCTCATCATCTGAATGGTTTGCATCACCCTTGCACTTTTCCCCCTTTGGCTCCCACAGGTGATCCAACACATCATCAACCTCAGCACCACTGCTGATGTCCTCCTCTTCCTTCCTAGCACTGTCTTCTTCCACAGCAGCTTTCTCTTGCTTTATAACCATCTCCCCAAGGGTCTAACTGTCCATATCTCCCTGATGTTCTGACTCTAGCTCAACACTATCACCACTACCAGAACCACCAGAAATGGGGACAGTCACAGCAACAACCTCCTCCTGGACCACTGTTCCTATACTTGTGTCTTCCTTCTTCTCAGTTGCATCCCCCACAAGCATGGATGCAACAGATCTGGCTGAAAAAACATTTTGCTACACTTATGCCACTGCTGCTATCTACTCCTTTGCTGGTACCTGCCAGGGGACTGGAGCCCACAGAAGACACTGATGCAGACATACTTTTGCTTTTGGGAAGTGGAACTGCAGTAATACTTTCCTCCACAGGTTTCTTTGCTGCCTCGTTCCCCATGGCACTTATCACTTTACTGGACCTTTTCGTCACAGACATTTTTTGAAATGCCTACTCCAACAGTTTCCTTGCTTTTAGATGATCTGTTACTAACTGGTAATAAACTCTGTAGTACTAACAACTATGAATCAGGTCAGGCATCAGCACTCTGTAAAACTAAAGTAGTCTATTCTATTCACAAAACTTTTTTTCTTTCCTCAACAGGAATTAAATAACATGGGGTAACAGAGCAGGGGTAAGCAAATTTAAAGAAAACAATGACAGACAACTCATCCACCAAAAGGAAAAAAAAAAATGCTATGGTTCTCAAAAGAGGTGGAGGAGGTTATGAAGCAAAGATAGCATTCAGGAAGTATAAGGAATCACAGAAGGAGCAGGACAGAGAACTGTATCAGTTAAATCAGAAGGAAGCAGAGAAGGCAGTCAGAATAGCAAAGACCCAAACCAAGGGAAAGATAGCCAACTCAATTAAGAAGGGTGATAAAATCTTTCATAGGTACATTAGGGAGTAGAGAAAGACCGAGGGAGGGATAGGGAGGCTTAATGAAGGGGAGTGGGGGCAGATGGTGACAGTAAAGGGGCAGAGATATTGAATGAATACTTTTCTTCAGTATTCACACAAGATGATGAGGGGGTGGTACCAAACCCAAACAATAGAAACACTTGGGATAGTTGGGTTGATACCAGTCCGTTCACAGAAGAAAAGGTTCTGAAATAACTCTTAAAACTGAAAGTGGACAAAGCAATGGGGCCTGATGGGATTCACCCCAGAATTCTAAAAGAACTGAGAGGAGACCTAGTGACACCAATGACTACCCTTTTTTAACAAATATGGGAGGATGGTGTGGTACCTGAGGACTGGAGGAGTGTAGATGTGATTCTTTTTCACAAAAGTGGGAGCAAGGCAGAGGCAGAAATCTACAGACCTGTTAGTTTGACCTCAGTGGTAGGCAAAATGTTGGAATCACTTCTGAAAGAAAGAATTGTTGAGCAAAGAGAGGCTAGCAGGACACATGACCCAAGACAGCATTGATTCACAGTGGGAAGGTCATGTTAGAAGAATCTGATAGATTTCTTTGACTGGATGACCAAAGTAGTAGACCAGGGAGGGGATGTGGACGTGGCCTACCTAGACTTCAGCAAGGCATTTGACCAGTCCCCCACAAAGGATTAATAAACTATTTATCTAGTCTGAGAGTGTGTCCCAGGGTGGTAGCCTGGTTAAAAAAAATGGCTGGACAACAGGATACAGAGGGTAATGAAAGGGGGGATACTAGCGGGATACCGCAGGGTTCAGTACTGTGGCTGGTCCTCTTTAATGTCTTTGTAAGTGACATTGCAGTGGAACTGGAAGAAAAAGAATGCCTCTTTGCAGATGATACAAAGACCTGCAACAGGACTGATACACAAGGCGGGGGTGGAAAGGATGAGAAGGGACTTGGCAAAGTTGGAAGAATGGTCAGAAGTATGGCAGCTTGGATTCAATGCAAAGAAGTGCAAAATAATGCAAGTGGGAAACAAAAACCCAGGGGAAGATTACACAATGGGGGGGGAGTACTAACAACAACAAAAATGGAAAGGGACCTGGGGGTAGATATATCAGATGACCTCAAGGTAGGTAAGCAATGTGAGGTGGCAGTAAGGAGGGCTGGGGGGGTACTGGAATGCATAAGGAGAGGCATCACCAGCAGAAAACAGGAAGTTCTCATCCCTCTGTACAGACAGTTGGTGAGACCCCATCTGGAGTGCTGTGTGCAGTTCTGAAGACCCTATCTCTGCTGGGATGTAGACAGGATGGAAGCTGTCCAGAGGAGGACAACTAAAATGGTGCAGGGTCTGCACCAGAAAGCATATGAAGAGAGACTAAAGGAGCTTAATATGTATACCCTTGAGGAAAGGAGGGAGAAGGGGGACATGATAGAAACTTTCAAGTACCTCAAGGGAATCAACAAAGTCCAAGAGTGTAGCATGTTTTAGAAAAAGAGATTTGTAAGAAAAAGGGGGGATGGCTCAGGGGCAATGTGAGGAAGTATTTTTCATAAAGAGGGTATTGGATAGTGGTGGATGCATGGAACAGCCTTCCTGAGGAGGTTGTGGGATCAAAATGAGTGGGGGAATTCAAGAATGCATAGGACAGACATAAGATAATTATAGTGGGGGTAGAAGGAAGTAGGCCGTTGGTTAACTAGGATCTGCAGCTTATCCAGTAGGTAGAGAAATGGGCAACTCGGTTGGCCAAGCAGTCCTTATCTGCAGAAAAAGTCTATGTTTCTATGTATGTCTGGATAAGTCATTTACTTAATGTAGTAATAGTTAATAGAGATTTTTTTACATATGTAGAACAGTGCAGAGGAAACAAAATTTAAATTGAACAAACCCAGACACCTCCCACAGTTGGGACAGAACCAGCAGTTTCTGGACAACTACTGTTTTAAAATGTACTTTTTTATATAGAATGGGGAGTTAACAATGGTGTAACAGGGCAAGGGTAAGCAAGTTAAACAGAATAACAGGCATACCGCACTGCAGCGAAAACCTCCCCAGGGATCAGTACAGCAGTGCCCCAGGACAACTACTCTACTAATAGTTAGATTACAAAAAAATATAGAGCACTGTGTCTTCAAAACTTTTTGTCCCCATATTCAAAGGAGATGCACGGTGAATCCCGGCTGAAAAGGGAGATTTGCCGTGCAAGTCCAACAATGCCTGCAGAGTGATATCCGTATTGGTGAGATGTGCCCCCCACAATGGAATGGACCTGTGCACAACATAATGTATGCTGCGCGAGTAGAAGGGCATTCCCATGAATACGCTGCACATCAGCATATTCAGAGGGAATGCGCCCCTCACTAGCAAGAAATGTACAGCCCAAGGATAGGCCATGAAAACCTGACCTAAGTCAGCCAGCTACCCACAGGCAGGCCCTGGAAGTGAACATAGGTACACTGCAGCCTGCCAGCCCCAGCAATCCAGTGAACCCCCAATCAATCCCCCGATCGCACATGTATTCATGCTGTTCCATGCCTCAAAACAGTGTAAACCCTCACCCCATCCCCAATCACACCAGAACCCAAACCCAGTGCCATTTCTATATTGTAGTGGCCCCCCCAGCCCCCCTCCCACTCAGTTACCAACAGCCCTACCCATTCCCTCTGTCCCAGCATGTCCCCACTGCCAGTGAGCAGTACAGCCCTCCTCATACCTCCACGGCTGCCTGTTTATTGCACTGACAGTGTACATATACATCCACATGCCCATTGGTCAACCAATGGGTGTTTGATTAATACTGTACACTGTCAGTGACAGTGCAGTCAGCAGGCAACCGTGGAGGTGTGAGGAGGGCTTGCTGCATGACAGCAGAAGGAACATGCTGGGACAGGAGGACTAGGGTGGGCTGTGGGTACCTGAGTGGGCTGGGGCTGGGGTGGCCACTACACTATGGAAAGGTGCTGGATTGGTTTCTGGTGTGATCCAGGATGGGGAGGGGGTTTACACTGTTTTGAGGCATGGTATGGCGCAAATACATGTGTGATCAGGGATCAGGGATGGGGGGGGTTTACACTGTTTTAATGCATGGTACAGCATGAATATAGGTGTGATCGGGGATGGGGTAGGGGTTTGCACTGTTTTGAAGTATATGATGGCACAAATTCATGTGCAATCAGGGATGAGGAGAAGGTTGATACTGTCTTGAGGCATGGGACGGCACATTGTTATGTGTGAACGGAGATGGGGGTCACTGGAGTGCCAGGGATTAGGGATGCTTGTACTGGTGATGTATGCAGTCAGGGTTGGGGAAGGGCTGGCCTAACAATATCACCGGGTGCAGTCATGCTAATAAGCACATAATGAGCATGCGTGGGGCCTGTATGCAACATGCATGCCCAATGTGCTCATTAGCATTTCTTGGCTGAACATTGCCATTGGAGGACTGGTACATACAGGTGTGCACCACGCATGTCCTCTCTGGCAGTATTCAGCCCCAGGCCTGGATGAGCTGCATCTGTCATGGCAGCCACCTAGATTGGGCCACGCATCTGGGGTCGGATATTCTAACAGAATGCGTGTTCTGTTGGGATTCTGCATTCTGTTTGAATATCCCTGCAGAGTAGGCTGGTGCATCACTTTGCCTGATGAATCTTTTTGCACCACATACCTGCTCAGCACTGAATAACTCACCCTTGATTTTTAAACAGAAGAACAGGAATGAGCTACCAACAAGGGTATCAGGAGGACTTACAGTAAGAGGAGTAACTTTTAAGTTAAAGTGACAAAAAAGGTCAATATATAAGAAAAATAATACAAATAAGTAGAACAGCAACAGAGATACTATGAAACATGTCACATAATAATCACATCCAAACCACTGAAATTAAAACAAAAAACTGAAAACACTATTTAAACTAAAAATGATGCAATGATCTAAATAAAAAACAGATGTTCCATAGCAGCACTAGGACAGATTGACTATTTTGGGAGTGACTGGCTCTCAAAAAGGTAGCTGTAAGGGTGTTTTGCTGTGATGCACAACACAAGACTGCTCTCCTACTCGCTTGACCATACACTGTGCTAGAAACTGCCCCCACGTGATAGTTGACCTAAATACCCAAAATACATTGCAAAATTCTCCTTTTGGGCTAAATGTCATTGGTGAAGTTTAAAAAATGCATTTCGCGAAGTTTCCCCAAATCTGCCAAGTTCCAAATAATGGCAAAGTCACACTTTGCACAGGCAGAATACTTTGCGAATTATGGAAAATCTACAAATTACTTTGTAGAGAGAATTTTTCACACTTCGCACATCACTAGGACACTCAAGTGAGGGCCTGGAATACAGAAGATGGGGTCATCATGTCTTTAGCATGTATCTTGACCAGTTCTGAAATGCTGGAAAATACACCATTTACAGAGGCTTTTTTTTTTTTATTTCTTGGGGGAGCATGCCCCCTACACCCCCTAGTTTTCTGAACATTTTACCCTCCCCATTATTCATTGTTCTTGCGCACACCCCTGTTTGTGAGAAATTGATTAGGGACACTTGGTCAAGAAACTTAATACTACAACTGAGGACAGAATTAAGGGGCTCTGGGAGAAGTAGGGATACTGTGGGTCATGAACCAATTCACCAAGTCCTACTACTGCAAACCTGTTGTATGAGAACCAGGAGTTCTGGTCTATTTCAAGTAAATGTATTTAATGGTTATACTACAATAAAGAAATAAGGCAAAATTACCAAAATCAGGAACAAAAAGGTAATATGAACTTTGCATACTGTTTGGGATATGGCATAGGATGAAACACATTTCCTAATGAAGAACTAGATTGAACTAATCGTTTGCATTACTTTTTGCTTCAAAATCCTACTGTTCAGTGGCTGAAAAGCCAAATGTAAGAGGGCATACTGTAGGTAACTTTAAAAGTAATTCAGCCTCTTAGTGCTACCATGTGGTCGTACACTAGACAAGCATGTGCCAATGCCGAACATTTACTGCTGGTATGCACCTGTTGTTTTTATTTATTTTTTATCTTGATGTTCAGTTTTGAAGATACTTGTTTTGTTTTTCATATGAGGAGAGACTAGAGGACCTCAATATGTATACTGTGGAAGAGAGGAGAGAGAGAGAGAGAAGGGGTGATATGATAGAGACCTTTAAATCACTCAAGTGTACACATAAGGTACAAGAGGGTGGCATCTTTCAGAAAAAAAGATGTTCAAGAACAATGGGTCATGATATGAGGCTGGGAAATAGACTCACAGGTAATGTGAGGAAGTATTTTTAAATGGAAAGGGTGGTGGATGCATGGACTAGCTTTACATCGGAGATGGTGTGGGCAAAAATGGTAAGAAAATTCAAGAAAGAATGAGATAGGCAAAAGGGAACCCTAGCAGCAGGAAAGAGAGAGAGAGTAAAAGCCCAAGATTAAGTAGGTTCCGGGGTACTGCACTATATGCTGCATCCCCCCCCCCATGGTGCAAGTCCCATTATATCCTGGTGCAACGCCTGTTCTGGTCAAAGGGTACTGCAGGGTGGTTTTGGCACATGGCATCCTGATTTTGACGCAGCCTATATTCGAAAATCAGAATTGCTACAACATTTGGTGCAAGGTGTCACTTGCATCAAACCCTTTTGGTGCAAGCACCTTGCACAAAATGTTGGCGTCTGACAATCAGACCCAGTATTTTAATTTTTGTCACAGTAAGTGCTTAATGTACCTCACTCTAATGTTTTTGGTACTATCATATGTAGCTATAGTTTTGATTCTCAGCACTACAGCATGTTTTCAGAGGCCTAAATTTAGAATAGTAGGATTAATATTAAAAACCAATTTAGATCAGCACATTGTGTGGCAAACCAGCATCTGCAGCAAACTCAGTTGCACTGAGGTCCCTGCACCAGATTTTACAAGAACAAGGTCCCAGCCCCAAAAGCCCCAAATTTGCAGTAAGCCAGTGAAAGTGATAGGTTAGAAATAAATACAAAAAAAGAACACAAAGTGGTCAGTCACAGTATTTGAAGAATGGGCACTACAGAGTAGAATAAACATAGACTGGCATAATGCTACATGTGAACAGCTTAATAGCCATCTGAGCAAGTTTTATGCAGAAGCCAGGACTAGCCAGGGGCAGCAGTACTCTGTCGCTGGGTATTGTGCATTAAGAGCTGGCATAAACCGTCACCTGAATAGCATTGAACTAGCAAGAAACATAAACCTAAGTGACCCCCAGTTTAAGTCTTCAAACAACGTGCTGCAATCTGTGTTAAAAAAACTGAGGAAGTCACAGAAAGACACATCCAGTCACTGCCTGCCATCTCATCATCAGACCTTCAGAAACTAAGAGCAAGTGCTGCGCTATCACCCAACACTGCACCTGGGCTTGCAAGAAGGGTATGGTTCGATATCCAACTCCATATGGCAAGACGCGGCCGAGAGGGATTACGGGACTTAAAGTTGGATTCCTTTGAGTTAAAAACAGATGACACTGGTACTAAGTATATAACTTTAACTCACAATGCAGACACAAAAAAACACAAAAATCCAATTGAAATAAATAAAGAGAATACTAGAGGTTTTATTTTTGAAGACCCAGAGAACGAATTTTGTCCAGTGAAATGTTTTCTAAAATATTTAGCTAAAGTTCCACCGAATGCAAAAGCATTCTATGTACACCCCCATAGGTGTACCCAGGACATCTTAGACACCCAGTCTTACTGGTATACTACTGAGCCCATGGGCAAAAACTACCTTGGTTCCCTGATGAGCAAAATTAGCAATGAAGCACGTCTGTCTCAGATATATATAAACCATAGCATCAGAGCGACAGCAGTCCAACTGCTATCTGATGCTGGTCTGTCAAAACGCGAAATCACATCACTGACTGGCCACAGATGTGAGACAAGCCTGTCTACTTATTGGAGACCCTCAGCAACTGATCGTAAACAGTGGAGTGCCATACTAGGAAGTAGCAATACCATGACATCAGGTAAGGTACTATATATTAACATGTAACTCCCTTAGTAAATACCATTGCAAATATGTAAATATTTTCTTTTGTTTTATGTTTAGAGATCCGAGAAAGTAGAAACAAGAAAGAAGACCAGCAAGAAAAGAAGACAGAAAACCAAGAAAACACAGCTGCACAGAAGGAAAACCAGACTGAAGATAATAGACACCTTGAAACTAACAGCCTGTCAGGTCAGAGTGGCTTAGGAACACATAATTTCTTTAGTCCAACATCCTGCACTTTCAATTGTCCTATCAACTTTATAACCTATAACCTATAACAAATAATGCACTAATAAAAACAAAAGTAAACTGTATTTTCTGATTGATCCCATAAAGGGACTATTTTTTCTCTTGTTGTAATATTTTAATCTAATAAAATTGTTTTAAATGTTTAAAATTAAACACGTGGCTCAGTGTATTTACAGTATGTAAAAAGGTTTAGCCATTTTCTAAGCTCAATCATACCCTCCAGGGTAGGCAGTATTGGGCAATACCAGACCGTCCAGGAGCTATAAGGCCCTCTGCCTGCAGCGTCGGGCCTCATTATGCCCCTGGGCGGTCCGGTGTTACCCAATACCGCCCACCCTGTCAGGTATTATTGCTTGCTTGTGGGGGGCACTTGCAAAATTCCAATGTAGGCTATATTGCAGCCCTGCTTCTGAACAAGCTCTCTTCTGCCATGGCACACCAGTGCGGCTTTCTCAAGGATGATGTATGCCTGGTTGATGCAGGCAGCCTTTGCAGTGGCAGACAGTCCCTTACAAAACTGAGACAGGCTGAAAGAGCCTGTAATAGGGGCTGTGTGTATTCTGGAATGAGCAGGGTCTGTCTTGCGCTTTAAAATCTGTTGCAACAGTATTCTATGCCTTTAACTATCCTATTTCTCTTATTTGTTTTCCCCAACTATCAGGAAGGCCACCTGTAGTTGTCCTTGGTATCTCTATTCTTTCTTTCTTATGCCATAGAAACATACATAGAATTTGACGGCAGATAAGGACCGCTTGGACAACCCAGTCTGCCCATTTTCCTACCTAACAGATAAGCTGCATATCCTAGTTAACCAACAGCCTACTTCCTCCTACCCCCCATTATGATTGCTTTATGTCTGTCCCATGCATTCTTGAATTCCCCCACTGTTCTTGACTCCACAACCTCCTCAGGAAGGCTGCTTCATGCATCCACAACCCTCTCTGTGAAAAAATATTTCCTCACATTTCCTCTGAGCAGTCCCTCCTCTATCTTCAAAACGTGCCACCTTGTTCTTGCACCTCTTTTTTTTTTTTTTTTTTGCAAATAACTTTATTTTATAACAAATAACCATACAATAGATAACCCCCACCCAAAGGGCAATGACCCCTTTACAAACTTCCATACTGTAGATTATCATAAGTTGTCAGATATTAAAGGCAGAAATAAAAGGGGATGCCCTCCCAAACCCTCTCCAACCCAACCCACCCTTCCCACTCCCCGACCCGCAGGCAGCATTCCTTTTAAACCAGAAAAAGAGAGAGAGAACTTGATAATATAGACCAGAGTAAGTTAGCAACCTCTACATTGGCTAACCAAAGCAATTACAAATTGTTTAGACCTTAAAACAAAAAGTGTTCGTCCTAAGTGTCGCCAAAGGGGGGAAAGAGAATATACCTTTTGGTCCAGAATATTCCCAGACATCAGTATAAGAAAGAGGGAAATATGTTAGGCATGTCAAGATCAGTAGCATGTCCAAGAGGGAGGAAACCTTCCACATTAATAACCATACTTGACCTTCAGACTCCTCGAAAGGTTATCCCAGTTCTTATTAAATTTTTTCCTTGAATTGAGAAAATTTGCCACAGACCTCTCCGCATTTAAAGCACCAAGAAACTCGTCCCACCATTCCTTATAGGAAGGAGATCTATCAGTGTGCCAGTAACGGAGAAGGAGGAGCTTCGTTACCAAAACCACCAGGGCCACTTGATATTTCTGAGCTACTGTAGGTATGTGAGAAAACTTACCAAAAATACAGACATTGGCATTAAAGTAATCCGAAATGTTAGCATAGGGGCCTATCCATAGCTTCACTGACTCACAAAGTAACTGCTTGAGGGCATTCCCATAATTTGTGATAAGTGGTACTAGCAGGGTTGCCACACATCTTGCATTCTGGGGAATTAAGGTTATATATTCGGGAGAGTTTAGCCGGGGAGAGATACAAATTATGCAGAAGGTTAAACTGTAGACCCCTTAATCTATCTTGTTTGACATATACGTATAGGTCCGACCAAACCTTACGCCAATCTTCCTCAGACCAACCCAGCGAGAGGTTTGCCTCCCAATAATAGGGTATTGGGGAGATATTAATGTCTCTCTTAGCTATAATTGCTTTATATAATTTAAAGACTGGTTTGCCAGATAACGTGAAATCCCTCACTTTCCTTAAAAACTCCCCAGCTACGTCCGATCCTTTGCCGACCCTTAGAAGGGAACTAATGCATCTATGAATCTGGTACAAGCGTAATCGCTCGTAGAGTTCCACCTTGAGCCCCTCCACCAATACAGAGGCCAAAATAACTGAACCTTCTGAAGTGAAATCAGCTATCTTTGGTTTAAATGGGAAGTTACCTACACATCTCCTTATCGACTGTTTCCCGACCAAAAGGTTAGGGTTCTTTAGGATGGGCTGCATTACATCTTTTGTATATGGGATACTCAGAAACGAGTATAGCTGGTGGAGGGCCCTTATATCCCACCCCACCGGGGAATCTCTTACTTTGGCAGGAACTTTAGGCCACGGAATGTACAAGCAGGCTTCAAGGTCTAGATTAACACTATGTGCTAACGACCAATCATGCTTAAGCCCTCCGTTACCCCCCGCCTGACACCTATAAGGCTGCCTTAGCAACGTGGTTGGCCAGATAGTAGATATAAAAATCCAGGAGTTGTAAACCCCCTAGCATCCTTGAACGGGTGAGCTTGCTGTAGGCCCTGCGTGGAGGTTTCCCCTTCCATAAAAAATCGGTACAATATTTGTAAATCGGGTTATTGAAGGACCTGGGAAGGTATAGATTAAGGTTGTACAGGGGGTAAAATATTTTTGGTAGGATCATCATTTTGATTGTATTTATTCTCCCCCAGAAGGATAATGGAAGCTTTGACCACCTTTCCAGGTTCTCCTTGACTGACCCAAGTAAAGGTTTAAAATTTAAATCTACCAGATCAGTTAAGTCCTTGAAATTTGAATTCTAGGTACTGCAGGGACTTAGGCTGCCATTGTAAGCCCAAGGATGCACACCAACTTTGTTGCAGGAAGGAGAGAGCGGATGGACTATAGTTTTGCTTTTGTTCAAATTGTAACTGAATTTTACCAAAACCAAAATAGTTTGAAACACACGGGAAGTGATTTCCGGGTGCTGCGGAGATGTAGAAGTATATCATCAGCAAAAGCTGACAACTTATATTCAGACCTCCCTATGCAGATCCCTTGAACTTGCTTGTCATTATTAATAACCCTGATTAAAGGTTCCAAATACAAATTGAACAGATAGGGGGAGAGGGGACATCCCTGACGAGTGCCCCGCAATAGGGGAAAAACCGATGAGATCAAGTTGATGCATTGAATCCTTGCTGAGGGACATGTATAGAGAACCCGAATAAAGTCCAAAAATTTCTCTGGAAAGCCAAATTTAGATAATACCTGAAACATAAAATTCCACTCCACCCTATCAGGCTTTCTGCATCCAAGGACACCAGAGATGCTTCCATCTGGGCTCGAGGATGCAGAGATTAAATAAAACAGTTTTCTAAAATGGTCCCTGACGAACGCCCACACGAAACCAACCTGTTCCGACTCACTAGGTCCAACCACGAGGATTTGATATGAGTGGCCAAAATCTTGCATAAATCTTAACATCGATGTTCAATAGTGAGATTGGCCTATAGTTACCCACCAGATCTAATGGTTTACCCGGTTTAGGTAGTAAAATAATTCTCGCTCAAAAGGGATGGGTCTTTGACCCTGCATCTCTGCCAAAAGCAAAAGTTGCTGTAATAATGGTACCAAAAGATCTTTGAATGACTTGAAGAAAAGGGCTGTAAAGCCATCCGGCCCCAGGGCTTTATCTATCTTTAGGGCGTCAATAGCTTCCACAATCTCTTTTTGAGAGAAGGGAGCCGCCAGCCTCTGACTACTCTCTTCCGAGAGTGAAGGGAAAGGAACCCTTCCCAAAAACTCCCTTATCATAGTGTTCCTGTCCGAAGAAGGGGGCACATTAGAGTATAGGTTTTTGTAAAAGTCAAAAAAGATTCCTAATATGCCCTCTGGATCGGAAACTGTAGTGTTTGTCTCAGGGTGTTTCAGCCCTGCCACACTCTTAGCTGTTGCTGTCTGCTTCAACTGCCAAGCAAGAATTTTTCCAGCTTTACTACCTTTTCCTATATATAAGGCCTTTAATTTAGAGGCTCAATTCTCAACCCCTTCCCGTAACGTGCCCGCATACCAGGCCCAGAGTGTGGCTAATTCTTGATCGTGACCGGTAGATCTCACATCAGCTCCCAGCAGCTCTAGAGCTCTACTTCTTTCTAAACAATTAGATAAAAGACACGTCCTACTCTTTTTATGAACTGATGCTAGTCTAATTAGCTCGCCTCTCCACACGGCCTTCAGGGCCGACCATGTCTGGTCCACCGCATTGATAGAGCCCCAATTAGATGCAATTGCAAAGGACATAAAAGAACGAAAGTGACCCAGCAATTTGGGATCCTTTAATAAAGAATCATTTAAAGACCATGAGTAAGATCTAGGTGGAGCAGACAGTGGACGGCATCGAAAACCTATGAGTGAGTGATCTGAGATTACCCGACTCTCTATAGTGACTTCATAAATAAAGGAAAGAACCTGGTAACTAATCAGGAAAAAATCAATCCGGTAATAGCTTCTGTGTACAGGGAGTAGAAAAATTCTTTGGCGGTGGATTAAACATTCTCCACGGGTCAATTAGACCCAAGGAGGAGGTTAATTCAGCCAACGCCCTCTGGGATGAAGACAGGCCTGCAGCTCTGCACCATGAACGATCAATACGGTTGGACTGTACCTGATTCCAGTCTTCTCCTAAAATAACGGGACTATCTGCAAGGGGAGCTATTAATCCAGCCAGCTGAGTAAAGAAGGAGGGTGACTCCTGATTCGGGCCATAAATAGACCCCAGTACTATACTGATTCCCCCCAGCTTCCCTGAGACTATAACATATCTACAGTTGGGGTCAGAGAGGATCTCTGTAGGGAAAAAGGGGATTCCTTTTGCCACCAAAATGGCTACCCCTCTCTTGCTGGAGGAGATCCCTGCTCCAAAAACCTGACCAACCCACCTTTTCTAAAATGATGGAGCTGTTTGAGGTGTATGAGTTTTTGAAGAAAACAATTGACGGATCCAGATGTGCCAGATGATTTAAAATAACATATTTTTTCTTGTTATCCTTTCCCTTTTATATTCCAAGAAATAATATTCAGGTTGCTAACCATATGGTATTTTAACAAAAGAAGATAGGATCATTTGGAAGCTGCCTGCACCCACCCTAGTATCCCCCACATACCCCAACCTTAAAAAAGACACCCAATGAAATCCTCCTTACCCCCATCCCAACCTCCCCTAAGCACCAACCTCCCGGCCCACGGCCGACTCCATAACCACTGGACCATGATGTGCACTGAAGTGCGAGCCCCTCCCCCCGTGACCAAATGAGGATAAGTATCACATTCCCGAGAGCTTAGATAAAAATTATGCGAACCCCTGACTAAAGCGTAACCCCCATAAAAGTACATTAACAGCAACCTTGAGAGAAAAAAACAATAGATCCACCCTGTAATATCATTTACACTTGTAGATACTAGGTGTCAGAATAACTCTCATTGAGGGGCAGGAGTGGCTGACACCATTGATGTTACAGCAAATAGGTGCCCCAGATTGCAAAAAGTAAACCTAAGAAACCCAGAACTTTGTGCAGCAGTTCCTAAAAAGGAAACGTTGAGAGTCCCTTCTATGTACCCAGTTGATATGTTAACAAGTTATTATATCATAACGAATATTACCTATAACGTAGGTATCCCAACGATACAAATCTCATACTGGGACCGACAAAAATAAATCACCCCAAAAGTCCTGGATATCAACTAAAAGAGAAAAAAGAACTGAGGGCATGCAGTAACTCGCATATGTTTACAACGGTGCCAGCCCTGTCGTTTGTGAAAAACATGTTATTAGGGCAACCTCTTCCAAACATGCTATCCTCCATATAAAATATATCCCCAGTTCTTAAACTATTAAATGTCCATAGAAGGGTCCATATTAGCTACATCAAAAGCAGCTTTAGCACGCTAAAGTAAAAGCAGTCTCTCCATAATCCTTGCGAATAGAAGGTAGAGAAAAAGTGTCCGACTGCAGATCTATTCACCCCATTGGGAATAAGTCAGGCATCATCTTGCTAAGGTATTTTAAGGACTCCTCCGGTGTATCAAATGCATGGCCCATCCTTAAGGGAGATTTCAGCCTAGCCGGGTACAACATGCTGTGTTTGACTCCTGCGGCCCACAGTTTGGAAGTGATGGGTCGGAAGTTAGCTCTTGCCAGGCGTATTTTCAGAGTTAGATCAGGAACCACCCGAAGCTTCTTGACCTCCCATAATATTGCAGGTAGCTTCCTCGCCTCCTTCAAAATATGCTCCCGATCGAGGAAATTGAGGATCTTGAAGATTAGAGGCTTGGGGGGTCTGTCAAGGTGGTTTTGCCTCTTAAGCGTCTGTGGCCCCTTTCAATGATGTATTCCGCCCATTAGTCGAGGGCCCGACTGTTTTCTTTAAAATTTCTGCAAGAACAAAATTGTATTCGGCCTTCTTGCCCTCTGAAGTCCTAAAGGACCAAATTGTTAGGCGATTCCTTCCCTCGAGATCATCGAGACGGTCTTCTAATTTGGCCACCGCTCTCTTGCACTCGACCATGGCTGGGCCGGGTTTATCAGTGCTTCTTTCCAGCGATGAAATTCGGGCTTTGCATCAGTGACTCTCCGAGCAAGCTGCGTTAGTGCAGGTTTGAATTCTGCTACGTCTTCTATTAATTTAAAGAGGGCTTCCTTTATTGTTGAAAGTTCGCCATAAACCCGGGTAGGGGTTAATTCGTCCCGAGGATCTGGTGGGGACGAGCTGCGCCTAGGCCGTTTTGCCTCGAGCTCCTGTGGAGTTTCTTCCATTCTCTCACCCGATCGCTGAAAGGCATTAAATATAGTAGATCGCTGCTGTTAGAGTGGGTTTAACTCAGTAAACTGCGTTAGAATGAGAAAAATAAAGTAGATTGCAGCACCGGAGCGGGGAGAGTCTCAGAGCAGCTGCTATTCCTCCAGGCGCATCACGTGACTCCCTGCACATCTCTTTTTCTGAAAGATACTACCTTCTTGGACTTTGCAGATTCCCTTGAGGTACTTGAAAGTTTCTATCATGTCCCCCTCTCCCTTCTTTCCTCAAGGGTATACATATTAAGCTCCTTTAGTCTCTCTTCGTATGTCTTCTGGTGTAGCCCCTGCACCATTTTAGTTGCCCTCCTCTGGGCAGCCTCCACTCTGTCTATGTCTTTGCGGAGATGGGGTCTCCAGAACTGCACACAGTACTACAGATGGGGTCTCACCAATTGTCTGTACAGAGGGGTAACAACTTCCTGTTTTCTACTGTTGATGCCTCTCCATATGCATCCCATTATCCCCCCAGCCTTCCTTACTGCCGTCTCACATTGCTTGCCCACCTCTAGGTCATCAGATATAATTACCCCCAGGTCCCTTTCCATTTTTATTGTCAGTATTTCATCCCCCATTGTGTACTCTTCCCCTGCGTTTTTGTTTCCCAGGTGCATTACTTTGCTCTTCTTTGCATTGAATCTAAGCTGCCATATATTTGACAATTCCTCCAATCTTGCCAAGTCCCTTCTCAACCTTTCCACTCCATCTTGTGTATCAACCCTGTTGCAGATCTTTGTGTTGTCTGCAAATAGACATACTTTTCCTTCCAGTTCCTCTGCAATGTCACTTATAAAGACATTAAAAAGAACTGGTCCCAGTACTGAACCCTACGGTACCCCACTAGTAACCCTCCTTTCTTCACTGTGGACTCCGTTTACTACTACCCTTTGCGTCCTGTTGTCCAGCCAATTTTTTATCCAGGCTACCACCTTGGGACCCACTCCAAGGCTAACTAACTTGTTTATTAATCTTCTGTGTGGGACTGTATCAAATGCCTTGCTAAAATCTTGGTAGGCCATGTCCACAGCCCCTCCCTGGTCTGCTACTTTGGTCACCCAGTCAAAGAAATCGATTAGATTCATCTGACATGACCTTCCTGCTGTGAATCCATGCTGCCTCGGGTCCTGTGCCCCACTGGCCTCTAGGTATTCAACAATTCTTTCCTTCAGAAGTGATTCCATCATTTTCCCTACCACTAAGGTCAAACTAACTGGTCTGTAGTTTCCTGCCTCTGCCCTCTTCCCCCTTTTGTGAAGAGGAATCACATCTGCCATCCTCCAGTCCTCAGGTACCACCCAATCCTCCCATGATTTGTTAAAGAGATTAGTTAGCGGTGTCACTAGTTCTACCCTTAGTTCTTTTAGGATTCTTGGGTGAATCCCACCAGGCCCCATTGCTTTGTCCACCTTCGATTTTACTAGTTCTTTCAGAACCCTTTCTTCTGTAAATGGACTGGTATTCACCCCCATCTCCAGAGTGTTTCTCTTGTTTGGTTTAGGTAACTCCACCTCCTTTTCCTTTGTGAATACTGAGCAGAAATATTCGTTCAGTATCCCTGCTTTTTCACTGTCACCCTCTGCCTACATTCCCTTCCCTTTATTAAGCTTTGATATCCCTCCCTTGGTCTTTCTTTGCTCCCAAATGTACCTATAAAAGTTCTTATCCCCCTTCTTAACAGAGTTGGCTATCCTTTCCTTGGTTTGGGCCTTTGCTATTCTGACTGCCTTCCCTGCCTCTTTCTGCTTTAACTGATAAAGTTCTATGTCTTGGTCCTTCTGTGTTTCCTTATATTTCCTGAATGCTATCCATTTCTCCTTAACCTTCCCTGCCACCTCTTTTGAGAACTGTGTCCCTGATTGCATTCCCTAATTACATTCATTAGTCGAGCGTAGCGCTGCTTGTTTGTGCACATTATCACCTTCACGAATGTGCAGACGATCATCTGTGCGAATATAAGCATGATCACCTGTGCGAACCTGTGGAGGATCCTCTGTGATTCCATGGAGTTAAACTGCAGCTGGAGAAATGGGCTTGTTTGCACTAACATTTAGATTTTTCATGGTTAGTACAAACCCATTTTAAAAGTACAAAAACTCATGCACTTGTAGGGTAGAAGTTGTAACTGCAGTGCTAGAGAGGGCAGGTAGAGGGTTTGTCCTGCTATGTATGATGCTCACCCAGAAAATTAAACTGCAGGGATAATTGCCATATATAAACGTGTTTGCATAAGTGAACCTGCATTTGGATTCTGCAAACATTATTTCCTGCAGTTGTTTTTAAAACAGATACATAATTTGTTTGGTGCTTGTTATTTCCTCAGTGTTTTAGCCTGGGAGTTAGTGTGTTTGACTGCTTAGGCTTCTGCACCCCATTCTGCTGTTTTGTTTTTTGAAAAGCAGTAGAATTATTTCAGTGCCCCTTGTATTTTGTCAAACCTCTTTATACATGCTATATTCAATTGTTTTATGCAGGATTCTATACAGTGGTAGGCTAAATAGTGCTGCGGTACTAAGAATTATTGCATTTCCTGTTCCTGGCATTTCTTGCAGCCAGAATTCTCCAGCAACCCTCTGACTCATCTATAATGCCAGCTGGCCATTGTTTCTGTTAGTTTATAATCAGAAGTTGATGGGAGAAGCCTGTCTCCTTGGAATATTCATTTAGGAATGTTTTTCTTTATTAATAATGATATTTGCTTGTGTTGATACACTAGGGAAGCATTAATTTAGGTTTCATGAAATGCTAGGTTGCAAAATAAATGTTTTTTGATGCTTCTGGGTATTTAGGTAATGAAAGCGGCGGAGCCTATTAGGTCGCATGATCTTACATCTGCATAAATGACCAGGTCTTGAAACTCTAAATTAGTTGGTGATAGGGTGTTGATCCTATCTGACCCCTAACTCGTTGCTAGGTGGAATTTGTGAAGCTGTATCTAACAGTTATGCTTTTATTTGACGTCTTCTTACATTATACTTTGAAACTTTTATTTATGTTTATTTTTCTGATGAATTCAGTCTGCTTTTTGTTTATACTATAGTAAAAATAAATCCTTATTTTTATTTGGCATCCTGAAACTGTGTTGGACTTCCGTAGTACCCATGTTTACAGAGCCCTTTGCACCATGTCTCCTTGCAGCAAGCCCCATGCTGTTTTCCCGACCTTTTGAAAATCAGGCCCAGTGTTTCTCAAATGACTCCACCAAGGCTGCATGCTGCCACCAATACAATATTGTACTGCCACAGAGCTCTTGAGAGTTCCAGTCATAATGGTAATGAAATG
Source organism: Neoceratodus forsteri (assembly GCA_016271365.2). Classification (NCBI taxonomy): domain Eukaryota; kingdom Metazoa; phylum Chordata; order Ceratodontiformes; family Ceratodontidae; genus Neoceratodus; species Neoceratodus forsteri. The sequence goes on along the minus strand of CM028138.1, from coordinate 760,924,192 downwards.
GAATGCAACATTTCTTATCTTTACATAAACATGAGAGATACACTTCAAGTAAAAATACACCAGGGACTTAAGTTCATGTATGACATGTGAAAAGAAATGTGTTATAGAAACTTTGATGTGTATCAGGGGGTCTCGGTTAAAAAAAATAAGGCGTGAGGCCACCAGCAGGTTCTGGTGACTGCATTTTATGGCCTTTTCAGGACACCAGAGTTTGGGGCTTGAGCACCACTAAGCTAGAACATACTGAGAAACAGAAATGTAGTAAAACAACACGGACACGTTTTACATCATGTACCACACTTGTGGCAGTTTGGTGTCAGTAGCAGTGTGGGAAAAGCCTACCAAATGTATCCATTTCAGCCACTTGCAAGCTACAGTATTACAAGCATTTATCAATGCTGATTGTAACATGGCAAAGACCAGTAACACAAAAGAAAGAAAAGTAATAGGTGGAAAAGCATCACATGGTTCAGTTTGGAGACGGCATTAATTTACCAAAAATGCCATTCTCAAAGTGAACTACCATGCTCATCCACACAGCTCAGAAAATATTTGCTAACCAGGGGAGCAGTGCTTGTCTGTCCCGCCCACCTACCCATATGCCCATGACTGTGTGCGCGCATCAGTTACTGTGAATCTGCCGTAATATAGCCGGGGAAGGGTCATTTACACATGCCACCACAGTGGAGCAGCCAGAGAAGCAGTCCTGGACAGAAACACACCGTCACACCGAGTGGAATGAGAAATGCGATCTGCAGGCAAATTGCAATGCCTCCCAGTAGATCAGACTGGCAATCACAAGCAATGGTGTGCAACACTGACCCAGGATACACGCAATACTTGCAATGAAGTGAAGGAAGGAAGGACAGTGCAAGACAAACAGATGCATGAAACAGGAGACCGAGCAGAATCGGTCCGATGCCATAGAGACACACAGAACTTCAGAAAATATGCTAAACAGATTCACTTCTAAAAGATGGATGGCAGACATCATCAGATAATGGACCTCCTATGGCACCAATTATAATAATAGCCAGGCAGATATGCTAATGTGTCACAAAGTAGTGTTGAGACATACTTTGTTCACAGATATATTTCGTATTGTGTTGACAACATCAGCATATAAATCGTAGTCTATGAAATGTTTCAAAAGTGCACAACAGAAATCCAAACAGTGCAAAATCTCTTTGTATTGTGTAATTGAGTATGAAAATAAGAGTGATAGTAAACATATCATCCTAGAAGCCATGTTACAAGTGCATTAAGCCGTTCAGAAGGTGGCATCTAATGGGGAATTAATGCATGGTTGGGCCATTGTAGGCACCCCACACCGGTCCCAGCCATGCATTAATTCCTCATTAGATGCCACCTTTGTCGTGGCTTAATGCTTACATGTTTGCTAGTGGCATGCACTGTTTTTTTTTCTTTCTAATTTTGGTTGTTAAAGATTTTATTATTATTTCACACAGGACGCACCAAGCAAAAGTATAATATTGAGAGGTTACATACAACCAAACCGCAACCTTAATACAAGCATCCAAGATACAACATGCAGGGTACCAAAAAAAAAAAGGAATAAAAAGCACTGTCATAGGTAATGATCCAAACCTACCTAGAGCCTCCCACCCAAAAGAGTAGAAGCCATGAGATATAAACTGAAGGGCCCAAAGAAAGCAAAAAAAAGAAAAGAAAATAACAATAACATATAGGGCCCAAGGCAGCGTATGGTAGACAGGATTGTGTCCTGGATCAGGCCTACTGCTAATTAAAACTTTATACACCATAAACTGGAAAAACCAAAAGGCAGACTGATTCTGAGATAAAAGATAATACCTTAACAAGTATAAAAATAAAATGGGAAAGCCTATAACTCAGACCAGACAAGGGTCCCTCGGGAGTTACTGACCACCTAGGGTTGGACATCGTGACAGTACTTGGACTGGAGATATGGTTGCCACCGTCTATCAAATTGGACCAGTGAACCCCCCGCAAAACTAGAGAGCCTCTCATACATAGCTCCTAGGGCTAAAGCCTGAAGGAACTCTTGGAAGGATGCAACCTCTAGGGACCGCCACCTCCTTAAAATAAGCTGTTTGGCTATCGCCCCCACAGCAGTAACCCACTGGGCCCCCGGACAGCGCTTGGGGGTATGGGAACGGGCACACCCAAGAAGGAGAAGAGGGGGGTCCGGTACTACTTAAGGGAACAGAAAAGTACACATATCCTGGATTGTTGTCCAGAAATGCTGGAGATAGGGACACTCCCAGAGTATATGAAAAAGATGGGCACCTTGATTACCACATCTCCAGTAAGTGTCCTGCTGAAGGAGCCCCATCTTTTTGAGTTTAACTGGATCCTTGTACCACCTATGAAGGGTTTTGTTCATAATGAGACGGGTGCGCCCATCCCTACACGCCATATGCAATCTCACCCAAGCATGGTCCCATTGGGGCTTGGAGACAGAAGAATTAAAATCCTTTTCCCATTGGGCTTTAGCTGACAAAGTAGGATTTGCAGCGGCACCTCTAAGAGCCCTATAGATCTCACTGGCTCTGTTCCTGGGTTGACGTAACTAACATGTAAGAGGATGGGATCCTGACTGCGACCCTCTATTTCAGGGAAAATTAGGTAGATGGGTGATGGCGTCTCTAATCTGTAGATATCTCCAGAAATGAGAGGCCGGGAAATGGTATCTGGATCTTAAAGCCTCAAAAGTATCCATTGAACTAGAATCTGGGAGCAATAAATCTTGAACTAAAAGGATACCTTGTAACTCCCATGCTTTCCAGTGGATCATACTACCACCCACTACCAAGGCGTGGTTGTTCCATAGAGGTAAAAACCTCCAGGGAGTTGCATCCTGGCCTAGCAGAGTTAGAACTCTTTGCCAGTATTGGATGGATAATAGAATGGGAGGGGGAAGATTAGAGGGAAGTTTTTTTTTACTGTACAGCGCCACCACAGGAGAGGGAGCCTGTAGTAATGATGCCTCCAACGAGAGCCAGGCAGACGAAGTAGGGCCAGTGTTAGAGAACCATAAAGTGGTCTGGGCCAAGATAAAGGCCATGTGGTACCCCTGAAACCAAGGAAGGCCCCAGCCCCCCCTGCTCCAGTGCTGACGAAGTTTAAACTTACTAAACCATGGACAGGAGCCCTCCCACAGGAAATTACCAATGACTGCATCCAGTTTTTGAAACCATTTCAAAGGAATAGGTATTGGAAGATGGGACAACAGATACAATACCTTGGGTACCACCATCATCTTAATGGAGTCTATTTTCCCGGCTAATGAGAGCCTTAAGGCTTTCCAACGGGCCTGTCCTCCTTAATAGACTCCACCAGTGGAGAAAAGTTGGCTGTGAGCATTTTGGACAAGTTAGGGTGTAGGATGATACCCAGATACTTTATGCCATTGGGGGACCATTTGAGACCCGCGGCCACAACATCTATACCAGAGGGCATAGAATTGAGAGGGAGGACCTCTGTTTTGGAATGATTGATCCTAAGGCCTGATATTCTAGAAAATACATTCAGTATATGCAAACTAGATTGAATCACCTGTGGAGTGCATTCTGTAGTGACCAGCAGATCGTCAGCATACAAAAAAGTTTTAAAGGTAATGCCTCCCATTGTTATTCCAGGGATGGAGGGCACTTCCCGAAGCGCGATGGCCAGGGGTTCAATGGCTAGAATGAACAGAAAGGGGGGAAAGCGGGCAACCTTGTCTTGTACCCTTCTGCAACTGGAAAGGTGCCGATAGATTGTCATTAGTCAAAACCCTAGCCAGGGGAGAGGTATATAATAGTTTGATCCAAGAGAGAAAATTAGGTCCCACCCCCATGAAAGATAGGGTATGAAACAGATATGACCATTCTACTGAATCAAACGCCTTCTCAAAGTCCACGGCTAGAGCTACAAGGTGTTTTTTTGACAGTTTGGAATAATGCATTATTGAGAGGAGGGTTCTGTGATGATCAGACCCCAGATGCCCCTTAACAAAGCCAGCCTGGGAAGGGTGAACCAGCCCTGATACGAAAGGCTCAAGTCTGCTGGCATGAACCTTGGCCAGGATTTTGGCATCTGCATTGATGAGGGAAATGGGACGATAATTACCCAAGGAAAGGGAGTCCTTACCCTTCTTAGGGAGTACAGTAATAGTAGTTTCCCTTAGGGACAGGGGTAAGGTTCCTGAGAGTAGGGAGTGCCTAAACATCCGGACTAAATACAGAGCAAGGTTAACACCTTGGACCCTATAAAAATCTATGGGGAGTCCATCGGTCCCAGGGGCTTTACGAAGATTCATGGATTGGATAGCCCTATCCACTTCTTCCACAGTGATCGGGGCTTCCAGCGCTTTAACATCCAATGGGGAGAGCTTGGGGATGGGCAAAGAATCCAGGAATTTTGGATGGAGGGCAGGCTGGGGGCAGGGAGGCATATACTGCCTATAAAACTGAGCCATAATGTCATTGACCAACCGAGGAGTAACACGGGGCCAGTGTGACCTTAAGCATGTATCCTCCTGGACATTTGCCACTGTTTAAGGCAATATGCCAGGAGTTTACTAGCCTTTTCCCCACCCTCCCAGTAGGCATGACGAACCCGCCTAAGATTCAGTTCAGCCTGACGGGTGAGGTGAGCATTCAGGGAGATTCTGGTACTCGCCAGCTGTGCGAGTAAGGACTGAGGTGGAGGTTTATCGTGAAACAATTTATATTGGGCTTCCAGGAAATATAGTTGTTTTTCTAAAGCCCTCTGGTCTGCCTCATGGCGGTGTCTCCTAGCCGATGCGAAGGCCATTATCCCACCCCTTATTGTAGCCTTGAAGGCTTCCCATAGGGTAGTATCCGAGACCTCCCCATTATCATTGTTAGTCCAATACTTGGCAATTGCAGACCCCTGCCATTTCTGAAAGTCCCCGTCCTCCAGGAGAAGGGGGTCCAAACACCAGGAGGAGGAAGGGGGTGGTCCTGTCCTAGTTTAACCTGAATTCCCAGAGGGGCATGGTCTGAGACATAAATAGGATGTATGCAAGAGGTAGACACCTTGTCAAAAAGTCCAGTAGAAAGTAGCCACAAGTCAAGTCTACTGGATGAACCATGTGTCTGCGATAAGCATGTATAACCCCACTCCCCGGGATGTAGGGCTCTCCACGCGTCCAGCAGACCATGTTCATCCATTAACCTCAGGAGGGCTTTTTTGGCCTGCCTATGTGGTTCAAGGGCCTTGTTGCTTCTATCCAGAGAGTGGTCAAGCACAAGGTTAAAGTCACCCCCCAATAAAATTGGGACTTTGTGAATGTTGAAATCCGTGAGGGCCTGGTTAACCATATGGAAAAAAAGGGGACAGTCCTGGTTAGGGGCGTATAAATTAACTAGAACTAATGGGCCTTCTGGCGTCACCATTTTGGCCATGATCCATCTCCCCTCTGCATCATGAGAGTGTCTTTTAACCTTCCACCCCAGAGATTTATGTAGAAGTATAGAGACCCCACGCTTGTGAGAGTCTGCCACACTATGTATCTCTTCCCCTACCCAGCCCTGTCTAAGCTTCCTCGCTTCAGCTGAGGAGAGTTTCGTCTCCTGAAGGAGGGCTACCAAAGGTCTGAGCTTCTTCAGATGGAGCAAGACTTTCTTCCGTTTAATGGGAGAATTAAGGCCTCGGACATTCCAGGAGATAAAATTAGTCTCCATTTGACCTGGGTGGTATCATGGCAAACCCTATATGCATCCACATACACCAAGGCCAGAGACATAATCCCCCAGGTAGGAGACCTTTTCTCTTAAGACAGCCGTGATGAAAATAGGTCAAAATCTCAGAAATCAGAATGCCTAAACTACTAACAACATACAGAACTAAATATTTCTGAAAGGGGCTCACTAGGCCCTGAACATGAACTACAAACAGCAACCATAACTTTGAATAACCACAGATGTAAGAAGCCCTCCCCCCTTCCCAAATCCCTCCCCTAAACAGATCAGGTCCTGCTGCACACATCGACCGATTTACGGCCCCGATACCAGCAGGAATCGCTGGGAGGTAGGAAGTTATCTAACTACAGTGAAAGAGGAGTAGGACAGCCCACTGCCCAGAAGACTCTCTTCGCTATATCCCACCAATACAGCGCGCCTGCACCATCAAGTCAGCTAAAGTAGCCACCCTCCACCTTAAATTTGTTTCACAGGTGTTGAGAGACTAGCCCCCCCCTTGCCCCCACCCAACATACCATACATTAGTTACAAGAAGCAGGGTTGTGAAGAGCTCAAGGGTAAACAGTGAGGGGCTGTCACGCACTGTGGAAGACTAGTTGTCACCTGGCCGTGCCCCCTCTGAGAGAGAATAGAATAAGTAAGCAACCAGAGTGGAAACAGTATCATTGGACCCCCGCGGCAGCACCAGGAACTCCCGGGTATACTGGGCACATACCAGGGGCTAGAGATCAGCGCTGACCGCCAATACTAAATTATAACAGGAGGGAGAGAACAAGAACACAGAGAGCAACACAAAACAGTCTCAGTCACATTCAGCCTGCAGATTTAGCAGGGGCAGCCGCAGCGCCAAAGGGTGTTGGATAGATAGAGGCAACATCCATAGCAGTGGAAATCTCTGGAGCTAGTGACTCTGCAGCATCTGCCCAGGAAAGCGAGCGAACAGCCTGGGATTTATTCCCCTTAGGAGGTGGTCTAGGCAGCAGAGGAGGGTCCAGCTGAGATCCATCTGTCAGAAGGTCCATCAAGGCATGGAACTGATTGTTGCTTATGTCGGGCTGTACAGAGGAGCATGAGGCCATGGAGTCAGGACTGGCACTGCGACTCCAAGAATGGGAACGGAGCTGGGGGGGTCTTATCAATATGGGCCCCATCAAGACAAGCCCTCCTTCTGTTTTTCTTTTTGCTCCCAGGAGATTTCTGAGGGGCAGAGCGAGATGGGGTCCTGGGTTGTAGGACTACAGGCTGGGTGGACCTGGGGGGGGTTGTAGGGGTTAGCGCAGAGGTCTCCGTAGCTGTAGCCCCCGAGTCCATAGATTCCCTGGGCTCACCCCGGTGTAGCTTGGGAGCCTGTGATGCCAAAAAGTTCTCAGCGGCTGCTGGGTTGTCAAATAGCCACGGCGATCCATTCAGAATAATACGGAGACAAGCTGGGTATCTCAGTGAATACTCTAACCCCAGGTCAGTGCAGGCCCGACGTACAGCAGTGAAGGCCCTACGGCTTGCAGTGAGTTCTTGGGAGTAGTCCGCAAAAATCTGGATCCTGTGGCCCCTCCATATAAGTTCTTTCCTTTGGCGTGCCAGCCTGGTAATGGATTCCCGGTCCTGGAACTTGAGAAAGCGGGCCAATATGGTGCGAGGATGCTCCCCAGGAGCCGGGGGGGGTGCCAACGTTCTGTGAGCCCTATCAATCTCCAGAGGGTGCTCAGAATGCCAGCCCAGCAGAGGGGGAAGCTCCTTTTGTAGAAAGCCTATAGCATCTGATCCTTCACAACCCTCAGGGAAGCTCACAAACCTCAAATTATTCCGTCTGCTATGGTTTCTAAATCCTCCACCCTGGGCCATAGCTGCTGAATGTGCCTATCGTGGTCCAACACCTGTGCCCCCGTTCGCCGGCAACCGTCTTCTGCCTCTGAGAGCCTGTGTTCAATTACGGTAGCCCGCTGTGAGAGATCTACAATGTCCGCGGTATTTTTCCAGGTAGCACTGTCGATATTCTCCACGCGGTTCAAGATTTCGGCGAACATCTGCCGAATTTCAGCCAGTCCACCCTCTGAGGGCACAGCGGGAGAAGAAGGCTCCATCTTTGCAGTAGACCCGGCCACCAGATGGGACAGCAAACGACAGAAATACTGAGTACTTCCCGAATGGAGTGGGGGTCTGGAGCGGTGCTACCGGAGGTGGGACACTCCTTTAGCCAGCGGAGCGAGACAGAGAATGCAAAGAGAAGGTACGAAACAGGCTTAATATGGATATGCGGTGGGAAAGGCAAGAGCTCCTCACTTAGGCGTCCATCGAGCTCAGTGGCTAACCATGCCCCCCCCCTTTTTTTCCTAATTTTGACCTCAACTTTTGAAGATGCACATTTTAGAATTCCTCTTATAGACATGACATTTACTATTTATAATACATTGGGCAAAATGTCATTTTGTACTAGAGGTGCAAAAACACATCTTGTCTAGTGTTTAAAAAATGTCACATCACATGTATGAGGTTTTGTTAAAAAATGGCTGTGTTTGGAGTTTGGAGTCAAAATATGGAAAATCAGTGGTGATGAATGAAACCTGAAACAGTGTAATGCTCAGTCATAACCTGGAAATTTTACCATATCTATACACCAAATTTTCAGCATAGCCTTCTCATTACCCCCACCTAATGGACCCAGCAGGTCAAAAATTTCAAATCCCTGCCAAAATGTCTTTCTGCATCACCAAAATGTCATTCCGCACCACAGGTATGAAAATACATTTTGACCAGGATTTGAAAAACAACACCTGCCACATTCCTAAGGTGCTGTGAAGAAATGGCTATGTTTCTAATTTGTCAACAAAATATTGAAAATTACCAAAGTTACAAGCCTGCATTCATAAATTTCAATGTAGGCTCATAACTTTGTTGCTTTTCAATATTTTTGCCCCAAATTTTCAACACAGCCTTCTTATGATCCCAACTCATGAACAAGTGCAGAGAAAATATTCAACTTCTGCCAAAAAAGGTAAGTTCTGGCAACAACTGCAAAATCACCTTTTGAGGCACAAATACACATTTTCGGCATGATTTGAAAAACAACAGCTATCACATTCATGAGGTGCTATAAAGAAATGGCTGTGTTGAACATTTGGGGTCAAAATATTGAAAATTACCAAAGTTATGAGCCTGTGTTCGCAAATTTCACAATGTTTTATCATATTTTTGCATCAAATTTTCAACATAGCCTTCTTATGAGCCCACCTCATGAACAAGGACAAAGACAATTTTCATCTCCTGCCCAAAATGTGATTTTGTGCTGCGATCGTGAAAGCACCTTTCGGGACACATTTATCTAACGTCACTTGCACTGTTCATGAGGTGGTGTCCTTTAACATTTGGGGCAAAAATATAAAAAAATGTCAGAATTATGCACCTAAGTTCAAGCCCTCATTGAAAGACATTGAATGGCATACCTGATTTCCTCAGTTCATGGTCCGGCATTGAAGAGTGAAGACGTGTCTGCGGTCCAGAGAAAATTATGGCATCAGACCTGCGGTGGGTAATCAAGGACAGGAGCTGGGGTGGGTGCTGAGTGGGAGGGTTGGATGGGGGTAGGAAACCAATGGCACAACAGACATGGGCTGGCAGTATAGCCTAGAGGTTAGAGTAATGAGCCGTGGACAAGCTTGGTACATCCAGCAGACTAGACCTGTGTTTGATTCTCACAGCCTCCACTTGCATACTGTGTAACTCTGAGCAAGTCACTTAACTACCCAGTGCTCCCAGGTCACCTCTGAAAACAGACACTTGTGCCTAGTGGGCTTTACTTGGTTACCAAAGAATAACATAAAAAATTAAATAAATCGATGGACCATTTTCTTTTTACAGGGTATTAAAAAATGCAGAAGGAAGGTTTATTTGTTTTAGGTTTCAACACTGGGGGATTGGGCACCTCCAGTGTCAGTGTTATGTTTGGGAGGATGTGAGGTGGTGGGTGCTGAGTGGGAGAGTTGGGTTGGGGTGACAGTTACAGGGGCACCGGCAGTGGACACTGGGGGATTGAGCACCCCCAATGTCAGTGTTATATCTGGGAGGGTGTGAGGTGGTGGGTGCTGAGTGGGAGAGTTGGGTGGGGGTGACAGTTGCAGGGGTGCCAGCAGTGGACACTGGGGGATTGAGCGCCCCCAGTGTCAGTGTTATGTTTGGGAGGGTGTGAGGTGGTGGGTGCTGAGTGGGAGAGTTGGGTAGGGGTGACAGTTACAGGGGCGCCAGCAGTGGACACTGGGGGATTGAGCGCCCCCAGTGTCAGTGTTATATTTGGGGGGGTGGGTGCTGAGAGGGAAGGATGGGTGGGGAGAGAGTTACAGAGGCACCAGCAACAGACATTGTTACAGGGCTTGAAATAACAGCTGCACACTGCTAAAGTCCTTAGCAAACTTCTGGTGTGCAGCTTCATTTGTTTTGAAAGCCGATTAGCTGTTTCCTGATGCGGCTTCATGTTTTAGTTGAAACAGTTTGTGGGGGATGGGTTGAGAGAGATCTCAGGTCCCCTAGTTAATGCCCATTAGCTGTTTGAGGATGCGGCTCCTTGTACATCAAGGGACCAAACCACTCTCTGATTGGAGCAACTTTGGTCCTTTGAAGTACAAGATGTTGAAGCCTGAGTGATGTTAGAACCACAGTGTGTGATTTTTGGTGCAGGCTGTCAAACCCCTTGCAGTTGCAATGGCATTGGGCTCCACAGTAACTCACCTCCTGAGTCCCATTGTATTTGTCCCAAAATGTTTTGTGTGCAAGTGCAGCAAATGCAAAAGTGGAGTGTGGGGTAGCAAGTAATGTACTCTTCTAGCTATGAATGCTGGTCTTTAATACTCCACCAAGACAAGAAGGTGGACTGGGTAAATAATATGTAGGGAAAATACAGACCTAATGTGAATTATAAGCTAAATTTTACCAACACAGGAAGGTGGACTGGGTTTATAATGTGTAGGGAAATACAGACCTAATGTGAATGATAAGCTAAATTTGGCTAAATATTTTCTTCAGAATTTTTCTGGAGAAGTCAGCTGCTCTTTAGGTTAGGGTCAGTGTACACAGGCCTTAGAAATTGTCAAAATGAACTAAAACCATCATTTTGTCAATTCAAGACATTGTGTTGCTTTGATGAGCTTAAAACAGCAGCTGAAAAAGAAGTGTCACTGCCCTGCTGTGGCCGGCAACTTTGAGAAAATGACTACTTGTCCAAACAGTCATAGCAGCCAAAGACTAGCACCATCAGTTTGAACTGTACCAGTCACATACACAGTACTACAAGAACACCAGTTTTTGAGTCTGAAGTTGGAAATGTGTACCTCAAGGATATCAACTTGGCCAGCCCGGTGGCACTGAGGGTTGAGGCACTGGATGCCACACCTCATGCTACGTCAGCAACCGAGGTTCGGGAACGAGCCCAAGTGCTGGGGGTCAGCAGGGGAGGGAGATGGATTGAGCATCCGTGGGACAGCTCTCCTCTCCCTGGGGTGGGATCCAGGGGTTTCCCAAATGCAATACTGACCCTGGTGGAGACTGGGGGTACCATCTGCATGGGATCAAGTGGAGACGAACGCGGTGGGCATCTACAGGGCTTGGCCTGCATGCTGATGCTGTTGCATGCTCACACTCATACGGTGAAACACATAAGAGAAAAAGCTTCCCAACCACTGGTGAGATGACGGTGGCCCCAGGGGAACACCACACATCCCAAATGCCAGCTCAGATGCACCCGGATCTCTCCTTGTCCAGGTCCATTCAGCTCCAGGTAGGCCCTTCACACTTAGGAGTTGACCACCAGGGGTAGGGCAGAACCAGCCTCAGAGGTGATACCGGGGGTCAAGCCTGCCTGGAGGTCGTTCAGGAGGAGGCAACCTGGGAGATGTGTGGGGTTCAGGCTGGGAGTAGTGGTGTATCCAAGTGGGCACTCCTGAAGGATGCCCAGAGGGTATGGGAGTATAAAGAAAATTAAAAAAAAAAAAAAGGATATCAACTTACCCAATTACCTACTATTCAGAGCCAATAGACAGTCCAGAGCTGGAGAGGTAGCTATCTACGTTAAGGACAACCTCGCTGCACCCTGCCTCAACTCAACATCTTTGGTGAATGAATCTGATTGCCTATCCCTTAAGGTGGCGATCTTGCACACCACATCGTTACATGTAATATGATGTTATAGACCTCCATCTGCTGGTCTCCAACTATTAACACACCTAGGCGACACCATTAGGAAGGGGTCGCTAGAGACTATTATATTAGAGGATCTTAATCTAGATTGGCTTTCCAAGGCTGCTACACCTCTTTCATCATCCTGTGACACACATGGCCTAACACAGCTCATCAATGAACCCGCCAGAATTAATAAAAAGAAGCCAAGAAATAATACTCTTCTGGATGTTATCCTTGTGAGCAAACCACATCTATTCTCCTATGCCAGGGTTCTCTTCAGTGATATCAGGGACCAGTGTTTCATTGCCTGTATAAGAGCAACCAATAAACTCCTAGCCCCATCAAAGTTCTCAGTTAGAAGATCAAGGCAAAACTTCAACCCTCATGCTTATCTGGAGGATCTGAAGTACTCAGTGAGCTGGCAAGACTTCTACTTGTCAAAAACAGTATACCAGCATATGAAGTTCTTAATGAAATAATACTAGGAGCTGTAAACAAATATGCCCCATTACTTAAAATACATGTAAGAAACAAACTATGTCGATGGTTCACTCCAGACCTCAAAACTAAACTCCTGAAGAGGGACAATCTGTGGAAAAAAGCGTGTGAAACAAAGGCACCGTCAGATTGGTGTCAGTTTAAAAAGGATAGGAACATATGTACTAGGAAGATTAGAGAGGCAAAAGCTGCTTACTATCGTACTGAGTTGGACTCTTCTTTCCAGAATCCAGCTAAATTCTGGAACACCATCAATGACCTATCTGGCCACTCACCGGGTCATTCACTCCCAGCCAAGATCATTTCCAGAAACAATATTATTAATGACAGATTGGATGTCCTAGAGTCACTCAACAACTATTTCATGACTGCAGGTTTAGCATCTGACAACTCTCCTGCAAACTCAGTACGATCCCAGTTGGGCACTCAATATACCAAAACCCTTGTGATAGAGTCAATATTCTTGCTGCAAAAAGCTACGCTGAAACAGGCGGAAGAATTACTATGCCATCTGGACATAAAGTAAAGTGCTGGTGCGGACTCCCTCAACCCCGACTTCCTGAAGATTGCCTCTCATGTACTAGCGGTACCAATAACACACTTATTCAACCTTTCATTGTCCCAAGGGACAATCCCTTTGATTTGAAAAACAGAACAGGTCATTCGTCTAATTAAATCAGGGAACCCCTGTGACCTCAACAACTACAGAACAATTTCCATTCTTCCTGTACTATCTAAACTGCTGGAAAAAATTGTAAGTATACAACTGAGATCTTAGATGGAATCAACAAATCTCCTAAACCCTGCATAATCCAGCTTCAGAGCCAGACATAGCACCATTATGGCCCTAGAAAAAGTAATCAATGATTGGTCATCAGAATTGGATAACAGGAACTTTATCTGTGCTGTGTTCCTGGACCTAAGTAAGGCATTCAACATGGTCAGTCATGAGCTGCTCCTCTCATTCCTGAAATCTATAGGGCTGGATTCACTCTCCCTGCAGTGGTTTACCAACTACCTTACTGGACGGCTCCAGCAGGTTAAGGCTGAAGGCGAACTATCACCCTTTAAACCACTGCTAAAAGGCGTACCCCAAGGATCCATTCTTGGTCCTATTCTTTTCGCCATTTATATTAACAACATTGATGATAATATTACTAAGACTACTGTACATCTATTTACCAATGACACGGTGCTCTTTGTCAGCTGTCCATCACCAGAAGAAGCTTGCAGTGACTTACAAACAAAATTCAATCTACTCCAACATCAACTCCTGAACAAAAAACTTCTGCTCAATGCAAAGAAAACAAAAGCAATGTTTTTCTCTCCCTTCATGCATGCGATATATCCAGCTAATTCAGGTGAACTTCCACATATATCCACAATCCTTAGAGAAAATCTAGAATTTTTCTCAAAATTCAAGTACCTGGGAGTCTGGCTTGACAACAGGCTTTCTTTCATAGAACACATGGAAGAACTACTAAAAAACTAAGTCAGAGGCTCGGTCTTTACTTTAGGATCAAACACTTTCTCACAAGTAATGTTAAGTTAAGGTTGGTCCAGGCCACATTTCTTTCTGTAATCAACTACACTGACTTCCTATACAGTCGCTGCCCCACCTCCTACCTTGCAAAATTGGATACGCTCTACCATAGAGCACTGAGGCTTATTACAGGACTTCCGCTCGCCACTCATCATTGCTCCCTATATCCAGCAGTGGGATGGACTTCGCTTCAGTTCAGGAGGGACAGAAATACTGTTCTATGGACATTCAGAGCCATATCCAAGCAATTACCACAATATGTCTCAGACTGTCTCCAGCAAAATACAATAAGTAAGTATGCCCTAAGAAGCTACTCTTCCATGCTGCTGAAAGTGCCCAAAGTCAACTCTCGCTTTGGAAGGACAGCCATTAGCTTTACATTGCCCTCCCTATGGAACAAGCTGCAAAAAAACTGAGTTTACCTATATCCATTACTTTCTTTAAATCCCTCTACTCAAGGCTTATCAAGGAACAGTGCAATTATTTCTGACATCATCAGTCCAAATCTATTCCATTTGTATCACCTCTATGCTTGTCTCATTCTTGTAACCTTGGCATATGACTCTGTGTCACTCCTTCCACTACTCTCCTTCTTCCTCCATGAATCTCTCTATATGTTTCCACAATCTTACTCTTAATGTTACAGGTTTCCTCACCCTGATAGTTAGTGCTATGCCCAACACTCCTTCCTATGCTCCTCATATATATAGCACTTCCTAACTTCACCCTCCTGTCCCTTCTATCCTGTCTCTCCACTCCCTTATTTATGTCCCATCTTTTTCTAAAGCTCCCCCACCCATTACCTGCCCACACCCACTGTTATCCCCTCCCATCCCCCACTGACAAATTCCTTGGAATACACTTGTGTAAGTTAATCCACTACCTACATATTCTCCTCACCCGAATTCATAATCCCTTTATTATTTCTATGCACATATAAATATATGAAATCTTGTAAATGTATAATGCCTATCCTCACACATGTTATGTGTTGGAATTCTTAATGATTTGTATTACCTCATCTTTTATTGTATACCTTGTATTGTCCATTCTTTATGTAAACAACCTTATCCTAACCAGGTCCATCTTGCAAATGAGCACTGCTCAATGATGTTCACCTGGATAAATAAAGAATTTGATTGATTGATTGATGTTAGAAATCAAACTGGAGTTCATATTATCTGAAACCTCATTCGACAAGATACCCGACAGTGGTAACAATTTACAGTCTCCCTCTCCTTCACTTCATATTTTCTTTGCTTCCCTGTCTGTGGATGTTCTCAGAGGATTAGCTCGGGAGTCGCACCAGACACTGGAATTAAGTACTCAATATAATAAACCAAGACGGGATGGATGGTATAATACAATTAAGTAGTCGCATGTAAACACAGCTGCCACCAGTGATGGTCACCTTCACCTGCCTGCATAGCCTGACAGACAAGAAATGAATAGCACAGCTCACCTGTCAGATTCAGGGACTCTAAAAGTGTGGAAAGGGGACAGTTGAGTAAGTGGTGGAGCCAGGTCTGGGTACCAGAGGGAGCAAATCTGTCAAAGAGAGGCTCCAAGATACAAGTGTGTTCCATTTTAAAGTGATATTCCAAAATTCAGGAAAACCTTTTAATATGCTTTTTACACATCTAAGCTACATTTTAATCACTTTCTATATTTACCTCTCTCATTCTTTATTACTGTAATCATTTGCATGAAAACAGGGTCTTTATCACCATACTTCATGTCACCATCCTGCTTTTTCCTCATTATAAAGCGTGATGCCATTTTTAGCAAATACTGTAAGGATTGCTTATTTCTAAACATTCCAGACATTCATAACATTGAAAGGGTCTCAAAATTCTGAAGTTCTAAGTTTGGTTGGCATAGTCTACAACATTCTGATTTTAAATTTAAGTTCCATTTTGTTTTGTAAAAGGAGACATTTTTAACATGATTTATAATGTTTATCATAATCTCTTATAGTTATGGGACTGCCTCCTCAAGCCCCATGTGTGACAGAACTGATCAGCTTTGCTTCGCAGTTCTCTTACCCACAGAACTCAAAAAGGCCATCTTAAAATCTTCAGCAACAGCACGGCTGTTCCATGGGATTCTTGAAAGCTTCCTGGTTTGATGGAATATCCCCTTGACTTACTACTAAAAAAGGTGAAGAACTACAATCTGAGTCAGAGACAGAACCACTCGTGTAAACATCTGTAACACGACTAGATGTAACATTTTGGTGTTTCTTCAGAATCGATTTTCTTGGGGTATTAGGGCCTTTCCAGCTGGAGAAAGTCCAGAGGGGGTATTGCTAAGCTTAATGGAGAAAAGGGAACATGTGAGGAGGAGGACCCTGTAAAGGCATCTATCCTAAATAGATACTTTTGCTCAGTATTTACTGAAGAGAAGGTAGGGCAGGGCCCACAGCTCAGCATCTTGGACACAGGGGGGAGGGAGGTGAGCACTACTCCCTTCACAAAAGAAAGGGTCCTACAAGAGCTTGCTAAGCTCAGGGTGGATAAGGCAATGGGACCTGATGGCATACATCCCAGGGTACTAAAGGAGCTAAAGGAGGAACTAGCAGAGCCATTAGCAGAATTGTTTAGTGAGTCTCTGAGCACAGGAGAGGTCCCAGAAGACTGGAGAAGGGTTCATGTGATCCCACTCCACAAGAGTGGTAGCAGGGAGGAGGCGGGGAACTACAGACCGGTCAGTCTTACCTCAGTAGTGGGCAAGATTATGGAGGCACTCCTTAAGGAAAGGATAGCAACACCTGGAATCCATAGGGGCACAGGATCCAAGACAGCATGGGTTTACAAAGGAAGGTCCTGTCAAACTAATCTCATAGATTTCTTGACTGGGTAACCAGAGTGGTGGACCAAGGGGAGCAGTTGATGTCGCCTACCTTGACTTCAGCAAAGCTTTTGACACTGTTCCACATAGAAGATTGATAAATAAGCTAGGTAGGCTCGGGTGGGTCAGAAGTTGGTCAACTGGGTGGCAAACTGGTTGACTGGCAGAAAACAGAGAGTGGTGGTAAATGGTATACAGTCAGAAGAGATGCAAGTCACAAGTGGGGTACCTCAGGGATCAGTCCTGGGGCCAGTCCTATTCAACATCTTCATTAGTGACCTCTGAGATGGACTAGAGGGTAAGGCTTGTCTGTTTGCAGATGACACCAAGATCTGCAACAGAGTAGATGATCCAGATGGGGTGGGCAGAATGAGAAGAGATCTGGATAAACTAGCAGAATGGTCAGAAGAGTGGCAACTGGGATTTAATGCAAAGAAGTGCAAAATCATGCACATAGGGAAGAGAAACCTGAAGCCACTTATAGGCTGGGAGGAGTTGCTAGCAGTCACAAAGGAAGAAAGAGACTTGGGTATCATCATCACTGATGACCTAAAATCATCCAAGCAGACCTCTAAAGCAGTAGGTAAGGCTAGGGGGTGTTAGGGTGTGTTAGTAAATTATCACAAGTCGTAAGGGAGGTAATAATCCCTCTGTACAAGACATTGGTTAGGCCCCATCTGGAGTACTGCGTGCGCAGTATTGAGGCCACACCTTCACAAGGACATTAACCAAATTGAGGCAGTCCAGAGAAGGGCAACAAATGGTAGGGACTGCATCAGAAGACATATGAGGACAGATTAACGGAGCTAACATGTATACCCTTGAGCAAAGGAGGGAGAGAGGTGATATGATCGAGACATTTAAACACCTTAAGGGCATAAACAAGGTGAAAGAGTCTAACATGTTTAAATATAAGAAAAATAGCAGGACAAGAGGACACAGCATGAGATTAGAGGAGGCCGATTAAGGGGAATGTGAGGAAATTCTTTTTCACAGAAAGGGTGGTAGATGCGTGGAATGGCTTACCACAAGAAGTGGTGGCTATGAATACAGTGCAGGGCTTCAAACAGGCATGGGATAGGCATAAGGGAGCAATACAAATGACTATGAATAGATAGGTCACTGACAGAGCAAAGGCCGATGGCACATTTATAAGGTAGAAAAAGAAATGGGCAGACTGGATGGGCCTTGCGGTCCTTATCTGCCGTCAACTTCTATGTTTCTATGAAATGACCTTCCTCATAGTCCCTGTGGTCCCTTTCAAATTTATTAGTTTTAATTCTCTCATTCCTAATGTCCTGTCTCTTGATGGTTTCCTCTATTTTTTTCTGATATATAATATATTCACTATGTGTTTCGAAAGTTAGGACCACACTCCCTTTTTCCATTAAATCCACCTTTATTTCTCTCTCAAGCTCTTCACCATCTTTTAGAATTTATTCTATCAACCCAGCAGTTGATTTCAAAAGGTGTCTCTGCCTCCCTGCTAAAAAGGATTTCCTCTCTAGACCGAAAGTGGGAACCAATGTCCATCTTAAACTTCATGGTGCTCGGTTAACCGCAAGATATGCAATGAGTGAAGTTCTTTGCCGGTACAAACCTCTGGCCTTCAAGGCCACTCTTTCAAGCAACAGGCAAGCTCTTTTAATATCCACCACTTCATTTGCTATAACAGGTTCATTGTTAAGCTCTCTTTCATTGTGAGTACTAACAGACTGTATTTGATGATTTAAAAATAGATTCCTTCCATCTTGTGCTACCTCAGCCTTGAGAAAGCACGAGAGTTAGTGCAAAAACGTTTGGCTGTTTTGGGGGAGAGACACGTCTGTATCTGTGGTCTGGCGATTATGTGCAATAAACGTTTTTTCTGCCTATATCCTAACTGTCGTATGATAGTTTGTGAGACCAGTTGAGATATGAAGCCGTGCTGTTGCTGATGTTCCTGTATGTGAGTACTTTGATATGGCTCTATCGCATATGTTTTTAGCCGCCTGGTTGTGTTTTCATCTTAAAATCATGAAATGTTGAAACTCTGTATATAAACATATAAAGTCCTGTGATGTCACAATCTGTTGCTTTGGAAATAACTTGGAATGAGCAGTATTCTTTTGATGTTATCACTCTGTCTGAGACACGGCTTGCTGCTCGGGTTCTGGATTTAGAAATCACTTTCCCTAATTACAATCTTTTTAGGAAAGGCTGGTTGGAAAGAAGGGGTGGGGGAGTTTGTATTTATGTTTCTTCAAGGCTTAAATCAAATGTATACTCTGTTTCTGATTCTAATTTAGTTTGTGATATGTTTCAGTGGAACTTGTTTTGAGCCATGAAAAGCACCTTATTTTGAGCTCTGTTTACACCCCTCCTGGTAACATTTCTCCCTGTACGGCCCTATTTTCTCAATTTAAATATGGCCTTCCTCCAAACCGTGAATCAATGGTCATGGGTGATTTTAACTGTGACTGGGGGTCTGACCATAACATCTCTGTTATTAAAGGAACATTGTTGGACTTGGGATTTCATCAGTTTATAAATTACGTCACAGGGCCTAACTATGGAACAGACATGGGCACTGTGCTGGACTGGATATTGGTCACTCATCCCAGCAGGATCCTCTTTTCAGGGGTCCTGCTGGATAGTATCAGTGACCACTGTCCCGTCCACTGTGGCTGGTCCTCTAAGTCTCCCAAGTCCCCCCCAGACAATTGAATTCAGCGCAACTAAATGTCTCTCTCCTGAACAATTAAATACAGTCTTTTCTGAAGCTGATTGGTCCCCATTTGAATCTACCTCTGATCCCTCTCTAATGCTCTCCTCTTTTTTTAATATGTTTCAGGGAGCAGACAATCAGATCACCCCCTTAAACAGATGACAGTTAAGTCAAATAAACAACCTTGGGTATCTTCCATGTTACTTAAGCGAATGCGAATCAGAGATAGAAGTTGGAGGGCCTATCAGAAATCCAGGGATGCCTCCCTGTTGCAGGCCTGCAAAACACTGTGCAATAAATGTAAAGCTGCTATCAGGAAGGCCAGAACACAAGATTTTTTAACTGCCCAGAAGAATGCTTCTGGAAACCCCAGGAAGACTTGGGATGTGCTCAGTCAGCTACTGGGCCAAAAAAAGACCCAATCTTCTGTTTCTTTATTGAAGGATAATTCACTTATTAGTGATCCTGTTGTTACCACTGAGGTCTTCAACAATTACTTTGGTGACCTCAATTCATTTAGGTCCCCTTTTTATGATTACTTGTGCACATGTGCAAGAAACATTATGTGGCAGCTTAGGAGAGAAGTGGGTTGTGGAGGCATGGCACTGTGGTAGCCAATGGAGGCATTGCATTTTGGGGTTTGGCACTGGTGGAACAATGGAGGCACAGTGTGCTGATGACACTGGCTTCCAAAAGTGCCACCACGTTGTGACATTTTTGCTGCAGCAATCAGGGTCCGCCTCATCATTGCAACTTCAGGCATTCTGCTGCAATGAGGGAGTGACCCGTCATTGCAGTGTGGTACATTGCCTAGTGTAATATTGTTTGTGAATGCAGTGGCTAGCTGCTGCCATGCTTACAAACAATATTACCAGCCCCCAGTGCTGAAGGGGTGCCCAATCCCCCTCGGCATCATGTGCCCCCCCAAAACAGTCTTTGTTTGCTGACGGGGTCTCAATCCCCATCGGCTTCAGTCCTCCCCTTCCCAGTTTAATTTGCTGTCAGGGGAGCCCACTCCCCATCAGCATAATGTCCCCCCCCAAAAAAACTTTGTTTTGTTCCGAGGGGTGCCCAATCCCCTCGGCCTTGCCCCCTTAGTATGTAGCCAACAGGTGCCCAATCCTCTCGCTACTGCCCCCAAAGAAAAACACTAGGGTGGCATGCTGGAGCCCACCCACCGTGCCAATGTCCCTGTTAAAAAGTCCCTTGATTATTTTTTTGTTTGTTTAACCTGTAAAACAGAAAACGGTCCTCATTGAGTCCGTGGCCTCCCCAACCTGCGCCCACCCAGTGCACCTTGCCTCCCCACACACACCCTCAACCCATACTTACCTCCGGAGCCCAGCGCGACAATCTTTGGTGGACCGGGAACATGTCTGCACTCTTCAAAGCCGACCACGAACTGAATAAATGCTGGTAAGCTGTGTGATGGCATAAATAGGGTTTTTTCAACTTTGGTGCATATTTTAGGCATTTTTGGGAATTTTGGCACCAAATTTTCAACATGGGGTTATTTGGACCCCCCTCATGAATTCAGGCACTGTCATGGCGTTATTTGGTCCCAAAAGGTGATTTTGCGGTCACTGCATAGAATCACCTTTTGGGACCGATTAATGAAACGACAGTGAAAGTGTTTATGAGGTGGGCTCTCAAAAAGTCTGTGTTGCAAATTAGGTGGAAAAAATCCCAAAAATTACTGTTTTATGAGTGTGCGTTGCACAGTTGCTACGCACGCTAGTAACTTCGTGAATCTGCAATATTTTCACTCCAGATTTTCAACATTGCCATTTTTCAGCACCTCTTTATGAACAGTATAGCTGTTATTTTTCACATCCTGGCTGAAATGTGTTTTCACACTTCTGGCGCAGAATAGCACGGTCACTGTGGGAAATCAGTGTTCAGGACACATTAAGAAACTCACAGTGACACTGTTCATGAGCAGAGGTCCTAAAATGCCTATGTTGAACATTTTGTGATGAAAGTCCATAAACTGAGTGTGTTATGAGCGTGCGTTGTGCCGGTTCCACGTACACTCATAACTTCGCAAATTTGTAATATTTTCACTCCAGATTTCAACACTGGCGTTTTTCCACAGCTCCTTATGAACAGTACAGCTGTCATTTTTCACATCCTGGCCAAAATGTGTTTTTGCACTTCCGGCGCAGAATAGCGTGGTCGCTGTGGGAAATCAGTGTTCAGGACACATTAAGTTAAATCACAGTGACGCTGTTCATGAGTATGCCTATGTTGAAAATTTGGTGATGAAAGTTCATAAAATAACTGTGTTACATACATGCGTTGCACAGTTTCCAGATATGCTCACAAGTGTGAGCATTTTTAATATTCCCACTATCGATTTTCAACATTGCCATCTCTTCACACATCCCTATGGATGGTACAGCTGTCATTCTTCACATCCTAACCGATCTGTGTTTTCGTATATGTGGCACAGAATGGCACGGTCACTGTTGGAACTCAAAGTTCGGGACACATTGACAAAATCACACTGCCACACTTCATGAGACGAGGTCCCAAATGCTTTCATGAGGTGGGGTCACAAAAAGGCCATGTTGAAAATTTGTAGTGCAAATACCAACAAATGTCTGGGGTGTTAGGGTTTCAACCATAATGTCCCACCCTGTACAGACTGACAGGCATCTGGGTGTGCCATTGGACTGCCGTCTGTGCTGCTCATGCCATCCCACCCCCCCCCCAGCCACTGACAGGCATCAAGGTGTACCTTGGACTCTTCAGCCCCAGAGTTCACCCCATTCTCCTATTCTGCACCCATTTCAGCGTATGTTCTTATGGAATGGGGTGACTGTAAAGCTAAACACACCAAGGCACACCTCAACACATGTCGGTGTCTGCAGAATCGGGTGAGATGACATGGCATGAACGCATGGGCGATGATCCAAACACTTACCCCAATGCCTGTCCATCTCTACAGGATGGAGGTGGGGCTGGCGTGAAGTTCAATACTTCACTGCCGTTCCTATTCTGCATCTGTCTAACTCCTGCATTTCCAGTGCTAATACCAGCAAGCAAACATTCGGCATTGACAAATGTTTGTTCCCTACTGCTATGCTTAATCCCTCCTTACTGAGTGATAATAATTCTCCCAAATTTTATTTTAAAAGTGTTTCCCCCTGAACTGATTACAGATTATTTTACAAAAATAAACCCCGGACCTTTGTCCTGCTCTGATGGTATAGATAATGGGTTGGTCAAACTTGGAGTTAAGTCCCTCACTTTCCCTTTATCGCTCATCTTTAATGCTTCTCTAAGTTCTGGTTCCTTTCCCACACTTTGGGACATTCTATCAAAAAGCCCATCTTTAAGTCTGGGAACCCTAACCTACCATCAAGCTATTGTCCAATCTCGCTCCTTCCCCTTTATCTAAGGTTCTTGAGAAGATAGTCCTTGATCAGACTTCCAAATTTCTAAATAAATAGTCTTTTAACACCGCAGCAACATGGTTTCAAACAACTACATAATACCGGGATGGCCTTGGTGGGGTTCATAAGCTGCATTCAGGGGGCCCTTGATAAAGAGCACTCTGTGGCAGCTGTATTTGGGGACCTCACCAAGGCTTTTGACCTTGTTGAACACTGTCTGCTACCTGATATTTTGTCAAGCTTGCATTTTTCCCCAGAAGTTGTTTTGTGGTTCTCTAATTATCTTTGTAATCATTCCCATGCCACTTCTCTTGATGGTTTTCTTTCCTGAACCACTCTTATTGTTTGCAGAGTTCCTCAGGGTTCAATATTGGGACCATTGATCTTCTCATTATACATGAACACTACTTTCGGTATCTGTACCCAGACTTCAATCATCATGTACGCAGATGATGCTGTGTTATTCAGCATTGCACCCAAACAAAATGATGCTATCACAAAAGCCCAGGTTGATTCTAAGTTGTTTCAAGAATGGCTTTATCATAATCATATGATAGTGAATGTTCAGAAGACCAAATGTATGGTCTTCTCTAATAAACTTAGTGTCAAGAATCTTATCCCCCTAGTTGATTTAAAAGGTTCCCCAATTGAGCTTGTTGATCGTTTTAAATATTTGGAGTTGGTTTGGGATTCAAAACTATCTTTTGAGAATCACGTTGCCCATATTAGGAAGGCCACCCACCAGCACCTTGGTGCTTTATATCGTGTTAAAGCTTGCTTTGCTAAAGAATCCAGGACTTTGTTAGCTCATAGATTTTTGTTTAGCAAACTGGATTATGGTTTATTAGTTTACTCATCCACCTGTAAAAATATCTTGGAACCACTCAGGGTTACATACAATTCAATCCTTAGGTTTATGTTGCAGGTCCCATATCACACCCATCACTGTTCTCTTCTTCAGGAGTCCAACTGTTTGTCATTTCATTATCAGATACAGTTCAAATATTGTACAATATTATTCAAAAGCATTTTAGGTCTTCTCCCTTCCTCTTTTTCCAAACTGTTTCCCAGGTTTATTAATGGTTGTGGCACCTGCTCTCAGAACAAATATTATTTTCAGATACCGCTTCCCCACAGGGTCATTGACCAGAGATCAGTTCTGTATAGGGCTCCTGAAGTTTTTAACT
Organism: Neoceratodus forsteri; assembly: GCA_016271365.2. Taxonomy (NCBI): domain Eukaryota; kingdom Metazoa; phylum Chordata; order Ceratodontiformes; family Ceratodontidae; genus Neoceratodus; species Neoceratodus forsteri. The sequence goes on along the minus strand of CM028138.1, from coordinate 760,900,133 downwards.
CCCTCCCCATTGATTTTTTTCATCTAAAACCATTGGTAATTTTAAACATAAACTCTTTAAGCTTTTCCAAAGTTTTCAGAAATGTACTTGTTAATTGTTTTATTTAATCTCTTATTGTATCAGATGCATTGTACTGGTATTGTCTAACGTTATTTATTGTCTGTTTGTATTGTGCTCATTTTATGTAATTGCTTGTCACCTGTGAAAATGGGCAGTTTGCTCATCAGGCTCACAAGGGTAAAAACTAAAAAATGAAAACGCTTATAATGTAACAAATACAGCACTATGAGGGAAAGGCAAAAGGAAGAGAGAAAGACTGGGTATAGACTAATTTTGCGTTTCCACATGAATGTGCTCAGTAATAAATAAGGGGCTGATCAATATGGAAACTAAATTAAGTAGTAGCTGAACTGGGACCCGGTATTAGATTTTAAAATATTTCCGTGGAGGTTGGATAATCACTTTAAACCGCTGGTCTGGACCCCTGCAGAATCAATGCTTTTTGTACTGAAAACAGTCACATTCTTTTCTGCCAGCCTGGTAAGACTCCAAACAAAATAAACCCAAATACCAACAGTACTGAAGGCATCAGACCTTCGCTATGAAAACAGCACAGTAAAAATTTATGAAGAATGGTCATACCATATGCTGTTTAAGGACTGCTTTAGAAACTGGAAACCTCAAAGAGAAAACAGTTATGGAGCACCCTGCCCACCTCTACCCCTAAATTCAAATTACAGGAAAACTACAGCATGGGTGAGATGGACAAAAATAAACAGTATGGAAAAATGGAGCTATTCCCGACAGTCACAGTGCTGTCTACTCACTCCAACATTCACAGCCCTGACCACCCGCTTTTAACAGCCAGAGCACTGACCCCTACCCCCAACAGTGACAGAATTGCCCTCTCATCCTCAGCAGTCACAGCACTAACATCTACCCCCCAGTCTGGATGCTGCCACCACCCAACAGTCAGAGAACTGACAGCCCACCTATCAGTCACACTACTGACTCCCAACCCTCAACAATCACAGAACTGACCCCTTAACTCCAACTGTCAGAGCACTGACCCCAACCTTCAACTGTCACAGCACTGACCCTCACCCCAGCAGGAAGTATTGACTCCCAACCCTCAGCAGCCACTGTGCTGAACTCCCATCCCCAACTGTCACAGCACTGACTCCCAACCCTCAATAGCCACAACACTGACCCCTCACAAGCACAGCACTGCTCCCCACCCCCAACAATCACAGCATTTTCCCCTACTCCCAACAGTCATAGTACTACCACCTCCCTAACACCCTGACCAACTGGACGGAAAACGACATATGGTCAGGTACACTCAGTGTGCATTATCAAGTTCCTGGCACAGTTTATATGAAACAAATGCATCTCTTTCTACAGATAACAAGTACGGTCATCTCTATGTACTGTAGATAGCAGCTCTTTTATTTAATGAGTTCTTGGATTACACCCATGAGTCTTTGCTCATTTATGGGTTCCATGTCAGTTACAAGGACAAAGGTACATCAAAACAGTAGTACATGTTTTAGACAGGGTAACAGTGAAACAGTAATATAGTAGTACATGTTTAGACAGAGTTCCTATAATGAACACACCAAATTTATGATCAAAGGACGCAAGTAATTTGCCTTAGTCAAAGTTATGGCACTCTACTGGGTTGCATGAGATTAGATGATAGTAGGAGGATAGTGGTAAGGGTGCTAGAGGGTGGGTAGGGAGTGGGAGGAGTACACAGAATGGGTGGGCTTGATGTGGCAAAGGTTGTGAGGTAGGGTGGTGACCTGAAGTGCTAAGGATAGGTCACATTAGCCGAGTCAGTTAGACATGAGATAAGATTGCTCTGTTTTCAGTATTATTGCTGTGCCAGTATCCTCCATTCTATTTGCAATGTTATGTGTCTCCGCCATCTTGACACACATAGAAAGGGTACTCTATTAACTCTGCTAAAGTCCACACTGTAGGAGGTAATTTTGTTATTCCAAATCAACAATTGCAAAGTGTTTAGCAATACACAAGATGTGACCATATAACTGAGTGCACCTAATATCTCATTTCCTGATCTCGTTAACATCGTGCTAAACTACCGTGTGTAGGGGTTCCAGTGACTGCCATGAATGCCAGGCAGGGTCTTTATAACAGACAGTATTGCAATCATTTTTTGGGGGGGGCAATCAATTCTCACCAGAAATTACTCACAAGAAAAGGCCTAGACCCATGGAAAGTGTTGCTGTTTTAGAAGCCTTTTTTGCGAATTTTACAGTATTTTATTTCACAGTGATAACTTAAAAATTATGTACTTGGTGCCAAAAATGTAGGAAGCTGATTGACAGGCAGCTCTTTGAAGCTGTGATGAAATCTAGCTACATCATCATGGCTTCAAAAAGCCTCCAGCCACCAGCCTCCTCACAGGCAACACCAGCAAATATAGTCGCACTGAAGCTCCACTCGGTGCGAGCAGCTTCTCACTAGTTGTCACTTGTACTTCCATACCCTGATTTGCCAACCATGTAGCGGTTAACAGATAAATAAAAAGAAACCAGCTTCAAAATCCGCTGGTTCACAGAGACTCTCATACTAAATGCCCCATGTACCTCACCTTACAGGCTTACTTATGGAACTCGTCACACAGCAACAGCTGTCAGCCACTGATGGTCAAAGACCACCCCGCTACTATTAGTCCACATCAATACCACTTTCTGTACTGTAATTCCTGACTAATAAAGCTGCTACCAAAAAAAAAAAAAACACAAAGTGAATTATTCCCTCTTAATGAGAACAAATGTGTAGAAAGCACTTGGGGACAGCAAACAGGAACAGCGTTCACAGGTCACACCACCACAATACCTTCACCTCTCCTGTCAGCTACAACTACAACAGTGCCACCTGCTGTCTCCTAGAACTATTTTTTAAATATATTCCTATACTGGCATAACAATTATTTTTAAAAGGTTTGAAAGTTTTTTTTTTTTAATATTTCATTTTCAAAACCGTTACTCAAGTTCATAATAGCAATAATGAACTCCAGGGTGTGGTATATCATGAGATATCTTCACTTCTCGGCTGGCTGGATGCACTCAGCCTGCAGCCTTGTGCCCAACAACCCGAGGCATAATGATATATCATGATATACCACACCCTGTTGTGATTTATTGCTTAAATATCTTATGTCCTGATTATGCTGCACAGCTAATGCACCACAGAAAATCAATGTAAAGTGTATAATAACACCCCCAAAAAAATAATATATATAGATGCGTGGACACAACACATCACCCAGACACTAATGGATTTGTTAAATTGGAAATTAGTCATCAGAATGCACTAAAATGATCAAGACAACTCTCTACTCTACAGGGTAATGTCACCAGACACTCCCTCCACCGCCCCCCGCAAAAAAATCCCAGAGCACTTGAAACAAGCACCGAGCCACAGGCTGAGTAGATCACCCCCTCTCCACAGGCAGAAATCCTCAGATGACTTGACCTCAGTGGGAAATCCCATATTCCCTACACTGTAAGTCTGAGCTGCTGTCCCGACAATCTTGAGGATTTTTGAGGAGGGGTTGATTCGCTTATCCAGTAACCCAGCACTGATTTGTAGCACTCTGGGATTTGGGGGCCAGACAGACATTATGGCAGTTAATGCTCCAGATTACAGAAACCCAATTGTGGGGAGGTGGGAAAGAGAGAGACAATTGAGAAACATCCCATTTTGGAGCACAGAAATATCAAAACTGGTTGCAGAAAATGACCATTGGTTCATCCAATATAGTTGAAGCCTCTTAAAGGGGACAGCTATGTGGAAAGCACTTTTTCCCCTTTAAGTGGTCATCTCAATTAAGAGGAGGCCAAAAAAAAGTTAAAACATAGCCATTATGTATTTTTCTAACAATGGATGTATGAACAAAACACACGGTGTACAGTGCAATACTAGACAGAGACAGAGACAGTACACTATGGTAAACAACACAGCACTTAGTGATTTCAGCTCTTTTGTGACTTCGTGCTGGTTCTCTCAAGTTTATAAGTTTATTTGATTCACACAAAAGAAACTTTAAAAACTTAATAACTTCACACTTATCTGTCCTGTGGTCTCAGGGTCTCAGTGTCGCAGGATCACGTGGTATAAGTTCTTCAGGTTCAGATGTCAATTGAAGAAATCAGTGATCTTCTTTTGCCTTGTCTCTGATGTCATGTCCCAAATAATCTGGCCCTCAAGGTTGAAGAGCTGCTCCCACTCCAGAATTTTTCCATGTGGTAGACACCAATCCCTCAGATGACCCACTTGTTGCTGTGCCTCTTTGTTGCTAATGGCAATGGGTGTGTGTGTTCCAAATCCATGGCTTCCTCTTCATTGTAAGTGTGATACACCATCTTCACAGCATCACAGATGGTTTCCACTGTTAGCTCTACTTCTGTTGCTTCATTGACGTCTATGTCAACAAACCAGAGGAACTCTTCCTCTGAGATTCTGTGGTCGCAGGACATCTGCTAGGGGGCTGTCTGTGCTTACTGAAGTGGTAGCACCCTCTTCAGCTTTCTCCAGATCACCAGCATTAGTGGTATCAGATGAATCAAACCTAAAGCCTGCCTTTCTAAAACAATGTGCGATTCTGGTGGGTTTGGCAATGGCCCAGGCCTTATGCAGCATAAAAATGGCATTAAGCAGGTTAACACATCAGGTGATATTGGATGCCAGTGCCGTGGTGCCACTATCAATGATGCCCACAATTTGCTCTGAGAACAGAGAGTGGTAGTACCTTCTGGTTATAAATCACTCCCATGTCAAGGGGCTGAATTAAACTGGTTGTGTTAGGCAGAAGGAAGTGCATGGCTACATTGCTGAATCTGCCCACAAGGTGTGCCAGTTTGCCATGTATGCCAGTGGAGCTCCTTATTTTTATTTGGATTTGTTCATCTGTCCTTTGCAATGTCCTCCTGTACATGATTTGCGAGGCAAGCCTGGAGGGTGGAGGTTGGTTGTTGAGAAGTGCTGCATGGGTGTAGGAAAACACACGCCAAGCAAATCATGGTGAACAAGTTGATTAGACAGGGGGCAGCATTCTGTGCCCTCACCATTGATTTTGGTTACTCCTTCTGTCTGATAGCAACCCCTACTGGTTTTATAATATAAATGTTGGTGCCCACTGCTTAAACATAATGCTAAATGCCAAAAATAAAAGTATTCCTGTGTTGCTCAAGTCGATATTCAGGTTTTAGAGATAGATTCAGACAGTTTGTCCATTCTGGCCTATCTCTCAGTTGATTTAAGTAACATTTATAGTTTTCTTCATCCATCCATTTATCTAGCCTTTTCATAAAGCTGTGTACATCTTTGCTACTCACCACACCATAAGGAAGAGTGTTCTATCAGTTAACTACTCTCTGGGTGAAGAACATTTTCCTGTGGTTTGTTTTATAATGATTCAAACTAAGCTGTTCTGAGCATGTACTGTTCCTGCCAACAGTCATTTCATATTTTCCATTAGATCTCTGTCTTTATGTCTATTATAGAAAAGGAATAATCTCACCTTATATGTCTCCTTTCCAGGCTGTGCAATCCAAAATGATTTATTCTTTCATCATATGTTAAGTTTTCTAATCATCTTATCATCATGGTAGCCTCAATGTTGTAGTTATTCAGTGTTAATGTTTTTTTCCTATATTTAAGCTTCCCTGAAGCCGTGAACTATAGTCTACAATGGGTCTGATATATAAATGATATAATGTAATTATTATTTGTTGTGATCTATTTGTGAAGTGCCTTATTATTGTGCTTAGTCAGCGTGGCTCAGTTGATAGCACATCCGCCTCTAGACCAGAAGTTCGTGGGTTCTCGTCCCACAACGGGATTGGACTTGCACCTAACAATCGCTGGTATCTGTGTGCAGTATTGGTGGGTGCTGTACTGCTGGGGTGTGCCGTCTTTCGGATGAGACGTTAAACTGAGGTCCCTTTTGCCCATCCTGGTGTTGTCCTGGTGGGTGTCCAGGTGGAAGTAAAAGAACCCAGGGCACTCTTCGCAAAGAGCATGGAGCATTCCCGGTGTGCTGGTCAACATTCCCCTTCCCATAAACCGGTTCATGCAATTATCCAGGCTGTGTGTGGGTGATGATGTGCGATATGGCCACCACCACACATTCAGTCACTTCCCTACCAGTCTAGCATTGCTTGTAAAGCGCTTTAGGGTACTGTGTATGAAAAGTGCTATATAAATGCTGATTCTTCTTCTTCTTAATTAGATGTTAACTTTATTGAAAATACAGTAGTGTTACTCTGCTTTTTACTTTTAATTAAGGTCGGGGGTAATGTACAGCCCCAGTCCTTTTTCACAGGTAGTAATAGTTCTTAGTTTCATTCAGTTCATATAGTAGTTGTTTTATCGTTATTTATACCTAAATATATCAAAGTGCATTTGTCAGTGTTAAATGTCATTTTCCATCTTTTGAACCAAATAACTATTTTTTTTGTAAATTCTGTTATAACATTTATTTATTTATTTATTGCATTTAAGTATTTGGTAACCAGGTAAGTACACTTATCCAGGGGACCATTTTCAGGCATGACCCGGACCACACAGGCAGTAGTTACAGAGGCAGTGACAAGCGATATAATGAGTACAAGCCATCTGGATAGACAGATATCATTGGTGAACACAGTGGAAATACAGACATCATTTGTGAACAAAGAAAGTAACATAGGAAAGAAAATTAATGAGAGCCTGAAAAATAAAACAATCAGTACATCATGATAAGCAACAATTATTATATCATTATTTACAAAGGATAAGTACAAAATAATGCATGATGTAGAAATGAACAGGACATACAAGACAATAGCCAAGTGGGCGAGCCCGAGAAGCAGGTAGTGAGGGATGTAAGAAAGGAGTCCAAAGAAATAAGAGAGGGTGGGGGAAGCCAAAGCAGCCCAAGAGGGAAAAGTCAAAAAGGTGGTGGTGGTAGTGGTGGTGGTGGTGGTGTGTGTGTGTGTGTGTGGGGGGGGGGTTATCCAAGCTAGCAGTGGCATGCTGCCTTATCAAGCAGCCAGGATTTGAGATGTGTCTTGAAAGTGGCATGGGAGTCCAGAGAGTGGTTGGGTATGGGGATTCTGTTCCACAGAGTGAAGAAGCTACAGATAATACTCTGCTACCCATGGCTGAGGAGTCTTTCAGGGTATCCGGGGGGGGATAGGACTGAGGATTCACACAGACACTTCAAGGGAGATCTGGTCTTGAGGAGAGACGTATAAGGGGAGGCTTCACCATGCCTGATGGCACTGTCCAGGAGGCAGCCAAGCTCATAATCAAATCTGCAGTGTAGTGGGAGCCAGTCAAGAGTCTGGTAGAGGTGGCAGTGGTGAGTGGAATATGGTGCCAGGAGAGTGAAATTACATATGTTGTTGTACATAGAGCAGAAGCATGCATGCAAGACTGAGGATGTGTGTGAATAAATAGGGGAGCAGTAGTCAATCAAGGGTAGCAGGTTGTCTTGGGCAATGGCAAAATGGGCTTCCCTGGTCAGGAGTGACTTTATTTGTTAGGCTGCACCAAATTTCTGGGTAATACAGCAGATAACAGAGGAGCTATGATTGGAAAAGTAGAGGGATGGGTCCAGGATAACTCCCAATTATTTGAAAGTTAATACATTATCAAGTACAGTGTTGTCTGCTGAAACTACTGAGAGAGTGGACCCAGCCTGGGTGACAGTAGATAGGAAACCTTTTAGACTTAAACTTTTTAGCTTCTTCTTGTGTATTAAGCCTCCCTTCAGTTTTGGTGTTGTCTGCAGTTTTGCAGCATGCTACCTAAGTGTTTGTTGGCGGGGGTGGGGAGCTGGAGCTGACTGGGATTGGACAAGTCACTTAACTTTCTTGTGCTCTTATGTTGCACCTGGACTCAAGTTTCAGCTTATAATGCCTCGTTTGGTTAAAATATTTATTGACTATATGTGTTTCCCCAGATGTGATGTCATTTCCTGTGCCTGTAATTTAGAAAATGGTTGCCTGCAGCTATAAATGGAGGGGCAACTGAATTTTGGTCAATAGCTTATGAAAAGCAGATTTCCATTGGTAACAATCTTGATTAATTTAATCCTAGATGGATATTTCCCTTTAAAGTCCATATTTAGGAAATGAGTTTGCCTCTAATTACTTAGAACATTTATTGACAATTTTATAAATAAAACTATAACAGCCTCATACATACTATTTTCTTCTCAGAGGCCCAACTATGTTTTATCCTGGAAACTATTACAATCCCCCGTTATGACATGTCTTACAGAGTGTAAAGAGGCTGTATGGCCTGAAAAGCCTCTATTCAGTTGGACTTTAACTGTAGCGCATAAACATTTATGAGTCTGAATTGCTGATCCTGAATAACCAGATCCAGCAATAAAACTCTCCCTGATATGACTTCCAAACACCACCACTTAAAATTAAGTGTGACTTTCACTTCTACTAGTTTTTGAAGTGAAAACAATCCCCACCCCTGAACAGAGTCCTCCCCCAAAGAGCAGAAGGACACTTCCCCCATATTGTTTTAGTATGAGCAATATCCGCTAAAGAATTCGGGCAAGTGTCATGAAAAAAATAAATGTTATACCCGGAGAATTGTACCGCAGAGAAAGTAGTCACCCTCCTCTTCCCATTTCTAATTCTGTTTGTATTAAAAGTGGAGCATTTTAAACTGACACTAACCATCATTATTTATTTATTTAGAAAAGTTTCACCAGGAAAGAAAACAAGAGCTGTAAACAACTCCTTTCTAGAAGTGTCCTGGGGGGAAGGGGCTACATGAAGGGGAAGAGCAAAAAAAAAAAAAAAATATAGAACAAATTGTACAAAATCAGAAACAGAAATCAGAAATAATGTATTACAGTCCAAGACACAATGTAACAGTGACAGAGAATGGATTTTAAATAATGTCAGCACATAACTTTTGCATAGGCATATGAATTTACATATACTTATGAAATACTAGCAGAAAAATACAAAAGTGCATTATTTTACAATTGTGATGCTAAGAACTCGAGAGTGCAAACACATAGCCAGGTATTTTGGCCATGTGCAGCATAAGTGCTGGTAAGAGTACAGAAGGAAGGACGGATACTAAATGCTATAGAGTAACATAATAAGTAAGCAATAACTCACAACAGGGTGTGCGGTAATTGGGGATTAATCAACATACCGGGTGCGTTGTGAGGCACGAGGCCACAGACTGAGTGTCCTCACAGCACACGGGGTGTTGATTAATCCCCAATATCCGCACACCCTGGAGTGGGTTATTGCACTTATAACATGGGCTAAATATGTAGTCAAATAAGTCAAGAATACTGTTCTTACATGCAAAAAAAAACATAGGAACTTTATTATGTGTCCTTCCAGCACATTTGGAGGTTGTGCCACAAACCATTCTGTGTTCTGCCACTGGAAAACATAGTGCCATTAGGAACATATTCAAAGGATAAGTACTTTACTCACAAATCATGAAATAATGACAAATTTATGGCCATTTTCTTCATTTTCCTCTATCCATCGTCATGCCACACAAACAAAATTCTACCGTTCTCAAAACAGTACTGCACTGGAATGCAATTCAATTCTGGTACATGCGCATTCATTCTCAAGCTGCTTTACATTTCATTTTCTGGCTAGGCATGTCAACAACAAATAAAAACTGTGTTGATCATCATACTAATAAGTAACACAGCACTCTTACTTATATTAGTTGTACCTTTACTGCTATGTGTCATCATGTGCTCGGTTGCAGGGTTACGGAACGTAATTTCACCAGTGTGGACATCTCCTGTCACTCATTCGGACCTCTTGGGTTCCTGCTAATGGAACATTTTGTGGGGCACAGCTAAAAACATTATGACTCCAGGGGAACAAAAATGCACTGCACCATACAGGGCTCCCATCAAGCACAGGACACGGGGGGGAGGGGCACTCTCTCTTTCTCTGTCTCTCTCTCTCTTCATACCTGCATCACTTCCTGACTGATTTCTGGTGTGCAACTCTCCTTTTCCTGCTGTGTACCTTTGCCGTACTTTCCATGAGAAAATGCACCTATATCTCAGTGCAACAAGGTGATTTTAACTTCCTAAAATACTACTGTGATAGTCTTTTGCTTCACATCACTTCATTATATACTGTGGCTCTTATGACATACAGATCAACTTCTGAGGGTGAGCACAAGCTACTTCCGCATGCAACATTGTTGCTATCCACTCGTGAGGGTCACCAACACAAGTTTTAGATTTCTGTTTCATGCTACGGGATTATTTTCAACTTTTGTATGCTGCTCTTTGATTGTGGCTACTGAGGATGTCCACCTTTTACGAGGACTTACAGTGTCCATGGGCTGGGTGGGTGGGTAGATTCTCTTGCTAACATTTTGACAAATATGGCTGCTTGGATTTTTGGCTTGACACTTGGGATTGATGAGTGCCATCCACTTTACTGAGCAGACACTACATGACAGAGCACAACATCTACTTGCTAAAAAAATATTGAGAATTAATCAATGGTCATGTGGTGCATGATACCCAGTCAGTTGACATACATATAGATGCCCATGTTATAAGGGGGATTTAGGCGCGGGACTGTGGGGGGGGAAGTATTGTGGCTGGGAGGGTGAGAAAGGGCAGCCAAAACCTACTCCCGTTCAGGATGCTGAGAACCCTGTAAGGGGACAGGGAGTTGGCAAGATAATGGAGAGAAAGGTTCAGAGGAAGTCAACAAAGATGGTCAAGAGATTGCATCACAAGTCCTGTGAGGACAGACTGAAGAACTTGAATATGTATTTCCTGGAGGAGAGGAGGGAGGGAGAGAGGTGTTGTGATAGAGACATACAAGTACCTTACAGGGAGGAACAGGGTGGAGGAATATACTATTTTCCAGCAAAAAAGATGGTCCAGGACTAGAGGGCATGGGATGAAGTTGGAGGGAGTGCGAGTCAGAGGAAATGTGAGGAAGAATTTCTTCACAGAAAGGGTGGTGGACAAGTGGAACACCCTGCCAGAGAAAGTGGTGAGGGCTGAAATGATCATGGGATTTAAGAATGCATGGGATAGACATAATGGAATTCTGGATATCAGGGGAAAGGGGCAACAGACTTCAACAACAACATAAAGTGAACTTACAAGCTTCAATGGGCAGACTGGGTGGGCCATAGGCCCTTATCTGCCGACAGTGTCTATGTATCTGTGTATCTATGAGAGAAAGTGAGGGGTAGAAGGAGCAGGAGAGAAAGGGCAGCCAAAACCTACTCCCCTTCATGATGCTGAGAACCCTTTAAGAGGACAGGGAGTTGGCAAGATAGTGGAGAGGGAGATAAAGTGAGGGGCAGGAGCTGGGGTGAGACAGGAGAGGGAATGTAGGTAGGTAGATACAAATTTTATTTGTTTGACTTGAGTCATTACAAAATTAACATACATGTGATTTCATATAAAAAAGTTACAAACATTTAGTACATTACATATATAAACTCCACATTATTACACATGCCTTATAAAACACTTTAGCTTGTCACATCTATTCACATTCAACCAAGTTAAACCCATTTCCCAACAGTCTTGCCTATAGATTTAGTGACTTCAAAAATCTATCTAGTCAACCAAGTATATTCAAATCATTATTCTTAAAACAAATACATCACAAGCTGATCAGAGGGGAGACCAACGGTAGCCAATATTGGGGCTAACAATTTCCTTATCATTATTCAAATTGTTGACAGTGTAATACTATGTGTTTAAGGTTGTCCACTACTCCCATTCGACAGACACAATTTGGGTCAGTTATATCTAGTCTGCTTTGATTGTGAAAAATAAATCTTGCTTTTTAAGTTCAAATCTGTAACTAAGGATGGTTAAATACGGCTTTAGTTTATGATCTCCTTTGATTTTTTTTATACCATTTATAGTGAAGTAAATCAACAATTCTTACTAGATCTTGTTGGACAGTTACATCTCTTAACCTTTTCCTTACCATTAGTTTAAATTCAAAAAAAGGGAGTTTATATATTTCGTACATAGTATTTCCCAGACCTATGGGAAGAATATAATCATGTATGGTTTTGATTATATCAGCTGTAAAGCCCATACAATGATACTTTATTTGTTCTTCCGGACACATCCTAAGAATTCAGTTATCTTGAAGAAGAAATAGTCATGATGTAAATATGATTCTTCTTTCTGTAGCCAAAGTACTTAAAGGAAACTGGTTTAGTTCTCAACTTAAAATTTCAGGAGGGACTGATTGCTGGACTTTCAGGAGACACCTACAGATTTTATTTATTTCTATTTAGGAGACAGAATGGCAGAATAGGGGGGACTTAGGGCTGGGCTTCCCTCAGGCCTATGGCTTGATCGTGCCCAGCTCTTGACCTCAGATCTGGTGCGTAACCTGGGCATTATTTTTGATGATGGTTTGACCCTGAAATCACAGGTGTCTGCCATTGTCAAATCTTCGTTTTACCATCTTAGGAATATCACCTGTGTGAAACATCTGGTTGCTCCAGCAGACCTTCCTACATTGGTCCACACCTTCATAACCACCTGCCTTGATTATTGCAATGCCCTTTACCTAGGGCTTTGGGGGGCTTGATATCCATTGCTTGCAGCTTGTGCAGAATGTGGCAGCCAGGCTTTTGACTGGGACATCTAGGACTAGTCATATTATGCCTGTGCTGTGCGAACTGCACTGGCTGCCAGTACAATGGCAGATCACCTTTAAGGTCGGGTTACTGACCTGTAAGACCCTACATGAACGGGGACCCCAGTATCTACAAGATCTCCTTACTCCCTACTGCCCCTCTTGCTTGATCTGATCCACCAATGAGGGATTGCTGGAGATTCCCAGGGTTCAGTTAAAAACATCTGGGGCACAAGCTTTTTCTTATGCTGCCACCAACCTATGGAATTCTCTACCTCGTCAGATAAGAGAATGCCTCACCAACCCTAGTTTTAAATCTGAGCTCAAGACGTATTTGTTTTGTAAGACTTTCTCTGAAGGTTTTTAAAATTTTAACAGTAAGTTTTATTTGATTGTTTATTCAATTTATTTTATTGTACAGCACTTTGATATCTGAAAGGCGCTTAAAAAATAAAGTTTACTTACTTAATTACTAGATATGGAGGATGGTAGGCAAGGTGAACTGGGGGAAGGCGGGGAAGACATATAAGGGGGATGGCAAATTTGAGGGTGAGGGACAAGGGAGGAAAAAGATTGGTCAAAGGGGACTATCAGGTTAATTGCAGTTGCAGCAGTGAACAGTGTGTGTTTGCAAAGGAGGACGTTTGAGAAGGATTATGTATGCTTGTATGCATATATGTACAGTATTTCTGTATTTATTTCAGATGTTTTACCAAGAAAGCCATACTGGACTGGTATCAGCTTGAGTTCAGATGTGTCCCAGGGGGAAGGGGAATAGAAAAAGAACAGAACAAAGTACAATGTACAAAAATAGTACAATAATAAGGAAATAAGAATAACAAAACATTCCATTACTAGAATGCTTAAGAAAATAATTGCCATTTAGTAAACTACCTCACAGAAAATTGCAGACTAGAAAAGGGAAAATAACATAAAACAGTGAGTAACAATAATAATATGAGGAGCAGAGAGAGGTGACTGATGAACTGGTGGGGAGGGGGGTGCACAAGTATCAGGTGACAGAACTCCACCCCAATCAGACGCAAATGCAGGAGTGAATAGAGAAATCCCAGAGGCAAGATTTCAGAGCATTAAAGGAAGGAACAGACCAAATGAAAGGTAAGAGAATGTCTTATGGTTTAGGGAAGCAGAATGAGAAGACAGCTTGGCCAGCAGCAGATTTTATTGGTGGGAGTGCAAGAGAGAGAGAAAACAAGCATTGGGAAGGGAGAAAGAGAGAAAACAAGCATTGGGAAGGGAGTGAAAAAGCAAGCATTGGGAAGGGAGTGAGAAAACAAGCATTGGGAAGGGAGTGAGAAAGCAAGCATTGGTAAGGGGGAGAGAGAGAAAGCAAGCATTGGGAAGGGAGAGAGAAAACAAGCATTGGGAAGGGAGTAAGAAAGCATGTGAACATATGAATGTGCCAGCAGAAACAGACCATCTGGTCAATCTAAGTCTGCTCAACTGTGCAGCTAGCACCCCTAGTTTGCAACTGCTCCACCTCCCTCCACTTTGTCATTCCACTGCCGCCCCCACCTTCCCCACCCTCATTCTCCCTTGTTGCCTGTCCCATGCCCTTTTGAAGCTGTTCACAGATTTATATGATACAACCAATTCTGGTAATGCATTCCATTTTGCTACCACCCTCTCTGTGGAATAGTGTCTCCTCATTTCCCTCCTAAATCTTCTCCCCTCTATTCTTAGCCCATGCCCCCTGGTGTCCCACCCCTTCCTTAGCTTAAAGACCCCATCTGCCTCATCCTTATTGATTCCCCTCAGATACTTGAATGTCTCTATCATGTCCCCCTGTCCCTTCTATCCTCCAGAATGTACATATTCAGGTCTCCCAGCCTGTTCTCATAGTCTCTCCCCTCCATTCCACATATCATCTTTGTTGCCCTCCTCTGAACCTCCTCCAGTAGCCAGATAGCACGCTTTAGGTATGGCCTCCAAAACTGCATAGAATACTCTAAGTGCGGCCTTACCAGCGACCTGTAGAAGGGCAAGATCACCTCCCTTCGCTTGGACAAAAAAAAAAACTCGCTATGCACCCCAGCATTTTGTTCACTTTTGCAGCTGCACTCCTGCACTGGGAAGTGTTGTTCGTGGTCCTTGTTACACCTAGGTCCTTCTCCTCCTTGGTGATCCCCAGCTTACCCCCTTCCCCAACCAGTATTCTCTCCTTAGGTTCTTCACCCCAAAGTGCATAACCTTACAATTCTTTGGATTGAACCCCAGCTGCCACCTCTCTGACCACTCCTCTAGCTTGCTTAGGTCCCCCTGCAGCTGCTTCCATCCCTTCCTTCCATCCACCACTGCTCCAATTTTGGTGTCGTCAGCAAACAGACTTACCTTGCTCACCATCCAGTGTGCAATGTCTGATATGAAGAGCCCAAATAATACTGTCCCCAGCACAGAGCCCTGTGGCACCCTACTTGTCACCAGCCTTGGAGTTGAGAGCTCCCCTCTCACCACCACCCATTGCAGCCTCCCACTCAACTAGCTTATAATCCAGTTCATCATTTTTGCCCCTACTCCTACACCAGTTAGCTTCCCTTCAAGCTGCCCATGAGATGCCAAATCAAAGGCCTTGCTGAAGTCCAAGTAAAGAACATCCACCACATGACCCTTATCCAGCTCACCTGTCACCCAGTCACAATACTGTATCAAGTTGGTCTGACAAGACTTCCCTGAAACAAACCCATGCTGCCTCACATCCTGGAGGCCATTGTCCTCCAGGTACAACACCAATCTTTCCCTTGGTATTGTTTCCATGAGTTTGCATTGGGATGGGTTGAGAAAGCAAGTATTGGGAAGGGAGTGATAGGTAGAAGGGGAAGGGAGGAGAGAAGAGAGATACCAGGGGAGGGAGCCAAACCAAAATTTGGAGATAAAGGAGGCACAGTGGGTAAGACACCTAGCATCAAGATAAGGGAGGATGAGGGAGGTAAACAGTGATGAGTATGCAGGGGATTGCCAAGAGCAAACTGACAGGAGTGAAAGAGTTCAGTCTAGCTAAAATGGAATTAGAAGCAGGACTGTAAACAATGGCTCCAAAGTTAAAAATAGTGAGACGCATCTTAGATGAGGATTGCGCTCCATACTAGAAGTGTAATGGTTCTCTTATTTCTATAAAGTGAACTAATTTTCTGGTGGAGCTTCTTGTGGATAGCATTCACATGAAAAGCAAAATCAAGGTGGTGATCCAGCCAGACATCAAGATATTTGAAGGAGAGGACACCTTCAATATTGGCACCTTCAAGTTTTTGAAAGGAAGGAGGAGGAGAAACTCTAGCAAGCCTCTCCCTGGCACCAAAGGATGCAGAGACCATTGTCCTTACATTGAGGTATAGCTGATTTACTTGGAACCAGAACTGGATGCTGTTAAAGCCCAGTTGGAGCTAGTTCATGAGGTCATGGTCAGAGGAGCCAGAGGTAAAGAGTACCGTGTCATCTGCATACATATGAATGAAAACAGAGGAGCTGGCAGTGGGGAGATCATTTAGAAAAATGGAGAAAAGAATTGGGCCCAAGAGAGACCCTAGGGAAATGCCTGAGCCGATAGGAAGTGGAGAGGAGAGGAAATCTCCAATATGGACAGCCTCTGACCTGCCTTTAAGGTAAGAGGTGAACCACTCAACTGAGAAGGCAGACAGTCCAGCTGGTCATGAGGACCAGAAGAGCAAGTACCTAGAGCTTGCCATTATACCAATATATTAGCTTCTCCCAAATCTACTCCTTGTACATCTGTGACTTCTTCTCCCATCATCCGTGGCCTCGGACAAAATGTCTCCCATTTCTGATGAGAGATTTTGTTTGGAAGATGCCAAAGAGGATCCATCTGACTCTTCTTCAGGATCACCCCAGTTGGTTGCAGTAGTTCAAATTTGTTGCTCAAGGTCACCTTGTCTTTTCTCTCCATCTTGGGTTATGTTGGTGCCTTCAAAAATGAAGTGTCCTGACCTTTTGAAGATATTGCTTTTATTCAGGCTGAGCTTGTGCAGGCATCTCAGTACCCTGGTGGTCTTGTTCCATTTGTCTAGTGGTCTAGGGCACCTCAGCTGGGTCCTGCGCTTGTAGGTCATTCTGCCCCTGGGGTCTTGGTACTTCAGCCACATCTGGTTCAGTCAGTGAAGAAGAAACAGGTGGACCTACAGGCGCTGAAGTGGTAACTTGTTCTGGCACAGGTTGAGATGAATCCAGCCTTATTTAAGATGAGGGAACTGGGCTAGTGGCTGGAATAACAGGTCAGGAATGGATACCATAATCATACTTGAGTAAGATGTAGGGTATGGCTTAGGATGAGGGATGCTGATTTTCTGATTGTGGTCCAAAAGATTATCATGGTTCATACCATCTTGTCAACTGTGTGCTGACCATGGACAATCCTGGAAGGCATGACCCCTTTCTTGACTCAAGTTGCACTGTGTAATGTTCTCTCATTTCAGGCTCACATGACCAAAACCACCAGACAACCCACATCAAAGCAAATCACAAGCATTGCTTAAGTTTCTTGAGAACCACACTTACAGCACTTCTGTGAGTTGTTCAGGGTAAAACAGAATACCTCTGCCCCTCCCCCTTCAAGTGATGAAACTCTTAGGCAGATGTGACATACTTTTGTCTGTTTGATGAAGCTTGATTTTGAATTTCTCCCCCATCCCTGCACTCCACAACAGTTCACTATCAAATATGGGTTGACGCCTAGCCTGAACCTGACACCCCTGCTGAACCCAGTACTTTATGTCTGCCACACTCATTCCTTCATTGTGGAACAAAATGGTGATGTTTTTAAAAGTGGGCTTAGTTAGATGTATTGCTTGAAAAGGTTTCCCCATAAAGGAGTGTCTTTTAACTCAGAATACTTTTTCAGAAGCAATCAAGTGCTGCCAGAGTTTTAAAACTCACATCATATATAGTCTTCCCTGATATCTGAATGAGTGCATAGATTTCTAAAGAGAAGAATTTCACAGTGTCTTTTAGCAGTGTATACTCCACATAAATCTATTTTGTCTCCAGGCCTCCTCTATACCTCAAACGTACACCGTTTTATTTTTCTTTTGGCAGGCTCCACTTTCTTGGCAAAAAGATCTGCCATCTGGAATCTTGGGGGATCACAGGTGTCATTCGCCCTGTGTTCACCAGACCTTTCATCTTCATCTTATTCTGAGGTCTTGTTATTATTTGCCTGACCTGCACCTGAATGGCTGGTCTCATCCTGGTCCTCCTGTTGCTCAGTAGCCCCAACAGATTGTTTGGGGGTGGTTCAGTGGACCCTGCACCAGTAGCAGTACTAGGATGTGCCACAGGAGAGACAGGGAAAGGACATTCAGAGCCTGACTGTAGAACTGGAGAGTCAGGTAATTGTAATAGTTCAGGAGTACTTGAAGGGCCAGTCTGCTCAATCACCTGTGAAACTGGAGATATTTTAGAACCTGTGTGTTCCTGATGGGAAGGCCAGTTTGTCAAAAACAGACCCATCAGGAGACAGTACACACCCAGCATTAAGTAGGGTCTCCACAATATGAGGTGGAGTATCTTTTGCAGACCTTGTAATCTGGGGAGCATTAACACTGTGATTCCCAATAGAATCTTCCCCAACTGTAGCCATTTCAGAGGGACCCCCCCCCATCAGTTTTTTTTTTTAAACAGTTAGGGCCTACCTTTTTTTTTATGTTGAGTCAGACAAATGCCATCCCGGGCAGGTTCACTGATCGAGTTCTATACATCTTGAAGAAAAGCAGTACCATCTCTGACTTCTGAGGCTGAAACCAAGGTGTGGTTATTTTCTGAGGTAAGGTGGAGCACCTGAACAATCCAAGCCATACTAGTGTGCCTATTAAATTCTGAGTTTCTCACTTGCTGGTTCATTTCTTTGGAGGTTTACTCTTCTTTGCTTTTACAGTGGAGGGTCCAGCAAGGGCATTGTCAGTTTCAGCAACCACCATTACTGGCAACACCACACCTTTGAACTGGTAGAATCATTTTCCATTGATTTCACAGGCTCGGTTACTAAAGTTACAAAACCTGATGGCTTTTGCAGAGGAACTGAATGTGCGTCCACTATAGGTGGATTCTGTCTCATAGTCAGCACTGGAGCTTTGTTGGCTACAGCAGGAAGCTGTCCATCAGATCTTGATTTGACAGCTATCATTTCAGCTGTCACACTCTGCTGAGCCTGGTGCTGTGACTACATCTAGGCCTTTTTTTTGGCATACTGTAGGGAATTAGATCAGGGTGGAGTGGAGTATGTGGCCTATTTAGATTTCAGTAAGGCTTTCAACACAGTTCCACATTGGAGACTCACAAGGAAGCTGGGCAACTTAGGAGTGGGTCCAAAGCTGGCAAACTGGGTAACAAATTTGTTAAAGGAGTAGTCCACCCAAAATTTGCAAAAACATATGTCATGCAGAGCATTTTGATTTGTACGTAAAGTCCTAGTGTGTACTTCCATTTGTCTGCTATTAGGAGTTTTTCCTAAATTAGACTGTTAGCTTTATGGTAGTTTTACAACCCCTGGGGATCTCCATCTCAAATATGTTTCTTGCCTTTCTTGTACCTACAATGCACCTTGTCTCATGTGACAGTGGTGTAGCAGAGCCCATAGATTTAGCAGAGCTGTGTAACTGTTCTTATCCAGTGAGCACAAATGGCAATTTACAGTTTAGCAGATACCTGAGAACTAGCTGAGTGGGGTTTCTGTAAGAAAACAGCTACTAAATAGCTCTAATTCGCTATTTGTGTTTTCTGTGTTTGTCAGGTCTAGCTAGCAGTAGTAAGTGTTTTCATTTTAAAATTTAATTTAATCAAACTACCCACAATAATACAAAGCACACAAATTGCCCCAGATCATTAGTGCTATAATTAGTAAAGACTAGCAGTTTTCGTACAGAAACCCCACTCACCTAGCTCTCAGGTATCTGCTAAACTGTAACAGTAGCCATTTGGGCTCACTGGATAAGAATAGTTACACAGCTCTGCTGTTGTGAACTGTGCATATACTAAATCTATGGGCTTGGCTATATCATTGTTACATGACACAAGATGCATTGTAGGAACAAGAAAGGTAATAAACTTATTTGACATGAAGATCCCCAGGGGTTGTAAAACTACCCTAAAGCTAGCAGGCTAATTTAGTAAAAACTCCTAATAGTAGACAGAAGGAATGACACACTAGGACTTTATATACAAATCAATATGCTCTGCATAACTTATGTTTTTGCAAATTCTGGGTGGACTACTCCTTCAAGGAATAAGTAACAGAGGGTGTTGGTAAGTAGAGTTTACTTCAGAGAAGGGAGGGTGACCAGTGGGGTACCTTAGAAATCAGTGGTAAGACCAATCCTCTTTAATATCTCTGTAAGTGACATTGCAAAGGAACTCAGAAGAAAGGTCTGCCTCTGTGTGGATGTCACCAAAATCTGCAATAGGGTGGACACCATGGTGGGGGGAAGGGGAGAAAATGAGCAGGAATCTGAGAAAACATGTGGAGTGGTCAAGGGTGTGGCAGCAGGGTTCAATGTGAAAAAGTGCAAAATTATGCACTTAGTGTACAGGAACCGAGAACAGAGTACAAAATGGGTGGAGAGGTAGTTACAACCACCAAACAGAAAAGAGTCTTGGGGGAGTAATCATATCTGAGGATCTAAAGATGGCCTGGCAGTGTGACAAGGAATTTGGGAGTGCTAATGGGATGATGGGGTGCATCGGGAAGGGTATCATCAGCTGAAAGAGAGAGGTGCTTGCCCATTGGCACAGCAGTTGGATTTCCACTTGAGATGCCAGCAACCCAGGTTTGGGAATGGACCTGGGTCACTGGAGTGCCAGCTGGGAGGAGAAGGTTAGAGCGTCTAATGACTGCTCACTTTCTCCCGGGGGGAGGGAGGGAGACATGGCTCATTGTGTGCCACCTCCTGGCAGAGGCCAGGATCATGAGAGTTTGGTGAGCCCTGCTGAATGCAAGGGGTGTGGTGGACATCGGCATATGCCTTGACATCTGTGGCACATCATGCCCCTGGGGAGCAAACCAGAAAACTGCTTCTCAGTCAGCCGGATGATGGCCACTGGCTTCTGCCACCATGAGTGCCCTGTGCCCCCAAAGCCACCTCAGTAGCTCCCAGGCACTGAATGGTTAGTGCACTGGTTGTCCTCCCTGGCACCTTCCCCCTCAGAGGAGAGGGACCCATCCAGTGGAGGAATACACCAGGCTACACCTGGGATGGCTGCAATATGAGGTAGGTAGAGGGGGATGGGGCGAGTGTGTCAGTGGTGTCCATGGCTGGCTGGAAGGAGAGGTGGGCCACAAAGCCTAAGGAAGAAGCATAAAACAAATGAAAGAGAGAGAAGTGATGTTGTTTATGTATAGACTGCTGGTGAGACCCCACCTAGAGTACTGTGTCCAGTTCTGGAGACCACATCTCTGGAAGATGATAGACAGAGGGGAGACCGTCCAGAGGAGTGCAACTGAAATGGTGCAGGGTCAGCATCAGAAGTACTATGAGGAGAAGCTAAAGGACATCAGTATGTACACCCTGGAAAAGAGGAGGGAGAGGGAGGATATTATAAAGACATTTAAATATCTCACTGGAGTAAATAAGGTAGAGGAATGGAGCATATGTCAGAAAAAAAGGATGCTCAAGTATAAGGGAACATGCAATGAAGTTGGAGGAGTAGATTCAAGAAATATGTGAGGAAATACAGCTTCACAGAAAGAGTGGTGAATGCCTGAAATAGTCTTCCAGCAGATGTAGTGGGGACAAAAACAGTGGTCAGGTTCAAAACTTCATGGGATAGGCATAACGAAAACTCAGTGGAAAGGAAGGGTGGGAGAAAGAGTCAGAGATCAAGTAGGATCTATGGTGACACTGTAGGTAGGGAGAAATGGAACGACTGGGTAATCCCAAGTGGTCCTTACCTGCCATCAAATTCTGTTTCTGTGTTTGCTTGGCAGGTATGGAGTCCAGCATCTTGCACAGTACTCCAAGTGGGTCACACCAATGATCTTTATAAGGGGAGGATCCCCTCCCAGCTTCTGCTGCTGATCCCCATCCCTATGAACCTGAGCATCCTGTTTACCTTCCCCACTGCCTTGCTGCACTGTGATGAGGCTTTATGATTTTATGATATTATTATCCCAAAATCTTTCTCTTCTGTAAGCTTTCTGGTAACTCCTCCATCATGTCTTGCATCCTCAGGTTCTGTTTTCTGCTTTGCATTACCTTATATTTTTTCATGCTGAAGCTCGGCTGCCAGATTGTGGACCATTTTCCAGCCTGACCACTCCTGTCTTTAGTGCCCTAATCTCATCCTCAGTATCTATAGTTGTGCAGACTTTAGTCTCATTCATGAAGAGGCAAATCTTGCCCTGTATTCCCAGCCCCCTGCTACATATTGAAACATAGTAATATATATAAACTGTTGAAAGAAAAGGACCTCTTGGTCCACCTAGTCTGTCCTAAAGTCCCTACCTACTGTGCTACTATAGACCCTAATTGATCCCCACCAACCCTGTTACTAAGGTCTTCCTGTGTCTATTCCATGCATGTTTGAAACCTCTTACCATTTCGTTACCCACCAGCTCTGCTTGGAGTGTGTTCCAGGCTTTCACCGCCCTTTCCATGAAGAAATATTTCCTTACATCGCCTCTAAGCCTCCCCTCTTCCAGCTTCATATCATGCCCCTTGTCCTTAAGCATCTCTTTATGTGCAATATGCCACCTTCCTGAACATTATTGATACCCCTGAGGTATCTGAAAGTTTCTGTCACATCTCTCCTTTCTCTACTTTACTCCAGAGAGTACATATTGAATTAAATACTCTGAAGCTTTCCTCATAGGGCTTCTGATGCAGACCATGCACCATTTTGGTTGCCTTTCTCTGTACAGCTTCCACCTGATCTATGTCCTTCCTAAGATGGGGCATCCAGAACTGAACACAGTACTCCAGGCATGGCCTCACAATTTATCTATATAAGGGTTACAATTCCTCCCTTTTTTGTTGGTGGTACCCCTCACTATGCACTCCAGCATTCTACTAGACTTCACTACTGCCTTATCACACTGCTTTGCTACCTTCAGGTCATCAGATATGATGACCCCCAGATCCCTTTCCTGTTTTGTTGTTAACACCCCCTCCCCCCAAATGATACATTGCCCATGGGTTTCTGTGCTCCATATGCATAATTTCAAATTTTTTTGGTGTTGAAGCCCAGTTGCCAAACCTTTGACAGTCTTCCAGTTTGTTTAAATCTTCCTTCATTCCCAGCCCCCGCCCCACCATCACCCCCGTGTGTCCACTCTGTTACAGATTTTTGCATCATCTGTGAACAGGCATACCTTTCCTTCCAGCCCCTATGTGATGTCACTAATACAAAACATTGAAGAGGACTGGTCCCAGTACTGACCCCTGTGGCACCCTGCTGGTTACCTTACCTTCTTCTTAGTGAACTCCATTTACCACCACCCTCAGAGTTCTGTTTGTTAGCCAACTTTGTGACCATTTTACTATGTTTGGACCTACTCCCATACTGCCTAGCTTGTTTACCAGTCTTCTCAATCAAACAATCAATCAATCAATCAATCAATCAGTCAATCAATCTTTAACAAAAACACAATTCTAGAAGATCAAAGCCCTTGAACAAATATGACAAAAATTAAAACAATAATAATAAAAGCACACAGATCCCATTAAAATTCAACAAATCTTAAAACCAGCGATATATCAAACAATTTCAGAAAGGCTAATCCAAATAATATGTCTTAAGAGTGGATATGAAGTTCTCAAATGTTGGGCACTCCCTAATTTGACAAGGTAGAGAGTTCCACAGGGCAGGAGCAATAAAGGTAAAAGAACGGGCCCCGGAGGTCTAAAGTTGGACCCTGGGAACCTCTAGCAATACCTCTTTCGTGGAGCGGAGTCGGCTGTGGGGGGTGATACGAACAAAGGAGATCTTACAAGTAGCTTGGTCCCGGTCCATGTAGGGCATTGTAGGTCAGTAACCCAGCCTTGAAGGTGATCCACCACTGTACTGGCAGCCAGTGCAGGTTGTGGGGTACAGGTGTGACATGGCAAGATCTTGATAGGCCAGTCAACAACCTGGCAGCCTCATTCTGCACTAGCTGCAAGCAGTGGATATCAACTCCCAGTAGCCCTAGGTACAGTGCGTTGCAGTAGTCAAGGCAGCTGGTCACAAAAGCGTGGACTAGAACTGGAAGGTCATTGGGCAGAACCAGGTGTTTAATCTGGGTGATATTCCTTAGATGGTAAAAGGAAGTCTTGAACACAGCTGAACAGTGTTAAATATGAATATGTTGTAAGAGACAGAACCCAGTACTGAACCTGAGTCTCCTTAACATCTAAGGATTCACTGACCTGGTGGTGCTGAGGGCTGAGGTGCGGGCTTCTTACCTTATCTACACTGGCAACCCATGTTCGGGAATGAGCATGGACTGCTGGGGGTTGGCAGGGGTCAAGAAGGTCTGAGTGTCCGATGGACTGCTTTACTTCTTCGGGGAGAGGGGCACTCACTAGTCAGTGCCTGTTCACCCCGTGGCAGAGGCTGGGGGACAGAGCACTAGGTAGAAGCTTGAGGAGGAGCTTCGGGCAGATTTCTGCAGGGAGCATATGTGGACACATGTGTACCTCCCTCTGCTGGCATCATTGCATGCCTCAGGTTCCAGGGAACTGAAAAAGTGAAAAAGATGGCACCTATTGATGTGGCTTGATGGTCACCTGTGCAATTGCTGGAACCGCCACTGCACCCGAAACTGGATCCATGTAGGATGGGAAGTTGGGGGCTCCCTGCCACCCCACTGAAGGGGGTAGCCACAGGAGTTCTAGGGTGTTGACAGGAGTTGTGGTAGAGGCAGATGGTGGCTGGATTCCTACCATGATGCGAGGACATGGAAGAAGACCAGGTTGCCAGGAGGAGGTAAAATAGTAGCAAAAAAAAAAACTTCTAAGGATTCACCATTTATTATTATTGTCTTTGTCTTGCCCTCAGTCATCTTTCCTCCCATGTTGCAATATGTTTGTAGCCCATCTCCAGTGTCATCCAGGAGAGGGCCACCACCCATGCCTTGCTAGTCCAACCAAGGTTAAGGGGCCTGGGTTCCCATAGCTGTAGCACAGAGGGTTCTTTCCCAAAAGCTAAAATAAAAATGGTTGTGAATTCACCTGGAGTACTTATTAGTGGGTCTGATTACCTGCTGTACAACCAAGTAGGATGTCGTACCAACCCACCTCCCCAACAGTTAAACATGGACTTATCAGGATTTGAACCGCTCCACATTTACTGTAGTTAAACCATTAGCATTTCACATTTCAGATAGCATGCTCACTAAAATTGGGCTGTGCAGTCAGTTCTTTTGCAAAATAGTAACATCACAATTTATTTACAAGGGGAGGGTTATGATGGGCCTAGAGGTTAGAGTAACACGCTGTAAGAGGTCTGAACCTCACTTTCAGATTCTTGACGATATTGGGAATGCAAATAATCACAAACAAGTTGCATTCGAGTAATAAACAAGTTTATTACTACAAAAGGGATAAATCACAGTTGCCCTAAGCAGTTCTTACCAATACGAACCGGGAGCCAGTGCTAAGCGTTCCCTACACCTCGAGGTTTCTCTGTAGTCTCTTGGGATCTCTTGGGTCTCCGAGGTGTAAAGCCTGTGCATAACATTATATACCTATGATAATTACTATGGTTACTAAAAGATAGAAACATTTCTAGTTACCGAGATGAGCCCTACTGGCTAAATTAGAAGTAGCTCCACGGTCCAAGATAACATTATATAATTCTGTAAAGTCATCAGTTTTAGAACAAAGAAGTTTTTATACACAGTCTTACATAACAAGGTGTAGTGGTGCACATCACCAAAGGATGACAATGTTGCCTTACATATTATAATTACTTCAAGGACAGGTGTCTTAGCATCTGACAAGTAAGAAATAAACAGAAAATACATGGTATAATATGTGTGCATTAGCAAGCAAAGTGGATTACAACAA
This sequence comes from Neoceratodus forsteri, assembly GCA_016271365.2. Taxonomy (NCBI): domain Eukaryota; kingdom Metazoa; phylum Chordata; order Ceratodontiformes; family Ceratodontidae; genus Neoceratodus; species Neoceratodus forsteri. The sequence continues at coordinate 760,874,449 of CM028138.1, read as the reverse complement.
TATGCATTTATCCTGACATCCACTCTTATACGGTAGATGCCCTTAGACCTATGTATTAGTATAACCTATGCCTAAACATCAGCTGTCTACGGTGTACCCCTAAGGGTATCAGTTAGGATCCAGGGACCTCGTGTAACAATTCCCCCCCCTTGTTGCCTCCAAGGGCAACACAGGCAAATCCAAGGAATGGACAGGAGCAGTGGTCATTTACAATCCCGATGTGCTAGCCTTGTAAAGGAACTCAAGCTGCTCATGGTGTTGGCACAGTGTACGTCGTAGGCAGCAGAGCATAATAATCAAAGTGAATATTAAAAATGCTTGTATTATAATAAAACCTTTAAAAGTGATCTCTAACCAGGTGTTAGTCAAAGCATTATTCATATCTCCATCATTGATTAGATCAAGAACAACTTCATTTTCTTTGGTTATATTATTGCTGATGTGGATGAGGTGTGTGTCCTTTCTATCTAAAAAGGATTTCAGTGTAAGTGTAAGTGGATCTATATGTACGTTAAAGTATGGTAGGTATTCTGAGAGTGTGAGTAAGTAATCGGGGTTACCATCAATAATATCTGCATCCATAAGGGGGACAGGGGTTATAATGGTATGTCCAATAACAGTTTTCTGATGGGGAACAAAACAGAAGTTGGGGTAATCAATTGGACAAGTAACAGAACCATATGTATAAGACTTATAATTAGTCATAATGCAGTACTCTCCATCAGAGTTATACTGTGAGCGTACAGTAAGTAGTCTCCATTTTTGCAACTAGACAGGGCATGTGTAGGTCATCTTCGAAATCCGTGTTGACAGGCGATGAGTTTCCTCACGATAGGACTGGTAGAGCTGATCTGGTGACAGAGTCGATTCAAAAGAGTTAGTGTCATTTTCAGTGATGTCATCATCCATAGTAAAAGTCCAATCAATGCTGTCTGGAGAGTAGCCACAAACAGGGCATATGACATCAAACACATCACATCGTCACAAGTAGATGTATTGCTTTTTCGCACAGCAGTCCATCCGTGGTGCCACCCAGGCATCCAAGAAGGAGTGGTAGACCAGTAGAGGTGGTAAATCCAGGCGTTCTCTGTAGATGTCATCATCCAAATTCCCAATGGAATGTGCCAGTGCAAGCTTGTTGAACAAAGCTGTAGTGGGATCAAAACGTGGTAAGGAGACAGTAAAAGAAACAAACACGGTATCTGTTATGGAACATTTCTTGGTAGAAAAACAAGGACCAGTGTTAGGGTGTCTGGTCACAAACCCCAAATTCCTTGCTGTGGAGAGAGGAATAGACAAAGTCTGTTGCATACACAAGGAAACACAAGTTGAAAGTTTACATTTAGGACAATACCATTTAGAGATGCGTCTATCATGTATTATGTCAGGGATTCTTCCAGTTTCTAAATCACGGAAGAGGTTGTTGATGGTAGTAAGGATGTATGAACCATATGCAGAACAAAGTATTTCCCTACCAATGTATTGTCTTTCAGCATCTCTATTGTTCTGTTGTATGAGTGCGTTAATCTTATCTTTTGAATCAGTGAATGCTTTTGCAATGTTGTGCATGTTGTATACAGTGTATCTTTCTTCCTGACTAAGGCCATCCACACCATGCAATAATGGTGGTAAAACATTATTAACCAAACCAGTGGAGAATTTTGCAGAATGACTTTTGATAGCAGCAATGTCTGCTTTGTTCCAGATGGACATAGCAGTACCAAAAAGACCTGTTACAGTACCTGTAGCACCTGTAACATCAGAACTGTCAACTTCACGTTTACTACATTTATGATTAAGAGTACCAGGAGGGGTTTTCCTCCTAAAATTACCTCTGTGTTCAGTAGAATAAACCCCAGTAAAGGGATCCTTAGTACGAATCTGAAATGCAGCTAAACTATCAAGCAATAATGTACTATAAAATGCAGATGTATTGGTATTGTGACACATACCAAATTATTTCATATTCCAGTAAGTAAGATTAAACAAAACAGGTATATGCATGAACTGTAAATTATTAATCAAAGAACCTGGAAGGGCAATGGCTGTGAGACCACTACAGGGACCAGGGTTATGTTTTGGACATTCCAAAAGCTGTTTTTCAGTGGGAGGTAAAACAGAGATACATGGCTGCAGAGGCCATGTGGTGTACAGCACAGAATCTGTGGGCAGAATCTTTGGAAAGAGAGTTACAGTAGGAAGGATCAATTAGAGCAGTAATGTTGTACAAACCAGAATGTCTTAGTGCAGTTTGTAACAAGGACAATGAACCATTTGGGGATAATTTAGCATTGGGCCAACCCTGAAAAGTTCCCTTGGAGAGTTTGGCCACAGGGAGAATTTGTCTTGTTATGTGGTTTGCCACTCAATTTGAAGGGTAGATTTGTCAGGAGCAATGACCGAGGCAGTGAGGTAAGCATCGGAACCTTCTGGACAGTAATCATAGTATCTGGTATTTTGATGGAAACTCCCTCCGTAGGGGGTGCTGGAGGATCCACTTGTCGAGAAGGAGGTCCGGTACCATGCCTTGGGTGCAAGGATCACTCCTGCAGAGGAGAGATAGGAACAAGATAGCCATCTTGTCAGTGTATCTGAAAAGGAAGATCAAAGATTAGTACATTAGTACAATTCCGCCCAGTGGGGTTAGGAAAAGTAAGTTTAAGTTCCTTTGTACAATTTCAATTGGTTTGCATGTAACCATTTGTCAGTCAATTTATTGTTGTGGAGGAGTCTAACTTGATAGACTGCTGGACTGAGCTTATTGACAATGGAGTATGGGCCTTCCCACTTATTGGAGAAGGAGTGGGTGGGATGTGCAAATCGCAGTACCATTACCTGATCTCCAACCTGCCAATCCACTTCTTGTGCATGTTTGTCAAATTGTATTTTGGACTGTTGCTGGGCTTTGCCCATGCAGTTTGCAGCATACAGGTGTGTGTGTATGAGGTCTTTTCTGAGCTTTTCCACATACTGATCCACAGACACGCAGTCTGAAGTGGGGGTGTGCAGGTCAAACAGCAAGTGTTCAGGTAATTTCATCTGTCTTCCAGTCATCACCTCAAAGGGTGTAAGCTGGGTTGTGGCTGAGGGTGTACCACTAATTGCCATAAGGAGTAAAGGCAATAGGGAATCCCAGGTTTTGGGATTGTCCTCTATGAATTTGGAAAGCATTTGCTTAATCCGTCTGTTGGCTCTTTCTACTTGACCTGAGGATTGAGGGTGATAAGGGATGTGGAACTTTTGCTGAACCCCAAGGAGTTCAAGGGACTCTTTCATCAACTCACCTGTAAAACTGGTTCCTTTGTCGGAGTCTACCTTGAGAGGCAGGCCCCACCTAGAGAAAATCTGTTCTACAGGATTTTGGCAGTTGTCTTTCTTGTGCATGTCTTAGTAGGAAAGCCTCCAACCCACTTAGAAAATAAATCAGTTACCACAAGAGCATACTTGTTGTTTCTACTGTATTGGTCAAAGGACAAATAAAATCAATTTGTATGGCATGCCAAGGGCCAGTGTGTCTTTGTGGTAAAGTTTGGCATTTCGTTTTGTAGGTATGGGGACTGTTTTGTGCACAAACAAGACAATTGTCATTGTATTGTTTAACATCTTTAGTAATACCAGGCCCAGCTGGTGGTCTTGAGACGTGGAGGGTATTTTCTGCTCCTGGTGTCCACCAGTAGGAGTATCATGTACTTGGTGCAAAAATTCAGATCTCAAATGTCTGGGGACTACCCACAATTTGGTGGTAGTGTCCTCTGGTTGGAACCAAATGAGTTTGTCATCAGGGGATAAGTGTAACTTACCTTCATGTCTGCGATATGGGTTATGTGTAGGGAGTCTTTCTTCAGTACCTTTGCCAAGGAATCTGAACACTTCCTTGAGTTCAGTGTCCAAATGCTGGGCTGCTGAGAGGTCCAGGGGAGAAAAAGACTCAGCTTTCTTTTTAAGAGCTGCAACATGTACTGCTGCACTGGCTTCTGGATGATCCATCATCCAGACGTCCCCGCCTCGGGCCCCTTCCTTAGCAAGGGTATCTGCTGTGTCATTGAATGCATGATAGGGATCATGTAGAGAGTGAGCTTTAACCTTGTACACATAAAGTTTTGTGTGTGTATTTCTGTGCCAATGCATGTAATAAGTAGATTACCAGTTCTTTTGTATTTCACTGGACTGCCATCAGAGGAGAGGAAGGATTCTTCTGCCAGAAAGGAGAAATTCTGTAAGGAGCAACAAACCCAATTAGAGTCTGTAAAGATGATGGTATCCTGAGTCCCATGTTGGATAAACTCAAGTGCACAGGCCACAGCTGCCATCTCTGCATACTGCCATGGAAGCCACACTACAGCGTTTAGATATCTTGACAGTGTTCCCATAGGGATAAACCACCAAAATACCTATCCCCATGCAATCTGTTCTCCCTGATAGTACGATGCTGAACCATCAGTGAAAATACGGCACAAAGAGGTACTCTCAAGTATCTCTGGCGTGGCAGAGAGGAAAGGACCCGGATCTGGGAGGTCAGGTGACTACAGTGTACAGTCATGGGGTTCTCCCTGAAAAAGGAGACCATGAGCTAGCAGAGATGGAACTTTGGTCTGTGGACCTGGATATTTCTATCCTGGAGGAGAAGTGACCAATGTGTCAGCCTAGTGTTGGAGACTGACCCATCCTTCACTCTATCTGAGAGCAGAAAGGTAGTTGGCGTGTGATTAGTGTTGAAAATCAGTGGTGAGTAATCAATGATATACTGGAAGTGCTTGACAGCCCAGTAGGTGGCCAGAAGGTTCCTTTCACAAAGGCCATACTTCTGTTCCACTGGGGTCAAGAGCTGTGATGCATATGCAATAGGTCTCAAGGTGCCATGCACCTTCTGGGCCAATACTGCTGACACAGCAATGTCAGAGGTGGCACACTCCAGATGGAATGGTAGTGCTGGATTGGGGTTCACCAGTGCTGGGGCGGAGGCCAAAGCCTGCTTCAGTGACATCACAGCCTGGGTATGAGCAGGGCCCCAATTCCATGGAACATCCTTTTTGAGTAGATCATACAGAGGAGCAGCTTTCTGAGCAAAATCACAAATAAAATCTCTCGAGTAGTTTACCATACCTTGAAACCTTCGAAGAGTTGTCACACTGCTGGGTAATGGCAAGTCTTGTAATCCCTGTATCTTTTTCCAAGTAAGGCTCCGGCCTTGGTCAGTTATTGTCAAACCCAGAAAGAGTACTTCTTTCTGACATAATTGTGCTTTTGCTGGGTTGCATTTCAAACCTGCTCTCTGAATGAGAGTCAGTAGTTTGTCCAAGAGATCCAGATGTTGTTCCTGTGTGGCCTTGGCCAACAACAGGTCATCTATGTACTGTAAGAGACATTGCGGGGCTGAGAAACTCTGTAGGGCGTCCATCATGTGGAGATGGAAGAGGGATGGACTGTTATGGAATCCCTGTGGCAAGCAAGTCCACGTGTACTGTCGTCCTTCGAATGTGAAGGCAAACTTATATTGACTCTTGAGAGCCAATGGTAATGACCAAAAACCATTGGAGATATCCAGGGCACTGAACCATTTCTGATCGGTGTTAAAAGTCAAAGCACATCATCTGGTCGCGAGGGCTACTACAGTTAGGGGAACAACTGAGGTGACCTGATTCAGTTTCCTGTAGTCAATAGTAAGTCTCCAGGCACCTGTGGGGTTTTCACAGGCCAAACAGGGAGAGTTAGCAGTGGAAACACGGTTCTGATTACTCCTTGCTTAAGGAGTGACTTGATCATTTCTCGGAGAGAGGGTAAGGCTTCAGTAGGAAATGGGTATTGCCTTTGTCTTTCATGTGCTGGGCCTGGCACCTCGATAATGGTATGCATTCTGCCACAATCATGCTTATTATCTGCAAATGCTTCCAAATGACGTTGCAGAATAGGTAGGAGTTTTGGAAAAAGTTCATGGTTCTTGAACAAATCTATGACATCATACTCTTTGTTTTTGATAGAGATTGTCTCCACAGCATGTGAGTCAGGAATTAAAACAGTGTGGTATTGACCCTGGATCTGTATCAGCAGCATGTTAGCTAGATCCACCACTACAGCCGTGTGGTGCAAGGAAATCAATCCCTATGATACTGAGATGAGCATGCGAGTACTATTAGTTGGAAAGCATGTGAGGCCTTCAAATGGCCCTAGCTCTGCGGTAAGAGGTAGAGAAGCGGTATGCAGGTAGCCTGGTACCATCAGCTCTACGTGACATATTAGGTCTTCCGTCCTGGTAGGCCAAGGGGCGATGTCCGGATGTTTTATCGTGTAACACAGAATACAGCTGCACCTGTATCTGTGAAGATAATTAGTTGTTAGGCCCCCGACCTCGGCCTCGGTGCTAGGGCTTCTGTTTGTTTATCCAAGACCGGCTTGTTTACAATGCAGACTGGGGCCTGTAATTGTCAATCCGTGTTGTGGAGGCATTTGTTTTTTTGAAATTTAGTTTATTTGGTTTAACAACAAAGTAAACCACAGCAAATTAAACAGTCAAGAAAATAGAAAACAAAATGATAAATGAAAATTTTAGCAACCAAAACCCTGCCCCCACCCCCCAAAAAACCCCCCCACCCAGCCCCACACCCTCAGTACCCCCAAACCCCACCCACAATCCCGTCAACCCCTACTCAAAGACAGATAAAGCAAGACATTATTCAGCATTTTGATGTCCTACACTCCCTCATGGCATCCCCCTCCCCCCTCCCTCTAAGGTCGCCATCAAAAAAATAAAGACTTAGTCTGGACAGACCAACATATCATCATATTACTTCAAAACCTGGTATCTATAAAGGCAAGATACTTTAGATATGAAAATTAACATAAAACTTAACGCACATAAAAGTGAGGCCTACTTTAAGGAATCCAGGTCCCAGAATTACGATGTTAAAATGAAACACAAGGCCTGGAGTTTGCCCATCTCTTCGAAACAGGTCATACGGCCTTTAAAACTAGCAATCAAACTCTCTGACTGAAGATGCTAAACCAGCTCAACCAGCCAATGGAATATGAGCAAGAGGCCAATTGATGGGTCCAATGTCTTAAACCAGTTTTAAACATACCATAGACACTAAAGCCATATGGTATCGATGCTCAACACATATCTTATCACGAATATTCACCCAAAATACATATCTCAGGACAGAAAAAAGCGGACAGACCCAGAAGAGGATCAAGGTTATCCTGGACCAGAAACCACAAAGGGGCAACTTTAGGACAATCCTTGAACATATGAATTAAATTACCTTCTCCTTGTAAGCACCTGAGCAACGTCAGTGAAAACGCTATTAGCTGAAAAAGTTTAAGTATAGGAGTATAGTAAGGGTTATTAATATAATATTGTGTTAACTGCAATCATCCTGGGTATGGTATCTATGCAAATCCTTCCATATACCAGACCAGTCGGAAATGTCGGTGAAGAGGTGTGCCCAAGCACTCGAACGACTTCAACAGTCTCTGGGATTTGCTTGGTTCAAAGAAAAGAATAGATCAAGAAATAGAGTGAGATTGAGGAAACAGGTTAATAATTCCAGAAGGGAAGGATAAGCAACGAGTCCTAAAATGGTACCAAATTTCCATTTGATCCAGATGCCTCAGTTGATAAACCTTGAAAACCCCTCTACTAGGTATCAAATTTCCAAATATCACCAGAAGAAAGAAAGTGATTCTGGCTGAAAAAATGCTCACTCTGGCCTCCCTGATTTGACTGAGGAGCCAATTTCGACACATAATCAGAACTGCCCAACCTGACCATTAGGATTAGAACCACCGGGTTGTCCCAGGTCCAAAAGAAATACCAGAAATGCGGAAGGACTTTAGACACTGTGCAAGTGACCAGAGCAACCATCACCATACTATCGACACCCACTGTGAGTACCGTTGGAGAATGCGTGAAGTGGCCATACCTATCTAGCTTCGCCGCCTCGGGGAAAGGCCGTTCAAACTGGAGCAGATTGGACAAGATGACTCTGGGTCTGTGAAGAGTCCATCTTCTAACTAGAGGTGAGCAGCAGTGGTACAACAAGATTGATTAGGCCATTGAAGACCACCTTTCTCCTTTAGGCTGACAGTTTAGCATAGGATGTCGTAAACCTCCTTTCCTCAGCAAATGAAATTAGAAACAATGCGTAGAGTTGCTGAAAGTAGGAGATAGGAAGCAGAGGTTAACCAAATTCTTGGGTAACAAATCCGGGGAGGGCGTTTCATTTTAATATTTATTTGACCCAAAGTGAGATAGGAAGGGCCACCATCGCTGTAAATCCTGACAGACGCCGATCCCTGACTCTATCCAAATTAACTTTTTCAAAAGAGAAAGATCAGTAGAAATGGATCCTAAGTATTTAATGGATCTAGAGTCCACCTCATCCCAAAGGAAGAAAATTCCTGGTTACTAGTGTACATTTGTGGAAAAATTTCAGATTTAGAGATGTTCAAATTATATGAAAAAAAAGCGTAAAACAGCTCGTGAGTTTCAATGTGACTTCAAAGATTCTGCAGGATATATTAATGCAAAGAATGTCATCTGCATAAGCAGAAGAACCAGTTCCGTTTTTTGTAACCTAAAATCTCTAACCTGAGGGATGATTTGAGTCTAATGAGCAATGGTTCAGATACAAATTAAATAACAGAGGGGAGAAGGGCATCCTTGCCTGGTGCCAGTATATAAAATGAAAAAGGGAGGAAAAAACCCCATTACAGTGGGTACAGCAGAGGGGCCAACTATAAAACATCTGGATTTTTTATTCAGGAAAAGCAGGTGGAAAGAGCCCATTCTCCATTACTGACCAGAAAAGACCAATCCGGCGTGGTCAAAGGCTCTTGTCAGCACGAGAGCATTCAAAGCAACGGCTATGAGACTGATTGGGCATGTTGAGAGATATGTGACAGGGTCTCAAATGATCTGCGCAGATCTACAGGGACAAACTCAACCTGCTGGGGCTGCAGCAGTCGGACCAGACCTTCTTAATTCTTTCAGCTAATATTTTATGTAAGGATTTTCATGTCATAATTTTGGAGAAATAGGTCTATAATTGGCTGAATTCGTGAGAACCTTATCAGGTTTTAGGAATTAAAACAATTATAGCCTCAGAAGCAATGTGGGATCTGCTTCAGAGCACCGATAGATACTCATATAGCTTGAGAGAATGAGTATCAGAGTCCTTGGCAAAGACCTTATAGAAGTTTGCAGGGGAGACCATCGTGGCCGGTGCTCCAACTCCAGGGCAAAGAAGCGATAGTTTTCTCTATCTCTTCTGATGAAAATAGGGGCAACAAAGTAGTTTGTTGGGCCTCTGACAAACAAGGGATGTCTATCTCCTCAAATACTGCATTAACATCCGAAATGGGACAAGATACAGGAGATTTACTGTAAGAATTCAGGAATAATACTCCTTTAAAATATACAGGTACCTCTGGGTGAAGAGACAGCAGCACCGGATGAAGAAAGCAGAGAGGGGATAATCCTAGAACTTCCAACGCCCACAAGCGCCAGAGCCAAAGTTTCCCCAGATTTTTCCCATGATCAAGATATTTAGCTTGAGTTCTTATCAAGCAGTATTCCGTTTTCTCCTTCAAAAGATCCATATATTCATTCTTTACTGATAAGAGATCTTTGAGATCTGTTAAAGAAGAAGTTGAAGAATATTTAACCTCTAACTCCCTGATTTTACTCATCAAAGATAGAGAATTTGCAAGCCACTTTTTCTTCCGAGGGAAGCCATTTTAATGAGCTCGCCCCTGAGATAACACTTCAAGGCACACCAAACCATATCCAGTCTTGGAGTAGAATTCAGATTCTCCGCCAGGAAGAGGGAAATCAGAGAACTGATATCTGAAACATTTTGAGGATCCTTCAACAGTTGAGGATTCAACTGCAAAGCAGTCCAGGGAAAATCCGGGTCTAAGGAGAGTCTGATCCAGACTATGGCATGGTCCGACAGGATGATTGGCTCAATGCCAGATGAAAAGGCTCGGGAGAAAGATACTAATTAGAACACATCTAACCTCGATTTGGTACCATGCGACTGAGAATGAAAGAAGGCCGAAAAGAGGATTAGCGAGTCTCAGGATCACATAAACCCAACAACGACCTCAGTTCCTGAAAAGCTCTCTGAGCGGAGAAGGGGCAGCTTGTCCTGAGGTTCTCTATCCAAAAGTAGATGAAAGGAACATTCCAGTCCTCCCAATATAAACTGAGGCAGGAAGGAAGTTAGACAATTTATCAGCAAGGGACATAAAAATCTGGATTCCCCACCGGACCATATAGATCCCAGAAGAACACTGCTGCCATTAAGAGTACCTTGACCAAAATAAACCTCCCTCTGGGTCTGATCTGATCGTCTCTTCGTATTTGAATAAAACGTGCTTTTAACAGAACACCACCCTTTACTAAAACAGGAATTTCCCACAAGGTAGGATTGAGAAAAAAAAAGCGAGATAACAGCTTGGTGTCATCATAGCTAAATGTGTCTCTTGCAAAAAGAATATCAATTTGCAATAACGAGCAGTGGTTAAAAATCTGCAGCCGCTCGACCCGATCCTTGAGTCGCGTAGACATTCCAAGAAGCTATTTTAATATGCTCATAACCATTTTAAATACAGTATAAAGAAACCAAACATCCAGACAAATTCGGCATAATAGGAAGAAAAAGGTGCACCAAATTGGAAAGACTGGAGAGACATTATTCTGCACAAACAACTCCAGCCTAAGTACCCACAGGAGGCCACTGCAGTCCTACCCTACGGAACAGTACCATGAACTATATTGGCAGACTAGACCCCCACCTATAATTCCCCAGCCAAACATTATTATCCCAAGATACCCCTCACCCCCAAACAACCCTAGACAAAGACTACCAGCATATTCCCCTATGTAGCAGCATTCCATACTTAGCCAGGGACCATATAAAATATGAGGATAGCATCCATCATCCCTTCCCACCTACCCTCCCAGCAGAAACCGGACTCCCGGCCAATACAAACCCGCCGATAAAAGAACTAATTTCACCCTAACTCGAAATCCACCAGTGATTAAAGATCACAAAACCCATCCACCCACCCCCAACACCGAATAAACTACCAAAACCCACAGATAACTATGTACAACAGGAGGTCTGAGCAGAAATAAACACTCGAACAAGCCAAAACCGGAAGCCCTGACCACCGACCCCAATTGCAAACCTCAATCCCCAGTATTAGTAATCGCCCCAGTAAAAACACCTCCAAAACAAGCCAGTGAAGGCATACACCAAAACCCCATATAATAACCACTAACAGCCCCACCACCAGGGTGAGGTTAGCTCGACCCCCATCTTTGGGCTCGCGATTCCACATCCAGCGGCCGGACACCTTACACCTCCTCCCCCACCACCAGTCACCAGCAATCAGAAAGGTAAATTAGTAAGGGAGGCAGGAAAAGGTACAATTAAGGAGAAAATGGACAAAAGGATCCCCCTACTATAAGAAACGCCATCCCCAGTCGACCTGGCATAGGAAGCCCACCCAGCATCAGCCCAGGAAAATAAATGAATGAGAAAGCCACCTACCCGACATCCAAACAGCCCGTGAAGATATCTTAGGCCCGAAACTCTGAATCGGTAAAGTCCCTGCATTGGGCCGCTGTTTCGAGGGACCCATATAACCAGCAGGACAGATCCAGTCCTCCATCAGGAAGTCCACCGGAAACAGCAGCCAGCAGAAAAAGGTTCCACCACAAGCAAATATGGACGGGCCCATCGAAAAGGATCCCCACGGCCTAGAAGGCAACCCCTCACCCAATCAAGCCATCGCAGACAGCCCAGGTAAGGAAGAAAACAAGAAGTGAGAGAGTAAAGGGAGTAAGCGGCGTACACTAGCCTAGAAGGAGATCTGAGAAATTCTAGCCAGCAGGCATCCCCATCCAGTTAGTGTAGCAAAAAAAAAAAGCTTCCATGACATAAAAATAATAAGAGCAAGTCACTCAAATAAATCTTAACCCCTTGAGATTACCACAATATCATAACATATAGTAGATAAAAAGTCTTTCAGCCAGCAGTCTTAAACAAATCTGGTAGTCTGGTAGCAAGCTCTTTTAAGGCCGTTTCAGGAGAGTTAAAGCTGCTTGTTGAGCCTCCCACAGTGACCTTCAAAATCGCCGGGTAGGTCATCCTAAAGGGGATGGAGGCTGCTATTAACTCTGGACAACAGGGTGATAGGCTGCCCTCTTTCCCTGGTTTCCTTGGAAGATCTTGCATGATCAGAATTCTGGACGAACCCCAAAGGACCTCCTTTAACTCACGGGATTTAGAATACACATGCTGTCTCTCAATATAACTTAAAAATTTAATGATAATAGGTCGCGGAGGAGAACCAGACGATGGCCTGGGCCTAAGAGAACGATGGGCCCGTTCCAAATGATACGAGGGACTGATAGGAGATGGGCCTACAATTTTGATCAGAAACCTCTGCAGGAAGGCCATTAAGTCCAGCCCTTCCTCCATCTCAGGTAGGCCCAAAATTAGCAGATTGTTCCGGCGATTACATCCCTCCAGATCCTCCATTTTAGCTTGTAACTTCTTGATCTGTTGTTTGAGCTCTGCAACCTCAACATCAGTCTTAGATCTCCATTATTCCGACGAGAAAACTCTGGCTTCCATATCTGATACTCTGGTGGAGACTGACGACAGATCACTTCGTAGTGACTTAAGCTCACCAGCCAATTCCTTTAGGATATCTTTCACTGGGGTCAGTTCCTGAAGAAATCTGTCTTCCGTCAGGGGAGTAGCCAGTTACAATATGTCCCCGCTCCGTTCCGACTTAGCAGCACCTTGGTTGCGCTGCTTCTTTGATGCCTTCTCAGGAGATGCAGGGGGTGTATGCTTAACAGAGGCCTGCTTCCCATCCACCTCCATCACGCTAAAATAAGCAGTCTTTCCCCAAGCAAGATCAGTTCTCTGATAGCAGGCAAGTTGTCTAAACACCTCTGATATAAATTTCATGATTTGGCGTCCAGATGACTCAAAAAACTGGCAAAAAAAGGTGGCTGGAGGGGAGAGCTCAGAGTCCAAGCTGCTGCCTAGCTAGATGCCATCACGTGACCCTTGCTGGAGGCATGTAGAGGTTGGGCCTGACTTGCATGAATGACTTCACAGTGTTGCACTAATGCAATGTAGGGAGCAGCTTCCGGGTTCAGGCTTGTGTGGGCCTGAGAGCTCATACTTCCGGTGTCTCCATGACCAGTAGTGGCATGGGTCACCGATTGTACTGCTGCAAGGGTCTGTGCGGGAACAGCATCTGCTACCGAGTGCACTTGCCCCAGGAGCTCTCTAAATTTTCAGTTTTCTTCAGCTATCTCCTTGTATGAGGGACCCGCTCTTTGTAATGGTTTCCCTCTGCCCTTGTGCCTTCTGTTTTTAGGCCAATTCCGGTTCCCACCCCACTGCTGTTGTTGTTGTTGTTGGCCCTGTTGGGGGTTTTGTTGGTTGCTAACTGGAGGGGCCGGTGGATGTTTGGGCTGCTGTTGCTGGGCCTGCCCTTCCACAGTATAGTGTGACGTGGTCCAGGAGGCAGGTTCCACGGCAGCAACCTTTTTGGAACTGGCACACAAATCATGGATGTACAGTTGATACACCCTCTTGGTTTTCCTAAGAATATCGGCAAACCTATCTGTATTTGGGTACGTGGTTGGCTCTACCTTTTCTCTTACAACTGGGATCATGTTCCTAAGGAACAAGGTCTTATATTCAATAAGCTCTACATCTGCAGCTTCTTGTGCCGAATGCTTCCCTGCTCGGTAGGCCATCCAGAGTCTCTGGTGGTAGGTCACTGGGCTTTCTTTTGCATTTTGCTTCACGGGGTATGCCAGCATCATTCCTACCACACCTGGGCTATGAACGGAGATGAGCTCAGCTGCAACTTTGTCAAAGGTAGTGTTCCCATCCTGGTGAACTACTTCGGGGAGTTTGGCCCATAAACCAGGATTAATGGTCTGGCGTAGTATTTGGACCTGATATTCTGTGGCGAGGCTAAGCATCTCGCATTTGGAGCGTACCTTTTCCAAATGGCAACTGAGATTGTCGGACGGGCTCATCCGACCGATACTGTCAGCAATTTGCTGAACAAGTATAGGCCATTGTAAAGGGATTAGTCGGTGGTCGATCAGGCAAAGGTAACACGTCTCGCGCACCATCCAATGCTGCGCGAGCTGCAGCTTCAGCTGCAGTACGAACAACACCTTCCTGAGTGCCAGCATCTTGGAAAATTTGTTGGATCTGACTTTTAATGGCTTTCATACTTCTTTCAGGAAGAGGAACATTAGCTAATGCTCTATCAATCATGGTTTCAATCTCTTGCCTGTCTTCCACACTAATAACGGCTACCGGGGGCGCCGTCAGGACCAGGCTTGGGCCTGCTCCCCCTCTATCATGGGCGCTGCCATGATGGCGTTTCCCATGATGAGCATCACGATGTCGTTGACGTGTGACCTGGGGAGTAGTGGGCGGGGACCAGCCATACTGTGGATGGCTGGGTGGGGAATCTGGGCCATAGTAGGGGTGTGACTGGGCATTGTACTGCGAGATGTCATCATCAGATAACTCCCCTTCTGATGACAAGTGAAAGGCAGGGGCTACGCCTCCCATTGCCTTAACATGGCCAGCCAAAACCTCTCACTGATTGAGCAGCTCATCCATCTTAGCTCTACATTCATCATGATTCACACTTGCAACATCCATATCAACCTGATCCTGCTTCTGCTTTTGCAAGACACGGTACGCAGCGCTCAATTTGCGATTGTCCCTATAGGCTATTTCTAAATCGTTACGCACCTGGTTGATCTCGTCCTGAAGCTCACCCATTTCATCACTCAACTATGCATTCGCAGCACTCAACAAGTCATTCATCTGCACAACTTGACTCTTATCCTGTCTCAAACTTTCACACTTTTGTTTCAGAGTACACATTTCTTGTTCACCAGCCTGTGCTGAAAGATGCGGTAGTGAATCCTTTTCATTTTGCAGGGATTGGAGTTCTGACTCCAAGTTCTGCTGTATTCGAACACATTCAGTTTCCTGTAAACCCATCTCTTGCTTAAGAGATGCGATCTGCAGATCAAGGGTATGAAACCTCGCTTCGGAGGCTTCCAAAGCAGCGTAGAGAGCGGCTACCATCAACTCTTTAGCGCAACGCTTATTGGTGGATTGTCGCATCTCTGCATACTGGGTTGAAATCCCCAGTACAGGGTTTTCGGATTGACTTGCGTCCCACGCGAAGTCAGCCATCCTCCATGGGAGGTAAGAAAGTTAGAAACATCGAGTCTCAGTTCTGCGCACATATCTGATACTGTGGCCATTGTGTGGGAGGGAACGAAAATTCAAACTGTGAAAAAGACAGCGTGTTGTGTATTGATCCACAACACGAGTACTTTATACACAGCCGGGGCTTGCAATTCAAAGCCGCTATGGAGTGGGTCGAGACGGCATCGACCACACCCAAAAAGTCAGCCAGACTTTGCAAGTATCTACAAACTGATAGAAAAATGGGAGAGGTGATACCGGAGTGCACACCTACAGTCCCCATGGGGAAGGGAAAATTTACAGCAACAAGTGAAAACTTGCAAACACCAAATATCGCCTTCAACGGTCACCAATTTGTAAGAGGTCTGAACCTCACTTTCAGATTCTTGACAATATTGGGAATGCAAATAATCACAAACAAGTTGCATTCTAGTAATAAACAAGTTTATTACTACAAAAGGGATAAATCACAGTTGCCCTAAGCAGTTCTTACCAATTCGAACCGGGAGCCAGTGCTAAGCATTCCCTACACCTCGAGGTTTTCTCTGTAGTCTCTTGGGATCTCTCGGGTCTCCGAGGTGTAAAGCCTGTGCATAACATTATATACCTGTGATAATTACTATGGTTACTAAAAGATAGAAACATTTCTAGTTACAGAGATGAGCCCTATTGGCTAAATTAGAGGTGGCGCCACGGTCCAAGATAACATTATATAATTCTGTAAAGTCGTCAGTTTTAGAACAAAGAAGTTTTTATACAGAGTCTTACATAACAAGGTGTAGTGGTGCACATCACCAAAGGATGGCAATGTTGCCTTACATATTATAATTACTTCAAGGACAGGTGTCTTGGCATCTGACAAGTAAGAAATAAACAGAAAATACATGGTATAATATGTGTGCATTAGCAAGCAAAGTGGATTACAACAATATGCATTTATCCTGACATCCACTCTTATATGGTAGACGCCCTTAGCCCTATGTATTAGTATAGCCTATGCATAAACATTAGCTGTCTACGGTGTACCCCTCAGGGTATCAATTAGGGTGCAGGGACCTCGTGTAACAACACTGTGAACGAGCTTGGTACATCCAGCAGACCAGACCTGGGTTTGATTCTCACAACCTCCACTTGCATACTGTGTGACTTTGAGCAAGTCACTTAACCGCCCAGTGCTCCCAGGTCACCCCTGAAAACAGGCACTGTGCCTAGTGGGCCTTACCCGGTTAGAAAAGACTAAAATAAATAAAAAAAAATAAACAACATTTCAATTTGCACTTTTAAAAGATTTGCACTTCCCAATAATCATTTTCCCCTTTTTAATTCAAAGCCCACATTGCAGTCCTTACAACCACCAGATCTAACTAGCTAGCTAACTGCTGCAGGTATACCCAAAACCCAAACCCACTGGTCCCAGTCCTGACCTATGCCCAAAATCTATCCTTGGATACCTTGGTGGAAAATTGCAGGCCTGAGGTTCAGCTGGTTGACAGGCATTGATGTGCTTTGCTGAATTAAATAACTCTTTTAACATTCCATTCTCTCTTTGCTCTAATCCTATCTTTTTTTCCAGCCCAAGAGGGCAAGATTGAACTATTTACAATCCCCAGGCTGTTGCAGGGCAATTCCTGCTGTTTACTCACGGTTCTCCAGAATCAGTCCTTGGATGGCACAGTTCACTGAAGTCCTGGGGGTTGGATGGAAACACATGAAGAACTGGGCGTGATGCTTGAAACAGGGGGCACAGAGGCTACAGCTTGCTCTTCCATCCTCTTGCTTGCAGATCTTGCAGCGTGTCCCTTTCAGCCTATTACAGACCCATCGCAGGGCACATTCGTAAGACCTACCAACTACAAGGGACCCAGACCTGGAAGTGGTCCCACGGCATGGCTCCCTCAGATCAGAGCATCCTAGCACTCGCGTACAAGACCCGTGATCCTCTGCAGCGGCAGACCCCACTTGATGGGGTTACCGAGTTCCCCACCTAGCCCTGGGTGTCAGCAGAAACATTCAGCACCTTCTCTTCTTCTTCTCCTTCTTTATCTTTCCTGCCACAGTGAGTAGCCAAAGCACTCTGCTTCTTTTCCTGAACCTCAGGTTCTGGGGAGCTGTTCAGGGTCTGAGAATGCAGGATTTAACATAATTGTCTCTTTTCCTTGCTGTATCTCAGGAGCAGACAACAGGTACCTGACCCTGAAAGACACCTGTCCATCCTTCTTGCAAAGTCTCGCAACTTCAACACAGCCACATTCTTGCTCTGGCTCATGCATATTCCTTGCACTCTATTTCAACAACTTTCAGTGTCTCTATTCTCACTGCACAGGTGTATAGCAATAATTCTCCAAGTAGAAGAGGCTCATTCTTCCTTTTCTTCTCTAAGCACATTTATTCTCATTCCTCAATATTTCATCTTTTCCCAGGCTGATGCAAATGTTGTCCTTTACCAGGTTCAGGACACAACCTTTGTCTTTTTCCAGGATCAAGACACAACCTTTGTCCTTTTTCTAGGTTCAGGGCTCAGTCTTTCTTCCATCCCACCGCTATGGTGCATCCTCAAATCCATTCAGATTCATGTAACCTGCAGCTTTTCCCTTTTCCATCCAAGCAGCCTTTATTTCACTGCTGTGGTGCATCTTAAACTGACGCAGATTCCATCAACCTGCAGTTTTTCTCTTTCTCATTAAAGCTGCTTCTTTGCTAAACTTTTTCTTCCTTGCTTCTCCCTTTTGCTTCTCTTAATGAGGCAGGCACTACCTGCCCTGGGGGACAGATTGCTGGCAGCCCTCAGACAGGCCTATTCCCAGCCTTGCAGCCCCATTCTCCTCCAGGTGCAAGAGCCCTTGACGTTACTGGATATTTAAGGGTCCCCAGTGCATGGTATTTGCCGATCGGAGGAATAAGGTAGTTACGCGTGCGCGTCACAGAACGGCGAGCTTCACAAATCACCAAAATCACAATATGCATACTTTAAATACAACGGACACAAAAAAAATAATATATTGAGAGGAACTATACAGAACATATAAAATATTATATATATTGAAAGGAATTTGCTCATATTATGGTGTTGATAACCCGGGGGGCATGGGGGCCGGAGCACCACCACAGGGGAGGTGAAATACAAATATACAGAACACTTTAAAATACTAAATATTGTACATATGGAAAGGAATTTGCTCATATTATGGGGCTGATAACCCGGGGGCATGGGGGGTAGAGCACCCCCATAGAACAGGTGAAATTTAAATATAAGCTTTAACTTAAAACAGCCTAATACAAAGGTTAGGACAGAAAATTAAATAGATTGTGCTATTGCGTGATAAGATGCCATTAGAGATGTTAATGTGTTCCAGTTGAGTTAACTGTCTGTTAATGGCAGCTAAGCCAGGTGATCAGACTTTGCCCTTGGTGTGGAAATTTGGGCATTTTCAGATTTTCACTCACTGTGTGGTGATGTCTGTCATTACTGTGACTATTAAGAGGTACTAATCTCCGTCCAGCAATATCTGATCTTACCACCATAAGAAACTGAACTTTTTTAGCAGCAATTGCTGGTGATGACAGCTATGTGTGCAATACAATTTGTGATTGTTTTTATTGGTGGGCAATACTATTTGTGTAATTTTCCATGGGGTTTGGGGGGTTTGCAAGCTATGTATAAAATGTGTGTGCAATATGGGGTTTTGGGTCTTTTTGTGCAATAAATATTTTCTTTTCCCATTTACTTGGATGCAATGCCTTTCTTATACTGTATGTGGGTTTCACTGAATGGATGGGGCATTATGCCTTTTTCTGGCCACTAGAGGCTTCACTGTGGCATGACGCGAGTGCCATATTTCTTGAAAAAAAATTATAGGCACATTGGGGACCCTTAAATCTCTGAAAATGCTGGGTCCCCCTCCCTCTGGAGGGGTTCTCTCTAGACTGACCCAGAATCCAAAAGTCCTTGGCTGTTTTGGAGCCTTTTGGCAGCTCCCCATTGGCTGGAACCACTGTCCTCAAGCGCAACAAATATGTATGAGGCTCCCTTGATGCCTCAATGGTGCAGAAAAAAGGTGCCTAAACATTCCCGGTATTCCCCTCCCCGAGTCCTTTCTACAAGCCCCAGAGTTCTTGCAAGAATCCTGGCTTGGTGGTTGACTGGCTGGTGTCACATGGCTGCTAAACATGGTGGCTGGGTAAACAGTTCAACACAGATTTTAGTGTCCCTTTTTGTGTTCGATTGCATGCTTGTGCAAGAAACATCTTGCCACCGTATGACTTTTTGGAGGTTTTGTGACCCTTTGATCCAATGCAGTGCTCAGTGTAGCAGGTGCAACCCTACTCCACCAATAGATGCCGAGCTGTCTATGACAGCAGTTTGGCTGCTGTGGTCTTCACTTGAAAGAAAACCACCACTAATGTGTGTATATTTAGCATTTTGACATCACCCGTTCCCTCTGTTCGAAATCCCTTCCGCTTCCTCCTTCTGCTGCTCTTTCTCCACTCCCTCTTCTGCCCTCCCCACATTTGTGTGCGGGGGTGACCAATACCCTCGGCTCATCCCCTGCCAAAAGCCACTGTATGGCTGATGGGGTTTAATCCCCATCAGCTCCAGCCCCCTCAACAAATACCCAGGTGGCACACTGGGAGCCCAGCCCAGCGTGTTCATGTGCCCCCCCAGTACACAGTATTGCTGACAGGGGTGTCCAAACCCTGTCAGCACCAGACCCCCTCCCAACAAACACCCACATGGCACACTGGGGGCCGACTCCAGCGTACCAAAAACTTCCCTCAGTTTATTTTTTTTAATTTTTGTTTACCTGTAAAAACAGAAAACAATCCCTCGTTGAGTCTGGTGCCCCTTCCTCAACCTGCTTCCACCCTCTATACATCCCACTTCCTCACACCCTCCTACACCCCATACTTGCCTCTGGAGCCCAGTGCGATGATCTCCGGTGGTCCAGGAACACATCTGCACTCTTCAAAACTGACTGCGAAGTGAAGAAATGCCGGTAAGCTGTATAATGGCATAAATGGTCTTTTTTTCAACTTTGGTACATGTCTAGGCCATTTTTTCCAATTTTGACACCAAATTTTCAGCATGGGGTTCTTGAGACCACACCTCATGAATTCATTCACTGTCATACTGTTATTCAGTCCAGAAAGGTGATTTCATGGTACTGCATGGAATCACCTTTCAGGACTGATTACCAAAATGACAGTGCCACTATTCATGAGGTGGGCTTCTAAAAGCCTATGGTACAAATTTGGTGAAAATTCCAAAAAATTACTGTGTTCCGAGCATGCGTAGCATAGTTTCCATGCACACTCGTAACTTCTCGAATTTGCAGTATTTTCACTCCAGATTTTTGACATTGCCATTTTTCACACTTCCTTATGAACAGTACAGCTGCCAGTTTTTCACACACTGGCCCAAATGTGTTTCCACACATCCGGTGCACAATGGCGCAGTCGCTGTGGAAATTCAATGTTCGGGACAGATTATGAAAACCACAGTGATACTGTTCATGAGCAGAGGTCACAAAATGTCTATGTTGAAAATTTGGTGAGAAAATGCCACTAAATGACTTTGTTACAAGCGTGCGATGCGCAGTTTGCACACAGGCTCGTAACCTTGAGAACGACCAGGGCAATAGGGTTCCTAAGACAGACAGTTAAGAAGTATGAGGCTGAAATGTAAATCAGATGCAAGAGGAGTTGCAGAGAGATACTCTGTTGGGACATGGGTGCTGAAGGGACATGGATGCAGCTAAGTGGGGGGAGGCCTGCATAAATGCCACACACCACTGCAAATACCTGCAAGTGAACGTTCAGCAGAAACAAATTGTTTTTTAATGTTGTTGTTTTGAGAACATCTCCACATTTCAATATTTAGGGGTTGTTCTGGATTCCTATTTAATGCATATCTTGCAAGAGTTACTTCAAAAATTCATTCTAAAATATCAATGCTTTATAGGCTGCATTCCTTTTTTACAGCTCAATCAAGACTGTCGGTGGTAAAATAGTGTCTTGCACCCATTGTTAATTATGCCGCTTTAGTTATGGACAGCGCTTCAGCTATGTTGTTAACTGTTACTTATGCACTATCCTATATGTAGATGTGAAGGCCTGTTGGGTGACTGGGTAGAACCCATGGTCTTGCGGCCAAACAGTTTATTTGGGCCATCCAGGGTGAGATCCATGTCTTAATGGACCTAGTACCACAGTAATGTATTTGTGTACAAGGTGGATATAACAACAAACACCCAAACAAGTCATTGATTTCCACATCATCTTACTACGTATTCCTTCCTTAGACTGAAGTGTTCAGTTGGAGGTACTTTTCCTCCTACTACAGAGCCCAATAACATGGCTGCCTAATTCAGCACTGTTAAATAATACTATAGGTTGACTATTTTCAGTATACCAGTGTGCCAGATAGGTGGTGGTGGTGATGGTGGTGGGGATTATATAAGTGGTGCCTTGACACTTGGCGGCATTTCAGAAGCCGTCGACCGCTCCACAAAGTTCAGATTCCTCCCTCACCAAGGTACGGCCCAAGTCAGCCAATCAGATCATGGGCACTTTCCTGAAGCAAGCCCCTATTGGTCCAGCTACTCGGTGCTGTATATCTGTGCCTCTGAGCACAATCTATGCTTGTTTTTTTCCTTTTTTTTGCCCCAAAATTTACTGCCACAACGTATGACTGCATGTTAGGAATTTATTATACTGTTAAAATGTTAAAACAAGTGATTACAACCCTATTAGAATGTAATTACACTGTATTGAATTGCTCTTCTCATCTCTTGGCGCCTAATTTCAAGCACCCTTTTATCTTGCTAATCTCTTATCCTTCGATGCTCTGTCTGACCCATGGGCTAGCCCATGCTCTACAGCCGGAGTTCTGCCCCTCGGTTGGACTGCGTTTCAGAAGCCACTAACTGCTCCACAAAGTTCGGATTCCTCCCTCACCAAGGTATGGCCCAAGCCAGCCAATCGGATCATGGGCGCTTTCCTGAAGCAAGCCCTGATCAGTTCAGCCACTCAGTGCTGTATATCTCTGCCTCTGAGCACAATCTATGCTCGTTTTTTCCCCCCACCCCTGCCCAGTCCCTTGCAAGTGCTTTATCATCCTATTTGTCTACAGAAAGGGCAAAGACCATGCCACAAACATCCCTCTACCAAGGCACCCCGCCCTCTTTCTTCTCCCCAGCCTGCTGTCCTGGAGTCATGGCTTACTTCACTATTGGCATTTTACTGTTGTGTAGCAGCATTCCAATTGTATTCCACCCCAACAAAGCCCTAGATTCGAGCCCTGCTCCGGAACTACTTATTCCTACCTACACTGCCCCCCTTAGTTGCACCATCCCTCACTTAGTGTGCTCCCCTCCCTTCACTTACAACCCACTCTCCTCTATTTTTAATACTCCCTTCTTGCTTGTCACTTAGAGTGCTCTCCCACCTATCCTTAAACTGCCACATTAGTCTGTCCCTCAACAGTACTAAACTGGCATCCCTGACCACTTCCAGCAGTCGATCACAACGTAAAAAAGCATCCAGATCCATTATGACATCCCTTAAGAAACTGCTGCTCCTGCTCCTACTCTGCTCGGGTAACGTAGAGCTAAACCCCAGCCCTCTGTCAACGCTCACCTCACCCCCCAAATTTGCAGCCGCTCTTGGCCTCAAAATAATGTTGGTCAATATTTTAAGTTTACCCCAAAAATTTGACTGATTACAAGCATGGGCCATACACACTGAGCCTGATCTCATCATCAATACTGAATCATGGCTCAAAAAAACTATTACAGACCAGCAAGTAACACTCCTCAGCTATAATTTGAACAGGGCAGATAGGGACATCGGTAAGGGAAGAATAGTTGTTTACTCCAAATCCAAATTTACAGTTAGTGACATCTATTGTAACTCAAAACCAAAGGAATACAAAATTGTATCTCTGAAACACCACCTTCCTTCCAAGGAAAGCATTACGGTAATCGGTGGCTACAGGCCCCCGGCTGGTGGGACCGAAATCCTTAGTGTCCTCAAATCCTTAGTCATGACTGCTAACACAGAAGCACTGATTCTTGGGGACTTCAACTGGCTTGGCTTTCCCATAAATCGCACAGCCTGAAATCCTTTTGCGATAAACTCGGTCTTGTCCAGATAGTTAGTGAACCTACTAGGATCAACACCTCTAATATTTCTAACAGTTCTCTCCTTGATGTCATACTAACCACTCATCCCCACAAAATATTGCACTCGGCGGTCTTTCACAATGATATCAGTGATCATACAGTTGTAGTCTGTATAAGATCTCAAACTAAAGTTCGCCATCAGCCCAAATTCATAACAAAGTGATCCTTTCGAAAGTTCAATGCCCTAAATTACCTGACTGACCTTAGCAAGATCAGATGGCAAGATCTGTATCTTTCTAAATCAGTTGATGAGGCTGTCTCTACCTTCAATGAAAACCTCAACACCTTGGCTAACAAGCATGCTCCCTTTATTAAGGTGCATACGCATAATATCTCCCACCCCTGGTTTACACTGGAGCTTAGGATCGTACTTACAAACTGTGATAATATGTGGGCTCAAGCCAGGCGAACTAAGAACCTAGTAGATTGGCAGGCATTTACAGCAGCTAGGAATGCCTGCGTAAAATGCATTCGTTCTCCAAAGCAAACTACTATGTTTCCATTTTGGATCAAACCAAAGGGAACTCACAGAAAATCTGGAGGACCATTAAGTCTATCGAAGGATGGCCAGCTGCCCCCTCCATTCCATCTGAGATTCACATCAATGGCACAGTTGTTGAAAGTAATCACCAAATCCTTGAACAACTTAATTCCCACTTTGTCATGGCTGGCCTAGCCTTCAACGCCTCACCGTACACATCTCGTACCAGCAACCATGCCAGCCCTATCACCGCTCCGCAATCTGCAGCCTACCCTTTCCAGCTGCTCCCCCTCAGCTTCAGAGAAGTCAAGGATTCACTCATCAGCCTAGATAACTTAAAAAGTGTTGGAGATGATGGCCTCAAACTATTTTTCCTTAAACTTGGCTACCGCTATCTTACTGCACCCATTCTTCATATATTCAACCTCTCTATTTCAACCACCGCAGTTACATTGTGGTGGAAATCTGCTCATATCATACCCTTATTTAAATCAGGGGACCTATGTGACTTAAATAACTACAGACCCATCTCAATCCTGCCTATCCTTTCAAAAGTCTTTGAAAAGTTGATTTATAAACAGCTAAATAACCACCTCAAAACCCATTCTCTCCTCAACCCAACACAATCTAGCTTTCGCCCTACACATAGCACCATCATAGCATTGGCCAAAGTCACCAACGACTGGGTCTCTGCTAAGGACTCTAAGAAAATTACAGGACCAGTATTCTTAGACCTAAGTGAAGCATTTGACACCATTGACAACAACCTAATTGTGAACAGCCTTGCCAAAATGGGCGCCACCCCATCCACTTCCCAGTGGTTTACTAGTTACCCAACAGGAAGGATGCAGAAAATCTAAGCAGGTGGTCTGTTCTCTGCCTCCTTACCAATTGCTAGGGGAGTCCCACAAGGCTCCATCTTAGGTCCTATTCTTTTCTCCCTATACATCAACAACCTTGACTCACAAATAACTAAGTCAACCTTGCATTTCTTTGCAGATGATACAGTTTTGTACACATCCGGCTCTACATTACCTGAAGTCAGGGACATACTCCAAGCCGGCTTTTACACAGCTAGAAACAAATCTTATTAATACCAAACTTCTAAATGCTAAGAAAACCAAGGCCATGATTCTCACCCCTAATATTTCCTCTGTCACCCCTCTCGACCCACCCAAAGACTTTATTGTCACCTCCCTATGTGAACCACTGGAAGTCATCTCTAAATTTAAATATCTCTGTATTTGGTTAGACAACAAGCTCTCCTTAAACGATCACCTTGATGACCTGTCCAGGAGATTAAAAGCCAGATTAGGCTTCTTCTTCCGAAACAGGTCCCTCTTCCCCTAGAGACCAGATTCAGGCTTGTTCAGGACACCTTCCCCCCTCTACTTGATTATGGGGACATAATCTACACTTCCTCAGCAATTACTAACCTAAACAAACTGGACATCCTCTATCATCGTGCCCTGCACTTCATTACAAACTACCCACATGAACCCATCACAGTGAGCTGTACACAACTGTTGGCTGGACGTCACTTACCATTAGACACACACTCCATACTGGCATCTGGACCCTAAAGCTTCCCTGAACAAACTCCTGAGTTGTCTAACATCTCTCATCCATATCTCCCATAGTCCATATTCACTCAGGAAATCAGATTTTATTCTCCTCGATGTGCCCAGGAATCGCACCTCCTTTGGTAGACAAGCTACCTCAAGTGCCCGCCCAACCATCTGGAACAAGCTGCAATCTACTCTGAAACTATCCGGTGTAGTCTCAATGAAATTCTTCTAAAGACTAGTTGCTTCCAAAATAAAAGACACCTGTAGCTGCCTCTTATCTCCTTCTCCATCATTCTCCACATCCCTCCCCCACATCCCACTGATGTCAGTCCTAGTCCACTTGCTTCTCATTTAGTACTAGACCAGTCTTTTACTTCTGTTGGCCTAAACAAATTAATCCCTGCAGCTGATCTTTGACTCCACTCTGCCTTTGTCTCCCTCCCCAAATAACCTATCCCCCCAATCTTTTTTCTCCCCAGCCCTCACCTTCTCTAATCTGCTGACTGACCTTTTATCTTTCCCTCCATCAGACATCCTGTTCCTCCCACCCACTCTATTTTTTTCTTAGCCCGACAGCGCCCCTTCCACTCCCCCGTCCCTATATTTCTCAGTCTCATTTCACTCTGGTTGTCCCCATTGTATCCATTCCAGATGTTCTTCATTGGTCTATGCTTCCTCTAACTGAACTACCACTTTTGAATTT
Organism: Neoceratodus forsteri; assembly: GCA_016271365.2. Classification (NCBI taxonomy): domain Eukaryota; kingdom Metazoa; phylum Chordata; order Ceratodontiformes; family Ceratodontidae; genus Neoceratodus; species Neoceratodus forsteri. The sequence continues at coordinate 760,848,233 of CM028138.1, read as the reverse complement.
GAGTTAAATATCATTATCTTCTGATTGTTGATCTATGTATCTTACAGACCTTGTCTGCACTTAATGCACTGTTATGTTATTAACTATATGTATTGTGTATTTGCTTGTAAATGTGCCTCAGGACCTCCTTGTGAATGAGCTTGCTCAATGGAGATTTCCTGCAATAAACTTGAACTTGAACACTCCAGTGTCTTCTCCCTAGGACTCTGCCCAAGTACATGTTCCACACACCTAGTCTACTTTACGCAGGTATGATCATTAAGGCATCCAGAGTGGGCCATATTTCCTAATGTATGCTTTGTCTGCATTTCTCAAGCCATGGGACAGTTTTTCTACACTTAGACCTTCTATATTTTACCAGACGTAGGATTTGTTTTTTGGCCATGTTTGCAATTAAATATATATGTGTCTCTTGCTGACTGCCACACCAGAGTTGCACACATTCCCAACCTCACATTTCTCTGGTGTAAAGAGGTCCTCCATGTCTAGGAAAGAGTTGAGCTTGGTGTTAATGTCAGCCCCAAACTGTTTTATCGAGGGACATTCCCATATCAGATACAAAGTAGTTATTTGAGGTGGGATAATTTATAACAATGTGCAGTAGGATTGGTGCCCACTTTACGCGATTATTCCAGAGTACCGTGCAGATTATTGGGAATCTTGAAATGCTGAATCTGTGTCTCTCCGTGTTTTGGCCTGTTTCATGTAGGGACACAGTCAAATGCCTTGCTGAAGTCCTAGTACGGTTTGTCTACTCCCTGTCCTTTGTTGCTCTCCCTAGTCGAGCAGTCAAAGAACTCTATAAAGATCATTGGGTTTGATGTCCTCTTAGTAATCCCATGCTGCCTATCATCCTGCAACCCATTTACTTCAAGAAGGTTTGCTGGTCTTTCCCTCAGCATGGCCTCAGGGGTATACCATGATAACAGTGAGTCAAATTGAGTGATTCAATTTGGGCAAGGTAAAAACAGTGAATGCCAAGTCAGTGAGGTGCCATTTATAGGGCATGTCAACTTTAGCACTTTTGTTGTGTAGGGAGTAGTTATTTTACTGACTGAAAGGGCTTTGGTTGTCAGGCCAATTCCAAGCTGACTGTATGTTGTAGTGGATACAGTCACCACCCCTTTGGTTGGCAGACCTGGGTTTAGAACTGGCTGTGTGAAGATTATTTTTTTTCATTTTTGCTGGTCTCTCACATTCTGAACACCCTCCCAACTATGTTCCCACCCACCAGCAGGTTGTCTCCTCCCCCAACATTCTTCCCCTGCTGACTTGTGTCCCCCCAGGAAGCAGCCCTCTCCCAAGTTATCCCCCATCCACAACTGTCATCCCCCAGAATGATTATATTTGTTATGAGGGACTCGGGGGGGGGGGGCACAGCCCTCCACATAAACAGTGAGCACACATCCTGCTCCAGTTACATACAGTGGCACTCGTCATTGTCTGTGCCACTCGCTGTAGTGCTCATTGCTGTTTTGACATTTGGTGATGTTGCACTCACTGTTTTTGTCGCTCTCTTTTTGAGTCACCCTTATCACACAGAACTGACCTCGGGTACCTTGCCCACTATAGACATCAGGATGGTGGGCCTATAGTTTCCTGGTTCATCCTTCCTGACATTTTTAAGCAAAGGAACCATGTAAGCAGTTCTCCAGTTTCTGGGGATCCCTCCTGTGTCCAGTGAGCAGTTGATAATATCCATCAGTGCTGTTGATAGTACCTCCACTGCTTCCTTTAGTATTCTAGGATGCAACCCAGATGGCAGCACTGATTTGTTTTCCCTCAGCTCCCTCAGTCCCTCTAGCACCCTTTCATCTGTGATATGTGTAGGGTATGTTGTCAGCTGGTCCTGAATGCTGACTCTGGGACCATTATGATAGCTCTAGGGGGCCAGTCTGGGTCCTTGTGTGAAGAGACCGTAACTACTAAACTTTTAGTGGTATGGTGCCTCCACCTGGGGACCTGGGCAAAATAACCAATAACATTTCCCCAATTTAACAATACTTTTACATTTGAAGCCTCTTTAGACAATTTTAAACAATACACAGAACCCCAAAACAGTCATGGAGACAGTAATTACCATGATGACTGCAAGTTTTTATTACTGGATAGGGCAGGACTGGCAACTTTGACTGCAAGAAAATGAGGTTAGGTTAGGCACTTATACAATACTTTTTAACTCAAAGATTATACTTGTAATACCATTAGTAACACCAAACACAACTTCTCCCAATGTTCCCATTCATTTGGTACCAGACCTGTCCCAATATCTTTGGGAGTACCCTACTATGGTGGCAGACCTGCAATGCTGTGGGTTGGTCAATGTTGGGGCCCTAGATAAAGAACTAACACAAGGCAAAGCAACTTGGAACAACAGCAACTGACTGAAACACTCTGGTGGCAAAATTGTACTTATCTGACACCATGCAGGTGAGAAAAACATCCTTGACTTTTTCCCACTCTAATGGAACCCTCTAGAGCACTTGACAGGTGGCAGTTAGGGATGGAGCTTCTCAGCTAAAGATGAACCACAACTCATTCGCTCTGGCAGGGACAGTTTAATGAAGACCCGGATATCAACTGGGGTCTCAGGCAACACACCCAATGGTGCAGTATCTTTAAACAGCAATTAGGCAAGAGTCTTTTATAAATCTAAAGATGAGGCCCTCTGAGCTAAAGACAAGCTCCAGAGCCTCAAATGTCCTATTTAGAATCTTTACCATCTGGTGGGCTTTGGCAGCTTTTGTAGCAAACAGTTTAGCTTCTGTAGCAAACAATTTGGAAAAACACAGCATGACCCAGCAGCAATTTACTTGGGCTCTTTTCAAACACTCAGTTTTTCTTTTGAGTCTTCACTCCCAGCACTGTGGTTCAGTGCTTGCAGGAGTCTCCTCCAGTCAACACAATCTGGGGCTTCAGCCCTGGGTGCAGTCTCTTCTGGTCACTTTTCTCCCTGGGGACTGAGTTTTTGTGTGGCTGTTGGAATATTTAAAGTCTTCCCAGGCTCCACTGATTGCTTCGACTGTTTCGGGCAAAAACAGTCTTACCTGTTTTTCTCTTGTTTGTTCCTTTTGCAGCAGAGCTGTCCGCCTTTGTTTTGTTCCCCAAAGCCTCTACCAGAATTAAAAGGCCAGGGAAAGTCTTTTAGCCTGACTACTCTTCTAATCAACCACACAGAGGGTGGAGGGCTTACTATGTTTCTGACCAAAAGAGCTCCCTCCTTTTTGCCCCACCCCACACTCTGGTAATGGACCCTCTTCTTCCTCCATTGGTAATTACTGAACAAATGTATTGGTTCAGTAACTCAGCATTGCTGTTGCCCCCCCCCACACACACATTCTTAACTTCATTCTTTTTTAAGCCAAACAGTGCCCTCCTTGACTTTGCATTGCTCCTAAATGTGGTTGAAGAACACCTTATCCCACAGCTTGCACCCCTTGCTATCCTAAGCTCTGTCTTTATCTTAGCATTTCTGATCCTCCTTCTGGACTCTCTAATTTCCCTTAGATCAGCTTTGCAAATGTCCTCCCTCTGAGGTCTCACACCTTAACTGTGCTGTTCCCCTTGATGGCTTTCATTTGACTCTCCAACCATACTGTTTTGTGGTCACATGACCTCAGTCATTCATGGACTACTGCATTTTGCACCTGCTCACTGTCTGTGAGTTCCAGGTCCAGCAGCACTTCCTCCATTGTACGGTCCTGAACTAACTGTGCTAGGGACACTTCCTGGAATGCTTTCAATAAGAGCTGGTTCATTGTGCTCTCTGAGAATGGAACACTTCATTCCATGTCTGTCATTTTGACCTCCCCTACTACTAGTACCTCCCCGAGTACTCCCAGAGAATGGGACACTCCATTTACTGTCTGGCATTTTGACGTTCCCTACTACTAGTACCTCCTCTGGCATGCTCATAGAATGGAACACTCCATTCCGTGTCTGGAATCTTGAAGTCCCCTAATACTAGTTGTGACACTTGGCCAGCTGGTTATGATTATTGTATGATATTGGTATTATAAATAAATGGTCAGTGTATGAAATGTCAGTCTGTGAGATTTGGCCCTTTTAAATTACAAGGTGTCAGCAGCTGAAATCACAGGATGTATTACACTGACCAGGGGATCTCTGTAACGTAATTAATTTTCTTGAGAAATTGCATGTTATGACCTTTTTATGACCTCATGCTTTTGAAGTTGAAAAGTAAATATACACTTTATTACATCAGGAAAGGACATAATTTAGTTGATTCCTGTTGGCTATCTCACACCTGGGTAATGGACTGCAGGGCTGTAAACCTCAAAGGAACTGGTTGATCAAAGACTCATAATTTGGATACTGGGTTGTTGCCGATGTTAACATTATTTAATATACCTCCTGGTAGGAAAATCATGTTTGTAATTTTATATTCGAAAAGGAGGCGCTAGATGACTCACAGAGGGGGTGTGGAGACACAGAGTTTAAACTGATACTTGTGTCTGAAATGCTAGTCATATCATTTTGGGACTCCAGAGAGACACACAGCTCTCTGATCTAACTTTAAATGCACTTCCAGAAGTAATACCTTAGATAGCAAAAAGCTAAATGTATTGTGGTAGGAGTTTTGTTTTGTAATCTTCCCTTGTTCTTTTATGTGATTGTGAGCACTTTGATATATTGCTCTGTGTTTACGTTTTTCATATTTCTATCATCTTTTAATAAAGAATATTTTTCAAGATACTGCCTGGGTGTGTTTTCCAAGTTCTTTTTGCATGTTATGTATATGTAGTTAAGTCTGACAGCTGTTTTGAAGGGCTTGATGGCGTTACTAAACCGGGAAAAGGTAAGAATATACCTAAGGTCTCTTACAGAGTTTTAAGGATTCATTTTGGATACCTGGTTAGGTGCTCTTAGGCAAAAGATATATTGCATCCCCTGAAGAGAATATTATCCAAGCCTGTACATTTTGGGTACGCTAGCATAAGGTTCACAGTTTTGAATCCCCCCAGAACTTGAGACTAAAGGTGATTCAGACCCAAAAGCAGACAGGAGGGTTACCCTGTCTGTTACCTGTTCACACTATTGTGCTCTGAGATTGGCACTGTGGGAGCAGAGGGCCTGACCTGCTGAATGTGTTTGTGATACTAGTATGTCCCCTGGAACTTTTAGAAAATCAAATGCTCCATTCCATGTCTGACACCTTGAAGTCCCCTACTACTAGTACCTCCCTGGAATTCTCAGAAATGGGATGCTCATGTGCACATGTCTGTCATTTTGAACTCCCTACTACTAGTACCTCCCACAGCACTCCCTGAAAATGGGACACTGCATTCCATTGTTGTCAGACTTAACCACATATTCCATGATATGACTAGCATTTTGAAGTTCCTACTACTAGTACCTCCCTGGCATGCTCATAGAATAGAATGCTTCATTCCATGTCTGGAATCTTGAAGTCCCTAATGCTAGTGTCTCCCTGGAACTTTTAGAAATTAAATGCTCCATTCCATGTCTGACATCTTGAAGTCCCCTACTACTAGTACCTGCCCTGGAATTCTCAGAGAATGGGATGCTCATGTGCACATGTCTGTCATTTTGAAGTCCCCTGCTACTAGCACCTCCCTGAGTGCTCTTACAGAATGGGACACTGCATTCCATGTCTGTCATCTTGAAGTCTCCTACCTCTAGTATCTCCTGCTGCCCTCAAAAGAATATCACTGCCCACCCCCGTTCTTGGCTTGGTGGTTTGTAAACTACATCAACTTTGGATTTGTTTCCCTTTACACTTGCTAATTATAATCACATGGTCTCTAAACCTCCCTTTGCCTCCTAGGCTGTTTAGCTTTACAACATTTGATATGATACACAAGAAAAGCCACTTCCAGAAGTGTGGTGCCAGTAAAAAATGCATACAAGTTGATCAAAACAAATTATGACAGTCACTATAATGTCATTCCAACAATCAACATGCCCCCTAGACTCTCATGTTTGATCCACTTGTAAACCACCAGCAATGTTCCTGAGTCCATCCCTCAATAGAAAATAGTTTAGTAAAATACTTCTTCCTGATTTGTGGATGGCATTCTAATGCCATATATTTATGTTCCAGCACAAAAAAAAAAAGACGTGTTGTCAGCATTGCCCCTTTGCTAATAAGATCCCTCAGCTTTCTTTAGAATTTTACCATTTTTAGCTAGCCACCATTTTTCAGACCATGGTTCTTGTTCTACTCTCACCTATCAGCCCAAACCAAGCTTCCTTTTTTCCTAGTCTGCACACACACACACACACACACCAATATAACAACACACTGTAGCTCCACAAAGTAAACTGCATCCTGGGTTGTTTCTTTAATTTCCTGAATACCTGAGCCCTGCTGATATCAGAGCCACTGCATTCCCAAATTGCACTGTCTATCTCACTACATGTCAACAAATAATAAAACTTATAGAAAACTGTCAACCTATAACACAAAGCAAAACACACATAAAGAGATCCTAAAAAGAAGCAATTTCCTACACAGAGCCAACAGGACTCAGAAGCACTGACAATCAGATTAGCAGGAAACAACACTAACACTAGTACCCTCTACTGACAACAACCTACCAAAACAAGGACTGTTTTCACTTTTTTTATTCCCCTTGAAGTCCTGTTGGCCTCACAAAAACAACAGTCCATGGTAGTACCATGGATCCCCCCACACTAACCCACTTCTCCTGCACTAATCCTCTACTGTGAGGGCTCATTCACCAAATGCAGACATCCCTGCACTGCATATGCAGTGCTCCAACACCCCTACTGCCTAAAATAAAATATGCAGTAGTCACATACCAGCTTCCTGTCATTCAGGCAGTGGTCAGACAAGGAGAAGAGTTGAGGGCTCACTGCCAGTCAATGACTTCAATGCAAGAATAACAGCACCTGTGAGTGGGGACAAGGGTGTGTGTGGGTGGAGGGTCAAGAATGGGTAGACAGGAGGGGCACTTTTGGCATTTAGATGCTGGGGGTGCACTGACCACCAATAAAGCTATTTGAAATATACAGCTCATCAAGGGTGGCATTCAGTCAGGGTGGGGGATACACTGTAGGGGGTGTCTACTATTAACATTCTGCCAGGAGTGGCAGTTGGATTGGGTGACACTGCCTAGGACAGTTTTCAACCCAGCAGTTGGCTGGCATAACTGGTTTGTGCACCACTGTGTGTAGAGATAAATGTATGATTTTGACAGTATTAAACATTGTTGCGACGGTGGCTGGTTACTGCTGCCAAAACCATTGTGAATTCAAGAGGGGTCCCTCATTTGCATGGGTGCAGTGATATATTCCATGCAATCATGTTTTCAGTTCAGTACCATGCATCATGGGCATTTAAATAAGCTTCCTGCCCCTTAACATCATGCTATTCGTGATCAACACAGCAATGCCACCGTTTAGTGTTGCACTAACTTTTTGAATATTGGGGCTCATAAGTCACAGCTGTGGTTGTAAGTTACTAAGAGATGGATTTTAGAAGGGTCTGACATGGGCTCAAATGCATGCTATACTTCTTTCTGTATCTACCAGATTAGGTCTGAGCAGCTCTTTTTATGTTTCTTGCACGTGCGCAAGAAACAACTTGCAGTAGAACAAAATTTCGGAGGTGTGTCAGGGATGATTCAATGCAGAGCGATCTAAAGTGGGATTGTCCCTCACAGACCAATGAGCAGGCAACCAGACTGTGACACTGGTCTGAGTTTCACAGCTGGAAACTATTCTGTAGTTGAAAGAAATTAAGTGCTTCAATGAGAGCGCTTCACTGCTTTCATTTACATAAAGCTGGCAGCAATCAACTGAACGTTTTATGTACATTATTGAAATAAGAGGTTGAGTGGTATTTATTTATTGGGAACTTGGAATTACAAACCTTTGAGCTAAGAGCTTGTTTACAAAGGATTCTCGTCAACAATTAAGGAGTTACATTTTGTTGCAACAACATAATTACAGCAGACAAATTGACACTGGGGTTGTACTACTAACATAGAGTTTACATAGGAAGGGGTAGCAAATACAGATACAGTTTACAGAAGTCTAGACATGAATGAAGCAGCTGGTAGCATTGTCAATTTCCCAGTAGGTACGTAATGTGCAGCCATCTGAGAAGTTAAGTGCAGAAAGACAAGTTGGGGTTTGGCAAGTGCAGGTAGGTGGGGAGGAGTGGGAGGGGGAGGGAGAGGTCATGAAAATGGGCTAGAGGTAGTGTGGGTATACTGGACAGAGGGCAGGTGGAGGGGGAGGAGGAGTAGGGGCAGAGGAAGTGGACAGGTGACTGGGCAGGGAGTAGTGTGAGTGAACTGGACAGAGGGCAGGTGGAGACGAAGGTACTGAGGGGTACTGGACAGAGGACAAGTGGAGGGGAGTTGGTAGGGAGGTGGGGAACGGGTGGGGGAGGTGCAACCTGGCCAGAGCAAGTGGGCAGTTGAGTAGTGGGCCAGATGCTGGGATTATGTTTAACACAGGCAGTGGACTGGAGGAGAGATGGACTTACAGAGTTCGGATTTGAAGTGCCCTAGGTGTTGAAGTTGGTGATTATGTTTGAAAGCTTGTTTTGCCAGGTGGAAGCCCTTACTGTGAAGACACACCTCCACAGGGCTGATCTCCTGAAGGGAACAGCTAAGGCATGTCTAGAGGCGCTTCTTGTGGCATGCTTACCTGGGGTAGGTCTGACTAACACTGGCAAGGAGTCAAGAGCCAGTCCCATTAGGGTCTTCTTTCCTAGTAGGCAGGTCTGAAGTTTATTCTGTCCTGGAGAGGGAGTCACTTTGTCCTTATGTAGAGCTCACAGGTGTGTGTGATGTGATCTGCATTCAGGACAAATCTGCATGATTTATTGAGGGTAAGGTGGACTTTGTGTAGCCTAGTGTCCATGGCAGCACCATAAACCACGTTTCCATAGTCTAGGACTGGCAGGATTGTGCCATTGACCTCCTGAAGCCTGGCTTCAGGGGTGAGGCAGAAGCTGAGTCTGTAGAGTGTCTCCAACTTCCTGCTTGCAGCCTTAGTGATATTACTTGAGTGTTCGACAAAAGAGAAGGACTCATCAATTGTGACCCCCAGGTGCCAGAAAAAGTGAACCTGTTCTAGGGTGGAGTCTGTATTAAGTGCTATTTTATTTATTTTTTGTCTATTCTATTTTTGGTGCTGGACACCCCTAGTCCCACAGATGGGCTTGCCAGACTCCAGTGACCTCAGCCTACACCTGGGTATGCCCCCCCCGAGTGGGACCGCTGTAGCAGAACTATCGTGGCTGGAGGGCCAGGCACTGGAGCCGGGTCATATGCGGTGGCTGGCATTTTCACTGTTCTTTTCTCCCTGGAGCTGAGGGATGTGCAATGATGCTAACGTGGAAGCATCTGTCCCCATCTCCACCCTCCTGCGGCATGGCACCCTGTCCACCGGCCTCCGCCAGCAGGAAATCGGTGCTGGCACTGAAGAACCCTCCTCCCTGGAGAAGGAGAGCATTCCTCTGGATGCTCGATCCTTCTCCTCTCCTGGCGACCCCTGGCAGTCTGTGTCTATTCTTTAACATGGGTCACTGGTGTGGTACGAGGTGTGGCGTCCAGCGCCTCAATGCTCAGCACAACCATGCTGGCAGTATTGAGTGCTATTTTAAATGGTGTAGTGGATTTCCTCTGCTGGTAACCTGTAAAGGGCATTGTCTTAGTCTTTTTACTATTGAGTACTAGGAGGCTGGTGTTAAACCATTCCTGTAGCAGGTAGAAGTTGCACTGTAGATTCCTGGTCAGCGTGTCTTGGCAGAAGCCTCAAAGTAATTGCACCATGTTATCTGCATAGAGCAGGACTTTTTCAGAGGGGCATGCAGCTAGGATGTCATTTATGAAGAGGCTAAACAGGAGGGGGGCCCAGTATGGACTTTGCGGACCCCGACCGTGACTTTCCTGGCCTCTGAGGTGGTACCATCAATCTTACCTTCTGTGAGCACTCAGACAGGTAGCTAGACAGCCACCCAACCATGTCCGAGGACAACCAATGCAGGTTAACTTGTGGAGCAGCAGTTTGTGATCCACAAGGTCAAATGCCTTGGATAGGTTGATATAGATTGCTCCAGCTAGTTGCCCCTGATCTAATGCCTCATGGACGTAGCCTGTAAATTCAGTGAGGGCCATGTTGGTACTGTGCCATTTGCAGAACCCATGTTGTTGTGGGCTGAGGAGGTTGTATTTGTGTAGATAGGCAGAGAGCTGGTCTGCAATGATTTTTTCCAGCACTTTGGAAAGAGGAGACAAGATGGAGATGGGCCTGTAATTGGACACAAGCAGACAATCCCTTCCTTTTAGAACCAGAGTGACCACGGCAGATTTTCAGGTAGATGGAAAGGCTGACATCTGAAGTGACATATTAAAAAGCTTAGTGATAGGTACGACCACTTCAGGGAGGGTGATTGAGATAAGTTTCATATCAGTCCCATCCCCCCCCATCCTTGTTTACCCAGCACTCTTGTAAGGTATTTAGCAGTCTCCTTGGTGGTCACCTGACAAAAGTAGAATTTTGGGCTGGTGCTAGGATGGGGAACGGTGTTCACAGCTCAGTGTTTTGTCCTCGTGAGCAGTTGTGTTAGGAGGTATGACTGCACTGTAGTCAGTAAATGCCTCATTGAAAATATTGGCTATGGTAACTTCTCCAACTATGACTTTGTCACTGTGGTGGAGCATGGTTGGTGGGACTGTCACAAGTCCCTACGAGGTCCTTTGATGGAAGCCCAGAATTATTTGTCATCTTTCAGGCACTGAGACTACTGATTACTGTAGTGGGAGGCCTTGGCTTGCTATATTGCCCATGTGCACCTATTTCTAGCAGCTTTGTAATTTTGGACATTCTCTACTGTCCCCGATAGCCTTGCTCAGTCCCATAGTAGATCACATTCCTGCATCAAACCAAGGGCTTGGGGGGGTGATCTAGTACATGCACCTCCCTTTTATAATTTTTTTACAAAAAGGGGCATACTTGTCTGCAGCTGAGTTAAACTGACCAAGGAAGAGCTGGAGGGCTGTGCAGGCAGAGGGACAGGTATCCAAGATGCTCCTGTCTGTGTTGGCCAGGTGTTTCTTGAAGGCAGCAATAGAGCAATTTCTGATGACTCTGTTCCTCACCAGCCTTGAGGTTAGTTTTGGCAGCTTGGAGGACAATTCAAATAGAACAGGGGAGTAGTCACTCAGTGCACCAGGGAGCACTTGGACATTGGTAATTCTCTTGGAGTGGGAGGTCAGTACCAGTCAATCAGGATACTTGCTGCCATTCTGTAGTTGGTTCTTCTGCAACTCTGGACCACCTGTGTTAGGTATAGTCCAGTAATCAGGTCCCTGTGTGAGGAACTGGAGCTGGCTAGCCAGTTTGAATTGAAGTCACCTAGCCAAAAGATGTCCTTACTGTGACATGCTTGGGTATAGAGGTTGGCAAAATCAATTACCATCATTTGCTGGTGTCCAGGAGGACTGTATACTGATATGACAATCAGCCCTATCTTCCCTTTGCCCATGAGGATTTTTACTGCCGTAAGGCATTAACACTCATTGCTGGTAGCAGGCAGTTGTACTTTATGGCACTGGAGATGGTTGTGAGTGTAGATCAGGCATCCACCCCCTCTTCTTGCTGTTTGATCAAGTCTATGTAAGTTGTACCCAGGCAGGGAGATCACTGTGTCAGCAGTATGACCCTGAATAGCACACCATATGCTGACATGCTCTGCCCCTTGATGTCATTTGTCTTCTCTCAAGACAGCCATTTCAGACAAAAACCCTGCTTAGGTGCGCCCTGTCTGGGTGCTTCGGACCAATCACACTACTGCTAATAGAGCCATTCTAGAACCAAACTGGGATGGGCTGAGATGACAATAAAGCCAATAAAGATTAAAAAGATCAATGGATTTAAGCCTCCAAAACTGAGCCACTACAGTCCAAGCAAACTTCTGCTTTGTAACAAAATGCACCCCCAGGATAATAAATGCTCATCACACTTGTACACTAATGCAGCTACTCCATAATTTTGCTGCACAGTGCACAACCCCTAGTGTGAAGTCCCAACTTGTGGATGGAGTGTGTTGTTGCAGCAACAACAACACAAAGTCCACACTCCTTTGTGTGCCACAGTGTGCACGTCTGGGAAAGATGGTCACAGCCTTACTGAAACTTTGACTAGGTTCCCAGATGAACACACACAAACAGGTCTGCAACATTCCACTGCAAAATGTTTTTGCCAGTGAGTTGACAAAACTCCAGGTCAATCTTTGTGGATGCCCTCTGTCTGAGCAGTAGGGCTGCAGGCTGACTTGTGAGTGGCTCTATATATTGCTACAAAAGTCTGACTTTGCTTTCTCACTCAGGGTGCTGCTACTCCACAGTCCAAAATGCACACTCACCCACGGGAACTCACCTTGCACAACCCAACTCGAACAATCTCTGCCAGCCAACCAGTCACATATTTTAACAAATTAAAACACAATTACTTAGAGGGCTCTGAAAATAAAAACAAATTTCATTACATGGACATCACAAACTCTGCCACTTTGTGGAACCACTCTCTTCATCAGGCGGTGATTCCTTGAAGCAGCAGAATTTGTAATTTCCATCTAAATACATTTATTTTTATTTCTGGAGCCCTCTGAGTGATCATGTTTCAATGTGTTAAAATAGATACTGCCAGTTTTAACGCCCATCCCCAGAATGACCAGCTTGTGCATTGGTATGTGTCTAAAACCAGTCACAGACATGACTGTTGCATCAGCCCCACCCTTGTTTGTTTCTTTGTCTCTTGCCTTGCCTACTCTGATTAGTTGTGTGACCAGCTTCACACACTTCCACGGAGCAGTTCTCTAAAGATCATGTGCAAAATATATTATTTTTTTACCTAAACAGTGTATATCAATGTAGTATAGGTATCCGAGTATGGTTCTGCATTTTAATTATTAAATTGCCAGCCAAATAAAATGTGTACCTCCTCCATGTATTACCTGCTGTTCCCACTGACACCCAACATTTCTCTGATTGTCCCACTGTGCAGCATCTTGACCATTATATGTTATGACATCATTAGGCAGTATTCAGGAGCAAAATGCACTGTCAGCATTTGACAAAGTACTGTTTTTGCAGTCTGTGTTGTCTGTCTAAATCTGTATATATTTCTACAAAGAATATATCCTCTGATGAAGACATCAATGACGTGGCTTTTTTTGCTACCCCTATTGTTTGTGCAATCATTCCTGCTAACTGAGTTTCACAAGCAAGATAGAATCATACAGAAAACACACCAAACACTTCAACACTAAACCAGTGTTAATTTGCAGTTGGAGTACCGACGATCATAAAAGCAAGTGACAGAAAATGTTTGCAATAAAAAAGAGACAACGAAATGGGGGGTCATTAGCACTAATAGATAGGACTGGTGCTTACTTACTAAAATTGGACCTGTAAAGACAAATCCTTTGGACGGCTAGTCCCAAACTGAAGTAGCACAGACTGCAAGTAAAACCTAAGTCCTCCCATTTGTGCCTTAAAATAAACAGGCGTGTAACATGGCAAAAGAAGCACTACTGAAATAACAATTTTCTATTCATCTAAACATAACACATGATCAAAAAACAAGGCAGCATTAATTCCCTAGTAAACTGTCACCGAGTAAAAAGTCTGCAAAGGACAAAGAAATTTCCACCCACCCTCGTGGTATTCATACCATTGCACCACATTTGTTTTTTAGCAGTGCTTCACAATGAGTAAACAAATTGTTACTTACTATGTCACATTTGCTTCATGCGCATAATGGGGACAGTAGCTTGGATGGATAGGCATTAGGAATAAAAGTGGCTGTTCAAATGTCCCAAGTAATCGTTATTTCACTACTGCTTCTTGTGCCATGTTATAAGCACAATACATCCTCGATCGCTACCAAGCCAGACACATCTGAGGTTTCAAGTAGTGCTGTGCCCAAATCTACTCAGCCATGTAATTTTTATGTTTGCTTGCACGCATGTGCAAGAAACATAGTGTCATCATCCGAGTTTTCGGAGGTGTGGCACCCTGTCTTCCAATTCGGTAAGTGTGTTTGCAGGCACGGCCACAGTTCACCAATAAATGCTGCAGCTCTCTATGACAGCAGTTGAAAATGCAGTGCTGTACAGTTCAAAGGGAGAGCTACGCTTCAGTGAGCAGCGATAAGATATCGCGTGCTCATGCACTCCTCCCACACACACGCATATTGCGTGCTCATGCCCCCCCCAAGCACACACTGTATGGCCGACGGGGGTCCCCAATCCCCCATCGGTTCTGCTGTGCTCCCTCCAACAGAGTTCCAGGTGTCATGCTGGGAGCCCACCCCAGCATGGCAACAGTCTGTATGGCCGACGGGGGTGCCCAATCCCCCATCGGCTCCACTGCCCCCCCAAGAGACTACCGGGTGCCACGCTGGGAGCCCATCCCAGCATGGCAACAGTCTGTATGGTCAACAAGGGTACCCAATCACTTATCAGCTCCACTGCCCACCCAAACAGTTTTCAGCTGCCATGCTGGGGGTCACCCCAGCGTGGCACAAGTCCGCCGCCTAAGGGAAAAAAAACACCTGAAAGAAAAAACCTTCCTCACTGACTGTCCTGACCCCGCCCCCATCCATGCCCACCTCTGCACAATCTGCCTCCCCACACCCCATCTCAACCCATACTTACCTCCGGTGTGGTGCGACGATCGCTAGTGGACCAGGAACAAGTTAGCACTCTTCCAAGCCAACCGCGAACTGAATAAATGCTGGTTAGCTGTATAATGGAATAAATAGGTTTTTTCAACTTTGATGCATATCTCAGGCATTTTGGGGAATTTTGTCACCAAATTTTAGACATGGGGTTTTTGGGACCCCACCTCGTGAATTCTGTCACTGTCATTTTGTTAATCGGGGCCAAGGTGATTTTGCGGTCACTGTGCAGAACCACCTTTGGGACAGATTTACAAAATGACAGTGTCACAGTTTATGAGGTAGGTCCCCAAAACCCTATGTTGAAAATTTGGTGAAAAATTCTAAAATGACTGTTTATTTAGCATGTGTTGCGCTGTTCCTACGCATGTCGAAGTTCGCAAATTTTCAATATGTTCACTCCAGATATTCAACATTGCCATTTTACCACACCTCTTATGAGCAGTGCAGCTATCATTTCACATCTCCCCAAAATGTGTTTCTGTGCATGTAGCATAATGGCGCAGTTGGTCTGTGAAATCAATGTTAGGGACAGATTAAGAAAATCTCAGTGATACTGTTCATGAGCAGAGGTGGTAAATTGGCTATGTTAAAAATTTGGTGAAAAAATTACCAAAATGACTGTTTTATGAGCATGCGTTGTGCTGTTCCCTACGCACACCGTGTAAGTTTTACATCTTCAATATTTTCACCCAGATTAACATTGCCATTTTACTGCATCTCCTTATGAGCAGTATAGCTGTCATTTTTCACATCTCGCTCAAAACATGTTTCCACCCATGTAGCGCACAATGTCGCAGTCGGTGTGCGAAATCAATGTTTGGGACAGATTAAGAAAATCTCAGTGATACTGTTCATGAGCAGAGGTGGTAAATTGGCTATGTTAAAAATTTGGTGAAAAAGGTCCATAAAATGACTGTGTTATGAGCGACCATTGTGCAGTTTCCACACACCCTCGTACGTTCATGGATTTCTAATATTTTCAGTCCAGATTTTCACCACTGGCACTTTCCCACACTTTCTTATGAACAGTACAGCTGTCATTTTTCACACAATGGCCGGAATGTGTTTTCGCACTTCCAGTGCAGAAATGCATGGTCGCTGTGGGAAGTCACTGTTCAGGACAGTTTAAGAAAATCACAGTGACACTGTTCATGAGCAGAGGTTCCAAAATGCCTGTGTTGACAATCTGCTGTAAAAAATCCCCAAATTAATTGCATTACGGGTGTGCGTTGCGCATTTTCTACACACGCTCGTGACTTCACCAGTTTTTTTAATATTTTCACTGCAGATTTTCACCATTGCCATTTTGCACCTCCCCATGAACAGTACGGCTGCCATTTTTCACATCCTGTTCAAAATGTGTTTTTGCACCTGTGGTGCCAAATGGCATAGTCGAGGTGCGAAATCAGCTTTCGGCTAATGAACTGATATTGTCACTGTTTGTTAGCTAGGGGTCACAAAAAAAACATGTTGAAAATTTGGAGTGAAAATGCCAACGAACGCCTGAGGCGTTAGGGTTTCCAACCAGAATGCCCCACCCTGTAGAGACTGACAGGCATCAGGGGTGTGACTTGGGATTCTCACCCATAATGCTCATACCATTCCACACCCTGCAGCCAGTGAGAGGCATCGAGGTGTGCCTTGGACTCTTCAACCCCAAATTTCACCCCATTCTCTTATACAGGACCCATCTCACCGTATTTCCTGATGGAATGGGGTGAGCATAAGGGCCAAAGACCCCAAGGCACACCGTGACACTTGTCAGTGTCTGCAGGGTAGGGTGTGGTGAAATGGCATGGCCATTATGCCTGATGACCCAAAGGCACACCCCAATGCCTGTCAGTCTCTGCTGGTTGGTGGTGGAGTTAGCTTCAGTTCAATACTTCACTGCCATTCCTATTATGCAGGTCTCTTACTCCTACACCACCAATGCCAATGCCAGCAAGCAAACAGTCAGCATTGACAAATGCTTGTTTAAAGATGATAGTTATAGTCCTCAAAATATTTTCTATACTGTAAGTGATCAGCTAATGAAAATGCAAATTAACTACAGAATACCCCAGTACGTTTCCCATAGCTTTTTCAATTTATAATGAGTGCTTTAAACACATTTATGAGTGAGTGGAAAAATAAATTAAACCAGTGTAAATAATAATAGGAAACAGTAGTTTGAATAGCCATTTTTATGTAAGGCTACACAAAACAACTACAATATTAGCAAATTGTGGAAGTAAAGAAAAGATAAAGAACTTTAAATCTTTCAACAGTCTCACTCATTTATTGCTTTAAGTCACTATCTGAACACAATTTTTGTAAGCACTTACCATGTTACAAGTGTATTAATCCACTCCAAAGTCATGTTCTACTAGGGAATTAATGCCTGGTTGGGCAGTTGGAAGTGCTCAGCCTTCGGCCTTGTGCCCTAACCCCCCCCCCCAAACCATGCAATAATCCCTAGTAGAACACCTTTGTCATGGATTAATGCTGACTTACCTCACAGTGTGTGATGTTAGGACAGGTTTATTGCCTATCACAAGAAAGATAACAAATTCTATAACCAAAGTCAATAGGACAGCAAAACAACTGCGGCCCTAAGATAATAAAACAAATATGCGTCCACACTACATATAGAGAACAACTTCTACAAATCCATACCAAACATTATGGCTGCCTGACCAAGTTTAAAACCTCTGGAACACCATATGTAGTGTTGAGGTATGTTTCTTTTATTCTCTTACAGTTATAGTTCTGTCACCTTATTTTGAAGTTAAACATTTTCATTAGTTTACATAAATACTACTATCGCCTTATTTTAAATACCTCCCATTGACTTTGGCTATGGGATTTTTATCTGCATTGTGATATGAAACAAACCTGTCCTAACTTCACACACACTGTCAGGTAAGCCTGCTCATTTATTTTAAGGCACCAACAGGAGGATTCGGGTATCACGTGTAGTCTTTGCCACTTCACTTTGGGATTAGCCATCCCATGGGTTTGATCATGGAAAATGGAATGGGTGCAAACCAGAAAAAGAAAGCCAAGGTGAAAAAGTGAACATAAGGCAACACTGAGGTTAAGTAGAAAAAATATAAGCATATGAATTCCTAGACCGATGCCCTCCGATACAAAAATGTATCATAAGCCTGATGTGAAGTGCGTTGTTTGGGCACTACTGCTGAGTTTCTTATTAAAATAGTTTCCTTGTGAAATAAAGTTTTGCATCAGATGGCATCAATCTATGAATTCCTAAGCTGTCTTTTCTTTGTGCTTCACTTGAGTGCTGCCTTATGTTTTGTTTTCCTAATTGTGGCAGTAAGTAGGGTTCAGTACTGGCTAATGGAACACTGCCGGCGGTAAAACGAAGTCTAACAAACAGACAAGAGCAGTAGTCACACAATGGCACCACAGCTCAAGGTGTCACATGGCCAGCAATGCAGGCAGTGGCAAAATAAGAATGGAGCACAAGAACAGGGGGCACAATACAAGGAAAGGCAAAATATGATTTTTATTTCAAATAGTGACACTAAACTACACAGATACAGCCCTTACAACATCTATATTATTCAATGCAAGCACCAAATGAGCAACATAAGATTTGTACATGATCTTTAAAGAAACAATGGCTGGAGAATATAAAAAACTGAAAGTAATATCAGCCTTCCCTCACGCAGAGATTCTTGAATCTGCAGCAGACTCTGAGTGGACAAGGACTCTAGGAGGTGGGACAAGCATCAGGTGCCATGCTATACAGAAAACATCTGTAACAGGAGTAACAGGATAAAATCGTTTTGTATTAGTAGAGACACTGCAGGGAATGGATTACCTTCAATAACGACACACTCTCCCTTCACTGGAAATGAAGGTTACTTGAATTATTTATCCAAATAACTGTGGGGCAGGTTAGAGTAAGGAGCTGCGAATGAGTTTGGGGCATCCAGCAGACCTGGGTTTTGATTCCTACAACTCTCACTGGCATACTAGGTGACTCTGAACAAATCTCTTAACTTCCCCAATACTTCTGGGTCACCCCTGAAATCAGGCACTTGTACCCAGTGGGTCAGAGTTATAGTTACCAAAGAAATAGAAAAAAAAAAAGATAACCTGTGAACTTCTTTTTGGCATAGTCTTCAAGCATGGAAAATGTGTTGGATGTTTACTCCACCGGCCTGGTTATAAGTAAACAATAAGACACGGCAGGGTGGGCTTTGAACTGAGATACTGTAAGTACCCATTCAGCAGCATAGTAAGGCCAGAAACCACAAGTGAAGGGATTACAGCACCTGGAAGGGTGGTTATCATAGCCTAAAGCCCAACATTGTGCATCTTCTTGCACTTTTGTTTAGGTCTCATATTATTTCCAAAGAGCATATGAGGCACATAAAATATTGAGTAATAATGCTTCTTCCATACAAGTGTAGTTCATTCATTATCCACATTTCTACATTACAGTTAGCTTTGACAAAAATCAGAATACAGTACTCATCACTTTATATTGTAAGTTCCATTCTGCATATCAGCCAGATGGTTGCCATATAAATATCTTTATTGCAATTACAAAACGGGTAACAAGGCAACTTAAAAAACGTGAAAAGAACAACAAAACTAAAAAAAACAAGCATTTATCAATTCCAAATGTTTGCTTGCTGGCATTGGCATTGGTAGTGTAGGAGTTACAGAGCTGCATAATAGGAATGGCTGTGAAGTATTGAACTGAAGCCAACCCTGCCATCACCCTGCAGAGACTGACAGGCATTGGGGTGTGCCTTTGGGTCATCAGGCATAACCGCAATACCATTTCACCACACCCTGCCCTGCAGACACTGACAAGTGTCACAGTGTGCCTTGGGGTCTTTGGCCCTTATGCTCACCCCATTCCATCAGGAAATACAGTGAGATGGGTGTTATATAGGAGAATGGGGTGAACATTGGAACCGGGAGTCCAGGGCACATGATACCTCTCTCTGGCTGCAGGGTGTGGAATGGTATGAGCATTACAGGCCAGAATCCCAAGTCACAACCTGATGCCTGTCAATCTCATACAGGGTGGGATGTTATGGTCGAAACCCTAACATCTCAGAGGTTCATTGGCATTTTCACCAAATTTTCAACATGGTTTTTGTGACCCCCACCTTGATGAACAGTGGCAATATCAGTTTATTAGACGAAAGCTGATTTTGCGAGCGACTACGCCATTTGGCACCACAGGCGTGAAAACACATTTTGAGCAGGATGTGAAAAGACCACGCTGTACTGTTCATGGGGAGGTGCAAAATGGCAATGTTGAAAATCTGAGTGAAAATATTAAAACTAAGCATTGTCAATGCCGAATGTTTGCTTGCTGGCATTGGCAGTGGTAATGTAGAAGTTACAGAGCATGTAATAGGAATGGCAGTGAAGTACTGAACTGAAGTCAACCCCACCACCACCCCTGCAGAGAGTGACAGGCATTGGGGTGCATTTGGGTCATCGGCATAACGGCTTCGCTTATTTCACCACACCCCACCCTGCAGACACTGACAAGTGTCATGGTGTTCCTTGGGGGTTTGGCCTTATCGCGCACCCCATTTCATTAGGAAATGCGGTGAGATGGGTGATGATATAGGAGAATGGGGTGAACTTTGGGGTCGAAGAGAGTCCAAGGCATACCTCGATGCCTCTCACTGGCTGCAGGTGTGGAATGGTATGAGCATTACAGGCAAGAATCCCAAGTCACACCTGATGCCTGTCATTCTCTCTACAGGGTTGGGCATTATGGTTGGAAACCCTAATACCTCAGGCATTCACTGGTATTTTCACCCAAATTTTCAACATGTTTTTTGTGACCCCACCTCATGAACAGGGGAATATCAGTTTGTTAGCCGAAGCTGCTTATGCACAGCGACTCACGGCATTTAGCACCACAGGTGCAAAACATTCGAACAGGATGTAAAAATGACAGCTGTACTGTTCATGGGAGGTGTAAAAAATGGCAATGTTGCAAATCTGCAGTACAAATATGTAAAAAATGGTGAAGTCATGGCGTACACTTAAACTGTGCAACGCACCTGTAATATAATTAGGTTGGGGATATTTTACAGCAGATTGTCAACTCAGGCATTTTGGTGCCTCCGATCATGAACAGTGTCACTGTGATTTTCTTTATCTGTGCCGAACAATGATCCCCACAGCGACCATGCATCTCAAGCGCTGAAAGTGTGAAAACACACTTCAGCCATGTTGTGAAAAATGACAGCTGTACTGTTCATAAGGAGAGTAGTGAAAAATGCCACTGGTGAAAATCTGGACTGAAAATATTACAAAGTCATGAACTTACGGTCGTGGAAACTGCGCATTGCTCACTCGTAACACAGTCATTTTATGGACTTTTGTCACCAAATTTTCAACATAGCCATTTTAAGACCTCTGCTCATGAACAGTGTAACTGTGATTTTCTTAATCTGTCCTAAACATTACTTCAAAACCAACAGCACCATTGTGCGCTACATGTGCGAAAACACATTTTGGGCGACATATGAAAAATGGCAGCTGTACTGTTCATAAGGAAGTGTAATAAAATGGCAATGTTGAAAATCTGGAGTGAAAATATTAAATTTGCAAACTTACGAGCATGCATAGGAACTGCGCAATGCACACTCGTAAAACAGTCATTATTAGGAATTTTTTCACCAAATTTTCAACATAGCCATTTTAAGACCTCTGCTCATGAACAGTGTCACTGTGATTTTCTTAATGTGTCCCATACATTGATTTTGCACATACTGCGCCATTGTGCACTACATGGGTGGGAACACATTTTGGGCAAGATGTGAAAAATGACAGCTATACTGCTCATAAGGAGGTGTGGTAAAATGGCAATGTTGAAAATCTGGAGTGAAAATATTGAAAATTCGTGAACTTACGAGTGTGCGTAGGAACTGCGCAATGCACCCCCGTAAAACAGTCATTTTTAGGAATTTTTTCACCAAATTTTCAACATAGCCATTTTAAGACCATTGCTCATGAACAGTGTCACTGTGACTTTCTTAACTTGTCCCATACATTGATTTCGCACACCGACTGTGCCATTGTGCGCTACATGGGCGGAAACACATTTTGGGTGAGATGTGAAAAATGACAGCTATACTACTCATAAGAAGGTGTGGTAAAATGGCAATGTTGGAAATCTGGAGTGAAAATATTTAAAATTCGTGAACTTATGAGCGTGCATAGAGCTGTGCAGCCATGCGCTCAGAAACATGATCATTTAAGAATTTTTTCACCAGATTTTCAACATAACCATTTTAACACCTGAGCTCATGAACAGTGTCACTGTGATTTTCTTAATTTGTCACTACATTGATCTCAAACAACGACTGTGCCATTGTGTGCTACATGGGCAGAAACACGTTTTGGGTGACATGTGAAAATGACAGCTGTACTGCTCATAAGAAGGTGTGATAAAATGACAATGTTGGAAATCTGGAATGAAAATATTGAAAATTTGCGACCTTGACGAGGTATAGCGTAGAACTGCAATGCACCCTCGTAAAACAGTCATTTTGGAATTTTTCACCAAATTTTCAACATAGCCATTTTAAGACCTCTGCTCATGAACAGTGTCACTGTGATTTTCTTAATTTGTCCAGTACATTGATTTCGTATACTGACTGTGCCATTCTCGCTACATGGGTGAAACACATTTTGGGTGAGATGTGAAAAATGACAGCTGTAATACTCATAAGAAGGTGTGATAAAATGACAATGTTGAAAATCTGGGTGAAAATATTGAAATTCATGGAACACTACGAGCCTGCGTGAGGAACTGCGCACGCACCCTCGTAAAACAGTCATTTTTGGAATTTTGGCACAAATTTTCCAACATGGGGTTTTGGGACCCCTTCTTATGAATGATGTCACTGTCATGATGGTATTCAGGCCCAAAGGTGATTTTGCAGTCACTGCGCGAAATCACCCTTCTCAGCACGAATATCCCCATGACAGTGACATAATTCATGAGAAGGGGCCCAAAAACCCCATGTTGAAAATTTGGTGCAAAAATTCCCAAAAATGCCTGAGATATGCAATAAAGTTGAAACCCCCCTATGTAACCCATTATACAGCTTACTGGCATTTCCTCAGTTCGCGGTCGGCTTTGAAGAGTGCAGACGTGTTCCCGGTCCACCGAAGATCGTCGTGCTGGAGTCCGGAGGTAAGTATGGGGTGGGGGAGGTGGGGAGGCTGGGTGCACAGTGGGTGGGTGCGGTTGGGGAGGGGTTGGGAGATGCGTCAAGGGACAGTTTTTATTTTACAGGTCTTAAAATAAAAAAAAGACGTCGTGGGACGTTTGCCACTCTGGGGTGGGCTCCCAGCGTGGCACAAAGACTTGGGGGGCATTCAGCTGATGGGGGATTGGGCACCCCCATCGGCAAAATAAAAACCAAAAACACGGCACCGTTTGCCACGCTGGGGTGGGCTCCCAGCATGGCACAAGGACTTGGGGGGGCGTTCAGCCAACAGGGAATTGGGCACCCCTGTCAGCAAAATAAAAGCAAAAATCGCAGCACCGCTTGCCACGCTGGGGTGGGCTCCCAGCATGGCACAACGACTTGGGGCGGCGTTTCAGCCAACGGGGATTGGGCACCCCGTCAGCAAAATAAAAAAAATCGCGGCACCATTTGCCACGCTGGGGTGAGCTCCAAGCGTAGCATACAGAACACAGGGGGCATTCAGCCGATGAAGATTGGGCACCTAACCGGCTATTCAGTACGGGCGCCGCGCTGTTCGTGCATGGAGAGCTGCGCGTGAGCAGCCGACATCTTATCGGTGCTCACTTGCCGTAGATCCCCCTTTCAGCTGTATGCCACTGCATTTTGGAGCGTGTCATAGACAGCTCCAAAATGCATTGGCTTACAGGGGCCATGCCTGCCAGCCCACTGACTGAATTGGAGGAGGAGGTGACACACCTCTGAAATCTCCGATCAAGGCACTATGTTTCTTGCACATGCGTGCAAGCAAACATAAAAACTGCTGAAGTCACGAAAGTATGTAGAAACTGGGCAACGCACAGCCATAATGCAATTTGTTTGGGGATGTTTTACAGCAGATTGTCAACACAGGCATTTTGGAACCCTTTGCTCATGAACAGTGTTACTGTGATTTTCTTAATCTTTCCGAACAGTGATTTCACAGCAACCACACATTTCTGGGCTGGAGTGTGAAAACACATTTCGCCATGGTGTGAAAAATGACAGCTGTACTGTTCATAAGGAAGTGCGTAAAAATGCCAGTGGTGAAAATCTGGACTGAAAATATTAGAAATCCATGAATGTATGAGGGTGTGTGGAAACTGCACAATGGTCGCTCATAACACAGTCATTTTATGGACTTTTTTCACCAAATGTTTAACATAGCCATTGTAATACCTCTGCTCATGACCAGTGTCACTTTTCTTAATCAGTTTTCTTAATCTGTCCTGAACATTGATTTTGCACACCGACTGTGCCATTGTGCGCTACATGCGTGGAAACACGTTTTGGGTGAGATGTGAAAAATGACAGCTGTACTGCTCATAAGGAGGTGTGGTAAAATGGCAATGTTGAAAATCTGAAGTGAAAATAGTGAACATTCACCAACGTACAAGTGTGCATAGGAACAGCGCAACGCAGGCTCGTAAAACAGACATTTTGGGGACTTTTTCACCAAATTTTTAACCTAGTCATTTTAATACTTCTGCTCATGAACAGTGTCACTGTGATTTTCTTAATGTGTCCCAAACATTGATATTGCACACCGACTGCGCCATTGTGCGCTACATGTGCGGAAACAAATTTTGAGTGAAATGTGAAATATGACAGCTGTACTGTTCATAAGGAGGTGTGGTAAAATGGCAATGTTGAAAATCTAGAGTGAAAATATTGAAATGCCCAAACTTACGAGCGTGCATGTAGGAACAGCGCAATGCATGCTCATAATACAGTCATTTTATGGAGTATCGTCACCAAATTTTCAACATAGGCATTTTAGGACCTCTGCTCATGAACAGTGCCACTGTCAGTTTCTTAATCTGTACGGAACACTGATTTCTCACACCAACCGCTGCTATTCCGCGCAAAGAGTGAAAACACATTTCATCCAGGGTCTTAAAAATTACAGCTGTACTGTTCACAAGGAGGTCTGAAAAATGCTAATATTGAAAATCTGAGGTGAAAATATTACCAAATTCACTTTTATGAGCGTACATAGCAACTCTGCAATGCACAATCCGTAAAACAGTAATTTTTGATTTTTCCCCACCAAATTTGCAACATAGGCTTTTGAGAGCCCACTTCATGAACACTGGCACTGTCATTTCATTAATTGGTCCTGAAAGATGATTCCATCGCTGTGACCGCAAAATCACCTTTGAGGCCATTAACGCCATGGCAGTGAAAGAATTCATGAGGAGGGTCCCAAAACCCCATGTTGAAAAATTTGGTGGCAAAATTCCAAACAATGCCTGGAGATATGCATTAAAGTTGAAAAACCCTATTTATTACATTATACAGCTTACCGCATTTCCTCAGTTTGCGGTCAGATTTGAAGAGTGCAGATGTGCTCCTGGTCCACTGAAGATCATTGCACTGAACTCTGGAAGTAAGTATGGGGTGAGGGAGGATGTGGGGAGGCAGGGTGCACAGTGGGTGGGTGCAGGGTGAGGGTGGGGGCCGGAGACCGCCCGAGGGACAGTTTCCTTAGACTTGCTGGGACTGTTTTTATTTACAGGGGCATGTGGCATGCTGGGTGGGCTCCCAGTGTGCCACTGGAGTCTAGCTTTGGGGAGCAGCTGTAGCTGATGGGGATTGGGCACTCCCATCAGCAAACAACAAAGGGGATTCCTTTCTGCCGACAGGGATTGGGCACCTCATCGGCAGACAATAAAATGGGGGTTGCATTGTGCTGATCGGGATAGGGCCCCCATTGGCAAATAAACATGGTGGAGGTAATATTGTTTGTGAACATGGCGCAAGCTGCCTCCATATTCTAAACATTGTCGAGTTCCTACATCCGCCCCTGCAATGATCGCACCCTCATTGCAGCCGAATAACTGGCGCTGCAATGACGAGGCGGACCCTGATTGCAGCAGCTAAATTGTCACAAGCCGGTGGCAGCATTCCAAACTACTGTCACCGGCTGTGTCTCCCATTATTGGTGGACATCACACATGCCCCAAAATACCATGCCATTATTGGCCTCAACAGTGCCACACCTCCAGAACCTGCTTTGGCACCAAACTGTCGCAATATGTTTCTTGTGCAGCGCACAAGCAAACATAGAAAGGGTTTGGATTTAAAAGTTAAATAGTTTTCCACTGATAGCTTTCCACTGATAGCATTTAAAATCAGTGGTTAAAGGGGACAAAACCTTTTACAGGTACATAAGTGAAAAAGAAGGACAAAGGAGGGATAGTGAGACTGAAGGGGAGGATGGGAGCGCATGGAGGATGACAACAGTAAAGCTGACATATTGAACAGGTATTTCTGCTCAGTCTTTACTAAGGAAGAGGGGGAATGGGTCTGAAGGAGTACAAGGGTGAGAATGGTGCAGAAATGGACACAAGTCCCTTTACACGAGAAAGGATCCTGAAGGAACTGGAAGTAATAAGAGCTGATAAAGCAATGGGGCCAGATGGGGTGCACCCAGGGTCCTTAAAGAACTAAGAGAGGTGGTGGCTGAACCTCTGGCTATCCTGTTCAGCCAGTCACTGGAAACAGGGGAGGTACCCAAAGACTGGAGGACAGCAGATGTAGTCCCCTTATACAAAAGTGGGAACAAAGAGGAAGCAGGGAACTACAGACCAGTCAGCCTCACCTCGGTAGTGGGAAAGATCATGGAAGCACTACTGAAGGAGAGATTGGTGGAACATCTGGTTGTCAATGGACTACAGGACCCAAGGCAGCATGGCTTCACCAGGAAGTCATGTCAGACCAACCTCATTGAATTTTTGACTGGGTGACTAGGGAGGTGGATCGGGAGGGCAGTGGACATGGCCTATCTGGACTTCAGCAAGGCCTTGACACTGTGCCACATAGAAGACTATTACACAAACTGGGGAATATGGGTGTGGGCAGGACAGTAGTGTGGTGGGTAGGTAACTGGCTGGGTGGCAGGACACAGAGGGTGGTGGTAAATGGCTGTCACTCCACAGAGGGAAGAGTGACCAGTGGGGTACCCTGAGGTTCAGTGCTGGGACCGGTCCTATTCAACATCTTCATCAGTGACATTGCACAGGATATAGAAGGCAGAATTTCACTGTTCGCTGATGACACAAAGCTCTGTAACAGAGTAGACACACCAGAGGGTGTAGACAGAATGAGAAGGACCTGCAGAAACTTGAAGAATGGTCAAGGGTTTGGCAGTTGAAATTCAATGCAAAGAAGTGCAAGATAATGCATATGGGCACAAAACCCTGACACAATATATCAGTTGGGGGTGAGGATATAGCATGCACCAAGCAGGAAAGGGATCTTGGGGTTGTCATCTCTGATGACCTCAAGGTAGGGAAACAGTGTGACAAGGCATCAGGTAAAGCAAATTGGATGCTGGGATGTACAGGCAGGGGCATCACCAGCAGGAAAAGGAGGTCATAATTCCGCTATACAAGACACTAGTGAGGCCCCACCTGGAGTACAGTGTACAGTTCTGGAGACCATACCTACGTAAGGACATAGACAGGGTAGAGAAGGTTCAGAGGGAGGGCAACAAAGATGGTGCATGGGTTGCATCACAAGTCCTATGAAGACAGGTTGAAGGAACTGAACATGTACTCCCTGGAGGAGAGGAGGGAGAGGGATATGAAGAGAACATACAAGTATCTTACAGGGAGGAACAGGGTGCAGGAAAACACTATTTTAAGCGAAAAGATGTTTCAGGACTAGAGGGCATGGGATGAAGTTGGAGGGAGGACGAGTCAGAGGAAACATGAGAAAGAATTTCTTCACAGAACGGGTGGTGGACAAGTGGAACACCCTGCCAGAGGAAGTGGTGGGGCTGAAACAATCACGAGATTTAAGAATGCATGGATAGACATAAAGGAATTCTAGAGGTCAGGGTAGGGAAATAGACTTCTAGGAAAACAAACTGAACTTACAAGCTCAAATGGGCAGACTAGGTGGGCCATAGGCCCTTATCTGCCAACACTGTGTATGTATCTATGTAGCTGTCACTAAGGGGGGCAGTGATTTATTTGTTTCCTGCAACTGTCTTTTAGGTAGAGGTGGGCAAAGTGGTCACAATGTGCTCTGCAAAGCAAATCACTGAGTAATGCAGAATCCACAGACTAATTTTTAATGCGAAGCAAAGTACTTCATGTCATAATGAGGAATGCGGAGTTCATTGATAACAGTGACTTCACGTTACTCCACCTTCCCCCAACCACTTCTGCACCAATTTTAATGCAAAGTACATAGAAATCAATGCACTTGGCATCACTTCACTTTGTTATTGAGTTCCAAGGCAAATTTTGCAGTGATTCATGGGATTGCAAGTCACATGGGCTCTAGATTGTTCTGCACAGCCTCAGTTCTGTGTAGTGGAAGATGGAGACAGTTTCCTCTCAGAGACCTGTGATTCAAATCCTCTAAAAGCTGTTAAAAAAGCCTTTTTGAGACATTTTGTTTTGCTCAAAATTTAGTACATTGATTGTAGGAAACCCTCCTGTGCTCATATCATTGAGTGCATATTGTTTGTGTGTGAATTTTGAATGTTAATTTAGAACAGTCAGTCTGTGTACTGTGAAGTTTGCTTTGGGGGAGGGGCGTATCTGTGGTGGAGGTAAGTCTGGGAGAAAAAGGCAGTCTTTCTGTTTTGGTTATATTTTTCTTGTATAATTGTTAATGTACACACAGTAATATTTTTAGTAATTCTTGACATTTTTTTTGCTGATTGTTGTGTTGCAGCAGTGCATAATTTCAGTTTGTTTAAAAGATTTGGTTATATTACTGAAGTTTTAATTTGCTATGCATTACTTGGGTGTGTGTGAGATGCATGCCATCAAATCAGACACATTTTTAATATACAGAGTAATTGCAGCAGTGTGAACCTGCTATCCACTGCAGCTACGTGATTGTGTACTGCTTTTGGTATCTTGGTTTTAGACTGTTACTGCACTGCTTTCCACCCCCAACCCCCAACCAGCAAAAGGTATTCTTTCCAGATTAGATTGTGACTTGTGAGTACTGGTTAATGTGGTCTTGTGATTTTGCGTCTGCATCTCTTCTTGATTGCGCTGTGCAATATTAAACTGTCTCTGCTTTTCCATCTGTTTAGTGCTCAGTCTCCATCTGCAAGCCACAGTTGTTGTTTTTCTTGGCTTTGCATCCACTGGCCAAGGCTAAAAGTTCAGAAATCTAAATTTGTTTAGAATTTTATTGGTGATCCCCCAAAATGCCTGCAAAGAGACATGCAAGCAAAGTTGTTTCTGGCAATGGCATGCTGTATCCAATGCTGTATCTGTAATCCAGCTCTGTAACACAATATGTCATCTATCAACTTGTACTGTTCTGTTACTTGTATGTTATTTTCACTCGGTCGCCCCTGAAAAGGGATCTCCGGCCCAGTGGGCCTACCCGGTCAACAAAATTCAATAAATAAATAAATAAGATTGTCCATGGGCGTGGTAGGATACAGAAGTGCATAACTGATGTCAGTAAAGGGATTTCTCCATCAATGTTTTTTACAGCACAATCTGTAGCTTCTCTCATAGTTGAAGGAGATTATGTTGTCCCAGCTGGTAGTGGTAGCGCGGTTTCTGCTGGCATGAGTATTGCTGCCTCAAGTTCCACTTCTAACCAGTTAACTATTTCAAAAATATTGTTATGCCTAAAGCTGTGACTGACGAAGTAGATGATGTCATACTTCCCATTAACATCCCCATGGCAGTTGAACATGATTCTGATCCTGGCAATAATAACTTGCAATGTTGCAGCACTGTACTGTCACGGTACAATGGCAAACAGAACACAATCAACAGTACACCAACAACAGCGCCCGGTATCGACGGCATATTGCAGCACTGCACTGTCACGTACCATGGCACAGCAGTACACAATCAGCAGTACACTGACCATGACATGCCCTGTATCGGCGGCACAACGAAGCGCCTGTCACATTACCATGGCACAGCAGTACACAATCAACAGTACACAGCCATGCCCAGTATCAGCAGCATATTACGCAATGTACAACACAGTACAATGGCACAGCAGTACACAATCAGCAGTACCAACCAAGACATGTCGGTATCAACAGCATGTTGCAGCACTGTACTGTCACAATACCGGGCACAGCAGTACACATTCAGCAATACATTGAACAGACATGCCCTGATATCGGTGGCATATTGCGCTGCCCGTCACTGTACCACCCAGCACTGCGTACACAATCAGCAGGACACTGACCACGACATGCCCAGTATCAACAGCATATTGCAACTGACTGTCACATACCATGGCACAGCAGTATTCAATCAGCGATCGACCATGACGGCCTCGTATCGGCGGCATACTGCAGCACTGCACCATCACGGTACCATGGCACAGTATACAATCAGCAGTTCACCGACCATTACATGTCCTGGTATCGGCGGCATATTGCAGCCTACTGTCAGGCACCATGGTATAGCGGTACTCAAACAGCCTTTTACGACCATGACAATCCCGGTATTTTCAGCAAATTGCGGCACCTTACTGTCGCGGTACCTTGCCACGGCAATGCGCATTCAGAACACCGCATGACAGCCCGGTATCAGCGGCATATTGCGGCACCTTACTCACAGTACTATGCCACGGCAAACAACAGCACACTGACCATGACATGCCCGGTATCGGCGGCATATTACGCACCTTACTGTCACAGTACCGTGACACGGTAATGACACAATCAGCGCCGACCATGACGTACCTCGGTATCGGCGGCATACTGCAGCACTGCACCATCACAGTACCATGGCACAACAGTATGCCACTATCAGCAGTTCACCGACCATGACATATACCAGTATCGCAGCATATTGCAGCCCCTTACTGTCACAGTACCATGGTATGGCAGTACTCAATCAGCAGCACCGACCACTGACCAAGCGGTATTGGCAGCAAATTGCAGCACCTTACTGTCACGGTACCTTGGCACAGCAGTATGCATTCAGCAGTACACCGACCATGACATGCCCAGCCAGCATACTGCAGCACCTTTCTGTGAGTGTACATTGGCACAGCCATACACAATCAGTAAAAACCGATAAAACGACATAGCCCCAGTAATGGCAGCATATTGCAGCACCTTACTGACACAGTACCATGGCACAGCAGTACACAATCAGCAGTACACCGACCACGACGCCGGTATCAGCAGCATATTGCAGCACCTTACTGTCACAGTACTATACCACAGCAATAAACAATCAGCAACACACAGACAATGGCATGCCCACAGTATCGGCAGCATATTGCAGCACCTTACTGTCACAGTACCGTGCCACAGTAATACACAATCAGCACATCGACCAGCACGCCTCCGGTATCGGCAGCATGCTGCGGCACTGCACCATCACAAGACCATGGCACAACAGTATACAATCAGCGGTACACCACGAATGACATGTCCTGGTATCGCCAGCATATTGCAGCACCTTACTGTCACAGTACCGTGGTACAATGATAATCAATCAACAGCACGACGAACGCGACAACCCGGTGTTGGCAGCAAATTGCAGCATCTTACTGTCACGGTACCTTGGCACAGCAGTTCGCATTCAACAGTACCGACCATGACATGTCCGGTAGCCGGACGCATACTGCAGCACCTTTCTGTGAGTGTACATTGGCACAGCCATACAGAATCAGCAGTACACCGACCATGACATGCCCCAGTAATGGCGGCATGTTGCAGCACCTTACCATCTGATACCATGGCACAGCAGTACACAATCGGCAGCACACCGATCGCGACATGCCCCAGTATCAGCAGCACATTACGGCACCTTACTGTCCAGCACCATGGCGCAGCAATACACAATCAGCAGCACACCGACCATGACATGCCTCCGTTATCGGCAGCATGTTGCAGCACCTTACTGTCAATGTACCATGGCACAGCAGCAGCACAATCCACAGCACACAAACAATGACATGCCCCGGTATTGGCGCATGTTGCTGTGCGTTACTGTCACAGTACCATGGCACGGCAGCACACAATCAGCAGTTCACCGACCATGACATGCCCTGTAACGGCAGCATATTGCGGCACTACACTGTCACAGTACCATGGCACAGCAGCACCACAATCAGCAGTACCGACCGGCATTCCCAGGTATCGGCAGCATATTGCAGCTCCTTTCCTGTCACAGTACCATCGCACAGAAGAACACAATCAGCAGCTCACCGACCATATCAAGCCCTGGTATTGGCGGCAAATTGCAGCACCTTACTGTCCACAGTACCTTGGCACGGCAGTATGCATTCAGCAGTACACCGACCATGACATGCGGTATTGGCAACATCACGGCAGCACCTTTCTGTGAGTGTACATTGGCACAGCACACACAATCAGTAGTAAACCGACCATGACATACCCGGTATCGGCCAGCATATTACAGCACCTGCGACACAGAACCATGGCACAGCAGTACACAATCAGCGGTACACCGACCATGGCATGCCCGGTATTAGCAGCATATTGCGGCACCTTACTTTCACAGTACTATGCCACAGCAGTAAACAAATCCGGCAGCACACCGACCGCGGCATGCCCCGCATCGGCAGCATATTAGCACCACAACGTCACAGTACCATCACAGCAGCATGACAAATCAGCAGTTCAATCGACCATGACATGCCCCTGTATCGGCAGCATATTGCAGCACTACACTGTCACTGTACCATGGCACAGCAGCACAATCAGCAGTACACCGACCTTGACATTCCCAGGTATCGGCGCGGCATATTGCAGCACCGCCCTGTCACAGTACCATGGCACAGCAGTACGCAATCAGCAGCACACCGACCACTGACATGCCCGGTGCTGGCTGCATACTGCAGCACACTGTCTCAGTGCTGCCACAGCAGTGCACAATCAGCACACCACACTATGAAATGCTCCAGAATCAGCAGCATATTGCAGCTCTGTACTGTCACAGTACAATGGCAAAGCAGAACACAATCAACACTACACCGACCATGACGATGCCCCAGTAATGGCAGCATATTGCAGCATCTTACCGGTCAGCCAGTACCTTGGCACAGCTGTTCAGATTCAGCAGTATCACCTAATCATGACATGTCCCGGCATCGCAACATACTGCAGCACCTTTCTCGGCGAGTGTACATTGCACAGCCATACACAATCAACAGTACACCGACCATGACATGCCCCCAGTAATGGCGCATATTGCAACTGCTGCCATCACAGTACCATGGCACAGCAGTACACAATCAGCAGTACACTGACCATGACATGCCCCTGTATCGGCGGCGGCACATTACTGGCAGCTGCCTGTCACATTACCATAGCACAGCAGTACACAATCAGCAGTACTGACCGATGGCACGTGCCCGGTATCAGCAGCATATTGCAGCAATGTACTGACACAGTGCAACGGCACAACAGTACACAATCAACGCACTACCAACCAAGACATGTCCGTATCAACAGCATATTGCAGCACTGTAGCTGTCACAATACCGCCCAGCACAGCAGTACACATTCAGCAATACATTGAACAAGACATGCCCTGGTATCGGTAGCATATTGCGGCACCTTACTGTCACTGTACCATGGCACTGCAGTACACAATCAGCAGGACACTGACCATGACAGCCCGGCACAGCAGCATATTGCAGCACCTTACTGTCACAGTACCATGGCACAGCAGTATTCAATCAACAGATCGACCATGACATACCTCGGTATCGGCAGCATACCGCAGCACTGCACCATCACAGTACCATGGCACAGCAGTATACAATCAGCAGTTCACCGACCATTACATGTCCGGTATCGCGACATATTGCAGCCTTACTGTCACAGTACCATGGTATAGCAGTACTCAATCAGCAGCACACCGACCATGACAAGCCCGGTATTGGCAGCAAATTGCAGCACCTTACTGTCACAGTACCTTGGCACAGCAGTATGCATTCAGCAGTACACCGACCATGACATGCCCCGCATCGGCACAACATACTGCAGCACCTTTCTGTGAGTGTACATTGGCACAGCCATACACAATCAGTAGTAAACCGACCACGACATGCCCTAGTATTGGCAGCATATTGCAGCACCTTACTGACACAGTACCAGCACAGTAGTACACAATCAGCAGTACACCGACCATGACATGCCCGGTATCAGCAGCATATTGCAGCACCTTACTGTCACAGTACTATGCCACAGCAATAAACAATCAGCACAATACGACCATGACATGCCCCAGTATCGGCGGCATATTGCGGCACCTTACTGTCACAGTACCGTGCCACAGTAATACACAATCAGCACATCGACCATGACATGCCTCGGTATCGGCGGCATGCTGCAGCACTGCACCATCACAGTACCATGGCGCAACAGTATACAATCAGCGTACACCACCACGATGACATGTCCTGGTATCGGCGGCATATTGCAGCACCGCTCTGTCACAGTACCAGCGGTATAGCAGTAATCAATCAGCAGCACATCGACCATGACAAGCCCGGTATTGGCAGCAAATTGCAGCATCTTACTGTCACGGTACCTTGGCACAGCTATTCGCATTCAGCGGTACGACTATGACATGTCGGTATCAGCGGCATACTGCAGCACCTTTCTGGCAGGTGTACATTGGCACAGCCATACACAATCAGCAGTACACGACCACGACATGCCCCAGTAATGGCAGCGTATTGCAGCGCCTTACCATCACCAGTACCATGGCACAGCAGTACACAATCAGCAGCACACCGATCATGACATGCCCCAGTATCAGCAGCACATTGCAGCACCTTACTGTCACAGCACCATGGCACAGCAATACACAATCAGCAGCACCGACCGCGGCATGCCGTTATCAGCAGCATGTTGCAGCACCTTACTGTCAATGTACCATGGCGCAGCAGTACACAATCCACAGCACACAAACAATGACATGCCCGGTATTGGCGGCATGTTGCTGTATGCGTTTCTGTCACAGTACCATGGCACAGCAGCATACAATCAGCAGTTCACCGACCATGACATGCCCCTGTTCGGCGGCATATTGCAGCACTACACTGTCACAGTACCATGGCACAGCAGCACACAATCAGCAGTACACCGACCGACATTCCCAGGTATGACGGCATATTGCAGCTCCTTTCTGTCACAGTACCATAGCGACAGAAGAACACAATCAGCAGCTCACCGACCTTGTCAAGCCCTGGTATTGGCAACAAATTGCAGCACCTACTGTCACAGTACCTTGGCACAGCAGTATGCATTCAGCAATACACCGACCATGACATGCCCGGTATTGGCAACACTATCGGCAGCACCTTTCTGTGGTGTGCATTGGCACAGCCATACACAATCAGTAGTAAACCGACCATGACATACCCCGGTATCGGCAGCATATTGCAGCACCTTACTGACACAGTACCATGGCACAGCAGTACACAATCAGCAGTACACCGACCATGACATGCCCGGTATCAGCAGCATATTGCAGCACCTTGCTTTCACAGTACTGTGCCACAACGGTAAACAATCGGCAGCACACCGACCATGACATGCCCGGTATCGAGCGCATGTTGCAGCACTACACTGTCACAGTACCATAGCACAGCAGCATACAATCAGCAGTTCACCGACCATGACATGCCCCCTATCAGCAGCATATTGCAGCACTACACTGTCACAGTACCATGGCACAGCAGCACACAATCAGCAGTACACGCGACCTTGACATTTCCCAGGTATCGGCGGCATGTTGCAATACTTACTGTCACAGTACCATCGCACAGAAGAACACAATCAGCAGTACACCGACCATGACATGCCCCAGTATCGGCGGCATATTGCAGCACTTTACTGGCAAAGTACCATCAAAAGCAGTACAAAATCTGCAGCACCGACCACGACATGCCACAGTATCGCAGCATACTACAGCACCTTACTGTCACAGTACCATATCACCAGCAGTACACAATCAGCAGCACATCAACCATGACAGCCGCCATGGGTATCGGCATATTTCAGCACCGTCACTGTCACAGCACCATGGCACAGCAGCACAAAATCAGCAGTACACCGACTATGACATGCCCCGTATCAGCAGCATATTCAGCACCTTCTGTCACATTACCATGGCACAGCAGTACACAATCAGCGATACACTGACAATGACATACCCCAGTATTGGCGGCATATTGCAGCACTGCACTGTCACAGTACCATGGAACAGCAGTACACAATCAGCAGGATACCCGCCATGGAATGCCCCGCATAGTAGAGCACAGCACCGCGTATTATCACAGTACCATGACACAGCAGTACACAATCTGCAGTATACCGGCCATGGCATGCCCGCCATCAGCAGCATATTGCGGGACTACACTGTCACTGTACCGTTGCACAGCTTACACAATCAGGCGGTATACCGCCATGACATGCCCTGGTATCGGATGCATAATGCAGCACCTTACTGTTACAGTAACATGGCACAGCTGTATACAATCAGCAGTACACTGACCCTGACTTGCCCGGTACCGGCAGCTTAAGCACCTTACTGTCACGGTACCATGGCACAGCAGAACACAATCAGCAGTAACGGCCATAACATGCCCGTGTATCAGCAGCATTTGTGGCACTGCACCATCACAGTACCATTTCACAGCAGTACACAATCAGCAGTACACTGACGGTGACATGCCCGGTATCGGCAGCATATTGCCGCACCTCCTGTCACAATGCGATGGCACAGCAGTTCATAATCAGCTGTTCACCGATCTGACATGCCCGGAATCAACAGCATATTGCAGCAATATACTGTCACAGTACCATGGCACAGCAGTACACAATCAGCAGTACACTGACAATGACATGCCCGGTATCGCGGCATACTGCAGCACCTTTCTGTCACAGTACCAGTGCACAGCAGTGCACAATCAACAGCACACCCGACTATGAAAATGCTCCGGTATCGGCAGTATATTGCAGCACCTGTACTGTCACAGTACCATGTCACAGCAGTACACAATCAGCAGTACACTGACCATGACATGCCCATGTATCGGCGGCATATTGCAGCACTGCACTGTCACAGTACCATGTCACAGCGGTACGTAATCAGCAGTACACTGACCATGGCATGCCGGTATCAGCAGCATATTGCAGCAATGTACTGACACAGTACCAT
Organism: Neoceratodus forsteri; assembly: GCA_016271365.2. NCBI lineage: Eukaryota > Metazoa > Chordata > Ceratodontiformes > Ceratodontidae > Neoceratodus > Neoceratodus forsteri. The sequence continues at coordinate 760,811,137 of CM028138.1, read as the reverse complement.
GGCACAGCAGTACACAATCAGCAGTACACCAACCAAGACATGCCCGGTATCAACAGCATATTGCAGCACTGCACTGTCACAGTACCACGTCACATCAGTACACAATCAGCAATTCACTGAACAATACATGCCCTGGTATCAGCAGCATATTGCAGCACTTGCTGTCACATTACCATGGCACAGCAGTACAGAATCAGCAGTACACCGACCACGACATGCCCGGTATTGGCCGCATATTGCAGCACTGCACTCTCACAGTACTGTGGCACAGCAGTTCACAAACAGCAGTACACTGACAATGACACGACCCGTTATCTGCAGAATATTGCAGCACCTTACTGTCCATTACCATCTCACAGCAGTACACAATCAGCAGCACACCGACCTTGACATGCCCCGGTATCGGAGGCATATTGCAGCACTGCACTGTCACAGTTCCATGGCACAGCGGTACACAATTAGCAGCACACCGACCATGACATGCCCGGTATAGGCAGCAAACTGCAGCACCTTTCTGTCACAGAACCATGGCACTGCAGTACACAATCAGCTATTACACAGACCATGACATCGCCGAGTATCGGCGGCATATTGCAGCACCTTACTGTCACATTACCATGTCACAGCAGTACACAACAGCAGTACACTGACCATGACATGCCCGTTATCGGATGCATATTTCAGAGCTTGACTGTCACAGTACCATGGCACAGCAACACCGATCAGCAGCACACAGACCCCGACATGCCACGGTATCAGCAGTATATTGCAGCACCTTACTGTCCGTACTATGGCACAGTAGTACACAATAGACAGTACACTGACCATGATGTGCAAAGGTATCGGCAGCATGTTGGCACCTTACTGTCACGTAAAATGGCACAATGGTACACAATCAGCAGAACACCAACCATGACATGCCCGATATCGGCGGCATGTTGCAGCACCCTACTGTTACTGTACCACGGCACAGCAGTACCCACAATCAGCAGTACACCGACCGTGATAGCCCCGGTATCGGCAGCATATTGCAGCACTGCACCGTCACAGTAACATACGGCACAGCAGCACAAAATCAGCAGTACACTGACCATGACATGCCCGGTATTTGCGGCATATTGCAGCACGTTACTGTCACAGTACCATGGCACAGGGGAACACAATCAGTAGTACACTGACCATGACATGCCCTGGTATCGGCGGCATATTGCAGCACCTTACTGTCACAGTACCATGGCACAGCAGTACACAATCAGCAGTACACCGACCATGACATGCCCGGTATCAGCAACATATTGCGGCACCTTACTGTCACAGTACTATGCCACGCAGTAAACAATCAGCAGTACACCGACCATGACAAGCCCGGTATCAGCAGCATATTGCGGCACCACTGTCACAGTACCGTGACACAGCAGTACACAATCAACCAATCGACCATGACATGCCTCAGTATCGAGCAGCATACTGAAGCACTGCACCATCCACAGTACCATGGCACAACAGTATACAATCAGCAGTACACCGACCATGACATGTCCGGTATCGCGCAGCATATTCAGCACCTTACTGTCACAGTACCATGGTATAGCAGTACACAATCAGCAACACACCGACCATGACAAGCCCAGGAATTGGCAGCAAATTGCAGCACCTTACTGTCACAGTACCTTGGCACAGCAGTCGCATTCAGCAATACACCGACCATGACATGCCCCGGTATCAGCAGCATATTGCAGCACCATACTGTCACAGTACAATGGCACAGCAGTACACAATCAGCAGCACTCTGACCATGACATGCCCGATATCAGCGGCATACTGCAGCACCTGCCTGTCACAGTTCCATGGCACAGCAGTACACAATCAGCAGTACACCGACCGTGATATCGCCGGTATCGGGCAGCATATAGCAGCACTGCTACTGTCACAGTAACATGGCACAGCAGCACAAAATCAGCAGTACACCGACCATGACATGCCCCAGTATTTGCAGCATATTGCAGCACGTTACTGTCACAGTACCATGGCACAGGTACACAATCAGTAGTACACCGACCATGACATGCCCGGTATCGGCAGCATATTGCAGCACCTTACTGTCACAGTACGCATGGCACAGCAGTACACAATCAGCAGTACACCGACCATGACATGCCCGGTATCAGCAGCATATTGCAGCACCTTACTGTCACAGTACTATGCCACAGCAGTAAACAATCAGCAGTACACCGACCACGACAAGCCCCGTTATCAGCAGCATATTGCAGCACCTTACTGTCACAGTACCGTGACAGCAGTACACAATCAGCAAATCGACCATGACATGCCTCGGTATTGGCAGCATACTGCAGCACTGCACCATCACAGTACCATGGCACAACAGTATACAATCAGCAGTACACGACCATGACATGTCCCGGTATCGGCAGCATATTCAGCACCTTACTGTCACAGTACCATGGTATAGCAGTACACAATCAGCAGCACACCGACCATGACAAGCCCAGGAATTGGCAGCAAATTGCAGCACCTTACTGTCACGTACCTTGGCACAGCAGTGCGCATTCAGCAGTACACCGACCATGACATGCCCGGTATCAGCAGCATATTGCAGCACCATACTGTCACAGTACAATGGCACAGCAGTACACAATCAGCAGCACTCTGACCATGACATGCCCGATATCTTCAGCATACTGCAGCACCTTACTGTCACAGTTCCATGGCACAGCAGTACACAATCAGCAGCACTCCGACCATGACATGCCCCACTATAGGCAGCATATTGCAGCACTACACTGTCACAGTACTACGGCACAGAACAATCAGCATACACCGACTATAACATGCCCTGGTATCAGCAGGAAATTGCAGCACCTCACTGTCACAGTACCATTGCGCAGCAGCACACAATCAGCAGTACACCGACCATGACGCTGATCCGGTATCGGCAGAATATTGCAGCACTTCACCGTCCACAGTACCATGGCACAGCAGCACACAATCAGCAGTACAACGACCATGACATGCCCTAGTATCAGCAGCATATTGCAGCACCTACTGTCAAATTACCATGGCACAGCAGTACACAATCAGCAGTACACCGACCATCACATGCCGCAGTATCTGCAGCATATTACAGAACCTTACTGTCACGGTACCATGGCACAGCAGTACACAATCAAGCACACTGACCATGACGTGCCCGATATGGGCGGCATATTACCAGAACCTTTCTGTCACAGTACCATGGCACAGCAGAACATATTCAGCAGTACACGGCCATGACTTGCCATGGTATCGACGGCGTATTGCAGCACTGCACTGTCACACTACCACGGCACAGCAGTACACAATCAGCAGCACACCGACCATGACATTCCCGATATTGGCAGCATATTGCAGAACCTTACTATCACAGCACCATGGCACAGCTTTTCACAATCAGCAGTACACTGACATTGAAGTGCCCTGGTACCAACAGCATATTGCAGCACCTTGACTGTCACGGTACCATGGCAGCAGCAGAACATATTCAGCAGTAAACCGGCCGCGACTTGCCTTGGTATCGGCGGCATATTGCAGCACTGCACTGTCACAGTACCATCTCACAGCAGTACACAATCAGCTGTACACTGACCATGACATGCCCGGAATTGGCAGCATATTTCAGCACTGCACTGTCACAGTATCAAGATACATAGATACATAGACAGTGTCGGCAGATAATTGCCTATGGCCCACCAGTCTGCCCATTTAAGTTTGTAAGTTCAGTTTATGTTTTCCAGGAAGTCTGTTGCACCTTACCTTAATCATGGCACAGCAGTTCACAATCAGCAGCACCCTCCATGACATGCCCGATATCAGCAGCATATTGAGCACTGCTGTCACGTACCATGCCACAGCAGTGCACTGACCATTACATGCCCGGTATCGGCAGCATATTGTAGCACAGCACTGTCACAGTACCATGGCACAGCAGTACGCAATCAGCAGTACACCGACCTGACATGCCTCGATAGCGGCAGAATATTGCAGCACTGCACTGTCACAGTACCATGTCACAGCAGTACACAATCAGCGGTACACTGACCATGACATGTTCGGTATCGGTAGCATATTGAAGCACCTTACTGTCACAGTACCTTGACACAACAATCGCAATCAGCAGTACACCGACCAAGACATGCCACGCGTATCGGCAGCATACTTCAGCACCATACTGTCACAGTACCATGGTACAGCAGTACACAATCAGCAGTACACCGACCGTGCCATGCCCGGCATTGGCGGCATAATGCAACGCTTACTGTCACAGTACCATGGCAAAGCAGTACATAATCAGCAGTACCGACTGTGACATGCCCCTGTATTGGCAGCAAATTGCAGCACTTCACTGTCACAGTACCATGGCACAGCAGTACACAATCAGCAGAACACTGACCATGACATGCCCAGGTATCGGCGGCATATTGCAGCACTACACTGTCTCAGTACCATGGCACAGCAGTACACAATCAGCAGCACACCGATCATGACATTCACCAGTATCGGTAGCATAATGCAGCACCTTACTGTCACAGTACCATGGCACTGCAGTACACAATCAGCAACACCCGACCATGACATGCCCAGTATCGGCAGCATATTGCAGCACCTTACTGTCAATGTGCCATGGCACAGCAGTAACCAATCAGCAGTACTGACCGTGACATGTTCGGTATCGGTAGCATATTGAAGCACCTTACTGTCACAGTACCTTGACACAACAATGCGCAATCTGCAGTACACGATCAAGACATGCCGCGATATCGGCACGCATACTTCAGCACCATACTGTCACAGTACCATGGCACAGCAGTACACAATAAGCAGTACACTGACCGTGACATGCCCGGTATTGGCGGCATAATGTAGCACCTTACTGTCACAGTACCATGGCAAAGCAGTACACTGACCGTGACATGCACCGGCGTTGGCAGCAAATTGCAGCACTTCACTGTCACAGTACCATGGCACAGCAGTACACAATCAGCAGAACACCCAGCCATGACATGCCCGGTATCGGCCAGCATATTGCAGCACTGCACTGTCTCAGTACCATGGCACAGCAGTACAATCGCAGCACACCAATCATGACATGCACCAGTATAGGCAGCATATTGAAGCTCCCTACTGTCACAGTACCATGGCAGCACGACGCAATCAGCGCACCGACCATGACATGCCCCAGTATCGCAGCATATTGCAGCACCTTACTGTCAATGTACCATGGCACAGCAGTACACAATCAGCAGCACACAACAATGACTGTGCCCGGTATTGGCGGCATGTTGCAGCATGTTACTATCACAGTACCAGGCTCAGCGGTATACAATCAGCAGTACACCAACCGTGACATGCCCGGTATCGGCAGCATATTGCGGCACATTACGTAACAGTACAATGGCACAGCAGTACAAAATAAGAGTACACCAATGATGACATGCCCATTATCAGCAGCATGTTGCAGCACATTACTGAAACAGTACATTGGCGCGAGCAGTACAAAATAAGAGTACACCAACCATGACATGCCCCAGTATCAGCAGCATATTGCAGCACTGCACTGTGACACTATCGCTGGCACAGCAGTACACAATTAGCAGTACACTGACCAAGACATGCCTCGGTATCAGCGGCATACTGCAGCACCTTACTGTCACAGTACCATGGCACAGCAGCACATAATAAGCAGTAGACCGGACCGTGCCATGCCCTGGTATCGGCAGCATATTGCATGCCCTGCACTGTCACAGTACCATGGCACAGCAGTACACAATCAGCAGTACACCGACCAAGACAAGCCCCTGCATCGGCAGCAAATTGCAGCACCTTACTGTCACAGTTCCATGGCACAGCAGTACACAATAAACAGCACACCGAGCAAGACATCGACAGTATCAGCAGCATACTGCAGCACTGCACGGTGACAGTACCATGGCACAGTAGTACACAATCAGCACACCGACCATGACATGCCCCGGTCATCGCAGTATATTGCAGCACTGCACCGTCACAGTACCATCGCCAAGAAGTACACAATCAGCAGTACACCGACCGTGACGTATCCCGATATCGGCAGCATAATGCAGCACCTTACTGTCACAGTACCATGGCACAGCAGTAACAATCAGCAGTACACTGACCATGACATGCCCGGTATTGGCAGCATATTGCAGCACCTTACTGTCTCAGTACCATTGCACAGCAGTACACAATCAAGCAGCAAACCGACCATGATGTACCCCCATATCAGAAGCATATTGCAGCACTGCACAGTCACAGTACCATGGCACAGCAGTGCACAATCACCAACACACGACCCATGACATGCCCAGTATCGGCATCATATAGCAGCACCTACTGTCACAGTACCATGGCACAGCAGTACACAATCAGCAGCACACTGTCCATGACATGCCCGGTATCGGTAGCATATTGCAGCCTTCTGTCACAGTAAGATGGCACAGCGGTACACAATCAGCAGTACACCACGACCGTGGCATGCCCCGGTATTGGCGGAGGTACAGCACCTCACTGTCACAGTAGCACACAATCAGCAGTACACCGACAATGAGCATGCTCCGGTATTGGCGGCATATTGCAGCACTACTCTGTCACAAGTACCATGTCACGGCGGCACACAATCAGCAGTACACGGACCACAACATTCCACGGTATCAGCAGCATATTGCAGCTCCTTACTGTCACAGTACCATCGCACAGAAGTACACAATCAGCAGTACACGACCATGACATGCCCCAGAATCGGCAGCATATTGCTGCATCTTACTGTCAAAGCGCACCACCGCACAGCAGTACAAAATCAGCAGCATAATCGACCATGACATGCCATAGTATCGGCAGCATACTACAGAACCTTATTGTCACAGTACCATGGCACAGTAGTACACAATCAGCAGTATACCGCCACGGTGTGCCCAGTATCAGCAGCATATTGTAGCACTGCACTGTCACATTACCATGGCCAAGCAGTACACAATCAGCAGTATGAGGGCCATGGCATGCCCCACTATCAGCAGCATATTGCAGCACTGCATTGTCACTGTACCATGGCACAGCAGTACACAATCAGTAGTATACAGGCCATGACATGCCCTGGTACCGGCAGGATATTGCAGCACCTCACTGTCACAGAAACATTGCACAGCTGAACACAATCAGCAGTACACTGACCCTGACATGCCCCGAGTCGGCGGCATATTGCAGCACCTTACCTGTCACAGTACCATGCACAGCAGAACACAATCAGCAGTACACCGACATGACATGCCCGGTATCAGCAATATTTTGCAACACTGCTACATCACAGTACCATTTCACGGCAGTACACAATCAGCGATACACTGACCGCGGTAACTCCGTTGACGCGTGTTGCTGCCTGCTGTCACAGTACCATGGCACAGCAGTACATAATCAGCTGTACACCGGACCATGACAGCATGCCCGGTATCAGCAGCGTATTGCAACAATGTACTGTCACATTACCATGGCTCAGCAGTACACAATCAGCAGTACACTGACCATAACATGCCCCGGTACCCGCGGCATACTGCAGCACCTTACTATCACAGTTACCAATGCACAGCGGTGCACAATCAGCAGTACTCAATCGATGACATGCCCCGTCATCGGCAGCATATTGCTGCACCTTACTATCACAGTTCCATGACACAGCAGTACACAAGTAGCAGTACACCGACCATGACATGCCCCGTTTCGCAGCATATTGCAGCACTGCACTGTCACAGTACTATAGACAGCAGCTCACAATCAGCAGTACACGAAATGACATTCCCTTGTATCAGCAGCATATTACAGCACCTTACTGTCACAGTACCATGGCACAGCAGCACACCGACCATGACATGCCCCGGTATTGGCAGCATACCGCAGCACCTTACTGTCACAGTACCATGCCACTGCAGTGTACATTCAGCAGCACACCCGACACAGAAATGCTCTGGTTTCTGCAGCATATTGCCAACACCTGCTGTCACAGTACCATGGCACTAGCAGTACACAATCAGCAGTACACCGACAATGACATTCCCGGTATTGCAGCATATTGCGGCACTGCATTGTCACAGTACCATGGCACAGCAGTACACAATCAGCGTACACCAACAAGACATGCCCCGGTATCAACAGCATATGCAGCACTGCACCGTCACAGTACCACGTCACAGCAGCACAATCAGCAATACACTGAAGAAGACATGCCCTGGTATCGCAGCATATTGCAGCACCTTACTGTCACAGTACCATGGCACAGCAGTACAGAATCAACAGTACACCGACCATGACATGCCCGGTATTGGCGCGCATATTGCAGCACTGCACTGTCACAGTACCATGACACTGCAGTACACTATCAGCAGTACCCAAACATGACATGCCCCAGTATCGGCATATTTACAGCACTGCACTCTCACAGTACTGTGGCACAGCAGTACACAAACAGTATTACACTGACCGTGACGCTGACCCGTTATCGGCAGAATATTGCAGCACCTCACTGTCACAGTACCATCTCACAGCAGTACACAATCAGCAGCACACCTACCTTGACATGCCCGTATCGGAGGCATATTACAGCACTGCACTGTCACAGTTCCATGGCACAGCAGTACACAATTAGCAGCACACCGACCATGACATGCCTCGGTATCGGCAGCAAAATGCAGCACCTTACCTCGTCATAGAATCATGGCACAGCAGTACACAATCAGCAGTACACTGACGCCGGCGACATGCCGGTATCGGCGGCATATTGCAGCACCTGCCATCGCAGCACCATGTCACAGCGGTACACAAGCAGCAGTACACTGACCATGACATGCCCTGTTATCGGCTGCATATTGCAGCGGCTTGACTGTCACAGTACCATGGCACAGCAGCACATGATCAGCAGCACAGACCCCGACATGCCCACGGTATCAGCAATATGTTGCAGCACCTGTCACAGCACTATGGCACAGTAGTACACAATGAGCAGTACACTGACCGTTATGAGGACCTGGTATCGGCGACATATTGCAGCACCTTACTGTCACAGTACCATGGCACAACAGTACACAATCAGCAGAACACCAACCATGACATGCCCCGATATCGGTAGCATTGCAGCACCCTACTGTTACTGTACCATGGCACAGCAGTCACAAAGAGCAGAACACCAGCCATAACATGCCCAGGTATCGGCAGCATATTGCAGCACCCTAATGTTACTGAACCATGGCACGGCAGTACACAATCAGCAGTACACTGACCGCGATATGCCCGGTATCGGCAATATTGCAGCACTGCACTGTCACAGAAACATGACACAGCAGCACAAAATCAGCAGTACACCGACCATGACATGCCCGGTGTTGCAGCATATTGCAGCGCGTTGCTGTCACAGTACCATGGCACAGGGTACACAATCAGTAGAACACCGACCATGACATGCCCGGTATCGGCGGCATATTGCTTACTGTCACGGTGCTATGCCACAGCAGTAAACAATCAACAATTACACCGACCACGACAAGCACTGGTATCGCGGCATATTGCAGCACCTTAGTGTCACAGTACCGTGACACAGCAGCCATGATCAGCAGCACACAGACCCCGACATGCCTGCGGTATCAGCAATATATTGCAGCACCTACTGTCACAGCACTATGGCACAGTAGTACACAATGAGCAGTACACTGACCGTTATGAGACCTGGTATCGGCAGCATATTGCAGCACCTTACCGTCACAGTACCATGGCACAACAGTACACAATCAGCAGAACACCAACCATGACATGCCCGATATCGGCGGCATATTGCAGCACCCTACTGTTACTGTACCATGGCACAGCAGTACACAAAGAGCAGAACACCAACCATGACATGCCCGATATCGGCAGCATATTGCAGCACCCTGTCACAGTACTGCCACAGCAGTAAACAATCAGCAGTACACCGACCATGACAAACACCGGTATCGGCAACATATTGCAGGACCTTAGTGTCACGAGTACCGTGACACAGCAGTACACAATCAACAAATCGACCACGGCATGCCTCGAGTATCGGCATACTGCAGCACTGCACCATCACAGTACCATGGCACAACAGTAAACAATCAGCAGTACACCGACCATGACATGTCCGGCATCGCAGCATATTGCAGCACCTTACTGTCACAATACCATGGTATAGCAGTACACATCAGCAAGCATACCAACCATGACAAGCCCGAATTGGCAGCAAATTGCAGCACCTTACTGTCAGAAGTACAATGGCACAACCAGTATACAATCAGCAGCCTCTGACCATGACATGCCCGATATCAGCAGCATACTGCAGCACCTTACTGTCACAGTTCCATGGCACAGCACAACACAATCAGCAGCACACGACCATGACATGCCCACTATAGGCAGCATATTGCAGCACTACACTGTCACAGCACCACGGCACAGTAGTACACAATCAGCAGTGCGCTGACTAGTACATGCCCTGGTATCAGCAGAAATTGCAGCACCTCACTGTCACAGTACCATTGCCAGCAGCACACAATCAGCAGTACACCGACCATGACGCCGATCCGGTATCGGCGGCATATTGCAGCACCTTACTGTCAAATTACCACGGCACAGCAGTACACAATCAGCAGTACACCGACCATCACATGCCACCAGTATCGGCAGCATATTACAGCACCTTTACCGTCACAGTACCATGGCACAGCAGTACAACAATCAGCAGCACACCGACCGCGACGGGCGCCCCATACCGCAGCATATTGCAGAACTCATACTGTCACAGTACCATGGCACAGCAGAACATATTCAGCAGTACACCGGCCATGACTTGCCATATTATCGGCAGCGTATTGCAGCATTGCACTGTCACACTACCATGGCACAGCGGTACACAATCAAACAGCACACCGACCATGACTTTGCCCGATATCGACAGCATATTGCAGAACCTTACTCTCCACAGCACCATGGAACAGCTTTTCACAATCAACAGTACACTGACATTGAAGTGCCCGGTACCAACAGCATATTGCAGCACTAACTGTCACAGGTACCATGGCACAGCAGAACATATTCAGCAGTACACGACCATGACTTGCATTGGTATCTGCAGCATATTGCAGCACTGCACTGTCACGAGTACCATCTCACAGCGATACACAATCAGCTGTACACCACCTGACATGCCCCGGAATCAGCAGCATATTGCAGCACTCGCACTGTCACAGTATCATGGCAGCAGCAGGTCACAATCAGCAGCACACCCTCCATGACATGCCCCGATTTTGGCAGCATATTGAAGAACTACACTGTCACAGTACCATGCCACGGCAGTTACACTGACCATTACATGCCTCGATATCGGCGAGAATATTACAGCACTGCACTGTCACAATACCATGTACGGCAGTACACAATCAAAGCACACCGACCATGACTTGCCCGATATCGGCAGCATATTGCAGAACCCTTCCTCACAGCACCATGGAACAGCACCACAATCGACAGTACACTGACATTGAAGTGCCCCGGGTACCAACAGCATATTGCAGCACCATCACTGTCATACAGTACTATGGCACAGCAGAACATATTCAGCAGTACACCGCCATGACATCTATTAGTATCGGCAGCATATTGCAGCACTGCACTGTCACAGTACCATCTCACAGCAGTACACAATCAGCTGTACTCGACCATGACATGCCCGGAATCAGCAGCATATTGCAGCACTGCACTGTCACAGTATCATGGCACAGCAGTTCACAATCAGCAGCACACCCTCCATGACATGCCCCGATTTCGCAGCATATTGAAGAACTACACTGTCACAGTACCATGCCACAGCAGTGCACTGACCATTACATGCCTCGATATCGGCAGAAATATTGCAGCACTGCACTGTCACAGTACCATGTCACAGCAGTACACAATCAGCAGTACGCGACCGACGACATGTTCGCTTGTATCGGTAGCATTGATGCACCTTACTGTCACAGTACCTTGACGACAACAGTACGCAATCAGCAGTACCCGTCAAGACATGCCACAGTATCGACGACATACTTCAGCCTTACCATCACAGTACCAGCGGCACAGCAGTAACAATCCAGCAGTACACCCGACCGTGACATGCCCCGGTAGTGACGGCAAATTGCAGCGCTTCACTGTCACGAGTACCGGCGGCAGCAGCACCACAATCAGCAGTACACCGACCTTGACATTCCCAGGTATCGGCAGCATGTACCAGCTAATTACTGTCACAGTACCGCCATCGCAGAAGTACACAATCAGCAGTATACGGCCATGGCATGCCCGCTATCAGCAGCATATTGCAGGACTACACTGTCACTGTACCATTGCACAGCATTACACAATCAGCAGTATACCGGCCATGACATGCCCTGGTGATCGGATGCATAATGCAGCACCTACTGCCACAGTAACATGGCACAGCTGTACACAATCAGCAGTACACACTGACCCTGACATGTCCTGGTATCGACGGCATATTGCAGCACCTTCACTGTCACAGTACCATGGCACAGCAGTACAGAATCAGCAGTACACCGATATGACGATCCCGGTATTGGCGCAATATTGCAGCACTGCACTATCACAGTACCATGACACAGCTAGTGCACTATCAGCAGTACCCCGAACATGACACGCCCCATGTCAGAGCAGATTACAGAACTGCACTCTCAGGTACTGTGGCACAGCAGTAACAAACAGTATTACACTGACCATGACGCGACCGTTATCGACGGAATATTTGCAGCACCTTACAGTCTGAGTACCATCTCACAGCGGTACACAATCAGCAGCACACCAACCTTGACATGCCGATTATCGGGCAGATTGCAACACTGCACTGTCACAGTTCCATGGCACAACCAGTACACAATTAGCAGCACACCGACCGCGGCATGCGGTGTCGCCAGCGACTGCAGCACCTCACTCATAGAACCATGGCACTGCAGTACACAGTCAGCAGTACACTAACCATGACATGCGCCAGTATCGAAGCAGAAATTGCAGCACCTTACCGTCATTACCATGTCACAGCAGTACACAAGCAGCGGTGCACTGACCATGACATGCCCTGTTATCTGATTCATGTTTCAAGCTTGACTGTCCTACAGTACCATGGCACAGCGGCACGATCAACAGCACACAGACCCGACATGCCACGGTATCAGCAGTATATTGCAGCACCTTACCGTCACGGTACTATGGCACAGTAGTACACAATGAGCAATTACATTGACCGTGATGTGCCACGGTATCGGCAGCATATTGCAGCACCTTACTGTCACAGTAACGCTGGCACAACAGTACACAATCAGCAGAGCACCAACCATGACATGCCCGATCGGCGGCATATTTACGGCACCCTACTGTTACTGTACCATGGCACAGCAGTACACAATCAGCAGTATACCGACCGTGATATGCCCGATATCGGCGGCATATTGCAACTTTCTGCACTGTCACAGTAACATGGCACAACAGCACAAAATCAGCAGTACCGACCATGACATGCTAGTATTTGCAGCATATTGCAGCACGTTGCACATCACAGTACCATAGCACAGGGGTACCACAATCAGTAGTACACCGACCAAGACGTGTCCCGATATCGGCAGCATATTGCAACCTGACTGTCACAGTACCATGGCACGGCAGTACACAATCAGCAGTACACCGACCGTGACATGCCCCGTTATCAGCATCATATTGCAGCACCTTACTGTCACAGTACTATGCCTCAGCAGTAAAACAATCAGCGGTACGCCGACCGCGCAGGCCCGGTATCAGCAGCGTATTGCAGCACCGCCTGTCACAGTGCCGTGACACAGCGGTACACAATCAACCGTCGGCCAAGACGTACTCGATATCGGCAGCATACTGCAACTGCACCATCACAGTACCATGGCACAACAGTATACAATCAGCGGTACACAGCCATGACATGTCCGGTCGACGGCATATTCAGCACCTTACTGTCACAGTACCAGGGTATAGCAGTACACAATCAGCAGTACACCGACCATGACACGATCGGTATGCGGCAGAATATTGCAGCACTTCACCGTCACGGTGCCATGGCACGGCAACACACAATCAAGCAATTACAATCGACCATGACATGCCCTGATATCGGCGGCATGTTGCAGCACCTTACTGTCAAATTACCAAGGCACGCACGTTTCAATCAGCAGTACACCGACCATCACATGCCACAGTATCGGCGGCATGTTACAGCACCTTACAGTGACGGTACCATGGCACAGCAGTACACAATCAGCACACCGACCACGACATGCCCGATGTGGCAGCATATTGCAGAACATACTGTCACAGTACCATGGCACAGCAGAACATATTCAGCAGTACACGGCCATGACTTGCCATGGTATCGGCAGCGTGTTGCAGCACTGCGCTGTCACTACCATGGCACAGCAGTACACAATCAACGCGACACCGACCGCGGCATTCCCGATATCGGCGGCATGTGCAGAACCTCACTATCACAGCACTCGCACAGCTTTTTTACAATCAGCAGTACACTTTCATTGAAGTGCCCTGGTACCAACAACATGTACGGCACCTTACTGTCACAGTACCATGGCACGGGAGAACATATTCAGCAGTACACGGCCGCGGCTTGCCTTGGTATCGGCAGCATATTGCAGCACTGCACTGTCACAGTACCATCTCACGCAGTACACAATCAGCGGTACACTGGGCACGGACATGCCCAGAATCGGCAGCATATTGCAGCACTGCACTGTCACAGTATCATGGCGTAGCAGTTCACAATCAGCAGCACACCCTCGCGTGCTGCCCGATATCGGCGGCATGAAGCACTACACTTTGACGGTACCATGCCAGCAGCAGTGCGCAGCCATTACTTGCCCGATGTCGGCGGCATATTGTAGCACAGCACTGTCACGGTACTATGGCACAGCAGTATGCAATCACCGTACACCGGCCGTGCCATGCCCGGTATTGGCGGCATAATGCAGGCACCTGTCACAGTACCATGGCACAACAGTACACAATCAGCAGAACACAGACCATGACGGCAGCGGTATCGGCAGCATATTGCAGCACTGCACTGTCTCAATGCCATGGCACAGCAGTACGATCAACAGACACCGATCATGACATGCACCAGTATCGGCGGCATAATGCAGCACCTGCCTGTCACAGTACCATTGCACAGCGGCACGATCAGCAGTACACGACCATGACGCGATCCGGTGACGGCGGCATAATGCAGCACTTCACTGTCCACGGTACCAGCGGCACAGCAGCACACAATCAGCGGTACAGCCAGCCATGACATGCCTGGTATCGGCGCATATTACAGCACCTTACTGTCAAATTACCGCTGGCAGCAGCAGTACACAATCAGCGGTACACCGACCATCACTTGCCACAGTATCGGCGGCATATTACAAGCACCTTACTGTCACAGTACCATGGCACAGCAGTACACAATCAACCAGCACACCGACCATGACGTGCCCGATATCGAGGCATATTGCAGAACCTTACTGTCACAGTACCATGGCACAACAGAACATATTCAGCGGTACACGTATGACTTGCCATGTTATCGGCAGCTATTGCAGCACTGCACTGTCACACTACCATGGCCAGCAGTACACAATCAGCAGCACACCGACCGCGGACATTCCCGATGACGACATATTGCAGAACCTCACTATCCAGCACCATGGCACAGCTTTTACAATCAGCGGTACACTTTCATTGAAGTGCCCTGGTACCAACAGCATGTACAGCCCACTGTCACCAGTACCATCGCGCACAGCAGAACACCTATTCAGCAGTACACGGCCACTGACTGCCTTGGTATCGACGGCATATTGCAGCACTGCACTCCACAGTACCATCTCACGGCGAGTACACAATCAGCAGTACACGAGGCGCGGACGCGCCGGATCGGCAGCATATTGCAGCACTGCACTGTAACAGTATCACGCCAGCGGTTCACAATCAGCAGCACACCCTCCGCGGCATGCCCGATATCGGCGGCATATTGAAGCACTACCTTTGACAGTACCATGCCACAGCAGTGCACTGACCATTACTTGCCGGTGTCGGCGGCATGTTGTAGCACAGCACTGTCACGGTACTATGGCACGGCGATGCGCGATCAGCGGTACCGACGTTTCCGGCTGCACGGTATTAGTGACATAATACAGCACACCTGTCACGAGTACCACTGGCACAGCAGTAAACAATCAGCGACACTGACCATGACGCACGGTATCGGCATATTGCACCACTGTCTCAGTACCACCCACACAGCAGTACACAATCAGCACACGATCAGGCATGCACCGTGGCAGCATAATGCAGCACCGACTGTCACAGTACCATTGCACAGCAACACAATCAGCAATACACCGACCATGACGATCCGGTATCGGCGGCATGTTAAACACTTCATATCCATACCTGGCACAGCAGCACACAATCAACGGTACAATGACCATGACATGCCTGGTATCGACCGCATATTACAGCACCGACTGTCAAATTACCGCCCGGCAGTACACAATCAACAGTACACGACCATCACCCGCCACAGTACCGGCGGCATATTCGACCACTGTCACGGTACCGGCACAGCGGTACACAATCAAGCACACACGACCACGACATGCCCGATATCGGCAGCATATTGCAGAACCTTACTGTCACAGTACCATGGCACAGCAGACATATTCAGCAGTACCCGAACACGACGCCCACAATTATCGACAGCGACAGCAACACTGCACTCACACTACCATGGCACAGGGTACACAATCGGCAACACCCACCATGACTTGCCCCGATATCGGCAGCATAATACAGAACCTTACTCACAGCACCATGGAACAGCTTTTCACAACAGCAGTACTGACATTGAAGTGCCCGGTACCAACAGCATGTGCAGCACCCCACATCACAGTACATTGCAGCAGAACATATCAGCAGTACGTACACGACTTGCCACGGTATCGGCGCAAATTACAGCACTGCACTGTCACAGTACATCACAGCCGTACACATTCAGCAGTACACTGACATGACATGCCCAGAATCGGCAGCATATTGCAGCACTGCACCGTCACAATGGCACAGCGCACACAATCAACAGCACCGACATGACATTCCCCGGTATCGACAGCATATTGCAGCTCATTGTCACAGTATCATCGCACGAAGTACAATCAGCAGTACACCGAATTGCGCATACGCCACAGTATCGCAGCATACCACAGCACCTACTGTCACAGTACCATGGCATTGCAGCACACAATCAGCACATAACCATGACATGCCCAGAACGGCGCCATTCCAGCACTTTACTGTCACAGTACCACGGCACAGCACAAATCAGCAGTACACAGACGCGACGCCGCGCATCGCAGCATATTCCAGCACCCACTGTCACAGTACCATGCCAGCAGTACACATCAGCAGAACTTGCAAGACATACCCCAGTGTTGGCATATTGCAGCACACACTGTCACAGTACTGGCACAGCAGTACACAATCAGCGTACACGACGACATGCCCGGTATCAGCATCATATTGCAGCACGGCTGTCACAGTATATGCCTCAGCGATAAACAATCATACACCGACCATGGCAGGCCCGGTATCAGCATATTCCCGCACCTTACTGTCACAGTACCGTGACACAGCAGTACACATCAACAGTACACCAACACGCCTAGTATCGGCAGCATACCACAGCACCACCACAGTACCATGGCACAACAGTATACAATCAGCAGTACCACCATGACATGTCAGCATCGGCAGCAATTCAGCACCTTACTGTCACAGTACCACGGTAGCAGTACACAATCAGCAGTACACCGACCATGACACGATCCGTGCCGGCAGAATTTGCAACCTTCACCGTCACAGTACCACGGCACAGCAGCACACATCAGCAGTACAACGACACGGCATGCCCTGGTATCGGCGCTGTTACAGCACCTTACTGTCAAATTACAAGGCAGCCGTACACAATCAGCAGTACACGACCATCACATGCCACAGTATCGGCAGCATATTACAGCACCTTACTGGGACAGTACCGCAGCACAGCAGTACACAATCAGCACACACCGCGACATACCCCGATATAAGCAGCATATTGCAGAACCTTACTGTCACAGTACCACGGCACAGCAGACATATTCAGCAGTACACACCGCCGCTTGCCACGGTATCGGCAGTAGTACAGCACTGCACTGTCACTACCATGGCACGGTACACAATCAGCACACGACCATGACATTCCCGATATCGGCGGCTATTGCGAACCTCCATCACAGCACCATGGCACAGCACATCAATAGTACACTTTCATTGAAATGCCCTGGTACCAACAGCATATTGCAGCACCTTACTGTCACAGTACCATGGCGGGAGACATATTCAGCGGTACCGAAGCTTGCCTTGGTATCGGCGACATATTGCAGCACTGCACTGTCACAATACCATCTCACAGCGGTACACAATCAACAATACACAGAGCGCGACAGCCCGGAATCGGCATATTGCAGCACTGCTGTCACAGTATCATGGCACAACAGTTCGCAGCACACCCTCCACGACATGCCCGATATCGGCGGCATGAGCACTACACGACGGTACCATGCCACAGCAGTGCACAACATTACTTGCCCGGTATCGGCGGCATATTGTAGCACAACACTGTCACAGTACTATGGCACGGCGATACGCAATCAACGGTACCGACGTGCCAGGCCCGATATTGGCGGCATAATGCGGCACCGCATCACAGTACCATGGCACAACAGTACACAATCAACAGAACACTAACCGCGACAGCCCGGTATCGGCGGCATACAGCACTGCACTGTCTCAATACCACGGCACAGCAGTACGATCAACAACACCGATCACGACATGCACCAGTACCGGCATAATGCAGCACCGCACTGTCACCGTGCCATTGCACAGCGACACACAATCAGCAGTACCGACCATGACATGATCCGGTATCGGCAGCATATTGCAGCCTTCACTGTCACGGTACCATGGCAGGCACACAATCAACGGTACAATGACCATGACATGCCTGGTATCGACCGCATATTACAGCACCGCTGTCAAATTACCAGCCGCAGCAGTACACAATCAACAGTACACGACCATCACCCGCCACAGTGTCGGCGGCATCTTCGGCCACCTGCTGACGGTACTGGCACAGCGGTACACAATCAATGCACACCGACAGGACATGCCCGATATGTTGCAACATATTGCAGAACCTTACTGTCACGTGCCATGGCACAGCAGAACATATTCAGCAGTACACCATGACTTGCCATGGTATCGACAGCGTATTACAGCACTGCACTGTCACACTACCATGGCACAGCAGTACACAATCAGCACACACGACGCGGCATTCCCGAACGGCATATTGCAAACCTCACTATCCAGCACCATGGCACAGCTTTTACAATCAGCAGTACGCTTTCATTGAAGTGCCCTGGTACCAACAGCATATTGCAGCACTACATCACAGTACCATGGCACAGCAGAACATATTCAGCAGTACACGACCATGACGCTTGGTAGGCGGCACGTTGCAGCACTGCACTGTCCGGTACCATCTCACAGCAGTACTCAATCAACAATACACTGAGCATGACATGCCCGGAATCGGCAACATATTGCAACACTGCTGTCACAGTATCACCGCATAACAGTTCTGATCAACACACCTCCATGACATGCCCGATATCGGCAGCATATTGAAGCACTACACTTTGACGGTACCATGCCACAGCGGTGCAAAACATTACTTGCCCCGGCATCGGCATATTGTAGCACAGCACTGTCACAGTACTATGGCACAGCAGTACGCAATCAGCGGTACAACCACCGCGCCATGCCCGGAAGCGGCGTTGGTGGTATCGTGCCTCCACCTGGGGACCTGGGCAAAATAACCAATAACATTTCCCCAATTTAACAATACTTTTACATTTGAAGCCTCTTTAGACAATTTTAAACAATACACAGAACCCCAAAACAGTCATGGAGACAGTAATTACCATGATGACTGCAAGTTTTTATTACTGGATAGGGCAGGACTGGCAACTTTGACTGCAAGAAAATGAGGTTAGGTTAGGCACTTATACAATACTTTTTAACTCAAAGATTATACTTGTAATACCATTAGTAACACCAAACACAACTTCTCCCAATGTTCCCATTCATTTGGTACCAGACCTGTCCCAATATCTTTTGGGAGTACCCTACTATGGTGGCAGACCTGCAATGCTGTGGGTTGGTCAATGTTGGGGCCCTAGATAAAGAACTAACACAAGGCAAAGCAACTTGGAACAACAGCAACTGACTGAAACACTCTGGTGGCAAAATTGTACTTATCTGACACCATGCAGGTGAGAAAAACATCCTTGACTTTTTCCCACTCTAATGGAACCCTCTAGAGCACTTGACAGGTGGCAGTTAGGGATGGAGCTTCTCAGCTAAGATGAACCACAACTCATTCGCTCTGGCAGGGACAGTTTAATGAAGACCCGGATATCAACTGGGGTCTCAGGCAACACACCCAATGGTGCAGTATCTTTAAACAGCAATTAGGCAAGAGTCTTTTATAAATCTAAAGATGAGGCCCTCTGAGCTAAAGACAAGCTCCAGAGCCTCAAATGTCCTATTTAGAATCTTTACCATCTGGTGGGCTTTGGCAGCTTTTGTAGCAAACAGTTTAGCTTCTGTAGCAAACAATTTGGAAAAACACAGCATGACCCAGCAGCAATTTACTTGGGCTCTTTTCAAACACTCAGTTTTTCTTTTGAGTCTTCACTCCCAGCACTGTGGTTCAGTGCTTGCAGGAGTCTCCTCCAGTCAACACAATCTGGGGCTTCAGCCCTGGGTGCAGTCTCTTCTGGTCACTTTTCTCCCTGGGGACTGAGTTTTTGGTGGGCTGTTGGAATATTTAAAGTCTTCCCAGGCTCCCACTGATTGCTTCGACTGTTTTCGGGCAAAAAACAGTCTTACCTGTTTTTTTCTCTTGTTTGTTCCTTTTGCAGCAGAGCTGTCCGCCTTTGTTTTTGTTCCCCCAGAAACCTCTACCAGAATTAAAAAGGCCAGGGGAAAGTCTTTTTAGCCTGACTACTCTTCTAATCAACCACACAGAGGGTGTGGAGGGCTTACATATGTTTCTGACCAAAAGAGCTCCCCTCCTTTTTGCCCCACCCCACACTCTGGTAATGGACCCTCTTCTTCCTCCATTGGTAATTACTGAACAAATGTATTGGTTCAGTAACTCAGCATTGCTGTTGCCCCCCCCCACACACACATTCTTAACTTCATTCTTTTTTTAAGCCAAACAGTGCCCTCCTTGACTTTGCATTGCTCCTAAATGTGGTTGAAGAACACCTTATCCACAGCTTGCACCCTTGCTATCCTAAGCTCTGTCTTTATCTTAGCATTTCTGATCCTCCTTCTGGACTCTCTAATTTCCTTAGATCAGCTTTGCAAATGTCCTCCTCTGAGGTCTCACACCTTAACTGTGCTGTTCCCCTTGATGGCTTTCATTTGACTCTCCAACCATACTGTTTTGTGGTCACATGACCTCAGTCATTCATGGACTACTGCATTTTGCACCTGCTCACTGTCTGTGAGTTCCAGGTCCAGCAGCACTTCCTCCATTGTACGGTCCTGAACTAACTGTGCTAGGGACACTTCCTGGAATGCTTTCAATAAGAGCTGGTTCATTGTGCTCTCTGAGAATGGAACACTTCATTCCATGTCTGTCATTTTGACCTCCCCTACTACTAGTACCTCCCCGAGTACTCCCAGAGAATGGGACACTCCATTTACTGTCTGGCATTTTGACGTTCCCTACTACTAGTACCTCCTCTGGCATGCTCATAGAATGGACACTCCATTCCGTGTCTGGAATCTTGAAAGTCCCTAATACTAGTTGTGACACTTGGCCAGCTGGTTATGATTATTGTATGATATTGGTATTATAAATAAATGGTCAGTGTATGAAATGTCAGTCTGTGAGATTTGGCCCTTTTAAATTACAAGGTGTCAGCAGCTGAAATCACAGGATGTATTACACTGACCAGGGGATCTCTGTAACGTAATTAATTTTCTTGAGAAATTGCATGTTATGACCTTTTTATGACCTCATGCTTTTGAAGTTGAAAAGTAAATATACACTTTATTACATCAGGAAAGGACATAATTTAGTTGATTCCTGTTGGCTATCTCACACCTGGGTAATGGACTGCAGGGCTGTAAACCTCAAAGGAACTGGTTGATCAAAGACTCATAATTTGGATACTGGGTTGTTGCCGATGTTAACATTATTTAATATACCTCCTGGTAGGAAAATCATGTTTGTAATTTTATATTCGAAAAGGAGGCGCTAGATGACTCACAGAGGGGGTGTGGAGACACAGAGTTTAAACTGATACTTGTGTCTGAAATGCTAGTCATATCATTTGGGACTCCAGAGAGACACACAGCTCTCTGATCTAACTTTAAATGCACTTCCAGAAGTAATACCTTAGATAGCAAAAAGCTAAATGTATTGTGGTAGGAGTTTTGTTTTGTAATCTTCCCTTGTTCTTTTATGTGATTGTGAGCACTTTGATATATTGCTCTGTGTTTACGTTTTTCATATTTCTATCATCTTTTAATAAAGAATATTTTTCAAGATACTGCCTGGGTGTGTTTTCCAAGTTCTTTTTGCATGTTATGTATATGTAGTTAAGTCTGACAGCTGTTTTGAAGGGCTTGATGGCGTTACTAAACCGGGAAAAGGTAAGAATATACCTAAGGTCTCTTACAGAGTTTTAAGGATTCATTTTGGATACCTGGTTAGGTGCTCTTAGGCAAAAGATATATTGCATCCCCTGAAGAGAATATTATCCAAGCCTGTACATTTTGGGTACGCTAGCATAAGGTTCACAGTTTTGAATCCCCCCAGAACTTGAGACTAAAGGTGATTCAGACCCAAAAGCAGACAGGAGGGTTACCCTGTCTGTTACCTGTTCACACTATTGTGCTCTGAGATTGGCACTGTGGGAGCAGAGGGCCTGACCTGCTGAATGTGTTTGTGATACTAGTATGTCCCCTGGAACTTTTAGAAAATCAAATGCTCCATTCCATGTCTGACACCTTGAAGTCCCCTACTACTAGTACCTCCCCTGGAATTCTCAGAGAATGGGATGCTCATGTGCACATGTCTGTCATTTTGAACTCCCCTACTACTAGTACCTCCCACAGCACTCCCTGAAAATGGGACACTGCATTCCATTGTTGTCAGACTTAACCACATATTCCATGATATGACTAGCATTTTGAAGTTCCCTACTACTAGTACCTCCCCTGGCATGCTCATAGAATAGAATGCTTCATTCCATGTCTGGAATCTTGAAGTCCCCTAATGCTAGTGTCTCCCCTGGAACTTTTAGAGAATTAAATGCTCCATTCCATGTCTGACATCTTGAAGTCCCCTACTACTAGTACCTGCCCTGGAATTCTCAGAGAATGGGATGCTCATGTGCACATGTCTGTCATTTTGAAGTCCCCTGCTACTAGCACCTCCCTGAGTGCTCTTACAGAATGGGACACTGCATTCCATGTCTGTCATCTTGAAGTCTCCTACCTCTAGTATCTCCTGCTGCCCTCAAAAGAATATCACTGCCCACCCCCCGTTCTTGGCTTGGTGGTTTGTAAACTACATCAACTTTGATTTGTTTCCCCTTTACACTTGCTAATTATAATCACATGGTCTCTAAACCTCCCTTTGCCTCCTAGGCTGTTTAGCTTTACAACATTTGATATGATACACAAGAAAAGCCACTTCCAGAAGTGTGGTGCCAGTAAAAAATGCATACAAGTTGATCAAAACAAATTATGACAGTCACTATAATGTCATTCCAACAATCAACATGCCCCCTAGACTCTCATGTTTGATCCACTTGTAAACCACCAGCAATGTTCCTGAGTCCATCCCTCAATAGAAAATAGTTTAGTAAAATACTTCTTCCTGATTTGTGGATGGCATTCTAATGCCATATATTTATGTTCCAGCACAAAAAAAAAAATGTTGTCAGCATTGCCCCTTTGCTAATAAGATCCCTCAGCTTTCTTTAGAATTTTACCATTTTTAGCTAGCCACCATTTTTCAGACCATGGTTCTTGTTCTACTCTCACCTATCAGCCCAAACCAAGCTTCCTTTTTTCCTAGTCTGCACACACACACACACACACACCAATATAACAACACACTGTAGCTCCACAAAGTAAACTGCATCCTGGGTTGTTTCTTTAATTTCCTGAATACCTGAGCCCTGCTGATATCAGAGCCACTGCATTCCCAAATTGCACTGTCTATCTCACTACATGTCAACAAATAATAAAACTTATAGAAAACTGTCAACCTATAACACAAAGCAAAACACACATAAAGAGATCCTAAAAGAAGCAATTTCCTACACAGAGCCAACAGGACTCAGAAGCACTGACAATCAGATTAGCAGGAAACAACACTAACACTAGTACCTCTACTGACAACAACCTACCAAAACAAGGACTGTTTTCACTTTTTATTCCCTGAAGTCCTGTTGGCCTCACAAAAACAACAGTCCATGGTAGTACCATGGATCCCCACACTAACCCACTTCTCCTGCACTAATCCTCTACTGTGAGGCTCATTCACCAAATGCAGACATCCCTGCACTGCATATGCAGTGCTCCAACACCTACTGCCTAAAATAAAATATGCAGTAGTCACATACTCAACTTCCTGTCATTCAGGCAGTGGTCAGACAAGGAGAAGAGTTGAGGGCTCACTGCCAGTCAATGACTTCAATGCAAGAATAACAGCACCTGTGAGTGGGGACAAGGGTGTGTGTGGGTGGAGGGTCAAGAATGGGTAGACAGGAGGGGCACTTTTGGCATTTAGATGCTGGGGGTGCACTGACCACCAATAAAGCTATTTGAAATATACAGCTCATCAAGGGTGGCATTCAGTCAGGGTGGGGGATACACTGTAGGGGGTGTCTACTATTAACATTCTGCCAGGAGTGGCAGTTGGATTGGGTGACACTGCCTAGGACAGTTTTCAACCCAGCAGTTGGCTGGCATAACTGGTTTGTGCACCACTGTGTGTAGAGATAAATGTATGATTTTGACAGTATTAAACATTGTTACGACGGTGGCTGGTTACTGCTGCCAAAACCATTGTGAATTCAAGAGGGGTCCTCATTTGCATGGGTGCAGTGATATTCCATGCAATCATGTTTTCAGTTCAGTACCATGCATCATGGGCATTTAAATAAGCTTCCTGCCCCTTAACATCATGCTGTTATCGTGATCAACACAGCAATGCCACCGTTTAGTGTTGCACTAACTTTTTGAATATTGGGGCTCATAAGTCACAGCTGTGGTTGTAAGTTACTAAGAGATGGATTTTAGAAGGGTCTGACATGGGCTCAAATGCATGCTATACTTCTTTCTGTATCTACCAGATTAGGTCTGAGCAGCTCTTTTTATGTTTCTTGCACGCAGGCAAGAAACAACCTAGTAGAACAAAATTTCGGAGGTGTGTCAGGGATGATTCAATGCAGAGCGATCTAAAGTGGGATTGTCCCTCACAGACCAATGAGCAGGCAACCAGACTGTGACACTGGTCTGAGTTTCACAGCTGGAAACTATTCTGTAGTTGAAAGAAATTAAGTGCTTCAATGAGAGCGCTTCACTGCTTTCATTTACATAAAGCTGGCAGCAATCAACTGAACGGTTTTATGTACATTATTGAAATAAGAGGTTGAGTGGTATTTATTTATTGGGAACTTGGAATTACAAACCTTTGAGCTAAGAGCTTGTTTACAAAGGATTCTCGTCAACAATTAAGGAGTTACATTTTGTTGCAACAACATAATTACAGCAGACAAATTGACACTGGGGTTGTACTACTAACATAGAGTTTACATAGGAAGGGGTAGCAAATACAGATACAGTTTACAGAAGTCTAGACATGAATGAAGCAGCTGGTAGCATTGTCAATTTCCCAGTGGAGGTACGTAATGTGCAGCCATCTGAGAAGTTAAGTGCAGAAAGACAAGTTGGGGTTTGGCAAGTGCAGGTAGGTGGGGAGGAGTGGGAGGGGAGGGAGAGGTCATGAAAATGGGCTAGAGGTAGTGTGGGTATACTGGACAGAGGGCAGGTGGAGGGGGAGGAGGAGTAGGGGCAGAGGAAGTGGACAGGTGACTGGGCAGGGAGTAGTGTGAGTGAACTGGACAGAGGGCAGGTGGAGACGAAGGTACTGAGGGGTACTGGACAGAGGACAAGTGGAGGGAGTTGGTAGGGAGGTGGGGAACGGGTGGGGGAGGTGCAACCTGGCCAGAGCAAGTGGGCAGTTGAGTAGTGGGCCAGATGCTGGGATTATGTTTAACACAGGCAGTGGACTGGAGGAGAGATGGACTTACAGAGTTCGGATTTGAAGTGCCCTAGGTGTTGAAGTTGGTGATTATGTTTGAAAGCTTGTTTTGCCAGGTGGAAGCCCTTACTGTGAAGACACACCTCCACAGGGCTGATCTCCTGAAGGGAACAGCTAAGGCATGTCTAGAGGCGCTTCTTGTGGCATGCTTACCTGGGGTAGGTCTGACTAACACTGGCAAGGAGTCAAGAGCCAGTCCCATTAGGGTCTTCTTCCTAGTAGGCAGGTCTGAAGTTTATTCTGTCCTGGAGAGGGAGTCACTTTGTCCTTATGTAGAGCTCACAGGTGTGTGTGATGTGATCTGCATTCAGGACAAATCTGCATGATTTATTGAGGGTAAGGTGGACTTTGTGTAGCCTAGTGTCCATGGCAGCACCATAAACCACGTTTCCATAGTCTAGGACTGGCAGGATTAAAGATTGACCTCCTGAAGCCTGGCTTCAGGGTGAGGCAGAAGCTGAGTCTGTAGAGTGTCTCCAACTTCCTGCTTGCAGCCTTAGTGATATTACTTGAGTGTTCGTCAAAAGAGAAGGACTCATCAATTGTGACCCCCAGGTGCCAGAAAAAGTGAACCTGTTCTAGGGTGGAGTCTGTATTAAGTGCTATTTTATTTATTTTTTGTCTATTCTATTTTTGGTGCTGGACACCCCTAGTCCCACAGATGGGCTTGCCAGACTCCAGTGACCTCAGCCTACACCTGGGTATGCCCCCCCCGAGTGGGACCGCTGTAGCAGAACTATCGTGGCTGGAGGGCCAGGCACTGGAGCCGGGTCATATGCGGTGGCTGGCATTTTCACTGTTCTTTTCCCTGGAGCTGAGGGATGTGCAATGATGCTAACGTGAAGCATCTGTCCCCATCTCCACCCTCCTCCGCGGCATGGCACCCTGTCCACGGCCTCCGCCAGCAGGAAATCGGTGCTGGCACTGAAGAACCCTCCTCCCTGGAGAAGGAGAGCATTCCTCTGGATGCTCGATCCTTCTCCTCTCCTGGCGACCCTGGCAGTCTGTGTCTATTCTTTAACATGGGTCACTGGTGTGTAGGAGGTGAGGTCCAGCGCCTAATGCTCAGCACAACCATGCTGGCAGTATTGAGTGCTATTTTAAATGGTGTAGTGGATTTCTCTGCTGGTAACCTGTAAAGGGCATTGTCTTAGTCTTTTTACTATTGAGTACTAGGAGGCTGGTGTTAAACCATTCCTGTAGCAGGTAGAAGTTGCACTGTAGATTCCTGGTCAGCGTGTCTTGGCAGAAGCCTCAAAGTAATTGCACCATGTTATCTGCATAGAGCAGGACTTTTTCAGAGGGGCATGCAGCTAGGATGTCATTTATGAAGAGGCTAAACAGGAGGGGGGCCCAGTATGGACCCTTGCGGGACCCCGACCGTGACTTTCCTGGCCTCTGAGGTGGTACCATCAATCTTTACCTTCTGTGAGCACTCAGACAGGTAGCTAGACAGCCACCCAACCATGTCCGAGGACAACCAATGCAGGTTAACTTGTGGAGCAGCAGTTTGTGATCCACAAGGTCAAATGCCTTGGATAGGTTGATATAGATTGCTCCAGCTAGTTGCCCCTGATCTAATGCCTCATGGACGTAGCCTGTAAATTCAGTGAGGGCCATGTTGGTACTGTGCCATTTGCAGAACCCATGTTGTTGTGGGCTGAGGAGGTTGTATTTGTGTAGATAGGCAGAGAGCTGGTCTGCAATGATTTTTCCAGCACTTTGGAAAGAGGAGACAAGATGGAGATGGGCCTGTAATTGGACACAAGCAGACAATCCCTTCCTTTTAGAACCAGAGTGACCACGGCAGATTTTCAGGTAGATGGAAAGGCTGACATCTGAAGTGACATATTAAAAAGCTTAGTGATAGGTACGACCACTTCAGGGAGGGTGATTGAGATAAGTTTCATATCAGTCCCATCCCCCCCCATCCTTGTTTACCCAGCACTCTTGTAAGGTATTTAGCAGTCTCCTTGGTGGTCACCTGACAAAAGTAGAATTTTGGGCTGGTGCTAGGATGGGGAACCGGGTGTTCACAGCTCAGTGTTTTGTCCTCGTGAGCAGTTGTGTTAGGAGGTATGACTGCACTGTAGTCAGTAAATGCCTCATTGAAAATATTGGCTATGGTAACTTCGTCAACTATGACTTTGTCACTGTGGTGGAGCATGGTTGGTGGGGACCTGTCACAAGTCCCTACGAGGTCCTTGATGGAAGCCCAGAATTATTTGTCATCTTTCAGGCACTGAGACTACTGATTACTGTAGTGGGAGGCCTTGGCTTGCTATATTGCCCATGTGCACCTATTTCTAGCAGCTTTGTAATTTTGGACATTCTCTACTGTCCCCGATAGCCTTGCTCAGTCCCATAGTAGATCACATTCCTGCATCAAACCAAGGGCTTGGGGGTGATCTAGTACATGCACCTCCCTTTTATAATTTTTTACAAAAGGCATACTTGTCTGCAGCTGAGTTAAACTGACCAAGGAAGAGCTGGAGGGCTGTGCAGGCAGAGGGACAGGTATCCAAGATGCTCCTGTCTGTGTTGGCCAGGTGTTTCTTGAAGGCAGCAATAGAGCAATTTCTGATGACTCTGTTCCTCACCAGCCTTGAGGTTAGTTTTGGCAGCTTGGAGGACAATTCAAATAGAACAGGGGAGTAGTCACTCAGTGCACCAGGGAGCACTTGGACATTGGTAATTCTCTTGGAGTGGGAGGTCAGTACCAGTCAATCAGGATACTTGCTGCCATTCTGTAGTTGGTTCTTCTGCAACTCTGGACCACCTGTGTTAGGTATAGTCCAGTAATCAGGTCCCTGTGTGAGGAACTGGAGCTGGCTAGCCAGTTTGAATTGAAGTCACCTAGCACAATAGTGTCCTTACTGTGACATGCTTGGGTATAGAGGTTGGCAAAATCAATTACCATCATTTGCTGGTGTCCAGGAGGACTGTATACTGATATGACAATCAGCCCTATCTTCCCTTTGCCCATGAGGATTTTTACTGCCGTGCAAGGCATTAACACTCATTGCTGGTAGCAGGCAGTTGTACTTTATGGCACTGGAGATGGTTGTGAGTGTAGATCAGGCATCCACCCCCTCTTCTTGCTGTTTGATCAAGTCTATGTAAGTTGTACCCAGGCAGGGAGATCACTGTGTCAGCAGTATGACCCTGAATAGCACACCATATGCTGACATGCTCTGCCCCTTGATGTCATTTGTCTTCTCTCAAGACAGCCATTTCAGACAAAACCCTGCTTAGGTGCGCCCTGTCTGGGTGCTTCGGACCAATCACACTACTGCTAATAGAGCCATTCTAGAACCAAACTGGGATGGGCTGAGATGACAATAAAGCCAATAAAGATTAAAAAGATCAATGGATTTAAGCCTCCAAAACTGAGCCACTACAGTCCAAGCAAACTTCTGCTTTGTAACAAAATGCACCCCCAGGATAATAAATGCTCATCACACTTGTACACTAATGCAGCTACTCCATAATTTTGCTGCACAGTGCACAACCCCTAGTGTGAAGTCCCAACTTGTGGATGGAGTGTGTTGTTGCAGCAACAACAACACAAAGTCCACACTCCTTTGTGTGCCACAGTGTGCACGTCTGGGAAAGATGGTCACAGCCTTACTGAAACTTTGACTAGGTTCCCAGATGAACACACACAAACAGGTCTGCAACATTCCACTGCAAAATGTGTTTTTTGCCAGTGAGTTGACAAAACTCCAGGTCCAATCTTTGTGGATGCCCTCTGTCTGAGCAGTAGGGCTGCAGGCTGACTTGTGAGTGGCTCTATATATTGCTACAAAAGTCTGACTTTGCTTTCTCACTCAGGGTGCTGCTACTCCACAGTCCAAAATGCACACTCACCCACGGGAACTCACCTTGCACAACCCAACTCGAACAATCTCTGCCAGCCAACCAGTCACATATTTTAACAAATTAAAACACAATTACTTAGAGGGCTCTGAAAATAAAAACAAATTTCATTACATGGACATCACAAACTCTGCCACTTTGTGGAACCACTCTCTTCATCAGGGCGGTGATTCCTTGAAGCAGCAGAATTTGTAATTTCCATCTAAATACATTTATTTTTATTTCTGGAGCCCTCTGAGTGATCATGTTTCAATGTGTTAAAATAGATACTGCCAGTTTTAACGCTCATCCCCAGAATGACCAGCTTGTGCATTGGTATGTGTCTAAAACCAGTCACAGACATGACTGTTGCATCAGCCCCACCCCTTGTTTGTTTCTTTGTCTCTTGCCTTGCCTACTCTGATTAGTTGTGTGACCAGCTTCACACACTTCCACGTGAGCAGTTCTCTAAAGATCATGTGCAAAATATATTATTTTTTTACCTAAACAGTGTATATCAATGTAGTATAGGCATCCGAGTATGGTTCTGCATTTTAATTATTAAATTGCCAGCCAAATAAAAATGTGTACCTCCTCCATGTATTACCTGCTGTTCCCACTGACACCCAACATTTCTCTGATTGTCCCACTGTGCAGCATCTTGACCATTATATGTTATGACATCATTAGGCAGTATTCAGGAGCAAAATGCACTGTCAGCATTTGACAAAGTACTGTTTTTGCAGTCTGTGTTGTCTGTCTAAATCTGTATATATTTCTACAAAGAATATATCCTCTGATGAAGACATCAATGACGTGGCTTTTTTTGCTACCCCTATTGTTTGTGCAATCATTCCTGCTAACTGAGTTTCACAAGCAAGATAGAATCATACAGAAAACACACCAAACACTTCAACACTAAACCAGTGTTAATTTGCAGTTGAGTACCACGACGATCATAAAAGCAAGTGACAGAAAATGTTTGCAATAAAAAGACAACGAAATAGGGGTCATTAGCACTAATAGATAGGACTGGTGCTTACTTACTAAAATTGGACCTGTAAAGACAAATCCTTGGACGGCTAGTCCCAAACTGAAGTAGCACAGACTGCAAGTAAAACCTAAGTCCTCCCATTTGTGCCTTAAAATAAACAGGCGTGTAACATGGCAAAAGAAGCACTACTGAAATAACAATTTTCTATTCATCTAAACATAACACATGATCAAAAAACAAGGCAGCATTAATTCCCTAGTAAACTGTCACCGAGTAAAAAGTCTGCAAAGGACAAAGAAATTTCCACCCACCCTCGTGGTATTCATACCATTGCACCACATTTGTTTTTAGCAGTGCTTCACAATGAGTAAACAAATTGCTACTTACTATGTCACATTTGCTTCATGCGGCATAATGGGGACAGTAGCTTGGATGGATAGGCATTAGGGAATAAAAGTGGCTGTTCAAATGTCCCAAGTAATCGTTATTTCACTACTGCTTCTTGTGCCATGTTATAAGCACAATACATCCTCGATCGCTACCAAGCCAGACACATCTGAGGTTTCAAGTAGTGCTGTGCCCAAATCTACTCAGCCATGTAATTTTTATGTTTGCTTGCACGCATGTGCAAGAAACATAGTGTCATCATCCGAGTTTTCGGAGGTGTGGCACCCTGTCTTCCAATTCGGTAAGTGTGTTTGCAGGCACGGCCACAGTTCACCAATAAATGCTGCAGCTCTCTATGACAGCAGTTGAAAATGCAGTGCTGTACAGTTCAAAGGGAGAGCTACGCTTCAGTGAGCAGCGATAAGATATCGCGTGCTCATGCACTCCTCCCACACACACGCTTATTGCGTGCTCATGCCCCCCCCAAGCACACACTGTATGGCCGACGGGGGTCCCCAATCCCCCATCGGTTCTGCTGTGCTCCCTCCAACAGAGTTCCAGGTGTCATGCTGGGAGCCCACCCCAGCATGGCAACAGTCTGTATGGCCGACGGGGGTGCCCAATCCCCCATCGGCTCCACTGCCCCCCCAAGAGACTACCGGGTGCCACGCTGGGAGCCCATCCCAGCATGGCAACAGTCTGTATGGTCAACAAGGGTACCCAATCACTTATCAGCTCCACTGCCCACCCAAACAGCCTTCTAGCTGCCATGCTGGGGGCTCACCCCAGCGTGGCACAAGTCCGCCGCCTAAGGGAAAAAACACCTGAAAGAAAAAACCTTCCTCACTGACTGTCCTGACCCCCCGCCCCATCCATGCCCACCTCTGCACAATCTGCTCCCCACACCCCATCTCAACCCATACTTACCTCCGGAGTGTGGTGCGACGATCGTTGATGGACCAGGAACAAGTTAGCACTCTTCCAAGCCAACCGCGAACTGAATAAATGCTGGTTAGCTGTATAATGGAATAAATAGGTTTTTTCAACTTTGATGCATATCTCAGGCATTTTGGGGAATTTTGTCACCAAATTTTAGACATGGGGTTTTTGGGACCCCACCTCGTGAATTCTGTCACTGTCATTTTGTTAATCGGGGCCAAAAGGTGATTTTGCGGTCACTGTGCAGAACCACCTTTTGGGACAGATTTACAAAATGACAGTGTCACAGTTTATGAGGTAGGTCCCCAAAACCCCTATGTTGAAAATTTGGTGAAAAAATTCCCAAAAATGACTGTTTTACGAGCATGTGTTGCGCTGTTCCTACGCATGCTCGTAAGTTCGCAAATTTTCAATATGTTCACTCCAGATATTCAACATTGCCATTTTACCACACCTCTTTATGAGCAGTGCAGCTATCATTTCTCACATCTCCCCCAAAATGTGTTTCTGTGCATGTAGCGCACAATGGCGCAGTTGGTCTGTGAAATCAATGTTAGGGACAGATTAAGAAAATCTCAGTGATACTGTTCATGAGCAGAGGTGGTAAATTGGCTATGTTAAAAATTTGGTGAAAAAATTACCAAAATGACTGTTTTATGAGCATGCGTTGTGCTGTTCCTACGCACACTCGTAAGTTTGTGAATTTTCAATATTTTCACTCCAGATTTTCAACATTGCCATTTTACTGCATCTCCTTATGAGCAGTATAGCTGTCATTTTTCACATCTCGCTCAAAACATGTTTCCACCCATGTAGCGCACAATGTCGCAGTCGGTGAGCGAAATCAATGTTTGGGACAGATTAAGAAAATCTCAGTGATACTGTTCATGAGCAGAGGTGGTAAATTGGCTATGTTAAAAATTTGGTGAAAAGGTCCATAAAATGACTGTGTTATGAGCGACCATTGTGCAGTTTCCACACCCTAAATGCGTTCATGGATTTCTAATATTTTCAGTCCAGATTTTCACCACTGGCACTTTCCCACACTTTCTTATGAACAGTACAGCTGTCATTTTTCACACAATGGCCGGAATGTGTTTTCGCACTTCCAGTGCAGAAATGCATGGTCGCTGTGGGAAGTCACTGTTCAGGACAGTTTAAGAAAATCACAGTGACACTGTTCATGAGCAGAGGTTCCAAAATGCCTGTGTTGACAATCTGCTGTAAAAAATCCCCAAATTAATTGCATTACGGGTGTGCGTTGCGCATTTTCTACACACGCTCGTGACTTCACCAGTTTTTTTAATATTTTCACTGCAGATTTTCACCATTGCCATTTTTGCACCTCCCCATGAACAGTACGGCTGCCATTTTTCACATCCTGTTCAAAATGTGTTTTTGCACCTGTGGTGCCAAATGGCATAGTCGAGGTGCGAAATCAGCTTTCGGCTAATGAACTGATATTGTCACTGTTTGTTAGCTAGGGGTCACAAAAAAAACATGTTGAAAATTTGGAGTGAAAATGCCAACGAACGCCTGAGGCGTTAGGGTTTCCAACCAGAATGCCTTCCTGTAGAGACTGACAGGCATCAGAGGTGTGACGGATTCTCACCCATAATGCTCATACCATTCCACACCCTGCAGCCAGTGAGAGGCATCGAGGTGTGCCTTGGACTCTTCAACCCCAAATTTCACCCCATTCTCTTATACAGGACCCATCTCACCGTATTTCCTGATGGAATGGGGTGAGCATAAGGGCCAAAGACCCCAAGGCACACCGTGACACTTGTCAGTGTCTGCAGGGTAGGGTGTGGTGAAATGGCATGGCCATTATGCCTGATGACCAAAGGCACAATGCCTGTCAGTCTCTGCTGGTTGGTGGTGGAGTTAGCTTCAGTTCAATACTTCACTGCCATTCCTATTATGCAGGTCTCTTACTCCTACACCACCAATGCCAATGCCAGCAAGCAAACAGTCAGCATTGACAAATGCTTGTTTAAAGATGATAGTTATAGTCCTCAAAATATTTTCTATACTGTAAGTGATCAGCTAATGAAAATGCAAATTAACTACAGAATACCCCCAGTACGTTTCCCATAGCTTTTTCAATTTATAATGAGTGCTTTAAACACATTTATGAGTGAGTGGAAAAATAAATTAAACCAGTGTAAATAATAATAGGAAACAGTAGTTTGAATAGCCATTTTTATGTAAGGCTACACAAAACAACTACAATATTAGCAAATTGTGGAAGTAAAGAAAAGATAAAGAACTTTAAATCTTTCAACAGTCTCACTCATTTATTGCTTTAAGTCACTATCTGAACACAATTTTGTAGCACTTACCATGTTACAAGTGTATTAATCCACTCCAAGAGTCATGTTCTACTAGGGAATTAATGCCTGGTTGGGCAGTTGGAAGTGCTCAGCCTTCGGCCTTGTGCCTAACCCCCCAAACCATGCAATAATCCCTAGTAGAACACCCTTTGTCATGGATTAATGCTGACTTACCTCACAGTGTGTGATGTTAGGACAGGTTTATTGCCTATCACAAGAAAGATAACAAATTTATAACCAAAGTCAATAGGACAGCAAAACAACTACGCCCTAAGATAATAAAACAAATATCGCCCACACTACATATAGAGAACAACTTCTACAAATCCATACCAAACATTATGGCTGCCTGACCAAGTTTAAAACCTCTGGAACACCATATGTAGTGTTGAGGTATGTTTCTTTTATTCTCTTACAGTTATAGTTCTGTCACCTTATTTTGAAGTTAAACATTTTCATTAGTTTACATAAATACTACTATCGCCTTATTTTAAATACCTCCCATTGACTTTGGCTATGGGATTTTATCTGCATTGTGATATGAAACAAACCTGTCCTAACTTCACACACACTGTCAGGTAAGCCTGCTCATTTATTTTAAGGCACCAACAGGAGGATTCGGGTATCACGTGTAGTCTTTGCCACTTCACTTTGGGATTAGCCATCCATGGGTTTGATCATGGAAAATGGAATGGGTGCAAACCAGAAAAGAAAGCCAAGGTGAAAAAGTGAACATAAGGCAACACTGAGGTTAAGTAGAAAAATATAAGCATATGAATTCCTAGACCGATGCCCTCCGATACAAAATGTATCATAAGCCTGATGTGAAGTGCGTTGTTTGGGCACTACTGCTGAGTTTCTTATTAAAATAGTTTCCTTGTGAAATAAAGTTTTGCATCAGATGGCATCAATCTATGAATTCCTAAGCTGTCTTTTCTTTGTGCTTCACTTGAGTGCTGCCTTATGTTTTGTTTTCCTAATTGTGGCAGTAAGTAGGGTTCAGTACTGGCTAATGGAACACTGCGGGCGGTAAAACGAAGTCTAACAAACAGACAAGAGCAGTAGTCACACAATGGCACCACAGCTCAAGGTGTCACATGGCCAGCAATGCAGGCAGTGGCAAAATAAGAATGGAGCACAAGAACAGGGGGCACAATACAAGGAAAGGCAAAATATGATTTTTATTTCAAATAGTGACACTAAACTACACAGATACAGCCCTTACAACATCTATATTATTCAATGCAAGCACCAAATGAGCAACATAAGATTTGTACATGATCTTTAAAGAAACAATGGCTGGAGAATATAAAAAAACTGAAAGTAATATCAGCCTTCCCTCACGCAGAGATTCTTGAATCTGCAGCAGACTCTGAGTGGACAAGGACTCTAGGAGGTGCGGGACAAGCATCAGGTGCCATGCTATACAGAAAACATCTGTAACAGGAGTAACAGGATAAAATCGTTTTGTATTAGTAGAGACACTGCAGGGTAATGGATTACCTTCAATAACGACACACTCTCCCTTCACTGGAAATGAAGGTTACTTGAATTATTTATCCAAATAACTGTGGGGCAGGTTAGAGTAAGGAGCTGCGAATGAGTTTGGGGCATCCAGCAGACCTGGGTTTTGATTCCTACAACTCTCACTGGCATACTAGGTGACTCTGAACAAATCTCTTAACTTCCCCAATACTTCTGGGTCACCCCTGAAATCAGGCACTTGTACCCAGTGGGTCAGAGTTATAGTTACCAAAGAAATAGAAAAAAAAAAAAGATAACCTGTGAACTTCTTTTTGGCATAGTCTTCAAGCATGGAAAATGTGTTGGATGTTTACTCCACCGGCCTGGTTATAAGTAAACAATAAGACACGGCAGGGTGGGCTTTGAACTGAGATACTGTAAGTACCCATTCAGCAGCATAGTAAGGCCAGAAACCACAAGTGAAGGGATTACAGCACCTGGAAGGGTGGTTATCATAGCCTAAAGCCCAACATTGTGCATCTTCTTGCACTTTTGTTTAGGTCTCATATTATTTCCAAAGAGCATATGAGGCACATAAAATATTGAGTAATAATGCTTCTTCCATACAAGTGTAGTTCATTCATTATCCACATTTCTACATTACAGTTAGCTTTGACAAAAATCAGAATACAGTACTCATCACTTTATATTGTAAGTTCCATTCTGCATATCAGCCAGATGGTTGCCATATAAATATCTTTATTGCAATTACAAAACGGGTAACAAGGCAACTTAAAAAACGTGAAAAGAACAACAAAACTAAAAAAAACAAGCATTTATCAATTCCAAATGTTTGCTTGCTGGCATTGGCATTGGTAGTGTAGGAGTTACAGAGCTGCATAATAGGAATGGCTGTGAAGTATTGAACTGAAGCCAACCCTGCCATCACCCTGCAGAGACTGACAGGCATTGGGGTGTGCCTTTGGGTCATCAGGCATAACCGCAATACCATTTCACCACACCCTGCCCTGCAGACACTGACAAGTGTCACAGTGTGCCTTGGGGTCTTTGGCCCTTATGCTCACCCCATTCCATCAGGAAATACAGTGAGATGGGTGTTATATAGGAGAATGGGGTGAACTTTGGGGCCGAAGAGTCCAAGGCACACCTTGATGCCTCTCTCTGGCTGCAGGGTGTGGAATGGTATGAGCATTACAGGCGAGAATCCCAAGTCACACCCCTGATGCCTGTCAATCTCTACAGGGTGGGATGTTATGGTCGGAAACCCTAACATCTCAGAGGTTCATTGGCATTTTCACTCCAAATTTTCAACATGGTTTTTTTGTGACCCCCACCTTATGAACAGTGGCAATATCAGTTTATTAGACGAAAGCTGATTTTGCGCAGCGACTACGCCATTTGGCACCACAGGCGTGAAAACACATTTTGAGCAGGATGTGAAAAATGACAGCTGTACTGTTCATGGGGAGGTGCAAAAAATGGCAATGTTGAAAATCTGCAGTGAAAATATTAAAACAAGCATTTGTCAATGCCGAATGTTTGCTTGCTGGCATTGGCAGTGGTAATGTAGAAGTTACAGAGCTGCGTAATAGGAATGGCAGTGAAGTACTGAACTGAAGTCAACCCCACCACCACCCTGCAGAGAGTGACAGGCATTGGGGTGTCATTTGGTCATCGGGCATAACGGCTTCGCTTATTTCACCACACCCCACCCTGCAGACACTGACAAGTGTCATGGTGTTCCTTGGGGTGTTTGGCTTATGCGCACCCCATTTCATTAGGAAATGCGTGAGATGGGTGCGATATAGGAGAATGGGGTGAACTTTGGGGCAAGAGTCCAAGGCATACCTCGATGCCTCTCACTGGCTGCAGGGTGTGGAATGGTATGAGCATTACAGGCAAGAATCCCAAGTCACACCCTGATGCCTGTCATTCTCTACAGGGTTGGGCATTATGGTTGGAAACCCTAATACCTCAGGCATTCGTTGGTATTTTCACCCAAATTTTCAACATGTTTTTTGTGACCCCACCTCATGAACAGGGGAATATCAGTTTGTTAGCCGAAAGCTGCTTATGCACAGCGATCACGGCATTTAGCACCACAGGTGCAAAACATTCGAACAGGATGTAAAAATGACAGCTGTACTGTTCATGGGAGGTGTAAAAATGGCAATGTTGCAAATCTGCAGTACAAATATGTAAAAAATGGTAAGTCATGAGTTTATCATAGAAAACTGTGCAACGACACCTGTAATATAATTAGGTTGGGATATTTTACAGCAGATTGTCAACTCAGGCATTTTGGTGCCTCCGATCATGAACAGTGTCACTGTGATTTTCTTTATCTGTGCCGAACAATGATTCCCCACAGCGACCATGCATCTCAGCGCTGAAAGTGTGAAAACACACTTCAGCCATGTTGTGAAAAATGACAGCTGTACTGTTCATAAGGAAGTGTGAAAAAATGCCACTGGTGAAAATCTGGACTGAAAATATTACAAAGTCATGAACTTACGAGGGTGCGTGGAAACTGCGCATTGCTCACTCGTAACACAGTCATTTTATGGACTTTTGTCACCAAATTTTCAACATAGCCATTTTAAGACCTCTGCTCATGAACAGTGTAACTGTGATTTTCTTAATCTGTCCTAAACATTACTTTCGCAAACCAACAGCACCATTGTGCGCTACATGTGCGAAAACACATTTTGGGCGACATATGAAAAATGGCAGCTGTACTGTTCATAAGGAAGTGTAATAAAATGGCAATGTTGAAAATCTGGAGTGAAAATATTAAATTTGCAAACTTACGAGCATGCATAGGAACTGCGCAATGCACACTCGTAAAACAGTCATTTTTAGGAATTTTTTCACCAAATTTTCAACATACCATTTTAAGACCTCTGCTCATGAACAGTGTCACTGTGATTTTCTTAATGTGTCCCATACATTGATTTTGCACATACTGCGCCATTGTGCACTACAGGGTGGGAACAACATTTTGGGCAAGATGTGAAAATGACAGCTATACTGCTCATAAGGAGGTGTGGTAAAATGGCAATGTTGAAAATCTGGAGTGAAAATATTGAAAATTCGTGAACTTACGAAGCGAGGAACTGCGCAATGCACCCCGTAAACAGTCATTTTTAGGAATTTTTCACCAAATTTTCAACATAGCCATTTAAGACCATTGCTCATGAACAGTGTCACTGTGACTTTCTTAACTTGTCCCATACATTGATTTCGCACACCGACTGTGCCATTGTGCGCTACATGGGCGGAAACACATTTTGGGTGAGATGTGAAAAATGACAGCTATACTACTCATAAGAAGGTGTGGTAAAATGGCAATGTTGGAAATCTGGAGTGAAAATATTTAAAATTCGTGAACTTATGAGCGTGCATAGGAGCTGTGCAACGCACGCTCGTAAAACAGTCATTTTTAGGAATTTTTTCACCAGATTTTCAACATAGCCATTTTAACACCTGAGCTCATGAACAGTGTCACTGTGATTTTCTTAATTTGTCCCAAATTGATCTCAAGACAACGACTGTGCCATTGTGTGCTACATGGGCAGAAACACGTTTTGGGTGACATGTGAAAATGACAGCTGTACTGCTCATAAGAAGGTGTGATAAAATGACAATGTTGGAAATCTGGAATGAAAATATTGAAAATTTGCACCTTACGAAAAGTGGAGGAACTGCGCAATGCACCTCGTGTAAAACAGTCATTTTAGGAATTTTTCACCAAATTTTCAACATAGCCATTTTAAGACCTCTGCTCATGAACAGTGTCACTGTGATTTTCTTAATTTGTCCCGTACATTGATTTCGCATACTGACTGTGCCATTCTGCGCTACATGGGTGGAAACACATTTTGGGTGAGATGTGAAAAATGACAGCTGTACTACTCATAAGAAGGTGTGATAAAATGACAATGTTGAAAATCTGGAGTGAAAATATTGAAATTTCGCGAACTTACGAGCCTGCGTAGGAACTGCGCAATGCACGCTCGTAAAACAGTCATTTTTTGGAATTTTGGCACCAAATTTTCAACATGGGGTTTTTGGACCCTTCTCATGAATGATGTCACTGTCATGATGGTATTCAGGCCCAAAGGGTGATTTTGCAGTCACTGCGCCAAATCACCCTTCAGACGTAATATCCCCATGACAGTGACATAATTCATGAGAAGGGGTTCCAAAAACCCATGTTGAAAATTTGGTGCAAAAATTCCCAAAAATGCCCGAGATATGCAATAAAGTTGAAACCCCTCATGTAACCCATTATTCAGCTTACCGGCATTTCCTCAGTTCGTGGTCGGCTTTGAAGAGTGCAGACATGTTCGTGGTCCACCGAAGA
The DNA here is from genome assembly GCA_016271365.2 of Neoceratodus forsteri. Classification (NCBI taxonomy): domain Eukaryota; kingdom Metazoa; phylum Chordata; order Ceratodontiformes; family Ceratodontidae; genus Neoceratodus; species Neoceratodus forsteri. The sequence continues at coordinate 760,770,122 of CM028138.1, read as the reverse complement.
TCGTCGCGCCGGAGTCCAGAGGTAAGTATGGGGTGGGGGAGGTGGGGAGGCTGGGTGCACAGTGGTGGGTGCGAAGGAGGGGGTTGGGGAGATGCGTCAAGGACAGTTTTTATTTTACAGGTCTTAAAATAAAAAAGACGTCAGACGTTTGCCACTCTGGGGTGGGCCTCAGCGTGGCACAAAGACTTGGGGCATTCAGCTGATGGGGGATTGGGCACCCCCATCGCAAAAATAAAACAAAAACACGGCACTGCTTTGCCACGCTGGGGTGGGCTCCCAGCATGGCACAAGGACTTTGGGCGTCAGCCAACAGGGAATTGGGCACCCCTGTCAGCAAAATAAAAGCAAAATCGCAGCACCGCTTGCCACGCTGGGGTGGGCTCCAGCATGGCACAACGACTTGGGGCGGCGTTCAGCCAACGGGGATTGGGCACCCGTCAGCAAAATAAAAAAATCGCAGACCATTTGCCACGCTGGGGTGGGGCCCCAGCGTGGCACAAGCACACTGGGGGATTCAGCCGATGAGATGGCAACTTAACGGCTATTCAGTACGGGCGCACGCCTGTTCAGGCTGGAAGGCGCGTGAGCAGCCGATCATCTTATCGGTGCTCACTTGCCGTAGATCCTTTCACTTAGAGTGTTACTGTATTTTGGAGCGTGGTCATAGACAGCTCCAAAATGCATTGGCTTACAGGGCCATGCCTGCCAGCCCACTGACTGAATTGGAGGAGGAGGTGACACACCTCTGAAATCCGATCAAGGCACTATGTTTCTTGCACATGCGTGCAAGCAAACATAAAAACTGCTGAAGTCACGAAAGTATGTAGAAACTGGGCAACGCACAGCCATAATGCAATTTGTTTGGGGATGTTTTACAGCAGATTGTCAACACAGGCATTTTGGAACCTTTGCTCATGAACAGTGTTACTGTGATTTTCTTAATCTTTCCCGAACAGTGATTTCCCACAGCAACCACACATTTCTGGGCTGGAAGTGTGAAAACACATTTCGGCCATGGTGTGAAAAATGACAGCTGTACTGTTCATAAGGAAGTGCGTAAAAATGCCAGTGGTGAAAATCTGGACTGAAAATATTAGAAATCCATGAATGTATGAGGGTGTGTGGAAACTGCACAATGGTCGCTCATAACACAGTCATTTTATGGACTTTTTTCACCAAATGTTTAACATAGCCATTGTAATACCTCTGCTCATGACCAGTGTCACTTTTCTTAATCAGTTTTCTTAATCTGTCCTGAACATTGATTTTGCACACCGACTGTGCCATTGTGCGCTACATGCGTGGAAACACGTTTTGGGTGAGATGTGAAAAATGACAGCTGTACTGCTCATAAGGAGTGTGGTAAAATGGCAATGTTGAAAATCTGAAGTGAAAATAGTGAACATTCACCAACGATAAGTGTGCATAGGAACAGCCAGCAATGCAGCTCGTAAAACAGACATTTTGGGACTTTTCACCAAATTTTTAACCTAGTCATTTTAATACTTCTGCTCATGAACAGTGTCACTGTGATTTTCTTAATGTGTCCCAAACATTGATATTGCACACCGACTGCGCCATTGTGCGCTACATGTGCGGAAACAAATTTTGAGTGAAATGTGAAATATGACAGCTGTACTGTTCATAAGGAGGTGTGGTAAAATGGCAATGTTGAAAATCTAGAGTGAAAATATTGAAATGCCCAAACTTACGAGCGTGCGAGGGAACAGCGCAATGCATGCTCATAATACAGTCATTTTATGGAGTATCGTCACCAAATTTTCAACATAGGCATTTTAGGACCTCTGCTCATGAACAGTGCCACTGTCAGTTTCTTAATCTGTACGGAACACTGATTTCTCACACCAACCGTGCTATTCCGTGCCGCAAGAGTGAAAACACATTTCATCCAGGGTCTTAAAAATTACAGCTGTACTGTTCACAAGGAGGTCTGAAAAAATGCTAATATTGAAAATCTGGGGTGAAAATATTGCAAATTCGCAACTTTATGAGCGTGCATAGCAACTCTGCAATGCACACCCGTAAAACAGTAATTTTTTTGATTTTTCCCACCAAATTTGCAACATAGGCTTTTTGAGAGCCCACTTCATGAACACTGGCACTGTCATTTCATTAATTGGTCCTGAAAGATGATTCCACGCTGTGACCGCAAAATCACCTTTGAGGCCGATTAACGCCATGGCAGTGAAAGAATTCATGAGGAGGGGTCCCAAAAACCCCATGTTGAAAATTTGGTGGCAAAATTCCAAACAATGCCTGAGATATGCATTAAAGTTGAAAAAACCCTATTTATTACATTATACAGCTTACCGGCATTTCCTCAGTTTGCGGTCAGATTTGAAGAGTGCAGATGTGCTCCTGGTCCACTGAAGATCATTGCACTGAACTCTGGAGGTAAGTATGGGGTGAGGGAGGATGGGGAGGCAGGGTGCACAGTGGGTGGGTGCAGGGTGAGGGTGGGGGCCGGAGACCGCCGAGGGACAGTTTCCTTAGACTTTATGGGACTGTTTTTTATTTACAGGGGCATGTGGCATGCTGGGTGGGCCCCAGTGTGCCACTGGAGTCTAGCTTTTGGGGAGCAGCTGTAGCTGATGGGGATTGGGCACTCCCATCAGCAAACAACAAAAGGGGGGGATTCCTTTCTGCCGACAGGGATTGGGCACCTCATCGGCAGACAATAAAATGGGGGGGTTGCATTGTGCTGATCGGGATTGGGCTCCCCCATTGGCAAATAAACATGGTGGGGAGGTAATATTGTTTGTGAACATGGCGGCAAGCTGCCTCCATATTCATAAACATTGTCAGGGTTCCTACATCCCGCCCTGCAATGACGGGTCGCACCCTCATTGCAGCGAATGGCTGACGCTGCAATGACGAGGCGGACCCTGATTGCAGCAGCTAAATTGTCACAAGCCGGTGGCAGCATTCCAAACTACTGTCACCGGCTGTGTCTCCCATTATTGGTGGACATCACACATGCCCCAAAATACCATGCCATTATTGGCCTCAACAGTGCCACACCTCCAGAACCTGCTTTGGCACCAAACTGTCGCAATATGTTTCTTGTGCTGCGCACAAGCAAACATAGAAAGGGTTTGGATTTAAAAGTTAAATAGTTTTCCACTGATAGCTTTCCACTGATAGCATTTAAAATCAGTGGTTAAAGGGGACAAAACCTTTTACAGGTACATAAGTGAAAAAAGAAGGACAAAGGGAGGGATAGTGAGACTGAAGGGGGAGGATGGGAGCCGCGTGGAGGATGACAACAGTAAAGCTGACATATTGAACAGGTATTTCTGCTCAGTCTTTACTAAGGAAGAGGGGGGTAATGGGTCTGAAGGGAGTACAAGGGTGAGAATGGTGCAGAAATGACACAAGTCCCTTTACACAGAAAGGATCCTGAAGGAACTGGAAGTAATAAGAGCTGATAAAGCAATGGGGCCAGATGGGGTGCACCCCAGGGTCCTTAAAGAACTAAGAGAGGTGGTGGCTGAACCTCTGGCTATCCTGTTCAGCCAGTCACTGGAAACAGGGAGGTACCCAAAGACTGAGGACAGCAGATGTAGTCCCCTATACAAAAGTGGGAACAAAGAGGAAGCAGGGAACTACAGACCAGTCAGCCTCACCGGTAGTGGGAAAGATCATGGAAGCACTACTGAAGGAGAGATTGGTGGAACATCTGGTTGTCAATGGACTACAGGACCCAAGGCAGCATGGCTTCACCCAGGGGAGGTCATGTCAGACCAACCTCATTGAATTTTTGACTGGGTGACTAGGGAGGTGGATCGGGAGGGCAGTGGACATGGCCTATCTGGACTTCAGCAAGGCCTTGACACTGTGCCACATAGAAGACTATTACACAAACTGGGGAATATGGGTGTGGGCAGGACAGTAGTGTGGTGGGTAGGTAACTGGCTGGGTGGCAGGACACAGAGGGTGGTGGTAAATGGCTGTCACTCCACAGAGGGAAGAGTGACCAGTGGGGTACCCAGGGTTCAGTGCTGGGACGGTCCTATTCAACATCTTCATCAGTGACATTGCACAGGATATAGAAGGCAGAATTTCACTGTTCGCTGATGACACAAAGCTCTGTAACAGAGTAGACACACCAGAGGGTGTAGACAGAATGAGAAGGACCTGCAGAAACTTGAAGAATGGTCAAGGGTTTGGCAGTTGAAATTCAATGCAAAGAAGTGCAAGATAATGCATATGGGGCACAAAAACCCTGACACAATATATCAGTTGGGGGGTGAGGATATAGCATGCACCAAGCAGGAAAGGGATCTTGGGGTTGTCATCTCTGATGACCTCAAGGTAGGGAAACAGTGTGACAAGGCATCAGGTAAAGCAAATTGGATGCTGGGATGTACAGGCAGGGGCATCACCAGCAGGAAAAGGGAGGTCATAATTCCGCTATACAAGACACTAGTGAGGCCCCACCTGGAGTACAGTGTACAGTTCTGGAGACCATACCTACGTAAGGACATAGACAGGGTAGAGAAGGTTCAGAGGAGGGCAACAAAGATGGTGCATGGGTTGCATCACAAGTCCTATGAAGACAGGTTGAAGGAACTGAACATGTACTCCTGGAGGAGAGGAGGGAGAGGGGATATGATAGACATACAAGTATCTTACAGGGAGGAACAGGTGCAGGAAAACACTATTTTAAGCGAAAAGATGTTTCAGGACTAGAGGGCATGGGATGAAGTTGGAGGAGGACGAGTCAGAGGAAACATGAGAAAGAATTTCTTCACAGAACGGGTGGTGGACAAGTGGAACACCCTGCCAGAGGAAGTGGTGGGGCTGAAACAATCACGGATTTAAGAATGCATGGATAGACATAAAGGAATTCTAGAGGTCAGGGGTAGGGAAATAGACTTCTAGGAAAACAAACTGAACTTACAAGCTCAAATGGGCAGACTAGGTGGGCCATAGGCCCTTATCTGCCAACACTGTGTATGTATCTATGTAGCTGTCACTAAGGGGGGGCAGTGATTTATTTGTTTCCTGCAACTGTCTTTTAGGTAGAGGTGGGCAAAGTGGTCACAATGTGCTCTGCAAAGCAAATCACTGAGTAATGCAGAATCCACAGACTAATTTTTAATGCGAAGCAAAGTACTTCATGTCATAATGAGGAATGCGGAGTTCATTGATAACAGTGACTTCACGTTACTCCACCTTCCCCCAACCACTTCTGCACCAATTTTAATGCAAAGTACATAGAAATCAATGCACTTGGCATCACTTCACTTTGTTATTGAGTTCCAAGGCAAATTTTGCAGTGATTCATGGGATTGCAAGTCACATGGGCTCTAGATTGTTCTGCACAGCCTCAGTTCTGTGTAGTGGAAGATGGAGACAGTTTCCTCTCAGAGACCTGTGATTCAAATCTCTAAAAGCTGTTAAAAAGCCTTTTGAGACATTTTGTTTTGCTCAAAATTTAGTACATTGATTGTAGGAAACCCTCCTGTGCTCATATCATTGAGTGCATATTGTTTGTGTGTGAATTTTGAATGTTAATTTAGAACAGTCAGTCTGTGTACTGTGAAGTTTGCTTTGGGGGAAGGGCGTATCTGTGGTGGAGGTAAGTCTGGGAGAAAAAGGCAGTCTTTCTGTTTTGGTTATATTTTTCTTGTATAATTGTTAATGTACACACAGTAATATTTTTAGTAATTCTTGACATTTTTTTTGCTGATTGTTGTGTTGCAGCAGTGCATAATTTCAGTTTGTTTAAAAGATTTGGTTATATTACTGAAGTTTTTAATTTGCTATGCATTACTTGGAGTGTGTGTGAGATGCATGCCATCAAATCAGACACATTTTATTGTGCCACAGAGTAATTGCAGCAGTGTGAACCTGCTATCCACTGCAGCTACGTGATTGTGTACTGCTTTTGGTATCTTGGTTTTAGACTGTTACTGCACTGCTTTCCACCCCCACCCCCCAACCAGCAAAAGGTATTCTTTTCCAGATTAGATTGTGACTTGTGAGTACTGGTTAATGTGGTCTTGTGATTTTTGCCTGCATCTCTTCTTGATTGCGCTGTGCAATATTAAACTGTCTCTGCTTTTCCATCTGTTTAGTGCTCAGTCTCCATCTGCAAGCCACAGTTGTTGTTTTTCTTGGCTTTGCATCCACTGGCCAAGGCTAAAAGTTCAGAAATCTAAATTTGTTTAGAATTTTATTGGTGATCCCCCAAAATGCCTGCAAAGAGACATGCAAGCAAAGTTGTTTCTGGCAATGGCACTGCTGTATCCAATGCTGTATCTGTAATCCAGCTCTGTAACACAATATGTCATCTATCAACTTGTACTGTTCTGTTACTTGTATGTTATTTTTACCCCCGGGTCGCCCCTGAAAAAGGGACCTCCGGGGCCCAGTGGGCCTACCCGGTCAACAAAATTCAATAAATAAATAAATAAGATTGTCCATGGGCGTGGTAGGATACAGAAGTGCATAACTGATGTCAGTAAAGGGATTTCTCCATCAATGTTTTTTACAGCACAATCTGTAGCTTCTCTCATAGTTGAAGGAGATTATGTTGTCCCAGCTGGTAGTGGTAGTGCGGTTTCTGCTGGCATGAGTATTGCTGCCTCAAGTTCCACTTCTAACCAGTTAACTATTTCAAAAAATATTGTTGCGTCTAAAGCTGTGACTGACGAAGTAGATGATGTCATACTTCCCATTAACATCCCCATGGCAGTTGAACATGATTCTGATCCTGGCAATAATAACTTGCAATGTCACATTTCTTCCAGAGCTACTGAGGTCATGCCTTTGCCATCCAGTGATTCAAAGTGTGGCACAAAAAATATCAGGGGATGATGATGATGCTGTGGTTGGAACATGTTCTCCACATGGCAGCATCCAAGCTGAAAATGTGGATGCGGATGATGTTGATGACTATGATATTGATGTCAGTGACCCCATTGGGAACCAGAGAAAAAGAAAGTCAAGGTGGCTGTGTCTGGGTCTGTTAGTGTTAAATCCCCCCCCCCCTTAAAAAGTTGTGATTTAGCGGTTCTTGTTGATGATAATGATGAAGACCCAGTAATAATCACAGGTAGTCATGAAGGTGAGTTGGAGTCCAAGTGTGTCCAGCCCTGAAAAATCATGTAGCACCCCCCCCATTTCAGGGGTTAAAAAAACAGAGTCCAAAAAGCAGCATCAGGGACATGTTGAAAGTAGGGGTTCACAATTCCTTGTTTGGGATTGTTTTGTCCAAGATGCAAATGATGAGTCAGTTGCAATCTGCCAGCTTTGCCATGCTTGTGAGTCAAGGTAAAAGAATGGAGTCATCTGGGCATGGGGGGGCCAGCTTACACATCTTAGAACAGGCACATGACACTGGTACCTGACACCAGATGGCAGCTAATGCCATATTTGGGCATTCACCCTTGTCATCAACCTTACTGAGCATGTTATCCCCTTCCATGAGTGTAAGACCAAGTAGGAATGTCTGCAGTAGCCAAAAAATAACAACAGAGGATTACAACAGGCATGATGAGCGGGAGGATTATGATTTAGAAATCTTGTCATGTGGTGGTCAGAGTAGCAGAGGTGGTGGTGGTGGTCAATGCAGTATGTCTAGTGCAGGTGGTACATCAACCCCTGTAAGTAAAATGGGGAAAATAACTTCCTTTGTGGACTTGTCACCCATGCACCCCTCCTCATTACACGTGCACACCCCACCCCTGGCCATTTGAAGAACCGAGCCATTTGTCATTGTCACACCCCATGCAAACCATGTAAGTCAGCCCACGTTGGTGAGTGTTTTTGCCCATAACTTCCTGCCTGAAACATGTGACCTACACTGTGTAAGCCATGTGACATGTGTGGGCTGCCTGTGAATTCTCACTCTGCTTTAAAGCAGAATAAGGTGGAATGCACAATGCGAAGTCATAATTACAAAGCGAAGTGGCAAAGTGAGGTTTTAAAATGGGCACTCTGCTTAGTGGAAAACTAACGTGAAGTGGCCGCTTTGCAACCACTTCATGAGCAGAATTTGACTTCGCTGCAGCTCTACTTTTAGGTTCTTCCTTGAGGTGCCTCCTGCTCCCCTTCACTCTGCCACCCTTTGGCATCTGTTCTGCTACAGTGTGTCCATACAGTAACAGGTTCCTGTTGCCTGCCCTGTAATGTGGGCATGTCCATGCTGCCACAGTGGTGGTTTTTCAGGAGAAAGAGAGAAGTCATGTAGCAGGCAGGTAAAAGCAGGTGGATGAGAACAATATAGAGCAAGCATAGAATCACAGAAACATAAAATTTGTCATCAGAAAAGGACGAGGAGGCCCATACAGTCTGCTTTATTTTACCCTGCCTATGTGCCTATTTCATACATACTTGATGCTTTTCACAGTTTTTGCCCTCACCACCTCTTTTTAACAGGCAGTTCCAGGCATTTACTACCCTCTCTGTGAAGAAGTATTTCCTTACATCCCCTTAAACTCCGCCCCCCAAAAAAAAAATGTTCAATGCCTGCCCCATGTTCTGGTGCTTTTCCTCCTCTAATAGAGACTGCCCATCTGCACCTTGTTCACCCTGTGAAGTACTTACAGGTTTCAATCATGTACCTTCTTGTTCTCCTCTCCTCTCATCCCATCGAGGGAGTACAAATTGAGAACACACAGCTTCTCCTCATATAGTTGCCCATGCAACTACTGCACTATTTTGGTAGCCCTCCTGTGGACTGCTTCCACCCTGTCAGTGTCCTTGTGGAGGTGCGACCTCCAGAACTGGACAAAGTACTCTGCAATGCATCTCACTAGTGGGCAATACACTGACCACACCACCTCCCTTCCTTTATTAATTTATATTTATTGACTTTTGTCATAAAAAGATCACAATAATCAGTCAAGATAGCATAGTAGAGTGATGCACTTTCATACACAGTTACATTAGGAGACATCACTAGGTCATCTATTGTATAATAAGTGGGGAATACTTACATACATCTCAGAGACCATTCCCATTTGAAATTGTTAACAAGGGCTGTCCCACTGACACAGTGAAAGCACTACTGCTCGCGACGCCAGTGACACAAGTCTGGGAACATGCCTGAGTCACTGGTGGGCCCACTAAGTGAGGTGAGTTGAACATCCCAGAGGGTTCTCTTTACCTCAAGGGGAAGCTGGACTCCACTGTGTTACTGCCATCTGGGTGATCACAGGTGGTAGTGCATGCATAGCTATGGAACTGGGGACGGACACTGACGGGCTGTGACATGCAATGCATGGGCATCTGTGCTCCCACTGGGAGCCCTCCTTAGCATCCATGGGAACAAACAAAACAGGGAATACCAGTTGATAAAGGAGGATGTTCATCCCTCATTACGGATCACACACTGCTATATGTGGTGTTCTCCCTTAAGCACCTACTCTCTGTCCATCAGGAGGCAGAGTGTCTCTCCCGATGGTGTAAGATGGGGAAGTAAGTCCAAGACAAAGCGGGGGAGGGGGGCTGAAAGAAAGTGTTGGACTGGGGATCACGTGGTGCAGAGCATGAGCTAGTCGCTCCTCTTAGCGCTCCCTCCTCCTAACCTGTAAATCTATACTTTTTACCTGATCAAGTGCCTCCGTTTTATCCTAAAAAGGAATCGGATTATCTCGCTCGCCATCCAGACCTCGGAAATGGATGCTGAATTTAAAGATCCCTTACCTAGGCATACGCCTCCTGCGACCCCCGAAAAGGCCCCAAAAAAAGCCAGGGCCTCAACTACCATACAACCGGCTTTGCAATCCTCCAGTACGACTGAAGGGGATCCGCTCACCTTAGCCAGTTTTCTGAAAGAGTTCCAGCCATTCAGAGACGAAATGAAGGAACTGGCTACTGAAGTCAAAGGGGTCTCTCGAGCGATAGAGGAGCTAGCCCGACGCACCACAGATGCTGAGGCCCGTATTTGCTCGGTCGAGCGCAGCCACGTGAAGATGGCACCTGAGATACCCTTATTGCGGCAACGAATACAAAAATTAGAGAGCAAGGTGGTGGACCTTGAAGGCCAGAGTCGCCGCAATAATGCAGTCGTTATTGGCCTTCCAGAAAGAGAAGAAGGCTTGGAGCCGGTTAAATTTGCTCAGCGTCTCATTCAAAAATATGGCGGCCCCTAGCCACCGGCCAGTCTACGTTGTGGAGAGCCCGCCGGGCATTAAGACCTATCCCCCCGTCTGGAGCACGCCGCGTCCCTTTATTTTTAAGTTTTAAACTTCCTCGGCGCCAGCACTTTTAAGTAAGCGAGGGAAGCAAAGGAACGACCTGGGAGGGCGTCGGGCTACGGTGGCTCAAGACCTGCCTCTCTCTATTCGGCAACAAAGATCAGCCTTCCACCCGACTGTATCTAAATTGATCGCGCCAACGGAGGTTCGAATGAAGTATCCTTCCGACTTCAAGTATTGGCAGAAGGAACCTGGCACAACTTTGACGATCCAGAGGCTGCGCTTCTGTCCTTAAAACAGCTTTTTCCTGATCTGTTCAGAGGCCCATGAAATGGCTACCTGTTAACCGATAAAACCTTGCTCTACCTGGAAGATTTGCTGTCATGTACTTTATTCTGGTTCTCACCTGATGGAATCGGCTCTAGAGGGTCTCTGAAGACATGATTGTTGTGGGATGTTTGGGGGTTGTGGGAGTGGGGGGGGAGGGGCCCTTTGCACAGCCCTCTCTGTTTCTCTCTAGGCTTCTGGTTATAGGGCCGGCTTTCTTTCCTAATTGTGTTTTTAATTTCGTCAAATGGCTAGGCTTATTAACGTGGTGACTTGGAATGTGCATGGACTTTGCCATAGAGTAAAGCAATATAAGGTATTAAAACATCTCGACTTTGTGCAGGCCGATATTGTATTCCTGCAGGAGACCCACCTATTAAAAGCTGAAAGTAAACAGCTATGCAGACAACAAATAGGTCAGGTTTATGCTGCTGAAGGTAGTTCACATAGTAAAGGGGTGATGTTACTGATCCATAAGTCAGTTCCATTTCATCCAAGTCAAGTACTGGAGGATAATTATGGAAGATATATTTTTGTTAGGGGTAATTTGCATACTCAAGAGATTATCTTTGGTTCGCTTTACGGACCCAATATTGATACCCCAAACTTCTTTGTTCAAATTTTGGAGCTACTCTATCCTTGGTGCAATCTCCCCATAGTATTAGGAGGTGACCTGAATTTAGTTATGGACCCGTTATTGGATAGATCTTGTCCCACTAGAAGAGGCTAACCCCAGGACAAAAAGCTGTCAGGGAGATGATGGATGGACTGGGCCTTTGTGATGTGTGGAGAGTGTTCCACCCAAACATGCGAGACTTTACCTTTACTTCACAAGTACATAACACACAATCCAGAATCGATTATGTTCTGGTTTCGAATATCCTGTTATCCGGGGTGTTAGACTCTTGTATTGTATCTGGGCCGCTATCGGATCACTCCATAGTTAATTGTCTCTTATCCTTTTCATCCCTTCCCAAACCAGGGAACAGATGGAAGTTAAATAACAAAATACTAAAAGACCCCAGGTTGGTTAAATACATCTCCTCCCAAATAACCGAGTTTATATCTTTCAATCAAGGTTCCACCAATAGCCCAGATATCGAATGGGGAGCCTTTAAGGCTTTTATACGTGGCATCTTGATTGGACTAGCCGCCCGTAGGAAAAAAGAAAGGCTGAAACACATCTCAGAACTACTTATCAAGATTCAGTAAAGAACAGGGCTCTCGGTTTGTTCTTCGGATGCCTACAGACAAGAATTAGCCCTGCTGAGGATTTACCTCAGGGCCTTAGACGAACAAACTGAATGGGCTTTTATACGAGCTAAGGCCAGATTTACAGATCAGGGAGAAAAGGCTAGCCGGCTACTAGCTAGAAGAATTAAGCAACTAGAATCTGCTAGATGGGTGTCAGCCATCCGCTCCTCGGAGGGGGCTCCAATCAAGACTTCCCCGGACAATATCTTGGGTGAATTTGTTGATTACTTTAAGGGGATTTATGGGCCTATGGAGGACCCCCCATCAGACGAAAAAATAAATCATTTTTTAGGAGAGATAAATCTCCCCTCATTGAGTGAAATGGATCAACTCCAACTTCTGACTCCTATTACTGCAGATGAAGTTGATCGGGTTATTAAATCCCTTCCTTTAGACAAAACACCAGGTCCAGATGGTCTTTCCGCTAATTTCTATAAGACTTTCTCAAAGGAATTAACCCCTTTTTTACTGCGCCTTTTTCAATGCATTTTGGATGGTGAGGCTTCCGACCATACTCTTTTTGAAGCATTAATCGTACTTCTCCCCAAACCCGGAAAGCCGCCTGATTTGGTTGCTAATTACAGGCCTATATCCCTCCTGAATCAGGATATCAAAATTCTCACCAAATTGTTGGCTGACAGAATTAGTAGAGTCCTTCCCGGTTTAATTGGATCCGAGCAGGTGGGGTTTATGAAAGGTAGGTCTTCTGCTGACCATTTACGTGTTTTGGCCCATGTCTTTTCGGCTTCCAGAGATTCTGATCAACCTAGAGTATTGGTCTCTCTGGATGCGAAAAACTTTCACAGAGTTTACAACCACTTTCTTTTAAAGGTTATGAATTGTTTCGCTTCCCTCAGCAATTCTCTGGATGGATTAAAATATAAGTAAATTTCCAACGGCTAAAATTACATGTAATGGCATAACCTCAGCTCCATTCAAACTTTCTCTCGGCACTAGGCAAGGCTGCCCTCTCTCTCCGCTCCTTTTTAATTTATATATTGAACCTCTTATCAGACGGATTGCACAGGAACAGCAGATTCACGGTATTCAGATATGGGGAAGCACCTTAAAGGTGCTAGCATATGCCGATGATTTGCTCTTACTTATTTTCAATCCAACCTCTTCCATTTCAACTCTACTCGAAGTCATTGACAGATTTGGATTGATTGCTAATTACCGGCTTAATATTAGCAAGTCAGTGGTTTTCCCCCTAAACTTTAGAACATATGCCCATGATATCACCCCCTTTGGCCTAACTTGGAACACTGAATCCATTAAATATCTTGGTCTCATTCTAACCAGGGATACTTCCGCCTGGTAGCGTAACTTAGATTCGGTGGTGCGATATTGAGACTGACCTGGGAGATGGGCGATTATTCCTTGTCTATCTGGGGCAGAATTAATCTGGTGAAATGAACGCTTCCCGTTTATTTTATCCTATTAATATGTTAAACATCTGGCTCCCTTTAAAATGGTTTAAGAGAGTGCATAGAAGTGTATCTGACTTTATTTGGAACTATAGGAAACCTAGACTATCATATTTCAAACTGTCTGCCCCTAAACGGTCTGGTGGTCTGAGACTTCCTCATTTTGTGCTGTACTACTGGGCCAGCCATGCTTCCAAATATCTTTGTTGGGTTAAAGATGTAGATAATACACAGGTGAACTCTTATATACCATTATGGTTAAGCTTAGAGATCGCCTGTATTGTTGATTCTGGATTTAAACCGAGGGCCCTGTTATATTGTTCGTCGAAAGCTCTCCCACCTGTACTGCGTAACTCCCCCATTGGGACTTCAGTGAAAGTACATATGCAATTATGTGCTTTTCTAAAGTACTTTCATATTGGAGACCTGGCCCAGCCATTAATGGGTAATCCTAATTTTTTATTAGATGGTAAGCCTATTAAGGATGCCTGGTTACCACCCATGGGAGAGGCGTCAGTTAAAGATTTGCTTGCAGAGGGAGAGAAGCTCCTCACCTCCGCTGAGATTCTGATTAAATTTCAAATCCCTCATCGTTTAATTTTTAGAATCTTTCAACCGTCACCTCTTAGTGGGGAAATTTGACACTTTCATCAGAAATGGGGCCTCAGGTAACTTTGAGGAGGATTTGACCCCTTTGGTTGGTAAATCACATGCCATTTCTGCCATCTACAATAACTGATTGAATGATTTACACCCAACCGTTCGCACTAAGCGTTATTGGTCCACAATTTCGGAGTATAATTTCGCTTGGGACAATATTTGGGGGGCCTGTCATAAATTTTTATTGCAGGATAGACTCAGGTTAATGCAATTCAAGCTCTTGCATAACGTTTACTATTCCCCTTTAAAATTATGGAAGCTAGGCCTGACGGCCTCCTCCACTTGTTTTAGATGTCATCAAGGGACCAGTGACTTGATCCATATTTTTTGGCACTGTCCGAAAGTAACGGCCTTATGGGAAAGTATTAAAAAAAATCTTGACCCCCTACTGGGTTTAGAAAACCTGTTCACCCCTGAGGTCTGCATTTTAGGGGACATGTCCCAGGTGGACGTCCGGAATAGAAAATACCATATGGGGTTGATTTCAGCCTCAGTTAAAAAAGTAATCCTGAGGCATTGGAAGGACAATGCAGAGATTTCATATGGCGAATGGTTACAGGAGTTTCTAGCCAATCTCAGAACAGATAGAACCATTGCTAGTTTGCAGTACAAACTTCCTAAGTTTAATAGTGTCTGGGGTTCCTTATATACTTTTTTTACTGCGTCTTTATGATTTGCTCTGTGATTATCAGTCCGATCTTGTTTGAGTGCTGTGCATTGGGGTGGAGGGTTTGGGGAGATGGGGTGGTGGGGATGGGGGGGTGGGATGGGGATTTCATCCAGTTGTTTTGTTTTTTATACTGATATGTTATTTCACTATGACATTATGTTTCCTTCTGGATGCGGTCCTTTTTCTTTGGGGTAAAATGTTCAATAAAAGTTGAATTGTAAAAAAAGAAAGTGTTGGACTGATGGGGGATAGCTGCTGAAGGAGAAGAAAGTATACTAAATAAAAAAAATGTCAACAAACAGCTTTTATGCAGAAATGTCTTGGAACCTTTACAAAAAATAGTAGTCTGAAAAATTCATGACATGTAAATAATAACTTTTATATCATTTTAAATGATGTTACAGTTCAAGCAAAGACCTAAAATGCTGTAGACAATAACAAATTAAGGTAGCAGTATTTCAACCACTCCCTTGCCATTTTGCGGTCTCCCTACATGAGTAAACATTTATTTTGCTTGTGAGTGGTCACTTGTTAATGATGCTTCTGCAATTCATTTTTTCCCTGGTCCACATTACCCAGGCTCTTGTTTGTAACACTAAAGGTACAAGTTTTCTCATGTAATTTACAGCACCCCAGGATGAGAAGTACCATCATATGCACCTAGACACATGGATGGTTGGGGGGGTACATAATACTAGATTCACGATGACTGTGAGCTGGCTTGACAACTGCACAAGGTGCTGCAGTGACCTCGGGGCTGTATTTCTGTACTGACCAACATGCCTAAGGAACACTGCTTGACCCCATCATGCAGGGGGGTGGAATGCTCCTCATGGAGCAAAGAGGAAATGGCAGATGTTATTGACTCTGTAAGGCCTGGATCTGTTAAGTTAGTTATCAAGCCTAGTTAGCATGACAGTAAACCTATGTAGCCATCACCTGGCGAGGGAACTCCTACATACAGTGCATAGGGGTGTTGGGAAGAGCTGTTGAAGATCCCAGTGACTACTGAAAAATTAGAAGGCAGGACCATAACTCACTAGTGCCAGACTTATGTGTGAACTATGCAAGTCATTCCCTCTTATAAATGTAAAGAAATTGTATATTTTGAATCAAGCTATTATGTGTTTGATTTTAACATCAGCTTATCGGCTAAACTTCTTACATCAGATGTCTAGAAGTACCAAGGGAGGTTGATGGTGAAAATGCTGACCTTCCGCACAGTGACAGCACAATACCGACACCTGTATTGTGCAATTGGAATCATAAGTGTTTTCTGTGGGGCTGTGCCCCCCACACCTCCCCATGAGGGTGGCTACACCCCCCACCTCCCTGCTATTTAGATTATCAACTCCAGGTCGGGTTGTACTGGGAGGGGCATAACACGGGGGAAGCTGAACACAAAAATTACCATTACAGCAACTGTCACCATAATGGTCATTTATCGTGTTCGCTGTCGGCATGTAGAGCTAAGGGTGCACTTGAGATGTCTTTGCATGGATTTAACTGCTTCTCTTTAAGTTTAGTACCTTTCAGGGCAGGGACAAGGCTATTATAATGTCATTAGCATTTTGGAAACCCTGCAAAACATTGCAGCTGCTGAGGATTTCTTTAGTGAGCTGTGATTCACCTAACACAATTCACTCCTGCCACATAAACCATGCAGGGACACATTCGGCATTGGCAAATACTTGTTTAAAAACATATGTCTGTTGGTACCAAAAAGTCATGATCTGCAGTAAGCAACAACAACAAAAAAAAGCACAAATGCTTTTTTCCTGCAATTGCAAAATGCATTTCCTTTTCAGCTCTGATATCCAATCACAGTTTCACCAGCTAATAGAGGTTATAAAAGTTTGGTTTACACTCCCTTTTGAAAATAGCAGCACCTGGATCTTGCTTGCATCCTTATGAAAATCTATCCCTGAGTCAGGGACTGGTGAAAAATTATGTGAATGTACCTGAAAAATGCAGATTTGTCATTTTTGTCCCCAACGGATGGTGATGGCACATTTGTCACAATACCCATGCATAATTTAATGATAATTAATGAGGCATTCTTTACTGATTTTGCAACATTATTTCCTAGGGCACAAGGACATAAAGATCATTAAAGGAGACCGATCCTGTTCAGCTCGAGTCGAAGTGAAGCACCTTACATCTTGGATCCCTGTATCTAAGGAGAAGCTCACCACAAATATTGCAAAGGTGGTCTGTCACATGTTAGAATGCAGTGACCCTAAATCAATACTGAAAACACCCCAGCATGGACAAACACTGGGGAAAGTCTTCATTGGAGATATAAATTGCAGTGGTACAGAGTCACACTTAACCTTCTGTTCCCTGCCAACAATCAATGACCATTCCTTCAGAGATGGACACATTGGCATGGTCACTTGTTTTGGTGAGTATGAATCTACAACTATTAAGCAGCAAGGTATGACCAGGGGCTACATTAATCATCTGATATATCACTCACTGGGGACATAATGCAGCACAAGGCAAAGCCGAGTACAACATTCCACCAAGGGGTAATGAACAGACAATTAGTGGGAGTGTCTTTTTGCTTTTATAGCAATTCAGAAAACAGCATTTGGTATCTTTGGTGAACAGTTTGATTTTTGATTGTAAAAAGTACCTAATTTTGGTAAGGAATAGTCCTTCCACACTTAATTAAAATCTTTTCGAAACCCCATGTTCTGGTCCTCTCTGTTCCCACTCTTACCATTTTCATTGTACAATTGGGCTTTGCACCTAAATGATGTGATCAACGGTGGGTGCACAACGTAGCTAACACTTTGATAGTTATGCAAAATTTCTCTATTGGTGTTCTCTGTGCCAATCTGAAATTTACGCAAGAAGAGAGTAAGTGTTTTTTTTTTTGTCCCGTGACACCATGAAGCCAGAGTATCGCATATGTCAGTTTCAGAAAGATGTTAGGTTTCACGCATTCTGTTTGCAAAAACTTCAGTCTGTTACCGTGACAGTTGCCCACATGCTAGTTTCATGTATCCTGACAGCTGTTCTTTCTGCTCACGTCACCTTGATGAGAGAACCAGCCTTCAGCAGATAGTTCAGAATTTTGCAGTCAATGTGCACTTTTTTGTTATTATTATTGCGCATTACTATTGTCGCAGAGCTGATTAGCTGATTTAAAACTGGAAAAGGGACAGATCATGATTGCTGTGTTTAAACGTAGCCACTGTCAGGTTTCCTCTCTCAATTGATGTGTGTTTTAATGACATCTTACACCCCTTATATATTTATCTTCCAATGTATGCATTACAAAAACAATATGGGAAGGGAGGATTTGGATGTCTGTCTGTGTGAAGCTTTCCAGTTTGGAAAACATTTTTTATTCTTATCAAATACATAGACCAAGCCACAAAACATATAGAAGATGGGTTTCAGCTGTTGGATCTTTCTGGTTCAGAAAGTTCAAAAAAAAACAAAACAACAACATATAAATGGACCAAGACACAGAAACATGTGGAAGGGAGGTCAGTAGTAGCACAGTGATACTAGTAATCTGGAGCGATGATGGTAGTCAGCTAAAACTGTCATGGAATGCCAGTGTAAATTCAACATCACAATTGCAGCATTCCATGAAGGACTCAATATATCATTGTGCTAGCACAAGGGCTCTGCCAGCATATTTATCTAAAGATTTATGCAGTGCAGATTTTATTGACTTAACCAATGAAGTCAGTCTGATGGAATCTGCATTGCTATAAATGGTTTTAAAGGGCCTCTAATCAGCAGCAACAAAATAAAAGCAGACATCAGCAGAGTTCCATTACATAATGCCCTAGAAAATGGTGTGGGGGGGGGATTGGAGCCATGTTATTCTTTACTAACCCGATAAGTGCCTATGGATAAATAAAGTGCATCCTGAATGTTATTTTTGTATTACTGACTTATTTTGCCTATTTTTAATGGTAAATCAGGTACACTGCTATAACACCATGCATCATTCAGTAAAAAGTATAATTTACGTTTATATTTTTGATCAGAGGTTTCATCCTCCTTAAGCACACAACTCCTTCTTTTTGTGTGCCTATTCACGTTTGCTGCCCTGTAACAGGTACACCAAGAACACTTTGAGTTTGTGCCTGTTTTTTTGCTTTTCTACATCATGTGGCTATCACTTTTCTTTTGAGGTTTTCTCCCCACCCCTTTCCCTCCAACCTCTCACCTGCACTATGGCCCAGTCTGTTTTTACCCTTTGAATCTATGTAGGAGGGTAAGATCCACACACCTGAAGCTTTCCTTCTCTAGTCAAAGGGTTGCCATGGCAAAAAAATGGTGGCACCCCCATCCTGAACCACACAGTGCTACCGCTGATGACAGATCTGTGGGACAGTCAGAGAGCTGGACACAGTTCTGAACCCTGGGTACAAACAGTGATTTTATGATGCACCTCAGCTGGGCCACCCAAGCCACCCATTCTGACTACTTTTGGAACTGCAGTTCTGCACTTTGGCATATACATTCATAAAATTAATATATCCACTATTGAAATGCACAAGAGAATGCCATTTATAATTTTCAGTTCTCCTGCCCATGTTTGATACCATGGGTGGGATTTTCAAATACCCTAGATCACTCAAGCCCCAGTGCGCTGATGTTAGGGTTCATTGGGCTTGTGGTGATCTAATGGGATTTTCCATCCCATGCAGCAATGGCCACAAGTTAAATCAAGGGTAGGAGTTACCAAAACTTGTGAATGCCGCAAGCCTCAGATGTGCCGTAGATATGGTGCACAGAGCTTGTGGCATTCACCTGCCGGCAGTCAGGATTTTCTATCCTGTGTGACGATTGCTTCAAGGTAGACCAACTTTTTGTGGTCTAGCCTGTGGCAATCCCAAGGACCTTCTTCATGGAGCTTGAGCCAGATATGATGCGCAAGCTGCCATAAATCCTAGAAACTGTCACAACTGCACCTGAGATTGTAACATCTGGTTCTGTTGCGGCAAAGGCATTTGGCACACTGACAAAACCTAAATGTGGTGGTGCAGGCCTCGATGCAAGCCCTGAGCCACCATTTGAGAATCCAGCTCCAGTTTTTTCTGGTCCAATTTATGGCAGTCTTAGGGTTGTTATTAGATAGCTTGCTCCAGACATATGATACAAGCTGCTGTAGCATGTGGAAACTGTCATAACTGTGCCTGAGCTTGTAAAATCATGGGGCAGTTGTGGCAAAGGCATCAGTGCACTACCAGAACCTAAGTGCCCTGATGCAGGGCTGGACACATGCCCTGCACCAGACTTCAAAAATCCAGCCCCATATCTCAGAAGCATGTCCAAGAAGTCTGGACAAAAATAATTTGACTGGGGGGGCGCTGTGGAGCCCGAGAAAGACGGCAGCACTCAATAACAGCTCCAGCTCAATTTTTCTAAACTATCTAAAAAAACCCTCAATTGCTGATAAAGAGACCCAAAATAACACTGCCATTCAAAAGAGGATCCCTCTAAACATAAAATGGGAAATCCTCGAAAAGACAGAGGAGGAGGTTCGGGGGCTAGGATGCCCGACACGCCGCAGCAGTTGAGAAACCTCACCGAGACACAGGCCACGTGTCAGAGAGAGCCTGAGGAAACCATGACCTCTTTGGGACTTAAGCTGAACAAAATACTCTCCTCTATGGCCGACTTGAACAGCAAGCTCGATGCTTTTGGATCGAGAGTCTCGGTTGTCGAATCCACGATGGAAGAAATGAAATTAGAGTCTGAAAATATTAAAAAGCAAGCGGAGGCCACATCGACCGCAACTGCACAGCTGGTGAAGGAGAACACACACCTTAGAGCTAGACTCGAAACATTGGAAAACCAGGCCCGCTCCTCGCATGTCCGGGTGCTAGGTCTCCCGGAGGGAACTGAAGGGGACCATCCCCTAATGTTTATGAGGGAGTGGTTGGTGGAAAAGCTGACCCCAGAGGACCACAGCACTGAATTTTCTCTGCAGAAAGTTTACAGGATCACACCCAGAGGATACCGCGAGGACACTGAAACCCCTCGGACTCTCCTAATAATAACCGATGGTGTGGGCACTAGGGATCGTATCCTACGTTATGCAAGACAGATGGGGCCTATCCTGCAAGATGATTGAGTGATCCACTTTTTCCCGGACATTAGCTACGCTACCCGCCTCAAGAGGAAGAGATTTGATGCGATCCGGGAAAGGCTAAAACAACTAAACATCTCCCATGCATTAATATTTCCTGCCCGACTGAGGATAGTGCATGGAGAGAAGGTCTGGGTCTTTTCAGACCCCACTGAAGCCAGTAAGTGGGCCTCAAGGTTTGCAGAATCCAGCAGAAAACGGCAGAGAGATCGTGGTGCAGACTCGAGCAGGTCGGAGGATCAGGAGGACACCTGAGGAGCGAGCAGGCCAGATTCTCAAACACTAACTGTGCTCTATCTTGAGTTTATATAGCTGACTGTTTTCAAAACTCCTCTATCTAAAAGTTAAAAATTACACTTTCAGGGCTGAGGCATATTGTGGTCACTACATTGGACTCTCTGAACTGGGGCCTTATGGAAATATAGAAATATATTAGTATTTTCCCCTTTCAGGTCTTGGACAGACCGCGAGTACATTAACGGTGGTACTTTTCTCATTCCCAATCTCTATAATTTAGAGAAATGGCAGTTTTTTTGTTAGAGGGAGATTGGTGGGTTGCTGCCTATATTTCTTTTATAAGTGGACTTGGACTTTTAGATTTATAGTGTGGCAAGATTAATCCCTAATCTAGGGGCAAATAGATGGGCAGATAATGCTTCAACTTAAGTTTTTAATCGAATTAGCCACACTGCTCTTGGGCTCATTTCAAACAGCTTTATTTTTGAATACATATTTTTAAACGTTAAAATGGAAGTACCCCTATATGCTGTATCAAAATATTTGGGAATCACTAAGCCTAGGATTAATAAGGGGATAAGTCTCCCCTATGTGGCTATGTATTAACTTTATAGGTATGTCCTAAATATGGATCTGTATCTGTGAAAAGATATAATGAAACAATAAAAAATGAATGTAGAAAAAAAAAAAAAATTTGACTGTCCCCAGTAGACCACAGAGTGCGTTTGTTTAGTACATCATAGTGCTTACCATGACAGCAGGCTATGCTATCACAGACAGCAGTTCCAAGGTCATTAGGGAAATGTTTCTGAAAAAAAACATAATGAAATAAGTACTGCATTATCTGACATACTAAGTGGATGAATTAGATGTGTAAGTAGAAAACAAATCCTACTGAACCTGGAAATTACACAGAATTGTTGGCATAGTTTTTAGCCTTTTATATTAGTGGCAATGTTGTATTTCACAAACAGAGGTGCGTATACAAACATCACACAAACCTTAACTGGTATTTTCACCCCCTTGTTCAGGTTCCAAAGGCTTCAGACTGGTTAATAGCAGCAATGCATGTTCTGGTAGAGTGGAGATCCAAGACAGTGATACGTGGTGGGCTGTGTGCAGTCGGGAGTGGGATGTGCTGGATGCCAATGTCTTGTGTCACCAAATGAGCTGTGGCTATGCTGTGGATGTCCCTGCAAGAGGGCATTTCGGGAATGGAAACAGTACTATTTGGAAGGATTCTTTTCACTGCAGTGGTACTGAGTCTCATTTGTTGGCCTGTCCTTTTTCCACCTTGGGTGCCCTTGAGTGCCCTCCTGGTCAGGTTGCATCGGTCATCTGTTCAGGTAAGCTATGATCGTCATGAAAGTTCATAAGTTGTATTTTTTCCATATTCACACAACAAAACAAGCTTTACCTTTTAAAGTAAAAGCCAATATCATATGGATGTACAGTACTTCCTGCCCAGGTCGAGAAGGTGGACAATAGTGGGATTCAAGAGGAAGTGAGATGTATATCAAGGAGTTATCAGATGGGATGTGGAGGTACGGAGAAAGGGTGATATGGAGGGAAGACACAGACTAGAGGATCTCTGGATAGGGAATCTTGGGACAGGCCAGCCAGACTGCTCAGGCTTTTTTCTGTCCTTGAGTATTATGTTGCTAAACAGACTTTTTTTTCTCACTTCAAGACATCTCACCAGACTTATCCTTTTAATGAACTTATCATTGGTTCCTAATCGAGCATAAAAAGCCTATGTGGATAATATTGGAAGAAGCAGTTACCAGCCCACTTACTTTCATACATTTAGTGTTTGGTATCTTTCCCAGATATATTTGTTCACATGCTACTCTAGGGATCTCTGCTCAGGTATCTTCCCTTTTTAGCACCTTACTGGGTCATAGTCAAATGTCTGCTGATTTTGACACCCATATGGAGGAATCCCAGAATTAAATGTAATAATGAATTCTAATGCTAGTTGGAAATGTAATGTATTAAGCAACTGAAGGATGCTGTTCAGCATTAAACTGGGATACTCTTCTCTTTCTCAGAACATAGAGAGGGGTTCAAAATTGTCTTTACCTTGTTCTACTTTTACCTTCAGCTTAGGTCAGCTTTTGAAGGGGTGTTAGAACCTAACTTCTCTATCAAGTAAATGAAGATTGGTACAACTTGATTACAATTGCTGGGGGGGGGGGGGTCAGGTAAACTACACAAAATATTTTGAGGGACAAGACCTGATGTAAATAATATTAAAACTAATGAAAAGTGGGAAGAAAACCTGGCATGCACAGTTGCACAGGAGATATAGGACCTGATTTGGAGAAATGCTTACCACTTGAACGTGGATGTTCAGGGAAGGTAAATTAAATTTACAATTGAACACAGCGGGTACTATACTCCTGGAAAACAATGCAAAATGTGTTGATGCAGTGACAGCAATTGCTGGAGACGTAATCATCCTTGAGCAAATCTTTTACATATGCTCTAGGATGGTCCACTTATTACACCTGGATGGACAATAATTAGGAACAGTTGTGACCAGATACTTAATGGATCTGTCCTTGCTGATCCCAGAACTGTCTTCTTAGGTGGAACTTCTAGTGTATTCTGTCTAGATAACAGGAACAAAGATGGTTACTGCTTGCTGCATCTTAGTTAAAGCATATAGTTTTACATAACTAGAAAAAGGCAGTATCCCCCAGCCTGGAAGAATGGGTGAGGTTTATGCCAAATAGGGTACTTAATGAACACTTGAGCCACTTAGCTCCTGAAGCTCTAGATAAATTGGAACAAATATGGAAATCCTTCTTTACATGGTTGAAGCTGGATAATGAACCAAGCAAAGCATTGGTTAAGTCCTTTATTAACATGGAACATATGTTGTATAGTGTTGCTGATGGTTCCTATAATTCAAACAAGGGTGAACAAAGTTCTGGAGAGGTGTCTTTTTCAAATGAGAAACAGGAGCAAGACCAGAGGGCATGTGATAAAACTGGGTGGGGAGTAAGGGGGGGTTTAAGGATATATTACATAACTGCAAGGGTGGTAGATGCCTGGAACAGTGCATCAGTGGAAGTGGTAGAGGCAAAAACAGTGGGGGGCTCAAGTATGCAT
Source organism: Neoceratodus forsteri (assembly GCA_016271365.2). Lineage (NCBI taxonomy): Eukaryota > Metazoa > Chordata > Ceratodontiformes > Ceratodontidae > Neoceratodus > Neoceratodus forsteri. The sequence goes on along the minus strand of CM028138.1, from coordinate 760,746,134 downwards.
GAGATAGACATAGGGGTATATTAGTAAATAGACAGGGAGGGGTAGGGTCGCTCGAGACCAGTTAAGGTCTACGGAACAGATTAGGCAGGGAGCATCTGGACAGACTGGATTGGCCAAGTGGTACTTTTTGGGTGACAAATTCTATGTTTCTATGTACTTCATATACTCATACTTAAGATGTGGGACATTTCTCAGTATAATTGTATGTACAGTTAGTAGATAAGAGTCACTTGTTTAAGTTATGCCTAACATTTGCTTCGCTTTAAGCAGTATACACAAGTAAGCACTTATCCTGATGATTTTGTTATCTGTTACCATGTTCAGCTTCAGCTGTGCATGGGGCTCTCTTATTCTGTGATGAGCGTCTCACACACAGATGCCCTGGAAATGGGCACATTCGGTGACAGTTGTTTTTAAATAACATTGATTGCACTTGATCTATAATATATTAATACCGTGAAGCCCACCAGGATGAAGCGCAGCACTGCAAAATTCTGCAGAAGAGTTACTGCAGCAAACAATTCACTATCAATGGGAGTTAATCACTTTTGTCATGTAGTAAACCTGTGACACTGCACCTCCTCCTGGTGGGCTTCACTGTGTGTACTCTGTCGCCACTCACTGCAGGATAAGAGTGGTTTCACTTGCGTTCTGCTTGAGCCTGAATAGCTCAGCTCAGCTTCACTGTCCTATTTCAAGCAGAATGTGTGTGAAGCCACTCTTTTCCTGCAATGAGCGACTCTGGGGGACATATTGCTATTTTGAAAATGGGTAAGAGAATCCTAGCCTTCTGATTGACTAGGACACTGAGTTTCGCAAGTGAGTACTTTTCACCTGCTGAAAAACAAGTTCTGACTAGGACACTGAGTTTCGCAAGTGAGTACTTTTCACCTGCTGAAAAACAAGTTCCCTTTCAGGGTGCCTCATTACTTGGGATATTCTTGGGCACCCCAGATTTTCAAAACAAGCAGCCATCATGTTTTACTCTTTCTAACCAGTGACCAAACGATGCAGCCCCCCCCACCTGAGAGATGTCACCTCCACACACACACTGTATAGACTTTTGAGTCAGCACCTCTTCAGAAACACAGTTCAACCTGCCCCATAAATACTTTTGTTCATCGTTTACCTCTGTTGTACTAAATGTAATGGATCTTCCATCGTGTGGCTGCTCCTTACTGCAACTGCTCATCCACCACCACCATGCTACTCTGATTAACTCACTTTTTTTATTAACCCTTCTAACTGCCATACATGAAAACAGAGCCCAACATAACATGGAAACACCACAAATATAATGTAGGTCCTTGTCTTTTTTCCACATAACAGGCTGCTCCTCTGAGCAACCACATGCCCACCACCACCACCACCACCGAGCCACTGCCAAGTCCCTGATTCATTCATTTTTATGTTGGCTTGCTATGCTTGCATGCAAGTCAACATCTTGCGGTAGTGCAGATTTGGAGGCGCAGCTGCTGTTGAGTGAATGCAGGGCACTCATCAGTAGGTGCGTCCCTCATTCCCTAATCAGCCTGCATGCCCCATGCATGCTAATGTGGTGAGCACATCTAAGCAAAGGTCTGCTGCAATCCAAGCAAAGCTCATCAGATGTAGTGGACCCTTCCTGCGTGCTCACCACATGAGTAGCATGGTGGGTGGCTGCCCGCCCAACGGCCGACTTCGGGGGTGCCCAATCCCCCTGCAGCTTACTGTGGCTGCACAAGCAGCCCCCCATTTCCTATATGCCGAGAGGGGTGTCCAATCCCCCTTGGCTCTTGCCTCCCCTCACCTTTCATTGTGTGCCAACGAGGGTGCCCAATCCCCTGTTGGCTGCAGCACCCCCCCAAAACAGTTAGGTGGCATGCTGGGAGCCCACCCTAGTGTACCATGTCCCCTGAAAAAAAAGCTGTCCCGCAATGTAATTTTTTTCTTCCCTGTAACAAAAAAAGGTCCCTCGTAGTCTCCTGCCCCCCACCCACTGCGCACCCTGCCTCCCCACACCTCAACTCATCCCCCTCACCCCATACTTATCTCGGGAGTCCAGCGCAACAATCTTCGGTGGACCGGGCGCACGTCTGCACTCTTCAAAGCTGACTGCGAACTGAGGAAATGCCAATAAGCTGTATAATGGAATAAATAGGGTTTTTCAACTTTGCTGCATATCTCGGGCATTTGTTGGAATTTTGGCACCAAATTTTCAACATGGGGTTTTTGGGGCCCCTCCTCATGAATTCTATCACTGTCATGGCGTTAATCGGCCTCAAAAGGTGATTTAGCAGTCACGGTGCGAAATCACCTTTCAGGACCCATTAATGAAATGACAGTGCCAGTGTTCATGAGGTAGCCTCTCAAAAAGTCCATGTTCCTAATTTGGTGGAACAAATCCAACAAATGCCTGTTTTACGAGTGTGTGTTGCCCAGTTGCTATGCAGGCTCGTAACTTCATGCATTCGCAATATTTTAATGCTGGATTTTCAGCATTGTCATTTTTGTACACCTCCTTGTGAACAATACAGCTGTCATTTTCCACATCTTGCCCAAAATGTGTTTCTGCACTTCCAGCACACAATAGCGCAGACTCTGTAGGAAATCAGTATTTGGGCCAGATTATGAAAATGACAGTGACACAGTTCATGAGCAGAGGTCCTAAAATAACTATGTTGAAAATTTGGTGATGATACTCCATAAAATGACTGTGTTACGAGCGTGCGTTGGCAGATTGCAAGCACACTCGTACCGTCGTGCATTTGTAATATTTTCACTCTGGATTTTCATCATTGCCATTTTTCCACACCTCTTAATGAACATTACAGCTGTCATTTCACATATCCTGCCCAAAATGTGTTTACACATTTTTGGCGCAGAATAGCATGCTCGCTTTGAGAAATCACTTCTTGGGACACTTTGAGGAAATATCAGTGACACTGTACATAAGCAGAGGTGCTAAAATGCCTATGTTGAAAATGTGGTGCCGAACGCCCATATGTAGAGACTGACAGGTGTCAGGGGTGTGACTTGGCATTGTCTGACATAATGCTCACGCCATTCCACCCCACCCCCACCCTGCAGCCAGTGACAATCATCAAGATCATCAATCATCAAGGAGCTCTGGCTCCAAAGTTCATCCCACGGTCCTATACTGCACCCATCTCAGTGTATTTCCTTATGGAATGGGGTGAGCGTAAAGCCCAAAGACCCCGATGCACACTGCGCTACTTGTCGGTGTCTGCAGGATAAGGAGAGGTGAAATGGCATGAGCACTATGGCCAGCACCCAAAGGGACACCCCAATGCTTGTCAGTCTCTACAGGGTGGAGGTGGGTTGGCATCAGTTCAACACTTCACTGCCATTCCTATTATGCATCTCTCTAACTCCTGCACTGCCAATGCCAATGCCAGCAAGACAACATTTGGCATTGACAAATTCTGGTTTAATTTAGCCCCCATCACACCCACAGATGAAAACAGAGTGAAAACAACAGGGAATGACAGAAATAAATAGAAAGAATCGATGAATATTAAAAAAAACAATAACAGTAAAACAGTGAGTCTGGCTAGGGGCAGGTAACCATGACAACCAGCTAACACTACAAAGGCCCCCAAATGACAAAACTCTTTAAGTGTAACATAAAACACATAATTCATATGCAGGTGGAGGAACTATTTTATTACAAAAGAACAAAATATATTTACAGTTTTAATACTTTAACATAAAAGTTTTTTTTTTCAAACATATGAAATACATGAGCCCATTTTCTAAGCGCAATAATACTCTCTAGCGTGGGTGGTATTGGGCTATACCAGACCTTCCTGCAGTGTTACTTCATTATGCCCCTGGGTGGTCCAATATTGCCCAATACTGCCCACCCTGTCAGATATTATTGCTTACATAATGTTAGGTTTGCTACTTTTTTTTTATTTCTGAAGTATTTGCTTTTTCTTTTGCTCATCAGAAGGTTTGCTACTTAATATTACAGATTGAGAAACTGCTCCCAACCAATTGAAGCTCTCCTTCCCCCTGCAGGTGGGACCCTCTCATTGTGTGAAGAGTGTTTCAAGCGCAGATCCCCTTGAAATGGACACATTCCAGGACAGTTTTTAACAACAAAAATAACATTGATCGCACTCAGCTTATAATATATTAATATGTGTCCCCATCACTACTTATTGCAGAATAAGAGTGATTTCTCTTGCATTCTGCTTGAGCCAGAACAGCTCAGCTCAGCTTTGCTGTTCTCTTTCTAGCACAATGCATGTGAAACCACTAATCCCACAACGAGTGGCTCCGGGGTCATATTAATATATAGTGTTAGGTTTGCTACAGTACATAGAACAATGCATTACAGTAAATGAAAGCTGACATACCTAGTTCTATTACCCATCATACCACATCAGCATTGTGACTTCACTCATTGTGATGCCACTAATGACCAATCAGACAGCTACTGAGTGGCTCATCCTGAGCAGTTGTGATGTCATATAGTGAGGTCACAATGCTTATGAGGTGTGAAGAGGAAAACAGCTGACTATGCCACCCTCCTGACTGAGAGATTTTCCACTCATCACACTTGGCACTGTCAAACAAAAAAATCTAATTATCCTAAGGAAAATTTAAAAAAGTATCTCAGATATAAACAGCAGTAGTTGGCTGCTTATCAACATCAATATTAATTTCAGGCAGTGCACTAGCTCTTGAGGACCATTCTACAGATGTGTTCTGAAATCTTTTTAAAATCAAAATAATTACCTGAGTTAGTATTTAGTGTGCTTGTTGAAGAGACTTTTAGATCTGAAACACATGTTACTGTTTTAAATAGTATCCAACAAATGTGTATTGGATGTTTCTCAGACTAACACAACACCAGAAACCTGCAACATTACATCTAATTGGAATTCATCCAGTAGACAGCCTGGTAAAGTCTGCAATGTCTGAAACTGTATCCATAATCTACATTTGAAGTATGTTTTTGTAATAACATGTCTATCCATTCATTTTCTTATCTTTTTTAAGCTCAGCGTGGACATCTAAGACTGCGGGGTGGAGAAAGTTACTGTGAAGGACGGGTTGAGTTATACAAAGAAGACACCTGGGGAAGGGTCCAAGATTCTGTATGGACCTATAATGACAGCGCTGTAGTTTGTCGACAGTTACACTGTGGATTCCCAGTTAAAATCTACAACTCCAGTAAATACGGTGTAAGTGAGGCTCCTGTGTGGGTAGATCAAGTAATCTGCAATGGAGATGAGGCACTGCTGTGGAACTGTACCCTGTCACACCTTAACACAGCAGATAATTCCCAGTCCAACTCATCAGTTACAAGTAATGATGTAGGGGTTCTATGTTCAGGTGGGTTACATTCTGTGCATCAGTCCATTACTTAGTTTCATTCAGATGTATAAGATCATCAGTATTAATGTAGTTTCTGTACTTTACAACAGAACACAAGAAGCTGAGACTGGTTGGTGGAGGAGGAGAATGTGCTGGCAGGGTGGAGGTTTATTACAACGGTACTTGGGGGACAGTATGCGATGATACCTGGGACCTAGCCGATGGCAATGTAGTCTGCAACCAGCTCAAGTGTGGAAATGCAGTGAGTGTTAAGAGTTCCACCTCGTATGGCGAAGGGTCTGGCCCAATCTGGTTGGATGATGTGAGGTGTTTGGGGAATGAATCTGTTCTTTGGGATTGCTCTTTCAGTGACTGGGGGCAACATAACTGCCGGCACAAGGAGGATGCAGGAGTTCTGTGTTCAGGTAGGTCCCTAAATTCTTAATTCATAAGGAAAGGCCTATGGTTTTGTTAAGATAGTCATGAATGATTATATTAGTAAAAAGAAAATGCTTTATCAGGCACAGTTTCTTTTGATAGGGGAGGGGGTACAATTTGTTCTTACACAAAAGGTCCTGACCAAGCATTTGACTATAGCCTAGAGGGTAGAGTAATGAGCTGTGGATGAGCTTGGTACATCCAGCAGACCTGGATTTGATTTCCACAACCTCCACTTGCATGCTGTGTGACTCTGAACAAGTCACTTAACCACTCCAGTGCTCCTGGGTCACCACTGAAAACAGGCACTTGTGCTTAGAGGGCCTTATCTAGTTACCAAAGTACTGTAGAAAAAAAACATAAAGTAATTTTCTGAAAAGGGCATTTAAGGAATGTAAACTGATTCAAAACCAGTGTACCTAAATACTGTATCTGTTGAGATATGTTACTGAACATGACTGGTGATAACTGCCAGTGGCCTTGTGCCTCACAACGAGGTGTGCGTTAATCCACATTATCAGTACACCCTGTTGTGCGTTAATGCTTATTTAAAGAATTGGGTCTGTCATCACGGTGTAAGGCTCTTTTATTTCACAAAAGTTATAATGCCATATAAAGTAGCCAATGCATACAGGAAAGTTTTGACAAACATATTATTTAGACACAATTCAGCTTATACTGTATTTCACAGAGATGATTTACATGCAGATATATGTCCTTGTGCTTTATCGTCCCCCTGGAGAGTCTGGGGATTTTGTTGCTGAGGTCAAGGAGCTTGTTGCTGGTCTGGTGCAGGAGTCTCTCAGGTGGTTAATTCTGGGGGACTTCAATGCCTGAGTCAACAGCAGGTTTTTGGATGTTGGGAATGATCTTTTAGAAAGCCTGGGGGCCCCAGGCCTGTCACAAAAAGTAATAACAGCTATGCACTCGGGTGGCCATGCATTGGATGTTTTTTTTATTAGGTTTAGATGATAATGATCTCTGTGTTGATCCTATATTTTGGTCAGATCATAACACTGTGAGGTTCACGCTTGGTGGTACCCCCGTAAATGGTCCTGCTCCTGTCGAGATGATCCGGTACCACCCATTAAGAGGAGTTTCCTTGACAGGACTATCAGCGGTGCTGGACCTATCAAGTGGTGGGGCAGCTTGTGTGATTAGAGTGGAGGAAGCAGTGGAAGCCTATAATTGGGCAGTTGCAGCGGCCTTCGATTCCATCGCTCCCATTTGTGTCGGTCCCTTGTCCACCTACCGGAGACCTCCTTGGTTTGATGGGGATATCCAGAGTTTAAAGACTAAGGGACAGAGGCTAGAGAGATGATGGTGCTCTGGCCTGCTGGAGGACAGGTTGGCCCTGAGGTTGCATTATACCATCAGGGGGCAATCTCCCATAAGAAGGTGGAATATCTGTCTAGAGAGATTGCTGCAGCAAGGAACAGACCGGCTCAGCTTTTCTGCACAGTGGATGGGCTATTACATGCTGCCTGTCTCTGTGTTGGGGGAGCAGGTTCAAGCACTAGGTGCATGGAACTGTCTGAATTATTTGCCGACAATGTGTCCTCTATCAGGGATGAGGTCTCCTCGAGTATCTCTCGAAGGGGATGTATGAACCAGCCTGGAGAGTGTCAAAACACTCCTCCTGCCTGGGATGAGTTTGAGCTGGTTGGGGTGGAGAAGGTGGTGAAAATAATCTTGAAGCTGCAGCCAACCCAGTGTGAACTGGACCCAGGTCTGACCCGATTGTTGGTTGGATGTTTGGACCTGGTTGGGCCTGTGATTGCTGGGGTCATCTGGAGTTCCTTGAGGAGTGGGGTCTTCCCAGTGGCCTTGAAAGAGGCCTTGTTAAGACCCCTTTTGAAAAAACCCTCTTGGACCCAGACTGCCTCAGCAATTACAGGCCGGTCTCAAACCTTCCATTTTTAGGGAAGGTTATTGGAAAAGTGGTGGCCATGCAGCTTGAGAGACATCTTGCCTCTTCCTCCACCTATGAGCCTTACCAGTCTGGGTTTCATGTGGGACATAGTACAGAGGTCACCCTGGTGAGGGTGCTTAATGATCTCCTGGTAGCAAGGGACAGGAGAGACCAGACCATCTTGGTCTTCCTGGACCTCTCTGCAGCATTTGACACCATGGACCATGAGGTGTTGTTTGACAACCTGCAGTATTGGCGTGGCCTGTCTGGTATTGTCATCAACTGGTTCAGGTCATACCTGACAGGTAGAGTGCAGAAGGTGATGATGGGGTTAGCCTCATCCAACCCAAAGTCTCTGTGCTGTGGGGTACCACAAGGTTCGATCTTGTCGCCCTTGTTATTCACGGTGTATATGCTGCTACTGGGGGACATTATCAGGTGGTACGGGCTTGGTTTTCTCTGCTATGCAGATGACACCCAGCTGTACCTGTCCTGTGCGCCCAATACCCAGGTGTCAAATTCTGCATTTAACAGCTGTCTCAATGAGATCCAGGCTTGGATGACTCAAAATTGGCTTAGGCTCAACCCAGACAAGCCAGAGGTACTTGTTGTGGATCCAGTTCATCAGGGTGGAGGGCGCTGTGAGAGGTTACCCCCTGACCTTGTGTTGGGGGGTGTTCCCCTTACTCCGTCTAGTCAGGTGAAGGATTTGGGCATGATCCCAGATGACAGTTTGATGATTGATACTCAGGGGTCGGCCGTCATCAGGAGTGGATTCTGTCATCTAAGGAACATTGCCCTATTCTGAGCCCTGATCCCGCCAGAGGATCTGACCATACTTGTACATGCTTTTGTCACCTCCAGGCTAGACTATTGTAATGCCCTGTACCTAGGGTTATCTGGGGGCAAGCTCCGCAGGCTGCAGCTGCTGCAGAATGCAGCGGCGAGATTACTGACTGGGGTGAGATGGAGTGATCATATCACCCCTGTCCTCTGCAGAATGTACTGGCTGTTAGTCAGGTGGAGGATTGTCTTCAAGGTAGGGCTCCTGACCTATAAATCCCTACATGAAAGGGGACCTGTCTATCTGCAAGATCTTCTTTTCCCTTACCGTCTGCCCCGGGCACTCCATTCTGCCGCTGGGGGGGGGGCCTCCCTGGAGTTCCCAGAGTGAGGCTGCGGCATTCTTGAGATAGGGCATTTTTAGTAGCCACGCCCACTCTGTGGAACTTATTGCCTGTTTGTTTAAGGGAGGATCCCTCGGCAGAAGCCTTTAAGAAAGCATTAAAAACTTATCTGTTCCAGCAAGCTTTGAATGACTGATTTTTTTTAATGGGATGGATAACATTTCAGTTTGTGTTGAGCTGCTGCCTATATGTATTTTGTTATTTAACTGTTTGTGCAGCACCCAGAGTCTATGGAAATGGGCACTTTATAAATAAAATATCTATCTATCTGTCTATCTATCTATCGTCCTTGTAGGCTCCCTTGCTAATGTAACACAAGTGAATTATCTGGTAGCTCTGGTGGAACATTTGCATTAGCTCTGTATTTCTTCCCCAGCTATATATTGCAAAGGACATATGCATGAAGACAGGATCTTTGTCCCGTTACATGCTGCTCTTGTTGCTTATTCACCTGAGGTCGTGACCCCTGCTTGTAATGTCACAATCATTTCCATGGCAATAGGCTGTTACATCACAGCAACAGAGAATTATGACTTCACGGGGGGGAACAAGCTGAAGGGGCAGATCTACAATGAGGGATAATGATCCTGGGTTGAGTTTTCAAGTGGATCCATCCAAATTCTGACAACTGGTATTTTCAACTGGAAAATTTATCAATACTCTTAGATCTTTGTCTGGTAAAAAAAATTATGCAAGTCACATTTACTTCCTGTTTTGTACTGAGAATCGTTACTTTCTGTGTCAGATGGAAACATCTTTGGAAAGGAGTAGCTAGGCTGCTCATATGTATAGAGTTGCAGAGGCCTGAGTAGTGCACATTTCCATCTGTGTCAGACCCTTTTGGAACCTCCGTCCCCGACATATTTGTAAAGATTTCTCTCTATTAAATAGATGTGTGGAGAGACCTATAAACGATACATGAAATTCAAGCTGAATGTGGTGTCTCAATATTATGTTTTTAAAAGTTTTCCCTGATGTAGATGCAGCTCATTAAGGAAAGCTCTGGTTATTTTTTGTTTGTAGATCATTCTGGAAGAAGTATTGTTCAAAACAGTAATTCTAACTTTTGTTTACTTTTTCAGAGTGAATTTAATTAAACTGGCTTTATTTGTAGCCTGCAAGCCTACATGTTATTGAAGCTTACACTATATTTAAAATGACCCACTGCACTGTAAACTCAGTTTATTGCTGACACATTATTTAACACCAGGGGCCTGATAATGGAAAAGGATAGAAGCAGAGCACAAAGGATTGCACTACGCTTGACCTTGCCACAACCCCGAGGATGCTATATTCAGTTAGACAGTGCACCAGTGCTATCTGACTGAACATAAGTGCAATTCAGCGCAGCACTAAGTTGAATAGTGCTGTGCTAACATGGATCTTGGAAGTGCAGAGAACAGTGCCCCAGACCCAATAGTGCCAGAAGCCCCTGGCTCGATATTCAGCCAGCACCATGCAAATGAGCCCATCTGGCATGCAAGGTGCTAAGGGGCCATATGCATGCCCACTATGGGCTCATTTGCATGGTAGGCAGCAGCAGGTTTGTGCCTCTGTGACCAGCCCCACCCACTCCGATCACCCATTTCCATGCAGGAGTGCCCATTCCTTGGTGTCCAGTTGTTCCCCCATCCTCCGATCCCCAGCCCTATTAAAAAGGAATCATTTCCTGGTGTCCAGTGGTACCTTTGTCCTATGACCACTGACCCCACAAAAATAAAAATCAGTCCCTGATATCCAGTGCCCCCCCCACACTCTGATCCCAGGCTCCATTGAAATAAAATATTACCAGGTGTGTGGTGGTCCCCCCATCTTCCGATCCACAGCCCCATTGAAATAAAAAATGATTTGTTGTACAGTGTCCCTCCCCCATCCTCTGATCCCAGGCTCCATTGAAATAAAACATCCCCAGGTGTGTGGTTCCTCCCCCATCTTACAATCCACCGTCCAATTGAAATAAAATATTCGTTGCTGTCTATAGTGGTCCCCCTGTTCTCTGATCCCTGGCCCCATTAAAAAGAAATCAGTCCTTGATACTGAGTGGTACCCCTGACTAATGATCACCATTCCTGGTAAAAGTTAACCATTCCCTAGTGTCCATTGTATCCCCACTTTTCTGATCCCTGGCCCTGGTAAAAATAAACCATTCCCCTGTGTCTAGTGGCACCTTTAATCCACCAGTTGCTCATTGCAGTTTTGTACAATAAGTCCCTGATGTCTAGAAGCACCCTCACACTGCCCACACTGGGTACACCACCCTGTCACACACCTCCACCATCGTCTCCACCACCATGGGAGCCCATACAGCAACTGACACAACCTTCCTCTCACCACCTTAACCAGCCACAGTATGGAATGACAAGGAGCATGCATCCTGCATACTATAGAGGGAGCGTGCTCCCTGCACAGTATGGAATGACAATGAGCATGCATCCTGCATATTACAGAGGGAGCGTGCTCCCTGCACAGCATGTAATGACAAGGAGCACGCATCCTGCATACTACAGAGGGAGCGTGCTCCCTGCACAGCATGTAATGACAAGGAGCACGCATCCTGCATACTATAGAGGGAGCGTGCTCCCTGCACACTATGTAATGACAAGGAGCACACATCCTGCATACTACAGAGGGAGCGTACTCCCTGCACAGCATGTAATGACAAGGAGCATGTATCCTGCATACTACAGAGGGAGCGTGCTCCCTGCACAGCATGTAATGACAAGGACCATGCATCTTGCATACTACAGAGGGAGCATGCTCCCTGCACAGCATATAATGACAAGGAGCACGCATCCTGCACAGCATGCAATGACAAGGATCACGCATCCTGCATACTACAGAGGGAGCGTGCTCCCTGCACAACATGCAATGACAAAGATCACGCATCCTGCACACTATAGTGGGAGCATGCTCTCTGCACAGCATGGAATGACAAGGAGCACGCATCCTGCATACTACAGAGGGAGCGTGCTCCCTGCACAGCATGTAATGACAAGGAGCACGCATCCTGCATACTACAGAGGGAGCGTGCTCCCTGCACAGCATGTAATGACAAGGAGCATGCATCCTGCACAGCATGCAATGACAAAGATCACACATCCTACATACTATAGAGGGAGCGTGCTCCCTGCACAGCATGGAATGATAAGGAGCATGCATCCTGCATACTATAGAGGGAGCATGCTCTCTATACAATATGCAGGACATGCGCTCCCTTTCATTGCATAAGGTGGTCAGCTGAGGTAGTGAGAGGAGAGCTGTGGCAGTCACTGTATCGGCTCCAGCAGCACTGGCGATTATGGTAATGGGAACAGCAGTGGGGTACCTAGTGTGGGCAGTGCGGGGGCCAGCACTACCACTGGACACCTGGGACTGGTTTCACTTTCCTGGAGAGGGGGATCAAAGGAGGGGATTCCACTGGACATCAGGGATCAGGTGTGATCTCCCAACCGCCAACTTGGTTGTTAGCTGCAGTGACTCCACAGCCACTAAGGTTGCCAGAGTAAGTAGGGCTTTTTCTTGGCAGTATTTGCACTGCATAAAGGGAAGTGAGTGAAACCTGTTGCACCGATCAAATGCATAGAGTGCAGTGCTGCCTGCACTTTTCTTCATGTCCCTGCCCCTCCCTTTGCCCGCAGAGTACATTATACTTTAGTGCGCTATCTATTTTAGTGGGGACCTTCCCTTGAATATTACACTCAGGTGTGAACTCCACGTAAATGGCACAAAATCACTTTGCCCACCAGGCAAACCTTTTAATATTGAGCCCCTGATATATTGGGTTTCTTAATCTTCAAAGATTCTTTAAAAGATTCAATGGTTATTTTTAATATGGAGTGTAATGGTCCATTGTATAATGCTATAGTAATATATACCAATGATCCACAAGTACATTCATACTAGAACAACCCAGCAATTCGAGTCACTTCAACTAGAATGTTCAAAGTAGCACTTAGTAATAAATGTGGTTAAATTGTATTGTATTGCACTGCATTGCATTTAAATAGCAGTGTATTTTATTTTTGTATTATATTGCATTGTATTGTTATTGTATTGTATTGCCATAGTTGATATAGTAGCCACTTGTTATAGCTGATCAATTCTATTTTGCTCAAGATAAAGCAGCAGGACAACTTGCTCATTAAAGAAGGCATTTATTTCACTTACACTGTAAGACATCTCTAAACTTCTTAGGAAGGATTACGATTGCAAGTTGTCTTTGCTTAAGTGTCTTGGATGTCTTAGTGATCCTGTGCCTGAGGCATGGGTCAGGAAGCTTAAGCAGACCAGAAGAAATTGTAAAATCTACAAGTAGTGGTTTATTATTATTAATAACAAGAAAATAAAAATAAAAAGAAATGTATAGATTGGTATTCAGCATAGGTAGTCCAGTTACTGAGTTCAGAACTGCAATCTACAATCAACCAGGCTTCTGTTACATATGGTCTCCAAATCCACCTAAAAACACTTGCTTTCCTCTTTTCATTATATATCAAGATTATATATCAAGCGAGGGCTTCTGACCAATTGGAGCTCTCCTCTCCTCTGTGTGATAAACTGTTCTGTGAAGAGTATCTCAGGTACAGATGCCCTGGAAACAGAGACATTCCAGGAAGTTTTTTTTTAAATGTATTTTTGATCGCTCTCGATCAATAATATATTAACATATCCCCCATCACCACTCATCACTTGCCTTCAGCTTTAGCCAGAATAGCTCAACTTCGCTATGCTGTTCTCACTCCAGCTGAAGGCATGTGAAACCACTCTTATACAGCAATGAGTGGGTCCGGGGGATGTATTAACATATATACAAAACTTCAGAACCTTTTCAGATTCTAGCTTCCAGAGCATTGTGACCCAGTGACAAGCTGGCCTCTTTTGCAAACAGATGCCACCCGCCTGAGGTCAAAAGGTCGCACACTGTTACACTTTGCTAATTAAACTCAAAGAGCTGTTCCTGTAATCATTTCAGCAGTAATAATTACTGTATATTTAGCTTACAAATCAGGGGACTTAGTTTTTTTATAACTATTTATTAGCAAGGCAGAGACAGCAAAAAAGGGAAAAGAAAAGAACAGCCAGAAAAGTAATAGTAGATTGCACAGTCCAATAGAAAAAACAGAGAGAGGTGGCAGAATCATTGCTTCAAACTCTCTCTACACATCACAAATGGGACAGGGCCCAACCAACCCAGTCACAGACCCTTGAAGGTTTAGAGGTGAAGAGCAACTTCTGTGGTAAATTAAAAATAAAACACACAGCATCTCAATTATGTTTAAATGAATTGTTTCCCCAGAATTCAAGATGCTGGAGCTGGACAGTGAAACCCATGACTGTGCAGGAACACTGAAGGTGTATTACAATGGGACGTTGGGCAGTGTCTGCAGTAACGCTATGGATCCTGTCACTAGGTCTGTTATATGTAAACATCTGGGATGTGGGGAAAGTGGACAGTTTGCTTCTGGAAATGAATATTCCTCTAGTTCTACAGATACTGGTGCAAACTGGATTGACCACATTAAATGCCGAGGTTTTGAATCCCAGCTCTGGCATTGTCCTTCCTCCCCCTGGAACTCAAATTCATGCTCTGACTCTGAAGTGGTTAAGCTTGTTTGTTCAGGTAAGAAAACACAGTATGCTGCAGGATTTATACTTGTTTGATGTACAGTTTACAGTTTGAAATAAGTTCAATATACTATTTTATTGTTGCAGGGAAAAAAGAGAAAGCCAGTGTTGAAAAGCCACACACATGTCCAGATGAAAAGATAAACTGCTCAGGTAACTTATGAACTCCTCACTACTTCAATTCACATTGTTATATTATTGTAAATACATTGGCTTAAAGATTTTTTTTAAGAATTATAAACATCTTCTTTTATAGAACAAGACAAGCTGAAACTAATGGGAGGAGTGGATGGGTGTTCTGGAAGACTGGAGGTTTGGTACAACGGATCCTGGGGAACTGTCTGCGATGACTCTTGGGACGAGAAGGATGCAGAGGTTGTCTGTAGACAGCTTGGCTGTGGAGCTGTTCTCCATATTAGTGAAGAGTCTACCTCAGAAGAAAGAACAGGACCTATTTGGCTGGATGACGTGAACTGTAGAGGGAGTGAGCTGTTCCTCTGGGACTGTCCTGCCAGCCACTGGGGGCAGAATGATTGTCACCATAAGGAGGATGTTAACATGACATGTTCAGGTAAGGGGAAGACACATCCGTGACTGATCTATTAATGTTTTTGGCTGGAATGATGAAATGTGATAATACTTTTATGAACTGAACATGTGAATCTTTCTCTGTTTTTTTTTTTCTTTAATGCAGCCAACAATATCATCAGGAAAGATAATTTTAATTAGCCTTCCTATTTTATTAAAGGTGTTATGCTGAATATATATAGTAACATACTTATAATGTTTCTTGAATCTTACAATATAAACATTATGGTTACATTTTGTTTTAAATATCTGTTTCAATGTAAGTAATCATTAATTACAGACAACAGGGTAACTACAATGTAGTTACATGAGTATTGCATGCAACTACATTGTAATTGCAATGCAGTAACAGTGTTGTTACACTGGAGTAACTAGAGTGCAGTTATAAACATAAAACACTTTCAAATTCTGGTACACATTTTGTACTGCCAAGTGAATTTCATGCATCTTAAGAATGTTTCAGCACATGAATGGCCTGTCAGGATATCTTTTGTCACAATATTTTTTGTTTCTGTAACCCTTATAGGCTTACCTACTACAGCTGCCTCAACTTCACAGTCAAAGGGTAAGGCATCAACTTTAAAAACAAAAGGCACATCTAAAGTGTGCAAAAATAGTTTCAGGAGTAAAACTGGCATTATCAATGTAAGTATTGTGGGGTATCATCACCCATTTCCCCCGGATGCCCCCTTCCATACTTTAATTATTCCAGCATTTGTGGCAACACATTGTTCTCAGCCCAGAAAGGGTAGTCCTGCAGTCTGAATAATTATTTTATTTTTGGGGGGGGGGGGTAATTTCTTGTTCCTTACATGCTGCCCTAGGTGTGACTAATCTGGGATATCCCATTACCCCCAGGTCCCACTGGGGATGGATTTTCTCCCCATTCACGTGTCCCCTGGAATACCAGGTCTGACACAGAGCTGCCCCCTCCTAGAATTGGCCAACTTCATCCTGATCTACCCCAAAACTCCACATGTTGAATCCTCCTAATGATGGAAAAGATAAATTACAGCTGTTACTTCCATGAATATTTCTTGGATACTTAGATTTTTAAGAAAATGTACACAATTCTGCCTTTGGCATGTCTCTAGCATTATGATTAGTAACTGACTGTAACTTGATTGTCCTTAAAGCTATGGTTATTAATGTTGCTGTGCACCTCATTTCTGTGAGCTCTCAATGGCTGCCACGTCTGAATAATTAAAGTATTTTTTAAAGATTTAGTTGTTTATAGGTGTCTTGTATATTAAGAACCTGAACATTTGCATGCATACCATTGTGGCAGTTTTTCAGAACCAGCTAGATTTGGTGAAAACATTTCAAAGTTACAGAAAGGTTCAAAACAATGAAATCCTGCAGTTAATTATTGACAGAATGTCTTGAACATTTTCAGCAGAATTTTAATTTAGCACAGCATTACCTGCTGCCTAGCACTAGATGACAGCCAAGTGGTAGAGGAAAACTTTTGCCTCAGAGAAAAATCTCAAATGAGACAGTTGGTCCTCCTCTGCCAGCCTTTGCTCCTGGTGTTTCAGGCTAAGACACAAATCCTGGGGCAGGATTCACAAAGAAGGCCCCAAATCCCACAGCTATGGGAAAAAAGCCTGCAGCATTGTGGAAATGCAGTTGGGTGATACCTACAAAGAAAATCCCACAACTGCGAGAATTCCACAAAAAGTTCTGCAGCTGAGGAATCCAGCAGCTGCGGGAATCCCACAAGTGCTGCGAATCCACAGCTGTGGAAATGGCTGAGGAGGCACAGCAATAGTACAACTCAGTAGCTGAAGCAGCAGACATTAGCATTGCTGCTATAATATGAAGCTGACAGCACACACAAAGAGACCTGCAACCAGTCCCTCAGCTGGAACCACTGCAGCACCACAGGTACCAATGATACCATGGCACCACAGTGGTCAACTGTCACTGCTGAGTGTCCCTCCCTGGGGTGTTCCTGTGGCCTGCTGGGGTAGCACTCACTGCAGGCTGGTCAGGCTCTACTGCATGTGAGGCTTCTTCATGGGCTGCACTGGGTCTGATGGTTGTAGCCTGTTGCCATATCATGGCAATGTGTTCATTTGTTGCTGTACCAACAGCCATTGCTATACTATCTTGGAAGCTATTACCTGTGTCTCACCTCCATCTTAATTTATTCCAATTGTTGGGGCACTTCTGCAATTTGCTGAGGGAGAGTTACACCTCTCTCCACTGTGTGTAACATTTTTCCACAACTGCCGAAAAAACCTGGCTGAGAATAGCCTTTCAGGGTCTATGCCTTACTTATCTCACACCTTTTTTTCCTCAGGGACTTCCGTAGCTGCACTTTTTTCCACAGTCTGTAGTGTTTTTTTCTGCAACTGCGGAGGTTTTTGTGTCTAGCACTTAGAGCAATATCCTCTTTTTTCCATAGCTGAGGCAGTTTTGGGGACTTAGGCAAGGTTTTGCACCTTCTGAAATCTTTGTGAATCCAGCCCCTGGTCACCATCCTAAAACTGGCTAGCAATTAAATCTTTGATTAAAAAAAAACATAATTTAGGAATCATTGATTTACTCAGAAGGTAGTGAGGTCATGTGAATATCAAACACTTCAGTTTGGTTGTTGCAGTATCAACTGGATGAGCTCCTGAAGAGGAATACCACCAAAGAATTCAGTTTCTAGGACAGTGCGTATGTTTGGGGGGGCTGGATTTGACCTACTATTGGTCTTCTTCGATCTTATAAAAACATCTGCTTTTCTATAGCTTTAGAAATCTTAGAGACTCCATTATCTCAAGGGATACTTTAAAAATATATATTATTTAGATTCCAGTTCATATCTTGTATGTAGCTCCTCCCAATTTTATTATAAAGTAAGGGGAATTTCCATGATGGCACCTCCATGCCAAATGGGCGGAACTACCCTCAGTTTGCATACTAAGTACATATGTAAGGCTTTTACTCACTTGTCTTCTATTACAATACCTTATATCTAGCTGATCCTGTCCACCTCTCTGCCTCTGTTACATGCAACATTAAATAAACATAGCTACTGGTGCAGAGTCCTAAAATCTCTCCAGATGGTTGAAAGCACTTGTTGGTGCTTCATGCCTCACCACACACTCAGGGTGTACACAGTGCCCACCCTGTTATGGATTAGTGTTTTTATTACTACCATGTAAAAGAAAATAAATGTGCAAATAATACATGTTATTTGCACGTTTAATTCTACTAGAGAGAACATAACATGTCAAATTCCCCCTGACATGTTATGTTGCATGCTGTAGCCTCACATAACACAGTGGCATGCATGGTATAACTAAAATACTTAATAGGCTGCCAGAAAGTAAGCCTAGTAACTCATAAAGATAAATTCTGTCATTTGAGTCAGGCCATTGCATGTCCCTGGTTTATTTGTGTTTGTTTATAGGTGTAAATCCTGCACAGCCTAAAGCTGAAGTCTCTTCTGTCCTGGTGATCGTCTGCATTATCCTGGGGGCTCTTCTGTTCCTTGTTTTAATCCTTCTGTGTGGACAGGTGCAGAAACACCGAGCGTTAATTAAAGGTTAGTAATTGAGAACCCTCTAATACAATTATTAAACAGTACCAGCAAATGTTGTGGGCATTTACTGCTGATTCATGAATGGCCCATTCTTGGCAGATGAAGAAACATAGAGCATTAATGAAAGGTTAGTTTAGAACCCTCTAATGCAATTAAACAGTATCAAAAATGTTGTGACCATTCACTGCTGATTCCAGAATGGCAAGTTCTTGTCAATCATAAAAAATCCACATGTAACTTAATGATTTTGTCATTAGATACACAGATAAAAATCAATGTTTCTAAATGTTCATTTACATGCCATCAAGTAACAGGAGCAGGTAAAGTTCAGTCCAGCAGAGAATGGAAATGTTATAATGCAAATTCCCTTAGTTGGTATAGAATTATACATACAGAAATGATGCACTCTAGGATAACAGCTGTATACTGAATTGCCTGATAATTACAGGCAAACAATAAATAGTTCCGAAATAACTTCCTGGAGCAGGAGCTCTTCAAATGCCTCTTTAACTTTTATTATGGTCTGCATAAACGGTTATCTCTTCCTGATTGGTCAAATTCAACTCACATGATATTATCAGTGACAACATGTGCCAGCAAACTCTAGAGTTACAAACAGACTATCTACCTGTTAGGAGACACAGTCAGGATAAGATAGTCAAATCATTTACATGTAAATTTGTATCTGTATTTAAGAAGTGTGTATGTGAGTGCATTCTCACCAGTAGACATCCTTATCCACCCCCCCCCCCATGTCAGAACTGGAAAAGACTCTCCTGGGTTCTGCTTGGTTACCTGACAAATTATATTTAAATACATATATACATACATACATACATATATACGTACATGCATACATATATACATAAATACTGTACATATATACATACATATATAAACATATATGCATATATATATATACATACATACATACATACATACATATATACATGCATTTTGTTTCAGTACTATTTTGGATTATGAAACATTGGTTGTTCAAGTTTCAAAACAAAGACATCGCCTGAAAGTATAACTAGTGTTAACAATAGTGTTGCAAATGGGAATTCTGGGTTGGTGTGACACAACTCAGAGTGTCTTTTAAAATGTGAGAGAGCACAACCAATCTTTATGGGCAGATATGGTGAACTTCTGGCCTTGAACCATTGCTTTTAACTGCCAAATGTTCTGCAGTCTCAGAGAACTGAGGCCAGGTATGCAAAATGTTTTTGCCTTACATAAGAATGGAAGGAATCCATTTGAAAATAGTTACACTGTTTTTTTACCTGTAAATGTAGAAGAAATGCATGTTGTGGCTCTAAGGTAAACTGGCCAGCTGGGGAGGTTTCTTTAGGTATAGACTGCGAGCAGGTAAATACGAAACTGTCAGCAGATACAGGTCATTAAGTCTATCTAGTCTGCTTGAGTGTGCAGCACTTCAGTCCATTAGACTGCAGCTGCCCCTCCCCTTATATCCCTCCCCCCATCTCCCACATGTAAGGAGAAATGCATGCTGTGACTCTAATGTAAACTGGTCACCTGGGGAGGTTTCTTTAAGTATACATCGTGGGCTGGTAAATTTAAGGAGATATGCATGCTGTGACTCTTAGTTAAACTGGATACCCGGAGAACTTTCTTTAAGTATAGACTGAGAACAGGTATATATAGGGAGAAATGCACGCTGTGGCTCTAAGGTAAACTGACCACCTGGGAAGGTTGTTTTTATATAAAACGTACTACAATACAGGATTTTCAATCAGATTATGCCGGAAACTGCCTATCCCAATATTTTCTAAAGCTGATTTGTGTTTCACCCATTTGTACTGACGGGACCAAAGTTTAAATCATCTAAAATGCCCGTCCACCTGATGAAATTAGCATACAGATCTGAAAAATATAAATTGCTCATTTATTTTTTGATAAAGATTGCTGCAGAATTGAACTTAGGTGAAATTGCTGACACACACATTTGGATTGAAATTCGAGCACAGATACAGTACATCCTTGGAGGAGTAGGTGTCATTCTGGACATCATTTTAGAAATGAATTCAGACACAGATGCAGTGGAGCATGAAGTTGTTTCTGCATCCACCACTTTTGACATTACTACCCTGATCCTTATTTTAACCTATGGTTCCCAGTACCCCTAATCACTGTACTGATCTAAAGAAGCTTAATTGAGTTTTCCAGCAGGATAAACTAACCCATTTCAGTTCTAAAACCTGAAGGACAGATTTTATTCTTGATTTGAATATTTTTTTGTTTTTCAAGCGTATCCATTTGCAAACATTTGCTTATTTATTATATGATAATCACAGGTTAAAGGCTACAACTCTTTTTAAACACCTGCAACTGAAATCATTTTTAAGTTAGGTTTTGGTTCTAAATTGAAAAGTAGTCATTGTCTAAGAGGTTCTTAATTTGATAGCACTGCTTCTTGTCTCAAGTGTACTGTCAGCTGACCACTGTTGTCATCAGAAAGTCATTTTGTATATAGTCTCACCTGAGGACACCTGTATGAATTCCATATATAATGTGCCAGGCTACTGATTTTCAGATGATGTTGTTAGAAAACCTGGTAAAATTGGAGAATTTGGCTTTCTATACCCTGGTAAATACAAAGCATTTAATGGAATCTGGCATTTTATACCAGATCAGTGAAACTACAAAACCTGCATTAATCTAAAACTTCTTTCCTACACTGTTTTCATTGTTCTGTATTTATATAGCTGTATTGTATATTTAGCCTTTTTCTTATTATGACTATTTATACACATATTAAAGATCTGATATCAGAATCCTGGTAAATTGGGAAATTAGACTATTCAGATAATGATTCAGAGGAAACGTGAGGAAGAATTTCTTCACAGAACGGGTGGTGGACAAGTGGAACACCCTGCCAGAGGAAGTGGTGGGGGCTGAAACAATCACGGGATTTAAGAATGCATGGGATAGACATAAAGGAATTCTGGAGATCAGGGGAAGGGCAACAGACTTCCTGGAAAACATAAACTGAACTTACAAACTTAAATGGGCAGACTGGGTGGGCCATAGGCTCTTATCTGCTGACACTGTCTATGTATCTATGTAATTACCAGTGTGAGTCCCAAAATTTCCAATCTTAAATACATACTTTCATTTCTGCAGACACCATGGATCAGAGGCCTTGGTTATGTGTATTTATTAATTAATTTCACATGTGCAATTAGGATCAATTCCTGGGGTGCAGTGGCAGCAGCATAACCCCCCTACCACCTTGGAGACCTGGGCTCGTGTTCTGGCTGTGGGATCAATTCAAAGCAACCTAGGGAATGGTGAATCATTAAAGTGTGACCCATGACTCCTATAAAGGGACAGCACTAGTCAAACAGCAGTCACGCTCCCCCTGCTGGCCAACCAAGGTGTGATATTGGCAGCAGTTGTGAAGGCATTCAGTTGACTGCACTTCTGATTACAGAACCAGTACAGCTGTGACTGGCCCATGTACTGGATGGGGGTGGGAGGGGGATGAAAAACAGGGATAATGAAAGATGAGTAATTACACCGTCTGTTAGAATCCATGCCAAGAAAATGCTGTGCATTCAGGATATGCTTAAGAGAGCTGTGTTTGTGATTTACAGGGATGGCCCTGGATGAGTATCCCACCGATGCATTCTATGATGCTGTCTACGAGGAGCTAGACTACACCATGTTGAGAGGAAAACAAGACAAGTTTAATCTCTCAGGTTTGGTTAGCAGTTATGTTACATTTGTTATCCTATTGTCCATAAAATGAATTTAAAATGTGAAGTTTAATGACATTTTCTTGAGTATTTATTTAATTTACAATGGCTATTGTTTGGGATAAGCACACTGATTCAGAGCTCATTTTTGGGTGCACCCCAAGGAGGTTACAAGGGTAGTGGAATACAGCTAATACAGTAAATACTTTAGTATCAGTAATATACAGTATTGCTATAGTACACATACAAACATACAGCAAGGTGTTACAGTGCACATACAAACATACAGCAAGGGCAATCAATACGAAGTTAAAAGTAAATATACCGTATTGTTATTGTGCACATACAAACATACATCAAGGGCAATCAGAACTAAAGTGCCAATAAAATAGAGAATAATTGATGGGTAGGGGGTTATAACGAGGATTTTACACCCCCCAAGGGTTGGGATGCTACATAAACCCAGAGAGCAAAGCTTGAGGGGTTTATTCAGGCACCCCACCCTGAAGGTGTATGTAAAATTGAGTTTCTATTTTGTATAATTGCTGGGGTTCTTTTTTCTCCACAGCAATTATTCAAAATAAATGGATTTATTTTCAAGCCATTGACAGCTGGGATTTCAACACGGTCTGTGTCAGCTCATAAACTACTGTTAGTTTTGTTTTGTTTTTTAATTTTATTTCACCCTATCTAGGTTTTCTGTGCCCAATGATCTTTTGTTTTTTCTTTAAAGGAAAGAACTTATTGTTGACTGAGTGTATGGGAACTGGAGCCGGTGTGGTGCTGAGGAGCAGGGAATGGTGCAGGGAACAGGAAGGTTGCGGGAGGCGCATGCACTAAATAAGGGAAACTGGACATGTGTTTGTCATTATAACCAGTTGGTTATAACGATAAAATTACAGCAGAACAGTTTTAAAAACATGACATCCATCTCTTGCTTAGCAAGAGAAAATCATCCCCTTTGTTATTCTGCCAATCCTTTTTTGTGTGTGTCTAATTTTACAGAACTATCTGTTTGATCCTGTGTTCATGGTGCCATGACAACAACTAAAAGGTGGGACTGTCTGCCAAACAGAATCACTAGAAGAACTATAAAATGAGTACAAGTTAAGAAAGAATGTGAAGGTGGGTGGGGGTGGAGACAGAGTAAGCGAGTCTTTAGTGCGGCAGACAGCCAACCTCACAACATGCCAGAAAATGAGAGCCACAGAATTTCAAAATCTGATCCTCCCTTGTCCCAGACCTCTCAATGGTATTAATCACTTCTAATACACATTCACCTATTATTCTATTTGTTATAGTACTAATACAAACAAACATTAATGACAATCAATACTAAAGTACCAATGACATACAGTATACTTATAGCACATATACAAACATACAGCAAGTGCAATCAGTACTAAAGAACCAATAATATGCAGTACTGTTATAGTGCAGATACAAACGTACAGCAGGCAGCAAGAGTAGTCCGTACTAAAGTACCAGTAACACACAGTATTGTTATAGTACAGATACAAACATACAGCAAGGGCAATTAATACTAAAGTACCAACAATATACAGTATAGTTATAGTGCAGATAACTAGGTTTGCTGGCATTGGCACCTAGCTTCACCTTAACTCTTTTCTTCTAGGTTGCTTGTAAGGACAGAGCAAAGAACCTTACCAGAGCAAGGAAATGAATTAAGGTTCCTTTTGGCTAGGCAGATTTACTGTGTATTATTTTCTTTTGTATTCAAAGGGATTGTTACTGTTTGTTGCTAACATTTTATTGCTTTATTTTTCTCCGATTCGAATTGTTGTTGCTGGGTATACCTTCTGCTGCATTATTACAGGGTGTGCCAACAGGTGTGTGTTTAAAGATTACTACTGTAATCTTCTGTTTCAAATTGTCTTTTGCAAGGTATATCTTCTGTCACTGCTTTATTTTTCTCTGTAGCAAAGTGTTTCTTACAGGGTATATCTTCTGTGAAATTGTTACAGGTGGTGCTTTACAGGCTTTACAGTTTTACCTATCATCAGGATCAGCTTTCAGGGCTACTGCATTTGTTGCTGACTGATTGTTTCTGCTCTTTCCTCCTTGTTTCTTTCATCTGTGGTTCTTTCTTTTCAGCAGGGAAAGGGCCCAGCTACCCACCCCCATTCTCAACCACCCCACACTACACTCCTTTATAGAGCAGCACAGTTGTGACAGTTCCTGTAACAAAGTAGGCAGGGGCGGATCAGAGGGATAGCCACACAGTGACCTCATTTACAGGGCCACAAGTAATTTAACTTGTTATAACAAATTATACAAAAACAAACAAACAAACAAAACACAAAATCAAGCTTTTGCTTTCATTTTCCTCCTTCTAATTACTCTGACCAGGTTATAAACCCAGCAACTTATCTGGAATGGATATTATTAACTGCAGGTACTGCAGGACACTTTTCAAAAGGGCAGCTATAGAGGATTTAGGACACTGTCCTACATGCTGGGTCATATGGGGAGCCGGACCTTTTTCCTTACTTAGTGATTTTGGTGTGTTGATTGTTGGGTGAGGTCTGGAGTTCCCCTGTGTGTCATATGGGGAGCCGGACCTTTTTCCTTACTTAGTGATGCAAATGAACTACAAACATGCTGAACTCCTGTTTGATCACTAGCTGAGGGGGGTGGGGTGTTCTTCCCATTCTACGTATTGGGTGCTGCACCCCTCTTCTCATTTCCTAGTGTCAATATTCTGCAAAGACATCAAACTTCTGCCCCAATGCATTGACTCCCTCCTTGGTCAGATGCAGTCCATCAAATTTAAAGAAATTTCACTCCAAAAACCATACCAAGTTACCTACAAATTTGAGTCCTTTTTCCTGGTACTAGCCCTTGAGCCACATGTTTAGCTCCCTTATCTCCCCTTCTCTGACTTTCCGTCCATGTGGTCCCCTCTCCCATACTGGCAGGATCTTAGTGAAGGAGATGCCAGATGAAATGTATGATAGTTTGTCACCCAGCCTGGTCAGGTGTTCCTTGGTCTCCACAACTGACTGGCTGGTGAGATCATTAGTCCCTATGTGTACCAGGATGTCAATGTTTTCTCCTGCTTCCTGCACAATTTTAGTAATGTGGTCAGTGTCTCTCCATGCTGATGTAGCTCGGAGACATCTGACCATTACCCCGGCTGGAGATAGGTATCAACTCCTCGAATCATGGAGTCTCTTATGATCAGAAGTGTTTTGGATTTCCTTTTTGCTTTTTTTGTTTTGGTTCCTGTTTCGGGAGAGTTTTGTTGTGCTAGCTCCTGTGCTGCAGTGTCCTGCTCTGCAGTATCCTATGCCCCTCTGGGTGATTTCAGAGATAAAGGCAGATACCTGTTTGTAGTTTTTACATGGTTTGTGGAGATAATATGTTGGAGAGCACCAAGTGATGGGGCACCTGATTTGCCCCTCCTAACCACCTGCCAACCTCCCAGACCAACTACTCTCTGTGGTCGAGGTGCTTCTGTTGGATGTTGGGGAAATGGTGGGCAGTTCTTATAATATATTTCCTTTTGAATATGCAATTTGAGGTGCACAGTCTCTGCCCATGCTACCTGGAGCTGAGCCCTAAGATCTCCAATGGCTCATCATGTAGGACAGTGTCCTTAATCCTGTAAAACTGCCCTTCTGAAAAATGTTCCGCAGTACCTGCAGTTAATGATATCCATTCCAGAAAAGTTACCGGGTTTATAACCTGGTCAGAGTAATTAGAAGGAAGAAAATGAAAGTAAAAGTTTGATTTTGTGTTTTGTTTGTTTGTTTTTGTATAACTTGTTATAACAAGTTAAATTACTAGTACCCCTGTAAATGAGGTCACTGTGTGGATACCCCTCTGATCAATCACTTCCTGCTTTGCCACAGGAAATGTCACAACTGTGCTACCCTGTAAAAGGATTGTAGTATGGGGTAGTTGGGGATGGGGTTGGTGGCTGGGCCCTTCCCCTGCCGAAAAAGAAGAACCACAGATGAAAGAAGCAAGGAGGTAAGAGTAGAAACAATCAGTCAGCAACAAATGCAGTAGCCCTGAAAGCTTATCTTAATGACAGATACAACTGTAAAACCTGTAAAGCACCACCTGTAATAATTCACAGAAGATACACCCTGTAAGAAACACTTTGCTACAGAGAAAAATAAAGCAGTGACAGAAGATATACCTTGCAAAAGACAATTTGAATCTGAAGATTACAGCAGTAATCTGTTAACACACACTTGTAGGCACACCCTGCAATAATGCATCAGAAGGTATACCCTGCAACAACAGTCTGAATCAGAGAAAAATAAAGCAATAAAATGTTAGTAACAAACAGTAACAATCCCTGTGAGTACAAAATAAAAATAGCAACACACAGTAAATCTGCCTAGCCAAAAGAAGCCTTAATCCTTTCCCTTGCTCTGGTAAGGTTCTTTGCTCTGTCCTTTCAGGCAACCTAGAAGAAAAGAGCTCAGGTGAAGCTAGGTGCCTTGGCCAGCAAACCTAGTCTTCCACCTTCACAATCAAAGCCACTAGCACTTGTTGATGTATAATTTGAGGTGCTGGGGATGGACTTCGGGATTTTAAAATGGATTTTGGCCGTTTAGGTTGATTTTTATTTTTATTACTGTTAGTTTTATTGTAATTCCTTTTGTCATTGTAACTCGACTTTGGCCATGAAAATATATTCCCTTGAGCATAATCATTTCTGTCTCTCTCATATTTTTCCTTCTTTTGTTGCATGAGTTTTATATCTTGTTTATCTAACTTTTCTTTTAGCTTTCT
Source organism: Neoceratodus forsteri (assembly GCA_016271365.2). Lineage (NCBI taxonomy): Eukaryota > Metazoa > Chordata > Ceratodontiformes > Ceratodontidae > Neoceratodus > Neoceratodus forsteri. The sequence continues at coordinate 760,719,029 of CM028138.1, read as the reverse complement.
TCCCAACTTTTGAAACTGGGGGTCCTCTTTAAATTTCGTTGATTGTTCTTTTCTCTGTTTCAATTCCTCCTGCAATACTGATTGTTGTCTTATATAATCTCTCACTACACATTTAGTTAATGCTATAGAGCCTTCCTGTTGATCTGTCTCCCAATCTGTTCAAAATTCCTCTCTCTCTCTCTTGTCCATATCCTGCTTTTTTTTATAACTCTTAAACTCCTTGGTGTTCTACTTTTAAAGCAGCCTCTAAATATTTTTTGTGCCAAAAATGATACCTCACTTTTAAAGCAGTTCATTCAAGCTGTTGAAAAGCAATATAAATCATTATTTCACCTTCCTCCGCTTTTCCGTTTTCTGCATTTTCACCATTACCAACACCATCTGAAGGCGGAATGCCTTCACAAGAAATCCCTTCCTCATCTTGTGTTTGAAATAACAGGTCGTGCATGCCATTCCCCCGTGCCAATGTTTAATACTTCAGAAAAATTGGTATGCCATTACTGAGATAGTTTAAATCTTTTCTTGTTTCACTCACCCTCTTGTGTATCTCTCCTGTATACTCGTATCTCTTGCAATGACCATGTTCAAAATGCAGATATTTTTACTTCTTTTAAATCACAAACTTGAGGGGAGGAAAAATCAACTTCCAACATGTAACCAACGTAAACTCAATATATAAATTCCTGGGGGTGGAGGGATGGAGATAGAAGTTTTTTTTCAAAACCACAGTATCTCTCATAATGTCTCTCCTCATCTGGCTTTTTGCCATGATCTGTCCACTCCAAAATTATTTCCATTTCACTTGAGGTGCATCGAGAAAATCTTCATTTTCTTCTCCTTCGCTGCTGCTCAAAGTAAAGCAAATACTTTAATTCTGCCATGGCTTGAAATGAGCTGGTTTTCCAAATAATTGCAACTTGCCACTTTTACCAAAAAGAAACCACTCCACTTCAACGTCCTGTACTGCGTAATTTTCCGAAAACAATTTGAACAAACAAATCAGCACCAGGACTAGCTATATATAAATATAATTTATTTATTTGTGCAAAGGATTTCAAAGCAGCAGAAAATACTCTCGACCAGTTTCAACGTGCTTGGCTTTTTCAAGGGAACACTTGTGAGAAGATCAAACAACACTTTTAAAATCACCATCCACCTATCAGCAGGCTGCCTAATTAAAGGCTCACCTGTAATTTAAAGTGACAAGTGCAGAAAAATCACAGATTTATAAATTACCTACTAGAATACCATTCTACAAATATGTGGAATTAATTAACCCCATGCCAAATGTAAAAAAAAAAATGTTTAAAACATGTAATAACAAATACTGTTATGAACTACAATCAATTTCCACATGAATCTATAGGAATCACTCAATAAAATTATTTCTTCATAATCCTTTTTTGTTGTTATTTTTTATTCAATACATTTATATTTTTATTATGTGTTCTACAGAATAACTATCTTACCTATTTAGCTTTAGTGGAAAAACATGCAGTAAACTAATTGGTATCTCAGAAATGAAAGAAAAATGAAAAAGTGAGGAAATGGGGGGAAATGGGGGGGGGGCCCTGGACTGAGAACAGCTTAGCCTATCAACTAGGATGTTTTGGACACCTGGAAGATGGACAGCTGATAGTTCTAGGTCATGTTCTAAAGCCTAGTATTGCACCCACATTGCTTCCTGGCAGAGAGGTTACAAATGAGTGCCCCCTATTTGTTGATGTAGTGAACTACACTGAGGTTGTCCATCTGCACCAGCATAAGGCCTGGGGATAATTGAGTCCAGAAGGCCTACAGGACATAAAGGATGGCCTGCATCTCCAGGAAATTGATGTGTAGGGTAGACTCCACCCTGCTCCACATCCCTTGAGTCTGGTGGGGCCCCAGATGAGCCCCCCCATCACAACCCCAAGGAAATCTGTGGTGAGAACTTGCTGAGGGGAAGGAATAAGGAAAGGAACCTCTCTTAACAGATAGCAGGGTTCCATCCACCAAAGCAGAACCTTTTTTACTGGAGAGACGTCTAGAACATTACTGCCCCATGTCATCCATACACTGATCCCACTGGACCCTCAGCGTCCTTTGGGGAATCTTCATGTGCAGTCTGGCTAGAGGTACTGGGCAGGATTTTCAAAAGCTTTAGATCATTGCAAGCCCCAGTCAGTCGATGATATGGCACATGGGGCTTGTGGCAATCTAAAGGGATTTTCTATCCCATCCTTTAATTGTTGCAGGTTAGACCAACTTTTTCTGGTCCAGCTGGTTGCAATCCTAAGGGCTATTTTTATAGAGCTTGCACCTTATATTTGGTGCAAGCTGACGTAATTTGTAGTAGCTGTCGCAACTGAGCCTGAGATCATAAAATCGGGTATAATTGTGGTGAAGTGTTTGGGGCAGTAGCAGAACTTAAGTGCCATGGTGCAGGACTGGATGCAAGCCCACTCCATGCATTGAAAATCCTGTCCACTGTGACTATAGCTACTGCTATCAAGCACAAGAGTCAAAGGAAGGCTCTGGATGAGACATATCTGCTGTTGTACAGCAGGAGGGCTTGGGTCATTAGGTGGTCTGTGCTGTACTGGGACAGGAAGGCTATACCCTGAGCTGTATCCAGGACTACTCCTATGTACTGGAGGTGCTGACAGGGGTTCAAGACTGAGTTGGGCAGACTGACTGTGATATCCAGGTCCTGGAACAGATGAGTAGTCTAATTCAGACTTTGCAGTGGGTGTTCACTGGGCTGTGCTTTAAGAAGCCAGTTGTCCAAGTAGGGGAAGACATAGAACCTGTGCCTCCTGAGGGCAGCTGCCACTACTGCCATACAGTTGGTAAACACCTTGGGGGGGGGGCTGAGGACAAGCCAAAGGGCAGGGCCTGAAACAGCAAGTGCACCCCCTGAAACTTGAAACCTGAGGTACTGCCGGTGGGAGGCATGTACCGTGATATGTAGGTATGCATTCTGCATGTAGAGGGAGCAAACCCAATCTCCCTAATGCAGAAGAGGCAGTAGTCCTTGAAGGGTTACCTTGCAGAATTTCTTGTATTAAATGATGAAATTGAGCTCTTAGAGGTCTAGAATGGGCCTGAGATGACCTGTACATTTGGGGATCATAAAGAAGTGAGAGAAGAACCCTTGCCCTGCTGATTCTCTGGGATGAGCTCTATGGCCCTTTTGGGAAGCAAGGTGATGGATCTCCTCCCAGAGCACTGGAATGTGCTCTGGTGTATAGGAGGACTAAACTGGAGACTTTTCTGGAGGCCACTCCAGGAACTCCAGGGTGTGACCATTTTCTATGAGCTTCAAGACCCAGGTGTCTCTGCTGATTTCCCTCCACCTGTTCAGGTGCAGGGAGGAGCAACCCCAATTACCACCACCTGCCTAGCTGAAGGGGGGACAGGCAGAGATTAAGGCTGATAAAGGACCCATGGCCAGAGCCATACCCCCTCTTCTGGGGGGTTTCACAGTGGGTGAGGTAGGGAAAGGCAGGGCAGTGGCTTGTCTATGTTTACTCTGGAGCTTGGCACTGGGTTTGGGTCTATGGGTAGTTCACCAAAAAGGTACCCGCCGATCACTTCCAGGCTGGTTAGTGTGGTACATAGAATGAACTGACTGCTAAGAGTGGTCAGAGGCATGCAGTTTGGAAAATGTATCCTGCACATCCGCCCCAAATAATTTGTACCTTCTAAAGGGGACATTCAGGATGGGTTGTTGAACATTATTGTCAAAGCCCAAGACCCTCAGCCAAGAGTGACATCAGAAGAAGATGCCCACAGATGCTGCCCCAGCTGAGGCATCCAAAGAGTCATAGGCAGAATGAAGAAGGTATTTGTTGATGTCAGCCCCTGAATGGATGCTCTGGAGCAACTGCTACTGCAGGGGTCCTCTGGGAGGGCTTTAACTACATCTTTAACCTGAGCCCAGGCTTGGTTCTGAAACTGGACCATATGGGCCATATAGTTCAGTACCCTAATGGCCAAAGTGGTTGAGGCATGGTGCACTTGCCAATAAGGTCCAGCTTCCTAGACTCCTTGTCTGAAGGAAGGGAACTGAGGTGTTCGGGCCACTTGGTGTGTTCACGGGCAGCATTGATAACCACGGAATCCACTTGGAGTTTTTTGGCAAAGAAGGTTTCCCCATCAGATCCTGCTATAGGTATTCCACCTTCCGAGTCATGGCACGACCAAGCTGTGCTGATGCCAGGTAGCCAGGGTGGCATCCTCAAAGGGTTCTATCAATGGGGGTATGATCAGAGGAGGGGTGTCCAGCAGGCCAAGGTACATGTATAGATGATGCCGGGCCAGGTCCTGCTCCTTGGTGTAGAACTCCATGGCCACCTGCAACTGTCTCAGAATGGAGATAAAAGATGGGTCATCTGGGGGAACTGTGGGATATACTTGGAGGTCTCCTCCCTTTCCTGTCAAATGACAATATAGAGGTGAAGTGGTAGGGGGTAACTCTTCCTCTGTCTCCATCATCTCCTTCATCCACATGGTCAAGGAGAAGGAGGTCCATGTGAAACTGTTCCTCATCCCCTGGGTCCTGAGGGGGGAGTTAGAGGGCACCTGGTCTTGAGATGCCTGCTGCAGCCTAGTAGGGGGAAGGGGCAAGGAGGCAGGCATGGTAGGCTCCTGTGGTGTTGGCCATTGTGTGGCAGCAAGACTAGCTGCATGAAATCCCCTAATGAGGATAGTATGGCCTGGAAATATACTGCAACTGTCATTGAGATCCCTAGTGGTGTCAGCTGTGGGGGCATCAGAGCCAGCACTGGCAGTAGGGCTGGGAAGGTGGCCTAATAGGCTGAGGCCTGGGGAATCTCCTCTGCTTGGGTCATCATCAGTGAGAGAAGATGACTGAGGAATGACTCTGGGTGATGCCAGGCAAGGTTAGGAGCCCTGAGGCAGAGGTTCTGGCCAAAGAAGTGGCCAAAGTTGGTATCGGGGGATAGGGTGAGCCCCTGGAAGTGTCACTCCCATGCCAGTTGATGTCAGACTAGCAGAGACACCTAACTAATCACCCACAGAAAATAAGGGCAGCAACAGTAGGGGTTGCAACATCAGAGGGATGCCTACGCCCATGGAACCAACATCTGGCAAGGTAAGATTGTTGGGAGGTACTCCTAGTGGTAGTCCTATGGGGGAGAGGGTGTGTGAGGCAGAGTGGGACACTTTTGAAGAGAAGAACTGCACAGCCATGGCTGCCATGTGAGGTGGCAACCGCAAGCGAGAAGGGGAGGACTGGGACTTGGTGCAGCCATTATCCCAGTATTTGTGCTTCCCCCTTGATTTATCCCAGCCCTTGGAGGAGGAAGAACCTGAGGATAGGGCTGGGGAAGTGGTGAAATTCCTAGCCTGCAGCTCCTTCTCCATACTGGTGATCTACAGTTTAAGCATAAAGTTTCCAGGGTCTTCTGGCAAGTCCACCTCGTAGCCTGGTTAAAGCCCTGGCAGATTTTGCAGGTCGTAGTCATTCTTCTCCAGAATCTTCTACCACATGTGCACCTCTTGAAGAGATCTTTGGAGATGGAGCCTGGCATAAATGAAGGAAGAAATCAGTTTAAAACTAGATTGAAGCTACACTATGGAGAGAAATAAGAAAATAAAATCAAAGAAAGGCAGTCGATTGGAGCTGGCGGGCTCTCCGAGAGGTTTGACTTGCCAAGGTCAATGGTGGGAAAAGAACTGAGGAGGGTGTAGGGGTCAGTCACTCTCATAGGTTTGTGTGATTTCAGCATGTAATGTCATGGTGAGCGGTCATCTGGTAGATTGCTAGCTAGAAAAGTTTCTGTGTCGTCCTGATGCCTGGCAGCTATAGTTCCATAGGTGTGTTCTGCTGCAAGAGATACCCTCGAAGTAAGATAGTACTGTTATTGTGCAGATACAAACATACAGCAAGAGCAGTCAGTAATAAAGCAACAGTAATATACAGTATTGTTACAGTATTGTTATAGTGCAGATACAAATATAACCCTGGTGCCATTATACTGAGGGCTGCTACCCCTGCCTGCTTTCCTGCTTGCAGGTTGAGGGGCCTGGGTTCGGATATGCGAAGTACTGTGGTGTGCCTACCTCTAGTAGATCTACAGTTATGGTGCCTCCACCCAGAATAGTGCTGAAGTGGGTTCCTAACAGAATTAGTACAGCCCTCTGAGAATCTATAACAACCCACAATCATGCCTAGTGATCTTTTACACTTAGATTTGCAACTGCATGACTTTGCACTTAGAATATAGATTAATACCAACATTAATTATATGCTCATGCACCTTCCACTTACCAGAAGGGATTAGTCTTCTGACTCTCACCCTGCAACCCCTATAAAAGGCAGTTTTAATAATACAAATATGCACTTTCACCCTGCTTTGCAGTACTTCAGTAAGTGTAGACCAGGTAATGATATGCTCACAAACCAGGTTAAGAGCAAACAGTAAATCAGGTTTATTAAGGGGATGTGAACAAGGGAAGGACAAAAATGTAGGCAAATGATTACCTTACTGTACTTAAGACAGGCTATCTTACTTTTAATCACTTTAGTCCCTGAATTTATCAGTCTGGCAACTACTGGGTACCCAGAGTGAAAAACAAGCATTCCTGAGGCGGTGCCATGGGTTGGCCAGCATTGCAGCAGATGTTGGGGCCCTTGATGGCGAAAAGGATGGTTTAGTGGAAGTAACACATTTGGAAGCCATAAACAATTTGCATCTGTGGCCAGATGGCCCACTCTGTTTAAGCATATTAAACTGGCAAACAGAATCAGATGGTACAATTAGAACAATTGATAGTTTGTTGCAGGGAACTACCCTGATTTTACTTACTGTACCCAGAAGAATGGAAGAAGGCACTGGCAACATGGAAGACCTGTTGCTTGCTTGAGCTGTTGGTGGGGACAGGGGCCAATATGACTCACCTCAGCTTCATGGCATTTCCCCATAGGTGACCGCAACCTGCATTTGATTGCTGCACAGGGGCTGAATCCCCAATGCTGATCCCTCACCAGGATGCTGAAGGAAGCACAGGAACGGTCTGGCTGGGCCATTGCTGGCATAGACCCAGATGAAGAATATGTCATTTCTAAGTTTGTTTGATTTGCATGCTGGTGAACTCTAAAGCTGGGCTTTTGCAAAAGAAAGTCCTTACTGTACTGGAGTGGCTCCTGCTTTGCTTCAGTACTCTCGGGATCAATGTCTCCACACATGCGCGAGTTCACAGGCTTGTGGTTGAAGAAATGACAAACTTCTCCTTTTTCTTCAGTAAATGGCTGGTTCTTCCTCAGCCTTCTACTGAAAAACCCTTCCTTGTCTGCACAAATGCAGTCCTAGACCACTCAATCCCTGTTTGGACCAAGTAAGATGTCACAAGAGGCAGTTACAGGCTTCCCTCCTGGCAGTTTCTCTTCGCCCAACTGCAAGCTATGTCCTCCTCAGTGACATGAGCTGAACTCAGTTTCAATCTGCCCCACAGTAAGTTCGAGACTCTTGTATTCTGGTTTGCTAAGGGTGCTGTTAATCACAGCCCGAGTACTTCTAGTGGTTAGTTTAGGTGCCAAATAATAATGCTCACCATTTCACCCATAATTCATTGTAATGAGGACTTCTTGAGGACCCCTTGGTTCCAATTTGTCCAAAACAGGGAAGTTCAGGACCAAAGATGGTAGCTTCTATCAGGAAGGACATACACTGGCATTACTGGCAGTCCAAACAATTTATTTTATTTAAACAACAGTGAGGATTTAGAAATAAATATTTACAGATTATGAAATGGCTCCCCCTGTTCTGCTAGCAACAGTATAGTGGAGCCAATCATGGAAAGACCTGGCTGGTCATGAGCTCTGTTGCACTCAGACCCAGCCCAGGCAATTTACACTATACCCATGGCTGGAGCAATTAAAGAGATAGTACGGCAGCATGGATGTGCGCACACATGCAGTGCGGCGGCATGGATGTGCGCACACACGCAGTGCGGCAGCATTGATGTGTACACACATGCAGTACGGCAGCATGGATGTGCACACACGCAGTGCGGCAGCATGGATGTGCACACACATGCAGTGCGGCAGCATGGATGTGCGCACACACGCAGAGCAACAGCAGTACAACATGGAACAGCATCAAGATCTGTCCCTGAAGGGTCTTTCATCGTGCAGACAAAAAATGATGTTTGGCACCAGTGACACAACCAACGTCCCATTCTTTAAGAGAGAACACTTTGGTGTGCTGAGCCAGCTTTTGACTGATTCTGTCCTTCCATCTATCAGGTATGAGAGATTCTCCAAAATCAAACATGTCCAGTGACACTTCACATTCGGTCCCATTTTGGCACTTGGATGGCAACACAGCATTATCAGTGTAGTAACCTTGGCCAGAATGCAACCTCGACTAACTTTAGTGTCCCGGTCTGTAACATTCGGAATTTGGACTACCACTCTTCGAGTATATGTGTAGCACAAACAGGCAGTACACTGAGCTTAACCAGAAGTCCCTTGGGTAGTCTTCCTTCTTCTTCTTCTGGAGTGTCCAGCATTAGTATCTTGTTAGTTACATCTCTGCATAGGCGGACCTCCCCACTGACACTACATTGAACATTGGGGGGAGAACAAGACATGAAGAGTCCTTCCATAGAAATCTGACAGGCTCATACTGGTCACCTTCACAGAAACATAGATTTTGACGGCAGATAAGGACCACTTGGTCCACCTAGTCTGCCCATTTCCCTACCTACTGGATAAGATTCAGATCCTAGTTAACCAACAGCTATTTCTTCCTACCCCACAAGAATTGTCTTATGTCTGTCTCATGCATTCTTGAATTCTCCCACAGTTTTAGACCCCACAACCTCCTCAGGAAGGCGGTTACATGTTTCCACCACCCTCTCTGTGAAAAAATACTTCCTCACATTACCCCTGAGCCATCCCCCCCATCTTCAAATTGTATCCCCTTGTTCTTGCACATCTCTCTTTCTGAAAGATGCTACCCTCTTGGACTTTGTTGATTCCACTGAGGTACTTAAAAGTTTCAATCATGTCCCCCCTCTTCTTCCTTTCCACAAGGGTATACATATTAAGCTCCTTTAGTCTCTCCTCATATGGCTTCTCTTGCAGATCCTGCACCATTTTAGTTGTCCTTCACTGGACTGCCTCCATCCTGTCTATGTCCTTGTGGAGATGGGGTCTCCAGAACTGGACGCAGTACTGTAGATGGGGTCTCGCCAACTGTCTGTACAGAGGGATAACAACCTCCTGTTTTCTGCCGGTGATGCCTCTACCTACACATCCCAGTATCCCTGCAGCCATCCCTACTGCCTTCTCACATTGCTTGCCAACGTTAAGGCCATCTGATATGATTTCCCCTAGGTCCCTTTCTATTTTTGTTGTTGTTGCTACCTCTGCCACCCGCCCCCCCCCCATTGTGTACTTTTCCCCTGGGTTTTTGATTCCCAGGTGCATTATTTTCACTTCTTTGCACTGAATCCAAGCTGCCATACTTCTGACCATTCCTCCAACCTTGCCAAGTTCCTTCTCATCCTTTCTAACCCCCTTGTGTATCAACCCTGTTGTAGATCTTTGTGTCATCTGCAGAGGCATATTTTTCCTTCCAATCCCTCTGCAATGTCACATATAAAGACATTAAAAAGGACTGGACCCAGTACTGAACCCTGTGGTACCCCAATAGTAACCCCCCTTTCTGCTGCATTTGCATCTTTTTTGCTTTCTGTACCTTTGCGTGAATGTGAAGAGCTCTTCCTGTCTTGTGTGCTTGCTTCTCAGGACACAATTGGCCAAGGCACCCAAAAATATGTGTGTTGGTACCAATCAATACTGGAATCCCATCTTACAGAATGGATGGGGACACACAAGAGCTAAAGTTTCCACTGGATCTCCAACGCCTGCTACTGATGAGTGGAAAGAAAGCCACACTTGAAGAAAACCAAGATATGCATGTGACTTGCCACTTAACCCCCACACAGGCAGTCCATCAAGGGGTTATTGGGTGTGGTCAGATAGATGGTGATTGTACCAATTTTTAAATATTATCATGACCTAAGATTTGCTGTCTAACATGGCTTGGGCTAGGAGACCATCAATATGCACAGTAGTCTCCATGGATGGATCCACCATTTCTAACCAGTCAGGAGGCGCATTGAGTTTAGGATGCGTGACTCCAGACCGTCCTACATAAGGCTTGTAGGGAGGCTTCGACTGAGGCTTTAAACTACTTTGTCTCACTTGGTTAAGCAGCTTGGCTATTTCTTTTCACAAGTCCTCCGTGGAGTTACACAATCTTTTAGTGTGCCCATTTTCTCCACAATGGTAGCAGAAGACATTCGGCCTAGGGTTAGGTAGTCTAGGTTTTTCAGTTTGATTATGATTAAGGTGAGGACTAGGCTTGTACTCATCTTTGGGCCTGGGCCCAAGTTTAGCACCACTAGGCTGTCTCCAGGTGGATGACTAGTGTGATGTTTGTGCTACTGTACATCACTCACTCACTAAAGCTCTTAACTCTCTCAGTTCCTTCAGCATACTATCATTTGGTTACCAGCCAGGGACATGAACACTGGCATTGGTGGTGGCAAACTGTACCCCACTGATGACTTCAGCAGTAGGGGCATGATTAGTTAGACCTTTAACCAACTCCAAGGCACTTTGGGCATTAGCATTTACCTCTCTAAGCTCATTTAGCAAGTCTGCAATCTGTTGGGCATCAAGAGCAGGTTCTTTGTCAACAGGTTTTTCAAGGGTTGGTATTGCTCGGGCAGCACCTGCATAAGAGTCTCAGAACTCCTCTTCATTCTCAGCCTCTCTGATTTCTTTTATGAGCTAACAATAGGCAGGAGGATTATCTTTCCAGTCCTGAAACTAATTTAAGCAACAGCACACTAGAGAATCTGGCAGATTTAAGGATATGCTCTAACCTTACTCTATTTAAGTCATTGGCCAAGTCATCAGATTTACGGTGTGCTTTCTGAAGGGTCCTTCCTGGGTCTCATATTTGGACAAACATTCATTTTTCCACTGCTTGGTGGACTTGAATTTCCACATTAAGTCTTCTCTGGACTCAGTACTGCTGAAAACACCTTCCAATTTGGATAAATATTCATTAGCTGAAGCATCAGTGTTTGTGAATCTTAGAAATCTAATTGCGTTAAGTGCAGGTCCCCACAAGCTTTCCATTAGTCTTTTTCTCTTTTCTGTTTCCGTACATTGCCACTCTTGGACCAGAGGGGATGCATAGTCCATCCAAGACCAAGTCTCTAAATCATCTTCCCTACTGGGTGCATGAATAGTGCAAGAAAACATTCTCAGTCTACAATATGAGTCCAGGTTCACTGAGGGTACGAGCACTGGTGAGGTCAAGGGTGAAGATGCCAGTGAGGGAGCTGGTGAAGGAGCAGGAGAAGGGTTTGTAGGTGTATTCCTCTCTGGGGTATCTAAGGCCCTCTTTAAATCTTCCAAGGTCTGTCCCTCAGTGGCTAACACTTTTCCCAACTTATTTTTAAATTCCTCTAGATTGGGAGACCCCTTTGGCATAGGTGCAACACTATTCATAGTGATCACTTTCCAACCCACCTGGGACTCATCAGGGATAATAACAGGGGGTACCTGCTTGGGGTCCACTACTACACTGCAAACAATTAAGGCTACCAAGCTCTAACTTGAATATTTCAGTATTGCATCCTTGTACAATGGCTTTATCCAGACATTTAACCTTATTAACTGTCTCTTCTATGGCAGTCTAAGTGGTACCCAAAGGGATATCTAATCGCATTAAAGCCTTATGAGGCACCACCTCCCCAGCTTCACACCACTCTATTAGGTGATGCACAGCCATTTTGTGGGCAGGGACTCTAAGTCTAAGTCCAGCCCAATCCTCCATTTTGGTACCAACACTCATAACAGGAAAAATTGCAAGTTTATATTTTAGCCACTAGCGGATGCTAATCCTAGTGGTGCCTCCACATTGTAACCCTGGCACCATTATACCAAGGGCTGCTACCCTTGCCTGATTTTCTGCTTGCAGGTTCAGGGGCCTGGGTTCGGAAATGTGGGGTGCTGTGGTGTGCCTACCAACAGTAGAACTACAATTATGGTGCCTCCACCCAGAGTAGTGCTTAAGTGGGTTCCTAACAGAACAGGTACAGCCCTCTGGGATGGCATAACCACCCACAATCCTGTTTAGTGACCTTTTACATATAGTTTTGCAACTGCACCACTTTGAACTTAGAATACAGATAAATACAACATTAGAGATATGCTCATGCACCTTCCACTTACCACCAGGGTTTAGTCATCTGACTCTCACTCTGCAAGCCCCTGTAGAAGACAGTTTCAGTAATACAGTCATGCACTTTCACCCTGCTTTGCAGTACTTCAGTAACTGTAGACCAGGTAATAACATGCTCACAAACCAGGTTAGCAGCAAACAGTAAATCAGGTTTATTTAGGGGATGTGAACACGGGAGAGACATGAATTTAGGTAAATGACTACTGTACTGTACTTAAGACAGGCTAGATTACTTTTAATCATGTTAGTCCCTGAATGTATCAGTCTGGCAACTACTGGGTACCCAGAGTGAAAAGCAGGCATGCCTGAGGCAGTGCCATGGGTTAGCCAGCCTTGCAGCTATTGTTGGGGCCCTTGATGGAGAAAAGGATGGTTCAATTAAAACAACACATTTGGAAAACATAAACATTTTTTGTCTGTGGCCGGATGGCCTAGTCTATTTAAACACATTAAACTGGCAAACAGAACCAGAAGGTACCATTAGAACAATTGATTATTTGTTGCAGGGAGCTACCCTGATTTCACTCACTGTACCCAGAAGAATGGAAGAAGGCACTGGTGACATGGAAGACCTGTTGTTTGCTTGAGCTGTTGTTGGGGACAGGGACTGACACCACTCCCCTCAGCTTCACGGCCATGGACGTAACCTGAATTTGATTGTTGCACAGGGGCTGAATCCGAAATGTTGGTCTCTCTATTTATTTTTGAAAGTTGGATTTACAACCTTTGAGTCAGGGATTCATTTACAAAGGCACCTCATCACAAAGGATGTTGAAGAAGGCACAGAAACAGTCTGGCTGGGCCATTGCTGGCATAGACCAAGATGAAGAAAATGTCTTTTCTAAGTTTAAGTTAGATCTGCATGCTGGTGAACCCTCCAGCTGGGCTTTTGCAAAAGAAAGTCCTTACTGTACTGGAGTGACTCCTGCTTTGCTTCAGGAGTCCCAGGATCAGTGTATCCACACATGCTGTAGGCCATAGGCTTGCAGCTGAAGATACAATAAACTTCTCCTTTTTCTTCATTAAATGGCCAGTTCTTCCTCAGCCTTCTGCTGAAGAACCCTTCCTTGTCTGCACAAATGCTGTCCCAGACCACTCAATCCTTGTTTGGACCAAGTAAGAAGTCACAGGAGGCAGTTACTAGCCTCTCTCCTGGCAGTTTCTCTCAGCCCAACTGCAGGTTGTGTCCTCCTCAGTGGCTCGAGTTGAACTGAACTCTGTTTCAAACAATCCCACAGTTAGTTCTAGAATTCTGTATTCTGGTTGGCTAATGGAGCTGTCAGTCAGAGTCTGAGCACTCCTAGTGGTAAATTTGGGCATCAACAAGAAAGTTCACAGTTTCACACATAATTCATTGTAATTAGGACCAGTTGAGGACCCCTTGATTTGACTGGTCCAAAACAAGGAAGTCCAGGACCAAAAATGGCGACTTCCATCGGGAAGGACTGACACTAGCATTACTGGCAGTCAAAACAATTTATTTTATTTAAACAATAGAGAGGGTTTAGAAATAAATATTTACAGATTATGAAATGGCTCCCTCTGCTCTCCTAGCAAGAGCAGAGTGGAGTCAGTCAGGGAAGAGCCTGGCTGGTCATGAGCTCCATTGTACTCGGAATCAGCCCAGTCTAGTTACACTATACCAATGGCTGGAGCTCTTACAGAGATGGCACGGCAACATGGATGTGTGTACACACACAGAGCAATAGCAGTACAACATGGAACATGGATTTAATTCCTCCTTCTGGACATCTGCCAGGCAGTGGGCATCAGAGAAGCCCAGGGGGATACTTAAGGTAAGCCCTCCGAATTGGGGTGGGGGAGCTACACAAACATATAGCAAGTGCTATCAATACTATATAAAAAATAATATACAGTACTGTTACAATGCAGATATAAACATCCAGTAAGTGCAATCAATACTAAAGTACTAATAATAAAATATACAGTGCTTTTACAGTGCAGACACAAACATACAATAAGGGTAATCAATACTAAGTAACAAATAACATACTGTATTACTATAGTGCACGTACAAACACATAACAAGTGAAGTCATTACTGAAGTACCAATAATATACAGTATTGTTATAGTGAAGCTACAAACATACAGCAAGTGCAATCCACCCTAAGCCAGTTCTACTTTTATAGGCACAGGATTTGACTGACAAAAGGAACATCCTGTTTGGGAGCAGGAAGTGAGTGATCACAGAGCCATAAAAGACTCACCATCCTAGAAGGAAAAGAGTAGCTCTGCCCCCAGCTGCTGGAGGTCCAACTATGAGCAAGTAAGGAGACTACTGAGAAATATAGGAACTTTGTCTCAGAACAGGCAGATCAGGAGCTTAAAAGGCACAGAGGCAACAAGTAAGTAGGGAGAAAAAAATAAAATAAAAATAAAAAAAAACAAATTTATAAATAAATAAACAGAGGAAAGAGTAAGTATTCAAAACAACAGTTAAAGGACCAGAAATAAGAGATGATGGAAGTGGTGCAGTGCTGTGACTGTGGAGCAGCAGTCTTCCGGGAGATATTCTGGAGGATGCAGGTTTGTCCCATCTGCAAGCACCTCTCTGGGCTGAGGGAGGAGGTTGCTTATCTCCAGGCTGAGTTGGCCAGGATTTGGGGGACCTCCTCTCCCACCCAGGGACTACCAGGGCCACTGATGTTGTCTCAGAAGATGCCAAGAAAGAGGAGCGGTTGGACAACAGTGGGCTCAGGGAGGGTAAGGGTGGTGGAACAGAGGTGCATCCCTCCACTAGTACCTCTTTACAATTCATATGCCATTCTGGAAAAGTGTGGTTCCTCTATGGAAGCACCCACAGTGGAGACCAAGGAGGATGCTGGGAACCACCACAAAGGAGACCCACAGGAGGGTGGCATGGGACCCCACAGGGGAAGGAAACAACTCCTGGTGGGGGACTCCATTGTTAGGAGGGTAGAACTGGGGGGGCGAAGGGGAGAGGGAGGTAAGGTGCCTGCCTGGCACTATTGCTTGGAGGGACAGGTAGCGAATCCTCAGGATGGCCAGATCAGCTGCACAGGGGAGGGAGCTGAATTTCATTGTCCACCTAGGGACAAATGACCTGGCTGAGAAAGGGATCAGAGTAGTGCAGGAAGAGTTTGCTGAGTTGGGTAGGGGCCTTAGGCAAGTAGCATGCACAGTAACCTTCTCAGAGGTGCTGCCTGTCTCTGGTATGGGTGAGGCAAGGGTGCTCTACAACATGGGATTCAACCAGTGATTGAAAAAGTAGTGCATAGCTCAGGGGTTTGGCTTCACTGGGGACTGGGCGTCCACCTGCAATGATGCAGGCCTATACTGGTGTGATGGTCTGCATCTGCCCAGGAGGGGAACCAGGATCCTAGGTGATAGGTTTAAATGCTTCACTGGCAAGCATTTAAACTAGCCAAGAGAAGAGGCACTGGAAAGGAGCAGAAAAATCCTAGCCCCCCAAAACATCAGGGTAGTACATGAAGTAAACACCAAGATAGAGACATCGATAGGAAGAAGGGCATGGGTAAATGGAGAAAATGGCAAAGGCAATAAGGACAAGGATGGGGTAAAATGGGGTAAGGCCATCAAGAAATGGAGGGTAATGAGTACCAATGCCCATAGTCTGGGCAACAAGCTCCCTGAACTAGTGGCCTTGATGGAAGAGGGATGCCTGGATATTGTAGCAGTCACAGAAACATGGCACACAAAGAACCATGACTGGGATGTTAACATACCAGGGTTCACAACCTACAGGAGAGATGGGGAGAGGAGTAGAGGGGGAGGAGTATCTCTCCATGTAAGGGAAGGGATGAAAGTAACGGAACTAAAGAGTAAACAGGGAGGTGAGATGGCACTGTGGGTCACCTTAGAGACTGGAAATGGCACCACAGTCTGCACAGGGGTTGTATACCAACCCCCATCTCAGGGGAAGGAATGGACAAGGATATTTATTTTATTTCTTTAACCAGGTATGTGCACTAGGCAAGTGATTTTGCCTATTTTCAGGCATGACACGGGAGGGTTACACATCAGAAACGGCAGGTACAGTGTCAACAACAGAATACAAAACATCTAGTAAGAAGGAAAATACAGTTAAACATGACAATTTTGAATACATTGCACATTCAGTACCAACAAGTAGAATATACATAGCATCAGGATGAACAGTAATCACAGTTACATACACTTTTTTAGAATTTTAAAAACAGTATAATTGCTCGAAGAAGTACATATACAGTAAACATTGGGGGCCGGATATTCAGACTGCACCGGGCAATGGCGCAAGCCTAGGCGCAACGCAACTGGGCTGCATCAGGGCATGGACCATGTAATATTCAACGGTGCTGCACCATGGCTCAACACCGTTGAATATGGCACTGATGGTGCACGCACTATGCACAGCGCAGTGGCACTGCGCCAGCACAAGTGGCAGAACAGGAGCAGGAGGACGCGCCAAAGCGAGTGCAGTTGCGCTAGGTGCATCATTCACGATATTCAGACTGGGGCATGCAAATGAGGCCTTAATGTATGCACGATGTGAATGGGGCCATTAGCATATCATTATGGCCCCATTTGCATGTGTTGTGCAGGGCAGCCCGGCGAAATATGCCTGGCGCCCTGCACAGACTGCAGTGTGGACTAAGGGGGTCCCTGAGGCATCCCCCACCCCACAACTGCAAGTGCAGCAAAATGTATAGATCCCATGCTCTGGTAGTGTAGTGGAACCCCCCCCCCAATAACCCAATGGCGGGCAAAGGTACCCATACTTTCCCTGGTGGGCTAGTGGTATCCCCCTCCCTGCCTGTATCCTCAATAGTGGTATGGCGGTATGGGCTAAACATCCTGGTGGTCCAATGGTTCTTCCCTTCCCAACCATAACTGCAATCACCATGTCCTGTATGGGGAAACCTCCCTGGTGGTGTAGTGGTTCCCCCCTGCCCATCCGTAACCGCGATCACCAGACGATGAACTGCATAAAGTCCTGGTGAGCTAGTGGCATCCCCTTCCCTCCCATTCTTCCCAATCATGGGCAACTGTCCAAAAATGTAATCCCCAGCGTGCCAGTGGAACCCACTCCCCTCCACCCGCTGAGGCCCCTGCCACCCAACTCCCCCCATCATCGGCGGGCAGCTGCACCCTGCCCGCATACCACCCAGCTACCCACCGAATGACAGCATACAGTATGATCTGTAAACCCATAGGTCCACAGTGTGGATGAATGGGCTTGCACACCATACTGTACTACACAGGCGCGGATCTGTGAATGGGTTCATTCACAGATCTGTGCCTGTGTAGTACAGTATGGTGTGCAAACCTGTATGTCCACACTGTGGACCAATGGGCTTACAGATCATACTGTAAGCTGTCATTTGGAGGGTGGCCAGGTGCTTTGCGGGTGGGGTGATTCCGCCCACCGATGAAGGGGGCGAGGCTGGGTGGCAGGGGCCTCAGCAGGTGGAGGGGAGGAGGGTTCCACTGGCACACCAGGGATTGCATTTTCGGAGGGTTACCCATGATCGGGCAGAATGGGAGGGAGGGGGATGCCACTAGCTCAGCAGGGCATTATGCAGTTCATTGTCTGGTGATCGCGGTTATGGGTGGGGAGGGGGGAACCACTACACCACCAGGGAGCTTTCACCATACAGGACATGGTGATCATGGTTACGGACAGGGGGAACCACCACACCACCAGGGTGTTTAGCCCAAACTGCCATACGGCCATATCTGGGACACGGGTCGGGAGGGGGATTACACTAGCCCAGGGATAGTACTGGTACCTTTGCCCACCATCGGGCTAATGGGGAGGGAGGGAGGAGGTTCCACTAGACTACCAGGGCATACAGGGAGCTTGTGTATGGTGTTCGAGGGAGTTGCCACCCATGGCAGTCAGCTGCTTTGTTGTTCCTTGCAGTACAGCAGCCCGCCTGTGGATGGCCTGGACTTGTGCCTTGTTTTTTCAGGCACAACTTTGAGCCTCCCAGTGGGGCGCAATGCAGGGTTGTGCCAGCATTTGCACCGCACATCCCAGACTGAATATCAGGATGTGCCACAAATGCATGGGCACACCCCCTGCATTTGTGCCACATACATTACCACTGCACCCTGGCAGATTGGGAGTTGCGCATCGCAACTTGCCCCTTTGAATATCTTGCTGGGGCGCACTGATGGGTTGCACATGGTGCATCCCTGTTGCACCATGCACAACCCCTTTGAAAATCCAGGCCTGGGGGTACATAAGTGCTGAGAGGAAGTCCCACTCTCAGGGTGCAGGATCAGTGGTAGTAGTGCAAGCGAGTGGAGAGAAGTAAGAGGTATAGTAGGAGCAAAGACCTGAGCTCATAAGGTGAGTTCTTAAACTTTTTTGAAAGGCTCGGTGAGTAGCCGATTGTTTAACATAGAGTGGTAGGGTGTTCCACATTCTGGGATCAGATACAGCAAATGCAAGTTCACCCTGTTTGGTGAGACATCTGGGAGTAACAAAGGAAGCATTTTCAGTAGATCTCAGAGTATAAAGCAAGTCAGGTTGTTTTAGTAGAGTTACAAGGGACCTTGGAGTACTAGTCCAGGTTAATTTATCAACCAGACAACCAGCAATGTACAGACAATAAGAGGACGAAGGGAGCAAATTGAGAGAAGAATAGAATTGACAGCGATGTGTTAGTTTAGAAGCTGATAGGGCGAAGCGGAAGATACTATTATAACAAGTGCTCCATTTCTGGATTACTTGCTTGCTAGCATTAAGGTAGACTATAGAGCCATAGTTGAAGCAAGATCGAAGAATTCCCTTAGCAATGGCCAGCCTCGCTGTTGAATTTAGGGAAGATCTTACCTTGTAAGCCAGGCCAAGTTTACCGTTCACTGCCTTACGAGTGGCTGCAACATGAAAATTAAAGTCCAGTGAGGGGTCAAGTGTCATACCGAGGTATCTGAAAGATGTGACTATATCCAGGATTATGCCATCAGGTCCCCAAAAGGAAAGTCCCATATGACAAGCTTTTAGCCGAGGAAAAGTCCCAAAGAGCATTGACATCATTTTACTGGTGTTAAGTAGGAGCTTATTTTGTTTTAGCCAAGCCAAGAAGAAGTCAAAATCAGATTGAAGGGAGGTGCGAATTGCCAAAATGTCATTAGCAGCAGAGTGGATAACCATATTGTCTGCATAAAAAAAGAGACAAAGTCAATCCAGATTGGGGGGGGTATTTATAAAGAGACAGAAAAGGAGGGGACCGAGAATAGAACCCTGGGGAACACCAACTGAGGTGGAGACAAGACTGGATGCGATGTTCCCTATTTGAACAAATTGTTACCTACCCAGAAGGTAACTGCCAAAGCAGGCTGTGGCAGAATTTGAGAAACCAAGAGAGGATAGTTTGGAGCACAGAACAGAGTGGTCAACCACATCAAAGGCCTTTGTAAGGGCGATAGAAATGGCCCCAGTGAGTTTTCCTTTGTCCATGTTAAGCAGCACATCATTAGTAAATTGTAATAGTGCCGTAGTTGTGCTGTGGCCAGACCTAAAGCCATGCTGGGCTGGGGATAATAGATTGTTTTTATGCAGATACTCCATGACCTGACAAGACACTGCCTTCTCTAGGATTTTATCCAAGGCAGATAATATGGCAATTGGTCTGTAATTACTCATCGTTCTAGTATCTCATTTCTTATGCACTGGCACAACATGTGCAATTTTCCAGATGGATGGTGCTGTCCTGGTGATAATAGATAAGCTGAGTATTCTCGTAACAGGGACTGCAATGTCAGCAGCAATAACTTTAAAGAACTTGGGTAATAGTCCATTGGACCCCAGACAGCCATGTTCAGGAATGGCTCTCATAAGCCTTAGCACATCAATAGTCGACACTGGTTTAATACTAAACTCGGTTGATAAAGATTCAGCATGGTTTATGATTTCCTCAGAGGGTAATACAGAGTTAACCAGGAAATCTGAGAGATCAGATAAGTGAACATTAGGCGACGTAGCACTCGTGCTTTGATTATTGCAGTTAGCATCATTTATAGTCATTTCAGTCAGAGGCAGGAACAGCTCTTTCCCTAACAAACTCTTAACGTGGTAGAAGGCATCCTTAGGATGCCAGAGAAAGGGGGGATACTGTTGATGGGGGAGCAGAATATGCCAGATGTAAACTGGAGCACCTTTGCTGCAGCCACATCCAAGAGCAGGGCCATTCTCAATGCCCTACAAGGGGGCATGCCTCAGACAGCTAGTTTTGGAACCCACTCGTGAGGGACCAATCTTAGACCTGATACTCTCAAATGAGTACAGTGAGAGGATCTCAGATCTAGAAGTGGGTAGCCATCTGGGAACAAGTGACCACCAAACAGTGTGGTTCACGATAAACTCAGCTACAGAGTCAAGCCATACAAAAGTGAGGGTACTGGACTTCAGGAGTGCTGACTTTGACAAGATGGGAGAGTGCCCTAGAAAAGCACTAGCAAACAGGCTAGAAGAAGGGGTGGAGCAACAATGGGGAAACATCAAAAGTGCCATCACAGAGGCAACAAGTCTTTGTGTGAAGCAAATAAACAAATCAAAATGAAAGAACAAGCCACTATGGTTCTTAAAAGAGGTGGCGGAGAAGGTTAGGGAGAAAAAGATAGCATTTAGGAAGTACAAGGAAACATAGAAAGAGCAGGGCAGAGAACTTGTACCAGTTAAGGCAGAAGGAAGCAGGGAGGGAATTAAGAATAGCAAAGGCCCAAACTGAGGAAAAGATAGCCAAATTTGTTAAGAAGGGGGATAAAACCTTTTATAGGTACATCAGGGAATGTAGGAAGACAAAGGGAGGGTTAATGAAGCTGAATAGAGTGGACGGTGGGTGGGCAGAGAGGGACAGTGAAAAGGCAGGGATACTGAGTGAATACTTCTGCTCAGTATTCTCAAAAGAGGAGGAGGGCGAGGTACCTAATCCAATTTACAGAAGCACTCTGGATAGGAGGTCGATCCCAGTCCTTTCACAGAAGAAAGGGTTCTGAAAGAACTCCTAAAACTAAAGGTGGGAAAAGCAGTAGGGCCTGAAGGGATTCACTACAAAATTCTAAAAGAATTAAGGGAAGAACTAGTGACACCACTAACTACTTATTTTAACAAATCATGGGAGGATGGTGTGGTGCCTGAGGACTGGAGGAAGATGGATGTGATTCCCCTTCACAAAAGTAGGAGCAAGACAGAGGCAGGAAACTACAGACCTGTCAGTTTGACCTCTGTGGTAGGGAAAGTGATGGAATCATTTCTGAAAGAAAGATATGTCGAGTATCTAGAGGCCAGTGGGGCATAGGACCCAAGGCAGCATGTGTTCACAGTGAGAAGGTCATGTCAGATGAATCTAATTGATTTCTTTGACTGGGTGACCAAAGTAGTAGACCAGGGAGGGGCTATGGACATGGCCTACCTAGACTTTAGGAAGGCATTTGACACAGTCTCACACAAAAGAATAATAAACAAATTAACCAGCCTGCAAGTGGGTCCCAGGGTGGTAGCCTGGGTAAAACATTGGCTGGACAACAGAACACAGAAGGTAATTGTAAACGGAGTCCACTCTGAAGAAAGGGGGGTTACAAGTGGGGTACTGCAGGGTTCAGTACTGGGTCCAGTCCTTTTTAATGTCTTTATGAGTAACATTGCAGAGTGACTGGAAGGAAACGTATGCCTCTTTGCAGATGACACAAAGATCTGCAACAGGGTTGATACATAAAGAGGCGTGGAAAGGATGAGAAGGGACTTGGCAAGGCTGGAGGAATGGTCAGAAGTATGGCAGCTTGGATTCAATGCAAAAAGAGTGCAAAATAATGCCCCTGGGAAACAAAAGCCCAGGGGAAGATTACGCAATGGGGGAAGGTTGAAGTAGTAACAACAACAAAAATAAAAAGGGACCTGGGGTAATCATATCAGATGACCTTAAGGTTGGCAAGCAATGTGAGATGGAAAATAGGGAGGGCTGCGGGATATTGGGATATATAGGGAGAGGCATCACCAGCAGAAAACAGGAAGTTGTTATCCCTCTGTACAGACAGTTGGTGAGACCCCATTTAGAGTACTGCATCCAATTCTGGAGACCCCATCTCTGCAAGAATATAGACAGGATGGAGGCAGTCCAGAGGAGGGCAACTAAAATTGTACAGGGTCTGCAAGAGAAGCCATACAAGGAGAGACTAAAGGAGCTTAATATGTATACCCTTGAGGAAAGGAGGGAGAATGAGACATGATAGAAACTTTGAGTACCTCATTGGAATCAACAAAGTCCAAGAGGGTAGCATCTTTCAGAAAACGAGATATGCAAGAACAAGACACAATTTGAAGATAGAGGGGGGACAGCTCAGGGGAAATGTGAGGAAGTATTTTTTTCACAGAGAGGGTGGTGGACACATGGAATAGCCTTCCTGAGGATGTTGTGGGGTCTAATATTGTGGGAGAATTCAAGAATGCATGGGACAGACATAAGGAAATACTTGTGGGGGCTAGGAAGAAATAGGCTGCTAGTTAACTAGGATCTGCAGCTTATCCTGTATGTAGGGAAATGAGCAGGCTAGGTGGGCCAAGCAGTTATTATCTGCAGTCAAAGTCTGTGTTTCTATGTTTTTATGTTTCAATCAATTCTAAAATATACAGTCATTATTGTTATAGTGTACATACAATCATACAGCAAGGGCAATCATTACTAAAGTGCCAGTTATATACAGTATTATTATAGTACACATACAAACATGCAGCAAGTGCAATTAGTACTAAAGTACCCATAATATACAGTATTGTTATAGTGTTCATTCAAACATACAGCAAGTGCAATCAGTACTAAAGTACCAATAATATACAATATTGTTATAATGCACATACAGCAAGTGCAATCAGTACTAAAGTACTCATGATATACAGTATTGTTATAGTGTACATTCAAACATACAGCAAGTGCAATCAGTACTAAAGTACCAATAATATACAGTATTGTTACAGTGCACAGACAGCAAGTGCAATCAGTACTAAAGTACCCATAATAAACATATAGAATAAAGTATGGGGTAGTGTGTGTAACGAGAAATTTATACACAACCGAGTCGTTTGATGCTACATAAACTCTGAGAGCAAAGCTTGAGGGGTTTGTGCAAAGCATCTAACCCCAAGGGTGTGTGTAAACTTTGAGTTTATATACAGCACCACATATTTTATTTTGTATAATTGCTTGCTCTTCCCTTTTTGGCCACAGCAATTATATAAAATAGCAGCCGTTCCTGTTGCTGCGCTCCAGTTCGGTTTTCAGCTGGTGAGACAGTCGACAGATTTTCTTTTCTCAGCTTTTACATTTTGTTAAAAAAATATTTTTGTTAGACCATATTTGGACAAAATATCACTTTTTTATTTTTAAAGTTACTTACTGCCGTGTTTCTCTTGCTACTGGGTTACGGGTGCGGGGAGAAGGAAGCGACGAACCAGGAAGGGGACCATTGCATCAGGCGCATGCACAGAACGAGGGGACCATGCTCATGTTTGCCATTATAAACACTCCTTTATAATGGCAAATTATGGCACAGTCTCCCTATGGTAGAAAGGGGGGAAGCCCATTAATTATAGTATTGTTGTAGAGCAGATACAAACACAGTAAGAGCAGTCAGTTGCTAAAGTACCAATAATGTACAATATTGTTACAGTGTACTTACAAACATACAGCAAGTGCAATCAGTAGTAAATTACCAGTAATATACAGTATTGTTATAGCGTACATGCAAACATACAGTAAGTGTAATCAGTACTAAAGTACCAATAATAAACAGTATTGTTATAGTGCAGATACAAGCATACAGTAAGAGCAGTCAGTTGCTAAAGTACCAATAATATATAGTATTTTATATATATTTTATTTTATATATATATATATATATAGTATAGTATATATTTCTGTGAAGCAAATAACCAAAACAAAACGATGTAAGAAACCACTATGGTTCTCAAAGGAAGTGGTAGGGAAGATTAGGGAGAAAAAGAAAGCAAAGTCCATGGAATCACAGTAGGAGCAGGACAGATAATTGTATCAATTAAAGCAAAAGAAAGCAGGGAAGGCAGTCAGAACAGCAAAGGCCCAAACTGAGGAAAAGATAGCCAACTCAGTTAAGAAGGGGGATAAAAACTTTTATAGGTACATTGGGGAGCGAAGGAAGACCAAGGGAGGGATAGTGAGGCTTAATAAAAGGGAAGGGGTGGACAGAGGGTGACTGTGAAAAGGCAGTGATACTAAACAAATATTGTTGCTCAGTATTCACAAATGAAGAGGGTGATGTACAGAAGCCAAACAACAGAAACATTCTAGATATGGGGGTTGATACAGGCCCATTCACAGAAGAAAGGGTTCTGAAAGAACTCTTAAAACTGAAGGTGGACAAAGCAATGGGGCCTGATGGGATTCATCCCAGAATTCTAAAAGAACTATGGGTAGAACTAGTGACACCACTGACTATCCTCTTTAACAAATCATGGGAGGATGGGGTGGTACCTGAGGACTGTTGGAGGGCAGATGTTATTCCACTTTACAAAAATGGGAGCAGGGCAGAAGCAAGAACCTACAGACCTGTTAGTTTAACCTGAGTGATTGGGAAAATGATGGAATCACTTCTGAAGGAAAGAATTGTTGAGTACCTAGAGGGCAGAGGGGTCAAGGCAGCATGGATTCACAGTGGGAAGGTCATGGCAGACGAATCTAATAGATTTTTTTGACTGGGTGACCAAAGTAATAGATCAAGGAGGCGCTGTGGACATGGCCTACCTAGACTTTAGCAAGACATTTGTTACAGTCCACAGAAAAGATTAATATACAAGCTGGCCAGCCTGGGAATGGGTCCCAAGATGGTAGCCTGGGTAAAGAATTGGCTGGAGAATAGGACACAGAGGGTAATAGTAAATGGAGTCCACTCTGAAGAAAGGGGGGTTACTAGTGGGGTACCGCAGGGTTCAGTACTAGGACCGGTCCTCTTCAATGTCTTTATCAGCAACATTGCACAGGGACAGGAAGGAAAAGTATGTCTCTTTGCAGACAACGCGTAGATCTGCAAAAAGTTGATACATAAGGTGGGGTGGAAAGGATGAGAAGAGACTTGGCAAGGCTGGAGGAATGGTCAAATGATGGCACCTTAGATTCAATGTTAAGAAGTGCAAAGTAATGCAGCTGGGAAACAAAAACCCAGGGGAAGAGTACACAATGGGGGATGAGATACTGACAACAACAAAAATGGAAAAGGACCTAGGGATAGTCGTATCAGATGACCTAAAGGTGGGCAAGCACTGTGAGAGGGCAGTAAAGAGGGCTGGGGGGATACTGGGATGCATAGGGAGAGGCATCACCAGTAGAAAACAGGAAGTTGTTATCCCTCTGTACAGACAGCTGGTGAGACCCCATCTGGAGTGCTGTGTGCAGTTCTGGAGACCCAGTCTCTGCAAAGACATAGACAGGATGGAGGCAGTCCAGAGGAGAGCAACTAAAATGGTGCAGGGTCTGCACCAGAAGACATATGAAGAGAAATACTTAAGGAGCATAATATGTATAGCCTTGAGGAAAGGAGGGAGAGGGGAGACATGATAGAATTTTCAAGTATCTCAAGGGAATCAACAAAATCCAAGAGGGTAGCATCTTTCAGAAAAAGAGGTGTGCAAGAACAAGGGGACACAATTTGAAGACTGAAGGGTGATGCCTCAGAGGCAATGTGAGGAAGTACTTTTTCACAGAGAGGGAAGTGGATGCGTGGAACAGCCTTCCAGGGAGGTTGTGGAGTCAAAAACAGTGGTGGATTTCAAGAATGCATGCGACAGTCATAAGGCAATTCTAGGGGGTGTGGGTAGGAAGAAGTAGGCTGTTGGTTAACTAGGATCTACAGCTTATCCATTAGGTAGGGAAATGGGCAGACTGGGTGGGCCAAGCAGTCCTTATCTGCTGTCAAATTCTGTTTCTATGTTACTATTGTTATAGTGTACATACAAACATACAGCACATGTAATCAGTACTAAAGTACCAGTAATTTACAGTATTGTTATAGTGTAAATACAAACATACAGCAAGTGCAATCAGTACTAAAGTACCAGTAATATACAATATTGTTAGTGTACATACAAACATACAGCAAGTGCAATCAGTACTAAAGTACCAGTAATGTACAGTATTGTTATAGTGTACATACAAACATACAGCAAGTGCAATCAGTACTAAAGTACCAGTAATATACAATATTGTTAGTGTACAAACAAACATACAGCAAGTACAATCAGTACTAAAGTACCAGTAATGTACTGTATTGTTATACTGTACATACAAACCTACAGCAAGTGTAATCAGTACTAAAGTACCGATAATAAACAGTATTGTTATAGTGCCGATACAAGCATACAGTAAGAGCAGTCAGTTGTTAAAGTACCAATAATATATAGTATTGTTATAGCACTGATACAAACATAAAGCAAGGGAAATCAATACTAAGTTCCAGTAATATACAGTATTGTTATACTACAGTATTGTTAAAATGCACATACAAACAATAAGGTGCAAGTACTACATAACTACAGCTTCCTACCAACCTCACTGCTGCAATGTATAGCAACAATGTATCTAGCATGACCTCAGATTGTGCTATCTCCCCAAATGTAAGCAGAGATTATATTTACAGTTGCCACATTAACAAATTCCTGCACAAGTCTGTCCCTTCTCCCTTATCGGCAGGCTTTTTGCTGTAAAACTGCCCTCATACCTTATATTTTACTGACCTCCCTCATCTTGCTAATCCATGGGTCACAACCAGTATTGGCTGACTGGCCTTTTCAGTTGCTGCCCCTTTTGGAACTCCATCCTTATAGAGCTATCTTCTACCCTCTCCCATTCCCTCTTTAAAGCTCATCTTACTGATTGTTTTTTGCCCAGTTCAGTCTGTAAATGTTGGTCTCCAAATGCTTATGCATGCTAATCTTGCCCAGGTACACTATATTGTACAGGGTGTATAAAGAGTTTCCTGATTTGTTGCCTTTTATTATCTTCTGATATGTCTGCAGGCAAAGCCTTTGAATGCAAAATGGATTAAGTGTTACTGGAAGGGGAGTGGAAATATTTGCAATGCAATTTACACAGTTCCCAATTAAATAATTTGCATTATTATCAAAATTCACAAAAGCAAACATAATATAATTTTTCACTGACTTTATTTTCGAACCCTAAGTCCTGCATTGATGTACAGCTTTGCATGTCAATACAGAGCTTTGTATATAGATGCAGGTCTTCTGCAGGGCAGACAAGGGTGAATCAGGGAGATAAGTGGACTGGAATGCTGGCTGCTGTATGGCGAATGGAATGGGGGTGTCAGAGGTTACCGGCAATGGGAAGAGACCCCTGAACATCTGGGAATTATTGCAAGACATAAAGGGGGATCCAGCGAGTAAGGGGTACCATTAAACTACCAGGGACAACAAATAGGGTTTTGGAGAGGCAGGGAGTACCTTTGGAGCTCCAGGGACTACAATCAGGTGATCAGCTGAGGAAGGGTGGTGCCACTGTGCTACCATGGCCTACAAATGGGGATTGGGTGATGGGGTACCAGTGGACTACCGAGGAACACAAACAGAAATCAGGTGAAGGGTGGGGTAGGGTACCACTGCAGTACCATGGACTACAGTCGGGTGATTGGCTGAGTGAGATTGGTACTACTGGACTACTACAGGCTACAAACTTGAACTGAGTGAGGGAGGAGGTACCACTCGACTATCAAGCAGTTCAAACAGGGTCAGGTGGGGGGGTAAACTGGACTACTAGGGACTACATTCAATGACTGAGTGAGGTAGGGGGTACCAGTGGACTACCACTGGCTACAAATAGGGATTGGGTAGGGAGACGGGGTACCAGTGGACTACCAGGGAATACATACAAGGATTGTATAACAGAGAAAGGCAGTACAGTACCAGGGAATTAATGTTTACCCTCACTATAACTGGCTGTGGGTTTGGGGGTATGGAGGCACCAAACACCTTGCTGTACAATTCCTCAATACATACATAGGCATGGAGGCATTGTACAGAGCTTCTAAAGGCAACACACATACATGAAATTACCTTTTATCTTCTTTCCTGTCTCCTGTGGTCATTAGCATGTTGGCATTTGAATATCGCAGCCAGGAGTAAAGGCATTGCCCTGTTGGGACTTGTTGTAGACCCTCATTGCCTCTGGGCATATGTTGACAGCAGGGAATTTTGGGGAGCTGTGCCTGGGCACTTTTCATAGTGCTACCACAGGCCTATATTCATACATGAAGCACACAGCAGACAGGGACTCTGTGTAAGTACATATAGCAGTCCTGAACAGCAATGTGCTTATTGGTGCTCTCAGTTTTCCTTTGCACATTGCTAATGACTGTGTTGGGATATTGGTCACAGAATGCATAACTTTATAATGTGTGCTACATCTCCTTGCAAAATTAACATGCCTTGGCAGGACAGGTAAATCCTTGGCCTCAGGTTCCCCAGGGTTTTGTTACAGCTGGCTTTCCTCTTCATTGCACCAATGTCAATAAAAGTTACTTGCAAATGTTTCCATCCATAGAAACATACAAAGAAATGGTAAGGCACATGCCTGTAGTTCTGTGGGGGAAGAGCTCCTCCACCACATTCTACATAAGTCAGTGGGCTACCATTACTCTGCTTACAGTGAGTCACACTCACTGCTTGGTGGCATGACTGGTCGGGTGTTCTCCCCCACCTGCCCCTTCTTCCCCTGCTCATTTTGCCTCCTGTGTGTCTGCCTCCTGCGGCTGCCTTGCTTCTCTCTGCCCCCCCCCCCATGCATTGCCTTCCCCTTCATTCGTACCTTGTTTCTGTGCCTTTGCTTCTTTCTGGTGGGGGCGGCCTTCTACCACCAGCTGTGCCACAGTTCCTCGCCACCTCCTCCATTCCTCCTCACCAGGACCGCTTGTATTTCTGGTTGCTGCATACACGTCTACTCTGCCTGCTCCCTGCGCCTGGGCATTTCTGGGCCCGGGACATATGTCACTCAGCTTGTTTGTTTTCTGGACTGCTGCTCGGACTGTTTTCTCTCCTATATCAACCACCATGCAGTTTAGCTGGAACTTGCCTGGTTCTTTTATGGCTTCTACACTTCTGGACACAATCTGTTCCTCTTGCCTCTCCAAGGCTCGCTATGGACACCTCCGTGCATTCCCCGACAAGGATCCATGCCCCGGGACTGCATCTGGGCTTACCTTCCTACTTTTGTCACTAATGTGAGAGACATGGACATTTTGGGCACTCATCATGAGGGCAATGCTGGACCAGTCCATTAATCTCTGGACATCTCCTCCAGCATGGAGTTACCAGCCCAGATCACTGTGAAACCCTTTCTATTTACTTGTCCACAGTTTCCTGCTACATGTGTGTGGATTTTGGCCTCTTGTTTACTCTGCCATCTGGGACAGCTTGCACTTGACTCGATGGCCAGATGGGTCTCCCCTCTCACATTACTTATCATGCTACTGCATCAATTATCTGTGTATTTCAGCTCACCCGTAGCTGCTTTCCATGCTTTTGTTACTTGTTGTTTCCTACCTACTGCATCTTCTCAGCTTCAGCCTGGGATGTCTGCTGCACTCAATCTGCTTTTGACCTTGCATAGTCCCAGCACTCACCGCTCATTCTGATCTGCTCCCAAGTGCTCCTTCTGGCTTCTGCACTCTTGATGGTTGTCCACTGCCATCCCCTAAGCTTCTGCCTCTGGGATGTCTGCTATGCCGGACAGCCCTCCGTGGCAGTGTTCCCTGGTCCTGCTAGCTTTCATAGGGGTTGGCTTGGCTGCTCTATATCCCTTCCACCTGCCCTACGTGGGGTTTGGCTGGTTCCCGCTGACCATGCAGATACCCAGTCTGCACATGCCTCACCCAACTTCGTGGCCTGGGGGTTCAACTTTTCACTCTACACCTGCCTCACCCAGCATCGGGGACTGGAGGCTCTACTATCTTTACCCTGCACCTGTCTTGCTCTCCATCAGGGCCTGGAGGTTTGACTATATTTACCTACACCTGCCTCGCCCAGCATTGGGGCCTGGAGGTTTGACTATTTCTATCCTACACCTGCCTCACCAGCATTGTGACCTGGAAGTTCAGTTATTCTTGCTCTGCACTTGCCTTGCCCACCCATCAGCCTGGAGATTTGCTTATGTCTATTGTACTTCTCCCTCACCAGCTCAGGGCTTGGGGATCCTGTCCCTTACCAGACTTGCTTCGCCAGATGAGTTGGAGGTTTTCTGGGCTTTCTGGACTGATGTCAATTCACTGCCACCCACTCAGGACCAGGGGTTTGGTTGCTCCACCTTTTTTAGCTTCACAACTTGTGTCCAGCTTACTCACCGCACCTTCAAGATTCTATGCTTCCATACACCTCGCATGTCGGAACTCGGATGAACCCTTCAGGATCAATTCTGCATTCAGCTGGATTTCAAAAGAACCTTCTCTTGATATTTTGCCCCGGATGCTGACATATCTGCCAGAGAATTGCTCTGGATCTGCTGCCATCAGATCGCTGGACATTCACCATCAGTACGGGATTCTTTTGCTCTTCCCTACCTTCTGATCTTCCTCTCTTGGGAATTCAGACTAGCTGATTAGTATATATTGCTCATTTAGGATTACTTTTATTTAGTATGCCCAGAAGAACGAGCAGGTCAGTAGCCATGGGTCCTCAGAAGTCCCCCTCCCCCCCCAAACGTTTTTTTTTCCTCTCCTGCATGCTACTGGCCACGCTCTCCAAGATAGAGGAGGTAATCATGCATACAATCATTATTTCTTTTGGGGGATCTCATCCTACACAACTAAGCATCCTTCCTAAGGTGGGATACAGAGAAAGGCCAACACATCAAGTCCTAACAAGTTGCTGTTCATCAGTTCAAGCACCTAAGCTCTATGCAGATAAAATTCAGTTCCTAAGTACTACAACCACTGACTTGCTCATGTTTATGCTGAAGGATCTAAGCACTAACCATTTCATATAACTCATACCTTGCAGGAATAGTCCTACTTAGTGGTCCGGCCTATGTATCCAAGCATAACCTACATCATTCAGCTCTACCATATGTAGCACAAGCGCAGAGCTATGAATCACACAGAACATAGACTTTGACAGCAGATAAGGACCACTTCTCACACCTAGTCTGCCCATTTCCCTACCTGCTGGATAATCTGCAGATCCTAGTTAACTAACAGCCTATTTTTTCCTACCTCTCACAAGAATTGCCTTATGTCTGTCTCATGCATTCTTGAATTCTCCCACAGTTTTACGCCCCACAACCTCCTCAGGAAGGTGGTTCCATGCATCCACCACCCTCTCTGTTAAAAAATACTTCCTCATTGCCCCTGAGCTGTCCCCGTCTCTATCTTCAAATTATGTCCCCTTGTTCTTGCACATCTCTTTTTCTGAAAGATGCTACCCTCTTGGACTTTGTTGATTCCACTGAGGTACTTAAAAGTTTCTATCATGTCCCCCCTCCCTCCTTTCCTCAAGGGTATACATATTTAGCTTCTTTAGTCTCTCCTGATATGGCTTCTCTTGCAGACCCTGCACCATTTTATTTGCCCTCCTCTGGACTGCCTCCATCCTGTCTATGTCCTAGTGGAGATGAGATCTCCAGAACTGGATGCAGTACTCTAGATGGGGTCTCACCAACTGTCTGTACAGAGAGATAACAACTTCCTGTTTTATGCTGGTGATGCCTCTCCCTATACATCCCAGTATCCCCCCAGTCCTCCCTACTGCCTTCTCACATTGCTTACTAACCTTAAGGTCATCTGATATGATTACCCCCAGGTCCCTTTCCCTTTTTGTTGTTGTTACCACCTCCCCCCATTGTGTATACTTCTCCTGGGTTTTTGTTTCCCAGGTGCATTATTTTGCACTTCTTTGCATTGAATCCAAGCTGTCATACTTCTGACCATTCCTCCAACCTTGCCAAGTCCCTTCTCATCCTTTCCACCCACCCCTTGTGTATCAACCCTGTTGCAGATCTTTGTGTCACCTGCAAAGAGGCACACACTTCCTTCCAGTCCCTTTGCAATGTCACTTATAAAGACATTAAAAAGGACTGGACCCAGTGCTGGACCCTGTGGTACCCCAATAGTAACTCCCCTTTTCTTGAGAGTGGACTCCATTTACTGTTACCTTCAGTGCCCTGTTGTCCAGCCAATGTTTTACCCAGGCTACCACCCTAAGACCCACTTCCAGGCTGGCTAATTTGTTTATTAAACTTTTGTGTGGGGACTGTGTCAAATGCCTTGCTAAAGTCTAGGTAGCCATGTCCACAGCCCCTCCATGGTCAACTACTTTGGTCACCCAGTCAAAGAAATCAATTATATTCATCTGAAATTACCTTCCCGCTGTGAATCCATGTTGTATTGAGTCCTGTGTCCCTTTGGCCTCTAGGTACACAACAATTGTTTCCTTCAGAAGTGATTCTATCATTTTCCCCACCACAGAGGTGAAACTGACAGGTCTATAATTTCCTGCCTCTGTCTTGCTCCCACTTTTGTGAAGAGGAATCACATCCACCCTCCTCCAGTCCTCAGGTACCACACCATCCTTCCATGATTTGTTAAAAATGTAGTCAATGATGTCACAAGTTCTCCCCTTAATTCTTTTAGAATTCTGGTATGAATCCCATCGGGCCCCACTGCTTTGTCCACCTTCAGTTTTAGGAGTACTTTCAGAACTCTTTCTTCTGTGAAAGTACAGGGATTGACTCCCCTATCTAGAGTGCTTCAATTAATTAGATTAGGTACCTCCCCTCCTCCTCTTTTGTGAATACCGAGTAAAATTATTCGCTCGGTTTCCTTGCTTTTCCATCAGTAGTTACAGCATACTCTCATGATATTGAATGCTGAAGCTGCATGCAAAGCAATGGATGAACATTTTCTCTGTACCTTTACAAGGCTGGTTGGTGACCTGTTGATGGTGTAAGTTACATTACTGCAGTATGACATTTACACATCTGCCACTCAGGTATTACTTTTTTTTTCAGAATGGTATAAGTTACATCTCTTGGAGAGAATGGATTACCTTTCTTGTGTGATTTAGAGGACCTGGGTCCTCTGAAAGTTTCTGAAGTTTGAGCAGAGCTCGTGTCTGCTCTGTAGAAAACAATATAGCTCATCCAGTTGTAAACAATGACATATTTTTGCAACTAGAGATGTTGCAAAGTTTGACTTCGGCGGCAAAGTTACGGTGAAGTTGCAGAATTCCCTTTGCTAAAATGTCATGAACTGACCACCTCACCACTTTACATATAGTTTTCCTGGCAAAGTGACACTTTTTTCAGGTGAAGTTAGAACACGGCTGATGAATTTGCATAGCTGCTCTTCAGAAATTCCCACTTTAATGGTGGAAAACTTTGAGACGTTGGTACTTCATGCATTTGGGAAACTCTAGAAATGAATTTGTAAAGTGAAGCTTGCCAGCTATGCACATCTCAATATGCAACAGAAAATCACAGTCTGCAGCTAGTTTAACAAAAAAAGTTGCAAACTGAATTTTCAGCAAACTGTTGAAGCTAGAAATCAGGTGTCTGTAAAAGACTTATTAACCCATTTATGAAAGGTTGACAGATGTCTGCTGCTGTAAACAGGGCTGGCAGATCCTGGATGGATCCCATTGAAAATCTCACCCCATGTGTTTAAATATTAGAGGTAAACAATGAGTTCCACTACTAATTACATTTAAATGCTGTCAAACATCCGTATACCATTATATCTGTGATGCAATTAGGGCAACCAGTTTGCCTGTCATGCAGGCGAACTGAATTTTTAGGGGCTCAGCAGGGAGGGTGCCCTCCAGGTGTTTTGCCCCTGGCCCCATACACCTCTGACCTGGAGGTGTTTATATTGAAGAACGGGGTGCAGAGGGTACATCTCCCCCCCCCCAGAAACAGCCAGAATGTTTTTATTCATTTTTTTTTATTTATTTGTATAATTCGGATTTACAACCTTGGAGTCAATGACTCATTTACAAGGCACCTTGTCGCAGCGAGGGTAGACAACAATTGGTAGTGAGGTACAACAGTGGAGAACGATACAGATGAGGTACAATAAACACAAAGCAGTTCCAAATTACAATGGTACACAGAAGCTTGCAGTTAGCTACATTTATATGTGTCATACATGTAGGTAGCAAGGTATGTGCTAGAGATTTTAGGAGGGCTACCTGGGGAGAGGAGAGGGGAAGGGGACAGGAGGTAGGTTGTTGGGGGGGGAGGGAGGCAGTCCAGAGGACGTTGTCGGTTACAGAGGGCCAGGCAGGGCTCTAGATTAGAGGCAGTCAGGGGCATTTACAGGTCCGAGTATCAGAGAGGTGGTGAGAGAATGTTCCCCAGCATTGTGACTGATGGGGGTTGGGCGACATGACTGCTGGGTGTGATGTTCACCGTTGGCATTGTGCTGGTGCCCTGATGATGGTCAAGGTTTTGTTTATCATCATGACATGGGTGAACCTCAAACACCTGACACATTGATAAAGTTTTCAAGGATTCAGGATGTACAGTACAACTGTGTGCAACAGAATAGGCACCCTTTATTGAACTGTTGTGGCATCTTTGTAGTACCAGCACAGTAGTGCATTTATTTTTAATGGAATTTTCCTGAGGGAGAGAGAGTATGACCCTATATAGATAATAGGTCCTGGTATTTGATAATGAACTATGGGCAAACTGGATGGACCGCTGGTCTTTTGTTTTTGTTTTGTATTTTGCTTTGTTTTTAGCCATCATTGCCTCTGTTTCTTTGAGCTTACAGTAGTGCTGCTTGTCTGGTGATACAGCATTTCATCCCATGGAAAACAAGAGCTGGAATAATTGTGTAATATACAAAAGAGATATATTGTTTCAAAAAAGGGTGAATTAAAAAAATGCCTTGTATTATATTGACACCTCCTTAAAGAGGATAGGAAGTGATTTCTAATTGACAGCTCTTTATAATGTTGTCATTTACAGAAATTATATCCATAAGCCTAAATGATCTGTATGTAAATGTACCTGAATGAAAAGTAGCATGAAAAACAACATTTTGCATTGTTCTGTTTTTATGGGCAGAATTATTTTACAGTTCTCTTCCTGGAACCAGTGAGCTGGAGGTTTAACTAAGTTACGGTTTGAGCAAAGAACTCTAAGCATAATTCTGATAGGACAATAGCTCATGTTTAACATTCTGCAAACACACAGTGACATAGTAAAAACTTCAAATTACTGGTTCTATGAAGAGACCTGTGCAGAATGTTGTCCATGAAAAGAAAACAATTAAAAACACAGTTGCCCCTCTGGAGTACAATGCCAGATGCCCCCAGTGGGATTACTTTGCACAGTGGACTGAAAGGTATTTTCTTTACTTCACTTTCCCCAGTTTCCTACTCAAATGATTCCATTAATCGTCTGGAGTATTACACGGATGGAGACAGCGAGAATGAAGAACAACTCAATAATGACCCTGGTGAGAGGAGTCACTTGAAATTAATTTATGTTGACTGAAACAGTCAAATTCTGTTTTCAAAATTTAAAATTCCAGGATTGTCCCTGAGACTGGATTTTACCATGATTCAGCTGTTTAGGTTTTATTGCATGTGAGAATATTCAGAATGAAAGCTAAATATTCTGTAAATTTAGTAAAGTAGAATGAAAATAGAACAAGAAATAATTTATACAAAAACACATCTAGTGTATATTAACTGCTTTATAATGTATGGTAGAACACAGTTAACCTTAGGAAATCAGGGTTTTAAATAATTGATTAGCACTTTTTTTCTTGGGACAATACTAACTGTACAGAAAGCATTTATATAGGTTTTCTAGAAGTGTTATGTTTGTGAAACACAGTGAGGCAAGTGCTTCATAATGTTTTTGAACTTTTATGAGCAAAACGCTAATCAATTTTTAGAGTTAAATAAAACCCTGGGAAATCATCATTTGCTAAGGTTGTTAACCTATCGATGTGATGTAGAAATGTTGTTAACCTATCGATGCTACGTCACATCGATAGGTTAACAACGGCGATCAGTCTGCACATATACACACCTTTTTTTACACTGGGAACCGACGGATGAACGCTGCGTTTAGGGAAGGACTGAATGGCCATGGAGGTGACTATATTTCAAAAAGTAAGCAGCCATTTTCCTTTTTACATGGGACCATACACTAGAAAAAAATAATGTATGGTCCCTTTATCGGCAACCAGTCACTGTTAAATGTCTCAAGGTTGCCATGGTGACGTAAACCTCTCGAGCTTCGCTCTTGGAGTTTACACAGTCACCCTGGCAATCTCTCGACATTTAATAGACCGGTTACCGGCAGAGGACCATACATTATCCTCTATGTTATAAATACCAAACTCCATGAAATTCATTGTTCATTGTTCTTCTTAGGTTTGCAGACATTACACATTCCAGAATTTTACCAGGTTCCCCAGCAAAAGCCATAAATCAGTGGCCTTGCTTATAGAAAATAATAATGCAAAAGTTGATATCTCCTTTATAAATCATCTGATAAGCTTAATGAGAAAACCTAGAGACATCACAACTGATCCATAATGTTCCTTCTCCCCTTGACCTCTACACAACATAACAAGCATTGTAGATCCTTCTATGTAGGTCTTATTTCACTTTTATTATTTATTTGAGCAGCCTACACCATCACAACACTTCTTTTGTTAAAAGTAATATGTAATTAGCATCATTTCTTTACAGTTTCAAACAGCTATAGTTATAAGTTTCAGATAATAATAGCTATACTAAATGGTGGTCTTCATGTCCAGATAATTTATCTTGATGACATGCCTGCCCACTCCTTGGCCTTAGAAAGACGATCTCCATAGCAACCCATTGGCTGGAGATAGGGTCTACAGATAAGGGGCAGGATTTCAGAAAGATCAGCTTGAGAGCTACCTACCACTATTTACAAATATCAAATCCATCTGAACTGCTAGACTGACTATAAGATGATCAATATACAAGCAGAATATTGTGAAAAAAAGGAGGCAAAAGATGATGTGATCCACATTTACATCCCTTTTTACCACCAATCATAACTTAGAAACATAGAAACATAGACTTTGATGGCAGATAAGGACCGCTAGGCCCATCTAGTCTGCCCATTTCCCTACCTACAGGATAGGCTGCAGATCCTAGTTAACCAACAGCCTATATCTTCCTGCCCCCCACAAGAATTGCCTTATGTCCGTCCCATGCATTCTTGAATTCTCCCACAGTTTTAGACCCCACAACTTCCTCAGGATGACTGTTCCATGCATCTACTACCCTCTCTGTGAAATAATACTTCCTCACATTGCCCCTGAACCGCCCTCCTTCTATCTTTAAATTGTGTCCCCTTGTTCTTGCAAGTCTCTTTTTCTGAAAGATGCTACCCTCTTGGACTTTGTTGATTCCTTGAGGTACTTGTAAGTTTCTATCATGTCCCCTCTCCCTTCTTTCCTCAAGGGTATACATATTAAGCTCCTTTAGTCTCTCCTCATACGGCTTCTCTTGCAGACCCTGCACCATTTTAGTTGCCCTCCTCTGGACTGCCTCTATCCTGTCTATGTCCTTGCGGAGATGGGGTCTCCAGAACTGGACACAGTACTCCAGATGGGGTCTCACCAACTGTCTGTACAGAGGGATAACAACTTCCTGTTTTCTGCTGCTGATGCCTCTCCCTATACATCCCAGTATACCCCCAGCCCTCTCTACTGCCTTCTCACATTGCTTGCTAACCTTAAGGTCATCTGATATGATTACCCCAGGTCCCTTTCCTGTTTTGTTGTTGTTACTACCTCCCCACCCATTGTGTATTCTTCCCCTGGGTTCTTGTTTCCCAGGTGCATTATTTTGCACTTTTTTGCATTGAATCCTAGCTGCCATACGTCTGACCATTCATCCAACCTTGCCAAGTCCCTTTTCATCCTTTCCACACCTCCTTGTGTATCAACCCTGTTGCAGATCTTTGTGTCATCTGCAAAAAGGCATACTTTTCCTTCCAGTCCCTCTGCAATGTCACTGATGAAGACATTAAAAAGGACTGGACCCAATACTGAACCCTGCGGTACCCCACTGGTAACTGCCCTTTCTTCAGAATGGACTCCATTTACAATTACCTTCTGTGTCCTGTTGTCCAGCCAATGTTTTACCCAGGCTACCACCCTGGGACCCACTCCCAGGCTGGTTAATTTGACTAATAATCTTTTGTGTGGGACTGTGTCAAATGCCTTGCTAAAGTCTAGGTAGGCCATGTCCACAGCCCCTCCCTGGTCTACTACTTTGGTCACCCAGTCAAATAAATCTATTAGATTCGTCTGACATGATCTTCCCACTGTGAACCCATGCTGCCTTGGATCCTGTGCTCCACTGACCTCTAGGTACTCAATTATTCTTTCCTTCAGAAGTGACTCCATCACTTTCCCTACCACAGAGGTCAGACTGACTTTTCTTGTAAATGCAAACATCTTTAGAGAGTAATGTCAGTGTTGCTTGGTTGCATATGGCTAGACACAGGCACAAAACACATCTACAGTGGTGCTCTTTGTTATGCTAAGAATGTCTGCATGGTAGCAGGGTCAATATCATGTGATCATCTGCTCTGGCTGCTTGCCTACAAATTAAATTGTAATCCTCTGTTGTGACAAACACAGTAATGTCTACAGCAACCATCTGTGAAGTGCCAAGCACTGGTTTATGATGTCACTTGTAGACAAGAAGCTAGAACAGATGAAGGTGAGGATGAAGATTCACAGATCTGTTTTCATGAAAATGTCAAAATTAGTCAATTATGAGCAGTGGGCAAAATATGAAATAAAAATAAAACTGTAAGGATGTATTGCATTTTCTTAATTGTTCCTACAACGTTGAAAAGCTCATAACTTGACATTTGATTTGTAGTTGCCGCTGACATAGAGGAATCTTAAATTTGAAATTATATCATCAATATTAGCTGATATTCTTGTAAATGAATATTCTGTTGTCCTTTCAGAGGAAGAGGAGGAGGGTAATTATCCCAAGGCTGAGAACAAAGCTGATTATGACGATGTGGAGAGTGATTTCCCTGTAACTGAAGGTACATCAGTAACAGTTATTACATCATATTGTGGGTACAGTGCAGAGAGGTATGATATTTATCCCAAGGCTGAGAACAAAGCTGATTATGATGATGGGGAGAGTGATTTCCCTGTAAAAGAAGGTACATCAATAACAGTTATTACATCATACTGTGGGTGTACTGCAGATGTAGGCATTATTGTCTTGTCCAATACATTGAAAAGTGATGAATCATGATTAATATACTGTATACAGTGTTTCCCAGGGCCAGTGTCCCCTGTTACCGTATAAATACCAAATCCGTGGAAATTAAATCTTCATCAGGGGAAGGGCACTGTGTAGTGTAGACACAAAACTTCAGTACTGAAATATACACATTGGTCCAGTTAGAGGTATGCGGTCACTTGCTGCACATTATCCAGTTATAATTACTAGTGACTCATTTAATATATGACTTCACAATGACTGGGAAATGCCATAGTATGCCATAATAACCAGTTATTATGGCATTTTCAAAATTCAGCACCAGTCTCGTGCACTATCTCTGTTCTGCCTTATTATTGGCTCATTCTCTCCATCTGGGTGGCACGAGCAGTCTGTAAAACGTGGTGGCTCAGCTCCTGCTCACTGATGAGCAGTTCCCTCATGATTTTTTATTTATCTGGTTGATCCTGCCTCGCAAACTGCAAACTAAATATTTGGTTGACCCTATTGTGTCTCAGAATCGGCTGATGCTGACTCCACTCCTGAACAGACCCCGGCAAAACAGAGCTCACAGAAAACGGGTCAGTGAGGGAGAATGGAGGAAAAGTGTATGCGTGTGCGTGTGCGTATGTGTGTGTGTGTGTGTGTGTGTGTGTGCGTGTGAGAGAGACAAAGTCAGCACCAGCAATTATAAAAAATTAAAGTTATGCAGCTGTGTGTTATTTGAATTTTTTTTACACACCCTCGAGGTGTGATGACCTCATAAACCTCTCAAGCTTTGGAGGTTTAGGGGTCATCACACCCCTAGGGTGTGTAAACAAATTTCATAACACACAGTTGCATAATCAATATTCTCTTTGTAGTACAAGTGGCAATTACAGAAAGTTTAAAATGAAGTGTTAAAGGTTTCCTTACATTTTTCTATGAGTTCCACTTAACACGCAGCACTGAGGTCTCCCAAACTCAATATATTCCCAAGTTTTTGTAATAAAATCTGAGCAGAAAGTAAGAGTTTTGAAGATGTGGAGAAAATGTGTAGAATTAAGATAAACTGGATCCAGCAACAGTGAGAATCAGAAGATAATGTTTTGAGAGACTATGAGAATGAAGACAAAAATTGTATAGCATAATTAATTTTATAATATGGGTAGCGAAAAACATCCAACCCAGTTGGCGGAGTTCCTCTTCGTTGCCATGCATTAAGTTCCCTTTTTAATGCACGGTTCCATGGAGGGATTCAGGGCCATTGGCAGTTGTTCCCTGCTTGAGAAAGCCAAAGCAAAATGGCAGCCATTAAGCCATGTGGGAAAGCGAGAGAGCCCAGATGTCAACATAGTGTGTAATTGCTCATTGGTTGTTGAGGTATCGAGCAGAAGTGTAACTCTGGTGTACCTGTTGTCAGCTGTGGCTCCTTCTCTCCCTGATGCAATGATGAAGTGCTGTTTCCCTGTGGAGCAATGTGTTGTCACTGGGTTCCCCCTCCCCCCATCCTGCAGAGCCACGATCATAATGTCATTGCCAAACTGTCAAGGGACATGTCACCTGCAACCAACCATCCACAATAGCAAATGTGGCTGTCTCTCCCCCCAGACATTCCTGACAGAGGCAGTGAGCCCTGTGAGGTGTAATCACTTTGTGACATGCTTCAGACAATTGCCTTTTCCTGTTTCTCTCTATCTCTCTCTGCGACCGGTGGCTGTCGCGAGCCTGTGTCTGACAGCTGTGCCCTGATTGAACTCCTGAGACAGACAGAGACCATAACGGTGACTGACATAAAGTGCAGGACCTCACAGCAGCAGGACACAATCAGCAGTACACCGACCATGACATGCCCTGGTATCAGCAGCATATTGCAGCACCTTACTGTCACAGTGCCATGGCACAGCAGTACACAATCAGCAGTACACCGACCGTGACATGCACCGGTATCGGCAGCATATTGCAGCACTGCACTGTCACAGTACCATAGCACAGCAGTACACAATCAGCAGTACACCGACCATGACATGCCCCGGTATCGGCAGCATATTGCAGCACTACACTGTCACAGTACCATGGCACAGCAGTACACAATCAGCAGTACACCGACCATGACATGCCCCGGTATCGGCAGCATATTGCAGCACCACACTGTTACAGTACATGGCACAGCAGTACACAATCAGCAGTACACCGACCATGACATGCCCCAGTATAGCAGCATATTGCAGCACCATACTGTCACAGTACCATGGCACAGCAGTACACAATCAGCAGTACACTGACCACGACATGCCCCAGTATCAGCAGCATATAGCAGCACTGCACTGTCACAGTACCATGGCACAGCAGTACACAATCAGCAGTACACCGACCATAACATGCCCAAGTATCGGCAGCATGTTGCAGCACCTCACTGTCACAGTACCATGGCACAGCAGTACACAATCAGCAGTACACCGACCATGACATGCCCCGGTATCGGCAGCATATTGCAGCACTGCACTGTCACAGTACCATGGCACAGCAGTACACAATCAACAGTACACCGACCATGACATGCCCCGGTATCAGCAGCATATTGCAGCACCTTACCATCACAGTACCATGGCACAGCAGTACACAATCAGCAGCACACTGACCATGACATGCTGGGTATCAGCAGCATATTGCAGCACCTTACTGTCACAGTACCATGGCACAGCAATACACAATCAACAGCACACTGACCATGACATGCCCCAGTATCGGCAGAATATAGCAGCACCTTACTGTCACAGTACCATGGCACAGCAATACACAATCAGCAGCACACCGACCATGACATGCCCCGGTATCAGCAGCATATTGCAGCACTGCACTGTCACAGTACCATGGCACAGCAGTACACATTCAGCAGTACACTGACCATGACATGCCCCGGTATCGGCAGCATATTGCAGCACTACACTGTCACAGTACCATGGCACAGCAGTACACAATCAGCAGCACACCGACCGTGACATGCCACGGTATCGGCAGCATATTGCAGCACCTTACTGTCACAGTACCATGGCACAGCAGTACACATTCAGCAGTACAACGACCATGACATGCCCCGGGATAGGCAGCATATTGCAGCACCTTACTGTCACAGTACCATGGCACAGCAGTACACAATCAGCAGCACACTGACCATGACATGCCCCAGTATCAGCAGCATATTGCAGCACCTTACTGTCACAGTACCATGGCACAGCAGTACACATTCAGCAGTACACCGACCATGACATGCCCCAGTATCGGCAGCATATTGCAGCACCTTACTGTCACAGTACCATGGCACAGCAGTACACATTCAGCAGTACACCGACCATGACAAGCCCCGGTATCGGCAGCATATTGCAGCACTACACTGTCACAGTACCATAGCACAGCAGTACACAATCAGCAGTACACCTACCATGACATGCCCCGGTATCGGCAGCATATTGCAGCACCTTACTGTCACAGTACCATAGCACAGCAGTACACAATCAGCAGTACATCGACCATGACATGCCCCGGTATCGGCAGCATATTGCAGCACCTTACTGTCACAGTACCATAGCACAGCAGTACACAATCAGCAGTACACCGACCATGACATGCCCCGGTATCAGCAGCATATTGCAGCACCTTACTGTCACAGTACCATGGCACAGCAGTACACAATCAGCAGTTCACTGACCATGACATGCCCTGGTACTGGCAACATATTGCAGCACTGCACTGTCACAGTAACATAGCACAGCAGTACACAATCAGCAGCACACCGACCATGACATGCCCCCGTATCAGCAGCATATTGCAGCACCTTACTGTCACAGTACCATGGCACAGCAATACACAATCAGCAGCACACTGACCATGACATGCCCCGGTATCGGCAGCATATTGCAGCACCTTACTGTCACAGTACCATGGCACAGCAATACACAATCAGCAGTGCACCGACCATGACATGCCCCGGTATCGACAGCTATTTGCAGCACTGCACTGTCACAGTACCATGGTACAGCAGTACACAATCAGCAGCACACCGACCATGACATGCTCCGGTATCGGCAGCATATTGCAGCACCTTACTGTCACAGTACCATGGCACAGCAGTACACAATCAGCAGTTCACTGACCATGACATGCCCCGGTACTGGCAACATATTGCAGCACTGCACTGTCACAGTACCATAGCACAGCAGTACACAATCAGCAGCACACCGACCATGACATGCCCCGGTATCAGCAGCATAATGCAGCACTACACTGTCACAGTACCATGGCACAGCAGTACACAATCAGCAGTACACTGACCATGACATGCCCCGGTATCGGCAGCATATTGCAGCACCTTACTGTCACAGTACCATGGCACAGCAATACACAATCAGCAGTGCACCGACCATGACATGCCCAGGTATCGGCAGCATATTGCAACACCTTACTGTCACAGTACCATGGCACAGCAGTACACAATCAGCAGCACACTGACCATGACATGCCCCGGTATCGGCAGCATATTGCAGCACTGCACTGTCACAGTACCATGGCACAGCAATACACAATCAGCAGTGCACCGACCATGACATGCCCCGGTATCAACAGCTATTGGCAGCACTGCACTGTCACAGTACCATGGTACAGCAGTACTCAATCAGCAGCACACCGACCATGACATGCTCCGGTATCAGCAGCATATTGCTGCA
Source organism: Neoceratodus forsteri (assembly GCA_016271365.2). NCBI lineage: Eukaryota > Metazoa > Chordata > Ceratodontiformes > Ceratodontidae > Neoceratodus > Neoceratodus forsteri. The sequence continues at coordinate 760,674,776 of CM028138.1, read as the reverse complement.
CCTTACTGTCACAGTACCATGGCACAGCAGTACACAATCAGCAGTTCACTGACCATGACATGCCCCGGTACTGGAAACATATTGCAGCACTGCACTGTCACAGTACCATAGCACAGCAGTACACAATCAGCAGCACACCGACCATGACATGCCCCGGTATCAGCAGCATATTGCAGCACCTCACTGTCACAGTACCATGGCACAGCAGTACACAATCAGCAGCACACTGACCATGACATGCCCCGGTATCGGCAGCATATTGCAGCACCTTACTGTCACAGTACCATGGCACAGCAGTACACAATCAGCAGTACACCAACCATGACATGCCCCGTATCGGCAGCATATTGCAGCACTGCACTGTCACAGTACCATGGCACAGCAATACACAATCAGCAGTACACCGACCATGACATGCCCCGGTATCAGCAGCATATTGCAGCACTGCACTGTCACAGTACCATGGCACAGCAGTACACAATCGGCAGCACACTGACCATGACATGCCCCGGAATCGGCAGCATATCGCGGCACCTTACTGTCACAGTACCATGGCACAGCAGTACACATTCAGCAGTACACTGACCATGACGTGCCCTGGTATCGGCAGCATATTGCAGAACTTACTGTCACAGTACCATGGCATAGCAGTACACAATCAGCAGTACACCGACCATGACATGCCCCAGTATCGGCAGCATATTGCAGCACCTTACTGTCACAGTACCATGGCTCAGCAATACACAATCAGCAGTACACCGACCATGACATGCCCCGGTATTGGCAGCATATTGCAGCACCTTACTGTCACAGTACCATGGCACAGCAGTACACAATCAGCAGTACACCGACCATGACATGCCCCGGTATCGACAGCATATTGCAGCACTGCACTGTCACAGTACCATGGCACAGCAATACACAATCAGCAGTACACCGACCATGACATGCCCTGGTATTAGCAGCATATTGCAGCACTGCACTGTCACAGTACCATGGCACAGCAGTACACAATCAGTAGCACACCAACCATGACATGCCCCGGTATCGGCAGCATATTGCAGCATCTTACTGTCACAGTACCATGGCACAGCAGTACACAATCAGCAGTACACCAACCATGACATGCCCTGGTATTGGCAGCATATTGCAGCACTGCACTGTCACAGTACCATGGCACAGCAGTACACAATCAGCAGTACACCGACCATGACATGCCCCAGTATCGGCAGCATATTGCAGCACCTTACTGTCACAGTACCATGGCACAGCAGTACACAATCAGCAGTACACCGACCATGACATGCCCGGTATCGGCAGCATATTGCAGCACCTCGCTGTCACAGTATCATGGCACAGCAGTACACAATCAGCAGTACACCGACCATGACATGCCCCGGTATCAGCAGCATATTGCAGCACCTTACTGTCCCAGTACCATGGCACAGCAGTACACAATCAGCAGTACACTGACCATGACATACGCCGGTATTGGCAGCATACTGCAGCACCTCGCTGTCACAGTACCATGGCACAGCAGTACACAATCAGCAGTACACCGACCATGACATGCCCCGGTATCGGCAGCATATTGCAGCACCTTACTGTCACAGTACCATGGCACAGCAGTACACAATCAGCAGTACACCGACCATGACATGCTCCGGTATCGGCAGCATATTGCAGCACCACTGTCACAGTACCATGGCACAGCAGTACACAATCAGCAGCACACCGACCATGACATGCCCCGGTATCAGCAGCATATTGCAGCACTGCACTGTCACAGTACCATGGCACAGCAGTACACAATCAGCAGCACACTGACCATGACATGCCCAGGTATCGGCAGCATATTGCAGCACCTTACTGTCACAGTACCATGGCACAGCAGTACACAATCAGCAGCACACCGACCATGACATGCCCAGTATCGGCAGCATATTGCAGCACCTTACTGTCACAGTACATGGCACAGCAGTACACAATCAGCAGTACACCGACCATGACATGCCCCGGTATCGGCAGCATATTGCAGCACCTTACTGTCACAGTACCATGGCACAGCAGTACACAATCAGCAGTACACTGACCATGACATGCCCCGGTATCGGCAGCATATTGCAGCACTGTACTGTCACAGTACCATGGCACAGCAGTACACAATCAGCAGTACACCGACCATGACACGCCCAGGTATCGGCAGCATATTGCAGCACCTGCACTGTCACAGTACCATGGCACAGCAGTACACAATCAGCAGCACACCGACCATGACATGCCCCGGTATCGGCAGCATATTGCAGCACCTCACTGTCACAGTACCATGGCACAGCAGTACACAATCAGCAGAACACTGACCATGACATGCCCGTTATCGGCAGCATATTGCAGCACCTTACTGTCACAGTACCATGGCACAGCAGTACACAATCAGCAGTACACTGACCGTGACATGCCCCGGTATTGGCAGCATATTGCAGCACTTCACTGTCACAGTACCATGGCACAGCAGTACACAATCAGCAGCACACTGACCATGACATGCCCCGGTATCGGCAGCATATTGCAGCACCTTACTGTCACAGTACCATGGCACAGCAGTACACAATCAGCAGTACACCAACCATGACATGCCCCGGTATCGGCAGCATATTGCAACACCATACTGTCACAGTACCATGGCACAGCAGTACACAATCAGCAGCACACCGACCATGACATGCCCCGGTATCGGCAGCATATTGCAGCACCATACTGTCACAGTACCATGGCACAGCAGTTGTCAGCAGGTACTGGCAATACCACATTCAGAGTAACAGCTCATAGCAGCAGAAGACTCCAGTGGAATAGCAAGAGCTTTCAGAGGGCTGTAGAGGAACCATCCAAGACAGGCACAGGGAAACAGTGACTATGGCAAGAGTGGGAAAACACCGAGCACAGCATTCCAGGTCAGCTTGTAAATTAGGTTATTGCAGCAATAGTAGTGCCAGTTGTAGCCATACTGATCAGCATAGGTGCACAACAGTGACCCACCACAGTGGGCCATTCAAGTCTATCCCCAGGGACAGGGTGGCATGATTATGCCCTCCAGTTTCATGTGTATCTGTGTTGAGGCAGGTGTGTGGTGAACCTGGCAACTGCACATGGGGCAGTATGAACGGTGAGTTGCCAGTAGGGTCCCGCATGTGTCAGGTAGTTTAAAAAAAAAACTCCAGTTGGGTTGAGTGTGAGGTATTCTCCTCTTAGCACTGTAACAATTCAAGTTCAAAGTTCACATTTACTGGAAAGCAAATTAAGAGCTAGCTCTTATTTGCAGTTGCAGCCAGTAAAAAAGAAACAGACACTGAAATTCAAAAAACCAGTACAGTAAAAATTGATGTGCAGCATAGATAAACTGAATACAGAGTACCACAGACAATACAATACAGTAACAGTAACCAATCTGGAATAAAAGTACAGTCAATGATGTTCATTATGAAAGCAAGCACACAGCGAGACACAGCACATCCTGGAAAACAGTTGCTTCTGTGCAAGCAGTGTGCTTTCTGTCTGTCTGTGCCTAATTTTTCAAAGTCAAATAGAAGACAGTGAGAAGCAGCAAGAGACTTGAGAGAACAGCAGCAATATCACTGCAATGCCTCTTCAACATATAACTTTCCCGGCAGTTAGTCATGAGTCTGTCTCTCCTTTTCTCAAGAGTCATGGAGGAGCTGAAGTGGCACTGAGCTGCCAGTGTAAGAAATGCTGTTACACACAGAAAATGTCAGAAATTATCTGTGTAGTAGATCTCTGACATTTGCATGTGCATAACAGTACTTACAGGTGGTTTGTTTGTTGGGGAGTATTTCTCCAGGTCAGGCTGCACTCATTTTCCCTTTATAAACAGGAATGAAACAACTTTATATTGTCTTGTCCATCTTGTACATCACCCATGTTATAAATGCCATAACCAACTCCCTGATTTCATTTAATGCATGCCTGGGGTGCTGTAAGGACACTTGGCCTGCAGCCTCATGCCTCACAACACACCCCAGGCAATGCCTATAAACCCAGACCCTGTTGTGGGTTATTGTTAACTTTGGGTTTTGATATAGCCCCTCTTCCCATAACCTATGGAGGGTGTAGCAGCATTAGAGTACAGCTCTACAACCTAAATATTCTGCATCCATTTCATTGATAGTTTTAATTTTACTAATCATAGTTTTGTGTTCTTAAAATCCCAGATCCTAATGTTTTTCCTGAAGATTTTATAGAATACAATTATGATGATGCTGAGTCAGTGCCTGTCGTCAGAGAAGACTCTAAAGGCTTTACAGATTCACCAAATCCTGAGGGAGATCTTACTGTCATCAAAGAAGACAACAGCAATGCTGTTTAAACAGGTAATATGAATGTTATTTAGTGCACACTTCCCTGTACAGTACTGCACTGCACTGTATGTCATTCCTTTCATGTTTAATGGGCCTTTCTGATCTGTGATGAAAGTTGTCCACAGTACAACTTACTGTAAATAGTATTGCCTCATTGACATAGATTTGGGGGTGGAAGGAAAATAAATCAGGAAATCAAAGTTCAGTTCTTTTTCAATTCACAAAATCAGGAATTTGAACTTTAGACAATGTCACATGGGGAATGTCCTCTTGGCATGCAAGAGCAACATTTAACGTTCTGTACACAAGCAGAAACAGAGTCAACACTCTAAAGTCCTGATTCCACAAAGAGAACAGTGCTTAAAGTTGCTCAGAAAACAAGAGCAATGCGGAAATGTGTTTATCACATAACGTCTTGTTCAGGACAGATACATATGAAAAACAATGATTTGGGAATGTCATTTCTGAAAACAGGAAATTTGCAGGAGATGAATTTACTTTAATGTGGTGCAAAATTAATTTTCTGCTAGAAGAATTACAACAAAGTTAAAATTGCACTTCCATGAAGTTTCACAAAGCATCTAGCAACTTCTGTAAAATTCTGACTACATGTATTGCAAATGGATTTATGAAATTGCAGATCTGAATTCTGTGAAATGGACTGGTCTGTTTCTACAAGAACAATGTATTAAGTAACTGTGAATGGATTTTGGAAATAAAGTAGATGCTGGTGCAACTGGGAGTAGATATTGGTCCCCCTTAATGCCCCACTCGCGTATTACCCCACATACTCTGACATCCAGTGATACACTCCCTGGGTCACCCTCACAACATCTCTGTCAACAACAGCCTGGAAAGCTGACTTCAAATGGTACCACCATCCCAGGTGTCATCCCTTCCCAGTCAAACATCACAAGGCATCCAGTGGTCCCCCTTCCCTTTCCCACCCTCACCCCAACACAACTATGTGTTACCTGTCATCCTGTGACACTTCTCCCTGCTCTGCCCTGACCCACAGACAATCAAATGCTCCCTGATATAGTCCTTCCCCATCAAGCACAGCCTGGCACACACTTGTCCTCCTCCTCGCCCCTGTCTCACCATGTCCCAGTCAATGGCAACTCTGACATCAAATGGTCCCCCTTTCCAGCCTCTAAATCAAACCACAGTCAAGCATTCCTGGCATTCAATGATTCCATCCTCCCTGCTCCACCCTTACTCTATTCCAGTGAAGCACACCATGGAATGGGACTGTCATGTTCCCTGCCCCATCCACTTGTCAAACATGACTCTTCTAATGACTTGTGTAAAAAATGTTCTGCACCATGTACATATGTGCCAACTGGACCCCACTGCAAATGAGTCTTGGCTCAATGGGGTTATTCATGAGATGAACATTTTATGAATAAAATTTACTACTTTTACTCCTACTAATCTAATCATGTGTCAAGTGCAACCCTAACAAAAAATGCATCCTCCACCTGCCCTCAATCCTTCCTAGTCAGCTACTACCTTAGAACACTTTAATTTCCTTAACACTGAATTAATTTGATGTTAATGTCAATAGCAAAATGCATTTTCTCACATACAGTACAATTATCCCCCCCAATCTATCCTGTTCTTCTCTTGCCCTTACCCACCATGGTGCAGTAACAGTAAGCCCTCACACACTACAGAAAGCAGACTCAAACCAAGCATTGGATTTCACCAGTCACAATGGACAGAACCTAGCACAGAGCAAAGTAAGGAAATTAAAATCAGATCCTTACATACAACACCACAAGACATTAACAAGATGCTTTCCTGAACACTTAAGTAAAGTGCAGCAAGCTGTTTCTCCTTTAAAATTACATTTTTATGTTGCTTACACATGTGCAAGAAACATAGTGCCATCATCCGAGTTTTCAGAGGTGTGGCACCCTGTCTTCCAATTCAGTCAGTGTGTTAGCAGGCACCGCCGCAGTTCTCCAATGACTGCTGCAGCTGTCTGTAACAGCAGTCAAAAATGCAGTGGCATACATTTGAAAGGGAGAGCTCTGCTTCAGTGAGCAGAGCTCCCCCCACACACGCAAGCATGCATATTGTGTGCTGATGCACTCCCTCCCCCCCACGCACTCACTGTATGGCCGACCGGGGTGCCCAATCCCGTCGGCTCCACCCCCCCACAAAAGCTGTTCAGGTGCCACGCTGGGAGCCCAACCCTACATGGCAATGGGGGTGCCCAATCCCCGTCAGTTCCAGCCCCCCAAAAAGCCTTTCCAGCTGCAACGCTGGGAGCCCACCCCAGTGTGGCAAACGTCCCGCATCGTCTTCATTAAAAAAAAAAAACCCTGTAAATAAAAAAACGGTCCCTCGCAGTCTCCCTGCCCCCACCAGCATCCACCCACTGTGCACCCTGCCTTTCCACACCCCTCCTCACTCCCCATACTTACCTTTGGAGCTCAGCGCCGATCATCGGTGGACTGGAACACGCCTGGCACTCTTTCAAAGCCGACCTGCAACTGAGGAAATGCGGTAAGCTGTATAATGGAATAAATAGGGTTTTCAGCTTTGTTGCATATCTCAGGCATTTATGGGAATTTGGGCCCATATTTTCAACATGGGTTTTGGGACCCCTCCTCATGAATTCTTCCACTGTCATGGCATTAGTGGGCCCGAAGGAATGATTTAGCAGTCACTGTTAGAAATCACCATTGGGACCAACTAACAAAATGACACTGCAGTGTTCATAAGGTGGGCTCAAAAGCCTATGTTAAAAATTTGGTGAAAAATTCCTAAAATGACTGTTTTTACGGTTGCTGCAGTTCCTACAGCTACGTCGTAAGTTAGCCAATTTTCAATATTTTCACTCCAGATTTTCAACATTGCCATTTTACCACACCTCCTTATGAGCAGTACAGCTGACATTTTTCACATCCTGCCCAAAACGTGTTTCCACCCTTGTAGCGCACAATGGCGCAGTCGGTGTGTGAAATCAATGTATGGGAAACATTAGGAAAATCACAGTGACACTGTTCATGAGCAGAGGTCTTAAAATGGCTATGTTGAAAATTTGGTGAAAAAATTCCTAAAAATGACTGTTTTATGAGCGTGTGTTGTGCAGTTCCTGTACACACTCGTAAGTTCGCAAATTTTCAATATTTGCACCCCAATGACTTCAAATACCTAAACAGCACATACAAGCAAGCAACATTCGGCATTGACAAATGCTTGCTTTGTATTGTTCCTACTTTATCACTCTGCAAAATAAAACACAAAATCAGGAAAATGCAGAAAATGATGGCATGATTCTGTATGGAGACCTCGGTCTGACAGGGTTAGTTATATTACAGGGGCTGCTCAGTACCACTTACCCTTGCCAGTCACCATAAAATTAAATAATTGATATGATTTGCCCTTTAAGAAAAAAATCAGTCACACAGCAAGCAGGTAGCAGCATTCTTGGATAAAGCACATCATAATGTGATACATTTGAAACCTGCTGTATCTCTGAAAATGTAGAAATGTCTATTAATGCCACATTTCCAATATTTGTTTTCAAATTACTTAAAGAGACCCATCATGGTAAATGGAACGGCCCCTGAACCTGGTATATAGGTGCCTTACCTCATGGGACTGCTTGTAGTATGTAGCTTGCTGAAAATAATCCATATAGTAAAAAGTCGCAACTCTCGTAAAATTAGAAAAACTGGGTCCCAAGACTTTCCAATGTCTGGTGCCACCCACAATCTGCCACATTATAACATGATGCTAGGGAGAGTGCGGGGATGTGCTCATTATAGTCTATGGTCGGCATCTTTCTGATTTTATTTTTGTAATGTAATGGCCATTTGGTGATAAAACGGCCTCGTTAGTTGACCAGTGCCCATGTTTTATCACCAAATGGGCATTATATTATTTAATAAAATGGAAAGTTGCCACCCATAGACTATAACAGGGTGAATCCCTGTGCTCTCCCTAGCATCATGCAGATGGTCTGCATCTGTCCAGGAGGGGAACCAGAATCCTGGGTGATAGGTTTAAATGCATAATTGGCAAGCATTTAAACCAGCCAAGTGGGGAGGCACTGAAAAGGAGCAGGGAAAACCCAGCCTCCCTCCACAAAACATAGTGGTTAGAGAGGTAAACACAAAGGTATAGAAGTTAATGGGGAGCAGGACAGGGGTAAATGCAGAAAAAGGCAGTAAGGACAGGGATGGGGCTAAAAGAGGTAAGGCCATCAACAAATGGAGGGTGATGAGTACCAATGCCAGTAGTCTGTGTAACATGCTCCCTGAACAAGTAGTCTTGACAGAAGAGGGACATCTGGATATCATGGCAATCACAGAAACATGGTACACTTAGAACCATGACTGAGATGTCAACATACCAGGGTACACAATGTACAGGAGGGACAGGGAGGGTAAAAGAAGAGGAGGAGTAGCTCTCTATGTAAGGGAAAGGATCAATGCAATGGAACTAAAGGATAAACAGGGAGTAGAGGAGGCACTGTGGGTTACCCTGGAAACAGGATATGGTACCACAATTCGCACAGGGGTGGTATACAGATCCCCATCTTAGGGGGAGGCAATGGACAAGGAAATGATAGAAGGAATCCTTAGAATGGCAGAAAAAGGAGAGTTATTGTTGATGGGGGACCTGAACAAGCCAGATGTTAGCTGGAGCACCCTGGCTGCAGTCACATCAAAAAACAGGTGTATTCTTGATGCCCTGCAGGAGGCATGTCTCAGACAGCTAGTGGTGGAACCCACTAGGGAGGGAGGGAGCAATCTTAGACCTGGTACTGTCAAATGGGAATGGAGAAAGGATCTCAGACTTAGAAGTGGGTAGCCATCTGGGAACAAGTGACCATAAAACAATGTGGTTCACAATAAACACAGCCATAGAGTCGCACCATACAAAAGCATAAGTGTTGGACTTTAGGAGGGCTGACATTGGGAAAATTGTAGAGTGCCTCAGAAAAGTGCTAGTAAACTGGCAAGAAGGAGGGGTGGTGGAACAATGAGGAAAAATCAAAACAGCCATCACAGAGGAAACAAGCCTTTGTGTGAAGCAAATCAGCAAAGCAAAATGAAGGAAAAAACTGCTATGGTTCTCAAAAGAGGTGGCGAGGAAGGTTAAGGAGAAAAAGGTAGCATTCAGGAAGTATAAGGAAACACAGAAGAGACAGGACAGAGAACTGTACCAGTTAAAGCAGAAGGAAGCGGGGAAGGCAGTCAGAATAGCAAAAGCCCAAACTGAGGAAAAGATATCCAACTCAGTTAAGAAGGGGGATAAAATCTTTTATAGGTACATTAGGGAGCGAAGAAAGATGAAGGAAGGGACAGTGAGGCTTACTAAAGGGAAGGGAGGGAGGGCAGAGGATGGCAGTGAAAAAGCAGGGATACTGAATGAATACTTCTGCTCAGTATTCACAAAAGAAGATGAGGGGGAGGTACCTAAATCAAAGAATAGAAGTACTCTGCATAGGGAGGTCAATACCAGTCCATTCACAGAAAAGAGGGTCCTGAAAGAACTCTTAAAACTGAAGGTGGACAAAGCAATGAGGCCTGATGGGATTCACCCAAGAATTCTAAAAGAACTAAGGGTAGAATTAGTGACACCACTGACCTCCCTTTTTAACAAATCATGGGAGGATGGTGTAGTACCGGAGGACTGGAGGAGGGCAGACATGATTCCCCTTCACAAAGTAGGAGCAAGACAGAGGCAGGAAACTACAGACCTGTTTGTTAGTTTGACCTCAGTGGTAGAGAAAATGATGGAATCACTTCTAAAGGAAAGAATTGTTGAGTTCCTAGAGGCCAGTGGGGCACAGGACCCAAGGCAGCATGGATTCACAGTGGGAAGGTCATGTCAGACGAATCTAATAGATTTCTTTGACTGGGTGACCAATGTGGTAGACCAGGGAGGTGCAGTGGACATGGCCTACCTAGACTTTAGCAAGGTATTTGACACAGTCCAGCACAAAAGATTAATAAACAAACTAGCCATCCTTGGAGTGGGTCCCAAGGTGGTAGCGTGGGTTAAAAATTGGCTGGACATCAGGATACAGAGTGTAATAGTAAACGGAGTTTACTCTGAAGAAAGGGGGGTTACTAGTTGGGTACCACAGGGTTCAGTCCTGGGACCAGTCCTCTTTAATGTCTTTATTAAGTGGCATTGCAGAGGGACTGGAAGGAAAAGTACGTCTCTTTGCAGATGACACAAAGATCTGCAACAGGGTTGATACAGAAGGTGGGGTGGAGAGGATGCAATGGGACTGGGCAAGGTTGGAGAAATGGTCAAATATATGGCAGCTTATATTCAACGCAAAGAAGTGCAAAGTAATGCACCTGGGAAACAAAAATCCAGGGGAAGAGTACACAATGCGGGGGTGAGATAATAACAACTACAGAAATGGAAAGGGACCTGGGGTAGTCATATCAGATGACCTTAAGGTGGGCAAGCAATGTGAGAAGGCAGTAAGAAGAGCTGGTGGGATACTGGGATGCATAGGGAGAGGCATCACCAGTAGAAAACAGGAAGTTGTTATCCCTTTGTACAGACAGTTGGTAAGACTCCATCTGGAGTTGTGCATCCAGTTCTGGAGACTCCATCTCTGCAAGGACATAGACAGGATGGAGGCTGTTCAGAGGAGGGCAACTAAAATGGTGCAGAGTCTGCACAAGAAGACATACAAAGAGAGATTAAAGAAGCTTAATATGTATACTCTCAAGGAGAGGAGAGAGAGGGGGGGACATGATAGAAACTTTCAAGTACATCAAGGGAATAAACAGAATCCAAGATGGTAGCATCTTTCAGAAAACGAGATGTGCAAGAACAAGGGGGCACAATTTAAAGATAGAGGGTTGGACGGCTCAAAGGTAATGTGAGGAAGTATTTTTCACAGAGGGTTGTGGATACATGGAACAGCCTTCCTGAGGAGGTAGTGTACTCAAAAACAGTGGAAAAATTCAAGAATGCATTGGACAGACATAATGCAATTCTTGTGGGGGGTAGGAGGAAGTAGGCTGTTGGTTAACAAGGATCTGCAGCCTATGCATTAGGTAGGGAAATGGGCAGACTAGGTGGGCCAAGTGGTCCTTATATGCCATCAAGTTCTATGTTTCTATGTCAAAATGTGGCAGAGTGCGGGTGTGGAGAGCGGGCAGCACCAGACATCAGGAAGTCTTTAGGACCCATTTTTTCTAATTTTATGAGCATTACAACTTTTTACTAAATGGATTATTTTCAGCAAGCTACATATTAAAAGCAGTCCCACAAGATAAGTGCATCTATATATCAGGTACACAGGCCGAGGCTGGTGGGTCTGATCAAGGAAACAGCTGTTGCTTTTTGGTATATTTTTAATGCTAAAACAAGTTTTTCATAACTGAGGACATGAACCTAAAAAGCATGTTGCAGTGCACAAAAGTGGTAGCAGGAAGGAGGCTGGAAATCATAGTCCAGTCAGCCTGACCTTGGTGGTGGGAAAGTTAATGGACTCACTGCTGCAGGAAAGGATTGTGGATTATCTTGAATCCATCGGGTCACAAGACCTGAGGTAGCAAGGTTTTATAGGGGGAGGTCATGTCAAATATTTCTGAAAGACTTGTTTGAATGGGTGACGAGGGATTTAGATCAGGTTGAAGCAGTGTATGTGGCATATCTACATTTCAGTAAGGCTTTTGACAACACCAGTAAGCATGGTGGTGTAATGGATAAGAAATTGATTTGCGGGTAGATGACAGAGAGTGGTGGTAAACAGTTCAACCTGATGAATGGAGTGTGACCAGTGGCATGCCGCAGAGATCAGTGATGGGACCGGTCCTCTTTAATGTCTCTATGAGTGACACTGCAGAGGAGCTAGAAGGGAAACACTTCCTATTTACAGATGGCACCAAAATCTAAAATAGGGTAGACACTCCAGTGTGTGTGTGTGTGTGTGGAAAGGATGAGCACAGACCTGTGAAAACGAGAAGAGGTGTCAAGGGTATGGCAGCTGGGTTTCAATGTGAACAAGTGCAAGATAATGCACTTAGGGTACAGAAACCCAGGAGTAGAGTGCAAAATGTGAGGAGTGGTATTGAAGACCACCATGCAGGAAACAGAACTGGGGTAATCATGTTGGATTACCTAAAGGTGGCCAGGTAGTGCAACAAGGCAGTAGGGAGGGTTAGTGGGATGCAGGGGTGAATAGGGTGGGGTATCACCAGCAGTAAGAGGGAGGTGGTGTTGCCTTTGTAAAGATTGCTGGAAAGACCCCACTTATAGTATTGTGTCCAGATCTGGAGACCAGGGGCAGGATTCACAAAGAAAGCTGAAATTCCCCCAGCTGCAGGAAAAAGGCTTGCTACAGTGCGGAAACGCAGTTGCACTGTATTCTCAAAGAAAACCAGCGCAACTGCAGATTTCCATAAAAAGTACTGCTGTTGTGGCAATTTAGCTGCTGCAGGACTTGTGCAAGTACTGTGAATCTGCAGCTGCAGAGGCTGTGAAGGCACAGCAATAGGGGCCACAGTAGCTGAAGCAGCAGACTGTAACAGTGCTGCTATTATATGAAGCTGACAGCACACACAAAGACCAGCAACCAGTCCCCAACTGGGACCACAGCAGCACCACATGGGTACCAGCGATACCTTAACACCACAGTGGCTGACTGTCCCTGCTGGTCATCCCTCCGTGGGGTGTTCCTGTGTCCTGCGGGGTAGCACTTGCTGCTGGCTGGTCAGGCTGTACTGCTTGTGGGGCTCTGTCATGAGCTGCACTGGGTCTAGTGGTTGTTGCCTTTTGCCATATCATGGCAATGTGTGCTTTCAGTGCTGTAACATCAGCCACTGCTATACTGTCTGAGATGCTATTACCTGTGGTACACCTCCACCTTAATTGATTCCAATTGCTGGGACACTACTGCAGTGTGCTGAGGGAGAGTTACACCTCATTCCACTGTGTGTGACATTCTTTCCTCAGCTGTGGAAAAGAAAATGGCTGTGAATAACCTTTCTGGGGATGTGCCTTACTTATCTCACATCTTTTTGTCCTGAAGGACTTCCGCAGCTGCACTTTTTTCCACAGTCCATAGTGTTTTTTCCCGCTGCTGCGGAGGGTTTTGTGAATAGCACTCGGAGCAAACTCCCCTTTTTTACCATAGCTGAGGACATTTTGGGGACTTATTGAAGGTTTTTGCACCTTCTAAAAGCTTTGAGAATCCTGCCCCAGATCTCTGGAAAGACACAGACAGAGCGGAGATAGTCCAGAGGAGGGCAACAAAAATGGTGCAGGGTCTTTATCAAAAACCCTAGAAGGAGACATTAAAGGAAATCAATATTTACCCCTTGGAACAGAGGAGGGAGAGGGAGGAAATGATAGAGACCTTTACATACCTCATTAGAGTAAATAAGGTACAGGAAGGAAGTATTTTTCAGAAGAAAAGGTGCTCAAGAATATAGGGACGTGCCATGAAGCTGGAGAGGAGTAGATTAAGTAGAGATGTGAGGATATACTTCTTCAGAGAAAATGATGGATTGCTGAAGTAGCCTTCCAGCAGAGCTGGTTGGGGTGGAAACAGAGGTGGGGTTCAAGACTGCATTGGATAACCACAAGGGAATTATAGTGGAAAGGAGGATAAGGAAGAAAGAGCTGTAGGTCAGGCATGATCTGCTGTAATAGAGGAGATAAGTATAAATGGGGTGATTGAACAGGCCAAGCACTCCTTATGTGCTGTAAAAATTTATGTTTCTATGTTTCTTAGTACACATAATTTAAATTACACATCCTCAATGCTTAACATATTATTTCTATTTTCCAGTTATAACAGGACGTGAAAACCTTCCTTCAGCTGAGAGCAGAACTGCAGCACATTTCATCTACTAATAATCTGACAAACTGTTGTGGACAACAGCTTTTTACAGAAACAATAGTTACTATTGTAATCTCATTTTCCTCTCTGGTCCATCCCCCATGCAATTCATTATCTGACGGATAGTTGCTGTAGCCCAGAAATTTGGACAGGAAGGTTACCTGACGATCCTTTGTCGAGGCCCGTGAAACTCTGGATATTTCTGAAACAGATCCACATGAAGGCTGACCAATGGTTGCATTTTGTTTCATTCAGAACAGCAAAGGGCACTGATGAAGTGACCATTTCAAACATTCACAACTTTTTTTATTGACATTAAAGACTGCTATTGAATAGATATGTTGTTTAGGAGGAAACAGTTTCTACCTTCCGAGTAGTACTGCAGCCGTACCAAGTTCAAATGTTGGATTAATGATTCATACTGTTGTTTAATACTGTTGTATTTTATACTTATGTCTCACATTGTGTTATTTGTGTATAATTAATTTTTTTATCATGTTTTCTATGAAATTTTAACATGTTCATCTCCCAGTGCCTCCGGGATGGACATCGTTTTAAATAAAATTTGCCTTGCCCAGCCTTGCCTTATTAGAAATAATAACTGCTGACAATTAATCTCGGTGCGTTGCATGCTTTATCTATTTTTTTAAATCTAATAATCCATTTAAGCTTCTGTAGAAAAAACTACTATGGTTAAATAACATTGTACTCGAAGACCACAAATATCATCATTTGTTAATGTCTCTGTACAAAAATCTACACATATTCTGTTAAATGGAGAAGTTGCACAACCTTCTGAATGTAACTGATTTTTGCAGACGAGAATGTTTGCGGCCATGTCTGACTTGACAAACTGCTTTATTTTCAAGCTGTGATGTAGTTTATAGGCCCAGCATGGACACTGCACACAGATGTTACAGTACATTTGTTAGTGGAGCCACCCAGATCCCTTTGTCAGGTTTTATAATCATTTGCAGTAGATACAGCAGGTTCACTGCTACCTACTATACCCGACACGATCAGAAATTCGTTCTTTGTGCTATGTCCTTGTGTAACCCTGCACTTACAAAATGGGAAACTGCTTATCAACTGTTCTGTTAAACAATGTTCTGTTATTGCTGGAAAAGCTGTTACTGTGTCTGTTTTCTTTAAGGTAGATGCAATATTTTAGCTCAGTTACTTTTCCAAGTAGATTACCCTTGTGTGTAACATGCTGTACTGTGCTGTACATTAGAAAGCAAAAGTTAAAATTCATCCAGATTCTGTCTCAGCAAGCAACATCATGACAACAATCAGGACAAGTCGTTTGTTTTCTGAAAGTTTAGGGGAATATTAATAAACATTTTCAATCAACTTTTTAAGAGTATGGGTATGTGAATGTGCGTGTGTGTGCAGGGGGTGTAATAGACTTTAACAAGAAACTTGCCTCCCTGTGAGGGCAGACATGTACAGAGTGCATCCCACGCACACATTGCACTGTCCATTATAAACCCTGTCTCTGCATCATCTGCTAAACACTGTCATTATGGGTCAGGCTACCATGTATCCCATGCACACACTGTACTGTCCATTATAAACCCTGTCTCAGCATCATCTGCTAAACACTGTGTGATTATGGGTCAGGCTACCATGTAGCCCATGCACCGATAATACTATCGATTATAAACCCTGTCTCAGTGTCATCTGCTAAACGCTGAGTGATTATGGGTCAGGCTACCATGTATCCAATGCACACATTGTACTGTCCATTATAAACCCTGTCTCAGCATCATCTGCTAAATGATGATGAACCTTCTACATTAATAGGTAGATTAATAGGTTATATTAATACTAGGTTATCATCAAGTTCCCAAAAATTCAACATACAAGGTTAGTGGCAGGCATGTTGTTTTGACCTTGTTCATCTTGCTCAGTCAGTGTCACACATCGTAAATGACACATTACATGGGATATACTATGGTTATCCAACCAGATTTCTCTGCCTCTTTCTGAGGTAATAAATTGAGAAAAATAGGTTGTTGAGCGCAGGCAGGTTATGTCAAATTATTATAACCTTATGCATCTTTCCCAGTGTCGCACATTGTGCTATTTATTTTTCTTTAGTTGAAAAACAAATTTGAGACACACTTAACAAAAGTGCTGACTCTGCATGACAGGGCCCTCCTACTCTCCCATATCACTGCAGTTGTTGAGGATAGCATGGCCTAGAAATCTGTTGTGACTGGGGTTGTGACCCCTAGTAGCATCGACTGAGGGGGCAATGGAGCTGGCACTGGCAGTGGGGCCAGGAGAGATGGCCTATAGGCTAAGGTCTGTGGGGCATCTCCTCTGCCTGGATCATCACTAGAGAGCAAGAAGATGACAGAGGGATGGCCCTGGGTGATGCCGGAGAAAACAAGGGCCATGAAGAAGAGGTTGTGACTAATGAAACAGCTGAAGTCGGCATCGAGGATAGAGTGAGCATTTGGAAGTGCTGCTTTCATGCCAGTCAATGTCAGACCAGCAGAGGCACCTAACTAATGGACCACAGAAAATAAGGAACAGAACAGCAGGAGCTGTGACATTGGAGGGGTGCCTGAGCCTGAGGAACCGACTCCCACCAAGGTAAGATTGGAGGGAGGTGCTGCCAATGGTAGCCCTGTGGGGAAGAGGGTGTGTAAGGTAGAGGGGACACTCCTGAAGAGGAGGACAGCCTGGTCTTGGCTGCTGCACAAGGTGGCAACCACAAGTGCGATAGGGAGGACCTGGACTTGGCACAGTTCTTATCCCAAAATTTGTACTTCCCGCTTGATTTATCCCAGGCCTTGGAGTTGTGAAAACTCAAGGATAGGGCCGGGGAAGTGCTGGAACCCCTGGCCTGAAGCTGCTTCTCCATACGGGCAACCTGCTGCTTAAGTAGGAAAGTTTCCAGGGTATTCTGGTGGTGCCACCTTGGTAGTCTGGTTGAAACCCTGGCAGATTGCACAGGTGTGGAGGTCCTAGTGGTCCTTCTCAGGAATCTTCTCAACACAGGCACACCTTCTGAAGTTTTTTTTTGGAGACAGAGTCCGCATAAACAAAAGAAGAAATCACTTCAAAACTAAATTGGAGCAACACTAAGGAGAGAAATAAGAGAATAAAATTGAACAATGGCAGTTGAGTGGAGCTGGTGCGGTGTCCGAGAGGTCTGACACACAAATATTGACAGCAGAAAAGAACTGAGGAGGGCGTAGGAGCCGTCCACTCTTTTAGGATTTGCAATGTCAACATGTGACTTTGGGTTGAGTAGATTGCTAGGTAGAAAAGTTTCCATGTGGCCATGATGCCTGGTGACTATAGTTCCATAGGTGTGGACTGCTGCAAGAGATACCCTTGAAGTAAGATAGTATTGTTATAGTGTAGCTGCAAGCATACAGCAAGAGAATTCAGTACTAAAGTGCCAGTAATATACAATATTGTTACAGTGCAGATACAAACATTCAGCAAGTGCAATCAGTACTAAAGTACCTGTAATATACAGTATTGTTATAGTGCACATATAAACATACAGCAAGGGCAGTCAGTACTAAAGTACCAGTAATATATAATATTGTTGTAGTGCAGATACAAACATTCTGCAAGTGCAATCAGTACTAAAGTAAATTATGAACTGGAGATCTAAATGGAGGAAGCTGATTGGCCGAGAGTTTTGAAGCCGTGATGATATCGGGCTACATCATCACGGCTTCAGAAAACCTCCGGCCACCAGCCTCCTCACTCCCAGCACAACATTCTCTATGTCCCCACAGGAGAAGCAAGTCAGACCTCCACTCAGATGGAATTAAAAAAAAAAAACACATCCTCACAACTGTCCCACCTTACATATCACCCAAAGCACATGCTCTGCAAAGAGAAAAAAATCTTCTTCCTTTGATCTCGGCAAGTGCTTCCTTTGAGAGCGCCAAGTACTGCTCGCCCTTGCTGCCATGCTGCCTCGCGCCAAACGGCAAAATCTACAACCCGCTCCTCAAGAATACCAGGCTTGACCCTTACTGTCTCACTTTCCTCAGAAGCACGGCATGACTCAAATACTGCAGGCAAAACGCAATAAATCCAACGGATCTTAGGACACATAAAAAAATTCTCTCACCTTGCGGAGCTGTGGTGTACGTTGATAGGCATTTTATTGGCCACCCGGCTATCTCCCTTTTCACATCGCGATTTCAGCATAAAAGAACAAAAACATCTTCACCTCCTCAGACAAGAAAAGCAAAAAAATATCAATATGGTCGAGTAAACTAAACTTGAGGGGGGAAGCAATACCACAACTATTAAGACTTTGTAACAAAATCCTCATGCAACTTCACCACCTACTGGCCAAAACATGACATACACAAACTTTTTCAGTGTCTACCTACACTCATATAAGAACATTATTAAAATATTTTAAAACTTTCTTTTTTTTACATTAAATGCATAAAATATCAATTGATCCAGTTCATAATAGCAATAAGGCACTCCAGGGTGTGGTATATCATGGGATATCGTCACTTCTCAGATGGTTGGACACACTCGGCCTGTGGCCTCGTGCCCAACAACCCGAGGTGTGACTATATCCCATGATATTCCACACCCTATTGTGCCTTATTGCTTAATTATACAATGTCAAGATAGAATCCTGGGCTCTGATTGGTCAATCTGAAACTGATCCCATGATGTTATTCCAGTATAACATCACTGGTCTAGTCCCAGCACACAGATGACCACATTCAACGTAAAATCAAATCACTCCTCATGGCGAAGGAATGCCTTCATCATGATCGGCTTCACACAGTGTCGCCTAACCAGCTTCATGGTTCCCACTCGACAGGGGGAATGGCTCCACATTCACTAAGTTATAAACATTTGTTGTAAGCCCCATCTTACTTATGTAACCCCTAGATGGCGCTATCCCAGGGGCTACTACCCCTGCCTGATTTGCCACTAACAGGTTGAGGGGCCTGGATCCAATGGCGGGTGCCTCCACCCAGAGGTCAGGGTTTGCAATAGTTAAACTTACTTGGTCACAGCCCTCTGGGACACTGCAACCCCCCTTTCTTCCCACTAGTGGCCCACACAATGTATCAGAATTACCTTCACCGTATACACTTACCCCCAGGACTAGTTCCAGCACTGGGACCTCCTGTGAAATAAGATACAGTGCAACAATCACAGTACAGTACTTTAACATAGACAAATACCTCAGGCAGTATAGCTTTGCTGAAACAAGCAGCTCTGATTTATTTAGGGGGATATAACAAGGACAGGGGGAAATCAGGTTAATTAGCTTATCACTTTACTATCTACCTATGGCTCTGTGCACAGGCCTATCCCTACCAGTTACTGTCCCTGGGTACCCAAGCCCTAGTGGCTAGTCCAAACCGTGGCAGCTGGTGGGCCCTTCACACAGAGAAAAGGAAAATTAAACAGTCAGCAGTACAGTAATTCCATTTGGATTTAATGTGGCAATTCAACAGGAGCGACCCGATTTAGTACTCACGACCTCCAAACAAGATAGGGTCCTTCAATGTCAGCAGGGCTACTCTTGAGCTCCAAGAGACTCCTCACACATTTATATGGTAAAAAGAAAGTACTATACCAGGCAGGCTGCTTCTCTATCCTGATCGAATTACTGCACAATACCGGGAGAACACACAGCAGATTCAGTTCCTGACAGACTGAGTGCAATTCAACAATTTCTCCAGTCTTCTACAGGGTGAGCCTGGTTTCTACTCTTCAGAGATCCTTTGATTCTTTTCACAGGATGGATTCAGTCCTAACAAGCAGTTACACAAGCTGCAGACCGGAACTCTGGGCCTTACACACGTTTTTTGACTGAAACTGTGCACTGAAGGAGCACAGGGTTTCTTTCCCCTTCACTGCCAGATCTAAAACTGAAAAACTCCAACAGACAAAACCGGGCACTTCCTTTGAGTTCCTCCCAGTTCTTGACTGGATTGGCTGTCACTCACAATAGACTGCTGCTGTTGGTCCAAAAGGCGCAAGTCTAAACTACATCTCCCAGAGTCACTGCCCATACAATCCTCTTGTGGCTGGCTCAGATTATGAGTCCAAGTTCTGATTCGTCCAAGGCACCATTTTAGAGCTAGCTTACCCCACACTGATTGGTCCAGTTCAGCAGTTCAAAACTAGAATGGGGAACTAGGCAGACACAGTTCTGACTACAAAGAAAGCAGGTTAGACAAACTGTATAATCATTATTACTCTACATGATTTCTGGCAAACAGTTACATCTTTCAGATAGGTTCCCTTTGCACTCCTAGTGACTGCAAAAATAGAGTGAATTGGCAGCAGCTCGAGTGGTACTCAAACAGAGAAGCACACAGTCCCCCCCATACAAACTAATTATGTCTGCAAGCAGACAGCTCTTAAGAAGACAGTACCAGAGGCTCTAAAAATACTCACTGATAAATGGCTTAAACGCCAAACACCATTCAGGCTTGGAGCATTCAAGCAAGCTCCTGGAAGTCTTTTGGGAACCCCCATTTGCAGGGGGGTTACACACTTCCTGGCCTGGGAAAGCTTGACGTCCGCGTCAAGCAAGTACCCCCATAAGTTTTAACTGCAACCATATACATTTGCATTAGGCTCACACATGTAATCGTCAGTCAGTATATCATTTTACCAAGAACACATTTCTGAAACATTGCAGTACATCACTCTTTACATAGTATTACACACACATTGTACCGTAACTCAAGTTATTACCTCTTGTACATGAAACCTGAAGAGAGGGGGCCCTTCCCTATCAGTTACCTTAGGGCTGGACGGGGCAAGGGCACCATACTTAGAGGGCAACACAAGTAACTTGGAGTTAGCACTGATGCTCAGTTTGGGCAATGAGCTCGGGGACACATACACTCCTTTATGGACAACATTGAGAGGCAAGTCCACAGGCCTCCCAAGTGAATCATAACTGAGGTGCACCACAGGCTTTACAGCTAGACCAGTCTTTCTAGGGGGAACTGTTACAGTCTCTGCACTCTGAGCCTCATTTTCAGCATTGTCCTCACTTGTCAGGGGAGTCTCCATGGGGTAGAGAGGCTAGAACTTGGGGCACTTTCAGCTCCAGGAGTTACAGTTTCTGAGTCCACAACATTTGGCTCACATGGAGAGCTTTCGGACACTGGCAGTGGACTGTCAGGGCACTCAAAATACTCTTCTTGTTCTGGTGTATCACCAGTCTGCCCCAATCTATCATTTTCTCCCTGAAAGCTCAAACAGTTCAACCATGCACAATGATTCCATTTCATCTGATCTGATGCTTTGCACTTCACTTTCTGGGAGCATTGGCTCCAGGGATGAAGCTGGGGGCTTAGACAGTCCAGAAGGCCCAGCTTTGTCTCCAGTATTGACTAGGGGATTGCCCCGAAACAATTGACTCAGTTCGTAAGAAGGATAGTATTCAAAGTCACTCTCACTTTCTTCTGATATGGACTGACAGTCATGCTCAACTGGGACTTGTGCAGGGGAACACTTTAACTCTGCTTCTGTAGGTGCAGACTTCCTTGATCTTTTCTTAGCAGCAGCTCTAGTCACTGGTCCAGAGGGGGCATCTTCTGGGGGCTCAGACTCAATCAGGATTTGTCCAATGGGCAGTAAATGATTTCTATGCATTGTTTTACATCTTTTGAATTGTTCTCAGGCCTTACTTAGTACACTGGCAGATCATCTAGTTTGCCCACTACAATGTGAGGGAGATGGTGCATCTGTCAGCAATCTTGTGCTTGCCATGCAGTCCCAGATTTCTTAGCAATACCATCTCCCTCCTGGAGTTCCTGTGCTTTCACCTTTTTATCATACCGTTCTTTGTTGGCCAGATTTCTTTTGGCAGCCATGGTTTGAGCCAGTTGGTACGCATGAGTTAACTGGGCCTTTAACTTTTGCACATACTGTAAATAGTTGTCAGCTTGAACCCCATCAGGAGAGACCCCAAAACACACATCTACTGGTAGTCGAGCTTCTCTTCCAAACATCAGGCGGTAGGGGGAGAACCCAGTGGCATCACTTTGGTGCAGTTATAAGCATGTACCAGGGTGCTAATTTGTTGGCTCCATCTAGTCTTGTCCTTTGGGTGCAGGGTGCCTAGCATATCTAGCAAAGTGCGGTTGAAACGTTCAGGATGTGGGTCCCCTGGGGTGGTAAGGAGTGGTTCTGGCTTCTCACTCCCCACAGAGAAAGCATCTCTTGATCAGACGACTCTCAAAGTCTCTCCCTTGATCAGAATGGATTCTTTGTGGAGCCCTATAGTGAACAAAAAGTTTTCTACAAGTACTTTGGCCAGTGGATGCTTTCTGGTCTTTGGTGGGGAAAGCTTGGGCATATGTCGTGAAATGGTCAGTGACCACCAGCACATTACTGATATTTCTTTGATCTGACTCCAAACTCAGAAAATCAATACAGACCAGCTCCATGGGTACTGGTGGTTATGTTAACAAGGGGCAGCCCTCTGGGGCAAAGCTTTCCTCTGTAAGCAGCGACTATAAGTTCGAATGTGTTGCTCCATATCAGCCCCTATCTTAGGCCAATAGAATCTGGATCTCACCAAATCAAGTGTTCTGTCTATACCAAGGTGCCCCATGTGGTTGTGCAAGGACCTCAATACTGAGTCTCGAAGGCAGTGGGCAGCACCAGTTGTTGTTTGTCTACTTGTCCCCTCTGTCTACTGTTTCTCTGTATAACAGTTTATTGATCAGTTTCAACTTAGGACCTTCTTTGTATAACAGTGCAGTTCTCAAATCAGTGGGCGAATTTGGACACATCTTTCCTGCATAGAGGCTTCTAAAGCTGATTTGATCATAGGATCGCGAGATTGAGCCCCTGAATACTGTCATTGTCCAGCTGAGGCAGTGCACCAATGTCTATTGCAGAAAAGTGGCAATAAGCAGCAGGTATGCAATTCTCAGAGGGTCCCAAGCAATCCACCATGCAGACCACTGCATCCGTGGACATTTGTTCCTCCCTGTCAAACTTCCGGCAGAGTGCCCGAATGTCAGGTTCTGCCAATCGGACCCAATCATTCTGGGGAACAGGCCTCCGGGAGAGAGCATCAGCATCTATGTGGTTCAGACCTGCTCGGTATTCGAGAGCATAGTCATATGTAGATAATGCAGAAAGCCACCTGTGGCCAGTGGCATCCAACTTAGCTGAGGTCTGCACATAGGTCAAAGGATTATTGTCAGTTTTTACTAGTATTTTAGCCCCATACAAGTACTCATGGAATTGGTCAACAATAGCCCACTTCAAAGCTAGGAACTCTAACTTATGTACAGGATAGTTCTTTTCGGATGGGGTCAGGCTTCTACTGGCAAAGACCACTGGTCTCAGGCCATTCTCATGCTCTTGGTACAACACAGCCCCCAACCCTTGCAAGCTAGCATCAGTGTGCAGGACGTAAGGTTTTCTTGGATCGGCATAGGCCAGCACTGGAGCATGGGTAAGTCGATATATGATCTCATGAAAAGCAGTCTCACAATCAGGAGTCCAGCGGCCCCAAATATTTCACTGGATGAAAATACACTCTTCAGTCTTGAGGACGTTGACTTTGGTATTTTTGTGGGTTGGGGATACCCTTGAGTAAGGTTAAGTAAATGGCGGATCACTCTTGAATAGTCCTTGATGAAACGCTGATAATAACCACAGAATCCCAGGAATCTTTGCAGTTCTTTTAGATTTTGGCTGTGGCCAGGTGGTCAAGGCCTCAACTTTACTTGGGTCGGTCTCTATTCCTCGGTGGATACTATGTGTCCCACATACTTTACTGATGTTTGAAAGAATTGACACTTATCAATGGACATGTTAAGGCCAAAGTCCTCCAGTCGGTCCAATACCTTAAATAATCTGCTCTCATGTTCCTCCAGTGAGCTGCCAAACACAATAACATCATCTAGGTATACTAGGCACTCTAGTAAGTTCATGTCCCCCACTGCACGCTCCATCAATCTTTGAAAAGTGGCTGGGGCACCTGAAATCCCTTGAGGCATCCTCATGAATTCATAGAAGCCAAGCGGACAGATAAAGGCTGTCTTCTCGAGGTCCTCTGGGGCCATCGGGATCTGGTAGTACCCACTGCGGAGATCCAACACAGAGAACCACTTGCTCCCGTTTAGGCAGTCCAAAGCATCCTGAATGTGGGGCATTGTGTACTGATCAGGGATAGTCCGCCGTTTAAGGTGCGATAATCACACACATCCTTACTGTTCCATTCTTTTTCCTCACTACCACAATGGGGAAGCATAAGGGCTTCTGGATTCTTGTATTACACCAGCAGCTAACATCTCTTGCAGATGCCGTCTCACATCATCTATGTCAGCAGGTGCCAGGCGTCGAGACCCTCTCACAAAATGGTCTTTCGTCATGCAGCCGGATATTGTGCTCAGCTCCTTGCACGCATCCTACATCCCATTCCTTTAAAGAAAATACCTGGTCTCTCTGGGCAAGCTTCTCACTGATCTTCACTTTCCATTCAGCTGGCAGCGGGAGTCAGCAATCAAACAAGTCAGGCGTTACTCTGTCATTCTTCCTTGAACTCTTGCTGCTGGGTAGCACTGCAGTGTCTGCACAATGCACATTAGCCAGGATGCAACCTCTATTTACTCGAATGTCTCTTTCAGACACATTATGAACTTGGACCATTATCCTTCTGGCATAAGCATGGGCTCTAGCGGCAAAATACTAGGCTTGACAGCAGTCCCTCTGGCAATTTTCCATCGCCTGGTGCATCCAACATTAATATTTTATTCTTAACATCCTTTCTGATACGGACCTCTTCCTGTAAGGTACACTGGGCATTTGGCGCCAGGATCAGAGACTCAGGATCCTTCTTCCATACAATTCCGACCGGTTCCTCTGGTTCTATTTTTTCAGCATCTCTCTGTGCCTCATAGGCCTTCTTAATTAAAGCTGGAACTCTTAACGCTCTACTAGTCTTTGACCCCTGTTTTTCATAACACAACTGTGCCAGCCTTCCGAACATATGAGCATTTGTTCCAATCAACAAAGGGACACCATCATACAGTCCAGTGGGGGGACACACTAAGGCTAGGGTCTCTACTTGTTCGGCCACTCCAGCCACGGAGGTGGGGAAAGACAGCCAAATTCGGATATACCTGGAATAGGGGTAGGCCTTCTCACTTAACCCCCATACATGCAGTCCTCTAATGGTTGTAAGGGTACGTCTGACAAATGCTTCTGATACCAATCTTGGAACATAATTGTCACTTGGGAGCCACTGTCTAATACAGCTCTTGTAGACACTCCATTCACCTTTACAGTGGTCTCCATGGAGGGATCCACTATTCTGGACCAGTCGGGAGAGGCGGTAGTGGGGGCCTGGGCAACTGACCTTGCCGCAAAAGGACATGAGTTAGCATTTTTGGTGCCCTCACTGGGATCATTTTGTGCACCTCTTAACCACTGATTTGTTCTCCAAGCTCTCCTTGTAGCCTATATGCAACTTTGTCAGTGTCTTTGGGACCGCATTCCCTTTCATGTGCCCATCTTTCCACAATTATAGCAAACATACTTTCTGGAGTTTGAGTTGGCCGAGGCGCCTCACTGGGAGCCAGGGCGGGGTATTACTAACTGGAAACCTTGGTGCCATCTCTGTCTCAGGCGTGATAAGCATTTGGAGACATCTCGTCAGTTTCTCCACTTCCATGGTCAAGGAATTGAGTTTGGAGCTGTTATCAGCAGGAGATACATGAGTGGGTACCCCCACCCCATAGCAGATGCAGTCGGATATAGGTCAGGGCCTCAGATTGCAGCGTGGCCTTCATAAAGGGACTGTTTTTGAATTCCGGATCTCTCTCAACAGTTCGCCCCATTGTGTCATATCTTTTTCCTTGTCAGAGCACTCATTGACTGCCAACCTCTGCCCCTGAACTTCACTTGATGGGCCACCCTCAGTCACTGGTCGAGCTACAGCTATTGGTGCAGGTCCTCCGAGGTCGCTTTCTTTTCTCAACTCTTCGAATTTCTCTCATTAACTCATCATAGGAGGGTGGGGATTCCAGTTGAGTTGCCAGGCGAACTGAAGCAACAGCAGTTCTGAGAAAGGGCAGACTTAAGGATCCTGTCCAGCCTGGTTCGGTCCAGTTCAATCGCTGGCAAACTACCCTTTCTGAGGCATTCTTGCAACAATTTTTCCAGCCGAGATACATACACAGACAACAACTCCCCTTGGTACTGTTGTGCATTTCTTACTCTCACCATAGATCCTCATCAGAATCTGGGCTCCCATACACATTCTCCAAGGCCTAAAGATAGGCCTGTGCAGTCACTTCAGGGTTACTGGCCCGTTTAGCACGGATGGTAGCCAGGGCAGGACCTCGGAGGCTCTCACTAACCCTCTTTCACTTTTCGGCTTCCGAGCATTGCCATTCTAGCACTTGGGGGGCAACATAGTCTATCCAGGTCTCCCAGTCATCCTCCCCTTGGGGGGTGGGGAGGGTGCCAGAGAAGATCCTCAACCTTCGGTAAGAGTCGTGACTAATGGCAGGTGCAGAAATAGGAGTCTGCATTGGTTCAGCCACCATTACGGGTACTGGAGCGGGAGAGGGTGTTGGGGGAGGAACACCCCCAGGTGGCAAGAATAGTTTCTTCAAGTCCTCCACAGTTTTCCCTTCCCCCAGCAACCATTTAGCAAATTTCTCCTCAAAAGTTTCAGACAGTGGTGGGGGCTCATTCCCCACCGGGTCTTTACTGTACTTAGTTATCACTCTCCAGGCAGTGAGGGTTCCATCTGGGGTAATGGTCTGTGGCACTTTGGAGCTATCTATGGGATCCTTAAACTCTACTAGGGCCAGGAAAGTGTGGGTGAGCAGATTAGCATGCCGACCCACCACCACAGGGTTTTGTAAACCTTCCACTTGGAAAGTATTCCCTGTACAGTGTCCGTATTGATACCCAGGGGGATATCCAGGATAAGCATAGCATTTTGGGGGTCAATCTCCTCCCCAGTACACCACTCCACCAGCCGGCACAGCCACTTCTGTCGGGTACCCATTTTTTCTTAACAGTGGTTCATAAATATGGCCACTAGAGGACACACAATTCCAGCGGTGAGCCTCCAAGATGTAACCCCTAGATGGCGCTATCCCAGGGGCTACTGCCCCTGCCTGATTTGCCACTAACAGGTTGAGGGGCCTGGATCCAATGGCGGGTGCCTCCACCCAGAGGACAGGGTTTGCAATAGTTAAACTTACTTGGTCACAGCCCTCTGGGACACTGCAACCCCCCTTTCTTCCCACTAGTGGCCCACACAATGTATCAGAATTACCTTCACCATATACACTTACCCCCAGGACTAGTTCTGGCACTGGGACCTCCTGTGAAATAAGATACAGTGCAACAATCACAGTACAGTACTTTAACATAGACAAATACCTCAGGCAGTATAACTTTGCTGAAACAAGCAGCTCTGATTTATTTAGGGGGATATAACAAGGACAGGGGGAAATCAAGTTAATTAGCTTATCACTTTACTATCTACCTATGGCTCTGTGCACAGGCCTATCCCTACCAGTTACTGTCCCTGGGTACCCAAGCCCTAGTGGCTAGTCCAAACCGTGGCAGCTGGTAGGGGCCCTTTTACACAGAGAAAAGGAAAATTAAACAGTCAGCAGTACAGTAATTCCATTTGGATTTAATGTGGCAATTCAACAGGGAGCGACCCAATTAGTACTCACGACCTCCAAACAAGATAGGGTCCTTCAATGTCAGCAGGGCTACTCTTGAGCTCCAAGAGACTCTCACACATTTATATGGTAAAAAGAAAGTACTATACCAGGCAGGCTGCTTCTCTATCCTGATCGCAATTACTGCACAATACCGGGAGAACACACAGCAGATTCAGTTCCTGACAGACCGAGTGCAATTCAACAATTTCTCCAGTCTTCTACAGGGTGAGCCTGGTTTCTACTCTTCAGAGATCCTTTGATTCTTTTCACAGGACGGATTCAGTCCTAACAAGCAGTTACACAAGCTGCAGACCGGAACTCTGGGCCTTACACACGTTTTTTGACTGAAACTGTGCACTGAAGGAGCACAGGGTTTCTTTCCCCTTCAGTGCCAGATCTAAAACTGAAAAACTCCAACAGACAAAACCGGGCACTTCCTTTGAGTTCCTCCCAGTTCTTGACTGGATTGGCTGTCACTCACAATAGACTGCTGCTGTTGGTCCAAAAAGGCGCGAAGTCTAAACTACATCTCCCAGAGTCACTGCCCATACAATCCTCTTGTGGCTGGCTCAGATTATGAGTCCAAGTTCTGATTCGTCCAAGGCACCATTTTAGAGCTAGCTTACCCCACACTGATTGGTCCAGTTCAGCAGTTCAAAACTAGAATGGGAACTAGGCAGACACAGTTCTGACTGCAAAGAAAGCAGGTTAGACAAACTGTATTTTCATTATTACTCTACATGATTTCTGGCAAACAGTTACATCTTTCAGATAGGTTCCCTTTGCACTCCTAGTGACTGCAAAAATAGAGTGAATTGGCAGCAGCTCGAGTGGTACTCAAACAGAGAAGCACACAGTCCCCCATACAAACTAATTATGTCTGCAAGCAGACAGCTCTTAAAGAGACAGTACCAGAGGCTCTAAAAACACTCACTGATAAATGGCTTAAACGCCAAACACCATTCAGGCTTGGAGCATTCAAGCAAGCTCCTGGAAGTCTTCTGGGAACCCCCATTTGCAGGGGGGTTACACTTAAATACAACTCAAGCAGCAACTATAAAAGCACAACAAACAAGTGACTGTAAGTGGCTTCTCCTGGGTGACTTCTCTGTCCCACACTCTGTCACAGTGCATGCACAGATAACTGCCATGCTGTACGTTGTCTGACCACAAACCTCCAACTCCACTCATGACCCTCAACTTTTTCTGCACTCTGGTAATAGTATATACAAAAAACAGAAGTACAGACAGCTGCTTTTCTCCCACTCCAGTACAGCTTCACTGACTCCCGTACTTACCAAAATGACCCTTGCAGCACCTCCCCAGTCTGACTTCAGTGCATGCTGTCTTCACTCAGTTAATGGCTTCTTGGCCACAGGAAAGAAATGGCTACACTGTTGAAAGACAAACTGCACGAGAAAAAAAAATAAAGAAGCAGGAAGTGAACAGCTGATGGGGTGGGGGAGGGGGGTTAGCCAAAGATTCTAACTGAGGAGTCACATTTAAAAGTAAAGACCTCAGCAGACAGCATCATTTTCAAAGCACCACCACATAGTGGCAAAAAGAAAAACTTTGGACTTTTTTTCTATATGTGCACATGCACACACTGAAATCAAATAAAACAATAACATACAATTATTTTTTGTCCTTTCTATTTTTTTTTTTCAAATGAGCCATTGTATAATAGCAATAATGCACTCCAGGGTGTGTGCTGTGGTGGGATAATGTCACTTCTTGGGTTTGGATGCACTCAGCCTTTGGTCTTGTGCCCAAACACCTGAGATGTGATGTTATCTGAGCATGACACACACCCTATCATGCATTATTGCTTAAATAATTTACGTACTGTTGCAGTGCAGATATAAACATGCATAAGGGTAATCAATACTAAATTACCAATAATATACAGTATTATTATAGTACATATACAATCATACAGCATGTGCAAGCAATACTAAAGTGCCAATAATATACAGTATTGTTATAGTGTACGTACAAGCATACAGCAAGGTCAGTCAATACTTAAGTACCAATAATATACAGTATTTTCATAGTGCACAAACAAACATACAACAAGGGTGTTACAGTGCTCATACAAATATACAGCAAGGGTGTTACAGTGCACATACAAATATACAGCAAGAGCAATCACTACGAAAGTACCAATATTATACAGTATTGTCATAGTGCAGATACAAACATACAGCATATGCAGTCAGTACTTATGTACCAGTAATATACAGTATTGTCATAGTGCAGCTACAAACATACAGCATATGCAATCAGTACTTATGTACCAGTAATATACAGTATTGTCATAGTGCAGATACAAACATACAGCATATGCAGTCAACACTAAAGTGCCAATATTATAGTGCACTTGCATACGTACATACAGCAATGGTGATCATTAGCACAGTACCAGAAATATACAGTATTGTTATAGTGCACATACAAGTATATAGCAAGCACACGCAATACTAAACTTCCAATAATATACAGTATTATTGTAGTGCAGATACAAACATACAGCATGTGCAGTCAATACTAAAGTATCAATATTATACAGTATTGTTATAGTGCAGATATAAACATACAGCAAGTGCAATCAATACTAAAGTATCAATAATATACAGTATTGTTAAAGTGCACAAACATACAGCAAGTGCAGTCAGTACTAAAGTACCAGTAATATACAGTATTGTTATAGTGCAAATAGAAACATAGAGCAAGAGCAGTCAGTACGAAAGTACCAATAATATACAGTATTGTTATAGTGCAGATACAAACATACAGCAAGGGCAGACAGTTGCTAAAGTACCGATAATATACATTATTGTTATAGTACTGATACAAACATTCAGTAAGGTCAATCAATACTAAAGCACCAGTAATCAACAGTATTGTTATAGCTGCATATACGAACAATAAGGTGCAAGTACTACAGAACTTCAACTTCCTACCAACCTCACTGCTGCAATTTATAGCAACAAAGTATATAGCATGACCTCAGATTGTGCTATCTCTCCAAAGGCACACTATGTATATTTATAGTTGCCACATTAACAAATCCCTGCATGGGTTTGACCCTTCTCCCTAATCGGCAACCTTTAGGCCAAAAAACTGCCGTCATACCTTATGCTCCACTGCCCTCCCTGTCCTTACTGATCCACATGTCGCAGCCAGTATAGGCCAACAGGCCTTTCCAAATGCTACCCCTTTTAGAACTCCGTCTCCAGACAGCTATGTTCTGCCCCATTCCATTCCCTCTTTAAAGTTCATCTTAAATATTTGTTGTTTACCAGTTCAGTCTGAAAATATTTTACACGCTAAATGCTTATTGAAAACACAATTGTACATACCCCAGTAATGCAAAGCATCATGGGAAGCATACACAAATCCACATGAGAATTTGGATTGGCTCAACTTTAAGCAGAATTGCATGGTGCCGGAAGGCCTCACAGTGTAATCAGCAAAGGCTAAGAACAGCAGAGTGTCTGCAAGTGTCTGCTGTTCTTAGCCTTTGCTGTCTGCACTGTGAGGCCATCTGGCATCATGCAGTTCTGCTTAAAGTTGAGCCAGTCCAAATTCTTTCATGGCGATTTGTATATGTTTCCCATGATGCTTTGCATTATTGGGGTATGTGCAATTGTGTTTTCTTTAAAAATTGGCTGTATGGTCAATGTCCTTCGGGATAACCCATGCCTCAGAATATTTGCTCTGGGGTTCTTTTGAAATACTTATTGTACACTTCACATGCTTACTGTAAGTCTCCAAATGCTTCTGCATGCTAACCTTGCCCAGGTACACTACTCTGTACAGGGTGTATAATGAGTTTCCTGATTTGTTGCCTATTATTACCCACTGACATGTCTGCAGGCAGAGCCTTTGAAAGCAAAGGGGATTAGGTGTTACTGGAAGGGGAGTGGAAATGTTTGCAAAGCAATTATAGATCTAAGATGAATTTATAAGGGGTTGCAAACTACACAGTTCCCAATTAACTAATGTGCAGTGGGGGGTGCTGTTGAGCACCTTACTGAATATACGTGGTTCGGAGTAGCTCTGCAGTTAGGAGACCTTTTTTGCCTTACAATTGCTTGTGGAGTGAAAAACTATTTGAGATATTTGCAGCATTCAATAGAGCATACAAAGCAGAGCAGTTTGGTAACAAATAATAGGATGGGAAGGACTAATAAGGGATGTTCTGGAAGCTCAAAGTCACAGCCACCATCTACTCCGGCTTCTGCCTCTCCACCCAATCAAGCTGCACAGTAACAGCCATGGAAGGCCTTGTAGCTTTCGATGCAAGCCATCGATTCCAAAATAGAGGCAATCTTACCATGAATTGGGGAGTAAGATGTAAAGATTGAATATGCCACCAAGACAGCAGCTGTGGTGGAATCACAAGCAACCCGAGCACTTTTGACAACTTTCAATCTTATTCGGGAAAATACACAACTGCACTACAGGTTTGAAGCTCTCAAGAATGCCAACCAAGCTTTCAATGTGTGTCTAGTGGGTATACTGGAGGGAATTAAAGAAATAGACCCACTTAAATTTTTGAATAACTGGTTGCCTGAAGCCCTTCATCTGACTCTGGATCTAGCTGCACACTTTTGTAAAGTGTATAGGATTTCTCCCAGATTAGCAGTGGCCCAACAAAATAATCCATGGACTTTGTTGTTGATTACCATAGGGGTTGCTATTCAGGACATGCTACTGCAAGTGGCTCATTCAATGGATCACCTAAATTATCAGGGGCATATCATCGTTTATTCCCCAACCTCTCCTTCACTACAAGAGCTCATCAGAAGACATTTGATGGTGTCAGGGCCAGCTTTGAAGTTTGAGGTGACCCATTCTTTAACGCTGACCCATCTCTGAATATATTATGGGGGCCATATATATTAGTTCATTGATCTGGAGGAGGCTGGGAGAAGGATCCAGTAGATCCAGAGAGAGTTTGCTGCAGTTCACAGGGAGGAGCTTCTGAGCCCGGTACAGGGGAAGATGAGACCTGAAGTGGTGAGAGTTCCTGCAATGCTTCTTGTGGACTTAAATTGACTGTTTGGCACTAGCTGCCTTTACCATAGAACTGTCTAGCCATAATCTTTGAACTTTTCTTAAGGGATGATATTTCTATCAGTTATCTTTGCAGTTTAAAAAAAATACTGGTGTGTTTTACCCCCCATGTGTGCCAGTTAATGTTTTATGGTGTTATAAACTAATCTGTGGCTCAGTTTTTGCTGCAGATATAGCTACAATAATAATAATAATGACAGTAAAATACTCCTACTGTTAACACACTTACTGCATCTCTGCTGGACTACTATTCATGTTTGGGGACATTAAACATGCTTGGAAAGAGGTTACATCACCTGCATTGGCTGAATTTTAACTTGCTAAGGGATCTCATTATGACTGGCATAACCTCTATATTCTTGTAAGGTGTAGGCTATTTGGTATAAATATATATTTGGGCAGTTTGTATTAGGTTTTCCATTTTTCTGTTCGATTCGATGGATCCTATGTAAGATCTGATATCTGACATACGAATGTACTGTTTTTTGTATTTTTAAACTACATTAAACATAAAGTACAAAACAAAAAAATTTTGTGCAGTATTACTAAAATTCAGAAAAGCAAAAATAATATAATTTTCACCAAAGTTATTTTCAACCTTGGGAGTTAGTAGGGGTACAACTGGACTACCAGGGAGTACAAGTAGGGATTAGGAGAGGCAGGGCGTACCTTTGAACATCCAGGGACTACAGTCAGCTGATCAAATGAGGGAGAGTTGTGCCATAGGGTTACCATAGCATTCAAATAGGGATTGGATGATGGGCTACCAGTGGACTTCCAGGGAATGCAAACAAGGATTGGGTGAGGACTGGGGTACCACTGCAGTACTATGGACTAAAACTGGGTGATTGGCTGGGGGGGTGATACCACTGGACTACTACAGGCTACAGACTGGGACTGAGTGAGGGAGGAGGTACCACTGGACTACCAAGGAATACAAACAGGGTCAGGTGAGGGTGGAGTTAAAAGTGGAGTACTAGGGACTACATTCAGGGGCTAAGTGAGGTAGGGTGGTACCAATGGACTACCACTGGCTACAAATGTGGATTGGGTAGGGAGACGGTGTACCAGAGAACTACCAGGGAACACAAACAGGGATCAGGTAACAGAGTGAGGTGGTAGACTACAAGGGAATTAACATTTACCCTCACTATAACTGGCTGTGTGTTTGGGGGTGAGGAGGCAACAAGAGCTTCTAATGGCAACACATGTATATGAAATTACCTTTTATCTTCTTGCCTGTCTCATGTGGTCAATGGTATGTCGGCATTTGAATATGGCAGCCAGAGCAAAGGCATTAATCTGTTTGGGACTTGTTGTAGACCCCATTCCCTCTGGGTGTATGTGAACAGCAGTGGATTGTGGGGTACTGTGCCACTGCACTTTGCATGGTGCTACCACAGGCCTATATTCATACATGAAGCACACAGCAGACAGGGGCACTCTGTCTGTACAGATAGCAGTCCAGAACAGCAATGTGCTTATCGGTGCTCTTAGTTTTCCTTTACACATTGCTAATGACTGTGTTGGGATATGTGTCCCTGAATGCTTACTTTGTAATGTGCATTACGTCTCCTTGCAAAATTAGAATACCTCAGAGGAACGGGTAAATTCTTGGCCTTAGGTCCCCACAGGATTTTGTCACAGGTAGCTTTCCTCTCCATTACACCAATGTCAATTAAACTTACTGGCAAAAGTTTCCATCTGTCAGTAAGTACAGCACAATCTCATAATATTGAATGCTGAAGCTGCATCGAAGCAATGGATGAACAAACTGGGCTGATGGGATTTATTTTAACATTTCCTCTGTTCCTTTACAAAGCTGGTTGATGGCTTGTTGATGGTATAAATTATATTACTTCAGAATATTTAGAAATCTGCCACTATTAGGTTACTGATTTTTTTTTCAGAATGGAATAAGTTTCATCTTTTGGAAATAATTGATTCCTTTTCTTGTGTGCCAGATGCCCTGTGGTCCTCTGAAACTTTCTGAAGTTTGAGTGGAGTTCATGTCTGCTCTGTAGCAAACAGTAGAGACCATCATGTTATGTAGTTTTACTTTGGCCACAAAGTTCTGACCGAGTTGCAAAATTCACCTTCACTAAAAATATTGTGAATTGAACACCTCTCCGCTTTGCAGTGAGTTCTTGGTGAAGTGGCACTTTTTCAGGTGAAGTTGCAACTTGGCTGGTGAATTGCATGTCTGCTCTTGACAAATGGTCATTTTGTCGGCCCAGTGGCACTGAGGGTTGAGGCGCTGGACGCCTTACCTCGTGCCATGCCAGTGACCCAGGTTTGGGAGTGAGCTCAGGCTGCTGGGAGTTGGCAAAGGAAGGAGTAGATCGAGCGTCCTATGGACTGCTCTCCTTTCCCGGGGTGGGTCTGAGTACAGTGTCCAGTGTAAGTCTGACACCTAGTGGAGGCTTGTCAGCACGTCTGGCCTGGTAGAATGGGGTGGTAGGCGGTGCAGCCGGTGGGCGCACTGCAAGTGGACGCATGCATAGGGAGCTCTTGTTGGCATTGCATGCCCTGCCTCCAACAGAACATGGAAAAGGGGAGTGCCCAGCTGTTATGGCTTGTTGGCCATCCGCAATGTCCTGCGCCACTCCGAGGGACCACCGTGAGTGGATCCATTGTGTGGTGGAGGAGTTGATCAACCCCTACCATGGGGAGTAAGCCTTGGGGTAATCGGTGGTTACCCTCAGTAGGAGACGGCACAGGTCAGATGGCAGCCGGATCATGGGGGATGCAAGGACAATGAGACCGGCCTGGGATTCACATGAAAAAAAAGTAATGAAAAAAAAAAAAGGAAAATGGTCACTTTGCCTGCAGAAATACATTGAGAAGTCAGCACTACATGAATCTGAGAAACTTTGGAAATGAATTTGCAAAGCGAAGCTTGTCAGCTATGCACAGCTCAAAATGCAACAGAAAGTCACAGTCTGCAGCTAGTTTTATAAAAAAAAGTTGCAAACTGAATTTTCAGCAAATCGCTAAAGCCACAAATTAGGTGCCTGTAAAGGATTTGTTAGCCCATTTATGATAGGGTCGAGACAGACACAGACATGTCTGCTGCTGTAAACAGGGCTGGTGGATCCTGTCATTGCCTCTGGTTCTTTGAGATTGCGGTAGTGCTGATGTTCTGGTGATATAGCATTTCATCCCATTGAAAACAAGAGTTAGAATAATTGCATAACATAAAGAAAAGATGTGTTGTTTCATAACAAGGTGAATGACAAAACTGCCCGGTACTCTACTGATATGCTTTTACCATTTAGTCCATACAGTTGTCCCTCTAGCATACAATGTCTGATGCCCCAGTGAGATTACTTTGCACAGTGGACTGAAAGGCTTTTACTTTACTTCACTTTCCCCAGTTTCCTACTCAAATGATTTCATTAATCGTCTGGAGTATTACACATATAACCCCCGGACCCCTGCCTTTTAGCAAAATGACAGGTGGCATGCTGTTGAAGCAGACAGCAGTACATGGTGGGGACTGGGTTCGGGGAGGACTAGGTCACTCGGCACAGGGGGCCTAGGTTTGGCTACTCTGCACAGGGGCACCCAAGTAAATCCAAACACAGGAAGCAATAACTGTAATGTCCAGAACCAGGAATGGGATTCTACAGTGTGGCTTTTATCCACATCCAAACTGAACAAGCAAAGTATAGACGGTCCCCCACGGGGCTACATTCCTGGTAATGCAGATTAGAGACAACAGAACACTTCTTCACATTTCCAGCCCTCAGGCTCTGAACCCACCAGGAACACAGCTCGGACCTGCACGCAGCTTTGGGTACACAGCCTGACTTGTACACTACTTGGGTTTTCCCCACTGGCCCAGCTCCCCCGACGGCCACTTGATCCATGGTCCATTATGGGAATGAACCAGTTTTCCAATTGGTGGCTTCCCAAACCACCTTAGAGCCTTTGACTCCTAGAGGGAATTTTCCTTTCAATCCCACATCTGGGTACTTCCCTCATCACTGGCCAAGTGCATAAGGCAAAGTAGAAATCCACAGAGCAAATCCGTAGAGGTGGACCTGGTTACTAAAGATCGGAGGTCTCCCACCTCCAGCTACCACAATCCATACCCGGCCATTTCTCTGGAAACTAAACAACTCTTTTCTGAAAGCTTGGCAATGTAGATTACTGGGTAGATGTATGTCACGTCTCCTCTACGTGTCTAGACTTCCCCTATGTGCTGGACTTGAACATACTTTTACTTTTGGCTAAGCCTATTACTCTAGGCCTCCCACTACTTCAGTAGTCCAATCCCCACTATCACACAAGCCCCAGGGTGAAAACATGGGCTCTTTAGAAAGAGCAGAAACTCACCCTCTGGTTGCAGGTGCCCCACAGGCGAATCATGAAATTTTCTTGTTTCCCAAAAACTCTTGGACCAAATAGGCAGCTTCTCCACTAGCAGAAAACCAGGGGGTTGCCCCTGGAATATGCAGGACAACCTTTCCTGCCCCAACCCCTGAGGGATGGAGCACTGAGACCTGAATCAGCGGTCTCCACCACTTTAAAACTAGCTACTGTGTCTCTCTTTAGCTGGAAACACACACCTTTTTCATAAATGTAGCCCTATGTCAGAGCTGAGGCTCCACGAGCCTAGACAGAGCTGCTGTGCTCCTTTCTCAGCAAGCTCCAAACTTCAACTGACTTACAGACTACTGTTCAAACCTCCCACCATTCTACTCCAACTCCCTGCTGCAGATTCCATTGTGGCTCATGCAGCTGCAACAGTTCTATGGTGATGTCATCCCTCAGTCTCAGCTGAGACAGAGAACAGAGTGAGACAGTGTGAAATCCATTTTACTGGAGTTTCACAAGCTGCCTTCCCTGCCTACCACTAGGTCTTACTTGGATTCTAGTAACCCTGGGTAACAAGGGGGTTACACTCGCCCTTGACCAGGAAAATGACTGCCCGCAGTCATTGTTTACCCGGCTTTAGGCCATCCCACCCTATGTGCTACCTGCGGAGGGGGGTGATCAGGCCCCCTCCTACCATGTGCGAGCACAAGCAGGCAACACTAAGGGCTTAGAGGCCTTTAGCTGACATATCAGCCTCTACTCTACTCAGTTACTATGGATGCCTAGTGGCTCTATTAGAACTGTCCAGAGCATAGCCCTAATAGCTCAGCACTGCAGTCCCTATGGCTGTTCAGGACCACAGCCTGTCTATCCCCTCCCAGCCCTCTAGGGAAATCTGTCTGCCTCTAATTTAATACCCAAAACAGAAACAACCCAGGGACCTCCTCGACCTTGGGCAACCTGCAACCGCACACCAAGAAAATAATACCACATTATTACATCACTTTACTACCTCCTCCCTGCCCCCACAACCACACACCTGTGGAAGGAAAGGGTTAATACAGTAACAACAAGAATAACAACACCACAGTACTTTAAATCACTGCACACTAAAGTACTAATGAGAAACGCCAATGAGCCCCTCCTCCTCTTCTTGTCTTCTCTTCTATCTTCACCAGGAACACCTGCAAGAAAAAGAAAGACAACACACACTCCTAATCTGCATACACAGTCTACCTAAACCCCTACCTTCAAAACACTGAAGAATCCCAAAAAGATTTTTTTTAGAAAAGGTGAGAAAAACAGTATATACATTAGAAAACAACGACATTATTTATATACACACATTTGGGGATGGAGTGCCTAAAAGTCCCAACTAGTGACCACAATGCCCGAAGGCTAGTCCATTAAAGAGTCTCTCCTGGGCCGGAGCCCGGTGAAGCACAGTTCTAACAGGTCAAAGTCCCGAAGGGGAGAGTCTTTGAGGACAGTTCACACATTTTGGAGTCTGCTAGCGTAGGGTGTGTACTGCAATGTCATAAAGATAGAAAAGTTTGGACTTAGCAGCCCCTTGTAGTACGAAAAATTCTGAACCGACCTGCACCTCTGACGAAGACTCTACCTGGCAGCATTTCTTCTGATATAGCTGGGAGGACATCTTCCAGGAACCACAGGAGGGCACATCTGGGAACTGCTGGGCTGATGTCATCTCTAGAGATGGAACCTTAGAACAGGAACAAAAAGGAAAACAGCTGGTCTGACATCATCCGATTACCAGGCGGTGAAGCAGGATACAGCTGGGCTGGTGTCCTCTCTGGATCTGAAGTCATCTGGTGTGCCAGTCAGTGGATTCCGGAAAGGCCAGTACACTGTAGAACTGATGAATGTGGAGCACCTGAGTCCTGGATGTCCATACTGGCGGATCAATAAAGGCACTTCACAGGCTGGTGTGGCAGTACTGACTACCACTGCTCGGCTTTCCATCTAGTAGGCATGGGCACATTTGCTGGGAGGTCCTTGCATTGAGGCCAATAGTACCGGGGGTCAGGAGCTTGAATTATTACAACATCTGGGCACACATAATTCACACAATGGAAGGTTTCACGTCCCTCTCTGTCCACTATTTGCACTCTGTCCATAAACAGTGTCCTGCCTCTCTTCCATTGGGTATATTTCTCCTGAAACAGTCTGTTCTTTACATGCTTGTTCGCACCAGGATGCACACATTTCATTGCTTCAGAACAGATCCAGGATTTTCTACTGTTCTCAATCTCCTCCCAGACTTTCCAAGGAAAGGTAGGAAAGGTCATCCCATAGATCTCATTCGCCTTTCTACGAACCAGTCTCTCCTCTTTACTAGCTTTGGTCAACCTGAGACCGCTGGCTTGGCTTGGGGGTGGCCAGTCCTGGTTCTGCCAGCTATGCATCGTTAACAAAATTAAAAATGGATCCCTGACTTCTTCTGCTTGCATAGCCAGGGCAGTGGCATCACCACTCTCTTCCATGCATTCCTCAGAGGCAAGATCTTGAGGCTGTATACCTGTTCCTTTTTCACAAGGCCACATAGGTTCCCCCTCATCTTCCTCTTCACTGAGGATCTGAGCCCAGGAGTGAGCAGTCGTCCTCACTCCTGAGACTATCCACTCATCACTAGGTGTGGAGGTCAACACCTCCCATTCAAAGGCCTCCTGCATCTCATCTTCTCCTATGAGACTTGGGCTAGGCCCCCCCTCCAGGGGTCTACTGATGCTTTATCCAAACTTTCCTTCTGGGATCCAGCATCCAAAACTTCAACTTCTGGTTCTGTCTCTAACTCTGCACCCTCTAACTTTGTGCCACACTCCCCCGAGGGGCCTTCTTCCTCAGGCTCCACCTGGTGCTGTGTGCTACCAACTGCAGATTCCTGAACATTTGTCCATGTGGGAGCCAAACAAATTTGAGGCACTTTATACAAGCCATATTTTTCTAGGCATCCAGCACAGTGAGGTATCATGAAGACGTCCCTTCCAGCTCTCAAGCATATTTGACACACATGCACTGGAAAACCAGGAATCACCACATGAGGAGGCAGTTGTCCTCTATAGCACCACTTTTCAATGTCCCTCAGTCTATTTACTGCTGCTGTTACTGCAGCCCGGGCATGATCCGGGTAACAAGGTGGTCCTGAGGCCATAACTGCAGAAAAACAAACAAAAGCTCACTGTAACTGAAAGTCCCACTTTACTGAACACTTTCGTTACTTTTAAAATGGCTCCCCTGCTGCTGTGTTTACTTTACTACCCCACCCTGTAATGGTGGCGGCAGCACTCCGGTGCATCAACATTCAGAAATTGGGTCAAACTACTGCACACCCAATTTACATACACTACTGCTAACTTTTGCTCAAACTGCACAAACTTGCACTGTTCTTGTTCTAAACACTTTTAAATGATTTTCCACAAACTGTTTACATGCTGGAAACATTTCTTTGACTCACAGTCCCTTAAAGCTTCAGGTTTTTAAGCACAGGATTGCCTGTAAAACTAGTGCTGCACATTTGGCTACAACTCACAGTCTCTCTCTGGCTTTAAACTTTAAACTGATGCTGAACTCATTACTATGCACACAGTCAATGGCTTAACAGACTTGCACTTGCTGGCAGGACTTGACACAGTTGTTACTTCCAAAGCGACTACACTGCTGCACACACTTTTAAATGGCTTTTAGCAGAAAATCACTGTTTGAGCAATTTCACAGTTGGTACTTACTGTTATCAGTAGCAGTTTGCTTGGATGTGGAAAAATGGCCTGCAGCCAGTCTTGGAGGCCTCAGAACAGAAACGGGCGGGCAGTCCTGCCGATCATCTCCTCGACCACCACACTCTCAATTCAGATTATCGATAAGCGGGTTGAGCCCGATTTTAAACAAGCAAGTCTATTTTTAGAAGGTTTACAAGATTTTTAAAACTCTGCAATGCTCCTCCACAAGCCAGTACATGCACTCCACTCACACTCCCTCTTGAATGCTGGGGTAGTCACTGTAGAGCTGGTTGAGGAGCGGGACTGATCGCAGCCTTACCAATCACACGACGCCATGCAAATGAGCCTCTTCTTCCTCGCGAGTGCTCTTCTCCTCATGGTGATCGTCGAGCAGGCAAATTTAAACTGCAGAATGCAATTTTTTTTTTTCCAACTGACTTCACAGCAGGAGCCCATTTCAGCCATTTAACATAGCCATTTACACTGCAAGTCTCTCAGTTCATTCAAAAAGCATTTCCAACATCCAGAGCACAATTTTCCTGTTGCTGCCCCTAGTCTTCCACACTTTTCTTTATCACGGTTATATTTTAAAAGCATTTCCAATGTACAGGGCACAATTTTCCTGTTGCTACCCCTAGTCTTCCACACTTTTCTTTACCATAGTTCATTTTAAAAGCATTTCCAACGTCGAGGGCACAAGTTTCCTGTTGCTACCCATAGTCTTCCACACTTTTCTTTACCACAGTTCTTTTTTAAAGCTGGCCAAAACGCTGTAAACAATTGATGCAGGACAAGGGCACACTCTTTGGCTTTACTGCTCCATGGTAAACAGTTGGCATTTTAAAAAGCAGCATAAGATCCACAGCACACAGCAACACACTAGTTACTTGCTTCAGCTTTTGGGCTACCCACTGCCGGATAGCCAAATCGCTAGCCCCTTGCCCAAGCACCTTCCTCCCAGAATTAAATCTCAGCGGTGCCTCCATTTTTGTAAACCCCGGACCCCTGCCTTTTAGCAAAATGACTGGTGGCATGCTGTTGAAGCTGACAGCAGTACTTGGTGGGGACTGGGTTCGGGGAGGACTAGGTTACTCAGCACAGGGGGCCTAGGTTTGGCTACTCTGCACAGGGGCACCCAAGTAAATCTGAACACAGGAAACAATAACTGTAATGTCCAGAACCAGGAATGGGATTCTACAGTGTGGCTTTTATTCACATCCAAACGGAACAAACAAAGCATAGACAGTCCCCCATGGGGCTACATTCCTGGTAATGCAGATTAGAGACAACAGAACACTTCTTCTCATTTCCTGCCTTCAGGCTCTGAACCCACCAGGCACACAGCCCGGACTTGCATGCAGCTTTGGGTACACAGCCCAACTTGTACACTACTTGGGTTTTCCCCACTGGCCCAGCCACTTGATCCATGGTCCATTATGGGAATGAACCAGTTTTCCAATTGGTGGCTCCCCAAACCACCTTAGAGCCTTTGACTCCTAGAGGGAATTTTCCTTTCAATCCCACATCTGGGTACTTCCCTCATCACTGGCCAAGTGCATGAGGCAAAGTAGAAATCCACAGAGCAAATCCATAGAGGTGGACCTGGTTACTAAAGATCGGGTCTCCCACCTCCAGCTACCACAATCCATACCTGGCCATTTCTCTGGAAACTAAACTCTTTTCTTAAAGCTTGGCAATGTAGATTACTGGGTAGACGTATATCACATCTCCTCTACATGTCTTGACTTCCTCTATGTGCTGGACTTGAACATACTTTTACTTTTGGCTAAGCCTATTACTCTAGGCCTCCCACTACTTCAGTAGTCCAATCCCCACTATCACACAAGTCCCAGGGTGAAAACATGGGCCCTTTAGAAAGAGCAGAAACTCACCCTCTGGTTGCAGGTGCCCCACAGGCGAATCATAAAATCTTCCTGTTTCCCAAAAACTCTTGGACCAAATAGGCAGCTTCTCCACTAGCAGAAAACCAGAGGGTTGCCCCTGGAATATGCAGGACAACTTTTCCTGCCCCATCCCCTGAGGGATGGGGCACTGAGACCCGAATCAGTGGTCTCCACTACTTTAAATCTATCTTCTGTGTCTCTCCTTAGGTGGAAACACACACCTTTTTCCTAAATGTAGCCCTATGTCAGGGCTGAGGCTCCACGAGCCTACACAGAGCTGCTGTGCTCCTCTCTCAGCAAGCTCCAAAC
Source organism: Neoceratodus forsteri (assembly GCA_016271365.2). Classification (NCBI taxonomy): domain Eukaryota; kingdom Metazoa; phylum Chordata; order Ceratodontiformes; family Ceratodontidae; genus Neoceratodus; species Neoceratodus forsteri. The sequence goes on along the minus strand of CM028138.1, from coordinate 760,631,513 downwards.
TCCAACTGACTTACAGACTACTGTTCAAACTTCCCAACATTCTACTCCAACTCCCTGCTGCAGATTCCATTGTGGCTCATGCAGCTGCGACAGTTCTATGGTGATGTCATCCCTCAGTCTCAGCTGAGACCGAGAACAGAGTGAGACAGTGTGAAATCCATTTAACTGGAGTTTCACAAGCTGCCTTCCCTGCCTACCACAAGGTCTTACTGGGATTCTAGTAACCCCGGGTAACAAGGGAGTTACACACAGATGGAAACAGTGAGACTGAAGAACAACTCAGCAATGACCATGGTGAGAGGGGTCTCTGAAAGTTAAATTTATGTTGATTGAAACAAATTCTGTTTCCTAAATTTGAAATTCCAGGATTGTGCCTGAGACTAGGTTTTACCAGGATTCTACTGCTTAGCTATTATTGTGTGGATGAGTATTCAGAATGAAAGCTAAACGTTCTGCAAATTAAGTAAAATAGACTAAAAATACAACAGGAAATAATTTCTAGAAAAACACATATGCTGTATACTACAACTTTGGTATAAATGCTAAACTTCATGAAATTCATTTTTCTTATTGGGTTTGCAGACATTTCAAATTCCAGGACTGTACCTAATTTCCCAGCAAAAAACATTAATTAGTGGTGTTGCTTATAGAAAATAATTGATAGAAGTGTACATCTCCTTTATGAACATCTGATAAGTCTAATGAGAAAACCTATGGTCACCACAACTGATCCATCAGGCTTCTCCTCCTCTTGGCCTCTGCACACCACAACATAAATTGTAAATCCTTTTATGTACTGCATGTCTTGTTTCACATTTATTTGTCTGAATCACCCACACCATCAGAACACTTATTTTGTAAAAAGTAATATTTTTTATTTACATTATTTCTTTCCGGTTTCAAATAGCTATAGCTATAAGTTTCAAATAGTAATAGTTATACTAAATGGTGGTTTCCATATCCAGATAATTTTTCTTGATGACATTCCCACCCACTCCTTGGGCTTAGAAAGCCTATTTCCATAGCAGCCCATTGGCTGGAGTTAGGATCTAGCACATGAGGGGCAAGATTTCAGAAAGATCAGTTTGAGATCTGTAGGAGGTGTGGGAATAGACAACATTGACAAAGCTTTTTTGAGTATAAAACACAAATATCTTGTGTGAATTTTATTTTCTCTCTTTTTGTTCAACATTCTTAACTCAGAATATACAATAACAAATAAAACAGTAATAAATTCCAGCTCAGCCAAGCTCCTGCGCTGTTCTTCCCCAACGGTTCTGCCACAGAGTGAAAAAAACGTGCAACAATTCAACACTTCCACTATTTTCTGTGCTGAGTATCCTGCTGTACCTACTCTCATTACAGCTCTCCAGGCTCTACTGACTATCTACATCCTGGAGGGGTTCTTATAGCAGAGTATTGTGACGTCATCATGTCAGCTGATCCACCCCTATTTCTGATACAAAGACATTCTGCACTAGTACAAACATCAGAGGGATCAGCATTGACCACAAACCTACATATGTGTCAACTAAATGCAGCTCAATATCAATGCATCATACTAGACTGCAACCTTAGTTCTTAATAAAAAAAAAACAAGGGCCACTTAAGGAATGAAGCCCTTCCCTCTAGAGTGTCAAACTCTTACAGGGCTCTATAAAACTCCTTAGTTTGGGGCTGCTGGCTCTTAAGAGCCCATCAGACTGTAACAGCTAGGATAGAAACAGGAAAGGTCCTTTCATTTCATTCCCTCAACATTGTCTCATATTCTCTGTTCCTATAATATTTATCTGCTAGTACAAAAAAATGTTTGTTTAAAGTTGTTTACAGTTGCTTAGTCATAGCAACTTAGAAGTACTTTAATACAGGAGGTTTTATTTTCTTTAATTTTCACTCTTCTTTAAATGAAAATTCCTCTGCTTATTACAAGCATAAGTATAACCTCTCTTATGTACATGAGGTCAAATGTAAAACAAGCACAGAAAAAATCCTGTTTGAAATGTCTCATGGGCTGAAATCACCAGTCAATGGGTCACTTTTCATTTGAGTCCTGTCTTCACATTAAGGCTTTCCAAAGCCCTGATTTCTTACATTTAGCCTGTATTCTCTTCAGTTAGTGCCATACAGACAGAAGGGGACCCTCTGTAGTGTTTGGCTTTGGTTTAAGACTTTACTGGGAGTCAAGCGCTACGTTATGCATCTTAGTGCATTTGGAGAAAATATTTCTGAGCCGCCAGATCCAGCTTGCATATCGGAGCTTGCTTTCTCTGCTCTGATACTCGATCATGTGGCTTTCTGTCTCATTTGGAGCATACCTGTTCCACATTTCTTTATTTTACACATGCACCCGAGCAGGTGCTTACTTCCTCACTCTCCACACATGGCTAGCCTTGGAACACAGGGAGTACCTTCCTTTCACAAACCCTTATCTTTGTTTCAGCCACATGAAGCTGCAAAAAAGACTGCTTTACATAGCGACTGCATGATCCAAGCAAATTAATGTCCGCAAACAGTAGAATGACTACCGGGGTGCCTTTCTTTTAATTACCTAGGCACTTCCTGTAGCTTTAAAGGGTGCTCTGCCTTTTAAAACAATGGCAATCTTATTTAAACAACTGCTCATGGTAGCTATATACTAAATTCTCCTGCAGGAGTGGCAGGGCACTGGTTCATTCTCATTTAACTTTGTGTACAGTATGTTTACACAGGCACCCTGTAATTATTACTGTGCACTTCTTTACCTGTGGAGATGCTTGGCTCCTCAGATAATCATGACCAGCTCCACCATTATTCCAATGCCTGGCCCTTATTTCTGATATTCTTGGGCAGAGCACGGGTATTTATATTATAGCCCCTTACTCAAGGCATAGTGGGGGTTGGAACATTTATTTTACTGCCCACTAGCCTAGGGCCATGTTTTCTTTGATAGGAGGCATTTCATAGCCTCTACCTTATCACCAACAAGGACAGAAAACACAGAAATTTAGCGGGGAAGAATAAGAAGCAATACCCCGATGGGCAGCCACCCCATCAGAGTAGAAAAAGTGAACACAGGATCAAGAGAGACCCAAAGAAAAAGAATGCTACTTCAGTAGACTTAAGAAGGGGGTTGATAAGAAGGAATGCCCCAAGTGTATTCAATGTTCTTGGTGGGGGGGGGGGTAACACTGCCACAAGATCTACCTGCCTCTACTTACAAATGTCAGATCCATCTGAACTGTTAGGATGACTATACAATGATCAAAATATGGGAGTCATGTGATGTTCTGGAGCAGAGATGCAGCATAGTTTTAATTTGCTTGCAAATATGCCGTAAAATCAGCAAATTCACCCCGTGGAGCACTTTGTGTAATTTTTTTCAATTACCTGAAATTCACCATTTGTGACTTCACCTTGCTTTTCTGATTTTTAAGTGCAAATTGCACTTACAAAACCCAAAGCAAGTAGTGTGACAAATGGGAATCCCAACACTGCCCATCTATCCCTGGTGTCTAGTGGCCCCCCCGACACAGTTATGACAACCACCCTCCTGCCCCCAACCCCACATACCCACTGATCACTGGCCAGTTGGCCACATGTAAAAATATTAATATTTTTTTAAAATTAAATTCCCCATTCCCTGATGTCTTGTGATCCCCCACCAGACACAGTTACAACAATTCTCCTCCCACCCCCCACTCCTCCTTACTGATCACTGGCCAGTGGGCTACAGCCCACATGTGAAAATATATATTTTTTGTAATTAATTTCCCCATCCCTGGTGTCTAGTGGACCCCCCACCCCATCCAGACCAGTGTCACACCACCCCACTCATCCCCCCAAGTCCACTCCGAGCAGGCCACCAGCACAACCCTCCACTTGTCTCCATGGCCAGCAGTCCAACTCCGTGCTAATGAATGAGCACATGCTTGTAGAAGCTTGTGCTCATTAATTAGAGCTTGGGCAAGCTGCCAGCCATGGAGGTGAGTGGAGAGCTATGCTGGTGGCCTGCTCTGGGTGGACTGGGGTGGTGTGTCAGTGGTCTGGATGGGGTGGTGTGGGTGGGGGGGTCCACTAGACACCAGGGAATTGGGAAATTAATTAAAACAATTTTTACATGTGGCCAACTGGATGACAATCGGTGTGTGTGTTTGGGGGCAGGAGGGTGATTGTTGTAACTGTGTAACTGTGTCTGGTGGTGGGGGGGCTACTAGACACCATGGGGACAAAGTTTGTGTGGAAAGTCTGGAATTTGGGGGGTGAAATTCTACACTTCTCATTCGATCTGGCCTCAATGAATTTGTCGAATTTCATGTATTGTGCTTTGCTTATTAAGCGCAATATACAAAATATTCCGCAGAGCGAAGTTTGTCAACTTCATCCACCTCTATTCTGGAGATGAGCAGCTGCATTCCCTTGAGCTCCATGTGCTTGGTCGCTTAAATTTGTTTTCTGGTTATTATTAGTAATAGTCGGGCTTTTTCTTTTCATTGTCGGAAATTGCATGTTTCATTATATAGACTCCCAAGACAGCTTCAGAAGTTATGGAGACAGCTTTACAAATGCATTATCCTACCAAATCTGAAACTGCACCATTCCTCCTTCCCAGGCCCAAACCTGCTCACAAGCATCCTACCCCCAACTCACTGGATTTAGATCCCAGACCTGATAAACTAGATTTACACTTTGCAGAAATCTCGAGCATGGGATCCACACTTACCACTGTTGTGAAAGATCTCCACCTTTTGAAGCCAATGTTGGAGTCTCTGGGCAGCCATTTAGAGGATAAGGAGATCAGGATCAGTTCCCTGGCAGACACTCAACTCAGGGAGGCTCGGGAGTTGTCTGATATGCACAAACAGCTCACCAAATTAAAGCAAAAGACTGACGATTTGAAGGCACGGAGCTGGCAAAATAATCTTGTTATTGTCGGTATACTGGAGCAGTCAGATTGTTGGGACATTTTGACATTTGTCCAAAGCTTGTTAAAAGAAATTGCAGGTCCTCCAGCTCATGGCCAAGAATACCTGATTAAGCGTGAACACAGATCTCTTCGCCCTCAGCCGCCTCACAGAAAACCCTGGGCAATGATCCTAAAATGTTTAAATATTCAGGACAAGGTCTGGATCAACTCTTTACTTGGAATGGCCCACAGTTTCTCATTTTTGGGGGTGTAACTCCATTAGTGCGGCATCACAAGTTAGCTTATCGAGGTATAAAGCAGATGCTATATTCAGCAGAAATCAAGTTTTACATGCCGTATCCCGCGTGCTTGTTGGTAATTACCTCAGGTGGAACTCTGGAGTTTTCTTCAACTGAACAAACTTCACCAGAGCTTTCTAAGCAGCTCCTCCATCCTTCTTTCTCCATCTATCAACTGGCAAAAACCTGCGGGAAACTGCAGTGTAGACTGTAAAGTGATGCGGCTACTTTCTGCTATTGGCAAGTTTGGAAGTCTACCTTCTCCACCAGGCTGTTCTGCTCTCCCACTTGGTTAATTCTTCTGTGGGTTTGTGTTTCACTCTTTTTTGAACTGTTGGATTATTCCTGCACTGGAAACTTTATCTGCGTACATCTGTATAGCTCTACAGACTGCCATTTTATGAGACTTGGATTTTCAAGGCTCACCAAGGCCACCCTTTTTATGTGTACTGGCTGTCTTTGATTAGCTTTATTTTGAAATACAGTTGTGGACATTCAGATATTCTTTTTACTTGAACTGATGATTGCTGAGGACTCCCATGCAGCATCTTGTGTTCTTTTGATGGCTTAAGGACATTACCTTTTTATTTTTTAGGTGGATACTTTATCCTTTGGAATTATGGACGCTATGTTTGATAGAGCTGGGACCAGCTGTTCATCGTGGGAACACAGATGTGACCCCAGATAAGGGCTGTGGGTGATCACTCATTTATGCAATCATTAATTCAGATGAATGTGCATATTGGGTTAATGTGGGGCCTCCTTTTTTTCTGACTATGCCATGATATACAGAACTTAATCCATTTTAACAGCCAATTCACTGGGGCTGGTGGGTTCTATCTGCTCCTCAAGTCACCAGGGCCCAAAGATTTTTTTTTTGTGGGGGGGTTCATCCCTCCATACTGGGTGGGTCCCCTACCTTCTCCTCTTTTTTTTTAGGTAGGGGTACTAAGGGGAAATCATTTTCTGTTGACTGTTTTGTGCTATTTTTTTTCTCCTGGAGGACCAGTATTGGAGGCCTTCCTCTTTAGTTTGCTATACTGTTTTCTGTTTTTTCTCTTTAGGGCACAAGAATGTCAGAATGGCAGAATAGAAGGTGTTTGGGCAATTATGTACCCTTTTTATGGTCATTGGAGGTTTTCTGATTCTAAGCCCACTGTTAAATTGTGCATTTGTTTTGTTTCTCTGCTGGGCCAATATTATTTATCAGTACTTAGCTATTTATCACAGTCATTCCTAATCTGACCAGTTTAACTTTGAATGTAAAAGGGGGCAATTCTTCTTTGAAGTATACTCAAATCTTAAAACATATTTCCTCTTACAATCTAGATCTGGCCTTTTTACAGGAAACACATGTACGAGCTGAAAATGCTCATTACTTTCACAGACTTTGCGTGGGGCAGGCTATTTAAGCGGGTAGTGCAGGTGTTATTATCCTTGTTTGAAAACACTTGTCCCTGCAGGTTCTGATGGAATATGTCAATCCAGAGGACAGATATTGTTTCTCCATACACGGGTAGGGACAATTGAATTACTACTAGGTAACATTTATGGGCCCAACCTGGATACCCACTGTTTCTTTACTTCCCTTATGAATCTTATTTCTAATCATAATTCCCTTTTGAAAATTATTATGGGTGACTAGAACATCATTATGGATGACACCTTGGACAGATCTGGGTCTACATGTAAGGGTCTCTCCCCCACTCAAAGAGCTGTATGAGATCTCCTGGATCATTGTGGTCTTGTTGACCTTTGGCATATCTTACATCCCTTGGACAGAGAATATACTTTTATTTCCCCTGTACATAAGTCACAGTCTCATATAGATTATGCTCTGGTCAGTCCTACATTTATTTCAACATCACATCACCTTATTGCACAATTCATAATATAGTTATTTCCGATCACACCCAATTTTTTTTTTTAATTTAATATACTTTATTCAGCAAAAACAGGAAGTACATAAATGACAGCAGTGGGAGACACAGAAACAAATTATTGGTACAATGCAAGGATTACAGGAGATGTAATTTCCCCCAATAAACCTACAAACACACAAAACAAAACCATCCCCTCTCCCCCAACCTCCCATCCCCCCCAATACCAGTACCCCATCCCAACATTACCCACCATATGCTCACGTTTCCTTATCAGTCAGTCTAACCCCCTCCCCCAGTAGAAAAAGATAGACAATGGAAATTACTACTAGGTAACAAATATGGGTCCAACCTGGATACCCCCTCTTTCTTTACTTCCCTTACGAATCTTATTCTTAAAAATGGTTGGTGCTGTGATAAACTGAAACAGATAACCCAGAAATGATTTTGCCTTAAATACTCCTTTGGTGGACTCCATGGCCACTTACTGGAGTGCCTTTAAGTGTGCCATCCATGGTGAAATCATTAAATTGACCATGACTAGGAAATGAAACAGGGAAAACAGAGCAAAAGAGTTATTACATTCTATTAGATCTGAAGGGGACTGGATAAGATCCAATCAGGAGAGGAGTGACCTATGCAGAACTCAATAGAGAGCAAGCTGAGTTTGCCCTTTTTTGTGCATGCCTTCACTATGAGATGCATGGGGAAAAGGTAGGCAAACTTCTTGCCTTGAGATTAAACCAACTGGAAATGTCAAGTCTGATAGGGTGCATCAAGTCACACGTGGATGACGTCCTCTTAAAGTCTCTGAGGGAGATTGTTGGGGAGTTTTAATATTATTATGCTGCTTTGTATGGGGAAGACATACATCACCCTGACCGGAACATACGCATTAAGGATTACTCAACAGCGGATAACTTGCCCTGCTTAGATTCCAGCTTAGCTGAGGCCTTGACTTCTCCCATTACTCGTGCTGAGGTGGAAAAAGACATCTCATCTTTAACTTTGGATAAGACACAGGGCCTGGATGGCTTTTCTCCAAATTTGTACGTTGCATTATGAATAGAACTCACTGCCCCTTTAATGGATTTTTATAAATATTACTCTCAGCACAATACGTCTCCCCACTATTTTCTAGAGGCTTACATAACATTGATACCGAAACCAGGTAAAGACCTTTTGAATGTAGGCAGCTGTAGACCTATTTTGTTATTAAATGCTGATGTTCTGATCCTCTTGAATGTGCTAGCTGCCTGCTTGGTGAGGGTTTGGCAGCCACTTATCAGCCGGGAACAAACTGGATTTATGCAAGGTCACTTGCTCACTGATCACATGAGAAAGATTTTTCATTTAATTTCAGCCTCCTGCAGTGTTGGTCTCTCTGGACACTGAAAACGCTTTCAATTGGTTTGCTTGGCCATTTCTTTCTCAAACACTGCAGGCTTTTGGGCTGCCTGGCAGTTTTATCAAATGGATCCATTTATTATACTCACCTCCCTCAGCCCAGATTTTCTGCAATGGTGTGCTGTCTGATCCTTTTGTTTTACACCATGGTATCAGGCAGGGCTGTCCCCTATGCCCCATTTTATTTGATGTTTATTTAGATCCTCTTACTAGGCATATTCTTCAACATCCGCACATACCCAGTATTTCATTCGACAATCTTTCTTTCAAGTTTTCTACTTATGCTGATGATATTCTGTCTATCTTTCTAATCCCTCTATTTCATTACCCATTGCCCTACATGCTTTATCAGATTTTGATCAGCTGTCAGATTATAAATTAAACCTATCTAAGACAGTTATTCTGCCCCTAAATGCAGTGACATTCTGATGAGACATCCCATTGGATCTACAACCATGTTGGTCTGCTGAGTATTTTAAATATTTGGTGTTATTTTTGGCCTACAGCACTAAAACATTAGTAGAATTAAATTTACAACCTTTAATTAGCAGTATACAGGCAGACCTATATCATTGGAGGACATTACCTTTATCATTATGGTTTTTAGCTTGGAGTGTTCCAGCTTTGGGCTCCCCTGAGGTACAGACGAGGTCATATTAGAAAGAAATAGAACTGTACTATTGTTCGAAATTCAAGATTGCCCCTGAGGCCCTATTGTACATTAATTATGCTAAGCTTCCTGTAGCATTGCAAGATACCCTGATTGGATGGTCTATGTGAATTAATGTCCAGTTATATCACCTTCTTAGCTACACCACTCCGACTGACCCCCTACACCCCTCCACCTCAACCCTAATCTTCAGAGTGACAAAAAAAATCCCCTATATTTTTTTGCAACCCTCAGCTTTATCGAATATTTCTGATGTTCTGAGTGGGGATCATTTTATTACCCGAGAAGAATTTTGCAGGAAATTCAATACCTCTCTTTTGACCCTTTTCTCTTTTTTTTGTCTCAGTCATGCAGCCAGACCATTTTTGGTTCTTGCCCTTGGTGTTTCCCAGATGGTTCCTCATACCATAAATTGATGTCCCTAGTCACTTCTCCACATACTCTTTCTGTGACATATCGGGCCCATAGTGAAGTTTTAGGGGCCCAAGCACAGTTGAAGAGTACTTACTGGGTGTGGGAATTTCCAGCCCTATCCCATAGTTTTGGGACATCAGTGTATTGGGAGTTTGCCAATTCATATATAAAATTAGATAAAGCAAGGTTAATGCAGTATAGGATCATGCAAGACATCTGTTATGCTCTTTACCATTTGTTTAAGTTTGCAGTGCCAAGTTCCCTAAATGTGCTAAATGTAACACTCAGGTAGGCATCTTACGTCATTTATTATGGGACTGCTCTCATGTGCAATCCTTGTGGAACTAGATCTGGCTTCATTTAGACCCTCTTTTAGGGCTCCATGATAGGTTCACTCCTGAACTGTGTCTCCTAGGTATTGGCGTTTCCCAGCTGACAGGCTCCGAAAGATACCATATGGCTCTAATTTTGGCAGTGGCTTAACTGATCATCTTAAGACACTGGACTCTACAATGTATAAAGAGTGGCATGCAGGAATGTTGAATGTTTTCCAGATGGAAATGTTTGTAGCTAGTATGCAACATAATTTGTCAGCTTATGGGAAGAGTTGGGAAGCACTGGAGACATTGTTACAATTTGGCCAGGGGCTGGGTGGCCTAGCTTACCCTTAGTCACTGTATTGATCACCTCTCCCTTCCCTACTTCACGTCTTAGGTTACCTTTTTTTTTGTTTTGTTGATTTCTTTTTTCCCCATCTTGTTTATGTTGTTACAATGGATTAGTTCATGCTCCTTTATAAATGTATGTAAAATATTGGCCCACATATTTTGATATCTTGCTGACTGTAGTCGGATTACTTTGGATTCAGTTGGTTGTTTTTATGGTATTTGCTGTAAACAGAATATCTACAGTGCTTTATTTATTTTTTTATTTAGTTTTTGTTGACCTGGTAAGTGTACTAGACAAATACTGCCTATTTTCAGGCACAACCTGGGGAGGGGGATACAGATGAATGCCAACTGAACTTGAACCAGATTAAGCTGTTGGTGGTATTTTTAGTGAATGAGGGAAATTTGGCCAGGACACTGGGGAAATTCCTCTACTCTGCCTGTAGGGGGACCCTTGGCTGTCTGCTTTGCGTTGGCCAGTCCATCTGCAATGTCATAGGGGATGGATGCAGAAGGTGCAGGGGAGTGTGCCTCCTCTCCTGTGCTGTCTTCACAAGAGGCCTTCGAGGAAGCTTGCATGGTTGCTGAGGTTGTTGACCTCAGCGTTTTGGCAGCAGATGTTCTGATAGCTACTGCAGGGACTTGCCCCTTTCTCCTGTCTAGGGCTGATAAGGCTCATTTACTGGCTCAACATGATCAACTACTGCAACAGATGCACTTACTTGACAGGAAAATTGCTGCTCTCCCAATGGATTCTGTCTCGGACCTTATGTGTTCCCCTTTGCATGTTTCTTGTCGGACTGTTCTTGTGATGGGACCTGCATCGGATGGCATGATGCAGGATCCTGTCATTCTGTTGCCCACAGAGGCTGTATCTCCGGTGAGGGGGGCTGGCAGTTCCAGCTCTCAGTGCCAAAAGCCCCCTCTTGATCGACCTAACTAGCCCAGTCTTCAACATGGACATCGTGGTGTGTCTCCCTGACGCACTCAGTGGACACTTCCTGGGAGTGATAAGTTGGCACAGGGACACGATCCTGATGGTGCTGTTTATTGATTTTCTTCGCAATCTCAAAATCCGGGATGGAGCAAACAACCTGGCAGGCTACCAGCTGCCTTACCGTCCCCTGTCCTGGACTCTGAGGGTCTGGCATCAGATTCTCCTCACCTTAGCATGGCACAACCTTGGTCTCCTGCAGCAGCATTAAATGGTGCCAGATGGGAACTTATGGACACCGGGTCCTGGTCACCTAATTTCCAGGACCCATTGTATATTGCAATGTTACAGCATGCTGCTGCACCAGTGGCCACCGACATTTTGGCCCTTCAGAGCTCCAACCAACCCTGGGGTAATTCATCTGATGTGTGAAATGACTCAATTGTTACTGATATGATATGTGCAGAAGTTACTGAGGGTTCTGTACCACAGTCTGAGATAAAACCTAGTGAGGTAGTTCCTCCTCCTGTTTTATATAGTCAGGTAGTGGGGCAGGACTCTCCCCTTGTGGTGCCTGAGCATTTAGGCCCTGATCCTGCACTCTTGCAAGAACCTGATGCTGCTTCTGGTAGGCCTGTAGGATTTAAGCTCACTGATTTATTTGTCAATAAGGGTGAACCTGCCCCAAGACGTAATGCTGTTCGTTTCCTCTATAAAGATGGATTGGACTGTCCCCCTGATAGGGTATTTATTGCTAAAAATTTGCTCAAGGGTTCAATGAGATTTTTTTCCTCCAAAATCTTTGTCCTGATTGGTCTGGGAAATGTTAATTATGATGTTAGTTTTAAGAATGTGTCCAGCTTTGATCGTTTCTGGGCCCAGTATGCCACCTGTAAATCTTCTCCTCTCTGGTCCCCTTTTCATGTTCTGCTAACCAAACCGGCAGTGAAAAATATTACCATTATGTCTAAAAATGAAGGGGTAAATATAGAAGATATTTTATTTTGGCTGAAGCAGCGTTGTGAGGTCTTAAATAGACCTACTTCTACCTTAGACAGTGAACAGATTTGGGATGGTGGGTGGAGGATTAGAGTTAAGCTGTACTCCACCAACTCCGGGCCCAATCACTTACCCAGTTTTTTTATCTGGGAAGGGATAAGGGGTTGATTTTTTATGCAGGCCAACCAAAATCTTGTTTCAAGTGTGACTCAAGGGCACATTTGAGCTAGGCCTGTGATACAGTTAAATGCAGTCATTGTTTGGACTTTGGTCATGCTTCCAGTTCTTGTTTGAATTTATTTAAATGTAATTTGTGTGAAAATACAGGTCATGCCTATGGTCGCTGCACTTGGGCATCCCACAGTTGGGATGACTGCCCTCCCATGAGGGTTTGATTAATCTGGCCAAGCAGCAGCAGGCCAGGTGGATTGCAGAACATGATTTGCAGGTCGGCATGGAGACCTTGCGTCAGGCTCAGCGGATAGAACCCTCGGAGATAGTATTAGAAAAGGAAGCTAGTTTATCCCAGGGTGTAGTAGAGCCCATCCAAGACCCTAGTGATACTGGGGTGGTTGTGGGTCTGGTTCAGACAGTCTCTGTGCCTGACGTTCCTAATGACGTGCCACCTCCTCCTCCTCCTCCTCCTCCCCCGCAGCAGGACCCACCTGAGACAGATGCCTCAGCCTTTATTAAAGTACAGCAGAAAAAGACTAGGAATGGATCTAGGGTTCTTAGTCTGGGTAAAGTACCAGGAGTTAAGACTTGGAAATCTGGCAATCCATTTGCAGTACTATCTACTGATGGTACGGACAGGGATTCTGCAGGTGAGGACACTGACACTTATTCTATTGTTTCTAATACAGACACGGAAGGGGGTGGTGACACAGACCCTAATGCTAAAAGGACAAGACAGTGTAGACGGAGCTAATCACCCTAATTTTTCTTTATGGATTCCTTGACAATTTTTTATTTAAATGTCAACAGTATAGAGGGTGACAGGAAGCTTAAGGGACTTATGCTCTCTCTGAAGGAGATGCATTGTGATATCACATGTCTGTTGGATTCCAGGTTAAAGACTAATCAGGAACTCTGTCAGGCCTCAAGGTCTTGGTCCCTTGGACCCTCCTTTTGGTCTTCTGGTACCGATACATGTGATGGTGTGGGTATCCTATGTTCTAATTCTGCCCTCAAAGTATCTAGACTTGTGGATATTTCTCCAGGGAGAGCACTGTTGCTTGAAATTTCTCTCCATTCTGAGTCATTCTGATAGATTGCACTATATGCCCCACAGACTAAGGCACAGAGGGTGTTCCTCTTTAAATTGGTGCAGCCCTTTTTGCACACTTCCAGATTGGTTATTTGGGCTGGAGATTTTAATTGTGGCCTCCATCAGTCAGATAGGGGACTACAAACTTCAAAAGTTTGTTGTGATTCAGTTGCCCTAAATGATATTGTTTCAACTGCTCATCTTTAGGATGCCTATAGGGCCCACCATCCTAGAGGTGGGTGCACTTATTTTCGGAGAGAGTATAGTACGAGGATTGATTTTATTTTTCTTTCTAACATGCTTCAAGTAGCTCAGTGTACTACTGTTGGGAGTGAATTCTCTGACCATGCTGCCCTACAGGTTCAGATTTCTTGGTCTGCTGTTCCCTGTTGTAGGAAGAATACATGGAGGCTATATGAATCTCTTTTACAGGATCCCAAGGTCCAGAATAAATGGAGAAAGGAATGGGCTGCCAGACTGTCTGTAGCCGATCTTTATGATAATTTTTCTGACTGCTGGGATGACTCCAAGGTTAGATGGTGACAGGTTTTTCAGAGAAAAGCTGATGATGCCCACTCTTGCCAAAACAAAAAGTATCTAGCATTACATCAGCAGCTCCAGCAGGTAATTTCCTTATCTGACAGTTCACATCAGGATTATAGTCAGCAAATTTCTGTCCTTAGTCATCAGATGAGGGAATTACTGTACAATAGGCTAGTTCCCTGGGACAAGAAGCTAGATTTGGGACCAGGATGTGTAAAGGGGGATTAGATCCTTTCAAGGAATGTAAGGGCAGGGTTGACTCTAGGCTTATTACTGGACTGATATCTCCCTCTGGGGATCTTGTGAGTTCTCCAGAATTATTGGTTAGTATTGTTGAGACCCATGTGTTAAACATGTTAGGGACTGAACCTGCTTGCCATACTGCTGAGGATTTTTTTGACTCCCTCAACTTACCCCACCTCTCACCCGAGGAATGTGCTCAATTGACAAAAGAAATCTCTGAGGAAGAGGTAATTCATGCTATTCAGGGTTTGAAACTGAACTCAGCTCCTGGGTCCGATGGGCTCCCGACTGGTTTCTATACCACCTTTATGGATGAGCCGGCTCCAGCCTTAGTTATTCTGTTCAATGACATATTAACTAAAGCTGAATTTTCTCAATCAATGAAGGAAGCTGTCTTGGTTTTGATTCATAAGAAGGGATCATTGACTGACATTAATAATTGGAGGCTGTTAAGCCTTGTAAATATGGACAGTAAAATCATTGCTAAGGTCTTGTTGGATAGGCTTGTTCAGGTGGCAAGACTTATTAGCCCGGTATAGACTTGCGGTATCCCCAATAGGTCCCAAAGTGATAACCTTATCCTGTTACGGGAATTGTTAACCTTAGGGGATATGAACCACATTCAGGGCTGGGTGCTTGACATAGATCAGGAAAAAGTATTCGCTAAGGTTTCACACCAGTTTTTATTTTCAGGTTTGCCAGCATTTGGCCTCCCCTCTGTCTTTATAGGATGGAGTAAATGCCTCTGTTTTGGGGCTTTTCTTATTCCCAATGTTAACGGGTGGTTGGGAAACAGGGTAGTTGTGAAAAGGGGGATCCGACAGGGTTGTCCCTTGAGCCCCCTGCTGCATAATTTTGGTATCGATATGTTAATCAGGGCCATTCTTCAATGTCACAGGGTGCTGGGCTTACATGGAGCACATTTCCCTGCCCCTGTTAAAATTTTGGCTTATGCGGATGATTTGGCCCTGACTGTGGCTATCGATACAGAAGAAGCAGCTGTGGTGGATGTTCTCCACCAATATTCCACTGTTTCTGGGTCTAAGATCAACTTTGAGAAAAGTATTGGATTTCCACTTGGGAACCTTCCCATCCCTGTTTCTGGCTCCTTTGCTAGGATAAAGGTCTCTCCTGATCCCCTCAAGATCTTGGGTCTCTGGTTCGGAGCTGGAGATATGCAATCCCTTAACTGGAGCACAGCCTTAGGAAAGGCGGATAGGCTTGTATCAGATTGGAAACAACATCAAATAGGTAAAAAGAAATGGGCTTATTTGCTTCAAACTTTGGTGGTGCCAATATTTTTGTACCTGTGTTATGTTTTTCCCCCACCTATGAAATTATTTACCAGAATTTATAGTATTTTTTTTTCAGGGCTTTTGGGGATCTCGGTTAAACCCGATTAAGAGAAGTTTGACCTATCGACCTATTAAAAAGGGAGGGGTGGGGATGTTGAATCCCATGGCTATTTTTTATAGCATTTTTTTTAGCTACAATTTTGGTCTTGCTTTAAAACTAGGTGAGAAAGGATGGAAGCCTTTTATTTTGAGTTGGCTTCTGCCTTGTCTTTCCCCATGGGAACAAGGGAAGAGTTTTTTTTAGCCAAAACCCCTGGACTTCCCTCCAATGGCTCTGAGCCTGTCAAGATCACTATTTCCTATCAGTTCAGGCCTGATGATTTTTGTATCTTAGCTAGGACGGTCCTATATGAAAGGATTTGGAGGCACGATGCCCAAGACTTTGTTGAATTCCACTTTTGTCCTCCGGGTCAACAATCCTGGAATTTGTTGCAATTATCCAACCCTAGGATACCTCCGTATGTATGGGATATGGTATGGTTGGGCAATTATGGCAGGCTAAGTGTGAAGAGGAATCATAAACACAAAATGTTAACTGACAGGTACTGTCCTATTGAGTCTTGTGTCACACTTCTTGAAACCCAACAACATTTATTTCTGGATTGTCAATTTGCTTCCAATTTCTGTGACTTCTTGCTACTGACTGGCTTGAACCTCTTTTTTCCAACCTTTCTTTTGAAGATATTATGTTTGGAACTAATATTGTCTTGACCAAGAAATATCATGCTGAAACTGTTTATATTGTTCTAGCCTTAATGAGATATTTTCTGTAGCAGGCCAGATGTTTGTTGATCTTACATCAAAAATGGATATCACCTCAAGAGGTTATACATAATGTTGGGAAAGCTATTTGTACAGTACAAATGTCTGACTTCTCCAAACAAACTAGCATTCAATTTAGACACTTATGGCTTAATTGTGATTTATGGAACTTGGAGTGAACTGTCTGGATTATTTTTTTAATTTTTTGTACTTCTCTGTTTTTTTTTAATTTTGTGTTGTATTTTGTAAACCATTTTTTGTATTTGTTCTTGTAATGAAGTCCATATCTTCTCAATAAAATTCCCCTACCCTTTTTGATAAGTGCCATGGGATCTTTAACATCCACCTGAACTACCACCAATCCAGGTGGAAGGGACCTCGGTTTAACTTCTCATCCGAAAGACGGCACCTCAGAAGTGTAGCACCCCTCTCATGCTGCACTACAGAACAGGTCTACCTCCTGTAGTGGTTCGAAGGGGGTAGTTCGGAGGGAATCTAGTATCAGGGGGAGATCCCATGAAGCTACTCTGGGTCTCAGTATCTCGACTGCCTTTAGTAAATGCAACACGTACGGGTGAGCCCCTGGGTTGCATCCCTCTATGGGACCAATGGCTGCTCCTATGGCTAGCAACAAGCAATAAAAAAGGCTGGATAGTCATAACAGCAGTATCTTAAGGAAAACTAATCATTTTTTTTCAAAGGTACAATTAGTGCTGTCTTTTTGATAATGGAGCACAATGCTAGCAAACAAAGATAACAAAGGCTGATCTTTAGGTAAGAAGGGGGCACAACAGTAAATGTCCCTTGCTCCAGAGCGAATTCCTTTGTCTCTGATCTCAGGGTTAGCTTAAAAACAGTGAAAGAAATGCAACATAATAAGCAAGAGTCTTGCAGGTAACAAGGCTGCAGTCACAATTTTAGCAACATTATGTTATAGAAACAGCTGCATAGAGTGGTAGGATGCATTCTCTTAATCAATTTGAGCAATTAGCTGAATATGAAGAGGCCTACCTTTGTAAAACAGAAGCAGCAGGGAATCCTGGTGTGCTTGTAGCCTGATCAGATGCACAATTTGAACTGGAGAGCAGGGGTTTCTGGGACCTGGATATACTAGAAATTTGATCCTAGAGTCATGTGCATCAACTAGCCTATCAGGTGGGCTAAAACCCATGAGGTAATGTCTGGAGTGCCATGGATGGTCAACCAATCACAATGACCATTCTGCCCTTTATGTTGTTTTTCTGCTTGGACTTTGTTTAGTGTGGTTTATACCTAGTACCTTTTTTAAAACTGTTAATAAAATAAACTCAGTTAAAAAAAGATCAAAATATAAGCAGAATATTGCAAAAAAAGGAGACAATTGTGGCAAAAGATGTTGCAATCCACATCTGCATCACTTTTACCACAATTCATTACTTGCTTGTATGTGGAGGCATCTTTTGAGGGTAACAGCAGTGTTGCTTAGATGCATCTGGGCAGACACAGGCACAAAACACATCTACAGTGGTGCTCAGTGTTATGTTAAGGATGTTTTCATGGTAGGAGGGTCAGTATCATTTGATCTTCTGCTCTGACTGCTTGCCTACAATTGACATCATAATCCTCTGTTGTGACATTGCAGTAATTGCTATAGCAACCATCTATGAAGTAGCAGGCACTGGGTCATGATGTCACTTGTAGACAAAAAGGCAGAGCAGATGAAGATGATGATGAAGAGCCAGAGGTCTGTTTTCATGAAAATGCCAAAAATAGTAAATTATGAGCAGTGGGAAATAATATGAAATATAAACAAAACTGTGAGGACTTCTTGCATTTTGTAAAATTGTTCCTGCAATGTTGAACAGCTCATAACTTGACTTTTGATCTGTAGTTGCCACCAGCATAGAGGAATCTTAAATTTGAAATGACATCACAGATATTAGCTGACAATTCTGTAAACAAGTATTCTGTTGTCTTTGCAGAAGAGGAGGATAATTATCCCAAGGCTGTGAACAAAGCAGATGATTATGATGATATGGAGAGTGATTTCCCTGTAAAAGAAGGTACGTCAGTAACAGTTATTACATCATACTGTGGGTGTACTACATATGTAGTCATTATTGTCTTGGACAATACAGTGGAAAGAGATGCAGCATGATTAATATACTGTATACAATGTTTCCCAGGGCCAGTGTCCCCTGTTACTGCAGAAATACCAAATCTAGGGAAATTAAATCTTCATCAGAGGAAGGGCACTGTGTAGTGCAGACCCAAAACTTCAGTATTGAAACATACACATCAGTTCAGTGAAATATACGAGGTCACTTGTTGTACATTACCCAGTTGTAGTACAAGTGGCGATTACAGCAAGTGTAAAATGTATTTATTTATTTAATTTTTTGACCAGGTAGGCCCACAGAGACTAGAAGTCCCTTTTCAGGGACAGTAATTGTGGGGTGGGGGGCATACATATGGTAACCAACTGAAATGGGACCAGATTAAGCTGTTGGTAGTATTTTTACTGTAAGGAGGATTTAGCAAGGACACTGGGAAAACTTCCCTACTCTTTTCAAAAAGTGTCATGGGATCTTTAACGTCCACCTGAACAACCACCAGAACAGGTAGACAAAACCTCAGTTTAATGCCTCATCTGGAAGACGGCACCTCAGGAGTGCAGCACCCCCTCTTGATGCACTACAATGTCAGTATTGGGATTTAACCCAAGTGCCTGCTGTGGGGCTAGAATCCACCACTTTTGAGCTTCCTGCCTCAGAGGCAAGTGTGCTACCTACTGAACCACTGACACTACGACAAAATAAAGTATTATGGTTTCCTTTCATGTTTCCATGGATTCCACTTAACACACAGTACTGAGGTCTTCCAAACTCAGTATATTCCCAAGTTTTTGTCCAGAATCCTATGTAGAAATTGGCAGTTTAGAAGATGTGGGGCAAATCAGAAGAATTATGACAAACTGGATTCATCAACTATCAAAATGAGAAGATAAGGTTTGAGAGATTATGAAAATTAAGTCAAACATTGTATTGCTTAATTAAAAGTTGGATTCTGATATAGCCCCTCTTCTGATAAATTATGGAGGGTGCGGCAGCATTAGAGTACAGCTCCATAACCTAATCATTCTGCATCATTTCACAGGTAGTTATTTTGCTAATCATTGTTTTGTGTTCTTAAATCCCAGATCCCACTGATTTTCCTGAAGATTTTACAGAACACAATTATAATGATGCTGAGTCAGTGCCTGTCATCAGAGAAAACTCAAAAGGCTTTACAGATTCAACAAATCCTGAAGGAGATCTTGTTATCAGAGATGACAGCAGTAATACTGTTTAAACAGGTAATATGAATGTTATTTAGTGCACACCTCCCTGCACTATACTGTACTGCACTGCATTGTATTGTACTGCATTGTATTGTACTACACTGCCCTGCACTGTTTGTCTTGCCTTCATGTTCAATAGGCCTTTCTTATCTGTGATGAAATGTTGCTCAAAGAGTACAACTTACTGTAAATAGTGTTGCCTCACTGATATAGATTTGGGAGTGGAAGGAAAATAAATCAGGAAATAAATGTCCATTTCATTTTCCAATTGACAAATTCCAGAATTTGGACTTCAGACAATGTCACACTGAGACTATCCTCCTGACATGCAACAGCGAAGCTTAGAGCTCTGTACACAGTAGAAACAGAGTCAACACTCCAAAGTCCTGATTCCACAAACAGAATAGTGCTGAACAACGATTGGTTTAGAATATCATTTCTGAAAATAGGAAATTTGCAGGAGATGAATTTACTTTAGTGTGGTACAAAATTAATTTTCTACTTGCAGAATTACAACAAAAACAAAATTGCACATCCATGAAATTTCACAAAGCAGCTGGAAACCTTCACAAAATTCTCCCTTAGAGCCAGATAATGATTGCATGTGATGCAAACAGACTTATGCAATTGCAGATCTGAATTTTGTGAAACTGATGGCTCTGCTTCTATAAGAATACAGGGGCCAATTCTAAAAGCACCCCTATGCATGTCACAAGTTGTGGCATATGAGGGATGCCATTGCACCAGTGACCCTGTGCATGATCTTTATCTAGCAGGGTCCCCTTGGCTAAGTCCTGCAACTTGCGTTAACCTGCCCAGTATGGCACATGGAGGGTGTACCTGCATGGGTGGCCGCAAGCCTGCAGTATCGAAACTGGAAGGGCACATGCACCCTCCCCCATGCCCCAGATCCCACAAAAAAACATGTAAAAGCCCCACATGGATAACAGGCCCCCCCAAGCCCCGACCTGAATATTGTATTAGGAAGTCAATGTGGGCTAGCAGACCCTCCAAGCTCCAACCCCGAGTATTGTAATACTAAGTCCATGTGAGCTAGGGGATCCCCCCAAGCCCCAAGCCCCAAACTCTGATATAATGTCATGTCAGTCAGCAGCTATCATTCACTGAGCACATTCTGTTTACAGTACGCACTCATAGTGGAGCTCAGTTGATAGCTGGCCACAGTGGTGAGAGGTGGGCTGTGCCAGTCACTGTTTGGATATGGGTCAGGGGAGTGGGATGATTTGGCACTATCAGGTGGGTGCACTACCAGGTGGGAGGGCCATTTGACTACCAGGGCTAAAGGGGATCCAAGATGGATTTTCTATTAGTTTTAAGGACTGATATGACATTATATTGGGGAGATGATATGGGGGAAAGGGAATGGGGTCTTCTGTGTGTTTGTGGGGGGGCTACATGGCTTACGCTTGCTGCACACTGGTGCAACCCATGGTGGATTGAAAAGTACACTTATACCAGCTCATAGCTGGTGTAAATGTGCTTTGATGGATATCCTCCAAGGGTGGTTTTAGAATCTCAAATTTAGGGATGTGGCAGTTGCCATTACAAAAATTGGCACAGCTGCTGCTGTAAACCCCCTTGCAACATATCCCATAGGGGTTTATGGCTCAGACATGCCATAAGTCCACTATGGCAAAAGTAGCCTGCATCATGTCACAGGCTGCTTTCAAGAATCCCGCATGTTGTAACTCATGGTGCAAAGTGCTACTTGTGTCATTCCTGTTGGTGCAAGTCACTTTGTGCCATGCATAAACCCTTGAGAATTGGCCCCTCAGTGTATAAGTAACAGTGAATGGATTTTGAACTGAAAGTAGACACTGGTGCTACTGGGAGGAGATATTGATCCCCCTCCATGCCTCACTCTTATACCATCCTGCACACACGGACATCAAGTTATATTCCCCTGGTCCACCCTCAAAACACTTCTGTCAACAACAGCCTGGCAAGCTGGTTTCCAATGGAAACACCATCCCTGGCCTCACCCCTTTCCAAGCAAGCACCACCAGGCATTCAGTGGCCCCCCTTCCCTTTTCCACACTCACCCCAAGTCAGCCATGCATTCCCTGTCATTCTCTGACACTTCTCCCTGCTCTGTCCCAACCCACAGACAATCAAGCACTCTCTGGCATTCAGTAGACCCCTCCCTGTTGCACTCCATCCCCATCAATCACAACCTGGCACACACTTATCCCCATCTTGCCCCACCTCACCATGTCTCAGTCATGTGTAACTCTGACATCAAATGGTCCCCCGTTCCTGCCCCAATATCATACCAGTGTCAAGTATTTCTTTACATTCAGTGATTCCAGCCTCCCTTCTCCACCCACACTCCATCCCACGAAAACACACCATGTCACCCTCTCTGTCCGACCCACTTGTCAAACATGACTTTTGTAATATGACTTGTGTAACAAATGTTCTGAATCATGTATGTATGTTCTGCTTAAAGTTGGACCAGCATAACATTCTGTGGTGATTTGCATATGCAGCCCAGGATGCTTTGCATTGTGTGGGCGTGTGTGATTTTGTATTTTCATGTATGTATGTGGCAACTGGACTCAACTGCAAATGAGTTTTGGCTCAACTGGGTAATTTATAATTTGAACATTTTATGAATAAAAATAATTACTACTTTAACTCCTAATACCATCATCATGTGTCAAGTGCAACCCTGACATAAAATGGATCCCCCTCACCCCACCTGCCCTCATTCCTTCTAGTCAGGTATTCCCTTAGAAAACTTTAATTTCCTTAACACTGAAATGTGTAAATCACATGATGCTAAATTGAAGTTAATGTCATTGCAAAATGCATTTTTCTACATCCAGTACAATTAGTCCCCCCACCCCCATGTATGCCCTTCTGGTATATACCTCTGATATTGAAACTTTGACATTGACCGACACTACAGCGACTACAGCATCAGGTCACTGTAGTGTTGGTGCTGGACCCTGGCACTGTGTTTGCTGGGTCTTGTACCTCCTCCCCTAATCAGCTCTGACTCAGAGTTGATTATCCTTAATGGGGGGGTGTGGGGAGTCATAGCCTCCCATGTGGGGGTTTCGGGGGGCTTTGCTCATTGAAGAAAACATGTGAGTGAGTTGGAAACCATATGCTGACTGCAAAAAGTGGTCAACATGACTGTTTCGCTGTCCGGTCATTCAACAAAATGTTCGACGACAACTGGTCATACATCCTCCTCTTTCTGTCTTGCCCTTACCCACCATGATGCAAATGCAGTAAGTCCTCACACACTACTAAAATTAGACACAAACCAAACAGTGGATTTCACCAATCACAATGGACAGAAAGTAACGCAGAGCAAAGTATTTATTTATTTATGAGTTTGTTATCTGGGTGGGTGCACTGATCCCAGGGACCGTCTTCATGCACGACCCGGGCCACAGCAATAGCACAGGACTAAAAAACACAGGCATGTAGTAGAAGAGCCATAGTTAACACAATATAAAAGGTAGAAGGGTTAGAGTAGTACGATAGAAACACAACACAAGATGGCAGTCATGGGGGATATAATACAAAATGGCAGATAATAGGGGAAAATATTATACAGGAGGGATTCAAAAATCAAAACAACAAGTAGTGCACAAGATAAGTTTATACAAGAGCCGCCTAGCCTACAGGACAGGGCAGGGTGGACAGGAGTAGTCAGGACGCCACAGGTACCTAGGTAGATACTCCTGAGGATAGGATGAGGCAAGTAGAAGGGAGTGGGGAGGGGAAAAAGGGGAGGAAGGAAGGAGGAAGAAGGAAGCAAAAGGAGAGGGAGGAGTACAACTGGGTAGGGATGGGAGGATGGGGGGACTAGTCAAAGCAGTAAGGAAATTAAAATCAAATCCTTACAAATAGCACTACAAAACGTTATCAAGATGCTTTCCGAAATATTTACATAAAGTGTAGCAAGTGATTTCTCCTTTGCAATCACAATTTTTTTTGTTTGTATTTTTCTAACTTTATAACTCTGCAAAAAAAAAACACAAAGTCAGAAAAATGCAGAAAATGTTGAAATTATGCTGAATGGAGACCTCAGCTGGCAGGGTTATACACTGCAGGGGCTGCTCTGTACCATTTACACTTGACGGTAACCATTAAATCAAATAACTAAAATGATCTGACCTTTAAGAAAAAAATTGCTTTCACAACAAGCAGGCAGCAACATATCTGGATAAAGCATATCATAAAGTGGTGTCTATGAAACCTGCTGTATCTCTGAAAATGTGAAAATATCTATTGATGCCACATTTGCATTTTTTTTTGTAATTAAGGAAATGGCTGTTGCTTTTTGGTAGATTTTTAAAGTTAAAATCAGTTTTTCTTAACTGTAAACATGCACCTAAAAATAAGCTGTAGTGCAAAAAAGTGATAACAGGAAGGAGGCAGGCAATCATAGGCCAGTCAGCCTGATATTGGTTGTGGGAAAGTTAGTGGGATCACTGCTGCAGGAAAGGATTGTGGATTATCTTGAATCCAGTGGGTTACGAGATCCAAGGCAGCATGGTTTTACAGGGGGAGGTCATGTCAAATATATCTGATAGATTTCTGTGACTGGGTGACAAGGGATAAGGATGGAGCAGTGGATGTGGTCCACCAAGATTTACATATGAACATACGAAATTTGCCAGCCGATAAAGGTCTAGAGGTCTATCAAGTCTGCTCAAATGTGTAGCTAGCACCCCTTATTCTGCAGCTGCCCCTCCCTTCCACCCTTCCCCTCCATTGACCCTCCCCCCCTTTTGAAGCAGTCCATTGTTCTCCTGAACACCACTTCTGCAGGTAATGCATTCCACCCTGCTACCACCCTCTCTGTAAAGTGTCTCCTCATCTCCTCCTGAATCTTCCTCCCTCAGTCTTATATCATGGTCCCTGGCATCCCTTCCCTCCCTTACTTTGAACAGCCCCTCTGTACCTGTCTTGTTTATTCCTTTGATGTACTTAAAGGTTTCAATCATGTCCCCCCATCCCTTCTCTCCTCCAGTGAGCACATGTTCAACTTCCTCAGCCTCCTCTTGTATGATAAGTCCCCCAGCCTCTTTATCATCTTTGTCACCCTGCGTTGTACCTCCTCCAGTAACTTAATATCCCTCTTCAGGTACTGGTGCTAGTACTGCATGCAGTACTCCATCCTTCAGTAAGGCTTTTGACACTGTTCCACAAATGACAATAGCAAGCAAGCTGGGTAGCTTAGAAATGAGTCCAAAGGTGGCAAACTGGATAGGAAACTAGTTTGCAGATGGAGTTCATTCAGAGGAATGGAGTGTGACCAGTGGAATGCCTCAAGGATCAGTGATGTAACTGGTTCTCTTTAATGTCACTATGATTGACATTTCAGAGTAGCTGGAAGTAAAACTCTGCCTGCAGTATTTGTAGATGACACCAACATCTACAATAGGGTGGACACTTGGGGGGGGGGATGAGCAGAGACCTGAGAAAACTAGAGTGGTCAAGGGTATGGCAGATGGGTTTCAATGTGAAGAAGTGCAAGATAATGCACTTAGGGCATAGAAACCCAGGGGTGGAGTACAAAATGAGAGGTCTGGTATAGAAGACCACCAAGCAGGAAATAGACCTGAGGTAATCATATTGAACAACCTAAAGGTGGCCAGGCAGCAGTGAGACAAGGCAGTATGGAGGGCTAGTGGGACGCTGGGGTGCATAGGGTGGGGTATCACTGGCAGAAAGTGGGAGGTCGTGTTGCCTTTGTAAAGATTGTTGGTAAGACCCCATTTAGAGTGCTGTGTCCAGTTCTGGAGACCATGGCTCTGGGAAGACATAGACAGAGTTGAGATAGTCCAGAGGAGGGCAACTAAAATGGTGCAGGGTATGTATCAAAAGCCATACAAGGAGACACCAGAGGACATTAATATGTACACCCTGAAACAGAGGAGGGCGAGAGGGGATATGATAGAGAGCTTTAAATACCTCATTAGTGTAAATAAGTTACAGGAGGGAAGTATTTTTCAGAAGAAAGAGTGCTCATGAATAAGAGGCATGCTATGAAGCTGGAGGGGGTATATTCAGGAGAGATGTGAGGAAATGTATCTTCACACAAAGAATGGTGTATTCCTGGAATAACCTTCCAACAGAGGCGGTGGAGGTGGAAAACAGTGGTGGGGTTCAAGAATACATGGGATAACCACGAGGGAATCATAGTGGAAGGAGGGGGAGCTGTAGATCAGGCACAGTCTGCTGTAACGGTCGAGGTAGGGAGAAATGGGCAGACTTGAGTGGACCAAGTTCTCCTTATCTGCCCTAAAATGTTATGTTTCTTAGTGCATAGATTTTAAATGACACATCCTCAACACTTAACTTGTTATTTCTATTTTCCATTTATAACAGGGCATGGAAACCTTCCTTCACCTGAGAGGACCACCGCAGGACTGCAGCACATTTCATCTATTTAATAATCTGACCAGCTGGTGCGGAGAACAACTTTTTGCAGAAACAATTGTTACTGTTGTAATTTCATTTTCCGCCCTAGTCCCTCCCCTATATAGTTCATTATCTGAGGCATAGTTGTGCTAAAAAAGGACAGACAGGTTAACTGATGATCCTTTGCCAATGCCTATAAAATTCTGGATATTCCTAAAACAGATTCACATGGAGGCTGACCAATGGTTGCATTTTGTTTAATTCAGAATAGCAAAGGACACTGATGAAATAACAATTTCAAACATTCTTAAAGAGCTAATGACACCTTCAGGAGAACTTTAACAAAACACTATGTTTAGACATAGCTTAGGTTGTATTTCACATTAGTTTTGTACTCCTCCCCCATTATTTATTATTGAGGTAATTTGTATGAAAACAGGATTTTGCTGTTAAAGAGTTCATCTATTCTTGCTGCCTTCTCCTACCTGAGGTCATAATGCACTCGTGTGACATCACAGTTACTCCCATGGCAACAGATTGTGATGTCACAAGACAGGATCATGACTTGAAGTAGGGAGTCAGCTGCAGAGGCAGGTAAACTCTAAGGGAACTCTGAGGGATAGCCATCGTGTACTCATACAGATTCACTTAGTAATAAATAATGGGGTAGAGAAATAAGTAAAATATAAATGGACTGCAAGCTGAATTGTACCTAATTATTGTGTTTTTCAAAGTTTACTCTGAGGTGTCAGTAGCTCTTTTACTTTTTTATTGACATTAAAGACTGCTGTTGAATAGATATGTTATTTAGTTGGAAGTTGTTTCAACCTACTGGAAAGGTATTGCAGCTGTACCAAGTTCAAGTGCTGGATTAATGATTCATACTGTTGTTTAATAGAAATAATAACTGTAAACAATTAATCCCTGTGTACTGTACGCTTTAATTATTTGACAAATCTAATCGTTTTTTGAACATTTGTACAAAAACTACTGTAATAACACTGTATTTGAAGACCACAATGCCATCTTTAATTTAATACTGCTTCTGTACTAAAATCTATGCACATACTCTTAAATCTAGACATTGTACAACCTTCTGAATGTAACTAATATTTACAGCTGAGAACATTTGCAGCCATGTTTGACTTGACAAACTGCATTTGTTTCAAGTTGTGATACAGTTATAGGCCAACACAGATACTGTACACAGATGTTACAGTACACTTGCTATTGGAGTACCCAGATCCCTTTGCCAGATTTTAAAATCAGTTGCAGTAGATACAGCAGGTTCACTCCTACCTACTATACCCGACATGATCAGGAAATTCATTCTTTGTAGTATAACCTTGTGTAACCCTGCACTTACAAAATGGGAAACTAGTTATCATCTATTCTTTTAAACGTGTCCTGTTATTGCTGAAAAAACTGTTACTGTGTATGTTTCCTTTAAGGTAAATACAATATTTTAGCTCAGTCAGTTTTCCAAGTGTAATACCCGTGTGAGTAACATGCTGTATTGTGAATTAGAAATAAACTGTTAAAAACTCATCCATGATCTGTCTCAGCAAGCAATATCATGACAACAAACTGGACCAGTCATTTGTTTTCTGGAACTTTAGGGAATATTAATAAACATTTTCAATCAACCTTTTAAGAGTATGTGTGTGTGTGGGGGGGATTCTAGTAGACCTTAACAAGAGACTGTCATTACTGTGAGGACAGACAGCATCTAGAGAATGCATCCCTTATGCACATATTGTACTGGCCATTATAAATCCTGTCTCAGCATCATTTGCTAAATGCTGTGTAATTATGGGTCAAGGCATGATGTAACCCATGCACTCACTGTACTGTCAATTATAAACCCTGTCTCAGCATCATCTGCTAAACAACATGTGATTATGGGTCAGGACACCATGTATCCCACGCACACTTTGCACTGTCCATTATAATCCCTGTCTCAGCATCATCTGGTAAACGCTGAGTCAGTATGGCTCAGGACACCATGTATCCCCTGCACACACTGTACTGTCCATTATAAACCCTGTCTCAGTATCATCTGCTAAGTAATTATGGCTCAGGACACCATGTATCCCATGTACACAATGTACTGTCCATTGTAAACCCTGTCTCAGCATCATCTGCTAAACACTGTGTGATTATGGGTCAGGCCACCATGTATCCTACGCACACATTGTACTGTCCATTATAAACCCTGTCTTAGCATCATCTGCTAAACGCAGTGTGATTATGGGTCAGGCCACCATGTATCCCATGCACACATTGTACTGTCCATTATAAACCCTGTCTCAGCATCATCTGCTAAACACTGTGTGATTATGGGTCAGGCCACCATGTATCCCATGCACATGTTGTACTGTCCATTATTAACCCTGTCTCAGCATCATCTGTTAAATGCTCTGTGATTATGGGTCAGGCTACCATGTATCCCCTGGACACATTGTACTGTCCATTATAAACCCTGTCTAAGTATCATCTGCTAAGTAATTATGGGTCAGACTACCATGTATCCCATGCACACACTGAACTGTCCATTATAAACCCTGTCTCAGCATCATCTGCTAAACACTGTGTGAGCATGGCTCAGGACACCATGTACCATCACCCCTATTAAGGGACCACCCAGTCCAATGCAGCTGCCTCAAAGGATGCCGAGAACGAGGAGCACTTGGATGACAGTAGGCTCAGGGAGGGTTAGAGCAGTCAGGCAGAGGCACATCCCAGATCCTATTCCTCTCAAGAACTCATATGCCACACTGGCAAATGAGGACAACCAAATAGAGATACCCAGAGAAGTGGAAGGAAAGGATGTGGAGGTTAGCCAAGGAGGTGACCTCAGTGGGGAAAGCAGTGGACCCCAGAGGAGGAGGAAGCAGATCCTGGTGGAGGACTCCATCATAAGAGGAATCCAGCTAGGAACACAGGAGGGAGGACAGGGAGGTGAGGGCCTACCAGGTGCCACGGCATGGAGGGATGGAAGGAAGATACTGGGGATCACTGGAAGGCAAGATGGGAGGGTGAGCTGGATGTCATTATCCACCTAGGTACTAATGACTTGGCAAATGGGGAGCCAAAGGAAGTTCAGGAAGAGTTTAGGAAACTGGGGAAGGGTCTCAAGCAAGTAGCTACTTCTGTCACTTTCTCAGAAGTACTACCTGTGAGAGGCAAGGGAGAGCATAGGAGTGCATGCACCAGGAACTTTAACTCATGGTTGAAGAACTGGTGCTGTGAGGAAGGATTTGGATTCATTGGTGACTGGGGACCCACCTGGAGGGATGCAGGTTTGTTCAAGCCTGACGGCCTGCATCCATCCTGAGGGAAACCAAGCACTCAATGATAAGTTTAAATGCTACATTGACGCAATTTAAACTAGCAAAGGGGGGCAGGCCAGCAAGGAGGGTACCTACTTGCTCACCCCCACAGCTAGCAGTGAACCAGTGAACCAGAGGAGTGGCTATCTCTGCAAAGCAGTGTGCAAAAGATGGAGATTAGTGCCCAAAAGGTGGATAAGCAGAAAAGGGGCAAAATTCAGCAGAAGGGCAGACAGCAAGGAGAACCAGGGATAATGACAAACCAAGGAAGGGGCTGAGTAGAACAGTGAAGCAGTCTAGGGAGGTCAAATCATGGAAAGCCATGTGTGCAAATGCCAGGAGCCTTAGCAACAAGATGGAAGATCTGGGGGCTGTCATAGTCAGTCAGACCTGGACATTGTGGCCATCACTGAAACCTGGTGTAATGATAACCATGACTGGGAGATGGCCATACCTGGCTACAACATATTCAGAAGAGACAGAGCAGGCAGGAAGGGAGGAGGAGTGGCACTGTATGTGAAAAATGACATAAGGGCCACACAGATCCAGGAGGAACAAAATGGGGGAGAGATACTGTGGGTTAAGCTGGAAAGGAAAATGGGGCCAGCCATCCGCACAGGTGTGGTCTATAGACCACCAGCCCAGGAGGAAGAAACAGATAGGGAGCTGATGCTAGCCATCCAAAGGATGGCAGACAAGGGTGAGGTAGTACTGGTTGGAGACTTCAATATTCCAGACGTGGACTGGAGCATCCCAGCAGCAGCATCAACTAGGAGCAGATTTATCCTGGACTCCCTTCAGGGTGCCTTCCTCAAGCAACTGGTCATGGAACCAACTCGGCAGAAGGCAATACTGGACCTTGTGCTCACAAACAGGGACAGTGTGATGGGGGTAACAGTGGGGGAGCACCTGGGTAACAGTGACCACCAGTCATTGTGGTTTGAAATCACAGAAAAAGCAGAACCAAACCACACAAAAACATGTATCCTGGATTTTAGGTGGGCAGACTTTGGGAAAATGGGGAGATACTTGAAAGAGGCATTAAGGGGAATGGGACAGGAATCAGGGGTTGAGGAACAGTGGGCAGTATTTAAAATGGGGATTATAAGAACAACAGAATTATGCATTAAGCAGGTTAGCAAGAGGAAAAGGAAGAGGTGACCATTATGGTTTTCCAAAGAGGTAGCAAAGAAAGTGAAAGCCAAAAGATTGCATTCAGGCAATACAAAAGACACAGGCAGAAGGGGATAGGAGAAGTACCAGGAGAAACAAAGGGAGGCGAGGAAGTCAGTAAGGGAAGCCAAAGCTCAGACAGAAGAACACATTGCAAAATCAGTGGGTAAAGGGACAAAACCTTTACAGGTACATAAGAGAAAAAGAAAGACAAAGGAGGGATAGTGAGACTGAAGGGGAGGATGGAGGCATGAACAACAGTAAAGCTGACATATTGAACATGTATTTCTGGTCAGTCTTTACTGAGGAAGAGGGGGGTAATGGGTCTGAAGGGAATACAAGGGGTGAGTATGGTGCAGAAATGGACACAAGTCCCTTTACATGAGAAAGGGTCCTGAAGGAACTCCAAATAATAAGAGTTGATAAAGCAATGGGGCCAGATGGGGTGCACCCCAGGGTCCTTAAAGAACTAAGAGAGGTGGTGGCTGAACCTCTGGCTATCCTGTTTAGCCAATCACTGGAAACAGGGGAGGTACCCAAAGACTGGAGGACAGCAGATGTAGTCCCCTTATACAAAAGTGGGAACAAAGAGGAAGCAGGGAACTACAGACCAGCCAGCCTCACCTCGGTAGTGGGAAAGATCATGGAAGCACTACTGAAGGAGAGATTGGTGGAACATCTGGTTGTCAATGGACTACAGGACCCAAGACAGCATGGTTTCACCAGGGAGAGGTCATGTCAGACCAACCTCATTGAATTTTTTGACTGGGTGACTAGGGAGGTGGATCAGGGGAGGGCAGTGGACATGGCCTATCTGGACTTCAGCAAGGCCTTTGACACTGTGCCACATAGAAGACTATTACACAAACTGGGGAATATGGGTGTGGTCAGGACAGTAGTGTTGTGGGTAGGTAACTGGCTGGGTGGCAGGACACAGAGGGCGGTGGTAAATGGCTGTCACTCCACAGAGGGAAGAGTGACCAGTGGGTACCACAGGATCAGTGCTGGGACCGGTCCTATTCAACATCTTCATCAGTGACATTGCAGGATCTAGAAGGCAGAATTTCACTGTTCGCTGATGACACAAAGCTCTGTAACAGAGTAGACACACCAGAGGGTGTAGACAGAATGAGAAGGACCTGCAGAAACTTGAAGAATGTTCAGGGTTTGGCAGTTGAAATTCAGTGCAAAGAAGTGCAAGATAATGCATATGGGGCACAAAACCCTGGCACAATATATCAGTTGGGGGTGAGGATATAGCATGCACCAAGCAGGAAAGGGATCTTGGGGTTGTCATCTCTGATGACCTCAAGGTAGGAAACAGTGTGACAAGGCATCAGGTAAAGCAAATAGGATGCTGGGATGTATAGGCAGGGGCATCACCAGCAGGAAAAGGGAGGTCATAATTCCGCTATACAAGACACTAGTGAGGCCCCACCTGGAGTACAGTGTACAGTTCTGGAGACCATACCTCATGTAAGGACATAGACAGGGTAGAGAAGGTTCAGAGGAGGGCAACAAAGATGGTGCATGGATTGCATAACAAGTCCTATGAAGACAGGTTGAAGGAACTGAACATGTACTCCTGGAGGAGAGGAGGGAGAGGGGATATGATAGAGACATACAAGTATCTTACAGGGAGGAACAGGGTGCAGAAAACACTATTTTTAAGCGAAAAGATGTTCCAGTACTAGAGGGCATGGGATGAAGTTGGAGGAGGACGAT
This sequence comes from Neoceratodus forsteri, assembly GCA_016271365.2. Taxonomy (NCBI): domain Eukaryota; kingdom Metazoa; phylum Chordata; order Ceratodontiformes; family Ceratodontidae; genus Neoceratodus; species Neoceratodus forsteri. Next base: position 760,599,233 of record CM028138.1, on the reverse strand, counting down.
TCAGAGGAAACATGAGAAAGAATTTCTTCACAGAACGGGTGGTGGACAAGTGAACACCCTGCCAGAGGAAGTGGTGGGGGCTGAAACAATCACGGGATTTAAGAATGCATGGGATAGACATAAAGGAATTCTAGAGGTCAGGGGTAAGGGGAAACAGACTTCTAGGAAAACAAACTGAACTTACAAGCTCAAATGGGCAGACTGGGTGGGCCATAGGCCCTTATCTGCTGACACTGTCTATGTATCTATGTATCTATGTATCTATGTATCCCATGCACACATTGTGCTGTCCATTATAAACCCTGTCTCAGCATCACCTGCTAAACACTATGTGATTACGGATCAGGACACCATGTATTATCAGCTACTAAGTACCCAGAAACCACTTCAATGCACATAATTTCATTACTTGCCATGGCCACTGTGGAGGAGCTAGCAACATTTAAGCAGTAAGAAAGGGTAGGGTGTATACTGTGGTGCAATAACAGTACACCTCAGGTGTGTTATGAAGCATAAGGCAGCACTTTTATCTCACCACAATGCACACCCTAAAGTGTCTTACTGTGATTATAAAATGGGTCCAAGATTTATCTGGTGGAGTGGAGGGTGAAAAATGTGCAAAAATTAAATAATGTTCAGAATTTTAATTTTTTTTAAGTTCATCCACCCCAACAACATAGCCCCAGCATATCCCAGAATAGGCATGCCATCTTAGTTTCAAATATTGTGCAAAGTCAAATACATTGTTTTTTCTATGCAACCTTTACCCTGGCCAAGAGTGGCATCTTGCAGTCAGGACCCCCTAACTTGTGCCACAGACAAGGCAACAAAGCACAAGTTGGCATAAAATAGGTATCACCCCTGTCGCTGGGGAAAATACCTGGCTCAGCATCTAAGAGGGTGGGGGGTTAGAGTGCAAACTAAAATTTATATTTACACCAAGTTCTGGGAGAGAGGTGCTAGAGCTATGCTAGGTCTCCTGTCTGTGGGGGCCCATAAACAATCTCACACTGGGAAGCAAAGATGGAATGTCCAAAACTAGATGGGATTGTGCAGTATGGTTTTATTCTGACACAACATGGAAACAGAATAGGGTGGTCCCCCAGGTTGTCATTGAGCTTTACAGACATGGGCATGGCAAAAGAGATTTTCTTTCTTCAGAACAAACATTTTTGCATTCTCAGACTTTTCTTTTCCACAGAACCTCAACAGTTCATACCTCTTCTCTAGGGAGCTCTAGGCTTTCTTTTCTTTCTATAAGTGTCTATTTCATGGGGGTTCCATACACTGAAACAACATTCCTCCTGACATGATGGGCTTAGTTAACATCCACAGGGGAACCCTGTGCCCCTCCAGTGACCACTTAGCACTGACTGAAATTTCAGGTGAGGGTCCGTGCACTCTAGCCCCAGCCAGCCTCTGACATCCCTTTTGGGGTTACACAACTTCAGCTCCTTCAGTCTCACCAGATTGCTAAAGGCATCCACACATTGAATTCACATTCAGCACGTAGTAGTGGTGAGGCTGGGACCCTGAGTGATTTATTCTAACCTTGACTTTGGGCACATACACCACCAGATGACTCCCATAAAGAACTAGTCTGTGATTCTGTACTCATGGTTTTGTTTGTCCTTTATTGCAGACATCAGACTGGTGGAAAAAAATACACTTCTCCCTGTTGCTTTTCCATAGTTTTATCTCTGACACTGGACAGCTGAACACTTTTCTTGTTCCTCAGGGAATTTCTCAGTCCCATTTCTCTGAGAAATTACCCATTGGGGTCCTGTATTCACCGGTCTCCATCACTTCTTGTGGACAGGTTGCAGTTTCACTCACTGGGGTGAGAAGAAGAACAGAGGTCCTTCACCCAGCCTCAGTGCAAGCTGGCGGGCACCTCCACACTGAGAGCTCCTCTCACTCTGACTTCCACTACAGAACTACTAGACTCAGCTACACTGACTCCCATCTCAGCATTCTAAACTGTCCCCAGGCAGCTGATTCTAAAGTGTCTCAGTCTGCTGCTAGAGTTCTAAATGACATAATCCATGCTCTCCTCAGGCTAGTTAAGTAATCAGTGATGTCACCTGTAGAAAGCTTCTAATAAGCTCACTACCAGCTGCCCACTACCTTCCTACGTCTAACTTGATGGGATTGTAGTAACCCCCAGGGGAATGGGTGGTTACATCTAATTAGCCACTAACACCCTTATATTCCCCAACCCACCCCAGTACACCTGTTTCCTCACCTTTCATCTTTCTTCCTGATATTATTTCTTTCCTTTTCCCCACTCTGTTTTTTGTTTATCTTTCCTATACTCAGCAGATGAAATATTTACTATGGACTGAGTACAATCCTTCTAATCTCTGCTCCATTCTACTTGCAGAATCTTCACCCTACAATCGCACAACAGAAGGCCTCAGATAGAACCAGGCCTTCTGTTTATCTACAGTATAGCAGGTTAAGCAGCAGAGACTTCCCTGGTAAACAGGTGAGGGTAGGAGGGGGATTTTTCATGATCAGGAAAGAAACACTAGAATGTAAAACTGTAAATACAGCTCTTAATTTTTTTTAATTAATGCAAGTGTGTATAAGAGGATTATGAAGGCTAATAATATTTAATTATTTAAAATGTAAGTTTTAAGTTTATTACAAAAGTGCATATGACATAACAGTGCAATACACAAAGATAAAATCATAAAAAATCATTCCTTGAGAACATCCCAGCTTTCAAGTACTTAGGGGTGTGGTTGGATGAAAACCTGGATTTCTCCACCCATGTTGATGCTATTTGTGCCAAACTTTGACTTAAACTAGGTGCCCACTACTGTCACAAAGTCAGCCTCCTTCTCCCTACTCATCGCGAGCTGGTCTCCAAAATGATATTATCAATTTTCGACTATGTTGACATGGTGTATGGAATTGCCTCTTAGACCTCACTTGGCAAATTCAGCATTCTCCTAAAATCCTTTTGTCACTTTGCCACTGCCTCCCCTCCCTCCCCCCCCACCACTGTCTTTTCTATCCCCCATATCCCTAACTCCCCTACCGCACAGGAGAATAGTGCACTGCACTACTTTTGTTTTTAAATTCTGGTTCAGTTCCCTCCCTTTCTATCTCTTCTCCCAACTCTCCCAAGCTATCCGCTCTAATAACTCCCTTCATCACAGAGACCCTCACTCCTTTTCTGTCCCTCTCCCTCGCTCTGTCTCTGGACAATCTGCTTTTTCCTTCCCCTTCCCTTCCCTCTGGAACAAACTACCCTCTGACCTCTGCTCTTCTGCCTCCCCTCTTTACTCTCAAGAGGCTCCTGATACATCTTCCCTATCAAATCAATACAAAATCACACAAAGCCCCATAATGCAAAGCATCATGAGCTGTATATATGAATCACCACAGAATATTATGCTGGTTCAGCTTTAAACAGAAATGCATGGTGCCGAAAGGTCTATCACATAGTTTACAAAGGGAGCCAACAGAAAGACACAGACACATGTTTCATCCTACCAGGACTCATCAGTGTGCCTTGTCTGTCTGACACCCCAGTGGAATGAACCAGCTACCCTAGTGTGGCCTATCTGGGTTATGTCATGGTGAAGCCAATAAAGACAAAAAACAAGCTAAAAGACAAAGAACTTTAGTGCACAAGCACTAGTGCAAGGGTTACCCCAAAGGTCATTGGCCAGGAAGCCAAGTTTCAAAGAAATACAAAATCACACATACCCCCATAATGCAAATCACCACAGAATATTATGCTGGTTCAACTTTAAACAGAAATGCATGGTGCTGAAAGGCCTCTCACACAGTTTGTAAAGGGTACCAACAGAAAGACACAGACACGTGTTTCATCCTACCAGTACTCATCAGTGTGTCTTGTCTGTATGATACCCCCAGTGGAATGAACCAGCTACCCTAGGATGATCTATCTGGGTTATGTCATGGTGAACCCAAACAAAAACAAAAAAAACAAGCTAAAAAACAAAGAACATCAGTGCACAAGCACTGGGGCAATGGTTACCCCAAAGGGCATTGGCTGGGAAGCCAAGTTTCAAAGAAATACAAAATCACACATACCCCCATAATGCAAATCACCATAGAATATTATGCTGGTTCAACTTTAAGCAGAAATGCATGATGCCAAAAGGCGTCTCACACAGTTCACAAAGGGTGCCAACAGAAAGACACAGACACATGTTTCATCCTACCAGGACTCATCAGTGTGTCTTGTCTGTATGACACCCCAGTGGAATAAACCAGCTACCCTAGGATAGTCTACCTGGGTTATGTCATGGTGAACCCAATCTTCCCTATCAGCCTTGCTCCCAATGCCCCCAACCTTTATTGCCTTAAATATGTGCCACTCTGCTTGAGCTGCTACATTGGTTGTTGCGACTGGAACTTGTTGTGGAGGGCTTGTATAACATACTAACATACTAAAATGCCAGCAGAATAGGCCTAATGGTCTTTCGTGTCTTCTCGTTTGGTCAGCCCCCACCCTGGGTGCTGACCTTGCTGTCCCCCTCGTCTTCTCTGGCTTCTCCCTTCCCAGTTCCGGATATTCTTGCTGCATTGGATTTTGCTTCCTGAACCCTTCCCCTGTACCTGTCCCACCCCCTCTTGAACCCCTCCACTGTCTCTGCCTCCACCAGCCCCCTAGGTAGTGCATTCCATGGCTCTACCACCCTCTCAGTGAAGTAGCACCTCCTCTTTCTCCCCTGAATCTTCCCCCCTCCAGCTTCCACCCATGCCCTCTAGTGGCCCCTTCCTCCTTCCTTCGAAGCACCCTCACTGTTCCTCCCCTATTTACCCTCTTCATGTACCTGAAGACCTCTATCATGTCCCCCCGGTCCCTTCTCTCTTCCAAAGTGTACATATTTAGCTCTTCGAGCCTCTCCTCATAGGTCCTGTCCCCCAAGCCCCAAATCATTTTGGTTGCCCTCCTCTGGACCCTCTCCAGGAGGTTAATGTCCCTCTTTAAGTGTGGCCTCCAAAACTGCACAGTACTCCAGGTGCGGCCTCACCAAGCAGTTATACAGAGGAGTATCACTTCCTCCTTCTGGAGGTGATCCCCTAGCGATGTATCCCAGCATCCTGTTGGCCTTGGCTGCTGCCCTCCTACAAGTCTCAGAGTTGTTCATCTTGACATCCACTACCACCCCAGGTCCCTCTCAGCCATTGAGACTTGTAGTATTCCCAGGGTGTACACTTGGCCTGGGTTTCTGGCCCCAGGTGGAGTACCTTGCATTTCCTGCATTAAACCTCAGCTTCCACTTTCTAGACCATCTTTCCAGAGCCTCCAGGTCCCCTGCAGGGCCACCCTCCCTCCTCCCCATCCACCACCGCCCCAGTTTCGAGTCATCTGCAAGAGACTCATCTCACTCCTGATTCCTGTCCTTATGTCAGATATGTAGGCATTGAACAGAAGGGGCCCAAGGACTGATCCCTGGGGACCCACTAATGACCCTCCTTGGGAAGAGATTTTCCCACCAACTACGACCCTCTGGGTCCGGTTCTGGAGCCAATTGCCTATCCATCGGATCATCTGGTTTCCCAACCCCATTTCTCCTAGTTTATCCAACAGGCCCACGTGAGGAACAGTGTCAAATGCCTTGCTGAAGTCTAGAAGAGGACATCCACTGGTCTACCCAGGTCCAAGGCACTTGTCACCCAGTCATAGAACTCCACCAGGTTTGTCTGACACGATTTCCGGATGAATCCATGCTGTCTATCGTCCAGGCACCCTGACTTATCCAGGGCCCCCAGCCTCTCCTTGACAATGCCTCCATCACCTTGCCCACCACTGATGTCAGGCTGACAGGCCTGTAGTTCCCTGCCACCTCCTTGATCCCCACTTGTGGATAGGCACTACATGCACCACCTTCCAGTCTTGGGGCACCCACCCTGTCCTCAGAGAGATGGTGAAAAGCTCTGCCAGGGGTTTCGCCAGGACATCTGCAAGTTTCTTCAGCACTCTAGGATGTAATTTATCCAGCCCCGTGCTTTCTCCGTCTTAAGGGAGCTGAGGGCTTCCTCATTCTCTCTGCTGTGATTTCCACTTCCAGTACCTCTTCCTGCTTAGCCCTCCCCACCTGCCAGTGTTGCCCCCCTCCCCAGACCTGCCGATTGGTAAGGGCCCCTCCTCATTATCTTTGTCTCTCCCATGTATGATGCAGCATTCCCATTTTCCCTGGTGAAAACTGAGGTGAAGTACTCATTTAGTACCTCAGCCTGCTCCTCTGGGTCTTGTGCCCATCTCTCCCCTGATTTAATCCTGCTAATCTGCCCCTTCACCCTTCGTCTTTCCCCAATGTATCTAAAGAACCCCTTTTTCCCTCTCCTAGTTTCCCTGGCCAGGTTCTGCTCCTTCCTTGCCTTAGCCACCCTCACCAGTCTAGTGGCCCTTCTAGCCATCAGCTCATACTCCCCTCGATCCCTTTCACTCCTTGAGCACTTGAATTTCTTATAGGCTGCTTTCTTTCCCCGCACCACCTCCTGGACCTCCCTGGTCCACCAACAGGGTTTTTGTGCCCTACCGCATTTTCGTTTTACTCTTGCACAGGTGCTGATAGCATCCTGCACCCCTCTCCTGATGATTTCCCACCTACTATCAGCGTCCATGTCTGACCCAATCCCATCCAAATGCTCCTTAAGGATCCTTCCCATTTCCTTAAAATCCACCCCCCTGAAGTCGGTTACTTCCGTCTTTGTGCAGCCTTCTACCCCTCCTAGGTCCAGGCAGAACCAGACCGAGGCATGGTCACTCCCCGCCAATGGGTCCCTTACCTCCAGGCCCCCAATCTGGTCACTGTCTGCCAGGACCACATCCAGTACCCATGCCTCCCTGGTAGGTTCCCTCACCTGCTGAGTTAGGAACGCATCTTGAAAGACATCCAACAACCTCTGTTCCCTGGTCACAGAGGATGTCATAGTCTCCCAGTCTGTTCCTGGCATGTTTAAGTCCCCTAACACCACCACCTTTCCTCTGCCCAGTCTGCAGTGTCTCCTAACATCTGCCACCAGACTGTCCTCCAGCTCCTCCACCAGGGCAGGGGGTCTATACACCACTCCTATTTTTACTCTGTTGCCCCCCCTTGTTATCAAGGTGACCCAAATCGCCTCCATGGTTCCCTCCGCCTCATCTACTCCCCCTATGTCAATGCAGTTTTTAACTATCATTGCTACCCCTCCTCCCCTTCCCTCCCCCCTGTCCTTCCTGAACATAGACATAACCTAACCTCCCCTTCTCTAGAGCATATGACTCTTGACTGTACTGTTTCATGTAACAGTGTTGTGTGTTTTTTTTCTGTAAAAGGGTCTTGTAACCCAGACCCTTGACTCGTTCACTTTTCTATGTGTTTTTATGCTGCCTTTAAGCCTTTTCTCCTATTTGTTTTCCTCCCCTGGTTCGCACCTGAAAACAAGCCTCAGCTCATGGTGCTTTTCCCAGTTATCAATTTTAAATAAATAAATAAACAAAAAATAAAAATAGCATTTACAATGCACATTCATTCCAACATATATTTCACTTTACTTTTTCAGTTCTCTATAATTTATTGCTGCCATTCCAAATCGTGTATCTCTATACAATATATCCAAGTTATCAGAATTCAATAAATAGTGAAGTTTCTCTGCATGTGTACTTGAATGACTAATATTTAATAATTCCCCATCCAGTCATCTCTTATTGATTTTAAATGATTACATTCAAACAATATATCTACAGTCAACCAAATCCCTGAGCAATTGCTTTTACATGCTATCCCTTACATGTATTGTATCCATGATAAATGCATATGATTTATATCATTTACATTAAAATGCAACCTAGATATAATTTTAACATGTAATCCAGTCACATTTATATATGTAAGATTCCATTCCATGACTTTGTTTAAGCTTTTATAAAACTTAAAATTATGAGTTAGTGATATTTTTTTCATATCCTTATGTCTGTCTATATCAAGTATTCTAGTCTTATCTAATTTAGAATACTCATTAACATTTACAGTATTCCAGTTCTTATGTATGGATTCTAATCCCAATGTAAGGCAGTTCTATTTCAGTCCCTAGTTGAAGGTTGTTATTGAGTAAAGGGTGTAGATGTGATGGCAATCAGGTATGTGTGGGTAGAACAGCACTGGTAAAGATGGCCCTCAGCCCATCATGTTTCACATTTTTTTAACCTCATTTGGTAATTTAAAATCTTTTAACAGGTTTAGACAACTTCAAAAAAAAATATTTATAATAGCTATAATGCCCACAACGCTGGCCTTTCTGCAAGAATAGTGTTGGTTTGGAGGTTTATGGAGCCCTCAGCTATACTTCAGACCTTAACTTCTGCCAGCAGTTATGCTTCTGGAAAGGCCATCAAAACTCAGGCCTTATTGCTTAAATAGGAATTGTCATCAACAAGGATTCTTAATGTCTGAAAGACCATAAACAGCTAATTTGAATGAGCCATTGTGTTTATCTATGAGTCTTTGCAGTCCAGAGTTATTCATATGTAATCAGCCTGTAATTATGGGTGGGGGCAGCCATATGTTTTAGGCTTCTGAAAGGAAATTATGTCACTGAGGATCTTGGCCCTCCGTTGACTGTAGGTTAAAAAGGAAATTGTCTGTTTTATTAAGGGTTTTTAAGGTGTTATTACAACATGTTCTACATTTATAATACTTGTTTTGCATGTGCATTGAAACTAGTGCGTTATCACCATTACATTTCAAACTATTAGTAAAAATAATCCATCTTCAGGATTGATTTAACCTCTAGGCTATACTGCCAGCTGATTATCAAAAACTACACATCGCAAGGCTGGCTCTGTGGTGCCAACAGGTATTGGGACCCCACATAAGGATTTATAAACCCTGTCTGTGTTCATGTCAGTACAGATTTCTGGGGCTGCCACAGCACCAACTAATGTATTTTTCCATTCCCTCTCTTACAGTCTTTTCTCTTACAATTCCTGGTATGAACTCAAGTCTACAAGATGCAAATGTAGCTACTTACTTACTGGCCTGGCATCATGGGGCCGGCCTTGAAATGTGAAGTTTTTTGAATATAAGCTGGCAGTACGGCCTAGAGGTTAAAGCAAAGAATGTTAAGCAAAGCTTTATTCATCCAGTAGAATGTGTTTTGATTCCATCATGCTCTACTTGTATATTGTGTTACCAGAGCAAGTCACAGCCTCTCTGTGCTACCAAAACACACCCAGAAACAAGCTGTAGCTGTGTGCCTTTCCTTGACAAAGATAGTAAAAACAATCTGAGCAGGCCTTCCCAGTGGCACTGAGGGTTGAGGTGCTGGATACCACATCTCACGCCATGCCAGTGACCTGGGTTTGGGAATGACCTTGGGTCACCGAGGTGCCGGAATGGGGAGGAGGGTGGGAGCAGGATATAGCATTGGCTCTCCTCTCCTGTGTAAGGGGTGGGGTCACCCAGCCATAGTCCCACCGTCATTAAATGAAGGTTCATTGCTGGCACAGGTGGTCAATGGCATGAGTGGCAGGGAGGGGCATCCTGTAAGGTGTGGGCACATGTGGCTCCAGCCGCACGAACTACGTTGGGGATGCAGGGGGCAGAAGAAAATCTGTAAAAACCCAGAGAATACAAATGGAAAAAAAACTACAATCTGAGCGTGTCTTATGAGTTTGAAAATATTACGCTCTTTCTATCCAGATTTGACTTGAAAAGAAAAAATAGGACATGATTACTTGTTTATTAATTGCAAAAACACATAGATGGACAACACAGTTAAAACATGCATAACCAGAAATGCATTATTAAAAGAGTATTTTACTTCTTTTGATAAAGTTAAAAGTATAACAGTTTCTTACTGAAATACTTTGGATGGAATGGGATCTTCTACAGTAAAGGAAACAAATCAATCTGGTTGATCCTGCCGTTCATACCCTTCGAGCGAGTCTTATACTCCTCAGCTATGCCGATGCACCATAACCTTCCAGAATGCCATTCCCACTCTAATGTAAAACAGAAAGAAAACAAACAAAGGGAGAAAGGGAGAGGCAGTCTATGTGAGTGGGTGAGTGGGTGTGTGTGTGTGTGTGTTTGTGGTGTGTGTGTGTGTGTGTGTGTGTGTGTATCTCTGACAGATGTGCTATACTAACTGAACTGTGCTGAAAAGGAAAAATTTATCACTGTTAATTAAATAAAATAATATATGGGTGGGTGAGTAAAAAACAGGATTTTGCATACACCCACGGTGTGGGATGCTTTTATGTACCACTCGGACTTTGCCATTGGGGTTATACTAGGAATTTTAAGATGTATAGAGGACAGTGGGCCCATTATGGTACATCTCACTCAGAAAGGATTTAATTATTCCCCAAGTTAGTTAGCAGATAGTTGTCTAATTTTTGTTTAAAAGTGTGGAAGGACTCCACTTCAACTAGATCTCTAGGGAGTGAGTTCCATAAAGGTGTTATTCTTTGGGTGTAGAAGTAATGTCTTAGAGACCTCTTGGGGTATGTTAACCTTAGTTGATAGCTATGGACTCTAAGAGAGGCTAATATCGCATCCCACACCTTGGGTGTGTGTGAAATTTTGGTTCCACACACACACCCATATATTATTCTATATTTTAATAAGGCAGTTCAGATTATGTTTTTTTTAAAACAATGTTGTCCATCCATGTGTTTTTGCAATTAATAAACAATTTATGATGTTCTGTTTTTTTAAGTCAAATCTGGATAGAAACAGCATAATATTTTCAAAATCTTAACACATGTTCAGATTGTTTTTACTGTTTTTGTCCAGGAAAGGCACACAGCTACAGCTTGTTTCTGGGTGTGATTTGGGAGCACATGGAGTTTAAGTGACTTACTCTTTTCACACAATATACAACTAGAGCATGTTGGAATCAAACCCCATTCTGCTGGATGAATGTAACTTGTTCACAGCTCTTTGCTTTAACCTCTAGGAAGTACTGCCACCTGTTAATCAAAAATTGCACATTTCATAGCTGGCCCTATCATGCCAGGCCTGTAGGTACGTAGCCACATTTGCATCTCTTAAACCTGAGTTCACAACTGAAATTGTAAGAGAAAAGGCTGTAAGAGAGGGAATGGAAAAAGACATAATTCACTAAAAATACCACCAACAGCTTAATCTGGTTCAGTTTCAGTTGCTTACCATCCGTATCCTGCCACCCACTGGTCACCCCTAAAAAAGGGACATTTAGACCCAGTGGGCTTACCGAGTCAACACAATTCAATAAATAAATAAATAAATAAGTTGGTGCTGTGGCAGCCCCAGAAATCTGCACTGACATGAACTCATCCAGGGTTTAGAAATCCTGATACAGTGTGGGGCCCCAGTACCTGTTGGCACCACATAGCCAGCCTTGAGATATGTAGTTTTTAATGATTAGCTGGCAGTATAGCCTAGAGGTTAAAGCAATCCTAAAGATGGATTATTTTTACTAACAGTTTGAAATATAAGGGTGATAACTCACTAGTTTCAATGCACATACAATTATTATAAATGTACAAAGTGTTGTAATGACATCTTCAAGCACACTTAATAAAACAGACAATTTCCTATTTAACCTACAGTCAAGATCCTTGGAGACATCATTTCCTGTCAGGACCCTAAAACATATGGCTGCCCCCAGCTACTGCAAAGACTCACAGATAAACACAATGGCTCACTCAAATTAGGTTTTTATAGTCTTTCAGACATTAAGAAACCCTGCTGATGACAGTTTTTGTTTCTTTTTTTTCAGTTGTTTGACCAGGAGAGGCACACAAACATGAAAGCTTGTTTGCCAGTGCAACCTGGGGGCACAGAGAAGTTAAGTGACTTGCTCAGGGTCACACAGTATGCAAGTGGGGGCTGTGGAACTCAAACCCAGATCTCATAATTTGCTGCTCAGAGCCTTAAACCACTGCACTATACTGCCTTTGTTCTCCTTTAAGTGATTGAAATGGTGGCAAACAAGATTCCACCTCACATTACTAGCTTAAATAAAATACAACAGAGAAGAAAATGAGGTTGCAATGTTACAAAAGGCAAGAGCATTTTTTTCTTTTCTTCTTTATTTACTTAGAGGTTGCGGGGTTGAATAAGTTGCAGAACATGTACCATTGATATACAGCATACTGCATGTTAAGTCCTGAATAGGGAAATTATTGTATGAGAGGTAATGAAACTGTTTGGATTGTATGGAGATAGATACAATGCATGACCACTAATTGTCTTTATGGAGACAGATCCAGTGCATCACCAGTGATTGTAATCCATAATACTCCACCCACTGTATGCACCAAAGGTTGATCATTAATGCACGCCTGTCTTCAAAGTTTTAAAAATAGAGAGAAACATATATAAAACTCTTAATATGCAGTTTATGTGACCTAATGGCCTTATATACAGGACAGCAATGATACAACTCCAAAGGATTTTGTTTATTTTCAGAAAATATTAACCCATACTTCACTGAGGGTGTTTCACATTGGCTGCAACCTCAGAACTGGAATACCCACCAGAGATCAGTTCATGATGCTTCCGCTGTCAGTGTTCTCAGGACTGGACTGAAAACCAGGATTTTCAGACAGGTCCATTAGTACAGCCTAGTCCTTGTTATTCTATTTGATGTGGCTGTTGTGACCTTTCATTTGTTTATTACTATTAATCTAGTTCCCCCTGTGTACACGTGATCAACATATTGTGTAGTTTGGCACACAAATAGGATAGGAGGAAAAACTCACTAAGACAAGGGTCCTGGATTTCAGAAGGGCAGCTGTGAAAGGCATGGGAAACTGCCTCAGTGAATGCCTCAAAGTGGGAAAGCAGAGGGGGAGAAGAAGCTCAATGTAAAAAGATTAAGGAGGGTATAGCCCAGGCAATGTCATGTTGTTTGAAGGAAGTGAATAGGAGAAAGAGGCTGCTATGATTCTTCAATGAGGTAACAAAGGCAGTGAAGGAGAAGAAAACAGCATTTAGAAAGTACAAGGAGACCCAGAAGGATGACGACAGTGAGGTATATCTGACAAAACAAAGGGAAGTAGGTAGGAGGGTTAGGGCAGCTAAAGTACTAACAAGAGAAAAACATTTGTAATGGGCATGAGGAATGCTACTGACACTGACCAGACTCTAACTGAAGAGGGCAGGGCAGGTCCACCCAGCTACATCTTGGAGGGAGTTTCCACTATGTCAACCAATAGATTTTTCAGATGACACCCGGCAAGTGAGTGCTGGGGGAATTTAGGGGAAGGGAGAACCAGCCCAAGTGCCATTAGCTGGAACATACAAGTGAGAAACTTGGAGCTGACTCAAATTCAAACAAAATATTTTATTTGGACCATAACAACATCATCTGCACTAAAATATTTAAACACTATAAGATCTCTACCATACTAAATTATAACTATTGCTCTAAATGTACTGTATCTATAATTTAGGAACTCATTACATTCACTACATTTAAGGCTTTGAATTCATTTAGAATGCCTCAAGCTTTGCAGTTCATTTAGAGTCCAGTGACCATTGTGTGAGTCCTGTGGGGGGGGGGCAGGTTGGAGACCCTTTTTATTTTCCAGGACAATTCCACTCCAGGATGGACACTCAAGAGAGGAAGAAAGAAAAACACCATATAGAGGACACTTGTCGTCGACTTCGGGCCTGTCGTTGACCACCGGCACTTGTTACACCTTCCTGGCAGAAGAGCTGCATTCCACTGAGGCAGTGAGGATCATCAGCACCAGGTCCCACATGAACCACCAGAAAAGGTCACCCCTCGAGGAGAAGAAAACTGGAGAGACACCAGCCTTCAGACCACACCTGGGCTGCTGGAGGAAGGATATCGAGAAATCTCCTGCAAGAATTGTCGAGGATGAAGCTGGTCTGGAACAACAGAACTAGGACACACTTTGGACTACATGCAGACTGGGGTAGCAGCACAACAGTTCTTTTAAACAACACTTGTGGTGGTGGTTATTTCAATAAAGCTTTTCAATGCACTCAGTTCACATAGTTCGTAGCCACAACATTTGGGACAGTAGGGCTTGTGGCAATCTCACAGTGGCACCCACACACAAGGTAGTGAACAATTATAATACAGGGGCCCAAAAATATCAGAACATCTTTTAAATGCTGTTCTTGCAGGGCAGCTCATAAATTAGATACACTGCCACTTTAATTCGAGCCTCCTAGTGCCTTCATACATATTAATTATTTCATTTGCATAGCTCCTGCCCTTTTTCTTGACTCAGGTGGGACTCTCTCCCAAATTCTGCCCATGGGTGGTTCCATGGGTGGGGCTTAACCACCCCAACAGTTATTAGCTACTATAGAGCAGTTCCCTGAGGTCAAGTGGGTGATCTGTAGACCAGGGCCTTGGCTTGGCACAAATAGCTGTTGCTGCTGGATGGCACCAGGAGGCACAAAAATCATTATGTATTTATTTATTTTTAAGCTAAAAAATCCCAACATTTTCTTTATCTTTTCTCGGTGGCCAGCACCTGGCTGTGGTGCTGCTGCCATTCACCCTGCCACCTGCATCATTCATTGGGTCTGGATTGCTGCAGACTGATCAGTGGGGAGGCCTGGACCAACCTCTATGAAGGACTACTGGAGACTGCTGCTGGAAGAGGAACAGTGGGCAGGCCTGGACCCACCTCGTCTCATAACTTCCACAGACTACTGCTGATACTAGAGGGGCCAGTCTTTCACTAGTGCCACCCCTCCCAATGGGACATTCACCACTGCTGCACCCAGAGAATAGTATCTCCATAGAGGATGCACTAGGATGTGGTGCTAGGAAACTCACCAAAATCATCTACTCTAGGTTCTCTGCACACACCAATCCAAAAAGGGACACCATAACATTAACATGCAAATATTCAATTTATTACATTAAAAAGGCAGACAGTGCAGGCAAATGCCTAACATGTTTCAAACCTGACTGGTTCTTCTTCAGAGGATAAAAATCTTGGTTAACAAATCACACTTATATAAGGCTCCTATAACAAGTGATCACACTAAACACCTATCGGCCTTCCAGAGGAGATTGTGGAGTCAAAAACAGCGGTGGAATTCAAGCATGCATGGGACAGTCATAAGGCAATTCTAGGGGGTGGGGGTAGGAAGAAATAGGCTGCTGGTTAACTAGGATCTGCAGCTTATCCATCAGGTAGGGAAATGGGCAGACTGGGTGGGCCAAGCGGTCCTTATCTGCCGTCAAATTCTATGTTTCTATGTTTCTATGTTTCTATCAATCTCACACACAGTGCAATTAGTTAGAATTCACCCATTTTAAACCACAATCATTAAGGATCATAATATTCTACAAATGATCCTGCTGTTAAAAATGTTTATTCCCATATCACATTAATATAGTTAACATCTAAAAAGGTTTTATTTATTTATACAGCATATAAACATACATGTAAGTACACATATTTGATCACTCATGGGGGGGACGATTTAAAATTGTGTTTAAATAAATCAATGAGAACAGCAATAGATGCACAAAAGAACAACAAACAGGAAGACAGGAAAACAATGATCCAAAAGGGTAAAATATGAAACTGACATGAAAGGGAAAAAAAAGGGAAGAAAAAGGAAAAAAAAAAAAGGTAGGAGGTGATAACATTTCACTTGTCACAGTATGGTCTATTTGCACCTCCATGAATGCATATTACACACAGGGAAACTAAGATATTACACAATGGCACTCTGGATTATAATTTGAAGCATATTTCAAGATAAATTCTCATTAAAGCTGACAATCCCTAAATTGCATAACTCACATATCTCAAATGTAAATTTCATAGTAGTACAATGTATCTTCCTGTGTATAAATCCTGTACTCATGCAACATAATGTACCATAATACACATATACTAAACTTTTCACTTTGGGGAACCAAGTATACTTTAGGAAAGAAGGTGTTGTAACCGGATGCACTGATTCAGATAGAAAGAGGGGACTTTATATTCACTATATGTCAATTAAAACAAGACACTCTTGCTCACCTACTGCTAAGGAGAATAGACAGTAAACTATAACAAGGTTATTTCAAGACTTAGAAAATTGGCCAGATTCAGAAACCAAATATACACAAATCAGGTAGCTCTACTGTCTTGATGGGACTCAAACCTGGTATACTTTAATCTTAACATAGTTTTTCAAGGAAATTACTATTTTTTCATAGCACATACCATTATATTTAGTTCCATGAAACTAATCAACAGGTTTAGACCCTTACATTACTTCTTCTGTTTTTCAAGAATGGTCTGATGTCCAAATGGGTATTGAGGCTTGACTTTGTAGTAGCTCCCAATGTAATAATCCTAAATTTTTCTCTTGTTAATTTCAAGTTTTCAAAATCTCCTCCCCTGGAGTTTCTGCAGACTTTATCGATGGCTACAAATTTGAAACAATGTTCATTAGAATCCGAATTATCCATAATGGCCCAGATATTCAAAAGGGTTGCGCCATGCGCAACAGGGTTGCGCATGCGCAAGTCCAAAATGCGCCATTCTGCGATATTCAGCAGGAGGCAGTTACGCCACTGGCAACAGGTTGCTCAAGAGAGCAATGCAAATGAATGCATGCTCAACAGGAGGGGGAGGATCCATGCATAACCTGCGCAACCCGATATTCAGTCGGGTTGCGCAGAGTTGTGCATGCGCAACCCAACCTGCATCGCACAAGCTTGAGTCAAAAAAAAAAGGCTTAAGTTGAGGCCACCCACAGGTGAGCTGCTGCATTGCAGGGCGCAACACAGCAGCTGCCACCCCTGGCTGGCCCCCAACTTGGTCCCTGTGCCCCCCCCACCAGCCCGATCGCGGGCAGTACAGGTACATGAACCCCCCACACATCTCCCACAGCCCGATCGCGGGCAGTACAGGTACATGAACCCCACACATCTCCCACAGCCCGATCGCGGGCAGAACCTGTGAACCCCCAGTGCCCGATCGCGGGCAGAATGTAACCCTCCCCCAGCCGAATAACTCCTGGTGGTCAGTGGACCGTAAAGCCCGATCGTGGGCAGAATGTCACAGCACAACCCCAAACATCTCCCTGGTGTCTAGTGTCCCCCACCACCCACAGACCCCTCACCCGCTCCCCGCGGCGGTGGGCGACAGCATCCACCCGCCTGCCGCCCGCCACCCGCCGACTGACTGTCAGTAGGGCTGCCGCCCATTAGTGCAGAGCTACAGCCAATGGCGTGCAGCCCATACCGTACATGACAGTCCAGATTTGTGAATGATCATTCACAAATCCTGGACTATCCGCCAACTGTAAACTTCTGCGCTCGATAACTGTAACTCTCACCAACGAGCATGCAACCGGACAGTCAGTCGGCTGGCGAGGCGGCAAGTGGTAAGGATGCTGTCGCCCGCCAGCTGCGGGAGGCGAGGTGGAGGGGCTTCATGGGTGGAGTGGGGACACTAGACACCAGGGAGATGTGTGGGGGTTGTGCTATGACATTCTACCGTCAGGGCTTTTCTGGTCCACTGGACCACCAGGGAGTTATTTGGGTTGGGGAGAGGTTCTGATCTGCCCTTGATGGGCACTGAGGTTCATCCAGGTTCTGCCCTTGATCGGGCTGTGGGGAGATGTGTGTGTGGGGGTTCATGTGCGTGTACTGCCCTTGATAAGTTGTGGGTGATGTGTGTGTGGGGGGGTTCATGTACCTGCTGCCCGCAATCGGGCTGTGGGAGATGTGTGGGGGGTTCATGTACCTGTACTGCCCTGATCGGGCTGTGGGAGATGTGTGTGGGGGTTCATGTACCTGTACTGCCCGCGATCGGGCTGTGGGTGATGTGTGTGGGGGTTCATGTACGTGTACTGCCCGCGATCGGGCTGTGGGAGATGTGTGGGGGGTTCATGTACCTGTACTGCCCTTGTCGGGCTGTGGGAGATGTGTGGGGGGTTCATGTACCTGTACTGCCCGCGATCGGGCTGTGGGAGATATGTGTGGGGGTACATATCGTGTACTGCCCTTGATCGGGCTGTGGGAGATGTGGGGGTTTCATGTCACTGTGATGCCCGCGATCGGGCTGCATTGTGCGTCGGTCCCCGACGGCTGCTGCCTGGCAGGGTGGCCAGGAGCAAGTCCTCGGGGATCGGCGCACCTACATGCAAATGGCATGCAAATGGGGCCATAAATAGATGCAAATGGCCCCCGCGCCTTGCATAAATTATGGGCCCCATTTGCATGTCTCCTTTTGAATATCGGAATTGGCGCATGGCTAATGGTACTTATGCCCACCGCAAGTTTAATGCTCAACTCTGACAACTTGCGGTGGTGCAAGTTCCACTGCACCATGCGCAAGTGCTGTGGCTGGGGGGTGATATTCAAAGGAGTTGCTCAACAGAGCAACTCCTTTGAATATCACCCCGGCCACACCCCTGCGCAACTATTTTGAGCAGCGCAGGGGCTTGTGTCTCAGAATGGCGCAGTTTGAAAATCTGGGCCAATGTGTACTGCAGTTGCATATGTATTATCTTTTTAAGAATAACCCTTAAATGTTCTCCAACTCTGACCTTAAGGGTTCTATTTGTCTTTCCAACATAAAAAACAGAGCAAGTACAGGTGGCTAAATAAATAACCCCCTTCGAATCACACGTTATACATTGTCTTATCCGATACTCTTTCCTCGAATTACAAGTCATGTAATTCTTTTGTGGTGTTATGTGTGGACACACTGCACACCGTTTGCTTTGATAGCAACCTAGAGGTTTAGAAAGCCAATTCCCAACCCTTGTGTCCACAGAACGACTGTGGACAAGGAGATCTCTTAACACTGATGCTTTTTATAGCACATTCTAACCGGTTGATTAAAAATTTCCTGCAGTCTCACCTCAGCCGACAAGACATGCCAGTGATGTTTTAATATGATCTCCAACTCCCTAGATTGTATTGAATATTCTGTTACATAGTTAAATCTTTTGTCCATCTCTGCTATTTCTTTCCCCTGGTCCAAGAGATTACTTCTTTCTAAAGCTCTCACTTTATTCTTAGCCTTTCCCCCTTGATGGTGGTTATAACCCCTCTGTAATAACCTTTCTGTGAGGTCATCTTTCCCCTTATCAAAATCCTCCATTTGGGTACAGTTACATCTGATTCTAAGAAATTGCCCCATTGGTATATTAGCAGTCACATGGGGGGGTGACAACTATTTGCTTGCAGTAGTGTATTACCATCTGTCTCCTTTCTGTATAAATTACTTTCTAAACCTCCTATCTGATTTTCAGTAATAGATCCAAAATCTGTGCCTCCACATTACTACTGGACAACGTGAATCTAAGGTGTGGATTACTGTTATGCATGAAATAAAAAAAAATCCTTACAACTTTCCAATGTTCCTTGCCATACAATAAATTCATTGTCAATGAAATGTCTCCACACAAGTTTTGGAAAAAACATGTTAACAATCCCATTGAAAATAACATCTTGTTCCCATTTCCCAATAAACAAGTTCACAACTGAGGGAGCACATGTGGCCCCCATGGCCGTACCCTTTACTTGATGGTACAAATCTTTGTTGAATAAGAAAACATTACTTTTTAGGACATGTTCTAACAATTTCAACAAAAAGTCAGTTGGTGGTGCAATCTACATCGACTTATTCAGAAAAAATCTCACTGTATCGAATCTGATTCATCTTTAATGGTGGGGAGTAAGTTCAAAACCTCCTGTGTGTCCTTCAAATAAGATGGCAATTCTACAACCAATGGTTTTAAATAAAAAATCACAATATGTTGATAGAGGCTCAGTTCACGAGCTTATACCACTGACAATAGGGCAACCTGGAGGGTTTACAACAGTTTTGTGGATTTTTGGCAGAGAATAAAAGGTTGCCCTGACAGGATGATTAGTAGTCAGAAACTCTTTTGTGTTAATATCAATAAACCCCTTAAAAAGACATCTGAAATCAATTAATCTATGCTGCATTTAAAGTCGTACGTGGAGTCTGATGTCAATTTCTGATAAAAATCTTTATTCTGTAATTGTCTTTCTATTTCAGACACATATGCTGCTTTATCTTGAAGTACCACTGCTCCCCTCTTGTCAGCCTGTTTTATAACTAAATTCTTATCCATTTGCAGGGTCTTGACAGCTTCCCTTTCTTGTGCACTTAAATTGTTGAAGAAATTGAAGTTTGGTGTTTTAAAAAACTGTTCCAAATAATTAGTCACCAACTCCTTAAATGTCAAGAAGGCTGCACTCAATGGAGGACAAAAAACAGACGGCTTGGCAAAAGGGGCAATTACCGTGTTGTCCTGTAATTCTTCATTATTAGATGATTTACTAAAAAATACCTGGAGATTTAATTTGTGACAATTAAGGTACAAATCCACCAAAGTTCCAACCCTGACCATAATTTTCATTGGTGCAAAATCCAAACCCTTAGCCAGTAAGGCAGTCTCTGCTTCAGTGAGCATATGTTTAGAAAGATTAACGAGTGAAGTGGGAGAAGATTTGCTTACCTCCTCTGTCATCCCTGGCCTCGTCCCCTGTAGATTTTCATGTACACATGCCTACCCTTGTTGAGACCAAATTGGGAGTTCTCCATGTAATCCTGCTGGTACTGAGCTGCAGTGTCTCTTTCCCCACCTTGTTGTCTTCCATGGAAGTCTTGTGGTCATTCTAACAGTCTCAGGCTCCTCCTGGGCATTGATGGGGGGAGGAGAGTTGCCATTCATATACACTGTTCACCTGTTGGTAATTCATTGGCTGTGGGTCCAAAGGTTGACCTTACCTGTGAAAAACATTTTCCCTTCTGGATTCTTCATCCTCCAAATCACTCACATCAGTGGCATATTCAAATGGTACATTTCTTCATTCTGTAGGTGACTTTAAAATTCCCTTTAGATTTTGTTGTTTCTTTCATTGAAAAATAGTTCCACGTTCCCAATCCCCCTATCCCATAGAAACGTGGTTCTCTTTTGTTGCTGTAGGTCATAATCTAATTTAGTGATTGAGTCCTTAAGCTTTTTGTTCTGCTGATTAAACGCATGATATGTTTTATATTTCAACATCTCTGCTTCTTGTTTTTTAATCTCTTTCTTCAGTTTCTGTTCCTTCCCTTTCCCATATTTAATGATAAGTTTGATTAACCTTAGACTTGCATCAATTAATATCTCCTTCCATTCTTTTAAAAAGGTTTCATTGTTTGTTTCACAAGCAGGATTTTTAATTAGTCTTAAACCTCCAGGGACCCTTTTAACTTCAGTGTAGGCTTCTAAATTAATATTATTCCAATAAATCCATCATAATTGGTGAGTCAATTTTTCTAAATCTTTAAACAATGAATATAGTGACTGTGCCTCAGGCTGGATAACTTCTGACTCTAGATTATCAATCAAAATGGATTGGCTACAACCATTGAATATAGAATATGTTCCACATAGTCCAATGGATTCAAAGATGAATTCACCGGTGGCTCATTGTTTCCATCAGTATTGCTTGCTGTTCTGCTTGTAAAAACTAAAACAGGAGTATCTCCATAAGACATTATCCTGAAATGTGGTAGTTGAATTTTAAAATATACAAAAATGCTATTCACAACCGCTGGACTGCTGCCATAAGGCATATACCCACCAGATTTTATGCAGTTGGGTGAAAAAATAGCCTGAGGAAATTTTTTTATCATAAATTAATTCTCCTGCTTAAAGGGGTGCACAGACTTCTTCCTCTACCCAACCGCAACTTGTGCAACACTCTAACATAAGACTAGTATCTCCATAGAGTATGCACTAGGATGTGGTGTTAGGAAACTCACCAAATTCATCTACTCCAGGTTCCCTGCACACACCAATCTAAAAAGAGACGCCATAACATTAGCATGCAAATATTCAATTTATTACATTAAAAAGGCAGACAGTGCAGGCAAATGCCTAACATGTTTCGAACCTGACCAGTTCTTCTTCAGAGGATAAAAATCTTGGTTAACAAATCACCACTTATATAAGGTTGCTATAACATGTGATCACACTAAACACCTATCAATCTCACACACAGTGCAATTAGTTAGAATTCCCCCATTTTAAACCACAGTCATTAAGTATCACAGTATTCTACAAATGATCCTATTGTTAAAAATGTTTATTCCCATATCACATTCATATAGTTAACATCTAAAAAAGTTTTTATTTATTTATACAGCATATAAACATACATATAAGTACATATATTTGATCAATCATGTGGGGGGGCCGGATGATTTCACTGATTTATTTAAACACAATTTTAAATCGTCCCTTCCCCCCCCCCCGATAGGTGTTTGATGTGATCACATATTCTAGGAGCTTCATATAAGTGGTGGTTTGTTAACCAAGATTTTTAGCCCCTGAAGAAGAACCGCTCAGGATCGAAACACGTAAGGCATTTGCCAGCACTGTCTGCCTTTTTAATGTAATAAATCTAATTTTTGCACATTAAGGTTGTAGCATCCCTTTTTGGATTTGTGCATGCAGGTAACTTGGAGAAGATGAATGCAGAGAACCATTGAACCACCACACAGGGATGGAGGAGGAGCTGCTGACATTCCAGACTGGCCAGTACATCAGGACGGACATTGAAACAGAAGGTAAGTGCCTCCATTACTGCCTTTTCCCGGCCAGCCAGCTGCCTCCCCTCACTCTTGGTGCTGCCCCCCTTCATGGCTGCAAGTCAACCAAACAGCTGTTGCCACTGAAAATGGGCTGAGGATTCCATTCCGGAATCCTCACAAACCCAACCCTGCCTGCCTTCCCAAGAGCCCAAGAACCACAAGTGCCAGGCAACTGGGGAAGGGGTTCTAACAGGAGCAGGCAAAGGAGAAAAACATTTTAATATGCAACTCCAGCTGGGGCTTTACATTATGGGATGGGGCTGTTACCCTGGGGCACAACTAAGCCTGGGCACCTGTCCCCATGGCACCTAACCTCCAAACGAGCCCTGGAGCACCTGGATGACCACTTGTGGAGGGCACTAGGAAGTCTGGGGCACTTCACATTCCAAAACAATGCGAACGCCCATGCAATGGCTGCAGTGCAACCTCAGTAGCCAACCAATGCAAACAGAAATCAAGAAGGCTGCACTTGTCCTGAAAGGGGGAGTTCCCAGAAAGGCACATGGACATCCAAATTCGGAGAATCCACCATAAATGTTACTGCAAGACTGCAAAACATTGCTTGATGTTCACAGAGTGCTATACTGCAAGTCACAAATCTCCACAAAGGAACTCCTGCTCTCCACCCATTACCTTGGTGCTTTGGTCACCTGACCTTCTTCAGGGAGCATGGTTAGGGCAGACCCAACAATAACAACCCTTTTATATGACCTTTCCAAGAATGTCTTAAGGAAGTGCTGTACAAATCATAATTACTTTCATATACTAGAATGAAGCATTCATATTAATACAATCAAAGAATAAAAATTCAGAAATACACACTTCTAATTCATGAAGCAGGCACAGCAGTTTTCAACTTTCCAATGGCAGAATTTTTTTCCTCAATAGTGGCATGAAAACCCAAGAAGAATCTTGCATTCCTGTCTCTAAACACTAAATTATCTACCACTGGTTTAGCTCACAAAGAGAAGTAATTGTCATTCACAGTTGTTAGAAGCTCACATAAGAAAATTACCATTTAAAACCTGTCTCTGTAGAAAAAATAAAAAATGTTGTGGCCATCCACCAGAGCTGATTCTGGCTGATGTCAGAGCCCAAAGATAATTAGAGAGGTCTGAGTCTGAAAGAGAAAGAACTGAAATATTATTAGTTCAGTCTAGACTTTTTCACCTGTGGAACATACAAAGAGTACCAGTTTTCTACAACCCTTGTGCAAGGAACAGTCTGCACTCTGGCACTGTGTCAATCAAAAAACATGCTGGTCTAACTATGGAGTGTGCAGGTGGTGTAACTGCACCAGGGCCCATATGACTGGAGGAGCCATGAATGCTGGGCAGGGAGGTGCACCACCCCAACCGTCCAACTCCATTCTGACTGAGGCATGTGTGCTGCATGCCTGATGCTGCACCACCTGTCGGATTTGCATTTTGCAGCTGTCTACCTTCCTCTCACAGCCCAGTTAACTATTAACAAGATCACGTGCTGTATAGAGAAAGAACATGTGAGTCGGTCAGCTGCGTGACATGTCTGGGACTTTTGATCAGGCAGCCTGTATTTATGACAGGCTCAAAGAACCCCCACTGTAGTAATCAATGGTAACGGTCGGATCCCAAAACAAGATGACTGGCGATGATCCCAGACCCGATCTCCATCACCCCTCCTCATCCTCGATTTCTGCTTTGGTGCTCTGTGGTGTGCTGCATGGACTGGTAAGTGGCAAATGGCACCCAGCACATAAAGCGATGAAAATGGAAGCAGCGTATCATTTCCTTCTTTTCCTGGAGTGCAAATTGCTTGTGGTACTGGTTGCATAATATATAAAAGGCAGTGTATTACATTTTTTTCCCAAGTAAGTTTTTAGTGTAGTGCAATGTGGCTTCCCTTGTTTCTGTAAAAGCAGGAGGTCAGAATGAGCTGGAAATATAAAAATAAAACACTGTTTTTTTACTACAGCTCTTCTAAACTTCTGAGGTCGGGAGTGTAATCCGGATGGGGGATGCTGCCCCTCCTAAACACTGCCTGGTATCTTGCTGCCAAGCTGTGTATGCTAGTTTCTTTATTTTATGTTTTCTGTTGTAGTAGTATGTGGCTTCCTTCCTTGTAACTGTAAAAGTCTGAATAAGCAGGAAATATAAAAATAAAACATGTCTCAGAGATATTTTTTTACTACGTCTACAGCTGTTCTAAAATCCTGAAGTTGGGAGTGTAGTGATGGGGGGAAGGGCATTTCATTCCTTGTAACAGGGCCCATGCCTGATGCCTACGCCACTGTGCTACTTCATGTTGTGGGTGTTGGGGCGGGTGGGGTTGGATCCAAAGGAGCAAAATGTAAAACTTCTCATATTTGCATTACAGAATCCCTGCTTAGTTGCTGCTTACAGGAAAAGTTTGTCTTTAATAATATAGAAACACAGAAACATAGAAGTTGTCAGCAGATAAGGCCCACCTAGTCTGTCCTAATATTCTTTATAGTACCTCCCCAGACCCATTTAAGTCATCAGATTTCCCCCATGTTTTCTTCGGTACTAAGATTCCCTTATGCCTTGCATATGGTGATGCTGAGGGTTGAGGTACTGGACACAACACCTCGCTCCGCACTGGCAACCCGGGTTCTGGAATGAGCCTGGGCCATCGGGGATTGGCAGGGGAGAGAGAGGATCGAACATTTGAAGGACTGCTCTGCTCTCTCAGGGACGGATCCAGGGCCAGCCCAGCATCACAGCAGCTCCCAGTGGAGACTGGAGGCACTGCAAAAAGCCAAAGGCTGTACATAGGGGATAATGTCAGGTGGCATCCTTCTGGATGTGGGAGGGAGCACTCATGTCGCGGGAAGGGCAGCATTGCACATCCTGCATCTGGGGCCTTACAACAAAACACCCTACCACAGCCGTGGAGATGATGGGGATTCCAAGAACACTGCCTACATCCTACTGTCGGCCCTGCACCGGAGGACTCCATGGCAGACCCACCATCCAGGTAGGACCTCTCTAATCTCAGAAAGGCCATCACGGGAGGACAGGGGGTGATCCAGAGGGTTAGGTCTGCCTGGGTGGTTTGGGGAGTCCCTCTGGGTATAGGGGATTCAGACCCAGAGTAGAAGGGAGTAGTGGAGTGAATAACCCGTAAGGATGCCTGGATAGGGTAGTGCATAAATACAAAAAATATTCCCTTATGCCTATTCCATGCTGTCTTGAAGCCTGTGATTATTTTAGCTTCCACCACTTCCGTAGGAGTTGGTTTCAAGCTTCCATCACTCTCTCCATGAAGAAAAACTTCCAAATGTTCCCCTCATCCTCCCTCCCCATCAGCTTCATTGAGTGACCCCTAGTTCGGGTCCATCCTTTTCTCTGGAAAATACCCCCTTCCAGTACTGTACCTTAATTACACCTGTGAGATATTTATATGTTTCTAACATGTCTCCCCTCTCCCTCCTTTCCTCTTGGGAGTGTCCTTGAGTCATTCCATGTAGGGCATCAGGTGAAGACTTTACACCATTTTGGAAGCCCTCCTTTGAACCCCTTCTATCATGTATATGTCCTTCCAGAGGTAGGGCCTCCTGTACTGTACACAGTACCTGAGATGAGGTCTCACCAATGATTTATACAATGGTATTATGACCTCCCTCCTTCTGCTACTGATCCCTCTGCCTATGCACCCTAGCATTCTTCTAGCTTTTCCCACCACCTTGTCACACTGTTTAGCCACTTTCAGGTCATCAAATAATTACCCCAGTTCTCTTTCCGCTTAGTACTGTCAGTCCCCCAATTGGGTCTTTGCTGCAGGGTTCCTGTGACCCAGGTGCATGATGTAACATTTCTTTACAGTGAAGTCCAGTTACCAGACCATTGACCACTCTTCTAGCTTGCTAAGATCCTTCCTCATCTGCTTCACCCCCCCCCAAGTGTCTACCTTGTTGCAGATTTTGGTAACATCCACAAACAGGCATAGCTTCCCTTCCAGTCCTTCCGCAGTATCACTGAGAAATATGTTGAAGAATACTGGGCTTAGTACTGACAGCTATGTGGCACCCCAATAGTCACTGTGCCTTTCCTCAAGTGGACACAATTTACCACCACCTTCTAACTTTTTGTCTTCTAGCCAGTTCTTCACCATCTTTGGTTCCACACCAAGGTCACTTAGTTTTTTTACTAAGCTTTTTTGGGGGATGGTGTCAAAAGCCTTGCTGAAGTCTAGGTAGCCTTGTCTACTGCCCCCCACCCCATCTAGTACCCTAGTCACCCAATTAAATAACTCGATCATGTTTGTCTGACAGGATCTCCCTCCTGTGAACCCATGCTGCCTTGAAGCCTGAATTGCATTGGCCTCCAGGAATTCCACCAACCTTTCCTTCAGCAGCATCTCCATGACTTTGCTCACCATAGAAGTCAGGCTGACAGGTTTGTAATTCCCTGCCTTCTCCCTGCTTCCACTTTTGCGCACTAGAGCTACATCAGCCCACCTCCAGTTTTCCGGAACCACTCCTGTTTCCATTGACAGGTTATAAAGGGCCATCAGAGGTGTAGCTAGCTCCTCTCTGAGTTCCCTCAGCATCCTGGGGTGCACTCCATTGGGTCTCATTGCCTTGTCCACTTTTAATCACGATAATTCCCTTAAGACTTTCCCTAATGTAAAAGGGCTTGTGTCTAACTCCTTCACCTTTTTGTTCCTGTCATCTAACACTGGTCTGCTACCTGGCCCTTTCACCATGAATACCATGGAGAAGTATCTATTCAGCTTGTCTGCATTTTGGTGATCCTCCTCCACCCAAACTGCTCCTTCTGTCTTCAGCCTAACTATTCCTTCTTTGGCTTTTCTCTTGTCCTCTATGTATCTGAAGAATGTCTTGTCCCCATTCTTCAATGATCTGGGCTCTATTTTCCTCTGTAAGTGCTTTAGCCTTCCTGACTGCCCTTCCTGACTCATTTTGCTTTTCCTGATAGTTCTCTCTATCTTCCTCCTTCTGAGTGATTTTGTATCTCATATAGGCCCATTTGTTTTGCCTCTACCCGCTAACAGTGGAGAGAATAGCTAAGGAGGACACAAAAGGGGACAAGACCTTCTCCAGGTATGTGGGGGAAAGATGAAGACATGGGGGGGATTGTGAGAATCAGCAGGGTAGGGGGGACTGCACAGAGGATCAAGAGAAAGCAGAAATACTGCATGATTACTGTAGCTAGGTCTTCACAGAAGAAGGTGGAGGGAATGAACTAGCATGCTGCAGTAAGCACCAGGCAGAGGGAAAAAGTGGACACAAGTCCATACTCAGTGGAGAAAGTCCAGAAGGGATCAGATGCCTTAACAGAGAATAAGGTGATGGAGCCAGGGTTGACACTCCAGAAAGGGTGGAGAGCAAAAAGTGATCTGAGGAAACTAGAGGAATGGTCTAGGGGTGATAGTGAGTTTCAGTGCCAAAAAGTGAAAGGCTATGCACTTAGGGCTGTGGAACCCAGGGGCTATGTATAAGATGAGGGAGTGGAGCTTACAGTCAGCAAGCAAGAAAGAGACCTAGGGGATCAGCATATCAGATGACCTCTTGGTAGCTGGGCAGTGTGACAAAGCAGTTGGAAAGGCTAGTCAGGATGCTGGACTGCACTGGAGAGGGATTTCTCAGGTGGCTGGAGGTAGGGCTGCTGATGTATTACTCACTGGTGAGGCCACACCCGAGTGCTGTGTCCTGTTCTGGAGCCTGCACCTCTGCAAAGACATTGAAAAGGTGGAGGCAGTACAGATGAAGAGAAAGAAAATGGTGACAGGGTTCCACAAAAAGCCATATTTTGAAAGGCTGCAGGATCTAAACATGTGCTCTCTGGAAGAGAGAAGAGCAAGAAGGGACATAATTCAAACCTACAAGTACCTCCTAGGAGTAAAAACAATGTGCAAGTGGAGGGTTTATTTCTGAGAAAGGAAGGCACTAGAACAAGGGGGCATGCAATGAAGATAAAGGAAGGAATGTTTGGGAGAGTTGTGCAGAAATACTTCTTCATGGAAAGGGTGGAAGATGACTGGAACAGCCTGGTAGAGGAGGTAGTGGGGACCAAGACTGTGGGGAGCTTCAAGCACACATGAGATAGGTGAAGGAGCATATTCAGTAGAGGACCAAGGGGGCGGTGGTGATACCTATGACCAACTATGGTCAGTGGTGATGAAACAGGCAGGGACAAGGAGCAGCCTAGATGGGCCTAAAGGTCCTTTTCTGCTGACAAACTCCTAAGTTTCTATGCAGTTTAATATTTTAGCATGTAACATGTTATACTCATGAAGGGGCTTTGCTTCATGCATTAAAACTTGCTGTCTTTTATTTTCTTTTGATTATATTGCTTGTGTCTATAGGTTTTATGTAAGAAATGCAGAGTGAGTACTTTGGACCTGGGAAAGAAAAATGAAATTGTAAACTGGGTTGAGGAAATTAAATGACCTGATTGGCTGAATGAAATCTGTGGCTATAACTTTTGTTTAGACTATACCACACATAAAAATAAGGTTCCACAGCCACTGGCCACTGTACGCTAGATATCTGTGTGCCATCCTGGCACAAATTTCAAAACCTGTTTTGCTGCCATTTTTTTCCTCATCAACAAGTTAGACGGAAGTGCCAGAAAAGTAAAATCACAATGTCCAACTTCAATCCATTAAATTTCATCATTTTCAGTTACCCTGAAATTTACAGACTGATCAGGGAGGATGACAATGGGAGAAAAACACCTCCAGTTTCATATAAAAATGAAAAAAAAAATATGGAACTCACTGCAGCAGTGTGTGGACAGCACCTCACCCTCGCCCCCTCCCAACTTACTGAAATTGAAGCTGAAAAACAGGAAAATAACATTAAAAAGATCACTGGCATGGCAGCAGCAGTAGTTCTCAATGATCGGTTGAAGCAGAGAAATGAAACTATTGATTTAAAGATGGTTTCCAGTGAAAGTTTAAATTTAGCACTCTGGGCATTCTGTGCTGAAGTGCATACCAGAGGCAGCTTAGAGTACTCGATAGTGAGTTTTACCACATTCTGAGTCAGCCTCAACAGGCACATAAACTCTCTCAATATGGGAAGATGAATAAACATCATCAGTGACGCTGCATTCAGTACCTGTAACTATGTGTTCATATCTGTACTAAAATGTACAGAAAATCCCCAAACAACCACACAGACATCATCCTGCCCTCAAAGAATCAAATCTTGAATGAAACTACTATCATCTGAAGCACATTCAACTAGCACAGCAGTAGGGCTCGTCAGGCTGGTGTGAGTGGAGATCCAATTTAATTTTAACCGCTGAAGAAGGGAAGCTCTGAGGGATATGAAACCACGATCTTTCCAGCTGTGTCCTGATAAAGAGGATTGAGATATATCACACTGTGCTACAATGAGCACACCACAAACCACAACGAGTGTCATGAACAAAACTGATCTGAAACTAGAAGTTACATGTTTGAAATACCTGATAATCCTGACTGCCCTCTAAAAGCATTTCTGAAATGTATCTCTGAACTGCCTGCAGATGCTACAGCTCCCTACTGCCATCTGAAAAGGCTCCCACAGCACTTCATAGAAACATAGAAACACAGAATCTGTCGGCAGATAAGGACCATACAGCCCACCTAGTCTGCCCATTTCCCTGCTTGGTTTGGCAATCCCTACTCTTATATGGACTGCCTTTTCCCCTCTCTGCTGTACAGCAGGGTGCCTTTATGCTTATCCCATGCACTTTTGAATTCCTGTACTGTTTTTGCTTCCACCACTTCTGCTGGTAGGCTGTTCCATGGATCCACCACCATCTCTATGAAAAAATACTTCCTAGCATTCCCCCTAAGCCTCCCTCCCTCCAGCCTCATGTTATGTCCCCTTGTCCTTGTGCAATTTCTTCTCTGAAATATGCTCCCCTCCTGTACCCTGTTTATTTCTCTAAGGTATTTGAAAGTCTGTTTCATATCCCCTCTCTCCCTTCTCTCTTCCAGTGAATAGATGTTTAGTTCCTTGAGTCTTTTCTCATAAGACTTGTGGTGCAATCCATGTATCCTTTTTGGTTGCTCTTCTCTGGATTGCTTCCAGTCTATGTCCTTCCTGAGATGCAGTCTCCAGAACTGGGCACAGTATTCCAGATGAGGCCTGACCAGTAATCTATACAGCGGCATTACCACTTCACTCTTCCTACTGGCTATGCCCCTTCCTATGCATCCCAGCATTCTGTTTGCCTTCCCCACTGCTTTTTTGCATTGTTTGGCTGACTTCAGGTCATCAGATATGATAACCTCCAGGTCTCTCTCCTGACTTGTGGTGGCTAGAACCTGCTCTCCCCTTCCTGTATTCCTCTCTTAGGTTTGTGTGTCCTAGGTGCATTATCTTGCACTTCTTAGCATTGAATTCCAACTGACAAACTCTTGATATTTCCTCAAGTATTCTTAGGTAATTTCTCATTTCATCTAGCCCCTCCTGTGTGTTGACTCTCTTACAGATCTTGGTGTCATTTGCAAACAGGCATACTTTCCCCATCAGTCCCTCTGTAATGTCGCTTATGAAGATTTTGAATAGAACTGGACCAGCACTGATCCCTGTGGAACCCCACCGGTCACCTCCCTCTCTTCTGATTTTATGCCATTTACTATCACCCTCTGGATCCTGCCTTTTAATCAGTTCCCTGATACCTTTACTACCCGGGACACAAGACAGTCAGTGGGGATTAACTTCCTAGCCTATCTAATGCTGAGGCTGAGGCTGCGTGCAGAAGCACAGTTCTCTAAAAGGTATACCAATTATTCCTCGAGATCTACAGCAGAACAGCTGCTTTCACAAGCTGCCTTAGAGGTTAGAGAAATCAAGGCCATAACTGGCCACAAGTGCATAGCCAGCCTTCACCGCTACTGGTTCGCAGGCATTCCATTCCTCTCTGGGTAAAATTAAGTTGGATCTCCACCCACACTGGCCTAACAAGCCCTTCTGCTGTACTCATTGACAGTTCTTCAGATGAATATAGTTTCCTCACTGCCTCAATACCTCATTGCCTCAATACCTCATTGCCTCAATGCCTTGTGCTTTACTGTGTCACTGCCCCACTGCCTCATGTCTCAAGCCTCACTGCGTCACTGCCTCATGCCTTGAGCCTCATTGCATCCATACCTCATTGCCTCAATGCCTTGTGCTTTACTGTCTCACTGCCCCACCGCCTCATGCCTCAAGCCTCACTGCCTCACTACCTCATGCCTCACTGCCTTGTGCTTTACTGTATCACTGCCCCACTGCCTCATGCCTCAAGCCTCACTGCCCCGCTGCCTCATTACCTCTCTGCCTTGTGCTTTACTGTCTCACTGCCCCACCGACTCATGCCTCAAGCCTCATTGCCTCACTGCCTCATGCCTCACTGCCTTGTGCTTTACTGTCTCACTGCCCCACTGCCTCATGCCTCACTGCCTCACTGCCTGGTGCTTTACTGTATCACTGCCCCACTGCCTCATGCCTCAAGCTTCACTGCCTCACTGCCTCATGCCTCACTGTCTCGTGCTTTACTGTCCCACTGCCCCACTGCCTCATGCCTCAAGCCTCACTGCCTCACTGCCTTACTGCCTCATGCCTCACTTCCTTGTGCTTTACTGTCTCACTGCCCCACTGCCTCATGCCTCAAGCTTCACTGCCTCATGCCTCACTGCCTTGTGCTTTACTGTATCACTGCCCCACTGCCTCATGCCTCAAGCCTCACTGCCTCACTGCCTCATGCCTCACTTTCTCATGCTTTACTGTCCCACTGCCTCATGCCTCAAGCCTCACTGCCTTGCTGCCTCATTACCTCACTGCCTTGTGCTTTACTGTCTCACTGCCCCATTGCCTCATGCCTCAAGCCTCACTGCCTCATTGCCGCATGCCTCACTGCCTTGTACTTTACTGTCTCACTGCCCCACTGACTCATGCCTCAAGCCTCACTGCCTCACTGCCTCATGCCTCACTGCCTTGTGCTTTACTGTATCACTGCCCCACTGACTCATGCCTCAAGCCTCACTGCCTCACTGCTTCATGCCTCACTGTCTCATGCCTCACTGTCTCACTGCTTTACTGTCTCACTGCTCCACTGCCTCATGCCTCAAGCCTCACTGCCTCACTGCCTCATGCCTCGCTATGCCCCTAGTCATGTGTTTATCCAGACTAACCAGGACCCTGTTGTCTGCTATTGCTTACATAATGCATTCATCTGTCTGTTTGTCTGTCCATACATTCCTCTGTCAGTCTTTCTACTCAGTGCAAGTCTATCTGCCTGCCTGGCTATCTATCTTCAGATTATCTTTAATATTTTAAATTATCTATCAATGGCCCCATTTCATTTTGAGATTTTAGAGAAAGGATTGTCGGTGTAACAGGTACAAACAGCTGTCAAACAAAATATAAATGATCACTTTTGAGAGGTCAGTTTAAAATTTATCATTTCAAAGCAAGTTAAGAATTCTTGTCTTTCCCTGAGGCTGGAGCTATCTCAATATTTGGAAAGCCAGCTACCTTACAAATGCATGGATGCTCCGAGTTACAGTTCTCGCTGTACATTAAGAAGGCTATAATACGTGACTGGGTGGGTAGTATTGGTCAATATCAGACTGCCCAGGGGTGACATGAGGCCTGACTCCTCAGGCAGAGGGCCTTTAAGCCCTTGGAAGGTCTGGTATTGCCCATACTGCCCACCCTGGAGGGTATTATTGTGCTTAGAAAATGGATATATGTGTAAATTTTAATTAGGTTATAGAATGAAAAAGGAAATGATTTTTAAATTGAATACAAACACCAGAAAAATTTTTTTGGGTGAAGTAATTCCTCCCTTTTTTTTACTGTTCCATCTGCTGCTACCACCCCCTCCTGCCTCAAAACCATTTTGTCTAATTATGACCCCCCCGCACCACTACCTCCTGAAGAACAGATTGGAGAATATTGTAATTTCCCCTCCCCCCCGTAGCTGTCAGCTTACATCATTTTAGGTTTTTAAAATGGTTTCTGCTATGTATTTTTAATTTCGTCCAGTAAAAAGATGCAGCTTTTACCAGCTCAACCCTGAGACCTCAAACCAGGAAGCAGAGATGCTGTTTGCAGTACTGTATGCATGGTACTCAACTCCTGGAGTGTTGTTTCTCATCTAGGCAGAAATACTGAGGCAGTTGAATGAAGGTAACTGCTTTTATTGGTATAAAAAAAAATGTTTTCTGCAATACTTTTTTTATTTGCCTCCGGTAGAAAGATGCAGCTTTTACCTACGTGACCATGGTACCTCAAACCAGAAAGTGAAGATGTCTCTTTCAGTAATGTGTCCAAGGTATTCAACTCCCGGAGTGTTGTTTCTTATCTAGGCAGGAATACTGAGGCAGTTGAATGAAGGTAACTGCTTTCATTTGTATGAAAAAAGGGAAATAAGCTTGTTGTGGTGATTTAGGTGTGACCGACACAACAGTTTCACTGAAGCCGAACTGGTACAGAATGGAGCTTACGGGGGGGTGCCATTCTGTCACAAAAACAATTTATAAAACAAATAATGGGCATGGGAGAGGAGGGTACTGTTAAAAAGAAACAAAGAAAAAAAAATTGTAAGAAATGAGCCCAGCAGTTCCTTAGGCAGCTGCCAGTGAAATACAGAGCCCTGGAGGACAGTATCTCCCAGGGTACCGCAGGGTTCAGTACTGGGACTGGTCCTTTTTAATGTCTTTGTAAGTGACATTGCAGAGGAACAGGAAGGAAAAGTATGTCTCTTTGCAGAGACACAAAGATCTGCAACAGGGTTGATACACAAGATGGAGTGGAAAGGATAAGAAGGGACTTGGCAAGGTTGGAGGAATGGTCAAATGTATGGCAGCTCAGATTCAGTGCAAACAAGTGCAAGGTAATACAACTGGGAAACAAAAACCCAGGGGAAGAGTACACAATGGGGGGTGAGATACTGACAACAGTAAAAATGGAAAGGGACCTGGGGGTAATTATATCAGGTGACCTAAAGGTGGGCAAGCAATGTGAGAAGTCAGTAAGGAAGGCTGGGGGATATTGGGATGCATAGGGAGAGGCATCATTATTAGAAAACAGGAAGTTGTTATCCCTCTGGACAGACAGTTGGTGAGACCCCGTCTGGAGTACTGTGTGCAGTTCTGGAGACCCCATCTCTGCAAAGACATAGACAGAGTGGAGGCTGTCCAGATGAGGGCAACCAAAATGGTGCAAGGTCTGAACCAAAAGACATATGAAGAAAGACTAAATGAGCTTAATATGTATACCCTTGAGGAAAAAAGGGAGGGAAGGGACATGATAGAAACTTTCAAGTACCTCAAGGGAATCAACAAAGTCCAAGAGGGTAGCATCTTTCAGAAAAAGAGATGTACAAGAACAAGGGGGAACAATTTGAAGATAGAGGGGGGACGGTTCAGAGGTAATGTGAGGAAGTATTTTTTTCACAGAGAGGGTTGTGAATGCATGGAACATACATAGATACATAGGCAGTGTCGGCAGATAAGGGCCTATGGCCCACCCAGTCTGCCCATTTGAGCTTGTAAGTTCAGTTTGTTTTCCTAGAAGTCTGTTGCACCTTACCCCTGACCTCCAGAATTCCTTTATGTCTATCCCATGCATTCTTAAATCCCGTGATTGTTTCAGCCCCCACCACTTCCTCTGGCAGGGTGTTCCACTTGTCCACCACCCGTTCTGTGAAGAAATTCTTTCTCATGTTTCCTCTGAATCATTCTCCTCCAACTTCATCCCATGCCTCTAGTCCTGGAACATCTTTTTCGCTTAAAAATAGTGTTTTCCTGCACCCTGTTCCTCCCTGTAAGACACTTGTATGTCTCTATCATATCCCTCTCCTCCCTCTCCTCCAGGGAGTACATGTTCAGTTCCTTCAGCCTGTCTTCATAGGACTTGTGATGCAATCCATGCACCATCTTTGTTGCCCTCCTCTGAACCTTCTCTACCCTGTCTGTGTCCTTACGTGGGTATGGTCTCCAGAACTGTACACTGTACTCCAGGTGGGGCCTCACTAGTGTCTTGTATAGTGGAATTATGACCTCCTTTTCCTGCTGGTAATGCCCCTGCCTATACATCCCAGCATCCCTATTTGCTTTACCTGCTGCCTTGTCACACTGTTTCCCTACCTTGAGGTCATCAGAGATGATAACCCCAAGATCCCTTTCCTGCTTGGTGCATGCTATATCCTCACCCCCCAAATGATATATTGTGCCAGGGTTTTTGTGCCCCATATGCATTATATTGCACTTCTTTGCATTGAATTTCAACTGCCAAACCCCTGACCATTCTTCAGGTTTCTGCAGGTCACTTTTCATTCTGTCTACACCCTCTGGTGTGCCTACTCTGTTGCAGAGCTTTGTGTCATCAGTGAACAGTGAAATTCTGCCTTCTAGGTCCTGCGCCATGTCACTGATGAAGATGTTGAATAGGACCGGTCTCAGCACTGATCCCTGTGGTACCCCACTGGTCAATCTTCCCTCTGTGGAGTGACAGACATTTACCACCACCCTCTGTGTCCTGCCACCCAGTCAGTTACCTACCCACCACACCACTGTCCTGCCCACACCCATATTCCCCAGTTTGTGCAATAGTCTTCTATGTGGCACAGTGTCAAAGGCCTTGCTGAAGTCCAGATAGGCCATGTCCACTGCCCTCCCCTGATCCACCTCCCTAGTCACCCAGTCAAAAAATTCAATGAGGTTGGTCTGACATGACCTCCCCCTGGTGAAACAGCCTCCCTGAGGAGGTCGTGGAGTCAAGAACAGTGGCGGACTTCAAGAATATATGGGACGGACATAATGCAGTCCTAGTGGGGGTAGGCGGAAGTAAGCTGTTGGTTAACTAGGATCTGCAGCTTATCTGTTAGGTAGGAAAATGAACAGACTGGGTGGGCCAAGCAGTCCTTATCTGCCATCAAATTCTATGTTTCTATGTTTCTAATTAAGAGAGAGAAAAAATGGCAGCAATTTGATATTCTAATTAGGTTGTTTTGGCCAGCTACAAAGCAGGATGGGCACTAGGATAATTTAGTAGGTGAAGGGACACTACAGTGTGGTACTTGTTATTAAGAGGGCTCTATCAGTAAGTTAATGTACCCTCTGTAGTGGCTCATAACCAATGAGAGAGCTCCAAGAATTTTGTCCATTTTCTAACTGTTGGGAAACAAGAGCTGGTGTTGTACACAATTAAAATTCTGCTAGTAGAACTTGGGCGAAATTACCAATTCTGGTTCCATGAAATTGATCAGAATACTCATGAAATTTTACCAAAAAGTATTTAATGAGATTTTTTCCTCTAATTTTAAAAATTATTCAACTAAGTTTTCTAATGTCACAGATTCCAAGAACTGTCTACAAGTTATGTGCATATTCATTTTGATGACTCTAGCTCTAAACCAGCAATAATACCCTCCAGGGTGAGTGGTATTAGGCTTTACTGGACTACCCAGGGGCATACTGAGGCCTGACACTGCAGGCAGAAGGTCTTATAGTCCCTGGGAAACCTGGTATAGCCCATGCCAGCCACCCACCCCAGAGGGTATTATCACTCTCAGATATGGGAATTTGTGGAACATTGTTAAAAAATAAATAAAAAAATACTTTGAAAATGTATAAAAGGAAAAAAAAATGTTTTTTGATGAAGTAGTTCCTGAACTGGCAGGCTTGCAGTAGGGGGCACTCTTGTATTTACTGTAATTAATGTACACTCCCCATGTGGCCTGACTTCCCACCCTCTGCCCCTGTCTGCTTCCTGCCGAGAAACACCCATTCTTTGTTGTTCTTTTTTTCTCCTTTAATGGAGGACTTTGAATGGGAGACATGATGATTACTGTTCTCGAGTATTTCTGTAGTGTGGTTTGTCAGGCACTTGCGGTTCATCAGTGAGTCTGAACTACATCTCTGAACTGCTGCAGATGCTCCAGCTCTCTACTGCCACCCCAAAAGGCTCCCACAGCACTTCCTTGATATCTTCACTACCTTGTTCACGAGAGAAGCAATGGACTGTGCAACAGATCCTGGTACCTCGGCTCCTGCACAGATTACTGAAATGGAGCGAAGACCCGTATTTCACTTTCTCCACAGATAGGTATATGAATTGTTTACTACTGGAAGAAAGGCATTGTGAGTCGGCAACAAGTGGAATCAGGGAATGTTGCCGGCTCACTTACAGTGTAGCGCATGCTCATGCCCTGAGTGCCGGCGCTCCATAGTGTTTCTGGTACCTTTTAAATATTACAAGATAAAAAAAGAAACCGAGGGAGCTTTAAAACAAAATGAAGGGTTTTTGCACAGTCTGTAATGTTTTCATAGGCACCATTGTTTCAGTGTGTGTGGGAGGGGGCTCGTTCACTCGCTAAGTAAGCTAAAAAAAAAATGGCAGCCGGTTCCATTTTTCAGTAGCTTTGGGACTGTGATTCCCATTGTGGTCAGGCTGGTTGGCATGGGACTTTTTATTTCACAGTCTCTATTGGCGCATAAATGTACCTCTTGCCAAGGGTTTCAGCCAGTCAGAGGCCTGGAAATGTTCTGCTCATTTTCTAAGAAAGAACAAGCATTAAACAGCCAAACATTTTTTTTAATTTTGTGATATTTCTCAAATAGGTAAACTATGAAAATATTAGCCCATGTAACTTTACAACTATTTAAATGTTCACAAAGTTGGTGGGTTCTTAGCATCTGGAACAAAAACTATCCATATCAAATCTCATGTCTCAAGCTCTAAGGGCAGCCAAGTTCTGGGCAGACAACTTTTGAAAAAGTCTCATGAAATTTCACAAATGAGTAAGCTGTGAGATTTTGAGGCCTTTTCATTTTAAAACTACAATACTTTACTGAATGCCACTAGATTTGATAGGTTCACGAGCCCTCCAACTAAGTGGGCACATACTCTCAATGATAAAGTCACAGGGGTAACGAGGTTACCAGCGCAGTCACACAGTGGTCTTTTCTGGGCCCCACAGTCTCCAACATGCACATCAGAAACATGGATAATGTTTTACAGGGTAAAGGGGTTCTCTTTGCAGATGGCATCAAGCTCTGTATGAGGGTGAATTATGTGGTGGGTGAAGGTGTAAAAAACATGAAAGTGTATGTAGACAGGCTGAAAATATGGTCATGAACATGGTAATTAAAAGTCAAGGGGATCAAGAGTGTGTAGGAATTCCAAGGGGAATCCCCAAACTTTTCTCTTACAGTACTTACAGCTGGCAAATCCCCAAACATTTCAAACAAAGGAGGTGCCACTTTGCTTTGACCCCCCGGGTTCCTATGTAATAATTTTGTAATAACCCTGGCACAAGCCACTGCTAGATATGACATTGTTATATCTTACATTACATTGTGGGGTCAGTAAAGAGGTGATACCTCCCTCTCTCACTGGAGAATGATCAGGTATAGGAACAGAGCGACAGGCACAGTGTTTGAGCATTCCTAAAGCCATCTTCCTTATTGCTGCTTTGATTTTATATATTTTTTTTGTCCTCCACTTCAGCGGCAACATTCAGGGCAGATGTGTGTATGGCAAGATGTGCTAACAGGAGGGCAATGCTGCCTGACCTTTGATGTTGTTGTGCCCTGCTCAGAGTTACCCCACAGGGGTCAGTGACTGAGTGAGTAACATATCTTGGCTCTACCTGAAAGTTGAGGGCAACTGCACAGATGCCTCACCAACTGCCTGCTGGATAACAGTGATGACCCTACACTGTGATACAGACCCAGGATACTTGCATAGTAAGTGCTTCACCAGCAACAGCACTGCCAGGCTGCCACAGATCCATAGCCCATTAAGGAGAGTTAATGTGACGTCCCCAAAAAGGGGCTTAGGGAATGTTTCATAAGTTATGGGGGAGGGGTGCAATTTTGTGGTAGTGCTGCCCCACAAATGAAACAAAAGGAGAGTGGGATGCTAGATGGAGAATATTGGCATATTATACACTAGTGGGAAACAATGTAGTGCAGTGGCTCAGAGCACTGAGCTGTGCAATCCCACAACCACACTTGCATGCTATGTGATCATAAGCAAGTCACTTAACTTCCCTGTGCTCCCATGATGCACCTGGAAACAAACTCCAGCCTCATATGTCTTTCCTGGCCAAAAATAAATAATAATAATAATAATGTTTGATGCTGTGTTAGCTTCTGAAGTACTCTTACTGAGTCAGTAGACAGATTTGCTGCTATTACCCAGCGTGTCCACTGGGTGTCACTGTTTCTTTGCATGTGCATGAGGAGTTCAGCAGCAGAACAAAATCTCCAGGTGTAGAAAATGTTGAACTAAACAGGCAGGGGACCTACTCTGAACCCTTTGCCATATCTGACAGTGTATGTAGGCTAAATCATTTGCATTGTTTGACAGTGTAGCTCAATCCTCCACCAAAAAGGGGTGACCTTTCCAGTAATCACTATGTCAGTAGCTCAGTGGGTTGAACACTCACTTCTGAGGCCAGAAGGTTGTGGGTTCTAACCCGCTCCAGGAACTTGGGGTTAAATGCCAATACTGACACTGTAGTGCAGCATCAGGGGATGCTTCATGCCTGAGGTGCTGTCATTCAGATGAGACATTAAAGTGAAATCCCAACTCTCTATTCTGGTGGTTCTTCAGGTGAATGTAAAAGATCCCATGGTACTTCCCAAAAAGGGGTGTTTTCTTAAACAAATATCAACAAAAATACAGCATGCAAAGTACCAACCAGACAACACAAACACCCTATCGAGTGATTCAAACCATACTATATCCTTAATTACCTATATACACATTTATCAGATGAAAGAAAGAATGAAAGAAAGAAAGAGAAATAAAAGGATGAGACATTCCATTATTTCAAGTTATTGATTACCGGCAGGCCTGTGACAACATGTTTCCTCTGCACTCTTGTGTTTAGCATTGTCCTTTATATTCAATCTATCTGAAACAAAGATAATCCAGCCAAGGTATTGTCCCCCAATATGGACCACATATTAAAACTCAAAATATTACATATACAAAATACAAATAGATTTAATGTGTTCAGTCCACCCTCTTTAATATCTCAATAAGTGTGATTTCTTTTATTGGGATTAACTCAACTGTTCTATACCAAACAAAACAGAAAAAGTATATTACGGGGACAGAATACAGCTCAGATAAAAAAAAAATTGGTACCAGGAAGGTTTTAGCCATATAAATTCTCTCATGTTTAGACAATTGACCGTTACAATTACAAAAGAGTAAGGAATTCCCTCAGTGTCCTGGCCAGATTTCTCCTATGCACTAAAAATACCACTAACAGCTAAACCTGCTTCAAAATGAGAACTGGCATCTGTTTTCCCACTCTTCCCCCCCCCCAGGACGAAGCTGAAAATGGGCAGAATTGTCTAGCCCTTCTTTCACGGTCAACAAACACTATATAATTAACTAACTAACTAACTAAGGTGCTTGTGTGTCAAACCTACCCAACATCCACAATGATTTAAATCTAGTATTGTGTGCCCATCATCTTGCCATTCAAGTTCTAAAAAATATGTGGCATGAGGCAAATTTCAAAAGGTAATTTTTGGGAACGGCAAAACTATGACAGATTTGTATTGCTGCCTATGTGCTGTAGCCAAAACAAAACCTAATCTTATTTATTTATTTGTTTATTTACTAAGTGAGATGTGGTGGGTTTTCAATCATCGATCATTTGTTCTACTTTCTGGTTTGCCTATCGGTAAAAGAACTATAGGAAAGTTACTTGTTTACTTAGTAGGGCTAGACAAAAGGAGGCTGAGACCCATCTAGATTGTTGCCCACTCCCAGTGGGTATATTATTTGTTTCTTGTGTGCAACAAAAAGTTGTCAAGCCCACTTTTAAAGCTAATAAAATAAATTTTGTGAATCAGGTCATATGGCAGCAAATTCCACACTCATGCTGTACATATTTTGTGAAGAAGTTAATTATTTTATTAGTATTTGCCTTAGGAATAAAGAATTGTTTATCATGTGACCTTATCTGTACTGGCCTGTTGTTGAATCTAAAGCCACCCTGTTTCATTAGGTTCGGATTTTTCAGTATATTGAACATTAACAAGTGGCTCCCTCTTCTCCTCTCTTCCAGGCTAAACAAGCCAAGATGTGTCGAGTCTCTCATTGTAAGAAAACACAAATTGCACATACCCCAATAATGCAAAGTATCATGGGAAGTATATGAAAATACCAATGAAGTAATTTGAACTGGCTCAACTTCAAGCAGTTCTACTTTCATGGCACATGGCATGGTGCCAGAAGGCCTCACAATACAATCAGCAAAGGCTTAGAACAGCAGACACAGTCATTGTAGTCCATTTGTTCCATCCCATGTATTGATTCTGTAATGTGCCTCTGAGTCATCTCTATCAAATTTATATCCCTCTTCAGGTAGGGACTACAAAACAGAGAGCCATAGTCCAAGTGGGGAATTATATATGCTTTATAAAGTTGTGTTATACCCTGTTTATCTCTCGAGACAAAGGTACGCTGAATAGCACATAACAAAATATTCATTCTCTTAGACATCTGGGTACAGTGATCGAATTATGTTAGTTCATTGTTAACTATTATCCTCAAATCCCTCTTTTTGCCAACTGAATGAAGTAATACATTGTTTAAATGATACAAATATGTAGGATTATTCCTTCCGAAGTGTAGTACTGTGCATTTAACAGGGGTTGAAGTTCATGTTGTTTTGAAGAGCCCAATCCTGGATAGGTTCCAAGCCCTGGGTTAGTGACTGATATTTATCAAACATATCTACTCCCCTCCTCAATTTGGTACCATTTGCATACTTAGTTACTATGTTTTTGACATTAACGTTCTTGTCATTTATAAGCAGTCTAAACAAGATGGGTCCTAGCACAGACCACTGCGGTATCCCACTACTAACCGGTGCCTTGCTTGGAAGGTGTCCATGTATTTTTACCTTCTGGGTGAGATCTAATAGCCAGCTACCTACCCACTTCACAATATCAGGACACATTCCAATGTAATATAATTTGGTGACTAGTAATCTATTGGGCACTTCCCTAGGTCTAATATAATGACAAAAGACATATTCCCATTATCTAAACTTGCACTAACAGTGTCATAGAAGGCAATAAGATTGGTAGTGCAGGAAAGCCCCCTTTTAAACCTGTGTTGAGAACTGTCATCCAACCCCAATGCTTTTATTTCAAAATCTAATGCCTCTTTAAGTAGCTTTTCTAATGACTTACACCATAACGATGTCAGACTTATGGGACTATAGCTGGATACGTGGTTCTTGTTCCCTTCCTTATGGATAAGTACAACCAGCACTCTTTTTGAATCCATCACTACACCCTACACTCAAGGGACTTGTTAAAATAAATCATTAAGGGGAGTGCCAAGGAATCAACTTAGTGTTTCAATACGTAGGGTGGATGTTATCTGGTCCAAGGGAGGTGTTTTCTTTGACATTTTGAAAAACCTAAAGATGTCAGCCATTGTATAATCCATTGTATAATGCTGCTTAGTATTGATGGTTTTATCCACCTTATCACTAGTCTGGAATTTCTGATTATATACTGAGCAAAAGTATGTGAACATACAAAACTGCCAGCAGAAACAGGCTTCCCGGTCTATCGAGTCTGCTCGAGTGTGTCGCTAGCACCTTATCCTGCAGCTGCCCCTCCCACCCCATCTTCCCAATATCCCTTCCCCTGTCCTAATGCCTCTTGAAACTGCCCACCATCTTACAGGACACTATGTCATCTGGTAAGGTACTCCATTTGTTCACCACTCTTTCAGTGAAAAAATGTCTCCTCATCTCCCTCCTGAATCGTCCCTCCTCCAATCTCAGTCCCTACCCTCTCATGTCCATCCCCCTTCTCATCTGGAAAATCCCTCCTGGATTGGTCTTGTTTATCCCCTTCAGAAACTAAAATGTCTTCATCATATCCCCTAGCCCTCCTCTCCTCCAGTGAATACATATTCAACTCTTCCAAGCTGTCCTCATAGGTCTTGCTCTCTAATCCCTGGAAGATCTTTGTGGCTCTTTGCTGAACCCCCTCCAACAATCTAATATCCTTCTTCAGGAATGGGCGCAAGTACTGCATGCAGTACTCCAGATGGGGCTTGACCAAGGCAATGACCTATACAGGGGCAGGATAACCTCCCTCCTTCTGGAGAAGATCTCTCTTGCAATACACTCCAGCATTTTGTTGGCTTATGCTGCCACCTTCCCACACTGAGTAGAGTTGTTCATGCTCCCTGTAATGATCACTTTTAGGTCCTTCTCTTCTGTTGAGCTCCCCAGCTGTACCCCACTTAAGTGATAATCCCTTCCCTGGTTCCTGGCTCTGAAGTACAGAACCTTGCAATTCTTGGTGTTGAACCCCAATTGATCTGATTCTGTCCACTTCTGCAACTTAGTCAGGTTCATCTGCAACCCCTTCCACCCCTCTGCATCTTCAACTACTGCTCCCATCTTAGTATTGTCTGTGAACAGACTGATCCTGCTCCGGATCTCGTGTGAGATATCTGAATTAAAAATCCCAAACAGCACCGATTCCAGTACCGATACCTGTAGTACCCCGCTCGTCACCACTCTCAGTGACAAGAGGCCTCACCACCACCACCAACACCCTATGCTGCCTTCCCTTAAGCCAGTTTGTGATCTATTGCACCATTTTTGGTTCCACTCCCACATATTTCAGTTTCCCCCCAACCTACCATGTGGCACTGAATCAAAGGCATTGCTGAAGTCTAAATACAGGACATCCACTGCATGACCATTGTCCAGTTCCCGCGTTACCCAGTCATAGTATTATACAAGGTTTGTCTGGCAGGATCTGCCTGCCACAGACCCATGCTGTTGACCATTGTGGAGACCATTTTCCTCCAAAACACTCACTAGCCTCTCTTTTAGGATGGTCTCCATGAGCTTTCCCACCAACAGTGTGAGGATCACTAGCCTATTATTTTCTTGGTTCATCCTTTGGGCTACTTTTGTGGATGGGCATCACATGGGCCATTCCCCAGTCCTTTGGTACATGTCCCATATCCAGGCAGGTATTGAACAGGTTGGCCAGTGGCCCACCGCCAAGACCTCTGCCAACTCCCTTAGTACCCTAGGGTGAATGCCATCAGGTCTAGGTGCTTTGTCCACCCTTTAATGCCATCAACCCATCTAGTACCCTGTTC
The DNA here is from genome assembly GCA_016271365.2 of Neoceratodus forsteri. NCBI lineage: Eukaryota > Metazoa > Chordata > Ceratodontiformes > Ceratodontidae > Neoceratodus > Neoceratodus forsteri. The sequence continues at coordinate 760,554,522 of CM028138.1, read as the reverse complement.
TCTGTAATCCCTATATCTGCTATCCACCACCCCCACCCACCCCTCAACTCATCTGGGGTATATGTCCCCCCTTCTCCTGTGTGAATACCGAGCAGAAGTATTTGTTCAGTGCCTTTGCCTGCTCCTCCCCCTTCTCCACCCACCCCCTGTCCTTCTTAATCTTCACCAGCTGATCCTTGCTCCTTCTTCTCTCTCTGAAGTAGAGGAAGAAATCTTTGTCTTCACTTTTGATTCCTTGCACTAGTCTCATCTCCCTGGATGCCTTGTCTACCCTGACCAGTCTGGTAACCTCCCTGGACTGCTCCATGTATGTAGCCTTATCTTTACCTCTTCCCAATTTCCTGTAATTTTGAAATGCTGCCCTTCTGGCCCTCACCCCTTCCATAACCTCCTGTGTCAGCCAACTGGGTTTCTCTTTGCCCTCCTCTTCTTGCTTTTCTTCCTAGTGCAACACTCCATAGCCTCTGCCAGCCCTTCATTTATGGTGTCCTATTTCTGGTCTGTATCCATGTGTGATTGCATACCTGCCCAGTGCCTGACCAAAATTTTCCCCATCTTCTTAATGTCCACCCCCCTGAACTCAATCACCCATGTACCCATGCCCCCTGCTTCCCTCCCCATGTTGAGTGTGAACCACACCGAACAGTGGTCACTCCTAGCTAGTGATTTCTCCACTTCCAGATTCCTTACAGCTTCCCCATTATCCAGTTCAAGGTCCAGAGTCCTTTCTAACCGAGGTGGCCCCTGGACCAGCTATGTCAGGAAGCTGTCTTGAAATGCTTCTAACAGGACCTACTCCCTTGTACTAGTGATGGATGGGGTGCCACATTCCACCCACAGTAGGACGAAGTCCCCCACCACCACTGGGCTCCCCTTCCTGCAGACCATCCTAATTTGTTCAGCTAATTCCCTATCCAGGTTATTCCCCTGAGCTGGTGGCCTGTAACCCCCCTCCCCCATTCTCAATATGTGTTAAAGAGATGCCCCCATCCTTATTATATATTAAATAGATGCCCCCATCCTCAGCATGCATTAAAGAGCTGCAACACATCAGTGGGACTTGTTATAATTTTGTTGTCTTCAAATAGGGAACCAATTGCTTTGGTCCTTGTTTTGCTTTATTTATATATGTATAGTAAACATGTTATCTCTTATATGTGACAGCCTAAGTTTGATATTTTGCTTTTCCTTTTTAATCATCCTCCTCAAGTTCCTTAATTCCAGTTTATGCCTGTTTTTGTTGCCTCCGAGGGATTCTTTTTATACTGTTTATATACATTTTCTTTCCTTTCAATTTGCCTTTTTATTGCACATGTTAATCACAATGGTATTTTTCCTTATTATTGTATTTTGTGTAATAGGAACATGTTTGTTTTCTAGATTTAGAATGGTATTTTTTATATTTTTCCCAACAACTTTCCACAGTTTGATCCTTCAGTGCTTGTTCCCAATTTATTGATGCAAAAGTATGGCCACTCTCCTTCCATTTTGGGTGGTTATAATCCCTGAATATGGTAGTATTACTTAAAGTGGATTTACTTGCCATCAAAGTGCATGTGACTATACAATGGTCACTTGTACCTAGGGGACTTATGCTTATATTGGGTATTTCCTTCTCAATATCTGTAATAATCAAGTCTAAGATATTTAGTCCCCCGGTTGGTTCATTAACAAATTGCTCAAGTCCATTTGAGATAATGGTTTCCATCACATCTTGTTCAAATTCTGTTGCACCTTTAAGGGTGTTCTAGTTTACACTGGGTATATTAAAGTCATCAAAAACTATAACATCTCCTAGTATAGATGCTGACCATATTTCTTGGAGCAAAGAAATATTATATGCCTTGCTACAGGCTGATGTATGGTAACAATTCAAAATAATGGGAACACACTGGCCCAGATATTAAAAAGGGTTGCGCCATGCGCAACAGGGTTGCGCATGTGCAAGTCCTACATTGTGCCATTCTGCAATATTCAGCAGGAGGCAGTTGCGCCACTGAAAACAGGTTGAGCAAAAGCGCAATGCAAATGAATGCATGCTCAACAGAAGGGGGAGGAACCATGCATAAACTGAGCAACCCGATATTCAGTCACAGTAGAGTTGTGCATGTGCAACCCCAACCTGCGCCTGCACAACTATGAGCCAAAAAAAAGGATCCAGTTGAGGGCCACCCACAGGTGAGCTGCTGTATTGCAGGGCGCAACACAGCAGCTGCCACCCATGGCTGGCCCCCAACTCAGTCCCTGTGCCCGCCCACCAGCCCGATCATGGGCAGAACATAAAAACAACCCCCCCCCACACATCTCCCAATGCCCGATCGTGGGCAGAAAGTATCATGAAACCCCCCACACACATCTCCCAATGCCCGATCGTGGGCAGAAAGTATCATGAAACCCCCACACACTCTCCCAATGCCCGATCGTGGGCGAAAGTAACATGAAACCCCCACACATCTCCCGATGCGGTCACGGGCAGAACGTGAAAACAACCCCCAGTGCCCGATCGCGGGCAGAATGTAAAAGCCCCCAACCCGAATATCTCCCTGGTGGTCCAGTGGACGTAATGCCCGATCGTGGGCAGAATGTCAAGTTACCCCCCAAACATCTCTGGCTGGTTAGTGTCCCCCACCCCACCCACTCACGTAAGCTCCTCCACCCCACTCCCCGGCAGCCGGCAGCACCACCTGCCTGCTGCCCGCCGCTCACTGACTGATCGTCTGGAGACCGTAGCCATTGGTGTAGAGCTGGGCGCAGCCTAACAGAGTTACAGTTCAGATCGGTGAATGAACATCATTCACAAATCTGGACTGTCATGGGGTGGTAGGCGGCTGCACGCCCATTGGCTGTAGCTTGCACCTACCGGGCGGCAGCCCTACCGACAGTCAATCGGCGGGCGGCGGGCGGCAGGCGGTGGATGCTGCCACCCGCCGGCTGCCAGGGGCGGAGCGGTGGAGGGGTCATGGGTGGGAGGGTGGGGGGACACTAGACACCAGGGAGATGTTTGGGGGTGCAACTTGACATTCTTCCGCGATCGGGCATTACGGTCCACTGACCACCAGGGAGATATTTGGGTTGGGGGATTTTACATTCTGCCCGTGATCGGGCACTGTGGGGGTTGTTTCACGCTCTGCCAACGATTGGGCATCGGGAGATGTGGGGGTTTCATGATGCTTTCTGCCCGCTATCGGGCATTGGGAGATGTGGGGTGGGGAGGTATTCAGACATACTGCCCACGATCGGGCTTCGGAGCTGTGTGTGGGGATGTATACACACATACTGCTCATGATCGGGCTGTGCAGGGAGTGTCGGTCTCGACAGCTGCTGCCTGCAGGCGGCCAGGCGAAGTCATCGGGATCGGCGCACCTACATAAGTTATTGGCATGCAAATGGGGGCCATAAATAGATGCAAATGGACCCCTGTGCCTTGAGCAAAATTATGGCTCCATTTGCATGTCACCTTTGAATATCAGAATTGGCGCATGGCGCAATGGTACGGCGCCACCGCAAGTTTAATGCTCAACTCTGGCAACTTGCGGTGGTGCAACTTCCACCGCGCCTACGCACAGTGGTTGTGGTGGTTGATATTCAAAGGAGTTGCTCAATAGAGCAACTCCTTTGAATATCGCCCCGGCCACACCCCTGCACAACTATTTTGAGCAGCGCAGGGGCTTGCGCCTCAGAATGGCGCAGTTTGAATATCTGGGCCACTTAGTTTAAATGGTACCATTGTTTCTTTACATGCACTTTGGAATCAGAAGGAATTAGTGAAATAATGCCCAACTTATAGACCATAATAAGACTGCCAGAGTCAGCTGGGTTTGGGCGATTTAATTGTGGTAAAATAAATAGTTTATTTTGGGGGGATATGGGACAGTAGATAAGATTAGGTGTAATAACTTTTGTGTAATTTTTCTTTTTTCATGATTCTGTGGTTAATTTCTATTATCTAAAATGCCAAGGGTTCAAGGGTAATCACAAATGTTCTTAGTGCAGTATGGGGTGGAGCTTGGTCGGTAGTGTTAAAAGTTCCAGAGGAAATGTTTGTACGACTGTTCTGACTGGAAATAGCCCAACACAAAAGTTATTCTTTCAGGTTCTTTTTTTCTTTTATTCAAATAACATGGCCCTAACATTTCACCATATTCAGCTTCTTCTGGGGAACTGTAATCAATTAACAAATCATATTTTTAATATACATTTTAATCACTTTTTATCAATCATCTCGCATATGAAAAATTATATCTATTATTGCTCCTGGCTTCTCAAAACAATCACTGTGAGCTTCCAATAACATCCCATACATTTAAATTATATTTTTTGTATTTATGTTCACTTTATATCAACATTCAGATTTGCTGACTAGTTCCACTCGCTCACAGTATTCAAGTGTGCCCAAAAGGCTACCTACTTTATTTTCTGAGCTTCTGCCTCTATGGCTGCTGCCTGCCTAGTTTTCTTTCTTGTATCATATGTTTTCCAGTTTTATATGGGGGAGGTAAGATTCCTCAGTTTAGAAGGAAGCTTTCAAGGGTGCCAGTTACTAAGGGTGGATGGAACATACCCTGGCCATGGGCATATCATATTGTGAATGGTTTCAAGCAGTGTCTCAAGTGGATCCATCCAGATAAGAAAGCTACTCCATTATGGGTGGAAATTGAACACTTCATTGTGGGAAGACCTCCCCCCGGTTATCTTTCTCAGGAATTCTTTTTTGGCAGGCCATTATAGTGCTGCCCCGATGAGGTACGCGAGGCAAGCTTAGCATACTGTGGCTAAATGTCTGGGGTGGAATTGTTCCTTTCTGGGCCCTTATGAGTCATGGTGAAACAACCCACATTTCCAAATAGGAGTTTCCACAACTTCTTGGTCATCATGGGTCTCTAAGGGGCTACTCTTGGTGGGGGACTTGTTTGACCCAAATAATGGTGTACTCAAAGCCTTCTCCCAGTTGCAATGTGAATATGGTCTCCCGAATCATGATTCTGGGAGATTGTTACAACTGTGACATGTTCTTGCAACTGGGCTTATGAAAGGATATACTTTGATGCAGACAGACTTAACTCTAGCACTGTGGAAATGGCTTGCTATAGCTAAGGGCCAAAAGTGTCTAATTTATAAACTCAGATACAGTATATGGAGCAGGTGCTGGACTCATGCTTATAGAGCCTTTGCAGAGTCAAAGGCATAATTCATATAGAAGCAGATATTGAGTAAGTGATATAGGACATGTCAAGTTATTTTATATTGGTTTATCTGACTCCAGTGTATGTTAGAGATCTAATCAGGAATCTGGGACTCTGCCACATTCTATGGGGTTATGCTTTAGTGAGGGGATGGTGGAATGAGATTATCACAACTATAGAAAGTGTTCTAGACTTCCAAATACCCCATTCTCCTTGGCTATGGATCCTGAGTGACTCTTCACTGCTAGATAGATCAGCTCTTCAATTTAGTGAACTTATTTTTGTGGCTCCTTTAGAAACCAAGAGACTTCTCTTTCATTAGTGCTCTGTTTCTCACCATTTGTTTACCCAGTGGTTACAAGCGGTATCTAGAACCACCTTTTATTTGCCGGTGATTTATTGGAGAAGAAGGTCTTCATCCATATTCCACCAGTCTTGGTATTGGTAGTTTACTCACCTGGTAAAGGTGATTGTGTTACTGTATATCCATGGCACCTCTGATCCATTACCTTAGGGTTATATATGCCTGATAGGCTGCTGATGCACATGTGACCTAAGTTTCGAATTTCGATCTCCACCAAGCCCCTTCCCCTCCTGGGTGTCTTCAGTTTCGATGCTTCCATAGCTGTAAAAATAAATGGTTATGTATATGCACAGATAGTAATCATAATCTCAGAATCGTGGTTAGTTTCTAATATTACTTTTTTCTGTTATCGTAATACATTTATAATGCTTGTATGTCTTGTGCCACTTAGATGTTAGATGTTTCTGGTTGCTTTATCATGCTCCCTTGGGTTGGTTGAGGTGCCATGGATATACAGTAACACAATCACCTTTACCAGGTGAGTAAACTACAATTGTGTTGTCTGTATATCTATGGCACCTCTGATCCATTACCTTAGGGTGATTCAAAAGCAGTGCCTTAGTAATACGGGAGGGAAGAGCATGATGTGTTATCATATTTGCATTGTGTACCAATGCTTAAGATTCTCTTAAATGTCCCTTACTGTGGCAGTCATTAGGACTTTATGTCCAAAGGAATTTTTGATTGCAGTCTGTGTCCAATCTATAGTGTTTTGTGAAAGTATGTATAGTGGACCAGGTTGCTGCTGTAGCTGTGTTTCTCTCTGCCCAAGAGGTTGCTACCACCCTGGTTGAGTGTGCTTTTATTCCCATGGGTGGTACCTTGTATTTTGCCTTGTATGCTTCCATGATAGCTTTCATTATCCACGTAGTGATAGTGCTCCTTGCCACTGGTAGGCCCTTTTTGTTACCTGATGATATGATGAACAGCTTCTCGGAATGCCTGAGTGGTGCTGTCCTTTCAATGTATGCTTGTAGTGTTCTTTTGATGTCCACTTTGTGAAGGGCCCTGGTCCGGTCATCGGCCGGCTCTGTGAAAAAAGTCAGGAGCTCAATGATCTGGTCTGTATGGAATGTGGTGTTGACCCTTAGGAATGAATGACAGGACCATTTTTAGTATGGCACCCTGATCCGTGAATGTGGTGAATGGTTCCTTGCAGGATAGGGCTGTTAATTCTCCAACTCTGCGAGCGGAGCACACCGGTACCAGCATGGCCGTTTTCAGTCCTAACCAGTATAGTTCAATATTTGAGATTGGTTCAAAGGGAGACTTTGTCAAGACATTTAGTACTAAGGTGAGATCCCATGGGGGAACGGTTGATTTTAGTCTGGAGCGTAGTTTGCCTGCTTCCTTAAGGAAATGGATAATGTCGGGGTGAGATCCCAGAAAGCTTCCTTCAATGGGTTCTGTTGCTGCACTTATTGCTGACACCTGCACTCTCAGTGTCACGGTTGCTAGCCCTTTGTCCATGCCCTGTTGTAGATACATCAGTATGTCAGGTATCGATGGTGACTGAGGGCAGATGTTCCCCAATTTGCACCAGGATGAAAATATTGACCATTGTCTGGAGTAGGTCAAAGTGGTGGAGCTTTGGTGTGATTTTATCATGGTGTCTATAACTGAGTCATGGTAGCCTGCCCTTAGTGGAGGACTTGGGATTGCAGGTGGCATATCTGTTTGTGCCTTGTCTTTTGTGTTTTCATTGGTGTCCACCCCAACGTCCTCCTGGTCAGATGGCATGGGTGCATCTTCTGCATCTGATGCACACAATATACTTAGTTGTTGTGGGGCTAGCAGCACATTGTTTTGGCTGCCACTCTTTGTGGGGACTGGCGTAATGCGGTGGCTGTGGGACAGCCATATTCAGGCAGACCTTCTGGACACTGAGGTGCTGCCCTATCTGCATGCATCTCTCTGGACTGCAGGATGAGGTAGCCAGACTCAGAGCAGAAGTAAACTGGGTCAGGAGTACCATCACCCCTATCCAGAGACCACCCAGTCCAATGCAACTGCCTCAAATGATGAAGAGAACGAGGAGCACTTGGATGACAGTGGGCTCAGGGAGGATTAGAGTGGTCAGGAAGAGGCACATCCCAGATTCTATTCCACTCAAGAACTCATATGCCACACTGGCAAACAGGGACAACCAAATAGAGGTACCCAGAGATGTGGAAGGAAAGGATGTGGAGGTTAGCCAAGGAGGTGACCTCAGTGGGGAAAGCAGTGGACCCCAGAAGAGGAGGAAGCAAATCCTGTTGGGGGACTCCATCATAAGAGGGGTCCAGTTAGGAACACAGGAGGGGGATGACAGAAAGGTGAGGTGCCTACCAGGTGCCACGGCATGGAGGGATGGAAGGAAGATCCTGAGGATCACTGGGAAGGCAAGACAGGAGGATGAGCTGGATGTCAATATCCACCTAGGTACTAATGGCCTGGCAAATGGGGAGCCAAAGTAAGTTCAGGAAGAGTTTAGGAAATTGGGGAGGGGTCTCAAGCAAGTAGCTACTTCTGTCACTTTCTCAGAAGTACTACCTGCAAGAGGCAAGGGAGAGCATAGGGGTGCATGCACCAGGAACTTCAACTCATTGTTGAAGAACTGGTGCTGTGAGGAAGGGTTTGGATTCATTGGTGACTGGAGACCCACCTGGAGGGATGGAGGTTTGTTCAAGCCTGACGGCCTGCATCCATCCTGGAGAGGAATCCAAGCACTCAATGATAAGTTTAAATGCTACATTGACAAGCATTTAAACTAGCAAAAGTGGGTGGCAGGCTAGCAAGAAGGGTACCTACTTGCTCACCCCCACAGCTGGCAGTGGAACCAGTGAACCAGAGGAGTGGCTATCTCTACAAAGCAGTGTGTAAAAGATGGAGATTAGTGCCTAAGAGGTGGATAGGCAGAAAAGGGGCAAAATTCAGCAGAAGGGCAGACAGCAAGGAGAACTAGGGATAAAGGACAACCAAGGAAGGGGCTGGAGTAGAACAGCGAAACCCAGTCTAGGGAGGTCAAATCATAGAAAGCTATGTGTGCAAATAACATGAGCCTTAGCAACAAGATGGAAGATCTGGAGGCTGTCATGGTGCAGTCAGACCTGAACATTGTGGCCATCACTGAAACCTGGTGTAATGATAACCATGACTGGGAGATGGCCATACCTGGCTACAACATATTCAGAAGAGATAGGGCAGGCAGGAAGGGAGGAGGAGTGGCACTGTAATTGAAAAATGACATAAGGGCCACAGAAATCCAGGAGGAACAAAATGGGAGAGAGATACTGTGGGTTAAGCTGGAAAGGAAAATGGGGCCAGCCACCTACACAGGTGTGGTCTATAGACCACCAGCCCAGGAGGAAGAAACAGATAGGGAGCTGATGCTAGCCATCCAAATGATGGCAGACAAGGGTGAGGTAGTACTGGTTGGAGACTTCAATATTCTAGACGTGGACTGGAACATCCCAGCAGCAGCATCAACTAGGATCAGATTTATCCTGGACTCACTTCAGGGTGCCTTCCTCAAGCAGCTGGTCATGGAACCAACTCGGCAGAAGGCAATACTGGACCTTGTGCTCACAAACAGGGACAGTGTGATGGGGGTAACAGTGGGGGAGCACCTGGGGAACAGTGACCGCCAGCCATTGTGGTTTGAAATCACAGAAAGAGCAGAACCAAACCACACAAAAACACGTATCCTGGATTTTAGCGGGGCAGACTTTGGGAAAATGGGGAGATACTTGAAAGAGGCATTAAGGGGAATGGGGCAGGAATCAGGCGTTGACGAACAGTGGGCAGTATTTAAAATGGGGATTACAAGAGCAACAGAATTATGCATTAAGCAGGTTAGCAAAAGGAAAGAAAGAGGAGACCATTATGGTTTCCAAGAGGTAGCAAAGAAAGTGAAAGCCAAAAAGATTGCATTCAGGCAATACAAAAAGACACAGGCAGAAGGGGATAGGGAGAAGTACCAGGAGAAGCAAAGGGAGGCAGGGAGGTCAGAAAGGGAAGCCAAAGCTCAGACAGAAGAACACATTGCAAAATCAGTGGGTAGAGGGGACAAAACCTTTTACAGGTACATAAGTGAAAAAAGAAAGGCAAAGGAAGGGATAGTGAGACAGAAGGGGGAGGAAGGGGGCCGCATGGAGGATGACAGCAGTAAAGCTAACATATTGAACAGGTATTTCTGCTCAGTCTTTACTGAGGAAGAGGAGGGTAAAGGGTCTGAAGGGAGTACAAGTGGTGAGAATGGTGCAGAAATGGACACAAGTCCCTTTACACGAGAAAGGGTCCTGAAGGAACTGGAAGTAATAAGAGTTGATAAAACAATGGGGCCAGATGGGGTGCACCCCAGGGTCCTTAAAGAACTAAAAAAGGTGGTGGCTGAACCTCTTGCTATTCAGTTTAGCCAATCACTGGAAAAAGGGGAGGTATCCAAAGACTGGAGGATAGCAGATGTAGTCCCCTTATACAAAAGTGGGAACAAAGAGGAAGCAGGGAACTACAGACCAGTCAGCCTCACCTCGGTAGTGGGGAAGATCATGGAAGCACTACTGAAGGAGAGATTGGTGGAGCATCTGGTTGTCAATGGACTACAGGTCCCAAGACAGCATGGTTTCACCAGGGGGAGGTCATGTCAGACCAACCTTGTTGAATATTTTGACTGGGTGACTAGGGAGGTGGATCGGGGAGGGCAGTGGACATGGCCTATCTGGACTTCAGCAAGGCCTTTTACACTGTGCCACATAGAAGACTATTACATAAACTGGGGAATATGGGTGTGGGCAGGACAGTAGTGTGGTGGACAGGTAACTGGCTGGGCGGCAGGACACAGAGGGTGGTGGTAAATGGCTGTCACTCCACAGAGGGAAGAGTGACCAGTGGGGTACCACAGGGATCAGTGCTGGGACCGGTCCTATTCAACATCTTCATCAGTGACATTGCACAGGACCTAGAAGGCAGAGTTTCACTGTTCGCTGATCACACAATGATCTGTAACAGAGTAGACACACCAGAGGGTGTAGACAGATTGAGAAGGGACCTGCAGAAACTTGAAGAATGGTCAGGGGTTTGGCAGTTGAAATTCAATGCAAAGAAGTGCAAGATAATGCATATGGGACACAAAAACCCTGGCACAATATATCAGTTGGGGGGGGTGAAGATATAGCATGCACCAATCAGGAAAGGGATCTTGGGGTTATCATCTCTGATGACCTCAAGGTAGGGAAACAGTGTGACAAGGCAGCAGGTAAAGCAAATAGGATGCTGGGATGTGAGGCAGGGCATCACCAGCAGGAAAAAGGAGGTCATAATTCCACTATACAAGACACTAGTGAGGCCCCACCTGAGTACAGTGTACAGTTCTGGAGACCTTACCTACGTAAGGACATAGACAGGGTAGAGAAGGTTCAGAGGAGGGCAACAAAGATGGTGCATGGATTGCATCACAAGTCCTATGAGGACAGGTTGAAGGAACTGAACATGTACTCCTGGAGGCGAGGAGGAGAGAGGGATGGATAGAGACATACAAGTATTTTACAGGGAGGAACAGGGTGCAGGAATACACTATTTTAAGCAAAAAGATGTTCCAGGACTAGAGGGCATTGGATGAAGTTGAGGGAGGACGATTCAGAGGAAATGTGAGGAAGAATTTCTTCACAGAACAGGTGGTGGACAAGTGGAACACCCTGCCAGAGGAAGTGGTGGGGGCTGAAACAATCATGGGATTTAAGAATGCATGGGATTGACATAAAGGAATTCTGGAGGTCATGGGTAAGGGGCAACAGACTTCGAGGAAAACATAAACTGAACTTACAAGTTCAAATGGGCAGACTGGGTGGGACATAGGCCCTTATCTGCCGACACTGTCTATGTGTCTAGATATCTATGTTTTGGCCATTGTAGTAAGTTGAGAAAGGATACATAGAAAGAGTGGTGTTGGTGGGGGGATTATATATATATTGTTTTATTTGTTTATTATTTCCCTTAATTTTTTTTCTTTTTCCCTGCACAGTAATCAATAATGTTCTGCACCGTACAGGCTATGGTTGTGCCTGTGCATTAAAGTGAGCACTGGCCCTATAAATGTGGCTAGAGTGAGTGAGGGACTCAGTGTTATGCTGTCTTGCCCACCGCTGTAGTAACAGTGCTGCCACCAATGTATTTATCCCATTATTAATTGATTTTCAAATCATTGCCTGTATATTTAAATATCCACATTGTGGTCTGCAGTTGCAGATCAGTTGGTGCTTTTAACCAATGACCTCTGTGCTGGTTGGACATTTGTGAGCATAGTTGCACTCTTCACAAGATGGCAGCAGTGACTGTCAGTCAATCTACACTGTCTGGTGTCTGCCTGTACCCTTAATCCCGCATAGATGGGGTGGAGAGCTTATCCGAGATCACAGCAGCAAGTCTCGTGATATTTGTCATTGCTGCCAATCTGGATAGGCAAGTTAGGTTAGTCCCTCAATGTTCCTCCTCCTCATGAGACCTACTTTGTTTGTGGTGTTTGAGTCAAGCAGATAATAGAGGACTTTTCTCTACCTTTTGATAGAAGAAGGTGGTGAGTTTAAAATACATAATGTGCCATAAAAACCTATTGAGAGCACATCATTTTGAGGTGAGGAACAGAGGGACTGAGAAAATGATTCAGAAACTGTTGTGTAGTTATGTCTTGAGTGAGCACTTCCCATGCTACTATCCTCGTAATGGGGAACTGTGGCACATACTTAGTATTTTAGCAGGATGCTGGCAGGGTACTCCTGATGTTCTAAGGTGGCCACTTGCTCATTTAATAGTGGATAGACTCTGGAGCTGCTGGCACGGGCTCCAGGTCATCCAGCACCTTAGTAAAGTGGTATGCTTGTTCTGGACAGCATGTAGGGGGACTCAAGAGTATATTCCCATTTAAGGAATGAGAGCCTTTAATTATTTTGTAGCCCCTGATGTACTGAGCTCCTGTGGCTGTGGAATCTAGCTGGTCATCTGTGAAAGATCTCTGACAATACATGGCTCTGTTAGCATCCTTTAAGTTTAGCATCCTTTAAATTTCAAAAATGTGATAAATTATGTTGTTCAAGCCTTTTTGTTTTATAAAATTAATGGGGCTAAGTCATGCATTCACATTAGTATGCATTACTTTGTCATATGCAGTACATAGTAGCGGCTCCTTAATTAATATGTGACTGTGCCATTAAGAGAAGGAAACGGTGGATATCAGTAAAAGAAATGACTATTAAAGTGCACTATTTCCCAAATAGTTATTTTATAGTAATCAAACCTCCTTGTATATTGACCCAATATAATACAGTACTGTGTTTTATTTATTTATTTATTTATTTTTTATTTATATTTTATTTATTTATTCTGGCCCCTTTTGTATGCCTTGGTATTCTTTAGGATAATGTAGGCATGTGCCTTTAAGAGGGGGGAGGTGGGCTGGATGTCTTAGCTAATTATTGCCTTGGGTATGGCAAGCTGAGGAAGAATCATCTACATTGTTGTTTTTTTTTTTGTTGTTTTTTTTTCTCTTTAAAATATGTTTCTTCAATTGTCCTTCATGGTTAGTGTTAAAAGTTAGGGGACTTAGGCTAGAGAAGCTGTACTATTGCTAGCTCCATTCTCCATTGCAAGATATGTTGGATTTAGTCAAATCTTGTTTGTTTATCTACCTCTGAGATGGTGGCCAAGATCTCGTGAGAGCTGGGAGCCAGTCAGCTTGCAGTTCTCATGGAGCATGACGTTTGGAAACTATGAAGAAGCATGGGGGATAGTCACACTGTCTGAGAAGCCATAAAATAACATTTGAGTGGCTCCAGTTTGGTCCCTAGAGCTTCCTTTTCTCTGTGGGGAGTGTTTTTGGATAGAAATAACATGAAATGGTTGCCGGTGCTTTTATCTACTGCCATGGAATTCAGTGAATGGCTGAATACAGCATGGGCATTTTAAGCACCTTCCAGTGCAAGGAAACTTTTCTGGATGAGTTTGTGAGTACTCTTTTTACAAGTTAGTGATGTTAGTAGGTCACCATGTACTTGTTGGTGAATACTAAAACTCAGGAACCGCTGGCAAGGGAACCAGTGTGATTATATATCATATTACCTCCTGTAAATCATTGCATAGATTCTGTGTTCTTTTATGTGGGTCAGATATTGCTTTTAGCTCCTGGCACCGCTAGCAGGGGTGTTCAGGTAGCTATTAATCACTATGCCTGTATGATGTGATAATGTTCATAATTTGAATACTGTGCTAGCAATTTTTAGCTAATATTTTTCTAGACAACCGACGCTAGTAGAGGCCGCAGTGCTAACATTTCCAAGACTGCCAGTTTTGCAATTTTAAACAGTTGCATATCTGCCGACACATACTCTGGAGCTGCTGTGTTGAAATATTCTACAGTACATCTAAACACAGGTACTGCTACCAGGGGTACCAGTTTTATTTTGCAATAATGTCATCACTTATTGTCTGCCCCAAGGATAATCAGTTACTGTGCCCAGCCATTCAGTCATTGTGTAGCTGAGTCAGGATCTTGCTAGGGAGAGGAAACATGAATCAACCAGAATCCTTTTGGATGGGCTAACTGCAAATGGATTGCACACCAGAGAAGCAGGCTTTCTTCCCCCAAAATGAGGGGTGTAATGTAGGAGCAATATTCTTTGCAGAAATCCACTCATGGATTACAAGGCAGCAGAGTAATGTGAGGCATCCACGAGAAAACTACTCCTATGGCTGCTAACAGGAGTCATAGGGGGTTCTCTGCCCAGTACTATGCAGTAATGGGTACAGAGACTACACTGGGACCGCTAGCGAGGGTCACAGAAGCCTGCTCAAATTTATTTTCTCTTATCATCTTAGATTCACTAGCAGAGAGTCCAAGGAATAGCCATGGAAATATTTTGAAATGTTTTTTTTTTTTTTTACTTTCCCTGAAAGTATTGCTGCTTGATGTGCAGTGCAGAGGGCAGGCAATAAACGGTACCCCCTCTTGTGAGGGAAATGCCAACAGTAAGCAGTGTTGAGCCCATAATGTTGTATTGGTGGACATGCCCCTTTAAGAGGTTCATAACCTGCTTGTGGGCTGCCCTTTTAAGAGGCTCATTCTGGATGGCTGAATGAGCGATGGGATAACCATAATGCTTCTGTTCCCCTCTGTTTGACTTAATTTGGTTCCTTTTACAGTAGCAGCTGCTCTCTACATGTGGGCATTAGTGGTGTGCAATCACGAGGGATCACTATCGCATGAGCAAGCACGTCTGTGTGTGTGTGTGTGTGTGTGTGTGTGTGTGTGCTCGTGCCCTTCTTCAAGATGGAGTAGCGGGGCATTGTTCATGCGCGATCACTGCAAGACACGCTGCGCATGCGCGAGGGCTCTACAGAGCATGCGTGGCAGTCTAGGGTGACAAAATGGTGATAGAATGAGCAGGGATCTGAACATCTCCATGTTTGTTATTTTATGACCCCCTTAGGAGTTGTTGTATGGCCCCTCGGCTGGACAACACCCATGAATGGGACCAGGTTAGCCAATTTTTAAAAAAATGCAATGGAACAGTAGCGAGAGCCAGCGGTAACAGGTAGACCATGTTGGGGTAGGGGTTTGTTTAGCCAGAGAGAGTCTTATTTATGTTAGTTTCGGCAAAAGGGGGCAGAGGCACAGTGCACGATCATCTCGCTCATGAGGGAGACAATGAGCAGCATCTCCTATGGACAATCAATAGAGGGGAGACCTTTTGTAATTTTTTTCTTTTGGTATTGTGCCTCCTTCTAGGCAGTCGCTGGTCAGGAACCGCTTAGGGGATAGAAACAGAATATCCTTGCTCATGAGGGAGGAGTTCTGCTGGCAGTATATTCAAAGTAGCTGGCTCAGGCTCAGAATTAGATTGCTATCTTATAACTGTAAATTATTTGTGCAGTAACACGACGCTCATGATGCAAACCTGTCTCAGATAGATAATGCCTTATCCTGTACTCTATTTCTTGCTATACAGATATTGAACCAATGAGATAAAAATAACTGTTTGCCCTCTGAGCAACATTTCTAGCCACTTATACTGTCTCTGCAGTTATTATTATTTATTTATTTCATTGTTGTAATTACCTTTTCCTTTGCTGATATGCTGGAGCTTGGGTCACTGATGCAGCCTCTTATCAGATGCACAAGTTAAAACTGAAGACCCCAGGAGGGGAAGGAGCTTGGTGGAGACCGAAATCCAAAACTTAGGTCACATGTGTATCAGCAGCCTATCAGGCATACATAACCCTAAGGTAATGGATCGGAGGTGCAATGGATATACAGACAACACAATTATGGTTGAGACATATTGGAGTGATGGATTCGATATGAGTTGGATCTGCATAGTATGCTCATATCTGATACTATATTGTGTGAGCAGGGAGGTCTATTCTCTGTTTTCTGTGAATTACTCTGGTGGAACTCTTGTTGAAAGTTGTGCCGTATTAGTTTTTAGTAGTTTAACTGTTAGCTGTTGTTTACCTTTTTCTATTTACTGTTGTCTTTTTTCTGTTTACTGTTTGCTTTTGCTTCTATATTACTTTTAACATAGATTGCTTTAAGTCTCTCATGCCTTTACTATTGCCCATTTTGGAAGATATGTTATGGTGTCATAACCAGTTATTTCTATATAGCACAATAATATTTTTTTCTTTTATGTATTATGTATTTGTATGATGCTTTGATAACCTGCCACCTTCACTTTGGCTGTATTTTTTTTCCCTCTGTTTATGTTCATCACTTATGTCTGTATATATTTTGAATAATTAATAAAATGTTTCTATGTAAAAAAATTACAATGAGGCATTCTCAGCTGTGAGAGAGACTGGTGGGTCATCTGCCCTTGAGCAAGGAGCACTGTACTGTGTGAGCATTGACTTAGGAGGGATTTATACGTGGAGGTACCCCGAGACAGCATCTATGCTGAGTGTGGCAGCTACTGAGTACTGTTGCAGGTGTCTGAAGAGTTCAAGAAAGCTGGTAACACTGGCAGGTTAACTCTGTCTGAGATTAGTTTGCCACAGTAGGAAAAAAAGAAAATGTCAGCCCACACTTTTAACAAACCAAAAATCCCATTATGTGAAATCGCAACCATTTATAACAGGATTAAGGAAGGAATACTGGAGAGTAATACTGTAGGAAACACTTGCTTCAGAAATCTATTTGGCAACCAGCCTCAGCTATTGTGTGTGTGTGTGTGTGTGTGTGTGTGTGTGTGTGTGTGTGTGTGTGTGGGTCACTAAACAAGGTAGTAATTAGATTATCAAGAGAATAAGACTTGCCTGCTTCTATTGGAAGCTGAGAAACTTGCTATACTGCAGAGAACAAACTATGACGCATTTGAGGAACTGGGAACCTGGTAAAACATAATATTGTTGAGGGCTTGTTAGGAAGGTTAGCTACGCCCTCTACAGAAAGTTTCATTTTTTCTTATTGGCATTAAGAAGAGAATTGCAGGATTCCATTAAAGTGTAGTAATTTTATAACCAGAGGGGGTGAAATACAACTGAAGTGACTTGATTCCTGTGATAGAGACCTAGGATTTGGAAGGATATTTCTGCAACATTTTAAAAGTGTCCTGCTGGCTGAGCAGTGAGTTTATCCCTGGTTTCAGATAAGGGTTTGTGTATTAGAAGCAGACATAGCAAAGTGTCTCCACTGAAAAGCCTGCTTACATCGCAGGTGTCACTAGTCAATCAATTGATTCTGGGTGGGGCTTTTATCACTGAGCTGTCCAAAGCAAACTACATAGTGAGAAGCCAGTCAGAAAAGACTTGCCTGCTTCTGTTGGAAGCTGAGAAACTTGCTATACTGCAGAGAACAAACTAGAACATATTTGAGGAACTGAGAACCTGGTAAAACATAATATTGTTGGGGACTTGTTAGGAAGGTAAGCTACGCTTTCTACAGAAAGTTTCATTTTTTTCTTATTGGCATTAAGAAGAGAATTGCAGGATTCCATTAAAGTGTAGTAATTTTATAACCAGAGGAGGTGAAATACAACTGAAGTTGCTTGATTCCTGTGCTAGAGACCTAGGATTTGGAAGGATATTTGTGCAACATTTTGGAAGTGTCCTGCTGGCTGAGCAGTGAGATCATTTTTATCCCTGGACTCAGTAGAGTGGTTTGTGTAGGAGCAGTGGTCTAGTAAATTGTGGTGTTGGTTGACTTACTATAAAGGTCAGTACTCACCAGGGTGGTGGAGCAGTGGTGTATTTGATTGTTTCTAACAGTCACCAGTGGTTGTGGCCTACCCACTCACACTTCCCCTCATCCAGCCTACCCCAGGCGTGGAATTTCCTTTATAGCCAATGTTCTGACATCACTTCCTCAACAGGTCTTGGGGCAGAACTGTCATATTCTTAATAACCCAGCACAGTGCATAAAGGGTAAGTACACACCAAAAAAAAAAGAAAAAAAAATATTTTATATATTACTCGTTGTATATTATAAGGAAGAGGGACATGTGGGGAGTGGTGCAATGCACTGGCTGTGGGGCAGCAGTTTTCCAGAAGACATTCTGGAACCTGCATTGCTGCCCTATTTGCAGGCAACTATCAGCTCTGAGGGAAGAGGTTGCCCACCTCCAGGCTGAACTGGCAAGGACTAAGGAGGCCTCCCCTACCCAAAGAGCACCAGTTCCACAACCACTGCCTCAGAGGTTTCCATGTGTGAAGAACAGATGGACCACAGTAGGTTCTGGGAGGGTGAGGGTGGTGGAACAGAGGCGTAGCCCCTGAGTTGTACCTGTACACAAATCATATGTCAGTCTGGCAAATCAAAGTTCCTCTATGATGACACCCTCAGTGGAGACCAAGAAGAATGCTGGGGACATCCACAAGGGAGACCCACAAAAGAGTAGCAAGGAACACCACAGGAGAAAGAAACAGCTTCTGATAGGGGACTCAATTGTTACAGGTGTAGACCTGGGGAAGGAAGAGGAGAGGGAAGCAAGGTGCCTGCCTGGTGCCATGGCTTGGAGGGACAGGAAGGGGAAGCAAATCCTCAGGATTGTAGAAGCAGCATCACAGGAGAGGGAACTAGATATCATTGTCCACCTCGGGACAAATGACCTAGCTTGGCATGAGATCAGTGCAGTGCAGGATGAATTTGTGAAGTTGGGGAGGGGCCTCAGACAGGTAGCAAGCACGGTAACCTTCTCAGAGGTGCTGCCAGTGTAAGGCAGGGGTGAGGCTATGGTACTGCACACCATGCAGTTTAATGAATGGTTGCAAAACTGGTGCAGAGCACAGGGTTTTGGCTTTATTGGGGACTGGAGGTCCACCTGGAGAGATGAAGGTCTATACTGGCATGATGGTCTGCATCTGTCCAGGAAGGGAAACAAGCTCATAGGTGACAGGTTTAAAGGCTTCCTTGGCAAGCTTTCAAACTAGCCAAGGGGGGAGGTGCTGATAGGAAACAGGAAAGCTCAAGCCTCCCCCCACAAAACATGGCAGGTAGTAGGGTAAACATTGAGGTACAGAGCTTGACAGAGGGCAGGACAGGGGTAAATGGGAAAATAGACAAGGACAGTAAGAGCAAGGATGGGGTAAGAAAGGATAAAGCCAGCATTAAATGGAGGGCAATGAGTACCAATGCCCATAGTCTTGGAAACAAGCTTCCAGAGCTAGTAGCCCTGATGGAAGAGGAACACTTGGATATTGTGGCAGTCACAGAAGCATGGTACATGGAGAACCATGACTGGGATGTTAACACACCAGGGTACACAATCTAAATAAGGGACAGGGAGATTAAAAGAGGAGGTGGAGTAGCTCTCTACATAAGAAAGGGATCAAAGCTACAGAACTAAAAAGTAAAGGGGGAGCACAAGAGGTACTCTGGGTCACCTTGGAGACAGGGAATGGCATCACAATCTGCACAAGGGTTGTATATAGACCCCCATCTCAAGGGGAGGAAATGGACAAGAAAATGATAGAGGGCATTCTCAAAATGGTTGAAAAAGGGGAAATACTATTGATGGGGGACCTGAATATGTCAGATGCTAACTGGATGACATGGACTGCAGCCACATCCAAGAGCAGGGTCATTCTCAATGCCCTACAGGGGGCATGTCTTAGACAGCTAGTGGTGGAACCCACTCAGGAGGGAGCAATATTAGACCTGGTACTCTCAAATGGAGAGAGGATCACAAATTTAGAAGTCAGTAGACATCTGGGAACAAGTGACCACTGCACAGTGTGCTTCACAATAAACACTACCATGAAGACAAGCCATACAGAGACAAGGATATGGACTTTAGAAGGGCTGACTTGGCATAATGGGTGAATATGTGAGGAATGCATTAGCAAATGGCCAGAAAGGAAGGGTGGAAGAACAATGGAGAAAAATCAAAACTGCCGTCATGGAGGCAACAAGCCTTTGTATGAAACAAATAAAGAAAACAAAACAGAATAAAAAAACACTATGGTTCTCAAAAGAGGTGTCAGGGAAGGTTAAGGACAAAAAGACTGCATTCAAAAAGTATAAGGAATCACAGAAGGAGCACGACAAGGAACTGTATCAATTAAAGCAGAAAGAAGTGGGAAAGGCAGTCAGAAAAGCAAAAGGCCAAACCGAGGAAAAAATAGTCAACTCAGTTAAGAAGGGGGATAAAATAAAACCTATTATAGGTACATTAGGGAGCAAAGAAAGGTTAAGAGAGGGATAATGAAGATTAATAAAGGAGAGGGGAGGTGGGCAGAGGGAGACAGTGAAAACGCAGAGATACTGAATGAATACTTTTTTCTGAGTATTCACAAAAGAAGAAGAGGAGGAGTTACCTAAACCAAACAATAGAAGCACTCTGGGTAGTGGGGTTGACACCAGTCCATTTACAGAAGAAATAGTCCTGAAAGAACTTCTAAAACTCAAGGTGGACAAAGCAATGGGGCCTGACGGGATTCATCCTAGAATCCTAAAAGAGCTAAGGGAGGACCAAGTGACACCACTAACCACACTATTTAACAAATCATGGGAAGATGGGGTGGCATCTGAGGACTGGAGGAGGGCAGATGCGATTCCCCTTCACAAAAGTGGGAGCAAGGCAGAAGCAGGAAACTACAGACCTGTTAGTTTGACCTCAGTGGTGGGGAAAATGATGGAATCACTTCTGAAAGAAAGAATTGTTCAGTACCTAGAAGCCAGCAGGGCACATGACCCAAAGCAGCATGGATTCACAGCAGGAAGGTCATGTCAGACAAATCTAATCAATTTCTTTGACTGGGTGACCAAAGTAATAGACCAGGGAGGGGCTGTGGATATGGCCTACCTAGACTTTAGCAAGGCATTTGACACAGTCCCGCATAAAAGATTAATAATCAAGTTAGCCTGCCTGGGAGTGGGTCCCAGGGTGGTAGCCTGGGTAGCAAACTGGCTGCACAACAGGACACAGAAGGTAATAGTGAATGGAACACATTCTGAAGAAAGGGGGGTTACTAGTGGGGTACCTCAGGGCTCAGTACTGGGTCCAGTACTTTTTAACATCTTTATAGGTGACATTGCAGAGGGCCTGGAAGGAAAAGTATGCCTCTTTGAAGATGACACAAAGATCTGTAACAGAGTTGATAGCCATGGGGGGTAGAAAGGATGAGAAGGGACTTGGCAAGGTTGGAGGAATGGTCAGACATATGGCAACTTAGATTCAATGCAAAGAAGTGCAAAGTAATGCACCTGAGAAATAAAAATCCAGGAGAAGAGTGCACAGTAGCAGGGGAGGTACTAACAACAACAATAATGGAAAGGAATCTGGATTTAGTCATATCAGATGACCTAAATGTGGGTAAGCAATGTGAGACATCAGTAAGGAGAGCCAGGGGGATACTGGGATGCACAGGGAAGGGCATCACAAGTAGAAAAAGGGAAGTGGTTATCCCTCTGTACAGACAGTTGGTGAGACCCCATCTGGAGTACTGGGTGCGGTTTTGGAGACCTCATCTATGCAAGGACATAGACAGGATGGAAGCAGTCCCAAGGAGGGCAAATAAAATGGTGCAGGGTCTACATCAGAAACCGTATGAAGAGAGACTGAGAGAGCTTAATATGTATACCCTTGATGAAAGAAGGGACGAGGGGACATGATAGAAACTTTTATGTACCTCAAGGGAATCAACAAAGTCCAGCAAGGTAGCATCTTTCAGAAAAAGAGATGTGTAAGAACAAGGGGGCACAATTTAAAGTTAGAGGGGGGACGGCTCGGGGTAATGTGAGGAAATTATTTTTCACGGAGAGAGTGGTGGATGCATGGAACTGCCTTGGAGAGGTTGTGGGGTTTAAAACAGTGGGGGAATTCAAACATGCATGGGACAGACATAAGGCAATTGTAGTGGGGGGGTTGCAGGAAGTAGGCTGTTGGTTAACTAGAATCTGCAGCTTATCCAGTAGGTAGGAAAAGGGCAGACTGGGTGGGCCAAGTGGTCCTTATCTGCCGTCAAAGTCTATGTTTCCATGTTAAAGTGTCTGGACTTCAGCCTCAAACTTTATCTTCATGAGACAATCAAATTTTTGCCAAGGATAGTGACTCAACTTGCACATTACAACTATTATGCTTCATGTGTTTGTTGCTGTGTGTATTAATCAGAATACAAGAAAGAGGATGATGTCACTACTGTCATTGACAAGATGACTGTTCTGAGCACTGAGCAGTAGTTTTACTGAAAATAAAATGACTGGTGGGTTTGCTAAGGAATAAAATGCGTGTAACCCTGGCTTCTGATTGGAAGAGAGGGTCCACATGTAGTGCAATATAGAATAATCAGTTCTCTCTGCATTTAAACATGGCACATGGAAATCATCCACATGTCTAGAGAGAGTTAACAAGACTACT
The DNA here is from genome assembly GCA_016271365.2 of Neoceratodus forsteri. NCBI lineage: Eukaryota > Metazoa > Chordata > Ceratodontiformes > Ceratodontidae > Neoceratodus > Neoceratodus forsteri. The sequence goes on along the minus strand of CM028138.1, from coordinate 760,532,152 downwards.
GAAGCTGGACAATCCCCCACAAATCATTTGAAAGATGTTTTTGCGTGGAAAAATATTTTTGATTTTTAAGAGCAAATGAAACAACCAAGCAAATGCTCAAGCTGCTCAAGCTCATCTGTAGGTTCACAGTGAGGCTGAGACTAGACTTGTGATATTGTGCTGGGATAACAGCACGGGTCCAGCCCAAAACTGACCAATCAGAGTCCAGAATTTTTTCTTGCCATTGTATAATGAATCTTTTCTCCTCAAACTGCTATGCCAGAGCAGGATGTAGAACAGCTGGAAGAGATCATGCTTGATTTCAAAATAACTTTACTAAAATGTCAGTCATATGAGCATAAAGTATATGTGAGCCCCCTAGGGAAGCTTGCTAATTTTACCTACAAGTTTTATCCCTTGAAGATCTCTGGGACCACCAGCTAGCAGGCAGGGCCAGGGTGCTCAAGGGTATACATAGTGGGATTTAGTGCCAAGTGGCAGAGATCCCTGGTAGGGAGTGTGGGTGCAAAGTTGATCTTTGGGGCAGAGGTTTGGGGCTGATATGGAATGACTGACACCCCGTCCCACTGCCCCAGATGCTATGGATGATCTGGAGAAGTGGAGCGAACAGTGAGAGAACCATGACAGATCTTAAGAGCTGCAGTATGGACCTCCACACAACTGAAGAAAGAAGGGAGATAGGGCCCAGTCATAAGGAGAGCCTGCAACGTATCTCCCAGCACCAGGGTAGGATGGTGTGGAGAGATCCCATCCTGGAAGTTAGTCCATTACCCTCTTCAGTCAGAGGTTGTGGCTTAAGGTGAGAGCCTATATCATTGGTGGAACTAGGTGGCAGTCTGCTCCATGGCCACCCCACATTTGGACTGTTGTAGGCACTGAATTGGAGAGCTGGGAGGGCGGAGCTAATATGCCTGCAGTGAGCAGCATTCACGAAGAACTCTGAAGCAGGCTTTTTTTTTTTCAAACAATTAAAACCTTTGATCCTGAGAGCTTTCTGACTGAACTTTCCATGGCTGATAACCAGAAGATGGTACCTTCCACATTGTTGGAAGAGCTAACATCTCCAAGGATTAAACCACTTGAAAAATATTTCAGAGCAGACTTCTTCAAGGAGGGAATTCAGTGAGCCGGGGAAGAGAGCTCCAACCCTGAGAGATGAACACTGACTGCCTGCCTGCAAGGGCCCACCCAGCTTATTACAAGTGAGACAGAAACCACTGCATACTCTAAAAAACCTGTGACCCTGAACCCCACTGTTCCCAAGATGGACAATCTTCCTCAGACATAAGAAAAATTACTTGGGGGGTCAGAGGGTCAGGTGACCCCTCACTTTTGTAGCTGATGGGCAGACATTGATTTGAAAAGTGCCCTGGGCTAAGGCGTTCTATGCAGTTCTAACCCCCCACTTTTTGGTACACTCCTCTACCACTGAACGAGGGCACTGTAGAGGAGATGGACCCTACAGCTGGGAAGAAGTATACAATAGACTCCCTTGGGGAGACTCTGGAAAACTCCTTGGTTGGACTCAGAATTTTGACAGATGATTTTATGCAGAAAACATCGATTTCTTACAAAAAAAATAGAGACAAAATAGAAGTAGTTGCCAAAGATAGGGAACAAATTAAGAATGAAATGGAAAAAATGATAAATAAAGTTATAGGGGTTGAGCAACAACAGCTAACCTAATTTAAGACAACTACATGCTGGCTCGTAAGGTAGAAATTTTGGAGAATTAGAGGAAGTACAGAAACCTAAGGATATTGGGACTACCACCCTTGGTGGAAAAGGAATTCCAAAACACCAGAGATTTGGTTAAAGACATTTTTATAAGTGTGTTTGAATTACCTGGGGAAAACCTTCCCTTTATATCACAACTCTATAGAATATAATCAAAAAGAGGAGCTCCTCTACATTTAAAGATGGAAAAGAATTCAACAATATTCGTAACTCTTGCTTTTGAGACAGTCTGAGATTTAATAATGCGTATTTCGATAATTAGAGACCCTCTTATCTATAAATCATATAGATTCTTGGTCTTCCCAGATTATTTGTTTGCCACGCAGCAGAGGAGAAGGACGTTTTTGGGACTCAGACAAGTGCTCCTAGAAATGGGGGCTGAATTTCAATTAGTGGCTCCTGCAAAGCTCAGGATTAAGTATAAGGGGAACAAGCATGTCTTTTTCTACATCGATCAAGCTGCTGCCTTTATTCGTGCACAGTACCTGCAAAGTGAGACTGATGGTGTGGAATCAATTACGTTATCAGAGGAAGAAATGATTAACATGTAAAGTCTAAAAATAAGGGCCAACAGTGAGTAAAGGGGAAGGTTTTGAAGGACTTGGAGTAGAGGTTTATAAATTAATGACCTTGGAGGGTTTCTTTTTTTCTTGCAGAAAAAAAAATTATTTGAAGCTTCCAACCCAAGTACTAATAAATAAGATTTATTGCTGCTGTAACTGTAAAATATCTATGATGTAATACTCCCCCATTTTATATTAGGTCTTGACCTTCTTATATATATATATATATATATATATATATATATATATATATATATAGACAGAGAGAGAGAGTGTTGGAAAAAATTGTTTTTCTTTTAAATGTTGCATATTATTGTCATCTTGTGTGTGTGTGTTTATAAATATATATATATATATTATGGTAGCACGGTAGTGCTACCATAGTTAGGGTTGAGGAGCCATTTCTATGTTAAACCCCAAAACTTTGCACCTTAATAACTTTGCAACCGTTTGACAGATTTGGCTGACATTTGGAATACACGATCAAGAACCATAGGCCCTGGCACCTGCCAAGTTTTGTACCAATTAGATACACAGCTGCGGAGTTATTAAGCATGATTTGCGCACGTGTTTACGCTTTTTCTGGAATTCTATGGTCGCGTGTACAGGTCGCACGGTTTGCTCGACTGGCCCGAAATCTTCAGGGAACATGTGGCCGGGGTCCCCAATGTGCCTTTTGAAGATTTGGTGAAAAAATATTAAACGGTTCAAAAGTTATTCAAAAAACAATTTTCCATTATAAGTCAATGGGAAAAGTGAACAAAAAGTTCAACACTTTCTCAAATGCATTTTTACTTTCACAAATGGGCCTGTTACTTTCCCAAATCGGCCATTTTGTTTTCAGTTGGTGATTAGAAAAATGCTTGGCATTTAAATTTGGGACCCTCTAGCAACCTAATTCTTTTTGTATTCACCTAGTCGGACCTTAAGGATCCTAGCCATGTCTTTATTTTGGGGTAAAACACCCCAGAAATATTTTTTTCAGATTTCTGGAAAAAGTACTTTCGCAAAGTACTTTCGTGCTCACGAAAGTATCGCAAATGTTTGCGAAAGCTTTTGCAAATTGCGACAGTAATTTTCTAGTCTGTGGGAAAATGACAGCAATTATTTGGCACTGCACTGCAAAAGAACTGTTTGGAGTTTTGGGCTGAAATTTGGAGGGAACGCAGCTGACATCTCACAGATGTGTCTTTCAGTGTTGTATTGAAAAAATATTACATGCAGCAAAGTTACGGCAGTTGACGGTTTTTCCCATAGGATAACATTACGACGCCCGATGCATTAGAGGAATCCTTTGGCACCCTGCTGCAAAATAACGGTTCGGTCTTTTTTCCTGAACTTTTGAGGGAAGACAGCCAACAGCCCACAGATGTTCCTTTCAGTGGTTTGGTGAAAAAATATTACAGGGAGACAAAGTTATGGCACTCCAAACTTCTCTTTTTGAATACATACATTCTTTGTACTCACTGTCTTTCCCTATTCAGCTTTTGGGGAAAACCAGCCTGTGCGCTTACATTACTGTTACCATTGCCCTTTCCGCTTGCGGTTCCATGCCCGTTTCACTTACCGTTGACGTCTACGCCACCACGTGTGTCATCCTTTTTGTGTTTTCATTTGTGCTTGTGTTTCTGTTATTTTTTGCCATTTGTGTCTACCGCACTGTTTCTCTTTCTGTTTCACTTTGCGTCACCATGCCCATTGACATTTCTGTTTGCAGGCACCATGTTACTATGTGACAAGACATGACGTGGCACACCGTTCCCGTCTACGCCACCGTGTTCGTTACCCTTTCTGTTCTCAATCGCGCTTGCGTTACCTTGTGCACCACTGTTAGCGCTTCTGTTTGCATTGCTGTTCCTGTTACTATGCCACAAGACATCATGTGGTGGGAGTGCGGGGCCCTTTGGGTATATATATATCTATATATATATATCGGTAGGTAAGGCCATGCAATTACTAAGTGTGGTATGTTGTGTGCAGCTGCAATCAGGGATGTGTACGTTTGGTGTACATGGCCTCAGTTTTGCTGTTGATCTCCACTGAGCATGCAATACCTGGTCAGGTGTGTGGGGATGTCTCGTAGTACATTTAGACAATTGTTTGTTATTTCTGTCACCTGCTGCTGGATGTCTGTCACTGGGTGTGTTGACTTGGTCCTCCCCCATACTTGCATATGTGTGTGCATGTGTGTCTGTGTGTGTGTGGTGCTGGGGGGGTGAATTCGGAGTTAGGGTTTTCAACCCTAACAGCGAATTTCCTCACTTTTGTCGCTGTGGAACAACCCTAACTAATGCATTAAACGGAGTTTTTTGCCTCTAATATATATATATATATATATATATATATGAATAACAGTAAAATAAAAAAATTAAAAAGCATTGGAGAGTCAAGCTGGATTAGGTGGGGACAGCCTGGAGATTTTCAAGGGGCCCACAACTTCAGTCTTTTCAAGCAGTCGTAATAAGGGTAGCCCTTGGTCCCTGGCCAGTGCACCTACTAATAGAAATAAAGAAGCATAGAATTTGATGGCAGATAAGGACCGCTTGGCCCACCTAGTCTGCCCATTTCCCTACCTGATGGATAAGCTACAGATTCTAGTTAATCAACAGCTTACTTCCTCCTAACCCCCACTAGAATTGCCTTATGTCTGCCCCATGCATTCTTGAATTCTCCCACTGTTCTTGACTGCTCAACCTCCTCAGGAAGGCTGTTCCATGCATTCACAACCCTCTCAGTGAAAAAATACTTTCTAATATTACCTCTTAGCTGTCCACCCTCTATATTCAAATTGTGCTCCCTTGTTCTTGCACATCTCTTCTTCTGAAAGATGCTACCCTCTTGTACTTTGTTAATTCCCTTGAGATACTTTCCTCAATGGTATACATAGTAAGCTGCTTTAGTTTCTCCTCGTATGTCTTTTGGTGCAGACCCTGCACCATTTTGGTTGCCCTCCTCTGAGCAGCCTCCATTCTGCCTATGTCTTTGTGGAGATGGGGTCCTCAGAATGGCACGCAGTACTCCAGATGGGGTCTCACCAACTGTCTATACAGAGGGATAACAACTTCTTGTTTTCTACTGTTGTTGCCTCTCCCTATGCAACCCAGTATCCCCCCAGCCCTCCTTACTGCCTTCTCACATTTCTTGCCCACCTTTAGGTCATCTGATATAATTACTCCTAGGTCTCTTTCTGTTTTTGTTGTTGTTATTATTATCTCATTGCCCACTGTGTACTCTTCCCCTGGGTTTTTGTTTCCCAGATGCATTACCTTGCACTTTTTTGCATTGAATTTGAGCTGCCGTATATTTGACCATTCCTCCAACCTTGCCAAGTCCATTTTCATCCTTTCTACCCCACCTTGTGTATCAACCCTGTTGCAGATCTTTGTGTTGTCCGCAAAGAGACATATTTTTCCTTCCAGGTGCTCTCCAATGCCACTTATAAAGACATTAAAGAAGACCTGTCCCAGTATTGAACCCTGCGGTACCCAACTAATTACCCTCCTTTCTTCACTGTGGACTCCGTTTACTATTACCATTTGCATTCTGCTGTCAAGCCATTTTTTTTATCCAAGCTACTGTCACAAATGCACTCAGCAGGTCAGGCCCGCTGCTCCCACAGTACCAACTGCTGAGCACAGTTATGTGAACAGGCAACAGACAGGGTAACCCTCCTGTCTGCTGGTGGGTCTGAATTACCTTTAGTCTCAAGTTCTGGGGGGATTCAAACTGTGAACCTTATGTTAGCTTTCCCAAATGTACAGTCTCAGATAAAATTATCTTCAGGGGATGCAATATATCTTTCTCCTAAGGGCACCTAACCAGGTATCCAAAATGAACCCTTAAAACTCTATAAAAGACCTTAGGTATATTTTTACCTTTTCCCAGTTTAGTAACACCATCAAGCTTTTGAACAGTTTTTGTCAGTCTTAACCCTCTATACGTTACATGCAAAAAGAACTTGGAAACACCCAGGCAGTCTCTTTCAAATAAAGATTCTTTACTACAAAATGATAAAATTATGAAAAATGTAAACACAGAACAATATATCAAAGAGCATACAATCACTTAAAAGAACAAGGGTAAAGTACAAAACATAAACTCCTACCACAATACAATTAGACTTTTTCTATCTAATATATTACCTCTTTACAGTGCTTAAGATTGATCAGAGATCTTGTTTCTTAAGAGTCCAAAAAGATATGTCACAAAGATCACACAAAGTCCTAGTTTAAACTGTGTCTCTCTCACACCCCTTCTGTAAGTCAATAACGCCTCCTTGTTGAGCATAAAAAAATATACAAACAGGATGTCTTATCAGTAGGTATATTAAATAAGGTGACATCAGCAAAAACTCATTTCCCAAATATGACTCCTTAATTAACATTATCTCTTTGATCTTGAGCAGTTTCTATTCCCAAGGCATATCAAGGGTCTCATAACTTTTAGCACCATGGTGGTATAACCTGTTCTTCCTATAAGAATCATAAAACTTTGCAAGCCCTACATACTGGTAGCTGGGTCAGTTCTAATTAAGAAAGAAAAAATAGGAGACCCTTAATTAAGTCTCTCTGGTCCTTTAATTACCTCCTGGTTTCAGGTTAATATATCCTGTAGCTTCTCTGAAACCTGGTGGGGAGGGGGCACCCACAAGCACAGGCTATATTTTTATATTACAAATATCATAGAACAATCATAACCAGCTTGCCAAGCATCACAGTCCTCCCCACATAGACTGAATTTGGGGGCTCTATCCCCTGCATGGGATGAGCTTCCCAAGTCAGTTCACTCCTCATATACACGCGACACGCCATCGGCGTTCTGATTGGTCACTCCAGCATTATGTAAGATCATCATGTCATACCCTTGCAAGGCAAGACTCCATCTTAATAGTCTACCATTAGTTTTTCCCTTTTGGGTCAGCCAAACCAGGGGGTTGTGGTCAGTTTGTACCTCAAAATGCTGCCTGTATAAGTATGTCTCTAACTTCTTTAGGGCCCACACTATGGCAAGACACTCTTTTTCCACAGTAGAGTATGTCTGCTCCATGGGAAGTAACTTTTTACTCAGGTACACTACAGGGTGATCTTTCCCTTGGTTGGATGTCTGACTCAGTACTGTTCCAATACCCATGTCTGATGCATCAGTCTGGAATATAAAGGGTCTGCAATAGTCAGGACTTGTCAATATAGGAGCACTGCACAGTTCCTCCTTCAGTCTGGTAAAGGCTTTTTCAAAGGCTAGTTCCCAGGTAATTTTCTTAGGCATCTTTTTCTTTACCAGGTCAGATAGGAGAGCAGCCAGGGCACTGTAATTGGGTAAAAATTTCCTATAGTACCCTGCTGTCCCTAGAAAACTTCTGACCTGCTTCTGCATTTCTGGTCTGGGCCATGCCTTGATCACCTCTATTTTTACTCAGTTAGGATGGAGCTGTCCCTGGCCTACAATGTGCCCAAGGTATACCACTTCAGACATGGCCACCTGGCACTTCTCAGCTTTTACAGTGAGCCTGACCCTCTGTATCCTGGCCAGCACTTCCCTAAGGTGGGACAGGTGTTCCTCCCAGCTGGCACTAAAGAGGGCAATGTCATTCAGCTATGCCATGGTGGACTCCTCAGCACCATTTAACACCTGTTTCACCAACCTTTGGAAAGTGGCTGGGGAATTCTTCATTCCAAAAGGCATTCCTTTAAATATAAATAAGCCTATCAGAGTGATGAAGGCCAAACTCTCCCAAGCTTTGTCAGTTAACTTTACCTGCCAATACCCATTTGTCAGGTAAGTAGTCATAAGGTAGGTCGCCCCTCCCAACTTGTCCAGGAGTTTGTCCATCCAGGGCATTGGGTGGGCATCTAACTTTGTGACTGCATTCAGTCCATGATAGTCCACACAGAAATGAGTAGAGCCATCTGGCTTGGGCACAAGGACTATGGGTGAGGCCCAGGGGGCTGTGGGATCTCTGGATTAACCCTAAATCCAACATTTCCTCCACCTCCCTCCTAATGTACTTTTGGACAGCCTCCGACTCCCAGTATGCTGTCTGCCATATGGGCATCTGTGTCCCTGTCTCCACATCATGCATTGCTAAGAGGGTTAGTCCAGGCTTTGAGCTAAACAGTGGGGCAAAGTCTGCTAAAACCTCGCTTACTTCCTGGATCTTGTCCGGGGCCTGCTGGGGAGACAATTTAACTGCCTCCACAGAGGACTCCCGCATGCTTTCTTCCAGCAAGTCCAGAAGGGGGTCTCCTTTATCCGTCCCCTCCCCCAGGACTACATATTGCAAACACCATGTCAGCCCTATTTGCATATGGCTTCATCATGTTGACATGGTACATCCTTTCTGTATGCCTTCTGTCAAGTAACTCTATGACATAGTTCACATCATTTACCTTCCCAACTACTTTGTATGGTCCTGCCCACTAAGCCTGCAGCTTATCTTTCCAGACCGGACCATGACTTCCTGACCCACCATGTATGAGTGACCTCTGGCTATGCGGTCATGCCACACTTTTTGTTTCTGTTGGGCAGCAGCCAGGTTGCCTCTGGGCTGTCCCCATAGGCTCCTTCAGCCTTTCCCTAAACCTAAGGATGTAATCCACTATGGGAGTTCCCGGGTGGTGTGCTTGCCTACCCAGTCCTCCCGGATCAAGTCTAGGGGCCCATGTACCCGGTGTCCATATAAGAGCTCAAAGGGGGAAATCCTGTTGACTCTTGTGGCACCTCCCTGTATGCAAACAAAAGGTAGGGAAAGTATTTCACCCAGTCCCTCCAATGCTGTTCAGCAAACACATGGAGCATTGACTTTAGTGTACCATTAAATCTTTCCACAAGCCCATTGGCTTGTGGGTGATAAGGTGTCATGTGCCTCTGCACCACCCCACACTTCTCCCACTAACATTTCATCAGGTCTGATATGAAGGAACCCCCTCGATCGGTTATAAACTCCTGCGGAAACCCAACACGGGAGAAAATCCCAAGTAAAGCATCTGCCACTTTATCTGTCATCAGTGAAGATAGGCGACTGCCTCTAGTACCAGGTGGCATAATCTACCACAGTCAGGATGAATCTCTTCCCAGAGGAGTTGGGGGTATTTAAAGGCCCCACAATATCCATTCCCACCCTCTGGAATGGCTCCTCCACTATGGACAATGGAATTAGGGCAGCTTGGGTTTTCTTACCCACCTTCCCTATTTCTTGGCACCAGTGACAAGACCTGCAATACTCCTTCACCTGTTGGGTGAAGTTGGGCCAATAGAAATTCTGGGCCAACCACTACATAGTGCGCATAATTCCCAGATAACCAGACAAGGGAATATCATGTGCAGTCTTGAGCAACTGCTCATGATAACCCTGGGGAATGACAAGCTGCCTGCCTATCACCCCTCCCTCTGTCTTCACATCCTGAGTATACATCAGACCATTTTCCCAGTAAACCTTATGTTTACCATCACCTCCCAGGGCTCCATCAGAGTCTGCCCAAGCCCTCAGCTTCTCTAGACTAGGATCACTTTTCTGAGCATCCGAAAACTCCTTACACATTCCCAAGGCATGGGACAGGTCCCCTTCAGTCTCTAAACTAGGGTCCCTAGCACTAGAGTCAGGGTACTCAGGATCACTGTCATTCCTAACCCTCTGACAATGGGTCACCCCTCCTACTTTGGAGTAACCCTCTGTAGCTGTTTGGTTAACTGCTACTGGGGAAATTTCTACACCCTTTTCATTAGTCTCCCTATCAGGAGACACAGGCTGGGGAACCAGCCTCCCAGAGGTGTCCACAATGGCTTCTGTGGGGTCCAGGGAACTACAACTTTCCCATGCTGCTTGGCTATGGGTAACTGCACACACCATCCTCTGTTTGAGATTGTTGCCAAGGATGACATCAACTGCTAACATTTGGGCTACAGCCACCTGTTGAACAGTTCCCCCTGTTTCACCCCAGTCTAGGAGAACACTAGTGGGTGGCAATGCGGTCTCTTCACCTGTGAACCCTTGTACAGTTACAAATTCATTGGGTATAAGCTGACATGGATCTACCAGATTCCCTTTTACCAATGTCAGGGATGCCCCTGTGTCCCTTAACCCTTGTGTCTGCACAAGATTCACCGTGACTGGGTGCATGTGTTCCCTTATGTTCATAGGCATGCTTCCAGGGACACACAAACAACTCACTTCTTTTCTAGCTCCATTCTGTGTATGGCTCATCCTTTTGGGACACTGTCTGGCAATATGCCCAGTTTCTTTCCAAACCCAACATTCATTTCTTTTCTCAGAAAAATCTTTTTTTTGAAACCTGGGGCTAACTGGTTTCAGTGAAGACAGGGAGGGTTTTAGCTGCCCTGAAGGTGTGCTTTTCCCTTTCTGCACTGCCATGCCCACCCCATTCACTCTCAGCGCAGGTCTGCTCTTGGCATAGCAGTCCTAGAATTCAGCAGCCTCTTGCATTATTTTGGTATCTTGGTCCTCCAGCCAGGTTTTAGCTCTGCTGGGCATGCCCACAAAAACTGTTCTAACAAAATAGCATTTTCAATTTTATCTACAGGGTTTGCTTCAATTCCTTCTGACCAATGTTTTAAACATTGATGTCGTTTTGTGGCTAGCTCCTTGTAGCTCATGTCAGGGCTTCTTCTGAGCTTACGGAATTTATCTCTGTATGCTTCTGCAGTTAAATCAAACTTTTTTAAAAGTGCAGCTTTAAGTTTGCTGCTATCATTACTGTCCTCATTTTCCATTTGATCCAATGCATCCCGAGCTTTTTCGGTAAGTAGCGGGGATAGCCGGAAGCTCAAGGATCCTCTAGGAATTTTAGCCTGAATACAAACTTTTTCAAAGAAATTTAAAAAGGCATCCATATCCTCCTCCTCTTTAAATTCAGCTATCAATTTGGAATTCAATTTGTAACCCAGTCCTGTAGTTCCAGTTAAACCTAAGCCACTTACCTGCTCTGGTGTTGGTGGTTGTAGTCATAACTTCTCCAGTTCATGTTGCCTCTGGCACTCATGCTCCTCATGGTCTGCCTCTCGCTGTTCTTGCTTCTCTTCTCTTCTCTCTAGAATTCCAGCTTCATTCTGCACAACTCAATCTGCAGCTTGATTGCTTCTGGCTCCAGAATGCTGGTGACCTTCCGCTGCTGCTGTGGTCCTTCGCTGGCACTGGCCCTGCTGTCATCCTCACCACATCTGGACACTGCCCTGGCCGCTGGCCTCTCCATGCCCAAGGTTTGGTCCTTCACAGTTACAGTCTGTGGCTCAAGTGCTCTGGGCATCTGCTGCCATCTGGGCATCCATGAGATTCTGCTTGGTGGCTCTCACCTCATGCAGGACTCCTCTGTCCTGGCACAACTGCCTCAAGTAGTCTGCAGTGTACCCACTGTAGTTGGACGCCAACTTCTTCCCTAACTAAGGCTACTCTAACTTGCACTTTAGAAAAAAAATAAAACAGGGAGGAACTTGATTGTAAGCAAAATTATATAGTTCTGTTTCCTTTTAAAAAATAAATCATTGCCTTATTTTGCAAGTGAACGGTACAGTATTAAGCTGACACACTGAACAGTTAAAGCTTGTGTTACCAAATTTATTCACATTGCTGCCAACCAAAACTGTCACAAACACACTTAGCAGGTCAGGCCCTCTGCTTCCACAGTACCAAGTGCAGTAATGTGGACAGGTAACAGACAGGGTAACCCTCCTGTCTGTTTGTGGATTCCAATCACCTTTAGTCTCAAGTTCTGAGGGGGGATTCAAACTGTGAAGCTTATGCTAGTGTACCCAAATGTACAGGCTCAGATAAAATTCTCTTTGGGGGATGCAATACATCTTTGGCCTATGGACACCTAACTAGGTATCCAAAATGAACCCTTAAAACTTTATAAAAGACCTTAGGTATATTCTTACCTTTTCCCGATTTAGTAACATAATGAAGCTTTTGAATAGTTTCTGTCAGTCTTAACCCTCTATACGTCACATACAAAAAGAACTTGAAAACACCAATGCAGTCTCTTTCAAATAAAGATTCTTTATTACAAGATGATAAAAATATGAAAAATGTAAACACAGAACAATATATCAAAGAGCATACAATCACTTAAAAAAAAGGGTAAAGTACAAAACATAAACTCCTACCACAATACAATTAGTCTTTTTCTATCTAATGTATTACTTCTTTACAGTGCTTACGTTAGATCAGAGATCTTGTTTCTTAAGAGTCCAAAAAGATGTGTCACAAAGATCAGACATAATTCCTAGTTTAAACTGTGTCTCTCTCACACCCCTTCTGTGAGTCATCTAGCACCTCCTTGTTGAATATAAAAAATATACACACAGGATGTCCTATCAGGAGGTATATTAAATAAGGTGACATCAGCAAAAACTCATTTCCCAAATATGACTCCTTAATTAACATTTTCTTTTTGATCTTGAGCAGTTCCTATTCTCAAGGCATATCAAAGGATTTTATAACTTTTAGCACCATGGTGGTATAATCTTTTCTTCCTATAAGAATCATAAAGCTTTACGAGCTCTATAGCCTGGTAGCTGGGTCAGTTCTAATAAAGACAGAAAAACAGGAGACACTTAATTAAGTCTGTCTGTTCCTTTAATTACCTCCTGGTTTCAGATTAATATATTCTGTAGCTTCTCTGAAACCTGGGGGGGGCACCCATAAGCACAGGCTATATTTTTATATGACAGATATCAAAGAACAGTCATAACCAGCTGGCCAAGTGTCACAGCTACCACCTTGGGACCCACTCCAAGGTTGGCTAACTTACATATTAATCTTTTGTGTGAAACTGTGTCAAATGCCTTGCTAAAGTCTAGGTAGACCATATCCTCAGTCCCTCCCTGGTCTACTACTTTGGTAACCCAGTCAAAGAAATCTATTAGGTTCATCTGACATGACCTTCCTGCTGTGAAACCATGCTGCCTTGGGTCCTGTGCTCCACTGGCCTCTAGGTACTCAACAATCCTTTCCTTCAGAAGTGATTCCATCATTTTCCCTACCACTGAGGTCAAACTAACTGGTCTGTAGTTTCCTGCCTCTGCCCTGCTCCCACTTTTCATCTAACTCGTGTCCTAGTGGTTTATGTCTGTAAAATTAGCAGCCATAAGGACTCACTGAGTTGCCCATCAAAGCCAAGGGTGAGACTGCCATGCGCAACAGGCATCTGCCCACCTGTCTTCTAGGAGTGATCCCAAGAATAGCAGCTGTAAGGAGTAAAGAAATGGAGCCAGAGAAGAAACTCAAGGTATAGTGCGGGGAGATTTTGGAGCTGCCAAGGTCCAAAATGAGGCTAATACAGCCTACAGTGTTGCTGCCATCATCCTCTTAGGGGTCTACATTGCTCTGTGGGAAAGTCATGCAGTGTGGACTTTCTGGTCAATTTAAAGGAGAAGGCTCATGTAAACCTTTATAAAACATTACTCTGTGTCATAAAGACTTACTTTGGAACCCTTTGATGTCATGAGTCAGTTTTTATTGCTCCCTTGATGCTCCTCTTGTCCATTTTTAAGCATTTTCACTCTAGTAAGCGGTGGCATGTTTTGTATATTTTTAAAGCCTTTGCCATCTTAAGGGCATGCATGAATGTTGTGGTTCACATTATGTCATTAGAAACATCATCATTTCAACAGCACTTGCCTCTGTAGTGCTGACTGCCATGATGAAGTCTGGTTCGTGCATTGGATATTACGTGGCTCCAAGTTACAAATAAAACCTAGTAAACGGTAATTACTGTTAATATTTAACCTCATATGCTTGTGCTTTGCTAATTTGGAGCACCATGTAGGGTGTCCTTCTGTTTAAACTGTAAATTTCTGGTACCAGGAATAGCGCATTGAAGTGTATGGCCTCCTGAATGTACTGATGCCACATGATGTTTGTTTTTATTTTTTTTTTGTAGCCGATTCCCCCTTATTTATTTATTTATTTATTTATTTACTACATTTTGGTGAGTGGATAAGCCCACTGAGCCCCGGAGGTCCCATTTTCAGGGGCAACCTGGGAATACATAGCACAAGAGACAGAATATAGCATTAGTTCAGGTTACAGGAGTCACAATAATAGTTATGATGGCAGAGCAGAATCATAGCAGTACAAATGGGATAAATAGGTTGATCAACAGTGATAAACATTGTGCAAATATTAGCAGTTTGACTTGGAGTTTAAGCAACGGTGGAGGATAGTACCTAGTTAGTAATTTAGCTCAGGGTTCCTATCAGGTGCCAGTACACCGGCAGGAGCTAGCGACCGCTAGGTGGGCCTTGAGTCTAGTGTGGAAGTTTTTGATTGTAGGGGCTTCCTGCACCCCAGGAGGAAGCTGGTTTCACAGTGTGGTAGCGGTGAGGGCAAATGACACACCACCCATCTTAGTTCTGACCCTGGGGATGTCTAGGTGAGTTCGGCCAGTTGTGCGGAGGTGTCGGTGATTGGCCTTTAGAGCAATGAAGCCAGAGAGGCTGGGGGGGTCAGGCCAACTAACTTCTGCACTAGGCAGAGCAGGGGGTACTGCAGGTGTGCATCTAGTGAGGGCCAGTTAAAGAAGACTAGGGAGTCACAGTGGTGATCCCTAGGGTTGGCCTGGGAGGCAAAGCAAGCCACCTTGTTGTAAAGCACCTGAAGTCTGTTCCTCTCCAGCTTTCCCAACCCCTGCATGACTGAGGCAGCATATATGAGTGTCAGGAGGAGGATGCTGGTGGCAATAGAGGTTATGGCTTCAGGTATGAGCTAGTCTTTAAGCCAATAAAGGATGCCTAGTTTCCCATGTAAGGTTCTGGTGACTGAGTCCATGTGGTTCTTCAGGGTGAAGCCCTTGTCCAGGGTTAGATCGAGGTATTTCAGGAAGGGCACAACTTCTAGGCTGTTGCCAGATGCAGTTGTGAGTTGTAGGTGCTATGATCTGTCCTGACCAAAGGATCTAGGGCCATACAGAATTGCCTTAGTTTTGGATGTGTTGAGGACCATTCTGTTCTCGGTGAACCAGTGCTCCAGTGACTGGAGATCATCTTGGAGTGAGGGGCTAAGGCCCCCCAGAGTGGCAGTGGACCGGAAGATGAATGCTTCATCCGTGTACTGGATGACAGAGCTTCCACCACAGTGGTCTGATAGTTCATTAGCGAACAGGGAGAAGAGGAGGAGGCCGAGTATCGACCCTTGAGGTACTCCCTCTATTAGTGGGAGTGGCCCAGATATGGCATCCTTCCACTTGACCCTCTACGTGCGGTCAGTCAGATAACTCTCAAACCACTTTAAAGCATGGCAGTCAAGGCCTATGTTGCTCAGCTTAGTGAGTAGGAGATTGTGGTGGACCAGATCAAAGGCCATGGAAAGGTCTATGAAGACCACAGCAGTAGGGGTACCCTTGTCCAGGTCTCGGAGTATGTCTGTTGCAAATTTGGCCAGTGCTGTGTCTGTCCCATGCTCGGTTCTGAAGCCATGTTGGGAGGGTGCCAGGATTTTATGGGCCTCCAAGTAGTCATTACAATTTTAATAACATTAGTTATTTTGACAAACACAGTCAGTCATGCATGTTACTTATGTATCCCATAAGTAATCTGGGATTAATTATTTGTTACTATTGTTTAGAAATAATTCAGGTGCCCTTTTCATGCTCATGTTATTTAGCCTCTATTCCCCCTCAGTGGCATGTCGCATGTCCCTGATGTTACTTTTGCTTAGAAGAATGTGAAAAATGTGTAATCTGCTACAGCTAGTAAACCTGATTCTCCTGATAGCAGTGCCAAATAATTTGTTTTCATTACTGAAGTGCGTCCTCTTCCCATGTGGGGGTACCCCCTCGGGCATTGGTTGCCACCTCTTTCCATGATCCTGCATGGTCCTATTGTCCTACTGTAATTTGATTATTGTAGTCATTACATTAAAAAAGAATAGCACGGTGGTGCTAATGAGCAGCTAACTCAACGGACGTGTCTTCACGTAGCTCCCAGTCTGTGGCCAAATAAAATTGGTAATTTAAGTTTACATTTACTCCAAAGTTAGTGAAGTGTAGCAGAATCATTTATCAGAAGTGACAATGGATGAATATTTGGCTCCAAACCCAGCCAGATCCCAATGGGGTGCAGGGAAAATGCCGAAAAAGGTAATGATGGGGAGCGCGGGAGATAGCACAGGCCTTGTCTCCCTTTCAGCTGCTGAGGTTACCGTGCTGGGCCGGGAACTGACTGGCAAGTCATTGCAGCTCTAGAGCCTCACCTGATTAAAATGGAGAGTAAACTAGATTCCCGATTGCAGGAGGTGCTGGAGCAGCAAGCCCAACAGGGAAGCCGAATAGCAGAGGCTGGAGAGAGAATCTCCCGGCTGGAAGACGAACTGCTGACAGTCCCTGGGCATGTGATGGCACTGCAAAAGGAAGTAGAGGAATTCAAAGAAGCCTACGACTATCAAGAAAACCATCAAAGATGCCTCAATCTGCATCTGAGGGGCTTGTCAGAGGGGCGAGAAGGGGAAGGAGCCCTGGATTTTTGTAGCAGAAATTTACAGGAGCTGTTGGGTCTGCACCTTAAAAAGGGGAAAATTAAGCTGGAGAGGGCCCATAGGGCTGTTATGCCTCAACCCCTGGTGGATCAACCCCCAAGGCAGATTATTATGAGATTCCACCACTTTCAGGACAGGGAAATGGTCCTAAAGGCATACAGAGAGAAGGGCATTCTAATGTATGAAGGTACGTCGCCTCTTCCTTTCACAAGATTACTCAGCTCATCTACTTAAAAAGAGAAAGATGTTTAACGCTGTTATGGCCCAGCTACAGAGCCTGAAAGTGAAAAACTATTTGGTGTATCTGGCTACCTTAAAGATTCGGCAAGAGGGAGCAACCTTTTAGTTCTGGGAAGTGGAGAGAGTGGAGGAATTCATGAAATCCCTACAAAAGAAAGCAGGTTGAAAGGAAAATGGAGTGACCGTATGAACATTCTTCTGTTGCGGCATGCTGCCGGCTGTTTTTTTTTTTCTTTCCCCACGAATGTTTGTGGAGTTTGAAAAGTTAAGAATAAAGCTATGTTCTGCATTTTATAAGACTGTGATGTACTTTGGTGCCTTTAAGAAGGTAATGCTTCGAAAAGACAAGGAAGCCTAATATGCTGGGAGTTAAAGCAAGTCTTTACATGTGGTGAGGAGGCCGATCAATGTTTGCTGAAGTAGGGAGCAGTATGCAATTGATGGAAACCCACCAAATCGATGAGAACAGAATGAACGGTTGGATTTTGACAGGAGAGGATGTGGCATCCTGGTACAGGTAGATCCCCTGAGGCCCTGCCGGAGTGTGATGGCGGGAGGACAGGTGCTGCATGTTTGTTCTAGAGCGCGGCCTGGTCTCTCCTGTGCGGACACTCTGGGGGGGTGCTATCTCATAAGGACTCTCAACAGAATTATGGAACTTTGGATGGGAACTTGATGTCTTATGGGGATATAGGGTGGATTAATGAGAGGTACAGGGCTGAAAGGTGGGGAGTGGTGGGGTAATGGAACACGGGAGAGGTCAAAGGAAATATAGTTAAAGTAGAGGTGGGATTAGTATAGGAAAAGAAAGGGAAATAGGAAATGCATGCTGCATCAAAAGAAAAAGGCAAGAAATTAGGGCGAGAATGTGAAAGGTGGATGGGTTTGGCTGGGGGAGGCTACAGTGGAAAGGTTCCGCTATACAATAAAAGGAAGGAGACAATAATCGGAGTATTGTTCAGTGGGGCAGAGGGGCTGCAGCTGGGTGGTGGCGGGATGCAAACGTCTACTGGCAGAGAGGTAATGACACTCATGCTGTTATGGCGATTAGTGTCAGGGAGACTGAAGTGGAGGCGAGGGTGAGTTGTATACAGGGGGAGGAATAAGAAGAAGAGAGGTGAGAAGAGGACAGAAAACCAGGAAAAGGGGATTCAAAAATATGGGAACAACAGGAAAGAGAGAAGGGAGAGGGAGGGGTGGAAGGGGAAGTGGCAGGAGGGCAGAAAAGGGACTGGCAAGGAGATAAAGTAAAGAAAGTTAAGTGTAACTGTACCTGGGGAAGAGGGAAGGGGGGAGGGAGGGAAAAAGTTGGGGTTTATTTGTTAATAGTTGATTGTTTGTTTACAGATGCAGTCAAAGGTGCCTACATTTATATTGTCATTATACAATGTGTATGGGGTCTAAAGCATAGGATAGACAGTGCTGAGAAGATAGGAGGGAGGAGTGGATGGACATGGAGGGAAGGATATGGGGGAAAACCAGGAACTAAAATATGGCTAGTATACATGATATAACTGTTGTCTCTTGGAATGTCAAGGGCATTGCAAATCCAGTGAATAGAACTTCGCTTTTGACAGCACTAAGGAGGAGGAGGGGGGCTCGAGTGGCCCTGATCCAAGAAACCCACCTCACAGAGGCGGAGCATGCCAAACTGGCTCGGACGTGGGTAGGTAAGTGTTACTGTGCCTCATGCTCTTCCCATAAATGGGGAGTGGCAATATTATTGCATAAAAACCTACCCTTCGAAGTGAAAAGGATAGTAAAGGACCCTAAGGGGGGATGGTATATCTTTACTTCTGGTATTTTGAATGGGGAACAAATCACTTTTGGATGTGTATATGCACCAGCAGTATATGAACAGCAATTTTTTGTATCTTTGCTGGATTTGCTTATTTGAGAGCAGTTTTGTGGGCTGATCTTGAGGGGTGATTTTAATTGTACAATGGATGCGAGCTTGGACCATTCAGAGGGGAAGGACAGAACCTCTGAAGCTCTGACACAGTTGCAAGTAGGGCTAGCGGACTTAGACCTGGTGGATAGATGGTGCATTTTTTACCCGGGGGCTAGGGAGTATACATTCTATTCCAACCCACATAAGACGTGGTCCCGCATAGATTACATTTATTTACCAAGGAGCTGGTGTGATAAAATCCAGGAGGTGTCACATAGCCCTATCCATGTTTCTGACCATGTTATGGCGGTTTTAACATTACAAAATAGTAAAGCCAGGGAAGGGCCTCCTCAGTGGAAATGTCCTACATATATGGTCAGGAACGTAGAATTTAAGGAATACCTGGAGGAACAGTGGCGGCTCTATGGGGAAACAAGCAAAGAGACTGCAGTGTCCAAAGGGATCTTTTGGGAAGCGGGAAAGGCGTTTATGAGGGGGGCAATAATAGATATATGGCTAAAATCAGGAAGCAGAAGCAAGCGAAGAGGAGGGAGTTGGAGCAGCAATTAAAAAGTTTAGAAAAAAGGGTGGCGGGAAGGGAGAAGGGAGAATCGGTCAGGCTCTTAGCAACAGCTAGGACAGCCTTGAATGCAGTGCTCAGAGAGGAGGCAGGGAAAACATGGCAGTATTGCCAACACCAGGTATTTGAATGGGGGAATAAACCAGGCCCACTGCTGGTGCGACTAATGAGAGGTGGAAGGGGAGCAAACCATATTTTGAGGGTGAAGAATAAAGAAGGGAAAATAGGTGGGAGCTCGAAGGGGATTGGAAGCCGTTTCAAAGCCTTTTATGAAAAATAACATTCAGCAGAATACAAGGGAAAAGGGAATGAAGCAAAAAACTTCCTGAAGGACTTACCGCTCCCTACACTGTCAGATTCACAAAGGGAGGCACTGAACCTGCCTTACACCAGTGCAGAGATTATGAGGGCTATCCAGAAAATGTGACAGGGGAAAGCAAGTGGCCTGGATGGCTTCCCAGTGGAATATTATAAAATGTTTGGAGGGGGGCAAATGGCGAGCACATTATGTGAACTCCTTATGAAAGAGGAGGGAGTAGAGAAGCCAGTCCTGCCCAGGACTTTCTATGAGTCTACTATATGCCTCATACCAAAACCGGGCAAGGATGACACTGACTGTGAGGCGTACCGACCCATATCCCTGCTCAACTGTGATTTGAAAATCTTAGCGAAAGTATTAGCAACTAGACTGGAGGCCATTCTACCAGAGTTAATACACCCAGACCAAACCAGGTTCATTAAAGGTCGTCAATCATATCATATTATGCGAAGATTACTTAATGTTATTTGGAAGGCCAATCAAGAGAAGGAAAAGGTGGGTATTGTATCAATGGATGCTGAGAAAGCATTTGACAGAGTGGAATGGGATTATCTATTTCAGGTGATGGCCCGGTTTGGTCTGGGGGATTCGTATATGGCCTGGGTGAGGGCAATGTATGCGTGCCCTAAGGCAAAAGTCCTGGTGAATGGGGGCCTGTCAGAGAAGTTTCAGTTAGGTAGAGGGACAGGGCAGGGGTGCCCACTGTCTCCCCTGCTGTTTGCACTGACAATCGAACCCTTAGCAGTGGCTATTCATCAGCACGAGCAGGTGGAGGAAGTGAAGGGGGCAAGAGAATCGGTGCACAAAATTGCTTTATAAGTGAATGATATGTTGCTATTTGTGCGAAACCCGCAGACATCTCCTCCCCCTGTCCTGTCTATAATAGAGAAATTCTCAAGTGTCTCAGGTTATAAGATTAACTTAGAGAAATCGGAGTTGGTGTGCTTCCCTGAAAGTGACAGAACAGTGGAACAGCTAGGTTTAAGGATGGCACAAAATGGGTTCACATATTTAGGAGTCAGAATAGGTCAGGGGATAAGCTCCCTGTATAAGTTGAATTATCTCCCTCTAATAAAAACTATCTCGGCTGATTTAAGGCAGTGGGCACAGTTACAAATATCCTGGATGGGGTGGATAAATTTGATAAAAATGAATATTCTCCCTAGGATACTGTATCCCATGCAGATGCTGCACTTGGGGTTAACTAAAGGGGATATTAAAAGGTTAGAGAAAATCTTTACCGAATTTATCTGGCGAGGGAAAAGACCGAGGATTAGCTTACAACGGCTTAAAGCAGAAAAAGGGAAGGGGGTCTCAATTTTCCAGACTTTGATAATTACTGTTTGGCAGTACAACAAAGGTGTGTGGCAGATTGGGTACATAGGCGGATGGTGGCTAGTTGGATCAACTTGGAGCAGGATGGTACACCTGGTAGACTTACAGCATACATTCATACTAAAGGACTAAAGACGTATAGAGTGCTGGAGAAGTGAAACCCTTTAGTGGAAGCAGTACTGGAGGCGTGGGGACGGCTGAGGAGACTGAAAGCGGTGGGGCAAGGGGAGACTCTGCTTATGCCAGTGGCTGGGAACCCGTTCTTCTTGCCTGGTTGGGAGGATTGGGGCTATCAGGAATGGGAGGAAAGGGGGGTGAATAGTATAGGGCACCTAGTAGACAAAGGAGAGCCGTGCACCCTTGAGAGCTTAAAGCAGAGGATCAGGCTGGCAGATTGGCATGGGTACTGTTATATGCAGGTCCGGGCGTATGTGGGGAAATTGGACATGGAAAACAGACCTAGATTACAATTGGATCATGCTGAGCAGCTGATTTATCAGGCTAGGACAGATCTCAAGGGCTTTTTGGGGAAATCAGTGAAGTTGGGGAAGCAGAGATTACCGGATAGGACGGGTAACACTAAAGCGCTGTGGGAAAGAGACCTGGAACAGGATATCTCAGAGGAAAATTGGAAATTGGTTCTTTGTATGCCTGAAGGAATTATGGTATGCAATAAATTTAAAGAAGAGGGGATCTTTAGACTAAAGCAGGGAGGTATCACCAGAGGGCATGGTTTGAAGTTGGAAGGTGGAGGGGGGGGAGAGGAGGAGGTTTTTCACTGAGAGGGTGGTGGACCCTTGGAATGCACTGCCTAGTGAGCTGGTTCAGAGATCCACAGTAGAGGGCTTCAAGAGAGGGTGGGACAGACACAGAAAGTGGATGTATCAGATGATGGCCTGTCCCAGGGGGGTGGGGATGGATGATAGGGGTTTCCGGAACACAAGGCAGGGGAGGGCCTTGGCACCCAACTATGGATCTGAGGTTCGAGCAGACTCGATAGACTGTAAGGCCTAATCTACTGGCAAATAGTATGCTAGTATGTTAGTAAGCCTTCTATAAGTTCTTGCATAGACTGTATTATCCCCCAGCCATCGTGCATAAGGAGCAGCACCTAGTGTCCCCGATGTGTGGAAGGTGTGGGAGAGGTAGTGGCACGTATTTGCACTGCTTCTGGAAGTGTCCAGTTTTGGTTAAGTTCTGGAAAGTGATAATTGGAGAAATATCTAAGATGGCAGGGGTACCCCTGAAGAGAGATCCAACCACATGCCTATTTGGGGTGACTGTAGAGGGGGAGGATTGGGATGCCCTGCCAAGGTGGATGAGAACGTTACTGGTGTTGGCATGCCACTGTATCCAGAATACATGGGTATCTAACATAACTCCTATGGTTCTTCAGTGGTGCCAGATAACGCTACATGCCTTGGCATTGGAAAGACTAACAATGGTGATGCGAGATAGAGAGGAAGCATTCTTAAAAGAATGGGCCCCATTCTTGTCTTCCCTGAGTTTGACAGAGGGAATAATGTTAAGGATGGGCCTATGATAAAACAGTCATGGATATGACAGGAGGGGAAAGACCTATTGACTAGGCTCATATAAGGAAAACGAAAGGCCTAGAGGGAGAAGGAATATGGGAGATGGAAATTTTATAGGACCCTATTACAGTAATAGAGTTAAAACAAAAGAAGATGACAAGATATAACTTGTTAATGTTATTTTAAAGGAATATGATAAGATTCAGAGTATATGATTGACCGCATCTGTATGTGTTGTATATGTGTTCTTTGCATTTTACTTATCTGTATGTATAGTATATTTGTATCTGTGGTTTTTTCTTTGCCTGTTTGTACTTGGATGTATTGTATAAATGAAATTTGAATAAAAAGATTTTTCAAAAAAAAAAAAAAAGAATAGCTAAAATGTGATTACCACGTGAAATTATTCAGTGTCTTACTATGCTGTTCTCCTAATTTTATTTATCCAATGCCTCCCCCAAAGTTAATATTTATTTCAGTAAACCTACATAAGGTAATTTCTGTCACAAAAAGAGAGCATCATAAACAGAGCTACACCTACTGAAACCATACTTCTATTTTACTAGCAACAGTTTCATGTGATGTGCCCCCCACCCCAAGTAATCCTGCATGTCAGTAAGCTTTCAGCTCCTTTTTTTTACTGTAAAAATTAATAATCAACACTAGTACAGCTAATGAAATCATAGCGGTATTGCATTTTTTTACAACCGGTGCTAGATACAGGTGTCCTGTTTAGTCTGTTCTCTGTAGTCTCTGTACATGGAAGTGTGTACATGTGGTTTGAGATACGTGGTTAGTATCACATACCTATCGCTCATGCTGCTTTTTAAATGTACCCTGTACATATTTTCCATGATTTATTATTGTTTCATTATTCTTTTTGTATGCTTATTGCCAAAGTTTTTCATCTTCATCATTCAGTGACACACTACAATGTAGTATGACAGGATTAGTTGTGTTGCATTGATGTGTGAAGTGTGGCTGGGCACCATAGCTCAGTTGTTACATTATACTTGGTGCGTTGGACGGGATATAGTAGATCATGTACTGTGTTATATCTTTGTTATACCCGTGCATGTGTAGCACCGTGTATAGTGGCTACAGTACCTGTAAGCATTCAATATTGGAAATATTTCTCATCGTCTCTGTGGAGTATCACCTTGCTATGTACCAAGTTACTAAATTGCTAACGTATGCCAATTCCACAACCACTATCCATGGATCTGCCCATAACCTCAGTGTGCTGGACACTGGCTTTCCAAGTCCTTGTGTCACTGTGAAGCAAGTGACCAGTAAGGCTCACTGAGATAATGGGTTGTTTTGGGTATGGATGTATGTCAGCAATTTAGTAATTTGCAATGTGGTGCTATACAGAGATGCTTAGAGATGTTTATGCCAGTGTAACCACTGTCCTTCATCCACAGTTGTACACATGCATAGGCATACTACAACATCCTTCTTTATTCTCTAATTTTAAGTGTCAGTGGCTCAGCAGGTAGCACATTCACCTCTGAGGACTTGAGATCAGAAGGCTGTTGGTTCTAATCCCCATACTGTGCACTTTTGTTAAATCCCAATACTGACACCGTAGTGCAGCATGAGGGTGGTGCTGCACTCCTGAGTTGCCATCTTTCTGATGACACATTAAACCGAGGTCCCATATTCTGGTTCTGGTCTTAGTTCATGTTGATGTTGAATATCCAATTGCTCGTGTGAAAAAAATAATATGGTAAGCCAGCCCAGAGGCGCTGAGGGATGAGGCGCTGGTAGCCACACCTTGCGCTACGCCAGTGACCCAGGTCTGGGAATGGACCCGGGTTGTTGGGAGTCAGTTGGGGGAAGGAGGAATGAATCTCCCAATGGATGCTCTCCTCCTCCAACCAGGGAAGGTTACAGGGTAGCGTATGCACCCGTAGCTCCTCTACCTGTGGAAGCGTGGGTGGTGGGGCACACAGATCTATGGAGTCAGGGGTGGGAGGACACTATTGAATGTTTGACATCAGTGTGTGCCAGCATGCTGTCCATCTAGACGAACAACCTTCGCACCAGTATCCACAGAGAATTCGCAGACAAATAATAGGGGGAAGGAATACACCCCTGGCCACAATGAACACAATGAAGCCAGGGATCCTCAGTAGCAGGGCCTAGTGGACATAGTTGGAGTAAGTAAGTAAAATTTATTTTTAAGCACTTTTCAAAAACCAAAGCGCTGTACAAGTGAACAGACATTAAAATTACAAACTATAACAATAACAATAAAATCACAGTGAAAATCACTCTTCATACGCTTTCAGGAATAAATAAGTTTTTAACTCTGACTTAAAACTCTCGACGGTCAGACAGCTCCGTATCCAACATATGGAGGGGGTATGAGGCCCTCTCCGAAGGGTCTAGGTGTCGGGCAACTAAAAAAAAAAAGTATGGCAATTTCCCTGATGTCCTTGCCAAATTTCCCTCATTCACCAAAAATAGCTCCAACATCTTAATCTGGCTCAAGGTCATTTTGCATTAATCTGTGTTCCCTGCCCTGTGTCATTAAAATAGGCATAATTTGTGTAGTGCATCTACCCGATCAACAAAAGACAAAAAAAACAATAAATAAATAATTGTTGTTATCAGGTGCGTTCTTTTTATTCTATTTGAAAATGTCAACAAAATGGTATGTGCTATCCATAGCATGTCTGCACAACAGTTCTTACAGTGCTAACTTTGTTGTTTGACATATCACTGTCTGGTGGGGGTATTGGTGCCGTAGTATATCCATCATACAATGTGTGTTTTTGAAATACTGATTTGTCACAAATGTTGACGCAAGTCAACTCAGTTGAAAAAAGCATTTTGACACAAGTTCCTTGCACCACTGTAACACTATACACAGGGTTGTTTTCAGATATTTATGTTTATAGGACACTGAACCACTGTACATTAGAATTAACACATCTTAAATGTTATTGCTGTCTTTTCTGTGGGTCATACCTATAAATATACCACTACTATTTTTTTTTTGGGAGGGATACAGTGAAACTCTTCTGTTCCCCGCTTATAACAGTTCCTCTTATTTCAGTTGTTTGTATTCCCCAGAGCAAACTCTTTTATGCTGTTTATGTTGCTTGTCCCACTCTTTATGCACCCTGTCCTCCAGCTGTCTATCACCACCTGCTACTCCCATTGTCCATTTGCCATCAGGTCATCTGCTGTCACTATCTGCAGCACATACTGTGACCACACTTGATTCTATACTGTGACCACTTCATAGTAACATGGGATCTACCAGCAGAAACTGGGGACATGGTCTATCAAGCATTTGCAAATGGGAAACTATCAACCCTTACACTGAAGGTGACACACCATCTCCTCACCCTCTCACAGTCCCCCAACCCCACCTTGTCCAAACCTTTTTTTAAAAACTCCCCTCCAGTATAGCAACTGTTTATGCATATTGTTACACTTTGGCACAACCATCAACCAAAAACAAGTCTCATCATTTCTCTAATATATTTCCACATCCAGTCGTGGACCATGTAATATGGTATTCCTCTCCTTCATCACAGGATATAATACCTCTGTACATATCTTGTTTACATGACTTGCATGTTTCAACCATTGTCCATAGGTGAAATTGTCAGCAATGTGGTGCACTTTTGTATTTTCATTATCAAAAATGTCATCATCGTCATCTGATGAGGAGGAGGACTTCATAGACTATAACTATATTGGCGGTTATGTATTTGAACCAGAATATAATGAAGAAGAACTGGCTGTGATGTAGAGCATACCAGCCTTTGATGAAGTCACTAATACAGATATTGAAGAAGAAGATTTGGAGGACAGAACTACGGATGAACCCAGAGCCTGGTGCATCTGTGGTGGATGTGTGACCATGACCACCAATCGTGAATGCCTCTGCTGCGGTGAGCCACAAGAATGCATTGATCAAAAAGCAAAAGCAGGTATACAATGTATTGTTAATCACCGTGACTTTGAGGCAGTTTGTCTGTGTCGGGCAGTTCTAATGACCATAATGACCCTGCGTCACTGTGCGTACTTTGAGAGTCAGCCTGATAACACTTTGACTATGAGGTATGAAAATACAAAGGGGTTCATTTTCACGTGTGCTCTGATTCTCCTTTGGTAGTGATTTCTGTTGTATAGTAGAGCATTGTTCTAGATATAAATTGATCATTTTCAACATGTTGTTGTTCCACAGCACAAAAGGTAATTTGATTTTAATGTACCCTTCTGTGGTACAAAAGTGTTCTTGAACCTATACAGACTGCACAATGCACACTTTTCACACAATACTATACACTAAAAAAATACCGTAGCTGGCTCGTTGATGTAGATGGTTGAGACACTGGCACCTTACCTCTTACCACACTGACAACCCAGGTTCTGGAGCGACCTTGGGTGTTGGAGTGTCAGCCTTGCAGATGAGGATCTAGCTTCCCATGGACTGCTCTCCACTGCCGCGGCACATGGATGTAGCCATTGTATGGATATCAGCAAAGACTATTGCACCCGTCTCTCTGTCTTTCTGTAGCTATATAATAGAAATTTGCTATTGAAAATGACAGATTATAATAGCACGTTCATATGTCAGTATAAAAAAATAATCTTTTTATTGAATATACATTCTAGAAACAATAAACTGACATCAGTAAGTTAAATAAAACAATTACCAATGTAAATCATTCTGCTGATGGTTTACAGATGATAAACACCAAAGTTTTGCTATCTTGTCTTGTAACGATGTGATTGAAAATGATTCTTAATAATTATAAAATTGTAATATCCATGTCAAACCATGACATACCTATGTTGGAGTCATGGAATTAATCTGACTAACCAGACAATTGTCCTTTTTTTTCAATTTTCTATTTTAATGAGAAAAACTGTTGTTTTGCTGATCCGCACTTCCTGTAAGCTAGTAATTTGTCAGTATTGCACGTTCAGTGGACCACAGACAAACACTAGCTGCTGACCAAAAACATGCTGTGTCATGCGTGTTACAACCACTGGTCTATCTATTATATTTCTGTGTCATCATACCGTGACATAGTCACAGTCTAATACATGCATTTAATATGTGCTACAGTGATACAAGGTGTATACTGACAGCATAATGTCAGTCTGTATCTTGTCACACTGTATCACTGAGCCAGTGATGATCCTACCGTACAACTTAGACAGGGATGATTCAAACAACAGCTTTTGCAGCTGTGAGAATGCAGATATGAAACAAATGAGCCCACGGGTGCTCAACGCATGACTCTGTATATTTTATATAATTTACTGATTCAAATGACTTACTGATATTAAATACGCATCAGCAACATAAAGTATAAATATTGATCACGTCAACTAACCAATACTAAAATTCTAACTTTTTGTGCAAAATCAGACTCTGTTCCCATTTAAAAATCAACCAAACCAAAAACTGTGATAGAAAATACATAAAGCTACTGTTCTGTTGTATGCCTGTACTGTAGCACACATAGAGACGGCATGGTTGTTGGCAAGGCTATATAACTTTAACCTTTAATTAACCTCACTAATGTTTTTTCTTCACCACTGATTGAACAGTGACCTGTAACATCTGTTATTCAAGCTGTACATTGTAAGTAATGTAAAAATCCTAGCAGTGCAACACACAGTGGTATTTCATTTTAATACAATGTTCACCCTCCCCTATTATACCATTCTGTACCTTACCCTCTGGTTCAAGGATATTTTTATGTTCAGCATTTATGTTAAGTAGTATACTGTACGTAGAATCTATTGTCAAAACCAGCAAAGAGACTTGTGTCAAAAACATCTGTACTTCATTATTAGTAGTCCTGCTCACTCACTGGCACGTTATGTTAACTCAACCCCAGAATACAGCTTAGTACTATGTTAGTTGAGCAGTGTACTTCTGTTCATAAAACCTTAATTAAAACATGTTTAATGAGCATTTGTCAGTGCTGAATGTTGCTTGCTTTTATGTGCTGTTTAGGTATTTGGAAGTGATAGTACCATGCCTAAGAACTGTCATGTGTCCCCAAGACATCCACTGTGTCTTTCTGTTCAGTATTCACAGAAGAGGGGGAGGAGCAAGGGCCACAGCAGTACAGCAGTTATCAAGGCAGTTAAGAGGTAGACAATAGTCCATCGACAGGCAAAAGAATCCTGCAGGAACTGACTAAATTGAAGGTGGACAAAGCGATGGGACCAGATGGCATACACCCAATGATATTAAGAGAACTGTGAAGGGTGATAGCAGTACCTCTGGAAGCCATGTTCACTGAGTCGTTAAACACAGGGGTGGTACCAGAGAATGGGAGGAGGGCATATGTGATCCCTTTATACAAATCCAGCAGTAGGAAGGAAGCAGGGAACTATAGGCTGGTCAGCCTCACTTCAGTAGTGGAGAAGATCATGGAGCTATTGCTTAAAAAAAGGACAGTGGGCATCTAGAAGCTATCGGAGCCCAGGACCATAGGCAACATGGATTCACAGTGGTGAGGTCATGTCAGAAAAATGTGATTAATCTCTTTGACTGGGTGTCAAAAGAAGTAAATCAGGGTGGGGCAGTGGACAATGCTTACCTTGATGTAAGCAAAGCCTTTGACGTTGTCCCACATAGGAGGCTGATAAACTAGCTGGGTAGGCTAGGCATGGGAGAAAGGGTGGTAAACTGGCGTAGAAACTGGCTAACAGACAGGAGGCAGAGAGTGGTTGTAAATGGGGTGTAGTCTGGGGAGTGGGGTGACCAGTGGGGTTCCGCAGGGATCGGTCCTGGGGCCAGTCCTGTTCAATGTCTTCATTAGTGACATTGCAGAAGGGCTGAAGGGAAAGGTCTGCCTGTTTGCAGATGACACCAAGATCTGTAACTCAGTGGATACCCCAGAGTGGTGGAGAAAATAAGGAGGGACCTGGGGAAACCTGAAAAATGGTCTGAGGATTGGCAGCTAAAGCGTAATTCAAAAAAGTGCTAAATTATGCACCTGGGACACAGAAACCCTGGGTAAAGCTATAGGATGGGGGGTTGCTGACAGTCACAAAGAAGGAAAGGGACCTTGGGGTTCTTATTTCAGATGACTTGAAAATGTCAAAGTTCTAAGGCAGCTGGGAGGGCCAGTGACATGCTGGGGTGCATAGGCAGGGGTATCACCAGCATAAGGAGGGAGGTAGTGATGCTATTATATAAAACCATGCTCAGGTTTCACATGGAGTATGGTGTGCAGTTCTGGAGGTCGCACCTTCATAAGGATATTAACAGGCTGGAGATGGTCCAGAGAAGGGTGAATAAGATGATACAGAGCCTGAAACACAAGACTAATGAGGAGAAATTAAGGGACCTCAATACGTACTCACTGAAAGAGAGGAGGGAAAGAGAGGATATGATAGAAACATTCAAGTTGCAAGGTGCAAAATAATGCACCTGG
The DNA here is from genome assembly GCA_016271365.2 of Neoceratodus forsteri. Classification (NCBI taxonomy): domain Eukaryota; kingdom Metazoa; phylum Chordata; order Ceratodontiformes; family Ceratodontidae; genus Neoceratodus; species Neoceratodus forsteri. Next base: position 760,502,040 of record CM028138.1, on the reverse strand, counting down.
GAAACAAAACCAGGGAAGATTACACAATGTGGGGGAAGGTAGTAACAACAACAAAAATGTAAAAGGACGTGGGGGGTAATCATATCAGATGACCTTAAGTTTAGCAAGCAATGTGAGAAGGCAGTAGGGAGGGCTGGGGGGATACTGGGATGTATAGGGAGAGGCATCACCATCAGAAAACAGGAAGTTGTTATCCCTCTGTACAGACAGTTGGTGAGACCCCATATGGAGTACTGCCTCCAGTTCTGGAGACCCCATATCCGCAAGGACATAGACAGGATGGAGGCAGTCCAGAGGAGGGCAACTAAAATGGTGCAGCGTCTGCATAAGAAGCCATATGAGAAGAGACTAATGGAGCTTAATATGTATACCCTTGAGGAAAGGAGGGAGAGGGGGGACATGATAGAAACTTTTAAGTACCTCATTGGAGTCAACAAAGTCCAAGAGGGTAGTATCTTTCAGAAAAAGAGATGTGCAAGAACAAGGGGACACAATTTGAAGATAGAGGGGGGACAGCTCAGGGGCAATGTGAGGAAGCATTTTTTCACAGAGAGGGTGGTGGACACATGGAACAGCCTTCCTAAGGATGTTGTGTCATCTAAAACTGTGGGAGAATTCAAGAACGCATGGGACAGACATAAGGCAATTATTGTGGGGGGTAGGAAGAAGCAGGTTGTTGGTTAACTAGGATCTGCAGCTTATCCTGTAGGTAGGGAAATGGGCAGACTAGGTGGGCCAAGCAGTCCTTATCTGCCATCAAAGTCTATGTTTCTGTGTTTCTATGTTTCAAGTACCTCAAGGGTATAAATATAACTACTGAGAAGCAGGAGACAGCTGCTATAGGCACATGTGCCAGCTTCTGTGTGATATTCTTTTGTTCTTATAAATCTGTAATCTCCAGTATTTCAGTAACCACATGACCACACTGCCTTCTTTAGGCAATTTTACCCTGATTGATGCCTGGTGTCAGACGGCAGACAGAGGGCTCACCAGATTATGTTGCCATTTGAAAAACTTCATAGAGTGTTCTTTTACTGGCAAGCATTTTAGAAAGCTGGTTAAGTTCTCACAATTTTTATTATGATTTTATCTCCTTATGTCTGTCCCCTTTGCTCCGCCCATCCCCACATCCCAACAGTAATCGTTGGCCACAGCTGCAGCCTTCTTCTTGCCAAGATGGAGGGTGTTCAGCTGCCTTCACAGTCTGTGAAGTCTGATGTCTTTTAGTGCCACTTAGGTCATTTTCCAACACAGGCGAGGCACTGTCAGCCCAAAACTAACTCAGGACAAGTAGCTTTCAAAGTGGGGAAGAACTGTAGTGAGCAAGAATCAAGTACTCATTCAGATGCGGCATCAATTTTAAGATTTACATACCGGTGTGAACACTGCAAATAGAACCCCAGCTCTTTAAGCAGCCTTATGAAGAGTAAAGGCTTCTCGAAGCATTGTGGTTCTGTTTATTGTACAGTAAGTGGACAGCATCTAATTCGGTAATTTACTGTACCTTACATCTGGATGTATGGTAGGCCCAACTTTAAATAAACACTGCACCTGAATTAACACATGATGCCATAGAAACATAGAATTTGTCAGCAGAAAAGGACTGCTCAGCCCACCCAGTCTGCCCAAGTGTTCTCTACCTACTTGTAACTCCTGCCTGTATATGTTACTGCATGTCTTATACTGCCTGCATCCATCAGGACCTCCTTGGGAATGAGCTTGCTCAATGGATTATTCCTGCAATGAACTTGAACCTACTCCACCTCCATGGTCCTATTGATCTCCGTTGACCCCCTCCTTCCCCTTTTTCTAATATACCCCTATGTTTATCCCATGCATGCTTCATGCCCCCTACCCTTTTAGCCTCCACCACTCCTCCTGACAGTCTGTTCAAGGCATCTACCACCCTTTCAGTAAAGAAATATTTCTTCACATCTATCCTGAACTCCCCCCCCCCAGCTTCATTGTATGCCCCTTGGTTTGGGTGCTCATCCTAATCTGAAGGAAACTCCCCAACTGTACCCCATTTACCCCTGTGAGGTACTTTGTAGGTTTGATCATGTCACCTCTCACCCTCCTCTCTTCCAGAGTGTACGTGTTGAGATTCTTCAGCCTTTCCTTGTAGGGATTCCTGTGAATATCTTGAACCATTTTAGTTGCCCTCCTCTGGAAAACCTCCACCATATGTCCTTTCTGAAGTGTGGACTCTAAAACTGGACACAGTACTCCAGCTGGGGGTATACCAGGGAGTGATACAATGGCAGCACAACATCCCTCCTCCTCCTACTGGAGATGCCACTCCTTATGCACCCCACAATCCAATTTCCTCTGCCCATAGCCTTGTCACACTGTACTGCCAATTTGAGGTCCTCTGATATAATAACCTCAAGGACCCTTTCATGTCTAGTGTGTATCAGTACCTCCCCCCATCCTATACTCAGCATTGGGGTTCCTATGCCCCAGGTACATGATTTTACCCTTGTTGGCATTGAACCCCAACTAAGTAAGAAAATGGAATTGATTTGGATGAATTGCAGGCTTTTAAGCAGCTTTTCGGGGAGTGTGTACGTGAGTGTGTGGGGGTGGGCCTCTGCTACTATAACTATTTGCTTTTGATTTTGGCCTCAAATCAGGTGCAGTCCTGTAAACAGATTAAACATGTTTAAGGAAGACTCATAAGAAATGTGATAAAGTCTTTGTCCATTAACCAAGGCTGAGCTTGCAGAACCCGTAACACTGCACTGCAGACAGAAGAGATGCAGCCTGTTCCTGATTAATGAGCTTCCCACAGGTCACCTGCGAGCCTTTTATGGGCCAGAGCTCACTACACAAGCATTTGTCAATGCTGAATGGTTGTTTGTTAGCAATAGCAGTGGTATTTCAGGAGTTAGACAGATGGGGCCTGATTCTCAAAGCCCTGCGTCGGATGCAAGGTGCCTGCCAAACAGATATGGTGCAAGGTGTATCTTGCATCCATGACAGCCCTCCGTGCAATTCACAAAGGTGGCCTGCGATGACTGCAGGCCACCTGCCCCAAACAGGGCTTTCACCTGCCCTGCATCCTGCAATGCACTGCGGCACAGAAGTAGGGGGACTGTGGCCAATGCAAGCTGCATCCTGCGAGTCACAGACATCACCAGGAGGGAGAAATTCTAAGTGCCCTTAGACCAGCCAGACCAGGCATAAGGGGACTTAAGACATTCTCCTCTGGGTGACATGCCTGTGTGTGGTACACCATGGGTGATGGTCCACCAACCATACACCCCCTTGTGTGCCCCCATATGTGTGGCCCCCATCCTAGTGGTTCAATGGCACCCCTCATAGCTCCCTGATGCCACCTATGTACCATGTCGGTACCCCTGTCCTGATGCTGCCCATACTGGCAGCGGCTCCCCCGATTCCTGATGCCTGCCTGATCAGTGCAACAGCAGCACCAACTCATGGTGGCACAGTGCCCACCCATGCCCCAGCAGATGGTGCCCACCCCCCCATACACCAGTCCCGACTGCTCCCCGGTGCCGACACATCCCACCACTCACCTACATGGCCAGGCACCAGTTGCACTGAACATGGTGTGGGGACACTGGCCCACCAGGATGAATCCACATAGTCATTACCTGGTGGGACGGGGGCCCTGTGTTCGTCTCTGGTGACCTGCGGCAGACCCGTGTGGTGCACCAGGGGTTTGCCGCAGGGTTCCGGTCAGCACAAGCATGGTAACTTAGCCACTGGGACCCCTTCTGTACCTGAATTAGGTGCAGGATCCCTGGCACACCGGGCATCTGTGCAAGCTACTGTTTGCGCAGCTTGTGCAAGATACAGGCCCCTATGAGAATCAAGCCCATACAGTATAGGAATGGCAGTGAAGTATTGAGCTGACATCAACCCCAGTCCCACCCTGCAGAGATGGACAGGCATTGGGGTGTGCCTTTGGCTTGTCGCCCATAATGGTCACGACATTTCACCTCACCCTACCCTGCAGACACTGACAAGTGTCAAGGTGTGTCTTGGGTGTTTGGGCCTTACTCACCTCATTCCATAAGGAAATATGCTGAAATGGGTGCAGTATAGGAGAATGGGGTGAACTCTGGGGCCAAAGAGTCCAAGGCGCACCTCGATGCCTGTCACTGGCTGCAGGGTGGGGGAGGGGGTGGAATGGCATGAGCATTACTGTCGACAATCCCAAGTCACACCGCTGATGCCTCTCAGTCTCTATAGTGTAGGGCGTTATGATCAAAAACCCTAACGCCCTGGGCATTTCTTGGTATTTTTACTCCAAGTTTTCAACATAGGCTTTTTGTGATCCCACCGCATGAACAGTGATACTATCAGTTCATTACCTGAAAGGTAATGTTGCACAGTGATTGCGCCATTTGGCACCACAGGTGCAAAAACATATTTCAAACAGGATTTGAAAAATGACAGCTGTACTGTTCATGAGGAGGTGTAAAAAATGGCAATGTTGAAAATCTGGAGTGAAAATATGAAAAAAAAAATGGTGAAGTCATGAGTGTGAATAGAAACTGTACAACGCACACCCGTAAAGTCGGGATTTTTTACAGCAGATTTCCAACATAGGCATGTTGGGATCGCCGCTCATGAACAGTGTCACTGTGATTTTCTTAATCTGTCCCAAACACTGATTTCACACATCGACTGTGCTATTCTGCGTTGGAAGTGCGGAAACACATTTCAGCCAGGGTGTGAAAAATGACAGCTATACTGTTCATAAGGAGGTGTGGAAAAATGCCAATGTTGAAAATCTGGAGTGAAAATATTATGAATTCGTGAACTTACGAGGATGCGTGGAAATTGCACAATGCACGCTCATAACATAGTCATTTTATGAACTTTTGTCACCAAATTTTCAACATAGCCAGTTTAAGACCTCTGCTCATGAACTGTGTCACTGTGATTTTCTTAATCTTCCAGAACATTGATTTCGCACACACCCACCGCGCCACTGTGTGCTACATGTGTGAAAACACATTTTGGGTGAGATGTGGAAAATGACAGTTATACTGTTCATATGGAGGTGTGGTAAAATGGCATTGTTGAAAATCTGGAGGGAAAATATTAAAAATGCTCAGATTTACGAGAGTGCGTATGAACTGTGCAACGCACGCTCATAAAACAGTAATTTTTGGGAATTTTTCCACCATATTTTCAACATAGGGTTTTGGGGGGCCTACCTCATGAACAGTGCCACTGTAATTTTCTTAATCTGTCCCAAACACTGATTTCGCACACTGACCGTGCCATAGGAAATCATTTTTCTGGCATGCACCTTCATTGTTAAATGAATTTGGAGAATTGATTCAAAAAGCACATTCAGAATCTCATTTTAAACTTTTATTGTTAAAGAAATTATATAGTGATACTGTTTGTAATTAATATTCATTTTTGTATTCTGTGTAAATGTAATTTTGTATTGTAATGTTGTATGTCAGGTGTGGCTGAAAAAGGGCTGTGCCCAGTCCACTTCCTGGTTAAAAATAAAACAAACAAACAAACAGTTGTGCACTACATGTGCGAAAACACATTTCAGGCAAGATGTGAAAAATGACATCTGTACTGTTCATAAGAAGGTGTAGTAAAAAGGTAATGTTGAAAATCTGGAGTGAAAATAATAAAAATGCTCGATCTTATGAGCATGCGTAGGAACTGCGCAATGCACGCTCGTAAAACAGTCATTTTTGGGAATTTCTTTCACCAAATTTTCAGCATAGGGTTCTTGGAGGCCTATATCAGAACTGTGATACTGTCATTTTGTTCATCAGTCCTGAAAGGTAGTTCCAAGCAGTGACCGCAAAATCACCTTCTGGGACAAAATTACAGTGACTGAGTTCATGAGGTGGGGTCCCAAGAACCTCATGTTGAAAATTTGGTGAAAAAATTCCCCAAAATGGCTGAGATATGCACCAAAGTTGAAAAAACCTATTTATGCCATTATACAGCTTACCGTCATTTCTTCAGTTAGCGGTCGGCTTTGAAGAGTGCAAACGTGTTCCCGGTCAACCGAAGATTGTCACGCTGGGCTCGAGGTAAGTATGGGGTGAGGTGGGATTGGGGGAAGGGGCAAGAAAATCAACAAGGGACTGTTTTTCTTCTAGGTGTTTTTTTTTTACAAAGACAATGGGGACTTTTGCCACGTTGGGGTGGGCAGTGGAGCCGACGGGGATTGGGCAATCCCATGAGCCATACAGACTTTTGTAACGCTGGGGTGGGCTCCCAGCGTGACACCTAGAAGTTTGTTTGGGGGGCAGTGGAGCTGATGGGGGATTGGGCACTCCCATGAGCCATACAGACTTTTGTAATGCTGGGGTGGGCTCCCAGCGTGGCACATAGAAGTTTGTTTGGGGGGCAGTGGAGCTGATGGGGGATTGGGCACCCCTGTCAGCCATACAGTGTGCTGGAGGGTCGCATGAGCTGAGGGGGGACTGGGCACCCCCCTCAGCACACAACAAATGGGGGAGGGGCATCATGCCATCAGGGATTGGGCTACCCCATCGGCAAATGAACTGGGTAGGGGATCATGCCGACAGGGGGACTGGGCACCCCCATTGGCTTTTTTTTTATTTATTGAAATGTTTCACTAGGAAAGCACACTGAACGGCAGGCAGTGGCTTTCTTTCAGCTTTGTGGGGACTGTGAAAGGCCAACGTAGAAGCCGTCACCATGGAGACACCACACAATGCACCAAAACAGCTGATTGCGTAGTGACATGGCCGAATTTCTTTATGCATTGTGGCATGCTCATTAACTGCTGTCATCAACAGCATACTCCTCTGTTCACCACGCAAAGAACAGCCCTAGAACGGACTGCTGCCATTCAGCACTACACTGCCACACCTCCATAACTCACTTTTGAAAGAAGCTGGCGCAATGTGTTTCTTGCACATGCATGCAAGCAAGACAAAACTGCATGGTAACATCTGCAACATTAAAGCCACTTGTGCGCTCCATCGCGCTATTCTAGGAGTGACTTCACATAATGTGCCACAGTGTGTTGCATGTCTGCAAGTAATGAAGTATTAGCATTTTGTCCTTGTGTATCTGTACCTGTTTTTATGAGTGCTTGTATGAGGATTACATTACAGCAACAAAAAAGCTGCACCTATAAGGATCTTTCACCATTACTGTAAGCTAAATAATCTGCAAAGGGTTGGGGGGAGGTGACTGTTACAATACCATAGTGGAAGCAGCACATCTTGTAAGGCTTGTCTTTTAAAAGGGCTGCATGTTTACATTCCAACAGTAAATTAGTAAGCAATAACTCACGACAGGGTGTGCAGTTATTGGCGATTAATCAACACCCTGGATACGTTGTGCAGCACAAGGCCACATGCTAAGTGTCCTCACAGCCCCTGGGGTGTTGATTAATCCCCAATAACCACACACCCTGTCATGTGTTATTGCGCTTATAACATGTGGTTTTCCAGATCACCAAAATAATGAAGAAATAGGGTGCTATTCCCCTGTAAATTGAAGAATATGTAATGTATCCTGCCAATGTAAAAAGTAGTACCCAACAACTCATGCATATGTAACCGATGTTATGAACACAAAACTGCTAGAAATATTGTTTTAATTGAATCACCATCATTTTGGCATTTGGTGTTTGTAATGTCAATGACTTTTGTACCTTGTCATGTCATTCCCGATTTCTAACCGTGGCCTTCCAGTCTCTATATGCTGCCAGGACTCTCTTTCTACCCAACACACGGTTCAGCAAGGCTGCAAGCTGATTGTACAGTGTGCTCCTCGCACAGACAGGCTGGCAGATGTAACTGCACTGTTTTCATAGAGAGACATAGACACAGACAGACACACATGCACAGAATATTACAGGAGTTGTGCTGTAAAGTGTGTACTGTCTCTCTGTCTCAGCTGCCATACCGCACAGTTGAAGAATCCACTTCTCCTTTAGGAGCACTGCATCTGTCCCCTAGAAATGCTGGCAAACCACGCTTTTTCCCCGGCGTCTTTCACCATATAGAGAGAAACATAAACACACACATGCATGCTATAACCCATGACAGACCATGGGTGTATCAGGGCATTAATGCATGCACTGGGTGCATTGTGAGGCATGAGTACTTGCCAGAGTGACTTCACCCAGCTGTGAAGTGTATTAATGCCCTGATATACCCATGGGCTGGAGTGGGTTATCGCACTTATAAAACAGGTTAGTTGATTGTAAAAAGGCGAAAATCAAAAGCTTTTTACAATTGGCACGCCAATGGCAAGTCATCATTTGACCTTTCATTAATGCCCATTCTATAAACACACACAGAGGACAGTCCTGCAAGGTTTAATTATATGTGTGTGTGTGTGTGTGTGTGTGTGTGTGTGTGTGTCTCCCTTCTGCATGCATTGTTTCTCTCTGCTGCCTTTCTCTGTGTGCTTGCATGCCGTCTCTCTCTCTCTCTTTCCACACACATGGCTAAGCAAGCCATGCAATGGGAACTGTATCATGCTGTCTCCCATTCTGACCTGCTAATTGTCGCAGACAAGGAACGTGAGGGTGAGTTCATTTTAATGCTGGGTCACCAGAGATCACCAGGGCGTGTTGGTGGGCAACAATATTCCCTGTATACTGTCTCCTGCTCCTGGGCAGCGCGGCAAGGAGAAGCGGAGATTTTCACTGTTTACTCCCTGTATCACTGCAATGATCTGTAATAGACCGTGCTTGACTCCTGGTAAGGGCTCCAAGGGGAGCATGCATTTTTGCCATGGGTTGCTGTGGGCAGCTGCGGGCACGGGTGTGTGGCACACTCTCTACACAGGGACCGCAACGAGATAGAGGATGTTGTATATATAACAATCTAACTGACACTGTCGAACTCTCTGTTTCTCGCTTTCACTTGCTGTCGGGACAACACTTGGGGGTGCACACTACTGTTCAAGGACCTGACCTGATATTAAATACACTCCATGTTATTGATGTTCAGCAAGGTGACTAATGTCTTCTTTTCTCATGAAATCCAATCTCTCTTTATATCTCTTGTGCACTGATACTTGGAATGGTTATTTCTAGTCTCTCTCCTAGTCTCGACACCAATTGCTTTTGACATCTTAGTGAATCTGGCAGCCATATGTATGTATACATGTGCACCTAAATATAGTTCATTTGCATACTTAAGCTGTCAGAATACCTCGCCGACAATGAATGCAAAGGACGAATGACACATGCACCAACACACAAGCAATATTCACACTAATTTAGACATCCCCAAATGTATACAAAAATTACAACATAAAATGGTGTCTACTGGACACAGCACCACTCCACTAGGGAATGTAGTGTCCCTCAACCCTATTTAAATCATGTAAACAAACACCACCTTATCCAGTCACCAGCACAACCAGCCAGTTACATCACTGTCTGCTGGTGGACAGATCACTGAATAATGGCATTGTGTATCTTTTTTCCTTTTTTTTTTAGTTGTTTAACCAGGAGTAGCACACTCAGCTGAAAGCTTTTTTACAGGTGCTACCTGGGAGCACAGGGAAGTTAAGTGACTTGCTCAGGGTCACACAGTATGTAAGTGGAAGCTGTGGGATTCCTACCCAGGTCTGGTCTGCCAGATGTCACCAGATTTGCAGCTCAGAACCTTAAACCACTGCACTATACTGCCTCCCTGGCTCCTAATATTAAGGTGTGTGAAGGTGATGCCTGTAGTTTGTGGCAGGGAGGAGGAGGGGAGAGGCAGGGTCGCCTTCATAGGTGCTGTAGGGCCAGGGTTAGTCTCGACATCACCAGCTAGGGTAAAGGATAGCATTATTATCCATCATGCCGCAGTTAACAATGCCTTGGATGTGCAACCAGTGGATATTGGGTACCACAGCCTAATATTCCTGAACAGGATCCCAATATATTTAAGTTTCTGTCACGACATAAATGATGGATAAGGGGCAGGACCAGTTAAAAGATTAGAGTAGCAGAAATTATCCAGGGAATAAATATGTCGATTAGGTGGAGATTCAGTAGGTACATTCAAAAATCCAAAAGATGAAACATAGAGACTAACAGCAGAAAGGGGTATATGGCCCTTGGATTCATAGCGATAAAGGAGTAGGAGGAGAGGGTAGTTCTGGAGACGAGGGTGGATTGAGGTTAGAGTGGAGAGGTCAGTGGCATGAAGGAGGAAAGTTTGTGGGAGGAGAGAAATTGGATCCAGGTGATTCAGGAAATGACAGCAAAGGGTATGCAGCAGGGAGACAGACCAGGACCAGCCAGCCCTTAGGAAAAACAAGATAAGACCAAGTATGCCAGGCTCACTCAGGCAAGGTGAGTGGAGTAGGGCACCTAAGTGTGTTTAACTTTAGGAGCGCATGAGACTAGGTCTAGGGAGCATGAGAAGGACTGCAGAGGAAGCCAAAGTGAGTTCTATGACCTCTAGTGGAGGGCTCGTATAACAAGCAAATGAGAAACCTAGTAGATAGAAAAAAAATACAGAACGATACTCCCACGAGATTTTACCCTGCCTATATATTTACCACTAGCAAAGGGTGGGAGGGTATTGGGGGGCACAGCGGCTGCATCGTGGACATGATAACTACAACCACACTGCAGGCTGTCTAACTTTAGTTTCAGCAAAAAATTAGGTAGGCGATTTTGAAACATTACACCTGTACTATCTGTCTTAAGATATTTAAACTGATTTCCTGATAATTTTTAAAGATGAAGCACCTTAGTATCTAAACTGGAAAATTAGGTGTTTCTTCACAGATGCCCCTTCTATTAAAAAAGTTCCCATCATTATGACAAGAATAACAGTTTAAAAATGTCCCCTCTGGATAAAAGATGCATCTAGCCAGGGCTATGAAGGTGATTGTGGGGCAGCAGTGTAAATCAAATGAGGAGAGACTGAGGGTCCTAAACATCTAGCCTCTGGAGGACAGAAGGAGAGGTGAGACATGACTGAGACCTTCAAGTACTTGAAAGAGGTTAACAGAGCCAGCCCGGTGGCACAGAGGGCTGAGGTGCGGGCGCCTTACCTCACACCATGCCGGTGACCTGGGTTCGGGGACGAGTCTGGGCGCTGGGGGTCGGCAGGGAAGGAGAGGACTGAGCATCCACAGGACTGCTGTCCTCTTCTGGGATGGGTAGTGGGACCATATTGTTCTGCAGTGGCCCATGGTGGAGACTGGAAGCACTGCATGAGGGATCAAAATGAGGGGAACACCAAGAAAAGTGGAAACCACTCCGGGATTGGCTGGATGATGGCTGCCAGCCTGACGACACCTCTGAGACTCCTGATAGAGCCATGTCCAGCTCAGCAGTGCCCAGGACCAAGAGAAAGATTGTGCTGGATACCTCCTGCCGGTGCCTTCCCCATCAGAAGAGAGGGACCCACCCAGAGAAGGGTTATGCTGAGCTACTCCAAGGAGGCTGCAGATATGAGGTAAGGAGGCTCAGACAGGGTAGTAGGGGGTTGTTGGAGGACCATGGCAGCTCGAAGGAGTAGCGGATCCCAGGAGCACGTAGGAGAAAAAGAGCATAATGTAAAAAAAAAAAGAGATTAATAAGGTGAACAGGTAGGGTATCATCCGGCTAAGCTGCAGCAAAACCCCAAAGGGGCACAGCCTAAAGTTGCAGGGTGGGTGTTTAAGAGGGAGGTTAGAAGACAATTCTTCATAGAAAGGGTGGTGTGCAAATGGAATGCACTGCCAGAAGAGGTGATCTTATTGAGGACAGCGGGCAGTTTCAAGAAATGCCGGGATAGATATGGGGGAAGATAAAGGTAATGGAAGGAGGGGCGGAAGGTCGTGGAAAGGTGGGGGAAGGGGAGCAAGAGCAGCAGCCTGAGCTAAGAATCCCTGGCAACGGGCAGACTAGATCGACCAAAAAGGCTAATTTTGTTGGTTTCTTCATATGCTCATATGAGATTGCAGCCTTAACTAAAAATGTTAATTCTTCAAGAAACCAGCCTACTATTCTGTGTGCTAATCTATTCTTTTAACTATATAATATGAATAGATAAGAGATTATACCTTATAGCTGCTGTTTCGTATATTTTCTTGGTTGCTAATCAATACAAACCATAATCCTGTATGATCCTACAAGGGGCACAATAAATGCTGTGGTTTATTGCACTGTCATATTTATTCTGATTTTTTTTGAACAAAATTCTTAAAGTAAATATATACTCTCAGAACTCACTGCCATTCTCATGTCCTTATGTTTGTTTAATATAGATTTTCTTTGCTGGCCCACCTGCTGGCACAGCTGCAAGGTGCCTGCTTGTGGTGCCGACATTACGGGTTTGGTAGTGGACTTGGGAGTCATAGGGAAAGCTGGGTGAGGAAGGATCGAACGACCCGAGGACTGCTTCATTCTCTGGGGGGAAGGGGGAAACGTGTCCGATGCTTTACAGACCCCTTGCAAAGGCTAGTGATACAGCTGCAGCTGGTGCAATCACCTTAGGAGGCGGTGTGGATGCTGGATATCATTGCACATCTCCACCCCAGGCTACTAGCATTGAGAAAGACAGCTGGACCCCGGGCATGATGCCCTGCTCTGCCACCATATCCACTGCCACCAATATCTGCTGAGGGGTTCTGCTCCCATGGCCCCAATCCAGAAGTTAAGCTGGGGCTTGTCAACAATGTCTCTTGGGGGGGGCTTCCACCCTGCGGCCCCACCCAAGGGGTAAGCCTAGGCATGGGGGGACAGTAGGCAGGGCAGGGCTGAGCTCTGGTAAGGATTGGTGGCTACCCCCCAAAACAAGTTGAGAGTTTCTTCCCTTTTACTTCTTAATACATGTCTGCAGATGTTCTATTCCCACTCAGTCCATAAGCTGTGCCTGTTGTATTTGTTAAAACAGTAAAATAATGGTCCCCAAATTATTCATGTCCTAATCTAATTATTCATAGTAATATAAATGATTCAGTTAGTAACTAGCACAATTATTACATTGTCACTGTATGACATCTTTGTTATTGATACTTCAGGGTTGCTAGTATACTTTCTCTAAAGTAAAAATCAAATAACCTCATTAGCCTGTATCAGCAACACATCTGGAAGACTGCTGCACTCAAAGTACTAAAGATTCTAAAAGACACTCATATACTGTATCAAGGCTATTCAGTTACACAGGGTCACCATCAGCTGAGGATGATACTGCATGTGTTCCAGGCCATCCTTGCCGCCTTCTTTTTAATGGAGGTACCCACTGCTACAAGGCCAAGTGAACAAATGATGCACCAGGCATCACCGCATCACTGGTGTGCCATGTCGATACACAGAATGTGATGACATCATACACCACTGATGACATAGTTGGCTACCCAGTTGCTTGCAAAAGCAGCAAAACCCCTCCCAGGCTAACACAGTCAGCACCACACCAAAAAAAAAAAACAACCAGTGTAGGGGCCCTGGTATGATGAGAGTCTGAGTTCATTATGGTCATCAGCTTTTTTTATTTTGCACATTCTATTTGTGCACCCCGGGTCCATGGAACTCTCTCCAGCAACCACCGTGCCAACCTCTACCTCCCAGTCTGAAACTCACCTCTCTGCCTCTCCGCTCCAGGGGATCCCTCGGCTCTGAGCCCCCCGAGGTGGGGCTGCCCACCCCAGTGCTCTGTCTATAATCCAATGCCCCAGAGTTAGGAGAGGAGCAGGTCCAGAGGTGAGTCCAATGGCGGGAGTGTGGGTTGGGCATGAAGGCACCTTCACCTGTCCATATTGTTGTTTTTTTCCACTAAACCCCAGAGCTTGAATGTGCAATGACATCCTGCTTGGCATGCGTTCATTCCCGAATGCACCTGAAGGATGTCCACTGCAGCTCAGTCCTGTATGTCTGCCTGCTGAGAGCTGCAGTCCCCCAGTAACCACGAGGGGCTGCTGATGTACCGGCCAGGATGACCCCCCCCAAGGAAGGAAAGCAGTCCATAGGACCCTCAATCCTTCCTCATCCCCATGACCCCCGTCGACCCTTGCTCGTTCCCAAACACGGGTCACCGGTGTGGCACGAAGTGTGGTGTCCACTGCCTCATCCCTCAGTGCCACTGGGCCTCTTACAGTCATCAGCTTGAACCTAAAAAATGGATAGCAGCACCAGCTATGAAACAGTACAGTAATACTATGTTATATCATAAAATGCTGCCGTTTGCTGCAGGAAACCATGCAGTTCAATGGCAATTAAAGCCCTTTTTTACTGCAGTATTTATAAATGTTCTTATAAGCCCATCATGCTGATTACTATGGAAATAAAAAAAACAAGTAGCAAACCTGAGAACTAAACAAGATACTGATAAGCTGAGTATTTTAAAAGGTAAAGAAGTGAGGAGGGGGAAATAGGGTGGGGCCCATAATAATAACCAGTCATGGCCTTTACCCAGTATATTGAACAGACCATGACTAGCCATGGCTTGCTATAACTCTGAATATCATTATGAATTTTATTGACTACCACAGCAGCACTGATTTGTGTCATAATTCAACACACAAGTATTTCCAAGGCAGCTGCTTGTCATACTCCTCTTTTCAGAAGTGATATGTCTACTGACAGAAGACGTGAGAGAAACATGGCAAAGAAGAAATATTTGAAACACAGTGCTTCAGAAAAACACTGCTACAAATGCGGTCCTGAGAGCAAACAGTACGCACTCGACGCCTTTGAAAAATTAAAACCCTTGTAGTAAATTTTTAAGATTAAAAAGAAAATAGTGGCCGACCCTGTGATGTGGAGGGCTGAGACATCATGCCTTACCTCCTGCCACATCAGTGACCCATGTTTGCGGTGTGAATGGGTTGCAGGGGGTTGGCCAGTGAGAAGGAGGAACCCAAGGACAGCTCTCCTTTTCCAGGAAGGGGGGACCAGCGATTTGTACTTGCCTGACCCCTAGTGGAGGCTGGTAGATGGCTCACCATTGATCTATGAGGTGGGTGGAGGTTGGGCAGATGCCTGGTGTGCCACACATGGAAGCATGCGTGACACCACAACTGGTATCACTGCATGTCCTTTCCTCCAAGAGAAAAATAAAGAGAAAACATGTCTCTGGTGGTTGGATGGTGGACGGGCTTGTAGGTCCCACTCCCCTACCAGCCGGGCGCTGACCTGAACTGGATCCAATCTTTGGTGGGGACCTGAGGATCCCCCACCAACCCCACTAGGGAGGCAAGCTCTGGGGGAAGATGGTTAGCACAGATGGTGGATGTCAGGGGAATGGGGCTGGGGCTCTCCTGAACGTGGCCCGCTGGAGACGGGGAGAAAAAGTAATAATAAAACAAAAAAGATTAAACAGAAAATGTAGTTCATCTGAACCATATGACTGACAGACTGAACTGCAGATGAGATTTCTCAATAGGGGTTATAACAAAATATCACCGAGAAAGGTTCGAGATAAAGCTGATTTACTGAAAAAAGAACAATGAAAAGCCATTAGAAAAATTACGTTTATGAACACGGTCCTGTTACTTTTGTCAGTAAATTCAATCATTTGGCAGGTAAACTAGAAAATATAATTTATTGTAACTGCCCTATCCTGCTTGGTGATAATGATGTGACTTCAGCAGTGGGTGATACCCCATTCATCAATCTAAGTAGCACAAGCAGTTTGTGAGACAAGTTAGTCCATAGCCAATCTGAGACAAATCAGGCAGCTATCATTAAGAACCAGTGGTTACCACACAAACCAAAATGTTTCTTCAAATGCTACATATAATGTGTGCACATATTCACAGCTTAGTAAAGAGTGCGTACATCCCCTTCATGAAGATTTAAAGTTGGTGACATGTGAATTTATTAATTGCAGTAATGACTTTGTTACATACTGTATGTTCCGTGGTGTAACTGCAATAAGATACATGTGCAGAGAACAGTGCCCAGCTTGAAAACCAGCACACAAGACCACTGCGCAGTATTATTAATAGGAGACTTGACACCCCACTTGGTGGTCATTTGTTTGATTACCATAATTCACATCCTAGAGAATTAAAGTTCATAGGCATTGGGAGAGTGGGCCCTTTGCAGGGAGGAGGGTGCGCAGGGGGGACGAGTGAATAAACTACTGTGGAAAAAATCAACTTGGATTTATAAATTACAAAGCATTACACCTTCTGGTTTAAACAAGTCATAGGATTTGAAACCTTTTTTAAAAGGTTAACTAGCCCCGCCCCTTGAGAAAAACTCATTGAGAGTTGAAGTGCTTGAGCTTCCTACAGCCATAAAGACTTTTTTACCTGTAGCCATACCTTTACATCTAGCATTTACTGCATTTGTCAGCTTTCTTGCTTCTACTGGATTATATCTGTACTTAGCGCAGTTTGTGATATTACTGCTATTAAACAGCTTTCTGCATTATGCTGTGCCTGGCTACTAGTTTCCTTTGTGAGTGCTCAGGGGTTTTGAATTCTTTGCTTCTACATTTGAAAGTTGGCCACCCTACTTCCCTAAGCACTGGCTCTGCACCATGTATCGTGCCCCCCTCACCCCCCGTTGGGACCAGAAACATAGAAGCAAAGAGATTCCTTGCAGATAACGATTGTTTACCCTCCCCGTCTACCCATTTTTCCCTTCCCACAGTAACACCGCAGATTCTGCATGAGCTCAGGTCAGTTCTTCCTCCTCCTTTTCAGAGATTCCCCTGTGCCTATATCATGCATTCTGGAGCCCCACCACTGTTTTTGCCCCCAACACTTCCACTGGAAGGCTGTTCCAGGAATCCACCACTGTCTTTTTGAAGAAGTACTTCCTCACATCTCTCCTGAAATCCCCCCCCCAGCTTCATATAGGGTCCCTTTGTTCCTGAGTGCCTTTTTTCTGAAAAATACTTCCCTCCTGTACCTTATTTTGTATTTTTTATAACAAGAACATGTTGTAAATTTGTTATAAAAATATTACAAAATAACACCTTTATGAGCCTACGTTACATTTTGCAAATGCAGGCTCCTAACTTTGATACATTGCAATATTTTTTCCCAAAATGCTTCACCTGCAGCCTTATCAGCTCTGGTCAGAGTTTGTTTGACTTGTTACAGTAAGGGATGTTGTGCTAGCATGCTACAGACAGGTGGCAGCACTGAGCAAGGTTATACATATGTAGCAACAATGAGATGCTCTGCTAACATGCTACAGATTAGTAGTGGGTTAGGTTAGCACATCACAGATTGGAGGCAGCAATGTGTTACAACATTGACTTGTGGCAGTGGTGAAATGCTGTGCTAGCCCAGTGCAAACTGGACGCAGCAGTGACTTAAAATATTAACTTGTAAAAGTGATGGAATGCAGTGTTAACATGTTACAAACTGGTGGCAGCAGTGAGCTAGAATATTCTTGTGAACCACAGCAATGCTGGAATGCTGTGCTAGCATGTTACAGCTCACTGACAGCAGTGAGTTAGGTAACAGACTGGTAGCAGTTGTAGGATGGTGTACTAACATGTTTCAGGTAGGGGGCAGCAGTGTGTGAGGTCATAGCTTGAAGCAGTTGTGGGATGTTATGCTAGCATGTTACAGACTGCTGGCAGCAGTGTATGAGGTTATAGACTTGAAGCAGTTGTGGGATGTTGTGCTAGCATGTTATAGATAGCTGGCAGCAGTGTATGAGGTTATAGATTTGAAGCAGTTGTGGGATGATGTGCTAGCATGTTACAGACTGCTGGCAGCAGTGTATGAGGTTATAGACTTGAAGCAGTTGTGGGATGTTGTGCTAGCATGTTATAGATAGCTGGCAGCAGTGTGTGAGGTTACAGACTTGAAGCAGTTGTAGTATGTTGTGCTAGCATGTTACAGACTGCTGGCAGCAGTGTGTGAGGTTATAGACTTAAAGCAGTTGTGAGATGTTGTGATAGCATATCATAGATAGCTGGCAGCAGTGTGTGAGGTTATAGACTTAAAGCAGTTGTGAGATGTTGTGCTAGCATATCATAGATAGCTGGCAGCAGTGTGAGGTTACATAGAATCATAGACTTTGACTGTAGATAAGGACCACTTGGCCCACCTAGTCTGCCCATTTTCCTACCTACAGGATAAGCTGCAGATCCTAGTTAACCAACAGCCTATTTCTTCCTACCCCACAAGAATTGCCTTATGTCTGTCCCATGCATTCTTGAATTCTCCCACAGTTTTAGACCCCACAACCTCCTTAGGAAGGCTGTTCCATGCATTCACCACCCTCTCTATGAAAAAAAAAAATACTTCCTTACCTTGCCCATGAGCCATCTCCCCTTTATTGTCAAATTGTGTCCCCTTGTTCTTGCACATTTTTCTGAAAGATTCTACCCTCTTGGACTTTGTTGATTCTACTGAAGTACTTAAACATTTCTATCATGCCCCCACTCCTTTCCTCAAGGGTATACATATTAAGCTCCTTTAGTCTCTCCTTGGATGGCTTCTCTTGCAGACCCTGCACCATTTTAGTTGCCCTCCTCTGGACTGCCTCCATCCTGTCTATCTTCCTTGTTTAGATTGGGTCTCCAGAACTGGATGCAGTACTCCAGATGGGGTCTCACCAACTGTCTGTGCAGAAGGCTAACAACATCCTGTTTTCTGCTGGTGATGCCTCTCCCTATACATCCCAGTATCCCCCAGCCCTCTCTACTGCCTTCTCATATGCTTGCTGACCTTAAGGTCATCTGATATAATTAACACTAGGTCCCTTTCAATTTTTGTTGTTGTTACTACCTCCCCCATTGTGTAATCTTCCCCTGGGTTTTTGTTTCCAAGGTGCATTATTTTGCACCTCTTTGCATTGAATCCAAGCTGCCATACTTTTGACCATTCCTCCAACCTTGCCAAGTCCCTTCTCATCCTTTCCATGCTTCCTTGTGTATCAACCCTGTTGCAGAGCTTTGTCATCTGCAAAGAGGCATACTTTTCCTTCCAGTCCCTCTACAATATCACTTATAAAGACATTAAAAAGGACTGGACCCAGTACTGAACCCTTCAGTACACCACTATTATCCCCCCTTTTCTTCAGAGTGAATTCTGCTTACAATTACCTTCTGTGTCCTGTTGTCCAGCCAATGTTTTACCCAGGCTACCACCCTGGGACCCACTCCCAGGCTGTTTAATGTGTTTCTTAATCTTTTGTGTGGGATTGTCAAATGCCTTGCTAAAGTCTAGGTAGGTCATGTCCACAGCCCCTTCCTGGTCTACTACTTTGGTCACCCAGTCAAAGAAATTGATTAGATTTGTCTGACATGTCCTTCCCGCTGTGCACCCATGCTGCCTTGGGTCCTGTGCCCCACTGGCCTCTAGGTACTCAATTCTTTCCTTCAGAAGTGATTCCATCACTTTCCCTACCATAGAGGTCAAACTAACAGGTCTGTAGTTTCCTGCCTCTGTCTTGCTCCCACTTTTGTGAAGGGGAATGACATCTGCCTTCCTCCAGTCCTCAGGTACCACACCATCCTCCCATGATTTGTTAAAAAGGCTAGTCAGTGGTGCCACTAGTTCTCCCCTTAATTCTTTTAGAATTCTGGGGTGAATCCTGTCAGGCCCCATTGCTTTGTCCACCTTCAGTTTCAGGAGTTCTTTCAGAACCCTTTCTTCTGAGAAAGGACTGGCATCAACCCCCCCCCCATCCAGAGTGCTTCTGTAATTGGATTAGGTAACTCCCCCTTCTTCTCTTTTGTGAATACTGAGCAGAAGTATTCGTTCAGTATCCCTGCTTTTTCACTGTCTCTCTCTACCCACCCACCGTCCCCTCTATTCAGCCTCACTATCCCTCCCTTTGTCTTTTTATGTTCCCTGACGTACCTATAAAAGGTTTTATCCCTCTTCTTAACCAAGTTGGCTATCTTTTCCTCAGTTTGGGCCTTTGCTATTCTGACTTCCCTTCCTGCTTCCTTCTGCCTTAACTAGTACAGTTCTCTGTCCTGCTCCTAATGTGTTACCTTATACTTCCTAAATGCTATCTTTTTCTCCCTAACTTTCCCTGCCACCCCTTTTGAGAACCATAGTGGCTTTTTCTTTCATTTTGATTTGTTTTTTTGCTTCACACAAAGGCTTGTTGCCTCTGTGATGGCAGTTTTGATGTTTCCCCATTATTGCTCCACCCCTCCTTCAAGCCTGTTTGCTAGTGCTTTTCTAGACTTGAGGCAGTTGTGAAATGCTGTGCTAACATTACAGATGGGTGGCAGTAGTGTGTGAGGTTACAGACTTGAAGCACTTGTGGGATGCTGTGTTAACATGTTACAGATAGGTGGCAGCAGTGTGTGAGGTTACAGACTTGAAGCAGTTGTGAGATGCTGTGCTAACATGTTACAGATAGCTGGCAGCAGAGTGTGAGGTTATAGACTTGAAGCAGTTGTGGGATGCTGTGCTAACATGTTACAGATAGCTGGCAGAAGAGTGTGAGGTTACAGACTTGAAGCAGTTGTGGGATGCTGTGCTAACATGTTACAGATAGGTGGCAGCTGTGTTTGAGGTTATAGACTAGAAGCAGTTGTGAGATGTTGTGCTAGCATGTTGCAGATAGGTGGCAGTAGTGTGTGAGGTTATAGACTGGAAGCAGTTGTGGGATGCTGTGCTAACATGTTACAGATCGGTGGCAGCAGTTTGTGAAGTCATAGACATAAAACAGTTGTGAGATTCTGTGCTAACATGTTACAGATAGATGGCAGCAGTGTGTGAGGTTACAGACTTGAAACAGCTGTGAGATGCTCTGCTAACATGTTACAGACCACTGGCAACAGTGAGTAAGGATATATTTATTTGTTTAACCAGATACTGTAAGAGGACTAAGACAAGACATTTTCAGACACATTTTGGAGCTTGGGAGCTATTGGAAACAAGCCTTTGTTCATTGTGCCTTTCACAGTCTACAATTTTCAAATAAATGTATTATAATGGATTATTTAATAGAGACAGGTCACTATGAGAGGCATGGTAGATACAAGGCAAAGACCAGGAATAAACAAGAATGCACAGGGTGTGTACTGTACATCTCCTCCTTTGACTGATCAAGCGCATATAAAAGTCGGTCTTAAACATTTTATTGAGTCAGGTTCATTTCAAATGGGAGGTTGCTAAGCAATTGAGAGCTGGTGGTAGTTGTGAGTTAAGTTGCAGTCTTGTAGCAGCAGTGTGATGTTGTGCTAGCGTGTTATAGAGTGGTGGCAGCACTGAGTAAGGTTATAAACTTGTAGCAGTGATAGAATGCTATGCTAGCATGTTACAGGGTGGTGGCTACACTGAGTTAGGTTGGAAATGTAGCAGTGATGGAATATTATGCTAGCATGTTACAGGCTGGTGGCAGCAGTGAGTTAGGTTATAGACTTGTAGCAGTGATAGCATGCTGTGCTATGTTACGGAGGGGTGGCAGCGCTGAGTTAGGTTATAGACTTGTAGCAGTGATGGGATTCTGCGCTAGCATATTATAGACTGGTGGCAGCACTAAGGTAAGTAACAGACTTTAGCAGTGATAGGATGCTGTGCTACCATGTTACAGGATGGTGAAAACACTGAGTAAGTTAACAGACTTGTACCAATGATGGTAGGCTGTGCTGGCATGTTATGGATTGGTGGCAGCACTGAGTTAGGTAATTGACTTGTAGTAATAGGATGCAGTGCTAACATGTTACAGGCTGGTGGCAGCACTGAGTTTGGTAATAGACTTGCAACAGTGATGTAATGTTCTAGCATGTTACAGACTGGTGGCAGCACTAAGATAAGTAACAGACTGTAGCAATGATAGGATGCTGTGCTACCATGTTACAGGATGGTGAAAACACTGAGTAAGTTAACAGACTTGTACCAATGATGGTATGCTGTGCTGGCATGTTACAGATAGGTGGCAGCACTGAGTTAGGTAATTGACTTTTAGTAATAGGATGATGTGCTAACATGTTACAGGCTGGAGGCAGCACTGAGTTTGGTAATAGACTTGCAGCAGTGATATAATGTTGTTCTAGCATGTTACAGGCTGGTGCCAACACTGAATTAGAGACTTGTAGCAGTGATGGAATGCTGTGCTAGCATGATACAGACTGGCGGTAGCACTGAGTTAGGTAACAGACTGTAGCAGTGATAGGATTATGTGCTACCATGTTAGAGGATGGTGGCAGCATTGAGTTAGTTAATAGACTTGTAGCAATGATGGGATGCTGTGCTGGTATGTTATGGATCGGTGGCAGCACTGAGTTAGGTAATTAACTTGTAGTAGTAATAGGAGGCAGAACTAGCATGTTTCAGGCTGGTGGCAGCACTGAGTTAGGTGATAGACTTTCAGCAGTGATATACTTAAGCAATAATGCATGACAGGGTGTGTGTTGTGCTGGGATAACGTCACGCCTGGGGTGATGAGGTATGAGTCTGCAGGCTGAGTGTGACTAATCACCCCAGAAGTGATGTTATCCCAGCACAACAACCACCCTGGAGTGCATTATTGCTATTATACGATGGCTCCTTTATATAAAAAAAAAAATAAAATTAAGAAAATAATTTTTTTAACAGATTTTCACTTTAATTTGTAATCTGGAGGAGTATGAAGGAAAAATATAGTTCCATTTGCCCTGTAGGTGGTGCTGCAGATAAAGGAGTGGCTCCGTCTGTGAAAATGGATGTCCCCCAGACACACTTTCCTTTTCGTCTTACAGGTCTCTTCCTGCCCATGTCTCCATTGTTTGTTATAGCTGGCTTCCCCCTTGCCTCCTTGGAGTCTGGTCATGCTAATGGAGTTTTATTCAACTGGCCACACTGCCTGTTCTGGGATCGGGTGAGTTATGAAACACAGGAACAACTGTGAAGGGGAGTGAGACTTGGGAAGCGGGTCCAGTAAGCGACTGTTAGCTTGCGGGGGGGGGGGGGAATAAATGCTAAAGCTGGCTGCTTTTGGTAGGAAGAGAGCAGGAATGAAAACTGAATTTTTAAGCCAGACTTTTTTTTGCCGCGAAGAGAGCGGCATCCGTGAGCTGCTTGACCTCATGACTGTTACTTACAGTCTTCGCAGCTTACTGAAGCCACAGGAAAAAACATTTCCAAAGTCAATTTCTTTTCTCTGCTGCAAATTCTGTATTTTTTAAATATCATACTGAAGGGCTACCATTATTGGGAGATAAGAGGAGGAGTGTTGTGCTGGCAAGTCAGAAGAATTACTGCAGGAAGTGGCGAGCAGGAATCAGTGAAGCAGGCTGAGTGATTCAGTTTAATAGCAGATGCAGTCATTTCTGTGCTGGGCCTAGAGCCGGGATGTTGTGCTGGGATGACATCATGGCTCAAGTCCCACACTGGCCAATCAAAGTAGAGGATTCTTTCATGCCATTGTATAATGTTCTATCATGTTACAGGCTGGTGCCAGCACTGAGTTGGAGAATTGACTTGTAGTACTGATGGAATGCTGTACTAGCATGTTTCAGGCTGATGGCAACACTGAGTTAGGTTATAGAATTGTAGGAGTGACAGGATGCTTTACTAGCATATAACAGGCTGGGGCAGCACTGAGTTAGTTTGTAGACTTATAGCAGTGATGGGATGCTCTGCTAGCATGCTAAAGGCTGGGGAAAGAAGTAAGTTTGGTTATAGATCTATTTCAGTGATATTATTTAATTATATTAATTTATTATTATGCTTTTGTTTTCTTTTGTATTTTGTTGGGCTTTATCAGCCTGGTGTATTTCATTTTATGGTGTACATCGTTCTAAGCCTGTGGGATATGGCATTATAAAATTGTCTTGTCTATTGCTGAATTTATTGCATTATCTCACTTTTATTCCCTTAGTTTTGTTACCCTCCGCACCCCCAAGCCACATCTGAAAACAAGAGTCTGCTAAGTGTGTCCTCTGATTCAAAATGTTTAAATAAAATGAACAACATAGTATGCATCTGTAGAAGAGTCTTATATATGTATTTATTAAAAGAATATAAAAATGGAGAAATAAGAAGTTAATTCACAAAGGTAAGGAGGAAAATGCATGGCTTTAGATCAAATTTATTTTTTTATTTACTATTTTTTTGTGCCCTTCCACCTCTGGCACCATCTGCCCAATCATGGACCCCTTGGCTGTGGCTTCCCATATTAGCTGCCCTCCCGGTACCACAGGCTTTCCCTCCAGGGCAGGGCCATGGCACCTGACTCCCCTTGAAAGGTGTCGGGATTGACTGGATAGGGCAGGAGTTGGCCTGGGAGAGCCGATTGCAGCCAGGGGGTGGACATTATCAAGGCAGTGGGTAGCAGACTTTTTCTCCCACTGTGAGCGGGGGCAGGAACGTGCAGTGACGCCAGTGTCCATCCTGCCCCTCATGCTCTTATTGGTGCTGGTCACTGTGGCACCCCTGGCCTCTGCCAGGGTCCCACAAGCATCAGCCCTATACTGCACCCTTCTCTCAGAGAAGGAGAGCAGTCCGTGGGACGCTCAATCCTTCTCCCTGGCCAGCCCTCCGATGACCCAGGTCTGTTCCCGAACCCGGATCACCAGTGTCACAAGTGTACATCCAACCGCTGTGCCGATGGGACAGCCCTTAGATACAATTTTAATTGTGGGGGAGAATCAAGTAGCCAGAGTGAAGCAGTGGCGACGGTTACAAATAGCAGGTGCAGCAGAAAACAAATGTTTGTCAGTGCCGAATGTTGTCTTGCTGGCATTGACATTGGTAGTGCAGGACTTGGAGAGATGCATAACAGGAATGGCAGTGACATATTGAACTGATGCCACCTCCACCCCCACCCTGCAGAGACTGACAAGCACTGGGGTGTGCCTTGGGGTCTTCAGGCCTTACGCTCACCCCATTCCATAAGGAAATACACTGAGATGAGTGCAGTATAGGAGAATGGGTTGAACTTTGGGGCTGAAGGCTCCAAGGCAGACCTCGATGCCTATCACTGGCTGCAGGGTGGGGGTGGTGGAATGGCATGAGCATTACAGCTGATGATCCCAAGTCACACCCCTGATGCCTGTCAGTCTCTACAGGGTGAGGTGTTATGGTTGGAAACCCTAATGCCCCAGGTGTTGGTATTTTCACTCCAAAATTTCAACATGGGATTTTTGTGATCCCACCTCATGAACAGTGGCACTATCAGTTCTTTAGTGGAAAGGTAATTTTGCACAGCAACTGCGCCATTTGGTGCCACAAGGGCAAAAACACATTTCAGGCAGGTTACAAAAATGACAGCTGTACTGTTCATGAGGAGGTGTAAAAAAAAATGGCAACTTTGAAAATCTGGAGTGAAAATATGAAAAACTGGTGAAGTCACGAGTGTGTGTAAAAACTGCACAACGCATACCCATAACGCAATTATTTTTGGGATAGTTTTAACCAGATTTTCAGTATAGGCATTTTGGGACCTCTGCTCATGAACAATGGCACTGTGATTTTGTTAATCTGTCCAAAAAGTTGATTTCCCATAGCGACCATGCCATTGTGTGTCAGATGTATGAATACACATTTTGGGCAGGATGTGAAAAATGACAGCTATACTGTTCGTAAGAAAATGTGAAAAAATGACAATGTGGAAAATCTGGAGTGAAAATATAAAAAACTGTTGAAGTTACGAGCGTGCATGAAAACTGTGCCACACATGCTTGTAATGCAGTCATTTTTTGGAATTGTTTCACCAAATTTGCAACGTATGCTTTTTGGGACCCCACCTCATGAATAATGACACTGTTGTTTTTGGTAATCGGTCCTGAAAAGTGATTCCACACAGTAAGTGCAAAATCACCTCTCAGGATGGTATAATGAGATGACAGAGCATGTGTTCATGAGGTGGAGTCCCAAGAACCCCATGTTGAAAATTTGTAGCCAAAATTAAAAAAAATGGCTGAGATATCCACCTAAGTTGACCCCCCACATTGATGCCATTAAATAGCTTGCCACTATTTCTTAATTTTGAGTTCGGTACTGAAGAGTCCAGACGTGTCCCGCTCCACAGATAATCGCAGCGCCGGATCTCTGGAGGCAAGTATGGGGTGAGGTGGGTGCGAGAATGTGGGGTGCACAGAGGGTGGGTGCAGGATGGAGTGCCAGAGACTACGAGGAACTGTTATCTTTTTTACAGGGGAAAAACAAAAAACAGACATTGAAGGACAGTTTTCTTTCTTTACAGGTGAACTAAAAAAAATCTTGGGCACACTAGGGTGGGCTCCCAGTGTGCCCCATGAGTTTTTTTGGGGGGGGATGTTGATCACACTGGGGTAGGCTCCCACTGTGCCCCATGAGTTTGGGGGGGCTGAAGGGGATTGGGCCCTGTTGACAAAGAAAGTGTGTGTGTGTGTGTGGGGGGGGGGGGACTGGTGCCAACAAGGATTGGGCCCCTTCGGGAAAGAAAGTGTATGCGATGGGGGAACATGCCGACATGGAGGATTGGCTATCCCCGATGTTGGTATGGAGACTGTGTGTGGTGGACAGCAGGAGCCACCACGTGTATTAAAAAGTTTCACCAGGACAGGCACGTTGGGGAGGCATGTCATCTGTCACTGCATGATGAGCTTGTCTCTGATTGCAGCAGCAGATTTCTTTCAACTTGGTGGCACTTTCCATAATTTCTGTGTTAGCGCTAGCTTACTCGCTAATTGGGGGATGAGGGACACACCTATTAAAGCATGCCCGGCATTCGCTAACACTGACACACCTCTCAGTGTCGTACTACCTCAAGATGTTGCTTGCACCTGCACGGAAGACAAAATCAAAATAATAGGCTTGTTAGCAGACCATCTAATCCTTTCCTGAAAGTCAGCATAGACACCCTCACACAGGCATAGCAAGGAAAGTATAACAAATCTGTTAATTTATAAATCAAAATTGAGAAACTTTGAAATTGGGTGGGTGGAAGCAGAAATAGCCTGCTATGTGGGAAGTACATGATATCTGTATGCTGTTTAGAAGGGCCACTCCACCTGCTGACACTGCTTGTCTGTCATTTGCCTTTTCTTTCTGGGATCAGAGCACCTGATTGCTGTGAGGTTGCCAGGACTATGATGTTTTCTTCAATCTCGGCTATAAAGTGGACATCTTTTTCACAACATGTGTCAAATAGCTCATCCATTCCTTAGAAAAATGCTAGGTGCTGGTGGGAGGGGAAGGTCCAGTCACTGGTGAGAAATTATTAATGACTTGATTTTAATTCATTTTTCCTTTCAAGTCTGTTTTTACCAACTCCTGCTTTGCTTGCTCTGTCTTACTTTTGCCACCATCAGATTATACTAAAGATGTGATTAAATATAATAATAACCCTATACCTAACCCACAACCCAAACTTAAACCCAGCCTAACAATTCTTCAAACCATAAATCCAACCCTGACCAAAACCTAAACACCAGCTCTAACAAAATCCACAAAGAAACCCCAATCTTAACCCACCCTTAATTCATAACCTATACTTGACTTGTAGCTTTTGAAGCTGCTGCTCAAATTCTCCATCCGCAACAAAATGAATGTTTGGATCAGGTCTGAGAGTTGTTATAGGATCATTTGTGGGCAGCTGATGGTTATTATAGGATCATTGTCCATGTCAGTGGCTCGGTAGGTAGCACACTCACCTCTGAAGCTGGGAGATCAGAGGGCTGTGGGTTCAGTTCCCACATCTGGCACTTGGGTTAATATCTCAATACTGACACTGTAGTGCAACACGAAGGGGGTGCTGCACTTCTGAAGTGCCATCTTTCAGATGAGACGTTAAACTGAGGTCCCATCTGCCTGGATTGGTGCTAGTTCAGGTGGATGTTAAAGATCCCATGGCACTTATCGAAAAAGAGTAGGGGAACATTTATTGAAACCAAAAAGAAACCAATACATACAAATCAGCATCACATCATACAGACACATAAGGATAAAAAACAGAAAAAAAAATGTCATCATAAAATACCCCAAGCTTAACAACCCCCCCCCCCACAAAAAGAGTAAGGGAATTTTTTATTGCAACTTAAATCAAAATACAGACAAATCAGTGTAACGTCACACATATTCAAAATGAAACAAGGAAAGAAAAACATAATGAAGTGTTGCATCATGCAGCAGATTACCCCTCCGTAACCCCAAAACATGGTCAATGCACTAGAAAACAGGCCGCCCCACCCCCACTAAAGAGTGGAGGAACTTTTAGTGCAATTTGGGAGTAACACAAATACATAATAGTGTTATTTCACACAAAATCTAAATGCAAAGTAAAAGGTAAACAGAAATAGATATTTCATCATAGAGGCAATACAAAATGTCATTATTACAGTCCCAAGACCAATTAATAAATGCTACCCCCCACACTAAAAGAGTAGGGGAAATAAAGTTCAAGGCTGAAAGGAACATACCTACAAAAATTGTATTATTGTATACAAAATTAAATGAAAAGAAATTCAGGAGAAGAGATCAGAACCTCAAAATAGTGTATCAACTTACGTATAGCCAATAACAAAATATAACTCAATAATTCCCCTCCCCCCCCAACTAAAGGGAAAAGGGGGTGAGCTATAAAAAGGGGGGAGCGGGGAGGAAGATATAAGTATCTTAGATTCTATTTCAGTCTCTGGGAATGCATGGCAACACAGAGTCTACTTACACCCAGCAGCCATCCAACTTACAGAATCCAGCAGATACTCCTCCAGCAGTGTTGATAAACCTGCTTCATCACCAATGCTGGTATAGACTAGGGGGAAAAGGGAGAAACAAACACGCAATTCTCCCCAAGGGGGAAAACACATGGTTTGATATCCTGCGGGGACACCCAAACAGCCCTCTACCATGAACCAAAAGGCAAAGCACACCAGCCAGAGATGCCATTGGATATTCCACCACAGGTCCTGAAATACCTGAGCAGAAAAAAGAGTTTGTTCAGAAGTCTTGAATGTCAAAATAGCAGACTCAATCATGTGAAACAATTGTAATTCAGTAAAGTCAATTTGCTGAAGAGATAAACTACATCTAACATTCCAAATGTAATATTTAAAACATGCTAATACTATCTGGAATATATGTGTGTTTATACACCATCCATGGGGAAGGAAGTACATCTAAACACAATATCTCAAAGTTCATATCCTTAAAGGAAGAAGTACTCCATTTGTGACCTACCAATAACCAGAATGACCGAATAAATGGACATGTAAAATATAAATGTTCTATTGTTCTATTTTCAGTGATACATGTGAATCTTGGACAAAATCATTCTTTCAGGCCTTTGCGTTTTAGATTACCCTTAACATTTAATTTACCCAATGCAGATAACCACATAACATCCCACATATGTGGGAGTATACAGCGACAAATCAACATGTTCCCTATGTGTGCTCTTTCTGAGATGGTTTGTGTAACACAGGGGGAGGGTTCCAAAAAGAATTTATCCAAAATTATTTGATAGAGCCGTTTCCTAGTAGTAGAAATAAAATGATCTTTTGTCAAAGACCAGAGTTTAATTTTTCCAAAACAGGAAAGAAAATAACCCGGAAGGGTCAGTAGGGATCTTTGTTTAGGAATTATGCCGTGTAATGGCCAAATCTGTAATATGGGGCTGAGGCTGTCTCTGATCCATGGGAGCCATAATTTATCCTTAGTCAATAAGACTGGACTCAGGTTTTTCAAAGTAAACACAGAAAAATAGAAAAGTATCAGATGAACCATCTTAAGGCCTCCCTGCTTCTTTTCCAAAAATAAAATGCCCCTTTTTACCAGATTAAGCCGGCTACCCCATATGCAGGAAAAGAACAAACCATACACCTTGGTTTCTAAATGCAGTGGTAGAGGGTACACAATACTAATATGTAAAAACAAAGAGAGTAAAAATGTTTTAACCACATAAACTCTCTTTGTCTTTGCCATCTTCCATTTGTTCCATACTTTAAGTCAATTTTGGTCTCTGCCTGCTGAATCTTAGTTTGCCAGTTTAAGAGGGCCATGTCTCCTTTCCCAAAAAATACCCCAAGAATATTACACGGTTCGGAATATACAGAAACACCAATGATCTCGTCCAGTTCAAGATGTTCATTGCCAATTTGTAAACATTTACTTTTGTGGAAATTTAACTGAGCTGCTGTGCACTTGGAGAACAAGGACAAGATTTGACCAGCTATTATGCAGGATTTCGAGTCCACCAAAAGAAGACACAAATTGCCTGCATAAATGTTGGATCTAATTTCTGGATCTAAATTGGAAATGGATAGGCCTGTAATAGTCATATCCTGATTCAACCTGTGAATTAATGGGTCCAAAGAAAACTTATACAATAAAGGGCTAAGAAGTCAACCCTAACGCAAGTTCTTTTGTACTTTAATAGGTTTATCAGTCCAACCATTACAGTAGGGGTTTATAGTTGCATGTCAGTATCCCATCTGTAGCCAACTAATAAAATTTGGTTGAATGCCATATTGTTTTAAATATTTCCAAAGGTATTCATGGAGAACCCTATCAAAGGCCTTGCTTTGATCAAGTGCAAAAAGAAACCCTGTAAGTTCACCAGTCTGACCTCTATTACAGATTTCTCAAAGCAAAATTAAATTATCAAAAATAGATCTACCTGAAATACTACATGTTTGAGAGGGTTGTAACAGGTCACCAGCCACCAAGGCTAATCTATTCACCAATAATTTAGAACAAATCTTAAAATCCGTATTCAGAAGTGAAATTGGTCTCCAGTTTTACAGCAGGGACCTAATACTGGACTTATATAACAATATAACAAGGCCTTCCCACATGCTGGGTGGTAACTGTTTCTCTTTTAACATTGTACAAATAATAACACTAGTTCTAGTAGTAGAATATTTGAAATGTGTTTGTATAGCTCATATGGAATGCCGTCAGGACCTGGTGCAGAACCTACTCTCATAGAATTTATTACACCCTGAAGCTCTAAAGCTGTAACGGGCTGAATCAATGAGGTTTCTGAAGAGTAGGATAGACAAGACAGATCACAGTCTGCCAACCATAGATCAATGTCACTCAGATCACCAATGGGAGCCTGAAACATAGTGGAAAAATGTTTATCCAATTCAGTTAAATTTTCCAGTCTCTTGGTTTTAACAGTACCCTCCACAGTAGTAATGAGAGAAATATGTTTAAGATGTTGGGAAAGACCAAACTGAAGTGGAATGGCAAAAGCTCGAGTCCCTTGAGTCCCAAACCTCTGTTCAGCCAGCAATGATTTATATCTATCATACTGAATGTCTATAATTTTTTGTTTAACCAAAGAGATTTGAGCAGATAAGTCTAAGTGGTATTGTGTCTATTGGAAAAAAGAGTTTGCAACTCTCTTTTATGTAAGATATACTAGCCCATTTTGTATTTACCTATACACTTCCCTATCATCTGAAAATAGGATTGTATGTCACTTTTAGTATCCTCCCACCAAGTCTGAATGTTATCATACACAAAACATACCAACTTGCTGGCCTGTAAAAGCTCCTGAAAGCCTTCATACACAGCTGAAGTGTTTAATAAGGTAAGATTCATCCTCCAGTACCCCGGACCCCTCCACATTTTTTCAAAATTTGAGACTGTAAGGCTTAAAAGCACATGATCAGAAGAGGATTCCGGGACAGTGGAAGTTTGGATAATGTCCAGATTTTGAGAAATAAACCAATAATAAATAATCAATTCCGGTGGCAAAAACTCCTGTAAAATGTGTTTTTGGGGTAATACACCCAGGTTTGTCAAAAACATCAATCAGGCTACTATTAGTCAAAAGAGTATTGAGGCAAGAAACGTCACAAAAAAACTTGGAGTTCTGAGACCCCCGTCAGTCTTGTACCTACTGCAATTAAAATCACTACCCAAGAGAACATAACTTGAGGTTAACAAATAAGGTTGGATTGCTTGAAACAAGTCAATCCATGCTTTCTTTTGTTGTGGGGTATGCACATTAATACACCGAAAAGCAACTTTATGCAATGAAATATCCAGCAAAAACGCCCTGCCTGGAACTATGGCCACCTGGTGGATTACAGTAGTATCAGGGTTGTTCAAACAGATTCCCACTCCACTACATTCGTCTTCCTCCATTGACCAAAAAGAATTACCATGTAACCATGCGGAGCTAGCAGAAGACACGTCCTCCATTGAATATAACCTAGTGTCCTGTAAAAAGATCATATCATAAGGAACAGAGTTCAGTTGTGCATATGTAACTGCCCTTTTCTGATCTGATTTAATGCTGTTAGCATTCAAAGAGGCTACAGCAATATTATATAATGAAGCAGACCCAGAGAATGCCTATCAGCGTTTCTTCTTGACCCGTGCTCTGGTACCCATTCTCCAAGCCTGAGGTTTACAGTTCTGTTCTTCCATCGGTAGTTCACCCTTTGAGCCTCCATCAATTTGGGAAGAGTGAAAGGAGGTTCAATGTGACTCTGAGCCCAGGTCACCATTTTTGGCAGGGAGACCATCAAATTTATTCTGACTGGAAACCGGATCAGTCATTGGTTGTACAGCCTCCCCACCCTTTCATCTGTTACCCCTACATCTCCCAACTACCTGAAAGGGGTCAAGGGCTGGGGGGGGCATGTCCTGGTCAGGGCCTCCAGGCAATGACACAGGTTCTGAGTCAGAAATTAAAGATTCAGGGGAAATTTGTGCAATATGTTGGACCATCATTGGGACAGTGGTTGGGGTTACAACTGGAACCACATGACCAGAAAAGGATTCTCGTGGGGGGAGGGAGCGAAGATTTGACAGATGTCTGCTGGCCTGTTTTAAAGCAGAATTAATATAATAGTCCTCAATGGCACAGTCATTGTAAGAAGTGTTATGAGAAGCCCATGGGCAGTCTGTGAATGACTGGCCATCTTCACACAAGCTGCACTTCAAGGGGCCTCTACAATGAAACATTGAATGTCCGAATTCCCCACACTGGGCACATTTGATAACATCACATGTACAGCTTAAATGTCTAGGAGACCCACACATGTATCAGTGATGGGGTTGCCCCGGTTAAAAAATAAACCCCTTGTCACGTCGAATGTAAAAACAATTTTGAAGATGTTGTAAACCGGAGTCATCCTGATGGAGGTTAATTTTCACCCTCCCCCCGGTCCAAAAACCTTCGTCATCCAGAATGGGGTCGGGGCTACCCTGGATTTTACATCTTTTTTTGAGCCAAAACAGAATGTCTGTGACATTAACTCCTTCATTGCGAAAGAGGACAGTAATAACTTTAAAAGTTTGTTTGGTGAGGGGTATGGCCTGGAACTTTTCCAATAAAGGGTTAGTCTTCATGGTAGCACATTTTAACCAGAATCTGCCTAAGATATCAGGAGACTGAAAGCTAACATCAAATGATTGTTCCCCTTATAATGAATAAGGGCATACACCTCTGCTGGAGAAAATCCCATTTGTTGTTTAAGCAGAACTTTCCCCACATAAAACCTGCTGGGGGTATCATCTATAGGTCCTAAAAAGCGAAGGGGTACTGCATATCACCATTTTGTGAGCTCTACCAGCTTTTTTAAAAGGCTAGCATAAGTGGGGACCTCAGTTTGCTCCTGAGCTGGTGTTGTAAAATCAATAGGTTGAGGAGGATCCCCCCCCACCTCCTCCTGCCCAGAAGGCAGACCGGTAGTAGTATCAGAAAAAGTATCCGAGGGAGCCACATCAGCAGTGTTTACAGGTGAAAAGGAAAGAGTACCTGTAGTAGCTGGCAGGTCTGTTATGATGGGCTCCACTGGCAAAAAGTCCACCTCGGGCTGAGCGGCTTATGTTGCTAGGGCGGGATCTGAAATCGTAGTCCTGGGGGACCCAAGGACTGCAGGCAAAACAGTCGAAGAACCAGGGAGCGGTACTTCTGGATCCGAAGTCCACGTACCAGAGGCTCGCCTGGTCCAACCAGCTCCCTCTAGGGCCACGTCCACTGACCAGGAGGGAGAATCCAGAAACTCAGCGTGAGATGTGGTCATACGTGTTGCCGTGTGCGCTGGCTTGTCTGAAGGGCCAGCTGAAGCAACAAAAGGTTTCTTACTATGATCCGGCATCTGTGAAGGCGACGGGTGCAGTGAACGCTTCCATTTTGCTTTCTCCTCCTCGGATCTGCGAAGTGCTGCAAAATAGTCCTTCTTGACTGTATGAAGCCAGTCTGCCAGAAGTAGTAAATCTTCCTCAGTAGGTGTATCTTGCTACAGCTCAGGAAATCCCAATAGGGGCTTCTGGGGTGTCATGAAAATCGCATCTGTCCTGGAATCAGTATCATCCTTTTTCAGGGGGAGAGGCTTACCACTTGATACCGATTGTTGGCCACCTTCCAGGTGCAATCCAGCCATCTCAGGAGCCATCTCCGTCGGTGGTACAGAGCGTCCTTCTCCAACGGCATCCATCGCAGTTTGCAAAACCCTGATGGACAGAGGCACAGCATCTTCTGTCTTCAGAGCAGGGGAATTTCCCTGGTGTCCTGGCCAAATTTCTCCCATTCACTAAAAATACCACCAACAGCTTAATCTGGTTCAATTTCAGTTGCTTATCATCTGTATCCCCCCTCCCCCCAGCGTCCCTGAAAAAGGGACTTCTAGGCCCAGTGGGCTTACAGGGTCAACAAAATTCAATAAATAAATAAATTTGTGGGCAGCTGATAGCTATTATAGGATCATTTGTGGGTAGCTGACAGTCATTATAGGATCATTAGTGGGCAGCTGATAGTCATTATAGGATCATTTGTGGGCAGCTGAGAGTTATTATAGGATCATTTGTGGGCAGTTGAGAGTCATTATAGGATCATTTGTGGGCAGCTGATAGTCATAAGATCATTTGTGGGCAGCTGAGAGTCATTATAGGATCATTTGTGGTCAGCTGATAGTCATTATAGGATCGTTTGTGGGCAGTTGGGAGTCATTATAGAATCATTTGTGGGCAGCTGAGAGTTATTATAGGATCATTTGTGGGCAGCTGATAGTCATTATAGGATCATCTGTGGGCAGCTGATAGTTATAGGATCATTTGTGGGCAGCTGATAGTCATTATAGGATCATTTGTGGGCAGTTGAGAGTCATAGAATCATTTGTGGGCAGCTGATAGTTATAGGATCATTTGTGGGCAGCTGATAGTCATTATAGGATCATTTGTGGGCAGCTGAGAGTCATAGGATCATTTGTGGGCAACTGATAGTCATTATGGGATCATTTGTGGGCAGTTGAGAGTCATTATAGAATCATTTGTGGGCAGCTGATAGTTATTATAGGATCATTTGTGGGCAGCTGATAGTCATTATAGGATCATTTGTGGGCAGCTGAGAGTCATAGGATCATTTGTGGGCAGCTGATAGTCATTATGGGATCATTTGTGGGCAGTTGAGAGTCATTATAGAATCATTTGTGGGCAGCTGATAGTTATTATAGGATCATTTGTGGGCAGCTGATAGTCATTATAGGATCATCTGTGGGCAGCTGATAGTTATAGGATCATTTGTGGGCAGCTGATAGTCATTATAGGATCGTTTGTGGGCAGTTGAGAGTCATTATAGAATCATTTGTGGGCAGCTGATAGTTATTATAGGATCATTTGTGGGCAGCTGATAGTCATTATAGGATCATCTGTGGGCAGCTGATAGTTATAGGATCATTTGTGGGCAGCTGATAGTCATTATAGGATCGTTTGTGGGCAGTTGAGAGTCATTATAGAATCATTTGTGGGCAGCTGATAGTTATTATAGGATCATTTGTGGGCAGCTGATAGTCATTATAGCATCATTTGTGGGCAGTTGAGAGTCATTATAGGATCGTTTGTGGGTAGCTGAGAGTCATTATAGGATAGTTTGTGGGCAGCTGATAGTTATTAGGGGATCATCTGTGGGCAGCTGAGAGTTATTATAGGATCATCTGTGGGCAGCTGAGAGTCATTATAGGATTGTTTGTGGGTAGCTGAGAGTCATTATAGGATCGTTTGTTGGTAGCTGAGAGTCATTATAGGATAGTTTGTGGGCAGCTGATAGTTATTATAGGATCATCTGTGGGCAGCTGAGAGTTATTATAGGATCATCTCTGGGCAGCTGAGAGTTGTTATAGGATCATTTGTGGGCAGTTCCCTTCGGATCTACGACACTGGTTCTAGAACTACATTGTCGACCAGCATCACAGCAACAGGCTTCATGTCAACCGCAATCTGCATTTGGCAGGAAGCCGCACACATCAGACAGGGTTTTTTCTTTAGGGGGCTTTGCCCCCTGAACCCCCCATGCAGGGAGCTCTGCCCCTCTCCCACACTCCATACTAATAGATTCCCACTCCGAGTTGCTTCGGGATGGGGGTGCAGGATGGGGGAAAGTGTTACCAGGTCCTGGGCAAACTTCTACAGTGACATGTCAGCATTGACGTATGTTGCTGTAGAAGTGTCGCTGTGCAGGAGACATACCTTCCCTTTACCTGCATTTCTCACAGTCAGAATGGCGTTCTTATTTTATTTCATTCATAGGGTAACTCAGCCACGCTTTGAAAATCTTCCTGGTAGTATTAGTGGTAACCATCTTGACATCTTTTATAAATGCAAATTATTAATCAAAGATTAAAGGAAAATCCATAACAAGTTTCTCTGTTATACATAATATTTACTAAAGGACTAAATAGGTTTCAGGAACTTCCATTACCCTAAACTAAATGAAAAAAAAGGCTTCAACTTTTCATGAGCCTTTTTCTTATCTGGGACTCAAACACCTGCCTGCTAGAGAGATGATTATCTCTGCACAGTAAGTAGTGCAGCTCATTGCACTGCTCAAAATCTCTGGAGGTGTCTCCGCAGACAGTGTCAATACTTGTAATCTAACATACTTTACAATGTAGCTTGGTGTCCGTGTCACTTTGCTGGTATTGTAGCACTCTCACCTCACACTCATGTACTTTTAATACCTTTCCAGCAGGACCTGTGCTGAGATCACTGGTGCTCAGCTGGTACTGTAGTATTCTCACCTCACACTCCTGCACTTTTAATACCTTTCCAGCAGGACCTGTGCTGAGATCACTGGTGCTCAGCTGGTACTGTAGCACTCTCACCTCACACGTCTGTACTTTTAATACCTTTCCAGCAGGACCTGGGCTAAGATCACTGGTGCTCAGCTGGTACTGTAGCACGCTCACTTCACATTCCTGTACTTTTAATGCCTTTCCTGCAGGACCTGGGCTAAAATCAATACAGTCATCACACTTGTCCAAGCCTTAGCAAGCAATAAGCTGGAGATGGAGAAAGAAACAGACAGAATGTGTTTACTGAAATGTACTGCTTGGCTGATGAGTTTGCCCAGATGATCACTACCAAGTCTTTCTCTACAGACCCTAACTGCTCTCTGGAACTCACCCTCTTCCCTGCCTATTTACTAATATTCCCCTATGTCTATCTGACACATTCTTGAAGCCCCCTACTGCTTTTGCCTCCACCATTTCCACTGGTAGTCCATTCCATGCATCTACCACTCTTTCAGTGAAGTAGTACTTCCTCACATCATTCTGATACGTCCCCCATCCAGCTTCACTGCATACCCTCTAATCGTGGTGCTCTTTCTCAATTGAGAGTCTCTCTTCCTACACCCTGTTGTCCCACATGAGGTACCTGTAGATCTCTATAATGTCCTCTCTCACTCTCCTCTCCTCTCTTCCATGGTGCATGTGCTAAAATCCCTTAGACTCTTCTCATAGGGATATTTGTGCAACCCATGCACATTTTAGGGGCCCTCCTCTGGGCTGCCTCCATTCTATGTCCTTTCTGAGGTATGGTCTCCAGAATGGGAGACAATACTCCAGGACTCACCAGCAAGCAATACAGTGGCAACATGCCTTCTCTCCTCCTGCTGGACATACCTCTCCCTATGCATCCCAGTGTCCCACAGGTCCTAAACTTTTCTTTGTCACACTGTCGTGCTACTTTGAGATCACTGGATATGCTAACATCAAAGTACCTTTCTTGATAAGTGACTGTCAGTATGCCAGCTGCTGAGGAGACTTCCATTTTTGGCCATACATGTGCCCAACCTGAACTGTCCTGAAAGAAGCATCTGAGTACTGTAAGGATCTGCGTGCATCTTTCATACATACATTACATGGTTGCCAGCAGATTAGGCCTGACGGTCTAACTTGTCTGCCTGACCCAGCTCACTGGTAGTGTACAGTAGCTGCTGTACCTCCCCCCTATTCCCCCCCACCCCTTCCTCTCCCTAAACACCTCTGATGTTCACCATACCCTTAACCCATACCATGCCCCTGTGCCTGTCTCAACCCTTCTTCAAACCTCCCACAATTCCCATTTTACCAGAACACACTTAATTCTTACTTACTACTTGCCAGCACATACAGACCACATGATCTATCAAGTCTGCTTGAGTGTGCAGCTAGCACCCCACTTTGCAGCTGCCCCTCCCCCCTTGCAATCCCACACAGATGAATGCCAAGTGAGACTGAACCAGATGAAGCTGTTTGTAGTATTTCAAGTGAATGGGGGAAATTTGGCCAGGACACTGGGAAGACTCCCTTACTCTTTTCGATAAGTGCCATGGGATCTTTAACATCCACCTGAACTACCACCAATCCAGGCAGATGGGACTTCAGTTTAAAACTCATCCGAAAGATGGCACCTTAGAAGTGCAGCACCCTGCCCCCCATGCTGCACTACAGTGTAAGTAATGGGATATTACCCCAAGTGCCAGGTGTTGGAACTGAACCCACAGCCTCTGATCTCCTGGCCTCTGAGGTGAGTGTGCTAGCTACTGAGCCACTGACACTGACTGGTGCAGTTACATACAGCAGTGTGTTCAAGGGTGCCACCACCATCTCCATGAAATAATGCCCCCTCACCTCTCCTCTGTACCACCAGCCTGCCAACTTTTGACTATGGCATCTAGTAGTCCCCTCCTCCCTCAACTTGAGCAGAACCTCCCTGTTCCCTCTGTTGATCCCCTTCAGGTACATGAAGGTCTCTGTCATATCCCCCCACATGTTACGCTCTCTAAGCCTGTCTTCATAAGACAACTTCACCAGACCACTAATCATCCTCGACGCCTTTCTCTGGACTCTCTCCAGCAGTGTGATGTCCTTTCTTTGGTGGGGGCTGGCAGAACTGCACACACCA
Organism: Neoceratodus forsteri; assembly: GCA_016271365.2. NCBI lineage: Eukaryota > Metazoa > Chordata > Ceratodontiformes > Ceratodontidae > Neoceratodus > Neoceratodus forsteri. The sequence continues at coordinate 760,463,136 of CM028138.1, read as the reverse complement.
CTGAGGTATACAGGAGAAGTATAACCTCCCTTCTTCTTGACTTTATCCCCATGGCTATACACCCAAGCATTTGGTTTGCCTTAGCTGCTGCCCTCCTGCACTGCTCTGAGTGTTTCTCTTTAGCATCAATCATCACCCCCAGATACTTCTCCATCATTGCGACAGTCAGCTGTACCCCCCTCCAAGTGGTGCTTATACCCAGGGTTCCTAACCCCCAGGTACAGAACACTACATTTGTGTGCATTAAACCCCAACAGCCATGCATGGGCCCCATTTTTCAGCCTCCCCACATCATCCTGTAGTGCCATCCTACCCTCCTCGCTCTCTGCCACTGCCCCCAATTTAGTATCATCAGCGAACAAACTCATTTTACTCCAACTCCCTCCCTGATGTCTGTAATGAGCACTTTACAAAGGATAGGGACTTTTTCAATGAGTAGCAGTACTACATCATGAATGAAATGATAGAAATGATAGGAGGGACAGACTCTGGCTGTGGGAAGTTCCAATATCACTGAAGCCCAGCAAGTAATGACTAGATATGGGTTTTCTGAAACTGAGCATCGCAAACTCTGGCCAGCTAGTCTAGTCTTTTTCCAAAAGGTTTTGCTTTACTCTGGTTTGCCAAAATAAGCACATTTTTTAAACTGAACCAGAACCCAGTCAGAAACCGGTCTGTTTTGGGTCAACTGATAAGATCATGGTGGCCCTACTCTCCCATAATTTTTTTCTATCTGTCATTTAATATTTAAAATAGTGTGTTATTGTGTGTTTCAATCAGTTTTGTATTTTTACCTGGCATAAAGCTCCATAATCACTTGCATTATCTGGACAGGGTCAAAACCGGGTCACTGGTCAATGGACTGACGGAGTTAAACCAGACATGTCATAAAAGATGCTGATTTACAAAGTCAAGTTAAACAAGCCTAATTTGGGGGGGGGGGGCATTCTGACAGAGAGCTGGCCCTCACAGCCCTACTTATGACATTCTGCACTGAATCTCAAACAGTTTTCACTGGTCCGTGATATGCCAGTACAGTATTCTTCCTCTTACAACAGTCTGTGACTTGCCAATACAGTATCCCTCCTCTAACAACAGTCTGTGACATGCCAGTACAGTATCCCTCCTCTAACAACAGTCAGTGACTTGCTCTTACAGTATCCCTCCTATAACAACAGTCTGTGACATGCCAGTACAGTATCCCTCCTCTAACAACAGTCTGTGACATGCCAGTATAGTATCCCTCCTCTAACAAGTCTGTGACATGCCAGTACAGTATCCCTCTAACAACAGTCAGTGACTTGCCAATACAGTATCCCTCCTCTAACATAGAAACACAGAAACATAGATTTTGACGGCAGATAAGGACTGCTTGGCCCACCCAGTCTGCCCATTCCCTATGTATTGGATAAGCTGCAGATTCTAGTTAACCAACATACTACTTCCTCCTACCCTTCACTATAATTGCCTCTCTGTCCCATGCATTCTTAAATTCCCTCACTGTTTTTGACCCCATGACCTCCTCAGGATGGGTGTTCCATGTGTCCACCTCCGTGAAAATGTTTTCTGATGTTGCCCCTGAGCCGTCCCCCCCATCTTCAAACTGTGCCCCCTTGTTCTTGCACATCTTTCTCTCAAAGATACTACCATCTTAAACTTTGCTGATTCCCTTGAGGAACTTGAACGTTTCTATCATGACCCCCTCTCCCTCCTTTCCTCAAGGGTATACATATTAAGCTCTTTCAGCCTCTCCTCATATGGCTTCTGTTGCAGACCCTGCACCATTTTAGTTGCCCTCCTCTGGACTGTCTCCATCTTGTCTATGTCCTTACAAAGATGGGATTTCCAGAACTGCATGCAGTACTCTAAATGGGGTCTCACCAACTGTCTGTACAGAGGGATGACAACGCCCTGTTTTCTACTGGTGATGCCTCTCTCTATACATCCCAGTATCCCTCCAGCCCACCTTACTGCCTTTTCACATTGTTTGCCTACCTTAAGGTCATCTGATATGACTACCCCAACGTCCCTTTCCATTTTGTTGTTACTGCCCCCCCAATTGCGTACTCTCCCCTTGGGTTTTTGTTTCCCAGGTGCATTACTTTGCACTTTTTTGCATTGAATCTAAGCTGCCATATTTTTGACCATTCCTTCAACCTTGCCAAGTCCCTTCTCATCCATTCCAGCCCCCGCTTGTGTAGCAACCCTGTTGCAAATTTTTGTATCGTCTGCAAATAGGCATACTTTTCCTTCCAGCACCTCTGCAATGTCTCCTATAAAACATTAATGAGGACTGGTCCCAGTACTGAACCCTGCGGTACCCCACTAGTAACCACCCTTTCTTCAGAGTGTACTCCTTTTACTATTACCCTTTGTGTCCTGTTGGTCAACCAATTTGTTACCCAGGCTATCACCATAGGACCCACTCCCAGGGTGGCTAACTTGTTTATTAATCTTTTGTGTGGAATGTGTCAAATGCCTTGCTAAAGTCTAGGTAGGCCATATCTACAGACCCTCCCTGGTTTATTACTACTTTGGTCACCCAGTCAAACAAATCCATTAGATTTGTCTGACATGATCTTCTCACTGTGAATCCATGCTGCCTTGGGTCCTATGCCCCACTGGCCTCTAGGTACTCAACAATTCTCTCTTTCAGAAGTGACTACATCCTTTTTCCTACCACTGAGGTTAAATGAACAGGTCTGTAGTTCCCTGTCTCTGCCTTGCTCCCACTCTTGTGAAGAGGAATTACATCTGCCCTCCTCCAGTCCTCAGGTACCACACCATCCTCCCATGATTTGTTAACAAGGGAAGTCAGTGACGTCACTAGGTCTCTCCTTTGTTCTTTTAGAATTCTGGGGTGAAAGTCATCAGGCCCCATTGCTTTGTACACCCAGAGTTTTAAGACCCTTTCTTCTGTGAATGGACTGTTATCGACACCCCCCCCCCATCCAGAGTGCTTCTATTGCTTGGTTTAGGTACCTTCCTCTCTTCTTCTTTTATGAATACTGAGCAAAAGTACTTGTTCAGTATCACTGCTTTTCCTCTGTCATCCTCTGCCCACCTCCCCATCCCTTTATTAAGTCTCACAATCCCTTCCTTGGTGTTCCTTTGCTCCCTGATATATCTATAAAAGGTTTTATCCCCCTTCTTAAAAGAGTTGGCTATCTTTTCCTCAGTTTGGGCCTTCACTATTCTGACTGCCTTCCCTGCTTCCTTCTGCTTTAACTGATACAGTTCCCTGTCCTGCACATTCTGTGATTCCTTATACTTTCTGAATGCTATCTATTTCTCCCTAACAATTTCTGTCACATGTTTTGAGAACCATAGTGTTTTTTTACTTCGTTTTGTTTTATTTGCTTCACACAAAGACTTGTTGCCTCTGTGATGGCAGTTCTGATTTTCTCCCATTGTTGTTCTACCCCTCCTTCCTGCCCATTTGCTAGTGCATTCCTTAGGCATTCACCCACTTTGCCAAAATCAGCCCTCCTAAAGTCCAGTACTCTTGTCTTTGTATGGCTTGACTCTACAGATGTGTTTATCATGAACCACACTGTTCAGTGGTTGCTAATTCCCAGATGGCTATGCACTTCTAAATCTGTGATTCTCTCACCATCACCATCTGAGAGTACCAGGTCTAAGACTGCTCCCTCCTGAGTGGGTTCCAACACTAGCTACTCCTTCAAGCACGTAAGATGTCTTCCATGGCTAACTAATCTATAGGATCTTCTTTCTATCTGCTCCTATACCCCTTCCTTCCTTAGGCCCTCTATCTACATATTACCCTTTGCTATTCCCTTTCCTACCCTAGGCCTCCTACTTATACATTACCCTCTGATAACTTACCCCTCCCCTGACCCTGTTCACCCTAATTATCTTATCTTTCTTCTCATATGTTCACCAAATTATGCTTATCTATTGCATCATACAGTGATAAAATGTGAAATCTCTCCTTGTATTGACTGTACATTTTCTTTTTTCACAAAATGTCCCTTAACTGTACATGTATTTTCTACATTGTATCATGCTATGTAATACCTGATTTGAGCCTTGTGTGCACTTTGTATATTTGGTTACCAAGGCACTGTACTATATAATGTGTCATTGTATGTGTATAACCATCAGGACCTCCTTGTGAATGAGCTTGCTCAATGGAGTCTTCCTGCAATAAACTTGAACTTGAACTAGCTGTCTAAGGCATGCCCCCTGCAGGGCATAGAGAATGACCCTGCTTTTGGATGTGGCTGCAGCACATGTGCTCCAGTTAACATCTGGCATATTCAGGTCCCCATCAACAAACGCTCCCCTTTTTCTGCCATTCTAAGGATGCCTTCTAACATTTTTGTCCATTTCCTCCCTCTGACATGGGGGTCTGTATACAACCCCTGGGCAGATTGTGGTGCCATTACCTGTCTCCAAGGTGACCCAAAGTGCCTCCTCTCTTCCCCGTTTACCTTTTAATTCTGTTGCTTTGATTCCTTCTCTTATGTAGAGAGCTACTCCTCCACCTCTTTTACCCTCCCTGTCCCTCCTGTAGATTGCATATCCTGGTATGTTTACATTCCAGTCGTGGTTCTCTGTGTACCATGTTTCTGTGACTGCCACAATATCCAGATGTCCCTCTTCCATCAGGGCTGCTAAATCAGGAAGCGTGTTACCCAGACTATGGGAATTGATGCTCATCACCCTCAATTATTTATGATCTTGGCTCTTTTAGCTCCATACCTGCCCTTACTGTCTTTGGCATTTTCTCCATTTACCCCTTTCCTACTCCCTATTGACCTCTCTACCATCGTGTTTACCTTGCTGATGACCCCGTTCTGTGGGGGGAGACTGGGAATTCCCTGCTTCTCCCCAGTGCCTCCCCCCTTGGCTAGTTTAAAAGCTTGCCAGTGAAGCATTTAAACCTATCACCTAGGTGCCTGCTCCCCTTCCTGGACAGATGCAGACCATCTTGCCAGTATAAGTGTGCATTCATCCAGGTGGAGCCCCAGTCCCCAGTGAAGCCAAAACCCTGTGCTCCACTCCAGTTTTTCAACCATTCTTGAATCACATGGTGTGTGGTACCCTAGCCTCACCCATGCCATAGACAGGCAGCACCTCTGAGAAGGTTACCACATGTGCTACTTGGCTAAGGTCCCTCCCCAACCACAAGCTCCTCCTGCACTGCTCTGATCCCATTCCCAAACTAAGCCATTGGTCCCTAGGTGGACAATGATGTCCAGCTCATTCTCCTGTGCAGATGCTCTTGCAATCCTGAGGATTCACTTCCCATCCATTCAAGGCATGGCTCCAGGCAGGCACCTTATCTCCCTCTCCACTTTTTCCCCAGTGCTACCCTCCTAATAACTGAGTCACCCACAAGGAGCTGCTTCCTTCCCCTGTGGTGTCCCGTGCCACCCTTCTATGGGCCTTACTTGTGGCAGTTCACAGCAGCCTCCTTGTTTTTTTTGTTTTTTGTTTTTCTTTAGTTGTTTAACCAAGAGTAGCACACTAAGCTGAAAGCTTTTGCACAGGTGCGACCTGGGAGCACAGGGAAGTTAAGTGACTTGCTCAGGGTCACACAATATGCAAGTGGAAGCTGTGGGATTCAAACCCAGGTCTAGTCTGCTGGGTGTCACCAGATTTGCAGCTCAGAGCCTTAAACCACTGCGCTATACTGCCGGCGTGGGTGCCTCCATAGGAGAACTATGCTCCACCAGTACAAATAAGGATTGTGGAGAGGTGCAACTGTAGGGATGCACCTCTGTTCTACTACCCTCACCATCCCTGAGCCCACCATGGTCCAACTGCTCCTTTTTCTTGGCAACCTCTGAGGCAGCAGTGGTGACCCTGGTGTTCCCTGGGTGGGGTAGGTTTCCCTACTCCTGTCCAATTCAGCCTAAAGAGAGGCAACCTCCTCCCTCAGAGTAGAGAGTTGACAGCAAATTGGGCAACATCGCAACCTCCAGAATGTCTCCTGGAAGGCTGCTGCTCCACAGCTATTGCACTGCACCACACCCCCACATATCTGTCTTTCTAACAACAGTGTGTGACATGCCAGTACAGTATCCCTCCTCTAGCAACAGAGTGTGACATGCCAGTACAGTATCCTTCCTCTAGCAACAGTGTGTGACATGCCAGTACAGTATCCTTCCTCTAACAGAGGGAGGTGAACCTTACAATTGTCTTTGGTTTGTAGCAGATATTCTGCAGGTGGAGGCTACTTGTAACTGAAAGGTGAAATAAGGAACTTAGAATTATCAGGAAAGACAATCTTTCAAGCAACAGAGTTAGGTGGATCTTGCTTTACTTTTGTTACAACTGTTAAGATTTTCAGTGCAGGAAGAGTTTAAACCCTGGGCTAAGAATTTGTGATAAGTCCTGAAGTAAGTGCAGGTACAGGCTGTGTATTTGACCCAGACAGTGCCCCAGGGGGTGGAAACTGTTTTTTGTATTTATCTGTGTGTGCCTTAAAAGGCCAGGCCAGACTGTGTCAGGAAGTGCTTACATCATAGCTACTTATCAGCCAATAGCTTTGGAAGAGTCTTATAGACCTGAGACGGACAGTATTATAAGCAAGTGTTTTATAGCAAACTCATCAGAACAGCTAATATTCTTCAGGTGAAGCTACCTCTGGCTGGAAGCTGCAATACTGAACATAGGATTTTCAAGAAATCGAGTTGTGCTCACAACAGAGGGAGGTGAACCTTACAATTGTCTTTGGTTTGTAGCAGATATTCTGCAGGTGGAGGCTACTTCTAACTGAAAGGTGAAATAAGGAATTTAGAATTATCAGGAAAGACAGTCTTTCAAGCAACAGAGGGAGGTGGATCTTGCTTTACTTTTGTTACAGTTGTTAAGATTTTCAGTGTAGGAACAGTTTAAACCCTGAGGGATGGAATACTGTTTGCTGTGTCTGTCCTGGTGCACAGCTGACTTATTTTGGGGCTGACTGCTTTCAGATCACAAATCACTAGGCTGTTTTGGGGCTGGGAGGTTTACGTGTGTCTGACTTGGATGTCTGGATTTTTTTCTGTTTGATTAGCAGGGTATTTTCTCTGTCAAATTGTTGTGTAGGGCATCTTGCTGCCAGGAAGGCACTCATTGCAGCGGTGGGTCAGAGCTTTTACCTGATTGTTTCATGAGGGCACAGTTTAGGCCCAACCCTGCCCACCTCACCCCACCCACCCCTGGAAATAGTTCCTTTATACCTGGGGTTCTGACATAATTTCCTCAAGAGTGCACTGTCATATCCTCTCTAGCACACTGCACTGACAATATAAGCATACACATTGTATAATATATATATTTCTATATAACAAACCAATCACACACACACACACACACACACAAAAAAAAGTAGATAAACATGTGGGGAGTAGTGCAATGTAATGGCTGTGGGGCAGCAGTCTTCTGGGAGTCTTTCTGGAGGCTGAGATGCTGCCCTATTTGCAGACAAGTCTCTGCCCTGAGGGAGGAAGTTGCCCATCTTCAGGCCACACTGGACAGTAGTAAGGGAACCTTCCCCCAGGCCACACTGGACAGTAGTAAGGGAACCTCCCCCATCCAGGGAGCACCAGAGTCACCACCACTACTTCAGAGGTTGTGAAGAAAGCACAGCAGTTGGACCATAGTGGACTCAGTGAGAGTGAGGATGGTGGAACAGAGGCACACCCAGTCAGTTGTTCCACTCCACAATCCATACACCATTCTGGAGGAGCATAGTTCCCCTATGGATGCACCTGCAGAGGAGACTAAGGAGGCTGAGGACAACTGTCACAAGGGAGGCTCACAGGAAGGAGGCAGAGCACACCACAGGGAAAGGAGCAGCTCCTGGTGGGGGACTCATTTATTAGGGGGATAGAACTGGGAGGAGCATGGAAAACTGAAGTAAGGTGCTGCCTGGTGCCATGGCTTGGAGGGACAGGAAGCGCATCCTCAGGATCACGAGAACAGCTGCACGGGAGTCTGAGCTGGAAGTCATTGTCCAGCTAGGGTCAAAGTCTTAGCTCATCATGAGATTAGAGCACTGCAGGAGGACTTTGAAGAATTGGGGAGGGGCCTAAGACAAGTAACACAGACAGTATCCTTCTCAGAGGTGCTGCCTGTCAATGGCATGGGTGAGGCAAGGGTACTTTGCACCATGCAGTTTAATGAATGGTTGAAAAAATGGTGTGGAGCACAGGGGTTTGGCTTCATTGGGGACTGGGGTTCCACCTGGAGGGACACCAGCCTATACTGGCAGGATGGTCTGCATCTGTCCAGGAAGGGAACAAGTCTTTTGAGCAATCGGTTTAAATGCTTCATTGGCGAGCTTTTAAACTAGTCAAGGGGGGTGGCACTGATAAGCAGCAGGAAAATCCCAGCCTTTCCCTACGAAACAGGGTACTAAATGAGAAAAAGACCAATGTAGAAAGGTCAGCAGGGGATGCTGCAATGGAAGGTAAAGCCATCAAAAAATGGAGAGCAATGAGCACCAATGCCTGCAGTCTGGGTAACAAGCTTCCTGAATTAGTAGCCTCGATGGAGGAGGAACATCTGGATATCATGGCAGTCACAGAAATATGGTACACACAAAACCATGACTGGGATGTAAACATACCAGGATACACTATCTACAGGAGGGACAGGCAGGGTAAAAGAGGAGGAGGAGTAGCTCTTTACATAAGGGAAGGAATCAAAGCAACAGAACAAAAGGGTAAACAGGGAGGAGAAGAAGCACTGTGGGTCAATTTGGAGACAGGCAATGGCACCACAATCAGCACATGGGTTGTATACAGACCCCCCTCTCAGGGGGAGGAAATGGACAAGGAAATGATAGAAAGTATTCTTAGAATGGCAGAAAAATGGGAGATATTGCTGATGGATGATCTAAATATGCCAGATGTTAACTGGAGTACAGTTGCAGCAGCCACTTCGAAGAGTGGGGTTATTCTAGATGCCCTACAGGGGGCATGTCTTAGACAACTAGTATTGGAACCCACTCGAGAGGGAGCAATCTTAGACCTGGTTCTCTCAAATGGAGATGGTCAGAGGATCACAGATGTAGCAGTGGGTAGCCATCTGGGAACTAGTGACCATCGAATAGTATAGTTCACAATAAACACAGCAATAGAGTCAAGCCATACAAAGGCAAAAGTACTGGACTTTAGGAGGGCTGACTTTGCCAAAATGCCTAAGGAATGCACTAGCAAATGTGCAGGAAGGAGGGGCCGAAGAACAATGGGGAATAATAAAAACTACCATCACAGAGGTAACAAGCCTTTGTGTGAAGCAAATAAACAAAAACAAAATGATGTAAGAAACCACTATGGTTCTCAAAGGAAGTGGCAGTGAAGGTTCAAGAGAAAAAGAAAGCATTCAGGAAGTACAAGGAATCACAGAAGGAGCAGGACATAGAATTGTATCAGTTAAAGCAAAAGGAAACTGGGAAGGCAGTCAGAACAGCAAAGGCCCAAACCGAGGAAAAGACAGTCAACTCAGTTAAGAACGGGGATAAAACCTTTTATAGGTACATCAGCAAGCGAAGGAAGACTAAGGGAGGGATAGTGAGACTTAACAAAGGGGAGGGGGTGGGCAGAGGGTGACTCTGAAAAGGCAAGGATACTAAACAAATATTTTTGCTCAGTATTTACAAATGAAGAGGGGAAGGTACCTAAAACAAACAATAGAAACACTCTGGATATAGAAGTTGATACCAGCCCATTTACAGAAGGAAGGGTTCTGAAAGAACTCTTAAAACTGAAGTTGGACAAAGCAATGGGGCCTGATGGGATTCATCCCAGATTTCTAAAAGAACTAAGGGTAGAACTAGTGACACCACTGACTACCCTTTTTAACAAATCATGAGAGGATGGGGTGGTACCCGAGGACTGGAGGAGGGCAGATGTGATTCCCCTTCACAAAAGTAGGAGCAGGGCAGAAGCAGGAAACTACAGACCTGTTAGTTTAACCTCAGTGATAGGGAAAATGATGGAATCACTTCTGAAAGAAAGAACTGTCGAGTATCTAGAGGCCAGAGGGGCACAGGACCCAAGGCAGCATGGAATCACAGTGGGAAGGTCATGCCAGATGAATCTGATAGATTTCTTTGACTGGGTGACCAAAGTAGTAGATCAGAGAGGGGCTGTGGACATGGCCTAACTAAACTTTAGCAAGACATTTGACACAGTCCCATACAAAAGATTAATATACAAGTTAGCCAGCCAGGGAGTGGGTCCCAAGATGACAGCCTGGGTAAAGAATTGGCTGGAGAATAGGACACAGAAAGTAATAGTAAATGGAGTCCACTCTGAAGAAAGGGAGGTTACTAGTGGGGTACCGGAGGGTTCAGGATTAGGACCGGTCCTCTTCAATGTCTTTATAAGTGACATTGCAGAGGGACTGGAAGGAAAAGTATGTCTCTTTGCAGATGACACAAAGATCTGCAACAGAGCTGATGCACAAGCTGGGGTGGAAAGGATGAGAAGGGACTTGGCAAGGTTAGAGGAATGGTCAAATATATGGCAGCTTAGATTCAATGCTAAGAAGTGCAAGGTAATGCAGCTGGGAAACAAAAACCCAGGGGAAGAGTACACAGTGGGGGTGAGATACTAACAACAACAAAAATGGAAAGGGACCTGAGGGTAGTCATATCAGATGACCTAAAGGTGGGCAAGCAACGTGAGAGGGCAGCAAGGAGGGCTGGGGGGATACTGGGATGCATAGGGAGAGGCATCACCAGTACAGACAGCTGGTGTGACCCCATCTGGAGTACTGCGTGCAGTTCTGGAGACCCAGTCTCCACAAAGACATAGACAGGATGGAAGCTGTCCCGAGGAGGGCAACTAAAATGGTGCAGGGTCTGCACCGGAAGACATATGAAGAGGGACTTAAGGAGCTTAATATGTATAGTCTCGAGGAAAGGAGGGAGAGGGGGGACATGATAGAAACTTTCAAGTACCTCAAGGGAATCAACAAAGTCCAAGAGGGTAGCATTTTTCAAAAAAAGAGGTGTGCAAGAACAAGGGGGCACAATTTGAAGATAGAGGGGGTGTGGCTCAGAGGTAATTTAAGGAAGTATTTTTTCACAGAGAGGGTTGTGGACGCATGGAACAGCCTTCCGGAGGAGGTTGTGGAGTCAAAAACAGGGTGGAATTCAAGCATGCATGGGACAGTCATCAGGCAATTCTAGGAGGTGGGGGTAGGAAGAAGTAGGCTGCTGGTTAACTAGGATCTGCAGCTTATCCATTAGGTAAGGAAATGGGCAGACTGGGTGGGCCAAGCAGTCCTTATCTGCCATCAAATTCTATGTTTCTATGTTTTATGTAACAGCAGTCTGTGACATGCCAGTACAGTATCCCTCTTCTAACAAAAGTATGTGACATGCCACTACAGTATCCCTCCTCTAACAATAGTGTGTGACAACTCACTGCTATCATCTATCTGTATCATGCTAGCACTACAGTCCACTGCTGCTGCAGGTCTATTACCTAAGTAACTACTGCCACCAATCTATATAACATAACTTGTTGTTGCCATCTATCTAAAACATGCTAGCACTACATTGCACTGCTGCTACAGGCCTGTATCATAAGTAACTGCTACTGGCAATGTCTAACATGCTAGCACAGACAGTCTTATAATGGTTTGGGAGCATTAGCTGGTGATGAAGTAGAAGACTGGACATGAAGGATTGTTGCCAGAAAAGTTCATCAGATGGAGACAATGTAAATAAAAACAGAAGTATTTCATTTATGGACATACAAATCTGCCAGCAGAAACAGGTCAAGTGGTCTATCAAGTATGCTTGAATGTACAGCTAGCACCCCTAAACTGCAGCTGCCCCACTCCCCCAACACCCACTCCCTTTGACCCCCCCCGGCACCCTGTCCCATGCCCTTTTAAAGCTATCCACTGTCGTGCAAGAAACCACCTCCTCTGGCAGTGTGTTACATTCCCACCTCTCTCTCTGTGAAATAATGCCTCTGCGTCTCTCTCCTAAACCTACAACCCTCCAACCTTAGCCCAAGCCCTCTTGTCTCCCTTCCCCTCCTCAGCCTAAACAACCCTTCGGTGCCCGTCTTGTTGATCCCTTTCAAGTACTTGAAGGTTTCAATCATATCCCCCCATTTCTCCTCTCCTCCATGGTGTAGAAGCCTAACTCATTCAGTCTGTCTTCATAGGTCCTGCCCTCCAGCCCTTGGATCATTTTCTTGTCCTGCACTGCTCCCCTCCAGCAGCCTGATATCCTTTCTAAGATAAGGGCACCAGTACTGTATGCAATACTCCCAAGTGTGGGCCAAATAGTGACCTCTACAGTGGCATGAGCACATCCCTATGCCTAGATGAAATACCCCATGTTATGCACCCCAGCATATTGTTAGTCTTGGCTGCTGACTTCTTGCTCTGAGTTGAGTTTCTCATGTTCCCCATTATGAGCACCCCTAGGTCCTTCTCTTCATCAGTGACCCCTAACCAAACTCCTCTGAACCAATAGTCCCCTCCCCCGGGTTCTTCCCTCTGAAATTCATAACCTTTTTTCTTTGCATTGAATCTCAACTGCCACTTCACCGACCACTCCTCCAGTTTGTTCAGATCTTCCTGTAGCTCCTACCACCATTCTCTGTCATCCACTACTGCTCTCATCTTAGTATTATCTGTGAAAAGACTGATCCTGCTCTTAACTCCGTGTGAGATATCAGATATGAACAACCTGAACACCATGTCCAGCACAAAGCCCTGCAGCACCTCGCTCATCACTTCCCTAGGGGACGAGAGCCCCCCCCAATATTACCCACTGCTGCCTCCCCTTCAGCCAGTTCCCAATCTATTTTGCCATCTTTGGCACTACCCCCACATATTCCAATTTCCCCCCCAGCCTCCAGTGAGGCATGGAATCAAAGGCCTTGCTGAAGTCCAAATTCCTGGACATCCACTGCATGGCCCTGATCCAGCTCCCTCATTACCCAGCCATAATACTGAATTAGATTGGTCTAGCATGATCTTCCTGAGAAGAACCCATGCTGCTGATTATCCTGGAGTCCATTTTTCTTCCAAAAAGGTCACCAGTCGCTCCTTCAGGATCGCTTCCATAAGTTTAACAACAATGGAAGTGAGGCTTGCAGGTCTGTAATTGCTGGGTTCATCATTTGGGCCACTCTTGTGGATGGGCACCACATCATCCTCCCCTCAAATCTTGTGGGATGCATCCTGTACCCAGGGAGGTATTGAAGAAGTCCACGAGTTGCCCAGCAAATTCATCTGCCATCTCCCTCAACACCCTGGGGTGAATACCATCAGGACATGGTGCCTTTTCCACCGTTAGTGCCTTCAGCCCCTCCGGTACCTCACTCACTGTAATTGTCCCACTTGTCACTCCTCCCACCCCTTTGCCCACCTTCCCCACCACAGAGGTAGTAGTCCATCCTTCTCCTTTGTAAACACAGAGCAGAAGTACTCATTTAGAGTTTCTGCCTGTTCTGTCATCCTCTTCTCCACCCACCTCCCGCCCATCTTAATCCTCACTACCTGATCCCTACAGTTCCTTTTCTCCCTTATTTATCTGAAGAAGTCCTTCTCCCCTTCTCTGATGCCCTGAGCCAGCCTCAGTTCCCTAGAGGCCTTGGCCTCCCTGACAAGCCTGGTTACCTCCTTGGACTTCCTCACATACAGCTCTCTATCCTCCTCCCTGCCACACTTCTTGAATCTCCTAAAATCAGCCTTCTTTGCCCTTACCCCCTCCATCACCTCCTTGTTTAGCCCGCATGGCTTCCTAGCCCATATCTTTTTGCACAGAGTCCTGATGCATGATTACATAGAAACATAGAAACATAGAATTTGATGTCAGATAAGGACCGCTTGGCACACCTAGTCTGCCCATTTTCCTACCTAATGGATAAGCTGCAGATCCTAGTTAACCAACAGTCTACTTCCTCCTACCCCCACTAGAATTGCCTTATGTCTGTCCCATGCATTCTTGAATTCCCCACACTGTTTTTGACTCCACTACCTCCTCAGGAAGGCTGTTGCATGTTTTCACAACCATGTCGATGAAAAAATACTTCTTCACATTACCTCTGAACCATTTCCCCTCTATCTTCAAATTGTGCCCCCTTGTTCTTGCACATCTTTTTCTGAAAGATGCTACCCTCTTGGACTGTTGATTTCCTTGATGTACTTGAAAGTTTCTGTCATGTCCCCCCTCTCCCTCCTCTCCACAAGGGTATACTGTACATATTAAGCTCCTTTAATCTCTCTTCATATGTCTTTTGGTGCAGACACTGCACCATTTTACTTGCATTCCTCTGGACAGCCTCCATTCTGTCTATGTACTTGCAGAGATGGGGTCTCCAGAACTGGATACAGTACTCCAGATGGGGTCTCACCAACTGTCTGTACAGAGGGATAAAAACTTCTTGTTTTCTACTGGTGATGTCTCTCTCTATGCATCCCAGTATCCCACCAGCCCTCCTTACTGCCTTCTCATATTGCTTGCCCACCTTAAGGTCATCTGATATGACTACCCCCAGGTCCCTTTTCATTTTTGTTGTTGTTAGTAACTCACCCCCCATTGTGTACTCTTCCTGTGGGTTTTTGTTTCCCAGATGCATTACTTTGCACTTCTTTGCATTGAATCTAAGCTGCCATACATTTGACCATTCCTCCAACTTTGCCAAGTCACTTTGCATCCATTCCACCCCACCTTCTGTATCAACCCTGTTGCAGATCTTTGTGTCACCTGCAGGGAGACATACTTTTCCTTCTAGTCCCTCTGCAATGTCACTTATAAAGACATTAAAGAGGATTGGTTCCAGTACTGAACCCTGTGGTACACCACTAGTAACCCCCCATTCATCAGAGTGAACTCCGTTTACTATTACCCTCTGTATCCTGTTGTCCAGCCAGTTTTTTACCCAGGCTACCACTTTGGGACCCACTCCAAGGCTGGCTAACTTGTATATTAATCTTTCGTGTGGGACTGCATCAAATGCCTTGCTAACGTCTAGGTAGGCCATGTCCACGGTACCTGCCTAGTCTGCTACATTGGTTCAGTAGATTCAGTAGCTTCCCTCTGCCCAGGCTTGATGCATCTGATTTCTGTTGCACATCCATTTCTGGCCTAATCTTCCCCAGGTGCCCTTTTAGAATTTCCCACATCTTCCCAAAGTCTGCCTGCTTCAAGTCAGCCACCCCCTTCCTTGTACTTACGGCCTCTCTACTTAAGCTGAGTGTGAACTTTCGGTGTTTTCCAATCCTCCTTTGTGGAAGTTGGAGCTTCCCTTAAAGAGCTGCTGATGCCTCAAAGAAAACTCTGAAAAACATAATATTTAGGTACAATTCAGCTTGCATTCCATGTGTATTTAATAGTCTCCTCCCTATCACTAATTAGTGAGAAATTTGAATGGAAACATGCTCTATTTCCTTTTGAGATCATCTGCCTCCTTTGCTTACTCCCTACTTCTTGTCATAGTCCTCTGTCGTGACATCACAATCTGTCGCCATGGGAATAATTGTGATGTCACAAGTAGAGCATTATGACCTTAGGTAGGGAGAAAGCAATAAGAATAGATGAATTCTTCAGGTGCAAAGATCTCATTTTCATTCAAATGGCCTCAGTATTAAATAATGGAGATGAGAAATACAGAACTAATGTAACATGCAAGCTGAACTGTGACTAATATGTTTTGTTAAAGTTGTCCTAATGATTTCAGCTTCTCTTCAAGGGACATAAATCTGGTATTGAGGGCTTGGATAACTAATTTCAGTGGGGGGGGTGCAGTGCTAGTCTTTCCAATTTCAGTGGAGAGGTATGGAGGAAAATTAATTTTAGTGGGTGGTTCGGGAGGACTAAACTATTTAATTTCAGTTGGGGCTTAGGGAAGGCTAGATATCTAAGTTCATTGGGGAGAGGGATATAGAGCTAAACTATCTTATTTCAGCTGGGGGAATATGAAGAGGTAAACTAGCTAATTTCAGTGGAAGACTGTGGAAAGCTAAACTATCTAATGTCAGATATTTATTTATTTATTTAGTTAGTTTTTGTTGACTGGGTAAGTGCACTAGACAAATCCTGCCTATTTTCAGGCACGACCCAGGGGAAGGGGATACAGATGAATGCCAACTGACCTTAATCCAGATTAAACTGTTGGTGGTATTTTTAGTGAATGAGGGAAATTTGGCCAGGACACCGGGGAAATTCCCCTACTCTGTGGAGGCAGAGGGCGCTGTGCGGCTAAGCAGTGTTACTACTCAGTGGCGACTGAGTCTTTGGCTGAGGAAGATGTGCGGGAGGCTAAGGAGTGGGTCTCCTCCTTAGCTCCCTTGACAAATTTGCTATGGAGACTGGAGCTGACATCTTACAGAATACAGAAGGAATCTTACCAGTAGAAGTGCCAAATGATGTGGTGGATATATCGGGGGACGTGGTTCCTCATGGCCAGACAACACAGCAGGAAACCGATTTTAAAACTCCAAGTATGGAACATGCCTTAAGGTTACAACTTGCAGAAGTGGAACAGTGCTGTACAGCTGCAAAATAAAAGACTGCAGGATGCACTGGAGCATTGGAGCACGTTAGCGAAAGCACAGGAAGCTGAACTACAAGACGAAAAAATGGCCTTGGAAAATGGAGAGGAGGTGAACGAGGAGAGGGTGAGTAGGGATGGAGAGGGATTACGAGAGGTCTTGACAAATGAATCAGGGGTGAAGCAAATTACAGGGGGACTAATGACATTGGAGCAGCAAGCGGGAGTTTCGGGGGAAGAAAACTGTGAACTGAAACCGATTACTGAAGACAAAACAGAGACAGGTAGTGTGGATTCTACCAAACTTGTGTTGCCTGTGGTTAACTTTTCAATTGGAACCTCTGTAGGAGGCTCAAAACGACTTCTAAAAGAAGGGGGGAAAAGCAGGAAATTGCTGAATATAGCTGTGGAGGGGCCCAGGCAAGGGCAAGATCATTTGCTGGGTGGAAAACAAGACTCAGGAAACTGGATGGACACAGCTTTGCAAGCTGCAGGATGGGTGAAAAGTCCGACAGGCAAGGATGGGATGCAAATCTCAATAATGATTCTTTTTTTGCAATTTCTGAACCTTTAAGACCCCCTCCCTTACCCGGGATGGTGTTATCTTCTTCTTTGCCGCCGGGACAAGCCTCCCCTGTAGAAGAAGAAATGATTCAGCAGCAAGATGACCCTCATCCTTTACTGCAGGTTATTAGAGACCAAGAAGTGGATGATTTAATGGACTCAGTAGAGAGGGTTAGCATAGAACAATAGGTGGTGCATCAGGGAGCCACTTCTGTAAATATGTCTGAAAATGTTACTTTGGGGGCAAGTCCTGAAAAAGCATGGCATGGGAAAGTAGCGGAGCACTTATTTCCGGCCTATAAAAGCCCTTTGTTAGAACCTGCAGAAAGACGTAATGCTGTACGCTTAAAATTTAGGGGTGATGTAGATGCAATTCCAGATAGGAAATTTGTGGGCAGAGTCTTGTTGAAAGATAGTATAACATTTTATGCCTATGAGGTTTACACCTTAATACATGTGCCAGGAGATGTTTTATTTGATGTAAGCTTTAAACATCCAGCTGGGTTGGAAAGACTCTGGAAGTAATATCGGTTAATGAAACTTTCACCTTTATGGAACCCTTTTTTGGCAATACCATTGACAAAACCCTTAACAAAGAAAATCACGGTTCTTTTTCGCAATGAGGGAGTAAACATGGCAGATATCACTTATTGGTTGCAACAGCACTGTACAGTTCAAGGGGTTCCAGAACCGATTTTGGATGAAGAACAGTTATGGACCGGGGGGTGGAAGTATCAAATAATATTGAGATTAGTGAATGGACTAACACAGCATCTACCTAATTGTTTTTTTTTTAGGCAGGGACAGGGGAGTGATCTTCTATCTAGGGCAGCCAAGGGCTTGTTTTAAATGTGGAGATGTGGATCACCTGAGCAATGTTTGTGACAAACAAAAATGTGGATTATGTGGGGATTTGGGACATGTTGGGGCTTATTGAAGGCAACCTTTAAAGTGTAACCTCTGTGAAGAAAAGGGTCAGTCGTTCCGTACCTGCTCCTGGGCTTCACACAATAATGTAGATACTTCAGTTCGGGCTGAGCAAGACGTATACGTGGCTACAGCTCAGAAGGAGAAACTGAGAATGATTGAGTTAGTAACAAAAGGTCCCATTGGTGTTCCACTGCCACAGAGGGTTTTCAGAAGGGTAGAGGAGGTAGTGGTGAAAAAGAACGCAGGGGCACAAATTCTGGAAGGTATGCCTCTCAATAGTAAGCCAGATGGGGGGATGTGGTGGTAGAGGAGATTGCAGAAGTTGAAGTAGTGCAGGAGGTGGACCAAGTGAAGACCATGGGGAATGAGAACATTTCTATGCCCCCTTCCTCAGTGCAATCAGATGCAGATTTTCAAAGGGTCACTAGGTCCAAGGCAGGAAAGTTAGTAACTGCTGCCTCAAAACAAACAAAAGAGATAGAGGAAGCGGTGGTAAAAAATTTGTAAGCTTTATTGTTTGAGGATGGGATGGACGAGGACAGCTGCAAGTTGGATCTTTCCTCAGTGGCCTCCTCCCAAGCAGATGGGATTTCAGAGTCAGGCCTTCCAGAAAAACTAAAAACTAGAAAGAGGAAAAAGAAAAGATGAATGATGTTGGATACTTTTCCCTTTATGTTTTTGGGTATTGATGGCTGTAACTTTTTGTACAATCAATGTTAACAGCATCAAGGCCTATGAGAGAAGGCAGAGCACTTTTTTGAGCCTCAGTATTGGGGATGGGCACATTATCTTGTTACAAGATACTAGACTACACTCTTTAGCTGAGGTACAAAGTGCACAAAAAGATTGGAGATGGGGAGTTTCATTTTGGTCAGTAGGTGAGGATACATGCTCTGGGATAGGGGTGCTTTTTAAAAGTAATGTTCAGGTGTTACATGTGTATGATTTAATACCAGGGAGGGTCATGATTATGGATGTGGTCTTGCAAAAAGAAGTGTTCCAGGTGATAAATATATATGCGCCACAAAGTAAAGCAGAGAGGTCTGGAATGTTTAGATGCATAGAGCCTTACTTACACACTTTGAAGCTGGTGTTATGGGGAGGAGATTTCAATTGTGGACTTACACATAGAGATTGGGGAAGAAGCATGCAGAAAGTATTTTGTGATACGAACTCTTTATTAACAATCATGCATCGCAATAATGTAAAAGATGTACATGATATCCTGCACTCAGAACTGAGTCATACTTTTTTTAAAGGTAAATTGTCAACCAGGATTGATTTCTGGTTCGTATCAGCATGACTAACTTGTCAAACAGTGAACGTACGACCATTGGAAACCTCTGGTCATTTAGTAGTAGTTTTGAGGTTGGGTGGAAAACAGAAATTAATGGTTGGGAGAGGGTATTGGAAAATGAATGTTTCTAAATTGCAGGATGCAATGGTAGAAAAAGGTGTAAAAGCCTTGCTACAGGCAAGAAAAGATTTATGTTTTATGTATGACAGCCCAATAGAATGGTGGGAAGATTTTAAAAGAGATTTGCAGGATTGGTATGGTACCTTTATGAAGCAGCAAGCAAAAGACAAATATATTGTCTATTTAGGATTATGGGCACAGTATCTACAAGTTTTAGCACAGGTAGGGGATAGTGAGGGTAAACGGGCATGGATTCAAACTATAAAAAGTCAGATGACGCAGTACTTGGAAGGAGTGGTTCACAAAATGGCAGTACAGCAGAAATATAGAACGCAAGGTATGAAGGAAGATGTTAACTCCTATGAGATTACAACAAACGGGGTGGATAAAAAGACTTTGACTGGTCTTAGAGACAAACAGTGAACTCTAAAAGACCATAATCAAGATATTATGCTTATTGTACAGCAGAATATGGTGACTACTTTTCAGAAAGACAGGAAGGAAACTTCTGATTTTCTTAAGGGAATAGAGATACTGGCTTTAAGTAGAGAGGAGGAGGATGGTTTAGTTGCTCCTATTTCCCAGTTAGAAATTTTGGAGGCTTTTTCACAGTTATCTACTAGGACGGTTCCAGGTTGAGATGGGATACCAAATAACTTTTATAAACATTATAGTGACATTTTAGACCCCTGCCTTGAAGTACTTTTTAATGCCATTTGCGAAGAGGGACGACTTGCCCCCTCGATGCAGATAGGAATTATGTTTTTCCTATTCAGGAAAGGGGATCCAAATGAATTACAGAATTGAAGGCCGTTAACATTATTAAATATCAACTATAAAATACTTGCAAAGATACTTACCAAAAGATTAGCGCAAGTAGCACAAAAAGTGATTATTCAAGAGCAGATGTGTGCGATCCCATGTAGAAATATTGTACAAAACCTGGCAATCATTAGGGAGATCGTAGAGCAAGGCTTAAGGAAGAATTTAAATGGATATTTAATGACAGTAGACCAGGAAACTGCTTTTGATGCAGTTAGTCAAGAACACCTTTGGCAGGTTTTAAGTTATTATGGAATCCCGTCAGGGTTTATAGACATAGTAAAGGTTTTGTATAAGGAGGCTCAAGCTGTACCGCTGGTGAATGGTTTTTTAGGGGTCCCGATTTTTTTGAAGAATGCGGTAAAACAAGGTTGCCCAATGAGCCCCTTATTGTATGTCTTTGGTTTGGACCCTTTATTGAGGAAAATTGGGCAAAACAAGGATATTGTGGCTATAAGAAATAAGGATGGGTATGAATTCTCAAAAGTCACAGCATATGCAGATGATTGCGTTTTTACTGTAGCTGATGGGAAATCTGGAATGGCAGTTTTACCAATGATACACGCACTTTACAATACAAAAGGTATCAAAGTTAATATGAATAAAAGTACTGTTCTGATTTTAGGGGATAATAATACCATAAGAGATTTTCCAATTCTGATGACAAGGGACCAAGTGAAAATTGTGGGTATCTATTTTGGCACCAAGGAGTCTGAATCCCATAATTGGAACGCGGTCTATGATAAAGCACATCTTAAAGTGCAAGAATGGCTGACCTGGAAAATGTCAAAGAAAAAGAAGGTGCATCTTTTAAGGGCCTATATAGCGCCTATTTTTTTGTACTTATCTCACGTACTTCCCTTGCCATATAATATGCATACTAAAGTTTTGGGTCTATTCTTTCAGTTTTTATGGGGTAGTAGGTTAAATCTGGTTAAAAGGAATCATACATATAGGGCACGAAAGGAAGGGGGGTTAAATATGATACAGCCCATAATAAACCTATTTGGGAATTTTTTTCTTTAGTTCTATTTTTGCTTTATTAACACAGACAAGTTTAGGGCAAGTTTGTATTCAGCTTTGGGGCAAGCCATTTTTTGCAGCATGGGGTAAAGGGAAATGGCACCCCACAGAGAGTTTGCTTCCTAGTTATGTGCAAACAACAATTTGATATATTTGAATTTGGAAGATAGAATTAGTTTGGTGTATGGGGAAAAGGAAAAAAGGGTTTTATCAGGCAGTTTTAAACTCTTGGTATCGGGAAGACCCAGTTTTTCAGGTATCCTCTCATATTAATACTGCTTTGTTATTGGAAGGTATGATAGAGGCAAGAATTCCTTGGAAAATGCAAGATTTTGCCTGGCTCTGTGGTCATCAGAAGCTGCAAGTCAAAAGCAATCAGAAGCATAAGCAAATGAATGAGAGAGATTGTGGAGTGCAAGCGTGTGCTGGGATTGTGGAGACAATGCAACATCTTTTTTTTGAATGTATTCATGTGCAGGGTTTTTGGCAATTATTGTCAAATTTCTGGGGAGAAAAGTTAATCTTATTAATAAATTATAATGTTTTGGTTCTAGGACAAATCCCAGCTACGTGGGCAAAATGGGCAAACAGTACAGTTCATGTTATTTTGGTATGTATCAAATGGTCTACATGGCAAGCAAGATGTCTACGGTCATTACAAGGTAAAATAGTACAACAACAAGATGTTTTTTTCAAATACAGCAAGAACTGGACAGTATTTATGAGTATGAAAAACGTACTCTTGGCAAAGATGTACTTGCAAAATTGTGGAGAAATGTTGACTGGGTTGGGTAGGTTTTTTTTAATTAGGTAGAAGGGTGTTTGGAGGTATAAAAGTGGCTTCTAAGGTTATAATTTAGTATTTTTTTGGGGGGGATATGACCGAGAAAGGAGAGGTTGTTATATGATTTTGGATAAAAAATGTTCCTTTTATTATTTTTTTGGTCTTTATGGCATGTGATGTTGTGTTCATTTGGATATTGTTTTTGAATTTTTGAATAAAAATTTCCCCTACTCTTCGATAAGTGCCATGGGATCTTTAACATCCACCTGAACTACCACCAATCCAGGCAGATGGGACCTCAGTTTAATGTCTCATCCGAAAGACAGTGCCTCAGAAGTACAGCACCCCTCTCATGCTGCACTAAAGTGTCAGTACTGAGATATTAACCCAAGTGACAGATGTGGGAACTGAACCCACAGCCCTCTGATCTCCCGACCTCAGAGGCAAATGTGCTACCTACTGAGCCACTGACACAGCTGCAGGTGGGCAGATGGGGGGCATGATGGGCTAAATGATCTAATTTCAGTGGGAGGAATGGATGGAAAGCTAAATTTCACAAGACCAACACAAAGGATCCACTCTCACAGTATGTGAGAGCAGTGCTGGGGGAGGGGGAGGTCTCACTCCCAAAGTGCTGAACCAAACACACTTGGAGTGCAGAATACAGAAATATCCAATTCCAGATGCAGGTTTATTAGTGAAGCAGTCACTACTGTGGTCCACTCATCTAAATTAACCACAAAGCTTTGATAGTGCTTGGTAGGTGCATTCAAAGTGCACGCACAGTACAAATGACAGTTTTAAAACTTTAGCAGCATAAGAAATTAAGGCAAATATTGCATGCTGAATTGCCACAAACAGGTTTCCCTGCCAGCAACCTCTCTCCAGCTGACCAAGGTTTTCGACTCCACCAAGTCTATGTCACAAGGCAGGCTCACTGAGGATTAGCTGGCCATATGTAGTGTTTTTTTTGTAATGGCACATTGTGTCTGAATTCCTGTTTAAAAAAGGCTAGCTTAGCTATCAGTCTAGATATCGTATACATTACCAAAATATATTTGTGCATAAACAAATGCAATGTGATTTAAAACTATATACTGTACTAATCAACTTTATACAATTAACATTACCCAGATAACTAAATCTACTGAATACATTGTGGGACCAAAATAAGTGCAGAACAGATAGAGTGGGGAGATGACGGAATAGGATTAGGGAAATATATTGCCTCCTGGTGGCACAAACTGCGATCACACGTTGGGTACACATTTTCTTCTGTCCTTATTTCTAGGTGATAAGGTATCGATTAGCTAGTGATGAGAAACCACTATACCAAACAAGGATTCATCAATGCCAAATGTCTTGCTGGCATTGGCATTGGTACTGCAGGAATTGGAGGGATGCATAATAGGAATGGCTGTGAAGTATGGACCCAACGTCAACCCCACCACACCCTGCAGAGATGGACAGGCATTGGGGTGTGTCTTTGGGTCATCGGCCATAACAGTTATGATATTTCACCTCACCCTACCCTGCAGACACTGACAAGTGTTGAGGTGTGCTTTGGGGTATTCGGAGTTTACACTCACCCCCATTCCATAAGGAAAAATGCTGAAATGGGTGCAGTATAAGAGAATGGGGTGAACTTTGGAGTCGAAGAGCCCAAGGCACACCTCGATGCCTGTCACTGGATGCAGGGTTGGGGTGGAATGGCATGAGCATTTCTGTCTACAATCCCAAGTCACACCCGTGACACCTATCAGTCCCTACAGGGTAGGGAGTTATAGTCAGAAACCCTAAAGCCCTGGGTGTTTCTTGGTATTTTCTCTCTAAGTTTTCAGCAGGGGATTTTTGTGACCCCACTGCGTGAACAGTGACAGCATCTGTTCGTTAGCTGAAAGGTGATTTGCACAGCGACTGTGCCATTTAGTACCACAGGTGTGAAAACACTTTTCAAACAGGATGTGAAAAATTGCAGCTGTACTGTTCACGAGGTGGTGTAAAAAAAATGGTAATGTTGAAAATCTGGAATGAAAATATAACAGTATTGGTGAAGACACAAGCGTGCATAGAAACTGCGCAATGCACACCTGTAATGCAATTATTTTGGGGATATTTTACACCAGATTTTCAACATAGGCATTTTGGGACCACCACTCATGAACAGTGACACTATGATTTTCTTAATCTGTCCCAAACATTGATTTCACACAGTGAACATGCCCATTGTGTGCCACAGGTGTAAAAACATGTTTCGGGCAGGATGTGAAAAATGACAGCTGTACTGTTCATAAGGTGGTGTGCAAAAATTACTATTGAAAATCTGGAGTAAAAATACAAAAAATTGCCAAAGTTACGAGTGTGCATAGAAACTGCACAACACACGCTGGTAACTCAGTCATTTTGGGGAATTTTTTCACTAAATTTGAAACATGGGCTTTTTGGGACCTCTCCTTATGAACACTGTCACTGTAATTTTCTTACTCTGTCCTGAACGTTGATTTCGCACAGCAACCACATCATTGTGTGCCAGATGTGCGAAAACACATTTCGGGACAGCTGTGAAAAATGACAGTTGTACTGATCATAAGGAGGTGTGGAAAAATAGCAATGTTGAAAATCTGGAGTGAAAATAATAAAAATTTTCGAAGTTACAAGCATGCATGGGAACTGAAAAACACACGCTTGTAACACAGTCATTCTTTGGAATTTTTTCAACAAATTTGCAACATAGGCTTTTTGGGTGCCCTCTTCATGAACTGTGACACTGTCATTTCATTAATCAGTCCCAAAAGGTGATTCAGTACAGTGACCGCAAAATCACATTTCGGGACTGAATAACAAAATGACAGTGACTGAATTCCTGAGGTGGGATTGCAAGAAAACCATGTTGAAAATCTGGGACTAAAACTCCCATAAATGGCCAAGATATCACCGTAAATTGAACCCCCTCCCCATTTATGCCATTATACAGCTTACCGACATTTCTTCTGTTCGCGGTCAGCTTTGAAGAGTGCAGACATGTTCCCACTCCACTGAAGATCATCCTGCTGGACTCCAAAGGTAAGTATGTGGTGTGGGAAGGTGGGGTGTGCAGAGTGTGGGTGTGGTTTGTAGCAGGGACTCGATGGTGAGGGACTGTTTTTCTTTGTTTCAGGTAAAAAAATAAAGTAATTGCAGGAAGGTTTCTTTTCTTGCAAGTTTACTTTGCGCACACTGGGGTTGGTTCCCAGTGTGCCACCTGTGTTTTTGGGGAAGGGGCTGAAGCTGATGGGGACTGGGCCCCCCGTCAGCAAAGAAAGCGTGTTTCTGGGGCATGATGCTGAGAGGGACTGGGCACCCCCCTCAGCAGATACATTCAAGCAAAGGGGATATTATGCCGATGGGGATTGGGCTCCTTCATTGGCAAATGAACTAGGGAGGGGGCATGCTGACAGGGGGATTGGGAACCCCCAACATCAACTTTTATGGAGACTGTTGGAGGCAGATGGCGACAGCCACCACCATGTTTACTGAAATGTTACACCAGGCAAGGCATGCCCGGCAATGACTGGTCACTACCTCACTGCAGTGGCGAATTCATTTCAAGTTGGTGGCACAGTTTTCAACTGCTGTCATAGACAGCATGCTGTTTAATTCATGCCACAAAGTCCAGCCCAGAAAAGCACTGGCCACAACATGACCAAACCTCTAAAACCTGCTATTTCAAGCTACCATAATATGTTGCTTGTGCGTGTGCAAGACAACATAAAAAGTGTAGCGTCTCTTTGTCCTAATTGGGGCGTAGGTGAAGAACATAGAACTACGCAACTAGTGTAGCATAAAGCAATACTGAATACAGTGTGGTGTGCTTGCTGCATTGTAGTGTAACTGCACTAGGCTACCTTTGTCATGTGTTTGGTGTTGAGTTAGGTTTTGTCAGTTTGTTTGGTTATGGGGGGGTCTGCCCTCCACACTCTCCTTGTCTTTTTAACATAGGGGTGTGTGGGGTAAAACCCCCAGCTCAAATGAATTAGCCACATGTTTGCTACTGATTTAGGTTTTGTCTAAGTTGGGTGGCTCCAACCCCACACCCCCCTTTGTTTTCTTTAACAATCGGGTATAGGGGGCGACGCCCAACTCAAATAAACTAATAAAAAAAAGAAACATGTAACATAGAAACATAGACTTTGATGGCAGATAAGGACCTCTTGGCCCACCTAGTCTGCCCATTTCCCTACCTACTGGATAAGCTGCAGATCCAAATTCACCAACAGCCTATTTCTTCCTACCCCCACAAGAATTGCCTTATGTCTGTCCCATGTATTCTTGAATTCTCTCATAGTTTTAGACCCCACAACCTCCTTAGGAAGGTGGCCCCATGCATCCACCACCCTCTCTGTGAAAAAATACTTCCTTGCATTGCCTCTGAGCCATCTTCCCTATATCTTCAAATTGTATCCCCTTATTCTTGCATAACTCTTTTTCTGAAAGATGCTACCCTCTTGGACTTTGTTGATTCCACTGAGGTACTTAAACGTTTCTGTCATGTCCCCCCTCTCCCTCCTCTCCTCAAGGGTATACATATTAAGCTCCTTTGTCTCTCCTCGGATGGCTTCTCTTGCAGACCATGCAGCATTTTAGTTGCCCTCCTCTAGACTGCCTCCATCCTGTCTATGTCCTTGCAGAGATGGGGTCTCCAGAATTTGACGCAGTACTCCAGATGGGATCTCACCAACTGTCTGTACAGAGGGATAACAATTTCCTGTTTTCTGCTGATGATGCCTCTCCCTATACATCTCAGTATCCCCCCAGCCCTCCCTACTGCCTTCTCACATTGCTTGCTAACCTTAAGGTCATCTTGATATGATTACCCCCTGGTCACTTTCCATTTTTGTTGATACTACCTCATCCCCCAATTGTATACTGTTCCCGTGGGTTTTTGTTTGCCAAGTGCATTATTTTGCACTTCTTTGCATTGAATCCAAGCTGCCATACTTCTGCAGATTCCTACAACCTTGCCAAGCCTCTTCTCATCCTTTCCACCTCCCCCTTGTGTATCAACCCAGTTGCAGATATTTGTGTCATCTGCAAAGAGGCATACTTTTCCTTCCAGTCCCTCTGCAATTTCACTTATAAAGACATTAAAAAGGACTGGACCAAGTACTGAACCCTGTAGTACCCCACTAGTAACCCCTCTTTCTTCAGAGTGGACTCTGTTTACTATTATATTCTTTGTCCTATTGTCCAGCCAATGTTTTACCCAGACTACCACCTTGGGACCCTCTCCCAGTCTGGCTAATTTGTTTATTAATCTTTTGTGTGGGAATGTGTCAAATGCCTTGCTAAAGTCTAGGTAGGCCATGTCCACAGCCTCTCCCTGGTCTACTAGTTTGGGCACCCAGTCAAAGAAATCAATTAGTTTTGTCTGACATGACCTTCCCGCTGTGAATCCAAGCTGCCTTTGGTCTTGTGCCCCACTGGCCTCTAAGTACTCAACAATTCTTTCCTTCAGAAATGATTCCATAATTTTCCCTACCACACAGGTCAAATTGACAAGTATGTAGTTTCCTGCCTCTGTCTTGCTCCCACTTTTGTGAAGAGGAATCACATCTGCACTCCTCCAATCCTCAGGTACCACACCATCCTCCCACGATTTGTTAAAACGTGTAGTCAGTGGTGTCACTAGTTCTCCCCTTTAAATATTTTAGAATTCTGGGGTGAATCCTGTCAGGCCCTATTGCTTTGTTCACCTTCAGTTTTAGGAGGTCTTTCAGAACTGTTTCTTCTGTGCAAGGACTGGGATCACCCCCCCCCCCCCAATCCAGAGTGCTTCTGTAATTGGATTAGGTAATTCCTCCTTCTTCTCTTTTGTGAATACTGAGCAGAAGTATTTGTTAAGTATCCCTGCTTTTTCATTGTCCCTCTCTGCCCACCCACTGTCCATTATTCAGCCTCACTATCCCTCCCTTTGTTTTTCTCACTCCCAAATGTACATATAAAAGGTTTTATCCCCCCTTCTTAAAGCTGAATAAAGGTAAATGCTTACTGCCTTAGAAGCAGCTAAATTTCTTGGGTCACAGTATAAATGAACATGGTATAAGTCTGGATCCTGGGAAGGTAAGAGCCATCAAAGAAATACAAGCAACCAGTTCTGTTCCTGAGCTAAGGCGAATTCTAGGAAAGATCCATTACCTGGGTAGCTACTTACCTAACCTATCAGAGGTGATACATCCACTGAATTAACTTCTGAAAAGTGAGACAATGTGGAATTAGGGCTGTACGCAAGAAAGTGCTTTTAACAAGATGAAACAACTTGTATCTGAAGAACCCACACCTACTTTTTATGACACCAGGAAACCTGTAATCATAAGTGCTGATGCTAGTAGCTATGTTATAGATGAAGTATTGTTACAAGATCATAATGGCCAGCAGAAACCAGTAGATTATTGCTCCCGTGCATTGACAGATGCTGAGACTCACTATGCACAGATTGCAAAGGAATGCCTAGCAGTAGTGTGGGCATGTGAAAAGTTTGCAAAGTATTTGTACTGATTAGATTCTTTCAAGCTTCAACTCAAATCAAATCAAATCAAATTTTATTTATAAAGCGCTTTTCAAAATTGTCAAAGCACAGATACAATACAAATAAACAACCAACAAATAAATATACATTTAAAAACAATTAAAAGACAATGGGTTTGCCTAATCAAAGGCTTTCTCAAATAAATAGTTTTTTAAAGAAGCCTTGAATTGCTCTGTGGACTGGCACTCTTGAATCCGACATGGTAGAGAATTCCACAGGCTTCAGACAGATCACAGACCATTGGTACCACTTATAAACTGTAAAGACTTAGACAGGGTACCAGTCAGGTGTCAACAACTCATGTGAATAATGAGGTACAATCCCCAAGCCGAACATGTGCCAGGCAAGACGATGGTGAGAGCAGATACCTTATCCAGATATCTGATGTCTGTCATAGAGTCAGAAGTATATACTAGGATAGAAGAAATCAAGTTTTACAAAAAATCCATACAATTCTCAAAACCAATGTCGAGTTCAAAACTGCAACAAGTTAAACAAAGTACATCCAGAGTTTTACAACTCTATACAGTCCTGTATTTTTTCAGAGGTGAATGGCCAAGGTACATCACGAATGTACCTAATAGTGTCAAATCTTTCTTTCTAGTGAAAGACAGCCTTACAATCCAATGGGCTGTTGCTCTAAGGTTAAGGTGGAAAGGATGAGAAGGGACTTGGCAAGGTTGGAGGAATGGTCAGAAGTATAGCA
This sequence comes from Neoceratodus forsteri, assembly GCA_016271365.2. Taxonomy (NCBI): domain Eukaryota; kingdom Metazoa; phylum Chordata; order Ceratodontiformes; family Ceratodontidae; genus Neoceratodus; species Neoceratodus forsteri. Next base: position 760,433,838 of record CM028138.1, on the reverse strand, counting down.
GCTTGGATTCAATGCAAAGAAGTGTAAAATAATGCACTTGGGAAACAAAAACCCAGGGAAAGAGTACACAATGGGGGTGGAGATAGTATAAACAACAAAAATGGAAAGGAACCTGGGGGTAATCATATCATATGACCTTAAGGTTGGTAAGCAATGTGAGAAGGCAGTAGGGAGGGCTAGGGGGATACTGGGATGTATAGGGAGAGGCATCACCAGCAGAAAACAGGAAGTTGTTATCCCTCTGCACAGACAGTTGGTGAGACCCCATCTGGAGTACTGCATCCAGTTCTGGAGACCCCATCTCCGCAAGGACATAGATAGGATAGAGGCAGTCCAGAGGAGGACAACTAAAATGGTGTAGGGTCTGCAAGAGAAGCCATCCTAGGAGAGACTAAAGAAGCTTAATATGTATACCCTTGAGGAAAGGATGGAGAGGGGGGACATGATAGAAACTTTTAAGTACCTCAGTGGAATCAACAAAGTCCAAGAGAGTAGCATCTTTCAGAAAAAGAGATGTGCAAGAACAAGGGGACACAATTTGAAGATAGAGGAGGGATGGCTCAGGGACAATGTGAAGAAGTATTTTTTCACAGAAGGGGTGGTGGATACATGGAGCAGCCTTTCTGGGGAGGTTGTGGGGTCTAAACCTGTGGGAGAATTCAAGAATGCATGGGACAGACATAAGGCAATTCTTGTGGGGGGTAGGAAGAAATAGGCTGTTGGTTAACTAGGATCTGCAGCTTATTCAGCAGGTAGGGAAATGAGCAGACTAGGTGGGCCAAGCCGTCTTTATCTGATGCCAAAGTCTATGTTTCTGTGTTTCTCTATGGAGACAGAATAGTCATTCCAAGAAATATGAGACAAGAGATGCTAACATGGCTCCGCAAAGGTCATCAAGGTATTACTAAATGCAGGGAACAAGCAAAGATGTATGTTTGGTGGCCAGGTGTTGGAAATGAAATCCAAAAGACAGTAGCAGCATGTGAATTTTGTCAGGTAAACAAGCCAACTCATTGCAAGGAGCTGCTAATAGCAACTCCATTGCCAGACCACCCATAGAAGAGAGTAGGTGCTGATATTTGTGAGCTGGAGGGACAGAATTATTTGATTGCAACATGCTATTTTTCTAGATATTTGGAAATTGCTTATCTACCAGACCTCTCAAGCTCCTGCACCATAAACCGTTTGAAGAACATGTTTGCACGATGGTGGGGACGCCCTGATGAGCTTGTTACAGACAGTGGTCCACAATTTACAGGGACTGAATTCCAAAAGTGTATGCACAAGTATAATGTTTGTCATATGTTACAACAAGCACACATTACCCACAAGCAAATAGCGAAGCTGAGAGGGCAGTATAAACAGCTAAGAGAATTTTGAAGCAGGATGATCCATTTCTCACTTTACTAAGCTACAGAGCCACTCCAATTAATGCAACGTAATGTAGCCCAGCACTGCTGATGATGGGAAGACAGCTGAGAACTCCAGTTCTTATGTTACCGACTAACCGAAAGCCACATTGGCCAAACTTAAAACAAGCTTAAGACACTGATAAGTCTGCAAAAGCAGTGTATAAAGTCCATTTTGATAAAAGACATTCTGCAAGAGTGCTACCTGAACTGTAGCCAGCTGTCCAGGTGAGAATCAAACTGGATAAAGAGAAAGGATGGACAGTACCGGCTGTAGTGGAAGAGAAGTGCCAGATGCCAAGGTTCTAGCTCATGAAAACAGAGAGAGGCACACTCAAAAGAGGTAGCTGGCATTTACAGTTTGTTCCAGAACTGAGCACAGTATTTCAGCAGGAAAACCTGGCTTAGAAGTTTCAGAAAATGACGATTGCTCCACTGAACAAAGACTAGAGACTGAAACAGGTCCTCAGGGTGATTTAACTGATGTTTTAGGTCCAGGAAAGGAGACAACAACTGATTTTCAGCCTCAGAGTCCTGTGCTGAAAACCTTGAATGGGAGAGTAATCAAGAAGCCCATACGCTACACAAACTAGCATAGCTAGACAGACATGACATAAACTTAATGGGGCAGAATAATCCTCTGTTTGTTATGTGGGGCAACTAATAGTCTACTTAGTACCCCAAGTTAGATAGTTTACTGTTCATAGGTTCATAGGTTCATAGATAGTTACAAGTTCGAGGGACAAGCCCATTTAAAACTCTCCACCATATATCCTAATGGTGGAATGAGAACTTTTGTTCACCCATATGTTGATCAAGCCTGAGTTTAAATTGATTAATGTTATCATTAGAGACAACAAAAGGTGGAAGAAAGTTCCATAATGGTGTGTTACACGAGGTCCCTGCACCCTAATTGGTACCCTCAGAGGTACACCATAGACAGCTAACACTTAGGTATAGGTTTTACTAATATTTAGGGCTAAGGGCATCTACCATATAAGAGTAGATGTCAGGATATGAATACATATTGTTGTAATACACTTTGCTTGCTAATACACATATATTCTGCCATGTATTTTCTGTGTATTTCTTATTAGTCAGATGCCAAGACACCTTTGTCCTTGAAGTAATTATAATATGTAAGATGGCATTGCCATCTTTTGGTGATTTGTACTACTACTACACTGAGTTATGTAAGACTCTGTATAAGAACTCTTTTGTTCTCAACTTGATGACTTTACAGAATTGTATAATGTTATCTTGGACCGTGGAGCCACCTCTAATTTAGCCAATAGGGCTCATCTCTGTAACAAGAAATGTTTCTATCTTTTGGTAACCATAGTAATTATCATAGGTATATAATGTAATGCACAAGCTCTACACCTCGGAGACCCGAGAGACCCCAAGAGACAACAGAGAAACCTCGAGGTGTAGGGAACGCTTAGCACTGGCTCCCGGTTCGTATTGGTAAGAACTGCTTAGGGCAACTGTGATTTATTCCTTGGTAGTAATAAACTTGTTTATTACTCTAATGCAACGTGTCTGTGATTACTTGCATTCCCAATATCGTCAAGAATCTGAAAGTGAGGTTTAGACCTCTCAACAGGTCGCATCCTCTGAGTTATAAAATTCCTTCTTTTCACAGTCTTATTAAGACCAGTGACCAATTTTAATTTGTGCAATTGTGTGTTGTTATGTGTGCCCTATTTTTCCAGACAATATCTTTCAAGCATTATAGGATCATTATATGCTCTATACGCATGGCACAATTCCACTCTTATGGATCTATATTGTAAAGAATACAACCCCAACGATTTCAGTCTATTGGAGTAATCCAAATTGGACAAGTTGCTTTCTTTCCTGGTGATTCTCCTCTGGACCCTCTCTACTAGAGCTTTGTCTCCAAGAGATGTAGGAGCACAAAAGGGAGAACACTATTCTATGTGAGACCTGGCTAAGCTTGTATACAAGGGAACAATAACTTCTGTTTTGTGACTCTTGATATGTTTTAAGATACAGCTAATTATCCCATGGCATGTCTTAACAGTATTAGCAGTATGTGCACTACATTTTAAGTTATTTGAGACAATTATTCCTAAATCTTTTTCAGTAGTGATTGTTTGTAAATAAGTACCATTTAATGTATAATTTGCAAGTGTATTAGTTTTACCTAGATGCATCACCTTGCATTTACTGATATTGAATGTTATTTTATTTTCATTGGCCATTTAGTCAATCTGTCAATATTAGTTTGCAAAGCTGTAATTGACTCATTGTTATTTATGATACAGCCAATTTTGCTGTCATCAGCATATATATTTATCCATACTCCATTAACAGTCTGCATAGAAGCAATTAATATATTGAATAATAAGGGGCCCAGAACTGAGCCCTGAGGCACACCACTGGTAACTGTGGCCCATGTAGATTCATACCCTCTAATGGCAACTTGCTATTTTCTATTGTCAAGCCATGATGCAATCCATTCAATAATATTGCTATGTAGTTTCAAATGCACTAACTGATTATGTAGGATGTCATGAGAAGCTGAATCAAATACTACTAACATACTAAAATGCCAGCAGAATAGGCCTAACGGTCTTTCGTGTCTGCTCGTTTGGTCAGCCTCCACCCTGGGTGCTGACCTTGCTGCCCCCCCTCACCTCCTCTGGCTTCTCTCTTCCCAGTTCTGGATATTCTTGCTGCATTGGATTTTGCTTCCAGAACCCTTCCCCTGTACCTGTCCCACCCCCCCCTTGAACCCCTCCACTGTCTCTGCCTCCACCAGACCCCTAGACAGCGCATTCCATGGCTCCACCACCCTCTCAGTGAAGTAGCACCTCCTCCTTTCTCCCCTGAATCTTCCCCTTCCAGCTTCCACCCATGCCCTCTAGTGGCCCCCTCCTCCTTCCTTCGAAGCACCCTGACTGTTCCTCCCCTATTTACCCTCTTCATGTACCTGAAGACCTCTATCATGTCCCCCCGGTCCCTTCTCTCTTCCAATGTGTACATATTTAGCTCTTCGAGCCTCTCCTCATAGGTCCTGTCCCCCAAGCCCCAAATCATTTTGGTTGCCCTCCTCTGGACCCTCTCCAGGAGGGTAATGTCCCTCTTTAAGTGTGGCCTCTAAAACTGCACGCGGTACTCAAGATGCGGCCTCACCAAGCAGTTATACAGAGGGAGTATCACTTCCCTCCTTCTGGAGGTGATCCCCCTAGCGATGCATCCCAGCATCCTGTTGGCCTTGGCTGCTGCCCCCCTACAAGTCTCTGACATAGTCTAGATATATAACATCCGCTGGTAAACCTGAGTCCAGAGCCTTGCTGACTGGTTCAAACAAATTAGTTAAGTTGCTCTGACAAGACCTACCTTTAGAAAAACCATGTTGAGCAATATTCTGAAAACCAATAACCTTCAAATGATCTATGATTGTGTGCAGGAGTAATTGTTCCATACATTTGCCTAAACATGAAGTCAAGCTTAGAGGCCTATACTTTGCAATACTCTGCTTACTTCCCCCTTTGTGTAAGTGCATAATTTTTGACACTTTCCATTCGGGTATAGCAACTACCTCAGCAATTGAGGTGTTAAATAAATGAAGCAAATATTAGACAATTCGTCTGACAGGCTCTTTATGAAACTGGGAGGGATTCCATCTGGGCCTGCTGAAGAGCTATATTTCATCATATTGATAGCATCCAAAATGTCCTGTGTGTTAAACAATATAGGCGTATCAATATGTTCTGCATGATTCTGGGTGAAATTCTCCTTTGGTTTGAAAACACTTACTAAATAAGAGATCAGTTCTTCGGCCATTTTGTATTCATAAGATATACATTTTTGATCTACCAGTAAAGGACCCACACCACTGGACTTACTGTTTAATGAACCAATATAATTATTGCATTTTTTTTTATTATTATCTTTAGTTATGGTAGCAAGATTAACTTCCAATTTTTGTTTAGCAAGTCTTATAACTTGTTTTCCTTGCCATGGTTTTAAATGTTTGTCAGTTACTTTCTGAAGGTTTCTTTTTGTATTGTATTGATTATAGACTATTTTCTTTTTTTATATTTCTTCCAATATTATTATTCCACCAGGCAGGTACCCTTTGTTTGTTATTGTTATATTTAGTACATAGTGGAATCCATTTATTAATACAGTACTTGATGTTTTTTTAGAATTACTAGTCTCATACTGATTGCATCTAAGTTTTTGAGTTAATCCTGCCAATTCTAGTTGCTAAGATAATTTTTGATTTCGCCATAATTAGCTTTGCTGAAGTTACGAATTTTAGTTACTGCAGATAGTTCAATCTTTAACTTTTTATAGTCCAAAGGATTTTATTATGGTCACTTTCTCCCAAAGGTTCCAACATTTTTGGTGGTGTTCCAATATCTTTAATGTTAGTAAATATTAAATCCAAGATATTATTTTTCCTTGTTGGTTCCTTTACAAGTTGCTCCAAGTCGTGCTGAAGGCCTATTTCTGTAAATTTGTTTTCTATTGAGTTAGTGCCCTCAAGGGTAGACCAGTTTATTTTTGTGAAATTAAAATCACCCATAAGAATATAATCGCCCTGGATTTCCATGTGTCAACACTTTGCATAAATTGTTTATTACTTAATAAGTCCAGGCTTGGAGAATGATAAGCTAAACCTACAATTAATAGTCCTTCCAAAAAAGTAACTTTCACCCAAATAACTTCATTGTCCTCTAAAGTGTTGTGGTAAATTTTTAGCGCACAACAATCTAAGGTATTGCGAATGAAAAGAGCAATTCCACTACCTCTCGATGTACTACGATTCTTAACAAACTTTGTATAGGCAGGTATTTCAGTCAATTTTGTCTTTGTAAAGTGTGTGTGCTAATTTGTCAATATTTATTTTAGCATTAAGAAGCAACAGTCTTACTTCATTTTCAAAGATTTTACTATCTGTATCTGGAAGTTTGGTCATATCAGTATTGATATTATTGCTATCTACTATTTGAGGGACACGTACCCTATAATTATCAAATAGGGAATGTGTAACTGAAGCCCCCCCCCAAAATTCAGTTAAAATATTTATTGATAAAACAATATGTTCTGCTAAAAGCATAGAACCCCTTTTATTGGGGTGAATACCATCTCTGCAAGTGAACTCTTCTCTGTCTATAAATTCCTCCCAATGGGTAATGCATTCAATTTGCTGTCTGTAACACCATAACCTAAGCCAATTATTGATTTCTTGTATTTTGTCTATTTGTGATTTAGTAGCTTTAGGAAAGGGGAGTATTTCAGACAAAACAATATCACTACCAAGTTTAGAGATTAAATTTGTCAGGCTAACAATTTCTTCTTTTATTGTCTGGACATTTTGGCTCATGATGTTATTCACCCCAGCATGAATTATAACCAGTGGACGCTTGCCACTTCCCTTCAGAATTTGCCTAGACATTCATGTAATATACGAAATTCTGGCACTTCTAAAACAAGATACAGTTCTATTAGATTTATCCTGGTCACAAATAGCTCAGTCTAAATGTTTAATGATTGAATCCCCAATACAAATATTTGTTTTGGCTGCTTAGTAATGCCTACATCAAGATCCATCAGATTTTCAGCATTTGATAGCATTTTAGGTATTTCTTCTGAAGTGGGGGTGTCAATTAAGATGTTAGTGTTATTACAGATAGTAGAATGTGATACCAGAGGTAGAGAAAATTCCTGCTGTTCATCCAGATCTACCAGCACATCATACCTGTTCTGTGTATGAGCCTGAAAACAGTCTGCCTTCCTGCATTGTCTCGCTGGCATTGGCATTGGTAGTGCCGGAGTTAGAGATGCATAATAGGAATGGCAGTGAAGTATTAAAATGACACCAACCCCATCCCCACCCTGTAGAGACCAACAGGCATTAGGGTGTGCCTTTGGGTCATCAGCTATAACGCTTATGCCATTTTGCCTCACCCTACTCTGTAGATACTGACAAGTATCGTGGTGCGCTTTGGGGTCTTGGGCATTATACTTACCCCATTCCATAAGGATATATGGTGAGGTGGGTGCAGTATAGGAGAAAGAGGTGAACTTTGTGGCCGAACAGTGCAAGGCACACTGCGATGTCTGTCACTGGCTGCAGAGTGGGGGGTGGGGTGGAATGGCATGAGCATTACAGCTGATGATCCAAAGTCACACCCCTGACACCTGTCAGTCTCTACAGGGTGGGGTGCTACAGTTGGAAACCCTAACACTATAGACGTGTGCTGGTATTTTCACTCCAAATTTTTAACATGGGCTTTTTGTGAGCCCACCTCATGAAAAGTGGCACTATCAGTTTGTTAGCTGAAAGGTGGTTTTGAACAGCGGCTATGCCATTTGGTGACACAGGGATGAAAATGCATTTTGGACAGGATGTGGAAATTGACAACTGTATTGTTTATGAGGAGGTGTAAAAAAGTGGCAACGTTGAAAATCTGGAGTGAAAATATGAAAAATTGGTGAAGGTACGAGCATGCATAGAAACTGTGCAACACACATCAGTAACCCAATTATTTTGGGGATTTTTAACCACATCTTTAACATAGGCATTTTGGGACCTCTCCTCATGAATAGCAGCAGTGTGATTCTGTTAATGTGTCCGAATGTTGATTTTGCACAATGACCACGCCATTGTGTGCCACAGGTGGGAAAACACATTTGGGGCAGGATATGAAAAATGACAACTGTACTGTTCATAAGGAGGTGTAAAAAATGCCAGAGTTGAAAATCTGGCATGAAAATAGTGCAAATTTGCAAATTTACAAGGGTGCGTGGAAATTGCACAATGCACGCTTGTAACACTGTCATTTTATGGAACTTTGTCACCAAATTTTCAACATAGACATTTTAGGACTTCTGCTCATGAACACTGTCACTGACATTTCCTGAAACTGTCCCAAAAACTGATTTCATGCAGCGATCACGCTATTCTGTGCCAGACGTGTAAAAACACATTTTGGCTAGGATACCTAAAATGACAGCTGTACTGTTCATAAGGAGGTGTGTAAAAATACCAATTTTGAAAATCTGGAGTGAAAATATTACAAATTCACAAAGTTACGAGCGTGCATGGAAACTATGCAATGCACGCCATAAACAGTCATTTTGGATGCCCCACCAAATTTGCAACATAGGCTTTTGACAGCCCACCTCATGAACACTGGCACTGTCATTTCATTAATCAGTCCCAAAAGGTGATTCTATCGCAGTGACGGCAAAATCACCTTTCGGGCTGATTAATGCCATCACAGTGCCAGAATTCATGAGGGGGTTCAAAACTCCATGTTGAAAATTTGGTGCCAAAATTCCAAAAATACCTGAGATATGTATCAAAGTTGAAAACCAATTTATTCCATTATACAGCTTACCGCATTTCCTCAGTTTGCGTCAGCTTTGAAGAGTGCAGATGTGTTCCTGTTTCACCAAAGGTCATTGCGCCAGACTCCGGAGGTAAGTATGGGGTGAGGGGGTGTGGGGAGACAGGGTGTGCAGTGGGTGGGTGCAGGTTGTGGGAGGGGGGCAGGGAGACCGTGAGGGACCGTTTTCTTTTTTGACAGGGTAAAAAAAAGAACAAAAAAAAAGGCGGGAATGTTTTTTTTTTAACAGGGTCATGTGGCATGCTGTGGTGGGCTCCCAGCGTGCCAACGGACTCTTTTTTGGGGGGCCAGCTGTAGCCAATGGGGGATTGGGCACCCCTGTTAGTACACAACAAAAGGGGGGGTTACATTATGCCGATGGGGATTGGGCACTTCCGTCGGCACACAACAAAAGTGGGGAGGTGTTACATACTGCCGATGGCAAGTGGGCTCCCTTGTCAGCAACATCACTCAGGCACTGAAGCCGACGGGGATTGGTGCCCCCCGTCAGCAAAGAAAAACTGTTGGGGGGTGTACATGACGCTGAGGGGGATTGGGCACCGCCTTGACATACACTGTAAATGAGAGGGAGTTATTATGCCAACGGGGAGTGGACTTCCCCGTCGGCATTCTGACAAGAGGCAGCGGCAGTGTTGCGTGCACGTCAGGAGGGCGGTTGGGGTTTCGCTTCATGAGAGCTCCGCTCTCATTGTAGAGGACCTGTTGTTGGAGCTGGTGGCCACATTCCACATTGCTGATGTGGTGCCTGCATACTGCCTGATTGGGGAATGAGGGATGCACCTACTGATGCGTGTCCTGCATTCGCCCAACACTGACAGTGCCTCCAAATCTGCTACTACCGCAATATGTTGGCTGCGCACGTGCGAGCCAACATAGAAATGTGGAATTAAAGCAGTACATAATGCAAGTTTTACATTTAATCCCAATACTACCATCCTGTGTGGTAATAACATCCTCCGTGATGTGCATTGGCCTTGTATTACAACTAGTCAGGAACCACCTAACAATGTACAGTGCAGAAATATGTACTATATTAATATGTATACTGAAACAAGCACAAAAACACTTACATAGACAGAGGTTTATTGTTAATAAAGCCCTTATCCACCAGCATTCATGTTAACACCCACTAAACCCGCTAAACATACACAGACGCATTGGTCTTTGTGTGTGTCTTTGCGCGTGATGACACACATTCGCCCTGCTCAGGCTTGCCCTGCTCACCACAGGGCTTGATTAAAAAGCAGCTCCAACCCAGGAAGTGCTCTGAGGGGTCACAGAGCACTCATGTGCACAGAAAGCCCAAAATAGAATAAAAAACAATAAAACACCACAAAGAGTGGTTTGTAGTGCAAATAAATAGTCCCACAGTACTTCAAGCACAAAATTACACACTTTAAAAATTAACTGTAGTTTTGGTAAGCTCCACCATGAACTACAGCCCCTACTTCCTGTTTCTAATAACAGGGCTCTCTCAAGAAGTGAATGAAGCAGTCAGATAAATGTTTTAGAAGCAGTATATATTACCAGTACAAGGCTTCTACCTACACTGCAAGCACCATTACAGGTAGAATAATGCCTAGCTCTGCTCGTACTCACCTCAGGGCTTGATTAAAAAGCAGCCCCGACCCAGGAAGTGCTCTGAGGGGGTCACGGTTACTGTAACTGTTTGATATGTGTTTTGAAATGTTAGAAAAAAATTAATGCTAAATGCCTAAAGAATATTCTTCTTAAAGAATGTTATCTAGCTAGTAACTCAAAGAAGTGGAATTGTGATGATATGTGTCACAGTGTTCTAATGTATCACCACTAGGTGTAACCAAAGTGCTGGTATAGGTGGAACTAATAGATGTTGGTAAGTCCTGTAGACAGGGACCTTTTATAGAGAGAGACTGAGAACCAAATGTAGAGCCTTGTGAATAGAAATCAGATTGCTGAAAGGACCTTGCTGTGGTATGTTCTAATAAAACTAAAGTTAATCTTTTACTAAGCCTCCTGAGCACTGCGTGACAGACTATCTCTGCCCTCCTCCTGTCCTCCGGAACCACACCAATTTTCAGCAATTTTTGAACAGGGATTGCATTGCTGAACCCTTCCCCCTGGAGAGTGTCCATGCAAGTATACCATACCCCTCCCAGTAGGTATCTACTCCTACAGTGATGCATTGCTGAGCCCTTCCCCCTGGAGGGAACATCCATTCAGGTATATCATCACTCTCCCTGCAGGTCCCTACTCCGAGAGTGATGAATTGCTGAACCCTTTTCCTGCAGGACAGTGTCCATGCCAGTATAGTGCCACTCTCCCTGTACAGCCCTAGTGCTAGAGTGATGCACTGCAGAACCCTCTCCTGGAGGAGGGTATCCATTCAGGTATACCATCACTATCCCCGCAGGTCTCTGCTCCTGCCATTTTGGGAGCAGGTCATCTATACGGCTATGGGATTCGGCTAAGTTTTCCTTGACTTGAGAGTTTTTCACTGTGATTTGAGACTTCTTCCATGACTGGAGGCATAAAATTAAGCAATAATGCATGACAGGGTGTGTGTTGTGCTGGGATAGCATCACGCCTCTGGTGGATGGGCACGTGGCTACAGGCCGAGTCCATCCAACACCTGAGGTGATGTTATCCCAGCATGACACACACCCTGGAGTGCATTATTGCTATTATACAATGGCCCTGTTTTATAAAAAAGAAAAACATGTTAAAAAAATGCAGTTTTCAAATATATTTGTGTGTGTTTTTATTTGAATGTGTAAGTACGCAGTTTAACAAAAGAGTCCTGATAGTCCACATTTGGCAGTAGTTGGTGCAGCATTATTATCTGTCAGTGCTCCCTCCTCCCCCAATGCCTCTGTGTTTCTCTCTCCATTTTTTCTTCTTTTCTCTTGTTTTGTTCCTGACTGTAATTGAGCCAGTTACACTGCTTTACTGGGACTGGGTGAATGTTTTCTTTATCTGATTTTGCTCCTTGAATGTTTTTAAAAAGGAGAGTTGTGAGTATGATGTTGCGATGTGAAACAGCTGATCGGGCAACTGAGTTGTGGGGTCAGAGAGGCTTCTTCAGATGTGGGTAAGTCACTCGGTCCTGCTGTTGACAATTTTTTTTTCATAGAAAATTAGTCAGAAAGTGCTGGCAGAAAGCTTCTCTTCATGCGGCTTCTCAGAGAAACAGGTGGCAAAGCACGTGCCTGACAAGGGTAGGGAGAGAGGGTGTGAAGACATACAGAGCGGCGGGGTTTGCTGTTAGGAAGGTGGAGAAGGGAATAATGACACCTACAGATTTATTTACTGTTTATTTGAACTTCTTGACTACTGGCCATTTTGGAGGTTTTGTTCAGGACAGACTGTGCAGCTGATAACTTCTTTGACATGGGGAGGAATTTATTTTACTGTTTGGTGTGGTTATGTATGCAAGAGCTTGATACAGTGATGTTGTTCTAGAATAACATCACTGTTCAAGGTGACCACTGAACAATCAGAGCCCAGGATTCTTTTCTTGCCATTGTGTAATAGCTACTGAACTGCTTGAAATCAGTATTAACTTTCAACAGTAGTGAACAGTTACTGTTTATATCTGAAGTATTTTTTTTCTTTTTTCTTTTGCTACTTGGAATTTTTTCTACCTGACAAGTACTAGGTGTTCCTTGTGGAACAGTTACCTACCCAAAGGCTGACATAATGAATTCTCTTCCACCTCATACATCACCAGACCTTTGACCACACTGTCTGTGACATCAAACTGACCAAGATGAGCCAATCACCTGCTGTCAGACTTGTCACTTGTGATGTCAGAATAAGTGAGATCACACAATGCTGATGTGGTATAAAGAGGGAGAGAACTAGATATGTCAGCTGTCAGGGAAAGTGCTACTCTTTACATCCCACCTAATGTGATCAGGCAGAAACCCTTGTAATGAGCAAATAGAGAAATACAAACCAACAACTGACTATGTTTAAATATTAATAACATTTTCTGCCTGTTATGTTTGATGCTATTAGCTCTGTAATGTTTAAACAAATATGTACTTCTTTTCCTGTTTAGGAAAGCGGAAAACTCTACAGCCTGTGGCTTGATGTTTCCCCTCATGTCTTGAGGGCTTTGTGCATGGGGGGATTTTGCAAACTATTTAAAATAGTCAGGGAGATTCATAAGCAACATTGAATTTGTGGGCAGATATGAATCGCTTGGCCTACTCAGTCTGCCCATTTTTTTCCCCATCTATACTGTCACCACAGACCCTACCTAATCTCCGGCTACTTCCCCATCATCCCTGTTTTCCTACCCTGATTCCTTTGTGTCTATCCCAGGCATGCTTGAAACCCACCACTGTTTTTGTCTGTACCACCTCCCCTGGAAGACTGCTCCAGGCATCCACCACTCTTTCAGTGAAGCAGTACTTCCTCACATCCCTCCTGAATGTTACCCCTTCCAGCTTTATTGTATGCACCCTTGTGCTTGTGCATCGTCTCTTCTGAAAAATTCTTCACCCCTTTACCTTATTTACCCTGTGAGGTATTTATAGGTATCTGTCATGCCCCTGTCACTCCTCACTTCCAAGGTGTACATATTGAGACATTACAGTCTCCCCTCACAGGGCATATGATGCAGCCCCTCTACAGTTTGTATTGCCATCCTCAGGACAGCCCTACCCCGTCAGTGTCATTCTTAGATGTCTCCAGACCTGGGCACAGTATTCGGTGGGGGGGGGGGATCTCAACAACAGTCAATACAGTGGTAATACCACTTCTCTCCTTCTGCTGGTGATATTGCTCCCTATGCACCCCAGTATCCCACTGGCCATGCCTACTGCCTTCTCACACTGCCTCATCACATTATGGTCATCACATATCATAACCCTAAGGTCCCTTTCTTGTTTAGTGACTGTCACTACCTCTTCTCTCATTTTATGCATTGCCTCTAGGTTTGGTTTCTGAGCCCTAAGTGCATGATTTTGCACTCTTTTGCATTGAAACCCAACAACCAAACCCTTGACCACTCCTCGAGATTTCTCTTGCCTCTACTCATACTCTGCACCCTTTTCTGAGTGTCTGCCTTATTTCAAATTTTTGTGTTATCTACAAAGAAGCATAACATCCTTTCCAGCTCTTCTGCAATATCATTTATAAAGACATTAAAGAGGACTGGTCCCAATATTGAGCCCTGAGGCACCCCACTGGTCACTGTCTCCTTCCCAGAGTGAATGTTATTTACCACCACTATCTGTCGCCTATCAACTAGTTTCCTACCCAGTTTACCACCCTGAGTCCCACCCACAAACTTCCCAGTTTCTATATGCACCTCCCTTGTGGTACAGTACTGCAGGCCTTTGCTAAAGTCTAAGTAGGATGTGTCCATTGCCCCACCCTGATCTATTTTCTTGGTCACTCAGTTGAAGAACTCAGTCAAGATTGTCTGATATGCCCCCCCAATGAGTTCATGCTGCCTCAGGTCTTGAAATCTGCCATATTCAAGACACTCTACTATCCTTACTTTTAAAGTCATCTCCATTAACTTCTCCACCACTAGGCTGTCTGGCCTATAGTTGCCAGCCTCCTCCTTGCTGCCACTTTTATTAAGCAGGACTACATCTACCCTCCTCCAAGTCCTCTGGAACCACTCTTGTATCCAGTGAGTTTCTGAATAGGGCTGTCAGAGGAGCAGTCAGTACCTCCCTGAGCTACCTCAGCACACCATGATCCATGATGTACTCTGTCCAGCTCCATAGCCTTATCTACTTTTGTATTCACAAGTCCTCTCAGGAGGATTATTTTGCCTGAGAATGGACTTTTGACTACATCACCACCTCCAGTGTTTCTGCTGCTTTAATGTGGACCATCCCCATCTCCTTCCCTCCACTATAAAGACTGAACAGAAGTATCAGTTCAAGATACCGTATCTGCTTTTTTCTGATCCTCCTCTGCACAGTCTCCCCCTGTCCTTTTTAGCCTCACAATCCTTCCTCTTATTTTCCTCTTTGCACTGATGTACCTAAAATGTATCTTGTCCCCCTTAGTTACCCCTTTGGCTATCTTTTTCCTCAGTTCATGTCTTTGTACCCCTCGCCTCCTTCCCTGTTTCCCCTCTTCTTTTTCTGGTACACCTCCCTAACTTCTTCTCTCTGCACGTCTTTGTACCTCCTGAAGGCTACCCTTTTAGCCTTTCCATTTGCAACCACTTTCCAAGACCCATAGAGATCTCTTCTTCCTCCGTCTTTTGCTCACTTCTTTCACACAAACATTTGCAGTCATCACTATGTTTTTCCTTATTTTGGCCCACTGTTCCTCTGCCCCTCTCAGGCAGTACACCCCCACCCTGGTTATCACTGATGAGTTCACCATTTAAAAGAAAAAAATCTGCTCCTAAAGTCCAGGACATTTTTCATTGTGTGGTTTGCCTCTGCTGCCACTCTCATTTTAAATCACACTGTAAGGTGATTGCTGGTCCCAAGGTGGCATCCCTCCATGACATCTGCATTACTCTCCCAGTTTTTGAGTACCCAGTCCAGTATTACTCCATCATGAGTTGATGGCCTGACAATTGACTGCCTAACTAGTTCCCTGAGAAATGCCCCTGCAGGGAGTCTAGGATTTCCCTGCTTCTAGATGAGGCTGTGGCTTGGAGACTCCATTCTACGTTTGGCAGATTAAAGTCCCCCACTAGCAGCATCTCCCCTTGTCTGTCATCATGCTTATGACTTCCAGCAATGCTTTAGTTTTCCCCCGTGCTGAAGGTTTGTTTATCACTACAGTGTGAACAGTGACTCTGGCACCTGTCTACAGGTTGATTCACAGTACCTCCAGTCCTTTTCCCCACTGGTTCCTTTGCAGTTTTGTCACCTTGAAACACTCCCTTTCATACAGCACAACCCCTCCCCACTCCCGCCCCCCATCCTTCCTGAGCTGAGTGTAGCCTGGTATGTGCAAGTTCCATGTGCACCATGACTCAGTAATGCCCACATAATCCAGGTCTGCTGTGCCATGAAGGCCTCTAGGTCTGGAATTGTACTGTCAAGACTCCTTGCATTTGCATGCCAGGTGGTGCTGAGGGTTGAGGTGCTGGACACCACACCTCACGCCACACTGGTGATCTGGGTTTGGGAATGGACTCAGGTCAGCGGGGGTCGGCAGGAGGAAGGAGAGGATTGAGCATCTGAAGGACTACTCTCCTCTCCTGGGGATGGTTTCAGGGAAGTGACGCCATGCAGCAGCCCCAGGTGGAGACCAGAGGACCCACGGTAATATGCTTGAAGGGATGAGGTGACGGAAGACATCAGCTAAGGGTCTGCTCTTGGTGTGGACTTCATTGCACGTTCGCACCATGGAAGGCATAACAACCATGGTGGAAAATCTTGGTGGCTTGGGAGGCAATGGTGGGGTTTGAGTAGGCTGAGCCCACACACCCAATGCCGGTCCGGATCCCAACTTGACTCTCCGTGGGCCTACCTCCTGTTGGTGGGTGCAGGAGGGGGACCCAGAAACCAATTCCTCAGTGAGGGGAAGGGCACAGAGGGTGGTAGAGGCAACATGCCAAAGTGTGCCCACACTGGAGAGATGTCCATGTAACCTGTGACTGGAGGGAAATAAAGTTAAGAAAAAAAGACTCCTTGCATTTGTACACATGGACTCTACCCCTTGCTCCCACTCTGCCAGTAACCCCCTCCCATCCTTGTGCCTGCCTCATTTTTCCCTCTTATTGTAAATTTTGCTCCCATCACCTTTGTCTTCTACAACTCTAATGCTTCCACTAGCCTGCTCCCTGCTGGAGTTTCCTCCCATCCTTCTGCTTTAGTTAGTGTGTGTGTGTGGCATTTATGCTTCACTTTCTTTTTTCGCACACCCCTTAGCTAGTTTAAATGTTCATCTAAGTAACATTTTAACCATCCACTGAGGACTGCAGTTCCCCTCTTAGATGGATGCAGGCCATCACTTCTGTATAGGCCCATATTCCTCAAATACAAAATATGGCCCCTATGTACATAGGGGCAGGAAGTACGCACCTGCAGTGTGCATCCCGCCTGCACAGCTATGCACCTGCAGACAGGTTCATACCAGTGGCATTCACCACCTCCGGCCACCTGTCCGGGACCCTGCTCCCGGTGTGCAGGTCTGCGCAGACAGAGCTGCGGACCCAGCTAGGCATCCAGTTGGATGCCCATCATCCAATTTGATGACTGGCATGGGTCCACCAGTGGATCTCTTATGCAGCTGGGTGTGCATTGGCAGATTTCCCCATGGATATCCGAGGGCCAGTGGCTGTGGCAGGTGGAAGGAAGGCAATGCTGCCAGCCCTCTGATGGCACTACAGTGGTGTAGTGAGATGGGAGGGGACTTGTCGTGTCGTGGGGGGGAACAGTACCACCAGTAGCAGAAAGGGGGGTCACATGCAGTGCCACGGGGGGGGGGAAGTAACCTTGTGCCAGTGCCCCAGTGACAGGTTTAGGTCTTCTTGGGGGGGCCACCACACTCACCACTGTGCACTGGGGTGAGTGGGTGGTATCAGGCATCCATGCGCTGTGGCTCTTGAGTGTCATTGGGCTGTCCGCCCTGTCCTGTGGGGTGTGTTGGGGTGCATAGGGGGTTTATGGCAGGGTTCTCCCTGGCTTACCCTGTGCCCCCTACACACCTTAGTGCATGGTGGTCCACCTCTTGCCCACCCTTGGCATGTTGCTCTTCATGTGGCCAGGGGATCAGATGCGTACGTGCTGCACACCTCCCCCCCCATGGTGCATCCTGCATGGAGGTGCAATTGGTGCAGAGTGGCTACATGCCCAAGATGAGCAGCACGTAGCCACTCCACCTCTTCATGCAAAGGGGACAATGTGAGAGTTCTCAGTGTGGAAAAGACTGTATGCACATCTATAGCCACAAACCCAGGTGAGCTACTCACCGAGATGATGCTCTAACACTGTAAGCCATGGAACCACTTTGATCTCCATTGAAAGGTATGTGGCATATATTTTCATTCTGACAGTATGGGAGATATAATAGTGAGCTTTACTTAACAGAAGCCAAAAACCCTGCTTCTCTTCCTAGGTGATAGTTTAAGACAGTGGGATCATTTACAGAGGATCAGCAGCCCTGCTCTTCACTAACCCCCCCCCCCATTCTCTCTTTCTCTCTTGTTTACAGTCACCCCCTTCCCCATATCCCCTTGACTTTACCCAAACCTTACTGCTCATGTACTATAGTAACATTCTGGAAATTGTTACCTCAGCTTGCTGGCTTAGTAAACACAGAATATCTAACATGCTTCACATCAGATTTATGGAGAACAAAGGCTACAGTATGCTGCAAAACATTCCAGCACAATGTTATTTTCATAAATTAATTATGAAAAGTTTACTTTCTATTAAAGCTTATATCACTAATGCTACTGTAGGTTATAAGATAATAAAGAACATGCAAAATGCTGTAGTTGTGCCTTATCTTCATTAAACTACGAAAAGTATATTTTTTTTATTTTAAATAAGGTGTCTATAAGGAGATTTCCATACTGTGTTATAAAACATAGGATTTATTTTATAAAATGTTCTCAACACTGTGTTTTTCAACTGTTCCTCAAGAGGTGTTTACCAATCATGCCTATACTTCTCTTGCCTATTTTTGAGTTAATATTTTGTATAACTCAATAAATGTGACGTTGGCTTGTGGTTAGTTGTATATATGGTTATAAGTGAATTTCAAGAAGTTTATTGGCTATTTCTGTCTCGAACACAGACTGAGAGAAACTGGTAAACAACAACTAAAAAGGTAATTCGTTTTCTGATTGGTGTGTGACTGCTTTAGGATGTCATATTTATCTGCAGATTCAAACTTTATACAGCGACGTGAGCTCAGTTACAATCAGAGAGTGAAGAGAGAGGTAGTTCTGTATTTGTGATGCCAGTCTGGGACCCTGAATCTTCATTAGATTAAAAATGTGTCTTTGTGTTCAGCTCCTTGTTTTGACTTTCCTGAGTCTACAGGCAACAATCTGTAAGTATTTATTGTTATTTTAAATACAGTGAAGCCCACCTATACAAATATCTTAGCATAGACTGGTAAAATGAATACTTTTACTGTGCCATGATTTATTTGCTTTTTTTAAGTATAGGGATGCCCTGTTGAATGAATAACGAATAAAGGAAAAAACTTGTTAAAAGCATAAAAGAACTATGTCTAGAAAAGTAGAATAGTATGGTTTTCAGAACTGTTAATAGACTAGAGCAGTGAAATGCATAGTTTTGCTGTTCATCAGTTTTTGCCAAAGCAATATTTTCAGAAATCCGCTCCAATAAATATCTGATGATAAATAATCCCAATAAAGGAGCAATCACATTTCACCTGCATTTAAGTGGCACATGTAGTAGGGCTCCACTGTAGTATATTAGTTTATTAATATAATTTTCATCATTATCAATGTAAAGTCAATCCATATTGCCTGAGAATATTATAGACAATGGGGTCCGTGCTCTATACCAAAACAATGCCAGCATCCATTTTAGTATCACACTGTGGATGTTATTTAGTTTATTTATTTATTTTTTGTCCTTGGTGACCGGGTAAGGTACTCTAGGCACAAGTACCTGTTTTCACGGGTGACCTGGGATCACTGATCAGTTAAGTGACTTGCTCAGAGTCACACAGTATGCAAGTGGAGGTTTGGTTAAATATTTGTCAGCTGTAGTCTGTATGTGCTCATCTGTGTCACAATCACAAGCTAAAAACCTTCAGTGCCTCTTAATTATTTTGGACTTATAATACTGGGGGGGGGGGTCACTATGAAACCTCACCCTGTACTCAGCCTTTTGTGTTCTAACAGTTATGATATGTTTCACGCCCAAGTATCACTGCCCAAGTTGTTAGGCATATCAAGGGGGTAGTGGTGCAATATATTAATACAGGCTGAAAGAAATAGGACACTTGTATCATAATAGCAGTGTTACTTGACAAAATGTATAAATTGTTTTGCTACCCATTCTGTAGTTATTAATAAATATTTATTTATTGATTTAGTTGAAAGCTTGTGACTGAGAGAGGCACACTGGGGGAAGGGAAGATGGGTGTATACAGACACAAACTGATTTGCAGAACCATATTAAACTGTTTGTGGTATTTTTAGTGAATATACAGTCATTATACTATACTGTGGTGATCTGCATATGCAGCCCATGATGCTTTGCATTGTGGGGGCATGTGTTATTTTGTATTTCCTTATACTATACATGCCTTCTGGTAAATGGTACCATTAGTTAAAAATGTACATGAGCTTCACTTAATACTTAAGTTTTATTTAGTGGCTGTGCAACTTTACAAAGACTGAAATTTGTTGAAATGTAAATGTTATATTGTTTAATATTTGGTGTATAAAGGTTTTGATCTGCCTCAACAATTGTTTTACCGTAAATCTGTGAAAATAATTTACTAGAACTTTATTTAGCAGTCTGTACCTTAGGGTACAGGGAAACAGCATCTGTTTTATGTTGCACAAAGCAGCTAAGAGCATGTATAGTACATGCCAAATGTATGGGAAGATAGCAGGTTATACAGTAAGGTTCTTTCCTTTAGCTCAGTTCAGGAGCAGTTTCTGTAATTGTGCTGGAGGTGCAAAGTATATACTAGTGGGTGGTCTGTCCAATTTTGTTCCTGAACAGTTTTGAAGATTTTGGTGGGGTCAAGGCATGTGAGATACTCCCTAGGTCAGATATGCTACTTGTTATAGTAAATATGTTTTCAAATTGTATTTTCCAGTAATGAATCAAGAATAAAGAGAAATGGTAAAATAGTTAGGAGCATGCATGTTATCTGGGATGGGGGTAGGCTGTATTTCAACACAAAGACTATATCTATAAATTTTGAAACTTAGCAGGCAATACTAAGGGGTCTCTGAGCAATACAGCCTTTGGAAAAATTAACATTTTGAAACAGCACTTCAGTAAGCTGGGGAAAGGGGCGATCTGTGTGCCACTACTGCTCAAGATCATAAATGTTAATTTTTAAAGTAAGTCTACTCATCATTTATGTAGTTGTGTGATCTAGTGGTCAAAAACCTGCCCTAGTGACAAGAAGGTCAGAGTTGTATTTGGTGTGTACTTAGTGTTATGTTATTCATCTGATTTGTTTTTGTATTTTGGATCTTTCCTTGGTGTCCCATCCCGAAAATGGACTGTTCTTGTCCTTAGTCAAAAAACTATTAAGAAAAAAATCCTAGTACTGTCAGATACTCATTTCATGATCTTGGGCAAGTCAGTGAACATCATAGTTGCTCCAATTTCAGCTCAAGGGATAAATGTAGACCCTCACTTAAAGTGAGATGTTGCACCTGTGATGAATTATCCTGCATAAATCCATTTTAAGAAGAGATAAACACAGGACCTCACTGAAAATGAGACATTGCATGACTCCATGGCTCTCCTGGGAAAACACATTGTAAAGATACATAAAAGCAGGATCCCACTGAAAATGAGATGCTACAGGTATATCTTTGTAGGGCTGTCCTGGGTAAATACATTCTAAAACACATCAGGCAGAATGAGATATCAGCTCTCAGTTAGACTGTTATGGAAAATACGTTGTGCAAATAAATAACAGACAGACCCATCTGAAAAGGAAATATTGCAGTTCAGCTATGCTATGCAGCTAAATACATTAGAAAGAAATGGTTAAAAGCAAGACCCCACTGGAAACAAGATACAAATAAAGTATAAATAAAATGTAATTAAAGTATTGATTGACTGATACATATCAGCTGAGCTATCCTATGGAAATGCATTGTATAAATGGATAAGTGTAGGACTGTAAAGAAAATGAGATATTATGTCTCAGCTGGGCTATCCTTCTCAGATACATTTTAAAAGCAGGACCTCACAGAAAAAGTAACATTGTACCACAGCTATCCCAAGGAAATTGTTAAAATGGGACCAAATAAAATTACCTTTCTTCTCAGCTTCATGCTCTAAATACACTGTAAAAATGGGTAACACTGAAAACAAAATATTGCATCTCAGCCTGGCTAGCTTGGGTACTTTTTCATAAAAATGGCAAAAGTGGGACACCCCTGAAATCAGATGTTGCCACTCAGCTGGGTTATCCCTGGGAAATACACTGTAAAAATGGGTAAAAGCAGGACCCCACTGAAATCGGATGTTACATCTCAGCTGGGTTATCTCTGGGAAATACGTTGTAAAAATGGGTAAAAGCAGGACCCCACTGAAAATGAAATGTTGCATCTCAGCTCGGTTAGCCCTGAGAAACATTTTGTAAAAATGGGACAAACAGGACCCCCAGTGAAATGAGATGATACAACTCAGCTCAGTTTTCCCTGGGAAATACTTTGAAAAGACTGGTAAAAGCAGGACCCTACGGAAACCAGATGTTATACTTTAGCTGGGTTATCCCTGGGAAATGTAATGTAACAATTGGCAAATGCAGGACCCCAATGAAAATGAGATGCTGCATCATTGATTGGTTACCCTGAATAACTCCATAGTAAAACAAACTCTCAACCAATGCAAAAAAAAAAAAAGCAAACAGAGAAGGCATTTAGTTTACAGGACATGTTTAACATATTGAAACATTTATTCCTCTTCAGTAGTCAGGAGAAGGGCCGTGAAATTTTAATTTTCAAAAGATAACCTAACACCCCCACACACACACACACCTACAGGTGCATGTGTGTTCATTTATTTAAAAGTTGATGACTGAGAAAGGCACACTGAGCTGAGGCTTGTTTCAAGATGTGACCTGAGGGGAAAGAGTTACAGGCAGTACAGAGAACATAGTCCAGTACTTACTTGGTACAGAATAAAGTGCAGACACAGTAATATACATAGTAAATTCTGACAGGCACAGATCATGGCACAAAATTAAAGTGTGGATTACAGGACATGAATGTTGTGCCTGTATAAGTGCAAAATAATGCCAGGGGTAGTCATAAAGGCAAGCACTGCAATACACTAAACTGTTAGCCAAAGGAGAGCCTATCCCCTCATTACTTTTGCCACCATGGAAGGCCACATGCAGGAAGCAAGTGCAGGTGTGAGGGGCAATACTGGTTGTGATATGAGCCTGGTGGCCTGTAAAAAGACACTGAAATGTTAATTTTTGAATTTTCAAATATTAAAATGTTAAAGTAACACTTCAAAGCTGGGGGGTACTATTTCCTCTTATAATAAATGTTAATGTTTACACCAAATCAGTTCAAGTTAGCATGGTTCTTCCTGGGAAATGCATTGTAAAAATGGATAAATGCAGGACCCCACTGAAAATGAGATGTGGCATCATTGCTTGGCTATTCTGGATAAATTCATTCTATAATAACTGCGAACCAGTGCACAATAGTAAAGAAAGAAAGCATGTAGTCTCCAGAACATTGTTAACATCTTGGAACATTTATTCCACTTCAGTAGTCAGGTGGAAGCCCATGAAATTTATTTTTGCAAAAGATAAACTGCTCCCCACCTGCAAATGCATGCGTGTTAATTTATTTATTTATTTGAAAACTGGTGATCAGGAAAGACACACTGAGCTGAGATTCATTCCAGGTGCAGCCCAGGGGAAAGAGTTACAGGAGGTACAGCGAACATAACCCATTACTTACTTGGTGCAGAATAATGTGCAGACACAGTACAACACATAAATCATCACAGGTACACACCATAGTACAAAATGGAAGTGCTGAGTATAGGATATGAATGTTGTGCCTATAAGAGTGCAAAATAATGCCAGGGGTATCACAGATGCAAGCACTGGAGAAGTGCCTACCCTCTGCGTCCCTTTTGCCACAAAGGAGGGCCACATGCAGGATGCAAAAACAGGTGGGAGGGGCAATATTGGTTGTGCTCTGAGTCTGGGGGCCTCCAAAAACACACTTAAATTTTCATTTTTGAGATTTTCAAAAATGAAAATTTTAAAATAACACTTCAATGTTTGGAGATGGGGTCTGTTCCTTCCTATTTATAGTAAATCAGTTAGAGATGTCTGGGTTATCCCTGGGACATGTATTGTAAAAATGGGCACAGGCAGGACCGTACTGAAAGTGTTGCATCTTTGCTCAGTTACCTTGGTAAATTAATTGTAAATGAAACTGTCATAGAAAGCACAAATGTAAAGAGAGAAAGCATTCAGTTTATGGAACATTTTTAACACCTTGGGACATTTATTCCAATTCAATAGTCAGGAGAAGGGCTACGAGATTTTATTTTTCAAAAGATAAGCTGGTAACCCCCTCCCGCAAACACCTACAAATACAAATCATCTGAAGGGGATGATATTAGTTATGCTGTGAGCCCAGTTACCCTAATGTTAAAATAACACTTCAAAGTTGTTGGTGGTGGTGGTCGTGGTGGTGGGGGGGAGGTATGTTGCCTCCTATAATAAATATTAATATTTATAATAAATCAGTTTGAGGGTGGTACCTTTCAGTCTATTCTACTTTAATGACCAAGAGGAGAAGTATATATTGTGGGTTTATTTCAAGTCATTCTCATGCCTTCCATCCAAAATGAACATGTTTTTATAAAAATCCTAAAATGTTACCCAGTACTGTATATCAAGTACTATTCATGGGGGAATCCCTAAATTTAAGGTGGAATCAAAGGTGTTATACAAATTTATTGAGCTACCACTGGGCACAAATAATTGAAGACTTTAATATTGGAATCAATAGATGGTGAATGCAATGGCCTGACAGTTCAAGATTATTTTGCCAGGAAAGTTCCAGTCAGACGGTCATGGGAAATGCAATGTGCAAAAAAATAAAAGACAGACCCTGCTGAAAATGAAATATTGCAGCTCAGCTGGGCTATGCTGCTAAAAACATTAGAAAGACATGGTTAAAAGCAAGACCCCACTGAAAACAAGATGATGCAGCTCAGCTGAGTTAGTCTATGTAAATGCATTGTACAAATGGATACATGCAGGGCCATACAGAAAATGAGATATTATGTCTCAGCTGGGCTGTCCTTGTTAGATGCATTATAAAAGTAGGAACCCACAGAAAAAGTAATATTGCATCATAGCTATCCAGAGGGAATTGTCAAACTGGGCCCCAATAAAACCTACATTTCTTCTCAGCTTCATGCTCTAAACACACTGTAAAAATGGGTAACAGCACGGCTTCACTGAAAACAAAATACTGCAACTCAGCCTGGTTAGCTTGGGTATTATTTTGTAAAAATGTCAAAAGTGGGACACCACAGACATCAGATATTGCATCTCAGATGGGTTATCCCTGGGAAATACATTGTAAAAATGAGTAAAAGCAGGACCCCACTGAAATCAGAGATACAGCTGAACTGTGTTAGCCCTGGGAAACACATTGTAAAATTGGGTTAAAGCAGGACCCCCAGTGAAATGAGATGATACAGCTCAGCTGGGTTATCCCCAAAAACTGATAAAAGCAGGACCCTACTGACACCAGATGTTATACCTTAGCTGGGTTAGCCCTGGGAAATGCAGAGTAACACTTGGTAAATGAAAATGAGATGTTACATCATTGTTGGCTACTCAGGATAAATTCATAGTAAAATAAACTGTCAACCAATGCAAAAAAAGCAAACAGAGAAAGCATTTAGTTTACAGAACATTTTTAACATCTTGGAACACTTTTTCCTCTTCAGTAGTCAGGAGAAGGGCCATGAGATTTTATTTTTCAAAGATAACCTGATACCCCCCACCCACCCACACACACATATACTTACAGGTACATGCATGTTCATAAAATCATTCTAAATTTATATATTTATTTGAAAATTAGTGACTGGGAAAGGCACACTGAGCTGAGGCTCGTTTGAAGGTGTGACCCACAGGAAAAGGGTTACAGGAGGCACAGAGAACATAGTCCAGTACTTACTTGGTACAGAATAAAGTGCAGACCCAGTAATATACATAGTAAATTCTGACAGGCACATATCAAGGCACAGCATTAAAGTGTGGATTACAGGACATGAATGTTGTGTCTGTACAAGTGCAAAATAATGCCAGGGGTAGTCACAAAGGCAAGCATTGCAAAACACTACATAACTGCTAACCGAAGGAGAGCATAGCCCCTTGTCACTTTTGCCATCATGGAGAGCCACATGCAGGAAGTAAGTACAGGTGGGAGGTACAATACTGGTTGTGCTTTGAGGCTAGTGGCCTCCAAAAAGACAATTAAATTTACATTTTTGAGTCTTTCAAAAGAAAATTAAAATAACACTTCAAACTTGGTGGGGGGCGGGGGCCTGTTCTCTTTTATTTATAGTAGATCAGTCAGAGGTAGCTGGATTAGCCCTGGAAAATCTATTGTAAAATGGGTACAAGCAGGACCCCTTGAAAATGAGATGTTGACTCTTTGCTGAACTACCACGGTAAATTCATTGTAAAAGAAACTGTCCACCAGTGTACCAATGTAAACAGAGGAAGTATTTAGTTTATGGAACATTTTTAACATCTTAGAACATTTATTCCACTTGTAGTCAGTAGAAGGGCCATGAGATTTTATTTTTCTAAAGATAAATTGGTACTCCCCCCCCCCCCCGTACACCAACAAATACATCTGTGTTTATTAGGTCATCTGAATGGGACAATATTGGTTATGCTCTGAGCCCGGTTGCCCCTACAAAAATATTGAAATTGTAATTTTTGAAATTTTCTAAAACTTTATTGTTAAAATAACACTTTAGCATTGTTGTTGGTGGTGGTGGGTCATGTTGCCTGTTATAATAAATGTTAATATTTATAGTAAATAAGTTTGAGAGTGGTACGTTTCAGTCTATTCTACTTTAATGGCCTAGATGGGAAGTATATATAGTGGGTTTATTGCAAGACATTCTAGTGCTCTTAATACAAAATTAACATGATTTTATAAAAATCTTAAAATGGCACCCAATATTACATATGATGTTATATTCATGGTGGATCCCTAAATTAAAGATAGAATCAAAGATGTTATACAAATGTATCATTGAGCTACCACTGGGCACAAATAATTAAGGACATTAATATTGGAATCAATAGATGGAGAATGTAAGGTCTGACTCAACATTTTTCAAGTTCAAGTTTATTTCACCAGGAAAGCTCCATTGAGCAAGCTCATTTACAAGGAGGTCCTGCCACAGGCAAAACTCAAACAACAATTGCATCGGAAACAACATCCGGTGCAATACAACAAGGCGCATACTAAAAGCAAGTTATATAAGAAGATATGAAATGGCATGAAAAGCATCATACACAAATGAAGTAAATGTTCAAGGCAATAGAAAACAAATAACGTGCAATACAGTCAATGTCCAGACTGGGATGGAGGTAGGATAAGAGCAAAGGAGTGATAATAGGAGTTCCCACGATAGCTAGTAGGTACAAAAGCCTAATCATGGTACAGTGACAAATAATCTACGGCTGGCTAATTTGCATAGCAGTGACACTCTTCCTGGATGGAATCACTTATGAGAGATTTGGTGACATTCAGGGAGATGTAGTTAGAGAGCCTAAGGGTAATTTGGCGTTTATTCTAGGTGGAGGATAGTGCATAACTGATGGCCAGTTTTCCAAAGCGTTTACAAAATTTGGGGATGTCTAACAGGAGTAAAGAGTTTTTCCTGAGAGAGTAACAACTAATGGATCAGTGCAATAGGGAAGAAATATAGGAGGGGAGTTTATTCAGCATGGGATTGTAAACCCAAATACATCTATGTAGCCTCCTTCTGGCAGTGAGCACACCTCTCAACTGTCCTTGATTTTCAGGGACATCCCTGATTTTGCTTCAAAATTTTACTCTGTCCCTCCTAAAATTGTGTTTTCATGACCAAACAGTGGGGGTTGTAAGCACAAAATAATGTCAAACATTAAAGTTACAGACTTGTTCTTCCTTAGAAAATGCATTTTACACTATGCCCTGTATTCTTCCAGCTTCCTGAAAGGATACCACCGATTCTGAAGATGTGTCCCTGATTTTGATACTTTGGCCCTGATTTTTTTAAGCCTTGTCCCTGATTTATGAGGCAGGAGGTTGAGCGGTATGGTGGTGAATGATACCCAACCCACTCCTGTATATAATGAGCAGTGATGGATCCTTGATGGGGTGTTTAAAATAAAGAGTAATTTATTTATTTATTTAAGAGTTTTACAAGGGAGGCATGCTGAGTGGGGTACTGCTCGATTCCAGATGCGCCTGGGGAGGCGGGAGTGGAGGAGTTACAAAGAAATACAAGGGCAAATACAAGAGAATTTACATCAGAATATGCAGTGGACACAATAGAATATACATACGGTGAGTATAAATTACTCTATACCTGGAATAGAATAAATAGTAGAGAGTACAAAAGCGGAGAATGCATTTGGTACAGTTGTTCAGGACCACTAGCTGAGGACAATTATAGGGCATAGTAATATACATAGAGCAAGTTATAACATAGTAAAACTGTGATTCCGCATGAATAGGAGTCAGTGAGACACAAGTATGGAGCAGGGCTTCACAATAAATTGGGCAGATATTAGTGAGGGGCGCAATCCTGGGCCCACAGCAGTGCTAGTTGCAAGTGCAAGTGGAGGAGAAATGCATTGTAAGGAGGGAGTTCAGATGTTGTGTGTTGATGGCGTGCCTGATGTCAACCGGCAAGGAGTTCCATAATTCAGGCATGCAGTATTTGAAGGCAGCCTGGCCAGTAGCAGGCTGATGATATAGGATGTCTAGTTTATGAAGATATGATGCTGGGCTGTTGGAGTATAACATATCTGCAGTCTAACAAAATGAGAAAGGTGGCTTGAAGTAATAGTTTCCTAACTTCTATGGGGAATAGGGATTTATTTCTAAAGAAAACTCCTAATCTAACTCTCAGTTTTTTAACTGTATTTCAATGTGGTTGTAAAAGGAAATATAATTGTCTAGCCACATCCCCAGGTACTTAAACTTGTGTACAACCTCCAGAGTATCTCCTAATAATGTCGGTATGGGTATATTGTTTTGCCTGGTCGATGTGGATATAGCTATGGTAGGTGAAAGAACATAACCTTTGTCTTGTTTACATTTAGCATAACTTTTAGATCAAGGAGGTTGTATTGTAGTTGGTTGAATTCAACCTGGAGTATGGTACCAACTTTGCTTAATGATGGTTTAGAAATGTAGAGGATGGTATCATCAGCAAAAAAAATGTAGTTTAGCTGTACAAATCTTGTTACTTAATATCGGTTGAAAAGAGTATGGGTCCTACGATGGAACCCTGTGGCACACCTCTAAGTAGTGGTAGGGGAGATAGTAATCCATCTGTTGTAATATGGTGAACCCACCATGAAAGGTAACTAGTGAATCAATGTATGGAAAGGTTATTTAATCCATGCACCTTAAGTTCCAATAACAGCAGTTTCTAGTTTATCGTTTATTTTTTAGTTTATTTTCATCTGTGAGGGGGCAGGACCATAATTTCTAAGTGGCACATGTCCTGCCCCCTCACAAGTGATAACTAACTGCATATTTTAAGTCATACTTTTGGGTCTTAAATTTTCACAGCATCAAGAGCCTAATGTTCAAAAGATTGCACAGGTGCAAATCTGAGTTTGCCAGTGCAAACTGGGTTTTGCACAGATGTGCAATTTTGAAAAACCTGGTTAGCATGGGTAAACAGGGTTTGTGCCTGGGCAAGATGCAGAGGAGGGTGCAATGTAAATTATGGTGCGGGGACCTGAATATTTGCACAGTCCAATAGTCAGAGCATGTGCATCATGCAAGGCCATTCTGCCTGGCCTCTTTGTGTGGCACACATACTGCCAATTGAAACCCCAACTTACACCTGCACAGCCCTAATAGTTGGTGGAAGAAGTGCAGTGGCTCCCTGACCCCCTACACAGTAGTACCTGGTGTCCAGTGCCCCCCCCAGCCAATCACTGTCCCCATATACATTGTCAACACTCCCAGGTGGTCTAATGGTCCCTTCCCCCACCGACTGCCATCCCACTGTACATTAGTAACTTCCCTGATGCTTAGTGGTCCCTTCCCCCGCTGATTGCCATCCCTGTGTGCATTAGTAAACTTCTCTGTTGGCTAGTGGTTCCTCCCCCCACCGACTGCCATCCCCATGTACAGTATCCATATTCTCTGGTGGTCTAGTGGTCTCTCCCCACACTGATTGACATCCCAATGTACATTAGTAAACTTCCCTGGTGGCTAGTGGTCCCTCCCCCCCACTGTTCACCATTCCCACATACATTATTAAACTTCCCTAGTGGTGTAGCAGTCCCCCCTCCCTATCCCTGATCTGCATGTAACATACAATAGATAAACTTCCCTGGTGTCTAGTGGACCCCCACCCCTCACCCTGGCAGGTAGCACCTCATCACCCAGCTCCCCTCAGTCAAGACCCCGAGCCAACGACTGGCACAGCCTTCCACTCACAACTACAGCTGGCCACTGCATGAGCTGTCAATTGAGCATGGATCACTGACAGCTCATTTGGCATCTGACCATGATGGTGAGCAGTGTGGGCTGTGCCAGTTGCTGGCTCAGGGTCATGATGGGGAGGGGTACTACCTGCAATGGTGGTGGGTCCACTAGACACTGGGGAAATATATTTCTTGTATGTTATGGGCAACATGGGGATGGGGGAGGACTGCTAGACCACCAGGCAACTTTAATAATGTACATGGGAATAGCGATTGGTGGGTGGAGGGACCAGTAGCCACCAGGGTAACATTACTTTTTCAGGCTGGGATGGTGATCAGCAGGGGGTGGGGGAGGCACCACTATCACCAGAGATAGCTGTCAGGAGACAGGCAATCGGGGGGGCAGTGCCATGCAGTACAGCCTCACCCCCCTGTACTAATAAGCCCTTAATGGGCATGTGAATGGCCCCATAGCATCTTGCATGCCCAGTGGGCTCATTTTCATAGCTCCATTGAGTACTGTATTGGGAATTTAGTGTGGATGCAAGCCATTGTGCCACCCTATTTCGTGGGCCATGTCTGCCCCACACAAGGTGACTTTGCATCGGGTCTCAATGGCCCTATATTCAAGTTGAATAGTGCAGATGGACTATTACACTAAATATAGCGGTTTTGGACACCTGGCAGCTGCAGGGGGCAGCACAATGTTTTGCCCACTGCTTTGTTCAGATTTGAATATCATGCCCCAGTTTATCAGAAATAACTTTTAAGATCTGCTGTTTGAAGATGTACATTTTTTTCTTGCTTTCAGCTGCTGGCTTCAGTGCTGCACCAGCACTGGGCACTTGTGGTGTTATTGTGAAAGCTGCTCTTTGACTGACACAGGATTCTATTGTGATGACACTAATCTTCAAGGTTTCAGTTATGACAACACTTAGAGCAACACATTTTTGAGATCTTATTTGCATTGTCATAAGCCAAGCTATTCCTTTTATTTTATTATTTTACCCCATTCCTGTTGTGTAATTCCAAGATTACTTTTATCTTACCATTTTACATCAATTTCTGATGTACAAATACTAGATATCTCTTTATCTTATAATGTTTACCTTGACTCCTATTGTATAAATCCAAGATATCACTTTTTGCTTGCCATTTTCCTGACACTCATTGTATAACTCAAGTATATCCCTCTTACAGTATTTTGTTACTTAGTGTACCCAGAGTTCTATTGTAGAATTGCAAGATATCACTTTTATGTTGCCCTTTTACCCACTCCTGTTGTATAAATTGTGTGTGTGTGTATGTATGTATGTGTACAGTATATATATATATATATATATATATATATATATTAAACAATTTTCCCATTATAGACAATGGGAAAAGTTAACAAAAAGTTCAACAGTGTCGCAAATGCAGTTTTTAGTGTTGCAAATGACCTCTGTAGTGTTGTGAGTCAGTCATATTTTTTCAGTTACTGATCACAGAAATGCTTGTCATTTAAGATTAGGACCCTCTAGGGACACAATTCTTTTTGTGTTTACCTATTCGAGCCCTGAGGATGCTAAGCATGTCTTTATTTTGGGATTAAATACCCCAGAAATATGTTTCTGAAGTTTTTGGGAAAAGTAGTGTCACAAAGTAGTGTCACGCCTATGACACTTTCAGGATTTTTTTTTGCGAAAGTGTCGCAAATCACAACATTACTTTGCAACACTATGGCCAAAATAACAGGAATTGTTTGCCACCATGCTGCAAAACAACGGTTTGGTCATTTGGGCTCAAATTTGGAGGGACGTAAGCTAACATCCCACAGCTGTACCTTTTGGTGGTTTGGTGAAAAAATATTGTAGAGATGCAAAGTTATGGCACTCTGAAGTTGACACTTTTTCCCATAGACTAACATTGCAGCGTCCACCATGCCTTTCGGGGCCCGTATCTCGGAAATGGTGCAAGATACAGACTTTTCTTCAGACAAATGCTTAGCCCCTTGGGGGCTAAGTGTTAAGTGCAAACCTATCCAGGAAAGTCATGAATGTTATGAAATTTAAATTTTTTTCCACGTTGTATGGTTCCTGAGATATAAGCAATTTAGTATTCCATGTGCTCATTTTCTGGTCCAGGGCCCATTATTATGCATACATTCTTTGTAGTCACTGTGTTTCTCTATGCAGCTGTTAGGGATAACCAAGGTGTGCGCTCCAGTTACTGTTACACTTGCGTTTCCACTTGCGTTTCCGTACCCGTTTGCATTACTATTCACGTGTACACCACTGTGTGCATTACCCTTTGCATTTTTTTGTTTGCGTTTGCATTTCTGTTTCTGTTACCATTTGCGACTTAATTATTGTGTGTGCTTGGATTTTGGTTTGTGTCACTGTGCGCATTACCATTTGCATTTGTGGATGCCCTTCCATTTGTGTTTGCATTTGTTTGTCTTTCGTTCTGTGTCATCATTGCTGTTACCTTTACCATTTGCATTTCCAATAGCATTACCATGACCATGCACATTGTGGTTTGCATTTCCTTATGCACTTGTGTTTGTTTTCTTTGTCATTATTGTTGCTGTTACTGTTACCATTTGCATTTATAATTGCAGTACCGTGACCATGCGTGTTACGGTTTGCAATTCCGTACATGCTTGCATTTGCGTTTCCATTTCTGTTTCCTTTGGCCTTATTGTTTCTGTTACCATTACCATTTGCATTTACAGTTGCAGTACTGTGGCCATGCGCGTTACAGTTTGCGTTTCCGTAGGCGCCTGCGTTTGCATTTCTGTTTCCTTTTGGCATTATTGTTGCTGTTACCGTTACCATTTGCATTTCCAATTGTAGTACCATGGCCATGTGCATTTCCAGTTGCATTTCCTTACTTGCTTGCATCTCCGTTTGTGTCACTTTTTGCTTTGGCATCACTTTGCGCTTGCGTTTCTATTAACATCTGCTTTACCATTTACATTTGCGTCACCATGTGCATAACCATTTGCAATCATGTTTGTGTTGCAGTTACTGTTACTGTGTAATGAAACATCATGTGGTGGGAGCACAGGGCTCAGAGGGCCCGCGCTCCCACCACCACCTTCAATTCACTATTTATAGTCCTCATTCTCAAAAAGAAAGGAAATTCATGGCAAAGAAATCTGATTAATGCATCAGTTAGGGTTGTTCCACAGCAACAAAAGTGAGGAAATTTGGTGTCAGGGTTGAAAGACCCCCCTTGCAACCCCCCAGCCCGTCCCCCCAACTGGCATTGGGGTGTGCATTGGGGTCGTCGGTCCTAACTCTCACCTCATTTTCCTATACTTCACCACCTCAGCTTGTTTACACATGGAATGGGGTGAGAGTTAGGACCGACAACCCCAATGCACACCCCTGATGCAAGTTGGTGGGCGGGCTGGGGGGTGCAGGGGACTTTCCACCCTAACACAGAATTTCCTCACTTTTGTCACTGTAGAACAACCCTAACTGATGCATTAAACAGGGTTTTATGCCATGAAAAAAAAAATATGTATATATATATATATATATATACATACACATACACACACACACACACACCACACACACACATATATATACATATATGTATTTTGTATTGTTATAACTGAAAGGAGGAGTTCTTGTTAGGCTAACAGAGGACAGTAAGATAAATGAGGAGGATGGACAGAAAGCAGCTGTTCTTAACTGCGTGGTTGAGTACCCCATTTAAGGTTAAAGTGTGAAATTGTGCACCTTAATAACTCTGCCACAGTAAAACAGATTTGCCTGAAATTTGGCAGGCATGGAGTGGTAGCATAGATCAGGGATCTGCAAAGTTTTGTAATGGTCGGATATACAGTTGCAGAGTTATAAAGCGACATTCCATAGCGCATTTATGCTTTTTTGCGCATTCTTTGCTCATGCCTACAGGTCACACGGTTCGAACGACCAGTCTGAAAACTTCAGAGAACGTGCAGCCAGGGCCCCCGATGTGCCTTTTGAAGATTTCGTGAAAAAATATTAAACGGTTCAAATGTTATTCAAAAAACAAGTTTCCCATTATAATCAATGGGAAAAGTTAACAAGAAGTTTGACAGTGTCGCAAATGCAGGTTTTAGTATCGCAAATGACCCCTGTAGTGTCGTGAGTCAGCCTTTTTTTTTTCAGCTACTGATCACAGAAATGCTTGGCATTTAAGATTGGGACCCTCTAGGGACACAGTTCTTTTTGTGTTTACCTATTCGAGCCCTGAGGATGCTAGCCATATCTTTATGGGGGGGTTAAGCACCCCAGATATATGTTTTTTAAATTTTTGGGAAAAGTAGTGTCGCAAAGTAGTGTCGAACCTGCTACACTTTCGTGATTTTTTTTTTTGCCAAAAGTGTTGTGTTTTGTGACACTACTTTGCGACACTATGGACAAAATAACAAGAATTCTTTGCCACTCTGCTGCAAAAGAAAAAATTACTCACCTTAGTAATGGAGTCTTGCTGTATTCTGACAATAGCAGTGAGTCCCAACCTTTGAACTGCCCCGGAGATGAAAGAGTTAACTTTCCATGCCAGGCATGGAACGCTGAGCTCGAGCTCGGTTGAGACTCTGTCTGTTGCTGTTTGAACTCAAACCGTCAGATCTTTACAAGCTAAACTCACTGAGGTCCTGTGTGGAAGCTGTAAACCTACACTAGCCAACTGGCTACTAAACATAAAAACAAATTTTTTGGTCCCAAAACAAAGACTCAAGTCAGGAAACTCAAAAAATGAAATAAACACAACACCCACTCACCCAAAGAAAGACGGTGATAATAAAAAGGTGGGGCACCTCCTGAGTGCCAACACTGCTACTGCCCACCCACATCCCAAAAACAAAGGTTCTGAGAGGGGAAGGCGGGGAGGTCAGAATACAGCAAGACTCCATTAGAAGAAACAACATTACTAAGGTGAGTAATTTTTTCTTCAAACAACATGAAGTCTTGCTGTATTCTGACAATAGCAGACTACCAAGCAGTACCTCCATGGAAGAGGGACAGAACCTACTTAGGAAAAAGGCTCTGAAGCACAGCTGTGCCAAACCGAGCATCACTCCTAGCCTGGATATCCAGAGAGTAATGCTTGGTAAAAGTGTGAACTGTTTTCCAGGTAGCTGCTTGACATATGTCTAAGATAGGAATATCCCTGGCAGCAGCCAGGGAAGCAGCTGTACCTCTGGTAGAGTGAGCCCTCAGGCCTGAGGGTGGAACCTTACCTAGTTTTTCATAGCAAAATTGAATGCAAGAGACAATCCACCTGGCAATGGATCTTTTAGTGGCAGGTTTTCCTTTACCAACCTCACCATAAGTGAGGAACAGTTGGAGGGAGTCAAACATGTGACCCTTGGTACGTTCTATGTAGTAGCTAAGGGCTCTTTTCACATCCAAACTGTGCAGCCTCCTCTCACCAGAGGAGGAATGGTCAGTGAAGTACACAGGAAGAGACATAGATTGGTTAAGGTGGAAGTCTGAAACCACCTTATGTAACAACTTCCTGTTAGTCCTGAGGACCACCTTATCTCAATGGAAAGAGGTAAAATCAGGATCCACTGACAGGGCTTGTAACTCACTTATGCACCTGGCAGAAGTGATGACCACCAGGAACACTAGTTTTCCAAGTCAAGTACTTAAGCTCTGCTGAGGACAAAGGCTCAAAAGGGGGTTGCATAAGCTGAGCAATGCAAATGTTAAGGTCCCAAGCAGGGGCAGGGTCCCTGAATGGCAGATTGGTATGAAGCAATCCCTTGAAAAACTTGGAGAATACAGGGTGAGCTGAAAGAGAAGAGGGCTTACCTGCTGAAATAAAAGCAGACCCTTTGTGTAGCTGGTCTGAGTCCCAAGCTATTCAGATGGACCATATAGTCAAGAACTGTGGGCAGGTCAGCAAACTCTGGGGAAATATGTTTCCCAGATCACCATATGGAGAATCTTTTCCATTTGGAATTATAAGTAGTTCTGGTGGAAGGTTCCCTAGAAGCCTTTAGAATATCCATAACACCTTGGGAGAGGTGTAAATCAGCAAACTCTAACTCTGCAAGAACCAGGTCTTGAGATTGAGAAATTTGAGATTCGGGTACCAAACCCTCCCCTGAGCACAGGTTAACAGGTTGTAATTCCTGGGAAGAGACAAGGGAAGGTGGACTGCTAAGGACAACAGGAGAGGGTACCAGGGCTGTCTGGCCCAGCCTGGAGCAATCAGAATCACCTTGCAGGGTTGAGACCTGATTTTGACTAGCACTTTGAACAGGAGAGGGAAGGGGGGAAAATCATACAGGAACTTCCCTTCCCAACTGAGAACTAGGGCATCCAGGGGGACTGAGCCCAACACTGGGGGCCTGCAGCAAAACAGGGGAAGTTGGTGATTGTCTGGGGCTGCAAAAAGATCTGTCTGTGGGGTGCCCCATCTGGAGATCACCTCCAAAACCAGGGGATCCAGTGACCATTCGTGATGGCCCTGAGATATCCTGCTGAGAGCATCTGCCAGGACATTGTCCTTGCCTGGGATGTGTACTGCTGTGAGGGAGGTGTTCAGGGAATAGGCCAGAGTCCACAACTTCATTGCTTCTGTGCACAAGGCTGTAGACTGAGTGCCCCCTTGCTTGTTGATATACCACATTGTGGTGGTATTGTCTGTCCTGATCTGAACAACTTTGTTCTGAACAGACTTGGAAAAAGCTTGAAGTGCTAGAAACACTGCTCTGAGTTCCAACAGATTGAGTGACAAAAGGAACTCCCTGTCTTAGATTGTTCTGATCCTGCCACCACTGCAAGGCCTGGATCAGGGTTCGAGTCACTGATATCAGTTTGGTCAGAGGGTCCTTTTTCTGAGACCAAAAGGCTCTCAAGTGGAATTGAATGTCCCTCATCTGAAATCTTGCTCCCTGCACCACTGCTGTAGAAGCAGCCATGTGCCCCAGGAGCTGCAGAAAATGCCTTGCTGGGTGAGACACCTGTAAGGTGAATGAAGAGGCCAGTGTGATAAGGGTCCTTGCCCTGTCCAGGGGAAGGAAGGCTCTGGCCTTTTCTATATCTAGCTATGTGCCTATGAAGGTGAGGAGCTGAACAAGCTCTAGAACTGACTTTGAAAGATTCAGAAGGAAACCTAGAGAGGTGAGCAGTTGCTGAGTTATCTGTAGGTGTAACTTGACTTGGTCTGGGGACTGGCCTACTATGAGCCAGTCATCCAGGTATGGGAAGATGGCAATCCTTTGCCTTCTTAGAGAAGCAACTACTACTTTCAGGCATTTTGTGAACACCCTTGGAGCAGAGGTCAGGCCGAAGGGCATTGCTCTGAATTGCTAATGGCCTGAGGGCAGCTCGAACCTGAGGTACTTTCGATGGGAGCTTCTGATGAGAATATGGAAATAGGCATCCTTGAGGTCCAGGGAGACTAGCCAGTCCCCTGGCCTTAGAGAGGGTAGAATTATTCCCAGAGTCACCATTTTGAACTTTGGCTTTAAAAGATACGTGTTCAAATATCTGAGATCCAGGATGGGCCGCCATTCTCCTGTCTTTTTGGGGGTGAGGAAGTACCTGGAGTACAATCCTTTCCCTTTGTGTAGGGGTGGAGCCCTTTCTACAGCTCTGAGAGCCAAGAGGGAAGAGACCTCTGCCTCTAGGGCAAGTGCCTCTGAAGAATTTGCAGGTGGAGAGGATCTGGTTCTCATCTTTGGAAATTTTTTGAAGCTGAGAACCAGTCCCTGACTTACTACTTCCAGGACCCATTTGTCTGATGTTAAAGACTTCCAGTCCTGGACAAAGTAAGCCAGCCTGCCCCCTACAGGTGGTGGAGAATCGGCCCTGGCAAACCCATCAGGGTGCCTGTTTGGCAGCGGGTTTAGGCTGAGGGGTGGAAGCAGGTCTGCTTGTACCCCTTCTGTCTCTCCCTCTAAAGAACCCCCTCTAACCATAGGCAGAAGAGGAGGCCTGGGCTTGGTAGAAAGGCATTTGAAAAGGCCTGCCCCTACCCCTGGGATGCTGCCTCTGAGGAGTGGCTTGCCTTTCTTTGGTCTGGGCACTCCTATAGGTGGTCTGTATTCATCCATTTTCTTCGTGTAGTTCTCTGTTTTCTCCCCAAACAGAGAATTATCCATAACAGGAAAATCCATGGCCTTAGTCTGGGTATCCTGCGACAGGCTAGTACATCTGAGCCAAGCCATCCCACGGCGCCACAGATGTAGCCATGACTCTAGATGAAACATCATTGGAGTCCACTGCAGCATGGAATTGCACCTGATGCCTCAATACCATCAGCAGCCACCTGCTCCAGCTCCTTGGCAAGCTGGCCAGGGACCTGTTGAGCTAAAGCCATGACAGTGTCCCATCTAGATTTCTGATATCTAGCTGTATAGGCATATAATTGGCCTGCCTGAGTCCCAAGGATGCTGCCTGTACTGTTTCTTTGCCATGGCATCACCCTCCTGGAGTCCTTGTCCAGGGGTGTGAAGCCAAGGAATATTTGCCTTATCACAGGCTGCACCTGCACTACCCCAACATGGCTGCATTGCTGGGTAAGGAACTCCTATCTGAGCCTGACAAAGTATACCTCTTGTCCATTCTTTTATCCACAGGAGGTATAGAATTAGGAGTCTTTAAAATCTTAAATGTCTGTTTCCCAAAAGACTTGTGTAAGGGAATAGACAGCCTCCTGGACTCTGGGATATCCATCATTTCCACATAGTCAGGCTCCTCCTGGTCATCCACAGCTTCTTCCATAGGAAGCTGAAGGGTTTTGGCCACTTTCTTGTAAAACATGAAATGGGAAGGGGACTCAGAAAGCCTAGGAGGAGACACTCCTGAAGGTCTGTCTGGGGAGATGTCCGGATCAATGGGCACATCCAGACTTTCAAAACCACATTCACTTTCCTCGTACTCCTCTTCCTCCTCCTCCGGTTCATAATATTCTTCCAAATCATAATCCGGAACCGGTGGAACCGGCAGAACCAAGCACCTTCCTGATGGTGCCAGTTCGGTCGGAACCGGGGAAAGCGACTGCACAATTTTTATCACTTTGGCTATTTCATCAGTGGTTGGAGAAGAAACTTTTGGATCCACACCAGCTGATTTTTCCTTCTTGTTCTCTTAACTGGAACCGACTCCTCGGAGTCAGATCTCCTTTTGCCCGAGGAAGTCTCGCCCTGGTAAGAGGGCACTCCTTCTGGTTCGGTTTCAACCGAACCGGGCTGGCCATCCAGGTCAGCGGACTTTTTGGCCTCCCTTTCCCTGAGCCTACCAACTCTGTTTCTAGGGTAGCTTCAGGAAAATTTTTACAAATCTGGCAGTCTGAATCGAGGTGGTCAAACCCCAGACAATAAACAGAGGTGGTATGGGGGTCAGCCTTAGCAAAGACTTCCCCACACACACTACAGTTTTAAAATCCAGTGAGCCCGGTTTTTCTTTTGGGTTTCTCAGACATGGTGCCAGTCCTAACAAAAACTTACCCTTTTAATGGCAATCCACCAGGCAAAACACTCTTATCGGTTCCTGACCGTGTTACGAGTCGTGGAAAACGTAGTAAAATCCATTTTTTTTAGAACTGATAAGAACCAGTAACCACACTCTAAAAGTAGAAATTAAGATTTTTTAACAACTTGATCGGTTCAAACCGAACCAATGAACCGTTTAACAAGTTCCACACAGAATAGAAAACAATATAAACCTATCAAGTACTCATGAATACCACAGACAGAGACTGAACCGACAGGTTGCGGTTTAAATTCGGTCGAAAACTGAGAAAAGCTGTACTTTAACCGACAAATTGAACCGAGCAAAGAAGAAATCTCCAGAGCGACTGTTCAGTGAGGTGGAGTAAAGAATCTGACAGTTTGAGTTCAAACAGCAACAGACAGAGTCTCAACCAAGCTCGAGCTCAGCGTTCCATGCCTGGCATGGAAAGTTAACTCTTTCATCTCTGGGGCAGTTCGAAGGTTGGGACTCACTGCTATTGTCAGAATACAGCAAGACTTCATGTTGTTTGAACACTGGTTTGCTCCATTGTGCTGAAATTTGGAGGAAAGAAAGTCAACATCGCAGAGATGTGCCTTTTGGTGGTTTGGTGACAAAATATTAAAGGAATACAAAGTGACGGTACTCCTAATTTGATGATTTTACCATAGACTAACATTGTGGCATGCGCCGCGCCTTTTGGGGCCCGTATCTCGGAAACGCTTCAAGATACGGACTTTTCGTCAGAAAAATGCTTAGCCCCCTGCTAGAGGCTAAGTGCAAAACTAGCCAGGAAAGCCATAAATCATATGACATTTTAATTTTTTTTCTATGACGTACGGTTCCTGAGATATAAGCAATTTAGTATTCCAAGTGCTCATTTTCTGCTCCGAAGCCCATTATTATGGATACATTCTTTGTATTCACTGAGTTTCTCTATGCAGCTGTTTGGCAAAAACAGGGTGTGTACTTCCATTACTGTTACAGTTAGTGTTCCTACTTGCGTTTCCGTACCCATTTGCATTAGTTTTCCCGTGTACGCCACCGAGTGCGCTTTCGCTTATGCCTTTTGCGCTTATGTACTGTTACCTATTGAATTTCCCATACTGTTCCTGTTTATGTTTTGTTTTGCATCACTGTGTGCATTGCCATTTGTGTTTGCGTACATGCTTCCATTTGTGTTTCCTTTGGTGCCATCATTACTGTTAGTGTTTGCATTTCCTATTGCAGTACCGTGACCATGCGAGTTACCATTTGCATTTCTGTATGCACTTGTGTTAGTGTTTCTGTTTGCATTACTGTTCCCTTGTATGTCACCGTGTGCGTTACCCTTTGCATTTTCATTTGGGCTTGCATTTGCGATACTGTTAACATTTTCATTTCCATTACTGTTTTTCTTTGTGTTTTGTTTTGCATCACCGTATACATTACTATTTACATTTGCGTACGTGCTTCAGTTTGCATTTACTTTGATGTCATTGTTGTTGTTACCATTAGCATTTGCACTTCATATTGCGGTACCGTGACTGTGCAAGTTACCAGCTGCATTTCCGTAACCATTATTATGTGATAAAAAGATCACATGGTGGGAGCACGAGGCCCGCGCCTGTGCTCCCACCACCACATTCCATTCACTATTTATAGTCCTCATTCTCAAAAAGAAGGGAAATTCATGGCAAAAAAACTCCATTCAATGCATCAGTTAGGGTTGTTCCACAGCAACAAAAGCGAGGAAATTCGATGTTAGGGTTGCCACCCCCCTTGCACTCCTCTCCTACTCCCCCGCCACCGACCACTCCCGGGTCATTCCTTAACGTAGACATATTACTTGTCTAGTGTACTCACCCAGTTACCAAAAGCTAAATAAATAAATAAAACAGGCATCGGGGTGTACATTGTGGTTGTCGGTCCTAACTCTCACCCCATTCTCCCATACTGCACCACCTCAGCTTGTTTACACATGGGATGGGGTGAAAGTTAGGACAGATGACCCCAACGCACACCCTGATGCCTGTGGGTTGAGGTGGGGTGCAAGGGTGGTAAACCCTAATATCGAATTTCCTCGTTTTTATCACTGTGGAACAACCCTACTGATGCATTAAACAGAGTTTTTTTGCCATGAATATATATATTTATATATATATATATATATATGTATGTATTTTATATTGTTATAACTGAAAGGAGTTTTTGTTAGGCTGACAGAGGGCAGTAGGGTAAATGAGGAGGATGGACAGAAAGCAGCTATTCTTAATAACTGCTTCTGCTCTGTATTCGTAAAAGAAAACACAGGGCCTCCACCAGAAAGTGGCATTAAGGCTGCTGCCAGGGGATCTCTAAGATGAGGCAGCAAGTATTTACCAGTGAAAGGATATGGAAAGAGATAGCAGCCTGAAAGAATGATAAGGCACTAAGGCCAGATGAGAGGTGTGTGTGCATCCTTGTGAACGCGCTCATTCATTGACAGATCAGTGGGCAGGACAGCCACTGAGGAGGAGGAGAGAGTGGGGTTGTGCCGGTCTGCCAGCTGGGGTCCGGGATGGGGTGAGAACAGGGTGGTGGGACACCTGTTTGGGACCAGATGGGGGCTGAGGGCACAAGACCACCTGGTTATTAAATATTTATTCAAGGACTGGGGATTGGGAATGAGGAGGGGGTGTTGAAACCACTAGATCACCAGGGATATTTTTTAAACACATGCAAACCAGTAATTTGTAGAACTATAGATGCAGATGGGGATGGGGGGTTACTGTGCCCTACAGGAGGGTGACTGGGTGGAGGGGAGGGGCCACTAGCCACCAGGACATTTATCAACATTTGCTAGGCAGGTGATGGGGTGGGGTGAAGGATGCAAATACCAGAGGTATTTTTTTACAGTTCGGGTAGGTGATCTGGTGGGGGTGGGGACCACTAGTTGCCAGAGAAATTTCATTTAAATGTGGGCGGTGGGGAAGGGACCACTGGCCACCAGGGATTGTTTTATTTTGAGGGTAACAGGGCAAAATTTTGTGGATGTTTTTCCACTCCGCCACAGGCAGAAGTTTGGAAACTTCTACGAAAGTTTCCAGATTTTTGTGGAAGTTCCATTAAAGTGGAAAACCCCACTTTTGCCCACCCCTAGACATGGTCATGAAGTCACAGCAGAATTCATTCTAGTAAAGATAATTGATTGAGTCCATCTAGTCTGTGACATGAACCTGAACACAACCTTGCAATGATGCTAGAATGCAAAGAGAGAACTGTGATCACCCAATCATCTTTCAGGGATGATTCCATAAAAGGTCTAAGGGATCCACATGCTGCAACTGCAGGAGAAGCACAGAAATAACCTTTCAGAGAAAACATGAGATGTTAGAGAGCCCCAGACTGGAGACTGAGCAGAATTTAAAGGAGCACTGTTAACCAGACAAAATATAAATCAAAATACATTTTCAAAGTTCCAATATAAATGCAGCAAATTAAATTACTCCTATACCAAACCCATAAATACTGCAATAAGTTATTTGTAATTACTTAGAAACATAGAAGTTGACAGCAGATAAGGACCGTAAGGCCCATCCAGTCTGCCCATTTCTTTTTCTACCTTATAAATGTGCCATCGGCCTTTGCTCTGTCAGTGGCCTATCTATTCATACACATCTGTATTGCTCCTTTATGCCTGTCCCATGCCTGTTTGAAGCCCTGCATTGTATTCAGAGCCACCACTTCCTGAGGTAGGCCGTTCCATGCATCCACCACCCTTTCTGTGAAAAAGAACTTCCTCACATTACCCCTTAATCGGCCTCCCTCTAATCTCATGCTGTGTCCTCTTGTCCTGCTATTTTCCTTATATTGAAACATGTTAGACTCTTTCACCTTGTTAATGCCCTTAAGGTGTTTGAATGTTTCAATCAAATCTCCTCTCTCCATCCTTTGCTCTAGGGTATACATATTGAACTCTGTTAATCTGTTCTCAAATGTCTGTTGATGCAGTTCCTGCACCACTTTGGTTGCCCTTCTCTGGACTGCCTTAATTTGGTTAATGTCCTTGTGAAGGTGTGGCCTCCAGTACTGCACTCAGTACTCCAGATAGGGCCTAACCAGTGTCTTGTAAAGTAGGATTATTACCTCCCTCTTACAACTTGTGATACCCCTACTAATACACCTTAACATCCCCCTAGCCTTACCTACTGCTTTAGAGGTGTGCTTGGATGATTTCAGGTCATCGGTGATGATGATGCCCAAGTCACTTTCTTCCTTTGTGACTGCCAGCAACTCCCCTCCCAGCCTATAGGTGACTTCAGGGTTTCTCTTCCCTGTGTGCGTGATCTTGCACTTCTTTGCATTAAATCCCAGTTGCCACTCTTCCAACCATTTTGCTAGTTTATCCAGATCTCTTCTCATTCTGCCCACCCCATCTGGATCATCTACTCTGTTGCAGATCTTGGTGTCATCTGCAAACAGACAAGCCTTACCCTCTAGTCCATCTGCAATGTCACTAATGAAGATACTGAAGAGGACTGGCCCCAGTACTGATCCCTGAGGTACCCCACTTGTGACTTGCATCTCTTCTGACTGTATACCATTTACCACCACTCTCTTTTTTTCCACCCGTCAACCAGTTTGCCACCCAGTTGACCAACTTCTGACCCACCCCGAGCCTACCCAGCTTATTTATCAATCTTCTATGTGGAAAAATGTCGAAAGCTTTGCTGAAGTCAAGGTAGGTGACATCAACTGCTCCTCCTTGGTTCACCACTCTGGTTACCCAATCAAAGAAATCTATGAGATTAGTTTGACAGGACCTTCCTTTTGTAAACCCATGCTGTCTTGGATCCTGTGCCCCTATGGATTCCAGGTGTTGCACTATCCTTTCCTTAAGGAGTGTCCCCATAATC
Source organism: Neoceratodus forsteri (assembly GCA_016271365.2). Lineage (NCBI taxonomy): Eukaryota > Metazoa > Chordata > Ceratodontiformes > Ceratodontidae > Neoceratodus > Neoceratodus forsteri. The sequence goes on along the minus strand of CM028138.1, from coordinate 760,389,373 downwards.
TTGCCCACTATTGAGGTAAGACTGACTGGTCTGTAGTTCCCTGCCTCCTCCCTGCTACCAGTCTTGTGGATCGGGATCACATGAGCCCTTCTCCAGTCTTCTGCGACCTCTCCTGTGCTCAGAGACTCACTAAACAGTTCTGCTAATGGCTCTGCTAGTTCCACCCTTAGCTCCTTAAGTACCCTGGGACGTATGCCATCAGGTCTCATTGCCTTGTCCACCTTGAGCTTAGCGAGCTCTTTTAGGACCCTTTCTTTTGTGAAGGGAGTCATGCTCACCTTCCTCCCCCCTGTGTCCATGGTGCTGAGCTGTGGGCCCTGCCCTACCTGGTGGTAAATGGTATACAGTCAGAAGAGATGCGAGTCACAAGTGGGGTACCTCAGGGATCAATCCTGGGGCCAGTCCTCTTCAATATCTTCATTAGCGACATTGCAGATGGACTAGAGGGTAGGGCTTGTCTGTTTGCAGATAACACCAAGATCTGCAACAGAGTAGATGATCCAGATGGGGTGGGCAGAATGAGAAGAGATCTGGATAAACTAGCAAAATGGTCGGAAGAGTGGCAACTGGGATTTAATGTAAAGAAGTGCAAGATCATGCACATAGGGAAGAGAAACCCTGAAGCCACCTATAGGCTGGGAGGGGAGTTGCTGGCAGTCACAAAGGAAGAAAGAGAAGTGGGCATCATCATCACCGATGACCTGAAATCATCCAAGCACACCTCTAAAGCAGTAGGTAAGGCTAGGGGGATATTAGGGTGTATTAGTAGGGGTATCACAAGTCATAAGAGGGAGGTAATAATCCCTCTTTACAAGACACTGGTTAGGCCCCATCTGGAGTACTGAGTGCAGTACTGGAGGCCACACCTTCACAAGGACATTAACCAAACTGAGGCAGTCCAGAGAAGGGCAACGAAAATGGTGCAGGGACTGCATCAGAAGACATATGAGGACAGATTAAAGGAGCTCAATATGCATACCCTAGAGCAAAGGAAGGAGAGAGGTGATATGATCGAAACATTCAAACACTTTAAGGGCATTAACAAGGTGAAAGAGTCTAACATGTTTCAGTATAAGAAAAATAGCAGGACAAGAGGACACAGCATGAGATTAGAGGGAGGCTGATTAAGTTGTAATGTGAGGAAGTTCTTTTTCACAGAAAGGGTGGTGGATGCATGGAACGGCCTACCGCAGGAAGTGGTGGCTATGAATACAGTGCAGAGATTCAAACAGGCATGGGATAGGCATACGGGAGCAATACAGATGAGTATGAATATATAGGCCACTGACAGAGCAAAGGCCGATGGCACATTTATAAGGTAGAAAAAGAAATGGGAAGACTGGATGGGCCTTGCTGTCCTTATCTGCCATCAACTTCTACGTTTCTATGTTTCTAACCCTAGCCACTGGCATAAAAAGTGCGGCAGCCTCCCCGACCCCCAACACAGTAGTCCATTGTGTCCAGTGGTTCCTCTCCCCCACCGATTGTCATTCTCATATACAGCATCAACACTCCCTGGTGGTCTAGCAATCCCTCCCCCCTTGGATCGCTGTCCCCATGTACATTAGTAAACTTCCCTGGTGGCTAGTGGACCCTCCTCCCCACTGATTATCATCCCCCTGTACATTAGTAAACTTCCCTGGTGGTGTAGCAGTCCCCCTTCCTCTCCTCAAACTGCCAGTAACATACAAAATATATAGTTCCCTGGTGTCTAGTGGAACCCCCACCCTCACCCCTGAGTAGTGCCTGCATCACCCTAGCAGACTCAGAGTTGGACTGGCACAGCCTCCACTCACCACTACAGCTGTCCACTGCATGAGCTGTCAATGAGTGTGGATCATTGACAGCTCATTTTGCAGCTGGCCATGGTGGTGAGTGGTAGGCTGTGCCAGTAGCCAGCGCTGGGCCTTGATTGGGGGAGCTGGGTTGTGGGGCACCACCTGCTAGGGTAAAGGATGGGGGACCCACTAGACCACTAGGGAGGTTTAATAATGTACATGAGGATGGGGATCATGGGGTGGAGGAACAACTTGCCACCAGAGTAACATTACTTTTTCAAGGTGGGATAGTGATCAGCGGGGGGGGGAGCACCAGTAACACCAGGGATAGCTGTCGGAAATGGAAATCAGGGGCAGCACCATGCAGTACAGTCTCACTCTATATGCAAATGAACCCATAATGGCATGTGAATGGCCTGTTAGTTTCTTGCATGACCATTGGGCTCATTTGCATAGCTCCATTTGAAGAAGTGGAATTTAGCATGGGTGCAAGCAAGTTTGCTGCCTAATCTGGGGGCCATGTCTGCCCAATGCTTCGTGGTTTAGTACTGGGTCTCATGTCCCTATATTCAGTTGAATAGCACCAATGTACTATTCCACTGAATATGGCCATTTTGGACAGCTGAGCAACTACAGGGGGCAGCACAACATTTTGCCATCTGCTTTGCCCATATTTGAATATCAATAAATAAAAAATAATAATAATAATAAAACTTTATTTATTTAGCGCCTTTCAAATACCAAGGCGCTGTACAAATGAATCATAAAATCAGAATATACATATAAGAACAACAGTTGATAACAGCATCAGTCCACAAAAGCCTTGTTCCATAAAAGAGTCTTAAAATCCCGCTTAAAGGCTTCCACGGTCATGCATTCTCTAAGCCGACGAGGCAGAGAGTTCCAGAGGGTTGGAGCCACTAACCCAAAGGCCCTAGCCCCAGAAGACTTCAATATAACCTTCGGAACCTCTAGTAACCCCTCGTCGGCTGAATGGAGCTGTCGCACGGGGTGGTAAGGGATCAGAAGCTCTTTCAAGTAGTCAGGACCGAGTCCGTGCAGGGCTGTGAAGGTCAGAAGACCTACTATAAAGGCTGCAGTTTACCAGATATAACTTTTAGATCTGCTGTTTAAAGATTTAACTTTTTTTCTTGCTTTCTTGCTTTCAGCTGCTGGCTTCAGTGATGCACTTGGCAAGTGTGATGTCACTGCGAAAGGTACTCTCTGATTGACACAGGATTTTATTGTGATGACACTAACCTTAAAGGTTTCAATTATGACAACACTTGCAATAAAAATATTTGTGACATCTTGCTATTCGTAGTGTCATATGCCAAGATATCACTTTCATCTTACCATTTTACCCCCATTCCTGCTGTATAATCCCAATATCAATTTAATCTTGTCATTTTACCTCAGCTTCTGTTGTATAAATATTAGATATCACATTTATCTTATAACTTTTACCTTGACTCCTGTTGCATAAATCCAAGATATACTTTTTTCTTGCTACTTTCCTGACACTTGTTGTACAAATCAAGTATATCCCTCTTACAATATCTTGCTATTAACTGTACCCCGACTCCTTTTCTATAAATCCAAGATATCAGTTTTATATTGCCTTTTTACCCATTTCTGTTGTATAAATTGTGATATATATATATATATATATATATATATATATATATATATATATACAGTGCTTCAGATAACTCATTTTGGACTTATTTCGTCCACAAATCAGCTCAAAACAATCAAAATGTAGGCTCTGGAGTCACTGACCTCCAGTAACATTTCCCTTAAATTGAAGCTGACGTCCATTTTTCATGGTGTGGACGTCAATTATGTCATTATTTTTAACAGTCTCCAGGCCACCAGTTGCCATGGTAATGCTTTTTGTTTACTTCCCGAACTGATCGCACCCCTCCACCTGCAAACTGCCATCTCATCATGCATGCACAGTCATCTTGGCACCATCATTAGTCATGGTGAGGACTGGAATCGGGATAGGGATGTTGATTAGCCAAGACAACGAGTGAGCATATTAGGCTATATCGCACAGCTGCAGTGGCGTAGATTACGCCCCCCCGACGCAAGAGACCGGGACAATTTTATTGAGTGAGTGCACAGTGGTCTGAGAGGGAAGCGTCCATCCCGTCCCCATGGTAACCACACTAGTGACATGCGCCGGCAGTGTCTGTTCGCCTGCGACCCTGGAAGCAGTTGAGTAGCGCTGCTGCAGCCTGGATGTTTCCCCACTTGGCGGGAGTGTCTGTCAGACTCATGATTGAAGTCCGCTGTCACTGACTGAAACGAGAAATTTAATTATTTATTTATCAGCATGTTAGGTGTTTCTGTGCCTGGGGCATCTGTTCTCAATCCACCCCGCACTGTGAACCATGGCTCCGCTTTAATTTTGCAGCGCTAAACAGACTTAGCTCAACTTTAAGTCGGTCTCTGAGATGCTGCTCGGATCCGTGACCATGGAGACTAGATCGGATCCCCTCACTGCAATGCTGCACACTCTGAGCCCGGCTAACAAAGAGAGCAGCTGCATAGTCTGTCTGAGGTAAGATACTATTAACTTCAATAAATCTGAAAATTCAGTCTTCATTCATTGGGATAACTGACGTGACCAGCTGCGTCTGCAGCATTACCCCTACATGTCTGATGTTCTATGATATAGCCATGATTTTTTTCTTTGACCCACCTGCATGTTTAGAGGCAATGTTCCAGTCCCACCTGAGAGTCTAGAAATAAAATAATTGAATACTCATGGGCAAAAAGGGGTAAATGGATACATGTGTGTTGCGGGGGGGGAGCATGCACTGTGCGTGCCCCCCACCCCACCCCCTGCTCACTGCAACACACACATGTACCTATTTTCATCTGTAAAATGTTGGAGAGTCTGTGGTTCTGTTCCATTTTTTTTTCTCTTATTGTGGACCTGGGAACAGAGAGGAAGAGTTATAGTGAGCGATCGGGGAGGGGGGTTCTGGGGAGGATTCACTTTTTGCTGTGTATTTTTTAAATTGAACATTGTCCCGACTCCCGAATTTACTCAATTCTGATTGGCTGCAATGCTGCATGTGTATTTTCCGGCCAATACCAGAGCACTGCAGCCACAGTCTTCACCTGCTGAAAGCACCATTTGCATGCCATGCTTTTTGCTCGATGGCCATTGAAGAGCTGCTCGTTGTTGACTATTTCAGTCTTTCCACAGGTCCAAGTCCGACTGCTCAGTCGGACATTGTCCACTGCATGACCCGCTGGGTGTCATCCTCCAGAAGTATGAGGATTTGCTGTATCCTCCAGTAGTCCATAGTCGGGTCCTACGCCTCGATGTTGCAGCATAGTAATCCCCAAGGCCCGATCACACAGTAGCAGACAGACTGTGGAGACAAGTTAGGAAGGTCTGCAGCCATCTGGGAGATGGACAGTACTGTTGTCATCAGTGCCAGGCCTCAGCATCAAGACCCTCCAGCCAGCCACAACAGGACCAGAAAAGTCGGTCGGGAGCGGGGAGTCGCTGAGTCGGAGAGCCAGGCAGTGACAGCAGCAACCCAAAGCAGCCAGAGAGAGAGAGAGAGCGCCTCAGCCTCCTAAACTTGGTGTACTCCCAGCAGGACTCCAGGCTGTCAGACTCCTCAGTGTCCTCCTGATGGGGGGGGGGAATTAAAACTAATAATTCTTTCTCCTCTCTCAGTTGGGAGGGAAGAGATAACACAGACCGTGTTGTGGCCATACCTAATAAGGTAGGATACATTTTGAAGTACGTCTATACTACTATGTATGTATATGTACAGTATGACTGTTCTCAGATCCATATTTATTATTCACTGTCAGAGGCTAGCCTACTTTACAGTTGATTTGCTACATCACTGCTGTATTGAATGTATTTTTATACTGTGCAGACTGCAGAGTTGAACTGTACATGTATTTTACTACTCTTGCTGAAATGTATTTTGTGACTGACTTTTGATGCACGTGGATTTACAATACAAAAAAGAAACAACAGCAGTGGCCCCAGTATTGATCCCCACTCAAAGAAGGGAGGCAGTATAGCACAGTGGTTAAAGGCTCTGAGCTGCAATTCTGGAAACCTGGGTTTGAATCCCACAGCCTACTTTGCATATTGTGTGACCCTGAGCAAGTCTGTAAACTAGATTCAGCCTGTGGAGTCTTTTACTAACTAGCACAACCTCCTGTATCCTGCTCCCAAGCCAGTCAGCAATCCAGCATGTGTAATCTATATATCACATTGGTGTACTTTCACCAGAAGCTCATCACGTATCACAGTGTCAGGTACAAGTATGGGTTTGCCCTTGTCTACCTCCCTTATTACCCCTTCCAGTAGTTTAATCAAGTTGGTTTTGCATGACTTGTCACAAATAAAAGGGCATGTGACAGGGAGCGAGGGGGGGGGGAGGAGGGGGGTTGTCTTTTTCAAACTAAAATGTAACGGTGCTAGGCTGCTAGCTGTGCACTCGAGCAAACTTGATAGATGGTTTGGCCTGTTTCTGCTGGCAGATTCTCATGTTAAAATGATTTGAAAATGCAGTTTCTCCCCTTCAGTAAGTAAACCCCGTATCCAACGATATTGAAAAGAGCTCATCTGCTGCTGCTGCTGATGATGATGATGCTGCCAGATGCTTAGACAATGTAACAGGAATTCCTCTGACCGGTTACTCAAAATGTAATAGTTGTTTGTGAATTTGAAGCATTTTGACTGCCAAAATTTGGCGACTGGAATTATTTTGACTTCCAAAAAATTGACAGCTGGAGTATTTTGACTCCAGAAAAACTGAAATGACTTCCGAATTTCAGCCCATGGAAGTATTTGACTTCCATCCCAAAAAAATTATCTGAAGCCCTGTATATATATATATATATGTATAATTTATCTATTTTATATTGTTATAACTGAAGGGAAGAGAGTTTGTTAGGCTAACAGAGGGCGGTAATTTAAATGAGGAGGACGGACAGAAAGCAGCTTTTCTTATTTATTTATTTTTTTATTTATTTTGAACAAGTTAGATTTACAACCTTTGAGTCAGGGACTCATTTACAAAGGCACCTCGTCGCGCAGGGAGGGCAAGACAATAAAACATTGTGCAGATACAACATTGGACAACATTACAGGTGCAGACATTGAACACAGAATACACTTAGTTACATGTTGGTATAAAATACAGTTTTACAATTAAAGATGTACAATTTCTCTGGAGTTGCAGTGGAATACATCCTTGTATAAAATTAAGCGGGTAGGTAAAGAGGGGTAGGGGGAAAGATGGATCGGCAGTCCAGGGGACCTTGTCGAGATTAGGGGGGCCAGGCAGGAAAGGTCCTGCAGTAGAATTAGGGGTAGGGTTAGTTGCACCTACAGCAGCAGACATTAAAGAGATGGTTCTGGAGAGCAGTTTTGAAGGGCCCAAGTTTGGCAGTATTGGTGATGCAAGTAGGGAGACAGTTGGACCAAGCTGGGGCTCAATAAAAGAAGGACCTCTGGGTGAGGGAGGTCTTGGTTCTGAGTCTTGGTTCTTGGTCTTGGTTCTGGGCACTTTGAAGGTGGCTTTAACAGAGCTGTGGGTGGAAATGGATGAGGATGACCATGGTAGGGAGGCAGAGACTCCTGGGGGGAGAGTCCAAGCAAGGATTTCTTAGCAAGAAGGCAGGTCTGATACTACAGACATTCCTCGAAGTTGAGCAGGTTGGTAGAGGAATAGAGCAGGCAGGTGTGGAGTGCGGCTGGAGGCTCCGGTCAGGAGCCTACATGCCTTATTGATGGAGAGCTGGATTTTGGAGAGGGTGGTGTTATCAGCTGCAGCATAGATGGGCAAGCCGTAGTCCACTGGGGACAGGAGGGAGGAGGTGATGGCCAGCCAGAGGGCAGCGAGGGGCTGGCAATCCCTATGGTGGTAAAGTAGGCCAATCTGAGAGTTTATGGCAGAGGAAAGAGCATTGATGTGGGTGTGGAAGATGAAGGCAGTTTCGAAAGTGATGCCTAGGTAGTTGTATGTGGGCATTTGCTCTAATGGAAGCTGAGAGTTAGGGGTAATCAGGAGGGGGGGGCACTTCTAGCTTTATTTTGGTGGTGAGAGAAGAGCATTGATTTGCTTTTCTTAAGGTTTATGACTAGTCTGTGATCAAGAAACCACCTTTCCGTTTGGTTGTAAGCGAGTTGAAGGGATGATTGGAGAGTTGAGGGATATAGGTATGAGGCAAAGAGAACTGCATCATCTGCATAGAGGAGCATCTTGCTATTGCAAGAGCTGGGGAGAATGTTGAGGTAGAGATTGAAGAGAATGGGACCCAGGATTGAGCCCTGTGGGACCCTGGAGCTAACTGGTCGAATGTTGAGAGGGAGCCATTGATTTTTACATGCTGGGATCTAGCAGAGAGGTAGCTGGAAAACCAGGCAAGGGGACCAGCAGAGAAACTAAGTTGGTGGAGAGAGTCGAGAAGGAGGGGGTGACAGACAGTGTCAAAGGTCTTGGAGAGGTCAATGAACACTGCACTGGCCAGGTTGCTGGAGTCGAGAGCAGAGTGCAGGTATTGGGAGAACTCCAGGATAGCAGTGGTTGTACTGTGTCATGGGCGGAAGCCGTTCTGCTCTGAGCACATAATGTCATACTTAGCCAAGTACTCAGATATTTGTATAGACACTTTTTCGAGGGCTTTGGAGAGTGGGGGGGAGGATGGAGATTGGCCGATAGTTGCTGGGGGAGGATCTGTCACCGCTCTTGTGTATTGGAGTGATTTCAGCAGTTTTCCATGCACTGGGGAACTGTCCAAGGCATAGGGACTGGTTAAGTAGGTCCGTCAGGGGGACTAGGACAATGTCCAGGACCAACCAGAGGATCCTGGAGTCGAGAGGGTCACTGCTGGGGTTATTACTACCAAGGGCTTTTAGCAGGTGTGGATGAGCTTTGTGGGGGGATAGGGTGTGCAGGTAGAAAGGGGGGAGATGCAGGACGGAGGGGGGAGTGAGGAGGGGATTGGATCAAAAAAGCTGCTGGGGAGAACAGAGCTTAGATCAGAGAAAGTGGTGTTGAGGCAGTCAGCTATAGGTAGTGGATCAGAAGAGGCAGCGCCATCGATGGTGAGCTGAGATGGTGGAGGGGAGCGGGTCTTCCCATTTAGTTCTTTCATGCTATCCCAGAAGGTCCAGGCGGAGCCCCAGGTGGAGGTGAGGGTGGCCTGGTAGTGCTCCGCCTTGGCCCATCTGATGGCTCACGTGCACTTATTGTGCTCTGCATTGTAGGCTTGTCTGTCAGATGGATTGCCTGAATCTACAGCAATCCGCCAGAGATTATCCCTATTCTTAAGTTTCTGGATCATAGAAGGGGTGATCCAAGGAGTGTTGGTTTTTTGTACGGATCCTGGTGGGAGGGGGCAAAGAGGTCACAGGCCTTGCCGAAGGCACTTGTGAAGAAGTCAAGAGCTATGTCGATATCTGGGGCATGTTGGATAGGGGACCAATCTAGCTGGGCTAGATGCTGTTCCAACTTTTTTAGGGCACCAGGGTGTAGCCACCGGTGCAGTGTAGCCTGGGACACTGGTTTTGGAGAGGAGGATGACCAGGTACAGATGACTGGGGAGTGATCACTAAGTGAGTCGGGGAGGACAGTGATGTCCTGGATTTTAAAGGGGCGGTTTGATAAGATAACATCTAGGAGGGTGTTGGTTCCACTGGATCGGTTGAACCTGGTGGGCTGTGAGACTAGTTGGGACATATCCAGAGCAGCGATGGAGGCCCTGGTTTGGGAGGTGGCAGAAGCAAGCCAGTTAACATTAAGATCACCAAGGATGACTTGCTCAACTTTGTGTGGGAGGGATGTGAGGTAGCCGATGAGGGACTGGACAGCTGAGTTCTGGTTTCTTGGGGGTATGTAGGAGACAGTGAGAAAAAGAGGGCATCTGGTGGTGTCAGGGATTACTTTTAGTGTGAGGGCTTTAGTGCCATAGTCAAGTTTTGAAGCAGGGAGTGCGTGACCTATTAGGGTGTCCCGCATGAATATTGCGCACCCATCACCTTGTTTGCCTACACGGTCTTCCCTGAATAAGGTGTATCCAGGGAAGGAGATAGCAGAGTTAGGGGTGGACTTAGAGAGCCAAGTCTCTACCAGATCAAGAATATCAGGTTGATGCTGGGTGACCCAGCACTGGAGAGCAGCAGTTTTCTTTAGGAGGCTACATATGTTAAGGGATGCAAGGCGGGGAACCGGTAGTGGTACAAGATTTGGGTGGGCTGGCAGATAAAGGTCCAGGATTTGGGTGTACGTTCACAGACAGTAAGAGTAGCAATGTCATTATTCTGATTAGGGGACGGTGGCAGCAGGGATTCATGGTTCGGCGCCTGGGCGAGGATCTGGTGATAAGGGTGCAGATGATAGGTAGAGCACAAAGGGTGGGTATGGCAGGGAACAGGTGGGTCCGGAGTGGGCCCAGGAGGGCAGGGGAAGTGGGGCTGTAGGCAGGGGGTGGGTGCTGGGGAGTTTGGGGTGCATTCAAGGTGGGAGGGAACTGTGTCATACTGGGGTAACTTGGGGGTGAGGTGCCTGATGTAGTGGGTGGGAGCTCAGGTCAGGGGGAGGTTTGAACCAGGAGGGTAAGGGTGAGAAGACCTAGCAAGGGAGTGCGAGTGCCCATAGTTCTATGCTTATAGTGAAAAATGAGGGTGATAACTGAACTTCAGTGAGGGTGACTGCCACTGTAGAGTAGTGATAGTGTTACTAACCTTGGTGCAAGAGGTCCCAGGTTCAAGTACACCAGAGAGAGGGTGTCTAAGAGACTTGTAGAGGAGATGTTGGAGGTTACCCAGGGGCTGGATAGGGCTGGGTTTGGAGAGGAAAAGAGGAGAAATAGTGATTTAGGTTTGATCTCCTTAGGAAGTGAGGGTGTGGTTTCAGGGGATATAAAAACAGCTGACTGTGGGATTCCAGTGGGAGGAGTTCCTGTGGGAGGAGTTCCTTGACAGAGACTATATAATAAACTGCCTGAGAAGGGGGAGGGTAGGGATTCCAATGGAAGGAGTTCCTGGACAGAGACTGTATAATAAACTGTCACAGAACAGGGAGAGAAGGGTGGGCAAAAAAATTAAGTGAGAGCAGGCTCTGGCACAAAGGTCCCTCAGTGCGAAACTAGCTTGATTTAGAAAGTGGCTTAAGGAGGGGGAATAAAAACTAATACTAAAATATTGAGTTGCGCAGGCTCACACAAAGTTCCGAGAAATGGTGCAAATTTAAAATTTACAGCTGGAGGAGGGCACTGTAGCAGATGAGCAGGCGTACCTGTTTTCAGCCCTTGAGAGGGCAGAGAGCAGCTCCTGTGGCTATGGCCACAGGTGGAGGAATGCCCAGGGAACTTTGGCACAGTCTGTAAATACGGGGAGAAGAGATTAGCAGAAGGAAGGGGAAGGACTGTCTGAGTAGGCAGGGCAGAGTAGGAGGGGAGTGACAGGATGGCTAAGGTAGGATTCCTTGAGAACAGGGAGAGAGAAAGGGGGGATGGGGTGAAGAGAAGAGGAGAAGGTTAGTTAAAATGCAGAAACTTAACTAACTGCTTCTGGTCTGTATTCACAAGAGAAAACAGAGAGCCTCTGCCAGAGCATGGCATTAAGGTGGCTGTAAGAGGGATCCCTAAGATGAGTTAGCAAGTATTTACTGTGAAAGTGTATGGAAAGGGCTAGAAGATCTAAAGATTAATAAGGCCCTGGGGCCAGATGGGATGCACTGAGGGTGCCCAAGGAATTGGCAATGGAACAAACTGAACCCCTGTTGTAGGGTTATTCAGTATCACAGTTCAGACTGGGCAGGTTCTAAAAGAGTGGAGGGTAGCAGACATGGTCCTGCTCCATAAGGTAGGTGGGCAAGGAGCAACAGGGTCTTACATCTATATGTGGGTAAACTGATGGAGACACTAGTCAGAGATGACCTTATGGACTATCTGGAGAGCAATGGTCTCCAGGACAGTAAACAATATGCGTTCTTGTCAGACCAGCCTGATAGTATTTTGGGTAGTGAACGTAGGGGATAACAGCCACACTTTGGACTTACTTTACTTTGATTTCAGCAAGGTTTTCAACTCAATGTCTCACAGAAGGGCTCTGAAGAAGCTAGATGCTCTGGGTGCAATGAAGGACATCGTTAGATGGGTGGGAAACTGGTTGGACAGGAGAAAGCAGTGGACTGTGGTTAACAGAGTCAAATGAAAAGAGAGGGAGGTCATGAGTGGAGTGTCACAAGGATCAGTCCTGGGTCCAGTCCTTTTCAAAATGTTCTTCAGTGACATGGGAGACAGAATCCAGGGCAAGATGCATCCCTTCTCAGACAACACTAAGCACTGTGGCAGAGGGGTTTAGGGAGATGCAAATAGACTTTCAAAGGCTAGAGATGTGGTCAAGGGTTTGGAAGTTGAAATTTAATGCCAAAAAGTGGAAGATGATGCAAACAGGGAAGAAGAACCTGAGGACAGAGTACTGGATGGGGGTGTGCTGTAAAGCTGGGCAGGACCTCTGAGGGAAGACACCTAGGATTCATCATTAGTGATTATGTGAAACAATCATGCCAGTGTAACAAGGCCTACAGTAAGCAAACAGGATGATGGGGTGTATAGGAAGGGGTACTGACAGCAGAATGAGGCAGGTATTACTACTAGAGCTGTGCGAGTCAGCAATTTTGGCCCATAAGGACAATTCTGAGCCGGGATGGATAAAATCTGAATTGGCCTGATGTGGCCCAAAATTAAATGAAGGGTTTTGAAGGTTGAAACACATTTTTTTACATGTCTTCTCATGTATTATTAAAATGTGCTGATGAAGTGAATGAAAAGCAATGAACAATTAATGTAACAAGAACCTTCACAATGAGTGGGGTAGGGTACCATACCACGGGTCTAAGAATTGGGTGGCTAACCCAAAACACCTTTCTCCACCACTGTTCCACGATCACAGCCAAACCTGCTCCTCTAGTCAGTAGTACTCCCCATGGTGGTACTGGTGATGGTGCAAAGATTATGATGATGGCAAGAGAGCCTGAAAAAATGAAAATGGTAGTCCATCACATAAATGAGAGTGAGCTGTGCTGCTGCACTGCTGAGAGTGACAGAATCACAGGCACATGGATACTGTGGCTGGCTCCTTCTCCTCCTACTTTTACAACAGGCTCAGCCACCACCAGGTCTTCAATATTGCATTTTTTTTTGGGGGTGTGTGTTTTTGTGTATATATATATATATATATATATATATATATATATATATATATGTATATAGACCCACATATACACATACATATATATATATATATATACATACACTCTGTCACCTGTAGTCTGCACCAAAAAAAGTGTTTTTGTTTTGTTCTTGTTGTTCTTGTTGCAGTAACAAGTGCTCCTGGATGCGATCCAGGAGGATCTCCTGACACAGCTGGTCAGTGTACCTACGAGGCTAAAGAGCACTTTAGATCTGGCATTGTCAAATAGAGAGGCAGTAAGGGAAATAAGGGTGGAGAACCCACTAACCGACAGCGATCACCAAACAGTGTGGTTTAATATCACCCTGTGCGGGGAGTCACAGAAATCATTAACCCGGGTGGTAAACTTCACGGGGGCGGACTTTGGGAGGATGCGGGAAGTACTGAAAGGGAAACTGGAGGACATAAGGCAGGAGATGGACATGAAGTAGAAATGGGATATTATTAGATTGGGATTACAGAGGCAATCAAAGCCTGCACCAAGATACAGAGCAAGAGGTGTAGAGCAAGGAAGCCATACTGGTTGAACAGTGAGGTAGTGGAGGTGGTGAGGACAAAACGAGAGGTGCACCAGAGGTATAGGAGAATGGGAAAGGAAGGGGACAGGGAAGAGTATGCAAGATAGTCCAGGGAGGTGACCAGAAAAGTGAGAGCAGCCAAAGCTCAGAGGGAGCTGAGATTAGTGCAGGGAATTAAATGGGGGGACCTTTTTCAGATACATCAGGGAGAAAATGAAGTGCAAGGAGACAATAGTAAGGATAAAAAAGGGTGGGGAGTGGATGGAAAAGAGGGAGGAAAAGGCAGAAGCACTGAATGAATACTTTTGCTCAGTGTTCAGGGAAAAAAAAGGGGGGGCCGCTACTATCATGAGCTGTGAGGGTGGGGACGAGGGGAGAGGAGGTGACAGATAGAAGAATTGAGGGAGGTAGAGTCCTAGAGGGACTGAGAGCACTGAGGGTAGACAAGGCACCAGGGCCGGATGGTATCCTCCCTAGGGTGCTGAGAGACATGGCGGAGGTATTGGCGGAGCCACTTGTGGATCTGTACAGCACCTCACTGGAGTCAGGATGTGTGCCTCTAGACTGGAGGATGGAACATGTACTGCCATTACACAAGACCGGACCAAGGGATGAACCGGGTAATTATCGCCCAGTAAGTCTCACCTCCATAGTGTGCAAACTCATGGAAACGATGCTAAAGAAAAGACTGGTGTCATATCTGAACCTGAGGGAACATGTGCTATTTTCAAACTGAATCCGAACGTGGAGAGCAAAGTAAGCCACTGAATTGTGACCAGGATCCTACCTGAAGAAGACCAAAGATTTGTTGAATGAGACCAGCCTGTCTGGACTTCCAGCCACCTCTGAACTCCCGGAGTGTGCAGAGACTCTGTAATTGTGACCAGAGAGCCATTTTCCTGGTACAGTGGAATTTCCTTACATGTGAATGCGTTGTGCGCTTATAGTGGGTCGTGATTTGGTTCCCCACTGTGTGTCTGAACTGTGTTTTGCTCACTGGAGGCTGCATCCAGCACCACGGACTGAAATCCGTATTCATCTCTATTTGGCCTGGGCCTTGTCACACTGGCCCCACCAGAATACCTGCTGCACAGAGAAAATCATCAATGAGAGACCTACGTGGGGATCAGCCCCCTGTTCAACGCTCTGAACAGGAACAATGCCTTGGTGATTCGTGTGGGCCCTGCTTCTCCTGGCACCCAGATCAACCACTGCCTGTCTCAATTTCATCCTGCCTGTGTCCAGTATTGGGTATCGTGAGTAAACATCAGGGTAGCTCCCTGCAACAACAGTTTAAAGTATGTTATCTGATTGTCTGGTTACTTTTTTCTTTCACAAACTGAGCCCTCCGGCTCTGGATTCCAAATAGTGTGTGTTGTGCATGTTGCTTTCTTCCATCACAGGGCCCTAACCAGCTGCAACATTCCTGGCTAGCCCATCATTTTCCCACCTGGGTACCCAGAGTGTGTGACTATGTGGGGACTTAAAGCACATGCATAACTATTTGATTAATACAGCCTTTAAGCCAATCAACCTGATTATGCCCCTTCCTTGTTAAAGTCCCCTGAATAAATCAGATCTGACTTTTTTGGCATTTAACCTGACTATAGTTCCATTCTATGCCAAAAGTACTGCACTGTTGCTATTTGCTGTGCATAACCTTGTTTTACAGGGCATCCCCAGGATCAAGCCAGAGGAATCAGCCCTGGTGGTAAGTGCAAACAGTGTGGGTACTTGTATGGTGTACAAAGGGTACTGTGAAAGTGATTATCGTATATTGTTCAGGCCACTAGAAGGGAAAGAGGGGGGATACAGTGTCCCAGAGGGCTGTGCCCAGGTTA
Source organism: Neoceratodus forsteri (assembly GCA_016271365.2). Taxonomy (NCBI): domain Eukaryota; kingdom Metazoa; phylum Chordata; order Ceratodontiformes; family Ceratodontidae; genus Neoceratodus; species Neoceratodus forsteri. Next base: position 760,373,982 of record CM028138.1, on the reverse strand, counting down.
GTTTGACCACTATCAACCCTGACCTCTGTGTGGGGGCACTCATTGCAGAACCTAGGCCCCTTAACCTACTACTAGCCATGCAGGCAGGGGTAGTAGCCCGTGGGATAGCGCCACCTATGGGTTACATTTTGGAGGCTCACCGCTGGGATTTTGTGTCTTCTAGTGGCCGAAATTATGAATTATTGTCAAACATAAAAGGCTACCCCAACAGAAGTGGCTGTGCACCAGTTGGTGGGGTGGTGTATGGGGCAAGAGATTGACCCCCATAATGCTTTGGTAATACTGGATATACCTATGGGCATTAGTAAAGACACTGTTGAAGGGGCACTTTCTAAAGCTGAATGTTTGAAAAAAGCTGTAGTGGTGGGTCAACAGGCTGATTTAACTGCCCAAACTCTTATGGCCTTGGTGAAGTGTAACTATTCCTTGGACAGTTCAAAGGTGCCCCAGACTATCACTCCAGAAGGATTCCCAGCCACCTGGAGGGTGATAACCAAGGATAGCAAGGATCCCTTAGAGGATAAACTCCCATCGTTATCTGAGTCTTTTGAGGAGAAGTTTGCCAAGTTGTTACTAGAGGAGGGCAAAACTGTGAGGAGTTAAAAATATTATTCCTGCCACCCGGGAGTGTCATCTCCGCACTGTCCACACCCACCCAAGCACCTCTTCTTTCATCAACTTCTGTACCTGCCTCTGAGCCAGCAAGTAGTCATGGCCCTTACAATAAGCTCAAGGTATTCTCTGGCATCCGCCCTACTGCTAATGGGGAAGTCGATCTGGAGACCTGGATAGACTCTGCTTTTCTTGCGGTACAAGATTGGCAATGCTCAGAGGCCAAAAAAAGGTCCTGCCTGGGGGAAAGATTCCAGGGACCCACCCTATTTACGTTTTGCTACCTGAGGTCCTCTGACCCTGATGCCAAAGCCTAAGAGTACATAGTCAGCCTTGAAAATGTGTTTGGGGGCACCATTAGTGTTGAGGTCTTGAAATAGAAACTTAAAGATGCTAGACAACAGCCGGGGGAATTGTTATCTGTCTACATGGATCGATTACAGGGAATCCTACAAACCATTTTTCAGAAAGGAGGCTAGGCCTCTAGTGAAGTGGACCAGGTAAGACTGGATCACATACTCTGCTCTGCCTGGCACTCCAGCTGGGTGTTGCTCAAATTGCAACTGCATCAAAGGAAATCTGGTCCCTTGGCTTCCATGTGTTGATGAAGGAGGTACGGGAAGTTGAGGAGGACGAAGGCTTTTCGGAGCCTTGCGCAGTCATAGCTGCTGCAACCCTTGCTCCAGGTGAGGAGTCGGTTGCTGATGGCCTGGAATCACCACAGTCACATGACGGAATCCGAGAACTAAATGTCAGCCCCTTGGGGCCCAGCCAGAGAGGGACAGCTATGGATGCTCTGCCATGGGATGAACTGCTGAGGGAGTTCAGAGAAACAAAAAAACAGTCTCTTTATGAAGGCCGCTCCTGCAAGTACAGGCCCCAATTCTTATCCAATTGCATCTGCTATGGGTGGACATCTAGGCATCTCCTGCTGACAGCAGCTCAAAAATTGATGCCTTGACTATGGAAGTGAGAGAATTGATGAGATGTCTCCAAATGGTCACTACACAGCAGACAGAGGTGGAACCAAGGTTTTGTGTTGGTAGTACTCCCGCCTCAGTTCCCAATGTGATGTCTCGGCCACGCCAGACCCCAGAAAGCATATTTTGCCATAACTGTGGGAAGGATGGGCACATGAGGAGAGAATGCCAGTCCCCAAAAGACCTAGATAAAGTTGTATACAGACTTAAAGGGGAGCTTCGGAAAGTGAGACCATGGCAGAGGACTGCCAGAAATGACTGCAGTGCAGGATTGAGAAATCCTGACTTAAATTTCTTTGTGGCTAACTCATCTGTCCAGGCCTCTGCTACTGCCTCTCCAGACTGGTCCAGAATAATGGGCCCTTCGATAGAGACTTCTGTGATTGTCCATGGTGTCCATGCTCGGACTGTGCTTGATAATGGGGCACAAGTGACCACTGTATTCCAGGACTGGTATGACAAACACTTATCTGATGTGCCACTACAATCTCTGGAAGGTTTGCATGTGTAGGGCCTGAGTGACAAGTCCTATCCCTACCTAGGATATGTCCGGCTCTGGTTGTCTTTCCCTGTGACTGTAACTGGTGTAGATGAACAAGTAGAGACACTAGCCCTGGTGTGTCCTTCTATGGGATTGTATGATGGGATTCCCTTGCTCATTGGAACCAACGCCCACATGTTTGGAAGACTAGTGCAGTTGTGTCATGAAAATAAGGAAATGGACTGGGCAGGCACCAAGAATCCCAGCCCTAGTAAAGATGCCGGTCCCCAAAAGACCTAGATAAAGCTGTATACAGATTTCAAGGGGAGCTTCGGAAAGCGAGCCCCTATCTGTGTTATGTTTGTTCTGAACTGCGATGTTCCATTGTGCAATGTTTCCAAAATTTTTGTTACTACCTCAACTTTCTGTATTTTGCTTGTACTGAACTGCAATGTCCAGTTTCCCAGAATCACCTTGAAAATGAGCTTGCTCAATGGTGTATATGCCTGGTTAAATAAAGTGATTGATTGATTGATTGATTGATTGAAGAGCCTATGATATGCAAAAATGGAAAACTGAAGCCGATGGAGATGAGCCAGTGGGGATAGTGTGGAAGAAAGATCCTGATTCTCTGGTACTCCTTCCCAATGCTCAGTACACCATTCAGGGAGAGGTTCATATTGGAAAGGAAGTGAAAAATAAAATATTAATGCTGGATGCACCGAGTGATGGAAAGCTGCCAGAGGGATTATTGGTTAAACCCAGCATTTTGCCTGCCCGTGCCCACGCCTATGCATGAGTGATGGTCCAGATTCGGAATGTGTCAGATCGGAAGGTCCAGTTGAACAGAAGGTGCATCCTAGCTACAGTGCACTGTGCAGACACTTCTATATTACCCAGCAAAATGTACTCTGGTGACAGGGTCACCCGGAGGGTGAGGGGAACTGCCACCTTCTGGCTGAATGGTAATCTACTAGCCCAGATGCATGAGAGAGACAAATGCTGGGCAAGCACAAAGGGATCCAGTGATCCCTCTAATCTCCTGAGATATCGGCAACTCAGGAATCAGTGTAAAAAGGCTATTAGGGTAGCTAAAAGCAACTTCTGTAAGTCTGTGGTACTTAGCTCTGCCAGAGACCCTAGGAGGTTCTGGAGGAACATTAAATCCCTCGTCAGTGGGCCCTCTCACTTGGGTGTCATGGACATGGTTATTGATGGAGTCTCGTGTAACAATCCCCATACTATAGCCAACCATCTCAATCTCCACTTCTCCGACCTTTCGGCCCTTATCTCTCGTTTCACGACTGATGGGGGTAGCTCATTTAATATCCCTCCAAATCAGGGTGAACATCCTCCTCGGAGAGTGTTTAATCTCAGGGCAGTATCAGTCCTGGATGTTCAGAGCTGCCTGGCTGCCCTCTCCCAGCACTCCAGTGCAGGTCTCGACAACCTGGAACTCAGGCTTCTCAAGCTTGGAGCAGCATACATTGCCCTCCGATTGCCCACATCTTTAATCTATCCCTCAGTTCGGGGATAATCCCTGATATCTGGAAGGAAGCAAGGATAGTCCCTGTTCCGAAGCAGGGCAATCCCAAACTCCCCAACAACTATCACCCTGTTGCTATTCTCCCATCCCTTGGCAAACTCCTGGAAAAGGTGGTGGCTGAGCAACTCTCGGAGTACATGCATACTCACAAACTGCTTTCCAGGGCCCAGCATGGTTTCCAAAAGGGATATAGTACCACTACTGCCCTGATTACTGTAACCTCTAGCATTAGATCTGCCATGGACCAGGGCAAACTGTCAGGTGCTATATTTATAGACTTGTCAAAAGCTTTTGACTTTGTCAACCATGACCTACTGGGGGAGCAGCTCTGGGCTCTTGGGCTCTCTCCTCATGCCATGAGCTGGTTGATGGGCTACCTAACGGGCAGAAAGCAGCGTACCTGCTTCAACAAGGTCCTCTCAGAGCCCAGGGCAGTGGCTATGGGAGTCCCCCTGGGATCGGTACTAGGACCTCTCCTATTCTCGCTTTTTATTAATCAACTGCCACTGGTGACCTCTCACTGCCAAGTCACGCTATATGCAGATGACTTTGTGCTAGTAGCCCATTCTCGTGATGCAGCAGACCTTAATCAGTGCCTGTCTGAAGATTTCAGCAGAGTCCTGGCCTGGATTACCAACCACAGACTGGTGCTGAATCCAAACAAAACTCAGGCTATGCTCTTTGGATCCATGGCCAAGATAAAAGCCTCATCAGCTATGCTCAACATAACTTGAGATGATGGCCCCCTGTTGCCAACAGTGAGCACAATCAAATATCTTGGGGTCACTCTTGACCCACAACTTGACATGGGAAGTCAAATCCTCAACATCTGTAGAGCTACAAGGTTTAAGCTTGGCCTGGCCTACAGGGCCAAATACAATCTAACCCCGGGAGCTAGACTGGCACTTGCGAGGGGAGTGCTTCTCCCCTCCCTCAGTTATGGATTCCACCTATTTGCTAGGTCACCCCAAATTCATCTTATTCGGTGGAACATGGCATATAATGATATCTGTCGGTTTGTATTAGCTGCCCCCAAACTCACCCACCGCTGTGAGCTCTATGACAAACTCAACTGGCTCCCCCCAGCTGAATACTTGAACTTTGGTGTAGGAAATTTCACCAGGAAAGTGCTTGCTACTGCCATCCCGTTGGGACTGGCGCATCTCCTCCCTAAATCGGACACCATCCCCTACCAGCTTAGGTCACAGACGTCTGTGTTGCTTAAAGTCCCCCCTACTCGGACCCTTATGGGGGATCGTGACTTTGCTGCGTATGTGCCTAGACTCTGGAACTCTCTTCCGGATCATGTCCACTCGGCTCCCTCCCATGGGACCTTTCGCACCTCCCTGTGGTCCCACTTAAAACAATCGTCAATGTGTGACTGCTCTTAGCCTCTGTAATGGAATGAATACTCAGCAATCCACTGATGTCTATTCTAGGTCTATGAAATGAATACTCAGCAATTCTCTAATGTCTATCTATGTCTTTTAATAATTTGAATAATTTGTTTCCTGTGCCTCTGCCTTTATACAATTGTTGTTGTAATTGTTTTTTCCTGTATTACGCTGTTTCTCCAATGATGCCTTGTATGTATACTGTATGTTTGTGCTCTCCCGGTCGATTCCTGAAAATAGGCATACTACTTGTCTAGTGTACTTACCCGGTAAACAAAAGCTAAATAAATAAATAAAAAGAAAAGAGTGACCCCGGACTTATTTGACTTTGGTGATTCCCCATTGCCAGCTGAATGGAAGGCTAGAATTAGCAAGAAACTTGCCCAGACAGACCAAGTGTTTTTGTTAAAAGAATGGGATGTGGGGTGTGTCCAGGGTGCAGAGCATCACATATGCCTGCATGACGACCGGCCATTTCAAGAGACATCCCGAAGCCTTGCCCCAGCAGACACAGATGATGTGAGGAGACACCTGCAGGAAATGCTTGCTGCTGGAGTGATACAGGAATCAAGGAGCCCATATGCCTCTCCCATTGTGGTGGTGCGTAAGAAGAATGGGTCTGTGAGAATGTGTGTTGATTATCGAACTCTGAACCGGTGGACCATCCCCGATCAATACACCATGCTCCGAATACAAGATGCTCTGAATTGTTTGAATGGGAGCAAATGGTTCTCGTTATTGGATCTTCGCAGTGGATATTACCAGATTCCAATGGCCCCAGAGAACCATGAGAAAACAACCTTCATCTGTCCTTTGGGGTTCTATGAATTCCTGAGAATGCCACAGGGCATTTCAGACACCCCGGCCACCTTTCAGTGACTGATGGAAAGTGTGGTGGGAGATATGAACTTGCTGGAATGTCTAATGTACCTAGACAATGTCATTGTGTTTGGGCGCACATTAGAGGAGCATGAGACCCAACTGTTTAAAGTCCTAGACTGATTGGAAGACTTCGGCCTCAAGCTGTCCATTGACAAGTGCCAGTTTTTTCAAACCTCCGTGAAGTATGTGGGCACATAGTATCTACAGAATGGATAGAGACTGATCCCAGCAAGGCTGAATCACTGACTACTTGGTCCCAGCCCCATAATTTGAAAGAACTATATTTTCAGGGTTCCGTGGCTACTACCGCAGGTTCATAAAAGACTATTCAAAGGTGATTCACCCACTCTTGAATCTTACCCAGAGTTACCCTCCTACCAACCATAAATATAAAAAAGGGTCTGTCAAAGAACTAGAGAAAGTGTACTTCCACACAGGTGAAATGTGGGGGCCCGCTGGACACCCAAATGTCAAGCAGCCTTTCATGAAGTCATATACCAGCTCACCCAAGCCCCCGTCCTTGCCTATGCCGACCCCACCAAGCCCTACGTGCTGCATACAGATGCTAGTCTGCAGGGTCCAGGAGATGTGCTGTATCAAGAACATGAGGATGGTTTGAGACCAGTGGGCTTCGCCAGTAGGAGCTTGACCCCATCTGAGCAAACCTACCCTGTGCATAAGCTAGAGTTCCTTGCCCTAAAACGGGCCATTGTCGACCAGTTTCATGAATACCTCTATGGAGCAAAGATATTGGTGAAGACCAACAAAAACCCGTTACCCTATGTACAGACTTCAGCTAAGTTAGATGCCACTGGGCACCGGTGGCTTTTTGCCTTGTCAACCTATGATTATGCTGTTGAATATAGACCAGGACTGAACCATATTGATGCTGACACCTTGTCACGAATGCCAGTTCCCAAGAGTGACTGGGTCAGGCTGTCTGAACCTGACATCCGAGCATTGTGCCAAAAGTTTGACAGAGATGAACAGATGTCTGCAGACACAGTGGACTGTTTAGTAGATTGCTTAGGCCCTCCTGATACCTGCATGCTGGCTGCTTTTCTCTGTGCTAGATATTAGTGCATTACCTCAATTTGATAATGACAGTATTCCATGGGCTCAATCCCAAGATCCTATGATTCAACCAGCACTTGATGCCCTGCGTGTGGAGAAAGATGTGTCCAAGTTGCTTCCCGCTGACTTGCGAACTGCCCTATTGTTTAAAGAAGGCCCCAGGTTGAAGTTACACAATCAGCTATACGGAGAGACAGTAGATTGTAATGGTCAAGTAGACAAGCAGCAATTGGTCCTGCCCACAGCCTTTAAAGATTTGGTACTGAGGTCCCTCCACAATCACATGGGGCACCTTGGTATTGACAAAACTCTCGACTTGGTATGATCTCAATTCCACTAGCCCAAGTTGGGGCTGTTGTTCAGCACCATGTAAAGATCTGCAGTCATTGCCTGCAAAGGAAAGCCCTGACTCAGAGGGCTGCCCTTCTTTTCAGTATTACTACCAGCACCCCCATGGAACTGGTCTGCATAGACTTTTTGTGTTTAGAATCTGATCAGCAGAATATTGGCAATGTGTTAGTGGTTATGGATCATTTCACATGGTATGTGCAAGCTTTTCCAACTAAAGATCAAAAGGCCTCTACCGTGGCCAAGGTGCTAGTGGAAAATTTCTTCATCCACTATGATGCCCCTCAGTGGATCCACTCTGACTAAGGCAGAGATTTTGAAAGTCGGCTAATCAAAAGAAATGCTCTCTCTATGGGGGGTACGGAAGTCAAGAACCACCCCTTATCACTCACAGTGGGATCCTCAACCAGGATGTTTTAACCGCACCCTTCTAGACATGCTGGGCACCCGCCATCCCAAAGACAAGTCTAAGTGGAGCCAGCAGATTAGCACCTTGGTCCACACATACAGTTGCACAAAAAATAATGCTACTGGGTTCTCCCCGTAGTGCCTCATGTTCGGGAGGGAAGCCCGACTGCCCTTTGATGTTTGCTTTGGAGTCTCTCCAGATGGGGTCCGAGCAAAAAATTAGCTACAGTATGTACAGAAACTGAAAGCTCAATTGAACCATGCCTATCAACTGGCCCAAAAATTAGCTATAGTACGTACAGAAACTGAAAGCTCAATTGAACCATGCCTATCAACTGGCCCAAAAATTAGCTACAGTATGTACAGAAACTGAAAGCTCAATTGAACCATGCCTATCAACTGGCCTAGACAATGTTCGCCAAAAGAAATCTCGCCAACAAACAGGCATGATAAAAAAGTAAAGGATCAAGAGCTTTGGCATGGAGACCATGTGTTGTTATGCAATTTGGGACTGCATGGCAAACACAAAATTGCTGATTGGTGGCACCATCTTCCCCATGTAGTTGAATGATTTACCAGTGTACAAGGTGCGCCCAGATAATAACTCCAAAGCTGGCAAGACCATGCACCGTAATCACTTGCTGCCTATCAGCCAAGTCATTATTGAGGCTGAACCATCAGAGATCGATTCCCATGGGCAGGTGACTCATGTTGCTGCAAAAAAGAGACAGAATCAACCTACCCCAGTAGTTGTAGATTAAAGGTTTCCCTCACAGCAGGCCCAGAATGATAGTGACTGTCACTCCATCTCTGACAAAAGTAAGTTCGACAATGCCTATTACCCCTCCTATGAATTGAGTCAGCTGTTTCTAGGTAACCCTATGACTAATTGTGGGGATGAAACTGGACCTTCTGGACTGCCTAACCCCCCTCCCAGCTTCGTCCTTGGAGCCAATGCTCCCTGAAAGTGAAGTGCAATGTATTACGTCTGAGGTTGCGGACTCTCTGTGTTTTGTGGAATTGTGTGAATTGCCCGAAGAATGGGCTGATGGTTCGAGTCTCTCTGGTGACACTCCAGAACTTGAAGAACAATGTGACAGTGTTGACAGCCCTTCTTCAGTGCTGCAAAGCCTAACTGTGCCAGAGCCTCCTCAAAATGAGCAACCTGGGCCTCCATAAGAAGATAATGAACAAAGTGTTGTGGAAACAGGGCCTACAGAGCAAGGAGCTGACAGTGCTCCAAGTTTGGACATTCCTATCCATGCAGAGGCACCCCTCACAAGGGACAAAAGCTCCAAAGTTAGTGCTGAAAGTACAGAGACTGTGGCTGCTCCCCCCAGAAAGACTGGCTGAGCTGTCAAGCCAGTGCTACATTTTAGCTATGATTCCCTTGGGAGACCACTGGATTTGCCTCTCAGTGTGATTCACAAATGGGGTTTATGTTTCGCCAAGCTCACTGCCCAAATTGAGCTTGACGGCCAACTCCAGGTTACTTGTTCTTCCCTTTCACCATGGTGCCCCTGCCCCATCCAGCCCCAAGTTAGCTGATAGGGAAGGGACCCCTCTTACATTGTTTAATGTACAAGAAATTATTAAATGAATCAGTATTACTTGAATGAAACATGCATATGTATTTTTAATATGGATGTAGTAATGTGAAGTATATTGAAAGGTATAGTAATGCAACAAGCTAATGATATATACAGTATATCTTGTTTATATTGCATTTTTGATATTGTGATAGTACAAACTTGACGTGGACACCAAGTTTTCTCCAGGCAGAGAAGGGTGTAACCCCCTTACAAATGGGGGTTACTGAAAAGTCTTCCTTGAGCTTGCCTAAATGCTCACTGCCAGGCTGGTGTCTTGCATTTTAGCAGTTTAAATGTATTGCCAGAGAGTGCCTGTACAGCCTCTGTGTATTGTCTCTTTAAGATCTGCCTGGATTGCAGTTATAATTAATCTGTGAGGAAGCTGAGTGTTTCTATGCTCGAGCCCCGCACAGGCTGCCAGATAATTGCTCCGTTCTGCCATTGCTATTTGCACAGAGGGAGCTCTGTTATAAGATGTGCTTATTTGTTGAATACCTATTAGAGTGGTAATAATATTGTAGTTTGTTCTAACCTGTTTTCTTTGCAGCAAGGACTGTTCTGTCTACCTCCAGCAATCAGTGCCTTTGGGGACTCTAAAATGTAGCCTGCCTTCAGGTGCTTGGTGGGGCCAAAACTTGTAGGAATTGTAGTTTTTGTATTTTGGCGCCTAAATTAATCTGAAGGGGGGCCCTTGTTGTGATTGATAGACAGATCAGCCAAGTGAACCTTTTGGATCTTGGGGAAATTCAGAGGCTGCTTGCAGCTAGTTTCAGTTCTGAGTTGGGAAGTGAAGAGATAACAGATTGAATGATTCAAGCAGCAGCCCCGGCATAGAATCACGCAGGAGAACTGTGAAAAGGCCTGAGTTTTGAACTGCATGCCTGGCTGCTGTCCCTGAGAGGGAACTTGTGCCTTTTTCAGACTGAATCCGAACTTGGAGAGTGAAGTAAGCCACTGAATTGTGACCAGGTCCCTACCTGAAGATGACCGAAGATTTGCTGAATGCAATCGGCCTGTCTGGACTTCCAGCCACCTCTGAACTCCCGGATTGTGCAGAGACTCTGTAATTGCGACCGGAGAGCCATTTGCCTGGTACAGTGGAATTTCCTTACACTTGAATGTGTTGTGCGCTTATAGTGGGTTGTGATTTGGTTCCCCACTGTGTTCTGAACTGTGTTTTGCTCGCTGGAGGCTGCATCCAGCACCGGGGACTGAAATCCGTATTCATCTCCATTTGCCCTGTGCCTTGCCACACTGGCCCCACCAGAATACCTGCTGCACAGAGAAAGTCATTGACAAGAGACCTGCCTGGGGATCAGCCCTCTGCTCAATGCTCTGAACAGGTACGGTGCCTTGGTGATTCGTGTGGGCCCTGTTTTTTCTGGCATCCAGATCAACCACCTGCCTGTCTCAATTTCATCCTGCCTGTGTCCAGTATTGGGTATCGTGAGTAAACATCAGGATAGCTCCCTGCAACAACAGTTTCATCTAAAGTATGTTATCTGATTGTCTGGTTGCTTTTTTCTTTCATGAACTGAGCCCTCTGGCTCCAGATTACAAATAGTGTGTATTGTGCATGTTGCTTTCTTCCATCACAGGGCCCCAACTAGCTGCAATGTTCCTGGCTAGCCCACTGTTTACCTACCTGTGTACCCAGAGTGTGTGACTGTGTGGGGACTTAATGCGCATGCATAACTGTTTGATTAATATAGCCTTTAAGCCAATCAACCTGATTATGCCCCTTCCTTGTTCAAGTCCCCTGAATAAATCAGATCTGACTTTTTCTGCATTTAACCTGACTGTAGTTCCAGTTTGTGCTAAGAGTACTGTACTGCTGCTATTTGCTGTGCATAACCTTGTTTTATAGGGTGTCCCCAGGGTCAAGCCAGAGGAACCAGCCCTGGTGGTAAGTGCAAACTGTGGATACTTGTATGGTGTACAAGAGGTACTGTGAAAGTGATTATCATATATTGCTCAGGCCACTAGAAGGGAAAGAGGGGGGGTTACAGTGTCCCGGAGGGCTGTGCCCAGGTTAGTTTGACAACTACCAACCCTGACCTCCAGCTGGGAGCACCCGTTGCAGAACCTAGGCCTTTTAACCTGCTACTAGCCAAGTAGGCAGGGGTAGTAGTCTGTGGGATAGTGCCACCTAAGGATTACAGACATCTTAATACTGTTAGTGTTGTCTTGCATATCTTTTGAGATGACTGAAAAGAAAGGTGAATGGTTCTGGTATGTAAATGAACTGCAGAGGCCACCCACATGCAAAGATGACTCAGTACCTGTATGCATATTTTAAAATAAAAAAAAAAAAAAGGGGTAGCATGCTCTGGTTCGGCGGTGCTCACTTTCAGAAAGTCAGTGCTGGACAAGAAACAGGAAAAGGTACTCACTGCCCCTCTTCCAGGAATCTCACACTCAAATGCAGAAATCACTAGGAGTCATTTCTCATGGTATAAAAAATGTCCTAGTTATAGGAATATGCCAGCAGAAAAGGACCTCCAGGCTCACCTAGTCTGCCTATTTGCCTAGCATCCCCTCAGCCTGTCCCTGATTCACCCCACTCCTTTCAACAGCCCTCTGTATCTATCCCATGACCTCTTGAACCCCTCCCACTGAATTCTCACCCACCACCTCCCTAGGCAGCCCATTCCAGATGTCCACCACCCTCTCAGTAAAGAAGTTCTTTCTGATGTTGCCCCTAAACCTACCCCCCCTCTAGTTGGAAATTATGCCTCTTTTACTGGGACACCTCTTCAACCGGAAGGAGTTCTCAGTAGTCACCTTGTTTATCCCTTTCAGGTACTTGAAGGTCTCTGTCATGTCCCCTCTCTCCCTCCTCAACTCCAAAGGGTACATGCCCATGGCTCCCAGCCTCTTTTTATATGGCAGGTAACTAAGTCCCTTCACCATCTTGGTTGCCCTCCTCTGTACCCGCTCCACCCTCTCTACATCCTTCTTTTGGTAAGGCCTCCAGAACTGGACCCCATACTCCAGATGAGACCTGACCAGCTGGGTGTACATGGGAATCAGGACCTCCCTCTTCCTGCTGATGATCCCCTCCCAATACAACTCAACAATCTGCTGGCTTTTGCCACCGCCCTGCTGCACTTTCTGGCCACCTTCAACTCCTGAGAGATTATGATGCCTGATCCTTCTCCTCCATGGTAACCGCTAGCGGTTTTCCCCCCAGTCTGTATTCCATTCTCCCATTTCTTCTGCCCAGGTACATGACTTTGCATTTTGCCATGTTGAGGGATAACTTCCACTTGCTGTTGCAGTCCTCCAACTTCCCTAGGTCCCTCTGCATCCTTCCCACTCCATCTTGTATGTCCACTCTAGTACAGATTTTGACATCATCCACAAATAGGCTCACTCTACCCTCCAACCCCTCCGTTATGTCACTGGCCTGACCAAATTTCCCTCATTCACTAAAAAAAATACCACCAACAGCTTAATCTGGTTCAAGGTCAGTTGGCATTCATCTGCATCACCTCCCCCCGGGTCGTGCCTGAAAATAGGCAGGATTTGTCTAGTGCACTTACCCGGTCAACAAAAACTAAATAAATAAAATAAATATTGATGTTGAACAGCAGGGGTCCCAGCACCGACCCCTGGGGCAGGCCACTCATGACCACCGACTCACCTGAGGGGACCCCATTTATTAACACCCTCTGCGTCCTTCCCACCAACCAGTTATGTGCACACTCTACAACCACCTTCCCTAGCCCCAGACATTCCATTTTGTGCACCTGCCCACCGTGTGGTAGCATATCAAAGGCCCACTTTAGGGGACATGACCTGTGTGTGACTAAGATGGCAGCCTAATCTCCTTGCTTCATCTTGCACCAGGGGTTATCTGAGGCATCTGATGTGATTGATGGTCTGAACAGAGCCCTTGGGATGGGGCTTTAGTTGTCCTTTTCCCCCTGGCCCCCAATATACCCTTTCTGTGCGTTGGATCAAAGTTTAATGGCCTTTCAGTTGGGGAACCACCTGATGATTGTTTCTGTTGCAGTAGGCCGTATGGAGTAACCATCCATACAGTCGGGATTTCATACCATGTGGCAGAGGGACTGGCCACCACTGGGGGATCCTGCTGAGAAACTGAAAGTCTTTGCAATGGCTGATCCCTTCCCTTTACAGTTTACCTCCCTCCCTGGTGCCTCCATAGATAAGCCCCAACAGCAATTGTAAGTCAGTGACTCTCTAACGTAAATCACTAAAATGTTGGAGGTACTGCTGAGCCGGGTAGGCGGGATCAGTGAAGCACGCAGTGGGAATGTAATGGCTGTCCGTGATTTCGAAGACAGAGTCAATGTGGTGAAGCAGCGAGTGGAGGACATGGAACTTGGTCATAGCCACGTTTGGAATGTCTGGAGGCCCATGGGCAACAGCTGGCTAAACTGTGGGAAAGGGCTGAGGATCAGGAGAACTGGGGATGCCGGAACAACATCCGGATCCTCGGTGTCCCTGAGGGTGTGGAGGGCTCAAGCATGGAAAGATTCCTGAATGACATGATTCCAAAGTAGCTGGGTGAGAGCTGGAGAGGCCCCATGGAGTTAGAATGGGCCCACAGGTTCTTCTCCAGATCGTCCCCCTGCATCTCCCCCCACTGACCCATATAGCCTACTGCCTGTGATATTCCACCAAAGAGCAAATACTGAGAGTAACCAGAGACTTGGGCGACATATTCTGGAAGGGATCTAGAATTTTTTTAGATAACTCACAGGAGGTGGCTATGAAGTGGAAAGCTTTTCTTCCTATTAAAAACCTACTTCAACAAGCTGGCGCAACACCTTGCGCCATGCCGGTGACCCAGGTTCGGGAATGGACTCGGGCCATCGGGGCTGGAGGGGCAGAGGAGGATCGAGCATCCCAATGGATGCTTTCCTCCTCCAGGGGTGGGTTCCTCGGGTGCCTTGAGCACCCGTTGCACCAGTGCTTGTGGAAGCACGGGTATTGGGACACAGGCAGTTCTTCGGAACCGGGGAAGGGAGGATGTTGTGGGCACTTAGCAATGATGTGCGTCAGCATGTCTTATGTCTGGACATCAGTCCTGTGTGCCAATGTCCTCAGGGGTAGTGGGACCTAAGAGGGAGAAAAGAGGAAAAAAACCCGGTCTACCCCAAGATGACGACTGACCTAATCCCGGACCAACTACCACAGGCAGACCCCAATGTGTGCAGGTGCTTCATAAGGAGGAAGGGAAGGGGGAGGAAGGCAGACACTCCATGGGCAAACTCTGTGGTAGAATCGCCGGGGGTGATCAAGTCTGAAGGAGTGGAGTGAGTGGGTAGTAAGGTGGGATAAAAAGAAAGTGCAAAAAAAAGAAACCTACTTCAACAATATGGGTTTCAATATAAATTCAGGCATCTCACCTCCTTGTATGTGGCTAAAAATGGCAGGGAGATCCTCGCTCAGCATCCCTTCGAGGTAGAGTCCTGGCTAACTAAGTTCTGGCCTGATGTGGCCACTAGGACTACCTCTCCCAGAAGGCTCTGGACTCCAGACAGGCACTCCTCGGGGGAAGCGGAACCAAAATTCAGGGAAACAAGCTCCAGGACACTCCCTCCTAGGTAGGACAGTGCAGCAGACAAATGCCCCCCCCCCCAGGTTGGATTCGGGCAGTCAAATACACAGCCAAGAACCCCTTTCTATGCTGCCTCAGTGCTCTAAGTCTACTGCAGCTGCCTTAGTGCCCTCAGCACCTTCGAAACCTCACAGAGCATGGCAGAGATCTCAGGAAGACAAGAGTCAGAATGAATACCAGACTGTGGCCTCACCACCTGCTAAGGTTCCCAAAGGAGACAGATCTTTGGACGAGGAGGAGTCGACCCAGAAAGAACTTTCCTTTGAGAGCATGGTCACTGTGGCCCTGATAAACTGGGTAGCAGAGACTGAGTCGACAATGGAGGATGAGCCAGACCTGTCTCTTCGAGTTAAGCCGGGACCTATTTCTTTTGCAGTCACTGTGGCGAAAGGTCTACCGCCAGTTCCTGCGCAGACTCCCTCCATGACCAAGAATCCTTTGGATCCATCAGGATGATCTAAGATGGACCTAATTTGGCTTTGTATGTGTTATTTTACTGTATTAATGACTTTGCAGGTGGTTAAGTGCTTTGTGAGAGCCCTCTTTCCTACATCGCCACTTGATTACACTTGGGCATGCCTCAGGCTCATTGTGGGTATGTACCCTTTAAATGCCTCTATCCAGAGTAGCAGAAATAGGCACGGGGATCAGACCATTACTAAATATAGCACCCCTATGTGACACACCTCGCCGTGACTGCCTGTGGACTACCTGCTGTTGTTCCCTTCAGATGGGACCATCTCGCTCTATGAGAGGAGATGCTAACTGTCTGCAGTAAAGCCTAAAACATGGGCTAGCCCAGGCTATATCGTGCAAGGTTAGCTATATTTCTCCCTCCATCTGTGTATATATTTGTCCTCTTCCACAGTGGTACACATGGGGGCTGACTAGCTGAGGTGGTAGCTGCACTAGGCTGACTAGCTTAGCGGTCACACTCTGTGGCCCCTTGTTCTTGCTGGTATGTTTATTGATCCAAGGCTTTTTGTATTGTCTCTTAGGAGGAATCTGTTGGATCCTTCTCCCAACCCTTTTCCTTTTGGCGTTCCCCTCATTAATTTATTTTTTTCCCCTATACTCTTGCCTATTTGTTTTCTCCCAGGTCCCCCCGTGTTACCCTGGCTGGATTCTCCTTAATACTGATGGTGGAATCTAGTCTCGATCACCTTTGAGGTGTCAGGTCCTGGGTAGAGACAGGTCAATAGTGTTGTTGATCTACCCAATACCCCACTTTAGGTGTTGCGAGTCAGCATTGCTTGGATCTGCCCTAACGTTGTGTGACCCTTAAGACAGATACCTCCTCACCTTTAGTGTAATCACAACATTTATTGCCCTTTACTGAACTGATTACTGTTGTTTAGATTATTGGCTTATTGGCTTGCTGTTATATTTTCTATGGCGCTGTTGTAATATGGTATTTTTCTCTTCCTGATTTAAACAGTTTATTCCACACCTAGACAGTTGGTGTTTTAATGCTTCACTGAAGGTTGCTGCAAACCTGTTAGCAATTTCTTATTTGAGAAGAACTTTGATAACACTCTGGCACTTGTCTGCCCAATTGCTGGGGATGCCTTCCTCCTACTTTTCAGGGGTGAAGATTTCAGGTAGGTATAAGACTTTTAGATCTATATCCCTCTTCTTTTTGCAATGGACGCCACCAGGGTGGGTGCTGTGAGGTGTGTCTCCTGGAACATTAAAGGTGTAAACCACCTTGAAAAACAAACCAAAGTCCTGATACATCTGCGCTCCTTAAGGGCTGACATTGCCATGCTGCAGGAGACACACCTCACAGCAAGGACAGCGGGATGGTTAAAAAAAATGTTGGTGGGCCGTGTGGTAGCCAGCACTGCCACTACCAAATCTAAAGGTGTGGTTATTCTGATCCACAAATCATGCACTTGGACTGTGGCAGAGACAACATCTGACACACAGGGCAGGTGGGTGGCTGACCAGCTTTCCCATGTTGGTGGGAGTGTTATCCTGGCTAATGTTTATGGCCCTAACACAGATTCCATAACCGGGGTGGGACAGGCTATCACATTGCTCACCAAGGACTTGCCTAATATGCCCATTATTTTGGGTGGTGACATCAATTTAGTTCTAGATGTATTCTTAGATTAATCTAAACCCACCCCGCAAGCATATCCCAAGGCCAGGGCAGCACTACAGGTCTTATTAGAGTAGTGGAGTCTTATTGACCCCTGGTGCAGAGACCATCCAGATGGCAGGGACTTTACCTGTTTCTCCCCAGTACATGCTTCACATAGCCGCAATGACTTCTGGTTATGCAATAGTTCAGGCGCCTGTGTGGTTAGTGACCCCAAGATAGGGAACCTGATCATTTCAAACCATGCCCCCATACTGCTGAATTAGCCCACGGGCCAGGGTTCTGAGAGAGCACCAGGTGGCAATGCAACACCCTCCTGATGCAGGATAAAGACTGCCAGGCCTACGTCAGGGAAGAGGCTAAGGCATATTTTGCTAATAATACTAATAATGAGGTAGGACCTAGCACAGTCTGGGAAGCCTTTAAGGCAGTTCTCAGAAGCAGAATTATAGCGTTCTCTGTGGCTAAGAATAAAGCCCGAAAGGCTGAGTTGGAGAAACTGCAGTCCGAACTCACATCCCTGGAGACTAGATTTAAAGCCTCAACCAAAGCCTATAGGGATAGCTCTCTGATGGCGGCTATCACAAGGCTGAAATATCGCATCAATTATCTGCTTCAGCAGAAAGCTGAATGGCAGTTCCTTAGGACAAAACATAAGTATTGGGAAGGAGGAGACAGAGTGGGTAAGCTGTTAGCTTACCAGCTTTGTAAACAGCAAGCAGCCTCCAGAATCATGGCTGCGAGGGATGCCAAGGGGGCATTGGTCTCCTTCCCCAAGGCCATTAACGAGGTCATGAGTCATTTTCATGACTCCCTATATCAATCCCAGGCTATTATGGACCCCTCCAGTCTTTCGACAGTCGTTCGGGATTTCTGTGAGGTGGCCAAAACTGCATAGATCTCTTCAGAAGCAATGGAGCAGCTTGAGCAGCCCTTTGCCATTGAGGAAGTGCGAGCAGCTGTTCTTGAAATGGTGAAAGGTAAAGCACCAGGCCTGGATGGCCTGACTTCCAAATTATATCAGCTCTTGATGGATGAGATTTCAGACCCTCTTCTAAAAGCCCTTCAAGAGTCCCGCATCAGCAATCCCCCACTATGAAGGAAGCATTACCTTACTCCCGAAAAAGTCAAATCATTCTTTGGATTGTGCAAATTTCCCCCCCATATCCCTTCTGTCAGTTGACACCAAGGTCGCAGCGAAAGTTCTTTCCAACTGGTTACTTTCAGTCCTTCCATCGATAGTGCACCCCACACAGGTGTTTTTTTCTTAGGGGAGGTCCAGAGCTGACAATCTCAGGTAAGTCCTTAACCTTAAATGGCTAGCATCTCAGTCTTCTCAACCTATGGCAGCACTCGTAATTGATTTCTCTAAGGGCTTCAACTCTGTCGAGTGGGGGTACATGCACGAACTACTGCTGATGTATTTCTTTGATTCATATTTCTGGGGTTTGGTCTCCAACCCTATACAGTGCCCCTATGGCCTACATTGTAACCAGTAAGAATGTATCCCCCTTTTAGTTACACAGGGGTACGTGGCAGGGCTGCCCATTCTTCCCTCTCCTCATACAAGTGAAAGAAGTGCCAGGGGTATTAGTCAAGGGACAATTCTTCTTGACATGTTCTTATGCAGACGATCCATTATTAACTCTCTCTCTCATCCTAAGGCATCCATACCTAAGGTCCTATCCCTGCAGCAAATCTTTTCTGACCTATCTTGCCTCTGGAATAATCAGAACAAAACTATATTGGCCCCCTTAAATACATTCTGTACTAGAGACTGCCTAGACAGAACAGAAGTCTCCTGGTCCCCCAAGGAGTTTCACCTATTTGGGGATAGTAATACCGGCCAAGTGGCATGACTTGAGGAGTGTTAACCTTCCACCTTTGCTCCTCACGCTCACCACTGAATTTTATAGATGACTTAACCTGCACCTCTTTCTACACAGTAAAGAGGATGTTCGTCCTCCCAAGGCTATCCTACCTGCACAAGTAAATCTCAGTACTTATTGGTTAAACTAATGTTGACAATTTGTAGCAGATATTGTCCTGGATATATTGCTCTAGCTCAGCTGGTAGAGTAATGCTCTTCAGACAGAGGAGTCTTGAGTTTGAGACTCATCTCTGAATTTACCTGACACTTAAATAATGATTGGTGTTAAGATGTATGTACTAGTTCAATATGAAGCAGCACAGAGGCTTAGATGATAAAGTTGCTCTTCAATTGCATTTCATTAGCCAAGGCCAAAAATACAATTATGCGAAAGTTTACAGTAGCTGCAGGGATAGTTTCACTAAAAGAATTACTGAGGCTTTAAAATAGTGTGGCAAAGAGTTTAAAAAAAGAATAGATAAAATAAAGCCAAAAGCATGGTATCATTAATATGTGATATCTGGTCTGTGGGAAGAGAACTAATGCTAGTATCTCACAGGACACACAAAGTATTTATGGATTACATATACGGACATAAAGGTGACTGGATGGTTCTTGCTTGTTGTTATACACATGATGTCACATTGAAAATGTAGAGCAAGAAATACATGGGAGGCCTGAGAAAAGACCAGATGGGAGATTAGGGCAATTTTGAATACCCAGCTGTGGACTGGAATAACTTTTAAGGACACATGCTTCCAGATGTAGTGCAGAACTGCACTCTTATACCAGTCAGTGAAATGGTCAACACACTCAGAGGCTAATCTGGGCCCAGTCATAGGGAATGTGATTTACTGACCTGGTAAAGGTGATTATCTGAGTACCCTTTATAGTACTCCGCAGTCAACACCAGTGGGTATTCCTCGTCCATCCTATAGGTTGATGCATGATCCAATCAAATCAAAGGTGGGCAAGGACATCCCTCTACCCTCATCAGAATATCTCCAGTGTAAGTCTTCCATAGCTATATAGTGAGAGAGAAAAAAAAATTGAGAGAAAGATACTATCTAGAACTACGCCAGTCTGAGGTAGGCCCAATGAGGACTGAGCCCACTAGTGAGCTTGATCCTGAGATTATAGGCTGTGAACCATTAATTTATACTGTATTAGAAATGGAGCACTTTATCAAGGGTTTCATTTTCACCAGTCACCTTTATTGTAGAAAAAATTTCTCATATACAACAATAACAAAAGACATTTGGCATAAACACTTGTCAAGAGACACATTTTCACTTGTCACCTTAACAGTGGATAAAAATTCCTCATTTACAACAATAGATAAAAAGGCTTTGGCTCCACCTGTCCCCTAAGAGGGTAGCTCATACTGCTGACCTGCCCCAAGTGTAATCTGCCATCCAGGGTGGGCCTGCAGAGTACAATAAAGGGTACTCAGATAATCACCTTTATCAGGTGAGTAAATCCCATTATATTTCGTACCCTTTATAGTACTCCGTAGTCAACACCAGTGGGACCTTAGTAGCAGTGTACTATTGGAGTGAGTGCTCTCAGGTGGGTAAGAAGAAGGCATATTAGTTCAGGTGTCATGCTGAGTGTTCCTGCCTTGAATACTGACTTGAAAAAGGTAGTCCTTTCAGCAGACTATGTCTAACCTGTAATACTTAGTGAAATGTGTATGGATGACCAGGTAGCGGCTGAACTAATGTCTTGAGTATACACGTTTCCCCTTTCTGCTCAGGAAGCTGCTATTGCCCTGGTAGAGTGTGCCTTAAGACCTTCTGGTGGTGTCTGCCCCACTGCCCTATAGGCCTCGTTAATGGTCTGTTTGATCCATCTGGCTATGGTATCTTTGGAGGCTGCCTGACCTACTCTGTGTCCTTTGGTTAGAATGAATAACCTGTCTGAATTCCAAATCTCCTTAGTGATACTGAGGTATCTTTCTTGCTGGTGGCCCACATCGAGGGGGTGGTGGGTCGATGTGTCTAGGGGATTACTCGGGGCTAGGTAGGACAAGAGGACGTCCTGCTTCTTGTGGTACTGTGATGCCACCTTTGGTAAGAAAGATGGTACTGTTCTTAGAATGACCCTATCGCTATGAAACGTGATGAAGGGTTTCCTGCATGAGAGGGTCTGAATCTCACCTATTCTTCTGGCAGAGCAAATTGCCACAAGGAAGGCTGTCTTAATAGTGCACCAGCGTAAGGAGTCATGCTGGAGGGCAGGTAACTGTAGGGCGCTTAGTAATGTGTTAAGTTGCCATAGTGGGCATCTCTGCCTCACCCTTGGTGCTGTTAGCGTAACTGCCTTGAGCAATCGGATGGTGTCAAGGTGGGAACCAATGTGACCTATTCCTGGAAGCAGGCCCCTAATGAAAGACATGGCTGATGCCTGTACCCTGAGTGATGATGGACTTAACCCCTTGTTCGCCCCTTCGTTGAGGAAGTCCAGAATTTGTGGTAACCCCGTCACCGAGGGTGAGGTACCCATTTCCCTGCACCATTTGTGGAATATTTGCCGTTGTCTTAGATAAGTCTTATTTGTCGACTGTCTCCTAGATTGAAGCAGACAATTCATGGCCCTGGTATGGTATCCTTGGCTTAACAGTCTTTTCCTTTCAATAGCCATGCCATCAGAGTCAGGCTGGCTGAGTTTGGATGGTGAACTGGAGACATTCTGATGAGGGTAGAGGGATGTCCTCACCCACCTTTGATTTGATTGGATCGTGCATCAACCTATAGGATGCACGAGGAATACCCACTGGTGTTGACTGCGGAGCACTATGAAGGGTACGAAATATTATGAAACACATAATAAAGAAGGGTTAAGTTGGAAAACATCCAGTATCTAGTGATCTTATTTTAGATTTAAACGGCTTAGATGGTACATGTTGTGTGTTAACTCCCAAAAATACAGAGGCAGATAAGAGTCACACACTATCAAATTATATCTCATGAAGGACTGGAGCAAACTTCTACAAAAACACAGGAGGAGCAGAAAAACCAAAACTATCTCCCCCTCTAGTGGGCAAATATAGTAACTGCAAGTTAACAGATGCATTACACACATTACACTCCAATATTACAATATTTCTTGATGCAGAACCTTTGTAAAAGAACCCCTGGTTCAAAGGTATTGCAATCCTAGTAATAAATAAATAAATAAATATTTTCATATCACAGGAAGTAACATACCAAGTACACTATTGTACTTTAAGAATGCTAACTCTGAGGTGCATTGCATTAAAGAAAGTTGAGTAGCTTCTATAATGTACTTACGGCAAAATCACTGAAGACGCATAGGGAGTTATCCAATATAAAGTATAGGTTCCTTGTTCACTATTATCGCCATACTGCAATGCCACTAACAAGGCACCTTCTCCAAATGCATCTATATATTTGCACAAGATCACCATATCTATAATGTAGACTTCTGCTATCTGATTTGTTATATTATTCCCCAACTTCAGTTGAGTCATCTCCCTTTTATCCCCATTCATCTCATTTATCTCATTTATCTTCACCTTCATTGTGTAGCAAAGAAAAAGTGTTGACTTACTTCCTATTCGATAACTTGTCCTGTGCCTTTGAGATGAAAGAGACCCCAATGGTTCAGTTGTGTCATCTCTGCCATCGTGTGTACAGCACCCTTTGGCAGTGCTCATAAAATTCTGCACAGCCGTATCAGCTCTGACCAGAGTTTGTTTTCTTAGTAGTTGCAGTGACATATTATCATGGTTTAGGCCAGCTTCATGATTTAATATTAGTTTGCTATTCTTCATTCTTACCTGACAATGCTAATTGTTCTAGTTGTTGTTATTTCTTGTTCAGTGTTTTTTTCTTGGAAACTTCGAAAATAAAGTTAATTGCAAAAAAAAAAAAATCAATGCCAAAAAGTGCAAGGTAATGCACTTAGGGAAAAAGAACCCTAAGACGGAGTACTGGATGGGAGGGGAGAATCTTAGCACTATAGCTGAGGAATGGGATTTGGGAGTTATCATCAGCAACTCACTTAAGCAATCAAGTCAGTGCAGCAAGGTCCATAGCAAGGCTAAAAGGATGCCGGTATGTATCGGGAAGGGTACTGATAGCAGGAAAAAATATGTAATACTTCTATAGAGATCCCTGGTGAAGACTCAGCTAGAGTACTGAGCCCAGTTCTGGAGTCCTCACCTCAGAAAGGATAAGGATTGATTGAAAACAGAGTGGTACAGAGTAACAAAAATGATTCAAGGTAAACAGGGCAGATCCTGTGAAGAGCGCCTCAAAGCACAGAAAATGTACACACTGGAGACCAGATGGGAGAGGGGAGATATGATAGAGACCTTGTTCCTTAAAGGAATTAACAGAGTGAACTGTGGGGAAGTATTTAGCCTGAGTACCAACTTACAATCATGTGAACATGAGTGGAAATGAACTGGAGGGAGGTTCAGGAGGAATATGAGGAAGTACTGCTTTACGTAAAATGTGGTGGAACCTTGGAACAGTCTGTTGGTTGAGGTGATGGGTGTGAAAACAGTTAGGGGAGTCAAGCAGGGCTGTGATAGAATGAAAGGAATAGTGTTTGCTCAGGGTGATAGGACCAAGGAGGAGAATAGGGAAATGACAGGGAGGGTTAGCACCCTGGAGGAACAGTAGGTTCCAGGGATTATAGGGAACTTGGGAAGACTGGATGGACCTCTGACCTTTTTCTGCCATCCTTGTCCATGTTTCACTTCTATATGTTCTATGATATATAGGTGGATGGTTAGCATCTCAGTAACCCCTTGGCTGCAGCCGCTGTATTTAACGACTTCTTCAGTGACCTGGAGAAAATTGAATCTCTTTCTTTTGGTTCTATCTTCCTTTACCTCACACACACACACACCCCTGACATTTTGAAAACTGCCACAGAGTCCTACTATTGATTGGTCACTAATTCTTTTAAAGTGACACAAGGTGGAAGGATCTTCAGATTTTGACAAACTGGATCCTAAACTTTTAAAATTTGTAGTCCCTGCCATTGCCTCCCACTTGCCATACTCATTAATAAATCCCTCCTAAAAGGGCAAATTTGAATTTCTAAGTGTTTGAAAACTGCTGTAGTTTTGCCTTTGCATAAGGATGGTTCTAAAGAATCTGTAGAGCACTACCATACCATATGTCTCCTCTGCTTTCTTGCCAAAATACAAGAACGTCTTGTCCATAACCAGGTCCGTGACTTCCTTGAACAGATGTGCCTGTTGTTGGATAGACAACATGGCTTCAGGAGGCATCATGGAATGGACGCTGCCCTTGTTAAACTGATCTTAGTCACCCTGGAGGTTATGGATAAAAGGCTACTAACTGGTGAAGTCTTCATAGACCTTCCAAGACTTTTGACTTGGTTAACCATAGTCTGCTTCAAGAAAAACTAAAGCTGTTTGGTCACAAGGCACTCTCTCTCTGATGGTTCTCCTATTACCTTGCCAATAGGTCCCAAATGATCATGTGGAAGGGCTCACTTTCCTCCATAAAAACTATCTCAGATGGTGTCCTCCAATGTTACATACTGGGCCCCCTGCTATTCTCTTTGTTTGCTTATGATATGCCATGGAACTTGGGTGGAGAGGAAACTTACTGTTGCATGCTGATGATGGCATCCTCTATAGAATCTCTACTGATCCCAGCTGTCTCAGTGCTGAGATGCTAGAAACCTCCTAGAACTAGAAAATTGGTTGGTGGCAAATAAGCTTGTCCTTAATGCAAAAAAAAGACCAAGGGAATCTTGTTTGGCCCTAGAAACATGGGTCTGTCCAGACAACACTTACTTCCTCTCTTAACGTCCTCTGGAGCACTTATAGAAGTGGTGGTATCCATCAAATACTTAGGGCTTGGACAAGAAACCTTCTTGTAGAACCCATATTGACCATGTCACTCAGACCCTCACCCCAAAAATTGGTTTACTCTACCACCTTGGCAATGGTTGATCACTTCTACCTTTATTCTCCTTCCCCTTCTGCAAAATGGCACCCAAATATTGTAATACCTGAGGTGATCTGAGATGAGTAAGCTCAGAGTACTGTACAATAAAATTGGATGATTTGTTGCCTGAGCCCCACCCAGGGGTCACCATTGCAATGTGCTGCATTCATTGAAGTGTCCTTCATTGTGGGGCCAGCTAGAGTACCCGCTCCTCTGCCTGGCCTTTAAGTTTCCTCCCCTCCCACTACCTATATGATGTTCTGAAAATTAAATCCTGAAGAAGGGTCCTGCTTTCCTCCAGTAATACCCTATTAGAGGAACCTTGAATTAGATACTTTGTGGGAAAGAGGTTCTTTGCCACCTCAGCACCTTACATCTGTCATGCTGTACTTTCTGCTGTTCAAGAATTCTCTTCACTTGGATTTAAGAAGGGGATTAAAGTTGTCCTAGTGGAGCGCAGCCTCCATGCCTGTAATCAGTGACACTTCCTTGTGATTATAACTGACGTTGCTTTCCTACTCTGATCCATATTGATACCCTACTGCTCTGTGTTTTCTACCTTGTGTAGTCAAAGATTGTTATTAATGCTACACCATGTATTGGTACTCTATATTTGGCCAAATGTATTGTTTAACTGATCATGCATTCTGACTGTGTCATGTCTGACTGTGATCTGATAATGTATTTTGACAATGTTCTGCCTGTTTGTTATATGTCATTAATTTCAGGTCACCCCTGAGAAAGGGACAGCTATGTCTCAGTGGGCCTAACCAATTAATAAATAAATACAGTATCTATATCTCCAAGACATTCCCTACCTGGAGTCCTAGTGTTTCCTCAACCTGTGATCACCTACTGTATACATGTATATCCCCTCTTGGGTAGTCTAGTGTTCTCCAACCCTGATCATCCACTATATATCCTTATACCCCCATCCGGTGGCACAGTGCTTCCCCACACCCTCCAATTACAGATTTATATACCTTTATATCCCCTCCCTGGTGGTCTAGTGTTTCCCTACCCTCGATCACCCACTATATATCTTTATATCCCCTTCCTGGTGATCTAGTGTTCACCGCCCTGATTGCCTACTATATGAAATTACATCCTGTCCAAGGTGGTCTAGTGTTACCCCCACCCATTATATACCTTTACATCCCCTACCTGAAGGCCTAGTGTTTCCCCCATGTGTGATTTATTTATTTATTGAAACATTTCACCAGGAAAGGCACACTGAACAAATCAAATTGCTTATCTCCCTGTGCATCCTGGGGGGAAGGGGTAGGGGGTAACAGCATATAAACAATTTGCCCAGTACAAGAATACATCAATACATAATACATAGTAAATGGAAATTAGACTCATGGTAATCAACAGAAATCATAATAGCATAAGAAGTGCTCTAGACATGGGGGGTGATCATCTACTGTATACCTTTATATCCCCCTCCTGGTGTCATAGTGTTCCCCCAACCCTCCATTGCCCACTATATACTTGTATACCCCTATCTGGTGGCATAGTGTTCCCTCACATTCCCTCAGCCACTCACTATACACCTTTACATCCCCTATCTGATGGTCTAGTTTTCCCATACCCTGATTGCTCACTATATACTGTTAGATCCCACCGCTGGGGGTCTAGTGTTTCTCCTACCCCAATTGCCCACTATATACCTTTAGATCCCTCCCTTGGGAGTCTAGGGTTTCTCCCATCTTGATCACTCACTTTATACCTTTACATCCCACACAGGTAGTCTAGTGTTCCCCCACTACCAAACTGCCCACTATATATCTTTATGCCCCATCTCTGGTGGTAAGTGTTCCCCCCACCCATGATCGTTCACTATTTACTTTTATATCATCTGGTGGTATAGAGTTCCGCTATACCCCCCAATCACTTACTATATACAGTACTTTTATATCTCTTCCAGTGGTCTAGTGTCCCCCCCCACCCCCGACAACCCACTGTATACCTTTACATCCCCTCTCTGGTGATTTAGAGGTCTCTACACCCAGGTCACCCACTATATACCTTTATAGCTCCTGGGGGGGGGGTCTAGTTTTCCTCCCATGGCTGATCATCTATTATAAAGCTTTATAGCCCTTCTCTGGGGGTCTAGTGTTTCCCCCATCCATCGATCACCTACTATATGCCTTTACATACTCTCGCTGGTGGTCTAGTGTTCCACCACCAATGAACTGCCCACTACATTCCTTTGTACTCCCCTCATTGGTAAGTGTTCCCCCACCCTTATCTACCATATACCTTTATATCCCCTTCTTGGTGGTCTAATGCTCCCCCAACCCCCAATTGCCTGTTTTATACCTTTATATCCCCTCTCTCTTGTGAGCTAGTGTTCCCCCATCCCTCTGAACATCCAGTAGATACCTTTATATCCCCTTCCTAGGGATCTACTGTTCTTTCCACTCCAAATCACCCAATATATACCTTTATATCCCCACACTGGTAGTCTAGAATTCCCCTCAAACACACATTGTATAACTCTGCATCTCCTCCCTTGAGAGCTAGTGTTCTTCCCAGCCCCAGTCACTCAATATATACCTTTACATCCCCCTCACTGGAAGTCTAGCCCTCCCTCCACCCCCGATCACCCAGTATATACCTTTTTACACCCTCCTGGTGGTCTAGTGTTCGCTCACTCACCGATTCTCCACTATATAACTTTTTATCCTCTCCAGGGAGGCCTAGTTTTCCCCCGACCATTGATCACCTACTATATTCCTTTATATTCTTTCTTGAGGGGGTAATATTTCCCCACCACAAAATCCTCTACTATATACCTTTATATTCCTTCCTGGGGGGAGTTGTTTCCGACCTCAAAGTCTCCCACTATATAACTTTATATTCCATGTATACTCTGGCACAAATCCCTGGTGTCAGGTCTTCCAGCTGACAGACAATGCTACAGGGCTGCCAGATATGAGTGTACCCATAAAATTTGCCTCGAAAAGGCTACCCACTTTAAACTAGCTTCTCTTCAGCCTGGGGAAATGGGAGGAAGTTCTGAGATAATATAAAGGAACCCACCGGGCAAGCCCAACTCCTCTTTCCTTTCCTTGCTAAATATCAATGGTGTCACTACTCAGGTCTCTAAGTGTATTGCTGACATTTTTAGCACCGCATTCACAGATCTTAGCAGCGTGCACCCCCACCAATTTTTTCTGTGAAAACCCAGGTTCCCTACTAGCTTTGGGCCCCACGTTTACCCCCCCCCCTTTCTGCTTTAGGTTAGTCACCCTTAGGGAAGCAAAATCTTACCTAACTCGGGGTTTGGGTGAAATCCAGACTTAGTGGTGACTCATTGGACCTTAAGCTACTCCAGCTGGCCCTGAATGCAGTTCTTCCCTCCACTCATTTAAATCCTAAACCTCTCAATCTGCCTTGGCCAATTCCCAATGCAGTGGAAGGCTGTGGTGGTAACTCCAGTAGACAAGAGTGGTCGTAGAACATCCTGTAATAACTACTACCCCATCTCAATCCTCTCTACCATTTCCAAAGCCCTTGAAAGGATAGTTTCCGACCAACTCACCAATTACCTCATCAAGTACAATCTACAATGCAATCAGCAACATGGTTTTAGGAAAGAAAGCAGCACCACCACTGCCATCCTAGAATTTACTGATTTTATTCAAAAAAGCCCTGGGCTGAAGTCATTCATTAGTGTCTGTTTTATAAACCATACGAAAACATTTGACACTGTCAGTCATGCTCTCCTTATAAAGTCCTTCTCAGCACTGGACCTCTCCCAAGAAGCCACCTCCTGGTTTTCTAAGTACCTCAGTAGGAGATCACAGCGAGTAAAAATCCTTGGCACTTTCTCTTCCAGCCTACCAGTTCACTCTGGGATATCGCAAGGGTTCATACTAGGACCGCTACTTTTCAGTCTCTTCCTCAATTCCCTTCCCTTAGCATGCTCTGGCAACCTGCACCTGTATGCGGATGATGCCATCATATACTCTAGTGACCCAGCCCGTCTCCCCCTGCAGTGTAACTTACAAAAGAAGTTCGAGAAAATTGAATCTTGGTTCACCTTTCACAAGCCCATCTTAAACTATAGAAAACCAAAGTGATGCTGTTTGCTGACCCTCAGAATAAACATAAGGATGTGCCTCTCACTATCCTCAATAGCCACTGCTAACCTCTTGCTTAAGTCGTAAATTTTAAGTACCTCGGCATCACCCTAGACCCCTTCCTCTCTTTCCAGGAGCATATCAATCAGGTCTGCAAAGTTGTAAATACTACAGTTGGTCTACTCTACAGGCACAGGTCATGTTTCACTGCTGATGCCCTCACATTGGCCATTACCAGCTTGGTCCTTTCCATTGTTGATTATGGAATAGTGATCTATGGGAGTGCAAATGACACCACGCTAAATAGGATTAAGGTCACCCTTAATAAAGCTTGCTGCCTTGTAGTAAATGGTCATAGGCTCACCCATACCTGTGACCTCTATCAACAAGCAAACTGGTTGAAGTTTATAGGTAGATTTCAGTACCATACAGTACATGTCTACTGGCACGCATGTTTACCATTAGTCCCTCACAGCCCGCTGCCAAGCAATAGCTCACTGCCGCCCCTGCTCCCTGGGATACCAGAAGCTCCACTAAAGTCTCCTTTTTTATCCCACTTTGCAGAACAACTCATAGACAGCGTGCTTTTATGTACAGGGCTCCTTTCTGGTTAAATAGTCTACCACCTGAGGTTCTCTCTGAAAATATAATAGGCCAATTTAAGATTAAACTATGGCAACACCTGTCATCTTTAAACAACTGTGACTGTTCCTAGCACTGCTACCCCCTCTCTGTGTTTATCCTCCACTAAATTCCCTTTCTTGACTTTCTCCTGACGTTATCTTTCCTCTGCCTACTCTCTGCCACCCTACCCTCCACTCTCCCTATCTCCTCCTCCTCCTCCTCCCCTCCTCCTTTGCCCTCCCAACTCACACTCTCTCTCCCAATTCCTCTCTACCTCATAAAGTTTCCTCCCATCCTTCTCCTCCCAAAAACTGCATATAGGTTCCCCCAGTCCCCGTCCCTCCCCAGTTACCAGCTACCTCCTTCCTTAATGTCTGACAAGGTCCCATGGACTGTCTCTCATCTTACCTATGCCCTTTTGACCTGCTTCTCTTTTTCTCTGTCTCCCCTGACTATTGTTATGTAGTATTTGGTATGTACTACCTAGCATTTGCATGCATAACCCTGTATCATTCCTCTCTATTAGTACTTATTCTGTAGCTTGCATTGCTGTTGTCTTATGTGCACAGCGCAGACAACATATTGGGGTAGTTTGAAGTGGAATAGCAGGTTTTGGAGGCGTGGTCATGTTGTGGCCAGTGGCACCACTACTTTTTCGGGCTGGGCTCTGTGGCATAATTAGATTGCACACTGTCTATGACTGCATTGCAAAAGCATGCCAGCAGCTTGAAATGATTTTGCCACTGCAATGAGGATGCTCCCCCTCACTGCAAGGCGTACCTTGCCTGGTGTAACATTTCAATGAAACATGGCAGCGACTGTGCCATCCACCTCTTGCTCTTTCCAAGGAGCCGACATTGAGGGGCCCAATCCCCCTGTTGGCAT
The DNA here is from genome assembly GCA_016271365.2 of Neoceratodus forsteri. Taxonomy (NCBI): domain Eukaryota; kingdom Metazoa; phylum Chordata; order Ceratodontiformes; family Ceratodontidae; genus Neoceratodus; species Neoceratodus forsteri. The sequence goes on along the minus strand of CM028138.1, from coordinate 760,343,541 downwards.
GCCCCCTTCCCAGTTCAATTTGCCAATGGGGAGGCCAATCTCCATTGGCATAATGGCCACCCACTAATTTCGTTTGTGTGCCATGGGGATGCCCAATCCCTCTCCGCATCATGCGTCCCGACAGGTCTCTGTGCTGAAGGGGGCCCAGTTCCCATCAGCTTCAGTCCCCCTCCCCACAAATACAGGTGGCACACTGGGAGCCCACTCCAGTGTGCCAGACACACCTGCAACAAAAGAAAACCAACTTGGGTTGTCTTTATTTTTTTTTTTACCTGAAAAACAAGAAAATGGTCCCTCGACATGTCTGGTGCCCCTCCCCCAACCCTCGCCGACCCTCTGCATACCCCAGCTCCCCACACCCCCACCCCATACTTACCTCCGGAGCCTGGCACCACAATCTTTGGTGGACCGGGAACACAGCAGCACTCTTCAAAACTAACCATGAACTGAAGAAATGCTGGTAAGCTGTATAATGGCATAAATGTTTTTTTCAACATTGGTGCATATCTCATCCATTTTTGTGAATTTTGGCACCACATTTTCAACATGGGGTTCTTGGGACCCCACCTCATTAATTCAGTCACTGTCATCTTGTTATTCGATCCCAAAAGGTTATTTCGAGGTCACTGCATGGAATCATCTTTCAGGACTGGTTTACGAAACAACAGTGTCACTGTTCATGAGGTGGGCTCCCAAAAAGCGTATGTTGCAAATTTGGTGAAAAAATTCAAAAAAATGACTGTTTTACAAGCATGCATTGCGCAGTTTCCATGTATGCTCATAACTTCAAGAATTTTTAACATTTTTACTGCAGATTTTCAACATTGCCATTTTTTCACACATCCTTATGAACAGTACAGCTGTCATTTTATACATCCTGCCTAAAAAGTGTTTTCACAAATCTGGCACACAGTGGCACAGTCGCTGTAGGAAAACAATGTTAAGGACAGAGTAAGAAAATCACAGTTACACTGTTCATGAGCAAACATCCCAAAATGCCTATGTTGAAAATTTGGTGAAAAAAATTCAACAAAATGACTATGTTACAAGCGTGCGTTGTGGTGTCCACACACAGTTGTAACTTTGAGAATTTTTAATATTTTCACTCCAGATTTTCAATGTTGTCATTTTTGCACACCTTCTTATGAACAGTACAGCTGTCATTTTTCTCATCCTGCCCAAAATGTGGTTTCGCACATCTGGCACACAATCACACGGTCGCTGAGGGAAATCAATGTTCGGGACAGATTAAGAAAATCATAGTGCCACTGTTGATGAGCAGAGGTCCCAAAATGCATATGTTAAAAATCTTGTGAAATAATTCTGCTAAATGACTGTGTAACGAGCATGCAATGCGCAGTTTTCATGCATACTAGTAACTTTGAAAATGTTTAATATTTTCATTTGAGATTTTCAACATTGACATATCTTCACACCTCCATATGAATGGTGCAGCTGACATTTTAATGTGGTGCAGAATGGCACGGTCACTGTGAGAAATCAAAGTTTGAGACAGAGTAACAAAATCACAGTGACACTGTTCATGAGCAGAGGTCCCAAATACTGAATTATTGTGGATTAATCAGTGAAGCTCTCCCTCACCATGTGAGAGGTGATGTTAGGGGTATATTACAATTCCAGTCCAAGCTATTTTAACATACTGCTCGATCCTGCTGGACTTGCATGCATGTGAGAGGTGCTGCATTTGGGTCATAAACAGAGTTCCTCTTCTATTTTGCAGTTCTCCCCCATTATGTGAGAGGTGGTGTCGGAGTTACACTGCAGATATTAACTTGATTTATTTTACTTAATTTTGCTGGAATAAATGCATGCATGAGAGAGGTGCTGCATTTGGGCCACTTATAGAGTTCTTCATTTGTTTTAGAGGAGTTGGCTGTATTCTTTCTCCTCCTTAACTGGACTTTAAATATTGTTGAACTGAACAGTACATCTCTGAATAGATTTGTTGATGATTGTTTTGTTTGTGTTAAGTTACTTGATTTAATTATTATTTGTGGTGTTTCTGTTTTTAACTCCCGCCCTCTCTGTGAGAGAGAGGGGGGAGGGGAGGTTACTATTAAAATGATGAGAGGGTGTTTTTTTTTATTATTTAAAAGTTGGTTTATTGGGGGGGTTAATAATTTTATGTTTTTAAATATAAAGGAGAGGAAGTGTTGATTGCGCGGGGTGATAAAGCAGACATAGTGTTATTTAGAATATCTGAAATATGTGCTGGGATGTTAAGGATACAGTCAGGCGGTACTCCTCCTCAAGACTAAAGGATCTCCATCCATTTAAATATCCTTCACTCCCTCCGGAGGTTTATAAAAACTGCCGAGCTCTCAGCATTTGAGATGAAGGAGTTTAAGGAATAGGAGGTCCTGGAACTCTTGGGGGATGGGAAAGGGGTGGGCGGATAGAGACCGTTAGAACCAGGAGATGCCCTGGGGCAAAATGGATACAGGAGCAAGGTTTACCTTGCCTTGTACCCATACCCAAGGGCACTGACTTGGTCAGGCAGGAGGTGGAGTCATCCTTGGACTTTCGTCACTTTTGGGCGGTGTTAAGCAATGCTAGGTCTATTAGAAATAAGACCGCAGTGGTGGTGGATCTTATTGCACCTGTTGAACTGGTCTGCATCACCGAGACCTGGCTGAATGAAAATGCAGGCCCTATTTTAGAGTCTGCAGTCCTGGCTGGGTTCTCAGTGATTCACTGCCCGAGAGTGGACCGTAGGGGCGGGGTAGTTGCAGTCTGTTTTAGACAAGAACTGGATCTTAGGGAGGTGCCAGTTGATGTACCAATTCCTTTGAGTACATTGTGGGTGCAGGTGCAGGCTACAGGATCCTTCTCATTTATCGTCCACCAGGTGAATGGAGGGAATTCCTGAGGGAGGTTGTGGACTTCATCGCCGAGAGGGTATTGGAGTCCCCCTGATGGTTAATTTTGGGGCCTTCAATACCTGTGTTGGTGACGAACTTGCATTTTTTGGACAAAACCTCCTCCAACTGATGGATTCATTGGGCCTGACATGGGTTGTTACCTCTGCAACATATGAGGGGGGACACTCATTGGACTTGATATTCCATCTGGGGATGGAAATCTCTGATGTGGAGGTGGAGCCTATCAGTTGGTCTAACCATCACACCCTGAGGTTCTGTTTTGCAGCCCCTGAAAGAGGCCTGCCCCTAAGGAGATAGTACAATTCCTTCCTTTGGGAAGAGTTACCTCAGAAGGCCTAATGACAGAGCTGGACTTCTTGGGATTGCCAATGGATAGCACTGACCCAGGGCCCCAGTGCTGGCCTATAATAGGGCAGTTGTGGGGGCACTGGATGTCATTTCTCCATCCCATGTTTGCCCCTGTACTCTTCACCTGGGGGATTCATGGACAGGGTCAAAGATTGAAGAGATGCTGGTGGGAAACTCGCCTGGAGGTGGCAAGCTTAGATTGCTAGATCACTATAAGATCTACCAATCAGCAATTTCCCATAAGAAGGCAGAGTTCCTGTCCAGAGAAATTGCTGCAGTGAGGAACAGACCGGCCCAGCTCTTCCGGACTGTGGACAGACTGCAATCCAGCCTGACTTCAAGCCAATTGAGCATTGTCACAGTTACAGTGTGAGGAGTTTGAGATGTTCTTCACTGATAAGGTGTCCATCATCCAGGATGAGATCAGCCAGCACCTCCCCCATTGGGTCTTGCACTGGTCCACCAAGTGGCACTAATGCCCAGTTGAGTTGGTTCACCTTTAGTCAACCGGCAGTCATGGATATAGTGAGGATTGTCCAGACTTTGCGTCCAACCTACTGTAGTTTGGATCCGGGCCCTACTTACCTACTTGTGGGGTGTGTAGAGGTTATTGGCCCAATCCTGACTGGGACAGTGGTGGCATCATTGGAGAGAGGGATCTTTCCAGATCCCTTAAAGGAGGCAGTGGTGCGCCTCCTTCTGAAAAAGTCCTCCCTTGATCCTGACTGCCCAGAAAACTACAGACCAGTCTCAAATTTTCCCTTTTTAGGGGAAGGTTATCAAGAAGGTGGTCACTTTGCAGCTGGAGGATCATTTAACCAGCCACAGTATCTATGACCCTCTCCAGTCTGGCTTCAGGAAACGGCATAGCACTGAGACGGCTCTTGTATGGGTACTGAATTATCAATTGATGGCGAGAGATCAGAGAGCTCATTCCATCTTGGTTCTCCTTGATCTCTCAGCGGCATTTGACACCATAGATCATGGGGTGTTGCTCGAGTGCCTGTTGTTTCTCTGTGGACTGAGAGGCGTGGACCACAGTTGGTTTCAATCTTTCCTTCAGGGCTGGACTCAGAGAGTAGTGTTGGGGATTTATTCCTCGGCCTCTCACTGCCTGCTCTGTGGGGTGCCACAGGGTTCAGTGCTGTCTCCCATGTTATCTGTGGTGTATATGCTCCCATTGGGGGATATTATTTATTTATTTTTTTTATTGAGAATTCAGAATTCCACCCTTTGAGTCCATGGACTCTTTTGCAAAGGCTCCTCGTCAACAATCACAGTACAATATTGCCAGTATAGGTGTAGGACAACAACACATCAGACAGACCAGAATATTACATTAGTGGGTAAAAGGAACTGGGTCACATATTATAGCAGAGGGAAAAGACAGCCCAGCATCATGTAGAGGAAGGACAGCAGTAAAAATACAACATTTTACAGAGAAGATACAGAATGTACGGAAGGTAATCAATCATAATAGCTGATACCAAAGCAAAACAAAATAGTAGTAAATCAGTGTACGGGAGGCGGCAGGGCTGAAATAGAAAAGTACCACTAAGGGCAGTCGCAAGTAGAGATGTTAGAGAAAAACTCCTTGAGTGAGGATTTAAAAGGGACCAATTTTGTCCCAACAGTCAAAGCAACAGGTAGGTCATTTAGCCACCTTGGCACCCTGTGATAGAAGGCTATCTGACCCATGGAGGTCCTGCAGCGGGGAACCAAGAAGGGGACCTTGGAGGTGCTTCTGGTGCTCTTTGAGGGAGGAAGGGTTGGATGAGGCCCTGTAGACTGGGTGGGGTGAGTTTCCACTGAATTTTCTTTGCCAGGAGGCAAGTATGATATTTAAAGAGACATTCGAAGTTTAGCCAATTAGTGCAATTGTAGAGGTCACACGTGTGAGTAGTTTTATCATAGCCTGTCACCAGATGACAGGCCTTGTTTAGCTGTCTTAATGCAGCAGACAGCAGTGTTATCAGCTGTGCCATAGAACACAATTCCATAGTCAAGCACAGAGAGGACCAAGGACGAAACAGCAAGGCGCAACCCATCGTTAGGCAGACAGTGCTTGATCCGATGAAGGAAGCCAATCCTGGAGTTGATGGTGTTACAGAGGGCGTGGATATGTGCATCATAGGTAAGGGGGAGTCAAGAGTGATGCCTAAGTATTTGTAAGCGCATACCTGCTCAAGGTGGGGGGCATGGGAGGTGTTGACAAATAGTGAGGAGTCATGGTGGGGGTTTTGGCGGTGTGCGAAGATCATGGTCTTAGTTTTTTTATAGTTAAATACTAGCCTGTGCTCAGTGAACCAGGTCCCAGCTTCTGTGAAAGACTTCTGAATGGCATCCTGTAAAGGTAGAGGCTGCGGATTGCTCCGGAAGATGACTGCATCATTGGCATAAAGAAGCATCCGACTGGAACAGGCACTGGGTAGTGAGTTTAAGAAGAGGCTGAAAAGGAGGGGGCCTAAAATGGAGCGTTGAGGGATCACAGAGTGAACTGGGAGGCAGGAGAAGAGGGTGGTGCCAATCTTGACCTGCTGTGACCGGTTAGATAGGTCATTTTCAAACCAGGCCATAGTATCAGGTGACAGTCTCACATCAGTCAGGGATCTAAGGAGAAGGGCGTGATCGACCTTATCAAAAGCCTTCGTTAGGTCAATGTAAACTGACCCAACTAAGTGTCCCAGATCCATGGCTTTGTGGATGTAGGAGGTATATTCAAGGAGGGCTGTGGTGGTGCTATGCCCCCTACAGAAACCATGCTGCTCAGGGCACAGAAGGTTATATTTTGATAGGTGTTCCTAGAGCTGATCAGCTACTATTTTTTCAAGGGTCTTTGAGAGAGGGGAGGGTAGAATAGAGATCAGCCGGTAATTTGAGGGGTGGTACGCTCACCCCTTTCAAGAGCGGGGTGATAACAGCCTTTTTCCAGGGGATGGGGAACTCCCCCGACAGAGGGAGCAGCTTAGGATTTTAGTGAGGGGAACTAGAATGGATTCGAGAGATAGCTTCAGGATTTTTAAGTCCAAGGAGTCACCACCATGGCGGCTCTTTCCCAGGACACTAGAGATGTAAGACCTAGCCTCTTTTAGAGTTATTACGTGAAACCTGAAAGGTGGGGAGGGTGTGGAGGGAACATGTGAAAAAGGAGATGCTGAAAGGTTAGGGGGCACAAAAAGTTGGGGGAGAGTACACTGCTAAGGTCAGAGAAAGAAGAGTTTAAGGTATTAGCAATTTGTATTGGATCTTGGGATATGGTCCCATTGACTGAGAGTTAGGCAGGTGGAGAGTATTGGGTTTTGTCATTTAGTTCCTTGCTAGTATCCCAGAATTTATGCCCAGAGCCTTTTGAGGAGGTGAGGACATTCCGATAGTAAATGGCTTTGGCCTACGGCAAGACACAGGTAAATTTTTCCTAGCTTCCCTTTTCAATTGTTAGTCCTGAGGCAGACTTGAAGCTATAGCTGTATGCCAGAGATTATCCCGATAATACATGAGGTCAAGTAGAGTTTGAGTTAGCCAGGGGGTATCATGTTTTTTTACTACCTGTTTTGTAACTGGGGCAGAAAGGTTACAGGCAACATTGAAGGAAGTTATGAAGTATCTAAGGGCTTCTCTATGCTACTTGCAGTATCTATGGGAGACCAGTGGCTGTTTAAGAGGTGGTTTTTTAACCTAGTTATAGATCCTCATTTTAAACGTCTGCAGTATATGGTTTTAGGGGTGGGGTTTGGGGCCTTATAGGACCACCAACAGAGTATAGGTGAGTGATCACTAATGGCATCCGGGAGCACTAGGACCTTTGTGATTCAGTTTGGGTGGTTAGTGAAAATCAGGTCCAGCAAGATAGCGGTCCCTGTCCTTTGGTTATGTCTTGTGGGGGATTGGGCAACTTGCATCAGACCCATGGCCAAGGCTGCATCTTCACAGTAGTCAGCTGCTGGGGCTAGCCAATTTGTGTTAAAATCACCCATAACAATAATCTCACTGGAGTTAGGGAGAGATGAGATGTAGTTAGCAACTGCTGCGAAAGCTGTCTTCTGATTTCATGGAGGGATATAAACCACCAAAAGATAGAGGGTTTTCCCTGGTTTGCCCAGAGTAATCTTTACAGTGAGTGCGTGGGCCCCATCCATGAGTAGTGGGGAAGGGACAAACAATGCTTGAAGGGTGTTTTGAAGACAGAGAGCACAGCCTCCTCCCCATTTGCCTTGACAGTCCGATTGAAAGATGGAGTAGAAGTTGAGGGCCACATGAGAGTCCAAGGTTGTTTTAGAGAGCCAGGTTTCAGTTAAGGCCAGGATATCTGGCCTGTGCTGCATCATCCATCCTTGAAGAGAGTCACATTTTTTCAGTAGGCTACAGATATTTAGGGAGGCAGCAATGAGACCTTTCCTTTTACCAGCAATGGCTGAGGGTTGAGGAAATGGCCCCAGGTTAGGGTGAACATTCCCAGATAATAGAAGTAGGATGAGAATGATGTGGCGGGTTAAGGAGAGCTTAATGTGTTTGTGTTCCCAGGTAACAGTGGGTATTTTCCTAATGGGGCAGTGTACTGGCACCGAAAATGATAGGATGATAGGTGCCATGGGGGGGCAGAGAGAGAGGTGGGGAATGATATTATGAGCTAGGTTGTAGTCATGTCAGTACTAGGAAGGACAGGTACAAGAAAAATGGGTGGATAAAGGAGAAAAGAGAGGTGGGGAGGGGGAGGGGGGTGACAGTGAAAGAAGGGGGAGGATGCAGAGGGTAAAAGACCAAAAAGGAGGAAGTAGAGAGGTGAAGCCATATCAGCAGATTGCACAAAGATTAAAAAACTGCAGCAGCTAAGAGGGGAAGCTCACAGGGAAAACTGCGGCAGCTGAAAAGGAGAAATGTGCAGAAAGATGGGAGTACAGTAAGAACTCACTTACAGCAGCCTCTAGTGGGGACCGAGTGTAAGCTGCTAACGAGAAAGTTGGGTGATTGGTTCTACACCGTCACATGACTGCCTAAATATAAGGGATGTTGAGTAAGGGTGGTGGTGGGGGCGTGGGGCAGCCGGCCATAACGCGGTGGCGGGCAAACAAACACTCCAGCTGTTTTCTGCGTTGCTTGCGGCGTCTGTTTGGATGGTTTTTTTTTTCTCCTACCTGCACTGAAAACTGCCTCAAATAATGCAGAGCGGGGGAGGGCTACCTCGATCTGCCCTCACGACCACCTCAGGAGCAGGGGAAGCTGAAAGGGAAGAAGAAGATGCAGGTCAGTCAATTTATCCAGGTGGGGAGGGTTTTGGGGAGGCTGTAACAACCCAGATTGAAAATAAATTCTAGGCTTTTGCTAAGGAAGCTGCTGCTGCATAGGTGGTATTTAGCAAAGGGAATTAATTGAGGCTGCAGCCCCCCCCCTTTTTTTGTTTTTGTTTTAAATTTAGAGAAGCAGAGAAAGGAAAAACTATCACAGTAAAAACTACCACTGTAATAGAAACATAGATTTAGATTTTGATTTTGACGGCAGATAAGGACCACTTGGCCCACCCAGTCTGCCCATTTCCCTACCTAATGGATAAGCTGCAGATCCTAGTTAACCAGCAGCCTACTTCTTCCTACCCCCACTCCCTAGAATTGCCTTATGACTGTCCCATGCATGCTTGAATTCCACCACTGTTTTTGACTCCACAACCTCCTCTGAAGGCCGTTCCATGCATCCACAACCCTCTCTGTGAAAAAATACTTCCTTAAATTACCTCTGAGCCTCCCCTTCTATCTTCAAATTGTGCCCCCTTGTTCTTGCACACCTCTTTTTTTGAAAGATGCTACCCTCTTGGACTTTGTTGATTCCCTTGAGGTACTTGAAAGTTTCTATCATGTCCCCCTCCCTCCTCCTTTCCTCGAGGCTATACATATTCAGCTCCTTAAGTCTCTCTTCATATGTCTTCCGGTGCAGACCCTGCACCATTTTAGTTGCCCTCCTCTGGACAGCCTCCATCCTGCCTATGTCTTTGCGGAGATTGGGTCTCCAGAACTGCACGCAGTACTCCAGATGGGGTCTCACCAACTGTCTGTACAGAGGGATAATAACTTATTGTTTTCTACTGGTGATGCCTCTCCCTATGCATCCCAGTATCCCCCCAGCCCAACTTGCTGCCCTCTCACATTGCTTGCCCACCTTTAGGTCATCTGATATGACTACCCCCAGGTCCCTTTCCATTTTTGTTGTTGTTAGTATCTCACCCCCCATTGTGTATTCTTCCCCTGGGTTTTTGTTTCCCAGGTGCATTACCTTGCACTTCTTAGCATTGAATCTAAGCTGCCATACATTTGACCATTCCCCTAACCTTGTCAAGTCCCTTCTCATCCTTTCTACCCCACCTTGTGCATCAACTCTGTTGCAGATCTTTGTGTCATCTGCAAAGAGACATACTTTTTCTTCCAGTCCCTCTGCAATGTCGCTTATAAAGACATTGAAGAGGACCGTCCTAATACTCAACCCTCATGGTACCCCACTAGTAACCCCCATTTCTTCAGAGTGGACTCCATTTACTATTACTCTCTCTGTCCTATTCTCCAGCCAATTCTTTACCCAGGCTGTCATCTTGGGACCCACTCCCAGGCTGGCTAACTTGTATATTAATCTTTTGTGGGACTGTGTCAAATGCCTTGCTAAAGTCTAGGTAGGCCATGTCCACAGCTCCTCCTCGATCTACTACTTTGGTCACCCAGTCAAAGAAATCTATCAGATTTGTCTGGCATGACCTTCTGCTGTGAATCCATGCTGCCTTGGGTCCTGTGCCCTCTGACCTCTAGATACTCAACAATTCTTTCCTTCAGAAGTGATTAAATCATTTTCCCTACCACTGAGGTTAAACTAACAGGTCTGTAGTTTTCTGCTTCTGCCTTGCTCCCACTTTTGTGAAGGGGAATCACATCTGCCCTCCTCCAGTCCTCGGGTACCACCCCATCCTCCCATGATTTGTTAAAGAGGGTAGTTAGTGGTATCACTAGTTCTACCCTTAGTTCTTTCAGAATTCTGGGATGAATCCCATCAGGCCTTATTGCTTTGTCCACCTTCAGTTTTAAGAGTTCTTTCAGAACCCTTTCTTCTGTAAATGGGCTGGTATCAACTTTTGTATCCAGAGTGTTTCTGCTGTTTGTTTTAGGTACCTCCCCCTCTTCCTTTGTAAATACTGAACAAAAATATTTGTTTAGTATCTCTGCCTTTCACAGTCACCCTCTGCCCACCCTCCCTCCCCTTTATTAAGCCTCACTAACCCTCCCTTGGTCTTCCTTCACTCCTGATGTACCTATAAAGGTTTTATCCTTCTTATCTGGGTTGGCTGTCTTTTCCTCGGTTTGGGCCTTTGCTGTTCTGACTGCCTTCCCAGCATCCTTTTGCTTTAACTGATACAGTTCTCTGTCCTGCTCCTTCTGTGATTCCTTGTACTTCCTGAATGCTTTCTTTTTCTCTTGAACCTTCACTACCACTTCTTTTGAGAACCACAGTGGTTTCTTACATCATTTTGTTTTGTTTATTTGCTTCACACAAAGGCTTGTTACCTCTGTGATGGCAGTTTTTATTATTCCCCATTGTTCTTCCACCCCTCCTTCCTGCCCATTTGCTAGTGAATTCCTTAGGCACTCACCCATTTTGGCAAAGTCAGCCCTCCTAAAGTCCAGTACTTTTGCCTTTGTATGGCTTGACTCTATTGCTGTGTTTATTGTGAACCATATTGTTCGATGGTCGCTAGTTCCCAGATGGCTACCCACTTCTACATCTGTGATCCTGTCTTCATCTCCATTTGAGAGAACCAGGTCTAAGATTGCTCCCTCTCGAGTGGGCTCCAACACTAGTTGTCTAAGGCATGCTCCCTGTAGGGCATCTAGAATAACCCCACTCTTTGAAGTGGCTGCTGCAACAGCACTCCAGTTAACATCTGGCATATTCAGATCACCCATCAGCAATATCTCCCCTTTTTTCTGCCATTCTAAGTATTCTTTCTATCATTTCCTTGTCCATTTCCTCCCCCTGAGAAGGGGGTCTGTATACAACCCCTGTGCGGATTGTAGTGCCATTGCCGGTCTCCAAATTTACACACAGTGCTTCTTCTCCTCCCTGTTTTCCCTTTTGTTCTGTTGCTTTGATTCCTTCCCTTATGTAAAGAGCTACTCCTCCTCTTTTACCCTCCCTGTCCCTCTTGTAGATAGTGTATCCTGGTATGTTTATGTCCCAGTCATGGTTTTTCGTGTACCATGTTTCTGTGACTACCACGATATCCAGATGTTCCTCCTCCATCAAGGCCACTAATTCAGGAAGTAATACATGCAGTCACAGCTGAAACAGTAACAGCACTGGTACACTGTCTCAATTACGAGTCTTAAGGAAGTCAAGCAGTATATAAGACGGTATGGGGCTGAGTTTTCATTACTATGCTGATGACTCTCAGCTCTACATGTCTTTTGTGCCCAGGCAGGAGTCCAATTCAATCACAGTGTTTAACAACTGTCTGCTGGAGAAATAGGACTGGATGAGTACCAGCTGGCTTAGGTTGAACTCAGGCAAACAGAAGTATTGGTGGTGGAGCCAGGGGTGAGGATGTTAAGTTCATGTGCAGGGAAACCCTCAGGATTATTTCTGGGGGTAACCCCGCTTATGGCATCTGGCCAGGTGCGTAACCTTGGTGTTATGTTTCATGAGGGCCTGACCCTGAGGGCATAGATGTTGGCCATAGTCAAATCATCCTTTTTCCATCTAAGGAATATAGCATGGGTGAAACACCTGGTCCCACCTGAAGATCTTCCTATCCTGGTCCATGCCTTAGTTACCTGTCATCTTGATTACTGCAATGCCCTTTATCTAGGGCTGCCGGGGTTGGATATCTGCCACTTACAGCTGGTGCAGAATGCAGCAGCCAGGTTGTTGACTGGAAGCCCTAGAGCTAGTCATTTAACACTTGTGCTGTGCAAACTACACTGGCTGCCTGTACAGTGGCAGATCACCTTCAAGGTCGCATTGCTAACCTATAAGACCCTACATGGGTTGGGACCCCATTACCTGAAAGAACTCCTGGTTTCTTACTGTCCCTCCCACTCCCTCTGATCCTCTGGTGAGGGATTGCTAGAGATTCCCAGGGTAACCTTGAAAATATCTGGTGGAGGAACTTTTGCCTTTATGGCACCTACCCTTTGGAATTCTCTACCTTGTCAGATACATGATAGCCTGACTGTAGAAGGGTTTAAGAAAGCCTTGAAAACTTTCTTATTCAAACAAGCATTCCTGGAAATATAATGTCTGCTATGTTTAAAGGTGTTTTAATTATTGTGGATTTTAATATTGTTATGCTGAAATTTTGTAAAGGCACCCTAAGTTGAGGAAGGGCACCTTATATAAATACATTTTACCTTACCTTTACCTTACCTTTCATGAGGCGGGATCACAAAAAGACCATGTTGAAAATTTGGAGTGCAAATACCAACAAACTCCTGGTGCGTTAGGGATTCTAACCATAATGTCCCACCCTGTACAGACTAACAGGTGTCAGGGGTGTGCCATTGGATTGTCGGCTGTAGTACTCATGCCATTGCACACCCACCCCCACCCTGAAGCCACTGACAGGCATCAAGGTGTGTCTTGGACTCTTCAGCCCCCATGTTTACCTCATTCTCCTATACTGCACCCATCACAATGTACTTCCTTATGAAATGGGATGAGCGTAAGATCCAATGACTCCAAGGCAGAACATGACACTTGTCAGATTCAGCAGGGTAGGGTGAGGTGAAATGGCATAAGCGTTGTGGCCAGTGACCCAAAGGCACACCCCAATGCCTGTCACTCTCTGCAGGGTGGGATGGGGTTGACGTTGGTTTTATACTTCACTGCCATTCTTATTATGCATTTCTCTAACTCCTGCACTACCAATGCCAATGCCAGCAAGACAACATTCTTTTGATTTAACAAGTTTTATTAGTTTAAGCACCAGTCAGAGTACATTAGATAGTACATAAACACAACAAAGTAATAGGCGTTAAATACATACCTCAAATTAAAACCCAATCCCTACCCCCCTCCCTGACTACACACTATTAAATACCTTCAGTATGTCTCACCTAGAATATAACTAATCATTATTATGGTTTCCAGACTATCAGTAGGGTCTCTAGGCTGCCCCAGAGAGACAAATAAGCTTCTAATCTATTCTGCATAGATGCAATGTGTCTTTCCAATTATAATGCCTGGGCAATTTCTTTGTACCACTCCATTACATTAGGGGACTTATCCTCTATCCAATGTCTCATAATTATCAGTTTAGCTATCGCAGAGATAAGTATCATATGTGCTTTCCTAACTTTGGGGATATCACCTGGGAAATTATTAAACAGACTTCAGAGGTAAATAAGGTCTTCAAGCCAAGGATAGGATCTAAAGCGTTATTAACGGATTGCCAGAAGGTCTGCACATAGGGGCACAACTATATCATATGATAAAGGGAGCCAGTGTCACCCTTGCATTTGCTGCATGTTGAAGTATTTACTGTCCCATACCTAAAGAGCTTAGCTGGTATAGGATAGATATTCTGCATAATGTTAAAATGAACTAATCTGATTCTGTCTTGCTTTATGAATTTGTACATTGATAACCAGAGTTTCCTCCTTAAATCAGGGTCCTCTGGGACTCCTAGCTCTCTTGTCCAATAAAAACAAACTCCTGACGGCAATCTGCTGTCCCATGCCTGGAGAGTTTTGTACATATTAGAAACTGAATGTGATTGGGAGGCTACCTTAAGGAGCGTAGTTAGTTCTTTTCCATCTGGGTCCATTGGCGGAAACCGGGAGAAAAAGGATGCAAGGGCCTTACTAACTTGGATATATTTAAAGGCTTCTTTGTCTAATGCCTCATTGGATTTCCAGAATTGATGAAAAGAGAGTGGCTTTCCATTCGACCATATGTCTGAAGCTTTGCATTGGCTTAGCCGAGGCCAGAAATTGAGGGATGTTGGCACATTATTAATCTTAAAATGAGGGTTGTCAATGACTGGTTGATCTATAGACTGATACCACTTCACTGCTAAGTATTTTTGGGCCTGAAGAGAGGCCTTCAAAGACCAACCCATGGGAGTATTCCTAATTGACTTAGGGATATGAGATGGTGAGGTATATAAGAGCACCCCCAACGAGCAATTCACTTGGGAGGCTAAGTATTTTTCTATAGAGAGCCACAAGGGGAGATATTCTGAATTCCCACTCTCCTTACTCCAAAAGGCCAGCTTGCTCATATGTTGTGCTATATAATATAGAAAGAAAGAGAGGGCCGCAAGGCCTCCTCTGTGTTTCAGGGCTGTCAACTTGAGATAGGATCTGTGAATGCCTTTCTTGTTCCATAAGAAAGTATTTGCTATTCTTTGTAATTTAAGGAACCATGCTTTTGGCAGGTAAGTACCCAGCATACCCAATGGGTATAGCATCCTTGGTAGGATATTCATTTTAATTGTACTTAGCCTAGCCCATAAAGAAAAAGGAAGCAATCGCCATCTTTCCATATCCCGGGCTATTGTTTTGACCAGGCTATCAAGGTTGTCTCTTATTATAGTACCAAGATCTCTAAAAATCTTGATTCCTAAGTATACTATGTTCTTCGCCTCCCAAGAGGCCGAGGGAGGAGAAATCTGCCTTATTTACTCTACTATTTAAAGACAAAATCTTAGTTTTAGCCCGATTCAGCTTATAAAATGAAATGTTAGTGTATTCCTCTATCTCGCTTAGGATAGCTGGGACTGCAAGGCCTGGGCTCTCCACATGTAATAATATGTCATCTGCATACGCCGAGATGGAATATCTTACACTACCTATTTGGATCCCTTTAATATTGATATTGCCCGCCAATCTAAGGATCAGAGGCTCCAAATATATGTTAAACAGCAGGGGGGACAATGGACATCCCTGCCTTGTGCCCCGAGCTAGGTTGAAAGAGGGGGAAAATAAGCCGTTGCAATTGACTAGCAGTGGGGGAGGAGTATAGGAGTTGTATCCATCTTAGAAATTCTTTGGGTAGTCCAATTGAGGTTAGGGTAGCAAAGAGAAAGTCCCAAGAGACTCTGTCAAACGCCTTTTTGGCATCCAGGGAGACCAGCACCATTGGTGTGCTGGAGTCCCTGGCAATCGAAAGGAGACGTAACAATTTTCTCATATGACCTTGAGATGATCTTCCCACCATGAATCCGACTTGTTCATGGCTTATGAGATTACCCATAACTTTTGAGAGTCTGTTTGCTAACACTTTGGCTAAAATTTTAATATCCGTGTTCAATAAAGATATAGGGCTGTAACTACTAAGACTTAGTGGCTCTTTCCCTGGTTTTAAAATTAGAGATATTACAGCCTCTTGAAAACTTGGGTCTGATATCCCGTTATCATACCAATAATTGTAAACATCTTTTAATACCAGTATTATTATAGATTGGCAGGCCTTATAGAAGTTACTCAGTAATCCATCCGGCCCGGGTGATTTATCTGGGGGTAGCTTCTGAACTGCCTGCTGAATTTCTGCTAGGGATATTGGGGCACCTAACAGGGCCACTTCTGCAGCTGTAATCTTAGGCAGACTTACAGAACTAAGATAAGAGTTTACTCCTTTGTTAGTGGGATGCAGGGCTGGGTCTACTGTGTAAAGATCTTGAAAGTAAGATCCGAACAGTTTCGCAATTTCCTGAGGGTCAGTGCACACCTGACCATTCTGCCCTGTATGAATTCCTGCAATAAATTGTGAAGCCTCCACTTGGCGGATACGCATAGTAAGTAACTTACTTGCCCTTTCCCCCATCTCTAGGTATTTAAATGTGGTTCTTTGTAGGGCCAACTCTGCTTTTTGAGATACCAGTCCTGTGTACTGGGCTTGTAGTTGATGAAGCCTAGTCCACATCTCTACCGGTGAGGAACGGGATAAACTGTGTTCCAGGCTTTTAATGGATACAAGGAGATCCTCCATCTGTGCCCTCTGATGCCTAACTCTGTTGGAAGCCATTTTTATGAATTCCCCCCCAAAGAGCATTTTAAAGCTGCCAAATGAAGTCATATTTAGTCACTGATCCTTGATTACTACTAAGGAAAGAAGCAATGAAATCCACAATGTGTTCTAAAGAGGTTTTGTCTCGCAGTAATTGGCTATTCAACCACCATTGTGGAGATCTCTTGCCTCCCACACTTAGCCGATATTCCAAGCTGACTGGTGCATGATCAGACAAAACTCTAGCTGATATTTCTGCCTGGGAAACTCCGGGCAATTCAAAAGAGCTTATGAGTAGGTAGTCAATTCGAGAATATGTTCTATGCACTGTAGAAAAGAAGGTATATTGCCTTTCTGAAGGGTTAAGAACTCTCCATGCATCTACTAGCGTAACGCTGCTTATAAGCTCTTTTATTGCCCTTTGTGCTGGAGACAAGCCCCGTCTCACACGATCAGATCTATCTAAATCTGTTTGGAGCACTAAATTCCAGTCTTCTCCCAATATGGTACATTTTGGTGGATTGGTCGATACAATATTAAGTAGGTTTACAAAAAAGGATGGGGAATCGCTATTAGGGCCGTAAATTGAGCCCAAAAGGACCGGACAGGATTCCAGCGAGCCATGAATTATTATATATCGGCCTTCTGTGTCCCAAATTTCCTGAGTCATTTTAAAGGGGATATTCCTTGCTAATAATATGGCTAACCCTCTTTTATTCGTGGTTGCCCCTGATCCAAAAACTTGCCCAACCCATGACTTCCTAAAAAGGATTACGTCCTCCCTCTTCAAATGTGTTTCTTGTAATAAAACTATTTGTGCTCCCAACTGCCGCAAATGGTTCCAGATTATTTGCCTTTTGACCCTATCTTTGGCTCCTTTGATATTCCAACTTACAAAACGGTAACGATTACCCATGTTCTACTATGGCAGTTTGGGAATGTAAATGGTTGGGTGAGCAGTTAGAGCCTTCAGGGAATACAGTCTCTTTTTTTGACTAACTACCACGTGGTTAGTACAGTACAGCCCTAGTTGAAAGAACCAAGATATACGTAGGCATACCTTGGACCCCCACGTATTGATAGTGTGTAGTCTTAACCCCACCCCCATAGTAATACTCTATAGTTATTAACCTTATAACTCGTAATACCCAACTTAAAAAAAAATCCCCAGTTCAGATTAACTGCACTCCAAAGCCTCATATGCCACATGATTTATACTTAAGCATAACCCAGCCTAACAGTTTGTTCCCCGAAGCCCCCCTCCCTAAACTTGTCCCTCTGTATATGTAGCTGAGAACGTATAATACCTTAATACACAACAGTTCTATATCTAACAATATCCAATCTATACCTTGTAAACTCTAACCTTATCCATATTAAATACTAGCATTTGACAACCTTAGAACTTTAACATGCGCATCTCTATTCCTTTTAAAGGGCTTATTATTAACACAGTGACAACTTAATTGAGGGCTATATCTGGATCGGCACATGCAGGTCATCAGTTAAATCCTATAATAAACCTAATGAAGACAGCCCCTTAAAACATAACCTTTGAAAGAGAGCTAGGAGGGGAGGAGAGGAAGGAAGGAGAGTCCTTAGTATTCCCCTGCCTTGGCAATACATAACGCCCAGAACCCAAAACACACTTATGCCCTTCTTGAAAGCATATTTTCGACAATACATAAACAGCCCTCTGGGTTTGAACCTATTGCAAATCAAATTCCAAATTAAAGGCTGCTGAGTGCAAATAAATTCGTTGCCTCTATGAGGTTTCTTATGTCCATACAAATAACTATATTAATCATCGAAGTCATTCTCGGGAGCCTTTCCGACATCTATATAGCTCTCGCTATTATAATATGACCACTTCTGAATGTATACATGACCATGCATCCGTCCGTGTCATAACGTTGTCCAGCTTAATTAACCAGTTCTGCGATATGGAAGAGAGAAATTAAAATAGGAACAAAAGTCTCTAAATATCCTCAGCCGAGACCATCTAGCTGGCAGTTCCTCTCTTGTGTAGACATAACTCTCGCATCTCCCTCTGAGTCAATGGATTTCTACATAACCAGAGCTCCCCCCATTGCTCAAACACAGTTCCAAGCTATCTGATGCACTCTCCCAAGAGGCCCATTAATTCAAACAGCAATTCGCATCATTGCCTCGCTTGTTGAATTATTACTTTCATCCACAACGAAACACTCTAATAAACTGTTCAGGTACTTGCTTTCAATAACTGTCACGACTGCTGGTCAGATCATCAATTGAAGACGAGCTTTTGCTGCATATCCAGAGATTGTTCCGCCAGTCTCACTTGTACAGTTCTGGATAAATTTCCTTCAGCCCTTTCAATGCTTGCGCGGGGAGTCGTAGGATAACCATTTTTCCTCATGCCTGACCATTAGACTAGCAGGGTATTTAACTCTGAATGCCTTAGCTGCAGCCACTAACTTAGAGACCAGTGGGTGAAGTTCTTGCCATCGCATTCGCACAGAATGAGGGAGATCCTGCGTAATATGGATTTTCCTGCCCTCCCATGTTACCTCATTCATTTCTTTAACTTTAGACAATATGTCTTGTTTGTCCAAGAAATTTAAGAGTTTAAATATTATTGGTCTGGGTGGCTGGCCAGAGAGGTGGTGGAGGACGCAGAGCTCGATGGGCTCTTTCAATTATGTATTCTCCTCTGTGCGGTGGTGGCCCGGCTATTTTAAAGCAGAGGTTTTGTAGAAATAGTATAGCTGTGTTCCCTTCTTCTCTTTCCAGAATCCCTATAACAATTAAGTTGTTTCTCCTGCTGCGTCCCTCCAGGTCCTCAATTTCTCCTCTAATTTCTTTATTCTTCGTGCGACGTTCACATTCTCCAGATCATTTTTATCTTGTTTCTTCTCTAGGGAGGCTATTCGAATTTCGGAGTCTCCGACTCTCCTTGTTAGGGAATCAACTGAGGTTTGGATTTTTTGAAGATCCTCCGATATGGTAGCAATCGCTGTTTGTAGTGACTGCATGACTTTGAGGAATTTCTCCTCTGAGAGGGCTGCTGCTACTTCGGGCATTTTCAGTAGGCTAGCGGGTTGTTGTTTAGGCCGTTTAGCGGCCTTGTCCTTTTCTGGAGTAAGCGGTGGAGAGTGCCTTGGCTGCGTTTTTTTCATATAAATATCCATTTTGAACTCGAGCTAGAGTTTCCAGAGTAGGTAGGCTCACTATCTGTACAGTAATTAAGATGATTGAGCTTACTAATTATCAATATTTGCCAGAAAATCTGCGAGTGTAGAACGGAGTTCCGGGGAACTGCTGCTTCAGCTTAGGCTGCCATCACTGATCAAGACAACATTCTGCATTGACAAATGCTTGTTGTATTCTAGCACTGTAATCACCTTGTAAACTTACACTGTAACACTTTGTTAATCTTCTGATGTGGGGCCTTTGTAAATGAGTCTCTGACTCAAAGGTTTGTAATTCTAATATTTCAATAAATAAATAAAATATTCCCTGTGGGGGTATTGTTTCCCCACCACAAAATCCCCCACTATATACCTTCATGTTCCCTCCTGGGGGGTTGTTGTTTTCCCACTATATACCTTTATTTTTTGCAGCTACTGCTGTTTATTCCCCTTCATCTCTGGCCAGCCCCCATCTCCTCAGTTGAAACAGCCTTGTCACCCTGGCACCTTCCAGGTCCTTCAATCTCTGCTGCAAAATATACCCAGTGTAGAAGTGATGCCTGAGTAGCCAGGTATAGGGCCTGTGGAGAGCCAACGTTATCCTGCTGTTCAGCATATTTTCCACTTTCTGTCCCTTGCCCGCAACATCGGTGGCGAGGGTGCACCAGCTTGCATGCATGCAATGGTACACCGTGTGGCACTTGCAAATGTCCTCCTATCCTAAGAGCTGCTCCCAGCTGTATAGCAGTGGACCAGGCTATCCTCCCTCCCTTGATGAGGACAGTGTCCCCTGGGACACTCAACCTCCAGGCAGCCCTCAATGACCCAAACACATTTCCAAAACTCAGATTGCTGGATTCACGTGCAGTAATGCTACTGCAGTACCAACAGGTCAGCTACTATATGCCTTTATACCATCTCCCTTGGGGTCCAGTGTTCCCCCTCAGCAAATTTCCCACTATATAACACTTCCCTGGGGTCCAGTGTCCCCCACTCTGAATGCCCACAGTATACTTTTATATTCCTCCCAGGAGGTCTAGTGTTCCCCTACCACTCAGTTGCCCACTATATACCTTTATATCCTTCCCAAGGGTTTGGTGTGCTCCCCACCAGATTGCTCACTATATACATTTATACCCCCATCCTGGTGGACTAGTATCACCCCCATTGCCTATTATATCTCCTCTTTATTTATGGTTTAGTGTCTCCCACCATTGACCACTATGTACCTTTATATTCCCACGTTGGTGGTCTAGTGTTCCCTTCCCCCGATTGCCAAGTTGTTGTATTTTAGCCTCTGAGTTCTCCAGCCCCCACTTACTCAAGACCTAACTTTCTATTCCCCCCATTGCTGATGCCCTAGACCAACAGTCTGGACAGCAACAAGCACGTCTCTCCACTCACCACCTTGGCCGGTCATGATATGACAGATATTTGTTATAGTGCATACTGTAGAAACAGCTGTTATACGCATTTAAAGCTCACCATGTTGTGTGTGAGAATTGTCCTTCATTATGCTATATGTGTGGGTTACGGGTACAGTATGTGCAGGATGGGGATACATTAATTAAAGTCATTCTTGCACACAACAGTATCTTGTTTACCTCACTGTAAATGAAACACTGCCTTGCTTTTGCCTGCACTTTGTAATACCTGCCTGTAGCCTGTTCCAAGTGTATGTTTCCAGAATATTCAGTGGGTTTCTCTGTTTTAGCATGGAACTTGAAAGTCAATGTTTTCTTATGTTTTGTTAAACTGAAGTGTATTTTTTAAATTCAGAACAATTATTCGCTGCGA
The DNA here is from genome assembly GCA_016271365.2 of Neoceratodus forsteri. Classification (NCBI taxonomy): domain Eukaryota; kingdom Metazoa; phylum Chordata; order Ceratodontiformes; family Ceratodontidae; genus Neoceratodus; species Neoceratodus forsteri. The sequence continues at coordinate 760,322,348 of CM028138.1, read as the reverse complement.
ACTGAGCCCAGCCCCAGGGATGCACAGGATGGGAGTGTCTTGTTTCCCAGGTACAGTACGAGCTGGAAGGGCACTGATCTCCCTGTTGCTGCAAAACTCTTGCTGAGAGTGGAAACTTGGAACCTCCTTACATACTAACATAGTACAATGCCAGCAGAATAGGCCTAATGGTCTTTCACGTCTGCTCATTTGGTCAGCCCCTCACCCTGGGAGCTGACCTTGCTGCACCCCTCACCTTCTCTGGCTTCTCCCTTCCCAGTTCCAGATATTCTCACTGCACTGGATTTTGCTTCCAGAACCCTTCACCTGTACCTGTCCCAGCCCCTCTTGAACCCCTCCACCGTCTCTGCCTCCACCAGCCCCCTAGGCAGTGCATTCCATGGCTCCACCACCCTCTCATTGAAGTAGCACCTCCTCCTTTGTCCCCTGAATCTTCCCCCTCCTTGTGTAATAAATCTCAGAATTTTACAGTTGCTGAGGAAACAGCATGCCAGACCTGTCCACAATGTGATACACTGGGATGGATGAGTGATCAGCACAGCTAGTAGGCAGTGTGTTTGAACGGGCACTGATGAAGGGTTTCTTTTCTCTTTTACAGCTGGAGATGGTGAGCAGCTGAGACTGGTGAATGGAGGCAGTCCCTGTGCTGGGAGAGTGGAGATATACCACAGTGGTCAGTGGGGGACAGTGAACAGCTATAACTGGGATACAAAGGATGCTGCAGTGGTCTGTAAACAACTGGGATGTGGATCTGCTGTAGATGCCCCCCACAATGCTCATTTTGGAGCTGGACTGGACCTGTCTGGCTGTTTTTGGTGAATGCCAGGAGGAGAGGCCGCTGTGTGCAGTGCAGTTCCTATGAATTGTCTGATTATGGCTACTCTCACAGCGGGGATGCAGGAGTCATCTGTTCAGGTAGGGAGCCCGGACTCTACATGCCTCCCTCATACCCCAAACTACCCCCACACTAGATGGGCCCTGAGTTACAAGGGGGGGGTAGAAAATAAATGGACCTGCCTGGTGGAGCTGGACAGGGAGGGTCACAGCACATTATTCTGCCGATACTAAGGGGCACCACGGAAGTTATTTGTATTTTTTATCAAGGCAGCAGTTTAGAAAATCCAGCAAGAAATTATTGAAAATGCAGGGACCATCATCAAAGACTGCTAAAAGTCCAACAATGTGATATTTCCTCTCCCACTCAGTCAGTGCCCCAGACATCAGAGAGAGAACATGATGGAATGGAGACAAGTAGGTTAGTTTCTATGCCAGAGTCAACTTGGTGACCAACTCATCAAGAAAAGAAGCACATGCCTTCATCCTTGGGTGCAACCCAGGCCTAAGCAAATGTGCCATGTAGTGTTTGCTTCATTTTGTTTTGTTTTTAAAATGGTATTTTATTGAATTCTCAAATATCACAAGACAATACATTTCTTCCAGCTCAGCTGTTACTTTTACACTAAAAGCTGCTTTTCTGAGTTTTCATAAAAATTAAAACACACAAAAAATAATTTATCAGCCTTGAACATTAGGCTTAGTTTTTAAAACATATATATGAAAATATTTAAAAACTATAAAAGGGAATGATGGGAAAAATCAGAAAACTACAGTTTCATACTCTGTAGTTTTATATCTTCAGTCCAACAGAAATGACTTTACAGTAAACACAATTTTTTACTAACTATATATTCAGTAATGTCTGGAAGGCACTAAACAGAGGATAATGCAAGCTGAGGGTGTATTAAATATAGAATAATTCATGGGAAGTGTGATTTGTAGATTTTATGCACACCAAGGTGTATGATGCCCTATAAACCCAGAGGGCCAAGCCCGAGGGGATTATCTGGGCATCACACACCGAGGGTGTGCATAAAATCCAAATTACCACACTTCCCCATGTTTTATTTTTTTATATTTTCTGGTCACTCACTGGTTAATTTTGTAATTAAAATATTCAAGCAGTTTCTGTGAAGAACATTTATTTTTAGTTAAATGGAACAGAGAAAAAACCCTAAATCAACAGGCTAAAAGTATTGAACAGGGTTCGTAGTTAGAGCCATCTGACTTTTTAATTGTGAACAGAAAATTGGCTAGCAAGGTGTCCAGCTGTGCCATAGGGAGGTGTGATAAAGAGGGTAATAAAATCTGGTGACTCACCTGTGTCTTCCAGGTATTTGCGGAACAGTGCCACATCACTTTTTTTTGTGTATTTTTGTTCTCCTGGTCCTCAATAAATTTCTGTCTTTCCAGTTCACTGGGAGTGGCAAAATGGGATGCGTTTCCCAATTTTTATTTTATTTTTTTAAACTTTTTTGCCCCAGACAGTTTTCTTTAAAATGGAGCTGTTTCTTTGTTTAGGATCTCTGAAAAGTGAGTCTCTCGCACTGGCAGTTTTCTGTCAGTAGCTCGAGCCACACTAGCGTGAGGACACCTTCTCAGGGAGACAGTCGGAGACTCGTGACTGTTTGCATAATGCTGGCTTTATGGAACTCTGTAAACCACAAGTGTGGTTTATAGAGTTACTGAGCGCCTGCTTGCAGTTAATTATTGTGAGCAACCAGTAAATATATATAGAATAACAGTTGGACTGCTGCACATTATGAATTTTTTTATGCACTCAAGGTTTGTGGTGGTATCACACACGGAGGGTGTATAAAAATCAACTCATAATCTCAACATCTTATAGTTGTTTTTTTTTTGCTGTTTTTTTAATTGGAAACAAAAATTGGTGTAAAAGTTTAATGAATTGTATTGCTTTGCTGTTTGCTGTCTTTAATGATGGACCCTTTGCATTGGTGGGAGAAAGGGAGAAGGAGGTGACATGCCTGAGAGGTACTTTGGCTTGGAGGAAAATGGAGCAGATCCAATGTATTACTGAGGTAGCAGGAGATAGGAGGGACCTGGGTGTCATTATGCCCCTGACAAATTACCTGACAAGGGACAGGATAGGGTTAGTGCAGGGAAATTTCATGGAACTGCTGAGAGGCCTCAAGCATCCATGGTGGCCTTTGCCAAAGTGTTAACTATATACGGACAAGCAGAGGATAAGGCAGTCTGCACCGGGGCTTTTAACAATTGGTTGAGGGTATGGAGCATGGAGGAGGGCATTGGCTATGCTGAGTACTGGGGGCCAACCTGAGAGGATATGTGACTCTATGGGAGGACAGCCTACATATTTCTAGGATGGGAACCACAGTCCTTAGTGGAAGGTTAAATGTTAGTTGAATGAGCAATTAAACTAGATGGGCAGCAGTAGAACCAAGGGAGGCAACAATCCTCCAGATGATGAAGGAGCAGGAGGGAGAACTGGGGGTAAGCTCCAGGGCATGGGCACAAGAAGACAGGGGTGGGAACAAGGCAGAGGGCAAAGGGGTATAAATCAGGAAAGTGAGAAGAAAGGAGTAAAGGAGACAGGTAACAGAGAAGGTGACAAGAAAAGAGGGGTGTCAGAGGGAGGTCCAGGGAACAGCACAGACAGGAGGGCAAGGGGAAAGTGGAGAGGAGTCAGGCTGGGAGTAAGTTATGGAGAGCCATGTGAGCCAATGCAAGAACTGTAAGAAATAAAATTGTGGATCTGGAGGCCATCATGGCTGAGGCTTCCCTGCATTTGGTGACCATAATGGAGTCATGGTGCACTGACAGCCACAATTGGGAAATAACCATATTAGGCTGCTCTCTGTTCAGGAGAAACAGGGAAAAGAAGAGGGGAGGAGGGATTGCACTAAATGTGATGGAGGGACTCAAGGCTATGGAAGTACAGGTGCACCCAGAGGAAAAAGCAGGACTGGATGTGCTGTGGGTCATCCTGGAGGCAGGTACCAGGGCCGTTGCTCACATGGGTGGTATCAGACCGCCATCACAGGCAGAGGAGTTGGATAAGGCACCTGTGGAAGCCATCATCAGGATGGCAAGGAAGGGAAGGTGCCACTGATTGGGGACTTAAATCTGCCAGATGTGGATTGGAGCTTTCCAACTGTATCTTCAGCAAGGAGCAATGTCATCATTGACTCTCTACAAGGGACTTTTCTGAGGCAGCTAGTGAAGGAACACCTAGGGCTGGGGTAGTGTTGGACCTTGTGCTTATAAAGAGGGCGTGTGCAGACATCACAGTATCGGTAGTCCCCTACATATCAGTGATCACCATACAGTGAGGTTTAACAATAAAACAGGAACAAATGCAAACCACTCAAGGATGAGGGTCCTGGACTTTAGGGGGATAGATTTTAAAGAAATAAAGTGTTGGGGGGGTGGTTAAGAGGGATGTGGGAGAGGAGGGAGAGAGGGGATATGATAGAGACATACAAGTATCTTACAGGGAGGAACAGGGTGCAGGAAAACACTATTTTTAAGCGAAAAAGATGTTCTAGGACTGGAGGGCATGGAATGAAGTTGGAGGGAGGACGATTCAGAGGAAACATGAGAAAGAATTTCTTCACAGAACGGGTGGTGGACAAGTGGAACACCCTGCCAGAGGAAGTGGTGGGGGCTGAAACAATCACGGGATTTAAGAATGCATGGGATAGACATAAAGGAATTCTGGAGGTCAAGGGTAAGGGGCAACAGACTTCTAGGAAAACAAACTGAACTTACAAGCTCAAATGGGCAGACTGAGTGGGCCATAGGCCCTTATCTGCCGACACTGTCTATGTATCTATGTATCTACTATTTAACTGAAAGAGTGGTGGTTGTCTGAACAGACTGCCAGTGGAAGTGATGGAGACAAAAACAGTATGGAGCTGCAAGCATGCATGGCATACACTGAAGAAATATTGATAAATAGGCAGGGAGGAGGGCGGGTCACTGGAGACCAGTTAGAGTCTATGGAGACAGACTAGGTTGGGACTATATGGGCAGAGTGGGTCAGACAAGTGGTCCTTTTCTGTTGACAGATTTTATGTTTCTATGTTTCTATATACATAGGATTCATAGGATTTGTACAGAGCTAATGGACTTTCGTCCTAGTTGCTCGCCTAAGTTTTTTGAAGCCATTTTCAAGAAAGCATCCCATTTATGTTTAAATATTGATGAGGATGTACTTGCCACATCCTCAAGGGGTAGTCTATTCCACTGGTGGACCACTGTCTGATTAAACCACAAGTTACTCCTGCACAATCTCAAGTTTTGTGACTTTAACTGCAGTGGGTGGGCTCTAGTATTATATGACTTAGTACTCATTCAAGTCCTGTTTGTTCCCAGAGATCTTCGTTGTTCCATGCTCCATATACTAAGCACATATCCCCCCCAACCTTCTTGCCTCTAGTGAGTATAAGTCTAACTCTGATAGTTGCGTTTCACAGTCTTTCCTGGCCATGTTATGTATAGCCTTTGTAGCTCATCTCTGAACTCTCTCCAGGCATGCCACATCTCCTTTTTTATAAGGTGTCCATACCTGTGCACCAGATTCCATCACTGGTCTCACCAGTGACGTATACAAGGGGAGGATGACTTCTTTGTACCTCGCTGATATGTGTTTCAAAATGCAATTTAGGATCCTATTTCCTTTTTGAGCTATGCTTCTGCAGTGTGTGGAAAAAAACAAATCACTGGCCTCCATGATCCCCAGATCTCTCTTTGTCTGTCATCTTTAAGGGTACAGCTCCCAGGCTATAAGATAACCTAGTATTTTTGTTCCCTAAGTGCATAATGGAACATTTGTCTATATTTAGAATTAATGTAGATTTCTCCGTCCATTTAATTATGCTGTTTAAAGTTGCTTGCAATGGTGATGTTCCATTTCTTTTATCTATCTCTGTTCCTAATCTGCAATCATCAGTGCATTTTTGCATCCAGACACCTTGTTGGTTTAGTTGAATAGTGGACACATACAAGTTAATAAGGCAGCACTGATCCCTGAGGTACAGCACTAGTCACCCTTGCCCAGTCAGAGAATTGCCCCTTAATACAAACTCGCTGTTTTCTATTTTTTAGCCAGCTCTGCGCCCAAGCTATTATAGTTGGGCTGATCCCAATAACCTGTAATTCCTCAACCAATTTTGTATGGAGAAGCTTGTCAAAAGCTTTGGAAAAATCCAAACATATGACATCCACTAGGGTTCCTCTGTCTAATGCTTTGGTGACCTGATCATAGAATGCCAGCATATTTGTCTGGCAGGATCTTCCTTTAATGAACCCATGCTGCGAGTGGTCAGTTAACTGTTCTTCATCTAGGTATTGTAGGATTTCATCCTTCAGTATTCCTTCCAAACTTTTAGATGGAATTGATGTTAGACTTATAAGTCTATGGTTTGCTGGATTTGTTTTATTTCCCTTTTTATGTTTGCTTGCATGCATGCGCAAGAAACATTATGTGGCAGCTTAGAAGAGAAGTGGATTGTGGAGGTACGGCACTGTGGTGGCCAATGCCAGCACTGCATTGTTGGGCTTGGCAGTGCTTGGCCAGTGCAGGGCCAGTGTCCTGATGACACTGGTTCTTCAGAGTGCCACAAGTTGTAACGATTTCGCCACTGCAATCAGGGGCCACCTCATCACTGCAGCATCAGCCATTCAGCTGCAATGAGGGAGTGACCCATCATTGCAGGGCAGTACCATGCCTGGTGTAATATTACAAAGACCCTGCTGGCTGTATGCCATGGCCTCAAAGGCACATAAAAAGCTAATGGGGATGCCAAATCACCCTGTCGGCATGCCCTTGACCCATTTCATTTGCCAACAGGACAGCCCAGTCCCCGTCAGCATATTGCCCCCATTTCAGTTGTGTGCCGAGGGGTGCCTAATCTCCCTCAGCATCATGCACCCCCCCCACATTTCTGTGCTGATGGAGGGCCCAATACCTGTCAGCTTCAGTCTCTTCCTTCTCAGTTCCAGTTGCCGACAGGGGGCCCAATCCCCATCGGCTTTGGTCCCCCTCCCCACAAATGCAGGTGGTACACTGGGAGCCCACCCCAGTGTACCAAACAACACCTGCAAAAAAAGAAAACTGACCTGTGCTGTCCGTTTGATTTTTTTTCCTGTAAAACAAGAAAATGGCACCTCGAACTGTTCCGGTGTCCCTCCCCCAACCCGCGCCCACCATCTGCGTACTCTACACTTCCCTAGCCTCAACCTATACTTACCTCCACTGCCCAGCCCATGATGCTGACCTTTGCCAGAACTTCAGTGGACTGGGAACACGTCTGCACTCTTCAAAGCTGACTGCAAACTGAAGAAATGCCAGTAAGCTGTTTAATGGCATTAATAGGGTTTTTTCAGCTTTGGTGCATATCTCGGGCATTTTGGGGAATTTTGGCACCAAATTTTCAACATGGGGTTCTTGGGACCCCTCCTCATGAGTTCAGTCACTGTCATAGTGTTATTCTCTCCTGAAAGTTGATTTTGCAGTCACTGTGCGGAATCACCTTTTGGGACCAATAAACGAAATGACAGTGCCACTTTCATGAGGTGGGCTCTTAAAAAGTCTATGCTGTAAATTTGGTGAAAAAAAATGACTGTTTTATGAGCATGCATTGCGCAGTTTTCACGCTCTAGTAATTTCACAAATTTGTAATATTTTCAATCCAGATTTTCAACATTGGCATTTTCCCACACCTCCTTATGAACAGTACAGCTGTCATTATACACATCCACGCTGAAATGTGTTTTCGCACTTCTGGTGCAGAATAGCAAAGTCGCTGTGGGAAACCAGTGTTAGGGACAGATTAAGAAAATGACAGTGACACTGTTCATGAGCAGAGGTCCTAAAATGCCTTTGTAGAAAATTTGGTGATGAAAGTTGATAAAATGATTGTATCACAAGTGTGCATTGTGGAGTTTCCATGCACCCTTATAACTTCCCAAATTTGTAATATTTTCACATCAGATTTTCAACACTGGCATTTTTTCACACCTCCTTATGAACAGTACAGCTGTCATTTTTCACATCCAGGCTGAAATGTGTTTGCACACTTCCGGCACAGAATAGCACGGTCACTGTAGGAAATCAGTGTTTGGGACAGATTAAGAACAAGTGAGTGAGAGAGGGGGAGTGAGCGAGCTGAACAGAGCTCTGTAGAGACTGCTGCAGATTTCTTTGTGGGAAGAAGAAGGCGCTAACGCAGGCAGGAGCCCACTACAAAAGGGAAGCCTCCAGCGCCAAGAGAAACAGAATGAGCGAGTGAGAGAGGGGGAGTGAGCGAGCTCAACAGAGCTCAGTTGGGACTGCTGAGGATTTCTTTATGGGCAGAAAAAGGTGCCAACACAGGCAGGAGCCCAGAACAAAAGGGCAGCCTGCAGTGCCAGGAGAAACAGAATGAGGGAGTGAGAGATAGGGAGTGAGCGAGCTCAACGGAGCTCTGTCAGGACTTTAGAGTTGCCCACTCTCCTGCCCAGTGTCCTGTGTGGTTCTGTATTACAGCAGGGTCTCTAGGGTGGAGACAAACAAACGACTGGATACTTTTAGGGTTGCTGTAATAATACAGATTTAGTTGTTCTGTTTATTTCTCTAACTGAGCTAAGTACTGAGCTATACTGTTAGGAGTGCTGTAATAATACATATTTATTTGTTCTGTTTATTTCTCTAACTGAGCTGAGTAATACTTGGAGTGCAACAGGATTTCTAACTGGGCTAAGTGAAACAATATGAGGGCTGAGAACAAAAAGTATGGTAGCTGAGGGGTGAAAAATGGACAAGAAGGCTGTAGGATTACTAAAGTAATATAGTAGCTAATGGATGAGGCTTGAGACTGAATTAACCCGGTTGGCAAGGGGGCAGTAGGGGGACTAGTGTGGGAGGGTACAGTAATTTGAGTAAATAGGGGCCAAACAGTTGTTAAAGGGGACACAAATTGGGAGTAAGAGCATGTAACATAAGATGGGGGCCAAAATGGGGCAGATGGCACATGTCAATAGGGTGGGCATCTTTGGAAGGGTGGTGGGGTGTACAGGGTGTGGGTCCGCCATGATCCTGGACTGGGCTTGGAGGATGGGGGGGTGTATGGTCTGTATACAACTGGCTGTTTGAGGAAGGAACTGTGGAGGCTAGGCAGGAGTCTAAGTGGCAGGGCAGATGAGTATTTTGGGCATCCTGGCTGGGGGAAGGAATGGCAAGGGGGATGGGGAAGATTAACTAGGGACTGAAACTGACTCCAGTATCAGAGGCACTAGCAGAAAAGAGAGGAGAAGGGAGGGATGCCTGAGGTGGGGAGCCTCCTGATGGGGAGGAAGAGACCATGAGCAATACCAGGGAGAGAGCAGATGGCTGGTAGGGAGGGACCAGGGGTGGGACCAGGGGAACAGGGAGGGAACAAGTAGGAGGGGGAACTGATAGGGGGAAGAGATGTAGGAAGGGTATCGACTAGGAAGAGATTCAAGCCTCTACTATGGAAGAGAAAGTGGGAGCAGGAACATACTGAGGGGGGAGGACAAGCGTGACATGAGAAAGATGGCAACAGATAGGGAAAGAGATAGCAAGGACGAAAGGATAGAAGGGGGTGCTAGTAAGGAAGGAAGGAGGGGTGACTGGAGGAGAGAAGGCTCTGGGAAGAGGGAAGGATGGGAGGGGCATCACTATTGGGGTCAAAGGGAATCGAGGCTCTAAATCGACAACAATGCGGATAGGAAGGTGTAGAAAATCAGCAGGGGAGGAGGGGAGGTCGACATGGGAAGCCTAGTAGAAAGTAATCAGGCTGGGAATGGTTTCAAGGGGAATGGGAGGAATAAGGCAGAGAAAAGGGGTGAGGTGGAAGTAGGGGGTGCAGATACAGAAGCCACAGAGGGTGCAGCTGGTGGGGGTAAGGGGCAGGGAAGAACAAATACTGGGGTGGTGGAAGGGGCTTTAGAAGGGAAAGGGGGTAAGGGATGGGGGGTACTCATCCTGGGGGATTCTATACTGAAAGGGGTGAGATGGGGAAGAAGGGGGGAAGGCATAGCCATATTTAGGTTGCAGCTATCCCTGGGTTGACTGCAGGAGGGGCAGGGCAGGCATTGCTCAAGTGCGCAGTGAGGGGGAGGAAGAAACCTCATTTAGTGTTGCATGTTGGTAGAAACAACTTTGCGGAGGAGACTGTGGAAGTGGTGAGGAGGAGTTTCGAGGAGTTGGGCAGGCAGTGTGAGGGGGTGGGAGTCAGTGGCATTCTCAGAGGTACTCCAGGTACCTTGTGCAAGCATGGGGAGGAAGGGTACGATTGAGTAGTTCAATGAGTGGCTGAGGGATTGGTGCCACACCAAAAATTATGTGTTAGTGACTAACTGGGGTAGGGTCTGGGGGAATAGTGACTTGTACATGGAGGACAGGCTACACTTTAGCAGGGAGGGGAGGGGAAGGGAGTATTAAAGGTGGGATTAGAGGGGTATATCTCTACTAAGGTGGAATTAAACTAGTGTACTGGGAGTGGCCAAAACATTGAGGTTGGTAGAAAGAACCGGACAGGGGAGCTTAATGAGCTTACACCCCTAGATATAGGTAAAGGCAGAGGCGAGTAACCCTGGGAAGGGGCATGCAGAGTGGTCTGAGTGTAATACAGAAGGCACCACCACCTGGTAAGAATAAAGAGGAGAAAGGGTGGCGTCTACCAGGAGGAGGGACACAGGCCAAGGAGAAGAGTGAGGAGAAGGAGGGGTACAGGTGGAAAGTGATCTCTCTCAATGCAAGAAGCCTGGGGAACAAAATTGTAGAGCTTCATGCACTCCTTTCAGAGGGGAAGGTGGACATTGCTGCAGTGACAGAGACTTGGGTCACAGAATACCATGACTATGACTTGGCAATGTCAGGATACAGGATATACAGGAGGGACTGGGGGGTTGGAAGGGGGGTGTTGCACTCTATGAGAGGGAAGGGATCAAATGCATAAGGGACTAGGAAGAAGAGGAGAGGACAGAGGAGCATTGGGTGCAGCTTCTCAACTCCAGGGGAAGAAAGCTGAGGCTGGGAATGGTGTGCAGACCACCAGCCCAATCCAGGGAACTGGATAGGGAGTTCACACAGCAGATAAAGAGGGTGTGTAGAAGGGGGAGTGTGGTGATAGTGGGGATTTTACCTACCAGGGTTGACTGAGCACCCCGGCCACTCGCAGTACCAGGGAACAGGTGCTCCTTGATGCATTCCAGGACAGCCTTCTGACAAAATTGGTAAGTGAGCCTACAAGGCTTGGTAGCACTCTGGACCTAGTACTGGCAAATGGGGAGGTAGTGAGGGAGGTAAGGGTGGAGGACCTACTAGCAGGTAGCAACCACCAAACTGTGGCTCATTCTCATGCTGGTCAGGGAGACAGGAGGCATGGCACTAAGGTGATGGACTTTAGTAGGGTGAACTTTGGGACAATCAGAGCAGTACTGCAAGGGAGACTCCAGGATATAAGGCCGGGATGGATGTAGAACAAAAGCGGGCAGTCAAAAGACTGGGCTAACAGAGGCCACAGTAGCCTGCACCAGGTCCAGGAGTAAGAAGAGCAGAGCCAAGGAACCATGCTGCCTGAACAAGGAAGTGCTGCAAGGGGTGAGAGCAAAGAGGGCTGCATTCCGGCAGTACAGGAGAACAGGGAAGGGAGAGGATAAGGAGATTTACAGGAGTTGGTCAAGGGAGGTGGCCAAAAGGGTGAAAAAAGCTAAGGCCTCCAGAGAATTAAGGTTAGCACAGGGCATAAAGGGAGGGGAAAAGGACTTTTTTAGATATATCAGGGAAAAGAGGAAGTGCAAGGAACATATTGTGAGCATAAAGCGGGGAGAGGATTGGGTGGAAAAGGGGGGAGGAGCAAGCGGAAATTCTAAATGAGTACTTTTGCTCTATTTTCACTAAGGAGAGGGATGGTTCACTACAAGCATGAGTTCAGGCTAGGGGGTGGGTAAAGGGGGAAGTGACAGACACAGTGATCACAGGGAGTAGGGTGCTAGAGGGGCTGAATGCAGTAAGGGTAGACAAGGAACCAGGTCCCGTGGCATCCACCCCAGGGTGCTGAGGGATATGGCAGAGCTCTTGGCTGAGCCACTGGAAGATCTGTTCAACATCTCCCTGGAAATGGGGTGTGTGCCCCAAGACTGGAGGGTGGCCCATGTGGTGCCCATACACAAGAGTGTGCCTATGGAGGAGCCAGGAAATTATCGGCCGGTCAGTGTCACATCCTTAGTGGGTAAGCTTATGGAGGCGATACTGAAGGAGAGGCTAGTGGCATTCCTGGAGTGTAATGGCCTTCCAAGATGGGTAGCAACATGAATTTGTCTCAGGGAGGTCTTGTCAAACCAATCTAATAGAGTATTATGACTTGGTGACAAGGGAGTTGGACAGAGGCCATGTGGTACATGTCCTGTACTTGGATTTCAGTAAGGCCTTTGATACAGTGTCTTATGGAGACATGGGGAAGCTGATGGCGTGGGGGTGGGCAAACAGCTGACTAAATGGATAGAGAACTAATTACAGAGGAGGGTGCAGAGGGTGGTGGTAGTGGGGAGCTCTCAGCATCCAGAGCAGTGACAAGTGGGGTGCTGCAGGGGTCAGTGCTGGGCCCAGTGCTATTTGGGCTCTTTATCTCTGATATAGCACATGGAGTGGGGAGCAGGGTTAGTCTGTTCGCAGATGGTACCAAATTGGAGGTGGCGGTGGATGAAGAGGACAAATGGGAAAAATTGCAGGGGGACCTAACAAAACTAGAAACATGGTCAGTGGAGTGGCAGCTAGGATTCAACACAAAGAAGTGTAAGGTGATGCACTTCGGGGCTAAGAACCAGAAGAGGGCTATTAGTTGGGGGGGTGAGGTTGGGGATCATGGAGGAGAAGAAGGACCTAGTGGTGTTGGCAACTGGGAGCATGAACAACTTGTCCCAGTGCAGGAGAGCACCAGCAAAGGCAAACAGGATGCTGGGATGAATTACAAGGGGTTCTCATCCAGGCACAGGGATGTGGTCCTACTGCTCTACAGATCATTGGTCAGACCTCACCTGGAGTACTGTCTGCAATACTGGAGGCCATATCTGAGGAGAGATATAAAGTTACTGGAAGGGGTGCAAAGGAGGGAAACAAAAGTGTTAAAAGGGATGGAAGGAAAGGCATATGAAGTTAGGCTGAAGGAGCTGAACATGTACTCAACTAAAGGAGAAGAGGAGAAGATTGTGGGGGATATGATTGAATTCTTTAAATAAGTGAGGGGGGTAAATAAACCTTGCACTAAGGGGTGTTTAAACTGAGGAGTGGAAGAGAGACATGGGGCATGGACTAAGGTTGGAAGGAGGACATTTCAAGAGGGAAATGAGGAGGCACTACTTCACTGAGATGGTGGTATCTAGTTGGAATGCACTGCCAGAGGGGGTGGTAACATGTAGAACAGTCAATAGCTTTTAGAAGGAGTGCAATAAAGCAAGAGGAAGAGTTAGGGGGGCAAGGGCTGGGACAAGCGGAGGAGGAACTGAGGGAAAGGAAGCTGGGGCACCTGCAATCTAGGGTGCTAGCTGCACACTGGGGTAGATTTAGGTAGACCGATTGGTCTGTTCTGCTGGCAGATTCATATGTTCGTATGTATGTTTGTATGTAAAATCACAGTGACTCTGTTCATGAGCAGCGGTCCTAAAATGCTTATTTTGAAAATTTGGTGACAAATGTCTATAAAATGACTGTGTTACAAGCATGTGTTATGCAGTTTCCATGCACCCTCATAACTTCACACATCTGTAGTATTTTCACTCCAGATTTTCAACACTGGCATTTTTTCAGACCTCCTCATGAACAGGACAGCTGTCATTTTCACATCCTGCCGAAATATGCATTTACACATCTGGTGCAGAATAGCATGGTTGCTGTAGAAATCAATATTTGGGAAAAGTAAGAAAATCATACTGACAGTGTTCATGAGCAGAGGTCATAAAATGCCTATGTTGAACATTTGCTAAAATAATTCCACTAAATGACTGTGTTACACGCATGCATTGTGCAGTTTCCACGAATGCTCGGACGTTCGAGCATTTTTAATTTTTTTTCACTATAGATTTTCAACATTGCCATCTCTTCATACCTCCCTATAAATAGTATAGCTGTCATTCTTCATATCCTGCCCCAACTGTATTTTCTTACATCTGGCTCATAATGGCACGATCACAGTGGGAACTCAAAGTTCGGGACACATTCACAAAATCACAGTGCCACTGTTCATGAGAAGAGGTCCCAAATGCTTTCATGAGGTGAGGGTTACAAAAAGGCCATGTTGAAAATTTGTAGTGCAAATACCAACAAATGCCCGGGGCATTAGGGTTTCTAACTATAACGTCCCACCCTGTACAGACTGACAGGCATCAGGGGTATGCCTTTGGATTGCCAACTGTAATGCTCATGCCATTCCACCTCCACCCCCACCCCTGCAGCCAGTGACAGGCGTCGAGGTGTGCCTTGGTTTCTTCAGCCCCAGAGTTCACCTGATTCTTCTATATTGCACCGATTACAGCATATGTCCTTATGGAGGGGGGTGACTGTAAAGCCGAACACCCCAAGGCACACCAATGCGTGTCAGTGTCTGCAGGATAGGGTGAGGTGAAATGGTATGAACGTTATGGGTGACAACCCAAATGCATACCCCAATGCCTATCCATCTCTGCAGGGTGGAGGTGGGGTTGTCTTGAAGTTCATTACTTCATACCCATTCCTACCCTGCATCTGTCTAACTCCAGCATTTCTATTGCTAATACCAGCAAGCAAACATTTGGCATTGACAAATGCTTGTTATAAACAGGGACAACTGTTGCAGTCCTCCAGCTGTCTGCAACTTCCCCAGTATCCAGTGACTTTTGAAATATAAAAGTTAAGGTGGGGCTAATGTTTTACTATAATTCTTTAAGAAATCTTGGGTGAAGGCCATCAGGACCTGGAGATTTTTTTGTTTTTTAGTTTATTCAATCTGTCTTCAACATCAGTTACTTTGATTTTTATCCCATCTGGCATCCTAAGTGAGGAGGTGTCTAGATCCCCCTTGTCCTTATTTATGTTAAATACTGACATAAAATAAGAATTAGTTAAATTCGCCATCTCTTTATTATCTGAGATCAGCTCTCCATTTCCATTTTTTTATTGAGCCTATACTGTATGGGGTGCCTTTTATGTTGTTTACATAAGAATAAAAGGCTTAATAATTTCCCTTAAATACAGTACATATGCATAGAAATATAGACTTTGACAGCAGATAAGGACCAGTTGGCCCTCCTAGTCTGCCCATTTCCCTACCTACTGGATAAGCTGCAGATTCTAGTTAACCAACATCCTATTTCTTCCTACCCCTCACAAGAATTGCCTTATGTCTGTTCCATTCATTCTTGTATTCTCCCACAGTTTTAGACCCCACAACCTCCTCAGAAAGGAGGTTCCATGTCCACCACCTCTCTGTGAAAAATTTCTTCCTCACATTGCCCCGAGCCGTCCCCAGCCTGTCTTTAAATTGTGTCCCTTGTTCTTGCACATCGCTTTTCTGAAAGATGCTCCTCTTGGCCTTTGTTGAGTCCACTGAGGTACTTAAACATTTCTATCATGTCCCCTCTCCCTCCTTTCCTGAAGGGTATGCATATTAAGTTCATTTAGTCACTCCTCACATGGCTTCTCTTGCAGAATCTGCACCATTTTAGTTGCCCTCCTCTAGACTGCCTCCATCCTGTCTATGTCCTTGAGGAGATGGGGTCTCCAGAACTGGAAGCAGTACTCAGATGGGGTCTCACCAACTGTCTGTACAGAGGGATAACAACTTCCTGTTTCTGCTGGTGATGCCTCTCTGTACATCCCAGTATCCCTCAGGTCTCCCTACTGCCGTCTCACATTGCTTGCCAACCTTAAGGTCATCTGATATGATTACCCCAGGTCCCTTTCCATTTACAGCTGCAGTGGCCACAGCCCTGCAGAAGTTTTGCATGTACAAAAGGGCTGACATCATGTATTCCATCCGTGGAACTGGCTCAAGGTGTAAATAGTCTCCTCCACCTGACTGTCCTCCAAGAAATGCTCCCCGCCCTCAAATAAATGCGCTGTAATGTTATTCAATGGTTGCATGGTGCTATTTTGTTTCTTAACTGAGAGGTACAAGATCTGGAACCAGAGCAGTGGGAGTATTTTTACACATGGCCTATCCCTGAAACCCATCAGAGGCTGAATAAATTAAAATAAATATCATTGCACATGCCCTCTCTGAAACCCATCAGAAATGAAAAAAAGTGAAAACAAAAGTTCCTGCCAATGATAACCTGTGGTGGCCACTACAAGTAAGACTTTCCACTATTTACAAGAAAATAGTGTGAGTAAAGACATCTCCACTACTTTTCCATCAAAATAGAACATGTCCATTTATAAGTCACCTGTCTGTGAAGAACTAACATTAAAATAGAGACTGGGAGTTAGCAGCTCAAACTGTCGCTGGGACTGTTGGGTGGATCACCTCACATTGGCAAGAAAGCATTGGCATTAAAAGCATCATTCCACATACCCCCTCCTCATAGTTCATCAGTGCTGTTTTGTTTCTTAACTGGGAGGTACAAGATCTGGAACCAGAGTAGTGGAAGTATTTATGCACATGGCCCCTCCCCGAAACCTATCAGAGGTTGAATAAATTCCTCAAATATCACACCTGATTCAGCCCTGCAGGAATATTCAAGTGTTGCCAGAATTTAGTGGTTGCCCCTCGCATATTATACTTGATTCAGCCCTGTAGGAATATGCCAGTGGTGCCAGAATGTAGTGCTTGCTCCCTCAGATTATAATGTAGAACTAATACATTTCACCTGCATTTTGTTTTTACTATATTCGCTGATCGCCTAAATCCACAAAATAATATGAAAGTGAAATCGGAAAATTATGTTACTTTACATTGATCATCTGAAAAAGATCACTTTCATTTGACTGTTCCCTTAAAAAACAAAATTCAGACAGTAAATTCAGTTCCATGAAAAAGTTTATTATTAGCATACAGTTAAGGCATTAAAAGCATTGCCATTAAAAACACTGCAGGCATTTCATGAATTGAACAAATCAGGCATTCAGCATGTGCCTTCTGTACACCCAATTGTTGGAAAAATGGTCACTGCAGTAAAGAAATTGTTGTCAAGATAGAAGAGGTTCCACACAGAGCACCAACAATTACTGTATTTTCAGATTATCACTTCGATTGGAGGAGTTGAGGTAGAGAAGTGAAATTGAGCTACAGGTTTTAAAATTGTAAATGGAAACAGTAAAGAAGGTAAAAGTACAGTGTTACAGTTACTGAATTAGAGGATAGCAGACCAAGGGGACTATAGCCTAAAATTAAGAGGGTACGTGGTACAAAGGAAAGAAAAGACAGAGAACAGCATTGGTAAAAAAGCATTGCCATTAAAAGCATCATTCCACATGCCTCCTCCCCGAAACCCATCAGTGCTATTTTGTTTCTTAACTGGGAGGTACAAGATCTGGAACCAGAGTGGTGGGAGTATTTTTACATGTGGCCCCTTCCTGAAACCTGTCAAAAGTTGAATAAATGAAAATAAATATCATTCCACATGCCCCCTCCCTGAAACCCATCAGAAATTAAAAAAAGGGGGAAAAAAGTTCCTGCCAATGATAGCCTGTTGCGGCTGCTACAAGCAAGACTTTCCACCATTTACAAGAAAACAGTGTGAGAAAAGTCATCTCCACTACTTTTCCATCAAAATAGAACATGCCCATTTGTATGCCTGACTGGGAGTTAACAAATCAAACTGTCGCTGGGACCGTCAGGTAGGTCGCCTCATAGGTAGCAGCAGTACAGCACCACTCACTGAAACAGGGGTCTTGCCACTGGTCCAGGGAAGCAGTTATAATGTATTTAATGTCTTAAGGTCAGAGGAACAAAATAAAAATAAAATCAGGTCAAAGCCAGCACTCAGCCAGCAGTGCACAGTGTAACTGAAGATACTCCCTTGGCTTGCTAGCCTGGCTTCACTCTCCTCTTATTCTCAGACTTGGAACTTCTGTGGGATGGAGTCGGGACATAAAAAAACCAAAAAAACAATGACAATTGTTGCCGAGTTTTAAGTTTAGTAGACCTAGAGGCACCAACAAAGTGGAGGCAGGACATATCAATTTAAATGTTTGATGGTTATCTGGCTTACTGGCTAGCTAGGTGCTATGCCCTGACTCCCAAAACAAAGAGGAGATGAGAGGTGTTAAGAGGTGCTGGGCTGCTCGATTTAACAGAAGTGGTAAACTTCCGGAGTTGTAAAGTAGAGTTGTTAGAATAATGACTCTACTTTACAACTCTGCTGGGAGGCATTTAACAAAGGCAAGTGTTTCTTTTGTGGTGAGACTGGAACCTAGGACTCCCAGTACAACATTTTAATTAAAAGTACTTACACTTGCACAGAGAGAATTGTAAGTGACACATGCTCTGTATACTCTGTATCAAGATGGCACATTCGGTAAAATGAATACTTTAATAAATACATGGGTCCATAAAGAGATGCCGAGTTAGACATAGAAAAAAAATAAGATAGATGGATAGATAGATAGATAGATAGATAGATAGATAGATAGATAGATAGATACTGTATATATCATTCTCTTTCTTTTTATTCATGATTTTTTTTTAAATTAGAGCTGTTTGACAAACAGAAAATTACATACAGTCACAATGTAAACATCCATAGATTCACATTTTTTGCCATTACCATTCTTCTCTACAATTACTGTGCCCATTATATGGTTATATTGCATGTTCAGATAATTATCCCAAATTGATTTGGTAATCGTACATATCGGTTCCATCTTGTAACATTCAACAAAGTCAAAGTCTAACTTACTGTTGTGTATTACTTTATTAATATGGCAATTGTAAGCACTACATAATCTGTGTAAGCAGGGGCAAACCATAGATGACCTAAGATGTTACCATTTACATAAGAAATAATTAAAATCACTATTTCAGATAGAAAACGTGTGATAACATTTACTATCAGGGATTTACAGCAATGTATGACTTACTGTGTATTTGCAAGACAACAGAGTAAGTAAACACATCTGCAATATTTTCCTATTGTGATATAGAGCACGCTGATACATAAGTTAAGTGGCTGTGGTGGGACCGGCACCCTGGAGTCGCACTACTAAATTTAACTAAAAGTTCTTCCACTTCCACAGAGAGATTGAATGTCAATGACACATGCTATTCAATAAGGAACATGTAACCCCCCCCCCACAGGCCCACTTGTTTAAATAGTAGGGCTGCTTCTCTCACCACATAGCGTCTAGGAACAAAAGAGAGGGGTGGGGGTTTACAGAACATAGTTTATCTTACACTTCTCTCTGAGCCTGCTATTACAGATAGGCAACCAAGTGCGGCAACTACATGGCAGACACCTGGTGGGGCCATTTATCATGGCCTGCGACCCCGATCCCTGGGAGAAAACGCTTGCTCACAATTATGCTAGGTCTGCACTTCTGCACAGGAGCAGCCAAGTAAATCCAGTCACAGTGGAAGCAATAACAATACTGTCCAAACCATTCTGGGATTCTAGAGTGTGGCTTTTATTCATGTAACAGAGTAGGAATAATCACAAAGCGAAGATGGACTCCCACAGGGCTACACATACTGGTATTGCAGATTCTCTAGAGTACAGAAATTCTTGACATTCCTATTTAGCATAGGGTAAAGACACAAAACAGTGAACTCTGAGGTTCTGAAATGGAGATTGGTACACACGGCCAGTTACTGGTACATTTCTTCTCGACTAGGCACACATGGCCAGTATTAGGACTCTTTCCTCCAACTAGGCACACATGGCCAGCACTAGGACACTTTCCCTCCAACTAGGTACACATGGCCAGCACTAGGACACTTTTCTCTCAATTAGGCACACACAGCCAGTACTAGGACGCTTTCCCATATTTCATGAGGAATACTGGTGGCACACATGACCACCAAAGAGCACATACAGGCTCAAAATCTTCCAGCACCCACTATACTGAGGTGAAATGAAAACAGAGAATCCAAAACCCATGTCTGGGTAACTATTTCCATCAGGCACTGTCCAAATGCACGGACTGAAAACTGAACTGGTGCCCAAACTGAACCCGGAGAGGTAAACTGGTTACTCAAGATGGGGAATCTCCCACCTTTTGCTTCCACGTTTATACTATGCTATTCATCTAGTTAATAACATCCTCACAGAAAACTTGTAGATGTTATCTTGAAATGTTTTTCACACTTAACATACTACATGACTAAAAGTTCTGCACTTGGACAGTCTCTCTTGTTAGACTCCATCGTAGGCAGACACTTTTAAACAACAGACACAGTCTAGGTGACCAGGGTCCCTTTGTCAGTGAAAATTCACCTAAGGTTTGCAGGTGCCCCCCGCCGGCCCGGGAACAAGGGGGTTATAAACATAAATACATACATAAATAAACTGGTAGATAATGACATAGCTAGAACTGGAGCTAGATAGAGAACATCTGTTAAAAATTCAGAATGACCTCAACTTACTGCAGTGCTGATTCGTACTGCTTATAGTAAAGAGTAAAATTACTTACTCTCAAGGTTCATGAATGCTTAGAAGTGGGCAAGAAAGTGTAATACCAACAACAGTGTAAAAACATTGCATCTTCTAAATCATTAGTCTGCAAACTGGGTGAAGCAAAACGGAACATTCTGCTGTTGCCCTGCACCATTGCCAATGTTCCAGCAGGACTCGCACAGTAAGACACAGTTGCGCGGCTGACTACCACTTAACTGACACATCAGAGTTTGAAGTTTCACAACTACATTATTGTTGCAGTATTGTGGAATTTACTTTATATTGTGCATCATAAATCACTTTAGAAGACATTGCTGTACTATTTTCATTCCTGTGTTTTATGTATGTTTTAAACATGTATCTGTTTTGGTTGTTATGTAAAGTGATTCAAGTACTAAAGATGAATCACAATATAAAATAAATAGAAATATAGACTTTGATGGCAGATAAGGACCGCTTGGCCCACCTAGTCTGCACATTTCCTACCTATTGGAGAAGCTGCAGATCTTAGTTAACGGATACCTAAACCATCTGTTTTATACATTTTTTTTTTAAATGACTCCATGGTCTTAAAAAGGACAGGTTGTTGTTATATGTTAATACATTCCCCCAGAGCCACTTGTTGCTGTATCAGAGTGGTTTCACATGCCTTTGGCTTGAGTCAAGTGAGAACAGCAAGGCAAAGCTGAGTTGAACCTAAAAAAACTGAAAAAAAAACCTGCTGTTGTTAAAAGTATTATCAGACTAACTGAGGCTGACAACAGTCTGCCTTAATTCACTGCTTTTAAGGTTCCAGTGCTGTCAATGCAGCACCTTTCAGCAGCACTACATTCAAACACACACACAAAAAAATCTTGTAAAAAGTTTCTACACTTGGTTACCTTTAATATCATTATCTTCATGTTTCTATCACCTGGAGGAAAACAAAAATACAATTTCTTTCAGTTCTTCCAGTTTGCATTAAATATGTCTGCCCATTCATAAAAGTTTTAAGTACCACTTGGAAAGGAACATTTTTGAATAAGGACACGGGTGTGTGTCTTACACCTGTTTTGAGCAAGACACATAGAAAGAAAACCTCAACCTGCAGTAAAGATACCATTGTTGTCAAAATACACCCCTACATCCAAAATTAACCTTGTTGACAGGAAGGAAGGTTGTTACTGTCACAACCCCCACTCAGCAGGTCAGGCCCTCCGCTCCCACAGTGCCAACCTCCGAGTGCAGTCTTGTGAACAGGTAACAGAAACAGGGTAACCCTCCTGTCTGTTTTGTGGGTTTGAATCAACCTTTGGTCTCATGTTCCAGAGGGATTCAAACTGTGGACCTTTTGCTAGCATACCCAATGTACAGGCTCAGATAATTCTATTCTTCAGGGGATGCCAGATATCTTTTGCCTACGGGCACCTAACTAGGTGTACAAAATGAACCCTTAAACACTCTATGAAAGATCTCAGATAAACTCTTACCTTTTTCCCAGTTTGGTATTACCAGTAAGCTATGCATAGTGTCAACTTTAACCACATATGCTTCACTTGTCAAAGAAAGAATTTTGAAGGCACACCAAGCAGTATCTTTAAAATAGAGGTTTACTTTAAAATAGATAACAATGAAAAATGTAAATACAGAACAATGTATCACAAAACATACAATCACTTAAAAGAACAAAGTTTAGAGTGCAAACTCCTACCAACCATACACATAGACTTGTCTATCTAATGTATTCTTATCTTCTTACAGTGCTGATAGATGCTGTAGCTCAGAGGGTCCAAACAGGAGTGTGTCTAATAGGTCAGTCACAGCATAATTAAAAAACTGTCTTGAACCTGCCTTCTCCATGATGTCACCCAGCTTCTCCTCTGTTTATTAAAAATTATACAACCGGGATGTCTTATCAAGCAGGAGGTAAATTAAATAAGGTGGCATCAGAAAAACTCATTTTCCAAATGACTTGTTAATCAAGTCTGTGATTTTCCAGTATCTTCTTTCATGCATGAGCAGTTTCCTGCTTCACAAAGACATCAAATAACTTTTTATGACTGTCAGATCTCACAGAGGTGTGATATGCTTTGTAACACCAGGTGCAATTAACTGTGCTTCCTCTGAAGAAGCCATAAAATGGATATTTTCATTTCCTTTGGCTTCAACGAGCCCAGCTCAACAAGACCATAAAATGTGAGTCTTTGTAAGTTAGTCATATTACAGAAATCTGTTGTTTTACATATACCCTATCAGTTTCAGTGATACCGGGGGGTGGGGGTCATCCCAGGAGCACAGGATTTCTCATGACAAACAATCACACTACATTTTTATATTACAAAAATCATAGAGTAATCAGAACCAGCTGTCCAAGTGTCACAGTTACCATTCATTTAAATATTTAAAATACTGTTCAGGCAGAATTTTCATATACTGCATCTACTCTACAGCTTAAGAGCAATGGGGAATAGTGTTAATACAAAGGTGTTGTTAGGTAACAACTTTTGTTCTCCTACTAGTTATTAATGACCAATACAGCCAAATGGTAGCATTGGTCCTATCATTAAATAGTTAGTTTGGCATACCATGTTTTTGTATCTGTCCAGAAACAAAGCAGAGGTTCACATTCATGCTTCCATATAGAATGGAAGTCTTTTTTTTATAGCAATCATCAGGAGAGGATAACAAGGAACATGTTTAAACTAAGCAAATGGTTGAAAACATTGTAATGCATTTGCCATTATTTGATTAAAAATTATTGTCAAAGAAGAGTCTTTGGCAAGCTACAAAAATTATCTGAGGATCAGTAGCAGGATTTTTAGTACAGTAAATTAATAAAAAGGGAACTAGGAGAGCTTCAGTAGCAGACAAGTAGTGGAACTGCAGTATAATGTGGGGAGTGGTGCAATGCAGTGGCTGTGGGGCAGCCATATTCAGGCAGACCTTCTGGACACTGAGGTGCTGCCCTATCTGCATGCATCTCTCTGGACTGCGGGAGGAGGTAGCCAGACTCAGAGTGGAAGTAAACTGGGTCAGGAGTACCATCACCCCTATGCAGGGACCACCCAGTGCAATGCAACTGCCTCAAAGGATGCTGAGAACGAGGAGCACTTGAATGACAGTGGGTTCAGAGAGGGTTAGAGTGGTCAGGCAGAGGCACATCCCAGATCCTATTCCACTCAAGAACTCATATGCCACACTGGCAAATGAGGACAACCAAATAGAGGTACCCAGAGAAGTGAAGGGAAGGATGTGGAGGTTAGCCAAGGAGGTGACCTCAGCGGGGAAAGCAGTGGACCCCAGAGGAGGAGGAAGCGAATCCTGGTGGGGGACTCCATCATAACAGGGATCCAGCTAGGAACACAGGAGGGGGAGGACAGGGAGGTGAGGTGCCTACCAGGTGCCACAGCGTGGAGGGGTGGAAGGAAGATCCTGGGGATCACTGGGAAGGCAAGACGGAAGGGTGAGCTGGATGTCATTATCCACCTAGTTACCAATGACCTGGCAAATGGGGAGCCAAAGGAAGTTCAGGAAGAGTTTAGGAAACTGTGGAGGGGTCTCAAGCAAGTAGCTACTTCTGTCACTTTCTCAGAAGTACTACCTGTGAGAGGCAAAGGAAAGCATAGGAGTGCATGCACCAGGAAATTTAACTCATGGTTGAAGAACTGGTGCTATGAGGAAGGGTTTGGATTCATTGGTGACTGGGGACCCACCTGGAGGGATGGAGGTTTGTTCAAGCCTGATGGCCTGCATCCATCCTGGAGGGGAATCCAAGCACTCAATGATAAGTTTAAATGCTACATGGACAAGCATTTAAACTAGCAAAGGGGGTGGCAGGCCAGCAAGGAGGGTACCTACTTGCTCACCCCCCACAGCTAGCAGTGGAACCAGTGAACCAGAGGAGTGTCTATCTCTGCAAAGCAGTGTGCAAAAGATGGAGATTAGTGCCCAAGAGGTGGATACGCAGAAAAGGGGCAACATTCAGCAGAAGGGCAGACAGCAAGGAGAACCAGGGATAAATGACAATGAAGGAAGGGGCTGGAGTAGAACAGTGAAACAGTCTAGGGAGGTCAAATCATGGAAAGCCATGTGTGCAAATGCCAGGCGCTTTAGCAACAAGATGGAAGATCTGGAGGCTGTCATGGTGCAGTCAGGCCTGGACATTGTGGCCATCACTGAAACCTGGTGTAATGATAACCATGACTGGGAGATGGCCATACCTGGCTACAACATATTCAGAAGAGACAGAGCAGGCAGGAAGGGAGGAGGAGTGGCGCTGTATGTGAAAAATGACATAAGGGCCACAGAGATCCAGGAGGAACAAAATGGGGGAGAGGTACTGTGGGTTAAGCTGGAAAGGAAAATGGGGACAGCCATCCGCACAGGTGTGGTCTATAGACCACGAGCCCAGGAGGAAGAAACAGATAGGGAGCTGATGCTAGCCATCCAAAGGATGGCAGACAAGGGTGAGGTAGTACTGGTTGGAGACTTCAATATTCCAGACGTGGACTGGAGCATCCCAGCAGCAGCATCAACTAGGAGCAGATTTATCCTGACTCCTTCAGGGTGCCTTCCTGCAACTGGTCATGGAACCAACTCGGCAGAAGGCAATACTGGACCTTTGCTCACAAACAGGGACAGTGTGATGGGGTAACAGTGGGGGAGCACCTGGGAAACAGTGACCACCAGTCATTGTGGTTTGAAATCACAGAAAAAGCAGAACCAAACCACACAAAACACGTATCCTGGATTT
The DNA here is from genome assembly GCA_016271365.2 of Neoceratodus forsteri. NCBI lineage: Eukaryota > Metazoa > Chordata > Ceratodontiformes > Ceratodontidae > Neoceratodus > Neoceratodus forsteri. Next base: position 760,297,204 of record CM028138.1, on the reverse strand, counting down.
TAGGGGGCAGACTTTGGGAAAATGGGGAGATACCTGAAAGAGGCATTAAGGAATGGAATCAGGGTTGAGGAACAGTGGGCAGTATTTAAAATGGGGATTACAAGAACAACAGAATATGCATTAAGCAGGTTAGCAAGAGGAAAAGGAAGAGGAGACCATTATGGTTTTCCAAAGAGGTAGCAAAGAAAGTGAAAGCCAAAAGACTGCATTCAGGCAACACAAAAGACACATGCAGAAGGGGATAGGGAGAAGTACCAGGAGAAGCAAAGGGAGGCAGGGAGGTCAGTAAGGGAAGCCAAAGCTCAGACAGAAAAGCACATTGCAAAATCAGTGGATAGAGGGACAAAACCTTTACAGGTACATAAGTGAAAAGAAAGACAAAGGGAGGGATAGAGAGCTGAAGGGGGAGGATGGGGCCACGTGGAGGATGACAACAGTAAAGCTGACATATTGAACAGGTATTTCTGCTCAGTCTTTACTGAGGAAGAGGAGAGTAATGGGTCTGAAGGGAGTACAAGGCGTGAGAATGGTGCAGAAATGGACACAAGTCCCTTTGCGAGAAAAGGGTCCTGAAGGAACTGGAAGTAATAAGAGTTGATAAGCAATGGGACCAGATGGGGTGCACCCCAGGGTCCTTAAAGAACTAAGAGAGGTGGTGGCTGAACCTCTGGCTATCCTGTTTAGCCAATCACTGGAAACAGGGGAGGTACCCAAAGACTGGAGGACAGCAGATGTAGTCCCCTTATACAAAAGTGGGAACAAAGAGGAAGCAGGGAACTACAGAACAGTCAGCCTCACCTCAGTAGTGGGGAAGATCATGGAAGCACTACTAAAGGAGAGATTGGTGGAACATCTGGTTGTCAATGGACTACAGGACCCAAGGCAACATGGTTTCACCAGGGGGAGGTCATGTCAGACCAACCTCGTTGAATTTTTTGACTGGGTGACTAGGGAGGTGGATCAGGGGAAGGCAGTGGACATGGCCTATCTGGACTTCAACAAGCCTTTGACACTGTGCCACATAGAAGAATTACACAAACTGGGGAATATGGGTGTGGGCAGGACAGTAGTGTGGTGGGTAGGTAACTGGCTGGGTGGCAGGACACAGAGGGTGGTGGTAAATGGCTGTCACTCCACAGACGGAAAAGTGACCAGTGGGGTACCACAGGGATCAGTGTGGGACCGGTCCTATTCAACATCTTCATCAGTGACATCTACAGGATCTAGAAGGCAGAATTTCACTGTTCATGATGACACAAAGCTCTGTAACAGAGCAGACAACCAGAGGGTGTAGACAGAATGAGAAGCGACCTGCAGAAACTTGAAGAATGGTCAGGGGTTTGGCAGTTGAAATTCAATGCAAAGAAGTGCAAGATAATGCATATGGGGCAAAAACCCTGGCACAATATATCTGTTGGGGGTGAGGATATAGCATGCACCAAGCAGGAAAGGGATCTTGGGGTTATCATCTCTGATGACCTCAAGGTAGGGAAACAGTGTGACAAGGCAGCAGGTAAGAAAATAGGATGCTGGGATGTATAGGCAGGGCATCACCAGCAGGAAAAGGAGGTCATAATTCTGCTATACAAGACACTAGTGAGGCCCCACCTGGAGTACAGTGTACAGTTCTGGAGACCATACCTACGTAAGGACATAGACAGGGTAGAGAAGGTTCAGAGGAGGGCAACAAAGATGGTGCATGGATTGCATCACAAGTCCTATGAAGACAGGTTGAAGGAACTGAACATGTACTCCCTGGAGGAGAGGAGGAGAGAGGGATATGATAGAGACATACAAGTATCTTACAGGGAGGAACAGGGTGCAGGAAAACACTATTTTAAGCGAAAAAGATGTTCCAGGACTAGAGGGCATGGGATGAAGTTGGAGGAGGACATTCAGAGGAAACATGAGAAAGAATTTCTTCACAGAACGGGTGGTGGACAAGTGGAACACCCTGCCAGAGGAAGTGGTGGGGGCTGAAACAATCATGGGATTTAAGAATGCATAGGATAGACATAAAGGAATTCTGGAGGTCAGGGGTAAGGGCAACAGACTTCTAGGAAAACAAACTGAACTTACAAGCTCAAATGGGCAGACTGAGTGGGCCATAGGCCCTTATCTGCCAACACTGTCTATGTATCTATGTATGTATCTATGCACAATTATAATTGTTTACCTTCATAAAGGATGCCCCATCCGTATTTCAGCAAAAGAACAATTCTCAAAACTAGCCCCCTTAAAAGATCCCATAAGTGTATATGTTTTAGATGAAAACTCAGAAAATGTAGCAATTAGTTCTATATCAGTTTAGCCAAAAGTCTGCCAGTTTGCTAGTTGTCATGAAACAAAAAAATCACTGCCAAGTGTCAGAACTCGGATTTATAAAGATGAACTGTCCATCTCTCCATAAGCAAAGTGAAGCACCAGGTTTCTAAGCAACTATGCTTGATATTTCTGCTCCAACCCAGGCTGCTTCAGCAAGGGTGAAATCTGACAAATGTTATATAGTATATTACCTTTCATATAAACGGTATCCCAAAGTTAATTACAATGGGAGGTGGCACACTGGCACACTGCATTTATCACCCTCCCTTTAAAATCAAGACTTTCTTTCTTTCTTTCTTTCTTCTTCTTTCTTTCTTTCTTTCTTCTTTATCACCTCAATCCACATCCTCTCAGCTGACTATCTTGTTATCTTGCTGTTGGTCTATATGTCTCCAAGGATTTCCATGATTCTCACCTGTTTTGCATGATTCATTTTCTATAAAAGAAGAGTAATGTGTCAGTGCTTTAGCTTATTGACAAAAGGTTTCCTGTACTGCCACCTACTGTATCTGTCAAACCTATATCACTTACCATTCCATCCATTGAAATCTACACCTCCATATATTTTCCTAATAATGTGTCTGCCTTCCTTAGAATTGAAAATGAAACAAATCTTACTAATTAAAAAGCATCGTGTTGTTTCTCCATGTCTCCTTCACAATTCCACACAACCTTACTAACTTCATTATGCAGCTGTGGTGGATTTGACCAGATTTTGTTGTTGTTGTTACTACCTCTCCCCCCACCACCGCTGTGTACTCTTCCCCTGAGATTTTTGTTTCCCAGGTGCATTATTTAGCACTGACTTGCATTGAATCCAAGCTGCCATACTTCTGACTATTCTTCCAACCCTGCCAAGTCCCATCTCATCCTTTCCACCACACCCCCTGTGTATCAATCAATCAATCAATCAAGTCTTTATTTAACCAGGCTTTCATCATTGAGCAGAAGCTCATTTGCAAGATGGACCTGGGTGGAGCATGAACAATTGTATATACAGGTCAACACAGGTATTTACAAGGCAATACAGAGAATACTCTTTACAGAGAGGAAGAAAAAGAAGTTCATATGTATATAGAATTATACAGCTATTATACAGATTGCATGGCATTTACATACATAGAAGTGTCTATAGGAAGATAAAGCAGGTTATCTATGGTTGCAGGAGGAAGTAACGGAAGAAAAAAAAAATATACACCAGGTAGAGGTGAAGGTAGAGGGGAAGGGAGGGAGGTAGGGGGAGAAAGGTTAGGAGGGCATGGTGCACAGAAAGGAGTTGGTAAAATGGGATGTGGAGAAGGTGGATGAAGAAAAGGAGTATGTGTGAGCCCCGGGATTGAATGCTATAAAGTATGGGGCATGGTAGGATGTCACAACCTAGGGTAGTGAGCTCCTATCCGAGGTTGGGAAAGGAAGAATAAGGGGATGGATGGGCCTAGTGTTGATAAGACAGGGGGATAAGAGAGAACAATTAGGCTGGTGAGGAGCAAGCTGGCAGGTCAGTACTAAAAATTGGGTCTAGGCATAGCTATATACCAGTGCAGACACCGGTACTGGGTCTGAGTGGGTGAAACAGTTATATACTTCTCTGATTTATGGAAATAAAGTGTCTTGAAGGCATTTATACGGTTAGAGTGCTTAATTTGAGGGTTTTGTAGATCGTTTCTAAGGTAGGTAGCAAAGGCTTATGGCTGCCCTGCCGAGGCGGGATTTTGCTTTGGGTACTTTAAGTGTAATAGTTGGGTAACTTCTTAATGTGTATTTCCCAATTATACTCAGGGGAAGACAGCAGGAGATATAGTAAGGCAGCTTATTAGAGAAGGCTCTATAGGTCCAGAGAGTGGCGTTTCTGTGGTGCCTGAACTTTAGTGATGTCCACCCCACTGCCGCATATAGGGTGCAGTGATGCGTGTCGAAGGGGAGTCCCCTTATAAACCTCAGTGCTCGATGGTAGAGTGTGTCCAGTTTAGCCATGTAAGAGTTGGGGCATTGACTGTAGAGGAAGTCAGCATAATCAACCAATGATAGGAAAAAGGATTGGACCAGTTGTTTCTTGGCATCTCTGGTGAGAAATTGGTTGATTCTAAAAAACAATCCAAGCCTTTGCCAAAGTCGTTTTAGCAAGTCCTCGATATGTTCAATGAAGGAGAATCTTTGGTCTATCCAAACTCCCAGATACTTGAATTTTGTAACAAATTCTGGTTTTCACCTAGAACTGTGGTAATTTGGGAACTGTCCCACTGGACACAGGGTTAGCTGCTAGGATAAAGGGGAAAGGACCATCGCTTTAGTTTTTTGGCATTAGGAGTAGCTTTTTGGAGGAGTTGGCTTTGCAAAGGTTGAATTCTGACTGTAGGTCATTGCAGGCAGCTTCAGGTGTTGGGCGACTCATGTAGAGAACTGTATCATCTGCAAACAGATGGATGTTGGCTTCTTTTATACAGTAGTCGATGTTATTAATGTAGATTGCTAAAGTAAGGGTCCTAATATAGAACCTTGAGGTACCCTCTTGCAGAGTTTTAAGGGGACAGGCCTTTGGCTTTAACTTGTTGAAGGTGCCCTGTAAGATAGTCAGTAAACCAACGAGAGAGAGGAGGGGTCCACACCCATGGTTTGAAGGAGGAGAGGAACAGACTATGGTCGATGGTGTCAAAAGCCTTGCTTAGATCAAGGAAAACAGCACAAATAAAGTTTTTGCTCTCAAGATTATGCTGCCAGTCATTAGTAACTTTGGCGAGGGCTGAGATAGTGCTATGTTTAGCTCTGAATCTGGACTGCATAGGATTTAGCAGTTCCCTCACTGCAAGCGAGTCCTCAGCTGTGCATTTACAATTTTCTAGGAGCTTGGACAAGACCGGAAGGAGGGAAATTGGCCTGTAGTTATTGAGATCGCCAGGGTCACCTGATTTGAACAGTGGTATGACATGTGCTGTCTTCCATATAGGTGGTAAGGTGCCCTGAGACAGGGATAAGTTAAAAAGGTGGGTGACGGGTATTTTTAGTATGTGGTAGGCAATTTTTAGGAAGTAAGGGTCAAGGGTGTCGTCCCCAGCACTTTTTCTAGTATCCAACTGAAGCAAGAGGTCCTCTACCTCCTTCAGTGGGGCAGGTTGAAGCGAGAAAGGTGGCAAAACTATTGGAGTTTCAGGCAGTTGGCTGGCATTCTGGGAGTGAAGTATGTTTGCAGGGGAGTTATCAAATGCCATGCCTGCAGTAGCAAAGTGGTTATTGAATGCGTCAAGTATATCCATCTTTTCAGTTATAGTCAAGTTGCCAGAGGTAATCTTGGTCAGGAGTGAATTTCCTGGGGAGTGGCCTAGCAGATCATTGATTGTGTTCCAGAGCTTGATTGGGCTCTTTGTGGCAGAGTCGAGTTCAGATTTGAAGAAGGTGGCCTTCGATTCTCCGATTGTTTTGGTACATAAATTTCGTAGTCTCCTGAACTGGTTCCAATCCTCTGCAGTGTTCAGTCTGCGCGCTTTTTTCCAGAGCTTATCTCTTTCTTTATCAACCCTGCTGCAGATCTTTGTGTCATCTACAAAGAGGCATACATTTCCTTCCAGTTCCTCTGCAATGTTACTTATAAAGACATTAAAAAGGACTGGACCCAGTACTGAACCCTGTGGTACCCCATTAGTAACCCACCTTTCTTCAGCGCAGACTCCATTTACTATTACCTTCTGTATCCTGTTATCCAGCCAATGTTTTACCCTGGCTACCGCCCTGGGACCCACTCCCAGGCTGGCTAATTTGTTGATTAATCTTTTGCATGGGACTGTGTCAAATGCCTTGTTAAAGTCTAGGTAGACCATGTCCACAGCCCCTCCCTGATCTACTACTTTGGTCACCCAGTCAAAGAATTCTATTAGATTCATCTGACATGACCTTCTCACTGTGAATCAATGCTGCCTAGGGTCCTGTGTCCCACTGGCTTCTAGGTACTCAACAATTCTTTCCTTCAGAAGTGATTTCATCATTTTTTTTTTTTTTTTTTTATTTAGTTGTTTAACCAGGTATAGCACACTAAGCTGAAAGCTTTTTTACAGGAGCGACCTGGGAGCACAAGGAGGTTAAGTGACTTGCTCAGGGTCACACAGTATGCAAGTGGAAGCTGTGGGATTCAAACCCAGGTCTGGTCTGCTGGATGTCACCAAATTTGCAGCTCAGAGCCTTAGACCACTGCGCTATACTGCCTCCTTTTCCCCTACCACATAGGTCAAACTGACAGGTCTATAGTTTCCTGCCTCTGTCTTCCTCCACTTTTGTGAAGAGGAATCACATCCGCTGTCCTCCAGTCCTGAGGTACCACACCATCCTCCCATGATTTCTTAAAAAGGGTAGTCAGTGGTGTCACTAGTTCGCCCCTTAATTCATTTAGAATTCAGGGGTGAATCCCATCAGGCCCCATTGCTTCGTCCACCTTCAGTTTTATGAGTTCTTTCAGAACCCTTTCTTCTGTGAAAGGACTGGGATCGACCACCCTATCCAGAGTGCTTCTGTTAATTGGATTAGGTACCTCCCCCTCCTCCTCTTTTGTGAATACTGAGCAGAAATATTTGTTCAGTATCCCTGCTTTTTCACTGTCCCTCTTTGCCCACCCACCACCCATTCTATTCAGCCTCACTATCCCTCCCTTTGTCTTTCTACGCTCCCTAATGTACCTATAAAAGGTTTTATCCTCCTTCTTAACCGAGTTGGCTATATTTTCCTCAGTTAGGGCCTTTGCTATTCTGACTGCCTTCCCAGCTTCCTTCTGTCTTAACTGGTACAGCTGTCTGTCCTGCTCCTTCGGTGTTGCCTTATACTTCCTAAATGCTATTTTTTTCTCCCTTACCTTCCCCACCACCTCTTTTGAGAACCATAGTGGCTTTTTCTTTTGTTTTGATTTCTTTATTTGCTTTACACAAAGGCTTGTTGCCTCTGTGATGGCAGTTTTGATGTTTCCCATTGTTGCTCTACCCTCCTTCCTGCCTGCTTGCTAGTGCTTTTCTAAGGCACTCTCCCATTTTGACAAAGTCAGCCCTCCTGAAGTCCAGCACCCTCACTTTTGTATGACTTGACTCGGCAGCTGAGTTTATCAGCCCACTCATGATATCAACATCCTATAGTTCTTATTTTATAATTGCTGTTTTTTTTTATTGGAAATGACAAAGTATCTATAAAAGTATTATAAACATTTGAAGAATTTACTTGCGTTACCATTTACTGTCTCTAATGATGACCACATTGCATAAACATGTGTATACATTGTGTAGTCTCTTTGCCAAAAGGATATACATTTGCAAGTTTGTTTTAAGGTGAAAGAAAACTTATTTGAAAATGCAAATGAAAATGGGGTGAATAACCAGAAACATACACCAAAAATAAAAGTAAGTCCACTACGAGATATTTTTCTAGTATGGTGGTTCCCAAACTTTGTGACACTTGCATGTTTCAGTCTCTTTTTGTACTGAGAGCAGTGGCTATGTAGTGTGCAACTATAGAAACTGCAGTATGTTTATGTGGCTTAAAAGTGCACTAGGGAAAAACCTTTACTTGAAATGATTTGACAGTTATGCCATAATAAATGGCACTGTCAACCCAGTTATTAAATAACATAACCAGTTATTATATAACTAATAACCATGATAGGGCATGCATTTCCAGAAAAAAATGCATACCCTGGTGAATTGGAAGGCAGGCAACCAATGGGAGTTATATCAATTCTCGAAAAAAAGACATACCCTAAGAAGGGTTATTGTGCTTATAAAATGGAAAAAAAAGTTTTAGTTTTTTTTACTGGTTAGGCTGTTACTAAGTAGACTATATCAGTCTGGTAATAAAGGCCAAGTCAGTGCCTTTAAATACATCAAAAATATTTTAATTGTGAGAAACATATGCCCTGCTGTGGATGTATGTGTTTAATAATTGAAAAGGTGTTTATTTTTATGGAAAAAGGTTTTTTCAATTAGCTATGCTTTTGCTAGGTAGATTATGTTTGGTTAGTGACCAACTGTGTACTTACTGGTGAATAAAATGAATGGTCAGGTATTGTGTTTTGACAAATGAAGTTACTGGGATCCGAAAGGATTTTGAAGCCCGTTTTATAATGGGCCATATTTTGTATCAAGGGGTTCTGAGAATGTCTGTAAAACTGGAGAGCAAAACTCAAAAAATTTACCAAACATTCTGTGAACTCTCAGGTACAAGATTTGGCACAGTAGGACACTCCTAACCATACATTGTTCTTTATAATATATAGGACCCATATTTTCTGATACCGTATTGCCATTATTTAGTTAAAGGGACACCATCAGCTTTTAGTTTTATTTTTTTATTGCTGTAGGACTTGCCTACTTGTCACAACCTGTGTGACTTTGGACGACATTTCTGTTCCCCAAACTACCTTATTTTACTTTGTTTTATTGTTTTTGATAAAAAATTAAATTAGACATAAATCCAATGTATTACCTGCTAGCTCACCAAGTTCAGCAGCCAGATGCATGCCTCTGCATATTCCTGATGCCAAGATAACGTCCATACGTATGTACGAGATAGCTCCTTAAACTACCAGTTAGCTCGTGCATTCAGGAGGTTTGCATTTTGTAAGCCACTTGATATTTTTATATGGCATGAAAGTAAGCATCATACCTATAACAGTAATCTGAGTAATATCATGAAACAAGCATTGTGACCCTTCAGATGAATGATTAGAAAATCCAGGCAAACACACCAGCATTGAGGCAAGTGCACATACCCAAAGTCCCAGTTCCAGTTTCTAATCATTCATTAGAAGGGTTATAATGGAACACACCAAGGAAATACAGGTCTTTTTGAAATAAAGTATTAGAAACTCAGTAAAAGTGAGTGTTATAATATCTATTATAATTTTCAAAATATACAGAGGAAAATGCATGTTTTAGTGCAGTGGTTTTATTTATTGGCAAATATACAATTCATTGCTGTGATAAGTATAATGAACTATTAGTAGAGACTCTGTAGCCTCATGTACTGTTGTTTAACAGTAGTAGTTAGGTTGTCCTTCTGAACCATAGTCAGTATTATATAGATATACTAACATAACCTTTGAAGAATGCAATGATGGGTACTATAAGGTACTGGAAGAGAACGTAAACCTTGCCGTTTACATTTTTAATATACAGTAATTGTGAATTTCACCAAGTGTGAAATCTTTTTAATTAGCCCTGTGTATTGTTTTGTGTATTTGTTGTTAAATAGTCCTATTTTGTCCTTATTTAGGGCCTTATATTAATGCAGCCTTTTTTCCTGCTCAGTATTAATTTTTATGTTGGCTTGCTGCGCTAGCGCAAGTCAACATCTTGCCATAGTGGCAGATTTGGAGGTGTGTCAGCTGGGTGAATGCAAGGCTTACATCAGTAGGTCCATCTGGCATTCCCCAATAAGGCAGCATGCTTGTGCTGACACCAACATTATGTAAAGTGGACAAAACTTCTAAGGAAAGTGCCACTGCAATCAGAGATGAGCTCCTCGTGCAGCGGCACCGATGACATGCCTCCTGATGAGCATTTCCTGGTTAACATTTAAAATGAGACTTAGGTCTCAAAGAGAATACCATTGTAAAGGAATGAGACTGGACACCATTGTTTTCTCTTTAGTTGTATTTACCAGAAAATGCAGCAAATAAAGAAGGTGTTGTCCCTAAATGCCTAGTTTGCACGTCCTGCTAGATGCTACACAGTTTTGCTTTGTTGTTTGTTTGTTTACTTTGGCATTCAGACTTCTAAGATAAAAAAAGAAGGTGCTGAAAATGTAAAATGGGTGGGCAGGAGCCAGTCCAGTGGGCGGTGCGGTCAGTTTTACCAGCAGAAGGGGGCTCTTGTTAACTGCTGAGAGAGAATGGAGAAGAAGGAATCACGTAACAGCCAGCCTCAACTTGCTACTCAGTGACTGGCTGCAGTGTAACAACTTTTCAACTCGGTACCAAAGTCTGCACCGCAGCTTGCTTGTTCTAGCTGTCCCGCATTCCCCCACCTCCTGTCTCCGTTCAGCTACACAGCTCTTTGAACATGCATGGAAACTTTACTTTTTACCTGTTTATCAAAGTGCATTCTATTTTGATTCTTTTCTAAACTGTTTTTCCCTCACTCTCTCCATTTCTGTCAGTCTGTGAAACAGACCTCCCCAGTTGCTCACTTAACCGCTTTGCTAATTACCCATTCTTCCACCCCCCAGGACTTGTTGCCTGCCCACCTGCAAGCCACCCACCATATTCTGATCTCAAGGAGCCGGCAAAGGATTATCACCCAAGTTATTCTTCTGATCCAAACGGAGGCAAAAAAAGGACACCACAGAAGTTATACTAATTCGAAGTACAGCTGTGGAGCACACATGATTGTGCTGGATGTTGCCGGTTTTGGAGGGCATCTCAGTCGGAGTGGTAGAGGAGAAAAAGAAAGAATAGGAAATGGATGCCGTGGCTCTGAGATTCCGAGCTAGTGGGCAGGAGGCTGTGGCGAGGGAGCAGTCCTCCCACAGCTGAAAGCTGGAGAAAGCACTTGGGAACTTGTGGGCTAAGTTGAACTGCATGCAACTTTTGTAATTTTTTTCTATTTTTATAATGAGAAAAACGGGGTTGTTAAACGTTTTGAAGTTTTGGGGAGCTTGGATTAGCACACCAGAATGTAAGAAAGTGATACATTTGTTTTGTTTGGTATATTTTACATGAAAATATAATCCCACCCCCCACGGAAATGATTTGTTGGATTGTAAAAACTTGCTGTAGCAAAGCGAAAAAAAAAGTTTGCTGCGACTTGGAGGGCTGCTGATGATGACAGACGAAAGTGGTAGTAGTCTCTTGCATTCGGTGGGGGAGGAATGTCAGGAATGGTAAAGGCGTGATGGTTTATTTTGTGACTGTATCCCTTGTTGCATGAAATACCAGTGTTGAGCAGGGGAAAATAAGTGCATTAAAATATCATATAAAAAGTTGTGTTACTCAAGAATAATCTTGTTGCAAAATCAAAGGTTAGATCAGTGTAGATTTTGATGCGGCATAGACAGCTACAGAGGAGCTATGTTGCATTTTAAGTTTGCAAACCCTTTATTAATTTAGCCTTTATAATAATCTGTATTTTGTTTTTAATATTGCCAAAACATCTCCATCATGTGTCATGCACAAAGCACCATAAACTAATGAAAGAAAAGGTTACTGTGGGCACTGTGCTATTAATAAAGCCTTGCAGTCTGGCAGAGAGAGGAGAGAGGTGACGTGTCCTCTTGTTCTTCAGATCAGCTGGGTTTCTTGTGCAGCTCTTATGGGTAATTTTCCTCCTCCTATTTCCCCTCAAGTACTTCATTTCCTGTAGACCCCTAGAAACTTCATTATCCTTTACTGACAAGTGCTCTGGTAACTTCTAGTCAGCTACATACGTCGTGTCGGTTGAAGATGCAGCAATTGCTGTAGATGTGGTAGTCGGGGAGCTGTGAACAAATATATCTTAAATCTGTTTCTGTAAAAGGGCACAAAGAGGAATTGTGCTGCCCTGTATGAGTAGAATTGATTGAAAAAGGTTGTTATACCTTTTATTTGACCAACATTACTTAATATACGAGCGTTTGAATCCACATAGACACCTATGTCAGGCATTGTGACAACACACCTACAGGGACATTTTATACAGAACACTCATGTTAATTATTCTTGTATTGTTGAAGGAAAAAGAGGTGACTGTCCTGTTTAGCAAGTTTCTTCTCTGTGTTGCTGACTTTCTACATCAGGCTGCGAAATGCAATGTCATCCTTGCTAAGGTTACCAGATGTCCTCTTTTAGAAGATGTGTCCTCTTCTCCAGCTGCCAAATATTCTTCATGTGACTTCATCATCCTGTTTTGTATTATTATTATATTATTATTTTATTATATTTTTTATACTCTCCTACCCAGGACCCCTTGTAAATGATCTGTGAAGGCGGTGGAGACTTTAAATCCATTTGATCAGGGTCTGGCACAGGGACTCGCTGGGAGGTACTAAGTGGTCTCTTTTGGCATCCCAAAATCTGGTACTCCTACATGGTACCAAAGGATTGTGCTGTGTCCGTCAGAGAGAATTTATTTTTGGACCCCTTCAGTGCTGAAGGTGACTTGGAAAGATGCTCTAGTCTACCAACATTAAAATGTAGCACTGATCTTTAAAAGTCACAGCAAATGGCCAGCATGCATAATAAGAATTATAGGAATAGTTTATTTATTTATTTGCTTTTGTTAACCAGGTAAGCACACTAGACAGCACATGCCTCTTTTCAGGTGCATCCCGGGAGGATTACAAGTGTACAAATCAGAGTAAACAGGTAGAACAGGGAGCACATTAAGCCATTAAATAACGGTTACAACGAGAGGTACATAGTGAACAGGTTCATACAGGAGCAATATACATAGTGAAATAGGGATGAGGGGTAGAATAGCAATATGTACAGGCAAGGGGTTAAAACCAAAGTACATACAACAAACTTCACATAGTTGGTGCTGCAGTGTTGTAGAAACTGTTTCAATAATGTTAGTTTACATTTTTAATGGTTTGCATGTGCAGCAAAATAGCTAAAATAACAAAATCATGAAATCTTTGTGGAGCAATTTCTGTGTGTGTGTGTGTGTGTGTGTGTATGTGTATGTGAGGCCAACATATTAAAATAATTAGTATGACACTTACCAAGTTAGCCCCACACTAACCGTGTATAGCACCAGCATTTGGGAGATGCCATATTCGGAGGCGTTAGGTGTGCTGCTCTGTCCTGGAAGCATGACAGTGCAGACAATACCATTGCACCTATGCAAAAGAGAAATGAGGACTCTTGCATGCGCAAGGGGTGCAGTGAAATATTAAACAGTTTTGGCAGTGTGCTTATAGTCTGCTCACTTTATTGAATGTAATCAAATTGTATATATTGTGTACCAAATCTTTGTATACTATCCTCATGTTCCCCTAGCCCCCCCAATTGTACCAGGAGATGAGCAACTTGTTGCTCAGCATCTCTTTCTGGTGAAATATTTCAGTTAATAAAAAATAAAAAACGTTAATTTCATCAAGATTTAATGCTGCAAAAATCCTGTCCTCAACAGTGTACAGTGGCTGCATCCCCAAGCCCATGCTGTAATTATTTGTAATATCCTGCTGTCTACAGGTTCCCCAGCAACCCAGTCACCCCTGTAGTACAGTTTCTCCAGTTTCCTTAGCATCTAGTGGTCCCCCAAGCACCCATGCATGAATATCTTTAATCATCCACACTGTGCATAACCTATATATACCCTGGTGACTAGTGGTCCCTCTCCCACAAACAGTAATTAATCCCGCCAACTTGCTCACTCCATACCAACCCCCACCCCCACCACAGAAACCAGTCCACAGACACAGACCGTGGTGGCAACTTGCACCACCCTTTGCTCACCTCCTCGGCCGTCACTGTATGACTGTCAGTGAGTGATCATGAATACAGTGTTAAAGCTAACTATCTGACTGTTGCTTAGACCAGTTGTGGATGTTTACTGCATAGCAGTACTGACTCTGTTGTGGCTGACTCTGAATATTGTGACTGTAGTGCTGTGCTTGAAATCTAAACTTCTGCTGTTTGCTTAACTGCCCCAAGGTCTCTGAATTACCTTTTAACAGTTTTTACGCTCTTGTATGAAAAACAAATAATGTTCTGTATATCATCATAATCACCTACTGTCATCATCAGTGTGCAAGTCAGCACAGTGTTCTTAAAGTGCATAGCACTGCTTCTCTTTCAACAACAACAACAAAAATTCAGAACCAGTCCTGGTCTTTTCAAGGGGTCTAACCCCCCCCACCCCGCAAACACAGCAACATACAGGTACTGTAGGCTGTCAGTTCCACTATATGGACTTGAGTGTTACAGGCTCAAAACCTTGAGGGGTGGTCTCTGACTGACTGTTGTCACTTTGGGAATTCTTTTCCCTCCTAACTGTCAGAAGTCAATTAGCAAAGGCCTAGTAGAAATGGTGAACCCAATGGTCTCGTACAAAGGGTGAAACCAGTTGCCTCCCAGTAAATGAAGGGACCTGTTATATTCGATGGCTCTGTGTGTGTGAGCAGGGAAGGAAGTGTTGTTATAACCAGCGAGAGTTCAGTCTGTGGTTATTTTTCAAATTGCAGGGTGCTGGTTCTATATTTTAAGTTCCTTTTCAGTTATGTCAGTGGGTTTTGACTACAGACACTTTTTTAGAGAGTTCATTGTGTGGCATCTTTGCTTGTCTTCTCAGTCCGCTGCTGTTCCTGTGTTGCAAACATGTATGGAAACTGTTTGCACTTTTTACAGACCTCTACCGTGGGATCCTTGCACCCGAGAATTTCAAAGGATGAGACTTCTTTCCAATTGTGCAAATATGTCAAAGATGAAAGGGACACTGTATTCTGCTCTGGCTTACATCAAGTAGAATCTAGTCAGGATCTTTACATGGTGTCTTCCATATACTCCATGTCTCAAAGTGTTTCGTAGGTCAGTGAGTTACACAGTGGTAGAGCATGGAATTATGCAGGCAGACATATGAGCTATTTAGCATTTAACAAATCGATGACTTAAACGCACACCCTAATTCCTGTCAGTCTGTGCAGGGTGGGGGTGGGATTAGTGTCACTTCAATACTTTACTGACATTCCTATTATGCATCTCTCTAACTCCTGAACTATCAATGCCAATGCCAGCAAGCCAACATTTGGCATTGACAAATGTGTGTTATGTTTGCTTCTGTGCATGAGTAAAGCAACATTTTAGCAGTGTGCCAGTACTATAGGGCTTTTGCAAGTGTGACACTGTTGTGGCCAATTGATTTGAGCATTGCAGAGGTTGGGTTGTGAGCAGCATATTACAGGCAGGCTGGTGATGACACTGTCTTCATTGCTGATGGGCCAAAACTTCTTATATGTAAAAGGATGAAGGCACTCCTATCATATGAGGTTTTTATCCATTAGCATACCAACAGGGGATGATCATAAGCACTGCACAGACCCAGCTGCCTCCCTTCCCCAAGTGTGGCACCCATCCCCCGCCATTCAATCCGCTCACCTCTCAATTGTGTTCCCAGTGCCCCTTCCCAACAACCAAACAGTCCTGCCTACTGCTTCCATTCAACTCACATACCTCTCAAGTTGAGTTCCCAGTGCCCAGTTCTGACTTCTGCCAAACCTCACTCATGCTGCTGACTCAGGCTCAGTCATCAGCCCCACTCCAAGCTCACAGTTTTTAAATAGCAACTTTTTTCAGCACTGAGTTCAGGTACCCCCTCAGGATTTTTTGAATTTCTGCTGGGGTGCGGGGGGGCTGTGAGTCCTGTCCCATCCTAGTAACCAAAAAGTTGCCAAATAGAAGGCAAACAGGCAGACACAGTGCTAGCGGCTGTTTCTGAATGTATTTTATTTTAATTTCATGAAACAAAGCCATGATTGGCTAAGGCTTACCAATTGTTGCACCACCAGACTACAAAGCACTTGGCCAGCTGAAGTAGTGTGGGCTGCTGTGAACAGAGTATTCAGAGAACTAGTACCTGAGAATGTGCAGGGAATGGCCACATGTCTAGTTTGTGAGGCTGAGTGTGGTTAGAGTGAGCAGTTGGGCTCCATTTCGCTGCACAGAAAGGGTCAAGTGTGTTGGTTCTCTCTTGGACCTCTGACCCATAACCCATGGGGTGCCACACGGGTCCATACTTAGCCTGTTGCTGTTCTCCCTATTTATGAATGAACTCCCAAACCACTGAGGGCAGAGCATCAGTTCACCTATACATGGATGATGCTAGTATTTATCATTTCTCATTTCATGTCGGGTGGATCAACAGCATGTTAACAGCTGACTTTTCTGCTCTTGAAGGCTGGTTCCTGCAAAATCAACTTGTACGCAATACCAAGAAAACTAAAATCATGCTGTTCTCCCACCCACCTTCTATACCACTTACCCGCCCCCTCTCATGATACTCTCACAAAATGGTGATGCCCTAGAATCAGTCCAGACTTTTAAATATTTGGGGGTTACCCTGGATACTTCACTCTCCCTTGGCACACATGTCTCCATCATAACCAAATCTCTGAACCAAAAGCAAGGTCTTCTTTATAGTATGCATCCTTTCCTCACATCAGGCTCTTGTCATAAGATTGCAGCTGACACTCTCCTTCTCTTCTTACATACTGTATAGTGTTCCATTTCTGCTCACAACCAGCATAACTATCTTATCTCACCTCAAACAGACTTACCACAGGGGGCACCTGGCTTCCAGAGTTGAGTTCATGCTTGTGTCTGGTGAACTCCTTATCTTGCAAATGTTGGCAATAAATTTGAAAATTTCTTTCACTTGCTGCTTGTATAGTGACTTCACTGGAGCTTCCCAGCTCCTGGCTTTGGAGTGCATGTGCTTCTTGGTCTTGTTTACCACAGGGTGGGTAGATTTGCTGAGGGGGTCAATGCCTGCCATCACCATTGTGACGTCCTCTAATTCTTGGGCTGGCTATCATATGGATCTTAATTATGATATGCTGCCCTAAGTCTTGTACACAAGCTGGTCCACAAATACACTCCCCCTTGCCTTAGTGAGCATATTTGATGAAGATCACTCAATGAACCCTCACGATCTGCCTCCCTTCCCTTTCTTATTATGTCCAAACTGTGGTTAGCTGTTGCCTGTAGATCTTTCACATGCTCGGCAGTGATTGACTGGAACTCCCTACCTCCATCCATCCTGTCCTGTACCATGCTCACCAAGTTTCAACCCTCTTTGCTTTCCCACCTCTAGGCCTCTCTATCTTGCTTCTGTTTCTGGTGACCTATGGTCCAGCTTCCTAACACTTTGTTTAATATGCTCCTTGTATTTCCCCTGGTATGGGTCTATTTCCATCCTCCTCTAGCTTCACTTGTGTAAGTGTCGTAATTAGTATGTTTACTTATATCTGCTGTCACTGGAAATTCTGTGATTAATGTATTTGTTGCCAATTTGTGAGTTCAGAACTTGTCATATTTTGTGATGCCAATCCATTTGTGATTATTGAATCCATGGCTGTATCTGTCTGTATTTTAATTCCTGTTGATCTTCAAATGTTGTAAACATAACCATTGTAACAAACCCATTGCAACTATCTTTACTATGCACCTACCATTGTAATTGTCTTTACTACTATATGTCAATGAACTGCACTTTTTTTGTACTGCACTTCCAGGGGCGCCCTGAGAAAGGGACTGCAGTGTCTCAGTGGGCACTCCTAGTTACTAAAATTCAAACAAATAAATACATTTTGTGGCCAGTCATTGCATTGGAGGGACACAGATCTCTGTCCAGCAGGCCCCACTTGAAAGTAAGATCCAGGCTATCGAACAGTTGTGCAGGGAGCACCCAAAATTGCATATTCTCTGGTGGCTCCTTGACCTACCCTGATGAATTCACTCCTTTTCCTAGTCTGAGCCACCGAGTCCCATGAGTGACCCCCAACCAAACCAAGGGTAAGGCCGGAGCATGGAGGACCCATCCAGAGCAGAAGGACACCCTGTTAGCAAGAGCAAAAGGGGCCATGGTTCTGTTTTTCTCAGTCAAACAGCTGCAGCACTGGTGGAATGCCCATGGGTCACTAAGACTACTATGGACTTGAGTTTCTAGAGTCCTGGCCAGTGGGCAGGCTTGCCAGGCAGGCAGAGTGAGTCATGGTACATAGTTTAAAAAAAAGCCAGAAAAACAAATGCTCTCAGGCCTGGGTGCAGAAATGGCCTGGGGAAGGATGGATTAGAAGTAAAGGACAAAGCAGGCAGGTGGTGACTATGAGACTACAGGAGAGACTAGAAGACCAGAGATAGAGCCAGCTCTTGATCTATTGGCTATGATTATAAAAAGTCAAGAACAAAAAGGTCAGGATGGGCTGGGGTCATGGAGCTGGGGAAAGGATTAATGGTGTAGTCAATGTCACAGCAGCAGGAAGCCTGGCAGGCGATGGAGAGGATGACAAAGAGTAAAAGGGCTATAGCCTACTGTGTGCTGCATGTGATTTTATCACAGCCTTAACAGCCTGATTGGGAATAATGCCATTTTTGGTCTTCTTCAGGAATTAAGCATGAGCATGGGAGTGGGGGAGAGGAGAGGAGCCTAAAAGAACTCAGGAGAGGGAGACTGGGAGCCAGCCTAACTAGCTGGCAGTCATTTGAGGCATAGTATGAGCTAGCAATAGTGAGAAGGAGGCCAGGAGAGCTCAGCCAGGCCTAACTTACCAAGAAAAAGACAAAAATAAAGATAGCAAAAAAGGCTGCTTGGGCAGTTATAAAACAAGAAAACAGAGTAAGAAAAGACACATACTGTATAATGCAAGGGACACCAGAAAAACAGGAGATGACCTGGCAAGAAGTAGAGCTGGTAAGCTGCAGTCTGTCATCATCATCATGACATAGAGAGAGAATCTTCATTCTGAAAGGACCCATTCCCTAGCCTTGCTTCATCAATAGAGCCTAGAGGTGAGACAGAGGTCTGCAGAGAAGCTGAGCCCATCGTAATCAGATGTTTGGCATCTAATAGCGAACATTTAAACTGACTGCAAGGGAGACAGGGTCTAGGAGAACCTCAATTGCAGGGGAGAGGAATGGGATCCTAGCTAGTACTTCTCCACATCTGTGGGATTGTAGCAGCATAGGAGGCACAAAGGAAGCTGTGGCCCATACAGGACTAGGTAAAGTGACTTCATAGAAGGGGAACACAAAGGGTGCAAGCACCAAGAAAAACAAGGGAATGAGAGGACTGAAAAGTGTAAGGGTAGCAGAAAAGCAAGATCAGGGGTCAGACAGGAGGGGTATACCTTAATGCCCAGAACCTAGGCAATACAATCAGTAAGCTCCAGGTGCTGATGGCAGATATTGTACTGAGGTGGGAGATTGTGGCCATAACAGAAATATGGGCTTTGGGAAATAACAACTGGGAACTGATGGCCCCTGGGTAGTTGATGTTCAGAAGGGATAGAACAACAGATGGAGAGTAGTGCTTTATGTCAAGGAGGGCATAGATGTGACAGAAGATGCCTGTATCAGGGGCAGTAATGGGGAGCTTGAACTGCTGAGGGTGCAACACGTGGTAGCCTCAGGCAAGAAACTGTGCTTGGGGGCAATCCATAGACCACCAGGGCAAGGGGAGGAGAGGGACAGAGAGCACAGGGAAGAACTACAGAGAGGGATAGCTAAAGGGGAAGTGTGGTGGTGGGTGATGTGAATCTGCTGGACATAGATTGGGATAGTCCAGTGACCAGGAAAACCAGAAGCGAGGTCTTGCTGGTTGCATTCCAGGACTGTCTGCTAGTACAGTTTGTTAAGGAGCACACCAGGCTGATTGCATTTCTCTCTCGATTTGTTGCTTACCAACTCAGAAGTGCTAGAAGCTCTGGGAGTAGGGGGGTCATTAGGGAACAGTGACCATCACTCTATTTGGTTTGAACTGGCCCTCAGGTCAGATAAACCACAGTCGAGAGCTGAAATCCTTGATTTTAGCAGGTCAGACTTCAGTAGGCTGAAGGAGCTGGTCGGGGATACGTTAGTAGGGGTGGACAACATAGATGGGGTGGAAGAGAATGAAGAGAAATTAAGGGAGTCATTCTTGGGGCATCTGAGGTATGCATAAGAATTGTAACCAAAAAGAACAAGTTCAAGAGACCACTCTGGTTTTCAGCAACTTTCAGGGAAGTAGTGACAGCTACATTAAGAAAAGGACTTTTAAAAGTTTGAAGAAAAGCCAAGAGGAGGAAGAAAGGGAATAATATTTCCTGAAAAAAAGGGAGGCAAAGAGTGCAGTTATGGAGGTTAAAGCAGCAGAGCTGCATATTACTGAAGGGGTGAAGAGTAGAGAAAAACAGTTTTTCAGGTATGTAAGTGAAAAAGGTAAGAAAGGAGGGGAAATTGTGAGGCTAACAGAGGGGGATAGGGAGACTGAGGAGGACAGACAAAAGGCTGCAATTCTTAATGGTTACTTTTGCTCAGTTTTCACAAGGGAGGATAGTGGGCCTTTGCCAGAAAACGGAATCAAAGCAGCCATTAAGTGGGTCCCAGAGATGAGGCAGCCAATATTTACTAGTGAAAGGATCCTGAAAGGGCAGTCATCCATAAAGATTGATAAGGCCCCAGGATCTGATGGGTTGCATCCAAGGATATTCAGGGAATTGGCAGTAGGACTAGCTAATCTCCAGGTACTGTAGGTACATTCAATGGCTCTCCAAGGACAGGGGTGGTTCTGAAGGACTGGAAGATTTCAGACTTTGTTCTGCTCCATAAGTGGGGGGACAAGCAGGGAACCACAGACCTGTCAGTCTTATATTTATTTTAGGAAATATGATGGAGTCACTGGTCAAAGAGGATCTCGTGGACTACTTGGAAAGCAGGGGGTTCCAGGAGTGTAAGCAGCATGGATCCGTGGTGGTGGGGGACTTGTCAGACTAACCTGATAGTTTTCTTTGACTGCATGATGAGGGAATTGGATAGGGGCCATGCTGTGGATCTGCTTTTTTGTTGTCAGGAAGGCTTTCCACTTGGTGTCAACAGACGTTTGCTGAAGAGGATGTAGGATCTGGGTGAGGCTAAGGTCATAGTAAACTGGGAAGGTAACTGGCTAAAGGGGAGACAATGGAGGGTTGTGGTTAATGGGGTTAAAAAGAAGAGAGGGCGATCACGAGCAGGGTTCCACAGAGATCTGCCTTGGGTCTGTTCCTCTTCAACATGTTATAATGTTAGACCGCCTACTACTATATTAAACTCTGGCCACGCAGATGGGTCATTCCACGAGAGATAGATGACATCAAGGAGTCTTAGTTCCTTCCCTTGTGGCTACCCTTTCCCAGTTGGGTACTACCTGTGTACAGTAACTTACCTCCCCAACTGGAGTAGCTATGAGCTGCCAAGAGTAGGGAAGGCTGCACTGGACTGACCTGGAGACCTGCAAGAATGTGAGACACTGGCACTGTAAACAAGGACACCAACACTTGGATTGTTGAGCAATAAGGTAAAAGTTTACTGAAACAGTGAAAGAAATATCTGCGATAGCAGCCACGAAAGGCACAGTTAAAATTCAGTAAAGATGACAGCTTAAAACACATACAGTAGCTACACTCTATACTTTATCTACCCTAGCAGGGCAACCCCACCCCACCAATCACCTTGTATTTACCCTTGGAGACTGCAGGCACTCATCACCCACCAGCCCTACAGATATCTCACTGTCCCAGGATAAGTGCCCACCTAGGCCTTAATCCCCGAGCTTTATTTATGTTAGAAATAAGGAATACAGTGACTACTGGGCCATACATCTGAGCAGTCAGTCCAATTACCCCTTCTGACAGATACCCTCCCTGGTATCCAAGTACTATTACACAGCACTAAGCCTTACCTCAGACCACAAAGCCATACACTTCACTTTACCTTACAGGCATACAGTAACTACTAGGCCTTTTCTACCTCAGTCAGCCCACTGTCCCCTTCTGCCACATACCCACCCAGGTATTCAATAACACAGTAACTGTAATTTAACTCTATACTTTAAATCATTAGACAATCAGTTGACATTTCTACACTTTCATTACTGTAACGCATTTAAAATTGACTGTGGCATTTAACATGTTGCATACTAGCACATTAAAAGTTGTGACTGGGGCCCGGTGGCGCTGAGGGTTGAGGCACTGGATGCCACACCTTGCACCACGCTGGTGACCCAGGTTCGGGAATGAGCTCAGGTCACCAGGGGCTGGCAGAGGAGAAGAGGGATTGAGCATCCGAAGGACTGCTCTCCCTCTCCTGGGAGGGGGGTCCACAACAGTCAGTGCCCAACTGCCACCTGGCGAAGGCTGGGAGGTGGAGACGCATGCTATATTTAGGGGTGGAGTTCGAGAGCAGACACCTGGACATGGGGGCATGCAGACACGTGCACACTCCCGACGTCTGGCGTCATTGCATGCCCACTGACTTGAGGAATCCTGGAACAGGGAAAAGAGTGGCGCCTCCTACAGCTTAATGGCTGTCCGCGAGTGTTCGTCGGAGGCTAGCACCCCGAGCTGGATCCGTCTGGGTGGGGAGTTAGGGGGCTCCCTGCCACCCCCAGCGGGGGGTAAGCCGCAGGGGCTATAGGGGTGCCAGCAGTCCTGGGCGGGATGGACGGCGGCTGGATCCCAGCTGACGGGCTGCAAGAAGTACAACTGGGGTGTAGAGAGGGGGCCACAGGAGGATAAATAATAATAATGAAAAAAAAAGGTTGTGACAGAATCCCCTCTCAGTCCCTTCAAGCTCAGTCCTTCACTTTGACAAATGTCTGTTTAAATCAGAATGATTGAGGCAAATTCTGTGTAAAACAGTGCACTGTGCTTTTAAAATAGTCCCCAGACTGTATCAACAAGGTTTGTGCTATACCACACTCCTTTGATTTTTCTGAAGAAATTCTGAAGTTGTTGCAGCTTGGTGTTGTTGGAGGGCCCCTCATCAAGTCAGAAGGTTAAAGGTGCTGTGAGGAGAAACAATGATTTCTTCAGATTTTCAACTTTTCTTCTTCTGTGAGGAAACCTTGTTACACAGGATCATCATTAACTTGAAGCAAGAGACTTTCTATTATGTACCTTCTTGCTTTCTATTATTTACCGTGTTCTCACGTACTGCCCTATCTGACCTACACTGGGATTCAGGTGATCCCCTAATCCTACACGTGTAATTAAATTAAACTGTCTCTGTCAGGCTTTTTCACTGCATCAGGTCTCTTCAGACAGGACAACCCTTTGGCATGGGCACCTTCCTTCTTGGTTACTCTCCCAGCTCAGGCTAACTACACACTGGCTGTGCAACTCTTTTTATAGTCAAAATCTCATTACTGTATTTAAATGAGTGGTCACTGAGTGGACATTGACCTGCCCAGAGGCTCAGCATCAATCAGAATCCTCCCTGCAGCAGCATTAGCCACCATGGAATTCTAAGATGTGAAGCTCAGCTGCCCCTCACAATGTTCTAAGGCTCTCCATCTTTTATAACTTGAGCCCATTTCAAATTACATTTTTTGTCGCACACACACACACAAAAAAACTTTCTCAAGGCTGAAGCAGTTTTTCTTTATACTGACTGGACAGCTTATTTCCTAAGCTTTCTGCTGATTTATTTCTCTACAAAATAGTCCCTTAGAAAGCAGTCATCAAGATTAACATTCTTTTATTATTAAATTGACAAAATAATCACTTAAAAGCACTTTGCCATTCATTTTCAGTCAAAATAGTATTTTCCTTAATTGTGCTGACCACAACAGTTTTTTCTCTCAGGAATTACATATTCATTTTCCCACGTAAGCTCCACTCTAGTGTAACTGCCTGCATGGATTTGCTTCACCAAGGACCCACTCTCCCTTAAAAGGTTAGCAACTCCTCTATTTTACAAATGAGGCACTTAAAACTATTTTCCTCTGTGTGTAGGACACTCTGCTGTAGGTGTGTGCCAAGTTTGGTTCATTTCTGTTGAAAAATCCACTTGGCAGCATGAAGCTGAATATGGCAAATGTGTTGTGACATGAATAGCCTGACTTGTGACAGAGCTTGCCTTCAAAGAGCTCCATTTTTGCTTATGTACACTTGTTAGACTTTTCAGTGTTTGTACAGTGTGCCCAGCACTCCACTATCTCCCACTTGTCTTTTATTTTAATTATTTATAGTTTTTATATGTAATTTTCATACATGTAAAGTCATGAGCTCCCCTGTGCAATCGCATCTTGAAATGCACAGAATGGTTCCCTGTGAGCTGCTTATACTGTATGTGCTTTTTCCTTGCTGTAGGACTTCAAGAGCCCCCGATTCCAGACTGTGCTCCCCTTTTATATTTATTTATTGAGAGCCAGTTCCCTAAATCCAGGATTCTCTGGCACTTTTTGTCTGTAAAGGAATCATTTTATCTGGTTGATGCTGCCTTAAGAGGACTATATCGCATCTCCCTCTTGAGTCTGCAAGTAGCAGGTTAAAGTGGTTAGGCCAAAAGCCCAGCTTCTGACCAGCTGCAGAGTGAGGCAGCCTCCCAAGACAGCAGTCTAGGGATTCCTCACTGAGCATGGACTGATGTGCTGTGGAACCAAAGCTCAGTCTCTCACATTCCCTCTCACTCGGTTTTTGGCACTCTTATCACCCGCAGCTGCCAATCTGCATTACTTTTACAATGTTAGAGCAGCTATTTACCACAGGAGCGATCTGCAAAATATAAAATAATTACTTTCTTAAAAAAATCACAACAGGCAACTCAGGCAGATTGAACTCTACATTGTCTGCCAGCATTTGTGTAACTAGCCAGGGTGATCAGTTAATAGCCCACTGGCCACCAATATTGCCATTTACTTAGTTTACTATAAATACTATATTTTTACCACAAAAAATAAAGTCAGTCTCAATAACTATATGTAAAACTGTGTGTGTGTGTGTGCTTGTGGGTTTGGGTGTGTGGGTGTGTGCCTGTGGGTGTGGGTGTGTGGGTGTGCGTGTGTGTGTGTGTAATGCCAGGGTCAGGAGTCCATTCCACTCACCAGCTGTGCTGCATCCCATTGTCTTTAAAGAGCTGCTGATGCCTCAGAGAAACTCTGAAAACCATGATACTTGGGTACAAATCAGCTTGCATTCCACATATATTCGATGGATTCCACCTACCCATTATGTATTACTGATGAAATTTACATGAATACCTGATATTTATCCCTTGGAGTTCATCTACCTCTGTAGCTTATTCCCTACTTCAGTTCATACTCCTCTGTTGTGACATCAAACTCCGCTGCCATGGGAGTAACTGTGATGTCACAAGCAGTTCATTAAGACCTCAAGTAGGGGGAAAGCAACAGGAGTAGACTAACTCTTTAGGAGCAAAGATCCTGTTTTCAATTAAATTACACTAGTAACAAATAATGGGGAGGAGGAATACAGAACTAAAGTGAAATACAAGCGGAACTGTGCCTAAACATTATGTTCTGCTAAAGTTCTTATGAACATTTCAGCTGCTCTTTAAATTAATGATACGCTTACAATGTTTTCTGTAATTAATCCTATTTAAAACTGCTGATAACTTATATGTTGCAGTTATGGAGTCTAAATCTAAGGTTTGTATCACTGCAGGGGCCATGCTTCTCTATCTGGCAGCTCCTACCTACTTTGTGTTGCATATTTATTTTCATGTACAGTTACTGATGTCCCTCTTTGTTGTTTAAGTCCTTCCAGGCCCTCCTTTGTGAATGAATTTGCTCAACTGAGTTTTTTTCTTGCTTCCAAATAAAACTGAACTGAACTGAACTCCATGTCTCAAACCTGCATCCTTGACTTATTATTTTTTAGGTACATTAAAACTACTATGCTGTCCTGATTCTCTTGGTGGAGCAGACTCTTTAGGCTGTTACAATGTTCATCTGTGACATTGCTGAGGGGATCCAGGGCAGGCTGTGTCTCTTTGCAGATGACTCTAAGCTCCGTGGGAGGGTTGATAGTGCTGAGGGAATAAAGAAAATACAGAGACTTGCAAAAGCTGGAGGTGTAGTCAAGGGTTTAGTAGTTAAAAATTCAAAGCCAAAAAGTGCAAGGTGGTGCACACAGGGAGCAAGAACCCCAGGACGGAATACTGGCTTGGAGGGGTGAGACTTAGTACCACGGCTGAGGAATGAGACCTTGGAGTTATCATCATTGACTCTCTAAAGTAATAGAGTCAGTGCAACAAGGCTTATAACAAGCATCTGTCAATGCCAGATGTTCGCTGCTGATATTGATGTTGTACTAGGTCTAGGAGCAGATCCACATGCCAGAAGATTAATATGGGCTGGGCTTGCAATGGTCTGGGCATGGGGGGGGGAATTATGGCAGGGCAGCAACAGATTCTCATTCAAATCAGAAATGACAAGCATAAGGCCGAAAGTGATCTAGATAGCGGGGGAATGTAAACTATCAAGTTTTGCACTAACCACTGAGCCACTTAACTTCAGTTTCTAATTGCTGTGATACACACTGCTGACTAATACATATAAACATAGGTGCATATATATTCCACTGAATATAACATAGCAGCACCATCTATGCACATGTTTGCAGATTAAAAGAAAAGGCTCTGAGGGACATCAGATGGTGGGGAGCTGCCACTAGACACCTCAGTTAAATATGCAATGACATGCAGAGGTCTGAAACTGATCTAGACAGCAAGAAATATACACTAGCACTTTTTGCACTAACCAGAGAGCCACCTAACTGCACTTTCTAATTGTTGTGCTATGCACACACTGACTAATACAAATACAAATACACATATATGCATGTAACCCCTAGGTGGAACTCTCCCTAGAGTTACTACCCCTGCCTGTACTCCTAATCACAGGTTGAGGGGCCTTGATTCAATATTAAGGTTTCTCCACCCACAGTAACAATAGTGGGGATATCTATCTAACCTGGTATAGCCCTCTGGGAAGCTGTAACCATCCACAAACCCTCCTAGTGACCTTGTACCTTTAACAGCAGTTAATTCACAGTCAGCAATTAACATTAATAATATGCACATGCCTTACACTTACTGCAAGGGCCTGGCCTTCAGCAAAGTCCCAGAACCTTCTGTAAAAGCAAGGTTAGTAAAGCAAATACACACTTTCAATACTGTAACCCAACTAATAATATGCTTATAAGGCAGGTTAAATGTGAAACAATAATCAGATTTATTAAGGGGCCATAAACAAGGCAGGAGCATGCATTTAGATGAATGATTACTGTACTGATTAGGTTCGGGTTACTTGGCATGTGCTTTAAGTCCCAAATAATCAGTCCTACAACACTGGGTACCCAGGATGTTATACTGGCTAGCCAGAGGCATTGCCTGGGGTTGGCCAGTGTTGCAGCTCTTGTTGAGGCCCTTGATGGAAAAAAAAGCTGTTAGCATGCCAACAGAGCTTTGATTATTTGTAATCCTGGCCAGTTGGCCCAGTCTCTTGTAACCCAGTAAATTACTGTAGCAATCAAATGGTATCACAAAAAAATTAAAGGATTTGTTGCAGGGAGCTACCCTGGATTTACTCACACTACCAGTGGGCTGTGAAGGATCACTGATATGGAGACCTCATGTAGTTCATTGATGAGAATGAGGAACCAGAGCTGACACAACACAGCTCCACTTCATGGCCTCTCCCTCCAGGTGGCTGCAACCTGCGAGTTGTCTCTGCACAGGGGCTGGATCTCCAATGCCGGTCTCTCACCGAAGTCTGGGCCAGGTTGGCAAAGACCCTGGCTTGATGAACACTTTGGCAAAGTTCAGATCATTTGCCGGTAAAGCTTCCAGCTGGTGTAACAATCTGGTCATGGGCAAGCAGGCCTCGACCCACGATGAACATTCAGCATATTTAATAAGGACAGCATTAACTTTCCACAAACAATTCGGTTCTGTACCAGTCACTATTG
Source organism: Neoceratodus forsteri (assembly GCA_016271365.2). Taxonomy (NCBI): domain Eukaryota; kingdom Metazoa; phylum Chordata; order Ceratodontiformes; family Ceratodontidae; genus Neoceratodus; species Neoceratodus forsteri. The sequence continues at coordinate 760,269,493 of CM028138.1, read as the reverse complement.
CAGTCAGTTCACTGAGCAAACCTCTCGAACATTAACTTCAATGTAAAATATACTTGGCAGAATGCTTCACATGGTGCTTCCTCTTGGTCCAAATTTCAGGCTGCACCTTCAAATATTCAGACTTTGCAATTTCACATACCCCGACTAGAAAAAAAAAACTGTTCACAAAATGCAAAGATGCTCCATTTTATTAAAGTGCCATTGTGCACAGACCTAATGCATTCTGAATACAATTCCTTCTTCAAAGTGTGACCTCCTTGCCAATGGGGGTTCCAGGAAATGCCTGCTTGGGCTTACCTTAGCCCATTGGTTCTGTCCTTCTCCTGCTGTCTTTCGGGCTTCTCCCGACTTGGCCCCTAATTTTCTGGCTTCCCAGGTCCTGTTTACCCTCGTGTATGCCCCAGCCTAAAGCCCAAATTAAAATATAGCCCCTTGGAGCTTAAAAAGCTGACCACAAGCTCCCACTGCAGAAGTGCTGCCTCCAGGGCAGGGGGAGTAGCATTGGCATGATAAGCACCTTTGATGTGGAGCTGCTTGTTTTGCGGTCACCTCGAGGACCGTGTCATGCATCCCGGGATCCCTTCCACCTATTTGGGACCTGGTGACCACGGACAACCTGCTGGGGGACCACTCAGATGGGAATTAAAGGAGTTCTGACCAGGGCTCATTTGAGTATGCCTGTTTAGGGCCCCGGTCATCTGAATAATGCATAACAGTGTGTCTGGCTCCAGGGTAGCCATGTTCAGCTCCAACCGAAAAGTAAAGAATTAAAATGTTTTAAATAATGGAACTGTTGCTGCTTGTTGGGAATATACTGTACATGGGGGAAAGTGTTAAAGTTAAAATTAATACTGTTTCCTGGCAATTTCAGTATCTGGGACTTGTGTGTCAGCCTGTCAGCTGATGCAAGGTAGCTTGCATAAGTGCCTTAGCGACAGAAAAATAAAGGAACCACATTCTTCATCTATGCAGCAACTACAAGTGCAGCCTTTAAGCTACAGAACTGTGGGGCATGTGGGGCAAATAATTACTTCTTTCTGGCTACACCAGGATGTTATTCAGGACTGTATCTAATCTGCTATAAGGGACAGTGGGTTAAGCAGCCATTGCCAGCAGTACAGCCAATTTGAATTGCAGCAATAGAAAACTAGGACTTGTGGGACATTCACTGCATCTTATGGGTAAGCACCCAAGTGCTTATGGGGGCTTACAGGGACATTATTTTAGGCACACATTCCACAACTCAATTGTGCCTCCAGTATTCTGATTGACAGGTTTCTCAGCAACTTGGAGACATGTCACCCCATCCCTGCTACCAATGAGGAGTCGAGCTAGGAGCTCTATAAAGAGACAATGTTGCCAGTTTGTCTGGAGTTTCAGAGATGATGAGCTGAGAGAGAGAGAGAGCAGCAGTGCAGGCTCCAGCCTGCTGGGAGCCCCCCATGGGAGAGGGGCTCAGGCTTCAGCCATGCCACCAGGCCTGGGCCACTTAATTCAAGCCCTTTCAGTCTTCAGGGGGCATTTGTTATTTTCTTTAGTTAACTAGTTACAATAATTGTGCTTTCTGCAACAGCTAGTCTGGAGATTGCCAGTACTGTCCTCCAGGGGCTAGCCTTCCCTTCCACGTCAGGGATAGATGTGGACCAAAGATTAGATGTCCAGCAGTGGTGAGAGCGCTGACCAGACTAGATGACATCATGCAGTAGTGAGAGCGCTGACCAAGTACCTCAGTGGTGAGAGAGCTGAAGAAGTCTTCAGCATGCCTTCGATTGTGGATGAGACCCATGGAGGACATGAGTGAGTACCCTCGTACCCCCCGGTGCGAGGGAGAAGCTAAGCAAGTAATCTTGGGGGACCCAAGCCCTATTAAGAAATGTGTGTTGTTAAGTTTTAAGTACTGAAGTTATCAGTCTGGGCTACCAACCCCAAAACAGACTGCCTAGTTCAAGTAAATGGATGCATCTTGTCTGTGGCTCAAATGGCTAAGCTGCCGGTGCAGCAAGAATCCTGATATAGTGAAGCATGTAAATGTGTTGCAAGTTGTGTAGCTATGGGTTAGAGTCCTGCCATCATGGAGCTGTCTGCCAAGACGTGTATGCCATTTCATGAGACAGGAGGCCCTAGAGCATATTATGTCTAAGATACTTTAAAGAGAATGTGCCTTTGTCTGACCAGAATTTCATCTGAGAGCGCGTGGGAAAAGTGTACAATGTCTAGATGTGCTGGATAGGACTCTGCTTGTGGATAATGTTCTTGGTATATAGAAGGTACTGGATGTGATTGCCTGAAACTAAAGTTTGGGATACTTGATGAAAGTATTATTGCCAACTTACTCTGGATAGATGCCTTTTGGTGTATAAAGTACAGGATGTGACCGTGTTTAAACTGCGTTTAGAATGCTTGATAGAAGCATCACTCTCATTGCTTTGGATGGGACTTTCAAGTATTGTGCTGAATGTTCTGGATGTAAGATCCACCGTTTGTTCTGGAATGTTCAGAAGTCTGCGAGTGCAGGGCAATCCCTGATTTGTCTACAAATGAAGGGCAATCCCTGCCACATCTGATAAAGTGCAGGGCAAACCCTGCTGTGGATGTAAATTGTAATTTGGTGCTTTACAAAAATCTGTTTTCAAGTTGCCCCCACCCTCAAATTAATAGCCAGCCACCTTGACCAGCTGCAACTCCTCCAGGCCTGCAACATCTTGGACTGTGGTATCTGTTTAATCAGTATGGTATGAGATTGCAGGGTTCTGCTGTATCAGGGACTGGTACCAGTGTGGGTATTAATAATTATGTTTAACATCTGATTTGTCAGCAGCTAGATTGCCAGGGCTCTGGATGTCTAAGTTGAATGGTAAAATGTGATTTATGTCTGCCTTTAATCTGTAGCCACCCAGCTGGAGGGTTCACCAGCAAAATCCAAAATGATCTATGTACATGTGTAAATATGGTAAGATAACCTCTACTCTTCCTGTTTCCCTTTCCTAGCTCCTTTATTCCCCCCAAAATAAATATCTTGTTATTTATTGTTTGAAATCCTGTGTGAGCATATTATTAGAGAGAGTCTTTAAGTTCAAAATGTTGAAATGTGGGGAGCTGTATCTTGGGGCATGTCTGGGGGAGATAACTGGTCACCGTGGGTGGTGTAGCAGATCAGGGGGCTACACCCAGCACCTTGTCACCCATGTAAAGCACCCTGAGTGGAGGCTCTGCGTGAAGAATTCAAAAAATGTTATGAGCTAGTGAACCCAAACCCCTTAGCCTATGTCCAGGGCAGTAGGCAGGGGTGTAACACTGGGAGGTGGCGCCACCTAGGGGTTACATCTTGGAGGCTCACTGCTGTGATTTTGCATCCTGTAGTGGCCACATTTATGAATTACTGGTAAAAATAAATGGATACCCCAACAGAAGTGGCTGTACACCAGTTGGTGAGGTGGTGTACTGAGCAGGAGATCGAACCCCAAAATGCTATACTTATCTTGGATACCCCATTGGGTACCAGTACGGACACTGTAGAGGGACTACTTTCCAAGGTGAAAGGTTTACAAAGCCCTGTGGTGGTGGATTGACAGGCTAATATACTCACCCACACTTTCATGGCCTAAGGACCCTGTAGACAGTTCTAAAGTGCCACAGACTATTACCCCAGAGGAAAGCCTCACTGTCTGAAGAGTGATAACTAAAGACAGTAAAGACCCCAGGGAGAATGAGCTCCCCACTATCTGGAAACTTGAGGAAAATTTGCTTAGATTGTTGCTGGAGGAAGGAAATCTGTGGAGGACTTAAAGAAACTGTTATTACCACCTGGGGGCATTTCTCTTCCAACACCCTCTCCCACTCCAGCACCCGTTATTGCCCCCCCTTCTGTGCCTGTGTCTATGATAGCTCCTATGTCTGTACCTGCCATTAGTCATGACTCTTACCGCAGTTTGAGAATCTTATCGTGCACCCTCCCCACCCCCCAGGGGGAGGATGACTGGGAGACCTGGATAGACTATGTTGCCCCTCAAGTGCTAGAATGGCAATGCTCAGCAGCAGAAAAGCAAAAGAGGTTAAGTGAGAGCCTCCGAGGTCCTGCCCTGGCTACCATTCATGCCAAACGGGCCAGTAACCCTGAAGCGACTGCACAGGACTATCTCGAGGCTTTGGAGAATGTGTATGGGAGCCCAGATTCAGATGAAGACTTATGGTGAAGGGTGAGAAATGCCCAGCAGCACCCTGGGGAATTGTTGTCTGCGTATATGCCTCGACTTGAAAAGTTGTTGCAAGAGTGCCTCAGAAATGGTAGTTTGCCAGCAACTTCATTGAACAGAACCAGGCTGGACTCAATCCTTAAATTTGCCTCCTTTTCAGAGTTGTTGTTGCTTCAGTTGCGCCTGGCTAACCGACTGGAGTCACCCCATCCTATGATGAGCTGATGAGAGAAATTCTGGGGGTTGAGAAAAAGACGACCCCATGGGAAACTAAACTATAGTTGCTAGCATAACAGAGTGTCGAGGTGATCTTCCCAGTGAGGTTCAGGGGCAAAGATTGGCAGCTAGTGAGTGCTCTGAGAGGAGAAGGGATTTCTGCCCTGGGCCCAGTTTTAAAGATGAACTACTGACAGAGGTCAGAGAGTTGAAGGTAGATGCTCTGGCAAGGATTTCCCCTGTGGGACCAGATTTTAATTCTGCTCAAGCTGTGACTGCTATGGGGGTTGGGGTGCCCCTCAAGCATCCTAATACAAGAATAGCTCCCAGGCTGAACTTAAAGAATTGACTGCTGCCCCAAAAGAACTGTTGAGACATGTTACACCCCCTCCCACAGTTGTCAGTAAATAATGGACCCCCAACCATTGCTAATGCTTCAGCTCCTCAGGCCATGTTTTCTCCCAGGACATACCAAGAGCCTATCATGTGTCACAACTGTGGAAAAGATGGTCATGTGAAGAGGGAATGCCAGTCCCAGAAAGATTTAGAGAGAGTGGTGAGCTGGCTACAAGAAGAACTTTGGAGAACAAATCAGTGGTTAAGAGGTGCGCTAAATGACCGCAATGAAGGTCCCAGAAATGCTAACTCACGTCCCTGTGTGGCTAAATAGTTTGCCCAGGCCTTTGCTACCACCTCTCCAGACTGGTCCAGAATCATGGTTCCCTCCATGAAGACCATGGTAAAGGCAAATGGAGTGTCTACAACAGCTGTATTAGACAGTGGCTCTCAAGTGACAATTATGTTCCAGGATTGGTATCAGAAGCATTTGTCTGACATGCCCCTGCAACCATTGGAAGGACTGCATGTCTGGGGTTTAAGTGAGAAGGTCTATCCCTACTCTGGCTATATCTGAATTTGATTATCTTTCCTCACCTCTGTGGTTGGAGTGGAGGAGCAAGTGGAGACTCTGGCCCTAGTGTGTCCCCCTACTGGACTGTATGGATCCTACCTGATTTCTGTGTATCCTTCCTTTTTCGGTACTAATATGCCCTGTGACTATCCCATCATGCTTGAAGCCTTCTATCATTCTTGCTTCCACAATTTCAATTGACAGTTGGTTCCATGCTTCTACCACCCTTTCTGTGAAGAAGTATTTCCTCACATCCTTCCTGAAATGTCACGCCTCCAATTTCATTGCATGTCCCCTAGTCCTGGAGTTTTCCTTTGGAAGAGACTTCCTCCCTGCACTCTGTTCACCCCTGTAGGTTACTTGAAGGTCTCCATCATGTCACCCCTCGCTCTCCTGTTCTCCGGAGTGAGCCTATTAAGATCTCTCAGTTTCTCCTCATTGGGATTACCTTGCAACTGATGCCCCATACTGGATGCCCTTCTCTTAGCTGCTTCCACCCTATTTATGTCTTTCCTGAGGTGCAGTCTCCAAAGCTGGACACAGTACTCCAGGTACATTGTACCAGAAAGAGGTACTGGGAGAGAGGGTGCTTTGCAGGGAAAGCTTTACAAGCTGTGGGGAGGCTGGTCATATGAGCCACGGGAGGGCAGACAAAAGCTGATTTTCTTACAGCTTGAGTAGCCAATGCAGAACAGCAGTGAGGAGAAGACAGTCAGCTTTGAGAAAAGTTGCCTCTGTCACTTGTATAGCTGTCGATACACTACACAGAATAAGATATGGACATCCATACACTCCGAGGCTAAGTTTCCATCTCAGATTGTCATGATGACAGGGACATGTTGTGTTTCACTCTCATGGTCACTTTGTTGCCGTGACAACCCTTTACTGGAAAACATAGCATTGTTATGTATTGTTACCCTTACATTATATTGCCATGACAACCCATACATTATTCTGTATTTGGCTGCCTGACAGTGTCACCTGGCTGGCAAAGTAAGGCATGGTTGCTTTTGCTGGCTATATGTATGTAAGAGGTCTAAACCTCACTTTCAGGTTCTTGGCAATATTGGGAATGCAAATAATCACAAACAAGTTGCATTCGAGTAATAAACAAGTTTATTACTACAAAAGGGATAACTCACAGTTGCCCTAAGCAGGTCTTACCAGTATGAACCGGGAGCCAGTGCTAAGCGTTCCCTACACCTCAAGGTTTCTCTGTAGTCTCTTGGGATCTCTCGGGTCTCCGAGGTGTAAAGCCTGTGCATAACATTATATACCTATGATAATTACTATGGTTACTAAAAGATAGAAACATTTCTAGTTACAGAGATGAGCCCTATTGGCTAAATTAGAGGTGGCTCCACTGTCCAAGATAACATTATATAATTCTGTAAAGTCATCAGTTTTGGAACAAAGAAGTTCTTATACAGAGTCTCACATAACAAGGTGTAATGGTGCACATCACCAAAGGATGGCAATGTTGTCTTACATATTATAATTACTTCAAGGACAGGTGTCTTGGCATCTGACAAGTAAGAAACAGACAGAAAATACATGGTATAATATGTGTGCATTAGTAAGCAAAGTGGATTACAACCATATGCATTTATATGCTGACATCTACTCTTGTAAGGTAGACGCCCTTAGCCCTATGTATTAGTATAGCCTATGCCTAAACATTAGCTGTCTACGGTGTACCCCTGAGGGTATCAATTAGGGTGCAGGGACCTCATGAACAATCCCCCTTGTTGCCTCTAAGGGCACAACAGGCAAATCCAGGGAATGGACAGGAGCAATGGTCGCTATAACCGGACGCCGAGCCTTGTAAAGGAACCCCGCTGCTCATGGTGTTGGCAGAGTGTACATCTAGTAGCAAAGCATACAATAATCAAGGTAAATATCAAAATGCTTGTATTATAACAAAACCTTTAAAAGTGGTCTCTAACCAGGTGTTAGTCAATGCATTATTCATATCTCCATTGTTGATCAGATCAAGAACAGCTTCATTGGCTTTTGATATATTATTGCTGATGTGGATGAGGTGGTGTCCTTTCTATCTAAAAGGGATTTTATGTGAGTGTAAGCGGTCTCATGTGTACTGCTAAAGTCATGGTAGGTATTCTGAGAGTATGAGTAAATAATCTGGGATACCATCTATAATGTCTGCATCCATAAGGGGGACGGGGGTTATAACGGTACATCCAATGACAGTTTTCTGATGGGGAATGAAACAGAAGTTGGGGTAATCAATTGCACAAGTAACAGAACCATATGTATAAGACTTATCATTAGTCACGATGCAATACTCTCCATCAGAGTTATACTGTGAGCGTACAGTAGGTAGTCCCCATTTTTGCAACTAGACAGGGCATGTGTAAGTCGTGTTCAAAATCCGTGTTGACAGGTGATGAGCTTCCTCACAATAGGACTGGTAGAGCTGATCAGGTGACAAGGTCGATTCAAAAGAGTTGGTGCCATTCTCAGTGATGTCATCATTCATAGTGAAAGTCCAATCAATGATGTTTGGAGAGTAGCCACAAACAGGGCGTATGACATCAAACACATCACATCGGCATAAGTAGATGTATTGCTTTTTTGCACAGCAGTCCATGTGCGGTGCCACCCAGGCATCCAAGAAGGAGTGGTAGACCAGTAGAGGTGGTAGATCCAGGTGTTCTCTGTAGATGTCTTCATCCAAATGCCCTATTGAGTGTGCCAGTGCAAGCTTGTCGAACAAAGCTGTAGTGGGATCAAAACATGGCAAGGAGACAGTAAAAGAGACAAACATGGTATCTGTTAGGGAACATTTCTTAGTAGAAAAACAAGGACCAATGTTAGGGTGTCTGGTCACGAACCCCAAATTTCTCACTGTGGAGAGAGGAATAGACAAAGTCTGTTGCATACACAAGGAAACGCAAGTTGAAAGTTTACATTTAGACAATACCATTTGGAGATGCGTCTATCATGTATAATGTCAGGGATTCTTCCATTTTCTAAATCATGGAAGAGATTGTTGATGGTAGTGAGAATGTATGAACCATATGCAGAACAAAGTATTTCCCTACCAATGTATTGTTTTTCAGCTTCTCTATTGTTCTGTTGTATGAGTGCGTTAATCTTATCTTTTGAATCAGTAAATGCTTTGGCGATGTCATGCATGTTGTGTACAGTGTATCTTTCTTCCTGACTAAGACCATCCACACCATGCAATAAGGGTGGTAAAATATTATTAACCAAACCAGTGGAGAACTTTTCAGAATGACTTTTTATAGCAACAATGTCTGCTTTATTCCAGATGGACATAGCAGTACCAAAAAGACCAGTGACAGTACCTGTAGCACCTGTAACATCAGAACTGTCAACTTCACGTTTACTACGTTTATGATTGAGAGTACCAGGAGGGGTTTTCCTCCTAAAATTACCTCTATGTTCAGTAGAATAAACCCCAGTAAAGGGATCCTTAGTATGAATCTGAAATGCAGCTAAACTGTCAAGCAATAATGTACTATAAAAGGCAGATGTGTTAGTATTGTGACACATATCAAGTTCTTTCATATTCCAGTAAGTAAGATTAAACAAAACAGGTATATGCATAAACTGTAAATTGTTAATCAAAGAACCTGGGAGGGCAGTGGCTGTGAGACCACTATGGGGACCAGGGTTATGTTTTGGACATTCCAAAAGCTGTTTTTCAGTGGGAGGTAAAACAGAGAGATACATGGCAGCAGAGGCCAAGTGGTGTACAGCACAGAATCTGTGGGCAGAATCTTTGGAAAAAGAATTACAGTAGGAAGGATCAATTAGAGCAGTAATGTTGTACAAACCAGAGTGTCTTAATGCAGTTTGTAACAAGGACAGTGAACCATTTGGGGATAATTTAGCATTGGGCCAACCCTGAAAAGTTTCCTTGGAGAGCTTGGCCACAGGGAGAATTTGTCCTTGTGATGTGGTTTGCCACTCAATTTGAAGGGTAGATTTGTCAGGAGCAACGCAGAGGCAGTGAGGTAAGCATCCAAACCTTCCTGGACAGTAATCATGGTATCTGGTATTTTGGTGGAAACTCCCTCTGTAGGGGGTGCTGGAGGATCCAGTTGTCGAAGGAGGTCCGGTACCATGCATTGGGCACAAGGGATCACTCCTGCAAGGAGGAGAGTTAGGAACAAGATAGCCATCTTGTCAGTGTATCTGAAAAGGAAGATCAAAGATTAGTACATTAGTACAATTCCGCCCAGTGGGGTTGGGAAAAGTAAGTTTAAGTTCCTTTGTACAATTTTAACTGGTTTGCATGTAACCATTTGTCAGTCAATTTATTGTTGTGGAGGAGTTTAACTTGATAGACTGCTGGACTGAGCTTGTTGACAATGGGGTAAGGGCCTTCCCCCTTGTTGGAGAAGGAGTGGGTGGGATGTGAAAATCGAAGTACCATTACCTTATCTCCAACCTGCCAATCCACTTCTTGTGCGTGTTTGTCAAATTGTGTTTTGGACTGTTGCTGGGCTTTGCCCATGCAGTTTGTAACATACAAGTGTGTGTGTATGAGGTCTTTTCTGAGCTTTTCCACATACTGATCTACAGACACGTGGTCTGCAGTGGGGGTGTGCAGGTCAAACAGCAAGTGTTCAGGTAATCTCATCTGTCTTCCAGTCATCACCTCAAAGGGTGTAAGCTGGGTGGTGCTGAGGTGTACCCTGATTGCCATAAGGAGTAAAAGCAATAGGGAATCCCAGGTTTTGGGACTGTCCTCAATGAATTTGGAAAGCATTTACTTAATCCATCTGTTAGCTCTTTCTACTTGACCTGAGGATTGAGGGTGATAAGTGTGTGGAATTTTTGCTGAACCCCAAGGAGTTCAAGGGACTCTTTCATCAACTCACCTGTAAAACTGGTTCCTTTGTCGGAGTCTACCTTGAGAGGCAGGCCCCACCTGGAGAAAATCTGTTCTACCTGGATTTTGGCAGTTGTCTTTGCAGTGTATGTCTTAGTGGGGAAAGCCTCAACCCACATAGAGAATAAATTGGTTACCACAAGAGCATATTTGTTGTTTCTACTGGTATTGGTCAAAGAATCAATAAAATCAATTTGGATGGCATGCCAAGGGCCAGTGTGTATTTGTGGTAAAAGTTTGGCATTTTGTTTTGTAGGTATGGGATTGTTTTGTGCACAAACAAGGCAATTGTCAATGTATTGTTTAACATCTTTGGTAATACCAGGCCACCAGGTGGTGGTCTTGAGACGCTGGAGGGTATTTTCTGCTCCTTGGTGTCCACAAGTAGGAGTATCATGTACTTGGTGCAAGAATTCAGATCTCAAATGTTTGGGGACTACCCACAGTTTGGTGGTAGTGTCCTCTGGTTGGAACCAAATTAGTTTGTCATCAGGGGATAAGTTTAACTTACCTTCATGCCTGCAATATGGGTTATGTGTAGGGAGTCTTTCTTCAGTACCTTTGTCAATGAATCTGAACACCTTTTTGAGTCCAGTGTCCAAATGTTGGGCTGCTGAGAGGTCCAGGGGAGAAAAAGACTCAGATTTCTTTTTAAGAGCGGCAACATGTACTGCTGCATTGGCTTCTGGATGACCCATCATCCAGACGTCCCCCCCTCGGGCCCCTTCCTTAGCAAGGGTATCTACTGTGTCATTGAATGCATGATAGGGATCTGTAAAGAGTGAGCTTTAACCTTGTGCACATAAAGTTTGTGTGTGTATTTCTGTGCCAGTGCATGTATGTAGATTACCAATTCTTTGTATTTCACTGGACTGCCATCAGAAGAGAGGAAGGAGTTCTTCTGCCAGAAAGGGAGAAATTCAGTAAGGGAGCAACAAACCCATTTAGAGTCTGTAAAGATGAAGGTATCCTGAGTTCCATGTTGGATGAACTCAAGTGCGCAGGCCACTGCTGCCATCTCTGCATACTGTGATGAAGTCACACTACAGCATTTAGATATCTTGACAGTGTTCCCATAAGGATAGACTACCAAAATACCTATCCCTGCAATCTGTTCTCCCTGACAGCACTATGCTGAACCATCAGTGAAAATACGACACAAAGAGGTACTCTCGAGTATCTCTGGTGTGGCAGGGAGAAAAGGACCTGGATCTGGGAGGTTGGGTGACTGCAGTGTATAGTCATGGGGTTCTCCCTGAAAAAGGAGACCATGAGCTAGAAGAGATGGAACTTTGGTCTGGTGGACCTGGATATCTCTATCCTGGAGTAAAAGTGACCAATGTGTAGGCCTAGTGTTGGAGACTGACCCATCCTTCACTCTATCTGAGAGCAGAAAGGTAGTTGGCGTGTGGTTAGTGTTGAGAATCAGTGGTGAGTACCCAATGATATACAGGAAGTGCTTGACAGTCCAGTAGGTGGCTAGAAGGTTCCTTTCACAAAGACCATACTTCTGTTTCACTGGGGTCAAGAGCTGTGATGCATATGCAATAGGTCTCAAGGTGCCATGCACCTTCTGGGCCAGCACTGCTGACATAGCAATGTTGGAGGTGGCACACTCCAGATGGAATGGTAAAGCTGGATTGGGGTTAACCAGTTCTGGGGCGGAGGCCAGAGCCTGCTTCAGTGACGTCACAGCGTGGGTATGAGCAGGACCCCAATTCCATGGAACATCCTTTTTGAGTAGATCATACAGAGGAGCAGCTTTCTGAGCAAAATCACAAATAAAATCTCTCGAGTAGTTTACCATACCTAGAAACCTTCGAAGAGTTGCCACACTGGAAGGTAATGGCAAGTCTTGTAATCCCTGAATCTTTTTCCAAGTAGGGCTCCAGCCTTGATCAGTTATTTTCAAACCCAGAAAGAGTACTTCTTTCTGACATAATTGTGCTTTTGCTGGGTTGCATTTCAGACCTGCTCTCTGAATGAGAGTCAGTAGTTCATCCAAGAGATTCAGATGTTGTTCCTGTGTGGCCGTGGCCAACAACAGGTCATCTATATATTGTAAGAGACATTGGGGGGCTGAGAAACTCTGTAGGGCGTCCATCATGTGGAGATGGAAGAGGGATAGACTGTTATGGAATCCCTGTGGCAAGCAAGTCCACGTGTATTGGCATCCTTCAAATGTGAAGGTGAACTTATATTGACTTTCAAGGGCAAATGGCAATGACCAAAAACCATTGGAGATGTCCAGGGCACTGAACCATTTCTGATCTAGGGTTAAAAGTCGAAGCACATCTGGTGCCGATGCCACAGTGGGGGAACAACTGGGAGTGACTTGATTCAGTTTCCTGTAGTCAATAGTAAGTCTCCAGGTGCCTGTGGGTTTCTTCACGGGCCATACAGGAGAGTTGGCAGTGGAAACACAAGTTCTGATTACTCCTTGTTTAAGGAGTGACTTGATCGTTTCTCGGAGAGAGGGTAAGGCTTCAGTGGGAAAGGGGTATTGCCTTTGTCTATCATGTGCCGGGCCTGGCACCTCAATGACGGTATGCATTCTGCCACAGTCATGCTTGTTAACTGCGCACGCTTCCAAATGTCATTGCAGAATAGGTAGGAGTTTTGGAAAAAGTTCATGGTTCTTGAACAAATCTATGACATCATACTCTTTGTCATTAATAGATATTGTTGCCACAGCATGTGAGTCAGGAATTAAAACAGTGTGGTATTGACCCTGGATCTGTATCAGCAGCATGTTAGCTAGATCCACCACACAGCCGTGTGGTGCAAGGAAATCAATCCCTATGATACTAGGACGGTCGTGCAGTACCATTAGCTGGAAAGCGTGTGAGGCCTTTAGATGGCCTAGCTCTACCGGTAAGAGTAGAGAACGGTATGCAGGTAGCCTAGTACCATCAACTTCTGACATATTGGTCTTTCGTCCGGTAGACCAAGAGGACGTGTCCGGGTGTTCGTCGTGTAATACAGATACAGCTGCACCTGTATCTAATAAGACAATTAGTTGGCGGCCCCCGACCTTGGCCTCGGTGCAGGGCCTTCCATTTGTATCCAAGACCAGCTTGTTTACAATGCGGACTGGGGCCTGTAATTGTCAATCTGTATTGCTGGAGGCATGCAAAGGTTGGGCCTGACTTGCATGAATGACTTCACAGTGTTGTACTGATGCAATGTAGGGAGGAGCTTCCAGGTTCAGGCTTGCATGGGCCTGAGAGCTCGTACTTCCGGTGTCTCCATGACCAGTAGTGGCATGGGTCTCCGGCTGTACTGCTGCAAGGGTCTGTGCAGGAACAGCGTCCGCTACGGAGCGCACTTGTCCCAGGAGCTCTCGAAATTTTCGATTTTCTTCAGCTATCTCCTTGTATGAGGGACTCGCTCTCTGTAATGGTTTCCCTCTGCACTTATGCCTTCTGTATTTAGGCCAATTCCAGTTCCCACTCCACTGTTGTTGTTGTTGTCCCTGCTGGGGGTTTTGTTGGTTGCTAGCTGGAGGGGCCGATGGATGTTTGGGCTGCTGTTGCTGGGCCTGCCCTTCCACAGTATAGTGTGTCACAGTCCCAGGGGCGGTTTCCACGGCAGCAACCTTCTTGGAACCGGAACCCAAATCATGGATGTACAGTTGATACACCCTCTCGGTTTTCCGAAGAATATCGGCAAACCTGTCCGTATTTGGGTACATGGTTGGTTCTACCTTTTCTCTTACAGCTGGGATCATGTTCCTGAGGAACAAGGTCTTATATTCAATAAGATCTACATCTGCAGCCTCTTGTGCCAGATGCTTCCTGCTCGGTAGGCCATCCAGAGTCTTTGGTGGTACGTCGCTGGGCTTTCTTTTGCATTTTGCTTCACGGGGTATGCCAGCATCACTCCTACCACCCCTGAGCTATGAGCGGAGATGAGCTCAGCTGCAACTTCGACAAAGGTAGCGTTCCCATCCTGGCGAACTACTTCGGGGAGTTTGGCCCATAAACTGGGATCGATGGTCTGGCATAGTATTTGGACATGATATTCTGCGGTGAGGCTAAGCATCTCGCATTTGGAGCGCACTTTTTCCAAATGGCAACTGAGATTGTCAGACAGGCTTATCCGACTGATACTGTCAGCAATTTGCTAAACAGAGTAGGCCATTTGTAGGGGATTAGTTGGTGGTCAATCAGGCAAAGGTAACCCGTCTCGCGCACTGTCCAATGCTGCGTGAGCTGCAGCTTCAGCTGCAGTACGAACAACACCTTCCTGAGTGCCAGCTTCTTGGAAAATTTGTCGTATCTGACTTTAAATGGCTTTCATACTTCTTTCAGGAAGAGAAACATTACCTAATGCTCTGTCAATCATGGTTTCTATCTCTTGCCTGTCTTCCATACTTATAATGGCTACCGGAGGCGCCGTTGGGACCAGGCCTGGACCTGCTCCCCCCCATCATGGGTGCCACCATGATTGCATTTCCCATGATGAGCGTCATGATGTTGTCGACGTGTGACCTGGGGAGTAGTGGGCAGGGACCCGCCATGCTGTGGATGGTTGGGTGGGGAATCTGGGCCATAGTAGGGGCGTGACTGGGCATTGTACTGTGAGACATCATCATCAGATAACTCCCCTTCTGATGATGAGTGAAAGGCAGGGGCAACACCTCCCATTGCCTTGACGTGGCCAGCCAAAACCTCTAGCTGATGGTGCAGTTTATCCATCTTAGCTCTACATTCATCATGATTCACACTTGCAACATTCATATCAACCTGATCCTGCTTCTGCTTTTGTAAAACATGGTACGCGGCACTCAATTCGTGATTGTCCCTATAGGCTATTTCTAAATCATTACGTACCTGGTTGATCTCATCCTGGAGCTCACCCATATCATCACTCAACTGTGCATTCGCAGCACTCAACAAATCATTCATCTGCACCACTTGACTCTTGTTCTGTCTCAAACTTTCACACTCCTGTTTCAGAGTACACATTTCTTGTTCACCAGCTTGTGCTGAATGATGCAGTAGTGAATCCTTTTCATTACACGGAGATTGGAGTTCTGACTCCAAGTTCTGCTGTATTCGAACGCATTCAGTTTCCAGTAAACCCATCTCTTGCTTAAGAGATGCGATCTGCAGATCAAGGGTACAAAACCTCGCTTCGGAGGCTTCCAAAGCAGTGTAGAGAGTGGTGACCATCAACCCTTTAGCTCACAGCTTATTGGTTGATTGTCAGTTTCTGCATACTGGGTTGAAATCCCAGTACAGGTTTTTCGGATTGACTTGCGTCCCACACGAAGTCAGCCCATCCTCCATGGGAGGTAAGGAAGTTAGAGACATCGAGTCTCAGTTCTGTGCAGATATCTGATACTGTGGCCATTGAATGGGAGAGAACGAAAATTCAAACTGTGAAAAAGACAGCGTGTTGCGTATCAATCCACAACATGAGTACTTTAAACACAGCCGAGCTACTGTATAAGTTGTAGGCTTGCAATTCAAAGCCGCTATGGAGTGGGTTGAGACAGCATCGACCACACTCAAGAAGTCAGCCAAACTTTGCAAGGATCTACAAACTGGTAGAAAAACAGGAGTGGTGATATGGGAGTGTACACCTACAATCCCCGTGGGGAAGGGAAAATGTACAGCAACAAGTGAAAATTTGCAAACACCAAATATCGCCTGCACACAGTCGCCAATTTGTAAGAGTTCTAAACCTCACTTTCAGGTTCTTGGCAATATTGGGAATGCAAATAATCACAAACAAGTTGCATTCAAGTAATAAATAAGTTTATTACTACAAAAGGGATAACTCACAGTTGCCCCAAGCAGTTCTTACCAATACGAACCGGAAGCCAGTGCTAAGCGTTCCCTACACCTTGAGGTTTCTCTGTAGTCTCATGAGATCTCTCAGGTCTCCGAGGTGTAAAGCCTGTGCATAACATTACATCCTTAAGATAATTACTATGGTTACTAAAAGATAGAAACATTTCTAGTTACAGAGATGAGCCCTATTGGCTAAATTAGAGGTGGCTCCACTGTCCAAGATAACATTATATAATTCTGTAAAGTCATCAGTTTTGGAACAAAGAAGTTCTTATACAGAGTCTTACATAACAAGGTGTAATGGTGCACATCACCAAAGGATGGCAATGTTGCCTTACATATTATAATTACTTCAAGGACAGGTGTCTTGGCATCTGACAAGTAAGAAACAGACAGAAAATACATGGTATAATATGTGTGCATTAGCAAGCAAAGTGGATTACAACCATATGCATTTATATCCTGACATCTACTCTTGTACGGTAGATGCCTTTAGCCCTATGTATTAGTATAGTGTATGCCTAAACATTAGCTATCTATGGTGTACCCCTGAGGATATCAGTTAGGGTGCAGGGACCTTGTGTAACATGTAGGACCTTTGAAGTTAAGGGCAAGTGGGGGAGGGCAGCACAGATGTGTTGACCAGCTAGTAGCTAGGGCAGCACCAATAAGGTTCAGGACTAGGCTTTTATTGTGCCTGGTTTGCATACCCCAAGAAATTGTGTGTGTGTGTATGAGCTTGTGTCTGCATGTGTGTGTGGGTCTATATGCACAGGTGTGTGTCTGTACATGTGCGCGTATGTGTGTGTGTGTGTGTGCGAGAGCATGTGTGTGCATGTGAGTGTGTGTATGTGTCTGTGAGTGTGTGTGTGACCTTGAGCAAGTCAAATAAACCAAATTTGCGGCACTTATGCAAGAATGGCAGTGGAAGGGACTGCCCAATGACCCTGTGTCCCTGCACATAAACCAAAGTTGTACCACTCATGCAAGAATGGCAGTGGCAGGGGCTTCTGTTGGCCTTGAGTCCATGCATTTAAACCAAAGTTGTGGCACTCATGCAAGAATGGCAATGGCAGGGGCTGCCTGATGGCTCTGTGTCTCTGCATGTAAACCAAAGTGGTGGCACTAATGCAAGAATGGCACTGGAAAGGGCTGCCCGATGGCTCATGTCTCTGCATGTAAACCAAAATTGTGACACTCATGCAAGAGTAGCAGTGGAAGGGGCTGCGTGATAGCCCTGTGTTCCTGCATGTAGCCCAAAATGGTGGCACTCATGCAAGCATGACAGTGGCTGCACAATGGCTCTGTGTTTATTTTATTTTCCAAATCTATTTATACACCTTGCCCTACTGGACTCTGTCTGGTGTGGACACTCAGTGTGGTTTCTCCTGTCCACCTAAAGCCTCCAGCTCCCCGATGACTCTCCATTTGTGCCCTTCTCCTCTCCTGGCAGCACAACCAACCAGTTCTGAGCCCCTCCAAGGCATGACCACTGAACTCCTCCTGGCACTCAATCTATGATCTAGTAAAGCAACCAGGGACTTGGAATGAGAACTGCAAGCAGGGACGGGAAAGCCCAACATTGGATGTGGGACTGACCACTGGTCCCACCTTTGCCAACCAGCAGATAGGGGGATTTTTCTTGTTTATGCCCCTATTGGCATGGTCTTGCAATGGGGACAGTGCATGGAGGATGCACTCCCACCCTCTCCTGCAGTTACTCACCGATGCCATCCCCATTGGCTGCCCCACTGTTCCATGAAACATCCCCCAGCCACCACTAGGAGTTGCCACTGCATGGAGAATCCCTTGGAACCCTCCCCAGAAGAGGAGAGAAGTCTTCTGGGTGCTCAATTCTCTCCTTCCTCTGCCAACCCCCAGTGGCCCAGGTCCAATCCTGAACCCAGGTCGCTGGTGTGGCGCTAGGTGAGGCATCCAGCACCTCAAACCTCAGTGCCACTGGGCCAGCCCAAGCTGTGGTACTCATGCAAGAATAGCAGTAGCAGGGGCTGCCTGATGGCCATGTGTTCCTGCACATATACCAAAGTTGTGACACTCATGCAAGAATGACAGTGGCAGGGGCCATCTGATGGCTGTATGTCCCTGCACATAAACCAAAGTTGTGACACTCATGCAAGAATGGCAGCAGAATTTGTTGGTTGATGGCACTGTGTCCCTGCACATAAACCAAAGTCAGAGCACTCATGCAAGAATGGCAGTGGCAGGAACTGCCCGATGATCCTTTGTCCATGCACATAAACCAAAGCTGTGGCACTCATGCAAGAATGGAGTGACAGGGGTCACTTGATGGCCAAGTGTCCCTGCACAAAAGCCAAAGTTGGGGCACTCATGCAAGAATAGCACTGGCAGGAACCACCTGATGGTTCTGTGTCACTGCCATAAAACAAAGTTGTGCCACTCATGCAGGAATAACTGTGGCAGGGGCAGCTTTATGGCTCTGAGTCCCTGCACATAAACCAAAGTATTGGAATCCATGCAAGAATAGCAGTAGCAGGGGCCACTCAATGGCCCTGTGCCCCTGCACATAAATCAAAGTTGTGGCACTCATGCAAGAATGGCAGTGGCAGGGGACACCTGATGACCCTGTGACCCTGTACAAAAAACAAAGTTGTTGCACTCAAGCAGGAATGGCAGTGGCAGGGGCCACCTGATGGCCCTGTGTTCCTGCACATAAACCAAAGTTGGGGCACTTATGCAAGAATGGCAGTGGCAGGGGCCACTTGATTAAAGATACAGCAAATTTAAAATCCACCGGCGAAGTGAACGCGAAGTGGCCACTTCACGTTGGAACTTTGCTACGTGGAGTGTCCCATAGGAAAGGCTCACTTTGCCTTGTTATTATTACTTTGCATTGTCATTCTGTCTTAAGCGTGAAGTAAGGTGGAGTGACAACAATATTGGCAGCATCTCACCCACACAGTCACAAGAATGAATGTGCATCCCCAAAGTGCTACTGTCTTGTGTCCAGAAAACTTTGCAGTGCTGATGAAATGAAATGAGAGTGTAACAAGAAATGCAAAGTCTCCCAGAATTAATGGCACACTCAGTCATGCGCGTAGTGGTCAAGTCACACACAGAGTCACCAGAAATAATGTGCATCCCCAAAATGTTACTGTCTTGTGTCCAGAAAATTCCCCAGTGCTGACAAAGTGAAATGAGAGCGTAACAAGTAATGCAGTCTCCCTGAATTAATGGTGCCAAACAAACACACAGACAGATTAAGATTGCACTGCACACTCAAGGGATGCATACGAAAAGGCACAACAACATCTAACTAGTGCACACAAGTCACAAATCCAAATCTGAAAAGGAATACATTTTGCCAGTTGGGGGATTAGTGCACGGCAGTAACAATCCACTACCAGTAAAGATACCAGAAAACAGTATAAAAAATTCATGCAGGTGCGGTGGATAGCAGGTTCACACTTCTGCAATTACTCTGTAACACAATAAAAGGTGTCTGAGTTAACGGCAAACATTGCACACACACTCACACTCACATGCACACTCAAGTAATGCATAGCAAATTGAAAACCTTTAGTAATACAACCAAATGTTTTAAACAGGCAAATTGTACACTGCTGCACCACAACAATCAGTACAAAAATGTCAAGAATTACTGCAGATATTACTGTGTGTACTTTAACACAGTTATACAAGAAAAATATAACCAAAGCAGAAAGACTACCTTTTTCTCCCAGTTAATGAACCTACACCACAAATACGCCCCTCCCCGAAAGCAGACTTCACAGTACACAGACTAACTGTTCTAAATTAACATTCAAAATCCACACACAACAATAAACACTCGATGATATGAGCACACAAGGGTTTCCTACAATTGATGTACTAAATTTTTAGCAAAAAATATTACTCAAAAAGGCATTTTAAACATATTTTAAAGGTTTTGAATGCAGAGCTCTGAGAGCAAACTGTCTCCAGCTACCATTACACACACTACCCAGGCCAGAACTTAGGCTGTCCCGAACAATTTAGAACACATGTGACCTGCAATCCCATGAATAACTGCAGAATTTCATTTGGAGCTTAATTACAGAGCGAAGTGAGGCGAATTACATTGATTTCAATGTACTTCACCTTAAAATTGATGGAAAAGTGGTTTGAGGAAGGTGGAATAATGCAAAGTCATTGGTTTCAATGGACTTCGTGTTCCTCATTATGAAGCGAAGTTCTCCACTTCACATTGTGGAGTTTTCGTGGATTCCACATTACTCAGTGAATCACTTCACGGAGCAAATTGAGGCCACTTCGCCCACCACTATGTACAGTACTGTAACTCACATGCTGTACGGGAAGGGACACAAATGACTATAGCTGTACTTCCCCGATGAGCTGTAGCACAAAACTCCCTGACTTAAAAATGCTTATTAATGAGTACACTGGTGGAGTGGTGAAGCCTGGAGAGATACTACAAAACATGCTTACAATATATCCAAGTAACTAGTAAAAAAATTAATGTTGTGATTTGTGACGTGATCGTGAATCATGATTTGTGACTGCATTTGTGACCGTGATGATGAAGAACGTGATTCGGTGTCAACGGTGTGAGATAACTAATATGGAACTGTATTGGGAACGCGAATGCCTATAGCTGTACTTCCCTGATGAGCTGTAGCACAAACTCCCCAACTTAAAAATGCTCATTAACGAGTACAATGGTGGGGTGGTGAAGCCTGGAGAGATACTACAAAACAGGCTTACAATACATCCAAGTAACTAGTCAAAAAATGAGTGTTGTGATTTGTGACGTGATTGTGAATCTTGATTTGTGACTGCATTTGTGACCGTGATGATGAAGAATGTGATTTGTATCACGAGTGACTCATGATGATAGTCCTGACTTAAAAATGCATATTAATGAGTACAATGTTCATGCAGAATTATGCACCACACCTGTCCAGTACTCTGAAGGGAAGCCAAATAAACAACTGTGACTTAAGTTACAGATGAAGATTGGGCCCTAAGAGATGCAGACACAAAGGCACAACACCTAACCAGTGCTCACCATCAGAAATTCAAATCTGGAAAAGAATACCTTTGCCGCTTGGTGCAGGCCGCAGTGGGAGGGGCAGTGTATTGCACTGCTGCAGTAACAGTCACTAGAACTAGTACCAGTAAAGATACCACAAAGAAGTACAAAAATCACACAGCTGCAGTGGATAGCAGCTTCACATTGCTGAAATTATTATGTGGCACAATAAAAGGTGTCTAATTTGATGACACGCATCACACACATACTCACACAAACACTAAGTATTGAGTAGCAAATTGAAAACTTCAGTAATGTAACCACATATTTTAAACAAACTAAACTTATGCACTGCTGCACCACAACAATCAGCAACAAAATGGCAAGAAGTATTGAAAATATTACTGTGTGTACATTAACACAGTTATACAAGAAAAATATTACCAAAACAGAGAGCACTGTCTTTTTCTCCAAGTTAATCTACCTACACCACAGACATTCAACATTCAAAATACACACACAAACAAAAAGAAAACAAAAAACAAGCTATGGACAAAGAACCTCAATGCAGAATCATTGAAAAAAGGTTACCCCAAAGGGCATTGGCAACAAATCAAGTTTCAAAGAAATACGACATCATACATACTTCCATAATGCAAAACATCA
The DNA here is from genome assembly GCA_016271365.2 of Neoceratodus forsteri. Classification (NCBI taxonomy): domain Eukaryota; kingdom Metazoa; phylum Chordata; order Ceratodontiformes; family Ceratodontidae; genus Neoceratodus; species Neoceratodus forsteri. The sequence goes on along the minus strand of CM028138.1, from coordinate 760,247,811 downwards.
TGGGATATATGCAAATCACCATGACATTTCAGGCTTGTTCAGTTTACAGCAATGTACATGAATTTTAACTAGCACAACTAACTTAATTTCTATACTAGTCACCTAGTACTTTTCATCATTATCAAAAACACCTAGTGCCATGATATTTTCAATATTTACTGGTTTCATAAACATAAGGTATATAAAGCACAAGTCACATTAAACTGTTCCTCCAACTCACTGGTTTAGCATTTTTCAGTGAGTTACTTAATGTGGTCACTGCTTACTGCAATGAATTAATAAAACATTCTTAATAATTTGTTTCTAGCTGCTATTCAGTTTTAGATTACTTTGCAGCTCTTTGGAAACATTTATTAATGTAGTGCAACACATTACGTAACCCATTAAAAATCCTAAATCATGGAGTTGGAGTTGAATTGGTACTGCAGTGTGCAATACAACTTGAATGACATGCCATTCTACCCCATCTTATAAAGAAGCTGTCACCCAATAGAAATCCTGCATTCTGATTGAAAACCCCGACCCCACCGCCATGTTGTTTCCCTCACTTCTGATGACCCCACTTGCTGATGTTTTTTTCCTGCTCTGGACAGTCTGCTCAGCAATTTACAGTTTTAATTTTTAGCCTGCCCTGTTATTCCAGTCAGCCCTATTCGTTAGGGTTAAACACAAATGCACAACATTACTTTTCCTGACACACCATTTCCCGACTACACATAATACTGGCATGTAATGTACAAAATGCTGACCTCCAAAATCCCTCCAAACAAGCTGTCTTTTGGCTTGCAAACTTAATGCAAAAGCACATATTTGATGTTTAAAACTGAATGATTTCAGAGGTTTAAATTTTAATGATTTTGGAGGTCAACGTTTCGTACCCGTCGGCAAACTCAAAGCTAAGGCACATAATGATTTCAGAGGTCAATGTTTAGTACCTCTCAACAAACTTAAAGCAACTACTTGTCTCTCAGACCAAATTAGATGTTCTGCAGTTGTTGTAGTGCAATGCTACTGTAGACTGATGTACTGTCAGAAATTGAAATATTATTAAATGCACAGTGTCATTTCAGGCTACTGTACTGTACATTCCTGCTTCAGTCTGGGAAACAATTAATTTCAGTTCCAGACAGATGCAGGATGTACTTGTCTTCTGGTCTCTCAGACTGATTTAGAAGCTCTGCAGTTGTTCTTCAGGATTCGGGCATATAATACAGAATTACGGTCATATAACATTATGGGCTTTTTTACAGACTGGATTTAAAATGATGGGATTTTGAATGAGTCAGGATCTGAGTATCAGGTTTAGGTTTTCTCTGCTGTTCAGCACCCGTTCTCTCCCTTTTGGCTACCCTGTACTGTATAATAAAAATAAAGTTGAGCCCAACAACACCACTGTTTGCTATACTGTACAGTTCCTGTTAGAGGGAAATGCAGTGAATAGGAGGAGACTACAGTGTCAGCTCTAACGGATTACAGCACAGAACTGCACTGCATTAAAATGCTTTGCTTAAAGATTGCAAAGGAGCTGATGACAGTTGAAAGTGAGTTGCATTAGAGCTGAAGGGTGGTTTAAAAACAGTTTGCAGCTGCAGAACTTAGAGTTGGCAATGCAATGTCAGCACAAAAAAAAATGTCAGAGCAGTAAGCTTGAGGAACAGTTTAATGTGACTTCTACTGTACATCAGGGTATTTTCTGACATAGTGCTATTACATACTAAATCCAACAATAAACACAGTCTGTTGTTTTGCATACTCTCAGTGACCACAATAACCTCCCTGTATGAGGACCTGTTATGGAAAAGGAAAATTAAAGAGGACACTATAACATAGTCAAGAAAGGCAAGGAGGTGCCCATAGGTGACCAATCTTATGGACTAGAAATTGTACAGGATAGATTTAGCCAAGAAATGGAAGAACTGTTGCATGCCGGCCCGGAGGGGCAGAGTGCTGAGGCGCTGGCACCTTACCTTGAACTATGCCAGCAACCCGGGTTTGGGAATGGACTTGGGACGCCAGGGACTGGCAGGGGAAGGAGAAGATTGAGTATCCGTAGGACTGCTCTCTTCTCCTGGGGTGGGCAGCGGGGTGGCGTTGCTGTGCAGCAGCCTCTGGTGGAGACCAGGAGCACCGCAGAGGTAGAGAGAGGGCGAACAACTCAGAATACCGTAAACTGCTTCACAATTGACCAGATGATGGCTGCTGGTCCACCGTTGCCATCAATGCCCTGAAGGAGCCATGTCCACCTCAGCAACACCCTAGGGCCAAGTAGTTGTGCTGGTCTCCCCTCCTTGTGCCTTCCCCCTTGGAGGAGGGGGATCCACCTGGCAAAGGTTTACACCAGATTACCCTGGGGGTGGTTGCTATGTGAGGTTGGAGGCTCAGGAAGGGACAGGTGGATTGGTAGGGACTTTGGTAGCCTGAAGGAGTGGTGGGTTGTGGAGCAAGAAGGAGGGAAAAAATAGAACTGTTGCAACAGATTTAAGAAAAGGTTGGTCCTCAAGAGTGGCAGGAGATCCCTGTCACATATCCCCTATCATAAGAGGGAAGCAGTTATTGCAGACTGCTTACCAACTTCCTGGCCCAGGAAGGGATGAAGCATCCACCCATCCATCTTCAGAAGCTCTTTCTCAGGGTCCCTATTAATGATAAACATTCTATCATAAACACAGTAGATATCATCATTCTTTACCCTGAGGCATTAACTAATTTCTCAACAGATACCAACGGCACCTGCCTCTGTATTATCTCATGTTAGGCAAAGTCCACCATATTTCTTAACCTAAAATCTGGATGACTGTAAAATCCAGTACCATAGAAAGACTTTCTCTGGGGTAATTACTTGCTCCAACCTCACCAGACATGTTGGTTTTAAGCATAGGCCCAGTCCTCGGCTCACCTACTCTACATAAACCCACTATGTCTCTTGATTCATTCATTTTACTTGCTACTTATACAGACACCTGAGGGTAGACATTCTAGGTGTTACCCCAACACAGGTTCCTATCCATTTTCCACCCACCTCCTCCTTTGTAGGTTTTTCATCAAAAAAATTAAACACATGTACCATATCCTTGATCTTAACATATTGAAACATTTTGTCAATATTCACATCTTTAGCCTGCAGTATAACCCAGTCAATACTGTTAATAGATTTAGCTGCATCAGTACAAGAAAAAGACCCTTCAGCCTTATTGGGTTCTTCTAGGCTTCTTCTTGCTTACCTGGAGTCTTCAACCCCAGCACAATATCAACAGGCACAGTCTTACCTGGGGTCTCACATTCAAGTTCCATACTTGCATCTCCAACCTCCAACAGGTAATATCCTAGGATCAAAGGCAACAAATGAATACCCTGCTCAGTCAGGGATCCTCCTCAAACAGAGCCCATGAAAAATCAACCTCAGACTCTTTATCCAAACTCTTCGGTGGGAACCTCTTGAGCACCTGGCACCAGTATTCTGTCTCTATGTGCAGTCTGTTTGCCTCCAACCATTGGCCACTCATCCAGTGGATCATCCTCATCAGGATCTCACCCTCCTGGGTGTTGTCTCTCACACCTCCAGTCTGCCATGACCTGCATCTCTTTGTTGTCTTCAGGCTTGGCCTTTTTCCGAGTGCCCAGGTCCATTCCAGGCAGCAGCATCTCTCCATCTGTCAGCCATGATTCTAGTCAGAACTCCATGGACTTTCTTCCTCGGGTTCTCCTCTGGCAACTCCTGGTGCATCGGTCCACCTGGGATATCTGGGCAATATCCATAGAAAGCATCCCTCTTCAGCCAGTCCAGATGCTTACAGCAAGTATTCTCACTTCTGACACCAAGTCCATAGAGGGGTTGTGGGATGACAAATGGACAAGACACCGAATTTCAAGTTCAACACAATCTCTGTGTGATGTTTATTCAAAATATAGGAAATAATCTTCAGCAATGGCATATTCCTTCTTCAATACAGCAGTTTGCAACAACAGACTATGTATGTCCTTACTCTGTACTTAGCCAGCACCTATTGACACTGATCTCTGATCTAAACATTTTCAGTAAAAACCCTTCATCTCTATGTGGCCCTTGTTTGCTTGGGTAGTGGGGCTCAAAATAAAAAGGTATAGATAAAGAACCTCAATGGAAAATCACTGAAAAAAGGGTTATCCCAAAGGGCACTGGCAACAAGTCAAGTTTCAAAGAAATGTAACATCATACATATTTTCATAATACAATGCATTATGGGATAAATGCAAATCACCATGAATTTCAGACTTGTTCAGTTTTCAGTAATTTACATGCATTTTAAATAGCACAACTAACTTAATTTCTGTAATAGTTACCTAGTACTTTTTACCATTATCAAAAACACCTAGTGCTATGATATTTTCAACATTTACAGGTTTCATAAACGTGAGGCATATACATAAAGATATTTTATGACATAGTGCTATTACATACTCAATCCAACAATGATAAACACAGTCTGTTGTTTTACATACGCTTGAAGATCACCACAATAACCTCCCTGTATGAGGAACTGAGATGAAAAAGGAAAATTAAAGAGGACACTATAGCATAGACAAAAAAGGCAAGGGAGTACCCATAGGTGGCCAACCTTATGGACTAGAAATTGTAAAGGATAGATTAGGCTAAGAAATAGAAGAACTGCTGCAACATATTTAAGAAAAGGTCGGTCTTCCAGAGTTGTGGGATCTCCCTGCCACATGCACACAAACCGAAGTGGTGGCACTCATGCAAGAATGGCAGTGGTTGGGGCTGCCTGATTGTCCTGTGCCCTAACACATAAACTAAAGTTGTGGCACTCATCCAGGAATGGCAGTGGCAGTGGCTAACTGATGGCCATTTGTCTCTGCACAAAAACCAAAGTTATGACTCTCATGCAAGGATGGCAGTGGCAGGGGCCCCCAGATGGCCCTGTGTCCCTGGGAGGCTGTGGATATGGCCTACCTAGACTTTAGCAAGGCATTTGACACAGTCTCGCACAAAAGATTAATAATCAAGTTAGCCAGCCTGGGAGTAGGTCACAGGGTGGTGGCCAGGGTAACAAATTGGCTGCACAACAGGACACAGAAGGTAATAGTAAATGGAACTCACTCCAGAGAATGGGAGTTTGCTCTGTTACAGTGGGTTTCGTTGCCAAGCTGTTGGGCCTGGGCTGGCCATATCCCCAACATGTACCCTAGCATGGCCCCTGGTCAGCAGAAGGTGCCTGCTGCAGCACTGCTGGTCATTTACTGAGCAGCAGACTGCCTTATTTTTAGAGGGCTATTAACTAGCACCGATCATGTATTGTAATCAGTTTTCAGTTCTGCCAAAAATGACAGGTGCTTTTTTATGCTGGCCTGTCTATAACAAGGAACTTCCAGTTTGGAAATGCTGACTAACCTCTTTTGTCCTTCCACATCTGCTACCAGTCTATCAGACACTTCCAATCCAGAGTGATGTAATTGCCTTATTTGCAGTGATTCCCTCTGTGTGCTCTGTGTGCTCTGTGTGCTCTGGATGGACTGGCTTGGAGAAGCATCACTCTTCCATTTACCTATTGACTGCACAGAGGAGCACACCAAGCCTTCCCCTTCCTCTTCCTGCTCTGTCTCTCAAAATAAAATACTTTCTGTTCCCAGCTCTCAGTCTCTATAACGCACTCTCAGTAGCGGCTCTAGCCACAAATGGTTATCAGGGCACAGCTGGGGCACAACCGATGACAGCCAGGGCACTGATATATTATTACTATGGGAGGAGCTTTGCACCATACGGGGCACCAACTGGGGCACAGCATTTTTTTACCGAGGCACGTGCCCTGGCGGGCCCTGGTGTAGAGCCACCACTGCCCACTCTCTTCCTCCTTCTGTGCTCTCTTCCAATGCTTGCCATTATTCCAGGCCACAATAACAACTGTCCACCTTCTCTTTCTCTGATCCAGTTCTGTCCCACAGGGTGTACATTTTTAATTTTTATAGGAATCAGATTTAGGGATTTTAATCAGACAGCATGCCTGCCCAGCCCAGCAAAAACAAACAGCATCCACGATCGCATGCAGAATCCATATAAATACCAAGTGCAGTGTGCTTAATGCTAATGCATCTCCACATAGGTAGTCTGGCTGCGGGCCAGTAACTTACCAGGTTTGTTAACTTTACAGCCTAGGTCTCTGGACTTCATCTCAACTCACGTCTTCCTCTGTGACTTACAAGTGTCCAGACTCCGGACCAAACTCTGTGACCCATCTCCCGTAAAATCAACACAGTCAGCGCACTCTGTCTGCTCCATATTTGCTACAATGACAGTCAGACTTGGATTTCTGGTTAAGCTAACACCCTTACATCCCAGTGGTATCATGAAGTGCTGTAGCTAATCATGTTAGCCTCAACCACTGGGAAAAGTGGGAAACTGAGTCTGCTACACTGGCTGGAAAGTTATAAAAGCATCCCATATTGAGTAATGGGATGAGACAGCCAGGCAAGCAAAAGCAATTTTTTAATAAAATATGGAGTGGGATGTGGATGCCCTTGAAATGGGACAGTTTGCAAGTTTGGCAGCCCAAAGCTTGAGAGGCCCCACACAAGAGAGGGACCTGGGGAAGCTGCCCCTACTCCACCTCCCCATGCTGTCCCTGTGCACCATAACAATACTCGAGATGATGAGGCTGGATACTAGAGACAGGCAAACCTCACAAGGTTCAAAAGTTCTAAAAGGATCGGATGTGGGGGAAAAGGTTTGGATGCTTAGCCGATCTTTATCCGAACCTTTTAGATTAATAAGCAGCTTTTATTTTCTCCCACTTTTCCCTGGTATCTGGTGACCCCCCTCCCTAACCTAATCAATCCGCTGTAAGTAAAAAAAAACCCTGTCCCATAGCTTCCTGTTAAACCTATGGACCAGGAGCCCCCTCCCTATTTCTGATCCCTTTTGATTAAATTCAATAACAGTGTCCCATTATTATTGTTTTTCCCTGGTGTCTAGCGGACCCCCTAACCTCTACCATGGCAGGTACTGCTCTGACTCCAATCACCCCCACACCCGAAACCCCAGTGGGCAGCCAGCACAGTCCTCCCTCTCAGTTATGGCAGGCTTTATGCCTGACTGAGCTGACAATGAATGATGACAGCCAGCCAGCTCTACTCATTCTCTGAGCTCCTATTGGTGCAACAGAGATGAGCAGAGGGTAGTTTTGGTCACCATGGGGGGGGGCAGGATGGAGGGGAATTGTGTTGTGGACCCGAGAGGGTCCACAATGCCATTCCCTCCATCTTGCCCCCCCCCCCACGGTGTCTGAAACAGCCCTCCGCTAGTCTCTGTTATGGTCAATAGGACCCCAGGGAATGAGCGGGAGCTGGCAATGAATGAGTGTGTGCTTGTACAATTAAGTACTCATTCATTGTCAGCATAGTCAGGTGGGCAGCTAGCCATGGCAGAGAGGGATGGCTATGCTGGTTGCCCGCTCAGGGTCGGGGTGGGTGGGAGCAGGGTGGGAGCAGTACCTGTCAGTGTGAGGGATTGTGGGGGTCTGTTAGACACCAGGGAAGAATAATAATTAATATGAGGTCACTGTTATTTAATTTAATCTAAATGGATCATGGATAGGGAAGGGGGCCAGTTCACAGATTTAACTGGAAACTTTGGGAAAGGTTTTTTTTTTATTTACAGGGGATCGATTGGGGTTAGGTAGTGGGATCCGTTAGAAACCAAGGAAAAGGACAACTGGGGATGGGGGTCTATTTTGAACCGATCTGAACAGCCAAAAATGTTTGGAAGCTGTTTGTCTTTAACATTTCAGCTTGTTATGGTCAGTTCGGATTTTTCCTGAACCGGTTTGCCCATCCCTACTGGATTCTAGGATGTTTTTTACTTCGGGGTGAGGTTGTGCTTGTTTCTGTCTATCAAGCTAAGCACTGGTGTATATTCATGACCAGAGAGTCAGCGTGAGATGTGAAGGATAGGGTCATGGCAAGTTGTACACCCAGACACACACTAGCTATGCAGTAACTGATGTGTGACTGCTAGGACACAATTGCAAATGAGCTGTGCTGATTGGTTTTATCCATTAATAACTTTTTTTAATTAATTTTTTTTTGTTGGATGTGACAACAATATGACATACAGTCATCATTATCTTAGTGTAAGATTTAGGTCATATACAGTACATCTGTATTTGATTAATAGAAGTAAATCCAGACCTCGTTATCTTATTAAAGAATCTTCATTACGAAATGACTGAGCTTTTTATTTTACAGACATTCAACCCCCTCCAGCTCATTGCATTTTATGTTCCTTCAGGTGACAAAGAATTAGTATTACTGATGTGAAGGTTGCACTTGGGCTCTTCCCAAGACCAAGTCTCCCCTGTCACCTGTTAAGTTGTTAAATAAAACATGTCAAGGAATAAAATCAGGATCGTGCCTAGATATGTACATCACCCAAGGCCTCCACAACACCTCATTCACAGGGAGTTTATTATGAAGTTTCGCCATAAGGGATTCCATATAATAAATACCAGAAACCACACAGAAATGTAGAAATATAGACTTTGACGGCAGATAAGGACCGCTTGGCCCACCTAGTCTGCCTATTTCCCTACCTACAGGATAAGCCGCAGATCCTAATTAACCAACAGCCTATTTCATCTTACCCCCCCCCACAAGAATTGCCTTATGTATGTCCCATGTATTCTTGAATTCTCCCACAGTTTTAGACCCCACCACCTCCCCAGGAATGCTGTTCCATGCATCCACCACCCTCTCTGTGAAAAAATACTTTCTCACATTGCCCCTGAATCACCCCCCCATCTTTAAATTGTGTCCCCTTGTTCTTGCACATCTCTTTTTCTGAAATATGCTACCCTCTAGGACTTTATTGATTCCACTGAGGTACTTAAAAGTTTCTATCATGTCCCCCCTCTCCCTCCTTTCCTCAAGGGTATACATATTAAGCTCCTTTAGTCTCTCCTCATATGGCTTCTCTTGCAGACCCTGCACCATTTTAGTTGCCCTCCTCTGGACTGCCTCACCACTCACCTCCAATAGTGAGAACTACTGGGGACATCCATCGCCTTGTTATGGCCTTTTTGCTGCCAAAATATAGATAGGTAACAAGGTTCAGTACCAAGATGGTCTATGGGGGGGGAATAGAGACAAAAGGACCATCTCAGCAGTAAACTCAACCACCTCTCCCAGGCAGTCTGACACCTCCTATTGCAATGTACACCAATAAGGTGTCAACAGTGGACACGTCCAGAAAACATGAGCAAGGTCAGCTTATGAACATTAACATGTCCACCAACACCTGCCATATGAGATGGGGAGGTATTTAGTAAGGATAATAGAGAGTGAAAAAATCTGCTGCAACATTTCCAGGGGCATTCACGCTATATAGTAGAATGGGTTATTTTGTAGGCCAACGGGGATGCTCGCATCCAATCCTGTTCTGAAATTTCTAAATCGAGATCTCAACACCAGCTCTTTAAAATTGAAATCGATGAATCACCCATCCCCTCCTGGAGGATTTTGTATAGGTGTCCCACCTGATTACCCCATGTATGATCTTTGATATTATCCTCAAGATATTTCCAAAACAGTGGAAGGATCTGGCAACTTAGGCGTTACATCCCTCTGTTGCAGGAGGTAGTTTTTGACCTGGGTATATCTGTACAGGTCACTATCTGATAGGCCATATGTTGTTTGAAGTGTTTCAGATGGAATAATGCCCCCCCCCCGAAAGAAATTGCTTGAAAAATTGGAGCCCCACTCTTATCCATCTTGTAAAGGTGTGGTCTGTGGCTGCAAGAAAAGAATTGTCAAAGTCTGAAATATGTGTATAAAAGAAAAAAAGTTCTCTAAAGCCCTTATGTGTTTTCAGCCTATACCATAATTTTAAAATTTGGGCTGTAAATGGTGTGAAATTCACAGGGGAGGAGTCTTAGTTACCAAGACCAGGGTTACCTCAAATAAATAATAAAGATCATTTAAAGCAAATTCAAAATCTTTCTAAGGTGCCTCATAAGTTGGAGACAACCATAAGGACAATATTTAAAAAAAGGCTGCAAAAGCATAACATTTCAAATTAGGTAAGTTGGCTCCACCTTGGGAAAGTGGGAGTTTCAGTAAAGACAGTCTGATCCTAGATCTCTGGCCATTCCAGATAAAAATTCTATATAATTTTGTCCCACGATTTAAAATAAAAGGTGGAAGGAAAGACAGGAATATTTTGAAATAAGTGCAATAGTTTTGGCAAAATGATCATATGAATGGTCTCGATTCTTTGGAAGAAATTTAAGGGTTACCTGGACCAGCAAGATGAATCAGATTGAATTTGAACCAATAGAGGTTTGTAATTCAGTAACTCCAAATTATCTAAGTTCCTAGGAATGGTAATTCCCAAATATTTAAATTTTGTTTGATGCCATTTTATGGGATATTTACTTTTAAGAAATTGGGAGGAGGTAAAAAATAATGGGAGACGAACTGTTTTAGCTACATTTAACTGAAAACCCAATACCTTTGTGAAGTGTTCCAGAGTGTCCCAAAATGTGGGGACGGAAGTCTCCGGGGAGAGGGCCATCACCAGGATATCATCAGCAAACAGGGCCACCTTGTGTTCTGTCTGACCCACGGGGACTCCCTCTAGCTGGGCATTCTTCTGAGTAGCCTCGGCAAAGGGCTCTATATAAAGGGTTAAAAGAAGTGGGGATGGGGACATCCCTGTCTCATGCTCCTTTGTATAATTATAGGTTGAGACAGAGATCCATTAACTCTGATAAAGGCTTTGGGGCAAGTTTAAATGTTTTTCAGGCAAGTAAGGAAAGAGTCCGGAAAGGAAAACTTTAAAAGGGTAGCCCATAGGAATTCCCACCCCACCTTATCAAATGCTTTGTTGGTGTCCAGACTTATAATAGTGGAGGGGATCTTTCTGGCATGGATATATTCTAAAAGTAACAGGATGCAACATAAATAATCAGAAGTGTTTCTCTGTTTTATGAAACCGGATTGGTCCCGATATATTAACTGAAGAAGTATGGGTTTCAGCCTTTTGGACCATATAGCCATAAATATTTTATAATCTACATTTAAGATGGAGATAGAGCAATATGGTGATGGAAGAATGGGGTCCTTGTCAAGCTTAAGTAGGGGAGCGAGAACAGCATAGCTCCAGGAGGGAGGAGGGCTTCCCCCATGCCACTGTATGGCAGGCCAGTAAAAAGCTGGGAAGTAACTGAGAAATAAAAGTTTTATACCATTCCAGGCTGAAACCATCATGACAGGGACATTTCAAGGGTTTTATGTGGTTTACCTGTTGAAGTATCTCCTCGGGTCTGATGAGACACTTCAATTGGCTAATCTGGAGATCTGACAGTTTGGGCAAAGGGAGATTATCCAAAAAATTGGATATCAGGAATTTTGTTTCTGGGATGGGTGGGGGGCAACATATATGGTTTCACAGAACTGAGTAAAGACCTGCTTGATTTAGTCTTCCTTATAAGTGGTAGTGCCTAATGTGTTAGATTTTATTTTTAGGATAATAGAAGCCCTTTTGTTGGCCCTTAATTTCCAAGCAACCCCTCTTGCTCCCACCTCATAATTATGTTGGCGTAGATAATTCAGGCTCTGGAGGGTTCTATAATCCAATATTTTTGGATTTCTTGTTTTAGGCCTCTAATCTGTCACTGGAGGGCAGTATCGCCTTCTCTGAAAAAAAGTCGGTATGAAGCTAGATGGTCTGTTCTATAATTAAGTCAAGCATTTAGCATTTTTTGTTTCCAGGATGCATATTCCAGTATCTCTCTCCCCTCAAGACAGCTTTTAAACATCCAATTGAATTGGATGGGAGACTTCTGGAGTTGAATTATCCTGAATTACTTCTGGAATGCATTCCCTAAAGTAATCCAGGAATTCCTGATCTTTAAGAATGGATGTATTAAATCTCCAGGACCTAAATTTCTTTTGTTTGCCCAGATCTGTTTTGAGAATTATTGGATTATGATCAGATAGCACCCTCGACTAGGTTTGACTAGGATATCTTGAACTAGCATAAGATCTTCCCCTGTAACAAAAAATAATCTAGCCTAGAATATGTGTTGTGGTACCCTAAAAAAAAGGTGTATCCTGGGACTGATGGGAAAACTCTCCGCCAGACATCTTTAATGCCCACAAAAGCCAGGTTACCGTTCAAATATTTCCCTGCTTTAGAAAGCCTACTCAGTTTAGAGTTAGAGGAATCAAAATGTGGGTTGAAGGGAATGTTGAAATCTCCAATCATAATCAAAATCCCTTTAAGCCCGCTGGCCCAGTGGCGCTGAGGGTTGAGGCGCTGGACACCACACCTCGCGCCATGCCGGTGACCCGAGTTTGGGAACAGACTCGGGTCACCGGGGGCAGGCAGGGGGAAGGGAGGATTGAGCATCCTGCGACAGCCCTCCTTCCTTCGGGGTGGGTGAGGGTCATGTGCCTCACTGCACTGACACCCAGCAGAGGCTGGGTGTTCGGCAGAACACGGGCATCTACATTGGGGGGAAGAGTCAGCAGACGTCTGCATGTCAGTGCATTGACATCATTGCATGTCTGACTCTTCAGAAGGACTAAAAAAAAGAGGGGAAAAGTTAGGGTACCTCCACCTCTATGAAGCCTCCCTCAGGGCTTCAATTAGCCACTGTCACTGGGGTAACCCAACTAGTTACTGGTTCCATTGGGGCTGGATAGGGGGTCCCAGCTCTGCGGCCCCACCCTCTGGGGGGAAAGCCGGGGGTGACCAGGGGTCCCAGCAAGTGACAGCAGGTGGAAGACCGGGGCCGTGACCAGGGCAGATACTTGGCAGAGGAGCCACCCAAAAAAATCCCTTTAAGCCTCTCCGTTACCCGGTGTAAAAAGGTTTGCATCACAGGAAGAGGTGTTTGTGGGGGGAGATATGTATTAACCAAATCTGGGAATAAAGTGTACCTGTTAGAATCACATATATACCCTGTGGATCCAAATAGGTATCGTGGATTTCTAGTGGGGTTGATGATGGAATTAAAATAGCCGTGCACCTCTTATGTCCCCTCTGATGAGAGGATGCTAATACCTTATATCTACCCCCCCAATGCAGTTTTACGTGTTCAGTAATGGAAAGGTGAGACTCCTGTAAGAAATATAGATCTGCTTTCTGTTTTACTAAATGTTGCATAATCTTCATCGATCATCGATCTGGCTACTGGATGAGGCCTGCAGAGTGCCTTTTTCTCCCCTTTCCTCTGGGTGGCCTGACTTGAAACATTCCCCCCCTTCCTGATTGCAAAAGAGAGAGAGTCTTCTCCACTCTTTGCCATTCTTACTCCATGGCATTTCAAAGGTGAGAACATTAAGAACTTGGCCATTTCATGACATGTATTGTTTAACAGGGGAGTGCAAATCATTCACATTGTGAGAAAACATTTTTACTGGTACATTAACCATTGACACCAGGAGAAAATATTATCTTTGTCTGACTAGAACATTCCTGAGTCCCTGGGTGGCTGGAGAAATTGGTAACTATGGTTTCTCTGGTATCCCACCTCACCTCTGTTGGTCTTATAAGACCAGTTACAGTGATTCTGGATCAAAGGGTAACATCTGTCTGGGCAGCCCTCCGGGCTACAACCTGTCTGGCCACTATGGGGGTATAATAGCTCCAATTTAGATTTCTGTCACCATCCATTTTTAAAGTTAACAATACCACAAAACATAATCAACTAAGTAACCACCATAAACCTTGAGTAATAACCAGTCTCCTTTTAGAGAAAACTGTACATTTGTTCTTCCACTTGTGGGGGAGATATAACCATCTCCCACCCTGATCCCAGGACTATGGGCTCCTTTACCCTAGGAAAGTGGGGCACCACCACCTAAAGGTGGGTATAGACCCACTTGAAAGGGAACACCCCCTCTAGGAGCAATCTCAAAGAAAAGAGGGAACTGCTCCTGTGGTGGTAGGGACACTAACACTGGAAAATAAACAAGAAATGTTAGCGTATCCTTAATGTTGGGGGGGGGGCCCTCACCTCACCTAAAAAGATAGCCCACTAGAGGGCTGAGTGGCAATCCCTGGGGTGGCACAGTCATATAAAAAAAAGGGTCTTAAGGACAGTTACCTATACAGAGGTAAGAGATCTGCAATAATGAGGGGAGAGAGGAATGCACCCATGCACCTCGCACCTGAGATACCCTCCCCCATTATGCAGAACTTCGATAGCTTTGAAACTCTTAGTTTTCGTGTAGCCCCCTAAATACCTAGATATTATAATCAAAATGGGGAACAAAGTTACTATGACTCCACGTAGGCCAAAGTTGGTATTCTGGAAGCCCTGTAGGGTATTTGGATGCTATAGGAATTCAATCAGGTTAGGGGAAGGTCCCGAGGTTGGGTCATCACCTCCATCAGAAGGAGAGGCTAGGCAGCCAGTCAAGGAGCCTTTTCCAAGGAAGAAGATGTCTGCAAATCAAGAAGAGGCTAGGAAATCCCACTCCCTCCCCGCAACCAAAACCACCACACTCAGTCTTCTAGTTCAGATGCCAAGTAAACAATGCTGGTATCTTGGAGTCAAGGCTGGGGGGGAAGGGAAGAGCAAACCCAATGTCACCTCCCGCCTTAGGCGCCCTCCTCCCCCTACCAAGGAAAGCATAAACTGTTTGTCCATATAGGCCTCAGATAGGCAGCAAATAATAAAGTCAGAGTGCCATCTCTCAACTGCTGTTTACTCTTGGACAATCATAGTAGGGGGGAGAGCAATATATTTAGAGTCGCTGGTATAAATCCACAAACATGTCATGAAATGGCCAAGTTCTTAATGTTCTCACCATTGAAATGCCATGGAGTAAGAATGGCAAGAGTGGAGAAGACTCTCTCTCTTTCTCAATCAGGAAGGGGGGAATATTTCAAGTCAGGCCACCCAGAGGAAAGGGGAGAAAAAGGCACACTGCAGGCCTCATCCAGTAGACAGATCAATGATAGCGGCTATTATATAATTATTATAATAGTGGTAAAGCCTAAGCCGGAGCAATAGCCCTCCCTCAACCCCAATCACCTCAAGGCAGCTGACCTCTCCTCCCCACTCCACTCGCCAAGCATATCAGTACCCTTTGTAGAGTTCAGCTCCTACTCAACTTGAAGAGTTGGATTCCTAAATGACCACACTCTGTCCAGAATCTTCTGCAAGTGATGGTCCCCAATCTCTGTTCGGGGCTTTACTAGGGTGCCAGTTCTGGAAAGCACAGCTGAATCCCTCATTGCTTGTTTGGGGTCATTCTTGGGTAGAATCCCCCACTGGAGCAAATCTGATTTGGCCTACACAGCTGTGATATATGTAATAAGTCCATTAGGAAACTGAACGACCAGTTTGGCTGGCTAGGGGTGCGAAATCTCAAGTTTTTGGCTCTGAGGGAAGGGAACAAGGGAGAGTATTCCTGTCTCATGCGCTGAGTGGCCGACGCATCATCAATGTCAATGATAATACATTGTTCTCCCAACATCACCTTCTGTTTGCGCCAGGCTTTTAGAAGCAGCTGAACCTTTTGGTAAAATTAGCAAAACGCATGACAAATGATCTGGGTCCAGCCTCAGGCTTTGAAGGCCAGGGACCCAGTGCCCTGTGAGCCCTTTCAATGTCAATCTGGAAGTCTGGGCTCAAATCCAGGACTAGGTGTAGCATGTAATCGGCGAATGCCACCGGGTCATTCCCCTCCTACCCCTCTGCAACCCCGTGTACCCTGATGTTTTTTCATCATCCCCAATTCTCCATATCCTCTAGTCTCATTGATGTGTAGAGTTGTTCCTCAGCCAGTTCGTAAACCGCCTGCTCTAAAACTGAAATTTTAGTTGCATTTTCTGTGATTTGAGCATCTGCCTCTGTGGCCCTAGATTGCAGCTCGGTTAAATCTGTGCAAATTTATTTTAGGGCATCCCTCATTTCAGAGCGAAACTCTGATATCGCTGACAGGATTGCCTTTGAGTGCGAGATTTCTGGCATTGGCTTATTTCTTATCTTGCTTTTCCCGTTTGCTGTCCGATAGTGGGGGAATTTGAGAGGCAGCATCAGAGTTCGGCAGGCCGCTCTCCTCGTCCTCGGGTAGGTCTCTCAAGGGTTGATAACAGTTGCGGTCGTGGCATGCCATACCCTGAGGGATTGTCTTGGTTGTGTCTCTAGTTCTCCTTCCCAAAATATCAGCTATAAAGTCGGTGGGTTTTAAAGGTAAAATAATGTTAGTTTCGAGGGAAGAAAGCCTGATTTTGCTGTGGTGGGGTGAGAGCTAGAGTCCCCCGCATGTTTACACCGCCACGTCTCCACTGGAAGTCCCCCCATTAATAAAGTTTAAAATTGGAATTGAAATCGAGTCATTCTATGGAAAAAATACAGAGACAACTTACTCAGTTGCTCTTAGCATGTTATATCCTAACAGGACTGTAGTAAATGTTGACCTTTGTCATTATAAATCCATAACTTCATGGAAGAAGGGGGAGTCCCCTATGTTCACTGTGTGCTAGTAAAGTACAGATACAGTTTTATTAACCTCTACTATTGTTCTTAATATATTATGTAATTAAAAGATTGCGGTAATTGTGGATCTTTGTCATTATAAATCCAAAACTTCATGGAAGAAGGGGAATCCTCTCTTGTCACTCGATGGTACTAAAGTATAAATATTTATGTATTTACTTAGACTGCTCTTCAAGCACGTTATACAGCAACAAGATTGTAGTAATTCTGCACCTTTAAAATTATTGAATCTATATCTCCATGGATGAAGGGGGGGTCTCCTATGGTCACTCTTAGGAAGTAAACTATACAGTAGACACAGGTGTATTATACAATGGCAAGAAAGAATCCTGCACTCTGATTCATCAATCTGGGACCGGACCTGTGATGTTATCCAAGTACAGCATCATGTATCTAGTCCCAGCACACCAAAGACCGAATCAAATATTAAAAGAATCACTGCACTAGCCATCAGCGTGATCAACTTCCTGTTCCTGATTTTTAACCATAGTTCACACACCACTGCACAAAACCACTAATTTCAAATCCCTCCCTCCCACAGCACAGAAAAAAAGAAAAGTGACACCCACAACCTGTCACATTCCCCCAAAACTTAATTTTCTTACTGACAAAACAAGCTGTGGCCAGATCCAATAGGGCTACAGCCTGGGAATTTGGGGTAAAAATATTGTAAATTACTAAAGTTTCAAGTGTGCATTTGCAAAATGTGACGTTGGGTAATAAATATTTGGTTTGTAATAGTTTTATTCCAGATTTTCAGCATAGCCTTATTATGACCCTGCCTCATGAAACAGGCAGGCAAAATGTTCAACTCTGAATACTGACCACAGGAGAAGGGGAGCGAGTCAGAGGAAACAGGGCTTGTGAGGAGTCCGACTAAGTCTGAACACTGACTGTGGGAGAAGGGGAGTGAGTCAGAAGAAATGGGGCTTGTGCAGAGAAGTTGCTGAATTCATTTTTTCCAGCTGTAGGAGGAGTGGGGATCGGGGACCATGGTGCAGCAGTTCAAGAGGAAAGTATCTGAGTGTATTGGCTAGCTGAACTAACAATACTTTGAGGGGTTTCTGTTCCTGTTAAACTGGGTACTGTTTGATTGAATGTTTCATTTTAAACTCTCACAGCAATCGGACGCGCATTGTGTCTGTGTAGCAAAGTAACTGTGTCTGATTGTTTTTCTTCCCAGTGGCAGCACACCAGAGGAGGAACTGACAGAGATGGGTCCACAAAGGCTAGAATAGTGGACTTGAGTAACCAATAGGGGAGCAGGGACTACAAATCTATAGGGGAGAGAAGAATACAAGTTAGCCAGTTTTTGAAATCTCACAAAGGAGCTTTAAATTGGGTTTTAAGTAGCTAGCTCCTCAGTCCAAATGCTGACTGCAGGAGAAGGGGAGCAAGTCAGAGGAAATGGGGCCTGTGTGGAGTCTGACTCAGTCAGAATACTGACTGCATGAGAAGCTGAGCGAAACAGAAGAAACAGGGCATGTGCAAATACGTTGCTGAATTAGTTTTTTTCCTGCTGTAGGAGAAGCGAGGATCAGGGAACAAGGTGCTGGAGTTCAAGAGGGATATATCTGAGTGTATTAGTTAGGTGAAATAACAATACTTTGAGGGGTTTCTGTTCCTGTTAAACTGGGTGCTGTTCAACTGAAGTTGCTGATTGTGTTCAGCAATGTAAGTATATTGAAAAGTCTTGCATTCGTTGTGTAAGGGGACGTTGATCTGTTGATCAAACAGGTGCTAGGATTACTTGTATTCCAGTGGGAATATCAGCTATGTAGTTCTACATTTTAATTTGCAGTTGTATTTACCTGAAGTGTATGCAGGGGAAGGGACTGAGGTGCACACTTGTGCAAGAGGTTGACTGACTCTCACAGGAGTGATTTGGGGGGTAGGCCTAACCCATCCTCCTCCATCCCTCCCATCCCAGCCTCATCCACATATATTGGGGGAGGTGCTGTGTTAGAATTGGTGGATAGCACAACCAGGTGCATCTACTGATGATTCCTGATCATCTCTGTAATTTGGGGGGGGGGGAGAACAAAACAAAAAAGAGTAAAAACATTATACGTTGGATATAGATACAGATACAGATAGGTATCAGTGAGGAAGAAGAAGATGGGATTGCACAAAGAACGTGGATAAACCTAGAAGGTGGGAAGGGCCTAGGGATGTAGCTAGCAACCTTTAGCTGTTGGAGTAGGGGTGAGCTGGCTGGCTGGTAGAGATATGGGGAAGGTGGCAGGGTGCAACAGCTGTGGGGCAGCTATTTTTTTAGGGATGGCACGGAGGGTGGGGGGTGCAAGGTGTGCAGGCAGTGGAAGCACCTTAGGGGTGAGATTAGTTGTTAAGGACAGATCTAAGGAAAGGGATAGGGTCAGTGGGGGTGCATCCAGGACCTGGGGCACATAGGAATGACATAGAGATTAGCAGATATCCCAGAATGAGGGGAGAGACGTGGGGTATGGTGAATGGACCAGTAGCGACACCTCAGCAGAAACCAAGTGAAACAGAATGAGGTGACTGGAAGATAGTCAGGAATGGGGGGTAATAGCCCAAGAGACTGCAGCAAAGGAAAGTCTTGTAATAGTTTGCCAGGGGTAGCTCCTGGCAGAGCACAGGTGCCAAACTACAGGTTCTCAGTGCTAGCTACAATGGAGGATAAGGAATGAGAGGAACTCGTGGATGGGATAGGAAGAATGGGAGGTACTGACAACACAGAGGGCAGTAGTATGACATATAGAGGGGACAGAGATAAGGTAGGTAATGAGAACAGGGAAACGAGTAGGAGGATGGGTGTGGGGACTATAGCCGAGATTGGGGAAGGGAAGCAAGGGTTAAGTAAGGATGGAAACTGATAGGGAAGGGAGACAAGGGTTAAGTGGAGATGAGAATGATAGTGATGATGCTGGGAGTGCATTAGGGAGAGTGTAAGTTGTCAGTTAAGGGATGCTGTGAGGGGGAGAGGAGATTAGGGTGGTTTCGGGAGAAGAGGCAGGGGAGTCAGAGATATGCAAGATGGGGTAAAGGTTTAGGACAGGGACCAGGAAAAGTGCAACAGGCAGGGGATAAAACATGAAAAAGGGGGTGGGGTCTTAGTTTTGGGAGACTCGATACATGGCAGAGGGGGAGGTGGACATAGTGGCCATCACCAAAATATGGGCCACCCTACCAGGACTGGGATCTGGTGATCCTGGGGTACAAGATGTATACTGAAGGGATAGGGAAAAAGGGAAAGGTGGCGGGGTGGCAATTTATGTGAGGGAGGGGATAAAATGTGCTTGGGAGGAAGGGGAGGAGGGTAGAACAGAGGCATCATGGATACAATTCAAGTATTCAAGAAACAGGACACTTAGGATGGGGATAGTGTATAGGCCACCATCTCAGGCAGATGACTTGGACAGGGAACTAGCAAAGCAGATAAGGAGGGCCAGCGGGAAGGGACACACAATGATCATGGGGGACTTCAGTCTGCCAGGGCTGGACTGGAGCACCCTAGCCGCCATGAGTACAAGGGAGCAGGTCCTTCTTGAGGATTTCCAGGACAGCTTTTTGGTACAGATGGTAAACGAGCTAAACAAGTTAGGCAACATTCTGGATCTCGTACTGTCTAATGTAGAGTTTGTCATAGAGCTCGGGGTGGAGGATCCACTGACAAGGAGTGACCACCACATAATGTGGTTCTCACACAGAAAAGGCAAGGAGGCTGTGGGAACAAGGAGCAGGGTGCTGAACGTCAGACAAGCTGACCTTGGGAAGATGTGGGAAAAAGTGGCCAGGCACCTAGTAGGAATCCACCCACAAATGGATGCCAACCAGGAATAGGAATCTATCTAGCTGGAGCTTGCAGAGGCCACTAAATCCTGTATCAAGGCACAAAGCAAAATGGCTAGGGCCAAGAAACCAGCTTGGCTAAGGAGAGATGTTTTGGAAAAGGTGAGGGCAAAATGGGCAGCCTTCAGGAAGTTAAAGAGATCCAGGAGGGGCCTAGGTGCTAGCACTTGGGGTGCTGGAGGTGCTGAAGCACTCTAGCATAAAGACAAGCCTCTCCACCCAAAGACCCATGGCACACACTAATTTCTGTGATTTTGAGTGATCCTGCATGACCAGGAGAGGAGGTGACTACGCCCATGCAGGAATGCAGCTTTAGATGGAAGGCAGTTAATGGCAACTGATTTTAGGACAGAAAAGTGAAGGTCCCCGATGAAATATTTTCTACACAACAGTTGAGTTAATGCTACTGTAATGCAGAGCAAAGACTTTTCCAGGTGCTAACTACAATTGAGTTAGCAATATTTCTAATTAGCTAGCATAAGCATAAGTCAGTCTTTGAGTTTCCCTGCAGCCATGCCCTGCCAGTGACAGCACTTGCTACCAGTATTGATAACTGGTTGGCTATGCCCCTTCATCCCCCCCAAAAACAAATTTTATGGAGTGATCATATTTTTTTTAACCTCAACTGTAAGCACTGAGATTATTCTCTGGCACGGTTATGTAATTGATGCACATGTGTACCTCGAAAGTACGCATGTGGTGTACCGGGGGAAAAAACTAGAGCATATGTACCTGATGTACATTACTGTGATGCAAATAACATTCAGGCATACTGGGATGATGACTCTGAGGCACCAAGCAACGCAAGCAATGATATGGGGACCTGGACAGAAGAAGGGCCGCATTCTCCACCATGTGTTGCATTTTTGGTATTTGGTCTGACACTAAAGGACCCCTTACTTTCTCTGTGGTCAGCCAGACTCATCTGTTGCCGCTGGTGGGGACCCCATCTGGACCATGCGAATAACTGGACGGATGCATAAAATAAAGAATACAGGTTTATTCTCTGTGCAGTAGATGTTCTCTTTATGGAGACAGGCCCCAGACTGACAATTTCTCTGCCTGACAGACATACATGGCACTGCCAGGCAGTGCAACAACTAGCTACATGCAGGTTCTAAGTGCTTGTAAAGGGGCGGCAGCTTAACATTAAGCCCCATGCTTAATGTGTGCTTCACATCACCGCCAGGACAGTGAATGTGAGCACCACTTGAACGAGCAATAAACTATAAACAGTTGCTAAGTAATAAATATTTTTAAGTATGTTTTAAGGCAAAAAAACGTTTTCTTGCATTTAAAGGCATTACATTTTATAAAACAGTACTCCACTGCGGGGAGAGCAGAGAATCTGGACTACACTGGGCACCAGTCAGAGTAGCACCAGACAGAGGGGAACACAATAGTACTTGAGGCTTGGTCATGCAACAAGCGCTAAAGTGCGGGGGAAGGTAAAGGGAAGACAGGGAAGGGTAGCAACTGAAGGATACCTAGAATGCAGGCTAAAACTTTAATAACAGTTGCATAACAATAACAGGTGGACAGTCAATGAACAGACATTCCTAAGGGGAAAAAAGCATTATGTGCAGGAATGCAGTATCATCAGAACAGTTTCATAATATAGGTACAACAAGACATTTACTGCAAAACAGCTAAACGCAGAGACTATCACAGTAGAAGAATTAGTCCAAAATACACTGAGTCCGGTAACAAAAGTTCAGGACCTCTGTTGACTTTTCCAGTCAGTGAGAATAAAGGCATGTGTAGATTGCACTAGTTCCTGACAGGAAGGGGTCAGGTCATTAAAAGCTACCCAGACGTTCTACCCACTGTCAAATCCACACCACTTTACTCTGTGAGTCCAGGAGCCGTTGACAAACTTCTATCTTAAGATCTTCTCAGTCTGGTACAGCAATGTGTGTACAGCAGAGTCCTAATAAGAAGAAGGTTGAGAAAAAGAGGAAGTCCCAGGTAAATCATCTGGCAAAACAGAATACAGCTAGAGAGTGTCAGGAGTGGGAAGATCTGTAGGGACTAGTTGCAAGTTGTCTGGAGGGATCTCAGCTTCAGAAAGGATGGCAGGCTCAAGGGCAGCTTCATTGTTAGGTGGACTGGGGTCATCTGGAAGGTTGTTACTCAGACATCCAGATTTCATTTGGTTTATGTGGACCTTTTTGTGTACCAACTTTCCATCCGACTTGTGCCACAGATGAATGTGTACAGGAAGAATCTTTTCTAAAATGCAGAAGGGACCATTCCAGGGACAAAGCAGTTTCTTGGTGGTGCCCGGAACAAGGACAGGTCAATACAAATACACAATGTCCCCAACAGAGAATGAAGGCTCATGCGACTTGGCTGCTGACATTTTCTGCACTGAGGATTTTCTCTGGTCCAAAGTGGTGACTGCAACACGTCTGGCAAGTTCTACGCTGTTCCAGCATTGGAATAATGAAAGAAGCTGACTTAGGAACTTCTAGCAGTGAGAGATCCCTGTCCAGTGGAGTTATTTGGTGACCATAGACTAGGAGGAATGGTATGTACTTTGTACTGTTGACACAAGGGCTGGTATTGTAGACAAACTGGACAAAGGGAACAAAACAGTTCCAGGTGTCATGAGTCTCATCCAGGTATCTGGAAAGTGTGCTGAGAATAGTAGACATCATTCTTTCACTCTGTCCATTGCATTTTGGAGGGTAACTTGTGGTATATGTCTCTTTTATGTTGAGAAGTTTGCATGTTTCTCGGACAATGATGAATAGGTATTTAGTGCCTCTGTCTGAATGTACTGTAGGTAAGATGGGGTACCATGATGACAAATGACTATGTTGAGAAAGGCATTTGCCACAGTGGCAGCTTTAATGTCTTTTAGGGGGAAGAGTTCCAAATACTTCGTTAGGTAAAACAAGGATGTATTTGTTACCAGAGTCAGAGCATGTTGGTAAGGGCCCAAGAATGTCAGTGCTGACTCTTTGGAAGGGTTCAGTCGCTACAGACATTGGAACGATGTGTGCCTTTGTCGGTTTGGCAGGAGGCTTTCTTTGGCAACAGGGCTGGCAGGACTTTACAAGTTAGACAATGTCCCTATTCATGTGAGGCAAGAAGAAGTGAAGCCTTGTTTTTTCATGAGTTCTGTGTATTCCCATATGATCTCCAGACAGTGGAGAGGCATGAGTGGAAAGAAGAACTCGATTGATTAGAGAGTCTGGCACAACTAACTGCACATGAGTTCTGTCCATGTGATGTCCCTTGCCTTCCTTGGTCCAAATGTGAAAATGCACACCGTCATTGAGGAAGTATTGCGAAGCAAAGAAAAGTACATCTTGGCGATGCTGCTTGTGTTGCGGTAAGGTTCCAGACTCTAAGTAGGTGATTATGTACATAAATTGAGTGTCAGTACATTTTTGCACTTTGATAGTTGCCAGGGGCAGATCAGAAGTAGAGGAAATGAGAAGCTCTTCAGCTGCTTACAGTAACTGAGGATTTGTGTGTCTTTTTGTAGAAGCAGTTGGCAGCAGCAAAGCAACTTGAGGTACTATAGGAGTGTCCACAGGAAGTACATCCATGACGTGGAAAGGAAGAGCTTATAAGCAGGATTCTTCATCTGTTGAGGATGTTGCGGAGGGATATCATCTCTGGCTTACATCATCGGCATTTGAGTGAACTTGACCTGGTCTGTATTGAGTTTCAGAGGTGTAGAATTGCAGCATGGCAATCCATAGGAAACTTGCCTACTGGCTCCTTTATTTTGAATAACCATCTGAGGGCAGAGTGATCAGCAAGAGCTGTAAAGGAGCAGCGAAGGTATCAGACAAATTTCTTTATGGCAAATATCTTGGCTAGACATTCTTTTTCTGTGATGCCATAGTTCTGCTCAGCTGAAGAAACAGAGTGCCAGGCATAGGAGACAACTTGTTCTGTTCCGACTTGAATTTGACAGAGCACAGCGCCTGCTGCAAAGGAACTAGCATCTGAGTAGAGTTTGAAGGATTGGTTGAACCTTGGGTAAGTCAATATTGGAGAAGAGATTAGGTCTTGTTTTATGGTTTCAAAGGCCTCTTTACATTTGGAAGTCCAAATATAGTCACATCCCTTTTTGGTGAGGGCATACAGTGGAGCCGCAATCTTGGCATAGTTGCAAATGAACTTTTGGTAGTAGCCAGACAAGCCCAAAAAGGCTCAAAGTTCTTTGAGATTGTTAGGCTTTGGATAATCTTTGACTGCTGAGAGCTTGTCTGAATCTAGAGAGGTGCCTTGAGAACTAACAACATATTCCAGGTAATGAATTTGATGCTATGCAAAACAGCACTTCGCTTGACAAAGTTTGAGATTGCCTTGTCTGAAACATTCAAACACTTCTCTGAGATGTTGGAGGTGCTCTTGCAAAGTTCTGCTGAAGACAATCACATCATCCAAGTATATCAGGCAAGATTTCCAAGACAACCCATGTAGTACAGCTTCCATAACAAATTGAAATTCAAGTTTATTGTAGTTTTTGTGTTAATTACAGAGCAAAAGCATTTGATACATACTCGGTACAGTTAGACAATAAGAAACATGAATTGATAATGCACACTTCATGCTCTGTCCCTCCCTTCCTTCCTTCCCCATCCCTCCCTCCCATTTCCCCCAACCCTAAATCCCCTCCACATCACTCAGTACATCACTCCAACAATTTTAATAGCAGCATTGTACAGTATTTTATCAGAGGACATTTCGATACCCAAAAATACATTAACCTATTCATTCTGAGGGTACTGATTGTACACCAGATTGAAGCAAGTATAAAGTATGAAGTTTCTCCCAGATTCTAGTATAATTAGGTAAGCAGTTTTGCATACTTGCTCCAAATTTTTCTACATTAAGATTAAACAGTAATTCCATCAACCATTCTATGTAATTTAAAAGGAAATCATCTAGCCAATGTTGTAAAACTAGTTTTTTAAGAGAGGAAGAGATTATGGCAATATAAAACTGTCTAGCCTTCACTTTCATGTTAACATACTCTCCTATTAAGCATACCTCTGGAGTGAAGAGTTGGTCAGTTCCAAGTAATGGATCAACTTTGTTTCCAATTGTATTCCAGAGCTCCTTTATGGGGGGGGGCATATCCCAAATTATACCCTGGCAGTAAAACGTATACTCAAAAGCATAATTTTCATTGGCTGCTCGGCACCTATGAGCAGGTGTAAATCCTGCAATCACCAACGAAAGAGGTGCCAAGTGTTTAGTTGCGTGAGCCCCCCCGTAAGCAAATCACTCCGATTCAAATATCTAGACTAAACAACCGCCATCTTTCTTCCCGCCATCTGAAATGAACATAATAAGTTATAACAAATGGAGTCTAGCTTTGAATTAATAGACCCGAGTGAACTTGACTCAATATTTAGTTCACTCGAGTCATCCGGTCACACAAGTGCAGCAGTTGGTGAACCAATCTTACCTGAGCGCCCCAGTAGTTCCGCCGTTGTCCCGGAGTCCCCAACCACCAGCATGCCATCAGTGGTCCTCCCAGCTGTCCTGTCACCAGTCCCGGTGCGGCAAAACTCAAGTACCGCTGCCTCCAGCCAAACTGCAGGCCCATCCACTGCTGCAAAAAGAAAACATAAGCGCCACCAGGAAATAACCAATCAGCAATTGGAAAGCCTATAAATGCAGCATCACGAAATAGCGACCCAAAAGCAGACTAGATTGGCCACTAATGTATTTAAAGACTGGTGCACACAAAAGGAAATTTGCATAAATATAGCCTCAATCTCAGCATCAGAGTTAAACATCATATTAAGGAAATATTACAGTACAGTTAGAAATGGTGATGGCAATGAATATGTGCTTTGTAGTTTTACCAGCCTACGAGCAGGGCTAAACAGACATTTAAATGACCCCCCTCTAAGTAGAGCACTCAACATAATGACTGACACCGAGTTTGCCACCAGTAATAATATTTTCAAAGCAGTCGTAAAACGCTACAGAAAAGAAGGAAAAGATAGGGCAGAGCACCATGAGTCCCTGACAGTAAACGAGCTGACAACAATTAGGAATTCAAAAGCAATGTCCCCAACAACAGCAGTTGGACTAGTACGAAAGGTGTGGTTAGACATACAGTTACACTTTGCTTGAAGAGGAAATGAGGGAGTCAGACAGCTAACAGTTAACTCGTTTACAATAAAAGTGGCAGAAAATGGGCAACAGTACTTAACAAAATCTTTCAACGAACAGACAAAAAATCACAAAGAGATCAGTGATCCAACCAGACAGCACAGCAGAGGTTGCATGTTTGAGCAATCCAATGATCCTCTTTGCCAGTGAAAAACTTTATCAAATATATTTCTAAGCTGCCCCCTAACCCTCCAGCTTTATTCCTCCACCCCAAAAGATTTTCCCAGGATGTTTTAAATAAAATGTAGATCTGGTACACACACGAAGTAATGGGTGTGAATTACTTAGGAGGAATGCTGCCTCATATCTGCAAAGAGGCAGAGCTACCAAAACTGTACACAAATCATTCCCTATGAGCCACCGCTGTTACATTGCTGAGTGACTCAGGAATGGAGGCTGGACAGATAATGTCCATAACAGGATACAAAAATGAAGCTTCCCTTCGTAGCTACTGGTGCCCCAGCCTCGCAGAATATCAGAAATGGAGCAACATAATAGCTGGTCAAACATCCCTTCAGGCAGCAGAGCAATGTAAATCCACAACATCGCAACACGACAACAACCTCCAAAATATTGCCACATACCCAAGCACTCTGCACACACACCACATAGAAGTGTGCAAACCAGAAGTAGACATCACCAGCAGTGATCAGAAAACAACATACCCGATGAAAAATGAGCAGTCTACATGTTCAGAGACCAGCCATCTTACTAATGCACTTCTCCAACCTCCAGAAATGGCGCCACAACCACAACGTAACTATTGTATCCCAGCAAGCATCCTGACCCACCGACCCATGGCATCTGTTGGCAACCTAATCAATTATGGGACCATGAATTTCCATGCAAAGTAACAGTGTAAGATAGAAAAAAAAATCATAATAGAGTGTGGTAAATTCATGGTAAAAAAAAAAACTCACACAACTTTTGTTTTTTATTATCGGGTGATCAACCCAAAAGATCTTCCACCCTTCCCCCATACTTCAGACCAATTAGTAACATTGAAGGAAACATCTTAAGAAACAGTTCAACAAAACACAAATTACAGTCAGCTTAAAGATAAAAATAAAAAAAAACTACGATGATATATTAGATATGATTTTCAGCGTTTTCTAGATGCACTTATTCTGTGTGCTGTCAATGAGTTAACTAGACACACTACTTGTTAACATAATTGTTCCTCATATAATTAAAAGTTTTCAACAAAAAAATTAGAAGTAATATATTTCAAACTTGATGAGTGTAATAAATAAAAAAATTTTCTGTACACCAACCTTAACAGCCCGGACTATTTTTTGTGTGGCGTATGTATATTTACATGAAAAACACAAATAATTATAAATTGATCTGTGAATAAAAATTTTATTTGTAAATAAATGACTCTTATGAAGGTATAATCACAATACACCACTCCAGGGTGTGGGTTATAGTGGGATTTACCACGGCTGACATAGATTTGACCACTCTGCCTGTGGCCTCGTGGCCAAACTACACCAACCGTGGTAAATCCCACCATAACCCACACCCTGTCATGGTGTATTGCTTAAATATGTGCTGGAGGTTAACCTCTGACTGATGACATCTGTTACAAAGGGATTTAGGCAACCTACCCACTTTATATAGTTTTGTGGGAGTCCAGTTCATATTATTTAAAAACTGAAATTGCATTACCCTTCATCTATCCGGGGTGATATGTAGGTAATTATGTTGCCATATTAGCTCCTAATTTTGTTCTGGCTCTGAGAATTAGTTTGACCAATAGTGAGGCTTACCATCAAACCCCACATAAGCCTGATTAAACAGAGAACTAAATAAATTGGATACAACATGTGGTTTCCATACTGTATGAGAGAGAGATTCAAGAAAGGTTGCAGGAATCACCCCTCCCCTGAGCTCTGCCTACAAGTAAGCCACCAAGTGTTGAAGCTGATAGACCTTAAATACTTGGTTATGACCAATAAGCAGCCTCCTGAGAATGGTTTCTACTAGGTCACATCTCCTGCCCTGAAGGACATCTTTAATTCTCAGACCCTTCAGCTTGGGTAACCAGGTGACTGAAATAATTTCCCCCCCCATCTTCAGATTAGGGTTATGACACAGTGGTTGATCGGGGTCACACCTGGGTGAATACCTTAAAAATGAGCATAGTTGAGCATGGATATGGATAGGAAATCAATTGTGGGGCTTCCATAACGAGTTGAAATGTGGCTGAAATGTTCTGAAGACCCATATGTAGATGTTTGAGCTGCAAAAATGTCCCACGTGGCAGCACCATGCTGTGTATGAACAGGAAGCTGGATCAATGGAAACTTGATAAAACCCACTCAGAAGGTCTAGACTAGTGAATTAAGCAGAACTGGCCACACCAAAACTCTCTAAAGCATCTTTGGTTGCAGGTAAGGGGCAAGTATCCTGCACTGTGTAGGCACTGAGTTTTCTGTAGTCTACCACAAAGGGATACCCTTTGTCCTTCTTAACCACTAGCAAGCAAGGAGCACCCCAGGGAATTGTAGACTCTTCAACAATGTCTTGGTCAAGCATGTCTTTGATTATGTCCTTGAGGGCTTGTTTCTGTTTGTGTTCCACTTTGTAGGCTCACTGATGGATTGGTATTTGGTTGGGCTGCACCTCGATGATGTGTTGCAGGAATCGTGGGAGTCAAAAACTGGTGGAATTCAGGCATGCATGGGACAGTCATAAGGCAATTCTAGGGGATGGGGGTAGGAAGAAGTAGGCTGCTGGTTAACTAGGATCTGCAGCTTATCCAGTAGGCAGGGAAATGGGCAGACTGGGTGGGCCAAGCGGTCCTTATCTGCCATCAAATTCTATGTTTCTATGTTTCTATCACAGCATCCAAGCTTGTTATCTAGGCCCACAAAGGCATCTGGGCACTTCTCCAGGAATTTCAGAATTTGTTGCTTTTCTGTTGGAGATGCTGGAAGTTTTGAAGAGGATAGTCACTGACTGAGGGATAACTCTGTTGACGGCTTGAGTGGTAGTGATAGTACTGAGAGGACTGGAGTTGATGGAACCAGGCTGAGGTTCTTGCATGAGATGGAGCTGGTCTCCAGATGACAAGCAGATAAAGTTTTTGATGTTGGCACCTTTTGAAATGACCACAGGCTTATCTGTGAAGTTGCAGCATTTTTGGAAGATTGCACTGCCATGCACCACTGATAAGGTGTTTCCTGGAAGGACACCTGATGAATGCAGTGCAGGGGATCCCGTGACTATGCCAATAATACCCTGTGGACGTGGTTCACCTCAAATCTTGGTAATCAAAACCATCTCTGATTGAGGAGGCACAGTGACTGAGTCTATAGCTGCTAGTTGCCTCTGAGGATCTAGAGGCAAAGTCTAGGATGGCTTTGTGAGCTTTGAGGAAGTCTAGGCCAAGAATTATTGCAGGTTGAAGATCGGGCACTATGTAAAACTTGACAGTAGCTTGCTGTGAACCAAAGTGTAACTTGAGATTGACCACACCTGTGATAGGTACTGTAGCTGTACTTGCTGTGATAATGTATTTTAGGTCAGCTGGAGATACATTAGCTATGGGACGAATAGCCTGGTTGTTCAGAATACTGTTGTTGGTAACTGATATTTCTGCTTCAGTATTAACCAAGGTATGCATGGACCAGTCTCCGATGGTTAAGGGTACATAGTTGGCTAAGAGAGGTGACCTGATGACAGGTACTTTTGGCCCTAGAAGTGAGAGTGTGCCCAAGTTTGCAGTTGGAGGATGTGTTTTGTTTGAATTGTGAATCAGAGGGGTGGTCAGATGCTGTGTTCCCCTGCCCAACAAAAGCCCCAAGTCTGTTGGGCAGTGCTCATTTCCCTGATCCTGGGACTAGTTGCAGTTATCATGTTGATTGCTCTGTGGTGAGTGCCCTTGGTTCTCTTGAGTGCTGTTTTAATACTTTAGCATTCGACAGACAGCAGCAGTGTGTCCTCTGAATCCACACCACTGGCAGGTTACAGGCTCTTGGGAAAGCGGAGGTGGAACAGGTTACTGTCGAGGTGGTTGCATCATATTGATAGAATTTGTAGAGGAGGGAGCTGAGTTGAGGTGTTAGGTATTGGCAGTTGAGATAAGCTTGTCAATCATTGCTTGCTGCTGTTGGACACGTGGTGAGTGCAGCAAGTTGTGAGGTTTGGGGCGCCTGAGCTCTGGCAGATTGAAACATTGAAAATGAAATGGACTCTTGGATGGTGTCTGTCCAGTTGGTTGGCATTTGCTGTATGACACAAGTACAGAATTGAAGAGGCAGTCCCCGGATAAAGGCTGTTACTTGATCTTTCTCTGTTTTCTTCAGGCGTTTGCAGCATGACTCAATATCTAAAATGAGGGCTTCAAGCGATTCAGTGGGTTGCATTGTACATTCCCACAGCTGTTGCTCCAACAACCAGGGTGAGTGTGCTTGAAGAAAATGGTGTTTGAAAGTTGTATACAGGGTGGCAGTGTCCATTTTGACTTGTTCTGAAAGTGCATTTAACCAGGAAATGGCATTACCTCTCAGAAGCAAGCACAAGGCATTGGAGATATGCAAGGGATCAGTCCAACCATTAAAAGAAATCCATGTTTGGAATTGTTCCTGCCAGTAGACGGCATCTTTGTGAGGCAAAGCTGAGAAGGGTACTGACTGCAGGCTGGTATGGACTCTAGGCTGTGGTGAAATAGCTTTAATGTAGGCCAGGTAATCTTGAATGGATTGCAAGGCTGGCCCTACTTGAGCTGAGGTGGATGACTAGATGTCATGCAGGATTAAACATAGAAACATAAAATTTGAAGGCAGATAAGGACCGCTTGGCCCACCTAGTCTGCCCATTTTCCTACCTAACAGATAAGCTGCACATCCTAGTTAACCAACAGCTTACTTCCTCTTACCTGCCCCTAGGACTGCCTTATGCCTATCCCATGCATTCTTGAAGTCCCCCCACTGTTCTTGACTCCACAATCTTCTCAGGGAGGCTGTTCCATGCAACCACAACCCTCTCAGTGAAAAAATACTTCCTCACATTACCCCTGAGCCGTCCCCCCTCTATCTTCAAATTGTGTCCCCTTGTTCTTGCATATCTCTTTTTCTGGAAGATGCTACCCTCTTGGACTTTGTTAATTCCCTTGAGGTACCTGAAAGTTTCTATCATGTCCCCTCTTCTCCCTTCTTTCCTCAAGAGTATACATATTAAGCTCCTTTAGTCTTTCTTCGTATGTCTTCTGGTGCAGACCCTGCACCATTTTGGTTACCCTCCTCTGGACAGCCTCCACTCTGTCTATGTCTTTGCAGAGATGGGGTCTCCAGAACTGCACACAGTACTCCAGATGGGGTCTCACCAACTGTCTGTACAGAGGGATAACAACTTCCTGTTTTCTACTATTGATGCCTCTTCCTGTGCATCCCAGTATCCCCCAGCCTTCCTTACTGCCTTCTCACATTGCTTGCCCACCTTTAGGTCATCTGATATAATTACCCCCAGGTCCCTTTCTATTGTTACTGTTGTCAGTATCTCACCCCCCATTGTGTACTCTTACCCTGGGTTTTTGTTTCCCATGTGCATTACCTTGCACTTCTTTGCATTGAATCTGAGCTGCCATACATTTGACCATTCCTCCAACCTTGCCAAGTCCCTTCTCTCATCCTTTCCACTCCATCTTGTGTATCAACCCTGTTGCAGATCTTTGTGTCATCTGCAAAGAGACATACTTTTCCTTTCAGTTCCTCTGCAATGTCACTTATAAAGACATTAAAAAGGACCGGTCCCAGTACTGAACCCTGCGGTATGCCGCTAGTAACCCTCCTTTCTTCACTGTGTACTCCATTTACTACTACCCTTTGCGTCCTGTTGTCTAGCCAATTTTTTATCCACGCTACCACCTTGGGACCCATTCCAAGGCTGGCTATCTTGTGTATTAATCTTTTGTGTGGGACTGTATCAAATGCCTTGCTAAAATCTAGGTAGGCCATGTCCACAGCCCCTCCCTGATCTACTACTTTGGTCACCCAGTCAAAGAAATCTATTAAATTCATCTGACACGACCTTCCCATCATGAATCCATGCTGCCTTGGGTCCTGTGCCCCACTGGCCTCAAGGTACTCAACAGTTCTTTCCTTCAGAAGTGATTCCATCATTTTCCCTACCACTGAGGTCAAACTAACTGGTCTGTAGTTTCCTGCCTCTGTCCTGCTCCCAATTTTGTGAAGAGGAATCACATCTGCCCTCCTCCAGTCCTCGGGTACCACCCCATCCTCCCATGATTTGTTAAAGAGGGTAGTCAGTGGTGTCACTAGTTCTACTTTTAGTTCTTTTAGAATTTGTGGGTGAATCCCATCAGGCCCTGTTGCTTTGTCCACCTTCAATTTTATTAGTTCTTTCAGAACCCTTTCTTCTGTAAATGGACTGGTATCGACCCCCGTCTTCAGAGTGTTTCTCTTGTTTGGTTTAGGTAACTCCCCCTCCTCTTCCTTTGTGAATACTGAGCAGAAATATTCGTTCAGTATCTCTGCTTTTTCACTGTCACCCTCTACCCACATTCCCTCCCCTTTATTAAGCTTCAGTATCCCTCCTTTGGTCTTTATTCGCTCCCTAATGTACCTATAAACGGTCTTATCCCCCTTCTCAACAGAATTGGCTATCCTTTCCTCAGTTTAGGCCTTTGCTATTCTGACTGCCTTTCCAGCCTCTTTCTGCTTTAACTGATAAAGTTCTCTGTCCTGCTCCTTCTGTGTTTCCTTATATTTCCTGAATGCTGTCCTTTTCTCCTTAACCTTCCCTGCCACCTCTTTTGTGAACCATTGTGTTTTTTTCCTTCATTGTGTTTCATTGATTTTTTTTACACAAAGGCTTGTTGCCTCTGTGATGGCTGTTTTGATCATTCCCCATTGTTCCTCCACCCCTCCTTCTTGCCTGTTTGCTAATGCTTTTCTGAGGCACTCTCTCATTTTCCCACAGTCAGCCCTCCTAAAGTCTAGTACTCTTGCTTTTGTATGGCTTGATGTATGGCTGTGTTTATCATGAATCACACTGTTTGGTGGTCGTTTGTTCCTAGATGGCTACCCACTTCTAAATCTGAGATTCTTTCTCCATCCCCATTTGAAAGTACCAGGTCTGAATTGCTCCTCCCGAGTGGGTTCCGATACTAGCTGTCTGAGACATGTCCCCTGTAGGGCATCAAGAATGACCCTGCTCTTGGATGTGCCTGCTGCAAAGGTGCTCCAGTTAACATCTGGCATATTCAGGTCCCCCATCAACAATATCTCTCCTTTTTCTGCCATTCTAAGAAAGCCTTCTATCATTTCCTTGTCCATTCCCTCCCTCTGAGATGGAGGTCTGTATACAACCCCCATGCAGATTGTGGTGCCACTTCCTGTCTCCAGGGTGACCCAAAGTGCTTCATCTGCTCCCTGTTTACTTTTTAGTTCTGTTGCTTTGATCCCTTCCTTTCATAGAGAGCTCCTCCTCCTCCTCTTTTACCCTCCCTATCCCTCCTGTAGATTGTGTATCCTGGTATGTTGACATCCCAGTCATGGTTCTCTGTGTATCGTTTCTGAGACTGCAACAATATCCAGGCTACCCTCTTCTATCAAGGCCACTAGTTCAGGGAGCTTGTTACACAGACTATGGGCATTGGTACTCATCACCCTCCACTTCTTTGTAGCCTTCCCCTTTTTAGCCCCATTTCTATCCTTGCTGCCTTTGCCTTTTTTCACATTTAAAGCTGTTCTGCTCCTTAATAACTTCTGTACCTTGGTGTTTACTTCACAAATCACCATGATTTGTGGGGGGAGGCTCGGATTTCCCTGCTTCTTTTCAGTGCCTCCCCCCTTGGCTAGTTTAAATGCTTGCCAATGAAGCATTTAAACCTCTCACCTAGGATCCTGATTCCCCTCCTGGACAGATGCAGACCATCGCACCAGTATAGGTCTGCATTCCTCCAGGTGGCTTCCCAGTCGCCAATGAAGCCAAAACCCGGAGCTCCAAACCAGTTTTTCAACCACTCATTGAATTCCCTTGTGAGAAGTGCCCTAGCATCTCCCTTGCCATAGACAGGCAGCACCTCCGAGAAGGTTACTGTGTGTGCTACTTGTCTAAGGCCCCTTCCCAGCTCTACAAACTCATCTTGCACTGCTCTGATCCCATTCCTAGCCAGGTCATTTGTCCCCAGGTGGACAACAACATCCAGCTCCCTCCCTCGTGCAGCTCCTCCCATGATCCTGAGGATTTGCTTCCTGTCCCTCCAAGACGTGGTGCCAGGAAGGCACCTTACCTTCCTCTCCCCATCCTCCCCCATTTCTACCCTCCTAATGATTGAGACCCCAACAGGAGTTGTTTCCTTCCCCTGTGGGGTCCCA
Source organism: Neoceratodus forsteri (assembly GCA_016271365.2). Lineage (NCBI taxonomy): Eukaryota > Metazoa > Chordata > Ceratodontiformes > Ceratodontidae > Neoceratodus > Neoceratodus forsteri. The sequence goes on along the minus strand of CM028138.1, from coordinate 760,212,974 downwards.
TGCCAACCTCCTTTGGGTCTCCTTTGTGAAGGTTCCCAGCATCCTCCTTGGTCTCCACTGCAGGTGCCTCCATAGAGGAACCACTATCCACCAGAAGATGAATGAATTGTGAAGAGGTACAGCTGGAGGGATGCAACTCTCTTCCACCACCCTCTCCCTCCTTGACCCTACCCTGGTCCAGCCTCTCCTCTTTCTTGGCAACCTCTGAGGTAGTGGCACTGGCCCTGGTGGTCCCTGGGTGGGGGAAGAGGTTTCATGAATCCTAGCCAGGTCAGCCTGGAGATGGGCAACCTCTTCTCTCAGACCAGAGAAGTGCTTGCAAATAGGGCAGCATCGCAGCCTCCAGAATGTCTCCCAGAACACTGCCAGCCCACAGCCATTGCACTGCCCACTCCTATCATGTCTTATTTTGTGTCCTCTCTACTGTTTCTCTGGATGCTTACTCTCTCCTCTCCTTACAACTCTCACCCTTCCTGTTCTGGGACAGAAACTTCCAATCTTCTTCAGTAGCCTCCTTCTTCCTTGCTCAATATCAGACCACCAGCAGCTGGGGGAGGGGGAGAGTGAGCTACTTTTTCTACTTTAGGGTTGACAAAACCAATGTTTCTCTATGATCCTTCCTTCCTACTGCCAAACAGGAAGTTCCTGTTGACAGTCAAATCCAGTGGCTATAAAAGTAGAACTGGCTCTGGGTGGGTGGGATGGAGGGCAATTAGTAAGAAAAAAGGCTAGCAACAGGAAGTTGTAATTTGACTCATCTGCTTTTAAAGTGTCTAAGCCACACCCACACTCTTTCCTCCTACTGGTTTAGCAATGTGAGCTGATACAGTTCCCTTCACTGCACAGAATACACACTGACTTTCTTTCTTTCTTTTACCCTAAATAAGTCCCCTTCTACTTCTAATAAAGTTATCTGTCTACTTAATCTTAACAGACACCGACTCCTGCTGAGATATACATTTTAAATTAAGAAGAAAATGTAGCTTCTTTTAGTTAGCTGCTTTCTGCTCTACAAGCAAGGCTAGCAACAGCAATTTGTTTGCAATCAGATTGTTTCAATTTTGTAGCCCATGCCGTTGAGGTGGGTGAAGGTAGAATTCCGGATGTTCCGGCACTCATAGCTGTGTTATCAACAGACATTGTGGTTGGAGGTGAGCTGCATTTCACCGAGCGAAGTTCGTATGAGTAAGGAATTGCAATCATGCAGGAGACGTGACTTTGGGTTATAGATGAAATGCTGAGCAAAAATTATTTTTGTAGACAAAAGTACACATTTTTGTAGCAAAGTTCATCAAATGACATCTTAATAAAGAATCCCCACTCAATTATGTGTTGTTTGTTATTTAAATAATGGTTTTGTTGCAAAAATCAGCTATTTTTTAGCGTCCATTCATTTTTATAGGATTGCCATTGATTTCAAAGGAGTGAGGTCAATTTGTGCCCTTCACAAGATGGCCGCAGAACTTTGACATACAGTTCCTGTGGATTTTGACTGGCCTGACTGTAGCAAGATGGCTGCCAGCATGGGGGGGGGTTAAGGGTCACTTTCTTTCTGGTTGTTTCTGTAAACAAACATGGAAAATTCTTGCCATGAGACTCCCTGGCTCTGCAATGGTCAAAATGTTGATTACCAAGCTACTGTCCTTCCCCAATTGAGAGGAAAAATTGTTGGGAGTTTTCTGTCTGTGGTGAGGGACACCAGTTGCTAAGGAAGTTCTTAATTTATTTGATTGCTTGTTTGCTTGTTGTGCTGCCTTTTTTTCCTTTTGTTTGGCTCCCAAGCTTGTGCACTTTGTATTTTGTATCCTGCTCCCAGGTTTTGTTCCCTTTCTGCTCCCATTTTTATTTTGATATGCCCCTGGATTAATTAAGTGTGCCCCTCTTGCACTTTGTCAGTGTATTTATTTATTTACTCTACTGCTTCCTTTTTTATTCCTTTTCCCTAGCATTTCTTTTTTTTCTTCTTGCCCGGTTATTTATTGATGGTCCTGTTTATTGGAGCATGGGAAGGATGCGCTCACTCTTGATGAAGTAGTACAGGGAGTGTCACGCTCCATGGTTGCAGGGGTTTGGGAGGAGTGGAGGCTCCATGCATTTGTTGGCACAATGGAAGCCACGGTTTGTGAGGAGCAGCTGAGAAGCAGCATACAGAGCTGCAAGAAACCAGGCACGGTCTGGAGCACAGCGCTCTGTGAGACTGCTGGAGGAAAGTTACATTTTTTTTGTATGTATGGCCCTTAGGAGCTTGTCCAAGTCAGGGAAAGAAGGCTTCATGGTTTCAGCAGTAGCGAGAGGAAAACCGCAGCTGAGACTAGGGCTGCTGGTGAGTTGGGCAGCAGTGCGCTCTGTGTGACTGTAGGCCCGAAAAGAAGCAATGGTTGGGAAGTTGCAGAGCTCCATGCAGCTTTGTATGTTGCCTAGTGAGTCTGGGAGTGGCTCACTCTTTGCATTCTAGTATACTTAGTTACTTGTTTGAGGGTCATTGTTGGAGTGTGCCCAAGTGGTAAAGGTGCGCTCTGTGCTTCATTCATTGATTTATTTGCTGTGGGGCTATTTGTGGAGCGGAGGCCCCATTGTAACAGTAGTAGCTTTTCAGGGAGCAGAGCTCTGAGTGGCTGTTTGCTCTGCAGTATCAGGGAGGGCAGATCTGAACATTTGTTGTTTGTCTCTGCAATCACCACTGGTAGCAGCACTGTGGTTACAGTTGTAAGGGAGAGGGAGACTGGATGGCAAAACAGAAAGTTTGAGGGGAGCCCTGTCATGAGGTGGGAGCTGGGGTTGACAGTTTGGCACTCCATGGGGCAGAGGACTTCAGGAAAAAAAAAACTTGCTGACTGGTCTTTTATTTAAACAGCAGGCTAGCAATGCTGAAGATTTTGTTTTCTTCACAGCCAACAATGTTAGAGGAGGGCTGCAGGCTGTTGAACAAACAGAAGACAGTTTTTTTCTGTTCTCTGCAGCCAGTCTGTGATGCAAATAACGTTCAGGCATACTGGGATGATGACTTTGGGGTACCAAGCGACGCAAGCAAGCAAGATGGGGATCGGGACAGAAGAAGCGCCGCATTCTCCACCGTGTGTGTCTTTTGGTATTTGGTCTGCCAATAAAGGACCCCTTACCTTCTCTGTGGTCTGCAAGACCCATCTGTTGCTGCTGGTGGGGACCAGATATCGATCGTGCGAATAACTGGATGGACGCATAAAATAAAGAATACAGGTTTATTCTCTGTGCAGTAGATGTTTTCTACATGGAGACAAGCACGCAGACTGACAATTTCTCTGCCTGACAGGCATACATGGCACTGCCAGGCAGTGCAACAATTAGCTGCATGCATGGTTCTAAGTGCTCTTAAAGGGACAGCAGCTTAACATTAAGCCCCATGCTTAATGTGTGCTTCACAACATGTATGTAAAAGGCTATCGTAGCAGGCACTGAATACTCCAGTAATTAGTCTCAGTTTTATATGGTTAAATCTCTGTATTTCAGCCAGCAAGCTAAGGCACATAAGGAGCTGAAAACAGCTGAAGGAATAGAAAAAGGGGAGAAGGCCTTCTTTCATTATATAAGCAAGAAAAGGGACACGAAGGATGGGGTTGTTCGGCTTAAGAAAGGAGAGGAGTGGGTGGAGCATAATGGGGGGAAAAACAGAGATACTTAATGAATACTTCTGTTCTGTCTTCACCTGGGAGAAGGATGGACCAGTGTCTTCAGGAGGGGGAACAGGAGTGAAAGGCGGAGGGGAACACAGATGAAGAGACAGAGGAGGATAGAGTGAGGGAGGGGTTGGTAGCAATGAGGGTAGACAAATCACCAGGCCCAGAGTACATCCAAGGGTACTAAGGGAACTGGCTGAGGAGCTTGCAAGGCCACTGGCAGGCCTGTTTAATAGTTCACTGGAGGGCGTTGTACCACAGGACTGGAGAACAGCACATGTGGTGCCCCTCCATAAAAGTGGTCCCAGATATGACCCAGGAATTATAGATCAGTCAGTCAGACCTCAATTGTGTGCTAACTCATGGAGACCATACTTAAGGAAAGGCTGACAGAATATCTCAAGGAGCAGGTCTCCAGGATGCAATGCAACATGTGTCCATGGGGGGAATCATGTCAAACGAATCTGACTGACTTCTTTGACTGGATCACTAAGACAGTAGACAGGGGCCAAGCAGCAAACATCATCTATCTGGATTTCAGCACAACCTTTGATTTTGTGCCCCACAAAAGTTTGATCATTTCATTTTCAGTTCATTTTTATGTTGGCTCGCGTTTGCGCATCAGCCAACATATTGCAGTAGTAGCAGATTTGGAGGTGCGGTCACTGTGGGTGAATGCAGGGCATGCATCAGTAGGTGCACCCCTCATTCCCCAATAACCCAGCTGCAGGCACTGACACTCACTATGTAAAGTGGCCACCAGATCAAAGAAAAGTGCTGCTGCAATGAGAGCCAGGCTCGTCACGCACCGTCACAATAGCATGCCTCCCGACTTGCCTTTCCTGGTGAAGCACTTCACTAAACATGGTGGCACTGACTGCTGCTGCCTGTTCATTTGCCGACAGGGAAGCCCAATCCCTGTCAGCATGATGCCCCCCTCCCATTTGAAGTGTGTGCCTAGGAGGTGCCCAATCCCCCTTGGCTTTATTCACCCCCAACAGTCTTTCCTTGCTGACAGGGGGCCCAATCCCCATCAGCATCAGTCCTCCCTGCCTAGTTTAGTTTGCTGATGGGGGAACCCACTCCCCACTGGCATAATGTCCCCAGCTCCCAATGTGTGCTGTGTACTGAGGGGGTGCGCAATCCCCCTTGGCATCATGCGTGCCCCCACCCATTTCTGTGTCCAACGGGTAGCCCAATCCCCATTGGCTGTGGTCCCTCCCCCTATTATGCAGGTGGTACACTGGGAGCTCATCCCAGTGTACCAAACAAACCCCTGCAAAAGAAGAAAACTGACCCTCGTTGTCTTTTTTTTTTTTTTTAACGTGTAAAAGAAGAAAACAGTCCCTCACGGTCTCTCCTGCCCCCTCCCCAACCGCACCCACCCTCTAAGTACCCTGCCTCCTCACACACCCCTCACCCCACATACTTACCTCCAGAGTCCAGTGCGACGATTTTCAGTGGACCAGGAACACGTCTGTACTCTTCAAAGCCAACCGCGAACTAAAGAAAAGCTGGTAAGCTATTAAATTGCATAAATAGGGTATTTTCAACTTTGATGCATATCTCAGGCATTTTTAGGAATTTTTGCACCACATTTCCATCATGGGGTTATCGGGACCCCTCCTCATGAATTCAGTCACTGTCATGGCGTTACTCAGTCCCAAAAGGTGATTTCGCAGTCAGTGCATGGAATCACCTTTCGGGTCTGAGTAATGAAATGACAGTGCAATTGTTCATGAGGTGGGCTCTCAAAAACCCTATGTTGAAAATTTGGTGAAAAAAATCCAGAAAATGAATGTTTACAAGTGTCGTTGCATTTCCTGCAGCTTATAACCGTTAACTTATAATATATTCATTTCAGATTTTCAACATTGGCATTTTGCTACGCCTCCTTATGAACAGTACAGCTGTCATTTTACACATCCTGGCTGAAATGTGTTTTTGCAGAATAGCACGGTCGCTGTGGGATATCACTTTTAGAGACAGACTAAGAAAATGGCAATGGCACTGTTCATGAGCAAAGGTCCTAAAATGCCTATGTTGAAAATTTGGTGATGGAAGTCCATAAAATGACTGTGTTACAAGCATACATTGTGCAGTTTCCACACACCCTTGTAACTTCACAAATTTACTCTATTTTCATGCCAGATCTTCAACGCTGACATTTTTTTGCACCTCCTTATGAACAGTACAGTACAGCTGTCATTTTTCACATTTTGCCCAAAATGTGTTTTCTCACCTGTGGAGCACAATGGTGTGGTCGCTATGCGAAATCAACTTTTGGGACACATTAACAAAATCACAGAGCCACTGTTCATGACGGGAGGTCCCAAAATGCCTAAGTTGAAAATGTGGTTACAAAAATTCCAGAGATAATTGGGTTACAGACGTGTGTTGCGCAGTTTCTATGCCTGCTCATGAATTTTCCATATTTTCACTCCAGATTTTCAATGTTAATATTTTTTATGCCTCCTCATGAACAATACAGTTGTCATTTTCACGCCCTGCCCCAAATGTGTTTTCATGCCTGTATCGCCAAATGGCATAGTCGCTATGCAAAACCACCTTTTGGCTAACAAACTGATAGTGCCACTCTTCATGAGGCGGGGTCACAAAAAGCCCATGTTAAAAATTTGGAGTGAAAATACCAACTAACACCTTCATCATTAGTGTTTCCAACTGTAAAACCCCATCCTGCAGAGCCTGACAGGAGTCAGGGGTGTGACCTGGGATCATTGGCTGTAATGCCCATGCAATTCCATCCCACCCTGCAGCCAGTTCAAGGCATCGAGGTGTGTCTTGGAGTCTTCAGCTCTGAAGTACACCCCATTCTCCTATACTGCACCCATCTCAGTGTATTTCCTTATGGAATGGGGTAAGTATAAGGCCCAAAGACCCCAAAGCGCACCAAAACTTATCAGTGTCTACAGGGTAGGGTGAGGTTAAATGGCATGAGCGTTATAGCTGATGACCCAAAGGCACACCCCAACACCTGTCAGTCTCTGCAGGGTGGGGTGGGGTTAGCATCAGTCCAATACTTCACTGCCATTCCTATTATGCATCTCTAACTCCTGCACTACCAATGCCAGCGAGACAACATTCCGCACTGACAAATACTTGTTCATTTTTATTAGGGTTAAACCATTGAGCAAGCTTATTTGAAATGGTGACCTAGAGTAAACAATTTGCAAACAATAAAGACTTATTACCACACATTTAACAATACATTATAAGGAACAACAATCATACACAATAAAATCATTCAACAGTTATAAAATTAACCACAGCAACATTTAATCTGACTAGTAATATTGTCTAAAAAACATTGTTTTACTGCATTTATTGGGAAGGGGTTGATGTTAATCATTTGGAACTTGTGCAGTAAATTATCCCAATAAAAGGGTACTCATTTGACAATAGAAATACATTGATCTTTGGCCCGATATTCAAAAGGGTTGCACATGGCGCAACAGTGTTACGCCATGCAGAACCCACTGATGCACCCGGTGCGATATTCAAAAGGGAAAAGTGCGCCGCACAAATCCAGATGCACCGGAGTGCATCAGTAATGTACGCAGGCACAGGTGGGGGGGGCCATGCATAACCTGCAGAGCTCAATATTCAGCCTGGGATGTGCAGAGTCATGCATGCGCAACCCCTACCTATGCCTGCACAAAGTTAAGCCAAAAAAAAAAGGAACAAGTGATGGCCACCCACAGGTGAGCTGCCGCAGTGCAGGGCGCAACACAGCAGCTTCCATCTGTGGGTGGCCACCCGAGTTCTTGCCGCACCTGGCGGTGCCCCCCCATGCCCCATCATGGGTATCCATGTAGCAAAATCCCCCCTGTCCAATATCCCTGGTGGTCCAGTGGACCTCTATGTGCCCAAATGCAGGCATTCGTCGTGAAGATTAAGCCCCCCAAGTCCAATATCCCTGGTGGTCCAGTGGACCGATCACTGCCCGATCGCGGGCATCTGTACCTCATCAAATACCCCTACTACCCTGGTGGTCTGGTGTACCCCCACCCACCCACCCACTGGGACCCACGCCCGCTCCCCCTCGTCAGCGGTGGGCAGCAGCACCCACCTGCCTGCCCCCCACCGCCCACTGACTGACAGCTCGGTAGGGCTGCACACCCATTGGTTCTCTCGTGAGCCAATGGGCGTGCAACCATACCACTACTCAGTCAGATATGTGAATGAATGGCCGTCCAGTCGGTGCTGGGTGGAGCGGCAGGCAGGTGGGGAATTGCTACACCGCCCGGCTGATGAAGGAAACGAAATGGTGAGGGCTCAATCAGGCAAAATGAGATAGAAGTACACTAAACCCACCGAGAGCCTGGCAAAGCCTTGACAAAAACACCCCACAGGCGCCTCGTGATTAGGCAGCTATTAATCCACTGGACCTGAGAATATTGGACTTGGGGAAAATTCTAATAACAATGCCCACAATCGGGCTCAGTGCGGTCCACTGGACCACCAGGGATATTAAACTTGGGAGGCTTAATCTTCAGGACGAATGCCCATAATCGGGCACATAGAGGTCCACTGGACCACCAGGGATATAGGAAGGTTTTTCTTTTTTTACATGAATGCCTGTGATCGGGCTGCAGGGGGCATCGGTCCCCAACAGTCGCTGCCTGACAGGGCGCCAGGTACAAGCCCTCAGGGATCAGCGCACTTGCATGCTAATGGCATGCAAATGGAGCCATGATGAGATGCAAATGGCCTCCTGTGTGCCTTGCATAAATTATGGCCCCATTTGCATGTCCCCTTTTGAATATCGCAGGTGCTGTGCATGGTGCATAGGCACTTGTGCTAGTGCATCTCCATGCTCCACTCTGGCCACTTGCACTGGCGCAGTGCCACTGCGCCATGCACAGTGGGGGTGGCCAGGGTGCGATATTCAAAGCTGCTGCACCATAGCACAGCTCCATTGAATATCGCCCAGGCCACACCCCAGCGCAACAAAGTTGAGCTGCGCCCAGGCTTTCGCTACAGCCTGGTGCAGTTTGAATATCCGGGCCTTTGTGTTTTGGCTATAGGAACAGTTAATTCACAGTAATCCGAATTCCTGAGAGATGAGTTTACCTTCCTTTCCTGCAATTTAACTATTAAATAATCTGGGATTTTACCCAATCCATTTTTGTAGGCTAAGACAAATTTATGTTGATGACATCTGTCTGTAAGAGAAATCCACCCTAAACATTTATACATACTACGATGATATGTCTTTCTTGGACATTTCATGATCAGCCTAGCCAATGAATTATATAGTGTATCTAATTTCTGTAGTTTACTTTTGTTTGAATAGTTGTACAAAACATTGCCATAATCAAATAAAGGAAAAAGCTGAGTTTCAACTATTTTTTGTGCAGTATGACTACCCAAACAATTTTGATTATGGTACAAAAGTCGCCCCTCCTTCCAATCTGTGGAATAAGTTTGTCTACTTGAACATTGCCAGAGCCCAAAGAATCTGACCAATATCTTAAATACTTATAGAAATCTATTTATTTTATTATTTATTTCATTTTTGTTGACCAGGAAAGGATGACTAGACAATTCTGCTTATTTTCAGCCTTGTCCCGGGGAGGGGATACAGATGTATGCCAACTGACACTGAACCAGATTAAGCTGTTGGTATTTTTAGTGAAGTAGCTGTCTAGTGAATCTACCTGTTCCAAATGTGCCCCTTCAGCATCCAGAATGGGCAGGTTTCTGCTGCTCTTAATTTTAGTTGTGGTTCCAAACAACATGCACTTAGCTTTACCTGTGTTCATTTTCAGGTTAGAGTTTCCAAAATAGGCCTGGATACCATTACAACTAATATGAAGTTTACTTTGAACTTCAGAAAATTATGATGCAACAACATAGAGTATTGTATCATCAGCATATAAATGATATGCCATGTCTGGCACACTTTCTCCCAGACCTTGTAAATAAATCAGAAACAATAATGGTCCTAGGACTGAGCCCTGTTGGAATCCTCAGACTACTGGCAATGGTATAGATTCCATGCCATTTATAGCAGTTAATTGCTTCCTGGATTGGAAATATGAACAAAACCATTTCATAGTTACTCTAGTAACCCCTATTTTTGCTAGCCTGTGTAGAAGGACTTGGTGGTCGACCATAATGAAGGTCTTGGAGGGGTCAACAAGGATGGCCCCGGTCAACTGTCCTGAGTCCATAGCTTTTCTGATATCATCCAAGACCCTTGCCATGGAGACCACCATACCATGAGTTTTATGCAATCCTGACTGATATTTATCAAGTGGATTGCTTTTATGTAAACAATTGGTTAGCTGCATTGTCAGTAGCCTTTCAAATAACTTTGAGACTTGAGACAGTGGGGATATAGGGTGGTAGTTGATTAACTGGCCAGGGCTGCCACCCTTAAAAATGGGGACAACCCTAGCCAGCTTCCATTCCTGTGGGAACACCACCTCAGAGAAAGACCAATTGAACAAATAAGTAAGCGGTTCAGCAATCTGGAGTGCAGAGTATTTTAAAACTGAAGGTGTTTATCCATCTGGTCCCCTACTATGTTGGTTTTCAGTTCCAGCATGAAATCCATAACTTTCTTATGCCTCTATCATTCTAAATTTGAAAGATGGTGCCTCTTTCTCTCCTTCTTGGACTCCAGGGATATCTAGGTTAGGGTCAGAGTTGCCAAAAGTTCCCAGCCTCTAAAAAGTACTTATTAAATTTATCAGCTGCGGACTCCTAATCAAAGCTCTCGTGGCTTGCTTCCTAGCAGGAGCTCTTACCCATTCTCTTCACCATTAAATTCATGATATGCATTGGAATCCCTTTACCTCTCAGAGACTACCTCTTGTGCTCCAACAGCAAATGATGACGCTTCTACTAAGCCTCTCTATTCAATTAACATTATTTTCCAGCCCAATGCCCCCTCCTCTGTGCAGCCTAACTGCAGAGCCCAGGATTAGCTATCACCTAACTGTACTACAAGCTCCCCAAGATCAACATCAACCCTCCTATCCATGCCACTTGATGACAGCTACAGTAAATCTTGTTTTCATCCACTGCAGGACAGCAGCACCTACCCCCTCCCTTCACCTCTCACTAATCTACTCTTCACAACAAGCAAAAACCTCAAGAGAACCCATGTCTGCAAAAGTTGCTCACAAGCCGTAAAGCAACTCAAGCTGCAAGTAACATTGGTGCTCTGGCTACTCTTACTCCTATCCGGGAACATACATCTCAGCCCAGGCCCCAGGGTCATGAAAACTGGTGTGCCAGTGAAGCAAAATCATCTCAAGATCACTTCTATCAACATCTGCAGCTTGTCTGCCAAATTTTATTCCCTACACATGTGGGTAGCCCAGTACAATCCGGATATCTTATCCATAGTAGAGACATGGCTTACCCCTAGAACACCCGACACTGACATCTGTCTGGACGGCTGTAAATCCTTTAGACTGGACAGAGTCAGAAAATGTGGGTGGGGGGCTGTGTAGTTACATAGATACATAGACAGTGTCGGCAGATAAGGGCCTATGGCCCACCCAGTCTGCCCATTTGAGCTTGTAAGTTCAGTTTATGTTTTCCTAGAAGTCTGTTGCCCCTTACCCCTGACCTCCAGAATTCCTTTATGTCTATCCCATGCATTCTTAAATCCCGTGATTGTTTCAGCCCCCACCACTTCCTCTGGCAGGGTGTTCCACTGGTCCACCACTCGTTCTGTGAAGAAATTCTTCCTCATGTTTCCTCTAAATCATCCTCCCTCCAACTTCATCCCATGCCCTCTAGTCCTGGAACATCTTTTTCGCTTAAAAATAGTGTATTCTTGCACCCTGTTCCTCCCTGTAAGATACTTGTATGTCTCTATCATATCCTCTCTCTCTCTCTCTCTCTCCTCTCCTCGAGGTAGTACATATTCAGTTCCTTCAACCTGTCCTCATAGGATTTGTGATGCAATCCATGTACCATCTTTGTTGCCCTCCTCTGAACCTTCTCTACCCTGTCTATGTCCTTACGTAGGTAAGGTCTCCAGAACTGTACACTGCACTCCAGGTGAGGCCTCACTAGTGTCTTGTATAGTGGAATTATGACCCTCCCTTTTCCTGCTGGTGATGCCCCTGCCTATGCATCCCAGCATCCTATTTGCTTTACCTGCTGCCTTGTCACACTGTTTCTCTACCTTGAGGTCATCAGAGATGATAACCCCAAGATCCCTTTCCTGCTTGGTGCATGCAATATCCTCACCCCCCAACTGATATATTGTTCCAGGGTTTTTCTGCCCCATATGCTTAAACTTGCACTTCTTTGCATTGAATTTCAACTGCCAAACCCCTGACCATCCTTCAAGTTTCTGCAGGTCCCTTCTCATTCTGTCTACACCCTCAGGTGTGTCTACTCTGTTACAGAGCTTTGTGTCATCAGTGAACAGTGAAATTCTGCCTTCTAGGTCCTCCGCAATGTCACTGATGAAGATGTTGAATAGGACCGGTCCCAACACTGATCCCTATGGTACCCCACTGGTCACTCTTCCCTCTGTGGAGTGACAGTCATTTACCACCACCCTCTGTGTCCTGCTGCCCAGCCAGTTACCTACCCACCACACTACTGTCCTGCCCACACCCATATTCCCCAGTTTGTGTAATAGTCTTCTATGTGGCACAGTGTCAAAGGCCTTGCTGAAGTCCAGATAGGCCGTGTCCACTGCCCTCCCCTGATCCACCTCCCTAGTCACCCAGTCAAAAAATTCAACAAGGTTGGTCTGACATGACCTCCCCCTGGTGAAACCATGCTACCTTGGGTCCTGTAGTCCATTGACAACCAGATGTTCCAGCAATCTCTCCTTCAGTAGTGCTTCCACGATCTTCCCCACTACTGAGGTGAGGCTGACTGGTCTGTAGTTCCCGCTTTCATTTGTTCCCACTTTGTATAACGGGACTACATCTGCTGTCCTCCAGTCTTTGGGTACCTCCCTGTTTCCAGTGATCGGCTAAACAGGACAGCCAGAGGTTCAGCCACCACCTCTCTTAGTTCTTTAAGGACCCTGGGGTGCACTCCATCTGGCCCCATTGCTTTATCAACTCTTATTACTTTCAGTTCCTTCAGGACATTTTCTCATGTAAAGGGACTTGTGTCCATTTCTGCACCATTCTCACCCCTTGTACTCCCTTCAGACCCATTACCCTCCTCTTCCTCAGTAAAGACTGAGCAGAAATACCTGTTCAATATGTCAGCGTTACTGTTGTCATCCTCCACATGGTCCCATCCTTCCTTTCAGTCTCACTATCCCTCCCTTTGTCTTTCTTTTCTCACTTATGTACCTGTAAGGTTTTGTCCCCTCTACCCACTGATTTTGCAATGTGTTCTTCTGTCTGAGCTTTGGCTTCCCTTACTGACCTCCCTTTGCTTCTCCTGGTACTTCTCCCTATCCCCTTCTGCCTGTGTCTTTTTGTATTTCCTGAATGCAGTCTTTTTGGCTTTCACTTTCTTTGCTACCTCTTTAGAAAACCATAATGGTCTCCTCTTCTTTTTCTTCTTGCTAACCAGCTTAACGCATAATTCTGTTGCTCTTGTAATCCCCATTTTAAATACTGCCCACTGTTCCTCAACCCCTGATTCCTGCTCCATTCCCCTTAATGCCTCTTTCAAGTACCTCCCCATATTCCCAAAGTCTGCCCCCTAAAATCCAGGATACATGTTTTTGTGTGGTTTGGTTCTGCTCTTTCTGTGATTTCAAACCACAATGACTGGTGGTTTATATCAAAGATCACCTGCAGGGTCAGGCCCTCCCACCAGTAAAGTGAGGCAGCAATGTCCAAATTCTGCCAGTCAAATTAATCCTTGGGACAAATGATAAGAACCGTACCTTAATTTCCACCTACATCCCACCCAAATAGCATGCAACATGATTTAATGCACTCATTGAATACCTCTCTGACCATCATCTAAATTCAGATGTAAGCAAAGTAGGTGATCTAAATATAAACTGGCAGTCCCCGGATGCTGCAACATGCAGATATGCCATCAATTCCTTAAATATCCTCCAGCTAATTGAAACTCCAACACGCACTAACTACCACACTGGATCCAGTACTCTGCTGGACTGGCTACTGACCAATCACCCAGAATGAATCACCAACTCAATCGTCCTCCCTGACACTATAAGTGACTACTGCTCTATCCTTTCCACATGGCTGGTTAAGTTCCCAAAGCTACCAGTTAAAGAGGTGACTACCTGAATCCTATGAAAAGGACAACTAGGTCCCCTAAAAGAACACCTCTGCCAACTTGATTGGTCCCCCCTCTACTCAACGACTGATGATGACAAGGCTTTAGAGTACTCATCAAGGCCTTCAACTCAGCCTGCAAAATCTTTGCACCCCTCACCACTAGACTTGTCTCTGCCTAACACTGACTGCCTCCAACCTCTGTGACTGTTGTGGCTAAACATGTCTTTAGGTTCCATAGCAGAAGATGCCCTTTTGGATCTACATCTACTCCTGCACTTTGCCAGCACCCTCCATCTTCACCTCCCCTGCTGGCCCATGACAAATGCCACCCGACTGCACTACATCTATTCTTATCCGCCTTCCACCCCTCCTCTCTCTGTTCCCCCCACCTACCTCCCCTTTTCTCCCATCCACTTAGTGTCCCTGATTTCACCCTCCTCCTTTCCCTTCCCTTCCCCAACATTTCACCTTATTGTTCTTTTTTCATCTACAAGACTATGTTTTTTTTTTTTTTTATTTTATAAACTGTTATCTTTGCTTATGATTGTCTCAATTGTACCAATGACGTGGAACCTTTTTAAAGAGCCTCGGCTCAAAGGTATTTGTAATCCTAGAACAAATAAATAAATATAAAATAAATAAGAAAGGTAAGACGTGGATAACCCCATCATTCATTGATCTCATGCATACCAGAGATAACCTCTGGCATATAGCCAAAAGCACAGGTGCACAATCTGACCTCCAAACTACCATACAGCCCATAATTAATGTACCCAGGCAATTCATCAAACCAAATTGTGCTTCTACAGGGCCAAACTGGACAATTCATGGGGTGACAGCTGCAAAAACACTAACAGGGACCCCTAATCAAACTCCTCCTGACCTGCTAAACCTGAAAGGGAACATAAACCAAGATCCAAAAACCATTACAAACACCTCTAGTATGATTTTCACTGACCTCAGTGAAGTGCTCCCACCCAACTACCTCAATCCTGTCACTAATGCCCAAAGTACAACAGCAACTGCCACCACCCCTAACCAGGCTACCCCTACCTTACCATTCTATTTCAGAGTTATCAAAACCATTGAAGCCCAAAAATATCTACTGCAGCTACTTCTTAAATCTAGGCTAAGTAATGACAGCTTAGATTTGAAACTACTAACACTAACCATCAACGAGGTCTTGGCCCCGTTAACAAGAATTCTTAACCTCTCACTAATCTCAGGGCAGTTCCCCAAACTCTGAAAAAGCAATCGTAACTTCAGTCTTCAAAAGTGGAGACAAATCCAGCCATACTAACTACCGGCCATTCTCAATTCTACCCTCAATCTCCAAAGCCCTGAAACAAATAGTCTATTATCAACTAATTGACCACCTCGATAAATACCAAATTCATTGCAAAGAACAGCATAGATTTTGTAAACTTCACAGTATGACGACTGCTCTAGTTGAATTCATTGGTTTCATATATGACTCACTGGATCGAGGATACTTAGTGGGGGCTACTTAAACTGACTTCACTAACGCCTTTGATACAGTTAATCATGAACTCCTACTTGCCCAACTACAGGAGGCCACTGTGTCCCCCACCACCCTGAACTGGTTCCACAGCTATCTCTCCGGCCAAGTCCAAGAAGTTAAAATCAGCAAAACTCTCTCTGACAGAAAAAAAGTTACCATAAAACAGGTGTCCCCCTAGGGTCTGTATTAGGCCCGTTATTGTTCAGCCTTTTTCTGAAGAATCTCCCCAAAGTATGTCACGACAATATCCTGTTGTATGCGGATGATGCTGTCCTCTACTCTAGCCACCCCGATCCAGTGTCCATGAGCAAAGTTTTTAGTGTCATTTCAAACTGGTTGAAGACTGGTTTATCAATGCATGGTTACTAATCAATTATAAGAAAACCTAAACTATGCTTTTCTCCTCCTCTCACAACAAAAATAAATCAGCCCATCTAACTGTCTGCAACAAACAAAATGAACCTCTGGAGATGGTGCCCAATTTCAAATACCTTGGAGTTGCATTGGATAGCACCTATAATACACACAGCATGTTGACAATGCTGCTAAGACTGTGAGCAGGAACATTGGACAACTATATAGACACAGACCTTGCCTCACTCCTGACACCCTTAAACTAGCAATCACCTCTTCGGTGCTTTCCATAGATTATGGCCTTGTTGTTTACAGCTCAGCCACAGATTCAACCCTGAAAAGAATTGCCCTTGCCCTAAACTTGGTGGCTAGTCCTGGGGGTCCTGCTACTCACCCACAAGTGTGACCTTTACACACTTACAGACTGGCTGAACTTTGACAATCACATCTAATATCAAGTCTGTCTCTTGGCAAAGAAAGACACACTTGGTCTTACACCTTCTGGGGTCCACTCTATGCTGCAACATACTGCCCCCACCAGGCTGACTAGAGGATCTCTCAATACTCAATACAAAGTACCCTTCTGCTGAACGACCCAAGGGCAATGGTCCTTTGGCTAACGTGTGCCAGAGTTGCTTAACTCACTCCCATCTGACCTCCTTGTGGAACCAAAAATAGTGCCTTTTAAGAAAAAACACTGATTCCACCTCTCCAGCTGCATTGTCTGCTCATGCCTCCACTATTAATTAGCCCCTGGCCTAAGACACTGAATCTATGTCTCCTTTGTCCCTAACGTTTTTTTTCTCTCCCCTGGTCTCTATTCTGCCTCAGTCCTCTTCTCCCACTCTTAGATCCCCATCTCTTCTGGCTCTGATGATCTTCCTTCCCCCCTCCACCCATGCCCTCTCCCATTTCTCCCACCTATTTCTATGGCTCCACTCTACCCCTTCTCACCCCTCCCTATATCAGTTATATCTACTTTCTCCCTACACACCCTGTCTATCCCCCCCTCTCTGCACCCTTATTGCTGACAAAGGGAACCTCATTTCCAAACATTGCCTGCCTGGACCGCCACATTTCCTCAGACAAATGGCACCTTGGTCCCTCTGGCCCTCTACCCTGACTCTTTCTGCACCCTTTCTTCACTCTTCTCCTTGGCAAGCACTTTATTTTTGCCATAGTCTCTCTTAACAGCCTTTCTCTATATGAATACTATTGCTTACCATGTCTGTTACCCTGATAGGTCAAATAGCTGTCAACTGGACTGTATGATCTTAATGTATCAAGATATGATCCACCTTGTAATGTATTTCCTGTATGTATTTCATCCCTATTGACACAGAACCTTTGCAAATGAGCTTCCGGAACAAAGGTTGTAATCCGAGACTTAAATAAATAAAAAAAGCTACCTGTAGTCTCAAAAGGAAGTGCATTAGTCATTTTTTGATAGCCGTTTATTTCTTTTATTATGGACCAAACTTTTGGGGTCACCTGCCACATCATCAATTTTTGCAATATAAAATGCTCTTTTGGCATCTCTGCTCGAGGTTGCATATGCATTTCTTAACTTCGATACATTCCCCAGTCTTTGGGCAGCCTTATCTTATGTGTTCTAGCCCATGCCAGATTTCTAGTCTTTTTTAATTTTCATAGTAAGGTGATAAACCAGGGGGCAGATTTATTTTTTATTTTCTTTGTTTTGACTAGGAGATAACAGGTTATGCACCTTCATTAATTCCAATACAAAGTTAGCTGATCCTCGGGTTGGGAAGAAGATGACCAGATGGGTGGAAAACTGACTGAAGGACAGAATCAAGAAGGTGGTTGTGGAAGGGGTGGGAGTTATCTGGTACCAGAGAGATCATCAGTGAGGTCCCGCAGGACTTGGTGCGTGGACCATTGTTGTTCAATGTCTTCATCAATGACATTGGGGATGGCATTAAGGGCAAAAGGTGCATATTTGCAGAAAACACCAAGCTCTGTAGGAGAGTGGACATAGCTGAAGGGACACAGAACCTACAGGATGATCTGGAAAAGCTGGGGAGATGGTCCAGGATCTGGCAGCTTGGCTTCAATGCCAAGAAATGCAAAGTTTTGCACATTGTATTAAAAAAGAAAGTTGGATGTCCAAAAACAAACCTCACCATTCACAAGTGCAACAGCCATGGTTGTGAAGGAAACACACACTTTTGAGCCTGTTTACAAAACACTGGAAAACCAAGCCAGGGCCACGAATTTCTGGATCATGGGGCTGCATGAGGGCATTGAGGAGGATCACCCCCTAATGTTTGTGAAGGACCAGCTTGATGAAAAACTGTTTAACAGTGCTGGAAAGTATTTTGAACTCTTCTCTGCTTTTATGGGACTCATTTATGGGACTCAGAGTAACACCTTCAGACATTTTGTTTCCATCATTCGGTTCCAGATCCTCACTAACAGACTTTTGTACTCACTGTCCCTTATGCTATAACTGATGATTGTATATGTCACGTTCTTTTTTTTATTTAGTTTTTTGTTACCTGGGTAAGTGCACTAGACAAATCCTGCCTATTTTCAGGCATGACCCAGGGGAGAGGGATACAAATGAATGCCAACTGACCTTGAACCAGATTAAGCTGTTGGTGGAATTTTTAGTGAATGAGGAAATTTGGCCAGGACACCAGGGAAATTCCCTTACTACGTTGTTGGCAGTAGGGGGCTAGAGGCTGTTTGAGTCATTGTTGGCTCAGCTCTGGTGGAGGATGGATGCTCCGGAGCATAGGGAGTCGGTTCCCTATCAGGATGGATCTGTTCCAAGTGTTACTGAAGGAGTTAACAGTATTTCCAACTTTAAAGATGATAAAAGTTATGCCGCGGTTTTGGCAGTCAGCCTGGTGGCACGAGAGAAAGGAAAAACAAGTATTACGGAGGACACAGTTTGCCAGCAATCTCAAGCGATACCTAAGGCAGACTTACCCATCTACACTCCTGCAAGAGACCGGGTGGAACAATTCAAGACTCCTCAGGCGACAGAGTTTTTTTGCTGTTGAAGTGCCAGAGAAACGGGATTTGCAAGAACTGGAGACTTCAGTTCTTGTGGCTTTGATAAAGAAACCGGGAAAGGAGGCGAGTTTTATACAAGATAACCCTGACTCGGGAATATTGGCTGCCAGGGAGGGAGATGATGATTTCTAGTGCCAGGAGCCAAAATCTTGTAGTTTTTCGGAGGTTACTACAGACAACGCGTCCCCAGTTGTCATGGATACTAGAGTCAATACTGCATTACAGGCAATGGAGTCGATCCGTCCAGTGATTTGTACACCGCAGAAACCGCTTTCCAAAGATGCTGGGTATGTTTTCAAGCCTCTCCCCTCTGCTGCTTTTAAGAGTCGCAACAGCCTGAGGTAAGCTGTATCTATCAAACAAACCCTCTGTATCAGGTTGGGGTGTCAGAATTTACTTTTGCTAAGAAATTGACTGCTCATATTGATTCTGTGGGGATTGAGGGAAAGGAAAAACAAGCGGCTGTTTTTTCAGCTAAAAGACATTTGGTGACCTCTCCAGATAAACCAGTAGTATCTGGGGCACTTACTAATGACTATGAGCCTTCTTGTAAGCAGGACAGTACTGTTGTTAACCCATTATTAGATGAAAATTGGACCCCTCAAATGGCACTGCGAGAAGCTGGTTGGTCCTTCAATAATGGTTACTGGTGTCCTTCTCCTGACTGGGACCCTAAATTAAACTTTTCACAAAATGAGCCTTCATGGTGGCCTAACATTTCTGTTTTACCCATGACACAAGTTCATTTGGAAACAGGTGGTGAAAAGCAAGAACCCCCCCAGGAACAAGTTCAGCCTTCAGAGGTTTTAATTGACTTGCATACTGAACATCCTCATACTGATAAAAAAGCTGTGGACTCTAATAAACCTTTGTTGTTGGACTTATTTTCTAAAATAAAGAAGGAAGCAGCCCCTAGATGTAATGCTGTTAGACTGAGATATAAGGGTGGTCTAGAAGCTATGCCGGACAGGCATTATGTGGGGAAATATTTGTTGAAAGACTCTTTGCATTTTACCCCACGTGAAGTGTTTGCTTTTATTAATATATCTGGTGAGGATAATTTTGATATAAGCTTTCGCTCAGCATATGCATTGGATTTATTCTGGGAACGTTACAACCAGGTCAAATTCTCACCCTTGTGGACCCTGTTTTTGGTAATCCCCCTGACTAAACCATTGGTTAAATTTGTAACAATTATGTTTTGGAATGAAGGTGTGCATATTGATGACATTTTGTATTGGTTATCCCAGAAATGTGATGTCTTGAGTTCTCCAGAAGCCAGTTTAGATGATCAACAGTTTTGGACGGGGGGATGGAAATTCAAAGTTAAACTTCGGCAATTAGATTCCGGGATTTTGCATATTCCAAACTCTTTTCTGTTGGGCCGGGATCGGGGGGTATGTTTTTATGCAGGCCAACCCAGGGCATGTTACAAATGTGGTGCTAGAACACACTTATCTAGTTCATGTGATAAACCCCGTTGTGACAACTGTGGAGAGATTGGTCACATTGCCTTCCAATGTATGAATCACACTAAATGTTATCTCTGTGAAGACACAGGTCATGTCTTCACTCAATGTGTGTGGGCGGCTAGGAATAAAGCTACAATTAGTAGTCCTGATCTTCTTATTCAAAAAGCTCAGGATTTAGCTTCTGAAGTAGGGGCAGGACATCATGCCTCTAGCAGTGCCACTGTGGTCCCTGACCCACAACCTTTAATTGTGGATTCTGTAGTTCCATTATCTGACACCTTGAAAGATACTTTGCCTATGTTAGCCCCAGTATGTTATACTCACAATCAGGAGGCTTGGTCCAATGAGGTAGTTACTCCAGTGCCACTACAAGTGAGACGATCCTCCAGGAATTTAAAACCTCCTTTAGTGGGCCGCTCTACTACAGATGTGGAAACTAGTAACCCTTTTGAGGTTCTTTCTTCTCAGTGGGGAGACTCAGTCATGAAGTGTCAAGAATTGGACTCACAACCAGCTAGGGATAGTCGCCACTCCCCATTTATGGTTCAAGAAGGGTACAAAAGTAAAAAAAAAGAAAAGAAGGAAAAAAGATAGGTAACTGACTCGTATTTAGTTCTGGATTCGTTTAATTTGGGGTCTTTGAATGTACGTAGTTTGTTAAACTTTAAAAAACGTCAGGTTGTGTTTAATTATATGCATGAAAATCAATTGGACATTTGTTTATTGCAAGAAACTTGGGTTTATACCATTGATCAGGTCAGGAATTTCCAGAAGGAATGGTATTGGGGCCCTTCTTATTGGTCCTTTGGACAACATTCATCCGATGGCTTGGGTTTTCTTTTTGGTACTTATGATTTTTCTTTGATAAAATTAATGGACTTGATCCCAGGGAGGTTGATAATTTTAGATGGGGTTTGGAAGTCCTCGACGTGTAGATTTATAAATGTTTATTGTCCGCAAGTAAAAGCTGAAAAGGTGGCACTAATGCAAATGATTAAACCTTTTTTGATTACTTCATTTGCAGTTTTTCTCTGCAGTGATTTTAATTGTGAATTGGACCCTAGTAAGAAATTGACAACTGCATTAAAAACAGGGAAACTATGGCTCTTCGGGCATTGGTACAATCATCCGGGCTGGTTACGGCCAGTATTAAACAGAAGGGAGGCCCTATATTTACTTATCAAAAAAATAAATATTCTTCTGTAATTGATTATATTTTTTTATCTTCAAAATTATCTTTTTCTTTTCATACTATACCTGTGGCCTTTTCAGACCATCTGCTACTTCACTGTAACATTTCTGGTGATTCACTTCCCCACTTGAGAAAATCCAGGTGGAAATTAAGTGCTCCTTTATTAAGCTCCTTTGAGATTTGGCATAAATTAGGTTCTCTACTGATGGCAAGGTTGTCGGTTACCTTTTTATATGATGACATTGGTCAATGGTGGTGGGATACAAAAGCTGATTTATGCAAATTCTATCAGAATCAAGGCAAAATAGCATCAAATTCTTGTTTTCTTCACTATTTAGCTTTACGGCAACAATTATATTACTTATTTTCTAAGGCTAATACTTCAAAGTTCAATTATTCATCACAAATACACATACTTAAAAAGGAAATGTTATCAGTACAATATGACAGGGCAAAAACTGCTAAAGTTATTCAACAATATGGGCTAAAAAAGCAACCTCAAGGTGACCCTTTTGAGGCCTTTAGGAAGTATAGAACTAATACTTCTTTAAATGCTTTAGTCAATCAAACAGGGAATGTAGTGACGGATAATGAGAGCATACAGAACATTATAAAATAATTCTTTCTAGCATATGCACCTACAGTACCTACCAGCATAACAGAAATGGAGCATTTCCTTTCTTCTATTCAAATTCCTGAGTCAACCTTCCAAAAAGATTTACTGGCAAAACCTATAACACGGTTAGAAATAGAGGATATAATAAAATCTCAAAAATTAGGTACTTCTTCAGGACAAGATGACTTAACGGCAGAGCTTTGTAAGACCTTTCCTTTGGAATTTAGTCAGTGTTTAGAATTAGTTTTTAATTTTTTCCTTTCTTGTATGGTTTTTCCAGGGTGGTTCCCTGCTGGATTAGTAATTTTCTTGTATAAATCAGGGAAGCAAACCCAATTGGAGAACTGGAGACTGATTACGCTTTTAAACACTGATTATAAGCTTTTTACAGGAATTTTAAATAACCGACTGAAAATATTTGCTGTCACGGTGCTTTCCCTTATCAATTTTGTGGACTACCTGGTAGAAAAATCCAGCAGGCCCACATGATCCTTCGTGATCTCATTGAATATACAGTTTCTCAAGGAAAATGGGGCTGTATTGTTTCAGTGGATCAGAAAAAAGCTTTTGATAGGGTGTATCGCCCATTCTTATTTTTGTCCTTGCGGTACTATGGAGTGCCTAAGGTAGTGATTCATTGGATCACAGTACTTTATGAAGGGGCACTGGCCCACCCAATTGTGAATGGGATATGTGGTGTGGGGTTCCACATGCCTAGTGGGGTTCATCAAGGATGCCATTTGAGCCCTCTTTTATATTCTTTTAAAATGATTCTTTAATACAATCTGTGACTACCATTCCCAAATGGGAGGGAATGTTAGGCCCATCCTGCATTTCTGAGCATTTTATTCAAGCCTGTGCTGATGATTTATGTATATTTTTTTCTAAAATCGAATCTATCCCTATTTTTCTGGATTTAATGGTTTCTTTTTCTAGGGTATCTAACTCTAAAATACAAGAACAAAAAAGTCAGGGCTAGTTATAGGACGAGCGGATGTTGTGGATGAAATTATTGGAGGAATTACAATTTCAACGTGGCCTATAAAAATTTTGGACTTATTCTATGGGTTGCAGAATTTATCAGAACTAAACTGGAACACTGCAATACATAAAATTGAGGGGAAAATTGACTTATGGAGAAAATGGAAATTGTCAAAAATTAAGAGAGTTCAGATATTGAAGCAATTTGTTATTCCTTGTTTTTTGTATACTGCTATGGTTTTTCCTTTACCTATGACTTTAGAAACCAGACTTTACAGTATATTTTTTCAATTATTATGGGGTAATCAGTTAAATCCGATAAAACGGCAGTATACTTATTTAGAAAAAAGGACAGATGGGCTTGGAATGGTGGACCTGGTGGTTTTCTTTCATACTTTATTCATCTCACAGAATATTCATCTAGGGCTTCTTCCCCAAATAACCCCTTATAGGTTTTTGTTTAAACACACTTTGGCTAACTACTTTTTAGCCTGGCAAAATTTACCCCCGAAACCAATTAAATCATTAAAAGTGCAACACTATTTTTTGTCAGTGGCAAAGAAGTTGTTTACCTGGGGTATTTCAGTTAAATTGGTCAAGGACAATACTGGGCCTCAATTGTATAAAGAAGTAATGACATTGCTTTATCCGACTGAACCTGCTTTTAAAAATTGCCCTATGACTCATGTAAAAACTGCTATACAAAGATTGAATACTCCTAGATTGCCCAAATATATGTGGGAATTGGTTTGGCTTTCCTTGTACAGTCATGTGAATGTTAGAGGAAATGCTAAACATAAAGTTGTGACCGAAAGATACTGTCCTTATCCGGATTGTATTGCTCAAGAAGAATCGATGGAACATTTTTTATTTCTTGCTCATATGCCACATCTTTATGGAAATTCCTGTCTTCTAAATGGACTAAGTCTTGGTTGTTGTATATAGATTATAATACCTTGATTTTAGGTATTAATTTCCAGTTGAGTAGATGTTATGATAGGGACACATGGCACCTTTTTTGTTGTTGTTTAATTTATTATTTGTGGCAAGCCCGATGTCAGTGGGTCTTGTACCAAAAAAGGATGTCTTATGAAACTGTCAGCCTATTAATTACAGGGGCTATGGAAAGAATTTATGTTAAAGATTGTGAAAACTCCACTTCTTGGAAGGTTACCAGTTGGTGGAAGGGATTCCCAATGTTTATCAAATATAAATAGTACGCCTTTCTTGTTATTTTACAAATATTTTTTTTGTGTGTGTGTGTGATTTAACACAAGGCGATATTTAATTTGACTTCTTTGTATTTTATGATTGCTTTATGGTTTGTGTGCTTCAACATGTTGGTTTTCATTTGTCCTTGATGTCTGTATAATAAAAAATTCCCCTACCCTTTTCGATAAGTGCCATGGGATCTTTAACATCCACCTGAACTACCACCATTTCAGGCAGATGGGACCTTGGTTTAAAGTCTCATCTGAAAGACGGAAACTAAAAGACAACCTATGTGGTTTTAACATAACTTACATTATACTTCCTAAATTATGTTCATAGAGCAGTGTTACCAGCCCTGTAAACTGTGGTACTTTCGGGTTCTCTGGGGTTATCTGTTTTTCCTTGTATAACAGCTTAGGGACAACTGGGGTTTGCTTATTTATGCACTTATGCCGAGATTGTTCTTTTTTAGCTTTAAGCTGAATGCATGACAGTACTTTTTGTCCCTCTGGGATAAGTACTCTGCTGGACTATCCTAATATGGACTTTTTCACATCTTGGTAACAGTTATGCTGCTCTTGGGCACCATATTAGTGAAAAAATTGTTACTTTAGTATGTGTTGAAATTAGAAGGTTTCTCCTCTATATTGTACCAAAATATGGTGAATGTATCTTACTGTTTGATTAAGGTGCCTTTGTGCTTCCAGAGGTACTGCACAGTATTTGGACTGTTTACCTTATGTGAGTGTATCAATTGTTGTTACAGTTGTGACATTTTAGAAGAATAAAGTTAAAAAAATACATTTCTAAATTACAATATCTAACTGGATCATAAAATTATATGCTACTTTTTGATTTGTTTGCTCCCAACATTTTACAGTAAGCATGTTGTAAACAGTGTAGCAAGGACTGTGGTAAAGCATTTTTACTTAAACTCAGGTTGTTGCTGTTGTCTTCATTTAATTTACATGGTTGTGGGGGTACAGCTACAGGATGGGGGGAGTATCCAGCTGCAGGAGGGTCAGAGATATAAGTGCTGAACACTGTGGCAAATTGTGTAAGTTAAATTTATATAATTTTTCCCTAGAGTCAGGAGTAGGGAAGACATAACAAAAGTGGATTTTATCTTCAATAACAGCCCCAAAACTCACTGCAGAGCATCTAAAACCCTAGATATTTTGGGGGCCTAGTGGCCTCCAACTCCACAGCCTTTATATAAAATTCTTTCACACTGCATTACAAAAATGTCTATCGGGTGAATGACTGATGGCATTGTTGGTCAGACGGTTGCCCACTTCAGTTGCGGCCACAGACTCTAAGGCCAGCCAGAGTCTCCCACACTGCTGACTCTAGGGGGGAAAAATGTTTTTCTGGAGTCAGGGGTAAGGAAGATGTAACAAAAAGCTGTGTTTTACAGTATCTTCAATTAAAGTCCCCAAATTCACCATGGAGCATCTAAACTCCCAGTGCTTCTTGGGGCCAAGCGGCCCCCAGACCCCTGGCCTTCATGTGTCCCATTTGAAAGGATTTCCAGCACCTCCACTATAAAAACTGTTCCAGTGAGGAGGAGGATAGAGAGGCATACCTGAAGAAATTTAGGGAGGTGACCATGGCGGTCAAGGTAGCCAAGGCTTCCAGAGAGCTCAGGCTGACACACGGCATCAAGGATGGGGAAAAGGACTTCTTCAGGTACATAAGAGAGAGAAGGATCTGCAAAGATCAAATAGTAAGGATCAGGAGGGATAGGATGGACTGAGAAAGTGGCAGAACAGGCAGAAGCGTTTAATGAATACTTCTGTTCTGTATTTACTTAGGAGTAGGATGGGTCACTGCCTGAAAGGAGAAGGAGGGTGGGTAGGCACAGGGGGCAGGGGATGATGGACAGTGAAATGACAGAGGGCAGGGTACTAAAAGATTTAAGGGCACCAAGGGTGGACAAGGTGCCAGGACCAGATGGCATACAGTCTCAGGTACTGAAGGAATAGGGTGGAGGTCCTGGCAGAGCCATTGGCAGACTTGTTCAATGCCTGTCTGGAAACAGGGTGCATACCCCAGGACTGGAGGATGGCTCACATGGTGCCCCTCCACAAAAGTGGACCCAAGGATGAACCAGGCAACTATAGACCAGTAAACCACACATTCATTGAGGGAAAGTTAATGGGAACCATCCTTAAGGAGAGGTTGGTAATCTTTCTAGAAGGTAATGGACTCCAGGATGGGAAGCAACATGGGTTTGTATCTAGCAGATCCTGCTAGACCAACCTGGCTGACTATTATAACTTATTTGACGATGGAACTTGACAAGGGCCATGCAGTGGAGAGCCTGTATTTGGATTTCAGCAAGGCATTCAACCTGGTGCCATATCGAAGGCTGGTTAGCAAGTTGGAATACCAGGGATCAAGGACAAAGATGGTGAACAGGATCAAGAACTGGCTGCAGTGTAGACAACAGAGAGTACTGGTGGGAGGGGAATTCTCTTCTCCTAGAGCAGTAATGAGTGGGTTACCACAGGGCTTAGTAATGGGTCCTGTGTTTTTTGGCATTTTCATCACTAATATCTCTCATAGCATTAACAAAAAGAATAGTCTTTTTGCAAATGACACCAAGATTGTGGTGGTGGTGGATGACACAGTAGGGTGGCAGGGGCTGCAGAAGGATCTGGCAGAGCTTGAGGACTATGACATAAAAGTAAAGTATTTATAATCATCTTTAATCATTTCATTCTAGTGCCAGACTGAAAAAATACGTTGTTATTTCAGTGGAGTTAAGCACAGGTGTGTTCCCCCTGGCTATATTTATAGTTATATTCTGGCAATTTTGATATGTGTTATATTATTTTATTTTACTGATGATTTGTTTTTGTTTATAGCACTTGGAAGTTATTATGGTTTGAGGAAGGAATGTGTGTGTTCCGAAAACGTTCACCATTTTTAAAATATTCAAGTGATTGATAAACACAAGTGCTTTCAACTTATTTTGAAAATGGACATTAAATCTTTATTGAAGAAATATCAATATTAATACAAGTTGGAATTATGGTTTTGCTCAAGTAAATGATTTTAAATTTCACGAGTAGAGAGTCTGCACTTTCATTTTATTGATTATATGGATTCTCCAATTAGCACACTCTCCTCATTTATTTCAAATTAAAACAGAACAAAAAGGGAACCGAGGGTGTTTCTACAATATTATGCTAGAGCTTGAGAACTGGTCAGACACATGGCAGCTGGGGTTCAATGCTAAGAAATGCAAAGTCATGCACTTAGGTGCAAGAAACCCAAGGAGGTGTTATTAGTTGGGGGGGTACAGATAGCCACTACAGAGGAGGAGAAAGATCTTGGGGTGAAAATAACAGGGTAAATGAGCCACTCAGCACAGTGCTGGAATGTTGCAGCTAAAGTCAACAAGATGCTGGGGTGCACTGCTACTGGAATTACCTCGAGGGGGGGGAGGTGATCCTGCCTCTGTACAGGTAATTTTTGAGGCCTCACCGAGAGTATTGTGTGCAGTGCTAGCACCCTTACTTAAAGGATGTTAGATTACTGGAGGGGTTCCACCACAGAGCAACAAGGATGGTAATTGAATTGGAAGACAAAACCTATGAGGGGAGGCTGAGGGAACTTAACATGTACTCCCTGGAGGAGAGGAATAATACGGAAGATATGATTGACTAAAAGTAAAAATAATTACCCTGCCTGGAAATGTTAAAGTCCCATCCCTAGATGAATGGAAATCATGCAAGGTGCATGACACTGTAACTTGGATATCTCCAAGCTGCAGTAGTCACATTTTTCCTAACATGAAAACTCAGTGGAGATGAGTAGCATTCCTGAAGACCTATTACTTATTCCCATGTGTTTTAGGTGGCAATGTTCTGTTACCAATCCAAAAATGTAATCCTTCCTATCGAAAATGCAAGTAAGAAACTCTTTACCATGATTTAAAAACTCAGTCGTGGTGGTTGTAAAAAATTCATCAGACATGAATGAATTCTTAAACATCATACGTGAGGAGTGAAAGGTTAAAAGTGCAGTACAGTATATAAGATTTCACTTTAGCATAATCATATCATTGAGTATATAGGGAGCTGTTTTGTCAAGTCAAATTGAAATTCTGAGACCCATCACATTAAATGAATTAACTGCAGAACTATCTAAAGAAGTAACTCGGTGGCAGATTTCACCCACTGAGTTTTTTATTTTCATCAGTACTTGATACTCATAACTTGGGCATCCAGATGACAATTACACAGGGTAGCTAGATTAAACTATATTATACAATGACAAGAAAGAATCGTGGGCTCTGATTGGTTCATCTGGGACTGGATCTGGGATGTTACCCCAGCATAACATCCCGGCTCTAGTCCCAGCACGCTCTTGACCACATAAAATGTAAAAAAATAAATAAATAAAATCAATACACAGCCAACCCTACAACTGATTTCATGGCCTCTCAATCAGCTCGGCATCGCCATTCCTTGCCCCCTAAACACACTGACTGAACGGGTGTATTTCATGAGAAAAAAATTGACAGTTTTTCAGTTTGGGAGAATGTTTGAGGGTTCTGGGTTTGACTTTTTTGGTGAAACAATTATTTCTTCTCTTTCACAGCTAATAAACTAGCATGCTCCACTATCTCACTAAATGCTTCATTGGCAAGCTTTTAAACTAGTCAAGGGGAGGCACTGATAAGCAGCAGGAAAATCCCACCTCTCCTACAAAACAGGGTACTAAATGAGAAAAGACTGAGGTAGACAGATCAGTGGGGGATGCTGCAAAAGAAGGTAAAGCCATCAAAAATGGAGAGCAATGAGTACCAGTGTGTAGTCTGAGTAACAAGCTTCCTGAATTAGTGGCCCTGATGGAGGAGGAACATCTGATATCGTGGCAGTCACAGAAACATGGTACACACAAAACCATGACTGGGACATAAACATACCAGGATACACTATCTACAGGAGGGACAGGGAGGATAAAAGAGGAGGAGGAGTAGCTTTACATAAGGGAAGGAATCAAAGCAACAGACAAAAGGGAAAACAGGGAGGAGAAGAAGCACTGTGGGTAAATTTGGAGACCGCAATGGCACCACAATCCGCACAGGGGTTAGAGTACAGACCTTCTCAGGGGAGGAAATGGACAAGGAAATGATAGAAAGAATACTTAGAATGGCAGAAAAAGGGGAGATATTGCTGATGGGTGATCTGAATATGCCAGATGTTAACTGGAGTGCAATTGCAGCAGCCACTTCAAAGAGTGGGGTTATTCTAGATGTCCTACAGGGGACATGCCTTAGACAACTAGTGTTGGAGCCCACTCAAGAGGGAGCAATCTTAGACCTGGTTCTCTCAAATGGAGATGAGGAGTGGATCACAGATGTAGAAGTGGGTAGCCATCTGAGAACTAGCGATCATCGAACAGTATGGTTCACAATAAACACAGCAATAGAGTCAAGCCATACAAAGGCAAAAGTACTGGACTTTA
The DNA here is from genome assembly GCA_016271365.2 of Neoceratodus forsteri. Classification (NCBI taxonomy): domain Eukaryota; kingdom Metazoa; phylum Chordata; order Ceratodontiformes; family Ceratodontidae; genus Neoceratodus; species Neoceratodus forsteri. The sequence goes on along the minus strand of CM028138.1, from coordinate 760,183,232 downwards.
GGAGGGCTGACTTTGCTAAAATGGGTGAGTGCCTAAGGAATGCACTAGCAAATGGGCAGGAAGGAGGTGGAAGAACAATGGGAATAATAAAACTGCCATCACAGAGGTAAAAGCCTTGTGTGAAGCAAATAAACAAAACAAATGATGTAAGAAACCACTATGGTTCTCAAAGGAAGTGGCAGTGAAGGTTCAAGAGAAAAGAAAGCATTCAGGAAGTACAAGGAATCACAGAAGGAGCAGGACAGAGAATTGTATCAGTTAAAGCAAAAGGAAGCTGGGAAGGCAGTCAGAACAGCAAAGGCCCAAACTGAGGAAAAGATAGCCAACTCAGTTAAGAAGGGGATAAAACCTTTTATAGGTACATCAGGGAGCGAAGGAAGACCAAGGGAGGGTCAGTGAGGCTTAATAAAGAGGAGGGAGGGTGGGCAGAGGGTGACTGTGAAAAGGCAGAGATACTAAACAAATATTTTTGCTCAGTATTTACAAAGGAAGAGGGGAGGTACCTAAAACAAACAGTAGAAACACTCTGATACAGAAGTTGATACCAGCCCATTTACAGAAGAAAGGGTTCTGAAAGAACTCTTAAAACTGAAGGTGGACAAAGCAATGGGGCCTGATGGGATTCATCCCAGAATTCTAAAAGAACTTAGGGTAGAACTAGTAACACCACTGACTACCCTCTTTAACAAATCATGGGAGGATGGGGTGGTACCCGAGGACTGGAGAAGGGCAGATGTGATTACCCTTCACAAAAGTGGGAGCAAGGCAGAAGCAGAAAACTACAGACCTGTTAGTTTAACCTCAGTGGAAGGGAAAATGATGGAATCACTTGAAGGAAAGAATTGTTGAGTATCTAGAGGCCAGAGGGGCTCAGAACCCAAGCAGCATGGATTCACAGCGGAAGGTCATGCCAGACAAATCTGATAGATTTCTTTGACTGGGTGACTAAAGTAGTAGATCAGGAGGGCTGTGGACATGGCCTACTTAGATCTTTAGCAAGGCATTTGACACAGTCCCACACAAAAGATTAATATACAAGTTAGCTAGCCTGGGAGTGTGTCCCAAGATGACAGCCTGGGTAAAGAATTGGCTGGAGAATAGGACACAGAGAGTAATAGTAAATGGAGTCCACTCTGAAGAAAGGGGGGTTACTAGTGGGGTACCGCAGGGTTCAGTATTAGGACCGGTCCTCTTGAATGTCTTTATAAGCAACATTGCAGAGGGACTGGAAGGAAAAGTATGTCTCTTTGCAGATGAGACAAAGATCTGCAACAGAGTTGATGCACAAGGTGGGGTGGAAAGGATGAGAAGGGACTTGGCAAGGTTAGAGGAGTGGTCAAATGTATGGCAGCTTAGATTCAATGCTAAGAATTGCAAGGTAATGCACCTGGGAAACAAAATCCCAACGGAAGAGTATACAGTGGGGGTGAGATACTAACAACAACAAAAATGGAAAGGGACTTGGGGTAGTCATATCAGATGACCTAAAGGTGGGCAAGCAATGTGAGAGGGCTACAAGGAGGGTTGGGGATACTGGGATGCATAGGGAGAGGCATCACCAGTAGAAAACAGGAAGTTATTATCTCTGTACAGACAGCTAGTGAGACCCCATCTGAGTACTGCCTGCAGTTCTGGAGACCCAATCTCCGCAAAGAAATAGACAGGATGGAGGCTGTCCAGAGGAGGGCAACTAAAATGGTGCAGGGTCTGCACCAGAAGACATATGAAGAGAGACTTAAGGAGCTGAACATGTATAGCCTCGAGGAAAGGAGGGAGAGGGGGGACATGATAGAAACTTTCAAGTACCTCAAGGGAATCAACAAAGTCCAAGAGGGTAGCATCTTTCAAAAAAAGAGGTGTGCAAGAACAAGGGGCACAATTTCAAGATAGAAGGGGGCAGCTCAGAGGTAATTTAAGGGATGTATTTTTCACAGAGAGGGTTGTGGATGCATGGAACGGCCTTCCAGAGGAGGTTGTGGAGTCAAAAACAGTGGTGGAATTCAAGCATGCATGGGATAGTCATAAGGCAGCTCTTGGGGGTGGGGGTAGGAAGAAGTAGGCTGCTGGTTAACTAGGATCTGCAGCTTATCCATTAGGTAGGGAAATGGGCAGACTGGGGGGGCCAAGCGGTCCTTATCTGCCGTCAAATTCTATGTACCTGTGTATCTCCTGCATTTGAACACACATGCTGAGTCAGTGTATGTAGGGTGTGGGGACTGACAATGCCGAGAGAAGTGAAAGCCATGTTTCAATCAGCTTCAGAACAATCCCCTCCCGTACTGGTAGCTCCTCTCTGTGAGCATCCAAAGCCGCCACATCGAAATTAAACTCGAGTCCTCTCACTGTTTACATGTTCGCAAATGCAAAGCTGCACTTACCGTCAGCTTAATGGCAGTGTCTCCCACTCCCCTTACACTCTCCACTGCCACAGCAATTAACTGTATTGGCACCTCCACAACACCATGCTTCAGTTCGGTATGTTATCCACTATCTTGTCACCCTTCAATTTTTCTCTCATCAGTGTCCTCTACTCCTAAAAACTGTATGGAGAGAAAACACAAATGCAATACTAGCATTTATGTTGGGGAGGTAGCGCCACAGACTCCAGGTGCACATCAAAAATGGCTGCAAGTGTGACACCATCAGGGCAGGAGAGGGGGCAGTGAATGAGCACTGCTTTTTCATAAAGTAAACCTACACATTAAAAAAAAAGAAAAGAATGTACTTTTAAATGACTTTTTCATTTTGTTTTATTAATGAGCCATTGTATACTAGAAATAATGCCCTCCAGGTTATGTGTTAAGCTGGGATAACATCCCTTCTCGGTTGTTGGATGCCCTTGGCCTGCGGCCTTGGGGCCCAACCACCTAAGCTGGGATGTTATCCCAGCATAACACCCACCCTGTCAGGCTTTATTCCTTTAATATTTATGCAACACATCACCTGGGGCTTGATGGAAAAAATAAATATCCATGAATCATGCATAGAAATGTGACATATTTTTATTTAAACAACTCTCATTTTCTAGCTACCAACACTTTAAAGTAAATCCTATTGCAGGGCATTTCGGTTATTAAGGCAGTTAACATTTTGTGTGAGCCTGAACTGAATGCAGCTTATCAGTTTGATTGTATACATTAAGTAAGCTGTGTAAGAAAGGGTGCTGCTTTGGGTGAAAATAGAATTTGTTATCCTTTAAAAAAGCAAATTGATTTCCACATTTGGTGCAGAAGGCTGGGGGTTTAAATCCTAATAAAGAGTTTCTTAGTTGCGTTTTCTGTGGGAAAGAGTTGATTTTAAGACTGGTAACAAAACAGTGCATAGCTGATATAAAACGGTGGAAGGGGGTTATTTTTAAGTGCTACAGTTTGTATTCGTTTTGCGGCAACCTACAAGGAGCTGCATTGTTAGAGATAAGCATTGTGAATAATACTCTTGTACACTTGAAGGATTGGTGACCCTTTAGTAAAAGCAAAGCTCCTAAATCAATGGAAGATCAGTTAACTATGGAAGCTGACAACTGACTACCTTAACCAGATTATGGAAAAGTCGTCTGCTTCCAAAAGAAATGTTGAATTCCAATGAAGGTTGCTCATTTACTTTTATAGTTATCAGCCTTAGCAGAATTAAATTTACATAAGTTACTCCATGGGTATGTTGTACCGATACCAATTGTTCAGCCAAAGGGCTCACAGTTTCTGTCTTGTTTTTTTTTTTACTACCGCAACTAGGATTTGCACCTGTTTTTAAGAACAAGAACATTAGGTCTGCTGTATTTATCCTAACAGCCCTGGAGATGTAACCGATAGCTGGAGTCACTCACCTCCCTCTGTGAACAGTCAAACTGAATATTTGTACCTGTGACTGGCTAATCAAGGGAGGCAAAACAGGCACAATCGAGAGTTTCTGGACGAATTATGCCAATTACTCAGTGTTTACTACTTAATTCACAAAACAGCATCCTGGCAAAGATTGGTACTTGTTGAGTTAATATAAGAGCGGTGTTGGTCTCTTGCATGACAGGAAAGGGAAAAAATAGGATGGCAGTGTTTTTTTTTTGTTCTTTGCATCCACTGCATAGTTCTCTCTCTCTCTCCTTGAATTACTATATAGAGAATAATAGATAGGCAACTGTGTGTTATGGATTTTTTTTACACACCCGAGGGGTGTGATGACCCATAAATCTCGAGAGCGAAGCTCGAGAGGTTTATGAGGTCATCACACCCCAAGAGTGTGTAAAAAAAATCCAGAAACACACAGTTGCTTATTTTTTTATGTTTTATAATAACTGGTGCAGAGTTTGCTCAGACAGACACACACACATACACACACACACTGTGCCTGTCTCACACACACACACACACACACACACACACACACACAGTGTACTAGGGAAACTTTTTTTTATTAAGAGGAAGCAGTGACATTTCAGTGCTTGGGGTTGGGTAGAAGCCCCGACGGAAGCGCAGCAATGGATGTTTCAGCATGCGCTGGGTCAGGAGAAGCCTCGACCGAAGCGCGACAATGGCAGGATCAACCAGATAGCTTTTTTTTAATTGTTTTTCCCAAAAGGCAGAAATAAGAAGAAACAGTGATTGCTACAAATTACTTACTGCAGCTGGTCTAGGATTACTTCAGGGACTGGTCTGCCCATCGCGAAGGAAAATTTTAGCCACCATGTTTTTTTTATATTTTCGGCCCGCCCACTGAGGGAGTAAGGGCCGATAATGTGGAACGCTACACGGAATGATGCTGCTAGTGAGAGGAAGTTTTAAGAAATGCGAGTTATTACGGCATTTTGGAGAACCTGAAAGCAGGTTGATAAAGTAATTATAGGCATATAATAAAGGACAGTTTGCCTGCTACTCATGAGAACACTATGGACGTGAACAGTAAGGATGGGGGTACAGGTAGCACAGTAGCATGTAAGTGCAGAGCTGATTACCAGACAGCCATAAGTGTAGTGACCAATCAGGGTTGTGCTGTGTCCACACCTCTCTCTCTCTCTCTCTCTCTCTTTCTCTCCACTCACAGGGACACATGACTCCCCTACTCTGTGCTGCACATGGGACAGTGGCATGGATTTATCACAGCACAGCGTGGCTTTCACTGTTCCCTGGGGGGACCAGGTGAACATGGCAGAAGATTAGGAGCATCTTTCCATAAATGGACCTCCGACTGGGAACACAGCCTTTGCTCTGTCTGGCTCTCACTATCGCTCACTCCACACTGTGGGCACACTAGGCTTACACACTGTCTCCACAATGTCTCCAGAGAGAGCACTCCAGCAATTAATAATTGTTAAACTCTTTTAAACTAAGCACTCTACTGGGACAGACAACCATGATAATTTGAGTCCACAACCCTGTGCTTGTTATTTCATATACATGATTCCTACTTCCATTTTCCAGAGAATTATCGGAGGAGCACAGAAAGAATCACCACCCAGGCTGTTGGTAGAGGCATGATCATCTGAGCTGCCGCTGCTGCTGTTGCATCCAGCTTAAAAGAAAGTTTCTCTTTCTGGCCAGCTGCAAAGTACAGGAACTGTGTTCTGGCTGCAGAAAAGGGACAGGAACACCACTCCTGTGCATTCCAGACCATTTTCAACACTGTGAAAGATGAAAGAACTGTGCATGTACCGTTGGGGAGGGTTGGGGGACAGCACTGTAAATGAAAACAATAAATGGAGGATTCCTCATTGAAACACTCAGTGACTGGACACCCCCAGTGTCACTGTAATGTTTCTGAGGGTAGGGTGTTGTGTAAGTGCTGAGAAACAAACAAATAAAAAGTAAATCATGGCCCCACCGACTGCAAAGAAAGTTTTCCTGCAGGTTAAATAGTGCAAGCGTGAAGGAGCCATGGTGCTCAGGCATGGAAGTGACTTTTGTCACCTCTTGAGGCTGTTCATTCACAAGCTCCTTTTCTACTCCTCCCAAGAGGACTGCAGGTCTCCACCAACACAGCTCTAAAAGAAAACAAAAAAAAAACTGCAAACTGAAAGCTCTCTTTGTGATCTGCTTCACCACATTCCCCTACCCTAACAGCAGTCTTCACTACCTGAATACGAGTGTTATTTTTTTTTGTATAACCAAAAAATGAAACTGACAGCCATCATATCTACTTTTGAAGGAAGCACCCCACTGCTTCCTGTTCTCCACACAGTCCACACTGCCAAATGTAACAGCAGTCCCTCTCAGTCTCCTCGCACTGTCCCTGCCATACAAACTAAACGTCTGAGTAAGACTGTGCTCCAGTTGCTTGTCTCTTTGGCAGTTTGTCACTGGAACATTTCAGCCATGGTACTGAGCCAGGGAGGGTGGAGTCAAATCTCAAAGTCCTCTTCTACTTCAGTACCATCATGGTGGGGGGCAATCTGAGTGATCGATGTGTCACTTCCACAAGACAGCAGCAAAAAAGAATGCATGAATAAGAGAGAGAAAGCTTAGTGTGGCAGACTGCAGAGTCACAGTAACAGCAGCTCCACCTGCTGGCCAATGCAGTCAATCTGCACTATTTCTTTTAAAAGTATTCTTACCCATTGAAAACAACTTGAAAAACTATATTTTTAAATGTACTATTTCACCATTTTTAACACATAAGCCATTGTGTAATAGTAATAATGTACTTTAGGTTAGTGTGCTGGATAACATCACTTCTCAGGTGTTGAACACACTCGGCCTGCAGCCTCTAGCTTCAACCAACTGAGGCGTGACGTTATCCCAGCACAACACACACCTTGTCATGCATTATTGCTTAATTTCCCTGCACAGCTGTTCTTAGCAAGTTATATAATAACAGGATTGTAGTAAATGAGGATCTTTGTCATTGTGAATGCATAACTCCATGGAAGAAGGGGGGGCTGAGTCAGAATCATGTATTGCTCACTGAAAATCTCATCATGGTTCAGCAAAGAGAAGAAATTTAACTTATTCTGAAAGACTAAAGTAGGCTAAAGTGTCCAAAAAAAGTAGCTGAATGCTTATAAGATGTGAATGACTGGGCTGGCTAATGCTATGACAGATAGCTGTTAGATGTTGAAATTGTAAAGTGACAACTGCTTTTGGTGCTTGCTGTTTTGGGGTGGGGGGGTAACTATTATCTTATTGAATCTGGTACAGAGAAAGATAATGTTAGGTTTATCTGCTCATGGTATGAGCTTCAAAGTAGACTTCACTTAGTGTCAATAGCAACTGCTCAAAGACCGACTCGGGAGATGAGGTGTACTCCAGCAGCTAGCAGTGACTTCTAAGGATGACATCAAGTTATGAGTTTTGAATGGGGGTGTGTGGCCACCCCTCCACCCCCCCCCTTCCATGAGGGATGTCCACTACATCCAAAGCATGTATCTCCATGTTTGATGTGCCTCACACTATAATGGCCACTTTTCCATATTTACCTGTTTTTTCTAACATGCTCTAGCTGTATTATCACAAATTGTAACATGGGAAAAATCAGCAAGGTAGAATAACAGAAACCGAATGAAGGAAACGCAGCATGTGACTAAAGTTGGAGCAGGGATTAATCACTGGTAATGCCCGCTCCAACTTCAATAATGCCGTGTTCAACTTCAATCATTTGCTCAAGCAATAATGAGCACACTTACTGAAGTACTGTAGACTTTCCGGTAGGTGGCACTATAAAGACTGCTGTCTTGCTGGCTGTTTAGTGTAATGAAGCAAGACTGAAGGAGGCAAACACTGTGCTGAAGTCCAGAAGTAGAGAGAGGAGCACAATCGTACACAAAAATAGAAGAATGTCAGTGGGATCACGTTCCATAGTCACAATAACTTTCGTAAGTCAATAGCGAGGGTAACAATGAAGTATAGTGCTGAAATGACCACAGTATTGATGTATTCTCAGATACTGACATGTAGATTTCCCCCACAATACAGTAGCATAAGATAAGAGTTAGATGTAGCAATGGACGGCAAAGTATCGGAACCGTGCTGAAAAACGATAAAATATTGACTGTTATCTGAGTAGCACAATACAATTGTAAATTGTCACCACTGGTAAATGACCAAGCACTGTATAAATGTATGTGGAGTTTCCAATGTGCACACGCATTTTGTCTGAGGCAGGCAGTATTGCAATGCAGGAAAGTGAAGGTTGATTTGGGTTTTGTTACCACAATAACTGCCTGCCCTCATGTTTCTTTTGTTCTACCGTAAACAGCACTAATGCCTATCTTGCACTTGCCATGTTACAAGAGCATTAATCTCTCTGAAGTCGGCTTCTACTGGGGAATTAATGCATGGTTGAGTGGTTGTAGGCACTCGCATGCGGCCTCGTGCCACAACCCCCCCCAACCATGCATTAATTCCCTAGTAGAAACCTCTTTCGTCAGGGATTAATGCTTACATATGGCTCATAGGAAGCTGGTGCTTTCCCATTTAGGCTGCACTGTATCCATTGAGCTCCTCTTTGCCATATTCAGTATGTGTCTGTGTCAGCACAGTGCATAGTCATTATGCACTGCACTGACACGGCCCCATATTCAGACAGCACACTCCAGTTAAGCATACTACTTGTCTAAATACCCCCCCCCCTTTTGCTGGTCATAAGCTAATTCCAATGCAGCTTTCTGTCATTGCAGCAGACATTGTAGCTCTGAATATGAGACCTATACCCCTTAGCCCTGTGGAACCCTATGTCCACAAGTCAATGGCTGCAAGGAGGAAGAAAGGTCTGCCCACAGCCTCAAGATATTGCTGTTCTAACTTGTAACAGCAGGCAGGCAAAACATGTTCAGCACTGACATTTGCTTGTTTAATTACTTAGCAGTTCCAGAACTCAGTGCCATCTGGTGATCTGAAGACTACACTGAAGTAGAACCCAGTGACATTGTCTCAGCTGATGTCACTTGGTTTCACTTCATTGAAGTCTTCAGCTCTGCTGATGGAACAGGGCTGAACAGCCACGATTAGCGCCTATGATTCATTTTTTATTCCTAAGCAATTTAAGGAATAGGTTACTTTTCTTGGCATTTGGGAAATGCTATTTGTTACACCCATGATCACAGTAGACAATCCCATCCCTGCCCCCCAGGGAGGTACAGTGCTAGTTCAGAAAGTACATCCTTCACACTTTCTCTGGTCTATCCAGCAGCTCACAAATTCATAGATTTGTAGAAAATTGGCAGCAGAAAAGGACCCTCTGGCCCATTGAGTCTGCCCCTCTTCCCCTTATTACCTATGTCACGGGACCTCCCCTTCTCCCCACTTGCCAACCCCTTATGTCTGCCCCATGCCCTCTTGAATCCCTCCACTGTTTCTGACCCCCCTTCCTCTGGTAGTTTATTCCAGGCCCCCACCACCCCCCCACCACCCTCTTTGTAAAGTAACCCCTCACATTGCCCCTAAATCTTCCTCCTCCCTCCAATCTTAGACTATGGCCTCTAGTTTTAACCCCACCTTCCTCTTAAATAAGCTCCCTCCCTTACCTTATTGATCCTCTTCACATACTTAAATGTCTCTATCATGTCCCCTCTCCCTTCTAGTGTCCAGTTGGTACAAATCCAATTCCCTTCTCCTCTCCTCATATGACTTCCCCCCGCATACCATGCACCACGTTGGTTGCCCTTCTCTGCACCTTCTCAAACCTATTTATGTCCCTGCATAGGTATACTCTCCAGAACTGTACCACATACTCCAGGTGTGGCCTCATCATAACATAGAAACATAGAACATTTTGGCAACAACTCATCCTGTCAGCCCACCCTACCTAATTACTCTCTATAGGGCTCAATAGTTATCCCCATCCCCTAATTCTGACATCTAGCAGTTCACTATGACCATAACAGTGTCAGTGGCTCAATAGTAGAGCTCTCACCTCTTGGACCAGAAGATTAGATGATCATAGATTCTAGCCCCACACTAGGTACTTGGGGTAATACTCATAACTGACACTGCAGTACAAAAAGGGTGCTGCACAATTAAAATGCCATGCCTCGGAAGAGGCATTCAATCAGTGTCCCTTCTGCTCATCTCTGGTCACTGTCCAGGTGGAAGTAACAGACCCCATGGCACTTATCAGTGAAGAGTAGGGGGAATTTTATTGAAAAATCAAAAACAAGATACAACAAACAACATTTACGTATTTATAGGTTCAAAATATAGGAACAAACACATTCAAACACGGTTACATCCTCCAAAGAATAAAATCAAAATGATCAAAACAAAACAGAAAAAAGAATCATCAAAATGCCATATTTTAAACAGAAACAAAAAACAAAACACACACACACACAAAAAACACACCACAGGGAATATAGAAAACTCAAATGGTTCCATTATCTGGGGAAAATACAGGACACAGTCCTTCATAACTGAGGCCATAAATAAACCATGACTATCCTCTGGTCTTGACAAAAAACTCCAAACAGAGCATGTTTTATCTAATTTGTTGAGTCTTCCAATCAACTTTTTCTGGTAAACTATCAGTTGTCATCTGGCCTTCCACATAAAAAACATAATAATTGCATTCAAAATCCAATAGTGTGCCAAATTCATATTTCTGCCATCCCCGCTAAAGTAAACCAAAAACCTAATTCATCATTTGTTACAGACTGAAAAGAGCTCCACCTGAAGGAAGCTAGCATATGACCCAAAACTCCTTGCGTCGGGGCAGAAGATTAAAAGTTGTTCCTGGTTTGAAAAATGCTTATACAAGAATCCTTAAGACAAAACCTCTCTTCAGTACTTCTATGTTTTTAAGCTATCTTTCAAAAAGGCCATAAGACTAGAATGATCTGTACCAACCCTGTGCCAGTAAGGCTTATCATCCCTTCACTTAGAGAAAATGATCCAACAGAAGTCTGAGACACTGTCCCCAGCTCCCACTGCTATTGCCAAAAATGGTACTAAATTAGCAAAAAAAAACAACAAATGTGGGGGGTTTTCATAGTCACCCCTTCCTTCTTAAATTCCAGATAAGACACAGTCCTCTGAACGGGTTGCTGCTACCCAGAAAAGCTGAAAAAAGGCTATATAACTTAACCTCTAGATTCACAGGCTGGGGAAACACATAAGTATACAAAAACAAGCATTTGTCAATGCCGAATGTTTGCTTGCTGGCATTGGCAGTGGTAGTGTAGAAGTTACAGAGCTGTGTAATAGGAATGGCAGTGAAGTACTGAACTGAAGCCCACCCCACCACCACCCTGCAGAGAGTGACAGGCATTGGGTGTGCATTTGGGCCGTCAGGCATAACGGCCACGCTATTTCACCACACCCCACCCTGCAGACACTGAGAAGTGTCACGGTGTTCCTTGGGGTCTTTGGCCGTTATGCACATCCCATTTCATTAGGAAATATGGTGAGATGGGTGCGATATAGGAGAATGAGGTGTACTTTGGGGCCGAAGAGTCCAAGGCATACCTCAATGTCTCTCACTGGCTGCAGGGTGTGTAATGGTATAAACATCACAGGCAAGAATCCCAAGTCACACCCCTGGTGCCTGTCATTCTCTACAGGGTTGGGCGTTATGGTTGGAAACCCTAATACTGCAGGCATTCGTTGGTATTTTCACTCCAAATTTTCAACATGTTTTTTTTGTGACCCCACCTCATGAACAGGGGGAATATCAGTTTGTTAGCCGAAAGCTGCTTATGCAGTGACTACGGCATTTAGCACCACAGGTGCAAAAACATTCTGAACAGGATGTAAAAAATGACAGCTGTACTGTTCATGGGGAGGTGTAAAAAATGGCAATGTTGCAAATCTGCAGTAAAAATATTTAAAAAAATGGTGAAGTCACGAGCACACATAGAAATGGTGCAACGCACACCGGTACTATAATTAGGTTGGGGATTTTTTACAGCAGATTATCAACTCAGGCATTTTGGTGCCTCTGATCATGAACAGTGTCACTGTGATTTTCTGTATCTGTGCCAAACAATGATTTCCCACAGCGACCATGCATCTCTGCGCTGAAAGTGTGAAAACACACTTCGGCCATGTTGTGAAAAATGACAGTAAATAAGGAAGTGTGGAAAAATGCCACTGGTGAAAATCTGGACTGAAAATATTACAAAGTCATGAACTTACGGGGGTGCGTGGAAACTGTGCAGTGCTCACTCATAACACAGTCATTTTATGGACTTTTGTCACCAAATTTTCAACATCGCCATTTTAAGACCTCTGCTCATGAACAGTGTAACTGTGATTTTCTTAATCTGTCCTAAACATTGCTTTCGCACATAAAGAGCACCATTGTGCGCTCATGTGCAAAACACATTTGGTGACATATGAAAAATTGCAGCTGTACTGTTCATAAGGAAGTGTAATAAAATGGCAATGTTGAAAATCTGGAGTGAAAATATTAAATTCGCAAACTTACGAGTATGCATAGGAACTGTGCAATGCACACTCGTAAAACAGACATTTTTAGGAATTTTTTCACCAAATTTTCAACATAGCCATTTTAAGACCTCTGCTCATGAACAGTGTCACTGTGATTTTCTTAATGTGTCCCATACACTGATTTTGCACATCGACTGTGCCATTGTGCGTTACATAGGTGGAAACACATTTTGGGAAAGATGTGAAAAATGACAGCTGTACTGCTCATAAGGAGGTGTGGTAAAATGGCAATGTTGAAAATCTGGAGTGAATATATTGAAAATTCGCGAACTTACGAACGTGCTTAGGAACTGTACAACGCACGCTCGTAAAACAGTCATTTTTAGGAATTTTTTCACCAAATTTTTAACATAGCCATTTTAAGACCTCTGCTCATGAATGATGTCACTGTGATTTTCTTACTTTATTCTGTACATTGATTTCGCACACCGACTGCGCCATTGTGCGCTACATGGGCGGAAACACGTTTTGCGTGAGATGCGAAAAATGACAGCTGTACTACTCATAAGAAGGTGTGGTAAAATGGCAATGTTGAAAATCTGGAATGAAAATATTGAAAATTTGTGAACTTACGAGCCTTCGTAGGAACTGCACAATGCACGCTCGTAAAACAGTCATTTTTTTGAATTTCTGCACCAAATTTTCAGCATGGGGTTTTTGTGACCACTTCTCATGAATGATGTCACTGTCATGGCATTATTCAGGCCCAAAGGGTGATTTTGCGCAGTGATTGCAAAATCACCCTTCAGGCCCGAAAAACACCATGACAGTGATGTCATTCATGAGAAGGGGTCCCAAAAACCCCATGTTGAAAATTTGGTGCCAAAATTCCAAAAAATATTTGAGATATGCAATAAAGTTGAAACCCCCCTATCTAGCCCATTATAAAGCTTACCGGCATTTCCTCAGTTCGCGGTCGGCTTTGAAAGTGTGGAAGCGTGTTCCGGTCCACGAAGATCATTGCGCCGAGCTCGGAGGTAGAGTATGGGGTGAGGGGTGTGGGAGGCAGGTGCGCAGGGTGGGTGGTGCTGTGGGGAGGGGCGGAGACTACGTGGGACCGCTTTTACAGTTTTTTTTTTTCTAATGATGACATGGGACGCTTGCTACGCTGGGGTGGGCTCCCAGCATGGCACAAGCACGGTTGGGGGATGTTCAGCTGATGGGGAATTGGGCACCCTCTCAGCCAAGAATCACTTGCCACACTGGGTGGGCTCCCAGCATGGCTCCTTGTACTGGGGGTGAAGCCAACGGGGATTGGGCACCCCTGCCGGCATAGCATGGGGTAGGAGAGACAGAGAAGCTGATGGGGGATTGGGCACCCTGTCAGCTATTCCATCATGTTGCCATGCTGGGGTGGTACCCAGCATGGCATTTGGGAGGCTTTTTTGGGGCGCAGCACAGCCAACGGGGGATTGAGCACGCCTGTCGGCTAGAGAGTGTGTGCGTGGGGGGGCAGCATGCAGTATGCGTGCGGGCCTCTCTGTGTGTGTGTGTGTGTGTGTGTGTGTGTGTAGGGGGAGCTGCGCATGAGCAAGCGATATCTTATCACTGCTCACTGAAGCATAGCTCCCACTTTCAACTGTATGCTACTGCATTTTGGAGCTTGTCATAGACAGCTCCAGAATGCATTGGCTTACAGGGGCCGCACCTGCCAACACACTGACTGAACTGGAGGAGGAGGTGACACACCTCCGAAATCTCCGATGATGGCACTATGTTTCTTGCACATGCGTGCAAGCATACATAACAATGGAGCAGAAAGATTTCTGATATAATAGATTCTTTTCTTTTTTGATGCCAACACCTCCTTCTATTAGCAACATTGATTTCAACTTTCTGGTATTTATTTTCCCAACTGCAGGCCCTGTCATCATGACTTCTGAACCATACCCTTAACATTCTGCCTGAACCTGGAGTTAAAGGGACATTGTTCACCTCCTATTCTTTCTACTACCCCCACACTGTCTTCTTCCTTTCTACTCTACCCTCTCCCTGTCTGTTTGAATTTAATTTGATATCCTTTACCCTTATTGTGTAACAATTTTGTCGATTGTCATGTGTTACCTATGTCTTGACGTGGAACCTTTGCAAAAGTGTCCTGGGCTCAAAGGTAATTGTAATCCTAGAATTGAAATAAATAAATACATAAATTGTCCACCTCCTGAATATCATTGGAGTTATTCAGAGCCACCCCAACACATTTTAACTGATATATTTTTGAGCCTGACAAGGCAGAGAATAATGCCAGGTCTTTTACCATTGCCTGTCTCAACCATTCAGAATCAATAGGCAAACACAAATCATCGATGTATGCTGACGTTTTACTGATAGTGAAGTCCTACCCTAATCCTCCTAATGGCAGCATTTGATTAATTATCCTGAGCAGGGGAGCAATCAAGAGCTTTGATCTGGTTTAAAGAAGGTAGTCCCCCTGCCTCCTGCTGGATTTTTCTTCAACAATTCCATGTAGAAGAAATAAGTGTTCCTGGATTTTCCTGTTCAGAACTGCAAATTACTGTGATAATTCAGTAATATATTGAAGAACAAGACTCATTTTCATGCCTAAGATTTTAGGTAATATCTTAAAGTCCACATTTTGGAGACAAATTTGCCTCCAATTACTCAGAACTTTTTTTGACACTTTTTATAAATAAAAACTATAACAGCCTCATACATACTATTTTCTTCTTAGAAGCTTTTTATCCTGGAAACAATTAAAATCCCCCCTCCTCCCCAACATGACATGTCTTACAGAGTACAAAAAAGGCTGTGTGGCCTGAAAAGTCTCTGTTCAGTTGGACTTTAACTGTGACGCATAAACATTTATGAGCCTGAATTGTTGATCCTGGATAGCCACATCCAGCAATAAAACACTTGCTGATATGATTTCCAAACACCAACACTTGAAATTAAGTGTGACCTTCATTTCCACTAGTTTTTGAAGTGAAACAGTAATGCCTGAACAAAAAAATCCCCACCCCTGAACAGAGTCTTCCCCCAAAGACCAGAAGGATACTTCCCCCCACAATATCTTAGTGTGGGCAATATCCGATAAAGATCTCAGGCAAGTGTCCTGAAAAAAATAAATGTTATACCTAGCGGACTGTACCACAGAGTAGTCACCCTCCTCTTCCCATTTCTAATACTGTTTGTATTAAAAGTGGAGCATTTTAAACTGACACCAGTCATCATCATGTATGCAGGTATGCATATAAGTACAGTATTTCTTTATTTCAGATGTTTTACCAAGAAAGTCATACTGGGCTGGTATCAGCTTGTTTCCAGATGTTCCCAGGGAGAGGGGGAATAGAAAAAGAATAGAGCAAAGTACAGTGTACATAAATAGTACAATAATCTGGAAATAAGGATAACAAATCATTCCATTTCTAGAATGCTTAAGAAAATAATTGCCATTTAGTAAACTACCACACAGCAAATTGCAGACCAGGGAAAAGAACATAAATCACTGAGTAACAATAATAATATGAGGAGCAAAGAGTGATGAACTGAGGGGGTGGGGCAGCACAAGTGTCAGGGGACAAGAATCCATCCCAATCATAAGGCAGGTAACAGGACTCCACCCAAATCTGAAGCAACTGCAGGAGTGAATAGAGAAATCATAGATAGGAGATTTCAGAGAACTAAAGGAAGGAACAGACCAAGTGGAAGGTAGGCGAGTCCCATGGTTTAGGGAAGCAGAACAAGAAGGCAGCTTGGCCAGCAGCAGATTTCACTGGTAGGAGTGCAAGAGAGAGAAAGTAAGCATTGGGAAAGGAGTGAGAAAGCAAGCACTGGGAAGGGAGTAAGAGGTAAAAGGGAAAGGGAGGAGAGAAGGAGGATACTTGAGGAGGGAGCCAAATTAAAATCTGGAGATAAAGGAGTCACAGTGGATCAAGCACCTGGCATCAAGAGAAAGAAGGAAGCTGGAGGTATACAAAGAACAGTGATGAGTAGATTGGTGGACATACTGGCTGCACCCCTGGCGGAGCTTTTCAGCAGGTCACTTGAGACAGGGAGGGTACCTAGTGATTGGCGAGAGGCACATGTGGTACCAATCCATCAAGGGGGGTCGAGGGAAGTACCAGGTAACTATAGACCCATCAGTTTGACCTCGGTGGTGGGAAAATTAATGGAGAGTATACTAAAGGAACGATTGGGGGTGTACTTGGAGGAGGTGGGAGGTCTGGATTGTCGGCAACATGGGTTTGTGCCAGGTAGATCATGTCAAACCAACTTTGTGGAGTTCTATGAATGGGTAACATCAGAACTGGACAGGGGTAAGATTGTGGATGTATTATTCTTGGACTTCAGCAAGGTGTTTGACTCTGTCCCCCACAATGGTCTGGTGGAGAAACTGATGGGGTTAGGAGTAGGCCCTTTGATGGTCAGATGGATTGAAAACTGGCTAGCTGGATGCACTCAGAGAGTAGTGGTCTGTGGGGAGCTCTCGAACCCTAGAGAGGTTGGTAGTGGGCACCACAGGGTCGGTGCTGGGTCCGATCCTGTTTAATGCATACATATCGGACATCAGGGAGGGTATAGGGTGTGAAATGAGTCTCTTCACGGATGACTCCAAGATGGGAGCAGTAGTTGAGGAGAAGAGGGAGGGTGGCCCTGCAAGGGACCTGGACACCCTGGAAAGCTGGGCTCACACATGGAAATTAAATTTCAATATCACCAAGTGAAAGGTGTTGCATCTTGGTCGGGGAAACCCTAAACACAGGTACACACTGGGAGGGGAGGCACTGGAGGCCTCAATAGGGGAAAAAGACCTAGGGGTCCTAGGGACCTAGGTGGATACATGTATGAATAACTCTGAGCAGTGCAGGAGAGCAGCTAGCAAGGCAAACAGGATGTTGGGATGCATCGTAAGGGGGATCACCTCTAGGAGCAAGGAAGTGATTCTGCCACTGTACAATGGACTGGTTAGACCACACCTTGAGTGCTGTGTACAGTACTGGAGACCACATTTGAAGAGGGACATACAGCTCCTGGAGAGGGTACAGAGGAGGGCAACAAAGATGATACGAGGGCTAGGATTTGACTTATGAGGACAGACTTGAGGAGCTCTGCCTGTTTTCATTGGAGGAGAGGAGAGACAGGGGACATGATAGAGGTCTTCAAGTACCTCAAGGAATAAATAGGGTAAACATGGAGGGATCTTTAGACTAAAGCAGGGAGGTATCACCAGAGGGCATGGTTTGAAGTTGGAAGGTGGAACGTGAGGGGGAAAAGGAGGAGGTTTTCACCGAGAGGGTGGTGGACCCTTGGAATGCACTGCCTGGTGAGCTGGTTCAGAGATCCACTGTAGAGGGCTTCAAGAGAGGGTGGGACAGACACAGAAAGTGGATGTATCAGATGATGGCCTGTCCCGGGGGGGGGGGGATGGATGATAGGGGTTTCTAGAGAACAAGGGATGGGAGGGTCTCGGCACCCAACTAAGGATCTAGGTTCGAGCAGACTCGATAGACCGTAAGGCCTAATCTGCTGGCAAATAGTATGTTAGTATGAGTATGCAGGAGATTGTCAAGGGCAAACTGACAGGAGTGAAAGTCCAGTCTAGCTAAAGTGGACTTATGAGCAGAACTGCAAACAATGTCTCCATAAGTGAAAATTGGGAGACGCATCTTAGATAAGTATTTCTCTTCACACATGAAGTGGAATGCTTCTCTTATTTCTATAAAGTGCACCAAGTTTATGGTGGAGTTTCTTGTGGATAGCATGCACATGGACAGAGAAATCAAGGTGGTGATCCAGCCAGACTGCAAGGTATTTGAAGGAGGGGGCATCTTCAATATTGGCACCATCAAGTGTTTGAATGGAAGGAAGGAGGGAAACTCTAACAAGCCTCTGCCTGATACCAAAAGTTGCAGAGACCATTTTCTTTATATTGAGGGATTGTTGATTTTCTTGGCACCAGAACTGGATGCTGTTAAAGCCCAGTTGGAGCTAGTTCATGAGAACAGGGGCAGAGGAGCTAGAGGTAAAGAGTACCATGTCATCTGCATACATATGTATGAAAACTGAGGAGCTGGCAGTGGGGAAATCATTTAGAAAAATGCAGAAAAGAATTGGGCCCAGGAGAGACCCTAGGGGAATGCCTGAGCTGATAGGAAGTAGAGGGGAGAGGAAGTCTTCAATATGGACAGCCTGTGACCTGCCTTTAAGGTAGGAGTAGAACCACTCAACTGAGAAGGCAGACAGTCCAGCTGGTCATGAGGACCAGGACAGTACATACCTAGAAGCTTGCCATTTTACCAGTTTGTTAGCTTATCCCAAACCTACTCCATGTATGTCTGTGACATCTTCTCCCATCATCCATGACCTTGGACAAAATGTCTCCCATTTCTGATGAGAGATTTTGTTTGAAAGATACCAAAGAGGATTTATTTGACTCTTCCTCTTCAGGATCACCCCAGTTGGGAACTTTCTGTATTGGTTCAAATTTATTGCTCAAGGTCACTGGGTCTTTTCTGTCGAACTTGGGGTTATGATGGTGCCCTCAAAAATGAAGCATCCTGACCTTTCAAAAAGATTTTGTTTCTTCAGGCTGAACTTGTGTGGGCATCTCTGTATCCTGATGGTCTTGTTTCACATGCCTAGGGTCTCGGGCACCTCAACTGGGTCCTGTGCTTGTAGGTCCTTCTGCCCCTGGGGTCTTGGTACTTCAGCCACAATTGGTTCAGTCAGTGCAGGAAAAACAGGTGGAACTACATGGGTTGAAGTGATAACTTGTTCTGGCACAGGTTGAGATTATTTCAGACTTATTGAAGAAGAGAGAACTGGGCTAGTGGCTGGGATAACAGGTCAGGATACCATAATCAGACTCAGATAAGATGTAGAGGGTGTCTCAGGATGAGGGACACTGGTTTTATGACCATGGTCCAAAAGATTATCGTGGTTCATACCATCATGTCAACTGTGTGCTGCCCATGGACAATTTTGGAAGGCATAACCCTTTCTTGACACAAGTTGTATTTCATAATGTTCTGTCATTTACATGCTCACATGACCAAAACCACCAGACAGCCCACATCAAAGCTAATCACAGTCATTGCTTAAGTGGCTTGGGAACCACACCTACAGCACAACTTGGGTAGTCCAGGGTAAAACAGAATGCCTCTGCCCCCTCATGACAAAACTGACAAGCAGATGTGACATACTTTCGTCTGTTTGATGAAGCTTGATTTTGAATTTCCACCCCCCCAACACTACATAAGAGTTCACTATCAAATATGGGTTGAGGCCTAGCCTGAACCTCACACTCCTGCTGAACCTTGTACTTTATGTCTGCCACACTCATTCCTTCATTGTGGAAAAAAATAGTGATGTTTTTAAAAGTGGGCTTAGTTAGATGTATTGCTTGAAAAGGTTTCCCCATAAAGGAGTGTCTTTTAACTCAGAATACTTTTTCAGAAGCAATCATTGCTGCCAAGGTTTTAAAACTCATATCATAGATAATCTTCCCCGATATATGAATGAGCATATAGGTTTCCCAAGAGAATATCACAGTGTCTTTTAGCAGTGTACACTCCACATAAATCTGATCTGTCTCCAAGCCTCCTCTATACCTCAGACATGCAGCATTTTTTTATGTTGATTGCACGTTTGTGCGCATGCGCAAGAAACATATTGTGGAAGGTTGCCAGAAGCAGGTTCTGCAGGCACGGCACTGTTGTGGCCAATGCTCCCAAAGCGTTTACAGGCTTGGCCCACTTTCCCCAATGCCGTGGCACGCAACAACCTTGTAAGGTTTCAGCCGCTGCAATCAGGGGCCGCCTTGTCATTGCAGTGTAAGCCATTCACTGCAATGAGGGAGCAATCCGTCATTGCTTGATGGAACCTTGGTACTCTGATACTGGTTGTGAACATGGTGGTGGCTTGCTGCTGTGTTCACAAACAATATTAAGCACCTCACCCTGCCGAGGTGGTGTCCAATCACCCACAGCACCATGTGCCCCCCCCCACTGTGTTCGTTTGCTAATGGAGGGCCCAATCCCCATTGGCTTCAGTGCCCGAGTGATGTTGCAGATGGGGATCCCACTCCCTGTGGGCATTATATAACACCCCTCCTTTTGATCAGCACTGATGTGGGTGCCCAATCCCCATCGGCCACAGCTACCCTCCCAGAAAAAGAGTCTGTTGGCATGCAGGGAACCCATCCCAGTGTGCCACATGCCTCTGTTAAAAAACGGACCCGTGATGTTTTTTTTTTTTTATCGTCGGAAAAGAAATGGTCCTCGCGTCTCCCTGCCCCCCCCATATCCCGCGCACTACCCACTGCGCACTCTGCCTCCCCACACCCTCCCAACCCATATTTACCTCCAGAGTCTAGTGCAATGATCTTCAGTGGACCAGAAACACACCTGCACTCTTCAAAGCTGACCATGAACTGAGGAAATGCGGTAAGCTGTATAATGAAATAAATAGTTTTTTTCAACTTTGATGAATATCTCAGGCATTTTTTTGGAATTTGTGGCACCAAATTTTCAACGTGCGGATTTTGGGACCCCTCTTCATGAATTCTGGCAGTGTCATGGTGTTAATTGGCCCTGAAAGGTGATTTTGCAGTCACTGCGCAGAATCACCTTTGGGACTGATTAATGAAATGACAGTGCCAGTGTTCATGAGGTGGGCTCCCAAAAAGCCTATGTTGCAAATTAGGTGGAAAAAAAATGACTGTTTCATGAGTGTGCATTGCGCAGTTTGCACGCATGCTCATGAAATCACAAATTTATAATATTTTCATTCCAGATTTTCAACATTGCCATTGTTCTGCACCTTCTTATGAATGGTACAGTTGTCATTTTTCACATCCTGGCCAAAATGTGTTTTCGCAGTTCCGGCGCAGAATAGCACAGTCGCTGTGGGAAATCCATGTTTGGGACACATTATGAAAATAACAGTGACACTGTTCATTAGCAGAGATCCTAAAATGCCTATGTTGAAAATCTGGTGATGAAAGTCCATTGAGTGTGCTACGAGCGTGGGTTGAGCAGTTATCATGTACACTTGTACCTTCGCAACTTTGCAATATTTTCACTCTAGATTTTCAACATTGCTATTTTTGCACACCTCCTTATGAACAGCGTAGCAATCATTTTTCACATCCTGGCCAAAATGTGTTTTCACTCTTCCAGCGCACAATATTGCGGTTGCTGTGGGAAATCAGTGTTTGGGACACATTGAGAAAATCACACTGACACTGTTCATGAGCAGAGGTCATAAAATGCCTATGTTGAAAATTTTGTTATGAAAGTCCACAAAATGACTGTGTTACGAGCGTGCATTGTGCAGCTTCCACGCACCCTTGTAACTTCGCAAATTAGTAATATTTTCATGCCACATTTTCAACACTGGCATTTTTCCACACATCCTTATGAACAGTACAGCAGTCAGTTTTCACATCCTGGCCGAAATGTGTTTTCATGCTTCCAGTGCAGAATACTGCAGTCGCTGTCAGAAATCAGTGTTTGGGATAGATTAGGATTGAACGAGTGGGAGAGGGAGTGAGGAAGCTTTGTTACAACTGCTGCTGATTTCTTTGTGGGCAGGAAAAGGTGCCAGCTCAGCCAGCAGCCCAGTACAAAAGGGCAGCCTGCAGCACCAGGAGACACAGAATGAGCGAATGAGGGAGGGGGAGTGAGTGAGCTCAATAGTGGCTCTGTTGGAACTGCTGCAGATTTCTTTGTGGGCAGAAAAAGGCAGCAGTGCATGCAGGGGCACAGTACAAAAGGGCAGCCAGCAGCAGGTGGGAGAAACAGTATGAGCAACTGAGAGAGGGGTCGTGAGCAATCTCAACGGAGCTCTATTATGACTGCTGCAGATTTCTTTGTGGGCAGAAAAGGGTGGCAATGCAGTCAGGAGCCCCATACAAAAGGGCAGCATGCAGTGGCAGAAACGGAACAAGCGAGTAAGAGAGGGGTGTGAGGAGGTCAACGAACTCTGTCGGGACTGCTGCAAATTTTGTGGGCGAAAAGGTGCCAACAGAGGCAGGAGCCCAGTACAAAAGAGCAGCCTGCAGCACCAGATGAAACAGAATGAGCCCGTGAGGCAGGAGAATGAGAGAGCTCAATGGAGCACTATCATGACTGCTGCGGATTTCTTTGTGGGCAGGAAAAGGCAGAAACACAGGCAGGAACCCAGTACAAAAGGCCAGCCTGCAGCACTGGCAGAAGCAGAATGAGCAAATGAGAGAGGAGGAGTGAGCGAGCTCAAAGGTGCTGTGTTGGGACTGCTGCAGATTTCTTTGTGGGAAGAAAAGGCAGCAATGCACATATCGGCTCAGTACAAAAGCGAAGCCTGCAACAGCAGGAGAAACAGAACAACTGAGTGAGAGAAGAGGAGTGAACAAGCTCAATAGAGCTCTAGCGAGACTGCTGCAGATTTCTTTGTGGGCAGAAGAAGGCGGCAACACAGGCAGGAGCCCAGTACAAATGGGCAGCCTGGAGCAGTGGCAGAAACAGAATGAGCGAGTGAGAAAGTGAGAGTGAGTGAGCTCAGAGGAGCTCTGTCGGGACTGCTGCAGATTTCTTTGTAGGCAGAAAAAGGTGCCAACAGAGGCAGGAGCCCAGTACAAATGGGAAGCCTGCAGCACCAGGACAAACAGAATGAGCGAGTGAGACAGCGGGAGTGAGCAATCTCAATGGAGCTCTTTCATGACTGCTGTGAATTTCTTTGCGGGCAGAAAAAAGTGTCAATGCAGGCAGGAGCCCAGTACAAAAGGCCAGCTTGCAGCATCGGCAGAAATGGAATGAGTGAGTGAGAAGGGGGAGTGCGCGAGCTCAACGGAGCTGTGTCAGGACTGCTGTAGATTTCTTTGTGGGCAGAAAAAGGTGTCAATGCAGGCAGGAGCCCAGTACAAAAGGCCAGCCTGCAGCATCGGCAGAAATGGAATGAGTGAGTGAGAGGGGGGAGTGCGCAAGCTCAACGGAGCTGTGTCGGGACTGCTGTAGATGTCTTTGTGGGCAGAAAAAGCTGCCAATGCAGGCAGGAGCCCAGTACAAAAGGGCAGTCTGCAGCAACAGGAGATACAGAAAGAACGAGTAAGTGAGGGGGAGTGAGTGAGCTCATCGGAGCTCTGTTGGGACTGCTGCAGATTTCTTTGTGGACAGAAAAAGGCAGCAATGCATGCAAGGGCCCAGTGCAAATGGGCAGCCTGCAGCAGTGGGAGACACTGAACGAGCGAGTAAGAGAGGGGAAGTGAGCGAGCTTAGCAGACCTCTATCATTACTGCTCAGATTTCTTTGTGGGCAGAAGAAGGCAGCAATACAGGCAGGAGCCCAGTACAAAAGGCCAGCCTGCAGTGCTCTGCAGAAACAGAATGAGCGAGTGAGAGTGGGGGAGTGAGTGAGCTCAACAGCTCTGTGTTTGGAAGCACTGCAGATTTCTTGCAGGCAGAAAAGGCAATGCACAGAGCCCAGTATAAAAGGGCTGCCTGCAGCAGAGTGAGAAACAGAACAACTCAGTGAGAGAAGGGGAGTAAGCAAGCTCAATGGAACTCTAGCGAGACTGCTGCAGATTTCTTTGTGGGCAGAAGAAGGTGGCAACACAGGCAGGAGGCCAGTATAAAAGGGCAGCCTGCAGCACCAGGAAAAACAGAATGAGCGAGTGAAACAGCGGGAGTGAGCGACCTCAATGGAGCTCTTTCATGACTGCTGTGGATTTCTTTGTGGGCAGAAAAAGGTGTCAATGCAGGCAGGAGCCCAGTACAAAAGGCCAGTCTGCAGCACTGGCAGAAATGGAATGAGTGAGTGAGAGGGGGGGAGTGCGCGAGCTCAACGGAGCTGTGTCAGGACTGCTGTAGATTTCTTTGTGGGCAGAAAAAGGTGTCAATGCAGGCAGGAGCCCAGTACAAAAGGCCAGCCTGCAGCATCGGCAGAAATGGAATGAGTGAGTGAGAGGGGGGAGTGCGCCAGCTCAACGGAGCTGTGTTGGGACTGCTGTAGATTTCTTTGTGGGCAGAAAAAGCTGCCAATGCAGGCAGGAGCTGAGTACAAAAGGGCAGTCTGCAGCAGCAAGAGATACAGAAAGAATGAGTGAGTGAGGGGGAGTGAGTGAGCTCATCGGAGCTCTGTTGGGACTGCTGCAGATTTCTTTGTGGACAGAAAAAGGCAGCAATGCATGCAGGGGCCCAGTACAAAAGGCCAGTCTGCAGCACCAACAGAAATGGAATGAGTGAGTGAGAGGAGGATTGAGCGAGCTCAACAGAGCTGTGTCAGGACTGCTGTAGATTTCTTTGTGGTCA
Source organism: Neoceratodus forsteri (assembly GCA_016271365.2). Taxonomy (NCBI): domain Eukaryota; kingdom Metazoa; phylum Chordata; order Ceratodontiformes; family Ceratodontidae; genus Neoceratodus; species Neoceratodus forsteri. Next base: position 760,158,617 of record CM028138.1, on the reverse strand, counting down.
GAAAAAGCTGCCATTGCAGGTAGGAGCCCAGTACAAAAGGGTAATCTGCAGCAGTGGGAGATACAGAAAGAACGAGTGAGTGAGGGGAATTGAGTGAGCTCTTCAGAGCTCTGTTGGGACTGCTGCGGATTTCTTTGTGGGCAGAAAAAGGCAGCAATGCATGCAAGAGCCCAGTGCAAATGGGCAGCCTGCAGCAGCGGGAGACACTGAACGAGCGAGTGAGAGAGAGGAAGTGAGCAAGCTCAGCAGATCTCTATCATGACTGCTGCAGATTTCTTTGTGGGTAGAAGAAGGCAGCAATACAGGCAGAAGCCCAGTACAAAAGGCCAGCCTGCAGCGCTCTGCAGAAACAGAATGTGCGAGTGAGAGTGGGGGAGTGAGTGAGCTCAATGGCGTTATGTTTGGAAGCACTGCAGATTTCTTTGTGGGCAGAAAAAGGCAGCAATGCACGCAGGGGCCCAGTACAAAAGGGCAGCCTGCAGCAGCGGGAGAAACAGAACAACTGAGTAAGAGAAGGGGAGTAAGCAAGCTCAATGGAACTCTAGCGAGACTGCTGCCGATTTCTTTGTGGGCAGAAGAAGACGGCAACACAAGCAGGAGGCCAGTATAAAAGGGCAGTCTGCAGCACCAGGAAAAACAGAATGAGCGAGTGAAACAGCGGGAGTAAGCGACCTCAATGGAGCTCTTTCATGACTGCTGTGGATTTCTTTGTGGGCAGAAAAAGGTGTCAATGCAGGCAGGAGCCCAGTACAAAAGGCCAGTCTGCAGCACTGGCAGAAATGGAATGAGTGAGTGAGAGAGGGGGATTGAGCGAGCTCAACAGAGCTGTGTCGGGACTGCTGTAGATTTATTTGTGGTCAGAAAAAGCTGCCAATACCTGCAGGAGCCCAGTACAAAGGGCAGTCTGCAGCAGCAGGAGATACAGAAAGAATGGAGTGAGGAGGGGGATTGAGTGAGCTCTTCAGAGGTCTGTTGGTACTGCTGCAGATTTCTTTGTGGGCAGAAAAGGCAGTACGCATGAGGGGCCCAGTGCACGGGCAGCCTGCAGCAGCGCGGAGAAACTGAACGAGCCTGTGAGAGAGGGAAAGTGAGCTAGCTCAGCAGAGCTCTATCATGACTGCTGCAGATTTCTTTGTGGGCAGAAGAAGGCAGCAATGCAGGCAGGAGCCCAGTACAAAAGGCCAGCCTGCAGCGCTCTGCAGAAACAGAATGAGTGAGTGAGAGTGGGGGAGTGAGTGAGCTCAATGGCGCTGTGTTTGGAAGCACTGCAGATTTCTTTGTGGGCAGAAAAAGGCAGCAATGCATGCAGAGGCCCAGTACAAAAGGGCAGCCTGCAGCAACGGGAGAAACAAAACAACCGAATGAGAGAAGGGGAGTGAGCAAGTTCAATGGAGCTCTATTGTGACTGCTGCAGATTTCTTTGTGGGCAGAAGAAGGCGGCAATGCAGGCAGGAGCCCAATACCAAAAGGCAGACTGCAGTGCTCTACAGAAACAGAATGAGCGAGTGAGAGTGGGGGAGTGAGCGAGCTCAACGGCACTGTGTTTGGAAGCACTGCAGATTTCTTTGTGGGCAGAAAAATGCAGCAATGCACACAGGGGCCCAGTACAAAAGGGCAGCCTGCAGCAGCGGGAGAAACAGAACAACTGAGTGAGAGAAGGGAAGTAAGCATGCTCAATGGAACTCTAGCGAGACTGCTACAGATTTCTTTGTGGGCAGAAGAAGGCAGCAATGCAGGCAGGAACCCAGTACAAAAGGCCAGCATGCAGCGCTCTGCAGAAACAGAATGAGTGAGTGAGAGTGGGGGGTAAGCTCAACGGCGCTTGTGTTTTGGAAGCACTGCAGATTTCTTTGTGGGCAGAAAAAGGCAGCAATGCATGCAGGGGCCCAGCACAAAAGGGCAGCCTGCAGCAGCGAGAGAAGCAGAATGAGTGCATGAGAGACGGGAAGTGAGCGAGCTCAAAGAAGCTCTATCGTGACTGCTGCAGATTTCTTTTGTGGGCAGAAGAAGGCGACAATGCAGGCAGGAGCCCAGTACAAAAAGGCAGCCTGCAGCACCAGCAGAAATGGAATGAGTGAGTGAAAGAGGGTAAGTGAGCGAGCTCAACAGAGATCTTTTAAGACTGCTACAAATTTCTTTTTGGGCAGAAAAAGGTGCTAACAGAGGCAGGAGCCCAGTACAAAAGGGCAGCCTGCACTGCCAATAGAAACAGAATGAGCGCGTGGGGGGGGGAGTGAGCCACTTCAACGGAGCTCTGTTGGGACAGCTGCAGATTTCTTTGTGGACAGAAAAGGGTGCCAATGCAGGCAGGAGCCCAGTACAAAACAGCAGCCTGCAGCACTGGGAGAAACAGAATGAGCAAGTGACAGAAGGCAGTGAGTGAGCTCAATGGACCAACGCAATCGACATTCGGCATTGACAAATGCTTGTTTCTTTTGGCAGGCTCCACTTTCTTGTCAAAAAGATTTGGCCTCTAGGATCTTGGGGGATCACAGATCTCATTCCCCCTGTGTTCACCAGACCTTTTATCTTCATCTGATTCTGCGGTCTCGTTGTTATTTGCCTGACCTGCCTCTGAAGGGCTGGCTCCATCCTGGTCCTCCTGTTGCTCAGTAGGTCCAACAGATTATTTGGGGGTGGTTCAGTGGAACCTGCACCAGTAGCTGTACTAGGCTGTAGCACAGGAGAGACAGGGAAAGGACATTCAGGGCCCAACTGTAGAACCAGAGAGTCAGGTAATTTTAATAGTTCAGGTGTATTTGAAGGGCCAGCCTCTGCAATCACCTGTGAGACTGGAGCTGTTTTAGCACCTGTGTATTCCTGATAGGATGGCCAGTTTGTCAAACACAGATCCATCAGGAGACAGTACCCACCCAGCATTGGGTAGGGTCTCCACAATAGGAGGTGGAGTATTTTTTCCAAGTCTTAGAATCTGGGGACTATTAACGCTGTGATTCCCAACAGAATCTTCCCCAAGTGTGGCAGTTTCAGAGGGCCCCTCAAACCATTTTTTTTTCTTTCAAACAGTCAGGGCTTACCTATTTGTTTTGATGTTGAGTCAGACAAACACTCATCCTGGGCAGGTTCACTAACTTGTCCTGTACATCTTGAGGAAAAGCAGTACCATCTCTGCCTTCTAAGGCTGAAACCGAAGTGTAGTTATTTAAAGAGGTAAAACAGAGCACCTGAACAATCCAAGCCATACTAGTGTGCCTGTTGAATCCCGAGTCTCTCACTTGCCGGTTCATTTCTTTGGAGGTTTACTCTTCTTTACCTTTACAGTGGAGTGTCCAGCAAGGGCATTGTCAGTTTCAGCAACAGCCACTACTGGCGGCAGCACACCTTTGAACTGGTAGAATCATTTTCCATTGATTTCATATGCTCAGTTACCAGAGTTACACAACCTGATGGCTTTTGCAGAGGAACTGAACACTCGTCCACTATAGGTGGGTTCTGTCACAGAGACAGCACTGGACCTTTGTCGGTTACAGCAGGAAGCTGTCCTTCAGATCTTGATTTTGCAGCTGTCACACTCTGCTGAGTCTGGTGCTGTGACTTTTCCTTTGGCATAGGGAATTAGATCAGGGAGGAGAAGTGGGCGTGGCCTATTTACATTTCAGTAAGGCTTTCAACACTGTTCCACACAGGAGACTCGCAAGGAAGCTGGGCAGCTTAGGAGTGGGTCCAAAGGTGGCAAACTGGGTAACAAATTTGTTAGGGGATAAGTAACAGAGAGTGGTGTTAGACAGTTTACTTCAGAGAACGGAGGGTAACAAATGGCGTACCTTAGAACTCAGTAATGAGACCAGTCCTCTTTAATGTCTTTGTAAGTGACATTGAAGAGGAACTGGGAGAGAAGGTCTGCCTCTGTGTGGATGACACCAAAATCTGCAATAGGGTGGACATTAAGGGGGGGGGGGGGATGAGAAGGAACCTCAGAATACTCACAAAGTGTTCAAGGGTATGGCAGCTGGTTCAATGCGAAAAAGTGCAAAATTATGCATTTAGGGCACATAAACCCAGAGCACAGCACAAAATGGGTGAAGAGGTAGTGATGGCCACCAAACAGGAAAGATATCTGGGGTAATCATACCTGAGAACCTAAAGATGGCCTGCCATTGTGACAAGGAAGTTAGGAGTGCTAATGTGATGCTGGGGTCTATCGGAAAGGGTATCACCCAGGACAGGCACTAGCATTTACTGGGCCCTGGTGCAAGACTGTGAAGTGGGCCAATCTGGGCCCCCCATTCGCCCCTCTAAAGAAGGCCCACCCCCCCCCCAGCCTCCCCCTCAAAAATTATTGTTCTTCCATTTTCTGAACTTAAAGGTGCATGCTGCGGGCTTTTGCTGATGCAAATTTTTCAATTACTTCCAAAATGCTTACTTGTCTATCAAGTCTATTTTCAATTGAAAGTACAGCCAATGCAGGCTATGTCTCCTGTGAGGTATCCTGTGAGGAAGGCGCATGGGGAAAGGGTGCCGTCCGTAACGGCGACCCACTCCCCACTGAATCCCTAATGGCGATGGGAGGGTAGAGCAATGGGGGGGTCAGCAAAAATAGCAACAGGATGTCGCTATATGCATGCGCGTGGGAAGCAGACACAAGCACGCAGAGTGTGGGCTGGGAGGGGACAGAGGAGCTGTAGGGTGGCACTGCGGTGGGCTGCCGAGCTGTGTCGTGGCATCGGGGGTTGGTCCGGGGGTGTGGTACCGGGTTCGGGTCCGGGCGCTAGTGTAGTTTTATTGCACCTGCCCCAAACTTTTTTTTTTAATCTTTTCACCCCCCCGACATGCACCGCCCTAGGGTTGAGAATTCTTTAGTAGGGGGGGTGCGGGGATCAAAACACCCCATGTGGGGGGGCACAGCCCCACCACAGAAAACATTAAAAAGGAAGTCCCCGGCACAGTTTTCCTGTGTGCCGGGGTGTCAGAGTGCCCAAAATGTTTTCGGCACTCTTGACTTCTTGATAACGGTGTTCACCTTTAGGCATTTTCCTTTATCACATAGAACCCTCCTGTGTCATTGTGGAGTGCACATAATTCATTATCAAAGACAGTTTACTGAAGGATCACACAGCACTGGCAACTGTAATTGTAATTGTAATCAGTACTTGCAGTTCAATTTCAGTGTTTGGAAATCCTCTACTCAGATCTTTCTGTATCAGGTACTATAACACTTCAAATGAAGAGTTTACATCACCAGGTAAGGGACAAGCCAGCAAGGTTTTTTTCTCTGGACATGTCTGAACCATCTATGTCCCTAAGAAACTGGGCCAACTCACTGCATGCTAGTTGTAGGTTTTCATCACTTTGAGATGCTTTTATGTGGAACAGGAAATCATAAACCAACTGAAAGTCACACAGAAATTGGAATCACTCCTCAGTTTCCATCAGCACTTAATCCAATAGGCAATTGAAAAATTGACTTCAAAGCTTTCCTGGCCAATTAAAGGTTCATGTTCAGCAAGCTCTCCTGGCATGCGTTTTCAATGTCTGGTACATTTTTCAGGAAAAGTCGGTTCAATGTCCAACATTTGGGCTAGCACTTTTCCTTCCTCTAACACTTTACAGAATCCTTGTCTTTGTTAATCAGACAATTGTTGCTTGATTGCTGAAACCACATCTATGGCATTTGACCGGTCTAAGTCGGGTGACTGTTAATATCAAGGGTGTAGACAGGCATACTCACTGTACACATTTGTGTACAGTTTTGTTGAGTGCTTGTCACAAACCATAAGCCACTCTGTTAATATTATCATTCTAATCTGCAGTATTTGGGTTAGTGTGGGTCACTGAGGAGTGTCCAATACATGTATAACCTCTTTAGTGAGTAGAGGAGTCATCTGACAACAATCTGACTTGTTTGGAAGGGGGTGACATTTGGAAAGGATATGTACATTTTTTAATTGGGGGGTGTAACTGCTGGAGATTGTGTACAAAATGGAAATTTCTGTCTACACTCCTGTGTTAAATCACTGTTACATGATTGATGACACTAAGCACTACATTCTATACAAGTAAACATACAATAAACGGAAGCCATTCCAGTGTTTTCACAAGGCCTGTGATTTCAGACAGTGTCTTACTGTCATAGTTTCCACTTTCTGATATTTCCAGCAAAGCATTCAACAGCTCTGGCAGTTGCTCACAGACTGCCTTTGCAGCATCAGCACGAGCATTCCAACAGGTCTCTGAAAGTGGCTTGAGGGTATATCCTTTTATGTGCTTAGCGAGGATGTCCCAACATTTGATTGACCCTGAAAAGATTCTGTAAAGACACTGTAGTACCCCCAAAAAATTATTTGCTTCCAAGTATGATTCAGCTGCATGTTCCAACACAAGATTCCAGTTATGAGGACAGCAAGGCACATACACTGCACATCGATTCACCCTTTGTATTCTTGCTTGAACTCCCTAATGGACATCTCTCATGTTAGCCCTGTTATCATAACACTGGCCCCTGCAGTCTTAAATTTTTATACCATGTGCAGTAAGTCAATTGAGCAACAATTCAGCCAAAGCCTCTCCTGGCTCTGCCATGGCACTACTTTTTTGTTTTCCCAACCTGGAGTAACTTTTATTAATTTTTACAGAGTTGCAAACCTCAAGCACAGTGGGAGAAAGTGAAAAAGACCTGCCCATTGTCCTGCCACTTAACCTGCGGTACGACTTACAATTTGTGGCACCCACTGATTTGCTGCTCTGTCTCTGTCTCTCTCTCTCTCTAAACATGCTCGCTCCCCTGATCACAACTCCTCACTGCTCCATCCCCCTTCATCCACTTCCATGCATGTGTGGTAATTTCAGCTTTCTCTCTCTCTCTCTCTCTCTCTGTGCACTGCCCCATGCACCTGGCTGCCTGGTTGTGAAGGGTGAACCGCAGGGACCACGGCACAAATGCCAACACCCACCACCCACAAACATAATAGTGACACTGCGGGTGCCCAATTCCCCCAGTGCCTCAATTGCAACTCCTCACTGCCCTACTCCATCCACTACTGGACATATGCGGTATTCATTTTTTATTTTATTATTTTTACAGGTGCGGTTGTGCTTTTATTTTTCATTCTTTTTGAATTCTTGGTTCTCATAATTACTGATGCCAAATAAAACGTGAACAAGTAATGAATCATAAATGTGCATAAAAGCCAGTAATCCAAATAAAAGAGTGTTCCCTGCAAAGTCCAGGTATACTTATTACACCAAGGTCCTTCAATGTCTGTTTTTCTGTGCCTGAAAATGTGTCACTTCAGTTCATGGGACCAGCTCAAGAATAATTCTTCAAAGCTGGACTCGTCACAATCTCCATCTCAGGACTTGATTTCCCCAGTTCATCTTTATTTTAAAATCTGCAATTGCAGTAGCAGGAGCTAATAAAGCAATCTTGGAGGTGGACCCCACAAAACAAACACAGAGAGGCAAAAATACCAGAAATCCAAAAGCCCCCCAAATCCATCCTAATCAATCTTCCAAACAAACAATGAATCAGGAAAAAGCGATGCAGTCTTAAAAAGGGGCAATTTAAACCCCCTTATTAGTGCACTATCTGTCTATAATTCAATGGATTTATCTGAAATATAAAACAATAAATTCTTAAAGCCAGTTAAAGCCAATTAAATTATCGTTGAGTACTTTCAGAAAATCTTAATTTAATTCATATTAGCTTTGCCAATTTGCTCATGCCAGTGGGGTCAATCATGGGGAAAGTTATGCAGCATACACTCAGTCCACTTTAAACTACTTTGTGCTCACTCAATTTACTGAAAAAATAAAAAGAACAGCCACACAACTTTTACTAAAAATAATTTTCTAACAGGGTTCACTGAGTATGATCATCAAATTAAATTGATTTCAAACCTTGTTGCAACTCCAGATACAATCATAGCTGCTTTGTGCATCTACTCTGCCCTTTTTCTGCATGTTCAGCTTGCAGTATAAATGCAGCTCCCATGACAACCTCTCTTCAGTTACTTGGTTTTTCTGTTCTGCACCTCTCAAACTGAACTTAACAAAGGGCTTATCACTTTTTTGACAAGTCAGCAGTCCAGTTTACTTTACTTCATTTTATTTAATGATGCAGCAACACAAAAGAAGAAATCTAGGAAATTATTTACTTGCGTACTTGCTAGCTCAATCCAGATAGCCTTTTAAACTAAACATCAGTTCTGTCCAGCATGGTTCATGGTCCACAGTCTGAGTGTTTGTTAAGAAATTGTGAGCATTTAAATGTTTAGTTTAAAACGCTATTATGGGACAACGCTAGCAAGTGAGCAAGCAAAGAAGAAAGAAGTTAGAGCGGTAGTGACTGTTCAGATCAGGCTGTTTTCTGTGCTGTACCAATAAACGAGTTGTACTGAAAGTGTTCATGTGGGTGAGCATGTGGCTTAGCAGAGCAAACAAGGGAAGTTTTACCTTCTATGGAAAATGCCAACAAGTCTCCTAACCCACAGGTGGGAATTCAAAGCATTGAATTTTCACGTGGGAATCCAACAGTAAAAAAATATGTATGTATATGCATATGTGTGTGTGTGTGTGTGTGTGTGTGTCTGTCTATCTATCTATTTCTCAGTAAGGCAACATTAAAACTACAAAAATAATCAAAAATAAAATTAAAATCTGTTTGATATCATACTTAACAAGCATTTGTCAATGCTGAATGTTCACTTACAGGTATTTGCAGTGGTGTTTGGTACTGGCACTGGCTTTGGAGGAGCGAGGAGGCAGCAGTGAGAGCAGTGGATGCTGCTTGGCAGAGGCTGCATCGTAAATGCAGGAAGGAGGTGAACAGGACTGGTCCCAGGACTGATTCCAGAGGTACCTCAATGGTCACTCCCCTCTCCTCAGATTTGATCCCATTTACCAGCACTATATGCCTTGCTCGCTCCTGCCACCTCTTATGGCACACTATTCTATATGACTACCACCCTCTCTGTGAAGAAAACTGTTCTCACATTTCCTCTTAATCCAATTTCATATATGCTCCCTTATTCTTGTACTCCTTCTACATTGGAAGAAGTCTGCCCCTGCACCTTGTCAATGTCCTTGAGGTATTTGAACATGTCTATCATGTCCCTCCACTCCCTTCTTTCCTCCAGTGACTGCATATTGAGGTCCTTTAATCTCTCCTGATATGTTCTGTGTTGTAAGCCATGTACCACCTTGGTTTCCCTTCTGTGGACTGCCTCCACCCTGTCAATGTCCTTGCGGAGTTGCAGCCTCCAGAATTGCACACAGTACTGCAGGTGAAGCCTTACTACTGCATTATACAATGGTATTCCACCTCATTCCTTCTAGTTTTACCTCTACCTATGCACCCCAGCATGCCACTGGCCCTCCTTGCAGCATTTGTGCTCTGTTTTAAGACCTTTAGGTCATTAGAATTGATAACTCCTAGGTCCCTTTCTTCCTTGCTGATGGTCGGCACCTCCCCCAATCCTATACCTCACCCCAGGGTTCCTGCTTCCCAGATGCATTATTTTACACTTCTTTGCATTGAACCTCAGTTGCCACTCCTCAGACCATTTTTTAAGCCTCTCCCTGACCCTGATCATTTACTCCACCCCTTCTGGAGTATTCACGCTGTTACAGATGGTGTCATCTGCAAATAGGCAAACCTTTCCTTCTAGCTCTTTTGCAATGTCTGTAATGAAGACATTGAACAGGACTGGTCCCAGGACTGATCCGTGAGGTACCCCACTGGTCACATCCCTCTCCCCAGACTGGATACATTACCACCACCCTCTGTCTCTTGTCTATTTGCCAGTTTGTAACCTAGTTTTTCAGCTTGTGCCCCATGGCCACACTACCCATCTTGATAGTCAGCCTTCTATGTCAGATGGTGTCAAAGACTTTGTTGAAATCAAGGTAGGTGATGTCCACCACCCCTCCCTGATTTACTTCCTTAATGAGGCATTGGGGTTTCCAAACCTAATGCCCCACCCCCTCCTGCAGAGGCTGACAGGCATTAGGGTGCATTCAATATCAGCCATAATGTTTATGAGACACCATCTTCTGCTCCTCTGCACACACTGACAGGCATCGCTTGTGTCCCTTTGGGGTCTTCGCCCTAACACTCACCCCATTCTATAAGGAAATAAGCTAAGATGGGTGCAATATAGGAGAATGGGATGAACATTAGGGCTGAAGACCCCAAGGCACACCCTGACACCTGTCACTGTCTGCAGGGTGGAAGTGGGGTGGTATGGCATAAGCATTAAGGCCAATGACACCAAGGCACACCCCTGATGCCTGTCAGTCTCTGCAGAGTAGGGGATGAGGTGTTACTGTTGGAAACTCTAATGCCCCATGCATTTGTTGGTATTTTCACTCCAAATTTTCAACATGGGCTTTTTGTGACCCCTTCTTATGAACAGTGGCACTATCATTTCCTAACTCAATTCCAAAAGGTGATTTTGCACAGCTACTGTGCCATTCCGCACCACAGGAGTGAAAGCAAATTTCAGGCAGGATGTGAAAAATGGCAGCTGTACTGTTCATGAGATGATGTGGATAAAATGACTATGTTGAATATTTGGAGTGAAACTACTGGAAATTACCAAAGTTAAGCTCCTGTGTAGGAAAAATTCAATGGACCTGTGTAACATGCCCATTTTTAGTTTTTCCACCAAATTTTCAACATGGGCCTTTTGGTACCCCACCTCATGAACACTGGCACTGTTGTTTCCTTAATCAGTCCTGAAAGGTGATTTCGCACAGTGACTGTGCAATCCTCCACCAGAGGTACAAAAACACATTTTGGGCAGGGTGTGAAAAATGACAGCTATACTGTTCATGAGGCAGTGTGATCAAATGTGTATGTTGAAAATTTGGAGTGAAAATAGTAAAAATTGACAAAGTTAGGTTCCTGTGTAGATACTGCACAACACACGCACGTACTATGGGCATTTTTTTGGAATTTTTACACCAGATTTTCAACATGATCTTTTTGGGACCCCACCTCATGAAAAGTGGCACAGTGCTTTTATTATTCCATCCCAAAGGCTGATTTCACACAGTGACCACGCCATTCTGCGCCACAGGTGTGAAAACACATTTTGGGCAGGATGTGAAAAATGACAGCTGTACTGTTCATGAGGAGGTGTGACAAAATGGCGATGTTGAAAATCTGGAGTGAAAATATTAAAAATTGGTGAACTGATGAGCGTGTGCAGAAAGCACACAATGCACGTAAATAACATAGTCAGTCATTTTTGGGATTTTTCACACCAAATTTTCAACATGGACTTTTTGAGAACTCCCCTCATGAACACTGGCACTGTTATTTCATTAATCAGTCCCAAAAGGTGGTTCCACCCAGAGACCACAAAATCACCCTTCTGGACAAGGTAACAAAATGACAGTACAAGTGTTCATGAGGTGGGGTCCCAAGAATCCCATGTTGAAAATTTTGGGTCAAAATTCCTACAAATGACTGAGAAACCAACATAAGTTGAAAACACCATTGACAGCCATTATAAGGAAATTACCTTGATTCCTCAGTTTGCAGTTCAGCTTTGAAGAGTGCAGATGTGTCCCAGTTCAGAGAAGATTGCAGCTGCCAACCTCCAGAGGGAAGTATGGGATATGGGGGAGGAAAAGTGGGTGCTCAGAGGGTGGGTTGGGATGGGGAAGGAGAGGGACGGGGATCATGATGAGGGACCGTTTTCTTTTTTTCAGGTAAAAAAAAACAAAAAAAAGACATCATGGGGACCATTTTCTTTTTTACAGCAGGTACATTTGCAAATGATTTTTGGGGAAGTGGGCTTCCCAGTGTCCCAGGCTATGGAGTGGGTTATAGATATGGGGACACTGGAAGTTGGCTCCCCAGTGTTCCATATGGCAAGTGGATGGGAGGAAATAACTAGGACACTGGGAATGAGCTCCCCAGTGTCCCTCAGTGGTGGTGCAGCATGTGGGGGGGGTTGTATTGCCAACAGATGGGTTGGGCACCCCGATGCCAGCTTTACTACACTGTGGTGAATGTTGAAGGGGGGGAAGAGTAGCGAGGGCCAGGAGAGAAAGCCACACCATGGCTAATGTTGAAGCCTATGGGGGGGCAGAGGAATGAGGATGAGTAGAGAGAAAGTACAGCGACCGTAACTCCAGCCATGTGCATTAGTGTGAACTGTAATGTGCATGGCTGGAGTTACATCTACAGAAAGAAATGAAGTGCTCCTGTTGGAGTGGTTCATTTCTTTTAATTAGAGAACACGCCACATCAGCAAAGCTGAACTTGTGTCATGACACGGTGCCTGGGTATTAGTGTACATTGCCAAGCCCATTGCAGTTTCAACTGTAATTGGCTTGGCAGTGACACACCTCTCAAATTCCGTATTGTCCCAAGATGTTCCTTGCACAAGCACAAGTGAATGCAAAAGGGAGTGCATGTCTAGTGGTTTAAACGGTGAAACAAAATTAGCACTACATTAAGTTCAACAGGAGTGGACAACCTCATCTTCCCTGGACCCCACAATGTCACTTGGTCAACACTGGGTCTGAGTCCAGGAGACCACAATTGGGTGGGACAGAACAAGTAAAACCAGACCACCAGCTCCAAGTCACAGATTTAAAAAACTTCTCAAATTCAGAGGCTGCACAAGAAAAAAAAAGAAACCAAACCAATAAAAAAAAAGAAAACTTAAAAAAATCTCTCAAGTATCAGTCTGAACCTCCATTGCATCTGCCAATCATAGAAGTATTTTATTTTCAGTTTCATCAGGAGTCCAATCCTTTAATCCTCTCTGGACATGTCTTTACTCTTCAAAGTCGGACTGCGATTTGAACAAACAGGTATGCCATTCAGTGTATTACAATGGGGTTTTGAACATAGAGCCATAACCAAATGTAGTCATCAGGTGCAATCAGAAGGCTAAAAGGCATGCATGGATAAGGAGTGTCTTTTGTTTTTAAAAATCTTTTTTTAAAAGAAACATGAACTTGGCTGTGCAAAGTTGATGTTCAGTTAGGAACTTGGCTCCCTACACGTAATGCATATTACCCAACTTCAAACCAACTTTTGCAAGCACAGTTTTAATTCATCACAGTCAAGGAGGGTCATAATTAGAACATTAAAAAATTAAAAAGTTACAGATCCAAGGCCATTCCCAAAAGGTAAGGAGGAAGGTTCAGGCTTTACCTCCATGGATCTGGATCCCCAGGAAATGGGGGAAGATGTACAGTAACCCTATTTAAAATGACTGTCCACCTCCTGCTCCTGTGATGTGCTCATTCCACTAGCCTGCTGCTTTCAGTCTCGTCCTCTTGTTGGTTGATGCTGCATTTTCTGTCACTTCTTTCAAAACAACAAGGACAGAAGCTTGGGCAGAAGCTGCATGCCCAACAACAGGAGCCACACATAACATAGCATCCAAGGTTGCACTCACAACACCAACAATAGCAACGCCTGTCCTCCTCCTCCAGTGGTTTTCCACGGTTCGACTCTCCGCTAGTGCACTTGTCTCCCCCATCCATCATGTATCTGTCTGAACACATGCAATAATCCTTATTGGCTTAAGTTGTACAATATTTGTCCCATGCACCCAGCAGCAATTGTGGATGTCCTGTTCCCCCAATAATCCTCTGGCATGAGCATCTCACCCCCTCCCAATTTATCCATCTGTCTCCTCCAGCATGTCTCTTGCTTCACATCTCACTTCCAGTATGCATGCTGTGTCCCCATGAATCATCTGGTATGGGTGTTCTAGCCCCACTTCTTTCTTCAATTCTGGGTGTGATATACCTCATCAATCCTCCCTTGTGGAAACCTTGATGGAAGCAATTTAAGATGGGAGAGAAAGAGTTCACACTTATTTTTTTGTTTTTCGACGTTACATTCCCTGCAGTATGCATATGTTTTGAGTTTAAAGGAATAGCCCCGGCTACACACAGTTTACCTCATTGATAACGTGCTGTAGCAGAGAACAGTAAACACTGACAGTGGTGTGAGCAGCTTGCTTGTTGCTAATGCATTCACAAGGGCACAAACTGCACTCCCGCTTGCCAGCCAGAGCTGAGATGGTACTGGTGATGATGGGCCCAGTTCTAGTAGGGTTACAGTCAATATTGAAAGTCATGCCCTAAACGAGGCTGCAGAATAATTCTGGATACCGAATCCACAACCTGCCATCGAACTTGTGTTGCAGCAGAATTTTACCATTTTGCAGTGATTTTGTTATTTAAAATGTAATTTGTTCTAGATCTCCAGGTGTTCATCTCCTTTTTGTTCTGATGCCTTCCCCTGTGCACAGTGATCAGTGTTGTCAATGACATCATGTAGTATATTACACAGTGCTGCATGGAAATGGACCGATAAATGATCCCATTTTGTGCCTACATGGTAAGAATGTACCACAGAAGTTTAGAAGGAAGTGTTCTGGATAATTAGGGGCCCTGTTCATGTGGCACAACACATGGTAACCTCACTGTGTTAAAGTGACCAGCTTGCTGTAAATTCATATTAGAGGCTCTTGGGATTTTTTCCTTTCTTTTTATGTTGATTGCGCGCATGCCAAGAAACATGTTGCGGCAGGTTTCTCCAGAAGCTGGTTGTGGAGGCATGGCACTATTGTGCCCAATGCCCCCACAGCCTGCAAAGGCTTGTCCCCATCCCCCAATGCCATGGCATGCTTCTGCTGACACTAGTTCAGCCAGCGTGCCACAACTTTCTAAAAAAATAGCCGCTGCAATGAGGGAGCACCCCATCATTGCAGGGTGGGATCTCACAAGCCTGATATTGTTTTTGAACATGCCAGCGGGTTGCCACCGTGTTCACAAACAATATAACACCCCCTTCAAACCATGTTTAGTTGCCGACGGGGCCCCCAATCCCCACCAGCATCTGTGTCTGTGTTTCTGTTGCTGATGGGGGAGCCCACTCCCCATCAGCATTCTGTAACACACCCCTGGACCCCCCTTTTATTCCTGCCGGCAGGGTGCCCAATCCCCGTCGGCTATACCCCCTCCCCCTTGTGTGCCGATGGGGTGCCCAATCCTATCCTCTCATACTGTCCCCAAAATAAAGCCATTGGTGGCACGCTGGGAGCCCACCCCAGCATGCCACATGCCCCTGTAAAGATAAAAACGGTCCTGCGATGTCTTTCATTGTTTTGTTTCCCCTGCAAAAAAGGAAACAGTCCCTCGTAGTCTCCCAGCCCCCCACCCGAAACCTGCATCCACCCACTGTGCACCCTCTCTCCCCACACCCCCTCATCCCATATTTACCTCCGGAGCTTGGTCTGATGATCTTCGCTGGACCAGGAACACGTCTGCACTCTTCAAAGCCGACTGCAAACTGAGGAAATGCCGGTAAGCTATATAATGTAATAAATAGGGTTTTTCCAACCTTAGTGCATATCTCGGTCATTGTTTGGACTTTTTCCACCAAATTTTCAACATGGGGTTTTTGGAACCCCTCCTCATGAATTCTGGAACTGTCATGGCATTAATGGGCCCCGAAAAGTGATTTCGTGGTGACTGTGCAGAATCACCTTTTGGGGCTGATTAATGAAATGACAGTGCCAGTGTTCATGAGGTGGGCTCTCATAAAGCCTATGTTGCAAATGTGGTGGAAAAAAATCCAAAAAATGACTGTGTTATGAGCATGCATTGCGCAGTTGGCACGCATGTTCATAACTTCGCGAATTTCTAATATATTCACTCCAGATTTTCAACATTGCCATTTTCCCAAACCTACTTATGAACAGCACAGCTGTCATTTTTCCCATCCTGGCCAAAATGTGTTTTCACACTCCCAGTGCAGAATAGAGCGGTTGATGTGGGAAATCACTGTTTGGGACAGATTAAGAAAATGACAATGGTACTGTTCATTAGCAGAGGTCCTAAAATGCCTATGTTGAAAATGTGGTGATGATAGCTCGTCAATTGACTGTGTTACAAGTGTGCATTGTGCACTTTCCATGCACCCATGTAACTCCGCAGATCTGTAATGTTGTCACACCACCTTTTCAACAGTGCCATTTTTTCACACCTCCTTATAAGCAGTACAGCTGTCATTTTTCACATCCTGACCAAAATGTGTTTTCACAGTTCCGGCGCAGAATAACATGGTCACTGTGAGAAATCAGTGTTCGGGACAGATTGAGAAAATGACAGTGGCACTGTTCATGAGCAGAGGTCCAAAAATCCCTATGTTGAAAATTTGGTGATGAAACTCCATAACATGACTGTGTGACAAGCGTGCGTTGAACTGTTTCCACGCACCCTTGTAACTTCGCAAATTTGTAATACTGTCACGCCACATTTTTAACAGTGTCATTTTGTCAGCTCCTTATGAACACTACAGCTGTCATTTTTCACATCCTGGCTAAAATATGTTTTTGCATTCCTGCCGGACAATAGCATGGTCACTCTGGGAAATCAGTGTTTTGGACAGATTAAGACTGACCGAGTGAGAGGGGGAAGTGACCGAGCTCAACTGAGCTCTGTAGGGACTGCTGTGGATTTATTTGTGGGCAGACAAAGGCCCCAACACAAGAGCCCAGTACAAAAGGGCAGCCTGCAGCACTGGGAGAAACAGAACGAGAGAGTGAGTGAGGGAGGGGGAGTGAGCGAACTCACTGAAGCGCTGTCAGGACTGCTGCAGATTTCTTTGTGGGCAGAAAAAGGCATCAATACAGGCAGGGGCCCAGTACAAAAGGGCAGCCTACAGCAGTGGGACGAACAGTACGATGGAGTGAGACAAGGGGACTTAGTGAGCTCAATGGAGCTCTGTCAGGACTGCTGGGATTACTTTGTGGGCAGAAAAAGGGGCCAATGCTGGCAGGAACCCCGTACAAAACGGTAGTTTGCAGCATCAGGACAAACAGAATGAGTGATGACAGAGGGAGACTGAGCAACCTCAACCCAGCTCTGTCAGGACAGCTGCAGATTCTTTGTGGACAGACAAAGGTGCCAACGCAGCCAGGAGCCCCATACAAAAGCGCAGTCTGCAGCGCCAAGACAAACAGAATGAGCGAGTGACAGTGCAGCAGTGAGCAAGCTCAACAGAGCTCTAGTGTGACTGCTGCAGATTTCTTTGTGGGCAGAAAATGCAGTAACGCAAACAGGAGCCCAGTACAGAAGGCCAGTTTGCAGCGCTGGTAGAAATGGAATGCAAGAGTGACGGATGGGCAGTGAGCGAGCTCAGTGGAGCTGTGTCGGGACTGCTTCAGATTTCTTTCTGGCCAGAAAAAGCCGCCAATGCAGGCAGGAGCCCAGTACAAAAGGGCAGCCTTCAGTGCCAGGAGATACAGAATGAGCGAGTGAGGGAGGGGGAGTCAGTGAGCTCAACGGGGCTTTGTTGTGACTGTTGCAGATTTGTTTGTGGGCAGAAAAAGGCAGCAATGCATGCAGGGGCCCAGTACAAAAGGGCAGCCTGCAGTGGCAGGAAAACCAGAATAAGCGAGTAAGTGAGCTCAACAGAGCTATATTGTAACTGCTGCAAATTTCTTTATGGGCATAAGAAGACAGCAATGCAGGCAGGAGCCCAGTAGAAAAGGGCAGCCTGCAGCGCTCGCAGAACAGAATGAGCGAGTGAGAGAAGGGGAGTGAGCGAGCTCAACAAAGCTTTGTCGGGACTGCTGCAGGTTTCTTTGTGGGCAGAAAAAGGCGCCAACAAAGGCAGAAGCCCAGTACAAAAGGGCAGCCTGCAGTGCCAGGAGAACTGGAATGAGTGAGTGAGACAGGTGGAGTGAGCAACCTCAAAGGAGTTCTGTTGGGACAGCTGTGGATTTCTTCATGGGTAGAAAAAGCCACCAACACAGGCAGGAGTCCAGTACAAAAGGGCAGCCTGCAGCGCCAGGAGAAACAGAATGAGCGAGTGAGAGAGGGAGAGTGAGCCACCTCAATGGAGCTCTGTTAGGACAGCTGTGTATTTCTTCCTCGGCAGAACAAGGTGCCAACGCATGCAGCAGCCCAGTATAAAAGAGCAGCCTGCAGCACCGGGACAAACAGACTGAGCCAGTGACAGAGGCCCACTGTACGATTTCAACAGACCAACGCGATCAACACACGGCATTGACAAATGCTTGTTTTATCAAGCTAAACAATGAATTCAGTACCTGTGAAAGATGACAGATGGATGTTATTCTGATTTATCTTTTTTTTTTACTTTTTATGTAAAGATATTTCCATCTCTTTTTATGTTATAATTCATTTTTCAAAAACAGAATAATCAGCACTCACTATCAACAGCCATTTATTATTTCTTTATTTATTGAATTTTGATGACTGGGTAGGCCCACTGGGCCCCAAAGGTCTCTTTTTCAGGGGCAACCCAGGAATAACAGTACATGAATAAGGTTTGTCTCCCCATACGATGCACAGGGGTAATGCCAAACTTCATCCAACAACTAACACACCAAAATCTGGCCAATGGAAAATCATGTACACAAATGCTCATAGCCTGGGAAATAAGATCCCAGACCTGCAGGCAGTAATGTCAGAGGCTAAACTGGACATAGTAGCAATTAGTGAGACGTGGTTTACCAGTAACCACACTTGGGAGACTTCAGTACCTGGCTATGTATTGTTCAGAAGAGACCGAGGTGCAAAAGGGGGAGGAGTGGCCCTGTATGTTAATGAAAATATCAAAGCTACAGAAATTCAGAATACACATAAGGAGCCAGAAGAACTGTGGGTCACCTGGAAACAGGAAATGGGACAGCCATAAGAACTGGGGTTGTCTACAGGCCCCAGACCAGAGAGAGGACATAGACACATTACTGTTAGAAGATATACAAAACATGACAGCTAAAGGGAGGTTCTGATAATGGGAGACTTCAACAAGCCAGATACAGATTGGTCAATACCAGCAGGAACATCTGCCAGAACTAGACTCATAGTGGATTCCCTGCAGGGATGGCCTCAAACAACTGGTACAGCAACCACAAGAGACAGGGCTATCCTAGATCTAGTACTGACTAACAAAGAAGGGATCACAGATCTCCAGGTAGGTCACCTGGGAGCCAGTGACCATCACATGGTATGGTTCAATTTGGCTACTAGATCTAAATCATCCCATTCCAAGGCAAAAATATGGGACTTCAGAGGAGCTGACTTTGATAAGATGGCCAACAGAGTTAAGCTAGCCCTGGCAAAAAGAAACACAGGTGAGGGGGTACAGGCAGAGTGGGAAGTATTAGGATGCAATACTTGAAGCAACATCCATTGTATTAGACAGAAAAGGAAGTGCAAAAGAAGAAGGAAACCACTTTGGTTCTCAAATACAGTAGCAGAAAAGGTCAGAGCCAAAAGGCTGACCTTCAGGAAATATAAGGGAACACAGCAGGATGAAGATAGGGAGGCATACCAAACTGCCCTAAGGGAAGCAGGTAAGGCAGTAAGGCAGGCGAAGTCCCAAACTGAGGAAACACTAGCATGAACAGTAAAAGAAGGTGACAAGACTTTCTATAGATACATTAGTGAAAGGAGAAAGTCCAGAGGGGTATTGCTGTTTAATGGAGAAAAGGGAGCATCTGAGGAGGAGGACCCTGTAAAGGCATCTATCCTAAATAGATACTTTTGCTCAGTATTTACTGAAGAGAAGGTAGGGCAGGGCCCACAGCTCAGCATCATGGACACAGGGGAGGGAGGTGAGCACTACTCCTTCACAAAAGAAAGGGTCCCACAAGAGCTTATAAGCTCAGGGTGGATAAGGCAATGGGACCTGATGGCATACATCCCAGGGTACTTAAGGAGCTAAAGGAGGAACTAGCAGAGCCATTAGCAGAATTGTTTAGTGAGTCTCTGAGCACAGAAGAGGTCCCAGAAGACTGGAGAAGGGCTCATGTGATCCCGCCCACAAGAGTGGTACCAGGAGGAGGCGAACTACAGACGTCAGTCTTACCTCAGTAGTGGGCAAGATTACGGAGGCATTCCTTAAGGAAAGGATAGTGCAACACCTGGAACCATAGGGCACAGGATCCAAGACTGCATGGGTTTACAAAGGAAGGTCCTGTCAAACTAATCTCATAGATTTCTTTGACTGGGTAACCAGTGGTGGACCAAGGGGGGAGCAGTTGATGTTGCCTACCTTGACTTCAGCAAAGCTTTTGACACTGTTCCACATAGAAGATTGATAAATAAGCTGGTAGGCTCGGGTGGGTCAGAAGTTGGTCAACTGGGTGGCAAACTGGTTGATGGGCAGAAAACAGAGAGTGGTGGAAATGGTATACAGTCAGAAGAGATGCAAGTCACAAGTGGGGTACCTCAGGGATCAGTCCTGGGGCCAGTCCTCTTCAACATCTTCATTAGTGACCTTGCAGATGGACTAGAGGGTAAGGTTTGTCTGTTTGCAGATGACACCAAGATCTGCAACAGAGTAGATGATCCAGATGGGGTGGGCAGAATGAGAAGAGATCTGGATAAACTAGCAGAATGGTCAGAAGAGTGGCAACTGGGATTTAATGCAAAGAAGTGCAAAATCATGCACATAGGGAAGAGAAACCCTGAAGCTACCTATAGGCTGGGAGGGTAGCTAGCAGTCACAAAGGAAGAAAGAGACTTGGGCATCATCATCATTGATGACCTAAAATCATCAAGCAGACCTCTAAACAGTAGGTAAGGCTAGGGGTGTTAGGGTGTATTAGTAGGGTATGCAAGTCGTGAGAGGAGGTAGTAATCCCTCTGCACAAGACACTGGTTAGGCCCATCTAGAGTACTGCGTGCAGTACTGGAGGCCACACCTTCACAAGGACATTATCCAAATTGAGGCAGTCCAGAGAAGGGCAACCAAAATGGTGCAGGGACTGCATCAGAAGACATATGAGAATAGATTAACGGAGCTCAATATGTATACCCTTGAGCAAAGGAGGAGAGAGGTGATATGATCGAGGCATTCAAACACCTTAAGGGCATAAACAAGGTGAAAGAGTCTAACATGTTTAAATATAAGAAAAATAGCAGGACAAGAGGACACAGCATGAGATTAGGGAGGCCGATTAAGGGGGAATGTGAGGAAATTCTTTTTCACAGAAAGGGTGGTGGATGCATGGAATGGCTTACCACAAGAAGTGGTGGCTATGAATACAGTGCAGGGCTTCAAACAGGCATGGGATAGGCATAAGGGAGCAATACAAATGACTATGAATAGATAGGTCACTGACAGAGCAAAGGCCGATGGCACATTTATAAGGTAGAAAAAGAAATGGGCAGACTGGATGGGCCTTGCGGTCCTTATCTGCCATCAACTTCTATGTTTCTATGTTTCTATAATTATAAACAGTTGAACATGAGCATATACAGATTATCATGGGTATACAGTATTCGGCTGTGTACACATAGCAGTAGTGATAGGGGTTTCATATATCTAGTTGGTAAGTTGTTATTTCATTACATTCTCCTTTTGTCCTACACATTAGCGAGACAGTACTGTGGATTCATTAGAAGAAGAATCAGCATTTATATAGCGCTTTTCGTATACAGGATCCCAAAGCGCTTTACAAGCAATGCTAGACTGGTAGTGAAGTGACTGAATGTGTGGTGGCGGCCATATCGCACATCATCACCCACACACAGCCTGGATAATTGCATAAACAGGTTTATGGGAAGGGGAATGTTGGCCAGGACACCGGGAATGTTCCCTGCTCTTTGCGAAGAGTGCTCTGGGTTCTTTTACTTCCACCTGGACACCCACCAGGACAACACCAAGATGGGCAGAAGGGACCTCGGTTTAACGTCTCATCCGAAGGACAGCACACCCCAGCAGTACAGCACCCCCCAATACTGCACTCAGATGCCAGCGATTTTTAGGTGCAAGTCCAATCCCAGTGTGGGACGAGAACCCACGACCTTCTGGTCCAGAGGCGGATGTGCTACCAACTGAGCCACGCTGACATTAGGTAACATGGTTCAAGAGCATCAGGATGGTTCAGAGAGGGGGAGGAAAAAGTTAGTGCTACCTTGTTAGGGGGGTTAAAGATTTTAGTTTGATAAGCAGGCAAGTTGTGGTCATTGTAGTAGCCATTTCTAATTAATAAGAAAGAATAAGAAAGAAAGAAAGAAAGGAAGACAGGAAGAAAGGAAGAAAGAAAGAAAGAAAGGAAGAAACAAAGAAAGAAAGAAATGAAAACAGAAAGGGATTTTTAGTTAAAAGTCCAGGAAAGTAGGGGGGATTTGAGTGGTTCTTCACTTTTTAGACATCAATTACTGCAGCAGGAAGGAAAAGTAAAGTGCAGTAATAGTAACAATATAATGTTGTTAAGTTGATTAGCCCAACTATCAGTTTGGATTCATCATTTTTTGTTATCAATAGCCAGGTATAGCAATAGTGGGCACAGTGTGCTGTTCCATACTCTGCCACCAAGCAAGCAATAATACCCAACAAGGTGGGCCATATTGGGCAATAATGGACCAACCAGGGACACCACAGATGGAGGACCTTATAGCCCCTGGAAGGTCCAGTATTGCCCATACCATCCACCCTGGAGGGTATTATTATGCTAAGAAAATGGGCTTTTATTTGCATTTGAGAAAAAAATAGTTTATACAAATTTTAAGAATGGTGTAAATAATTGATTTTGATCTATAAATTAAGGTTGTGTAAAGTAGTCCTTTTGAAACTGTTATGACTTGAAGTGTTACTAGTCACTAGATGGCGCTGTTGTACTTTGTGTTAAGCTACTGATTTGCATGTCATTGTCTCCTACATAGCAGCAGTGTCAGCTGGCTTCAATGTGTTTTTCTTGCCCCCCCATGGACTAGCAGTATTTTTTATTATTATTATTATTGTGGTGGTCTGGGGTGGTTCTCCGGAAGAATGATAATGGAACACCGAGGTCCGAATTATTGTGGATAAGATAACAGTTACCCAGAAAAGGAGAGGCAGGAGTCATCCAAGAGATTCAGTGCCTGCAGGGCATTTATTTGGTACCAGTGGGTAGGGAGACACAGTCACAAGAGAGGGAGTGAACACCCAAAACAATTGGGCAGTAAAAATGACAGAATACTTTTATCTAAGACTGCTAAAATGATTGCAAATGATATTAGAATATGCATCTTGGCCTACTGCCACTATACTTCTACAATTTTTCAACAGTAACCTATGAGTATAACTAGAACTTAGGCGAAAATCAGGTGTTATTCACTACCCACAATACAATATTTGGTTTTGCAATGACCACAGAGTTATCACAAAGTCCAAATGTCTGATGTCTTCGTGCGAACCGTCGCTCTTCATTGGTAGCTATAAGGAAGCAAACACTACTGTCGAACACTAAACACAGTTCCCAGCAGGGACCTAGTTAAGGCCACTAGGGTGGTGAGAGGTTTGGTAAACAGAACATATGTTTCTCAGCAAACGCCCAGTCTCTCCAAGGCTGCCGGAAAGAAAGAACCAGAGAAACTGGTTCCTGGAATAAACCCACAGATGGGTTGTCAGATTCCACACTGGATGCAAAGGATTCCTGGGCCAAAACCCACTTCTTGGGCCACCAGGGAAGAAGAGAAACCAGGAGATGCATGGTGACGAATCCACTCGTGGACTACCACGACCTGGACTATGCTGCAGCACTCCAAGGGCCAGCAAGACTCTGAAGGATCTGAGGTGAAGATGGATATCCGATAGAACCAGGAACCAGAAGGATCTGTAGTGAGGATGGCTGATTCTGCAATCTTGTCACAACGAACTGGAACAAAATAAGGAATCAGTGGACACGTCCCGAACTGGGCTTCGGTGGACTCTACTTGTGCCAAATGACCAGGGGGCACAGACCAGGTTCTTACAGGACATGCACACTCTCTTCTGTGGAAGGTGAACAACTTCAGGACATCTGGAACAGGAACCAAATGAAAAGACACTAGCATGGCAGTCATGATGCATTTGAACTTCGGCAAACATAACTTCAAACTGTAGATCAAAAGAAGCTGCGCGTACAACTGGAGCAAATGGCGACGAACTCGACTTCGGAGGACGACACGGACGGAGCAGATGATCAGACACTTTTCTGGTGAAGAATGATGGATGAAGGCATCTTCCCAGGTAGAGACTGATTCTGGATACGAGGATTACAGACCTCACCATGGAACATCAATGTGGTAGAAGATTGAGACTGTCCCCATACACTGGCAACAATGTAGCTATATGATACACCTTCTTGAAATGCCAACAGAACTGCGTAATGACCAGATAATTTGCCAGGAGAATGGGCAAATTATTAATTTTGAGGCAATTATTTACTTGTGGGTGCAATTGTTCTATACCTAGGGCAATAGTTCAGATGCACAGGGCAATAGTTCAGATGCCTGGGGCAATAGTTCAGATGCTTAGGGCAGTAGTTCAGATGCCCAGGGCAATAGTTCAGATGCCTAGGGCAATAAATCAGATGCTTAGGGCAAAAGTTCAGATGCATAGGGCAATAGTTTAGATGCATGGGGCAATAGTTCATACAACCAGGGGCAAATAACCACAATCCTAATGTCACCATGCAGTCTTGGTGCTTCTAGCAATTATACAGTCTTTCAGATGTTTCAGCAATAAACAGTGGCATAAATAGTACAGATGTCACAGTTACTTTGTAGCATATTGTGAGCTAAGCACCCTTAGATGGACCCTTTCTTGACTGTAGGGCCTACTGGAATAGGATCTGGCTACCCCTGAACATTTTGCTCTGAATGCCCCAATCAATATACTAGGGGGTATCACTTGGTCTATGCTAGTTGCCCTGAACACTAAAGGCCTAAATGCCTTATTTGGTATAGGGCCTATATGCCCTACTTACTACTATGCTGGCTTTTTTTTCCCATTAACTTTTTATTAAATTTTTGACACATTAGAGGTACAGAGACTTACATTGCTAATCTCCATACAATTAAACCCAAACAATGATGACCATACAACATGAAAATAGCCATAAACATGTCGTAAGCCCCTGACCCCTTCCCCTCCCTAAGAAACCCAACCCCCGTGTCCCTTCCCAAAAAGATACTACATACTATAAATATTACACCAGTTTGTGGTACAGGGTTTACATTACTAAACATCATGCTACCAGACCCTACTAAATGGTTACATATCCTGTAAAACAATCATAACCAAGTCAGACGCCCTGACCCCTCCTACCCCCCCAAGAAATCCAACCCCCCACATCATCCCCCCCACAAGGCATTATATACAAGATTGAATGACATGAAAACCAGCACCAACATATTAGGAGTAAGCAATTTCTAACTGGGACCAGATTTTATCAGAAAGAGGCATTTGATTATGTAATATTGCTATTGTTCTCTCTATCCTGAGGTTCATTAACAATTCCCTTAACCATTCTGTATAAGTTATTATAGATGAATCTTTCCAATGCTTAAGGACTAATCTTTTCACAGTAATAGAAATCATAGTCATATGACATTTCCTCAATTTAACCGGAAAGCCGGACAAATCTCCCAGTATGCAGACCTCTGGTGTAAACATCTCCCCTATTCCTAACAAAGGATCAGCTCTAGTTTTCATTTCTCTCCACAACGAAGCAACTTTTGAACATTGCCAAAATCTATGTAGCAAATCGGCCTCCCCCGAGCCACACCTATAACATTTGGGCTCCTGCAGCACCTTCAGATCGGCTAATTTCTGAGACGTATAATAAATATTGTGCAAAATTTTAAATTGGGTTAGTCTGACACAATCCTGTCTCATATATTTATAACAATTCCCCCAAATCCGAGACCAATCAAATCTAGCATTGGGGAAAGCCTAACCCAGTATGATGTAGGGCTAAATTATCCATAAAGGCCTGCTGACACAGTACTTGGTAAATCTTCGAAACCGCATGTGGAGATCCTATTAAGGGTTTAAGCTCTGTCCATAGGTCTATGCAAGGAAAAATGGGCCTGTTTACCCCAACTTTTGGACAAGGAGGTGCCTTAATTGATAGACTTTAAATACCACGTCCCCAGACAATCTGAAGTCTTGCATTATTTTTATTACAGAGTGAGGGTCTCCCTCCTCATTGAGAAGGTCTACCCATTTACACCACTGTGGGTTACCCATGATTGGCTGGGAACCATCCAAGGTATATTTGTACCTCAAAAAGTTACAGACTTGATTGTGAACCTTAAGAGACACACCAATAGGTGTATTCTTAAACTGGGGTACCATCTTAGGGGTATTAACTACTATGCTGGCTTTGCCTTACTGGATAGGCCTGGGCTGCCCTTACTACCTCTGGGCTGATTTGCCCTTACTACCTAGGCTGGGACTCTTTACTACTGCTGGGCTGGCTTGCCCTAATTCACTAGGCCGGGGCTGCCCTTACTACCACTAGGCAGGCTTGCCCTAATCCACTAAGCCGGGGCTGCCCTTACTCTGGGCCTGGAAACCCTGCTTTACTTCAGGCCTGGGGCCCTACATTTATCTCGGGCCTGATGCCCTACATTGACCTCGGGTCTGGTAGCCCACTTTATACTTATGGGCCTGTGCCCTCTTAAATGCTGTGGGATTGTCATCCTTCGAAATGGGCCTGGTGCCCTGCTTTAAACTGTGGGTATGATGCCCTTTTAAATTGGGCCTGATTCCCAATTTAAACTGCACTGCCCCTTTAATTATTTGGCTCACAAGAGCCTGCTGTCACTCCTGGGTGAGTCGTCTCCTTAGTCCCGCCCCCTCATCAATATTCACTGACATTTACACTGGCCTTGTTGTCCTGGCCCCTTCCCATGGGCGTTGCTAGCCTGCCCCTAATAAATATTAATTTTGGGTCCTAAAGACCTGACTCCCCTGCAGCGCTCAGCCACTTTCCCCAGTGCTTACAGCACTAACAAGTTGGGGTGGAAAGCACGTATCAGTGTGCTGCTGCCAACTCACTGCACCACACAATTTGGAAGGCGACAGGGAGGCGAGCAGTACTCTGGCAGTGGGAAGGAGTGGACAAATAGCCGGCAGAACGAGGGACAACTTAGGGGGCCTCGGAGGGCTGACAGCACATGAGAAGATGCGGCGCTTCTCTGTTACCGACAGGGGGACTGAAATGCTTAAAAATTAAAATAAAAAAAAACAAACAGAGCTAAACAAAGCCCACCCACAGCAGGGTAATGAAATTTTCTTTTTCTTTTTGGGGGGAGGGACTGCCGGACTCAGCCGCACAGCCGGGCAGCAGCAGCAGGTGTCTTCACTGGAGTGGAAAGGGGAATCACCGTGGAGTCAACAGGACCGGCTTCATAACTCCAGGTAAGCCACAAGTCCCTGTTGCACTCCTGTAATCCTCTCCACTCCACAGCCAGCCCAAACCTCCTCTAAAATGGACAAAACTCCATTTCAAAAAGCGCTCGGGGTTCAGATTCTGGAACCCCGAGCTCGCGCCACACAAATGCCAAGGACTAGGCAGGGCACCGCGAGCTGGCCAGACACAGCGATCCTAGCATGTGGGTGCCCATTCTCCTGCTGCCTGCTCTGGGAGGGGAAGGGTGGAATGGAGCAGGCAGGCAGCAGTGAGGAAGAAAAACTTTTTCTTTATTTTCTTTTCAGCCTTGCCTAACGTTTTTCCTAGGGGCACTACAAGGAACCCCTGGTGCAAAGCATACCCCAAGCCATTTCTGTGATGCCTCCCCAGACCAGACTTTTAACCCCTTACTTCCGGGCGTTACAGATTCAGGCCCGCCTAAAAATACATGTCCCCATGTATTCCCTTAAACACTTTTATAATTATCATAACCATTTTCTTAACATACTAATATTTCACTTAACACTATATAAAATCCTACTTTGATAACATACTTTAAGATGTTTAAAACTACTGTAAAGCTTTAAATTTATTAAACTAAAGTGACTGTGTCTGGGGAACTACTTTGAATAGATCTACATATTGTACAAAGAGACTAGTTAGGAGGCTTCCATTATATACCTTCTAGGGTGAACACCTAAATGGTATCTTTGGGATCTATGGGGTTGGAAACCTACGGGTTCTTGGACAATGCATTCTGGTTCTAGAAAATCTGGCATTTCAGGATTTATCACTGGTACAACAATCAGGTGGTCAAAGGAATTCACATGAGAAGTGTGAATCCAAGGTTTTTTGCACCAACTGGTTGGTGATTCTAATCTCAACATTTTGTCTTTTATGGATTCCTGCCTCTCCTTTGATGTAGGACTGTCCTAATCTTTAGCAAGAACAGCATCTCTGAAAGTACAGGCTTTTAAGAGATTCCGGTGAACAATATTGGTATTGTTTCCTAATTTTTGCTTGATCTTGTATACAGGTAACTCAAGAAAAGGTATCTCAATAATGCGATATGGTCCCACTTTAAAGGCAATTTGCTGCATTTTTGAGTTTTCTTCAACATTACTCTTTCTCCAATAATTAAGGGTGTAGCATTAGCCTTGGTATCATAGTTTGCTTTGTGTCTTTGCCGTACTTGCTCCATATGTTTGCCAACAATTTGTCCAGCTTCCTGCAAACGTTGGTTATATTGTTGCACCCAGTTTGTAACTGGCTTCTTTACTTTGGTTTCTTCCAGTGGTACCTCTAATACTAGGTCCGTCAGAAGTCTTTCTTGTTGTCCAAACATTAAATAGTGAGGTGTATAACCAGTAGAACAGTGTATGGTATTATTGTATAGATACGTGAGTTTGGGAAGCAAAGCTGGCCAGTAGGGGCATTTATACTCTGGTAGGGCTTGCAACATTTCAAGTATAGTCTGATTTGTTCTTTCGCTGAGTCCATTACTTTGGGGATGGTAGGCAGTGGTTTTCAACTTATGGCTTCCATAAAGGGTGCAGAGTTCATGAAACAACTTGAATTCGAAAGAGATTCCTTGATCTGTAAGGATTTTTGTAGGATAACCAAAAGGTCATACAAAACATCTTAAAAGGTCTCAGCGTAGTTTGAGCTGTTAGGTCTTTACTGCACTAGCAACCACAAACTTGGAAAAGTGATCAACCATAGTGAGAACATATACAGTATGTGTCCATTGGTGTTTGGGTCTAACTTTAGTGATCCAGAGCAACTAGTTCCAATGGTGTGTTACTACTGGTGAAGAGGAGCTCTCTGATTACTCTTTTCTCTGCGCTTCAAATTACATGCTGGACATTCTTCACACCACTTTATTATATCACTACGCATTCCTATCTAGTAAAACCTTCTTCTAATAACAACCTTGGTTCTTTTGTGACCCAAATGTCCTGAATTATCATGGTATGACTTTAATACTACTGATGCGCTGGTCTTTGGAACTATGATCTGGGTCAATTCCATGTGCGTAGTAAGATCTCTATTTTTTTTTACTAAGCGACAATCTTATATGGCCAGACAAGTTCTGTGTCTCCAAAGTTTGATTGCTTCTATGTTCAGCTTCTTTTGTTCTTGTTGGGTCATAAGTTTCTGTGCAGCAACTAGAGCTTTAGCTTGGTTACAGTAGGATCTTGGTCTTGTAATTTCACCCATAGACTTTTTTCATTTGCAATCATATCATCTACTTCTGGTTGAATTTCTACTTCAGGTTCTGGAACAACTTGACAACATGCTTGTACAATTTCAGCTGGTACTTGAAGAAAAGGTGGAATTTCTATATTTTCTAACAAGGTCTCATCCACTTCTGCTTCCTTTTGTCCAGGCATCCCAGACAAGGCATCTGCGTTCGTATTCGCTTTACCAGAACAATATTTTAGGGAGAATTCATAATTCATAAGTTGGGAGGCCCACCTCTGCTCTAGGGCTTCTAGCTTTGCAGTATTCAAGTGTGCAGAAGAGTTATTATCCGTGAAAACCGTGAAAGGGGTAACTGCCAAATATTGACGGAACTTCTCTGTGATGGCCCATACCAGTGCTAAAAACTCAAGTTTGAAAGAGCTACAGCGGGTGTCATTCTGCTTGGAGCCTCTTAACCCTCGGCTTGCATAAGCTATTACTTGTTCCATCCCATTCTGTTCCTGTACGAGTACTGCACCCAACCCTTTGTTACTGGCATTGGTGTATAAAAGAAAAAGTTTTGTGTAATCTGGATAAGCTAATATAGGAGTCTCAGTTAGTACTTTCTTTAACTGATCAAATACTTTCTGTTTCTCAGCTGCCCATACAACTAGATAATTCTTTGGGACTCGACCCTCTGCCAATCCTCTTAAAAGTTTGTGCAATGGCACAGCAATTTTGCAAAAGTTCTTGATAAATCTACAATAATATCCTAAGAAACCTAAGAACTTTCAGACATCTCTAACAGTAGTAGGAACAGGCCAATCTTTTACCACTTCAGTCTATCCTGGAACTGGTGTCATTCCCTCAGAGGAAACTATATGTCCCAGATAACTTACTTGAGATTGCAATAGATGGCATTTAGATGGTTCTATTTTAAGACCATATCGAATTAGTCTTTGAAACACCTCTTCCAAGTGAAGTAGATAGTCTTTGTGAGTCTTTGAGTATACAATGATATCGTCCAGATATAACAATAGGATATCAAAATTTCAGCTTCCAAGATAATGTTCAGCAAGTCTCTGGAAAATTCCTGGGGCATTACACAGTCCAAGAAGCATCCCTGTGAACTTGAAAAGGCCCATGGGGAGTGATAAAGGCTGTTTTCGCTTAATCCTTTTGTGCCATAGGAACCTGCTAGTATCCACTGGTTAAGTCTAGAGTGGAAAATATGGTGGCAGATTGGAAAGCCGTGAGGGAATCTTCTATCCAAGGCAAAGGATATGCATCTTTATGGGTGATGGCATTTAACCTGTGGTAATCGACATAGAATTGGGTCTTACCATCTTTTGTCTTCACCAAGACAATTGGAGCTGCCCATGGGCTGTGTCTTTCTTTGATTGCTTCAGCCTCTTTCATTTCTCTGATCATCTCATTTGCTTGTTGGTACATGGCTGGCAGGATAGGTCTGAATCACTCCCTGATAGGTGGATGTCTATGGGTACTGATGTGGTGCTGTACCCCACGAGCTAGGCCAAAATCTAAGGGGTGTTAGCTAAAAGCTTCTTTATGGTGTAAAATACTTCCAGTACATCAGCTCTTGCTTTGCAGTGGTCTTGGTATTGCCAAATTAATCTCTTTAGCCCATTCTGGTATATTATCACTTTTAATTTTTCTTCAGGCACTACCTTTATCTCTTCCTCAGCCTCAATAATGTCTTGCAAGCATACAGTGTGGATCTGGGTAACCGGTGGATTTCTATAAAGTTTCATGTCATGAGTCCCATAATTTTTTTTTTAAATCAAAGTTCATTAAATGTTTAAGAATAATGAGAACAGAGACAGAAAAACAATATGTATTATACATAAAACCATGAAATACAGTATACTCTGGAACTGTTCCCCTCTCCTCCCTCCCTCCCTTCCTTCCACCCCTTCTCCCCACCTCCCATGATCATATAAACCCCCACCACCCTATTCAGCACAGTCATTTCTTCTAGTCAGGTTAGTCAAGAAATTAGTCACATAGAATGAAAAATGAATTAAATGGAGAACAGAGTATGTAAAGGCTCCCATATCTTTCTGTATCTGTCAAACCTATTGTTGAGACGTGCTATCATTTTTTCTGTCCTGAAGTTTGCAAGGAGCTCCTTTAGCCATTCAGAGTAAGAACTATCAGTGTTGTCCTTCCAATGATGGAGAATGACCTTTTTAACTGACAGGGCCATCAGGGCTATATGGTATCATTTGATGGATACTGAAATTCCGGCATAGTCACCTAGAAGACAAACTTCAGGAGTAAAAAGATCGAACAAGCCTAGTAAGGGGTCAGCCTTTTTTCTGAATGTCGGTCCAGAGCATAATAGCTTTGGGACAGGTCCAAAAAATGTGATATATAGATCCTTCTGCCTGCTGACAATGAGAGCAAGTGGGCGATTCAGTAAGACCATACTTACATAATTTTTGAGGGGAATAGTATAGGTTGTGTAATATATGAAACTGGGTAAGATGGAACCTGTCCTGGGTGACATATTTATGACAGTTATGCCATAAGGCAGTCCAGTCAAATTCCTGATTGGGAAAAAAGGAAGTCCAGTAATGTACAGGAGCAAAGCAAATCTGGTATGCCCAGTTAGATAAAGTCCTGTAAATATTGGATACAGAATGTAGCGAGTTCTTCGAAGGGCCATTTCATTCAGAAAAGTTTTAGTGCCCTGTTGTGGAGGTGTTATACTAAATACTTTCAAAACTAGGTGTCTTAATTGAAAAATTTTGAAAGTAAATTTAGTGGAAATATTGAGATTTTTTAACATCTCCGTGGAGGAACACCATGAATTCTCAGTTGTCACAAAATAGGAAAGTTGGACATCATCCAATTGGGGTAGCCAAGTAAATATGATTGGCTTATTATCTATTTTAGATCTGGTGTTCTATATAGGTTATGCCAAGTCCTGAATATGATTATACTTAAGAAAAGTGCATAACTGTATGTGAACTTGAACAGAAATTGCAATGAGAGCAGCTGCATGGGGAGGGAGCTGGATGTCATTTTCCACCTAAGGACAAGTGATCTGGCTAGCAATGGGATCAGAGCAGAGCAAAAGGAGTTTGTAGAGTTGGGGATGGGCCTTAGATAAGTGGTGCATATGGAACCTTCTCAGAGGTGCTGCCTGTCTATGGCAAGGGTGATGCTAGGGTACTTCTCACCATGGAATTCAATGACTGGTTGAAAACCTTGTGTGGAGCTCAGGGTTTTGGCTTCATTGGGGACTGGGAAGCCACCTAGAGGGATGCAGGCCTATACTGGTGTGATGGTCTGCATCTGTCCAGTGGGGGATCCAGGATCCTAGGTGATAGGTTTAAACGCTTTATTGGCAAGCATTTAAACTAGCCAAGGGGGGAGGCACTGAAAAGGAGCAGGAAATTCCAGCATCCCCGCACAAAACACCAAGGTAGAGAAGTCATTAGGGTGCAGGACAGAGGTAAATGCAAAAAAAGGCAAAGGCAGTAAGGACAGGAATGGGGCAGAAAGGGGTAAGGCCATCAAAAATTGGAGGGTGATGAGTACCAGTGCCCATAGTCTGTGTAACAAGCTTCCTGAACTAGTGCCTTGATGGAAGAGGGATGCCTGGATATCGTGGCAGTCACAGAAACATGGTATACAAAGAACCATGACTGGGATGTCAGGATACCAGGATACACAATCTACAGGAGGGACAGGGAGGGTAGAGGAGGAGGAAGAGTAGCTTGCTATGTAAGAAAATGGATCAGAGCAACAGAACTAAAGGGTAAACAGGGAGGAGAGGAGGTACTCTGGGTCACCCTGGAGACTGGAAATGGCACCACATTCGCACAGGGGTTGCATACAGACCCTCATCTCAGGGGGAAGAAATGGACAAGGAAATGATAGAAGGCATCCTTAGGATAGCAGAGAAAGGGGAGATATTGCTGATGAGGAACCAGAATATGCCAGATGTTAACTAGAGCACTTTTGATGCAGCCACATCCAAGAGCAGGGCCATTCTTGATGCCCTAACGGGGACATGCCTCAGACAGCTAGTCTTGAAATCCTCTTGAGAGGGAGCAATCTTAGACCTGGTACTCTCAAATGGGGACTGAGTGAGGATCTTGGATCTACAAGTGGGTAGCCATCTGGGAACAAATGACAACCAGTGTGGTTCATGATAAACTCAGCTGTAGAGTCAAGCCACAACAAAATGAAGGTACTGCACTTCAGGCGGGTTTATTTTGTCAAAATGGGAGAGTGCCTCAGAAGAGCACTAGCAAATAGGCATGATGGAGGGGTGGAACAACAATGGGGAAACATCAAAACTGCCATCATAGAGGCAACAAGACTTTGTGTTAAGCAAATAAATCAAAACTAAAGAAAGAAACTACTGTGGTTCTCAAATGAAGTGGGGGGGGGAAGATTAGGGACAAAAAGATAGCATTGAGGAAATATAAGGAAATGCAGAAGGAGCAGGACAGATAATTGTACTAGTTAAAGCAGAAGGAAGTGGGGAAGGCAGTCAGAATAACAAAGGCCCAAACCGAGGAAAAGATAGCCAGCTCTGTTAAGAAGGGGGTTAAAACATTTTACAGGTACATTAGGGAACAAAGAAAGACTAAGGCAGGGATACTAAGGCTAAATAAAGAGGAAGGTGGTTTGGGAGAGAGTGACAGTGAAAAAGGAGGGATACTGAATGAGTACTTCTGCTCAGTTTTCACAAAGGAAGAGGAGGGAGTGGTACTTAATTCAGTCAATAGAAGCACTCAGGATAAGAGGTTTGATATCAGTCCTTTCACAGAAGAAAGGCTTCTGAAAGAACTCTTAAAACTGACAGTGGACAAAGCAGTGGAGTCTGATGGGATTCACCCCCAGAATTCTAAAATAACTAAGGGGGGGAAACTAGTAGCACCATCGACTACCGTTTTTAACAAATCATGGGAGGATGGTATGGTACCTGAGGACTGGAGGAGGGTGGATGTGATTCTCCTTCACAAGTGGGAACAAGACAGAAGCAAGAAACTACAGACCTGTCAGTTTGACCTCAGTGGTAGGGAAAATTATGGAATCACTTCTGAAGAAAAGAATTGTTGAGTACCTAGAGGCCAGTGGTTCACAGGACCCAAAGCAGCATGGATTCACAGCGAGAAGGTCATATCAGATGAAGCTAATCAACTTCTTTGACTGGATGACCAAAGTAGTAGACAAAGGAGGGCTGTGGACATGGCTACCTAGACTTTAGCAAGGCACTTGACACTGTCCCACACAAAAGATTAATAAATTAGCCAGCCTGGAAGTGGGTCCAGGGTGGTAGCCTGGGTAAATCATTGGCTAGACAACAGGACAAAGAAGGTAATAGTAAACAGAGACCACAATGAAGGAAATGGTGTTACTAGTGGGGTACTACAAGGTTAAGTACTGGGGCCTGCCCTTTTTAATGTCTTTATAAGTGACATTGCAGAGGGGATGGAAGGAAAAGTATGCCTCTTTGCAGACAACATAAAGATCTGCAACAGGGTTGATACACAAGGTGGGGTGGAAAGGATGAGAAGGGACCTGGCAATTTTGGAGTAATGATCAGATCTATGGTAGCTTAGATTCAACGCAAAGAAGTGCAAAGTAATGCAGGTGGAAAGCAAAAACCCAGGGGAAGAGTACACAGTGGGGGGTGAGATAGTGACAATGGCAAAAATGGAAAGGGACCTGGGGGTAGTCATATCAGATGACCTAAAGTTGGGCAAGCAATGTGAGAAGGCAGTATGGAGGACTGGGGGATACTGGGATGCATAGGGAGAGGCATCACCAGTAGAAAACAGGAAATTATTTTTCCTCTGTACAGACAGTTGGTGAGACCCCATCTGGAGTACTGCTTGTAGTTATGAAGACCCCATCTACGCAAACACATAGACCGGGTGAAGGCTTTCCAGAGGAGGGCAATCAAAATAATGCAGGGTCTGCACTAGGAGACATACAAAGAGAGACTAAAAGAGCTTAATATGTATACCCTCGAGGAAAGGAGGGAGAGGGGGACATATTAGAAACTTTCAAGTACCTCAAGGGAATCAACAAAGTCCAAGAGTGCAGCATCTTTCAGAAAAAGAGATGTGCAAGAACAAGGGGGCACAATTTGAAGATCGTGGGCGGATGGCTCAAAGGTAATGTGAGATAGTATTTTTTCACAGAGAGGGTTATGGATGCATGTAACAACCTTCCTGAGGAGGTCATAGAGTCAAAAACATTGGGGGAATTCAAGAATGCATGGGACAAACATAAGGCAATTCTAATGGGGGGTAGGAGGAAGTAGGCTGTTGGTTAATTAGGATCTGCAGCTTATCCATTAGGTTGGGAAGTGGGCAGACTAGATGGGCCAAGCGGTCCTTATCTGCCATCAAATTCTATGTAATACAGAAGGGATTTTCCTGTTTAGAAGAGGGAGGGATATGAGAGGGCATCAGCTGAGATTAGAGGGGAGATGATTCAAGATGGAAATCAGGAGACATTTTTTCACTGAATGGACGGTGGACAGGTGGAATGCTCTGCCCGAGGAGGTGGTATCCTGTAGAATGAGGGGCAGTTTTAACAGGTGTTGAGACAGGGTGAAGGGAGATTGCAATGAAGATGGTGGGGGTGGGGCAGCTGCAATTTGAGGGGCTAGCTGCACAATCAAGCAGACTCAATAGACTATAAGACCTGCTTCTGCTGGCATTTTCGTATGTTCAAATGATGAGGGAGTATTGTACTGGTGACCAAAGAGGAAAGGGACATGGGGTAATCATATCTGATGACCCAAGGGTGGCCATGCAGTGTGACAATGCTGTTAGGTGTATGACCAGCAGAAAGAAGGAGCTGGTGATACTGCTGTACAAATCATTAGTGAGACCTCATCTAGAGTACTGTGTCAAGTTCTGGAGGCCACATCTCCAGAAGGACAGAGCAGAGGCGGTCCAGAGAGCAACTAAATGGTGCAGGGTCTGCACCACAAGCCTATGAGGAGAGGCTGAAGCACCTTAATATGTACAGTCTGGTAGAAAAGGAGGGGAGGGTAATGATAGAGACTTTCAAATACCTCAAGGGTATAAATTAGGTACAGGAGGGAAGCATTTTTCAAAGAAAAAGATACTCAAGAACAAGGGGTCATGATATGAAGCTGGAGTGGATGTTGACTCAGGGGAAATGTGAGAAAATACTTCTTCACTGAAACAGTGGTGGATGCATGGAGCAGCCTCCCAGTGGACGTGGTAGGGGCAAAAATGGTAACAAAATTCAAAAATGCATGGGATAGGCATAAGAGAACCGTGGTGACTAGGAAGTGAAGGATAAAGCTGAAGACTAAGCAAGGTCTGCAGAATTACAGCAATTAGGGAAAATGGGAAGGCTAGGTGGGATAAGCAGTCCTTATCTGCCATCAATTTCTATGTTTCTGTTTACTTATAACATTATTTTTGCAGATGTGTGACCCCAATGTTCTTCATATCCCTTGTGTTACCCCACCTCCTAAGCATGACAATTGTCAGTTTTTCAAATCCCCTCCAAAACATGTTTTCACAGTCTCACTGAGAACTCACCTTTTTGGATTGGATTTTAAAAATTTTTACCTGTCTTGATCATAATGTCATGTCATAAGAAGACTGTTGGAAATATGGGGTCAAAATCTGGGAGCCTACTTAAAATTAAATGTTGCCTTTCAGCTGTAGTTTGCTGGGTAAATAGAATCTAAAAATGTGTAAAAGCAGGACACCACTGAAAATGAGATTCTGTATCTCAACTGGTCTATCCTGGGTAAATAGATAGTTAAGCAATAAGTCACAAGGGGTTGTGGGTTATCAGGGGGATTTACCATGCTGGCAAGGATTTACCCACTCGGCTGTGCCTTGTGGGCAAACCACTCCAGTCGTGGTAAATCCCCCGATAACCCACATCCTCCTAGTGGCTTATTGTGATTACACCAAGGCTATTTTTTTTACTATAATAAAATACAACTTTTAAAGAGGTTGCTTTGCTTTTTTTTGTTTTTATTGTATTTATTCCTGTGCTGCAGATGACCACCACTCTTTTCTCATCAACAGCCAGTGATTATCAGATGATTTACACTGGTGGTAAACTGCCAGTCTGACCATTTCATTGGCTGTTCATTTATGTCCATGGTATAATACAGGATATACCACGGTCATGTGATGTGTTTTGACCAATGAGGTTACAGAATTTTTTCTATTGTATAATAAAAAATATTTACAAGTAAGGTCAAGTACAACAGCAGTGCAAATGGTGAACATTCAGCATTGACAAATGTTTGTTTCTAACATGCTCTAACTGTATTTTTAGTGAATGTAACCAACAGGAGGCTGTGCTATCCCATTTGATCTGAACTATGCAGTATGCGACTGTGTCAGCACAGCTCCATATTCAGATGGTCAGTGAGCTCCAATCACAGCAGATTACTTGTCTGACTATTGCCGCTTCCATCCGCCACTGGCTGTGTGCTAATTCCCATGTGGTGCTCTGTCAGTGCAGTGGACATGGCAGGCTCTGAATATGTGGTCTATACCCCTTAACCCTGTGGAACCCAAAGTCCACAAGACAATGGCTACTAGGAATAAGAAAAGTTTGCCCATAGCCTCAGAGATACTACTGTTTTAACTTGTAACAGCATGCAAACATGTTAGGCATTGCCAAATGCACGTTTAATTACTAAGCACTTCCAGAACTCAGTGACATTAGTTGAGCTGAAGACTGCATTGAAGCAGAACCCAATGACACTGGCCCAGCTGATGTCACTGTGTTCTGCTTCATTGCAGTTTTGATGCAGCTGATGTCACCGGTCTGAATAGCCATGAATCGGACCTGTGATTCATTTCTATTCCCACATTAAGGACTAGGCTAGTATTCATGGTATTTGGGGAATGCTGTTTGTTACACTCAGAACTCTAGTGGATAATGCCAGCCCTGTCCCCCAGGGAGGGAAAGTGCTAGTTTAGAAGGCACATCCCTTACACTACCTCTAAGCCATCCAGCAGCTCATAGCAACATAGAAAATGATGGTAGCAGCTCATACAGTCTGCCCACCCTACCTAAATGCCCATAGAGTCTAGTGGCAATCCCTTACCTCAGCCTGCTACCATCCTATTATGGCCATAGCTGTGTCAGTGTCTCAGTAGGTATCACTCTCACCTCTGGGGACAGAAGATCAGCTGGTCATGAGTTCTATCCCCACACCAGGCACATGGAGTCATATTTATAACTAACACTGAAGTGTAGTATGAGGCGGTGCTGCATAATTGAGGTGCCATCCTTCGGATGAGACATTAAACTGAGGTCCATTCTGCCTATCTCTGGTCAACATCTAGGTGGCAGTAATAAATCCCATGGCACTTGTCAATGAAAATACAGAAGTTTACCTTATGTCATGGGTAACATTCCTCTGTCAACAATGCTTGCTGTTTGGCATCCGAGCAGGGCAGACCTATCCTCTGGTCTTGCAATCTCAACTAATACAGGTGCTCTTATTACAAGTGCACACTTTCAAATACCTTGGACTGATTCTGGACTGTGCCATGACATTCTCTGACCATGTAGCCCACTTAGTAAGGAAAGTTGCTTCTATACAGTACCTCATTATAAATTAGCAGGAAGAAGTCCTGTGCTCTCACTGGTCAGTTTGGGGCTAGATCCATGATGTTATCCCATTACAGCATCACAGATCTAGTCCCAGCACACATAACTGCATCAAATGTGATAAAATTAGTCCACAGCCCATGTTCAAGTTGCCCACAATTGGCATGGCTACTGTGGCATTTGCCAGAACTTCAAAATTTTTTTTAATATAAACCCCTCCATGTAAGTGTCAGGAAACAGCCATAAAACCACACGTTCATGAAACACCTCCATAACAATATGGCATGCACAATTCTTTTCCATGTCTTTTGGTTTTATAGAAGTAAATGAAAACGAAAACAAAAGCTTTCACTGCAGTCACCTTCACTAAAAGGCGTCCTTGTGATCAGATTCACTAGTCCATTTCCCTACTCCCGCCCAGAGAGAAAGTCTTCCCTCCCACTGTCAGGGTTGCTGTGCAGATCACAGATCTCATTTGTTCTCCTTATGTTTCTTAAATAAGTAATTTAAAAGACACAACAAAGCCGTCATAGTGATCAACAGTCCCTGCTCCCATCCCTGCTCCTGGCTCCTTAAGAGTTAGCGCATGCACACTGCGATCGATGCGCCACTCAACAAATGGCAAGAAACGGCACTTACTGTATAAAGTAATCAGACAAAGATTCTGCAGCTTGCAATGTACAGCTAGCAAAGAAAGGCACTAACACTCACATGGAGATGGCATAAACCTGTAGAGGGAGTTGAGTGACAAAACATGAAACACTGCCTCATTACCACTATTTAAAGAGAGGCAGAGAGAAACACACATACGTAGGTAGGGAACAGAGGCACACAAACAGCACAGCAGTTCCACCTACTGGACAAATCAGGAAATCAGCACTATTTTTATGTTTCCTTGCACATGTGCAGGAAACATTCTGCTTTGCTTTAGAGAACAGCATTTCAGAGGTGTGTCAGACTAGCCCAAAGCAGAGCAATCTACATTGCGCATGTCCCTGACAGACCGATGACCATGTAAGCAAAGTATGATGGTGGTCACAGTTTCATGGGTGTAAACTTTGTGTACTTGAAAGGATTGAAGCACTTCAATGAGAGAACACTTCATTACCTTCATTTGCATAAAGCAATCTGGCAAGCAGCTGAGCAGCTTTATGTACATTACTCTTAGGTGCAGGAACTGTAGGGTGAGGGAAGGTATTGGCTGTCATCGAGGCACAGGTCAGAAAGCATAGGGAAAACCCAGGAACAGTTGTAAAATTCACCAAAACTTTATTTATAGAATAAGCAACACACACACACACATATATATATACATATATATAAAGCTGTTCCTAATAACTATGTACATAAGCATAATAAAATCCTTTTTGTAATCTTTTCAATTGCAGCTCAGCTTAGTTTTTCTGTAGCTTTTCAACTCCTGTCCTTAGCAAGCATCCTGTTTTTGCAAAACGTTCTGTTCTCATAAATAACAGGAGTTGCTAGAACACAGCATGCTTTCTGAGGCCCCTCCAGCTTTTGCAAAAGACTCAAGCATTTGCACTCAGGTAACCTCTAGCTTTTTCAAATTATGTCAAAATACAATTAATATACATTTCAACAGTATTATTGCATATTTTTCAAACAAAAGGGATCCCAATATCAGTTTCATTCCATACATTGACTATCACATATTTTCATATTAGCTGATGTAGATATGCAAGGGAGGAAAAACACAGCAAGAGAAAACTGAGAGACAGTGAGAGGCAAAGAATTGAAAGACTGTTTGGGGTGATCAGGTCCGAGGTCTCACAGGAAAATTTGGTTGCCAACCAGATAAAGAAGAGACAGAAAAGGACAGATCCTTGCATTTAAACACTTTCTCCAGAACAAATGGGTCAAGGTCCTATTCCACCCTATAACATATACTTCCCTCCTTAAGAGGAAACCTGTTTTTTAAAACAGGTTTCCAAAACGTTCTATTTTCTAATAACATTTGTTGCTTTCAGACATTAAGCACACATGCATCCATTTTATGTTTGCTTGCACGCATGTGCAAGAAACATAGTGCCATCATCTGAGTTTTTCAGAGGTGTGTCAGCATCTTCCAATTCAGTCAGTATGTTTGCATGCGTGGTCACAGTTCTCCAATCACTTCTCGAGCTGTCTATGACAGCAGTTGAAAATGCAGTGGCATACAATTGAAAGAGGGAGCTA
Source organism: Neoceratodus forsteri (assembly GCA_016271365.2). NCBI lineage: Eukaryota > Metazoa > Chordata > Ceratodontiformes > Ceratodontidae > Neoceratodus > Neoceratodus forsteri. Next base: position 760,117,473 of record CM028138.1, on the reverse strand, counting down.
CACTTCAGTGAGCAGCTCCTCACCCCCCCCACACACACACACGCACACACACAGATCAACTGTGTCGGTTGCCTGATAGGATGGTGTAGTCTTGTCTAGCTTAGAGAGACAAGCCACACATCATTACTTTAATAAACTGTTCCCTGCCACAGCAGGACCATCAAAATGTGTGGGTGCCTAACAGCCCTTACACATGCCACCTCTCCAAAGCACACCTTCATGGACTCCATGGGTTCTAATCCTCCAGAAAAAAATACCTCAGCATTTGATGTGAAAACTCAGACTTCATTGTATGTGTAATTCCAAGCGTTTTCTCTTACTAGACTCTGTCAATGTGAACTCCCTGCTGCTAAAACCTATGCAAACGAACTTGAGTATACTGTACTACCTGCAGCTGAAGCAAAGAACAGCCAGAATGCACAAAAGAGAACATACTGCTATGCATTTCAGCAGCAGCCAGTGAGGGAGGTTTTCATGACTCAGCTAATTTTAATGCCTCTTTAGTGCTGTCATATATACACACCCTGTGTGGTAATTCACTAAACTGCACATAGTCTGGTAATGCAGCTTCAAAATATTTTTTTTTCTGAATTGCCGTGAGCTGGCATTTAGATAGAATCACAGCTCTTTCTCAAATCAGATGCTCAATGAAGTCACATCACCTTGTGACCCTAAGCATCTTAGGTTGGACATGTGCCCTAACAAAATAGCAAAAACTAGGTATAGAAAAAGAAAACACAAATTCAACCGTAGCTTACAATCGAATCCACCCTTTTCTCCGGTGAATCTGAAGCTGCCTAACAGCCCACCCCTGGGTGCTCATGCACTCCCTCCACCCACACAACATATGGCCGACGGGGATGCTGTTGCATTTAATTTCATAATTTCCTGATCCATTGCTGCCAGCACACTGATACAGTAATACTTTTTATGGCTCGAAAACTGCTTGACATTAGCTGAATTATAAATGGCATCCCTGTTTGATGCTGTGGTGTGGAATATGGTGGTGCTCAAATTTTAAGCCAAGTATTATGTGCAGATATGTTGTTATTGACTCATGTCACTTACCATTCTATACATCTATTGATTTTTTCAATTAACTTTTGCTGACAAATGTTGATCGCAGGGATTCTGGTGTCACAATTCAGTTCAGCGACGTGTAACATCTTAGTGCAGATGCTAAGTAACTGTTTTAAAATGCTGAAAAAGTTAACAGTCATGAAAATGCATGAACTTCTTTCTTCCGTGTCTGGAGTTGTAGTGGTGTTATTGGAAAGTGCTATGTCGCTTGCTTCAGATTCTATCAGTGAGATGTCTATTCTGTGCAATGGACAGTGGCTGAATGTTATCTGCTGACAGTTTTCATTTCATTACCAACAGATAAATATTCAGGGCTTTGCAAATGCAACTTTGCTGGTAGCACAGTTTCATGCCCCAAGTGTCTGTCTTCAGTTAGTGGTTATATCTTAACCGATGATCACAAAAAAGAAATGATTTGGCTGAGTAATGTAAATGCCAATCCACCTAAGCACCTTTAGGCTGCAAACAGAATTTAAATGTATAGGGATTCTGGACCGGTGTATCACTCCACTGTACAGCAATGGTTAATAAGTTTAAGCACATTCTCAGGACATTGTTTCACTTGCCCCCTCTCCCCACTACGATCCTGGTCACCTGAAATAAACCTGACATTTTAGCATCGGTTTTACATCTTGGCGCAGTTAGGCAATCAGTGCTGTAAGAACATAAATGGACATATAAATGGGGACTATAAGAACATGCCGTGGGTGCTTCTGCCTTAGTCCAGCTGAGCAACATCAGCCTGATGCTCAGGTAGGGCTTACTGTCTACCACTTTGTTCACCCCCCCATGTACCTGTACCATTTCACATCCTCTCTTGCCTTAGTCCAGCTGTGCTACATCAGCCTGAAGCTCTGGTAGAGCTTACTGTCTACCACTTTGTTCACCCCCCCACGTTCCTGCACCACTTCACATCCTCCCTTGATCTACAGTGAGTGGATCCCTCATTCATACGTCACATATGCACGCACAAAAAAAAAAAAAACCCGGTCTTCAAAAAATTGCGATACATTTATTATGTTTGTTATGTTTTCTTACAGGCATGTGCAAGAAACATAGTGCCATCATCTGAGATTTTGGAGGTGTGTCACCTCTTCCCATTCAGTCAGTGTGTTGGCAGGCGCTGCCCTGTAAGCTATCGCATGCTGGAGCTGTCATGACTAAGCTCCAAATGCAGTGGCATACAGTTCAAAGGGGAGCTACACTTCAGTGGGCAGCGATAAGATATCGTTTGCTCATGCACAGCTCCCCCACACACACACACACACGCACGGAGGCATCTGCACCCTCCCCGCATGCACACACACTCTGTATAGCCGATGGGGGTGCCCAATCCCTCGCCGGCAGTGCTGCGCTCCCTGTGGCCCCCGGAAGCCTTCCAAATGCCATGCTGGGTGCCCACCCCAGCATGGCAACTCATGATATAGCGGACGGGGTGTGCCCAATCCCACGTCGGCTCCACTGTCCTCATCCCTCCCGAGTACTAGGTGCCACGCTGGGAGCCCAACCCAGCATGGCAATCGATGCTTTGGGCAATGGGGGTGCCCAATCCCCCGTCGGCCGAACACCCCCCCAACCATCCTTGTGCCATGCTGGGAGCCCACCCCAGCATGGCAAAGGTCCCGAGTCATCATTGGAAACAAAAAGAACACCTGTAAAGAAAAAACAGTCCCAAGTAGTCTCCCTGGCCCCCCTCCCACAACCCGCGACCCACCCACTGTGCACTTACCTCCCCACACACCCCCACCCCATACTTACCTCTGGACCTTGGTGTGACGCTCTTCAGTGGACCAGGAACACGTCTGCACTCTTCAAAGCCGACCGCGAACTGAGGAAATGCCAGTAAACTGTATAATGGGCTAGAAAGGGGGTTTTCAACTTCGTTGCATATCTAATGCATTTTTTGGAATTTTTGCACCAAATTTTCAACATAGGGTTTTTGGGACCCCTTCTCATGAATGATGTCACTGTCATGGCGTTATTCTGGCCTGAAGGGTGATTTAGCAGTCACTGCGTGAAATCACCCTTCGGGCCTGAATAACACCATGACAGTGACATCATTCATGAGAAGGGGTCCCAAAACCCATGTGAAAATTTGGTGCAAAAATCACAAAAATGACTGTTTTATGAGTGTGCATTCGCAGTTCCTACGCAGGCTCGTAAGTTCACAAATTTTCAATATTTTCACTCCAGATTTTCAGCATTGCCATTTAACCACACCTTCTTATGAGCAGTACAGCTGTCATTTTTCACATCTCACCCAAAATGTGTTTCCGCCCATGTAGCGCACAATGGCACAGTCGGTGTGCGAAATCAATGTATGGGACAAATTAAGAAATTCACAGTGAAACTGTTCATGAGCAAAGGTCTTAAAATGGCTATGTTGAAAATTTGGTGAAAAAATTCCCAAAAATGACTGTTTTAGGAGCGTTCATTGTACAGTTCCTATGCACGCAAGTAAGTTCGTGAATTTTCAATATTTTCACTCCAAAATTTCAACATTGCCATTTTATCACAGCTTCTTATGAGTAGTATAGCTGTTCTTTTTCACATCTCACCCAAAATATGTTTCCGCCCATGTAGCGCACAATGGCGCAATCGGTGTGCCAAATCAATATACAGGACAAATTAAGAAAATCACAGTGACACTGTTCATGAGCAGAGGTCTTAAAATGGCTATGTTGAAAATTTGGTGAAAAAATTCCTTAAAATGACTGTTTTACAAGCGTGCGTTGCGCAGTTCCTACGCACGCTCATAAGGTTGTGAATTTTCAATATTTTCCCTCCAGATTTCCAACATTGCCATTTTGCCACACCTTCTTATGAGCAGTACAGCTGTCATTTTTCACATCTCACCCAAAACATGTTTCTGCCCATGTAGCGTACAATGGCTTGATCGATTAATGTGAAATCAATGTCCGGGACAAATTAAGAAAATCACAGTGAAACTGTTCATGAGCAGAGGTCTTAAAATGGCAATGTTGAAAATTTGGTGAAAAAATTCCTAAAAATGACTGTTTTACGAGTGTGCGTTGCACAGTTCCTATGCATGCTCGTAAGTTTGCAAATGTAATATTTTCACTCCAGATTTTCAACATTGCCATTTTATTACACTTCCTTCTGAACAGTACAGCTGCAATTTTTCATATGTTGCCCAAAATGTGTTTTCGCATATGTAGCGCACAATGGTGCTGTTGGTGTGCGAGAGCAATGTTTAGGACAGATTAAGAAAATCAGTTACACTGTTCATGAGCAGAGGTCTTAAAATGGCTATGTTGAAAATTTGGTGACAAAAGTCCATAAAATGAACATGTTACGAGTGAGCATTGCGCAGTTTCCACGCATCCTCATTAGTTCATGACTTTGTAATATTTTCAGTCCAGATTTTCACCAGTGGCATTTTTCCACACTTCCTTATGAACAGTACAGCTGTCATTTTTTCACAACATGGCTGAAGTGTGTTTTCACACTTTCAGCGCAGAGATGCGTGGTCGCTGTGGGAAATCATTGTTCGGCACAGATAAAGAAAATCACAGTGACACTGTTCATGATCGGAGGCACCAAAATGCCTGAGTTGACAATCTGCTGTAAAAAATCCCAACCTAATTATATTACGGTGTGCTGCGTACAGTTTCTATGTACGCTTGTGACTTCACCATTTTTTAATACTTACTACAGATTTGCAACATTGCCATTTTACACTCCCCATGAACAGTACGAACCGTCGCTTTTATATACTGGTCGAATGTTTACATTTGCAAAGCATAAGCAGCTTTACGCTAACAAACTGATAGTCCCCCTGTTCATGAGGTGGGGTCACAAAAAAACATGTTGAAAATTTGGAGTGAAAATACCAACGAATGCCTGGGGTATTAGGGTTTCCAACCATAACTCCCAACCCTGTAGAGAATGACAGGCATCAGGGGTGTGACTTGGGATTCTTGCCTGTGATGCTCATACCATTCCAAACCCTGCAGTCAGTGAGAGGCATCGAGGTATGCCTTGGACTCTTCGACCCCAAACTTCACCCCATTCTCCTATATCCCACCCATCTCACCATATTTCCTAGTGAAACGGGGTTCGCATAAGGGCCAAAGACCCCAAGGAACACAGTGACACTTGTCAGTGTCTGCAGGGTGGGGTGTGGTGAAATGGCGTGGCCGTTATGCCTGACGACCCAAACGCACACCCCAATGCCTGTCACTGTCTGCAGGGTGGTGGTAGGGTTGGCTTCAGTTCAGTACTTCACTGCCATTCCTATTACGCAGCTCTGTAACTTCTACACTACCACTGCCAATGCCAGCAAGCAAACATTCGGCATTGACAAATGCTTGTTTTTTATAACAGTACAACAAAAAGTACAGTTTAAACTCATACATTTGTTGCTTGCCACCATATTCACAAACAATATCTACCCCTCCATGTTTATTTGCTGATGGGGGAGCCCACTCCCCGTCAGCATACTGTCACCCTCCCATTTTAATTGTCTGCCAACAGAATGCCCAGTCACCCTTCAGCAGAAAGGACCCCCCTTTCTGTTATTTGCCGACTGGGGTGCCCAATCCTCCGTCGGCTACAGCTGCCCCCCTCAAAAATAAAAAGACACCGGTGGCATGCTGGGAGCCCACCCCAGCATGCCATTTGCCCCTTTTCTTGTTTTGCTGATGTGGGGTGCCCTATCCCCCATCGGCCATAGCTGCCCCCCAAAGCCAGACTCGTGGCATGCTGGGAGCCCACTGCAGCATGCCACATGCCCCTGTAAAGTTGAAAATGGTCCCACAATGTTTTTGTTTTTGTACCTGAAAAAGAAATGATCCCTCATAGTCTCCCTGCCCCCTCCCACAACATGCACTCACCCTCCACACCTGCCTCCCACCCCCCCACCCCATGCTTACCTCCTGAGTAAGACGTGACAACCTTTGGTGGACCGGGAGCATGTCTACACTCTTTAAAGCCAAACACAAACTGAGGAAATGCTGGTAAGCTGTATAATGTAATGAACAGGGTTTTTTCAACTTTAGTGCATATCTCGGGCATTTCTGGGAATTTTTCCACCAAATTTTCAACATGGGGCTTTTGGGACCCCTAGTAATGAATTCTTGAACTGTCATGGCATTAATCAGCCCTGAAAGGTGGTTTCACGATCACTGCGCAGAATCACCCTTTGGGGCCAATTAACGAAATGACAGTGCCAGTGTTCATGAGGTGGGCTCTCAAAAAGCCTATATTGCAAATTTGGTGGGAAAAATCCAAAAAATTACTGCTTTACGAGTGTGCATTGTGCAGTTGCTACACATGCTCATAACTTCGCGAATTTGCAATATTTTCATGCCAGATTTTCAACTTTGGCATTTTGTCACACCTCCTTGTAAGCAGTACAGCTGTCGTTGTTCACATCCTGGGTGAAATGTGTTGTCGTACTTCTGGCGCTGAATAGCGCAGTCGCTGTGGGAAATCAGTGTTCAGGACAGATTAAGAAAATGACAGTGAAACTGTTCATGAGTAGAGGTCCTAAAATACCTATGTTGAAAATTTGGTGATAATAGCCCATCAATTGACTGTGTTACAAATGTGCATTGCGCACTTTCAACTCACACTTGTAACATCACAGATTTGTAATATTGTCACACCAGATTTTCAACAGTACCATTTTTTCACACCTCCTTATAAGCAGTGCAGCTGTCATTTTTCACATCCTGACTGAAATCTGTTTTCACAGGTCCGGCACAGAATAACATGGTCACTGTGTGATATCAGTGTTCAGGACAGATTAAGAAAATGACAGTGGCACTGTTCATGAGCAGAGGTCCTAAAATCCCTATGTTGAAAATTTGGTGACGAAACTCCATGACACGACTGTGTTACAAGCGTGCATTGAACTGTTTCCACGCACCCTTGCAACATTGCAAATTTATAATACTGTCAACGCCACATTTTCAACAGTGGCATTTGTTCACAACTCCTCATGAACACTACAGCTGTCATTTTTCACATCCTGGCTCAAATATGCTTTTGCACTCCTGCCGGACAATAGCACAGTCACTCTGGCAAATCAGTGTTTGGGACACATTAAGATTGACCGAGTGAGAGGGAGGAGTGACCAAGCTCAACTGAGCTCTGTCGGGACTGCTGCAGATATGTTTTTTGGCAGGCAAAGGCCCCTATACACAAGCCCAGTACAAAAGGGCAGCCTGCAGCACTGGGAGAAACAGAACGAGAGAGCGAGTGATGGAGGGGGAGTGAGCAAACTCACCAAAGCGCTGTCAGGACTGCTGCGGATTTCTTTGTGGGCAGAAAAAAGGCATCAGTACAGGCAGGGGCACAGTACAAAAGGCCAGCCTGCAGCAGTGGGAGAAACAGTATGAGCGAGTGAGACAAGGGGACTTACTGAGCTCAACAGAGCTCTATCCGGACTGCTGGGATTTCTTTGTGGGCAGAAAAAGGCGCCAATGCAGGCAGGAGCCCCGTACAAAAGGGCAGTCTGCGGCACCAACAGAAACAGGATGAGCGAGTGACAGAGCAGTAGTGAGTGAGCTCAACAGAGCTCTAGTGTGACTGCTGCAGATTTCTTTGTGGGCAAAAAATGCAGCAACATAGGCAGGAGCCCAGTAAAAAAGGCCAACTTGCAGCGCCAGCAGAAACAGAATGTGAGAGTGATGGGGGAGTGAGCGAACTCAGTGGAGCTGTGTCGGGACTGCTTCAGATTTCTTTCTGGCCAGAAAAAGCCACCAATGCAGGCTGGAGCCCAGTACAAAAGGGCAGCCTGCAGCACCAGGAGACACAGAATGAGTGAGGGAGGGGGAGTCAGTGAGCTCAACGGGGCTCTGTTGGGACTGCTGCAGATTTGTTTGTGGGCAGAAAAAGGCAGCAATGCATGCAGGGGCCTAGTACAAAAGGGCAGCCTGCAGTGGCAGGAAACCTGGAATGAGTGAGTGAGTGAGCTCAACAGAGCTGTGTTGTAACTGCTGCAAATTTCTTTGTGGGCATTAGAAGGCAGCAATGCAGGCAGGAACCCAGTAGAAAAGCGCAGCCTGCAACGCCGGCAGAACAGAATGAGCGAATGAGAGAAAGGGAATGAGCAAGCTCATGGGAGCTTGTAACTTCGCGAATTTATAATATTTTCACTCCAGATTTTCAGCTTTGCCATTTTCCCAGACCTGCTTATGAAGAGCATAGCTGTCATTTTCCCCATCCTGGCCGAAATGTGTTTTTGCACTTCCGGCGTAGAATAGAGCGGTCGCTGTAGGAAATCACTGTTCGGGACAGATTAAGAAAATGACAATGATACTGTTCATGAGCAGAGGTCCTAAAATGCCTATCTTGAAAATTTGGTGATGATAGCCCATCAATTGACTGTGTTACAAGTGTGCATTGCACACTTTCCATGCACCATTGTAACTTCACATTTTGTAATATTGTAACACCAGATTTTAAACAGTGTCATTTTTTCACATCTCTTTATAAGCAGTACAGCTGTCATTTTTCACATCCTGATTGAAATGTGTTTTCATAGGTCCGGCGCAGAATAACGGGGTTGCTGTGGGAAATCACCGTTCAGGACAGATTAAGAAAATGGCAGTGGCACTGTTCGTGAGATGGGGGCCTAAAATACCTATGTTGAAAATTTGGTGATGAAATTTCATAACATGACTGTGTTACATGCAAGAGAAAGTGAGCTCAACGGGGTTTGTTGGGACTGCTGCAGATTTGTTTGTGGGCAGAAAAAGGCAGCAATGCATACAGAGGCCCTGTACAAAAAGGCAGCCTGCAGTGGCAGAAAACCCAGAATGAGTGAGCTCAACAGACCTGTATTTTAACTCCTGCAAATATCTTTGGGGGCATAAGAAGGCAGCAATGCAGGCAGGAGCCCAGTAGAAAAGGGCAGCCTGTAGCGCTGGTAGAAAAGAATGAGTGAGTGAGAGAAGGGGAGTGAGCGAGCTCAACGGAGCTTTGTCAGATCTGCTACAAATTTCTTTGTGGGCAGGAAAAGGCACCAACAGAGGCAGGAGCCCAGTACAAAAGGGCAGCCTGCAGCACCAGGAGAACCAGGATGAGTGAGTGAGACAGGCGGAGTGAGTGACCTCAACGGGGCTCTGTCGGGACAGCTGTGGATTTCTTTGTGGGTAGAAAAAGCCACCAACACAGGCAGGAGCTCAGTACAAAAGGGCAGCCTGCAGTGCCAGGAGAAACAGAATGAGTCAGTGAGACAGGAGGAGTGAGCCACCTCAATGGAGCTCTGTCAGAACAGCTGCAGATTTCTTCCTCAGCAGAACAAGGTGCCAACGCAGGCAGCATCCCAGTACAAAAGGGCAGCCTGCAGCACCAGGAGAAACAGAATGAGTGAGTGAGTGAGAGAGGGGGAGTGAGCCACTTCAATGGAGCGCAGTCAGAACAGCTGCGGATTTCTTCCTCAGCAGAACAGGGTGCCAACGCAGGCAGAATTCCAGTACAAAGGAGCAGCCTGCAACACCGGGACAAACAGACTGATCCAGTGACAGAGGGCCACTGAGCGAGCTCAGCAGACCAACGCAATCAACATTCGGCATTGACAAATGCTTGTTTAGGTACAGGGCTGTTAATTACAGCTTCTATTTTAGAAATCTCTGGTTTAACTTCTTCATTTCCCAGCACATAGGCCAAATATTTGGTTTCCTTCATGCCCAATGCATATTGGGTAAGATTGATAGTCAGACCTGCATTTCTGATAGCTTGGATAACTACTCATACTGTAGGTGTTCTAGGTGGCTTTCTCAGTCTGTGCTATACTCTATGACATCATCCAGGTACGCAGCAAAATAACCAGTGTGAAGGGATAAAATTACATTCATGTACTGCTGGAATGTAGCTGGCACACCATGTAAACCAAATGGCATGGTGGTGAACTGATAGAATCCTATAGGAGTGGCAAATGCACTTTTATCTCTGGATTCTTTAGCTAATGGTATTTGCCAGTAACCCTCTGTGAGATCGAGAGTACTGATATACTTTGCATGCCCCAGTCTGTCCACCTAGGCATAGGATGACTGTCAAATTCTGATACTTAATTAAGTTTCTTGAAATTAAAGCAGATTCTAACACCCCCTTCTTTTTTGTTACAATTGCCATGGGAGATGACCAAGCACTCCTCTACCCCTCTATGATACCGAATTCTTTCATTTTTATGTTGATTGCTCGCATGCGCAAGAAACATGTTGCAGCAGGTTTCTCCAAAAGCAGGTTGTGGATGAGTGGCACTGTTGTGCCCAATGCCCCCACAGCCTGCAAAGGCTTGTCCCCCATTCCCCAATGCCATGGCACGCTGCTGCTGACACTAGTTCAGCCAGCATGCCACAACTTTCTAAAAAATCAGACGCTGCAATCAGGGGCCGCCACGTCATTGCAGCGTCAGCCATCAGCTGCAATGAGGGAGCGACCCATCATTGCAGGGCAGGATGTGGGATCCCTGATATTGTTTGTGAACATGGCGGTGGGTTGCATCCCCCCTTTCCATTGCTGTAGCCAAGGGGAGTGCCCAATCCACCTCTACTCCTGCAGCTCCCCTCCCCCTTGCCTTGTTTGCCAGCAGGGGTGCCCAATCCCCCATTGGCTACCCCACCTACACAGGTGGCATGCTGGGAGCTCACCCCAGCATGCCAAAGCACCTGTTAAATCAGAAAACGGTCCCCTGATGTCTTATTTTGTAACCAGCTGTAAAAAAAGGAAACGGTCCCTCGTAGTCTTTTTGCCGCCTCCCACAACCCGCACCCACTCACTGCGCACTCTCCTCCCCACACTCCCATACCTCATACTTACCTTCGGCGATTGCAGTGACAATCTTCACTGGACCAGGAACACGTCTACACTCTTCAAAGCCGACTGCGAACTGAGGAAATGCTGGAAAGCTGTATAATGTAATAAACAGTTTTCTTCAACTTTAGTGCATATCTCGGGCACTTTTGGGAATTTTTTCACCAAATTTCCAACATTGGGTTTCTGGGAACCCTTCTCATGAATTCTTGAACTGTTATGGTGTTAATCAGCCCTGAAAGGTGGTATCACAATCACTGCACAGAATCACCCTTCAGGGCCAATTAATGAAATGACAGTGCCAGTGTTCATGAGGTGGGCTTTCAAAAAGCCTATTTTGCAAATTTGGTGGAAAAAATCCAAAAAATGACTGTTTTAGGAGCATGCGTTGTGCAGTTGATACGTACGCTCATAACTTAGTGAATTTACAAGATTTTCATGCCAGACTTTCAACATTGGCATTTTGTTACACCTCCTTGTGAGCAGTATAGCTGTCGTTGTTCACATCCTGGCCAAAATGTGTTTTCGTAGTTCCAGCACAGAATGGTGCAGTCCTTGTGGGAAATCAGTGTTCAGGACAGATTAAGAAAATGACAGTGACACTGTTCACGAGTAGAGCTCCAAAAATACCTACTTTGAAAATTTGGTAACAATACTGCATAAAATGACTGTGTTATGAGCGTGCGTTGATAGTTGCACATACGATTGTAACCGGCAATTTATAATATTTTCACTCCACATTTTCAACATTGCCATTTTCCCACACCTACTTATGAACAGTGAAGCTGTCATTTTTTCCATCCTGGACAAAATTGTTCTCGTACTTCCGGCGCAGAATAGAGCAGTCGCTGTGGGAAATCACTGTCCGGGACAGATTAAGATAATGACAATGATACTGTTCATGAGCAGAGGTCCTAAAATGCCTATGTTGAAAATTTGGTGATGATAGCCCATCAATTGACTGTGTTACAAGTGTGAGTTGTGCACTTTCGACGTACTCTTGTAACTTCACAGATTTGTAATATTGTCACACCAGATTTTCAATAGTGCCATTTTTTGACACCTACTTATAAGCAGTAAATCCTGACTGAAATGAGTTTTCACAGTTCGGGCACAGAATAACGTGGTTACTGTGGGGAGTCAGTGTTCAGGACAGATTAAGAAATTGCCAGTGGCACTGTTCATGAGCAGAGGTCCCAAAATCCCTATGTTGAAAATTTGGTGATGAAACTCTATAACATGACTGTGCTACAAGCGTGCGTTGAACCGTTTCCATGCACCCTAGTAACTTCCCAAATTTATAATACTGTCACAATACATTTTCAACAGTGGCATTTTTTCACAACTCTTTATGAACACTACAGCTGTCATTTTTCACATCCTGGCTAAAATATGTTTTTGCTCTCCTGCAGACAATAGCATGGTCACTGTGGGAAATCAGTATTTGGGACAGATTAAGATCGACTGAGCGAGAGGGGGGAGTGACTGAGCTCAACTGAGCTCTGTTGGGACAGCTGCGAATTTGTTTGTGGCAGACAAAGGCCCCAACACAAGAGCCCAGTACAAAAGGGCAGCCTGTAGCACTAAGCGCTGTCCGGACTGCTGCGGATTTCATTATGGGCAGAAAAAGGTGTCGATACAGGCATAGGGGCCAAGTACAAAAGGTCGGCCTGCAGCAGTGGAAGAAACAGTATGAACAAGTGAGACAAGGGGCCTTAGTGAACTCAATGGAGCTCTGTCAGAACTGCTGGGATTTCTTTGTGGACAGAAAAAGGTGCCAATGCAGGCAGGAGCCCCATACAAAAGGGTAGCTTGCAGTGCCAAGAGAAACAGAATGAGCGAAGAGAGAGGGAGACTGAGCTACCTCAAAGAAGCTCTGTTGGGATAGCTGCAAATTTCTTTGTGGACAGAAAAAGTTGCCAACATAGCCAGGAGCTCCATGCAAAAGCACAGTCTATGGCGCCAAGAGAAACAGAACGAGCGAGTGACAGAGTGGTAGTGAGTGAGCATAACGGAGCTCTAGTGTGACTGCTACAGATTTCTTTGTGGGCAGAAAATGCGGCACTGCAGGCAGAAGCCCAGTACTAAAGGCCAGCTTGCAGCACCGGCAGAAACGGAATGCGAGAGTGACAGATGGGGAGTAAGCAAGCTCAGTGGAGCTGTGCCGGACTGCTTCAGATTTCCTTGTGGCCAGAAAAAGCCGCCAATGCAGGCTGGAGCCCAGTACAAAATGGCAGCCTGCACTGCCAGGAGACACAGAACTACCACGTGAGGAAGAGGGGAGTCAGAGAGCTCAACAGGGCCTTTTGGGGATTGTTGCAGATTTGTTTATGGGCAGAAAAAGGCAACAATGCATGCAGGGGCCCAGTACAAAAGGGCAGACTGCAGTGGCAGGAAAACCAGAATGAGCGAGTGAATGAGCTCAACAGAGCTGAATTGTAACTGCTGTACATTTCTTTGTGGGCATAAGAAGGCAGCAACGCAGGCAGGAGCCTAGTAGAAAAGGGCAGCATGCACTGCCGGCACAACAGAATGAGCCAGTGAGAGAAGAGGGGTGAGCGAGTTCAACGGAGCGTTGTTGGGACTGCCATAACATGTCTGTGTTACAAGCATGCATTGAACTGTTTCCACTCACTCTTGTAATTTCGCAAATTTGTAATATTGTCATGCCACATTTTCAACAGTGGCATTTTTCACAACTCCTTATGAACACTACAGCTGCCATTTTTCACATCCTGGCTAAAATATGTTTTTGCAGTCCTGCTGGACAATAGCACAGTCACTCTGGGAAATCAGCGTTTGGGACAGATTAAGATCGACCGAGTGAGAGGGGGGAGTGACCAAGCTCAACTGAGATCTGTCAGGACTGCAGCAGATTTGTTTGTGGGCAGACAAAGGCCCCAACACAAGAGCCCAGTACAAAAGGGCAGCTTGCAGCACTGGGAGAAACAGAATGAGAAAGTGAGTGATGGAGGGAGAGTGAGCGAACTCACTGAAGCGCTTTCAGGACTGCTGTGGATTTCTTTGTGGGAAGAAAAAGGCATCAATATAGGCAGAGGCCCAGTACAAAAGGGCAGCCTGCAGCGGTGGGACAGACAGTACGAGCGAGTGAGACAAGAGGACTTAGTGAGCTCAATGGAGCTCTTTCAGGACTGCTGGGATTACTTTGTGGGCAGAAAAAGGGGCCATTGCAGGCAGAAGCCCTGTACAATAGGCAGCTTACAGCACCAGGACAAACAGAATGAGCAATGAGAGGGGCAGTCTGAGGAACCTCAACGCAGCTCTGTCAGGACAGCTGCGGATTACTTTGTGGACAGACAAAGATGCCAGTGCAGCCAGGAGCCCCTTACAAAAGTGCAGTCTGCGGCATCAGGACAAACAGAACGGGCGAATGACAGATCGGTAGTGAGCGAGCTCAACGGAGCTCTAGTGTGACTGCTGCAGATTTCTTTGCGGGCAGAAAATACGGCAATGCAGGCAGGAGCCCAGTACAAAAGGCCAGCTTGCAGCGCTGCCAGACATGGAATGCAAGAGTGACAGACGGGCAGTGAGCAAGCTCAGCGGAGCTGTGTCGGGACTGCTTCAGATTTCTTTCTGGCCAGAAAAAGCCATCAATGCAGACAGGAGCCTAGTACAAAAGGGCAGCCTGCAGCACCAGGAGACACAGAATGAGCGAGTGAGGGTGGGGGAGTCAGTGAGCTCAACGGGGCTTTGTTGGGACTGCCGAAGATTTGTTTGAGGGCAGAAGAAGGCAGCAATGCATGCAGGGGCCCAGTACAAAAGGGCAGCCTGCAGTGGCAGGAAAACCAGAATAAGTGAGTAAGTGAGCTCAACAGAGCTGTATTGTAACTGCTGCACATTTCTTTATGGGCATAAGAAGGCAGCAACACAGGCAAGAGCCCAGTAGGAAAGGGCAGCCTGCAGCTCCGACAGAACAGAATGAGCGAGTGAGAGAAGAGGAGTGAGCAAGCTCAACGAGGCTTTGTGGGGACTGCTGCAGATTTCTTTGCGGGCAGAAAAAGCCAGCAACAGAGCAGGAATCCAGAACAAAAGAGCAACCTGCAGCACCAGGAGAACCGGAATGAGTGAGTGAGACAGGCGGAGTGAGTGACCTCAATGGAGTTCTGTTGGGACAGCTGTGGATTTCTTTGTGGGTAGAAACAGCCACCAACACAGGCAGGAGCCCAGTACAAAAGGGCAGCCTGCAGCGCCAGGAGAAACAGAATGAGCGAGTGA
This sequence comes from Neoceratodus forsteri, assembly GCA_016271365.2. Classification (NCBI taxonomy): domain Eukaryota; kingdom Metazoa; phylum Chordata; order Ceratodontiformes; family Ceratodontidae; genus Neoceratodus; species Neoceratodus forsteri. The sequence continues at coordinate 760,102,371 of CM028138.1, read as the reverse complement.
GACAGGAGGAGTGAGCCACCTCAATGGAGCTCTGTCGGGACAGCTGTGGATTTCTTCCTCAGCAGAACAAGGTGCCAATGCAGGCTGCAGTCCACTACAAAAGAGCAGCCTGCAGCACTGGGACAAACAGACTGAACCAGTGACAGAGGGCCACTGAACTAGCTCAACAGACCAACGCAATCAACATTCGGCATTGACAAATGCTTTTTTGGGGTTTGTACCTGAAAAAAAGGAAACAGTCCTCGTGAGTCTACCTGCCCCCACAACCGCACCCACTCACTGTGCACCCTACCCTCCCAGCACCCCCATACCCCATACCTTCTCCGACCTCGGCGTGATGATGTTCGCTGGACCGGGAACACGCCTGCATTCTTCAAAGCCGACCGCAAACTGAGGAAATGCCTGTAAGCTGTATAATGTAATAAATAGGGTTTTTCCAACTTTAGTGAATATCTCGGGCATTTGGGGGAATTGTTTCACCAAATTTTCAACATGGAGTTTTTGGGAACCCTCCTCATGAATTCTTGAGTTGTCATTGCGTTATTTGGCCCCAAAAGGTGGTTTCGTGGTCACTGTGTGAAATCACCCTTCAGGGCTAATTAATGAAATGACAGTGTCAGTGTTCATGAAGTGGGCTCTCAAAAAGCCTATGTTGCAAATTTGGTGGAAAAATACCCAAAATGACTGCTTTACGAGCGTGCATTGCGCTGTTGCTACGTATGCTTTGTAGCTTCTCGAATTTACAATATTTTCATGCCAGATTTTCCACATTGGCATTTTGTCACACCTCCTTGTGAGCAGTATAGCTGTCATTGTTCACATCCTGGCCGAAATGTGTTTTCTCACTTCTGACGTAGAATAGCACAGCTGTTGTGGGAACTCAGTGTTCAGGACAGATTAAGAAAATGACAGTGATACTATTCATAAGTAGAGGTCCTAAAATGCCTATGTTGAAAATTTGGTAATGATCCTCCATAAAATGACTGTGTTAAGAGCGTGAGTTGTGCAGTTGGCACACGGGCTTGTAACTTTGTGAACTTCTAATATTTTCACTCCAGATTTTCAACATTGCCATTTTCCCAGACCTACTTATGAACAGTACAGCTGTCATTTTTCCCATCCTGGCTGAAATGTGTTTTTGCACTTCCAGCGCAGAATAGAGTGATTGCTGTGGGAAATCACTGTTCAGGACAAATTAAGAAAATGACAATGGTACTGTTCATGAGCAAACGTCCAAATATTCCTATGTTGAAAATCTGGGGACGAAACTCCTTAACATGACTGTTTTACAAGCGTGCATTGAACTGTTTCCACGCACCCTTGTAACTTCGCAAATTTGTAATACTGTCACGCCACATTTTCAACAGTGCCATTTTTTCAACTCCTTATGAACACTACAGCTGTCATTTTTCACATCCTGGCTACAATATGTTTTTGCACTCCTACAGACAATAGCCCGGTCACTGTGGGAAATCAGTGTCTGGGATAAATTAAGGTCGACCGAGTGAGAGCGGGGAGTGACCAAGCTCAACTGAGCTCTGTCAGGACTGCTGCGGATTTGTTTGTGGCAGCAAAGGCCCCAACACAAGAGCCCAGTACAAAAGGGCAGCCTGCAGCACTGGGAGAAACAGAACGAGAGAGCGAGTGAGGGAGGGGGAGTGCGCGAACTCACTGAAGCGCTGTCAGGACTTCTGCAGATTTCTTTGTGGGCAGAAAAAAGGCATCAATACTGGCAAGGGCCCAGTAAAAAAGGCCAGCCTGCAGCGGTAGGAGAAAGAGTACAAGCGAGTGAGATAAGGGGACTTAGTGAGCTCAACAGAGCTCTGTCAGGACTGCTGGGATATCTTTGTGGCAGAAAAAGGCACTAATGCATGTAGGAGCCCTGTACAAAAGGGCAGCTTGCAGCGCCAGGACAAACAAAATGAGCGATGAGAGAAGGAGACTGAGCGACCTCAACAGAGCTCTGTCAGGACAGCTGAATAGCATGATCACTGTGGGAAATCAGTGTTCAGGACAGATTAAGAAAATGACAGTGACACTCTTCATGAATAGAGGTCCTATAATGCCTATGTTGAAATTTGGTAATGGTACTCCATAAAATGACTGTGTTAGGAGCGTGCATTGCGCAGCTGGCACACATGCTCATAAGTTTGTGACTTTCTAATATTTTCATGCCAGATGGTTCAATATTGCCATTTTCCCAGACCTACTTATGAACAGTACAGCTGTCATTTTTCCCATCCTGGCAGAAATGTGTTTTCACAGTTCCGGTGCAGAATAATGTGGTCACTGTGGGAAGTCAGTGTTCAGGACAGATTAAGAAATTGACAGTGGCACTGTTCATGAGCAGAGGTCCTAAAATCCCTATGTTGAAAATTTGGTGACGAAACTCCATAACATGACTGTGTTACAAGCATGCGTTGAACTGTTTCCATGCACCCTTGTAACTTTGTAAATTTGTAATACTGCCACGCCATATTTTCAACAGTGCCATTTTTCCACAACTCCTTATGAACTCTACAGCTGTCATTTTTCACATCCTGGCTAAAATATGTTTTTGCTCTCCTGCGGACAATAGCATGGTCACTCTGGGAAATCAGTATTTGGGACAGATTAAGATCAACTGAGTGAGAGGGGGGGAGTGACTGAGCTCAACTGAGCTCTGTCGAGACAGCTGCAGATTTCTTTATGGACAGAGAAAGTTGCCAACACAGCCAGGAGCTCCATGCAAAAGTGCAGTCTGCGGTGCCAAGAGAAACGAACGAGCAAGTGACAGAGCGGTAGTGAGTGAGCTCAGTGGAGCTCTAGTGTGACTGCTGCAGATTTCTTTGTGGGCAGAAAATGCGTCAATGCAGGCAGGAGCCCAGTACAAAAGGCCAGCTTGCAGCGCTGGCAGAAACGAAATGCGAGAGTGACAGAGGGTGAGTGAGCGAGCTCAGTGGAGCTGTGTCAGGACTGCTTCAGATTTCCTTCTGGCCAGAAAAAAACACCAATGCAGGCAGACGCCCCATACAAAAGGGCAGCCTGCAGTGCCAGGAGACCCAGAATGACAGAGTGATGGAGGGGGAGTCAGTGAGCTCAATGGGGCTTTCTTGGGACTGTTGCAGGTTTGTTTGTGGGCAGAAAAAGGCAGCAACCGGAATGAGCAAGTGAGTGAGCTCAACAGAGCTGTACCTTAATTGCTGCAAATTTCTTTGTGGGCATAAGAAGGCAGCAACGCAGGCAGGAGCCAAGTAGAAAATGGCATACTGCAGTGCTGGCACAACAGAATGAGTGAGTGAGAGAAGGGGAGTGAGTGAGCTCAGTGCTTTATTGGGACTGCCATAACATGACTGTGTTACAAGCGTACGTTGAACTGTTTCCACGCACCCTTGTAATTTCACAAATTTTTAATACTGTCACGTCACATTTTCAACAGTGACATTTTTTCACAACTCCTTATGAACACTACAGCTGTCATTTTTCATATCCTGGCTAAAATACAGTATGTTTTTACAACTCCTATATGAATACTACAGCTGTCATTTTTACATCCTGGCTAAATTATGTTTTTGCACTCCTGCTGGACAATAGCACGGTCTCACTGGGAAATCAGTGTTTGGGACAGATTAAGATTGACCGAGTGAGATGGGGGAGTGACCAAGCTCAACTGAGCTCTGTCGGGACTGCAGCAGATTTGTTTTTGGGCAGACAAAGGCCCCAACACAAGAGCCCACTACAAAAGGGCAACCTGCAGCATTGGGAGAAACAGAACGAGAGAGTGAGTGAGTGTGGGAGGATGAGTGAGCAAACTCACTGAAACGCTATCAGGACTGCTGCAGATTTCTTTGTGGGTAGAAAAAGGCATCAATACAGGCAGGGGACCAGTACAAAAGGGCAGCCTGCAGCGGTGGAAGAAACAGTACGAGCAAGTGAGACAAGGGGACTTAGTGAGCTCAACAGAGCTCTTTCAGGACTGCTGGGATTTCTTTGTGGCAGAAAAAGGCACCAATGCAAGCAGGAGCCCCGTACAAAAGGGCAGCTTGCAGCGCCAGGACAAATAGAATGAGCGAAGAGAGAGGGAGACTGAGCTACCTCAACGGAGCTCTGTCAGGACAGCTGAATAGCACGGTCACTGTGGGAAATCAGTGTTCAGGACAGATTAAGAAAATGACAGTGACACTCTTCATGAGTAGAGGTCCTAAAAAGCCTATATTGAAAATTTGGTAATGGTACTCCATAAAATGACTGTTTCGAGTGTGCGTTGCACTGTTGGCATGCACGCTCGTAAGTTTGTGAATTTTTAATATTTTCACTACAGATGTTCAATATTGCCATTTTCCATAGCCCATCAATTGACTGTGTTACAAGTGTGCCTTGCACACTTTCCATGCTCCCTTGTAACTTCGCAGATTTGTAATGTTGTCACACCAGATTTTCAACAGTGCCATTTTTTCACATCTCCTTATAAGCAGTACAGCTGTCATTTTTCACATCTTGACCGAAATGTGTTTTCACAGTTCTGGCGCAGAATGACGTGGTCACTGTGGGAAGTCAGTGTTCGGGACAGATTAAAAAATTGACAGTGGCACTGTTTATGAGCAGAGGTCCTAAAATTCCTATGTTGAAAATTTGGTGACGAAACTCCATAACATGACTGTGTTACAAGCATGCGTTGAACTGTTTCCATGCACCCTTGAAAATTTGCAAATTTGTAATACTGTCACGCCACATTTTCAACAGTGGCATTTTTCCACAACTCCTTATGAACACTACAGCTGTCATTTTTCACATCGTGGCTAAAATATGTTTTTAGAAACATAGAAGTTGACGGCAGATAAGGACCGCAAGGCCCATCCAGTATGCCCATTTCTTTTTCTACCTTATAAATGTGCCATCGGCCTTTGCTCTGTCAGTGACCTATCTATTCATAGTCATGTGTATTGCTCCTTATGCCTATCCCATGCCTGTTTGAAGCCCTGCACTGTATTCATAGCCACCACTTCTTGTGGTAAGCCATTCCATGCATCCACCACCTTTCTGTGAAAAAGAATTTCTCACATTACCCTTAATCGGCCTCCTCTAATCTCATGCTGTGTCCTCTTGTCCTGCTATTTTTCTTATATTTAAACATGTTAGACTCTTTTCAACTTGTTTATGCCCTTAAGGTGTTTGAATGCCTCGATCATATCACCTCTCTCCTCCTTTGCTCAAGGGTATGCACTATTGAGCTCCGTTAATCTGTCCTCATATGTCTTCTGATGCAGTCCCTGCACCATTTGGTTGCCCTTCTCTGGACTACCTCAATTTGGTTAATATGTCCTTTAAAGGTGTGGCCTCCAATACTGCATGCAGTACTCCAGATGGGGCCTAACTAGTGTCTTGTACAGAGGGATTATTACCTCCTCTTACGACTTGTGATACCCTACTAATACACACACTAACACCCCTAGCCTTACCTACTGCTTTAGAGGTCTGCTTGATGATTTTAGGTCATCAGTGATGATGATGTCCAAGTCTCTTTCTTCCTTTGTGACTGCTAGCAACTCCCTCCCAGCCTATAGGTGGCTTCAGGGTTTCTCTTCCTGTGTGCATGATTTTGCACTTCTTTTGCATTAAATCCCAGTTGCCACTCTTCTGACCATTCTGCTAGTTTATCCAGATCTCTTCTCATTTTGCCCACCCCATCTGGATCATCTTCTCTGTTGCAGATCTTGGTGTCATCTGCAAACAGACAAGCCTTACCCTCTAGTCCATCTGCAAGGTCACTAATGAAGATGTTGAAGAGTACTGACCCCAGGACTGATCCCTGAGGTACCCCACTTGTGACTTGCATCTCTTCTGACTGTATACCATTTACCACCACTCTCTGTTTTCTGCCCGTCAACCAGTTTGCCACCCAGTTGACCAACTTCTGACCCACCCCAAGCCTACCCAGCTTATTTATCAATCTTCTATGTGGAACAGTGTCAAAAGCTTTGCTGAAGTCAAGGTAGGCGACATCAACTGCTCCCCCTTGGTCCACCACTCTGGTTACCCAGTCAAAGAAATCTATGAGATTAGTTTGACAGGACCTTCCTTTTGTAAACCCATGCTGTCTTGGATCCTGTGCCCCATGGATTCCAGGTGTTGCACTATCCTTCTCATGAGTGCCTCCATAATCTGCTCCACTACTGAGGTGTGTAAGACTGACCTGTCTGTAATTCCCCACCCTCCTTGCTACTACTCTTGTGGAGCAGGATCACATGAGCCCTTCTCCAGTCTTCTGGGACCTCCTGTGCTCAGAGACTCACTAAACAATTCTGCTAATGGCTCTAGTTCCCTCGTTAGCTCCTTAAGTACCCTGGGATGTATGCCATCAGGTCCCATTGCCTTATCCACCCTGAGCTTAGCAAGCTCTTGTGGACCCTTTCTTTGTGAAGGGAGTAGTGCTCACCTCCCTTCCCCTGTGTCCATGATGCTGAGCTGTGGGCCCTGCCCTACCTTCTCTTCAGTAAATACTGAGCAAAAGTATCTATTAGGATAGATGCCTTTACAGGGTCCTCCTCCTCACATGCTTCCTTTTCTCCATTGCTTAGCAGACCTCCTCTGGACTTTCTCCTTTCACTAATGTATCTATAGAAAGTCTTGTCACCTTCTTTTACTGTTCGTGCTAGTGTTTCCTCAGTTTGGGACTTTGCCTGCCTTACTGCCTTACCTGTTTCCCTTAGGGCAGTTTGGTATGCCTCCTATCTTCATCCGCTGTGTTCCTTATATTTCCTGAAGGACAGCCTTTTGGCTCTGACCTTTTCTGCTACTGTATTTGAGAACCAAAGTGGTTTCCTTCTTCTTTGCACTTCCTTTTCTGTCTAACACAATGGGATGTTGCTTCAATATTGCATCCTTAATGCTTGCCCACTTTGCCTGTACCCCTCACCTGTGTTTCTTTTTGCCAGGGCTAGCTTAACTCTGTTGGCCATCTTATCAAAGTCAGCTCCTCTGAAGTCCCATATTTTTGCCTTGGAATGTGATGATTTAGATGTAGTAGCCAAATTGAACCATACCATGTGATGGTCACTGACCCCCAGGTGACCTTCTACCTGGAGATCTGTGATCCCTTCTTTGTTAGTCAGTACTAGATCTAGGATAGCCCTGTCTCTTGTGGGTTGCTGTACCAGTTGTTTGAGGCCCTCCCCTGCAGGAATCCACTATGAGTCTAGTTCTGGCAGATGTTCCTGCTGGTATTGACCAATCTGTATCTGGCATGTTAAAGTCTCCCATTATCAGAACCTCCTTTATCTGTCATGTTTTGTATATCTTCTAACAGTAATGTGTCTATGTCCTCCCTCTGGTCTGGGGGCTGTAGACAACCCCAGTTCTTATGGCTGTCCCATTTCTGTTTCCAGGGTGACCCACAGTTCTTCTGGCTCCTTAGTGTATTCTGAATTTCTGTAGCTTTGATATTTTCATTAACATACAAGCTACCCCCTTTGCACCCCGGTCTCTTCTGAACAATACATAGCCAGGTACTGAAGTCTCCCAGTGTGGTTACTGGTAAACCACGCTCTCACTAATTGCTACTATGTCCAGTTTAGCCTCTGACATTATTGCCTGCAGGTCTGGGATCTTATTTCCCAGGCTATGAGCATTTGTGTACATGATTTTCCATTGGCCAGATTTTGTGTGTTAGTTGTTGGGTGAAGTTTGGCATTACCCCTGTGCATTGTATGGGGAGACAAACCTTTTTCTTACCTGGTGATGCAAATGAGACGGCAAACACGCTTGAATTCCTGTTTGACCACTAGCTGAGGGGAGGGTGTCTTCCCATTCGACGTGGGGTGCTGCACCCTCTCCCCATTTTCTAGTTTAAATATTCTGCAAAGACGCCAAACTTCTGCCCCAATGCACTGACTCCTTCTTTAGTCAGATGCAGTCCATCAAATTTAAAGAACTTTTGCTCCCAGAACTGTTGCCAGTTCCTACAAATCTGTGTCCTTTTCCTGGCACCAGTCCTGAGCCACGTGTTTAGCTCCCCTATCTCCCTTCTTCTGACCTTCCGTCCCATCTGCTCCCTCTCCCAGACTGGCAGGATCTCAGAGAAGGAGATGCCGGACGAAATAGATGATAGTTTGTCACCCAGCCTAGTCAGGTGTTCCTTGGTCTCCACAACTGACCGGCTGGCGAGATCATTAGTCCCTATGTGTACTAGGACATCAATGTTTTCTCCTGCTGCTAGAACAATTTTAGCAATGCAGTCAGTGTCTATCCATGCTGATGTACCTGGGAGACATCTGACCATCACCCCTGGCTGGAGATGGTATCAACTCCCGAATCATGGAGTCTCCTATGATCAAAGTTTTTGGATTTCCTTTGAGCTTTGTTTAGTTTTGGTTCCTGATTTGGGTGAGTTTGTTGTGCTAGCTCCTGTGCAGCAGTGTCCTGCTCTGCAGTGTCTTCTGCCTCTTTATTTGATTTCAGAGATAGAGGCAGATACCTGTTTGTAGTGTTTATATGGTTTTGGAGGTAATGTGTTGGAAAGCAGAGAGTGATGGGGCACCTGATTTGCTCCTCCTAACCACCTGCCAACCTCCTGGACCAACTACCCTCTGCGGTCGAGGTTTTTTTGTTGGATGCTGGGGAAATGGCAGGTGGTTCTTATACTGTATTTCTTCTTCAATATGAAATTTGAGGTGTGCAATCTCTGCCCATGCTGCCCGGAGCTGAGCCCTAAGATCTCCAAAGGCCCAGCATGTAGGACAGTGTCCTAAATCCTGTAAGGCTGTCCTTCTGAAAATTGTTCCACAGTACCTGCAGTTAATGAAATCCATTCCAAATAAGTTGCTGGGTTTGTAACCTAGTCAGAGTAATTAGAAGGGGAAAAAAGGAAAAAAGCAAGTAATGGTTTAATTGTGCTTTGTTTAACTTGTTATAACAAGTTAAATTACTAGTGCCCCTGTAAATGAGATCACTCTTGTGGAGGCCCCACTGATCCGCCCTTCCTGCTCTGCCACAGGAAATGTCACAGCTGTGGTAACCTATAAAAGGAGTGTGCGTGGGGTGGTTGGGATGGGGTGGGTGGCTGGCCCCTTCCCCTGCCTAAAAAGAAGAACCACGGATGAAAGAACAAGGAGGTAAGAGCAGAAACAATCAGTCAACAACAAATGCAGTAACCCTGAAAGCTTATCGTAATGTTAGATAAAACTGTAATACCTGTAAAGCACCACCTGTAATAATTTCAGAGAAGATGTACCCTGTAAGAAACACTTTGCTCCAGAGAAAAATAAAGCAGTAACAGAAGATATACCTTGCAAAAGACAATTTGAATCAGAAGATTACAGCAGTAATCTGTTAGCACACACCTGTAGGCACACCTTGTAATAATGCAGAAGAAGGTATACCAGCAACAAAAATTTGAATCAGAGAAAAATAAAGCAATGAAATGTTAGCAACAAACAGTAGCAATCCTTGTGAGTAAAAATAAAACACCACTACTAAAGTAAATCTGCTTAGCCAAACTAAGTCTTAATCCTTCTCCCTTGCTCTGGTAAGTTTCTCTACTCTGCCTTTCAAGCAGTCTTAGAAGGAAAGAGCTCAGGTGAAGCTAGGTGCCTTGGCCAGCAAACCAAGTCTTCGCCTCCCTGCGGACAATAGCATGGTCACCTGGGAAATCGGGTATCTGGGACAGATTAAGATCAACCGAGTAGAGGGGAGTGACTGAGCTCAACTGAGCTCTGTCGGGACAGCTGCGGATTTCTTTATGGACAGACAAAGTTGCCAACACAGCCAGGAGCTCCATGCAAAAGTGCAGTTCGCGCGCGCCAGAGAAACAGAATGAGTGACAGACAGCGGTGTAGTGAGTGAGCTCAGTGGAGCTCTAGTGTGACTGCTGCAGATTTCTTTGTGAGCAGAAAATGCAGCAACACAGGCAGGAGCCCAGTACAAAAGGCCAGCTTGCAGCGCTGGCAGAAACGAAATGCGAGAGTGACAGAGGGGGGGTGAGCGAGCTTAGTGGAGCAGTGTCGGGACTGCTTCAGATTTCCTTCTGGCTAGAAAAAGCCGCCAATGCAGGCAGGAGCCCCATACAAAAGGGCAGCCTGCAGTGCCAGGAGACACAGAATGACCGAGTGATGGAGGGGGAGTCAGTGAGCTCAACGGGGCTTTGTTCGGACTGCTGCAGATTTGTTTGTGGGCAGAAAAAGGCAGCAATGCATGCAGGGGCCCTGTACATAAGGGCAGCCTGCAGTGGCACGAAAACCAGAATGAGCGAGTGAATGAGATCAACAGAGCTGTGTTGTAACTGCTGCAAATTTCTTTGTGGGCATAAGAAAGCAGCAACGCAGGCAGGAGCCCAGTAGAAAAGGACAGCCTGCAGTGCCGGCACAACAGAATGAGCAAGTGAGAGAAGGGGAGTGAGCGAGCTCAACGGAGCTTTGTTGGGACTGCCATAACATGACTGTGTTATAGCGTTGTACTGTTTCCACGCACCTTGTAATTTCACAAATTTGTATATTGTCTCGCCACATTTTCAACAGTGGCATTTTTTTCACAACTCCTTATGAACACTACAGCTGTCATTTTTCACATCCTGACTAAATTATGTTTTTGCACTCCTGCTGGACAATAGCATGGTCTCTGGGAAATCAGTGTTTGAGACACATTAAGATCGACCAAGTGAGATGGGGGAGTGACCGAGCTCAAATGAGCTCTGTCGAGACCGCTGCGGATTTGTTTGTGGGCGGACAAAGACCCCAACGCAATAGCCCAGTACAAAAGTGCAGCCTGCAGCACTGGGAGAAACAGAATGAGAGAGCAAGTGAGTGAGGGAGGGGGAGTGAGCGAACTCACCGAAGTGCTGTCAGGACTGCTGCAGATTTCTTTGTGGGCAGAAAAAGGCATCAATACAGGCAGGGGCCCAGTACAAAAGGGCAGCCTGCAGCGGTGGGACAAACAGTATGAGCGAGTGAGACAAGAGGACTTAGTGAGCTCAAAGGAGCTCTGTCAGGACTGCTGGGATTACTTTGAGGGCAGAAAAAGGGGCCAATGCAGGCAGGAACCCCGTACAAAAGGGCAGCTTGCAGCACCAGGACAAACAGAAAGAGCAATGAGAGAGGGAGACTGAGTGACCTCAAAGCAGCTCTGTCAGGACTGCTGCAGATTTCTTTGTGGGCAGAAAAAGGCACCAACAAGGGCCGAAGCCCAGTACAAAAGGGCAGCCTGCTGCGCCAGGACAACCAGAATGAGTGAGTGAGACAGGCGGAGTGAGCGACCTCAACAGAGTTCTGTCAGGACAGCTGTGGATTCCTTTGTGGGTAGAAAAAGCCACGAACACAGGCAGAAGCCCAGTACCAAGGTGCAGCCTGCAGCTCCAGGAGAAACAGAATGAACGAGTGAGAGAGGGGGAGTGAGCCACCTCAATGGAGCTCTGTTGGGACATCTGTGTATTTCTTCCTCAGCAGAACAAGGTGCCAATGCAGGCAGCAGCCCAGTATAAAAGAGCAGCCTGCTGCTCCAGGACAAACAGACTGAGCCAGTGACAGAGGCCTACTGTGCGATCTCAACAGACCAACACAATCAATATTCAGCATTGACAAATGCTTGTTTGTATTTCCTTAACCACATCAGCTCTGAACCGCTCTGGCAACCTGTATGTCTTTTGCCTAATAGGACGAGCATTCTTTGACACTATTACATGCTTAACCCTTTTGCTCAGCCTGGGACCATGGTAAAAGTACTGTTAAATGTCTTTGCTTGCATTATGAATGTCTGCTGTTTGTTCTGAGGTTTAGGAACATTCACCTTACAGCATCAGTATTTACAGTTTGTTCTAGCCTGTCATGAGCTGCATCAATATCTTCTCTATCAATTTCTGGTAAAACTAGCAAAGCAGCTTTTGGCATTTTTTCAACTAATTTTTGAGGCGGTTAGCATGGTATATCTTAGTAAGATTTTTTTCTGTCAGGACTCTTTGCCTTGTAGTTAACTGTGTCAGTACATCTAAGAACCTTACATGGCCCTTGCCACTTCATCAACAGCTTATTTTCTGTTGTGGATAACAGTAGCAAAACCTTTTTGCCTGGCTCGAAAACCTTTTCTTTTACCCCATGATCATAATTTACATTCTGATGGTTTTGAGCCTCTTCCTGATTACTATGGGCAATTTCAACATATTTTGCCAGTTTCTTTCTTAGGGTACAGGACCACATCCAGGATGCACCCCTCCCTCATCAGGTCAGTCACCAGCTGGGCAAGAAATGCATCCTGGAAGACATCCAGCAGGTGCTGCTCCTGCTCGATGAGAACACCATAGTTCTCCAATCTGCTCCTGGAATATCCAGATCCCCCAGCACCACAGTTCTGCCCTCTCCCCTATCACTGTGATCCCTAAGGTTTGCCACCAGGTCTTTCTCCTGTAACTCCCCCTGCCCTACTACTCCCATTTTCACCTGCTTGCCCTCTGACTGGTGACTCATAAAGCTTCCACCTCATCCCCCACTTCCTCAACCTTGCTTATCCCTATGCCTTTCCTGATGATAAATGCCACTCTCCCTCCCCTTTCTTCCACTCTGTCCCTTCTGCATGTGGTGTATCCTGATAGTTTCTGGTCCCAGTCATGTCTGGAAGTGGCCCAGGTCTGAGTGGCAGCCTCCACATCAACCCCACCCTCCACTAACAGAGTCTGAAACACCGGCATCTTGTTCCCCATGCTCCTGGCATTGATCAGAACCACCTTCCAACATGTCCTCTTACCCCCCCATTTCACGGTCCTGGGGGCTCTCTGGTCTCTGCCTAAAAGGACCCTTTCATGCACTATCAGGTGCCCCTGGTCTGTGCCCCTACAGCCCTGCTGGTGGAAGAAGACCTTGGCCATCCTAGCTTGTCCTGCCAGGGAGTTCCTTCCCTTCCCTCCTCATAAGTTTAAACCCCACCTGGAGTGAGTGAATTCTGCCAGTCAAAGCTGCAAGACCTTTTTTACCTCTGGGCTAAGGTGGAACCTGTCCCTTACTTACAGTTACTTGTCCTCCCAGGTTGCATCCAAGTCCCCCATCCACCCACCCATACCACCTGGCCTCACACCATTCACCGAGCCATACATTTACCTCCCTAATTTTTTGCTTATTCTCCACACTAGCCCTAGGCAGTGATAGTATCTCCGAGAAGGAGACTGAGCACCCCATGTCCTGACAGACTCTGACTATCTCCCTAAACCTACTCTCAATCTCCAGTACACTGTTCCCCTCTTTATCTTTGTACCTAGGTGCACTAATATATCAGAGGTCCCACTGCATTCTCTCACCAGAGCATAGACCTGATGTTTGGCCTGATGCACCATCAAGCCAGATATACTCTTGGTTTTAGCACTGTAGGAAGCCTTCCCTTCTCCCCTCGCCCTCCCCAACTTGATTCCCCTAATCATGGAGTCACCTAAAAGAAGCACTCTTACCACCTCCTTTTCCTCAAGCCTGCTCACAATCCCAGTTGCCCCCTTCCCCTACATTACCTTGTACATCCCCTCTCCTTCCCCTTGTGCCAATTTCCATCCTGTCCCTTCCACTCCAGCCCTTATTCCTCACTTCGCTGACCTCCTCGGCCTCTTCTCTTCCTGCTGTGGCACGTTGGTCCATCCCAACATTTCCCAGCTCTTCCTTCTCACAGACTTGTCCACCTCAACTACTTTTCTTCCCCCCCCACTGTACCCGGATCCAACCCTGTATCTCCACCATGGACAAGGACCCCTCTGCCCCTGGTTCTTCACCCTCACAGCCCTAGCCACCTCAACCACTTTCCTTCCCCCTTCTGTATCTGGTTCCATCTCCGTATCCCCTCCTGGGGCATGGGTCCCCCCCACCCTAGCTCCTTTCCTTCTCAGACCTCTCCTCCACAACCCCTTCTCTTCCCCCTGCTCCGCCCAGATCCATCCCTGTATTTCCCCTAGGGACAAGAGATCCCCCTGCCCTACCGGTGAATGCATTCCCCCTCCTCCTCCTCCATGTTTCCTCTCCCGCTCCCAGCGCAACTCCAACCCCTTGTATTTTACCCACATTACTTACTAGGTCCCCCTCAACCCCCGGACCTCCCACACTAAAGCTCCCATTCCTTGCCATCCCCTTCCTTCTCCTTGGCATCTGGCTTACAATCCCTTCTGTCAGTGCTTGCACATCCTCTGTAACCTGCTCCCCCCTCCGACACTCAATGTTAGGGAGTATCCCCTCCTCCTCCTCCCCTGTTTGTTGAGCCTATTGCCATCTCCTGCTTGCCTGCCTCCAGAGGAGCCTCCTCCATCCCAGATTCCTCCCCCTCACTTGACTTTGCCAGGGGTACAAATCTGTTGCTATACTCTATGCCTATTGTCCTGGCTCCCCTCACTGTCTCACACTCCCTTTCAGTTCTCTTGTGACCGTACCCCTGCCCTCTTCTCCCAGCCTCTTACCAGGCCCCAATCTGTTCCTTATTTCTCCTAAGCTCCTGCCAGACCCTCTGATCCTAATTTTGTTCAGGGCAACCCCAACCCATTCTCCCTAGTAATCACCTCCTTCCTCCAGGGTCCACTCCAACACATCCCTTTATGGTAGTGTGGTCCCATGCACTCATATCATCCTCTTTCAGTCTGTTCCCTCCCACTTTGGATGCTTCACCTGGACTCACTGCCGTGCTACAATTTTTCCCCCCAACCCACCCCCACCAACAGAGCCACCATCCTTTTCACCCCTCCTTCTCCCCTCCTTGCCCAACAACCATTTTAAGCCACTCAACCTCCTCCTAGAGATGTGCCAGTCATTGGCATACCATTCAACCCCAATCCTCAGGCCAGAGCTACCACCATGGCCGATCTACACCCATGCACCCCACACCCTTCCAAATATACTGGCCTTCTTGGTCTGTGGACCCTCCCCATTTTCGCATACCACCCTCCATTTGTCCATAGTGATGCCAGACCACATTGGACCCCACCAATGCATAAAAGGCCAGTTACCATATACAGTGCCCCTTTTAGATGTGTTAAAAACAGCAAAGCACAGATACAGGACCAAAAATGAAATAACTACCACTGACATGACTGCACCAGTCCTGCAGCCCTACCTCAAGCTCACTCCTTATTCATAGCACAGCCCCTTTTAGCTAGCTCTTCCCTCTATGAGCATTTAATAGGGGTAAGGGCCTGGGAGGGTGGATGGGACACAAACAGCAGTCACTACAGCTCCCTCTGGAAGTTCTCCTTGCTGGTATGCCATAAAGCCATTTCTCCTGCTCCGCTGGGAAAGATGCTCCACTCGGTTCGCTCTTGCCAGTTCTAGCCCACTTCCTAGCAGCCAGGAATGTCACCTTTGTGGCCCCAGGAGCCACCAGTGATACCCCGACTTGTAGCTCTGACCCACTTCCTAGCAGCCAGGAGAGTCCCTTTTCTGCCCCGAGAGCCGACACTGATCATCCAACTTGCAGACCGGGGTGCCTTTTAAAGCCTAAGTGGCTTTTAAGCTATCTTCTCTGGTTTCCAATTAGACATCAGTCCTCACTGCCATTGGCTCACCAAAGTGCCCTTCCTGCGATATGACTGGTCACCTCAAATCCGGCACACAGACACCAGTCACTACAGATCCTCCTCGAAGTTCTCCTTGTCGGTATGCCACACAGCCAGCGCCAGTGCTTGATTTCACATGCTCTGCCAGGAAAGATGCTCCACCCGCTCTGCTCTTGCTTGCCCTGGCCCGCTTCCTAGCAGCTAAGAATGTCACCTTTTCTGCTCTGAGAGCTGCTGATGATCCTGTATATATACAGTAAACCATTAAAAACAATTACAATCAGACCAGTTATTCAAGTTTTTTTTAAGCTTGTTCTTAAAAACAGAAATTCAATACATGAGGCAATAGATTGAAGGATTATTATAACATTTTCAGTCCTTGAACTAAAGGGAGTTCTGTCCAAGTTAGTGCGAAACAATGGAATTTTGAAAGTGAATGATAGTTTAACACTGTTTAGCACTGCCAAAACTGCTGAATATACTGCCGCAACCAGTATGCATGGCTGATGACTCATTTCCATGTTGACAGTGGTGTGTCTGTGCATTGTGCTGTCTGGTCTGTATGTGTGGTATATCAGGGCCTTTGAATATGACGCATGCTCCATCAGATGGTGCTATTCATGGTTTGGGCAGCCCTGACAATAGTGCTGTGCTAACCATCTGAATATGGGTGCCGTAGAGCTGAACAAATGGTGAACAGGATAACAAACTTATTTATAAGTTTACAGTTTCTTTATAACTTCTTTGTTTTTTGACATTTTGGACCCAAAAATCTCAACACAATCTTTTTATGACCCTGTGTTATGATTAAAAAAGGTAGAATTGTTTTAATCCTTTCTGAAAGTTGATTTTATGGAGCGACTGCAAAAAGATGTTTTGGAGAGGAACTGAGAAATTACACCCGTCATGTTTATGAGGTGGGGTAACACAAGAGCTATGTTAAAAATTTGGACAACAAAGTAATAAGTAAACATCAGATAAATGTAATATTTCTTCATAACCTTACTGTTTTTTGACATTTGGGGCTCAATTCACAAAGGTCAGTGCAAGCTACACTGAAGGCAGCTTGTGACGACCACCAGTGCACCAGGGACCCAGCACCCCAATTCACTATTGGGTAGGGTCTGGGTGGCAATGTTCCTTGGCTTCAAGCATTCCTGGCACTGTGCCAAACAGATGGAGCATCTTGAAGGTGTACCGCAAGCTGTGGGGCAGCTGTGTGGCAATAGCAGAATGGACAGCAGTCCCTGATGGCTCTTGCCCCCCCCAGTCCTGATCCCAGGTAAGAAATAACAAAATAAAAGTCCCTAATGGTTTAGCAGACCCCTGATCAGCCTGATCCCAGTTAGGAATTATAAAAAAACCTTGGTGTTCTAGTAAACCCCCTATGATCCCCGATGTCCCCAATAACTAGCTATAGTATTAATTCCCTAGTGGTCTAGCGGAACTCTCTCTCTGATCCCAATGTCCCCAATAAATATATATCTATATATTTATATACATATTTGTACAATAGGGGTGAAGGATAAATGAGTGTGATAAAACCATGTATCCTCACTGTGGTGACATAACCACAAGAGATAAATCATGTCGGCCGAGTCACGTGATGCGGTGTGCTGGGTAGGACGCCTCTCTGCTTTCTCTGACCTACTGCCTGTTAATTATCACTAAAAACCTGTTTCGTGGTGTTTTCTACCACAGATCACCTCTGTATGTTATCTTCCTGAACGCAGTGTGCCCTCGATAAAGGAAGTCGATGAATGAAGAGATGTGGAAAATTGCTTCCAAACACACACTTCCTTCTACACCCGAGAAGGCCTCTTAGAAAGCCAGGGCCTCCTCCATGCAATCTTCACTGCCTGCTACTACTGAGAGCCCTGAAACTGATCTTCTTACCCTTTCGAGATTCCTAGAGGAGTTTCAGCCTTTCAAGGCTAAAATGCAGAATATGGCAGGAGAAATAAAAGGCATCTCCAGCACCCTTGAGGAGTTCTCTAAGAAATTGCAGATAATGAAGCTTGCATACATTCCTTGGAAAGGAAACAGGATAAAGCAGAATTGGTGATAGTGGCCCTGAGGCAAAGGCTAGTGAAAATGGAGAACAAGGTGGAAGATTTGGAGAGGTGCAGTTGCCGCAATAATGCGGTACTCATTGGTTTGCCCGAAGGTGAAGAGGGTTCAGAACCCATTAAGTTCATCAGAAAGTTCATGGAGAAGGTGGCAGGCCCTTCCCCCTTTGGTGCAAGCTATATAATAGAAAGAGCTCACCGTGCACTACGCCCCCTCCCCCAGTTGGAGCCCCCCCCCAAGGTCATTCATATTTCGCTTTTTAAACTTCCAGGAGCAGCAGCACTTCCTATATAAGGTTAAGGAAGCACAAGATTTGCAATGGGAAGGTAAAAAGCTGAGAGTGGTGCAAGATTTGCCTTTATCTGTACGCCAGAAACGAGCCACATTTCACAAGCTTGTCCTCAAGTTGATTGCCGTGGGAATCAAGTTTCGTATGGGTTTTCCAGCAAGATTTCAAGTTTGCCTGAATGGTTCCTGGGAGACCTACGAGGAAGTGGAGTCGGCTATCACAGGGTTCAAGAAAGCGCTTCCTGACCTTTTTAAGCCTACATGAGAATCGACCTGGTGTGGGGTGCCATGCTGAGTTTTTCAGTGGTGGTGTAATTCAGCTGACGCAAATTATATTTCTCAACTTTGTCTCCGGGACTACGTTGGTCATAAACTATTTATCTGGCTATCTAATTCCAAGCTGCAGCTCTCAAGAAGGGTCTTCGTGCTGACAGATTAATGGACATTGTGTTTCCAATCCGGTTTTCTCTTTCAGGACTGTCTAATTTTGTTGACTCTCATAATTTTGACTTTGGTTCAGTCTAGTGTAGTTTCGTATTCATCTGGAGTTATTATGTTCAAGTTAAATCTTACTCAGTCAGATCTGACAATTTACTTTTTCAAGGGTGATATCCTGATCCCACGGTTTGGGGGGGGGGGTAACACTCAGTTTGTCTGTGTTTACATTGCAAATCTGTCTGTGGCTGCAGTCCCTTTCTGGTTCTGTTTTCATGGTTTGTTTTTCTAGGTTTCCCTCTCTTTCTCATTCCTTGTTCTCATTAGGTGATAAAAATTGCTAGCTGGCATATTAGGTGGAGATTCTGCAGCCATAGACAGATGGCAATATCAGGTTTGCTGTACGCTTTAACTGGCGTTGGTCTGCCCCTTCTGAACTACCTTTCTCGAGTGCTGTTTATGAAGGACTCCTCGTCTCCTTTTTTTCTCTTTTTAAATTTTCACTAATGAAGTGAGAAGGCCACTGCCTCTGGTCCCAGAAATATGGTCCAGATAGCAGCCCAGGAGCCCTTAAGTTTCCCTTATACTAAAGCAGGCAGTAATGGCCCACTTTCTCGGCTGTTCATCTCTGTTATTTGAGAGTTGCGCCACAAGAGTGCGTCTGTGATTACTATTTTCATGTTTGATGCAAGTGTTTTACACACTTTACCCTCTGTGAATCATGTAGTAGTAGCATGGTTCATGGAGACTCTGCAGGGATGATTATTTTCTTTACGGGTTTGTGCAGACAATTTCTCTACACTAGCTAGCAATGCTGACAATTTATAAGAATGGTGTAGGTACTACTCTCTACGGAGTGTTCTGTTCACAAAGGGGTAGTGTTCTCGTTTACTGGTTCACGAGGGCGGGGAGGTTGGAGGGAGAGAATCTTCTCAGTTAGCCTATCATCATGTACCATGCAAAAGGTGAGCGAGTGTGGGAAGGGGGGCCAGGGTTTATGGGGTGTCTGGGGGGTTTTAGAGGGGTGATTGGGGGGATTGATTTAGTGATGGCAGGGGCGAGGGTAGGTAGAACAACCCAGCGCATATCTTGTTTGGAGCAGTATTGAGGGGAAACATAAATACATGTGGTGTTTTCGGGGATTTCTGACTGGCATCTTGAGTGTTGGTTAGAAATATCCACTTTATCAGTTGAAATGTTAAGGGGGCAAGGCACAGGACTAAGCAATATAAAATCCTGAAACATTTACATCATCTGAAGGCAGAAATTATATTTTTACAGGAGACACATTTGCTTATGAGGGAGGCTGACAAAATGAGAAGGCAGCAAATTGGGCAGCTGTTCCCAGCAGAGAGCACGACCCACAGTAGAGGGGTTATGATCCTTTTGCATAGGTTGGTTCCGTTTAAACCTCTTCAAGTTATACATAATCCTTCCAGCAGATTTTTGTTTGTAAAAGGTGGATTGCATACCTTGGATATTGTCTTGGCATTATCTATGGCCCTAATGTAGACTCCCCATTTTTTTGTCCAGATAATAGAAGCCCTAACTCGATTTTTGGACATCCCCATGGTTATAGGGGTGACTTCAATCTCGTTTTGATCAGGCTCTTGACAGGTCAGGCCAATCCCATCAGGTCTTTCCCCAGCACAAAGAGCTTTTAGGGACCTGCTGGACTCTACAGGTCTTTGTGATATATGGCGTGTATTACATCCTAATACAAGGGAATATACTTATGTTTCCCCAGTCCATGCAACTTTCTCGAGGATTGATCATATCCTCATGTCTCAATCTCTATTACCTGAGGTTATAAGCTCTAGTATAGTTTCAGGGCCCCTGTCAGATCACTCTATGGTCACCTGCCAATTAACTCTAGCGTCACTGCCCAATAAAGGGGGCAGGTGGAAGCTGAATAATCAAATTTTGAAGGAGCCAAAGATGGTTCAATATATAATATCCCAAACAGAGCAGTTTATTGCCTCCAATTCTAACTCCATGGAGAAGCCCAATATGATATGGGGTGCTTGTAAAGCATATTTAAGGGGGATTATAATCAGCCTAACATTGAAAAAGAAAAGAGAGAGGGCATCTCGGGTCTCTGACCTTCTTTCTCAGATTAGGGGCATGGAGAAGGTCCTCTCTCCATCTTCTTCTGAGACATTTAAACAAGATTTAATGAAATTGAGAGAAGCCTATCTAGCAATGTTATCGGAACAAGCCAAATTTGCCATTTTGAAAACAAAAGTGGTATATACTGATCAGGGTGAGAAGTCCGGCAAAATGTTGGCGCAGCGTATCAAGCAACAGGAATCTGCTAGATTTATTCCTGCAGTCCATTCCTCCAAAGACAATTCCCTTAAGGTTTCACCACTCGGAGATAGAAGAGAGTTCACAAATTATTTTCAGGGCTTATATGGCCCTATGGTCAATTCTCCATCTAAGGAGACTTCTTGAATATCTGAGTGATTTACAACTTCCAACTCTCTCACAATCCCAGCAGAAAATTTTGAACTCTCCTGTCTCTGACGGTGAGATTGAAAGGGTAATTAAATCTCTCCCATCTGACAAATCTCCGGGCCTGGACGGGTTTACCTCCAACTTTTACAAAGCTTTCTCTAAGCAATTGATCCCCATTCTGCGGCCACTTTTTCAGGCCATTCTCTCCGGTCAAGCATCTGATCCCTCCCTTTTTGAGGCGCTGATTGTTTTGTTGTCTAAACCAGACAGACTGTCTGACCTGGTCTCAAGTTACAGACCAATTTCTCTACTTAACCATGATATTAAAATCCTGGCAAGATTGTTAGCTGACCATTTGGAGGCAGTACTTCCTTTTTTAATCGGGGCAGATCAGGTTGGTTTTATGAAAGGTAGATCCTCGGTTGATCATCTCAGGGCCCTGTCTCGCGTCTTCTCGGCATCCAAGGATGCTTCGCATCTGATGGTTCTGATCTCGTTGATGCTGAGAAGGCATTTGACAAGTCCATTGGGATTACCTGTTTGCTATGATGGAAGTTTTGGTTTTCCATGAAATTCGGAATTGGGTTAGCTCTCTATATAAGTTCCTTCTGCTAGAATTTCATGTAATGGGGTTATCTCCACCCCTTTAAATTACATGTAGGGACCAGGCAGGGTGTCCCTATCCCCCCTTCTCTTTAATATCTACCTAGATCCTCTTATTAGGAGATTGTCTGGTGCCCAGGGCATCTCGGATATCTCTGTCGGGGAGCAGGTGGTTAAAGTGGCGGCCTATGCAGATGATCTTCTGTTGCAGGTAACCCATCCACTTACATCTATTCCCATTTTTCTACAGTTAATAGATGACTTCAGTAAGGTCTCAAATTATAAACTTAATGTGGGTAAGACTGTGATTTTTCTTCTTAACCACAGGGTATATAAACAGGACATTATTGCATTTGGGCTCACTTGGAAGTCCGATTATATTAAATATCTGGGGCTCCTTCTCGCTCGGAACACGACATGGCTCAGACAACTTAATATTGATGCATTGGTACATAAAATAGATCTAGACCTCCGTCGGTGGACTTTACTTCCCCTTTCTCTTTGGGGCAGAATTAATCTAATCAAAATGAACTTATTTTCTTGTTTACTCTACCTCCTTAACATGCTAAACATATGGCTCCCCCTGGCCTGGGTCAAAAAAGTGCATAGTATGATCTCTACCTTTATGTGGGGCGACAAGAAGGCTAGGATGGCTTTCCATAAGTTAGCAGCTCTGAAGGCTAATGGAGGGTTAAGACTCCCCCATATTAGGCTTTATTACTGGGCCAGTCAGGCCAATAAGTATCTCAGATGGCTGACCGTGGATCAACAATCCGTGGCTGCCACTTACATTCCAACTTGGTTAGCCGTTGAGTCTGCTACCATTAGAAAACATGGCCTCTCTCCGGCTGCGTTGCTATACACCAAGGTTAGTTCTTTACCAGAATCTCTACGTAGCTCCCCTATTGCGTTTCAGTCAGGGTTCATACTCAATTGTGCACTTTTCTGAGGTATAAAATCTCAAGGATTTATCTCAACCTGTTATAGGCAACCCTAATTTTTGCTGGACAGCAAGCTCTTTCACCTGGTTGGATCCCTCAGATAAGAAACTGCCATCTAGATGACTTTATGTTATCCGATAGTCAATGGTGCTCTTCTGCTGGCATTATGCACAAGTTTCTGTTACCTCACACAGCAATTTTTTAAGATTTTTCAATTTCGCCACTTACTGGTTAAGGTAATGGGTCTGGTCCCCCCTCCAGCTCCCAATATCAGTTTTCAGGCTACCCTTATGGAGTTGGCAAGTTCGCCTCATGCTGTATCTAAAATATATACTGCTCTGTTCACCTGGGCTTACCCTGATAATTATGCTCCCGTCTCCTTTTGGGCCTCTTTCTTTCAGGGCAGAGATATGGACTGGTCTCTCCTGTGGCAAAGTTGCCATATGTTCCTTAAGCAGTACAGACTTAGATTAACACAATTCAAAATTTTGCATGACGTTTATTATTCTCCACAGAGGCTTGCCAGACTGGGTCTGATGTCTTCTCCCCTTTGCACAAGATGCCAGTCTCAAGAAGGTGACCTCCTTCATATTTTCTGGAGCTGTTCGAAATCGCCCCACTTTGGACCACGATTAATCAGCATGCTGATCCTCTTTTAGGGCTCTCAGAATTGTTCATCCCCGAAATATGTCTTCTCAGGATTTTCCTCTATTTCGGTGGTGAACAGGAGGTATCATAGCATTGATGTTGATATCTGTTAAAAGGTGGTGTTGAGGCACTGGAAGGACATGGAGGTACCATCTTATGTTGAATGGCTTCAGGAATTGTTGTGAACCTCAGAACAGAGAGGACTATTGCCAGTTTATACAACAAACTGGAAAAGTTTGACAAGATCTGGGGCCCTGCAGACTCTTTATGCACTACATGCCTAAGTACTACCAGGTTATATTCTTTGGTGTTGTGCTAAAGGGTATTGATCGCTGGGTTGTTTGGGTGGGAGTGGGTTGGGTGGGTAGGGGTGGGGAGAGCGAATCATTTTGTATTTTGTGTCTGCTCTTTGGGGTTCATGATGTACTCCACCATGATTCATTCTCTGTAATGGAAACTTTAGTAAAATTTGAATTATAAAGAGATAAATCACATCGCAACATCACGACAAGAGATAAATCATGTTGTGGCATCACCACTGTGAGAGATATTTCACTGCTGCCTACAGCCAACTCAGTTACCATGGCAAAACATTTTCAGATGTTTCCTATACTCTGTCTCACTCCCAGCCCATTGCTGTGATACTCTCAGTTGACAGCAGCCAGAATTCTAAAGGACACAGCTTCACAAAACAGTTTTTCTCATTGCTGCCTGCAGCTAACTCAATTATATTGCAAAATATTATCTCCTGTTCCCCACATTCTGTCTCACTCCCAGCCCTTTACTGTGATACTCTCAGCTTGACTGCAGCCATAATTCTAAAGCACACAGCTTCATAAAACAGTTTGTGTCTCACTGCTGTGTGAAGCTAGCTTACTTAGTATTGCAAAACACACTCAGCTTTTCCCACAGAGTTTGTAACACTGCCAGTCCATTCAGAAAATCTTACACACAGAAACTGCAAACACAGAAACAGCAACAGAACACAAAAAATCATAACAACACTTCTGAAACTCGTACCCCATTGTATAAATCGAACACATGATGTGTAGATCATGTGCTATGGATAATCTCTTCACTCCTGCATCGTGAGCTCTGGATACTCTCACTCATGCCTTCGGCACTCGTGAGTATCCAGAGCTCACTCTGCAAGAGTGAAGATATTTTCCATATCACACTCCTGCCCATGATGCATTCCATATATATATATATATATATATATATATATATATATATATATATATATATATATATATATATAGATATATAATATATATATAATTCCCTGGTGATCTAGTGCCCCCTCCAGCCCTGATCCCCCATTATGAAATAAGAACACATCTTTGACTGTCTAGTGGACCCCCACCCCAGTGGGCAGTGTCCCACCATCCCTCTCCCTCCATCCCCAAACTGAGCCAGCAACTCGCATAGCCCACCACTTGCCACCATGGCCAGCTGCTGACTGAGCTCTCAGTGATTACCATACTGTATTCAGTACATGCATATTGTTTGACAGCTTACTGTCAGTGTAGTCATGTGAATACAGCTCAATGTCTTGGAGCTCATTGAGCAACTAGCTGTGTGGCAAAAGTGGGGGAAATGCCAATACCCTAGTTCTGTTTCAGAGGTAGAGAAGACAGGGCACAACTTCCTGGTGAGGGATCCACTAGGACCAACAAATGAATGTCATAATGGTGTATTGAGGCTTGGGGATACTAGATCAACATAGGAATTATACATATAAATATTTATTGGGGACATTGGGATCGGGGAGGGGGGTCCATTAGACCACCAGGAAATTATAAAAATATCTCGTTATTGGGGACATCAATCAAGGAGGGGGGCAGCTAGATCACCAAGGATAATTTTTTATGATAATTGGGGATCAGGGCTGAAGAGGGATGATCCTTTAAAGAGCCCCTGACACCATTGTGACAACTTTGAGAAAATGTAATGTTTAGCACAAGTAAGCTTATATTTTAATATTGTTTCTGTATTCTTCAACCTCCTTTATTACTAAGGACATCTACATGTAAACAGGATCACTTCCCTATCTGTTCTGGCTGCTTGCCTACATATGACATCACAGTTCTGTTTATGACATCACAATCTGTTGCTGTGGGGATAATTATAATGCCATAAATGGGGGAATTATTTATTTTATTTATTTATTTATTTAAAAGTTGTTAACTGGGAAAAGCACCATGATCAGAAGCTCTTTCCCATGTGCAACCCAGACTATGATGTCATATGTAGAATAGCAGAAAAAGCAGATAAAGTCTAAGGGACAGTAAGCCTCTTTCATTCACCTGTCCTCAGTAATAAAGAAAAAAGGTAAATAATTATAGAAAATACATGAAATATAAACCGAACTGTCTAAATCTCAAATTTTTTCCAAGTTTTTCTAACGATGTCAGGGGCTCTTTAAACTACCAGGATATTAATACTTTATAGCCTGTGGTCTACCTGACCTCCCAACTAAGACCAATTCTGACCCCCCACACCACCCTCTTCCAGTGGCTACCACTCCCCTCCCAATCTCCCCACAAGAGGTTTACCATGCTCTTTTGTCACCAAACTCTTCTAAGCATAGCCCAGACAGCACTGATCCCATGCCCCTTTGTGTTTCTGCACCAGCCATAGTCCTCCCCCTGAAACACATGCTAAACCTCTCCCTTTCCTCAGGCATTGTCCCTACGGACTGGAAAATGGCCAAGATCCTTTCCCTCCACAAAGGTGGTGACCCTGTTCTGGAAACTACCACCCCATTTACCTCCTCCCAGTCCTTGCCAAACTTCAGAAGTCTCTAGTCAATTCTAAGGTAGCTGATTTCCTTTCTTCCACCAACACTCTATCCCCTTTCCAAAAGTAACCAAGCCACCTCCTCTTTCCTACTAAAAGTAACAGACTCCACACTCTCAGGTATGGATCTGGGTCACATTACTGCTGCTGTCTTCATCGACCTGACAAAGGCTTTTCACTCAGTGCCCCAACCACTCCTGCTCAGTAAGCTGCAATCACATGGCCTAGCAGTTCCTACAGTAAACTGGTTCAGATCTTACCTAGCAAACAGGATTCAGTCAGTCCAGGTGGGCCCTGCCACGTCACCTCCCCTCCCGATCCTTGCTGTGTTACCCCAAGGCTGTACACTGGGGCCCATCTTGTTCTCCCTCTTCATCAGTGACCTCCCCTTAGTCTGCACACACTCCAACATACACATGTATGTAGATGATACAGTCATCTATACCACTGGTCTCTCAGTCTGTAACATGGAGGCCCCCCTCCAACATGACTTCAACAACCTCCTAGAATGGTTCCAAGCAAACCAACTGAGGGTTAACACAATAAAGACAGTCTCCATGACCTTCAGTTCCAGACAAAAACTCATAACTCTCTCAACTCCCCCTGTCTTATCCATCCCCGGCAGTGCCCCTTTAGAGGCAGTACCTGCCTTCAAATATCTTGGGGTATGGCTCAACAATGAGCTAGACTTCTCACTCCATACTGACACCTTGTACTCTAAGCTCCTCCCAAACCCTAGGATCCTGTACCATAATAAGGAATGCCTCCCTCTCTCTGTGTGCCATGAGCTGATCTCAAATACAATTCTCCCTTTAATCGACTATGCGGATATCATCTACTGCACCACTCCTGCCTCCCCCCTTGACATAGAAACATAGAATTTGATGGCACATAAGGACTGCTTGTCCCACCTAGTCTATCCATTTCCCTATGTAATGGATAAGCTGCAGATCATAGTTAACCAACAGCCTACTTCCTCCTACCCCCCCAACTAGAATTGCCTTATGTCTGTCCCATGTATTCTTGAATTCCCCCACTGTTTTTGACTCCACGACCTCCTCAGGAAGGCTGTTCCATGCATCTACAACCATCTGCAACCCTCTCCATGAAGAAATACTTCCTCATGTTACCTCTCAGCCATCCCCCTCTCTATCTTCAAATTATGCCCACTTATTCTTGCACATCTCTTTTTCTGAAACATGCTACCCTGTTGGACTTTGTTAATTCCCTTTAGGTACTTGAAAGTTTCTATCATGTTCCCCCTCTCCCTCCTTTTCTCAAGGCTATACATGTTAAGCTCCTTTAGTCTTTCCTCATATGTCTTCTGGTGCAGACCCTGCACCATTTTGGTTGCCCTCCTCTGGACAGCCTCCACTCCATCTATGCCTTTGCGGAGATGGGGTCTCCTGAACTGCATGCAGTACTCCAGATGTGGTCTTACCAATTGTCTGTACAGAGGGACAAGAACTTCCTGTTTTCCACTGGTGATGCCTCTCCCTATGCATCCCAGTATCCCCTCAGCCCTCCTTACTGCCTTCAAACTAGATACCTTCCTAAATACCTTTTGCTCCTTCACCACTAACTGTCCCTGCTTCATCACTAACTGTCCCTTCTGGATACACCACTTCTCCCTCTACTCCTCCCTTTCCATCCCTCCCCTCATTCACCACCGTCAAACTCACTCACTCGCCTTTGTAGGAAAATCCTGGTTCGGACTTCTCCCTTCCTATCTCTCCTCCCTCTTATCCCCTGCTAGTCCCTCCTTGTACCCACTCTGCTCTGGGGGGTCCTGATCCTTTTCCCCTTCTTCACCCCCATAAAAATTTCAGCTGGTCTGCCTTCTCTTCTACCCGCCATTCCTCTGGAACTCCAGCCATCTTCCAACAAGCCTCTTCTCTTCTAGCACTCAGACACCTCCTCAGGCTCGCTCCAATTGCTCCTTGCCACTGTTCCTAAGAGCACTAAAAATTTGACATAATCCTGTGCCCAGGCTTTCTAGCTCTACTTTTACTCCATTTTTATTTCACTGCCAAGCTACAAATTGTACATATCTCAACAGCACTATTAAAACTTGCTCTTTTGTCCTGTAACTAGTGGGAATGATATATTGAGGATGCTTCATTTCTTATGTCACTTCTTACTCTGATCTTATATATACTGTGTACTGAATATTTTGAAATCCACTATATTATTGTAATTTCATACTGTTTTCTGAAAATGGACTGTTTTCCACTGTAAATCTGAATGTACCTACTCTCATGCCCTCTGTATTCTGTATATATTGTCTCACATGTTCATTTGTATATAATTTTCCTTTTGTACCAATTTTGTCCCCCGGGTCACACCTGGAAACTAGCCTTGGCTCAGTGTGCCTTTCCTGGTTACCAAAGTTTTAAATAAATAAATAAATAGCTTAATAATAGAGGATCAGGGCTTAGAAGGGGGAAGGGGTCTGCTAGACCACCAGGCAACTAGAATAATGACTGTTTATTGGGGACATCAGGGATCAGGGAGATCACAAGGGATCCTTTTTTATAACAGGGGATCAGTGCTGGGGTGCGTGGCACATTGGTGTAGGTACACAACCCTCCCTGAGGATTTCTAAGTACAGTTAGACCAGCCCATGGCTAGTCTAATGGTGCTTAGGCTTTTGCCCTCTGGGAGGGTTTTGTGATTGCCAAAGCAGGGGATATGGCAGCCTGCATCTGGCAATAGGGGTGCCTGCCGCAAGCCCCCTAGCACCATGTCTCAGCCCATTTAGTGGCACAAGGCTGGTGCATGCCCTCTTTGGTGCACGCAGTCTGCGTTTGATGCAGGCTGCTTCTCTGAATAGCTCATGAGGCAACTTTTGGCACAAGGTGCCACATGCAGCATTTCTGTTTGATGTAGGCAACTTGGGTTGTTCAAGGGGCTTTGTGAATCAGGATCTCTGACTTCAAATTTTCAGCATAGACTTCTTATGACCCCGCATTATGATCAGGATGGGTGGAATTTTTTAAAACTCTGTCCAAAAGGTGATTTCATAGAGCAGCTACAAAAGCATGTTTTGAAGGGGATTTGAAAACTGGCACCCATTATGTTCATCAGGTGATATAACAAAAGGGCCAAGCTGCACATTTGGGGACAAAATCTGCAAAAATTACAAAGTTTTAAGTAAACATTAGAACAATTCAATGTTTCTTCATAACTTCATTTCTTTTTTTCAAATTCTGACCACAAATTTCAAATATAGCCTTTTTATGACCTCATCTTATGCTCAAGTCAAGTAGACTTTTTAAATCATGTCCAAAAGGTGATTTCACAGAGTGACAGTGAAAACATACTTTAGAGGGATTTTAAAAAATAATACCTGCCATGTTTATTAGGTAATTTAACAAGAGTGCTATGTAGAAAATTTGGTGCCAAATCCGAAAAAATCACATATTGTAGTTATGAGTAGACACTGAAAATTTAACGCTTATTCATAATACTGATTTTTGACATTTAGATCCCATATTGTCAACAAATAATCGTGATATGACCCCACCTCATGATCAAAACTAGTGGAATTTTTTTCAAATCCTGTCTCAAAGGTGGGGGGGGGGTGTGGCCAGCCATTGAACTGAATGGACGTCTAAACGTCTAGCTCAAAAAAACCCCCTTAAATCCTGCTTTTACGGATTCGTTTCTGTATAACAGCACAAGATCAAATCAATAACCTACTGATGGTCGTCCCGGTAACTATTTCTTGACCAGCACATGGAAATTTATTTGATTGCGGCTGCATATGGGTGTCCTGCTTCGCCTTTCAGCCTACAAGTGCATCAGAACAGAATGGAGCCTGTTTCTATGTAGACAACACTGGAGGGCAATCTAATTGAAATACATCAGATGTTTGCCGAAATTCTACATCGCATGGAGAGACTGAACATAGTTACAATGAAAAATATGGAAGATATTGTAGATTTATCGCAACAGGCCTGTATTTCTGAACATCAACTAGCAGAGGCTGAGGATGGCTGTCGCAAGGCTGGGGCTAAATTATATGATCAGGAGCGGCTAATACATCTTCTTTGGACCCACACTGAAGACCTTGAAAATCGCAGCCACTGGAATAATCCCAGGTTTGTAGGGTTCACGGAGGGCTGCGAGGAGAACGATGTTAAACTGTTCCTACAAAAAGAACTTCCCCCCCTTGCTGGATGGGTGATGTGAAACCCCCTGGGAGATAGACAGAGCGCATAGATCCCTTGCTCTATGCCTGCCTTCTGGTGGACGCCCTCGTACCATCCTAGCCCGATTACTCCGGATCCAGGACCATGAACTGATTACCCATTTGACTCTGCAGAAAAAATAACTGTTTTAGAAGGGTCATAAAATTAAAATCTTTGCTGACTACTTGCAAGAAGTTTCTAACAGGCGAAGGGCCTCTACAGCAGCTCGTAGGGTGTGTGCTGAGTTGGGACTCGAGTATTCTCTTCGTTACCCTGCGTTTCTTCGAATTGTGGTTAATGGATCGCCATGGGTCTTCTACAACCCAGCAGCTGCTGAGGACTTCATAACAACCCAAGCTCCCAAATTAAATTGGGGCAAGTTACGTGACAACCGCAGCTCTGGGGCCTTGTCTGCACACCCTGTCTCGATGGACGCCGCCAAATCCAGAGCCTCTGACGTGTTATTAGCTTCTACCCCTCAGTCAGTAAAACAACTTGTGACTCCCACTCAGTCATCTTCCCTAAAATCTCCTGGCATCAAGAAAAAAAATAAGAGAAGGGCTAGGATCAAGGGTGGGCACGTAGACAAAACTCCATGGCTCCGTTCTAGAAGCAGAAGCCGAAGTTGTAGCCCCGAACTCAATGGCTCTCAAGATACACTAATCCCAGATATGAGTAATAATCAGTATAAGGCACTGATGGGATCTCCCTTCTGAAGATGTTCCCTGCGATTTGCCTCTTCCTCCTAGATGCTCCCGTTCTGAGGGTTCGAAGTCTTCAGCTGCAAAGCATCTTCTTTGGGCCGAAGAACCAGCATGCATTCCCACGGAAGACTATGTGACCTCGGCAGCTGTGCCAGCCATGGAACAACCTCAGGAGATATGGATATCTCTACTTCTGCTGTTGAATCAGCAGGCTGACTGTTGCTATTATATCCTTTTTTTAGCACCACGTTTGTTCGAGGATAAGGCAGCCCTCTCCTCTAATTAGGGAAGATACCCATGGGCCCCAATGTTAAGTGGGTCTGTCCCCTTAGAGGATGGCTGTGAATGGCCCATGGGACTATGCATGGTTATTTATTTGGAGCTTTACCTTTCTCTTTTTTTTTAATATATCTCCTGCTGTTTCAATATGCTGAACAGGTACTTTTTGTGTTAGCACTTTAGCTGCGATGACTGATGATGCAGGGGGTTGTATATATATATTTTTTACTTAGGGCCCATTTATACTCATTCTTGACAACACTACTGGAGTGTCTAGAGGGACTTGGGTGGGTCTTTATCATTTCCAACCATCAGTCTGATGGACGGCAGATTATAGGCCATTGTTGCATGGAAGCTTTCATTTCTCCTTTCATTTTTGTTTTATAGAGGTTACAAGGAGAACCATTTTACTTTTTTGATATGGGTTTCTGAGGCCACATACCTCACAGCAACTTCTACTGGTGTCTGGACCTTTTTTAGCCGACATTTGCAGTGGATGCTGGTCATGTGTGGGTCTGCGTGGTAGTGAACAGGGGGGTGCTGGATTGGGAACTGTTAATAAACATGTTTTAAATTCCCTCCTGTCCCTGGGGGTTGTAAATATTGGTTCTTTTTTGTTTCAGGTTAAAATGTTTGTATTCTGGTATCATGTTAACTCTTTTTATGGCAATCGTATTCATGGTGTGAGGATGTGCTCCTCAATACTAGAAGGGGAAGTAAGGAGAGAAATGGTGCTAAACTCAGACCTTTTCTGTATTGTTTCCGGTTACATATTCCTGTTGATTTTTTTTATTGTTGGTTTAAATGGAGACTAAGCTGATTACATGGAATGTGAGGGGGCTTAATTCCCCTATTAAGCGGAAGAAAGTTTTACTTCACATAAAAAAACTAGGCCTTATGGTGGCCTTCTTGCAAGAGACGAAACTCTCTTCCAGGGAAGCCATGAAGCTTAAACAGGGCTGGGTGATTAAAGAACTTCACAGTGTGGCACCTTTTCATAAGAGGGGGGTCTCTATACTTTTTCATAAAAATTTGGGATGGAAGGTGAAGGACTATATACGAGATCAGGAAGGGAGATGGATTATAGCAGAAGTTGAAACCCCTGAAGGCCCTTTGGTCCTGGCTAACCTATATGCTCCCAACCAGATTGCCCACAATTCTTTTCATACAGTCAATCAGGCCCTGCTGGATTTTAACAAAAATAGAGCCCCAATACTTTTAGGAAGGGATTTTAATTTAACATTAGATCATTCAATAGATAGAAGCAATAAATCCCCTGAACCCCATAGACAGACTAGGAGATCAGTAGGGAAACTAATGTCCGAACTTGGGCTATTGGATGCATGGAGGGCATTACACCCAGGAATGCATGATTACCCATGCTTTTCCTCGGCCTATGGAACTTTCAGCTGGATAGATCTCTGGCTAATATCTTCTGGATTATATGAAAAGGTGGTCAGGGCCTTGATGCACCCAATTTATGTTTCCGATCATGCCCCTCCAGATTTAGTTATTAAAAGGGGACAGGATTCCTACTGGTCTCCCACATGGTGTTTAGACCCTCTCCTGCTAGAGGGCAACTTTTCTGGTTTGGATTGGCCGGCTGTATCAGAATACTGGACCGACAATGATAATGGGAGGTATCCAATTCAACTTTATGGGGAGGCCTTTAAAGCTACTATTCGGGCAGGATAATTGCCTTTGCTGCTGCCAGGAGGCACCGCCATGAAGCAGACCAGAGGGCATTGGAGAAGCAATTATATAATTTGGAATCCAGTACAAAGCTCTCAAAAATCAAACCCCATCTTCAAATCTATTAGCACAATTAGCCAGCACACGAATCTCCCTTAATACCCATTTATCTTGGCAGGCTGAGCTAAATCTCCGACGCATCCACCACGCTTTTGGGGAAGGGGAGGAAAGGCCAGCAAGCTTTTGGCCAACCGTCTTAAATGACAGCAAGCCTCCAAGGTGATACATGCACTAGTGGACACGAAAGGGGCTCCATGCCATACGAACTCTGGGATAAATGTAATCCTGTCTCAATTCTATGAGAATTTGTATGCTTCTCCAAACCCCCCTGATCCAGCTAAGATCCAAGCTTTCCTATCCTCACTACCCATTCCCAGAATTTCTGGTTGTGAGACCAAACTGTTAAGCTCCAATAACAGCAGACGAAGTGACCCAGGCGATTCAGTCTATGAACCCAGTAAAACCCCATGGAAAGATGGATTGCCTGTAGATTTGTATAGACTTGGGAGTTGATTTGGCCCCATATTTGGTTCAGGTATTCCAACACTCCTTACTTAATGGACATCTGCCCCCTCCATGAGAGAAGCCACTATTACAGTGCTTCCCAAAAAAGGGAAAGATCCATTGTTTCCAGGTAGTTATCGCCCCATCTCCCTTATTAACGCAGATGCCAAGATACTGGTGAAGGTTCTTGCTGGTTGGCTTGACCCTCTTCTGCACGGTCTGGTTAACCCTTCTCAAGCAGGCTTTGTTAAGGGCCATATGGGGTCAGATCACCATAGAACCCTAGGGTCCCTAATGCACTCTGTCAAACTTTCATCAATCCCCTCAGCAGCTTTGGCCATCGATTTCGAAAAGGCCTTTGATTTGGTTGAATGGCCCTTTCTATTTCATACTTTCTCCACTATGGGTTTCAGCCCAGAATATATTGCCTGGATAAAGCTTCTATATACTGCTCCCTTAGCTTCGGTACTGATCCATGGCACCCTGTCTCGGGCCTTCCAGTTACAGAAGCACTTAGACAGGGATGCCCACTTCCCCCTCCTTTTCATTCTAGCTATGGAGCCCCTGGCCATTGCACTTGGGTCCTCCAATTCTATCCCTGGAATTCAAGTGGGTGATGCCAATCATAAAACATTTTTATATGCAGATGATCTCCTTTATTACTACTGAACATACTTCATTAGGGATTCAGACAATCTTTAACATCCTGACTGATTTTACAAAGATATCAGGTATATCAGGCTTAAAGTTAAATCAGTCTGAAACTGAAATCCTCCCATTGAACTCCTCAACCTCTGGAGAAGATTTTATTGCCATGGGGCTTAAATGATCCCCCCAAGGTATAAAATACCTTGGCATTATCTTACATCCAGATTCATCTAAAATGATTGCAGCTAATTTCAACCCCCTGATTGATACCCTGAGGTTATAGTTCGAAAGATGGAAAGCATTGAAGTTCTCACTCACTGGTAAAATTGACTCGATCAAAATGATGGTCACCCCAAGATGCCTTATTTATTGGCTCACCTACCCTTGTCTATACCCCAGAAGTGGTTCCAGAAGTTGGTGGACCTGATGGGCAATTTCCTGTGGGAGGGCATACCCCCTCAATGTAGTAAACTTAAGCTTCAACAACACTGGAAAAGGGGTGGTTGGGGACTCCCCCGGTTGCAGCAGTATCATATGGCCTTTGTTCTGTCTCAGACTCATAGATGGTTTTCTAAAATTGGACAGGCCTCTCCTAACTGGCTCCACTTAGAAGCCTCTCTAACTCACACTCCCTCCCCAGCGGTCACCTTATATGGCAAGAAGAATTTACCCACAGGCCTCTTTCCCTCTTTATTATTATCCATCAAATATTGGAAGCAAGCAATGGCTCTGCTGGGCCATGACATGGCTCCTTTGGACTATATGCCTATATGGGACAATCTGGCCCTGAAAATAGGGAAATCCACTTTGAACTGGAAAGTCTGGATGGTACAGGGTATCTCTTCGATACAAGCTCTCCTAATCCCTGGAACTACCGTTACAGACTCTTTCGAATCTCTGAAGGCAAGGTACCATCTCCCTGCATCTCACTTTTGGAGATGCCTTCAGTTAAGAGATGCCATATCTCACCTTCCAAATTTCCCTACCATATTACACCAAGAAAAGCCCACACCCCATTTTTTCATGGGGTAAACTAACAAGAATAGAACCAGCTGCATATATAGTGCTCTCAGAGAATCCACCAAAGACCCTCCCAAAAGCCAGATTGCAATGGGAAAAGAATTACAGATTTCTATTTCAGAGCAACAATGGGAACAAGGATGGGTACGAATCCATTTAGCCTGCCGGGATGGACGTACATGACTTATTATGAATAAGACCCTCCATAGATGGTATAGAGACCCGGCTAAACTAGTTATGATGGGACTTATTTCAGCAGATACATGTTGGAGATGTGGTAACCCTGGTGCCCACCTGTTCCATATTCTCTGGGACTGCCCCAATCTTCAGCACTTTTGGTCAGCAATTCATGGCATGTGTCAACAGGTGTTCCCCAATACTGTTTCAGTACCCTCCTTTGCTCCTTCTGGGCTGTGGTAGCTCGACCGTGCAAAGTACAGTCCAGAGCACAATGGATCACATCGGTTGGAGCACGGCCAACAGGACTCCATATGGATGAGATGGAGAACCCCGAGATTCCGGGACTGTGCATGAGTTACTCTGGCACTTGCCCAAGAGTCCACATTCGAGAGGATCTCCAGTTTTGCCCAAGGCTCTATGATAAATACTGGCAGTCTTATTTAAGGTCTAAGTATTGTCATAATACTTTCTCAATTCCATTCTTAGATTTCTTCCCCTCACAAATAGGTCTGGTTTTGTTATCCATAGTCCTTATCCCTTTCTCCACCCTGGTTATATGTATGCCTCAGTAAAGATTGCCTTCTGTAGATAGTTGATATTACAATCTGCAGGGCAGATGGACATACCGAGGTGAAGTTAGATTATGAGATCAGGCCTATTGTCACATCTTTCTCTTCTCTGCAATGTATGTATTTTCTTTTCACCGGGCTCCCTTATAATGGGGGGAGCAATCCTACATCGACATGGTAATCATGGATCCAAGGACTGTAATATGGACATTATCTTAAATCATATTTTTAAAGTTTGCAGCCAATGGGTAAATACTTGTTAATTTTATTAGCTGGCCGTATCAAATGTTCTGTGGTATGAGTCAGATCTGTATGTGCAATACTGCCTCTATGTGTATGTTCTGTCCAAAATAATAATAATAAAATGTTAAAACAAAAAAAATCCGGTCTCAAATGTGCTTTTTGTGCAGTGACTGTGAAAACATGTTTTGAGTTTTTGTTCTTTGGGGTACAAAAAAACTATATTGAAAATATAGGTCAACAATGAAAAAAAATAACAACGTTATCAGCAAAAGTTCAAAACCAATTAAAGAAAATTAAAAAACCTACTTTTTCTTCAGTCTGATTAGGGTTGGGCTCAAGAGCCACTGGACATTAAGCAATCATCACAGGAGTTTAGTGATGGATTGGATAGGTAAGTGATGGGTGCAGGACGATCAGAGTGTGGTGGTTGAAGGGTAGGGGATCAGAACATGTCAGCGGACAGTTTCTTTGTTTCAAGTTAACAAACTAAAAAAAGAGGATAACAAGGGAAGGTTTTGTTTGTTGCAGGGGCAGACACTGAGGATTGGGTTCCCAGCTGTTCAGTGTGTTGTTTGACAGCATGGTGGTGGGTACCCCAGTATCACATGCTATTGAGGTGGTGTTTTTTATCAGCAGCAGGATCAGGCATTTGACTGACAGACTTTGATGATGGTGGTAGGGGAAGGTTTTTGTGTTTTTGGGGCTGTTGTGGTTTCCAGTGGTGGGAATGGGCACCTGACTGTCAGATGTTGGTAGTGTGGGGGGTTGTTTTGGTTTCCTGCAGTGAGTTTGGGCACCCAACCACCAGACATTGATGGGGTATGTTGTTGAACAGGAACAGCAAACTGAGCTGACAGCTCATTTCTGGATGATCGTGGATGAAGGAGTACAGTGGAGGCTGAACATGAGGTTTACAACAAACAGCAACAAAAACAATCATTTGTCAATGCGAATGTTGTCTTGCTGGCATTGGCATTGTAGTGCAGAAGTTAGAGAGATGCATAATAGGAATGGCAGTGAAGTACTGAACTGGCACCAATCTCACCTCCACCCTGCAGAGACTGACAGGCACTGGGGTGTGCCTTTGGGTCGTTGGCCATAATATACTAAAATACTAACTCACTAACATACTAACATACTAAAACGCTAGCAGAGTAGGCCTCATGGTCTATCAAGTCTGTTCAGGCTTCAGCATTCAGATTGGTTACTGTAGCCATCCACCTTGCTCCTTCCTGCCAGTCCCAACTCTCCTCCAAGACCCCGGGTAGGCCATCCCCTCTTCACACCTTGCATATACCTGTCCCATCCTCTCATGAACCTGTACAGGTAGCTACCTGTACAAGCTCCCTCGGGCAGCGCATTCCATGGTTCCACCACTCTCTCGGTGAAGTACCTCCTCCTCCTTTCCTCCTTGAGCTTCCACCCTCAGTCTTCCAACTGTGCCTTCTGGTGACTCTCTCTCTTTCAGCCAAAGGATCCCATCAAGACTATCATATTAACTCCTCTGAGGTAATTAAAGAACTCAATCATTCCCCTTTCCTCCTCTTCTTCAGCAAGAACAGGTTGAGCTCCTCCATGTTCCTCATACGTCATATCCCAAGTCTCTGGATCATTCTAGTTGCTTCCACTGAGACCCTCCAGAAGCTGGATAACCCTCCTATGGTGCAGCCTCCAGAACTGCACACAGCACCCCTAGTGCGGTCTAATCAGGCTGCTGTACAGTGGCAAAATCATCTCTCTGCTTCTCAGAGTAATCCCTGGTGATGCATCCCAGCATCCGATTGCCCCTGACTGCAGCCCTCCTGCACTGCTCTGAATTATTCATGTTGACATCAACCAGGAG
This sequence comes from Neoceratodus forsteri, assembly GCA_016271365.2. Taxonomy (NCBI): domain Eukaryota; kingdom Metazoa; phylum Chordata; order Ceratodontiformes; family Ceratodontidae; genus Neoceratodus; species Neoceratodus forsteri. The sequence continues at coordinate 760,064,717 of CM028138.1, read as the reverse complement.
TCCCAAGTCTTTTCACCTGCTGAAGCCTGTAGCTCCTCCTCCCAGGGTGTACATATATTCAGGGTTCCCTCTCCTAGGTGTAGCACCTGCACTTGGAGGATTAAATTGCAAACCCAGGGTGTGATCATCTTTCCAGAGTATCAGATCCTTTGCGGGGTTGCCTCCTTCCTCTCCATCACTACAATCCCCAGTTTAGAGTCATCCATAAAGGGACTCATTTCACAGCCAATATCCACCTTATGTCAGAGATGTAGGCATTAAACAGGAAGCAGCCCTGGACTGCCCTTCTGGGACTCTACATGACTTTCTCAGATGAGACCTCCCCCATCACTGCCCTTTGGGTGTGCTTGGACAACCAGTTTCCAATCTACCTAACCATCAGCAGTACCAGACCCATTTTGTTGGCTTATCCAACAGACCCTGTGCAGGACCAAATCAAATGCCTTGCTGAAGTCCAGGAACAGTGCATCCACTGGTCTCCCTGGTCAGTACTGATGTCACCAACTGGTAGAACTCCACAAGGTTAGTCTGACACAACCTAACTGTACAATCCCATGCTGCCGGTCATCTGTGTATCCCTTCACATTTAGGAACCCCCCCTCCCAGCCTATCCCTAAGTATGCCCTCCATTAGTTTTCCCACCACTGACGATAAAAGTGACAGGTCTATATTTCCCTGTTTTTTCACTTGAACACCCTTTATGTATGGGCACAATGTGTGCCTGCCTCCAGTTCTTGGGCACCCTCCCCATCTGCAGTGACAAGTTAAACAGATCCACCAGTGGTGCAGCCAAAACATCAGCCAACTTCCACAGTACTCTGGGATGGAAAGCGTCAGGACCCGGGGATTTATAGAAACATAGAAACATAGATTTTGACGGCAGATAAGGACCACTTGGCCCACCCAGTCTGCCTATTTCCCTACCTAATGGATAAGCTACAGATCCTAGTTAACCAGCAGCCTACTTCTTCCCCCCACCCCTAGAATTGCCTTATGACTGTCTCATGCATGCTTGAATTCCACTGTTTTGACCCCAACCTCCTCCGGAAGGCCGTTCCATGCATCCACAAACCTCTCTGTGAAAAAATACTTCCTTAAATTACCTCAGAGCCGCCCCTTCTATCTTCAAATTGTGCCCCTTGTTCTTGCACCTCTTTCTTTGAAAGATGCTACCCTCTTGGACTTTGTTGATTCCTTGAGGTACTTGAACGTTTCTATCATGTCTCCTCTCCTCCTTTCCTCGAGGCTATACATATTCAGCTCCTTAAGTCTCTCTTCATATGTCTTCCGATGCAGACCCTGCCATTTTAGTTGCCCTCCTCTGGACAGCCTCCATCCTGTCTATGTCTTTGCGGAATTGGGTCTCCAGAACTACACACAGTACTCAAATGGGGTCTCACCAACTGTCTGTACAGAGGGATAATAACTTCTTGTTTTCTACTGGTGATGCCTCTCCCTATGCATCCCAGTATCCCCACCCTCCTTGCTGCCCTCTCACATTGCTTGCCCACTTTTAGGTCATCTGATGAGCTACCCCAGGTCCCTTTCCATTTTGTTGTTGTTAGTATCTCACCCACCATTGTGTACTCTTCCCCTGGGTTTTGTTTCAGTGCAGTATGCACTTCTTAGCATTGAATCTAAGCAGCCATACATTTGACCATTCCTCTAACCTTGGCAAGTCCCTTCTCATCCTTTCCACCCCACCTTGTGCATCAACTCTGTTGCAGATCTTAGTGTCATCTGCAAAGAGACATACTTTTCATTCCAGTCTCTCTGCAATGTTGCTTATAAAGACATTGAAGAGGACCGGTCCTAATACTGAACCCTGCAGTACCCCACTAGTAACCCCCCTTTCTTCAGAGTGGACTCCATTTACTATTACTCTCTGTGTCCTATTCTCCAGCCAATTCTTTACCCAGGCTGTCATCTTGGGACCCACTCCCAGGCTGGCTAACTTGTATATTAATATTTTGTGTGGGACTGTGTCAAATGCCTTGCTAAAGTCTAGGTAGGCCATGTCCACAGCCCCTCCCTGATCTACTACGTTGGTCACCCAGTCAAAGAAATCTATCAGATTTGTCTGGCATGACCTTCCCGCTGTGAATCCATGCTGCCTTGGGTCCTGAGCCCTCTGGCCTCTAGATACTCAACAATTCTTTCCTTCAAGTCATTCCATCATTTTCCCTACCACTGAGGTTAAACTAACAGGTCTGTAGTTTTCTGCTTCTGCCTGCCCCACTTTGTGAAGGGAATCACATCTGCCCTTCTCCAGTCCTCGGGTACCACCCCATCCTCCATAGATTTGTTAAAGTAGGTAGTCAGTGGTGTCACTTAGTTCTACCCTTAGTTCTTTTAGATTCTGGGATGAATCCCATCAGGTCCCATTGCTTTGTCCACCTTCAGTTTTAAGAGTTCTTTCAGAACCCTTTCTTCTGTAAATGGGCTGGTATCAACTTCTGTATCCAGAGTGCTTCTACTGTTTGTTTAAGTGCCTCCCACTTCTTTTGTAAATACTGAGCAAAATATTTGTTTAGTATCTCTGCCTTTTCACAGTCACCCTCTGCCCACCCTCCCTCCTGTTTATTAACCTCACTAACCCTCCCTTGGTCTTCCTTCACTCCCTGATGTACCTATAAAGGTTTTATCCCCTTCTTAACTGAGGTTAGCTATCTTTTCCTCGGTTTGGGCCTTTGCTGTTCTGACTGCCTCCCAGCTTCCTTTTGCTTTAACTAATACAGTTCTCTGTCCTGCTCCTTCTGTGATTCCTTGTACTTCCTGGATGCTTTCTTTTCTCTTGAACCTTCACTGCCACTTCCTTTGAGAACCATAGTGGTTTCTTACATCGTTCGTTTTGTTTGTTGCTTCACACAAGCTTGTACCTCTGTGATGACAGTTTTATTCTTCCCCATTGTTCTTCCACCCTCCTTCCTGCCCATTTGCTAGTACATTCCTTGAGCACTCACCCATTTGGAAAAGTCAGCCCTCCTAAAAGTCCAGTACTTTTGCCTTTGTGGCTTGACTCTATTGCTGTGTTTATTGTGAACCATACTGTTCAATGGTCGCTGAGTTCCCAGATATCTACCCCTTCTACATCTGTGATCCTTTCTTCATCTCCATTTGAGAGAACCAGGTCTTAGATTGCTCCCTCTCGGGTGGGCTCCAATACTAGTTGTCTAAGGCATGCCCCCTGTAGGGCATCTAGAATAACCCCACTCTTTGAAGTGGCTGCTGCAACTGCACTCCAGTTAACATCTGGCATATTCAGATCACCCATCAGCAATATCTCCCCTTTTTCTGCCATACTAAGTATTCTTTCTATCATTTCCTTGTCCCTTTCCTCCGCCTGAGAAGGGGGTCTGTATACAACCCCTGTGTGGATTGTGGTGCCATTGCCGGTCTCCAAATTTACCCACAGTGCTTCTTCTCCTCCCTGTTTTCCCTTTTGTTCTGTTGCTTTGATTCCTTCCCTTATGTAAAGAGCTACTCCTCCTCCTCTTTTACCCTCCCTGTCCCTCCTGCAGATAGTGTATCCTGGTATGTTTATGTCCCAGTCATGGTTTTGTGTGTACCATGTTTCTGTGACTGCCACAATATCCAGATGTTCCTCCTCCATCAAGACCACTAATTCAGGAAGATTGTTACTCAGACTACAGGCATTGGTACTCCTTGCTCTCCATTTTCCTTCTTTATGGACTTGGGGGCTTCCCACGTGCAGCCTTCGGGGCTTCCCACATGCAGCCAATAGAGATATCAGCATCTGTTGTTCCCCCCAATAATGCTCATACCATTTCACCTCACCCTACCCTGCAGACACCTACTTGTGTCTGGGTGTGCCTTGGGGTCTTCAGGCCTTACGCTCACCTCATGCCATAAGGAAATACACTGAAATGGGTGCACTATAGGAGAATAGAGTGAACTTTGGGGATGAAGAGTCCAAGGTACACCTCAGCGCCTGTCAGTGGGTGCAGGCTGGGGGTGGAATGCATGAGCATTATAGCCAAAAAACCCAAGTCACAACCCTGATGCCTGCCAGTCTCTACAGGGTGGGGTGTTACAGTGGGAAACCCTAACACCTCAGCCATTTGATGGTTATTTTCACTCCAAATTTTCAACATTGGCTATTTGTGACCCCACCTCGTGAACAGTTGCACTATCATTTTCTTTAGCCGGAAGGCGATTTTGCACAGGGAATGTGACATTTGGCGCCACTGATGCGAAAACACATTTTGGGCAGGATGTGAAAAATTACAGCTGTACTGTTCATGAGGAGGTGTAAAAAAAATGGTAATGTTGTAAATCTGGAGTGAAAATATGGAAAAGTGTTTAAGTCACGAGCGTGTGTAGAAACTGGGCAAAAGATGCTTGTAACGCAATTATTTGGGGGATTTTTTTAACCAAATTTTCAAAAAAGGCATTTTGGGACCTCCACTGATGAACATGACAGCTGTACCATTTATAAGGAGGTGTGAAGAAATGGCAATGCTGAAAATCTGGAGTGAAAATATTTAAAAATTCTCAAAGTTATGAGCGTGAGTGGAAACTGCACAATGCAAACTTGTAACCCAGTCATTTTTATGTTGGCACATGCACAGCCAACATCTTTTCGGTGATGAGGATTTGTTGTGGGGTCACTGTTAGGTAGATGCAAGAGACGCACCAGTAGAAGCGTCACCATTGCCCAATCAGCCTGCATGCCGACACCACATCATGAATACATAATGGGCAAGCTCATCTAGAAAAGGTCCGCTGCAATCTGAGCAAAGCTGGTCAGATGCAGCAGTCCTTTCTTGCCATGCTCGCCACCATTATGTGCATGTTCAGCAAGCGGGCGACCATGCGTCTGCTAACTTTGAGGTGCCCAATCCCCTGTTGGTTACCCCAGTCTTTGTGTGCGATGGGGGAGCCCTCCCATTGGCTTAACCCCCAATTGTTGAATGCCAGAGGTGCCCAATCCTCAGCTCACCCCACTTTCTTTCTGTGCCAACAGGGGTGCCCAATCCCACTCGCATCACTTCCTCCCCCCCGTGTTGTGTGCCGATGAGGGTGCCCAGTCCCCCGTCGGCTACTGACACCCCCCCAAACCAGCTAGGTGGCACACTGGGAGCCCACCCCAGCATGCCAAATGACCTGCAAAAGGAGAACTGTCCCGCAATGTTTTTTTCTGTTTTTTTTTATCTGTAAAATGAAAACTGTCCCCCGTAGTCTCAATGCCCCCTCCCCCCACCCGCACCCAGGCATTGCGCACCCTGCCTCCTTACCCCCTCACCCAATACTTGCCTCCGGAGTCCAGCAAGGCAGTCTTCTGTGGACCAGGAACACATCTGCACTCTTCAAAGCCGACCGCGAACTGAGGAAATGCTGGTAAGCTGTACAATGGAATGAATAGGGTTTTCAACTTATGCATATCTCGGGCATTTTGGGAATTTGACCCATTTTCAACATAGGTTTTGGGACCCCTTAGCATGAATTATTGCACTGTCATGGTGTTATTCAGACTCTACCCCAGTGTGCAGCTAGCACCCTAGATTGCAGGTGCCCCAGCTTCCTTTCCCTCAGTTCCTCCTCCGCTTGTCCCAGCCCTTGCCCCTAACTCTTCCTCTTGCTTTATTGCACTCCTTCTAAAAGCTATTGACTGTTCTACATGTTACCACCCCCTCTGGCAGTGCATTCCAACTAGATACCACCATCTCAGTGAAGTAGTGCCTCCTCATTTCCCTCTTGAAATGTCCTCCTTCCAACCTTAGTCCATGCCCCATGTCTCTCTTCCACTCCTCAGTTTAAACACCCCTTAGTGCAAGGTTTATTTACCCCCCTCACTTATTTAAAGAATTCAATCATATCCCCCACAATCTTCTCCTCTTCTCCTTTAGTTGAGTACATGTTCAGCTCCTTCAGCCTAACTTCATATGCCTTTCCTTCCATCCCTTTTAACACTTTTGTTTCCCTCCTTTGCACCCCCTCCAGTAACTTTATATCTCTCCTCAGATATGGCCTCCAGTATTGCAGACAGTACTCCAGGTGAGGTCTGACCAATGATCTGTAGAGCAGTAGGACCACATCCCTGTGCCTGGATGAGAACCCCCTTGTAATTCATCCCAGCATCCTGTTTGCCTTTGCTGGTGCTCTCCTGCACTGGGACAAGTTGTTCATGCGCCCAGTTACCAACACCCCTAGGTCCTTCTTCTCCTCCATGATCCCCAACCTCACCCCCCCAACTAATAGCCCTCTTCTGGTTTTAGCCCCGAAGTGCATCACCTTACACTTCTTTGTGTTGAATCCTAGCTGCCACTCCACTGACCATGTTTCTAGTTTGGTTAGGTCCCCCTGCAATTTTTCCCATTTGTCCTCTTCATCCACCGCCACCTCCATTTGGTACCATCTCATGAACAGACTAACCCTGCTCCCTCACTCCATGTGCTATATCAGAGATAAAGAGCCCAAATAGCACTGGGCCCAGCACTGACCCCTGCAGCACCCCACTTGTCACTGCTCTGGATGCTGAGAGCTCTCATCACCACCACCCTCTGCACCCTCCTCTGTAATTAGTTCTCTATCCATTTAGTCAGCTGTTTGCCCACCCCCACGCATCAGCTTCCCCATGTCTCCATGAGACACTGTATCAAAGGCCTTACTGAAATCCAAGTACAGGACATGTACCACATGGCCTCTGTCCAACTCCCTTGTCACCAAGTCATAATACTCTATTAGATTGGTTTGACAAGACCTCCCTGAGACAAATTCATGTTGCTACCCATCTTGGAGGCCATTACACTCCAGGAATGCCACTAGCCTCTCCTTCAGTATCGCCTCCATAAGCTTACCCACTAAGGATGTGACACTGACCGGCCGATAATTTCCTGGCTCCTCCATAGGCACACTCTTGTGTATGGGCACCACATGGGCCACCCTCCAGTCTTGGGGCACACACCCCATTTCCAGGAGATGTTGAACAGATCTTCCAGTGGCTCAGCCAAGAGCTCTGCCATATCCTCAGCACCCTGGGGTGGATGCCATCGGGACCTGGTTCCTTGTTCACCCTTACTGCATTCAGCCCTCTAGCACCCTACCTCTGTGATCACTGTGTCTGTCACTTCCCCTTTACCCACCCCCTAGCCTGAACTCATGCTTGTAGTGAACCATCCTCTCCTTAGTGAAAATAGAGCAAAAGTACTCATTTAGAATTTCCGCTTGCTCCTCTCCCTTTTCACCCAATCCTCTCCCCGCTTTATGCTCACAATATGTTCCTTGCACTTCCTCTTTTCCCTGATATATCTAAAAAAGTCCTTTTCCCCTCCCTTTATGCCCTGTGCTAACCTTAATTCTCTGGAGGCCTTAGCTTTTTTCACCCTTTTGGCCACCTCCCTTGACCAACTCCTGTAAATCTCCTTATCCTCTCCCTTCCCTGTTCTCCTGTACTGCCGGAATGCAGCCCTCTTTGCTCTCACCCCTTGCAGCACTTCCTTGTTCAGGCAGCATGGTTCCTTGGCTCTGCTCTTCTTACTCCTGGACCTGGTGCAGGCTACTGTGGCCTCTGTTAGCCCAGTCTTTTGACTGCCCGCTTTTGTTCTACATCCATCCCCGGCCTTATATCCTGGAGTCTCCCTTGCAGTACTGCTCTGATTGTCCCAAAGTTCACCCTACTAAAGTCCATCACCTTAGTGCCATGCCTCCTGTCTCCCTGACCAGCATGAGAATGAGCCACAGTTTGGTGGTTGCTACCTGCTAGTAGGTCCTCCACCCTTACCTCCCTCACTACCTCCCCATTTGCCAGTACTAGGTCCAGAGTGCTACCAAGCCTTGTAGGCTCACTTACCAATTTTGTCAGAAGGCTGTCCTGGAATGCATCAAGGAGCACCTGTTCCCTGGTACTCCGAGTGGCTGGGGTGCTCCAGTCAACCCCTGGTAGGGTAAATTCCCCCACTATCACCACACTCCCCCTTCTACACACCCTCTTTATCTGCTGTGTGAACTCCCTATCCAGTTCCCTGGATTGGGCTGGTGGTCTGCACACCATTCCCAGCCTCAGCTTTCTTCCCCTGGAGTTGAGAAGCTGCACCCAATGCTCCTCTGTCCTCTCCTCTTCTTCCTAGTCCCTTATGCATTTGATCCCTTCCCTCTCATAGAGTGCAACACCCCTTCCAACCCCCAGTCCCTCCTGTATATCCTGTATCCTGACATTGCCAAGTCATAGTCATGGTATTCTGTGACCCAAGTCTCTGTCACTGCAGCAATGTCCACCTTCCCTCTGAAAGGAGTGCATGAAGCTCTACAATTTTGTTCCCCAGGCTTCTTGCATTGAGAGAGATCACTTTCCACCTGTACCCGCCTTCTCCTCACTCTTCTCCTTGGCCTGTGTCCCTCCTCCTGATGAGAGCCACCTTTCTCCTCTTTATTCTTACCAGGTGGTGGTGCCTTCTGTATTACACTCAGACCACTCTGCATGCCCCTTCCCAGGGTTACTCGCCTCTGCCTTTACCTATATCTAGGGTGTAGCTCATTAAGCTCCCTGTCCGGTTCTTTCTACCAACCTCAATGTTTTGGCCACTCCCAGTACACTAGTTTAATTCCACCTTAGTAGAGATATACCCCTCTAATCCCACCTTTAATACTCCCCCCTCCCCTCCCTGCTAAAGTGTAGCCTGTCCTCCATGTACAAGTCACTATTCCCCCAGACCCTACCCCAGTTAGTCACTAACACATAATTTTTGGTGTGGCACCAATCCCTCAGCCACTCATTGAACTACTCAATCGTACCCTTCCTCCCCATGCTTGCACAAGGTACCTGGAGTACCTCTGAGAATGCCACTGACTCCCACCCCCTCACACTGCCTGCCCAACTCCTCGAAACTCCTCCTCACCACTTCCACAGTCTCCTCCGCAAAGTTGTTTCTACCAACATGCAACACTAAATGAGGTTTCTTCCTCCCCTCACTGCGCACTTGAGCAATGCCTGCCTGCCCTCCTGCAGTCAACCCAGGGATAGCTGCAACCTAAATATGGCTATGCCTTCCCTTCTTCCCCATCTCACCCCTTTCAGTATAGAATCCCCAGGATGAGTACCCCATCCCTCACCCCTTCCCTTCTAAAGCCCTTCCACCACCCCAGTATTTGTTCTTCCTGCCCCTTCACCCCCACCAGCTGCACCTCTGTGGCTTCTGTATCTGCACCCCTACTTCCACCTCACCCCTTCTCTGCCTTATTCCTCCCATTCCCCTTGAAACCATTCCCAGCCTGATTACTTTCTACTAGGCTTCCCATGTCGACCTCCCCTCCTCCCCTGCTGATTTTCTACACCTTCCTATCCGCATTGTTGTCGATTTAGAGCCTCGATTCCCTTTGACCCCAATAGTGATGCCCCTCCCATCCTTCCCTCTTCCCAGAGCCTTCTCTCCTCCAGTCATCCCCTCCTTCCTTCCTTACTAGCACCCCCTTCTATCCTTTCGTCCTTGCTATCTCTTTCCCTATCTGTTGCCATCTTTCTCATGTCACGCTTGTCCTCCCCCCTCAGTATGTTCCTGCTCCCACTTTCTCTTCCATAGTAGAGGCTTGAATCTCTTCCTAGTCGATACCCCTCCTACATCTCTTCCCCCTATCAGTTCCCCCTCCTACTTGTTCCTTCCCTGTTCCCCTGGTCCCACCCCTGGTCCCTCCCTACCCGCAGCCATCTGCTCTCTCCCCTGGTATTGCTCATGGTCTCTTCCTCCCCCATCAGGAGGCTCCCCCACCTCAGGCATCCCTCCCTTCTCCTCTCTTTTCTGCTAGTGCCTCTGATACTGGAGTCAGTTTCAGTCCCTAGTTAATCTTCCCCCATCCCCCCTTGCCATTCCCTTCCCCCCCCAGCCAGGATGCCCAAAATACTCATCTGCCCTGCCACTTAGACTCCTGCCTAGCCTCCACAGTTCCTTCCTCAAACAGCCAGTTGTATACAGATCATACACCCCCCCATCCTCCAAGCCCAGTCCAGGATCATGGCGGACCCACACCCTGTACACCCCACCACCCTTCCAAAGATGCCCACCCTATTGACATGTGCCATCTGCCCCATTTTGGCCCCCATCTTATGTTACATGCTCTTACTCCCAATTTGTGTCCCCTTTAACAACTGTTTGGCCCCTATTTACTCAAATTACTGTACCCTCCCACACTAGTCCCCCTACTGCCCCCTTGCCAACCGGGTTAATTCAGTCTCAAGCCTCATCCATTAGCTACTATATTACTTTAGTAATCCCACAGCCTTCTTGTCCATTTTTCACCCCTCAGCTACCATACTTTTTGTTCTCAGCCCTCATATTGTTTCACTTAGCCCAGTTAGAAATCCTGTTGCACTCCAAGTATTACTCAGCTCAGTTAGAGAAATAAACAGAACAAATAAATATGTATTATTACAGCACTCCTAACAGTATAGCTCAGTACTTAGCTCAGTTAGAGAAATAAACAGAACAACTAAATCTGTATTATTACAGCAACCCTAAAAGTATCCAGTCGTTTGTTTGTCTCCACCCTAGAGACCCTGCTGTAATACAGAACCACACAGGACACTGGGCAGGAGAGTGGGCAACTCTAAAGTCCTGACAGAGCTCCGTTGAGCTCGCTCACTCCCTATCTCTCACTCCCTCATTCTGTTTCTCCTGGCACTGCAGGCTGCCCTTTGTTCTGGGCTCCTGCCTGTGTTGGCACCTTTTTCTGCCCATAAAGAAATCCTCAGCAGTCCCAACTGAGCTCTGTTGAGCCCTGCCCACCTCTCTCTCACCTCGCTCATTCTGTTTCTCTTGGCGCTGGAGGCCTTTGTAGTGGGCTCCCTGCTCGCTAGCGCCTTCTTCCCACAAAGAAATCTGCAGCAGTCTCTACAGAGCTCTGTTCAGCTCGCTCACCCCTCTCTCACTCACTTGTTCTTAATCTGTCCCAAACACTGATTTCCTACAGTGACCTGTATATTCTGTGCCGGAAGTGCAAACACATTTCAGCCTGATGTGAAAAAATGACAGCTGTACTGTTCATAAGGAGGTGTGAAAAATGCCAGTGTTGAAAATCTGATGGAAAATATTACAAATTTTCATGTTATAAGGGTGCATGGAAACTCCACAATGCACACTTGTGATACAATCATTTTATCAACTTTCATCACCAAATTTTCTACAAAGGCATTTTAGGACCTCTGCTCATGAACAGTGTCACTGTCATTTTCTTAATCTGTCCTTAACACTGGTTTCCACAGCGACTTTGCTATTCTGCACCAGAAGTGCGAAACACATTTCAGTGTGGATGTGTATAATGACAGCTGTACTGTTCATAAGGAGGTGTGGGAAAATGCCAATGTTGAAAATCTGGATTGAAAATATTACAAATTTGTGAAATTACTAGAGCGTGAAAACTGCGCAATGCATGCTCATAAAACAGTCATTTTTTTTCACCAAATTTACAGCATAGACTTTTTAAGAGCCCACCTCATGAAAGTGGCACTGTCATTTCGTTAATTGGTCCCAAAAGGTGATTCCGCACAGTGACTGCAAAATCAACTTTCGGGAGAGAATAACACTATGACAGTGACTGAACTCATGAGGAGGGGTCCCAAGAACCCCATGTTGAAAATTTGGTGCCAAAATTCCCCAAAATGCCCGAGATATGCACCAAAGCTGAAAAAACCCTATTAATGCCATTAAACAGCTTACTGGCATTTCTTCAGTTTGCAGTCAGCTTTGAAGAGTGCAGACGTGTTCCCAGTCCACTGAAGTTCGTTGTGCTGGGCTGGAAGATCGTTGTGCTGGGCTGTGGAGGTAAGTATAGGTTGAGGGGGTTGTGGGGCGGTAGAGTACGCAGATGGTGGGCGCGGGTTGGGGGAGGGACACCGGAACAGTTCGAGGTGCCATTTTCTTGTTTTACAGGAAAAAAAATCAAACGGACAGCACAGGTCAGTTTTCTTTTTTTGCAGGTGTTGTTTGTACACTGGGGTGGGCTCCCAGTGTACCACCTGCATTTGTGGGAGGTAGGACCCAAAGCCGATGGGGATTAGCCTCTGTCGGCAACTGGAACTGAGAAGGAAGAGACTGAAGCTGACAGGTATTGGGCCTCCATCAGCACAGAAATGTGGGGGGTGCATGATGCTGGATTAAGCACCTCGGCACACCAGCTGAAATGGGGCAATATGCTGACAGGACTGGGCTGTCCTGTTGGCAAATGAAATGGGTCAAGGGCATGCCGACAGGGTGATTTGGCATCCCCATTAGCTTTTTATGTGCCTTTGAGGCCATGGCATACAGCCAGCAGGGTCTTGGTAATATTACACCAGGCATGGTACTGCCCTGCAATGATGGTTCGCTCCCTCATTGCAGCTGGATGGACGATGCTGCAGTGATGAGGTGGCCCCTGATTGCAGTGGTGAAATCGTTACAACTTGATGGCACTCTGAAGAACCAGTGTCATCAGGACACTGGCCCTGCACTGGCCAAGCACTGCCAAGCCCAACAATGCAGTGCTGGCATTGGCCACCACAGTGCCGTACCTCCACAATCCGCTTCTCTTCTAAGCTGCCACATAATGTTTCTTGCGCATGCATGCAAGCAAACATAAAAAGGGAAATAAAACAAATCCAGCAAACCATAGACTTATAAGTCTAACATCAATTCCATCTAAAAGTTTGAAGGAATACTGAAGGATGAAATCCTACAATACCTAGATGAAGAACAGTTAACTGACCACTCGCATGGGGTTCATTAAAGGAAGATCCTGCCAGACAAATATGCTGGCATTCTATGATCAGGTCACCAAAGCATTAGACAGAGGAACCCCAGTGGATGTCGTATGTTTGGATTTTTCCAAAGCTTTTGACAAGCTTCTCCATACAAAATTGGTTGAGGAATTACAGGTTATTGGGATCAGCCCAACTATAATAGCTTGGGCGCAGAGCTGGCTAAAAAATAGAAAACAGCGAGTTTGTATTAAGGGGCAATTCTCTGACTGGGCAAGGGTGACTAGTGCTGTACCTCAGGGATCAGTGCTGCCTTATTAACTTGTATGTGTCCACTATTCAACTAAACCAACAAGGTGTCTGGATGCAAAAATGCACTGATGATTGCAGATTAGGAACAGAGATAGATAAAAGAAATGGAACATCACCATTGCAAGCAACTTTAAACAGCATAATTAAATGGACGGAGAAATCTACATTAATTCTAAATATAGACAAATGTTCCATTATGCACTTAGGGAACAAAAATACTAGGTTATCTTATAGCCTGGGAGCTGTACCCTTAAAGATGACAGACAAAGAGAGATCTGGGGATCATGGAGGCCAGTGATTTGTTTTTTTCCACACACTGCAGAAGCATAGCTCAAAAAGGAAATAGGATCCTAAATTGCATTTTGAAACACATATCAGCGAGGTACAAAGAAGTCATCCTCCCCTTGTATACGTCACTGGTGAGACCAGTGATGGAATCTGGTGCACAGGTATGGACACCTTATAAAAAAGGAGATGTGGCATGCCTGGAGAGAGTTCAGAGACGAGCTACAAAGGCTATACATAACATGGCCAGGAAAGACTGTGAAACGCAACTATCAGAGTTAGACTTATACTCACTAGAGGCAAGAAGGTTGGGGGGGATATGTGCTTAGTATATGGAGCATGGAACAACGAAGATCTCTGGGAACAAACAGGACTTGAATGAGTACTAAGTCATATAATACTAGAGCCCACCCACTGCAGTTAAAGTCACAAAACTTGAGATTGGTACGGAGTAACTTGTGGTTTAATCAGACAGTGGTCCACCAGTGGAATAGACTACCCCTTGAGGATGTGGCAAGTACATCCTCATCAATATTTAAACATAAATGGGATGCTTTCTTGAAAATGGCTTCAAAAAACTTAGGCGAGCAACTAGGACGAAAGTCCATTAGCTCTGTACAAATCCTATGAATCCTATGTATATAGAAACATAGAAACATAAAATCTGTCAACAGAAAAGGACCACTTGTCTGACCCACTCTGCCCATATAGTCCCAACCTAGTCTGTCTCCATAGACTCTAACTGGTCTCCAGTGACCCGCCCTCCTCCCTGCCTATTTATCAATATTTCTTCAGTGTATGCCATGCATGCTTGCAGCTCCATACTGTTTTGTCTCCATCACTTCCACTGGCAGTCTGTTCAGACAACCACCACTCTTTCAGTTAAATAGTAGATACATAGATACATAGACAGTGTCGGCAGATAAGGGCCTATGGCCCACTCAGTCTGCCCATTTGAGCTTGTAAGTTCAGTTTGTTTTCCTAGAAGTCTGTTGCCCCTTACCCTTGACCTCCAGAATTCCTTTATGTCTATCCCATGCATTCTTAAATCCCGTGATTGTTTCAGCCCCCACCACTTCCTCTGGCAGGGTGTTCCACTTGTCCACCACCCGTTCTGTGAAGAAATTCTTTCTCATGTTTCCTCTGAATCGTCCTCCCTCCAACTTCATTCCATGCCCTCCAGTCCTAGAACATCTTTTTCGCTTAAAAATAGTGTTTTCCTGCACCCTGTTCCTCCCTGTAAGATACTTGTATGTCTCTATCATATCCCCTCTCTCCCTCCTCTCCCACATCCCTCTTAACCACCCCCCCAACACTTTATTTCTTTAAAATCTATCCCCCTAAAGTCCAGGACCCTCATCCTTGAGTGGTTTGCATTTGTTCCTGTTTTATTGTTAAACCTCACTGTATGGTGATCACTGATATGTAGGGGACTACCGACTGTGATGTCTGCAATACCGTCCCTCTTTATAAGCACAAGGTCCAACACTACCCCAGCCCTAGGTGTTCCTTCACTAGCTGCCTCAGAAAAGTCCCTTGTAGAGAGTCAATGATGACATTGCTCCTTGCTGAAGATACAGTTGGAAAGCTCCAATCCACATCTGGCAGATTTAAGTCCCCAATCAGTGGCACCTTCCCCTTCCTTGCCATCCTGATGATGGCTTCCACAGGTGCCTTATCCAACTCCTCTGCCTGTGATGGCGGTCTGTATACCACCCATGTGAGCAACGGCCCTGGTACCTGCCTCCAGGATGACCCACAGCACATCCAGTCCTGCTTTTTCCTCTGGGTGCACCTGTACTTCCATAGCCTTGAGTCCCTCCATCACATTTAGTGCAATCCCTCCTCCCCTCTTCTTTTCCCTGTTTCTCCTGAACAGAAAGCAGCCTGATATGGTTATTTCCCAATTGTGGCTGTCAGTGCACCATGACTCCATTATGGTCACCAAATGCAGGGAAGCCTCAGCCATGATGGCCTCCAGATCCACAATTTTATTTCTTACAGTTCTTGCATTGGCTCACATGGCTCTCCATAACTTACTCCCAGCCTGACTCCTCTCCACTTTCCCCTTGCCCTCCTGTCTGTGCTGTTCCCTGGACCTCCCTCTGACACCCCTCTTTTCTTGTCACCTTCTCTGTTACCTGTCTCCTTTACTCCTTTCTTCTCACTTTCCTGATTTATACCCCTTTGCCCTCTGCCTTGTTCCCACCCCTGTCTTCTTGTGCCCATGCCCTGGGGGAGCTTACCCCCAGTTCTCCCTCCCTGCTCCTTCATCATCTGGGGGATTGTTGCCTCCCTTGGTTCTACTGCTGCCCCATCTAGTTTAATTGCTCATTCAACTAACATTTAACCTTCCACTAGGGACTGTGGTTCCCATCCTAGAAATATGTAGGCTGTCCTCCCATAGAGTCACATATCCTCTCAGGTTGGCCCCCAGTACTCAGAGTAGCCAAAGCCCTCCTTCATGCTCCATACCCTCAACCAATTGTTAAAAGCCCCGGTGCAGACTGCCTTATCCTCTGCTTGTCCGTATACAGTTAACACTTTGGCAAAGGCCACCATGGATGCTTGAGGCCTCTCAGCAGTTCCATGAAATTTCCCTGCACTAACCCTATCCTGTCCCTTGTCAGGTAATTTGTCCAGGGGGGGCATAATGACACCCAGGTCCCTCCTATCTCCTGCTACCTCAGTAATACATTGGATCTGCTCCATTTTCCTCCAAGCCAAAGTACCTCTCAGGCAAGTCACCTCCTTCTCCCTTTCTCCCACCAATGCAAAGTGTCCATCATTAAAGACAGTAAAGAGCAAAGCAAAACAATTCATTAAACTTTTACACCAAGTTTTGTTTCCAATTAAAAAAACAGCAAAAAAAAACCAACTATAGGATGTTGAGATTATGAGTTGATTTTTATACACCCTCCGTGTGTGATACCACCACAAACCTTGAGTGCATAAAAAAATTCATAATGTGCAGCAGTCCAACTGTTATTCTATATATATTTACTGGTTGCTCACAATAATTAACTGCAAGCAGGCGCTCAGTAACTCTATAAACCACACTTGTGGTTTACAGAGTTCCATAAGCCACAGCTATGGCAAACAGTCACGAGTCTCCGACTGTCTCCCTGAGAAGGTGTCCTCACGCTAGTGTGGCTCGAGCTACTGACAGAAAACTGCCAGTGCGAGAGACTCACTTTTCAGAGATCCTAAACAAAGAAACAGCTCCATTTTAAAGAAAACTGTCTGGGGCAAAAAAGTTTAAAAAAATAAAATAAAAAATGGGAAACGTATCCCATTTTGCCACTCCCAGTGAACTGGAAAGACAGAAATTTATTGAGGACCAGGAGAACAAAAATACACAAAAAAAAGTGATGTGGCACTGTTCCTCAAATACCTGGAAGACACAGGTGAGTCACCAGATTTTATTACCCTCTTTTATCACCCTCCCTATGGCACAGCTGGACACCTTGCTAGCCAATTTTCTGTTCACAATTAAAAAGTCAGATGGCTCTAACTACGAACCCTGTTCAATACTTTTAGCCTGTTGATTTAGGGTTTTTTCTCTGTTCCATTTAACTAAAAATAAATGTTCTTCACAGAAACTGCTTGAATATTTTAATTACAAAATTAACCAGTGAGTGACCAGAAAATATAAAAAAATAAAACATGGGGAAGTGTGGTAATTTGGATTTTATGCACACCCTCGGTGTGTGATGCCCAGATAATCCCCTCGGGCTTGGCCCTCTGGGTTTATAGGGCATCATACACCTTGGGTGTGCATAAAATCCTCATAAATCACACTTCCCCATGTATTATTCTATATTTAATACACCCTCAGCTTGCATTATCCTCTGTTTAGTGCCTTCCAGACATTACTGAATATATAGTTAGTAAAAAAATTGTGTTTACTGTAAAGTCATTTCTGTTGGACTGAAGATATAAAACTACAGAGTATGAAACTGTAGTTTTCTGATTTTTCCCATCATTCCCTTTTATAGTTTTTAAATATTTTCATATATATGTTTTAAAAACTAAGCCTAATGTTCAAGGCTGATAAATTATTTTTTGTGTGTTTTAATTTTTATGAAAACTCAGAAAAGCAGCTTTTAGTGTAAAAGTAACAGCTGAGCTGGAAGAAATGTATTGTCTTGTGATATTTGAGAATTCAATAAAATACCATTTTAAAAACAAAACAAAATGAAGCAAACACTACATGGCACATTTGCTTAGGCCTGGGTTGCACCCAAGGATGAAGGCATGTGCTTCTTTTCTTGATGAGTTGGTCACCAAGTTGACTCTGGCATAGAAACTACCCTACTTGTCTCCATTCCATCATGTTCTCTCTCTGATGTCTGGGGCACTGACTGAGTGGGAGAGGAAATATCACATTGTTGGACTTTTAGCAGTCTTTGATGATGGTCCCTGCATTTTCAATAATTTCTTGCTGGATTTTCTAAACTGCAGCCTTGATAAAAAATACAAATAACTTCGTGGGCCCCTTAGTATCGGCAGAATAATGTGCTGTGACCCTCCCTGTCCAGCTCCACCAGGCAGGTCCATTTATTTTCTACCCCCCCTTGTAACTCAGGGCCCATCTAGTGTGGGGGTAGTTTGGGGTATGGGGAGGCATGTAGAGTCCGGGCTCCCTACCTGAACAGATGACTCCTGCATCCCCGCTGTGAGAGTAGCCATAATCAGACAATTCATAGGAACTGCACTGCCACACAGCGGCCTCTCCTCCCTGGCATTCACCAAAAAACAGCCAGACAGGTCCAGTCCCAGCTCCAAAATGAGCATTGTGGGGGGCATCTACAGCAGATCCACATCCCAGTTGTTTACAGACCACTGCAGCATCCTTTGTATCCCAGTTATAGCTGTTCACTGTCCCCCACTGACCACTGTGGTATATCTCCACTCTCCCAGCACAGGGACTGCCTCCATTCACCAGTCTCAGCTGCTCACCATCTCCAGCTGTAAAGAGAAAGAAACCCTCATCAGTGCCTGCTCAAACACACTGCCTACTAGCTGTGCTGATCACTCATCCATCCCAGTGTATCACATTGTGGACAGGTCTGGCATGCTGTTTCTCAGCAACTGTAAAATTCTGAGATTTATTACACAAGGAGGGGAAGATTCTAGGGACAAAGGAGGAGGTGCTACTTCAATGAGAGGGTGGTGGAGCCATGGAATGCACTGCCTAGGGGGCTGGTGGAGGCAGAGACGGTGGAGGGGTTCAAGAGGGGCTGGGACAGGTACAGGTGAAGGGTTCTGGAAGCAAAATCCAGTGCAGTGAGAATATCTGGAACTGGGAAGGGAGAAGCCAGAGAAGGTGAGGGGTGCAGCAAGGTCAGCTCCCAGGGTGGGGGCTGACCAAATGAGCAGACGTGAAAGACCATTAGGCCTATTCTGCTGGCATTGTACTATGTTAGTATGTAAGGAGGTTCCAAGTTTCCACTCTCAGCAAGAGTTTTGCAGCAACAGGGAGATCAGTGCCCTTCCAGCTCGTACTGTACCTGGGAAACAAGACACTCCCATCCTGTGCATCCCTGGGGCTGGGCTCAGTTCGCAGCGAATGATTGTTCTGAATTTAAAAAAATACACTTCAGTTTAACAAAACATAAGAAAACATTGACTTTCAAGTTCCATGCTAAAACAGAGAGACCCACTGAATATTCTGGAAACATACACTTGGAACAGGCTACAGGCAGGTATTACAAAGTGCAGGCAAAAGCAAGGCAGTGTTTCATTTACAGTGAGGTAAACAAGATACTGTTGTGTGCAAGAATGACTTTAATTAATGTATCCCCATCCTGCACATACTGTACCCATATAGCATAATGAAGGACAATTCTCACACACAACATGGTGAGCTTTAAATGTATAACAGCTGTTTCTACAGTATGCACCCAAGTACATGATACTCCTACCTGTGGACAACAAGGAGCAGAAAATACCCTCCAGCATCTCAAGACCACCGCCTGGTGGCTAGGTATTACCAAAGATGTTAAACAATACATTGACAATTGCCTTGTTTGTGCACAAAACAATCCCATACCTACAAAACAAAATGTAAACTTTTACCACAAAAGACACACTGGCCCTTGGCATGCCATCCAAACTGATTTTATTGATTCTTTGACCAATACCAGTAGAAACAACAAATATGCTCTTGTAGTAACCAATTTATTCTCTATGTGGGTTGAGGCTTTCCCACTAAGACATACACTGCAAAGACAACTGCCAAAAATCCAGGTAGAAACAGATTTTCTCCAGGTGGGCCTGCCTCAGAGGTAGACTCTGACAAAGGAACCAGTTTTACAGGTGAGTTGATGAAAGAGTCCCTTGAACTCCTTGGGGTTCAGCAAAAGTTCCACACACTTATCACCCTCAATCCTCAGGTCAAGTAGAAAGAGCTAACAGATGGATTAAGTAAATGCTTTCCAAATTCATTGAGGACAGTCCCAAAACCTGGGATTCCCTATTGCTTTTACTCCTTATGGCAATCAGGGGTACACCCTCAGCCACCACCCAGCTTACACCCTTTGAGGTGATGACTGGAAGACAGATGAGATTACCTGAACACTTGCTGTTTGACCTGCACACCCCCACTGCAGACCGCGTGTCTGTAGATCAGTATGTGGAAAAGCTCAGAAAAGACCTCATACACACACACTTGTATGTTACAAACTGCATGGGCAAAGCCCAGCAACAGTCCAAAACACAATTTGACAAACACGCACAAGAAGTGGATTGGCAGGTTGGAGATAAGGTAATGGTACTTCGATTTACATCCCACCCACTCCTTCTCCAACAAGGGGGAAGGCCCTTACCCCATTGTCAACAAGCTCAGTCCAGCAGTCTATCAAGTTAAACTCCTCCACAACAATAAATTGACTGACAAATGATTACATACAAACCAGTTAAAATTGTACAAAGGAGCACTTAAACTTACTTGCCCAACCCCACTAGGCGGAATGTACTAATGTACTAATCTTTGATCTTCCTTTTCAGATACACTGACAAGATGGCTCATCTTGTTCCTAACTCTCCTCCTTGCAGGGAGTGATCACTAAGCCCAATGCAGTGCGGACCTCCTTCGACAACTGGATCCTCCAGCACCCCCTACAGAGGTTCCATCAAAATACCAGATACCATGATTACTGTCAGGAAGGTTTGGATGTACCTCACTACCTCACGTTGCTCCTGACAAATCTACCCTTCATATTGAGTGTGAAACCACATCACAGGACAAATTCTCCATGTACAAGCTCTCCAAGGAAACTTTTCAGGGTTAGCCCAATGCTAAATTATCCCCAAATGGTTCACTGTCCTTGTTACAAACTGCATTAAGACACTCTGGTTTGTACAACATTACTGCTCTAATTGATCCTTCCTACTGTAATTCTTTTTCCAAAGATTCTGCCCACAGATTCTGTGCTGTACACCACATGGCCTCTGCTGCCATGTATCTCTCTGTTTTACCTCCCACTGAAAAACAGCTTTTGGAATGTCCAAAACATAACCCTGGTCCCCATAGTGGTCTCACAGCCACTGCCCTCCCAGGTTCTTTGATTAACAATTTACAGTTTATGCATATACCTGTTTTGTTTAATCTTACTTACTGGAATATGAAAGAACTTGATATGTGTCACAATACTAACACATCTGCCTTTTATAGTACATATATTGCTTGATAGTTTAGCATTTCAGATTCATACAAGAGATCCTTTACTGGGGTTTATTCTACTAGAACATAGAGGTAATTTTAGGAGGAAAACCCTCCTGGTACTCTCAATCATAAGCGTAGTAAGCGTAGAAGTTGACAGTTCTGATGTTACAGGTGCTGGTACTGTCACTGGTCTTTTGGTACTGCTATGTCCATCTGGAATAAAGCAGACATTGTTGCTATAAAAAGTCATTCTGAAAAGTTCTCCACTGGTTTGGTTAATAATATTTTACCACCCTTATTGCATGGTGTGGATGGTCTTAGTCAGGAAGAAAGATGCACTGTACACAACATGCATGACATCGTCAAAGCATTTACTGATTCAAAAGATAAGATAAACGCACTCATACAACAGAACAATAGAGAAGCTGAAAAACAATACATTGGTAGGGAAATACTTTGTTCTGCATATGGTTCATACATTCTCACTACCATCAACAATCTCTTCCGTGATTTAGAAACTGGAAGAATCCCTGACATTATACATGATAGATGCATCTCCAAATGGTATTGTCTAAATGTAAACGTTCAACTTGTGTTTCCTTGTGTATGCAACAGACTTTGTCTATTCCTCTCTCCACAGTGAGAAATTTGGGGTTCGTGACCAGACACCCTAACATTGGTCCTTGTTTTTCTACTAAGAAATGTTCCACAACAGATACCATGTTTGTCTCTTTTACTGTCTCATTGCCATGTTTTGATCCCACTACAGCTTTGTTCGACAAGCTTGCACTGGCACACTCAATAGGGCATTTGGATGAAGACATCTACAGAGAACACCTGGATCTACCACCTCTACTGGTCTACCACTCCTTCTTGGATGCCTGGGTGGCACCGCACATGGACTGCTGTGCAAAAAAGCAATACATCTACTTATGCCGATGTGATGTGTTTGATGTCATATGCCCTGTTTGTGGCTACTCTCCAAACATCATTGATTGGACTTTCACTATGAATGATGACATCACTGAGAATGGCACCAACTCTTTGAATCGACCTTGTCACCCGATCAGCTCTACCAGTCCTATTGTGAAAGCTCATCACCTGTCAAACAGGATTCGAACACGACTTACATGCCTGTCTAGTTGCAAAATGGGGACGTACCTACTGTACGCTCACAGTATAACTCTGATGGAGAGTATTGCATCGTGACTAATGATAAGTCTTATACATATGGTTCTGTTACTTGTGCAATTGATCACCCCAACTTCTGTTTCATTCCCCATCAGAAAACTGTCATTGGACGTACCGTTATAACCCCCGTCCCCCTTATGGATGCAGACATTATAGATGGTATCCCAGATTATTTACTCATACTCTCAGAATACCTACCATACTTTAACGTACACATAGACCCGCTTACACTCACACTAAAATCCCTTTTAGATAGAAAGGACACACACCTCATCCACATCAGCAATAATATATCCAAAGCCAATGAAGCTGTTCTTGATCTGATCAACAATGGAGATATGAATAATGCATTGACTAACACCTGGTTAGAGACCACTTTTAAAGGTTTTGTTATAATACAAGCATTTTTGATATTTACCTTGATTATTATTATGCTTTGCTGCCTACGATGTACACTCTGCCAACACCATGAGCAGCTTGAGTTCCTTTACAAGGCTCGCGCGTACGGTTATAGAGACCATTAACCCTGTCCATTCCTGGATTTCCTGTGTTGCCCTCCAGAGGCAACAAGGGGGGGAATTGTTACATGAGGTCCCTGCACCCTAATTGATACCCTCAGGGGTACACTGTAGACAGCTAATGTTTAGGCATAGGCTATACTAATACATAGGGCTAAGGGCATCTACCGTACAAGAGTAGATGTCAGCATATAAATGCATATGGTTGTAATCCACTTTGCTTACTAATGCACACATATTATACCATGTATTTTCTGTCTGTTTCTTACTTGTCAGATGCCAAGACACCTGTCCTGAAGTAATTATAATATGTAAAGACAACATTGCCATCCTTTGGTGATGTGCACCATTACCACTTATTATGAGACTCTATAAGAACTGCTCTGTTCCAAACCGATGACTTTACAGAATTATATATTGTTATCGGACAGTGGAACCTCTAATTTAGCCAATAGGGCTCATCTCTGTAACTAGAAATGTTTATCTTTTAGTAACCATAGTAATTATCATAGGTATATAATGTTATACCAGACTTTACACTGGAGACCCGAGATCCCAAGAGACACAGAGAAACCTCGAGGTGTAGGGAAGCTTAGCACTGGCTCCCGGTTCGGACTGGGTAAGACCTGCTTAGCAACATGAGTTATCCCTTTGGTAGTAATAAACATTTATTACTCGAATCTAACAAGTGTGATTATTTGCATTCCCAATATTGCCAAGAACCTGAAAGTGAGGTTTAGACCTCTTACACATATAGCCAGCAAAAGCAACCATGCCTTACTTTTGCCAGCCAGGTGACACTGTCAGGCAGCCAAATACAGAATAATGTATGGGTTGTCATGGCAATAAAATATGAAAGATAACAATACATAACAATGCTATGTTTTTCCAGTAAAGGGTTATCCACGGCAACAAAGTGACCATGAGGTAAACACAATGTCCCTGTCATCATGACAATCTGAGATGGAAACTTAGCCTCGGGTGTATGGATGTCCATATCTTATTCTGTGTAGTGTATCGACAGCTATACAAGTGACAGAGGCAACTTTTCTCAAAGCTGACTGTCTTCTCCTCACTGCTGTTCTGCATTGGCTACTCAAGCTGTAAGAAAATCAGCTTTTGTCTGCCCTCCCGTGGCTCATCTGACCAGCCTCCCCACAGCTTGTAAAGCTTTCCCTGCAAAGCACCCTCTCTCCCAGTACCTCTTTCTGGTACAATGTACCTGGAGTACTGTGTCCAGCTTTGGAGACTGCACCTCAGGAAAGACATAAATAGGTGGAGCAGCTAAGAAGAAGGGCATCAGTATGGGGCATCAGTTGCAAGGTAATCCCAATGAGGAGAAACTGAGAGATCTTAATAGGCTCACTCTGGAGAACAGGAGAGCGAGGGGTGACATGATGGAGACCTTCAAGTAACCTACAGGGGTGAACAGAGTGCAGGGAGGAAGTCTCTTCCAAAGGAAAACTCCAGGACTAGGGGACATGCAATGAAATTGGAGGCGTGACATTTCAGGAAGGATGTGAGGAAATACTTCTTCACAGAAAGGGTGGTAGAAGCATGGAACCAACTGTCAATCGAAATTGTGGAAGCAAGAATGATAGAAGGCTTCAAGCAAGATGGGATAGTCTGAGGCAGTAGTACCGAAAAGGAAGGATACACAGAAATCAGGTAGGATCCATACAGTCCAGTAGGGGGACACACTAGGGCCAGAGTCTCCACTTGCTCCTCCACTCCAACCACAGAGGTGAGGAAAGATAATCAAATTCAGATATAGCCAGAGTAGGGATAGACCTTCTCACTTAAACCCCAGACATGCAGTCCTTCCAATGGTTGCAGGGGCATGTCAGACAAATGCTTCTGATACCAATCCTGGAACATAATTGTCACTTGAGAGCCACTGTCTAATACAGCTGTTGTAGACACTCCATTTGCCTTTACCATGGTCTTCATGGAGGGAACCATGATTCTGGACCAGTCTGGAGAGGTGGTAGCAAAGGCCTGGGCAAACTATTTAGCCACACAGGGACGTGAGTTAGCATTTCTGGGACCTTCATTGCGGTCATTTAGCGCACCTCTTAACCACTGATTTGTTCTCCAAAGTTCTTCTTGTAGCCAGCTCACCACTCTCTCTAAATCTTTCTGGGACTGGCATTCCCCCTTCACATGACCATCTTTTCCACAGTTGTGACACATGATAGGCTCTTGGTATGTCCTGGGAGAAAACATGGCCTAGAGGACTGAAGCATTAGCAATAGGGTGGGGGTCCATTATTTACCAACAACTGTGGAGGGTGTAACATGTCTCAACAGTTCTTTGGGGCAGCAGTCAATTCTTTAAGTTCAGCCTGGGAGCTATTCTTGTATTAGGATGCTTGAAGGGGCACCCCCACCCCCATAGCAGTCACAGCTTGAGCAGAATTAAAATCTGGTCCCACAGGGGAAATCCTTGCCAGAGCATCTACCTTCAACTCTCTGACCTCTGTCAGTAGTTCATCTTTCAAAAACTGGGCCCAGGGCAGGAAATCCTTCTCCCTCTCAGAGCACTCACTAGCTGCCAATCTTTGCCCCTGAACCTCACTGGGAAGATCACCCTCGAACACTCGTGTAGTAGCAGCAACTATAGGTACAGTTTCCCCATGGGGTCATCTTTTCTCAACCCCCAGAATTTCTCTCATCAGCTCATCATAGGATGGGGTGACTCCAGTCGGTTAGCCAGGCGCAACTGAAGCAACAACAACTCTGAAAAGGAGGCAAATTTAAGGATTCAGTCCAGCCTGGTTCTGTTCAATGAAGTTGCTGGCAAACTACCATTTCTGAGGCACTCTTGCAACAACTTTTCAAGTCGAGGCATATACGCAGACAACAATTCCCCAGGGGCTGCTGGGCATTTCTCACCCATACCATAAGTCTTCATCTGAATCTGGGCTCCCACACATTCTCCAAAGCCTCGAGATAGTCCCGTGCGGTAAAGCTCCAGGGTTGCTGGCCCGTTTGGCATGAATGGTAGCCAGGGGCAGGACCTCCGGAGGCTCTCACTTAACTCTTTTGCTTTTCTGCTGCTGAGCACTTGCCATTCTAGCACGAGGGCAACATGATCTATCCAGGTCTCCCAGTCATCCTCCCCTGAAAGTGGGAGGGTAACGATAAGATTCTCAAACTGCGGTAAGTCATGACTAATGGCAGGTACAGACATAGGAGCTATCATAGACACAGGCACAGAGGGGGCAATAGTGCTGGAGTGGGAGAGGTGTTGGAGAAAATGCCCCCAGGCGGTAATAACAGTTTCTTTAAGTCCTCCACTGATTTCCCTTCCTCCAGCAACAATCTATGCAATTTTTCCTCAAGTTTCAGATAGTGGGGGAGGCTCATTTTCCCTGGGGTCTTTACTGTCTGTAGTTATCACTCTTCAGACAGTGAGGCTTTCCTCTGGGGTAATAGTCAGTGGCACTTTAGAACTGTCTACAGGGTCCTTAGGCCATGAAAGTTTGGGTGAGTATATTAGCCTGTCAATCCCACAACACAGGGCTTTGTAAACCTTTCACCTTGGAAAGTAGTCCCTCTACAGTGTCGCGATTGGTACCCAATGGGGTATCCAAGATAAGTATAGCATTTTGGAGTCGCATCCTGCTCAGTACACCACCTCACCAACTGGTGTACAGCCACTTCTGTTAGGGTATCCATTATTTTTTACCAGTAATTCATAAATGTGGCCACTACAGGATGCAAAATCCAACAATGAGCCTCCAAGATGTAACCCCTAGGTGGCGCCACCCCCAGTGTACACCCCTGCCTACGCCCTGGACATAGGCTAAGGGTTTGGGTTACCTAGCTCATAACACTTTTTGAATTCTTCACGCAGTGCCTCACTCAGGGTGCTTTACATGGGCAAGGTGCTGGGTGTAGCCCCTGCTACACCACCAAGGTGAACAATTACCTCCACAGACATGCCCCAGATACAGCTCCCACATTTCAACATTTTGAACAAAAGACTCTCTCTAATAATATGCTCACACAGGATTTCAAACAATAAATAACAAGATATTTATTTTGGGGAATAAAGGAGCTAGGAACGGAAACAGGAAGAGTAGAGGTTATCTTACTATTTACATGTACATAGATCATTTTGGATTTTGCTGGTGAACCCTCCAGCTGGGTGGCTAGGTCAGATTAAAGGCAGACATAAATCACATTTACCATTCAACCAGACATCCAGAGCCCTGGCAATCTAGCTGCTGACAAATCAGATGTTAAACATAATTAATACCACACTGGTACCAGTCCCTGATACAGCAGAAATCCTGCAAATCTCATACCATACTGATTAAACAGATACCACAGTCAAGATATTTGCAGGCCTGGAGGTTGCAGCTGGTCAAGGTGGCCGGCTAATATGAACTGAGGGTGGGGCAACTTGAAAACAGATTTTTGTAAAGCACCAAATTACAATTTACATCCACAGCAGGGTTTGCCCTGCACTTTATCAGATGTGGCAGGGATTGCCCTGCATTTGTAGACAAATCAGGGATTGCCCTGCACTCGCAGACTTCTGAACATTCCAGAACAAACGGTGGATCTTACATCCAGAACATTCAGCACAATACTTGAAAGTCCCATCCAAAGCAATGAGAGTGATGCTTCTATCAAGCATTCTAAACGCAGTTTAAACACGGTCACATCCTGTACTTTATACACCAAAAGGCATCTATCCAGAGTAAGTTGGCAATAATACTTTCATCAAGTATCCCAAACTTTAGTTTCATGCAGTCACATCCAGTACCTTCTATATACCAAGAACATTATCCACAAGCAGAGTCCTATCCAGCACATCTAGACATTGTACACTTTTCCCACGCGCTCTCAGATGAAATTCTGGTCAGACAAAGGCACATTCTCTTTAAGGTATCTTAGACATAATATGCTCTGGGCCTCCTGTCTCATGAAATGCGCATACGTCTTGACAGACAGCTCCATGATGGCAGGACTCTAACCCATAGCTACACAACTTGCAACACATTTACATGCTTCACCATATCAGGATTCTTGCTGCACCGGCAGCTTAGCCATTTGAGCCACAGACAAGATGCATCCATTTACTTGAACTAGGCAGTCTGTTTTGGGGTTGGTAGCCCAGACTGATAACTTCAGTACTTAAAACTTAACAACACACATTTCTTAATAGGGCTTGGGTCCCCAAGATTACTTAGCTTGCTCCTCAAAGACTGAGGGTACGAGGTACTCTCACATGTCCTCCATGGGTCTCATCCACAATCGAAGGCATCCTGAAGACTTCTTCAGCTCTCTCACCACTGAGGTACTTGGTCAGCGCTCTCACCACTGCTGGACATCTAATCTTTGGTCCACATCTATCCCTGACGTGGGAGGGAAGGCTAGCCCCTGGAGGACAGTACTGGCAACCTCCAGACTAGCTGTTGCAGAAAGCACAATTATTGTAACTAGTTAACTAAAGAAAATAACAAATGCCCCCTGAAGACTGAAAGGGCTTGAATTAAGTGCCCAGGCCTGGTGGCATGGCTGAAGCCTGAGCCCCTCTCCCATGGGGGGCTCCCAGCAGGCTGGAGCCTGCACTGCTGCTCTCTCTCTCTCTCAGCTCATCATCTCTGAAACTCCAGACAAACTGGCAACATTGTCTCTTTATAGAGCTCCTAGCTCGACTCCTCATTGGTAGCAGGGATGGGGTGACATGTCTCCAAGTTGCTGAGAAACCTGTCAATCAGAATACTCGAGGCACAATTGAGTTGTGGAATGTGTGCCTAAAATAATGTCCCTGTAAGCCCCCATAAGCACTTGGGTGCTTACCCATAAGATGCAGTGAATGTCCCACAAGTCCTAGCTTTCTATTGCTGCAATTCCAATTGGCTGTACTGCTGGCAATGGCTGCTTAACCCACTGTCCCTTATAGCAGATTAGATACAGTCCTGAATAACGTCCTGGTGTAGCCAGAAAGAAGTAATTATTTGCCCCACATGCCCCACAGTTCTGATGCTTAAAGGCTGCACTTGTAGTTGCTGCATAGATGAAGAATGTGGTTCCTTTACTTTTTCTGTCGCTAAGGCACTTATGCAAGCTACCCTTGCATCAGCTGACAGGCTGACACACAGAGTCCCAGATACTGAAATTGCCAGGGAAACAGTATTAATTTTAACTTTAAACACTTTCCCCCCATGTACAGTATATTCCCAACAAGCAGCAACAGTTCCATTATTTAAAACATTTTAATTCTTTACTTTTCGGCTGGAGCTGAACATGGCTACCCTGGAGCCAGACACACTGTTATGCATTATTCAGATGACCGGGGCCCTAAACAGGCATACTCAAATGAGCCCTGGTCAGAACTCCTTTAATTCCCATCTGAGTGGTCCCCCAGCAGGTTGTCCGTGGTCACCAGGTCCCAAATAGGTGGAAGGGATCCCGGGATGCATGACACGGTCCTCGAGGTGACCTAAAACAAGCAGCTCCACATCAAAGGTGCTTATCATGCCGCTACGCCCCTGCCCTGAGGCAGCACTTCTGCAGTGGGAGCTTGTGGTCAGCTTTTTAAGCTCAAGGGGCTATATTTTAATTTGGGCTTTAGGCTGGGGCATACACGGGGGTAAACAGGACCTGGGAAGCCAGAAAATTAGGGGCCAAGTCGGGAAAAGCCCGAAAGACAGCAGGAGAAGGACAGAACCAATGGGCTAAGGTAAGCCCAAGCAGGCATTTCCTGGAACCCCCATTGGCAAGGAGGTCACACTTTGAAGAAGGAATTGTATTCCAGAATGCATTAGGTCTGTGTGCACAATGGCACTTTAATAAAATGGAGCATCTTTGCATTTTTGTGAACAGTTTTTTTTTTACTAAGTCGGGGTATGTGAAATTGCAAAGTCTGAATATTTGAAGGTGCAGCCTGAAATTTGGACCAAGAGGAAGCACCATGTGAAGCATTCTGCCAAGTATATTTTACATTGAAGTTAATGTTCGAGAGGTTTGCTCAGTGAACTGACTGCAATAGTGACTGGTACAGAACCGAATTGTTTGTGGAAAGTTAATGCTGTCCTTATTAAATATGCTGAATGTTCATCGTGGGTGAGGCCTGCTTGCCCATGACCAGATTATTACACCAGCTAGAAGCTTTACGGCAAATGATCTGAACTTTGCCAAAGTGTTCATCAAGCCAGGGTCTTTGCCAACCTGGCCCAGACTTCGGTGAGATACCGGCATTGGAGATCCAGCCCCTGTGCAGAGACAACTCGCAGGTTGCAGCCACCTGGAGGGAGAGGCCATGAAGTGGAGCTGTGTCTGTGTCAGCTCTGGTTCCTCATTCTCATCAATGAACTACATGAGGTCTCCATATCAGTGATCCTTCACAGCCCACTGGTAGTGTGAGTAAATCCAGGGTAGCTCCCTGCAACAAATCCTTTAATTTTTTTGTGATACCATTTGATTGCTACAGTAATTTACTGGGTTACAAGAGACTGGGCCAACTGGCCAGGATTACAAATAATCAAAGCTCTGTTGGCATGCTAACAGCTTTTTTTTCCATCAAGGGCCTCAACAAGAGCTGCAACACTGGCCAACCCCAGGCAATGCCTCTGGCTAGCCAGTATAACATCCTGGGTACCCAGTGTTGTAGGACTGATTATTTGGGACTTAAAGCACATGCCAAGTAACCCGAACCTAATCAGTACAGTAATCATTCATCTAAATGCATGCTCCTGCCTTGTTTATGGCCCCTTAATAAATCTGATTATTGTTTCACATTTAACCTGCCTTATAAGCATATTATTAGTTGGGTTACAGTATTGAAAGTGTGTATTTGCTTTACTAACCTTGCTTTTACAGAAGGTTCTAGGGACTTTGCTGAAGGCCAGGCCCTTGCAGTAAGTGTAAAGGGCATGTGCATATTATTAATGTTAATTGCTGACTGTGAATTAACTGCTGTTAAAGGTACAAGGTCACTAGGAGGGTTTGTGGATGGTTACAGCTTCCCAGAGGGCTATACCAGGTTAGATAGATATCCCCACTATTGTTACTGTGGGTGGAGAAACCTTAATATTGAATCAAGGCCCCTCAACCTGTGATTAGGAGTACAGGCAGGGGTAGTAACTCTAGGGAGAGTTCCACCTAGGGGTTACATGCATATATGTGTATTTGTATTTGTACTAGTCAGTGTGTGCATAGCACAACAATTAGAAAGTGCAGTTAGGTGGCTCTCTGGTTAGTGCAAAAAGTGCTAGTGTATATTTCTTGCTGTCTAGATCAGTTTCAGACTTCTGCATGTCATTGCATATTTAACTGAGGTGTCTAGTGGCAGCTCCCCACCATCTGATGTCCCTCAGAGCCTTTTCTTTTAATCTGCAAACATGTGCATAGATGGTGCACTGCTATGTTATATTCAGTGGAATATATATGCACCTATGTTTATATGTATTAGTCAGCATGTGTGTATCACAGCAATTAGAAACTGAAGTTAAGTGGCTCAGTGGTTAGTGCAAAACTTGATAGTTTACATTCCCCCGCTATCTAGATCACTTTCAGCCTTATGCTTGTCATTTCTGATTTGAATGAGAATCTGTTGCTGCCCTGCCATAACTCTCCCCCCCATGCCCAGACCATTGCAAGCCCAGCCCATATTAATCTTCTGGCATGTGGATCTGCTCCTAGACCTAGTACAACATCAATATCAGCAGCGAACATCTGGCATTGACAGATGCTTGTTATAAGCCTTGTTGCACTGACTCTATTACTTTAGAGAGTCAATGATGATAACTCCAAGGTCTCATTCCTCAGCCGTGGTACTAAGTCTCACCCCTCCAATCCAGTATTCCGTCCTGGGGTTCTTGCTCCCTGTGTGCACCACCTTGCACTTTTTGGCTTTGAATTTTAACTACTAAACCCTTGACTACACCTCCAGCTTTTGCAAGTCTCTGTATTTTCTTTATTCCCTCAGCACTATCAACCCTCCCATGGAGCTTAGAGTCATCTGCAAAGAGACACAGCCTGCCCTGGATCCCCTCAGCAATGTCACAGATGAACATTGTAACAGCCTAAAGAGTCTGCTCCACCAAGAGAATCAGGACAGCATAGTAGTTTTAATGTATCTAAAAAATAATAAGTCAAGGATGCAGGTTTGAGACATGAGTTCAGTTCAGTTCAGTTTTATTTGAAGCAAGAAAAAACTCAGTTGAGCAAATTCATTCACAAAGGAGGGCCTGGAAGGACTTAAACAACAAAGAGGGACATCAGTAACTGTACATGAAAATAAATATGCAAACAAAGTGGTAGGAGCTGCCAGATAAGCATATGGCCCTGCAGTGATAAACCTTGTTTTAGACTCATAACGCAACATATGTTATCAGCAGTTTTGCCTAGGTTAATTACAGAAAACATTGTAGTGTATCGTTAATTTAAGAGCAGCTGAAATGTTCATAAGAACTAGCAAAATATTTGTTTAGGTACAGTTCCTTTGTGTTTCACTTTAGTTCGTGTTCTCCTCCTATTATTTGTTACTATGTAATTTATTGAAAATAGACTTTGTTCCTAAAGTTGGTCTACTCCTGTTCTTTCCTACTTGTGTCTTAATGAACTGCTTTGACATCAGTTACTCCCATGGCAGCTGAGTTTGATGTCACAACAGGGAAGGTGAACTGAGTGGGAATTAGCAGAGGTAGATGACTCCAAGGATAAATATGGTATTCATGTAAATTTCATCAGTGTCTATAATGGGTAGGTGGAATCTGAATATATGTGGAATGCAAGCTGATTTGTACCCAAGTATCATGGCTTTCAGAGTTTCTCTGAGGCATCAGCAGCTCTTTAAAGACAATGGGATGCAGCACAGCTGGTGAGTGGAATGGACTCCTGACCCTGGCATTACACACACACACACGCACACCCACACCCACACCCACAAGCACACACCCACACACCCACACCCACAAGCACACACACACACACACACAGTTTTACATATAGTTATTGAGACTGACTTTATTTTTTGTGGTAAAAATATAGTATTTATAGTAAACTAAGTAAATGGCAATATTGGTGGCCAGTGGGCTATTAACTGATCACTCCTGGCTAGTTACTACACAAATGCTGGCAGACAATGTAGAGTTCAATCTGCCTGAGTTGCCTGTTGTGATTTTTTTAAGAAAGTAATTATTTTATATTTTGCAGATCGCTCCTGTGGTAAATAGCTGCTCTAACATTGTAAAAGTAATGCAGATTGGCAGCTGCGGGTGATAAGAGTGACAAAAACCGAGTGAGAGGGAATGTGAGAGACTGAGCTTTGGTTCCACAGCACATCAGTCCATGCTCAGTGAGGAATCCCTAGACTGCTCTCTTGGGAGGCTGCCTCACTCTGCAGCTGGTCAGAAGCTGGGCTTTTGGCCTAACCACTTTAACCTGCTACTTGCAGACTCAAGAGGGAGACGTACGATATAGTCCTCTTAAGGCAGCATCAACCAGATAAAATGATTCCCTTGACAGACAAAAAGTGCCAGAGAATCCTGGATTTAGGGAACTGGCTCTCAATAAATAAATATAAAAGGGGAGCACAGTCTGGAATCGGGGGCTCTTGAAGTCCTACATCAAGGAAAAAGCACATACAGTATAAGCAGCTCACAGGGAACCATTCTGTGCATTTCAAGATGCGATTGCACAGGGGAGCTCATGACTTTACATGTATGAAAATTACATATAAAAACTATAAATAATTAAAATAAAAGACAAGTGGGAGATAGTGGAGTGCTGGGCACACTGTACAAACACTGAAAAGTCTATCAAGTGCACATATAGCAAAATGGAGCTCTTTGAAGGCAAGCTCTGTCACAAGTCAGGCTATTCACGATCACAACATATTTGCTATATTCAGCTTCATGCTGCCAAGTGGATTTTTCAACAGAAATGAACCAAACTTGGCACACACCTACAGCAGAGTGTCCTACACACAGGAAAATAGTTTTAAGTGCCTCATTTGTAAAATAGAGGAGTTGCTAACCTTTTAAGGGAGAGTGGGTCCTTGGTGAAGCAAATCCATGCAGGCAGTTACACTAGAGGTGGAGCTTAGCGTGGGAAAATGAATATGTAATTCCTGAGAGAAAAAAACTGTTGTGGTCAGCACAATTAAAGGGGAAAATACTATTTTGACTGAAAAATGAATGGCAAAGTGCTTTTAAGTGATTATTTTGTCAATTTAATAATAAAAGAATGTTAATCTTGATGACTGCTTTCTAAGGGACTATTTTGTAGAGAAATAAATCAGCAGAAAGCTTAGGAAATAAGCTGTCCAGTCAGTATAAAGAAAAACTGCTTCAGCCTTGAGAAAGTTTTTTTGTGTGTGTGTGTGTGTGCGACAAAAAATGTAATTTGAAATGGGCTCATGCTATAAAGATGGAGAGCCTTAGATACATTGTGAGGGGCAGCTGAGCTTCACATCTTAGAATTCCATGGTGGCTAATGCTGCTGCAGGAGGATTTCTGATTGATGCTGAGCCTCTGGGCAGTCAGTGTCCACTCAGTGACCACTCTATTTAAATACAGTAATGATTTTTGACTATGAGAGCTGTACAGCCAGTGTGTAGTTAGCCTGAGCTGGGAGAGTAACAAGAAGGAAGGTGCCCATGCCAAAGGGTTGTCCTGTCTGAAGAGACCTGATGCAGTGAAAAAGCCTGACAGAGACAGTTTAATTTAATTACACGTGCAGGATTAGGGATCACCTGAATCCCAGTGTAGGTCAGATAGGGCAGTACGTGAGAACACGGTAAATAATAGAAAGCAAGAAGGTACATAATAGAAAGTCTCTTGCTTCAAGTTAATGATGATCCTGTGTAACAAGGTTTCCTCACAGAAGAAGAAAAGTTGAAAATCTGAAGAAATCATTGTTTCTCCTCACAGCATCTTTAACCTTCTGACTTGATGGGGGGCCCTCCAACAACACCAAGCTGCAACAACTTCAGAATTTCTTCAGAAAAACCAAAGGAGTGTGGTATAGTACAAACCTTGTTGATACAGTCTGGGGACTATTTTAAAAGCACAGTGCACTGTTTTACGCAGAATTTGCCTCAATCATTCTGATTTAAACAGACATTTGTCAAAGTGAAGGACTGAGCTTGAAGGGACTGATAGGGGATTCGGTCACAACCTTTTTTTTTCATTATTATTATTTATCCTCCTGTGGCCCCCTCTCTACACCCCAGTTGTACTTCTTGCAGCCCGTCAGCTGGGATCCAGCCGCCGTCCATCCCGCCCAGGACTGCTGGCACCCTATAGCCCCTGCGGCTTACCCCGCTGCTGGGGTGGCAGGGGAGCCTCTAACTCCCACCCATGACGGATCCAGCTCGGGTGCTACGCCCACGAACACTCGTGGACAGCTATTGGTTGTAGGAGGCGCCACTCTTTTCCCTGTTCCAGGATTCCTCGAGTCAGTGGGCATGCAATGACGCCAGACGTCGGGAGTGTGCATGTGTCTGCATGCCCCCATGTCCAGGCGTCTGCTCCTGAACTCCACCCCTAAATATAGCATGCATCTCCACCTCCCAGCCTTCGCCAGGTGGCAGTTGGGCACTGACTGTTGTGGATCCCCCTCCCAGGAGAGGGAGAGCAGTCCTTTGGATGCTCAATCCCTCTTCTCCTCTGCCAGCCCCTGGTGACCTGAGGCTCATTCTCGTAACCTGGGTCACCAGCGTGGTGGGAATGGCATCCAGTGCCTCAACCCTCAAGCGCCACCGGCCCCAGTCACAACTTTTAATGTGCTAGTATGCAACATGTTAAATGCCACAGTCAATTTTAAATGTGTTATAGTAATGAAAAGTAGAAATGTCAACTGATTGTCTAATGATTTAAAGTATAGAGTTAAATTACAGTTACTGTGTTATTGAATACCTGGGTGGGTATGTGGCAGAAGGGGTTAGTGGGCTGACTGAGGTAGAAAAGGCCTAGTAGTCACTGTATGCCTGTAAGGTAAAGTGAAGTGTATGGCTTTGTGGTCTGAGGTAAGGCTTAGTGCTGTGTAATAGTACTTGGATACCAGGAAGGGTATCTGGCAGAAGGGGTAATTGGACTGACTGCTCAGAGGTATGGCCCAGTAGTCACTGTATTCCTTATTTCTAACATAAATAAAGCTCGGGGATTAAGGCCTAGGTGGGCACTTATCCTGGGACAGTGAGATATCTGTAGGGCTGGTGGGTGATGAGTGCCTGCAGTCTCCAAGGGTAAATACAAGGTGATTGGTGGGGTGGGGTTGCCCTGCTAGGGTAGATAAAGTATAGAGTGTAGCTACTGTATGTGTTTTAAGATGTCATCTTTACTGAATTTTAACTGTGCCTTTCGTGGCTGCTATCGCAGATATTTCTTTCACTGTTTCAGTGCAACTTTTACCTTATTGCTCAACAATCCAAGTGTTGGTGTCCTTGTTTACAGTGCCAGTGTCTCACATTCTTGCAGGTCTCCAGGTCAGTCCAGTGCAGCCTTCCCTACTCTTGGCAGCTCATAGCTACTCCAGTTGGGGAGGTAAGTTACTGTACACGGGTAGTACCCAACTGGGAAAGGGTAGCCACAAGGGAAGGAACTAAGACTCCTTGATGTCATCTATCTCTCCGTGGAATGACCCATCTGCGGCCAGAGTTTAATATAGTAGTAGGTGGTCTAACATTATAACATGTTGAAGAGGAACAGACCCAAGGCAGATCTCTGTGGAACCCTGCTCGTGATCGCCCTCTCTTCTTTTTAACCCCATTAACCACAACCCTCCATTCTCTCCCCTTTAGCCAGTTACCTTCCCAGTTTACTATGACCTTAGCCTCACCCAGATCCTACATCCTCTTCAGCAAACGTCTGTTGACACCAAGTGGAAAGCCTTCCTGACAACAAAAAAGCAGATCCACAGCATGGCCCCTATCCAATTCCCTCATCATGCAGTCAAAGAAACTCATTAGGTTAGTCTGACAAGTCCCCCACCACCACGGATCCATGTTGCTTACACTCCTGGAACCCCCAGCTTTCCAAGTAGTCCACGAGATCCTCTTTGACCAGTGACTCCATCATATTTCCTAAAATAAATATAAGACTGACAGGTCTGTGGTTCCCTGCTTGTCCCCCCACTTATGGAACAGAACAAAGTCTGAAATCTTCCAGTCCTTCAGAACCACCCCTGTCCTTGGAGAGCCATTGAATGTACCTACAGTACCTGGAGATTAGCTAGTCCTACTGCCAATTCCCTGAATATCCTTGGATGCAACCCATCAGATCCTGGGGCCTTATCAATCTTTATGGATGACTGCCCTTTCAGGATCCTTTCACTAGGAAATATTGGCTGCCTCATCTCTGGGACCCACTTAATGGCTGCTTTGATTCCATTTTCTGGCAAAGGCCCACTATCCTTCCCTTGAGAACTCGAGTAAAGTAACCATTAAGAATTGCAGCCTTTTGTCTGTCCTCCTCAGTCTCCTATCCCCTCTGTTAGCCTCACGTCACTCTCCTTTCTTACCTTTTTCACTTACATACCTGAAAACTGTTTTCTCTACTTTTACCCTTCAGTAATATGCAGCTCTGCTTTTTCCTCCATTGCACTTTTGCCTCCTTTTTTCAGGAAATATTATTCCCTTTCTTCCTCCTCTTTGCTTTTCTTCAAACTTTTAAAAGTCCTTTTCTTAATGTAGCTGTCACTACTTCCCTGAAAGTTGCTGAAAACCAGAGTGGTCTCTTGAACTTGTTCTTTTTGGTTACAATTCTTATGCATACCTCAGATGCCCCAAGAATGACTCCCTTAATTTCTCTTCATTCTCTTCCACCCCATCTATGTTGTCCACCCCTACTAACGTATCCCTGACCAGCTCCTTCAGCCTACTGAAGTCTGACCTGCTAAAATCAAGGATTTCAGCTCTCGACTGTGGTTTACCTGACCTGAGGGCCAGTTCAAACCAAATGGAGTGATGGTCACTGTTCCCTAATGACCCCCCTACTCCCAGAGCTTCTAGCACTTCTGAGTTGGTAAGCAACAAATCGAGAGAGAAATGCAATCAGCCTGGTGTGCTCCTTAACAAACTGTACTAGCAGACAGTCCTGGAATGCAACCAGCAAGACCTGGCTTCTGGTTTTCCTGGTCACTGGACTATCCCAATCAATGTCCAGCAGATTCACATCACCCACCACCACACTTCCCCTTTAGCTATCCCTCTCTGTAGTTCTTCCCTGTGCTCTCTGTCCCTATCCTCCCCTTGCCCTGGTGGTCTATGGATTGCCCCCAAGCACAGTTTCTTGCCTGAGGCTACCACGTGTTGCACCCTCAGCAGTTCAAGCTCCCCATTACTGCCCCTGATACAGGCATCTTCTGTCACATCTATGCCCTCCTTGACATAAAGCACTACTCTCCATCTGTTGTTCTATCCCTTCTGAACATCAACTACCCAGGCTATCAGTTCCCAGTTGTTATTTCCCAAAAGCTCATTTCTGTTATGGCCACAATCTCCCACCTCAGTACAATATCTGCCATCAGCACCTGGAGCTTACTGATTGTATTGCCCTAGGTTCTGTGCATTAAGGTATACCCTCCTGTCCTGACCCCTGATCTTGCTTTTCTGCTACTTCTTACACCTCTTTCAGTCCTCTCTGTCTCTTTGTTTTTCTTGGTGCTTGCACCTTTTGTGTTCCCCTTCTATGAAGTCACTTTACCTAGTCCTATGGGCCACAGCTTCCTTTGTGCCTCCTATGTTGCTATAATCCCAATGATGTGGGAGAAGTATCTAGCTAAGGATCCCATTCTCTCCCTCGCAATTGAGGTTCTCCTAGACCCTGTCTCCTTGCAGTCAGTTTAAATGTCTGCTATTAGATGCCAAACATCTGATTACGATGGGCTCAGTTCTCTGCAGACCTCCTGTCTCACCTTCTAGGCTCTATTGATGTAGTAAGGCTAGGGAATGGGTCCTTTCAGAATGAAGATTCCTTCTCTATGTCATGATGATTGATGACAGACTGCAGCTTACTAGCTCTACTTCTTGCCAGGTCATCTCCTGTTTTTCTGGTGTCCTGTATTATACAGTATGTGTCTTTCTTGCTCTGTTTTCTTGTTTTATAACTGCCCAAGCAGCCTTTTTTGCTATCTTTATTTTGTCTTTTTCTTGGTAAGGCTCTGGTCTGAGCTCTCCTGGCCTCCTTCTCTCACTATCAGCTAGCTCATACTATGCCTCAAATGACTGCCAGCTAGTTAGGCTGGCTCCCAGTCTCCTCTCCTGAGTTCTTTAGGCTCCTCTCCTCTCCCCACTCCCATGCTCATGCTTAATTCTGAAGAAGACCAAAAATGGCATTATTCCTCAATCAGGTTGTTAAGGCTGTGATAAAATCACATGCAGCACACAGTAGGCTATAGCCCTTTATATTCTTGTCATCCTCTCTCCATCGCCTGCCAGGCTTCCTGCTGCGTGACATTGACTTCGCCCATTAATCCTTTTCTCCCAGCTCCATGACCCCAGCCCATCCTGACCTTTTTGTTCTTGACTTTTTATAATCATAGCTTGCATAGATCAAGAGCTGGCTCTATCTCTGGTCTTCTAGTCTCTCCTGTAGTCTCATAGTCACCACCTGCCTGTTTTGTCCTTGACTTCTAATCCATCCTTCCCAGGCCATTTCTGCACCCAGGCCTGAGAGCATTTGTTTTTCTGGCTTTTTTTTAAACTATGCCATGACTCACTCTGCCTGCCTGGCAAGCCTGCCCACTGGCCAGGACTCTGTAGAAACTCAAGTCCATAGTAGTCTTAGTGACCCATGTGTATTCCACCAGTGCTGCAGCTGTTTGACTGAGAAAACAGAACCATGGCCCCTTTGCTCTTGCTAACAGGGTGTCCTTCTGCTCTGGATGGGTCCTCCATGTTCTGCCTTACCTTGTGGTTTGGTTGGGGTCACTCATGGGACCCGTGGCTCAGACTAGGAAAAGGAGTGAATTCATCTAGGTAGAGTCAAGGAGCCACCAGAGAATATGCAATTTGGGTGCTCCCTGCACAACTGTTCGATAGCCTGGATCTTACTTTCAAGGGGCCTGCTGGACAGAGATCTGTGTCCCTCCAATGCAATGACTGGCCACAAAATGTGTTTATTTGTTTGAATTTTTAGTAACTGAGGTGCCCACTGAGACACTGCAGTCCCTTTCTCCTGAGCGCCTCTGGAAGTGCAGTACAAAAAGTGCAGTTCATTGACATAGTAGTAGTAAAGACAATTACAATGGTAGGTACATAGTAAAGATAGTTGCAATGGGTTTGTTACAATGGTTATGTTTACAACATTTGAAGATCAACAGGAATTAAAATACAGACAGATACAGCCATGGATTCAATAATCACAAACGGATTAGCATCACAAATATGACAAGTTCTGAACTCACAAATTGGCAACAAATACATTAATCACAGAATTTCCAGTGACAGCAGATATAAGTAAACATACTAATTGCAGACACTTACACAAGTGAAGCTAGAGGAGGATGGAAATAGACCCATACCAGGGGAAATGCAAGGAGTATATTAAACAAAGTGTTAGGAAGCTGGACCATAGGTCACCAGATACAGAAGCAAGATAGAGAGGCCTAGAGGTGGGAAAGCAAAGAGGGTTGAAACTTGGTGAGCATGGTACAGGACAGGATGGATGGAGGTAGGGAGTTCCAGTCAATCACTGCCGAGCATGTGAAAGATCTACAGGCAACAGCTAACCACAGTTTGGACATAATAAGAAAGGGGAGGGAGGCAGATCGTAGGGTTCATTGAGGTAGTCTTCATCAAATATGCTCACTAAGGCAAGGGGGAGTGTATTTGTGGACCAGCTTGTGTACAAGACTTAGGGCAGCATATCATAATTAAGATCCATATGATAGCCAGCCCAAGAATTAGAGGACGTCACAATGGTGATGGCAGGCATTGACCCCCGCAGCAAATCTACCCACCCTGTGGTAAACAAGACCAAGAAGCACATGCACTCCAAAGCCAGGAGCTGGGAAGCTCCAGTGAAGTCACTATACAAGCAGCAAGTGAAAGAAATTTTCAAATTTATTGCCAACATGTGTAAGATAAGGAGTTCACAGACACAAGCATGAACTCAACTCTGGAAGAGTGCCCCTGTGGTAAGTCTGTTTGAGGATAAGATAGTTATGCTGGTTGTGAGCAGAAATGGAACACTATACAGTATGTAAGAAGAGAAGGAGAGTGGCAGCTGCAATCTTATGACAAGAGCCTGATGTGAGGAAAGGATGCATACTATAAAGAAGACCTTGCTTTGGTTCAGAGATTTGGTTATGATGGAGACATGTGCCAAGGAGAGTGAAGTATCCAGGGTAACCCCAAATATTTAAAAAGTTCAGTGATTCTTAGGGCATCACCATTTTGTGAGAGTATCATGAGAGGGGCGGGTAAGTGGTATGATAGAAGTGGGTGGGAGAACAGCATGATTTTAGTTTTCTTGGTATAGCATAAGTTGATTTTGCAGGAACCAGCCTTCAAGAGCAGAAAAGTCAGCTGTTAACATGCTTGTTGATCCACCCGACATGAAATAGAGAAATGATAAATACTAGCATCATCCATGTATGGTGAACTGATGCTCTGCCCTCAGTGGTTTGGGAGTTCATTCATAAATAGGGAGAACAGCAACAGGCTAAGTATGGACCCGTGTGGCACCCCATGGGTTATGGGTCAGAGGTCCAAGAGAGAACCAACACACTTGACCCTTTCTGTGCAGTGAAATGGAGCCCAGCTGCTCACTCTAACCACACTCAGCATCACAAACTAGACATGTGGCCACTCCCTGCACATTCTCAGGTACTAGTTCTCTGAATACTCTGTTCACAGCAGCCCACACTACTTCAGCTGGCCAAGTGCTTTGTAGTCTGGTGGTGCAACAATCGGTAAGCCTTAGCCAATCATGGCTTTGTTTCATGAAATTAAAATAAAATACATTCAGAAACAGCTGCTAGCACTGTGTTCTGCCTGTTTGCCTTCTATTTGGCAACTTTTTGGTTACTAGGATGGGACAGGACTCACAGCCCCCCCGCACCCCCCCGCATCCCAGCAGAAATTCACAAAATCTGAGGGGTACCTGAACTCAGTGCTGAAAAAGTTGCTATTTAAAACTGTGAGCTTGGAGTGGGGCTGATGACTGAGCTCTGAGTCAGCAGTATGAGTGAGGTTTGGCAGAAGTCAGAACTGGGCACTGGGGACTCAACTGAGAGGTGTGGGAGTTGAATGGAAGCAGTGGGCAGGATTGTTTGGTTGTTGGGAAGGGGCACTGGGAACACAATTGAGAGGTGAGCGGATTGAATGGCGGGGAAGGTGCCACACTTGGGGAGGGGAAGCAGCTGGGTCTGTGCAGTGCTTATGATCATCCCCTGTTTGTATGCTAATGGATAAAAGCCTCATATGATAGGAGTGCCTTCATCCTTTTACATGTAAGAAGTTTTGGACCATCAGCAATGAAGACAGTGGCATCACCAGCCTGCCTGTAATATGCTGCT
This sequence comes from Neoceratodus forsteri, assembly GCA_016271365.2. Lineage (NCBI taxonomy): Eukaryota > Metazoa > Chordata > Ceratodontiformes > Ceratodontidae > Neoceratodus > Neoceratodus forsteri. The sequence goes on along the minus strand of CM028138.1, from coordinate 760,022,573 downwards.
CACAGCCCAGCCTCTGCAATGCTTAAATCAATTGGCCACAACAGTGTCACACTTGCAAAAGCCCTATAGTACTGGCACACTGCTAAAATGTTGCTTTACTCATGCACAGAAGCAAACATAACACGCATTTGTCAATGCCAAATGTTGGCTTGCTGGCATTGGCATTAACAGTGCAGGAGTTAGAGAGATGCATAAGAGGAATGTCAGTAAAGTATTGAAGTGACACTAATCCCACCCCCACCCTGCACAGACTGACAGGAATTAGGGTGTGCGTTTAGGTCATCGATTTGTTAAATGCTAAATAGCTCATATGTCTGCCTGCATAATCCCATGCTCTACCACTGTGTAACTCACTGACCTACTTAAACACTTTTGAGACATGGAGTATATGAAGACACCATAAAAGATCCTGACTAGATTCTACTTGATGTGTTTCAGAGCAGAATACAGTGTCCTTTCGCCTTTGACATATTTGCACAATTGGAAAGAAGTCTCATCCTTTGAAATTCCTGTGCAAGGATCCACGGTAGAGGTCTGTAAAAATGCAAGCAGTTTCTATACATGTTTGCAAGACAGGAACAGCAGCGGACTGAGAAGACAAGCAAAGATGCCACACAATGAACTCTCTAAAAAAGTGTCTGTAGTCAAAACCCACTGACATAACTGAACAGGAACTTCAAATATAGAACCAGCACCCTGCAATTTGAAAAATAACCACAGACTGAACTCTCGCTGGTTATAACAACACTTCCTTCCCTGCTCACACACACAGAGCCATCGAATATAACAGGTCCCTTCATTTACTGGGAGGCAACTGATTTCACCCTTTGTAATGAGACCATTGGTTCACCATTTCTACTAGGCCTCTTAATTGACTTCTGACAGTTAGAGGAAAAGAATTCTCAAAGTGACAACAGTCAGTCAGAGACCACCCTCAAGGTTTTGAGCCTGTAACACTCAAGTCCATATAGTGGAACTGACAGCCTACAGTACCTGTATGTTGCTGTGTTTGTGGGTGGGGGTTAGACCCTTGAAAAGACCAGGACTGGTTCTGAATTTTTGTTGTTGTTGTTGAAAGAGAAGCAGTGCTATGCACTTTAAGAACACTGTGCTGACTTGCACACTGATGATGACAGTAGGTGATTATGATGATATACAGAACATAATTTGTTTTTCATACAAGAGCGTAAAAACTGTTAAAAGGTAATTCAGAGACCTTGGGGCAGTTAAGCAAACAGCAGAAGTTTAGATTTCAAGCACAGCACTACAGTCACAATATTCAGAGTCAGCCACAACAGAGTCAGTACTGCTATGCGGTAAACATCCCACAGCTGGTCCTAAGCAACAGTCAGATAGTTAGCTTTAACACTGTATTCATGATCACTCACTGACAGTCATACAGTGACCGGCCGAGGAGGTGAGCAAAGGGTGGTGCAAGTTGCCACCACGGTCTGTGTCTGTGGACTGGTTTCTGTGGTGGGGGTGGGGGTTGGTATGGAGTGAGCAAGTTGGCGGGGGGGATTAGTTACTGTTTGTGGGGAGGGGGACCACTAGTCACCAGGGTATATATAGGTTATGCACAGTGTGGATGATTAAAGATATTCATGCATGGGTGCTTGGGGGGGACCACTAGATGCTAAGGAAACTGGAGAAACTGTACTACAGGGGTGACTGGGTTGCTGGGGGAACCTGTAGACAGCAGGGATATTACAAATAATTACAGCATGGGCTTGGGGGGGATGCAGCCACTGCACACTGTTAAGGACAGGATTTTCGCAGCATTAAATCTTGATGAAATTAGGTGTTTTTTTTTATTTTTTTATTAACTGAAATATTTCACCAGAAAGAGATGCTGAGCAACAAGTTGCTCATCTCCTGGTACAATTGCGGAGGGGCTAGGGGAACATGAGGATAGTATACAAAGATTTGGTACACAATATATACAATTTGATTACATTCAATAAAGTGAGCAGACTATACACACTGCCAAACTGTTTAATATTTCACTGCACCCTCGCATGCAAGAGTCTCATTCTCTTTTGCATAGGTGCAATGGTATTGTCTGCACTGTCATGCTTCAGGACAGAGCAGCACACCTAACGCCTCCGAATATGGCATCTCCCAAATGCTGCTGCTATACACGGTTAGTGTGGGGCTAACTTGGTAAGTGCCATACTAATTATTTTAATATGTTGGCCTCACATACACACACACACACACACACACACACACACACACACACACACACACACACAAATTGCTCCACAAAGATTTCATGATTTTGTTATTTTAGCTATTTTGCTGCACATGCAAACCATTAAAAATGTAAACTAACATTATTGAAACAGTTTCTACAACACTGCAGCACCAACTATGTGAAGTTTGTTGTATGTACTTTGGTTTTAACCCCTTGCCTGTACATATTGCTATTCTACCCCTCATCCCTATTTCACTATGTATATTGCTCCTGTATGAACCTGTTCACTATGTACCTCTCGTTGTAACCGTTATTTAATGGCTTAATGTGCTCCCTGTTCTACCTGTTTACTCTGATTTGTACACTTGTAATCCTCCCGGGATGCACCTGAAAAGAGGCATGTGCTGTCTAGTGTGCTTACCTGGTTAACAAAAGCAAATAAATAAATAAACTATTCCTATAATTCTTATTATGCATGCTGGCCATTTGCTGTGACTTTTAAAGATCAGTGCTACACATTTTAATGTTGGTAGACTAAGAGCATCTTTCCAAGTCACCTTCAGCACTGAAGGGGGTCCAAAAAATAAATTCCTCTCTGACGGACACAGCACAATCCCTTTTGGTACCATGTAGGAGTACCAGATTTTGGGATGCCAAAAAGAGACCACTTAGTACCTCCCCCGACGAGTCCCTGTGCCAGACCCTGATCAAATGGATTTAAAGTCTCCACCGCCTTCACAGATCATTTACAAGGGGGTCCTGGGTAGGAGAGTATAAAAAAATATATAATAAAATAATAATATAATAATAATACAAAACAGGATGATGAAGTCACATGAAGAATATTTGGCAGCTGGAGAAGAGGACACATCTTCTAAAAGAGGACATCTGGTAACCTTAGCAAGGATGACATTGCATTTCGCAGCCTGATGTAGAAAGTCAGCAACACAGAGAAGAAACTTGCTAAACAGGACAGTCAACTCTTTTTCCTTCAACAATACAAGAATAATTAACATGAGTGTTCTGTATAAAATGTCCCTGTAGGTGTGTTGTCACAATGCCTGACATAGGTGTCTATGTGGATTCAAACGCTCGTATATTAAGTAATGTTGGTCAAATAAAAGGTATAACAACCTTTTTCAATCAATTCTACTCATACAGGGCAGCACAATTCCTCTTTGTGCCCTTTTACAGAAACAGATTTAAGATATATTTGTTCACAGCTCCCCGACTACCACATCTACAGCAATTGCTGCATCTTCAACCGACCACAGTAGTATGCAGCTGACTAGAAGTTACCAGAGCACTTGTCAGTAAAGGATAATGAAGTTTCTAGGGGGTCTACAGGAAATGAAGTACTTCGAGGGGAAATAGGAGGAGGAAAATTACCCATAAGAGCTGCACAAGAAACCCAGCTGATCTGAAGAACAAGAGGACACGTCACCCTCTCCTCTCCTCTCTCTGCCAGACTGCAAGGCTTTATTAATAGCACAGTGCCCACAGTAACCTTTTTCTTTCATTAGTTTATGGTGCTTTGTGCATGACACATGATGGAGATGTTTTTGGCAATATTAAAAAAACAAGATACAGATTATTATAAAGGCTAAATTAATAAAGGGTTTGCAAACTTAAAAAATGCAACATAGCTCCTCTGTAGCTGTCTATGCCGCATCAAAATCTACACTGATCTAACCTTTGATTTTGCAACAAGATTATTCTTGAGTAACACAACTTTTTATATGATATTTTAATGCACTTATTTTCCCCTGCTCAACACTGGTATTTCATGCAACAAGGGATACAGTCACAAAACAAACCATCATGCCTTTACCATTCCTGACATTCCTCCCCCACCGAATGCAAGAGACTACTACCACTTTCGTCTGTCATCATCAGCAGCCCTCCAAGTCGCAGCAAACTTTTTTTTTCGCTTTGCTACAGCAAGTTTTTACAATCCAACAAATCATTTCCGTGGGGGGTGGGATTATATTTTCATGTAAAATATACCAAACAAAACAAATGTATCACTTTCTTACATTCTGGTGTGCTAATCCAAGCTCCCCAAAACTTCAAAACGTTTAACAACCCCTGCTTTTCTCATTATAAAAATAGAAAAAATTACAAAAGTTGCATGCAGTTCAACTTAGCCCACAAGTTCCCAAGTGCTTTCTCCAGCTTTCAGCTGTGGGAGGACTGCTCCCTCGCCACAGCCTCCCGCCCACTAGCTCGGAATCTCAGAGCCACGGCATCCATTTCCTATTCTTTCTTTTTCTCCTCTACCACTCCGACTGAGATGCCCTCCAAAACCGGCAACATCCAGCACAATCATGTGTGCTCCACAGCTGTACTTCGAATTAGTATAACTTCTGTGGTGTCCTTTTTTTGCCTCCGTTTGGATCAGAAGAATAACTTGGGTGATAATCCTTTGCCAGCTCCTTGAGATCAGAATATGGTGGGTGGCTTGCAGGTGGGCAGGCAACAAGTCCTGGGGGGTGGAAGAATGGGTAATTAGCAAAGGGTTAAGTGAGCAACTGGGGAGGTCTGTTTCACAGACTGACAGAAATGGAGAGAGTGAGGGAAAACAGTTTAGAAAAGAATCAAAATAGAATGCACTTTGATAAACAGGTAAAAAGTAATGTTTCCATGCATGTTCAAAGAGCTGTGTAGCTGAACGGAGACAGGAGGTGGGGGAATGCGGGACAGCTAGAACAAGCAAGCTGCGGTGCAGACTTTGGTACCGAGTTGAAAAGTTGTTACACTGCAGCCAGTCACTGAGTAGCAAGTTGAGGCTGGCTGTTACGTGATTCCTTCTTCTCCATTCTCTCTCAGCAGTTAACAAGAGCCCCCTTCTGCTGGTAAAACTGACCGCACCGCCCACTGGACTGGCTCCTGCCCACCCATTTTACATTTTCAGCACCTTCTTTTTTTATCTTAGAAGTCTGAATGCCAAAGTAAACAAACAAACAACAAAGCAAAACTGTGTAGCATCTAGCAGGACGCAAACTAGGCATTTAGGGACAACACCTTCTTTATTTGCTGCATTTTCTGGTAAATACAACTAAAGAGAAAACAATGGTGTCCAGTCTCATTCCTTTACAGTGGTATTCTCTTTGAGACCTAAGTCTCATTTTAAATGTTAACCAGGAAATGCTCATCAGGAGGCATGTCATCGGTGCCGCTGCACGAGGAGCTCGTCTCTGATTGCAGTGGCACTTTCCTTAGAAGTTTTGTCCACTTTACATAATGTTGGTGTCAGCACAAGCATGCTGCCTTATTGGGGAATGCCAGATGGACCTACTGATGTAAGCCTTGCATTCACCCACGCTGACACACCTCCAAAATCTGCCACTATGGCAAGATGTTGACTTGCACGCTAGCGCAGCAAGCCAACATAAAAAATTAATACTGAGCAGGAAAAAAGGCTGCATTAATATAAGGCCCTAAATAAGGACAAAATAGGACTATTTAACAACAAATACACAAAACAATACACAGGGCTAATTAAAAAGATTTCACACTTGGTGAAATTCACAATTACTGTATATTAAAAATGTAAACGGCAAGGTTTACGTTCCCTTCCAGTACCCATCATTGCATTCTTTAAAGGTTATGTTAGTATATCTATATAATACTGACTATGGTTCAGAAGGACAACCTAACTACTACTGTTAAACAACAGTACATGAGGCTACAGAGTCTCTACTAATAGTTCATTATACTTATCACAGCAATGAATTGCATATTTGCCAATAAATAAAACCACTGCACTAAAACATGCATTTTCCTCTGTATATTTTGAAAATTATAATAGATATTATAACACTCACTTTTACTGAGTTTCTAATACTTTATTTCAAAAGACCTGTATTTCCTTGGTGTGTTCCATTATAACCCTTCTAATGAATGATTAGAAACTGGAACTGGGACTTTGGGTATGTGCACTTGCCTCAATGCTGGTGTGTGTGCCTGGATTTTCTAATCATTCATCTGAAGGGTCACAATGCTTGTTTCATGATATTACTCAGATTACTGTTATAGGTATGATGCTTACTTTCATGCCATATAAAAATATCAAGTGGCTTACAAAATGCAAACCTCCTGAATGCACGAGCTAACTGGTAGTTTAAGGAGCTATCTCGTACATACGTATGGACGTTATCTTGGCATCAGGAATATGCAGAGGCATGCATCTGGCTGCTGAACTTGGTGAGCTAGCAGGTAATACATTGGATTTATGTCTAATTTAATTTTTATCAAAAACAATAAAAAAAAGTAAAATAAGGTAGTTTGGGGAACAGAAATGTCGTCCAAAGTCACACAGGTTGTGACAAGTACGCAAGTCCTACAGCAATAAAAAAATAAAACTAAAAGCTGATGGTGTCCCTTTAACTAAATAATGGCAATACGGTATCAGAAAATATGGATCCTATGTATTATAAAGAACAATGTATGGTTAGGAGTGTCCTACTGTGCCAAATCTTGTACCTGAGAGTTCACAGAATGTTTGGTAAATTTTTTGAGTTTTGCTCTCCAGTTTTACAGACATTCTCAGAACCCATTGATACAAAATATGGCCAATTATAAAACGGGCTTCAAAAACCTTTCGGAACCCAGTAACTTCATTTGTCAAAACACAATACCTGACCATTCATTTTATTCACCAGTAAGTGCACAGTTGGTCACTAACCAAACATAATCTACCTAGCAAAAGCATAGCTAATTGAAAAAACCTTTTTCCATAAAAATAAACACCTTTTCAATTATTAAACACATACATCCACAGCAGGGCATATGTTTCTCACAATTAAAATATTTTGATGTATTTAAAGGCACTGACTTGGCCTTTATTACCAGACTGATATAGTCTACTTAGTAACAGCCTAACCAGTAAAAAAAACTAAAACTTTTTTTTCCATTTTATAAGCACAATAACCCTTCTTAGGGTATGTCTTTTTTTCGAGAATTGATATAACTCCCATTGGTTGCCTGCCTTCCAATTCACCAGGGTATGCATTTTTTTCTGGAAATGCATGCCCTATCATGGTTATTAGTTATATAATAACTGGTTATGTTATTTAATAACTGGGTTGACAGTGCCATTTATTATGGCATAACTGTCAAATCATTTCAAGTAAAGGTTTTTCCCTAGTGCACTTTTAAGCCACATAAACATACTGCAGTTTTCTATAGTTGCACACTACATAGCCACTGCTCTCAGTACAAAAAGAGACTGAAACATGCAAGTGTCACAAAGTTTGGGAACCACCATACTAGAAAAATATCTCGTAGTGGACTTACTTTTATTTTTGGTGTATGTTTCTGGTTATTCACCCCATTTTCATTTGCATTTTCAAATAAGTTTTCTTTCACCTTAAAACAAACTTGCAAATGTATATCCTTTTGGCAAAGAGACTACACAATGTATACACATGTTTATGCAATGTGGTCATCATTAGAGACAGTAAATGGTAACGCAAGTAAATTCTTCAAATGTTTATAATACTTTTATAGATACTTTGTCATTTCCAATAAAAAAAAACAGCAATTATAAAATAAGAACTATAGGATGTTGATATCATGAGTGGGCTGATAAACTCAGCTGCCGAGTCAAGTCATACAAAAGTGAGGGTGCTGGACTTCAGGAGGGCTGACTTTGTCAAAATGGGAGAGTGCCTTAGAAAAGCACTAGCAAGCAGGCAGGAAGGAGGGGTAGAGCAACAATGGGGAAACATCAAAACTGCCATCACAGAGGCAACAAGCCTTTGTGTAAAGCAAATAAAGAAATCAAAACAAAAGAAAAAGCCACTATGGTTCTCAAAAGAGGTGGTGGGGAAGGTAAGGGAGAAAAAAATAGCATTTAGGAAGTATAAGGCAACACCGAAGGAGCAGGACAGACAGCTGTACCAGTTAAGACAGAAGGAAGCTGGGAAGGCAGTCAGAATAGCAAAGGCCCTAACTGAGGAAAATATAGCCAACTCGGTTAAGAAGGAGGATAAAACCTTTTATAGGTACATTAGGGAGCGTAGAAAGACAAAGGGAGAGATAGTGAGGCTGAATAGAATGGATGGTGGGTGGGCAAAGAGGGACAGTGAAAAAGCAGGGATACTGAACAAATATTTCTGCTCAGTATTCACAAAAGAGGAGGAGGGGGAGGTACCTAATCCAATTAACAGAAGCACTCTGGATAGGGTGGTCGATCCCAGTCCTTTCACAGAAGAAAGGGTTCTGAAAGAACTCATAAAACTGAAGGTGGACGAAGCAATGGGTCCTGATGGGATTCACCCCTGAATTCTAAATGAATTAAGGGTCGAACTAGTGACACCACTGACTACCCTTTTTAAGAAATCATGGGAGGATGGTGTGGTACCTCAGGACTAGAGGACAGCGGATGTGATTCCTCTTCACAAAAGTGGAGGAAGACAGAGGCAGGAAACTATAGACCTGTCAGTTTGACCTATGTGGTAGGGGAAAAGGAGGCAGTATAGCGCAGTGGTCTAAGGCTCTGAGCTGCAAATTTGGTGACATCCAGCAGACCAGACCTGGGTTTGAATCCCACAGCTTCCACTTGCATACTGTGTGACCCTGAGCAAGTCACTTAACCTCCTTGTGCTCCCAGGTCGCTCTCTGTAAAAGCTTTCAGCTTAGTGTGCTATACCTGGTTAAACAACTAAATAAAAAAAAAAAAAAAAAAAAAATGATGAAATCACTTCTGAAGGAAAGAATTGTTGAGTACCTAGAAGCCAGTGGGACACAGGACCCTAGGCAGCATTGATTCACAGTGAGAAGGTCATGTCAGATGAATCTAATAGAATTCTTTGACTGGGTGACCAAAGTAGTAGATCAGGGAGGGGCTGTGGACATGGTCTACCTAGACTTTAGCAAGGCATTTGACACAGTCCCATGCAAAAGATTAATCAACAAATTAGCCAGCCTGGGAGTGGGTCCCAGGGCGGTAGCCTGGGTAAAACATTGGCTGGATAACAGGATACAGAAGGTAATAGTAAATGGAGTCTGCGCTGAAGAAAGGTGGGTTACTAATGGGGTACCACAGGGTTCAGTACTGGGTCCAGTCCTTTTTAATGTCTTTATAAGTAACATTGCAGAGGAACTGGAAGGAAATGTATGCCTCTTTGTAGATGACACAAAGATCTGCAGCAGGGTTGATAAAGAAAGAGATAAGCTCTGGAAAAAAGCGCGCAGACTGAACACTGCAGAGGATTGGAACCAGTTCAGGAGACTACGAAATTTATGTACCAAAACAATCAGAGAATCGAAGGCCACCTTCTTCAAATCTGAACTCGACTCTGCCACAAAGAGCCCAATCAAGCTCTGGAACACAATCAATGATCTGCTAGGCCACTCCCCAGGAAATTCACTCCTGACCAAGATTACCTCTGGCAACTTGACTATAACTGAAAAGATGGATATACTTGACGCATTCAATAACCACTTTGCTACTGCAGGCATGGCATTTGATAACTCCCCTGCAAACATACTTCACTCCCAGAATGCCAGCCAACTGCCTGAAATTCCAATAGTTTTGCTGCCTTTCTTGCTTCAACCTGCCCCACTGAAGGAGGTAGAGGACCTCTTGCTTCAGTTGGATACTAGAAAAAGTGCTGGGGACGACACCCTTGACCCTTACTTCCTAAAAATTGCCTACCACATACTAAAAATACCCGTCACCCACCTTTTTAACTTATCCCTGTCTCAGGGCACCTTACCACCTATATGGAAGACAGCACATGTCATACCACTGTTCAAATCAGGTGACCCTGGTGATCTCAATAACTACAGGCCAATTTCCCTCCTTCCGGTCTTGTCCAAGCTCCTAGAGAAAATTGTAAATGCACAGCTGAGGACTCGCCTTGAGTCGAGGGAACTGCTAAATCCTATGCAGTCCAGATTCAGAGCTAAACATAGCACTATCTCAGCCCTCGCCAAAGTTACTAATGACTGGCAGCATAATCTTGAGAGCAAAAACTTTATTTGTGCTGTTTTCCTTGATCTAAGCAAGGCTTTTGACACCATCGACCATAGTCTGTTCCTCTCCTCCCTTCAAACCATAGGTGTGGACCCCTCCTCTCTGCGTTGGTTTACTGACTATCTTACAGGGCACCTTCAACAAGTTAAAGCCAAAGGAGGCCTGTCCCCCTTAAAAACTCTGCAAAGAGGGGTACCTCAAGGTTCTATATTAGGACCCTTACTTTTCGCAATCTACATTAATAACATCGACTACTGTATAAAAGAAGCCAACATCCATCTGTTTGCAGATGATACAGTTCTCTACATGAGTCGCCCAACACCTGAAGCTGCCTGCAATGACCTACAGTCAGAATTCAACCTTTTGCAAAGCCAACTCCTCCAAAAAAGCTACTCCTTAATGCCAAAAAAACTAAAGCGATGGTCCTTTCCCCTTTTATCCGTACAGCTAACCCTGTGTCCAGCGGGACAGTTCCCAAATTACCACAGTTCTAGGTGAAAACTAGAATTTGTTACAAAATTCAAGTATCTGGGAGTTTGGATAGACCAAAGATCTCCTTCATTGAACATATCGAGGACTTGCTAAAACGACTTTGGCAAAGGCTTGGATTGTTTTTTAGAATCAACCAATTTCTCACCAGAGATGCCAAGAAACAACTGGTCCAACTTTTTCCTATCATTGGTTGATTACGCTGACTTCTCTACAGCCAATGCCCCAACTCTTACATGGCTAAACTGGACACACTCTACCATCGAGCACTGAGGTTTACAAGGGGACTCCCCTTCGACACGCATCACTGCACCCTATATGCGGCAGTGGGGTGGACATCACTAAAGTTCAGGCACCACAGAAACGCCACTCTCTGGACCTATAGAGCCTTCTCTAATAAGCTGCCTTACTATATCTCCTGCTGTCTTCCCCTGAGTATAATTGGGAAATACACATTAAGAAGTTACCCAACTATTACACTTAAAGTACCCAAAGCAAAATCCCGCCGGCAGGGCAGCCATAAGCTTCGTGCTACCTACCTTATGAAACGATCTACAAAAAACCCTCAAATTAAGCACTCTAATCGGTATAAATGCCTTCAAGACACTTTATTTCCATACAATCAGAGAAGTATATAACTGCTTCACCCACTCAGACCCAGTACCGGTGTCTGCACTGGTATATAGCTATGCCTAGACCCAATTTTTAGTACTGACCTGCCAGCTTGCTCCTCACCAGCCTAATTGTTCTCTCTTATCCCCCTGTCTTATCAACACTAGGCCCATCCATCCCCTTATTCTTCCTTTCCCAACCTCTGATAGGAGCTCACTACCCTGGGTTGTGACATCCTACCATGCCCCATACTTTATAGCATTCAATCCCGGGGCTCACACATACTCCTTTTCTTCATCCACCTTCTCCACATCCCATTTTACCAACTCCTTTCTGTGCACCATGCCCTCCTAGCCTTTCTCCCCCTACCTCCCTCCCTTCACCTCTACCTTCACCTCTACCTGGTGTATATTTTTTTTTTCTTCTGTTACTTCCTCCTGCAACCGTAGATAACCTGCTTTATCTTCCTATAGACACTTCTATGTATGTAAATACCATGCAATCTGTATAATAGCTGTATAATTCTATATACATATGAACTTTTTTTTCTTCCTCTCTGTAAAGAGTATTCTCTGTATTGCCTTGTAAATACCTGTGTTGACCTGTATATACAATTGTTCATGCTCCACCCAGGTCCATCTTGCAAATGAGCTTCTGCTCAATGATGAAAGCCTGGTTAAATAAAGACTTGATTGATTAAATAAAGACTTGATTGATTGATTGATAGATTGATTGATTGATACACAGGGGGTGTGGTGGAAAGGATGAGATGGGACTTGGCAGGGTTGGAAGAATAGTCAGAAGTATGGCAGCTTGGATTCAATGCAAGTCAGTGCTAAATAATGCACCTGGGAAACAAAAATCTCAGGGAAGAGTACACAGCGGTGGTGGGGAGAGGTAGTAACAACAACAAAATCTGGTCAAATCCACCACAGCTGCATAATGAAGTTAGTAAGGTTGTGTGGAATTGCGAAGGAGACATGGAGAAACAACATGCTTTTTAATTAGTAAGATTTGTTTATTTTCAATTCTAAGGAAGGCAGACACATTATTAGGAAATATATGGAGGTGTAGATTTCAATGGATGGAATGGTAAGTGATATAGGTTTGACAGATACAGTAGGTGGCAGTACAGGAAACCTTTTGTCAATAAGCTAAAGCACTGACACATTACTCTTCTTTTATAGAAAATGAATCATGCAAAACAGGTGAGAATCATGGAAATCCTTGGAGACATATAGACCAACAGCAAGATAACAAGATAGTCAGCTGAGAGGATGTGGATTGAGGTGATAAAGAAAGAAAGAAAGAAAGAAAGAAAGAAAGAAAGAAAGAAAGAAAGAAAGTCTTGATTTTAAAGGGAGGGGTGATAAATGCAGTGTGCCAGTGTGCCACCTCCCCATTGTAATTAACTTTAGGATACCGTTTATATGAAAGGTAATATACTATATAACATTTGTCAGATTTCACCCTTGCTGAAGCAGCCTGGGTTGGAGCAGAAATATCAAGCATAGTTTAGCACAGGAAACCTAGTGCTTCACTTTGCTTATGGAGAGATGGACAGTTCATCTTTATAAATCCGAGTTCTGACACTTGGCAGTGATTTTTTTTGTTTCATGACAACTAGCAAACTGGCAGACTTTTTGGCTAAACTGATATAGAACTAATTGCTACATTTTCTGAGTTTTCATCTAAAACATATACACTTATGGGATCTTTTTAGGGGGCTAGTTTTGAGAATTGTTCTTTTGCTGAAATACGGATGGGGCATCCTTTATGAAGGTAAACAATTATAATTGTGCATAGATACATACATAGATACATAGACAGTGTTGGCAGATAAGGGCCTATGGCCCACTCAGTCTGCCCATTTGAGCTTGTAAGTTCAGTTTGTTTTCCTAGAAGTCTGTTGCTCCTTACCCCTGACCTCCAGAATTCCTTTATGTCTATCCTATGCATTCTTAAATCCCATGATTGTTTCAGCCCCACCACTTCCTCTGGCAGGGTGTTCCACTTGTCCACCACCCGTTCTGTGAAGAAATTCTTTCTCATGTTTCCTCTGAACGTCCTCCTCCAACTTCATCCCATGCCTCTAGTCCTGGAACATCTTTTTCGCTTAAAATAGTGTTTTCCTGCACCCTGTTCCTCCTGTAAGATACTTGTATGTCTCTATCATATCCCCTCTCTCCTCCTCTCCTCCAGGGAGTACATGTTCAGTTCCTTCAACCTGTCTTCATAGGACTTGTGATGCAATCCATGCACCATCTTTGTTGCCCTCCTCTGAACCTTCTCTACCCTGTCTATGTCCCTACGTAGGTATGGTCTCCAGAACTGTACACTGTACTCCAGGTGGGGCCTCACTAGTGTCTTGTATAGCGGAATTATGACCTCCTTTTCCTGCTGGTGATGCCCTGCCTATACATCCCAGCATCCTATTTTCTTCTTGCCTTGTCACACTGTTTCCTCTACCTTGAGGTCATCAGAGATGATAACCCCAAGATCCCTTTCCTGCTTGGTGCATGCTATATCCTCACCCCCAACAGATATATTGTGCCAGGGTTTTTGCCCCATATGCATTATCTTGCACTTCTTTGCATTGAATTTCAACTGCCAAACCCCTGACCATTCTTCAAGTTTCTGCAGGTCGCTTCATTCTGTCTACACCCTCTGTGTGTCTGCTCTGTTACAGAGCTTTGTGTCATCAGCGAACAGTGAAATTCTGCCTTCTAGGTCCTGCGCAATGTCACTGATGAAGATGTTGAATAGGACCGGTCCCAGCACTGATCCCTGTGGTACCCCACTGGTCACTTTTCCGTCTGTGGAGTGACAGCCATTTACCACCACCCTCTGTGTCCTGCCACCCAGCCAGTTACCTACCCACCACACTACTGTCCTGCCCACACCCATATTCCCCAGTTTGTGTAATAGTCTTCTATGTGGCACAGTGTCAAAGGCCTTGTTGAAGTCCAGATAGGCCATGTCCACTGCCCTCCCCTGATCCACCTCCCTAGTCACCCAGTCAAAAAATTCAACGAGGTTGGTCTGACATGACCTCCCCCTGGTGAAACCATGTTGCCTTGGGTCCTGTAGTCCATTGACAACCAGATGTTCCACCAATCTCTCCCTTAGTAGTGCTTCCATGATCTTCCCCACTACCGAGGTGAGGCTGACTGTTCTGTAGTTCCCTGCTTCCCCTTTGTTCCCACTTTTGTATAAGGGACTACATCTGCTGTCCTCCAGTCTTTGGGTACCTCCTGTTTCCAGTGATCGGCTAAACAGGATAGCCAGAGGTTCAGCCACCACTCTCTTAGTTCTTTAAGGACCCTGGGTGCACCCCATCTGGTCCCATTGCTTTATCAACTCTTATTACTTCCAGTTCCTTCAGGACCCTTTTCTCGTAAAGGGACTTGTGTCCATTTCTGCACCATTCTCACGCCTTGTACTCCCTTCAGACCCATTACCCTCCTCTTCCTCAGTAAAGACTGAGCAGAAATACCTGTTCAATATGTCAGCTTTACTGTTGTCATCCTCCATGTGGCCCCATCCTCCCCTTCAGACTCACTATCCCTCCCTTTGTCTTTCTTTTTCACTTATGTACCTGTAAAGGTTTTGTCCTCTATCCACTGATTTTGCAATGTGCTTTTCTGTCTGAGCTTTGGCTTCCTTACTGACCTCCCTGCCTCCCTTTGCTTCTCCTGGTACTTCTCCTATCCCCTTCTGCATGTGTCTTTTGTATTGCCTGAATGCAGTCTTTTGGCTTTCACTTTCTTTGCTACCTCTTTGGAAACCATAATGGTCTCTCTTCCTTTCCTCTTGCTAACCTGCTTAATGCATAATTCTGTTGTTCTTGTAATCCCCATTTTAAATACTGCCCACTGTTCCTCAACCCCTGATTCCCATTCCCCTTAATGCCTCTTTCAGGTATCTCCCCATTTTCCCAAAGTCTGCCCCCCTAAAATCCAGGATACGTGTTTTTGTGTGGTTTGGTTCTGCTTTTTCTGTGATTTCAAACCACAATGACTGGTGGTCACTGTTTCGCAGGTGCTCCCCCACTGTTACCCCCATCACACTGTCCCTGTTTGTGAGCACAAGGTCCAGTATTGCCTTCTGCCGAGTTGGTTCCATGACCAGTTGCTTGAGGAAGGCACCCTGAAGGGAGTCCAGGATAAATCTGCTCCTAGTTGATGCTGCTGCTGGGATGCTCCAGTCCACGTCTGGAATATTGAAGTCTCCAACCAGTACTACTCACTCTTGTCTGCCATCCTTGGATGGCTAGCATCAGCTCCCTATCTGTTTCTTCCTCCTGGGCTGGTGGTCTATAGACCACACCTGTGCGGATGGCTGTCCCCATTTTCCTTTCCAGCTTAACCCACAGTACCTCTCCCATTTTGTTCCTCCTGGATCTCTGTGGCCCTTATGTCATTTTTTCACATACAGTGCCACTCCTCCTCCCTTCCTGCCTGCTCTGTCTCTTCTGAATATGTTGTAGCCAGGTATGGCCATCTCCCAGTCATGGTTATCATTACACCAGGTTTCAGTGATGGCCACAATGTCCAGGCCTGACTGCACCATGACAGCCTCCAGATCTTCCATCTTGTTGCTAAAGCGCCTGGCATTTGCACACATGGCTTTCCATGATTTGACCTCCCTAGACTGTTTCACTGTTCTACTCCAGCCCCTTCCTTCATTGTCATTTATCCCTGGTTCTCCTTGCTGTCTGCCCTTCTGCTGAATGTTGCCCCTTTTCTGCGTATCCACCTCTTGGGCACTAATCTCCATCTTTTGCACACTGCTTTGCAGAGATAGACACTCCTCTGGTTCACTGGTTCCACTGCTAGCTGTGGGGGTGAGCAGAGGTACCCTCCTTGCTGGCCTGCCACTCCCTTTGCTAGTTTAAATGCTTGTCCATGTAGCATTTAAACTTATCATTGAGTGCTTGATTCTCTCCAGGATGGATGCAGGCCATCAGGCTTGAACAAACCTCCATCCCTCCAGGTGGGTCCCCAGTCACCAATGAATCCAAACCCTTCCTCATAGCACCAGTTCTTCAACCATGAGTTAAATTTCCTGGTGCATGCACCTATGCTTTCCTTTGCCTCTCACAGGTAGTACTTGAGAAAGTGACAGAAGTAGCTACTTGCTTGAGACCCTCCACAGTTTCTAAACTCTTCCTGAACTTCCTTTGCCCCCATTTGCCAGGTCATTGGTAACTAGGTGGATAATGACATCCAGCTCACCCTTCCGCCTTGCCTTCCCAGTGATCCCCAGGATCTTCCTTCCACCCTCCACGCTGTGGCACCTGGTAGGCACCTCACCCCTGCTGTCCTCCCTCCTGTGTTCCTAGCTGATCCTCTTATGATGGAGTCCCCACCAGGATTCGCCTCCTCCTCTGGGGTCCACTGCTTTCCCGCTGAGGTCACCTCCTTGGCTAACCTCCACATCCTTCCCTTCCACTTCTCTGGGTACCTCTATTTGGTTGTCCTCATTTGCCAGTGGCATATGATTTCTTGAGTGGAATAGGATCTGGGATGTGCCTCTGCCTGACCACTCTAACCCTCCCTGAGCCCACTGTCATTCAAGTGCTCCTCATTCTCGGCATCCTTTGAGGCAGTTGCATTGCACTGGGTGGTCCCTGCATAGGGGTGATGGTACTCCTGACCCAGTTTACTTCCACTCTGAGTCTGGCTACCTCCTCCCGCAGTCCAGAGAGATGCATACAGATAGGGCAGCACCTCAGTGTCCAGAAGGTCTGCCTGAATATGGCTGCCCCACAGCCACTGCATTGCACCACTCCCCACATTATACTGCAGTTCCACTACTTGTCTGCTACTGAAGCTCTCCTAGTTCCCTTTTTATTAATTTACTGTACTAAAAATCCTGCTACTGATCCTCAGATAATTTTTGTAGCTTGCCAAAGACTCTTCTTTGACAATAATTTTTAATCAAATAATGGCAAATGCATTACAATGTTTTCAACCATTTGCTTAGTTTAAACATGTTCCTTGTTATCCTCTCCTGATGATTGCTATAAAAAAAAGACTTCCATTCTATATGGAAGCATGAATGTGAACCTCTGCTTTGTTTCTGGACAGATACAAAAACATGGTATGCCAAACTAACTATTTAATGATAGGACCAATGCTACCATTTGGCTGTATTGGTCATTAATAACTAGTAGGAGAACAAAAGTTGTTACCTAACAACACCTTTGTATTAGCAACTATTCCCCCATTGCTCTTAAGCTGTAGAGTAGATGCAGTATATGAAAATTCTGCCTGAACAGTATTTTAAATATTTAAATGAATGGTAACTGTGACACTTGGACAGCTGGTTCTGATTACTCTATGATTTTTGTAATATAAAAATGTAGTGTGATTGTTTGTCATGAGAAATCCTGTGCTCCTGGGATGACCCCCAGGTATCACTGAAACTGATAGGGTATGTAAAACAACAGATTTCTGTAATATGACTAACTTACAAAGACTCACATTTTATGGTCTTGTTGAGTTGGCCTTGAAGCAAAGGAAATGAAAATATCCATTTTATGGCTTCTTCAGAGGAAGCACAGTTAATTGCACCTGGTGTTACAAAGCATATCACACCTCTGTGAGATCTGACAGTCATAAAAAGTTATTTGATGTCTTTGTGAAGCAGGAAACTGCTCATGCATGAAAGAAGATACTGGAAAATCACAGACTTAATTAAGAAGTCATTTGGAAAATGAGTTTTTCTGATGCCACCTTATTTAATTTACCTCCTGCTTGATAAGACATCCTGGTTATATAATTTTTAATAAACAGAGGAGAAGCTGGGTGACATCATGGAGAAGGCAGGTTCAAGACAGTTTTTTAATTATGCTGTGACTGACCTATTAGAGACACTCCTGTTTGGACCCTCTGAGCTACAACATCTATCAGCACTGTAAGAAGATAAGAATACATTAGATATACAAGTCTATGTGTATGGTTGGTAGGAGTTTGCACTCTAAACTTTGTTCTTTTAAGTGATTGTATGTTTTGTGATACATTGTTCTGTATTTACATTTTTCATTGTTATCTATTTTAAAGTAAACCTCTATTTTAAAGATACTGCTTGGTGTGCCTTCAAAATTCTTTCTTTGACAAGTGAAGCATATGTGGTTAAAGTTGACACTATGCATAGCTTACTGGTAATACCAAACTGGGAAAAAGGTAAGAGTTTATCTGAGATCTTTCATAGAGTGTTTAAGGGTTCATTTTGTACACCTAGTTAGGTGCCCGTAGGCAAAAGATATCTGGCATCCCCTGAAGAATAGAATTATCTGAGCCTGTACATTGGGTATGCTAGCAAAGGTCCACAGTTTGAATCCTCTGGAACATGAGACCAAAGGTTGATTCAAACCCACAAAACAGACAGGAGGGTTACCCTGTTTCTGTTACCTGTTCACAAGACTGCACTCGGAGGTTGGCACTGTGGGAGCGGAGGGCCTGACCTGCTGAGTGGGGGTTGTGACAGTAACAACCTTCCTTCCTGTCAACAAGGTTAATTTTGGATGTAGGGGTGTATTTTGACAACAATGGTATCTTTACTGCAGGTTGAGGTTTTCTTTCTATGTGTCTTGCTCAAAACAGGTGTAAGACACACACCCGTGTCCTTATTCAAAAATGTTCCTTTCCAAGTGGTACTTAAAACTTTTATGAATGGGCAGACATATTTAATGCAAACTGGAAGAACTGAAAGAAATTGTATTTTGTTTTCTCCAGGTGATAGAAACATGAAGATAATGATATTAAAGGTAACCAAGTGTAGAAACTTTTTACAAGATTTTTTTGTGTGTGTGTTTGAATGTAGTGCTGCTGAAAGGTGCTGCATTGACAGCACTGGAACCTTAAAAGCAGTGAATTAAGGCAGACTGTTGTCAGCCTCAGTTAGTCTGATAATACTTTTAACAACAGCAGGTTTTTTTTAGTTTTTTTAGGTTCAACTCAGCTTTGCCTTGCTGTTCTCACTTGACTCAAGCCAAAGGCATGTGAAACCACTCTGATACAGCAACAAGTGGCTCTGGGGGAATGTATTAACATATAACAACAACCTGTCCTTTTTAAGACCATGGAGTCATTTAAAAAAAAAATGTATAAAACAGATGGTTTAGGTATCCGTTAACTAAGATCTGCAGCTTCTCCAATAGGTAGGGAAATGTGCAGACTAGGTGGGCCAAGCGGTCCTTATCTGCCATCAAAGTCTATATTTCTATTTATTTTATATTGTGATTCATCTTTAGTACTTGAATCACTTTACATAACAACCAAAACAGATACATGTTTAAAACATACATAAAACACAGGAATGAAAATAGTACAGCAATGTCTTCTAAAGTGATTTATGATGCACAATATAAAGTAAATTCCACAATACTGCAACAATAATGTAGTTGTGAAACTTCAAACTCTGATGTGTCAGTTAAGTGGTAGTCAGCTCAAGAACTGTGTCTTTACTGTGCGAGTCCTGCTGGAACATTGGCAATGGTGCAGGGCAACAGCAGAATGTTCCGTTTTGCTTCACCCAGTTTGCAGACTAATGATTTAGAAGATGCAATGTTTTTACACTGTTGTTGGTATTACACTTTCTTGCCCACTTCTAAGCGTTCATGAACCTTGAGAGTAAGTAATTTTGCTCTTTACTATAAGCAGTACGAATCAGCACTGCAGTAAGTTGAGGTCATTCTGAATTTTTAACAGATGTTCTCTATCTAGTTCCAGTTCTAGCTATGTCATTATCTACCAGTTTATTTATGTATGTATTTATGTTTATAACCCCTTGTTCGGGCGGGGGGCACCTGCAAACCTTAGGTGAATTTTCACTGACAAAGGGACCCTGGTCACCTAGACTGTGTTGTTGTTTAAAAGTGTCTGCCTACGATGGAGTCTAACAAGAGAGACTGTCCAAGTGCAGAACTTTTAGTCATGTAGTATGTTAAGTGTGAAAAACATTTCAAGATAACATCTACAAGTTTTCTGTGAGGATGTTATTAACTAGATGAATAGCATAGTATAAACGTGGAAGCAAAAGGTGGGAGATTCCCCATCTTGAGTAACCAGTTTACCTCTCGGGTTCAGTTTGGGCACCAGTTCAGTTTTCAGTCCGTGCATTTGGACAGCGCCTGATGGAAATAGTTACCCAGACATGGGTTTTGGATTCTCTGTTTTCATTTCACCTCAGTATAGTGGGTGCTGGAAGATTTTGAGCCTGTATGTGCTCTTTGGTGGTCATGTGTGCCACCAGTATTCCTCATGAAATATGGGAAAGCGTCCTAGTACTGGCTGTGTGTGCCTAGTTGAGAGAAAAGTGTCCTAGTGCTGGCCATGTGTACCTAGTTGGAGGAAAGTGTCCTAGTGCTGGCCATGTGTGCCTAGTTGGAGGAAAGAGTCCTAATACTGGCCATGTGTGCCTAGTCGAGAAGAAATGTACCAGTAACTGGCCGTGTGTACCAATCTCCATTTCAGAACCTCAGAGTTCACAGTTTTGTGTCTTTACCCTATGCTAAATAGGAATGTCAAGAATTTCTGTACTCTAGAGAATCTGCAATACCAGTATGTGTAGCCCTGTGGGGTCCATCTTCGCTTTGTGATTATTCCTACTCTGTTACATGAATAAAAGCCACACTCTAGAATCCCAGAATGGTTTGGACAGTATTGTTATTGCTTCCACTGTGACTGGATTTACTTGGCTGCTCCTGTGCAGAAGTGCAGACCTAGCATAATTGTGAGCAAACGTTTTCTCCCAGGGATCGGGGTCGCTGGCCATGATAAATGGCCCCACCAGGTGTCTGCCATGTAGTTGCCGCACTTGGTTGCCTATCTGTAATAGCAGGCTCAGAGAGAAGTGTAAGATAAATTAAGTTCTGTAAACCCCAACCCCTGTCTTTTGTCCCTAGACGCTATGTGGTGAGAGAAGCAGCCCTGCTATTTAAACAAGTGGGCCTGTGGGGGGGGGGTTACATGTTCCTTATTGAATAGCATGTGTCATTGACATTCAATCTCTCTGTGGAAGTGGAAGAACTTTTAGTTAAATTTAGTAGTGCGACTCCAGGGTGCCGGTCCCACCACAGCCACTTAACTTATGTATCAGCGTGCTCTATATCACAATAGGAAAATATTGCAGATGTGTTTACTTACTCTGTTGTCTTGCAAATACACAGTAAGTCATACATTGCTGTAAATCCCTGATAGTAAATGTTATCACACGTTTTCTATCTGAAATAGTGATTTTAATTATTTCTTATGTAAATGGTAACATCTTAGGTCATCTATGGTTTGCCCCTGCTTACACAGATTATGTAGTGCTTACAATTGCCATATTAATAAAGTAATACACAACAGTAAGTTAGACTTTGACTTTGTTGAATGTTACAAGATGGAACCGATATGTACGATTACCAAATCCAATTTGGGGATAATTATCTGAACATGCAATATAACCATATAATGGGCACAGTAATTGTAGAGAAGAATGGTAATGGCAAAAAATGTGAATCTATGGATGTTTTCATTGTGACTGTATGTAATTTTCTGTTTGTCAAACAGCTCTAATTTAAAAAAAAATCATGAATAAAAAGAAACAGAATGATATATACAGTATCTATCTATCTATCTATCTATCTATCTATCTATCTATCTATCTATCTATCTATCTATCTATCTATCTATCTATCCATCTATCTTATTTTTTTTCTATGTCTAACTCAGCATCTCTTTATGGACCCATGTATTTATTAAAGCATTCATTTTACCGAATGTGCCATCTTGATACAGAGTATACAGAGCATGTGTCACTTACAATTCTCTCTGTGCAAGTGTAAGTACTTTTAATTAAAATGTTGTACTGGGAGTCCTAGGTTCCAGTCTCACCACAAAAGAAACACTTGCCTTTGTTAAATGCCTCCCAGCAGAGTTGTAAAGTAGAGTCATTATTCTAACAACTCTACTTTACAACTCCGGAAGTTTACCACTTCTGTTAAATCAAGCAGCCCAGCACCTCTTAACACCTCTCATCTCCTCTTTGTTTTGGGAGTCAGGGCATAGCACCTAGCTAGCCAGTAAGCCAGATAACCATCAAACATTTAAATTGATATGTCCTGCCTCCACTTTGTTGGTGCCTCTAGGTCTACTAAACTTAAAACTCGGCAACAATTGTCATTGTTTTTTTTGTTTTTTTATGTCCCGACTCCATCCCACAGAAGTTCCAAGTCTGAGAATAAGAGGAGAGTGAAGCCAGGCTAGCAAGCCAAGGAAGTATCTTCAGTTACACTATGCTGCTGGCTGAGTGCTGGCTTTGACCTGATTTTATTTTTATTTTGTTCCTCTGACCTTAAGACATTAAATACATTATAACTGCTTCCCTGGACCAGTGGCAAGACCCCTGTTTCAGTGAGTGGTGCTGTACTGCTGCTACCTATGAGGCGACCTACCTGACGGTCCCAGCGACAGTTTGATTTGTTAACTCCCAGTCAGGCATACAAATGGGCATGTTCTATTTTGATGGAAAAGTAGT
Organism: Neoceratodus forsteri; assembly: GCA_016271365.2. Classification (NCBI taxonomy): domain Eukaryota; kingdom Metazoa; phylum Chordata; order Ceratodontiformes; family Ceratodontidae; genus Neoceratodus; species Neoceratodus forsteri. Next base: position 759,999,762 of record CM028138.1, on the reverse strand, counting down.
GGAGATGACTTTTCTCACACTGTTTTCTTGTAAATGGTGGAAAGTCTTGCTTGTAGCAGCCGCAACAGGCTATCATTGGCAGGAACTTTTTTCCCCCTTTTTTTAATTTCTGATGGGTTTCAGGGAGGGCATGTGGAATGATATTTATTTTCATTTATTCAACTTTTGACAGGTTTCAGGAGGGGCACATGTAAAATACTCCCACCATTCTGGTTCCAGATCTTGTACCTCCCAGTTAAGAAACAAAATAGCACTGATGGGTTTCGGGGAGGAGGCATGTGGAATGATGCTTTTAATGGCAATGCTTTTCACCAATGCTGTTCTCTGTCTTTTCTTTCCTTTGTACCACGTACCCTCTTAATTTTAGGCTATAGTCCCCTTGGTCTGCTATCCTCTAATTCAGTAACTGTAACACTGTACTTTTACCTTCTTTACTGTTTCCATTTACAATTTTAAAACCTGTAGCTCAATTTCACTTCTCTACCTCAACTCCTCCAATCGAAGTGATAATCTGAAAATACAGTAATTGTTGGTGCTCTGTGTGGAACCTCTTCTATCTTGACAACAATTTCTTTACTGCAGTGACCATTTTTCCAACAATTGGGTGTACAGAAGGCACATGCTGAATGCCTGATTTGTTCAATTCATGAAATGCCTGCAGTGTTTTTAATGGCAATGCTTTTAATGCCTTAACTGTATGCTAATAATAAACTTTTTCATGGAACTGAATTTACTGTCTGAATTTTGTTTTTTAAGGGAACAGTCAAATGAAAGTGATCTTTTTCAGATGATCAATGTAAAGTAACATAATTTTCCGATTTCACTTTCATATTATTTTTGTGGATTTAGAGCGATCAGCGAATATAGTAAAAACAAAATGCAGGTGAAATGTATTAGTTCTACATTATAATCTGAGGGAGCAAGCACTACATTCTGGCACCACTGGCATATTCCTACAGGGCTGAATCAAGTATAATATGCGAGGGAGCAACCACTAAATTCTGGCAACACTTGAATATTCCTGCAGGGCTGAATCAGGTGTGATATTTGAGGAATTTATTCAACCTCTGATAGGTTTCGGGAAGGGGCCATGTGCATAAATACTTCCACTACTCTGGTTCCAGATCTTGTACCTCCCAGTTAAGAAACAAAACAGCACTGATGAACTATGAGGAGGGGGTATGTGGAATGATGCTTTTAATGCCAATGCTTTCTTGCCAATGTGAGGTGATCCACCCAACAGTCCCAGCGACAGTTTGAGCTGCTAACTCCCAGTCTCTATTTTAATGTTAGTTCTTCACAGACAGGTGACTTATAAATGGACATGTTCTATTTTGATGGAAAAGTAGTGGAGATGTCTTTACTCACACTATTTTCTTGTAAATAGTTGAAAGTCTTACTTGTAGTGGCCATCACAGGTTATCATTGGCAGGAACTTTTGTTTTTCACTTTTTTTTTTCATTTCTGATGGGTTTCAGAGAGGGGGCATGTGCAATGATATTTATTTTAATTTATTCAGCCTCTGATGGGTTTCAGGGATAGGCCATGTGTAAAAATACTCCCACTGCTCTGGTTCCAGATCTTGTACCTCTCAGTTAAGAAACAAAATAGCACCATGCAACCATTGAATAACATTACAGCGCATTTATTTGAGGGCGGGGAGCATTTCTTGGAGGACGGTCAGGTGGAGGAGACTATTTACACCTTGAGCCAGTTCCACAGATGGAATACATGATGTCAGCCCTTATGTACATGCAAAACTTCTGCAGGGCTGTGGCCACTGCAGCTGTAAAAATGGAAAGGGACCTGGGGGTAATCATATCAGATGACCTTAAGGTTGGCAAGCAATGTGAGATGGCAGTAGGGAGACCTGAGGGGATACTGGGATGTACAGAGAGAGGCATCACCAGCAGAAAACAGGAAGTTGTTATCCCTCTGTACAGACAGTTGGTGAGACCCCATCTGGAGTACTGCTTCCAGTTCTGGAGACCCCATCTCCTCAAGGACATAGACAGGATGGAGGCAGTCTAGAGGAGGGCAACTAAAATGGTGCAGATTCTGCAAGAGAAGCCATGTGAGGAGTGACTAAATGAACTTAATATGCATACCCTTCAGGAAAGGAGGGAGAGGGGGGACATGATAGAAATGTTTAAGTACCTCAGTGGACTCAACAAAGGCCAAGAGGGCAGCATCTTTCAGAAAAAGCGATGTGCAAGAACAAGGGGACACAATTTAAAGACAGGCTGGGGACGGCTCGGGGGCAATGTGAGGAAGAAATTTTTCACAGAGAGGGTGGTGGACACATGGAACCTCCTTTCTGAGGAGGTTGTGGGGTCTAAAACTGTGGGAGAATACAAGAGTGAATGGAACAGACATAAGGCAATTCTTGTGAGGGGTAGGAAGAAATAGGATGTTGGTTAACTAGAATCTGCAGCTTATCCAGTAGGTAGGGGAAATGGGCAGACTAGGAGGGCCAACTGGTCCTTATCTGCCGTCAAAGTCTATATTTCTATGCATATGTACTGTATTTAAGGGAAATTATTAAGCCTTTTATTCTTATGTAAACAATATAAAAGGCACCCCAAACAGTATAGGCCCACTAAAAAAATGGAAATGGAGAGCTGATCTCAGATAATAAAGAGATGGCGAATTTAACTAATTCTTATTTTATGTCAGTATTTAACATAAATAAGGACAAGGGGGATCTAGACACCTCCTCACTTAGGATGCCAGATGGGATAAAAATCAAAGTAACTGATGTTGAAGACAGATTGAATAAACTAAAAAAACAAAAAAATCTCCAGGTCCTGATGGCCTTCACCCAAGATTTCTTAAAGAATTATGTAAAACATTAGCCCCACCTTAACTTTTATATTTCAAAAGTCACTGGATACTGGGGAAGTTGCAGACAGCTGGAGGACTGCAACAGTTGTCCCTTTTTATAACAAGCATTTGTCAATGCCAAATGTTTGCTTGCTGGTATTAGCATTAGAAATGCTGGAGTTAGACAGATGCAGGGTAGGAATGGGTATGAAGTAATGAACTTCAAGACAACCCCACCTCCACCCTGCAGAGATGGATAGGCATTGGGGTATGCGTTTGGGTTGTCAACCATAACGTTCATACCATTTCACCTCACCCTATCCTGCAGACACTGACAAGCATTGGTGTGCCTTGGGGTGTTCGGCTTTACAGTCACCCCCCTCCATAAGGACATATGCTGTAATCGGTGCAATATAGAAGAATCGGGTGAACTCTGGGGCTGAAGAATCCAAGGCACACCTCGACGCCTGTCACTGGCTGCAGTGGGTGGGGGTGGAGGTGGAATGGCATGAGCATTACAGTTGGCAATCCAAAGGCATACCCCTGATGCCTGTCAGTCTGTACAGGGTGGGACGTTATAGTTAGAAACCCTAATGCCCCGGGCATTTGTTGGTATTTGCACTACAAATTTTCAACATGGCCTTTTTGTAACCCTCACCTCATGAAAGCATTTGGGACCTCTTCTCATGAACAGTGGCACTGTGATTTTGTGAATGTGTCCCTAACTTTGAGTTCCCACTGTGATCGTGCATTATGCGCCAGATGTAAGAAAATACAGTTGGGGCAGGATATGAAGAGTGACAGCTATACTATTTATAGGGAGGTATGAAGAGATGGCAATGTTGAAAATCTATAGTGAAAAAAAATTAAAAATGCTCGAACGTCCGAGCATTCGTGGAAACTGCACAATGCATGCATGTAACACAGTCATTTAGTGGAATTATTTTAGCAAATGTTCAACATAGGCATTTTGCGACCTCTGCTCATGAACACTGTCAGTATGATTTTCTTACTCTTTCCCAAATATTGATTTCTACAGCAACCATGCTATTCTGCACCAGATGTGTAAATGCATATTTCGGGCAGGATGTGAAAAATGACAGCTGTCCTGTTCATGAGGAGGTCTGAAAAAATGCCAGTGTTGAAAATCTGGAGTGAAAATACTACAGATGTGTGAAGTTATGAGGGTGCATGGAAACTGCATAACACATGCTTGTAACACAGTCATTTTATAGACATTTGTCACCAAATTTTCAAAATAAGCATTTTAGGACCGCTGCTCATGAACAGAGTCACTGTGATTTTACATACAAACATACATACGAACATATGAATCTGCCAGCAGAACAGACCAATCGGTCTACCTAAATCTACCCCAGTGTGCAGCTAGCACCCTAGATTGCAGGTGCCCCAGTTTCCTTTCCCTCAGTTCCTCCTCCGCTTGTCCCAGCCCTGCCCCCTAACTCTTCCTCTTGCTTTATTGCACTCCTTCTAAAAGCTATTGACTGTTCTACATGTTACCACCCCCTCTGGCAGTGCATTCCAACTAGATACCACCCTCTCAGTGAAGTAGTGCCTCCTCATTTCCCTCTTGAAATCTCCTCCTTCCAACCTTAGTCCATGCCCCATGTCTCTCTTCCACTCCTCAGTTTAAACACCCCTTAGTGCAAGGTTTATTTACCCCCCTCACTTATTTAAAGAATTCAATCATATCCCCCACAACCTTCTCCTCTTCTCCAGTGTGTACATGTTCAGCTCCTTCAGCCTAACTTCATATGCCTTTCCTTCCATCCCCTTTAACACTTTTGTTTCCCTCCTTTGCACTCCCTCCAGTAACTTTATATCTCTCCTCAGATATGGCCTCCAGTATTGCAGACAGTACTCCAGGTGAGGTCTGACCAATGATCTGTAGAGTGGTAGGATCACATCCCTGTGCCTGGATGAGAACCCCCCTTGTAATTCATCCCAGCATCCTGTTTGCCTTTGCTGGTGCTCTCCTGCACTGGGAAAAGTTGTTCATGCTCCCAGTTGCCAACACCACTAGGTCCTTCTTCTCCTCCATGATCCCCAACCTCACCCCCCCAACTAATAGCCCTCTTCTGGTTCTTAGCCCCGAAGTGCATCACCTTACACTTCTTTGTGTTGAATCCTAGCTGCCACCCACTGACCATGTTTCTAGTTTTGTTAGGTCCCCTGCAATTTTTCCCATTTGTCCTCTTCATCCCCGCCACCTCCACTTGGTACCATCTCAAGTAACAGACTAACCCCTGCTCCTCACTCCATGTGCTATATCAGAGATAAAGAGCCCAAATAGCACTGGGCCCAGCACTGACCCCTGCAGCACCCCACTTGTCACTGCTCTGGATGCTGAGAGCTCCCCACTACCACCACCCTCTGCACCCTCCTCTGTAATTAGTTCTCTATCCATTTAGTCAGCTGTTTGCCCACCCCCACTGCCATCAGCTTCCCCATGTCTCCATGAGACACTGTATCAAAGGCCTTACTGAAATCCAAGTACAGGACATGTACCGCATGGCCTCTGTCCAACTCCCTTGTCACCAAGTCATAATACTCTATTAGATTGGTTTGACAAGACCTCCCTGAGACAAATTCATGTTGCTACCCATCTTGGAGGCCATTACACTCCAGGAATGCCACTAGCCTCTCCTTCAGTATCGCCTCCATAAGCTTACCCACTAAGGATGTGACACTGACCGGCCGATAATTTCCTGGCTCCTCCATAGGCACACTCTTGTGTATGGGCACCACATGGGCCACCCTCCAGTCTTGGGGCACACACCCCATTTCCAGGGAGATGTTGAACAGATCTTCCAGTGGCTCAGCCAAGAGCTCTGCCATATCCCTCAGCACCCTGGGGTGGATGCCACCGGGACCTGGTTCCTTGTCTACCCTTACTGCATTCAGCCCCTCTAGCACCCTACTCCCTGTGATCACTGTGTCTGTCACTTCCCCCCCTTTACCCACCCCCTAGCCTGAACTCATGCTTGTAGTGAACCATCCCTCTCCTTAGTGAAAATAGAGCAAAAGTACTCATTTAGAATTTCCGCTTGCTCCTCCCCTTTTCCACCCAATCCTCTCCCCGCTTTATGCTCACAATATGTTCCTTGCACTTCCTCTTTTCCCTGATATATCTAAAAAAGTCCTTTTCCCCTCCCTTTATGCCCTGTGCTAACCTTAATTCTCTGGAGGCCTTAGCTTTTTTCACCCTTTTGGCCACCTCCCTTGACCAACTCCTGTAAATCTCCTTATCCTCTCCCTTCCCTGTTCTCCTGTACTGCGGAATGCAGCCCTCTTTGCTCTCACCAAAGATGGGCTTGGAATGGTGGACCTGGTGGTTTCTTTCATACTTTATTCATCTCACATAATATTCATCTAGGGCTTCTTCCCCAAATAACCCCTTATGGGTCTTTGTTTAAACACACTTTGGCTAACTACTTTTTAGCCTGGCAAAATTTACCCCTGAAACCGATTAAATCATTAAAAGTGCAACACTATTTTTTGTCAGTGGCAAAGAAGTTGTTTACCTGGGGTATTTCAGTTAAATTGGTCAAGGACAATACTGGGCCTCAATTGTATAAAGAAGTAATGACATTGCTTTATCCGACTGAACCTGCTTTTAAAAATTGCCCTATGACTCATGTAAAAATTGCTATACAAAGATTGAATACTCCTAGATAGCCCGAATATATGTGGGAATTGGTTTGGCTTTCCTTGTACAGTCGTGTGAATGTTAGAGGAAATGCTAAACATAAAGTTGTGACCGAAAGATACTGTCCTTATCCGGATTGTATTGCTCAAGAAGAATCAATGGAACATTTTTTTATTTCTTGCTCATATGCCACGTCTTTATGGAAATTCCTGTCTTCTAAATGGACTATGTCTTGGTTGTTGTATATAGATTATAATACCTTGATTTTAGGTATTAATTTCCAGTTGAGTAGACGTTATGATAGGGACACATGGCACCTTTTTTGTTGTTGTTTAATTTATTATTTGTGGCAAGCCCGATGTCAGTGGGTCTTGTACCAAAAAAGGATGTCTTATGAAACTGTCAGCCTATTAATTACAGGGGCTATGGAAAGAATTTATGTTAAAGATTGTGAAAACTCCACTTCTTGGAAGGTTACCAGTTGGTGGAAGGGATTCCCAATGTTTATCAAATATAAATAGTACGCCTTTCTTGTTATTTTACAAATAATTTTTTTTGTGTGTGTGTGATTTAACACAATGCGATATTTAATTTGACTTCTTTGTATTTTATGATTGCTTTATGGTTTGTGTGCTTCAACACTGTTGGTTTTCATTTGTCATTGATGTTTGTATAATAAAAAATTCCCCTACTCTTTTTGATAAGTGCCATGGGATCTTTAACATCCACCTGAACTACCACCATTCCAGGCAGATGGGACCTTGGTTTAAAGTCTCATCTGAAAGACGGAAACTAAAAGACGACTTCTGTGGTTTTAACATAACTTACATTATACTTCCTAAATTATGTTCATAGAGCAGTGTTACCAGCCCTGTAAACTGTGGTACTTTCGCGTTCTCTGGGGTTATCTGTTTTTCCTTGCATAACAGCTTAGGGACAACTGGGGTTTGCTTATTTATGTACTTATGCCGAGGTTGTTCTTTTTTAGCTTTAAGCTGAATGCATGACAGTACTTTTTGTCCCTCTGGGATAAGTACTCTGCTGGACTATCCTAATATGGACTTTTTCACATCTTGGTAACAGTTATGCTGCTCTTGAGCACCATATCAGTGAAAAAATTGTTACTTTAGTATGTGTTGAAATTAAAAGATTTCTCCCCTATATTGTACCAAAATATGGTGAATGTATCTTACTGTTTTATTAAGGTGCCTTTGTGCTTCCAGAGGTACTGCACTGTATTTGGGCTGTTTACCATATGTGAGTGTATCAATTGTTGTTACAGTTGTGACATTTTAGAAGAATAAAGTTAAAAAAATACATTTCTAAATTACAATATCTAAGTGGATCATAAAATTATATGCTACTTTTTGATTTGTTTGCTCCCAACATTTTACAGTAAGCATGTTGTAAACAGGGTAGCAAGGACTGTGGTAAAGCATTTTTACTTAAACTCAAGTTGTTGCTGTTGTCTTCTTTTAATTTACATGGTTGTGGGGGTACAGCTACAGGGTGGAGGGAGTATCCAGCTGCAGGAGGGTCAGAGATATAAGTGCTGAACACTGTGGCAAATTGTGCAAGTTAAATTTATATAATTTTTCCCTGGAGTCAGGAGTAGGGAAGATGTAACAAAAGTGGGTTTTATCTTCAATAACAGTCCCAAAACTCACTGCAGAGCATCCAAAACCCTAGATATTTTGGGGGCCTAGTGGCTCCCAACTCCGCAGCCTTTATATAAAATTCTTTCACACTGCATTACAAAAATGTCTATCGGGTGAATGACTGATGGCATTGTTGGTCAGACAGTTGCCCACTTCAGTTGTGGCTGCAGACTCTAAGGCCAGCCAGAGTCTCCCACACTGCTGACTCTAGGGGGGAAAAAATGTTTTTCTGGAGTCAGGGGTAAGGAAGCTGTAACAAAAAAGTGTGTTTTACAGTATCTTCAATTAAAGTCCCAAAATTCACCATGGAGCATCTAAACTCCCAGTGCTTCTTGGGGCCAAGCTGCCCCCAGAACCCTGGCCTTCATGTGTCCCATTTGAAAGGGTTTCCAGCACCCCCACTATAAAAACTGTTCCAGTGAGGAGGAGGATAGAGAGGCATACCTGAAGGAATTTAGGGAGGTGACCAGGGCAGTCAGGGTAGCCAAGGCTTCCAGAGAGCTCAGGCTGACACACGGCATCAAGGATGGGGAAAAGGACTTCTTCAGGTACAAAAGGGAGAGAAGGATCTGCAAAGATCAAATAGTAAGGATCAGGAGGGATAGGGTGGACTGAGAAAGTGGCAGAACAGGCAGAAGCGTTAAATGAATACTTCTGTTCTGTATTTACTTAGGAGTAGGATGGGTCACTGCCTGAAAGGAGAAGGAGGGTGGGTAGGCACAGGGGGCAGGGGTTGATGGATGGTGAAATGACAGAGGGCAGGGTACTAAAAGGTTTAAGGGCACTAAGGGTGGACAAGGTGCCAGGACCAGATGGCATACATGCTTGGGTACTGAAGGAATAGGGCAGAGGTCCTAGCAGAGCCATTGGCAGACTTGTTCAATGCCTGTCTGGAAACAGGGTGCATACCCCAGGACTGGAGGATGGCTCACATGGTGCCCCTCCACAAAAGTGGACCCAAGGATGAACCAGGCAACTATAGACCAGTAAACTGCACATTCATTGAGGGAAAGTTAATGGGAACCATCCTTAAGGAGAGGTTGGTAATCTTTCTAGAAGGTAATGGACTCCAGGACGGGAAGCAACATGGGTTTGTATCTGGCAGATCCTGCTAGACCAACCTGGCTGACTATTATAACTTATTTGACTATGGAACTTGACAAGGGCCATGCAGTGGAGAGCCTGTATCTGGATTTCAGCAAGGCATTCAACCTGGTGCCATATCGAAGGCTGGTTAGCAAGTTGGAATACCAGGGATCAGGGACAAAGATGGTGAACAGGATCAAGAACTGGCTGCAGTGTAGACAACAGAGAGTACTGGTGGGAGGGGAATTCTCTTCTCCTAGAGCAGTAATGAGTGGGTTACCACAGGACTTAGTAATGGGTCCTGTGTTTTTTGGCATTTTCATCACTAATATCTCTCATAGCATTAACAAAAAGAATAGTCTTTTTGCAAATGACACCAAGATTGTGGTGGTGGTGGATGATACAGTAGGGTGGCAGGGGCTGCAGAAGGATCTGGCAGAGCTTGAGGACTACGACATAAAAGTAAAGTATTTATAACCATCTTTAATCATTTCATTCTAGTGCCAGCCTGAAAAAATGCATTGTTATTTCAGTGGAGTTAAGAAACATAGAAACATAGAAACATAGAAGTTGACAGCAGATAAGGACCGCAAGGCCCATCCAGTCTGCCCATTTCTTTTTCTACCTTATAAATGTGCCATTGGCCTTTGCTCTGTCAGTGACCTATCTATTCATAGTCATTTGTATTGCTCCCTTATGCCTATCCCATGCCTGTTTGAAGCCCTGCACTGTATTCATAGCCACCACTTCTTGTGGTAAGCCATTCCATGCATCTACCACCTTTCTGTGAAAAAGAATTTCCTCACATTCCCCTTAATCGGCCTCCTCTAATCTCATGCTGTGTCCTCTTGTCCTGCTATTTTTCTTATATTTAAACATGTTAGACTCTTTCACCTTGTTTATGCCCTTAAGGTGTTTGAATGCCTCGATCATATCACCTCTCTCCCTCCTTTGCTCAAGGGTATACATATTGAGCTCCGTTAATCTGTCCTCATATGTCTTCTGATGCAGTCCCTGCACCATTTTGGTTGCCCTTCTCTGGACTGCCTCAATTTGGTTAATGTCCTTTGGGTGTGGCCTCCAATACTGCACGCAGTACTCCAGATGAGGCCTAACCAATGTCTTGTACAGAGGGATTATTACCTCCCTCTTACGACTTGTGATACCCTACTAATACCTTAACACCCACCTAGCCTTACCTACTGCTTTGGAGGTCTGCTTGGATGATTTCAGGTCATCAGTGATGATGATGCCCAAGTCTCTTTCTTCCTTTGTGACTGCTAGCAACTCCTCCCAGCCTATAAGTGGCTTCAGGTTTCTCTTCCCTATGTGCATGATTTGCACTTCTTTGCATAAATCCCAGTTGCCACTCTTCTGACCATTCTGCTAGTTTATCAGGAATCTCTTCTCATTCTGCCCACCCCATCTGGATCATCTACTCTGTTGCAGATCTTGGTGTCATCTGCAAACAGACAAGCCTTACCTCCTAGTCCATCTCTGAGGTCACTAAGAAGATGTTGAATAGGACTGGACCCAGGACTGATCCCTGAGGTACCCCACTTGTGACTTGCATCTCTTCTGACTGTATACCATTTACCACCACTCTCTGTTTTCTGCCAGTCAACCAGTTTGCCACCCAGTTGACCAACTTCTGACCCACCCCGAGCCTACCTAGCTTATTTATCAAGTTTTATTAAGCACAGGTGTGTTCCCCCTGGCTATATTTATAGTTATATTCTGGCAATTTTGATATGTGTTATTTTATTTTACTGATGATTTGTTTTTGTTTATAGCACTTGGAAGTTATTATGGTTTGAGGAAGGAATGTGTGTGTTCTGAAAACGTTCACCATTTTTAAAATATTCAAGTGATTGATAAACACAAGTGCTTTCAACTTATTTTGAAAATGGACATTAAATCTTTATTGAAGAAATATCAATATTAATACAAGTTGGAATTATGGTTTTGCTCAAGTAAATGATTTTAAATTTCACGAGTAGAGTCTGCACTTGCATTTTATTGATTATATGGATTCTCCATTTAGCACACTCTCCTCATTTATTTCAAATTAAAACAGAACAAAAAGGGAACCGAGCATGTTTCTACAATATTATGCTAGAGCTTGAGGACTGGTCAGACACATGGCAGCTGGGGTTCAATGCTAAGAAATGCAAAGTCATGCACTTAGGTGCCAGAAACCCAAGGAGGTGTTATTAGTTGGGGGGGGGGTACAGATAGCCACTACAGAGGAGGAGAAAGATCTTGGGGTGAAAATAACAGGGTAAATGAACCACTCAGCACAGTGCTGGAATGTTGCAGCTAAAGCCAACAAGATGCTAGGGTGCACTGCTACTGGAATAACCTCGAGGAGGGGGGAGGTGATCCTGCCTCTGTACAGGTCATTTTTGAGGCCTCACCCAGAGTATTGTGTGCAGTGCTAGCACCCTTACTTAAAGGATGTTAGACTACTGCAGGGGTTCCACCACAGAGCAACAAGGATGGTCATTGGATTGGAAGACAAAACCTATGAGGGGAGGCTGAGGGAACTTAACATGTACTCCCTGGAAGAGAGGAAGAATAAGGAAGATATGATTGACTAAAAGTAAAAATAATTACCCTGCCTGGAAATGTTGAAGTCCTATCCCTAGATAAATGGAAATCATGCAAGGTACATGACACTGTAACTTGGATATCTCCAAGCTGCAGTAGTCACATTTTTCCTAACATGAAAACTCAGTGGAGATGATTAGCATTCCTGAAGACCTATTACTTATTCCCATGTGTTTTAGGCGGCAATGTTCTGTTACCAATCCAAAAATGTAATCCTTCCTATCGAAAATGCAAGTAAGAAACTCTTTACCATGATTTAAAAACTTGGTCATGGTTGTTGTAAAAAATTCATCAGACATGAATGAATTCTTAAACATCATACGTGAGGAGTGAAAGGTTAAAAGTGCAGTACAGTATATAAGATTTCCCTTTAGCATAATCATATCATTGAGTATATAGGGAGCTGTTTTGTCAAGTCAAATTGAAATTCTGAGACCCATCACATTAAATGAATTAACTGCAGGACTATCTAAAGAAGAAACTCGGTGGCAGATTTCACCCACTGAGTTTTTTATTTTCATCAGTACTTGATACTCATAACTTGGGCATCCAGATGACAATTACACAGGGTAGCTAGATTAAACTATATTATACAATGACAAGAAAGAATCGTGGGCTCTGATTGGTTCATCTGGGACTGGATCTGGGATTTTATCTCAGCATAACATCCCGTCTCTAGTCCCAGCACGCTCTTGACCACACAAAATGTAAAAAAAAAAAATAATAAAATCAATATACAACCAACCCTGCAACTGATTTCATGGCCTCTCAATCAGCTTGGAATCGCCATTCCTCACCCCCTAAACACACTGACTGAATGGGTGTATTTAATGAGAAAAAAATTGACAGTTTTTCAGTTTGGGAGAATGTTTGAGGGTTCTGGGTTTGACTTTTTTGGTGAAACAATTATTTCTTCTCTTTCACAGCTAATAAACTAGCATTCTCCACTATCTCACAAAATGCTTCATTGGCAAGCTTTTAAACTAGTCAAGGGGGGAGGCACTGATAAGCAGCAGGAAAATCCCACCCTCTCCCTACAAAACAGGGTACTAAATGAGAAAAAGACTGAGGTAGACAGATCAGTGGGGGATGCTGCAAAAGAAGGTAAAGCCATCAAAAAATGGAGAGCAATGAGTACCAGTGTGTGTAGTCTGAGTAACAAGCTTCCTGAATTAGTGGCCCTGATGGAGGAGGAACATCTGGATATCGTGGCAGTCACAGAAACATGGTACACACAAAACCATGACTGGGACATAAACATACCAGTATACACTATCTACAGGAGGGACAGGGAGGATAAAAGAGGAGGAGGAGTAGCTCTTTACATAAGGGAAGGAATCAAAGCAACAGAATAAAAGGGAAAACAGGGAGGAGAAGAAGCACTGTGGGTAAATTTGGAGACCGGCAATGGCACCACAATCCGCACAGGGGTTGTATACAGACCCCCTTCTCAGGGGGAGGAAATGGACAAGGAAATGATAGAAAGAATACTTAGAATGGCAGAAAAAGGGGAGATATTGCTGATGGGTGATCTGAATATGCCAGATGTTAACTGGAGTGCAGTTGCAGCAGCCACTTCAAAGGTGGGGTTATTCTAGATGTCCTACAGAGGCATGCCTTAGACAACTAGTGTGAAGCCCACTCAAGAGGGAGCAATCTTAGACCTGGTTCTCTCAAATGGTGATGAAGAGAGGATCACAGATGTAGAAGTGGGTTGCCATCTGGGAACTAGCGACCATCGAACAGTATGGTTCACAATAAACACAGCAATAGAGTCAAGCCATACAAGGGCAAAAGTACTGGACTTTAGGAGGGCTGACTTTGCCAAAATGGGTGAGTGCCTAAGGAATGCACTAGCAAATGGGCAGGAAGGAGGGGTGGAAGAACAATGGGGAATAATAAAAACTGCCATCACAGAGGTAACAAGCCTTTGTGTGAAGCAAATAAACAAAACAAAATGATGTAAGAAACCACTATGGTTCTCAAAGGAAGTGGCAGTGAAGGTTCAAGAGAAAAAGAAAGCATTCAGGAAGTACAAGGAATCACAGAAGGAGCAGGACAGAGAACTGTATCAGTTAAAGCAAAAGGAAGCTGGGAAGGCAGTCAGAACAGCAAAGGCCCAAACTGAGGAAAAGATAGCCAACTCAGTTAAGAAGGGGATAAAACCTTTTATAGGTACATCAGGGAGCAAAGGAAGACCAAGGGAGTCAGTGAGGCTTAATAAAGAGAGGAGGGTGGGCAGAGGGTGACTGTGAAAAGGCAGAGATACTAAACAAATACTTTTGCTCAGTATTTACAAAGGAAGTGGGGAGGTACCTAAAACAAACAGTAGAAACACTTTGGATACAGAAGTTGATACCAGCCCATTTACAGAAGAAAGGGTTCTGAAAGAACTCTTAAAACTGAAGGCGGACAAAGCAATGGGGCCTGATGGGATACATCCCAGAATTCTAAAAGAACTAAGGGTAGAACTAGTGACACCACTGACTACCCTCTTTAATAAATCATGGGAGGATGGGGTGGTACCCGAGGACTGGAGAAGGGCAGATGTAATTCCCCTTCACAAAAGTGGGTGCAAGGCAGAAGCAGAAAACTACAGACCTGTTAGTTTAACCTCAATGGTAGGGAAAATGATGGAATCACTTCTGAAGGAAAGAATTGTTGAGTATCTAGAGGCCAGAGGGGCTCAGGACCCAAGGCAGCATGGATTCACAGCGGGAAGGTCATGCCAGACAAATCTGATAGATTTCTTTGACTGGGTGACTAAAGTAGTAGATCAGGGAGGGGCTGTGGACATGGCCTACTTAGATTTTAGCAAGGCATTTGACACAGTCCCACACAAAAGATTAATATACAAGTTAGCTAGCCTGGGAGTGTGTCCCAAGATGACAGCCTGGGTAAAGAATTGGCTGGAGAATAGGACACAGAGAGTAATAGTAAATGGAGTCCACTCTGAAGAAAGGGGGGTTACTAGTGGGGTACCGCAGGGTTCAGTATTAGGACCGGTCCTCTTGAATGTCTTTATAATCAACATTGCAGAGGGACTGAAGAAAAGTATGTCTCTTTGCAGATGAGACAAAGATCTGCAACAGAGTTGATGCACAAGGTGGGGTGGAAAGGATGAGAAGGGACTTGGCAAGGTTAGAGGAGTGGTCAAATGTATGGCAGCTTAGATTCAATGCTAAGAATTGCAAGGTAATGCACCTGGGAAACAAAATCCCAACGGAAGAGTATACAATGGGGGGTGAGATACTAACAACAACAAAAATGGAAAGGGACTTGGGGGTAGTCATATCAGATGACCTAAAGGTGGGCAAGCAATGTGAGAGGGCTACAAGGAGGGCTGGGAGGATACTGGGATGCATAGGGAGAGGCATCACCAGTAGAAAACAGGAAGTTATTATCCTCTGTACAGACAGTTAGTGAGACCCCATCTGGAGTACTGCGTGCAGTTCTGGAGACCCAATCTCCGTAAAGACATAGACAGGATGGAGGCTGTCCAAAGGAGGGCAACTAAAATGGTGCAGGGTCTGCACCAGAAGACATATGAAGAGAGACATAAGGAGCTGAATATGTATAGCCTCGAGGAAAGGAGGGAGAGGGGGGACATGATAGAAACTTTCAAGAACCTCAAGGGAATCAACAAAGTCCAAGAGGGTAGCATCTTTCAAAAAAAGAGGTGTGCAAGAACAAGGGGGCACAATTTCAAGATAGAAGGGGGGCAGCTCAGAGGTAATTTAAGGATGTATTTTTTCACAGAGAGGGTTGTGGATGCTTGGAACGGCCTTCCAGAGGAGGTTGTGGAGTCAAAAACAGTGGTGGAATTCAAGCATGCATGGGACAGTCATAAGGCAATTCTTGGGGGTGGGGGTAGGAAGAAGTAGGCTGCTGGTTAACTAGGATCTGCAGCTTATCCATTAGGTAGGGAAATGGGCAGACTGGGTGGGCCAAGTGGTCCTTAACTGCCGTCAAAATCTATGTATCTCCTGCATTTGAACACACACGCTGAGTCAGTGTATGTAGGGTGCGGGGACTGACAATGCCGAGAGAAGTGAAAGCCATGTTTCAATCAGTTTCAGATCAATCCCCTCCTGCACTGGTAGCTCCTCTCTGCGAGCATCCAAAGCCACCACATCGAAATTAAACTTGATTCCTCTCACTGTTTACATGTTCGCAAATGCAAAGCTGCACTTTCCGTCAGCTTAATGGCAGTACCTCCCACTCCCCTTACACTCTCCACTGCCACAGCAATTAACTGTGTTGGCACCTCCACAACACCATGCTTCAGTTCGGTATGTTATCCACTATCTTGTCACCCTTCAATTTTTCTCTCATCAGTGTCCTCTACTCCTAAAAACCGTATGGAGAGAAAATACAAATGCAATACTAACATATATGTTGAGGGGGTAGTGCCACAGACTCCAAGTGCACATCAAAAATGGCTGCAAGTGTGACACTATCAGGGCAGGGGAGGGGGCAGTGAATGAGCACTGCTTTTTCATAAAGTAAACCTACACATTAACAAAAAAGAAAAGAATGTACTTTTAAATGACTTTTTCATTTTGTTTTATTAATGAGCCATTGTATACTAGAAATAATGCCCTCCAGGTTACGTGTTAAGCTGGGATAACATCCCTTCTTGGGTGTTGGATGCCCTTGGCCTGCGGCCTTGGGGCCCAACCACCTAAGCTGGGATGTTATCCCAGCATAACACCCACCCTGTCAGGCTTTATTCCTTTAATATTTATGCAACACATCACCTGGGGTTTGATGGAAAAAATAAATATCCACAAATCATGCATAGAAATATGACACATTTTTATTTAAACAACTCTCATTTTCTAGCTACCAACACTTTAAAGTAAATCCTATTGCAGGGCATTTCAGTTATTAAGGCAGTTAACATTTTGTGTGAGCCTGAAGTGAATGCAGCTTATCAGTTTGATTGTATACATTAAGTAAGCTGTGTAAGAAAGGGTGCTGCTTTGGGTGAAAATAGAATTTGTTATCCTTTAAAAAAGCAAATTGATTTCCACATTTGGTGCAGAAGGCTGGGGGTTTAAATCCTAATAAAGAGTTTCTTAGTTGCGTTTTCTGTGGGAAAGAGTTGATTTTAAGACTGGTAACAAAACAGTGCATAGCTGATATAAAACGGTGGAAGGGGGTTATTTTTAAGTACTACAGTTTGTATTCGTTTTGCGGCAACCTACAAGGAGCTGCATTGTTAGAGATAAGCATTGTGAATAATACTCTTGTACACTTGAAGGATTGGTGACCCTTTAGTAAAAGCAAAGCTCCTAAATCAATGGAAGATCAGTTAACTATGGAAGCTGACAACTGACTACCTAAACCAGATTATGGAAAAGTCGTCTGCTTCAAAAGAAATGTGTTCAATGAAGGTTGCTCATTACTTTTATAGTTATCAGCCTTAGCAGAATTAAATTTACATAAGTTACTCCATGGGTATGTTGTACGATACCAATTGTTCAACCAAAGGGCTCACAGTTTCTGTCTTGTTTTTTTTTTACGCATAACTAGGATTTGCACCTGTTTTTAAAGAACAAGAACATTAGGTCTTCTGTATTTATCCTAACAGCCCTGGAGATGTAACCGATAGCTGGAGTCACTCACCTCCCTCTGTGAACAGTCAAACTGAATATTTGTACCTGTGACTGGCTAATCAAGGGAGGCAAAACAGGCACAATCGAGAGTTTCTGGATGAATTATGCCAATTACTCAGTGTTTACTACTTAATTCACAAAACAGCATCCTGGCAAAGATTGGTACTTGCTGAGTTAATATAAGAGCGGTGTTGGTCTCTTGCTTGACAGGAAAGGGAAAAAATAGGATGGCAGTGTTTTTTTTTAATTCTTTGCATCCACTGCATAGTTCTCTCTCTCTCTCCTTGAATTACTATAAGAGAATAATGAATGACAACTGTGTGTGTAGTTTTTCTACACCGAGGGTGTGATGACCCATAAACCTCCGAGGCGACTCCGAGAGGTTTATGAGTCATCACACCCCAAGAGTGTGTAAAAAAAATCCAGAAACACACAGTTGCTTATTTTTTTATGTTTTATAATAACTGGTGCAGAGTTTGCTCAGACAGACACACACACATTCACACACACACTGTGCCTGTCACACACACACACAGTGTACATGGGAAACTCTTTTTTATTAAGAGGAAGCAGTGACATTTCAGTGCTTGGGGTTGGGTAGAAACCCCGACGGAAGCGCAACAATGGATGTTTCAGCATGCGCTGGGTCAGGAGAAGCCTCGACCGAAGCGCGACAATGGCAGGATCAATCAGATAGCTTTTTTTAAATTGTTTTTCCCAAAAGGCAGAAATAAGAAGAAACAGTGATTGCTACAAATTACTTACTGCAGCTGGTCTAGGATTACTTCAGGGACTGGTCTGCCCATCGCGAAGGAAAATTTTAGCCACCATGTTTTTTTTATATTTTCGGCCCGCCCACAGAGGGAGTAAGGGCCAATAATGTGGCACGCTACACGGAATGACGCTGCTAGTGAGAGGAAGTTTTAAGAAATGCGAGTTATTATGGCGTTTTGGAGAACCTGAAAGCAGGTTGATAAAGTAATTATAGGCATATAATAAAAGACAGTTTGCCTGCTACTCATGAGAACACTATGGATGTGAACAGTAAGGATGGGGGTACAGGTAGCACAGTAGCATGTAAGTGCAGAGCTGATTACCAGACAGCCATAAGTGTAGTGACCAATCAGGGTTGTGCTGTGTCCACACCTCTCTCTCTCTCTCTCCACTCACAGGGACACATGACTCCCCTACTCTGTGCTGCACAGAGGACAGTGGCATGGATTTATCACAGCACAGCGTGGCTTTCACTGTTCCCTGGTGGGACCAGGTGAACATGGCAGAAGATTAGGAGCATCTTTCCATAAATGGACCTCCGACTGGGAACACAGCCTTTGCTCTGTCTGGCTCTCACTATTGCTCACTCCACACTGTGGGCACACTAGGCTTACACACTGTCTCCACAGTGTCTCCAGAGAGAGCACTCCAGCAATTAATAATTGTTAAACTCCTTTAAACTAAGCACTCTACTGGGACAGACAACCATGATAATTTGAGTCCACAACCCTGTGCTTGTTATTTCATATACATGATTCCTACTTCCATTTTCCAGAGGATTATCGGAGGAGCACAGAAAGAATCACCACCCAGGCTGTTGGTAGAGGCTTGATCATCTGAGCTGCCGCTGCTGCTGTTGCATCCAGCTTAAAAGAAAGTTTCTCTTTCAGGCCAGCTGCAAAGTACAGGAACTGTGTTCTGGCTGCAGAAAAGGGACAGGAACACCACTCCTGTGCATTCCAGACCATTTTCAACACTGTGAAAGATGAAAGAACTGCGCATGTACCGTTGGGGAGGGTTGGGGGACAGCACTGTAAATGAAAACAATAAATGGAGGATTCCTCATTGAAACACTCGGCGACTGGACACCCCCAGTGTCACTGTAATGTTTCTGAGGGTAGGGTGTTGTGTAAGTGCTGAGAAACAAACAAATAAAAAGTAAATCATGGCCCCCGACTGCAAAAGTTTTCCTGCAGGTTAAATAGTGCAAGCGTGGAGAACCATGGTGCTCAGGCATGGAAGTGACTTTTGTCACCTCTTGAGGCTGTTCATTCACAAGCTCCTTTCTACTCCTCCCAAGAGGACTGCAGGTCTCCACCAACACAGCTCTAAAAGAAAAAAAAAAAAACTGCCAACTGAAGCTCTCTTTGTGATCTGCTTCCACATTCCCCACCCTAACAGCAGTCTTCACTACCTGAATACGAGTGTTATTTTTTTGTATAACCAAAAAATGAAACTGAAAGCCATCATATCTACTTTTGAAGGAAGCACCCCCGCTGCTTCCTGTTCTCCACACAGTCCACACTGCCAAATGTCACAGCAGTCCCTCTCAGTCTCCTCGCACAGTCTCTGCCATACAAACTAAACGTCTGAGTAAGACTGTGCTCCAGTTGCTTGTCTCTTCGGCAGTTTGTCACTGGAACATTTCAGCCATGGTACTGAGCCAGGGAGGGCGGAGTCAAATCTCAAAGTCCTCTTCTACTTCAGTACCATCATGGTGGGGGGGCAATCTGAGTGATCGATGTGTCACTTCCACAAGACAGCAGCATAAAAAGAATGCATGAATAAGAGAGAGAAAGCTTAGTGTGGCAGACTGCAGAGTCACAGTAACAGCAGCTCCACCTGCTGGCCAATGCAGTCAATCTGCACTATTTCTTTTAAAAGTATTCTTACCCATTGAAAACAACTTGAAAAACTATATTTTTTAAATGTACTATTTCACCATTTTTTAACACATAAGCCATTGTGCAATAGTAATAATGTACTTCAGGTTGTGTACTGTGCTGGGATAACATCACTTCTCAGATGTTGAACATACTCGGCCTGCAGCCTCTAGCTTCAACCAACTGAGGCGTGACGTTATCCCAGCACAACACACACCTTGTCATGCATTATTGCTTAATTTCCCTGCACAGCTGTTCTTAGCAAGTTATATAATAACAGGATTGTAGTAAATGAGGATCTTTGTCATTGTGAATGCATAACTCCATGGAAGAAGGGGGGGCTGAGTCAGAATCATGTATTGCTCACTGAAATCTCATCATGGTTCAGCAAAGAGAAGAAATTTAACTTATTCTGAAAGACTAAAGTAGGCTAAAGTGTCCAAAAAAAGTAGCTGAATGCTTATAAAATGTGAATGACTGGGCTGGCTAATGCTAGGACAGATAGCTGTTAGATGTTGAAATTGTAAAGTGACAACTGCTTTTGGTGCTTGCTGTTTTGGGGTGGGTACCTATTATCTTATTGAAGCTGGTACAGAGAAAGATAATGTTAGAGGTTCATCTGCTCATGGTATGAGCTTCAAAGTAGACTTCACTTAGTGTCAATAGCAACTGCTCAAAGACCGACTCGGGAGATGAGGTGTACTCCAGCAGCTAGCAGTGACTTCTAAGGATGACATCAAGTTATAAGTTTTGAATGGGGGTGTGTGGCCACCCCTCCACCCCCCTTCCATGAGGGATGTCCACCATATCCAAAGCATGTATCTCCATGTTTGATGTGCCTCACACTATAAGGCCACTTTTCCATATTTACCTGTTTTTTTCTAACATGCTCTAGCTGTATTATCAAGGATTGTAACATGGGAAAAATCAGCAAGGTAGAATAACAGAAACCGATTGAAGGACATGCAGCATGTGACTAAAGTTGGAGCAGGGATTAATCACTGGTAATGCCCGCTCCAACTTCAATAATGCCGTGTTCAACTTTGATCATATGCTCAAGCAATCATGAGCGCACTTACTGAAGTACTGTAGACTTTCCGGTAGGTGGCACTATAAAGACTGCTGTCTTGCTGGCTGTTTAGTGTAATGAAGCAAGACTGAAGGAGGCAAACGCCGTGCTGAAGTCCAGGAGTAGAGAGAGGACCGCGATCGTACACAAAAATAGAAGAATGGCAGTGGGATCATGTTCCATAGTCACAATAACTTTCGTAAGTCAATAGCGAGGGTAACAATGAAGTATAGTGCTGAAATGACCACAGTATTGACGTATTCTCAGATACTGACAGGTAGATTTCCCCCACAGTACAGTAGCATAAGATAAGAGTTAGATGTAGCAATGGACGGCAAAGTATCGGAACCGTGCTGAAAAACGATAAAATATTGACTGTTACCTAAGTAGCACAATACAATTGTAAATTGTCACCACTGGTAAATGACCAAGCACTGTATAAATGTATGTAGAGTTTCCAATGTGCATGCGCATTTTGTCTGAGGCAGGCAGCATTGCAATGCAGGAAAGTGAAGGTTGATTTGGGTTTTGTTACCACAATAACTGCCTGCCCTCATGTTTCTTTTGTTCTACCGTAAACAGCACTAATGCCTATCTTGCACTTGCCATGTTACAAGAGCATTAATCCTCTCTGAAGTCAGCTTCTACTGGGGAATTAATGCTTGGTTGGGTGGTTGTAGGCACTCGGCATGCGGCCTCGTGCCACAACCCCCCCCAACCATGCATTAATTCCCTAGTAGAAGCCTCTTTCGTCAGGGATTAATGTTTACATATGGCTCATAGGAAGCTGGTGCTTTCCCATTTAGGCTGCACTGTATCCATTGAGCTCCTCTTTGCCATATTCAGTATGTGTCTGTGTCAGCACAGTGCATAGTCACTATGCACTGCACTGACACGGCCCCATATTCAGACAGCACACTCCAGTTAGAGCATACTACTTGTCTAAATACCACCCCCCCTTTTGCTGGTCATAAGCTAATTCCAATGCAGCTTTCTGTCATTGCAGCAGATATTGTAGCTCTGAATATGAGACCTACACCCCTTATCCCTGTGGAACCCTATGTCCACAAGTCAATGGCTGCAAGGAGGAAGAAAGGTCTGCCCACAGCCTCAAGATATTGCTGTTCTAACTTGTAACAGCAGGCAGGCAAAACATGTTCAGCACTGACATTTGCTTGTTTAATTACTTAGCAGTTCCAGAACTCAGTGCCATCTGGTGATCTGAAGACTACACTGAAGTAGAACCCAGTGACATTGTCTCAGCTGATGTTACTTGGTTTCACTTCATTGAAGTCTTCAGCTCAGCTGATGGAACAGGGCTGAATAGCCATGATTAGCGCCTATGATTCATTTTTTATTCTTAAGCAATTTAAGGAATAGGTTACTTTTCTTGGCATTTGGGAAATGCTATTTGTTACACCCATGATCACAGTAGACAATCCCATCCCTGCCCCCCAGGGATGTACAGTGCTAGTTCAGAAAGTACATCCTTCACACTTTCTCTGGTCTATCCAGCAGCTCACAAATTCATAGATTTGTAGAAAATTGGCAGCAGAAAAGGACCCTCTGGCTCATTGAGTCTGCCCCTCTTCCCATTATTATCTATGTCACGGTACCTCCCCTTCTCCCCACTTGCCAACCCCTTATGTCTGCCCCATGCCCTCTTGAATCCCTCCACTGTTTCTGACCCCCCTTCCTCTTGTAGTTTATTCCAGGCCCCCACCACCCTCTTTGTAAAGTAACGCCCCCTCACATTGCCCCTAAATCTTCCTCCCTCCAATCTTAGACTATGGCCTCTAGTTTTAACCCCCACCTTCCTCTTAAATAAGCTCCCCTCCCTTACCTTATTGATCCTCTTCACATACTTAAATGTCTCTATCATGTCCCCTCTCCCTTCTAGTGTCCAGTTGGTACAAATCCAATTCCCTCCACTTCTCCTCATATGACTTCCCCCCCGCATACCATGCACCACGTTGGTTGCCCTTCTCTGCACCTTCTCAAACCTATTTATGTCCCTGCATAGGTATGGTCTCCAGAACTGTACCACGTACTCCAGGTGTAGCCTCATCATAACATAGAAACATAGAACATTTTGGTAACAACTCATCCTGTCAGCCCACCCTACCTAATTACTCTCTATGGGGCTCAATAGTTATCCCCATCCCCTAATTCTGACATCTAGCAGCTTACTATGACCATAACAGTGTCAGTGGCTCAATAGTAGAGCTCTCACCTCTTGGACCAGAAGATCAGATGATCATAGGTTCTAGCTCCACACTAGGTACTTGGGGTAATACTCATAACTGACACTGCAGTACAAAGAGGGTGCTGCACAATTAAGATGCCATGCCTCGGAAGAGGCAATCAACCAGTGTCCCTTCTGCTCATCTCTGGTCACTGTCCAGGTGGAAGTAACAGACCCCATGGCACTTATCAGTGAAGAGTAGGGGGAATTTTATTGAAAAATCAAAAACAAGATACAACAAACAACATTTACGTATTTATAGGTTCAAATATAGGAATAAACACATTCAAACACGGTTACATCCTCCAAAGAATAAAATCAAAATGATCAAAACAAAACAGAAAAAAGAATCATCAAAATGCCATATTTTAAACAGAAACAAAAAACAAAACACACACACACACACACACACACACACACACACAAAAAACACACCACAGGGAATATAGAAAACTCAAATGGTTCCATTATCTGGGGAAAATACAGGACGCAGTCCTTCATAACTGAGGCCATAAATAAACCATGACTATCCTCTGGTCTTGACAAAAAACTCCAAACAGAGCATGTTTTATCTAATTTGTTGAATCTTCCAATCAACTTTTTCTGGTAAACTATCAGTTGTCATCTGGCATTCCACATAAAAAACATAATAATTGCATTCAAAATCCAATAGTGTGCCAAATTCATATTTCTGCCATCCCTGCTGAAGTAAACCAAAAACCTAATTCATCATTCGTTACAGACTGAAAAAGAGCCTCCACCTGAAGGAAGCTAGCATATGACCCAAAACTCCTTGCATCGGGGCAGAAGATTAAAAGTTGTTCCTGGTTTGAAAAATCCTTATACAAGAATCCTTAAGACAAAACCTCTCTTCAGTACTTCTGTGTTTTTAAGCTATCTTTTAAAAAGGCCATAAGACTAGAATGATCTGTACCAACCCTGTGCCAGTAAGGCTTACCATCCCTTCACTTAGAGAAAATAATCCAACAGAAGTCTGAGACACTGTCCCCAGCTCCCACTGCTATTGCCAAAAATGGTACTAAATTAGCAAAAAAAAAACAAATGTGGGGGGTTTTCATAGTCACCCTCCCTTCTTAAATTCCAGATAAGACACAGTCCTCTGAACGGGGTTAAGCCTGCTACCCAGAAAAGCTGGAAAAAAAGGCTATATAACTTAACCTCTAGATTCACAGGCTGGGGAAACACATAAGTATACAAAAACAAGCATTTGTCAATGCCGAATGTTTGCTTGCTGGCATTGGCAGTGGTAGTGTAGAAGTTACAGAGCTGTGTAATAGGAATGGCAGTGAAGTACTGAACTGAAGCCCACCCCACCACCACCCTGCAGAGAGTGACAGGCATTGGGGTGTGCATTTGGGCCGTCAGGCATAACCGCGCTTTTCACCACACCCCACCTGCAGACACTGAGAAGTGTCACGGTGTTCATAGGGTCTTTGGCCGTTATGCACATCCCATTTCATTAGGAAATACGGTGAGATGGGTGCGATATAGGAGAATGGGGTGAACTTTGGGGCCGAAGAGTCCAAGGCATACCTCGATGCCTCTCACTGGCTGCAGGGTGTGTAATGGTATGAGCATCACAGGCAAGAATCCCAAGTCACACCCCTGGTGCCTGTCATTCTCTACAGGATTGGGCGTTATGGTTGGAAACCCTAATACCGCAGGCATTCATTGGTATTTTCACTCCAAATTTTCAACATTTTTTTTTGTGACCCCACCTCATGAACAGGGGGAATATCAGTTTGTTAGCAGCTGCTTATGCACAGTGACTACGGCATTTAGCACCACAGGTGCAAAAACATTCCGAACAGGATGTAAAAAATGACCGCTGTACTGTTCATGGGGAGGTGTAAAAAATGGCAATGTTGCAAATCTGCAGTAAAAATATTTAAAAAAATGGTGAAGTCACGAGCACACATAGAAATGGTGCAACGCACACCTGTACTATAATTAGGTTGGGGGAATTTTTACAGCAGATTATCAACTCAGGCATTTTGGTGCCTCCGATCATGAACAGTGTCACTGTGATTTTCTTTATCTGTGCCAAACAATGATTTCCCACAGCGACCACGCATCTCTGCACTGAAAGTGTGAAAACACACTTCAGCCATGTTGTGAAAAATGACAGCTGTATTGTTCATAAGGAAGTGTGGAAAAATGACACTGGTGAAAATCTGGACGGAAAATATTACAAAGTCATGAACTTACGAGGGTGCGTGGAAACTGCACAATGCTCACTCGTAACACAGTCATTTTATGGACTTCTGTCACCAAATTTTCAGCATTGCCATTTTAAGACCTCTGCTCATGAACAGTGTAACTGTGATTTTTATGTTTGCTTGCACGCATGTGCAAGAAACATAGTGCCATGAACGGAGATTTCGGAGGTGTGTCACCTCCTCCTCCAATTTAGGCACTGGGCTGGCGAGACGCCAGCCTGTAAGCCAATGCATTTTGGAGCTATCTATGACATGCTCCAAAATGCAGTAACTTCCCCTGATTGAAGGGAGCTACGGCTTGAGTGAGCAGCGATAAAGCTGCTCACGCGCAGCTCCCAGCTACAGGCCTGCGGCGCCCCCATGCGCGGCATGTGACCAGGGTGCCCAATCCGTCGGCTGAATGCCCTAAGTCCTTGTGCCATGCTGGGAGCCCACCCCAGCGTGGCAACGTCTCCCACGCCTTTTTTTACTCTTTAAGACCTGTAAATAAAACTGTCCCGCGCATCTCCCAACGCCTCCCACAACCCGCACCCACCCTGCGCGCAGCCTCCCACCCTCACCCCACACTTACCTGCGGACTCCGTGCGACGATCTTCGGTGGACCGGGAACACGTCTGCACTCTTCAAAGCCGACCGCGAACTGAGGAAATGCCGGTAAGCTGTATAATGGGTCACATAGGGGGGTTTCAACTTTATTGCATATCTCGGGCATTTTTGGGAATTTTTGCACCAAATTTTCAACATTCGGTTTTTGGGACCCCTTCTCATGAATTATGTCACTGTCATGGCGGTATTCGTGCCCAAAGGGTGATTTCGCCCAGTGACTGTGCAGTGACTGCGAAATCACCCTTCGGACCCAAATACCACCATGACAGTGACATCATTCATGAGAAGGGGTCCCAAAAACACCATGTTGAAAATTTGGTGCCAAAATTCCCCAAAATTACTGTTTTACAAGGGTGCGTTGCGCAGTTCCTACGCAGGCTCGTAAGTTCATGAAATTTCAATATTTTCACTCCAGATTTTCAACATTGCCATTTTACCACACCTTCTTATGAGCAGTACAGCTGTCATTTTTCACATCTCACCCAAAATGTGTTTCCACCCATATGGCGCCAGAATGGGCGCAGTCGGTGTCTTGAAATCAATGTACAAGACAAATTAAGAAAATCACAGTGACACTGTTCATGAGCAGAGGTCTTAAAATGGCTATGTTGAAAATTTGGTGAAAAAATTCCTAAAAATGACTGTTTTACGAGGGTGCATTGCGCAGTTCCTACACACACTCGTAAGTCGCGAATTTTCAATATTTTCACTCCAGATTTTCAACATTGCCATTTTATCACACCTTCTTATGAGCAGTACAGCTGTCATTTTTCACATCTCACCCAAAATGTGTTTCCGCCCATGTAGCACACAATGAGCGAGTCGGTGTCTGAGATCAATGTCTGAGACAAATTAAAGAAAATCACAGTGACACTGTTCATGAAGCTCAGGTGTTAAAATGGCTATGTTGAAAATTTGGTGAAAATTCTAAAAATGACTGTTTCTGAATGTCGTTGCACAGCTCCTATACGCCTCGTAAGTTCACGAATTTTCAATATTTTCACTCCAGATTTCCAACATTGCCATTTTACCACACCTTCTTATGAGTAGTATAGCTGTCATTTTCACATCTCCACATAAAGCGTGTTTCGCCCATGTAGCACACAATGGCACAGTCGGTGTCGCGAAATCAATGTCTGGGACAAATTAAGAAAGTCACAGTGACACTGTTCATGAACAAAAGGTCTTAAAATGGCTATGTTGAAAATCTGGTGAAAAAATTCCTACAAATGACTGTTTTACGAGGGTGCATTGCGCAGTTCCTACGCACACTCGTACGTTTGCGAATTTTCAATATTTTCACTCCAGATTTTCAACATTGCCATTTTACCACACCTCCTTATGAGCAGTATAGCTGTCATTTTTCACATCTTGCCCAAAATGTGTTCCCACCCATGTAGTGCACAATGGCGCAGTATGTGCAACATCAATGCTCGTAAGTTTGCAAATTTAATATTTTCACTCCAGATTTTCAACACTGCGATTTTATTACACTTCCTTATGAACAGTACAGCTGCCATTTTTCATATGTCACCCAAAATGTGTTTTCGCGCATGTAGCGCACAATGGTGCTGTTGGTGTGCGAAAGCAATGTTTAGGACAGATTAAGAAAATCACAGTTACACTGTTCATGAGCAGAGGTCTTAAAATGGCTGTGTTGAAAATTTGGTGACAAAAGTCCATAAAATGACTGTGTTACGAGTGAGCAATGCGCAGTTTCCACGCACCCTCGTAAGTTCATGACTTTGTAATATTTTCAGTCCAGATTTTCACCAGTGGCATTTTTTCACACTTCCTTATGAACAGTACAGCTGTCATTTTTCACAACATGGCTGAAGTGTGTTTTCACCCTTTCAGCGCTGAGATGCATGGTCGCTGTGGGGAATCATTGTTCGGCACAGATAAAGAAAATCACAGTGACACTGTTCATGATCGGAGGCACCAAAATGCCTGAGTTGACAATCTGCTGTTAAATATCCCCAACCTAATTATATTACGGGTGTGCGTTGCACAGTTTCTATGTACGCTCATGACTTCACCATTTTTTTAAATATTTGTACTACAGATTTGCAACATTGCCATTTTTTACACCTCCCCATGAACAGTACAGCTGTCATTTTTTACATCCTGTTCGGAATGTTTTTGCACCTGTGGTGCTAAATGCAGACTTCACAGTATAAGCAGCTGCTAATAAACTGATATTCCCTGTTCATGAGGTGGGGTCACAAAAAAAAACATGTTGAAAATTTGGAGTGAAAATACCAACGAATGCCTGAGGTATTAGGGTTTCCAACCATAACGCCCAACCCTGTAGAGAATGACAGGCATCAGGGGTGTGACTTGGGATTCTTGCCTATAATGCTCATACCATTCCACCCTGCAGCCAGTGAGAGGTATCGAGGTATGCCTTGGATTCTTCAGCCCCAAAGTTCACCCATTCTCTATATCGCACCCATCTCACGCATTTCCTAATGAAATGGGGTGCACATAAGAGCCAAACACCCCAAGGAACACCATGACACTTGTCAGTGTCTGCAGGGTGGGGTGGTGAAATGGCAATGCCATTATGCCTGATGACCCAAATGCACACCCCAATGCCTGTCACTCTCTGCAGGGTGGTGGTGGGGTTGGCTTCAGTTCAGTACTTCACTGCCATTCCTATTACGCAGCTCTGTAACTTCTACATTACCACTGCCAATGCCAGCAAGCAAACATTCGGCATTGACAAATGCTTGTCTTAATCTGTCCTAAACATTGATTCGCACACCAACATCACCATTGTGTGCTACATGTGCAAAAACACATTTTGGGCGACATATGAAAAATTGCAGCTGTACTGTTGATAAGGAAGTGTAATAAAATGGCAATGTTGAAAATCT
Source organism: Neoceratodus forsteri (assembly GCA_016271365.2). Lineage (NCBI taxonomy): Eukaryota > Metazoa > Chordata > Ceratodontiformes > Ceratodontidae > Neoceratodus > Neoceratodus forsteri. The sequence goes on along the minus strand of CM028138.1, from coordinate 759,970,598 downwards.
GGAGTGAAAATATTAAATTCGCAAACTTACAAGTATGCATAGGAACTGTGCAACGCACACTCGTAAAACAGACATTTTTAGGAATTTTTTCACCAAATTTTCAACATAGCCATTTTAAGACCTCTGCTCATGAACAGTGTCACTGTGATTTTCTTAATGTGTCCCATACACTGATTTTGCACATCGACTGTGCCAAATTTTCAACATAGCCATTTTAAGACCTCTGCTCATAAACGATGTCACTGTGATTTTCTTAATTTATCCCATACATTGATTTCGAACACCAACTGTGCCATTGCGCCATACTGGGCAGAAACACATTTTGGGTGAGATGTAAAATGACAGCTGTACTACTCATAAGAAGGTGTGGTAAAATGGCAATGTTGAAAATCTAGGTAAGAAAATAATGAAATTTCGCGAAATTCTGAGCCTGTGTAGGAACGCTGCACAGCGGCTCGTAAAACAGTCATTTTTTTGAATCTTTGCACCAAATTTTCAACATGGCGTTTTTGTGACCACTTCTCATGAACTATATCACTGCCATGGCATTATTCAGGCTCAAAGGGTGATTTTGCGCAGTGACTGCGCAGTGACTGCGAAATCACCCTTCGGGCCCGAATAACACCATGACAGTGACATCATTCATGAGAAGGGGTCCCAAAAACCCCATGTTGAAAATTTGGTGCAAAAATTCCAAAAAATATTTGAGATATGCAATAAAGTTGAAAACCCCTTATCTAGCCCATTATAAAGCTTACCGGCATTTCCTCAGTTCGCGGTCGGCTTTGAAGAGTGTAGACGTGTTCCCGGTCCACCGAAGATCATTGCGCCGAGCTCCGGAGGTAAGTATGGGGTGAGGGGTGTAGGGAGGCAGGTGCGCAGTGGGTGGGTGCAGGTTGTGGGAGGCGGGGGAGACTACGTGGGACCGTTTTCTTTACAGTTTTTTTCTTAATGATGACATGGGACGCTTGCCACGCTGGGGTGGCCCCAGCATGGCACAAGCAATGCTGGGGATGTTCAGCCGACGGGATTGGGCACCCCGTCAGCCAAGGAATCACTTGCCATGCTGGGGTGGGCTCCCAGCATGGGTCCTTGTTCTGAGGGAGGAGTGAAGCCAACGGGGGATTGTGCATCCCCGTCGGCATAGCATGGGGGGAGGGAGAGACAGAGAAGCCGACGGGGGATTGGGCACCCCCGTCAGCTATTCTATCAAGTTGCCATGCTGGGGTGGGTACCCGGCATGGCATTTGGGAGGCTTTTTGGGGGCGCAGCACAGCCAACGGGGGATTGAGCACGCCTGTCGGCTAGAGAGTGTGTGCGTGGGGGGGCAGCATGCAGTATGCGTGCGGGCCTCTCTGTGTGTGTGTGTGTGTGTGTGTGTGTGTGTAGGGGGAGCTGCGCATGAGCAAGCGATATCTTATCGCTGCTCACTGAAGCATAGCTCCCACTTTCAACTGTATGCCACTGCATTTTGGAGCTTGTCATAGACAGCTCCAGAATGCATTGGCTTACAGGGGCCGTGCCTCCCAACACACTGAACTGGAGGAGGAGGTGACACACCTCCGAAATCTCCGATGATGGCACTATGTTTCTTGCACATGCATGCAAGCAAACATAACAATGGAGCAGAAAGATTTCTGATATAATAGATTATTTTCTTTTTTGATGCCAACACCTCCTTCTATTAGCAACATTGATTTCAACTTTCTGGTATTTATTTTCCCAACTGCAGGCCCTGTCATCATGACTTCTGAACCATACCCTTAACATTCTGCCTGAACCTGGAGTTAAAGGGACATTGTCCACCTGCCATTCTTTCTACTACCCCCCCACTGTCTTCTTCCTTTCCACTCTACCCTCTCCCTGTCTGTTTGAATTTAATTTGATATCCTTTACCCTTATTGTGTAACAATTTTGTCGATTGTCATGTGTTACCTATGTCTTGACGTGGGACCTTTTCAAAAGTGTCCTGGGCTCAAAGGTAATTGTAATCCTAGAATTGAAATAAATAAATAAATACATAAATTGTCCACCTCCTGAATATCATTGGAGTTATTCAGAGCCACCCCAACAAATTTTAACTCATATATTTTTGAGCCTGACAAGGCCGAGAATAATGCCAGGTCTTTTACCATTGCCTGTCCCAACCATTCAGAATCAATAGGCAAACACAAATCATTGATGTATGCTGACGTTTTACTGATAGTGAAGTCCTACTCTAATCCTCCTAATGGCAGCATTTGATTAATTATCCTGAGCAGGGGAGCAATCAAGAGCTTTGTCCTGGTTTAAAGAAGGTAGCCCCCCTGCCTCCTGCAGGATTTTTCTTCAACAATTCCATGTAGAAGAATTAAGTGTTCCTGGATTTTCCTGTTCAGAACTGCAAATTACTGTGATAGTTCAGTAATATATTGAAGAACAAGACTCATTCTCATGCCTAAGATTTTAGGTAATATCTTAAAGTCCACATTTTGGAGACAAATTTGCCTCCAATTACTCAGAACTTTTTTGACACTTTTTATAAATAAAAACTATAACTGCCTCATACATACTATTTTTTTCTTAGAAGCTTTTTATCCTGAAAACAATTAAAATCCCCCCCCCCCATCATGACATGTCTTGCAGAGTACAAAAAAGGCTGTGTTGCCTGAAAAGTCTCTATTCAGTCGGACTTTAACTGTGGCGCATAAACATTTATGAGCCTGAATTGTTGATCCTGGATAGCCACATCCAGCAATAAAACCCTTCCTGATATGACTTCCAAACACCAACACTTGAAATTAAGTGTGACCTTCATTTCCACTAGTTTTTGAAGTGAAACAGTAATGCCTGAACAAAAAAAATCCCCAGCCCTGAACAGAGTCCTCCCCCAAAGACCAGAAGGAAACTTCCCCCCACAATATCTTAGTGTGGGCAATATCCGATAAAAATCTCAGGCAAGTGTCCTGAAAAAAAAAATGTTATACCTAGTAGACTGTACCACAGAGTAGTCACCCTCCTCTTCCCATTTCTAATACTGTTTGTATTAAAAGTGGAGCATTTTAAATTTTCACCAGCCATCGTTATGTATGCAGGTATGTATATAAGCACAGTATTTCTTTATTTCAGATGTTTTACCAAGAAAGTCATATACTGGGCTAGTATCAGCTTGTCTCCAGATGTTCCCAGGCAGAGGGGGAATAGCAAAAGAATAGAACAAAGTACAGTGTACAAAAATAGTACAATAATCTGGAAATAAGGATAACAAATCATTCCATTTCTAGAATGCTTAAGAAAATAATTGCCGTTTAGTAAACTACCACACAGCAAATTGCAGACCAGGGAAAAGAACATAAAACAGTGAGTAACAATAATAATATGAGGAGAAAAGAGTGATGAACTGGGGAGGGGGGCAGCACAAGTGTCAGGGAACAAGAATCCATCCCAATCATAAGGCAGGTAACAGGACTCCACCCCAATCATAAGGCAGGTAACAGGACTCCACCCAAATCTGAAGCAACTGCAGGAGTGAATAGAGAAATCATAGATAGGAGATTTCAGAGAACTAAAGGAAGGAACAGACCAAGTGGAAGGTAGGCGAGTCCCATGGTTTAAGGAAGCAGAACAAGAAGGCAGCTTGGCCAGCATCAGATTTCACTGGTAGGAGTGCAAGAGAGAGAAAGTAAGCATTGAGAAAGGAGTGAGAAAGCAAGCACTGGGAAGGGAGTAAGAGGTAAAAGAGAAAGGGAGGAGAGAAGGAGGATACTTGAGGAGGGAGCCAAATTAAAATCTGGAGATAAAGGAGTCACAGTGGATCAAGCACCTGGCATCAAGAGAAAGGAGGAAGCTGGAGGTATACAAAGAACAGTGATGAGTATGCAGGGGATTGTCAAGGGCAAATTGACAGTGAAAGAGTCCAGTCTAGCTAAAGTGGTCTTATGAGCAGAACTGCAAACAATGTCTCCATAGTTGAAAATTGGGAGACGCATCTTAGATAAGTATTTCTCTTCACACATGAAGTAGAATGCTTCTCTTATTTCTATAAAGTGCACCAAGTTTATGGTGGAGCTTCTTGTGGATAGCATGCACATGGACAGAGAAATCAAGGTGGTGATCCAGCCAGACTGCAAGATATTTGAAGGAGGAGGCATCTTCAATATTGGCACCATCAAGTGTTTGAATGGAAGGAAGGGGGGGAACTCTAACAAGCCTCTGCCTGATACCAAAAGTTGCAGAGACCATTTTCTTTATATTGAGGGATTGTTGATTTTCTTGGCACCAGAACTGGATGCTGTTAAAGCCCAGTTGGAGCTAGTTCATGAGAACAGGGGCAGAGGAGCTAGAGGTAAAGAGTACCGTGTCATCTGCATACGTATGTATGAAAACTGAGGAGCTGGCAGTGGGAGGTCATTTAGAAAATGCAGAAAAGAATTGGGCCCAGGAGAGACCCTAGGGAATGCCTGAGCTGATAGGAAGTAGAGGGAGAGGAAGTCTTCAATATGGACAGCCTGTGACCTGCCTTTAAGGTAGGAGTAGAACCACTCAACTGAGAAGGCAGACAGTCCAGCTGGTCATGAGGACCAGGACAGTACATACCTAGAAGCTTGCCATTTTACCAGTTTGTTAGCTTATCCCAAACCTACTCCATGTATGTCTGTGACTTCTTCTCCCATCATCCATGACCTTGGACAAAATGTCTCCCATTTCTGATGAGAGATTTTGTTTGAAAGATACCAAAGAGGATTTATTTGACTCTTCCTCTTCAGGATCACCTCAGTTGGGAACTTTCTGTATTGGTTCAAATTTATTGCTCAAGGTCACTGGGTCTTTTCTGTCCAACTTGGGGTTATGATGGTGCCCTCAAAAATGAAGCATCCTGACCTTTCAAAAAGATTTTGTTTCTTCAGACTGAACTTGTGGGGGCATCTCTGTATCCTGATGGTCTTCTTTCACATGCCTAGGGTCTCGAGCACCTCAACTGGGTCCTGTGCTTGTAGGTCCTTCTGCCCCTGGGGTCTTGGTACTTCAGCCACAATTGGTTCAGTCAGTGCAGGAGAAACAGGTGGAACTACATGGGTTGAAGTGATAACTTGTTCTGGCACAGGTTGAGATTATTCCAGACTTATTGAAGAAGAGAGAACTGGGCTAGTGGCTGGGATAACAGGTCAGGATACCATAATCAGACTCAGATAAGATGTAGAGGGTGTCTCAGGATGAGGGACACTGGTTTTATGACCATGGTCCAAAAGATTATTGTGGTTCAAACCATCATGTCAACTGTGTGCTGCCCATGGACAATTTTGGAAGGCATAACCCTTTCTTGACACAAGTTGTATTTCATAATGTTCTGTCATTTACATGCTCACATGACCAAAACCACCAGACAGCCCACATCAAAGCTAATCACAGTCATTGCTTAAGTGGCTTGGGAACCACACCTACAGCACAACTTGGGTAGTCCAGAGTAAAACAGAATGCCTTTGCCCCCCCATGACAAAACTGACAAGCAGATGTGACATACTTTCGTCTGTTTGATGAAGCTTGATTTTGAATTTCCACCCCCCAACACTACACAAGAGTTCACTGTCAAATATGGGTTGAGGCCTAGCCTGAACCTCACACTCCTGCTGAACCTTGTACTTTATGCCTGCCACACTCATTCCTTCATTGTGGAACAAAATAGTGATGTTTTTAAAAGTGGGCTTAGTTAGATGTATTGCTTGAAAAGGTTTCCCCATAAAGGAGTGTCTTTTAACTCAGAATTCTTTTTCAGAAGCAATCATTGCTGCCAAGGTTTTAAAACTCACATCATAGATAGTCTTCCCCGATATGTGAATGAGCATATAGGTTTCCCAAGAGAATATCACAGTGTCTTTTAGCAGTGTACACCCCACATAAATCTGATCTGTCTCCAGACCTCCTCTATACCTCAAACATGCGGCATTTTTTTATGTTGATTACACATGCACATGCGCAAGAAACATATTGTGGAAGGTTGCCAGAAGCAGGTTGTGCAGGCACGGCACTGTTGTGGCCAATGCTCCCAAAGCCTTTAAAGGCTTGGCCCACTTTCCCCAATGCCATGGCATGCAACAACCTTGTAAGGTTTCAGCTGCTGCAATCAGGGGCCGCCTTGTCATTGCAGTGTAAGCCATTCGCTGCAATGAGGGAGCAATCCGTCATTGCTTGATGGAACTTTGGTACTCTGATACTGGTTGTGAACATGGTGGTGGCTTGCTGCTGTGTTCACAAACAATATTAAGCACCTCACCCTGCCGAGGGGGTGTCCAATCACCCACGGCAGCATGTGTCCACCCCCACTGTGTTTGTTTGCCAATGGAGGGCCCAATCCCCATTGGCTTCAGTGCCCGAGTGATGTTGCAGATGGGGATCCCACTCCCTGTGGGCATTATATAACACCCCCCTTTTGATCAGCACTGATGGGGGTGCCCAATCCCCATCGGCTACAGCTACCCTCCCAGAAAAAGAGTCTGTTGGCATGCAGGGAACCCATCCCAGTGTTCCACATGCCCCTGTTAAAAAAAAACCGGAACCGTGATGTTTTTTTTTTTTACCGTGTCAGAAAGAAAATGGTCCCTTGCGGTCTCCCTGCCCCCCCCATATCCCGCGCACACACCCACGCGACTCTGCCTCCCCACACCCTCCCAACCCATATTTACTCCAGAGTCTAGTGCAATGATCTTCAGTGGACCAGAAACACACCTCACTCTTCAAAGCTGACCATGAACTGAGAAATCGGTAAGCTGAATAATGGAATAAATAGTTTTTTCAACTTTGATGCATATCTCAGGCATTTTTTTGGAATTTGTGGCACCAAATTTTCAATGTGTGGATTTTGGGACCCCTCTTCATGAATTCTGGCAGTGTCATGGCGTTAATTGGCCCTGAAAGGCGATTTCGCAGTCACTGCGCAGAATCACCTTTGGGACTAATTAATGAAATGACAGTGCCAGTGTTCATGAGGTGGGCTCCCAAAAAGCCTATGTTGCAAATTAGGTGGAAAAAAAAATGACTGTTTCACGAGCGTGTGTTGCGCAGTTTGCACGCATGCTCGTAAAATCACAAATTTATAATATTTTCACTCCATATTTTCAACATTGCCATTGTTCTGCACCTTCTTATGAATGGTACAGTTGGTCATTTTTCACATCCTGGCCAAAATGTGTTTTCGCAGTTCCGGCGCAGAATAGCACAGTCGCTGTGGGAAATCCATGTTTGGGACACATTTTGAAAATAACAGTGACACTGTTCATTAGCAGAGATCCTAAAATGCCTATGTTGAAAATCTGGTGATGAAAGTCCATTGAGTGTGCTACGAGAGTGGGTTGAGCAGTTATCATGTACACTTGTACCTTCGCAACTTTGCAATATTTTCACTCTAGATTTTCAACATTGCTATTTTTGCACACCTCCTTATGAATAGTGCAGCAATCATTTTTCACATCCTGGCCAAAATGTGTTTTCACTCTTCCAGCGCACAATATTGCGGTTGCTGTGGGAAATCAGTGTTCGGGACACATTAAGAAAATCACACTGACACTGTTCATGAGCAGAGGTCATAAAATGCCTATGTTGAAAATTTTGTTATGAAAGTCCACAAAATGACTGTGTTACGAGCGTGCATTGTGCAGCTTCCACACACCCTTGTAACTTCACAAATTAGTAATATTTTCATGCCACATTTTCAACACTGGCATTTTTCCACACATCCTCATGAACAGTACAGCAGGCAATTTTCACATCCTGGCCGAAATGTGTTTTCATGCTTCCAGTGCAGAATACCACAGTCGCTGTCAGAAATCAGTGTTTGGGATAGATTAGGATTGAGCGAGTGGGGGAGGGAGTGACAGAGCTCAATTAAGCTTTGTCACAACTGCTGCTGATTTCTTTGTGGGCAGGAAAAGGTGCCAGCTCAGCCAGCAGCACAGTACAAAAGGGCAGCCTGCAGCACCAGGAGACACAGAATGAGCGAATGAGGGAGGGGGAGTGAGTGAGCTCAATAGTGCTCTGTTGGAACTGCTGCAGATTTCTTTGTGGGCAGAAAAAGGCAGCAGTGCATGCAGGGGCACAGTACAAAAGGGCAGCCAGCAGCGGTGGGAGAAACAGTATGAGCAACTGAGAGAGGGGTCGTCAGCAATCTCAACGGAGCTCTATTATGACTGCTGCAGATTTCTTTGTGGGCAGAAAAGGGTGGCAATGCAGTCAGGAGCCCCATACAAAAGGGCAGCATGCAGCACTGGCAGAAACGGAACAAGCGAGTAAGAGAGGGGTGTGAGTGAGGTCAACGAACTCTGTCAGGACTGCTGCAAATTTCTTTGTGGGCAGAAAAAGGTGCCAACAGAGGCAGGAGCCCAGTACAAAAGAGCAGCCTGCAGCACCAGATGAAACAGAATGAGCCCGTGAGGCAGGGAGAATGAGAGAGCTCAATGGAGCACTATCATGACTGCTGCAGATTTCTTTGTGGGCAGGAAAAGGCAGAAACACAGGCCGGAACCCAGTACAAAAGGCCAGCCTGCAGCACTGGCAGAAGCAGAATGAGCAAATGAGAGAGGAGGAGTGAGCGAGCTCAATGGTACTGTGTTGTGACTGCTGCAGATTTCTTTGTGGGAAGAAAAAGCAGCAATGCATGTATCGGCTCAGTACAAAAGCGAAGCCTGCAACAGCAGGAGAAACAGAACAACCGAGTGAGAGAAGAGGAGTGAGCAAGCTCAATAGAACTCTAGCAAGACTGCTGCAGATTTCTTTGTGGGCAGAAGAAGGGTAACATAGGCAGGAGCCCAGTACAAATGGGCAGCCTGGAGCAGTGGCAGAAACAGAATGAGCAAGTGAGAAAGTGGGAGTGAGTGAGCTCAGAGGAGCTCTGTCGGGACTGCTGCAGATTTCTTTGTAGGCAGAAAAAGGTGCCAACAGAGGCAGGAGCCCAGTACAAATGGGCAGCCTGCAGCACCAGGACAAACAGAATGAGCAAGTGAGACAGCGGGAGTGAGCAACCTCAATGGAGCTCTTTCATGACTGCTGTGAATTTCTTTGCGGGCAGAAAAAAGTGTCAATGCAGGCAGTAGCCCAGTACAAAAGGCCAGCTTGCAGCATCGGCAGAAATGGAATGAGTGAGTGAGAGGGGGGAGTGCACGAGCTCAACAGAGCTGTTTCAGGACTGCTGTAGATTTCTTTGTGGGCAGAAAAAGGTGTCAATGCAAGCAGGAGCCCAGTACAAAAGGCCAGCCTGCAGCATCGGCAGAAATGGAATGAGTGAGTGAGAGGGGGGAGTGCGCAAGCTCAACGGAGCTGTGTCGGGACTGCTGTAGATTCTTTTGTGGGCAGAAAAGCTGCCAATGCAGGCAGGAGCCCAGTACAAAAGGGCAGTCTGCAGCAGCAGGAGATACAGAAAGAATGAGTGAGGGGAGTGAGTGAGCTCATCGGAGCTCTGTTGGGACTGCTGCAGATTTCTTTGTGGACAGAAAAAGGCAGCAATGCATGCAAGGGCCCAGTGCAAATGGGCAGCCTGCAGCAGCGGGAGACACTGAATGAGCGAGTGAAAGAGGGGAAGTGAGCGAGCTTAGCAGACCTCTATCATGACTGCTGCAGATTTCTTTGTGGGCAGAAGAAGGCAGCAATACAGGCAGGAGCCCAGTACAAAAGGCCAGCCTGCAGCGCTCTGCAGAAACAGAATGAGTGAGTGAGAGTGGGGGCGTGAGTGAGCTCAACGGTGCTGTGTTTGGAAGCACTGCAGATTTCTTTGTGGGCAGAAAAAGGCAGCAATGCACACAGGGGCCCAGTACAAAAGGGCTGCCTGCAGCAGCGGGAGAAACAGAACAACTGAGTGAGAGAAGGGGAGTAAGCAAGCTCAATGGAACTCTAGCGAGACTGCTGCAGATTTCTTTGTGGACAGAAGAAGGCGGCAACACAGGCAGGAGGCCAGTATAAAAGGGCAGCCTGCAGCACCAGGAAAAACAGAATGAGCGAGTGAAACAGTGGGAGTAAGTGACCTCAATGGAGCTCTTTCATGACTGCTGTGGATTTCTTTGTGGGCAGAAAAAGGTGTCAATGCAGGCAGGAGCCCAGTACAAAGGCCAGTCTGCAGCACTGGCAGAAATGGAATGAGTGAGTGGGAGGGGGAGTGCGGCGAGGCTCAGCGGAGCTGTGTCAGGACTACTGTAGATTTCTTTGTGGGCAGAAAAAGGTGTCAATGCAGGCAGGAGCCCAGTACAAGGCCAGCCTGCAGCATCGGCAGAAATGGAATGAGTGAGTGAGGAGGGAGGCGCCAGCTCAACGGAGCTGTGTTGGGACTGCTGTAGATTTCGTGGGCAGAAAAGCTGCCAATGCAGGCAGGAGCTGAGTACAAAGGGCAGTCTGCAGCAGCAAGAGATACAGAAAGAATGAGTGAGTGAGGGGGGAGTGAGTGAGCTCACTGAGCTCTGCTGGGACTGCTGCAGATTTCTGTGGACAGAAAGGCAGCAATGCATGCAGGGCCCAGTACAAAAGGCCAGTCTGCAGCACCAACAGAAATGGAATGAGGAGTGAGAGAGGAGGATTGAGCGAGCTCAACAGAGCTGTGTCAGGACTGCTGTAGATTTCTTTGTGGTCAGAAAAAGCTGCCATTGCAGGTAGGAGCCCAGTACAAAAGGGCAATCTGCAGCAGTGGGAGATACAGAAAGAACGAGTGAGTGAGGGGAATTGAGTGAGCTCTTCAGAGCTCTGTTGGGACTGCTGTGGATTTCTTTGTGGGCAGAAAAAGGCAGCAATGCATGCAAGGGCCCAGTGCAATCGGACAGCCTGCAGCAGCGGGAGACACTGAACAAGTGAGTGAGAGAGGGGAAGTGAGCAAGCTCAGCAGACCTCTATCATGACTGCTGCAGATTTCTTTGTGGGTAGAAGAAGGCAGCAATACAGGCAGAAGCCCAGTACAAAAGGCCAGCCTGCAGCGCTCTGCAGAAACAGAATGAGCGAGTGAGAGTGGGGGAGTGAGTGAGCTCAACGGCGCTATGTTTGGAAGCACTGCAGATTTCTTTGTGGGCAGAAAAAGGCAGCAATGCACGCAGGGGCCCAGTACAAAAGGGCAGCCTGCAGCAGCGGGAGAAACAGAACAACTGAGTGAGAGAAGGGGAGTAAGCAAGCTCAATGGAACTTGAAGTATCAAGCTGCCGATTTCTTTGTGGGCAGAAGAAGACGGCAACACAAGCAGGAGGCCAGTATAAAGGGCAGTCTGCAGCACCAGGAAAAACAGAATGAGTGAGTGAAACAGTGGGAGTAGGCGACCTCAATGGAGCTCTTTCATGACTGCTGTGGATTTCTTTGTGGGCAGAAAAAGGTGTCAATGCAGGCAGGAGCCCAGTACAAAAGGCCAGTCTGCAGCACTGGCAGAAATGGAATGAGTGAGTGAGAGAGGAGGATTGAGCGAGCTCAACAGAGCTGTGTCGGGACTGCTGTAGATTTATTTGTGGTCAGAAAAAGCTGCCAATGCAGGCAGGAGCCCAGTACAAAAAGGGCAGTCTGCAGCAGCAGGAGATACAGAAAGAATGAGTGAGTGAGGGGGATTGAGTGAGCTCTTCAGAGGTCTGTTGGTACTGCTGCAGATTTCTTTGTGGGCAGAAAAAGGCAGCTATGCATGCAGGGGCCCAGTGCAAATGGGCAGCCTGCAGCAGCGGGAGAAACTGAACGAGCCTGTGAGAGAGGGAAAGTGAGCTAGCTCAGCAGAGCTCTATCATGACTGCTGCAGATTTCTTTGTGGGCAGAAGAAGGCAGCAATGCAGGCAGGAGCCCAGTACAAAAGGCCAGCCTGCAGCGCTCTGCAGAAACAGAATGAGCGAGTGAGAGTGGGGGAGTGAGTGAGCTCAACGGCGCTGTGTTTGGAAGCACTGCAGATTTCTTTGTGGGCAGAAAAAGGCAGCAATGCACGCAGGGGCCCAGTACAAAAGGGCAGCCTGCAGCAACAGGAGAAACAGAACAACTGAATGAGAGAGAAGGGGTGGGGGTTCAATGGAGCTCTATCGTGACTGCTGCAGATTTCTTTGTGGGCAGAAAGAAGGCGGCAATGCAGGCAGGGGCCCCAATGCAAAGGCAGACTGAGTGCTCTAGAAACAGAATGAGAGTGAGAGGGGGAGTGAGCGAGCTCAACGGCACTGGTTTGGAAGCACTGCAGATTTCTTTGTGGGCAGAAAAGGCAGCATGCACCCAGGCCCAGTACAAAGGGCAGCCTGCAGCAGCGGGAGAAACAGAACAACTGAGTGAGAGAAGGGAAGTAAGCAAGCTCAATGGAACTCTAGCGAGACTGCTACAGATTTCTTTGTGGGCAGAAGAAGGCAGCAATGCAGGCAGGAACCCAGTACAAAAGGCCAGCATGCAGCGCTCTGCAGAAACAGAATGAGCGAGTGAGAGTGGGGGAGTAAGCGAGCTCAACGGCGCTGTGTTTGGAAGCACTGCAGATTTCTTTGTGGGCAGAAAAAGGGAGCAATGCATGCAGGGGCCCAGTGCAAAAGGGCAGCCTGCAGCAGCGGGAGAAGCAGAATGAGCGTGAGGGATAGGGGAAGTGATCGAGCTCAAAGAAGCTCTATCGTGACTGCTGCAGATTTCTTTTGTGGGCAGAAGAAGGCAACAAAGCAGGCAGGAGCCCAGTACAAAAAGGCAGCCTGCAACGCCAGCAGAAATGGAACGAGTGAGTGAGAGAGGGTAAGTGAGCGAGCTCAACAGAGCTCTTTTAAGACTGCTACAAATTTCTTTTTGGGCAGAAAAAGGTGCCAACAGAGGCAGGAACCCAGTACAAAAGGGCAGCCTGCACTGCCAATAAAAACAGAATGAGAGCGTGGGGGGGGGAATGAGCCACTTCAACGGAGCTCTGTTGGGACAGCTGCAGATTTCTTTGTGGACAGAAAAGGGTGCCAATGCAGGCAGGAGCCCAATACAAAACAGCAGACTGCAGCACTGGGAGAAACAGAATGAGCAAGTGACAGAGGGCAGTGAGTGAGCTCAATGGACCAACGCAATCGACATTCGGCATTGACAAATGCTTGTTTCTTTGGCAGGCTCCACTTTCTTGTCAAAAGATTTGGCCTCTAGGATCTTGGGGATCACAGATCTCATTCCCCTGTGTTCACCAGACCTTTTATCTTCATCTGATTCTGCGGTCTGTTGTTGTTTACCTGACCTGCCTCTGAAGGCTGGCTCCATCCTAGTCCTCCTGTTGCTCAGTAGGTCCAACAGATTATTTGGGGGTGGTTCAGTGGAACCTGCACCAGTAGCTGTACTAGGCTGTAGCACAGGAGAGACAGGGAAATGACATTCAGGGCCCAACTGTAGAACCAGAGAGTCAGGTAATTTTAATAGTTCAGGTGTATTTGAAGGGCCAGCCTCTGCAATCACCTGTGAGACTGGAGCTGTTTTAGCAACCTGTGTATTCCTGATAGGATGGCCAGTTTGTCAAACACAGATCCATCAGGAGACAGTACCCACCCAGCATTGGGTAGGGTCTCCACAATATGGAGGTGGAGTATTTTTCCAAGTCTTAGAATCTGGGACTATTAACGCTGTGATTCCCAACAGAATCTTCCCCAAGTGTGGCAGTTTCAGAGGGCCCCTCAAACCATTTTTTTTTCTTTCAAACAGTCAGGGCTTACCTATTTGTTTTGATGTTGAGTCAGACAAACATCATCCTGGCAGGTTCACTAACTTGTCCTGTACATCTTGAGAAAAGCAGTACCATCTCTGCCTCTAAGGCTGAAACAAGTGTAGTTATTTAAAGAGGTAAAACAGAGCACCTGAACAATCCAAGCCATACTAGTGTGCCTGTTGAATCCCAAGTCTCTCACTTGCTGGTTCATTTCTTTGGAGGGTTGCTCTTCTTTACCTTTACAGTGGAGTGTCCAGCAAGGGCATTGTCAGTTTCAGCAACAGCCACTACTGGCGGCAGCACACCATTGAACTGGTAGAATCATTTTCCATTGATTTCATATGCTCAGTTACCAGAGTTACACAACCTGATGGCTTTTGCAGAGGAACTGAACATTCGTCCACTATAGGTGGGTTCTGTCACAGAGACAGCACTGGACCTTTGTCGGTTACAGCAGGAAGCTGTCCTTCAGATCTTGATTTTGCAGCTATCATTTCAGCTGTCACACTCTGCTGAGTCTGGTGCTGTGACTTTTCCTTTGGCATAGGAAATTAGATCAGGAAGGAGAAGTGGACTTGGCCTATTTACATTTCAGTAAGGCTTCCAACACTGTTCCACACAGGAGACTCACAAGGAAGCTGGGCAGCTTAGGAGTGGGTCCAAAGGTGGCAAACTGGGTAACAAATGTGTTAGGGGATAAGTAACAGAGTGGTGTTAGACAGTTTACTACAGAGAACGGAGGGTAACAAATGGCGTACCTTAGAAATCAGTAGTGAGACCAGTCCTCTTTAATGTCTTTGTTAGTGACATTGAAGAGGAACTGAGAGAGAAGGTCTGCCTCTGTGTGGATGACACCAAAATCTGCAATAGGGTGGACATTGGGGGGATGAGAAGGAACCTCAGAATACTCACAAAGTGTTCAAGGGTATGGCAGCTGGGTTCAATGCGAAAAAGTGCAAAATTATGCATTTAGGGCACAGAAACCCAGAGCACAGCACAAAATGGGTGAAGAGGTAGTGATGGCCACCAAACAGGAAAGATATCTGGGGTAATCATACCCGAGAACCTAAAGATGGCCTGCCATTGTGACAAGGAAGTTAGGAGTGCTAATGTGATGCTGGGGTCTATCGGAAAGGGTATCACCCAGGACAGGCACTAGCATTTACTGGGCCCTGGTGCAAGACTGTGAAGTGGGCCAATCTGGCATTTATTCGCCCTCTAAAGAAGGCCCACCCCCCAGCCTCCCCTCAAAAATTATTGTTCTTCCATTTTCTGAACTTAAAGGTGCATGCGGCGGCTTTTGCTGATGCAAATTTTCAATTACTTCCAAAATGCTTACTTGTCTATCAAGTCTATTTTCAATTGAAAGTACAGCCAATGCAGGCTATCTCTCCTGTGAGGTATCCTGTGAGGAAGGCGAATGGGGAAGGGTGCCATCCATAATGGTGACCCACTCCCCAGTGAATCCCTAATGGCGATGGGAGGGTAGAGCAATGGGGGGGTCAGCAAAAATAGCAACATGATGTTGCTATATGCATGCGCATGGGAAGCTGACACAAGCACGCAGAGTGTGGGCTGGGAGGGAATGGAGGAGCTGTAGGGGTGGCACTGCGGTGGGCTGCCGAGCTGTGTCGTGGCATCGGGGGTTGGTCCAGGGGTGTGGTACCGGGTTCGGGTCCAGGCGCTAGTGCAGTTTTATTGCACCTGCCCCAAACTTTTTATGTTTTCACCCCAACATGCACCGCCCTGGGGTTGAGAATTCTTTAGTAGAAGTGCGGGGATCAAACACACCCATGGGGGCACAGCCCACCACAGAAAACACTAAAGAAGTCCCTGCACAGTTTTCCTGTGTGCGGGTGTCAGAGTGCCCAAAATGTTTTTGGCACTCTTGACTTCTTGATAACGGTGTTCACCTTTAGGCATTTTCCTTTATCACATAGAACCCTCCTGTGTCATTGTGGAGTGCACATAATTCTTTATCAAAGACAGTTTACTGAAGGATCACACAGCACTGGTAACTGTAATTGTAATTGTAATCAGTACTTGCAGTTCAATTTCAGTGTTTGGAAATCCTCTACTCAGATCTTTCTGTATCAGGTACTATAACACTTCAAATGAAGAGTTTACATAACCAGGTAAGGGACAAGCCAGCAAGGTTTTTTCTCTGGACATGTCTGAACCATCTATGTCCCTAAGAAACTGGGCCAACTCACTGCATGCTAGTTGTAGGTTTTCATCACTTTGAGATGCTTTTATGTGGAACAGGAAATCATAAACCAACTGAAAGTCACACAGAAATTGGAATCACTCCTCAGTTTCCATCAGCACTTAATCAATAGGCAATTGAAAAATTGACTTCAAAGCTTTCTAATGCAATTAAAGGTTCATGTTCAGCAAGCTCTCCTGGCATGCGTTTTCAATGTCTGGTACATTTTCAGGAAAAGTCGGTTCAATGTCCAACATTTGGACTAACCTTTCCTTCCTCTAACTTACAGAATCCTTGTCTTTGTTAATCAGACAATTGTTGCTTGATTGCTGAAACCACATCTATGGCATTTGACCGGTCTAAGTCGGGTGACTGTTAATATCAAGGGTGTAGACAGGCATACTCACTGTACACATTTGTGTACAGTTTTGTTGATGCTTGTCACAAACCATAAGCCACTCTGTTAATATTATCATTCTAATCTGCAGTATTTGGGTTAGTGTGGGTCACTGAGGGTGTCCAATACATATATAACCTCTTTAGTGAGTAGAAGTCATCTGACAACAGTCTGACTTGTTTGGAAGGGGTGACATTTGAAAGGATATGTACATTTTTAATTGGGGTGTAACTGCTGGAGATTGTGTACAAAATGGAAATTTCTGTCTACACTCCTGTGTTAAATCATGTTACATGATTGATGACACAAGCACTACATTCTATACAAGTAAACATACAATAACGGAAGCCATTCCAGTGTTTCCACAAGGCCTGTGATTTCAGACAGTGTCTTACTGTCATAGTTTCCACTTTCTGATATTTCCAGCAAAGCATTCAACAGCTCTGGCAGTTGCTCACAGACTGCCTTTGCAGCATCAGCACGAGCATTCCAACAGGTCTCTGAAAGTGGCTTGAGGGTATATCCTTTTATGTGCTTAGCGAGGATGTCCCAGCATTTGATTGACCCTGAAAAGATTCTGTAAAGACACTGTATCACCCCCAAAAATTATTTGCTTCCAAGTATGATTCAGCTGCATGTTCCAACACAAGATTCCAGTTATGAGGACAGCAAGGCACATACACTGCACATCGACTCACCCTTCGTATTCTCACTTGAACTCCTTGATGGACATCTCTCATGTTAGCCCTGTTATCATAACACTGGCCCCTGCAGTCTTAAATTTTTATACCATGTGCAGTAAGTCAATTGAGCAACAATTCAGCCAAAGCCTCTCCTGGCTCTGCCATGGCATTACTTTTTTGTTTTCCCAACCTGGAGTAACTTTGATTAATTTTTACAGAGTGGAAAACCTCAAGCACAGTGGGAGAAAGTGAAAAAGACCTGCCCATTGTCCTCCCACTTAACCTGCGGTACGACTTACAATTTGTGGCACCCACTGATTTGCTGCTCTGTCTCTGTCTCTCTCTCTCTCTCTCTAAACATGCTCGCTCCCCTGATCACAACTCCTCACTGCTCCATCCCCCTTCATCCACTTCCATGCATGTGTGGTAATTTCAGCTTTCTCTCTCTCTCTCTCTCTCTCTCTGGTGCACTGCCCCATGCACCTGGCTGCCTGGTTGTGAAGGGTGAGCCGCAGGGACCACGGCACAAATGCCAACACCCACCACCCACAAACATAATAGTGACACTGCGGGTGCCCAATTCCCCCAGTGTCTCAATTGCAACTCCTCACTGCCCTACTCCATCCACTACTGGACAGATGCGGTATTCATTTTTTATTTTATTATTTTTACAGGTGCGGTTGTGTTTTTTTTTTTCATTCTTTTTGAATTCTTGGTTCTCATAATTACTGATGCCAAATACACATGAACAAGTAATGAATCATAAATGTGCATAAAAGCCAGTAATCCAAATAAAAGAGTGTTCCCTGCAAAGTCCAGGTATACTTATTACACCAAGGTCCTTCAATGTCTGTTTTTCTGTGCCTGAAAATGGGTCACTTCAGTTCATGGGACCAGCTCAAGAATAATTCTTCAAAGCTGGACTCGTCACAATCTCCATCTCAGGACTTGATTTCCCCAGTTCATCTTTATTTTAAAATCTGCAATTGCAGTAGCAGGAGCTAATAAAGCAATCTTGGAGGTGGACCCCTACAAAACAAACACAGAGAGGCAAAAATACCAGAAATCCAAAAGCCCCCCAAATCCATCCTAATCAATCTTCCAAACAAACAATGAATCAGGAAAAAGCGATGCAGTCTTAAAAAGGGGCAATTTAAACCCCCTTATTAGTGCACTATCTGTCTATAATTCAATGGATTTATCTGAAATATAAAACAATAAATTCTTAAAGCCAGTTAAAGCCAATTAAATTATTGTTGAGTACTTTCAGAAAATCTTAATTTAATTCATATTAGCTTTGCCAATTTGCTCATGCCAGTGGGGCCAATCATGGGGAAAGTTACGCAGCACACACTCAGTCCGATTTAAACTGCTTTGTACTCACTTAGTTTAGCAGATAAAATAAAAAGAACAGCCACACAACTTTTACTAAAAATAATTTTCTAACAGGGTTCACAGAGTATGATCATCAAATTAAATTGATTTCAAACCTTGTTGCAACTCCAGATACAATCATAGCAGCTTTGTGCATCTACTCTGCCCTTTTCTGCATGTTCAGCTTGCAGTATAAATGCAGCTCCCATGACAACCGCTCTTCAGTTACTTGGTTCTTCTGTTCTGCACCTCTCAAACTGAACTTAACAAAGGGCTTATCACTTTTTTGACAAGTCAGCAGTCCAGTTTACTTTACTTCATTTTATTTAATGGTGCAGCAACACAAAAGAAGAAATCTAGGAAATTATTTACTTGCGTACTTGCTAGCTCAATCCAGATAGCCTTTTAAACTAACCATCAGTTCTGTCCAGCATGGTTCATGGTCCACAGTCTGAGTGTTTGTTAAGAAATTGTGAGCATTTAAATGTTTAGTTTAAAACGCTATTATGGGACAACACTAGCAAGTGAGCAAGCAAAGAAGAAAGAAGTTAGAGAGGTAGTAACTGTTCAGATCAGGCTGTTTTGTGTGCTGTACTAATAAATGAGTTGTACTGAAACTGCTCATGTGGGTGATCATGTGGCTTAGCAGAGTAAACAAGGTAAGTTTTACCTTCTGTGGAAAATGCCAACAAGTATCCTAACCCACAGGCGGTAATTCAAAGCATTGAATTTTCACGTGGGAATCCAACAGTAAAAATGTGTGTATGTATATGCATGTGTGTGTGCCTGTCTGCCTGTCTGTCTGTCTATCTATCTATTTCTCAGTAAGGCAACATTCAAACTACAAAAAAAATCAAAAATAAAATTAAAATCTGTTTGATATCATACTTAACAAGCATTTATCAATGCTGAATGTTCACTTACAGGTATTTGCAGTGGTGTTTGGTACTGGCACTGGCTTTGGAGGAGCGAGAAGGCAGCAGTGAGAGCAATGGATGCTGCTTGGCAGAAACTACATCATAAATGCAGGAAGGAGGTGAACAGGACTGGTCCCAGGTCTGATTCTAGAGGTACCTCAATGGTCACTCCCCTCTCCTCAGATTTGATCCCATTTATCAGCACTATCTGCCTTGCTTGTTCCTGCCACCTCTTATGGCACACTATTCTATATGACTACCACCCTCTCTGTGAAGAAAACTGTTCTCACATTTCCTCTTAATCTACCTCCATCCAATTTCATATATGCTCCCTTATTCTTGTACTCCTTCTACATTGGAAGAAGTCTGCCCCTGCACCTTGTTAATGCCCTTGAGGTACTTGAACATGTCTATCATGTCCCTCCACTCCCTTCTTTCCTCCAGTGACTGCATATTGAGGTCCTTTAATCTCTCCTGATATGTTCTGTGTTGTAAGCCATGTACCACCTTGGTTTCCCTTCTGTGGACTGCCTCCACCCTGTCAATGTCCTTGCGGAGTTGAGGCCTCCAGAATTGCACACAGTACTGTAGGTGAAGCCTTACTACTGCATTATACAATGGTATTCCACCTCATTCCTTCTGCTAGTTTTACTTCTACCTATGCACCCCAGCATGCCACTGGCCCTCCTTGCAACATTTGTGCTCTGTTTTAACACCTTTAGGTCATAAGAATTGATAACTCCTAGGTCCCTTTCTTCCTTGCTGATGGTAGCACCTCCCCCAATCCTGTACCTCACCCTAGGGTTCCTGCTTCCCAGGTGCATTATTTTGCACTTCTTTGCATTGAACCTCAGTTGCCACTCCTCAGACCATTTTTTAAGCCTCTCCCTGACCCTGATCATTTACTCCACCCCTTCTGGAGTATTCACGCTGTTACAGATGGTGTCATCTGCAAATAGGCAAACCTTTCCTTCTAGCTCTTTTGCAATGTCTGTAATGAAGACATTGAACAGGACTGGTCCCAGGACTGATCCCTGATCACATCCCTCTCCCCAGACTGGATACATTACCACCACCCTCTGTATCTTGTCTATTTGCCAGTTTGTAACCTAGTTTTTCAGCTTGTGCCCCATGGCCACACTACCCATCTTGATAGTCAGCCTTCTATGTCAGATAGTGTCAAAGACTTTGTTGAAATCAAGGTAGGTGATGTCCACCACCCCTCCCTGATTTACTTCCTTAATGAGGCATTGGGGTTTCCAAACCTAATGCCCCACCCCCACCCTGCAGAGGCTGACAGGCATTAGGGGTGTGCATCTGGGTCATCAGCCATAATGTTTATGGATCACCATCTTCTGCTCCTCTGCACACACTGACAGGCATCGCTTGTGTCCCTTTGGGGTCTTCGGCCCTAACACTCACCCCATTCTATAAGGAAATAAGCTAAGATGGGTGCAATATTGGAGAATGGGTTGAACATTAGGGCTGAAGACCCCAAGGCACACCCTGACACCTGTCACTGTCTGCAGGGTGGAAGTGGGGTAGTATGGTATGAGCATTAAGGTCAATGACACCAAGGCACACCTCTGATGCCTGTCAGTCTCTGAAGACTAGGGGATGAGGTATTACTGTTGGAAACCCTAATGCCCCATGCATTTGTTGGTATTTTCACTCCAAATTTTCAACATGGGCTTTTTGTGACCCCTTCTTATGAACAGTGGCACTATCATTTCCTAACTCAATTCCAAAAGGTGATTTTGCACAGCTACTGTGCCATTCCACACCACAGGAGTGAAAGCAAATTTCAGGCAGGATGTGAAAAATGGCAGCTGTACTGTTCATGAGATGATGTGGATAAAATGACTATGTTGAATATTTGGAGTGAAACTACTGGAAATTACCAAAGTTAAGCTCCTGTGTAGGAAAAATTCAATGGACCTGTGTAACATGCCCATTTTTAGTTTTTCCACCAAATTTTCAACATGGGCTTTTTGGTACCCCACCTCATGAACACTGGCACTGTTGTTTCCTTAATCAGTCCTGAAAGGTGATTTCACACAGTGACTGTGCATTCCTCCACCAGAGGTACAAAAACACATTTTGGGCAGGATGTGAAAAATGACAACTATACTGTTCATGAGGCAGTGTGATAAAATGTGTATGTTGAAAATTTGGAGTGAAAATAGTAAAAATTGACAAAGTTAGGTTCCTGTGTAGATACTGCACAACACACGTACGTACTATGGGCATTTTTGGGGAATTTTTACACCAGATTTTCAACATGATCTTTTTGGGACCCCCACCTCATGAAAAGTGGCACAGTGCTTTTAATATTCCATCCCAAAGGCTGATTTCACTCAGTGACCACGCCATTCTGCGCCACAGGTGTGAAAACACATTTTGGGCAGGATGTGAAAAATGACAGCTGTACTGTTCATGAGGAGGTGTGACAAAATGGCGATGTTGAAAATCTGGAGTGAAAATATTAAAAATTGGTGAACGTGTGCAGAAAGCACACAATGCACATAAATAACATAGTCAGTCATTTTTGGGATTTTTCACACCAAATTTTCAACATGGACTTTTTGAGAACTCCCCTCATGAACACTGGCACTGTTATTTCATTAATCAGTCCCAAAAGGTGGTTCCACCCAGAGACCACAAAATCACCCTTCTGGACAAGGTAACAAAATGACAGTACAAGTGTTCATGAGGTGGGGACCCAAGAATCCCATGTTGAAAATTTGGGGTCAAAATTCCTACAAATGGCTGAGAAACCAACATAAGTTGAAAACCCCATTGACAGCCATTATATGGTGAGTACCTTGATTCCTCAGTCTGCAGTTCGGCTTTGAAGAGTGCAGACGTGTCCCAGTTCAGAGAAGATTGCAGCTGCCAACCTCCAGAGGGAAGTATGGGATATGGGGGAGGGAAAGTGGGTGCTCAGAGGGTGGGTTGGGATGGGGAAGGAGAGGGATGGGGATCATGATGAGGGACCGCTTTTTTCAGGTAAAAACAAAAAAAGACATCATGGGGACCATTTTCTTTTTACAGCAGGTACATTTGCAAATGATTTTTGGGAAGTGGGCTTCCCAGTGTCCCAGGCCATTGGTGGGTTATAGATATGGGGACACTGGGAGTTGGCCCCAGTGTTCCATATGGCAAGTGGATGGAGGAATAACTAGGACACTGGGAATGAGCTCCCCAGTGTCCCTCAGTGGTGGTGCAGCATGTGGGGGGGGTTGTATTGCCAACAGATGGGTTGGGCACCCCGATGACAGCTTTACTACACTGTGGTGAATGTTGAAGGGGGGAAGAGTAGCAAGGGCCAGGAGAGAAAGCCACACCATGGCTAATGTTGAAGCCTATGGGGGGGTAGAGGAATGAGGATGAGTAGAGAGAAAGTACAGCATCCGTAACTCCAGCCATGTGCATTAGTGTGAACTATAATGTGCATGGCTGGAGTTACATCTACAGAAAGAAATGAAGTGCTCCCGTTGGAGTGGTTCATTTCTTTTAATTAGAGAACACGCCACATCAGCAAAGCTGAACTTGTGTCATGACCAGAGTGCCTGGTCATTGGTGTACATTGCCAAGCCCATTGCAGTTTCAACTGTAATTGGCTTGGCAGTGACACACCTCTCAAATTCCGGATTGTCCCAAGATGTTCCTTGCACAAGCACAAGTGAATGCAAAAGGGAGTGCATGTCTAGAGGTTTAAACGGTGAAACAAAATTAGCACTACATTAAGTTCAACAGGAGGGACAACCTCATCTTCCTGGACCCCACAATGTCACTTGGTCAACACTGGGTCTGAGTCCAGGAGACCACAATTGGGTGGGACAGAACAAGTAAAACCAGACCACCAGCTCCAAGTCACAGATTTAAAAAACTTCTCAAATTCAGAGGCTCCACAAGAAAAAAAAAGAAACCAAACCAATAAAAAAAAAAGAAAACTTAAAAAACTCTCTCAAGTATCAGTCTGAACCTCCATTGCATCTGCCAATCATAGAAGTATTTTATTTTCAGTTTCATCAGGAGTCCAGTCCTTTAATCCTCTCTGGACATGTCTTTACTCTTCAAAGTCGGACTGCGATTTGAACAAACAGGTATGCCATTCAGTGTATTACAATAGGGTTTTGAACATACAGCCATAACCAAATGTAGTCATCAGGTGCAATCAGAGGGCTAAAAGGCATGCATGGGTAAGGAGTGTCTTTTGTTTTTAAAAATCTTTTTTTAAAAGAAACATGAACTTGGCTGTGCAAAGTTGATGTTCAGTTAGGAACTTGGCTCCCTACAAGTAATGCATATTACCCAACTTCAAACCAACTTTTGCAAACATAGTTTTAATTCATCACAGTCAAGGAGGGTCATAATTAGAACATTAAAAAAAATTGGAAGTTAAACAGTTAAGAAATAAAAAAGTTACAGATCCAAGGCCATTCCCAAAAGGTAAGGAGGAAGGTTCAGGCTTTACCTCCATGGATCTGGATCCCCAGGAAATGGGGGAAAATGTACAGTAACCCTACTTAAAATGACTGTCCACCTCCTGCTCCTGTGATGTGCTCATTCCACTAGTCTGCTGCATCTTTCAGTCTCATCCTCTTGTTGGTTGATGCTGCATTTTCTGTCACTTCTTTCAAAACAACAAGGACAGAAGCTTGGGCAGAAGCTGCATGCCCAACAACAGGAGCCACACATAACATAGCATCCAAGGTTGCACTCACAACACCAACAATAGCAACGCCTGTCCTCCTCCTCCAGTGGTTTTCCACGGTTCGACTCTCCGCTAGTGCACTTGTCTCCCCATCCATCATGTATCTGTCTGAACACATGCAATAATCCTTATTGGCTTGTTGTACAATATTTGTCCCATGCACCCAGCAGCAATTGTGGATGTCCTGTTCCCCCAATAATCCTCTGGCATGAGCATCTCACCCCCTCCCAATTTATCCATCTGTCTCCTCCAGCATGTCTCTTGCTTCACATCTCACTTCCAGTATGTATGCTGTGTCCCCATGAATCATCTGGTATGGGTGTTCTAGCCCCACTTCTTTCTTCAATTCTGGGTGTAATATACCTCATCAATCCTCCCTTGTGGACACCTTGATGGAAGCAATTTAAGATGGGAGAGAAAGAGTTCACACTTATTTTTTTGTTTTTCGACGTTACATTCCCTGCAGTATGCATATGTTTTGAGTTTAAAGGAATAGCCCCGGCTACACACAGTTTACCTCATTGATAACGTGCTGTAGCAGAGAACAGTAAACACTGACAGTGGTGTGAGCAGCTTGCTTGTTGCTAATGCATTCACAAGGGCACAAACTGCACTCCCGCTTGCCAGCCAGAGCTGAGATGGTACTGGTGATGATGGGTCCAGTTCTAGTAGGGTTACAGTCAATAGTGAAAGTCATGCCCTAAACGAGGCTGCAGAATAATTCTGGATACCGAATCCACAACCTGCCACCGAACTTGTGTTGCAGCAGAATTTTACCATTTTGCAGTGATTTTGTTATTTAAAATGTAATTTGTTCTAGATCTCCAGGTGTTCATCTTCTTTTTGTTCTGATGCCTTCCCCTGTGCACAGTGTTCAGTGTTGTCAATGACATCACATAGTATATTACACAGTGCTGCATGGAAATGGGCTGATAAATGATCCCATTTTGTGCTTACATGGTAAGAATGCACCACAGAAATTTAGGAGGAAGTGTTCTGGATAATTAGGGGCCCTGTTCATGTGGCACAACACATGGTAACCTCACTGCGTTAAAATGACCAGCTTGCTGTAAATTCATATTAGAGGCTCTTGGGATTTTTTCCTTTCTTTTTATGTTGATTGCGCGCATGCGCAAGAAACATGTTGCGGCAGGTTTCTCCAGAAGCTGGTTGTGGAGGCATGGCACTATTGTGCCCAATGCCCCCACAGCCTGCAAAGGCTTGTCCCCATCCCCCAATGCCATGGCATGCTTCTGCTGACACTAGTTCAGCCAGCGTGCCACAACTTTCTAAAAAAATAGCCGCTGCAATGAGGGAGCACCCCATCATTGCAGGGTGGGATCTCACAAGCCTGATATTGTTTTTGAGCATGCCGGCAGGTTGCCACCGTGTTCACAAACAATATAACCCCCCCTTCAAACCATGTTTAGTTGCCAACGGGGCCCCCAATCCCAACCAGCATCTGTGTCCGTGTTTCTGTTGCTGATGGGGAGCCCACCCCATCAGCATTCTGTAACACACCCCAGGCCCCCTTATTCCTGCCGAGGGTGCCCAATCCCTGTCGGCATAATGATTACCCTCCCCCTTTGTGTGCCACTGGGGGTGCCCAATCCCCCATCAGCTAATGCTACCACCCCAAAATAAAGCCATTGGTGGCACGCCAAACCCCCACTTTTATTCCTGCCAATGGGGTGCCCATTCCCCGTCGGCATAATGATTACCCCCTCCCCCCTTTGTGTGCCGACGGGGGTGCCCAATCCCCTGTCAGCTAATACTGCCCCCCAAAATAAAGCCATTGGTGGCATGCTGGGAGCCCATCCCTGCATGCCACATGCCCCTGTAAAGGTAAAAACGGTCCTGCAATGTCTTTTGTTGTTTTGTTTCCCCTGCAAAAAAGGAAATGGTCCCTTGTAGTCTCCCAGCCCCCCACCCGCAACCTGCAGCCACCCACTGCGCACCCTGTCTCCCCACACCCCCTCACCCCATACTTACCTCCGGAGCTTGGTCTGATGATCTTCGCTGGACCAGGAACACGTCTGCACTCTTCAAAGCCGACTGCAAACTGAGGAAATGCCGGTAAGCTGTATAATGTAATAAATAGGGTTTTTCCAACCTTAGTGCATATCTTGGTCATTGTTTGGACTTTTTCCACCAAATTTTTAACATGGGATTTTTGGAACCCCTCCTCATGAATTCTTGAACTGTCATGGTGTTAATGGGCCCGAAAGGTGATTTCGTGGTGACTGTGCAGAATCATCTTTTGGGGCTGATTAATGAAACAACAGTGCCAGTGTTCATGAGGTGGGCTCTCATAAAGACTATGTTGCAAATTTGGTGAAAAAAATCAAAATGACTGTGTTATTTAACATGCTGCTAGCAGTTGGCACGCATGTTCATAACTTCGCTAATTTCTAATATTTTCACTCCAGATTTTCAACATTGCCATTTTCCCAAACCTACTTATGAACAGCACAGCTGTCATTTTTCCCATCCTGGCCAAAATGTGTTTTCACACTCCCGGTGCAGAATAGAGCGGTTGATGTGGGAAATCACTGTTTGGGGCAGATTAAGAAAATAACAATGGTACTGTTCATTAGCAGAGGTCCTAAAATGCCTATGTTGAAAATGTGGTGATGATAGCCCATCAATTGACTGTGTTACAAGTGTGCGTTGTGCACTTTCCATGCACCCATGTAACTTCGCAGATCTGTAATGTTGTCACACCACCTTTTCAACAGTGCCATTTTTTCACACCTCCTTATAAGCAGTACAGCTGTCATTTTTCACTTCCTGACCAAAATGTGTTTTCACAGTTCCGGCGCAGAATAACATGGTCACTGTGAGAAATCAGTGTTCGGGACAGATTGAGAAAATGACAGTGGCACTGTTCATGAGCAGAGGTCCAAAAATCCCTATGTTGAAAATTTGGTGATGAAACTCCATAACATGACTGTGTGACAAGCATGCGTTGAACTGTTTCCACGCACCCTTGTAACTTCGCAAATTTGTAATACTGTCACACTACATTTTTAACAGTGTCATTTTGTCAACTCCTTATGAACACTACAGCTGTCATTTTTCACATCCTGGCTAAAATATGTTTTTGCATTCCTGCCAGACAATAGCATGGTCACTCTGGGAAATCAGTGTTTTGGACCGATTAAGACCGACCGAGTGAGAGGAGGGAGTGACCGAGCTCAACTGAGCTCTGTAGGGACTGCTGTGGATTTATTTGTGGGAAGACAAAGGCCCCAACACAAGAGCCCAATACAAAAGGGCAGCCTGCAGCACTGGAATAAACAGAACGAGAGAGCGAGTGAGGGAGGGGGAGTGAGCGAACTCACTGAAGCGCTGTCAGGACTGCTGCAGATTTCTTTGTGGGCAGAAAAAGGCATCAATACAGGCAGGGGCCCAGTACAAAAGGGCAGCCTGCAGCAGTGGGACAAACAGTACGATGGAGTGAGACAAGGGGACTTAATGAGCTCAACGGAGCTCTGTCAGGACTGCTGGGATTACTTTGTGAACAGAAAAAGGGGCCAATGCTGGCAGGAACCCTGTACAAAACGGTAGTTTGCAGCACCAGGGGAAACAGAATGAGTGATGACAGAGGGAGACTGAGCGACCTCAACCCAGCTCTGTCAGGACAGCTGCGGATTCTTTGTGGACAGACAAAGGTGCCAACACAGCCAGGAGCCCCATACAAAAGCGCAGTCTGTGGCGCCAAGACAAACAGAATGAGCGAGTGACAGTGCAGTAGTGAGCAAGCTCAACAGAGCTCTAGTGTGACTGCTGCAGATTTCTTTGTGGGCCAAAAATGCAGTAACGCAAACAGGAGCCCAGTACAGAAGGCCAGTTTGCAGCGCTGGTAGAAATGGAATGCAAGAGTGACCGATGGGCAGTGAGCGAGCTCAGTGGAGCTGTGTCGGGACTGCTTCAGATTTCTTTCCGGCCAGAAAAAGCCACCAATGCAGGCAGGAGCCCAGTACAAAAGGGCAGCCTTCAGCGCCAGGAGATACAGAATGAGTGAGTGAGGGAGGGGGAGTCAGTGAGCTCAACGGGGCTTTATTGTGACTGCTGCAGATTTGTTTGTGGGCAGAAAAAGGCAGCAATGCATGCAGGGGCCCAGTACAAAAGGGCAGCCTGCAGTGGCAGGAAAACCAGAATGAGCGAGTAAGTGAGCTCAACAGAGCTGTATTGTAACTGCTGCAAATTTCTTTATGGGCATAAGAAGACAGCAATGCAGGCAGGAGCCCAGTAGAAAAGGGTAGCCTGCAGCGCTCGCAGAACAGAATGAGCGAGTGAGAGAAGGGGAGTGAGCGAGCTCAACAGAGCTTTGTCGGGACTGCTGCAGATTTCTTTGTGGGCAGAAAAAGGCGCCAACAGAGGCAGGAGCCCAGTACAAAAGGGCAGCCTGCAGCGCCAGGAGAACAGGAATGAGTGAGTGAGACAGGTGGAGTGAGCAACCTCAACAGAGTTCTGTTGGGACAGCTGTGGATTTCTTCATGGGTAGAAAAAGCCACCAACACAGGCAGGAGTCCAGTACAAAAGGGCAGCCTGCAGCACCAGGAGCAACAGAATGAGTGAGTTAGAGAGGGGGAGTGAGACACCTCAATGGAGCTCTGTTGGGACAGCTGTGTATTTCTTCCTCGGCAGAACAAGGTGCCAATGCATGCAGCAGCCCAGTATAAAAGAGCAGCCTGCAACATCGGAACAAACAGACTGAGCCAGTGACAGAGGCCCACTGTACGATTTCAACAGACCAACGTGATCAACATTCGGCAATGACAAATGTTTGTTTTATCAAGCTAAACAATGAATTCAGTACCTGTGAAAGATGACAGATGGATGTTATTCTGATTTATCTTTTTTTTTACTTTTTATGTAAAGATATTTCCATCTCTTTTTATGTTATAATTTATTTTTCAGAAACAGAATAATCAGGACTCACTATCAACAGCCATTTATTATTTCTTTATTTATTGAATTTTGATGACTGGGTAGGCCCACTGGGCCCCGAAGGTCCCTTTTTCAGGGGCAACCCGGGAATAACAGTACATGAATAATTATAAACAGTTGAACATAAGCATATACAGATTATCATGGGTATACAGTATTCGGCTGTGTACACATAGCAGTAGTGATAGGGGTTTCATATATCTAGTTGGTAAGTTGTTATTTCATTACATTCTCCTTTTGTCCTACATATTAGCGAGACAGTACTGTGGATTCATTAGGTAACATGGTTCAAGAGCATTAGGATGGTTCAGAGAGGGGGAGGAAAAAGTTAGTGCTACCTTGTTAGGGGGGGTTAAAGATTTTAGTTTGATAAGCAGGCAAGTTGTGGTCATTGTAGTAGCCATTTCTAATTAGTAATAAAGAAAAAGAAAGAAAGAAAGAAAGAAAGAAAGAAAGAAAGAAAGAAAGAAAGAAAGAAAGAAAGAAAAAAAAATGAAAACAGAAAGGGATTTTTAGTTAAAAGTACAGGAAAGTAGAAGGGATTTGAGTGGTTCTTCACTTTTTAGACATCAATTACTGCAGCAGGAAGGAAAAGGGAAGTGCAGTAATACTAACAATATAATGTTGTTAAGTTGATTAGCACAACTATCAGTTTGGATTCATCATTTTTTTGTTATCAACAGCCAGGTATAGCAACAGTGGGCACAGTGTAGGGTTCCATACTCTGCCACCAAGCAAGCAATAATACCCAACAAGGTGGGCAATATTGGGCAATAATGGACCAACCAGGGACACCACAGATGGAGAACCTTATAGCCCCTGGAAGGTCCAGTATTGCCCATACCATCCACCCTAGAGGGTATTATTGTGCTAAGAAAATGGGCTTTTATTTGTATTTGAGAAAAAAATAGTTTATACAAATTTTAAGAATGGTGTAAATAATTGATTTTTATCTATAAATTAAGGTTGTGTAAAGTAGTCCTTTTGAAACTGTTATGACTTGAAGTGTTACTAGTCACTAGATGGCGCTGTTGTACTTTGTGTTAAGCTACTGATTTGCATGTCATTGCCTCCTACATAGCAGCAGTGTCAGCTGGCTTCAATGTGTTTTTCTTGCCTCCCCCCATGGACTAGCAGTATTTTTTATTATTATTATTATTGTGGTGGTCTGGGGTGGTTCTCCGGAAGAATGATAATGGAACACTGAGGTCCGAATTATTGTGGATAAGATAACAGTTACCCATAAAAGGAGAGGCAGGAGTCATCCAAGAGATTCAGTGCCTGCAGGGCATTTATTTGGTACCAGTGGGTAGGGAGACACAGTCACAAGAGGGAGTGGACACCCAAAACAACAGGGCGGTAAAGATAACAGAATACTTTTATCTAAGACTGCTAAAATGATTGCAAACGATATTACAATATGCATCTTGGCCTACTGCCACTATACTACTACAATTCTTCAACAGTAACCTATGAGTATAACTAGAACTTAGGCAAAAATCAGGTGTTATTCACTACCCACAATACAATATTTGGTTTTGCAATGACCACAGAGTTATCACAAAGTCCAAATATCTGATGTCTTCGTGCGCACCGTCGTTCTTCATTGGTAGCTACAAGGGAAGCAAACACTACTGTCGAACACTAAACACAGTTCCCAGCAGGGACCTAGTTAAGGCCACTAGGGTGGTGAGAGGTTTGGTAAACAGAACATATGTTTCTCAGCAAACGCCCAGTCTCTCCAAGGCTGCCGGAAAGAAAGAACCAGAGAAACTGGTTCCTGGAATAAACCCACAGATGGGTTGTCAGATTCCACACTGGATGCAAAGGATTCCTGGGCCAAAACCCACTTCTTGGGCCACCAGGGAAGAAGAGAAATCAGGAGATGCATGGTGACGAATCCACTCGTGGACTACCACGACCTGGACTATGCTGCAGCACTCCAAGGGCCAGCAAGACTCTGAAGGATCTGAGGTGAAGATAGATATTGGATAGAACCAGGAATCAGAAGGATCTGTAGTGAAGATGGCTGATTCTGCAATCTTGTCACAATGAACTGGAATAAAATAAGGAATCAATGGACACGTCCCGAACTGGGCTTCGGTGGACTCTACTTGCGCCAAATGACCAGGGGGCACAGACCAGGTTCTTACAGGACATGCACACTCTCTTCTGTGGAAGGTGAACAACTTCAGGACATCTGGAACAGGAACCAAATGAAAAGACACTAGCATGGCAGTCGTGACGCATTTGAACTTCGGCAAACATAACTTCAAACTGTAGATCAAAAGAAGCTGCACGTACAACTTGAGCAAATGGCGACGAACTCGACTTCGGAGGACGACACGGACGGAGCAGATGATCAGACACTTTTCTGGTGAAGAATGATGATGAAGGCATCTTCTCCCAGGTAGATACTGATTCTGGATACGTAGGATTACAGACCTCACCATGGAACATCAATGTGGTAGAAGATTGAGACTGTCCCCATACACTGGCAACAATGTAGTTATATGATACACCTTCTTGAAATGCCAACAGAACTGCGTAATGACCAGATAATTTGCCAGGAGAATGGGCAAATTATCAATTTTGAGGCAATTATTTACTTGTGGGTGCAATTATTCTATACCTAGGGCAATAGTTCAGATGCACAGGGCAATAGTTCAGATGCCTGGGGCAATAGTTCAGATGCTTAGGGCAGTAGTTCAGATGCCCAGGGCAATAGTTCAGATGCATGGGGCAATAGTTCATACAACCAGGGGCAAATAACCACAATCCTAATGTCACCATGCAGTCTTGGTGCTTCTAGCAATTATACAGTCTTTCAGATGCTTCAGCAATAAACAGTGGCATAAATAGTACAGATGTCACAGTTACTTTGTAGCATATTGTGAGCTAAGCACCTTTAGATGGACCCTTTCTTGACTGTAGGGCCTACTGGAATAGGATCTGGCTACCCCTGAACATTTTGCTCTGAATGCCCCAATCACTATACTAGGGGGTATCACTTGGTCTATGCTAGTTGCCCTGAACACTAAAGGCCTAAATGCCTTATTTGGTATAGGGCCTATATGCCCTACTTACTACTATGCTGGCTTTTTTTTTCCCATTAACTTTTTATTAAATTTTTGACACATTAGAGGTACAGAGACTTACATTGCTAATCTCCATACAATAAAACCCAAACAATGATGACCATACAACATGAAAATAGCCATAAACATGTCGTAAGCCCCTGACCCCTTCCCCTCCCTAAGAAACCCAACCCCCCGTGCCCTTCCCCCCCAAAAGATACTACATACTATAAATATTACACCAGTTTGTGGTACAGGGGTTTACATTACCAAACATCATGCTACCAGACCCTACTAAAATGGTTACATATCCTGTAAAACAATCATAACCAAGTCAGACGCCCCTGACCCCCTCCTACCCCCCACCAAGAAATCCAACCCCCCACATCATCCCCCCCACAAGGCATTATATACAAGATTGAATGACATGAAAACCAGCACCAACATATTAGGAGTAAGCAATTTCTAACTGGGACCAGATTTTATCAGAAAGAGGCATTTGATTTGCTATTGTTCTCTATCCTGAGGTTCATTAACAATTCCCTTAACCATTCTGTATAAGTTATTATAGATGAATCTTTCCAATGCTTAAGGACTAATCTTTTCAGTAATAGAAATCATAGTCATATGATATTTCCTCAATTTAACGGAAAGCCGGACAAATCTCCCAGTATGCAGACCTCTGGTGTAAACATCTCCCCTATTCCTAACAAAGGATCAGCTCTAGTTTTCATTTCTCCACAACGAAGCAACTTTTGAACATTGCCAAAATGTATGTAGCAATCGGCCTCCCCGAGCCACACCTATAACATTTGGGCTCCTGCAGCACCTTCAGATCAGCAATTTCTGAGACGTATAATAAATATTGTGCAAAATTTTAAATTGGGTTAGTCTGACACAATCCTGTCTCACATATTTATAACAATTCCCCCAAATCCAAGACCAATCAAATCTAGCATTGGGGAAAGCCCTAACCCAGTATGATGCAGGGGCTAAATTATCCATAAAGGCCTGCTGACACAGTACTTGGTAAATCTTCGAAACCGCATGTGGAGATCCTATTAAGGGTTTAAGCTCCGTCCATAGGTCTATGCAAGGAAAAATGGGCCTGTTTACCCCCAACTTTTGGACAAGGAGGTGCCTTAATTGATGGACTTTAAATACCACACCCCTAGACAATTTGAAGTCTTGCATTATTTTTATTACAGAGTGAGGGTCTCCCTCCTCATTGAGAAGGTCTACCCATTTACACTCTCCCAACTCCGGCAGCCACTTATGCGTAATCATCCAGTTGGCAATACGCCACTGTGGGTTACCCATGATTGGCTGGGAACCATCCAAGGTATATTTGTACCTCAAAAAGTTACAGACTTGATTGTGAACCTTAAGGGACACACCAATAGGTGCATTCTTAAACTGGGGTACCATCTTAGGGGTATTAACTACTATGCTGGCTTTGCCTTACTGGATAGGCCTGGGCTGCCCTTACTACCTCTGGGCTGATTTGCCCTTACTACCTAGGCTGGGACTCTTTACTACTGCTGGGCTGGCTTGCCCTAATTCACTAGGCCGAGGCTGCTCTTACTACCACTAGGCTGGCTTGCCCTAATTTACTAGGCCGGGGCTGCCCTTACTACCACTAGGCAGGCTTGCCCTAATCCACTAAGCCGGGGCTGCCCTTACTCTGGGCCTGGAAACCCTGCTTTTCTTCAGGCCTGGGGCCCTACATTTATCTCGGGCCTGATGCCCTACATTGACCTCGGGTCTGGTAGCCCACTTTATACTTATGGGCCTGTGCCCTCTTAAATGCTGTGGGATTGTCATCCTCCGAAATGGGCCTGGTGCCCTGCTTTAAACTGTGGGTATGATGCCCTTTTAAATTGGGCCTGATTCCCAATTTAAACTGCACTGCCCCTTTAATTATTTGGCTCACAAGAGCCTGCTGTCACTCCTGGGTGAGTCGCCTCCTCAGTCCCGCCCCCTCATCAATATTCATTGGCATTTACACTGGCCTTGTTGTCCTGGCCCCTCCCCATGGGCGTTGCTAGCCTGCCCCTAATAAATATTAATTTTGGGTCCTAAAGACCTGACTCCCCTGCAGCGCTCAGCCACTTTCCCCAGTGCTTACAGCACTAACAAGTTGGGGTGGAAAGCACGTATCAGTGTGCTGCCGCCAACTCACTGCACCACACAATTTGGAAGGCGACAGGGAGGCGAGCAGTACTCTGGCAGTGAGAAGGAGTGGACAAATAGCCGGCAGAACGAGAGACAACTTAGGGGGCCTTGGAGGGCTGACAGCACATGAGAAGATGAGGCGCTTCTCTGTTACCGACAGGGGGACTGAAATGCTTAAAAATTAAAATAAAAAAAAACAAACAAAGCTAAACAAAGCCCACCCACAGCAGGGTAATGAAATTTTCTTTTTCTTTTTGGGTGGAGGGACCGCCGGACTCAGCCGCACAGCCGGGCAGCAGCAGCAGGTGTCTTCACTGGAGTGGCAAGGGGAATCACCGTGGAGTCAACAGGACTGGCTTCATAACTCCAGGTAAGCCACAAGTCCCTGTTGCACTCCTGTAATCCTCTCCACTCCACAGCCAGCCCAAAACTCCATTAAAACGGACAAAACTCCATTTCAAAAAGCGCTCGGGGTTCAGATTCTGGAACCCCGAGCTCGCGCCACACAAATGCCAAGGACTAGGCAGGGCACCGCGCGCTGGACAGACACAGCGATCCTAGCGTGTGGGTGCCCATTCTCCTGCTGCCTGCTCTGGGAGGGGAAGGGTGGAATGGAGCAGGCAGGCAGCAGGGAGGAAGAAAAACTTTTTCTTTATTTTCTTTTCAGCCTTGCCTAACGTTTTTCCTAGGGGCACTACAAGGAACCCCTGGGGCAAAGCATACCCCAAGCCATTTCTGTGATGCCCTCCCAGACCAGACTTTTAACCCCTTACTTCCGGGCATTACAGATTCAGGCCCGCCTAAAAATACATGTCCCCATGTATTCCCTTAAACACTTTTATAATTATCATAACCATTTTCTTAACATACTAATATTTCACTTAACACTATATAAAATCCTACTTTGGTAACATACTTTAAGATGTTTAAAACTACTGTAAAGCTTTAAATTTATTAAACTAAAGTGACTGTGTCTGGGGAACTACTTTGAATAGATCTACATATTGTACAAAGAGACTAGTTAGGAGGCTTCCATTATATACCTTCTAGGGTGAACACCTAAATGGTATCTTTAGGATCTATGGGGTTGGAAACCTACGGGTTCTTGGACAATGCATTCTGGTTCTAGAAAATCTGGCATTTCAGGATTTATCACTGGTACAACAATCAGGCGGTCAAAGGAATTCACATTAGAAGTGTGAATCCAAGGTTTTTTGCACCAACTGGCTGGCGATTCTAATCTCAACATTTTGTCTTTTATGGATTCCTGCCTCTCCTTTGATGTAGGACTGTCCTAATCTTTAGCAAGAACAGCATCTCTGAAAGTACAGGCTTTTAAGAGAGTCCGGTGAACAATATTGGTATTGTTTCCTAATTTTTGCTTGATCTTGTATACAGGTAACTCAAGAAAAGGTATCTCAATAATGCGATACGGTCCCACTTTAAAGGCAATTTGCTGCATTTTTGAGTTTTCTTCAGCATTACTCTTTCTCCAATAATTAAGGGTGTAGCATTAGCCTTGGTATCATAGTTTGCTTTTTGTCTTTGCCGTACTTGCTCCATATGTTTGCCAACAATTTGTCCAGCTTCCTGCAAACGTTGGTTATATTCTTGCACCCAGTTTGTAACTGGCTTCTTTACTTTGGTTTCTTCCAGTGGTACCTCTAATACTAGGTCCGTCAGAAGTCTTTCTTGTTGTCCAAACATTAAATAGTGAGGTGTATAACCAGTAGAACAGTGTATGGTATTATTGTATAGATACGTGAGTTTGGGAAGCAAAGCTGGCCAGTAGGGACATTTATACTCTGGTAGGGCTCGCAACATTTCAAGTATAGTCTGATTTGTTCTTTCGCTGAGTCCATTACTTTGGGGATGGTAGGCAGTGGTTTTCAACTTATGGCTTCCATAAAGGGTGCAGAGTTCATGAAACAACTTGAATTCGAAAGAGGTTCCTTGATCTGTAAGGATTTTTGTAGGATAACCAAAAGGTCATACAAAACATCTTAAAAAGGTCTCAGTGGTAGTTTGAGCTGTTAGGTCTTTTTACTGCACTAGCAACCACAAACTTGGAAAAGTGATCAACCATAGTGAGAACATATACAGTATGTGTCCATTGGTGTTTGGGTCTAACTTTAAGTGATCCAGAGCAATTAGTTCCAATGGTGTGTTATTACTGGGTGAAGAGGAGCTCTCTGATTACTCTTTTCTCTGCGCTTCAAATTACAGGCTGGACATTCTTCACACCACTTTATTATATCACTACGCATTCCTATCTAGTAAAACCTTCTTCTAATAACAACCTTGGTTCTTTTGTGACCCAAATGTCCTGAATTATCATGGTATGCCTTTAATACTACTGATGCGCTGGTCTTTGGAACTATGATCTGGGTCAATTCCATGTGCGTAGTAAGATCTCTATTTTTTTTTACTAAGCGACAATCTTATATGGCCAGACAAGTTCTGTGTCTCCAAAGTCTGATTGATTCTATGTTCAGCTTCTTTTGTTCTTGTTGGGTCATACGTTTCTGTGCAGCAACTAGAGCTTTAGCTTGGTTGACAGTAGGATCTTGGTCTTGTAATTTCACCCATAGACTTTTTTCATTTGCAATCATATCATCTACTTCTGGTTGAATTTCTACTTCAGGTTCTGGAACAACTTGACAACATGCTTGTACAATTTCAGCTGGTACTTGAAGATACATAGATACATAGACAGTGTCGGCAGATAAGGGCCTATGGCCCACCTAGTCTGCCCATTTGAGCTTGTAAGTTCAGTTTGTTTTCCTAGAAGTCTATTTCCCCTTACCTCTGACCTCTAGAATTCCTTTATGTCTATCCCATGCATTCTTAAATCCCGTGATTGTTTCAGCCCCCACCACTTCCTCTGGCAGGGTGTTCCACTTGTCCACCACCCGTTCTGTGAAGAAATTCTTTCTCATGTTTCCTCTGAATCGTCCTCCCTCCAACTTCATCCCATGCCCTCTAGTCCTGAAACATCTTTTTCGCTTAAAAATAGTGTTTTCCTGCACCCTGTTCCTCCCTGTAAGATACTTGTATGTCTCTATCATATCCCCTCTCTCCCTCCTCTCCTCCAGGGAGTACATGTTCAGTTCCTTCAACCTGTCTTCATAGGACTTGTGATGCAACCCATGCACCATCTTTGTTGCCCTCCTCTGAACCTTCTCTACCCTGTCTATGTCCTTACGTGGGTATGGTCTCCAGAACTGTACACTGTACTCCAGGTGGGGCCTCACTAGTGTCTTGTATAGCGGAATTATGACCTCCTTTCCTGCTGGTGATGCCCTGCCTACATCCCAGCATCCTATTTGCTTTACCTGATGCCTTGTCACACTGTTTCCCTACCTTGAGGTCATCAGAGATGACAACCCCAAGATCCCTTTCCTGCTTGGCATGCTATATCCTCACCCCCAACTGATATATTGTGCCAGGGTTTTTGTGCCCCATATGCATTATCTTGCACTTCTTGCATTGAATTTCAACTGCCAAACCCTTGACCATTCTTCAAGTTTCTGCAGGTCCTTCTCATTCTGTCTACACCCTCTGGTGTGTGTACTCTGTTACAGAGTTTTGTGTCATCAAGCAACAGTGAAATTCTGCCTCTAGATCCTGTGCAATGTCACTGATGAAGATGTTGAATAGGACCGTCCAGCACTGATCCCTGTGGTACCCCACTGGTCACTCTTCCTCTGTGGAGTGACAGCCATTTACCACCACCCTCTGTGTCCTGCCACCCAGCCAGTTACCTACCCACCACACTACTGTCCTGCCCACACCCATATTCCCCAGTTTGTGTAATAGTCTTCTATGGGCACAGTGTCAAAGGCCTTGCTGAAGTCCAGATAGGCCATGTCCACTGCCCTCCCCTGATCCACCTCCCTAGTCACCCAGTCAAAACTCAACCAGGCTGGTCTGACATGACCTCCCCTGAGAAACCATGCTGCCTTGGGTCCTGTAGTCCATTGACAACCAGATGTTCCACCAATCTCTCCTTCAGTAGTGCTTCCATGATCTTCCCACTACTGAGGTGAGGCTGACTGGTCTGTAGTTCCCTGCTTCCTCCTTGTTCCCACTTTTGTATAGGGGACTACATCTGCTGTCCTCCAGTCTTTGGGTACCTCCTGTTTCCGGTGATTGGCTGAACAGGATAGCCAGAGGTTCAGCCACCACCTCTCTTAGTTCTTTAAGGACCCTGGGGTACATCCCATCTGGCCCCATTGCTTTATCAGCTCTTATTACTTCCAGTTCCTTCAGGACCCTTCTCGTAAAGGGACTTGTGTCCATTTCTGCACCATTCTCATCCCTTGTACTCCCTTCAGACCCATTACCCCCCTCTTCCTTAGTAAAGACTGAGCAGAAATACCTGTTCAATATGTCAGCTTTACTGTTGTCATCCTCCACGCGGCTCCCATCCTCCCCCTTCAGTCTCACTATCCCTCCCTTTGTCCTTCTTTTTTCACTTATGTACCTGTAAAAGGTTTTGTCCCTTTTAACCACTGATTTTGCAATGTGTTCTTCTGTCTGAGCTTTGGCTTCCCTTACTGACTTCCCTGCCTCCCTTTGTTTCTCCTGGTACTTCTCCCTATCCCCTTCTGCCTGTGTCTTTTTGTATTGCCTGAATGCAATCTTTTTGGCTTTCACTTTCTTTGCTACCTCTTTGGAAAACCATAATGGTCTCCTCTTTCTTTTCCTCTTGCTAACCTGCTTAATGCATAATTCTGCTTCCTTTTGTCCAGGCATCCGAGACAAGGCAACTGCGTTCGTATTCGCTTTACCAGAACAATATTTTAGGGAGAATTCATAATTCATAAGTTGGGAGGCCCACCTCTGCTCTAGGGCTTCTAGCTTTGCAGTATTCAAGTGTGCAAAAGGGTTATTATCTGTGAAAACCGTGAAGGGGGTAACTGCCAAATATTGACGGAACTTCTCTGTGATGGCCCATACCAGTGTCGGGTGGCAGCCTACCTGTGGACAGTGTTGAAACGCTGCTTTTGGCGCCTTTCCAGGCTCGTGCACCATTGTTACCACCAGTCGGTGCTCTGAAGCCCATCAACGCCCGCTCGGCTCCCCACCGCCACCACCCTTGGTCGGCTCTCCTTATATAGGTATTTTGTCACATGAGGTGCCAGAACCAATCAGCCTACTTTCCCATTTGCTGGTTATATCTTTCCAGCACTAGAGGAGACTGCCTCATTTTTGCTGTACATTGGGAAATGTCTCACTAGCATAAACCTTTGCTTTGCTGGCTCTCCTTCTGTTTCAGCACCTTTACTTATTCTCCACCCCTCATATCCCCATCGACGCGCCCTGACTAAAACACATTCCCCACTCTCAATACTCTGCTTCTCATCAGATTACCCAACACCTATCCCTCAGTCTATCCCCCATATCCCTCCCTACTTGGACCACCACACTACCCCCACCCACCCACCACCTAAGTGCTACTCTCAGTACTGTGATTTCCATCACAAGTGGTCTCTCTCCTCGCTGCCCCACGGTTCTTTTCTCCTTCCTATCCCATGTACCTCCCGGTGAGGTCATCAGGCCACATATGTACCCCACCCCCAGCAACCAGCACCATGTGAGGCGCCTAATTATTCTGTTGCTCCTGCCTCCGCACGTGCACCCAAACCCCGGCCCGCCACCTCAGCTATGCCTCAGCCCACTGGTGGCAAAGGCCTCCAATCGCTTTTATAAATATATGTAGTCTCTAAGAAAACTGCAGCCCTCCAATGCTGGGTCACCCAACACTCCTCGACATTCTCATGCTTGCTGAAACCTGGCTCTCTCCCTCACGCCTGACTCAGCTGTCTCTCTTACAGGTTTTTCCCTGTTTAGGGCCGATAGGATGGGCAGGCGTGGAGGGTCTCTATCTACCTGCTGTGACTCGGTCTCGGTCACCCTCCCACCCCTGAGCTTAACTCACAGGGGCTAGCCATTACTTTAAAAATCTCACCCTACCCTGGATGTGGCCCCCTTTACCTAACCGCGGCTTACCTACCCCCGGGTTCAAAAAAAGATCTTGTGGTCACCTCCCTCCTTGACTACCTATCCACCTTACCCCAGAAGGCTGAACAACTAATTATGGGTGACTTAAACACCAACTGGCTCAGCCCATCATCTGATAATGTGAAGGATGAGCTTGCAGCCCTTGACCTGTCTCAACTGGTCACTCAGCCCACTAGACTTAACAAAGCAACAGGAACTAGTTCCTCCTGGATGTAGTCCTCTCTAACCGACCACATAAGTAGCATCTGTACAAGTCCTTGCAGACTCACTCAGTGACCACCCCTGTCATCTGCTTTTGGTCATCCCCACTCTCAGCCCTGTGTACTGCAGGACCCTCGACGCGATTTCTCCCAGAGGTCTCGTCAACCTCAAACGCCACCTCGCCTAAATCAACTGGACCCCAGTGGCCTGCGACTTGACATTAACTCTGCCCTAACCTACCTCACCACGGTTTTCAACCATGCCTGTGATCTGTTTGCCCCTTCAACACACCAAGGAAAAAACAGACTGCTGCATGGATAACTCCTGCACTGATCCAACAACTAAAAGTAGAGATAACCTTTGGCACTTAGCTAATGACTCCGGTAGAGTGGCCGATAGGCAAGCCTACAGGGCAGCCCGGAACCGATGCACCTGGACCATCAAGCAGGCTAAAGCTAAATACTACCAGGCTGCCTTGACATCCTCCTGGGGCTTGTCCAGAGCTTTCTGGGACAACATTAAAGAACTGAATGGTAAAACCCGCTACCCCCCACCATCCCAGATTGTCATAAATGGGGCTGTTTCGACTGACCAAACGTGTATTGCTGACTGCCTTAATAAGACCTTCACAGATTTAAGTGCTGTCCTCCCTGCCCACTTTTTTGACCCGGTTGCCACACCCGCGCATACTCCCATTTCCAGGCCACAATTCCACTTCAAAATGATCTCACCCCATGATGCCAAACCATTCTTAATAAGGTCCCTTGCCTCTCAGAACCTAAGCAACGACCTCTTGACTCCAAGATACTCCCTCACGCTGGATGTCATGATTATCCCCTCAAGCTCATCATAAACAGATCCCTATGCCTAGGCCAATCCCGGAGGCCTGGAAGCATGCTGAGTAACCCCATCCACAAGTCTGGGGACCGTACTCTGCCTAACAACTACAGGCCCATCTCCATCCTCCCCCATCCAAAGCCTTAGAAAAATAGTTAACACAGCTCACGGAATACCTTACTAAATACAACCTTCTATGCCCGAGCAACATGGGTTTCGTCCTGGCCATAGCACATCCACTGCCCTTCTGGAATTCTCCACCACATACACTCTGCACTTGACAAAGGCCAGCTTGCAGGGTGGTTTTCTAGACCTATCCAAGGCCTTTGACACGGTGTGCCACCCTGCTACTAAACTCCTAAGCAATCTGGGTTTTCA
Organism: Neoceratodus forsteri; assembly: GCA_016271365.2. Classification (NCBI taxonomy): domain Eukaryota; kingdom Metazoa; phylum Chordata; order Ceratodontiformes; family Ceratodontidae; genus Neoceratodus; species Neoceratodus forsteri. The sequence goes on along the minus strand of CM028138.1, from coordinate 759,929,047 downwards.
TCCACCCCTGAAGTGGTTCACAAGCTACCTACACAACAGATCCCAAAGAGTCAAGCTAAATGGGAACTTCTCCTCCAACCTGCCAGTACTCTCTGGGTGCCTCAAGGCTCCATCCTGGACTACCCTTTTCAGCCTATTCCTGAACACCCTCCCTAGCTCCTGTTCCAGCAAAATACTACTCTATGCAGATGACGCGTAATCCTAGCATCACACCCTGACCCACTCCCACTCCAAAACGTGCTACAAAGCGCCTTCCTCCAAACCGAAAAATGGTTCAATAACCATTGTTTAGTCCTGAATCTAAAGAAAACAAAATCCATGCTATTCTCACATCGGCAAAACAGCGCAAAGGACTTTCCCCTCCTCATCACCACCAGCATGCCCCTTCCTCTTGAACAGGTCGCATCCTATAAGTACCTGGGCATCACCTTTGACTCCGGCCTCACTTTCCACGCCCACCTTAAAGCCCTGTCATCTGCCATGAACTCCAGGATCGGGCTTCTACCGCCACAAAGACTGCCTCCCAACCCGCCTTAAAACTAGCCATCACCTCATCGGTGTTATCGCTGGCTGACTACGGTCTCCCAATTTACGCTGCTGCCGACACCTCTGCCTTATCTAAAGTCCAGACCTCTATTAATAAAGCCTGTAGGCTCCTTACCGGTGCCCACAGCAGAACCCACACCTGTCTGCTATACTCCGCCACAAAAATACTCACTCTTGAGGAAAGACTGAAATATCAAACCTGCCTGCTGGCCAAAAAGTCCATGTCAGGTCTCTGCCCTCCTGGGGTCTCTGGACCGTTGCAGCTGGCTGCCCGGTCCCTGCCTACCCGCAACTCCACCACTGTCACCTTCAGTGTTCCCAGAGCAAGGACCTCTCGCTGCCTAAGATCCTTCCATCACTTAGCCCCGCCTTGGTTCAACTCCCTTCCTGAATCGATCTCCAAGATCCCAGGGATTGGCCGCTTCAAAATCGCCCTCCGCCAACATATTATTGATAGCCGATGTTGTAAGTGCTTGTAGCTACCCTCAACCGGTCCCGCCTTGCCTTTCCGGCCCCATGGCACTGATTTTGGTACTACATAACTGTCTAAGACTTGATGTTTAGTTGTATGATGTATCTCTTGCTATATAACAATGCATGTAACTTTACACATGTTTGTACCAGTATAACTGCTGCCTGTAATCTCCAAGTGTGTTTATGTATCTCACCCGTATGTCCATCCCTGTCCCTAACTCACTTAATTGTTGTCTCCCCCCCCAAATGACGAGGTACCTTTGTAAACGAGTCCATGACTCAAAGGTTGTAAAACTGATCTCTCCAATAAATAAAAAATAAAATAAATAAAAAAAAAAACTCAAGTTTGAAAGAGCTGCAGCGGGTGTCATTCTGCTTGGAGCCTCTTAACCCTCGGCTTGCATAAGCTATTACTTGTTCCATCCCATTCTGTTCCTGTACGAGTACTGCACCCAACCCTTTGTTACTGGCATTGGTGTATAAAAGAAAAAGTTTTGTGTAATCTGGATAAGCTAATATAGGAGTCTCAGTTAGTACTTTCTTTAACTGATCAAATACTTTCTGTTTCTCAGCTGCCCATACAACTAGATAATTCTTTGGGACTCGACCCTCTGCCAATCCTCTTAAAAGTTTGTGCAATGGCACAGCAATTTTGCAAAAGTTCTTGATAAATCTACAATAATATCCTAAGAAACCCAAGAACTTTCAGACATCTCTAACAGTAGTAGGAACAGGCCAATCTTTTACCACTTCAGTCTATCCTGGGACTGGTGTCATTCCCTCAGAGGAAACTATATGTCCCAGATAACTTACTTGAGATTGCAATAGATGGCATTTAGATGGTTCTATTTTAAGACCATATCGAATTAGTCTTTGAAACACCTCTTCCAAGTGAAGTAGATAGTCTTTGTGAGTCTTTGAGTATACAATGATATCGTCCAGATATAACAATAGGATATCAAAATTTCAGCTTCCAAGATAATGTTCAGCAAGTCTCTGGAAAATTCCTGGGGCATTACACAGTCCAAGAAGCATCCCTGTGAACTTGAAAAGGCCCATGGGAAGTGATAAAGGCTGTTTTCACTTAATCCTTTTGTGCCATAGGAACCTGCCAGTATCCACTGGTTAAGTCTAGAGTGGAAAATATGGTGGCAGATTGGAAAGCCATGAGGGGAATCTTCTATCCAAGGCAAAGGATATGCATCTTTATGGGTGATGGCATTTAACCTGTGGTAATCGGCATAGAATTGGGTCTTACCATCTTTTGTCTTCACCAAGACAATTGGAGCTGCCCAAGGGCTGTGTCTCTCTTTAATTGCTTCAGCCTCTTTCATTTCTCTGATCATCTCATTTGCTTGTTGGTACATGGCTGGCGGGATAGGTCTGAATCACTCCCTGGTAGGTGGATGTCTATGGGTACTGATGTGGTGCTGTACCCCACGAGCTAGGCCAAAATCTAAGGGGTGTTAGCTAAAAGCTTCTTTATGGTGTAAAATACTTCCAGTACATCAGCTCTTGCTTTGCAGTGGTCTTGGTATTGCCAAAATTAATCTCTTTAGCCCATTCTGGTATATTATCACTTTTAATTTTTTCTTCAGGCACTACCTTTATCTCTTCCTCAGCCTCAATAATGTCTTGCAAGCATACAGTGTGGATCTGGGTAACCGGTGGATTTCTATAAAGTTTCATGTCATGAGTCCCATAATTTTTTTTTTAAATCAAAGTTTATTAAATGTTTAAGAATAATGAGAACAGAGACAGAAAAACAATATGTATTATACATAAAACCATTAAATACAGTATACTCTGTAACTGTTCCCCTCTCCTCCCTCCCTTCCTTCCTTCCACCCCCCTTCCTCCCCACCCTCCCATGATCATATAAACCCCCCACCACCCTATTCAGCACAGTCATTTCTTCTAGTCAGGTTAGTCAAGAAATTAGTCACATAGAATGAAAAATGAATTAAATGGAGAACAGAGTATGTAAAGGCTCCCATATCTTTCTGTATCTGTCAAACCTATTGTTGAGACGTGCTATCATTTTTTCTGTCCTGAAGTTTGCAAGGAGCTCCTTTAGCCATTCAGAGTAAGAACTATCAGTGTTGTCCTTCCAATGACGGAGAATTACCTTTTTAACTGACAGGGCCATCAGGGCTATATGGTATCATTTGATGGATACTGAAATTCCGGCATAGTCACCTAGAAGACAAACTTCAGGAGTAAAAAGATCGAACAAGCCTAGTAAGGGGTCAGCCTTTTTCTGAATGTCGGTCCAGAGCATAATAGCTTTGGGACAGGTCCAAAATGTGATATATAGATCCCTCTGCCTGCTGACAATGAGAGCAATGGGCTTATCTAGTAAGACCATACTTACATAGTTTTGAGGGAATAGTATAGGTTGTGTAATATATGAAACTGGGTAAGATGGAACCTGTCCTGGTGACATATTTATGACAGTTATGCCATAAGGTAGTCCAGTCAAATTCTGATTGGGAAAAAGGAAGTCCAGTAATGTACAGGAGCAAAGCAAATCTGGTATGCCCAGTTAGATAAAGTCCTGTAAATATTGGATACAGAATGTAGCGAAGTTCTTCAAGGGCCATTTCATTCAGAAAAGTTTTAGTGCCCTGTTGTGGAGGTGTTATACTAAATACTTTCAAAACTAGGTGTCTTAATTGAAAAATTTTGAAAGTAAATTTAGTGGAAATATTGAGATTTTTTAACATCTCCGTGGAGGAACACCATGAATTCTCAGTTGTCACAAAATAGGAAAGTTGGACATCATCCAATTGGGGTAGCCAAGTAAATATGATTGGCTTATTATCTATTTTTAGATCTGGGTTGCCCCATATAGGTTATGCCAAGTCCTGAATATGATTATACTTAAGAAAAGTGCATAACTGTATGTGAACTTGAACAGAAATTGCAATGGGAGCAGCTGCATGGGGGAGGGAGCTGGATGTCATTTTCCACCTAAGGACAAGTGATCTGGCTAGCAATGGGATCAGAGCAGAGCAAAAGGAGTTTGTAGAGTTGGGGATGGGCCTTAGATAAGTGGTGCATATGGTAACCTTCTCAGAGGTGCTGCCTGTCTATGGCAAGGGTGATGCTAGGGTACTTCTCACCATGGAATTCAATGACTGGTTGAAAACCTTGTGTGGAGCTCAGGGTTTTGGCTTCATTGGGGACTGGGAAGCCACCTAGAGGGATGCAGGCCTATACTGGTGTGATGGTCTGCATCTGTCCAGTGGGGGATCCAGGATCCTAGGTGATAGGTTTAAACGCTTTATTGGCAAGCATTTAAACTAGCCAAGGGGGGAGGCACTGAAAAGGAGCAGGGAAATCCCAGCATCCCCGCACAAAACACCAAGGTAGAGAAGTCATTAGGGAGCAGGACAGAGGTAAATGCAAAAAAAGGCAAAGGCAGTAAGGACAGGAATGGGGCAGAAAGGGGTAAGGCCATCAAAAATTGGAGGGTGATGAGTACCAGTGCCCATAGTCTGTGTAACAAGCTTCCTGAACTAGTGCCTTGATGGAAGAGGGATGCCTGGATATCATGGCAGTCACAGAAACATGGTATACAAAGAACCATGACTGGGATGTCAGGATACCAGGATACACAATCTACAGGAGGGACAGGGAGGGTAGAGGAGGAGGAAGAGTAGCTTGCTATGTAAGAAAATGGATCAGAGCAACAGAACTAAAGGGTAAACAGGGAGGAGAGGAGGTACTCTGGGTCACCCTGGAGACTGGAAATGGCACCACAGTTCGTACAGGGGTTGCATACAGACCCTCATCTCAGGGGGAGGAAATGGACAAGGAAATGATAGAAGGCATCCTTAGGATAGCAGAGAAAGGGGAGATATTGCTGATGAGGAACCAGAATATGCCAGATGTTAACTAGAGCACTTTTGATGCAGCCACATCCAAGAGCAGGGCCATTCTTGATGCCCTAACGGGGACATGCCTCAGACAGCTAGTCTTGAAATCCTCTTGAGACGGAGCAATCTTAGACCTGGTACTCTCAAATGGGGACTGACTGAGGATCTTGGATCTACAAGTGGGTAGCCATCTGGGAACAAGTGACAACCAGTGTGGTTCACGATAAACTCAGCTGTAGAGTCAAGCCACAACAAAATGAAGGTACTGCACTTCAGGCGGGTTTATTTTGTCAAAATGGGAGAGTGCCTCAGAAGAGCACTAGCAAATAGGCATGATGGAGGGGTGGAACAACAATGGGGAAACATCAAAACTCCCATGATAGAGGCAACAAGACTTTGTGTTAAGCAAATAAATCAAAACTAAAGAAAGAAACTACTGTGGTTCTCAAATGAAGTGGGGGGGGAAGATTAGGGAGAAAAAGATAGCATTGAGGAAATATAAGGAAATGCAGAAGGAGCAGGACAGATAATTATACTAGTTAAAGCAGAAGGAAGTGGGGAAGGCAGTCAGAATAACAAAGGCCCAAACCGAGGAAAAGATAGCCAGCTCTGTTAAGAAGGGGGTTAAAACATTTTACAGGTACATTAGGGAACAAAGAAAGACTAAGGCAGGGATACTAAGGCTAAATAAAGAGGAAGGTGGTTTGGGAGAGAGTGACAGTGAAAAAGGAGGGATACTGAATGAGTACTTCTGCTCAGTTTTCACAAAGGAAGAGGAGGGAGTGGTACTTAATTCAGTCAATAGAAGCACTCAGGATAAGAGGTTTGATATCAGTCCTTTCACAGAAGAAAGGCTTCTGAAAGAACTCTTAAAACTGACAGTGGACAAAGCAGTGGAGTCTGATGGGATTCACCCCCCAGAATTCTAAAATAACTAAGGGGGACTAGTAGCACCATCGACTACCGTTTTTAACAAATCATGGGAGGATGGTATGGTACCTGAGGACTGGAGGAGGGTGGATGTGATTCTCCTTCACAAGTGGGAACAAGACAGAAGCAAGAAACTACAGACCTGTCAGTTTGACCTCAGTGGTAGGGAAAATTATGGAATCACTTCTGAAGAAAAGAATTGTTGAGTACCTAGAGGCCAGTGGTTCACAGGACCCAAAGCAGCATGGATTCACAGCGAGAAGGTCATATCAGATGAAGCTAATCAACTTCTTTGACTGGATGACCAAAGTAGTAGACAAAGGAGGGGCTGTGGACATGGCCTACCTAGACTTTAGCAAGGCACTTGACACTGTCCCACACAAAAGATTAATAAATTAGCCAGCCTGGAAGTGGGTCCAGGGTGGTAGCCTGGATAAATCATTGGCTAGACAACAGGACAAAGAAGGTAATAGTAAACAGAGACCACAATGAAGGAAATGGTGTTACTAGTGGGGTACTACAAGGTTAAGTACTGGGGCCTGCCCTTTTTAATGTCTTTATAAGTGACATTGCAGAGGGATGGAAGGAAAAGTATGCCTCTTTGCAGACAACATAAAGATCTGCAACAGGGTTGATACACAAGGTGGGGTGGAAAGGATGAGAAGGGACCTGGCAATTTTGGAGTAATGATCAGATCTATGGTAGCTTAGATTCAACGCAAAGAAGTGCAAAGTAATGCACGTGGAAAACAAAAACCCAGGGGAAGAGTACACAGTGGGAGGGGGGTGAGATAGTGACAATGGCAAAAATGGAAAGGGACCTGGGGGTAGTCATATCAGATGACCTAAAGTTGGGCAAGCAATGTGAGAAGGCAGTATGGATATGGAAGGCTGGGGGATACTGGGATGCATAGGGAGAGGCATCACCAGTAGAAAACAGGAAATTATTTTTCCTCTGTACAGACAGTTGGTGAGACGCCATCTGGAGTACTGCTTGTAGTTATGAAGACCCCATCTACGCAAACACATAGACCGGGTGAAGGCTTTCCAGAGGAGGGCAATCAAAATAATGCAGGGTCTGCACTAGGAGACATACAAAGAGAGACTAAAAGAGCTTAATATGTATACCCTCAAGGAAAGGAGGGGGGGGGACATATTAGAAACTTTCAAGTACCTCAAGGGAATCAACAAAGTCCAAGCGTGCAGCATCTTTCAGAAAAAGAGATGTGCTAGAACAAGGGGGCACAATTTGAAGATTGTGGGCGGATGGCTCAGAGGTAATGTGAGATAGTATTTTTTCACAGAGAGGGTTGTGGATGCATGTAACAGCCTTCCTGAGGAGGTCATAGAGTCAAAAACATTGGGGGAATTCAAGAATGCATGGGACAAACATAAGGCAATTCTAGTGGGGGGTAGGAGGAAGTAGGCTGTTGGTTAATTAGGATCTGCAGCTTATCCATTAGGTTGGGAAGTGAGCAGACTAGATGGGCCAAGCGGTCCTTATCTGCCATCAAATTCTATGTAATACAGAAGGGATTTTCCTGTTTAGAAGAGGGAGGGATATGAGAGGGCATCAGCTGAGATTAGAGGGGAGATGATTCAAGATGGAAATCAGGAGACATTTTTTCACTGAATGGACGGTGGACAGGTGGAATGCTCTGCCCGAGGAGGTGGTATCCTGTAGAATGAGGGGCAGTTTTAACAGGTGTTGAGACAGGGTGAAGGGAGGTTGCAATGAAGATGGTTGGGGAGGGTGGGGCAGCTGCAATTTGAGGGACTAGCTGCACAATCAAGCAGACTCAATAGACCATAAGACCTGCTTCTGCTGGCATTTTCGTATGTTCATATGATGAGGGAGTATTGTACTGGTGACCAAAGAGGAAAGGGACATGGGGTAATCATATCTGATGACCCAAGGGTGGCCATGCAGTGTGACAATGCTGTTAGGTGTATGACCAGCAGAAAGAAGGAGCTGGTGATACTGCTGTACAAATCATTAGTGAGACCTCATCTAGAGTACTGTGTCAAGTTCTGGAGGCCACATCTCCAGAAGGACAGAGTGGAGGCGGTCCAGAGAGAGCAACTAAATGGTGCAGGGTCTGCACCACAAGCCCTATGAGGAGAGGCTGAAGCACCTTAATATGTACAGTCTGGTAGAAAGGAGGGGGGAGGGTAATGATAGAGACTTTCAAATACCTCAAGAGTATAAATTAGGTACAGGAGGGAAGCATTTTTCAAAGAAAAAGATACTCAAGAACAAGGGGTCATGATATGAAGCTGGAGTGGGTGTTGACTCAGGGGAAATGTGAGAAAATACTTCTTCACTGAAACAGTGGTGGATGCATGGAGCAGCCTCCCAGTGGATGTGGTAGGGGCAAAAATGGTAACAAAATTCAAAAATGCATGGGATAAGCATAAGAGAACCTTGGTGACTAGGAAATGAAGGATAAAGCTGAAGACTAAGTAAGGTCTGCAGAATTACAGCAATTAGGGAAAATGGGAAGGCTAGGTGGGATAAGCAGTCCTTATCTGCCATCAATTTCTATGTTTCTATTTACTTATAACATTATTTTTGCAGATGTGTGACCCCTAATGTTCATCATATCTCTTGTGTTACCCGACCTCCTAAGCATGACAATTGTCAGTTTTTCAAATCCCCTCCAAAACATGTTTTCACAGTCTCACTGAGAACTCACCTTTTTGGATTGGATTTTAAAAATTGTTACCTGTCTTGATCATAATGTCATGTCATAAAAAGACCGTTGGAAATATAGGGTCAAAATCTGGGAGCCTACTTAAAATTAAATGTTGCCTTTCAGCTGTAGTTTGCTGGGTAAATAGAATCTAAAAATGTGTAAAAGCAGGACACCACTGAAAATGAGATTCTGTATCTCAACTGGTCTATCCTGGGTAAATAGATAGTTAAGCAATAAGTCACGAGGGGTTGTGGGTTATCGGGGGGATTTACCGTGCTGGCAAGGATTTACCCACTCGGCTGTGCCTTGTGGGCAAACCACTCCAGTCATGGTAAATCCCCCGATAACCCACATCCTCCTAGTGGCTTATTGTGATTACACCAAGGCTATTTTTTTTTACTATAATAAAATACAACTTTTAAAGAGGTTGCTTTGTCTTTTTTGGTTTTTTTTATTGTATTTATTCCTGTGCTGCAGATGACCACCACTCTTTTCTCATCAACAGCCAGTGATTATCAGATGATTTACACTGGTGGTAAACTGCCAGTCTGACCATTTCATTGGCTGTTCATTTATGTCCATGGTATAATTAAGCAATAAGGCACGACAGGGTGTGGGTTATTGGGGGATTTACCCATGCCTTGTGTGGTGTGTCACGAGGTGCAGCCGAGTGACTTAACCACACAAGAAGTGGGTTAATACCCCAATAACCCACACTCTGGAGTGCCTTATTGCGATTATACAATGGACCCATGTGTAAAATAAAGTTGAAATGTGTTTAAGTATGTTTTTTATAAATGCCATTTCTCAGCTATGGGTTATTACAGGATATACCACGGTCATGTGATGTGTTTTGACCAATGAGGTTACAGAATTTTTTCTATTGTATAATAAAAAATATTTACAAGTAAGGTCAAGTACAACAGAAGTGCAAATGGTGAACATTCAGCATTGACAAATGTTTGTTTCTAACATGCTCTAACTGTATTTTTAGTGAATGTAACCAACAAGAGGCTGTGCTATCCCATTTGATCTGAACTATGCAGTATGTGACTGTGTCAGCACAGCTCCATATTCAGATGGTCAGTGAGCTCCAATCACAGCAGATTACTTGTCTGACTATTGCTACTTCCATCCGCCACTGGCTGTGTGCTAATTCCCATGTGGTGCTCTGTCAGTGCAGTGGACATGGCAGGCTCTGAATATGCGGTCTATACCCCTTAACCCTGTGGAACCCAAAGTCCACAAGACAATGGCTACTAGGAATAAGAAAGGTTTGCCCATAGCCTCAGAGATACTACTGTTTTAACTTGTAACAGCATGCAAACAAACATGGTAGGCATTGCCAAATGCACGTTTGATTACTAAGCAGTTCCAGAACTCAGTGACATTAGTTGAGCTGAAGACTGCATTGAAGCAGAACCCAATGACACTGGCCCAGCTGATGTCACTGTGTTCCGCTTCATTGCAGTTTTAGCGCAGCTAATGTCACCGGTCTGAATAGCCATGAATAGGACCTGTGATTCATTTCTATTCCCACATTAAGGACTAGGCTAGTATTCATGGTATTTGGGGAATGCTGTTTGTTACACTCAGAACTCTAGTGGATAATGCCAGCCCTGTCCCCCAGGGAGGAAAAGTGCTAGTTTAGAAGGCACATCCCTTACACTACCTCTGAGCCATCCAGCAGCTCATAGCAACATAGAAAATGATGGTAGCAGCTCATATAGTCTGCCCACCCTACCTAAATGCCCAATGTAGAGTCTAGTGGCAATCCCTTACCTCAGCCTGCTACCATCCTATTATGGCCATAGCTGTGTCAGTGTCTCAGTAGGTATCACTCTCACCTCTGGGGACAGAAGATCAGCTGGTCATGAGTTCTATCCCCACACCAGGCACATGAAGTCATATTTATAACTAACACTGAAGTGTAGTATGAGGCGGGTGCTGCACAATTGAGGTGCCATCCTTCGGATGAGACATTAAACTGAGGTCCATTCTGCCTATCTCTGGTCAACATCTAGGTGGCAGTAATAAATCCCATGGCACTTGTCAATGAAAAATACAGAAGTTTACCTTATGTCATGGGTAACATTCCCTGTCAACAATGCTTGCTGTTTGGCATCCGCAGCAGGGCAGACCTATCCTCTGGTCTTGCAATCTCAACTAATACAGGTGCTCTTATTAAGCAAGTACACACTTTCAAATACCTTGGACTGATTCTGGACTGTGCCATGACATTCTCTGACCATGTAGCCCACTTAGTAAGGAAAGTTGCTTCTATACAGTACCTCATTATAAATTAGCAGGAAGAAGTCCTGTGCTCTCACTGGTCAGTTTGGGGCTAGATCCATGATGTTATCCCATTACAGCATCACAGATCTAGTCCCAGCACACATAACTGCATCAAATGTGATAAAAATTAGTCCACAGCCCATGTTCAAGTTGCCCACAATTGGCATGGCTACTGTGGCATTTGCCAGAACTTCAAAAATTTTTTTTTAATATAAACCCCTCCATGTAAGTGTCAGGAAACAGCCATAAAACCACACGTTCATGAAACACCTCCATAACAATATGGCATGCACAATTCTTTTCCATGTCTTTTGTTTTTATAGAAGTAAATGAAAAAGAAAACAAAAGCTTTCACTGCAGTCACCTTCACTAAAAGGCGTCCTTGTGATCAGATTCACTAGTCCATTTCCCTACTCCCGCCCAGAGAGAAAGTCTTCCCTCCCACTGTCAGGGTTTCTGTGTAGATCACAGATCTCATTTGTTCTCCTTATGTTTCTTAAATAAGTAATTTAAAAGACACAACAAAGCCGCCATAGTGATCAACAGTCCCTGCTCCCATCCCTGCTCCTGGCTCCTTAAGAGTTAGCGCATGCACACTGCGATTGATGCGCCACTCAACAAATGGCAAGAAACGACACTTACTGTATAAAGTAATCAGACAGAGATTCTGCAGCTTGCAATGTACAACTAGCAAAGAAAGGCACTAACACTCACATGGAGATGGCATAAACCTGTAGAGGGAGTTGAGTGACAAAACTGGAAACACTGCCTCATTACCACTATTTAAAGAGAGGCAGAGAGAAACACACATAGGTAGGTAGGGAACAGAGGCACACAAACAGCACAGCGGTTCTACCTACTGGACAAATCAGGAAATCAGCACTATTTCTATGTTTCCTTGCACATGTGCAGGAAACATTCCGCTTTGCTTTAGAGAATAGCATTTCAGAAGTGTGTCAGACTAGCCCAATGCAGAGCAATCTACATTGCGCATGTCCCTGACAGACCGATGACCATGTAAGCAAAGTATGATGGTGGTCACAGTTTCATGGGTGTAAACTTTGTGTACTTGAAAGGATTGAAGCACTCCAATGAGAGAGCATTTCATTACTTTCATTTGCATAAAGCAGGCCAGCAAGCAGCTGAGCAGCTTTATGTACATTACTCTTAGGTGCAGAAACTGTAGGGTGAGAGGAGGTATTGGCCGCCATCGAGGCACAGGTCAGGAAGCATAGGGAAAATCAAGGAGCAGTTGTAAAATTCACCAAAACTTTATTTATAGTATGAGCTACATATATATACAGTATATATATATATATATATATATATATATAGCTGTTCCTAATAACTATGTACATAAGCATAATAAAATATTTTTTGTAATCTTTTCAATTGCAGCTCAGCTTAGTTTTTCTGTAGCTTTTCAACTCCTGCCCTTAGCAAGCATCCTGTTTTTGCAAAACGTTCTGTTCTCATAAATAACAGGAGTTGCTAGAACACAGCATGCTTTCTGAGGCCCCTCCAGCTTTTGCAAAAGACTCAAGCATTTGCACTCAGGTAACCTCTAGCTTTTTCAAATTATGTCAAAATACAATTAATATACATTTCAACAGTATTATTGCATATTTTTCAAACAAAAGGGATCCCAATATCAGTTTCATTCCATACATTGACTATCACATATTTTCATATTAGCTGATATAGATATGCAAGGGAGGAAAAACACAGCAAGAGAAAACTGAGAGACAGTGAGAGGCAAAGAATTGAAAGACTGTTTGGGGTGATCAGGTCCGAGCTCTCACAGGAAAATTTGGTTGCCAACCAGATAAAGAAGAGGCAGAAAAGGACAGATCCTTGCATTTAAACACTTTCTCCAGAACAAATGGGTCAAGGTCCTATTCCACCCTGTAACATATACTTCCCTCCTTAAGAGGAAACCTGTTTTTTTAAAACAGGTTTCCAAAACGTTCTATTTTCTAATAACATTTGTTGCGTTCAGACATTAAGCACACGTGCATCCATTTTTATGTTTGCTTGCACGCATGTGCAAGAAACATAGTGCCATCATCTGAGTTTTTCAGAGGTGTGTCAGCATCTTCCAATTCAGTCAGTGTGTTTGCAGGCGTGGTCACAGTTCTCCAATCACTTCTGGAGCTGTCTATGACAGCAGTTGAAAATGCAGTGGCATACAGTTGAAAGAGGGAGCTACGCTTCAGTGAGCAGCTCCTCACCCCCCCCACACACACACACAGATCAACTGTGTCGGTTGCCTGATAGGATGGTGTAGTCTTGTCTAGCTTAGAGAGACAAGCCACACGTCATTACTTAATAAACTGTTCCCTGCCACAGCAGGACCATCAAATGTGTGGTGCCTAACAGCCCTTACACATGCCACCTCCAAAGCACACCTTCATGGACTCCATGGGTTCTAATCCTCCAGAAAAAATACCTCAGCATTTGATGTGAAAACTCAGACTTCATTGTATGTGTAATTCCAAGCATTTTCTCTTACTAGACTCTGTCAATGTGAACTCCTGCTGCTAAAACCTATGCAAGCGAACTTGAGTATACTGTACTACCTGCAGCTGAAGCAAGAACAGCCAGAATGCACAAAGAGAACATACTGCTATGCATTTCAGCAGCAGCCAGTGAGGGAGGTTTTCATGATTGAAGCACTTAATGCGCCTTTTAGTGCTGTCATATACACACTTCGTGTGGTAATTCACTAAACTGCACATAGTCTGGTAATGTAGCTTCAAAATATTTTTTTTCCCTCTGAATTGCCGTGAGCTGGCATTTAGATAGAATCACACAGCTCTTTCTCAAATCAGATGCTCAATGAAGTCACATCACCTTGTGACCCTAAGCATCTTAGGGTTGGACATGTGCCCTAACAAAATAGCAAAAACTAGGTATAGAAAAAGAAAACACAAATTCAACCGTAGCTCACAATCGAATCCACCCTTTTCTCTGGTGAATCTGAAGCTGCCTAACAGCCCACCCCTGGGTGCTCATGCACTCCCTCCACCCGCACAACATATGGCCGACGGGGATGCTGTTGCATTTAATTTCATAATTTCCTGATCTGTTGCTGCCACCACACTGATACAGTAATACTTTTTATGGCTCGAAAACTGCTTGACATTAGCTGAATTAAAAATGGCATCCCTGTTTGACGCTGTGGTGTGGAATATGGTGGTGCTCAAATTTTAAGCCAAGTATTATGTGCAGATATGTTGTTATTGACTCATGTCACTTACCATTCTATACATCTATTGATTTTTTCAATTCACTTTTGCTGACAAATGTTGGTCGCGAGGATTCTGGTGTCACAATTCAGTTCAGTGACGTGTAACATCTTAGTGCAGATGCTAAGTAACTGTTTTAAAATGCTGAAAACGTTAACAGTCATGAAAATGCATGAACTTCTTTCTTCCGTGCCTGGAGTTGTAGTGGTGTTATTGGCAAGTGCATGTCGCTTTGCTTCAGATCTATCAGTGAGATGTCTATTCTGTGCAATGGACAGTGGCTGAATGTTATCTGCTGACAGTTTTCATTTCATTACCAACAGATAAATATTCAGGGCTTTGCAAATGCAACTTTGCTGGTAGCACAGTTTCATGCCCCCAAGTGTCTGTCTTCAGTTAGTGGTTATATCTTAACCGATGATCACAAAAAGTATGAAAAAGATTTGCCGCTGAGTAATGTAAATGCCAATCCACCTAAGCACCTTTAGGCTGCAAACAGAATTTAAACGTATAGGGATTCTGGACCGGTGTATCACGCCACTGTACAGCAACGGTTAATAAGTTTAAGCACATTCTCAGGACATTGTTTCACTTGCCCCCTCTCCCCACTATGATCCTGGTCACCTGAAATAAACCTGACATTTTAGTATCGGTTTTACATCTTGGCTCAGTTAGGCAATCAGCGCTGTAAGAACATAAATGGACATATAAATGGGGACTATAAGAACATGCCGTGGGTGCTTCTGCCTTAGTCCAGCTGTGCAACATCAGCCTGAAGCTCAGGTAGGGCTTACTGTCTACCACTTTGTTCACTCCCCCATGTACCTGTACCATTTCACATCCTCTCTTGCCTTAGTCCAGCTGTGCTACATCAGCCTGAAGCTCTGGTAGAGCTTACTGTCTACCACTTTGTTCACCCCCCCCACGTACCTGCACCACTTCACATCCTCCCTTGATCTACAGTGAGTGGATCCCTCATTCATACGTCACATACGCACGCACAAAAAAAAAAAAACCCCGGTCTGTTTGCTTGCAGGCATGTGCAAGAAACACAGTGCCATCATCTGAGATTTCGGAGGTGTGTCACCCACTCTTCCAATTCAGTCAGTGATGTTTGGCAGGCGCGGGCCCTGTAAGCCAATGCATGCTGGAGCTGTCTACAACAAGCTCCAAAATGCAGTGGCATACAGTTCAAAGGGGGAGCTACACTTCAGTGAGCAGCGATAAGATATCGCTTGCTCATGCACAGCTCCCCACACACACACGCGCACACGCAGGCATCTGCACCCTTCCCGCATGCACACACACACTGTATAGCCGATGGGGGTGCCCAATCTCCCGTCGGCAGTGCTGCGCTCCCTGTGGCCCCCCAAAGCCTTCCAAATGCCATGCTGGGTGCCCACCCCAGCATGGCAACTCATGATATAGCAGACGGGGTGTGCCCAATCCCACGTCAGCTCCACTGTCCTCACCCCTCCCGAGTACTAGGTGCCACGCTGGGAGCCCAATCCAGCATGGCAATCGATGCTTTGGGCGGTGGGGGTGCCCAATCCCCCATCAGATGAACACCCCCCCAACCATCCTTGTGCCATGCTGGGAGCCCACCCCAGCATGGCAAAGGTCCCGCGTCATCATTGGAAACAAAAAGAACACCTGTAAAGAAAAAACAGTCCCACGTAGTCTCCCTGGCCCCCCTCCCACAACCCGCACCCACCCACTGTGCACCTACCTCCCCACATCCCCCACTCATACTTACTCTGGACCTTGGCGTGACGATCTTCAGTGGACAGGAACACGCCTGCACTCTTCAAAGCCGACCGCGAACTGAGGAAATGCCAGTAAACTGTATAATGGGCTAGACAGGGGTTTTCAACTGTTGCATATCTCACATTTTTGGAATTTTTCACGAATTTTCAACATAGGGTTTTGGGACCCTTCTCGAATGATGTTGCTGTCATGGTGTTATTCTGGCCGAAGGTGATTTCGCAGTCACTGCGTGAAATCACCCTTCGGGCCTGAATAACACCATGACAGTGACATCATTCATGAGAAGGGGTCCCAAAAACCCCATGTTGAAAATTTGGTGCCAAAATTCCAAAAAATGACTGTTTTAGGAGCTTTCGTTGTACAGTTCCTATGCACTCAAGTAAGTTCGTGAATTTTCAATATTTTCACGCCAGATTTTCAACATTGCCATTTTACCACAACTTCTTATGAGTAGTAGAGCTGTTCTTTTTCACATCTCACCCAAAATGTGTTTCCACCCATGTGGCGCACAATGGCGCAGTCAGTGTGCCAAATCAATGTACAGGACAAATTAAGAAAATCACAGTAACACTGTTCATGAGCAGAGGTCTTAAAATGGCTATGTTGAAAATTTGGTGAAAAAATTCCTAAAAATGACTGTTTTACGAGCGTGCATTGTGCAGTTCCTACGCACGCTGATAAGGTCGTGAATTTTCAATATTTTCACTCCAGATTTTCAACATTGCCATTTTGCCACACCTTCTTATGAGCAGTACAGCTGTCATTTTTCACATCTCACCCAAAACATGTTTCTGCCCATGTAGCGCACAATGGCGCAGTCGGTGTGTGAAATCAATGTATGGGATAAATTAAGAAAATCACAGTGAAACTGTTCATGAGCAAAGGTCTTAAAATGGCTATGTTGAAAATTTGGTGAAAAAATTCCAAAAAATTACTGTTTTAGGAGTGTTCGTTGTACAGTTCCTATGCACGCAAGTAAGTTCGTGAATTTTCAATATTTTCACTCCAGATTTTCAACATTGCCATTTTACCACAACTTCTTATGAGTAGTAGAGCTGTTCTTTTTCACATCTCACCCAAAATGTGTTTCCACCCATGTAGCGCACAATGGCGCAGTCGGTGTGCCAAATCAATGTACAGGACAAATTAAGAAAATCACAGTGACACTGTTCATGAGCAGAGGTCATAAAATGGCAATGTTGAAAATTTGGTGAAAAAATTCCTTAAAATGACTGTTTTACGAGTGTGTGTTGCACAGTTCCTATGCATGCTCGTAAGTTTGCAAATTTAATATTTTCACTCCAGATTTTCAACATTGCCATTTTATTACACTTCCTTCTGAACAGTACAGCTGCAATTTTTCATATGTTGCCCAAAATGTGTTTTCGCACATGTAGTGCACAATGGTGCTGTTGATGTGCGAGAGCAATGTTTAGGACAGATTAAGAAAATCACAGTTACACTGTTCATGAGCAGAGGTCTTAAAATGGCTATGTTGAAAATTTGGTGACAAAAGTCCATAAAATGAACGTGTTACGAGTGAGCATTGCGCAGTTTCCACGCACCCTCATTAGTTCATGACTTTGTAATATTTTCAGTCCAGATTTTCACCAGTGCCATTTTTCCACACTTCCTTATGAACAGTACAGCTGTCATTTTTCACAACAAGGCTGAAGTGTGTTTTCACACTTTCAGCGCTGAGATGCGTGGTCGCTGTGGGAAATCATTGTTCAGCAGAGATAAAGAAAATCACAGTGACACTGTTCATGATCGGAGGCACCAAAATGCCTGAGTTGACAATCTGCTGTAAAAAATCCCCAACCTAATTATATTACGGGTGTGCGTTGCACAGTTTCTATGTACGCTTGTGACTTCACCATTTTTTTTTATACTTTTACTGCAGATTTGCAACATTGCCATTTTTTACACCTCCCCATGAACAGTACAGCTGTCATTTTTTACATACTGTTCGGAATGTTTTAGCACCTGTGGTGCTAAATGCGTGAGTCACTGTGCATAAGCAGCTTTCGGCTAACAAACTGATATTCCCCTGTTCATGAGGTGGGGTCACAAAAAAATAGTTGAAAATTTGGAGTGAAAATACCAATCGAATGCCTGGGGTATTAGGGTTTCAAACCATAACTCCCAACCCTGTAGAGAATGACAGGCATCAGGGTGTGACTTGGGATTCTTGCCTGTGATACTCATGCCATTCCAAACCCTGCAGTCAGTGAGAGCATCGAGGTATTCCTTGGACTCTTCGCCCCAAACTTCACCCCATTCTCTATATCGCACCCATCTCACCATATTTCCTAATGAAATGGGGTGCACATAAGCGCCAAAGACCCTAAGGAACACTGTGACACTTGTCAGTGTCTGCAGGGTGGTGTGGTGAAATGGCGTGGGTCTATGCCTGAACCCAAACGCACACCCCAATGCCTGTCACTGTCTGCAGGGTGGTGGTAGGTTGATTTCAGTTCAGTACTTCACTGCCATTCCTATTACGCAGCTCTGTAACTCTACACTACCACTGCCAATGCCAGCAGCAAACATTCGCATTGACAAATGCTTGTTTTTTAACAGTACAACAAAAGTACAGTTTAAACTCATACATTTGCTGCTTGCCACCATATTCACAAACAATATCTACCCCCATGTTTATTTGCTGACGGGGAGTCCACTCCGTCAGCATACTGACACCCCATTTTAATTGTCTGCCAACAGAGTGCCCAGTCCCTTCAGCAGAAAGGACCCCCTTTCTGTTATTTGCCGACTAGGGTGCCCAGTCCTCTGTCGGCTGGGTGTCCCTCAAAAAAACGAGACCGGCGGCATGCTGGGAGCCCACCCCAGCATGCCATATGCCCCTTTCTTGTTTGCTGATGTGGGGTGCCCTATCCCCCATCGGCTACAGCTGCCCCCCAAAGCCAGGCTCCGGTGGCACGCTGGGAGCCCACTGCAGCATGCCACATGCCCCTGTAAAGTTGAAAATGGTCCCACAATGTTTTTTTTTTTGTACCTGAAAAAAAAAGAAATGATCCCTCATAGTCTCCCTGCCCCCCTCCCACAACATGCACCCACCCACTGTGCACCCTGCCTCACCACACCCCCACCCCATGCTTACCTCCTGAGTAAGACGTGACAACCTTTGGTGGACCGGAGTATGTCTACACTTTAAAGCCAAACGCAAACTGAGAAATGCTGGTAAGCTGTATAATGTAATGAATAGGGTTTTTCAACTTTAGTGCATATCTCGGGCATTTCTGGGAATTTTTCCACCAAATTTTCAACATGGGGTTTTTGGGACCCTTCATAATGAATTCTTGAACTGTCATGGCATTAATCATCCCTGAAAGGTGGTTTCACGATCACTGCGCAGAATCACCCTTTGGAGCCAATTAATGAAATGACAGTGCCAGTGTTCGTGAGGTGGGCTCTCAAAAAGCCTATATTGCAAATTTGGTGGGAAAAATCGATAAAATTACTGCTTGATGAGTGTGCATTATGCAGTTAAGTACGCACGCTCATAACTTCATGAATTTGGTAATATTTTCATGCCAGATTTTCAACTTTGGCATTTTGTCACACCTCCTTGTAAGCAGTACAGCTGTCATTGTTCACATCCTGGCTGAAATGTTTGTCGTACTTCTGGCGTTGAATAGCACAGTCTGGGAAATCAGTGTTCAGGACAGATTAAGAAAATGACAGTGAAACTGTTCATGAGTAGAGGTCCTAAAATACCTATGATGAAAATTTGGTGATAATAGCCCATCAATTGACTGTGTTACAAATGTGCACTGTGCACTTTCAACTCACACTTGTAACGTCACAGATTTGTAATATTGTCACACCAGATTTTCAACAGTACCATTTTTTCACACCTCCTTATAAGCAGTGCAGCTGTCATTTTTCACATCCTGACTGAAATCTGTTTTCACAGGTCCGGCACAGAATAACATGGTCACTGTGTGATATCAGTGTTCAGGACAGATTAAGAAAATGACAGTGGCACTGTTCATGAGCAGAGGTCCTAAAATCCCTATGTTGAAAATTTGGTGACGAACTCCGACTGACGACTGTGTTACAGCGTGCATTGAACTGTTTCACGCACCCTTGCAACATTGCAAATTTATAATACTGTCAACGCCACATTTTCAACAGTGGCATTTTTCACAACTCCTCATGAACACTACAGCTGTCATTTTTCACATCCTGGCTCAAATATGCTTTTGCACTCCTGCCGGACAATAGCACAGTCACTCTGGCAAATCAGTGTTTGGGACACATTAAGATCGACCGAGTGAGAGGGAGGAGTGACCAAGCTCAACTGAGCTCTGTCGGGACTGCTGCAGATATGTTTTTTGGCAGGCAAAGGCACCTACACACAAGCCCAGTACAAAAGGGCAGCCTGCAGCACTGGGAGAAACAGAATGAGAGAGCGAGTGATGGAGGGGGAGTGAGCGAACTCACCGGAGTGCTGTCAGGTCTGCTGCGGATTTCTTTGTGGGCAGAAAAAAGGCATCAATACAGGCAAGGGCACAGTACAAAAGGCCAGCCTGCAGCAGTGGGAGAAACAGTATGATCGAGTGAGACAAGGGGACTTACTGAGCTCAACAGAGCTCTATCCGGACTGCTGGGATTTCTTTGTGGGCAGAAAAAGGCGCCAATGCAGGCAGGAGCCCCGTACAAAAGGGCAGCTTGCAGCACCAGGACAAACAGAATGAGCGATGAGAGAGGGAGACTGAGCGACCTCAACGGAGTTCTGGTCGGACAGCTGCGGATTTCTTTGTGGACAGACAAAGGTAGCAATGCAGCCAGTAGCCCCATACAAAAGCACAGTCTGCGGCACCAACAGAAACAGGACGAGCGGGATGACAGAGCAGTAGTGAGTGAGGCTCAACAGAGCTCTAGTGTGACTGCTGCAGATTTCTTTGTGGGCAAAATGCAGCAACACAGGCAGGAGCCCAGTACAAAAGGCCAACTTGCAGCCAGCAGAAACAGAATGTGAGAGTGATGGGGATGGAGCGAACTCAGTGGAGCTGTGTCGGGACTGCTTCAGATTTCTTTCTGGCCAGAAAAGCCACTCAATGCAGGCTGGAGCCCAGTACAAAAGGGCAGCCTGCAGGCTGCCAGGAGACACAGAATGACCACGTGAGGGAGGGGGAGTCAGTGAGCTCAACGGGGTTTTGTTGGGACTGCTGCAGATTTGTTTGTGGGCAGAAAAAGGCAGCAATGCATGCAGGGGCCTAGTACAAAAGGGCAGCCTGCAGTGGCAGGAAACCTGGAATGAGTGAGTGAGTGAGTGAGCTCAACAGAGCTGTATTGTAACTGCTGCAAATTTCTTTGTGGGCATTAGAAGGCAACAAAGCAGGCAGGAACCCAGTAGAAAAGCGCAGCCTGCAACGCCGGCAGAACAGAATGAGCGAGTGACAGAAAGGGAGTGAGCAAGCTCATGGGAGCTTGTAACTTCGCGAATTTATAATATTTTCACTCCAGATTTTCAGCTTTGCCATTTTCCCAGACCTGCTTATGAAGAGCATAGCTGTCATTTTCCCCATCCTGGCCGAAATGTGTTTTTGCACTTCCGGCATAGAATAGAGCGGTCGCTGTAGGAAATCACTGTTCGGGACAGATTAAGAAAATGACAATGATATTGTTCATGAGCAGAGGTCCTAAAATGCCTATGTTGAAAATTTGGTGATGATAGCCCATCAATTGACTGTGTTACAAGTGTGCATTGCACACTTTCCATGCACCATTGTAACTTCACAGATTTGGAATATTGTAACACCAGATTTTAAACAGTGTCATTTTTTCACATCTCTTTATAGCAGTACAGCTGTCATTTTTCACATCCTGATTGAAATGTGTTTTCATAGGTCCGAGCAGAATAACGGGGTTGCTGTGGGAAATCACGTTCAGGACAGATTAAGAAAATGGCAGTGGCACTGTTCGTGAGATGGGGGCCTAAAATACCTATGTTGAAAATTTGGTGATGAAATTTCATAACATGACTGTGTTACATGCAAGAGAAAGTGAGCTCAACGGGGTTTGTTGGGACTGCTGCAGATTTGTTTGTGGGCAGAAAAGGCAGCAATGCATACAGAGGCCCAGTACAAAAGGCAGCCTGCAGTGGCAGAAACCCAATGAGTGAGTGAGTGAGCTCAACAGACCTGTATTGTAACTCCTGCAAATATTTTTGTGGGCATAAGAAGGCAGCAATGCAGGCAGGAGCCCAGTAGAAAAGGGCAGCCTGTAGCGCCGGTAGAAAAGAATGAGTGAGTGAGAGAAGGGGAGTGAGCGAGCTCAACGGAGCTTTGTCAGGTCTGCTACAGATTTCTTTGTGGGCAGGAAAAGGCACCAACAGAGGCAGGAGCCCAGTACAAAAGGGCAGCCTGCAGCACCAGGAGAACCAGAATGAGTGAGTGAGACAGGCGGAGTGAGTGACCTCAACGGAGCTCTGTCGGGACAGCTGTGGATTTCTTTGTGGGTAGAAAAAGCCACCAACACAGGCAGGAGCTCAGTACAAAAGGGCAGCCTGCAGTGCCAGGAGAAACAGAATGAGCGAGTGAGACAGGAGGAGTGAGCCACCTCAATGGAGCTCTGTCAGAACAGCTGCGGATTTCTTTCTCAGCAGAACAAGGTGCCAACGCAGGCAGCAGCCCAGTACAAAAGGGCAGCCTGCAGCGCCAGAAGAAACAGAATGAGTGAGTGAGTGAGAGAGGGGGAGTGAGCCACTTCAATGGAGCGCAGTCAGAACAGCTGCGGATTTCTTCCTCAGCAGAACAGGGTGCCAACGCAGGCAGAAGTCCAGTACAAAAGAGCAGCCTGCAACACCGGGACAAATAGACTGATCCAGTGACAGAGGGCCACTGATCGAGCTCAGCAGACCAACGCAATCAACATTCGGCATTGACAAATGCTTGTTTAGGTACATGGCTGTTAATTACAGCTTCTATTTTAGAAATCTCTGGTTTAACTTCTTCATTTCCCAGCACACAGGCCAAATATCTGGTTTCCTTCATGCCCAATGCATATTGGGTAGGATGGATAGTCAGACCTGCATTTCTGATAGCTTGGATAACTACTTATACTGTAGGTGTTCTAGGTGGCTTTCTCAGTCTGGACTATACTCTATGACATCATCCAGGTACGCAGCAAAATAACCAGTGTGAAGGGATAAAATTACATTCATATACTGCTGGAATGTAGCTGGCACACCATGTAAACCAAATGGCATGGTGGTGAACTGATAGAAACCTATAGGAGTGGCAAATGCACTTTTATCTCTGGATTCTTTAGCTAAAGGTATTTGCAGTAACCCTCTGTGAGATTGAGCATACTGATATACTTTGCACTCCCCAGTTTGTCCACCTAGGCATAGGATGACTGTCAAATTCTGATACTTAATTAAGTTTCCTGAAATTAAAGCAGATTCTAACACCCCCTTCTTTTTTGTTACAATTGCCATGGGAGATGACCAAGCACTCCTCTACCCCTCTATGATACCGAATTCTTTCATTTTTATGTTGATTGCTCGCATGCGCAAGAAACATGTTGCGGCAGGTTTCTCCAAAAGCAGGTTGTGAATGAGTGGCACTGTTGTGCCCGATGCCCCCACAGCCTGCAAAGGCTTGTCCCCCATCCCCCAATTCCATGGCACGCTGCTGCTGACACTAATTCAGCCAGCGTGCCACAACTTTCTAAAAAATCAGACGCTGCAATCAGGGGCCGCCACGTCATTGCAGCGTCAGCCATCAGCTGCAATGAGGGAGCAACCCGTCATTGCAGAGCAGGATGTGGGATCCCTGATATTGTTTGTGAACATGGCAGTGGGTTGCACCCCCCCTTTCTGTTGCTGTAGCCAAGGGGGGTGCCCAATCCACCTCAGCTCCTGCAGCTCCCCTTCCCCTTGCCTTGTTTGCCAGCAGGGTGCCCAATCCCCATTGGCTACCCCACCACACAGGTGGCATGCTGGGAGCCCACCCCAGCATGCCAAGCACCTGTTAAATCAGAAAATGGTCCCCGATGTCTTATTTTGTAACCAGCTGTAAAAAAAGGAAACGGTCCCTCGTAGTCTTTTTGGCCCCTCCCACAACCTGCACCCACTCACGGCGCACCCTCCTCCCCACACTCCATACCTCATACTTACCTTCGGCGATTGCTGTGACAATCTTCACTGGACTGGGAACACGTCTACACTCTTCAAAGCCGACCGTGAACTGAGGAAATGCTGGGAAGCTGTATAATGTAATAAACAGTTTTTTTTTCAACTTTAGTGCATATCTCGGGCACTTTTGGGAATTTTTTCACCAAATTTTCAACATGGGGTTTCTGGGAACCCTTCTCATGAATTCTTGAAATGTTATGGCATTAATCAGCCCCGAAAGGTGGTATCACGATCACTGCAAAGAATCACCCTTCAGGGCCGATTAACGAAATGACAGTGCCAGTGTTCATGAGGTGGGCTTTCCAAAAGCCTATTTTGCAAATTTGGTGGAAAAATCCAAAAATGACTGTTTTACTAGCATGCTAGCAGTTGATATGCACGCCATAACTTAGTGAATTTACAATATTTTCATGCCAGATTTTCAACATTGGCATTTTGTTACACCTCCTTGTGAGCAGTATAGCTGTCGCTGTTCACATCCTGGCCAAAATGTGTTTCGTGAGTTCCAGCGCAGAATGGTGCAGTCCTTGTGGGAAATCAGTGTTCAGGACAGATTAAGAAAATGACAGTGACACTGTTTATGAGTAGAGTTCCAAAATACCTACTTTGAAAATTTGGTAACAATACTGCATAAAATGACTATGTGTAGGAGCGTTGCATTGCGAGTTGGCACGCACGATTGTAACTTCGCCAATTTATAATATTTTCACTCCACATTTTCAACATTGCCATTTTCCCACACCTACTTATGAACAGTGAAGCTGTCATTTTTTCCATCCTGGCCAAAATTGTTCTCATACTTCCGGCGCAGAATAGAGCAGTCGCTGTGGGAAATCACTGTCCGGGACAGATTAAGATAATGACAATGATACTGTTCATGAGCAGAGGTCCTAAAATGCCTATGTTGAAAATTTGGTGATGATAGCCCATCATTTACTGTGTTACAAGTGTGAGTTATGCACTTTCGACGTACCTTTGTAACTTCGCAGATTTGTAATATTGTCACACCAGATTTTCAATAGTGCCATTTTTTGACACCTTCTTATAAGCAGTAAATCCTGACTGAAATGAGTTTTCACAGTTCAGGCGCAGAATAACGTGGTGAATGTGGGAAGTCAGTGTTCGGGACAGATTAAGAAATTGCCAGAGGCACTGTTCATGAGCAGAGGTCCTAAAATCCCTATGTTGAAAATTTGGTGATGAAACTCCATAACATGACTGTGCTACAAGTGTGCATTGAACCGTTTCCATGCACCCTTGTAACTTCCCAAATTTATAATACTGTCACGATACATTTTCAACAGTGGCATTTTTTCACAACTCCTTATGAACACTAAGCTGTCATTTTTCACATCCTGGCTAAAATATGTTTTTGCTCTTCTGCAGACAATAGCATGGTCACTGTGGAAATCAGTATTTGGGACAGATTAAGATCACCGAGCAAGAGGGGAGTGACTGAGCTCAACTGAGCTCTGTCGGACAGCTGCAAATTTGTTTGTGGCAGACAAAGGCCCCAACACAAGAGCCCAGTATGAAAGGGCAGCCTGTAGCACTGGGAGAAAAAGAACGAGAGAGCGAGTGAGGGAGAGGGAGTGAGCGAACTCACCGAAGCGCTGTCTGGACTGCTGCGGATTTCATTATGGGCAGAAAAAGGTGTCGATACATGCATAGGGGCCAAGTACAAAAGGCCAGCCTGCAGCAGTGGAAGAAACAGTATGAACAAGTGAGACAAGGGTCCTTAGTGAGCTCAATGGAGCTCTGTCAGAACTGCTGGGATTTCTTTGTGGACAGAAAAAGGTGCCAATGCAGGCAGGAGCCCAGCTACAAAGGGTAGCTTGCAGTGCCAAGAGAAACAGAATGAGTGAAGAGAGAGGAGACTAAGCTACCTCAAAGAAGCTCTGTTGGGATAGCTGCAAATTTGTTTGCTGGACAGAAAAGTTGCCAACATAGCCAGGAGCTCCATGCAAAAGCACAGTCCATGGCGCCAAGAGAAACAGAACGAGCGAGTGACAGAGTGGTAGTGAGTGAGCGTAACGGAGCTCTAGTGTGACTGCTACAGATTTCTTTGTGGGCAGAAAATGCGGCACTGCAGGCAGAAGCCCAGTACTAAAGGCCAGCTTGCAGCACCAGCAGAAACAGAATGCGAGAGTGACAGATGGGGAGTGAGCAAGCTCAGTGGAGCTGTGCTGGACTGCTTCAGATTTCCTTGTGGCCAGAAAAAAGCCGCCAATGCAGGCTGGAGCCCAGTACAAAATGACAGCCTGCACTGCCAGGAGACACAGAATGACCACGTGAGGAAGGGAGTCAGTGAGCTCACAGGGCTTTTGGGATTGCTGCAGATTTGTTTATGGGCAGAAAACGGCAGCAATGCATGCAGGAACCCAGTACAAAAGAGCAGACTGCAGTGGCAGGAAAACCAGAATGAGCGAGTGAATGAGCTCAACAGAGCTGAAGTGTAACTGCTGTACATTTCTTTGTGGGCATAAAGGCAGCAGGCAGGAGCCTTGTAGAAAAAGGGCAGCATGTGCTGCCAGCACAACAGAATGAGCGACAGTGAGAGAAGAGGGTGAGCGAAGTTCTCACGGAGCGTTGTTGGGACTGCCATAAGATGACTGTGTTACAAGCATGCATTGAACTGTTTCCACGCACCCTTGTAATTTCGCAAATTTGTAATATTGTCACGCCACATTTTCAACAGTGGCATTTTTCACAACTCCTTATGAACACTACAGCTGCCATTTTTCACATCCTGGCTAAAATATGTTTTTGCACTCTTGCTGGACAATAGCACGGTCACTCTGGGAAATCAGTGTTTGGGACAGATTAAGATTGACCGAGTGAGAGGGGGGAGTAACCGAGCTCAACTGAGCTCTGTCAGGACTGCAGCAGATTTGTTTGTGGGCTGACAAAGGCCCCAACACAAGAGCCCAGTACAAAAGGGCAGCTTGCAGCACTGGGAGAAGCAGAATGAGAAAGTGAGTGATGGAGGGAGAGTGAGCGAACTCACTGAAGCGCTTTCAGGACTGCTGCGGATTTCTTTGTGGGCAGAAAAAGGCATCAATATAGGCAGGGGCCCAGTACCAAAGGGCAGCCTGCAGCGGTGGGACAGACAGTATGAGCGAGTGAGACAAGGGGAATTAGTGAGCTCAATGGAGCTCTTTCAGGACTGCTGGGATTACTTTGTGGGCAGAAAAAGGGGATTGCAGGCAGGAGCCCCGTACAAATAGGCACCAGGACAAACAGAATGAGCAATGAGAGGGGAGTCCGAGGAACCTCAACGCAGCTCTGTCGGACAGCTGCAGATTTCTTTATGAACAGAGAAAGTTGCCAACACAGCCAGGAGCTGCATGCAAAAGTGCAGTCTGCAGTACCAAAAAAATGAGCGAGCAAGTGACAGAGCGGTAGTGAGTGAACTCAGTGGAGCTCAAGTGTGACTGCTGCAGATTTCTTTGTGGGCAGAAAATGTGGCAATGCAGGCAGAAGCCCAGTACAAATGGCCAGCTTGCAGCGCTGGCAGAAACTAAATGTGAGAGTGACAGAGGGTAAGTGAGCAAGCTCAGTGGAGCTGTGTCGGACTGCTTCAGATTTCCTTCTGACAGAAAAGCCACCAATGCAGGCAGAAGCCCCATACAAAAGGGCAGCCTGCAGTGCCAGGAGACCCAGAATGACAGACTGATGGAGGGGAGTCAATGAGCTCAACGGAGCTTTCTTGGGACTGTTGCAGATTTGTTTGTGGGCAGAAAAGGCAGCAACCAGAATGAGCAAGTGAGTGAGCTCAACAGAGCTGTACCGTAATTGCTGCAAATTTCTTTGTGGGCATAAGAAGGCAGCAACGCAGGCAGGAGCCCAGTAGAAAATGGCATACTGCAGTGCTGGCACAACAGAATGAGTGAGTGAGAGAAGGGGAGTGAGCGAGCTCAATGCTTTATTGAGACTGCCATAACATGACTGTGTTACATGCGTACATTGAACTGTTTCCACGCACCCTTGTAATTTCACAAATTTTTAATACAGTCACATCACATTTTCAACAGTGACATTTTTTCACAACTCCTTATGAACACTACAGCTGTCATTTTTCATATCCTGGCTAAAATACAGTATGTTTGTTTTACAACTCCTTATGAATACTACAGCTGTCATTTTTTACATCCTGGCTAAATTATGTTTTTGCACTCCTGCTGGACAATAGCACGGTCTCACTGGGAAATCAGTGTTTGGGACAGATTAAGATTGACCAAGTGAGATGGGGGAGTGACCAAGCTCAACTGAGCTCTGTCGGGACTGCTGTGGATTTGTTTGTGGGCAGACAAAGGCCCCAACACAAGAGCCCACTACAAAAGGGCAACCTGCAGCATTGGGAGAAACAGAACGAGAGTGAGTGAGTGTGGGAGGGTAGGAGCAAACTCACTGAAGCGCTATCAGGACTGCTGCAGATTTCTTTGTGGGTAGAAAAGGCATCAATACAGGCAGGGGCCCAGTACAAAAGGGCAGCCTGCAGCGGTGGGAGAAATAGTACGAGCGAGTGAGACAAGGGGACTTAGAGAGCTCAACGGAGCTCTGTCAGGACTGCTGGGATTATTTTATGGACAGAAAAGGGGCACATAGGCAGGAGCCCAGTACAGAAGGCCAGCCTGCAGCAGTGAGAAAAACAGTACGAGCAAGTGAGACAAGGGGACTTAGTGAGCTCAACAGAGCTCTTTCAGGACTGCTGGGATTTCTTTGTGGCAGAAAAGGCACCAATGCAAGCAGGAGTCCCTAGTAAAAGGGCAGCTTGCAGCGCCAGGACAAATAGAATGAGCGATGAGAGAGGGAGACTGAGTGACCCCAATGGAGCTCTGTCAGGGCAGCTGAATAGCACGGTCACTGTGGGAAATCAGTGTTCAGGACAGATTAAGAAAATGACAGTGACACTCTTCATGAGTAGAGGTCCTAAAAAGCCTATATTGAAAATTTGGTAATGTTACTACATAAAATGACTGTTTCGAGCGTGCGTTGAGCAGCTGGCACGCATGCTCATAAGTTTGTGAATTTCTAATATTTTCACGCCAGATGGTTCAATATTGCCATTTTCCCAGACCTACTTATGAACAGTACAGCTGTCATTTTTCCCATCCTGGCAGAAATGTGTTTTCACAGTTCCGGTGCAGAATAACGTGGTCACTGTGGGAAGTCAGTGTTCGGGACAGATTAAGAAATTGACAGTGGCACTGTTCAGGACCAGAGGTCCTAAAATCCCTATGCTGAAAATCTGGTGACGAAACTCCGTAACATGACTGTGTTACAAGAATGCGTTGAACTGTTTCCATGCACCCTTGTAACTTCATAAATTTGTAATACTGCCACACCATATTTTCAACAGTGGCATTTTTCTACAACTCCTTATCAACTCTACAGCTGTCATTTTTCACATCCTGGCTAAAATATGTTTTTGCTCTCCTGCGGACAATATCATGGTCACTCTGGGAAATCAGTATTTGGGACAGATTAAGATCAACTGAGTGGGGGAGTTGCTGAGCTCAACTGAGCTCTGTCGAGACAGCTGCAGATTTCTTTATGAACAGAGAAAGTTGCCAACACAGCCAGGAGCTGCATGCAAAAGCGCAGTCTGCAGTGCCCAAAAACGAACGGAGCAAGTGACAGAGAGGTAGTGAGGAACTCAGTGGTTCTCTAGTGTGTCTGCTGCAGATTTCTTTGTGGGCAGAAAATGCAGCAATGCAGGCAGGAGCCCAGTACAAAAGGCCAGCTTGCAGCGCTGGCAGAAACGAAATGCGAGAGTGACAGAGGGTGAGTGAGCGAGCTCAGTGGAGCTGTGTCAGGACTGCTTCAGATTTCCTTCTGGCCAGAAAAAAACACCAATGCAGGCAGACGCCCCATACAAAAGGGCAGCCTGCAGTGCCAGGAGACCCAGAATGACAGAGTGATGGAGGGGGAGTCAGTGAGCTCAATGGGGCTTTCTTGGGACTGTTGCAGATTTGTTTGTGGGCAGAAAAAGGCAGCAACCGGAATGAGCAAGTGAGTGAGCTCAACAGAGCTGTACCTTAATTGCTGCAAATTTCTTTGTGGGCATAAGAAGGCAGCAACGCAGGCAGGAGCCCAGTGGAAAATGGCATACTGCAGTGCTGGCACAACAGAATGAGTGAGTGAGAGAAGGGGAGTGAGCGAGCTCAATGCTTTATTGGGACTGCCATAACATGACTGTGTTACAAGCATACATTGAACTGTTTCCATGCACCCTTGTAACTTCGCAAATTTGTAATACTGTCACACCACATTTTCAACAGTGACATGTTTTCACAACTCCTTATGAACACTACAGCTGTCATTTTTCACATCGTGGCTAAAATATGTTTTTGCTCTCCTGCGGACAATAGCATGGTCACTCTGGGAAATCGGTATCTGAGACAGATTAAGATCAACCTTTGGGAGGGTGGTGGATTGCACAGGGTGTGGAGCAGCCATGATACTGGACTGGGCTTGGAAGTTCGGTTGGTTGTGCTACCAGCTGGCACAGCTTAGGTAGGAGGTTGCGGGATTAGGAGAAAGCTGGGGAAGGGGGTGGTATGGTTGGGGGAAGGGGCTGGGAATCTCCACGGGTTGCTCCAAGGACTGGGGCTGGGGCAGGAAAAAGGAGTGCAGGAGAATACTCAGGGTCACATAGCTATCCTGGCAGAGGGGGTCCAAAAGGACACTACCAAGGAAGCAGGCAGGTAACTGGGGACCCTCACAAAGGAGGGACGGAGGGACAACATTCTCAGGAGGTAGGTAGATGGCCAGGGCTGGCAGAAGGAAGCAAGGCGGGAGGTGGATCAGACTTACACCAATAGCCGCTTCATCTCTTCTGCTCGAGGATAAGGGGGTGATGTGAGCCACGACAGGGTGGTTAGAGACGGAAAGGGTGGGAGTGGGAGGCAGGAGGCAGGGGCAGATAGCAGGAAGAACAGGGGGGACCTGGAATGCAGGAGAATGGGGGAGCAGTGAATCAGAGCAGGAGGGGCAGGGGGAAGAGGGAGGAAAGGCAAGGAGAAGGACCAGTTGGGAGGAAAGGTAAAGGAGAAGGACCAGAAGTACAAGGAGGATTCAGTAAGGGAGCTGAGGGTTTAGGCCAGGGAGCAACGATGAGCAAGGAGGAACTAAATGGAGACAGGAAGGAAGGGAGGACGAGCCAGGCTAGTTTAGCAGATGGGGGAAAGGACTGATTCGCGAGCAGTGAGGGGAGTTAAAAGGTACAGAAGGATACTCAGGAGGAGGAGAGGCATAGGATTGGAGGGAGGGTGGCATGGTAAATAAGGATGGGGTGGCATGTGGCACCCAGATAAGACGAGGAACAAGGAGCCGGGCTGGGTGATGGGGCCGGTAGAAAGGATGAGGGACATGGAAGGGGGGAATGGAAGAAAAGAAGCGGTCAGAGTGCTCCTGTTGGGGGATTCTATGATCAAGGGTATCAAATGGGATAGGGAGGGAGAAGCCTGGCCAGTTAGAACAAGATGCTTCCCTGGACTAATGGTGCACAGGGCTAAGCATGAGGTATATCAGCTGGCAAAGGATTGTGAGGGTTCCCCAGACATACTGGTCCACCTGGGTACAAATGACATTGAGGGAAATAGCAAGCTAGAGATACAGGCAAGATTCAGGGAGCTCTCCAGGGTCTGTCATGACATAGGATGCACAGTTTCCTTCTCAGAAATCCTGCCAAGTGCCAAGGGCTAGTGGGGAACACAAAAGGAAAATTAGGAGATAAACCGGTGGCTCAGGGAATGGTGTGAGGCCAGAGGGTATGGGTTGATGGTGGATTAGGGGAGACCTGGGAGTAAAGGGCTGTGCTGAGATAGACTCCATCTCAATTTGGGGGAGGAATCCTTAAGTTGAAAATAGAGGGGTTCATTGGTGAAAAGTGGGGTTTAAACTTGTGAAGGGGGGCGGGATGGGAGAAAAGACTGTCAAGGGGGTGCCGATAAAGGAGGGACTCTGTCTCCACCCCCCTGGGGACCAGGAGGATTGCAGGAAAAGGCCAACTGGCAAAGTGCAGACCAGGGGAAAACAGAATCCCCATGGGAACACGAGCAGGGAAATGGAACTATAGGGAAAGGGTGGAAGGTAGTCCCATAAATGCCAGGAACTTGGGCAATAAAATGCCTGAGCTCCAGGCGTGCGTTAACTGAGGGAGCAGTGGATGTGGCAGCGGTCACTGAGACCTGGGCCACTGCAGGACATGACTGGGACCTGAACCTGGAGGGTTAAACTATGTTCAGGAAGGACGGGGGAGGGAAGGGGAGGAGGGGTAGCAATAATAGCCAAAAACTGCATTGGCATAGGGGGAGTAGAGGAGGCGGAGGGAAGCGTGGAGGCGATTTGGATCACCTTGATAACAAGAGGGGGCAAGAGAGTAAAAATAGGAGTGGTGTATAGACCCCCTGCCCTGGCGGACGAACTGGAGGACAGTCTGGTGGCAGATGTTGGGAGACACTGCAGACTAGGCAGAGGAACGGTGGTGGTGTTGGGGGACTTAAACATGCCAGGAACAGACTGGAGACTATGACATCCTCTGTGACCAGGGAACAGAGGTTGTTGGATGTCTTCAAGACGCATTCCTAACTCAGCAGGTGAGGAACCGACCAGGAGGCGGTACTGGATGTGGTCCTGGCAGACAGTGACCAGATTGGGGGCCTGGAGGTAAGGGACCCATTGGCGGGGAGTGACCATGCCATGGTCTGGTTCTGCCTGGACCTAGGAGGGGAGAAGGCTGCACAAAGACGGAAGTAACTCGACTTCAGGGGGTGGATTTTAAGGAAATGGAAGGATCCTTAAGGAGCATTTGGATGGATTGGGCAGACATGGACGCTGATAGTAGGTGGGAAATCATCAGGAGGGTGCAGAATGCTACCAGCACCTATGCAAGAGTAAGACGAAAATGCGGTAGGGGCCCAAAACCCTGCTGGTGGACCAGGGAGGTCCAGGAGGTGGTGCAGGGAAAGAAGGCAGCCTAGAAGCAATTCAAGTGCTCAAGGAGTGAAAGGGATCGAAGGGAGTACGAGCTGATGGCTAGAAGGGCCACTAGAGTGGTGAGGGCGGCTAAGGCAAGGAAGGAGCAGAACCTGGCCAGGGAAATTAGGAGAGGGAACAAGGGGTTCTTTAGATACATTGGGGAAAAACAAAGGGTGAAGGGGCAGATTAGCAGGATTAAATCAGGGAAGAGATGGGCACAAGACCCGGGGGAGCAGGCTGAGGTACTAAATGAGTACTTCACCTCAAGTTTTCACCAAGGAAAATGAGGGTGCTGCATCATACATGGGAGGAGACAGAGATACTGAGGAGGGGGACCCTTACCGATCGGCGGGTCTGGGGAGAGGGGGAGGCATCACTGGCAGGTGGGGGGAGGGCTAAGCAGGGAGAAGAGGTACCGGAAGTGGAAATCACAGCAGAGAGAGTGAGGGAAGCCCTAAGCTCCCTTAAGATGGAGAAAGCACCGGGGCTGGATAAATTACATCCCAGAGTGCTGAAGGAACTTGCGGATGTCCTGGCGAAACTTCGTGGAGCTTTCACCATCTCTGAGGACAGGGTGGGTGCCCCAAGACTGGAAGGTGGTGGCAGAAAAGCTCATCCACAGCTGGGGACATGCTGGAGGTGGCAGGAACTACAGGCCTGTCAGCCTGACATCGGTGGTGGGCAAGGTGATGAAGGCATTGTCAAGGAGAGGTTGGGGGGACCTGGATAAATCAGGGTGCCTGGACAATAGACAGCATGGATTCATCCCGGAAATCGTGTCAGACAAACCTGGTGGAGTTCTATGACTGGGTGATGAGTGCCTGGACCTGGGTAGACCAGTGGACGTCCTCTTTCTAGACTTCAGCAAGGCATTTGACTCTGTTCCTCACGTGGGCCTGTTGGATAAGCTGGGAGAAATGGGGGTGGGGAACCAGATGATCAGATGGATAGGCAATTGGCTCCAGGACTGGACCCAGAGGGTCTGAGTTGGGCAGGATAGTCTCATCCCCAAGGAGGGTCATTAGGGGGTCCCACAGGATCAGTCCTTGGCCCTTCTATTCAACGCCACGCCTCTGACATAAGGATTAGAATCAGGAGTGAGATGAGTCTCTTTGCGGATGACTCAAAACTGGGGGCAGTGGTGGATGGCAAGGAGGGAAGGGTGGCCCTACAGGGGGACCTGGAGGCTCTGGAAAGATGGTCTAGAAAGTGGAAGCTGAGGTTCAATGCAGGGAAATGCAAGGTACTCCACCAGGGGGCAGAAACCCAGGCCAAGTGTACACCTGGGGGAAATGCTACAAGTCTCGATGGCTGAGAGGGACCTGGGGGTGGTGGTGGATGTCAAGATGAACAACTCGGAGACTTGTAGGAGGCAGCAGCAAGGCCTACAAGATGCTGGGATGCATCGCTAGGGGGATCACTCCAGAAGGAGGGAAGTGATACCCCTCGAGTAACTGCTTGGTGGCTGCACCTTGAGTACTGCATGCAGTTTTGGAGGCCACACTCAAAGAGGACATTAACCTCCTGGGAGAGTCCAGAGGAGGGCAACCAAAATGATTTGGGGCTTGGGGGACAGGACCTATGAGGAGAGGCTCGAAGAGCTAAATATGTACACATTGGAAGAGAGAAGGGACAGGGGGACATGATAGAGATCTTCAGGTACATGAAGAGGGTAAATAGGGGAGGAACAGTCAGGGTGCTTCGAAGGAAGGAGGAGGGGGCTACTAGAGGGCATGGGTGGAAGCTCGAGGGGGGAAGATTCAGGGGAGAAAGGAGGAGGTGCTACTTCACTGAGAGGGTGGTGGAGCCATGGAATGCACTGCTTAGGGGGCTGGTGGAGGCAGAGACAATGGAGAGGTTCAAGAGGGAGTGGGACAGGTACAGGGGAAGGGTTCTGGAAGCAAAATCCAATGCAGCAAGAATGTCAGGAACTGGGAAGGGAGAAGCCAGATACTGCGAGGGGGACAGCAAGGTCAGAAGCCAAGGTGGGGGCTGAAAAAACGAGCAGACACAAAAGACCGTTAGGCCTATTCTGCTGGCATTTTAGTATGTTAGTATGTAACCGAGTGAGAGGGAGGAGTGACAGAGCTCAACTGAGCTCTGTCGGTACAGCTGCGGATTTCTTTATGGACAGACAAAGTTGCCAACACAGCCAGGAGCTCCATGCAAAAGCGCAGTCTGCGGCATCAAGAGAAACAGAATGAGCAAGTGACAGAGTGGTAGTGAGTGAGCTCATGTGGAGCTTAGTGTGACTGCTGCAGATTTCTTTGTGGGCAGAAAATGTGGCAATGCAGGCAGGAGCCCAGTACAAATGGCCAGCTTGCAGCGCTGGCAGAAACTAAATGCAAGAGTGACAGAGGGTAAGTGAGCGAGCTCAGTGGAGCTGTGTCGGACTGCTTCAGATTTCTTCAGGCCAGAAAAGCCACCAATGCAGGCAGAAGCCCCATACAAAAGGGCAGCCTGCAGTGCCAGGAGACCCAGAATGACAGAGTGATGGAGGGGAGTCAATGAGCTCAACGGAGCTTTCTTGGGACTGTTGCAGATTTGTTTGTGGGCAGAAAAGGCAGCAACCAGAATGAGCAAGTGAGTGAGCTCAACAGAGCTATTCCGTAATTGCTAAAATTTCTTTGTGGGCATAAGAAGGCAGCAACGCCAGGCAGGAGCCCAGTAGAAAATGGCATACTGCAGTGCTGGCACAACAGAATGAGTGAGTGAGAGAAGGGAGTGAGCGAGCTCAATGCTTTATTGGGACTGCCATAACATGACTGTGTTACATGCGCATACTGAACTGTTTCCACGCACCCTGTAATTTCACAAATTTTTATACTGTCATGTCACATTTTCAACAGTGACATTTTTTACAACTCCTTATGAACACTACAGCTGTCATTTTTCACATCCTGGCTAAAATACAGTATGTTTGTTTTACAACTCCTTATGAATACTACAGCTGTCATTTTTACATCCTGGCTAAATTATGTTTTTGCACTCCTGCTGGACAATAGCACGGTCTCACTGGGAAATCAGTGTTTGGGACAGATTAAGATTGACCAAGTGAGATGGGGAGGACCAAGCTCAACTGAGCTCTGTCGGGACTGCTGTGGATTTGTTTGTAGGACAAAGGCCCCAACACAAGAGCCCACTACAAAAGGGCAACCTGCAGCATTGGGAGAAACAGAACGAGCGAGTGAGTGTGGGAAGGTGAGTGAGCAAACTCACTGAAGTGCTATCAGGACTGCAGCAGATTTCTTTGTGGGTAGAGAAAGGCATCAATACAGGCAGGGGCCCAGTACAAAAGGGCAGCCTGCAGCGGTGGGAGAAATAGTATGAGCGAGTGAGACAAGGGGACTTAGAGAGCTCAACGGAGCTCTGTCAGGACTGCTGGGATTATTTTATGGGCAGAAAAAGGGGCCAATACAGGCAGGAGCCCAGTACAAAAGGCCAGCCTGCAGCAGTGAGAAAAACAGTACGAGCAAGTGAGACAGGGGACTTAGTGAGCCCAACAGAGCTCTTTCAGGACTGCTGGGATTCTTTGTGGCAGAAAAAGGCACCAATGCAAGCAGGAGCCCTGACAAAGGGCAGCTTGCAGCGCCAGGACAAATAGAATGAGCGATGAGAGAGGGAGACTGTGCGAGCTCAACAGAGCTCTGTTGGGAGAGCTGAATAGCATGGACCTGCTTATGAACAGTACAGCTGTCATTTTTCCCATCCTGTCAGAAATGTGTTTTCACAGTTCCGGTGCAGAATAACGTGGTCACTGTGGGAAGTCAGTGTTCGGGACAGATTAAGAAATTGACAGTGGCACTGTTCATGAGCAGAGGTCCTAAAATCCCTATGTTGAAAATTTGGTGACGAAACTCCATAACATGACTGTGTTACAAGAATGCGTTAAACTGTTTCCATGCACCCTTGTAACTTCGTAAATTTGTAATACTGCCACGCCATATTTTCAACAGTGGCATTTTTCCACAACTCCTTATGAACTCTACAGCTGTCAGTTTGCACATCCTGGCTAAAATATGTTTTTGCTTTCCTGCGGACAATAGCATGGTCACTCTGGGAAATCAGTATTTGGGACAGATTAAGATCAACTGAGTGGGGGGGGGGAGTGGCTGAGCTCAACTGAGATCTGTCGAGACAGCTGCAGATTTCTATGGACGGAGAAAGTTGCCAACACAGCCAGGAGCTCCATGCAAAAGTGCAGTCTGGCGGTGCCAAGAGAGCAGAATGAGCAAGGACAGAGCGGTAGTGAGGAGCTCAGTGGAGCTCTAGTGTGACAGACAAAGGCCCCAACACAAAAGCCCAGTACAAAAGGGCACCCTGTAGCACTGGGAGAAAAAGAACGTGAGAGCGAGTGAGGGAGAGGCAGTGAGCAAACTCACCGAAGCCCTGTCCGGATTGCTGCAGATTTCATTATGGGCAGAAAAAGGTGTCTATACAGGCATGGGGCCAAGTACAAAAGGCCAGCCTGCAGCAGTGGAAGAAACAGTATGAACAAGTGAGATAAGGGGCCTTAGTGAGCTCAACGGAGCTCTGTCAGAAATGCTGGGATTTCTTTGTGGACAGAAAAAGGTGCCAATGCAGGCAGGAGCCCCGTACAAAAGGGTAGCTTGCAGTGCCAAGACAAACAGAATGAGCGAAGAGAGAGGGAGATTGAGCTACCTCAAAGAAGCTCTGTTGGGTTAGCTGCAAATTTCTTTGTGGACAGAAAAGTTGCCAAGACAGCCAGGAGCTCCATGCAAAAGCAAAGTCCATGGCGCCAAGAGAAACAGAACGAGCGAGTGACAGAGTGGTAGTGAGTGAGCGTAACAGAGCTCTAGTGTGACTGCTACAGATGTCTTTGTGGGCAGAAAATGCAGCACTGTAGGCAGAAGCCCAGTACTAAAGGCCAGCTTGCAGCACTGGCAGAAACGGAATGCGAGAGTGACAGATGAGGAATGAGCAAGCTCAGTGGAGCTGTGCTGGACTGCTTCAGATTTCCTTGTGGCCAGAAAAAGCCGCCAATGCAGGCTGGAGCCCAGTACAAAATGGCAGCCTGCACTGCCAGGAGACACAGAATGACCAAGTGAGGAAGGGGGAGTCAGTGAGCTCAACGGGGCTTTTTTGGGATTGCTGCAAATTTGTTTATGGGCAGAAAAGGCAGCAATGCATGCAGGGGCCCAGTACAAAAGGGCAGACTGCAGTGGCAGGAAAACCAGAATGAGCGAGTAAATGAGCTCAACAGAGCTGAATTGTAACTGCTGTACATTTCTTTGTGGGCATAAGAAGGCAGCAACGCAGGCAGGAGCCTTGTAGAAAAGGGCAGCATGCACTGCCGGCACAACAGAATGAGCGAGTGAGAGAAGAGGGGTGAGCGAGTTCAACGGAGCATTGATGGGACTGCCATAACATGACTGTGTTACAAGCATGCATTGAACTGTTTCCACGCACCCTTGTAATTTCGCAAATTTGTAATATTGTCATGCCACATTTTCAGCAGTGGCATTTTTCACAACTCCTTATGAACACTACAGCTGCCATTTTTCACATCCTGGCTAAAATATATTTTTGCACTTCTGCTGGACAATAGCACGGTCACTCTGGGAAATCAGTGTTTGGGACAGATTAAGATTGACCGAGTGAGAGGGGGGAGTGACCGAGCTCAACTGAGCTCTGTCAGGACTGCAGCAGATTTGTTTGTGGGCAGACAAAGGCCCCAAAACACAAGAGCCCAGTACAAAAGGGCAGCTTGCAGCACTGGGAGAAACAGAACGAGAAAGTGAGTGAGGGAGGGAGAGTGAGCGAACTCACTGAAGCGCTTTCAGGACTGCTGCGGATTTCTTTGTGGGCAGAAAAAGGCATCAATACAGGCAGGGGCCCAGTACAAAAGGGCAGCCTGCAGCAGTGGGACAGAGAGTACGAGCGAGTGAGACAAGGGGACTTAGTGAGCTCAATGGAGCTCTTTCAGGACTGCTGGGATTACTTTGTGGGCAGAAAAAGGGGCCATTGCAGGCAGGAGCCAGTACAAATAGGGCAGCTACAGCACCAGGACAAACAGAATGAGCAATGAGAGGGAGTCTGAGGATCCTTAACGCAGCTCTGTCAGGACAGTGCGATTGCTTAGTGTGGATGACAAAGGTGCCAGGAGCCCCTTACAAAAAGTGCAGTCTGTGGCATCAGGACAAACAGAACGGCGAGTGACAGATCGGTAGTGAGCATGCTCAACTGGAGCTCTAGTGTGACTGCTGCAGATTTCTTGTGGGCAGAAAATGCGGCAATGCAGGCTGGAGCCCAGTACAAAAGGCCAGCTGCAGCGCGCCAGACATGGAATGCAAGAGTGACAGACGGGCAGTAAGCAAGCTCAGTGGAGCTGTGTTGGGACTGCTTCAGATTTCTTTCTGGCCAGAAAAAGCTGCCAATGCAGGCAGGAGCCTAGTACAAAAGGGCAGCCTGCAGCACCAGGAGACACAGAATGAGCGAGTGAGGGTGGGGGAGTCAATGAGCTCAACGGGGCTTTGTTGGGACTGCCGAAGATTTGTTTGAGGGCAGAAGAAGGCAACAATGCATGCAGGGGCCCAGTACAAAAGGACAGCCTGCAGTGGCAGGAAAACCCGAATGAGCGAGTGAGCAAGCTCATCAGAGCTGTATTGTAACTGCTGCAAATTTCCTTATGGGCATAATAAGGCAGCAACACAGGCAAGAGCCCAGTCGGAAAGGGCAGCCTGCAGCTCCGACAGAACAGAATGAGCGAGTGAGAGAAGAGGAGGAGCAAGCTCAACGAGGCTTTGTGGGGACTGCTGCAGATTTCTTTATGGCAGAAAAAGCCAGCAACAGAGCAGGAATCCAGAACAAAAGAGCAACCTGCAGCGCCAGGAGAACCGGAATGAGGAGGAGACAGGCGGAGTGAGCGACCTCAATGGAGTTCTGTCGGACAGCTGTGGATTTCTTTGTGGGTAGAGAAAGCCACCAACACAAGCAGGAGCCCAGTACAAGGGGCAGCCTGGAGCGCCAGGAGAAACAGAATGAGCGAAAGAGAGAGGGAGAGTGAGCAACCTCAATGGAGCTCAGTCCGTAAAAATCCCAACCTAATTGAGATACGGTGTGCCTGGTACAGTTTCTATGTACGCCAGCCACCATTTTTTATACTTTACTGCAGATTTGCAACATTGCCATTTTTTACACCTCCCCATGAACAGTACAGCTGTCATTTTTTACATACTGTTCGGAATGTTTTAGCACCTGTGGTGCTAAATGCCGTAGTCACTGTGCATAAGCAGCTTTCGGCTAACAAACTGATATTCCCCCTGTTCATGAGGTGGGGGTCACAAAAAAAAAATGTTGAAAATTTGGAGTGAAAATACCAACGAATGCCTGGGGTATTAGGGTTTCAAACCATAACTCCCAACCCTGTAGAGAATGACAGGCATCAGGGGTGTGACTTGGGATTCTTGCCTGTGATACTCATGCCATTCCAAACCCTGCAGTCAGTGAGAGGCATCGAGGTATTCCTTGGACTCTTCGGCCCCAAACTTCACCCCATTCTCCTATATCGCACCCATCTCACCATATTTCCTAATGAAATGGGGTGCACATAAGCGCCAAAGACCCCAAGGAACACTGTGACACTTGTCAGTGTCTGCAGGGTGGGGTGTGGTGAAATGGCGTGGCCGTTATGCCTGACGACCCAAACGCACACCCCAATGCCTGTC
Source organism: Neoceratodus forsteri (assembly GCA_016271365.2). Taxonomy (NCBI): domain Eukaryota; kingdom Metazoa; phylum Chordata; order Ceratodontiformes; family Ceratodontidae; genus Neoceratodus; species Neoceratodus forsteri. Next base: position 759,888,371 of record CM028138.1, on the reverse strand, counting down.
ACTGTCTGCAGGGTGGTGGTAGGGTTGGCTTCAGTTCAGTACTTCACTGCCATTCCTATTACGCAGCTCTGTAACTTCTACACTACCACTGCCAATGCCAGCAAGCAAACATTCTGCATTGACAAATGCTTGTTTTTTTATAACAGTACAACAAAAAGTACAGTTTAAACTCATACATTTGCTGCTTGCCACCATATTCACAAACAATATCTACCCCCCCATGTTTATTTGCTGACGGGGGAGTCCACTCCCCGTCAGCATACTGACACCCCCCCATTTTAATTGTCTGCCAACAGAGTGCCCAGTCCCTTCAGCAGAAAGGACCCCCTTTCTGTTATTTGCCGACTAGGGTGCCCAGTCCTCTGTCGGCTACAGGTGTCCCCCTCAAAAAAAAAGACACCGGCGGCATGCTGGGAGCCCACCCCAGCATGCCATATGCCCCTTTTCTTGTTTGCTGATGTGGGGTGCCCTATCCCCCATCGGCTACAGCTGCCCCCCAAAGCCAGGCTCCGTGGCACGCTGGGAGCCCACTGCAGCATGCCACATGCCCTGTAAAGTTGAAAATGGTCCCACAATGTTTTTGTTTTTGTACCTGAAAAAAAGAAATGATCCCTCATAGTCTCCCTGCCCCTCCCACAACATGCACCCACCCACTGTGCACCTGCCTCACCACACCCCCACCCCATGCTTACCTCCTGAGTAAGACGTGACAACCTTTGGTGGACCGGGAGTATGTCTACACTCTTTAAAGCCAAACGCAAACTGAGGAAATGCTGGTAAGCTGTATAATGTAATGAATAGGGTTTTTTCAACTTTAGTGCATATCTCGGGCATTTCTGGGAATTTTTCCACCAAATTTTCAACATGGGGTTTTTGGGACCCTTCATAATGAATTCTTGAACTGTCATGGCATTAATCATCCCTGAAAGGTGGTTTCACGATCACTGAGCAGAATCACCCTTTGGAGCCAATTAATGAAATGACAGTGCCAGTGTTCGTGAGGTGGGCTCTCAAAAAGCCTATATTGCAAATTTGGTGGGAAAAAATCGATAAAATTACTGCTTTACGAGTGTGCATTGCGCAGTTGCTACGCACGCTCATAACTTCATGAATTTGCAATATTTTCATGCCAGATTTTCAACTTTGGCATTTTGTCACACCTCCTTGTAAGCAGTACAGCTGTCATTGTTCACATCCTGGCTGAAATGTGTTGTCGTACTTCTGGCGTTGAATAGCACAGTCGCTGTGGGAAATCAGTGTTCAGGACAGATTAAGAAAATGACAGTGAAACTGTTCATGAGTAGAGGTCCTAAAATACCTATGATGAAAATTTGGTGATAATAGCCCATCAATTGACTGTGTTACAAATGTGCACTGTGCACTTTCAACTCACACTTGTAACGTCACAGATTTGTAATATTGTCACACCAGATTTTCAACAGTACCATTTTTTACACCTCCTTATAAGCAGTGCAGCTGTCATTTTCACATCCTGACTGAAATCTGTTTTCACAGGTCGGCACAGAATAACATGGTCACTGTGTGATATCAGTGTTCAGGACAGATTAAGAAAATGACAGTGGCACTGTTCATGAGCAGAGGTCCTAAAATCCCTATGTTGAAAATTTGGTGACGAACCCATGACCGACTGTGTTACAAGCGTGCATTGAACTGTTTCACGCACCCTTGCAACATTGCAAATTTATAATACTGTCAACGCCACATTTTCAACAGTGGCATTTTTCACAACTCCTCATGAACACTACAGCTGTCATTTTTCATCCTGGCTCAAATATGCTTTGCACTCCTGCCGGACAATAGCACAGTCACTCTGGCAAATCAGTGTTTGGGACACATTAAGATCGACCGAGTGAGAGGGAGGAGTGACCAAGCTCAACTGAGCTCTGTCGGGACTGCTGCAGATATGTTTTTTGGCAGGCAAAGGCACCTACACACAAGCCCAGTACAAAAGGGCAGCCTGCAGCACTGGGAGAAACAGAATGAGAGAGCGAGTGATGGAGGGGGAGTGAGCGAACTCACCGGAGTGCTGTCAGGTCTGCTGCGGATTTCTTTGTGGGCAGAAAAAAGGCATCAATACAGGCAAGGGCACAGTACAAAGGCCAGCCTGCAGCAGTGGGAGAAACAGTATGAGCGAGTGAGACAAGGGGACTTACTGAGCTCAACAGAGCTCTATCCGGACTGCTGGGATTTCTTTGTGGGCAGAAAAAGGCGCCAATGCAGGCAGGAGCCCCGTACAAAAGGGCAGCTTGCAGCACCAGGACAAACAGAATGAGCGATGAGAGAGGGAGACTGAGCGACCTCAACGGAGTTCTGTCGGGACAGCTGCGGATTTCTTTGTGGACAGACAAAGGTAGCAATGCAGCCAGTAGCCCCATACAAAAGCACAGTCTGCGGCACCAACAGAAACAGGACGAGCGAGTGACAGAGCAGTAGTGAGTGAGCTCAACAGAGCTCTAGTGTGACTGCTGCAGATTTCTTTGTGGGCAAAAAATGCAGCAACACAGGCAGGAGCCCAGTACAAAAGGCCAACTTGCAGCGCCAGCAGAAACAGAATGTGAGAGTGATGGGGGGGGGGGGAGTAAGCGAACTCAGTGGAGTTGTGTCGGGACTGCTTCAGATTTCTTTCTGGCCAGAAAAAAACACCAATGCAGGCTGGAGCCCAGTACAAAAGGGCAGCCTGCAGGCTGCCAGGAGACACAGAATGACCACGTGAGGGAGGGGGAGTCAGTGAGCTCAACGGGGTTTTGTTGGGACTGCTGCAGATTTGTTTGTGGGCAGAAAAAGGCAGCAATGCATGCAGGGGCCTAGTACAAAAGGGCAGCCTGCAGTGGCAGGAAACCTGGAATGAGTGAGTGAGTGAGTGAGCTCAACAGAGCTGTATTGTAACTGCTGCAAATTTCTTTGTGGGCATTAGAGGCAACAAAGCAGCAGGAAACCCAGTAGAAAAGCGCAGCCTGCAACGCCGGCAGAACAGAATGAGCGAGTGACAGAAAGGGAGTGAGCAAGCTCATGGGAGCTTGTAACTTCGCGAATTTATAATATTTTCACTCCAGATTTTCAGCTTTGCCATTTTCCCAGACCTGCTTATGAAGAGCATAGCTGTCATTTTCCCCATCCTGGCCGAAATGTGTTTTTGCACTTCCGGCATAGAATAGAGCGGTCGCTGTAGGAAATCACTGTTCGGGACAGATTAAGAAAATGACAATGATATTGTTCATGAGCAGAGGTCCTAAAATGCCTATGTTGAAAATTTGGTGATGATAGCCCATCAATTGACTGTGTTACAAGTGTGCATTGCACACTTTCCATGCACCATTGTAACTTCACAGATTTGTAATATTGTAACACCAGATTTTAAACAGTGTCATTTTTTCACATCTCTTTATAAGCAGTACAGCTGTCATTTTTCACATCCTGATTGAAATGTGTTTTCATAGGTCCGGCGCAGAATAACGGGGTTGCTGTGGGAAATCACCGTTCAGGACAGATTAAGAAAATGGCAGTGGCACTGTTCGTGAGATGGGGGCCTAAAATACCTATGTTGAAAATTTGGTGATGAAATTTCATAACATGACTGTGTTACAAGCAAGAGAACGTGAGCTCAACGGGGTTTGTTGGGACTGCTGCAGATTTGTTTGTGGGCAGAAAAAGGCAGCAATGCATACAGAGGCCCAGTACAAAAAGGCAGCCTGCAGTGGCAGAAAACCCAGAATGAGTGAGTGAGTGAGCTCAACAGACCTGTATTGTAACTCCTGCAAATATTTTTGTGGGCATAAGAAGGCAGCAATGCAGGCAGGAGCCCAGTAGAAAAGGGCAGCCTGTAGCGCCGGTAGAAAAGAATGAGTGAGTGAGAGAAGGGGAGTGAGCGAGCTCAACGGAGCTTTGTCAGGTCTGCTACAGATTTCTTTGTGGGCAGGAAAAGGCACCAACAGAGGCAGGAGCCCAGTACAAAAGGGCAGCCTGCAGCACCAGGAGAACCAGAATGAGTGAGTGAGACAGGCGGAGTGAGTGACCTCAACGGAGCTCTGTCGGGACAGCTGTGGATTTCTTTGTGGGTAGAAAAAGCCACCAACACAGGCAGGAGCTCAGTACAAAAGGGCAGCCTGCAGTGCCAGGAGAAACAGAATGAGTCGAGTGAGACAGGAGGAGTGAGCCACCTCAATGGAGCTCTGTCAGAACAGCTGCGGATTTCTTTCTCAGCAGAACAAGGTGCCAACGCAGGCAGCAGCCCAGTACAAAAGGGCAGCCTGCAGCGCCAGAAGAAACAGAATGAGTGAGTGAGTGAGAGAGGGAGGAGCCACTTCAATGGAGCTTAGTCAGAACAGCTGCGGATTTCTTCCTCAGCAGAACAGGGTGCCAACGCAGGCAGAAGTCCAGTACAAAAGAGCAGCCTGCAACACCGGGACAAATAGACTGATCCAGTGACAGAGGGCCACTGATCGAGCTCAGCAGACCAACGCAATCAACATTCGGCATTGACAAATGCTTGTTTAGGTACATGGCTGTTAATTACAGCTTCTATTTTAGAAATCTCTGGTTTAACTTCTTCATTTCCCAGCACACAGGCCAAATATCTGGTTCCTTCATGCCCAATGCATATTGGGTAGGATGGATAGTCAGACCTGCATTTCTGATAGCTTGGATAACTACTTATACTGTAGGTGTTCTAGGTGGCTTTCTCAGTCTGGACTATACTCTATGACATCATCCAGGTGCAGCAAAATAACCAGTGTGAAGGGATAAAATTACATTCATATACTGCTGAATGTAGCTGGCACACCATGTAAACCAAATGGCATGGTGGTGAACTGATAGAAACCTATAGGAGTGGCAAATGCACTTTTATCTCTGGATTCTTTAGCTAAAGGTATTTGCAGTAACCCTCTGTGAGATTGAGCATACTGATATACTTTGCACTCCCCAGTTTGTCCACCTAGGCATAGGATGACTGTCAAATTCTGATACTTAATTAAGTTTCCTGAAATTAAAGCAGATTCTAACACCCCCTTCTTTTTTGTTACAATTGCCATGGGAGATGACCAAGCACTCCTCTACCCCTCTATGATACCGAATTCTTTCATTTTTATGTTGATTGCTCGCATGCGCAAGAAACATGTTGCGGCAGGTTTCTCCAAAAGCAGGTTGTGAATGAGTGGCACTGTTGTGCCCGATGCCCCCACAGCCTGCAAAGCTGTCCCCATCCCCAATTCCATGACGCATGCTGCTGGCACTAGTTCCAGCCAGCGTGCCACAACGTTCTAAAATCAGGCGCGCTGCAATCAGGGGCCGCCACGTCATTGCAGCGTCAGCCATCAGCTGCAATGAGGGAGCAACCCGTCATTGCAGAGCAGGATGTGGGATCCCTGATATTGTTTGTGAACATGGCAGTGGGTTGCACCCCCCCTTTCTGTTGCTGTAGCCAAGGGGGGTGCCCAATCCACCTCAGCTCCTGCAGCTCCCCTTCCCCTTGCCTTGTTTGACAGCAGGGGTGCCCAATCCCCCATTGGCTACCCCACCCACACAGGTGGCATGCTGGGAGCCCACCCCAGCATGCCAAAGCACCTGTTAAATCAGAAAATGGTCCCCCGATGTCTTATTTTTGTAACCAGCTGTAAAAAAAGGAAACGGTCCCTCGTAGTCTTTTTGCGCCCTCCCACAACCTGCACCCACTCACGGCGCACCCTCCTCCCCACACTCCATACCTCATACTTACCTTCGGCATTGCGTGACAATCTTCACTGGACTGGGAACACGCCTACACTCTTCAAAGCCGACTGTGAACTGAGAAATGCTGGAAGCTGTATAATGTAATAAACAGTTTTTTCAACTTTAGTGCATATCTCGGCACTTTTGGGAATTTTTTCACCAAATTTTCAACATGGGGTTTCTGGGAACCCTTCTCATGAATTCTTGAAATGTTATGGCATTAATCAGCCCCGAAAGGTGGTATCACGATCACTGCAAAGAATCACCCTTCAGGGCCGATTAACGAAATGACAGTGCCAGTGTTCATGAGGTGGGCTTTCAAAAAGCCTATTTTGCAAATTTGGTGGAAAAAATCCAAAAAATGACTGTTTTACGAGCATGCGTTCTGCAGTTGATATGTACGCTCATAACTTAGTGAATTTACAATATTTTCATGCCAGATTTTCAACATTGGCATTTTGTTACACCTCCTTGTGAGCAGTATAGCTGTCGTTGTTCACATCCTGGCCAAAATGTGTTTTCGTAGTTCCAGCGCAGAATGGTGCAGTCCTTGTGGGAAATCAGTGTTCAGGACAGATTAAGAAAATGACAGTGACACTGTTTATGAGTAGAGTTCCAAAAATACCTACTTTGAAAATTTGGTAACAATACTGCATAAAATGACTGTGTTATGAGCGTGCATTGCGCAGTTGGCACGCACGATTGTAACTTCGCGAATTTATAATATTTTCACTCCACATTTTCAACATTGCCATTTTCCCACACCTACTTATGAACAGTGAAGCTGTCATTTTTTCCATCCTGGCCAAAATTGTTCTCATACTTCCGGCGCAGAATAGAGCAGTCGCTGTGGGAAATCACTGTCCGGGACAGATTAAGATAATGACAATGATACTGTTCATGAGCAGAGGTCCTAAAATGCTGTTGAAAATTTGGTGATGATAGCCCATCATTTACTGTGTTACAAGTGTGAGTTATGCACTTTCGACGTACCTTTGTAACTTCGCAGATTTGTAATATTGTCACACCAGATTTTCAATAGTGCCATTTTTTGACACCTTCTTATAAGCAGTAAATCCTGACTGAAATGAGTTTTCACAGTTCAGGCGCAGAATAACGTGGTGAATGTGGGAAGTCAGTGTTCGGGACAGATTAAGAAATTGCCAGAGGCACTGTTCATGAGCAGAGGTCCTAAAATCCCTATGTTGAAAATTTGGTGATGAAACTCCATAACATGACTGTGCTACAAGTGTGCATTGAACCGTTTCCATGCACCCTTGTAACTTCCCAAATTTATAATACTGTCACGATACATTTTCAACAGTGGCATTTTTTCACAACTCCTTATGAACACTAAGCTGTCATTTTTCACATCCTGGCTAAAATATGTTTTTGCTCTTCTGCAGACAATAGCATGGTCACTGTGGGAAATCAGTATTTGGGACAGATTAAGATCGACCGAGCAAGAGGGGGGAGTGACTGAGCTCAACTGAGCTCTGTCGGGACAGCTGCAAATTTGTTTGTGGCAGACAAAGGCCCCAACACAAGAGCCCAGTATGAAAGGGCAGCCTGTAGCACTGGGAGAAAAAGAACGAGAGAGCGAGTGAGGGAGAGGGAGTGAGCGAACTCACCGAAGCGCTGTCTGGACTGCTGCGGATTTCATTATGGGCAGAAAAAGGTGTCGATACATGCATAGGGGCCAAGTACAAAAGGCCAGCCTGCAGCAGTGGAAGAAACAGTATGAACAAGTGAGACAAGGGTCCTTAGTGAGCTCAATGGAGCTCTGTCAGAACTGCTGGGATTTCTTTGTGGACAGAAAAAGGTGCCAATGCAGGCAGGAGCCCCGTACAAAAGGGTAGCTTGCAGTGCCAAGAGAAACAGAATGAGTGAAGAGAGAGGGAGACTAAGCTACCTCAAAGAAGCTCTGTTGGGATAGCTGCAAATTTGTTTGCGGACAGAAAAAGTTGCCAACATAGCCAGGAGCTCCATGCAAAAGCACAGTCCATGGCGCCAAGAGAAACAGAACGAGCGAGTGACAGAGTGGTAGTGAGTGAGCGTAACGGAGCTCTAGTGTGACTGCTACAGATTTCTTTGTGGGCAGAAAATGCGGCACTGCAGGCAGAAGCCCAGTACTAAAGGCCAGCTTGCAGCACCAGCAGAAACAGAATGCGAGAGTGACAGATGGGGAGTGAGCAAGCTCAGTGGAGCTGTGCTGGACTGCTTCAGATTTCCTTGTGGCCAGAAAAAGCCGCCAATGCAGGCTGGAGCCCAGTACAAAATGACAGCCTGCACTGCCAGGAGACACAGAATGACCACGTGAGGAAGGGGGAGTCAGTGAGCTCAACGGGGCTTTTTTGGGATTGCTGCAGATTTGTTTATGGGCAGAAAACGGCAGCAATGCATGCAGGAACCCAGTACAAAAGAGCAGACTGCAGTGGCAGGAAAACCAGAATGAGCGAGTGAATGAGCTCAACAGAGCTGAATTGTAACTGCTGTACATTTCTTTGTGGGCATAAGAAGGCAGCAACGCAGGCAGGAGCCTTGTAGAAAAGGGCAGCATGCACTGCCGGCACAACAGAATGAGCGAGTGAGAGAAGAGGGGTGAGCGAGTTCTACGGAGCGTTGTTGGGACTGCCATAAGATGACTGTGTTACAAGCATGCATTGAACTGTTTCCACGCACCCTTGTAATTTCGCAAATTTGTAATATTGTCACGCCACATTTTCAACAGTGGCATTTTTCACAACTCCTTATGAACACTACAGCTGCCATTTTTCACATCCTGGCTAAAATATGTTTTTGCACTCTTGCTGGACAATAGCACGGTCACTCTGGGAAATCAGTGTTTGGGACAGATTAAGATTGACCGAGTGAGAGGGGGGAGTAACCGAGCTCAACTGAGCTCTGTCAGGACTGCAGCAGATTTGTTTGTGGGCTGACAAAGGCCCCAACACAAGAGCCCAGTACAAAAGGGCAGCTTGCAGCACTGGGAGAAGCAGAATGAGAAAGTGAGTGATGGAGGGAGAGTGAGCGAACTCACTGAAGCGCTTTCAGGACTGCTGCGGATTTCTTTGTGGGCAGAAAAAGGCATCAATATAGGCAGGGGCCCAGTACAAAAGGGCAGCCTGCAGCGGTGGGACAGACAGTATGAGCGAGTGAGACAAGGGGAATTAGTGAGCTCAATGGAGCTCTTTCAGGACTGCTGGGATTACTTTGTGGGCAGAAAAAGGGGATTGCAGGCAGGAGCCCCGTACTAATAGGCACCAGGACAAACAGAATGAGCAATGAGAGGGGGAGTCCGAGGAACCTCAACGCAGCTCTGTCGGGGCAGCTGCGGATTTCTTTATAGACAGACAAAGTTGCCAACACAGCCAGGAGCTCCATGCATAAACGCAGTCTGCGGCGCCAAGAGAAACAGAATGAGTGAGTGACAGAGCGGTAGTGAGTGAGCTCAGTGGAGCTCAAGTGTGACTGCTGCAGATTTCTTTGTGGGCAGAAAATGTGGCAATGCAGGCAGGAGCCCAGTACAAATGGCCAGCTTGCAGCGCTGGCAGAAACTAAATGTGAGAGTGACAGAGGGTAAGTGAGCAAGCTCAGTGGAGCTGTGTCGGGACTGCTTCAGATTTCCTTCTGGACAGAAAAAGCCACCAATGCAGGCAGAAGCCCCATACAAAAGGGCAGCCTGCAGTGCCAGGAGACCCAGAATGACAGACTGATGGAGAGGGAGTCAATGAGCTCAACGGAGCTTTCTTGGGACTGTTGCAGATTTGTTTGTGGGCAGAAAAAGGCAGCAACCAGAATGAGCAAGTGAGTGAGCTCAACAGAGCTGTACCGTAATTGCTGCAAATTTCTTTGTGGGCATAAGAAGGCAGCAACGCAGGCAGGAGCCCAGTAGAAAATGGCATACTGCAGTGCTGGCACAACAGAATGAGTGAGTGAGAGAAGGGAGTGAGCGAGCTCAATGCTTTATTGAGACTGCCATAACATGACTGTGTTTACATGCGTGACATTGAACTGTTTCCACGCACCCTTGTAATTTCACAAATTTTAATACAGTCACATCACATTTTCAACAGTGACATTTTTCACAACTCCTTATGAACACTACAGCTGTCATTTTTCATATCCTGGCTAAAATACAGTATGTTTGTTTTACAACTCCTTATGAATACTACAGCTGTCATTTTTACATCCTGGCTAAATTATGTTTTTGCACTCCTGCTGGACAATAGCACGTCTCACTGGGAAATCAGTGTTTGGGACAGATTAAGATTGACCAAGTGAGATGGGGAGTGACCAAGCTCAACTGAGCTCTGTCGGGACTGCTGCGGATTTGTTTGTGGGCAGACAAAGGCCCCAACACAAGAGCCCACTACAAAAGGGCAACCTGCAGCATTGGGAGAAACAGAACGAGAGAGTGAGTGAGTGTGGGAGGGTGAGTGAGCAAACTCACTGAAGCGCTATCAGGACTGCTGCAGATTTCTTTGTGGGTAGAAAAAGGCATCAATACAGGCAGGGGCCCAGTACAAAAGGGCAGCCTGCAGAGGTGGGAGAAACAGTATGAGCGAGTGAGACAAGGGGACTTAGAGAGCTCAACGGAGCTCTGTCAGGACTGCTGGGATTATTTTATGGACAGAAAAAGGGGCCAATACAGGCAGGAGCCCAGTACAGAAGGCCAGCCTGCAGCAGTGAGAAAAACAGTACGAGCAAGTGAGACAAGGGGACTTAGTGAGCTCAACAGAGCTCTTTCAGGACTGCTGGGATTTCTTTGTGGCAGAAAAAGGCACCAATGCAAGCAGGAGCCCTGTACAAAAGGGCAGCTTGCAGCGCCAGGACAAATAGAATGAGCGATGAGAGAGGGAGACTGAGCGACCCCAACGGAGCTCTGTCAGGGCAGCTGAATAGCACGGTCACTGTGGGAAATCAGTGTTCAGGACAGATTAAGAAAATGACAGTGACACTCTTCATGAGTAGAGGTCCTAAAAAGCCTATATTGAAAATTTGGTAATGTTACTACATAAAATGACTGTTTCGAGCGTCCGTTGCGCAGCTGGCACGCATGCTCATAAGTTTTGAGAATTTCTAATATTTTCACGCCAGATGGTTCAATATTGCCATTTTCCCAGACCTACTTATGAACAGTACAGCTGTCATTTTCCCATCCTGGCAGAAATGTGTTTTCACAGTTCGTGCAGAATAACGTGGTCACTGTGGGAGTCAGTGTTCGACAGATTAAGAAATTGACAGTGGCACTGTTCAGGACCAGAGGTCCAAAATCCCTATGCTGAAAATCTGGTGACTAAACTCAGAACATGACTGTGTTACAAGAATGCGTTGAACTGTTTCCATGCACCCTTGTAACTTCATAAATTTGTAATACTGCCACACCATATTTTCAACAGTGGCATTTTCTACAACTCTTATCAACTCTACAGCTGTCATTTTTCACATCCTGGCTAAAATATGTTTTTGCTCTCCTGCGGACAATATCATGGTCACTCTGGGAAATCAGTATTTGGGACAGATTAAGATCAACTGAGTGGGGGGGGGGGAGTTGCTGAGCTCAACTGAGCTCTGTCGAGACAGCTGCAGATTTCTTTATGAACAGAGAAAGTTGCCAACACAGCCAGGAGCTGCATGCAAAAGCGCAGTCTGCAGTGCCAAAAAAAACGAACGAGCAAGTGACAGAGAGGTAGTGAGTGAACTCAGTGGTTCTCTAGTGTGTCTGCTGCAGATTTCTTTGTGGGCAGAAAATGCAGCAATGCAGGCAGGAGCCCAGTACAAATGGCCAGTTTGCAGCGCTGGCAGAAACGAAATGCGAGAGTGACAGAGGGTGAGTGAGCGAGCTCAGTGGAGCTGTGTCGGGACTGCTTCAGATTTCCTTGTGGCCAGAAAAAAACACCAGTGCAGGCAGAAGCCCCATACAAAAGGGCAGCCTGCAGTGCCAGGAGACCCAGAATGACAGAGTGATGGAGGGGGGAGTCAGTGAGCTCAACGGGGCTTTCTTGGGACTGTTGCAGATTTGTTTGTGGGCAGAAAAAGGCAGCAATCAGAATGAGCAAGTGAGTGAGCTCAACAGAGCCATACCGTAATTGCTGCAAATTTCTTTGTGGGCATAAGAAGGCAGCAACGCAGGCAGGAGCCCAGTAGAAAATGGCATACTGCAGTGCTGGCACAACAGAATGAGTGAGTGAGAGAAGGAGTGAGCGCTCAATGCTTTATTGGGACTGCCATAACATGACTGTGTTACAAGCATACATTGAACTGTTTCCATGCACCCTTGTAACTTCGCAAATTTGTAATACTGTCACACCACATTTTCAACAGTGACATGTTTTCACAACTCCTTATGAACACTACAGCTGTCATTTTTCACATCGTGGCTAAAATATGTTTTTGCTCTCCTGCGGACAATAGCATGGTCACTCTGGGAAATCGGTATCTGAGACAGATTAAGATCAACCTTTGGGAGGGTGGTGGATTGCACAGGGTGTGGAGCAGCCATGATACTGGACTGGGCTTGGAAGTTCGGTGGTTGCCCAGTGTGCTACCAGCTGGCACAGCTTAGGTAGGAGGTTGCGGGGATTAGGAGAAAGCTGGGGGAAGGGGGGTGGTATGGTTGGGGAAGGGGGCTGGGAATCTCCCACGGGGTTGCTCCAAGGACTGGGGCTGGGGGCATAGGAAAAGGAGTGCAGGAGAATACTCAGGGGTCACATAGCGATCCTGGCAGAGGGGGTCCAAAAGGACACTACCAAGGAAGCAGGCAGGTAACTGGGGACCCTCACAAAGGAGGGACGGAGGGACAACATTCTCAGGGAGGTAGGTAGATGGCCAGGGCTGGACAGAAGGAAGCAAGGCGGGGAGGTGGATCAGACCTTACACTCAATAGCCGCTTCAATTCTCTTCTTCTGCTCGAGGATAAGGGGGGTGATGTAGCCACGACAGGGGTGGTTAGAGACGGAAAGGGTGTGGGAGTGGGAGGCAGGAGGCAGGGGCCAGATAGCAGGAAGAACAGGGGGGGACCTGGAATGCAGGAGAATGGGGGAGCAGTGAATCAGAGCAGGAGGGCAGGGGAAGAGGGAGGAAAGCAAGGAGAAGGACCAGTTGGGAGGAAAGGTAAAGGAGAAGGACCAGAAGTACAAGGAGGATTCAGTAAGGGAGCTGAGGGTTTAGGCCAGGGAGCCACGGTGAGCAAGGAGGAACTAAATGGAGAGAGAAGGAAGGGAGGGACGAGCCAGGCTAGTTTAGCAGATGGGGGAAAGGACTGATTCTCGAGCAGTGAGGGGGGAGTTAACAAGGTACAGAAGGATACTCAGGAGGAGGAGAGGCATAGGATTGGAGGGGAGGGGGTGGCCATGGTAAATAAGGATGGGGTGGCATGTGGCACCCAGATAGGCGGAGGAACAAGGAGCCGGCTGGGTGATGGGGCCGGTAGAAAGGATGAGGGACATGGAAGGGGGGGGAATGGAAGAAAAGAAGCGGTCAGAGTGCTCCTGTTGGGGGATTCTATGATCAAGGGTATCAAATGGGATAGGGAGGGAGAAGCCTGGCCAGTTAGAACAAGATGCTTCCCTGGACTAATGGTGCACAGGGCTAAGCATGAGGTATATCAGCTGGCAAAGGATTGTGAGGGTTCCCCAGACATACTGGTCCACCTGGGTACAAATGACATTGAGGGAAATAGCAAGCTAGAGATACAGGCAAGATTCAGGGAGCTCTCCAGGGTCTGTCATGACATAGGATGCACAGTTTCCTTCTCAGAAATCCTGCCAGTGCCAAGGGCTAGTGGGGAACACAAAAGGAAAATTAGGGAGATAAACCGGTGGCTCAGGGAATGGTGTGAGGCCAGAGGGTATGGGTTGATGGTGGATTAGGGGAGACCTGGGAGGATAGGGCTGTATGCTGAGATAGACTCCATCTCAATTTGGAGGAGGAATCCTGTTGAAAATAGAGGGGTTCATTGGTGAAAAGTGGGTTTAAACTTGTGAAGGGGGGTGGGATGGGAGAAAAGACTGTCAAGGGGGTGCCGATAAAGGACGGACTCTGTCTCCACCCCCCTGGAGACCAGGAGGATTGCAGGAAAAGGCCAACTGGCAAAGTGCAGACCAGGGAAAAACAGAATCCCCATGGGAACACGAGCAGGGAAATGGAACTATAGGGAAAGGGTGGAAGGTAGTCCCATAAATGCCAGGAACTTGGGCAATAAAATGCCTGAGCTCCAGGCGATGCTAACTGAGGGAGCAGTGGATGTGGCAGCGGTCACTGAGACCTGGGCCACTGCAGGACATGACTGGGACCTGAACCTGGAGGGTTAAACTATGTTCAGGAAGGACGGGGGAGGGAAGGGGAGGAGGGGTAGCAATAATAGCCAAAAACTGCATTGGCATAGGGGGAGTAGAGGAGGCGGAGGGAAGCGTGGAGGCGATTTGGATCACCTTGATAACAAGAGGGGAAGAGAGTAAAAATAGGAGGGTGATAGACCCCTGCCCCTGGCGGACGAACTGGAGGACAGTCTGGTGGCAGATGTTGGGAGACACTGCAGACTAGGCAGAGGAACGGTGGTGGTGTTGGGGGACTTAAACATGCCAGGAACAGACTGGGAGACTATGACATCCTCTGTGACCAGGGAACAGAGGTTGTTGGATGTCTTCAAGACGCATTCCTAACTCAGCAGGTGAGGGAACCGACCAGGAGGCGGGTACTGGATTGGTCCTGGCAGACAGTGACCAGATTGGGGGCCTGGAGGTAAGGGACCCATTGGCGGGAGTGACTATGCCATGGTCTGGTTCTGCCTGGACCTAGGAGGGGTAGAAGGCTGCACAAAGACGAAGTAACTCGACTTCAGGGGGTGGATTTTAAGGAAATGGAAGGATCCTTAAGGGAGCATTTGGATGGATTGGGTCAGACATGGACGCTGATAGTAGGTGGGAAATCATCAGAGGGTGCAGAATGCTACCAGCACCTATGCAAGAGTAAGACAGAAAATGCGGTGAGGGCCCAAAACCCTGCTGGTGGACCAGGGAGGTCCAGGAGGTGGTGCAGGAAAGAAGGCAGCCTAGAAGCAACCCAAGTGCTCAAGGAGTGAAAGGGATCAAGGGAGTACGAGCTGATGGCTAGAAGGGCCACTAGAGTGGTGAGGGCGGCTAAGGCAAGGAAGGAGCAGAACCTGGCCAGGGAAATTAGGAGAGGGAACAAGGGGTTCTTTAGATACATTGGGGAAAAACAAAGGGTGAAGGGGCAGATTAGCAGGATTAAATCAGGGAAGAGATGGGCACAAGACCCGGGGGAGCAGGCTGAGGTACTAAATGAGTACTTCACCTCAAGTTTTCACCAAGGAAAATGGGGGTGCTGCATCATACATAGGGAGGAGACAGAGATACTGAGGAGGGACCCTTACCGATCGGCGGGTCTGGGGAGAGGGGGAGGCATCACTGGCAGGTGGGGGGAGGGCTAAGCAGGGAGAAGAGGTACCGGAAGTGGAAATCACAGCAGAGAGAGTGAGGGAAGCCCTAAGCTCCCTTAAGATGGAGAAAGCACCGGGGCTGGATAAATTACATCCCAGAGTGCTGAAGGAACTTGCGGATGTCCTGGCGAAACCCCGGCGGAGCTTTTCACCATCTCTCTGAGGACAGGGTGGGTGCCCCAAGACTGGAAGGTGGCGATAAAAGCCTATCCGCAAGGTGGGGGCTGCGGAGGTGGCAGGAACTACAGGCCTGTCAGCCTGACATCGGTGGTGGGCAAGGTGATGAAGGCATTGTCAAGGAGAGGCTGGGGGGACCTGGATAAATCAGGGTGCCTGGACAATAGACAGCATGGATTCATCCCGGGGAAATCGTGTCAGACAAACCTTGTGGAGTTCTATGACTGGGTGATGAGTGCCTTGGACCTGGGTAGACCAGTGGACCTCCTCTTTCTAGACTTCAGCAAGGCATTTGACTCTGTTCCTCACGTGGGCCTGTTGGATAAGCTGGGAGAAATGGGGGTAGGGAACCAGATGATCAGATGGATAGGCAATTGGCTCCAGGACTGGACCCAGAGGGTCGTAGTTGGCGGGATAGTCTCATCCCCAAGGAGGGTCATTAGGGGGTCCCACAGGATCAGTCCTTGGCCCTTCTATTCAACGCCTACGTCTCTGACATAAGGATTAGAATCAGGAGTGAGATGAGTCTCTTTGAGGATGACTCAAAACTGGGGGCAGTGGTGGATGGCAAGGAGGGAAGGGTGGCCCTACAGGGGGACCTGGAGGCTCTGGAAAGATGGTCTAGAAAGTGGAAGCTGAGGTTCAATGCAGGGAAATGCAAGGTACTCCACCAGGGGGCCAGAAACCCAGGCCAAGTGTACACCCTGGGGGGAAATGCTACAAGTCTCGATGGCTGAGAGGGACCTGGGGGTGGTGGTGGATGTCAAGATGAACAACTCGGAGACTTGTAGGAGGGCAGCAGCCAAGGCCTACAAGATGCTGGGATGCATCGCTAGGGGGATCACCTCCAGAAGGAGGGAAGTGATACTCCCTCTGTATAACTGCTTGGTGTGGCTGCACCTTGAGTACTGCATGCAGTTTTGGAGGCCACACTTAAAGAGGGACATTAACCTCCTGGAGAGAGTCCAGAGGAGGGCAACCAAAATGATTTGGGGCTTGGGGGACAGGACCTATGAGGAGAGGCTCGAAGAGCTAAATATGTACACATTGGAAGAGAGAAGGGACAGGGGGACATGATAGAGGTCTTCAGGTACATGAAGAGGGTAAATAGGGGAGGAACAGTCAGGGTGCTTCGAAGGAAGGAGGAGGGGGCCACTAGAGGGCATGGGTGGAAGCTGGCGGGGGGAAGATTCAGGGGAGAAAGGAGGAGGTGCTACTTCACTGAGAGGGTGGTGGAGCCATGGAATGCACTGCCTAGGGGGCTGGTGGAGGCAGAGACAGTGGAGAGGTTCAAGAGGGAGGACAGGTACAGGGAAGGGTTCTGGAAGCAAATCCAATGCAGCAAGAATGTCAGGAACTGGGAAGGAGAAGCCAGATACTGCGAGGGGACAGCAAGGTCAGAAGCCAAGGTGGGGGCTGAAAACGAGCAGACACAAAAGACCGTTAGGCCTATTCTGCTGGCATTTTAGTATGTTAGTATGTAACCGAGTGAGAGGGAGGAGTGACAGAGCTCAACTGAGCTCTGTCGGTACAGCTGCGGATTTCTTTATGGACAGACAAAGTTGCCAACACAGCCAGGAGCTCCATGCAAAAGCGCAGTCTGCGGCATCAAGAGAAACAGAATGAGCAAGTGACAGAGTGGTAGTGAGTGAGCTCAGTGGAGCGCTAGTGTGACTGCTGCAGATTTCTTTGTGGGCAGAAAATGCGGCAATGCAGGCAGGAGCCCAGTACAAATGGCCAGCTTGCAGCGCTGGCAGAAACGAAATGCGAGAGTGACAGAGGGTGAGTGAGCGAGCTCAGTGGAGCTGTGTCGGGACTGCTTCAGATTTCCTTCAGGCCAGAAAAAGCCACCAATGCAGGCAGAAGCCCCAAACAAAAGGGCAGCCTGCAGTACCAGGAGACCCAGAATGACAGAGTGATGGAGGGGGAGTCAATGAGCTCAACGGAGCTTTCTTGGGACTGTTGCAGATTTGTTTGTGGGCAGAAAAAGGCAGCAACCAGAATGAGCAAGTGAGTGAGCTCAACAGAGCTGTACCGTAATTCGCAAATTTCTTTGTGGGCATAAGAAGGCAGCAACGCAGGCAGGGCCCAGTAGAAAATGGCATACTGCAGTGCTGGCACAACAGAATGAGTGAGTGAGAGAAGGGGAGTGAGCGAGCTCAATGCTTTATTGGGACTGCCATAACATGACTGTGTTACAAGCGTACATTGAACTGTTTCCACGCACCCTTGTAATTTCACAAATTTTTTATACTGTCATGTCACATTTTCAACAGTGACATTTTTTCACAACTCCTTATGAACACTACAGCTGTCATTTTTCACATCCTGGCTAAAATACAGTATGTTTGTTTTACAACTCCTTATGAATACTACAGCTGTCATTTTTTACATCCTGGCTAAATTATGTTTTTGCACTCCTGCTGGACAATAGCACGGTCTCACTGGGAAATCAGTGTTTGGGACAGATTAAGATTGACCAAGTGAGATGGGGGAGTGACCAAGCTCAACTGAGCTCTGTCGGGACTGCTGTGGATTTGTTTGTGGGCAGACAAAGGCCCCAACACAAGAGCCCACTACAAAAGGGCAACCTGCAGCATTGGGAGAAACAGAACGAGCGAGTGAGTGTGGGAAGGTGAGTGAGCAAACTCACTGAAGTGCTATCAGGACTGCAGCAGATTTCTTTGTGGGTAGAGAAAGGCATCAATACAGGCAGGGGCCCAGTACAAAAGGGCAGCCTGCAGGGTGGGAGAAACAGGGGCACGAGCGAGAGACAAGGGGACTTAGAGAGCTCAACGGAGCTCTGTCAGGACTGCTGGGATTATTTTATGGCAGAAAAGGGCACTATACAGGCAGGGCCCAGTACAGAAGGCCAGCCTGCAGCAGTGAGAAAAACAGTACGAGCAAGTGAGACAAGGGGACTTAGTGAGCTCAACAGAGCTCTTTCAGGACTGCTGGGATTTCTTTGTGGCAGAAAAAGGCACCAATGCAAGCAGGAGCCCCGTACAAAAGGGCAGCTTGCAGCGCCAGGACAAATAGAATGAGCGATGAGAGAGGGAGACTGTGCGAGCTCAACAGAGCTCTGTTGGGAGAGCTGAATAGCATGGACCTGCTTATGAACAGTACAGCTGTCATTTTTCCCATCCTGTCAGAAATGTGTTTTCACAGTTCGTTGCAGAATAACGTGGTCACTGTGGGAAGTCAGTGTTGGACAGATTAAGAAATTGACAGTGGCACTGTTCATGAGCAGAGGTCCTAAAATCCCTATGTTGAAAATTTGGTGACGAAACTCCATAACATGACTGTGTTACAAGAATGTGTTAAACTGTTTCCATGCACCCTTGTAACTTCGTAAATTTGTAATACTGCCACGCCATATTTTCAACAGTGGCATTTTTCCACAACTCCTTATGAACTCTACAGCTGTCAGTTTGCACATCCTGGCTAAAATATGTTTTTGCTTTCCTCCGGACAATAGCATGGTCACTCTGGGAAATCAGTATTTGGGACAGATTAAGATCAACTGAGTGGGGGGGGGGAGTGGCTGAGCTCAACTGAGATCTGTCGAGACAGCTGCAGATTTCTTTATGGACGGAGAAAGTTGCCAACACAGCCAGGAGCTCCATGCAAAAGTGCAGTCTGCGGTGCCAAGAGAAACGAATGAGCAAGTGACAGAGCGGTAGTGAGTGAGCTCAGTGGAGCTCTAGTGTGACAGACAAAGGCCCCAACACAAAAGCCCAGTACAAAAGGGCACCCTGTAGCACTGGGAGAAAAAGAACGTGAGAGCGAGTGAGGGAGAGGCAGTGAGCAAACTCACCGAAGCCCTGTCCGGATTGCTGCAGATTTCATTATGGGCAGAAAAAGGTGTCTATACAGGCATGGGGCCAAGTACAAAGGCCAGCCTGCAGCAGTGGAAGAAACAGTATGAACAAGTGAGATAGGGGCCTTAGTGAGCTCAGCGAGCTCTGTCAGAAATGCTGGGATTTCTTTGTGGACAGAAAAGGTGCCAATGCAGGCAGGAGCCCGTACAAAAGGGTAGCTTACAGTGCCAAGACAAACAGAATGAGGCGAAGAGAGGGAGATTGAGCTACCTCAAAGAAGCTCTGTTGGGTTAGCTGCAATTTGCTTGTGGACAGAAAAGAGTTGCCAAGACAGCCAGGAGCTCCATGCAAAGCAAAGTCCATGGCGCCAAGAGAAACAGAACCGGCAGTGACAGAGTGGTAGTGAGTGAGCGTAACAGAGCTCTAGTGTGACTGCTACAGATGTCTTTGTGGGCAGAAAATGCAGCACTGTAGGCAGAAGCCCAGTACTAAAGGCCAGCTTGCAGCACTGGCAGAAACGGAATGCAGAGTGACAGATGAGGAATGAGCAAGCTCAGTGGAGCTGTGCTGGACTGCTTCAGATTTCCCTTGTGGCCAGAAAGCTGCCACCCAGGCTGGAGCCCAGTACAAAATGGCAGCCTGCACTGCCAGGAGACACAGAATATGACCAAGTGAGGAAGGGGGAGTCAGTGAGCTCAACGGGGCTTTTTTGGGATTGCTGCAAATTTGTTTATGGGCAGAAAAGGCAGCAATGCATGCAGGGGCCCAGTACAAAAGGGCAGACTGCAGTGGCAGGAAAACCAGAATGAGCGAGTAAATGAGCTCAACAGAGCTGAATTGTAACTGCTGTACATTTCTTTGTGGGCATAAGAAGGCAGCAACGCGGGCAGGAGCCTAGTAGAAAAGGGCAGCATGCACTGCCGGCACAACAGAATGAGCGAGTGAGAGAAGAGGGGTGAGCGAGTTCAACGGAGCATTGATGGGACTGCCATAACATGACTGTGTTACAAGCATGCATTGAACTGTTTCCACGCACCCTTGTAATTTCGCAAATTTGTAATATTGTCATGCCACATTTTCAGCAGTGGCATTTTCACAACTCCTTATGAACACTACAGCTGCCATTTTTCACATCCTAGCTAAATATATTTTTGCACTTCTGCTGGACAATGCACGGTCACTCTGGGAAATCAGTGTTTGGGACAGATTAAGATTGACCGAGTGAGAGGGGGAAGTGAGCCGGCTCATCTGAGCTCTGTCAGGACTGCAGCAGATTTGTTTGTGGGCAGACAAAGGCCCCAACACAAGAGCCCAGTACAAAAGGGCAGCTTGCAGCACTGGGAGAAACAGAACGAGAAAGTGAGTGAGGGAGGGAGAGTGAGCGAACTCACTGAAGCGCTTTCAGGACTGCTGCGGATTTCTTTGTGGGCAGAAAAGGCATCAATACAGGCAGGGGCCCAGTACAAAAGGGCAGCCTGCAGCAGTGGGACAGAGAGTACGAGCGAGTGAGACAAGGGGACTTAGTGAGCTCAATGGAGCTCTTTCAGGACTGCTGGGATTACTTTGTGGGCAGAAAAAGGGGCCATTGCAGGCAGGAGCCAAGTACAAATAGGCAGCTTACAGCACCAGGACAAACAGAATGAGCAATGAGAGGGGGAGTCTGAGGAACCTTAACGCAGCTCTGTCAGGACAGCTGCGGATTACTTAGTGGACAGACAAAGGTGCCAGGAGCCCCTTACAAAAGTGCAGTCTGTGGCATCAGGACAAACAGAACGGGCGAGTGACAGATCGGTAGTGAGCATGCTCAACGGAGCTCTAGTGTGACTGCTGCAGATTTCTTTGTGGGCAGAAAATGCGGCAATGCAGGCTGGAGCCCAGTACAAAAGGCCAGCTTGCAGCGCTGCCAGACATGGAATGCAAGAGTGACAGACGGGCAGTAAGCAAGCTCAGTGGAGCTGTGTTGGGACTGCTTCAGATTTCTTTCTGGCCAGAAAAAGCTGCCAATGCAGGCAGGAGCCTAGTACAAAAGGGCAGCCTGCAGCACCAGGAGACACAGAATGAGCGAGTGAGGGTGGGGGAGTCAATGAGCTCAACGGGGCTTTGTTGGGACTGCCGAAGATTTGTTTGAGGGCAGAAGAAGGCAACAATGCATGCAGGGGCCCAGTACAAAAGGACAGCCTGCAGTGGCAGGAAAACCCGAATGAGCGAGTGAGCAAGCTCATCAGAGCTGTATTGTAACTGCTGCAAATTTCCTTATGGGCATAATAAGGCAGCAACACAGGCAAGAGCCCAGTCGGAAAGGGCAGCCTGCAGCTCCGACAGAACAGAATGAGCGAGTGAGAGAAGAGGAGTGAGCAAGCTCAACGAGGCTTTGTGGGGACTGCTGCAGATTTCTTTGCGGGCAGAAAAAGCCAGCAACAGAGCAGGAATCCAGAACAAAAGAGCAACCTGCAGCGCCAGGAGAACCGGAATGAGTGAGTGAGACAGGCGGAGTGAGCGACCTCAATGGAGTTCTGTCGGGACAGCTGTGGATTTCTTTGTGGGTAGAGAAAGCCACCAACACAAGCAGGAGCCCAGTACAAAAGGGCAGCCTGGAGCGCCAGGAGAAACAGAATGAGCGAGTGAGAGAGGGAGAGTGAGCAACCTCAATGGAGCTCAGTCGGGACAGCTGCATTATTTCTTCTTCAGCAGAACAAGGTGCCAATGCAGGCTGCAGTCCACTACAAAAGAGCAGCTTGCAGCACCGGGACAAACAGACTGAGCCAGTGACAGAGGGCCACTGAACTAGCTCAACAGACCAATGCAATCAACATTCGGCATTGACAAATGCTTTTTTGGGTTTTGTACCTGAAAAAAAGGAAACGGTCCCTAGTAGTCTACCTGTCCCCTGCCACAACCCGCACCCACTCATTGTGCACCCTGCCTCCCAGCACCCCCCCCCATACCCCATACTTACCTCCGGACCTCGGCGTGATGATGTTCGCTGGACCGGGAACACGTCTGCACTCTTCAAAGCCGACCGCAAACTGAGGAAATGCCTGTAAGCTGTATAATGTAATAAATAGGGTTTTTCCAACTTTAGTGAATATCTCGGGCATTTTGGGGAATTGTTTAACCAAATTTTCAACATGGAGTTTTTGGGAACCCTCCTCATGAATTCTTGAGTTGTCATTGCGTTATTTGGCCCCAAAAGGTGGTTTCGTGGTCACTGCGTGAAATCACCCTTCGGGGCTGATTAATGAAACAACAGTGTCAGTGTTCATGAGGTGGGCTCTCAAAAAGCCTATGTTGCAAATTTGGTGGAAAAATCCCAAAAATGACTGTTTTACAAGCGTGCATTGCGCTGTTACTACATATGCTTTGTAGCTTCTCGAATTTACCATATTTTTCATGCCAGATTTTCCACATTGGCAGTTTGTCACATCTCCTTGTGAGCAGTACAGCTGTCATTGTTCACATCCTGGCCGAAATGTGTTTCCTCACTTCCAACGTAGAATAGCACAGCCGTTGTGGGAACTCAGTGTTCAGGACAGATTAAGACAATGACAGTAATACTGTTCATAAGTAGAGGTCCTAAAATGCCTATGTTGAAAATTTGGTAATGATCCTCCAGAAAATGACTGTGTTAAGAGCATGAGTTGTGCGGTTGGCATGCGGGCTCATAACTTTGTGAACTTCTAATATTTTCACTCCAGATTTTCAACATTGCCATTTTCCCAGACCTACTTATGAATAGTACAGCTGTCATTTTTCCCATCCTGGCTGAAATGTGTTTTTGCACATTTGGCGCAGAATAGAGCGATCACTGTGGGAAATCACTGTTTGGGACAAATTAAGGAAATGACAATGGTACTGTTCATGAGCAAACGTCCAAAAATTCCTATGTTGAAAATTTGGGGACGAAACTCCTTAACATGACTGTGTTACAAGCGTGCATTGAACTGTTTCCACGCACCCTTGTAACTACGCAAATTTATAAAACTGTCAAGCCACATTTTCAACACTGCCATTTTTTCAACTCTTTATGAACAATACAGCTGTCATTTTTCACATCCTGGCTACAATATGTGTTTGCACTCCTACAGACAATAGCCCGGTCACTGTGGGAAATCAGTGTCTGGGATAAATTAAGGTCGACCGAGTGAGAGGGGGAAGTGACGGAGCTCAACTGAGCTCTGTCAGGACTGCTGCTGATTTGTTTGTGGCAGCAAAGGCCCCAACACAAGAGACCAGTACAAAAGGGCAGCCTGCAGCACTGGGAGAAACGGAACAAGAGAGCGAGTGAGGGAGGTGGAGTGCGCGAACTCACTGAAGCGCTGTCAGGACTTCTACCGATTTCTTTGTGGGCAGAAAAAAGGCGTCAGTACTGGCAAGGGCCCAGTAAAAAAGGCCAGCCTGCAGCGGTAGGAGAAAGAGTACAAGCGAGTGAGATAAGGGGACTTAGTCAGCTCAGCAGAGCTCTGTCAGGACTGCTGGGATTTCTTTGTGGCAGAAAAAGGCACCAATGCATGCAGGAGCGCCGTACAAAAGGGCAGCTTGCAGCGCCAGGACAAATAGAATGAGCGATGAGAGAGGGAGACTGAGCGACCCCAACGGAGCTCTGTCAGGGCAGCTGAATAGCACGGTCACTGTGGGAAATCAGTGTTCAGGACAGATTAAGAAAATGACAGTGACACTCTTCATGAGTAGAGGTCCTAAAAGCCTATATTGAAAATTTGGTAATGTTACTACATAAAATGACTGTTTTGAAAGTGCAGCACTGTTGGCATGCATGCTCATAAGTTTGTGAATTTTTAATATTTTCACTATAGATGTTCAATATTGCCATTTTCCATAGCCCATCAATTGACTGTGTTACAAGTGTGCCTTGCGCAATATCCATGCTCCCTTGTAACTTTGCAGATTTGTAATGTTGTCACACAGATTTTCAACAGTGCCATTTTTTCACATCTCCTTATAAGCAGTACAGCTGTCATTTTTCACATCTTGACCGAAATGTGTTTTCACAGTTCTGCCGCAGAATAATGTGGTCACTGTGGGAAGTCAGTGTTCGGGACAGATTAAGAAATTGACAGTGGCACTGTTCATGAGCAGTAGTCCTAAAATCCCTATGTTGAAAATTTGGCGACGAAACTCCATAACATGACTGTGTTACAAGCGTGTGCTGAACTGTTTCCATGCACCCTTGTAACTTCTCAAATTTGTAATACTGTCAAGCCACATTTTCAACAGTGGTATTTTTCCACAACTCCTTATGAACACTACAGCTGTCATTTTTCACATCGTGGCCAAAAAATGTTTTTGCTCTCTTGTGGACAATAGCATGGTCACTCTGGGAAATCGATATCTGGGACAGATTAAGATCAACCGAGTGAGAGGGAGGAGTGACTGAGCTCAACTGAGCTCTGTCGGGACAGCTGCGGATTTCTTTATGGACAGACAAAGTTGCCAACACAGCCAGGAGCTCAATGCATAAACGCAGTCTGCGGCGCCAAGAGAAACAGAATGAGAGAATGACAGAGCGGTAGTGAGTGAGCTCAGTGGAGCTCTAGTGTGACTGCTGCAGATTTCTTTGTGGGCAGAAAATGTGGCAATGCAGGCAGAAGCCCAGTACAAATGGCCAGCTTGCAGCGCTGGCAGAAACTAAATGCGAGAGTGACAGAGGGTAAGTGAGCGAGCTCAGTGGAGCTGTGTCGGGACTGCTTCAGATTTCCTTCAGGCCAGAAAAAGCCACCAATGCAGGCAGAAGCCCCATACTAAAGGGCAGCCTGCAGTGCCAGGAGACCCAGAATGACAGACTGATGGAGGGGGAGTCAATGAGCTCAACGGAGCTTTCTTGGGACTGTTGCAGATTTGTTTGTGGGCAGAAAAAGGCAGCAACCAGAATGAGCAAGTGAGTGAGCTCAACAGAGCTGTACCGTAATTGCTGCAAATTTCTTTGTGGGTATAAGAAGGCAGCAACGCAGGCTGGAGCCCAGTAGAAAATGGCATACTGCAGTGCTGGCACAACAGAATGAGTGAGTGAGAGAAGGGGAGTGAGCAAGCTCAATGCTTTATTGGGACTGCCATAACATGACTGTGTTACAAGCGTACATTGAACTGTTTCCACGCACCCTTGTAATTTCACAAATTTTTAATACTGTCACGTCACATTTTCAACAGTGACATTTTTTCACAACTCCTTATGAACACTACAGCTGTCATTTTTCATATCCTGGCTAAAATACAGTATGTTTTTTTTACAACTCCTTATGAATACTACAGCTGTCATTTTTTACATCCTTGCTAAATTATGTTTGTGCACTCCTGCTGGACAATAGCATGGTCTCACTGGGAAATCAGTGTTTGGGACAGATTAAGATTGACCAAGTGAGATGGGGGAGTGACCAAGCTCAATTGAGATCTGTCGGGACTGCTGCGGATTTGTTTGTGGGCAGACAAAGGCCCCAACACAAGAGCCCACTACAAAAGGGCAACCTGCAGCATTGGGAGAAACTGAACGAGAGACTGAGTGAGTGTGGGAGGGTGAGTGAGCAAACTCACTGAAGCGCTATCAGGACTGCTGCAGATTTCTTTGTGGGTAGAAAAAGGCATCAATACAGGCAGGGACCCAGTACAAAAGGGCAGCCTGCAGCGGTGGGAGAAACAGTACGAGCGAGTGAGACAAGGGGACTTAGAGAGCTCAACAGAGCTCTTTCAAGACTGCTGGGATTTCTTTGTAGCAGAAAAAGGCACCATTGCATGCAGGAGCCCTGTACAAAAGGGTAACTTGCAGCACCAGGACAAACAGAATGAGCGAAGAGAGAAGAAGACTGAGCGACCTCAACTGAGCTCTGTTGAGACAGCTGCAGATTTCTTTATGAACAGAGAAAGTTGCCAACACAGCCAGGAGCTGCATGCAAAAGTGCAGTCTGCAGTACCAAAAAAAATGAACGAGCAAGTGACAGAGCGGTAGTGAGTGAACTCATTGGAGCTCTAGTGTGACTGCTGCAGATTTCTTTGTGGGCAGAAAATGTGGCAATGCAGGCAGAAGCCCAGTACAAATGGCCAGCTTGCAGCGCTGGCAGAAACTAAATGCAAGAGTGACAGAGGGTAAGTGAGCGAGCTCAGTGGAGCTGTGTCGGGACTGCTTCAGATTTCCTTCAGGCCAGAAAAAAACACCAATGCAGGCAGAAGCCCCATACAAAAGGGCAGCCTGCAGTGCCAGGAGACCCAGAATGACAGACTGATGGAGGGGGAGTCAGTGAGCCCAACGGGGCTTTCTTGGGACTGTTGTAGATTTGTTTGTGGGCAGAAAAAGGCAGCAACCAGAATGAGCAAGTGAGTGAGCTCAACAGAGCCATTCCGTAATTGCTACAAATTTCTTTGTGGGCATAAGAAGGCAGCAACGCAGGCAGGAGCCCAGTAGAAAATGGCATACTGCAGTGCTGGCACAACAGAATGAGTGAGTGAGAGAAGGGGAGTGAGTGAGCTTAATGCTTTATTGGGACTGCCATAACATGACTGTGTTACATGCGTACATTGAACTGTTTCCACGCACCCTTGTAATTTCACAAATTTTTAATACTGTCACGTCACATTTTCAACAGTGATATTTTTTCACAACTCCTTATGAATACTATAGCTGTCATTTTTCACATCTTGGCTAAAATACAGTATGTTTTTTTTAGAACTCCTTATGAATACTACAGCTGTCATTTTTTACATCCTGGCTAAATTATGTTTTTGCACTCCTGATGGACAATAGCATGGTCTCACTGGGAAATCAGTGTTTGGGACAGATTAAGATTGACCAAGTGAGATGGGGGAGTGACCAAGCTCAACTGAGCACTGTCGGGACTGCTGCGGATTTGTTTGTGGGCAGACAAAGGCCCCAACACAAGAGCCCACTACAAAAGGGCAACCTGCAGCAGTGGGAGAAACTGAACGAGAGAGTGAGTGAGTGTGGAGGGTGAGTGAGCAAACTCACTGAAGCGCTATCAGGACTGCTGCAGATTTCTTTGTGGGTAGAAAAGGCATCAATACAGGCATGGGCCCAGTACAAAGGGCAGCCTGCAGCGGGAGAAACAGTACTGAGCGAGTGAGACAGGGGGACTTAGAGAGCCTCAACGGAGCTCTGTCAGGACTGCTGGGATTATTTTATGGACAGAAAAGGGGCCACACAGGCAGGAGCCCAGTACAGAAGGCCAGCCTGCAGCAGTGAGAAAAACAGTACGAGCAAGTGAGACAAGGGGACTTAGTGAGCTCAACAGAGCTCTTTCAGGACTGCTGGGATTTCTTTGTGGCAGAAAAAGGCACCAATGCAAGCAGGAGCCCTGTACAAAAGGGCAGCTTGCAGCGCCAGGACAAATAGAATGAGCGATGAGAGAGGGAGACTGAGCGACCCCAATGGAGCTCTGTCAGGGCAGCTGAATAGCACGGTCACTGTGGGAAATCAGTGTTCAGGACAGATTAAGAAAATGACAGTGACACTCTTCATGAGTAGAGGTCCTAAAAAGCCTATATTGAAAATTTGGTAATGTTACTACATAAAATGACTGTTTTGAGCGTGCATTGCACTGTTGGCATGCATGCTCATAAGTTTGTGAATTTTTAATATTTTCACTACAGATGTTCAATATTGCCATTTTCCATAGCCCATCAATTGACTGTGTTACAAGTGTGCCTTGCGCACTATCCATGCTCCCTTGTAACTTTACAGATTTGTAATGTTGTCGCACCAGATTTTCAACAGTGCCATTTTTTCACATCTCCTTATAAGCAGTACAGCTGTCATTTTTCACATCTTGACCGAAATGTGTTTTCACTGTTCTGGCGCAGAATAACATGGTCACTGTGGGAAGTCAGTGTTCGGGACAGATTAAGAAATTGACAGTGGCACTGTTCATGAGCAGTAGTCCTAAAATCCCTATGTTGAAAATTTGGTGACGAAACTCCATAACATGACTGTGTTACAAGCATCCGTTGAACTGTTTCCATGCAGTCTTGTTACTTCGCAAATTTGTAATACTGTCATGCCACATTTTCAACAGTGGCATTTTTCCATAACTCCTTATGAACACTACAGCTGTCATTTTTCACATCGTGGCTAAAATATGTTTTTGCTCTCCTGCGGACAATAGCATGGTCACTCTGGGAAATCGGTATCTGGGACAGATTATGATCAACCGAGTGAGAAGGGGGAGTGACTGAGCTCAACTGAGCTCTGTCGGGACAGCTGCTGATTTCTTTATGGACAGAGAAAGTTGTCAATACAGCCAGGAGCTCCATGCAAAAGTGCAGTCTGCGGCGCCAAGAGAAACAGAATGAGCGAGTGACAGAGCGGTAGTGAGTGAGCTCAGTGGAGCTCTAGTGTGACTGCTGCAGATTTCTTTGTGGGTAGAAAATGCAGCAACGCAGGCAGGAGCCCAGTACATAAGGCCAGCTTGCAGCGCTGGCAGAAACAAAATGCAAGAGTGACAGAGGGTGAGTGAGCTCAGTGGAGCAGTGTCGGGACTGCTTCAGATTTCCTTCTGGCCAGAAAAAGCCGCCAATGCAGACAGGAGCCCCATACAAAAGGGCAGCCTGCAGTGCCAGGAGACACAGAATGACCGAGTGATGGAGGAGGAGTCAGTGAGCTCAACGAGGCTTTGTTCGGACTGCTGCAGATTTGTTTCTGGGCAGAAAAAGGCAGCAATGCATGCAGGGGCCCTGTACATAAGGGCAGCCTGCAGTGGCACGAAAACCAGAATGAGCGAGTGACTGAGCTCAACAGAGCTGTGTTGTAACTGCTGCAAATTTCTTTGTGGGCATAAGAAAGCAGCAACGCAGGCAGGAGCCCAGTAGAAAAGGGCAGCCTGCAGTGCCGGCACAACAGAATGAGCAAGTAAGAGAAGGGATGTGAGCGAGCTCAATGGAGCTTTGTTGGGACTGCCATAACGTGACTGTGTTACAAGCGTGCGTTGAACTGTTTTCAGGCACCCTTGTAATTTCACAAATTTGTAATATTGTCTCGCCACATTTTCAACAGTGGCATTTTTTCACAACTCCTTATGAACACTACAGCTGTCATTTTTCACATCCTGGCTAAATTATGTTTTTGCACTCCTGCTGGACAATAGCATGGTCACTCTGGGAAATCAGTGTTTGAGACACATTAAGATCGACCGAGTGAGATGGGGGAGTGACTGAGCTCAACTGAGCTCTGTCGAGACTGCTGCGGATTTGTTTGTGGGTGGACAAAGGCCCCAACACAACAGCCCAGTACAAAAGTGCAGCCTGCAGCACTGGGAGAAACAGAATGAGAGAGCAAGTAAGTGAGGGAGGGGGAGTGAGCGAACTCACCGAAGTGCTGTCAGGACTGCTGCAGATTTCTTTGTGGGCAGAAAAAGGCATCAATACAGGCAGGGGCCCAGTACAAAAGGGCAGCCTGCAGCGGTGGGACAAACAGTATGAGCGAGTGAGACAAGAAGACTTAATGAGCTCAACGGAGCTCTGTCAGGACTGCTGGGATTATTTTGTGGGCAGAAAAACGGGCCAATGCAGGCAGGAACCCCGTACAAAAGGGCAGCTTGCAGCACCAGGACAAACAGAAAGAGCGATGAGAGAGGGAGACTGAGCGACCTCAAACCAGCTCTGTCAGGACTGCTGTGGATTTCTTTGTGGCCAGACAAAGGTGCCAACTCAGCCAGAATCCCCATACAAAAGCGCAGTCTGCGGCGCCAAGACAAACAGAATGAGCGAGTGACAGAGCGGTAGTGAGTGAGCTCAACGGAGCTCTAGTGTGACTGCTGCAGATTTCTTTGTGGGCAGAAAATGTGGCAACGCAGGCAGGAGCCCAGAACAAAAGGCCAGCTTGGAGCGCCAGCAGAAACAGAATGCAAGAGTGACAGAAAGGCAGTGAGTGAGCTCAGTGGAGCTGTGTTGGGACTGCTTCAGATTTCTTTCTGTCCAGAAAAAGCTGCCAATGCAGGCAGGAGCCCGATACAAAAGGGCAGCCTGCAGCGCCAGGAGACACAGAATGAGCGAGTGAGGGAGGGGGAGTCAGTGAGCTCAACGGGGCTTTGTTGGGACTGCTGCAGATTTGTTTCTGGGCAGAAAAAGGCAGCAATGCATGCAGGGGCACAGTACGAAAAGGCAGCCTGCAGTGTCACGAAAACCAGAATTAGCCAATGAGTGAGCTCAACAGAGCTGTATTGTAACTAATGCAAATTTCTTTATGGGCATAAGAAGGCAGCAACGCAGGCAGGAGCCTAGTAGAAAAGGGTAGCCTGCAGCACCGACAGAACAGAACGAGCGAGTGAGAGAAGGGGAGTGAACGAGCTCAACTAAGCTTTGTCAGGACTGCTGCAGATTTCTTTGTGGGCAGAAAAAGGCACCAACAAGGGCAGAAGCCCAGTACAAAAGGGCAGCCTGCCGCGCCAGGACAACCAGAATGAGTGAGTGAGACAGGCGGAGTGAGTGACCTCAACAGAGTTCTGTCAGGACAGCTGTGGATTCCTTTGTGGGTAGAAAAAAGCCACAAACACAAGCAGAAGCCCATTACAAAGGTGCAGCCTGCAGCTCCAGGAGAAACAGAATGAGCGAGTGAGACAGGGGGAGTGAGCCACCTCAATGGAGCTCTGTTGGGACATCTGCATATTTCTTCCTCGGCAGAACAAGGTTCCAATGCAGGCAGCAGCCCAGTATAAAAGAGCAGCCTGCAGCACCAGGACAAACAGACTGAGCCAGTGACAGAGGCCCACTGTGCGATCTCAACAGACCAACATAATCAACATTCAGCATTGACAAATGCTTGTTTGTATTTCCTTAACCACATCAGCTCTGAACCGCTCTGGCAACCTGTATGTCTTTTGCCTAATAGGACGAGCATTCTTTGACACTATTACATGCTCAACCCCTTTTGCTCAGCCTGGGACCATGGTAAAAGTACTGTTAAATGTCTTTAGCACATTCTAATGTCTGCAGTTTGTTCTGAGGTTTAGGGAACATTCACCTTTACAGCATCAGTATTTACAGTTTGTTCTAGCCTGTCATGAGCTGCATCAATACCTTCTCTATCAATTTCTGGTAAAACTAGCAAAGCAGCTTTTGGCATTTTTTCAACTAATTTTTGAGGCGGTTAGCACGGTATATCTTAGTAAGATTTTTTCTGTCAGGACTCTTTGCCTTGTAGTTAACTGTGTCAGTACATCTAAGAACCTTATATGGCCCTTGCCACTTCATCAACAGCTTATTTTCTGTTGTGGGTAACAGTAGCAAAACCTTTTCGCCTGGCTTGAAAACTTTTTCTTTTACCCCATGATCACATTCTGATGGTTTTGAGCCTCTTCCTGATTACTATGGGCAATTTCAACATATTTTGCCAGTTTCTTTCTTA
The DNA here is from genome assembly GCA_016271365.2 of Neoceratodus forsteri. Taxonomy (NCBI): domain Eukaryota; kingdom Metazoa; phylum Chordata; order Ceratodontiformes; family Ceratodontidae; genus Neoceratodus; species Neoceratodus forsteri. The sequence goes on along the minus strand of CM028138.1, from coordinate 759,856,825 downwards.
GGGTACAGGACCACATCCAGGATGCACCCCTCCCTCATCGGGTCAGTCACCAGCTGGGCAAGAAATGCATCCTGGAAGACATCCAGCAGGTGCTGCTCCCTGCTCGATGAGAACACCATAGTTCTCCAATCTGCTCCTGGCATATCCAGATCCCCCAGCACCACAGTTCTGCCCTCTCCCCTATCACTGTGATCCCTAAGGTTTGCCACCAGGTCTTCCTCCTGTAACTCCCCCTGCCCTACTACTCCCATTTTCACCTGCTTGCCCTCTGACTGGTGACTCATAAAGCTTCCACCTGATCCCCCACTTCCTCAACCTTGCTTATCCCTATGCCTTTCCTGATGATAAATGCCACTCTCCCTCCCCTTTCTTCCACTCTGTCCCTTCTGCATGTGGTGTATCCTGATAGTTTTAGATCCCAGTCATGTCTGGAAGTGGCCCAGGTCTGAGTGGCAGCCTCCACATCAACCCCACCCTCCACTAACAGAGTCTGAAACACCGGGCATCTTGTTCCCCATGCTCCTGGCATTGATCAGAACCACCATCCAGCATGTCCTCTTGTCCCCTCCCATTTCACAGTCCTGGGGGCTCTCCGGTCTCTGCCTAAAAGGACCCTTTCATGCACTATCAGGTGCCCCTGGTCTGTGCCCCTACCCCCCTGCTGGTGGAAGAGGGCCTTGGCCATCCTAGCTTGTCCTACCAGGGAGTCCCTTCCCTTCCCTCCTCATAAGTTTAAACCCCACTTGGAGTGAGTGAATTCTGCCAGTCAAAGCTGCAAGACCTCTTTTACCTCTGGGCTAAGGTGGAACCTGTCCCTTATGTACAGTTACTGGTCCTCCCAGGTTGCACCCAAGTCCCCCATCCACCCACCCATACCACCTGGCCTCACACCATTCACCGAGCCATACATTTACCTCCCTAATTTTGTGCTTATTTTCCACACTAGCCCTAGGCAGTGACAGTATCTCCGAGAAGGAGACTGAGCACCCCATGTCCTAACAGACTCTGACTATCTCCCTAAACCTAGTCTCAATCTCCAGTACACTGTTCCCCTCTTTTTCTTTGTACCTAGGTGCACTAATATATCAGAGGTCCCACTGCATTCTCTCACCAGAGCATAGACCTGATGTTTGGCCTGATGCACCATCAAGCCAGATATACTCTTGGTTTTAACACCGTAGGAAGTCTTCCCTTCTCCCCGTGCCATCCCCAACTTGATTCCCCTAATCATGGAGTCACCTAAAAGACACACTCTTACCACCTCCTTTTCCTCAAGCCTGCTCGCAATCCCAGTTGCCCCCTTCCCCCACATTACCTTGTACATCTCCTCTCCTCCCCCTTGTGCCAATTTCCATCCTGTCCCTTCCACTCTAGCCCTTATTCCTCACTTCCCTGACCTCCCCGGCCTCTTCCCTTCCTGCTGTGGCACGTTGGTCCATCCCAACATTTCCCAGCTCTTCCTTCTCACAGACTAGTCTACCTCAACTACTTTCCTTCCCCCCCACTGTACCCGGATCCACCCCTTTATCTCCACCATGGACAAGGACCCCCTATGCCCCTGGTTCTTCACCCTCACAGCCCTAGCCACCTCAACCACTTTCCTTCCCCCTTCTGTATCTGGTTCCATCTCCTACTCCTCCTGGGGCACAGGTCCCCCCCACCCTAGCTCCTTTCCTTCTCAGACCTCTCCTCCACAGCCCCTTCTCTTCCCCCTGCTCCACCCAGATCCATCCCTGTATTTTCCCTAGGGACAAGAGACCCCCCTGCCCTACCGGTGAATGCATTCCCCCCTCTCCTCCCTCCTCCATATTTCCCTGTCCCGCTCCCGGCATAACCTCAACCCCTTGTATTTTACCCACATTCCTTACTAGGTCCCCCTCAACCCCCCCGGGCCTCCCCACTCAAAGCTCCCCATTCCTTGCCATCCCCTCCCTTCTCCTTGGCATCTGGCTTACAATCTCTTCTGTCAGTACTTGCACATCCTCCGTAACCTGCTCCCCCCTTCGACACTCAATGTTGGGGAGTATCCCCTCCTCCTCCTCCTCCTCCCCTGTTTGTTGAGCATATTGCCATCTCCAGCTTGCCTGCCTCCAGAGGAGCCTCCTCCATCCCAGATTTCTCCCCCTCACTTGACTTTGCCAGGGGTGCAAATCTGTTGCTATACTCTATGCCTATTGTCCTGGCTCCCTCACTGTCTCACACCCCTTTCAGTTCTCTTGTGACCGTGCCCTGCCCTCTTCTCCCAGCCTCTTACCAGGCCCCAATCTACTCCTTATTTCTCCTAAGCTCCTGCCAGACCCTCTGATCCTAATTTTGTTCAGGGCAACCCCAATCCATTCTCCCTAGTAATCCCCTCCTTCCTCCAGGGTCCACTCCAAAACCTCCCTTTATGGTAGTGTGGTCCCATGCACTCATATCATCCTTTTTCAGTCTGTTCCCTCCCACTTTGGATGCCTCACCTGGACCCACTGCCGTGCTACAATTTTTCCCCCCAACCCACCCCCACCAACAGAGCCACCATCCTTTTCACCCCTCCTTCTCCCCTCCTTGCCCAACAACCATCTTAGCCACTCAACCTCCTCCTAGAGATGTGCCAGTCGTTGGCATACCATACAACCCCCCCAATCCTCAGGCCAGAGCTACCACCATGGCCGATCTACACCCTATGCACCCCACTACCCTTCCAAATGTACTGGCCCTCTTGGTCTGTGGACCCTGCCCCGTTTCCCGGGCTACCACCCCTCTCCATTTGTCCTAGCAATGCCAGACCACATTGGACCCCCACCAATGCCTTTAAGGCCAGTGACCATATACAGATTGCCCCTTTTAGATGTGTTAGAAAAACAGCAAAGCACAGATACAGGACCAAAAATGAAATAACTACCACTGACATGACTGCACCAGTCCTGCAGCCCTACCTCCAGAGCTCACTCCCCTTATTCATAGCCACAACCCCTTTTAGCTAGCTCCTCCCTCTATGAGCATTTAATAGGGGTAAGGGCCTGGGAGGGTGGATGGGACACAAACAGCAGTCACTACAGCTCCCCCTGGAATTCTCCTTGCTGGTATGCCATAAAGCCATTTCTCCTGCTCCGTTAGGAAAGATGCTCCACACGTTTCGCTCTTGCCAGCTCTAGCCCGCTTCCTAGCAGCCAGGAATGTCACCTTTGTGGCCCCAGGAGCCACCACTGATACCCCGACTTGTAGCTCTGACTCGCTTCCTAGCAGCCAGGAGAGTCCCTTTTCTGCCCCGAGAGCCGCCACTGATCACCCAACTTGCAGACCGGGGTGCCTTTTAAAGCCTAAGTGGCTTTTAAGCTATGCTCCTCTGGTTCCAATTGGAGCATCAGTCCTCACTGCCAATTGGCTCACCAAAGTGCCCTTCCTGCGATATGATTGGTCACCTCCAAATCCCGGCACACAGACACCAGTCACTACAGATCCTCCTGGAAGTTCTCCTTGTCAGTATGCCACACAGCCAGCGCCAGTGCTTGATTTCGTATGCTCTGCCAGGAAAGATGCTCCACCCACTCTGCTCTTGCCTGCCCTGGCCCACTTCCTAGCGGCCAAGAATGTCACCTTTTCTGCTCCGAGAGCTGCCGATGATCCTGTATATATACAGTAAACCATTAAAAACAATTCCAATCAGACCAGTTATTCAAGTTTTTTTTAAGCTTGTTCTTAAAAACAGAAATTAAATTACATGAGGCAATAGATTGAAGGAGATTATTATAACATTTTGCAGTCCTTGAACTAAGGGAGTTCTGTCCCAGTTTAGTATGAAACAATGGAATTTTGAAAGTGAATGATGGTTTAGCACTGTTTAGCAATGCCAAAACTGCTGAATATACTGCTGCACCCAGTATGCATGGCTGATGACTCATTTCCATGTTGACAGTGGTGTGTTCTGTGCATTGTGCTGTCTGGTCTGTGTGGTACATCAGGGCATTTGAATATGACGCATGCCCCATCAGATGGTGCTATTCATGGTTTGGGCAGCCCTGACCCAATTAGTGCTGTGCTAACCATCTGAATATGGGTGCCGTAGAGCTGAACAAATGGTGAACAGGATAACAAACTTATTTATAAGTTTACAGTTTCTTTATAACTTCTTTGTTTTTTGACATTTTGGACCCAAAAATCTCAACACAATCTTTTTATGACCCCGTGTTATGATTAAAAAAGGTAGAATTGTTTTAATCCTTTCTGAAAGTTGATTTTATGGAGCGACTGCAAAAAGATGTTTTGGAGAGGAACTGAGAAATTACACCCGTCATGTTTATGAGGTGGGGTAACACAAGAGCTATGTTAAAAATTTGGACAACAAAGTAATAAGTAAACATCAGATAAATGTAATATTTCTTCATAACCTTAATGTTTTTTGACATTTGGGGCTCAATTCACAAAGGTCAGTGCAAGCTACACTGAAGACAGCTTGTGACGACCACCAGTGCACCAGGGACCCAGCACCCCAATTCACTATTGGGTAGGGTCTGGGTGGCAATGTTCCTTGGCTTCAAGCATTCCTGGCACTGTGCCAAACAGATGGCGCATCTTGAAGGTGTACCGCAAGCTGTGGGGCAATAGCAGAATGGACAGCAGTCCCTGATTGCTCTTGCTCCCCCAGTCCTGATCCCAGATAAGAAATAACAAAATAAAAGTCCCTGATGGTCTAGCAGACCCCTGATCAGCCTGATCCCAGTTAGGAATTATAAAAAAACCTTGATGTTTTAGTAAACCCCCTTCGATCCCCGATGTCCCCAACAACTAGCTATAGTATTAATTCCCTAGTGGTCTAGCGGAACTCTCTCTCTGATCCCAATGTCCCAATAAATATATATATATATATATATATATATATTTGTACAATAGGGGTGAAGGATAAATGAGTGTGATAAAACCATGTATCCTCACTGTGGTGACATAACCACAAGAGATAAATCATGCCGGCGGAGTCACGTGATGCGGTGTGCTGGGTAGGACGCCTCTCAGCTTGCTCTGACCTACCGCCTGTTAATTATCGCTAAAAACCTGTTTCATGGTGTTTTCTACCACAGATCACCTGTGTATGTTATCTTCCTGAACGCAGTGTGCCCTCGATAAAGGAAGTCGATGAATGAAGAGATGTGGAAAATTGCTTCCAAACACACACCTCCTTCTACACCCGAGAAGGCCTCTTAGAAAGCCAGGGCCTCCTCCATGCAATCTTCACTGCCTGCTACTACTGAGAGCCCTGAAACTGATCTTTTTACCCTTTCGAGATTCCTAGAGGAGTTTCAGCCTTTCAAGGCTAAAATGCAGAATATGGCAGGAGAAATAGAAGGCATCTCAAGCACCCTTAAGGAGTTCTCTAAAAAGATTACAGATAATGAAGCTTACATACATTCCTTGGAAAGGAAACAGGATAAAGCAGAATTGGTGCTAGTGGCCCTGAGGCAAAGGCTAGTGAAAACTGAGAACAAGGTGGAAGATTTGGAGAGGTGCAGTCGCCGCAATAATGCGGTACTCATTGGTTTGCCCGAAGGTGAAGAGGGTTCAGAACCCATTAAGTTCATCAGAAAGTTCATGGAGAAGGTGGCAGGCCCTTCCCCCTTTGGTGCAAGCTATATAATAGAAAGAGCTCACAGTACTACGCCCCCTCCCGAGTTGGAGCCCCCAAGGTCATTCATATTTCGCTTTTAAACTTCCAGGAGCAGCACTTCCTATATAAGGTTAAGGAAGCACAAGATTTGCAATGGGAAGGTAAAAAGCTGAGAGTGGTGCAAGATTTGCCTTTATCTGTACGCCAGAAACGAGCCACATTTCACAAGCTTGTCCTCAAGTTGATGGCCGTGGGAATCAAGTTTCGTATGGGTTTTCCAGCAAGATTTCAAGTTTGCCTGAATGGTTCCTGGGAGACCTATGAGGAAGCGGAGTCGGCTATCGCAGGGCTCAAGAAAGCGCTTCCTGACCTTTTTAAGCCTGCATGAGAATCGACCTGGTGTGGGGTGCCATGCTGAGTTTTTCAGTGGTGGTGTAATTCAGCTGACACAAATTATATTTCTCAACTTTGTCTCCGGGACTACGTTGGTCATAAACTATATATCTGGCTATCTAATTCCAAGCTGCAGCTCTCAAGAAGGGTCTTCGTGCTGACAGATTAATGGACATTGTGTTTCCGATCCGGTTTTCTCTTTCAGGACTGTCTAATTTTGTTGACTCTCATAATTTTGACTCTGGTTCAGTCTAGTGTAGTTTCGTATTCGTCTGGAGTTACTGTGTTCAAGTTAAATCTTACTCTGTCAGATCTGGCAATTTACCTTTTCAAGGGTGATATCCTGATCCCAAGGTTGGGGGGGGGGGGCAATGCTCAGTTTTTCTGTGTTTACATTGCGAATCTGTCTGTGGCTGCAGTCCCTTTCTGGTTCTGCTTTTATGGTTTGTTTTTTCTAGGTTTCCCTCTCTTTCTCATTCCTTGTTCTCATTAGGTGATAAAAATAGCTAGCTGGCATATTAGGTGGAGATTCTGCAGCCATAGACAGATGGCAATATCAGGTTTGCTGTACGCTTTAACTGGCGTTGGTCTGCCCCTTCTGAACTACCTTTCTCGAGTTCTGTTTATGAAGGACTCCTCGTCTCCTTTTTTTCTCTTTTTAAATTTTCACTAATGAAGTGAGAAGGCCACTGCCTCTGGTCCCAGAAATATGGTCCAGATAGCAGCCCAGGAGCCCTTAAGTTTCCCTTATACTAAAGCAGGCAGTAATGGCCCACCTTCTTGGCTGTTCATCTCTGTTATTCTAGAGTTGCGCCACAAGAGGGTGTCTGTGATTACTATTTTCATGTTTGATGCAAGTGTTTTACACACTTTACCCTCGGTGAATCATGTAGTAATAGCATGGTTCATGGGGACTCTGTAGGGATGATTATTTTCTTTACGGGTTTGTGCAGACAATTTCTCTACACTAGCTAGCAATGCTGACAATTTATAAGAATGGTATAGGTACTACTCTCTACGGAGTGTTCTGTTCACAAAGGGGTAGTGTTCTCATTTACTGGTTCACGAGGGAAGGGAGGTTGGAGGGAGAGGATCTTCTCAGTTAGCCTATCATCATGTACCATACAAATGGTGAGTGGGTGTGGGAAGGGGGGCCAGGGTTTATGGGTGTCTGGGGGTTTCAGAGGGGTGATTGGGGATTGATTTAGGGATGGCAGGGGGGGGGTAGGTAGAACAACCCAGCGCATATCTTGTTTGGAGCAGTATTGAGAGGAAACATAAATACATGTGGTGTTTTCGGGGATTTCTGACTGGCATCTTGAGTGTTGGTTAGAAATATCCACTTTATCAGTTGAAATGTTAAGGGGGCCAGGCACAAGACTAAGCAATATAAAATCCTGAAACATTTACATCATCTGAAGGCAGAAATTATATTTTTGCAGGAGACACATTTGCTTATGAGGGAGGCTGACAAAATGAGAAGGCAGCAAACTGGGCAGCTGTTCCCAGCAGAGAGCACGACCCACAGTAGAGGGGTTATGATCCTTTTGCATAGGTTGGTTCCGTTTAAACCTCTTCAAGTTATACATAATCCTTCCAGCAGACTTTTGTTTGTAAAAGGTGGATTGCATACCTTGGATATTGTCTTAGGCATTATCTATGGCCCTAATGTAGACTCCCCCCCCCCCTGTTTTTTGTCCAGATAATAGAAGCCCTAACTCGATTTTTGGACATCCCCATGGTTATAGGGGGTGACTTCAATCTCGTTTTTGATCAGGCTCTTGACAGGTCAGGCCAATCCCATCAAGGTCTTTCCCCAGCACAAAGAGCTTTTAGGGACCTGCTGGACTCTATAGGTCTTTGTGATATATGGCGTGTATTACATCCTAATACAAGGGAATATACTTATGTTTCCCCAGTCCATGCAACTTTCTCGAGGATTGATCATATCCTCATGTCTCAATCTCTATTACCTGAGGTTATAAGCTCTAGTATAGTTTCAGGACCCCTGTCGGATCACTCTATGGTCACCTGCCAATTAACCCTAGCGTCACTGCCCAATAAAGGGGGCAAGTGGAAGCTGAATAATCAAATTTTGAAGGAGCCAAAGATGGTTCAATATATAATGTCCCAAACAGAGCAGTTTATTGCCTCCAATTCTAACTCTGTGGAGAAGCCCAATATGATATGGGGTGCTTGTAAAGCATATTTAAGGGGGACTATAATCAGCCTAACATCGAAAAAGAAAAGAGAGAGGGCATCTAGGGTCTCTGACCTTCTTTCTCAGATTAGGGGCATGGAGAAGGTCCTCTCTCCATCTTCTTCTTCTGAGACATTTAAACAAGATTTAAAGAAATTGAGAGACGCCTACCTAGCAATGTTATCGGAACAAGCTGATTTTGCCATTTTGAAAACAAAAGCGGTTTATACTGATCAGGGTGAGAAGTCCGGCAAAATGTTGGCACTGCGTATCAAGCAACAGGAATCTGCTAGATTTATTCCTGCAGTCCATTCCTCCAAAGACAATTCCCTTGAGGTCTCACCATCGGAGATAGAAGAGGAGTTCACAAATTATTTCCAGGGCTTATATGGCCCTATGGTCAATTCTCCATCTAAGGAGAGACTTCTTGAATATCTGAGTGATTTACAACTGCCAACTCTCTCACAATCCCAGCAGAAAATTTTGGAGTCTCCTGTCTCTGAGGGTGAGATTGAAAGGGTAATTAAATCTCTCCCATCTGACAAATCTCCAGGCCTGAATGGGTTTACCTCCAACTTTTACAAAGTTTTCTCTAAGCAATTGATCTCCATTCTGCTGCCACTCTTTCAGGCCATTCTCTCCGGTCAAGCATCCGATCCCTCCCTTTTTGAGGCGCTGATTGTTTTGTTGCCTAAACCGGACAGACTGTCTGATCTGGTCTCAAGTTACAGGCCAATTTCTCTTCTTAACCATGATATTAAAATCCTGGCAAGATTATTAGCCGACCGTTTGGAGGCAGTACTTCCTTTTTTAATCAGGGCAGATCAGATTGGTTTTATGAAAGGTAGATCCTCGGTTGATCATCTGAGGACCCTGTCTCACGTCTTCTCGGCATCCAAGGATGCTCCACATCCAATGGTTCTGATCTCGATGGATGCTGAGAAGGCATTTGACAGAGTCCATTGGGATTACCTGTTTGCTATGATGGAAGTTTTCGGTTTTCCCACGAAATTCCGGAATTGGGTTAGCTCTCTATATAAGTTCCCTTCTGCTAGAATTTCATGTAATGGGGTTATCTCCACCCCTTTAAATTACATGTAGGGACCAGGCAGGGGTGTCCCTATCCCCCTTCTCTTTAATATCTACCTAGATCCTCTTATTAGGAGATTGTCTGGTGCCCAGGGCATCTCGGATATCTCTCTCGGGGAGCAGGTGGTTAAAGTGGCAGCCTATGCAGATGATCTTCTGTTGCAGGTAACCCATCCACTTACATCTATTCCCATTATTCTACAGTTAATAGATGACTTCAGTAAGGTCTCGAATTATAAACTTATTGTGGGTAAGACTGTGGTTTTTCCTCTTAACCACAGGGTATATAAACAGGACATTATTGCGTTTGGGCTCACTTGGAAGTCCGGTTATATTAAATATCTGGGGCTCCTTCTCGCTCGGAACACGACACAGCTCAGACAACTTAATATTGATGCATTGGTACATAAAACAGATCTAGACCTCCGTCGGTGGACTTTACTTCCCCTTTCTCTTTGGGGCAGAATTAATCTAATCAAAATGAACTTATTTCCTTGTTTACTCTACCCCCTTAACATGCTAAACATATGGCTCCTCCTGGCCTGGGTCAAAAAAGTGCATAGTATGATCTCTACCTTTATGTGGGGCGACAAGAAGGCTAGGATGGCTTTCCATAAGTTAGCAGCTCTGAAGGTTAATGGAGGGTTAAGACTCCCCCATATTGGGCTTTATTACTGGGCCAGTCAGGCCAATAAGTATCTCAGATGGCTGACCGTGGATCAACAATCCGTGGCTGCCACTTACATTCCTACCTAGTTAGCCGTTGAGTCTGCTACCATTAGAAAACATGGCCTCTCTCCGGCTGCGTTGCTATACACCAAGGTTAGTTCTTTACCAGAATCTCTACGTAGCTCCCCTATTGCCGTTTCAGTCAGGGTTCATACTCAATTGTGCACTTTTCTGAGGTATAAAAATCTCAAGGATTTATCTCAACCTGTTATAGGCAACCCTAATTTTTTGCTGGACAGCAAGCTTCTTTCACCTGGTTGGATCCCTCAGATAAGAAACTGCCATCTAGATGACTTTATGTTATCCGATAGTCAATGGTGCTCTTCTGCTGGCATTATGCACAAGTTTCTGTTACCTCACACAGCAATTTTTAAGATTTTTCAATTTCGCCACTTACTGGTTAAGGTAATGGGTCCGGTCCCCCTTCCAGCTCCTAATATCAGTTTTCAGGCAACCTTGATGGAGTTGGCAAGTTCGCCTCATGCTGTATCTAAAATATATACTGTTCTGTTCACCTGGGCTTACCCTGATAATTATGCTCCCGTCTCCTTTTGGGCCTCTCTCTTTCAGGGCAGAGATATGGATTGGTCTCTTCTGTGGCAAAGTTGCCATAAGTTCCTTAAGCAGTACAGACTTAGATTAACACAATTCAAAATTTTGCATGACATTTATTATTCTCCACAGAGGCTTGCCAAACTGGGTCTGATGTCTTCCTCCCTTTGCCCAAGATGCCAGTCTCAAGAAGGTGACCTCCTTCATATTTTCTGGAGCTGTTCTAAAATCGCCCCACTTTGGATCATGATTAATCAGCATACTGATCCTCTTTTAAGGCTCTTAGAATTGTTCACCCCCGAAATATGTCTTCTCAGGGATTTTTCCTTTATTTCGGTGGTGAACAGGAGGTATCACATAACATTGATGTTGATATCTGTTAAAAAGGTGGTGTTGAGGCACTGGAAGGACATGGAGGTACCATCTTATGTTGAATGGCTTCAGGAATTTTTGGCGAACTTCAGAACAGAGAGGACTATTGCCAGTTTATACAACAAACTGGAGAAGTTTAACAAGATCTGGGGCCCACTGCAGACTCTTTATGCACTACATGCCTAAGAACTATCAGGTTATATTCTTTGGTGTTGTGCTAAAGAGTATTGATGCGCTGGGTTGTTTAGGGTGGGAGTTGGGTTGGGTGGGTGGGTGGGGGAGAGCGAATCATTTTGTATTTTGTGTCTGCTCTTTGGGGTTCATGATGTACTCCACCATGATTCATTCTCTGTAATGGAAACTTTAGTAAAATTTGAATTATAAAGAGATAAATCATGTCGTGACATCATGACAAGAGATAAATCATGTTGTGACATCACCACTGTGAGAGATAGTTCACTGCTGCCTACAGCCAACTCAGTTACCATGGCAAAACATTCTCAGGTGTTTTCTATACTCTGTCTCACTCCCAGTCCATTGCTGTGATACTCTCAGTTGACAGCAGCCAGAATTCTAAAGGACACAGCTTCACAAAACAGTTTTTCTCATTGCTGCCTGCAGCTAACTCAATTATCATTGCAAAATATTATCACCTGTTCCCCACATTCTGTCTCACTCCCAGCCCTTTACTGTGATACTCTCAGCTTGACTGCAGCCATAATTCTAAAGCACACAGCTTCATAAAACAGTTTGTTTCTCACTGCTGCATGAAGCTAGCTTACTTAGCATTGCAAAACACACTCAACTTTTCCCACAGAGTTTGTAACACTGCCAGCCCATTCAGAAAATCTCACACACAGAAACTGCAAACACAGAAACAGCAACAGAACACGAAAAATCATAACAATACTTCTGAAACTCGTACCCCATTGTATAAATCGAACACATGATGTGTAGATCATGTGCTATGGAAAATATCTTCACTCCTGCATCGTGAGCTCTGGATACTGTCACTCATGCCTTCGGCACTCGTGAGTATCCAGAGCTTACTCTGCAGGAGTGAAGATATTTTCCATATCACACTCCTGCCCATCATGTATTACATATATATATATATATATATATAATTCCCTGGTGATCTAGTGCCCCCTCCAGCCCTGATCCCCCATTGTGAAATAAGAACACATCTTTGGCTGTCTAATGGACCCCCCCCCCAGCGGACAGTGTCCCACCATCCCTCTCCCTCCATCCCCAAACTGAGCCAGCAACTAGCACAGCCCACCACTTGCCACCACAGCCAGCTGCTGACTGAGCTCTCAGTGAGTGCTGTACTGTATTCAGTACATGCATATTGATTGACAGCTTACTGTCAATCAATGGTCATGTGCTGAATACAGTGCAGTGCTCTTTGAAAGCTCATTGAGCAGCTGGCTGTGGTGGCAAGTGGTGAACGGTGCCAGTTGCCAGTTCTGTTTCGGGGTGGGGGGAAGGGGTGGTGGGACACTGCTTCCCTTGGTGGGGAGGATTCACTAGACCACCAATGAATGTCATAATGGTGGATTGGGGCTTGGTGGGGGTGCTAGATCACCAGGGAATTATACATATAAATATTTATTGGGGACATTGGGATCAGGGAGAGGGGTCCATTAGACCACCAGGATATTATAAAAATATCTCTTTATTGGGGACATCTATCAAGGAGGGGGGCAGCTAGATCACCAAGGATAATTTTTTATGATAATTGGGGATCAGAGCTGAAGAGGGATGGTCCTTTAAACTACCAGGATATTAATACTTTATAGCCTGTGCTCTACCTGACCTCCCTACTAAGAACAATCCTGACCCCCCACCCCACCCTCTTATAGTGGCTACCACTCCCCTCCCAATCTCCCAGCAAGAGGTCTACCATGCTTTTTTGTCACTAAACTCTTCTAAGCATAGCCCGGACAGCATTGATCCCATGCCCCTTTGTGTTTCTGTGCCAGCCATAGTCCTCCCCCTCAAACACATTCTAAACCTCTCCCTTTCCTCAGGCATTGTCCCTACGGACTAGAAAATGTCCAAGGTTCTTCCCCTCCACAAAGGTGGTGACCCTGTTCTGGAAACTACCACCCCATTTCCCTCCTCCCAGCCCTTGCCAAACTTCAGAAGTCTCTAGTCAATTCTAAGGTAGCTGATTTCCTTTCTGCCACCAACACTCTATCCCCTTTCCAAGCCAGTTTCATGAGTAACCAAGCCACCTCCTCCTTCCTACTAAAAGTAACAGACTCCACACTCTCGGGTATGGATCTGGGTCACATTACTGCTGCTGTCTTCATCAACCTGACAAAGGCTTTTCACTCAGTGTCCCACCCACTCCTGCTCAGTAAGCTGCACTCACAGGGCCTAGCAGCTCCTACAGTAAACTGGTTCAGATCTTACCTAGCAAACAGGAGCTAGTCAGTCCAGGTGCGCCCTGCCATGTCACCTCCCCTCCCAATCCTTGCTGTGTTACCCCAAGTCTGTACACTGGGACCCATCCTGTTCTCCCTCTTCATTAGTGACCTCCCCTTAGTCTGCACACACTCCAACATACACATGTATGTAGATGATACAGTCATCTATACCACTGGTCTCTCAGTCCGTAACATGGAGGCCCCCCTCCAACATGACTTCAACAACCTCCTAGAATGGTTCCAAGCAAATCAACTGAGGGTTAACACAAAAAAGACAGTCCCCATGACCTTCAGTTCCAGACAAAAACTCATAACTCTCTCAACTCCCCCTGTCTTATCCATCCCTGGCAGCACCCCTTTAGAGATAGTACCTGCCTTCAAATATCTTGGGGTATGGTTCAACAATGAGCTAGACTTCTCACTCCATACTGACACCGTGCACTCTAAGCTCCTCCCAAAGCCTGGGATCCTGTACCATAACAAGGAATGCCTCCCTTTCTCTGTGTGCCATGAGCTGATCTCAAAAACAATTCTCCCTTTAATCGACTATGCGGATATCATCTACTGCACCACTCTCGCCTCCTCCCTTGACATAGAAACATAGAATTTGATGGCACATAAGGACTGCTTGGCCCACCTAGTCTACCCATTTCCCTACCTAATGGATAAGCTGCAGATCATAGTTAACCAACAGCCTACTTCCTCCTACCCCCCCATTAGAATTGCCTTATGTCTGTCCCATGCATTTTTGAATTCCCCCACTGTTTTTGACTCCACGACCTCCTCAGAAAGGCTGTTCCACTCATCTACAACTGTCTACAACCCTCTCCATGAAGAAATACTTCCTCACATTACCTCTGAGCCATCCCCCTTCCTATCCTCAAATTGTGCTCACTTGTTCTTGCACATCTATTTTTCTGAAACATGCTACCCTGTTGGACTTTGTTAATTCCCTTGAGGTACTTGAAAGTTTCTATCATGTTCCCCCTCTCCCTCCTTTCCTCGAGGCTATACATATTAAGCTGCTTTAGTCTTACCTCATATGTCTTCTGGTGCAGACCCTGCACCATTTTGGTTGCCATCCTCTGGACAGCCTCCACTCCGTCTATGTCTTTGCGGAGATGGGGTTTCCTGAACTGCATGCAGTACTCCAGATGTGGTCTTACCAATTGTCTGTACAGAGGGACAACAACTTCCTGTTTTCTACTGGTGATGCCTCTCCCTATGCATCCCAGTATCCCCCCCAACCCTCCTTACTGCCTTCAAACAAGATACCCTCCTACATACCTTTTGCTGCTTCACCACTAACTGTCCCTGCTTCATCACTAACTCTCCCTTCTGGATACACCACTGTTACCTCTACTCCTCTCTTTCCATCCCTCCCCTCACTCACCACCATCAAACTCACTCACTCGCCTTTGTAGGAAAATTCTGGTTCAGACTTCTCCCCTCCTATCTCTCCTTCCTCTTATCCCCTGCTAGTCCCTCCTTGTACCCACTCTGCTCTGGGGGGTCCTGATCCTTTTCCCCTCCCTCACCCCCATAAAAATGTCAGCTGGTCTGCCTTCTCTTCTACCTGCCATTCCTCTGGAACTCCAGCCATCTTCCAGCAAGCCTCTTCTCTTCCAGCACTCAGACACCTCCTCAGGCTCGCTCCTATTGCTCCTTGCCACTGTTCCTAACACCACTAAAAATTTGACGTAATCCTGTGCCCAGGCTTTCTAGCTCTATTTTTACTCCATTTTTATTTCACTGTCAAGCTACAAATTGTACATATCTCAACAGTGGGAATGATATATTGAGGATGCTTCATTTCTTATGTCACTTCTTACTCTGATCTTATATATACTGGCCTGGATATTCAAAAGGGTTGCGCCATGCACAACAGGGTTGAGCATGCGCAAGTCCAAAATGCGCCATTCTGCGATATTCAGCAGGAGGCAGTTACGCCACTGGCATCAGGTTGCGCAAGAGAGCAATGCAAATGAATGCATGCTCAACAGGAGGGGATCCATGCATGAACCTGCGCAACCCGATATTCAGTCGGGTTGTGCAGAGATTGCATCGCTAACCCCAACCTGCGCCTGCACAACCTTGAGCCCAAAAAAGGCTATGCTGAGGGCCACCCACAGGTGGAGCTGCTGCATTGCAGGGCGAACACAGCAGCTGCCACCCTGGCTGGCCCCAACTCTTCCCTGTGCCCCCCACCAGCCCGATCGCGGGCATAGTGTAACATGACTCCCACACATCTCCCACAGCCCGATCGCAGGCAGTACAGGTAATGTAACACCCCCCATATCCCGAAGCCCGATCGACGGCATAACGTGTATGAACCCTCCCCAGTGCCCAATGCGGGCAGAATGCAACCCCAACCCAAATATCTCCCTGGTGGTCCAGTGGACCGTAAAGCCCGATCGGGGCAGAATCATCACAAACCCCCAAACATCTCCCTGGTGTCTAGTATGTCCCCACCCACAGGCCTCCACCCCGCTCCCCGCAGCCGTGACGACCAGCATCCACCGCCTGCCACCGCCCATCCCGCCGACTGACTGTGTCCAGGTCTGCGCCCATTGGTGAGAACTACAGCCAATGGCTTGCAGCCCATACCGTACATGACAGTCCAGATTTGTAATGATGTTCTTCTTTGGACCCGCGCTGAAGACCTTGAAAATCGCAGCCACTGGGATAACCTCAGGTTTGTAGGGTTCCCGGAGGGCTGCGAGGAGAATGATGTTAAACTGTTCCTACAAAAAGAACTTCCCCCCTTGCTGGATAGGCGATGTGAAATCCCCTGGGAGATAGACAGAGCGCATAGATCCCTTGCTCCATGCCGAGCTTCTGGTGGACACCCTCGTACCATCCTAGCCCGATTACTCCAGATCCAGGACCGTGAACTGATTACCCATTTGGCTCTGCAGAAAAAATAACTGTTTTGGAAGGGTCATAAAATTAAAATCTTTGCTGACTACTTGCAAGAAGTTTCTAACAGGCGAAGGGCCTCTACAGCAGCTCGTAGGGTGTGTGCTGAGTTGGGACTCGAGTATTCTCTTCGATTCCCTGCGTCTCTTCAAATTGTGGTTAATGGATCGCCATGGGTCTTCTACAACCCGGCAGCTGCTGAGGACTTTATAACAACCCAAGCTCCCAAATTAAATTGGGGCAAGTTACATGACAACCGCAGCTCTGGGGCCTTGCCTGCACACCCTGTCTCGATGGACACCGCCAAATCCAGGGCCTCTGACGTGTTATTAGCTTCTACCCCTCAGTCAGTAAAACAACTTGTGACTCCCACTCGGGCATCTTCCCTAAAATCTCCTGGCATCAAGAAAAAAAATAGGAGAAGGGCTAGGATCGAGGGTGGGCACGTAGACAAAACTCCATGGCTCTGTTCTAGAAGCAGAAGCCGAAGTTGTAGCCTCGAACTCAATGGCTCTCAAGATACACTAATCCCAGATATGAGTAATAATCAGTATAAGGCACTGATGGATCTCCCTTCTGAAGATGTTCCCTGCGATTTGCCTCTTCCTCCTAGATGCTCCCGTTCTGAGGGTTCGAAGTCTTCAGCTGCAAAGCATCTTCTTTGGGCCGAAGAACCAGCGGGCATTCCCACGGAAGACTATGTGACCTCGGCAGCTGTGCCAGCCATGGAACAACCTCAGGAGATATGGATATCTCTACTCCTGCTGTTGAATCAGCAGACTGACTGTTGCTATGATATCCTTTTTTGTACCACGTTTGTTCGAGGATAAGGCAGCCCTCTCCTCTAATTAGGAAGATACCCATGGGCCCCAATGTTAAGTGGGTCTGTCCCTTAGAGGATGGCTGCAGAAGCCCTTAGGGACTATGCATGGTTATTTATTTGGGGCTTTACCTTTCTCTTTTTTTTTAATATATCTCCTGCTGTTTCAATATGCTGAACAGGTACTTTATATGTTAGCCCTTTAGCTGCGATGACTGATGGTGCAGGGGTTATATATATATATATATATATTTTTTACTTAGGGCCCATTTATACTCATTCTTGACAACACTACTGGAGTGTCTAGAGGGACTTGGGTGGGCCTTTATCATTTCCAACCATCAGTCTGATGGACGGCAAATTATAGGCCATTGTTGCATGGACGTTTTCATTTCTCCTTTCATTTTTGTTTTATAGGGGTTACAAGGAGAACCATTTTACTTTTTTGATATGGGTTTCTGGGGCCACATACCTCCCAGCAACTTCTACTGGTGTCTGGGCCTTTTTTAGCCGACACTTACAGTGGATGCTGGTCATGTGTGGGTCTGCGTGGTAGTGAACATTGGGGTGCGGGATTGGGAACTGTTAATAAAAATGTTTTAAATTCCCTCCTGTCACTGGGGGTTGTAAATATTGGTTCTTTTTTGTTTCAGGTTAAAATGTTTGTATTCTGGTATCATGTTAACTCTTTTTATGGCAATCTTATTCATGGTGTGAGGATGTGCTCCTCAATACTAGAAGGGGGAAGTAAGGAGGGAAATGGTGCTAAACTCAGACCTTTTCTATATTGTTTCCGGTTACATATTCCTGTTGATTTTTTTTATTGTTGGTTTAAATGGAGACTAAGCTGATTACATGGAATGTGAGGGGGCTTAATTCCCCTATTAAGCGGAAGAAAGTTTTACTTCACATAAAAAAACTAGGCCTTATGGTGGCCTTCTTGCAAGAGACGAAACTCTCTTCCAGGGAAGCCATGAAGCTTAAACAGGGCTGGGTGATTAAAGAACTTCACAGTGTGGCACCCCCTCATAAGAGGGGGGTCTCTATACTTTTTCATAAAAATTTGGGATGGAAAGTGAAGGACTATATATGAGATCAGGAAGGGGAGATGGATTATAGCAGAAGTTGAAACCCCTAGGCCCTTTGGTCCTGGCTAACCTATATGCTCCCAACCAGGATTGCCCACAATTCTTTCATACAGTCAATCAGGACCTGCTGGATTTTAACAAAAATAGAACCTCAATACTTTTAGGAGGGGATTTTAATTTAACATTAGATCATTCAATAGATAGAAGCAATAAATCCCCTGAACCCCATAGACAGGCTAGGAGAGCAGTAGGGAAACTAATGTCCGAACTCGGGCTATTGGATGCATGGAGGGCATTACACCCAGGAATGCATGATTACCCATGCTTTTCCTCGGCCTATGGAACTTTCAGCTGGATAGATCTCTGGCTAATATTTTCTGGATTATATGAAAAGGTGGTCAGGGCCTTGATGCACCCAATTTATGTTTCCGATCATGCCCCTCTGGAATTAGTTATTAAAAGGGGACAGGATTCCTACTGGTCTCCCACATGGCGTTTAGACCCTCTCCTGCTAGAGGACGCAACTTTTCTGGATTGGATTGGCCCGGCTGTATCAGAATACTGGACCGACAATGATAATGGGGAGGTATCCAATTCGACTTTATGGGAGGCCTTTAAAGCTACTATTCGGGGCAGGATAATTGCCTTTGCTGCTGCCAGGAGGCACCGCCATGAAGCAGACCAGAGGGCATTGGAGAAGCAATTATATAATTTGGAATCCCAGTACAAAGCTCTCAAAAATCAAACCCATCTTCAACTCTATTAGCACAATTAGCCAGCACACGAATCTCCCTTAATACCCATTTATCTCGGCAGGCTGAGCTAAATCTCCGACGCATCCGCCACGCTTTTTGGGAAGGGGAGGAAAGGCCAGCAAGCTTTTGGCCAACCGTCTTAAATGACAGCAAGCCTCCAAGGTGATACATGCACTAGTGGACACGAAAGGGGCTCCATGCCGTACGAACTCTGGGATAAATTTAATCCTGTCTCAATTCTATGAGAATTTGTATGCTTCTCCAAACCCCCCTGATCCAGCTAAGATCCAAGCTTTCCTATCCTCACTACCCATTCCCAGAATTTCTGGTTGTGTGACCAAACTGTTAGAAGCTCCAATAACAGCGGACGAAGTGACCCAGGCGATTCAGTCTATGAACCCACGTAAAACCCCAGGGAAAGATGGATTGCCTGTAGATTTGTATAGACTTCGGGGAGTTGATTTGGCCCCATATTTGGTTCAGGTATTCTAACACTCCTTACTTAATGGACATCTGCCCCCCTCCATGAAAGAAGCCACTATTACAGTGCTTCCCAAAAAAGGGAAAGATCCATTGTTTCCAGGTAGTTATCGCCCCATCTCCCTTATTAACGCAGATGCCAAGATACTGGTGAAGGTTCTTGCTGGTCGGCTTGACCCTCTTCTGCACGGTCTGGTTAACCCTTCCCAAGCGGGCTTTGTTAAGGGCCATCTGGGGTCGGATCACCATAGAACCTTAGGGTCCCTAATGTACTCTGTCAAACTTTCATCAATCCCCTCCGTAGCTTTGGCCATCGATTTTGAAAAGGCCTTTGATTCGGTTGAATGGCCCTTTCTATTTCATACTTTCTCCACTATGGGTTTCAGCCCAGAATATATTGCCTGGATAAAGCTTCTATATACTGCTCCCTTAGCTTTGGTACTGACCAATAGCACCCTGTCTCGGGCCTTTCAGTTACAGAAGGGCACGAGACAGGGATGCCCACTTCCCCCCTCCTTTTCATTCTAGCTATAGAGCCCCTGGTCATTGCACTTGTGTCCTCCAATTCTATCCCTGGAATTCAAGTGGGTGATGCCAATCATAAAACATTCTTATATGCAGATGATCTCCTTATTACCACTGAACATACTTCATTAGGGATTCAGACAATCTTTAACATCCTGACTGATTTTACAAAGATATCAGGTATATCAGGCTTAAAGTTAAATCAGTCTGAAACTGAAATCCTCCCATTGAACTCCTCAACCTCTGGAGAAGATTTTATTGCCATGGGGCTTAAATGATCCCCCCAAGGTATAAAATACCTTGGCATTATCTTACATCCAGATTCATCTAAAATGCTTGCAGCTAATTTCAACCCCCTGATTGATACCCTGAGGTTAGAGTTCGAAAGATGGAAAGCATTGAAGTTCTCACTCACTGGTAAAACTGACTCGATCAAAATGATGGTCGTCCCAAGATGCCTTATTTATTGGCTCACCTACCCTTGTCTATACCCCAGAAGTGGTTCCAGAAGTTGGTGGACCTGATGGGCAATTTCCTGTGGGAGGGCATACCCCCTCGATGTAGTAAACTTAAGCTTCAACAACACTGGAAAAGGAGTGGTTGGGGACTCCCCCGGTTGCAGCAGTATCATATGGCCTTTGTTCTGTCTCAGACTCGTAGATGGTTTTCTAAAATTGGACAGGCCTCTCCTAACTGGATCCACTTAGAAGCATTTCTAACTCACACTCCCTCCCCAGCGGTCACCTTATATGGCAAGAAGAATTTACCCATGGGCCTCTTTCCCTCTATATTATTATCCATAAAATATTGGAAGCAAGCAATGGCTCTGCTGGGCCATGACACGGCTCCTTTGGACTATATGCCTATATGGGACAATCCAGCCCTAAAAATAGGGAAATCCATTTTGAACTGGAAAGTCTGGATGGTACAGGGTATCTCTTCGATACAGGATCTCCTAATCCCTGGAACTACCGTTACAGACTCTTTTAAATCTCTGAAGGCAAGGTACCATCTCCCTGCATCTCACTTTTGGAGATGCCTTCAGTTAAGAGATGCCATATCTCACCTTCCAAATTTCCCCTACCATATTACACCAAGAAAAAGCCCACACCCCATTTTTTCATGGGGTAAACTTACTAAGAATAGAGCCAGCTGCATATATAGTGCTCTCAGAGAATCCACCAAAGACCCCTCCCAAAAAGCCAGATTGCAATGGGAAAAAGAATTACAGATTTCTATTTCAGAGCAACAATGGGAACAAGGATGGGTACAAATCCATTTAGCCTGCCGGGATGGACGTACGTGACTTATTATGAATAAGACCCTCCATAGATGGTATAGAGACCCGGCTAAACTAGTTAAGATGGGACTTATTTCAGCAGATACATGTTGGAGATGTGGTAACCCTGGTGCCCACCTGTTCCATATTCTCTGGGACTGCCCCAATCTTCAGCACTTTTGGTCAGCAATTCAGGGCATGTGTCAACAGGTGTTCCCCAATACTGTTTCGTACCCTCCTTTGCTCCTTCTGGGCTGTGGTAGCTCGACCGTGCCAAAGTACAGTCCAGAGGCACAATGGATCACATTGGTTGGGGCACTGGCCAAGAGACTCATATGGATGAGATGGAGAACCCCGGAGATTCCGACTGTGCAAGAGTTCCTCCTGGCACTTGCCCAAGAGTCCACATTCGAGAGGATCTCCAGTTTTGCCCAAGGCTCTATGATAAATACTGGCAGCCTTATTTAAGGTCTAAGTATTGTCATAATACTTTCTCCAGTTCCATTTCTTAGATTTCTTCCCCCTCACAAACAGGTCTGGGTTTTGTTATCCATAGTCCCCTTGTCCCTTTCTCCACCCTGGTTATATGTATGCTCTCAGTAAAGATTGCCTTCTGTATATAGTTGATATTACAATCTGCAGGGCAGATGGACATACCTGAGGTAGAGAAGTTAGATTATGAATCAGGCCTATTTGTCACATCTTTCTCTTCTCTGCAATGTATGTATTTTCTTTTTCACCAGGCTCCCTTATAGTGGGGGGGAGCAATCCTACATCGGCTTGTTAATCCTAGGACTGTAATATGCACATTATCTTAAATTATATTTTTTTAAAGTTTGCAGCCAATGGAGTAAATACTTGTTAATTTTATTCGCTGGCCGTACCAAATGTTGCGGTATGAGTCAGATCTGTATGTGCAATACTCTGCCTCTATGTGTGTGTTCTGTCCAAAAATAATAATAATAAAATGTTAAACAACAAAAAAATCCAGTCTCAAATGTGCTTTTTGTGCAGTGACTGTGAAAACATGTTTCGAGTTTTTGTTCTTTGGGGTACAAAAAAACTATATTGAAAATATAGGTCAACAATGAAAAAAAATGACAACGTTATCAGCAAAAGTTCAAAACCAATTAAAAGAAAATTAAAAAACTTACTTTTTTCAGTCTGATTAGGGTTGGGCTCAAGAGCCACTGGACATTAAGCAATCATCACAGGAGTTTAGTGATGGATCGGATAGGTAAGTGATGGGTGCAGGACGATCAGGATGGGGTGGTTGAAGGGTAGGGGGATCAGAACATGTCAACGGACAGTTTTCTTTGTTTCAGGTTAACAAACTAAAAACAAAGAGGATAACAAGGGAAGGTTTTGTTTGTTGCAGGGGCAGACACTGGGGATTGGGCTCCCAGCTGTTCAGTGTATTGTTTGACAGCACGGTGGTGGGCACCCCAGTATCACATGCTGTTGAGGGTGGTATTTTATCAGCAGCAGGTCAGGCACATGACCGACAGACTTTGATGGTGGTGGTAGGGGGGAAGGTGTTTGTGTTTTTTGGGGGCTGTTATAGTTTCCAGTGGTGGGAATGAGCACCTGACTGTCAGATGTTGGTAGTTGTGGGGTTGTTTTGGTTTCCTGCAGTGAGTTTGGGCACCCAACCACCAGACATTGATGGGGTATGTTGTTGAACAGGAACAGCAAACTGAGCTGACAGCTCATTTCTGGATGATCGTGGATGAAGGAGTACAGTGGAGGCTGAACATGAGGTTTACAACAAACAGCAACAAAAACAATCATTTGTCAATGCCGAATGTTGTCTTGCTGGCATTGGCATTGGTAGTGCAGAAGTTAGAGAGATGCATAATAGGAATGGCAGTGAAGTACTGAACTGGCCAATCTCACCTCCACCCTGCAGAGACTGACAGGCACTGGGATGTGCCTTTGGGTCGTTGGCCATAATATACTAAAATACTAACTCACTAACATACTAACATACTAAAATGCTAGCAGAGTAGGCCTCATGGTCTATCAAGTCTGTTCAGGCTTCAGCACTCAGATTGGTTACTGTAGCCATCCACCTTGCTCCCTTCCTGCCAGTCCCATCCTCCTCTCCAAGCCCCCCCGGGTAGGCCATCCCCCTCTTCACACCTTGCATATACCTGTCCCATCCTCTCATGAACCTGTGCACAGTAGCTACCTGTACAAGCTCCTCGGGCAGCGCATTCCATGGTTCCACCACTCTCTCGGTGAAGTACCTCCTCCTCCTTTCCTCCTTAGGCTTCCACCCTCAGTCTTCCAACTGTGCCTTCTGGTGACTCCTCTCTCTTTCAGCCAAAGGATCCCATCAAGGCTTATCATATTAACTCCTCTGAGGTAATTAAAGACCTCAATCATATCCCCCTTTCCCTCCTCTTCTTCAGCGAGAACAGGTTGAGCTCCTCCACATGCTCCTCATACGTCATATCCCCAGTCTCTGGATCATTCTAGTTGCTTCCTCTGACCCTCTCCAGAAGCTGGATAACCCTCCTATGGTGCAGCCTCCAGAACTGCACACAGCACCCCTAGTGCGGTCTAATCAGGCTGCTGTGCAGTGGCAAAATCATCTCCCTGCTTCTCAAGGTAATCCCTGGTGATGCATCCCAGCATCCGATTTGCCTGACTGCAGCCTCCTGCACTGCTCTGAATTATTCATGTTGACATCAACCAGGAGTCCCAAGTCTTTTCCCCTGCTGAAGCCTGTAGCTCCTCCCTCCCAGGGTGTACATATATTCGGAGTTCCCTCTCCCTAGGTGTAGCACCTTGCACTTGGAGGAGTTAAATTGCAATCCCCAGGTGTGTGATCAGCTTTCCAGAGTATCCAGATCCCTTTGCAGGGTTGCCCTTCCTTCCTCTCCATCCACTACCATCCCCAGTTTAGAGTCATCCGCAAAGGGACTCATTTCACAGCCAATATCCACCCTTATATCAGAGATGTAGGCATTAAACAGGAGCAGCCCCTGAACTGACCCCTCTGGGACTCTACTAATGACTTCCTTAGGAGACGAGACCTCCCCCCCCATCACTACCCTTTGGGTGTGCTTGGACAGCCAGTTTCCAATCTACCTAACCATCAGCAGTCCCAGACCCATTTTTGTTAGCTTTTCCAACAGACCCCTGTGCAGGACCAAATCAAATGCCTTGCTGAAGTCCAGGAACAGTGCATCCACTGGTCTCCCCCTGGTCGAGTACTGATTTCACCAACTGGTAGAACACGACAAGGTTAGTTTGACACAACCTACCTGTACAATCCCATGCTGACAGTCATCTGTGTATCCCTTCACATTTAGGAACCCCCCCCCCAGCCTATCCCTAAGTATGCCCTCCATTAGTTTTCCCACCACTGACGATAAAAGTGACAGGTCTATAGTTCCCCGTTTTTTCCCTTGAACCCCCTTTATGTATGGGCACAATGCGTGCCTGCCTCCAGTTCTTGGACCCCCTCCCCATCTGCAGTGACAAGTTTAACAGATCCACCAGTGGTGCAGCCAAAACATCAGCCAACTTCCACAGTACTCTGGGATGGATAGCGTCAGGACCCGGGGATTTATAGAAACATAGATTTTGATGGCAGATAAGGGACCACTTGGCCCACCCAGTCTGCCCATTTCCCTACCTAATGGATAAGCTGCAGATCCTAGTTAACCAGCAGCCTACTTCTTCCTACCCCCACCCCCTAGAATTGCCTTATGACTGTCCCATGCATGTTTGAATTCCACCACTGTTTTTGACCCCACAACCTCCTCCTGAAGGCCGTACCATGCATCCTCAACCATCTCTGTGAAAAAAACACTTCCATAAATTACCTCTGAGCCGTCCCCCTTCTATCTTCAAATTGTGCCCCTTTGTTCTTACACACCTCTTTTTTTGAAAGATGTTATCCTCTTAGACTTTGTTGATTCCCTTGAGGTACTTGAAAGTTTCTATCATGTCTCCTCTCCTCCTTTCCTCGAGGCTATACTTATTCAGCTCCTAAGCTCTCTCATCTTCTCGTGCAGACCCTGTACCATTTTAGTTGCCCTCTCTGACAGCTCCATCCTGTCTATGTCTTTATGGAGATTGGGTTCTCAGAACTGCACGCAGTACCAGATGGGGTCTCACCAACTGTCTGTACAGAGGGATACTAATTCTTGTTTTCTACTGGTGATGCCTCTCCCTATGCATCCCAGTATCCCCCCAGCCCTCCTTGCTGCCCTCTCACATTGCTTGCCCACCTTTAGATCATCTGATATGACTACCCCCGGGTCCCTTTCCACTTTTGTTGTTGTTAGTATCTCACCCACCGTTGTGTACTCTTCCCCTGGGTTTTTGTTTCCCAGGTGCATTACCTTGCACTTCTTAGCACTGAATCTAAGCAGCCATACATTTGACCATTCCTCTAACCTTGCCAAGTCCCTTCTTATCCTTTCCACCCCCACCTTGTGCATCAACTCTGTTGCAGATCTTTGTGTCATCTGCAAAGAGACATACTTTTCATTCCAGTCTCTCTGCAATGTCGCTTATAAAGACATTGAAGAGGACCGTCCTAATACTGAACCTCTGCGGTACCCCACTAGTAACCCCTTTCTTCAGAGTGGACTCCATTTACTATTACTCTGTGTCCTATCTCAGCCAATTCTTTACCCAGGCTGTCATCTTGGGACCCACTCCCAGTCTGGCTAACTGTATATTAATATTTGTGTGGGACTGTATCAAATGCCTTGCTAAAGTCTAGGTAGGCCATGTCCACAGCCCTCCCTGATCTACTACTTTGGTCACCCAGTCAAAGAATTCATCAGATCTGTCTGGCATGACCTTCCCGCTGTGAATCCATGCTGCTTTGGGTCCTGAGCCCTTCTGGCCTCTAGATACTCAACAATTCTTTCCTTCAGAAGTGATTCCATCATTTTCCCTACCACTGAGGTTAAACTAACAGGTCTGTAGTTTTCTGCTTCTGCCTTGCTCCCACTTTTGTGAAGGGGAATCACATCTGCCCTTCTCCAGTCCTCGAGTACCACCCCATCCTCCCATGATTTGTTAAAGAGGGTAGTCAGTGGTGTCACTAGTTCTACCCTTAGTTCTTTTAGAATTCTGGGATGAATCCCATCAGGCCCCATTGCTTTGTCCACCTTCAGTTTTAAGAGTTCTTTCAGAACCCTTTCTTCTGTAAATGGGCTGGTATCAACTCTGTATCCAGAGTGCTTCTACTGTTTGTTTTAGGTACCTCCCACTTCCTTTGTAAATACTGAGCAAAAATATTTGTTTAGTATCTCTGCCTTTTCACAGTCACCCTCTGCCCACCCTCCCTCCTCTTTATTAAGCCTCACTAACTGTCCCTTGGTCTTCCTTCACTCCCTGATGTATCTATAAAAGGTTTTATCCCCCTTCTTAACTGAATTAGCTATCTTTTCCTCGGTTTGGGCCTTTGCTGTTCTGACTGCCTCCCAGCTTCCTTTTGCTTTAACTGATACAGTTCTCTGTCCTGCTTCTTTGTGATTCCTTGTACTTCCTGAATGCTTTCTTTTCTCTTGAACCTTCACTTCCACTTCCTTTGAGAACCATAGTGGTTCTTTCACATCGTTCATTTTGTTTATTTGCTTCACACAAAGGCTTGTTACCTCTGTGATGGCAGTTTTATTCTTCCCCATTGTTCTTCCAACCCTCCTTTCTGCCCATTTGCTAGTGCATTCCTTAGGCACTCACCCATTTTGGCAAAGTCAGCCTCCTAAAGTCCAGTATTGCCTCTTTGTATGGCTTGCCTCTATTGCTGTGTTTATTGTGAACCATACTGTTCAATGGTCGCTAGTTCCCAGATGTCTACCCACTTCTACATCTGTGATCCTTTTCTTCATCTCCATTTGAGAGAACCAGGTCTAAGATTGCTCCTCCTCGAGTGGGCTCCAATACTAGTTGTCTACAGGCAATGCCCCTGTAGGGCATCTAGAATAACCCCACTCTTTGAAGTGGCTGCTGCAACTGCACTCCAGTTAACATCTGGCATATTCAGATCACCCATCAGCAATATCTCCCCTTTTTCTGCCATTCTAAGTATTCTTTCTATAATTTCCTTGTACATTTCCTCCCCCTGAGAAGGGGGTCTGTATACAACCCCTGTGTGGATTGTGGTGCCATTGCCGGTCTCCAAATTTACCCACAGTGCTTCTTCTCCTCCTGTTTTCCTTTTGTTCTGTTGCTTGATTCCTTCCCTTATGTAAAGAGCTACTCCTCCTCCTCCTCTTTACCATCCCTGTCCCTCCTGTAGATAGTGTATCCTGGTATGTTTATGTCCCAGTCATGGTTTTGTGTGTACCATGTTTCTGTGACTGCCACAATATCCAGATGTTCCTCCTTCATCAAGACCACTAATTCAGGAAGATTGTTACTCAGACTACAGGCATTGGTACTCATTGCTCTCCATTTTCCTTCTTTATGGACTTGGGGGCTTCCCACGTGCAGCCTTCGGGGCTTCCCACATGCAGCCAATAGAGATATCAGCATCTGTTGTCCCCCCCATAATGCTCATGCCATTTCACCTCACCCTACCCTGCAGACACCTACTCGTGTCACGGTGTGCCTTGGGGTCTTCAGGCCTTACGCTCACCTCATGCCATAAGGAAATACGCTGAAATGGATACACTATAGGAGAATAGGGTGAACTTTGGGGATGAAGAGTCCAAGGTACACCTCAACGCCTGTCAGTGGGTGCAAGCTGGGGGTGGAATGCATGAGCATTATAACCAAAAAACCCAAGTCACACCCCTGATGCCTGCCAGTCTCTACAGGGTGGGGTGTTACAGTTGGAAACCCTAACACCTCAGGCATTTGTTGGTTATTTTCACTCCAGATTTTCAACATGGGCTATTTGTGACCCCACCTCATGAACAGTTACACTATCAGTTCGTTAGCCGGAAGGTGATTTTGCACAGGGAATGTGACATTTGGCGCCATTGATGCGAAAACACATTTTGGGCAGGATGTGAAAAATTACAGCTGTACTGTTCATGAGGAGGTGTAAAAAAATTGTAATGTTGAAAATCTGGAGTGAAAATATGGAAAAGTGGTTAAGTCACGAGCGTGTGTAGAAACTGGGCAAAAGATGCTTGTAACGCAATTATTTGGGGGATTTTTTTAACCAAATTTTCCAAAAAGGTATTTTGGGACCTCCACTGATGAACATGACAGCTGTACCATTTATAAGGAGGTGTGAAGAAATGGCAATGTTGAAAATCTGGAGTGAAAATATTTAAAAATTCTCAAAGTTATGAGCTTGAGTGGAAACTCCACAATGCAAGCTTGTAACCCAGTCATTTTTATGTTGGCACACGTGTGCAGCCAACATCTTTTGGCAGTGGGGATTTGGAGGCACCGTCGCTGTTAGGTCAATGCAGGGCATGCACCAGTAGGGCATCCCGCATTGCCCAATCAGCCTGCATGCTGGCGCCACACCATGAATACATAATGGGGCGAGCACATCTAAGAAAAGGTCTGCTGCAATCCGAGCAAAGCTCGTCAGATGCAGCAGTCCTTTTCTTGCCATGCTCGCCACCATTATGTGCATGGTCAGCGAGCGGGCGACCGCCTAACATCTGCTAACTTTGGGTGTGCCTAATCCTCCTGTTGGTTACCCCTGTCTTTAGGTGCTGACGGGGAGCCCACCCCCATTGGCTTAACCCCCAATTGTTGAATGCCAAGAGAGGTGCCCAATCCCCTCAGCTCACACCCCCACTTTCTTTCTGTGCCAACAGGGGTGCCCAATCCCCGTCGGCATCACTTCCTCCTCCCCCGTGTTGTGTGCCGATGAGGGTGCCCAGTCCTCCGTCGGCTACTGACACCCCCCAAACCAGTTAGGTGGCACGCTGGGAGCCCACCCCAACGTGCCAAATGACCTGCAAAAGGAGAACTGTCCCACAATGTTTTTTTCTGTTTTTTTTACCTGTATAATGAAAATTGTCCCCCATAGTCTCGATGCCCTCCCCCCTGCACCCAGGCACTGCGCACCCTGCCTCCCCTTACCCCCCCTCACCCAATACTTACCTCCGGAGTCCAGCAAGATGATCTTCAGTGGACCGGGAACACATCTGCACTCTTCAAAGCCGACCACGAGCTGAGGAAATGCTGGTAAGCTGTATAATGGAATGAATAGGGTTTTTTCAACTTTAATGCATATCTCGGGCATTTTTGGGAATTTTGGCCACAAATTTTCAACATGGGGTTTTTGGGACCCCTTCTCATGAATTATTGCACTGTCATGGCGTTATTCAGTCCTGAAAGGTGATTTTGCAGTCACTGCACAGAATGGGTGTTTACTCACCTGGTAAAGGTGATTGTGTTGGTTGGCATCCATGGCACTCCAGACATTACCTCATGGGTTACAGCCCACCTGATAGGCTAATGATGCACATGACCCAGATCAGATTTCAAGTATATCCAGGTCCCAGGAACCCCTGCTCTCCAGTTTGAATTTTCCATAGCTGAAAGGAAGAAAGCAGAACACAAGCAAGCAAGACCCACAATAGAGACTATTAAAAATGAGACATGCAATGACAAGTTACAATAATGGGGCCGGAGGCCTGAATTTATTGCCTATTCTGTACACACTACCTCGAACCAAGGTTCGACTTAGGTTTACTTGTAGAGGAATTAGGTTGAAGGACTAGGGACCTCCAGCGTCTGTCCTTTTCTTCTGTTGTGGAACGCTCTGAACATACCCGAGGGAGGGCCTTGGAGTGCCCTGGATGCCAACCAACACAATCACCTTTACCAGGTGAGTAAACACCCATTGTGATTGGTTGGCATCTCATGGCACTCCAGACATTACCTCATGGGAGCTAAGAAGCAGTTCCAGTCCCCGGGTGGGATTCAGATGTGTCGGAGTGTTTGAGATGTGTGGTCGCTGCGAGGACGTGGGAGGTGAAGGCCGGTCTGAAGTCCTGCAGTTGCTCCAGCCTGTAGTGCCTCGCGAAGGTGTGTAGGGATCTCCAGGTGGCTGCCCTACAGATGTCCTCAGAGGATACCAGTGCTCGTTCCGCCCAAGAGGTGGAAATCGCCCTAGTGGAGTGTGCTCTGAGCCCCTGTGGTGGGGTCAGATGTCTTTCCCTATAGGCGTGGAGAACGACCCGTTTGATCCACCCTGCGATGGTGGTCTTGGATGCTGCTAGCCCCTGACGTTGGCCCTTGGAGACAATGAAAAGTCTCTCCATCTTGCGGATGGGTTGTGACTTGGCCAAGTAGACCGAGAGGGCCGATCCGACGTCTAGAGGGTCCGGGGAGCTGTGTCCATCATGAGAGATGGGGAAGTTCAGGGTGGGTAGGTCTATTGGTTGTTCCCTATGGAACTTTGTGGCGATCTTCGGTTGGAATGCCGGAACGGTCCGAAGTCGTACTCCTTGAGGAGTGAAGGTAGTATAGGGTGGTGCGCAGGACAGTGCACCCAACTCCCCGATTCTTCTGGCCGAGCCGATGGCCACGAGAAAGGCGGTCTTCAGGCCTACCCAGAAGAGGTCTGCTTCAGCGAGGGGTTCGTATGGTGGTGCCCTTAAGGAGTCCAAAACCAGGGGGTAAGTCCCAGGGAGTGACCCCAGGTCTGGCTCTGGGTCGCATGAGGTCCACGGCCCTTAGGAACCGGATCGCGTCCGGGTGGGCTCCTGGAGGGTGCCCCTCAACCAGGCCTCTGGCTGCCCCTATGGCTGCCAGCTGCACTCTCAGAGAGGAGGGTGCCAACCCCTTATCCACCCCTTGCTGCAGGAACAGCAGGATAGTGGGGAGGTCCACCTGTTCTGGTGCTGATCCTCGGCGGTGGCACCACTGTGCGAAGACGGCCCATTGTCTCTCGTACGTGGAGGTGGTGGAGGCGCGATGAGACCGGAGCAGCGTGCCTATGACCAACTCGTGATACCCCTGATCCGACAGCCGCTGCCTCTCAGGAGCCAGGCCGTGAGCATCAGAGTTCGAGGGGCCGGGTGTATAGCACAGGGCCCTGCGATAGCATGTCTGGTCGGTTTGGGATTCGGAAGCTGGCTAGGGCAATCTCTGTGACTGCTGTGAACCATGATCTTCAGGGCCAGTATGGGGCCACTAGGATGACAGTGATTTGGGATCTCTGGATCTTCTCCATGACTTGAGGAATGAGAGGTAGAGGGGGAAACACGTACGCACCGTTTCGAGGCCACTCCTGAGACAGTGCGTCTGTGCCCTGGGAATGCGTGTCCCTGAACCTGCACAGGTACTTGTCCACTTGGGTGTTGTACCTTGAGGCCATTAGGTCTATGGACACGGGGCCCCACGTAGTCTGGATTAGGCGAAACAGGTCTGGGTGCAGATGCCATTCTCCGGGGTGAATCTGTTGGCGGCTGAGCCAATCTGCCCTTATGTTCAGCTTCCCCGCTAAATGGACCACCCCTAGGTGTGTTAGGTGAATTTGGGCCCAGTTCATTACATTCACGGTTTCCCATGACATGGCCCTGCTTCTGGTTCCCCCCTGTTTCGCTATGTATGCCACCGTCACGCGGTTGTCCAATTTGATCAGAACCGATTGCTTCTGTATGAGGTGGCGGAAGGACTGGAGCGGGTTGAACACCGCTCTCATCTCCAGAACGTTTATAGAGAGTAGGGTCTCTGCCGGAGACCAGGTGCCCTGCGCTCGACTTGTCCCCAGGCAGGCTCCCCAGCCGGTGAGACTCGCCGTCCGCTCCGATGGGAATCAGAGGGGGGGCTTCCAGCGGAACCCTCTTGTCAGATTTCCTGGAGTGGTCCACCACATCAGGATGATCTCACTCCTGCAGGCAGCTGTGCGGGTGGTGCAAGTTGAACTCGTTTGGCGGCTCACTTGCCAGAATGAAGTTTTGGAGAGGCGCATGCCACCTGGCCCCGCGGGGCGAGGTCGATGCAGGAAGCCATGAACCCCAGGAGTTCATGACTTCTGCTACTGTCGTAAGCGCGTTGAGACTTTTAGATGTCCGGCCAGGTGCCGGAGGCTTGGATCCTCGCTGGGCTGGTTTTGCCCAGCCATCTGCTGAGTCGATGGCGGCCCCAAGATGCTCGATCTGCTGGGTTGGACAGAGGTGGCTCTTTCCTGCTCACCACCCATCCGGTGGTCCCTGAGTGCCCGTGACAGGCTAAGTCTGTGTGGGCTTGCGACTGGTCCCTGGACCGTGCCTGTATGAGCCAGTCATCCAGATACGGGAATATGTCCAGCCCTTGTTCCTGAGCCTGGCTACCAAGGTGATGGAGACCTTGGTGAGACCCTGGGGGCTGAAGACAGGCTGAATGGAAGTGCCCGGTACTGATAGTGCTGGCCCAAGATGTGGAAGCGAAGAAACCTTCTGTGGTTCTTGATTATGGGAATATGTATGTAGGCGTCCTTTAGGTTGATTGAGGTTAGGAAGTCACCTACTCTGATCCCCCTTAGGATGGATCGGACCGTCTCCATCTTGAACCGACGTGGGATCACGTACTTGTTCAGCTGTTTTAGGTCCAGGATGGGCCTGAGTTCCCCCGACTTCTTTGGCACTAGGAAGAAGATGGAGTACACGCCTTCCCCCTGCTCCTGAACTGGGACTGGTTGAATGGCCCTGTTCTGGATCAGATCTGCCAGGATGCCCTGTACCTGGTGTGGGGAGGCCCTTCTTCTGGCGATGGGGGACGAGATGAACCATTGGAGTATGGACTGGTGAGTCAGCTCTATGGTGTATCCCCTGGAGACCACATCTTGGACCCACCTGTCCGACATGGTGGCCTCCCAGCGGTGGGTGAAGAGAGCCAACCGTTGGCCGACCGGGGGGTACTGAGGGGGTGTCGGGGAAGTGGAGTCACTGTTTCCCCCTGAATCCTCTTCCGTGGCCTCCGGACCTCTGACCTCGAGGTCTGAAGGAGGAGGGGATTTGTAGTTGTTGAAGGCGGAAGTGCGTGGAAGGATGTGTACCCTACTCCGAAGGAATGGATTTTAAGTAGGTTCCCTCTGCCTTGGCTCTTGGCTCGGGCCGAAATCTGCATCTGGCGGCTGGTAGATGCGAGGATCTTGACCTATTCCTTAAGAGGTCCCTACCTCTTCCTCTGTTTCAGATAAGCCTGTAGGCCTTCCCAAATACATGATCCCCTTGAGGAGTAAATTTTGAAGCAAAGTCTTAGATTCTGTGTCGGTCCCAGAGTTTTAGCCATAGTGCTCTCCGGGGCTGGTTTGTGATGGCGGCCGCCCTGGCCTGGGCGTGAGTCCACTGCCATGTCGGCTGAGGTACTTGGCTGCATCGAGGGTGTAGAGTAATAATTCAGCCTCCCCGACTTGGGATTGCCTGCGCCTGCAGTTCCTCCAACCAGCGGATCTGGGCCCTCGAGGAATAGATTGCCACTGTCATTGCCTTGGCCATGGTACCCTCGATCTCAATGTCTTTTCAACATGTCCTCAATTTTCTTGTCAGTGGTCCTTGAGGTGCTACATGGTGCCGCACGGCGGTACGGTTTTCTTATCTCAAGGCTGCCACTTGGGGATCGATGGAGGGTCTTGCACATGTGTCGGACTTGTCGCTCTGAACTGGATACATTTTGAGTAGGTTTCTTCTGTTCGGCATTCTGCCTGGATCAGGGATTGCCACTTGGTATGAATCAGCTCGATGGCTGGGCAGACTGGGAAGGTCTCTCTGGAGTGGTGGTCCTTGCTGGATCATAGGGTCTAGCTTGGATTCCATCTCTCCCCTTCTTGTTCCTCTGTGGCAAGGCCCATTGTGGCCTTGATGACCTTCATGAGACCGGGAATTGCCTCCAATGCGTACAGTTTAGAGGTCAGAGAGGGGGTTGGTTGTTGATCGAGGTCTTCTATGTCGGAGTCCGGGCCATGCTCCTCCTCCTCTTCCTCGTCTTGAAACTCGTCCTCTTTCTCTCTCTCCTCAGGGTTGCCGTCCTGGGGAACACGCGAGTCCTCTGGTGCCGGTGTCTCTTCCTGAGGGTCTCCTTGACGGGAAGGTTCCGCGTTGGCCGGTCTAGGTCTGTTCTGTGTAAGCGCTTCCAGCTTCTCCATGATCTTCAGCATGAAGTTTTGCTGGCTCTCCATCATGGCACTACCGCAGCTTGCTGGTTTTGAAGCAGTAGGGAGCCGGGTCCACCTATGGTCGAGTTGCTGGGGCCGAAGCTGAAGGGGCTAGAGGTGGCATTCTTCTCCATTGAAGCCAGCTCTTCGGGTCCACGAGGCAGGCTGTACATAGGGGCCCGGAGTTTGAGGGAGGAGGGTGGCACTGCACGCTGTGCATTTTCTTTGCCTTAACCATCTGCAACACAAGAGAGAGATCTGAGCGGAGATGAAAAGACTTGATGCTCCCCCAGACCCAATCGGAGGCTGCTATGGCAAGGTGCTGTGTGAGGGCCTTAGCCCCAGCCTCAAGGTGGAGACTTCTTCCAAGACCTCTTCCATCCATCCCCAGAAAGGTCATCCTGCTCAGGGGTGCGTGCCCACTGTGGGAGGGGGCCACGAGCCCCCCAGAGCTGGGGATGAGGATCGCAGTATCTGCCTGGGTTGCTGTGAGAGGTACCCGGGCAGTGGCTCTGCGTGTTCTCCTGGGGTCACTATAAGAGGGACCCAAGGGAATCGTGGAGTCTCCAGGTTGTCTCTCCTTTTTTTTTTTTTAAAGATCCAGAGTCTGGAGGCCCTAGCTTGTGATAGGGCCGGGGTGGGGCCCAGGGCCGAATCACTGGGCCAGAGAGCCGCTGGCTGCTGAGCGGGATGGGTCCCTCCTCCTCGAGGGGTGGTCGGATCAGTGTCCTTCCCCCCCCCGGCCTGTGCGGGCATGTTCTCACTCCCAGGGGGAGAGTGACCCCCTTCAAGACCCAAATTCCTGTCGCTTACTGGGCCTCGGTGTGCTGTAGGCCTGAGGCTAGATAGGCAAGCAGGCAGGCTTTGTGGTAGCCCTGAGGAGTCGTGAATGCCTCAACCCCCCCACTGAGTTCCTCGGAGAAGCCATTGTGGTGAGGCAGGGCCTCCTCACCTCAGGAGTGTGCGGTAGGGCCTTGGGTGAGGTCGCAGAGTTTCGGGGCCGAGGGCGACTCTTACATTGGAAGTCTCTAAGAGGCTCCTCTTACTGTGCTAGAAGGACTAGGGTAGGCATGGAAGGGTAGAGCTCCCAGAGTCGCGGGAAGCAGAGGGGCGACTGGGCGGTAGGCGAGCCACGGGGAGATTAGGGCCAGTCAGACGGCCGCTGCCGCGTGGGGGTGGCTGGTCCTGGGGAGGCCGCTGCCTGAGGGGTGGCGGGAGGAGGATGATCCATGGAGTCTTGGGTGCAGGTGACTCGCAGGCCTACCTATAGGCTGCGTGGGCCTGTCGAGACTGGAAAAAGCCGCAGGAGTCGCTGGGAGCAGAGGTGCACTCGGCTGGCGGCTAGTGGGCCCTTCCCCCCCCACGGGAGGTTTAAGGTGGAGGGTCAGGGAACAGTGGAGTCGCGGGGGCAGAGGTGACTCGCGGTAGCCAGGGGCCGTGGAGTTGCGAAAGAGAGGCGACTAGCAGCGGTGGTGTAAGGGGGAAGGAGGCCTCTGAGCGCAGGCCGAGTGAGGCCGCGGAGTCGCGGGGGGCAGAGGCGACTCCCGGGGCGTTCCTGGTGGCAAGGGCCTGTTAGTGAGATGCAGGCCACCGCGTGGTCGAACAAGCAGGCAGCACACTGGTTTCAACCGAGGTTAAGAAGCCTGAGAGGCCCACAGGAACGAGGGAAACAGTGCAAAGAAACGATTACCAGACAATTAACAGAGCCAAAACAATGCCTTAATACATAAACGTCCACAGCACATGAGACATGATTTACAGTAACAATTAATACCCTTACAGAAACTGAATTTTAGTCAAGAGAATCCCTGGGAGCCATGGGCTCCTTTCGTTAAATAACAAAAGCACAAGGTGTGCTAAGAAAACACATTTCCTACCTTAAAATGAAGGGCAGACAGGGGTTCACTGGATGCTTCTTGCCTTTCAGATGCACAAATTACAACTGGAGAGCAGGGGTTCCTGGGACCTGGATATACTGGAAATCTGATCTGGGTCATGTGCATCATTAGCCTATCAGGTGGGCTGTAACCCATGAGGTAATGTCTGGAGTGCCATGAGATGCCAACCAATCACAATCACCTTTCGGGACCGAGTAACGAAATCACTGTTCATGAGAGGGGCTCTCAAAAAGCCTATGTTGCAAGTTTGGTTGGAAAAATCCAAAAAGTTACGGTTTTACAAGCGTGTGTAGCAACTGCGCAATGCACACTCATAAGTTAGCGTATTTGTACTATTTTTATGCCAGATTCTCAACATTGGTATTTTACCACACCTTCTTGTGTTTTCGCACTTCTGGCACAGAATAGTGCAGTCGCTGTGCGAAATCAGTGTTCGGGACACATTATGAAAATGACAGTGGCACTGTTCATGAGCAGACATCCTAAAATGCCTGTGTTGAAAATTTGGTGACAATACTCCATAAAATGACTGTTTTATGAGCGTGCGTAGCAATTGCGCAATGCATGCTTGTAAGTTAGTGCATTTGCAATATTTTCATGCCACATTCTCAACATTGGCATTTTACTATACCTTCCTGTGAACCGTATAGCTATCATTTTTCACATCCTTGCCGAAATGTGTTTTCACACTTCTGACGCAGAATAGCGCGGTCGCTGTGCAAAATCAGTGTTCGGGACACATTACAACAATAGCAGTGATACTGTTCATGAGCAGAGGTCCTAAAATGCCTGTGTTGAAAATTTGGTGACAATACTCCATAAAATGACTGTTTTACGAGGTGCATAGCAACTGCACAACACAGGCATGTAACTTAGCGCATTTGCAATATTTTCATGCCAGATTCTCAAATTTTGCATTTTACTACACCTTCTTGTGAATTGTAAAGCTGTCATTTTTCACATCCTTGCCGAAATGTGTTTTCGCACTTTTGCCGCCCAATAGCGTGTTCGCTGTGTGAAATCAGTGTTCAGGACACATTACGAAAATGACAGTGACACTGTTCATGAGCAGAGGTCCTAAGATGCCTGTGTGGAAAATTTGGTGGCAATGCTCCATAAAATGACTGTGTTATGAGCATGCGTTGTGCAGTTTGCAAGCAAGCTCGTACTTTCGCAAACTTCTAATATTCTCACTCCAGATTTTCTACAGTGCCATTGTTCTCCACCTCCTAATGAACAGTACAGCTGTCATTTTCCACATCCTGACCAAAATCTGTTTTCGCAGTTCCGGCTCAGAATAGCGTGGTCACTGTGGAAAGTCCATGTTCGAGACACATGATGAAAATGACAGTGACACTTCATTAGCTGATGCCCTAAAATGCCTATGTTGAAAATTTGGGAACGAAAGTTAATAAAATATAGAATAAAGTATGGGTCGGGGTGTGAATGAGATTTTACACACACCTGAGTTGTGGGATGCTACATAAACCCCAAGGGCGAAGCCCGAGGGGTTTGAGAAAAGCATCCCACAATGAGGGTCTGTGTAAAATTGAGTTTGACACCCCAACCCATTTTTTATTTTATATAATTGCTGGGTTTCCCTTTTTTGCCTCAGCAATTATATGAAATAAACAGCTCTGTGTATCCTCCCAGTGTATGCTAAGGTCGGTCCTTTTACTCTGGTGCCGAGATTTTTGTATTTTAAACTGTTTTTTCTCCATTTCTTCAGGTCTTTCTGTGCAGGGTATAAGGGGGGAGAAAAGAAAAGGACTTACCGCCGAGTTGTTCTGGCAGTTCTGTTTCATGTAACACGGAAGCGGTGAGTGCTCTTGGCTGGTTGTGCTGCTGCGTGAGCATGTGCAGAGGAAGGGAAATCATGTGCTTGTTTGCCGTTATAGACGCTCCATTATAACAGCAAATTACGCCAGGGTTTCCCTATGGGAAAAAGGCAGAACCAGTTATTATATGAGTGTTTTATGAGCGTGTGTTGCACAGTTTGCATGCATGCTCATGACTTTCTGAATTTGTAATACTTTTACTCCAGCTGTTCATCATTGGCATTTTTCCATACCTCCTTATGAACACTCCAGCTGCCTGAAATGTGTTTTTGCATTTCTGGCACAGAATTGCATGGCCACTGTGCGAAATCAGTTTTTGGGACAGTTGGAGGAAATGACGGTGACACTATTCATGAGCAGAGGTCCTAAAATGCCTATGGTGAACATTTGGTGCTGAAACTCCATACAATGGCTGTATTGCAAGCGTGCACTGCGCAGTTTCCACGCACCCTTGTAACTTCATCAATCTGCAATATTTTCATGCCACATTTTCACCACTGACATTTGTGCACGTCTCCTTATCAATAGTCCAGCTGCCATTTTTCACAGCCTGCCCAAAATGTGTTTCCGCAGCTGTGGCGCATAATGGCGTGCTCACTGTGTAAAATCACCTTTTGAGACACATTCACAAAATCACAGCACTATATGCATCTTTAGCTACGCCACTCCCACTGCCAATGCCACCGCGACAACATTCGGCATTGTCAAATGCTTGTTTTTGAATTGTGTCACAAATTTTCAGCATAAGCATTTTGAGACCTCCACTCATGAACAGTGTCACTGTGATTCTCTTAATCTGTCACGAACATTGATTTCCCACAGCGACTACGCCATTGTGTGTCAGATGTGTGAAAACACATTTTGGGCAGGATATGAAAAATGACAACTGTACTGTTCATAATGAGGTATAAAAAAAATGGCAGTGTTGAAAATCTGGAGTGACAATATTAAAAAATTCCCAAAGTTACGAGCATACATGGAAACTGTGCAATGTACGCTCTTAACACAGAAATTATTTGGAATGTTTTAACCAAATTTGCAACATAGGCTTTTTGGGAGCCCACCTAATGAACAGTGGCACTGTTGATTCATTACTTGGTCCTGAAAGGTGATTCTGCACAGTGACCTTGAAATCACCTTTTGGGGCTGAATAACAAAATGACAGTGACTGATTTCATGAAGTGGGGTCGAAAGAACCCTAAGTTGAAAACTTGGAGTCAAAAGTCAAAAAAATGGCCAAGATAGCCACCTAATTTGAAACCTCCCCTATTGATGCCATTATACATCTTACCGGCATTTCTTCAGTTTGTGGTCAGCTTTGAAGAGTACAGACATGTTCCTGCTCCACTGAAGACCGTGGCGCCTGGCCTCTGGAGGTAAGTATGGGGTGAGGGGGTGTGGGGAGGTGGAGTGTGCAGAGGTTGGGTGCAGGATGGAGGAGGAGGGCCAACATCAGCGAGGGACCATTTTCTTTTTTTTCCAGTAAGAAAAAAAAAAAAAGAAACCAACAGTGCGGACATTTCATTTCTTTACAGGTATATGAAACAATGTTGGGCACACTGGGTTGGGCTCCCAATGTTCCCATGACTTTGGGGGTGTGATATTCGACACACTGGGGTAGGCCCCCAGTCTGGCTTACAATGGGGATGGGCGGGGCCAGGAAAATGCTGATGTGGTCGGCTTCCAAACATAGGGAAGCAGACTGATGTGGGCTCTCAGTGTGCCACACAGTCTTGGGGGTGGGGGTTTATACATGCCAATAGAGGATTGGGCACCCCCAATGTCAGCTTTCTAGTGATTGCAAGAGACAGATGGCTGATTCACCACCATGTTTATTGTTATGTTACACAAGGCAAGGCACATAGTGGAGGCATATCATTGGTGCCGCTGCATGACGAGCTTGACTCTGATTGCAGCGGTGAAATCGTTTCAAGTTGGTGGCACTGAAAAACACTTATGTCACCGCTAGCATGCTCACTAATTGGTGAATGAGGGATGTATCTTCTAAAGTGTGCCCTGCATTCGCCAAAACTGACACACCTCTGCATTTCTACTACTGATCTCCTACTGCCACAACATGTTGCTTGCATGTGCGCAAGACAACATAAAAATCAACCAATACAAAAAATATAAAGAGAAACAGAAACATAGAAACATTGAATTTGATGGCAGATAAGAACTGCTTGGCCCACCCAGTCTGCCCATTTCCCAACCTACTGGATAAGCTGCAGATCCTAGTTAACCAGCAGCCTACTTCTTCTTACCCCCACACCCTAGAATTGCCTTATGACTGTCCCATGCATGCTTGAATTCCACCACTGATTGTGACTCCACAACCTCCTCTGGAAGGCCGTTCCATGCATCCACAACCTCTCTGTGAAAAATACTTCCTTAAATTACCCTCAGAGCCGCCCCTCCATCTTCAAATTGTGCCCCTTGTTCTTGCACACCTCTTTTTTGCAAGATGCTACCCTCTTGACTTTGTTGATTCCCTTGAGGTACTTGAAAGTTTCTATCATGTCCCCTCTCCTCCTTTCCTCGAGGCTATACATATTAAGCTCCTTAAGTCTCTCTTCATATGTCTTCCGGTGCAGACCCTGCACCATTTTAGTTGCCCTCCTCTGACAGCTTCCATCCTGTGTATGTCTTCCTGTGAGATTGGGTCTCCAGAACGCGCACAGTATTCCAGATGGGGTCTCACCAGCTGTCTGTACACAGGGATAATAACTTCCTGTTTCTACTGGTGATGCCTCTCTATGCATCCCAGTAACCCCCAGCCTCCTTGCTGCTCTCTCACATTGCTTGCCCACCTTTAGGTCATCTGATATGACTAACCCGGGTCCCTTCCATTTTGTTGTTGTTAGTATCTCACCCCCATTGTGTACTTTTCCCTGGTTTTTGTTTCCAGGTGCATTACTCTGCACTTCTTAGCATTGAATCTAAGCTGCCATACATTTGACCATTCCTCTAACCTTGCCAAGTCCCTTCTCATCCTTTCCACCCCACCCTGTGCATCAACTCTGTTGCAGATCTTAGTGTCATCTGCAAAGAGACATACTTTTCCTTCCAGTCCTTCCACAATGTCACTTTAGGTAAACGTAAATGGCAAATACCGGTGTGTGAGGAAAACATGAGGGTAAGCCATAGCTTGCAAACTGCAGTAGAAAGGCAGCCTGAGATACAGTGGCACCAAGAGCTGCTTAGTGCAAGGGAAGTAAAAAATATACATAATGTTTGGTGGAGGATTGCAGAGGAAGGTTGTTTCAGCTTAGAGGAAGTGATCGGAAGGAGTAGCCTGACTGAATGACTTCTAATGGTGGGTTGCCACAGGGAGAAGGAAGAAAAAGGCAAGGATAAGGTGGGAGGTGAGGTACTTGTGGAGACTGCTCAGTCCAGACTATGAAAATAACAGATACATTACTGGAGAGTCACTTCTCTTATTGGGACAGCCAGGCCAAGAGGGAGAAGAGCAGAAGCAGTGATTATGAGGAGGGCAAGAGATTAGAAACTGGATGAGGCATTGAGAAAAAGATCCAATCTGGCCAGGGATGACTTGAAAGCTGTGCAATAGACCACATCACTGTAGTCCAAAATCAAGAGTCAGGGATCTGTCATAGTACAGTATATATCTTTTCTTAAAGTACCATCATAGGTAATGCCAGGCTTTAATGTGCTGCATGGGACTGTGTGCGTAAAGAAAATAATGGGTCAGATCAGTCTCAGGTTACCATTCTCAGTCTGCACCTGTTTTCTATCTATGTAAATGATTTACCAACAACACGTTGGTATATAAAATCATGTACTCAGATGATACAGTACTACATTTTGCAGGAAAAACAGAAGCTTACCTAGAGGAACACCTGCAGGGTACTTATGACAAGCTGCAACACTGATTGTACGAAAATAGACTTTTAATGAATGAAGAAAGAAAGTAGAGTTTCCTCTAAATTTTGCTTTTATTTTTGCTACCTACCTGCTTAAATTCATTGCCCTGCTCTGCTGCAGTGACTTTCCTTAGTGTGCTAAGTATTTTTTTAGCCCAGTCCTCTCTATCTAATTCTTTTTTCCAGCTGTGCTATACCATCTCACTCTAAATTCTGTTGCTTCCTCTCTCTCTTTGTAATTTCACTCGTGGAGCTCTGCGCTGAC
This sequence comes from Neoceratodus forsteri, assembly GCA_016271365.2. Classification (NCBI taxonomy): domain Eukaryota; kingdom Metazoa; phylum Chordata; order Ceratodontiformes; family Ceratodontidae; genus Neoceratodus; species Neoceratodus forsteri. The sequence continues at coordinate 759,814,696 of CM028138.1, read as the reverse complement.
CCGCTCTTCCCCTCAGCTTCTTTGTCTGTCTACCAAATCCTTGCCCCCCTGATTAAACTAATCCTTCCAGGTGCCTATGGTTCCAGGTTGCTAAATTTATCTGCATCACTTTAGCTCCCACCTCCCAACTCTAAACTCATTTAACTTAAATGTCTTCTCCTTTGTCTGTAACAGATCTGAGCCCCCCCTTCATTGGGTGCGTGCCCCCTGCGGTGCGACTTTGCCTCCAGACATGCATTCCCATCATCCTTGGCTGCCAAATGGTAACTCCACCAGGTAAGGTCTTCCATTGAAAGCCAGAGAAACTTTCACATTTTTGGCTCCCACAAATCTCTGCTCTGCGATTGGCCATTTCTCGAAGAGAACTCCATAAGATTGGCCCCGACTACAAGACGAAAGGACTTGCTTCCTGTTTAATTATTGTAGCCTGTTGTCGGTGTCTCAGCAGCTCCTCTAGCAAAAAAATGTTGCCCACCTCCAGTATTCTTTAAATCCTCTAATTGCACTTCTGACTCCACCTTGTTGTGTGGCTCACCCAGTTAAAACCAGTGAATCCCTCCTTACTGTCAGCCAAATTTCCTCCCCTGGTATCACCTCATTCTGTTGACTTCCTGCCAAGTATCCTAACAACCCACTCAGTTGTTTATCCCTAGCATACAAATCCTCTTTCCTTTGCCATTAACTCTCTCCTTAATGTTTATTGCTCCAGCTTCTCACTGCTACCCCTGCCTTCCATATTTCTTTATCCTTGGTGCTCTCTTTCCCAATCATGTCACCCTCCCTTTCATGCCCCCACACCCCTCCTTCTCTCACCCTCCTTCCTCAGCTACCCCTGCCCTGTGTCACCTCTTCCAATCACCCCCCACTTGCCTGCCCACCTGCTGCCCTCCATGCTACCCCTCAGCCCACTCCAGCCTCTCCATTTCCCTTCCCTTCTCCCACCCCATGTCCCACTCCCTCCCCTCACTCCTCTTTCTCCCTCATCCACCCTTCTTCTCCTCTCCCGCCTCCTAAATCTCGAAGCTTTTTATAGCTGCTTAAACCTCCATGCCACCTCCATGTGTAGTTCTGACAGATTAAAACACCTCCTGCACCTTCAATTACACCTCTTCTTCCTTCTCTCTCTGAGATCCAACGCAACCCTGGTCTCTATACCACAACCCATCGCTACTCCTCCCTGGGTCATCCCTCGCAGACTTATCTTCCTTCCAAAGGTTTCCATCTTCATTTCAATGCCAGGAGCCTTCTTCCCAAATTATGCTCTCAATGTATGGCTTGTCCATCACCCTGACATACTTTATCTCTGAATCCTGGCTATCTGTCAGAACCCAAACTACCCATTGCCATTCCCATTCTACCCATTCTGTCACAATAGAGGTTTTGGTAGGGTAGGTTTTGTACATCAGGCAACCCATTCCAGTTCAAATATCTTCAAAGAATCTTGTCCTCCTGCCAGAACTCATTATTGCAACTTATCTCTTCCCTCTCTGCCTCCCTTTATATTGGTGTTTTATGCCCCACCCAAGGCCTCAACTGACTCCCTTATCAAGGTCATCTTTATTGTTTATTTATTTATTGAGAGATTCAGAAGACCTTTGAGTCAGAGACTCGTTTACAAAGGTTCTACGTCAAGTTAAAAATGAAACAATGCAGCCATTCATTAGTACAGGTAAGACAATGGTGGTTACAGGCATACATAGGTTAACAGAGGTAAGTAAAATCAGTATAGCAACATACATAAATCAAATAAACAATTGAAAAGCATAGCGTGAGGCGGTGGCGGATAAATTGACTAGTGAGTGGGAGGGTCAGGGGTGGGGGAGGAAGGAGGGAGGGGAGAGGGCCTTAGGGCTTATTGACAAGGGGATAGTGGAAGTGAGAGTGAAAGAGTACCAGACAGTGCACAATAAGGGAGGATGGAGTGCAGGAGCAGGAATATTGAGCATGAGGTGCTGGAGGAGAGCAGACTTAAAAGGTCTGGCCTCAGATGCTAGAGAAAGGGTGAGGAGTGAATTGGTGAGGAAGGAGCTGACAGCAGAAAGATCATTGCAGGACGTTCTGACCCTGGTACTCATAGTGGTTCTAGTAGTTTGGCGGTAGATATGATGGGTGGGCAGTGGAGCAGTGTGCATGAGTCCACGGGGGCAAGGTTGACAGGATTTTTTTTAAGTGTGCAGGACTGGTATTGAAGTCATTTGTCGTGTCAAGGATGTTGACAAGGTCATAGAGGACAGAAGTGGGTACAGTAATCAAACCCACCATCAGGTGACACGCTTGCTAGTATAGTTCTGATCCTGTTGAGGCGATGTTTGTGGCTGCACTGTAGACTGGGAGACCATAGTCCACAAGTGAGATGACTGAGGAGGTGACAGCATGTCGAAGGGCCTCGGGGTGAAACAGTCCCTATGATGGTAGAGCTGGCCGATTCAAGCACTTACTGTAGAGCAGAGGATCATGATATGTCCCTGAAGGAGAGAGAGTCAGTGGTGACCCCAGGTATTTAGGTGGAGACCTGTTCAGTGGGAAGTTGATGGAGGAGCGAGTCCAGCTGGGAGCTACAATGTCAGCTTTGAGGATGGAGTAGGTTAATCTAGTTTCTTTGATTATGATCAGGCGAATAATGAACCAGGCCTCAGCTTGTGAAGGAAGTTTTAGGGGAGGATGGAGAGGAGGAGGTCAGAGTGCGAGCAGAAAAAACATGCATCATCAGTGTAGAGAAGGATATGGGTGGAGCAGGATGATGGGAGAGAGTTAAGACAGAGAAAGGAGAGAAGAGAAGAGGGTAAAGGATGGATCCTTAAGGAACACCTGAGAGAACAGGGAGGCTGGAGGAGATAGTGTCACTTGCCTTCACCCTTTGGGAGAGGGAAGAGAAGTAGCTGGTAAGCCAGGATGTGACAGACTTGGAGAGGCCAAGCTGGACAAGGTAGTAAGAGGAGGGTGACACAGTGTCAGCGGCTTTACAGAGGTTAGGAAGATGTACCAGCCATATGACCACTGTCGAGTACTGAGGAAAGTTGGAGGAGAGTTCAACAAGTAGTAGTGGTGCTATGACCAGCCAAAATCCTTGTGCTTACTACAGATGAGGTTGGGGATGCCAGATACCCTTCGCTGGTCAGAGTCAGTCTCTAACATCTTATAGAGTAGGGTTGTTGAACTAGTTCTAGGATATTCTCATCTGAACCCGGTGTTCGAAGTTCTAATTTAGACCCGAATACGAGGGTTCGTAAAAGGGTTTGAATCTTTTAAAAAATCTTATTTTCTGTTTTCGGGTGTTTATCCTCTCAAGTCCCAAATGCAAATTTTCAGTCCCGATTGAAAGAAATTCTTTTTTTACTGTTGCCATGCAAAATTGTCAGCCCTGGAGTCCCATTCGAGTTTTGCTTGCTCCCATCCTGATCCAGCCAGTTACTGTTCTGTGGGGGATATGTGTGATCGCGCCTGCATACCCTTGATCCTAGTCACCGCCACCACCGACCAACTGCTCATGGGTCATGTGGTGCTCATACTACACAGTATTTAAGTTGCGCGACTGCCTCACAGTTCATTCCTAGATTGAAAGGAGTTGCAGCCTGCTGTGCCTGATGTTGCTAGCTGCGAACTCGTGGCATTTAAAAAAAAGGATACTTGCTTTTTCCCAGCTACTAGAGTAAACAAAATAATAAATCTGAAGTGGGTGGTGGATAGGGTGAAAAGAGGGATGGGAGACTGAGGAAAGCAAGGAGGTAGGAAAAAAATGGGGGTCGCTTCCGTTGAGTGGGATACAGAGGATCTATATTAACTGGCTGCCTGTATTGAATGTTGCTTAGTCTGGCTAGTTGCCAAACTATTATATTCTGAATTGTCTGATCCTCCTGATCTTAAGATTAACTACCATCTCTGTCTAGTGATTTGTCGTGGAGACAGAGCACCTGGCTGGGGAGGGTGAAGAAATTAGATTTTGAGAGAAAACAAAGTTAAATGAGTGAACAGTGAACTTTTATTGAACTGAATTGTTTAAACAAGTCCTACAACCAAGTATCAGGAGGGATGACACTGCTGCTGTGTTCCTCCCTTTGACTGCACCATACCCGTGTTGTTACTGCCCAGTGTGTGTGTGGTATTATCCTTAAATACATTTTACTGTTGGGTGGAGACAGAAACATCTCCTGTAGATCAGGCCATCACCCTGCTGCTGTGGTGTCTTTGACTACACTGTATCCTAGTGCCCAGTGTGTGTTATCGTGAGAGGCCTAGTGCATTTTCTGTGGTATTATTCAAATACATGACAGAACGGCTTCAAAATATATTTTCCTGTTGGGAGGAAAGATGAAGCTCAGTGGCTGGTTTTGTAGTGGCATTATCCTTAAATACATGTCAGAAGCCTAAAATATATTTCCTGTTGGGAGGAGAGACAGAAAATCTCTTTCCTGTTTCTGGTGAATCTGTCTCTGTGGTCAGCCCATCACCCTGCTGTTGTGTGCCTTGACTGCACTGTACCTTACCCAGTGTGTTACTGTGTGAAGCCCAGTGGGTAGTTGTGTGGTGTGCTATCCTTAAATACACAACAGAAGTCAAAAATAATTTCTTGTTGGGAGAAGAGACAGAAAACTTTTCTCGGTTTGGTGTGAGAGATTACAGAAGTAATCTGTTACCACACACATGTAGGCACACCTGTAATAATGCAGAAGAGGTATAACAGCAACAACAATTTGAAACAGAGAAAAATAAAGCAATGAAATGTTAGCAACAAACAGTAGCAATCCCTGTAAGTAAAATAAAACACCACCACACAGTAAATCTGCTTAGCCAACTAAGTCATAATCCTTCTCCCTGTCTGGTAAGTTTCTACCTGCCTTTCAAACGTCTTAGAAAGAGCTCAGGTAGCTAGGTGCTCGGCCAGCAAACCAAGTCTTCTCCTCCAAGATATCAACTAACCTGACTTTTTAACCTCTTTCTATTGAAAGTACTGACAGTTTGCCAGCTCCACCCCATACACCTAATCCTTTGAAGAGCTGTGGAGGAAGCAATTAGCTCCTCAATGTGAAGAGACTGAAACACCTCTGGACAACAAACCTTTTCAACAAACAAGAATAAAATAAAACACAGTGTCAAACAGTAATTTTGTAGCCAACGATAAAAATCACAAAATGTAAGCTCCACCAGAATACAGTACCCAGAAGATATACCCTGTAAGAAACACTTTGTCAGAAAAATAAAGCAGTAACAGAAAGAGGCCTTGCAAAGACACTTCAATCAGAAGATACAGTAATCTGTTGCACACACCTGTAGGCACACCTTGTAATAATGCAGAAGAGGTATACCAGCACAACAATTTGAATCAGAGAAAAATAGCAATGAAACAATGGCAACAAACAGCAGCAATCCCTGTGAGTAAAAATAAAAAACACCACACACAGAAATCTGCTTAACAAAACTAAGGCAATCCTTCTCCTTGCTCTGGTAAGTTTCCCTACTCTACCACAGCCCTAGAGGAAAGAGCTCAGGTGGAAAAGGTGTCGGCCAACAAACCAAGTCTCTACCCAAGATATCAACTAACTGAACTTTTTAACACTTCTTTCTGCTGAAATACAGCAGTTGCCAGCTCCACCCCCACATACACACCTAATCATTTGAAGATGGGAGGAAAAGCAATTAACTCTTCAATGTGAGAAGACTGAAACACCTCTGAGACAACAAACCTTTTCAACAAACAAGAATAAAATAAACACAGTGTCAAACAATACTTGCTTAGCCCAATGATAAAAAGTCAAAAGTAAGCTCCACCTGTAATACAGTAACTCAGAGAAAGATATACCCTGTAAAAAACACTTTGTCCAGAGAAAATAAAGCAGCAATATACATTGCAAAAGACAATTTGAATCAGAAGATTACAGTAATCTGTTAGCACACCTGTGCGCACCTGTAATAATGCAGAAGAAGGTATACCAGCAACAACAATTTGAATCAGAAAAATAGCAATGAAATGTCGCAACAAACAGCAATCCTGTGAGTAAAAAATAAAAACACCACCACAGTAAATCTGTAGCCAAACTAAGGCTTAATCCTTCTCCCTTGCTCTGTAAGTTTCTTACCTGCCTTCAAGCAGTCTTAGAAGGAAAAGCTCAGGTGAGCAGGTGCCTTAGCCAGCAAACCAAGTCTTCTACCTCCAGATATCAACCAACTGACTTTTAACCCTTCTTTCTGTGGAAATGAACAGCTTACCAGCCCACACCATACACACCTAACTTTGAAGAGCTGTGGAGGAAAAGCAAAAACCACCAATGAGAGAAGGAGACTGAACAACCTCTGAGACAACAAACCTTTCAACAAACAAGAATAAAATAAAACACATGTCAAACAGTAATTTTACTTACCCAATGAAAAAAATCACAAAAATGTAAGCTCCAACTGTAATACAATATTCAGAAGATATACCTATGAAACACTTTGTCGAAAAAAAATAAAGGTAACAGAAATATACCTATAAAAGACACTGAATCAGAAGATTAAGAAGTAATCTGTTAGCACACACCTGTAAGCACACCTGTAATAATGCAGAAGAAGGTATACAGCAACAACAATTTGAACAGAAAAAAAGCAATGAAATGTTAGCAACAAACAGTAGCAATCCCTGAGAGAAAAAAAAAACACCACCACACAGTAAATCTGTAGCCAAACTAAGGCTTAATCTTCTCCCTGCTTAGTAAGTTTCACTGCTCACAGTCTTAGAAGGAAGAGCTCAGGTAAACAGGTGTAGCCAGCAAACCAAGTCTTCACCCAAGATATCAACTAACCTGACTTTTAACCTTCTTTCTGTTGGAACACTGACAGTCGCCGCCCACCCCACATACACACCTAATCATTTGAAGAGCTGTGGAAAAGCAATTAGTCTTCAATGTAGAAGGAGACTGAACACCTCTGAGACAACAAACCTTTCAACAAACAAGAATAAAATAAACACAGTGTCAAACAACAATTTTGCTTAGCCAATGATAAAAAAACACAAAATGTAGCTCCAATACCAATACAGTACCTCAGAAAGATATACCTATAAGAAACACTTTGTCCAGAGAAAAAAAAGCAGTAACAGAAATATACCTTGCAAAGACAATTTGAATCAGAAGATTACAGCAGTAATCTGTTGCACACACCTGTAAGCGCACCTTGTAATAATGCAGGAAGGCATACAGCAACAACATTTGAATCAGAAAATAAAGCAATGAAAAGTAAGCAACAAACAGTAGCAACCCCAACAGTAAAAAAAAAAACACACCACACAGTAAATCTGCTTAGCCAAACTAAGGCAATCCTTCTCCCTTGCTCTGGTAAGTTTCTACCTGCCTTTCAAGCAGTCTTAGGGAAAGAGCTCAGGCCAGAGCAGTGTCGGCCAGCAACCAAGCTCCCACTCAAGATATCAACTAACCAGACTTTAACCCTTCTTCTGGAAATTAATGACAGTTTGCAACTCCAACCCACACACACAAACCTTTGAAGAGCTGTGGAGAAAGAATTAGCCCTTCAATGTGAGAAGACTGAAACACCTCTGACAAACAAACCTTTCAACAAACAAGAAAAAATAAACACAGTGAAACAGTAATTTCACTTAGCCCAATGATAAAAAAAGCAAAAAATATAAGCTCCACCTGTAATACAGAATTTCCAGAAGATACCTATAAAAACATTTGCTCCAGAAAAAAACAAAGTGGAAGAAATACCTTGCAAAGACACGAATGAAGATTACAGAAATAATCTGTTAGCACACACCTGTAAGCACCTTAATAATGCAGAAGAAGGTATACCAGCAACAAAAATTTGAATCAGAGAAAATAAAGCAATGAAACAAAAGAAAAAAACAAAAGCACTCTGAGTAAAATAAAAACACCACCACAGTAAATCTGCTTAGCCAAACAAAGGCTTAACTCTTCCCTTGCTCTGTAAGTTTCTACTCTGCCTTTCAGCAGTCTTGAAGGAAAGAGCTCAGGTGACAGGTACCTTAACAACAAACCAAGTCTTCTACCTCCAAGATACCAACGCCTGACTTTTAACCCTCTTCTGTTAGAACACTGACAGTTTGCAGCTCACCCCCACATACACCTAATCCTTTGAAGAGCTGTGGAGGAAACAATTACTCTTCAATGTGAAGGAGACTGAAACACCTGAGACAACAAACCTTTCAACAAACAGAATAAAATAAAACAGTGTCAAACAGTATTTTGTAGCCCAATGATAAAAAGTCACAAAAATGTAAGCTCCACCTGTAATACAGTAATTTCAGAAGATATACCTGTAAGAAACACTTGTTCAGAAAAATAAAGCAGTAACAGAAGATATACCTTGCAAAAAGACAATTTGAATAGAAAGTGCAGCAGTAATCTGCTAGTACACCTGTAGGCACCGCGCAATAACGAAGAAAGTATAACAGCAACAACAATTTGAATCAGAGAAAAATAAAGCAATGAAATGTGGCAACAAACGTATAACACTGTGAGTAAAAAATAAAAAACACCACCACACAGTAAATCATTAACCAAATAAAGGCTTAATCCTTCCCTTGCTCTGGTAAGTTTCTACCTGCCTTCAAGCAGTCTTAGAGGAAGAGCTCAGGTGAAGCCAGGTGCTTGGCCAGCAAACCAAGTCTCCACTCCAAGATATCAACTAACCCGACTTTTAACCCTTCTTTCTGAAAGTACTGACAGCCTGCCAGCTCCACCCCACACACACACCTAACTTTGAAAGAGCTGTGGGAGGAAAAAGCAATTAGCTCCTAATGTGAGAAGGACTGAAACACTCTGAGACAACAAACCTTTTCAACAAACAAGAATAAATAAAACACAGTGTCAAACAGTAATTTACTTAGCACAATGAAAAAGTCACAAAAAAAGCTCACCTGTAATACAGCAATTTCAGAAGATATACCTGTAAGAAACACTTTGCTCAGAGAAAATAAAGCAGTAACAGAAGATATAACTTGAAAAGACAATCTGAATCAGAAGATTACAGCAGTAATTGTTAGCACACACCCAGGCACCTTGTAATAATGCAGAAGAAGGTATACCAACAACATAATTGAATCAGAGAAAAAATAAAGAATGAAATGTAGCAAAAAACAGTACAATCCCTGTGAGTAAAAAAAAAAACACCACCACACAGTAAATCTGTAGCCAACTAAGGCTTAATCCTTCCTTGCTCTGGTAAGTTTCACTATGCCTTCACAGTCTAGAAGGAAAGAGCTCAGGTGAAGCTAGGGGTGCCCAGCAAAACAAAGCCCCTACTCAAGATATCAACTAACCTGACTTTTTAACCCTCTTTCTATTGAAAATTGACAGTTTGCCAGCTCCACCCCACACACACTAATCCTTTGAAAACCTGGAGAAAGAATTACCTCCTTCAATGAGAAGGAGCAAAACACTTGAGACAACAAACCTTTCAACAAACAAAATAAATAAACACAGGCCAGCAATTTTGCTTAGCCCAATGACAAAAACCAAAATGAAGCTCCACCTGTAATACAGTACCCCCAGAGATATACCTGCAAAACACTTGTTCCAGAAAAAAAAAGCAGTAACAGAAGATATACCTTGCAAAAGACAATTTGAATCAGAAGATTAGCAGTAACTGTTACACAACCAGGCACACCTTGTAGAACGCAGAAGAAGGTATACCAGCAACAACTTTGAATCAGAGAAAAATAAAACAAATAAAATATTAGCAACAAACAGCAATCCCTGTGATAAAAATAAAAACACCACCACCAGTAAATCTGCTTAGCCAAATAAGTCTTAACCGCCTGCTCTTAAGTTTACCTGCCTTCACAGTCTTAGAAGGAAAGAGCTCAGGTAACCAGGTGCCTTAGCCAACAAACCAACTCACCTCCAAGATATCAACCAACTGACTTTTTAACCTTCTTCTGTTGAAATGTGACAGTTCACCAGCCCAACCCCACACACACACTAACTTTGGAAGAGCTGGGAGGAAGCACAACCTTCAATGAGAAGGAGACTGAAACACCTCTGAGACAAAAAACCTTTTCCAACAAACAAGAATAAAATAAACACAGTGTCAAACAGAAATTTTGCTTAGCCCAATGATAAAAGTCACAAAACAAGCCCACCTAATACAGTAATTTCAGAGAAGATATACCCTGTGAAACACTTGCCCAGAAAAAAAAGCAGTAACAGAAGATATACCTTGCAAAGACACTTGAATCAGAAGACGACAGAAGTAATCTGTTACACACACCTGGAGCACCTTGTAATATGGAAGAGGTATACCACCAACAAATTAAATCAGGAAAATAAAGCAATGAAATGTTAGCAACAAACAGTAGCAATCCTATGAGTAAAAAAACACCACCACACAGTAACCTTAGCCAAACTAAGGCAATCCTTCCCTTGCCTGGTAGTCACCTGCCTTCAAGCAGTCTTAGGAAAGAGCTCAGGGGAAGCAGGTGCAATAAAGCAAACCAATCTTCACCTCCAAGATATCAACCTGCTTTTAACCCTTCTTTCTATTGGAAATTACGAAGTTCCAGCTCCACCCCACACCACAACCCTTTGGAAGGCTGTGGAGGAAGCACTAGCTCCTTCAATGTGAGAAGGAGCTGAAACACTCTGACAACAAACCCACAAACAATAAATAAAACAAGGTCAAACAGTAAATTTGCTTAGCCCAATGACAAAAAGTCACAAAATGTAAGCCCACCTTAATACAGTAATTTCAGAAGATATACAGTAAAACACTTTGCCCAGAGAAAAATAAAGCAGTAACAGAAGATATACCTTGCAAAGACACCTAACAGAAGATTACAGAAGCAATCTGCCAGCACACTATAGGCAACTTGTAATAATGCAGAAGAAGGTATACCAGCAACAACAATTTGAATCAGAGAAAAATAAAGCAATGAAATGTTAGCAACAAAAGCAGAAATCCCTCAGAGTAAAAAAAAAAACACACACACAGTAAACTGCTTAGCCAAACTAAGTTATAACCTCACTTGCTCTGGTAAGTTTCTCTACTCTGCCTTCAAACAGTCTAGAAAAAGCTCAGGTGAAGCCAGGTGCAGCAGCCAGCAAACCAAGTCTTCACCCAAGATATCAACTAACCTGACTTTTAACCTTCTTTCTGTGGAAATTACTGACAGTTTGCCAGCCCACCCCACCACTAATCCTTTGGAAGAGCTGTGGGAGAAAAGCACAACTCCTTCAAGCGAGAAGGAGACTGAAACACCTCTGAGACAACAAACCTTCAAAAAACAAGAATAAAATAAAACACAGTGTCAACAGAACTCTTAGCCAATGACAAAAATCACAAAATGTAAGCTCCACCTGTAATACGTAACAGAAGATATACCCTAAGAAACACTTGCTCCAGAAAAAATAAAGAGCAACAGAAGATATACCTTGCAAGACAATTTGAATCAGAAGACACAGTAATCTGTTAGACACCTACAAGCACACTCGTAATAATGAGAAGAGGTATACCAGCAACAACAATTTGAATCAGAGAAAAAAACAAACAAATGTTAGCAACAAACAATAGCAATCCTCTGAGTAAAATAAAAAAACCACCACACAGTAAATCTGCTTAGCCAAATAAGGCTTAATCCTTTCCTTGTCTGGTAAGTTTCTCTACTCTACCTTTCAAGCAGTCTTAGAAGGAAGAGCTCAGGTAAACAGTGCCTTAAAACCAAATCTTCTACCTCCAAATATCAACCAACCTGACTTTTAACCCTTCTTTCTGTTGGAAATTAATGACAGCTGCCAACTCCCCACATACACCTAATCCTTTGGAAGGCTGTGAGGAAAGCAATGAGCTCCCTCAATGAGAAGGAGACTGAAACACTCTGAGACAACAAACCAACAACAAACAGAATAAAATAAAACACAGTATCAAACAATAAATTTGATTAGCCAATGATAAAAATCACAAAATGAAAGCTCCACCTGTAATACAGTAATTTCAAGGAAGATATACCCTAGAAACACTTTGCTCCAGAGAAAATAGCAGTAACAGAAGATATACCTCGCAAAAAGACAATTTGAATCAGAAGATAACAGTAATCTGTTAGCACACACCTGTAGGCCACTATGTAATAATGCAGAAGAAGAGTATACCAGCAACAACAATTTGAATCAAGAAAAAATAAGCAATGAAATTAGCAACAACAATGCAATCCTGGTAAAAATAAAAACACCACCACACATAAACTGCTTAGCCAAACTAAACTTAATCCTTCCCTTGCTCTGGTGAACTCTCTCAACAGTCTTAGAAGGAAAAGCTCAGGTGAGGAGCCTCAGCAAACAAACTCTTCTACCTCCAAATATCAACTAACCTGACTTTTGCTTCCTTCTTTCTGTTGAAAGTAAGACAGTTTCCAGCTCCACCCCACACACACCTAATCATTTGAAGAGCTGTGAGAAACCACAAGCTCCTTCCAAGGAAGGAGACAGAAACACCTCTGAGACAACAAACCTTTCAACAAACAAGAATAAAATAAACAGTGTCAAAACAGTACTACTTAGCCCAATGATAAAGTCACAAAATGTAAGCCCACCTGCATACAGTAATTTCAGAGAAGATAACCCGGTGAAACACTTTGCTCCAGAAAAATAAAGCAGTAACAGAAGATATACCTTGCAAAAAGCAATTTGAATCAGAAGTTGCAGTAATCTGTTGCATTACCAAAACACACAACTTGTAATAATGCAGAAGAAGAGGATACCAGCAACAACAATTTGAATCAGAGAAAAAATAAAGCAATGAAATGCCAGAAACAAACAGTAGCAACCCTGTGGTAAAAATAAAAACACCACCACACAGTAAATCTGCTTAGCCAACCAAATTTAATCCTCCCCTGCTCTGGTGTTTCTACTCTGCCAACAACAGTCTTAGAGGAAAAAGCCAGGTGGCTAGGTACCTAACCCAGCAAACCAAGTCTTCTACCTCCAAGATATCAACTAACCTGACTTTTAACCCTTCTTTCTACTGAAAGTACTACAGTTTGCCAGCTCCACCCCACATACACCTAATCCTTTAAGAGCTGTGGGAGGAAAAGCAATTAGCTCCTTCAATGTGAGAAGAGACTGAAACACCCTGAGACAACAAACAACACAACAAACAAGAATAAAATAAAACACAGTGTCAACAGTAATTTGCTTAGCCCAATGAAAAAACACAAAACAAGCTCCACCTGTACAGTAATTTCAGAAGATATACCCTATAAGAAACACTTTGCTCAGAGAAAATAAAGCAGTACAGAGATATACCTTGCAAAACTAAATTGAAACAGAAGATTCAGCAGTAATCTGTTACACAACCTGTAAGCACCCTGTAATAATGCAGAAGGTATACAGCAACAACAATTTGAATCAGAGAAAAATAAAGCAATGAAATGTTAAAAACAGTAGCAATCCCTGTAAGTAAAAATAAAAACTACAGTAAATCATAGCCAAACTAGGCTTAATCCTTCTCCTGCTCTGCAAAGTTTCACTCTGCCTTCAAGCAGTCTTAGAAGAAGAGCTCAGGTGAGCCGGGTGCAACCAGCCAGAAACCAAGTCTTCTACCTCAAGACATCAACTAACCTGACTTTAAACCCTTTCTGTTGGAAATTACTGACAGTTACCAGCTCCAACCCATACAAACCTAATCCTTTGAAGAGCTGTGGAGGAAAGCAATTAGTCCTCAATGTGAAGGAGACTGAAACAACTCCTGAGACAACAAACCACTGCCAAACAAGAATAAATAAAACACAGTATCAAACAGTAATTTTACGAACAATGATAAAAAGTCACAAAATGCAGCTCCACCTGTAATACAGTAATTTCAGAAGATAACCTATAAGAAACACTTTGCCACAGAAAAATAAAGCAGTAACAGAAGATAACCCGCAAAAGACAATTTGATCAGAAGATTACAGAAGCAATCTGTTAGCACACACCATAGGCACACCTTGAACAATGCAGAAGAAGGTATACCAGCAACAACAATTTGAATCAGAGAAAATAAAGCAATGAACAAGAAACAAACAGCAGTAATCCTAGGAGTAAAAATAAAACACCACCACTGCAAATCTAGCCAAACTAGTCTTAAACCCTCTCCTTGCTCTGCAGTTTTTCTCTCTGCCTTCACAGTCTTAGGAAAAGCCCAGGTGAAGCTAGACCTTGACAGCAAACCAAGCCTTCTACCTCAAGATATCAACTAACCTGACTTTTAACCCTTCTTTCTATTGGAAATGCAGAGGCTCCAGCCCACCCAACATACACACCTAACACTTTGGAAGAGCTGTGGAGAAAGCAATTAGTCTTCCAATGTGAGAAGGAGACTGAACACCTCTGAGACAACAAACCTTTAGCAACAAACAAGAATAAAATAAAACACAGTGTCAAACAATAATTTACTTAGCCCAATGATAAAAAGTCACAAAAAAAGCTCCACCTATAATACAGTAATTTCAGAGATATACCTGTAAAACACTTTGTCAAAAAAAAAATAAAGCAGTAACAGAAGATATACACAAAGATAATTTGAATCAGAAGATTACAGCAGTAATCGTTAGCACACACCTGTAAGCCAACTTGTAATAATGCAGAAGAAGGTATACCAGCAACAACAATTTGAATCAGAGAAAAATAAAGCAATGAATGTGCAACAAACAGCACTAAATCCTGTGATAAAAAAAAAAAAACCCACCACACAGAAACCATTAGCCAAACTAAGGCTTAATCCTTCCCTGCTCTGCAAGTGCTCCACTCTGCCTTTCAGCAGTCTGAAGGAAAGAGCCAGGTAGCTAGGTACCTTGGATAAACCAAGTCTCTACTCCAAGATATCAACTAACCTGACTTTTAACCCTTCTTCTGTTGGAAATTACGGAAGCCTACCAGCTCCACCCACATACACACACCAATCCTTTGGAAGAGCTGTGGGAGGAAAAGCAATTAACTCCTTCAATGTGAGAAGGAGACTGAAACACCTCTGAGACAACAAACCTTTCAAACAGAATAAAATAAAACACAGTATAAAACAATAATTTTGCTTAGCCAATAATAAAAAAGTCACAAAATATAAACCCAACTGTATTACAGTAATTTCAGAAGATATACCCTGTAAAACACTTTGTCCAGAAAAACAAAACTAACAGAAGATATACCTTGCAAAGACACTTGAATCAGAGATTAAGCAGTAATCTGTTAGCACACACTATGGCACACCTTGTAATAATAGAAGAAGGTATACAGCAACAACAATTTGAATCAGAGAAAAATAAAGCAATGAAATGTCAACAAAAAACAGTAGCAATCCCTGTGGTAAAAATAAAACACCACCACACAGTAAATCCATGACAACCAAGACTTAATCCCTCCCCTTGCTCTGTAAGTTTACTCTGCCTTTCAAAGTCTAGAGAAAGAGCTCAGGTGACAGGTGCCCGGGCCAACAAACCAAAGCTACCTCCAAGATATCAATAACCTGACTTTTAACCCTTCTTTCTGTTGATCAATACGTTGCCAGCCCACCCCACATACACACGCTACTTTGGAAGAGCTGTGGGAGGAAGCAATTAGCTCCTTCAATGAGAAGAGCTGGAAACACCTCTGAGACAACAAACCACAACAAACAGAATAAATAAAACACAGTCAAACAGTAATTTTACTTAGCCCAATGATAAAAAGTCACAAAACAAGTCCACCTGTAATACAGTAATTTGAGAAGATATAACTATAAAACACTTGTCCAGAGAAAAAAAAGCAGTAACAGAAGCATCCTTGCAAAAAGACAATTTGAATCAGAGATTACAGTAACTGTTAACACACTGTAAGCCACTTGTATTAATGCAGAAGAAGGTATACCAGCAACAATCGAATCAGAAAAAAAAAGCAATGAAATGTAGCAACAAACAGTAGCAATCCCTGTGAGTAAAAATAAAACACCACCACACAGTAAATCTGCTTAGCCAAACTAAGGCTTCTTCTCACACTCTGGTAAGTTTCTCCACTTGCCTTCAAGAGTCTTAGAGGAAGAGCTCAGGTGAAACAGAACACGCCAGCAAACCAAGTCTACCTCAAGATATCAACCAACCTGACTTTAAACCCTTCTTTCTGTTAGAAACTGACAGTTTGCAGCTCACCCCACATACACACCTAACTTTGAAGATGGGAGGAAAAACAATAAGCTCCTCAATGGAGAAGGAGACTGAAACACCTTGAGACAACAAACCTTTCAACAAACAAGAATAAATAAAACAGGTGAAACAGTATTTTTGTAGCCCAATGATAAAAAGTAAAAAAATGTAAGCCCACCTGTAATACAGTAATTTCAGAGAAGATATACCTGTAAGAAACACTTTATCCAGAAAAATAAAGCAGTAACAGAAGATATACCCTGCAAAGACAATTTGAATCAGAGATTACAGGCAATCTGTTAGCAACAACACCTGAAAGCATGCAATAATGCGAAGAAGGTATACCAGCAACAACAATTTGAATCAAGAAAAAACAAAGCAAAAACACAACAAACAGTAGCAATCCTGTGGTAAAAAAAAAACACCACCACACAGTAAATCTGTAGCCAAACTAAGCTTAATCCTTCTCCCTTGCTCTGGTAAGTTTCACTACCTTTCAACAGTCTTAGAAGGAAAGGCTCAGGTGACTAGGTGCGCAACCCAGCAAACCAAGTCTCTACCCAAGATATCAACTAACCTGACTTTTAACCTTCTTCTGTTGAAACACGAGTTTGCCAGCTCCACCCACATACACTAATCCTTTGGAAGGCTGGGGGAAAAGCAATAAGCTCCTTCAATGTGAGAAGGAGACAGAACACTTGAGACAACAAACCTTTTCAACAAACAAGAATAAAATAAAACAAGTGTCAAACAATTTGCTTAGCCAATGATAAAAAAGTCACAAAACAAAACCACCTGTATACAGTAATTAAAGAAGATATACCCAAGAAGAAACACTTTTACCCAGAAAAATAAACAGCAACAGAAGATATACCTTGCAAGACACTGAATCAGAAGATTACAGCAGTAATTGTTACACACCCCAGAAACACCTTGTAATAACTGAAGGTAACCAGCAACAATTTGAATCAGAGAAAATAGCAATGAAGTAGGCAACAAAAGTAGAATCCTGAGTAAAAATAAAAACACCAAGAGTAAATCTACAGCCAAACTAAAACAATCTTCTCCCTTTCAGTAAGTTTCTCTACTCTGCCTTTCAAGCAGTCTTAGAGGAAAGAGCTCAGGTGAAGCTAGGTGCCTTGGCCAACAAACCAAGTTTCTAATCAAGATATCAACTAACCTGACTTTTAACCCTCTTCTGTTGGAACACTGACAGTTCAGCTCCACCCCACATACACACCTAATCCTTTAAGACTGTGGGAAAACAACGAATGTGAGAAGGAGACTGAAATCTGAGACAACAAACCTTTTCAACAAACAAGAATAAAAAAAAACACAGATCAAACAACAATTTGCTTAGCCCAATGATAAAAAGTCACAAAATATAGCTCCACCTGTAATACAGTAATTTCAGAAGATATACCCTGTAAAACACTTGTCCAGAAAAAAAAAAGGTAACAGAAGATATACCTTGCAAAGACAATTTGAATCGAAGATTACAGCAGTAAACTGTTGCACACACCATAGGCACAACTTGTAATAATGCAGAAAGAGGCATACCAAGCAACAATTGAATCAAGAAAAATAAACATGATGTCAGCAACAAACAGCAGCAACCCTGAGAGTAAAAATAAACACCACCACACAGTAAATCTGCTTAGCCAAACTAAGGCTTAATCCTTCTCCTTGCTCTGGTAAGTTTCACTCTGCCTTTCAAACAGTCTTAGAAGGAAAGAACCAGGTGAAGCAGGTGCTTAGCCCAGCAAACCAAGCTTTCCTCCAAGATATCAACTAACCTGACTTTTAACCCTTCTCTTTTGGAAATAATGACAGTTGCCGCCCACCCCACATACACACCTAATCCTTTGGAAGAGCTGTGGAGGAAAGCAATTAGCCCTTCAATGGAGAAGGAATAAACACCTCTGAGACAACAAACTTTTCAACAAACAAGAATAAAATAAAACAGTGTCAAACAGTAATTTTGCTTAGCCCAATGAAAAAAAGTCACAAAAATGTAAGCTCCACCTGTAATACAGTAATTTCAGAGAAGATATACCCTGAAAAACATTGCTCCAAAAAATAAAGCAGTAACAGAAGATATACCTTGCAAAGACAATTTGAATCAGAGATTACAAGTAATCTGTTATACAACCTGTAGGCACACCTTAATAATGCAGAAGGTATACCAGCAACAACAATTTGAATCAGAGAAAAAAATAAAAACAATGAAAATATTAGCAACAAACAGTAGCAATCACCAGAGTAAAAAAAAAACACCACCACAGTAAATCTGTAGCAAGAACTAAGCTTAATTCTCCCTTGCTCTAGTAAGTTTCTACTCTGCCTTTCACAGTCTTAGAAGGAAAGAGCTCAGGTGAAGCAGTGCCTCGAACAGCAAACCAAGTCTTCACCTCCAAGATATCAACTAACCTGACTTTTTAACCCTTCTTTCTGTTGGAAATTACTGACAGTTGCCAGCTCACCCCACATACACCTAATCATTTAAGAGCTGTGGGAGGAAAAGCACTACGCTCTCAAGGAGAAGGAGCTGAAACAACTTGAGACAACAAACCTTTTCAACAAACAAGAATAAAATAAAACACAGTGTCAAACAGTATTTTGCTTAGCCCATGATAAAAAATCACAAAATGTAAGCTCCACCTGTAATACAGTAATTTCAGAGAAGATATACCCCAAGAAACACTTGCTCCAGAGAAAAATAAAGCAGTAACAGAAGATATACCTTGCAAAAGCAATTTGAATCAGAAATTAAGCAGTAATCATTAGCACACACTGTAGAAGCATTTGTAACAATACAGAAGAAGGTACTGTAACAATTTCAATCAGAAAAAAAAAGCAATGAAATGTTAGAAACAACAGTAGCAATCCCTGTGAGTAAAAATAAAAACACACACACAGTAAAACTATGGCGAAACTAAGGCTTTAACGCCCTTGCTCTGCAGCCACTTGCCTTTCAAACAGTCTTGAAGGAAAGAGCTCAGGGAAGAGGTGCCTGGCCAGCAAACCAAGTCTTCTATCCAAGATATCAACTAACCTGACTTTTTAACCCTTCTTTCTGTTGGAAATTACTGACAGTTTGCCAACTCCACCCCACATACACACACCTAATCCTTTGGAAGAGCTGTCGGAGGAAAGCAATTAGCTCCTTCAATGTGAGAAGGAGCTGAAACACCTCTGAGACAACAAACCTTTTCAACAAACAAGAATAAAATAAAACACAGTGTCAAACAGTAATTTTACTTAGCCCAATGATAAAAAGTCACAAAATGAAAAGCTCCACCTGTAATACAGTAATTTCAGAGAAGATATACCCTAAGAAACACTTTGCTCAAAGAAAAATAAAGCAGTAACAGAAGATATACCTTAGCAAAGACAATTTGAATCAAGAAGATTACAGCAGTAATCTGTTAGCACACACCTGTGAAGCACACCTCAATAATGCAAAGAGGTATACCAGCAACAACATAATTTGAATCAGAGAAAAAAAATAAAGCAATGAAATGTTAGCAACAAACAGTAGCAATCCCTGTGAGTAAAAATAAAAACACCACCACACAGTAAATCTGCTTAGCAAACCAAGGCTTAATCCTTCTCCTTGCTCTGGTAAGTTTCTCTACTCTGCCTTTCAAGCAGTCTTAGAAGGAAAGAGCTCAGGTGAAGCGAAGGTACCTAATAGCCAGCAAACCAAGTCTTCACCTCCAAGATACCAACTAAACTGACTTTTAACCTTCTTTCTGTTGAAATTAATGACAGTTTGCCAGCTCACTACCCACATACACACCTAACCGTTGGAAGAGCTGTGGGAGGGAAAAGCAATTAGCTCCTTCCAATGTGAGAAGGGACTGAAACACCTCTGAGACAACAAACCTTTTCAACAAACAAGAATAAAATAAAACACAGTGTCAAACAGTAATTTTGCTTAGCCCAATGATAAAAAAGTCACAAAATATAAGCTCCACCTGTAATACAGTAATTTCAGAGAAGATATACCCTGTAAGAAACACTTTTGCTCCAGAGAAAAATAAAGCAGTAACAGAAGATATACCTTGCAAAAGACAATTTGAATCAGAAAGATTACAGCAGTAATCTGTTAGCACCACCTGTAGGCACACCTTGTAATAATACAGAAGAAGGTATACCAGCAACAACAATTTGAATCAGAGAAAAATAAAGCAATGAAATGTTAGCAACAAACAGTAGCGAATCCCTGTGAGTAAAAAAATAAAACACCACCACACAGTAAATCTGTTTAGCCAAACTAAGTCTTAATCCTTCTCTCCTTGCTCTGGTAAGTTTCTCTACTCTGCCTTCTTCAAGCAGTCTTAGAAGGAAAGAGCTCATGTGAAGCTAGGTGCCTTGGCCAGCAAACCAAGTCTTCTACCTCCAAGATATCAACTAACCTGACTTTTTAACCCTTCTTTCTGTTGGAAATTACTGACAGTTTGCCAGCTCCACCCCCCACATACACACCTAATCCTTTGGAAGAGCTGTGGGAGGAAAAGCAATTAGCTCCTTCAATGTGAGAAGGAGACTGAAAACACCTCTGAGACAACAAACCTTTTCAACAAACAAGAATAAAATAAAACACAGTGTCAAACAGTAATTTTGCTTAGCCCAATGATAAAAAAGTCACAAAAATGTAAGCTCCACCTGTAATACAGTAATTTCAGAGAAGATATACCCTGTAAGAAACACTTTGTCTACAGAAAAATAAAGCAGTAACAGAAGATATACCTTGCAAAAGACAATTTGAATCAGGAAGATTACAGCAATAAATCTGTTAGCACACACCTATAGGCACACACCTAGTAATAATGCAGAAGAAGGTATACCAGCAACAACAATTTGAATCAGAGAAAAAAATAAAGCAATGAAATGTTAGCAACAAACAAGAGCAATCCCTGTGAGTAAAAAATAAAAACACCACCACACAGTAAATCTGCTTAGCCAAACTAAGTCTTAATCCTTCTCCCCTTGCTCTGTAAGTTTCTCTACTCTGCCTTTCAAGCAGTCTTAGAAGGAAAGTAGTCTCATGTGAAGCTAGGTGCCTTGGCCCAGCAAACTCAAGTCTCTACCCTCCAAGATATCAACTAACCTGACTTTTAACCCTTCTTTCTGTTGAAATTACTGACAGTTTGCCAGCTCCACCCCATACACACCTAATCCTTTGGAAGAGCTGTGGGAGGAAAAGCAAGTAGCTCCTACAATATGAGAAGAGACTGAAACACCCCTGAGACAACAAACCTTTCCAACAAACAAGTTAATAAAATAAAACACAGTGTCAAACAGTAATTTTGCTTAGCCCAATAATGATAAAAAAAGTCACAAATAGTAAGCTCCACCTGTAATACAGTAATTTCAGAGAAGATATACCCTATAAAACACACTTTGCTCCAAGAGAAAAATAAGCAATGTGAAGATATACCTTGCAAAAGACAATTTGAATCAAGAAGATTACAGTAGTAATCTGTTAGCACACACCTGTAGTAAAGGAACACCTTGTAATAATGCTAGAAGAAGGGTACACCAGCAACAACAATTTGAATCAGAGAAAAAATAAAGCAATGAAATGTTAGCAACAAACAGTAGCAATCCCTGTGAGTAAAAAAAAAAAACACCACCACACAGTAAATCTGCTTAGCCAAACTAAGTCTTAATCCTTCTCCCTTGCTCTGGTAAGTTTCCCTACTCTGCCTTCAAGCAGTCTTAGAAGGAAAGAGCTCAGGTGAAGCAGTGCCTTAGCCAGCAAACCAAGTCTTCACCTCCAAGATATCAACTAACCTGACTTTTTAACCCTTCTTTCTGTTGAACACTGACAGTTTGCCAGCTCCACCCCACATACACACCTAATCATTTGGAAGAGCTGTGGGAGGAAAAGCAATTAGCTCCTTCAATGTGAGAAGGAGACTGAAACACCTCTGAGACAACAAACCTTTTCAACAAACAAGAATAAAATAAAACACAGTGTCAAACAGTAATTTTACTTAGCCCAATGATAAAAAGTCACAAAAATGTAAGCTCCACCTGTAATACAGTGCAATTTCAGAAAAGATATACCCTGTAAGAAACACTTTGATTCCAGAGAAAAAATAAAGCAGTAACAGAAGCATATAACTCTGTAAAAGACAACTTGAATCAGAAGATTACAGCAGTAATCTGTTAGCACCACCTGTAGGCGACCTTGTAATAATGCAGAAGAAGGTATACCAGCAACAACAATTTGAATCAGAAAAAATAAGCAATGAAATGTTAGCAACAAACAGTAGCAATCCCTGTGAGAAAAAAAATAAAAACACCACACACACAGTAAATCTGCTTTAGCCAACCAAGGCTTAATCCTTCTCCCTTGCTCTGGTAAGTTTCTCTACTCTGCCTTTCAAGCAGTCTTAGAAGGAAAGAGCTCAGGTGAAGCTAGGTGCCTTGGCCAGCAAAACCAAGTCTTCTACCTCCAAGATATCAACTAACCTGACTTTTTAACCCTTCTTTCTGTTGGAAATTAATGACAGTTTGCCAGCTCCACCCACATACACACCTAATCCTTTGGAAGAGCTGTGGAGGAAAAGCAATTAGCTCCTTCAATGTGAGAAGGAGACTGAAACACCTCTGAGACAACAAACCTTTTCAACAAAACAAGAACAAAATAAAACACAGTGTCAAACAGTAATTTTGTAGAACAATGATAAAGAGTCACAAAATGTAAGCTCCAATCTGTAATACACAGTAATTTCAGAGAAGATATAACTCTGTAACAAAACACTTTAATCTAGAAAAAATAAAGCAGTAACAGAAGATATACCTTGCAAAAAGACAATTGAGATCAGAAGATTGCAGCAGTAATCTGTTAGCACACACCAATGTAGGACACCTTGTAAATAATGCAGAAGAAGGTATACCAGCAACAACAATTTGAATCAGAAAAAATAAAGCAATGAAATGTTAGCAACAAACAGTCAGCAATCCCTGTGGAGTAAAAAATAAAAACACCACCACACAGTAAATCTGCTTAGCCAAACTAAGTCTTAATCCTTCTCCTTGCTCTGGTAAGTTTCTCTACTCTGCCTTTCAAGCAGTCTTAGAAGGAAAGAGCTCAGGTGAAGCTAGGTGCCTTAGCCAGCAAACCAAGTCTTCTACCTCCAAGATATCAACCAACCCTGACTTTTTAACCCTTCTTTCTGTTGGAAATTACTGACAGTTTGCCAGCTCCACCCCCACATACACACCTAATCCTTTGGAAGAGCTGGCATGGGAGGAAAAGCATATTAGCTCCTTCAATGTGAGAAGGAGACTGAAACACCTCTGAGACAACAAACCTTTTCAACAAACAAGAATAAAATAAAACACAGTGTCAAACAATAATTTTTCTTAGCCCAATGATAAAAAAGTCACAAAAATGTAAGCTCCACCTGTAATACAGTAATTTCAGAGAAGATATACGCTGTAAGAAACACTTTGCTCCAGAGAAAAATAAAGCAGTAACAGAAGATATACCTTGCAAAAGACAATTTGAATCAGAAGATTACAGGAGTAATCTGTTAGCACACACCTGTAGGCACACCTTGTAATAATGCAGAAGAAGGTATCCAGCAACAACAATTTGAATCAGAGAAAAAATAAAGCAATGAAATGTCAGCAACAAACAGTAGCAATCCTGTGAGAAAAATAAAACACCACCACACAGTAAATCTGCTTAGCCAAACTAAGGCTTTAATCCTTCTCCCTTGCTCTGGTAAGTTTCTCTACTCTGCCTTTCAAGCAGTCTTAGAAGGAAAGAGCTCAGGTGAAGCTAGGTGCCTTGGCCACGCAAACCAAGTCTTCTACCTCCAAGATATCAACTAACCTGACTTTTAACCCTTCTTTCTGTTGAAATTACTGACAGTTTGCCAAGCTCCACCCCCACACACACACTAATCCTTTGGAAAAGAGCTGTGGGAGGAAAAGCAATTAGCTCCTACAATGTGAGAAGGAGACTGAAACACCTCTGAGACAACAAACCTTTTCAACAAACAAGAATAAAATAAAACACAGTGTCAAACAGTAATTTTGCTTAGCCCAATGATAAAAAAGTCACAAAAATGTAAGCTACACCTGTAATACAGTAATTTCAGAGAAGATATACCCTATAAGAAACACTTTGCTCCAGAGAAAAATAAAGCAGTAACAGAAGATGTACCTTGCAAAAGACAATTTGAATCAGAAGATTACAGTAGTAATCTGTTAGCACACACCTGTAGGCACACCTTGTAATAATGCAGAAGAAGGTATACCAGCAACAACAATTTGAATCAGAGAAAAATAAAGCAATGAAATGTTAGCAACAAACAGTAGCAATCCCTGTGAGTAAAAAATAAAAACACCACCACACAGTAAATCTGCTTAGCCAAACTAGAAGCAATTCTTTCTCCCTTGCTCTGGTGGAAGTTTCCTACTCTGCCTTTCAAGCAGTCTTAGAAGGAAAGAGCTCAGGTGAAGCAGGTGCCTTGGCCAGCAAACCAAGTCTCTCTCCTCCAAGATATCAACTAACCTGACTTTTTAACCCTTCTTTCTGTTGGAAATTACTGACAGTTTATAGCTCCACCCCCACATACACACCTAATCATTTGGAAGAGCTGTGGGAGAAAGCAATTAGCTCCTTCAATGTGAAGGAGACTGAAACACCTCTGAGACAACAAACCTTTCAACAAACAAGAATAAAAATAAAACACAGTGTCAAACAGTATTTTCTTAGCCCAATGATAAAAAGTCACAAAAATGTAAGCTCCACCTGTAATACAGTAATTTCAGAAGATATACCCTGTAAGAAACACTTTGTCCAGAGAAAAATAAAGCAGTAACAGAAGATATACCTTGCAAAAGACAATTTGAATCAGAAGATTACAGCAGTAATCTGTTAGCACACACTGTAGCGCACCTTGTAATAATGCAGAAGAGGTATACCAGCAACAACAATTTGAATCAGAAAAAAATAAAGCAATGAAATGTTAGCAACAAACAGTAGCAATCCCTGTGAGTAAAAAATAAAAACACCACCACACAGTAAATCTGCTTAGCCAAACTAAGGCTTAATCCTTCTCCCTTGCTCTGGTAAGTTTCTCTACTCTGCCTTTCAAGCAGTCTTAGAAGGAAAGAGCTCAGGTGAAGCTAGGGTGCCTTGGCCAGCAAACCAAGTCTTCTTACCTCCAAGATATCAACTAACCTGACTTTTTAACCCTTCTTTCTGTTGGAAATACTGAAAAGTTTGCCAGCTCCACTCCCCACATACACACACCAATCCTTTGGAAGAGCTGTGGGAGGAAAAGCAATTAGCTCCTTCAATGTGGAGAAGGAGACTGAAACACCTCTGAGACAACAAACCTTTTCAACAAACAAGAATAAAATAAAACACAGTGTCAAACAGTAATTTTGCTTAGCCCAATGACAAAAAGTCACAAAATGAAGCTCCACCTGTAATACAGTAATCAGAGAAGATATACCTGTAAGAAACACTTTGCTCCAGAGAAAAATAAAGCAGTAACAGAAGATATACCTTGCAAAAAGACAATTTGAATCAGAAGATTACAGCAGTAATCTGTTAGCACACACCTGTAGGGCACACCTTGTAATAATGCAGAAGAAGGTATACCAGCAACAACAATTTGAATCAGAGAAAAAATAAACAATGAAATGTTAGCAACAAACAGTAGCAATCCCTGTGAGTAAAAAATAAAACACCACCACACAGTAAATCTGCTTAGCCAAACTAAAGGCTTAATCCTTCTCCCTTGTTCTGGTGAGTTTCTCTACTCTGCCTTCAAGCAGTCTTAGAAGGAAAGAGCTCAGGTGAAGCTAGGTGCCTCGGCCAGCACACCAAGTCTTCACCTCAAGATATCAACTAACCTGACTTTTAACCCTTCTTTCTGTTGGAAATTACTGACAGTTTGCCAACTCCACCCCACATACACACCTAATCCTTTGGAGAGCTGTGGGAGGAAAAACAATTAGCTCCTTCAATGTGAGAAGGAGACTGAAACACCTCTGAGACAACAAATCTTTTCAACAAACAAGAATAAAATAAACACAGTGTCAAACATGTAATTTTGCTTAGCCCAATGATAAAAAGTCACAAAAATGTAAGCTCCACCTGTAATACAGTAATTTCAGAAAGATATACCCTGTAAGAAACACTTTGTTCCAGAGAAAAATAAAGCAGTAACAGAAGATATACCTTGCGTAAAGACAATTTGAATCAGAAGATTACAGCAGTAATCTGTTAGCATCAACACTATGAAAGTACACCTTGTAATAATGCAGAAGAAGGTATACCAGCAACAAATAATTTACAGATCAGAGAAAATAAAGCAATGAAATGTTAGCAACAAACAGTAGCAATCCCTGTGAGTAAAAAATAAAAACACCACCGTGACAGTAAATCTGCTTAGCCAAATTAAGTCTTAATCCTTCTCCCTTGCTCTGGTAAGGTTTCTACTCTGCCTTTCAAGCAGTCTTAGAAGGAAAAGAGCTCAGGTGAAGCTAGGTGCCTTGGCCAGCAAACCAAGTCTTCTACCTCCAAGATATCAACTAACCTGACTTTTTAACCCTTCTTTCTTGTTGGAAATTACTGACAGTTTGCCAAGCTCCACACCCCACATACACACCTAATCCTTTGGAAGAGCTGTGGAGGAAAGCAGTTAGCTCCTTCAATGTGAGAAGGAGACTGAAACACCTCTGAGACA
The DNA here is from genome assembly GCA_016271365.2 of Neoceratodus forsteri. Lineage (NCBI taxonomy): Eukaryota > Metazoa > Chordata > Ceratodontiformes > Ceratodontidae > Neoceratodus > Neoceratodus forsteri. The sequence continues at coordinate 759,787,870 of CM028138.1, read as the reverse complement.
ACAAACCTTTTCAACAAACAAGAATAAAATAAAACACAGTGTCAAACAGTAATTTTGCTTAGCCCAATGATAAAAAGTCACAAAATGTAAGCTCCACCTGTAATACAGTAATTTCAGAGAAGATATACCCTGTAAGAAACACTTTGCTCAGAGAAAAATAAAGCAGTAACAGAAGATATACCTTGCAAAGACAATTTGAATCAGAAGATTACAGCAGTAATCTGTTAGCACACACCTGTAGGCACACCTTGTAATAATGCAGAAGAAGGTATACCAGCAACAACAATTTGAATCAGAGAAAAAATAAAGCAATGAAATGTTAGCAACAAACAGTAGCAATCCCTGTGAGTAAAAAATAAAAACACCACCACACAGTAAATCTGCTTAGCCAAACTAAGTCTTAATCCTTCTCCCTTGCTCTGGTAAGTTTCTCTACTCTGCCTTTCAAGCAGTCTTAGAAGGAAAGAGCTCATGTGAAGCTAGGTGCCTTGGCCAGCAAACCAAGTCTTCTACCTCCAAGATATCAACTAACCTGACTTTTTAACCCTTCTTTCTGTTGGAAATTACTGACAGTTTGCCAGCTCCACCCCACATACACACCTAATCCTTTGGAAGAGCTGTGGGAGGAAAAGCAATTAGCTCCTTCAATGTGAGAAGGAGACTGAAACACCTCTGAGACAACAAACCTTTTCAACAAACAAGAATAAAATAAAACACAGTGTCAAACAGTAATTTTGCTTAGCCCAATGATAAAAAAGTCACAAAATGTAAGCTCCACCTGTAATACTACGTAATTTCAAAGAAGATATACCCTGTAAGAAACACTTTGTTCAAGAAAAATAAAGCAGTAACAGAAGATATACCTTGCAAAAGACAATTTGAATCAGAAGATTACAGCAGTAATCTGTTAGCACACACCTGTAGGCACACCTTGTAATAATGCAGAAGAAGGTATACCAGCAAAAAACAATTTGAATCAGAGAAAAAATAAAGCAATGAAATGTTAGCAACAAACAGTAGCAATCCCTGTGAGTAAAAAAAAAAAACACCACCACACAGTAAATCTGCTTAGCCAAACTAAGTCTTAATCCTTCCCCCTTGCTCTGGTAAGTTTCTCTACTCTGCCTTTCAAGCAGTCTTAGAAGGAAAGAGCTCAGGTGAAGCTAGGTGCCTTGGCCAGCAAACCAAGTCTTCTACCTCAAGATATCAACTAACCTGACTTTTTAACCCTTCTTTCTGTTGGAAATTACTGACAGTTTGCCAGCTCCACCCCACATACACACTAATCCTTTGGAAGAGCTGTGGGAGGAAAAGCAATTAGCTCCTTCAATGTGAGGAAGGAGACTGAAACACCTCTGAGACAACAAACCTTTTCAACAAACAAGAATAAAATAAAACACAGTGTCAAACAGTAATTTTGCTTAGGCCAATGATAAAAAGTCACAAAATGTAAGCTCCACCTGTAATACAGTAATTTCAGAGAAGATATACCCTATAAAGAAACACTTTGCTCCAGAAAAATAAAGCAGTAACAGAAGATATACCTTGCAAAAGACAATTTGAATCAGAAGATTACAGCAGTAATCTGTTAGCACACACCTGTAGCGCACCTTGTAATAATGCAGAAGAAGGTATACCAGCAACAACAATTTGAATCAGAGAAAAAATAAAGCAATGAAATGTTAGCAACAAACAGTAGCAATCCCTGTGAGTAAAAAATAAAAACACCACCACACAGTAAATCTGCTTAGCCAAACTAAGGCTTAATCCTTCTCCCTTGCTCTGGTAAGTTTCTCTACTCTGCCTTTCAAGCAGTCTTAGAAGGAAAGAGCTCAGGTGAAGCAGGTGCCTTGGCCAGCAAACCAAGTCTTCTACCTCCAAGATATCAACTAACCTGACTTTTTAACCCTTCTTTCTGTTGGAAATTAATGACAGTTTGCCAGCTCCACCCCCACATACACACCTAATCCTTTGGAAGAGCTGTGGGAGGAAAAGCAATTAGCTCCTTCAATGTGAGAAGGAGACTGAAACACCTCTGAGACAACAAACCTTTTCAACAAACAAGAATAAAATAAAACACAGTGTGAAACAGTAATTTTGCTTAGCCCAATGATAAAAAAAGTCACAAAAATGTAAGCTCCACCTGTAATACAGTAATTTCAGAAGATATACCCTGTAAGAAACACTTTGCTCAAGAGAAAAATAAAGCAGTAACAGAAGATATACCTTGCAAAGACAATTTGAATCAGAAGATTACAGAAGTAATCTGTTAGCTACACCTGTAGGCACACCTTGTAATAATGCAGAAGAAGGTATACCAGCAACAACAATTTGAATCAGAGAAAAATAAAGCAATGAAATGTTAGCAACAAACAGTAGCAACCCTGTGAGTAAAAATAAAAACACCACCACACAGTAAATCTGCTTAGCCAAACTAAGTCTTAATCCTTCTCCCTTGCTCTGGTAAGTTTCTCTACTCTGCCTTTCAAGCAGTCTTAGAAGAAAGAGCTCATGTGAAGCTAGGTGCCTTGGCCAGCAAACCAAGTCTTCTACCTCCAAGATATCAACCAACCTGACTTTTAACCCTTTTTCTGTTGGAAATTACTGACAGTTTGCCAGCTCCACCCCCACATACACACCTAATCCTTTGAAGAGCTCTGGGAGGAAAAGCAATTAGCTCCTTCAATGTGAGAAGGAGACTGAAACACCTCTGAGACAACAAACCTTTTCAACAAACAAGAATAAAATAAAACACAGTGTCAAACAGTAATTTTGCTCAGCCCAATGATAAAAAAGTCACAAAAATGTAAGCTCCACCTGTAATACAGTAATTTCAGAGAAGATATACCCTGTAAGAAACACTTTGCTCCAGAAAAAAATAAAGCAGTAACAGAAGATATACCTTGCAAAAGACAATTTGAATCAGAAGATTACAGCAGTAATCTGTTAGCACACCTGTAGGCACACCTTGTAATAATGCAGAAGAAGGTATACCAGCAACAACAATTTGAATCAGAGAAAAATAAAGCAATGAAATGTTAGCAACAAACAGTAGCAATCCTGTAGTAAAAATAAAAACACCACCACACAGTAAATCTCTTAGCCAAACTAAGTCTTAATCCTTCTCCCTTGCTCTGGTAAGTTTCTCTACTCTGCCTTCAAGCAGTCTTAGAAGGAAAGAGCTCAGGTGAAGCTAGGTGCCTTGGCCAGCAAACCAAGTCTTCTACCTCCAAGATATCAACTAACCTGACTTTTTAACCCTTCTTTCTGTTGGAAATTACTGACAGTTTGCCAGCTCCACCCCCACATACACACCTAATCCTTTGGAAGAGCTGTGGGAGGAAAAGCAATTAGCTCCTACAATGTGAGAAGGAGACTGAAACACCTCTGAGACAACAAACCTTTTCAACAAACAAGAATAAAATAAAACACAGTGTCAAACAGTAATTTTGCTTAGCCCAATGATAAAAAAGTCACAAAAATGTAAGCTATACCTGTAATACAGTAATTTCAGAGAAGATATACCCTGTAAGAAACACTTTGCTCCAGAGAAAAATAAAGCAGTAACAGAAGATATACCTTGCAAAAGACAATTTGAATCAGAAGATTACAGTAGTAATCTGTTAGCATACCTGTAGCGCACCTTGTAATAATGCAGAAGAAGGTATACCAGCAACAACAATTTGAATCAGAGAAAAATAAAGCAATGAAATGTTAGCAACAAACAGTAGCAATCCCTGTGAGTAAAAAATAAAAACACCACCACACAGTAAATCTGCTTAGCCAAACTAAAGGCTTAATCCTTCTCCCTTGCTCTGGTAAGTTTCCTACTCTGCCTTTCAAGCAGTCTTAGAAGGAAAGAGCTCAGGTGAAGCAGGTGCCTTGGCCAGCAAACCAAGTCTTCTACCTCCAAGATATCAACTAACCTGACTTTTTAACCCTTCTTTCTGTTGGAAATTACTGACAGTTTGCCAGCTCCACCCCCACATACACACCTAATCATTTGGAAGAGCTGTGGGAGGAAAAGCAATTAGCTCCTTCAATGTGAGAAGGAGACTGAAACACCTCTGAGACAACAAACCTTTTCAACAAACAAGAATAAAATAAAACACAGTGTCAAACAGTAATTTTGCTTAGCCCAATGATAAAAAAGTCACAAAAATGTAAGCTCCACCTGTAATACAGTAATTTCAGAGAAGATATACCCTGTAAGAAACACTTTGCTCCAGAGAAAAATAAAGCAGTAACAGAAGCTATACCTTGCAAAAGACAATTTGAATCAGAAGATTACAGCAGTAATCTGTTAGCACACACCTGTAGGCGCACCTTGTAATAATGCAGAAGAAGGTATACCAGCAACAACAATTTGAATCAGAGAAAAAATAAAGCAATGAAATGTTAGCAACAAACAGTAGCAATCCCTGTGAGTAAAAAATAAAAACACCACCACACAGTAAATCTGCTTAGCCAAACAAAGGCTTAATCCTTCTCCCTTGCTCTGGTAAGTTTCTCTACTCTGCCTTTCAAGCAGTCTTAGAAGGAAAGAGCTCAGGTGAAGCTAGGTGCCTTGGCCAAGCAAACCAAGTCTTCTACCCAAGATATCAACTAACCTGACTTTTTAACCCTTCTTTCTGTTGGAATTACTGACAGTTTGCCAGCTCCACTTCACATACACACACCTAATCCTTTGGAAGAGCTGTGGGAGGAAAAGCAATTAGCTCCTTCAATGTGAGAAGGAGACTGAAACACCTCTGAGACAACAAACCTTTTCAACAAACAAGAATAAAATAAAACACAGTGTCAAACAGTAATTTTGCTTAGCCCAATGATAAAAAAGTCACAAAAATGTAAGCTCCACCTGTAATACAGTAATTTCAGAAAGATATACCCTGTAGAAACACTTTGCTCCAGAAAAAATAAAGCAGTAACAGAAGATATACCTTGCAAAAGACAATTTGAATCAGAAGATTAAGCAGTAATCTGTTAGCACACCTGTAGGCAACACCTTGTAATAATGCAGAAGAAGGTATACCAGCAACAACAATTTGAATCAGAGAAAAAATAAAGCAATGAAATGTTAGCAACAAACAGTAGCAATCCCTGTGAGTAAAAATAAAAACACCACCACACAGTGAAATCTGCTTAGCCAAACTAAGGCTTAATCCTTCTCCCTTGCTCTGGTAAGTTTCTCTACTCTGCCTTCAAGCAGTCTTAGAAGGAAAGAGCTCAGGTGAAGCTAGGTGCCTTGGCCAAGCAAACCAAGTCTTCTACCTCCAAGATATCAACTAACCTGACTTTTAACCCTTCTTTCTGTTGGAAATTACTGACAGTTTGCCAGCTCCACCTCCACATACATACCTAATCCTTTGAAGAGCTGAGGGAGGAAAACAATTAGCTCCTTCAATGTGAGAAGGAGACTGAAACACCTCTGAGACAACAAACCTTTTCAACAAACAAGAATAAAATAAAACACAGTGTCAAACAGTAATTTTGCTTAGCCCAATGATAAAAAAGTCACAAAAATGTAAGCTCCACCTGTAATACAGTAATTTCAGAGAAGATATACCCTGTAAGAAACACTTTGCTCCAGAGAAAATAAAGCAGTAACAGAAGATATACCTTGCAAAAGACAATTTGAATCAGTAGATTACAGCAGTAATCTGTTAGCACACACCTGTAGGCGCACCTTGTAATAATGCAGAAGAAGGTATACCAGCAACAACAATTTGAATCAGAGAAAAAATAAAGCAATGAAATGTTAGCAACAAACAGTAGCAATCCCTGTGAGTAAAAAATAAAAACACCACCACACAGTAAATCTGCTTAGCCAAACTAAGGCTTAATCCTTCTCCCTTGCTCTGGTAAGTTTCTCTACTCTGCCTTTCAAGCAGTCTTAGAAGGAAAGAGCTCAGGTGAAGCTAGGTGCCTTGGCCAGCAAACCAAGTCTTCTACCTCCAAGATATCAACTAACCTGACTTTTTAACCCTTCTTTCTGTTGGAAATTACTGACAGTTTGCCAGCTCCACCCCCACATACACACCTAATCCTTTGGAAGAGCTGTGGGAGGAAAAGCAATTAGCTCCTTCAATGTGAGAAGGAGACTGAAACACCCTCTGAGACAACAAACCTTTTCAACAAACAAGAATAAAATAAAACACAGTGTCAAACAGTAATTTTGCTTAGCCCAATGATAAAAAAAGTCACAAAATGTAAGGTCCACCTGTAATACAGTAATTTCAGAGAAGATATACCCTGTAAGAAACACTTTGCTCCAGAGAAAAATAAAGCAGTAACAGAATATACCTTGCAAAGACAATTTGAATCAGAAGATTACAGCAGTAATCTGTTAGCACACACCTGTAGGCACACCTTGTAATAATGCAGAAGAAGGTATACCAGCAACAACAATTTGAATCAGAGAAAAATAAAGCAATGAAATGTTAGCAACAAACAGTAGCAATCCCTGTGAGTAAAAAATAAAAACACCACCACACAGTAAATCTGCTTAGCCAAACTAAGGCTAATCCTTCTCCCTTGCTCTGGTAAGTTTCTACTCCTGCCTTTCAAGCAGTCTTAGAAGGAAAGAGCTCAGGTGAAGCTAGGTGCCTTGGCCAGCAAACCAAGTCTTCTTCCTCCAAGATATCAACTAACCTGACTTTTAACCCTTCTTTCTGTTGAAATTACTGACAGTTTGCCAGCTCCACCCCACATAAACACCTAATCCTTTGGAAGAGCTGTGGAGGAAAAGCAATTAGCTCCTTCAATGTGAGAAGGAGAATGAAACACCTCTGAGACAACAAACCTTTTCAACAAAGAAGAATGAAATAAAACACAGTGTCAAACAGTAATTTTGCTTAGCCCAATGATAAAAAAGTCACAAAAATGTAAGCTCCACCTGTAATACAGTAATTTCAGAGAAGATATACCCTGTAAGAAACACTTTGCTCCAGAGAAAAATAAAGCAGTAACAGAAGATATACCTTGCAAAAGACAATTTGAATCAGAAGATTACAGCAGTAATCTGTTAGCACACACCTGTAGGCACACCTTGCAATAATGCAGAAGAAGGTATACCAGCAACAACAATTTGAATCAGAGAAAAATAAAGCAATGAAATGTTAGCAACAAACAGTAGCAATCCCTGTGAGTAAAAAATAAAACACACCACACAGTAAATCTGCTTAGCCAAACTAAGTCTTAATCCTTCTCCCTTGCTCTGGTAAGTTTCTCTACTCTGCCTTCAAGCAGTCTTAGAAGGAAAGAGCTCAGGTGAAGCTAGGTGCCCTGGCCTGCAAACCAAGTCTTCTTCCTCCAAGATATCAACTAACCTGACTTTTTAACCCTTCTTTCTGTTGGAAATTACTGACAGTTTGCCAGCTCCACCCCCCACATACACACCTAATCCTTTGGAAGAGCTGTGGGAGGAAAAGCAATTAGCTCCTTCAATGTGAGAAGGAGAATGAAACACCTCTGAGACAACAAACCTTTTCAACAAACAAGAATAAAATAAAACACAGTGTCAAACAGTAATTTTGCTTAGCCCAATGATAAAAAAGTCACAAAAATGTAAGCTCCACCTGTAATACAGTAATTTCAGAGAAGATATACCCTGTAAGAAACACTTTGCTCCAGAGAAAAATAAAGCAGTAACAGAAGATATACCTTGCAAAAGACAATTTGAATCAGAAGATTACAGCAGTAATCTGTTAGCACACACCTGTAGGCACACCTTGCAATAATGCAGAAGAAGGTATACCAGCAACAACAATTTGAATCAGAGAAAAAATAAAGCAATGAAATGTTAGCAACAAACAGTAGCAATCCCTGTGAGTAAAAAATAAAAACACCACCACACAGTAAATCTGCTTAGCCAAACTAAGTCTTAATCCTTCTCCCTTGCTCTGGTAAGTTTCTCTCTGCCTTTCAAGCAGTCTTAGAAGGAAAGAGATCAGGTGAAGCTAGGTGCCTTGGCCAGCAAACCAAGTCTTCTACCTCCAAGATATCAACTAACCTGACTTTTTAACCCTTCTTTCTGTTGGAAATTACTGACAGTTTGCCAGCTCCACCCCCACATACACACCTAATCCTTTGGAAGAGCTGTGGGAGGAAAAGCAATTATCTCCTTCAATGTGAGAAGGAGACTGAAACACCTCTGAGACAACAAACCTTTTCAACAAACAAGAATAAAATAAAACACAGTGTCAAACAGTAATTTTGCTTAGCCCAATGATAAAAAGTCACAAAAATGTAAGCTCCACCTGTAATACAGTAATTTCAGAGAAGATATACCGGTAAGAAACACTTTGCTCCAGAGAAAAATAAAGCAGTAACAGAAGATATACCTTGCAAAAGACAATTTGAATCAGAAGATTACAGCAGTAATCTGTTAGCACACACCTGTAGGCACACCTTGTAATAATGCAGAAGAGGTATACCAGTAACAACAATTTGAATCAGAGAAAAAATAAAGCAATGAAATGTTAGCAACAAACAGTAGCAATCCTGTGAGTAAAAATAAAACACCACCACACAGTAAATCTGCTTAGCCAAACTAAGTCTTAATCCTTCTCCCTTGCTCTGGTAAGTTTCTACTCTGCCTTTCAAGCAGTCTTAGAAGGAAAGAGCTCAGGTGACGCTAGGTGCCTTGGCCAGCAAACCAAGTCTTCTACCTCCAAGATATCAACTAACCTGACTTTTTAACCCTTCTTTCTGTTGGAAATTACTGACAGTTTGCCAGCTCCACCCCCACATACACACCTAATCCTTTGGAAGAGCTGTGGGAGGAAAAGCAATTAGCTCCTTCAATGTGAGAAGGAGACTGAAACACCTCTGAGACAACAAACCTTTTCTACAAACAAGAATAAAATAAAACACAGGGGCAGTAATGGTAGCCATGATAGTGGGCATGCTCGGTGCCAGTAATGGCAGCTGTGGTAGTGGGTAGCAGCAGTAGCAGTAAATGTAACTGTGGTTGTCGGTAGCAGCAGTTGCAGTAATTTTTTGCTGTGGTTATTGAGAGCAGCAATGGCAGTAAAGATAGCTGTGGTAGTGGGTAACAGCAGTGGCAGTAACGGCAGCTGTGATTGTGAGTAACAGCAGTGTTAGTAATGCCAGCTTTGGTAGTGGGTAGCAACAGTGGCAGTAATGGTAGCTGTGGTTGTGGGTTGCAGCAGTGGCAGTAATGGCAGCTGTTGTAGAGTGTAGCAGCAGTTTCAGTAATGTTAGCTGTGGTAGTGTTTAGCAGCAAAGGCAAAAATGGCCACCGTGGTTGCAGGTAGTAGCCGTAGTAGTCTTAATGGCAGCTGTGCTGGTGAGTAGCCTCAGTGGTGGTAATGGCTCAGGCTGTAGTAGGTAGCAGCAGTGGTAGTAATGGCAGCTGTGTTCTGGGAAGCACCAGTGGTAGTAATGGCAGCTGTGTAATGAGGAGAGCTGTGGCACTAATGCCTGCTTTGGTAGTTTGTAGGAGCAGTTGCAGTAATAGCAGTTTTGATAGAGAATAGCAGCAGTGGCAATAATGGCAGCTGTGGAGGTGGATAGCAGCAGTTGCAGTAATGGCAGCTGCTGTATTGGTAGCAGCAGCTGCAGTAATGGCAGCTGTGGTACTGGGTAGCAGCAGTAGCTGTAATTGCAGCAGTGGTAGTGGGTTGGCACAGTGGCAATAACGGCTGCTGTGGTAGTTGGCAGCAGCAATGGTATTAATGGCAGCTGTGGGTCTGGGTAGCGATTCAGTAATATCAGTTGTGCTATTAACAGCAGCAGTGGCGGTTTGGTTGTGGGTAAGCAGCGATAGTGATAGCAGCTGGGTAATGGGTAACAGCAGTGGCAGTAATACCAGCTGTGGTAGTGGGCAGCAGACATGCCTGAAGTGACAGCCGTTGTAGCGGGTAGGAGCAGTGGCAGTAATGGAAGCTGTGGCTGTGGTATCAGCAGTGGCAGAATTGGCAGCTGTGGTATTGGGTCACAGCAGTGGCAGTAATGTAATCTGCGGTAGTGGGTAGCAGCAGTAGCAGTAATGGCAGCTCTGATGGTGGATACCAGCAGTTGCAGTAAATGCAGCTGCTGTAGTGGTGTCAGTTGTGGGTTGGAGCAGTGGCAATAATTTCAGCTATGTTAGTGGTTAGGAGCAGTGGCAGTAATGGCAGCTGTGGTACTGGGTAGCAGCAGTGGCAGTAATGGCAGTTGTGGTAGTGCGTAACAGCAGCGGCAGTAATGATAGTTGTGGTAGTTGGTATCAGCAGTGGCAGTTATGGCAGCTGTGGCAGTAGGTATCAACAGTGGTAGTAATGGCAGCTGTACTAGTGAGCAGCAGCAGCTGCAGTAATGGCAGCTGTGGTACTGGGTAGCAGCAGTAGCTGTAATTGCAGCAGTGGTAGTGGGTAGGCACAGTGGCAATAACGTCTGCTGTGGTAGTTGGCAGCAGCAATGGTATTAATGGCAGCTGTGGGTCTGGGTAGCAGCAGTGCAGTAATATCAGTTGTGCTAATGTGTAGCAGCAGTGGCAGTTGTGGTTGTGGGTAACAGCAGCGATAGTGATAGCAGCTGGGTAATGGGTAACAGCAGTGGCAGTAATACCAGCTGTGGTAGTGGGCAGCAGACATGCCTGAAGTGACAGCCGTTGTAGCGGGTAGGAGCAGTGGCAGTAATGGAAGCTGTGGCTGTGATATCAGCAGTGGCAGAATTGGCAGCTGTGGTATTGGGTCACAGCAGTGGCAGTAATGTAATCTGCGGTAGTGGGTAGCAGCAGTAGCAGTAATGGCTGCTCTGATGGTGGATACCAGCAGTTGCAGTAAATGTAGCTGCTGTAGTGGTGTCAGTTGTGGGTTGGAGCAGTGGCAATAATTTCAGCTATGTTAGTGGTTAGGAGCAGTGGCAGTAATGGCAGCTGTGGTACTGGGTAGCAGCAGTGGCAGTAATGGCAGTTGTGGTAGTGCGTAGCAGCAGCGGCAGTAATGGTAGTTGTGGTAGTTGGTATAAGCAGTGGCAGTTATGGCAGCTGTGGCAGTAGGTATCAACAGTGGTAGTAATGGCAGCTGTACTAGTGAGCAGCAGCAGTTGCAGTAATGGCAGCTGTGGTACTTGGTAGCAGCAGTGGCAGTAATAGCAGCTGTGGTAGTGTGTAGCAGTAATGGCAGTTGTGGTAGTTCGTAGCAGCAGTGGCAGTAATGGCAGCTGTGGCAGTTGGTATCAGCAGTGGCAGTTATGGCAGCTGTGGCAGTGGGTATCAACAGTGGCAGTAATGGCAGCTGTGGTAGTTGGTATCAGCAGTGGCAGTTATGGCAGCTGTGGCAGTGGGTATCAACAGTGGTAGTAATGGCAGCTGTGCTAGTGAGCAGCAGCAGTTGCAGTAATGGCAGCTGTGGTACTTAGTAGCAGCAGTGGCAGTAATAGCAGCTGTGATAGTGTGTAGCAGCAGTGGCAGTAATGATAGCTGTTGTAGTGCGTAGCAGCAGTGGTAGTAATGGCAGCTGTGGTAGTGGGTAGGAGCAGTGGCAGTAATGGCAGCTGTGTTAGTGGGTAGCAGCAGTGACAGTAATGGAAGCTGTGGCTGTGGGTGGCAGTTGTGTCAGTAATTGCAGCTGTGGTTGTGGGTAGCAGCAGTAACCATAATTGTGGATGTGGTAGTGGTTAGCAGTTGTAGCAGTGATGGCAGGTGTGGTGGTGGGTAGCAGAAGTGTCAGCAATGGCAGCTGTAGTGGTGGGTAGCACAGTGGCAGTAATGCTAGCTGTGGTAATTGGCTTGCAGCACTGCAGTAATGACAGCTGTGGTGGTGAGTAGCAACAGTGGCACTATTGGCAGCTGTGGCAGTGGGTATCCTCAGTGGCAGTAATGGCAGCTGTGGTAGTGGGTAGCAGCAGTGACAGTAATTGCAGCTCTGGTTGTGGGTAGTAGCAGTGGCTGTAATGGCAACTGAGGTGGTGGGTAGCAGCAGAGGCAATAATTGCAGCTATGGTAGCAGCAGCGGCAGTAATGTCAGCTGTGGTAGTGGGAAGCAACACTGGCAGTATTGGCACTGTTGTAGTCAATAGAAGTAGTAACAGCAATGACCTGTGGTGTTGGGTAGCAGCATTTTCTCTTTTTTTTCAATTCAAATTTTATTAACAAATTTTCCATAATACAGGGGACAGAAATAGTGACACATTCACATCATGTTATCGATTCAAAACATATTTTTCCCCCTCCACCTCCCCCCGGTACAGCAGTAAGATAACATAATATAATAATAATATAATCCATAGCTGGACTAGGACAAGCAATTGCCAGCATCCCCCCTATCAATATCAATAGTAATCAGAGTGTGTAAGGGATCACAGATTCGCCTATAATTCTGTTGCCTGTTATAAAGACTCGCAATAGCTTTCTCAGTATGGAGATTAGCAAGGACTTCATGGATCCACTCTTGGTATGATGGGCTAATGTCATCCTTCCGATGTTTAAGTATGTCTTTTTTAACAGATAATGTTATCATAGACATGTAAAATCTCTGAGTGATATTCTTTATTGGGGACAAGTCCCCTAACAGGCAGATTTCAGGGTTAAAACAATCCTGTAAACCCAGTAAAGGATCCAGTTTGGCCTTAATTGAGTTCCATAGAGGGATTATCTTGGAACATTGCCAGAATATGTGAAGAAGTGTTCCTTCCTCTTGGGAACATCTGGAGCACAGACCTGAGTCGAGAAGACCCCATCTTGCCAATTTTACTGGAGTATAATACAGGTTATGTAAAATGTGATATTGCATAAGTCATAGTCTGTCTTGCAACACATACTTGTGACAATACCGCCATAATGCGGGCCAGTGCAAGGTATAATGGGGAAAAAGGGAGGCCCAATGTTTGGTGGGACCATAGAAGCCACCATACCGCCAGTGAAAAAGGGCTTGGTACACTTTCGAAATTACCTTGGAGGGACCCAACAAGGAAGAAAGCTCGGATATTAAGGAAAATGCCAGAGGGCAGGAAGGGGTATTACCCAACATGGTAGTGAGAAGGTGCCTTAATTGAAGGACCTTGAAGTGACAGGCTGCTGGAATGTTAAATTTCCTAATTAGCTTAGCTACACAGAACCAAGCTCTCTTTCCATCAAGAAAAGTAGATACAATCCCTTCCCCCAGTTGGGGAAACCACTTAGACGAGACCCTCTGCTTGTTTATTATGAAGGACGGCAAGTTCCATATGGATTGAGCCAGATCTAGGTGCGGTTTATAACATGGGTAGCAGCATTTTCAGTAGCAGTTGCTGTAGTAGTTTGAAGCAGCAGTGACAGTAATGGCAGCAGTGATGGGTGGTAGCTGCAGTAGCATTAATGGCATCCTTGGTAGTGGGTAGCAACAGTGGCAGTAACAGCAGCTGTGGTATTGGGTCACAGCAGTGGCAGTAATGGAAGTTACTGTAATAGGTAGCAGCAGTGTCAGTAATGGCAACTGTGGTGGTGGGCTGCAGCAGTAATGTCAGCTCTGGTAGTGGGAAGCAGGAGTGGCAGTAAAGGCAGCTTTTGTAGTGGGTAGAAGCAGTGGCAGCAATGGGACCGGTGGTGGTGGGTAGCAGCTGTGGCAGAAGTGGTAGCTGTGGTAGTTGGTAGCAACAGTGACAGTAATGGCAGCTGTGGTAGTGGGTAGCCGCAGTAGCAGTAATTGCAGCAGTGTTGGGGGGTAGTGCAGTGGCAATAATGGCATCTGTGGTAGTGGGTAGCAACAGTGGTAGTAATGGTAGCTGTGCTAGTTTGTAGCAACAGTGGCAGTAGTGGTAGCTGTAGTAGTAGGTAGCAGCAGTGGCAGTAATGACAGCTATTGTGGTGGTTGCAGCAGTGGCAGAAATGGCAGCTGTGGTTGTCCATAGCAGCAGTGGCTGTAATGGCAGCTGCGGTACTAAGTAGCAGCAGTGGCAGAAATTATAGCTGTGCTAGTGGGTAGCAGCAGTGTCAGTAATGACAGCTGTTGTAGTGGGTAGCAGCAGTGACAGCAATGTCAGCTGTGTTGGTGGGTGGCAAAAGTAGCAGTAATGGCCACTGTGGTAGTGGGTAGCAGCGGTGGCAGCAATGGTAGCTGTGGTAATGGGTAGCAGCAGTGGCAGTAATGACAGCTGGGGTGGCGGGTAACAACAGTGGCAGTAATGGTAGCTGTGATAGTGGGTAGGCTCAGTGTCAGCAATAGCAGCTGTGGTAGTGAGTAGCAGCAGTAGCAGTAAATGCAGCTGTGGTTGTCGGTAGCAGCAGTTGCAGTAATGGTAGCTGTGGTTGTTGAGAGCAGCAGTGGCAGTAAAGATAGTTGCGGTAGTGGGTAACAGCAGTGGCAGTAATGGCAGCTGTGATTGTGAGTAGCAGCAGTGTCAGTAATGCCAGCTTTGGTAGTGGGTAGCAACAGTGGCAGTAATGGTAGCTGTGAAAGTGACTAGCAGTAGTGGCAGTAATGGCAGCTGTTGTAGTGGCTAGCAGCAGTTTCAGTAATGTTAGCTGTGGTAGTGTTTAGCAGCAGTGGCAAAAATGGCCGCCGTGGTTGTAGGTAGCAGTAGTGGTCTTAATGGCAGCTGTGATGGTGAGTAGCCTCAGTGGCGGTAATGGCTCCTGCTGTAGTTGGTAGCAGCAATGGTAGTAATGGCAGCTGTGTAATGGGGTAGGAGCTCTGGCACTAATGCCTGGTTTGGTAGTTTGTAGGAGCAGTTGCAGTAATTGCAGTTTTGACAGAGGGTAGCAGCAGTGACAGTAATGGCAGCTGCGGTACTGGGTAGTAGCAGTGGCAGTAATGACAGTTTTGGTAGTGGGTAGTTGCAGTGGCAGTAATAGCAGCTGTGGTAGTGGGAAGCAGCAGTGGCAGTAATGGCAACTGTGGTTGTGGGTAGCAGCAGTGCCAGTAATGGCAGCTGTGGAGGTGGGTTGCAGAAGATTCAGTAATTGCTGCTGTGGTTCTGGGTAGCAGCAGTAACAGAAATGGCAGCTGTGATAGTGGGTACCAGCAGTCGCAGTGATGGCAGCTGTGGTGCTGGGTAGCAGCAGTGTCAGTAATCACAGCTGTGGTTGTGGGTAGCAGCAGAGGCAGTAATGGCATCTGTGGAGTGGTTAGCAACAGTGTCAGTAATGGCAGCAGTGATAGTGAGTGGCAGCAGTGGTAGTAATGGCTGCATTGGTAGTCGGTAATAGCTGTAGCAGTAATGGCAGCTGAGGTAGTGGGTATCAGCTTTGGCAGTAATGGCAGCTGTGGTAATTGGTAGCAGTGGCAGTAATGGCTGCTATGGTGGTGGGTAGCATCAGAAGCAGTAATGGCATCTGTGGAGTGGGTAGAAAAAGTGTCATTAATGGCAACAGTGATAGTGGCTGGCAGCAGTGGTAGTAATGGCAGCTGTGGTGGTCAGTAACAGCTGTGACAATAATACGAGCTGTGACAGTGGGAAGGAGCTGTTGAAGTAATGGCAGCTGTGGTTGTGGGTAGAGGAAGTGGCAGTAATGGCAGCTGCAGTAGTGGATAGCAACACTGGTGGTATTGGCAGCTATGGTGGTGGGTAGCAGCAGTGGCACTACTAGCAGCTGTCTTTGTTTACTCTGTGAGTTCAGGTTGCCTTTAATTTCTATCCTTTACTTTGTATCTTGGGTCTTCCTCAAAAATTTAGCAAAATTTACTCCCTCAAATAACTAGATTGGGATGAACTCCATTCAAAATAAAATATTTCTAGCTGAAAAACTGCTTTTCATTTCTTTTATTTCACACCAAAAGGTCCGGGCAACAGTTTTCTGGCCACCACCACTTTGTCTGGCCCCAATATACAGTGTTCTAGAAATATAAAATGTACAAAAACATCATTAATATGCAATATTCAAAAACATTTTCTTTTTTAGCAAACTCATGACTTCATCTCCACCTTTGGAATCTCTTACTACACCCTTTTTCATAATCTTTCGTTTTACTTTCTTTAACAAATTTTTGCTTTCTTACTCAGATTTATGCCTAAATCTGATTAAGAAAGAAAACATTTGCCTTAATGGCAGCTGTGATTTTGAGTAGCAGCAGTGGTGTTAATGGCACCTGCTGTACTTGGTAGTAGAGGTAGTAGGCAGCTGGGGTCTGGGAAGTAGCAGTGTCAGTAATGGAAGCTGTGGAAAGAGGTAGGAGCTGTGACACTAATGGCTGCTTTGGTAGTGTGTAGGAGCAGTGGCAGTAATGGCAGCTATGGTACTGTGCAGCAGCAGTGACAGTAATGGCAGCTGAGGTACTGGGTAGTAGCAGTGGCAGTAACTGTAGTTATGGTAGTGGGTAGGAGAAGTGGCAGTAATGGCAGCTGTGGGAGTGCGAAGCAGCAGAGACAGTAATGGTAGCTGAGGTACTGGGTAGCAGCAGTGGCAGTAATGGCAGCTGTGGTACTGGGTAGCAGCAGTGGCAGTCATGGCAGCTGTGGTGGTGAGTTGAATTAGAGGCTGCTGTTGTAGTGGGTACCATCAGTGGCAGCAATGGCAGCTGTGGTGGTGTGTAGCAGCAGTGGTAGTAATGACAGCTGTGGTAGTGGGAAGGAGTAGTGAAAGTAATGGCAGCTGTGGTAATGCGTAGGAGCAATTGCAGTAATGGTGGTTGTGGAAGTGGGGAGCAGCAGTTGCAGTAATGGCAGCAGTGGTACTGGGTAGCAACAGTGGCAGTAATGGCAGCTGCAGTGCTGAGTAGCAGAAGTGGCAGTAATCACAGTTGTAATTGTGAGTTGCAGCAGTGGCAGTAGTGGCAGCTGTGTTTGTGCGTAGTAGCAGTGACAGTAATGGAAGCTGTGGTATTAGGTAGCATCAGTGAGAGTAATGGCAGCTGTGGTAGTGGGTAGCAGCAGTGGCAGTAATGCCAGCTGTAGTTGTGTGCAGCTGCAGTGGCAGTAATGGTTGCTGGGGTAGTGGGTAGCAGCAGTGGCAGTAATGGCTGCTGGGGTAGTGGGTAGCAAAAGTGGCAGTAATGGCAGCTGAGGTTTTGGGTAGCATTAATGGCAGTAATGGCTGCTGTGGTAGTGGGTAGCAGCAGTTGCAGTAATGGCAGCTGTGCTTATGAGCAGCAGCAGTGGCAGTAATGGCAGCTGGTGTGATTAGCAGCAGTGGCAGTAATGGCAGCTGTGGTAATGGGTCACAGCAGTCTCAGTAATGGCAGTTGTGGTAGTGGATAGCAGCTATGGCAGTAATACCAGCTGTCTTAATGAGTAGCAGCAGTGGCAGTAATTGTAGCTGTGGTAGTGGGTGGTACCAGTGGCCATAATGGCAGCTGTGGTAGTAGGTAGCAGCAGTGGCAATAATGATAGCTTTGGTAGTGGGTAGCAGTGGTAGTAATAATGACAGCTGTGGTGGTGGGTAGTAGCAATTGAAGTAATGGCAGCTGTGGTACTTGGTAGCAGCAGTGGCAGTAATGGCAGCTGTGGTATTGGGTACCAGCAGTGGCTGTAATGTGTGCTATGATAGTGAGTAATAGCAGTGGCAGTAATGGCAGCTGTGGTAGTGGGTAGCAGCAGTGGCAGTAATGGCAGCTGCAGTAGTGTGTAACAGCAGTGGCAGTAATGGCAGCTGTGGTAATGGGTAGCAGCAGTGGCAGTAATGGCAGCTGCAGTAGTGTGTAACAGCAGTGGCAGTAATGGCAGTTGTGGTAATGGGTAGCAGCAGTGGCAGCAATGGCAGCTGCTATAGTGTGTAACAGCAGTGGCAGTAATGGCAGCTGTGGTAATGGGTCACAGCAGTTTCAGTAATGGCAGTAGTGGTAGTGGGTAGCAGCTTTAGCAGCAATAGCAGCTGTCTTAATGAGTAGCAGCAGTGACAGTAATCGCAACTGTGGTAATGGGTAGCAGTAGTGGCAGTGATGGCAGCTGTGGATCTGGATAGCAGCAGTGCAGTAATGGGAGCTGTTGTACTGGGTAGCAGCAGTGGCAGTAATGTCACCTGTGGTAGTGGGTAGCAGCAGTGGCAGTAATGGCATCTGTGGTAGTGCGTAGCAGTAGTGGCAGTAATGGCAGCTGTGGTGGTGGGTAGCTGTAGTTACAGTATTGGCAGCTGTGGCTGTGTATAGTAGCAGTTGTAGTAGTGGCATCTGCAGTAATAGGTATCAGCAGTGGCAGTAATGGCAGCTATGGTAGTGATTAGCAGCAGTGGCAGTAGTGGAAGCTGTGGTTATAGGAATCAGCAGTGGCAGAAATGGTAACTGTAGTAGTGGGTAGTAGCAGTGGCAGTAATGACAGCTGCAGTAGTGGGTATCAGCAGTTGCAGTAATGGCAGCTGTAGTACTGGGTAGCAACAGTGGCAGTAATAGCAGCTGTGGTAGTGTGTAGCAGCAGTGGCATTAATGGCAGCTGTGACTATGAGTAGCAGCAGTGGCAGTAATGGCAGCTGTGTTAGTGGGTAGCAGCAGTGGCAGTAATGGCAGCTGTGGTAGTGGGTAGCAGCAGTGGCAGTAATGGCAGCTGCAGTAGTGGGTAGCAGCTGTGGCAGTAATGGCAGCTGTGGTGGTGGATAGCTGTAGTTTCAGTATTGGCAGCTGTGGTTGTGGATAGCAGCAGTTGCAGTAATGGCAGCTGCCGTAATAGGTATCAGCAGTGGCAGTAATCTCAGCTGCGGTAGTTGGTGGAAGCACTGGCCGTCATGGCAGCCATGGTAGTGATTAGCAGCAGTATCAGTAATGGCAGCTGTGGTAGAGGATAGCTTTATGGCAGTAGTGGAAGCTGTGGTTGTGGATAGCTGCAGTTGCAGTAATGGCAGCTGCAGTAATAGGTGTCAGGAATGGCAGTAATGATAGCTGTGGAAGTGAGTAGGAGCAGTGGCAGTAATGATTGCTGCAGTAGTGGGTATCAGTATTGGCAGTTATGTCAGCTGTGGTAGTGGGTAGCAACAGTGGCAATAATGGTAGCTGTAGTAGTAGCAGCAGTTGCAGTAATGGCAGCTGTGGTACTGGGTAGCAGCAGTGGGAGTAATGGCAGCTGTTGTGTGTAGCAGCTGTGGCAGTAATGACAGCTAAAATTGTGGATAGCAGCAGTGGTAGTAATGGCAGCTGTGGTAATAGGTGTCAGGAATGGCAGTAATGATAGCTGTGGTAGTGGGTATCAGTATTGGCAGTTATATCAGCTGTGGTAGTGGGTAGCAACAGTGGCAATAATGGTAGCTGTAGTAGTAGCAGCAGTTGCAGTAATGGCAGCTGTGGTACTGGGTAGCAGCAGTGGGAGTAATGGCAGCTGTGGTAGTGTGTAGCAGCTGTGGCAGTAATAACAGCTATAATTGGAGATAGCAGCAGTGGCAGTAATGGCAGCAGTGATTGTGGGTAGCAGCAGTGACAGTAATGGCACCTGTGGTAGTGGGTAGCAGCAGTGGAAAGCCTGTTGCAGGCTGCAGTTTATTGATTGCCTGTTTTTGCATTCTAGTTTACATATTGTTAGGCAATATGTTTCCCTAAACTGCACCCTCTGCTCTTTAGTAACAGGTTTATTTTGTGTTCTTTCTTTGAAACCAGTCTTCATAGCCTCTATAGTAGTACTATGGATACAGCAGATGTGCTATAATCTGATCTGAGTTTTGTGTGATGAGATCACGGATGTGTAGTCTGAATATACAATTACTGTAATATGAATAAAAAAAAGAATTTATACATATGCAGATGTCACTGTACCATTAGTGAACTATGTTAACAACATGGACTGCCACTCAGAACACTGCCAGTAATGGACAAAAGAAAAAATGATAAAATTTAACAAATTCAAAGACGTAACAATAATAACATACTTGGAGGTTTCCTATATGAATACTGAACTTTATTAGGCATGGCTTTATAACAGTTTTTCTGACTCTTAGATCACTGCTGCTTGTTATGTCTAGTTGTGTTTTTTTAGAACTCATTTTTACTTAAAAAAGAAATATGATACAGTACAAGATTATGTTTTCTGCTACCAACAAATACTGCTGCTTTTTGCCATTCCTTACAAACATTAATTTTTTTGACTGAGCACTTGTATTCAGCAAGACATGCTCTATTACACCTTGTGTTGTTTTACGTAATATTTTTTTGAATGAAAGACAAATTACAATATGAATCGGGTGTGATCAACCTGTACGAATGTTTCTGGTGGGAGTCATGATAACTCAATACCAGAAAATGATTATGCTGACCTCTTCACTACCCAGTCAATTAGAGCACTAAATATGTACTTAGTGGATATGAATGTTTTAGCAAAACATGGAAACAAAAGAAAAACTTTAATGAAACAGACAACAAAATTATGACAACATGAATAACTTGAATAAAAAATAAATATCCTTTCGAGTAGGAATCCCTTCAACTTTCACTGTAAATGGTTTACTTGATAAATGTAGTGCGCTGTGTATCTTGTGTTGCCTGTTTACATTAGATTGCAGCAAACAAAACAACCTCACCACCCACCCCAGCACCACCCCAACCTGGCTAAGGAGGTCAGGGACATAGGAAATGTAGTACAAAAGTTGTGCAAGGGAGTGCAAGGTTGTTTAGTTTTCTGTGTTAGTTTTTAACCTCATGCACACCCATTTCCCTTAGGTGACCCTGTTATTTCATACTGTACATTAGATTACCTATCATTGGTTGCTAGCTGCTGGAAAACTGAGAGCCTGTGACTAATCTACCACATGATTAATGGCACAGATGTAATAATAGTGGTTGTATCTGTGCATCTGTGTAAACTCCTTACTTTATGTACAGTTTTACAAGAAACAAAAATTTGCCCAAAATGGCTAACTTAATTAAATTAATAAAAGTATTTACAAAAACAAGTTGCTCAAATTATGACAGGTCTTGAATGAGATGTGAGGTAGCAAGCCCCTTAACACTCTTCTAACAGGATTACAGATCAAGTGCTTGCAAACTACAGGAGTCAGCCTCTTTTCCTCTGTGAAAAAAAACACATGGTCCCAATTACTAAATGCATGGTGCAACTTGTGGGCGTGTGTGAGTTGTGCCATGCGGTACTACACTGTGGACCCTGCACCATATTCCAGGACAAGCAGGGTGCCCAGCACCTATTCCCGTGACTTGTGACAGCCACAGGCCAGCGCCAAAAGAATGGCACACTGGACCTGGGTGCCACAAGTTGCAGCATGCGATCTACTGCCCCCCCAGATCCCCCTGCCCCTAAATGCACCCACACACACCTGGGGGCTTTGGGAGGCCTGACCAGTTGGCACAAGAGATTGGGGGGGCATGTCTGACAATGGACCAGGTGTTCCCCCAAGTTTGGGGGTGTGGGGCATGACAGAGTGGGGTTCACAGGGAGCACATCCATGTAATTTCTGCGATGCTGTGGGGGGGGGCATCCATTACTGTGCCAGGATGGATGCTCATTAGACCGCCTCCTAGCTGGTCTAACCCCACTAAGTCATACCGGGTCCCGGAATGGCATAAGTGGTTATGGCAGCCACCCTTCTGGAATATGGTGCAGTAGCTGCCATAAACCACCCTTGTGCCATGCCACTGTGGGTTGCAAGCATAGTGGGTGGCGTAACCCACCATTGTCACAACCCACTTACTTCATGGTGCAAGTCACCTCTTGCAGTCGTGACTTGCAGTACGTATGGTGCAAGGTGTGATTTATGCCATAGGGTCTGGTGTAAATCACCTTGCAAAATGCGTACTGCATTCTGGAATCGGGCCCCATGTATTTACAGATATTTATTCAATTAAAAATGAAGGAACAACATTATACAGTACAGCATGAAAAAGCTTCTTTAACTATTTCATATGCCCAATCCAAGGACTGGAGGGACTGCAAAAAAATGAAAAGCTCTACCCTGAGCATCTTTGTGTATGGATACCATACCAGAAGTAACATTCGACCCCCCGCCCTTCCTTGGCACAGACATTAGCAATGATACTACCACACTGCTGCTTGGGTCAACATTATTATCTGAATTCTCCCTAGTAGTTAGCCCCAGTACATCAACTGCTTCTAATTCCAAAATTAAGTTTTAAAGCAGCACTTGAGTGAGTGAGTCTGGAGATTGCAAAAGAACTTAATCCAGGGCCAACTGGATTGGTCATGTGATTGCGAAACTTTTCAGAAGCTAGAGACAGACTGAGGTTTTGTCAGCACTACTCATGTTGGCAATGACAACCTATCTCACCTAAAGGATTTACAACTTTTGGATGCTACCTGCTAGTAGAGACTGAGAGTCTCAGTCTCCTTTCAAGTTTTACCTGCTTTTGGAATGCATCACAAAGATTTCCACCTGGCTGCTCTTTTCAATTTCCAAAACTCTTTTAAAAAAAAAAAAGAAAAAAAGGCGGTGGGTGGATGCAATCTTCGGACACACTACCTACAATAGTTCTGACTGCCCTTAAATCCCAGAGACCAATTCAATACCCATTTCCGTCATCCAGGATATCACACACACACACAAACAAACACACACACACACACAAACGCATGCACACACACACACAAACACACACACACACACACACACACACACACACACGCACACACACACACAATTCAGAAGTCTCTCCTCTCCCTCATAATATTGCTTCTGCATTCTCACTCACTGTACTCCAGCAGAAGCCAGTTACTTGAATACTTAAATCAAATCACTGACGTTGAATGTACATCTTCTGATCGAAATGGCAATGTAATACTGTTGGCTTTTTTTAAGTTTTAAGGGGGTGGGGGGTCACACACATTCTGAAATAAAAAGTATGGATTGGGTCCTGGCACAGAACGTGCTTCTTTAACTATTTAATATGCCTAATCTCAGAACCAGAGGGACTGTAAAATAATGAAATGCTGTGTCTTGAGTCTCTTTGGACACTGGACCATCAGCAGCACATGACTCAATGTCCCTCCCTCAGCACTGACAATGGCAATGATGCCACACTGCTGCCTGTTGTGTCAGCATTACTAGTTGGATTCTCCATAGTACCCAGCACCCATATGTCAACTGTTTCTCATTTGAAAATTAAATTTAAAACAGCAGCTGTGTGGGTGAGTCTGGTGAATGCAATAGAAACTAACCTGCGGCCAGCAATCTTGGTGATGTGACCACAAGAGTTTTAGGCAGTGAAAGACAGTATGCAGATTTGTCAGCACTCAGGTTGGCAATGGCAACCTACTGCAGCTGAAGGATTTCTCTCTTTTTGAGACTACATCTAAGTAGAGACAGACAGTCTCAGTCT
The DNA here is from genome assembly GCA_016271365.2 of Neoceratodus forsteri. Lineage (NCBI taxonomy): Eukaryota > Metazoa > Chordata > Ceratodontiformes > Ceratodontidae > Neoceratodus > Neoceratodus forsteri. Next base: position 759,764,747 of record CM028138.1, on the reverse strand, counting down.
CTACTTGCTGGTACCCTCCAAGTCACATTGCTGACAGCAGAGTCATCTGGCTCTGATAGCAACTTTTCCCAGCTGTTGGAATGTATCACAAAGATTCACACCTGGCTGTTCTTACCAACCCCCTTCAGTAATAAAACAAAAGGTGGTTGGTGGTTGGACTACTTGGACACCTAAGCTACTGGTGGACCTTAAATACCTGCAGGGAATTTTATACACTATAGGCATCTCAAAGCTTATTACATTACCCCTTTCCTTAATCCAGGATCACACACGTATCAAAAGTCTCCCCTCTCACTGATAATATTGCTTTTTTATTCTCCCTTATTGTCCACCCGTAGAACCCAATCACAAAAATAAATTCATATGGCACTTCTGATCATTTTATAATTGAACGCAGTTGGGGGGGCCTGCAAATTTAATCTACATGCAGTAACATTTCTTTATAGCTGGCCTTTTAACTTTTTAAGGGGTGGGAGTGTTAATTGAAGCTGAATGGAAAAGGGTGGAGAAATAGCTATGTGGGGCTAGGGTATTACTGTGATTTGTTTTGGCATACAACAATTTGGGGGTCTTTTCCTATCTGAGGTTAGTTTGCAAAAGAGTAGACACATTGCTCAGCTGACATAGTATGTTAACAATTGGGAGACATAATTTGTCCTGTTAAAAACTTTTTGCCTGATACAGTTTGTATATATAGTCTTTCTTGGACTGTATCCAATCTACACCAGTGGCCTTCATTGGGATCAAACAGTATAAATTGAGGACAGCCCCAAGATTATGAAAGCATGGAAATGTCAAAAGACTTAGCGCTGCTGTAGGTTGAAGAGCCTGTGATGTTGTATTATGATTTTCTGTGCCCTGCAGGTAAGGAATCTTTAAAGGGACACTGACAACCCCAGTTATATATATTTTTGTGCATATTAAACACATTTTAGTTGCTCTACTAAGCAGTATTACATGTAAGCACATAGTTTTCTGAAAGGATGCCCAGGAAAGATGTGATCTGCCTAATTGTTACTCGATGCCATATTTGTTTTACCCCACTGGCATTGCCAGCTTGTTTATTTATTTATTTCTTTTGTGTGTGTAATGTGGTCACCTGAAATGTTGCATCACTCCATGTATGCACTAGCTCGTGATGCACTATTTAGTATCATTATTGTCCCATGAACTTCGTATCTTCTGTGCTTAACTCAGATAGGTAACCTGAGTTAAAATATCTTTATCATCAGATAGGGTGGTTTGAAACTTCATGTCCCCATTTTTGTTGTCTGATTTCTTTAATCACAAACTAGTACCCAACTGCCATCTTTCTATCGAAATAAAATGAAACTGGAGCTTTAGCCACCCACTGTCTGTCTTCAAATACTTTCTCTCTCTCTCTCTCTCTCTCTCTTAATCTCTCTCTCTGTCTCTCTGACTCTCTCTGTCCTGTCTCTGTGTTATTGAATGGATACTTAGGAGTCTGTAAAATCATTGAAACAAGTAGTAGATCAATTATAGATGAACATTTCATTATACTTAAACAAAATCAAACTAAATCAATTGCTGTGTCTACCTGGGTTTAGAAAAGTATTTTTTGGGGGTAAATGGGACGGGAGGGGAGGGATCGTAGCAGTGTGCTGAAATTCAATGCATAATAACTATGCACATTATGACAGAGATTATTTTGTCTTCAATGTTTTGAATTCAGTTGATATAATTTAAACTTTCTGCTAAATCAATTTAGTTCATCCTTTATACAGGAGCAGCACATTTAAATACATTTTATCAGAAGTCTAACACACAGGAACTGCAGCTCTTTACAACTCTGTCACACTATTTGTCCTCTTAGCTGTCTCTCATCTAATGGTGTAAATATCTGAACACATGATAAATAATATACAAAATATAGTTTGTGAGACAGTATTATGAACATTTCTGAAAAGTAAAGATTCACTATGTGTGTTTGGAGAAAGTATATGAAAGGTATATAGTGAGATGTGCATGGAAAGAAAAAAACCTTTCACAGCAGAGACAACTGGCTGAATGTTTGAAACTATGATGAATAATGATTATGAGCCCAAATGAGGCATGTTACAGTGGAACTGGAATAAAAATACATAAATCCACATGATGTCAGATGTCATCAAATGGAGCCTGTCAGTAGGGTGGCTCCAGTTACTATGATCCACTAGCGGCAAACGTACCCCATCCAAACATTCAAGGCCAAATCTGAATTTTTATCATCAACAGAAAGCTACCTGATATTGATTAAGATATGCCACAGATACTTAAACTCTTGGTTCAGATTATATTACAAAAAGAAATAGTAAACTATAGCAATCAACTATTTATTGCAAGAAGAGATTATTGCGACAAAGGTTAACAACAAGTAACACAATTGCTAAAGCAATAAGGCACAATGAAGCATGGTGGTACTAGGTTCCCCCATGGTCAGAGATGAAATGAGGCATGAGGCTGTGTGACAGGAAGATCCTGCCACTCTTGAGGGCTAACCTTTTCTTAAATCTGTTGCAGCAGTTCTTTTATATCTTAGCCTAATCTATCCATTACAATTTCTAGTCCATAATGTTGGCCACCTATGGGTGCCCCCTCCCGTTTCTTGTCTACGCTATAGTGTCTGCTTTAATTTTTCCTTTTACCTCTCAGGTCCTCATACAGGGAGGTTAGTGTGGTGCCTCTGAGCTGATGTAAAACAATAGGCTGTTCGTCATTGTTGGAGTTAGTATGCAGTAGCACTATGTCATAAAATACCTTGATGTACGTATATGCCTTATGTGTATGAAACCTGTATATATTGAAAATACCAGGGCACTAGATGTTTTTGATAAAGGTGAAAAGTTACTAGGGGACTGTATTATAAAAATTAAGTTACAGTGGTAGAGAAATCAGAAAATCCCCATTGTGTTATTTAAAATGTATGTAAATTACAGATTGAGAGGTCCTTTGGCACCATGCATCCCTGCTTTGAAATGAACCAGACTAAAATGCCATGATGATTTGCATATATATCCCATGATGCTTTATATTATGGGGGTATGTGTGATGATGTGTTTCTTTAAAACTTGGCTTTATTGCCAATGACCTTTGGGGTAACCCTTGCGTCAGTGCTTCTGCACTAAGGTTCTTTGTCTTTAGCTTGTTTTGGGGGTTTTATTTGTTGAGCTCCCCATCACCCAAACACACAAGACCAAAAATAGGAAATTAAATAATTTTCACTAAAGAGATAGATCAGTAAGATAAGTGGGTCAGTAGGTGCTGACTAAGTGCAGATGGAAGAAATGCATATTCTGTTGCTGCAGTCTGATGTATTGAAGAACGGATATGCCATTACTTAAGGTTATCCCATGTGTTTTAAAACAAACATCACACAGAGATTGTGAGTTGAACCTGAAGTTCTGTGTCTGGTCCAGCTGTTATCCCACAACCCCTCCACAGGCTGGTAACCTTTTCTACTGCATCCAGTGGATGAGCGAAAATAATTTTGTGTTTTCTACTAATAAAGCTTTGGAACAGGATCCAGGGGATTCTGTGATGTCATGGAACTGAGTAAGTGTTACTGTAACCTTTAGCAGGTGCCTGTCCCCCAAAAAACTGCCTCTATTCCCTGATCTCCAGTGGCAGCCTCCAAGCTCTTTTTCTGGTGCCCAGTTGCACTATTTTTAAGCAATCCCTGGTATCCATTGGCACAAATGATTGTGTTTATGCAGTTCTCAAAGGGACCTGTGTGAATGAGGATACAATTCTACTATCTCAAAAAGAAAGGAAATTCATTGCAGAAGACTGTTAGTGCACCAGTTAGGGTTCAAGTTAATGCCACAGAAATAGGGATGTGTGGCATTAGGGTTTCTAACCCTAACTCCCTATCCCCCTAAGCAACAAAAGGACAAGCCCACACAAGCAGCCACAGACAGTTATCATCAGGTGAGACTAACATACAGCTGTTTCCAGATGACACAAATGCAACAGCACTCATGTGCTACCTTCCCGAATTTGCATCTGCAGTCACATCTGTGTTTATATGTTGTTCAGCATGTTCTGCAAACAGAAATCCCCATGGGGCCTGCATCTCTGCTCACATAGGTACTCATGCACACTGCATGAGGTACCTCACTAGGTTGCATGATATGCTACTGTATGGTATTCTATATACATAACTAAAAACCTGCTGTCCCCTTGAACCATTTCTATATCTGCTGCTGAAACCATGATACACAAGTTGCAACAGTTATTTCCATCTGTGTATTGGCAGGTCCCACACTTGCCTCACTTCTGCAGCAAGAAGTCGGTGTACATGTCTTACTGAGGAGCCAACTCAGTGGCTTGCACTGATGCACACATACTATTGCAATTTTTTATTTAAAAACTTGCTAACTCTTAAACAATTTGAGATATGTAGCTGAAACTATGATACTCTCATTGCAAGAGTACTCCACTTCTGTAATAGGTGCCTGCCCATCTGAAGGCAGAAGTTAGTGTGTATATCTAACACCTGTTGCTGAAGACACGCAGGCCCCTGAGGTGTTTGAACTTCAGTAAACAGAAATACTATTGCAGTTTTGGTGTCATGGATTTTGTGGCTCTCATGCTTCTGCAGTCAGAGGTCATTGTGTATGTTTTCACCTGCTGCTGCAGAAGCGCTGGCCCATCAAGTGTTTATATCTTTAGTGCTACACGCACCCAAATGAAAGGACACCATGAATATTCAGTTCAAAGTCAAATGAACGTTTTCCTTCATCTACCAAGTACAGAGTGCCGTAACCAGTGTAGTAGGTAGTTCTTTACACATCGCCCAACACATCACTTAATTAGTGCACCAGCCATATACACCTACATGTAATGACTAATAAAATAAGCATGTGATAACAGATACAAATCCCTTAGTGGCATCACGGCAAAAAATTTATAATCTAACAATACTCACTATGTATCCTGTAAAGTTATTTATCTTTTCAGTTAGTACAAATCTCGGGCTGGCATGGCTTCCACTGTCTCATCTGTGAAGAAACAAAATATATATAAATTCAAAAATCTTTCAAAAGTAGTTTAGACATATCAGTATATCTCAAATGGGTGCTGTGTTTCTACTTTAAAAAGCAGCTATATAAGAAGGGGGAGAGAAGGAGGGAGAGAAAAGGGTGAGGGAAGCATTTACTTAATAATTTCATTGTTACAGCATTACTTTCTTTTCTTTAAGAAGGGTCTGAATTCAAATTTGCCATTAAGGCCAGGTGGTTTGAGTGCCCCCAAAGCATAAATCCACTTTTGCTCTTTTTTTATGTTGATTGCGCGCATGCACAAGAAACATGTTACAGCAGGTTTCTGCAGAAGCAGGTTGTGGAGGCATGGCACTGTTGTGCCCAATGCCCCCACAGCCTGCAAAGGCTTGTCCCCCATCCCCCAATGCCGTGGCACACTGCTGCTGACACTAGTTCAGCCAGCAGTGCCCTGTTTTGACAGATGCCGCTGCAATCCAGGGGCCTCTTACGTCATTGCAGCGTCAGCCATCCGCTGCAGTGAGGAGGCGACCCGTCATTGCGAAGGCGGGATGTAACATTGTGGTATTGTTTGTGAACATGGCGGCAGCTTGCCGCGGTTACAAACAATATGTACCCCAATGTTTATTTGCCGACGGGAGCCCACCCCAGTCGGCAGAAAGGAATCCCCTTTTGTTGTTTGCCAACGGGGTGCCCAGTCCCGCCGGCAGAAAGAATCCCCACCTTTTGTTGTTTGCCGCGGGGTGCCCAATCCTGTCAGCAGAAATAAATCCCCCATTTTGTTGTTTTGCCGACAGAGGTGCCCAATCCCTGTTGGCTACAGCTGTCACTCCCAGACTCCGTGGCATGCTGGGAGCCCACCCCAGCGTGCGTCTCTATGCCCCGGTAAATGTGCAGCAACGCTTTGTACCTGGAAAGAAAAGAAACAGTCCCTCGTAGTCTCCCGCACCCCCACAACCCGCATCCTGCCTCCCCACACTCCACCTCACGCCATACTTACCTCCGGAGCATGGCGCGACAATCTTCACTGGACCGGGAACACGTCTGCACTCTTCAAAGCCGACCACGAACTGAGGAAATGCCAGTAAGCTGTATAATGTAATGAATAGGGTTTTTTCAACTTTAGTGCATATCTCAGGCATTTTTGGGAATTTTTTCACCAAATTTTCAACATGGGGTTTTTGGGACCCCTCATCATGAATTCTTGAACTGTCATTGCGTTAATCGGCCCCGAAAGGTGGTTTCGCGGTCACTGTGTGGAATCACCCTTTGGGGCTGATTAACAAAACGATAATGCCAGTGTTCATGAGGTGGGCTCTCAAAAAGTCTATATTGCAAATTTGGTGGAAAAAATCCAAAAAATGACTGTTTTACAAGCATGAGTTGCGCAGTTGCTACGTACGCTCGTAACCTCGTGAATGTACAATATTTTCAAGCCAGATTTTCAACATTGGCATTTTGTCACACCTCCTTGTGAGCAGTATAGCTGTCATTATTCACATCCTGGCAGAAATGTGTTTTCGCACTTCTGGTGCAGAATAGCGCGGTCGCTGTGGGAAATCAGTGTTCAGGACAGATTAAGAAAATGACAGTGACACTGTTCATGAGAAGAGGTCCTAAAATGCCTATGTTGAAAATTTGGTAAAGATACCCCATAAAATGATTGTGTTACAAGTGTGCATTGCGCAGTTGTCACGCACGCTTGTAACTTCGCGAATTTCTAATATTTTCACTCCAGATTTTCAACATTGCCATTTCTCCAGACCTTCTTATGAATCACAGCTGCCATTTTTCCCATCCTGGCCAAATGTGTTTTCGCGCACTTCTAGCGCAGAATAGAGCGTGTCGCTGTGGGAAATCACTGTTCGGGACAGATTAAGAAAATGACAATGGTACTGTTCATGAGCAGGGTCCTAAAATGGCTATGTGGAAAATTTGGTGATGATAGCCCATCAATGGACTGTGTTACAAGTGTCGTTAGCACTTTCCATGCACACCTGTAACTTCTCAGATTTGTAATATTGTCACACCACATTTCCAACAGTGCCATTTTTTCACACCTCCTTATAAGCAGTACAGCTGTCATTTTTCACATTCTGACCGAAATGTGTTTTCACAGTTCCGGCACAGAATAACATAGTCACTGTGGGAAATCAGTGTTAAGGACAGATTAAGAAAATGACAGTGGTACTGTTCATGAGCAGAGGTCCAAAAATCCCTATGTTGAAAATTTGGTGACGAAACTCCATAACATGAGTGTGTTACAAGCGTGCTTTGAACTGTTTCCACGCACCCTTGTAACTTCGCAAATTTGTAATAATGTCACGCCACATTTTCAACAGTGGCATTTTTTCAACTCCTTATGAACACTGCAGCTGTCATTTTTCACATCCTAGCTATAATATGTTTTTATACTCCTGCGGACAATAGCACAGTCATTGTGGGAAATCAGTGTTTGGCACAGATTAAGATCGACTGAGTGAGAGGGGGGAGTGACTGAGCTCAACTGAGCTCTGTCAGGACTGCTGTGGATTTGTTTGTGGCAGACAAAGGCCCCAACACAAGAGCCCAGAACAAAAGGGCAGCCTGCAGCACTGGGAGAAACAGAACGAGAGAGCGAGTGAGGGAGGGGGAGTGAGCGAACTCACGGAAGCGCTGTCAGGACTGCTGCAGATTTCTTTGTGGGCAGAAAAAGGCATCGATACAGGCATAGGGGCCCAGTACAAAAAGCCAGCCTGTAGCAGTGGGAGAAACAGTATGAGTGAGTGAGACAAGGGGACTTAGTGAACTCAACGGAGCTCTGTCAGGACAGCTGCGGATTTCTTTGTGGACAGACAAAGATGCCAATGCAGCCAGGAGCCCCATAAAAAGCGCAGTCTGCGGCGCCAAGACAAACAGAACGAGCGAGTGACAGAGCGATACTGAGTGAGCTCAATGGAGCTGTAGTGTGACTGCTGCAGATTTCTTTGTGGGCAGAAAATGCAGCAACGCAGACAGGATCCCAGTACAAAAGGCCAGCTTGCAGCGCTGGCAGAAACGGAATGCATGAGTGACAGATGGGCAGTGAGCGAGCTCAGTGGAGCTGTGTCAGGACTGCTTCAGATTTCTTTCTGGCCAGAAAAAGCCACCACTGCAGGCAGGAGCCCAGTGAAAAAGGGCAGCCTGCAGCGCCAGGAGACACAGAATGAGCAAGTGAGGGAGGTGGAGTCAGTGAGCTCAACGGGACTTTGTTGGGACTACTGCAGATTTGTTTGTGGGCAGAAAAAGGTAGCAATGCATGCAGGGCCCAGTACAAAAGGGCAGCCTGCAGTGGCACGAAAACCAGAATGAGCGAGTGAGTGAGCTCAACAGAGCTGTATTGTAACTGCTACAAATTTCTTTATGGGCATAAGAAGGCAGCAACGCAGGCAGGAGCAAAATAGAAAAGGGTGGCCTGCAGCGCTGGCAGAACTGAATGAGTGAGTGAGAGAAGGGGAGTGAGCGAGCTCAACAGAGCTTTGTTGGGACTGCTGCAGATTTCTTTGTGGGCAGAAAAAGGCGCCAACAGAGACAGGAGCCCAGTACAAAAGGGCAGCCTGCAGTGCCGGGAGACACAGAATAAGTGAGTGACACAGGGGGAGTGAGCCACCTCAATGGAGCTCTTTCAGGAGAGCTGCGTATTCCTTCCTCGGCAGAACAAGGTGCCAATGCATGCACCAGCCCAGTACAAAAGAGCAGCCTGCAGCACTGGGACTAACAGACTGAGCCACTGACAGAGGCCCACTGCGCAAGCTCAACCGACCAATGCAATCAACATTCGGCATTGACAAATGCTTGTTTATGAAAGAGGTTACCTATATCTCTTCCTCTAAAGTGTCTGTCAATAACTTCTATGCCAATGATTCTCATCTCATTTTGTGATTTATATGTCTGCGCATTTACATGTGCTGCTAAGGCATACTTGGGGATGTTCTGTTTAATTGCCAAAACATGTTCATTAAGGCGTTGTCTAAATTTTCTTTAGGTTCTACCCACATAGTTGCTCCCACAGCTGCACTTTAACAGATAAATCACATATTCAGTGCCACAATGTATGTTTCCCACAACATTGGCCATTTCTCCTGTTTTGGGGTTAATAAACTGCTTACATCTATCAATATATTTACACATCCTGCAGTCACCACAAGGTTTTGTGGCCCACTTAGGAGTCTGTTTTTGGATAGGAATGCTTCAGGGTTGGTAACTATTTACCACTGTGTCTCTGATATTTTTTCCCTTCTATAAGAAATCCTGAGGGGTTTCTGCATCCAGTGTCTCAGTTCTGGAGTCCCCCTAAGGATGGAGATATTTTTCTTTACTATCTCAATCACTTCCTTAATACTACCTCCATATGTGATCACAAAAGTGAGTTGGTCACTCATCTCCTTTTTCCTAGTATGTTTTGGATGCAGCAGTCTTTCTCTATTGATTTCCTATATTTCTGCTGCTGTTTTTGATAGGTTCCTTTCCCTGTGGCCCTGTTCCCTTAATCTGGTGGTCAGTTGTGCTGCTCTGTCTCTATATAGCTCTTCAGTACCACAATTTCTTCTCACCCTTATATATTGTCCCTTAGGTAAGTTACATGTTACATGGGTAGGGTGGCAGCTAGATGCTAATAATACACTGTTGCGATCAGTAGGTTTCCTATATAGGTCTGTAAGCAGAGTACCATTATCCTGTTTATGTATCATAATATCAAAAAAAGTAATACACATTGTCTGTACATTAACTTTAAACCTCAAATGCACGTTTGTTGTTTCTAGGAATGTAACAAAATCTGTTAGTTCATCCAGTGTTCCTTTCCAGATAAATATTAGGTCATCAATAAACCTCATGAAGAAGTTGATTTTATCAAAAAATTGGTTCTTGTCTGCATCAAAAATATATTAATTTTCCCATTGGCCAAGTTTAAATTTGCCAGTCTTGGGGCCAAAGTGGCACCCATTGCTGTTCCGCTCAATTGCATGTAATTCTTGCCTTCTAACATAAATACATTGTTTTTAAGTACAATTTCTATCACACTAAGTATGAAATTAATTTTTTCTTTGGGGAAGTTCTGTACATTAAAGCAAGAAATGTTCTATTGCTGACATATCCCCTTCATGGGTTATGTTTGTATACAATGAGTCGACATCTAAGGGGACTAGTAACCACCCCTTTTGGACCTGTATTTCATTTAAATAGATCAACAAGTGGCCAGTATCTCTAAGGTGGCTGCGTAACTTTGCCACAAGGGGACTGATAAAACTGTTTACATATCGTGACAAAGGCTTAATGATTCAGCCAATCCCTGAGATAATGGGTCTGGCTGGTGGTAACACAGGATCCTTGTGCACCTTGGGTACTGTATATATAGCTGGTTTTCTAGGATGTTCGAATGACAAGTAATACAGTTCATTTGTATCAATAATACCATTTGTAAAAACTTCCAAGACTGCTTTTGAAAGATGTTTGTATTTATATTTATATTTTGTTCCTTCACAGATGAGACAGTGGAAGCCATGCCAGCCCAAGATTTGTACTAATTGAAAAGATAAATAACTTTATAGGCATTACTCAAGCATGCAGAGAGGGGCAGGAAGAAACCTCATTTACTGTTGCATGTGGGTACAAATAACTTGGGGGACATTGTGTAAGTAGTGATAGGGAGGTTTGAGTACTTGGCCAGGCAGTGTGAGGGGCTGGGGAAGTTGATGGCATTCTTGGAGGTACTGCCGGTACCAGAGCTCCCCCACACACACACATACACACACTCCCCAAAAAGCTGCTTAAAAGCCTGCAATTCATTCAAATCAATTCCATTTTCTTACTTACTTGGGGTTCAATGTCAACAAATGTAAAATCTTGTGCCTAGGGCACTGGAACCCAGATGCTGGGTATAGGATGGGGGGATACTGATACTCTCTAGACATGAAAGGGTCCTTGAGATTATTATATCAGAGGACCTCAGGATGACAGTACAGTGTGCCAAGGCTATGGGCAGGGCAAATTGGATTCTGGGGTGCATAAGGACTGGCATCTCCATTAGGAGGATGAGGGATGTTGTGCTGCCATTGTATCACTCCCTGGTATACTCCCAGTTTGAGTACTGTGTCCAGTTTTAGAGTCCACACTTCAGAAAGGACATAAGGTGGAGGTTTTCCAGAGGACAGCAACTACAATGGTTCAGAATTTTTACAGGAATACCTACAAGGAAAGGCTGAAGAATCTCAACATGTACACTCTGGAAGACAGAAGGGCGAGAGATGACATGATCAAGACCTACAAAGTACCTCACAGGGGTAAAGAGGGTCCAGTTGGGGAGTTTCCTTCCAATGAGGATGAGCACCCAAACCAAGGGACATACAGTGAAGCTGGGGAGGGCATTCAGAATAGGTGTGAAGAAATATTTTGTTAATGAAAGAGTGGTAGATGCATTGAACAGACTGCCAGGAGAAGTGGTGGAAACTAAAATGGCATGGGACATTAAGGATGCATGGGGTAAACATAAGGAGTATATTACAGAAAGGGGAAGGAGGGGGTTAATGGAGATTAGTAGGGCCATGGAAGTGGAGTAGGTTCAAGCTCATTGCTGGAAAAATCCATTAAGCAAGCTCATTCACAAGGAGGTTCTGATGGACACAGGCAGAATAAGACATGCAGTAACATATCCTGGTAGGAGTTACAAGTTGGTAGAGAACACTTGGCCAGACTGGGTGGGCTGAGCTGTCCCTTTCTGCTGGCAAATTCTATGTTTCTATCGCATCACGTGTTAATTCAGGTGGAGTGTTTATTTACAATTGGCCCCTACCATACATCCAGATGTAAGGTACAGTACATTACTGAATTAGATGCAGCCCACTTACAGTGCAATACACAGAACCCCAGTGCTTTGAGAAGCCTTTACTCTTCATAAGGCTGCTTAAAGAGCTGAGGTTCTGTTTGCAGTGTCCACACCAGTATGTTGATCTTAACATCGACACCACATCTGAATAAGTACTTCATTCTTGCTCACTCCATTTCTTCCCCACTTTGAAAACTGCTTGTCCTGAGTTACTTTTGGATTGGCATTGCCTCACCTGTATTGGAAGATGACCAATATGCAGCACTGAAAGACATCAGACTTCACAGACTGTGAAGGCAGCTGCTCACGGACAGACATAAGGGAATTCTACTGGGGGTAGGAGGAAGTAAGCTGCTGATTAACTAGAATCTGCAGCTTATCCATCAGGAAGGGAAATGGGCAGACTAGGTGGGCCAAGCGGTCCTTATATGCCATCAAATTCTATGTTTCTATGTTTCTCACCCACCACCTTGGCAAGAAGAAGGCTGAAGCTGTGGCCACTGATGACTGTTGGGGTGTGGGGATGGAGGGACCAAAGGGGACAGACATAAGGAGATAACATTATAATAAAAATTGGGAGACTTTCACCAGCTTTCTAAAATGCTTAACAGTAAAAGAACAATCTATCAAGTTTTTCACATGGTAACACAATCTGGTGAGCCCTCTGCCATCTGACACCAGGCATCAACCAGCATAAAATTGCCTAAAGAAGGTAGTGTGGTCATGTGGTTACTGAAATAGTGGAGATTACAGATTTATAAGAACAAAAGAGTATCACACAGAAGCTGGCACATATGCCTATAGCAGCTGTCTGCTGCTTCTCGGTAGTTATATTTATACCCTTGAGGTACTTGAATGTTTCTATCACATCCCCTCTTTCACTCATCTCTTCCAGTGAGTACATATTGAGGTCCCTTAATTGCTCCTCATAAGTCTTGTGTTGCAAGCTCTGTACCATCTCATTCATCCTTCTCTGGACCATCTCCAGCCTGTTAATATCCTTATGAAGGTGCGACCTCCAGGACTGCACACAGTACTCCATGTGAAGCCTGAGCATGGTTTTATATAATGGCATCACTACCTCCCTTCTTCTGCTGGTGATACCCCTGCCTATGCACCCCAGCATGTCACTGGCCCTCCCAGCTGCCTTAGCACTTTGACATTTTCAGGTCATCTGAAATAAGAACCCACGGGTCCCTTTCCTTCTTTGTGACTGTCAGCAACTCCCTTCCCCCCACTATGTACCTTTGCCCAGGGTTTCTCTCTCCCAAGTCCATAATTTTGTGCTTAGTTGGATTAAACTTTAGTTGCCAGTCCTCAGACCATTTCTCAACCTTCCCCAGGTCCCTCCTCATTTTCTCCACCTCCTCTGGGGTATCCACCATGTTACAGATCTTGGCATCATCTACAAACAGGTAGACCTTTCTCTCACCCCTTCTGCAATGTCACTAATGAAGACATTGAACAGGACTGGCCCCAGGACCAATCCCTGTGGCACCCCACTGGTCAGCCCCTCTCCCGAGACTGTGCCCCATTTACAATCACTCTCTGCTTCCTGTCTCTTTACCCAGTTTCTAACCCACTTTACTACCCTTTCCCTCGTGCCCACCCTTCTCAGCTACTTTATCAGCCTCCTCTGTGGGATGGTGTCAAACACTTTGCTTACATCAAGGTAAGCATTGTCCACTACCCTACCCTGCTTTACTTCCTTTGCTACCCGGTCAAAGAGATCAACCAGATTTGTCTGACATGACCTCCCCACTGTGAATCCATGTTGTCTATGGTCCTGGCCTCCGATGGCTTCTAGCTGCCCCACTCTCCTTTCTTTAACCAATGTCTCCATCATCTTCCCCACTACTGAAGTGAGGCTGAGCGGCCTATAGTTACTCACCTCCTCCCTACTGCTGGATTTGTATAGTGGGACCACATGTGCCATCCTCCAATTCTCTGGTACCACCCCCTCTGTTGAATGACTTACTGAACATGTCTGCCACAGGTACTGCTATTTCCCTTCACAATTCTTTTAATATCCTTGGGTGTATGCCATCTGGTCCCATCACTTTGTCCACCTTCAATTTACTCACCTTCTGCAGGATTCTTCTGCCTGTCAATGAACTATTGGCCACCTCTTCATGCCTTTGCAACTGCTGTACTGCTGTGGTCCTTGCCCTTCCCCCTTGTCTGTGAAAACTGAACAGAATGACACAGTGGTTGTCTTGGGGGGGGGGCACATGACAGTTCTTAGGCATTGTACTTTTACTTCCAAATACCTAAGCAGCACAAATGTAAGGATTAAGCCACCAGAAAGTATGGGTGTACTGTGGTATTAATCCATGGTTGGGGGGTTGGACCACGAGGCCGAAGGCCGAGTGGGTCCAACCAACCAACCATGGATTAATTCCACTGTAGACTCTTCCTTTCGAGTGGCTTAATCCGCTTGTAATATGGCAATGAGTGTATGACTAATAGTTTTTGAATAAATGAGTACAATCACACTGATTTACTTTCAGAATACTATAAACTGAGCTATTAAACATGATGTACAGATACTTGAAAACAATTCGAACACACCTATTGGAAATATCGTGGCTACTACTTCACTTTTGTTACAATAACTTTCATTACAAGCTTTAAGCTTTCTATCATCAAAACATATTTTACAACTTTTCAAAACCTTGCAATTCACTTTCTATTCTAGGTGCTTTGATTTTCCTCTCTATGTGTTAGAAGATATGGGCTGCACTGCATGATGGGAGTGTGCTATGGTGCATTTTAGATTTTCTTTCTCCAGTTCCTTTGCAGACCAATAGGTGGCTGTGACACAATCCTAGTAGCACAAGCACCTTTTCTCCAAATGTACTGAACTGAGCCAATCTGAAAAACACTTTATTGAACAACTACTATTTTCGAATATTACTTTCACTTTTTTTCCCCTCTAAACTACCTCACTCAGCAGGACATAGAACAACATAATGTTTACTGCTTTCATCTTTCAAATACTTGTTTTGACTACTATTGTTAGTCTGTTTCTTTGATTTCTTTTTGTTTCTCTCAATTTATTTTTCTTTTCATCCACAGAAGTATCCTCTCTCTTTGATTTTGCTTTGTTTATCTCAGTGTCTGTTATTTTTCCTTTCAGATCTAGAAGCTGCATGTTTATCTTTAAAAGGCCACGCCAGATAATGTTATTCAGTCATCCACAATGCATTGCACCCACAGTTGCTTAGACAGCAGTAAATCAGAAGGGATGGTAACAGTATGTAACTGTTCACTTCTACAGAAATATTGCTGCAGCATAATTAACAGTATATGTGGAGCTTAAATGTACAATCTTTAGTAACTCACGAACTTCTGTTGTAATTACGATATATAACAGTCTTGAAAAAGTCAAAAATCCTGTGCCAGGAACATTCTTAGTAAGTACAACTTGGGACAACTATATGCTGCAAGCTATTTACATATTTCTTTCACTTATATGCTGCTTCTTACCTGTAGTAGATTGCCAAGGTACTATAATACAAACCATGATCTATTATGGTATTAGACCATGGTTTCTACTGTACCACATGGTGTGTTTGCACCTTTCTGAGTGCTCCATTTAGTTTTCCTTTTTTGTGCCATGTTACAAAAGCAATCAACATTCGGCATTGACAAATGCTTTTTACAATGTAATTCTCATGAATAACCCAGCTGAGTTGCAACATTTGATTTTAGTGGGGTCCTAATTTGGTCTATTTCACAAAAAAAAAACTTCTGAAGCTAGCCAGGCTGAGATGCAATATCTTGTTTTCATTGAAGCCATGCTGTTACCCATTTTCCAGTGTATTTACAGTGTGAAACTGAGAAGCAGTATTTTATTTTTGTGGGGTCCTGTTTTCACACATTTTTACAATTTCCTCAGCACAGCTGCAATAAAGTATTGCCCTTTCCATTGGTTCCTATTTTTATTTTTATTTTAACCAGGAGAGACACACTAAGCTGAAGCTTGTTTACAGGGGTGACCTGGGAGCACAAGGAAGAAAAGTGACTTGCTCAGGGTCACACAGTAAGCAAGTGGGGGCTGTGGGATTCAACCCCAGGTCTCCAGGTTTGCAGCTCAGAGCATTAAACCACTGCACTATACTGCCTCCTATAGTTTTAAAATCCATCTAACAAGGATAGCCTAGGATAACCTAGTTGAGACATGATATTTCATTTTCTGTATGATCCTGCATTACCCATTGGTATTTTTACAGTGTATTTCTATAGGATAGTCCATTGTAGATGCAACATCTCGTTTTCAGTCGGGTCTTGCTTTTGCCCTTTTCTATCTATTTTTTTAATCTGTATAGCCCAGCTGAGCTGCAATATTTTATTTTCAATAGGGCCCATCTTTTATCTATTTTCACATTGTATTTCCAATGATAGCCTAATTCAGAGGCAACATCTCATTTTCAGAGATGCCCTGCATTTACCCATTGTTAAATTGGATTTACCCAGGATAGCCCTGCAAAGATGCAACAACTCACTCTAAATGGGGTTCTGACATTTATCCATTCCAGCTGAAGGACTGAAGCAACTGGGAATTTATGTGACCTGCTCAAAATAATGCCACGTGTATTTGGCACTATTTATTTTTTTTTTTTTAGTTTTCTTATTTTGTATTTTGCTAACTGGGTAAGAACCTAGGGACAAAAAATTTCCATTTTCAGGGGGCTGGGGTGGAAAAGATATAAAATAAAAAAAAATCAGGGGAATAACACATCACACAGTACAGACTAAATACAATGGTGACCTGCTTGCCACCTAGTCAGGGTTCTAACTAGCAGACCATGCAACCACATAAATGATATGCAGGCTTACTTTAATAATAAAATTTTTGATCTTGACTTGTAGTGGCACACAGATCATCCCTTTCCCCAATGTACTGAAGTGCTGATTCAGGATATCAGTTTTTCCCTAGGCTGCATGGCTCAGCGATCCCTTAGTGTTATCTTATTTATTTATGCCATTTTGATAACTGGGTGAGCCCACTGAGACCAGAGGTCCCTTTTCCAGGAGTGACCTGGACTACAGTCCAAAACCCACTGTGCTGCTCCTTGTGTTGACATGAAGCCTACTCCTATCACAGACCTCTGGCATTCCACTTTAGCCATTTCTCTAATGACTAGAAAATGAATTGCTAAAGCATATTTACTATAACAACTAGTATGTGTGCCCTAGTATGGCAAGCCGTTAGAGCCATAATTCGGAATCTCTGGCTGTATAGTAAAACACACACTATATGGTGAAATACATACATCATATAGTGAAATATATACATTATATAGTGAGATACATACACAATGTAGTGAACCACATACAGTATCTACTGAAATATATACATTGTATAGTGAAATACATATACTGTATACTGAAATACGAATATTATATAGTGAAACACATACATTATATAGTAAAATGCTTACATTGCATAGTGAAAT
Organism: Neoceratodus forsteri; assembly: GCA_016271365.2. Classification (NCBI taxonomy): domain Eukaryota; kingdom Metazoa; phylum Chordata; order Ceratodontiformes; family Ceratodontidae; genus Neoceratodus; species Neoceratodus forsteri. Next base: position 759,747,444 of record CM028138.1, on the reverse strand, counting down.
ACATACACTATCTCCTGAAATCCACATACTGAGTACTGAAAATCCACATACACTATATACTGAAACAAATGTACTATGTACTGAAACATATACACTACCTATGGAGATACATACACTACAGACTGAAACATCCACATAAACTATCTACTGAAACAAATACTCTATAGATTGTAACACATACACCATATATTGAGAAAAAACTGCATACACTATATACTGAAACAAATACACTATATATTGAAATGCATACACTACACACTGAAAAAAGCATATACACTATATACTGAAACAAATGCACTATATTTTGAAATATCTACACTTTATATTGAAATACATACACTATCTGTTGAAATAGATACACTATGCACTGAAAAATATGCATACACTATATATTGAAACAAATACACTGTATATTGAAATACATACACTATCTATTGAAATGCATATACTACACACTGAAAAAAAGCACACCCACTATATACTGAAACAAATACACTATATATTGAAAAATCTTCACTTTATATTGAAATACATACACATTCTGTTGAAATAAATACACTATGCACTGAAAAATCTGCATACACTATATACTGAAACAAATAAACTATATGCTGAAATGGACTATGTTCTGAAACTACCCACCCCCTGCCCCCCCCATGAATGTTCTAGAGCCGAACTTATTGCCTGTTGCATTCAGTTAGCTGCTAGCTTGATGAGAGGACGTCTGAAACTGCAGAGCTCAGGTAAACAAAACAGGGCTATCTCTTATTCTACTTCTTTATGGGGGTTTTCCTTTTGTTTTGCTTGCACACCTTTAGTCAAATTTCAGACCATTGTGATGTGACAAGAAACTTTTAAAACTAATTTAAATGCTGTAGTTTATTCTTTAAATAAGTGCTGCCTTCATTTACTGTCAACAACACATTTGTATGGGAAGCTAATACAGGATATTCTACATACCTGTATGCACGAGAGCTGCATCATTTTCAAGTTAAAGTGTTGGTTGTTTATGTGTACCATACTGTGTAAAACCAGCAACTTATCTGAGTTGAATGTCAAAGCAATTCAGAGCTGTGGAAGTAAGCCAAATCATTGCTAGTTTGAATCTATGGACTATGTTTTAAGTTTTGTTTCAAATACATATTTTTAACACAATCCTCAGTATTCAGTTTTCATCGAGTTTGGTATATGCATATAATTGCATTGTTTACTAAATAACTGCTGTGAATCCTCACTGGGCATACAATCTCATTTCAGAGTTGAGCTTCTCAAACTTGTGTTTCTTTTTCCCATAGAGATTTTATCTCATAGTCACCCTGCTACCCCTTTGCCCATGACATCTCAACCCAATCATTTACCATCCACAGGTATTGCTCTACGGATCCCCCCACCCACATCCCCGTGTTGGAAGCCAGGAGGGCCAGTGACAGGAGACACATATATGAGCAGAGCCTGGTTAGCAGTGCAAAATCTACCTGGTTGTTGGATCATTTGCCATTAGGGAGTTTCTACCTTTGGTTTCATCCCCTGGGCAGCCAAGCATGGAATGATACAGTGCATATAAAGACACACATCGCTGCCTTTGTGCCTGTCTGAGCCTCCTTTATACACTCCACTGCTGTCACCCTCCTCAGCTATATGGATGTTGAAGGCGGGTGATCAGACTTCCCTCACTGAGAGAGGCATTCCCGAGATGCTCAATCATATCCCAGCTAGCCTGTACAACTCAGGTCCACCCAGCTGAGCCACTGGCATGGAAGACAGTACAATACCCGCAACTGCTAGGCCACCAGACTGTGTTTTATAAGTAAATAAAGACACATATAGGTAAAAGAAAATAAACGTATTTAACCAGTGTAAAACATTTAAGTCAAATCACAATGTTTGAAATGGATAAAGGTTTGCAAGCAATATGATAAAACAATACATAAGAATAGATAGATAAACCTTTTATGTTTACCTTCTGCATCTTAGGAGGCACGGCTGGATTTTAGTCAGTGGGGCCCATTTCAGAAGGTTAGCATGCAGAACTAAGCATTACAATGAGGCAGCATGGCTGGATCGGTGTCTATTCAGCATCATTGATGCTACCCTGATCATGTGCATGTGCAGATATACTACTACGCCCCGTAAGTAGTAATCCTCTCCAGCATACAGAGCACAGTGCTGTATAAAGGTTTCCTTAGTGACCATAAGTACCTCCCTCTACATTTTATACTCAGCCTCTGAAGCTTCTAGTACCTAGATGCTTGATGTTGCCACTTTTTGGCTTTGAACGAACTGCCATGTCCCATAGCACTCTTTAAGTTTTCTAATGTCCCCACTCATTCTCTCCATCTGCACCTATCAGTACTGTACAGATTGTGGTGTAAACTCTACAAAAGGCACGTCTCCCCTTCCAGTTTTTCTGTTATACCACTTATAAAAGACATTGAAGAGGACGTGTCCCATTACTGAGCCCTCTGGCACCCTACTGGTCACTCTCTCTTCATTGGAGTGAGTGCCATTTACCACCACCTTCTGTGGCTGTGCGCTATCTCAGGTGCAGCACTTAGGAGTGCACAACACTAATCTGAAAATGGGGGCCCAAATACCACTGTAACAGGACTAGCACTGAATTGTGATAAGCATGGCTGATACTATATTAAAAAGCATTCTTCTGTGCAGTACTAAACCAACAAAGAAGTCTGCAGTAGTCCCAACACAGGTCCATTGAGGTTGCTCACTCCCCATCTGTCACTCACTCATTCCATGTCTGCCGGCACTGAAGGCTGGCCTCTTGTATTGGGCTCCTGCCTGCGTTGCCGCCTTTTTCTGCCCACAAAGGAATCCGCAGCAGTTACAATAGAGCTCTGTTGAGCTCACTCACTCCGCCTTCTCTCACTGATTCATTCTGTTTCTGTCACCGCTGCAGGATGTCCTTTTGTTCTGGGTCCCTGGGTGCATTGCTGCCTTTTTCTGCCCACAAAGAAATCCGCAGCAGTCCCAACAGAGCTCTGTTGAGGTCGCTCACTCCACCTGTCTCATTCACTTATTCTGTTTCTCCTAGCATTGTAGGCTGCCATTTTGTAGTTGGCCTCTGCCTCTGTTGGCGCCACTGTCTACCCCACAAAGAAATGCAGCAGTCCCAACAGAGTTCCAGTGAGCTCTCACTCTCTGCCCCTCTCTTACTCAATCCATTTCAGGTTTCTGCTGCTGCAAGGGCCCTTTTGTATTGGGTTCCTGCCTGCGGTGCCACCTTCTTCTGCCCACAAAGAAATCTGCAGCAGTCACAATACAGCTCCATGAGCTGGCTCACTCCCTCCCTCTCACTCATTCGTTCTGTTTCTCCTGCCGCTGAAAGGCTGCCCTTTGTACTGGGCCCCTGCGTGCATTGCTGCCTTTCTGCCCACAAAAATCCGCGTTGGTCAGCAAAGCTTAGGTGACTCACTCCTCCCCCCCTCCCTCACTCGATCGTTCTGTGTCTCCCTGCTGCAGGCTGCACTTTTGTACTGGGTTCCTGCCTGCATTGGCAGCTCTTTCTGCCCACAAAGAGATCTGCAGCAGTCCTGACACAGCTCCTTTGAGGTCACTCACTCCCCCCTGTCACTTGCTCGTTCCTTTTCTGCAGGCACTGCAGACTGGCCTTTTGGACTGGGCTCCTGTGTGCATTGCTGCCTTTTTTTGCCCACAAAGAAATCTGCAGTAGTCCCGACACAGCTCCATTCAGCTTGCTCTCATTCCCTCTCTCTCACTCGCTCATTCCGTTTCTGCTAGTGCTGCAGGCTGCCCTTTTGTACTGGGCTCCTGCCTGTGTTGCCGGCTTTTCATGCCCACAAAGAAATGCATGGAGGCAGGCCAGGCTCATTAGGCTTGTTCACTCCCCCTCTCTCCTTTCCGCTCATTCTGGTTTCCCTTCACCAGGCTGCCCCTTTTGTACTGGGCCCCAGCGTGCATTGCTGTCTTTCTGAACACAAACAAATCTGCAGCAGTCCCAACAAGCTCGTTGTGCTCACTCCTCCCTCTCCTCCTCCCACTCATTCTGTGTCTCCTGCGCTGCAGGCTGCCCTTTTGTACTGGGCTTCTGCCTGGATTGGTGGCTTGTTCTGTCCAGAAAGAAATCTGAAGCAGTCCCAACACAGCTCCATTGAGCTCGCTCACTCCCCCTCTCTCACTCACTCATTCCATTTCTCCAGCTACTGCAAGCTGGCCTTTTGCACTGGGCTCCTTCCTGCATTGCCACATTTTCTGCCACAAAGAAATCTGCAGCAGTCACAATACAGCTCTGTTGAGCTCACTCACTACCACTCTGTCACTCACTCATTCTGCTTCTCTTGGTGCTGCAGACTGCTGCCTGTGTACCCAGGGGCTCCTGGCTCTGTTGGCACCTTTGTCTGTCCCAAAAGAAATCTGCAACGCTGTCCCAGCAGAGCTCTCGGCTGAGGGGTCACTCAGTCTCCCTCTGTCACGTGCTCATTCTGTTTTTGTTCTGGGCGCTGCCAAGCACCCTTTGTATCCGTGCTCCTGCCTGCATTGGTGCCTTTTTCTCCCACAAAGAAAGCCGCAGCAGTCCTGCTAAAGCTCTGTTGAGTTCACTCAGTCCCCGTCTCTCTCATCATACTGCTACTCCACCACTGCAGGCTGGCCTTTCTACTGGGCCCCTGCCTGCTTTGACTTGCCTTTTTCCCACAAAGAAACTCAGCAGTCCCGAGCAGTGCTCCGGTGAGTTCACTCCTCACCTCCCTCACTCTCACCCCTCCCATTCTGGTTCCTGCTGCAGGCTGCCCTTTTGTACTGGGCTCCTGCTCTGGGGCCTTTTTCTGCCCACAAACAAATCTGCAGCAGTCCCGACAGAGCTCAGTTTAGCTTAGTCACTCCCCCCTCTGACTTGTTCAATCTTAATCTGTCCCAAACACTGATTTCCCACAGCGACCGTGCTATTCTCCGGCAGGAGTTCAAAAACATATTTAGACTGGATGTGAAAAATGACAGCTGTACTATTCATAAGGAGGCGTGAAAAAAGTGCCACTGTTGAAAATGTTGTGTGAAAATATTACAAATGTGCAAAGTTACAAGGGTGCGTGGAAACAGTTCAGCGTCGCAGCTTGTAACACAGTCATGTGGGTTCGTCACCAAATTTTTCCAACATATGGCTTTTAGGACCTCTGCTTGCCATGAACAGTGCCACTGTCATTTTCTTAATCTGTCCCAAACACTGATTTCCCACAGCGACCGCATTGTTGTGTGTGGCAGTGCGAAACCATTTTTCATTCAGGTTAACGAAAAATGACAGCTGTACTGCTCATAGGAGGTGTGAAAATGCCACTGTGAAAATCTGGCACGACAATATTACAAATCTGCGAAGTTACAGAATTGTATTGAAAGTGTACAATGCACACTTGTAACCTGATCATTTGCTGTATATCATCACCAAATTTTCCAACATAGGCATTTTAGGACCTCTGCTCATGAACAGTATCACTGTCATTTCTTAATCTGTCCTGGACAGTGATTTCCCAGCGACTGCTCTAGTTCTGCGCGGAAGTGCGAAAACACATTTCGGCCAAGATGGGAAAATGACAGATGTACTGTTCATAAGTAGGTGTGGAAAATGGCAATGTTGAAAATCTGGAGTGAAAATATAAATTCGACGAAATTCTGACGTGTGTGCAAACAGTATAACACTGCTTCGTAATGCCGTCACTTTATGGAGTATCATTAGCAGATTTTCAACACACCATTCAGGACCTCTACTCATGAATAGTGTCACTGTCATTTTCGCAATCTGTCCACGAACACTGATTTCCCACAGCGACCCCAGCGAGCTATTCTACCGCCAAGAAGTCGCGAAAACATTTCCCCAGCATGTGAACAATGACAGCTGTACTGTTCACAAGGAGGTGTGAAAAATACCCAATGTTGAAAATCTGGCGTGAAAATATTGTAAATTCATGAAGTTACGAGTGTGGGTAGCAACTGCACAGGCGCGGCTTGTAAATCAAGTAATTATTTGGTTATCCACCAAATTTGCAACATAGGCTTTTTGAGACTCACCTCATGAACACTGGCACTGTCGCGCAAACAATCGGCCCGAAAGATGATGCCGCGCGGTGACTTAGTAAAATCTCCTTCGGGGCCAATTAACTGCAATGACAGTTCAAAATTCATGAGGAGGGTCCAAAACCCATATTAAAATTTGGTGAAAAAGTCCCAAAAATGTCTGAGATATGTACTAAAGTTGAAAAAACACTATTTATTACGTTTTACAGCTTACCAGCATTTCCTCAGTTCACGGTCGGATTTGAAGAGTGCAGACGTGTCCCGGTCCACCGAAGATCATCGCGCCAAGCTCCAGCGGTATGTATGGCATGACGGGGGTGTGTGGGGAGGCAGGGTGCACAGTGGGTTGGTGCGGGTTGCAGGTGGGGGCCAGGGACACTACAAGAAACCATTTCCTTTTTTGTAGGTAAAAAATATAAAAAAACTGCGGGACCGTTTTTCCCTTTACATGGGGCATGTGGCACGCTGGGATGAGCATCGAGTGTGCCAACAATGGCTTTCTTTTAGGGGCGCAGCAGTAACCCGACAGAGATTGGGCACCCGTCGGCAGAAAAAAAGTGGGGGGTGTTACAGGAATGCCCGATGGGGGTAAGCTCCCGTTGGCTTTCAGAAACAATGGGGCAATGGCCAGATTACGCTCCCTCATTGCAGCAGATGGCTGACGCTGCAATGACGAGGGGGACCCTGATTGCAGAGGCCAAATTGTCAGCAGTTGGTACAAATATTCCAAACCATTGTCACCAGCAGCCTGCAATGGCATTGGGGGAAGTGGGACAAGCCTTTGCAGGCTGTGGGGGCATTGGCCACAACAATGCCGTGCCTCCACAGCTTGCTACTGAGAAAGCTGCCGCAATATGTTATTTGTGCTGTGCGCAATCAACATAAAAGTGGTACATCCTGTCTGCCCCATTTCCCATATTAAACCTCAGAACCAACTGTCCATGCAGGGTAATAGTCTTCACTATCCAATCCCTTGTTCCTCTCCCTTCTACTATCAGCCTGGGTAACCATTATACCCTTCCCTTTGTCACAGCCATGCTTGAAACCATTTATGGTTTTGGTACCTGCCATCTCAGTTGGCAAACTATTCCACATTTCCACCACTATTTCTGGAAAATAAAACTTTCCAATATCCCTCTTGAACCTCCCTCCCATCAGTCTCTACTTGTGCCCCCATAACCTTGAACTGTTACTCATGCTAAGTAGTTCTCCATTACTTTGTTTATTCCTTACAGGAACTTGAAGGTCTCTATCATATCATTTCTCTCTTGTCTGGTCTCCAGTGAAGACATGTTCAATGCCTTGAGCAGATCCTCATACGATCTGTTCTGTCAGCTCTGAATCATTCTGATCACCCTTTGTCCTTATCTTTCCTGAGGTGAGGTCTTCAGAAGTTCAGAACTCTGAACAGTATACCCAGTGCAGCCTCACCAACGATCAATAAAGAGGCAGTAAACCTCTTTTCTTCTACTATCAGAACCCTTCTACAGCATCCTAGTATGCTATTTGCTTACTAGATACCTCACTGTACTAGCTTGATTGTATAAGGGAGTCACTAATGATGAATACTAGTTCCCTTTCCTCAGCTATAGTGCTCAACTCTACCCCTCCTATCCAGTACTCTGTCCTGGGGTTCTTGTCCCCTAAGTGAATCACCTTGCACTTTTTGGCATTGAATTTCAACTGCCAAACCTTAGGCCACCTCTGTAATCTTTACAAGTCAGTCTGCAGTTTCCTACTTCCCCATCACTATCTACCCTCCTATGAGCTTGGTGTCATCTTCAAAGAGACACAGCCCCAGATTCATTCTCAAACATTGTTAATGAGCATATTGAAGAGAACAAGAGTCAGGATGGATCCCTGAGGCATTCCACTCTTGACTTCTCTCTTTTCTGATTTGACATCAGAATCACAACCCTCTGATGCCTCTCATTAAACTAAAGCCCCCTCACCCCCACCAAAACACTGCTTAAATTTTCCTTCAAATCCCTGGACCTCACCAACTTGCGCCGTGACCTAAGTCACTCTGATTGGTCCCCTGTCTCATTGGTCTACTCTACTGATTCCATGCTAACATATTTAAAAACAAAATTACTCTAAATATACATATATATTTTTTTTAGTAGTTTAACCTGGAGTAGCACACTAAGTTGAAAGCTTTTTTACAGGAGCATAGGGAAGTTAAGTGACTTGCTCAGAGTAACACAGTATGCAAGTGGAAGCTGTGGGATTCAAACCCAGGTCTGGTCTGCTGGATGTCACCAGATTTGCAGCTCAGAGCCTTAAACCACTGTGCTATACTGCCTCCCCTTTATGGGACTGCCATGCCCCCCCAGAGCAGGACATGAGAAAAGGTACACCACCTCACCTAGATCATGGCTGACCTCATAGCTTACTTGCAAGTGCGTGATTTGGCCTGGTCAAAAAATAAACATAACCAGGGACCCTGGTTTTCCATTTTTACTGGTAACACCGGTAACAATCACGGAATCCTGCTTGGTTTGCGGAATTTGAATTCTTGTACCGGTGCCTCACGGAAATTGCATGTCACTGCATGGAATCGCTAAGATTTCAGTATCTTTTTAATTTTTTTTAATTTTCTCTTTCTATGTCCCCTTCTCAAAGTATCCGGTATCCCTAGCTTCACCCCAGGTAATGCTCAGGAGCTTCAATGGGACTGCTTCTATCCTGCCTGGTTGCTTACCCCAGGTGGGAAGGAGGGGGACCCTAGGTCACCCTCCACTTACTAGTGTGTGTCAGACAGCCCAGTGGGTCCCTCATGGAGCCTGGTTATGAAGTCTGGGGCACCTGGGTCCCTTCTGCCAGTGGTCGTCAGGGGTGATTGTTCTTGGTTTTCTGGTCTTTGTCCCAGAGGCACCCGGCACTAGAGATCCAAGGAGGTAGGTCACATAGAGACATGCCACTGCTCCAGATCCTGGCTAGCATCCTCACCTCCTGATCACTCTGCAGCACCATTGCACCACCACCCGTGGTCACACTGGTGGTGGTAAGCTGGGACCTGCAGCCCACCCTCCCGGAGGAGGAGGAGCATGTCCCCAGGTGCCGATCCTACTCCCTGGCCAGACCTCCAGCAACCCGAGTTTGCTTTTGACCCTGGGTCACTGGCATTGCAAGCAACAGTGCTACTGCAGTGCCAGCGGGCCGACCCAGATTTCAGCATCTTAAAATGAATGCTGCTGTGCTTTGCATTCGTTCTGCTTTGCTGCGTATAGAAACAGTAAGGAAATCACCCGCACTGCTTTGTTGTAATCAGCCATTCAGTTTAACCACCCATGCCCAGTGGTTAGAGTAACAAACTGTGATTGAACTGGATACATCCAGCAGACTTGGGTTTGAGTCCCACAACCTCACTTGCATCCAAGCAAGTCACTAACCTCCCAAGTGCTTCTAGGTCACTCCTTAAAACAGACAGTTCTGTCTAGTGGGCCTTGCCTGCTTTACAAAGAATATATAAAAAATACCAATGTATGTTTACTACATCATAGAATAGTAGTCAGGGTACCATGTAATTTACTTGAGTTTTACTTGGGCTGCAATGATTTTGTATAGGTAAAGATAAATATTCAGATATGTTTTATAAACTTTGTTTCAGATTTTAGTCAGGTTTGTATTGTATTCTTTGCATATAAGCATCTAGGTTGTAGATTGCTGAGCATGGACCACTGTTACCTACTAACTTATTCAAGTTCATAATCTGTAGGGCCATCAAAATCCTCAGTTGTTTTGAATGAAAACTAGTCTGAATGAAAGAATGTTCACAGAGAAGAAACTGCCTTACTACTTATGAAAAATACTTCACAGTTAGCTTCCCATTTAGGTGAATTGGATCACTTGCACCTTTTCTCCCACCTGCTGATTCTGTCTCTGTGACAACAAAATGTTTTCTGATAGACTGCTTCAACAAAAAGCAAATGTTAAGTATTTAAGAGTACTTAATAAGGTAAGACCCCAGAGGCTGTATGATGCTGGTGGGTAAGTAGTGCTCAATTCACATCTGAACAAAGACATGAAAACTGGGAGACACCTTTTCATGGACACCAAGTAGAAAAAAAAGCATCCACATGTCTGGGAGATGCATGAATCCATTGAAGGTCCTTCACTAATCACTTGTGGATTTTTTAGGTGAAAATACTTTATTTCAAAACAAATTCAAGCAGGTTTTTGCTCCTCTACCCCTGGCCATCCACTCCTTCAGGCCTGCTAAGGCCCCTACCACCACTGCTGAGTCCTGACCACTATCCACTGACCCTTACTGCTGTGCTCAGATAACCAAAGTAACCCCTTCATTGGGTGGGCCCCTACCCCTCTGGGAGGCTACCAGGGAGGGAGAATTCCCAAGAGCTTCCTGTGTATCCTGGGCATGTCGGGGGTCAGAAGCGGACACATGTCTGGGGCTTCTGGTGTATGAGCAGAACCAGCAGCCATCCTTCAGTTGGCCAGCGGGTGTTTCTCATTTTCTTTGGGCGTGATAGGCTACATGATGTCAAGGCATAAGCCGACATCCATCACACTCCTCCACAGTGAGGACTGATGTGTTGTGCCTCTGGCCTCCACCATGGGCCAGCAAATGCTGAGCTGTGGAACCCACCCTCCCTCTCAGGAGAGGGGAGTGGTCATTGGACACTCAAGCCTTCACCCACCAGCTGGCCCTCAACACCCAAGTCTGTTCCCTAACCTGGTCAGCGGTGTCACAGGCAGATATCCAATTCAGGCAGTTAAATTATAGATAGGAAAAACAAAGGTAGTCCACCTTAGCTGTGATGGTTCAGATTAAATCACATCTGAGTTCTAACAAAGCAAAGAGACCAAGACATTTTGTAACTTGTGCATGTGGGGTGTGAGTGTTGAAAGGGGATCATAGTGCTGTCACTGCCATCACCCAGAGGGATGTACTGCATTGTTGCTACTGCCATCACACTGAAGGGGTGGGGCTGTAGTGCTTCTGCCATCACCACTGGTGAATGGGGAATGTAGGCCTGCTGCCGTCCCACCTGAGGGATGGGGCCCATAGTGCTGATACTGCCATCACACATGAGGAATGATGACTCGGGTACTGCTGCCATCACACCCTAAGGGATGGGGGCCATAGTGCTGCTGCTTCCATCACACCTTAGAGATGGGGCTGTAGTGTTGCTGCTGCCATCACATCTTGTACCTAAAATAACTTTAAATTGGTACAAGGATGGAAGGATGTGCAACAGTGGAGGCCAAAATTGCTAAAATGCATGTTAGCAGAGTTAAAAATTGTTAAATAAAGTACACAAAACCAAACACCGGTAAAACCGGATTTTGGCTTAGCAGACACCGGTGACAATACCATTTTTTACAATGTGCAAAACGGAATATGCCCTTTCTCAATCCCGGTAAACCAGTGTCCCTGAACATAACCCATCCTCCATGGCTTCCAGAGGTATCATCATCTCCACAGCACCTGCACCATGGAAATAAGCATGCCAAAGGTGAGAATTTTACATCTAACTTCACTACCAACTTTGGTTACCTGTCTAAATTTTGAAAGGCTTCCACAATCTCTTCTCCCCTCCCACTCCTTTGCATGTCCTCAGAGTCATTAACACCCCTGTCTCTAACCTATCATTCATCACCATAGAGATGTAATTCCTTTTCATCACCTGTACCTCCTCTTTCCTCTCCTCCCTCTCCCCTTCCTCACCTCCCTCTCACCCCTGCCAGCCTACAAGATTGTCATCTCCTTCCTTCCCACTATTGTTTTTTTCTCTCCAGTAACTCCATCCTTTATCCCCGACACACTTACCGCCCTTAATCCTTCCAAGGGTAGGAGCCCAGATGGCTGGGATAGCAAGCTCCTCCATCTGACTGCTTTTGCAATCTCCTCCCCATTGTTGACCTCCCTAACCTCTCTTTCTGGTGTTCCTCCATCCCTGCTGACTGGAAGGCTACCACTGTTACTCCTCCTCCTCCAAAAGATGGTGACCCATCAGGTACGAACAGCTACCGACTCATTTCTCTCCTCCCTCCAAAATACAGGAACAAATTATCTTGTCACAACTCTCTCCCTTTCTGGACTCGTCTTTCTTTTTCACCCAATACAAGTCTGACTTCCACAAAAATCACTCCACCATCTGCTCAGGCTCACCAAATCCATCCACAATGGTATGGATCACAGCCTATTCACTTCTGCTATCTTCATCGATCTAGCCAAAGAATTCAACCCTGTCTACCGCCCAATTATTAGACAAACTCCAGGCTGCAGGCCTCTCTGACTTAGCCATCAGCTGTTCCACTCCTACTACAGGGGTAGGTCCCAAGCAGTCAAAAGTGGTGACCCCCTCTCTCCTCCCTGCCTGTATCCATTTGAGTCCTATAAGGATCTGAGTTATGCCCACTACTTTTCTCCATGTTCCTTAATGATCTCCCCCTCCATGTGCTTGTCTGCATCCATTCACATGTACATGGATGACACGGTCCACTTCATAGCAGGCCCACAGTCTCCAGCTGGACTTTGTTTAAGTTCAGCCCTGACCACACACAAATCGGCTTTTCCTCAATGCCAAGAAGGTTGTCTCCATGTCCTTTGGCACAAGGTACCAGACTCTCTAGGCTCCCTCCCCTTCCTACTTTCCATACCCTGGATGGCTCCCCTGTGGAGTATGTCACCACTTTTAGTTATTTTGGTATCTGGCTAGACCAGCACCTAAATTTTTCTGAACAAGTGGATGCTATAGCCAAAAAGCTGCACCACAACTTGGTGCACTTTACAGGAACTGTGACTGTATCCCACCTCCAGCATACCATGCTATTATCCATAGAATGATCCTACAAATCTCTAACTATGGTGATGTGGTCTACAGCGTAGCCCCCCCCTTCACCACCCTTGCCAGACTGGACACACTCTTCAACTATTTCTGCCATTACACTCTCGGCTATCCTTCTTGGACTCACCATTGTTCTATATATAAATCTCTCTCCTTTTCTTTTCTTGTGGACAGACACCATGCCGACTGTGCCAGCTTTGTGGGCAAATCTAGTTTATTTCCCTACCCTCCTATCTCTCCGATGGCCCCATTACAGCCATACCATCAGAAGCTAAAATATTTGAACCCTAGCAGTCCCTTCAGTTTCCAGAACCATCGGCAAAGTCACGTTCAGCCACCACTGCCCTAAAATCTGGAACTCCCTCACCCCAGCCATTCGCCAATCTCCCCTCCCATGGATTCTTTCAAACCACTTCAGTGGTCTCACCTCTCCCTCCTGTACTTGCTCTAGTTTTCCCTCTTGCTCTCCTTTTACTTGTTACCAGTTTAGGTACAGCTAAAATTTGGCGCCTATGCTTCCACTCTAGGCATTATGCACAAATGTTTATAGCTAACTTTGAAGTAGAAGCCTCTCCCAGCCCCTTTGCATATCAGTTGCACAGATGGAGCTCCCCTCCTAACTGTGAACTCCATCAAATACCTTGGGGTGACTCTTGACCCCCAGTTGGACCTAGGGAGTCATATCCTAAATGTCTGTAGAACTGTGAACTGTAAATTGCATCTGGCCTATAGGGCCAAAAATAACCTAACACCTGCTGCTCGTTTGGCACTTGCTAGAGGTGTACTACTTCCCTCCCTTAGCTATGGTGGCACACAACGTACAATAACATCTGTCGCTTTGCACTGGCCGCCTCCCTGTCTCACCCACCATTGTGAGCTTTATGATAAACTAGGTTGGCTTTCCCCAACCAATCACCTGAACTTTGGGCTGGGATGCCTCGTGGTCAAAGTGATCAGAACCAGTACCCACCCCTGGGCTGGCACAGCTTTTCTCACCTCCTGACCCCTCCTCTTACCCACTTAGGTCCCAGGGTCCTGGGATGCTAAAAGTACCCCCCTCACCCAAACCCTTATGGGGGACAGAGACATTGTTGCATGTGCTCCTAGGCTCTGGAACTCCTTTCCTGGCCATGTTTGTTCCGCCTCCTCCCATCAGTGCTTCCGGAAGTCCCTGTGGGGGCATCTGAAGCTGGCCTCAGTGTGCGAATGTCTCAAGCCTCCCTAGCCTAATTGTACTTGGAGTCCAACTGTTCTGAGGACCTGCCAATGATCTTTTGGTCATTTCTCATGATCCAATTGCTCTCCTAGGCATCTGACTACACTATGTATGCTTTAGACTATATATATTGTTGATTATATGTACTTTATCAATTTCTGTCACAGCAGTTCACTCCATGTCTTACTGTTTTGTGACTCCATGCATTTTGTTACTCTATGCACTTGCTTTACTTGCTATTATGTTCTTATGTATCTGTATTACCTGTTGTACTCTCCTGGGAAGTTCCTGAAAATAGGCATATACCTTGTCTAGTGTACCTACCCAGTTAACAAAAGCTAAATAAATAAATAAAACTGCTCTGTATTTGATCACCAGCATAGGTTTGTGGCTCCTGACTGTGCTGTATATGCATTGTCGATTGTTTGCTTGTCACTCAAGTTCTCACATCTTGCATGTGTTATTCCCAATGTAATTTGTGGTTGTGTACCACTCTGCTCCATGTATGTTAAGTATTTTGAATTATTGTGCTACCTAAGACCCACTTGTATGAGTTCTCCTTCCCCAGGATTCATCTAGAAATGAAAGAGCGTAATGTAATAGCAAGTGTGAACCAATGGCCTGCACTATGCAGATTAAGAATAGCACAGGGTGGCAAGTGAAGTGAGTCAGCAGGGAATCAAACAGGATGTAGGACAAGAAAGGGGGGGCTAGGGACGGATGCAATTTACAGAGAGGAAATTATGAAGAGCTTGATTTAATGAGCCAGGCGAGGAAGAGGATCGGATATGTGTAGGAAGAGCATTCCTCATTTTGAGAAGACGATAGGAGTGGGAGGCCTGTCCATTAGTGGTGGATCTCAAGGGAACAGACAGAGTTCTATGCTCATGGGCTCTTAGAAGTTGAGAGGGAGTTGGTGGGGGGGGATTAGGGAATTTAGGTAGGGAGGGAGTGTGCCAAGCCAGTACTTAGAGATGAGATTTGCGCAATGATGCAGTCGCCTATTTGTTAGGGATGGGAAGGCTAAAGCTCAGTACAAGTGGCAGCGGTGGGTAAGGTGAGGTGCATCCAGAGAAAACTGACAGAATGAGTTGAAAAGAGTATCTAGGTTGGCTAAGAAGGTGGCAGGAGCACAGCAATAAACAACACTGCAATAGTCGAAAACCAGGAGGATCATTCTTTGGATCAGTTCGCGTCTTGCCTGTGGCGGGAGGCAGGAGCGGTTTCTATATAAGGCACCGAGTTTTTTATTATGGCATCTACATGGGCTGAGAAGGTGAGATGTTTATCTAGCCAAATGCCCAGATACCTGAAAGACTCTGGCGAGAACCCCTGATTACTCCGTCGAGGGTAGTGAAGGTAGGGGCAGAAGGGAGCCCTTGATAGTTTCTTGGACGTGTGTCAAAAGTCATGGACACAGTTTTCCTGGTTATTTAGGAAGAGTTGGTGAGATTGAAACCAGCTCTAGGTATTATTGAAATCACGTTGGTGCCTGGAGGCGATATCCAAGGGTGAGGGCCCAAAGGAGAATAGAACCGTATCATCAGCATACATATATATAGAAGATGAGGTACAGATGGATGGAAGATCATTCAGAAAGATGGAGAAGAGAATCAGGCCTAGTATGG
Source organism: Neoceratodus forsteri (assembly GCA_016271365.2). NCBI lineage: Eukaryota > Metazoa > Chordata > Ceratodontiformes > Ceratodontidae > Neoceratodus > Neoceratodus forsteri. The sequence continues at coordinate 759,731,746 of CM028138.1, read as the reverse complement.
ACCCTTGGGGGACTCCAGAGTATATGAATAGAGGAGGGGAGATGTAGTCGGATATTTTTACAGACTGAGCAATCATATAGGTATGTGCTGAACCATTTAATGGCATGTTCAGACAGCCCAGCTGATGAGAGGGAGTGGAGCAGGAGGGAGTGAAAAACCATGTCAAAAGCTTTACCAAGATCAATAAAAATGGCAGTGGTTATGTGACTGCAATCCATGCCTGTCAGGATCGCATGTCAGTTCTCAGAATTTTAGAGAAAGAAAAGCTATGTGGTGGGGCTGGAGGACTTCTAATGGGTGCGGAGAATAACTGGTTAATAGTTGGGAGGGAGCCTAGCAGAGTAGAAGCACATGAGTTAAAGTGCAAGTTGAAAGCAGCAGCAATGCTAGGGAGGTCGGCAATGACAGTATTGTTTATTTGGAGGAGGTGGGAAGGGAAGGGGAACCTGTGGGGAGAAAAGTGAGTGGATTACTTTCCAGAATTTGGATGGGTTATTTTTATTAGAGTTAGAAGTAGAGCTGAAGTAATCAGCCTTGGCCAAATGAGTGGCTTTTGTGCATTTGTTTCTGAGGACCCAGTAGGCCTCATAGTCTTTAAGGTGCTTTGTGCTTTTATAGAGCTTCCAGGCTGTATCACGTGCCCTTAGACAAGCAATGAGTTCTGGGGAGATCCAGGGGAGGTGGTTTCCACGGACACGTATCCGGTGTAGTGGTGCATATTGATTCCAGACTTCAAGGAATCGTTCTCTGAAGTAGTTAGCTGTGATATCTAGGTTACTGGCAACAGATATAGGTGCCCAATTAGTGTTTGTCAAATCATAAAGAAGTGGGTCAATGTTCAGGAATTTGTATGATCGGATTTGTAGAGTTTTATAGGGGACTTTGACTTTGTGAATTTTGCGCACCAGGAAAGTCATGCAATGGTCACTGAAGGCATCTGCTAGAGTACAGGATTTAATGACCCTATGGGTGTGAGTTGTAAAGGCCCAGTCGATGAGGGAATGGTTTCCTGTCTTGTGATTTAGCCTAGTCAGATCTTGGATAATTTGGGTTAGGTTGAGCGCATGTATAGCATTTAGCACTTTGCTGGGTATGGTAGTCCAATTTATGTTGAACTCTCCCATAATATATAATTCGCCAGCAGAAGAGTGGCCAACTAAGCTGGTTATGAGTTCAGTAGCAATATTGGATTGTGAGCCAGGACAGCAGTAGACACCTGCTACAACAAAGATAGGTTTGGAGAAGGGGAGTGAGATTTACAACATCAGAGCCTTGTAAGCTTTTGGTAGAGCACTAGAAAAGACGGAAGTGAAATGGATGGAAGAGGAGACATAGATGGCTATCCTACCTCCTCTACCAAGTCAGTCCTGTCTCGATATTGTGAAACCAGGGAGAGTAAGAGATGAGTTGCTGATTTTTTTATTTAGCCAGGATTCGGAAATTATTATTATATCAGGATGGAGCGTAGCCACCAGTGGCTGTAGCAAGTCCACTTTAGGGAGGAGACTACGTATATTGATAAGTAGTATTTTAAGGCCATTTGGAAGAGCTGAGAGATGTGGCTCAGTGCTGGCTGTAGGAGGAGGTTGAGCTGGGCCAGGGTTGGGGTTTATGTCACCAGCTGATAAGAGTAGGAGGGCAATAATAATATAATGCAGCTTTGCGCTGTTGAACCAGGATTGGTTGCATAGCAGTTGGGAGCTAGGGCTTTGGGTATTAGCAAAAGGTGGCCAGGAGCTAAGCAGCAATATAAGAGTAATGTACATAGGCAGCTGGACAAGATAGGTGCAGGGTCAAGTGGGTGAGTGAGACCAGGATATGGTAATGGGAGAGGGGGAGTTACCCTGATTGTAGATGGGGGAGGGATATCATCTAATTTCAGAGGAGGGGATGCGGGTTTAGGTGGTGGTGGGGAGAATAAGTGCTGTGAAGTGTAGGGCAGCATCTTGGTTAAACTGGGGAGTATTGGTCACGGAGGATGAGGCTGAGTCAGAAGAAAAGCTGTACTGGCTCAGTAGGTCAGTGGAGCAGCAGGGTTCTGGGAGTGTCAATGAGAGCAGGGACAGTAGGAGGAAGGCGGAGCATACGTGTATTTAAGGAGGCCTGGAAGGGGGTGGGGGTTTGACATGGTTTCCCACTCCCTTCTGCTTCACTCCCTCTCATCAACTGTGTCCATGACTTTTGGCACACGTCAGAAGCTGTCAAGGCTCCCTTCTGCCCCTACCTTCACTACCCTCGACGGAGCAACTGTAATTGCTACCAAGTCTTTCAGGTATCTGGGTGTTTGGCTGGATAAACATCTCACCTTCTTGGCCCATGTAGATGCCATAATAAAAAAGCTTCATCCCAAACTCAGCGCCTTCTATAGAAACCGCTCCCACCTCCTGCCACAGGCAAGACGCGAACTGATCCAAAAAATTATCCTCCCGGTTTTCGACTATTGCAATGTTGTTTATTGCTCTGCTCCTGCCACCTCCTTAGCCAACCTGGATACTCTTTTCAACTCATTCTGTCGGTTTGCTCTGGATGCACCTCACCTTACCCACTGCCGCCACTTATACCGAGCTTTAGCCTTCCCATCCCTAATAAATGGGTGACTGCATCATTGTGCAAATCTCATCTCTAAGTACTGGCTTGGCACACTCCCTCCCTACCTAAATTCCCTAATCTCCCCCCCACCCACTCCCTCTCAACTTCTAAGAGCCCATGATCCTAGAACTCTGTCTGTTCCCTTTAGATCCACCGCTAGTGGACAGGCCTCCCACTCCTATCATCTCCCTAAAATGTGGAATGTTCTTCCTACACATATCTGATCCTCTTCCTCGACTGGCTCATTAAATCAAGCTCTTCATAATTTCCTCTCTGTAAATTGCACCTGCCCCTAGCTCCTTCCTTTCTTGTCCTACATCCTGTTTGATGCCCTGCTGACTCACTTCACTTGCCACCCTGTGCTATTCTTAGTCTGCATAGTGCAGGCCATTGGTTCACACTTGCTATTACATTACGCTCTCTCTCACTCTGTCTCACCACAAGCTCACTGTGAATGGTTTTCACTTCTCTACCCTTGTAATTATTTGCTTTTAATGCTAATGTGTAATTCAGTTGTAACCTATGTTTTTGTATGATATTGTGTATTTTGTGTGTACTCATTGTTACTATGTAACTCCCACCACCCTCTCCCCCAGGTCGTACCGGGAGACGAGCAACTTGTTGTTCAGTGTACCTTCCCTGGTGAAACTTTTCAATAAATAAATTAATTTGAGCACACAGTGGTGCATATTGTGACCCTACCTGTGGTCACCATTATGATGCTCCCAAGTGGTACACCAAAATGATCCTTGGCATGTAAAGGTTCTACACCGCTGATCGCAGTTTAAATGGCTCCAATTATTATAGTAAAATAATCCTTGGTGTCTAGTGCTCCCCACCCAGGAATACTAAGCAGGGAGCTCATTTCTAGATGCATCCTGGGGAAGGGGAACTTGTACAAGTGGGTCTTAGTTAGCACAATAGTTCAAAATACATAACATACATGGAGCAGAGTGGTACAAAACCACAAATTACATTGGGAATAATACACACAAGATGTGAGAACTTGAGTGACAGGCAAACAATCGACAATGCATACACAGCACAGTCAGGGAGCCACAAACCTATGCTGGCGATAAAATACAGAGCAGTTTTATTTATTTATTTATTTAGCTTCTGTTAACCGGGTAGGTACACTAGACACGTTATATGCCTATTTTCAAGAACTTCCCGGGAGAACACAACAGGTAAAACAGATACATCAGAACATAACAGCAAGTAAAGCAAGTACATAGAGTAACAAAATGCATTGAGTCACAAAATGGTAAGGCATAGCATGAACTGCAATGACAGAAACTGATAAAGTACATATAATCAACAATATATAGTCTAGAGCACATACATAGGGCAGTCAGATGCCTAGGAAATCAGTTGGATCACGAGAAATGACCAAAAGATCATTGGCAGGTCCTCAGAACAGTTGGGCTCCAAGTACAATTAGGCTAGGGAGGCTTGGGACATTCGCACACTGAGGCCAGCTTCAGATGCCCCCACAGGAACTTCCGGAAGCACTGATGGGAGGAGTAATGAACATGGTCAGAAAAGGAGTTCCAGAGCCTAGAAGCACATGCAGCAAAGTCCCTGTCCCCCATAAGGGTTTGGGTGAAGGGTACTTTTAGCATCCCAGGATCTTGGGGCCTGAGTTGGTAAGAGGAGGAGTCAGAAGGTGAGTGAAGCTGTGCCAGCCCAGGGGGGTGCCAGTTCTGATCACTTTGACCACGAGGCATCCCAGCCCAAAGTTCAGGTGATTGGTCGGGGAAAGCCAACCTAGTTTATCATAAAGCTTACAATGGTGGGTGAGACGGGGGGGCAGCCAGTGCAAAGTTACAGATGTTATTGTACGTTATGTGCCACCGAGTAAGAAGAGCTTTGGAGGTACAAGCAAATTGGTGGAGACCATAGCTAAGGAAGGGAAGTAGTACACCTCTAGCAAGTGCCAGATGAGCAGCAGGTGTCAGGTTATTTTTGGCCTTATAGGCCAGACCCAATTTACAGTTCACAGTTCTACCAATATTTAGGATATGACTCCCTAGGTCGAACTGGGGGTCAAGTGTCACCCCAAGGTATTTGATGGAGTTCACAGCTAGGAAGGGAGCTCCATCCACACAACTGATATGCAAAGGGGCTAGAGAGGCTTTTACTTCAACGTTAGCTATAAACATTTGTGCATAATGCCTAGAGTGGAAGCATAGGTGCCAAATTTTAGCTGTACCTAAGCTGGAAACAAGTAATAGGAGAGCAAGAGGGAAAACTAGAGCAAGTGCAGGAGGAGAGGTGAGACCACTGAAGTGGTTTGAAAGAATCCATGGGAGGGAGATTGGTGAATGGCTGGGGGAGGTTCCAGATTTTAGGGCAGCGGTGGCTGAGCGTGACTTTGCTGATGGTTGTGGAAGCAGGAAAGGACTGCTAGGGTTTGAATATTTCAGCTTCTGATGGTATGGCTATAACAGGACCGTCGGAGAGAGATGGGAGGGTAGAAATAAACCAGATTTGCCCACAAAGCTGGCTACAGTGGGCATGGTGTCTGTCCACAAGAAAAGAAAAGGAGAGAGATTATATATATGAAAAACGGTGAGTCAAGAAGGATAGTCGAAAGTGTAATGGCAGAAATAGTTGAAGAGTGTGTCCAGTCTGGCAAGGGTAGTGAAGGGCTACGCTGTGAGACCACATCCCATAATCCAGAGATTTGGAGGATCATTCTCTGGATAATAGCATGGTATGCTGGAGGTATACAGTCACATTTCTTGTAAGTGCGCAAATTGGTGAAGCGCTTTTGGCTATAGCATCCACTTGTCTAGAAACATTTAGGTGCTGGTCTAGTCAGATACCAAAATAACTAAAGGTGGTGACATCCTCCACAGGGGAGCCATCCAGGATATGGAAAGTAGGAAGGGGAGGGAGCCTAGAGTGTCTGGTGCCTTGTGCCAAAGGACATGGAGACAGCCTTCTTGGCATTGAGGAAAAGCTGATTTGTGAGTGGTCAGGTCTGAACTTGATCAAAGTCCAGCTAGAGTCTGTGGGCCTGCTGTGAAGAGGACCGTGGCATCCATATACATTGTGAATGGATGCAGACAAGCTCATGGAGGGGGAGATCATTAAGGAAAATGGAGAAAAGTAGTGGGCTTAACACAGATCCTTGTGGGACCCAAGTGAATACAGGCAGGAGAGAGGGGTCACCACTTTGACTGCTTTTGCCTACCCTGTGGTGAGGTGGAACAACTGATGGCTAAGTCAGAGGCCTGCAGCCTGGAGTTTGGCTAATAATTGGTTGGTAGACAGGGTTGAATGCTTTGGCTAGATCGATGAAGATAGCAGAAGTGAATAGGCTGTGATCCATACCATTATGGATGGATTTGGTGAGCCTGAGCAGGTGGTGGAGGGATTTTTGTGGAAATCAGACTTGTATTGGGTGAAAAAGGAAGAGGCATCCAGAAAGGGAGAGAGTTGTGACAAGATAATTTGTTCCAGTATTTTGGAGGGAGAAGAGAAATGAGTCAGTAGCTGTTCGTACCTGACGGTTCACCATCTTTTGGAGGAGAAGGAGTAACAGTGGCAGCCTTCCAGTCAGCAGGGATGGAGGAACACCAGAAAGAGAGGTTAGGGAGGTCATCCAATGGGGAGGAGATTGCAAAAGCAGTCAGATGGAGGAGCTTGCTATCCCGGCCATCTGGGCTCCTACCCTTGGAAGGATTAAAGGTGGGAAGTGTGTCAAGGATAAAGGATGGAGTTACAGGAGAGAAAAAAACAATAGTGGGAAGGAAGGAGATGACAATCATGCAGGCTGGCAGGGGTGAGAGGGAGGTGAGGAAGGGTAGAGGGAGGAGAGGAGAGATGAGGTACAGGTGATGAAAGAATTACATCTCTATGGTGATGAAGGAGAGGTTAGAGACAGGGGTGTCACTGACTCTGAGGACAGCAAAGAGGTGGAGGAGAAGATTGTGTCAGCCTTTCAAAATTTAGACAGGTAACTAATGTTGGTAGTGAAATTAGATGTAAAATTCTCACCTTTGGCAAGCTTATTGCCATGGTACAGGTGCTGCGGAGATGATGATACCTCTGGAAGCCATGGGAAATGGGTTACGTTTATTTTTTGACCAGGCCAAATCATGCACTTGCAAGTAAGCTATGAGGTCAGCCATGATCTAGGGGAGGTGGTGTACCTTTCTCATGTCCTGCTCTGAGGGGGCATGGCAGTACCATAAAGGGGAGGCAGTATAGCACAGTGGTTTAAGGCTCTGTGCTGCAAATCTGGTGACATCGAGCAGTCCACACCTGGGTTTGAATCCCACAGCTTTCACTTGCATACTGTGTGACTCTGAGCAAGTCACTTAACTTCCCTATGCTCCCAGGTCACTCCTGTAAAAAAACTTCCAGCTTAGTGTGCTACTCCTTGTTAAACAACTAAAAAAAAATACATATATATTTAGAGTAATTTTGTTTTGAAATTTGTTAGCATGGAATCAGTGGAGCAGACCAATGAGATAGGGGACCAATCAGAGGGACTTAGGTCACGGCACAAGGGGGGGAGGTCCAGGGATATGAAGGAAAATATAAGCAGTGTTTTGGTGAGGGTGAGGGGGCTTTACTTGAATGAGAGGCATCATAGGGTTGTGGTTATGGTGTCAAATCAGAAAAGGAAGTCAAGCAGTGGAATACCACAGGGATCCATCCTGACTCTTGTTCTCTTCAATATGTCATTAACAACGTTTGAGAATGAATCTGGGGCTGTGTCTCTTTGAAGATGACACCAAACTCATGGGAGGGTAGATAGTGATGGGGAAGTAGGAAACTGCAGACTGACATGTAAAGATTAGAGAGGTGGCCTAAGGTTTGGCAGTTGAAATTCAATGCCAAAAAGAGCAAGGTGATTAACTTAGGAGACAAGAACCCCAGGACAGAGTGCTGGATAGGAGCGGTAGAGCTGAGCACTACAGCTGAGAAAAGGGACCTAGTATTCATCATTAATGACTCCCTTAAACAATCAAGCTAGTACAGTGAGGCATCTAGCAAGGCAAATAGGATACTAGGATGTGCCAGAAGAGGTTCTGATAGTAGAAGAAAAGAGGTTTACTGCCTCTTTATTGATCATTGGTGATGCTGCACTGGGATTACTGTTCAGAGTTCTGAACTTCTGAAGACCTCACCTCAGGAAAGATAATGACAAAGGGTGATCAGGATGATTCAGAGCTGACAGGACCGATCGTATGAGGATCTGCTCAAGGCACTGAACATGTCTTCACTGGAGACCAGACAAGAGAGGAATGATATGATAGAGACCTTCAAGTTCCTGTAAGGAATAAACAAGGTGAATGGAGAACTACTACATGAGTAACAATTCAAGGTTATGGGGCACAAGTAGAGACTGATGGAGGGAGGTCAGAGGGATATTGGAAAGTTTTATTTCCAGAAATAGTGGTGGAAATGTGGAATAGTTTGCCAACTGAGATGGCAGGCACCAAAACCATAAATGGTTTCAAGCATGGCTCTGACAAAGTGAAGGGTATAATGGTTACTCATGCTGCTAGTAGTAGGGAGGGGAACAAGGAAGTGGATAGTGAAGGCTATTACCCTGCATTGACAGTAGGTTCTGAGGTTTAATATGGGAAATGGGGTAGACAGGATGTACCATTTTTATGTTGCTTGCGCACAGTGCAAATAACATATTGCAGGCTGCTGGTGACAGTAGTTTGGAATATTTGCACCAACTACTAACAATTTCGCCGATGTAATCAGGGGCTGCCTCGTCATTGCAGTGTCAGCCATCTGCTGCAATGAGAGAATGACCTGTCATTGCAGGGTGGGATGTAAAAACCCTGATATTGTTTGTGAACAGGGCGGCAGGTTGCGCCACTGTTCCTAAACAATCCAGTGTTTATGTGCCAGCAGGGGTCCCCAAACCCTATAAGCCTCAATGCCCCATTGTTTTCTGGTGCCGACAGAGGCCACCCCGTCAGCATTCTGCAACACCCGCTTTTATTCCTGCCGGCGGGGTGCCCAATCCCCGGCTCTGCAGCCCCCAAAGAGAAAGCCATTGGTGGCATGCAGTGCCCATCCCAGCGTGCCACATGCTCCTGAGTAAAGGGAAAAACGGTCCGTGAAGAATTTTTTTACCTGCAAAAAGGAAACAGTTTCTCGTAGTGTCCCTGGCACCTACCTGCAACCCGCACAAACCCACAGTGCACCCTGCCTCCCCACACCCCTCCGTCACCCCATACTTACCTCCGGAGCTTGGCGCAATGATCTTCAGTGGACCAGGAACAAGTCTGCACTCCTCAAAGCCAACCGTGAACTGAGGAAATGCCGGTAATCTGTATAACATAATAAATAGAGTTTTTTCAACTTTAGTACATATCTCTGGCATTTTTGGGACTTTTTTCACCAAATTTTCAACATAGGGTTTTTGGAACCCTCCTCATGATCTTGAACTGTCATTGCGTAATCGGCCCCGAAGGGTAGTTGGTGATCTCTGCGGAATCACCTTTGAAAGGCGATTAACAGCTGTAGTGCCAGTGTTCATGAGGTGGATCTCAAACAGCCTATGTTGCAAATGGTGGGGCATCAAAAATGACTTTTCTGGCGTGTGCTGTGCGGTTGCTACCCGTAAGCTAACCGTGGTGCAACATATTTCAAGCCAGATTTTCAACATTGGCATTTTTCACACCTTCTTGTGAACAGTACAGCTGTCATTGTTCACATCCTGTCAGAAATGTGTTTCGCACTTCTGGTGCAGAATAGCGCGGTCACTGTGGGAAATCAGTGTTCGGGACAATTGAAAATGACAGTGACACTGTTCAGAGTAGGGTCCTGAAATAAGCTTGTGTTGAAAATCTACTAATGATACCATAAAATGACTGTATTACGAGTGTGTGTTGCGTGGTTTGCACGCATACTTTTGCCAACAATCTCTGATAATTTGTATTTTCACTCCAGATTTTCAACATTGCCATTTTCCCACACCAACTTATGAACAGTGCATCCGTCATTTTTCCCATCCTGGCCGAAATGTTTTCGCACTTCGGTGCAGAATAGAGCAGTCGCTGTGGAAATCACTGTCTGGGACGATTAAAGAAAATGACAGTGATACTGTTCATGAGCAGAGGTCCTAAAATGTCTATGTTGAAAATCTGGTGATGATAGCACAGCAATTACTGTATTACAAGTGTGTGCTGCACTTTCCACACCACATCTTGTAACCCGCGAGATTTGTAATATTGTCACCCAGATTTTGACAGTGGCATTTTTTCACACCTCCTTATGAGCAGTACAGCTGTCATTTTTCACATCCTGACTGAAATGTGGTTTCACAGTTGACGCACACAATAAAGCAGTCACTAGGGTAAATCAGTGTTAGGGACAGATTAAGAAAATGACAGTAGCACTGTTCATGAGCAGAGGTCCTAAAAGCCCTATGTTGAAAATTTGGTGACGAAACTCCATAACTTGACTGTGTTACAAGCGTGCATTAAACTGTTTCATGCACCCTTGTAACTTCGCACATTTGTAATATTTTCACACAACATTTTCAACAGTGGCACTTTTTTCACACCTCCTTATGAACAGTACAGCTGTCATTCTTCACATCCAGTCTAAATATGTTTTTGCACTCCTGCCGGAGAATAGCACGGTCGCTGTGGGAAATCAGTGTTTGGGACATATTAAGATCGAACAAGTGAGAGAGGGAGTGACTGAGCTAAACTGAGCTCTGTCGGGACTGCAGCAGATTTGTTTGTGGGCAGAAAAGGCTCAAAGCAGGCAGGGAGCCCAGTAGAAAAGGGCAGCCTGTAGCGGTGGGAGAAACAGAATGAGTGAGTTAGACGGGGGACTGAGTGAACTCAACAGATCTCTAGCAGGACTGCTGCGGATTTCTTTGTGGGCAGAAAAAGGCGCCAATGCAGGCAAGAGCACTGTACAAAAGGGCCACTTGCAGTGCCAGAACAAACAGAATGAACACGTGACAGAGGGAGACTGAGCGACTTCAACGTAGCTCTGCCAGGACAGCTGTGGATTTCTTTGTGGACAGACAAAGGTGCCAACAAAGCCAGGAGCCCCGTATACAAGCGCAGCTTGCAGCACCAAGAGAAGCAGAATGAGTGAGTGACAGAGCGGTAGTGATGAGCTCAACAGAGCTGTATTGTGACTGATCCAGATTTCTTTGTGGCAGAAATGCAGCAACGGGAGGCAGGAGCCCAGTACAAAAGGCTAGCTTGCACCACCGGGAGAAACGGAATGAGTGAGAGAGGGGAGTGAGAAAGCTCAATGGAGCTCTGTCGGACTGCTTTCAGATTTCTTTCTGGCCAGAAACAAGCCGCCAATGCAGGTAGGAGCCTAGTACAAAGGGCAGCCTGCAGTGGCAGTAGACACAGAATGAGTGAGTGAGTGAGGAAGGGGGAGTGAGTGAGCACAATGGAGCTCTTTTGGGACTGCTGCAGATTTGTTTGTGGGCAGAAAAAGACAGCAATGCACGCTGGGGCCCAGTACAAAAGGGCAACCAGCAGTGGTGGGAAACCCAGAATGAGCGAGTGAGAGAGGGGAAGTGAGCAAGCTCAATGGAGCTCTATAAAGACTGCTGCACATTTCTTTGTGGGCATGAAAAGCCGGCAACACAAGCAGGAGCCCAGTACAAGGGCAGCCTGCAGTGCTGGCAGACACAGAATGAGCGAGTGAGAGAGGAATTGATGAGATCACTGAAGTTTGCTGGGACTGCTGTGGATTTCTTTAATGGACGATAAAGCAGCAATGCACGTGGGGCCCAGTACAAAAGGGCAGCCTTCATAGCGGGCGGAAGAAACTGAACAAACAGTGAGAGGAGGAGGGAGGAGCCAGCTCAATGGAGCTGTAATGTGACTGCTGCAGATTTCTTTTTGTGGGCAGAAGAAGCAGGCAACACAGGGCAGGAACCCAGTACAAAAGGGCCACCTGCAGCACTCGCAGAAACGGAATGATCGAGTAAGAGAGGGAGAGTGAGCGAGCTCAACGGAGCTCTGTTGGGACTGCTGCAGATTTCTTTGTGGGCAGAAAAAGGCACCAACAGAGGCAGAAGCCAACTACAAAATGGCAGCCTGCAACGCCAGGAGAAACAGAATGAGCGAATGAGACAGGCAGAGTGAGCGACCTCAACAGAGCTCTGTCAGGACAGCTGTGAATTTCTTTGTGGGCAAAAAAGGTGCCAACACAGGCAGAAGCCCAGTACAAAAGGACAGCCTGCAGCACCGAGAGACACAGAATGAGCGAGTGAAGGATGAGGAGTAAGTGAGTTCAACAAACTCTGTTGGGACTGCTGCAGATTTCATTGTGGGCAGGAAAAGGCAGCAATGCACGCAGGGGCCCACTACAAAAAGGCAGCCTGCATTAGCGTGAGAAACAGAATGAGCGAGTGAGTGAGGGGGGGGATGGAGCGAGCTGAATGGAGTTCTGTCGTAACTGCTGCAGATTTCTTTGTGGGCAGAAGAAGGTGGCAATGCCGGCAGGAGCCCAGTACAAAAGGGCAGCCTGCAGTGCTGGCAGAAATGGAATGAGAGAGTGAGAGAGAGAGAGTTAGTGAGCTAGCTCAACAGAGCTCTGTCGGGACTGCTGCAGATTGTTTTGTGACCAGAAAAGGTGCCAACAGAGGCAGGAGCCTAGTACAAAAGGGCAGCTTGCAGCGCCAGGAGAAAAGAATGAGTGGAGGAGACAGGGAATGAGTGACCTCAATGGAGCTCTGTCAGGACAGCTGGATTTCTTTGTCAGCAGAAAAAGCAGCAATGTAGGTAGGAGCCAGTACAAAGGCCATCCTGCAGCGCAGGCAGAAATGGAATGGGTGACTGAGAGAGGGAGAGTGAGCAAGCTCAATGGACCTGTGTCAGGACTGCTGCAGATTTATTTGTGGGCAGAATAAGCCACCAACGTAGGCAGGAACCCTGTACAAAAGGACAGACTGCACCCACAGGAGACACAGAACCAGTGAGAGAGTGAGGGAAGTGGTGTGAGTGAGCTCAACAGAGCTCTGTTGGGACTGCTATGATTTCTTTGTGGGTAGAAAAGGCAGCAATGCACCCAGAGGCCCAGTACCAAAGGACAGCCTGTAGCGGTGGCAGAAACAGAACGAGTCAGTGAGAAGGGGGAGTGAGTGAGCTCAACAGAGCTCTATCGTGACTGCTGTGGGTTCCTTTGTGGGCAGAAAAAGGTGGCAACGCAGGCAGGAGCTCAATACAAGAGGCCAGGCTGCAGCGCTGGCAGACACAGAACGAGTGAGTGACAGAAGGGAAGTGAGCAACCTCAACGGACCTGTGTTGGGACTACTGCAGATTTCTTTGTTGACAGAAAAAGCCACCAACAGAGGCAGGAGCCCAGTACAAAAGGCCAGCCTGCAGCGCAAGGAGAAACAGAATGAGGGAGTCAGAGGGGGGAGTGACCCACCTCAACAGAGCTCTATCAGGCCATCTGCGGATTTCTTTGTGGACAGAAAAGGGTGTCAATGCAGGAAGGAGCTCAGTACAAAATAGCAGCCTGCAGCACCGGGAGAAGCAGAATGAGCGAGTGACAGAGGGCCAGTGAGCGAGCTCAACGGACCAATGCAATCAGCATTCAGCATTGACAAATGCTTGTTTTTTTATTGTGTCCAGAACTGACTGTGTGTGTATGTGCGTAGGAGGTTGCTGGCAGGCTGCGTGTGTACAGTTAAAACACGATTCCCAGAATCATTAACTAGCACTAACCACACAGTGTGTTAACACTTCAAGAAAGCATTTAGTATACCTGTACACCTTATATGCATTAGAGTAACCCCCAGTTGTATGAGCACCTGGTTGCAATTAGTAATCCTGTGCAAAAAAAAAAAAAATAGTGCCACATTAACAGGTTAGTACTGCACAGAAGAATGCTTTTTAATATAGTATCAGCCATGCTTATCACAATGCAGTGCTAGTCCTGTTACAGTGGTATGTGGGCCCCCATTTTCAGATTAGTGTTGTGCACTCTAAGTGCTGCACCTGAGACAGCACCCAGCCACAGAAGGTGGTGGTAAATGGCACTACTCCAATGAAGAGAGAGACCAGTAGGGTGCCAGAGGGCTCAGTAATGGACACGCCTCTTCAGTGTCTTTATAAGTGGCATAACAGAAGAACTGGAAGGAAGATGTGCCTTTTTGTAGATGACACCACAATCTGTAATAGCGTTGATAGGTGCAGATGGAGAGAATGAGTGGGGACATTAGAAAACTTAAAGAGTGCTATGGGACATGGCAGTTCGGGTTCAAAGCCAAAAAGTGCAAAATCAAGCATCTAGGTACTAGAAGCCTATAGGCTGAGTATAAAATGTAGAGGGAAGTACTTATGGTCACTAAGGAAACCTTTTATACAGCACTGTGCTCTGTATGCAGGAGAGGATTACTCATTTACATGGCCGTAGTAGTATATATGCACATGCACATGATCAAGGTAGCATCAAGTGATGCTGACTACTACACCGATCCAAGCATGCTGTTCCCACAGTGTAATGTTTAGCTCTGCACACTAACCTTCTGAAAATGGGGCCCTAATTGACTAAAAATCCTGGCCGATGCCTCCTAAGATGCAGAAGGTAAACATAAAAGGTTTATCTTATCTCTCTCTTTATGTATTGTTTTATCGTATTTTGCTTGCAAAACCTTTATCCGATTTCAAAACATTGTGATGTGACTTAAAATGTTTATAACAGACTAGTTAAAATACAGCTTGTTTTCTTCTTTTACCTATACGCTGTCTTTATTTACTTATAAAAACACAGTCTGGTGGGCTGGCATAGCAGCTTGGTGGTGATTGCACTGCATCCCATGCCAGTGGCCCAGTTTTGGGGGTGGACCTGAGTTGCACAGGGGTTAGCTGGGGGAGGGGATATGATTGAGCATCTCTGGGAATGCTCTCCTCTCAGTGAGGGGAAGTCTGACCACCCCGCTCTTCAACATCCACCTAGCTGAGGAGGGCTGGCAGGGCAGTGGAGTTGCATAAGGGGGAAGGCTGAGGCAGGCACAAAGCAAGCATGTGTCTTTCTATGCAATTGCATCATTCCATGTTTGGCTGCCCAGGGGATGAAACCAAAGGTAGAATCCCCCTAATGGCAAAATGATCCAACAACCTGCCGCAGATATTGCACTGCTAACCAGGCTCTGCTCATATATGTGTCTCCTTGTCAATGGCCCTCCCCCTCCTGGCCCCAACACGGGGGATGTGAGTGGGGGGGATCTCAGAGCAATATGTCATGTGGATGGTAAATGATTGGGCTGGAGATGTCAGTGGGCAAAGGGGTAGCAGGGTGACTAAGAAGATAAAAATCTCTATGGGAAAAAAAAGAAATAAAATACAGTTTGAGAAGCTCAAACCCCAAAACAGACTGTGCATGCCTCCAGTGAGGATTCACAGTAAAGTTATTTAGTAAAACAATGCAAATTATATGCATATGCCAGCTAAACTCCTGATGAAAACTGAATACTGAGGGATTGCAGCAAAAATATATATTTTAAAATAAAAACTTAAAACATATTCCATAGAGTACAAACTAGCAATGATTTTGGCTTACACTTCCACAGCTCCTGAAGTGCTTCCCAAGCATTCAACTCAGATAAGTTGCTGGACTTACACAGTAATTAATTACACATAAAAAAAATCAACACTTTAACTTGGAAAATGCATGCAGCTCCCTATGTATACAGGTATGTTAGAATATCCTGTATTAGCTTCCTATACAAATGTGTTGTCTGACAGTAAATGAAGGCAGCACTTATTTAAAAGAATAAACTACAGCATTTAAATTAGTTTTAAAAGTTTCTTGTCATATCACAATGGTCTGAAATTTGACTAAAGGTGTGCAAGCAAAACAAAGGGAAAACCCCCATAAAGAAGTAGAACAAGAGATAGCCCTGTTTTGTTTACCTCAGCTCTGCAGTTTTAGATGTCCTCTCAGCAAGCTAGCAGCTAACTGAATGCAACAGGCAATGAGTTCAGCTCTAGAACATTCATGGGGGAGGGGCAGAGGGATGGGTAGTTTCAGAACATAGTCCATTTCAGCATATAGTTTATTTGTTTCAGTATATAGAGTATGTGAATTTTTCAGTCTACAGTGTATGTGTTTCAATACATTAGTGTATGTTTCACCATGTAAGCGATTTGTTTCAGTATATAGTGCATGCAGATTTTTCAGTGCATAGTGTATTTATTTCAACAGATAGTGTATGTATTTCAATATAAAGTGAATATGTTTCAATATATAGTGTATTTGTTTCAGTATATAGTGTATGTGCTTTTTCAGTGTGTGTATATGCTTTTCAATAGCTAGTGTATGTATTTCAATATACAGTGTATTTGTTTCAATATATAGTGTATGCAGATTTTTCAGTACATAGTGTATTTATTTCAATAGATAGTGTATGTATTTCAATATAAAGTGTAGATGTTTCAATATATGTGTATTTGTTTCAGTATATAGTGTATATGCTTTTTCAGTGTGTAGTGTATGCATTTCAATATATAGTGTATTTGTTTCAGTATATAGTGTATGCATTTTTTCTCAATATATAGTGTATGTGTTACAATCTATAGTCTTCGCTTTCAGTAAACAGTTTATGTGGACGTTTCAGTCTGTAGTGTATGTATCTCAATAGGTAGTGTATATGTTTCAGTACATAGTACATTTGTTTCAGTATATAGTGTATGTGGATTTTCAGTACTCAGTATGTGGATTTCAGTAGATAGTGTACGTATTTCACTGTGCAATGTAAGCATTTCACTATATAGTGTATGTGTTTCACTATATAATATATGTATTTCAGTATACAGTATATGTATTTCACTATACTATGCATATATTTCAGTAGATACTGTATGTGGTTCATTACATTGTGTATGTATCTCACTATATAATGTATATATTTCACTATATGATGTATGTATTTCACCATATAGTGTGTGTTGTTTTTTACTATTCAGCCAGAGATGCTGAATTATGTCCCTAACAGCTTGCCATACTATCTCCATGTATAGCCATGTGTGCTATATATACATATATATATGTGTGTGTGTATATATATATATAAAAGTATTCTGTTTCACAAACACAAACATACAGAATAAAAAAATAAAATAGGGACTGCTGCTTTTATTTTTTTTTTTTTACAAAACTTGCAAGCCTCTGAAAGAGTCACCAATTGTCACTGTGGAGCTTTTTTAAAAAAACACCCTGTCCCACACTGATCTCAGTCTACTGATGTTTTTCTTGTTGATTTTGTGAATGTGTGTGTTCTAAAACACAGTACTTTTGCCTAAATAGTGTCATGTCCCACCAAAAAAGCAAAGAAGATTTTTGCACTGTGTGCCTGAGCTGTCCTTGCATTACGTATATTTATACCTATTATCCCTAGGTGCACATATTATACATTCATTGTGCTGATGTACATATCTGAACAATTTGTAATATTTGAATGATGACATTTTTATTGATTTCTTTTTACGTTTTGAAACTTAACTGCATGTGTGTTCTGTAAGGTTGTTCTATATCTGTGTCTGGATGCAATTATAGATGAGAGGTTTTCTCAACTTGCTATCCAATAAACAAATGATGACAATTATATTTATTTTTGCCTAGGTATATATTGTTTATACTGTATTATGATGCCTATTGCACTATGTACCTTGTCAGTTTCACTACTCCAGATATGTACCCTGTTTATATATCCTTCACCTGTATAAATCGTTTACACTGTATTATGATACCTATTGCACTCTGTACCTTGTCAGTTTCACTACTCCGAATACGTAGCCTGTTTATATATCCTTTACCTGTATATATTGTTTACACTGTATTATGATGTCTATTGCACTCCATACCTTGTCAGTTTCACTACTCTGAATATGTACCCTGTTTATATATCCTTTACCTGTATTTATTGTTTACACTGTATTATGATGTCTATTGCACTCCGTACCTTGTCAGTTTCACTACTCCGAATATGTACCCTGTATATATATCCTTTACCTGTATTTATTGTTTACACTGTATTATGATGTCTATTGCACTCCGTACCTTGTCAGTTTCACTAATCCGAATATGTACCCTGTTTATATATCCTTTACCTGTATATATTGCTTACAGTGTATTATGATGCCTATTGTACTCTGTCCCTAGTCAGTTTCATTACTCCAATATATACCATTTATATATCCTTTACTTGTATATATTGTCTGACATTGGTCACTCCTGTATTTTGCTTGTTTTCCAACTCTGACTATTGTACTACCCCTACCATCTCCCTGGGTCGCACATGGAACGAGTGTACCTTTGCCAGTTAACAAATTTTAAATAAATAAATAAAACTGTGATGCTGGGGTGGTGCTCTTTGGAGGCTAAAACTAGTGATGCAGTATAGTGCAGTGGTTTAAGAATCTGAGCAACAAATCTGGAGACCTGGGATTGAATCCCACAGTCCCCACTTGCATACTGTGTGACCCTAAACATGTCACTTAACTTCCCTGTACTCCCAGGTAGCACCTATAAACAAGCTTTCAGCTTAGTGTGTCTCTCCTAGTTAAACAATTCAAAAAAAAAACAACCTCAAAATAGTTACTAAAATCCAAGCATAGAGAACATTCAAGATAGACTGTGACCATACAGTTCAACTGGGTAAATTAATGCACAAACACAAATCCACAACAAAGGTTGGATTTAAAAAAATATATTTATTACTTTCACAACCTGCTGTCAGCAACCTACAAATGGCTATGAGTTGAAGTAAATGTTTTAAATGCAGCTTATTGTGATTTGCATTTGTGCATTTAATTACCCAGTTGAATTGCATGGTCATGAACCAGTAATTTTATTATTTACCCAGCCTACCCCGAGTGCTCTCCACACTTGTGTTTTAAAAACCATAATGAAAAAGGCTTGCATCCCTATATACTCTGCAATCACCCCAACATGCAAAGACACTAGCACACTAAATCCCCCTTAAAATTTGTTCAGGAACTGGCCAAACTGCCTACCCCCCTTTCTTGCCCTAGATGGCTCCAAAATGTAGGCGGTTTATTCCTGTAAATACTTGGGTGTATGGCTGGAACCTAAACTGGATTTCTTCCACCACCTTGATGCTATCCACAGCAAGCTGTGTCCTAAATTAGGCATGCTGTATAGACATAAGGACAGCCTGTCAGTCACTATCAGAATGGAACTAATCTCCAAGCTCATCCTCTCATCTTTTGAGTTCACTGACCTAGTATACAGTTCGGCACCTCAGTCATCTCTTGCCAAGTTGGACCCTCTGTTCCATGCCTTCTGCTGTTTTGCCACTAACCTCCCTTATCACACACACATCACTGCTCCCTCTATAGAGCCATATCTCTCCCCTCTCTCTCCAACTGCTATCTTGCTCACTGTGCCTCCCACATTGCCAAGTGCTGGTTTGGCACCTTCCCTCCTACCTTTCATCATTGATAGCCCCAGCCCTCCTTTGCTCTGCCCCAACCTCGCTCACTCTTGGGGAAATTATCCTTACATACAGGCTCCCAGCCGTCTGGAACAGCCTTCCTCTCCTGGTCTGCATTCTGCCAACCACAGCATCCCTCAAAAAACACTTCAAACTACCCCCACCAGTGTATGCTCTCCTGCTCCTTGCACCTGAGACAGGATGCCCCACCTTCCTGTACCTCCCTAACTGATCCCATCTTCCCCCAATCACCCTTCACCAACTTGCCCTACCTCCCTCTTACACCCCTCAGCAGCTTTCCCTTTGCTTTGCCCCCCTCCTGGGCACTTTCAGTAGACTTCAACTCCACTGTGTGGATTCTCCCAGTTCCTAATCTAGTATAACTGTCAGTGACGCTCATCATCAGAACATATGATGGCTAGGGTATTTTGCCGTCTGCTTGTTGGTGCCCGATGACTTGGTGATTCGGTGACTGTGGATTTACGGGGAAAAGACCTTCCTGGCTATGAGGTCTTTGGATTTATTAGTCTCTTTTGGATCTTCTGTCTTCATCCTGGACTGTGTCATTTCAGTTTGTGAGTACTGTGGCCAGAGTCTAATTGGATCCTGGCCTGGTTTTGTATTTCTGCTATCCTGGGAAGGTTTTTGCTCTGGAAGAAGTTGGAACTCTTTCGAGTCATACCCTCAGTGCTGGTTTTGGAGTATTTCGTGGGTCTTGCTTGGACCTGTGGATTTTAGCAGTTATTTCCCTGCTGTTATTGCCCTATTCGATAAAATCCCAGCTCTTCTGATTATAGTGGTGCAGGGGTGGGGCATCTCTCACTGGGGAGACAGTGGGTGACAGTCCTTTCCCCTAGGGAACCCTTGGGAGACCATTTGGTTGGGCTCCTTCGGGTCTCTTAGCAGTCCGCTGTAGTCTGGTGGTAGGCTGGGAATAACCTTTTGGGTTTTAGCAAGGGGAATATACCTAGCCTACTTTTAGTCTGTTTTTATTTATGGACGTGTATTTAGTTTATACACCATATTGAGTAATGCCTTTGATTTATTACTGAATTGTGGGACTACTTGAAGGAAAGTGTGGGTGGTGAGAGAGCTTCACTAACCTGAAAGCCTTGGATTCTGGATGAAAATCTAGCCTTTTGGCAGTGAGAGTGCCAATTATTTCAAATGGATTGCTAATACTGTGTATGCTTCTCTCCTATTTGCTGTGAAAGGACTTTTAGGAGGAAACTTGCTTATATTTTAGTTGTTTTCCTTTCTCCCCATCCCCAATACTGTGAGAGAGTCTTGGGGGGGATGTTAAATTGGTTTTGTTTAGTTGTTATTATCGTAGTTATTTTTAATTTAGATTGCGTTAAACTAGTAGTTTAGTAATTTTAGTTATTTAGCTGGACTGAATTGTATAATGGATTGATTTTTAAGTATATTTTATTTTGTTCTTAAAATTGTTTAAATTTGAGGATTTGTAATTTATGAGATGTGCCTACCTGTTCCCCCAGTTGTGCGCCTCAGTTTCTGTTCTCACTCCCTCCGCCCTTTTCCTTACCCCCTCTGTTTTCCATCTACCATCGCTGTCAGGCTTTGGGCATTACCGTAGGAGGGAGGGGTGGGGTGAACAGTGGAGCGAATGGGGCGAGCTCTCCCATTAGGGTGATTAAGCCAAGGAGACACCCTGGGGTGATGTGGAGCTTGGAGCATGGACCACCTTGTTTGGTCCCCAACCCCAAGGGCACCATCATTAGTGATGGGAGGTAGTTGGGGCAGCCAGGAGTTTTGTCCAACCTGGGTGATGTTGTGCAATGCCAGATCTGTCCAGAACAAGACTGCTGTGATTTCAGATCTTGTTGGGTCAACAGACCTGGCTTGCATAACCGAGACCTGGCTGGATAATAATGTGGGACCAATATTGCAGGCTGCAATTCCAGCCGGGTATATGGTGATACATCGCCCGAGGTTGGACTGTGGGGGGGGTTGCGGTCTGTTTTAAGACTGAATTGGCTCTCACTAGTGTTCCAGTTGAGGAGACCATCTCTTGTGAATGTGCTGTTGTCGCAGGTGTGGGCTATCGAATTGCTGTCATCTACCGTTCACCAGGAGATGAGAAGCAATTCCTTAAGGAAATAGAGGACTTCATTGTCGACATGGCATTTGAGTCTCTCAGGCTGATGGTCCTGGATGACTTTAATGCATGGGTCAACGATGAACTCTCACAATTTGGACAACACTTCCTCCAGTTAATGGATTCACTGGGCCTAACACAGGTGGTTACCACTGCTACATATAAAGGTGGCCATTCTCTTGATTTGGTCTTCCTCCTGGGGATCGAGGCTTCTGACGTGGGGGTGGAACCAGTCAGCTGGTCAGATCACTACACTGTGAGATTCAATTTTGGCACCCCGCCTTGTAGGCCGACCCCTGTGGATATGGTCAAGTACTGCCCTTTGTGGAATATTTCTTCCAATGGCCTTTCTGCGGTTCTTGACCTATCACAATTTCCTGTGCATTGTAATGATCCAGAGGCATTGGTTGCGGCTTATAATACCGCCATTACCTCTACCCTGGATTCTATTTTTCCATTTCATGTGCGTCCTCTCTCCCTTCGACCTCGGGCCCCATGGTTTGATGGGGCCTTGAGGGAGTTGCAGTGACTTGGACACAGGATAGAATGTTGTTGGCAGAAATCTGGCCTGGATGCTGACCACCTTAGACTGTTAGAACATTACCAATTCTACCAGTCAGAAATCCTTCATAAGAAGGCAGAGTTCCTGTCTGGGGAAATTTCTGCCTCTCAGATCCGACCTGCTCAGCTATTCAGAACTGTGGACAGATTGTGCAACCCAACCTGTCTACAGCTCCATAGAGCATTTTCACAGTTACAGTGTGATGAGATTGCTCGGTTCTTTGCTGATAAGGTGGCTGACATTAGGTCAGAGACTTGTTTGACACATTCTATGTGGATTGCTAGTGGCCAGGATCGGGTCACCACCCCTTCATTTTCCTGGAGTACCTTCGACTACCCAGAAATCGTGGATGTTATGCGGATTGTCCAAGAGCTGCGTTCTACCTGCTGCAGTTTAGATCCAGGCCCTACTTCCCTAATTTTGGGGTGTGGGGAGTCCATTCTATTGATTCTAGCACAGATAGTCTGGTGTTCCCTTGACTCGGTTGAATATCCCTGTTACTTGAAAGAGGAAGTGGTGACACCCTTGTTGAAGAAAGCATCTTGGACCCAGACTGTCTTGCAAACTACAGACTTATCTCTAACCTTCCCTTTGTAGGGAAGGTGATTGAGAAGGTGGTGGCAGTCCAGTTGGAGAACCACTTGACCATCCATAGCATCTATGAACCTTCCAATCAGGTTTTCAAAGAGGCACAGTACCGAGACTGTGCTGGTTCGGATGCTCAATGATCTCCTGATGGTGAGAGACCAGAGAAAACAGTCCATTTTGGTAATATTAGATCTGTCATCAGCATTTGACACCATTGACCATGGGGTCCTACTTGAGCACCTGAGATATATTTGTGGGCTCTCTGGGATTGTTGTCAGATGGTTCACTTCATACCTCACTGGAAGAACTCAGAGGGTGGTGTCAGGGTTTTTTCCTCTGATCCCATCTCCCTATTTTGTGGGGTTCCTCAGGGCTCTATATTGTCCCCCATGTTGTTTGTGGTGTACATGCTTCCTCTCGGAGACATTGTGAAACGGTATGGGCTGAGGTTTCACTGTTATGTAGATGATACCCAGCTATACCTGTCCTTTGCACCCGACCAGGAAGGAGCTATCTCGGTATTTAACAGCTGCCTAAATGAAATCCAGGACTGGATGAGGTCCAGTTGGTTGAAGTTGAACTCTGGAAAGATGGAGGTGTTGGTATTGGATCTGGATGCAGCGGATAGGGGACCTATGGCCAGCATCCAATCTGGATTTTTGGGGATGTCGAGCTATGGGTCTCTGAATGGGTGCAAGATTGGGGTGATATTGGATGCGGGCTGAGATGTTCGATCCCAGGTGTCACCGTGGTAAGTCATCTTTTATCATCTAAGAAACATCACCAGAATCAAGCACCTCTTTCCGTCCGGTGACCTGCCAACTTGATCCATGCTTTCGTGACCTCATGTCTGGACTACTGCAACTGGCTTTACCTTGGGCTTCTGGGGGTTGATATCCGCCACTCACAGCTGGTGCAGAATTCTGCAACCCGAGTATTGATGGGTATCCCTAGATTTTCCCATATTACTCCGGTGCTGCAGGAACTGCACTGGCTGCCAGTTCAGTGGTGGATCACCTTTAAAGTCAGATTACTGACTTTTAAAGCCCTGCATGATCTGGGTACTGATTACCTGAAAGAACTCCTGATTCCTTACCACCCTGTGAAATTGGACAACTCAGACGATGAGGGGTTGCTAGAGATTCCAAGGGTGATGTTAAAATCTGCTGGGGCCCGGGCTTTTATGTTTGTGGCCCCTTCTCTTTGGAACTCTCTACCCCATCAAACTAGGGAGTGTACGACCATGGGGAGTTTTAAACAAGCTCTTAAATCCTTTTTGTGGGAAAAGACATATGGTTTTACTGTTCATTAATTTGTTTTGTGTGTTTTTATAATATTACTTCTGTATTTCTGTCTCTGTATTCTTATATTTTTATCTTATTTTATTGGAATGTGCCTTGACACTTGAAAGGTGCAATATAAATAAAAAATATTACTAGTATTATTATTATAACCATTATTAATCCCCCTATATACCTACCTGTGCTTTCCTGTGCTTTTGTCATATAGCTGTCTCCTGACTTTAATGCTGCTTATTGCCTATACTTGATTGTCGTACTGTCACATTGTGCAATGTCTTCACTTCAATGTAAATACTGTTTTCATTGCTGTTTTAGCCACACTATGTATTAGCCACTAAGCATAATGTTTCTGCATCTATGTAAATATTGTATGTATGGCATTTTCTATGAATGTACTGTATAGTCTCCTGTAAATTATGTTTTATTGCTGTTCCTATCCCTACACCAGGTTGCATCTGGAGATGAGCCTCAGCTCAGTGTGCCTTTCCAGTTACCAAAATGTGAAACAAATAAATAAATAAATCACAACAATATAAAAACAAGCAGGAACATAATTAGTTTACAAAGACTGAAAGGTCAATACCAGAATAAGGGCAATAACAATTACTGTATTATATAAAAATTATACAGTCACATTATGAGCAGCAAAATAATTAATTGTAAGGTAATTAGTCATAGACAGTGGCTAATGTGTTAAAAAAGGTAAAAAAAGTAAACAGTGCTGTCCAGTTGCCAATCCCCCACCCACCATTCAGCCACAACAATTGCTAAACCCATTTTCAAACCTCACTACATAGGGAATATATATTCAGAAACAGCTTGTTCAAATCCCACCACTACCGGCAAAAGAACACATACAACTAGCACAAGTATCCACTTATACTAATAAAAACAAAATGGAATTATTATGAAATGCTACCCAGTTTGACTGCAGCCTTCCATGCAGTGCCTGGCACATACTTTATTCTCACCTCCCTGGCCGGCTGCTAAGTGACAGTTTACTATCCTCTACATATTGAAACAGCTGACGCAGTACGCAGGCGATTGTAAACTGACATTCAGTGGCCGGCTGTGGAGCTGGGAGAATGGTACTGTATGTGCCACTAGCCAGTGTTTAACAATAGTAAATCGAGGTGCTGGACTGCTTGATAAATCTAATTACTGATGAGGGAGGGCAATAAGTCTGTGAGGAAAGCCCTGCCAGGAAAGGCTCAGGGAGTTAAATATGAATTTCTAGAGGAGAGGAGGGAAAGGAAACACGACAGAAACATTCAAATAGCCTAACGGTATCACTAATGTACAGGAAGGTGGCATTTGCACAGAAAGAGATGCTCAGCGACAAGAGGCATTGCATGAAGCTGGAAGGGGAAGACACAGAGGGGATGTGGGAAAGCACTTCTTTACAGAAAGGGTGGCGGACATCTGGAACAGCCTCCCAGCAGAGGTGGTGAGTACCGAAATGGTAACAGGTTTCAGTCATGCATGGGATAGATACAAGGGGACCTTGGTAACAGTTTTTTTTTTTTGGGGGGGGAGTTAAGGCCAGAGTTCAGTTATGGTCTCAA
This sequence comes from Neoceratodus forsteri, assembly GCA_016271365.2. Taxonomy (NCBI): domain Eukaryota; kingdom Metazoa; phylum Chordata; order Ceratodontiformes; family Ceratodontidae; genus Neoceratodus; species Neoceratodus forsteri. The sequence goes on along the minus strand of CM028138.1, from coordinate 759,706,596 downwards.
GCAGCAAAGCAGATAGGGACCCTAGGGCAGACTAGATAGGCCAGTAGGTCTTTTTTCTGCCAACAGCGTCTGTGTTTCCTAGTGATAACAGATATTGTGATGGGTAACGGGAGCAGTGGGATAAACATGAATCAAGCAGCATGGATTGTGAGAGAAAGATGTTTGAGGGTTTACAGTTAATGAAATGAGGCAAAATGGAAATAAAATCAACAAAAGCATGCATGCATGTCAGTAAACATATTGAGAAGTACGCGTACAAGTCAGCATCATACATCCAAACATCCTGAAAACATTTGTTTTAGGAAAAAAATAAATAAATAAAAAATGTGCAATCATGATGCCACAACTCCTTTCACCAACCATCCCAAAACATTCAATTAATCCATATTCTAATCTAACACCAGCAGGCATAATTTTCCATGAATCACAGGTTCAAATCCCACAGTACCCAGCTTCTGAAGAAATGCAACTACTATACAATAGCACCAGTAGACAACTGCATTAATATAATTTAGTTTTATCTATATACAACGATCCCATAGTTGACATGATCCTCACCATCCAGTCAGGGAGCAGTGCATACAACCCACTTATACTGAGTTGCGCTGTAGAGAGATAGATTGTACTGCTGGTTAAAATAAAGGATATTTGTCAGTTTGAACTTTGCAGCTTGACATTTTTATACTAGGAAATCATGAGCTATGCAAGCTGTCAGAAGTTCATACAGAGAAGCAATGTTTCTGTTATGAAACATAGAAACATATCAGGTGATGGCAGATAAGGACCATGTGGCCCATCTAGTCTGCCTTTTTCCTTCCTAATGCAATACCACAGACCTATGTTGAGCTTTTGGCTTACTCTCTTCCCTGTTTCGAGAGTACTCTTATGTCTATCCCATGCATTCTTGAATTCCCCTAGCATTTTTGTCCCATCACCTCTGCAGGGAGACTGTTCCAAGCATCTACTTCTCTTTCTGTGAAAAAGTACTTCATCAAATTGCCCCTGGGCCTACCCGCCCCCCAGCCTCATATCATGCCCCCTTGTTCTTGTACACTTAATGTAATGTGACTCCAGTTTTGCTTGTATTGCACTGGCTGTGAGTCAGGTGGAGGACTGCTCTCAAGGGGCTTGCTCACCTATAAGGCCCTATACAGCTGGAATCTTGGCTACCTGTCTAACCTCCTGACATCTACCCACCCAGTGTGCTCCTTACGCTTCTCCACAGAGTGTCTTCTGACAGTTCCTAGGGCATGGTTAAGGAACCCAGGAGACCACGCCTTGAAGTTGCAGGACCAGAAATGTGGAAGACCTTGCCGAGAGTCTTAAGGAGGCTTCCTCTGTACAGGCATTTAAGTGGGTCCTAAAACATCTTTTAATCTGACATTTGATGCCCACTATTTTTAACTAAAGCTGACTGAGTTTAAAGATTAATATTATTTGTTTGGCTGTTATTTATTACTGACCCTGTTTTAATATGTTGTATTATGTATATAAATTGTTTCCTTTAACCTCTAAGTAAAGCACCCCAAGCACCTGAGATTGGACACTAAAGACATAAAGTTTGACTAGACTTGAAAGATGTTACTCTCCTGTACCTTTGTTTATACCCCTGAGGTACTTGAATGTCTCTGTCTTATCCCTCTCTCTCTCCTCTCCACCAGGAAATACATATTGAGGTCCTCTAGTCTTTCCTCAGATTATAAGGATGATTTCCACAACGGAGCTCCTAGATCGAATTGCCATGTATTTAGATCACCTTTCCTTCCTAAACTCATGCCATAAAGCAGGAACTCTTATAGGGTCCTATCATGTTCACAGAGGTTTGTCAAGTGATGAAGTAAATCCCCTTGACAAGGTGCCTGGGCCAGATAGCCTTACTAATAAATTTTATATTGCCTGCATTGAGGTGGTAGCCTTTTTTGACCCGGCTTTTTAATTTTTGCTTTCTCGGGCCTAACCCGTACTACTTTATGCAGTCTTGGGTTCCTCTTATTCACAAATTGGTCAAGGACGAACTGTTGCCTAGTAGCTGTCACCCAATCTCTTTGCTCAATTCAGACATAAAAATTCTGGCCATGGTGCTCACTAATTGATTACTTTTAGTATGGTATAGCCTCATTTCTCCTCTACAGGTCAGTGTTATGGCTGGTCATTTGGCTAGCTGGAACCTCAAAATTGCACTGGGTATACCTCTAAGGGCACAGTATAAGAAAAGCTGAAAATTAATTCTGCAACCGAATGATCTAGCTTGCAGACAGGTTTTCACTAACCTGGTCAGTGGGCCTACCTGTCCAGCATGGCACAACAGGCCTTGACAACATCTTGCGACCATGCTTCCATGGAAGCAATGTTCAATCAATTGTTTAGTTAAATGGCACAGGTTGCCATAGTGACGAATCATACTGCTCAAGTTCTGCAGGCACTAGACTCCTGAATGCTGCACACCGAGGGATAAATAGATGCAATGGAGAACATCTGCAAGATCACTCTGCAGCACTGAGAGAGCAGCACCAGCAGATCCTATGTCTTCAGGAGAAAATTGATGACCTAGAGAATCATCGCTGTAGAAATAACCTCCGATTCCTAGGCTTCTCTGAACAATCAGAAGGTGTGGTACTGAACAATTCCTGCAGTGGACCTTAATTGAGCTCCTTCAACTGGACCCACACTGCACACTACAAATTGAGAGGGCCCACTGAACCTTGGTGCCCATGCCAAAGCCTGCGGATAAACCGAGGCCGATAATAGCCCGATTCCTGGACTATAGACAAAAGTAATGATTCTGACAAAGTCCTGGGCCCTCAGGCATGGCACAATCATAACATCAATATTTACCCAGACTACTCTAAAGAGCTGTCGGACAAGCGCCGGGCATATACGGAGGCCTAGCACCTGATGCATTAGCTAGGAATCTCCTTTCCCTCTGATATCCAGCTACTAGAGCAGAGCACAACGGGTTCCCAAGTTTTTCTGACCCCAATGCTCTCATGAGATTCATGAGATCCACATGGCCAGCTGAAAAAATAGATCAGGGAGTAGGCAGAAGGCCTCCTGGAAAGAAACCGACAATCCAACTGACCGATTTCCCCCACAATCTCACAAGGCACTGGGATGCAAGATGGCTCCAATGACACCTGGGAACTCCCCTCCTGAGGCCAAAGTAAGTGACAAAACTCCCGAAAACATGGCAAGAGAGACCACCTGGTGGAAAGGATCTGCCCAGAATGCTAAAGGGAGCAGACCACAGAACAAACAGCGAATTCCATGATGTGGGACTTCCCAACTGAAAACAGATATGCAGCCATCAGGCCAGTAACTCCAGAGTGGTATTCTGAAGACCTCTGGAGCATCGACCCAGGAAACAGTACCCAAAGAAGAAATGTCAAGGCTCCACCAGCAACGTGAGCAAACAGGGTGAGCTCCCGACCATCCAGAAAGCGCTGACGCTGACCCTCCAGGACAGCCAAAGATGCCACTGAGGAAAGTGTAAGCCAGCACCAGAAGTGCTCCATCAACCACTTCAGGACACTTCTCGACTCGCCCAAAAGTCGAATGACAGGGCCAGTCAAATAAGTAACAACTTTGTTGAGCTAAACTTGGCACTCATTCACGTTGTAATAGTGACTGAAGGTCGGAGCTAAATGTACTTTAGCATCCACACAGGCTTTGAACTGTTTCAGTTGGCCATGTTATTGGGAAGGAAAATTGATGAAGAGTGGAGGTGATGGCTCCGGTGCAGCCGGACGAGCCTATTAACTACTTTAATCCGGGGTCACGCCAAGGCCTAACCTGGACTGCCAGCAAATCAAACCTCCTGAACAAGTATCCCAACTGGGAGAGAGAAATGAGTGATGCCTAACCTAAAGTCACCTTTTTTTGCCCATGGTCCAACATCTTGAGGGCTAGTGGGGGGGGGATGGTTCGAGCCTTGTTGGCTTATTTCAATATTGTGGCTGTGCAGGGACTACGAGAGCATGAAACTTTAATTAAGGGACTGAAGGGCAGATGTCAGGCACCCCTCTCTCATCGAGTTGTTAGTATAATTGCATAAAAGCCTAAGGAGGGTTGCTGATGCCCAACAGACTGATGGGACCTTACTCCCCCGACAAAAGTCCTCATAGAGCATACCCAAAGCAGACCCCCAAGATCAAAGGGAGGCATCCATTCTTTACATGACCCCAGGCCTTCACCCACCGCCCCACTATACCACTACCATGGCAATTGCTTGCCCTCCTCACTAAAGAAACAGGAACCTATTGACACCATGGTAGGTAAATTATACACTTGTTACCTAAGGTTCTACATGCATGACCCTTCCCTAATTTATTTTTTCCTTTTCCCCTTCCCCTCTTCCTTGACAGGTAAGATTCTGACCACCCACGCTTGCCCAAGAGAGGGATTTGCATTGGTTGGACCATAACAGACCCTTCATTAGCCCAATAATAGCTGGACTGCTATAATCATTCCTTCTTCATCTCAAATTCAACTGAGCCACTACCCCACAGGAGGATATAACATCGCATTCCTCTTGGGAAATATGCCAGCTGATCCAGAGCCAGGTGCCCCGGGTACCGAAGGATGCCTTCAGCACATTGCTGTGGTCACTGACGCACCTCGGATACCCCAAAATTGGAAGCTTTCTTTAAATGTAAATAGTTTATCTAAGACAGTGATGATTGTGAATGTTAATAATTTGTATTCGGTGCAAAACGTTGAACAAAACAAGTCAGTACCGAAAGCTAGGCATATATTTGACAGATGCTTCCTGTTTGCACTATTGCAGTCAGTCCCCTGAAAGACGGACCTCAGACTGCAGCCACTAGATGTGTAGTCGCCCGAGCTCCTTCTTCAGTCCCTTTATGGCATGATGAATGATGTCACGCTCACCTGTGGAATGTATGAAGTTTAAATTCTCCGATAAAGAGAAACAAATTCTAACACGCCTGAAGAGACTGCGCTTGACCTGGCCTTTATACAAGAAACCAAGCTTAGTGGCTTGGATCACAAGAGATTATGTAGGGACTGGGTGGGCAGGTGATTCATGCTTCAGCTAGCACTAAAAGAGAGGAGAAGCCATCCTAGTTCACAAAAGCTCCGGCTGGACCATGGCAAGAACAGTAAGCGACCCAAGATAGGTGGGTACTGGCCAAGGTGAATACCCCGAGGGAGCACTGGTGATGGTGAATGTATACGGCTCCAGTGAGGTGACCCAGCCTTTTTCATGAGGTGGCCCATCAGATTGCGGAACATACTCCAGCAGGCAGCCTGATTATTATAGGGAGACTTCAATTCACACTGGACTCAGTGATCGATAGCAGTCCCACCAAAGTGGGAGCCCCATGCAAAGGGTCTCAAAGCCCTTGCCCAGATGTGGGCAGAAATGGCATCTCAGACATTTGGAGAGTTTTTCACCCAAGGATAGAGACTATTCCTTCACTCCCTGATCCACAACTCACATAGCTGGCTTGACTCTGGCTTACATCCCCAAATCAAGGAATAAGCCCTCGATGCCTCCATTCAACCAATGGTAATTTCGGACCATGCACCAGTTCAATTATCCCTTGCATGGGGCCCCACAGCATATTCCTCTCCTGCCTGGAGACTAGACCCCCTTTTACTCAGGGATCCCGATTTTGTCCCCTGTCTGCAGTTAGAGGCCTCTAAATTCTTCTAAGAGAATCCTATAGCAGATACCTCCGCAGGCAACACGTGGGAGGCTTTTAAAGCCACCCTGAGGGGAGGCATTATGGGCTTCACCAACAAAAGAAGGAACGCTAGGGAAAAAGAGCTCCTCGATTTTGAGAACTGACTGAAGGTAGCAGAAAATCATTTCAAAAATCAGGGCACTTACTTCTTGCTTACCCTGACCGAACGGAGGTGATAGCCCTCTGGATGAAGATTAATGAGCTGCTGGCTAGGAAAGCAGAGGTCTCTATCCTAAGGCTGAGACAAAAATACTGGGAGGCTGGTGAAACAGGTGGGAAAGTGTAAGCATACCGCCTCAGAAGGCAACAGGCAGACAGGCACATAACAGGACTAGTGGACACCCAGGGCAAACTCACACCACACCAGAGAAAGTCAATGAGGTCATGGCTGACTTCTATACAGCTTTTACACCTCCTCCAGAGCCCCTAACCTGGAGGGGACTGCTACATTTGTTGCAAACCTTAACCTTCCCAAACTCTCACCTCAACAGTCCCAGGCCTTGGAAGCTCCACTCTTCCTCAAGAAGTGGAGTTAACACTCTCAACACTGAAAGCAGGCAAGGCCCCGGGGGAGATGGATTCCCAGTAAAGATCTGGAAAATTCTTACAAAGATGGTAGCCCCGATCCTATGCCAGGTATATACCGAGGCACTAGCTGAAGGAATATTTCCCCTATCTCTTCATGAGGCCGTCATCATGGTCCTCCCCAAGAAAGGTAAGACCTCTACCCAGGCATCAAGCTACAGACCCATATCACTTAAAAACATGGATGGTAAAGTTCTAGCTAAATCTTTAGCTGCTAGACTGAGTACGCTGATACCAAGTCTGGTGCATCCCTCGCAAGTGGGGTTTGTAAAAGGAAGATAGAGCACTGACCATACTAGATCCTTGATTAATCTGGTACATCAAGCAAAATAGCTCCCCACTCCCACACCAGCAGTGGCAATAGATTTTGAAAAGGCCTTTGGCTTCCTAGAGTGGGACTTTGTCCAACTGGTCCTCTGCAGTATGGGGTCTGGACAGGGTTTCAGACATAGGAAGAGACACATACAACTCCCCATGACCAGGGTTATGACTAATTACCCTCTACCCCCTTTCTCACTAGGAAGAGGTACTCATCAAAGATGTCCCTTCTCCCATCTACTCTTCATGCTGGTGGTAGAACCCTGGTGGATGCTATAAGGCAGAATAGTCAAATCCAAGGTGTAAGGGTGGGAGGGACAGAATACTCACATTGATGTACGCTGACGATCCGCTGCTCCTGCTGTGAATATAGAAAGTGCCATTATCCCTTGCTGGCCACCCCGCCAACTTTGCCACTGTATTATGGGGTCTGCTTAAACCAAACAAAGACAGAGGTGTTGCCCTTAAACAGCCGCCCACATGGCCTTGCAGCACAATCTGAGCTGCGTGCCTAGCAGCTTTACTTAGTTAGGAATCATTATGACACCTGACCTCTCTAAAATTTGTGATGCCAACCATAAACCCCTGCTTTCGACTATTGGTACAGAGCTGGAGAGGTGGAAACCCTTCCAACTAACCCTAGCAGGTAAAGTGGTGGCTATAAAAATGATCACCGCCACCAAAATTCTCTACCTTCTTTCACATCTCCCCTTAAGACTTCCTTCGGAGTGGTACAATAAAATAGTGGTTACTTTTTTATGGGAAGGGAAACAGCCTAGGTATAGTAGGGACAATATGCGTGTGCATTGGACCCTAGGGGGTTGGGGATTGACATGAATTGAGGGGTATAAATAGACCTTTCAAGCTGCTCAAACCCTTAAGTGGTTTAAGGTCCTGACTCCAGACATCCCCCAATGGCTTGCCATGGAGCTGGAGCAATGCCCAGTATCACATCTGTCCCTTCTACTATACAATACCCCCCCCCGCCGAGAGGTTGGGATGCACCCCACAATAGGCCCCTCCCTAATGTAGTGGGGAAAACTCCATAAAAAATTACACACTAGCCCACCCCCGCTGGGACTAACTTCCTTGTGGGGTAATAAGCTTATCACCATAGATAAAGTACCAATCAAAGGGTCCAAATGGGAGGAGGCAGGAGTGCTACATATCCAGGACCTGCTGGCTCTGAACTCTGCCATTATGGACACATTTGACAGTCTCTGCACCCAGTTCTCCATCCCACCTGAAGAGTTTTGGAGATGACTACAAATTAGAGGAGCAGTTTCAGGCTTCATTAGGAGGAAGCCGAAAGGGGCACCCCCCCTCTCAAATTGGAAAGTGGTTAGCACTGGAAAGAGGCCACACCACCATTATCTATGCAGCCCTCTGGGTCCATATCCCCTCCCAATCAGAGGAGGCCAAGGCTAAATAGGAAGTGGCACTAAACATCCAAACCACAGAGCAGGCATGGGAACCTGTTGGAGGCTTGCACATAAAGCTTATGCTGTCCCCAGAAGTGCATTAATCCAGAATAAAATCCTCCAATCCTGGTACAGAACCCCAGCTGTGTTACATAAAGCAAAGCTCCTCCAAGATTGTAGCTGCTGGAGGCATAACCTCCATCGGGGGGACTTATTACATATCCTTTGGGATTGCCCACATATCAGACTCTTATGGGAGGCTGTAGTCACTCTAGGTAGCACAATCCTGCAGAAACCATTGCCATCCTCCCGTGAGGTGTTGCTGCTTGGACTACATGCATCTACTCCCCACTTTAACTCACAGGATAAGAAGTGGACTGCAGTTTTGAGCATGGTGGTAAAACGGCTTCTCTTCTGCAGACGAAGGACAAGTGAAATCCCTACTATGAATTAAGTAATGAACTCTCTGATCCAGGTAGTTAATCTGATCAGAATGTCCCATGTGGTGGCAAATACTATGTCAATGCACACACCATTTTGGTACCCCTTTTTGTCACTACTAGAACCCAGAGGGGGGATTGGGTGAGTGAGAGTAGCAACCTATGGGCTTCTCTGAAGCTCACCTATGTTCACTCCCCCCTCTTATCCTGACAAAAGTAAGGATGAGACCAACTGCAATAGGAAGAATCAGTAGTAGGAATAACTCTCAGCAAATAAACAGCTGCTTACTGATATCACTGTAATGAATTTTAATTCTCCTTCAGTTATTTGTGTGAAATTTGTTTGACTCCTGCAAGTTACTCTGAATAGTACCTCCCCAGCTGACTCCAGGAGCAGTATTTGAGACTCACCTCTTAAAGATGATACCCTGGGTTATTTCAGGAAGGAGACAATGGTTTCAGATATCCTTGTCAGTTATGATCAGTTAAAATGAAAGCTGCTGAAATAATCATTAAAGTTTTCTGAAGTTTACACCTACCACCCCATTGTAAACAGGCATGTTGGAAGCCAAGGGGTGGTCTGAATTTACAAAAGATGAGAGAGTCTCCTGCATAGTCTGTACAATCTGTTTGGAGACATCCTATGGAAATGGCTGTATGTTAGTACTTCAAAATAAAAAAAACTTTAAACAAAAACAAACAAAAAGATCATCTCCAGTGATGGTCAGTCCTACCAATGTCCCTATGGGCAAGAGTTAGTATTATTAAAATTAATGTTCTGCCACCGATGTTATATCCACTAGGAATGCTCTATATACAGTATATCTGCCTCAAACTTGGTTTATGTAACTGCAGCAATGCCCACAGATTTTTGTGGGGCATTGGGCTTGTCCATCACTTGTATTTCAAGCTGATGATCCCAAAGGAGGAGGAGGTTTGCTGCTTCCCAGTTTCTTTTAACTTACTGTGCCTTCATGGGAGTGGAAGGAGCAGGACAGAGAACAGTATCAGTTAAAGCAGAAAGAAGCAGGAAGGCAGTCAGAACAGCAAAGGCCCAAACTGAGGAAAAGATAGCCAACTCAGTTAAGAAGGGGGATAAAACGTTTTATAGGTACATCAGGGAGTGAAGGAAAACCAACGGAGGGATAGTGACACTTAATAAAGGGGAGGGGGTGGGCAGAGGGTGACCTTGAAAAGGCAGAGATACTAAACAAATATTTTTGCTCAGTATTCACAAGTGAATAAGGGGAGGTACCTAAACCAAACAGAAAAACTCTAGATAGGGGGTTTGATACCAGCCCATTCACAGAAGAAAGAGTTCTGAAAGAACTCTTAAAACTGAAGGTGGACAAAGCAATGGGGCCTGATGGGATTCACCCCAAAATTCTAAAAGAACTAAGGGGAGAACTAGTGACACCACTGACTACCCTCTTTAGCAAATCATGGGAGGATGGGGTTGTGCCTGAGGACTGGAGGATGGCAGATGTGATTCCACTTCACAAAAGTGGAAGCAGGGCAGAGGCAGGAAATTACAGACCACTTAGTTAGACCTCAGTGTCAGGGAAAATGATGGAATCACTTCTGAAGGAAAGAATTGTTGAGTACCTAGAGGCCAGAGGGGCACAGGACCCAAAGCAGCATGGATTCACAGCAGGAAGGTCATGTCAGACAAATCTAATAGATTTCTTTGACTGGGTGACCAAAGTAGTAGATCAGGGAGGGGCTGTGGACATGGTCTACCTAGACTTTAGCAAGGCATTTGACACACTCCACACAAAAGATTACATATACGTTAGCCAGCCTGGGAGTGGGTCCAAAGATGGTAGTCTGGGTAAAAATTGGCTGGAGAACAGGACACAGAGGGTAATAGTAAACGGAGTCCACTTAAGAAAGGGAGATACTAGTGGGTACTGCAGGGTTCAGTTCTAGGACCCATCCTCTTCAATGTCTTTATAAGTGACACTGCAGAGGGACTGGAAGGAAAAATATGTCTCTTTGTTGATGACACAAAGATCTGCAACAGGTTTGATACACAAGGTGGGGTGGAAAGGATGAGAAGGGACTTGGCAAGGTTGGATGAAAGGTCAGATGTATGGCAGCTTAGATTCAATGCTAAGAAGTGCAAAGTAATGCACCTGGGAAACAAAAACCAAGGGGAAGAGTACACTATGGAGGGTGAGATACTAACAACAACACAAATGGAAAGGGACCTGGGGGTAGTCATATCAGATGACCCAAAGGTGGGCAAGCAATTGGAGAGGGCAGTAAGGAGGCTGGGGGATACTGGGATGTATAGGAAGAGGCATCACTAGTAGAAAACAGGAAGTTGTTATCCCTCTGTACAGACAGCTGGTGAGACTCCATCTGAGTACTGCATGCAGTTCTGGAGACCCCATCTCCGCAAAGACATAGACAGGATGGAGGCAGTCCAGAAGAGGGCAACTAAAATGGTGCACGGTCTGCACCAGAAGACATATGAAGAGAGACTTGGGGAGCTTAATATGTATACCCTCAAGGAAAGGATGGACAGGGGGGACATGATAGAAACTTTCAAGTACTACAAGGGAATCAACAAAGTTTAAGAGGGTAGCATCTTTTAGAAAAAGAGATGTGCAAGAATAAGAGGGCACAATTTGAAGATAGAGGGGGGACGGCTCAGAGGTAATGTCAGGAAGTATTTTTTCACGGAGACAGTTGTGGATGCATGGAACAGCCTTCCTGTGGGGAATTCAAGAATGTATGGGAAAGACATAAGGCAATTCTAGGGGTTGGGGGTAGAAGGAAATAGGCTGGTTGGTTAACTGGGATCTGCAGCTTATCCATTAGGTAGGGAAATGACAGACTGGGTGGGCCAAGCGGTCCTTATCTGCTGTCAAATTCTATGTTTCTATGTTCTATAATACTGAATGCTTTCAGTGGTGTTGTGGTAGCCCTGAGTCTTCTATGTGCTCTTATTTTCCTTTATGGGTCTCATAGAATCTAAATTGTGTAAACAGTCTGGGTTACAACTTAGTAGTCTACTTTATTTAAAGCCATCTTGATTGCCTTCCCAGCATAAAGTAATGCACGCTCGTAACTTCGCAAATTTGCAATATTTTCACTCCAGATTTTCAAAATTGGTATTTTAAGGCATATCCTTATGAACAGTGCAGCTGTAATTTTTCACAACCTGGCCGAAATGTGTTTTGCGGTTCTGGCACAGAATAGTGCAGTCGCTATGGTTAATTCATGTTCGTGATACAGTATGAACATCACAGTGACACTGTTCATTAGCAGAGGTCCTAAAATGCCTATGTTGAAAATTTGGTGAGAAAAGTCCATAAAATGACTGTGTCATGAGCGTGCGTTGCGCTGTTTCCATGCACACTTGTAACTTCGCACATTTGCAATATTTGCACTCCAGATTGTCAACACTGCCATTTATCCTCAGCTCCTTATGAACAGTACAGCTGTCATTTTTCACATCCTGGCCGAAATGTGTTTTTGCACTTCCGGCACAGAACAGCGTGCTTGCTGTGGGAAATCCATGCTCGGGGCACATTAGGAAAAACCACACTGATGCTGTTCATTAGCACAGGTCCTAAAATGCCTATGCTGAAAATTTGGTGACAAATGTTCATAAAATGAATGTGTTATGAGCGTGCATTGCCCAGCTTCCACGCACGCTCGTAACTTCACACATTTGCAATATTTGCACTCCAGATTGTCAACACTGCCATTTGTCTGCAGCGCCTTATGAACAGTACAGCTGTCATTTTTCACTTCCTGGCCGAATGTGTTTTCGCACTTCTGGTGCGAGAATAGTACGGTCACTGTGGGAAATCACTGTTCAGGACTCCATAACAAAAATCACAGTGGCACTGTTCATTAGCAGAAGCTCTAATATGCCTATGTTGAAAATCTGGTAATGAAAGTCCATAAATGACTGTGTTACGTAATGTGCATTGTGTGTTTCCATGCACGCTCATAAGTTCGCACATTTGTTCTATTTTAAGTCCATATTTTTAACATTGCCATTTTTCCACAACTCCTTATGAACAGTACAGCTGTCATTTTTCACATCCTGGTTGAAATGTGTTTTTGCAGTTCCGGCACAGAATACCGTGGTTGCTGTGGGACATCAGTGTTCGGGACGCATTAAGAAAATCACAGTGACACAGTTCATGAGCACAGGTCATAAAATGCCTATGTTGATAATCTGGTGACAAAACTCCATAAAGTGACTGTGTTACGGGCATGCGTTGTGCAGTTTCCACGTATGCTTGGAAGTGCAAGCATTTTTAATATTCCCACTACAGGTTTTCAACATTGCCATCTCTTCATACCTCCCTATGGATGGTACAGCTGTCATTCTTCACAACCTGCCTGATCTGTGTTTTCGTACATGTGGCACAGAATGGCACTGTCGCTTGTTGGAAGTCAGTTTTGGACATTGACAAAATCATACTGCCACTCTTCATGAGAAGAGGTCCCAAATGCTTTCCTGAGGTAGCGTCACAAAAGGCCATGTTGATTATTTGTACTGTAATACAAAAATATCTGAGGCATTATGGTTTCTAACCATAATGTCCTACCCTGTACAGACAGACAGGCATTGGGTGTGCCTTTGGTTGCTGACTGTACTACTCGTGGCATCCCACCCCACCCTCCAGCCACTGATAGCCATCGAGGTGTGCCTTGCACTCTTCGGCCCAAGACTTCACTCCACTCTCCTATGCTGCACCCATTTCACTGTATGTCCTCATGGAATAGGGTGACTGTAAAGCCAAACTCCCTAAGGCACACCTCAACATGTGTCAATGTCTGCAGAATAGGATGATGTGACATGGCTTGACTGTCATGGGTGACAACCCAAACACTTACCCCAAATCCTGTCTGTCTCTACAGGATGCAGGTGGGGTTCACGTGAAGTTCAATACTTCACTGCCACTCTTATTCTGCATCTGTCTAACCCAAGCATTTCCAATGCTAATACCAGCAAGCAAACATTCAGCATTGACAAATGCTTGTTTATGGCTTGTTGAGCTTCTGATGAAATTCAGTCAGTGTGTGTGAGTATGTGTGAGCTTGAAAGATCACTGTTTACTTTTGATGCTCTTTTAAAAGGGACTTCTGTTTCTCTTGGTGACATCTCCCACTCCACACCCAGCTCAGATAGCAGATCTGTTGAATGTGGAGTGATTCCACTCCCTCTTAACAACACACAGCTGGGGAGGGGAGAGGAAACACAGTTTAGTTAATGCAGAAAAGAGAGGCTTGATGTCGATCCACTACTGTGTAACAACAGAAGCATGCTGCATTAATAAGTCAGATCCCTTTTTCTGATGACAGCAATACATCTGCATGGCTCCACCCATGCAGCTATAAAAAGTATAGAAATCCCCCAAAGACTATGAAGTGCATCCCCCTGACTTCACAGAATCAGACTTGCACAAATGACTATCATCTGAAACACTTTCAACTAGCAGAGCAGCAGGGCTTGTCAGGCTGGTGTGGGTGGAAATCCAACTTAATTTTACCCACAGAAGAAGGTAAGGCCTGAGAGATCTGAAACCACAATCTTTCCAGCTGTGTCCTGATGAAAGAGGATGCAGATATATCACACTGTGCCAAGAGCACGCCACAAACCACAGTGAGTGCCATGAACAAAACTGATCTGAAACTAGAGGTTACATGTTTGAAATGCCTGATAATCCTGACTGCCCTGTAAAAGCACTTCTGAAATACAGCTCTGAATTGCTACAGATGCTCCAACTCTACTGCCACCCCAAAAGGGTCTCCCAGCATTTCCTTGACACTTTCATTACCTCATACATGAAAGAGTGCTGGGGATAAACTACCCAACCAATGTGATGCAGAGGCTGGTGCAGAGCACAGATCTCTAAAGGTATTCCATTAATTTATTGAGATCTACACCAGTACAGCTGCTATCACAAGCTGGCTTACAGGCTGGAGAAATCATGGCCATAATTGGCCACACGTGTATAGCCAGCCTCCACAGCTACTGGTTCACATGCCTTCCATTCCTCTGTGGGTAAAAGGAAGTTGGATCTCCACCCATACTGGCAGACAAGCCCTTCTGCTGTTCTTCTTGAAAATCCTTCACAGGAATGCAGTTTCCTCACTGCTTCACTGCCACAGTGCTCCACTAGTCGTGTGTTTATCCACACTAACCCAGTCCGCATTGTCTGCTGTTGATACATAATGAATCCATCTGTCTGTCTAGTCCATGCATTCCTCTATTCAGTGAGCATCTGCCTGCCTGCTTGTCTGTCTGTCTCCTGCCTGTTAGCTGTCTTTACACTCACATCATCTTTGTTGTTAATGACTTATTACACTTAAAAGCAAACAGCATACAATAGTTACACTTTTGAAGATATATTGACAATTACATAATGACACAGAAATCAACAGAACTATCTTGGCATTATCTGCCTGCTATTTCCTAAATAAGGTCAGGGTGTTAGCCATGGCTGTCTTGTCAAGAGAAGCCCTAGTACCACTGTCAGTATTGAACACACCTGTATATACTGTATACATATCTGTATGTATGGTAACAGAAGCATCTTGTAAATATATTAGCATTTACACAGGCACCTTTGGTGGAAGAAGGATAACGCTGTGCATAGCACAGCCAGGACTCTGTTTCTTCATGGTTTTGGAGTCTGAGTGGCTGGGACTGAGGGACACAGTATCCATGGGTATTCCTGATCTGGAAAACAATGATGGGAACCACAGGTATGCAAATGCCATGCATATACGAACAGATGCATAGACAGATTTTGCGCTACCATGACTGAGATTGTACTAGATGGCTACCAGGGCTATTGGTATGCAGGAATCCCAGGAGTACATCTGTGGGAGCATGGACAGGGTGGTAGAAGGATTCTGGTGATGGAGGATTTACCATCTGGAACCAATAAGCAAATGTGCACTTATAGGATGTATCCACTAACTAATCCTATCTGGGGGCAAACATGCCAGCCATAGGGGCCCCAACATGTGAGGAAGTGCACCAAACAATTAACCTTGGAGTAAGAGAGTCTTATCCTATCAGCAATGCCTGTGAAGGACAGAATCTTCTAGACTGGGACATTGAGGCTGCACCAGCTGCAGAGAAGAGCTGTCTTGATCTCAAGTGCCAGAATGGTAAGTCACTCAAAGCTGGCATGTGATAGCTTCAGCCCTGGGGTCTAATGCCTAGCAGCATGAGTGAGGGTGATAGGGGATGTTGGTCTGCAGCACCTCCTTTCCCAGATTGCAGATCTGACTCCAGAAGGTCGCTAGTCTGGGGCATGAACAGAAAATGTGGTACAGATCCTCCCGTGCCTGACAGTGCCAACACCTGTCATGGTCTAGAACCCCAGCTGCTGCAACTCCGTGAGTGTCATATACCAAGTGCATAATTTTGTTTGAATAAGGCTGCTTTGGGCATCTCAAGAAGCTGTGGCAGAGTACCACGCCTGACCATTGGGCATCAGTAATGCAGGGCCAAGATATTTTCCATTTCCACTTGGAGTCCCAGATTGACTCTGCAGTGTGTATCTTAGCTGGCTATATATTTTTGCCGCAGACCCTGGGCATTTTAGCCATCTGGTGACGATGCTTTGGTGTGTTGGGCAGGAGACAAGCTCTGCAATAAGGGCTGATTGCTTCTCTGAGTTGCAGGAAGCACCAGTTATCCCTATTTGGTGGGCTCCATTTCTGTTGCAGGGAGTGAAATGTGGCAACTATGCCTGCATCCCCCTCCAGTACGTCATAGAAAAACATAAAACACATAGACTTTGATGGCAGATAAGGACCACTTGGCCCATCTAGTCTTCCCATTTCCCTACCTATTGGATAAGCTGCAGATCCTAGTTAACCAACAGCCTACTTCTTCCTACCCCCCACCAGATTTGCCTTATGCCTGTTCCATGCATTCTTGAATTCCCCAGTTTTTGACCCCAAAACCTCCTCAGTAAGGCTATTCCATGCATCCAACACCCTCTCTATGAAAAAATAATTCCTCACATTGCCCTGAGCGGTCCCCTCTATCTTCAAATTGTGTCTCGTTGTACTTGCACATCTCTTTTTCTGAAAGATGCTACCCTCTTGGACTTTGTTGACTCCTTGAGGTACTTGAAAGTTTCTAGCATGTCCCCCCTCCTTTCCTCAAGGTTATACATATTAAGCTCCTTTAGTCTCTCTCTTGTATGGCATCTGTTGCAGACCCCTGCACCATTTTAGTTGCCCTCTCTGAACTGCCTAAATCATGTCTATGTCCTTGCGGAGATGGGGTCTCCAGAACTGCATGCAGTACTCAGATCAGGTCTCACCAACTGTCTGTACAGAGGGATAATAACAGCAATTTCTGCTGGTGGTGCTTCTCTTTATACATCCCAGTATCCCCAGCCATCCTTACTGCCTTCTCACATTGCTTGCTTACCTTCGTCATCTGATATGACTACCCCCAGGTCCCTTTCCATTTTTGTTGTTAATACCCCCCCCCGCATTGTGTACTCTTCCTCTGGGTTTTTGTTTCCAAGGCGCATTACTTTCTGCTTCTTTGCATTGAATATAAGCTGCCATACTTCTGACCATTCCTCCAACCTTGCCAAGTCCCTTCTCCTCCTTTCCACCCCACCTTGTGTGGCAACCCTGTTGCAGATCTTTGTGTTGTCTCAAAGAGGCATACTTTTCCTTCCAGTCCCTCAGCATGCCACTTATAAAGACATTAAAAAGTACTGGACCCAGTACTGAACCCTGTGGTACCCTGCTAGTAACCCCTCTTTCTTCAGAGTAGACTCCATTTGCTATTACCCTCTGTTTTCCTGTTGTCCAGTCGTTTTTACCCAGGATACCACCCTGGGACCACTCCCAGGCTAGCTAATTTGTTTAGTAATCTTTTTGTGGACTGTGTCAATGCTTTGCTAAAGTCTAGGTAGGCCACATCCACAGTCCATCCCTGGTCTCTCTACGTCAGTCACCCAATCAAAGAAATCTATTAGATTCATCTGACACATGACCTTCCCGCTGTGATGCTGCCTTGGGTCCTGTTTTCCATTGACCTCTACATACTCATCAATTCTTTCTTTCCAGAAGTGATTCCATCTTTTTCCTAGCACTGAGGTCAAGCTAACAGGTCTGTGTTTCTGCTCCTGCTTTTCTCCCACGTTTGTGAAGGGGAATCACATCCGCTTTCCTCCAGTCCTTAGGTACCACACCATCCTCCCATGATTTGTTAAAAGGGTAGTCAGTGGTGTCACTAGTTCTCCCTAGTTCTTTTTAGAATTCAAGTGAATCCCATCAGGCCCCATTGCTTTGTCCACCTTCAGTTTTAAGAGTTCTCCTTGAAGTTAATTCCTTTGGAGGCCCATTGAGCCTAGTATAGTGTCCGCTTGTCTATCAGTATCTCGGGATTGCTCCATATAGGGGTGTGTGCAGTCGATCGCTACTCACCACCTTGTGTGAACTTTGTACTAATATCTACTAGCTGAGATTATGGTTGGGTGCAGGTGTAGAGGCTTCCGGGTGGGGTCTGATAATCAGTGATGCTAGCAATTTCCAATCTATGCTGCTTTATGTGGACCCATTATGGGATAGATCTTTGCAAGGGTTGAATCCAGTGCCTGGTTTGGGTGGCATGAAAGGCTAGTTTATAGCCTTCAAACCATAGCAGGTTCCTTCTGCCCTGGCTTCAGTGGGCCTGGAGTTTGTTGTGACTAAACCTCATTTTTTTCCTCTCCCAGAGGAAGTCTCCCACTAGGTTGACAATTTTTTGCAGCCCTTTCTGTGGTAGGTGGAGGGGATGTGTGTGAGCAAGTAAAACATTTTGGGCACAGTTACCATTTTTATGGCTATCTTGCCTGCCAGTGTGAGAGGCAGTCTATTCCATCTATCAAATGCTGTCTTGCAAGTCTGGAGGAGGGGGATGAGATTCAGTTCCCATGTCTGTTTTATTTGTGTGGTTACTCCGATACCCAGATATGTTAGGCCTTCACTAGCCCACAGGAGCCCAAAATTGGTGGCCATCTCTGGGGTGTATGCAGGGTTCATGGGCATAAGCTCCATTTTAGTCTGATTCAGTTTGAGTCCTGGGAGACATGCAAAAGACTTTAATAGGGTTAGTGGGGGGAAGAGATTGTTGTCCACTGGCATGCAGGATAAGCAGATCATCTACGTACATGAGGGTTGTGTACCTTCTAGCCCCTATTCCAATGTCCAGCATCTGTGGGTGCTGGCTGATGGCAGCTGCCAGGGGCTCTTCAACTAGGACAAAAAGCAGCAGGAAGAGGGGACAGCCTTGTCAAATGCCCCTCTCCAGTGGGAATGCACCAATTCATGGATACAGGTGCAGTGGGGGAATGATAGATGGCTTTTACTCATGCCCTAAACCTTTCCTCAAATCCCAAATGTGTGAGGAGTGCCTGTAGATAGTTCCATTCCAGGGAGTCAAAGGCTTTTTCAAAATCCACTCAAGGGCTGTGGCTGGAGTTTGCAGACCCTTTGCTGTAAATGAGGGTTGGCCAATGAGGTTGGCCAAGATTACTGTAATTTCCTTTTCTGCCTCTACTGCCAAACTCTCCCCTTCCCAGCACTGGTCTCTCTGCTATTAATTTCTCTACCTACTTGTAATGCTGTCTCTCTAAACAGCTTAATTTATTCTCTGCCTTACCTACACACCCTTCCCTTACACCCCCTCCTGCTGCTGCTGTCGTCCTTTAGACATCCCAGTGCCAAAGCACAGCACCCCCCGTTAACTCCTCTTCTATCTCTAAATAGTTGCCCTGCATTTGCCACCTCTTTACCTCGTGCTTTGTCCTTCCCCATTGCCTGCTCCCCACTGAGCTTGCTCTTGTACTCTAGCTGTATTTAATCCTCTGTCTTTCCCTCCTTATTCCACAGACAGCCCATCTGCGGGCTTCCCAGGCTGCTCCTGTGGCCCTGGCGCCTCTGAGCCAGCCACAGCTAACAGACCGCCTGACTGACCCCTGGATGATTCAGGTACGGACCGGACTCCAAAACTCAGTGGTTGTTTGAACACCGCTGTTTTGACTGGATGCTCTAGTGGAGGAGCCAGGCACTGATTGGCAGTTTCTGCTCCTGGCTGATTGATTTCCAACGCCTGGTGCTTCCTGATCTCAGGGAATCTCTTTCTGTGCTGTGTTCTGGACTACACCCCTACTACTGCTCCTGTCCTCCTCAGACATTCCGGTGCCAAAGCACAGCACCCCCCATTAACCCCTCTTCTGTCTCTAAATAATTACCCTGCATTTGCCACCTCTTTAACTCATGCTTTGTCCTTCCCTGTTGCCTCGGCCCCCACTGAGCTTGCTATTGTTCTAGCTGTATTTAATCCTCTGTCATTCCTCCTTGTTCCACAGACAGCCCATCTGCGGGCTTCCCAAGCTTCTCCTGTGGCCTGGCACTCCACCAAGCCAGCGCTTAGCTAACAGAGCTCGCCAACTGGACCCTGGACAGATTCAGGTATGCACCAGACCTCCAAACTCGTGCCTTTTGAATGCTACTGTTTTGACTGGATGCTCAGTGGAGAAGTCAGGCACTGATTGACAGTTTCTGCTTCTTGGCTAATTTTCCAATGCCTGGTGCTTCCTGATCTCAGGGAAATCTCTTTCTGTGCTGTGTTCTGGACTGAATTTTTTGCCCACCCTCCCCACCTCCTCACAGTGATTAACTAGACCCTTGCCTTGCCCCTTTCCTCAGCCTAGCAGCTGAGTGGTCACTCCACTGCTGCACATTCTTATGGCTATTGGCCTCCTGTCTTCAATACCCACCTTGACCCACTTTCTTATTGCCCTTTTTAAGCAGTCTCACCCACAGGGTGGTACATTTGCTCTCAACTTTTTCCAGCGCTCCAGTTAACTCCTCTCAATTACTGCTCTAACCTGCCCTGTTGTCAGGGATCTCATCCTAATTCGACTATATACACTTTCAATTCTTCCACTTCCACTGCCTTTGGTGACATACCGATCTACAGCCAAACCATCCCAATCGCTGGCACCTTTGCCTTGGCTGAATTTTCAACTCTATTTACAAATTAGAACCAGTGTCATTGCTCCCATGCAGTAAAGCAACATTACAGTGACTCTTTCCAGGTGTTTACCAAAATTGCCCTGTGCTTTGGTTAATTTCACAATGCACACCACTGACTGGCTCAGTTTACTCCAGCTACCTACTACACCCTTTACCATCCTTAACCAAGTCTGCCCCCACATACCAGGTACTCATAATGACCCCGCTACTGGTGCCACCTCAGCCTCCTGGTTCACTGCTAACCCTAGCCTCCCTCATTCTGCTAGGTCACTCACCACACATCCACCTACATGATGAGTTGAAACGCCTTTCATCAGGCCTCTCACCCTAACCCCCTCACATCTACCATGGGGCCACCACTCTCACTATACTGATGCGCTGTACTCATATCCCACCCCCACTGATGTTGCCATGTTAAGGCAATGGACTCTAATCTTCCTTGCCTCTCCCGCTCTACAGCAGCTACCCATCCCCACATCCTTGCAATGCTCCTCCCCTTCCCTGATGGCACCTAAACTGGTACAGAAGCGACTAAAACTAACATCTATGCATATCCTCCTGCTCCTTTTCCTCCTCTCAGGAGACATCCACCCCAACCCTGGCTTCACCAACCCCGTCCCAGACTACTGCTCTAAGATCTTAAAATTGCCTCCCTAATGTGTGCAGACTTCTTACAAATTTGACTCTTTCCAGGGCTGGGTTGCCTTGAATCACCCTGATATCATCTCAATAGTAGAAACTTGGCTCAATGACTGTACCCCAGACTCTGTGGTCTCACTCCCCCATTTACTCTATACCATGCTGGCCGTGACTCTCAAAAAGGTGGTGGATGCGCTATACATCCAGGACTCTTACACTGTCTTGCCATCCCACCGCCCATCCCTTGAGCATGGGACCCAGGCCCTCACTGTGAAAATCACTATTGCACCTAACAGAGCCCCCCTGTTCCTCTCTTCTATATACATTCCTCCCCGGAATCAGAAGAGTGCTTTCCACTCTCTCCTCACCTACCTACAGCCTCTCCCTGACAAGGCAGAGATCTTTGCCCTTGGGGACTTTAATATAAATTGGCTAGCTGACTTATCGGCACCCTTTAGAGATGTGGCAGCCTCTCAAAACCTGTTCCAACTTCTGACCACCACCACTAGACTGACCCAGAGGTCTGGCACTGCCAATATCCCTGATCTAGTGCTCACCAATGCACCTATAAAGCTACCCAGCTCAGGGTTTTACCTGATGCCCTGAGTGATCACTCCCCGGTGCTTTGTCACTGGTCGTATGTTGCAAAAGCCCCCTCCCAAAACTATCCTCCAACGCTGTCTCAAACCTGGCAAACTTTAGGCCTTAGACAATACTCTCTCAACCAGTGACTGGTCCCCATTACAACTGTTTTGGACATTGACACCACTCTGACCACTTCATTGACACCTTCAGTTCTGCCTGGAGTGCACCCCTAAGCAAACAGGTAGTCAAAGGGGTTGACACACCTTGGATGTCACAAGCCCTATTAGACCAAATGCGTGATCATGACAATCTATGGCATATTGCCCTGGAAACCGGTAAACCCTCTGATTGATAGCGCTACCAAGAGACGTGTAATAGATGTACTTGGAATATTTGGAAGGCCAAAGCTGAGTACTACCAAGCCTCGTTCACTACCACATGGGGCTCGGGTGCAAGTTCTGGGACTCTTTCAAAGAGCTCATTGGTAAGCCTCCTCTGCACCTCCCTCCCAACTCTGGGCAAATGGATCTATCACCACAGACCCTGCCCTGGTTGCAAATACATTTAATACCTCTTTTCTCTGACCTTAGTAGTGTTCTCCCCCAATTTCTTCTTTCCTACCCCAGCACACCCCCCTACCCACCACCCCTGTTACACTTTAAAACAATATTGCAGTGTGAAGCTGCCGCCCTTCTCCTCGAGGCCCTCAGCAAGTCATGATTCAGCGGTGACACACTAGATCTTAAGCTGCTTAGGCTCACCTTTAATGAAGTTCTCCCACTCACCATGCTCCTAAACTGCCCCCTATCACTGGGACAGTTCCCCTCTAAATGGAAATCAGCTCTCATTACACCCATCCTTAAGAGTGGTGACTGCACCCAGCCCAGGGAACTACCACCCCAACTCAATCCTGCCTTCCCCCCACAAAGCTTTGGAGAAAATTGTGGCCACCGAGCTTATGGACTATCTCTCCAAATACAGCCTTCTCTGTCCTGAGCAGCATGGCTTCTGGCACAATGACAATACTACCACAGCTCTCCTGGAGTTCACTAAAGCCCTCCACACATCTCTGGACAGAGGCCACATTGCTGGTGCCATTTTTATAGACCTTTCCAAGGTGTTTGATATGGTGCACCACACACTACTATTGGATTCGGCCACACAAATTGGTCTGTCCTCTGAGACCACTGGCTGGTTTGTCAGCTATCTGTCTGAGAACTCAGACAGTCAGACTTGCCCAGTTCCAGTCTTTCCTCTCCAAGTCAGGTCGAGAGTCCCTCAGGGCTCTATTCTTGGCCCCTCACTTTTCTCCCTACCCAAGGATTGCTCTGAGGAACAACTCCTGTATGCAGATGATGCTGTCCCTCACAGCTCCCACACTGATACCACCACCTCTGTATTGCACTCCTGAAATCTTTATGGAAGCAGAAACTTGGTTTGTTTGGCATAGCTAGTTCTAAACTACAAAAACAAAGTATATGGTGTTTTCCTACTCCCAAAGCTGGAACAGTGGGCTACCCTTGCATACTGGACTCCCTCAATAACTCCCTTGAGCAGGTTACCTCTTTCAGTACCTGGGTATCACCCAGATTCAGGGCTCACCTACCATGACCACATCTGAAAACTGAGCACCACTGCGATCAAGGATGGTTTACTGCACCGTACAAGCACTGCCCCACCTGAAGTCCTCCACCTAGCGGTCTCAGCTTCAGTGCTGTCACTCAGATTATGGTATCATAATCTATGGGGCAGCTGACAACACACACCTAAACAAAATCATGCTGGCTCTATTAGTCTGTGGAGCTAGCTTCCGGTTGCGCCAGATGCACACACACCGCGCCTCCACCAACTGACTTAACTTTAATGGGAGGCTCAAATATCAGACATGCCTCTTTGCTAAAAATAGCTGTGGGTCTACTCCACATGCCCTTACTCCTTACTCCAGGCACTCTTGTCGTCCGGCACACCTGGCAATCTACAATAACCCACTTCGGATACCCCTCTGCAAGACCTCCTCGGGTCAAGAACATTTAGGCACCAGGCCCCTAGCTGGTTTAACTCCTCCCTAACTCCCTCCTCTCAGAACCCAGACCTGGCTGGTTCAAGTCCCAACTACATGATCCTAATCTCTCAAGGCTCAGCCTGGGACTGTCTTTAATTTTTGCTCTACCCATGTTTCCCATTATATTTGGATCTCACCCTGGTCCTGCCACCCCAGGGCATGCTTATACCTGGACAATAGACATCCCCAGACCAGCCTAGACTACTAAATAATGACCAGGGCATGGCTGGTGTCACTGTCCTGCAGTGTATGTATCCTGTTAACTGATTACTGTCTTTACTCTGTAACTGTTTTTGCAACTTTCTGTAACCACTTTTGCTAATGTACAAGCTTCTTTGTAACTATTGTGTCTTATGTGTTGCCATTGTATCTGATGTCTCTATATATAATGATGTGGAACCTTTGTAAAGGAGTCTTTGACTCAAAGGTATGTTATCCGATACCCTCAATAATTAAAATACATAAAATAATATGATCAGAGCTATTCCTCTCTGGAATGAAACCTACCTAGGCAGGGTGAGTCAGGTTCATATGAGGACTTACCTTATTAGCCAGCTCTATGGCATAGACCTTACTATCTGCATTAATCAATGAGATAGGCCTGCAACTTGCTGCCATGTGGGTTGTACTTTTCTGGGTGGGATTGTGGTAACAGCCTTCCTTAGTGTAGGGGAGAGGTACCTGTTGTTCTTCCTCCTGTACACCTGCATGAGGAGAGGGACAAATTGGGGACTTAGTGCCTGCATAAACTCTACTTGGAATCCATCTCCTCCCAGGGCTTTGCCTTCCTATAGGGACAGTAGGGTGGCAGTGAACTCCTCTGTGGATATCGGCTCATCCAGGAGATGGACTGTTGAGGTGTGAGCTTGGGAAGACAAAGGTCATCCAGAAAGGGCTGAATTGAGTCAGTGGATTGTTGGTGGGAAGTCTTGTATGGTTTCATGTGATAACGGTGATCATGGAACAGCGATCACTCTTTTGGCGAGTATACATAGAGGAAAATAAATTTTGGCGATGTACACTAGCGGCAGATAGAAAAAGGTGTCCGAGAGTTAGGTTTCTATTGCTTATAATGAGCACACCCACAACCAAACCAGGTACCCTCCCAACCCCAGCTTGCCACCAACCACACCACATAGTCAGCTCGGCAGCCCACCGCCGCACTACACCCCACTAACCCTCCCTCCACTTCCACACATTGCACAGCATGGTCCTTCCCCACCTTCCAGCTCACGTGTATACATAGTGACATCCAGTCACTATATTCGACTACCCCCCATCTGGTTGTCCCCCTGCCAGGTAGCTCTTTGCATAGGCACTGTGACTGAGGTGCCCTTTTAAGCGCTCAGTCGCAGTCACCATTATCTGAGGCTACCTCTTGTATAGTGAGACATGAAGTCAGCCATTATATCACTGACCTCCTGGGGGTTAGAGAACCTTTCTAAGAGGTTCTGGAGGCCAGCTATATGTCTGTCTGTAATTTGCTTCCTGAGTTTTAGGAGGAAGTTGCTGGGCTTTTTTTTGTCCTCTGCTCTCTGCAATTCAGCCTCAAGTGCAGTGAGTTGCTGCTCCCTTTCTCATCTTTGTCTTGAGGCATAACCCATAATTTTCCCCTCATGGTGGTGCGTTAAGGCCTCCCATGTGACCCCAACATTGGTGTCAGAAGTGCAGTTTTCCCAGAGGATCCAGATGGTTTCTTCTCTTGCCCACGGAAGGAGATTGGTCTTTAACAGAAGTGGGTCCAGTTTCCAGTTAGAAGATAACTGGGTGGGGGTCCCATGTAAGATAAAGCTGTATTGGAGCATGGTCTGAGATTATTATTGAAGGATGTCAGTGGACAGGGCAGCTTGAGTCAAGTCTGTGGACATGAGCCAATAGTCTAGCCTGCTTCATTAGCCATGCAACCCTGAATGGAAAGTCTAGTCATGGAGCATGGATGGAAGGTGCGTAAAATGTTGGTGAGGTCATTGTCTGTCATAAGCTGTCACAAGCTGTCATAAGCTGGTTACCTCCATCCCTGAGGGCTTGCAGCATCTGACGTTCCTGCAGTATGCAAGAAATTTTGTGGTTGAACACAATCGGCTTCTCTTAGATCATAAAAGACTTCAGGGTACCACTTGTACACAGATTTGAAACAAATCTGAGGCTCAGCTGAATCAAAACTTATTTCCTCATACTCTTAAGGGAATACACCAATACAGCATGGGGCAAGAGTCCTTTTGTATGGCTAACATGGTGGTGAATCAGGTGCCAGACCCAAAAAGTGTTTCTGGTGAACAGAATTTTGATCCTATTGACGTTTAGTTTGTGAAGAACAGGGAAGAGAAAGAGAGAGAGAGAGACAGCCTCACAGCAAGCTGGCATGTAGCTCCTACTACTCTCTGCATAGCCACACCAGAAGCCATCCTTTTCCCTCTGCCCCAGATAGGAATGCCATCTGTGCACCTCAGTAACAGAGTTTAAAATTAGGTACTGCTAGCTCACCTTCAGAACCAGGAAGCTGCAAGATGGTTCTACACATCCTGGCAGGCTTTCTATTCCACAGAAATGTATGCCTGATGCTGTTAAGGGCATTGAAAAATCTGCCATGGATCTCCAGTGGAAATGTTTGAAAGATATAGTCACTTATGCAGTGTAGATATTTTTATAGTGTTAACTCGTCTGATAAAGTATAAAAACAGAGCTAACCACCACAAGCAGGTTCTTTGCAGTTACCATGACTTTGACCCTCCGGTCTACATCTGGCATGTTGATTTCACTTACTACTAGTACCTCCCATGACCCTGCTGTCTGCCCCCTGCTTTTGGCATGGTGGTCTGTAAACTACCCCAACTCAGAGCTGTGTTACCTTTCCCATGGTTATTGTACTCACATGGTGTCTGTGTCACATTTCTTGTGTTATTGTATGTCACTAAGGGTGTTTGCATTTGTTGAAATTGCTGCTTAAGGAACCATTAATGCAAGCATGCCTGTTGGAAAGCAATGTGTTTTAAGACAGATACCATATATTCCCTCTGTTTCTTAGGCACCTTTCAGCAAGTAGTACTGGGGGCTGTACAAAGGAATCACTAAATAAATCTAGCCAGCTCAGTGGCGCTGGGAACTGTGACCAGAATTGCCATGTCATAGTGGCTGATCTCCATAAAAAACTAAAAGAAGTAAATAAAAAGATCGAGTGGTAGAACGCCAAAGGATTCACCATGTATAACCCATCCCCTTAACATGAAGATATGTAATATTCCTCTTGATCGGGTTCAGTCTATTTCCCCACACCGTTTGAAAAAATAGACTGTATAATCTCATTTCTAAATTGACTGGAGGTGGTTAAAGATAACTTAAATAAAGAAAAACTGGTAATAAGAATTTTTTAATTATCAAAATACATTTCTTTTTCCCAGATTTCCACTCTTTCCATACATTAATTTTACTTTCGCCCAGTACCAACTGCTGTTCCCAGTTATAAGCAGCCATATCTCCATGCCCAAACCAAATACCTAAATTTTTTCTGCGGGAGACAGTTAGTGGAATTTCCATACAATCCATAATGCCAGTCTGCATAGGATCTAAAGAAAAAAGAAAACTCTTCTCTATATTGATCTGTGCACCAGAAAATTGCCCATAATAATTAAAAACCTCTAGTACCTTTGTAAGAGAAGTGACATCCTTCATCAATAAAGTAATATCATCCGCATTGGCCATAACTTTTTCTGTTTCTAACATAGGTACAGGAGAAAGACCAGTTATATGCTGGTCCCACTGAATTTGTTGAATAACTGGATCTAAGGTAAAGGTATAAAGCAGAGGGCTTAAAGGACATCCTTGTCTAACCCCTCTACAAAGCTTAACTTCAGTTCCAAAATGGCCATTAACTGTCAGAATTATTGCAGCCTTAGTGTAAAGAAGAGCAACCCACTGCACAAACTGTTTAGTTATACCATATTTTAACAGTATATGAAAACTATACTGATGCCTAACCTTATCGAAGGCTTTAGCCTGGTCTAAAGCTACCATTAAACCTGAGCAATGCCCCATTTTACTAGCCTCAAAAAGTTCCCTTAAGAGGTATAAATTATGTTGAATTTTCCTGTAGGGAATAGCACAGGTCTGAGCTGGGTGAATTAAAATATCAGCAACCTGCACTAGGTGCTTATTCAAAATTTTAGCCAGAATTATTATCACTGTTGAGAAGACTAATAGGTCTCCAATTAGATAGTAACTTCTTATCCCCTTTTTTATGTATATAACTAAGAAGAGAAGCATTGAAGGCTTCAAAATGAAAAGTGGAAGTCAACATGTAATTAAATACCAAGGAGAAGAAACAGCTCATATATGACACCCATTTTTTATAAAAATCATTGGGAATACCATCTAATCCTGGAGACATACCCATATTTAATTTTTTAATTACATCCTCAACTTCTTGTGAAGAAATGGGTTTCGTCAAAATGTGTTTCATGGACTCTTCCATTTGAGGTAGTGGTGCAGTAAAATTATCTGGTAAAGTGTCTGCATTCCTAACTATATTGTTAAACATTTCTGTGACATATTGTTGCACTACCAACAACATTTCTGGATCTGTAACTACTATTACTCCATCAGGTTTACATAAACTAGTCACTAGAGTTTTATCTAATCATGCTTTACAGGCTTTATAGGGATCAGAAGTAGGTTGTTTTTGAGTTCCAAATCTAAATTCCATTTCTAAAGATTTAGCCCTGTCATATTGGTAAATTTTCATGTGCCGTTTTATTTCAGAAATTTGCGATTTAAATTTTGCGTGATCGCGTGGGGGAAAGGACACAAGTTTATATAACTGGTTCCTATAAGTTAATTATTTTAAATAATGAGAATTAGCCCTTTGCTTTCCCCAACTAACAAATAATGCTCTCAACTCTGTGTTAGTATCTAACAACCAATCATAGATATTATCATACATACATATGGTGGAGTGTCTGGCTGAAAAAAACACCTCTAAACCATGAAAATAGTCTGAAAAATCTAGAAAGGATGTATTTAATCTCCACCTGTATAGTGGAGAAAACTATATAGGATATCAGATAGACTAAAATCACACAATAGAATCTGATGATCTGAAAATTCTGCAGGTTTAACACTAATAGATATTGTCTTAATATATTTTGAGACAAAACATATCTATACGTAGAGCGATACATACCTATGATAAGTATCCCTAATGAGATGTAAACATCTATATGCATCCAATAAGCCGACATCAACAATAATCTGTTTTAAAGCATGCGAATCACAATACATTTTTTGTGTTGAAACCCCAGAATATTTAGTGTTGATATCACAATTAAAATCCCCACCCCATACGATATGTCGTCTAGTATATAAAAAAGGTTTTAATTCCTCAAATAAGTCAATTCTAGCTAATTTTGTTTGGGGGGCATATAAATTAATAAAGTGAAAGGAAAAATCTCCCAAAGAACAATCTAGGACTAAAGCTCACCCTGGTCTCACATCCATTAGTTTGGAAATATAAAATTTAGCATTTTTAAATAAAATACCTATCCCATCAGCGGAATCCAATCCAAACGTCCAATAAGAAGGACCCCAAATCCATCTCCTTTTGAGCTGATCTATCTCAGAAAGAGATGACAGTCTTGTTTCTTGTAAAAAGATAACATTTACTTTAAGTAGATTCATATATGCCAAAATTGAAACTTGTTTTTTGTAGGCTTTAAGACTACATACATTATAGGAAGCTAGTCGCAAAGTAGCCATGAATACTTAGTAAAGTTAAGACCATCCTTTATGACTAAGACTAACTTTTCTTTTTTTCATGTTTTCCCTTTTCTTTCTTTTGCCAGCTCAGTAGTCTCACTGTCCTCATCCTCAGTAACCATTTCCGACCTATGGGAAGTGTCAGATTCTAAATCAGAGTCCCCTAAATCATCTTGCAAAGGTGCAAAAATATTCTCAGTGGGGATTGGGCCTACAACAGTTTGTTGAAGAGAGGTCCTAGTGAACCTTTTGCCTTTCACAGTTTCAAAGAGAAATTGGCATGGATTTAGTTGTGGAGTGTTTCAAAG
Organism: Neoceratodus forsteri; assembly: GCA_016271365.2. Taxonomy (NCBI): domain Eukaryota; kingdom Metazoa; phylum Chordata; order Ceratodontiformes; family Ceratodontidae; genus Neoceratodus; species Neoceratodus forsteri. The sequence continues at coordinate 759,676,749 of CM028138.1, read as the reverse complement.
TAACAGGAGTCAGTTTATTTTTACAAAAAATGTCAGTAGAGTTCTTGTCATTGTGCTGTAAACGAGATGTAGGTTTATCAACCAAAGGTAATTCTCCATCTTCCGGGAAGCCCAGCTGCAGCTAAGGGATCTCTTTGCTCTGTGTCCTCCCCCTACATGTTAGTAGGAGAACTAAACATAGAATCCCTCCTTTTATCTTGAGCCCTGTTTAACAAATCATTCTGATCCCACCCTTCAGAACAATTCCGTTTTGCCCAGGGGCATTAAGGAAAGGCATGACCTTTTTCATCACAAAGATTACATTGAAAAATATTATCACATAAGTCCACCGAGTGCTCATATCCCCCACATAACGAACATTTCAGCATGTCACAAGCACTACTAATATGGGTTTTTGCCCCACATTTGTAACAGGATCTAGGCTGTCCCCCATAGAAGCAAACCCCCTATCTTTTCCTAAAAAAGAAAAACTATTAGGAAGATGAATGATATCAGAATTAACTTAAAGAGTTTCACCTTAAACTTCTATCCTCCAGTCCATATCCCTTCCAGATCAAGAATAGCCTCAGGGGGACCCAAAATATCACACCGGTTCTGAAGCCAGTGATAAATGTCACTGAATTAACTCTCTCATTCCTGAACATAATAATAGTATATCTAATCTGAGGACATGTAAGGAGAATTGCATAAAAGGGGGTCTATAAAGGGGTAGATTTTAAGGTGGAATATTTTTCCCAAAACTTGTCTAAATTAACATAACTTTTAAAGCTGATATCAAAAGATTCCTCACCAGAAACATGAATTAAGGCATAAATATCAGAAGGAAAAAATTGCATCAAACCCCTTAGAAGCTGTTTTGCAACATAGTACCTATCAGGATGTTTTATCAGTCCCCCTTTATACCGCAGTCTGACTGCATTCCATCTTGGGGCCTGTTTTAATTTATTTTAAAAAAATTCCAATATAGGTACCCGTTTGGAATGCTGCATGTTATTGTTTCCAAAACTTGTCTGATTAAAACCTGCCTGACTCCGGCTAAAGTCCTGCTTTCCCTCCCTGGATGTGCTTGGCCTAGACAAGGCTGCAGCCCGATCCCCTACAAACTGCACAGTATTATCAGATAGGGACCTTTTGGAAGTCAAAGGATCATTACCTGAGCTCAGGATTTCGCCCTTGGTGGCATGCTTTGTTGCTGCCATGTTGCTGGATGAATCTTTCCCCCAGTTCAAGTCAGGAGTACATTGTCTCGAATCTGTGCGTTTCCACCCAGAATTGCTAGGCACTTTATCTGCAGACCAGTCGCTACCCAAATTATCCTTGTCAGCAGGAGATAGTCCAAATTGCTGTCGCACTGCTTGAGACATTGAATAAGTCGGCTGTGGTAAAGGAGCCACTTCCTCACTATGCCGTTTACCCGTTGCAGCCTCTGAATCACTTGTTGTCACAGTATGGTTGGCCCCAGACAACTCTGAGCTATCTTTCACAGAGTCAGAAGAACGCATCCCTGAAAGAACAGTACCTAGCACATAAGCTTTAATACAGCAAGTAGTTTCCAATGGAATCTCCGATACTGGATCAAAGCAAGTGGTCTCCTGCAAATCTCTCACAATTTCAGGCAAAACATTTGTAATCACAGTTTCTTCCATAGCTAAAGGCAAATAATTCTCAGTCAAAATGGCAATATCCATACTGGTTCCTTCAGAACTCAGCAGAATATCCTGCTCTGTGAGAGGTTGTGCACAGTCTGCCATCCTGCAGACCAATGCCAGCAGTCCCCCCCTACTGACAGCAATGCAGTAGGGGAGTTTCCCCAGTGTCCTGGCCAGATTTCCCTCATTCACTAAAAAAAATAACACCAACAGCTTAATCTGATTCAAGGTCAGTTGGCATTCATCTGTATCCCCCTTCCCTGGGTTGTGCCTGAAAATAGGCAGGATTTGTCTAGTGCACTTACCCAGTCAACAAAAACTAAATAAAATAAACAAATAAATAAGATTCCAAAACATTAGCATATGACAAACAGATGGCAGTCATGAGTTGGGTTTTTAACATAGCATTAATAGGATGCTGTGCTAACATGCTACAGACTGATGGCAGCACTGAGTTTGCTTACAGATTTGTAACAGTAATAGGATGCTGTACTAGTACGTTACAGATCAAATGCAACAGTCAGCTCATAGACTTGTAATGGGTGGGATGTAATGCTAGCATGTTACAGGCTGGTGGCAGCACTGAGTTAGGTTTTGGACCTGTTGCAGTGATAGGATGCTGTACTAGTATGTTACAGACTGGTGGCAGTGCCAAATTAGGTTATACACATGAGACAGTGGTGGGATGGCATGCTAATATGTTACAAACAGATGGCAGTGGTGATACAGGTTATAGTCCTGCAGCACTGATGGGGTGGTGCGCTAACAGGCTGCAGACTAGTAGCAGCAGTGAGTTAAAATATTGGCTTGTAACAGTGTTAGCATGTAAGATGCAGTGCTCACATATTACAAGCTGGTGGTAGCAGTGAGTAATAATATTTTTATTTATAACACCACTGATTACAAATTTTCTCTGATAAAGCCAGCACAGTGTAGTGTGTGATTTAGCACTATTGTGTATGGAATTCCATATGCCTTAAAAACTAATTTTGCTGCAGTAGTGATGTGGCTACTAATAAAATGACTTTTTGTTCTGCATTAGTAGCTACGCTATAATACAAGTGCCTCCAGCAGCGCCATTCACTTGCCAGTTGGACCTTCAACCGTCACGCCCTGGAGCTGGCTGGTGGGCAGATAGCAGAGAAGTGCTGATGTTGGACAGAAGACACTGATCTGTTTAAATCACAAAAAGTAAGCAAATGTGTATTTAGTAACCATACACTATATAGAAGAGTGTATGGTAGTCCAAATTCACAGCATCGCTATTCTTAAATCTCGTGGTTACTATGACCTTTAAGGGACCTCTTGAGCTTCGCTCTTCAGGTCCCTGATGTCATAGTAACCACTCGTTGTAAGAACAGCATTGTTGTGTATGGGCTACCTTACCTATCCTATATGTCTAACCACCAGGTAAACATTTATCTAGAGATTAGATATGTCACAGTCACTTTCCTTGTTCTTCACACAGAACAGAACCAATCAGAGAGCAGCTGTCACTGTGCTGATTACATCATAGTAGGCCTATGCAGCACTGAAGCCAGCAATTCAAATCACAGCAAAAAAGAAAAATCCCCATACATTAAGGTGATTTAAATAGTAATAACTGTTAAACTGATGTTGAATAAACTGGATATACGATAGCTTGACTAAAAAATGCACAATGTATCTCTACTTATGAGAGAACAAGACTTTTGTACCTTACTTGTGGCTTTGTCACTCATAAGTTATGGTTTTGCCTCCTTACACGTTGAAATAAATTGCATATTTTGAGTACAGCCGTTGTGTATCCCCTGTTTATTTTACTAGGTACAGTAGGTGGAGTGAGTGAATACATTTTCAGGCATCTCTGGAAGCAATTACAAGAAAATATTTAAATACAGACAGGTCACTACTAGAGGAATGGTAGATACAAGTCAAAGACAAGGAATACAGCACAGACAGGGCATGTACATCTTTGATTAATCAAGTGCACATACATTTTGGCCTTAAAAGTTTTTTTTTTAATCATATAAGTTAGGTTCCAATGGGAGGTTTGCAAATCAAGACAGAGAAACCTGAAATTGGTAGGAAGCAGAATAAATGTCCTGTTTTGTGGGATGTATAGGCTCCCTGGATGCTGTTCAGGAATGTCACTCCACCTGCTGACATTACTTCTGTCTGCCAGACTGTCCTTTCAATTTCTTTTCTGGGAACAGAGCATCTGTTTGCTGTGAGAGTGTCGGAACTGCGATTTTTCATCCATCTCAACCATAAAGCAGACAACCTGTTTACAACATGTGCCAAATGGCTCATTCATTCCTTGGAGAAATAGCGGGATGCTGGGGCTGGGGGAGGGGAGGTCTAGTCTCTGGTGAGAAATGATTGACAACTGATTTTAAATCAATTTTCAAGAGTGCTTTTTTACCCATCCCTGCTTTAGTTTCCGTGTCTTACTTTTGTCTCTATCATATGATACTTAAGATGTGGTCAGGAGAAATAGTAATCTACAGCTGACCCAAACACCCACATCCCAACCTTAAACCCAACCCAACACTTCCCCAAACCTTAACCCAGACCCTGACCCAAACTTAAACCCCAACCCTTTCTAGATCCATACACCAACCCTAATCCTATTCCAGCCTTAACCCATAACTTATCCTTGACTGGTACAGTAGTTTTTAAAGCCACTGCTCAAACTTTTTCCATCCCCAATCAAATGGAAATTTGAATCAAGTATGATGGTTACTGTAGGACCATTTGTAGAAATCTCTCTGTACGTGTTTCTCACAACCAGAATGCTGTTCTTAATGTGTTTAAATCATGAGGTAGTTCAGCCACCCTTTGAAAATCCCCCAATCCCACCCATAGTCTGACTGGCAACCATCTTGATATATTTTTAAACATTCAAATAATTACTCGAAGATTAAGGAAAAATCTAAAAAATGTTTGTTATACATAATATTTACCAAAGTTTTAAATAGGTTTCAGGAGCTTCCATTACCCTAAACAAAATGAAAAAAAGGGCTTAAACTTTTAATGAGCTTTTTTTTTATCTGGGAATCAAACACCTGCCTGCTAGAGAAATGATTATCTCTGTAGAGTAGTTAGTGAAGCTCATTGGACTGCTCAATATCTCTGCAGGTGTCTCCATGAGACTGAGCCAATACCTATAATCCAACATACAGTGTAGCTTGGTGAGAGCATGGCTCAGAGGGTACTGTAGCACTCCAGCAGAACCTGGGCTGAGATCACTGGTACTCAGGTGATACTGTAGCATTCTCACCTCACACTCATGTACTTTTAATACCTTTCCTGCAGGACCTGGGTTGAGATCACTGGTACTCAGCTGGCACTTTAGCATTCTCACCTCACACTCATGTACTTTTAGTACCTTTCCAGCAGGACCTGGGCTGACATCACTGGTACTCGGCTGGTTCTGTAGCACTCTCACATTCCAGTACTTTTGATACCTTTCTAGCAGGGCCTGAGCTGAGAGATCAAGAGCATCAGCTGGTACTGAAGCTCTTCCACCCACACTCCTGCACTTTTAATACCTTTCCAGCAGGTTCTGGGCTGAAATCACTGGTACTCAGCTGTTAATGTAGCATGCTTGCCTCACACTCCTGTACTTTTAATACCTACCCAGCAGGACCTGGGCTGAGATCACTGGTACTCAGCTGGTACTGTAGCACTCTCAACTTACATTCCTACACTTATAGTACCTTTAAAGGAGGACCTGCATTGAGATCACAGGTGCTCAGCTGGTACTGTAGCACTGTCACCTCACACTCCTGCACTCACAGTACCATTACAGCAGGACCTGGGCTGAGATTACTACAATTATGATACTCACGTCCAAGCAAGTAATAGTATGGAGTCTGAGATGCTGGAATAGTCCTCCATTTCTGGCCATAGGTTTGCCCCATCAGAAGTGCTGACTGCCCTGAAAGAAGCCTCAGAGTATTGTAAGGGTTTGTGTATATCTTTCAGGGACTTGTTCAGTGAGTAGCAGTACAACATCATGAATGAAATGATAGGATGGACAGACTCTGTGGAAAGTTCCAACATCATGAGAAGCCCAGCAAGTAATGATTAGATATGGGTTTTCTGAAACTGAGCATCGCAAACTCTAGACCAACTCTCCATTTTATGACTTACTACTAATCCAGTTCTGATCCTAAGTCTAGTCTTTTTCCAAAGGTTTTGCTTTACTCTGGTTTGCCAAAATAAGCACATTTTTTCAGACTAGACCAGAACCTGGCTAGAGACAGGTCTTTTTTGTCAAATGAGAAAATCATGCTGGCCCTGCTTTCTCTTAAGTAGTTTTTTTTCCTATATGTCATTTGAAGGACTTTGCCCATGGTTTGAAAGGTCAGTGGGCAACCATGCCATATACCCCTCTGCGCGGTTAAAACCATGAATGTCCAGGTGTCCTTTGGACACTCTGAATTTTCATTGTAACTACCGTACAGCTGCTTTGTTTTGTTCCCATGCCCCCCCTTACCTGCTGCTATGCAGCTGCCTATGGGCATTGTCCCCCTGTCCTGCCAGTTGAGCTATGGCTTTTCTACACAGTCTGCTTCCTTTGGTGTTTTTTGGGCTCTGGGGTTTGCTGTGCTGGTCAAGAAGAAGTCTTCTTCTGGCCTAGTGATGCTGAGGGTTGAGGCGATGGATGCCACACCTCGCGCCACACCAGTGACCCAGGTTCGGGAATGAGATCAGGTCATCTGGGGTTGGCAGGGGAGGGAGGAGATTGAGCATCTGAAGGACTGCTCCCTCTTCCCTGGGAGGGCTCTAGAGAAGTGTTGCATAGGGGCGACCTCTGGTGGACACCAGGGGAAATGTTGAGATTGCGTCTCTACGCATAGTGAGGGGGCAGTGCTGCGGCGGGTGGTGGCAATAGTACCATTGTTGCCATTGCATGACCGAGCACCAGAGGAAACAGAAGAAAATGGAAATACCCTGAACTCAGGGATAGGCAAAGGCACCACCTACCATCAGCCACACTCCATCAGGCCGGACTACCTCCAGTCCTGGGCCGAGCCTAACCCAGACCGAATTGTAGCTAGAGCACCCTGGGTGAATAGGGCGGCCCTTTCTCAGGGGGCTCAGAGCCAAGGGGATAGCCGGGCTGGTGCCGGGACTTAGGGGGTGTTTTAGGCAAGGAAGTAGAGTTGGGGGTAAGGTGGATGCCCGAGAGAGTTCCCAGAAGAGGCAGTAAAGAAATAAAGTGTAAAAAAAAAAGAAGTCTTCTGGCTGCCTCTGCTCCCAGATTGTGCAGCTCTAGCTGGCATTCCATCACAGTACCTGATGGCCTACCTCACTGTACAGATGATTTCTTTGAATTAAGCTACCAAGATGCCACATAGGGAGCTAGCCTTCCCCAATGCCTTTGATGGCTCATTCAGTCTACTGCCCCAGCATCCTATAGCCCTCCAACAAAGGTGTCTTACAGTCTATGAATGCTATGTCCTATTTACTTCCATGCTCTCTCCTACCTGACAAGATTCCTACAGGATTGGTTGGCATACATTCAACAGCATTGCTCCATTCCCCAGTCTTAACATCATTCTGTCTCAGTCATACCATCAGTCTATCATATTCAGTCAGTTACCATACCTTCAGTCTATCATTTTCAGTCAGTTACCATACCTTCAGTCAGTCATTCTGACATGTATTGTTCCACCTATCCTGCCTGTTCTTCTACAGTGGTGGAGTTATGCTACAGGCTCCCTACTACATTCCTTCAGCAGATGCATGCCCCCACACGACCATTCATGGCTTCCAGGGCTCCCTGCCCTAATGGCAGACAGTTTCACTCTACTCCTGCGAAGTCTGCCTCTTGAGGGTGGGTCCTTCGACATGGGTGGGGCCTTCTTTTTCTGTTCTTTGGGGTGAGAATGTTCTGCATTTTGTGGGAAACATTAGCTGTGCCAATTGGCATAACGGTACCTCTTGATATAGCATTTAAGACTTCAGCTATCAGAGTGTGGGGTCTTTACATCATTGGGAGCTCCTTTAGCTGTACAGACCATTATGGCACACCTTCCATGGCTATACCTCCCTATGACTATTTAAGAGTCACCTGGTCTCTGTCTGCTTCCTTTCCTCTGCCCTGCTTGGGTGAAGATTATACAACTACCACACTCTGTGCTATGTCTAGTTATTTGATAACTATGTACTTTGTACTTTGTATTTTATGTCAGATTGGACATGAAAAAGAGCTTCTTCCAGAGTCCTCAGCAGGTAAACAAAATAAAAAGTAATTAATTAAGTAATTAATTAATTGGGAAAAAGGGGGTGCTCAATCTGCCTAACCCCTCAAGGGTTTGGCTTTCTGTCTTGGCCTCCTTTGTTAGGAGTCCAGGTGAGTACTTTTCAGCTGTCACTACTCTCCTCCTTCCCACCTTGGGGGGTGATCCTCCTTCCTGGAGAACCTCCTCTAGCTGCAGAGATCATCTTGCAGCACCCTCACAGCATTCCCATTAGAGGGACAAAGTGGGAGCCCATACTCTAAAAGATTTTCTCCCGAATTCAGTTTCTTAAACTGCAGTAGCTTATCTGTCACTAATTCTGAGGAAAGGCAAGCAAGGTCTTGCATCATTACAGCTTACTTCCTTATGGGAAGTTTTTCCTTTCCTTCATGCCAACGGTCATAAAAGTTAGGCAGCCCCCACAGGAGTTTGAATAAGTTGATGGTGCTCCTGGGTCAATGCCTCAATCTGGCTGCCCATCTCATCCTTAGGGAACACTGTGCTTGTCTCTTCTGTTTTACTTTTGGGTCTTCCTCCCCAAGGTACCTTTGGTCCTGGGACCCTGTCCCTCCAATATCTTGAGGGGTTGGATCTCTTGATCAGGGTTCCATGTCCTTGTGCCACCCCAAAAGTTGGTAGTCACGATAGTTGGGACAGGGACAGCATAATCCAGTTCATTGCTTCATAGGCATTACATACTAGTCAGTCTCAATCTCTCCTCACCTACTAAAGAGACTGGTGAGTGGTAACCCTTGGAATTGAAGGGCTTTTGCCCTATAGTTTGGAAAGGCAGTAGGCAACCATATTACACCCTCATTCATGCAGTTAGAACTGCACATGTCAAGGCTTCCTTTGGAATCCCAGAATTTGTGTTGCCACCATCTGTTCCTCTTCCTTCTCCTCCTGCAATGCTTCATCTCCTTGGGATTTGGATTTCTTCCCTAAGGTACCTTTGATCCTGGGACCCCATCCTGCAATGCCTTAAGGGGTTGGAACCATTCATCCAGGGTTTCATGTCCTTGTGACATCCTGACAGGATGCTAGTCCCTGTAGCAGGGACAGAGAGTGTAAACTACAGTCCACAGTTGCACAAGCACTACATATTATGCAGTCTTAAACAAGTCTAACTACTTAAAATCTCAGTGATCATTTGACTTAATGTTTAAAATAGTATGATATGTAATCTCAACCAGTTTTGTATTTTTACCTGCATATAGCTACAAAATTACTTGCATTATCTGGACAGGGTAAAAACCAGGTCACTGGTCAATGGACTGAATGAGTCAAATCAGATGAGTCACAAAAGATGCTGATTAACAAAGTCCAGCTGAAGGATCCTAGTTTGGGGAGGGTGAACTGACACAGAGTTGGCCCTTACAGCCTTACATCTGACATTGTGCACCAAATCTCAAAACAGCGTTCACTGGTCTGTAACATGCCAGTACTGTATCCCTTCTCTAACAACAATCTGTGACATGCCAGTACAATATCCCTCCTATAAGAACAGTCAGTGATATGCCAGTACAGTTTCTCTCCTCTAACAAGTCTGTGGCATGCCAGTACAGTATTCAAGGCCCCTACTTTTCTGGGGCACATTGAGACCAAGTTCTGCAGCAAGATTACCATTTGCCACAGAACTTCTACGTCGGTGGGTTGTAATTTCTGTGGAGGTTCTGCAGCATTAATGAACAGTCACATCACAGTGTCAGCTTGTCACCCTGACTTCACTTCCATGGCAATGGTAATAGCAATCAGGATGGGTACAGTAACACTAGTTCAAAAAAAAAATACAGAAATAATTTTATGCCTAAAAAATTAAAAAATGTCTATCCCTGACGGTCCTAGCCTACTGCATAAATGAAATATGAAGAGGGGACCTTATGTAATAAACAAGGTATTACTATACTCATGTTGTCTATACCACTCTTGAGGTCCCCACTGTGTTCCACTTATATATTTATATGTGCTGTCTACACCACTCATGAGGTCCCCACTGTGTACCACTTACATATGTATATGCAATCTGTAACATACATACAAATGCGTGTGTGTGTGTGTGTGTATGTGTACTTGTATATTGAAAGAGATATTGTATATGTATGTGTATATTTAAATTTCCATGAAATTGTATCCTCATTTATGCAGGTCCCTTTGGAAATGGAATAAACAGAACAGAGGAGATACTGCAACACATTTTTCATGCCAGCCTGCTTCCCCTGACACGTTACATAGCACCATCAGACCGTGACATGCATGTGAACCCATTGTGTGATAAAGTTGTCCAGCCCATCACAGTGTGTTCCCTGTGTGACAGAACACTGCACCATACCTTTCCAGGCTCAGAACAGTGATGTGTTCCCCCAATCCTTGTGCTGCCCAGCCAGCTCCCAGAGCTCATCTCTGAACCTGAGTTGCTGGCACAGGAACACAACATTCTACCCTCTGGCCCAACAGCTGGCTCTGCACACAACATTTCTCTATAACTTTTAGGTGATTCTATCAACCGACAATATGTAATCAGTAATCCTAGCAAAAACGTATACAGCACAACAATTTATTTAACAGGTCTATTGTTTCAACAGGTCTGTACATTATCATGTTCCACTTTTCTGGGCATAATTACTTTATTTTTCTTAAAAATTATAGGTTAATTCATTTGACCAATTATTCATTTCGGATGGCATCTCTATACATTAAAGGCACAAATAAGTTTGTACAATTTAAGGTATGGATTTAACAGGCCTGTGCTACTGTCAAGGTTTTGTTTAAGCTGCCCCTAGTGTAATACCACAAGACTGAAACTTGTATTAGGATGCAGTGCAGGTTGAGCAAATATCGCCATGCCTGAGGTGTAAGCACTGCCTCCGGCAGTGGAGCTGTGGTAGATAAGGACTATTCATTTCTGTGGCAGAATGCAGCCATTTCATTAGCTAATGTATGTTGTTATAGTACTGATAACATCACATTCTGAGCATAGAGGGTTTGGGATATAAAAGAGCTAAAAGGAACCAGGTTCTGTGGATAAATGGAAAAATTAAGAAAGAATCACAAAGAACAGTGAACTCTGTGGCACTGCAGAAGTTCTGCTGTAGGTTGCAGTGCTGCCAAATTCTACAACAGCAGAATTCTAGGGCCTTGACAGTATCCTCATCTAACAACAGTCTGTAACATGCCAGTACTGTTTCCCTCCTCTAACAATAGTCTGTGACATGCCAGTACAGTATCCCTCCCCTAACAACAGTCTGTGACATGCCAGTACAGTATCTCTCATGTAACAACAGTATGCAATATAACATTACAGTACAGTACAGTATGCCTTCTCAGACAACAGTCTGTGACATGCTAGTACAGTACCACTCCTCCAACTGTCTTTGACATGCCAGTACAATATCACTCCTCTAACAACAGTCTGTAACATGCTAGTACTGTAGCCCTCCTAGAACAACAGTCTGTGACATGCCAGTACAGTATCCCTCCTACAACAACAGCCTGTGATATGCCAGTACCCCTCCACTAACAATGGTCTGTGATATGCTAGTACCATATCCCTCCTCTAACAGCAGTCTATAACATGCCAGTACTGTACCCCTCCTCTAACAACAGCATGTGACATGACATGACAGTACAGTACAGTATCCTCCTCAGACAACAGTCTGTAACATGCCAGTACTGTATCCCTCCTCTAACAATAGTCTGTGACATGCCAGTACAGTATCCCTCCTCTAACAACAGTCTGTGATGTGCTAGTACAGGGTATCTCCTCTCACAACAATCTATTACATGCCAGTATAGTATCCCTTCTCTAACAACAGTTTGTAACATGCCAGTACAGTATCCCTCTTCTAACAGAAGTCTGTGGCACATCTGTACAGTACCCTCTTCTAACAACAGTCTGTGACATGCCAGTACTGTATCCCTCCTCTCACAATAGTCTGTGACATGCCAGTACAGTATCCCTCCTCAAACAACAGTCTGTGACGTGCTAGTACAGGGTACCTCCTCTCACAAAAGTCTGTTACATGCCAGTACAGTATCCCTCCTACAACAACAGCCTGTGATATGCCAGTATCCCTCCACTAACAATGGTCTGTGATATGCCAGTACCATATCCCTCTAACAGCAGTCTATAACATGCCAATACTGTATCCCTCCTCTAACAACAGCATGTGACATGACATGACAGTACAGTACAGTATCCCTCCTCAGACAACAGTCTGTAACATGCCAGTACTGTATCCCTCCTCTAACAATAGTCTGTGACATGCCAGTACAGTATCCCTCCTCTAACAACAGTCTGTGATGTGCTAGTACAGGGTACCTCCTCTCACAACAATCTATTACATACCAGTATAGTATCCCTTCTCTAACAACAGTTTGTAACATGCCAGTACAGTATCCCTCTTCTATCAGAAGTCTGTGGCACATCTGTACAGTACCCCTCTTCTAACAACAGTCTGTGACATGCCAGTACTGTATCCCTCCTCTCACAATAATCTGTGACATGCTAGTACAGTATCCCTCCTCTAGCAACAGTTTGTAACATGCCAGTACAGTATCCCTCTTCTAACAGAAGTCTGTGGCACATCAGTACAGTACCTCTCTTCTAACAACAGTCTGTGACATGACACGATGGTACATCTTCTCTAGCAATGGTCGTGACATGCTAGTCCAGTATTCCATGTCTAACAACAGCCTGTGACATGCCAGCACTGCATCACCCTCTAACAACAGTCTGTAATGTACCAGTACAGTATCCTCCTCTAACAACAGCCTGTGACATGCCAGTACAGTATCACTGTTCCTCTAACAACAGTTTGTAAAAGTCAGTACAATATCCTTTATTTAACAACAGTTCTGACATGCCAGTGCAATATCCAGGGTCATTGCCCTCTAGGGTTCATCAGGTTCAAAGGAACCCCCTTAAACTTCTGTTTTTCTTTCTTTTTTGTGTTTTACACTGACGTCCTGTCCCTTTAATTCCCTCCCGACTGCCAGCAGACTCCATAGTGCACATACATTACAGTAGGGTTGTCCTGTACCTTTCCTTATCATGTACCCCAGCTGCCCTAGTCACAATCGGGTCAATCAGTGTGTGACTGACATCCTCTAGTCATGCTGATTGGCTACAGCAACTGATGAAGTCACGGCCTGAGAGCATGCCGCAATGTTGAGTGAAAACACTAGACTGAGTAGCAGACTGGCAGCTAAGGAAAAAAGGGGCAGAGAGGGAAGAAAAGCAAATGTGGCCTGATGTCGCTTATATTAGCTGTTTTCAGGGACCATGACTGGTAAACTTGATACAGCCTTTCTCAGATAATTTCCAGAACACAATACAGCTTTTTCAGCATACTATGGGCGGCATATTTGAATATCTGTGCCAGGTGTTAAGTGAAGCAGGTTTTAAGATGACTGGGCATGGGAGGGCTGTATTTGAAGCCCTGAGTTACAAAGCTGGGGCAGCTCCCCCCGCCACACCAAGTACAATAATCTGTGCACTAGCTTGATACATCCAGCAGAGTTGAGTTGAATTGAATTCCCGCACCTCCACGTGCATACTATGTGACTTAAAGCAAGTAATTTAACCTTCCTGTACTACCAGGGCACACCTTGAAATGAGCTTCAGCTCAGTATGCCTTTACTGGCTAATCAGCTCAGTGTACAACATCATTTTCCAACCAACATTTTTAAAATAAAAAAAACTCACGCCTTACGCAAATTGGCAGACACAAACAGATTTCTGGGGCTGTGTAAGCAGGTTCAAATAACAGATCCCCAGAAAATTATGGAAATCATACTGCTGTCAGTCAACTTGAACTGCAGTTTGCCTGAGTCCAGCCATAGAATTATATTTTTTTCCCTTGCAGTCCACGGGGGGCGGGGGGTGTAGAGACTTTAACAGAACTTTGATTTATCTTCAATGTACACCTTAAAATGCTCCACAGATGACAACAATCCAAAGTATCTCCCACACACCCCAGTAGAAATCCTGGCAACGGCCCTGGAATCCCTCCTCTAACAACAGTCTGTGACATACTAGTGCTGTAAACCACAACTGTAGTCAGTCGGTGACAATCTAGTAAAGCATACCACTACTGCTACAAGCTTTAAACCTGCTATCATAATACCTCCCTGTTGCCAACAATCTGTAACATGCCAACACAAGATCACACTGCTTCTGCAGTTGCATAGCCTAAGTCACTGCTGCCATCTATCTGTAACATGCTAGCACTACAATTCACTGCTGCTATAGGTCTATCTCCTAAGTAACTACTGTCACCAGTCTGTATTTATTTAGTGTTTGTTAACCAGGTAAGTGTGCCAGGCTAACAGTGCCTTTTTTCAGGCATGACCTGGGAGAGCTAACACAGGCAGGTTCAGTACAGTATGAGATTGCATACAATAGCGCAGTTGTGCCAGCAGACAGAATATATACATTGTATGTTAAGGATCTTGAGGATCTTATGGGGGAAAAGGAAACAGTATTGCCTGTGGGCAACCTGAAACATACTTCAGCACTGAGAGAAATTACAATTCATATAATAATACATATTAACATGGTAAGTACATCACACAGATTGTACAGGGTCAAGGACATGCAGAGTGAGCCAAGCTGAGGAGATATTCACTGTATTGGAGTCAAAAACACGGCACAGAAGGACAGTGGCATATATCAGGTGGGACAGAGTTCCAAAGGTTAGGAGCTGTATAGGTGAGGGATGATCTCAATACATATTCTGATCTTGGAGACAGCCAGAAGTGCATTATCACAGGACCTTAAGGGGTAGGTACTGTTCACAGGTTTAAGTAGTACAGCAAGGGATTTGGGAAGCCTGTTGTTTAGGATGTTGAAGATAACAGTACCATAGCTATATTCTCTAGGGCGGAGGGGGGCAGCCAGCCTAGCATGTTGTATAATGAACAATGATGAGTGAGCCAGGGTGATGCTGATGCAATGTGACAGATACCATTGTACATGACATCCCACTTCTATATAACAGAACGTGGTGCTGCCAACAGTCTGTAACATGCTAGCACAGCATCCCAAGGCTGATATAGGTCTATAACTCCACTCAGTGCTGCCACCTGTCTGTAACATGCTAGCACAGCATCCCAAGGCTGATATAGGTCTATAACCTCACTCAGTGCTGCCACCTGTCTTTAACATGCTAGCACAGCATCCCAAGGCTGATATAGGTCTATAAACTCACTCAGTGCTGCCACCTGTCTGTAACTTGCTAGCACAGCAAATCTAATGAGGGGTTTGGGGACATCAGATGGTGATGAGGTGGAAGATCAAACATGCTGGGTTGTGACAAGAAAAGTCCTACAGATACAGAGAGAATGTAAATAAAAATAGAAGTATTTCTTTTGGGGAAGTCCAATCATCAATTGCGGCAGTTGGCGCTGCTCCTTAAGGGCAATGAATGTGGTGGTACAGAGAGATAAACTATCTAATTTCAGTGTGTGGGGGAGGAGTGCTAAACTCTTTAATTTCCGTGAGGAGGTATAAAGGGCTAAACTATCTCATTTCAGTGGTGAGTTGGATGGAGAGCTACACTGAATACATTTTAGTGAGGAGGAGGAAGGAGTGCTGCCGTATCTAATTTCAGTGGTGAGTGGGATGGAGAGCTAAACCATCTCATTTCAGCGGTGAGTGGGATGGAGAGCTAAGCCTCTTAATTTCAGTGGGGAGGGAATGGAAGTGCTATTTACTGTCAGTGGTGAGTGGGATGGAGAGCTACACTATCTAATTTTAGTGGGAAGGGGGATAGAAACATAGAAACACAGAATTTGTTAGCAGAAAAGAACTGCTTGTCCCACCCAGTCTGCCCAAATGATCCCTACCTAATCTGTCTCCACAGGCCTTAACTGATCTATGATGACTTTCAGTCCCTCTTGCCTATATACTAACATTCTCCTATGTATGCTCTGCACAAGCCTGAAGCCCTCTACTGTTTTCACATCCACCAGTCATTCTGATAGTTTGTTCCAGGCATCCACCACTGTTTCAGTGAAGCAGTATTTCCTCATATCCTCTTAAACTCCCCAGCTTCATTGCAAGCTCTCTGGTCCTGGTCATATTTCTCTCTCTTTTTTCTTTTGTCAGTAAAACCTTTTATTAGTTTGATTTAAAAAAAAATAGGTTACATGAAAGATATATTCAATAATGCAATTAATGTTTTACAGAAGTTAGAATTAAAATTGACAACAGCATATGCCATATTTATTTTATTTGAATGCTTGTGGCTGGGAGAGGCAAACTAAGCTGTGGTTTGTTTCCAGGTGCAACACGGGGGCAAGGAAAGGGGAATATGTGTACAGATGTAGACTGACTTAGAGAACCAGATTAAGCTGTCAGTGCTATTTTTGTGAAAGACAACAGAATCACGAGGGTACATACTGGTAACAAGAATTGGTAAATAGGAGACATGTCCAGCTCAGCACTGCTTTCAAGGCAGCCTAGTGCTTGCTGGAACAAGTTATCTGTAGCCTAGGAGATATGGTACATCAGGGAGCCCTCCTGTCCTAAAACAAAACATAACCACACACCGAGAACCTAAACTATTGAGATAACTATTAACAACGTGGTAGGCAGCAAGAACACTTATAAACGGTTTGACTTGCTATATTTACACCCACCTCAGTGAAATATCCTCTCGGGTAGAGGTGAAAAAGAGAAGGCCTAACCAATGCCTGTTCTCGACTTGGGTGAATTGAACAGCGTAGAACACAGGAAGGCGTTTGACAGCTGAGTGTGTTAGCCTATTCATGTTGCCTTGTGTCATAGCTCCTAAAATTTCCCCCATGGTGGGGGCATAGTTACTACACAGAAACATAGAAACATAGAATTTGATGGCAGATAGAGGCCTCTTGGCCCACCTAGTCTGCCCATTTCCCTACCTAAAGGATAAGCTGCAGATCCTATTTAATCAACAGCCTACTTCTTCCAACCTCCGCCCCCTCCCAGAATTGCCTTATGCCTGTCCCATGCATTCTTGAATTCCTCCACTGTTTTTGACTCCACAACCTCCTCAGGAAGGCTTTTCCATGTATCCACAACCCTCTCCATGAAAAATACTTCCTCAGATTACCTCTGAGCCGCCCCTCTAGCTTCAAATTGTGTCCCTTGTTCTTGCACACTCTTTTCTGAAAGATGCTACCCTCTTGGACTTTGCTGATTACCTTGAGCTACTTGAAAGTTTCTATCATGTTCCCATTCCCCTCCTCTCCTCAAGGCTATACATATTAAGCTCCTTAAGTCTCTCTTGACATGTCTTCTGGTGCAGACCCTGCACCATTTTTATTTTCTCTCTGTACTGCCTCCATCCTGTCTATGTCTTTGAGGAGATTGGGTCTCCAGAACTGCACACAGTACTCCAGATGGGGTCTCACCAGCTGTCTGTACAGAGGGATAACAACTTCCTGTTTTCTACTGGTGATGCCTCTCCCTGTGCATCCCAGTATCCCCCCAGCCCTACTTATTGCCCTCTCACATTGCTTGCTCACCTTTAGGTCATCTGATACGACTAGCCCAAGGTCCCTTTCCATTTTTGTTGTTGTTGATTGTGTACCCTTCCCCTGGGTTTTTGTTTCCCAGTTGCATTACTTTGCATTTCTTAGCATTGAATCTAAGCTGCCATACATTTGACCATTCCTGCAACCTTGCCAAGTCCCTTCTCATCCTTTCCACCCAACCTTGTATCAACTCTGTTGCAGATCTTTGTGTCATCTGCAAAAGATGTACTTTTCTTCCAGTCCTCTGCAGTGTCACTTATGAAGACATTAAAGAGGACCGGTCCTAGTACTGAACCCTGCGATACCCCACTAGTAACCCCCCTTTCTTCAGAGTGGACTCCATTTACTATTAGCCTCTGTGTCCTGTTCTCCAGCCAATTCTTTACCCAGGCTACCAGCTTGGGAACCTCTTCCAGGCCGGCCAACTTGTATATTAATCTTTTGTGTGGGACTGTATCAAATGCCTTGCTAAAGTCTAGGTAGGCCATATCCACAGCCCCTCCCTGATCTACTACTTTGGTCACCCAGTCAAAGAAATCTAGTAGATTTGTCTGCCATGACCTTCCCTCTGTGAATCCATGCTGCCTTGGGTCCTGTGCTCCTCTGGCCTCTAGGTACTCAACAGTTATTTCCCTCAGAAGTGATTCCATCATTTTCCCTACCACTGAGGTTAAACTAACAGGTCTGTGGCTTCCTGCCTCTGCCTGGCTCCCACTTTTGTGAAGTGGAATAACATCTGCCCTCATCCAGTCCTCAGGTACCACCCCATATTCTCATGATATATTAAAGAGGGTAGTCAGTGGTGTCACTAGTTCTACCCTTAGTTATTTTAGAATTCTGGGATGAGTTCCATCAGGCCCCACTGCTTTGTCCACCTTCAGTTGGCTTTCATGCCTAACAAGGCCAGCCACCGGTGCTCCAGGGATGTTAGATGAGGGGCTTCGGAGTGCATGCCTAGTATTAGGAAGGGTGGTGACTACAAGTCTGGGAGAACCCCAAGGAGGATAGATAGGGAAAATAGTAGAGGGTGACATGCCTTCCAGATCCTGGAATATCTGCATCTTCAAAATCTCCCATCCCTGCCCAGCATGGTTTCCACAGGTCACCGCACCACAATTGCGCTACTTCAACTATAACATGCTGTCCTAATGGGTATGGATAAGACTTGCTCATGGGGACCTATTTTATTGACCTCACAAAGGCCTTTGATCTAGTGGCTTGCCTTCTACTATATTCATATCTATCCTCCCAGGGATTCTCCCAGACTGCCATCTCCTGGTTTGATAGCAATCTCACCAGGAGAATGCAATTTGTTCATATTGATACTGTTGCCTCTGACCTTGCCCCCACCTGTGTTGGAGTTCCCCAGGGATCAATTCTTGGCCTTTCCTCTTCTGTCTTTTAATTAACATCCTGCCCTCTCTGGCCTGTTCCTCCTCTATGATCCTGTATGCTGATGATATGGTACTTCTCTCTAGTGGTTGAGACCTCTTATCTATACAGGCAAATCATTCAAGTGGACTTTGACTGTTCACAAGGTTGGCTTCTACATAATATGCTCCTACTATACTCCCAGAAAACTGTAGCCATGCTTTTTTGCTTCCCCATAGAATCAAATCCTTTGCCATGGCCCTTTCAGTTCTGTGTCTTGATGGCTCCCCGTTGGAGTTTGTTGAATCTTTTAAGTATATAGGCATTACACTCGACCCATTTCTGGATTTTGACCTGCACATTGGTGCTACCTGTAAGGCAGTAAATACCAAACTGGGACTTGCTTATAAAATCAGGTCCTCCCTCAATGATGCCACTTGGCTTGCTATTGTGCAAGGTTTTCTCCTTCCCAGTCTTACATATTGTTCCCTGGCTTACCTTGATGCCAGCAAAGGAGCCTTCCAGAAGTGCAGCACCTGCTATAACATCATATGCTGATTTGCCCTCTTTGCCCACAGGCTAACTCATTGTTGTCAACTCTACCACAGACTGGGCTGGCTCTCCCCTCCATCATATAGACTTTATTCTGCTGGCTGCCTGATTGCTAATATAATCAGAACGAGGACCTCTGTGTACTTCTCAAGGCTGCTTACCCATTCTACCCAAGCCTATCCCTTAGGTCGCCGATACAGACTCCTTTGCATATTCCTAGGTGTCTCACCAAAAGGGTGAACTCTCCAATACTCTTGTCTAGTGCTCTAACTCGCAATCAAATACTAAATAAATAAATTGACACACTTGTGACCAATTGTACTGGAGCATAGGGCAAGCCCAAAGAATGTGAAGTAAATTTACCTTACTTCTTTGACACCTCCAGCATTCATGTGGCTACACAGAAAACTGCTGGAGTTCTGTAACACTGATGCATTATATTGTTTTAGATTAATCTGCTTCTAGTGTCATTGTAGGCAGTGTGTGCTACTTTTCAGCACTGGGACCACTGCTGGTCTGTTATGGTAATCTTCAAAGCAATTTCCAACTTAGCTTTGGAGTCGGTTGATTGACTAGGCAAAATATCTGTATGGGCAGAGTATATTCCACTAGCCTGCCCCTTGAGCAGGAAAGCTAGTGTGCTAAGGGAGTGGCCTTATAATTCCAGGTATCTGATCATAGCCATGGCTTTTACCGCAGTTCTGATTTGGAGACATCCTCAAAGTCAGTGGCCAGCAGGTCCCATTTATCTCACAGTACCTCAAAGATGTCCACAAACGTGTCTATGGTTGCAAGATATCTTGTGCAAACAAAATCCCTTGTTAACCCATTGTGGCCAAATTACAATGTACTGATCTATCAGTGTGTTGGGGTTTTGCCATAATAGTGCATGAGTCACAGAGCATGGGTTGCTATTTGGTTTGCAATGTATTTGATTCCAATACTTGACTGTGGGGCCCTATTGAGGGTGAGTGGCTAGGTGTGCTTTAGGTGTGGAGTACAAGCAAGGTGATTATATGCACACCACTCTACGCACATTTCATATTTACCCAATGGGCAGGGTCCATAGTATGGGGTCTGAACCAGTGCAGTGTTTGCACTTTCTGATATGCAAGTTTATATCCCTCTAGCTATGGTAGACACCGTCCACCCTACTGCCAATCAGCTCTTAGCTTGTTGCATCTATATCTGGGTCTCTTCCCTTCCCAGAGAAAACTCTATCTAAATATACCGAGGAAAAAATCCACACGTTTCTGGCTGCACGGGTTCCCTGTTTGTCTGCAAGTGGTTGGGACTCTGACCACATAAACGTTGCAGGTATAATCACATTTACCAGGTGAGTAAATACCATTATCTCCAGCAACCTTTCTTGTACTTAGACAATGCTCACAAATGGGACATTTGTACCAGTACCAGGAACAAACCCTGGGTGGGAAGACAAACATTAAGTTACACTGAACCAAAAGCACCCTGAAGCACAGCCGATCAGAACATAGCTCTGCTGATGCAACATCCAGCCTGTAATGTCAGGCATAATTATGTACAAAGGACCAGTTAGCCACAACTTGTCTGTTGCCTAGGAGATATGGTACATCAGGGAGCCTCCTGTCCTAAAACTGAGAATATCCCTATCTCTGCCTAAGACGCTGACACTGCCGTGGTGGAATGCACCCTAATTCTTGCTGGGGTGCAGACTAATCCTGTTAGGCAGCCACTATTGCTGCCCTTATCCACCTAGCTATTGCTTTCTTAGAGGCAGCCTGACCTGCCTTCTTTTCTAAAAAAACAAACAGACAGCCTATCTGTCTTATGGAAATTTTCATACACAGTCAGATAATTCTTTAATAGGGATACCACATTGAGCAGATGAGGAATTGCATCAGTGTTGCTTTGGTTCCCGAGCATGACCAGTAGGTGAATTTCCTGTTCCATGTGGAACAGCGATATCACCTTTGGAGTGAAGGATGGAACTGTTCTGAGAGACACCATCATTATGGAAAGTAAGGAACAGCTCAAGGCATGACAGTGCCTGCATCTTGCTGAGCACATAGCCATAAGAAAACATTCTAAGGGTTGTCCTGTAAGAGGATTCAGGTATGAAATGAGGCTTATAGAGACCATTCAGTACCATATTAAGTTGCCACTTAAGGCACGTGGATCTAGTATGGGGGGGTGCAATCTGCACCACCCACAGCAGCCAGACTACATCTTGGTGCAAACATATCTTTCCCACCCTGGGAAGAGAGCCTCACATTGCACAGATAGCCAAAGTCTGTACCCTCAAAGAGGAGTATGCAATGCCCTTGTCTGCCTCATCATTGAGAAAATTTAGGATTTGAGAAAGACCGCCACTGAAGGGTACAGGCCTTTGCTGTACTCCATTTACAGAAGATCTGCCATTGTCTCTGATAAGTCTTATTTTTGATTGTCTTCTGGATTGCAAGAATCTGTCACCTACTCTGTGGGGGTACCCTAGTTCAACAGTCTTTGCTTTTCAGCATCCATGCAGTCTAGTGGAGGAGATTGGGGTTGTGGTGAAGGATTGGTCCTTAGCTGAGGAGATCTGGGTAGTGGGAAGATGCCAAGGGGTGTCAGTTAACATTACTCTGAGATGAGAATGCCATGATCTTCGTGGCCAATTGGGAGCTATCATCAGTACTATGACCTTCATGGACCTGATTTTGAGAAACACTTTCACAATCATTGGAGTGGGTGGAAAGACATAAGCTTTGTTGAAAATCCACCGTGTCACCATTTCATTGACTTCATTGGCCTGATTGTCAGGAAAGCATGAGTCAAAGTGAGGTAGTTGAGCATTGATGTGGTACTCCATCATATCCACTTATAAGGGCACCCATCTCTAGTTGAGTGACTGAAACACCTGAGTGTGCAAATGCCACTTTGCTTGGTTGAGTGTCACCCAGCTGGGCCAGTCCACCGCTTGTTCAGCTTGCCTGCCAGATAGGTAGCCAAGCTCATCATCAGATGTTGTTCTGCCCATCTTAATGTTCATAATGCCTCCCTAAGTATTGCTCTGTTTTGAGCTACCCCATGCTTGTTTATGTACACCATAGTGACTTGGTTGTTGGTTCTCATCAGTACTGCCTGACCAGTGACCTGAGTAGTAAAGAATAACATGTCCTGGTACACTACCCTCATCTCCAGAACATTTATGGGGAAATGAACTTCTGGCGAGGACCATCTGCCTTGAGTGACATGAGGGCCCAGCATGGCTGCCCAGTTGAAGAAACTTGAATCTGGGGAAATTGTTGCCATTGGCATCATTGACAAAGGCATGCCCTCATCAGATTTTGCCTGTTTGCCCATCATCTAGACTGTGCTGAATGCCTTGGCCTGATTTGATTCTGTATTCAAAGTTTTGGGTAGACTGGTCTCATGAGTTCAGCATGTATCTCTGGGTGGATGCATGTGGGGCTGGGCCCATGGCGCCATGGTTATCATTGACATCATGAGCCCCAGCACTTACAGGTGCATACGCACTGGTCAGTTGGGTTGTGTTCATATCAACTTGATGAGCGGGTCATGTTGGTGACTTTCTTTTCATTAGGGGTCTACAGGCCCAAGCTCATGTTGATCTTTGCACAGAGGTATGAGATGTCTTGGGTGGGGTGGGCTTTGCTTGCTTTTGTCCCCATTTATGACCCAACCATGTACTGTGAGCAATGAATCACTGAGTCTGTGTGCTTCTGCCTGAGTTGAGGATGTTGTTTGTGTGAGCCAATCATCCAGATATGGAATGACATACACTTCATTCTTGCAGAGGGTCATGGCAATTACTACCAAAGTCTTTGTGAACACTCTTGGAGCTAAGGTCAGCCTGAATGGGACACAAGTTTATTGAAATTGCTCGCTGTTGATACTGAACCTGAGGAATCTTTGGTGCCTGGGATGAATTTGTACGTGGATGCAAGTGTCTTTTTGGTTGACTGATGTAAGACAATAGCCTGGTCAAATGGCCATCAAGGTTGACTTGAGGGTCTCCATCATGAATGTTTTGTAGGCCACATACTTGTTGAGCAACTTGAGGTCAAGCACTGGGTGGAGTACCTCTGTTTCTTGAAGACCATGAAGAATTGAATACACTCCCATGTCTCACTCATGTTGTGGCAGGGGTACAATGGTTTGGTTCCTGGAGAGATTGAGTAGAACTTACTGGACAGCCTTGGTTTTTTCATGGCCTCAGGGCACTGGAGACACCATTAGTCTGTATGGAATTGTCTTTTGTATGAGCTCTATAGTATAAATGTGAGTCATGAGTTCCAAGACCAACTTGTCCATTGAAGTCTGAGCCCATTGTTCAGCAAATAGTTGGAGTTGTTCCCCCCACTGGAGGGTTGTGCACCCATGCCCTCTGCATTTCATTGACTCATGCAGTTGGTGGCCACACTTAACCTGTTGATGCCAGTGCTGGCCTTTTGCCAGAATTACCTCTGTTTTTGAACTGTGCCATTTGAGACTGGAACCAGGGTTTTGAGGCCCCCACTTCATGACAATTGGGTGTTAGATGATTTTGTTTGGCCCTGTGAACTCTTGAACTTGGGGAAAAATGGCCACCCTAATGGGAGGTAAAAGTCCTTCTTTTCCACCATCTTTTTGGGCTCTGACCAGTCTCAGAGGAAACATGTGACGATGTCTCTGAATATGTGGTCCATTTGAATGGGAGCTTAAGAAGGGACGTTTTCCATTCGCCGTCTGCCTGATACAGCTTCAGCCACAGGGCCCGGCTGTCATGGTTGATAAGGACTGTGGCTCTGGCACTGAACTTCATGATGTCTGAAGAGGCATCCTCTTTATTGCATGCTGCCTGCTTGGTGCAATCGGCATTCCCTATAAGTGGAGAGGAGTCATGGATGGTGTCTATGACAGACTCTACCCATAGCAGCAGAGCTCTTCTGGCGTACCACTAATCAGTGTCTACAGACAGGACCATCTCAGTGACCTCATGGATACTTTTCATGCAATCCTCAATCTTTTGCCCAAGGGTTTGTCAGGGCTACTGAGCTCTCAACCAGGATGATGGTCCATCTACCGATGGTTGAAACAGGGTGTCCACCTTAGGGGCTGTGAACCAGGCTGTCTTGTGAGACTCTAAGAATAGGTGTGTCTTTTCAATGGCACACTTCTCCAGTGTCCAGATTGGTTCAGGCACCTTGTGGTCTTTGTTAAGAATGGAGTTGAGGGTGGGTAGGTGTCCTGTGGGGAAATAAACTGCCAAGGCTCTCAAAACCTAAACTTAGGGCACCGGTCACAAGGAGGTCTGGCCCTACCTTGGTGGCAAGGGTATTCTTTGGCATACAAATTAAAACAAACTGCTAGTTGGTTCTTATCTAAAGAAACTCCGGATACCCCTTTATGGTTAAGGATAGAAAAAGAACTGGTAGACCCCTTGAATCTGATTGATTTATTATTTGGCAAACTTCCATGTCATTTACTGAATCAGCCAACTCTGCAGGTTTCAATTATAGTATGTAGGAAGTTCAATCACCTAAAAGGTAGAATTTGTGCTCTTGCAATTTATGTCCTTTGGGAAAATGCTAAAATGACCCCTAATAATCAACCTATCAGGACATACAGGATGAAAAATTAAAGGAATTGCTGTAATTGGAGACTTACTAGATGAACAGGATAGACTCTATCTTTTTCTGATTTGTAAACAAAATTTAAACTGTTAAAATGTGATTTCTATTTCTGTTTGCAGATAGGGAGTTTTTAGTCAACAGGTTCTTAGATATGTCCTACAAATTAGTTATTTCTCCAACATGGAAGAATGTCTTTAAATATGCTATCTTCCCAAAGCCTTTAGTCATTTATATGCTTATTTAAATGAAACAGACATAGGTTTAACAGAGAGGGCTAGAATAAATGGCAAGAGGACTTTGGTGTTGCTATATCCAAATCAGCATGGAACAAAGTTTGGGACAACACTATTAAATCTTCTAGGAAGTTCAAGGAGACTCATTCAGTTTAAGATATTACACTATTACTATTACTCCCCAAACAACTGCTAGTAGGTATAGGAATAGGAATGAGTAATTGTTGGAGATGTGGAGACTCTGATGCAGTTTAGTGATTTGTTATGGTACTGTAAAAGGCATCATCTCACTGGAAACAAATTCATGGTATTTGTCAAAGCATTATTGGTTTAGTAATCCCCTTTTTCTCCTCTATTCTTCATTCTGGGTGATACCAATGAGATTTCGTATATTCCCAAATATGAAAGACTATGGCTGTTATCTGGTGCTTTAGCTTATAAAAGGTTACTCCTTCAAAGTTGGAAAAATACTGATGCACCTTCTATTCAACGATAACTGAATAATTCAATGAATATTGCTAATAATGAAATAATTTATTATTCTATGATGAAGAAGAATGATGTTTTCTTGAACATATGGGAACCTTTCCTAAACATTTGTATTAAACATGGTTGATGATCTATTCAAATGGGTTAAATCTTGAAATCTTAAAATAGTCATACACAAGAATATATTTTAGTCATTATCTCATTAAATTCTTATTTGTTG
Organism: Neoceratodus forsteri; assembly: GCA_016271365.2. Lineage (NCBI taxonomy): Eukaryota > Metazoa > Chordata > Ceratodontiformes > Ceratodontidae > Neoceratodus > Neoceratodus forsteri. Next base: position 759,650,886 of record CM028138.1, on the reverse strand, counting down.
CATAAGATATGTACTATATTTTTAGATTAAGAAGGTTTTCTTGTATGGATATGTATATGCCTCATTACTGTAATTTTGTATGTTGATTTTGAAAATTCAATAAAATGTCAATTTGGAAAAAAAGCAGGTTAAGCCTGGTATTTGTGAAAAAGACAGAAAACTGCTCTTGCAGTAGTGCTTTTGCTGCAAGTGATCTCCTTCCTGCCGCATCAATTACACACTGTTTGCACACTGCAGGCTGCTCCTCCACAAATGTTCCAAAAGCAGAGACTTGAACAAGGGTGGAGCTTAGGTGCTCTGGAACCAATCACAGAACACCATGTAAATGATCTCTCTCTCTCTCTCTCTCTGCCACACTCCTGCATAGCAATCATCAAGAAGGCAAAATTTTAACTGCAAACTAATTTTTCTTGGTTTGAAATTTCAGCCCCATACTAGGTCAAATGTTGTCTCTTAATAGCATATGACATTATAGCTAACCTGGAATAGCGCTGTAGTTTATAGAAAGTGGTGCAATATGGCTAATACCTCTGTATGTGGCATTGCACCACTCACTGAATCCCCAGCAGAGGATGAGACTCTGCTGGGATGAGGTTCTGTCCGAGCAGCTGCTGTGGCTCAATGGACTAAGCCACAGCATGGATCCCAGGTGCAAGTCTGGGACCAGGTTTAATTCTGGTCCCAGAAAATTTAATTTTTTTCACACTTTGTGTGATTTAGACTTGACCCCCCCAACCCCGGAGTTGAGACTCCTTATTGGGGGTGTTTGGAGGGTGCAGCCCCCCTGTAACAGGGTGTGTGGGTGGAGGTGCCCCCACACAAAAAAAAGACTTATGCCGCATGGAAGAAATGTTTCCATGTGGCATAATGTTTTGTGACATTATGACCCCTTGCCAGTTTCAGCAGGGCAAAGCATTTTAAGGCATTTTCATTCAGATTTTGGTGCATTTTCATTAGCAATTCCCACAAATTTCACTGTACATACTTGAAACTTTCTGAGCACTTAGAAAACACTGTCTTTTAAGTCCACAAATACTTTTCTTCAGAAATTTGTAATTTTAAACCGCTTTTAAGCAGTTTTTCTACAAGGCAAGTCCAATGATCTCTCAGTGCACAATTTCAAAGCAACACACAAGAAGCAACTTCTTCCTTTTCTTTTCCACATAACTCAGACAGCAAAAGACTTTCAGGTGGCATTTTACTTGACATGGTTTGCTTATCAGTTCTGTTTGGGGCACCTCCACCAGACAAGAAGATCCTCAACATACCCTCAGCATGCCTCTCACCCCAAATTAAATATCCCAGGATGAGCCTAAATTTTTTGTAACCCCCCAGGCCACTTCTTTAACTAGTGTGTACACCCCCATTATTTGTAATGATCACCCAGCTAGCTATCTGGGAACACTTGTGCCTATATCTGGCATACTATTTACTTTGCTAAAACGTATGTACCACCCTTGGTGTTAGGATGTACACCTGGCTCATTCTCTAGAAGAAGAGGGGAGGGGTACAGAAACAAACAACTTGAACCCTATGTAAATACCACAGCCCAGTTCCTGGGTAGAGGCTGCTAGGCATATGCTTGATCTAACCTGCTGAGGGGCCTCAGTAAACCCACACAACCAGAAGCAATAAATGGAATGTCCATAACAGTGACTGGAATTGTGCAATATGGCTTTATTCAACAGATGGAAAGAAGCTGAAGTGGCCTCAAGGCTTGGTCCAGGCTGACAGGTACAAAATCCAGAAGTCGCTTTGCATTGCAGTACAGTTCATGAACAAAACAGAAACATCTTCTTCCCAAATTCCCAAAAGTGTATATGGGACATTCAGCCATGCACATGAACATCTCTTCTCCCATGAGTGTTATTCAGTGAAATCTAAGCCACACACTGAGAACTCTTCTTGAACATAGGTGCAGTATGTGAAAACTCAGCCACACACCTTAACCTGCAGCATGACCACTCGCTCAGGCAAAAATACTGGTGCCCTTTATGAACCAGGAAGCCCTGCCTTGTAAGCACTTAGATGGCATTCCTTCCACCCTTGGCCCTAACTGACAGACTATGCCATTCTTCAGGGTTACACCATTGAAACCACCATTCCCACTGAATTGCTAGAGGTCCCATACTTACTTGTCACAACACTGGGGTGACAAGAGAAAATAAACTGTACTCACTGGAGTCCACAGTTTAACTTTCTTCACCACACTGGTGAGACTGGGGCACTTACAGGAGTGATCCAGCCTTATCTATGGGCACACGCACCCCAACTACCCACTCCACTAAGAACATGTGGTGATCTAGACTCCCTTTCAGTACTCACAGAGAATTAGTTCTGTCCACTGGGCATTGAACAACCAAAGAAAACAGGAAAGGCACCCTCCTGGGTAGACGGTCCACACAGCCTATTTCAGGTCGTATACCAAGTCAGCTGAAAACACCTCAGAACATTCAGGGGATAGCCCCTTGATTCCACAGAGAAGAAGCAGATCCTTCCAATTCACAGGGAGTAAAAATCAGGAACACCTTCTGTAGTCTTGTCTCCATCACTTCAACTGGAAGCTGGAAATGGACTCGACTATGGTGAGAAATCCTGGGCCCTGTCAGAGCCCACTGGCAGTCCTTCTGCCACTCTCTCCTCCTCACTCCACTATATTCTACCCAGAGCACCAACTCAGAACTGAAAATTTAAGCTCCCAGAGCAGCTATCCACAGAGTGTGGCTTATGCTACTGTGAGAGTGCTATGACCTAATCATTCCTCCTCAGGTTAGCTGAGTAAAGAATGATGTTATTATAAAAGGAGCCCATAATGAGCTCCTACCAGCTGCATGCTACCTTCCTAACAATAATACTGATAGGATTACATAGACTTTGATTTTGACAGCAGATAAGGACTGCCTTGACTACCTAGCCTGCCCATTTCCCTACCTATTGGATAAACTGCAGATTCTAGTTAACCTACAACTTACTTTCTCTTACAGAAATATAGGTGTGCTGTGTACATGAAGAATGTATGCCACATGCTTAATTGTGCAATGTTTGCATGCAGCTTGCATACACAAAGTGATCCTAAGTGAACCAGGTCTAAAAAGCAAATTAGGTTTCCATGCTGCAAGCTTCACATGTATGCAGCAGGTAAGCTGGTGTGAACATCATTTAAAAATCACATCAGGTTCACATGTTGCATGCTTGCCATGTGTGCAGGTGCTAAGCTGGTGCAAATCACATCTAAAAAAAAACAAATTAGTTTCTATTTCATATGCTACTGCTAACAATTAGAGTCTTAAAATACATTTTCATTTGGATTCCCATAAAAATTAGCTAAACTCATTAATTCTGATCCTTTTGCAAGTTGTTCAATGGTTTTTGATTTTTTGTCATTAAATTGCCATTAATTTGTAAAATATTGTTTGCTTGCTGCATTAAATGCCTAGGATATAGCCAGTCAACATCCTCCATTCCAGATGTATGAAGAAGGGCCTCTGTGTTGTGAAGCCTATCCTTTTTGTTTTGGACCATGCAAATCCTGTATGCATATTTAGTGCTACAAATTTGTTTTTCCATTACTGTTTCATCTCATTTACTTTCCCTTTGTCATACTGTAATGTGCATATACACTATGGCCATGCTCATTACTCTGTGCTGAGTGGGGTTTTGGAAGCATGCACCATACCTCACATTGTGTCACTGAAATGAGGGACATGGACACTTAAAATGAGGGACAGTGAGGGACACTAACTGGCTATGTGGGTGTATGTCAAGTTACTGCTACTTTTGTGTTTGCACCTTAAAGTCTGTTTGCATTGAAGCATTCAAAATTAAGGAGAGAAAACAGTAGGAGTGCAGGCCATACAGAAGTGATTAGGTGGTTCTGTTGGTAAGTTTGTGTATTGGGGGTGGGAAAACCCACATGTGTTTCCATTGGCATGTGTGCTACAGTTCAACATGAAACTGAGATGAGTAAGAGAAGAAAAAAGAAAACTGAAAAGCATAACAGTGGCTACAAGCATACCGCATGCATACAGATGTAATCATATACAGTTTGTATTGAAGTACAAGTGAGCTGTATGTGTGCAGACAGTATGGCTTAGTGATTAAAGGCACTGAACTACAAGTCAGGAAACCTGGAGACATGAAGATCTGGGTCTGAATCTGATGGTGTGATCCTGAGCAAGTCAAAACTTTACATGTGCAGTTATCAGTAACCACTTGCTTTTGCACACATGCCACATGCATGCATTCTTTCCCAATTTAACACAAAAATCATGGTTTCCACACTTGCTTGCTGCACAGATGCCATATGCATGCAATCAGTTCCAATTTAACATTTAAATCATACGTGCATCATCCACATCACTTGGGTAGTTTTATGAGTACAGCATGAAAACATTTCATATAATTATTTCTTTAAGAGTTCTGGGGATTCTAGTAACCCCAGGGACTGGGTAGTTACACTTGTAAAAAGCTTTGAATTATGCATTCATTTGTAAGTAGCTGTGGATGTTGTTTTGTTTATAATTATCATCTGTGTTGTTTGTTGTGACTGTCTTGTGTACTTTACTATCTTGGAAAACTTTAATAAAGTATACTGAATTTAAAAAAAAATCTGCATGAACTGATAAAAACTAAGCTTGTGTCCAAAGAGGCAGCCTTGCAGAGAGCAAGGCTTGAGGCTGAGAGTAAGAGAATAAGAGTAGAGGCTGAGAAGAGAAAGGAGGCATGCCAGACTGAAATCCTGATGCAACAGGAGAGACAGCAGCAGTGTCAGCATATGGTTCTCATATGAGAACTGAGAGAGAAGGGAAGTGAGAGAGAAAGAAAGTGAGCAGGGACACCAGCACAACATCCAAAAACAACAGGGAAAAGAGATGGAATGAGTGGAAAGAGAGAAGAAATACTAGCATGGGAATGAAATGGTGAGACTGTGCCAAAAAGCTTTGCAGCAAACTTTAAGTAATGGTGTTGGAGGTCAAACCCACAATGCCACAATTCATTCTAAAATGCTTCCTCAGTACTGGGAAGGGGGTGATCTTGATTTATTTTTAAAATAATTTGACAAGATATGTGTGCACTTTAAATTGGACTCTTCATGAATGACCCACCTTACATCATCGCTTACTGGCCGTGATTGGTACACATTTGCTAGAATGGATGATAAGAAGAGTATGGACTATGGTAATGTCAAGGGGGTTATTGAAAAGTTTCAAGCTAACTCTTGAGACTTACAGGTAAAAATTCAGGAGTTATGAAATGACCCAGGAGACAGCTATGTAGAATTGCAAGGTCAAATGTGACTTACATAGACTGCTGGGTGGAAGGGACTAAATCTGGAAGTGTGGATCAAATAAAAGACTTGCTTGTATGGGAACCATTTCTAATTGTACCTCAGGATCTGTGTGTGTGGTTGCTGGACTGGGCATGCAGCTCCATGAGGGAGGGCAACAGGAAGTGCAGATCTGTATGCAGCCAGCAGACCACACATGCTGTGAAGGAACAATAGAATGGGGACAGTACATGGTTTTAAGGGAACCTAGGGAGGGCAGCCTAAAATTAAACAGTCTGCACCCAAGACCAAAACATAACCCATCAGTCCTAAGGGTAACAAAGAGCTAAGGGTAAAGAAATGCTCTATCTTTCAGAAAGTGTGGTACCTGTCATATTATGCCCCTAAAAATATGAACAAAAGGCAAAGACCTTGGGGAAGGGGTGATTGAGACAGTGCCTAGCAGATGGTATCCTGCTCATGGACTGCAATACCACCTAACCCCTCCATGCATATGCACTCTATCCTACTTAATGGGACCATAATGGGTCCAATATAGGCCTCTGCTATACACATCTTCAGTGTTCCCCTATGTATGTTTTATCCTTCTTTGCCTCTGTATCTAGTACTGTATTTCTGTTTTGTTGCTGTATTTCTGAATTAGAGCAGTATTTTGTATTCTGTAATACTCTATACCTGTCCTCATATATGTATGACATGGAGTCTTTGCAAATGAGTCTCTGACTCAAAGGGTTGTAATTCCTAGACCTTCACTATATACATAAATAACACAGGGATTGAGGAACAGAAGTGAATTCATCTGAATGGAGAGGCCGGACCTGATCCAGGTGGAGCAGATTCTTCCAGGGCTGTTTTCCAAGATTTGAGGAGTCACTGGTCCAGTTGTCCAAGTACCAATGGCTTGGGTCTTCCTGAGCTGAGAAGGAGGCCTCATGTGTACAGGAGATGGGAGTCGTACCTGATCTCCCTGTTGATGTGATAATGGGAAATGATTTTGACCACAGGGAAACCCTGGTGTGTGTTACTACCCACAGTCAGGCAAAAGAGCAAGCTCCTGAGTGTGAGATGGGGGCAACACACCCTGCACAAAACCTCCCTCAGTAGCCGAAGAAGCAGATAGTGTGGTTGAAGAGCTAGCTAGGAGTAATAGTCCTGGGTCCCAGTTGCAGTTCGAGAAGATACCAGCCATGGGCTGATTTCCTTCAAAATGGGAGTTGGAGAGGGTCAGATGGGAAGAGCTGGGTGGAACTCAAGTTGCTGGTCCTTCCCTATAGACAGAGAGAGAGAGAGAGAGAATAATAATGGATGACTCTCAGTGGAGTAAAAAGCTAGTTTGCTATGATAATGTGCTGTGGTACGGAAGCATATACCACAGATGGGGTTAGAGGGTCAGGAGTGGTACTCTGGCAGCTGGTAGTCTCTCCATCGGGCTTACTGCATGCAGCTTTTGGTCCTGGTCCATGACATCCCTTTTTCAGGCTACTTGGGTATAAATCGCACAAAAAGGTGGCTTGCCAACAATTTATTTTGCCTTAGTATGTGCATACATGTGGCAAGTTACTTTGGGATTGGTCCACAGTGCCAGAGGGTAGGAAAGGTGGGGGAGAAAGCTAAGATAGCTCCACAAACCATATAAAAACTACAAACAGGTATCTGCCTCTGTCTCTGAAATCAAACAAAGGGGTAGATGACACTGCAGAGCAGGATACTGCAGCACAGAAGCTAGCATGACAAAACTTACTCAAAACAGGAACCAAAACAAAAAAAGCAGAAAGAAAATCCAAAAAACTTCTGATCATAGGATACTGCATGATTCGGGGACTTTATACATATCTCCAGCCAGGGGTAATAGTCAGATTACCCCAGGTACATCAGCATAGAGAGACACTGATCACATTGTTAGAACTGTTCAGGAAGCAGAAGAAAACAGTGATGTCACAGAAACAGACAAAATGTTCCTAAAGCTCTACTCCAGTGGTATAATCGACATGATGAATGTGGGATATGGAAATATTCTGATTCCTGCATCATGAGCTGAGCATTCTCACTCATGCCTTTGGCACTCATGAGACTACAGAGCTCATTCTGAAGGAGTCAGAATATTTTCCATATCCCACTCCTGCCCATCATGTATCCCCTATTTATTCTTGCATAAATTATTACTGTTGCAGTTCCATCTTTCTTTACTATATTATTCATCATGTTTTTGTGTCACAAATTTTGCCCTGAAAAGTAATTGATGTGACATACTCCTTGTTGCCACCCATTGTATACCTATCGGTATATTTTATTATTGAATCTTCTAATGCATATACCATTTTCTGATTTGTGTTGTTTACATGGTGTTTTCCTATCTCTGGTGTATCTACTACATTATGTTCTGTTGTATCCATTGGATGTACATTAATCTGTGTGTCATGATTGGTCATATTCCTGCCATGTGTGGAGAATCCTTTCTTTGTTCCTTATTTACTTCAGCATGTGTTGGGATATCCACCTCTAGTCTAACACATGTTTCATTTGTTGCATCATCATATCTAATTTTTTTCAGTTTTGCTTCTGTAGTTACCACGTTCTGGCATGCTATATCCCCTTTTGATGTAGTTCCTTTCTCATTTATATTGTTGATATTATCTAGGAGACCATGTATGTTCTCATTTTCCATATCTAATAGAATCAGTGGTTCAAATTTATTCTCAGTTGATAATGTAAAACCCATGGCTCTTCTATGACCTTTTGTATTTTCTCATTGCTGTATTTCCCATTCATTGTCTTTGCAATCATATTCCCTTCCTCTTTTTTTGTTTTCAGGCCATCATGACTCCTGTCTGACATTTAGTTTTCTGTCCCAATCAGCAACCTGCTTTTGACTTAAAGACACAATTTTCATTTCTGCTTCAAGGAGTTTTTGTCTTAATTTGTTTATTAGCAAACACACTTCACATGTATGTATGAGTACTTCATTTACTGTACAGTATCTGAGTTAAACTTCCTACACATAATACATCTAATCCCTATCTGACCATTCACAAGCTTTACAATGTTGGAATCCATTTGTTTTCCTTACCACTCACTTCAAAGGATCACTCTGGCTGTTGTTTTCATTTCCATTTCCCTGCAGTCACGTGAAGATGCTGCATGTGTCTTCACGCATCTTGCACATGCAGTACATGCTCTCACCCCACTCAGGCTTGCCCCTCTTGCTTGGGGCTAAAATATATGGCAGGCTGATCCCAGAAGTGTAATTCCGGCCACGTGACCTCTCAGATCGATTACTAAGTTAAACCAGCTATTCAGTTCAAATTCGTGGTTTTAAAATGCTGATATGCAGCATTTTTCAATTCTTTAAACCCACATTAAAAAGCAGCACTATTAGCCCCAGGAAAAGATCAGCATTCAAAAGAGGTACTAGCAGGAAGTGATGGTGCTTTGTAGTCCTAGAAACAGCTATGAACTACAACTCCTCAGTAACCTGTTCCTTGTCATTGACCCTGCTACTTCTTTACTGCACAAATTACAAGCGCCTCACAACAGTATATGATCAGGTTTGACTCACCATCATGAAGGTAGTGATACAGCATAAGCACCATACGGTATGACATTATCCACCATACAGATGTTCCCAGCTTTCTTATATCTTTGATATTAAGTGCAGCTTTGGAAACAACTGGGATTCATTTTTAGACATCAGTCCCATAACACACGTGCCCATCATCTACAACTTAAGATGGAAAAGTTTAATACGAGGCACAAAGGCATTGGTTTTCACTAAGGTTGTTAAAATTTGGAATACACTACCACTTGGGGTTGTGGGTAGTCCATCTATGTTAGCCTTTAAGCACTCACTTGATTATTATTTGAAGAGTAAGAACATAAAAGGGCACTCATTTTATTGATTTATTAAATTAATATTAAGGTGAGCCAAATGGACTTCGGTCTTTAAAGAGCTCAGGACAACCTATGAAACCTATGAAGTGTGTGTGGGGGCAGGGGGGATAACTATCTGATTTCAGTTTGGAATGGTGGTGAAGGTAGGTGTTATTGTCATTTGCACTTGTAATATGATCTGTGGTTGCAGTGTTTCAATACTATGCATGTATATATAAGTACAAACCTATACAAGAAAGGTTTAAGAAAAGAGAGCCGCTCCAAACATTGACTTGGTCCTAGATTCTATCACTGCTTAAAGCTGTCATAATGTAGAGAAGCAGAAGTGTGCATTTTCTGTATCCATTTCATCATGGAGCCTAAAATGTTTTAAATAGTTCCTACATCTGGAAGAATGGGCTTTAGCTAACAGACATTCAACATCAGATCCCATGGACCTGAATAATTTTAAAATTCAGGCATCATTTATAAAGATAAAAGTAAAACCTGTTTGGCAAAATCAGGTTCTTATTTTTGAAGTTTTATTATCATTGTTTTTACTTATTTTCCTATTTTCAATAGGAGTGCAGATTATTTTTAATGTTAATTATATTTGGCAGAACTTTAAAGACATTGTAGAACACAGCAGGTGGTATTTTCAAAAGTTAAACAAATGATACAGTCGTCTCAAGACACCTAAATGTGCATTATGCAGATGCAGCATATACAGTAATTGCAACAAATTTTCTTAACTGCATCAAAACAACACTTATACTTGCATTATAATTGTAGCATATTTGCAATATATTTGTGGGATGCATCACTACTGCATCACATCTGTGTCACTTTTTTCATCACTAATCTACAGAAGATGCAAAGGCAGGGGCTGAAGATTTTGATGCATTCATCTACTGATGCTAGTGCACCCTTCTGATGCAGACTCAGCTGTGATCTGTGATACAAACGTGATGCAACTTACTGCTGTGTCTGCAGCAAATTTTTGAAAATACAGGCCTGTATATTTACCCCCCATCTCTCATAAACCCCAAATAGTCAACTACAGATAATGGGTCTAGAATGAAGCACATACCTTGCAATACAGATTTGCAACAAAAAGAGGAAAATAAGACGAGGGTCCATGTCTTACAGCATCTCCTTTTTCCTCCTCAAATTCAGGATTAGGAAGATTACAGCACAGAAGACGTTCTGTTCCTAGCTGGTTCCACCTGTTAACAGAAAACCACTGGCTGCTGCTCATATATACATGTGTGTGCTGTTAATCTCACCTTTTCTGAAAAATTATACCTTTACTAGCTGCCTTACAAGGGAGAGAGAGAAAGGAAGACAAGGAACGCCATGCTGTTGACCATTTTTGAAACATTACACCTGTACTATCTGCCTTAAGATATTTAAGCTAATATCCTAATAATTTTAAAGATGAAGCACCTAGTATCTAAAGCAGAAAATGGTGTGTTTCTTCACAGATGCCCCTTCTATGAAAAAAGTGCCCATCATTATGACAAGAATATCAGTTTAAAATTTCCCCTCCAGATAAAAGGTGCATCTAGCCAGGGCTATGAAGATGATTGCAGGGCAGCAGGGTAAATTATAGGAGAAGAGACTGAGAGTCCTAAATATCTATTCTCTGGAGGACAGAAGTGAGAGGTGAGACATGATTGAGACCTTCAAGTGCTTGAAAGAGATTAATAAGGTGAACAGGGATGGTATCTCCAGGCTAAGCTGCAGTAAAACCCTGAAGGGGCACAGTCTAATGTTGTGGGGTGCGGTTTCAGAAGATGGTTAGAAGACAGTTTTTCACAGAAAGCGCGGTGAGAAAATGGAATGCACTGCCAGAAGAGGTGATCTCATTGAGGACAGTGGGCAGCTTCAAGAGATGCTGGGATAGATATAGGGGGACCATAGCGGTAATGGAATGAGGGGAGGATGGTAGTGGAAAGGTAGGGGAGGGGGAGCAGGAACACCAGCCTTAGCTAAGAACCCTGATCAATGAGCAGACTAAATAGACCAAAAACCTAATTCTGTTGACTTCTTCAAATGTTTCTATGAAACTGCAGCCTTAAGCTAAAATGTTATTTCTTTCAGAAACAGCCAACTATTCTGTGTGGTAATTCATTTTTGCGCATTGCACGCATGCGCAAGGAACGCCTTGGGCTAATAGGACACTTGGAGGTGTCACTGTCCTGTGGCAATCCACTGTCTGCTGAGCAGGCGTGGCGGTCCTGCACCAATGGATGCGGGTGCTGTGTATGACAGCAGTGGTCCTCACTTCAAAGAAAACCACCGCTGCGATCAGTGCTGGCAGCGCTTCTGTACGAGCTGCCGAAACAAAATACATCCAGCTTCCTCATCTTGTTGCTGTCTTGGCCGTTGTTTTATTAATGGCTAGGCATGCAGAAATATACAAATATACAAAACAAGGAAACTGTTATAGCCGACGGGGTGGCCAATCCCTTGCCGGCTTCAAGTCTGCACGCCTCCCAAAGCTTTGGTGCCACGCTGAGTCCACCCCACATGGCAAATCTTGTTTTGGCCTCCACATCCCCCAAACAGTTTCCTGCTGCTAGCTGAAGCCCACCCAGCGTGGCAAATGTCCCGCCATCTGAATAAAAAAACTGTAAATAAGAAAATGTTCCATCGCTGTCTCCCACCCCTCCCACAACCCGCACTCCACCCACTGCGCACCTTGCCTCCTCACACACCCCTCACCCCATACTTACCTCTCTGAGCTCAGCGAACGATCATCTCTGGACTGGAACACGCCAGCACTCTTCAAAGCCGACTGTGAACTGAGGAAATGCCGGTAAGCTGTATAATGGGATAGATAGGGGTTTATCAACTTTATTGCATATCTCAGGCATTTTTTGGAATTTTTGCACCAAATTTTCAATATGGGGTTTTTGGGACCCCTTCTCATGAATGCTGTCACTGTCATGGCGTTATTCCGGCCGGAAGGGTAATTTCGCAGTCACTGTGCGAAATCACCTTTCCAGAATGATTAATGAAATGACACTGCCAGTGTTCGTAAGGTGGGCTCTCAAAAAGCCTATTTTGAAAACTTGGGTGGAAAAATTCCTAAATGACTGTTTTACGAGTATGCTATGCAGTTCCTACGCATGCTCGTAAGTTCACTAATTTCAATATTTTCATCTAGATTTTCAACATTGCCATTTTACTACACCTCCTTATGAGCAGTACAGCTGTCATTTTCACATCTTGCCCAAAACATGTTTCCTACTATGTAGCTACAATGACACAGTTGGTGTGCGTAAATCAATGTACAGGACAAATTAAGAAAATCACAGTGACACTGTTCATTAGCAGAGGTCTTAAATGGCTATGTTGAAAATTTGGTGAAAAATACTCTAAAATGATTGTTTTACGAGCGTATGCTATGTAGTCTAAAGACGTCAGAAGTTTGCGAATTTTCAATATTTTACTCCAGATTTTCAACACTGCCATTTTACCACACCTCCTTATAAGCAGTCAGCTGTCATTTTCACATCTTGCCCAAAACGTGTTTCTGCCCATGTAGTGCACAATCGCACAGTCGGTGTGCGAACTCAATGTATGGGACACATTAAGAAAATCACAGTGTCACTGTTCATGAGCAGAGATCTTAAAATGGCTATGTTGAAAATTTGGTGAAAAAATTCCTTAAAATGACTGTTTTACGGCGTGCATTGCGCAGTTCCTAAGCACGCTCGTAAGTTTGCGAATTTTCAATATTTGCGCTCCAATCACTTCCAAATACCTAAACAGCACATGGAAACAAGCAACATTCAGCATTGACAAATGCTTGTACTTCCTTGTCACTGATTTTTTTTTAAGCCATGTCCAAGTGCCAAATACCACTGCAAATACCTGCAAGCGAACGTTCGTCATTGACAAATGCTTGTTATGTAATAGGAATAAATAAGAGATGACACCTTATAGCTGCTGTTTCATATATTTTCTTATTTGCAAATCAACACAAACCCCAATCCCGTATTATCCTACAAGGGGCACAATACATGCTATGGTTTATTGTACTGTCATATTTATTCTGATTCTTTTCGAACTAGTTAAATTCTTAATGTAAACAATATATACTCTCAGAACTCATTTCCATTCTCATGGAGAAAGGAGCTTAATATGTATAGCCTCGAGGAAAGGTGGGAGAGGGGGGACATGACAGAAATGTTCAAGTACCTCAAGGGACTCAACAAAGTCCAAGAGGGTAGCATCTTTCAAAAAAAGAGGTGTGCAAGAACAAGAGGGCACAATTTGAAGATGGGGGGGGCGGCTCAGAGGTAATTTAAGGAAGGATTTTTCACAGAGAGGGTTGTGGATGCATGAAACGGCCTTCCGGAGGAGGTTGTGGAGTCAAAATCAGTTGTGGAATTCAAGCATGCATGGGATAGTCATAAGGCAATTCTAGGGGGTGGGGATAGGAAGAAGTAGGCTGCTGGTTAACTAGGATCTGCAGCTTGTCCAGTAGGTAGGGAAATGGGCAGACTGGGTGGGCCAAGTGGTCCTTATCTGCCATCAAATTCTATGTTTCTATGTCCTTATGTTTTTAATAGAGATTTTCTTTGCTGGCGCACCCACTGATGCAGCTTCAAGGCTTTTGCTTGTGTTACCGACATCCTGAGTTTGGTGATGGTCTTGAGAGTTGTAGGGACAGTCGGAGGGGGGGACTGAACATCCTGAGGACTGTTCTTCTCTGGGGAAAGGGTGAAAGAGTGTCTGATGCTTTACAGACCCCTGGCAGAGGCTAGGCATACCACTGCAGCTGACGACATCACCTTAGGGGACGGGGTGGATGTGGGACATCATTGCATGTCCCCACCCCAGGGATCCAGAATTCAGAAAGATAGATGGTCCCCAGGGATGACACCCTCCTCTGCCACCATCTCCACTGCCACCAGTGTCTGCTGGGGGGTCCCGCTCCCATGGCCCCAACCTGAGAGGTAAGCTTCGGCTTGCCAACAGTGTCTCTCTGGGAGGGGGCTCCCACCCTGTGCCCCCATCCAGGGGGTAAGCCTGGGCATAGGGGGACAGTAGGCAGGGCAGGGCTGAGCACTGGTAGGGACTGGGGGCCACCCCCCAAAAAAAAGGTGAGTGTTTCTCCCCTTTCACTTCTTATTACATGTCTGTAGATGTTCAATTCCCTCTCACTCCATAAGTTGTGACTGTTATGTTTGTTAAAACAGTAAAATAATAGTCCCCAAATTAGTCATGTTGTAATATAACTATTCAAAATAATATAAATGATTCAGTTAGTAACTAACACACCATTATTATTTTGTCACTGTATGATATCTTTAATATCGGTGGTTCAGTGTTGCTAGTACAATTCCCCTAAAGTAAAAATCAAATAACCTAATTAGCCTGTATCAGCATCACATCAGTAAGACTGCCATACTCAAAGCACTAAAGATTCTAAAAAAACACTTATATACTGTATTAAGGCTATTCAGTTACACAGGGTCACCATCAGCTGAGGATGATACTACATGTGCTCCAGGCCATCCTCGCTGCCTTCCTTTTAATGGAGGTACCCACTGCTACCATGCCAAGTGAACAAATGATGCACCAGGCATCACCACATCACTTGGTGTGACATGCTGTTACACAGAACATGATGACATCATACACTACTGATGACATAGTTGGCCACCCAGTTACTTGCAAAAACCTGCAAACCCCCTCCCAGGTCAACACAGTCAGCCCCGCACCAAATAAATAAATAAATAACAGGGTAGGGGACCCTGGTATGATGAGAGTCTGATTTCATAAGTCATTAGCAGCACCAGCTTGGAAGCAATACATTAATAATGTGGTATATCATAAAACACTGCAGAAAACCATGCAGTTCAATGGCAATTAAAGCCCTTTCTACTGCAGTATTTATAAATGTTCTTATAAGCCCTTCATGCTGATTACTATGGAAATAAAAAAAACAAGTAGCAAACCTGAGAACTAAACAAGATACTGATAAGCTGAGTATTTTAAAAGGTGCAGAAGTGTGGAGGGGGAAATAGGGTGGGGTCCATAATAATATACAGTCATGGCCTTTACCCAGTATATTGAACAGACCATGACTAGCCCTGGCTTGCTGTAACTCTGAATATCATTATGAATTTTAGTGACTACCACAGCAGCACTGATTTGTGTCATAATTCAAGGCGCAAGTATTTCCAAGGCAGCTGCATGTAATAGTCCCATTTTCAGAAGTCATATTTCTACTGACAAGAGATATGAGAGAAACATGGCAAAGTAGAAATATTTGAAATTTAGTGCTTCAGAAAAATACTGCTACAAAAGCGGTCCTGAGAGCAACAGTAGGCATTCGATGCATTTGAAAAATGATCTCCCTTGTAGTCAATTTTTAGGTTTAAAGAGAAAACAGTGGCCCAGTGGCATGGAGAGCTGAGCCTCATGCCATACCTCCTGCCACACTGACGACTCGGGTTGGCCATGAAGGAAGAAGACTGAGCATCCCAAGGACAGCTCTGCCTCAGGGAGAGGAGGCAGTGATTGGGTTTGCCTGGCTCCTAATGGAGGCTGGGGATGGCACACTGACACTCTACAAGGTGGGTGGAGATTGGGTAGATGCCTAGCGTGCCACACATGGGAGAATGTGTGACACCGCAAATGGTGTCATTGCATGCCCTTTCCTCTTCCACTCCCTGACCAGCCAGGTACTGACCGGAACTGGATCCGATCTTTGGTGGGGGACTGGGGATCCCCCGCCAACCCCACCAGGATGGGGAAAACCCTGGGGGAAGATGGTCAGCGCTGACTGTGGATGTCAGGGGGATGGGGTTGGGGCACTCTTCTGAATGTGGCCCACTGAAGACAGGGGACGAAAATAAAAAAAAAAAAAATTTAAAGAAAATGTAGTTCATCTGAACCATATGACTGACGGGCTAATGTACTGGAGATGAAATTTCTTAATAGGGGTTATAACAAAACATTACTGAGAAAGTCTAGAGATAAAGCTGATTTACTGAAAAAAAGAACAATGAAAAGGCATTAGAAAAATTACTTTTTTGAACATGGTCCTGTTACTTTTGTGAGTAAATTCAATCATTTGGCATGTAAAATTGATAATATGATTTATCAGAACTGCCCTATGCTGCTTGGTGACAATGATGTTACCCCATGCATTAATTCAAGTAAAGCAAGCAGTCTGAGAGACAAGTTAGTCCATAGCCAATTTGAGACAAGTCAGGCAGCTAACATTAATAACCAATGGTTACCATACAAACCAAAGAGTTTCTTCAAATGCTACATATAATGTGTGCACATATGCACAGCCTGATAAAGAGTTTGCACACACCCTGAATGAAAATGTAAAGGTGTAGACATGTGACTTTATCAATTTCAGTACCGACTTTGTCACATATGCTCTATGGTGTAACTGCAACAAGATATATGTGCAGAGAACAGTGCCCAGCTTGAAAACTAGCACACAAGACAATTCAGCAGTGTTTTTAATAGGAGACTTGACACCCCACTTGGTAGTCATTTGTTTGATTGCCATAATTCACAGCCTAGAGAATTAAAGTTCATAGGCATTGAAAGAGTGGGTCCTTTATGGGGGTGGGGGGGGGGTTTGAGAATGAGTGAATAAACAACCGTGGAAAAAATCAACTTGAATTTATGAATTACAAAGCATTACACCTGCTGGTATAAACAAGCAATGGGATTTTAAATCTTTTTTTAAAAAGATTAACTAGTCACGACCCCTGAGGAAGACTCATCAAGAGTCGAAGTACTTGGGCTTCCTACAGCCATAAAGACTTTTTTACCTGTAGCCATACCTTTGCATCTAGCATTTACTGCATTTGTCAGCTTTCTTGTTTGTATTGTATTATAGTTGTACTTAGCGTGGTTTGTGGTATTACTACCATTACAGAATTTTCAGCATTATGCTCTGTCTGGCTACTAGTTTCCTTTGTGTGTGTTTAGGACTTTTGGATTCTTTGCTTCTGTGTTTGAGAGCTGGCTGGCCGACTTCCCTGAGCACCGTCCCTGCACCGCGTATGTGTCCCCCCTTTGGAACCAGAACACAGAAGCAAAGAGATTTTCACGTATATAAGGATTGTTTGCCAACCCCCCTGTCTGCCCATTTTCCCTGCCTACAGTAACACTGCAGATTCTACATGAGCTCAGGTCAGTTCTCCCTCCTCTCTTTCATTGAGATTCCTTATCCCATGCATTCTGGAACACCAAAGGTGTTTTTGCTCCTATCACCTCCAATGAAATGCTGTTCCAGGAAACCACCTCTCTCTCTTTGAAGAAGTACTTCCTCACACCTCTCCTGAAATTACACCTCCCCCCCAGCTTCATATCAGGTCCCCTTGTTCCTGAGTGCCTTTTTTTTTCTGACATACAGATTTAGTCTTTGCTGTATTGGTCCTTGCAAGAACAGATCCAGAAGCAAATGATTTGATACCTTTTATTGGACCAACATAGATGTAACGAAAAGTACACAGTGCTTTAGCTTTTGGACCAATCAGCTCCTTCCTCAGAAGCATAATGACAGTTATTTAGAAAATCCCATATGTTTAACACCCAGATCATGCAGAAAAAAAACCCAGAAACAATTCCCATTGGTTTAAAATGTTCATTTAAAAATAACAGAAGAAACATCAGAGACGCTGAATAGTACCAGTTCACCTTCAGCTGAAAGGGCCTAAAGGTCAGAGGTGCTTAGAACATAACAACAAGCAGGGAGTACACTGCACATAAATTAAAATGGCTTAGAGATACCTTCAGAGTAAGATAAGAACATTTCTAGCAGAGAGCTGTTCAACCCAATTATAAGTGTCCCAGTGTGTTTAAAAATGCAGTTCATGAAAAGCAAAACCCACCCAGATAAAATATGGCATATTGTAAGTTAAAAACAAGCCCCACAAAATAGAGCTACAAAAAGTATCCATACATGGCATATAATAGAAGTGATGGATGTGAATGATGATGCATTGGGACGTGTGTGTGTGTGTGTGTGTGTGTGTGTGTGTGTGTATCTCACAACTAGTTATCTTCCCTTGGGGGGGGAATTTAATTCCTATGATTTCAGATTCAGATTCCTTACATATTTTCAGTATATTAAGTAGTTTTATTATACACTGAGAATTTATTGAAATCTGTACATATAGTATCAGGCTGCATGGTCTTAGTTTCTTGGTGGTCCTTGACAAGCAGCTTTTTGTTTCGCTCTTATACTGCCAATTTATATTAACATGTATAAACTCCTGTTTCAGCACTAAAAGCGTTAAGGTTTATGGAGCAAAATAACCACTTTGAGCGTATAGTTGGGTAATATTTCCAGCTAAGTTTTACATTCCACATAATGTGAAAGTATTGCTCACTTTAAGTACTTTACTTTAAACCCTTTGTATGCCATGTATAGATAATTTCTGTACTTCTATTTTGTGGGGCTTGTTTTTAACTTATAATTATGTCACATTTTAGCTTGTCTTTAATCCGGGTGAGTTTTACTTTTCATGAACTGCATTCTTAAATACACTGGGACACTCATAGTTGGTTTATACAGCTCTCTGCTAGAGATGTTCTTATCTTACTCTGAAGGTATCTCTAAGCCATTTTAATTTATGTGCTTGTTGTTATGCTCTAAGCACCTCTGACCTTTAGGCCCTTTCAGCGGAAGGTGAACTGGTACTATTCAGCGTCTCTGATGTTTCTTCTGTTATTTTTAAATGAACATTTTAAACCAATGGGAATTTTTTCTGTTTTTTTTTTCTGCATGATCTGGGTGTTAAAAGTATGGGATTTTCTAAATAACTGTCATTAAGCTTCCGAGGAAGGGCTTGGTTGGTCCAAAAGCTAAAGCACTTTGTTCTTTTTGTTACATCTTTGTTGGTCCAATAAAAGGTATCAAATCATTGGCTTCTGTGTCTGTTTTTTTCTGAAAAATACTTCAATCCTGTACCTTATTTTGTGTCTTTTTCTAACAAGGCAATGTTGAAAATTTGGTGTAAAAATATTACAAAATAACAGATTTATGAGCCTATGTTACATTTTGCAAATGCAGACTCCTAACTTTTATACATTTTAATATGTTTACCCCAAATTCTTCACCTGCAGCCCTATTGGCTCTGGCCAGAGTTCGTTTTTGGTGCAGTGACCTAATTATAAGGTGGGGTTTGTCCAATTGTCCATCCCCTGAGGAAGCTCCATCTGAGCAAAGCATCAGGATCTTTGGACTGTGGTTCCCACACCTGTGCATAGTTCTCAGACACTTTCAGTATATTGCTGATAGATTGCAGTGAAATTTCACAAATATAAGCCTTTTGGACTCTCTAGAATATCTTTGGCTGTACGTGTGTGTGTGTGTGTGTGTGTATTACTGTTTGGAGTGTAGCTACTCCTGGCTCTGGTCCTCAGTGAGCCTGTTCTCTGACAAAAACTTGATGGGGTACAAGATCTGGGGCAACTGGTGAGAGAAAGCTGGCAAGGAAACCTGTTCATGACACATCAACCTGCAACATTTGTCCTAAATACTTATGCTGCTGCAGTTTAAAAACTATAATTTGTGCTGAGCTTGCACTTTGAATGCAACTACCTTGCTTTGTGGTTAAGGTATGTGAGTGGGACACAGCAATCAGTCATCTTCTATAATAAATCTGCCCTATAAATTTGTATCTGGAATTGGTCATTATCTCCTGCAACCTTTCTGCTGCTCAGACATTCCTCACAAGAGGATAATCCTTCATCCATCCAATTAGTTGATGCATATTTGACAGTTTTGGACAGCTAGAGTCCAAGACCCCAGCCAAGAAAACATTGTCCAGTTTATTTTGTGCATCTCTAGAGTTTGGTCATGACCCCTGCTTGCTCCCAAATTCTCAAGTAATTATACCAATAAAGTATACTCTTTTTTTTCACCTCCCATTCTTACCTAGCACATGTTGACAGATGAGCATGTGTTAACCTTAGGATATTCTCCTAACACTTTTCATGCATGCCTGCACTCCCCACCCCCCAAAAAAGACAACAAGGCTTTCCCAGTGCATAGATAAAGTCTTGAGTTGTGCTAGACCCTTCAGTAGTGTCCTACCTTATGCCCCTGTCCTGGTTGGGACCATCAAGCAGAATCTCTGCCAGCTAGCTCCCTGAAGAACTGGACCCTCTGCAGCATCCACTTCATGTCAGGCAGCTCTCACAATGAGTCTCGTGCACTCTGTTATGTAAATCCTAAATCATCAGGCAGTGTGACTCAGGGGAGCACTACATCAGATCAGTTACAAGGGTGAGCTGTGAACTAGAGGGAAGCAGTATACAAATCTGGGTTTGGATCTCAAAAAGCTCCACTAACATTCTGTGGATTTGTTCTCTGAAAAGACTGTTTGTGGGTTACCTGTGTAAACCCCAGAGTATACACTATGGTCTTCATCTCCTGGGAGGATCTGCAGGGCTTGCCTCCATATTCTGGCATCTGTTCCCTGCAGCCAGATAACAGAAGAACATTTTTCCTCAAGAGCCTCTGGCAGGGAGGGGTGCAGACACCCATAAATCCTCTACCCATGCTGTTAATGTGCTCCATGGTGCCAATGACATACTGGAGATGTCTTCCCCTAGTACCATTCACCCCTTCCCTGCACAGTCTGGTCAGCTGGAGTCCCTGCACCTTAGAAGCACCTGAGATCTCACAGTTGCCATTTTGAAAATAGTGGCTATCATGAGACGAATGGCAAGACATTCCTACAGCTTGAGTGGCATCACCCAGGATTCTGCAGAGCACTTATCCAGATGGATACCCCACAGTGTGCATCAGTGTACCTAGTGATTCCTCTGTTATTTTCTCTGTAATACAGTTATGGGGGTATGTCTGGTACTAGCAGCAGGCTAGTCTCATGAGACACCCAGTATTGCAAGATATTGACTATTTTTCCACCCCATTTCCTGCACGATCCCACGGGAACAGCAGCCATTTTGGAGCAGTTCCAGGATGGTGGCCATCTTGGGCAGGCTCAAAGCCTGTTAATCTCATGAGAGCCAGGGATCTCTGAGTAGTGACTGCATGGAGCCAAACAGCAGCCATCTTGAGTGGGTCTTCATGACCTTTTAAAGACACATTCTCAGAAAACTAAATGAGCTGCTCTCTGATTCCCTCCCTGGCTTTTCTGATCTGTTGCTGCCAAATTTCAGCTTTACTTTGCTGTTCCCTCAAGAGGGATATATTCTTAAATCAGTTTTTGCCCTCTGCCCCCTACAGATTCTTGAGTGACAATTGACTGACCATCATGCCTGCCTCTCTGGAATGTGGTACCAAACTACCAGGGACACATGTGGGGGAGGCACAGTGTGAGGACTGTAATGTCTCAGAGACCAGAGCATCACAAGCCACTTTCCTCAACCTAGCCACCATCCAGAAAGACCCAGCACCCCCCCTACAGTACCGATTGCATTAAATGCCATGCAGGCTGGTCTATCGTTTTAACTGCTGGACAAGCTATAAACCCAGCAACTGCAATGTTCCCAGCCAGCTTCCCCAAGCCAGCACCTGGTAGAAGCCCAGTCACCACTCCCACTGAAGAAACAGTGCAGGAAGGCAGAAGAGGCAATCGAATCCTCTGAAGATGACAGGGTGGACCAGCACCCCGAATACTCCTTAAGAAGGTTGTTCCCCAGAGAGGATGTTGATGAGCTGGTACAGATGATAAGAGAGGTTCTCCAGTTCTCAGAAGAGCTGGAGAAGCTCTATGCCTTAATAGATCCTCTTTTCACAACACATCACAGTTCTGCAAGGAAATATTTCCCCACCTACCCACCCTCAACTCCATTCTTAACAAAGACCACAAGGTGCCTGAACCAATCTGGACACTGGAGAAGTGTGCCATTGAAAAGACACACCTATTATTAGAGTCCCACAAGACAGCCTGGTTCACAGCCCCTAAGGTGGACACCCCTGTTTCAGCCATCGGTAGATGGACCATCATCCCTGGTTGAGAGCTCAGTAGCCCTGACAAAACCCTTGGGCAAAAAGATTGAGGATTTCATGAAAAGTATCCATGAGGTCACTGGGATGGTCCTGTCCGTAGACACTGATTAGTGGTACACCAGAAGAGCTCTGCTGCTATGGGTAGAGTCTCTCATAGACACCATCCATGACTCCTCTCCACTTATAGGGAATGCCGATTGCACCAAGCAGGCAGCATGCTATAAAGTGGATGCCTCTTCAGACATCATGAAGTTCAGTGCCAGAGCCACAGTCCTTATCAACCATGACAGCCGGGCCCTGTGGCTGAAGCTGTATCAGGCAGATGGCGAATGGAAAATGTCCCTTCTTAAGCTCCCATTCAAATGGACCACATATTCAGAGACATCTTCACATGTTTCCTCTGAGACTGGTCAGAGCCCAAAAAGATGGTGGAAAAGAAGGACTTTTACCTCCCATTAGGGTGACCATTTTTCCCCAAGTTCAAGAGTTCACAGGGCCAAACAAAATCATCTAACACCCAATTGTCATGAAGTGGGGGCCTCAAAACCCTGGTTCCAGTCTCAAATGGCACAGTTCAAAAACAGAGGTAATTCTGGCAAAAAGGCCAGCACTGGCATCAACAGGTTAAGTGTGGCCACCAACTGCATGAGTCAATGAAATGCAGAGGGCATGGGTGCACAACCCTCCAGTGGGGGGAACAACTCCAACTATTTGCTGAACAATGGGCTCAGACTTCAATGGACAAGTTGGTCTTGGAACTCATGACTCACATTTATACTATAGAGCTCATACAAAAGACAATTCCATACAGACTAATGGTGTCTCCAGTGCCCTGAGGCCATGAAAACCAAGGCTGTCCAGTAAGTTCTACTCAATCTCCAGGAACTAAACCATTGTACCCCTGCCACAACATGAGTGAGACATGGGATGTATTCAATTCTTCATGGTCTTCAAGAAACAGAGGTACTCCACCCAGTGCTTGACCTCAAGTTGCTCAACAAGTATGTGACCCACAAAACATTCATGATGGAGACCCTCAAGTCAACCTTGATGGCTATTCGACCAGGCAATTTTCTTACATCAGTCAACCAAAAAGACACTTGCATCCACATACAAATTCATCCCAGGCACCAAAGATTCCTCAGGTTCAGTATCAACAGCGAGCATTTTCAATAAACTTGTGTCCCATTCAGGCTGGCCTTAGCTCCAAGAGTGTTCACAAAGACTTTGGTAGTAATTACCATGACCCTCTGCAAGAAAGAAGTGTATGTCATTCCATATCTGGATGACTGGCTCACACAAACAACATCCGCAACTCAGGCGCAGAAGCACACAGACTCAGTGATTCATTGCTCACAGTACATGGTTGGGTCATAAATGGGGACAAAAGCAAGCAAAGCCCACCCCACCCAAGACATCTCATACCTCTTTGCAAAGATCAACATGAGCTTGGGCCTGGTGACCCCTAACAAAAGAGAAAGTCACCAACATGACCCCGCTTATCAAGTTGATATGAACACAACCCAACTGACCAGTGCGTATGCACCTGTACATGCTGGGGCTCATGATGTCAATGGTAACCATATCGCCATGGGTCCAGCCCCACATGCATCCACTCCAGAGATACATGCTGAACTCATGAGACCAGTCTACCCAAAACTTTGAATACAGAATCAATCCAGGCCAAGGCATTCAGCACAGTCTAAGATGATGGGCAAACAGGCAAAATCTGATGAGGGCATGCCTTTGTCAATGATGCCAATGGCAACAATTTCCCAGATTCAAGTCTCTTCAACTGGGGAGCCATGCTGGGCCCTCATGTCACTCAAGGCAGATGGTCCTCGCCAGAAGTTCATTTGCCCATAAATGTTCTGGAGATGAGGGTAGTGTACCAGGACATGTTATTCTTACTCCTCAGGTCACTGGTCAGGCAGTACTGATGAGAACCAACAACCAAGTCACTATGGTGTACATAAACAAGCATGGGGTAGCTCAAAACAGAGCAATACTTAGGAGGCATTATGAACATTAAGATGGGCAGAACAACATCTGATGATGAGCTTGGCTACCTATCTGGCAGGCAAGCTGAACAAGCTGTGGACTGGCTCAGCTGGGTGACACTCAACCAAGCAAGGTGGCATTTGCACACTCAGGTGTTTCAGTCACCAACTAGAGATGGGTGCCCTTATAAGTGGATATGATGGAGTACCACATCAATGCTCAACTACCTCACTTTGACTCATGCTTTCCTGACAATCAGGCCAATGAAGTCAATGAAATGGTGACACAGTGGATTTTCAACAAAGCTTATGTCTTTCCACCCACTCCAATGATTGTGAATGTGTTTCTCAAAATCAGGTCCATGAAGGTCATAGTACTGATGATAGCTCCCAATTGGCCACGAAGATCATGGCATTCTCATCTCAGAGTAATGTTAACTGACACCCCTTGGCATCTTCCACACTACCCAGATCTCCTCAGCTAAGGACCAATCCTTCACCACAACCCCAATCTCCTCCACTAGACTGCATGGATGCTGAAAAGCAAAGACTGTTGAACTAGGGGTACCCCCCACAGAGTAGGTGACAGATTCTTGCAATCCAGAAGACAATCAAAATAAGACTTATCAGAGACAATGGCAGATCTTCTGTAAGTGGAGTACAGCAAAAGGCCTGTACCTTCAGTGGTGGTCTTCCTCAAATCCTAAATTTTCTCAATGATGAGGCAGACAAGGGCATTGCATACTCCTCTTTGAGGGTACAGACTTTGGCTATCTGTGCAATGTGAGGCCTCTTCCCAGGGTGGGAAAGATATGTTTGCACCAAGATGTAGTCTGAGTTGCTGTGGGTGGTGCAGATTGCACCCCCATACTAGATCCACGTGCCTTAGTGGCAACTTAATATGGTACTGAATGGTCTCTATAAGCCTCATTTCATACCTGAATCCTCTTACAGGACAACCCTTAGAATGTTTTTCTTATGGCTATGTGCTCAGCAAGATGCAGGCACTGTCATGCCTTGAGCTGTTCCTTACTTTCCATAATGATGGTGTCTCTCAGAACAGTTCCATCCTTCACTCCAAAGGTGATATCGCTGTTCACATGGAACAGGAAATTCACCACTGGTCATGCTCGGAACCAAAGCAACACTGATGCAATTCCTCATCTGCTCAATGTATCCCTATATAAAGAATTATCTGACTGTGTATGAAAATTTCCATAAGACAGATAGGCTGTCTGTTTGTTTTTAGAAAAGAAGGCAGGTCAGGCTGCCTCTAAGAAAGCAATAGCTAGGTGGATAAGGGCAGCAATAGTGGCTGCCTAACAAGGATTAGGTCTGCACCCCCCAGCAAGAATTAGGGTGCATTCCACCACGGCAGTGTCAGCGTCTTGGGCAGAGATAGGGATATTCTCAGTTTTAGGACAGGAGGGCTCCCTGATGTACCATATCTCCTAGGCAACAGACAAGTTGTGGCTAACTGGTCCTTTGTACATAATTATGCCTGACATTACAGGCTGGATGTTGCATCAGAGGCAGAGCTATGTTCTGATCGGCTGTGCTTCAGGGTGCTTTTGGTTCAGTGTAACT
The DNA here is from genome assembly GCA_016271365.2 of Neoceratodus forsteri. Taxonomy (NCBI): domain Eukaryota; kingdom Metazoa; phylum Chordata; order Ceratodontiformes; family Ceratodontidae; genus Neoceratodus; species Neoceratodus forsteri. The sequence goes on along the minus strand of CM028138.1, from coordinate 759,625,169 downwards.
TAATGTTTGTCTTCCCACCCAGGGTTTGTTCCTGGTACTGGTACAAATGTCCCATTTGTGAGCATTGTCTAAGTACAAGAAAGGTTGCTGGAGATAATGGTATTTACTCACCTGGTAAATGTGATTATACCTGCAACGTTTATGTGGTCAGAGTCCCAACCACTTGCAGACAAACAGGGAACCCGTGCAGCCAGAAACATGTGTGGATTTTTTCCTCGGTATATTTAGATAGAGTTTTCTCTGGGAAGGGAAGAGACCCAGATATAGATGCAACAAGCTAAGAGCTGATTACAGTAGGGTGGACGGTGTCTACCATAGCTAAAGGGATATAAACTTGCATATCAGAAAGTGCAAACACTGCACTGGTTCAGACCCCATACTATGGACCCTGCCCATTGGGTAAATATGAAATGTGCACAGAGTGGCGTGCATATAATCACCTTGCTTGTACTCCACACCTAAAGCACACCTAGCCACTCACCCCTCAATAGGGCCCCACAGTCAAGTATTGGAATCAAATACATTGCAAACTAAATAGCAACCTCTGCTCTGTGACTCATGCACTATTATGGCAAAACCCCAACACACTGATAGATCAGTACATTGTAATTTGGCCACAATGGGTTAACAAGGGGATTTTGTTTGCACAAGATATCTTGCAACCATAGACACGGTTTGTGGACATCTTTGAGGTACTGTGAGATAAATGGGACCTGCTGGCCACTGACTTTGAGGATGTCTCCAAATCAGAACTGCGGTAAAGCCATGGCTATGATCAGATACCTGGAATTATAAGGCCACTCCCTTAGCACACTAGCTTTCCCTGCTCAAGGGGCAGGCTAGTGGAATATACTCTGCCCATACAGATATTTTGCCTAGTCAATCAACCGACTCCAAAGCTAAGTTGGAAATTGCTTTGAAGATTACCATAACAGACCAGCAGTGGTCCCAGTGCTGAAAAGTAGCACACACTGCCTACAATGACACTAGAAGCAGATTAATCTAAAACAATATAATGCATCAGTGTTACAGAACCCCAGCAGTTTTCTGTGTGGCCACATGAATGCGGACGTGTCAAAGGAGTAAGGTAAATTTACTTCACATTCTTTGGGCTTGCCCTATGCTCCACTACAATTGGTCACAAGTGTGTCATATTTATTTATTTAGTATTTGATTGCCGAGTTAGAGCACTAGACAAGAGTATTGGAGAGTTCACCCTTTTTGGTGAGACACCTAGGAATATGCAAAGGAGTCTGTATCGGCGACCTAAGGGGATAGGCTTGGGTAGAATGGGTAAGCAGCCTTGAGAGGTACACAGGGGTCCTCATTCTGATTATATTAGCAATCAGGCAGCCAGCAGAATAAAGTCTATATGATGGAGGGAGATCCAGTCCAGTCTGTAGAGTTGACAACAAGAGTTAGCCTGTAGGCAGAGAGGCAAATCAGCATATGATGTTATAGCAGGTGCTGCACTTGGAAGGCTCCTTTGCTGGCATCAAGGTAAGCCAGGGAACAATATGTAAGACTGGGAAGGAGAAAACCTTGCACAATAGCAAGCTAAGCGGCATCATTGAGGGAGGACCTGATTTTATAAGCAAGTCCCAGTTTGGTGTTTACTACCTTACAGGTAGCACCAATGTGCAGGTCAAAATCCAGAGATGGGTCGAGTGTAATGCCTAGATACTTAAAAGATTCAACAAGCTCCAACGGGGAGCATCAAGATACAGAACTGAAAGGGCCATGGCAAAGGATTTGATTCTATGGGAAGCAAAAAGCATGGCTACAGGTTTCTGGGAGTATAGTAGGAGTTTATTATGTAGAAGCCAACCTTGTGAACAGTCAAAGTCCACTTGAAGATTTGCCTGTATAGATAAGAGGTCTCTACCACTAGAGAGAAGTACCATATCATCAGCATACAGGATCATAGAGGAGGAACAGGCCAGAGAGGGCAGGATGTTAATTAAAAGACAGAAGAGGAGAAGGCCAAGAATTGATCCCTGGGGAACTCCAACACAGGTGGGAGCAAGGTCAGAGGCAACAGTATCAATATGAACAAATTGCATTCTCTTGGTGAGATTGCTATCAAACCAGGAGATGGTAGTCTGGGAGAATCTCTGGGAGGATAGATATGAATATAGTAGAAGGCAAGCCACTAGATCAAAGGCCTTTGTGAGGTCAATAAAATAGGTCCCCATGAGCAAGTCCTTATCCATACCCATTAGGACAGCATGTTATAGTTGAAGTAGCGCAATTGTGGTGCGGTGACCTGCTTGGAAACCATGCTGGGCAGGGATGGGAGATTTTGAAGATGCAGATATTCCAGGATCTGGAAGGCATGTCACCCTCTACTATTTTCCCTATCTATCCTCCTTGGGGTTCTCCCAGACTTGTAGTCACCACCCTTCCTAATACTAGGCATGCACTCCAAGCCCTCATCTAACATCCCTGAGCACCGGTGGCTGGCCTTGTTAGGCATGAAAGCCAACTGAAGGTGGACAAAGCAGTGGGGCCTGATGGAACTCATCCCAGAATTCTAAAATAACTAAGGGTAGAACTAGTGACACCACTGACTACCCTCTTTAATATATCATGAGAATATGGGGTGGTACCTGAGGACTGGATGAGGGCAGATGTTATTCCACTTCACAAAAGTGGGAGCCAGGCAGAGGCAGGAAGCCACAGACCTGTTAGTTTAACCTCAGTGGTAGGGAAAATGATGGAATCACTTCTGAGAGAAATAACTGTTGAGTACCTAGAGGCCAGAGGAGCACAGGACCCAAGGCAGCATGGATTCACAGAGGGAAGGTCATGGCAGACAAATCTACTAGATTTCTTTGACTGGGTGACCAAAGTAGTAGATCAGGGAGAGGCTGTGGATATGGCCTACCTAGACTTTAGCAAGGCTTTGATACAGTCCCACACAAAAGATTAATATACAAGTTGGCCGCCTGGAAGAGGTTCCCAAGCTGGTAGCCTGGGTAAAGAATTGGCTGGAGAACAGGACACAGAGGCTAATAGTAAATGGAGTCCACTCTGAAGAAAGGGGGTTACTAGTGGGTATCGCAGGGTTTAGCATTAGGACAGGTCCCTCTTTAATGTCTTCATAAGTGACACTGTAGAGGACTTGAAGGAAAAAGTACATCTCTTTGCAGATGACACAAAGATCTGCAACAGAGTTGATACACAAGGTTGGGTGGAAAGGATGAGAAGGACTTGGCAAGGTTGCAGGAATGGTCAAATGTATGGCAGCTTAGATTCAATGCTAAGAAATGCAAAGTAATGCAACTGGGAAACAAAACCCAGGGAAGGGTACACAATCAACAACAACAAAAATGGAAAGGGACCTTGGGCTAGTCGTATCGATGACCTAAAGGTGAGCAAGCAATGTGAGAGGGCAATAAGTAGGTGGGGGATACTGGGATGCACAGGGAGAGGCATCACCAGTAGAAAACAGGAAGTTGTTATCCCTCTGTACAGACAGCTGGTGAGACCCCATCTGGAGTACTGTGTGCAGTTCTGGAGACCCAATCTCCTCAAAGACATAGACAGGATGGAGGCAGTACAGAGGAGAGCAACTAAAATGGTGCAGGGTCTGCACCAGAAGACATGTCAAGAGAGACTTAAGGAGCTTAACATGTATAGCCTTGAGGAGAGGAGGGGGAATGGGAACATGATAGAAACTTTCAAGTAGCTCAAGGTAATCAACAAGTCCAAGAGGGTAGCATCTTTCAGAAAAAGAGGTGTGCAAGAACAAGGGGACACAATTTGAAGCTAGAGGGAGGCCGGCTCAGAGGTAATGTGAGGAAGTATTTTTTCATGGAGAGGGTTGTGGATACATGGAAAAGCCTTCCTGAGGAGGTTGGAGTCAAAACAGTGGAGGAATTCAAGAATGCATGGGACAGGCATAAGGCAATTCTAGGGGGCGGAGGTTGGAAGAAGTAGGCTGTTGATTAATTAGGATCTGCAGCTTATCCTTTAGGTAGGGAAATGGGCAGACTAAGTGGGCCAAGAGGCCTCTATCTGCCATCAAATTCTATGTTTCTATGTTTCTGTGTAGTAACTATGCCCCCACCATGGGGGAAACTTTAGGAGCTATGACACAAGGGGCCAACATGAATAGGCTAACACACTCAGCTGTCAAACGCCTTCCTGTGTTCTACGCTGTTCAATTCACCCAAGTCGAGAACAGGCATTGGTTAGGCCTTTCTTTTCACCTCTACCCGAGAGGATATTTCACTGAGGTGGGTGTAAATACAGCAAGTCAAACCGCTTATAAGTGTTCTTGCTGCCTACCACGTTGTTAATAGTTATCTCTATAGTTTAGGTTCTCGTGTGTGGTTATGTTTTGTTTTAGGACAGGAGGGCTCCTGATGTACCATATCTCCTAGGCAACAGATAACTTGTTCCAGCAAGCACTAGGCTGCCTTGCAAGCAGTGCTGAGCTGGACATGTCTCCTATTTACCAATTCTTGTTACCAGTATGTACCCCATGAATCTGTTGTCTTTCACAAAAATAGCACTGACAGCTTAATCTGGTTCTCTAAGTCAGTCTACATCTGTACACATATTCCCCTTTCTTGCCCTGCGTTGCACCTGGAAACAAACCACGGCTTAGTTTGCCTCTCCCAGCCACAAGCTTTCAAATAAAATAAATATGGCATATGCTGTTGTCAATTTTAATTCTAACTTCTGTAAAACATTAATTGCATTATTGAATATATCTTTCATGTAACCTATTTTTTTTTAAATCAAACTAATAAAAGGTTTTACTGACAAAAAAGAAAAAGAGAGAGAAATATGACCAGGACCAGAGAGCTTGCAATGAAGCTGGGGGGGGGGGGGAGTTTAAGAGGGATATGAGGAAATACTGCTTCACTGAAACAGTGGTGGATGCCTGGAACAAACTATCAGAATGACTGGTGGATGTGAAAACAGTAGAGGGCTTCAGGCTTGTGCAGAGCATACATAGGAGAATGTTAGTATATAGGCAAGAGGGACTGAAAGTCATCATAGATCAGTTAAGGCCTGTGGAGACAGATTAGGTAGGGATCATTTGGGCAGACTGGGTGGGACAAGCAGTTCTTTTCTGCTAACAAATTCTGTGTTTCTATGTTTCTATCCCCCTTCCCACTAAAATTAGATAGTGTAGCTCTCCATCCCACTCACCACTGACAGTAAATAGCACTTCCATTCCCCTCCCCACTGAAATTAAGAGGCTTAGCTCTCCATCCCACTCACCGCTGAAATGAGATGGTTTAGCTCTCCATCCCACTCACCACTGAAATTAGATACGGCAGCACTCCTTCCTCCTCCTCACTAAAATGTATTCAGTGTAGCTCTCCATCCAACTCACCACTGAAATGAGATAGTTTAGCCCTTTATACCTCCTCACGGAAATTAAAGAGTTTAGCACTCCTCCCCCACACACTGAAATTAGATAGTTTATCTCTGTACCACCACATTCATTGCCCTTAAGGAGCAGCGCCAACTGCCGTAATTGATGATTGGACTTCCCAAAAGAAATACTTCTATTTTTATTTACATTCTCTCTGTATCTGTAGGACTTTTCTTGTCACAACCCAGCATGTTTGATCTTCCACCTCATCACCATCTGATGTCCCCAAACCCCTCATTAGATTTGCTGTAGCAGAGTTACAGACAGGTGGCAGCACTGAGTGAGTTTATAGACCTATATCAGCCTTGGGATGCTGTACTAGCATGTTAAAGACAGGTGGCAGCACTGAGTGAGGTTATAGACCTATATCAGCCTTGGGATGCTGTGCTAGCATGTTACAGACAGGTGGCAGCACTGAGTGAGGTTATAGACCTATATCAGCCTTGGGATGCTGTGCTAGCATGTTACAGACTGTTGGCAGCACCACGTTCTGTTATATAGAAGTGGGATGTCATGTACAATGGTATCTGTCACATTGCATCAGCATCACCCTGGCTCACTCATCATTGTTCATTATACAACACGCTAGGCTGGCTGCCCCCCTCCGCCCTTAGAGAATATAGCCATGGTACTGTTATCTTCAACATCCTAAACAACAGGCTTCCCAAATCCCTTGCTGTACTACTTAAACCTGTGAACAGTACCTACCCCTTAAGGTCCTGTGATAATGCACTTCTGGCTGTCTCCAAGATCAGAATATGTATTGAGAGATCATCCCTCACCTATACAGCTCCTAACCTTTGGAACTCTGTCCCACCTGATATATGCCACTGTCCTTCTGTGCCGTGTTTTTGACTCCAATACAGTGAATATCTCCTCAGCTTGGCTCACTCTGCATGTCCTTGACCCTGTACAATCTGTGTGATGTACTTACCATGTTAATATGTATTATTATATGAATTGTAATTTCTCTCAGTGCTGAAGTATGTTTCAGGTTGCCCACAGGCAATACTGTTTCCTTTTCCCCCCACATAAGATCCTCAAGATCCTTAACATACAATGTATATATTCTGTCTGCTGGCACAACTGCTTGCTATTGTATGCAGTCTCATACTGTACTGAACCTGCCTGTGTTAGCTCTCCCAGGTCATGCCTGAAAAAAGGCACTGTTATCCTGGCACACTTACCTGGTTAACAAACACTAAATAAATACAGACTGGTGACAGTAGTTACTTAGGAGATAGACCTATAGCAGCAGTGAATTGTAGTGCTAGCATGTTACAGATAGATGGCAGCAGTGACTTAGGCTATGCAACTGCAGAAGCAGTGTGATCTTGTGTTGGCATGTTACAGATTGTTGGCAACAGGAGGTATTATGATAGCAGGTTTAAAGCTTGTAGCAGTAGTGGTATGCTTTACTAGATTGTCACCGACTGACTACAGTTGTGGTTTACAGCACTAGTATGTCACAGACTGTTGTTAGAGGAGGATTCCAGGGCGTTGCCAGGATTTCTACTGGGGTGTGTGGGAGATACTTTGGATTGTTGTCATCTGTGGAGCATTTTAAGGTGTACATTGAAGATAAATCAAAGTTCTGTTAAAGTCTCTACACCCCGCCCCGTGGACTGCAGGGAAAAATATAATTCTATGGCTGGACTCAGGCAAACTGCAGTTCAAGTTGACTGACAGCAGTATGATTTCCATAATTTTCTGGGGATCTGTTATTTGAACCTGCTTACACAGCCCCAGAAATCTGTTTGTGTCTCCAATTTACGTAAGGCTGAGTTTTTATTTTAAAAATGTTGGTTGGAAAATGATGTTGTACACTGAGCTGATTAGCCAGTAAAGGCATACTGAGCTGAAGCTCATTTCAAGGTGTGCCCTGGTAGTACAGGAAGGTTAAATTACTTGCTTTAAGTCACATAGTATGCACGTGGAGGTGCGGGAATTCAATTCAACTCAACTCTGCTGGATGTATCAAGCTAGTGCACAGATTATTGTACTTGGTGTGGCGGGGGGAGCTGCCCCAGCTTTGTAACTCAGGGCTTCAAATACAGCCCTCCCATGCCCAGTCATCTTAAAACCTGCTTCACTTAACACCTGGCACAGATATTCAAATATGCGGCCCATAGTATGCTGAAAAAGCTGTATTGTGTTCTGGAAATTATCTGAGAAAGGCTGTATCAAGTTTACCAGTCATGGTCCCTGAAAACAGCTAATATAAGCCGACATCCAGGCCACATTTGCTTTTCTTCCCTCTCTGCCCCTTTTTTCCTTAGCTGCCAGTCTGCTACTCAGTCTAGTGTTTTTCACTCAACATTGCGGCATGCTCTCAGGCCGTGACTTCATCAGTTTGCTGTAGCCAATCAGCATGACTAGAGGATGTCAGTCACACACTGATTGACCGATTGTGACTGGGGCAGCTGGGGTACATGATAAGGAAAGGTACAGGACAACCCTACTGTAATGTATGTGCACTATGGAGTCTGCTGGCAGTCGCGGGGGGAGGGAATTAAAGGGACAGGACGTCAGTGTAAAACACAAAAAAAGAAAGAAAAACAGAAGTTTAAGGGGGTTCCTTTGAACCTGATGAACCCTAGAGGGCAATGACCCTGGATATTGCACTGGCATGTCACAGACTGTTGTTAAATAAAGGATATTGTACTGACTTTTTACAAACTGTTGTTAGAGGAACAGTGATACTGTACTGGCATGTCACAGGCTGTTGTTAGAGGAGGGATACTGTACTGGTACATTACAGACTGTTGTTAGAGGAGTGATGCAGTGCTGGCATGTCACAGGCTGTTGTTAGACATGGAATACTGGACTAGCATGTCACAGACCATTGCTAGAGAAGATGTACCATCGTGTCATGTCACAGACTGTTGTTAGAAGAGGGGGTACTGTACTGATGTGCCACAGACTTCTGTTAGAAGAGGGATACTGTACTGGCATGTTACAAACTGTTGCTAGAGGAGGGATACTGTACTAGCATGTCACAGATTATTGTGAGAGGAGGGATACAGTACTGGCATGTCACAGACTGTTGTTAGAAGAGGGGTACTGTACAGATGTGCCACAGACTTCTGATAGAAGAGGGATACTGTACTGGCATGTTACAAACTGTTGTTAGAGAAGGGATACTATACTGGTATGTAATAGATTGTTGTGAGAGGAGGCACCCTGTACTAGCACATCACAGACTGTTGTTAGAGGAGGGATACTGTACTGGCATGTCACAGACTATTGTTAGAGGAGGGATACAGTACTGGCATGTTACAGACTGTTGTCTGAGGAGGGATACTGTACTGTACTGTCATGTCATGTCACATGCTGTTGTTAGAGGAGGGATACAGTATTGGCATGTTATAGACTGCTGTTAGAGGGATATGGTACTGGCATATCACAGACCATTGTTAGTGGAGGGATACTGGCATATCACAGGCTGTTGTTGTAGGAGGGATACTGTACTGGCATGTAACAGACTTTTGTGAGAGGAGGTACCCTGTACTAGCACGTCACAGACTGTTGTTTGAGGAGGGATACTGTACTGGCATGTCACAGACTATTGTGAGAGGAGGGATACAGTACTGGCATGTCACAGACTGTTGTTAGAAGAGGGTACTGTACAGATGTGCCACAGACTTCTGTTAGAAGAGGGATACTGTACTGGCATGTTACAAACTGTTGTTAGAGAAGGGATACTATACTGGCATGTAATAGATTGTTGTGAGAGGAGATACCTGTACCAGCACATCACAGACTGTTGTTAGAGGAGGGATACTGTACTGGCATGTCACAGACTATTGTTAGAGGAGGGTACAGTACTGGCATGTTATAGACTGCTGTTAGAGGAGGGATATGGTACTAGCATATCACAGACCATTGTTAGTGGAGGGTACTGGCATATCACAGGCTGTTGTTGTAGGAGGGATACTGTACTGGCATGTCACAGACTGTTGTTCTAGGAGGCTACAGTACTAGCATGTTACAGACTGTTGTTAGAGGAGTGATATTGTACTGGCATGTCAAAGACAGTTGGAGGAGTGGTACTGTACTAGCATGTCACAGACTGTTGTCTGAGAAGGCATACTGTACTGTACTGTAATGTTATATTGCATACTGTTGTTACATGAGAGATACTGTACTGGCATGTCACAGACTGTTGTTAGGGGAAGGATACTGTACTGGCATGTCACAGACTATTGTTAGAGGAGGGAAACAGTACTGGCATGTTACAGACTGTTGTTAGATGAGGGATACTGTCAAGGCCCCTAGAATTCTGCTGTTGTAGAATTTGCGCAGCACTTGCAACCTACAGCAGAACTTCTGCAGTGCCACAGAGTTCACTGTTCTTTGTGATTCTTTCTTAATTTTTCCATTTATCCACAGAACCTGGTTCCTTTTAGCTCTTTTTATATCCCAAACCCTCTATGCTCAGAATGTGATGTTATCAGTACTATAACAACATACATTAGCTAATGAAATGGCTGCATTCTGCCACAGAAATGAATAGTCACTTATCTACCACAGCTCCCACTGCCGGAGGCAGTGGCACAGCACATCAGGCATGGCGATATTTGCTCAACCTGCACTGCATCCTAATACAAGTTTCAGTCTTGTGGTATTACACTAGGGGCAGCTTAAACAAAACCTTGACAGTAGCACAGGCCTGTTAAATCCATACCTTAAATTGTACAAACTTATTTGTGCCTTTAATGTATAGAGATGCCATCGATAATGAATAATTGGTCAAATGAATTAACCTATAATTTTTAAGAAAAATAAAGTAATTATGCCCAGAAAAGTGGAACATGATAATGTACAGACCTGTTGGAAACAATAGACCTGTTAAATAAATTGTTGTGCTGTATACGTTTTTAGTTGGATTACTGATTACATATTGTCGGTTGATAGAATCACCTAAAAGTTATGAGAAATGTTGTGTGCAGAGCCAGCTGTTGGGCCAGAGGGTAGAATGTTGTGTTCCTGTGCCAGCAACTCAGGTTCAGAGATGAGCTCTGGGAGCTGGCTGGGCAGCACATAGGATTGGGGAACACATCACTGTTCTGAGCCTGGAAAGGTATGGTGCAGTGTTCTGTCCCAAGGAACACACTGTGATGGGCTGGACAACTTTATCACACAATGGGTTCACATGCATGTCACGGTCTGATGGTGCTATGTAACGTGTCAGGGAAGCAGGCTGGCATGAAAAATGTGTTGCAGTATCTCCTCTGTTCTGTTTATTCCATTTCCAAAGGACCTGCATAAATGAGGATACAATTTCATGGAAATTTAAATATACATACATATACAATATCTCTTTCAATATACAAGTACACATACACACACACACACACGCATTTGTATGTATGTTACAGATTGCATATACATATGTAAGTGGTACACAGTGGGACCTCATGAGTGGTGTAGACAGCACATATAAATATATAAGTGGAACACAGTGGGGACCTCAAGAGTGGTATAGACAACATGAGTATAGTAATACTTTTTTTATTACATAAGGTCCCCTTCATATTTCATTTATGCAGTAGGCTAGGACCGTCATGGATAGACATTTTATTTTTTAGGCATAAAATTATTTCTGTATTTTTTTGAACTAGTGTTACTGTACCCATCCTGATTGCTATTACCATTGCCATGGAAGTGAAGTCAGGGTGACAAGCTTGTACACTGTGATGTGACTGTTCATTAATGCTGCAGAACCTCCACAGAAATTACAACCCACCGCCGTAGAAGTTCTGTGGCAAATGGTAATCTTGCTGCAGAACTTGGTCTCAATGTGCCCCAGAAAAGTAGGGGCCTTGAATACTGTACTGGCATGCCACAGACTTGTTAGAGGAGAGAAACTGTACTGGCATATCACTGACTGTTCTTATAGGAGGGATATTGTACTGGCATGTCACAGATTGTTGTTAGAGAAGGGATACAGTACTGGCATGTTACAGACCAGTGAACGCTTGTTTTGAGATTTGGTGCACAATGTCAGATGTAAGGCTGTAAGGGCCAACTCTGTGTCAGTTCACCCTCCCCAAACTAGGATCCTTCAGCTGGACTTTGTTAATCAGCATCTTTTTGACTCATCTGATTTGACTCATTCAGTCCAATTGACCAGTGACCTGGTTTTTACCCTGTCCAGATAATACTAAGTAATTTTGTAGCTATATGCAGGTAAAAATAAAACTGGTTGAGATTACATATCATACTATTTTAAACATTAAGTCAAATGATCACTGAGATTTTAAGTAGTTAGACTTGTTTAAGACTGCATAATATGTAGTAGCTTGTGCAACTGTGGACTGTAGTTTACACTCTCTGTCCCTGCTGCGGGGACTAGCATCCTGTCAGGATGTCACAAGGACATGAAACCCTGGATGAATGGTTCCAACCCCTTAAGGCATTGCAGGATGGGGTCCCAGGATCAAAGGTACTTTTAGGGAAGAATCCAAATCCCAAGGAGATGAAGCATTGCAGGAGGAGAAGGAAGAGGAACAGATGGTGGCAACACAAATTCTGGGATTCCAAAGGAAGCCTTGACATGTGCAGTTCTAACTGCATGAATGAGGGTGTAATATGGTTTGCCTACTGCCTTTCCAAACTATAGGGCAAAAGCCCTTCAATTCAAGTGTTACTCACCACCAGTCTCTTTGGTAGGTGAGGAGAGATTGAGGCTGACTAGTATGTAATGCCTATGAAGCAATGAACTGGATTATGCTGTCCCTGTCCCAACTATCGTGACTACCAACTTTTGGGGTGGCACAAGGACATGGAACCTGATCAAGAGATCCAACCCCTCAAGATATTGGAGGGACAGGGTCCCAGGACCAAAGGTACCTTGGGGAGGAAGACCCAAAGTAAAACAGAAGAGACAAGCACAGTGTTCCTAAGGATGAGATGGCAGCCAGATTGAGGCATTGACCCAGGAGCACCATCAACTTATTCAAACTCCTGTGGGGCTGCTTAACTTTATGACCGTTGGCATGAAGGAAAGGAAAAACTTCCCATAAGGAAGTAAGCTGTAATGATGCAAGACCTTGGTTGCCTTTCCTCAGGAATTAGTGACAGATAAGCTACTGCAGTTTAAGAAACTGAATTGGAGAAAATCTTTTAGAGTATGGGCTCCCCACTTTGTCCCTCTAATGGGAATGCTGTGAGGGTGCTGCAAGATGATCTCTGCAGCTAGAGGAGGTTCTCCAGGAAGGAGGATCACCTCAAGGTGGGAAGGAGAGAGTAGTGACAGCTGAAAAGTACTCACCTGGACCTACCAAAGGAGGCTAAGACAGAAAGCCAAACCCTTGAGGGGTAAGGCAGATTGAGCACCCCCTTTTTCCCAATTAATTAATTACTTAATTAATTACTTTTTATTTTGTTTACCTGCTGAGGACTCTGGAAGAAGCTCTTTTTCATGTCCAATCTGACATAAAATACAAAGTACAAAAGTACATAGTTATCAAATAACTAGACATAGCACAGAGTGTGGTAGTTGTATAATCTTCACCCAAGCAGGGGCAGAGGAAAGGAAGCAGACAGAGACCAGGTGACTCTTAAATAGTCATAGGGAGGTATCAGCCATGGAAGGTGTGCCATGCAATGGTCTGTACAGCTAAAGGAGCTCCCAATGATAAAGACCCCACACTCTGATAGCTGAAGTCTTAAATGCTATATCAAGAGGTACCGTTATGCCAATTGGCACAGCTAATGTTTCCCACAAAATGCAGAACATTCTCACCCAAAGAACAGAAAAAGAAGGCCCCACCCATGTCGAAGGACCCACCCTCAAGAGGCAGACTTCGCAGGAGTAGAGTGAAACTGTCTGCCATTAGGGCAGGGAGCCCTGGAAGCCATGAATGGTCGTGTGGGGCATGCATCTGCTGAAGGAATGTAGTAGGGAGCCTGTAGCATAACTCCACCACTGTAGAAGAACAGGCAGGATAGGTGGAACAATACATGTCAGAATGACTGACTGAAGGTATGGTAACTGACTGAAAATGATAGACTGAAGGTATGGTAACTGACTGAATATGATAGACTGATGGTATGACTGAGACAGAATGATGTTAAGACTGGGGAATGGAGCAATGCTGTTGAATGTATGCCAACCAATCCTGTAGGAATCTTGTCAGGTAGGAAGAGCATGAAGTAAATAGACATAGCATTCATAGACTGGGTAAGACACCCTTGTTGGAGGGGCTATAGGATGCTGGGGCAGTAGACTGAATGAGCTATCAAAGGCATTGGGGAAGGCTAGCTCCCTATGTGGCATCTTGGTAGCTTAATTCAAAGAAATCATCTGGTACAGTGAGGTAGGCCATCGGGTACTGTGATGGAATGCCAGCTAGAGCTGCACAATCTGGGAGCAGAGGCAGCCAGAAGACTTCTTTTTTTTTACACTTTATTTCTTTACTGCCTCTTCTGGGAATCCTTCTTGGCATCCACCTTACCTCAACTCTACTTCCTTGCCTAAACACCCCTGAGTCCCGCACCAGCCCAGCTATCCCTTGGCTCTGAGCCCCTGAGAAAGGGCCGCCTCTATTCACCCAGGGTGCTCTAGCTACATCCGTCTAGGTTAGGCTCGGCCCAGGACTGGAGGTAGTCCGCCTGATGGTGTGGCTGATGGTAGGTGGTGCCTTTGCTCTATCCCTGAGTTCAGGGTATTTCCATTTTCTTCTGTTTCCTCTGGTGCTTTCCGGTCATGCAATGGCAACAATGGTACTATTGCCACCCACTCGCCGAGCACTGCTCCCCTCACTATGCGTGAGACTGCAATCTCAACATTTCCTGGTGTCCACCAGAGGTCGCCCTTATGCAACACTTTCTAGAGCCCTCCCAGGAAGAGGGAGCAGTCCTTCAGATGCTCAATCTCCTCCCCTGCCAACCCAGATGACCTGATCTCATTCCGAACCTGGGTCACTGGTGTGGCGCAGTGTGGCATCCATCGCCTCAACCCTCAGCATCACTAGGCCAGAAGACTTCTTCTTGACCAGCACAGCAAACCCAGAGCCCAAAAACACCAAAGGAAGCAGACTGTGAGAAAAGCCATAGCTCAACTGGCAGGACAGGGGACAATGCCCATAGGCAGCTGCATAGCAGCAGGTAAGGGGGGGCATGGGAACAAAACAAAGCAGCTGTACGGTAGTTACAATGAAAATTCAGAGTGTCCAAAGGACACCTGGACATTCATGGTTTTAACCGCGCAGAGGGGTATATGGCATGGTTGCCCACTGACCTTTCAAACCATGGGCAAAGTCCTTCAAATGACATATAGAAAAAAAAACTACTTAAGAGAAAGCAGGGCCAGCATGATTTTCTCATTTGACAAAGACATGATCTCTAGCCAGGTTTCTGGTCTAAGTCTGAAAAATGCTTATTTTGGCAAACAGAGTAAAGCAAAACCTTTTGAAAAAGACTAGACTTAGGATCAGAACTGGATTAGTAGTAAGTCATAAAATGGAGAGTTGATCAGAGTTTGCGATGCTCAGTTTCAGAAAACCCATATCTCAATCATTACTTGCTGGGCTTCTCATTGATGTTGGAACTTTCCACAGAGTCTGTCCATCCTATCATTTCATTCATGATGTTGTACTGCTACTCACTGAACATGTCCCCTGAAAGATATACACAAACCCTTACAATACTCTGAGGCTTCTTTCAGGGCAGTCAGCACTTCTGATGGGGCAAACCTATGGCCAGAAATGGAGGACTATTCCAGCATCTCAGACTCCATACTATTACTTGCTTGGACGTGAGTATCATAATTGTAGTAATCTCAGCCGAGTCCTGCTGTAATGGTACTGTGAGTGCAAGGAGTGTGGGTGACAGTGCTACAGTACCAGCTGAGCACCTGTGATCTCAATACAGGTCCTCCTTTAAAGGTCACTATAAGTGTAGGAATGTAAGTTGAGAGTGCTACAGTACCAGCTGAGTACCAGTGATCTCAGCCCAGGTCCTGCTGGGTAGGTATTAAAAGTACAGGAGTGTGAGGCAAGCATGCTACATTAACAGCTGAGTACCAGTGATTTCAGCCCAGAACCTGCTGGAAAGGTATTAAAAGTGCAGGAGTGTGCGGTGGAAGAGCTTCAGTACCAGCTGAGTACTTGTGATCTCAGCTCAGGCCCTGCTAGAAAGGTATCAAAAGTACTGGAATGTGAGAGTGCTACAGAACCAGCCGAGTACCAGTGATGTCAGCCCAGGTCCTGCTGGAAAGGTACTAAAAGTACATGAGTGTGAGGTGAGAATGCTAAAGTGCCAGCTGAGTACCAGTGATCTCAACCCAGGTCCTGCAGGAAAGGTATTAAAAGTACATGAGTGTGAGGTGAGAATGCTACGGTATCACCTGAGTACCAGTGATCTCAGCCCAGGTTCTGCTGGAGTGCTACAGTACCCTCTGAGCCATGCTCTCACCAAGCTACACTGTATGTTGGATTATAGGTATTGGCTCAGTCTGCGGAGACACCTGCAGAGATATTGAGCAGTCCAATGAGCTTCACTAACTACTCTACAGAGATAATCATTTCTCTAGCAGGCAGGTGTTTGATTCCCAGATAAAAAAAGCTCATTAAAAGTTTAAGCCTTTTTTCATTTTGTTTAGGGTAATGGAAGCTCCTGAAACCTATTTAAAACTTTGGTAAATATTATGTATAACAAACATTTTTAGATTTTTCTTAATCTTGAGGCAATTATTTGAATGTTTAAAAATATATCAAGATGGTTGCCAGTCAGATCATGGGTGGGATTGGGGGGTTTTCAAAGGGTGGCTGAACTACCTCATGATTTAAACACATTAAGAACAAGCATTCTGGTTTGTGAGAAACACGTACATAGAGATTTCTACAAATGGTCCTGTTTGTAACCATCATACTTGATTCAAATTTCCATTTGATTGGGGATGGAAAAAGTTTGAGCAGTGGCTTTAAAAACTACTGTACCAGTCAAGGATAAAGTTATGGGTTAAGGCTGGAATAGGATTAGGGTTGGTGTATATGGATCTAGAAAGGGTTAGGGTTTAAGTTTGGGTCAGGGTCTGGGGTTAAGGTTTGGGAAGTGTTGGGTTTAGTAGGTTGGGATGTGGGTGTTTGGGTCAGTTGTAGATTACTATTTCTCCTGACCACATCTTAAGTATCATATGATAGAGACAAAGTAAGACACGGAAAACTAAAGCAGGGATGGGTAAAGCACCTTTGAAAATTGATTGTAAAATCAGTTGTCAATCATTTCTCACCAGAGACTAGACCTCCCTCCCCAGCCCCAGCATCCCGCTATTTCTCCAAGGAATGTGAATGATGCCTTTGGCGGTCATGTTAAACAGGTTGTCTGCTTTATGGTTGAGATGGATGAAAATCGCAGTTCCGACACTCTCACAGCAAACAGATGCTCTGTTCCTGAAAAGAAATTGAAAGGACAGTCTGGCAGACAGAAGTAATGTCAGCAGGTGGAGTGACATTCCTGAACAGCATCCAGGTAGCCTATACATCCCACAAAACAGACATTTATTCTGCTTCCTACCAATTCAGGTTTCTCTGTTTTGATTGCAAACCTCCCATTGGAACCTAACTTATATGATTAAAAAAACTTTTAAGGCCAAATGTATGTGCACTTGATTAATCAAAGATGTACATGCCCTGTTTGAGCTGTATTCTTGTCTTTGACTTGTATCTACCATTCCTCTAGTAGTGACCTGTCTGTATTTAAATATTTTCTTGTAATTGCTTCCAGAGATGCCCTGAAATGGCTCACTCACTCCAATTTTACTGTACCTAGTAACATAAACAGGGGATACAACGGCTGTACTCAAAATATGCAATTTATTTCAACGTGTAAGGAGGCAACACCATAACTTATGAGTGACAAAGCCACAAGTAAGGTACAAAAGTCTTGTTCTCTCATAAGTAGAGATACATTGTGCATTTTTTAGTCAAGCTATCGTATATACAGTTTATTCAACATCAGTTTAACAGTTATTACTATTTAAATCACCTTAATGTATGGGGATTTTTCTGTTTTGCTGTGATTTGAATTGCTGGCTTCAGTGCTGCATAGGCTTACTATGATGTAATCAGCACGGTAGCTGTTTTCTGATTGGTTCTGTTCTGTGTGTAGATAGAACAAGGAAAGTGACTGTGACATATCTAATCTCTAGATAAATGTTTACCTGGTGGTTGCATATATGGATAGGTAAGGTAGCCCATACACAACAATGTTGTTCTTATGCTCTAGTGGTTACTATGACATCAGGGACCTGAAGAGTCTTTCTCAAGAGGTCCCTTAAAGGTCATAGTAACCACGATTTAAGAATAGCGATGCTGTGATTTGGACTACGTACACTCTTCTCTATAGTGTATGGTTACTAAATACACATTTGTTTACTTTTTTTGATTTTAAACAGACTTGTGTCTTCTGTCCAACATCAGCACTTCTCTGCTATCTGCCCACCAGCCAGCTCCAGGGCGTGACGGTTGAAGGTCCAACTGGCAAGTGAATGGCGCTGCTGGAGGCACTTTATTATAGCCGTAGCTACTATTGCAGAACAAAAAGTCATTTTATTAGTAGCCACATCACTACTGCAGCAAAATTAGTTTTTAAGGCATATGGAATTTTATACACAATAGTGCTAAATCACACACTACACTAGTGGTGGCTTTATCAGAGAAAAATTTGTAATCAGTGGTGTTATAAATAAAATATTACTACCACTGCTACCACCAGCTTGTAATATGTGAGCGACTGCATCTGTACATGCTAACACTGTTACAAGCCAATATTTTAACTCACTGTTGCTACTAGTCTGCAGCCTGTTAGTTGGCCACTTCACCCCATCAGTGCTGCAGGACTATAACCTGTATCACCACCTTGCCATCTGTTTGTAAATATATAGCATGCCATCCCACCACTGTCTCATGTGTATAACCTAATTTGGCACTGCCACCAGTCTGTAACATACTAGTACAGCATCCTATCCTGCAACATTAGGTCCAAAACCTAACTCAGTGCTGTTCACCAGCCTGTAACATGCTAGCATTACATCCCACCATTACAAGTCTATGAGCTGACTGTTGCATTTGATCTGTAACGTACTAGTACAGCATCCTATTATGTTTACAAATCTGTAAGCAAACTCAGTGCTGCCATCAGTCTGTAGTTGTTGGCACAGCATCCTATTAATGCTAAGTGTTGAAAACCTAACTCATGACTGCCATCTGTTTGTCATATGCTAATGTTTTGGAATCTTATTTATTTGTTTATTTTATTTAGTTTTTGTTGACTGGGTAAGTGCACTAGACAAATCCTGCCTATTTTCAGGCACAACCCAGGGAAGGGGGATACAGATGAATGCCAACTGACCTTGAATCAGATTAAGCTGTTGGTGTTATTTTTTTTAGTGAATGAGGGAAATCTGGCCAGGACACTGGGGAAACTCCCCTACTGCATTGCTGTCAGTAGGGGGTATTGTGGCATTTGTCTGCAGGATGGCAGACTGTGCACAACCTCTCACAGAGCAGGATATTCTGCTGAGTTCTGAAGGAACCAGTATGGATATTGCCATTTTGACTGAGAATTATTTTGCCTTTAGCTATGGAAGAAACGTGATTACAAAATGTTTTGCCTGAAGAGTGAGAGATTTGCAGGAGACCACTTGCTTTGATCCAGTATCGGAGATTCATTGAAACTACTTGCTGTGTTAAAGCTTGCGTTAGGTACTGTTCTTTTCAGGGATGCTTGACCCCCTGTGAAAGATAGCTCAGAGTTGTCTGGGGCCAACCATACTGTGACAACAAGTGATTCAGAGGCTGCAACGGTAAGCAGCATAGTGAGGAAGTGGCTCTTTACCACAGCCGACTTATTCAATGTCTCAAGCAGTGCGACGGCAATTTGGACCTCTCCTGCTGACAAGGATAATTTGGGTAGCGACTGTCTGCAGATAAAGTGCCTAGCAATTCTGGGTGGAAACGCACAGATTTGAGACAATGTACTCCTGACTTGAACTGGGGAAAGATTCATCCAGCAACATATGGCAGCAACAAAGCATGCCACCAAGGCGAAACTTGAGCTCATGTAATGTATCCTTTGACTTCAAAAGGTCCCTATCTGATAATACTGTGCAGTTTGTAGGGGTTTTCTGCAGCCTTGTCTAGCGCCAAGCACATCCAGGAGGGAAAGCAGGATTTTAGCTGAGTCAGGCAGGTTTTAATCAGACAAGTTTTGGAACAACATGCAGCATTCCAACCGGTACCTATATTGGAATTTTTTAAAATAAATTAAAACAGGCCCTAAGATGAAATGCAGTCAGACTTCATGTATAAAGGGGACTGATAAAACATCCTGATAGGTACTATGTTGCGAAACAGCTTTAAGGGGTTTGATACATTTTTTCCTTCTGATATTTATGCCTTAATTCATGTTTCTGGTGAGGAATCTTTTGATATCAGCTTTAAAAGTTATGTTAATTTAGACAAGTTTTGGGAAAAAATATTCCACCTTAAAATCTACCCCTTTATAGACCCCCTTTTATGCAATTCTCCTTACATGTCCTCAGATTAGATATACTATTATTATGTTCAGGAATGAGAGAGTTAATTCAGTGACATTTATCACTGGCTTCAGAACCGGTGTGATATTTTGGGTCCCCTGAGGCTATTCTTGGATCTGGAAGGGATATGGACTGGAGGATAGAAGTTTAAGGTGAAACTCTTTAAGTTAATTCTGATATCATTCATCTTCCTAATAGTTTTTTTTTTAGGAAAGATAGGGGTTTGTTTCTATGGGGACAGCCTAGATCCTTGTTACAAATGTGGGGCAAAACCCATATTAGTAGTGCTTGTGACATGCTGGAAATGTTCGTTAGTGTGGGGGATATGAGCACTGTGACTTATGTGATAATATTTTTCAATGTAATCTTTGTGATGAAAAAGTCGGTGCCTTTCATTATTGCTCCTGGGCAAAGCGGAATTGTTCTGAAGGGTGGATCAGAATGATTTGTTAAACAGGGCTCTCAAGTTATAAAAGGAGGATTCTATGTTTAGTTCTCCTACTAACATGTAGGGAGGACACAGAGCAAAGAGATCCCTTAGCTGCAGCTGGGCTTCGGAAGATGGAGAATTACCTTTGTTGATAAACCTACATCGTCGCTTACAGGCACAATGACAAGAACTTACTGACATTTTTTGTAAAAATAAACTGACTCTGTTACTTTTGAAACACCCACAACTAAATCCATGCCATTTCTTTGAAACTGTGAAAGGCAAAAGGTTACTAGACCCTCTTCAACAAACTGTTGTAGGCCCAATCCCCATTGAGAATATTTTTGCACCTTAAAAGATGATTTAGGGACTCTTGATTTAGAATCTGACACTTCCATAGGTCGGAAATGGTTGTCTGAGGATGAGGACATTGAGACTACTGAGCTGGCAAAAGAAAGAAAAGGAAAACATGAAAAAAAGAAAGTTAGTTCAGTCATAAAGGATGGTCTTAACTTTACTAAGTATTCATGGCTACTGCGACTAGCTTCTATAATGTATGTAGTCTTAAAGCCTACAAAAACAAGGTTTCATTTTGGTATATATGAATCTACTTAAAGTAAATGTTACCTTTTACAGAAACAAGACTGCTCATCTCTTTCTGAGATAGATCAGCTCAAAAGGAGATGGATTTGGGGTCCTTCTTATTGGACGTTGATTGGATTCATGTTGATGGGATAGGTATTTTATTTAAAATGCTAAATTTTATATTTCCAAACTAATGGATGTGGAGACCAGGGTGAGCTTTTAGTCCTAGATTGTTCTTTTGGGAGATTTTCTTTTCACTTTATTAATTTATATGCCCCCAAACAAAATTAGCTAGAATTGACTTATTTGAGGAATTAAACCTTTTTTATATACTAGACGATTATATCGGTATGGGGTGGGGATTTTTAATTGTGATATCAACACTAAATATTCTGGGGTTTCAACACAAAAATGTATTGTGATTCGTGATGCTTTAAAACAGATTATTGTTGATGCCGGGCTTATTGGATGCATATAGATGTTTCCACTCTCATTATGGAGCTACTTATCATAGGTATGTATCGCTCTACGTATAGATATGTTTTGTCTCAAAATATATTAAGACAATATCTATTAGATGTTAAACCTGCAGAATTTTCAGATCATCAGATTCTATTGTGTGATTTTAGTCTATCTGATATCCCTACTTGAATTTTTCCACTATACAGAGGTGGAGATTAATACATCCTTTCTAGATTTTTCAGACTATTTTCATGGTTTATGTTTTTTTTCAGCCAGACACTCACCATATGTATGTATGATAATATCTCTATGATTGGTTGTTAGATACTAACACAGAGTTGAGAGCATTATTTGTTAGTTGGGAAAGCTAAAGGGCTAATTCTCATTATTTAAAATAATTAACTTATAGGAACCAGTTATATAAACTTGTTCCTTTCCCGCGCGATCACGTAAAATTTAAATCTGCAATTTCTGAAATAAACGGCACTTGAAATTTTACTAACATGACAGGGCTAAATCTTTAGAAATGGAATTTAGATTTGGAACTCAAAAACAACCTACTTCTGATCCTATAAAGCCTGTAAGCATGATTAGATGAAACTCTAGTGACTAGTTTATGTAAACCTGATGGAGGTAATAGTAGTTACAGATCCAGAAATATTGTTGGTAGTGCAACAATATGTCACAGAAATGTTAACAATATAGTTAGGAATGCAGACACTTTACTCGATAATTTTACTGCACCACTACCTCAAATGGAAGAGTCCATGAAACACATTTTGACGAAACCCATTTCTTCACAAGAAGTTGAGGATGTAATTAAAAATTAAATATGGGTATGTCTCCAGGATTAGATGGTATTCTATTGATTTTATAAAAAATAGGTCTTATATGAGCTGTTTTCTCCTTGGTATTTAATTACATGTTGACTTCCACTTTTCATTTTGAAGCCTTCAATGCTTTCTCTTAGTTATATACATAAAAAGGGATAAGAAGTTACTATCTAATTGAGACCTATTTGTCTTTCAACAGTGATAATAATTGTGCTAAACTTTTGAATAAGCACCTAGTGCAGGTTGCTGATATTTTAATTCACCCAGCTCAGACCTGTGCTATTCTCTACAGGAAAATTCAACATAATTTATACCTTTAAGGAACTTTTGAGGCTAGTAAATGGGGCATTGCTCAGGTTTACTGGTAGTTTTAGACCAGGCTAAAGCCTTCGATAAGGTTAGGCATCAGTATAGTTTTCATATACTGTTAAAATATGGTATAACTAAACAGTTGTGCAGTGGGTTGCTCTTCTTTACACTAAGGCTGCAATAATTCTGACAGTTATTGGCCATTTGGAACTGAAGTTAAGCTTTGTAGAGGTTAGACAGGATGTCCTTGCGCCTCTGCTTTATACCTTACCTTAGATCCAGTTATTCAACAAATTCAGTGGGACCAGCATATAACTGGTCTTTCTCTCCTTTATGTTAGAAACAGAAAAGTTGGTGGCCAATGCGGATGATATTACTTTATTGATGAAGGATGTCACTTTCACAAAGGTACTAGAGGTTTTAATTATTATGGGCAATTTTCTAGTTCACAGATCAATATAGAGAAGAGTTTCTTTTTTCTTAGATCCTATGCCAGACTGGCATTATGGATTGTGTGAAATTCCACTAACTGTCTCCATAGAAAAATTTAGGTATTGTTTTGGGCATGGGAGATATGGCTGCTTATAACTGGAGAACAGCAGTTGGTACTGGCTAAAGTTAAATTAATGTATGGAAAGAGTGAAATCTGGGGAAAAGAAATGTATTTTGATAATTAAAAATTCTTATCACCAGTTTTCTTTATTTGGGTTATCTTTAACTACCTCCAGTCAATTTAGAAATGAGTTATGCTAGTCTATTTTTTCAAACGGTGTGGGGAAATAGACTGAACCTGATCAAGAGGAATATTTATATCTTCATCTGTTAAGGATGGGTTATACATGGTGAATCCTTTTACGCTTCTACCACTCGATCTTTTATTTTTCTTTTTAGTTTTTTATGGAGATCAGCCACTATGACATGGCAATTCTGGTCACAGTTCCCAGCGCCGCTGAGCTGGCTAGATTTATTTAGTGATTCCTTTGTACAGCCCCCAGTACTACTTGCTGAAAGGTGCCTAAGAAACAGGGGGAATATATGGTATCTGTCTTAAAACACATTTGCTTTCCAACAGGGCATGCTTGCATTAATGGTTCCTTACAGCAATTTCAACAAATGCAAACACCCTTAGTGACATACAATAACACAAGAAATGTGACACAGACACCATGTGAGTACTAACCATGGGAAAGGTAACACAGCTCTGAGTTGGGGTAGAGCTTACAGACCACCATGCTAAAAGCAGGGGCAGACAGCAGGGTCATGGGAGGTACTAGTAGTAAGTGAAATCAACATGCTGTGATGTAGACCGGAGGGTCAAAGTCATGGTAACTGCAACCTGCTTGTGGTGGTTAGCTCTGTTTTTATACTTTATCAGACGAGTTAACACTATTAAAACATCTACACTGCATAAGTGACTATATCTTTCAAACATTTCCACTGGAGATCCATGGCAGATTTTTCAATGCCTTAACAGCATCAGGCATACATTTCTGTGGAATAGAAAGCCTGCCAGGATGTGTAGAACCATCTTGCAGCTTCCTGGTTCTGAAGGTGAGCTAGCAGTATTCTAATTTTTAAACTCTGTTACTGAGGTGCACAGGATGGCATTCCTATCTGGGGCAGAGGGATAGGGATGGCTTGGTGTGGCTATGCAGAGAGTAGTTGGAGCTACATGCCAGCTTGCTGTGAGGCTGTGTCTCTCTCTCTTTTTCTTCCCTGTTCTTCACAAACTAAGCGTCAATAGGATCAAAATTCTGTTCACTAGAAACACTTCTTTGGGTCTGTACCTGATTCACCACCATGTTAGCCATACAAAAGGACTCTTGTTCCATGCTGTATTGGTGTATTCCTTAAGAGTATGAGGAAATAAGTTTGATTCAGTTTGAGCCTCAGATTTGTTTCAAATCTGTGTACAAGTGGGTACCCCTAGTCTTTTATGATCTAAGAGAAGCCTTTATGTGTTCTAACTAAAATTTCTTGCATACTGCAGGAACGCCAGATGCTGCAAGCCCCTCTGGGATGGAGGTAACCAGCTATGCAGTGCCAGACAGCTTATGACAGACAATGACCTGACCAACATTTTGCGGACCTTCCATCCATCTGCTCCATGACTAGACTTTCCATTCAGGGTTGCATGGCTAATGAAGCAGGCTGGACTATTGGCTCATGTCCACAGACTTGACTCAAGCTGCCCTGTCCACTGACATCCTTCCAATAATAATCTCAGACCATGCTCCAATACAGCTTTATCTTATATGGGACCCCACCCAGTTATCTTCTAACTGGAAACTGGACCCACTTCTGTTAAGGACCCCACCTCCTTCCGTGGGCAAGAGAAGAAACCATCTGGATCCTCTGGGAAAACTGCACTTCTGACACCAATGTTGGGGTCACATGGGAGGCCTTTAACGCCACCGATGAGGGGGGAAATTTATGGGTTGGCGCTCAAGCACAAAGATGAGAAAGGGGCAGCAACTTACTGCACTTGAGGCTGAATTGCAGAGAGCAGAGGACAAAACAAAGTGCAGCAACTTCCCTCCCTAAACTCAGGAAGCAAATTACAGACAGACATATAGCTGGCCTCCAGAACCTCTTAGAAAGGTTCTCTCTAACCCCCAGGAGGTCAGTGATATAATGGCTGACTTCTATGTCTCACTATACAAGAGGTAGCCTGTGATAATGGTGACTGCGACTGAGCGCTTTCAAAAAGGGCACCTCAGTCACAGTGCCTATGCAAAGAGCTACCTGGCAGGGGGACAACCAGATGGGGGGTAGTCGAATATAGTGACTGGATGTCACTATGTATACACGTGAGCTGGAAGGTGGGGAAGGACCATGCTGTGCAATGTGTGGAAGTGGAGGAGGGTTAGTGGGTGTAGTGCGGCGGTGGCTGCCGAGCTGACTATGTGGTGTGGTTGGTGGCAAGCTTTGGGTTTGGGAGGGTACCTGGTTTGGTTGTGGGTGTGCTCATTATAAGCAATAGAAACCCTAACTCTCGGACACCTTTTTCTATCTGCCGCTAGTGTACATCGCCAAAATTTATTTTCCTCTATGTATACTGCCTAAAAGAGTGATCGCTGTTCCATGATCACCGTATCACATGAAACCATACAAGACTTCCCACCAACAATCCACTGACTCAATTCAGCTCCTTTCTGGATGACTCCATCTTCTAAGCTCACATCTTCAACAGTCCATCTCCTGGATGAGCCGATATCCACAGAGGAGTTCACTGCCACCCTTCACATTGTCCCTATAGGAAGGCAAAGCCCTGGGAGGAGATGGATTCCAGTAGAGTTTATGCAGGCACTAAGTCCCCAATTTGTCCCTCTCCTCATGCAGGTGTACAGGAGGAAGAACAACAGGGTACCTCTCCCTACACTAAGGGAAGGCTGTTACCACAATCCCACCCAGAAAGAGAAAGTAATTCACCATGGCAGTAAGTTGCAGGCCTATCTCATTGATTAATGCAGATAGTAAGGTCTATGCCATAGAGCTGGCTAATAAGGCAAGTCCTCCTTATGAACCTGACTCACCCTGCCTAGGTAGGTTTCATTCCAGAGGAATAGCTCTGATCATATTATTTTATGTATTTTAATTATTGAGGGTGTCGGATAATATACCTTTGAGTCAAAGACTCCTTTACAAGGTTCACATCATTATATATAGAGACATCAGATACAATGGCAGCACATAAGACACAATAGTTACAAAGAAGCTTGTACATTAGCAAAAGTGGTTACAGAAAGTTGCAAAAACAGTTACAGAGTAAAGACAGTAATCAGTTAACAGGATACATACACTGCAGGACAGTGACACCAGCCATGCCCTGGTCATTATTTAGTAGTCTAGGCTGGTCTGGGGATGTCTATTGTCCAGGTATAAGCATGCCCTGGGGTGGCAGGACCAGGGTGAGATCCAAATATAATGGGGAACATGGGTAGAGCAAAAAATTAAAGACAGTCCCAGGCTGAGCCTTGAGAGATTAGATCATGTAGTTGGGACTTGAACCAGCCAGGTCTGGGTTCTGAGAGGAGGGAGTTAGGGAGGGAGTTAAACCAGCTAGGGGCCTGGTGCCTAAATGTTCTTTGACCCGAGGAGGTCTTGCAGAGGGGTATCCGGAAGTGGGTTATTGTAGATTGCCAGGTGTGCCGGGACGACAAGGGTGCCTGGAGTAAGGGAGTAAGGGCATGTGGGAGTAGACCCACAGCTATTTTTTTAGCAAAGAGGCATGTCTGATATTTGAGCCTCCCATTAAAGTTAAGTCAGTTGGTGGAGGGCGCAGGTGTGTGTGCATCTGGCGCAACCGGAAGCTAGTCTACAGACCTTATTAAGAGCCAGCATGATTTTGTTTAGGTGTGTGTTGTCAGCTGCCCCATAGATTATGATACCATAATCTATGAGTGACAGCACTGAAGCTGAGACCGCTAGGTGGAGGACTTCAGGTGGGGGCGTGCTTGTACCGGTGCAGTAAACATATCACTTGATACGAAGTGGTGCTCAGTTTTCAGATGTGGTCATGGTAGGTGAGCCCTGAATCTAGGGTGATACCCAGGTACTTGAAAGAGGTAACCTGCTCAAGGGAGTTATTGAGGGAGTCCAGTATGCACAGGGTAGCCCACTGTTCCAGCTTTGGGAGTAGGAAAACACCATATACTTTGTTTTTTTGTAGTTTAGAACTAGCCTATGCCAAACAAACCAGGATTCTGCTTCCATAAAAGATTTCAGGAGTGCAATACAGAGAGTGGTGGTATCAGTGTGGGAGCTGTAGAGGACAGCATCATCTGCATACAGGAGTTGTTTCCCAGAGCAATCCTTGGGTAGGGAGAAAAGTAGGGGGCCAAGAATAGAGCCCTGAGGGACTCTCGACCTGACTTGGAGAGGGAAAGACTGGAACTGGGCAAGTCTGACTGTCTGAGTTCTCTGTGACAGATAGCTGACAAACCAGCCAGTGGTCTCAGAGGACAGACCAATTTGTGTGAGCGAATCCAATAGTAGTGTGTGGTGCACCATATCAAACACCTTGGAAAGGTCTATAAAAATGGCACCAGCAATGTGGCCTCTGTCCAGAGATGTGTGGAGGGCTTTAGTGAACTCCAGGAGAGCTGTGGTAGTATTGTCATTGTGCCAGAAGCCATGCTGCTCAGGACAGAGAAGGCTGTATTTGGAGAGATAGTCCATAAGCTCGGTGGCCACAATTTTCTCCAAAGCTTTGTGGGGGAGGCAGGATTGAGTTGGGGTGGTAGTTCCTGGGCTGGGTGCAGTCACCACTCTTAAGGATGGGTGTAATGAGCTGATTTCCATTTAGGGAACTGTCCCAGTGATAGGGGGCAGTTTAGGAACATGGTGGTGGGAGAACTTCATTAAAGGTGAGCCTAAGCAGCTTAAGATCTAGTGTGTCACCGCTGAATCATGACTTGCTGAGGGCCTCGAGGAGAAGGGCGGCAGCTTCACACTGCAATATTGTTTTAAAGTGTAATGGGGGGGTGGTGGGATAGTGGGGGTGTGCTGGGGTAGGAAAGAAGAAATTGGGGGGAGAACACTACTAAGGTCAGAGAAAGAGGTATTAAATGTATTTGCAACCAGGGCAGGGTCTGTGGTGATAGATCCATTTGCCCAGAGTTGGGAGGGAGGTGCAGAGGAGGCTTTACCAATGAGCTCTTTGAAAGAGTCCCAGAACTTGCACCCGAGCCCCATGTGGTAGTGAACAGACTTGGTAGTACTCAGCTTTGGCCTTCCAAATATTCCAAGTACATCTATTACACGTCTCTTGGTAGCGCTATCAATCAGAGGGTTTACCGGTTCCAGGCAATATGCCATAGATTGTCATGATCACACATTTGGTCTAATAAGACTTGTGACATCACAGGTGTATCCAACCTTTGACTACCTGTTTGCTAGGGGTGCACACAGTCACAGGCAGAACTGAAGGTGTCAATGAAGTGGTCAGAGTGGTGTCAATGTCCAAAACAGTTGTAATGGGGACCAGTCACTGGTTGAGAGGTATTGTCTAAGGGCCTAAAGTTTGCCAGGTTTGAGACAGCGTTGGAGGATAGTTTTTTGGGGGGAGGGGGCTTTCTTGCAATATACGACCAGTGACAAAGCACCGGGGAGTGATCACTCAGGGCATCAGGTAAAACCCTGAGCTGGGTAGCTTTATGGGTGCATTGGTGAGCACTAGATCAGGGATATTGGCAGTGCCAGACCTCTGGGTCAGTCTAGTGGTGGTGGTCAGAAGTTGGAACAGGTTTTGAGAGGCTGCCACATCTCTAAAGGGTGCCGATAAGTCAGCTAGCCAATTTATATTAAAGTCCCCAAGGGCAAAGATCTCTGCCTTGTCAGGGAGAGGCTGTAGGTAGGTGAGGAGAGAGTGGAAAGCACTCTTCTGATTCCGGGGAGGAATGTATATAGAAGAGAGGAACAGGGGGGCTCTGTTAGGTGCAATAGTGATTTTCACAGTGAGGGCCTGGGTCCCATGCTCAAGGGATGGGCGGTGGGATGGCAAGACAGTGTAGCAAGTCCTGGATGTATAGCGCACATCCACCACCTTTTTTTGAGGTACGGTCAGCATGGTATAGAGTAAATGGGGGGAGTGAGACCACAGAGTCTGGGGTACAGTCATTGAGCCAAGTTTCTACTATTGAGATGATATCAGGGTGATTCAAGGCAACCCAGCCCTGGAAAGAGTCAAATTTGTTAAGAAGTCTGCATACATTAAGGGAGGCAATTTTAAGATCCTTAGGAGCAGTAGTCTGGGGACGGGGTTGGGTGAAGCCAGGGTTGGGGTGGATGTCTCCTGAGAGGAGGAAAAGGAGCAGGAGGATATGCATAGATGTTAGTTTTAGTCGCTTCTGTACCAGTTTAGGTGCCATCAGGGAAGGGGAGGAGCATTGCAAGGATGTGGGGATGGGTAGCTGCTGTAGAGCGGGAGAGGCAAGGAAGATTAGAGTCCATTGCCTTAACATGGCAACATCAGTGGGGGTGGGATATGAGTACAGCGCATCAGTATAGTGAGAGTGGTGGCCCCATGGTAGATGTGAGGGGGGGGGTTAGGGTGAGAGGCCTGATGAAAGGCGGTTTCAACTCATCATGTAGGTGGATGTGTGGTGAGTGACCTAGCAGAATGAGGGAGGCTAGGGTTAGCAGTGCAAGCCAGGAGGCTGAGGTGGCACCAGTAGGCGGGGTCATTATGAGTACCTGGTATGTGGGGGGGCAGACTTGGTTAAGGATGGTAAAAGGGTGTAGTAGGTAGCTGGAAGTAAAACTGAGCCAGCAGTGGTGTGCCAGCTGTGAAATTAACCAAAGCACAGGGCAATTTTGGTAAAACACCTGGAAAGAGTCACTGTAATGTTGCTTTACTGCATGGGGGAGCAATGACACTGGTTCTAATTTAGTGATATAGTTGAAAATTCAGCTAAGGCAAAGGTGCCAGCGATTGGGATGGTTTGGCTGTGACTGGGTATGTCACCAAAGGCAGTGGAAGTGGAAGAATTGAAAGTGTATATAGTCGAATTAGGATGAGATCCCTGACAACAGGGCAGGTTAGAGCAGTAATTGAGAGGAGTTAACTGGAGCGGCTGGAAAAAAAGTTGAGAGCAAATGTAGCCCCTGTGGGTGAGACTGCTTAAAAAGGCAATAAGAAAGTGGGTCAAGGTGGGTATTGAAGACAGGGAGGCCAATAGCCATAAGAATGTGCAGCAGTGGAGTGACCACTCAGCTGCTAGGCTGAGGAAAGGGGCAAGGCAAGGGTCTAGTTAATACTGTGAGGAGGTGGGGGAGGGGGTGGGCAAAAAAATTCAGTCCAGAACACAGCACAGAAAGAGATTTCCCTGAGATCAGGAAGCACCAGGCATTGGAAAATTAGCCAAGAAGCAGAAACTGTCAATCAGTGCCTGACTTCTCCACTGGGCATCCAGTCAAAACAGTAGCATTCAAAGGCACGAGTTTTGGAGGTCTGGTGCATACCTGAATCTGTCCAGGGGTCAGTTGGGCGGTCTGTTAGCTGCGGCTGGCTTGGTGAGTGCCAGGGCCACAGGAGAAGCTTGGGAAGCCCGCAGATGGGCTGTCTGTGGAACAAGGAGGAATGACAGAGGATTAAATACAGCTAGAGTACAATAGCAAGCTCAGTGGGGGCCAAGCACGAGGAAGGACAAAGCATGAGTTAAAGAGGTGGCAAATGCAGGGTAATTATTTAGAGACAGAAGAGGGTTAATGGGGGGTGCTGTGCTTTGGCACCGGAATGTCTGAGGAGGACAGGAGCAGTAGTAGGGGGTGTAGTCCAGAACACAGCACAGAAAGAGATTTCCCTGAGATCAGGAAGCACCAGGCGTTGGAAAATCAGCCAAGGAGCAGAAACTGCCAATCAGTGCCTGGCTCCTCCACTAGGCATCCAGTCAAAACAGCGGTGTTCAAAACCATGAGTTTTGGAGGTCCGGTGCGTACCTGAATCTGTCCAGGGGTCAGTCAGGCGGTCTGTTAGCTGTGGCTGGCTCAGAGAGCGCCAGGGCCACAGGAGCAGCCTGGGAAGCCCGCAGATGGGCTGTCTGTGGAATAAGGAGGGAAAGACAGAGGATTAAATACAGCTAGAGTACAAGAGCAAGCTCAGTGGGGAGCAGGCAATGGGGAAGGACAAAGCACGAGGTAAAGAGGTGGCAAATGCAGGGCAACTATTTAGAGATAGAAGAGGAGTTAACGGGGGGTGCTGTGCTTTGGCACTGGGATGTCTAAAGGACGACAGCAGCAGCAGGAGGGGGTGTAAGGGAAGGGTGTGTAGGTAAGGCAGAGAATAAATTAAGCTGTTTAGAGAGACAGCATTACAAGTAGGGTAGAGAAATTAATAATTAGCAGAGTGACCAGTGCTGGGAAGGGGACAGAGTTTGGCAGTAGAGGCAGAAAAGGAAAACTGCAGTAATCTTGGCCAACCTCATTGGCCAACCTCATACACACAGCAAAGGGTCTGCAAACTCCAGCCACAGCCCTTGAGTGGATTTTGAAAAAGCCTTTGACTCCCTGGAATGGAACTATCTACAGGCACTCCTCACACATTTGGGATTTGAGGAAAGGTTTAGGGCATGCGTAAAAGCCATCTATCATTCCCCCACTGCACCTGTATCCATGAATTGGTGCATTCCCACTGGAGAGGGGCATTTGACAAGGCTGTCCCCTCTTCCTGCTGCTTTTGTCCTAGTTGAAGAGCCCTGGCAGTGCCATCAGCCAGCACTCCACAGATGCTGGACATTGGAATAGGGCTAGAAGGTCACAACCCTCATGACGTAGATGATCTGCTTATCCTGCATGCCAGTGGACAACAATCTCTTCCCCCCACTAACCCTATTAAAGTCTTTTGCATGTCTCCCAGGACTCAAACTGAATCAGACTAAAATGGAGCTTATGCCCATGAACCCTGCATACACCCCAGAGATGGCCACCAATTTTGGGCTCCTGTGGGCTAGTGAAGGCCTAACATATCTGGGTATCGGAGTAACCACACAAATAAAACAGACATGGGAACTGAATCTCATCCCCCTCCTCCAGACTTGCAAGACAGCATTTGATAGATGGAATAGAGCTGCTCTCACACTGGCAGGCAAGATAGCTATAAAATGGTAACTGTGCCCAAAATGTTTTACTTGCTCACACACATCCTCCACCTACCACAGAAAGGGCTGCAAAATTGTCAACCTAGTGGGAGACTTCCTCTGGGAGAGGAAAAAAATGAGGTTTAGTCACAACAAACTCCAGGCCCACTGAAGCCAGGGCAGAAGGAACCTGCCATGGTTTGAAGGCTATAAACTAGCCTTTCATGCCACCCAAACCAGGCACTGGTTCAACCCTTGCAAAGATCTATCCCCGCAATGGGTCCACATAAAGCAGCATAGATTGGAAATTGCTGCATCACTGTTATACGACCCCACCAGGAAGCCTCTACACCTGCACCCAACCATAATCTCAGCTAGTAGATATTAGTACAAAGTTCACCACAAGGTGGTGAGTAGCCCGATTTCGACTTGCACACACCCCTATATGGAGCAATCCCGAGATACTGATAGACAAGCGGACACTATACTAGGCTCAATGGGCCTCCAAAGGAATTAACTTCAAGGGAGAACTCTTAAAACTGAAGGTGGACAAAGCAATGGGGCCTGATGGGATTCACTTCAGAATTCTAAAAGAACTAAGGGGAGAACTAGTGACACCACTGACTACCCTTTTTAACAAATCATGGGAGGATGGTGTGGTACCTAAGGACTGGAGGAAAGCGGATGTGATTCCCCTTCACAAACGTGGGAGAAAAGCAGAGGCAGGAAACTACAGACCTGTTAGCTTGACCTCAGTGCTAGGGAAAAAGATGGAATCACTTCTGAAAGAAAGAATTGATGAGTATGTAGAGGTCAATGGAAAACAGGACCCAAGGCAGCATCACAGCGGGAAGGTCATGTCAGATGAATCTAATAGATTTCTTTGATTGGGTGACTGACGTAGTAGACCAGGGATGGACTGTGGATGTGGCCTACCTAGACTTTAGCAAAGCATTTGACACAGTCCCACACAAAAGATTACTAAACAAATTAGCCAGCCTGGGAGTGGGTCCCAGGGTGGTATCCTGGGTATAAACTGACTGGACAACAGGACACAGAGGGTAATAGCAAATGGAGTCTACTCTGAAGAAAGAGGGGTTACTAGCAGGGTACCACAGGGTTCAGTACTGGGTCCAGTACTTTTTAATGTCTTTATAAGTGGCATGCTGAGGGACTGGAAGGAAAAGTATGCCTCTTTGAGACAACACAAAGATCTGCAACAGGGTTGCCACACAAAGTGGGGTGGAAAGGGAGGAGAAGGGACTTGGCAAGGTTGGAGGAATGGTCAGAAGTATGGCAGCTTATATTCAATGCAAAGAAGCAGAAAGTAATGCGCCTTGGAAACAAAAACCCAGAGGAAGAGTACACAATGCGGGGGGGGGTATTAACAACAAAAATGGAAAGGGACCTGGGGGTAGTCATATCAGATGACGTAAAGGTAAGCAAGCAATGTGAGAAGGCAGTAAGGATGGCTGGGGGGATACTGGGATGTATAAAGAGAAGCACCACCAGCAGAAAATTGGAAGTTGTTATCCCTCTGTACAGACAGTTGGTGAGACCTGATCTGGAGTACTGCATGCAGTTCTGGAGACCCCATCTCCGCAAGGACATAGACATGATTTAGGCAGTTCAGAGGAGGGCAACTAAAATGGTGCAGGGTCTGCAACAGATGCCATACAAAGAGAGAGACTAAAGGAGCTTAATATGTATAACCTTGAGGAAAGGAGGGGGGACATGCTAGAAACTTTCAAGTACCTCAAGGGAGTCAACAAAGTCCAAGAGGGTAGCATCTTTCAGAAAAAGAGATGTGCAAGTACAAGGAGACACAATTTGAAGATAGAGGGGGACGGCTCAGGGGCAATGTGAGGAATTATTTTTTCATAGAGAGGGTGTTGGATGCATGGAATAGCCTTACTGAGGAGGTTTTGGGGTCAAAAACTGGGGAATTCAAGAATGCATGGAACAGGCATAAGGCAAATCTGGTGGGGGGTAGGAAGAAGTAGGCTGTTGGTTAACTAGGATCTGCAGCTTATCCAATAGGTAGGGAAATGGGAAGACTAGATGGGCCAAGTGGTCCTTATCTGCCATCAAAGTCTATGTGTTTTATGTTTTTCTATGACGTACTGGAGGGGGATGCAGGCATAGTTGCCACATTTCACTCCCTGCAACAGAAATGGAGCCCACCAAATAGGGATAACTGGTGCTTCCTGCAACTCAGAGAAGCAATCAAGCCCTTATTGCAGAGCTTGTCTCCTGCCCAACACACCAAAGACATCACCAGATGGCTAAAAATGCCCAAGGGTCTGCCGGCAAAAAAATATATAGCCAGCTAAGATACACACTGCAGAGTCAATCTGGGGACTCCAAGTGGAAATGGGAAAAATATCTTGGCTCCTGCATTACTGATGCCCAATGGTCCCAGGCGTGGTACTCTGCCACAGCTTCCTTGGAGATGCCCAAAGCAGCCTTATTCAAACAAAATTATGCACTTCTGGTATATGACACCTACGGTGCTGCACGCAGCTGGGGTTCTAGACCATGACAGGTGTTGGCACTGTCAGGCACCGGGAGGGGATCTGTACCACATTTTCTGTTCATGCCCCAGACTAGCGACCTTCTGGAGTCAGATCTGCAATCTGGGAAAGGAGGTGCTGCAGACCAACATCCCCCTATCACCCTCACTCATGCTGCTAGGCATTAGACCCCCCGGGGCTGAAGCTATCACAGCCAGCGTTTAGGTGACTTACCATTCTGGCACTTGAGATCAAGACAGCTCTTCTCTGCAGCTGGTGCAGCCTCAATGTCCCCAGTCTAGAGAAGATTCTGTCCTTCACAGGTATTGCACAGTGGATGAGACTCTCTTACTCCAGAGTTAATTGTTTGGTGCACTTCCTCACATGTTGGGGCCCTATGACATCTATGTTTGCCCCAGATGAGGGATTAGTTGGGTGGATACATCCTATAAGTGCATTTGCTTATTGGTTCCAGATGGTAAATCCCTCCATCACCAGAATCCTTCTACCACCCTGTCTCCATGCCCCCCACAGATGTACTCCCTGGGATTCCTGCATACCAATAGCCCTGGTAGCCATCTAGTACAATCTCAGTCATGGTAGCGCAAAATCTGTCTATGCATCTGTTCGTATATGCATGGCATTTGCATACTCTGTGGTTCCCATCATTGTTTTCCAGATCAGGAATACTCATGGATGCTGTGTCCTCAGTCCCAGCCACTCAGACTCAAAAGTAACCATGAAGAAACAAGTCCTGGCTGTGCTATGCACAGCGTTATCCCTTCTTCCACCAAAGGTGCCTGTAAGTAAATGCTAATATATTTACAAGATGCTTCTGTTACCACATACAGATATGTATACAGTATATACAGGTGTGTTCAATACTGACAGTGGTACTAGGGCTTCTCTTGACAAGACAGCCATGGCTAACACCCTGACCTTATTTAGGAAATAGCAGGCAGATAATGCCAAGATAGTTCTGTTGATTTCTGTGTCATTATGTAATTGTCAATATATCTTCAAAAGTGTAACTATTGTATGCTGTTTGCTTTTAAGTGTAATAAGTCATTAACAACAAAGATGATGTGAGTGTAAAGACAGCTAACAGGCAGTGAGACAGACAGACAAGCAGGCAGGCAGATGTCTACTGAGATTGAGTGACTGCTAGCGAAAGGAATACGTGGCTAGACAGACAGATGGATTCATTATGTATCAACAGCAGACAATGCGGACTGGGTTAGTGTGGATAAACACACGACTAGTGGAGCACTGTGGCAGTGAAGCAGTGAGGAAACTGCATTCCTGTGAAGGATTTTCAAGAAGAACAGCAGAAGGGCTTGTCTGCCAGTATGGGTGGAGATCCAACTTCCTTTTACCCACAGAGGAATGGAAGGCATGTGAACCAGTAGCTGTGGAGGCTGGCTATACACGTGTGGCCAATTATGGCCATGATTTCTCCAGCCTGTAAGCCAGCTTGTGATAGCAGCTGTACTGGTGTAGATCTCAATAAATTAATGGAATACCTTTTAGAGATCTGTGCTTCTGCACTCAGCCTCTGCATCACATTGGTTGGGTAGTTTACCCCCAGCGACTCTTTCATGTATGAGGTAATGAAAGTGTCAAGGAAATGCTGGGAGACCCTTTTGGGGTGGCAGTAGAGAGTTGGAGCATCTGTAGCAATTCAGAGCTGTATTTCAGAAGTGCTTTTACAGGGCAGTCAGGATTATCAGGCATTTCAAACATGTAACCTCTAGTTTCAGATCAGTTTTGTTCATGGCACTCACTGTGGTTTGTGGCGTGCTCTTGGCACAGTGTGATATATCTGCATCCTCTTTCATCAGGACACAGCTGGAAAGATTGTGGTTTTCAGATCTCTCAGGCCTTACCTTCTTCTGTGGGTAAAATTAAGTTGATTTCCACCCACCAGCCTGACAAGCCTGCTGCTCTGCTAGTTGAAAGTGTTTCAGATGATAGTCATTTGTGCAAGTCTGATTCTGTGAAGTCAGGGATGCACTTCATAGTCTTTAGGATTTCTATACTTTTTATAGCTGCATGGGTGGAGCCATGCAGATGTATTGCTGTCATCAGAAAAGGGATCTGACTTATTAATGCAGCATGCTTCTGTTGTTACACAGTAGTGGATCGACATCAAGCCTCTCTTTTCTGCATTAACTAAACTTGTTTCCTCTCCCCACCGCCTGTGTGTTGTTAAGAGGGGTGGAATCACCCACATTCAACAGATCTGCTATCTGAGCTGGGTGTGGAGTGGAGATGTCACCAAGAGAAACAGAAGTCCTTTAAAAGAGCATCAAAAGTAAACAGTGATCTTTCAAGCTCACACATACTCACACACACTGACTGAATTTCATCAGAAGCTCAACAAACCATAAACAAGCATTTGTCAATGCTGAATGTTTGCTTGCTGGTATTAGCATTGGAAATGCTTGGGTTGAACAGATGCAGAATAAAGTGGCAGTGAGTATTGAACTCACGTGAACCCCACCTGCATCCTGTGAGACAGACAGGATTTGGGGTAAGTGTTTGGGTTGTCACCCATGACAGTCAAGCCATGTCACTCATCCTATTCTGCAGACATTGACACATGTTGAGGTGTGCCTTAGGGAGTTTGGCTTTACAGTCACCCTATTCCATGAGGACATACAGTGAAATGGGTGCAGCATAGGAGAGTGGAGTGAAGTCTTGGGCCGAAGAGTGCAAGGCACACCTCGATGGCTATCAGTGGCTGGAGGGTGGGGGTGGGATGCCATGAGTAGTACAGTCAGCAATCCAAAGGCACACCCCAATGCCTGTCTGTCTGTACAGGGTAGGACATTATGGTTAGAAACCATAATGCCTCAGATGTTTTTTGGTATTTACAGTACAAATAATCAACATGGCCTTTTTGTGACGCCACCTCAGGAAAGCATTTGGGACCTCTTCTCATGAAGAGTGGCAGTATGATTTTGTCAATGTGTCCCAAAAACTGACTTCCAACAGTGACAGTGCCATTCTGCGCCACATGTACGAAAACACAGATCAGGCAGGTTGTGAAGAATGACAGCTGTACCATCCATAGGGAGGTATGAAGAGATGGCAATGTTGAAAACCTGTAGTGGGAATATTAAAAATGCTTGCACTTCCAAGCATACGTGGAAACTGCACAACGCATGCCCGTAACACAGTCACTTTATGGAGTTTTGTCACCAGATTATCAACATAGGCATTTTATGACCTGTGCTCATGAACTGTGTCACTGTGATTTTCTTAATGCGTCCCGAACACTGATGTCCCACAGCAACCACGGTATTCTGTGCCGGAACTGCAAAAACACATTTCAACCAGGATGTGAAAAATGACAGCTGTACTGTTCATAAGGAGTTGTGGAAAAATGGCAATGTTAAAAATATGGACTTAAAATAGAACAAATGTGCGAACTTATGAGCGTGCATGGAAACTGCACAATGCACATTCGTAACACAGTCATTTTATGGACTTTCATTACCAGATTTTCAACATAGGCATATTAGAGCTTCTGCTAATGAACAGTGCCACTGTGATTTTTGTTATGGGTCCTGAACAGTGATTTCCCACAGTGACCGTACTATTCTGCACCAGAAGTGCGAAAACACATTTCGGCCAGGAAGTGAAAAATGACAGCTGTACTGTTCATAAGGCGCTGCAGACAAATGGCAGTGTTGACAATCTGGAGTGCAAATATTGCAAATGTGTGAAGTTACGAGCGTGCGTGGAAGCTGGGCAATGCACGCTCATAACACATTCATTTTATGAACATTTGTCACCAAATTTTCAGCATAGGCATTTTAGGACCTGTGCTAATGAACAGCATCAGTGTGGTTTTTCCTAATGTGCCCCGAGCATGGATTTCCCACAGCAAGCACGCTGTTCTGTGCCGGAAGTGCAAAAACACATTTCGGCCAGGATGTGAAAAATGACAGCTGTACTGTTCATAAGGAGCTGAGGATAAATGGCAGTGTTGACAATCTGGAGTGCAAATATTGCAATAATAAAGTTACAAGTGTGCATGGAAACAGCGCAACGCACGCTCATGACACAGTCATTTTATGGACTTTTCTCACCAAATTTTCAACATAGGCATTTTAGGACCTCTGCTAATGAACAGTGTCACTGTGATGTTCATACTGTATCACGAACATGAATTAACCATAGCGACTGCACTATTCTGTGCCAGAACCGCAAAAACACATTTCGGCCAGGTTGTGAAAAATTACAGCTGCACTGTTCATAAGGATATGCCTTAAAATACCAATTTTGAAAATCTGGAGTGAAAATATTGCAAATTTGCGAAGTTACGAGCGTGCATTACTTTATGCTGGGAAGGCAATCAAGATGGCTTTAAATAAAGTAGACTACTAAGTTGTAACCAGACTGTTTACAATTTAGATTCTATGAGACCCATAAAGGAAAATAAGGCACATAGAAGACTCAGGGCTACCACAACACCACTGAAAGCATTCAGTATTATAGAACATAGAAACATAGAATTTGACAGCAGATAAGGACCGCTTGGCCCCAGTCTGTCATTTCCTACCTAATGGATAAGCTGCAGATCCCAGTTAACCAACCAACCTATTTCCTTCTACCCCCAACCCCTAGAATTGCCTTATGTCTTTCCCATACATTCTTGAATTCCCCACAGGAAGAAGCTGTTCCATGCATCACAACTGTCTCCGTGAAAAATACTTCCTGACATTACCTCTGAGCCGTCCCCCTCTATCTTCAAATTGTGCCCTCTTATTCTTGCACATCTCTTTTCTAAAGATGCTACCCCTCCTAAACTTTGTTGATTCCCTTGTAGTACTTGAAAGTTTCTATCATGTCCCCCTGTCCATCCTTTCCTTGAGGGTATACATATTAAGCTCCCCAAGTCTCTCTTCATATGTCTTCTGGTGCAGACCGTGCACCATTTTAGTTGCCCTCTTCTGGACTGCCTCCATCCTGTCTATGTCTTTGCGGAGATGGGGTCTCCAGAACTGCATGCAGTACTCCAGATGGAGTCTCACCAGCTGTCTGTACAGAGGGATAACAACTTCCTGTTTTCTACTGGTGATGCCTCTTCCTATACATCCCAGTATCCCCCCCCAGCCCTCCTTACTGCCCTCTCACATTGCTTGCCCACCTTTGGGTCATCTGATATGACTACCCCCAGGTCCCTTTCCATTTGTGTTGTTGTTAGTATCTCACCCTCCATAGTGTACTCTTCCCCTTGGTTTTTGTTTCCCAGGTGCATTACTTTGCACTTCTTAGCATTGAATCTAAGCTGCCATACATCTGACCTTTCATCCAACCTTGCCAAGTCCCTTCTCATCCTTTCCACCCCACCTTGTGTATCAAACCTGTTGCAGATCTTTGTGTCATCAACAAAGAGACATATTTTTCCTTCCAGTCCCTCTGCAGTGTCACTTATAAAGACATTGAAGAGGATCGGTCCTAGAACTGAACCCTGCAGTACCCCACTAGTAACTCCCCTTTCTTCAGAGTGGACTCCGTTTACTATTACCCTCTGTGTCCTGTTCTCCAGCCAATTTTTTTACCCAGACTACCATCTTTGGACCCACTCCCAGGCTGGCTAACTTGTATATTAATCTTTTGTGTGGGAGTGTGTCAAATGCCTTGCTAAAGTCTAGGTAGACCATGTCCACAGCCCCTCCCTGATCTACTACTTTGGTCACCCAGTCAAAGAAATCTATTAGATTTGTCACATGACCTTCCTGCTGTGAATCCATGCTGCTTTGGGTCCTGTGCCCCTCTGGCCTCTAGGTACTCAACAATTCTTTCCTTCAGAAGTGATTCCATCATTTTCCCTGACACTGAGGTCTAACTAAGTGGTCTGTAATTTCCTGCCTCTGCCCTGCTTCCACTTTTGTGAGTGGAATCCATCTGCCATCCTCCAGTCCTCAGGCACAACCCCATCCTCCCATGATTTGCTAAGAGGGTAGTCAGTGGTGTCACTAGTTCTCCCCTTAGTTCTTTTAGAATTTTGGGTGAATCCCATCACCCATTGCTTTGTCCACCTTCAGTTTTAAGAGTTCTTTCAGAACTCTTTCTTCTATGAATGGGCTGGTATCAAACCCCTATCTAGAGTTTTTCTGTTTGGTTTAGGTACCTCCCCTTATTCACTTGTGAATACTGAGCAAAAATATTTGTTTAGTATCTCTGCCTTTTCAAGGTCACCCTCTGCCCACCCCCTCCCTTTATTAAGTGTCACTATCCCTCCGTTGGTTTTCCTTCACTCCCTGATGTACCTATAAAACGTTTTATCCCCCTTCTTAACTGAGTTGGCTATCTTTTCCTCAGTTTGGGCCTTTGCTGTTCTGACTGCCTTCCCTGCTTCTTTCTGCTTTAACTGATACTGTTCTCTGTCCTGCTCCTTCCACTCCCATGAAGGGCACAGTAATGTAAAAAGAAACTGGGAAGCAGCAAACCTCCTCACTCCTTTGGGATCATCAGCTTGAAATACAAGT
Source organism: Neoceratodus forsteri (assembly GCA_016271365.2). Lineage (NCBI taxonomy): Eukaryota > Metazoa > Chordata > Ceratodontiformes > Ceratodontidae > Neoceratodus > Neoceratodus forsteri. The sequence continues at coordinate 759,584,016 of CM028138.1, read as the reverse complement.
GATGGACAAGCCCAATGCCCCACAAAAAATCTGTGGGCATTTGCTGCAGTTGCATAAACCAGGATTTAGGCAGATATACTGTATATAGAGCATTCCTAGTGGATATAACATCGTGGCAAGACATTAATTTTAATAATACTAACTCTTGCCCATAGGGACATTGGTAGGGCTGACCATCACTGGAGATGATCTTTTTTTGTTTGTTTTTTTGTTTAAAGTTTTTTTTATTTTTGAAGTACGCAACATACAGCCATTTCCATAGGATGTCTCCAAACAGATTGTACAGACTATGCAGGAGACTCTCTCTCATCTTTGCTAAATTCAGACCACCCTTGGGTTTCAACGATGCCTGTTACAATGGGGTGGTAGGTATAAACTTCAGAAAACTTTAATGATTATTTCAAGCGCTGTTCATTTAACTGATCATAACTGACAAGGATATCTGAAACCATTGTCTCCTTCCTGAAATAACCCAGAGTATCATCTTTAAGAGGTGAGTCTCAAATACTGCTCCTGGAGTCAGCTGGGGGGAAGTACTATTCAGAGTAACTTGCAGGGAGTCAAACAAATTTCACACAAAATAACTGAAGGAGAATTAAAATTCATTACAGTGATATCAGTAAGCAGCTGTTTATTTGCTGAGAGTTATTCCTACTACTGATTCTTCCTATTGCAGTTGGTCTCATCCTTACTTTTGTCAGGATAAGAGGGGGGAGTGAACATAGGTGAGCTTCAGAGAAGCCCATAGGTTGCTACTCTCACTCACCCAATCCCCCCTCTGGGTTCTAGTAGTGAAAAAGGGTACCAAAATGGTGTGGCATTGACATAGTATTTGCCACCACATGGGACATTCTGATCAGATTAACTACCTGGATCAGAGAGTTCATTACTTAATTCATAGTAGGGATTTCACTTGTCCTTCGTCTGCAGAAGAGAAGCCGTTTTACCACCATGCTCAAAACTGCAGTCCACTTCTTATCCTGTGAGTTAAAGTGGGGAGTAGATGCATGTAGTCCAAGCAGCAACACCTCACGGGAGGATGGCAATGGTTTCTGCAGGATTGTGCTACCTAGAGTGACTACAGCCTCCCATAAGAGTCTGATATGTGGGCAATCCCAAAGGATATGTAATAAGTCCCCCCGATGGAGGTTATGCCTCCAGCAGCTACAATCTTGGAGGAGCTTTGCTTTATGTAACACAGCTGGGGTTCTGTACCAGGATTGGAGGATTTTATTCTGGATTAATGCACTTCTGGGGACAGCATAAGCTTTATGTGCAAGCCTCCAACAGGTTCCCCATGCCTGCTCTGTGGTTTGGATGTTTAGTGCCACTTCCTATTTAGCCTTGGCCTCCTGTGATTGGGAGGGGATATGGACCCAGAGGGCTGCATAGATAATGGTGGTGTGGCCTCTTTCCAGTGCTAACCACTTTCCAATTTGAGAGGGGGGGTGCCCTTCGGCTTCCTCCCAAAGAAGCCTGAAACTGCTCCTCTAATTTGTAGTCATCTCCAAAACTCTTCAGGTGGGATGGAGAACTGGGTGCAGAGACTGTCAAATGTGTCCATAATGGCAGAGTTCAGAGCCAGCAGGTCCTGGATATGTAGCACTCCTGCCTCCTCCCATTTGGACCCTTTGATTGGTACTTTATCTATGGTGATAAGCTTATTACCCCACAAGGAAGTTAGTCCCAGCGGGGGTGGGCTAGTGTGTAATTTTTTATGGAGTTTTCCCCACTACATTAGGGAGGGGCCTATTGTGGGGTGCATCCCAACCTCTCGGCGGGGGGGGGTATTAGTAGAAGGGACAGATGTGATACTGGGCATTGCTCCAGCTCCATGGCAAGCCATTGGGGATGTCTGGAGTCAGGACCTTAAACCACTTAAGGGTTTGCAGCTTGAAGGTCTATTTATACCCCTCAATTCATGTCAATCCCCAACCCCTAGGGTCCAATGCACACGACATGTGTCCCTACTATACCTAGGCTGTTTCCTTCCCATAAGTAACCACTATTTTATTGTACCATCCAAGGAAGTCTTAAGGAGATGGAAAGAAGGTAGAATTTTGGTGGCGGTGATCATTTTTATAGCCACCACTTTACCTGCTAGGGTTAGTTGGAAGGGTTTCCACCTCTCCAGCTCTGTACCAATAGTCGAAAGCAGGGGTTTATGGTTGGCATCACAAATTTTAGAGAGGTCAGGTGTCATAATGATTCCTAACTAAGTAAAGCTGCTAGGCACGCAGCTCAGATTGTGCTGCAAGGCCATGTGGGCGGCTGTTTAAGGGCAGCACCTCTGTCTTTGTTTGGTTTAAGCAGACCCCATAGTACGTGGCAAAGTTGGCCGGGGTGGCCAGCAAGGGGATAATGGCACTTTCTATATTCAACAGCAGGAGCAGCGGATCGTCAGCGTACATCAATGTGGAGTATTCTGTCCCTCCCACCCTTACACCTTGGATTTGACTATTCTGCCTTATAGCATCCACCAGGGGTTCTACCACCAGCATGAAGAGTAGATGGGAGAAGGGACATCTTTGATGAGTACCTCTTCCTAGTGAGAAAGGGGGGTAGAGGGAGTAATTAGTCATAACCCTGGTCATAGGGGAGTTGTATATTGTCTCTTCCTATGTCTGAAACCCCTGTCCAGACCCCATACTGCAGAGGACCAGTTGGACAAAGTCCCACTCTAGGAAGCCAAAGGCCTTTTCAAAATCTATTGCCACTGCTGGTGTGGGAGTGGGGAGCTATTTTGCTTGATGTACCAGATTAATCAAGGATCTAGTATGGTCAGTGCTCTATCTTCCTTTACAAACCCCACTTGCAGAGGATGCACCAGACTTGGTATCAGCGTACTCAGTCTAGCAGCTAAAAGATTTAGCTAGAACTTTACCATCCATGTTTTTAAGTGATATGGGTCTGTAGCTTGATGCCTGGGTAGAGGTCTTACCTTTCTTAGGGAGGACCATGATGGCGGCCTCATGAAGAGATAGGGAAATATTCCTTCAGCTAGTGCCTCGGTATATACCTGGCATAGGATCGGGGCTACCATCTTTGTAGAATTTTCCAGATCTTTACTGGGAATCCATCTCCCCCGGGGCCTTGCCTGCTTTCAGTGTTGAGAGTGTTAACTCCACTTCTTGAGGAAGAGTGGAGCTTCCAAGGCCTGGGACTGTTGAGGTGAGAGTTTGGGAAGGTTAAGGTTTGCAACAAATGTAGCAGTCCCCTCCAGGTTAGGGGCTCTGGAGGAGGTGTATAAAGCTGTATAGAAGTCAGCCATGACCTCATTGACTTTCTCTGGTGTGGTGTGAGTTTGCCCTGGGTGTCCACTAGTCCTGTTATGTGCCTGTCTGCCTGTTGCCTTCTGAGGCGGTATGCTTACACTTTCCCACCTGTTTCACCAGCCTCCCAGTATTTTTGTCTCAGCCTTAGGATAGAGACCTCTGCTTTCCTAGCCAGCAGCTCATTAATCTTCATCCAGAGGGCTATCACCTCCGTTCGGTCAGGGTAAGCAAGAAGTAAGTGCCCTGATTTTTGAAATGATTTTCTGCTACCTTCAGTCAGTTCTCAAAATCGAGGAGCTCTTTTTCCCTAGCGTTCCTTCTTTTGTTGGTGAAGCCCATAATGCCTCCCCTCAGGGTGGCTTTAAAAGCCTCACGTGTTGCCTGCGGAGGTATCTGCTATAGGATTCTCTTAGAAGAATTTAGAGGCCTCTAACTGCAGACAGGGGACAAAATCGGGATCCCTGAGTAAAAGGGGGTCTAGTCTCCAGGCAGGAGAGGAATATGCTGTGGGGCCCCATGCAAGGGATAATTGAACTGGTGCATGGTCCGAAATTACCATTGGTTGAATGGAGGCATCGAGGGCTTATTCCTTGATTTCGGGGGATGTAAGCCAGAAGTCAAGCCGGCTATGTGAGTTGTGGATCAGGGAGTGAAAGGAATAGTCTCTATCCCTTGGGTGAAAAACTCTCCAAATGTCTGAGATGCCATTTTCTGCCCACATCTGGGCAAGGGCTTTGAGACCCTTTGCATGGGGCTCCACTTTGGTGGGACTGCTATCGATCACTGAGTCCAGTGTGAGATTGAAGTCTCCCCCCTATAATAATCGGGCTGCCTGCTGGAGTATGTTCCGCAATCTGATGGGCCACCTCATGAAAAAAGGCTGGGTCACCCTCACTGGAGCCGTATACATTCACCATCACCAGTGCTCCCTCGGGGGTATTCACCTTGGCCAGTACCCACCTATCTTCGGGGTCGCTTACTGTTCTTGCCATGGTCCAGCGGAGCTTTTTGTGAACTAGGATGGCTTCTCCTCTCTTTTTAGTGCTAGCTGAAGCATGAATCACCTGCCCCACCCAGTCCCTACATAATCTCTTGTGATCCAAGCCACTAAGCTTGGTTTCTTGTATAAAGGCCAGGTCAGAACGCAGTCTCTTCAGACGTGTTAGAATTTGTTTTCTCTTTATCGGGAGAATTTAAACTTCATACATTCCACGAGGTGAGCGTGACATCATTCATCATGCCATAAAGGGACTGAAGAAGGAGCTCGGAGGGCGACTACACATCTAGTGGCTGCAGTCTGAGGTCCGTCTTTCAGGGGGACTGACTGCAATAGTGCAAACAGGAAGCATCTGTCAAATATATGCCTAGCTTTCGGTACTGACTTGTTTTGTTCAACGTTTTGCACCGAATACAAATTATTAACATTCACAATCATCACTGTCTTAGATAAACTATTTACATTTAAAGAAAGCTTCCAATTTTGGGGTATCCGAGGTGCGTCAGTGACCACAGCAATGTGCTGAAGGCATCCTTCGGTACCCGGGGCACCTGGCTCTGGATCAGCTGGCATATTTCCCAAGAGGAATGCGATGTTATATCCTCCTGTGGGGTAGTGGCTCAGTTGAATTTGAGATGAAGAAGGAATGATTATAGCAGTCCAGCTATTATTGGGCTAATGAAGGGTCTGTTATGGTCCAACCAATGCAAATCCCTCTCTTGGGCAAGCGTGGGTGGTCAGAATCTTACCTGTCAAGGAAGAGGGGAAGGGGAAAAGGAAAAAATAAATTAGGGAAGGGTCATGCATGTAGAACCTTAGGTAACAAGTGTATAATTTACCTACCATGGTGTCAATAGGTTCCTGTTTCTTTAGTGAGGAGGGCAAGCAATTGCCATGGTAGTAGTATAGTGGGCGGTGGGTGAAGGCCTGGGGTCATGTAAAGAATGGATGCCTCCCTTTGATCTTGGGGGGTCTGCTTTGGGTATGCTCTATGAGGACTTTTGTCCGGGGAGTAAGGTCCCATCAGTCTGTTGGGCATCAGCAACCCCTCCTTAGGCTTTTATGCAATTATACTAACAACTCGATGAGAGAGGGGTGCCTGACATCTGCCCTTCAGTCCCTTAATTAAAGTTTCATGCTCTCGGTAGTCCCTGCACAGCCACAATATTGAAATAAGCCAACAAGGCTCGAACCATCCCCCCCCCACTAGCCCTCAAGATGTTGGACCATGGGCAAAAAAAGGTGACTTTAGGTTAGGCATCACTCATTTCTCTCTCCCAGTTGGGATACTTGTTCAGGAGGTTTGATTTGCTGGCAGTCCAGGTTAGGCCTTGGCGTGACCCCGGATTAAAGTAGTTAATAGGCTCGTCCGGCTGCACCGGAGCCATCACCTCCACTCTTCATCAATTTTCCTTCCCAATAACATGGCCAACTGAAACAGTTCAAAGCCTGTGTGGATGCTAAAGTACATTTAGCTCCGACCTTCAGTCACTATTACAACGTGAATGAGTGCCAAGTTTAGCTCAACAAAGTTGTTACTTATTTGACTGGCCCTGTCATTCGGCTTTTTGGGCCGAGTCGGAGAAGTGTCCTGAAGTGGTTGATGGAGCACTTCTGGTGCTGGCTTACACTTTCCTCAGTGGCATCTTTGGCTGTCCTGGAGGGTCAGCGTCCAGCGCTTTCCTGGATGGAGTCGGGGAGCTCACCCTGTTTGCTCACGTTGCTGGTGGAGCCTTGACATTTCTTCTTTGGGTACTGTTTCCCTGGGTCGATGCTCCAGAGGTCTTCAGATACCACTCTGGAGTTACTGGCCTGATGGCTGCATATCTGTTTTCAGTTGGGAAGTCCCACATCATGGAATTCGCTGTTTGTTCTGTGGTCTGCTCCCTTTAGCATTCTGGGCAGATCCTTTCCACCAGGTGGTCTCTCTTGCCATGTTTTCGGGAGTTTTGTCACTTACTTTGGCCTCAGGAGGGGAGTTCCCAGGTGTCATTGGAGCCATCTTGCATCCCAGTGCCTTGTGAGATTGTGGGGGAAATCGGTCAGTTGGATTGTCGGTTTCTTTCCAGGAGGCCTTCTGCCTACTCCCTGATCTATTTTTTTCAGCTGGCCATGTGGATCTCATGAATCTCATGAGAGCATTGGGGTCAGAAAAAACTTGGGAACCCCGTTGTGCTCTGCTCTCGTAGTAGCTGGATATCAGAGGGAAAAGGAGATTCCTAGCTAATGCATCAGGTGCTAGGCCTCCGTATATGCCCGGCGCTTGTCCGACAGCTCTTTAGAGTAGTCTGGGTAAATATTGATGTTATGATTGTGCCATTGCAGCTGCCTGAGGGCCCAGGACTTTGTCAGAATCATTACTTTTTGTCTATAGTCCAGGAATCGGGCTATTATCGGCCTCGGTTTATCCGCAGGCTTTGGCATGGGCACCAAGGTTCAGTGGGCCCTCTCAATTTGTAGTGTGCAGTGTGGGTCCAGTTGAAGGAGCTCAATTAAGGTCCACTGCAGGAATTGTTCAGTACCACACCTTCTGATTGTTCAGAGAAGCCTAGGAATCGGAGGTTATTTCTACAGCGATGATTCTCTAGGTCATCAATTTTCTCCTGAAGACATAGGATCTGCTGGTGCTGCTCTCTCAGTGCTGCAGAGTGATCTTGCAGATGTTCTCCATTGCATCTATTTATCCCTCGGTGTGCAGCATTCAGGAGTCTAGTGCCTGCAGAACTTGAGCAGTATGATTCGTCACTATGGCAACCTGTGCCATTTAACTAAACAATTGATTGAACATTGCTTCCATGGAAGCATGGTCGCAAGATGTTGTCAAGGCCTGTTGTGCCATGCTGGACAGGTAGGCCCACTGACCAGGTTAGTGAGAAACCTGTCTGCAAGCTAGATCATTCGGTTGCAGAATTAATTTTCAGCTTTTTCTTATACTGTGCCCTTAGAGGTATACCCAGTGTAATTTTGAGGTTCCAGCTAGCCAAATGACCAGCCATAACACTGACCTGTAGAGGAGAAATGAGGCTATACCATACTAAAAGTAATCAATTAGTGAGCACCATGGCCAGAATTTTTTATGTCTGAATTGAGCAAAGAGATTGGGTGACAGCTACTAGGCAACAGTTCGTCCTTGACCAATTTGTGAATAAGAGGAACCCAAGACTGCATAAAGTAGCAGTCGGTTAGGCCCGAGGAAAGCAAAAAATTAAAAAGCCGGGTCAAAAAAGGGGCTACCACCTCAATGCAGGCAATATAAAATTTATTAGTAAGGCTATCTGGCCCAGGCACCTTGTCAAGGGGGATTTACTTCATCACTTGACAAACCTCTGTGAACATGATAGGACCCTATAAGAGTTCCTGCTTTTATGGCATGAGTTTAGGAAGGAGAAGGTGATCTAAATACATGGCAATTCGATCTAGGAGCTCCGTTGTGGGGAAATCATCCTTATAATACGAGGAAAGACTAGAGGACCTCAATATGTATTTCCTGGTGGAGAGGAGAGAGAGAGGGGGATAAGACAGAGACATTCAAGTACCTCAGGGGTATAAACAAGGTACAGGAGAGTAACATCTTTCAAGTCTAGTCAAACTTTATGTCTTTAGTGTCCAATCTCAGGTGCTTGGGGTGCTTTACTTAGAGGTTAAAAGAGGGAAACAATTTATATACATAATACAACATATTAAAACAGGGTCAGTAATAAATAACAGCCAAACAAATAATATTAATCTTTAAACTCAGTCAGCTTTAGTTAAAAAAATAGTGGGCATCAAATGTCAGATTAAAAAGATGTGTTTTTAGGACCCACTTAAATGCCTGTACAGAGGAAGCCTCCCTTAAGACTCTCGGCAAGGTCTTCCACATTTCTGGTCCTGCAACTTCAAAGGCGTGGTCTCCTGAGTTCCTTAACCATGCCCTAGGAACTGTCAGAAGACACTCTGTGGAGAAACGTAAGGAGCACACTGGGTGGGTAGATGTCAGGAGGTTAGACAGGTAGCCAAGATTCCAGCTGTATAGGGCCTTATAGGTGAGCAAGCCCCCCTTGAGAGCAGTCCTCCACCTGACTCACAGCCAGTGCAATACAAGCAAAACTGAGTCACATTACATTAAGTGTACAAGAACAAGGGGCATGATATGAGGCTGGGGGTAGGCCCAGGGGCAATTTGATGAAGTACTTTTCACAGAAGAGAAGTAGATGCTTGGAACAGTCTCCCTGCAGAGGTGATGGGACAAAAATGCTAGGGGAATTCAAGAATGCATGGGATAGACATAAGAGTACTCTCGAAACAGGGAAGAGAGAGTAAGCCAAAGCTCAACATAGGTCTGTGGTATTGCATTAGGAAGGAAAAAGAGGCAGACTAGATGGGCCACATGGTCCTTATCTGCCATCACCTGATATGTTTCTATGTTTCATAACAGAAACATTGCTTCTCTGTATGAACTTCTGACAGCTTGCATAGCTCATGATTTCCTAGTATAAAAATGTCAAGCTGCAAAGTTCAAACTGACAAATATCCTTTATTTTAACCAGCAGTACAATCTATCTCTCTACAGCGCAACTCAGTATAAGTGGGTTGTATGCACTGCTCCCTGACTGGATGGTGAGGATCATGTCAACTATGGGATCGTTGTATATAGATAAAACTAAATTATATTAATGCAGTTGTCTACTGGTGCTATTGTATAGTAGTTGCATTTCTTCAGAAGCTGGGTACTGTGGGATTTGAACCTGTGATTCATGGAAAATTATGCCTGCTGGTGTTAGATTAGAATATGGATTAATTGAATGTTTTGGGATGGTTGGTGAAAGGAGTTGTGGCATCATGATTGCACATTTTTTATTTATTTATTTTTTTCCTAAAACAAATGTTTTCAGGATGTTTGGATGTATGATGCTGACTTGTACGCGTACTTCTCAATATGTTTACTGACATGCATGCATGCTTTTGTTGATTTTATTTCCATTTTGCCTCATTTCATTAACTGTAAACCCTCAAACATCTTTCTCTCACAATCCATGCTGCTTGATTCATGTTTATCCCACTGCTCCCGTTACCCATCACAATATCTGTTATCACTAGGAAACACAGGCGCTGTTGGCAGAAAAAGACCTACTGGCCTATCTAGTCTGCCCTAGGGTCCCTATCTGCTTTGCTGCTTGAGACCATAACTGAACTCTGGCCTTAACTCCCCCCCCAAAAAAAAAAAAACTGTTACCAAGGTCCCCTTGTATCTATCCCATGCATGACTGAAACCTGTTACCATTTCGGTACTCACCACCTCTGCTGGGAGGCTGTTCCAGATGTCCGCCACCCTTTCTGTAAAGAAGTGCTTTCCCACATCCCCTCTGTGTCTTCCCCTTCCAGCTTCATGCAATGCCTCTTGTCGCTGAGCATCTCTTTCTGTGCAAAATGCCACCTTCCTGTACATTAGTGATACCGTTAGGCTATTTGAATGTTTCTGTCGTGTTTCCCCTTTCCCTCCTCTCCTCTAGAGAATTCATATTTAACTCCCTGAGCCTTTCCTGGCAGGGCTTTCCTCACCGGGCTTATTGCCCTCCCTCATCAGTAATTAGATTTATCAAGCAGTCCAGCACCGCTGATTTACTATTTGTTAAACACTGGCTAGTGGCACATACAGTACCATTCTCCCAGCTCCACAGCCGGCCACTGAATGTCAGTTTACAATCGCCTGCGTACTGCGTCAGCTGTTTCAATATGTAGAGGATAGTAAACTGTCACTTAGCAGCCGGCCAGGGAGGTGAGAATAAAGTATGTGCCAGGCACTGCATGGAAGGCTGCAGTCAAACTGGGTAGCATTTCATAATAATTCCATTTTGTTTTTATTAGTATAAGTGGATACTTGTGCTAGTTGTATGTGTTCTTTTGCGGTAGTGGTGGGATTTGAACAAGCTGTTTCTGAATATATATTCCCTATGTAGTGAGGTTTGAAAATGGGTTTAGCAATTGTTGTGGCTGAATGGTGGGTGGGGGATTGGCAACTGGACAGCACTGTTTACTTTTTTTACCTTTTTTAACACATTAGCCACTGTCTATGACTAATTACCTTACAATTAATTATTTTGCTGCTCATAATGTGACTGTATAATTTTTTTATATAATACAGTAATTGTTATTGCCCTTATTCTGGTATTGACCTTTCAGTCTTTGTAAACTAATTATGTTCCTGCTTGTTTTTATAATTGTTGTGATTTATTTATTTATTTGTTTCACATTTTGGTAACTGGGAAAGGCACACTGAGCTGAGGCTCATCTCCAGATGCAACCTGGTGTAGGGGATAGGAACAGCAATAAAACATAATTTACAGGAGACTATACAGTACATTCATAGAAAATGCCATACATACAATATTTACATAGATGCAGAAACATTATGCTTAGTGGCTAATACATAGTGTGGCTAAAACAGCAATGAAAACAGTATTTACATTGAAGTGAAGACATTGCACAATGTGACAGTACGACAATCAAGTATAGGCAATAAGCAGCATTAAAGTCAGGAGACAGCTATATGACAAAAGCACAGAAAGCACAGGTAGGTATATAGGGGATTAATAATGGTTATAATAATAATACTAGTAATATTTTTATTTATATTGCACCTTTCAAGTGTCAAGCACATTCCAATAAAATAAGATAAAAATATAAGAATACAGAGACAGAAATACAGAAGTAATATTATAAAACACACAAAACAAATTAATGAACAGTAAAACCATATGTCTTTTCCCACAAAAAGGATTTAGAGCTTGTTTAAAACTCCCCATGGTCATTACACTCCCTAGTTTGATGGGGTAGAGAGTTCCAAGAGAAGGGCCACAAACATAAAGCCCGGCCCCAGCAGATTTTAACATCACCTTGGAATCTCTAGCAACCCCTCATCGTCTGAGTTGTCCAATTTCACAGGGTGGTAAGGAATCAGGAGTTCTTTCAGGTAATCAGTACCCAGATCATGCAGGGCTTTAAAAGTCAGTAATCTGACTTTAAAGGTGATCCACCACTGAACTGGCAGCCAGTGCAGTTCCTGCAGCACCGGAGTAATATGGGAAAATCTAGGGATACCCATCAATACTCGGGTTGCAGAATTCTGCACCAGCTGTGAGTGGCGGATATCAACCCCCAGAAGCCCAAGGTAAAGCCAGTTGCAGTAGTCCAGACATGAGGTCACGAAAGCATGGATCAAGTTGGCAGGTCACCGGACGGAAAGAGGTGCTTGATTCTGGTGATGTTTCTTAGATGATAAAAAGATGACTTTACCACCGGTGACACCTGGGATCGAACATCTCAGCCCCGCATCCAATATCACCCCCCAATCTTGCACCCATTCAGAGACCCATAGCTCGACATCCCCCCAAAAAAATCCAGATTGGATGCTGGCCATAGGTCCCCCTATCCGGCGATCCAGATCCAATACCAACACCTCCATCTTTCCAGAGTTCAACTTCAACCAACTGGACCTCATCCAGTCCTGGATTTCATTTAGGCAGCTGTTAAATACCGAGATAGCTCCTTCCGGTCGGGTGCAAAGGACAGGTATAGCTGGGTATCATCTACATAACAGTGAAACCTCAGCCCATACCGTTTCACAATGTCTCCGAGAGGAAGCATGTACACCACAAACAACATGGGGACAATATAGAGCCCTGAGGAACCCCACAAAATAGGGAGATGGGATCAGAGGAAAAACCCTGACACCACCCTCTGAGTTCTTCCAGTGAGGTATGAAGTGAACCATCTGACAACAATCCCAGAGAGCCCACAAATATATCTCAGGTGCTCAAGTAGGACCCCATGGTCAATGGTGTCAAATGCTGATGACAGATCTAATATTACCAAAATGGACTGTTTTCTCTGGTCTCTCACCATCAGGAGATCATTGAGCATCCGAACCAGCACAGTCTCGGTACTGTGCCTCTTTTGAAAACCTGATTGGAGAGGTTCATAGATGCTATGGATGGTCAAGTGGTTCTCCAACTGGACTGCCACCACCTTCTCAATCACCTTCCCTACAAAGGGAAGGTTAGAGATAGGTCTGTAGTTTGCAAGACAGTCTGGGTCCAAAGATGCTTTCTTCAACAAGGGTGTCACCACTTCCTCTTTCAAGTAACAGGGATATTCAACCGAGTCAAGGGAACACCAGACTATCTGTGCTAGAATCAATAGAATGGACTCCCCACACCCCAAAATTAGGGAAGTAGGGCCTGGATCTAAACTGCAGCAGGTAGAACGCAGCTCTTGGACAATCCCATAACATCCACGATTTCTGGGTAGTGAAGGTACTCCAGGAAAATGAAGGGTGGTGACCGATCCTGGCCACTAGCAATCCACATAGAATGTGTCAAACAAGTCTCTGACCTAATGTCAGCCACCTTATCAGCAAAGAACCGAGCAATCTCATCACACTGTAACTGTGAAAATGCTCTATGGAGCTGTAGACAGGTTGGGTTGCACAATCTGTCCACAGTTCTGAATAGCTGAGCAGGTCGGATCTGAGAGGCAGAAATTTCCCAGACAGGAACTCTGCCTTCTTATGAAGGATTTCTGACTGGTAGAATTGGTAATGTTCTAACAGTCTAAGGTGGTCAGCATCCAGGCCAGATTTCTGCCAACAACATTCTATCCTGTGTCCAAGTCACTGCAACTCCTCAAGGCCCCATCAAACCATGGGGCCGAGGTCGAAGGAGAGAGGGCAGCACATGAAATGGAAAAATAGAATCCAGGGTAGAGGTAATGGCGGTATTATAAGCCGCAACCAATGCCTCTGGATCATTACAATGCACAGGAAATTGTGATAGGTCAAGAACCGCAGAAAGGCCATTGGAAGAAATATTCCACAAGGCAGTACTTGACCATATCCACAGGGGTCGGCCTACAAGGCGGGGTGCCAAAATTGAATCTCACAGTGTAGTGATCTGACCAGCTGACTGGTTCCACCCCCACGTCAGAAGCCTCGATCCCCAGGAGGAAGACCAAATCAAGAGAATGGCCACCTTTATATGTAGCAGTGGTAACCACCTGTGTTAGGCCCAGTGAATCCATTAACTGGAGGAAGTGTTGTCCAAATTGTGAGAGTTCATCGTTGACCCATGCATTAAAGTCATCCAGGACCATCAGCCTGAGAGACTCAAATGCCATGTCGACAATGAAGTCCTCTATTTCTAAGGAATTGCTTCTCATCTCCTGGTGAACGGTAGATGACAGCAATTGATAGCCCACCTGCGACAACAGCACATTCACAAGAGATGGTCTCCTCAACTGGAACACTAGTGAGAGCCAATTCAGTCTTAAAACAGACCGCAACCCCCCCCACAGTCCAACCTCGGGCGATGTATCACCATATACCCGGCTGGAATTGCAGCCTGCAATATTGGTCCCACATTATTATCCAGCCAGGTCTCGGTAATGCAAGCCAGGTCTGTTGACCCAACAAGATCTGAAATCACAGCAGTCTTGTTCTGGACAGATCTGGCATTGCACAACATCACCAGGTTGGACAAAACTCCTGGCTGCCCCAACTACCTCCCATCACTAATGATGGTGCCCTTGGGGTTGGGACCAAACAAGGTGGTCCATGCCCAAGCTCCACATCACCCAGGGTGTCTCCTTGGCTTAATCACCCTAATGGGAGAGCTCCGCTCCATTCGCCTCCACTGTTCACCCCCCACCCCCTCCCCCCTCCTACGGGTAATGCCTAAAGCCTGACAGCGATGGTAGATGGAAAAAAACAGAGGGGGTATGAAAAGGGCGGAGGGAGTGGAGAACAGAGGCTGAGTAGCGCACAACTGGGGGGGAACAGGTAGGCACATCTCATAAATTACAAATCCTCAAATTTAAACAATTTTAAGAACAAAATAAAATATACTTAAAAATCAATCCATTATACAATTCAGTCCAGCTAAATAACTAAAATTACTAAACTACTAGTTTAACGTAATCTAAATTAAAAATAACTACGATAATAACAACTAAACAAAACCAATTTAACATCCCCCCCAAGACTCTCTCACAGTATTGGGATGGGGAAAGGAAAACAACTAAAATATAACAAGTTTCCTCCTAAAGTCCTTTCACAGCAAATAGGAGAAAGCATACACAGTATTAGCAATCCATTTGAAATAATTGGCACTCTCACTGCCAAAAGGCTAGATTTTCATCCAGAATCCAAGGCTTTCAGGTTAGTGAAGCTCTCTCACCACCCACACTTTCCTTCAAGTAGTCCCACAATTCAGTAATAAATCAAAGGCATTACTCAATATGGTGTATAAACTAAATACACGTCCATAAATAAAAACAGACTAAAAGTAGGCTAGGTATATTCCCCTTGCTAAAACCCAAAAGGTTATTCCCAGCCTACCACCAGACTACAGCGGACTGCTAAGAGACCCGAAGGAGCCCAACCAAATGGTCTCCAGGGTTCCCTAGGGAAAGGACTGTCACCCACTGTCTCCCCAGTGAGAGATGCCCCACCCTGCACCACTATAATCAGAAGAGCTGGGTTTTTATCGAATAGGCAATAACAGCAGGGAAATAACTGCTAAAATCCACAGGTCCAAGCAAGACCCAAATACTCCAAAACCAGCACTGAGGGTATGACTCGAAAGAGTTCCAACTTCTTCCAGAGCAAAAACCTTCCCAGGATAGCAGAAATACAAAACCAGGCCAGGATCCAATTAGACTCTGGCCACAGTACTCACAAACTGAAATGACACAGTCCAGGATGAAGACAGAAGATCAAAAGAGACTAATAAATCCAAAGACCTCATAGCCAGGAAGGTCTTTTCCCCGTAAATCCACAGTCACCGAATCACCAAGTCATCGGGCACCAACAAGCAGACGGCAAAATACCCTAGCCATCATATGTTCTGATGATGAGCGTTACTGACAGTTATACTAGATTAGGAACTGGGAGAATCCACACAGTGGAGTTGAAGTCTACTGAAAGTGCCCAGGAGGGGGGCAAAGCAAAGGGAAAGCTGCTGAGGGGTGTAAGAGGGAAGTAGGGCAAGTTGGTGAAGGGTGATTGGGGGAAGATGGGATCAGTTAGGGAGGTACAGGAAGGTGGGGCATCCTGTCTCAGGTGCAAGGAGCAGGAGAGCATACACTGGTGGGGGTAGTTTGAAGTGTTTTTTGAGGGATGCTGTGGTTGGCAGAATGCAGACCAGGAGAGGAAGGCTGTTCCAGACGGCTGGGAGCCTGTATGTAAAGGATAATTTCCCCAAGAGTGAGCGAGGTTGGGGCAGAGCAAAGGAGGGGGCTGGGGCTATCAATGATGAAAGGTAGGAGGGAAGGGTGCCAAACCAGCACTTGGCAATGTAGGAGGCACAGTGAGCAAGATAGCAGTTGGAGAGAGAGGGGAGAGATATGGCTCTATAGAGGGAGCAGTGATGTGTGTGTGATAAGGGAGGTTAGTGGCAAAACAGCAGAAGGCATGGAACAGAGGGTCCAACTTGGCAAGAGATGACTGAGGTGCCGAACTGTATACTAGGTCAGTGAACTCAAAAGATGAGAGGATGAGCTTGGAGATTAGTTCCATTCTGATAGTGACTGACAGGCTGTCCTTATGTCTATACAGCATGCCTAATTTGGGACACAGCTTGCTGTGGATAGCATCAAGGTGGTGGAAGAAATCAGTTTAGGTTCCAGCCATACACCCAAGTATTTACAGGAATAAACACTACATTTTGGAGCCATCTAGGGCAAGAAAGGGGTAGGCAGTTTGGCCAGTTCCTGAACAAATTTTAAGGGGGATTTAGTGTGCTAGTGTCTTTGCATGTTGGGGTGATTGCAGAGTATATAGGGATGCAAGCCTTTTTCATTATGGTTTTTAAAACACAAGTGTGGAGAGCACTCGGGGTAGGCTGGGTAAATAATAAAATTACTGGTTCATGACCATGCAATTCAACTGGGTAATTAAATGCACAAATGCAAATCCACAATGAAAGCTGCATTTTAAAAACATTTACTTCCAACTCATAGCCATTTGTAGGTTGCTGACAGCAGGTTGTGAAAGTAATAAATATATTTTTTTAAATCCAACCTTTGTTGTGGATTTGTGTTTGTGCATTAATTTACCCAGTTGAACTGTATGGTCACAGTCTATCTTGAATGTTCTCTATGCTTGGATTTTAGTAACTATTTTGAGGTTGTTTTTTTTTTGAATTGTTTAACTAGGAGAGACACACTAAGCTGAAAGCTTGTTTATAGATGCTACCTGGGAGTACAGGGAAGTTAAGTGACATGTTTAGGGTCACACAGTATGCAAGTGGGGACTGTAGGATTCAATCCCAGGTCTCCAGATTTGTTGCTCAGATTCTTAAACCACTGCACTATACTGCATCACTAGTTTTAGCCAGCCTCCAAAGAGCACCACCCCAGCATCACAGTTTTATTTATTTATTTAAAATTTGTTAACTGGCAAAGGTACACTCGTTCCATGTGCGACCCAGGGGAGATGGTAGGGGGTAGTACAATAGTCAGAGTTGGAAAACAGCAAAATACAGGAGTGACCAATGTCGAACAATATATACAAGTAAAGGATATATAAATGGTATATATTTGGAGTAATGAAACTGACTAGGGACAGAGTACAATAGGCATCATAATACACTGTAAGCAATATATACAGGTAAAGGATATATAAACAGGGTACATATTCGGATTAGTGAAACTGACAAGGTACGGAGTGCAATAGACATCATAATACAGTGTAAACAATAAATACAGGTAAAGGATATATATACAGGGTACATATTCGGAGTAGTAAAACTGACAAGGTACGGAGTGCAATAGACATCATAATACAGTGTAAACAATAAATACAGGTAAAGGATATATAAACAGGGTACATATTCGGAGTAGTGAAACTGACAAGGTACGGAGTGCAATAGACATCATAATACAGTGTAAACAATAAATACAGGTAAAGGATATATAAACAGGCTACATGATTCGGAGTAGTGAAACTGACAAGGTACAGAGTGCAATAGGTATCATAATACAGTGTAAACGATTTATACAGGTGAAGGATATATAAACAGGGTACATATCTGGAGTAGTGAAACTGACAAGGTACATAGTGCAATAGGCATCATAATACAGTATAAACAATATATACCTAGGCAAAAAATAAATATAATTGTCATCATTTGTTTATTGGATAGCAAGTTGAGAGAAAACCTCTCATCTATAATTGCATCCAGACACAGATATAGAACAACCTTACAGAACACACATGCAGTTAAGTTTCAAAACGTAAAAAGAAATCAATAAAAATGTCATCATTCAAATATTACAAATTGTTCAGATATGTACATCAGCACAATGAATGTATAATATGTGCACCTAGGGATAATAGGTATAAATATACGTAATGCAAGGACAGCTCAGGCACACAGTGCAAAAATCTTCTTTGCTTTTTTGGTGGGACATGACACTATTTAGGCAAAAGTACTGTGTTTTAGAACACACACATTCACAAAATCAACAAGAAAAACATCAGTAGACTGAGATCAGTGTGGGACAGGGTGTTTTTTTAAAAAAGCTCCACAGTGACAATTGGTGACTCTTTCAGAGGCTTGCAAGTTTTGTAAAAAAAAAAAAATAAAAGCAGCAGTCCCTATTTTATTTTTTTATTCTGTATGTTTGTGTTTGTGAAACAGAATACTTTTATATATATATACACACACATATATATATATATATATAGCACACATATTATACATGGAGATAGTATGGCAAGCTGTTAGGGACATAATTCAGCATCTCTGGCTGAATAGTAAAAACACACACTATATGGTGAAATACATACATCATATAGTGAAATATATACATTATATAGTGAGATACATACACAATGTAATGAACCACATACAGTATCTACTGAAATATATGCATAGTATAGTGAAATACATATACTGTATACTGAAATACATATATTATATAGTGAAACACATACACTATATAGTGAAATGCTTACATTGCACAGTGAAATCATTACACTATCTACTGAAATCCACATACTGAGTACTGAAAATCCACATACACTATATACTGAAACAAATGTACTATGTACTGAAACATATACACTACCTATTGAGATACATACACTACAGACTGAAACGTCCACATAAACTGTTTACTGAAACGAAGACTATAGATTGTAACACATACACTATATATTGAGAAAAAAATGCATACACTATATACTGAAACAAATACACTATATATTGAAATGCATACACTACACACTGAAAAAAAGCATATACACTATATACTGAAACAAATACACTATATATTGAAACATCTACACTTTATATTGAAATACATACACTATCTATTGAAATAAATACACTATGTACTGAAAAATCTGCATACACTATATATTGAAACAAATACACTGTATATTGAAATACATACACTAGCTATTGAAACATATACTACACACTGAAAAAGCACATACACTATATACTGAAACAAATACACTATATATTGAAACATATTCACTTTATATTGAAATACATACACTATCTGTTGAAATAAATACACTATGCATGAAAAATCTGCATGCACTATATACTGAAACAAATCGCTACATGGTGAAACACATACACTATGTATTGAAACACATACACTGTAGACTGAAAAATTCACATACTCTATATACTGAAACAAATAAACTATATGCTGAAATGGACTATGTTCTGAAACTACCCATCCCTCTGCCCCTCCCCATGAATGTTCTAGAGCTGAACTCATTGCCTGTTGCATTCAGTTAGCTGCTAGCTTGCTGAGAGGACATCTAAAACTGCAGAGCTGAGGTAAACAAAACAGGGCTATCTCTTGTTCTACTTCTTTATGGGGTTTTCCCTTTGTTTTGCTTGCACACCTTTAGTCAAATTCAGACCATTGTGATATGACAAGAAACTTTTAAAACTAATTTAAATGCTGTAGTTTATTCTTTTAAATAAGTGCTGCCTTCATTTACTGTCAGACAACACATTTGTATAGGAAGCTAATACAGGATATTCTAACATACCTGTATACATAGGGAGCTGCATGCATTTTCCAAGTTAAAGTGTTGATTTTTTTATGTGTAATTAATTACTGTGTAAGTCCAGCAACTTATCTGAGTTGAATGCTTGGGAAGCACTTCAGGAGCTGTGGAAGTGTAAGCCAAAATCATTGCTAGTTTGTACTCTATGGAATATGTTTTAAGTTTTTATTTTAAAATATATATTTTGCTGCAATCCTCAGTATTCAGTTTTCATCAGGAGTTTAGCTGGCATATGCATATAATTTGCATTGTTTTACTAAATAACTTTACTGTGAATCCTCACTGGAGGCATGCACAGTCTGTTTTGGGGTTTGAGCTTCTCAAACTGTATTTTATTTCTTTTTTTTCCCATAGAGATTTTATCTTCTTAGTCACCCTGCTACCCCTTTGCCCACTGACATCTCAGCCCAATCATTTACCATCCACAGGACATATTGCTCTGAGAGATCCCCCACTCCACATCCCCATGTTGGGGCCAGGAGGGGGCCATTGACAAGGAGACACATATATGAGCAGAGCCTGGTTAGCAGTGCAATATCTCGGCAGGTTGTTGGATCATTTTGCCATTAGAGGTTCTACCTTTGGTTTCATCCCTGGGCAGCCAAACATGGAATGATGCAATTGCATAGAAAGACACATGCTTGCTTTGTGCCTGCCTCAGCCTTCCCCCTTATGCAACTCCACTGCCCTGCCAGCCCTCCTCAGCTAGGTGGATGTTGAAGAGCGGGGTGGTCAGACTTCCCCTCACTGAGAGGAGAGCATTCCCAGAGATGCTCAATCATATCCCCCCCCCCAGCTAACCCCTGTGCAACTCAGGTCCACCCCCAAAACTGGGCCACTGGCATGGGATGCAGTGCAATCACCACCAAGCTGCTATGCCAGCCCACCAGACTGTGTTTTTATAAGTAAATAAAGACAGCGTATAGGTAAAAGAAGAAAACAAGCTGTATTTTAACTAGTCTGTTATAAACATTTTAAGTCACATCACAATGTTTTGAAATCGGATAAAGGTTTTGCAAGCAAAATACGATAAAACAATACATAAAGAGAGAGATAAGATAAACCTTTTATGTTTACCTTCTGCATCTTAGGAGGCATCGGCCAGGATTTTTAGTCAATTAGGGCCCCATTTTCAGAAGGTTAGTGTGCAGAGCTAAACATTACACTGTGGGAACAGCATGCTTGGATCGGTGTAGTAGTCAGCATCACTTGATGCTACCTTGATCATGTGCATGTGCATATATACTACTACGGCCATGTAAATGAGTAATCCTCTCCTGCATACAGAGCACAGTGCTGTATAAAAGGTTTCCTTAGTGACCATAAGTACTTCCCTCTACATTTTATACTCAGCCTATAGGCTTCTAGTACCTAGATGCTTGATTTTGCACTTTTTGGCTTTGAACCCGAACTGCCATGTCCCATAGCACTCTTTAAGTTTTCTAATGTCCCCACTCATTCTCTCCATCTGCACCTATCAACGCTATTACAGATTGTGGTGTCATCTACAAAAAGGCACATCTTCCCTTCCAGTTCTTCTGTTATGCCACTTATAAAGACACTGAAGAGGACGTGTCCCATTACTGAGCCCTCTGGCACCCTACTGGTCACTCTCTCTTCATTGGAGTGAGTGCCATTTACCACCACCTTCTGTGGCTGGGTGCTGTCTCAGGTGCAGCACTTAGGAGTGCACAACACTAATCTGAAAATGGGGGCCCACATACCACTGTAACAGGACTAGCACTGCATTGTGATAAGCATGGCTGATACTATATTAAAAAGCATTCTTCTGTGCAGTACTAACCTGTTAATGTGGCACTATTTTTTTGCACAGGATTACTAATTGCAACCAGGTGCTCATACAACTGGGGGTTACTCTAATGCATATAAGGTGTACAGGTATACTAAATGCTTTCTTGAAGTGTTAACACACTGTGTGGTTAGTGCTAGTTAATGATTCTGGGAATCGTGTTTTAACTGTACACACGCAGCCTGCCAGCAACCTCCTACGCACATACACACACAGTCAGTTCTGGACACAATAAAAAAACAAGCATTTGTCAATGCTGAATGCTGATTGCATTGGTCCGTTGAGCTCGCTCACTGGCCCTCTGTCACTCGCTCATTCTGCTTCTCCCGGTGCTGCAGGCTGCTATTTTGTACTGAGCTCCTTCCTGCATTGACACCCTTTCTGTCCACAAAGAAATCCGCAGATGGCCTGATAGAGCTCTGTTGAGGTGGGTCACTCCCCTCTGACTCCCTCATTCTGTTTCTCCTTGCGCTGCAGGCTGGCCTTTTGTACTGGGCTCCTGCCTCTGTTGGTGGCTTTTTCTGTCAACAAAGAAATCTGCAGTAGTCCCAACACAGGTCCGTTGAGGTTGCTCACTTCCCTTCTGTCACTCACTCGTTCTGTGTCTGCCAGCGCTGCAGCCTGGCCTCTTGTATTGAGCTCCTGCCTGCGTTGCCACCTTTTTCTGCCCACAAAGGAACCCACAGCAGTCACGATAGAGCTCTGTTGAGCTCACTCACTCCCCCTTCTCACTGACTCGTTCTGTTTCTGCCACCGCTACAGGCTGTCCTTTTGTACTGGGCCTCTGGGTGCATTGCTGCCTTTTTCTACCCACAAAGAAATCCGCAGCAGTCCCAACAGAGCTCTGTTGAGCTCACTCACACCACTTCCCTCACTCTCTCACTGGTTCTGTGTCTCCTGTGGGTGCAGTCTGTCCTTTTGTACAGGGTTCCTGCCCTCGTTGGTGGCTTATTCTGCCCATAAATAAATCTGCAGCAGTCCTGACACAGGTCCATTGAGCTTGCTCACTCTCCCTCTCTCAGTCACCCATTCCATTTCTGCCTGCGCTGCAGGATGGCCTTTTGTACTGGGCTCCTACCTACATTGCTGCTTTTTTCTGCTGACAAAGAAATCCGCAGCTGTCCTGACAGAGCTCCATTGAGGTCACTCATTCCCCTTGTCTCACTCACTCATTCTTTTTCTCCTGGCGCTGCAAGCTGCCCTTTTGTACTAGGCTCCTGCCTCTGTTGGCACCTTTTTCTGGTCACAAAACAATCTGCAGCAGTCCCGACAGAGCTCTGTTGAGCTAGCTCACTAACTCTCTCTCTCACTCTCTCATTCCATTTCTGCCAGCACTGCAGGCTGCCCTTTTGTACTGGGCTCCTGCCGGCATTGCCACCTTCTTCTGCCCACAAAGAAATCTGCAGCAGTTGCGACAGAACTCCATTCAGCTCGCTCCATCCCCCCCCTCCTCGCTCGCTCTCTGTTTCTCCACGCTAATGCAGGCTGCCTTTTGTAGTGGGCCCCTGCGCATTGCTGCCTTTTCCTGCCCACAATGAAATCTGCAGCAGTCCCAACAGAGTTTGTTGAACTCACTTACTCCTCATCCTTCACTCGCTCATTCTGTGTCTCTCGGTGCTGCAGGCTGTCCTTTTGTACTGGGCTTCTGCCTGTGTTGGCACCTTTTTTGCCCACAAAGAAATTCGCAGCTGTCCTGACAGAGCTCTGTTGAAGTCACTCACTCTGCCTGTCTCATTCGCTCATTCTGTTTCTCCTGGCGTTGCAGGCTGTCATTTTGTAGTTGGCTTCTGCCTCTGTTGGTGCCTTTTTCTGCCCACAAAGAAATCTGCAGCAGTCCCAACAGAGCTCCGTTGAGCTCGCTCACTCTCCCTCTCTTACTTGATCATTCCATTTCTGCCGGTGCTGCAGGTGGCCCTTTTGTACTGGGTTCCTGCCTGTGTTGCCGCCTTCTTCTGCCCACAAAGAAATCTGCAGCAGTCACATTACAGCTCCATTGAGCTGGCTCACTCACTCCTCCTCTCTCACTCGTTTGTTCAGTTTCTTCCGCCGCTGAAGGCTGCCCTTTTGTACTGGGCCCCTACGTGCATTGCTGCCTTTATCTGCCCACAAAGAAATCCACAGCAGTCCCAGCAAAACTTCAGTGATCTCACTCACTCCCTCTCTCTCACTCGCTCATTCTGTGTCTGCCAGCGCTGCAGGCTGCCCTTTTGTACTGGGCTCCTGCTTGTGTTGCCGGCTTTTCATGCCCACAAAGAAATGTGCAGCAGTCTTTATAGAGCTCCATTGAGCTTGCTCACTTCCCCTCTCTCACTCGCTCATTCTGGGTTTCCCACCACTGCTGGTTGCCCTTTTGTACTGGGCCCCAGCGTGCATTGCTGTCTTTTTCTGCCCACAAACAAATCTGCAGCAGTCCCAAAAGAGCTCCATTGTGCTCACTCACTCCCCCTCCCTCACTCACTCACTCATTCTGTGTCTACTGCCACTGCAGGCTGCCCTTTTGTACTAGGCTCCTACCTGCATTGGCGGCTTGTTCTGGCCAGAAAGAAATCTGAAGCAGTCCCGACAGAGCTCCATTGAGCTTTCTCACTCCCCCCTCTCACTCACTCATTCCGTTTCTCCCGGTGGTGCAAGCTAGCCTTTTGTACTGGGCTCCTGCCTCCGTTGCTGCATTTTCTGCCCACAAAGAAATCTGGATCAGTCACAATACAGCTCTGTTGAGCTCGATTACTACCGCTCTGTCACTCACTCATTCTGCTTCTCTTGGTGCTGCAGGCTGCGCTTGTATACGGGGCTCCTGGCTTTGTTGGCACCTTTGTCTGTCCACAAAGAAATCCACAGCTGTCCTGGCAGAGCTACGTTGAAGTCGCTCAGTCTCCCTCTGTCACGTGTTCATTCTGTTTGTTCTGGCACTGCAAGTGGCCCTTTTGTACAGTGCTCTTGCCTGCATTGGCGCCTTTTTCTGCCCACAAAGAAATCCGCAGCAGTCCTGCTAGAGATCTGTTGAGTTCACTCAGTCCCCCGTCTAACTCACTCATTCTGTTTCTCCCACCGCTACAGGCTGCCCTTTTCTACTGGGCTCCTGCCTGCTTTGACGCCTTTTTCTGCCCACAAACAAATCTGCTGCAGTCCCGACAGAGCTCAGTTTAGCTCAGTCACTCCCTCCTCTCACTTGTTCGATCTTAATATGTCCCAAACACTGATTTCCCACAGCGACCGTGCTATTCTCCGGCAGGAGTGCAAAAACATATTTAGACTGGATGTGAAGAATGACAGCTGTACTGTTCATAAGGAGGTGTGAAAAAAGTGCCACTGTTGAAAATGTTGTGTGAAAATATTACAAATGTGCGAAGTTACAAGGGTGCATGAAACAGTTTAATGCACGCTTGTAACACAGTCAAGTTATGGAGTTTCGTCACCAAATTTTCAACATAGGGCTTTTAGGACCTCTGCTCATGAACAGTGCTACTGTCATTTTCTTAATCTGTCCCTAACACTGATTACCCTAGGACTGCTTTATTGTGTAAGTCAACTGTGAAACCACATTTCAGTCAGGATGTGAAAATGACAGCTGTACTGCTCATAAGGAGGTGGAAAAATGCCACTGTCAAAATCTGGGTGACAATATTACAAATCTCAAAGTTACAAGAAGGGTGTGTGGAAATTAGTACAGCACACACAGTAATACAATAATTGCTGAGCTATCATCACCAGATTTTCAACATAGACATTTTAGGACCTCTGCTCATGAACAGTATCACTGTCATTTTCTTTAATCGTCCCAGACAGTGATTTCACAGCGACTGCTCTATTCTGCACCGAGTCGCGAAAACATTTGGCCAGGATTGGAAAAATGACGGATGCACTGTTCATAAGTTGGTGTGGGAAAATGGCAATGTTGAAAATCTGGAGTGAAAATACAAATTCACGTAGATACAAGTGTGCGTGCGTGCAAACTGCGCAACACACACTCGTAACACAGTCATTTTATGGGGTATCATTAGAGATTTTCAACACAAGCCATTTCAGGACTCTACTCGTGAACAGTGTCACCGTCATTTTCAAATCTGTCCCGAACACTGATTTCCCACAGTGACCGCTGCTATTCTGCACCAGAAGTGCGAAACACATTTCTGACAGGATGTGAACAATGACAGCTGTACTGTTCACAAGAAGGTGTGAAAAATGCCAATGTTGAAAATCTGGCTTGAAAATATTGCACCACGGTTAGCTTACGGGTAGCAACCGCACAGCACACGCCAGAAAAGTCATTTTTGATGCCCCATCATTTGCAACATAGGCTGTTTGAGATCCACCTCATGAACACTGGCACTATTGTTTCGTTAATCATTTAAAGGTGATTCCGCAGTGACCACGAAATCATATACTTGGGCGATTAACATAATGACAGTTCAAGCTCATGAGGAGGGTTCCAAAACCCTATGTTGAAAATTTGGTGAAAAAAGTCCCAAAATGCCAGAGATATGTACTAAAGTTGAAAAAACTTATTTATTATGTTATACAGCTTACCGGCATTTCCTCAGTTCACGGTTGGCTTTGAGGTGTGCAGACTTGTTCTGGTCCACTGAAGATCATTGCGCCAAGCTCAGTGGTATGGGAAGTGACGGAGGGGTGTGGGGAGGCAGGGTGCACTGTGGGTTTTGTGGGGTTGCAGGTAGGTGCCAGGGACACTCGAGAAACTGTTTCCTTTTTGCAGGAAAAAATTCTTCACAGGACCGTTTTTCCCTTTACCAGAGCATGTGGCACGCTGGGATGGGCACTCAGCATGCCACAATGGCACTCTCTTTTGAGGCGCAGCAATGGCAGTGAGATTGGGCACCCCGTCGGCAGAACTAAAGGGTGTTGCAGAATGCTGACGGGAGTGGGCTCCCTGTCGGCTCAGAAACAATGGGGCATTGAGGCTTATAGGTTTGGGACCCCTGCTGGCATAACACTGGAGAGTTTAGGAACAGTAGCGCAACTGCCGCCCTGTTCACAAACTAATATCGAGTTTACATCCACCTGCAATGACAAGGTCCATTCTCATTTACAGCAGATGGCTGACACTGCAGGAAAGCCGGCCCCTGGATTACGATCAAGCAAATTATTAGTAGTTGGTGCAAATATTCCAAACTACTGTCACCAGCAGCCTGCACATGTTATTTGCACTGTGCGCAAGCAACATAAAATGGTACATCCTGTCTCACCCATTTCCCATATTAAACCTCAGAACCTACTGTCAATGCAGAGTGTAATAGCCTTCACCATCCACTTCCTTGTTCCTCCCTACTACTAGCAGCATGAGTAACCATTATACCCTTCACTTTGTCGAGCCATGCTTGAAACCATTTATGGTTTTGGTGCCATCCCAGTTGGCAAACTATTCCACATTTCCACCACTATTTCTGGAAAACAAAACTTTCCAATATCCCTCTTGACCTCCTCCCATCAGTCTCTGCACTTGTCCCCCATAACCTTGAATTATTACTCATGCTAAGTAATTCTCCATTCACCTTGCTTATTCCCTTACAGGAACGTGAAGGTCTCTATCATATCATTCCTCTCTTGTCTGGTCTCAGTGAAGACATGTTCAGTGCCATTGAGCAGATCCTCATCCGATCGGTCCTGTCAGCTCTGAATCATCCTGATCACCCTTTGTCATTATCTTTCCTGAGGTGGGGTCTTCAGAAGTTCAACTCTGAACAGTAATCCAGTGCAGCATCACCAATGATCAATAAAGAGGCAGTAAACCTCTTTCTTCCTACTATCAGAGAACCTCTTCAGACATCCTAGTATCCTATTTGCCTTGCTAGATGCCTCACTGTACTAGCTTGATTGCTTAAAGGAGTCATTAATGATGAATACTAGGCCCCTTTTCTCAGCGAGTGCTCAGCTATACATCCCCTATCCAGCACTCCTGTCCTGGGGTCTTGTCTCCTAAGTTAATCACCTTGCTCTTTTGGCATTGAAGATTTCAACTGCCAAACCAGAGGCCACCTCTAATCTTTACATGTCAGTCTGCAGTTTCCTACGCCCCCATCACTATCTACCCTCCCATGAGTTTGGTGTCATCTTCAAAGAGACACAGCCCCAGATTCATTCTCAAACGTTGTTAATGAGCATATTGAAGAGAACAAGAGTCAGGATGGATCCCTGTGGCATTCCACTGCTGACTTCCCTCTTTTCTGATTTGACACCATAACCACAACCCTATGATGCCTCTCATTCAAGTAAAGCCCCCTCACCCTCACCAAAACACTGCTTATATTTTCCTTCATATCCCTGGACCTCCCCTTGTGCATGTGCACAGATCCCTCAATTGGTCCCCTATCTCATTGGTCTGCTCCACTGATTCCATGCTAACAAATTTCAAAACAAAATTACTCTAAATATATGTATTTTTTTTAGTTGTTTAAACAAGAGTAGCACACTAAGCTGGAAGTTTTTACAGGAAGAGCACCTGGGAGCATAGGGAAGTTAAGTGACTTGCTCAGAGTCACACAGTATGCAAGTAAAGCTGTAGGATTCAAACCCAGGTGTGGACTGCTCGATGTCACCAGATTTAGCACAGAGCCATAAAACCACTGTGCTTCTGCCTCCCCCTTTATGGTACTGCCATGCCCTCAGAGCAGGACATGAAAGGTACCACCTCCCTAGATCATGGCTGACCTCATAACACTTGCAAGTGCATGATTTGTAGCCTGGTCAAAAAAAATAAGCAATCATTTCCCATGGCTTCCAGAGGTATCATCATCTCAGCATCTGTGTACCATGGCACAAGTCGTCAGGTGAGAATTTTGTACATCTAATTTCACTACCAACATTAGTTACCTGTCTAAAATTTTAGAAAGCTGACACAATCTCTTCTCCTCCCACTCCTTGCCTGTCCTCAGAGTCAGGGTGACACCCCTGTCTCTAAACGCTCTTGTCCTTCATCACCATATGAGATGTAATTCCCTTTCATCACCTGTGCCTCATCTCTCCTCTCCCTCCCTTCCTCACCTCCCTCACCCTGCCAGCCCTGCATGATTGTCATCTCCTTCCTTCCACTATTGTTTTCTCTCCTGTAACTCCATCCTTTATCCCTGACACACTTCCACTTCAATCCTTCCAAGGGTGGAGCCAGATGGCGGGATAGCAGCTCCTCCATCGACTGCTTTGCAATCTCCCTCCCGATGGATGACCTCCCTACTCTCTTCTGGTTTCCTCCATCCCTGCTGACTGGAAGGCTGCCATACTTACTCCTTCTCCTCCAAAGATGGTGAACACGTCAGGTCTGAACAGCTACTGACTCATTCTCTTCTCCCTCCAAAATACTGGACAAATTATCTTATCACAGCTCTCTCCTTTCTGGATGCCTCCCTTTTCACCCAATACAGAGTCTGATTTCCACAAAGTCCCTCACCACCTGCTCAGGCTCACCAAATCCATCACAATGGTATGGATCACAGCCTATTCACTTCTGCTATCTTCATCGATCTAGCCAAAGCATTCAACCCTGTCTACCAACCAATTATTAGCCAAACTCCAGGCTGCAGGCCTCTCATGACTTAGCCATCAGCTGTTTCCTCCCTACCACAGGGTAGGTAAAGCAGTCAAAGTGGTGACCCCTCTCTCCTCCCTGCAGTATTCACTTGAGTCCCACAAGGATCTGTGGTCAAGCCCACTTTTCTCCATTTTCCAAGCAGTCTCCCACTCCATGTGCTTGTCTGCATCCATTCACAATGTATATGGATGCCACGGTCCTCTTCACAGCAGGCCCACAGACTCTAGCTGGACTTTTGATCAAGTTCAGACCTGACCACTCCACAATCAGCTTTTCCTCAATGCCAAGAAGGCTGTCTCCATGTCCTTTGGCACAAGGCACCAGACACTCTAGCTCCCTCCCTTCCTACTTTCCATATCCTGGATGGCTCCCCTGTGGAGGATGTCACCACCCTTAGTTATTTTGGTATCTGACTAGACCAGCACCTAAATGTTTCTGAACAAGTGGATACTATAGCCAAAAGCACTTACCAATTTGGTGCACTTTAAAAAAATGTGACTGCAACCACCTCAGCATGCCATGCTATTATCCAGAAGGACAGTCCTCCAAATCTCTGACTATGGTGATGTGGTCTGACGCGTACCCCTCACTACCCTTGCCAGACTGGACACACTCTTCAACTATTTCTGCCATTACACTTTCGACTATCCTTCTTGGACTCACCGTTTTTCTATATATATAAATCTCTCTCCTTTTCTTTTCTTGTGGACAGACACCATGCCCACTGTGCCAGCTTTGTGGGCAAATCTGGTTTATTTCCCTACCCTCCTATCTCTCCGACGGTCCTGTTATAGCCATACCATCAGAAGCTGAAATATTCAAACCCTAGCAGTCCCTTCAGTTTCCACAACCATCAGCAAAGTCACGTTCAGCCACCGCTGCCCTAAAATCTGGAACTCCCTCACCCCAGCCATTCACAATCTCCCTCCATGGATTCTTTCAAAACCACTTCAGTGGTCTCACCTCTCACTCCTGCACTTGCTCTAGTTTTCCCTCTTGCTCTCCTATTACTTGTTTCCAGCTTGGGTACAGCTAAATTTGGCACCTGGCTTCCACTCTGAGCATTATGCTGAAATGTTTATAGCTAACGTTGAAGTAAAGCCTCTCATCCCTTTGCATATCAGTTGTGTGGATGGGCTCCTTCCTAGCTGTGAACTCCATCAAATACACAGGGGTGACACTTGACCCCAGTTAGACCCTAAGTCCATATCTAAATATTGGTAGAGACTGTGAACTGTAAATTGGGTCTGGCCTATAAGGCCAAAATAAACCTGACACCTGCTGCTCATCTGGCACTTGCTAAGGGGACTACTTCCCTTCACTTAGCTATGGTGCTCCACCAATTTGCTTGTACCTCAAAGCTCTTCTTACTCATTGGCACTAGCACTACAATAACATCTGTAACTTTAAGCTGCCCCCGTCCACAACCACATTAGTAAGCTTTATGATAAACTAGGTTGGCTTTCCCCAACCAATCACCTGAACTTTGGGCTGGGATGCCTCGTGGTCAAAGTGATCAGAACTGGCACCCCTGGGCTGCTTTGCTTCACTCACCTTCAGACTCCTCCTCTTACCAGCTCAGGCCCCAAGATCTGGGATGCTAAAAGTACCCTTCACCCAAACCCTTATGGGGGACAGGGACTTTGCTGCATGTCTTCTAGGCTCTGGAACTCCTTTTCTGCCATGTTCATTACTCCTCCCATCAGACTTCGGAAGTTCCTGTGGGGCATCTGAAGCTGGCCTCAGTGTCAGATGTCCCAAGCCTCCTAGCCTAATTGTACTTGGAGCCCAACTATTCACAGGGACCTGCCAATGATCTTTTGGTCATTTCGTGATCAACCTTGATTTCCTAGGCATCTGGCTGCCCTATGTATGCTCTAGACACTATATTGTTGATTATATGTACTTTATCGGTTTCTGTCATTACAGTTCATTGCTATGCCTTACCATTTTGTGACTCAATGCGTTTTGTTACTCTATGTACTTGCTTTACTTGCTGTTATGTTCTGATATCTGTTTTACCTGTTGTGTGTTCTCGGGAAGTTCTTGAAAATAGGCATATAGCAGTGTCTAGTGTACCTACCGGTTAACAGAACTAAATAAATAAATAAATAAAAACTGCTCTGTATTTTATACCCAGCATAGGTTTGTGGCTCCTGACTGTGCTGTGTATGCATTGTCGATTGTTTGCCTGTCACTCAAGTTCTCATCTTGTGTGTATTATTCCCAATGTAATTTGTGGTTTTGCCACTCTGCTCCATGTATGTTATGTATTTGAACATGATGGCTAACTAAGACCCCTTGTACAAGTTCCCCTTCCCAGGATGCATCTAAGAAATGGGCTCCCTGCTTAGTATTCCTGGGTGGGAGCACTACACACCAAGGATTATTTTACTATAATGGTGGAACCATTTAAACTACGATCAACGGTGGATGACCACATGCAAAGGATCATTTTGGTGTACCACTTGGGAGCATCATAATGGTGACCACAGGTGGGAATCACAGCCTATGCACCCTGTGCTCAAATTAATTTATTTGATGAAAGTTTCACCAGAAGGTACACTGAACAACAAGTTGCTCGTCTCCAGTGCGACCTCAGGGGAGAGGGTGGTGAGAATTACATAGTAACAATAGTACACACAAATACACAATATCATACAAAACATAAGTTACAACTGAATTACACATTAGCATTAAAAGCAAATAATTACAAAGGGTAGAGAGTGAAAACCATTCACAGTGAGCTTGTGGTGAGACAGAGTGAGAGAAGCGTAATGTAATAGCAAGATGTGGAACCAATGGCCTGCACTATGCAGACTAAGAATAGCACAGGGTGGCAAGTGAAGTGAGTCAGCAGGGCATCAAACAGGATGTGGGACAAGAAAGGAAGGAGCTAGGGGCAGGTGCAGTTTACAGAGAGGAAGTATAAAGAAGCTTGATTTAATGAGCCAGTGAGGAAGAGGATCAGATATGTGAGGAAGAACATTCCACATTTTAGGGAGATGATAGGGTGGGAGGCCCCTGTCCACTAGCGGTGGATCTAAAGGGAACAGACAGAGTTCTAGGATCATGGGCTCCTAGAAGTTGAGAGGGTGGGTGGGGGGAGAGTGGAATTTAGGTAGGGAGGGAGTGTGCCAAGCCAGTACTTAGAGATGAGATTACAATGATGCAGTCACCCATTTATTAGGGAGGGAAGGCTAAAGAAGCTCAGGTACAAGTGGCGGCAGTGGGTAAGGTGAGGTGCATCCAGAGCAAACCGACAGAATGAGTTGAAAAGAGTATCCAGGTTGGCTAAGGAGGTGGCAGGAGCAGAGCAATAAACAACATTGCAATAGTCGAAAACCGGGAGGATAATTTTTTGGATCAGTTCGCGTCTTGCCTGTGGCAGGAGGTGGGAGCGGTTTCTATAGAAGGCGCTGAGTTTGGGATGAAGCTTTTTTATTATGGCATCTACATGGGCCAAGAAGGTGAGATGTTTATCCAGCCAAACACCCAGATACCTGAAAGACTTGGTAGCAATTACAGTTGCTCCGTCGAGGGTAGTGAAGGTAGGGGCAGAAGGGAGCCTTGACAGCTTCTGACGTGTGCCAAAAGTCATGGACACAGTTGATGAGAGGGAGTGAAGCAGAAGGGAGTGGGAAACCATGTCAAAAGCCCCCCAACCCCTTCCAGGCCTCCTTTAAATACACGTATGCTCCGCCTTCCTCCTACTGTCCCTGCTCTCATTGACACTCCCAGAACCCTGCTGCTCCACTGACCTACTGAAGCCATACAGCTTTTCTTCAGACTCAGCCTCATCCTCCGTGACCAATACTCCCCAGTTTAACAAGATGCTGCCCTACACTTCACAGCACTTATTCTCCCCACCACCACCTAAACCCGCATCCCTCCTCTGAAATTAGATGATATCCCTCCCCATCTACAATCAGGTAACTCCCCTCTCCCATTACCATATCCTGGTCTCTCACTCACCCACTTGACCCTACCTCTATCTTGTCCAAGCTGCCTAAGTACATTACTCTTATGTGCTGCTTAACTCCTGGCCACCTTTTGCTAATACCCAAAGCCCTAGCTCCCAACTGCTATACAACCAATCCTGGTTCAACAGCAAGCTACATTATATTATTATTGCCCTCCTACTCTTATCAGCTGGTGACATAAACCCCAACCCTGGCCCAGCTCAACCTCCTCCTACAGCCAACACTGCGCCACATCTCCAGCTCTTCCAAATGGCCTTAAAATACACTACTTATCAATATCGTAGTCTCCCTCCTAAAGTGGACTTGCTACAGCCACTGGTGGCACGCCCATCCTGATAATAATAATAATTTCCAATCCTGGCTAAATAAAAAAATCAGCAACTCATCTCTTACTCTCCTGGTTTCACAATATCGAGACAGGACTGACTTGGTAGAGGAGGTAGGATAGCCATCTATGTCTCCTCTTCCATCCATTTCACTTCCGTCTTTTCTAGTGCTCTACCAAAAAAAACTTACAGAGCTCTGATGTTGTAAATCTCACTCCCCTTCTCAAACCTATCTTTGTTGTAGCAGGGTCTACTGCTGTCCTAGCTCACAATCCAATATTGCTACTGAACTCATAACCAGCTTAGTTGGCCACTCTTCTGCTGGCGAATTATATATTATGGGAGAGTTCAACATAAATTGAAGCACACTCACACCAAAGGAGGTGTAGTAAAATGGCAATGTTGAAAATCTAGAGTGAAAATATTGAAATTAGTGAACTTACGAGCATGCGTAGGAACTGCATAGCAACTCGTAAAACAGTCATTTTAGGAATTTTCCCAAGTTTTCAAAATAGGCTTTTGAGAGCCCACCTTACGAACACTGGCAGTGTCATTTCATTAATCATTCTGGAAGGTGATTTCGCACAGTGACTGCGAATTACCCTTCCACGCCCGAATAACGCACATGACAGTGACAGCATTCATGAGAAGGGGTCCCAAAACCCCATATTGAAAATTTGGTGCAAAATTCCAAAAATGCCTGAGATATGCAATAAGTTGATAAACCCTATCTATCCCATTATACAGCTTACGGCATTTCCTCAGTTCACAGTCGGCTTTGAAGAGTGCTGACGTGTTCCCGTCCAGAGATGATCGTGCGCTGAGCTCCAGAGGTAAGTATGGGGTGAGGGGTGTGTGAGGAGGCAGGGTGCGCAGTGGGTGGAGTGCGGGTTGTGGGAGGGTGGGAGACAGCGATGGAACATTTTCTTATTTACAGTTTTTTTATTCAGATGACGGGACATTTGCCACGCTGGGGTGGGCTTCCAGCTTGGCAGCAGGGAAAGCTGTTTGGGGGGATGTGGAGGCCAAAACAAGATTTGCCATGCTGGGGTGGACTCCCAGCGTGGCACCAAAGCTTTGGGAGGGCGTGCAGACTTGAAGCCGACGGGGGATTGGCAACCCCCGTCGGCTATAACAGTTTCCTTGTTTTGTATATTTGTATATTTCTGCATGCCTAGCCATTAATAAAACAACGGCCAAGACAGCAACAAGATGAGGAAGCTGGATGTATTTTGTTTCGCAGCTCATGCAGAAGCGCTGCCAGCACTGATCGTAGCGGTGGTTTTCTTTGAAGTAAGGACCACTGCTGTCATACACAGCACCCGCATCCATTGGTGCAGGACCGCCACGCCTGCTCAGCGGACAGTGGATTGCCACAGGACAGTGACACCTCCAAGTGTCCTATTCGCCCAAGACGTTCCTTGCGCATGCGTGCAAGGGAACGCAAAAAGAGTAGATTACCACACAGAATAGTTGGCTGTTTTCTGAAAGAAATAACATTTTTACTTAAGGCTGCAGTTTCATAGAAACATTTGAAGAAGTCAACAGAATTAGGTTTTTTGGTCTATTTAGTCTGCTCATTGATCAGGGTTCTTAGCTAAGGCTGGTGTT
This sequence comes from Neoceratodus forsteri, assembly GCA_016271365.2. Classification (NCBI taxonomy): domain Eukaryota; kingdom Metazoa; phylum Chordata; order Ceratodontiformes; family Ceratodontidae; genus Neoceratodus; species Neoceratodus forsteri. Next base: position 759,549,401 of record CM028138.1, on the reverse strand, counting down.
CCTGCTCCCCCTCCCCTACCTTTCCACTACCATCCTCCCCTCATTCCATTACCGCTATGGTCCCCCTATATCTATCCCAGCATCTCTTGAAGCTGCCCACTGTCCTCAATGAGATCACCTCTTCTGGCAGTGCATTCCATTTCTCACGGCGCTTTCTGTGAAAACTGTCTTCTAACCATCTTCTGAAACCCTCCCCACAACATTAGACTGTGCCCTTCAGGGTTTTACTGCAGCTTAGCCTGGAGATACCATCCCTGTTCACCTTATTAATTTCTTTCAAGCACTTGAAGTCTCAATCATGTCTCACTCTCACTTCTGTCCTCCAGAGAATAGATATTTAGGACTCTCAGTCTCTTCTCCTATAATTGTGCTTTTGCTACCCTGCTGCCCTGCAATCATCTTCATAGCCCTGGCTAGATGCACCTTTTATCTGGAGGGGAAATTTTAAACTGATATTCTTGTCATAATGATGGGCACTTTTTTCATAGAAGGGGCATCTGTGAAGAAACACACCATTTTCTGCTTTAGATACTAGGTGCTTCATCTTTAAAATTATTAGGATATTAGCTTAAATATCTTAAGGCAGATAGTACAGGTGTAATGTTTCAAAAATGGTCAGCAGCATGACGTTCCTTGCTTCCTTCCTTTCTCTCTCCTTGTAAGGCAGCTAGTAAAGGTATAATTTTTCAGAAAAGGTGAGATTAACAGCACACACATGTATATATGAGCAGCAGCCAGTGGTTTTCTGTTAACAGGTGGAACCAGCTAGGAACAGAACGTCTTCTGTGCTGTAATCTTCCTAATCCTGAATTTGAGGAGGAAAAAGGAGATGCTGTAAGACATGGACCCTCGTCTTATTTTCCTCTTTTTGTTGCAAATCTGTATTGCAAGGTATGTGCTTCATTCTAGACCCATTATCTGTAGTTGACTTTTGGGGTTTATGAGAGATGGGGGGTAAATATACAGGCCTGTATTTTCAAAATTTGCTGCAGACACAGCAGTAAGTTGCATCACGTTTGTATCACAGATCACAGCTGAGTCTGCATCAGAAGGGTGCACTAGCATCAGTAGATGAATGCATCAAAATCTTCAGCCCCTGCCTTGCATCTTCTGTAGATTAGTGATGAAAAAGTGACAAGATGTGATGCAGTAGTGATGCATCCCACAAATATATTGCAAATATGCTACAATTATAATGCAAGTATAAGTGTTGTTTTGATGCAGTTAAGAAAATTTGTTGTACAATTACTGTATATGCTGCATCTGCATAATGCATTTAGGTGTCTTGAGACGACTGTATCATTTGTTTAACTTTTGAAAATACCACCTGCTGTGTTCTACAATGTCTTTAAAGTTCTGCCAAATATAATTAACATTAAAATAATCTGCACTCCTATTGAAAATAGGAAAATAAGTAAAAACAATGATAATAAACTTCAAAAATAAGAACCTGATTTTGCCAAACAGGTTTTACTTTTATCTTTATAAATGATGCCTGAATTTTAAAATTATTCAGGTCCATGGGATCTGATGTTGAATGTCTGTTAGCTAAAGCCCATTCTTCCAGATGTAGGAACTATTTAAAAACATTTTAGGCTCCATGATGAAATGGATACAGAAAATGCACACTTCTGCTTCTCTACATTATGACAGCTTTAAGCAGTGATAGAATCTAGGACCAAGTCAATGTTTGGAACGGCTCTCTTTTTCTTAAACCTTTCTTGTATAGGTTTGTACTTATATATACATGCATAGTATTGAAACACTGCAACCACAGATCATATTACAAGTGCAAATGACAATAACACCTACCTTCACCACCATTCCAAACTGAAATCAGATAGTTATCCCCCCTGCCCCCACACACACTTCATAGGTTTCATAGGTTGTCCTGAGCTCTTTAAAGACCGAAGTCCATTTGGCTCACCTTAATATTAATTTAATAAATCAATAAAATGAGTGCCCTTTTATGTTCTTACTCTTCAAATAATAATCAAGTGAGTGCTTAAAGGCTAACATAGATGGACTACCCACAACCCCAAGTGGTAGTGTATTCCAAATTTTAACAACGCTTAGTGAAAACCAATGCCTTTGTGCCTGCGTATTAAACTTTTCCATCTTAAGTTGTAGATGATGGGCACGTGTGTTATGGGACTGATGTCTAAAAATGAATCCCAGTTGTTTCCAAAGCTGCACTTAATATCAAAGATATAAGAAAGCTGGGAACATCTGTATGGTGGATAATGTCATACCGTATGGTGCTTATGCTGTATCACTACCTTCATGATGGTGAGTCAAACCTGATCATATACTGTTGTGAGGCGCTTGTAATTTGTGCAGTAAAGAAGTAGCAGGGTCAATGACAAGGAACAGGTTACTGAGGAGTTGTAGTTCATAGCTGTTTCTAGGACTACAAAGCACCATCACTTCCTGCTAGTACCTCTTTTGAATGCTGATCTTTTCCTGGGGCTAATAGTGCTGCTTTTTAATGTGGGTTTAAAGAATTGAAAAATGCTGCATATCAGCATTTTAAAACCACGAATTTGAACTGAATAGCTGGTTTAACTTTAGCAATCGATCTGAGGAGGTCACGTGACCGGAATTACACTTCTGGGATCAGCCTGCCATATATTTTTAGCCCCAAGCAAGAGGGGCAAGCCTGAGTGGGGTGAGAGCATGTACTTGCATGTGCGAAGATGCGTGTAAAGACACATGCAGTGCATCTTCACGTGACTGCAGGGAAATGGAAATGGAAAACAACAGCCAGAGTGATCCTTTTGAAGTGAGTGGTAAGGAAAACAAAATGGATTCCAACATTGTAAAGCTTGTGAATGGTCAGATAGGGATTAGATGTATTATGTGTAGGAAGTTTAACTCAGATACTGTACAGTAAATGAAGTACTCATACATACATGTGAAGTGTGTTTGCTAATAAACAAATTAAGACAAAAACTCCTTGAAGCAGAAATGAAAATTGTGTCTTTAAGTCAAGAGCGGTTGCTGATTGGGACAGAAAACTAAATGTCAGACAGGAGTCATGATGGCCTGAAAACAAAAAAAGAGGAAGGGAATATGATTGCAAAGACAATGAATGGGAAATACAGCAATGAGAAAATACAAAAGGTCATAGAAGAGCCATGGGTTTTACATTATCAACTGAGAATAAATTTGAACCACTGATTCTATTAGATATGGAAAATGAGAACATACATGGTCTCCTAGATAATATCAACAATATAAATGAGAAAGGAACTACATCAAAAGGGGATATAGCATGCCAGAACGTGGTAACTACAGAAGCAAAACTGAAAAAAAATTAGATATGATGATGATGCAGCAAATGAAACATGTGTTAGACTAGAGGGGTGGACATCCCAACACATGCTGAAGTAAATAAGGAACAAAGAAAGGATTCTCCACACATGGCAGGGAATATGACCAATCATGACACACAGATTAATGTACATCCAATGGATACAACAGAACATAATGTAGTAGATACACCAGAGATAGGAAAACACCATGTAAACAACACAAATCAGAAAATGGTATATGCATTAGAAGATTCAATAATAAAATATACCGATAGGTATACAATGGGTGGCAACAAGGAGTATGTCACATCCAATTACTTTTCAGGGGCAAAAATTTGTGACACCAAAAACATGATGAATAATATAGTAAAAGAGAAAGATGGAACTGCAACAGTAATAATTTATGCAAGAATAAATAGGGGATACATGATGGGCAGGAGTGGGATATGGAAAATATTCTGACTCCTTCAGAATGAGCTCTGTAGTCTCATGAGTGCCAAAGGCATGAGTGAGAATGCTCAGCTCATGATGCAGGAGTCAGAATATTTTCCATATCCCACAATCTGCACATCATGTGTACGGTTTATACCACTGGAGTGAGAGCTTTAGGAACATTTTGTCTGTTTCTGTGACATCACTGTTTTCTTCTGCTTCCTGAACAGTTCTAACAATGTGATCAGTGTCTCTCTATGCTGATGTACCTGGGAGTAATCTGACTATTACCCCTGGCTGGAGATATGTATAAAGTCCCTGAATCATGCAGTATCCTATGATCAGAAGTTTTTTGATTTCCTTTCTGCTTTTTTTGTTTTGGTTCCTGTTTTGGGTAAGTTTTGTCGTGCTAGCTCCTGTGCTGCAGTATCCTGCTCTGCAGTGTCATCTACCCCTTTGTTTGATTTCAGAGACAGAGGCAGATACCTGTTTGTAGTTTTTATATGGTTTGTGGAGCTATCTTAGCTTTCTCCCCCACCTTTCCTACCCTCTGGCACTGTGGACCAATCCCAAAGTAACTTGCCACATGTATGCACATACTAAGGCAAAATAAATTGTTGGCAAGCCACCCTTTTGTGCGTTTTATACCCAAGTAGCCTGAAAAAGGGATGTCATGGACGAGGACCAAAAGCTGCATGTAGTAAGCCCGATGGAGAGACTACCAGCTGTCAGAGTACCACTCCTGACCCTCTAACCCTGTCTGTGGTATATGCTCCCGTACCACAGCACATTATCATAGCAAACTAGCTTTTTACTCCACTGAGAGTCATCCGTACTATTGGCTGTCTCTCTCTTTCTGTCTATAGGGAAGGACCAGCAACTTGAGTTCCACCCAGCTCTTCCCATCTGACCCTCTCCAACCCCCATTTTGAAGGAAATCAACCCATGGCTGGTATCTCCTCAGATTGCAGCTGTGGCTCAGGACTATTACTCCTAGCTAGCTCCTCAACCACACTATCTGCTTCCTCATCTGCTGAGGGAGGTTTTGTGCAGGGTGTGTTGCCCCCATCTCACACTCAGGAGCTTGCTCTTTTGCCTGACTGTGGGTAGTAACACACACCAGGGTTTCCCTGTAGTCAAAATCATTTCCCATTATCACATCAACAGGGAGATCAGTTACGACTCCCATCTCCTGTACCGCGAGGCCTCCTTCTCAGCTCAGGAAGATCCAAGCCATTGGTACTTGGACAACTGGACCAGTGACTCCTCAAATCTTGGAAAACTGCCCTAGCAGAATCTGCTGCACCTGGGTCAGGTCCGGCCTTTCCATGCAGATGAATTCACTTCTGTTCCTCAATCCCTGTGTTATTTATTTATATAGTGAAGGTCTAGGAATTACAACCCTTTGAGTCAGAGACTCATTTGCAAAGGCTCCATGTCATACATATATGAGGACAGGTACAGAGTATTACAGAATACAGAATACTGCTCTAATTCGGAAATACAGCAACAAAACAGAAATACAGTACTAGGTACAGAGGCAAAGAAGGATAAAACATACATAGGGGAACACCGAAGATGTGTATAGCAGAGGCCTATATTGGACCCATTATGGTCCCATTAAGTAGGATAGAGTGCATATGCATGGAAGGGTTAGGTGGTATTGCAGTCTATGAGCAGGATACCATCTGCTGGGCACTGTCTCAATCACCCCTCCCAAGACCTTTGCCTATTGTTCATATTTTTAGGGGCATAATATGACAGGTACCCCACTTTCTTAAAGCTAGAGCATTTCTTTACCCTCAGCTCCTTGTTAACCTTAGGACTGATGGGTTATGTTTTGGTCTTGGGTGCAGACTGTTTAATTTTAGGCTGCCCTCTAGGTTCCCTTAAAACCATGTACTGTCCCCATTCTATTGTTCCTTCACAGCATGTGTGGTCTGCTGGCTGCTACAGATCTGCACTTCCTGTTGCCCTCCCTCATGGAGCTGCATGCCCAGTCCAGCAACCACACACACAGATCCTGAGGTACAATTAGAAATGGTTCCCATACAAGCAAGTCTTTTATTTGATCCACACTTCCAGATTTAGTCCCTTCCACCCAGCAGTCTATATAGGTACACATTTGACCTTGCAATTCTACATAGCTGTCTCCTGGGTCATTTCATAACTCCCTGAATTTTTACCTGTAAGTCTCAAGAGTTAGCTTGAAACTTTTCAATAACCCCGCCTTGACATTACCATAGTCCATACTCTTCTTATCATCCATTCTAGCAAATGTGTACCAATCACGGCCAGTAAGCGATGATGTAAGGTGGGTCATTCATGAAGAGTCCAATTTAAAGTGCACACATATCTTGTCAAATTATTTTAAAAATAAATCAAGATCACCCCCCTCCCAGTACTGAGGAAGCATTTTAGAATGAATTGTGGCATTGTGGGTTTGACCTCCAACACCATTACTTAAAGTTTGCTGCAAAGCTTTTTGGCACAGTCTCACCATTTCATTCCCATGCTAGTATTTCTTCTCTCTTTCCACTCATTCCATCTTTTTCCCTGTTGTTTTTAGATGTTGTGCTAGTGTCCCTGCTTACTTTCCTTCTCTCACTTCCATTATCTCTCATTTCCCTTCTCTTTCACTTCTCATATGAGAATCATATGCTGACACTGCTGCTGTCTCTCCTGTTGCATCAGGATTTCAGTCTGGCATGCCTCTTTTCTCTTCTCAGCCTCTACTCTTATTCTCTTACTCTCAGCCTCAAGCCTTGCTCTCTGCAAGGCTGCCTCTTGGACACAAGCTTAGTTTTTATCAGTTCATGCAGATTTTTTTTAAATTCAGTATACTTTATTAAAGTTTTCCAAGATAGTAAAGTACACAAGACAGTCACAACAAACAACACAGATGATAATTATAAACAAAACAACATCCACAGCTACTTACAAATGAATGCATAATTCAAAGCCTTTACAAGTGTAACCACCCAGTCCCTGGAGTTACTAGAACTCTCATAACCCTTATAGAAATAATTATATGAAAAATTTTCATGCTGTACTCATAAAACTACCCAAGTGATGTGGATGATGCACGTATGATTTAAATGTTAAATTGGAACTGATTGCATGCATATGGCATCTGTGCAGCAAGCAAGTGTGGAAACCATGATTTTTGTGTTAAATTGGTAAAGACTGCATGCATGTGGCATGAGTGCAAAAAGCAAGTGGTCACTGATAACTGCATATGCAAAGTTTTGACTTGCTCAGGATCACACCATACACATCAGATTCAGACCCAGATCTTCATGTCTCCAGGTTTCCTGACTTGTAGTTCAGTGCCTTTAATCACTAAGCCATACTGTCTGCACACATACAGCTCACTTGTACTTCAATACAAACTGTATATGATTACATCTGTATGCATGCGGTATGCTTGTAGCCACTGTTATGCTTTTCAGTTTTCTTTTTCTTCTCTTACTCATCTCAGTTTCATGTTGAACTGTAGCACACATGCCAATGGAAACACATGTGGGTTTTCCAACCCCCAATACACAAACTTACCAACAGAACCACCTAATCACTTCTGTATGGCCTGCACTCCTACTGTTTTCTCTCCTTAATTTTGAATGCTTCAATGCAAACAGACTTTAAGGTGCAAACACAAAAGTAGCAGTAACTTGACATACACCCACATAGCCAGTTAGTGTCCCTCACTGTCCCTCATTTTAAGTGTCCATGTCCCTCATTTCAGTGACACAATGTGAGGTATGGTGCATGCTTCCAAAACCCCACTCAGCACAGAGTAATGAGCATGGCCATAGTGTATATGCACATTACAGTATGACAAAGGGAAAGTAAATGAGATGAAACAGTAATGGAAAAACAAATTTGTAGCACTAAATATGCATACAGGATTTGCATGGTCCAAAACAAAAGGATAGGCTTCACAACACAGAGGCCCTTCTTCATACATCTGGAATGGAGGATGTTGACTGGCTATATCCTAGGCATTTAATGCAGCAAAGCAAACAATACTTTACAAATTAATGGCAATTTAATGACAAAATCAAAAACCATTGAACAACTTGCAAAGGATCAGAATTAATGAGTTTAGCTAATTTTATGGGAATCCAAATGAAAATGTATTTTAAGACTCTAATTGTTAGCAGTAGCATATGAAATAGAAACTAATTTGTTTTTTTAGATGTGATTTGCACCAGCTTAGCACCTGCACATGGCAAGCATGCAACATGTGAACCTGATGTGATTTTTAAATGATGTTCACACCAGCTTACCTGCTGCATACATGTGAAGCTTGCAGCATGGAAACCTAATTTGCTTTTTAGACCTGGTTCACTTAGGATCACTTTGTGTATGCAAGCTGCATGCAAACATTGCACACATTAAGCATGTGGCATACATTCTTCATGTACACAGCACACCTATATTTCTGTAAGAGAAAGTAAGTTGTAGGTTAACTAGAATCTGCAGTTTATCCAATAGGTAGGGAAATGGGCAGGCTAGGTAGTCAAGGCAGTCCTTATCTGCTGTCAAAATCAAAGTCTATGTAATCCTATCAGTATTATTGTTAGGAAGGTAGCATGCAGCTGGTAGGGAGCTCATTATGGGCTCCTTTTATAATAACATCATTCTTTACTCAGCTAACCTGAGGGAGGAATGATTAGGTCATTGTAGCACTCTCACAGTAGCATAAGCCACACTCTGTGGATAGCTGCTCTGGGGAGCTTAGAATTTTCAGTTCTGAGTTGGTGCTCTGGGTAGAATATAGTGGAGTGAGGAGGAGAGAGTGGCAGAAGGACTGCCAGTGGGCTCTGACAGGGCCCAGGATTTCTCACCATAGTCGAGTCCATTTCCAGCTTCCAGTTGAAGTGATGGAGACAAGACTACAGAAGGTGTTCCTGATTTTTACTCCCTGTGAATTGGAAGGATCTGCTTCTTCTCTGTGGAATCAAGGGGCTATCCCCTGAATGTTCTGAGGTGTTTCAGCTGACTTGGTATACGACCTGAAATAGGCTGTGTGGACCGTCTACCCAGGAGGGTGCCTTTCCTGTTTTCTTTGGTTGTTCAATGCCCAGTGGACAGAACTAATTCTCTGTGAGTACTGAAAGGGAGTCTAGATCACCACATGTTCTTAGTGGAGTGGGTAGTTGGGGTGCGTGTGCCCATAGATAAGGCTGGATCACTCCTGTAAGTGCCCCAGTCTCACCAGTGTGAGTGAAGAAAGTTAAACTGTGGACTCCAGTGAGTGCAGTTTATTTTCTCTGTGTCACCCCAGTGTTGTGACAAGTAAAGTATGGGACCTCTAGCAATTCAGTGGGGAATGGTGGTTTCAATGGTGTAACCCTGAAGAATGGCATAGTCTGTCAGTTAGGGCCAAGGGTGGAAGGAATGCCATCTAAGTGCTTACAAGGCAGGGCTTCCTGGTTCATAAAGGGCACCAGTATTTTTGCCTGAGCGAGTGGTCATGCTGCAGGTTAAGGTGTGTGGCTGAGTTTTCACATACTGCACCTATGTTCAAGAAGAGTTCTCAGTGTGTGGCTTAGATTTCACTGAATAACACTCATGGGAGAAGAGAGATGTTCATGTGCATGGCTGAATGTCCACATATACACTTTTGGGAATTTGGGAAGAAGATGTTTCTGTTTTGTTCATGAACTGTACTGCAATGCAAGGCGACTTCTTGGATTTTGTACCTGTCCAGCCTGGACCAAGCCTTGGGGGCCACTTCAGCTTTACTTTCCATCTGTTGAATAAAGCCATATTGCACAATTCCAGTCACTGTTATGGACATTCCATTTATTGCTTCTGGTTGTGTGGGTTTACTGGGGCCCCCTCAGCAGGTTAGATCAAGCATATGCCTAGCAGCCTCTACCCAGGACCTGGGCTGTGGTATTTACATAGGGTTCAAGTTGTTTGTTTCTGTACCCCCATCCCTCTCTTCTTCTAGAGAATGAGCCAGGTGTACATCCTAACACCAAGGGTGGTACATACGTTTTAGCAAAGTAAATAGTATGCCAGTATATAGGCACAAGTGTTCCCAGATAGCTAGCTGGGTGATCATTACAAATAATGGGGGGTGTACACACTAGTTAAAGAAGTGGCCTGGGGGGTTACAAAAAATTTAGGCTCATCCTGGGATATTTAATTTGGGGTGAGAGGCATGCTGAGGGTATGTTGAGGATCTTCTTGTCTGGTGGAGGTGCCCCAAACAGAACTGATAAGCAAACCATGTCAAGTAAAATGCCACCTGAAAGTCTTTTGCTGTCTGAGTTATGTGGAAAAGAAAAAGGAAGAAGTTGCTTCTTGTGTGTTGCTTTGAAATTGTGCACTGAGAGATCATTGGACTTGCCTTGTAGAAAAAACTGCTTAAAAGCGGTTTAAAAATTGCAAATTTCCTGAGAAAAGTATTTGTGGACTTAAAAGACAGTGTTTTCTAAGTGCTCAGAAAGTTTCAAGTATGTACAGTGAAATTTGTGGGAATTGCTAATGAAAATGCACCAAAATCTGAATGAAAATGCCTTAAAATGCTTTGCCCTGCTGAAACTGGCAAGGGGTCATAATGTCACAAAACATTATGCCACATGGAAACATTTCTTCCATGCGGCATAAGTCTTTTTTTTTTGTGGGGGCACCTCCACCCACACACCCTGTTACAGGGGGGCTGCACCCTCCAAACACCCCCAATAAGGAGTCTCAACTCCGGGGTTGGGGGGGTCAAGTCTAAATCACACAAAGTGTGAAAAAAAATTAAATTTTCTGGGACCAGGAATTAAACCTGGTCCCAGACATTGCACCTGGGATCCATGCTGCTGTGGCTTAGTCCATTGAGCCACAGCAGCTGCTCGGCAGAACCTCATCCCAGCAGAAGTCTCATCCTCTGCTGGGGATTCAGTGAGTGGTGCAATGCCACATACAGAGGTATTAGCCATATTGCACCACTTTCTATAAACTACAGCGCTATTCCAGGTTAGCTATAATGTCATATGCTATTAAGAGAACAACATTATGACCCAGTAGGGCTGAAATTTCAAACCAAGAAAAAATTAGTTTGCAGTTAAAATTTTGCCTTCTTGATGATTGCTATGCAGAGAGAGAGAGAGAGAGAGAGAGAGAGATCATTTACATGGTGTTCTGTGATTGGTTCCAGAGCACCTAAGCCCCACCCTTGTTCAAGTCTCTGCTTTTGGAACATTTGTGGAGGAGCAGCCTGCAGTGTGCAAACAGTGTGTAATTCGTGCGGCAGGAAGGAGGAATCACTTGCAGCAAAAGCACTACTGCAAGAGCAGTTTTCTGTCTTTTTTCACAAATACCCAGGCTTAACCTGCTTTCTTTTTTTTTCCAAATTGACATTTTATTGAATTTTCAAAATCAACATACAAAATTACAGTAATGAGGCATATACATATCCATACAAGAAAACCTTCTTAATCTAAAAATATAGTACATATCTTATGCAACAAATAAGAATTTAATGAGATAATGACTAAAATATATTCTTGTGTATGACTATTTTAAGATTTCAAGATTTAACCCATTTGAATAGATCATCAACCATGTTTAATACAAATGTTTAGGAAAGGTTCTCATATGTTCAAGAAAACATCATTCTTTCTTCATCATAGAATAATAAATTATTTCATTATTAGCAATATTCATTGAATTATTCAGTTATCGTTGAATAGAAGGTGCATCAGTATTTTTCAACTTTGAAGGAGTAACCTTTTATAAGCTAAAGCACCAGATAACAGCCATAGTCTTTCATATTTGGGAATATACGAAATCTCATTGGTATCACCCAGAATGAAGAATAGAGGAGAAAAAGGGGATTACTAAACCAATAATGCTTTGACAAATACCATGAATTTGTTTCCAGTGAGATGATGCCCTTTTACAGTACCATAACAAATGCACTAAACCTGCATCAGAGTCTCCACATCTCCAACAATTACTATCAGTCCCTATTCCTATACCTAGCAGTTGTTTGGGGGAGTAATAGTAATAGTGTAATATCTTAAACTGAATGAGTCTCCCTTGAACTTCCCTAGAAGATTTAATAGTGTTGTCCCAAACTTTGTTCCATGCTGATTTGGATATAGCAACACCAAAGTCCTCTTGCCATTTTATTCTAGCCCTCTCTGTTAAACCTATGTCTGTTTCATTTAAATAAGCATATAAATGACTAAAGGCTTTGGGAAGATAGCATATTTTAAAGACATTCTTCCATGTTGGAGAAATAACTAATTTGTAGGACATATCTAAGAACCTGTTGACTAAAAAACTCCCTATCTGCAAACAGAAATAGAAATCACATTTTAACAGTTTAAATTTTGTTTACAAATCAGAAAAAGATAGGAGTCTATCCTGTTCATCTAGTAAGTCTCCAATTACAGCAATTCCTTTAATTTTTCATCCTGTATGTCCCTGATAGGTTGATTATTAGGGGTCATTTTAGCATTTTCCCAAAAGGACATAAATTGCAAGAGCACAAATTCTACCTTTTTAAGGTGATTGAACTTCCTACATACTATAATTGAAACCTGCAGAGTTGGCTGATTCAGTAAATGACATGGAAGTTTGCCAAATAATAAATCAATCAGATTCAAGGGGTCTACCAGTTCTTTTTCTATCCTTAACCATAAAGGGGTATCCGGAGTTTCTTTAGATAAGAACCAACTAGCAGTTTGTTTTAATTTGTATGCCAAAGAATACCCTTGCCACCAAGGTAGGGCCAGACCTCCTTGCTTGACCGGTGCCCTAAGTTTAGGTTTTGAGAGCCTTGGCAGTTTATTTCCCCACAGGAACTTGGAAATAACCTTCTCAATGTTGTCAAACCATGTATTGGGGATATTTACAGAAAAATTATTGATAAAGTAGAATAACCTTGGAGCAAATATCATTTTCAAAGAGTTAATTTTACCCCATAAGGACAAATGAAGTTTCTCCCATCTATTTAAATGAGGCCAAATCTTCTATCATTTGTGTCATAGCATGAAATAGAATTTTTACTGAAGAGTTAAACACTATGACCCCTAAGTAAGTCAATTCTTCTTCAGGCCAAGTCACCTCAGGTAAGATTGTTATTAAGTCAGATTTTGAAACTAGGTTATTCAATTGTAAACATTCAGTCTTAGACCAGTAAATAAACAGCCCTGATATTTCTTCAAAGTTTTGCAATATATTTTTAATATGTTTCAGAGAAGTTTCATTATTGGTTAGGGTAAGGAGGATATAATCTGCAAATGCTAGTGCCTTATTAGTGTAATTACCAATTTTAATTCCACCAATGTTTTCAGATTCCATTATCTTTCTAATGAGAGGTTTGATTGCCAGTATAAATAGTAGTGGGGAGAGTGGACATCCTTGCCTAGATCCTCTGTAAAGATGAAAAGTCTCTGATTTCAATCCATTGGTAATAACACAAGCTCTGGGGGCAGCATTCAATGTGTGGAACCATTTGATCAGACCTGGACCTATGTTATTCCTTTCTAGAACTTTATATAAATATTTCCATTCTAATGAGTCAAATGCTTTGCCTATATCGAGAGACAAGGCTATGAATGGAGAGGCACTATATTTTAAGGAGTGGGCTGCACAAAAAATTGAAAACAATCTCTGAAAATTATCAGCAGCCTGTCTATATTTTAGAAAGCCCACTTGTTCTTTGCCCAACAACTTATTAATTTCTTTAGAGAGTCTGGTAGCCAAGATCTTAGCTAGGATCATGTAATCAAAGTTTAATAAAGATATTGGTCTATAATTTCCACACTCAAGGGGGTCTTTGCATTTTTTACTCAAAAAACAGATATATGCTTCATTCATGGAATCAGGCAATTGTCCCTCCTTGAAGGAGAATTGGGAAGTATTAAACAGGTGAGGAGTTATAATAGAGTTAAACATTTTATAAAACTCACCAGGCAATCCATCAGGTCCCAGAACTTTCCCTTTAGGAGCCTGTACTATGGTCTCAGAAATCTCTTGTAGGGAGATTGGCCTATCTAGCATTTGTTTGCCTTCAGTGGCTAGCCTAGGAATTTTTACTGAGTTTAGGAACTTAACTAACATATCTGTCCGCATAGATCCTTTAGATGCATATAACTTTTCAAAAAGACTCTTGAAATGACCATTATTGTTTTTACAATTATGTGTTGTTTTCCCTGAGGGACCCCCTGGTTTCTTTTATATTGTTTTGGTTTTAAATTTTGCATAATCTGTAAACTAGTAATTTAATAGCTTTCTCCCCGGCCTCCCAATAATTTTGTTTTACCCTAAAGAGAGAATATTGAATTTTTTCAGAATGTAATTTATTTATGTTAAATTTGAGCCCCATGGCCTTAAAAAGTGTAAGGTTTGCATTGTGTTTGCAAAAGAAATTCACTTGAGCCTTCAGATTACTTCTAAAAGTTTATTGCAGTTGTTCATCTTTACATGCATGTTCCATTTGTTCATTTATTTTGGAGTTGAATTACTGTATAACAGAAAATATTGGCACCAATTAATATTGGTGCTGTGCCTTTTATAAACGTATTAGCGCCCGATAATTTTTGCGATCAGACTGAGCAAGCAATTAGCTCATCTAACAGTATGCTGCTTCAGCTGTATAAAATCAACCATATTGCACAGCACAGTTCACAGCTCCAGCTTCGATCTCCCACTCCATGTATGAGTCCAACAACAATACCCTGCCAGATCAACATGTAGCACTGTCCTCCTCTCCCAACCCCCATCCACAGCCACTCACACACGTGCAAGCTAGCTCCCGATGCCACTTATCACTTTCTCCTTTTGTGCAACACTGAGCTAGTTTCTCCATAGACAGCTGTTCTATCCTTTTCATCAGTTAATGAAGCAGCACTGCATCAGAGAGACTTGGCGACTCTTCTAACTCAGTCACTGCATACTCGGCTAACAAAGAGAGGGTAAAACAGACTCTAATCCATATCTGCCTAACACAGCTCAAGAGTGTTCATCATGGCATGGCTGTCCTGTATGGAGAGGAGACACGTTCTTGCAGCAGCTCCCTCCAGTCTCAGCCAGACAAACAAAAAAGTGAAGAACATTTTTTTTACATGATTCAGTAGTTTGCCATGCCCCCAACCCCAAGAGAACTTGTTGATGACAGGATGTTGGTATTCCTAATTTAGCTGCACAGTAAATATTCGTGATCCATAAATATTGGTGCATTCACTATAAATAGCGAATATTAATGGATCACAAATATTTCCTGTTATACAGTATTCAGTTCACATGCAGTGGTTATATATGAAATTGTTATCTTGAAAAAGCCAACACCCCAGTATAAACAAATCATAAGACAATTAACATGTCTATTTTAAGCTGTGATGTACCTTTTTCTCCAAAACAGGTTATTTATAGACTGTGTAGCTTGAAAACATGTTATTCATAAGTATGGCCTCACAACCGGTTATTTATAGACGGTGGTGCTGGACAACATCCTCTCTGTTACCCCTCTTCTTAATAAGGTCTTTACAGGATATTTGGTGTTAAATGTTGTGAAATATTATACTGCCTTTTAATGTTACACTACAATCGCTACATAATGTACAATAATATAAAAGTTGAAAGCTTAAACAGAAGCTAAACATATTAAGATGTGAAATGTTACAAATATACAAATGTTACATTACAACCCCCCCCTTCTGACTCTCTATAATAGGAGATCACACAGGATGTTATGCCATTGTAACATTTGTATTTGTCAAATCACGTGTCTCATTTTATGATACAATACCATTTGTAAAATGACAAGAACACAGATTACTGCAATACCACATACTACCACTATCAGGGTTGGACTAGTACCCATAACAGCCATGCCCCAATTCCATCAGGATACAATGGGTATTTATTGTGACTGTCTTTTTACCTCTTTAGCAGAGGCCTTCTGTAAGAAAATAAGTCCTTCTGTTTATTGACGCTACAACAAGGAATCCGGTGTCATTTTATTGAGTTTGGGTAGTTCGTAATGAGGTGGAATAGCCAAATCAGTAAGTAAATCCAAGGCCAAACTGGAACCATCAATACAGGTAACATTTGTTCAGCTATATGCATGACGCTCCCAGAGGGTCCAATTTGCAACCCACCAGGTTTTGTCACTACACCCAATACATTCCAAGGTGGACCTGCAATTACACACCATGATTGGTTCCATCTCATAGCGATATTCATTTGTAGATGTTAGGGTAAATTTACATTGTTCAGGAAACCATGGGGTGGTCGATGTCTCTTCCCCACATAATAAAATTTCATGTTCTTGTACACACGGTTGCTTAGGTAAGACAATATATTCATTGTGTACTGTGATAATAGTATCACCTGGTATTTGGAGTCTCATGATCTATTCGTGTATTAATACTCCCAAATTATTGATTTGCCATGATATTGTCAGTGGTTCAAAACATACAGGTATTATCATTAGTATGGGAATCACATGTCGCAATATTTGTGAATACTAATTAGGTGAATTCTATACCTTAATCATAGCCAAAGGTGGCAAGATCATATTGGAATAATCCAATAATCGAGTCATATTAGTCTTGCCTAAGCCTAAAGGTAACCTATTGGTCTCAATTCTATTTAGCTCATTCACTAAATATGCATGTGCCTCAACAGCTAATTGAAAGCAAGCCAATTCTACATACTTATCCTTAGATATATTAGAAAGTGAATTATAAAAAGTAACTGCTATTTGAGCAATAATTTTAAAATTCTGTAAGGTTTCTTTAAATGTGAACCAATCAATCTCTTCATTATCAGCTGCTAATTTCACAGTAGTTGATAATGGTCCAGTAGCCATATCTTTTAAAGTCTTTTCCAAATAATGAATATGACCTTTAAAAACCATAGAATAAATACCATTAGCAATTCCTAATCCTGAGCCTAACCAGTCTCACAAGTCTCTTTTATGATGAGATAAGCCTGGTGATGCTTCTGCAGGAATTTGAAATGACCATGCTCTGTGTTTATCATGGTATTGATTCAAAGTTTTATTATAATAATTTTGCCACAATAATATGAAAGCCCAATATGTACATTGTATTGGTAATCGTGGAAAGGGCAAATGCAGCAAAACATTATGATACTCTAATCTAGATGGATAATATGGAGGATATACATTTTGCGTTAAGATAATACCATCTGATGGGGGCAAGAATTTTTGCCCTGATACACCTTATATATATTAGAATATATACTATATTCCATGCAGAAAAATTATGCCATGATGTTAATTTAACATTACAAGACATTCCTGGCCATCGTGCACTTGAAGTATATGTTAGCAATGGATATTTATCTGTCAATGGTAATACTGTAAAAAATTGTTTTAACCCTACTGTATAGTTTGCTATAAATAGATATGTTATATAAAAAATGCCACATATGCCTTGATCCATAAGAATAATTTAACGCAACTGTATTCTATGGATACTGTAATTTGTCCTTTAATTTTATTCACAACAAGTCTTGTTCATTTTCGAACATACGAACATATGAAATTTGCCAGCAGATAAAGGTCTAGAGGTCTATCAAGTCTGCTCAAATGTGCAGCTAGCACCCCCTTATTCTGCAGCTGCCCTTCCCTTCCACCCTTCCCCTTCATTAACCCTCCCCCTTGTCCTGTCCCATCCTTGTTTGAAGCAGTCTACTGTTCTACTGCATACCACTTCAGCAGGTAACGCATTCCACCCAGCCACCACCCTCTCTGTAAAAAAGTGTCTCCTCATCTCCCTCCTGAAAATTCCTCACTCCAGTCTCATATCATGGCCCCTGGTGTCCCTCCCCTCCCTTACTTTGAACAGCCCCTCTGTACTTGTCTTGTTTATTCCTTTCATGTATTTAAAGGTTTCAATCATGTCACCCCTGTCTCTCCTCTCCTCTCCTCCAGTGAGTACATGTTCAACTCCTTCAACCTCCTCTCGTATGATAAGTCCCCCAGCCCCTTGATCATCTTTGTCGCTCTGCGCTGCACCCCCTCCAGTAACTTAATGTCCCTCTTCAGATATGGACACCAGTACTGCACGCATTACTCCAGGTGTGGTTTAACTAATGACCTATACAGTGGCAGAATCACCTCCTCCCTCCTCGAGGATATACCCCTTGCAATACAACCCAGCATTTTGTTGGCCTTTGCAGCTGCCTTCCTACATTGTGCTGAGTTGTTCATTGACCCTGTAATGAGCACACCCAGATCCTTCTCCTCCTCTGTCTGGGCTAGCTTCACTCCCCCTAGCTGGTAACTCCTCCTTGGGTTCTTCATCCCAAAATGCAGCACCTTGCACTTTTTGGTATTAAAGCCCAGTTGCCAGGTGTCTGACCAGGTTTCAAGCTTTGCCAGGTCATCCTGCAACCCCTGCCATCCCCTAGGTCATCCACCACCGCGCCTACCTTGGTATCATCAGCAAACAGACTGATCTTGCTCTTGATGTCCCATGATATGTCTGCAATGAATATCCCAAGCAACACTGGTCCCAACACCAAGCCCTGTGGAACACCACTCATCACTGCCCTTGGGTGTGAGCTCCCCACCCACCCACCACCACCTCTGTTGCCTTCCCTGCAGCCAGTTTCCTACCTATCTCACCAGCTTTGCACCGCCCCTGTGCCTACTAACTTCCTTCCCAGCCTTCCATGTGCAACTGGTCGAATGCCTTACTGAAGTCCAGATACAGGACATCCACTGCATGGCCCCTGTCCAGTTGCCTAGTTACCCAGTCATAGAACTCGACCAGGTTGGTTTGGCAGGATCTGCCACGTATGAAGCCAGGCTGTCTGCTGTCCTGTAGTCTTTTGGCCTCTAGGAAGGCCACCAGCCTCTCCTTCAGGATGGTCTCCATTAGCTTACCCACGATGGATGTGAGGCTCACTGGTCTGTAGTTTCCTGGCTCATCCTTGGGGCCACTCTTGTGGAGGAGCACCACATGAGCCATCCTCCAGTCCTGAGGTACACACCCCAAATGTAGTGAGGCATTAAATAGGTCTGCCAAAGTCCTGCAAGGACCTCTGCCAGCTCCTTCACTACCCTGGGGTGGATGCCATCTGGGCCTGGTGCCTTGTCCACCCTCAGTGCCTTCAAACCCTCTAGAACTCTGCTCTCCATGATTTCCCCATCTGTCACCACTTCCCACCCTGCTTCTGCCATTTCTCCCACCTTGGGTGTCACCCCTCTCTTCTCTTTAGTAAATACTGAGCAGAAGTACTCATTTAGTGCTTCTGCCTTATCGCACCCTGCTTCCACCCAACCCCCCTCCTTCCTAATCCTTACTATGTGGTCCTTACAGCTCCTTTTCTCCCTGATGTACTTAAAGAAGTCCTTCTCCCCCTTCTTAATGCCTCGTGCCAGCCTGAGTTCCATAGATGCTTTGGCTCCCCTTACTGCCCTTGTCACCTCCTTCGATTCTGTCAAGTACTCCTCCCTGTCCTCCCCCCTCCCTGTTTTCTTGTACTTCCTAAAGGCAGATCTTTTCCTCCTTACCTTTTCAATGATCTCCTTGCTCAACCAGATCGGTTTCTTAGCCCTAGCCTTCTTGCTCAGGGCTTTGCAGCAGGTTTTGGTTGCCTCCACTATCCCCAGCTTTATGAACTCCCACCTCTGGTTAGTGTTCATACTAGATTGAATTCTGGCCAGGTACCCTTTTACCACTTCCCCCATACTCCCAAAGTCGACCCTCCTGAAGTCCAGCACTATTGTGCCAGATTCCACTCCTTCCTTGCCTATATCCAGTGTGAGCCACACTGAGTGGTGGTCACTCCTTGACAGCGGTTCCTCCACTATAAGTTCTCTCACAAACTCCCCATTTGCCAGCACAAGGTCAAGGGTATTCCCTAACCTGGTTGGTTCACTGACCATTTGCAGCAGGAAGCTGTCCTGGAAGGCATCCAGCAGTACCTGCTCCCTTCTGTTCCTGGTTGTTGGGGTGCTCCAGTCCACTCCTGGCATGTTGAAGTCCCCCACAATCACCACACTACCCTTTCGCAGGTCCTCCTGATCTGTCCCGCTAGTTCCCTGTCTAACTCCTCCGTCTGAGATGGTGGCCTGTACACCACTCCCATTCTAAGAATCCTATTCTTGGAATCCTGGATTTGCATCCTAAGTGACTCCATACTACCCTCCTCCCCTTCCTCCCTTACACACTTCAGTCCTTCCTTCATATATAGTACCACCCCCCCTCCTTTCCCAATCACCCTGTCCCTATGAAATAACCTGTACCCTGGTACAGACAGGTCCCAGTCATTGTATTGGGTGGCCCATGTTTCCGTGATGGCTGCACTGTCCACCTCTCCCTCTGCCATGAGAACCTGTAACTCTGCAGTTTTCTACTCCCAAGGCTCCTAGCATTAAGGGTAACCTCCTTCCACCCTCCCCTCCCATCCTGCCCTCCTTTCCTAGCATCACCAACAGTACTTGACATTTGTCCTTTGTCACTGTTATGGGGGGTAAACTCATATGATTTCCCAACCTGTGGTCTCTGCATATCTCTTCCCCAACTGCCACCCCCCACTCCTAGTTTAAATTCCCAACTTCCTCTATGTACTCCTCCATCCTCTGTTTCAACACTTTCTTTCCCTCCTCACTCAAGTGTAGTCTGTCCTTGGCATAGAGACTACTGTCCTCCCAGGTCCCTCCCCACCCCCCCAACAGCCCATACCCTTTAGCACAACACCAGGTTCTTAGCCATCCGTTAAATTCCTCTATTCTCAGCTTCCTTGTTGTGCTTGCCTTTGGCACGGGAAGTATCTCTGAAAAAGTTACTGATCTTCCTGCTCCCTCACATAATTATGCTAGTTCCTCAAACCTCCTCTGGACTGTCTACTGTCTTGTCAGGCAGGTCGTTTGTCCCAAGATGTATAATTAATGAGAACGCCCTACCCCTTCTAGCATATTTCAGAACAGACTGTCCACCCTTTCTGCTGTCATTCCTGGCATGGCCTCCACCCAAATGCGACTATGCCTCTCCCCCTTGCTACCCCACCTAACTCCTCTTAGTATTGAGTCCTCCAGCACTAAGATTCCACCCCTCTTACTCCCTGCTTGCTTCCATTCATCTCCCTCTCTCATTTCCAGCTCCTCTTCTTCCTCCTGCACATTATTTCCCCCTTTTACCCCTGTTGTAATTCTCCCAGCAGAACTTCCCTCCACTACAGTTTGGTCCAGGTATTTATCAATTACTCCTCTAATTTCATCATTTCCCTCCTCCACCTTCTTCCTCTCTAGCAGTGCACAACTATTTTCTGAAGGCCCTTCACAAATGCCCGCTCCCTCTCTCTTCATAGTAACCTGTTCTCTCCTTTCCACTCCATGACTTTTGCCACTTCTTCACCTCCCCTCACAAGTCCCTATCTCCTCCTTCCATTTGTCTTTTGTCTCCTGACCTGGTTTCCCTGGCAATTGTTCTTCCTGGCCTGGGCCCCTTTGTCTCTGCTTCCCTTCTTCTGACCCTCTCCTCACCACTGTTGGCTTAAATCGCCCTCCCTCATCTGCCCTTCTTCCTCACTCCAGTATTGGGCTAAACCCACTCCCAATCTGCCTTGCCTGTCTTAGTTCCTCCTGCAGACCCTCAATCTCCTTTCTAAGTTTTTCTATGTGATTGCACACTAAACATCCTCCCACACTCCAGGCAATTTTTAGAAAGATTGGTGCACCGCAGTTGTTGGAGCCTACCACCCTACCCATTGCTGTCATTTCCCACCAGCGACCCCCCACCCTTCCAGATGCAGGATACCAAACACTCCCCCAAGTCTCCCCTCTCCCTCCTCTATCATTGCAAAACATTTTCTTTATTTCCCTTACCTCCTTTGTTGCACACGTTTAGATATATTGAGCAACTGCTTTTTATATTCCTATCCTTCCTATCCACACTCAAAAACAGGCTTTAAGTAGCCATTGCACAACCTTCTTCAAACTCCTACTCTTCCTTTCCCCAATACAATATCAATGCAAAGAAGTAATAATGAAAGCTCCTAGATTTGCATTTACTTCCCTTCCACTCAGAGATCATTCACCTCTTCACTTGCTGCTGTTCCTTTCCTAGTTAAATTAGTCATATCCCCCAAAGTAAAGTAGAGTGGATATAGATTCCTTTCTGGGCTGTTGTATTAACGACACACATTGCCATGCCAGACCAGGCTTCTGGATAGCATCCCCATGTCGCATTTTGACATTGTCCATAACAAATAAAGTACCATTTGATAAGAAGATAACCAGCATGTTCATGTCTTTCTCCTAACAATACTGGAATACCTCGTACAGTATGATTAGCATAGTTCTTGTTGTATAAACTGTTCCATATGTGTCCTGGGCAGCCATCTTGGTGAGAAAGTACCAGAATCAACAAGGTACTGCACAGTACTAACAAAGGAAACATCATTTTCTTTCACCTATTGGGAAAAACAGAGAAGTATCAGTTGTAATCATTTAAAGGCTGATACAATTTACAGTGGTCCACATAGACCCATTTGCTCTCTGTAGACCCTTGTTGAATTTGATGGACCTGAATGACCCATGGCCCCAAAACATCAATGACAATATAAGGCCTCATCCAGTTAGCATCCCATGGTCCCTTCTGACCAAAATTTTTCACCATGATGTAATGACCCCTTTCAATGGGCTGTATCACTTTTTCATCATGTCTCTGTTTTTCCAATGAGTCTGTGCCATGTTTCTTGCAGAATGGGGTAAATACAGATTTAATTGTTTTTGCAACTGTTGCAAAAACACATCAGTTTTGATACGGTTTAATACAGGTGGAGACAAATCAGGATCTAAAGGATAATACAAACGCACATCCCATCCAGTCATCAATTGATATAGGCCATAGCCAGTACTCTTGTTTTCCATACCTAATACCCATTAGGATTCCTGGTAAGTGCAGCACCCACCCTTTACCAGTATCCAGCACTGCCTTTTTCAGTGTATTTCCACTCACTCTATGGGGGTTGCTGATGATCGGTGCCTGGTCACCTCACCTTGGGCTTCCTGGAGTACCTCTGCCTTGCCCAAGCTCACGGATGTCATGTGGATTGTCCAGGGTATGCACCCTACATGCTGTAGTTTGGATCCTGGACCAACTTCCTTGATTATGGGTTGTTGGGATATAATTGGCCCAGTCCTGGCTCAGATTGTCTGGTGCTCCTTGGAATCTGGTGAGTTTCCAGACTCCCTAAAGGAGGCTGTGGTGGTAATCCCCCTCCTGAAGAAAGCTTCTTTGGACCTGGACTCTCTGGCCAACTACAGACAATCTCAAACCTTCCCTTTATAGAGAAGGTGATTGAGAAAGTAGCGTCGATACAGCTGGATGACCACTTGACAATCCATAACATCTACTAACCTCGCCAGTCCAGTTTTCATAAGAGGCATAGTACTGAGACGGCACTGGTTCAGGTCCTCAGTGATCTCCTGATGGTGAGGGATTGGAGGAACCATTCTATATTGGTGCTCCTTGATCTCTCCTCAGCTTTTGACACTGTAGACCATGGGGTGCTGCTTGGACATCTGAGGTCCATCTGCAGACTGTCAGTTACAGTCCTTAGGTGGTTTATATCTTTTCTCACTGGCCGGAGTCAGAGAGTTGTGTCTGGGATTTTTTTCTTGGACCCTTTCTCCCTGCCATGTGGGGTCCCTCACGGTTCAGTGCTGTCCACTATGTTGTTTGCAGTGTATATGCGGCCTCTTGGAGACATTGTAAGATGGTATGGGCTAAGGTTTCACTGCTATGCCGATGACACCCAGCTCTACCTGTCTTTTGCCCCCAACCAGGATAGAGCTGTCTCAGTACTTAATACCTGCCTCACTGAAATCCAGGACTGGATGAACTCAAGCTGGTTAAAGTTGAATGCCAGAAAGACGGAGGTGATGGTAGTGGACCCGGTTCACCAGATGGAAGGGTTTAGGGCTAATCAGCCCTCTGGAATCTTTCTTGGGGGCTCTCAGATCCTATCCTCTGAATGGGTATGAAACCTGGGGGTAGTGCTTGATGACGGGCTGACTTTACAATCTAAGGTGTCAGCCATCATAAAGTCTTCCTTTTATCATCTTAGGAATATCTCCAGGATTAAGCACCTGGTTCCATCCAAGGACTTATCTAATTTAGTCCATGCCTTTGTGACCTCACACCTTAATTATTGTAACTCCCTGTACTTAGGGTTTTCTGGGATTGAAATCCACCATCTGCAGCTCATGCAGAATGCAGCAGCATGTTTGTTAACTGGGGCTTCTCGAGCATCCCATATTACTCCCGTGCTGTGCAATCTGCACTGGCTGCCGATTAGGTGGCGGATCACCTTTAAAGTTGGTTTACTGACTTACAAAGCCCTACACAGACAGGGCCCAACTACTTGAAAGAGCTTCTTGTGCCTTATACCTGGTGTGACAGTTGCGTTCAGCTGACTAGGGGTTGCTAGAGATTCCAGGAGTGTCTTTGAAATCCTCTGGGACCCATGCCTTCATGCACGTGGCCTCAACCATTTGGAATTCCCCACCCCATCAGCTTAGGGAGTGCGTGACTGTGGAGGGGTTTAAACAGGCATTGAAAACCTTTCTATGGAGTCTCACTTATGATGGCTCCATATAATTTTGTTCCCCTGTTACTTATTTTATTTGTATGTTACTTATTTATCATGTGTATTGTTTTATATGACTGTTTTTATCTTTTTGTAAAGTGCCTTGATGGCCCCAAAGGTGCTTATGCAAAATAAAATGTGTTATTATTAATATTTATTATTTTTCAAAGTGCAATTTAACCTTTCTACCATTCCCAAAGATTGTGGATGGTAGGGTAAATGCAAGTGTTGAGTGATACCTGAGATATCACACAAATCTGTCATTATCTTCGCTGTGAAGTGAGTCCCTCTATCACTTTCAAGGACTCTGGGAAGACCCCAACATGAAAACACTTGTTCCCATAATGCTTTTGCAATAGCTTGAGCGCTATCATTACATAAAGGTAGTGCTTCTACCTATTTGGAAAATATATCAACAATGACTAGTAAATATTGGAACCCCCTTTTTGCAGTAGGCAAGTGTCCTACATAATCAATTTGTAAGCTGGACCATGGACCGTCCACCAGGGGTATATGCCCTAACAGAACCCTTCTTCCAGGCACTGGAGAATTTATCTGTACACAGAAGAGACAAGCCTCCAGGCATTGTTTGACATCTTTTCCCATTTTTGGCCACCAATATTTTTGTGCCAATATTTTACATGTTTTATGGAGTCCACAATGACCTCCAATATGATGAGAGTCACCTCCTAGAAGGTCTATCCATAAATTTGTTTGTTTCACAGCTATATTAGCCAAATTATCTACCAAATTATTAATTAACTCATGGATATCTTTTGGATTCTTTTGATGAGCTCTTACTTTGCAAATAGCAATTCTCAATGGAGTTTGAACTCCTATGTCCCATATATGTTGTAATATGGGAGCAAAAGCCACGGGTTCATCGGGGGCTGTTCACATTCCTCTTTTCATCCAAATAGGAAGAAAATCTAACAAGGAATTGACAACAAAAGCACAGTCCAAGAAAACATTGATGGCTTCCAGTGGATATGCCATAATAGCTCTGCGTACTGCCTCAAATTTAGCTCATGGGGCAGAAAACAATGCCAGACATCGTACTAATATTTCCTGATTCATTTCAGGGGTCCAAATAGCATATCCGGTATGGAAATGGCCTTCATATCAACAGTGGGAGCCATCCACATACACATCAATACCCATAACATTAGGTTCAGCTGCAAAAAATTGGTTTGTATTCAATACCCATGACTTCCCCACAGTCATACACATCTCCCTTCCATGCCATTAACTATACTAACATGGGGCGGTACATTTTTCTATGGAAATATTTTTCCCTTGGAGGGCTAATGCCCATTTCACCAGTCTCTGAAAGGATACCCCTGTACATCCTTTTCAAGGAAAAATTTCACAGGTGTGTTTGAGGTTTGCAAAATGATGTGATTAAACCCCACAATATGTTCAGTAGCTTGTACTGCCCAATATACAGCTAATAAGTGCTTTACACATTCTTCATAGGTTTCCTCTACTGGAGTTAATACTTGAGAAAAATATCCCACTGGACGCATAATTACTGATCACTTTTGTAACAGGACTGCACTGATCACTTGATCAGTGGCATGTACTGTAGTACAAAATCTGATGACTCAGAAGGACTAATGAGGGCAGGAGCCATCATTAGTGTTTGTTTTAGAGCCATAAAGGACTGCTGATGCTCTGGTTCCTACTGGAAGATATCTGTTTCTTTTCCTCCCTTCAACAAATTGTACAGTGGTTTCGCCATACTAGAAAAAGCTTCTATAAAATCTCTACAAAAGCCGACCATGCCCAAAAACTGTTGAAGTGCTGTTTTTGTTTTAGGCCATGGTAACTGTTGTATGACCTGATTTTAATCTGGGTCTACAGTACGTCCTTTCTGATTAATACAAATCCCTAAAAAGGTGACTTGTGATTGCCTAATTTGAGCTTTGCTCACCATTTGACACATCTAGTAAAGCATAAATTGTAGCTGTAGGGGATAGTCGAGAGATCAAATCAGGAAGCCTTGATATCACTGGGGTGACCTAGGGTGTGACCTTATTCAGCACCCTATAATCCACTTTTAAACACCAAGTACCATCTGGCTTGTGTACTAGCCAAAGAGGGAAGTTCACTGTTGAACATATAGGTCTAATGATCTTCTGTGACTGTAACTGTTATCTCATATATTTCTTCATATGCTTCCTTAGGAAAATCATATTGTTTTTGTGGAGGGGGGTGTGGTCTGTCAATTTGGACTTCCATATTAGACACTCTGCCACACTCTGTAGCATGTTTAGCCCAAATTGTTTCATGTTGTTTGATAATAGATACTATCCACTGAGGTATAAACTTCCATAATTCTTCTAAATGGTATATTTTCAATGATTTCACAGTATATATACTATGCGAATCATCCACATTTGGTTCTGGGTTGGTAGTACTTCCTTTCCATAAAATCATGTTACTGAGATCTACTACCAAACCATGTTGCATCAAAATGTCCATACCCATGATGGTACCTTCATGTGTATTACAGTTCCAGAACATACATTTCAATTGTTGTCCACCAATCTGGACCATAACTGGTTTTGTTAGGTATGCTGTTAACAGCCTCCCTTAGAGACCCTGCAAATTTATTTGCTGTCTCCCATGGGTTGTTAAGGGAATATCACTATCTGTAATGCTAACTATAGCTCCAGTATTGACCAATATCATAGTCTGGCAGCCCCTGACCATAGCCAATACAGTAGGATGACCCTCCCAGTCCTCTACTAATTTACCCAGGACCTGGAAGATGGGGGCTTTGTCCTGTCACTGCCCTAATTGTATCTGTTCTTCATCATTAGGGTTCTTTTTAATGGCTGCCAGAACCTTGGTATTATTCAAATTACTTAACATTTTTGCAAGTCAGCCTTGCCACATAGTTTAGCATCATTACCAGAATATTGTGCTCATCTTCTCTCTAAGATTTGTTTCTGTTTACCTTCCATATCACCTCCCTTTGTGCAACAGTCTTTTTTAAAGTCACCCCCTCTGTTACAATTATAACATGTGTACCTACTTTTACCTTCTGTTTTGACAATAGTGGCTACTCTCTGACTGTCCTTTCTCTTTTCTGGGCTTTGATCATATTGTTGCATCTGCCACTAATCAGTGAGCATTTCCTCCTTTTCTGTGCATGTCTTGGCTCGTTTACATAACATGTGAATCGACTCAGGGACCAATGTAGCCTGACGATTGATTAAACTCAGAAAAGGTTCTTTATCCTTACCAGGGCCTGCCACACCTCCATAAGGGGTGTATGCAGCATATAATCAATTAATAAACATGAAAGGGGATTCCTAAGGAAGTAATGGTACTTCTTAAATCTTTTTCCAGTCTGTGTGGGACACACCATGCATTGACTGTAAAGCAGCTTGGATCTCCTCCACAGTTGCCCAAGTGTCAAGTGTTATCAAAATTAGCCTGCTTACCGACCATATTAGCCAGAAGGCTCTGAAGTAACACTGCAGGTAGGGAGAGTGTCATTACATTACATGCATCTTTATTAGTTAAATTAAAATTAGCTACAAGTGTTTTTAACTTGGAGCAATAAGGCACTGGATTTTGTCCTGGATACCACTTACCTAGCTGATCTACCAATTGCATAGGCTCTTGTATAGTCAAATCTCACTGTGAAAATGTTTGAACTACTTCTTTCTGCTCAACGGTTTTCTCTAATGCCACATCTTCTTCCCGTGCCTTTTCATCTTCTCTTGATTTTGCCTCTTCTATCTCTTTGTCCTTCTCTAACAAGACTATTTTCTCTTCTAATCCATTTTTCTTTGCATTATCATCAGTATTTTCACCTGCAACAGTATATCTTCCTATTTTGTCATTTATTTTTCAATGGACTCCAATACCTGCTCTTTGCCCTTTGGAGTTAATTTCTTTAACTGTATACTTGTACAGGGTACCTGCTGCTTTACAGTATCTCCTTTTATTTTATTATAAAAGGAGCCATTTTTACTTTCTTTTTACATGCTGGTTTGTCCTCACTATCAGAACTACTAGAGCTTGAGGAACTTTCTTCAGCAACCACCTCACTGCCACAATGATGTTTTGGCTGGAAGGAGTGTTTTACTTGTACTGAAGCCATTTTTTGTTTTTGGACATCTTTGCCCAATGAGGTAATTTGTTGCCTTAATTCTAAGGAAATATGGCACTGCAACTGTGCCTCTACTTGTAATGTATACAATGACTGTTCTTTATATGAGATGTCTTGGGCATGCTCTTGATTAGCATGGTCTAATCTTTCTACTGCTTGCTGTAATTGCCTAGTCAGTTCATTAATTTGTGACTGACTGTGTTTAGTTACAAATTTAAGACTTTCTTCTAACTGATTATTCTTAATTTTTAATCCACAAACCTCCCCTTGTGCCACATTTAATTTATACTCCATTTCCTTAGTCTCAGTGGCACATTTTTGCATTTCTTTAGACTGGAGAACTAAACTTTCATGATTTTTTTCCTCAGTCTCCACCATCTGTCTCTCCATATTGTACATTCTAGCCATGATTTCAAACTGATACTGTACATACATTTGACGGATGTTGGCTATCTTTGTTTGACCTCATTTCACCATCTCATTCCTGTCCATACATTGTTTAGTAAAACATATATATGCATCTTCCTGTTTCTCAGGAGAGTGATACAGACCTTCCTTTAAATGAGTTAATAAATATTTATGTAAAATGGTATCCATACTTACATCTATCTTGACTGGCAAATTACGTCTGACTTCACACCAGTCCAAATGAGTCCCTTGTTCAACTCCCTTCTGTACTCAATTAATCAGATCTGGTGCAGTAAGGCACTCCCTGCAGCTTGGCCCCTCTGGTCCATTTGATGTCATCAGCAACCATATAGACTGTCTTCAGACATCTGACTCATGGCACCAATTGTAAGGTTTGTGTTGTGTTTGCAAAAAAAAATTCACTCGAGCCTTCAGATTACTTCTAAAAGTTTATTGCTATTGTTCAACTTTACATGCATGTTCAATTTGCTCATTTATTTTGGAGCTGAATTATTCAGTTCACATGCAGTGGTTATATATGAAACTGTTCTATTGAAAAAGCCAACACCCCAGTATAAACCAATCAAAAGACAAATAACATGTCTACATTAAGCTGTGATGTAACTTTTTCTCCAAAACAGGTTATTTATAGACTGCGTAGCTTGAAAACATGTTATTCATAAACTGTGTAGCTTGAAAACATGTTATTCATAAATACGGCCTCACAACAGGTTATTTATAGATGGTGGTGCTGGACAACATCCTCTCTGTTACCCCCTTCTTAATAAGGTCACTACAGGATATTTGGTGTTAAATGTTGTGAAATATTATACTACCCTTTAATGTTACACTACAATCCTTACATATTATACAATAATATAACAGGTGAAAGCTTAAACAGAAGCTAAACATATTAAGATGTGAAATGTTACAAATATACAAATGTTACATTACAAAAAGTAACTCTTTTTTTATCAGGAACATTTTGTTTTAAAACAGACAGTATTTGCCCCAATGAGTCCTCCATCTCTTTTAGAGTTCTTGCTTTTTCTCTTTTTTTATTTGAGGCATAACAGATGCATTTGCCCCTGACATATGCTTTATAAGCATCCCAAATTGTCCCAGGAGTAACTTCTCCATTATAATTTATTTTGAAATAAGCCTTGGACTCTTCTTGTATACAATTTGTAAATTTGTTATCCTTCAATAGAGATGTATTACATTTCTAACTTTTGGTTTTATTTTATTTGTTTTCAAAAACCAAGGAACTTTTCAAAAGGCAGTGATCCAATATAAACAGATCTTCATATGATATGCTACTTATATTGTTACATAAATCCATAGGAAGAAATAAATAGTCTAATCAATTAAAAGTCCCAAATCTGGCAGAAAGAAAAGAGTAGTCTCTGACATCAGGATGTGTTAAACTCCACCCATCAACTAACCCTAAGTCATCCAGAACTTTATGAATAGTCCCTTGTGCATTAGATAGCTTACTTAATTTAGAAACCTTAGATATATCTAACAGGGGATCCAGCACTGTATTAAAATCTCCCCCAAGAATAATCTTGTAATTTCCTATATTTGCAAGGGCATAAACCAAAGTCTTGAAAAAGTCTTTTTGTTGAGTTTGAACATTGGGAGCATACACATTGCACAAGACTACATTTCTGCCATATAAATTACCTAGCAATATTTGGAATCTTCCCTCAGGATCTGTCAGATGACTATGCTTTAAAAAGTTGACTCCTTTTCGGATTAAAATAGCAACCCCTCTTTTTCTGGAAGAGAAGCAGCAATGATGAACTGAGGTTACCCAACTACATGTAAGTTTGTCTGCCTCCTCTGGAACCAGATGAGTTTCTTGCAAGAATGCCACATCTATGTTGTGTTTCTTAAGATGCTTTAGAACTCTGTACCTCTTAATAGGTGAACCTAACCCTTGAACATTCTATGAACTTATGTTAACTGAACTCACATTGTAAATATTATATTCTATAAATTAGAACCAAGCAAATAAAAGAATGCAAGCATAAGTTTTAGTAATCTTAACTACAATAATGCAGGATGAATATAAAGAATATTACTTCAATGACTTTTAAACCACACAGATAAACAGAGAATACAATACTTACACTCTATTAAATATTATCAGTTATATTAGCAACACAGTTAAACAAGCACAGCAAGAAGATGTGTGTAACCTCACTGAGGAATCCTCAAAGTGAAAACACTCGCCTTTTCTGCAGCTTAAATGAATAGCTTCACTTTTGCCACGTAACAGCTATAAAGCAGATTTATCCTATCTAGGTAGCCTTACTGGTTTAAAGCTATCCCTTACATTCTAATGTTAAAAAACAATTTTCATCCCATAATTATCAAACCCCATGTGGCATAATACTTGAAGGGGGAGGAGAAAAGGCAACCAAGATTATTTGCTAATAAAAGAGCAAACCTTATAATGAATAACCCTTGCCAAAACTTTATTTTGAACTCATTTGCTTAAAAACACTTAAACCGCAGTAAACAGTACTTACCTTGCTTAAAACCAGTTGCCCAAAAGTCAGTGCAATGCTCACAATAGTCCGAGTCACTTTTAAATCCTCCATAGAATTCAGTCTATAAGAGCGATAGGCAGTTAATGAATATTAACTCTAAAGGCACAAATGAAGGCATGCACATAATCATCAGTAACCTGTCTGCTATGCCTTCTATGCCAGCCTTGACCTCTTATCATTATTTGCCAAACATTAATGCATTTGTCCATAGCATTTTAAGAGCTGGCAAAGCACCACAGGTTAACTGAAAACCACGGTAAAATACAGGAACATAAATAAAGTGGGCATAGCAATGGTTAACCTTTGTTACCTCCTTCATCACGATATGCCTATGTTCCCTTTTTGTTTGCTTTTAAACAGTATTTCCAAAAAACATAATCCACCCCTTTCATAGGATGTAAGAGTAGGATCTAACCTAGTAACACTACCCATGAAAGAACAATAGTGGATATTAAAGTGTTAACCTACTTTACTAAAATATTTATTAATAAAGAAAAACACATTGCCTGCAAAAGACATGTATTCTCCATGCAGAGTGTCAAGGCCAGAAGTAACCTTTGACCTCCCCAATACTATGTTCGACCTTTGTTTTAAGTAATATAATAAATAAGCCATAAATGCTTGGATTAAAAAAAAAACAATCAAGTCGTACCACTTCAGTCCCAAAGAACATAAAGAAATATTTGCAGACATTAAGATCAGCATTAGCAAACTTAAATACTAAGAGCAAGGAATCTGGTAATACATGTTACCTCAATCCACCAGTTACTGTGGGGAAAAGAAAAACTCCTCTTGGTTCATCCCAATACATGCTTGAATGAAAATTTGCGATGTGTTGTAGTCTCCATGTTATGACTCCAAATCACTCAGAACATCTTGCGCACATTCCGGGAAAGAAGGCTCCTTGAACATGTCTGCAACTGGGCTGAAATGACTTAATAGACATTCAGGTACTCCATTCAAAATTCTTTTGGCAAGAGAAGCAGCATCTAATTTATTTGAACTCTGGAGCCATCCATTGCCAAAGTTATTTTTTGCACTGGCAGAGGATATGCTAACAGGCTCATTCTTGTAAAAAGTTTGGGATTTGTGAGTAATCTTTGAAGTCCAGGCTGCTGTCTTTGGAAGGGTAGATTTATTATCAGGATACCTGTCAGGGTGTTTTGTGGAAAGTTTAGGTACAAGAATGCTCAAATTTTTATTGAAGCTGGCATGTGGTGGAGAAAGAGTTTGTGATAAAGTGGGCAGCGCGTATGCAAGATCCTGGGCATTCTGAGTATGTGCCTGATGTTCCATCATGGACTTCTCAGCATTTTTTAAACTGTCAGTGGCTGTTTGATTATACTGTGAACAAATCTTAAAATTGGTCCTTGCATTCATAATTGCGAGAGGCATCAGGCCAGTTTCTTTTAATACATTCCCAGGCTTTGTCTGGCGATTTAAAATTATGCAACCTTCCTACTCTATTTATTACCATAATGGCTGGGTATTTAATGTAGTCAGATACTCCAAGTGATTGCAAAGCATATCTGATTTCGTTATATGCTTTCCTTTTCTCTACAATTTCAGCCGAATAGTCTTGGAAAATAAAGACCTTTTTCTTTTCCCCAATATAGAGCTTTCTTTTGTCTGGCCAGTAATAATATTTCCTCCTTGACATTGAATCTTAGAAAATGAATAACGATGGGCCTGGGTTTCTGACCTTGTTTAGGAAGAGCTCTCATGGACCTGTGTCCCCTTTCAATTTCTAATGACCACTGCCAAGAAGCATTTAAAATTGATGGTATGAAGTCCATTAAAAACCTTATCATGTCATTGCCTTCTATGAGTTTAGGCACCCCCTCCACTCTCAAGTTATTATGTCTACTTCTATTTTCTAAATCATCAATTTCTCTGCTTAGAAGTTCAATTTGTGAACATACTTTAGTGGAGGAATCCTCTATTTTACATATATTTTTTTCCAAAAACTACAGTCTTTCCTCTAAGATGTTAATTCTTTCTTCCATGACTGTGGATTTGTCTCTATAAGAATCAGCTTGTCTTTTTAATGAAACTATGTCTACACGCATGTTCTGTAGTTTCTCTTTAATAAACTCAATGTCGTTAGTGTTTAAATCAGCAATATGACCTTTACTTGTTGGTTTATTATAGCCCCTTGATAAGTTTTTTCCTCCTTGTCCATTTGTAGAACCTGTGGGTGAAGTGCCGGGCCGGATTGGAGTACTCACCGCACCAGAGGGGCTGTCAGATGGCATCCTGAGTTTGGGGAGGTGCAGAAAACTTCTGGAGATAATTAAAAAGTGTGTGGGATATTTTTGTCAAACTTTCAAGTATTGTCCTACTATGCAAGTGCTAAGTATCGGACTACATCCTGACACGTTTTGAATATGTAATACACTAGCTTTATCACTATTTAGTTATGAATACTGGGAGAGTTGCTGTTAAGCTGCCATCTCTTCAAAGTATGGCACGTGACCGGCTCAACCCATTTTCTGACTTACTGTGGAGCGATCAAGGTGATTGTTGTGATGATCCACGGGACCACCAGCCCATTTCACCCCAGAGGCCTTCTTCAAGTCAGCAGCAGGCCGTATTTCCATCAACAGTGCAAACCATCTACTGCCTGTAAGTACCTTTTGCAAATGAAATAGACTGTTGTGCTAGGGTCTAAAAACTGAGTAACAACTTGAGCAAATGCAGCATAAGTACTGAAAGAGAGAGAGTTTATGAATTGTTAAATCTTAGACTTTGGTGTGAAAGTGCTGTTTTCAAAGAAAATAAACTTTAAAATAAATGATCCCCTGGTCAAAGTGCTTGTAAAGTAATGGATTGAGAAATAGTAAAAGGAACTTGTGCTAGAAAATTCATATACATAGAAACATAGACTTTGACAGCAGATAAGGACCACTTGGCCCACCCAGTCTGCCCATTTCCCCACCTATTGGATAAGCTGCAGATTCTAGTTAACCAACAGCCTACTTCCTGCAACCCCCCACTGTAATTGCCTTATGTTGAAATGCAAAGATCCAGAGTGAGATCTAGCAATTTTTAACTGAGTGTGATGCAAAGTTACAGTCACCATGTTGGGGTGTAGTCAGCTGTGTAAATAAAGCAGTGCCATTTTAGGAGAGAGTTTTCTAAACCAAAAGAAAGTTTCAAATGGTTTCTTGCTAAGTGTGGAATACTGTTGCAGCAGCCAGGCAGCCTGTTTATGAACTTTGCTAGTGTGTTAAAACCAAATCTCAGCGTGCTTGCAAACAATAGTAATTTTGGGATTTGTGTTTTTGACTTTCAGAACATAGTGTAGCAAACCCCTCGCTACCTGCTCAATGCTAGGGTGTGGGTAGCCCAACAAAAACTAGCCAAATTTGAACAATTGTATGACTCTTTAACAGCACCTGCTGAGGCGGCTTTACCAAACTATCCATGTAATGTGTACATTGTATGCCTAAAACCAGGAAGAGATGTTCTGCCCATTTCCCATTGCACAAACTGCAGAATGCAATTTGGGATGAGCATGGCAGGTGGCAGAAGGAAAGCTCAAGCAAAATGCAATTGTTTAGCTCCATCTTGGACACAGACAGAGGACTCTATAGAAATTGAACAACAGCAACAGGCTGGCTGCAGTACAAGTGACCCTAGGGAGGTTATAAAGGAGCTTCTGGATATTGTCTGCACTGGTGATGTGCAAGGCCCAGATAAAGAGAAGTATTTCATGATGCAGTGGGTGGAATTGGATGCTGCTAGTGCAGGTTTAGTAGATCCGTGGGTGGAAGGCCCAAGTCCAAGCCTTGTGGGACAGTTCAAGGTAAAGGAAGCATGTCATTGGGAGAACAGTGCCTCTGATGACAGTAGAGAATGGACAATTGTGGGGCTTGGTGCAATTCCCAGCTCCTGGGCAGACTGTGTGGAAGAAGAGGAAGCAATAATGGCTTCAGTGGGCCCCAGTGAGTCGGCATTGGCCTGGGCTTCCATGGAGCCCCCAGATGTCCATGAGGAGAAGGGCTCAAGAAATGTGCCATTGAGTGTAGAGGTGGACTGCTCTTGCTCTGTACTAAGTGTTCATGACTGGCTCAACCAGGACTGGCCACCCCCAAGCCATGCTTCTGGATGTGCGTTAGTGAAAAAGTAGCAAAGAAGAGAGAATTGTGGATAGACAACCTGAGGCCAAGTATGGACAGTCGTACCCTTTCTACTCTAGAAAGATATGGGAAGACAGAGAAAGACAGGCATGCCTGGTTGTGGAAGGAAGCTTGTGCAAGCAGCACCCTAGAGTGAACAAGGGGGTCTGAATTAAGGTGTGCATTGCGAGAGTGTAATTCTGGAGGTGTGGTAGGACTTTTCTGATCAATTCTGTGAGAAGAGTTGGCAAAGCTGGCCAAGAGACATTCTATAATGTTCCCATGGTTCATCCAGATGGAGTGACAGTCTATGTCCCAGATCTGGAATGATACTACCCCAGAGATTGTTGCTGTTCTTGAAAAATGCACCTGCCTGCCAAAGGTGAATTCAACCATTTCCAGCTCAGCCATCTGCCACTGAAGAGGCAACAACTTAGGATGGAGGTGCCTTTCTTCTTCTGTTCCAGGTTAGTCTGCAGTAGCAGCCAGGTTTGGCTCCAACAGCATCCAGGTTCGTCTATGGAAACATCCAGGTTCATCAGCCCAGCAAATACAGAGAAGATTTCCAGTCCAGGTCCAGAAGGAGGTCATGGAAACATCTGATCCAAAGATTTTGTCTACCCAGCAGTTGAAGATCATCAGGCCGCAGCTCCAAAAAGGTGATGCTGACATCCTTTTGTCATCAGGAACTGGTAAGAGACCTTTTTCATATTTCTGTTGGCTTGCGCTCACATGCGCAAGCAACAATTTCCTTTAGTAGCACTGTACTATCACTTTCAAAGGTGTGTCAGTGCTGTGGCGAATCCAGGATATGCTTTAGCCACTGTTTCCCTCAGCTGCCAACCAGTGAGCATGCTGCCAATGACAGCAGTTTCAAACTGCACCACCACCTTGAAAGAAACCCACTGCTGTAGTGAGAGACAGGCTCATCATTGCAGCAGCAGACCTGACACACCTCCATTATGTGCTGTTCCTGGTGAAACATTTCAATAAACATGGCGGAAGCTCCCACCACCCACCTCTTATAATCCCTAGAAAGCCGACTTTGCAGTTGCCCAATCCTCCTGTTGGCAATCCCCCTCCCCAGTTCAATTTTTTTGCTGATGGGGGTGCCCAATCCCCACTGGCATAATGTCCCCTAGTTTCATTTGTCTGCTGATGGGGATGCCCAGTCCCCCTTAGCATCTTGCCCCCACCAAACACAGACACACTTTCTTTACTGACTGGGTGCCCAATCCCTATCAGCTTCAGTCCCCCACACAAAAAAAAAAAACATGTGGCACACTGGGAGCCCACCCCATTGTGCCCAAATGTATTTGTGAAACCTGTGAAAAAAAAACTTCCCCCAACTTCTGTTTTTTTTCTTTTTTTCCCCTGTAAAACAGAAAACATTCCCTCATGGTCAGGATGCCCCCCCAACCTGCAGCCACCCTCTGTACACCCCACCTCCCAGCACCCCCCCTCACTGCATACTTACCTCCAGATGCCTGGTGTGGCGCTCTTCGGTGGAGCGGGAGGCATCTAAACTCTTCAAAAGTCGACCATGTACTGAAGAAAATCATGGTAAGCAGTGTAGTGGCATCAATGGAGGGTGGATGTTCAATGTAGGTGGATATCTCGGCCATTGTTTTGACTTTTGTCTCCAGATTTTTAACATGGGGTTATTGGGACCCCACCTCATGAAATCAATCACTATCATTTCGTTATTCAGTCCGGAAAGGTGATTTTGCAGTCACTGCGCAGAATCACCTTTTGGGACTGATGATTGAAACAACAGTGCCATTGTTCATGAGGTGGGCTCTCAAAAAGCCTATGTTGCAAATTTGGTGAAAAAATTCCAAAAATTGACTGTATTACAAGCGTACATTGCGCAGTTCCCACACACACTCATTACTTTGAGAATTTTTAATATTTTCACTTCAGATTTTCAAGACTACCATTTTTTCACACCTCCTTAAGAACCATATAGCTGTCATTTTTACATCCTACCGAAATGTGTTTTTACACATCTGGCTCACAATGGTGCCGTCGCTGTGGGAAATCAATGTTCAAGACAGATTAACAAAATCACAGTGACGGTGTTCATAAGGAGTGGTCCCAAAAAGCTCATGTCGTATATTTGGTGAAAACATTCCAAAAAATGACTGTGTTACCAATGTGTGTTTCACAGTTTCTACGCATGCTCATAACTTTGTCAATATTTTTATGTTTTCACTCCAGATTTTCAACATTGCCAGTTTTGCACACCTCCTTATGAGTGGTACAGCTGTCTTTTTTCACATCCTGCTCAAAACATGTTTTCACACCTGTGGCGCAGAATAGCATGGTCACTGTGTGAAATCAACTTTTGGGACAGAGTAATAAAATCACAGTGCCACTGTTCATGAGGAAAGGTCCCAAAATGCCCATGTTGAAAATTTCATAAAATAAATCCCAAAAATGACAGCATTATGGGTGTGCATTGCACAGTATCTACGCATGTTCATAAGTTTGCACATTTTTCATATTTTCTCTGCAGATTTTCAACATTGCCATTTTTTTAACCTCCACATGAACAGTACAGCTGTCATTTTTCACATCCTGACCAAAATGTGTTTCCGCACCTGTGGCTCCCAATGGTGCAGTTGCTGTGTGAAATCACTTTTAAGGATTGAGTAA
Source organism: Neoceratodus forsteri (assembly GCA_016271365.2). Classification (NCBI taxonomy): domain Eukaryota; kingdom Metazoa; phylum Chordata; order Ceratodontiformes; family Ceratodontidae; genus Neoceratodus; species Neoceratodus forsteri. Next base: position 759,511,195 of record CM028138.1, on the reverse strand, counting down.
CGAAATGATAGCGTCACTGATCATGAGTTGGGGTCCCAAAAATCCAATGTTGAAAATTTTGAGGGAAAATATGAACAAACATCTGGGACATTAAGGCTTTCAACCATACACCCACCTTGTAGAGACTGACAGGTCTTGGGGACATAACTTGTGTTTGTCAGCCGTAATGTTCACAGAATTCTACTCACACCTCCCACCCTACAGCCACTGACAAGCATTGAGGTGAGCCTTGGGATCTGTCACCATAACGTTCACTACATTCTCCTATATTGTACCCATCTCAGTTTATTTCCTAATCTAATGCTGTAAGCATTAGGGCTGAAGACCCCAATGCACACCCTGACACCTGTTGCTCTCTACAGGATAGGGTGAGGAGGTGGAATGGTGTAAGCGTTGTGGCTGACCCAAAACCACACTCCCAACATTTTTCAGTCTCTGTGGGTGTGGGGGTTGGGGTGTTGGCGTTACTTGAATACTTCACTGCCATTCCTATTTTGCATTTCTAACTCTTGCACTACCAATGCCAGTGCCAGCAAGCCAACATTTGGCATTGACAAATGCTTGTTATTAATCTGTGTCCTGCAAAATGGAAGACATTTTGGAATATTAATCCTCCAAATGACATTACATCTAGACTGCAGTGCTTGCAGATCTTGTGTCTGTTCCAGGACTGTGCTTCCACAGGCTCTAGCCTAGGAAAGACTTTTGTTGAAGTGCTTCGGCACACTGGACTCCTCCTTAGATTGGGACTTTGCAGGGATCCCATCCCCAAATGTTTTAAAAATGTCTTTATGTTTCTATTGTTGTACTTTTGTAGAAAATCCTTTTTCCAAAAATGCTTTCTGGGCTTCTGCAATATCCAGTGGGAGGGTTTTGGTCACTGATTTTGGCTTTACAGGTTGTAGTGTGTGCAGAAATGTATGTTTGTAGTGTGTTCTTTTGCAGGTGCTCCTGGAAGAAGACAAGAAGACTGTCTAACTATTTTTTTCTTTTTACAGGTGTGAGATATAAAATGTTTTTTTTTTTTTTGAGTTTGGGCGCATGGTAGGTAGCATAGGTCAGACAGTTTTCCCCTAGAGTGTTAAGGGGAAGGCAGGTTGGTGGTCCTGATTCTGGATATAGGCATCACCAATGCTGTCTGGTAGGACATGCTTCAGGCAGCTTCTTGTAACCACTGAGGATCCATAGATAGTACAGTAGTATGATAGGAACTAATATTTCTTCAGTGAGCCTCTATCCTTGGGTGTCACCTGCCTGTGCCTGGCACAAGTTAGTAGAGGATGTGATCAACCCTCCCTGTAGGGGGCATCAGAGGTGGGATAGCCTGGTGTCAGGCAAGGGAATGACTGTGGACAGCCATTTACCTGGCATGGGGTGAGTGTAACCACCCAGTCCCTGGGGTTACTAGAATCCTATCAGTATTATTTTTTAGGAATGTCACAGGCAGCTGGTAGGGAGCTCATTAGGGGCTCCTTATATAATGACATCATTGTTTACTCAGCCAGCTTGAGGGAGGAATGATTAGGTCATTTTAGAACTCTCACAGCAGCATAAGCCAAACTCTGTGGATAGCTGCTCTGGGGAGCTTAGAATTTTCAGTTCTGAGTTGGAGTTTTGGGTAGAGTGTAGTGGAGTGAGGAGGTAGGAGTGGCAGAAGGACTGCCAGTGGGCTCTGACAGAGGACCCAGGATTTCTCACTCTAGTCGAGTGACATTTCTAGCTTCCAGTTGAAGTGGTGGAGACTAGACTACAGCAGGTGTTTTGATTTCTACTACCTGTAAAGTGGAAGGATCTGCTTGTTCTCTGTGGGCTCAAGGGGCAATCCCCTGAATGTTCTGAGGTGTTTTCAGCTGCCTTGGTATAGGACCTGAAATAGACTGGGTGGACCGTCTACCCAGAAGAGTGCCTTTCCTGTTCTTTTTGGTTATTCCATGTCCAGTGGATGGAACAAGTTCTCTGTGAGTACCGAAAGGGAGATTAGATCTCCACATGTTGTTAGGGAAGGGGATAGTCTGGGATGCATGCACCCATATATAAGGCTGGATCACACCTGTCAGTGCCCTAGTCTCACCAGTGTGAGTGAAGCAGGTTAAACTGTGGACCCCAATGAGTGCAGTTTATTTCCTCTGTGTCACCCCAGTGTTGTGACAAGTAATGTATGGGACTGCTAGCATTTCAATGAGGAATGGGGTTTTCAATGGTGTAACCCTGAAGAATGGCATAGTCTGTCAGTTAGGGCCAAGGGTGGGAGGAACACAATCTAAGTGCTTAAAAGGTAGGGATTCCTGGTTCATAAAGGATACCAGTATTTTTACTAGAGCGACTGATCATGCTGCAGGTTAAGGTGTGTGGCTGAGTTTTCACGTATTGCACCTATGTTCAAGAAGAGTTCTGAGTGTGTGGCTTTGATTTCACTAAATAACACTCATGGGAGAAGAGGGATGTTCATGTGCATGGCCCAGTGTCCACATATGCACTTTTGGGAATTTGGGAAGAAGAAAATGTTTCTGTTTTGTTTATGAACTGTACTGCAATGCAAGGAAACTTCTTGGATTTTGTAGCTGCCAGCCTGGACCAACCCTTGGGGGTCCACTTCAGCTTTACTTGCCATCTGTTGAAAAAAGCCATACTGCACAATCCCAGTCACTGTTATGGTCATTCTGTTTATTGCTTCTGGTTGTGTGGATTTACTGGGGCCCCCTCAGTAGGTTGAATCAAGAATATACCTAGCAGCCTCTACCCAGGACCTGGGTTGTGGTATTTACACAGGGTGCAAGTAGTTTGTTTCTGTACCCCCACCCCTCTTTTCCTCTAGAGAATAAGCCAGGTATACATCCTAACACCAAGGGTGGTACCTACTGTACCTTTTAGGAAAGTAAATAGCATGCCAGTATATAGGCACCAGTGTTCCCAGACTGCTAGTAGGTGGGTGTTACAAATAATGGGGGTGTGCACACTAGTTAAAGAAGTGGCCTGGGGGTTACACATGGAGGAATACAGCAAACTGTTCTATCATGATAGCAATTACTTGTAGACAAACTGGAAAGATGCTACACCACCAATCCAACATTAGTAGTTCCAGAGCTTACCTATACAGTCTCATGCTGTCAGGGAATGTGAGTGGTGTGTATACCTGTAACTTGCCCCACTTCTTCTCAAAAGAAGAGGATCTGTTATGAATGCTGGCACACATTTTCTTAACATGTAAGTTGACCAGCATCTTTTTCTGACATCCTTGATATGTAAGTTTATGAGTCCAACCAGTGTCTAAGAACTAGTTTTTTGATCAATGCAGCCATCCGCATTATGTGATGCCTCCTTTTTCTTAGACAGACTTGATGAAGGTCACCCACCATGCAGATGTTGACAGTGAACAAATCTTGGAGGCCAAACAGTGGGCCCATTCAAGTTGGTTTGGTCACCCACAGGTTGTGGACCAGCTTGCACTCCCAGAAGACATGCAACAGTGTGTGTTTGCCTTTTTTTCATTTAGTACAGTTGTCTGAATGAGGTTTACCCATTTAAAAAGCTTTACAGGATTAAAAGAAAGATAATTTAAAACATGGGACTGCATGAGTCTGAGTTTATCATTTTTAATGTACACATAGAGGTCTGTCCAAATCTTATCACACCTGGGCTGAGTCTGTGGTATAACATCATTCCAGTAGGAGCACGTGTGCACAAAGAAGACTTACTAAATGATTTATTTTGCTCCGTCTTCACCATAGAAGACAGCAGGAAGGGTCCTGTACTAACTAAGTCAGTACACAACACTACAGGAATAGACACAAGACCCTTCACAAGGGAAAGGGTCCTAGAAGAGCTGAATAGGCTCAAGGTAGATAAAGCAATGGGGCCAGATGGCATGCACCCTAGGGTATTGAAGAAGCTTTGGTAAGACCTTGCCACACCACTGGCTGACCTTTTCAGTAAGTCACTGAAAAGCATAATGATACCTCGGGACTGGAAAAGGGCAACAGTAGTACCTTTACACAAAAGCAGAAACAGGGATAAGCAGGAAATTACCGACCTGTCAGTTTGACCTCGGTGGTAGGAAAAATTAATGAGTCATTGCTAAAGGAGAGGACAGTGAAGTACCTGGAGGACAGCAAAAATATTGACCCCAGGCAACAAGGCTTCACAGCAGGATACTCTTGTCAAACCAATATGATTGACTTTTTTGACTGGGTCCCCAGAGCAGTCAATCAGGGAGGAGCAGTGGGCATGGTGTACCTGCACTTCAGTAAAGACTTCAATATCACCACACACATACACCCACACAGAAGGCTAGCTAACAAATTAAAGTATACAGGAGTCAGTCAAAAGATAGTAAACTGGATCACCACCTGGCTGCAAGACAGGAAGCAGAGAGTACTTGTCAATGGATCATTATCAAGGGAAGGCAAAGTGACAAGTGGAATTCCACAGGGATCTGTGGTGGGAATTATCACCTTTAACATATTTATCTTGGATATTGCAAACTACTTGAAGGGGAAGGTTTGCCTGTTTGCAGATGACACAAAACTCTGCAACAGGGTAGACACACAGGAGGGCGTGAAAGGCATGGAAGCAGATCTGAATAAACTTAAGGAATGGTCCAGGGATTGGCAGTTGACGTTTAATGCCAAAAAGTGCAAGGTTATGCACGTAGGAAAAAGAAACCAAGGGAAAAAGAACACACTGGGATGGCATCAGTTAGAGGAGACAAAAACAGAAACAGACGTTAGAGTAGTCATCGCAGATGACTTAAAGGTTGGAAAACAGTGTGAAAAGGCAGCACAGAGCGTGAGTGACATCCTTGGCTGCATTGGTTTGGAAATTACAAGTAGAAAAAGCAAGATTATCATTCCTCTCTACAGGTCTTTGGTGAGGCTGCATTTAGAGTACTATAGTCAGTTTTGAAGGCACCACCTTAAAAAAGACATAGACCACCTGAAGATGGTACGTAGAAGGGCTACAAAGATGGTGCATGGAAAGCATCATGAGCCTTACAAGCAAGACTCAGGGAAATAAATCTGTACACCCTTGAGTAGAGCAGAAACAGAAGGGAAACAAGCATTTGTCAATGCCGAATGTTGACTGCGTTGGTCTGTTGAGCTCGTTCAGTGGCCCTCTGTCACTGGCTCAATCTGTTTGCCCCAGTGCTGCTGGCTGCTCTTTTGTACTGGGCTGCTGCCTGCATTGGCACCTTGTTCTGCTGAAGAAGAAATCTGCAGCTCTCCCGACAGAGCTCCATTGAGGTGGCTCACTCCCCACTCTCACTCGCTCATTCTGTTTCTCCTGGCACTGCAGGCTGCCCTTTTGTACTGGGCTCCTGCCTGTGTTGGTGGCTTTTTCTGCCCACAAAGAAATCCACAGCTGTCCCGACAGAGCTCCATTGAGGGCGCTCACTCCCCCTGTCTCACTCACTCATTCTGGTTCTCCTGGCGCTGCAGGCTGCCCTTTTGTACTGGGCTCCTGCTTCTGTTGGCACCATTTCCTGCCCAAAAAGAAATCTGCAGCAGTCCCAACAAAGCTCCATTGAGCTCGCTCACTCCCCTTCTCTCACTCACTCATTCTGTTCTGCCAGCGCTGCAGGCTACCCTTTTCTACTGGGCTCCTGTCTGCATTGCTGCCTTCTTATACTCACAAAGAAATTTGCAGGAGTTACAATACAGCTCTGTTGAGCTCACTCACTCGCTCATTCTGGTTTTCCTGCCACTGCAGGCTGCCCTTTTGTACTGGGCCCCTGCATGCATTGCTGCCTTTTTCTGCCCACAAACAAATCTGCAGCAGTCCCAACAAAGCCCCGTTGAGCTCACTGACTCCCCTTCCCTCTCTCACTCCTTCTGTGTCTCCTGGTGCTGCAGGCTGCCCTTTTGTACTGGGCTCCTGCCTGCAATGGGGGCTTTTTCTGGCCAGAAAGAAATCTGAAGCAGTCCCGACACAGCTCCACTGAGCTTGCACACTCCCCCACTGTCACGCTCACATTCCATTTCTGCCAGTGCTGCAAGCTGGCCTTTTGTACTGGGCTTCTGCCTGCGTTGCCACATTATTTGCCCACAAAGAAATCTGCAGCAGTCAAACTAGAGCTCCGTTGAGCTTGTTCACTACCGCTCTGTCACTCACTCGTTCTGTTTCTCTTGGCGCCGCAGACTGTGCTTTTTTATGGGGCTCCTGGCTGCATTGGCAGCTTTGTCTGTCCACAAAGAAATCCTCAGCAGTCCCAACAGAGCTCCATTGAGGCTGCTCAGTCTCCGTCTCTCATCGCTCATTCTGTTTGTCCTGGTGCTTTGTACAGGGCTCCTGCCTGCATTGGCGCCTTTTTCTGCCCACAAAGAAATCCCAGCAGTCCTGATAGAGCTCCGTTGAGCTTAATAAGTCCCCTTGTCTCACTCACTTGTACTGTTTCTCCCACCGCTGCAGGCTGGCCTTTTCTACTGGGCCCCTGCCTGTATTGACGCCTTTTTCTGCCCACGAAGAAATCCACAACAGTCCTGACAGCACTTCAGTGAGTTCACTCACTCCCCCTCCTTCACTCATTCTCTTGTTCTGTTTCTCCCAGTGCTGCAGGCTGCCCTTTTGTACTGGGCTCTTGTATTGGGGCCTTTGTCTGCCCACAACCAAATCTGCAGCAGTCTTGACAGAGCTCAGTTGAGCTCAGTCACTCCCCCCTCACTTGGTCAATCTTAATGTGTCCCAAACACTGATTTCCCAGAGTGACCATGCTATTGCCCAGCAGGAGTGCAAAAACATATTTTAGCCAGGATGTGAAAAATGACAGCTGTAGTGTTCATAAGGAGTTGTGAAAAAATGCCACCCTTGAAAATGTGGCATGACAGTATTACAAATTTGCAAAGTTACAAGGGAGCATGGAAACAGTTCAACGCACGCTTGTAACACAGTCATGTTATGGAGTTTCGTCACCATATTTTCAACATAGGCATTTTAGGACTTCTGTTCATGAACAGTAGCATTGTCATTTTCTTAATCTGTTCTGAACAATTATTTCCCACAGCGACCACTCTATTCTGCGCCGGAAGTGCGAAAACACATTTCGGCCAAGATGGGAAAAATGACAGCTGTACTGTTCATAAGTGGGACTGGGAAAATGGCAATGTTGAAAATCTGGAGTGAAAACATTATAAATTTGCGAAGTTACAAGCTCCATTGAGCTCTTTCACTTACTTTCTCTCACTCGCTTATTCTGTTCTGCCGGCGCTACAGGCTGCCTTTTTCTACAGGGCTCCTGCCTGCGTTGCTGCCTTCTTATGCCCACAAAGAAATTTGCAGGAGTTACAATGCAGCTCTGTTGAGCTCACTCACTCACTCATTCTGGTTTTCCTGCCACTGCAGGCTGCCCTTTTGTACTGGGCCCCTGCATGCATTGCTGCCTTTTTCTGTCCACAAACAAATCTGCAGCAGTCCCAACAAAGCCCCGTTGAGCTCACTGACTCCTCCTCTCTCCCTCACTCATTCTGTGTCTCCTGGTGCCGCAGGCTGCCCTTTTGTACTGGGCTCCTGCCTGCACTGGTGGCTTTTTCTGGCCAGAAAGAAATATGAAGCAATCCCAACACAGCTCCACTGAGCTCGCTCACTCCCCCTCTTTCACTCTCGCATTCCGTTTCTGCCAGTGCTGCAAGCTGGTCTTTTGTACTGGGCTCCTGCCTGCATTGCCGCATTTTTTGCCCACAAAGAAATCTGCAGCAGTCACACTAGAGCAACGTTGAGCTCGCTCACTACCGCTCTGTCACTCGCTCATTCTGTTTCTCTTGGCGCCGCAGACTGCGCTTTTATATGGGGCTCCTAGCTGTGTTGTCACCTTTGTCTGTCCACAAAGAAATCCGCAGCTGTCCTGACAGAGCTCTGTTGAGGTCACTTAGTCTCTCTCTCTCATCACTCATTCTGTTTGTCCTGGCGCTGCAAGCTGCCCTTTTGTACGGGACTCCTGCCTGCATTGGCACCTTTTTCTGCCCACAAAGAAATCCCAACAGTCCTGATAGAGCTCCGTTGAGCTCACTAAGTCCACTTGTCTCACTCACTCATACTGTTTCTCCCACTGCCGCAGGCTTGCCTTTTGCACTGGGCCCCTGCCTGTATTGACGCCTTTTTCTGCCCACAAAGAAATCCACAGCTGTCCTGACAGCATTTCGGTGAGTTCGCTCACTCCCCCTTCTTCACTAGTTCTCTTGTTCTGTTTCTCCCAGTGCTGCAGGCTGCCCTTTTGTACTGGGCTCTTGTGTTGGGGCCTTTGTCTGCCCACAAACAAATCTGAAGCAGTCCCGACAGAGCTCAGTTGAGCTCAGTCACTCCCCCCTCTCACTCGGTTAATCTTAATTTGTCCCAAACACCGATTTCCCAGAGTGACCGTGCTATTGTCCCGCAGGAGTGCAAAAACATATTTTAGCCAGAATGTGAAAAATGACAGCTGTAGTGTTCATAAGGAGTTGTGAAAAAATGCCATCACTGAAAATGTGGCTTGACAGTATTACAAATTTGTGAAGTTACAAGGGTGCGTGGAAACAGTTCAACGCACGCTTGTAACACAGTCATGTTATGGAGTTTCATCACCAAATTTTCAACATAGGGATTTTAGGACCTCTGCTCATGAACAGTGCCACTGTCATTTTCTTAATCTGTCCCAAACACTGATTTCCTACAGTGACCACGTTATTCTGCGTCGGACCTGTGAAAACACATTTTGGTCAGGATGTGAAAAATGACAGCTGTACTGCTTCTAAGGAGGTGTGAAAAAATGGCACTGTTGAAAATCTGGTGTGACAATATTACAAATCTGGAAATTACAAGGGTGCATGGAAAGTGCACAATGCACACTTGTAACACAGTCAATGGATGGGCTATCATCACCAAATTTTCAACATTGGCATTTTAGGACCTCTGCTCATGAACAGTATCATTGTCATTTTCTTAATCTGTCTCGAACAGTGATTTCCCACAGCAACCGCTCTATTCTGCACTGGAAGTGCGAAAACACATTTTGGCCAGGATGGGAAAAATGACAGCTGTACTGTTCATAAGTAGGTCTGGGAAAATGGCAATGTTGAAAATCTGGAGTGAAAATATTATAAATTTGCGAAGTGACAAGCGTGCGTGCCAACTGCTCAGTGCATGCTTGTAACACAGTCATTTTATGGAGTATGGTTACCAAATTTTCAACATAGGCATTTTAGGACCTCTACTCATGAACAGTGTCACTGTCATTTTCTTAATCTGTCCAGAACACTGATTTCCCACAGGAACTGCGCTATTCTGCGCCAGAAGTGCGAAAACACATTTCAGCCAGGATGTGAACAATGACAGCTGTACTGCTCACAAGGAAGTGTGACAAAATGCCAATGTTGAAAATCTGGTGTGAAAATATTGTAAACTCATGAAGTTACGAGCGTAAGTAACAGCTGCGGCACGCTTGTGAAACAGTCATTTTTGGGATTTTTCCCACCAAATTTGCAACATAGGCTTTTTGAGATCCCACCTCAAGAACACTGGCACTGTCATTTCATTACTCGGCCCCGAAGGGTGATTCCGCACAGTGACCGTGAAACCACTTTCGGGGCCGATTAACACGATGACAGTCTAAGAATTCATAAGGAGGGGTCCCAAAAACCCCATGTTGAATGTTTGGTGAAAAAATTCCCAAAAATGCCTGAGATATGCACTAAAGTTGAAAAAACCCTATTCATTACATTATACAGCTTACCGGCATTTCCTCAGTTCGCGGTCGGCTTTGAAGAGTGCAGATTTGTTCCCGGTCCACAGAAGTTCGTTGCGCCGAACTCCAGAGGTAAGTACGGGGTGAGGGGGGTGTGGGGAGGCAGGGTGCACAGTAGGTGGGTGCAGGTCGTGGGAGGGGCACTGGGAGACTATGAGGGACCGTTTCCTTTTTTTCAGGTAAGAAACAACAAGAAAATGTTGCGGGACCATTTTTAACTTTACAGGGGCATGTGGCATGATGGGGTGGGCTCCCAGCACGCCACCGGAGTCTGGTTTTGGGGGGCAGCTGTAGCTGACAGCGGATTGGGTACCCCCATTGGCAAACAACAAAAGGGGGGGATTTGTTTCTGCCAATGGGGATTGGGCACCTCATCGGCAAACAACAAAAGAGGGGGAATTTGTTTCTGCCGACAGGGATTGGGCACCCCCATTGGCAAACAACAGAAGGGGGTGAATTCCTTTCTGCTGACAGGGATTGGGCACCCCATCAGCAGACAATAAAACGAGGGGATTACAGTATGCCGATGGGGAGTGGGTTCCTCCATCAGCAAATAAACATTGGGGGGTAGATATTGTTTGTGAATATGGTGGCAAGCCGCCACCATGTTCACAAACAATATCAGAGATTCTACATCCCACCCTGCAATGACGGGTCGCTCCCCTATTGCAGTGGATGGCTGACGCTGCAACAACGAGGTGGCCCCTGATTGCAGCGGCTGATTTTTTAGAAGGTTGTGTCACGCTGGCTGAATTAGTGTCAGCAGCAGTGTGCCATGGCATTGAGGGACAGGGGACAAGCCTTTGCAGGTTGTGGGGGCATTGGGCACAACAGTGCCATGCCTTCACAACCTGCTTGTGGAGAAAGCTGACGCAACATGTTTCTTGCACATGTGCGCAATCAACATAATGATCCAAACTTTTAAGTACATTAAGGGAATCAACACAACACAAACAGGAAACCTCTTACAACAAAAAAGGAATGTGCGTACAAGGGGGCACAACTTGCATCTGGTGGAAGGCAGGTTTAAAAGCAACCTCAGGAAGCACTTCTTTACAGAAAGGGTCATAGACCCAAGGAACAGCCTACATCAGGAGGTGGTGGAATCCAAGATAGTATGCAAGTTCAAACTTGCATGGGACAGACATTGTGGACACATCCGAGTGCAGTTTAAATTGGGAGGTGGGCAGAAACATGGGCAGATTATACAGATCATGCAGTCCCCATCTGCTGACATAATTCCAATGTTCCTAGTTGCCATTGCATTTTCAAGCAGCCCTGGCAAAGATGTGGTTATATAAGCTCGACATGACATGGGATTGAGTGGTCAATAGTCTAAGGGTGTTCAATACTTTCTGATGGGGGGAGTCTCATGGGGCAGGACCAAAATGTGTGTTAACTGAAAGTATTTGAAGACCTCTGTATTATTGACCCTATATTGCACTTGGAATAAATCAAAGGGGAGGGGCCTCCCACCTAGTTGGATGTGATATATAAGGGGATTTCTAGACTCATCCATGCAGCCCACTTTATAGTCTGTCCCTCAGTCTTGAAGTTGGGGTTCAGAAAGATAGACTACATAGTTCCCTTAGTGGGTGGAATAGGCAGCATTCAGCACAATCGATGACGGATGTATGGATAGTTGCGTATTTGAGGTTTTTTGGTAACTTAGTTGGGGCTATGTGTATCAGGGTGGAGTGAGTTGCACCTGATCTGGAGTGTAGCCCATCTGCTGTTGTGAGTCACTGGGGGGTATCCTCCTGCATTGTTTGGCCAGGATTAGTGAGGCCCCATTTCAGGTATTTACTTGCTTGGGTAGCAAGGTAGTAAACTTGAAAGTGAGGAAGGTGAAGACCACCCTGCAGTTTATGTCTAGCCTGTTTGTGATGCTTTCTCCTGTGCCGTTTGTCTGTCCATAGAAAACCTGAGATTATCTTTGTGTATTTTGGAATCAGGTATTGGGTAATACTATATTTAACATGGTCAGGGGTTACAATAGTCTGGGTAATATGTTCATTTTGATTATGGATATATAACCCCAGAACATTAGGGATAGGGACTTCCATCTCCACAGACCTTAATCTATCATGGCTACCAGACTGTCAAGGTTGTCTGATTTTGTTTTGAAGGGCATCTGCTTAGTTCTATGCCTAGATAACACAACTTACTGGGGACCAAGGAGAAGCCCAGGTGTCTTATAGTATGCTTATTTTCTGCAGTGTTTAAGGGCATAACTTGGGTTTTAGTGACATTTAGCTTGCAGGCTGACAGTGATCCAAAATCTGCAATCTCTTTTAAGGCTACCAGGATATAAGTTTGGGTATTCGTAATATGTAGAAAGTATCGTCTGCATAAGTCAAGAGCTTTTACTCAGAGTTTTCATGGGGAATCCCTTGTATTACAGGATTACTTTTGATACTGAGAGCCAGAAGCTTCAAGCACAGGTTAAAGAGCTAGAGGAGAGGGGCTATCCCTGCCTGGTTCTCCTCTTCAGGCATATTGGGTCTTATATGAACCCATTACAGGCAACCCTAGCCTGGGGGCTGGTGTACAGGGCTTAGATCAAGGTTATAGAAGACTCTGAGAAGCTGAATTTTCCCAGGTTTGTAAAGAGAAAGGACCATGATAGTCAGTCAAAGGCCATCTCTGCATCCAGAGACACCAGAGCAGCAGGAGCCCTGGGATCCCTGGACATGGAGAAGATATAGGAGAAAGATGTTTCCGATGAGACTTGTTGTAGCATGAATCCTTCCTGTTCAGGGCCTATGAGGTGTTCCCATGCTTTATTCACCATATAAGGGCTGTTGCCAGGATTCTGAGATCCTGGTTTATATAGAAGATGGGCCTGTAGCTGGATGTCAGGGCTGGGTCCTTACCTTGTTTAGGTATTACAGTGATTATAGCCTTCAGTAATGATGAGTCATGAAGGCCTTCTTTATGCATGTGCTGAAAGATGTGGGTGAGTACTGTGGACAGGTCTGACTCGATGGACTTGTGTAAAACTCAGCCAGGAATCCATCTGAACTTGGGGCCTTGTCTGATAGCAGGGATTGTATCATACTCAGTACCTCTGTTGTTATACTAATGGAACAGCCAAGAATTCCTGCTGTTCCTTTGAGAGGGTGGGGATTTGAATTGTGTCAAGATAGGCCTCTGTGTCATGGAGTGTAAGAATGGTGTAGTATTTCTGGTAAAGGTTTTAATAATGTCCCTGGAATTCCCTGGCAATGTCCCTTGGGTGGGTCTTAAGAGAGCCATCTTATTCCACTCTTAGGGCAGTTACTGTTATGCTAGATTTTTGCTTTTTAATTCTGGGGGACATAAGATTCCTTGCCTTTTTCCCTTGGTCTATATGTTTAACGCAGGATCTAAAAATGGCAGATTCCACTTTTTCCTGCAGCATGTCTTCGTATTTTGCTCCCAGAGCTTGCAGAGTGAATCTTGATTGTTCCAGGGTGTTTAGAGAGAGTTTGACATCAATGCTTCTGATTTGTTTTAGGAAGTTCTGGGTTTCTTTTCACCTATCTCTTTTCTGTACTGAGGCCAGTTAATATTCACCCCTGATGGTGCACTTTAGCACACCCCAAAAGGTGTCCAGGTGTGTCCATACCTTCATTCACTCTTATATACTTTTTTATTGGTTCTTGTTTCTTGGAGGTCAAATTACTGTATATAGCTTTTCTGTGTGATAAATGTATGCAAAACCAAGAACTGTAGTATAACATTAACCTGAGAAGTGAAAGGTTAGAGGAAGTGGGCAGCAGCTAGCTTGAGTTAGCAGCAACATTGAGAACTCTGTCTAGTTTAAACAAAACATTTTATTGACAGGGAGATTAGTGTACTAGTAGAGGGATTGGGAAAGAGGAAAAAGACAATGACAGCACTGACACAGAAAACACTGAGTGGAGTGCTGTAACTACTATAAAATGAAAGAGAAGCAGGAGAAGCCCCCTAAAACCAGCACCAGATAACCTTATGGGAGACACTGTAGTGACAGTTAGTGAGAGCACATCAATATCCTTCAGAAGTGTGGAACAAAAGCCTGCTGAAGGAGAGATAAGAGTTGATAGTTTGTCCTTTCAGATACCATTGACTAACAGCTTTGGGATATTAGCTGAACCCAATTACTAGTGGGAGAGATGATAGACAGCAGCATGAACACTCATGAAAATATACCTAATCTGGACCAAAGACAAGTATTAATCATCAGGGATTCAATTATCAACTGCATGGATAAATACATTTGTAGGGAAGATAAGGCAAATAACATGTTGAGCAATTTCTCTGCAGCAGGGGTCAAGGATCTGTGTAATATGGTAGACAATATATCTGCTGGAGCAGGACTGAGACCAACAGCAGTAGTACATGTAGGCATTAATGATTTAGCAAAAAAATCATTGCCTGCCTTCTAAAAGGATACAATGAAACTAGTTGAGAAACTACAGGAAAAAAATGTTGAAATCTTGATATCAGAAATTTTACCAGAAACAAGAGTATCTGCTTATAAACAAAGAAAAGAGCATTGGCAAATGCATGGTTGAACAAATGGACAAAAACACAGGGGCTCTGCTTTATTAAACACTGAGAAATGTTTCATAAAAAGAATGAACTTTATTGTAGGGATGGACTTCACTTGAGCTTCAGGGGGAGTAGAATATTTGGTATATCGTTACGTAATGAAATTGATAAACATTTAAACTGATCAAAAGGGGATGAATGGTTCTCATTCAAAGCCTAAGATATCCATACCCATAAGCAAAAAGATAAGATCTAAGACTAATATTTAATGCTTGAAGCTTAAATAAAGATAAAATGGCCGAACTAGAGGTGATACTTGAAAAGAATGAAATTGGGATAGTAGGGGTAGTCAAAACTTGGTGGAACATGGACACTGAATGGAACCAGCATATTTCTTGGTATCAACTCTTTAATGACAACAGGATAATTCAGAGGGGGAGTTGCAATATATGTTAGGGAAGGTTGAATGCCAAAATATTAATAATGGAAATAACTATGGTAATACTGAACTTATTGCTGTGGACATAAAAGGATTGACAGGAAAACCATTCAAACTGATGGTCTTTTATAGCCTACCACACACTACAGTAAGGGATACAGAATCTTTTATTGAGAAGATTGCCACATTAGCTGAAGATACTGACATACTGATAATGGGGGATCTTAAAATTCCAGAAATTGAAGGAAACAAGGAAAATCATAATAACTGACTAGGAGCAAGACTGCAGGAGATGCTTACATCTGCAGGAATACAACAATGTATACATGAACCTACTAGGAGAAAATATCTTAGTCATTGTATTAACTAACATATCAGGTGATATTCAGAATATTAATATCCCCCACAATAGGTACAAGTGACCATGGCACTATTTCCTTTATAATTAATGTGCCAGGAAAGTCAACTAAATGAAAGACAATTCAAATATTATATAATAGAGCTAATTATCAGGAAATAAGAAATAAGTTAATTGAAATAGATTGGAGTATAATAATGAAGGAGTAACAACTGAGGAGTCTTGGGAAGTGTTTGTCAAGACAATAAATAAGTTAATTAACAAGAATATTCCTAAAAAGAATGTTTGTCATAGCAGGGGCAAAACAACATCTTGGATAAACAATAAGATTATTAAATTATGCAAGAAGAAAAAATAATTTTCAGAAAAATGAAGATATTAAAGACAGTGGATAGTAGGGACAAATATAAGGAAGTACTACAGAATGTAAAGAATGAAATAAGGACAGCTAAGAAGCAGCTGGAATATAGATTACCAATGACAAAAAATGATACAAAGAGCTTCTTTGCATTCATCAATAATAAAAGAGGGAGTAATAGATCTGTGGGCACTTGATTATTGACAGTGTAGTATCTGCTAAACCAGAGGAAATGACCAAAGAATTTAGTAGAGCATTTAGTAAGATGTTTGTCAAGTGAGATCATAAGGGAGGAAATATTATGTCTAGAATAGGCACTGCAGTACAGATTGATTTAATCACAGTTGATAAAGTCCTTAGGAGAATGCAAAACTCAAGGCTGATAAATCTGCAGCTCCAGATGTGGTACATCCAATATTTATATGGGAAATCAGAGATGAGTTGGCTCCAGCTATTACCATAAAAGGGCAAAAGTCAATGAATGAAGATTATATACCTAGGGATTGGAGAACAGCATATGTTGGGCCTGTTTTTAAGTAGGGTAACAGGGCTGAAGCAACAAATTATCAACCAGTAAGCTTGACATCAGTGGTTGGTAAAATCATCAAAGGGATACTATAAGAGGAGACTATTAATTATATCTTGGACATAGGGCTGACTGATAAAACCCAGCAATGCTTTTCAAAGAATAGATCATGCGAGTCAAATTTAATTCGTTTCTATGAATATGTTGGGAAAATGTTAGATCATGGGAAAAACTGGATATGGTGATGCTAGATTTCAGTAAAGCCTTTGATACAGTCCCTCAAGGGTTAGTGATTTCTAAATTAACAGACCTAGGAATTGACATCGGTATCATCAGGTAGATCAAACACTGGTTGATGGAGAGAACTCAGTTAGTTAGAGTCCAGGTCTATTTGTCTGATTAGGTACAGGTCTCGAGTGGGGTGCCACAGGGATTGGTGCTTGGGCCGCTGCTGTTTAGCATTTTCATTGGTGATTTAGACATCACTAGAGGAAATAAATTAGTTAAGTTCACTGATGTCATTAAGCTAAGGGTGGTGGTGAATACTTTTGAGGACAGATTACGGTTTGGACAGGATTTATTCCATATATCTGAATGGATAAACAAAAACAACATGTGTTTCAATTTAAGTAAATGCATAATAATGCGCATGGGTCAGGGAAATATTAAACAGGAATATTACATACAGGGTGTGAAAGTAAAGGACTCAGTCTGTGAGAAAGATTTGGGGGTACATATCATAAATGATCTAAAGAAGGGGTCTCATTGCAAAATAGTGGCGAACAAAGCAATGCACTTGATTAACTGTATCTGAAGAAGTTTTCAAGTCAAGAAATGAAGGAATATTGATGCCACTCTTCAAATCATACATAAGACCTCACTTGGACTATTGTTCTGCAGTCTGGAGTCCTTATTTGAGAAAAGACATAATGATGGTGGAAAAGCCACAAAGGGCCTGTACAAAACTTATAACAGGGATTAGTGACAAGCCCTATGAAGAAAGGCTGAAAGTGCTAGGAATATGGTCAAGGGATATTAGACGCGCTAGGGTTGATCTATTGTTATTTGACAAAATTATGAGTCAAGAAAAATTAAGATAAGATCTTGAATTACAACCTAGGGAACAGAACTGTAATTTAGGAGGTCAAAGGCACCAGTTACAAGAAGCGTATTATAGGACAAACCTAAGGAAATTTAGCTTTGGACCCAGAGTAATTAAATTATGGAATAAACTACCAGCTGAAGTAGTAGAGGCTTCCAGCTTTAATTCCTTCAAGGCAAGATTGGATCAGCATATCTCAGTCGGTAACTTTGGTTTCCTCCACTGAAATGGTGGGGACAGCCTATATGGGCTTATGCCTTCTGGTTGTCTTAAAATTCCAATATGAACTCCAGTATGAACTTTTTGTCTTTTAGGAGTTGCATGTTTAGTCTCCATTATAGATTTCTATCTGGACCCAGTGTGAGGGCTATTTGGAATGAAATGGGTAAATGATCAGACAGGACCTTGGTGCAAATCTGGCAGAGCTGTATATTGTGGAGGAGACTGGTGCTAATAAGAAGGTAGTCTATCCCAGAATATGAATTATGGGGCAAGGAGTAAAATGTGCATTCTCTATCTTAGGGGGACTTGGTGTGCCAGGGTCTGTTAGACCAACTATTTCTGCCATTTGCCTCAGTGCTCTCAGCACCACTGATAGACCCTCAAAACTCACTCCTGATCTAGCTAGGTCATTGTTAAAGGGAAAGTTCAGTACCCTGACAGTATCATGGGAAGGTGGGTGTAGGGGGCAAGGATCATCACAAGCGAGGAGAAGAAGCCAGAGGAGTCTGCATTTGGACTATAGGTATTGCACAAGAGCACCCAGGAATTATCCAGTGTGCTTACTAGAAACAGTTACCAGCTCTGTGGATCTATCATTTCTTGTTCCAGGGTAAATCTGATGCTTTTGTTGTATAGAGTTACTACACCTCTCTGCTGAGTGAAGACTCCAACCTCGTATACTTGGCCCACTGAGTATCTTCAAAAAAGCAGGAACTCTGTCTCTGCCAAATGTGTTTCATGGAGCCTTGCAACCTGACTGCCTAATTGCTTTGAGTGTTTTAAACCTTGATATCTTTTATTTTTGCTTCTCACCCTTTAACATTCCAAGATATAAAAAGTAAGTTGCTAATAATTATAGCTGTTGCGGTGTATTTTAAACTGGGTTCTGATGACCCTAGGAGCTGCTCCTCTTTCTTCCAGCAATATACATCCCTTAGGTTGCACTCATATCCCCCCCATCCATACAGTACAAAACACTAAAAAATGAAACAAAGCAAAAGTACATAAAGGATAAAACTTTACCAAATGGTGCCAAAGAATCATTTCATGGGTCCTCTGCCTGGAGGACATTATTCTCCCTGGTCCTATAGATCTTGCTCCTTGTAAAATTAGCCATGATGGGCCACAGCAAGGAATTGATACCTCGGGGTCACTCCGCATTTTGCTATTCTTAGCAGCTAGGCTAACAGCACAACCCTAATATGTAGTAAAGGGGACATTAATTGGGTTTGCATTACAGCTCCACTAGGGGAGTTATCTGCAGGCAGGGTCATAGGCCCTAAGGTCACAGTGCCATGTGTAGTTGAGGCATAGTTCAGGAAGCTTAGGCACACCAGAAGTTATAAAATTCCCAAGTAGCATTTCATTATTATCAATAACAATAAAATAAAAACATTAAAACTATGCAGGATAGCTGTTATACAGGCAGTTCAAACATACAATGTCCTTCATCAGAGGGTATCTCTAAATCTAGATCTCATTCATTTTCTCTCTCTAAACATTACTGTCTTTTATAGGATGTTTTTCACCTGGCAATCATATTCTGCATCCTGTTCTTGTAAATTTCACCCCGGTTTCACACAAAGTACAAAACTTTGTAAATTTTGTTCCTGTGACCTGTACATCCATTTTTTTTCCAACAGGTGCAATATTTTAAGTCATTCTGGTTAGAACCGGTTTTCCTGCTGATAGCTCTGCAAACGAGCTTGTGGAAGGTCAAAAGGATTATCAAGGTCAACCCCTGTGTTCCAGCTTGCTGTCTTTAAAAAAAACAGCTTTCTGCAATTCTTTTCAACAATATAACTATATACATTTATAAACCATGGGACCCCAGTTTCACATACAGATTCACATAAACATTTTCATCCACAGAGAAACAAGTGGAGAAAAAAAGAAGAGAACATTTTAGAATCAACATTTCATATAGTAATCAATGCAAACCATCCAGTCACCATGTAAACATAATAAAAGTAAGTTGACCCATAAAGAATTCAGCTATCCATTACATCTTCCAGACTGTGGCACCAAGAGCCTGTAAGAGAACATATCAAGAGATGTGAGGAAAGTTGACACGGTTTCTCCTTTCCCCACACCCAGGACTGCACATGTTGTCCCTGCCCAAGAATTGGGTAAAATTCAAGGGGTAACAAATAAAACAATATGTGAAAGTGGTAAGGGGGGGATGATTATGCTTAGTATGGGGTATTTCCCTAAGCATCATTAAATGATTTCTTTAAAAACAGACTCATTCCACATTTTCCATTAAATCCTGGTCTCCTTAGTGCCCCCAGACAAAATATAGATTCTTGCTCTTTTTGGTTCAATAAGTTATCAAGATCACCTCTCCTTAGATTAGGTGGGATTATCTCTAGTCCAATAACTTTTATCCTATGTATTTCATTCTGATCATGATTGTGAATATGGGCTGCTATGGCGTAATCAAGATTTTTGTTTTTTATAGCCTGAGTATGCTCGGATAATCTAAATCTTAATTTATTTTTTGTGAAACATAAAAACTTCCACAGGAGCATTTCAAATGGTACACAACAGCAGCAGAGTTACAATTAATGTTACCCCAGATTTTTTCATTTAGACCTGTTTTTTTTTAAATCTGAGCTAAATTCCATCAGGTAGCACATGCGGCACATGCTGCAAGGTTTGCACTTTTGTTTACTGGCCATAAGCAGAGTTTTCCTTTTTAGTTGGTAACTCTACACTAGAGAGTCATGCAAATTCTTGCCTCTCCTATATGACACCCTTAGAGGTTTATTTAGTATGTTCTGTTGCCGTGTTGTACCACTCAGAATTGGCAGGATGTTTCTGACAATGTTCACTATCTCCTTTGAGCCCCCCATCCCCCCAACAGGTGTTTACAAACATCAAAGATGGGTCCATTTCCTTTTTCTTATTTTTGGGAAAAAACAGTGCACCTCTGTTCATACAGTGTACCTCAGTAACTGCCCTCTCAATGTCTATGAGACTGTACTCCCGATCTAGTAGCTTTACTAGTTAGTTCTTGTGCACCACTAGATACCAGGGATTTAATTGAGATATATATTTTTTTACATTGGGGTGGCGATCTGCGATGGGGGTGGAAATACTAGACACCAGGGATTTAATTTTTATATATATATATATATAAAAGGCAGTCAAGGGGATGCCGATAAAGGAGGGACTCTGTCTCCACCCCCCTGGGGACCAGGAGGATTGCAGGAAAAGACCAACTGGCAAAGTACAGACCAGGAGAAAACAGAATCCCCAAGGGAACACGAGCAGGGGAAATGAAACTATAGGGAGACAGGTGGAAGGTAGTCCTGCTAAATGCCAGGAGCTTGGGCAATAAAATGCCTGAGCTCCAGGCGATGTTAACTGAGGGAGCAGTGGATGTGGCAGCGGTCACTGAGACTTGGGCCACTGCAAGACATGACTGGGACCTGAACCTGGAGGGTTACACTATGTTCAGGAAGGACAGGGAGGGAAGGGAGGAGGGTAGCAATGATAGTAAAAACTGCATTGGCATAGGGGAGTAGAGGAGGCGGAGGGAACCGTGGAGGCGATTTGGCCACCTTGATAACAAGGGGGCAAGAAGTAAAAATAGGAGTGGTGTATAGACCCCTGCCTGGCGGAGGAGCTGGAGGACAGTCTGGTGGCAGATGTTAGGAGACACTGCAGACTGGGCAGAGGAAAGGTGGTGGTGTTAGGGGACTTAAACATGCCAGGAACAGACTGGGAGACTATGACATCCTCTGTGACCAGGGAACAGAGGTTGGTGGATGTCTTTCAAGACGCGTTCCTAACTCAGCAGGTGAGGGAACCGACCAGGGAGGCACGGGTACTGGATGTGGTCCTGGCAGACAGTGACCAGATTGGGGGCCTGGAGGTAAGGGACCCATTGGTGGGGAGTGACCATGCCACGGTCTGGTTCTGCCTGGACCTAGGAGGGGTAGAAGGCTGCACAAAGATGGAAGTAACCGACTTCAGGGGTGGATTTTAAGGAAATGGGAAGGATCCTTAAGGAACATTTGGATGGGATTGGGTCAGACATGGACGCTGATAGTAGGTGGGAAATCATCAGGAGAGGGGTGAGGATGCTACCAGCACCTGTGCAAGAGTAAGACAAATGCGGTAGGGCCCAAAAACCCTGTTGGTGGACCAGGGAGGTCCAGGAGGTGGTGCAGGGAAAGAAAGCAGCCTATAAGAAATTCAAGTGCTCAAGGAGTGAAAGGGATCGAGGGGAGTATGAGCTGATGGCTAGAAGGGCCACTAGAGTGGTGAGGGTGGCTAAGGCAAGGAAGGAGCAGAACCTGGCCAGGGAAATTAGGAGAGGGAAAAGGGGTTCTTTAGATACATTGGGGAAAGACGAAGGGTGAAGGGGCAGATTAGCAGGATTAAATCAGGGGAGAGATGGGCACAAGACCCAGGGGAGCAGGCTGAGGTACTAAATGAGTACTTCACCTCAGTTTTCACCAGGGAAAATGGGGATGCTGCATCATACATGGGAGGAGACAGAGACAATGAGGGGGGGCCCTACCAATCGGCAGGTCTGGGGAGGGGGCATCACTGGCAGGTGGGGAGGGATAAGCAGGAGAAGAGGTACTGGAAGTGGAAATCACAGCAGAGAGGGAGGAAGCCCTCAGCTCCCTTAAGACGGAGAAAGCACGGGGCTGGATAAATTACATCCTAGAGTGCTGAAGGAACTTGCAGATGTCCTGGCAAAACCCTGGCAGAGCTTTCACCATCTCTGAGGACAGGGTGGGTGCCCCAAGACTGGAAGGTGGCGCATGTAGTGCCTATCCACAAGAGGGATCAAGGGAGGTGAGGGAACTACAGGCCTGTCAGCCTGACATCAGTGGTGGGCAAGGTGATGGAGGGCATTGTCAAGGAGAGGCTAGGGGGCCCTGGATAAGTCAGGGTGCCTGGACGATAGACAGCATGGATTCATCCCGGGAAATCGTGTCAGACAAACCTGGTGGAGTTCTATGACTGGGTGACAAGTGCCTTGGACCTGGGTAGACCAGTGGATGTCCTCTTTCTAGACTTCAGCAAGGCATTTGACTCTGTTCTTCACGTGGGCCTGTTGGATAAACTAGGAGAAATGGGGTGGAAACCAGATGATCCGATGGATAGGAAATTGGCTCCAGGACCAGACCCAGAGGGTCGTGAGTTGGTGGGATAATCTCTTCCCAAGGAGGGTCATTAGTGGGGTCCCACAGGATCAGTCCTGGGCCCCTTCTGTTCAATGCCCATGTATCTGACATAAGGACAGAATCGGGAGTGAGATGAGTCTCTTTGCAGATGACTCGAAACTGGGGGCAGTGGTGGATGGGGAGGGAGGGAGGTGGTCCCGCAGGGGACCTGAGGCTCTGGAAGATGGTCTAGAAGTGGAAGCTGAGGTTTAATGCAGGGAAATGCAAGGTACTCCACCTGGGGCCAGAAACCCAGGCCAAGTGTACACCCTGGGGGGGGAAATACTATAAGTCTCAATGGCTGAGAGGGACCTGGGGGTGGAAGTGGATGTCAAGATGAACAACTCTGAGATGTGTAGGAGGGCAGCAGCAAAGGCCAACAGGATGCTGGGATGCATCGATAGGGGGATCACCTCCAGAAGGAGGGAAGTGATACTTCCTCTGTATAACTGCTTGGTGAGGCCGCACCTGGAGTACTGCGTGCAGTTTTGGAGGCCACACTTAAAGAGGGACATTAACCTCCTGGAGAGGGTCCAGAGGAGGGCAACCAAAATGATTTGGGGCTTGGGGGACAGGACCTATGAGGAGAGGCTCGAAGAGCTAAATATGTACACTTTGGAAGAGAGAAGGGACCGGGGGGACATGATAGAGGTCTTCAGGTACATGAAGAGGGTAAATAAGGGAGGAACAGTGAGGGTGCTTCAAAGGAAGGAGGAAGGGGCCACTAGAGGGCATGGGTGGAAGCTGGAGGGGGGAAGATTCAGGGGAGAAAGGAGGAGGTGCTACTTCACTGAGAGGGTGGTAGAGCCATGGAATGCACTACCTATGGGGCTGGTGGAGGCAGAGACAGTGGAGGGTTCAAGAGGGTGGGACAGGTACAGGGAAGGGTCAGGAAGCAAAATCCAATGCAGCAAGAATATCCGGAACTGGGAAGGAGAAGCCAGAGAAGGCGAGGGGGACAGCAAGGTCAGCACCCAGGGTGGGGGCTGACCAAATGAGCAGACACGAAAGACCATTAGGCCTATTCTGCTGGCATTTTAGTATGTTAGTATGTTAGTATATATATAGGCATGAATACAGTATTCAAGAGACTCATACCTACTGCACATTGACACCCTATAACTTTTTGATGAATTGTTAAAACGTTCACATGACACACCTAATTTATAGTCCCACATTAGGAGAGGTATTAAACATAACAGGGCCCAGTTTAGTTCCACTGTGCTCTTTCAGTTTTATCACAAACATCGATTTACCCCTTCAAATAGGGTTCCATTTTGTGACATTGCTTCCATTCCCAATTTAAGTATTTAAATACAGCCCTTTATTGTGCCTTAGAAACCCAACTGTTGTTAATGTGTTATCTAATTACTTCATTTCAGCTTCCTCTAAGAACTCCCTGTACAGAATAAAGGTTTTTGCCTTTTATTTAATCATTTTATACAGCTGTAACATTCATTACATGTAGTGTCCATCTAGTACCTCATCCTAAGCAGACTGTGCCTTTAATTTGCATGAACTGTGGTCCAAAAGCATTATTGTGTCTGGTGACCTTCTTTTTGTTACTGACATGCTACCAAAACCTTGCAGTTTGTTATAACTCATTTATTTAGAAAATTCCGTTTTTCCATGGTGTGTTATTTTCGTGTCCTTTTGTTACCCACGTTACTATTGGTTCCTCCACCAGCCCAGAATGTTCAGAACCAGAAATGCATGCTGACACCTTCAGTCATTACCCCATGGCTCTTTAAAGCTGTGGACCTGGTGGATCTGTATTCTTTGTACTGCCACCTACATTCTGGACAATATATGCTGTCCTCCTGAAATTTGGAGTTATGCACGTTACAGGCACTACAGTGGGCTATTCTCTCTACATCTCAGATGTTCTTTTGTTCCCCGGTGTGTCAGATATCTGCAGATTGTAAAGGTATACATTTGCTTTTTGGGAAACACAGAGACAAGTAGTCGGACCTAGCCTCATGGTCCCAAGATGCTGAGCTTGGGGTATGAAGGGTGGGGTGGGGCAGAGAGAGTTGATTATAAATCATTTTAACGTTGAACAACAGCAGGTTTCCTAGATTAAATGGTTACACATATTTACCTATTCTGTAGACCAAGTCTCTACATGGGGATCATTCTGTATGGCCTGGTCCCTGTGTGTGGGGGGGGGGCATTTTGTGTGATCCTATTCTCTGTCAGGGGCACCTTTAATGTTACTGCTGCCAAATAGTTTGTTCTGTACTGGGTAAAAAACTGCATTTTTGGGGAGTATATCAATTGGACCTGGTTAGTGCTGGGGTTCATTTTGTATTAGGCATCAGAACACCATATATATAGTTTGGAGAGTTCTGTAATGATAAATAAAATACATGTTGTATTGGGGAGTAAATGAATAGGACCTGGTCTCTGCAGGTGCTCAGTTTGTGTAGACCTGATCTCTTTAGGGGCTTATATTGTGCTGGAGGCATTAGAACACCAGCACTACTTTTAAACTACCTGCTTATCTGCTAAACTTAAAAAGAAATCCTGGTTATTATCATATTTATTTTTGTAAAAACACTTCTGTAGAACAGAAAAATGGTCAGCACTCCAAACGTATTCACAGTACTTATTTATTTTATGTTCAAGTGCATCAAAGTCATTTAATAGCAGAAAAGCAAATAACAGCAGCAGTAAATGAAGCGTTGGGTAATCCACAAATTTCTCAGATCCACAGGAGTCTATAAGATGGCAACTTTTAAAATAAAACATATTGCACCCACTGACTCAACACTGAGCACCCAAACACCAGCACAGAACCATTTACATTTCAGCCATATGTTTTGTGATCATTAGGTGTGCCATGTGCTGCATGTTAGGCCAAGAGTCTAGCATGGCACATTAAACAATTACTGAGATTAACTGCAACAGTAAAATGAACCTAAAAGGGCACAAACACCAAAACTGGATGTAAAATGACTGTAATTGATGGTAACCGGGTTGCATTCACCAAAAACAGCAACCCTGTTCATTGTTTTTGTGCAGTTTTAGGCTCATTTGGCTGCTGTTTCAGTGTATCTCAGTAACTGGGCTATGTGCTACATGATATGCCTTAAATGGCTTCCATGGCAGTACAAGTGAAGAAAAATACTCTTTTTTCCTTACTGGGATGATTGCTGTCAGTGACTGTTAAAGTGTTACCCTTTGTTCTGTATTTTTATTTTCATTCTGGTTTTTTTTTGTGTGCACTTTTAGGCTTACTTGCTGTTGCAGTGAATCACAGTAATTGTTTGTTGTGCCATGTGCTGCATGATAGGCTGAGGGCCTAGCATGGCATATCAAACAATTACTGACATTAACTACAATAGCTGAAGAAACCTAAAAGTGCACCATCTCCCAAAATGCACTGGTTGCCATATGCACATACAAGACCGTGCTGTGGACACAGTGAGTGACGATACCATGGAGGGGTCCATTTGACAACAGGAAGGGGCTGTGTCTTCAGTTGTGGCTGTGATCTGTGGGATAGCATCATTAGTAACAGGTATAATTGTGCATATCTGCACCATACAAGGGGACCATGCAAAATTACCTTGCACTCTGTGATTACAGGACTTCACCAGATTTCAGGTCCATAACTTTCCATTTGTGTTGTGCCAACCTCAGAAAATCTCCTGGACACAAACCTTGTTTGCCATAACAGGGCTTTGGAATATGGATATCTGCGCAAATGTAGGTTTGTGCAGAAAAACTAGGCTTTGCACATGGGCAAGCTTTTGAAGATCTGGCCCCTGAAGTCAGTTTTTAATTTCATTTTAATTTCTTAAAACACATTTTAAGATTGAAGCAACACACTCAAGGGCATAGTTCTATTAGTAGGAAGTAACCCACTCCAGGGTGTGCAGTTATTAGGGATTAATCAATACCCTGAATGCATTGTGAAGCATGAGGCTGCTGGCTGAGTGTCCTCACAACACCCAGTGTGTTGCTTAATCCCCAATAACTGCACACACTGGAGTGGGCTATTACACTTATAACAGAGGGTGCACTACAAAACAAGGAGAAAGCAATATACATGTTTTTCTCCTTTTATAAAAGACAAGTAAATTACTGTATTCTGCTGCCTAAAAAATAGTCCCCAACAAAATGGCTGTCATGACATACAGATGTCAGAAGGAAAGGTCTATGCTTCCTCTGACATTTGTTGTGCATGATATGCCTTCTGAGACAGCACAGTAGCTCTGAAGCGCAAAATACGGAGTTGCCTCTTGTGGTACAGACACAGTGTCTATACCTCCACTGGCTTAGCTGCTTTGTCTCTCTCTCTCTCTCTCCTCTCTGTGGTTACATTAATGCATGGCAAGCAAGTAGACATTGTCCCTAGCAGTGCAGTCACACAGTCTACCAGACTATATTCTTCCAATTAAGAAATGGCAACTAATGGGACTCAGAACTTTCAGGTCTTTCTGGAACTCTGTTTCTCTGTCCACCAGCATAAAGCTCACTTTCAGATCATGACATCATTGGGGGGTCTCACTCTCTTCACACTGTTCCATTTGACTTTATGCCACAACTATGGGATTTACCTGTCATTCTGGCTGTGCAACAGAAAAATGACCATGGGGATCACACACTTCACTCTGGGAACAAGCTTAGGTAAGAAGCAAGACTACAAACTTTGAACACTACACGTACTGTTGCTGCACTACCTGGGACTACATGGCAGGCCTTGGCTCTCACTCACTAACCAGGGATAGTAATGGCTGCTCCACAGACTGCAATTTTGCACTATGACAAGATCAGAACGGAAACACAGGCTGATCTTTCAGAGGGATGGTTCACCACTAGCTATCATATATTGTGGAGTAAGCAATGGTCACCTGATGGTTGTTTACCACTCACCTGCCTTTATCTACCCCATGTTATAAGTCACTTATACACTTTCAGTGTTTTGCCTTCAGCCTTGAATATCACAAGCAGCAAGGGCATGCATTAATCCCAAACATCCCCTTTCATCTCATAAAGATATAGTTGGTTTCCCTCTCTCTTATTGTAGGCTTGGGACCAGCTGGTATATGTAATAGACAGACCAGGTGAGATTCAGTCCATTCTACACTGTAATATAAAACATTTGTGAATATCTTAAGTTAATATAATGTTGTGACTACAGCACAATTTTCAAAATGTTCAAAAAATGTTATACCAAACATCCATAGTATGACAATCATTTTTTTTTGGTTGAACATTAGCAGTAACTTTTGGTATGACTTAGTGAGACACTTGGTATGATACTGATACTACTGTTATGGTGTTGATGTTACTCATGAGACTTCTTGTGTTGTGCCTGTGTTACTCGTGTGACGTCCTGTGTAGTCTGAGTTACTCACGAGACATCCTGTGGAAAAACCCCTTGTAAATAAAGTATAATTCACTTTCTGAAAATTAAGTGATTTCTGTCTTTTCCTATGAGGGTAATATAGTTGTGCAAAGAAAAAAATGGGCTAGAAAATCAAGGACATGAATGTGGTAGCCAAACTCAAACATGGCCAGATTTGGGCATACTGTGATTAGTAAACATATTGTGGCATAATTACCAACAAGTTAAGTTTATGATAAAAAACTGAAAAGTTAGATAATATGCTACCTAAATAGCTACCATAGAAATAGTAATATCAAAAAATATATGTTTGATAATATGACAAATTTGCTATCAAGGACATGCTGTTACTCACATTACATTGCCCCTGTGGGAACTTTTAATCCCATTTTTTAGCACCTCTGAACTATAAACTATCTTTATGTTGGGGACTGAAATACTACCACATGCACCCAATGTAAATATGATATGATTATGACAATTGGCCCAAATAAATTTTGGAACCTGATTGTCACACTTTGTCTCTCAAATAGCATATCGGTACCTATATATATATATCTTTACTGGGGTGCCAATCGTCGGAGGTGGGGGCAGACCACTACACACCAGGAATTTAATTTTAAGACATATATTTATTGGGGCTGGTGAGTGATGGGGGTAGGTCCACTAGACACCAGGGATTTCATTAATGATGATTATATATTTTTTTTACACTGGGGTCCACGATCCCTACTACTGGCAGACAGACATCAACTTTTTGCTGTGGTGGATCTGAACTCTGCAAATTGGTGAATTGCATGAATTGTGCATTTCTGAAAGTGAGCACCATTCGTGAAATAGTTTTCGGAGCAGATTTTGCCAACTTCACACATCTCTAATTGGAACTGCCTCTGGGTATTGAGTAGCATAGTCACATACTACCACAATAAATCAATTACCTTTTTTAATTTTGTCTAAGGCACCAACCACATCCATTGCAATTCTCTCAAAAGGCATGTCTATCAAAGTTAGGGGCACCAGGGGCAACTTGTCTTTTTTTAGTTACCAGGGCTACTTATTGATATTCGGCACAAGAACTGCAATAGGCAGCAACATCCTCATAAATCCCAGCCCAGTAAAATCTGCACAACAGTCTGTAAAGGTACAGTCCCTCTCCAGGTGACCAGCCATGCAGTGGGATTATCATGTGCTATCTGCAACAACTCAGTGCTATATTTCTTTGGTATGGCCAGTTGTTCTTTTTCTTCTTGCATCTGAGGAGTAACCCAAACTTTGTATAGAAGCCCATTTCATTTTTAAACATTGGTACACCTTGTTTTATTTAACCCTATCTGCTTAAAATAATCTTGGAGAGAAACATTGCTAGTTTGCTTAGAAACAAAATCGCAATCAGTTATCAATTTAGTTTCAACATTTTTATATATCATCCCCTTTGGTCCAACAGTCTTTTGTTGCCACTTTTTATTTCCAGAGTCTTCTTTCTTCCCTGGACTTCCAGATCTTGGAGCTGGGCTCAAACAAGTCCAAATCAAAGGCAACAAAGTAGAAAGAGACCCCAACATCTGAGGTTTTCTTTGCCTGTGTTCTTGTAATCACAACTGATGAAAGAGCAGGGTTTACTCCCTTTGTAATTTAATTTGCAAATCCTGGAAAGTTGTTTACAATAATCACGGGTACAGATAACTTAGGTACTACCCCCACTTTCATTTGGTGCCACACACTACTAATATGCATAATCACTTGGATGATGGGATAGTATTGAGTGTCCCTGTAGATGCAGATGACCCCAGTACCTGATCCTTTTGCACAGTGTTTTCTCAGAACTTCAGCACTTACCAGGGTCAGTCAGCTTCCCTATTCTGTAAATCCCTTCACAGTTTTAGCCTACACCTTGCCATTTGTTAAATACATGCCCCAATTTGTTAAGGCCAAATGTGTTTAAGTGTTACCCTCATTTTTATGGCAGTTTCTTGCAATATGCCTGGCTTATTACAGTTATAGCAAACAAAATCTTTGGGTGTAGATTTGTTAACCCCATCTGAGTTCTTTATCTGATCTGGAGTTAAATTAGGAAAAACAAGCATTTGTCAATGCATGAAGTTTGTCATGTGCACTGGTGCTATTGGGGGGGGGGGTTATAAGCCGGTGTTGACAAATTTCAACACGGGTTGATAACTTCATTGTTTCTTAATATTTTTACACCACATTTTCAACATAGCCATCTTATTGCAGGTCTCTGCTTCCAAGATCTGTGTCGAGAGAGCTTCTAGTGCAGATTTAAAGCTTTTAAATTACTAGCCATGTAGAGAAGGGCGTTTTGGATTTACCCTAGCTCTTGGAAAAATCTATCCAGATTATTGGAGTCCTATCCACAGTCAGGGAGGGTAGTGGGAGAGTCATCCATCTTGTGCTGCTTTGTAGCTTGGAAGTGGTCCTGCTGAGGGGTCTCCATGAAGAGGTATGTGTACTTATGGATTCCTCTGACAGTTTCCAGGTGTAGCATGATCTCCAAGTTTGCAGGTGTTCTAATGCATGAGAGTTGTTTGAGGGATTTAAATTTAGTGCTATTAGTGCAGTTTGGCTGGTTCTTATGTCTACCTGATGCAGAGCTAACACAGGAGCATTTTCCCACTGTTAGAGCATCATGTGCATCACCAGCTCAAGCTGATTTTGAGACTCTTCTTGGCTCAGGCTTGGGCTGCATTGTGTCACCAGTTCATGGCTTGTGGTCAGACTCTGGCTCAGTCTCAGCCTCTGTAACCTCAGTCTCACTACTTTGTCATCTTCATTGGTCATACTCCTCAGGGACTGTTTGCCTCCCATGTATTTACTCCTCCTCCTCCTCCAGGGCTTCTGTGAGTCCATTTCTTTTGTCAGGCCTTGGCAGACCATCCCTCTCCCTTTGCACAGCTCATGGGAGCTGATGCTCAAGAAATTTGCCACATGTTGAGGTGCTCATACTTTCTAGTTTCACTGCATTAAGCTGTGTTTCTAGAAGTAAAACAAACAATTCTAAAAGATGTAATCTTTTTGTATGCAGCACTCCTTTTAGCTCCCCTTTCTATGTTTAGGGGTCCTGATGGTAATATGGGGGGAGTATAAAATCAGAAACCATCCAGGCATAAGGCCAAAAGCTCAGAGAAATAGAAGGCTTTGCCTTGCCTGCAGATCAAAAGCAGTTAGTGCAGATGGCTTTCTCACACACCAGGCTACAGCTTACCAGTAGCTGTAACTTCAGATTGGGCCAGGGTAGACAGAGGCTGGAAATGGTCTTCTTTGGAGGAAGAATATCTTTAGTTCATTCAAATAACCCAAGCACACATGAAGTAAAATAACAAAGAAATTTAATTTGGTTTCTATTTAAAATAAATAAATTTAATGCACAGCTGCATGGACCCGAGAGACAGAACAGGCCAGAGGGCATTCATAGGAGGTGCAAAGAGTACCAGGCTGGTACAGATGCTTTAAACAGGTCTAAAGTAATAGACCAGTTAAGGACTCCACGCATGTAACCTGAGCCAAAGTGAAGCTCAAGTTTAGAGAGTACAATGCATAACCTAAACAAGTACTTGGAGAGTACATTTCTCCCGTCCCCGAAGTAACTGATACTGGGATGTGGCCTTTAAACCCCCCACTGCCACCCTGAAAATCTTGACAGAAAACTAACCAGTTTGCAACCTTCCAACAGAGACAGGATGCTGCTTAAACTATAACATGTGTGACCTCGCTCCTTCTTTAAAGTTGCTCTTTCTTTGCATTGCATCAGTGTCAGTGGCTCAGTAGGTAGCACACTCACCTCTGAGGCTGGGAGATCAGAGGTCTGTGGGTTCAGTTCCCACATCTGGCACTTGGGTTAATATTCCAATACTGACACTGTAGTGCAGCATGAGGGGGGTGCTGCACTTCTGAGGTGTCGTCTTTTGGATGAGATGTTAAACCGAGGTCCCATCTGCCTGGATTGGTGGTAGTTCAGGTGGATGTTAAAGATCCCATGGCACTTATCGAAAAGAGTAGGGGAGTTTTTATTGAAAATACATCAAAATACATTGATAATACATCAGGGGATCTATCAAAGAAAGAGGACACATTATTATCTCTTACCATATTTAACAAGAGGGAAAGAAAAAAAAAAGCAATTACCCAAACATCATCAATTATATAACCCCCATCCCCCTTTATTTATATTTAATAAAAATCTGGAATCCTTTCCACCATTTAAATATTTTCTCAGCAGTCCCAAAGTTTTTATCTTTCACATAAACAGATTTCATAGCTTCCATAATGAGTACATAAAAGGTTTCATAAGGCATAAACTTATTTTGTAATACCCACTGGCATCTAGCTTGCCACAAATAATATTTCAAACAACAAAAAAACACAAATAGGGTGCCCCAATCATAAGATCCCAATAAATGGGGAAAAAACCCAAAAACCAAGGCCTGGTAATCCAAATTTTGTAACCATAAAAACTGTAACTTGGTACTTAAAAAAACCCATAATCCTGAAGCATAGGAACACTTAAATAAAAAATGATCCATAGTCTCCTCTTTAACCTGGCACAGCATATAGGGACAATACCTTTCACTAATCATTTTATGGTTAGCATTCCCCTTAACATATAGACTTCCATAAACTGACAGCCATAGCACCTCCCACATTTGAGAGGGGATCCTATGGTAATTAAGTTGTTTGAGCGCAAATTCAGTACAAAAGGAAGGACAATTAACGAAAGTAGGTTCACTTGGATACAATTTTCCCGGGAGAAAAGAATACAATCCACCCTTTATATTATTTTTAATACACTGATAGGAAAGAGACCATCTAAACAACTTCTGAACACATGGTATAAAAAACCCTGGAATATATATACTTTTAGGAATCCGTGGGGTAAGTGGAGCCCTCCAAACCCCAAAAAAGGGTTTAAAGTTATTCATTATCCATTTTTGTTGCATTAATGATGGAAGGGATGGATCAAAACTAAAGTTCGGAGGAAGAAAAAGCCCATAAAAAAAACTAAGAGGGTCCACCATACCCAAACCCCCTTTAGAAATTGAGAGATAAGTATAACAACGTTTAATAGGGTTAGGTCTACTCCCCCAAAGCATTGAAAAAAAAACATGCATACAATCGAGTTTCTAAAGCTAACGGGGGAGGGTATACCAAAGCAATATATAACAACCCAGGAATAATAAACTTTTTAATAACCAAAATCCTCTTTATTTTAGATAGTCTCCATCCCTTCCATCTCTGGACCTTCCCTTCTGATTTTTTTAAAGCAATATCCCAGTTCTCCACAGAGAGGTTATGACCTCCTAAAAGGATCCCTAAAATTTTACATGGAAGGGAAGAAAACACAATGCCAGATACTGTAAACTGCTCATAATTAACTGGCCCTAAGAGCAACCCTCTAGATTTCTTAATATTAATTTTGGAGTTGGAAACCTTCTCATATTTAGAAATACAATTTAAAATGATAGGAATTTGAGCCAATGCAGTCAAAAAAATGCAGATATAATCCGCATAAGAGTAAGGGAATTTCCCTGGTGTCCTGGCCAAATTTTCCTCATTCACTACAAATACCACCAACAGCTTAATCTGGTTCAAGGTCAGTTGGCATTCATCTGTATCCCCCTCCCCTGGGTCATGCCTGAAAACAGGCAGGATTTGTCTAGTGCACTTACCCGGTCAACAAAAACTAAATAAATAAATAAATACAATTCTTTAATGGGCTTAACAAGGAACCTGAACTAGACATGGGCATGGCAGGGCTGATAAAATAAGATCCTGAAATGCAATCCACCAAACTCACATATGCAATATGCCACACTGGCAAATGGCCACCTTAGAGCTGCCACCTCCAAGGGGGCCCTGCCGTGGCCCTGCCACCACTATGACAGCCTCCCTGTCATACCTTTCTTTAGGGCACCAGGTCTCACAGTCCTACATGTAAAAGGGCTTATTTCCTGGCTACTGTCCCCCAAGCCACAAATCCTACCAGGACCCCAGTTCCCCACGATTGCCAGACTCCTATCCCCTCCCCATCGGAGTTAACCCCTAGTAGTCATCGATGCTAGAAGCAGCCAGTATCTCCCAGGCTGGGAGGTTTGAAACCCCAGCCTAACATGCCCTACATTCAGACCACTGGCTCCCTTTCCATATGGAAATCCCTCTTTTAAACCCAGGAAAGGAGCATCACCCCTTGGGGGCAGACCAAGGGAAAACCTAACCAGAAGGTAGAATGCAGCTTGCATGTACAGTATATCCTGTTTCATGACTGTTAAGATAACTTTTCTACTGGCAATCTCTGTTTCTCTGTGTGCTAGGTACAGCTTTTACTTTTCTCTAAGAATTCCTAGTTCCATCAGGAAAGTACACTGCCCACAAATTCTGACTTTAAATGTGTGCACTGATTCCACCTGGTCTGCCACCAGTTTGTGACAAAACGTAACCTTTGTGCTGTACTAGCTTCTGGGGTAGTTTGGTCTGATTCACTTCTCCACTGCCACCATCTGGTTATACCAGTAAAAATCCTCTGTCCTGCTCAGGCACTTGGAAGGTCAACCGCAGTAATATATGGTAGTGTCCACTTTGGATGGTGAACTGTAAAGAGTGAATTCTAATTTTGACAGCATAAATATTAAATTTATCTTTGCAATAAAGATTCTCAGCCACCACTCATTTTATAAAAATATTTTGTTTTCTGCTAAATGCTACAGTCTCTTTTGACTGACAGCCCTCTGCAGTATTCTCTCACCTATGTGAGTGCATGGTGTGTGTGTGTGTGTGTCTGTGTGTGTGTGTGTGTGTGTGTGTGTGTGTGTGTGTGTGATGTCCAGCACCTGCTGAACATCTTCCAGGATACCCAGGATACATTCCTGTCCCAACTGGTGGCTAACCCAACAAGGGATTGTTGTATCCTGCAAGTGATCCTGTCAGACTGCGATCTGGTCAGGAACTTAGACGTAAGAGGCCCTCTGGCAGGGAGTGATCATGCCATGGTCTGGTTTTCCCTGGACCTGAGGGGAGGAGAAAATCACACTAAAACAGTGGCAATAGACCTCTGGGGTGTGGACTTCAAGGAAATGGAGGGAATCCTCATGGGACATTTAGAAAAGATCAGACTAGATATGGATACAGACAGAAAGTGGGAAGTTATTAAAAGAGGGCTCCTGGAAGCTACTAAGGCCTACACAAAAGTCAAATGCAAGTCTGAT
Organism: Neoceratodus forsteri; assembly: GCA_016271365.2. Lineage (NCBI taxonomy): Eukaryota > Metazoa > Chordata > Ceratodontiformes > Ceratodontidae > Neoceratodus > Neoceratodus forsteri. The sequence goes on along the minus strand of CM028138.1, from coordinate 759,476,207 downwards.
AGAGCCAGAAAGCAGTTTTTGTGGACCAGAGAGGTCCAGGAAGTGGTAAGGGTGAGGGAGAAAAGAGTTGCTTATAGATGATACAAGCAAATGCATGGGGTTATGGACAGGTGGGAAGTATGATGACATATCCAAAAAGGTAGCCAGGGTGGTGAGCTCAGCCAAGGCGAGGGCAGAACAGAAGTTGGCACAGGGGATCAGAAGAGGTGACAACAGGTTCTTTAGGAATATCAGAGAAAGGAGGAAAGTGAAGGGGAAGACTAGCAGACTGGCATCAGGGAGTGGGTGGGCTGAGGAGGCTGGGGAGCAGGCTGAGGTACTTAACGATTACTTTGCCTCAGTCTACACTAGAGGCAATGGTGGGACAACACATTATAGGGGAGGGCCAGATTTAAAGAAGAGGGGAAGTCACAGATGGTGAAATTCCTGTTAGAAGGGTGTGGGAAGCCCTCAAGGCCCTGAAAACAGATAAGGTATTGGGTCCAGACGGCCTTCATCCTAGGGTGCTAAAGAAATGGTTGATGCCCTGGCTTCACCCCTGGTGGACCCTTTTAACACATTTCTTCAGACGGGGTGGGTGCCTCAGGATTGGAGGATGGCTCACATCATGCCCATCCACAAAGGAGGGCCATGCGAGGAGCCTGGTAACTACAGGCCTGTCAGCCTGACGTCAGTGGTGAGTAAAATGTTGGAGGCCATATTGAAAGAGAGGCAGGAGGTGTTTCTGGAGGCAAGGGACCACTTGGGTGAACACCAACATGGCTTTGTAAATGGCAGATCATGTCAGACTAGCCTTGTGGAGTTCTCCGATTGGGTGACAAAGGCACTTGACCAGGCAGGCCGGTGAATGTCCTCTTTCTAGACTTCAGCAAAGCATTTGATTCAGTGCCACATCCTGGGCTGCTGGTTAAGCTGGGGATAATGGGGGTGGAGGAGAATTTGATTAGGTGGATAAGAAACTGGCTAACTGGGCAATTTCAGAGGGTGGTAGTAGGGGGAGTTTTCTCCTCTCCTAAGATTGTCATTAGTGGGGTACCAAAAGGGTCAGTGCTGGAACCACTCCTATATAACACTTACACCTCAGACATCCAAAGTGGTATCAGGAGTGAGATGAGCCTCTTTGCTGATGATTCAGCTGGGGACAGTGGTGGAGGGGTAGGAGGGTAGAAGAGCCCATCAGGGGGACTTGGAGACACTTGAGGGGTGGTCTTACACCTGAAGACTGAAGTTTAATGCTAGGAAACATAGGGTTCTCCACTTATGGCTTAGGAACACAGCTCAGGACTTCTTTCATTGAGGGGAGAAACTTCAGGTTTCAGATGGGGAGAAGGACCTTGGTGTGGTTATGGATGTCAACATGAATAAGTCTGAACAATGAAGGAGGGCTGCGGACAAAGCAAATAAATTGCTGGGGTGCATTCCAAGAGAGATAACTTCCAGGAAGTGGGAGGTGAGTCTCCCACTGTATAGCTGCCTGGTTAGACTGTACCTTGAATACTGTGTGTAGGTTTGGCAACTGCACTTGAAACTGGACATTGCATTCCTAGAAAGGGTCCAGAGGAGGGTGACCAGGATGATACTGGGACTGTGGAAAAGTCCTATTAGGAGAGACTCAGGGAACTCAATTTTACTCCCTGGAGGAGAGGAGGGACACAGGGCATATGACTGAGACCTTCAAAAACCTAAAGGGGATAAATAGGACATGCCTTGATAGGATTTTCTGGCTGAGTGAGGCAGGGGGCATCAGGGGGCATCCCATGAGGCTGGTAGGTGGGAGGCTCAGGGTGGAGACTAGGAGATGCTACTTCACAGAGAGAGTGGTGGAGTCTTGGAATGTGCTGCCTGTGGACCTGGTGGAAGTGAATACTGTTAATGGCTTCAAGAGGGGCTGGGAGAGGTATAGGGGGAAGGTAAAACTGAGTAATGCCAGACCTGGAGAATCACCACTGATGGGGGATGAGGCTGCATGGATCTATGGGGGAGGGCAGTAATGATGCACCTGCCAGGTGCTGATTCTTAAGCAGACTTGATAGACATCTCTGTATGTTAGTATAATCACATCTGCTAGGCCAAACTGCCTTTTTCTCACCTCACATCCTCACTCACAGCTTTATGACCCTGTTTACATCCTGGCTGCTTGGAAGTCTTTGTGGGAAACATAGTACCTTCCCATCTGGCAACTGTTATTCCCTTGAGGTTTCTCAGGGTATCTGTTGGGACATGTGACCTGCACTCCATTTTGTCTGCCCTACAGTATATCATTCCAAACAGAAAGACTTATATGAAGATAAGGAGAAACAAAAATAATTATAGTAGCCAAAAAGGAGATTACATGGTTACATTCCCATCACATCTCCTCTAGCCTCCCCAACACACACAATAGAAAACTTATTGAACACATGCCATGGTCAAAACTGGGAATGAGGAGAGGGAGAGCCAGAAGAAGGACCATCTGGGGCTGAAGGCTGAGAATAGAATATACAGAAGGAGAAATAGAAGGAGAACAAATAAGAGAAAAAGCTGATCAAAGAAACAGGTAAGAATCACAGCTGGTGCAATGGGAGAGGATAGAAACCAGGTCGGGAACACAGAGGAAATAACTTTGGTATGTAATTTATCTAGTAGGGTTCTAACTGAACAAGAAATCAATGTGTTATCAAAAGGATTTACTTTTAGCCCACATTGCCAGGCTAACCCATTCGGTCTAAAATTAGATTTACAAGGAATTTTTTTTAGGAAACTAAGGCTTTGATATTTTTTGAACAGTAAGAGTGGAGATAGGAATTTGAGTTTTGAACAAATGAGACAAATAGAACGAAGTAAGAAAATGGGTATAAAATCATATTTTTACTACCAAGACCAATACCTGCAAATGTCCAAACCTTCTGCACCTGGTACAGAAAGATTGTGAGGAATTTTTCAAGAATAAAAGTTTTCTAGATATAAGACCAAAATATAACCTTAAAACCATGGAATTGGCCTCTTTAAGAAATCTAGAGAATGATAAAAACATGGTCATTTAGAGTGCAGATAAAGGGGGATCAGCTGTCATTAAGAATTATGAGGATTATAAAAAGGAATGTGAAAGACAACCAGGGAATCAGGATAATTCCTGCAAAATCAGACATAATCCAGTAGAAGAGATAAAAAAATATTATAAAGGAACTATTAGATAAAGGCCTGGACAGAAACTGACTGACTGGGAATATAAAGCCCTGAAATGTGTACACCCTTAAACATCATTTTACACCCTCCCAAAAGTTCATAAAAACCTGGAGAGTCCACCTGGTAGAACCTTCCTACAAAAAATAGCAAACTCTAGCCAGAGCCAATATGGATGTGTCGAGCTTGAAGAATCTTCAAGTAAGGAGCACCATGACAGTCATTGAATACTATCCTACATACACCATGCAAGGAAACTTTCAGCATTGACAAATGCTTAGTTTTTTGTTATCTTTGTATGGCTTCCAGCAGCCTAACTGAGATGAAGGCAATATCTGATTGCACACTGTGGTCACTAAATACTTTAACATAATTCATCTACTCTGTACTGTACATTAGAATGTAATCCAGTCTATAGTTTTAATTTCTGACATGACCACACTTACCCCTTTTACAAACCTGTCATAATAGCAAAATAACTTAATCATTGTTTTAACTAATAGCATCTTCAGCAATAACAGTAGCAAGTCCAAATCTCAGATCTGAAGTACGAAAATGTAGTGATACGAACATATGAACATACAAAAATGCCAGGAGATACAGGCCAATTGTTCTGTCATGTCTTCTCAGTCATGTAGCACACAGGTTAGACTCCTGCTATTGCCCCCACCCCTTGCTTCCTTCTCTTCCCCCTGCAACTTCCTACTGACTAGTTTCTTGCCCTTGATCCTGTCTCACCCCCTTTTGAAGCTATCCACTGTTTTAAGAGATACCACTTCCTCAGGAAGTGCATTCACCCCCTACCATCCTCTCCATGAAATAGTGTCTCCTCACCTGTATCCTGAAACTACCCCCCACCAACTTGATGGGGGGTTGAACTGCAGTGCAGCATGAGAGGGGTGCTGCACTTCTGAGGTGCCGTCTTTTGGATGAGACATTAAACCAAGGTCCCATCTGCCTGGATTGGTGGTAGTTCAGGTGGATGTTAAAGATCCCTTGGCACTTATCAAAAAGACTAGGGGAATTTCCCCAGTGTCCTGGCCAAATTTCCCTCATTCACTAAAAATACCACCAACAGCTTAATCTGGTTCAAGGTCAGTTGGCATTCATCTGTATCCCCTTCCCCCGGGTTGTGCCTGAAAATAGGCAGGATTTGTCTAGTGCACTTACCCGGTCAACAAAAACTAACAAACAAAACTTCAGGCTGTGCCCCATGTAATTATTTCTCCCTTTAATCAAAACATGACCTTTGTACTAACCCAGTTGATGCTCTTTAATTACTTGAAGGTTTCAATCATATCACCCCTCTCCCTTCTCTCCTTCAATGAGTACATGCAGAGGTCCCTCAGCCTATCTTTGTAAGGTGATCTGAAATGTGTCATAGAAAACATGACATTAAAATGAAGTACATCAGAGTTATGGCACAACAGAAAAGAGCATTATGCAGTATTATGTCTAAAAAGTTGTTACCTGGCTTGAGATAAATGAATCACCTGTTTCAAATCCCACTAGAGCCACTTTCATGTGATGACCCAGGAGCACTTTTGTTAGATAAGGACTACTTTCATCATGTTCATGGCTACTGTTGCAAAACAGACTCTATGCACACATATTTGTTTTTTAACTCTGAGATGAATACATTTTGTTGTAGAATGTATGTCCATTTCCCTGTTACACCAAGGTTAAACTGGTACAAAGGAGATACATTATGTAAATTGACAGTAAATGCATGCAGAGGCAATAACAGAACAGCATTTAAAGGATACTTAAACCCTATTTTTGTGCCTGAAATTCCAATTAAAATGAATCCCACAGTGAAGCAGAATAGACAGTGTCCAATTACAGAGTGTGCCTCCTTAGCATGGAATCAGTTTAACCTTGCTGCAACAGGCAACTGGACACTCATTGATAATCATTGGTTTAGTACTGACATTTGGAGCTACATGACATAGTGGAGAATTTATTTATCAAACAGGGCTCATACACTTATAAACGGATACTTATTTTGGACTGGTAATAGAAAACAAACAAAAAGAAACAACAACAAAAAAAACTATTCAAGTCATTATACCCTCTGTATGACTGGTTTTGTAGTTCTAATTTATTTTTGATCATTGTGTGCCCCATCTCCGCTCTTATGTCAGAGACACAACTGACATTTTTAGTGTGATTAATGAGATCCAATTGCAACCTCCATGGTTCCTGGTCTCAGTGGATATTAGTTTCCTGTACTTTAATATTCCTCATAGAGAAGGCCTATGGTCCTTGGAATTTTGCCTTGAGAAAGATGAAGCACTGTGTCTAGCTAGAAACAGTTCATTTTTGACTGTGCAGAAATGATTTTAAACAAACATGCTTTTTTATTCCAGGGGGAGCACTATCTCCAGGTTAAAGGGATTGCAATAGGTGCTACCTGTGCACTCAATTATGCAAATCTTCATGTGGGTCTGTGGGAGACACAATAACAGTCTATGATGAACAGGTCAGTCCCTTCTGCCATAGGATTGAACTGTGGTGTCATTTAACAGATGATGTACTTTTAATTTGGAAAGGCACTAGGGAGAAATTAGGAAAATTTGTGGATTATCTTGAAAAAAGTAACCCAAATTTGAGATTTAGCATACAGCGTGACCCAGATAAAGTCACATTTTTGGATTTGGAAATTAAAAGGAATGTTAACAATGGACTACAGACATCCCTTTTTAGAAAAGACACCAATAGAAATTCTCTCCTGAGTAATGTGTGCAAGATTTGCAGACAGGGGGTATTCTGGACAATTTATAGAGGGAGCCATGACAGAGGTGACATGGAAAAGCAGGGAGGAGGTCACGATCCCTAAAATCAAGGATGTTGAACCAAAATGTATGCATTTTGTAAGTATGCTTAATAGACAATCACAAGAGGTTGAAGGGATAATTAAAAAACATTGGGGTATATTAAAATTGAACCCCTGCTTTAGAGAAGTAAATGCCCACCCCCCAAGAATGACATACCAGAGAAGCACTAATATTAAGGACAAAATGGTCCACACTTATCAGGATATTCAGAACACTATGCTACAAACAGGGAGTTGGCTACCCCCAAAACCCAAGGGTACATTTCCATGGGTAAACTGCATATTTTGTGCCTCAGTACTTAAGGGTAAGACTTTTACAACTGTTAATGCATGTAAACAGGGCTCATACACTTATAAACGGATACTTATTTTAGACCGGTAATAGAAAACAAACAAAAAGAAACAACAACAAAAAAAAAAACTTTTCAAGTCATTATTCCCTCTGTATGACTGGTTTTGTAGTATATCGTATAGTCTACAATCATCTCCAAGACTACCTTGACTCCCACAAACTGCTATCACCCTGACAACACGGCTTTAGAAAGAAACACAGTACCCTCACTGCACTCACAAAAGTAACATCTGACATTTTCCATGCTATGGATAGGGGCCAGGCCACTGGGGCCATATTTGTGGATCTCACAAAGGCATTTGACATTGTGAACCATGGGCTGCTGCTCCACCAGCTACATCTACTTGGCCTGGACTACAATGCTTTGCTTTGGATGAAGAGCTATCTGTCTGATCGATCCCAGAAAGTTAAGTGGGATGGCTCCCAGTCGGAACAGAAACCAGTTTACCATGGTGTCCCGCAAGGCTCAATTCTGGGACCCATGTTATTTTTGCTCTTTATCAATGCCCTGCCCAACTTCTGCGGGAGTGTCACAGTTCATCTATATGCAGACGATGCCATCGTCTACCACTCCTCTCCAGACATTGACCAAATCAATCAGAACCTTACCTCTTACTTCATGTCCCTGGAAGCATGGTTCCAATGGAATCATCTTGTTCTCAACTCAAAGAAAACAAAATGCATGGTCTTCGCCCATCGGCATGCAAAAAATCCTAACCCACCTACCCTTAGTATTTATACTAGCAAGGGTGACCCGCTAGAGGTAGTTCACTCCTTCAAATACCTGGGTGTTACTTTGGACCCTGCCCTATCGTTCAACTCCCATGTCTCTAGCACTATCAAAAATCTCAATCAGAAACTTGGACTCCTATATCATATGCGCCCGCACCTCCCTCTTGCCTCTTGCCAAAAAATTGCTTCTACATCCCTCCTTCCCATACTATCTCATGCTGCACCCCTCCTCCTCTACACTAACTCCTCCTCCATGTCCCTCCTCTCTCAAGCATACCACAGGGTAGGTCATTTTACTGTGGGGGCACCTACCCGTTCTCACCACTGTGATGTTCTCACTTCACCGGGGTGGCCCTCATATGGGGCAAAACTGAGGTACTTCACCCTGAGCCTCATGTTCAAGCTTGTTCACAAATTCACTCCTCCCTGCCTCAGGGAACTTATCCACCTCAAACCAGCACCACTCACACTCTGCTCTACCTCTCTCCCCCTTCTCCTTTTCCCCAAAAGGAGTCTTGCCATATCCAGATGCTCCTTTTCTTATGCCACCCGAACTGACTTGAACTCCTTCCCTCCATTCTATCCTGCTCCTCTCTCTCACAATTTCAGTCCCAACTGTCTGTCTTTCTGTCTTCCTCTGCCACCTGTTTCTGTTTTTACTGAAGGGTGCCTACCCAGAAACTCCCCCACCTTACCTATGGCTGCCTTCTCCTGCCTTACTCTTCTCCCTCTCCACTACTACTGCACCTAGCATAATGGGAGACTAATATGTGTAGAAGTCTCGGGTCCTAGCCACTCCCATGTATTTTATTAGTATGCTTACTTTGAAGTATTGTACTATAACTGCCCTATATGTATCCCATCAGGCATTCAATTTCATGCACTACTTGTCAAATCTGTTGTCAATTGCTTGTGTACTTGCAAACATTGTGTCTTGACCTGTACTCTGCCTAATACCATCCATGTACCATGAGAATTGAATTGCTTGTTGCACTTATACCTCGTGGTTGATTCTAATTCGGTCGACCCTGAAAAGGGACTGTAATTGTCTCAGTGGACTTACCCGTCACCAAAACTCAAATAAATAAATATTATGACTCCTAAGCATTTTTTAGCTGTGTCACTGAAAACTTGATGTATTTGGCCACATGTGACTGTGGGGCCTTCTGCACAGGAAAAACTACATGCCCCTTTAAGATATGTATGGGCGAGCACATTAGGAGCATAACCAACAACAGGATGCACTGGCTATACATTGTTGTAGACATATTGGAGAAAACAGGGAACATCATTTTAAGTTCCGTGGGACTGAATTTGTCAGGATGGGCCCAAGGGGAGGCAACATTAATGGCAAACTTTTGGAGCATGAGGACTTTTGGATTAATACCCTGGATGGATTGAAGCCACCAGGACTGAGCGATAATATAGATAGGCTACCTGCAAAAGCTTCTGTTTCCTTACTGTCCATCCCAACCACTCCGATCTGCCAAAGAGAGATTGCTAGAGGTTCCCAGGGTTCAGTTGAAGACATCTGGGTTCCTGGCTTTTATGTTTGCTGCTCCCATCCTGTGGAATTCTCTGCCTTGTTGGATATGAGACTGCCTGACTGTGGAGAGCTTTAAAGCTGTTCTAAAAACATACTTGTTTCTACTCGCTTTTCATGATTCAGTCTAGTAGTGTTATTTGTTTGGGAATACTGTTTTAATGTTTTTACTGTACTTAGGGTGCTATGATCTTCTGGAACAGAGCCTTTTTTACAAATAAAGAGAACTGAATTGAATTGGATATAATGCCTGTGATAAAAGAAAAGAAATTACTTTTATTTTAATTGTTGAGGGTGCTGTATTTTGGATTTTTGTAGGTGTTGTGTGCCTCTTGTGCATTAGAGCCTTTTCCTTCCATTCCTTTTTATTAGGTTTTGTAGAAAGTCCAGGATGCAGTTATGCAGTCTAATGGTATGCCCCTTTGGACTCCTAGGGGTTCAACATCTTGCTGTGAATATTTATTGGATTTAATCAGCTTCCTCCATCTAACTTCAGTAATTTATTTATTAATTTAATTCAGAAGAACTAAAAAGAAGAAATTCCCAGAAGTATACTCAGTTCTGTATTGGGACTTGATTTTGAACTTAAATGATGACATTTGGACCTTAAACTAAATTTATAGAAATAATTATAATTACTGGAGTTGACCACTCAATATTAATTGAGTATTAGGCTGAATTAAATGAATGCAAATTAATCATAGCCTATAAGTATCATAAGAATGAGAGAATGTGCATAATAATGGTTTTATTTTGAAATGTATTTTATATATATACATATATATATATATATATATATATATATATATATATATATATACACACACACACACAGTATATATGTTTTATATATTTTAACTGCACTTTAATGAATGCCATTTTATAGAGAGTGGACAATAGGGACAACAATCTCTTGAAGATGCTTTGAGATGCGAAACCTGTTGAGGTAAGCCTGAGCTGTCGGGTGGTCTGTATTTGCATTTTTTGCACTTTAATAAAAGAATTAATCACAGTGCCTGGTGGTGCCTGGTTTGATTCTGGGCATTAAGTTTTACTGTGGGCACACAGAGTGGGTTGGAGCCAGAATTGCCTAAACATATCGTCTGTGTTAAATAGAAGATCTAAAATAAATTGTGTGGGCAGGAGCAATGTACCAATGATTCTACCTAACCATCTATCCTGGTAATTTTTATACTATGGGCATTTAAAAATAATATGATGTAGATTCTCAGGCTTGTTAAGATCACAAAAAACAATTATTAGAATTTATAGTACCTTTGGAATATCTTGTTGTCAATATGTTACTAGGAAATGTCTCAAATCTAAAAATGGTAATAATCTGCCTTTGTTCAGGATTGTGTATTTGTGTTAAATAACACTTTAAGGCACATTATTTTGTATTATTTACTAACCATGGAGACACTTTTATCATTTTAATACTCAATAAATCTTCCTCTTTAGCTTTATTAGATACAGTTTCTGTGACAATTTTACAGTATTTTACAGTATGCTGAATTTATTGCAATTTTCAAATCAAACCATTCCTTGAGATATGTGAGATTGTAGTAATCTAATAACTCTTTAATGTTTACTAACCTTTCCACTAGGAAAGGTGATAACAAGGGTACAACCTGACAAGACCTAGATATATCTAGCTATGTGGGAACTCTGGGGTGTGTCGTTCCTCCCACAGGTATGCACTTGGGTAAAAGCTTAACAGGAGGATTACCTTATTGGCTGATGGTAGTCATGGTAGTTTGCACACTAGGGATCCCAAAATAACTGTCCTTCTGTGGCTTAAGGGGCTACAGGTCAGTTGCTTATGTTATTAGCACTTGGCTAGGACTGTAGCTACTGTGCTGCTGGGGTGGATAACTAGCTGGTCCACTCCCTTCCCCTTACTCCTGCCTGAAGCTGATATTCTAATGCACTTTTAAATTAGCAGAACTTACAATTTCAAGCACTAGTCTTAGCTTGGCTACTGGTGGCCACTTGGCTACTAGCCACATTTGTCACCCTGGGGCACTCTTTCTTACAGTCTGGAGCTTGTTTCCCCTAACAGGCCTACCTAGCTACTTTTTTTGCATGAAACAATAAAATAACTACTCTTGTGCTAACCGGCCCCTATTCATTAGCCCACCTGGCTTGCTTGGCTACAACTTTAACTAGGCTGTCTTTTTCCAATTTTAAATAAAAATCAAGCTTTTAGATTTTCTAGCCCTTGTTCAGTAGTACACCTTGCTGCCTCTTTAACTAGAGCCTTGCCCTGCTCCTGGCTAGAGCTTTCTCTCTTTTCCTTTTTTACGGCTGCAGTGGGTGGAGCCTGCAGACATTTTGCATGTACAAAAGGATTGATGTCATGTTTTCTGTCCTTGGAACTAACTGAAGGTGTAAATAGTCTCCTCCGCCTTATCCTCCACCAAAAAATGTTTTCCACCCTCAAATAAATATGCTTTCATGTTAGTCAATGTTTGCAGGGCACTATTTTCTTTTTTAAATGGGAGGTACGAGAACTGTAACCTGAGTAGTGGGAGGCAGCATAAGTTTTTTGGGGGGGGAGTAAGATCCACCCCCACCTCCACCCTAGAAGCTCCTAAAGATCCACCCCCACCTTTTTGTTTGGTTTGTGTGGGAGGGGCATGAGGTGGATCTATCATGTTGGAACAAGTGACTATCAGAGCTGCCTGGGGAAGTAATTAAGGAGTACCTGAAACTGCATCTAGGCATATCCCCCACACACTCACACACACACACATAGGCAGCATGATTTATTTTATTTTTTTAACTCTAAGAATGTCAATATTTGGCTCTAACAGAATGGGCAAGTTGGGCATAAAAAAAATAAAAAAAAGGATCAAGCAGCTGCCTTTTCCTTTGTCGAATACATGCAGACAGAAGGTCACAAATCCTGTATGACAAATACATTATATGGATGTTTTCCATGTAAAACAGATGTGTTGTTATTGTCATGTCTGCACCATCGTTTGTAGCCAGTTAACTGTTATTTACGTAGGTACTGAAAACAACAGGTTTTAATTCAGAAATCCAATCTTGATAAATTTGTTTTTTTTAGCAGTTCAGGAAGATTTATGTCTCTCTGATGCAAGAATGCATAGCACAGAAATGAAAGGAGTTTGCCTAATTGATTGTTGTTTGTATGAGAAGTGGATGTGACAGTGGCATGCAAGACTGAAGTTTAACAATTGTTTTTTGGCCATTCTGGGACCTGTCATTTAACAGTGATGTGTGAAGAGAATTCATTTCCATTCAGTTCAATCTTTATTTATATAAGGCTCCTTTCTGAAACCAAGGCACCTGTACAATACATGATAAAACAATAAATAGTTAAAACAATATTAAAATTAAACTAAACAACAATATTCAAAAATCATGATAAGCTTTGTTAAAGAGACAGGTTTTTAAAGCTCCTTTAAAACTTTGGACAGTCGGGCAGTCTGTGTTTTGTGTTTTGTGCATTTGAATAGGTTTAGTGCTTTGAAGTTAAAATATATAAATATATATGCATAGTGTCATGGGCACTTGAAAAGGAAGTAGATACTACTGAAATAAATGCTGTTCTGATGATTTATTTATTTATGTGTAGAATCTTAGGTGTAGTTCTACTTAGATCACAGACACATATGGTGGGATATTCAAAGGGGTTGCATATGGCGCAACAGTGTTGCACCATGTACAACCCACTGATGCACCCCAGCATGATATTCAAAAGAGGATGTTGTACTGTGCAATTCCCAATGTGCCGGGGTGCACCAGTAATGTATGCGGTGCAAGTGCGGGGGGGCATGCCCATGCATATGCAGCACATCCTGATATTCAGCCCGGGATGTGTGGCACATATACAGGCACAAACCCACCTTGCACCACACAGGTGGGGGGTGCAAAAATCTGCTCCTGAAAAGCAGGAGCACTTCCTGGCCACTCACAGGTGAGCTGCCATACTGCAGGGTGCAACACAGCAGACGCCAGCTGTGGGTGGCCAACCGACCACCTCAGACATAGTTCGGAAGTCATGCCCCTCTGCCCAGACGAGGGCCTAATGAATTACTTCTGCACAGACCTCATACTTTCCTAATATTCTGATTATCACAAGCAAAACTACCTTGCTGTTATCAAAAGCGACCCCCTCTGAAAGTTACTATGACATTTTCTCTGCTAACAGTCCATCATGACACCTGACTTCCTGACATCAACACATTGCTTAAATATAACTTACATCACATCATGGACAACAAGCATTTGTCAATGCCGAATGTTGTCACGTTGGCATTGGCACTGGCAGTGGTGGAGGTAGAGGTGCATAATAAGAATGGCAGTGAAGTATTGAAGTGGTGCCAACCCCACCCCCACCCTGTAGAGAGTGACAGGCAGTGGGGTGTGCCTTGGTTCATCAGCTATAATGCTCATACCATTGTACCTCACCCTCCCTGTAAACACTGACAAGTGTCATGGTATGCTTTGGGTCTTTGGGCATTATACTTACCCCATTCCATAAGAAAATATGCTGATGTGGGTGACGTTTCAGGCTGATCAGTGCAAGACACACCACAATGCCTATCAGTGGCTCCAGGGTGGGTGGGGGTGAATGGTGACAGTATTACATCTGATGATCCCAAGTCACAGCCCTGATGCCTATCAGTCCATACCAGGTGGGGTGCTGCAGTTGGAAACCCTAACACTGTAGGCGTGTAATGGTAGTCTCACTCTACATGTTCAACATGGGCTGCTTGTCAGGTCACCTCATGAAAAGTAGCACAATCACTTTGTTAGCTGAAAGGTGGTTTTGTACAGCAGCTGTGGCATTTGGTGACAGAGGGACAAAAACACAGCTTTGGGCAGCATGTGGAGTATGACAACTGTATTGTTCATGAGGAAGCATACAAAATGGCAACGTTGAAAATCTGGAGTGGCAATATGAAATATTGGTGAAGCAATGAACATGCATACAAACTGCACAGCAGACGTCCGCAACCAAATTATTTGTGGGAGTTTTTTAGGCACAGTTTCAACATAGGTATTTTGGGACGTCTCCTCATGAACAGTGGTGCTGTGATTTTGTTAATGTGTCCCAAAAGGTGATTTCCCACAGTGAGCACGCCATTGTGTGCCACAGTTGCGGGAACGCGTTTTGGGCAGGCTGTGAAAAATGGCAGCTGTACTGTTGATAAGGAGGTGTGCACAAATGCCAGTAGTGAAAACGTGGCATGAAAATATTGCAAAAGTATGACGTCACAAGGCTGCATGGAAACTGCGCAACGTACGCTTCCAGCACAGTCATTTTCTGGACTTTCGACACCAAATTTTCAACATAGGCATTTTAGGACCTCTGCTCATGAACAGTGTCATCGTCATTTCCTCAAGCTGCCCTGAAATCTGATATAATAACTGGTGATCCCTGTTATCAACCCATTTTTGAGAACTGTAAAAAGTTGTATCAACCCGCAGGTTGATATAAAAAAAGTTGTATCAACCCGCGGGTTGATTTGACTTTTACAGTCTCGCGCCAAGAAGCCTGCAGCACTTGCATTCCAAACTGAACAGTTTCAAACACAGCAAAGCAACACGGAGATTACAAGTTGTGTCGCCTTACTTCCCATTAGTAGGCATGCCTCACGCCAGCACGCGTGATGTCAGTCTTTGAATAGCGTGGGGGCATACCTATTAGTAAGGAAGTAGGATCGTTTTCGTCTTGCATCTCCTCGTAGTGGTAATACTTATATTTAATTTGTTTTGGTGCCAATTATTATAAAAAATAAAACATATGTAGGGGGTAGAATAAAGTTTATCACACTCGTTGTGATATTTAAACCTCTCGAGCTTCACTCGAGGTTTATATATTATCACACAACTTGGGGTGTGAAAAAACTCCATATCAACTCCCTACATATGCATTATTCTCTATTTCTCACAGTGACCATGCGATTCTGCACCAGGCATGCAAAAACACATTTCAGGCAGGATATGTAAAATAACAGCTGTACTGTACATAAGGAGGTGTGGAAAAATGCCAATGTTGAGCATGTGGAGTGAAAATATTACAAATACACAAAGTCACAAGTGTGTGTGCAAACTGCACAACGCACGCTCATAACACACTAATTATATGAACTGTTGGTCACAAATTTTCAACATAGGCATTTTAAGACCTCTGCTAATGAACAATGTCACTGTCATTTCCATAATGTGACTCAAACATGGACATTCCACAGTGACTGCGCTATGCTGCGCTGGAACTGCGAAAACACATTTTGATCAGGATGTGAAAAATAACATCTATACTGTTCATAAGGAGGTGCAGAACAATGGCAATGTTGAAAATCTGGAGTGACAATATTATAAATTCGCGAACTTACTAGCATGCATGCAAACTGTGCAACGCACGCTCGTCGAACAGTCATGTTATGGAGTATTGTCACCAAATTTTCAGCATAGGCATTGCAGGACCTCTGCTCATGAACAGTGTAACTGTCATTTTCATAATCTGCTCTGAACACTGATTTCTCACATTGACCATGGTATTTTGCGCTGGAAGTGTGGAAACACATTTCGTCCAGGATGTAAAAAATTACAGCTGTACTGTTCACAAGGAGGTGTAGAAACATGATAATGTTGAAAATCTGGCATGAAAATATTGTGAATTCATGAAGTTACAAGCGTGCGTAGCAACTGTGCAATGCACACTTGTAAAACAACCATTTGTTTTATTTTTTCCACCAAATTTCCAACATAGGCTCTTGACAGCCCACCTCATGACCACTGCCATTGTCCTTGCACTAATTAGTCCTGAAAGGTGATTCCATGCAGTGACTGTGGAATCACCTTTCGGGACCAATTAATGTCATAACTGTAACAGAATTCATGAGGAGGGGTCCCAAAAACCCCATGTTGAAAATTTGGTGCAAAAATCCCAAAAAATTATTGTGATATGCAGCAAAGTTGAAAAACACCTATCTATCAAATTATACAGGTTACCAGCATTTTCTCAGTTCACGGTTGGCTTTGAAGAGTGCAGACGTGTTCCCCATCCACCGAAGATCATTGGACCGGACGCCAGAGGTAAGTATGGGGTGAGCAGGGGGTATGGGCAGGTAGGGTGTGCAGTGGGTGGATGCGGGTGGTGGGTAGGGACTCTAGGGAGACTACGAGGGACCATTTTTATGTTACAGGGGAATAAAACTAACATCGCGGGACTGTTTTTTTTTCAGGGTACTAGGCACACTGCAGTGGGATCCCAGCGTGCCACCTAACTGTTTGAGGGGGGTTGCTGCAGCCGATGGGGGATTGAGCACCCCCGTCAGCACACAAGGGAAGCGGGGGGAAGCAAGAGCTGAGGGGGATTGGACACCCCCTCTCAGCACGTAAGAAATGGGGGGACTGCTTTATGCTGACGGGGAGTGGGCTCCCCCATCGGCAAAGTTTTGCAGCCCAAGTAAGCCAGCAGGGGGATTGGGCACCCTCAAAGTTGGCAGTGGGTGGCCGGACGCCATGCTGACAATGTGGTGAGCACATAGGAAGGGTCCGCTGCATCTGATGAGCTTTGCATGGATTGTAGCAGACCTTTCCTTAGATGTGCTTGCCACATTAGTATGCATGGTGTGGCACCAGGATGCAGGCTGATTGGGGAATGAGGGACGCACCTACCGATGCATGCCCTGCATTCGCCCAACAGCGACCATGCCTCCAAATCCTCACTGTCACATGATGTTGGCTGCGCAAGCACGCCAACATAAAAACCCAGTTTCTCTAACAAACAAAAGAAAAACTGTATAAATAATCCCAAGGCTGAACATATGCCAGCCATTACTTTTTCATGTACTGCCAACTTCTGTACCATTTTGGGGATTTGCATATGTTTTACTTGGTTTACTTGGTTTGTCTGAGAAAAAAGAAGGCAGAGGCCCATCTACATTTCCCTCCACATTGAGTGGGAACATTTCACATTACATATTTCTCGGTCAACCAAATATCAGCACCCTTTTTGAATGATTCAATGTTAGCTGAATCAACCAATTCCTGTGGAAGTCTATTCCACAGTTTTGGTGTCCTTAGTGAGAAAACATGTAATCTTAGATTAGTTTTTGCCTTGGGGACCATAAGTTGTTTAGTGTGACATCTTGGAACAATACGTCTTGTGACATAAGATAGTCCACATTTATTCATCAGGTCATGTTTTTTTTTTAAGCTTATATATTAGAAGTAAATCTCCCCAGCCCTTCTACTCTGAAGAGAATGTAAACCAGTAGTAGATAATCTGGATTTATAGGGCAATTTAGCTAACCTAGGAATCATTCTTGTTGCACGTCTTTGTACTCTCTCCAAGTGATCAATATCTGCCTTTAAATAGGGATTCCAAGAAGGAGACCCATAATCAATAAGGGGTCGGACACATGATCTATAAAGGGCCATCATACACTGTTCGGATTTATTCACAAATGATCACTGGATTTGTCTTAGCAGACCATTGGCAGAATTAGCCACTTTATTACAGTGATCAATTGATGAAAAGTTTAGAATTAACTAAAACACCCAAATCCCTTTCCAAATATGATGAATGTAATAGTGAGTTACAAATGTAATATTTATTTCTGGGGTTTTGAGATCCAAAAGGTAAAACTACACACTTATCAACATTAAACTCCATCAAATTATCAGTTGCCCATTTTTCGATCAGCTTTAGATCAGTTCAAAGAATTAAAGTCTGATAGATTATTCACTAGACCCCCAAGCTTTGAGTCATCAGCAAATTTAGACAACCAGCTATTGTTTGATACCTGCATATCACTTATATAAATAAGGAACAAAACTGGGCCCAGCACCGAGCCCTGGAGGACTCCACTAGTAACTGCGTCCAGTCCAGAGAGTTTATTATTTAATACCACTCTTTGGGTTCTGTTTGTCAGCCATGCAGAAACCCAGTTAATTATTTGATCTGAAAAATCAAAATGATACATTTTGTTGATAAGAATACTATGAGGAACCTTGTCAAAGGCCTTACTATAATCCAATAGGATAACATCCATTTGACTTTTGTTATCCAGACCCTGACTAATATTATTATAGAATGATATTAAATTAGTTGTACAGGAATGATTGGTTCTAATTCCGTGTTGAGTAGGATCGATAATTTTTAATTTAGTCATTTCTTTTTCAAGAAATTATTTTATCAGTGTTTCCCTTGTTTTGCAGATAATTGAAGTCAGGCTTATTGGACGATAGTTCTGAACTATAGACCTGCTACCTTTTTTGTAGATTGGAGTAACAAATGCCGTTAACCAATCTAAAGGAATTTCCGCTTTATGAAGAGATTTATTAAATATTATTTGTAAAAGAGAGGCTAAAGCCTCTACAGTATGAATTAAGAATCTAGCGTTAATCAAATCAGGACCTGAGCTTGTAGTTTCTTTAAATTAGTAAGGAATGGATGTATATCAGAAGCCTTGATACTATATGAGTGAGTTAATTTAGGACGAGATCCAGTATTTATTTTAGGCAAATGGGAGTTTTTTTTAGCAAAAACTCAGCAAAAATAAGAATTAAAAAGATTAACTATATCCGCATCCGACTGTATGGCAATACCAACATAAGTTAATGGCCCTACCTCATGAAAATTGCCTTTTTTGTTATTTAAATATGAAAACAGCACTTTATATTCATCTTTAGTATATACCAATTTGAATTCAATTTTCATTTTAGCCTGCTTGACCATATGTTTGAGTTTTTGTAGAGTTTTTTTATACTCAAGGAAAATTGCGCTATTACTTCTACATTGACTACTTTTTAGTTTCCTGAACAATTTTTTTTCTTTATTTGTAACTTAATTGATTTATTCAGCCATTTTGGTATTCTACCCTTTTTGTTGTATTTGTTTTTAATTGGAACATATTTCTTTTCTAGTGAGTAAATTAAATCTTTTAATAAGTTCTAAGCCTCATTTGGAGAAAGACACTGAAAAACCTTATTCCACTGAGTATTATTAATTTCTCTATTAATGTTATTATAGTCTGCACTATCATAATTTTTGTATATTCACTTATTAGGTGAACTGCATTGGGATACTATCAGATCAAACAGTATAGAGTAATGGTCACTATTGTCCAAGGGATCCAAAATCTGAATATTGATTATTTTATGACTAATATTAGAAATGAGAAGATCCAGAATGTTAGTTCCTCTTGTAGCAGAAGAAATAAGTTGCATTAATCACCAAGTGCAAGGTGTTGCATCTTGCTCGGGGAAACCCTAAACACAGGTACACCCTGGGAGGGGAGGTGCTGGAGGCCTCAATAGGGGAAAAAGACCTAGGGGTCATGGTTGATACATGTATGAATAACTCTGAGCAGTGCAGAAGAGCAGCTAGCAAGGCAAACAGGATGTTGGGATGCATCGTAAGGGGGATCACCTCTAGGAGCAAGCTCCTGGAGAGGGTACAGAGGAGGGCAACAAAGATGATACGAGGGCTGGGGGATTTGACTTATGAGGACAGACTTGAGGAGCTCTGCCTGTTTTCATTGGAGGAGAGAGGAGAGACAGAGGGACATGATTGAGGTCTTCAAGTACCTCAAGGGAATAAATAGGGTAAACATGGAGGGGATCTTTAGACTAAAGCAGGGAGGTATCACCAGAGGGCATGGCTTGAAGTTGGAAGGTGGAAGGGTGAGGGGGAAGAGGAGGAGGTTTTCACTGAGAGGGTGGTGGACCCTTGGAATGCACTGCCTGGTGAGCTGGTTCAGAGATCCACAGTGGAGGGCTTCAAGAGAGGGTGGGACAGACACAGAAAGTGGATGTATCAGATGATGGCCTGTCCTGGGGGGGTGGGGATGGATGATAGGAGTTTCTGGAGCACAAGGGATGGGAGGGTCTCAGCACCCAACTAAGGATCTAGGTTCGAGCAGACTCGATAGACCGTAAGGCCTAATCTGCTGGCAAATAGTATGTTAGCATGTAATCCATTATCCATTAGTACTGATAGAAATTCACAATCCTGGTTTCTATTTCCTGAGTGGGAGGACCCATTTATGTGAGGCATATTAAAATCATCCAGTATTATTGCATCCTTATAGCTGGTGAAGTAGGCAAGATCTTTAATCAAAGCTTTCCAAGTATTTGAATCACATGAGGGGGGGATTGTAGCAATTCCTAATTATTATCTGTTGAAGTCCTTGAGGTTGAACTGCCATCCAGATACTTTCAGAATTATTTGGGGCTAAAAGTTCAAAAGATGAAATGTCATCTCTAACGTAGAGACAACCCCCCCCCCCCATTGACTCTGTTTTTTTGATAAAGATTATAACCCATTATTTGTTGACTCCAATGGGAAAGTCAGTCCCACCAGGTTTCAGTTATTGCAATTAAGGCCAAGTTTAGTAATTTATTTTTTGCTTCTAATTCTGATAATTTAGACATGTTTAAAGAGCTAGCATTTAAAGATAGAATTTTAAATGTTCCTGGTAACTGGGTCATTGGTTTAGTTAGAGACGTGAGCTGATTCCCATTCTCCCCCGTTTTTGTTGGTTTAAATGATTGTTTATGATGTTTAAAAAGGATTTGCCCAGCATAGTGCTACCTCTCCTACTCAGATGCAAACCATCCTAGCAATATAGAGGAGATTTATCAACAACATTTTCCCAGTGGGTTAGACAGGGAATGTTTGGACTAATACACCATTTTCTAAGCTAGTTATTTAAGGATTTAATTTTGAAATCAAATCCTGAGTGGCTCTAGGAACTGGCAGAATTTCTGAAAACAAACAGTGCATCCTTTGTCCACAAGCACATTGTTGAGAGCTACAAAATCCTGTTTCAGTTTATTAAGAGTTGTAGTATTCTGAATATTGTTTACACCTACATGAATTATGACAAAAGGATTTGGACCTGCGTTGTGTAGAATGTTGGGGATCCTAGTTGTGATGTCACTTATCTTTGCCCCCCTAAAGCTAGAACAGGTGTGATTAATCTTATCTGGGTTGCAAATAGCCCTATCCAAGTGCTTAATGATGGAATCACCAAGAACAAATATCTGCTTAGGGATATCTGCAAGGGTGGGAGCCCCAACTGAATTTGAAGAAGGCATTAAAGATGATGTTAAGTTATGAATGGTTTTAATAACTGATAAATGAGGAGATAAAGTATCCTGAATAGAAGAAACAGTAGGAACTAAATCATTTTGGCTTTTCTGAGCAACATTATTTAACAAGTGAAGGGGGTTTTGAGATTTTTCTGTTGATGTATTTCCCAGAGATATGGGTTTCAAAGTTTTACTGATATTCAGTGTAGGATAAACTGCCAATTTATTTGAAGGAATGATTGTTTCCCGAGTTACAATATCATTTAATAGTGAAAAACTATTTTGTAATGGTATTTGAAAATAATGGTGTATTTGCCCCCCCTACATTTAGTTTTAAATCTAGGAACCATAGCCCATTCATCCATAATAGACTCAGTATGTGAATTTTTAGATTCCAAGATTATGGGTTCAGACAAGGGAACTAGAATTACTAGAGAGACAAAATGTTCTACTGCCTGGTCAATAAAGGATTCCAAACTGGTAATATCGCTGTTTGCAGTTACTTGACTAAGAAGACCAAAAATTTGGTCTTGCAAAGATTTTATAAGCAAACAGTTATTGCAAATTGGTTCTAGATCAGAAATACTTTGGCCAAACATAGAACAACGATTACACTGGTTGTACAAATTGTCCATCTTATCTGTTGGCTAGGTGCTTTTAAGCTTAACTCTTAGTGAGAAACAGTGATCTTACCCCTATATGCAGGCACAGCAGTGCTTTTCTAGGGTACCGACTACTTCCCACTCCACATGCTAAACACGTGCGAGGATGCACGTGTCTTTGTGCTTGTCTAGCGCTCGCCCCACTCTAGCTCACCCCGCTCGCTATAGGACACTGTTTTATAGCCGACCCAACCTGGAAGTGAGATTGAGGGATCACCGAGCACATGCTTTAGCCCAGTCCACTTCAAGTAAACAGTCTGAAGTTTAAAAGAAGCCCACACCTAACAAATGGTGGAGAGTAGTCACTTAAAATGAATTTCTGGACAAAGGTCCCTCTTCCCGCATTTACTACGAGGCTCACACAGTATCAAGCACAAATTTCCAACAGTTATATTTTTACATGTAAATAGCAAGGCAGAAAGCTGTGCAGAGCAGTGTCTCACAGAATGCTGAATGTTTCTCATGATGCTTTTGTATTATTGAGGTATGTGCAATTATGTTTCTTTAAAATTTGGCTGTCTGGAAAATATCATCCAGAAAAACACATATCTCAGTGGCATTTGCTCTGGGGTTCTTTTGTAAACCTATATTGCTTCCTATTCCTTTCATTAAAATGTACACCTCCACATATTTTCCTGATAATGTATATGCCTTCCTTTGAACAGAAACTAAAACACATCTTACTACTTACAAATCATTGTGTTGTTTCTCCATACCTCCTTAACAATTCCACACAACTTCACTAATTTCATTATGCAGCCATGGTGGATCTGACCAGATTTTGTTTTTGTTTAGTACAATTCCCTTTTAACAGGGCTTGCCCTGCTCAATGCTCCCTTGCTGGAGTGCAATTTAAATAAATTTACATACGCCCACTTAGGGGTGGTCCCAAGTCCCAAGGCTTTGCCTTATTGCCTTAGCCCGTCTCATGGCCATGGCCATCACTTGATGCACTCTCCAGCATGGGGAAAAAAGTATTTTTTAAACAATTAGTTCAGGTGGACAGTACTTGCCAAATGGTGCTGCCATCGACTCACCACCCCAGCCTGGGTAAAGGTTACTGGAGAAAGGAGATAAGGAAGTGTGCTGGCAGGATAATTGGAGGCAGGAGAGAGGAGGTACTTCTTGGGCCTTGCTGGGTCCTGATGGCTCCAGTGATGCTACACCCCAATGTGCTTTCTTTTTGAGGATGCAGCCCCGTTTATGGGTGCTGCCACCAAGGGACTGACCTTTAACTTTTATTTTAAATAAAAAAAAAACAAATGAGGCTTTACAGAGCCCACACTTCATCATAAACCGAATGATGTAACAGTGGATTCACCAACAGGCTGAGAGCTGCCACAACACTGGACAGACTGCTGCAAGATGGAGGGATGAGAGAAGGACTGCAGGTGTGTTACCCTTTTACTTTTACCTCCCTGTATTCCCTCTCTCCCTTTTGGTCACAAAATTTGTCTTTTTTTTTTCTTTTCAGGGCACCTGAAAATGCTTCTCTGACCGGCCATTTTGCTGCCCAAATTGAACTCTAATGGTCATTACTGGCCACTCACAGAACCCTCCCTGGGATGCAGAGTCCCTAATGACCAGGGGGCAACCAGTTGTCCGGTGCAAGCTGGAATTAGAGGCTGGCATAGGCTCATACCAGTCTCTGCTGGGCAGGCTGCATCAAAAAAACTTTTAAAACTGCAAGCATGCAGTTTATTCCTATGGTGCTCCTGCCACTTGGTTTACCCCCTTTACCCTCTAAACTAACAGGGGCACCTGGTAGCTTACTCCCAATGGCAGCATGTACACTGTAAGTAACATGGGGACAGCACGGAGCCCTGCAGAACCCCATATGACAGATGGAGGGGGCCGAGGAATAAATCCCCAGCACTATCATCTGAGTCCTGCCAGTAAGGAAAGATCAAAACCACCTGAGAACTGTACCAGACAGTCCAGAGAGAATCTGCAGTCACTCCAACAACACTTTATGGTCTACAGTGTAGAATCCAACAGAGAGATTGAGAAGAATCAAGATGGAATGGCTCCACCGATCACTCACCATTGGGAGAGCATTAAGTACATGGACAGTCTCGGTACTGTGCCTCTTCCTAAACCTGGACTGGAGAGGATTATAGACACCATGGGATGTTAAATGGTCATCCAGCAGCACCACAACCACCTTCTCAATAACCTTGCCCACAAAGGGCAGGTTAGAGACTGGTCTGTAGTTCACTAAGCAGTCTGGGTCGAGGTAAGATTTCTTCTGGAGGGGTACCACTACAGCCCCTTCAGGGACTCCAGAAACACTCCTGCCTCCAATGAGCACCAGAATATCTAAGAAAGGATTGGGCTGATAACTTCAACGCACCCCTCTAGGAGACGCGTTGGGCCCAGATCCAAATTACAGTAGGTTGTGCACATATCCTGGACAACCCGCACAATGTCTTCAATCATCAACTAGCTGAAATTAGACCAGATAGACCAGGTGCTTGCCACCTCAGCCAATCACCACGCTGCCCATTTGAGGGCATTGAAAGGATCTCTGACCTGATGGCAGTAATTTTATTGGTGAAGAACTGAGCAAACTCACCCCACTTAACTTGTGAAAATGCTCCACGTGGCAGAAGCCAGGTTGGATTGCACAACCTGTCAACAGTCCAGAAGAGCTGAGCAGGTTGATTCCTCCCTGCAGCAATCTCCTTGGACAGGAATTCTGACTTCTTACAGGAGATTGCTGATTGATAGTCTTTATAATGGGCTATCAATCTAAGATTGTCAGCCTGTACTCCCTGGAAGACAGGAGAGAGAGAGAGAGAGAGAGGGGACATGATTGAGACCTTCAAGTACCTTTCTTGAAAGAGATAAATAAGGTTGATAAGGAGAGTCTATTTAAGCTGAGTGGCAAACATAATATGAGGGGGCACATTCTTAAGCTGGAGGGTGGGAGGTTTAGGAGGGAGGTCAGGAAGCACTTCTTCACAGAGAGGGTGATGGACACTTGGAATGCGCTGCCAGAAGAGGTAATCTCATTGAAGACAGTGAGAAGCTTTAAGAGAGGCTGGGAAAAGTATAGGGGGAGGGTAACAGTCATGGGAAGGGACAATGGGAGGAGTGGGGAGAGGGGCAGGTACAGTAGCTCAAGCTGTGAACCCTGGAACACAAGCAGACTTGATAGACCAAATGACCTTCTTCTGCTGGCTTCTTCATATGTTTGTATGTAACCATCAAGCCAGATTTTCACCAGTGTTGCTCCAACCTTCAACTCCCTAGCCTCAGCTCCTTCAAGGTCCCATCAAACCAAGGGGACTTTGGGCAAAGAATGTGGGGGTGAACATGAACAGGAGCTAGAGAGTCGAGGGCACCTGTTGCTGCCTTATTATAGGCAAGTACCAGTTCACCAGCTCTCTGCATACACTCAACATGCCTGATATGTCCAGCACCACTATAACACCATCAAATGTCAAAGCCCTTAAAGGGCGGTACAGGACCATCCCTGTAGGACCATGTCTATTGGGGGTGCCTCAAATCTGAACCTTATAGTGTGATGGTCTGGCCAACTGACTGGTTCCACCACTAGGTCAGTGATCTCAATCCTGAGAAGGAAGACCAGGTCCAATGAATGACCATGACTATGGGTAGCAGAGGTAAGTACCTGTGTAAGGCACAATTAATTCATCAGTTGGAGGAAGTCCCACCCAGACTGCAAGAGTTCAGTGTCACCCCACACATGGAAGTCCCCATAATCACCCGTCTGGGGGACTCCAACATTAGGTCGACAATGAAGTCTGCAACTTCCTGCAGGAATTTTTTCTCACCCCAGATAGATGGTAGATGAGAAGTATCCTGCAACCTACACCTGATTCCACTATACATTCAAAGGATCTGGTCACTCCCACTGGAACATCTACAAGGCTCAGATATGACTTAAAACAAATGGCTACTCCCCTACCCCTATGATCCTGTTTCGGGTGGTGTATCACTAAGTACCCAGCTGGAATTGCTGATTGCAGTACTGGACCAGCATTCTCATCCAGCCAGGTCTTGTTGATGCAGTTCAGGTCAGTTGTCCCAACAAGATCAGCTATAATACTGTAGCTGTCTTGATTGTTTATTGACCTGGCATCACACAATACTGCCTGAATAGGATACGTGGACCAGGTAGACCGAGCAACTTGCCCACTTGAGGTGGAGCCCTAGGGTATGGGAACCAGGCAAGGAGGTCCCCTTTTCCTGAACCCATTTCGCTCTGGGATGTCTCCTCATCCCCACCACTCCAATTCACCCAACCTGTTCCACTACCCCACCAGGATGGGTTCCTCCCCATTTCCTCCCCATTTCCTCCCCCCCTCCAAGCTATTCCCAATGTCCAGCAATGGCCATAGACCTCCACCAGCGGGTGGGACAATTGAATGGGTAAAGGTCCCTGAGAGTAGTGTCTGACCACTGGTGACCTTTGCCAACACATAAACAACCCAGAACTAGACAGACCAGAGTCAGTAGTTAGAGTATTCACTACAACCAACCAACAACCTCACACACACTTACCAACCACACCTCACACACTGCCCAATAAAACAAAACTATACCCTTAGTACTCCCCTGTCTCTAACTCCTACAACTTTGGTTCTGTATAGTAGCAGAATAGATAATCCACAAATTAGTGTTCAGTTTCTGAGATAGTCATTCTGCAGAGATTTATAGGCTTTGCAGTAGTCTCAGAAAGTTCACAACAGCAGCTTTAGGGTCTCTCACCTCCTATCACCAAAAGATCCAATAGATACACCTGCCAGTGATACTCTCACTATCACAGACTAGGTGATTAAATAGTTGTTAAGTTTATGTACAGCTTTCAGCTCTCTCACTGCCATTCAAAGCAGTAGACCAAACAAACTGACCTGCCCTGATTCCAGTCACATCCAGCAATACTCCTTCTTTCCAGTTCCTGGGACAATGTAAGTTATTTTCCTCTTCAGAAGGTTCAGCAGGATTAGGTTCTGCAGCCACCCCAAACCTGGCTCTCCCATGACCTATACCAATGCTAGGCTTACCCTCCAGCAGGCCCCCCCTCCCGGATAACCTCGAGAGCAGCCAATCAAGGCAACTACCACCGGAATGGAAAAAAAACTCCTCCTCAAGAGTTCCTCCAACAAGTAGCAGCAATAAGATCCAACAGGCAAGCCCCAGTGATGGCTCCATCCTGGTTTGATGTTTTCCCTTCTGCACTTCCTGTAAAACACTACCAGTCATGAGCCCCTAGCCCCACTGAGCCATTGCTGCCTGCAGTCCCATACCGTGTAACTAGTCCTGTCAAACTGCAGCTTTCTTCTCTCCACTTCATCACTTCATCCGCTCTGCTGCTGTCATCCATCTCGAGCTCTCATGTTGCCAGCTGCCACTGCATACAGTATCTAATTTCTATAGTAAGCTGCAAGGGGTGGTGGTGTCTCTCTTTCCATATCTCTAGTTTTAATGGGCTGCAGGTTTGCAGTATTGCCTAGGGATATGACAAACATTTTCACTGCTTCTCTTGGATTATATCTTGGTAAAAATTTGTGAAGGCATTTAATTAAACTTCCCTTATGGCAGAGTAAACTGAAGCATTAGTATTTAAAGGAAACCTAAACAACATTTTGGCAACAAACTATTCAAAAATCTGACTCCGTAGGTGACTAAAGGAAAGACTGCTGTATTCATTAATGCTAAAACTACATTTATATAATTTACTCAAATGTGGTTCCAGAACATTTAAAAATTGTAAAATCAGACTTCCAATTTCAAAAGAACTCTTACCTGCTTCCTAAAATGGGTGTGTTATGTGATGATATCATTGGAGTCAAAGTTAGAGAGATATATGGCTTTCTATAGTGCTAACTACTTCTTTTTTTTCCCTTTATATAGAATTTTCACCCAAATGGTCAAAACCATGTGCATTATTTTGTATAATATGCATGTTAGACTATGGTTCTGTTCATTTTGTTTACTTTAACATGCTGAAATTGTGTTTTAATCCAATCGACTTTCTCTGTGGCAAACCACAGTGCAGTACACATCTTGAATAACCTGATGGTCTAGTGGTTATGGTGGATCCAGGATGCTACAATAGTGGTGCTGGGGTGGTGTGCATGCTTAATATGTACTTTTTTACAATTTTTATTAAACCTTTATATTTTCTGCTATTATTCTTTTCTAGTACGTTTTTGACAAAACCTACAAATGCAATCCATAGATTGAATGTAAACATTTGTACAATCAATAAATCGGACTTCTTCAACAAAATGAAATGCAGCAGCAAGCAAGTACATTACTATGTGGGGGGGGGGGTTGCAGCCACACTCTTCATCACCCCAGAGAGCCACCACTTCTTTGTAGCAGAGTACTTGTGCAGTCCAATGTTAGAGTTCATACTTTCTCGAAACTCAAATATATACTTGTCTTGTCTTCTTTTCCCATGAGAAATAATAATAAGAAGAATAGCCAGCATTTATATAGTGGTTTTCATACACATTGTATCCCGAAATACTTTACAAGCAATACTAGACTGGTGGTGAAGTGACTGAATATGTAGTGGCAGCCATTTCATACATTAATATCCACACATAGCCTTGGACAATTGCATGAACTGGTTTTATGGGAAGGGGAATGTTGGCCAGGACAATGGGGTCAGGTAGTGATCAAGGTGCTGGCAGCCCCACGTCTTATTTCTCACAGCAATCTGCTCATATATCTCTCCTTCTGTCTTCACCCTTCCCTGAATATAGCAGTACCTTGCAAGAGTGGCCTTCTCAGTCCCCCTCTGGTATTCATTCTTCACTATTCCTCCTCACACCAAAAACTGGTGAACTCATCACCCTTCTGCATCATGAATGCAGGTAGTACAGTCCCGGTTTTATTTTGACATATCAAATATAAACATATATTTCCAGGAAGTCAGGGTGATAGCAGCAGGGAACAAGGGGAATGATGGACTTTCCTATCCTTAAAATATCTAGGCTACCTTTGATTAGACACTATTAAATGATGGGTGTGCACATCATTATGCACGTCATTTAATAGTACCTAATCATAGGTGGCTTAGATATTATATGAGTAGGAAAGCCTATTTTTCTACATGTGCCATGCTGCTATCAGTCTGGTTTACCAGAAGATCATGTTTATTATTCTGTAAAAATAATATGGGAGACTGTGCTAACCACATTCATGATGTGGAAGGGTAGTGAACTCACCAGTTTTTGGTATGGGGAGCAGGTGAGAAGAATGAATGCCAGAGAGGGACTGAGGAGGCCATTCCAGCAGGGTACAGCTATATTCGGGTTAGTTGAAGACATGAAGGAGGACACTGGGTAGATCACTGTGAGATCTGAAATGTGGGGCTGCCAGCATCGTGATCACTACCTGACTGTGGATGAGAGTAGTCAGCAATGACAAATACACAGAGTGGCAGGGCTGCACCTAAACTGTTACTTGAATTCAGTGTAGTGAGATTACCCTTGGGTGGGGGAGATGTTGACATTTGTTAAAACAGTATTGAGGGAGTTGTGTATAGCTCATTCAAGATTTGGAAGGGTGGTAGCCAGCCAACTTGCATTGTGGAGTAGAGCACAGAAAAATACTGGAGAAGAATTGCTGGGAACTGTCCTGTGGGGTTCTGCTGATCACAGGTAAAGGAGTAGACTGACACTGGAAGTCGGGTGCATTCGCTCAAGGTATTAGTATGCCTCTCCTGCTAATAATATTGTTATCCATTGTAAGTGCAGCCCTTATGAGAGCATGAACAGCAGTTTTTCTGGTGGATCATGATGCTTATTGTTTGACCCACCCAGAAGACCTAGTTGTTGGTTAATGAGGCGGGGGGAAAAATCTCAGCAGGGGAACTGTACATACTACCTTCACTGTGCAGAAGGATGGTGATCCACTCAGTGTTTACTGTTGGAGCTGAAGTCAAACATTGAGAATATGGACTAGAGAGTGATTTGTGAGGCATTTTTTAACAGTGCCAGCTAATGCTGCATATCAGTATAGGTGTGTACAACTCCCTGAGGTACAAGATCACAATCTGAGGTGTGATAATTCTCTTCATAAGACCATAAGCTTATATGCGGCCCCAGGCAGTAGTAAGGACAGGGTATGAATGGTGGGGTGTTCAACAGAAGGCAGGCTAGGTGCAGGGGATTCACATGGAAAATGAAAACCTTATTTGTGGATTAACAAGGCAGCATGAGCTTTGGAACTGAACCAGACCGGTACTTTGATGTGTGACCCTGAGCAAGTCATTAAACTTCCTTGTGCTCCCAGGCCACTCCTGTAAACAAGCTTTCAGCTTAGTGTGTCTCTCCTGGTTAACAAAAAAATAAAAATTCAGTGCATCACATAACCACTAGATTATCAGTTCCTCATTTTTAATAATTCAGATGTCCAGGAATGAGACAGTTTGATCACTGCTGTTAAAAGCGAATTGCATATTAGAGTTACGCAGATGTCAGTAATCCACCAATTCTGCCAGTTCCTCAGTTGTGCTCCACCACTACAGATGCAGCAAATTTAAATTTTGCTGGTGAAGTGCCCGCGAAGTGGGCACTTTGCATTGTCATTCTGCTATGTGGAGTGGCCAATGGGAAAGGCTCACTTCACCTTGCGATTATTATTTCGCATTGTCATACCACCTTAATGTGAAGTTAGGTGAAGTGACAACAATATTTGCAGCACCTCACACTTACAGTCACCAGAATTAATGTGCATCCCCAAAATGGTGCGGTCTTGTGTCCAGAAAATTCCCGAGTGCTAACTAAGTGAAATAAGAGCACAACAAGAAATGCAAAGTCTCCCAGAATTAATGGCACACTTAGTCATGCACAGGGTGCAGTTAGAGATGCACAGGGTGCAGTTAGAGATGCAGCTAATTTAAATTCCACTGGTGAAGTGCCCACTACATGGAGAGGTCAACATGAAAGGCTCACTTCACCTTGTAATTATCATTTCACCTTAACATTTAATCTTAACATGAATTAAGGTGGAGTGACAACAATATTGGCAGCCCTGGGCTCCCCCCACACATCATGGCTTACAGTACTGTAAGTCACATGCTGTACGGGAACAGGAATGCCTATGGTTGTATTTTCCCGATGACCTGTATCACACAACATTCCCCTATTTAAAAACTCATATCAATGACTACAGTCAGTGGTGAAGCCTCGAGAGATACCACAAAACAGGCTTACATGCAACTAACTAGTAAAATATTAAGTTTGTGATTCATGACGTGAATGATCGTGAATTGTGACCACATTCGTGACCGTGATGATGAAGAACGTGAATTTATTTTTCTCGGAGTTGGAGCGTGATGAATGTCTGATATGAGATAACCAATTATATAAAGCTGTATGGAAACATGAATGCCTATGGCTGTACTTCCATGATGACCTGTATCAGACTTCCAGTGCAGCTCTGGACCTAATGGCAGCTTAAGATCAGAGCTCCACTCAGAACACCCCCTAAAACTACTAAAAAGCCAGAATTTCATGAGAAAACCTAGTAGATGAAGACATTTTTACTGATGGCAGCAAATACACAAAAGGGAACCATGAACAGTTATGAGGTATTACCAATAGAAGAAGAGAAATCAGGAGCTGAAAAATCGGACTCAGAGACATCAGAAATATCACAAGCCCAGATGGCATCTTCAGGAAAAAACCCAAATGCAGGAAACTAAAAAATAAAGATTTAGTCCTAAATGACAAACTCAATAGAACAATAACTGATTTGCAAGAAATCAAGAAGGACTTTAAGGGCTTTCAGTCTGAACATGATCTCCTATGTACTGATATATCGAATCTGCAAAACCAAGTAAAGTCGCTGGAACAAAGTGACTCGGACCAAGCCACAGAGATCACAAATATCCAAACAACTATAACTCAACTTCTTGATATTACCAAAGCACTGGGGGAGAGACAAGAAGATGCTGAGAATAGACAGAGATGCCAAAACACAAGAATTTACAGAATTCCAGAAGACAGCGAGGGCAGAGATATGAGAAGGTACATAGAAAACTTGCTAAAAGAGGAATTAAACCTTAAACTAGATTTTCCTATAGAAACAGAGAGAGCCCACAGAACACTTGGCCCTAAACCTCAAGATCCAGAGCAATGCCCTTGCTCAATAATAGTTTGATTTCTAAGTTACTATACTAAAGAGACGATACTGTAGAAAGCATGGACAAAAGGGAAAATATTCAGGGGAAAACAGAGACTTTTTTTTATAACGATTATGCGAAAGTCACAATGCAGAGAAGCAGAGAATATGTACCTTTGTTTCCAATTCTAAGGCAACTGCAGCTGAAATTCCAAACACTTTACCCATCCAGCCTTTTAATCCAAAATCCCAATGGCCACACCGCATATGATACACTACAGAGTGCAATGGAGGACCTGAAAGAAAGAGGATTCGAGCTACCCACTAAATTACCAGGGAAACCATATGGACTAAACTTGGGACTGAACAGAGAGAAGACTAGAAAGACAATCACAACAAGTAGTACTAGATGAATATAAGAGACTATTGGGTCAATTTGCAAACAAAAAATAAAGAGTTTTTCCTAGCGATAAGTAGGCCAAAGAGCTAGAGTGCAGCACTGAGGTGAAGTGGAAAACCAGCACTCGAGGAGGTGGGCCTTCAGCTTAGACTGCAGCAGTTAACTGGGAGGGGTGAAACTGGGCTGGTTCAGGGGTGGACATCCCCGCAGGGAGTAGTATACAAATGTCTCTATAAATGGAAAGGGGACCCTGGGAGGCTGGCTAGGGATTCTCTAGGAATTACTTTCACCAGTGAGCACCAAAAAGATGCTGTAAGAAAGACTGTGCTTGGGGAAGGCGCTAATGATTCCTGAACTAAATAATAGAGAATGCTTAATAGTTTGAGAGGGGTGACAGGGGAGCAGATCGCTGCTTCTTTGGCTTTCGGAAAGGCATTACAAAGTGGCCTTGGAAAGGGTTGAAAAGCAAGGGCGGATGCACCTGAGGTGATGAATACAGAAATGGAGTCTCACCGGGGGCACACTTAGGAGAGAAGGATGTGGAGAGTGGGTCCACCTGAACTGGGGGCCACTTGGTGGAAAACCCCGGGGGAGACACCCAGACTGGGCCTGGAAAGCCCTGCAGAGACCGAGTGGTCATGATTGGGGGCTGCCTGAAACTCAAGTGAAGGGCTGGATAAGGAGATCAGGGCCCTCCCAATGGGAGGAGAGGGCAATTACTAAAAAAATTCACCAGAGGGTACGCTCTGCTCTAAGGCCGAGAATTAAGGGGAAATCCACCTAGAATAGCTCTAAGAGAAAGAAAGAAAAATAATTCGATAATGGCAAGAAGAACACAGAAGAACACAGAAACTGGAAATCAGGATAGTTTCAATAAAGGACATGAACTGATGAAAATAAAATTATGTACATCCCAGAGATCAAGGGGAGAGAGAGCGAAGATGCAACCAGAGCTAAGCAGCTGTGTACATTATCTTAGTTTTTACATTTTTTGTTGGAAATTACAATCATTATTTAGTAATTTATTTAAAGGACCAGAAGACCGAATCTAGGAACCCGATAAGACCCAATTTGACCTTTATTTACATTTTGGGGGATATGTACAACCCTCAGGCAGGCCTACTGGGTGAGGCAAATAGCCCAAACTAGATGGATTATTCCATCCTTGTCAGGGAAGAATCAGACATTGGCAGTCACAATGTATATAGTTAATATTCAGAGAAAAAAAGACAATCAGCTAGGGGGAGCAGGAAAAAAGTAGAAGGTACAGAAACATAGAAGAGCAAAAATGGTTGAAAAGTAGGTCAGGAAAAAGAAAGCCAGAAGTGAAAACATTCAGGAGCATAAGTATTATGGAAGTAATACAATGTAATAGATACCAGAGAATGCTAGTGGGGATCTTGTTTCTAATGAAAGTCAATGTCTCTGACTAAGAAAACCCTGAAAGTGGTGTCCCAGAATGTCAATGGATTAAGTAACCCTATAAAGAGATCAAAAATAATTTCTCACCTTAAAGAAATGCATCCCCAAATCATTCTTCTGCAAGAGACACATTTATCAAAAGAAGAACACCAGAAATTACTCAAATATGGAATGACGGGAGTAGTGGCCAGCATATATATAAGAGGGCGTAGGAGGGGAACAGCTATACTTATTCCACGAATCTCGACATTCCAAATTCTTGAATCATATCAAGATGGAGAAAGGTTATCCTTGGTAAAGGAAAATTGGGAGGGCCAAACATACACAGTGGGAAGGATATATATACATATATATATATATATATATATATATATATATATATATATATATATTAGAGGCAAAAACTCAGTTTAATGCTTTAGTTAGGTTGTTCCACAGCGACAAAAGTGAGGAAATCGCTGTTAGGGTTGAAACCCCCTTGGACCCCCACCCACCCCAACCGGCATTGGGGTGCGCATTGGGAAAAGTCAGCCCTAACTCTCACCCCATGACATGTGTAAAGCAGCAGAGGTATAGTGGGCTAATGCAAACAGACCCAGACAAAACTACCTTGAATTTCTTTTTCTCTGGTTCCCAACAGGGTCACTGACATCATCATCATATTCATCAACATCACCCACATCCACATCTTCTGCTTGGATGCTGGCAAGTGGACTGCATTTTCAACCACAGCAACATCATGATCATCAGATTCATCATCATCATCATCAACACCACCATCACCTGATATTTTTTCACCACACTGTGAATCATTGCATGGCAAATGCGTGACCTGAACTGCTGTGGAAGAAATGTGGCATGTGTTATTGTTGCCATGATGATCAGAATCCTCATGTTCAGTTAGCAATGAGATGTTACTGGGGAACATGACATCATCTACACTGTCACTCATTGCTTTACACTCAACTATATTTTTGGACACGGTCAACTGGCCAGAAGTGGAACTTGAAGTAGCAATACTCATACCACCAGCAACTGCACTAACACCATCAGCTGGGACAATATCATCTTCTCCAACTATGAGTGAAGCTACCAATTGTGCTGTAAAAAACACTGAAGGAGAAATGCCTTTCCTCACATCAACAATGCACTTCTGCGACTGTGTATTACCACACCCACAGACAATTTTACCACTGGCAGCAGTGCCATGGTGAGAAACAGTTTTGTTTGCACGTCTCTTTGTGGACATTTTGGGAGATCAACAAGAATATTCTAAACAAATTTAGATTTTGGAACATTCACTCTGGGCCGCTGGATGTGAAGCCAAAAAATACAACTGGCGTAAACAAGAGATGCAGATGCAATATCACAAGAAGTTCAACAACACCTCAACTAACCAGTGGTGTTCAAGTCACAATACAATCTGGAAAAGAATACCTTTTGCTGGTTGGGGGGAGAGCACTGTGACTGCAGATTACAGTAACAGTGCAAAACCAAAATACCACAATGGCAGTACAAAATCACACAGGTGCAGTGGATAGCAGGTTCACACTGCTGCCTGCAATTACACTGTGCCACAATAAAAGATGTATTATTTGATGTCACGCACCACACACTCAGTCATACGCATGCACACTTTGTCTAAGCAAACAGAAAACTTCAGTAATATACCACCACATATTTTAAACAACCTGAAATTATGCACTGCTGCACCAGGTGCTCAACACAGTAAGCAAAACAATGTCAACAATTACTGAAAATAGTACTGTGTGTATGTTAACACAGTTATACAATAAAAATATAACCAAAAAACAAAGAACTCCCTATTTCTCCAACTTAAATCTACCTACACCACAGATACACCCCTCCTCCGAAGCACACTTCCACTGTCTGCCAGTACACACACTAAATATTGTACATTAACATTCAAACTCCACACACAAACAGTAAACACTCGATGATATGAGCACAGGAGGGTTTCATACAATCAATGCGCTAAAGGTTAAGCAAAAAGAAAATATTCAAAAAGGCTTTTTTTAACAAATTTTAGAGGGTTTGAGCTACATAGAGCTCTCAGAGCAAACTGTCTCCTACAGCTACCTACACACACTACCCTGAACTGAGGCTGTGCAGAACAATCTGGAGCCCATGTGACCTGCAATCCCATGAATCACTACAAAATGTGTCTTGGGAGCTCACCAATTAGGCAAAGTGATGCGAAGTACATTGATTTCAATGTACTTGGCCTTAAAATTAGTGAAGTAGTGGTTTGGGGAAGGTTGAATAACACAAAGTTATTGCTTTTAAAATACTTTGCATTCCTCATTTTAACGCGAAGTTCTCCACTTTGCATTTCAGAGTGCTTCGTGGATTCCGCATTACTCTGCAAATCACTTTGTGGAGTGAATTGGAGCTACTTCGCCCACCACTACCCACCACACCTCCAAAATATCATCAATGTATCATCTCCAGATGCAGTCTTTTGGAAAATGATTATCTCTATGATTATAGGTTACACATTCTTGCCACTGCCTCGTACAGATTAGCAAACTTGGGCGCAAAAGTTGCTCCCATCACCATACCATTAACCTGAAAGTAAAAATCTCCCAAAGGGCTAAAAGCATTAAACTCAAGTATGCACATAGCCAAAAAAATTCCCCATTTTTTATAAAGCATATTTCTATGCTCATGATATATAATTATTTGAGAGACTAGCATCATTTTTTGGAATAGATATCTGATCTATTGTGTTGACAATGGGCATAGACAGTTTCCAATGATGTTGCCACTGTTGTTAATTGTCTCTTATCTGTTTGTTTCTTACCTATTTCTACACAAGTTACTTAATGGTAATTGATGGTGGTGTTGCTGACACCTGCTCCAGGTTAATAATTTATAAAAGGAGGGACTTTTGGGATGCCAGTACTCTTCAGAAAGCTCACAGTGTGTGAGTGAAGTGATGAGCGCTTGTTTGGTTGTACTTCACAAGTTGATTCTGATTAAATCGTACTTAGCAGTTATGACTTCCAGGATTGAGCTTTTGCTTCTTGTAAGTGCTGCGAATTGCCCAGTTTTCTTTTTCCACTGCAAATGCTGAGCAAGCTGGATGACCAAGGTAAGTGCAGAAGAGAATGAACTGGGGAAATAATGGAATAGGTTTGGCGAAGTATAATGCCTGATGGTGGCATGAACTGCAATCACCATTTGCATACACATTTTTTCTGTCATTATTTCTAGGTGACAGTATATCAGTTACCTAGTAGTGACAAGCAACTACACCAAAAAAGGTTAACATCCCTTTGTCCTAATGTTTTAACGTTGCTGCAGTTTTAAAAATTGTCATGTGTACTTGTGTGTGTAGATGGGGGAGTGTACTAAGGGGTTGTGTGTGGTAGCTGGTGGGGGGGAATTGACAGACTGAGGGGTTAGCTGTTGAGTCAGGGAAGTCATTGCACTGAGGGGTGCATTTTAGAGGCAGGGGAAGTCAGTGCACTGAGGGAGTTGGGTGTTGATTGGCTGGAGGTAGGATGGAGTCATTCACTGAGTGGTTGGGTATAGAGGCTGAAGGTGGGAGGGTGAAAGTGCACTGAGTGCTGGGTATAGAATGGCTGGAAGTGGTAGGGAGTTGGTTCACTTAGAGGTTGTGTGTAGAGTGGTGGGGATGGGAAGCAGTCAGTATACTGAAGTGTTGGGTGCCGAGTGGCTGGAAGTGATTGGAATTCAATGCACTGAGGGGTAATCTGTTGAGTCAGGAAAGTCATTGCACTGAGGGATTCATTGTAGAGGCAGGGGAAGTTGGTGCACTGAGGGGATTTGGTGTAGAGTCGCTGGAGGTGGGAGGGAGTTGCTGCACTGAGTGGTTGAGTGTAGAGGCTGAAGATGGGAGGGTGAAAGTGCATGGAGTGCTGGATATAGAGTGGCTGGAGACGGTAGGGAGTTGGTTCACTTAGGAGTTGTGTGTACAGTGGCTGAGATTGGAGGGTGTCAGTGACTGGAAATGTTAGGTGCAGAGTGGCAGGAAGTGGAGGGAGCTGGTGCACTTGAGGGGTTGGGTGTAGAGGCTGGTGAAATCAGTATATTGAGGGGTTGGGCATAGAGGCAGGAGTCGGTATACTCAGAGGTCTGATGTAAGGGCAGGGGAAATTGGTGAACTGAGGAGCTGATTGTAGAGGCAGTTGAAGTCGGTACACTGAGGGGTTGGTTGTAAAGGCAGAAGAAGTCAGTGCACTGAGCAGTTGGACAAAGAGACAGAACTTATTACACTCAGAGGTCTGGTATAAGGGCAGGGGAAATTGGTGCACTGATCAGTTGATTGTAGAAGCAGGAGAAGTCATGCACTGAGGGATTGGTTATAGAGGTGGGAGAAGTCAGTGCACTGAGTGATGGGTGCAGAGGTATGGGCAGTTGATGCACTGATAGGTTGCTTGCAGAGGCAGGGAAAGCTGTTGTGATGAGTAGTTGGGTGTAGATTTGGGGAAGTTGGTGCCCTGAGGGGTTGAACATAGTGGTGGAGGAAGTTAGTGTACTTGGGGTTGGGTGTACAGTGGTTGAAGGTGGGAGAAAGTTGGGGGGGGGGGCACTGGGGAGCCCAAGCAGTGAAGTTACATAGCACTTCAGCTCCCTAGAATTTAA
This sequence comes from Neoceratodus forsteri, assembly GCA_016271365.2. NCBI lineage: Eukaryota > Metazoa > Chordata > Ceratodontiformes > Ceratodontidae > Neoceratodus > Neoceratodus forsteri. Next base: position 759,438,275 of record CM028138.1, on the reverse strand, counting down.
AAGAAATAAACTTATAAATTGCAGTTTCAGTGCTATACCATCGAGAAGTTTTATAACATTTGAAACGTGGCATCTAGATCACTAGGATGGGGGAAGTCACAAAGAAACCAACAGTAAGTGGAGCCTTGCAAAGATAGAGGTAAAGGATTGGGCTGGCACTTGCATGAGGTTAGCACAACATGGCTTGGATGATGAGGATGGCCCAGAGGAAACACTGTAGACTTTGGGCCATAAAATGCAACAGCTACTTGCCTCTTCAACTGTCATGAACAGCAAATGGGAAATTTTAATGGGGAGAACTGCCACAGTTGAAAAAAATGATGGTTACCTTGCTAGGAGAAGTGGAGGATGTTGAACACTACTCGGATACCTGTAAGAGTGCTCTAGTACAACTGGCAAAAGAGACACAAAATACTGCAAACCAGATTGAAATCCTAGAGAATCAAATCTGGAGCCATAATATTAGGCTCCCTGGTCTCCCAGAGGGTGCCAAGGGGGACCATGCAGTGATGTTTCTGAGGGACTGGCTGAAAAGCCAATTTCAGGCTCAGGCAGCACATTTTGATTATCCAGTGGTAAAAACATACTGAATAAGATCCAGAGGGACACAAGCCCAGCATCTACCATGAGAAATGATGATGGTGGTGGACAGTGTTGGCACCAGAGATCGCCTACTAAATTTGGCAAAAAGATGCTGCCCTCTGAGCATGGAGGGAACAATAGTTTACTTGTTCCCAGACATTTGCTATGCCACCAGACAAAGGAAGAAAAAAATTTGATGGTGTTCAGAATGTCTTAAAAGGGCTCAACATACCTCATTCCATACAGTTCCCAGCAAAACTGCAACTTGTCCTCAGTGGCAAGGTGTATATTTTCACAGATCCAGTTGATGCAGGGAAATGAGCCTCTAAGATGGCAGCAACTCAGAGGACTATACAGATGGCATTGGGAGATGATGAAGAGGCCTGAGTGACTCATGCTTTTACTTAGCTTTATAATGACTTAAGAGGTTACCTTTACCAGTTAGCTGACCAGAGATTTCTTAAGGTCTAAAATGAAAGTAATAGTTCTCAAAGTAATAAGTTTATATTTACTGTTGAGCTGCCAAAGTGGTGAGTAAACAAAGTGTACATTATTTTAAATAAATATTTTTTAATTGAACCCCCTACCCACTGTGTAGACATTTCCCACCACCTGGCCACCTTCCAGGTGCTTTAAATTAATTTCTCCCCTCCCATCCATTCCATAGCACCCCCCACAACAGTCCTGCCAAAGTTCCATAAGTAATAGATGACATGTCATGGTTGCAATCCCTTCCCCCACATGTGCCAAACCAGTAACCTCTCATAAGTCCCAATCCATGAAAAGAGCTGTGTTCCATAATTCAAATGAAACTACCCACCCTACCCCCCATAGCACCCAACCTCCTTAATGTACCCCAAGGCCCCCCCCCCCCAAAGTTTAAGGATACAAAGAAGTGTAAACCAACACCAAACTGATCAAAATGCACTCCTTTGTAGGAGCGGTCAGATCTCTTCAGAAACCCATTAATGAATGAAAGATGACATCCTCTACAGTAACACCTGATTGGCTGACAATATTCCATCACTCTCTAATCTACTGCCACACACCTCCCTATCTGGACACATGCCATGGTATCCCAGGAGGCGAGATGCATGAAGATGTCTGTTTACCCACATAACAAAGTACTACACTGCCAAACTACCACATGGAGCTTTCCACAAATAATGCATTTCTGAATCCTTAGTATCCATACAGGTATTCTATCACTCTCCCTGCAGATTCCTACTCTGAGAGTGATGCATTGCTGAACCCTTCCCCTGAAGGAGAGTATCCATGCAGGTATACCATCACTCTCCCTTCAGGTCCCTAGTCCTAGACTGATAAGTTGCTGAACCATCCTACTAGAGGAGAGTACCCATGCAGGTATCCTGTCACCCTCCGTGTAGGTCCTGACAATTAGAGTAATGCACTGCTGAGCCCTCCCCCTGGAGGAGGGCATGCATGCAGATATGCTGTAACTGTCGGTCCCTACTCATAGAGTGATGCATTGCTGAGCCCTCCCCCTGGAGGAGAGCACCCATACAGAAATACTGTCACTCTCTCTGCAGCTCCCTTGGTCCAGAGTTATGCATTGCTGAACCCTCACTCCCAGAGGAAAGCATCCATGCAGGTATACATTCACTCTCCCTGCATGTCCCTACTCCTAGAGTGGTGCAACTCTGTAACCTCCTCAGCTGGAGATCATCCATGCAGGTATACCATCAATCTCATGTCCATGTTCCCCTCTGCTTCTCCTGGTAACTTCCCTGTCCTCTTCCCTCTGCATTTCTTTGTACATCCAGAATGCTCCCCTTTTAACCTTTACCTATGCAGCCACTTCCATTGAGAACTATAGTGTTTTTTTTTCTCCTGTTCTTACCCACTTCTTTCATGCTGTCCATTAATTTGCCCCACTGTTTCTCCACCCCACCCATGCAATCTTCTTTGCTAGGTTGTCTCTCATGCACCCACCCATTGTTTTTTAAACCTGTTCTCCTGAAGTCCAGGACCCTCACCCTTGAGTGGTTTGCCTCTGCTGCCCTTCTTATGTTAAACCACACTCTAAGGTGATTACTGGTCACCAGGTGACTTCCAAACTTGACATATGCAATACTGTCCCTGTTTATGAGCACCAGGCCCAATAACGTCCCATCACAAGTTTACTACCTGACTAGTTGCCTGATAAATGCCCCCTGCAGGGAATCAAGGATTTCCCTGCTTCTGGCTAAGGTGGCAGCTGGAAGAATCCACTCTACATCCAGCAGACTGAACTCCCTCATCAGCGGCACCTTCCCCTTTTCAGTCTTGGTGTGGATGGCTTCCTCCAGTGCCTTATCTAATATTCTCCCCCATGCTGGAGGTCTGTTTATCAGCACAGTGTTAATAGTGGTTCTGACTCCTGTCTCCAGAGTAACCCACAGAACCTCCAGACCCTCATTCCTTCCCTGACTCACTTGCATTTCTGTCACCTTGATTCACTTCCTTACGTTTATTTACTTATTTATTTATGTATGTATGTATGTATGTCTTTGGTAACCAGGTAAATGAGCTGATTCAGAGGTCCATTTTCAGTCATGACCTGGGCCACATAGTGGCATTAGTTGGACAATACAGTACATGCAGATACAGAGTAGTAAAAGAAAATATACACCTCAACATGATGTGGGTACACCGGTATCAAGTAGGTTATACAGCATAATGACAATAGGAATACAGAGTGATGAAATCACACCTCAAGCATGAGGTGAGTACACTGTTACACAAGTTGGTTGAACATCATGAATACAATAGAGATAAGCAAGTACATGGAATTATAAGAGTAAGTGGAATTATAGGGAGCCTTTGAGGGGTAACTACAGGTAGAGAGAGTGTCTATGGGTAACTACAGGTAGAGAGAGTGTCTATGGGTAACTACAGGTAGAGAGAGTGTAAACTAAAACAGTCAGGAGTGAGGACACTGGGTCAGTCTGAGAGATTAGCCAGGAGGTCAGGCAGGACTGTGACTTTAGATACATATAGTGCCTAAGTGCGACATGTTGCCTTTGGGAGCATGGGACATGAGGTCATAGAGGAAAGGCATGGGTAGGAGGGGAGGGCCAGGTAGCAGTCAAAAGCGTTCAGCTAAGGGTGAGGGACTGGATGCCTGGTGTTAGTCAGGAGAGCAGTGATAAGAGGCACCAATTAGGAACCAGTCTTTTAGAGATTTCTTAAAAGACAGGTGGGAGGAGGAGGATTGGGTGGCTAAAGGGAGACTGTTCTAAAGGGAGGGGGTGGAGATGAAGAAAGCTTTATTAAACATGGAGGTGGAGATGTCTGGGACGTCTAATGGAGGGACAGATGAAATTTGAAGGCTCCTAGGAGCCACTCTGCATGTCAGGAGAAACGAGTATAGAGACTGATTGCCGCCCCTGATTATACTGTCTACCAGGCAGCCCAGGGCATAATCAAAACGGCCTTGTAGAGGGAGCCACCCTAGGGCCTGGTAGAGTGTACAATGGTGAGCTGAGTATGGAGCTAAGAGAACAAACACACAGTACAACGTCTCCACCCAGCCTCACCCTCCCCTCCCTATCCTTTCTGAACTCAGTGTAGCTTGGTATGGCCATGTCCCAGTCATGGTTCCCTATGCACCACAACTCAGCAATGGCCTTGATATCCAGGTCTACTGTCACCATAATGGAAGCTTGGTCTGGAAATATACATCCAAGACTTTTGCACACACGGCTCTCAACTCCTTGCTCACATTCTATCTGTAACGTCCCTTGTGCCCCTTGTGCCCGACTCATTTTTCCCTCTCTTTTTGCAACTTTTGTTCCATCCTCTTTGTCCTCAACTACTCTGATGCTTCCTTTAATCTGCTCACTGGGGGAGTTTCCTCCCCTCGGGCCATTCCATTCTGCTGCTTCAGTCTATATGTGTGTGTTGGGGGGGGGTAGGCTTCCCTTTGTCTTTCCTTCACTCCCCTCAGATAGTTTACATAATCATCAAAGCAACATAAAATTATCTATCGAGGACTGCAGATCCCCTCCTAGATGGATACAGGCTGTCACCTCTGTATAGGCCTATATCCCTCCAATACAAAATATGTGAGAACTCTACATATGGAAAAGACAGTCTGTACAGTCCTCCTTACAAACCTCACCTCATACCCCCTCCTCTCTCTCCCCTCCTCCCAACTTCTTGTAACCACCCATCACCATTGGCCTCCTACCCCTTTCTGTTGTCACCTACCGTCATGATTTCTTCAACCTTCCCCACTGTTTCACATCCCACCCCCTCCACTTTCTTTTTTGACAAAGTTTTCTACCAGACTGCTAACCCTTCCTCTCTGCTCCTCTCCTCCCACCTGCCACTGGTTCTCACTTGCAACCGTCTACTCTTCTCAATGGCAGGAACCCATCGTCTCCTTAACTGTCTCTTTCTGGAACTGTTACTGCTGCACCTCAGTGAACTGTTTGCTTATTATCATGTGCTGGATAGTGTGTATTTTCAACTATTTGCTTTTATTCTCTGACATGGAACCTTTGTTAAAGAGCTTCTGCTCAACGGTTGTTTCTGAATAATTAATAATAAAGTCCATCTTTAGCCTTGAAATCAGGTTACACACTCTGTGAGATGATGCCCCACCTCACTGGGCCACAGAGCCACTTTGCTCTGCATTAGAAGGTGTGTGATACATGTTTTTAGTGCTGACAGGCTGGGAGCTACAATGGTTAGCTTTACTTATCAGAAGCCAAAACCCTTGCTTCTCTTCCTACTTGAAGGTTTAAAGATGGTGGTATCATTTACAGAGAACCAGAAGCCCTGCTCATCTCTATCTCTTTCTGTTTGTGTAAGCCCCCTCTCATTATGAGAGGGGTTAATGCTCCCTTTAGGGATCCCTTTTCCCTCTACCTTTTGCCCCCAGAGTTTAGGGACGCTAGTGCTCTGGGGGATCATTTACTGCTTGCCATAACTTGGCTGCAGCAGACAGCAGGGATTTGGGTATAAATAGTCAGGTCCGAGAGAGGTGGGTGGTGCTGTAGAGGAAAGAGGAGCAACACCATTGGGCACTGCAGAGGAGTGCAGGGTGCCCCCCCACTTGAGGCTGGCTGGCTTTATCTGCAGCATTGCGCTGGGTCCGTGAGTGGCACCTGTGTGAGGGCATAAGTGAGGTAGCTGCAGCCCTGTGTTTGGGCTCCTGGCCCTTGGGGGGGGTTGGTGAGTTAGAGAGTGATATGGCTGGATAAAGGAGATGCAGGATATGTAGGCCCCAAGGTTTCGGTGTATGCTTCGGTTGCAAGAGTTTACTGCACTTGGGTCACCAGGGTTGTAGCAGGCAGTGGCAGGGCCTCAGCAGCTCAGTGTGGCAGGGCAGCTCTGGCATACTGAAGAGAGGGCCAGGGGAACCTCTACCCTTGTTAAGGGACTTGTTTGAAGGTACAGACCCCGGGGCTGCTGGACTTTGCTGAGTGGGCCGCTGAGTGCCCTAGTGGTCTCCCCTCATGATGGTTCCTCAGAGTAAGTAGTGGGCTGTTTTAGAAGAGGGATGGCATTAGGCAGCAGTCATTTAGATCTCAGCCTCATATGATCCAGCATGCTGATGGGGAGGCAATAGTACTTTGGGGAACCAGGCCGTAACCAGGGAGTGACCGCTGTGAAAGGAATATGGGGAATGGTGTGGTGGGTCTTGCTGGTACTGCACCATCCAGATCCCTTGTTTGGTTAGAAGAAAGAGCCAGGGAATGGGTTTAGGGAGAAGCCGTATGCTTCCCCATTAGAAGAAAATGAGAATGGCCCCATACTGGATAGCAGGAAGCTTGATAGGTACTTACTAGTGCTAGTAGAAATCATATGGAGCTTCACGGTCCAGGCTAAAGAGGTCATATCCCCCTGGAGAATCTGTGCTGCTATATATTATGCTGATTTAAGACTGTGCTTTGCCTGTAAAACTGCTATCTTAGTCTGTACAAATCTTTAGCCCCATGGAGCTGAGAGTTAGTTTAGACTAGAAGAATGCTGAACCCCTGTAACCCTTGAAATCATTTGGGTGCAGGCAAAATAAAATGATTAATTTTGGAAAGGAAATCAGGAGTTCTGCTTTAGTGTGTAATAAGGATCCTAATGAAATTTCAATCCTTAAGTTTTTAACTTTTCAATGGGTTCATTTTACAAGGGGGGTTTTAATTAATTCCTGCACCTCTGTGGCTTTGGGGTTGGGAAGAGATCCTGCAGCTGAAAAAAAAAAGATACCTGGAGGCGGGGATCTGTGGTAGAATTTGGGGTGCCCTCGGAGTTTGCAGCCATAGGTTCTGGAGTTTCCAGCCATGTTAAAGACATTTCCAGGTAGGCCCATGTGTTTTTCATGATTTGAACCTGAGTATTGCTCTGGTATGATATCTTGCTGTGGGACCCCTTCCCCAAAAGATTAGTTGCCCCTAGACTTTGGGGAGGGGTGACTACATTTGCAGTGACCCATCTCTGTCCCCCCTTAACTCTACCCAAACCTTACTGCTCATGCATTGTACTAATATTCTGGAAATTGCTACCTCAGCTTGCTGGCTTAGTAAACACAGAATAACTAACATGCTTCACATCAGATTTACAGATAACAAAGGCTACAACATGTTGCATAACATTACAGTACAGTGTTACCTTCATAAATCAGCTATGAAAAAATAATGTTTTTTATTAAAGCTTGTATCTCTCATACCACTGTACAGTATGTTGTAAGACAATAAAGAACATGTTCTGTAAATGTTGCAGATCTGCCTTATCTTCATTAAAATATGAGACATTTATTTTCCTGTTTTAACAGATATCTCCATTAGGTGATCACACCTACTGTGTTATAAAATGTAGAATTTATTTGACAAAAACTTCTTAACAGTGTTCTTCAAGAGGTGTTCACAAATTATGCTTATACTTCTCTTGCCTGTATTTTCAGTTAATATTTTGTATAACTCAATATATGTGACGTTGACTTGTGGTTAGTTGTATATATGGTTATAAGTGAATTTCTAGAATGTTATTGGCTAGATCAGTCTCGAACAGACTGAGAAACACTGGTAAACAACATCTAAAAAGGTAATTAGTTGTCTGATTGGTCCATGTGTGTCTTAGGATGTCATATTTATCTGCAGATTCAAACTTTCTAGAGTGACGTGAACTCAGTAACAGTCAGACAGTGAAAAGAGAGGTAGTTCTGCAGCTGTGATGCCAGCCAGGGACCCCAAATCTTTATTACATTAGAAATGTGTCTTAGAGTTCAGCTCCTTGTTTTGACTTTCCTGAGCCTGCAGGCGACAATATGTAAGTACTGATTGTTATTTTGCATACAGTGGAATCCTCTAAAATAAATATAACAGAATAGACTGATAAAATGAATACTTTTACCATACCAAGATTTATTTACATCTTTTAAGGATGCCCTCTTAAATGAATAACTAATAAAGGAATAAAGTCATTAAAAGCATAAAAGAGTGATGTCCAGAAAAGTGGAATATAATGGTTTTCAGATCTGTTAAAAGAATAGACCTGTGAAATTCACAGTTTTGCTGTGCATCAGGTTTTGGCAAAGCAATATTTTCAGAAGTCTTCTCCAATGAATATCTGAAAAAAAGAAAGTAATCCCAATGAAAGAGCAAACACATTTGACCTGCATTTAGGCAGCACATGTAGCAGGGCTCCACTGTAGTATATTATGTTAATATAATAATTTTCATCATTTTGAATGTAAAGTCAATTTGTATACCTCACAATATTGGGAACAGTGCATTACTATCATGCTGTACAAGTTATCTGGATAAATATTTTTATTTATTTTTTTTTTATTTATTTAGTTGTCTAACCAGGTACAGCACACTAAGCTGAAAGCTTTTTTACAGGATCGACCTGGTATATATTACAGGATATTTTCAGGAGCGACCTGGCGATATTTACCATGAATAGTCTGTCTGTGCTGAGCTGAGTCGCATTCACAAGCTAAAACCTTCAGTGCCTCTTAGTTATTCTGTACTTATAATACTGGGGGCACTATAGACTTTCCCCTGGGCTCAACCTTTAGGGTTCAAACAAACATGTCATGTTTCACCCCTGAATATCACTGTCTAAGTTGTCAGACATATTAAGGGGTAGTGGTGAACTATGTTAATATGGTCTGAAAGAAACAGCACACTTGTATCATACTAGCAATGTTATATGACAGAATGTGTAAAATGTTTAGCTACCCATTCTGCAGTAATTAATAAATATGCAGTAGTCATATACTGTATGCCTTCTGGTAAATGGCACTAGCTTAAGATAAGAATTCACATGAGTTTCACAAAATGCTCAAGTCGTATTTAATGACTGCAACTTTACAAACATTGAAGTTTGTTGAAATTTATATGTTATATTATTTGATATTTGCTGTATAAAAGTTTTGATCTGCATCAATAAACCTTTTTTTACAGTAAATATGTGAAACAAATTTATTATGGATTTATTTTTCAACCTGTACAGTAGGGTACAGTGAAACAATGTTTATTTTACATTGTATAAAACAGCTTAGCGTCGGTATTACATGCCAGCTGTATGGGAAGAGGGGTGGGCATATAGTAAGTTTATTTAATTTAGCTCAGTTTGGGAGCAGATACTGCAATTTTGTTGGGAGAGCTAAGTATATACTATGGGGTGATCGGCCAGTTCTGAAGATTAGGGCAGGGTCAGGACATGTAAGATACACCCTCGACCAGACATGCCACTTGTTATAGTAAATAAGTTTTAGGGTTTAATGTTCCAGTCATTAATCACAAATAAAGAGAAATTGCAACTAGCCAGGAGTGTGCCAGTTATCAGGGATGAGTGGAGGCTTTATTTCAGCACAAGGAGTAGCGCAATGGATTTTGCAATGTAGAAGGTAATACGAAGGGGTATCTGACCCATGCAGCCCTGGGGAAAGCATACATTCTGAAACAGCACTTCAGTAAGTTTGGGAGATGGATGATCTATGTACCACTACTACCTGAGTCAAAAATTTTAATTTTGAAAGTAACTCTATTCATCATTTTTGTGGCTGTGTGGTTTAGTGTTAGAACCCTGACATGGTGACAAGAAGGTAACAGCTGTATTTGATTTGTACTTTATGTTGTATTATTCCTCTGAATTGTTGGAGTTTTTTTTATAACTCCCCCAAAAAAACAATGGACAGTTCTTATCCTTGGGTTGCTAGTCAGTCAACAAAATATAAAAATAAATAAATAAATACCCTACTAGTACCACATACTCATGGCATGATCTTGGGCAGTAAATGTAGACCCTCACTTAAAGTGAGATGTGGTATCATTGCTGGGCTATCCAGTGTAAATCCAAGTTTAATAATGGGTAAATGCAGGACCTCACTGAAAATGAGGTGCCACATGACTCCTGGGCTGTCCAGGACAAACACATTGCAAAAACAAATAAAAGAAAGACCCCACTGAAAATGAGAATTTCTTCTCTGTAGGACTATCCTGGGTAAACACATTGTAAAAACACATGAAGCAAAACACCACTGAAAATGAGATGTTGGCTCTCAGGTTATCATGGAAAACAAAGAACAGACCCTATGGAAAATGAAATATTGCAGCTCAGCTGGGCTATGCAGTTAGAAAACATTAGAAATAAATGGGTAAAAGCAAGACCCCACTGAATATGAAATGTTGCATCTCTTTTGAGCTATCCTATGGGTATATATTGTAAAAATGCCAATGGGTAAAAGCAGGACTGCACTGAACATGATAGATTATGTCTCAGCTGGCTATCCTTGTTAGATAACATTTTAAAACTAGGAACCAATGGAAAAGGTAATACTCCATTTCAGGTATTTTGAGAAGTTGTTAAAATGGGTGAAAAGTAAACACAGGACCCAATAAAAATGAAATAGTGTTTCTCAGTGTCAGTCTCTAAATACATTGGAAAAAACATGGCATGACTTCACTGAAAACAAGATGTTGTATCTCAGCCAGGGTAGCTTGAGAAACTACTTTGTGAAACAGACAAATGGTGGGTCCCACTGAAATCAAATGTTGTATCTGTATTTATTTTTTTTATTTAGTTTTTGTTGACCAAGTAAGTGCACTAGACAAATCCTGCCTATTTTCAGGCACGATCCGGGGGAGGGGGATACAGATGAATGCCAGCTGACCTTGAACCAGATTAAGCTGTTGGTGGTATTTTTAGTGAATGAGGGAAATTTGGCCAGGAGACCAGGGAAATTCCCTTACTCTTTTTGATAAGTGCCTTGGGATCTTTAACATCCACCTGAACTACCACCAATCCAGGCAGATGGGACCTTGGTTTAATGTCTCATCTGAAAGACGGCACCTCAGAAGTGCAGCACCCCTCTCATGCTGCACTACAGTGTCAGTACTGGGATATTAACCCAAGTGCCAGATGTGGAAACTGAACCCACAGCCCTCTGATCTCCTGGCCTCAGAGGTGAGTGTGCTACCTACAGAGCCACTGACACGGTCAACTGTGTTATTCCTGGGAAATACATTCTAAAAATGAGCAAAAGCAGAACCCCACTGACAATTAGATGCTGTTGTTGAAAAGAAGGTGTTGTATCTTTGCTTGAAACTTCTGGGTAAAGTTATTTTTGTAAAAATAGGTAAAAGATGGACCCTACAGAAATCAATTGATCCATCTCAGCATGCTTATCCCTGGGAAATCCATTGTAAAAACTGGTAAAAGTAGGACCCCACTGAAAATGATATGATACAGCTCAGCTGGGTTATCCCTGAGAAACACATTGTGAACATGGATAAAAGATGGACCCCTCTGAAATAAAATGTTGCACGTTAGCTGGGTTTCCCTGGGAAATACATTGTAAAAACAGGTAAAAGCAGGACCCTACTGAAATTAGATGTTGCATCTTAACTGGGTTATTCCTGGGAAGTATTTTTTAAAAATGGGCAAAAGCAGGACCCCACTGAAAATGAGATGTTGATATTGAAAACAAGGTGTTGCATCTTTGCTTGAAACCTCTGGGTAAAGTCTTTGTGCAGTAAACTGTGAACCAGTGTGCAAAGGTAACGGAGAAAGCATGTAGTGTACAGAACATTTTAAACATCTTGAAACATTTATTCTACTTCGGTAGTCAGAAGAAGGGCTGAGAGACTTTAATTTTTTCAGAAGATGAACTTGTACCCCCAACCCCACACACATACACACATGCATGCATGTGTGTTTATAAGGACATCTTAAAGGTACAATGCTGGGTGTGTTCTATGTCTGGCGGCCCCTAAAAACAAATTAAATTTTCTAAGTTTTGAAATAATATTTTCTATCCTATGAGAGGCAAGAAATCTTCACTGATATCTTGCAAGTTATTGAAAAGGTGACAGCCTACTTTTTGACATTATTATCTTGCTGGGTTTATACTCCTTGGAAGTACCCGCTAGAACAGATGTAATTAATGCACATATATGTACTGTACAAAGTGCTGTTTAAGTTTGATCCTGTACATTGCTTACCTGGCCAAAATGTCATTTACCTATACTGGTATTTCATGAATATAGTGTATGCTGTATTTTATAAAATACTATAAATATAAAGTTTACATTTTCAAAATTGAAATGTTAAAATAACACTTTAAAGTTTGGAGGGGGAGTTCTGCTCCCTCCTATAATAAAATGATAAAGAATTATGTTTATAGTAAATCAAGTTGAGGGTGGTATCTGTCAGTTTATTGCATTTCACTGGCCAGACAGGAAAAGTATATGCAGTAATTGGTTTACTTCTTAACAAGACAATCTGTTGTCTAACACTAACTCTCCTACAGACACACAAACATAGACACTGGCATGGATACGCACACACACACACACACACACACACGCAGCACACACACACGCACACAAACACACATTTTTATAAATTTTTTTATCATGGTACCCAGCACTGTATATCAAGTAAAGTAGATATGGGGATCCCTAAGTCTGAAATAGAATCACAGGTGTTATACACATTTATCGTTGAACTAGTACTGGGCACAAATGATTGAGCACTTGAATATTTGAATGAATACATGAGGTATGCAAAGGCCTGATTCAGAATTTGCAATTTATCTTCATGGGTGAGGGTGCAGGACCATAACTTACAGATAGAAAAAGTCTTGCCTCTTTTTAGTGATAATTAACTGCATATTTTAAGTTACATTTTTGTGGTATCCACTTATACAGCACCAGGATAGTAAGGGGTAGTGGTGCACTTTATTAATATGGGCTGAAATAAACAGCACACTTGTACCATGCTAGCTGTGTTGTTTGGCAAAATGTATAAACTGTTTTGCTACCTATTTTGCATTAATAAAATAAATATACAATCTTTATATGTGCCTTCTGGTAAATGACAGTAACTTTAGATAAAAATTGACATGAGTTTCACTTAATGCTCAAGATTTATTTTGTGGTTGTGCAACCTTACAAAGACTGACATTTGTTGAAATATTTATTTTATATTACTGGATATTTGGTGTATAAAGGTTTTGATCTGCAGCAACAACATTTCAGCACTAAGGCATGACCAAAGGTTATGTTAATGGTCTGTTAATCACCTTCTAGGGGTGTACTGTGGCACGAGGTGTAGCTGAGTGCCACATGCCCCTGGAGGGTTATTAACTGACCATTAACATAAACCCTGGGAATGCCTTATTGCTATTATAATAAAAAATGTTTTTAAACAGTGTTAAACCTTGTTCAGCATAAGGCTAAGCTCCACATGAATGTTAATAAAAGATTAACATAAGGCTGTTAGAATGTTTGCAGCCAATCAGAAAGCTCAATTTCTCAGACCCTTTTTTATAATTAAATTTACAGTAAATTTCTGAAACTAAACTATTGAAGCTTTATTTTTTGGTATATACAGTAGGGTGCAGTGAAAAAGTGTTTATTTTGTGTTGCATGAAACAGCTTAAAGCTTGTATAGTACATGCCAGCGGTATGGGAAGATTGGAGGGCACACAGTGCATTTCTTTATTTTGGATCAGTTTGTGTGATCAGTATATGCTATGGGGGAGTCAGAATAATTTTGCACCTAGACAGTTCTGAAGATTGTGGTGGGGTCAGGACATGCGAGATACTCCCTAGGTCAGACATGCTACTCGTTATAGTAAATATGTTTTAGGGTTTTATTTTCCAGTCATTAATTAAGAATAAAGAGAAATTACAAAATGGCTAGGAGCATGCAGGTTGTGTGGAACAGGCTAGGCTTTATTTCAACATAAGGAGTAAATCTATGGATTTTGAAATGTATCAGGTAATACTAATGGGTCTCTGGGCCATACAGCATGGAGGAAAAGTTGACCTTCTGAAATAGGACTTCTGTAAGTTGTACAAATGGGTGATTTGTGTGCCACTACCACTCAAGATCAAAAATGTTAATTTTTAAATTAAATCTATATATTATTTATGCGGTTGTGTGGCCTAGTGCTTAGAAAAACACTCAAAGCCTCTAAGCATTCGAGAAGCAATGTACAGTACAATCATAAAACAACATGCTGGGATTTTTTTTATTTTAATGTAGTACATACAGTACGATAACTAGTAGTAGCTCACAGGATAATAGAGTATGTTACAAGTATCTTGCAATGTGCCAACATAATCCCAACTGCAAACAATCCATTTTCCAAGGTCATGACCCCAGCGCTTTGCTTCGGCTCTAATAGAGTCTTCGTCAACAGACATCCCTTAACTTCCCAGTTGCTCAGTCCTTCAGCTGGACAGTGTGAATCTAGAAACCCTCCTAAAGTGAGAAATTGCATCTCTGCTGGGTTATCTGGGGTAAATTCAGTTTAACAATGGTAAAAGCCAGACCCCACTGAACATGAGATTTTGCATTACTCCTGAGCTGTCCTGTTGTAAAAGCACATAAAAGCAGGACACAGTGAAAATGAGATGTTGCATCTTTGCTGGACAGTCATTGGTTAATACATTTACTATTACAACTCGTTGGAGGGACGACGGCAAAAAATTAAAAATAAAAAAAAAACACCACTGGAATCATACCCAGGTCTGCTGGGAGCAACAAGCCCATTCACAGCCTGTCATTCTAACCTCTATGCTACTCTGCCAGTACAATTAGGACACACACACTCACAGACTTAAACTATTCAGCATGAGTCAAAACAGCTACACAGATAGTGCTATAACATCTCTATACTGTCATGTCTATGCAGCTGTTTTCACTCATGCTGTATTCTCAGTGTGCATTTTACTGCGCTGCTATTCCCATGTCATCCTGGCGGTACACCAGCTGGGGTATCCTTGTTAGATACATTTTAAAAGCAGGATCCCATGGAAAGGAAAAATTTCATTTCAGCTATCCTAAAACAGTACTTAATACAAATGGGATATTGCATCTCATCTTTGTTTTCTAAATATACTGTACAATGGGTAACAGCATAACTTCACTGACAACAAGATATTGTATCATAGCCTGGCTAGAAGAGATGCAGATTAAATATGATTTAGGGCTGCAGCAGTGAGTAGGGAAATGTGCAGACTAGGTGGGCTGTATGCTCCTTATCTGCTGACAGATTCTATGATTCTATGAAATGAGATGTTGCATCTTGGTTGGGTTATCCCTGGGAAATGCATTGTAAAAATGAATAACAGCAGGACCCCACATAAATCAGGTGTTGCATCCAGCAGGGTTATCCCTAGGAAATACATTGTAAAAATGGCTAAAAGCAGGACTGCACTGAAATCAGATGTTGCATCTCAAGTGGGTTATCCCTGGGAAATAAATTGTAAAAATGGGTAAAAGCAGGACCCCACTGAAATCAGATGTTGCACCTTAGCTGGGTTATCCCTGGGAAATACACTGTAAAAATGGGTAAAAGCAGGACCCCACTGAAATCAGATGTTGCACCTTAGCTGGGTTATCCCTGGGAAATACACTGTAAAAATGGGTAAAAGCAGGACTGCACTGAAATCAGATGTTGCACCTTAGCTGGGTTATCCCTGGGAAATACACTGTAAAAATGGGTAAAAGCAGGACTGCACTGAAATCTGATGTTGCATCTCAAGTGGGTTAGCCCTGGGAAATACGTTGTAAAAATGGGTAAAAGCAGGACCCCACTGAAATCAGATGTTGCACCTTAGCTGGGTTATCCCTGGGAAATACATTGTAAAAATGGGTAAAAGCAGGACCCCACTGAAATCAGATGTTGCACCTTAGCTGGGTTATCCCTGGGAAATACAATGGGTAAAAGCAGGACTGCACTGAAATCTGATATTGCATCTCAAGTGGGTTAGCCCTGGGAAATACATTGTAAAAATGGGTAAAAGCAGGACCCCACTGAAATCAGATGTTGCACCTTAGCTGAGTTATCCCTGGGAAATACACTGTAAACATGGGTAAAAGAAGGACTGCACTGAAATCAGATGTTGCATCTCAAGTGGGTTAGCCCTGGGAAATACATTGTAAAAATGGGTAAAAGCAGGACCCCACTGAAATC
This sequence comes from Neoceratodus forsteri, assembly GCA_016271365.2. Lineage (NCBI taxonomy): Eukaryota > Metazoa > Chordata > Ceratodontiformes > Ceratodontidae > Neoceratodus > Neoceratodus forsteri. The sequence goes on along the minus strand of CM028138.1, from coordinate 759,422,251 downwards.
AGATGTTGCACCTTAGCTGGGTTATCCCTGGGAAATACATTGTAAAAATGGATAAAAGCAGAACCCCAGTGAAATCAAATGTTGCACCTTAGCTGGGTTAGGCCTGGGAAATATATTGCAAAAACTGGTAAAGCAGGACACCACTGAAGTCAGATTCATACTGTAGGTTTCATGGGTCAGAAATCAAGTCTATAGCTAAAAACACAGAGGCATCCCCAACAGTGCAATGCCGACACTCAGCATTGTGGCTGTCGCTGCTGGGGATGTCAGCATGGCAGATTCACAGCGGTATAGGTAAACCACCTTCAAGGTATCAATTATGGCAATACTTATTGCAACAAATGTTTTATGTCTTGCTGTTATTATTGTCATGGACCACTGGCATATTGAACCCTAATGCTCACCCTATTCTCTTATTCTGCACCCATGTTACCTTACTTAGTCTTGGAATTGGGTGAGCGTTAGGGTTTGATATGCAAAGGTATAACCATCACACCTGTTCCTGAATGCAGGGTGGGGGCTGGGTCTTACAATTAGAATCCGAGGGTGTGGGTGGGGTGTTGGGGTTGGGAAACCCAAGTTCCCCTCATGCTTGCTCCTGCATGCACAGTGGAAGTGGGGCCTTATGCTTAGGAACCCTAAGTTTGCATTTCCCTAATTTTAGCGGTTCAACATTAATGGTGCATTAAATAAAGTTTTTTTGCAAATAATTTCCTTATTTTTTTCAAGATAAACTCAGCCACTGATAGAAGTTTTTTTTGCAAAATTTTCAACATGCCTTTTTAGGGACCCCACATTATGAACACTGCCACTGTCATTTCATTGATTGGTCCCAAAAGGTGATTTCACATAGCGACCATGTCATTCTTTGCCACAGGTGTGAAACCACCTTTCAGGCAGGATGTGAAGAATGACAGCTGTAATATTCATGAGGTAGTGTATAAAAATGTCAATGTAAAAAATTTGCACTCAAAATATTGTAAATCACTAAAGTCAAGTGCCTGTGTAGAAACTGTCAAATACATGCTTGTATCGAAGCCATTTTTTTTGGCCTCCCCCTGCCTCCTGGCTGACCACTCCTTTGGGTCTTCAAGGTCCTTCCATCTGCCCACCCCTCCCCAATGCTGGCCCTTGCTTCACATTGCGACCCGCTTGGTAACCTGGCGTATCCCTTCGCCAGATGGGTCCCCCTCCTCTGAGGGGGAAGACACTGGTGGGGGTGGCCAGTGCACTATTTAATTGACCCAGGTGTCACTGAGGTGGGTCAGACATGGGGCTTGGTGGCAGTGGGGGGCTGGAGACCATTATCTGGCCAGCCAGGGAGCGGTTTCCAGGTTTACTACCATGGAGATTGGCATGCCACTGACGTCAAGGCATACACTGACATCCACCACTCTCCCAACAATCTGAACCCTGACTTCCTGCTATGCTCCTGGCCTCTGCCAGGGGCCAGCAGGTGCCCGGTTCACATCCTTACCCTCCCCCCCAGAGAAGGTGAGCCCTCACTGGACCCTCCATCCTTCTCCCCCAGCTGGCCCTCCAGTGACCCGAGTCCGTTCCTGAACCCGGGTGGGTAACTCAGTCATTTTTAAGAATTCTTTCACAAACTTTTCAACATGTGTTTTTTGGGACCCTACTTCATGAACACTGGCACTGCCAATCAGTTCCGAAAGGTGATTCTGCATGGTAACTGTGAAATCACCTTTTGGGGCTGAGTAAAAAAATGACAGTGCCAGTGCTCAGGAGGTGGGGTTACAAAAAGCCCATGCTGAAAATGTTGTGCAAAAATACCTAAACATGGCCTATATATCAACATAAGTTCAAAACATCTTTACCATTATTCAGAGCTTGCTTTGACTCTTCAGTTTGTAGTTCAGCTTTGAAGACAGCAGGCGTGTCCCAGTCCACAGAATATGACAGAGCTGACCTCTGGGGTGAAATATAGGGTAAGGTAGGGTGTGGGAAATGGGGCTCTTTGGGAGGGTGGGGATGGGGAGGAGACTATGGGTATGAGAGTGGACCACTTTATTTTGTTCAGTTATAAAAAGCAAAAGACATCGGGGACAGTTTTCTTCTTTACAGGGCATTATTAAATGAGTTTTGGGGACACTGGGAGTGGGCTCCCTAGTGTCCCTACAATGGCACTGGCAGGGGGATCACTTTTCTAGGGAGACATATCAGGACACTGGGAGTGGGTTCCCAAGTGTCCCTACATTGGCACTGGTGGAGGTGTGTGGTTTTCAAGAGCAAGACATATCAGAACACTGGGAGTGGGCTCCCCAGTGTCCCTACAATGGTTGGGGGGAGGGGTGTGTCTGTAGTGCCAAAAGGGGGGATAGGGCACCCCTCTGTAGGCAAACATATAAAATATATGTTTGGGGACACTGAGAGTGGGCTCCCCAGTGTCCCACAGTGCTTAGAGTGAGCTTGAATTGCTGACATGGGGTTTGGGACCCCGATGTTTGCAAACACGATTAATATTTGAACAGGCTAGGGGGCATCCGACACTGGGGATGGGCATCCCGGTGATGGAAACATCATTTAAAAAAGTTAATGCTTTCGGGGCACTGGGGTAAAGATGTTACATAATTATATTTCACCTGTGAAATTCCTGTGAAATTGGCAATGTTGCCATGCAAAATATTTTGTGAAAATGGCCCATTACATGAAATATTTTAATATGTGCGGAATGCAGAATTTTGCCTGAAAAATGCAAAATGTTGCCTTCCGCAGGCAACATTTTGCCTTCCACAGGTGAAATTTCACATTTTGCAGGCAAAATTTCACCTTCCACAGGTGAAATTATGAATTTCGCTGCTGAGAAAACAATTTTGCAAAACAGGCGAATTTCACTAAATATTTAGAGTAATGAACTTTGCCAATTTCACACATCTCTAACTGGGGGTCAGCCCCCCAGTGTGCCACAGTAGTGGAGGATCAATAATTGTACCCCTTGTTAAAAGTACACTTCATTCATTTCTCTCACTAAGCAGAGAAACAACATGGCTGGCAGCATATTATGTTTGACCTTGAATCCCTTGAATCCGTAGATGCTCCTGCAACATGGGATCCTTTGTCATGCTAAACTTCTATTTTTTCCCATAGGAAATAATGGGCAATGCAAAACTGAATCCCTTTGGAATGGATTAATATTATTTCACAAACTTTATAAGAGCACATCTGTGAGGCCAAGGCTTTCTACACTGAAAAAATGTCAGCCGAGAAGCTAAAGCCATTTCTGTGATATAGGCTGACAAAACACAACAACTCAAAAACCTGTTCTTTTTTTAACACTCTGTATCTTAAACTACACAAGGGATTTAAATCAGATTTGCTAAATCAAGTGACCTGTGCCATAGGCTGATACATGTCGAATTCCATTGAACCATACTAACGTTATTAACCTGCAAAAACTGCAACACAGAATCCTTGTTCAGTGCAGAAATATGACACAAAATAATGTTCGTGCTAGACATCTATTTTTTCCCCTAGGAAATAATGGGAAAGTCAAAATTTAATAATTTTGGAATGTAGTATAATATTTACACCAGACCTTCAAAAGGCACATCTCTGAGGCCAAGGCTTTCTATCCTGAAAATGTCAGCCCAGAAGCTAAAGCCGTTTCCGAGATACAGGTGGACAAAAAAAATGCCCAAACTCTCAAACCTTTATTTTTAAAATTCTGTCTTGGAAATGGCTAAATCTATTGAAACAACATTTCTCACATTTCTGCATGACAAAATTTCATATAACTCACTTTAACCATTACAAAGTAATTAAGATCCAAAAATTGACCTTTAACATTAAACACTCACCAACCCTAATTTACAGGCACTGCCATGTCTGTATAATATGGCAAAATCAACAGACCTACCCTAAAAATGATGCATGCAAATTTTCATGCATATCTGTTGAAGGGTTGCAAAGCTACTAAAAAGCAAATTATGCAAAACTAGATGACTGAAAATGGAAAAATATGTAAATTTAAGGATATTTGAGACACAGTATCTTCAAAACCATGTAAGCAATTCATATGAACATATGAAATTGCCAGCAGATACAGGCCATATGGTCTCTCTAGTCTGCTCAAGTCTGCAGCACTTCAGGCCATTAGACTGCAGCTGCCCCCCCCCATTAACTCTTCCCTCCCCCAACTGCCTCCCTCTGTATGTATTTTCCCTTGAACTTGTCCCACCCCCTCTCAAAGCACCCCACAGTGTGCACTGATATGAGTTGCTCAGGCAGTGCATTCCACTGTGTTACCACTGTTTCAGTGAAGTAGTGCCTCCTCCTTTCCCTTCTGAATCTGCCCCCTTTAACTTCAGGGAGTGCCCTCTGGTATCTCTTCCATTCTGGAGAGTGAACCCACCATGGAAGCCTACTTTATTCATCCCTTTCAGGTACTTGAAAGTCTCGATCATGCCCCCCCTTCTATCTTCCAGGGTATACATGTTGGGCTCTTTTAGTCTTTCCTCGTAAGTTCTATCCCCAATCCCTGGATCATCTTTGTTGCTCTTCATTGCGCTGCCTCCAGTAGTTTTATGTCCCTTTTCAAATACGGGTGCCAGAACTGCACACAGTACTCCAAGTGCGGCCTCACCTGGGACCTGTACTGGGGCAATATGACTTTGCTACATCTGGATGTAATCCCCCTTGCTATGCACCCTAGCATCCTGTTAGCCTTAGCCGCTGCCTACCTACACTGAGCCAAGTGATTTAATTCCCTGGTCACCAACACCCCCAGATCTTTCTCCTCATTGGATGGGACAGTTTGATACCATCTAGCCAGTAGCTGTATCCTGGCTTTTTTGGCTCCAAAATGCATCACCTTGCACTTCTTGGTGTTGAACCCAACCTGCCAAGTGTGCGACCACTCCTCGAGTCTTACCAAGTCCTCCTGCAGTAATTTGCCATCCTCCTCCCCATTCACCTCAGCACAGATCTTGGTGTCATCGGTGAAGAGGCTGATCTTTTTCTTGATCCCAACCATTGTGTCTGTGATGAAAATGTTAAACAGGACTGGTCCCAGTACTGATCCCTGTGGGACACCACTTGTCACTGACCTCTGCTCCGATGTTTCTCCCCCCAAAACTACCCTCTGCTGCCTGTCCCTCAGCCAGTTTTCTACCCATCGGGCTAGCTTTCACCATATACCAAGACTCCTCAACTTGCAGGACAACCTTCCGTGTAGCACTGAATCAAAGGCCTTGCTGAAATCCAGGTAGACTACATCTACCGCATATCCCTCGTCCAGTGCCCTTGGGACCCAGTCAAAAAAATCAACCAAGTTTGTCTGACAGGATCTGCCAGCGATGAACCCATGCAGTCTGTCGTCTTAAAGATCATTATCCATAAGAAACTGCATCAGCCTTTCTCTGAGGATAGATTCCATCAGTTTCCCCACAATTGTGGTGAGGATCACCAGTCTGCAGTTCCCTGGTTCATCCTTGGGCCCACTTTTGTGGAGAGGTACCACGTGTACCTCCCTCTAATCTCTGGGCACAAATCCCGTATTTAGCAAGGTGTTAAACAGATCTACCCATGACTCTGCCAGGACCTCTGCCAGCTCCCTCAGCACCCTGGGATGTACTCCATCTAGCCCAGTGCCTTGTCTACCCTCAGGGTCCTAAGCCCCTCCCGCACCCTTTCCACCATGATAATCCCATCTGTTGTTGTCTCACCCCCCTATGCCTGCGCCCCTTTCCCTGCAGGAATGGGCCCATCCCTCTCCCTTGTGAATACTGAACAGAAGTACTCATTAAGTACTTCTGCCTTCTTGGACCCCTTGTCTATCCACCCACTGCCTTTCCTGATCCTAACTTTTTGATCCTTGCACTTCCTCTTTTCCCTGATATACCTAAAGAAATCCTTTTCTCCTTCCTTAATCCCCTGTGCTAATTTCCTTTCCCTGGCACTTCCTGTTCCCTTTGCACTATCACCCTATTGGTCAGGAAACCATCCTGGATTGCTTCCAGGAGTATCTACTCCCTGGCACATGTGGTGACTGGGATGCTCCTATCCACCCCTGATAAACTGAAGTCTCCCACCATCAAATGGAGTTAAACACATCAACAGACTGGCCCCATGTAATGATGCATGCAAAATTTCATGCGCATATGTTGTAGGGCTCTGTAGTTATTAAAGTACGAATTATGCAAAACTGGAAGATTGCTAGTAAAAATGAAACACATGTAAGTTTAATGATTTTTGAGGCAGAATATCTCACGAAACATATAAGAGGCTCAAATGAAATTTATCCCATCAACAGACATACCCCTAAGATTATGCATGCAAACTTTCATGCACATCTGTTGAAGGGTTCTAAAGTTAAAAAGGCACAAATATGCAAAACTGGAAGACTGCAAAAATGGGAATAAAACATGTACATTTAAGGATGTCTGAGACCCAGTATCTCAGGAAAATAAGAATGGATTCATAAGAAATTTACCACATCCAGAGACCTCCTTCCAGAGCTTAAGCATGCCAAATTTCATGTCAACCTGTTGCAGGGTAGCAAAGTTATTAAGGTGCAAAGTATGCAAAACTGGATGACAGTGTGTAAAAAGTACTTTCACGTCTGTTTTTTCCCATAGGAAATAATGGGAAATTAAACATTTAATAACTTTTGAATGGATTAACATTTTTACACCAAACCTTCAAAAGGCACATCTGTGAGGCCAAGGCTTTCTACCCTGACAATTTCAATGCACTACTTAAAAGGATGTCTGAGACACTGATGTGCAAATACTGTAAATGCCAAAAAGCCCCAAACCACCGTTATTTTCAACACTGTGTATTTCTGCAATAGTTAAAGCAATTGAAACAAAATTTGCCACATACAGAGACCTATCCAAGGTGATTAAGCATGCACAATTTCATGCAGATAACAACTGTTACAATGTTATTAAGGTCCAAATCTGACCTTTAACATTACACACTGTCATCAAACCTACCATGCCTGTATAATATACAGTATATATATATATATGTGTGTGTATATATATATATATATATATATATGTTGTGGCAGTAGAGTTTTCAAAGCTAGTACCCCACACCCACCCTGCACACATCAAATGGTGTCAAGGGGTGCTTTGGAGTCAATGGCCCTAAATCTCATCCCATTCCATAAGTAAATATGCTGAGATGGGTACAGTACAGGAGAATGGGATGAGCAGTAGGGCTGATGACAACAAGGCACCCCTCTGAGGCCTGTTGGTGTGTAAAGGATGGGTGTGGGGTATTAGCTTTGAAAACTCTACTGCCACATTTCCCTACTTTTGTGGCTTTGACCCTAACTACAGCATTAATGCAGTATTTTGCAATATATTTCCTTACTTGTTGAGATAGTATAATAGCATATTTATTTACTGTGTGCTCCCATAAGTCCATAACGGTAACCATAAGTACATGTGGAAGCACCAGGCCCTGTGGGCCTGGTGCTCCCATGCACGCATATTGTAATTGTCCTTCATTTGCATGTGGGAACGCAGGGCCCCCTGTGCCCTGTGCTCCCATCTATCCATACATCTAGAGAGATTATAATGAACCCTCACAGCTCAGCACCATGGACACAGGGGGGAGGGAGGCGAGCACTAGTCCCTTCACGAAAGAAAGGGTCCTACAAGAGCTCAATAAGCTCAAGGTGGACAAGGCAATGGGACCTAATGGCATACATCACAGGGTAATAAAAGAGCTAAGGGTGGAACTAGCAGAGCCATTATCAGAACTTTTTAGTGAGTCTCTGAGCACAGGAAATCCCAGAAGACTGGAGAAGGGCTCATGTGATCCTGCTCCACAAGAGTGGAAGCAGGAAGGAGGCAGAGAACTACAGACCAGTCAGTCTTACCTCAGTAGTGGGCAAGATTATACATTTTTTTGACTGGGTAACCAGAGTGGTGAACCAAAGGGGAGCAGTTGATGTCACCTACTTTGACTTCAGCAAAACTTTTGATACCGTTCCATATAGAAGACTGATTAATAAGCTGGGTAGGCTCGGGATGGGTCAGAAGTTGGTCAGCTGGGTGGCAAACTGGTTGATGGGCAGAAAACAGAGAGTGGTGGTAAACGATATACAGTCAGAAGAGATGCAAGTCACAAGTGGTGTACCTCAGGGATCAGTCCTGGGGCCAGTCCTCTTCAATATCTTCATCAGTGACATTGCAGGTGGACTGGAGGGTAAGGTTTGTCTGTTTGCAGATGACACCAAGATCTGCAACAGAGTAAATGATCGAAAGGGGGTAGGCAGAATGAGAAGAGATCTGGATAAACTAGCAAAATGGTCGGAAGAATGGGAACTGGGTTTTAATGCAAAGAAGTGCAAGATCATGCACATAGGGAAGAGTAACCCTGAAGCTACCTATAGGCAAGGAGGGGAGTTGCTGGCAGTCACAATGGAAGAAAGAGACTTGGGCATCATCATCACCGATGACCTGAAATCATCCAAACAGACCACTAAAGCAATAAGTAAGACTAGGGGGATGTTAGGATGTATTAGTAGGGGTGTCAAAAGTCAGAACAGGGAGGTAATAATCCATCTTTATAATACACAGGTTAGGCCCCATCTGGTATACTGCATGCAGTATTGAAGGCCACACCTTCACAAGGACATTAACTGAATTGAGGCAGTCCAGAGAAGGGCAACCAAAATGATGCAGGGACTGCATCAGAAAACATATGAGGACAGACTAACGGAGCTCAATATGTATACCCTAGAGCAAAAGAAGGGAGAGAGGTGATATGATCGAAACATTCAAACACCTTTGCATTAACAAAATGAAAGAGTCTAACATGTTTCAATATAAGAACAAGCATTTGTCAATGCCAGATGTTTGCTTGTTGGTATTAGCATTAGAAATGCAGGAGTTAGACAGATGCAGAATAGGAATGGCAGTGAAGTACTGAACTTCACATGAACCCCACCTGCATTCTGTAGAGATGGACAGGATTTAGAGGTAAGGTTTTGGGTCATCACCCATGATGGTCAAGCCATGTCACTTCACCCTATTCTGTAGAGAGAGATATGTGTTGAGCTCTGTCTTAGCGTGTTTGGCTTTACAGTCACCCATTCCATAAGGACATACATTGAAATGGGTACAGCATAGGAGAATGGGAAGAAGTCTTGGGACGAAGAGTCCAAGGTACACCTCGATGCCTGTCAGTGGCTGGGGAGTGGGGGTGGGATGACATGAGCAGTACAGTTGGCAGTCCAAAGGCACACCCTGATGCCAGTCTGTCTGTAGAGAGTAGGATGTTATGGTTAGAAATCGTAATGCCTGGGGCGTTTGTCGGTATTTTCAGTACAAATTTTGAACATGGCCTTTTTGTGACCCCACCTCATGAAAGCATTTGAGACCTCTTCTCATGAACAGTGACAGTGTGATTTTGTCAATGTCTCCTGAAAACTGACTTTAACAGTGACAGTGCCATTCTGCACCACATGTACGAAAACACAGATCAGGCAGGACTTGAAGAATGACAGCTGTACCATCCATAGGGAGGTATGAAGAGATGGCAATGTTGAAAATGTGAAGTGGGAATATTAAAAATGTTTTCACTTCCGAGCATACGTGGAAACCGTGCAACACATGTGCATAACACAGTCATTTTATGGCGTTTCATCACCAGATTTTCAGCATAGGCATTTAATGACCTGTGCTCATGAACAGTGTCAATGTGATTTTGTTACTGTGTCCTGAACACTGATTTCCCACAGCAACCACGGTATTCTATGTGGGAACTGCAAAAACACATTTCGTCCAGGATGTGAAAAATGACAGCTGTACTGTTCATAAGGAGGTGTGGAAAAATGGTAATGTTGAAAATATGGTGTGAAAATATTGCAAATGTGCGAAGTTACAAGTGTGCATGGAAACTGCACAATGCACACTCATAACACAGTCATTTTAGGGAGTTTTGTCACCAAATTTTCAACATAGCCATTTTAGGACCTCTGCTAATGAACAGTGTCAGTGTGATTTTCCTAATGTGTCCTAAACATGGATTTCCCACAATGACCGCGCTAGTCTGCGCCAGAAGTGCAAAAACACATTTGGGCCGGGATGTGAAAAATGACAGCTGTACTGTTCATAAGGAGGTGCAGAGAAATGGCAGTGTTGACAATCTGGAGTTAAAATATTGCAAATGTGCGAATGTACGAGTGTGCATAGAAACTGCACAATGCAAGCTCGTAACACAGTCATTTTATGGACTTTTCTCACCAAATTTTCAACATAGCCATTTTAAGACTTATGGGCATGAACAGTGTCACTGTGATTTTCTTAATCTGTCTCAAACATTGATTTCACACACCAACTGCGCCATTGTACAGATATTAAAAAATTCACACACTTATGAGCGTGCGTAGGAACTGCGCAGAGCACGCTCGTAAAACAGTCATTTTTAGGAACTTTTTCACCAAATTTTCAACATAGCCATTTTAAGACTTCTGCTCATGTCCCAAACATTGATTTTGCACACTGACTGCGCCATTGTGCGCTACATGCATGGAAACACATTTTGGGAGAGATGTGGAAAATGACAGCTATACTGTTCACAAGGAGGTGTGGCAAAATGGCAATGTTGAAAATCTGGAGTGCAAATGTTAAAAATTCGTGATCTTACTAGCTTGTGTAGGAACTGCACAACACATGCTTGTAACACGGTCATTTTTAGGAATTTTTTCCACCAAATTTGCAACATAGCCTTTTTGAGAGCACACCTTATGAACACTGGCACTGTCGTTTCGTTAATGGGTCCCCAAAGGTAATTTCAACCAGTGACTGTGAAATCACCCTTTGGGCCAGATTAACACCATGACAGTGACAGAGTTCATGAGGAGGGGGGTCCCAAAAACCCCATGTTGAAAATTTGGTGTCAAAATTCCCCAAAATGCCTGAGATATGCATCAAAGTTGAAAAAAACCTTATCTATCCCATTATACAGCTTACTGGCATTTCCTCAGTTCATGGTCAGCTGTGAAGAGTGCAGACATATTCCCGGTCCACCATGGATTGTCATGCCAGACTACGGAGGTAAGTATGGGGTAGGAGGGGTGTGGGGAGGCAGCGTGTGCAGTGGGTGGGTGCAGGTTGGGAGGGAGGGCTGGAAGACAGCGAAGGACCGCTTTTGGTTTACTGGAAAAAACAGACAACGAGGCGGTTTCCATTTAACAGGGCCATTTGGCATGCTGGGGTGGGCTCCCAGCATGCCAAAGAAGTCTTTGGGATAGGCAGCTGTAGCTGATGGGATTGGGCACCCTGTCGGCACAGAAAATGGGGGAACATCATGCCGACAGGATTAGGCACCCTGTTGGCAGACAACAAAAGAGGTTGGGGGGGGTTACATCATGCCGACAGAGAGTGGGCTCCCTCGTCAGCAGACAACAAAAGCGGGTGGGGGAGAGTCACATCTTGCCGATGGGTCAGCAAAATACTGATTGCCGCACTGAAGCCGACGGGGATTGGGGCCCCCGTTGGCAAACAAAGACCATCTTGGGGGGGCACACATGCTGCTGAGGGAGATTGGGCACCCTCTCAGCATGGGGCATGCATAACATTGTTTGTGAACATGGCAGCAAGCCACCTGCTGTGTTCACAAACAGTATTAGGCTACCTAACATTCTGCCCTGCAATGATGGGTCGCTCCCTCATTGCAGCACAATGGCTGATGCTGCAATGACGAGGTGGCTCCCGATTGCTGCAGTGAAAACATTACAACTTGGTGCACTTTTGGAGACCAGTGTCATTGGCACACAATGCCTCCATTGGTCCACCAGTGCCAATCCCCCAAATGCAGTGACTCCCTTGGCTGTAACAGTGCCACGCCTCCACAACCTGCTTCTCTCCTATGCTGTCACATAATGTTTCTTGTGCATGCATGCAAGCAAACATAAAAATAGCAGTACAAGAGGACACATCATGAGATTAGAAGAAGGCCGATTAAGGGGTAATGAGAGAAAGTTCTTTTTTACAGAAAGGGTGGTGGGTGCATGGAACGGCCTACCTCAAGAAGTGGTGGATATGAATACAGTGCAGGGCTTCAGACAGGCATGGGATAGGCATAAGGGAGCAATACAGATGAGTATGAATAGATAGACCATTGATAGAGCAAAGGACGATGGTACATTTATAAATTAGAAAAAGAAATGGGGAGACTGGATGGGCCTTGTGGTCCTTATCTGCCATCAACTTCTATGTTTCTATGTTTCTCATTTCTCTGTGGGACCACAGGGCCATTGAGGCCCTGTGTTGCCATCAGTCCATGATGTTATACGTCCATGTGCTACCATGCATGCATATTGTAAGAGGCCATTATTTTCATGTAGGCATACCAGTACAGATGTCACATTGTGAATGCATGGCACAGTATCATAGTCACTGTAGGCCCACTCATAACAATTTCCCCCACAACTGTAAACAAGGCCTGGAAACATGTATAGCAGCTTAGCACACCTAAAGGTGTACTAAGCTACTTGTCGCAGCAAGTCTGCATCTTAAAATGTTTTGAAGATATAGCTTCCAAAAGGTACCCCAACCATTGCAAAATGATCCTATGGGAAATCACAAAACTTCAAAATCTTATAACTATGCAACAGATGAAAATTTTCTCAGCAAGCCAGGAAAAGGCACATCTGTGGGGCAAGCCCATTGTACCCTGAAAATTTCAGCCCATAAGAGCAAACCATTTGTTTGCAGTGTAGTGACAAAGAAACAGACATATCTAGAAAACTAGTGTAGCAAATTTATTTAGTGGCATGGCATTATTTATTCTACTGCAAAACCATAAATGATGCTGTGACACCTTTTTTGATGCCACAATATCTTTTTTGATTCCTCGATAGCAAAAAATATGTGACACAGAAAAATAACATTGTGCATGTGGGAGCACAGGACCCTGTGGCCCTGTGCTCCCATGCATTCATTTTGTACTTGTCACTCATTTGCATGTGAGAATGCAGGGCCCCCTCCATCTATCCATAAGTTTAGAGAGATTATAATGAATCCTCATTTCCCTGTGGGACCACAGGGACCTTGGGGCCCCGCAGAACCATCAGTTCATAATGTTATATGTTCATGTACTCCCATGCATGCATATTGTAAGTGGCCCTCATTTTCTTGTAGGCAAACCAGTACAAATGTCATATTGTGAATGCATGGCATAGTATTACAGCCACTGTAGGCCCATTCATTAAGATTTCCCCTACACCTGTAAACAAGGCCTGGAAACATACTGTACATAGCAGCTTAGTACACCTTTTAGTACACCTAAAGGTGTACTAAGCTGTGCATTGCAGCAAGTCTGTATCTCAAAGCATTTTTGAGATATAGCTTCTGAAAGGTACCCTGACCATTGCAATGTTATCCTATGGGAAAATCACAAAATGTCAAAATCTTGTAACTGTGCAACAGATGAAAGTTTTCTCAGCAAACCAGCAAAAGGCACATCTGTTGTGCAAGCCCTTTGTACCCTGGGCATTTTGCCTATAAGTGCAAACTGTTTGTTTGCAATGAAATGCCAAAGAAACAGACATATATGGAAATATAGTGTTGCAAATTTATTTAGTGGCATGACATTATTAATTTTACTGCAAAACCATAAATGATGCCGTGACATCTTTTTTGATGCTGCAACACCTTTTTTGATGCTGCGATAGCAAAAAAAGTGCGAAACAGGAAAAAAGGTTATAAAGACAGTAGCATTTAAATCCTTAAAACTCAGTCTGGAACCCTTTCAGATTTTTTCACAGGACTTCTCAAAGGCACTATCTTGGGACATAACACATGTCCCCTGCAAGTTTTGGGCAAAAATTCCTCTCCATAATCCAGAGTTTGTACTTGTTTATAGTGTCAGTTGCATTTCATATCCCTCATTTGCCATAATCTAAACTCAGTAAATGTTTACGGTTTCAGTTCCATTTCACCTTATATCCTCTTTCTCCAAATGCCATACTGCTGGACCAGATAACATTGTTGCTTTCTATCCACAATTAAAGGTGTTCAACACCACCAGATAGCAATTTTTGAAAGGTGAGGCTGGCAGGTGTATTTGATGACTGCTTTAAAATGGAAATGAAACTGCTGAAAAGTTTCACATGCCTGAAATAGAGGCACTTGGGTACAGAATGTCTCATGATAGAGATCAGTGTTGTAAAATAATGATAACTAAACCTAGATAGTTAGTTCTACATATATCTAGTGATCATCCTAATATATAGTAACCAAGTAAGTACACGTGTATGTACATGGATGCATACGTACGTGCATACATACCAAGTAAGTGCATACATGTGTACATGGATGCATGCCTGTTTGTGTGCATCTCAGCAGGCTTTTCCACTCTACCATCTTTGCCATGAGAGATATATATATTTTAACATGTGGTCTGTTCATGGTCTGACTGGGGCTTCTTGGGTAAGTCATAGGGTGTGAGACACAATAAGGGGGAAGATCAGGGCTGTCTCAAAGTATCTGCAGCTTTTACTAAACTGTTCTACAGGTCATGGACACTATCCCTCCTAACCCCCACCTTCCGCCAGAGAGGCAAGTAAGGAACAGGTAATATTTCTTACTGAAACGTAAACTCTAATTTGACTTTTATAATTTCCTATCCAAATGTGAGAGAATTGCTGTAGTTTGGATTTGGCTTAATTCATTGCTGTCACTTAGAGTTCTATGTATTTTTTTGAAGTTTATTCTCAATAAGTTATGTTTTCTATGAATTGCAGAAAAATATTATTGATATAATTATTAAAACACAAGCATATTTTTTCTAATTCACTGATGAATTGTGAAGCTCAGAATTTAAGAAAAATGTCTCCCTCAAAAAATGTACTGTTTTGAATTGCTGGAGTGCTCATTTCACTGAATTCTTACCTGGTCTAAAGTGGAGCATGCCCAGTTCAGGCTGCTCAGTGGCAGTAACCTTTGCCTGACCCTGATTTGCTAGGGGCACATTTAACTAGGCTATGACAGAGATTTCAGCTTGATGGGGCATTCTCTGTCCACAGGGCAGCATCCTCTGAATGTTAAACTGTACATTGTCAGAATTATAGGAGAAACAGTGTCATACCATGTATGTCTTGCCTACAAAAACAAGGACAAAGGTTACAAACATCACTGACAAATGACCAAAATGAGGGAGACATCTGAAAAGATAGTAATACCAGCGAAAAAACTGCCATAGTATGTTACTTGCTATATAGAGTCGTTATTTTTATGTTCACCCTTGTGCTTGCATGAAGTGAAAATGTTGCTGTGATAGTGAATTTTGAGATGTCTGTCACTGTCAGTCCAATGCAGGACAGTCTTGATGGGGCTTGACAGTGTCAGACCAATCATCAGCCAGGCTGATCATAACATTCTTCTGGGACTGCTGGGCAGAAACTGCATGAAATTCAAAGAAAAGAGCTGCCCCAATGATAGGGTACCTCTTTCCTTTGATCTGCCTAGTGATGCCTAGCAAGCACAGGTGACCACCATCATGATCTGTCTGTGCTGGTCCTCCCCACCACAGAAAAGCAATCCCTCCCACACTCTGTCAAGTATCCCTCCAAACTCTTATTGCTTCTCCTTTCTTCAAAATTTTCTCAAACCAGGGTGACCAATCTCCGGAGCCAGCTAGTACCCCTCACCCTGTCTGTTTTCTTTTTTTAATTAATTTTTCTTTTTGCTGCTGAGCTCCCCTAGCCCCGTGAATGGGCTCTCCTGGCTCTAGCAGCCCCCACACCTCATATTCAGGGACCCCCCAGTGGGGCTACTGGAGGTGGAACTGAAGGTGGCCAGATAGGTTCAGGCACCCAAGCCAGCTCATATATGTGAGCCGGCATTTTTCTGAGGTGTTTTCCCCTTGGAGCTGAGGGATGTGCAATGACGCTAACAGAGGAACTCTAGCATCTCTCCCCTGCTCCACCCCATTGCAGCATGGTGCCCTGTCCTCCTGCCTCTACCAGAGGGTGAACAGGCACCAAGACTGAGACACCTCCTCTCCCTAAAGAAGGACAGCAGTCCTCCGAATGCTCAATCTTTCTCCCACCCTCCCCCCTGCCAAACCCTGGTGGCCCATGTCCATTCCCAAACATGGGTAGCTGGTGTGATGTGAGGTATGGCATCCAGCACCTCAACCCTCAGCACCACTGGGCTAGCTACCCCCTCTGTTTTCACAGTGCAACACCAGAGAGCCCACCCATAATGCTGCCAAACATAACACCAACACTGGGGTGCCTGATCCTCAGTGTTGATACCTAAAATAAAGAAAACTGTCCCACATAGTCTATGTTTTTAATTCCTGTAATCCTACCTTGTGTCATGTATCTCTCCCACCTCCCATCATTTTCTGTGCCCATAGAGCTTAATCTGACACTGGGGTGCCCAGTCCCCAGTGTCGGTAACTAAAATAATGAATATCATCCTTCATAATCTTTCTTTATTATTATGCACCCTGTAAAAGGAAAAATGGTCCATTAATCGACTTTACACCAAGCTGAGAGACAGTATTTTACTGTGGGACAGTGTGTGTGAGGCTTAAATTGTTTAAATATAGTGTATTGTTGTGGCTGATCTGTGGGGAGTATAGAGGGGTAGTAGCCTAGCAACCAGGGCTGGGTACTCATAAATGACAAAGTGCAGCTGTGGAATGTGGTCCCTGAGAGTGGTTCAAGGGACTACAGGACTGGAGAAACGCTCACATTTTTATTGCTGGAGGCACTGAACTTCCTTTTAAAGCAGGCAAAAGTCAGAAATACATTTAAATTGTGTTTTTTGCTGGTTGTTTTGCAAGTAGCAAACAGTAGCCAGAAGTCATGTGACCTGTGTCATACTTCTGGGTTGTGGACAATAAACTTGAGTGTCCCAAGTAAGCAAGGCAAGACTGAGTGGGTGAGCTTGCATTTGTTGTGTGTGGAGATATGCGCAGAGACACACGCATTAGTGGATGTGTGTAACATGTCAAGCAGGGACAGCAGGGACAAGGCCAGGTATTGTTTATCATTGGTAACACTGGTAATGTACTAAACAACCAGCAGGAGCATATAAACCATATTAAATCTTTGTAAATACTCAAATATTCAACAATAGGTAAACTCTTGGGGAAAGTAAGGGAACGCTCAACACATAGTGCAAACTTGTTATCCTTTATACTGGTGTGGTAGATAGGGCTGACAAACAGGGGCTTACAAAATATATTTGCTAGAAGTGCAAGTATTAGCAGACCTTAGTTTAGAGGCTCAAACAACTCTTGCACTAGAGAAACCAAGTATTTGAAACACATTAAAGGGTTACATGTGTACTGCTGTCAGTGCTATACTGACAATAGCATAGCAATAGCAGATTTTAAACAAAACAAAAGAAAAATAAATCATGGCTACTTCCAACACATTTACTGAAAATGATCTTGATATTTTCTACCAAGATGGAACTATCCCAAAATGCAACGTACGCAAGATGTATGGTATGCCCTCTTAGACACAAACTATAAGAAACATGAAAGTTATACTCCACCACACATTACTTGTGACAAAAGCATAAATAAAAACAATCTAGTACAAGAAATATCCAGACTCAAGGAGGAGTTAAAACATAGAACAAGTAGTAATACAAACAAGCAGCATAGCAACAGACTCTACAATGAAGCAGAAAGAGGAAAAAGAGCAAGAAACAATAGTAACATATCACAGGAGTCAGATATACAGTGCCATAAATATAGAAAAGGTAAAGAAACTAAAGAGGGGGAGGATGAAGATGAGTGGACACTGGTTAGAAACAGAGAAGATGGGAAAGGAAGAAGGACATTGGGGCCAAAAGAAAAATCACTCTCCAACAGATATGATTGTTTGAACAAAAATCAGCAAACTGAATCAAATGACTCTAAAGGAGGGAGCTCAAAGAAAGAAGTCTTTGCTACAGCCAAAAAAAACTAGCGCTCAGAGATGCCATAATAAGATTCACCAATACAGAGGTCTGTGAAAATGACAGAGTAAGCACAGTGGACATGTGTCTACCAGGAGCTAAGGTTAAGGATGTCAGTGATTCAAGTCACAGATTTATTATTAACAAAGAAACAATAGTTTTAGTTTATGTGGTGTCTAACAATGTGGGAAAATCACAGGAAAAATACATCTGTCATGACCTAATATCACTAGAAAGGACAATTACTGCCAAAGGGGTAAAGGTGGCCTTATCAAGCATTTTCCCAATACCTAAAGCACATGAAGAGAAAAACAAAAGTATACAAAGACTAGAACATTGGTGTGCACATGCAGACATTGCATTCATTAACAACTGGAATCATTTTAAAACAAACCGAACTTTGCATTCAAAGGACGACCTATATCTCATAAAAAAAAGTTTCTCACCGTTTGGGAAAAAGCTGCTCCAATGCCATTAATGGACTGTGTTTAAACTAACAAATTTGGGGGAAAAATCTAGGCCACCCTGAACACAGGAAGTAAGGGGTAGCACAGGAGATAGCTCTGTGCATAGAAAATACACTTTAAATGCTACATGGCAAATGCAAGTAGTTTAAATAATAAATGTGATGAAATAATAGTAATTATATCCAAACTCTCACCTGACATGAATACAGTAACTGAGACATGGTGGCATGACAATACACCATGGAAAAGCACATCCCAGGCTATGAAACATTCTACCAAAACAGGAGTCTCAAAAAGGGTGGGAGGTATTGCCACATTTATCAAAAGCTACCTTAAAGGAGAACTGCACTGAACTTGTAAGTAATGTTTCCCAATAGAAGCTGTTGTTTAAGTATTGGTTAAATTTCTATTATTATTTCATCTACACAGGTCTTTTAGTAACCTTAGTGGGTGTTTCTGCTTTACTATCTAGTGCTAAGTGTCATTTTAGAATTGTTTGATGTAGTTTATGTTCCTCTCAACCACAGAGATCTGTAATAGAACATGATTGCACTGTGCCAACAGCAGTGGAGTAGAACAGGGACATTAACTACATCACACAGTTCTAAACTGGTGCTTATCAGCAGCATGTAAATCAGAAACAACTATTAGGATAATTGAAAACCCTGGATAGCTAGAACAATAGCAGAATTTGAACCAGCATTTAAAAAATAGCTTCTACTGGGAAAAATAGCATAAATTCAATGCAGTTCTCCTTTAAGCCAATAAACATCACCAACACAAAAATCAAACAAGATGTTTATAACACAGAAATTACAGTATGTGGGTAAAAGTGTACATTGACTCTGCACTAAACTTTACCATAGGTTTAGGATTCCATCCACCAGATACGTGATGGTACCATCTCCAGGATTCATGACTAGTTGTCGACAAAATATTTGTTGAACGACCAGACAGCAAAACCGGCAGGTTGACTGCTTCTTGTGGTCAGCTGCTGGTTTCATGAAAAGCAAAGTGTTTTCTTCTGGGGGCTTCACCCCAAACCCCACTTGTGGGGGGGCTGGGACCACCACTCCCCCCCCCACTAAATATAATCAACTCTGAGTCGGAGCTGATTGGGGGGTGCAAGACCCCCGACAGGCAGTGCCAGTTTCCAGCATGGACACTACAGTGACATGCGTTGTAGTCGCTGTAGTGTCATTCTCTGCACTGGTGTCACTGGCAGGTGAGTATATGTCATCTCTATAACCAAAGAAGTGGAACAACCATGTGAGACTGGGCACCTGCTTTTCATGGGTGATATGAACCTGGGGGATATAAATTGGTTAAGCCAAGGTGCATACACAGCACATAGTAAACATTTCATGGCTGCATGTGAACAACTTGCTTTACACCAATATGTGTCAAGCCCAACAAGAAGGGAAACATCTTGGACATTGTACTTGGGACAGAAGATCTAAAAATAAGCACCTGCAAAGCTGGGCCACCTCTAGGAAAAGGTGATCATGGTTCAGTGACCTTTAACATGATGCTGTTGTATAAAATAACAAAAAATGAAGGTTACTTCTTTAATTATAAAAAAGCTGACATAGGTAAGATAAACAATACACTAGACTTATTAGATTGGGATATAATGCTCAAGGATTGCAATATGGAGCAAATGTGGGACCCTTTGAAAGGTACTATTCTAGCAATATGTGACATGTATATCCATAAATACAAGAAAAACAATGCTCCAAGCAAAGACCAAAATGGCTCAATAACAAAATTAAAAAACTCATCTGCAAAAAACACAAATCATATAAGCAATACAAACCAACAAAGTCCCCACATTACTGGAACAAATGTCATCACACACAGAAAGAATGCAAAAAAGAAATAAGAAAATCAAAGTCCTCTATGGAATTAAGTTTAGCAGAAGATGCATCAAATAAAAATATCAAAACCTTGTATGGTTACATTAGCTCCCTTAAAAAAACTACCCTTAAAGTTGGTCCACTGTGACGGAACAATCAAGTAGTACATGATGCAAAAGAAATGGCCAATATATTCAATAATTATTTTAGTAGTATGCTTGGTCATAAACAAACCACAACCACACATTCCGTTCTTACCGCTAACAAAGAAATTACTGTCACTGAGGAAGAAATAGCTTCAAAGATAAAGAAAATTAAAGAAGATTGTTCCCATGTCTGGTAAATATTACTGGAAAAATGATACTTATGATGTCCCAGTATCTTCTTTATTCCTTACAAATGCTATTTGAAAGCAGTATAAATAGTGGTAAAGGTCCTATGGACTGGAGAACAGCCAGTATTACCCCAATATTCAGAAAAGGGGCTAGGACTAAAGTGAAACATTACTGTCCTGTCAGTTTCCCTTCATTGATAGGGAAAATCCTCAAGGGCATAATTGAGGATTGTTTAGACATCATTTTAGGACCCATGGATACCACACAGCACAGGTTTGTTAAAAAGTGATCTTGGCTAACCAGCCTGTTATACTTTTCAGAGAAAGTCAGCAAGTTCCTAGACAATGAAATGCCCTATGATGTGATTTACATCTACTTCAGTAAGGCTTTTGATGGGGTTCCACATGCCTACATTATATAAAAGTTATTGCAAAGAAATGCATGTAGTAGAATAACAGCCTGGACTAAAAGTTGGTTGAATGACAGAACATAGAGGATTGTAATAAATGGACAAACATCCAATCAAGTTAAAGTTACCAGCGGTGTGCTCCAGGGGTCTGTATTGGGACCCTATATCATTCAGATATTTATTGCGGATATCACTGACACCTTCATAAATAACACCATTAAATTTACAATCTAAAGGTAGGGCGTGACTGTAGTACCTCGAACACATCACATCAGTACAGGGTGAATTGGATACAATAATAAATTGACTCAAACCTGGGGCATGAAACTTAACATTGATAAATTATACATCTTGGGTACATGAGCATAAAACATCAGTATAACTTAGGGAATGAAAACCTGTTGAAACCATCAGCAGAAAGGGACTTGGGAGTCCTTGTCTCTAGTTATTTAAAGTTCACCAAACAAACAAATGCAGTCAATGGTAGGGCTAATAAAATTATATGGACCATACGAAACAAAATATCAACAAGAGATGCAAAACAACTATTACCCTTATATCGGGCATATGTTCATCCACGCATTGACTACTGTTCTCAGCTATGGTCTCCTCAAAATAAAACTTACAGTCACAACCTTGAAAGTGTCCAACGCAAGTTTACCAAATACAACACATCACTGGCCTAAAAGAATTAAACTATGCTGATTGACTGAAATCACTAAATCTTATGGCAGTAGAGACAAGGAGATATAGGGGTTGACTTGTCAATGTTGTGGGAAGTCATAAACAGCCAAGCTCATTTTCTGGAAATGGGCTTTGGTTACAAACAAAACATTCAGGAAACAAGAGGACACCCACTACAGTTACAAAGTATTCATTACAAAACAAGAAAAATAAAATTCTTCTATACACAAAGAGTTGTGAATGCCTGGAATAATCTGCCTTCATATATAATTGCCAACAAGAACAAATCAGTCTTTAAAGACAGACTAGATACTTGGTTACTGAACACCATGTGTTCATGTGAGTAAGGGTTTTGATGAGAACTTATATGAAACATAGAAACATAGGAACATAGACTTTGACAGCAGATAAGGACCACTTGGCCCACCCAGTCTGCCCATTTCCCTACCTACTGGATAAGCTGCAGATTCTAGTTAACCAATAGCCTACTTCCTGCAACCCCCACTATAATTGCCTTTTGTCTGTCCCATGCAGTTCTATGCATCCACCACTCTCTCCGTGAAAAAAAAATTTCTCTCATTACCCCTGAGCCGTCCCCCCTCTATCTTTAAATTGTGCCCCCTTGTTCTTACACATCTCTTTTTCTGAAAGATGCTGCCCTCCTGGACTTTGTTGATTCCCTTGAGGTACTTGAAAGTTTCTATCATGTCCCCCCTGTCCCTCCTTTCATCAAGGGAATACAAATTAAGCGCTCTCAGTCTTTCTTCATATGGTTTCTGATGCAGACCCTGCACCATTTTACTTGCTCTCCTCTGGACTGCTTCCATCCTGTCTATGTCCTTATGGAGATGAGGTCTCCAATCACCAACTGTCTGTACAGAGGGATAACCACTTCCCTTTTTCTACTTGTGATGCCCCTCCCTATGCATCCCAGTATCCCCTTTTCTCTCCTTACCAACTTCTGACATTGCTTACCCACCTTTAGGTCATCTGATATGACTACCCCAGGTCCCTTTCTATTTTTTTTTGTTAGTACCTCCCCTGCTATTGTGTACTCTTCTTCTGGGTTTTTGTTTCCTAGGTGCATTACTTTGCACTTCTTTGCATTGAATCTAAGTAGCCAAATGTCAGACCATTCCTTCAACCTTGCCAAGTCCCTTCTCATCCTTTCTACCCCATCCTTGTGTATCAATTCTGTTACAGATCTATGGGCACCATGCCCTCAGTTCCTCAGTCGACTGCAGTATGAACTGAAGTATCAATGTCTGTTGCCAACTCTGCCGGCCCACCGCTGTTACCCTCCCCAACCCCACACTCAGCACCCAGCGCCCCTTGCTTACCTATTGGAATCCAATGTTGTAATCCTCTCTGGTCTAGAAACACATCTTCACTCTTCAGTGCTGAACTGGGATCTGAGGAAATCAGGTATGCATTTCAAAGTATTTCAACTGGTTTTAGACTTGTGCTCATAATTTGGTAATATTTAGTACTATTTCCCCAAATTTTCAAAATGGCATTTCTGGGACCCCACCTCATGAACAATGGCCATAAAATCCTTCAGATCTTGCCTGAGAGGTGATTTTACAGTTGCTCCACGAAATCACCTTTCGAACAGGATTTGAACATTTTTCACCTACTGGATTCATGAGGCGGAGTCATAAGAAGACTATGCTGAAAATTTGGGGTCAAAATATTAAAAAGCAACAAATTTATGAAGGTACATTGAATGTTGTCAATGCTCACTCATAACTGTAGTCATTTTCAATATTGTGACCCCAAATTTTCAGCATAGTCATTTTTTGTATCACCTTATGAATGTGACAGGTGTCATTTTTCAGATACTGGCTAAAATGTGTTTTCACACTTCTGGTATGAAATGATGTTTTGGCCAGTATATTATACATGACACCTGTCATGTTGAGAAGAATGGGTAATCAAAAGACTGTTGAAAATTGGAAGTAATAATGTGAAAAAACACAACTAAGTTATTAAGAAACATTGACTTGTTCCAGCGTTTAGTCATACAATATTTCTTTGCAGGTTTTGGCCCCTAATATTCAGTATATGCTTGTGTTACCCCTCCTACTGAACATGACAGATGTCATATTTATGTTGGCTTGTGCTTGTGCAGCCAACATATTGCACTAGTAGCACATTTGGAGATGCAGTCACTGTGGGTGAAGGCAGGGCACACACCAGTAGGTGTGTCCCTCATTCACCAATAAGGTATCTGCAGGGCTGGAGGCGCTGACATCAGCAACAATAAACTGTCCACCAGATGAAAGAAAAGGCCAGCTGCCATGAGAGCCAAGCTTCTCATGCAGTGGCATGCCTTTTATGGTGACCAGTTTACAATAGAAACAAGGTGGCATGCCACTGCAGAGTGCCCCAACCCACTTCATTTGCCGACAGGGGAGCCCACTCCCAGTCGGCATAATGCAACACCCCCTCCCATTTACAATGTGTGCTGAGGGGGTGCCCAATCCACCGTGGCATCATGCCACCACTTCCTAGTTTAATTTGCCAATGGGGGAGCCCAATTCCCGTTGGCATAATGTCCCCCCATTTGTTATATACCGACAGGGGTGCCCAATCCCCCGTCAGCTACAGAACCCCCCCAAAAACAAACACTCAGGTGGTACACTAGGAGCCCACCCAAGTGTGCCAAATAAATGCCCCTGTAAAAGAAAAACAGTCCTGCAATGGTTTTTTTGTTTTACACCTGCAAAGCAGAAAACAGTTCCTCGTCGACTCCGGTGGCCCTCCTGCAACCAGTGCCCAACTTCTGAGCACCCTGCCTCCCCACACACCCCTCACCCCATACTTACCTCTGGAGCCTGGTGTGATGATCTTCGGTGGATGGGAAACACGTCTACACTCTTCAAAGCCAACTGTGAACTGAAGAAATGCCGGTAAGCTGTATAATTGCATGAATAGGGTTTTTTTCAACTTTGGTGCATATCTCAGCCATTTTGGGGAATTTTAGCACCAAATTTTCAACATGGAGTTATTGGGACCCCTCCTCATGAATTCAGTCACTTTCATGGTGTTATTCCGTCCCAAAAGGTGATTTCATGGTCACTGCATGGAATCACCTTTTGGGACCGATTACTGAAACGACAGTGCCACTGTTCATGAAGTGGGCTCTCAAAAAGCTTACGTTGCAAATCTGGTAGAAAAAAAATGGCTGTTTTATGAGCGTGCATTGTGCAGTTTCCACACACACTTGTAACTTTGTGAATTTGTAATATTTTCACTCCAGATTTTCAAAATTAGCATTTTTCCACACCTCCTTATGAACAATATAGCTGTCATTTTACATATCCTGGCCAAAATGTGTTTTCTCTTGTCCGGTGCAGAATAGCCTGGTCGCTATGCGAAATCAGTTTTAGGGACATTTTGAGAAAATGATGGTGACACTGTTCATCAGCAGAGGTCCTAAAATGCCCATGTTGAAAGTCTGGTGATGAAAGTCCATGAAATGACTGTGTTACAAGCGTGCATTGTTCACTTTCCATACACCCTTGTAACTTGGCAAATTTGCAATATTTTCATGCCAGATTTTCAACACTGGCATTTTTTCACATCTCCTTATGAACAGTGCAGCTGCCATTTTTGACATCCTGCCTAAAATGTATTTTCACACCTGTGGCTCAGAATAGCATGGTCGCTGTGGGAATTCAGCTTTTAGGACAGAGTAACAAAATCACAATGCCACTGTTCATGAGGGGAGGTCCCAAAATGCCTATGATGAAAATGTCTCTTCTGGGTGGGGGTGAGGTTGGCATCAGATCAATACTTCACTGCCATTCCTATTATGCACCTCTAACTCCTGCACTACCAATGCCAATGCCAGTGAGATAAGATTCTGCATTGACAAATGCTTGTTTAAATCCCCTCTGAAACATATTTTCACAGTTGCAATGCAAAATTACCTTTTGGATGGGATATCAAAAATTTCAGCTGTCTTGATCATAATGTCAGGTCATAAAAAGACTTTTGAAAATTTGGGATCAAAATGTGGGAGCCCACTGAAAATCTGATGTTGCCTCTCAGCTGGCCTAGCCTGGGTAATAATATGATAATAATAATAATAATAAACTTTATTTATATTGCGCCTTTCCAAAACCAAGGTGCATTCCAGAAAGATTAAATACAAACAGAACAAACTAATGAAGGTCATATGCCTTATTCCATAAAAAGGATTTAAGAGCCTGTTTAAAGCTCCCCACGGTCGGTTGAACACTCCGTTATCTGATGTGGTAGAGAATTCCAAAGGGTTGGTGCCACAAACATAAAAGCCCGGGCACCAGATAATTTCCGTGTGACTCTAGGAATCTCTAGCAATCCCTCGTTGGCTGAGCAGAGCGACCTCACTGGGAGGTAAGGAATCAGGATATCTTTCAGGTAATCAAGGCCCAGATCATGTAGGGCTTTAAAAGTCAGTAATCCAACTTTGAAGGTGATCGCCACTGGACTGGTAGCCAGTGCAGATCCTGCAGCACCGGAATAATATGTGATTTTCAAGGAGTACCTGTAAGTACTTGAGCTGCGGAATTCTGCACCAGCTGAAGGCGGTGGATATCAACCCCCGGAAGCCCAAGGTAAGTGAGTTGCAATAGTCCAGGCGTGAGGTCACGAAGGCATGGATCAAAGTTGACAGATCGCTGTAAATACAAGATAAAAATGTGTAAAAGTAGGACACCACTGAAAATAAGATACTAGATCTCATCTGGTCTGTCCTGGGTAAATATTTAGGAAAAATATGTAAAAGCTGGACACCACTGAACTGTGCATCTATGCCGCTCTATTCTGGGAGAAATACATTGTAAAAGCTGGGCCCCACTGTAATTGTAACTTGCTTTTCATCTGGACTATTCTGGTTAAAAATTGTACTTTGTGAAAATGGATAAAAGCAGGGCCCCATCGAAAATGAGATATTACATCTCAGCTGTGCTATCCTGGGTCAATGCAGAGTGAAAACAGGGAAAAACAGCATCTCACTGAAAACAAGATAGCATCTGAGTTATGCTATCCTTGGTAAACACAGGACAAAGATGTGTTAAAGGGTATCCTGTAACCTTGGCTTACCGCAAGTGGGTGCCTACCAAAATGATGACCCACTTGTGATGACTGCTCTAAAGACGAGGGCCTAGGGAGGGTGACCGGATAGGTAAGATTCGCGAAAGGAGACAGGATGTTGCGCATGTATACATGCATGGGGGGGAGTGAGTGTGCTGAGCGAGGGGCGGGAGGGTTTTGTGAGGGGTGGTGCCACAGATTGCCTCCAAGCTGGCGCTGTAGCATTGTTGGGTGGGTGCTGGCCTGGGGTGGTGGGGATGCAAGGTTTGGGACAGAGTACTGGCATATTTTGTTGCTCCCAGCCCAAGACAGGTTTTTTTTTTAATTAACACGGATGCAGCCCCCCCCACATGCACCCCCCCAGAGTTGAGAAACTAAAATTAGGGGAAGGGTTGGGGGCACAGCCCACCCACCCACATAAAAGAAAAAAAACAAGGTTTTGCACCTCTTTCACTGGTGCTGGAGTTGCAAATCGCCAAAACTGAATTTCAGTGATGTGCACTTGCCATAAGGACGGTCACCGTTCAGCAATTGCCTTTATGACATAGAACCGTGTTAAAGTAGAACTCTATTAAAAATGAGAAATTGGATGTGCTGTGTTACCCTGTGTAAATATATTGCAAAACTGTGTAAAAACAGGACAGTACAGCAGAACCCCACTGAAAAGAAGATGTTTCATCTAAAATGATCAGTCTTAGAAAAATATATTATAATAGCAGGACAACACTAAAAATGAGATATCCCATCTCACTGCTCTCATCTCTACTGTCCTGGGTAAATGCTGTATAAAGCTGTGTAAAATTAGGACCCCATTACAAATGACATATTAAATCTCATCTTGTCTATTGTAGGAAAACATTTACTGTAGTAACAGAATCTAGGAAGAGCCAATAAAGCTGCAGCTGAGGTCGAGTGGAGCATGACACTGCCCACCATGTCCAAGATGGCCACCAGAGTTTAGTTCACATTGACATCCTCAAACCCATGAGCCATTCCGGCTGCATTACCACCTAGGATCACCCAGGTGGCAGTATCACAGCAGCAATGACTGCTCTCTCACCCCAGAGGAGGAGAGCATCCTCTAGGACACTCAATCCCCCCCACCCCTGACAACTGGCATTCACTTCTGAATGTGAGTCACCAGTGTCACAAGCAGTAGCACTGCTGCAGCAGTGATGGACTGGCCAAGCAACACAGATTATTTTTTTTTTAAAGTGGATATCCAGGATTTGTGTAACTGATATCTCTTGTGCTTATTAAACATAGAATTCATGATTTTGATACAAATTCTTTGTAACAGACTATCAGACTCTGCAAAGATTTTAATTTCACAGTTTCAGACTTGTTCAGTTCCCAACAGGTGTATACAAAACACAGAGAAAAATGCCTGTGCAGGTGTGTGTTTTGAGGATTTTTCATTTTTTCACACACCAAGAGTGTGTGAAAAATCCTCATAAAGCAAACATTTTTTTATAATAACTGGTGCAAGGTTTCAATAGGGGGAACATTAAGCTGGATTTGTGTAAGCAAGCACGTCTCTGAGCAGCTGCCATGCTTGCACAAATGCAGTGAAGTGATAGTATGAGGAGAAAAATGCCTTAATAACCTGCTATTGGATTATTACAGAATTCGGTGGGTTATTACGGTGTTTTATTAGGAATGGAAATCCAGTCACTATAGGGGGTCACCAGTTATTGTAATGTAATACTATTAAGTGGGGTACCACAGGGATCAGTTCTTGGGCCAGTCCTGTTTAATGTCTTCATTTGTGTCACTGCAGTAGGACAGGAGAGAAATGTCTGCTTGTTTACAGATGACACCAAGATCTGCAACAGGTTGAATACTCCAGACAGGGTGGAGAGAATAGGGAGGGACCTGGGAAAGCATGAAAAATGGTCAGTGGTGTGGCAACTGAGGTTCAGTTCCAAGAAGTGCAAAATAGTGTACCTGGAAAGAAGGAACCCTGGGAAGAGAAACTGGATGGGGGGCATTGCTGATGAAAACCAAGGAAGAAAGGGACCTGGGGGGTGGGTTATCATTTCGCATGGCCTAAATGTGTCTAAGCAGAGTAAAAAGGCTGCAGAGAGGGCCAGTAGCATGCTGGGGTGCATTGGCAGAGGTATCACTAGCAGAAGGCGGGAGGCAGTGATGCCATTGTACAAAATGCTAGTGAGGCCTCACCTAAAGTACTGTGTGCATTTCTGGAGGCAGCACCTTCATAAGGATATTGACAGGGTGGAGGCAGTCGATAGAAGGATGATTAAGATGGTACAGGGCTTGCACCAGAAAACATATGAGGAGAGACCAACTGACCTCAATATGTACTCACTGGAGGATAGGAGGAATTGGGGGGACATGATAAAAACATTCAAGTACCTTAAGAGCATAAACAAGGTGCATGGGGAGACATCTTCCACTATAAGTGATGTATAAGAACGAGGGGGCATGATACAAAATTGGAAGGTGGAAGGCTGAGGGAAAATGTAAGGATGTTTTTCTTCACAGAAAGGGTGGTGGACACATGGAATAGATTGCAACAGGAGGTGGTTGGTGCAAGCTCAATAGAGGGTGTTAAACATGCATGGGACAGGCCCAATGGTATCTTAGAGTGGGTAGGTAGGGTGAAAAACCATTAACCATTTAGGGTCAGAGGCCACAAACTAGTGTAGGGTTTTTAGGCAGATTGGATGGGCCTGGTGGTCCTTATCTGCTGAAAATTTTTATGTTTCTATGTAGGAGAAATAATAAAATAAGGGGAACAATAGCAACTAGTTGGTTACATAATAATCATTTCAGAAAGAAGCCACTCTCTACTAGGTGGTGCCTATAGTAAAAAAGAATTCCAGGAAGGCAAACACCCATGGCTCTCGTCACTCTCTTGAATATTGAAGGAAAACTTGCCACTAAGTATAAAGCATGCAATGCTTTATTCAAGAAATGAGAAAGACCAGCAAATAAATGCAAACACAGCCAAGTAAAGCCCTCAACATTTTGCAATTATGCGCTTTGTCAAGAGGATGCTACTGACCCCACGTGGTGCCACGTAAATACCCCAAATTATTTAAAGAGAAATTGACACTTGATACAGTACATGAAAAGAATGTGTCAGTTCTCACAGTACAAAAACTTATTAAAATACTTTGAGATACACATTATTATCTAAATATAGTTTAAAACATTAACTAACTAAATGCAATCCAAATCAGATGCATTCCATTTTTAGTTCAGGAATCGATAAATGCAGCTAGTTATGAATGCAATTATGTGTTTGAGATAGAGATTAGCTCGATAAAAATACATATATTCTTTTAATTAAAAGGGATCTATGATTTCAGCTTCTGTAACTCATTTTTAATAAAGCAGTACAGTTAGTGAGTGATCACTCATACAGTTTTGTTATTCATGGATCTGTTTAGCACAGTAACAATGCAGGATGTAAATATGATCAGAGTTGTACCCTAAGGAGTGCATCATTTCTATTTAATTATTTAGTCCCAGTCTGTACATGGCCTGCAGTTTGAAAATCCAAAATGGCTCTGTTTTTGCTAAATTAAGTGTGAGGTCCCCCCCTTCCCAACCCACTCAAACCTTTTCTATGCCTTTGAATTTCCAGCCCTGTTCTGTAGCATTGCTAGAGTGCATTATGTGGTCAGCTGACTCATACTCCTTATTTTTATTTACGATAGCTCATGTATGTTCACCAACTCTTTCTTTTGGCTTGTGCTTTGTTCTACGTGTGTGGTGCGCACCACATGCATGTGTTGCTGGGACTACCATGGGTGTACTGTTGCAGTTGATGACTCTGTTGATTTTGTGAATTTCTTTGTTGCTTGGATTCACAGGGACAGCTGTGTTTTTTGTTACTGTTCAGTGATTGCCATGGTGGCTCTTGAAGCACCTACAGTAGGCAGTGGTGACTGCAACCAGCTTTGATTTCTGGATGTTGGTGGTTGGGGACTGTGGGTTGGTGAGTCAGCCATATTGCATGGTCATCTATGCCATCCATTGTGGCTCCCTTGCAGGGATTTTGACTTTGTTTCCGCTTTCAGAATCTGCCAGTTGTTGCTTCTTGTTTTGGATGCAGCTGACGCCTGGATGCTGTCAGTGGTCACAGGGTTTGGTCTGTCACTTGAACGAAAGGTGTTGCCACTGGGCCAGGACTCCCTTTCCGGTCCCTCTGTTCTTTGTCTGGCTCTGTTTGTTGTCTCCTGGCTGTGGCCCCTCTGGGTGGACCTTTGTTGTGGGGGATCAGGGTTTCATTTGATGGCCTCCTTGATGCTGTGGTTTCATTTGGTCCAGGTTGGTTGTCCATTCGGGATGCCATTGGTGATATGTCCAGGATGGCACGGGCTGGGTGGTGGGATGGTGGTGTGATCAATGTCTTTAACAGGGGCCAAGGCAGGGGCAATTACAGCTTACAGTAACCAACAGCAGTACAAAGGGAGGAGACAATGGTTGTAACAATGGACCATGTAATTCATCTGCCCAATCATGTTCTAACTGAAGCCAAGAAAATCTGTATAAAGTAACAGTCTTATTCATGTGCTTACTAACAATTTCAACCGGTTTGATACCTATATAGATTTGCTAAAATCCTAAATGTGAAATGCTTCCTTGCAAATGCTGAGGAGGGGGAATGAACCCAATGGTGAATGTGTTCTTAAAATCCTGTGAACTTGAACTGCGAGAACTAGCCCAAAATCATCTGGCTCCCTTTTTTGTCAATATGACAACTGATGAATTTAGGGCATTAGATGCCCTAAAAAATAATTCTGGCACCATGATAGAATCTGCTGACAAAATAGGCAGCATGTTAGTACTAAACACGTTTGATTATGAAAAAGAGATACAGTCTATCACCAATTGAGTAATCAGCCATTTTATAGACCATTAACCCATGAACTGATTCTAAGTATAAAAAAAAAAAAACATATTGACCAATACTTGCAGGATGTCTTAGATGCAGATGTAATTGATAACGAGGTTAAAACTCTTTAACTGTCGAGCACCCTATTAGACCTACAATTACAACCCCTGGGCTACCCCATTATAGCAGGTATAGGTTCAATCACTGAACTCTTATCTCAGTACGTTAATCAGTTTGTAAAGACTTTTGTAGTGAATTTACATTCGTACATTAAGGACACCACACAAGCACTTCAAATACTGAATAATTTTGTGGAGCCTGAAGAATTACTGGTCACATTAGATGTTAGAGATCAATATACTAACATCCCCTATGAGGGGGTGTCTCCAGGCTTTAGCGCATTATTTATTTGACATTCTGCATCTTCACAAAAGGAGCTGCTGATGGAATTGCCAGGATTTGCTTTGGAGGGGGCTGTTTCACATTCATTGTTTTTTGAAGGTGGGGGGGTGCCGTGGTTGGGGCAGCTTTTGCCCTGACTTTGCGTTTATGCCTCAGTAGATGGGAGGAGATTGTTATTTATTATTGGGAGGGTGTCCCTTTCTGAGCTGGAATGTGCTTATGCAAACGTTGCATAGATGGTTGTTTGTTGGTGTGGTGGCATGCAGAGCAGGAGAAGAAGGGTTTTATGGGTTGCAAGAAGGGATCTGGCTTTGGTTTTGAGTTCACAGTTGACTGTGGTTAGCTGGGTGTCTCCTTTTTGTATATTCTCATTTTGGAGCACGGTGACATGAGCATAGATACAGATCTGTTTGGAGGGGATATTGATTGTGGTGCAGTCTTGCTGTCCAGTTCATGTCATCCATGGCATATTGTTGGGGTATCCAAGCTGGATGATTCATTGGGATTGGGTGGGGCTGCCATGCTCAGGGGGCTGTCAGGTGAAATTCTGATCTTTTGCAGTGTGGGGTTGCTGATGGGAGGGTTGAAGTCAGGGGATTGTGGGTGGAGTTGGGCAGGGAGCTGGGGCACTTGAGGGAGAGTCCCTGTGGGGCATGCTGTGTGGACAGGCAGGACATGAATGATAGAAAGAGTCAGATAACATGAGCTATCACAAATAAAAGCAAGATGGTCACATGAGTTATCTGTGCATGTGCAGCAACTCAAGTATGTGCAGTAAACACCAGCGGCCATGCTGGACATGGTGGACAGTGCCATGTTCTGGACACCAAGCAAAGTAGTGCAGTGGATGCTAGTCTGCCTCCACTACCAGAACACCAAAGAAAAATGAGGGGATGGTGTCCTGCCAACTACTTTTTCTCAATGATCCCAAAATGGCTGCAGGGCTCTGCTCACTGCAGCCATAAAAATCTGCACAAGCAAGACCCAGTACTATAGCAATGAAAACAGCAAACATTTCACATTGACAAATGCCTGTTATTTATTAAATAGGATGAGCACTGGATTATAACACTAAAGCAGGCATGAGTTTCTAATTAAGTCCTTATTCTTCCGTGACAGAAATGGCAAATGCGGAGGAATGTAAGAAATTTCTAGGAAAAATCAGAGACAACCCAAAAAATCAGAGACAGTTAAGAGGTAGGGATAGTGTGGGGTATGTAAGTGAACTGGGCAGCCTATTGTCTGGAATCCTATGTTAGAAACAGTTTTTTTTTCCCTTTATGTTAAAAGAGTCTCTTGGGAACACATTCATGTACGTGGTTCTGGGATTATTCATAAAATGGCACCTTTATGAGCTAATGTATAGTATATAGGGATACACAGGAATGTGATTTGTGTGTATGGAAACCCACTAGGTAAGAAAATATTCATACTGTGCTGTTTAACACAGAAATTGTACTTCATACAGTATGTTAGCAACTGTTAGTACACAGTGCTACAGGGGAACTGGCTCTCTGTTTCAGCCACAGATTTGTGTTCTACTGGTGACTGTCTCAACATACCCCCTCTCATTAAAACCCTCTTTGATTCAGTGGCAGAGCTAGAGAGGGGGCTGAGGAGTCCCCATCCTGGTTGCCCCAGTGTCAGTAATGGTGCCCCACCACCATCTTTATTCACTGTTTAGTACCCATTGTGGAGCCCATGACTGACTGAATGGCCCCTCTGGCTCCCAAATGCTCCCACACCTGGCTCTGCCACTGCTTTGATTCCTTGAACATCTTCCAAATCCGTAAACATTTACAAGCTCAATTAATCACTCAAAATTCCCTTAATCTCATCACCAAATATAATTTATTGTTCACTTTTTGTACTTAACAGCATTTCTAGAAATAAAAAGAGGACATTTAAACTGAAATGGTGCTTTTATGTCAGCCGGGCTATGCCAGTGAAATAAACTCTAGAAATGGTCTCACACCACCTCCACCCAAAAATAAGATACTGTATCTCAACTGAGCTATCCGAGATAACTAAATAGTAACAAACTTTGGTCAGAGCCACTATGGCTACTAATGCATTAACTTGATAAGGGTGTTTAATGGGATTAACCCCTCACACCTATGCTCCACTTTTGTGGCCCACTTTGCATTGAGTTCTATTTAATTAAATTAAATTAAATTTGTGGTAATGTTAGATCATTTATCTGGTCAATCCTGTTTCCCATGTGTTTAAAATGTGTGCAGTGAGTGTGTCTTGTACTATATGGGGAAGGAGAGGGAGCACCACACCAAGGCCTTCAAGTAATGGTAGAAGGCAAGGTGCAGAGAGGAAAGGTTTGGCTTGTGTCCAACAATCAGGTGAGCATACTAGGGTAGGTGAGGTAGTAAAAACAAACTTCTCCCATGCAGTACTCATCACACAATTTTCTCATACTATATACAGATTTTATTTTGTGCCTCTGCATACAATAAAGTGCAAAGGAATATACAAAGTGCAAATATAGTGCATACAAATACATCCAAGTTCACAACTTGGTAACTAACTTTAATAGACAGACAGTTTTAATTCACCTACCCCAGTTCAGTGCACCAGCCACCACTTACCCCTGTGATTTGCCAGTAAGGCTTCCTAAGGGGGTTCTGTTCTGTTACCCCAACCCAATATTTATACATGAAAGTGCACGTTACTTAATAAAAATGAACAATAAATAAATTACTCAGTTGCTGACCCCTTAAGGCAATAAACGTTTCAGCATCTTAGAAAAAAAATTACATGTTTTACTTTGAAAAATGTTTTTTTAACTGCTTTAGAAAATTGAATTTTAGCAACAGCTCAGATACCCAAAACGCATCTAAAAATTATGCTTTATAAATGAAAAACATTCAATGATTTCTGATTTGTTTACAGATCAGGAAAAGCACATATTAAACATCAAGTCCATTAAATCTTCTTATTTAGCATAATGCTGGACACTTGTTCTGATGGTTATTATGTTTGTTTCCTTATTACATCCATTGTTGCTCTTTGGTGTTTGATGCTTGAGCTGTGCAGCCAGCTAGATTCCAAAGTTGAAATCTTTTGCCACTCCAAATCTGAATGTTTAACAAAGCAGCATATGGGTGAGAGGCACGTATTAGTAAAATTCACTTATAATCCAATCAGACATACAAAATACAAAAAAAAAAAATCTTAATATACATTATTAATTTAAAGACTGAAGCCTACCCTGGAAATCAATACATCATTCCAATCAATTAATATTTCCAGCAGCTATAAATCATATATTTATTTAAAGTATGATTTTAAATCAAATATTTCATTCAAGCCAGATGGTTTTAAACTTTTTAATCTCCAGAGCCATAGACTTTCTAACTGCTGTAACTTTGTTTTAAGCGATATATTGCATCTAGTGCCGTTCTTTTTTGCACATTCTAGGCCCATGAATGTTAGTCCTGCTGGACTTTAATTATGTTCTTTTTCAAAATGAATGGCCACTGGACTACTCTTATTTCTGCTCACTATGTTTTGGATATGCTGTTGTATTTTTACTTTTACTGAATGCTTGGTCATACCTACATACAAGAGATCACACGGACACACTATGCAAAATATTACATGAGATGTGCTGTAGTACATGTAATGCATTCCCTTACCTGAAATTGATTCAGGTTACCTGGATAAACAAATTCACTTCCCTCTATACCATATGCACAAATATTGCGTTACCTACATTTACTGAACCCTTTTTCGGGTGGAGATAACCAGATTCCATTAGCATTTTTTTTTAGTTCTTTTTATTAGTTTAGTGTATGCAATAAACAATATTCTACCCTCTTAAGTAGGCTCATAAAAAAAAAACATAATCATAGACATTACAAATAATGCAATCATCATTTTTACAGCAAGGATTGAGCAAGTCCCTACATATTGTTACCTCACCAGGGGGATGAACCTTATAATGTAACATATTCCCACAATCAAATTTACATCAGATCAATTATTGCCATGATACAGGATTACCATCACATCATATTTCTGTTTTATTGATCACCCTCTATAATGTGTATAACATCCCTCCACCATATTAAGTAACTGGACATAGGTGCATTTTGGCAGAGTTCCCTCAGTTAACACATTATACCTAAATGTTCCCCATATCTTATCATATGATAAGAGTTTAGACAGAAGACAACATTAACAAATATTTCAACTTGTGTATATTTTTAAATGACAGTCATCATTTAACTTATATTTAAACTAGTGTCTCTAACATTAGAGGTATTGCATACTGTGCATGTCCAGTGGTCTAATGGTGGATAACTCACCTCACAGTTGTGTGGGTCTTTCCAGTAGTCAACATCTTATTGCCACAAAAAATGTCCATTTATCCTGTCTACAATCTAAACCTACAGCATATTCATAAAACACAGACATTTCCCTTCAAATAGACCAGGACTGGGCAAAAATATAGGACCACATTTAATGTTAGTGAACATGGGCATAGGAGTTCCATCTGATAGAAATGACTCACTCAGGTTCCCCAGAGGCACTGTCACTATTGTTCCCTTTTGTCTGGAACTCCAGTTCTGTTTAAGTAAGCAGTTTATTAGCCACATCAGAGTCTGAAAACTGGTACTTTTTTCCCCATATATTATCCAGAGACTGACCAGCATCAGAAGAATGTAGTGAATCCCCAGTTGTCCAAGATGAATTCTAATCCCATCGATGCTCTTCTGATGCTGTCTTATAGCAAAACACAAGTCTGGGAAAATATGTGCCTTCACTCCTTACACTCCAAAAATCCCCATTGTTCTGCTCTAGTGATAATTAGATCTTTCTCACTCACTGAGATGAGAACTACTAAAAGTGTGCATGGCAGAAGTTGGTTAGTTGTCGCATGGCTTCTTCCACCATGTAGGCTGATCATGAAGGCCTTTAAAGTTGTAATGGATTCTTGGATCTGTGCAACCTTGGTGAAGAAGGATTTTAGAACAGTAGGGGGATCATCTCCTTCTCTGTCCTACGTCAGACCCAAAATTCAGGTGTGTGAGGCATAAGAAACATTTTCAAAATTTTCCAAGCACCTCCACAGCAAAACATTTTCCTTAGTGAGACCCTTGGATATTGTCATGGCCTTTGCTGCTGATGCCAATTTTGTCTCTTCCTCCAATAGTCTGACTTTGATATAAGGTTGTGTGAAAGCTGAAAATTCCACTTTTGTGAAACTTTTGCAAAATGTCAGAAATTTCACAGAAATTGCGGAACTTTCGCCATTGGTGAAATTGGGATTTTCCTTGGATTTTCGTCAAGTTCTGCAGACTTTTTTTGTGAACTGCAGAAAAATGCACATAAACTGCAGAATTTATTCTATCCACAGTTTAATGAGCTGTCAGTGAACGAATGCCTGCTTATACAACCATGCAGTCAATTCAGTGGACCACTGGTAGTGGAGGAGAGAGGAGTGCTGCGCTGGTGGCCCGCTCAGGGGAAGGGTGGGGAGGGGAGTGGGGTGGTGGCAGATGAACTGTCAGAGTGGTGGTTGGGGGATCCAATAGACACCAGGGAATTCGGATTTTTTTTTATAAGGGATCGGGGATGGGGAGGTCCACTAGATACCAGGGAATGCTGGGAATAGAGGGGACATGAGTTGGTGGACTGCTGGCTGTTTATTTGTGGATTAAGGAATCCAGGATAGGGAGGGTGGTCAGCTAGACATCAGAGAAACAAAATGTTTTGGGGGCCAAGATTGGTGGGTGGGGGGGCACCAGAAACCAGGAGGGTCCATGGAAGGGATTAAGGGTATTTACTGGAACCCCTAATCAGTGGTAGGTGGACTAATGAATTAACTGTAGTTAAAAAGAGCCTCAGAACTGACCACTGGCAGTGATCCTTTCTGTGGGTTTTTTTTTCTGCAGTTTAATAAATTAGCCCGCAGTTTGTATATATATTCTTTCCATAGTTTCAAGGTGGAATTTCTGTGAAAGTTCCAAAAATGATTTCTGAACTTTTATGGAAGCAAAATTCGCACTTCTTCAGAAATTCAGTCAGCAGAAATTTTTTGTTGTACATCCCTATTTTGGTATCAAGGACTTTAAACTTCAAGATAAAATCCTCCTCTGATCAATTCATTGTATTGCCTTTAGGAGTGCAGTATTGGTGGGCTGTGGTGCAAGATAGTCTGACCCCATTTTTACTTCTGAGCCCGAGCCCGTGCCCATCTTCAGGTCTTTGGATCAGGCTCCATCTCTTCCAGCAGCCATTCTATTAGTTCTCCTCATACTGCTGAAATATGGGGAGTACAAGTTCTGGAATTATTTTGTTCAGTGAAGCTAATATTTGTCTTTCAAATAAAATCAGTTCCATCTGTTTGTATGAGTTTTTTTGGTATATTTATCCAAGTTGAAATTTGTTAGAGCAGAGTTCTGCACAAATGCGTCTGCAATCTCGACTGTTGGCCACCCCCCTCCCTTAGCAGGTTGTACTGAATTATTTTTACTATGAACAATTTTATCTTTTATGTTCCTTGCACATCTGAATGATATGCGAGGTTTGTTGCTCACTTCCTTTGTTACTGTTTTTATCATTGAATAAAATTGCCAGGATTTATACACAGTGTTACCAATTTTACCTGCTGTATTATTCTATTCTATACTGAGTGTTACTGGCCCAACCTCCTTGTTAACGTTCTTACATGATCTTAACAATTGACTCCTGTCTTTTAATAATGCATTCTGTTTTGTATTTTTTAAAACTTACAGATCATATCGTCTATCCAAAAAATATATAATTTTTTTCTGATTCCATTTCAAATTTTGACTGAACACTGCAATTTCTCCTTAACCTTATCATCTGACTATAAGGAATTGACCTTTTTAACTTTGCTGGATGAGTACTAGTGCAATGTAGGTAAGAGTTGCAAGATGTCTGCTTTTTAAAATTTCTAGTGACAACCTCACTACCTGATTTCCCCTCTAGTTGGATATCTGGAAATAAAATTACTTTCTCATCTGTTTAATGTATTAAATACAGCCCTAAGCGATTCTCATTGAGCCAATCTACGAATTCCAAAATTCCTTCTTTCACACCTCCCCATATGCAGATGACGTCATCAACGAAATGATAACACAGAATGACATCATCAGTGCCTGGAAAGTTTTCAGAATAGATAGTTCCAATTCCCATAGACCTAGTGTTAGATTCGCATACGATGGCGCCATGCAGGTCCCCATTGCGGTTCCCACTGTTTGCAAATAAAAATCCAGATTATGTTTGAAAGAATTATGAGTCAAAATAAAATTTATGCTTTAAATCAAAAACTTTGTTGGGTTTGGATACGATGTTCTTTCTAAAAAAATATCTGCAGGCATTAATTCTATCTACATGCTAAATTGAAGAATATAATTGTTCTACATGGATCGTAACCCACAAAATTCATTTTCCCATGTAAGACCCTGCAATTTAAGAAAAAGGTCACCAGAGTCTCTGAGGTAGGATCTCAATTTAACTATCTCATTTTTCAAAAAGAAATCAACAAAAAATGACAAGTTGTTGGTAAGAGATCCAACCCCAGAGACAATGGGATGACCAGGCAGATAATCAGCATTTTTGTGAATATTTGGAAGTGCATACAGAACTGGTGTTGTTGGATTCTCCTACCAAATGAAATGAAATTCCCCCTGTGTGATATCTGTAGACATTCTCAAATCTTCTAATAACTCTAACAATTTAGTTTTAAATTGCAAAATCGGGTTACCGGATAGTTTCCTATATCAAGTGGAATCACTAACAATGTTGCTAACCCATCACCTCATATTTGGGGGTGGGGAGCAATACAATGTTTCCTCCTTTGTCTGTAGGTTTAACTATTACATCCCCCCATAATCTGTATCTGTTTCAAAGCCCGATTGTATTGAAAATTTTAATTTTTCAATTGTTTTTCATTTTTACTTTTTTCCACTAGTTGTAGGACCTATCTGGTAACCAATTTTTCAAAGGCTTTTATGTGGGGATTTAATGACCTCGGACAAAAGTCAGATTTCATGTGAAACACTTTTTTACTTTCATCCCATATATTTATTCAACATCATCAGTTTGTTCATTAGGGACAACATTCTCAGTCCTCACAACATTCTCAATTAGGTTGGCTTCTTCATATAACTCATTTAGAACATCAGAAGTTATACTTTCCTCGGAGTCGCTTTCCTCCATCTCTGGAATTTCATCTTCATGTTTTATGACCTCTGACGTTAAAGGCTGCTGGAAATATTCTCTGAGCTTGATTTTCCTACCAAAATTGAAAAGGTCCAAATTAATATTAAATTCATTCACTACAGGTGTCAGAAGAAATGTAAGTCCCTTCTCCAAAATCTGCTCCTGATATCTTGTTAATTGTTTGTCTAATAGATTAATAATGTTCAGTTTCTGGTTGGTAATTTCCAACCCGAACATCATAGGGTAACATTTCTTCCCCTTGACAATCGTCCCCCTTCTCATTTTCCTCTTTCTCCTGTGTTCCTTTGATTGCTGACTTTGGCTGTACTGTGTTCCAAAACAGTCTCATTGCTGGTCTGATTAATATTATTTGAGGCATTATTACTGATTGATGTTTCTCCATTATTTATTTCAAAGGAGACTGAGCAATTTTGTTTACTCTGACTACTTTATTGGTTGCAACTTCTATTTCTGGTACAGGATCTCCCTTGACTTCTGCTACGACTATTTTTATCTCATGGCCAGTTGAAAGAATATTCCTTTTGCTTGTCTCCTTCATCATACTAACATACTAAAATGCCAGCAGAATAGGCCTAATGGTCTTTTGAGTCTGCTCGATCGGTCAGCCCCCACCCTGGGTGCTGACCTTGCTGCCCCCCTCGCCTTCTCTGGATTCTCCCTTCCCAGTTCTGGATATTCTTGCTGCATTGGATTTTGCTTCCAGAACCCTTCCCCTGTACCTGTCCCAGCCCCTCTTGAACCCCTCCACTGTATCTGCCTCCACCAGCCCCCTAGGCAGTGCATTCCATGGCTCCACCACCCTCTCAGTGAAGTTGCACCTCCTCCTTTCTCCCCTGAATCTTCCCCCCTCCAGCTTCCACCCATGCCCTCTAGTGGCCCCCTCCTCCTTCCTTCAAAGCACCCTGATTGTTCCTCCCCATTTACCCTCTTCATGTACTTGAAGACCTCTATCATGTCCCCCCAGTCCCTTCTCTCTTCCAATGTATACATATTTAGCTCTTCGAGCCTCTCCTCATAGGTCCTGTCCCCTAAGCCCCAAATCATTTTGGTTGCCCTCTTCTGGACCCTCTCCAGGAGTTTAATGTCCCTCTTTAAGTGTGGAAACTGCACGCAGTACTCAAGGTGTGGCCTCACCAAGCAGTTATACAGAGGGAGTATCACTTCGCTCCTTCTGGGGGTGATCCCCCTAGTGATGCATCCAAGCACCTGTTGACCTTGGCTGCTGCCCTCCTACAAGTCTCTGAGTTGTTCATCTTGACATCCACCACCACCCCCAGGTCTCTCTCAGCCATTGAGACTTGTAGCATCATGAGTAAACTTACTTTGTTTTCTTAAAAAAAACTGTTTTCATAAGATTCAAGTCTCTGTTTAATGTCTTTGTCAAATTCAATAAACAAAGGATCCTTAGATAAATTATTTCATTTACTTTTAGCAATCTCTATTTCAGTGTTGACTAGCTTATGTTTATAGATGTCTGCATTAATTATTAATTCAAAGATACTCTGGTACATATCTTCGCTGCCTCTTCCCTTTCATTCTTATATTGAAACATGTCAGTTCCTTCAGATGGAGTTTGTAGCACTCTTAAGCCTCTGTGGAACAGATCTCTATCTAGGTAAGTTTCTAATGTTGAGATGTTATAGGCTAAATTGATTTCT
Organism: Neoceratodus forsteri; assembly: GCA_016271365.2. Classification (NCBI taxonomy): domain Eukaryota; kingdom Metazoa; phylum Chordata; order Ceratodontiformes; family Ceratodontidae; genus Neoceratodus; species Neoceratodus forsteri. The sequence continues at coordinate 759,380,359 of CM028138.1, read as the reverse complement.
TTGAATAATAGCCTTTCTAGTTTATAAAAACAATCACTCAGCTCATTACGCATGTCAGTTGAGGCAATTGCTTCCACATTAGATACTATTAAACCTCTACTTAGCTTTTGTTTCCTTTGTTCTAGTGATTCTAAGGTTCCAAGTGCAAAATGCTCAGGATTAATTTGCCTTTCATTCTCGTTAATGATTGGGTGACTCATGAGTCTCCAATTAATTACTTAAGGAGAGGAGGGCAAATGAATTATTTCAGGTTTTTATCCCTTTCCGTTGTAAAGAAAACAATTGGGAAAACAAACTGAAACCATTGGTGTCTGGCATCTTACTATGGACTAATTCCCTCTTAAGCCAGCAGCAGGTTAACAAACCACAGGCAATGTCAATTTTATCTCCAAAAACTAAACCTGCACACAGTTAATATTGAGGAGTGCTCATCCTGTAGGGACATGTGGTTTAAACCTCCTTTACTCAATGTAGCACGTATCCAACAATCGGGTGAACATACTAGGCTAGGTCAGGTAATAGAAACAACTCCTGCCATAGAGTACTCATCAAACAATTTTTTCTCACAGTATATAGATTTTATTTTGTACTCTGCGTACAATAAAGTGCAAAAGAAATATACGAAGTGCAAATATAGTGTATACAAATACATCCGAGTATACAATTTGGTAACTACCTTTTGTGGATAGACAGTTTTAATTCACCTACCCAAGCACCAGTGCACCAGTCACCACTTACCCCATATGCTTCAAATAGGTATGGCTACAGTGAAGTCTGTGGGCCAGTCTGGAAGGATAAGAGCCTATAATGATGTGATGGCCTGCTTTCATCAAGGATGGAATCATAGTCCTCAATGGACTGATTAAATGTTACTTCAACTGACATTTAAAGTAGCTGAGGGGTGTGACAGAAGAAATAGGGGAGGCATAAATTGGGCCACCACAGGCTGAGATAGAGAGTAGGGAGATCCCAAGAGAAGAGAGTCCCACAAGGATGCAATTTATTCAGTGAAGCAGGGAGTTAGCAAAGGAGGAGTGGTTGAAGGAGAAGTCAAAGAAGAAAGATGAGGAAGGAAGAATAATTGGAAAAAGGAGAAAGCGACAAGAAGAGAGCTGAAGGATGCCAAAATGATGCAAGGTGGTCTGCATCAGAAGTCTGTAAGAGGACACTGAAAGAGTTCAATAATTACACCCTGGAGGAGAGGAGGGAGAGTTGGGATATGATGGAGTCCTATAAAGACTTTATAGTGCTTAATAAGGTACAGGATGGAGCTGTGTTTCAGAGAAAAGGGTGCTGTAGAATGAGGGGTTATCACTTGAAGATTGAAGGAGGCAGATTCAGGAGAGATTAGAGGAAGTACTTCTTCACAGAAAGGGTGGTGGATTCCTGGAATAGCCTTCCATGGGAGACAGTGGGGGTGAAACCAGTGGTGGGTTTCAAAAATGCCTCAGACAGACACAAATGAATCTTAGGAGGAGGGAAGGAGGGGGAAGGAAGAGGGTGGAAGAGACAGTGCTATAGCTCAAGATGGGTCTGCACAAATAGGTAAACAAGAGGGAGAGGGAAAGGGAAAGATGAAAACAAATAGAGGAGGAAAAGGGGGCGAGCAAGAGAGCAACAACAGGGGAGGTGGCAGTACAAAATGGAGAGGCATGTGTGCAAATGTTTTATGTCTGGGCAACAAGATGGCAGACCTAGAGGCCAGCATGGCAGCAGGAGTCCTGGACATAGTTGCAGTTATGGAGACCTGGTGTAATGAAAACCAGGATTTGGGAAGTGGCCATACCAGGATATGTGCTTTACAGGAGGGACTGGGCAAGAAAAAAGAGATGGGTCATGGCTCTTAATGTGAGGAAGAACATAAAGGCCACACAAATACATGGGAGACAGGGTAAAGTGAAGGCAATGTGGGTCACACTAGAGACAGGGAAGGGGGCTGCTGTTAGGATAGGGATGATCTACAGTACTCCAGCACAAAGAGAGGAGGGAGATAAGGATATGATATAAGAAATCAGTGGGATAGCTAACAAAGGCAAGGTACTGCTAGTGGGGACTTCAATCTGCCAGATGTAGGTGGGGGACTCGCTGCTGTAGCATCAGTTAGAAGCACTGTAGGGAAATCCTAGACTCTGTGCAGGAGGCGTTCCTCAAGCAGCTAGTTAAGGAACCCACTCATGAGGGGGTGTTTCTGGACCTGGTACTGTTAAACAGGGACAGTGTCACTGATGTCACAGTGGGAAGCTACCTGTGGACCAGTGATCATCGAATAGTGTGGTCCAACATAAGGACCAGATCAGAACCTAACCACACTAAAATGAGGGTCCTAGACTTCAGGAGGGCCAATTTCAAGAAAATGGGAATGTACCTCGAGGAAGCCCTATGAGGAATAGAGAAAAAGGTGGGTAGAGGAACACTGGGCTAAAATAAGGAAGGACATTGAGAAGGCAACAAACCTCTATGTCAGGCAGGTTAAGAACAGCAAGAGAAGAAAGTGACCACTATGGATCTTCAAGGATGTAGCAGAGAAGCTAAAGAAAAAGGAACAGGCATTCAGTAGGTACAAGGTGACACAGAAGGAAGAGGACAGGGGGAGTTACCATGAGAAACAAAGGGCAGCAGGGAGGGCAGTTAGGAAAGTTATAGCACAAATGGAGGAAAACATTGCCAAATCATCAAAAAAGGGGATAAGACGAGACTTCCGATTCCAACTTCAGAGCAATGGTTGCTTAGTTCTTGCACTCAACCCATACCTCCATGAAGTGATCCTCCATCTGGTGTAGTATAAATTTTTTGATTACTACATATACAGGCTTACTGGTGCAAAGGAGGGTTAGCAAGCTGAACAGGCTGGTCTCAGGATGATCAAGGCAAAGATGGATGACGTGGAATAATGATCCAACTCAGAGGCCTCAAAACAGAACACGCAGCAGTCAATGGTGTCCTCAGACACCCAACGAAACTCCACAAAAGTATCAGTAAAATCTTCAAAGCCCAGGAATAAGAAAATTACAGTACTGTAGATACTATATACCAGGAGCTAGTGTCCTTTCATGCTGAAGTGAAGGAACTGTATGGAAAGCTATGCTGCAGTGTCATGCAGCATGAACAATGTGCTGATGACATGGAGCAGCAGTTTACAGCCACAGAGAACAGAGTGGGTGATTTAGAGGTAGCTGTGCAACAGCTGAAGGAACAGCATGATTTAATGGAAGCCCGGCTGGAGGATGCTGAGAATATGACCCTCAGAAAGAATATCTGGATTTATAGAAATTCTGGATGGCTCTGAGGGGAACAACATTAAGAAGTTCACGTAGGTTTTACACCGTATAGCCTTGGAGTTACCTGAGGACCAGATGCTACACTTAGAGTGAGTACATAGAGCTTTAACACCCAAGCCCACTGCTGCAAATGCACCTCCCTTATCAATAATCGCACATTTTAACAATTAAGCCATGAAAGAGTAAGTTCTTTTGCTGACCTGGAGAAAACAAAAAGTTTTTTATGGACAAACTAGATTCTACATAGATCATGATTATGACCCCAAGACAATGCAGCTGTGGAGGGTTTATCTTCCACTTCTTCCAGTGATTAAAGCTGATGGCCACAAGTTCTCCATCCTTGACCCAGCTCGACTGGTGGTACACCTACCAGTGGGTAAGAAGGAATTTAATTCTGCACAGGAAGCCTGGCTGGGTTGTCTAAGGTTGGACTGAATTTTCTGGATCGGGGCCAAGGGATGGATAGAACTCCCCCCAAGATGGCAAAGAGTGACTGGGAGGTCTCAGGACAGACAGAACACCACTCAAGACCTGAAGCAAGCCTTGGCAGCATATCGCCATACTGACTCCCTCCAGAAGACATGAGAGGGACTGAAAGCTGGCTTTTTGAATGTTCTTCATCGAGCCTTTAGCAGAAATGACAGGTGTGTTTGCTGGGGAGGTGGGAGGTTGGTTACCCCATTGTGGGGAATCCTGGGGTCTTTGTGGCAGAACTGCATTCTGCCAGGCCTTGTACCCCAGTGGAGGGATGTCTATCCTATCCTATCATCTTTTTCTTCCTAGTATAAATTTGTTGCGCAACAGTACTTCTTTACCCTATCCTTTGCCTTTTTCTAGCCATGACGTAGGTTGGACATCTATGTTAGTCTTTTTTTTTCCTCTTTACCTTTCTCATACTACCTTATTTTTTCTATTCAATTTATCCGTCCCTCACCACCATTCCCATGTAGCACGAGGTCCAAGTCCAGCATGCCAGCTGGCAACAAACTTATGAAGGTGCTTGTAGGGCATAAAATGCCTATAAATGAATAAAAGTGCATTTGTAACAGTATAAAGTACACATGTGCATTTAAACTGTTCTTGGGTTAAATAAATACAATTCATATAGTGCATTAGGTGCACAGAATTAAGAAATGCTATAGTGCTGAGATGAATAAATTGAGATACACAAATAAATGAGTGGGGGGATATTACCTTAAGCACTTGGATGCACTTTCTATTAAAAAAATGATTGTGTTGCAGCTATTCAGTGTGACAGCCCTTATAAGAAAGACTTACCAGAAGCCTGAAAAGATCCTGGAGCAGAAGCAGCAGATAATGAACTTTTTAACACTGCTGCTCTGCTGTACAATGAAACAAATTAAAGGGACAGGAACATTTCTATTTTATACAGTACTGTATAAACTTGGATTAGCCCCCGGTATAAAATAACATGCATTTGTCAATGCCAAATGGTTGCTTGCTGGCATTGGCAGTGGTAGTGTAGAAGTTACAGAGCTGCATAATAGGAATGGCAGTGAAGTACTGAACTGAAGCCAACGCCACCACCACCCTGCAGAGAGTGACAGGCATTGGGGTGTGCGTTTGGGTCATCAGGCATAACGGCCATGCCATTTCACTACACCCCACCCTGCAGACACTGACAAGTGTCACGGTGTTCCTTGGGGTCTTTGGCCTTTATGCACACCCCATTTCATTCGGAAATATGGTGAGATGGGTGCGATATAGGAGAATGGGGTGAAGTTTGGGGCCGAAGAGTCCAAGGCATACCTCGACGCCTCTCACTGACTGCAGGGTGTGGAATAGTATGAGCATCACAGGCAAGAATCCCAAGTCACACCCTTGATGCCTGTCATTTTCTACAGGGTTGAGCGTTATAGTTGGAAACCCTAATACCTCAGGCATTCGTTGGTATTTTCACTCCAAATCTTCAACATGTTTGTTTTGTGACCCCACCTCATGAACAGGGGGAATATCAGTTTGTTAGCCGAAAGCTGCTTATGCACAGTGACTATGGCATTTAGCACCATAGGTGCAAAAACATTCGAACAGGATGTAAAAAATGACAGCTGTACTGTTCATGGGGAGGTGTAAAAAATGTCAATGTTGCAAATCTGTACTAAAAATATTTAAAAAAATGGTGAAGTCACAAGCGTACATAGAAACTGTGCAATACACACCCCTAATATAATTAGGTTGGGGATTTTTTACAGCAGATTGTCAACTCAGGCATTTTAGTGCCTCCGATCATGAACAGTGTCACTGTGTTTTTCTTTATCTGTGCCGAACAATGATTTCCCACAGCGACCACGCATCTCTGCTCTGAAACTGTGAAAACACACTTCAGCCATGTTGTGAAAAATGACAGCTGTACTGTTCATAAGGAAGTGTAGAAAAATGTCACTGGTGAAAATCTGAACTGAAAATATTACAGAGTCATGAAGTAATGAGGGTGTGTGGAAACTGCGCAATGCTCACTCGTATCACAGTAATTTTATGGACTTTTGTCACCAAATTTTCAACATAGCCATTTTAAGACCTCTGCTCATGAACAGTGTAACTGTGATTTTCTTAATTTATCCCGTACATTGATTTCGCTTTTACCGACAGCGCCATTGTGCGCTGCAGGCGGAAACCGTTTACTAGGTGAGATGTGAAAAATGACAGCTCTACTACTCATGAAGGTGTGGTAAAATGGCAATGTTGAAAATCTGGAGGAAAATATTGAAAATTTGCGACCTTACGAGAAGCGAGGAACTGCTCAGCGACTCTCGTAAAACAGTCATTTTAGGAATTTTTCACCAAATTTTCAACATACCCATTTTAAGACCTCTGCTCATGAACAGTGTCCAGTGATTTTAATTTATCCCGCATTGATTGATTTCAAGACACCGACTGCACCATTGTGCGCTACATGGGCGGAACACGCTTTGGGTGAGATGTGAAACATGACAGCTGTACTACTCATAAGAAGGTGTGGCAAAATGGCAATGTTGAAAATCTGGAGTGAAAATATTGAAAATTCACGAACTTACGAGCGTGCATAGGAACTGTACAACGAACGCTCATAAAACAGTCATTCTTTGGAATTTTTCCACCAAATTTTCAACATAGCCATTTTAACACCTCACCTCATGAATAGTGTCACTGTGATTTTCTTAATTTGTCCCGTACATTGATCTCACACACCAACTGCGCCATTGTGCGCTAATTGGGTGTAAACACATTTTGGGTGCGATGTGAAAAATGGCAGCTGTACTACTCATAAGAAGGTGTGGTAAAATGGCAATGTTGAAAATCTTGAGTGAAAATATTGAAAATTCGCGACCTTACGAGCGCGCGTAGGAACTGCGCAACTCACGCTCGTAAAACAGTCATTTTGAGGAATTTTTTCACCAAATTTTCAACAAAGCCATTTTAAGACCTCTGCTCATAAACAGTGTCACTGTGATTTTCTTAATTTGTCCCGTACATTGAATTTGCACACTGACTGCACCATTGTGCGCTACATGGGCGGAAACACATTTTGGATGAGATGTGAAAAATGACAACTGTACTACTCATAAGAAGGTGTGGTAAAATGGCAATATTGAAAATCTGGAGTGAAAATATTGAAAATTCATGAACTTACGAGCCTGCGTAGGAACTGCATAGCATACGCTCATAAAACAGTCATTTTGGAGTTTGGCCAAATTTTCAAAATGGGGTTTTGGGACCCCTTCTCATGAATGATGGCACTGTCATGGTGTTATTCAGGCCCGAAGGGTGATTTCACACAGTGACTGCGCAGTGACTGCGAAATCACCCTTCAGGCCCGAATAATGCCATGACAGTGACATCAATCATGAGAAGGGGTCCCAAAAACCCCATGTTGAACATTTGGTGCAAAAATTCCAAAAAATGCCTGAGATATGCAACAAAGTCGAAACCCCCCTATCTATCCCATTATACAGCTTACTGGAATTTCCTCAGTTCGCGGTCGGCTTTGAAGAGTGCAGACGGTTCCTGGTCCACCGAAGACATCATCGCCAAGCTCCAGAAGTGGTATGGGGTGAGGGGGATGTAGGGAGGTTGGGTGCGAGTTGGTGGGTGCGGTTGTGGGAGGGGGCGGGAGACTATGGTGGGACGTCTTTGCTACAGGTTAAAAAAACTGACGATGTGGGACGCTTGCCACACTGGGGTGGGCCCCAGCATGGCACAAGGATGGTTGGGGTGCATTCAGCTGACGGGGATTGAGCACCCTGTCGGCCTAAGGATTGTTTGCCACGCTGGGGTGGGCTCAGTGGCACTCTAATACCGGGGTTAGAACAGTGCCACCGACAGGGATTGGGCACCCCTGCTATTATAATTACTTGCCATGCTGGGATGAGCACCCAGCATGGCATTTCAGAAGGCTTAGGGGTAGGTGGAGATGCAGCACATCCGGCGAGTTGGCCACCCGTCGGCTATACGAATGCGTGCGTGCGGGGGCACGCATGCCTGCGTGGGCATCTGTGTGTGGGGGGGGAGCTGCGTGTGAGCAGCTGATATCTTATCGCTGCTCACTTAAGTGTAGCTCCCCCTTTCAACTGTATGCCACTGCATTTTGGAGCTTGTCATAGACAGCTCCAGAATGCATTGGCTTACAGGGGCCGTGCCAGCCAACACACTAACTGAATTGGAGGAGGAGGTGACATACCTCCGAAATCTCCGATGATGGCACTATGTTTCTTGCACATGCATGCAAGCAAACATAAAAAGGCTAAAATTGATAAAATAATGACTGAACTAGGAAGTTCCCTGAAACAACATGTTCAGACATGAAACAGCATGTCTAGACATGCGGGTAGGAACATAACGGCCTCTAGTGGCCTATATCTATAATTAATTGTTGTATAACCATGCTGACCAATGGGAGAAGTTTGCTTACATAATGGACCCTTATGTTTAAAATGACCAGAGAAATGGTTATTTACATTAATTTATATTGTTGGAAAGCTCTCTGTAATCCAGGCTTAGAAACAACTATTTATTTTTGTATAGACCTAGTCGTGAGTCTCTAGAGAGATAAACTGTTTAATTGCCTTTTGTGGGCAAGCCTAAAATTAAGTGGGAGGGATATATAAACCCCGCAAACCCATGCATAGCGAGATGACCTGAGAAGCTGGTCTCACTTGTCTGAAGTATGACAAGAGGAAGGACTTGTACCTGGGTAGGTACTGGTGGCAAGACAACAGGAAAAGCTGAATTGACTGTCTGAACTGTTTTTGAAACCTGAAGGAAGCTGAATCCACTTAAAGGAAATATTATTGTGCTATTATTTTTCTTTATTTGTTTTGTAAATATTATTATGTTTATTTATTATTTTTATACTTTTGTGTAAAATAAGACCACACTGAAGTGTGTTGTACCTGATATACTATGTCTAGTGTTATCCTTACCCACAGTCCTATTACAGTTTCTGCACACACATCTCTAATTCTGGGTTATTATTCAAGCCCTATATCATTTTGGGCATACTGTAGCCACTTGTTGGGATAGGGTTGCATGGAAACTCACTCCTCCCCACTGGTGCACCAGTTCACAGTACTTATTACCATTTACCGCAGCTTCATAAAAAGGGACTCATGTTGTAAAAGTCTGCTTATAGTACAAATGCGAACATTCTTAACCACCCCTTGGTTTTTAGAAATGTTCTGGTTATACTTCAAGTGAATGGATGAAGGATTGCTCCTGGGACAGTTTTAATTAAAGATATATTCTAATATGCTTGCACTTTTTGTTACTCTTTTTTTCCTTATATACTTACTACTGGGTGCAAAGGTTGGGTTCATCACAAACAGTAAATTTTATTCATAAATGAGGGATTCTGGGTTTATCAAAGCTGAATAAGGATAACACTGGAGACAGTATACCATCCAAGCAGACCACTGAAGCAGTAGGTAAAAGGGATGTTAGGGTATATTAGTAGGGGTATCACAAGTCGTAAGAGGGAGATAATAATCCCACTTTACAAGACACATGTTAGGCCCCATCTGGAGTATTGTGTGCAGTACTGGAAGCTGCACCTGCATAAGGACATTAACAAAATGGAGGCAGTCCAAAGAAGGGCAACCAAAATGGTGCAGGGTCTGCATCAGAAAACATATGAGGACAGATTAATGGAGCTCAATATGTATTCCTTAGAGCAAAGGAGGGAGAGAGGTCATATGATCAAAACATTCAAACAACTTAAGGACATTAACAAGGTGAAAGAGTCTAACATGTTTCAGTAGAAGAAAAATAGCATGGCAAAAGGACACAGCATGAGAAGGATTGAGCATCCCAGTGACTGCTCTTCTTCTTTTGGGTGAAGTGGGAAGAGTGTCTGGCTCTCTGCAGACCTCTGGCAGATGCTGGGGGGTATCACTGCTGCTGGCACTATTACCTAAGGGGAGGAGAGGTGGAAGCTGGCTGTCATTGCATGTCCCCACCCCCAGGGCTCTACAGCATCAGCAAAAATGGCTGGTGAATCAATCAATGATGCCCACTACTGGACTCGCGCTCTACCACTGCACCTCCAGGTTGTGGCCAAGATGTGTGTTCTGTCCTTCAGCTCACCCCCACGTCCCCACCCGGTGGAGGTAAACCCAGGGAGCCCTTCTTGCAGCAGTGATGCCACTTGATAATCTGGACCATTGCCCATTGGGAGGGACTATCTTGAGGGGGCAAGCCATGGTGGTCACCAGCCATGGAGGTCATGATAGGAGGGCAAGATCTGGAGCAGTTAGATCAGATGTTGCTGGGGTTGCCGGCTGCAAAAAAAAAATAGTGTCCTTGATTTTGAGCATTTGTCCCTGATTTTAATAGGCAGTGCCCTTCATGTTGGTCCTGGCATGGTGAAAGGAATGCATTCTGAGTCAGCCAGGTGTTGCACTTGACACCACTATGATTTTTTTGTAATCACCTATAATGCCCCTTGCAACCCCTGGAAACCCCTGAAACATTAGTTGCCTAGCATTTATCCCTCCTACAAATATAAAGACATGAGAGTTCCAATGTCATTCAGAATTAGATAGGCCCTGAAAGGGTTAACATAAACCAGTTCTCCAGACACGGGGGGGGGCGGGGTGGGGGTGAATGTAACTTGAAACTCCTCTGGAGCTAGCTTGCTGGTGCTCTGTTGAAAGTTATGTCAGTAAATGATTTACCCTCTACAAATCACATTTAAATAATAAATTAAGTTAACAGTCCAACAAGTGAACATACTAAATCCTGTGCTAAAACAAGTCAGAAAGACTTTTGATGTTTTCTTCCTACAAATGCCTGGTAAAACTAACTGAACTGTTTACCCCTTCCAGTGTGAGCTGTTGAATCAGGAGAAGGAATCACTTCTGTCCTAGCTTTCACTTTGGGCGGGGGAAGGGAGACTGCTTTTTATAGTGTATGAAAAATTTCTAATTGCACTGCTGCAGACAGTTTAACTGCTTCAAAGGAGTGTAACTGCTTTTATGACTACTCTGGACACTAGCTATCAGGTCATTTAAAGCAGGCATGATGGGAGACAAACAAGCTGAAATAAATAGTGCTGGAACAGGTCTACTGAATGGAGACGGTGTAGTGTTTCATTCAGCTGGTGGAGTGACATTACTGTGACTCCAACATCGTTGTTGGTTAGTTAGAGTTGAGGAAGGTGAGTTGTTCTTCTCTTCTCCAATAGCAAAATGGCTGCAGAGCTCCACTCATGCAGCCATAAAAATGGGTAGAGGCAGGACTCCACAGGAAACGAGAGCAGAAAATGAGATCTTGCATCTCAACTGGGCTATGATAGGCAGATAAATTGTAAAAATGATTAGAGGCAGGATGTGGCCACAGAACATGAGGTACTGCCTCTCAGCTACGTTGCCATGGTATATAAACTATAAATATGGGTAGACAGAGGACCTCTTAGAAATGAGATATTGCATCATTGATGTGCTTTTACAAGTAATTAAATTGCAAAACTTGGTAAAAAATTGGGATGATGTGGGACCCCACAGAGAAAAAGAATATTGCATCTCACATGGGCTGTACAGCTGCAGTTGCACCTGACCCTACCAAGCCCCTCCATGGACAGAGCAGTTCTAAATGGTCCTGCTTCTCCCCTGTGATCACCTACCTAATGACCACAGCTTAGTCACCGGGCATTGCACTAAGTTCTAATGTTGATTCTGTAAATCTGTTTCATTTGTCATGGCAACTGTATGTTTATTCTGTATTTTATGTTGCCTTTTGCACTGCCGTTGTTATTTGTTGTTCATTATGTTGCACCCGATTGTTCTCCTGAGTTGTACTGCACCACCCACCCCCACCAAGACACATCTGGAAACAAGCTGTTACCAGCTTATTATGTTTTTCCTGGCAAAATGTTTGAAGTAAATAAATCATTTGAAAAAAAAATGGGTAGTTTGATTCCCACCCCCAAAAAAAGAGATACTTCAACTCAAATAAGCTATGCCCGGTATATACCATTGTAAAAATGGAGAAAAAAATAGTTCATGCGTGACCCCAAGAAAATGGGATACAGCATCTCAGGTGAGCTGTGTCAGGTAAATATATTATAAATATGGATAGAAGCAGGCTCCCAAAAACATGAGATGATGCATATCAACTGGGCTGTCACTGGTAAACTGTAAACATAGGTAGGAGTGGAATCCCATAGAAAACGAGACATGGTATCTCAGCTGGACTATTGCAGGTAAATAAATTGTAAATATGGGGGAACTGTGTTGTTGCAAGACCCCACAGAAAATGAGATAATGCATCTCAGCTGGGCTATGACAGATAAATATATTTCCAACGTACTGCAGGTAAAAGCAGGACCCAAGCGAATATGAAACTGCATCTCATCTGGGCTATATAACAGGTAAATATATTTCACACATACTGTAGGTAAAGGCAAGATTCCATAGAAAATGAGTTATTGCATCTCAGTTGGACTGTGCAAGGCACAGTAAATATATTTCCAGCATTCTATAGGTGAAGGTAAAGGAACCCATTGAAAATGGTATTGCTTCTCAGTTGGGCCATGCCAGAAAAATAAATTGTAACAGTGGGCTGATGCAGGTCTACACAGAAAATATGATACTGCTTCTTAGCTGAGCTGTGTCAGGTAAATCAACCTGTGAAACTGTGTAAAATCATGTCACCACAGAAAATGAGATATTGCATAAACAAACTCATTTACAACTGGTAACAGCAGAACAGAGTTGCTCAACATTTCAATACAACTTTAAACACAAGTACCATACTTCCATTAATTATTGAAAACAGCAGTGTGTCCTTTAAGTTTATGGGGTAGGGCTAGTACTATTAAGATGAACATACTTCCCTGAGATTTATATCCCTTAGATATGCTTAACATATTCATTCCTTGGAGCTGGTTCAGCCGCCTACACTCCCTCTTATCAAATTTTTTATGGAACAACAAAGCACTGATCCAGGTGTAAAATAAGCTTACGACCCCACTCCATCAGGGTTTATATTACCTTGCACTTCATGGTTCTAAATATTTCCATTGGAGACCTTCAGATGAGCAGCCATCGACTGGATATGTTCCTCTTTGGCATACCATTGAGCATTCATTATGTCGGCAGTTTGGCCTAACTCTGGCTGCACTTCTTCATATCCCTCCTGAAAGTCTACCTCGTCCCCTGAAATAAACCCCATATGGCTGGTCAATTTGGGCACGTGGACAATTTTATCGTGTTTTCTGTTTTGTTTCGTCTAAATGTCCCTCCCAATCTTTATTTGGCAATCCGAATTTTTGCATAGATAAACATCCCATTCCTTTCTTTCTTACCAATTTCACCTTCTTGATCGGTGGATAAGTTGGTGCAAGGTGATAGACTTTTGGATTTTGTTTCATTCAGACATTGCTTTGAGCTAAGCCCCCGATCCTTTTTTAATACTTACAAGTACTTGGAGCAGTAAGGGCTTTTCTTGGAACTGCACCATGGGCTGATTACTCTTCCCAAAAATCCAATTAACTAGAATTGACCACTTCTTCCTCACATGCTTGCCAAACTGTATAGTCTATACCTTTCATGGCTCCTTCAACCGGGGTAGCATTTTTTTTTTCTTCATTATCTATTTTCTCTCCTGCCATGCTCTGGCGACCCCCACTCCTTCAGACTCTACAAGTCCTCCTGCAACACCTACCATTCCTATCCAAGCCACCCCGAACCTCACATTGCAGCCAGTCCCCGGGATATCCCAGACGTAACCCTTCACTGGGCAGGTACCCCTCCTCTGAGGGGGAAGACACCGGGGTGGAGTGGCCCAGTGCGCTCATGATAGGGCCCAGAGATGCTGCTGAGGGGATGGGGGGGCTCACTTGAATGCACCGGAGGTGTCTGGGGGACAGAGAGCCATCATCCGGTGGCCACCTGAGCAGTATTTCTGCTTTTCTGGTTCCCCTTCACAATGCTTGTGTAGTGCCTCCAGTCTTCACTGGAGGGCCACTACTGAGGGAAGCCTTCCCAAACCCACCCCAGAATAGGACAGCAGTCCATCAGATGCTCAATCCTATCCCACCCCTGCTGACCCCTGGCATTCCGAGTCCGTTCCCAAACCTGGGTCACCAGCATGGTTCAAGGTGTGGCGTCCAGGGCCTCAACCCTCTGTGCCACAGGACCGGCAACCGGGGTGGCATTTTATTGGCAGAATACCTTGTCATTACAATGGACTTCTAAAGATTGGGAAAAGGTTAGAAAGGATGTATATACTGTGCATATGTAAACCAAGATAGACAGGCACAAGCAATGCAAAATATTGTATAATATGTACAGTACTTTACACCAGTTAGATTAAAAGGAATGGGCAGAGTGTCTCATTCTAAATGTTCCTGATGTCAGACTGATAATGGGGATGGTACGCTGTTCCATATTTTATGGACCTGCAAAAAGGCTGTTCCCTTCTGGTCAGCCATAAAGGCTAGTTTGGATCCTTCTTGGGGGTTAGACTACTTATTTATTCCTAAAATATGTTTAGGAGGACAATGTAATAATATTGCTTCTTCTTTCCAGTGTAACTTTATAGCTATTATTACAATTACAGCTAAAATTGCATTTCTCAGGCATTGGACAGATTCCACGGTTCAGCCTTGGGTGGAATGGTATAAGGAGTTATTGACTGCATTGAATTTAGACCGTCCCATAGCCAATGTTAGACTCAGAAGGGACACCTTTTTTGCAAAGTGGGGCACTCTTTATCAATGGTTGCTTTCATTTTCCTTTTCAATACTGAGAGCTGTCCACTCTTTGTAACATCCTGTTCTTATATTAGTTATTTAATTTGTCTGTATTTTACCTGTCGTTGTAATCATGTGTATTCTGGATGGTTATGACCCGTGGCTTTATTTCGCTTCCATAAAGTTGATGGCACTCAGGTTGGAGGGGGGAGGTTTGGAGGCTGATAACTTGACTTGATTTAGATTTTCTTTTCCTCTCCAATCAGGATTGCTTGGGTGGGGGGATGGTTGGAGGGTAGGGTGGTTTGGATTTTTCTTCCCTTCACTCCCCTGGGTATTATGCAGTGACTAGTGTGGTTAGTTCCTCAGATTTTGTGTGACTGCGCTCTATGTTATTTTATGATTGGTCCTATGTAGTGTATTTATAGTTATATTTGTCTTCCTGCTTCACCTTTTTGCTTTCATGTTCTGTCTTTATTTGAAAATGTTTAATAAAGTTTACTTAATTGAAAACAGCAGTACATGGTAACAGTGGAAAGTCTGACCTATACCTTTTATGTTTGCTTGCGCGCATGTGCAAGAAGCATATTGCGGCAGCTTTCTGCAGTAGCAAGTTGTGGAGGTGCGGCAGTGTTGTGATCAATGCCAGCAGTCCATTTTGGGCCTGGTGTCTGTGGTGCCAGTAGAGGAGCTCACTGTCAGTGACAGCAGTATTGGATCACGCCACCAACTTGAAAGAAACTCGCTGCTGCAATCAGGGACCGCCTCGTCATTAACAATCAGCTGTTTTTGCTGCTGGGCAGTCCCTGGTTACAGCCGAGAATTACAGCTTGCCTTGTGTGATGTCCCATTTCAATAATCATGGTGATGGCTATTGCTGTTCACCTTTCACAGTCTCCATGGAAGCCGATTAACACGTGCCACCTCTCACTGTTCCCAAGTAAGCCGATGGGGGTGCTCAATCCCCCTGTCAGCATGCCCCCTCACCCTTCCATAGTTCATCTGCCGACAGGGTAGCCCAATCCCCGTCAGCATAATGCCCCCGCATTTGTTTTAATGTAACATGGGAACAGCTATTGTGGTCCGCCTCTCACTGTCCCCATGAAAAGCTGATGAGGGTGCAAAATCTTCCTGTTGTCATGCACCTCCCAAGTTCATTTGCTGATGGGGGAGCCCAATCCCCATTGGCATAATGTCCCCCCCATTCATTGTATGCCAAGGTGGGTGCCCAATCCCACTTGGCGAGAGACCCAACCCCCAGCAAGCACTCAGGTGGCATGCTGGGAGCCACACCCAGCATGCCAAACCATCTGTAAAAGAAGAAAACCTTCCAGTTTTTTTTTTTTTGATTCTCTGTAAAAAAAAGTGTTCCCTAGGTTGCCCAGTGCCCCTCCCCAACCCACACGCACCCTCTGTGCACCCACCTTCCCACACACTCTTCACCCCATACTTACCTAAGGAGTCTAGCAGATGATCTTCTGTGGACCAGGAACACATCTGCACTCTTCAAAGCCAACTGCGAACTGAAGAAATGTCGGTAAGCTGTATAATGGCATAAACAGGGTTTTTCCAACTTATGTGGATATTTCAGCCATTTTTGTGAATTCTGGCACCAAATTTTCAACATGGGGTTCTTGGGGCCCCATCTCATGAATTCAGTGACTAGCATCTGGTTACTTGGTCCCGAAAAGTGATTTTGCAGTCACTCGCGTGAAATCACCTTTCAGGATGTAGTAATGAAACAACAGTGTCACTGTTCATAAGATGGGCTCCCAAAAGCCTATGTTGCAAATTTGGTGAAAAAATCCAAAACATTACTGTTTCATGACATGTGTTGCTCAGTTTCACACACTCATATTCACGAATTTTCAATATTTTCAGTCCAGATTTTCAACATTGGCATTTTTACACCTCCTTATGAACAGTACAGCTGTCATTTTTCACATCCTGTCTGAAATGTGTTTTCACACTTCTGGCGCAGAATAGCATGGTAGCTGTGGGAAATCAAAGTTTGGGACAGATGAAGAAAATCACAGTGACACTGTTCATGAGCGGAGGTCCCAAAATGCCTATGTTGAAAACTTGGTGACAAAAGTCCATATAATGACTATGTTACGAGCAATGTGCAGTTTCCACGCAGACTTGTAACTTTGAGAATTTGTAATATTTTCACTTAAGATTTCCAACATTGTCAGTTTTGCACACCTCCTTATGAACAATACAGCTGTCATTTTTCACATCCTGTCTGAAATATATTTTGGCACATCTGGCGCACAATGGTGCGGTTGCTGTGGGAAATCAACATTCAGCACAGATTAAGAAAATCACAGTGGCACAGTTCATGAGTGGATGTCCCAAAATGCCTATGTTGAAAATTTGGTGAAATAATTCCAGTAAATGACTGTGTTATGAGTGTGCATTGCACAGTTTCCATGTACTCTCATAAATTCAAGCATTTTTAATATTTTCACTCCAGATTTTAAACAGTGCCATCTATTCACACCTCCCTATGAATAGTGCAGATGTCATTTTCCTCATCCTGCTTGAACTGTGTTTTCGCACATCTGGTGCAGAATGGCACGGTCATTGTGAGAAATCAACATTCGGGACAGATTATCAAAATCACAGTGCCACTCTTCATGAGCAGAGGTCCCAAATGCTTTCATGAGGTGGTGGTGGGGGGTCACAAAATGGCCATGTTTAAAATTTGTAGTGCAAATACCAACAAACGGCTGGGGCATTAGGGTTTCAAACCATAACACCCCACCCTGTACAGATTGACAGGTGTCAGAGGTGTGCCTTTGGATTGCCAGCTGTAATGCTCATGCCATCCCACCCCGCACCCCCACCTTGAAGCCAGTGACAGGCATCGAGGTTTGCCTTGGACTCTTCAGACCCAGAGTTCACCCCATTCTCCTATACTACATACATTTCAGTGTATGTCCTTATGAAATGGGGTGACTGTAAAGCAGAACACCCCAAGGCACACCTCAACACTTGTCAGTGTCTGCAGGACAGGGTGAGATGAAATGCTGTGAGCGCTATTGGTGACAACCCAAAGGCACATCCCAATGCCTGTCCATCTCTGCAGGGTGGAGGTGGGGTTGGCATGAGTTCAATACTTCACTGCCATTCCTATTCTGCATCTGACTAACTATTGCATGACCAATGCTAATATCAGCAAGCAAACATTTGGCATTGACAAATGCTTGATTATTCTATTTTAGATTGCCCCTTATCGCGTGTCTTGTATGATAGAAACATAGAATATGTCAGCAGAAAAGGACCACTTGATCCACCCATTCTGCCAAGATAGTCCTTGAACAGTCTGTCTCCAGAGGCCCTAACTGGTTTCTGGTGACACTCCCTTCTCACTGCATATTTACTAATATTTTCCCATGTCTGTCCAGCACATACTTGAAGCCCCCTACTGTTTTTGCTGCCACCACTTCTGCTGGTAGTTTGTTCCAGCTATCCATCACTCTTTCAGTGAAGTCGTACTTCCTCGAATCCCTCTTAACCTTCCCCGAACTTCATCACATGCCCTTTGGTTGTGGTGCTCTTTCTCATTTGAAAGAAACTCCCATCTTGCACCCTGTTCACTCCCATGAAGTACCTGTAGGTCTCTATCATGTCACCTCTTGCTCTCCTCTCTTCCAGGGTGTATATGTGAGATCTCGCAGTCTCTCTTCATAGGGCTTTGGATGCAACCTGTTGCCTAATTGGCTTAACAGTAATAAGACTATGTAAGGTTCCAGCCCAGGCTAAGCGACAGTTATTCTACATAATATTTATTAAGACATATCAAAAGAATGATATACAAAGCACAGAGACATACCAAAGGCAGAAATCTTCTAATGTTCATCAACTGGTCCTGTGCATCTCTAAGGAGCTCTGACTTAGACTAACATTCAGATGTTTATTTATACTCCTTTTACTCTTAACTAATCATATCCTTATCAAAAACTGGAATTCAATATTGAAAAATGTGCTGTGATGCATTTTGATGCCACTAACAGTAAAGCATCATATGTTTTGAGTGGGCAAGTCTTAAAAAACACTTCTGAAGTGAACGATCTGAGAATTATAGCTTCCATTGAACTGAAAACCAAGAGACACTGAGACCAGAGCATAAGGAAAGCTTTCAGGACATAAGTATGTATTGAAAAGCATATAACCAGCAGGGACAGAGGGGTGATTTTGTTGCTTCATAGCATACTGATTATACCACATTTTGATTATTGTGATCAGTTCTGGGCTCCGTCAACCAAAAACTACATCCATAAACTGAAATGTATACAGTGTAGAACTACTATGTCTATAAAGAGTATGACAGGTCTAACTTATGAGGACAGGCTGAAATGTTCAAATTTGCATACCCTGGAAAACCAAAGGGTGAGAGGAGATTTGTGCTTAGTATTCTGAGTTTTTAACAACGTTGATCTCGGGCCCTCTGTGCGCAGGTCTGAGTACCGCCCATCATTAGGGCGCCAAAATATCAAATTTACTACTCCCTCCCGAGGTCCACCCTCAAGAGTTGGAATATTTAGTTGGGATGAGGGGCAAGCCCCACATGCAGGAGGGTGGGGGCACAGCCCCCCCACATATAAAACAATCTGCAAATTTAATCCTGGTGCACTAATAACAGGTGCACTCAGACGGGTACATTCTGTGGGTTCAACCAATCTCCGGGATAGCATAGGCCTAGAATTAAAAGCGTGTCTATATAACACAAGATCTCATGTGCTCCAACTAAAAAGGCATGTAATTCGTTTAGAAGAAAGAGCAACTTGGTTCTCAGAGAGACTAATTTCAGTATGGTATAAGTTACTCCTTGAGATAGTAGGTTGTAGAACAATACATGAATATAAAATAAAGCTAGACAACTATTGCCTTGAAAATAAAATCTCTGGGTATTTTTTTTTATATATGCACTTTATCCCCTCCAGGCAACCGAAGCCAGGTACTTCTACCTCTGATCTGCCACCTATGTCCGTCTACCACTCCCACGTAGTACTGCCAGGCCCCTTGTCCCCATGGATTTTCCCCCATGGTGGGATTGGGAAGAGGAAGGCTGTCATCCTCAGCCAGGGCTCATGATCCAGACTGGGGCTTCTGGTGATCCAGGAGTAGAGTGGAATGCTGGTCGGCAGCCAGGGAATCACTTAGGCTGCCGTTGTCTCTGTTTTTCCATCCCTCCCCATGGCAACCATTAACGCACGTGTGTGGAGGTGCATGTGTCATACATAGTCACGTTCTGTGGCTCCCTAACTTCAGCACTGCCCCAGCCAAGAAGAGGGGCAACCTTCCCCTCCCCCCCAGAGAGAAGAGTAGCCCATCAGAGGCTTGATCCTCTCCAGCCCCTTCCAACCCCCAGAGACCTATGCTCATTCCTGAGCCTGGGTCTTCAGCGAGGTGTAGCATCCAGCACCTCAACACTCACCGCCACAGGGCCAGCCAGAGGGTATGTTTTTTAAAGCGTATTGAGCACATAAGGATAAACTGTCCACTCAACTCGTAACTGCCTATGAACCAATGAGGGTCACAGCTGCAGATGTCTTCGTAGTTGAATGGTCCAGTACATTTCACAAACTATAATGACAAAACTTATTTAACAATTATACAATAAGTCATTTCAACCTAAGCATTGAAGGGTATACAGATGTTCACATACCTTGGTGGGAGAGCTACTTCCTAAGTATCTCAGACTCAAAATTTAATTAAATTCACTTTGTTTAGAAAGAAGGCTGTCTCACTGTTTATGAGTGTGAAGGTCATTCATTACATCACTCTGCTTGGAAATTTCCATTATGGAAAGACTAGCTAGAAATAGAACCATATTATACAGCACATAAAAAATGCAGAGAGATATGAAATGGAAGACTATAACAGCCACATTGGTTTGACCAGTACAGAAAATAATCACCATACAAGGCAACATTTGCTATTTACAGTGCACAAACCATTGCCCAATTTTAGCTGCCCTCCTCTGAGCTACCTGTGCCCTATATAAGTCCGTTTTGAGATGCGACCTCCTGAACTGAATACAGTACTGGATGCAATACTCCTGTGGGATCTCGCCATCAGCAATACAGTGGCAACACCACTTCCCTTCTCCTCCTTCTGGAGATATGACTCCCTTTGCATCCCAGCATCTGCCTGGCCTTGTCTTCTGCTTTGACACACTGTCCTACTACTTTGAGGTCATCAGATATGATAATCCCAAGGTTTCCTTCTTGCTTAGTGACTGTCAATATCTCATTCCCATCCTATGCTTAGCTTCTGGGATCCTATGCTCTAGGTGCATTATTTGGCACATTTTGGCATTGAAACCCAACTGCCATGCTCTTGGCAACTCTTTGAGTTTCCCAAGGTTGTTGTGCATTCTCTCCACCCCCTCCTAAGTGTCCACTCTATCACAGATCTTGGTGTCATCTGCAAAAAGGCATACCTTCCCTTACAGGTCTTCTGTACTGTCACTTATGAAGACATGGAAAAGGACCAGTCCAAGTACTAAGCCAAGTGGTACCACACTAATCTCTCTCCCCTCATTAGAGTGAGTGTTGTTAACCACCACCTTCTGTCACCTATCCATTTACCAGTTCCTTATCCAGTTCGACACTTTGGATCCCACCCCTAGACTGTTTAATTTCTTTTGCAGACTTTTGGCACAGTGTTGAAGATCTTGCTAATGTCCTGGTAGGTCACGTCCACTCCCTTGCCTGATCTGTTTCCCAGGTCACCCAGTTGAAAAACTCAATCAGATTTGCCTGGCATGACCTCCCCCTATGAATCCATATTGCCTTTGGTCTTGTAGTCCAATGGATTCAAGATAGTCTACTATCCTATCCTTTGACAAGGTTTCCATTAATGTCCCCACCACTGATGTAAGACTGACCTGTCTATAGTTGCTGACCTTCTCCCTGCTGCTGCTCCTATGAAGAGGGACCACATCTGCTCTTCTCCAGTCCTCCAGAACCACACATGTTTCCAGAGAGCTGTTAAATAATGCCATCAGTGGTGCAGCTAACTCCTCTTAAGTTTCTTTAGTACCCTTGGGAGTTTCACATCTGGTACCATAGCCTCATCCACTTTCAGAGCTGCAAGTCTGTTTAGGACAATTTCCTTTGAAAATGGACTTGAGTCCACTTCCCCATGCCCAATGTTCTGGCTTCTCCATGGTAGTCCATCCTCCTCACCTCCACTGCTCAGGATGTCTGATTTTTCTTGATCCTCTTCTGTGCATTCTTCCCTGCTGGCCTCCTTATCCTCAGTATCCCTCCCCTTGTTTTTCCTTTCTCATTTATGTACTTGAAAAAAGTCTTATCCCTTTTGTCTACCCCTTTGGCTATCCTTTCCTCTGTCTGCACCATTCAGGGCCATTGCTAGGATTTTTTCAAGGGGGGGTTCTTTTTTTTGAGTCTGTGATTTCTTTGAAAAAGCCGGGAGTCTTTGGGGTCCTAGATGCTCTGTGGTGCATTTTGTGTCTTATTTTGAAGCTAAATAACTCATATCTGGGATCTCTTCCCCCCTTGCTCTAAGGAAAAGTATCATTATTATCTGGTGTCTGCAGGGTGAAACCATATATGTGTTCAGTACCTGAGGCTAGCACATTATCAGCATCTTGCTTGCCTCAGGTACTGAATACATATATGTATTCACCCTGCAGCCAGTCAGATAATCTTCCACACAGCAAGGGGTGAAACCATAAATGTATTCAGTACCTGAGGCCAGCAAGATGCATAGGAAACACTCTATATATATTACACTGCCAATGCAAGTTAATGGCTAAAACCAAGGCAAATCACATGACTGATTTTCTGCTGAACTGTTAGTTGGGAATAGTTCCCTAAATACACACACGATACCAGATAGACAGTCTGACACACAAATCAGTCACACCCATGACAATAAGTTCCAAAAGTCCAAAAGATGGTTCTGCACATAAACTGCAGACTGGAACCACCAGCACTACACTTGGGTGGTGGAGCAAGCTCTTAGCATTGACTGTTCCCCTTTTAGGTAGTTTGTGTAGATCACGGCACCTGAGCCACAATCCCCGAATTCATCAAAGTAACCCACCACCTCAGGGAATAGTGGGGCATTAAAAAACAATACGCCTGAGGGGTGGGGTATGAAACAGCATGAAATCCCAGGGTCCACACCTGAGACCACTAAGATGCTAAAATCCCCAGGTAATCTCCATTCACACAATGTTGCCAGAGATGTGGGAGGGTAGGGGAACTAATGCATAACACATGAGTAAATGTATTTGCTTCTATGGCCTCTTATTGATAATGTATAACATTATTTTATAGAAACACACTAAGGCAGTGGCTTCATCTAAAAAATAACACTGCATCTGCACACACAGAATGAACCTTTGCACAAATTATCTACACGCACAACAGGTAACTGGCACATTGGTAACTTTTCACATTTAATTTGGCACTAGAGATTGGTTCTGTCTAAAATTCATAAGCCAGGTCATACCTCTAAACCTTTTGTCACTGAAATGAGGAACACAGATGCTCAACATGAGGGTCACTAAACATAAAATCCTCAAACATGGAGAAACAAGCTCAGAACAAATGTGAAAATCATGGTGTTTAGTTGTACTTC
The DNA here is from genome assembly GCA_016271365.2 of Neoceratodus forsteri. NCBI lineage: Eukaryota > Metazoa > Chordata > Ceratodontiformes > Ceratodontidae > Neoceratodus > Neoceratodus forsteri. Next base: position 759,357,271 of record CM028138.1, on the reverse strand, counting down.
ACTTTTAGCATCCTAGAATATTAGCATTGGGTACTTAGACTGTATGTATTAGGTCACTTCATAGACTGTATTATTTTTGCCATATGTACTTTGTATGCTTGTATTCATATCATGTGTCCTTGACAGGACCTCCTTGTAAGTGAGATTGCGCAATGGAGTTTTCCTGAAAATAAACCTGAATGTGAACTGAATATTATGACTTTTTGCTTTGGTGTGAATTTACAGCACATTCTTTGTGTGGACAGCACCTCTTCTATGACGGACGGGGAGAAGGGATACAGCAATGTTAAGGGGTAAAATGAGAAAAGTCCCTCTTCACCAGGGACAGACTTGAGAGCAAGATGGTCCCATGGCACAGTTGAGAGCCTCTGTAATGCCATCACAGAGCAATCGTATTGACTGTGGTGGATGTTTAATTTAGGTAAAGGCAGCTGACCCTGTGTTCATAACACTCCTGCTCTTGGATACAGATCAGAGGGTTTAAGTACAAAAAGTACCTGATGACATCAGCCAATGTCAACGTCGACTCATCTAATACCAAAGACTACACTGACATAATAACAACACAATGTGTGTGTAAAACATGCTAGCAGTGCATATAAAGGAAAATACAATGTACCACATACAAAAATGTATAAAAACACACATATTTCAACACCATACACTTAGATATAAAATTTGTGTTTTACATCCAAAGGGGATGTAAACTGTAGCTACCAGAATAGCACGTCTAAACATTGATGCTCTTATGACTTAAAGAATAGTCACAATATAAAAAGTGGGTGAGAATAGATGTCCACCAGGTCAGTCTTTGCAAATTATTTTATTGAATGTACAGTACCAACCTCATTCACAGCGCGTTGCTCAAACCTCCAAGCTATATTACAATCCCAATGATAGAGCATGACATTGAGTAAAAGCAGGGCACTGCTAGAAATTACATATTGCATGACAGCTTGATAATCGGTAAATCCTTTGTAAACATGAGACAGAAATTCGGTGGCAGTACAGTCTACACAATTAAGGCAGTGGATTTGAAACCTGCAACATCTGCTTACATATTGTGTGAACCTGAGCAAGTCACTTAACCTTCATGTGCTCCTGGGACATGCATTGAAATGAGCTTTGGCTAAGTTTGCCTTCCCAAGACAAAAATGCTATAAAAATTAAAGCAAAAGTAAGTGAAACTAGGACCCCACTTAAAATGGTATGCTAAATCAGAGCATAGCTATCATGCATGAATGCCTTTTTTTAAATTTATTAAAGCAGGAACTTGTTGAAAACAAGACAGCATGGTGGAGAGGATTTAGAGACTGGTCTCCTGATTCAGAGCCATCACAGATATTTACAATAAGCCAGGGCTGCAATCCGCATAGACCAGCTGAAGGGTCTTTATCAAAAGAGATGGGGGGGGGGGGACCACTGCCACAACTGAACTGCATCTATATAGTACTTTAATAGTTTAATTTTGGAACTGTGTCTCCCAATTGGAGGATGGTGAAAAAGAAATATTAGTTCAGCCTCTGGGTCTCTTTCTGCCCCTCTTTCATTCCTCTTAGCTCCTAAATAACATCCTCATCCAATGAAGCTGGACTACAGCCCACTGACAGTAACACTGATGGGAGTCCTCTGCCGTGCAGAAAACAGATAACTGAATAAAGCCATCTCTTGGCAAGCCTGGGTATGTTGCTTAAACTCCAGCATGCACAAGTGGGGGGGCAGAGGGGAGCAGAGGAGAGCGGGGAAAGAGAGAGAGAGAGAGAGAGCGAGAGAGAAAGAGAGAGAAAACCCTGCCACAACTGAGTTGCAAAGAAGAGATGCTACTTCAGCCTGTGGGTGGCTGTTCTGTCCCCTTTTGTTCCTCTTAACTTCTGTAACCCCTAGGTGGCGCTATCCCAAGGGCTACTACCCCTGACTGCTTGGCTAGTAGCAGGTTAAGGTGCCTGGGTAATGAAACGGGTGCCTCCACCCAGAGGTCAGGGTTGTTAGTGGTCAAGTTAACCTGGGCACAGCACTCCAGGACACTGTAACCCCCCCTCTTTCCCTTCTAGTGGCCTGAACAGTATACAGTAATTACTTTCACAATGACCCTTATTCACCAGGCAATTAACCACACCATTTGTACTTACCACCAGGGCTGGTTCCTTTAGCTTGACCCTGGGGACTCCTTGTAAAACAAGGTTAAGCACAGCAAGTAGCAACAGTACAATACTTTTGGCACAAACTGGAACCACAGTCAGGTTAAATGCAAACAAAGTTAAATCTGATTTATTCAGGGGACTTGAACAAGGGAGGTGCGTAATCAGGTTGATTTGCTTAAAAGCTACATTAGTCAGACAGGTATGCATGCAGTTCAGAGTCCCTACAGATTCACACACTCTGGGTACCCAGGTAGGAAGACGGTGGGCTAGCCAGGAATGTTGCAGCTGGTTGGGGCCCTGTGATGAAAGAAAGCAACATGCACAATACACACTATTTGTAATCCAGAGCCGGAGGGTTCAGTTTGTGAAAGAAAAAGCAACAAGACAATCAGATGACAACACTTTTTAGGTTTAGCTGTTGTTGCAAGGTGCTACCCTGATGTCTACTCATGATACCCAATACTGGACACAGGCAGGATGAAATTGAGACTGCAGGCTCTTGAACTGAAGTGCCCGGAGAAGCAGGTCCCGCACGAATCACCGAAGCATTGTTCCTGTTCAAGGTGTTGAGCAGGGGGCTGATCCCCAGACAGGTCTCTCATCGATGACTTTCTCTGTGTAGCAGGTATTCTGGCTGAGGCAGTGTAGCAGGGCCCAGGCAAATGAAAATGGATACAGATTCAGTCCATGGAGCTGGATACAGCCTCCAGCAAGCAAAACACAGTTCAGATACAGTGGGGAATCAAATCACGACCCACTACAAGCACATAGCACATTCACATGTAAGGAAATTCCACTGTACCAGGCAAATGGCTCTCCGATCACAATTACAAAGTCTCTGCACAATCCAGGAGTTCAGAGGTAGCTGAAAGTACTGACAGGCTGATCGCATTCAGCAAATCTTTGGTCTTCTTCAGGTTAAAGCCTGGTCACAATCAGTGACTTAATTTGTTCTCCAAATTCGGATTCAGTCCGAAGAAAAGCACAAGTTCCCTGTCAGGGACAGCAGGCAGGCATGCAGGCCAAACTCAGGCCTTTTCACAGTTCTCCCACGAGAATCCACCATGGATTGCTACTCGAACTGTCTCAAGCTGTTACCTCTTCACTTCCCAACTTAGATCTAACTGAAACTGCAAGCAGTGTGGGACTTTCCCCAAGATCCAAAGGGTTCAGTTGGCTGATCTGTCTGTTAGTCACAAAAAGGGCTCCCCCTCAAGGTTATTTTAGGTGCAAAAAGCCCAAAACTACAATTCCTACAAGTTTTGGCCCCACCACGCCCCTGTAGGCAGGCTCCATTTTAGAGTCCCAAATGTACAGATTGGCTCATTTCAGCAGTCCAGGACCAAGATGATGGAAACAAACAGAACTGTCCATGCTGCAAAGAAGGCAGGTTAGAACAAACTGCAATATTATAACTACTCTAACAAATGATCAGCAAACAAGTACATCTTCTAACAGAGATCCCTCTCAGATTAATTATGACTGCAATCCAGGCAGCTTTTAAAGAGACAGTAGACAGAGGCTATATAGACACTCTCTGGCAATACATTTAAACTGCTAAAATGCAGGACACCAGCCTTGCAGTAAGCATTTAAGCAAGCTCAAGGAAGACTGTTTGGGATCCCCCATTTGTAGGGGGGTTACACTTCTGAACAGTATCCTATTCCCTTGAAGCTGGACCACCCCCCGCCCGACAGCAACACCAATGGGATTCCTCTGACATTCAGAAAATAGACAAATGAGAAAAGACATCTGTCTGCAAACCTGCATGTGCTGTTTACATATCCCAATGCACAAGGAGGAGAGGAGACTTTAATATGTTTTAATGATGACTGAGATCAGATGCGTTTTCTTTAAAACAGCCAGAATGCATTTCTGATTTTACATATACATATATATATATATATATATATATATATATATATATAAAGCAGGTTCAACAGCATCAGTCATCGGATGTGGCTCCACCTGTTTGTTTTGGATGCAGTTCAGTGGGAGGTAGGGGAGGGGCTTAAACATGGCTCTCTGGGTTTGCAAAATTTATGCCCAAGCTCCAGAGAGTGGAGCCAGTTGGGAGACTAAGCTTATTTCAGTGCAGGGGTCATTGCCATCATAGAAATAGTTTTATCATGCATAAATAAACAAGCATTTGTCAATGCCGAATGTGTCGCGCTGGCATTGGCAGTGGCAGAGGTGGAGAGGCATAGTGCTGTGAGTTTGCTAATGTGTCCCAAAAGGTGATTTTGCACAGCTAGTACACCACTGTGTGGCAGAGCTGCGGAAACGCGTTTTGGGCAGGCTGTGGAAAATGGCAGCTGGACTGTTGATAATGAGGTGTGCACAAATGCCAGTGGTGAAAATGTGGCATTAAAATATTGCAGATTGACAAAGGTACAAGGGTGCGTGGAAACTGTGCAATGCACGCTTGCAACACAGTCATTGTCTGGACTTTTGCCACCAAATATACAACATAGACATTTTAGGACCTCTGCTGATGAATAGTGTCACTGTCATTTCCTGAAAGTGTCCTGAAAAGTGAATTCGCACAGTGACCATGTAATCCTGCACCGGACATGCGCAAAACACATTTCAGCCAGCTGTACTGTTCATAAGGAGGTATGGAAAAATGGCAATGAGTAACAGCTGGAGTGAAAGTATTACAAATTCACAAAGGCACGAGCGTGCGTGCAAATTGCGCAATGCGTGCTTGTAAAACACTCATTTTATTGACTTCCGTCCCTAAATTTCCAACATAGGCATTTTAGGACATCTGCTAATGATCAGTGTCACTGCCATTTTCATAATGTGTCTCGAACACGGGCTCTCCACAGCGACCACGATATTGTGTGCTAGAACTGTGAAAACAGATTTTGGTCAGGATGTGAAAAATGACAGCTGCACTGTTCATTAGGAGGTGTAGAACAATGGCACTGTTGAAAATGGGGAGTGAAAATATAAGTTTGCGAACTTATAAGCGTGCGTGCAAACTGCACAACACACGCTCGTAACACAGTCATGGAGTATTGTCACCAAATTTTCAACACAGGCATTTTAGGACCTGAGCTCATGAACAGTGTCACTGTCATTTCATAATGTGTCCCAAACAGTGATTTCGCACAGTGACCGCGCTATTCTGCGCTGGAAGTGCGAAAACACATTTCGGCAAGGATGTGAAAAATGACAGCTATACGATTCACAAGAAGGTGTGGTAAAATGCCAATGTTGAGAATCTGGCATGAAAATAGTGCGAATGCATTAACTTACGAGCGTGCATTGTGCAGTTGCTACACACACTCGTAAAAGTCATTTTTTGGACTTTTCCCACCAAACTTGCAACATAGGCTTTTTGAGAGCCCCTCTCATGAACAGTGGCACTGTCATTTAGTTACTAGGTCCCAAAAGGTGATTCCATGCAGTGACTGTGAAATCACCTTTTGGGACAGAATAATGCCTTGACAGTGCAAGACTTCATGAGAAGGGGTCCCAAAAACCCCATGTTGAAAATGGGGGGCCAAAATTCACAAAAATGCCCGAGATATGCATTAAAGTTGAAAAAAACATATTCATTTCATTATACAGCTTACCGGCATTTCTTCAGTTCACGGTCGGCTTTGAAGAGTGCAGACATGTTCCCGGTCCACAGAAGATCATCGCACCAGACTCTGCAGGTCATGGTGTGAGGTGGGGTAGAGGAGGCAGGTGCGCAGTGGTGGTGATGGGTGGGAGGGGTCATCGACTAAGAGGGACCATTTTCATTTTACAGGGGGAAAAGGGGAAAACCCATCACGGGACAGTTTTTTTTTTTGCAGAGGATTTGGCACGCTGGGGTGGGCCCCAGTGTGCCACCTAACTGTTTTGGGGTGTCTGTAGCCGACGGGGATTGGTGACCTCATCGGCACACAACACGGAGAGGAGGAAGTAATGCCAATGGAGATTGGGCACCCACGCACACACAAAATAAGTGGGGGCGAGAGCCAAGGGGATTGGGCACCTCTCAGCATTCAACAATTGGGGGGTTATGATGACAGTGAGTGGGCTCCCCCATCAGCACACAAAGAAAGCGGGGGGGTTAACCGACAGGGGGTTTGGACACTCCCAAGTTGGCAGTAGGTAGGCAGCTACCCGCTCGCCGACCATACACATAATGGTGGCGAGCACAGCTAGAAGAGGACCGCTACATATATGACGAGCTTTGCTTGGATTGCAGTAGAACTTTTCTTAGATGTGCTCACCACATTATGTATGCATGGTGTGGCACCGGCATGCAGGCTGATTAGGGAATGCGGGACGCACCTACTGGTGCGTGCCCTGCATTCGCACCAAAAGCGACCATGCCACCAAAGCTGTACTGTCTCACGATGTTGGCTGCACAAGCACACCAACATAATAAATAAAGTGACATTTTCTAATCCCCAGACCAGTTGTGTGCAGGTAAAATACTGTAAAACTACTATTGATAACGTACTTATTTTTGTCCCCTCACCAATTACACTGACCAGAAGTTAAGGTAAGGTTAGGTAGCTTTTGGGTCACTTGACAATAATCAACTTGTGCATAATTATTTCTAGTCAAAAATCTAGTGTCCCTGCCCCAGCAGCCAGTAATGAATGCTTTGAGGTATATGTCACAGGATAATCCTCTGGTGGCTGCTGATGGATGGTCACAAAAAAAAACTTTCCCTTCACTCATGAGGAGTGCTCTGCCAAGACCTGTGTCATACACCTCAAAGCATTCACTACTGGCTGCTGGGGCAGGGGCATTTGATTTTTGACTAGAAATAATCATGCACAAGTTAATTATGTCAAGTGACCCCCTAAAGCTACCTGACGTCTTTAAAAAAATATTCCAATCCTTACCTTAACTTCAGATCAATGTGATTGGTGAGGGACAAGAATAAGTATGCTATCAATAATAGTTTTACAATATTTTACCTGCACATAACTGGTCTGGAGATCAGAAAACATTGTCATTTTATTTATTGTAAAACTATTTCTATGATGGAAATGACCCATTTGTCTTTTTTTTCTGCTGTGGCACGCTCAAGAAAGGTTTACCAGTCAGTGTCGATCCTTGTCTCAGTCTGCCCTCCTCTCACTGTCAGACAGTCTGTGCTTCACTATAGGGTCTCGCTCTCGATTTCATGATGGCGCACTCCCGGGCTGTACCTCAGCTGTGCTCTGATGCTGCAGCCTATCAGCATCATTCAAAGTCTTCAGCAACATGCTAACTGGATGGTCATGCTGACTGGATGGTCGTGACTAGGAGCGGGCTGGGTTGTGTGAGGAGAGAAATCTGAAGCACGGCAACTTTTTGCACTGACCACTGTTGCTGACAGCTGAAGGGAGGACATTTTTTTTTTTTTTTTTTTTAGTTGTCTAACCAGGAGTAGCACACTAAGCTGAAAGCTTTTTTACAGGTATGACCTGGGAGCACAGGGAAGTTAAGTGACTTGCTCAGGGTCACACAGTATGCAAGTGGAAGCTATGGGATTCAAACCCAGGTCTAGTCTGCTGGATGTCACCAGATTTGCAGCTCAGAGTCTTAAACCACTGCACTATACTGTCTCCCTAAAGGGACATGAGGTTCAAGAAAGGGGGGTTCGTTCGAACCTGATGGAACCCCATCTGGCAACAGCCTTGCCATTGCTCCCTTCATTGCCTTTCTTGCTTCCTTCGGCTTTCCTTGGTATACCTCCTTGTCCTCTGCATGTCCTTATACCTGCTAAGTGCCACCCTTTTTTTCCCTCACCACCTTGGACACTTCCCTAGAGAACCATAACAGTCTCTTTTTCCTTCTACTTTTACATTATGTACTATTTAACCTCAAGTAAAGTCTGCTTTAGAACTTTTTTTTACATTTGAAATAAGAAAAGAAGCATTTCTTTTTAGTGTGATAGTCCAGGTTTTCATCAGCATTCTCTGTTGTTTTTAACACCCATCATTTATTATCACTTTTCTTGAGATTAAAAGGAACTGCCATGCAGCAGATAGTGCCCCCTCATCTTATGGGACTACAGGTGTACAACAACTCTAAACAATACTGATGAAATCCTGGTATTAGTAATGTTTAAAATATTTCAAATGTAAAAATAATACAAACAACAAAACAATAAGCCACACTGGGAGCTGCATGTTAACAATACTAGTAGCAGCAAAACAAATAAATTAAAAAAGCAATAAGACACAAAGGGAGGTGCATGGAACAGATTTTACTGCATGCCCTGGGGCGTAGTGAGGCAAGAGGCCATAGGCTGAGTGCCTTCAGCCCCTAGAAGTGTGGTAAAATCTGTTTCATGCACACCCCCGGAGTGTCTTATTGCACTTATAAAATTGGCTTATTTTTAACTTGTTACAGTTGGAAAAAGCATGTTTATATGTAGAAATAATATATCTACTTGTGTACATTTATGATGAGATAGCCCTTCCACCCACTGTAAATGATGTAATGTCGTTGTATTACTGCTGGACAAAGTGTGTCCTTTGCTGTCATCAAGATTCAAGATATGAAATGTTTATCATGGAATGTTTAGCATGGAATACATGGATTAAAAATTCTGCTCAGTTCCACTGGCAGAATGTTCCTCTCCTAACACACACACACACACGCACACACAAATCTACAGCCACAGACTAACTTATCTCACTGTCAGGACAAGTAGAAGAGATTTGCTCTGATGAGCAGGTAAAGATAGAAGGGAGATTTTTCACTGTCAGCAAAGAAACAGTTGTAATGAAAACTATAAACAATACTTAATGTTTCTAATTTGTTTATATGTGTAAGGAAAGTGTGACAATCAGGGAAAAACATTTATTTAATTTGTTATATTTTTTATTTAAAGTACTTTTATTTTTAGGGCCCAGTTGAAGGTTTTTACAGTGTAAAGGTAGCAGCCATGTTTGTGATGGAAGATCAATTCTGGTTGTAGGGAGACTGGTGGAAGATAGTTCTGGTTGCAGGAGGACTGATTTATGCATTTTGTGATGTGGTTTAGGACCAGGACTGCTGTGCATGAAACAGATTTTATGCACAGTCACATGATATATTGTGACCAAGGAGACATTAATTTTGGTTTGCCCAGTTTATAAAATCAGTCACTCCCCACCCAATATGGATGCAAAGATGCTAGAGCTGAAGTGCTGTTTCAAATGTATCATGTGCTCACAGAGGTAACAAAGTCTAGCAATTACCAATACGACTGCGAAATAATGGAACTGTGGACAGTGAAAAATGTGTAAATAAATAGGGTATGAGAAATCACTGAGAATTATATAATATAGTTTTATTATGGAAAAGCTGAGTGCTGCTGGAAGAGATAGTACCAAAATATTATTGTTATTATAAATAGTTATGTACATGTCATAGGAATTAAAATTGCTGATAACATGTTTCCTGTCATTTCCCCTTTACCCATCCCAGGTAATAGCTGGAAATAAGCCCTATAAATTTTGCTTGCTTACCTGGTAAAATATGTTATAAATAAAATAAATACATTTCCAGTGGGGTCCTGCTTCTAGCCATTTCCATCTGCATGGACTTGAGCACTAGGAGGTTAAGTGACTTGCTTTAGGTCATGCAGTATTTGACTATAGAAGGGTTTGAAAAAGTGATCTGCTGGTTACCAACAGTGCTCCAACCACTGGTCTACATTGCCTTTACTGTCGGGGGGCGGGGGACCAGGAAAGGCTGGTGACTGCCAGAAATGTTTTGTTTATTGTTTACAATTTATTTACCCAGGATAGCTGAGCTGGAATGCAGTGTCTCATGTCTAGTGGGATCTTCTACTCATTTCCACTGCTGGGTTGACAACAGCACTTGTAGGTTAAGTGCCGTGCTCAGGGTCACATAGTATTTGGCCATAGATACCTTTACATCTGTGATCTTGAGGTTAAGAACAGTGCTCTAACCCATTGACTACATGGCCTCTGGGACAGAAGGGGTCTGAAAAAATTCAGTTGCTGCCATGATTTTTGTTGGTTTTTGTTGTTTTACAATTTATTTATCCAAGATTGCCCATCTGAAATGCAACATTTTGTTTCCAGCGGGGTCCTGTTTTTTTTACAAGTTTTCTCTCTAACCTGCTGCAGCATAGTTAATATATAGAGGATCTCTTACCTGGGTCCTGGCAAGCCTGGGATGGAAGTCTTAGAGTGAGATCTGGTTGTACCTAGAGGTGGGCGAAGTTGACAAAATTAATTTTGTGAATAGCGTTCAGTTCATGAGCGCAATTCATGAAATTTTGCAATTTGCAGAGCAGGTGGTCATCCATGAATTGTGAAATTTCCACACAAAACTATCCCTTGTGTCTAATGGTAGTCCCCCCCCCCACCGTCTCCATGGCTCACTGTCCTGGTGTCTGGTGGTTCCCCCTGCCGATTGCCATCCAGGACTAGGACCACAACATAAAAAAAAAATATTGTTTCATTAAATCACTTTCACTGATCTATCCTTTCCCTGGTGTCTAGTGTCCCCCCATCACCAATTGCATGACACTATAATTCCTGGCACCCTGCCCTGGTGTCTAGTCATGCCCCCCCCTACTGCTTCCAATTGCCACCCACGTCCACAATACTGTGTTCATTTAAAAAAAAAATGATTTAATCACTAGTGTCTGGTGGACCTCCCCACCCGTTGAGGTAGTACCCTCACTCCAACCCCGAGTGGGCCACTAGCACAGCCCTCCATTCACCTCTACAGTCAACAGCCTGACTGAGGGGGTTGCTCTGGTCACCGGCAGGGGTGGTGAGATAGGGGAATGGCATTGTGAACCCCTCCAGGGTCTAGAATGCCATTTCCTCCATCCTGCCACCTATGGGCAAACAGAGCAGCCCCCTCCCTCTATACCCCCCTGAAAACTGCAGAAATTAACCTTAAGCTGTCAGTGAATAAGCATGTGCTTGTATAAGCACACGCTCATTTATTGAGCTTAGTCAGGCTGCCAGCTTTGGAGGTGAGTGGAGGGCTGTGCAGGTGGCCTGCTCGGGGTCGGGATGGGGGGAGTGGAGTGGGGGCACTACCTGACAGGGTGGAGGGGTCCACTAGACACCAGGGGTTAAATGATTTTTTTTTTAATGAATACAGTATTATGGATGTGGGCACCAAATGGTGGTGGCATGGGGGGTCCACTGGACACCATGGCAGGGTGCTAGGATTTATTGTGGCTTGTGATTGATGGGGGGGCACTAGACACCAAGGAGGGAAGTAGGGCTTTCAGGTGTGGGGAGGATGCAACTAATCCTTGCTTTGGTGTTTTTTAAGTACAATTTGAACTTTAAAACCCCAAAAAGCAAGGCAAAGTCACAAAAGTTGAATTCCAGGTTATTTTAGAAAATTACACAAAGTGCCCTGTGGCGACAAATTTGGCGACTTTGACATGTATTCACCCATGGAGAAAAACTCCACTGCATCTCTAGTCCTACCTGTAAAATGAGAATAAAGATAGGGTCACAAAGAATTTCTGGTTCTTCAATGAGAAACTAGGACAGATAGCGAAGGTTAAACATAAAAGAATACTTATCTGATAGGCAGGGGGTTGACATCCTGTCAGACCTGTAGAAATATAGAGATAAATGGGTTAGTATGGGAAACAAATACTGTAGTAGCCCCAGTGCATGCCTACAGACTTCAAACACCATACTAAAATATTTACATTGTGTTCTGCAAGCAAACATAAACAAAATCAGCGTTAGCCTCACCCCCTGTAGGGACGTTATCCTAAAGAATTTCCGGGGGGGCACATAACTTAAAAGCAGTCTACCAGAAACATTAAATTACACCTTTACAACCTTCCTCAGCCCCAAAACAGCATTACTTTATATTGGGATTTGTGGGTGCATGAGTCCCCCTCAGAGTCTATGGGAATTATGGAGCTATAACAGTCAGCCAACAATTACGTTGTCGACCAACGTTACAGCAACTCCTTTATGTCAACCGCATTTGTGGTCAGCAGAAAGGAGTCACAATAAATATTGTTTCTTCTGGGTGGGCTCAACTTCACCCCCTGATCCCCATGGGACTCTGCCTACACCTGCTACTTAAATAATCAACCCAAGTTGGAGTGTTTCAGGAAGGGGGTGCAAAACCCCAGAAAGCAGTGCCGGGGTCCCACTCCGACATTACAGCAACTTGGTGCTGTTGTTGCTGTAGAGTTGGGTGAAGTAAAATTGTTGAGATAGTGTTGGTATACTGGGAATGACAGCCTTTCCCCCTTGTGTAACCAGGGGAGGTGGCACCATGAAAAAAAAGTCAACAACAAACAGGCAGCTAATGCTGTTTTGGAAGGAGCCAAAAAAACAAGTGTACTCACTGAACTACTGCAGAATTCAGCTTCACCTTCATCACCAGGACAGAAAAACACTTAGGCTGCATTCCAGTTAGGCATTTAATGTTCAAAATCCAAAGAAGTTCACACAGGGACACCCCTCACTGAAAACACCAAATGTTTTCATGCCTGTACTTAGCGCTTTCTCAAGACTGGATTTTAAAGAATAAATGCTTAACCGAAATGCAGTCTAGGTGTTTTTCTGTCTTGGAGGTGAAGGTGAAGCCGAATTCTGCAGTAGTTCAATGAGAAAAAGTCACACATCTTTTGAAAGAAGAAAAACCAAAGAGTGATTGTAGAAATTTGTCCTGGGGGATCAGGTTATGAGTCCCTGTGGGAGTGGCTATGTGATTCAAAAGGCTGGTTTTCTTTTCTGCATGTTTGTATTGCATGTTCTCTTCCTTCTAATAAGTATAAAACATATACTGGAAGAAGTGAGATGCACCCCAGGAACAGCACAATTTTAGAAGAGATTCAGAGGTGCTGCCCAGACTGTGCCCCAACCTTTGGTCAGTGTCGCAATCTAAATATAGGGACTAAGTGCATTTTGTATGCATTTAGTCAATGATGTAGGCACAGAATATTTGAGCTCGTGGATCTGGGATAGCTGATCACATTGTCATGCGGGAGACCCAGGTTAGCACTACAAGCCCAACTCACATCTCCTAGCCATCTACATGGAGTGAGCAAAGCAGAAGTAGTGCTCTTACATTCTGGGAATGATTTAGCTTGCTCTGCTACTGTATATACCAATGTATTGTGGCTGGCTTTGGAGTAAAGTTGGATGTCATGGGTGAAACACCAAGATCCACTCTGCAGCAAGTTATGGGGACTATAGAAGGACTATAGAGAGATATATATGAATATATATTCTAACAAAATAACGGGAGCAGTATTCTTAGATCTCAGTAAAGCTTTCAATACAGTAGATCATAACTTAGTAGCGAATAGCCTTATTAAAATCGGTTCCACCCCTTCCACTACCCAGTGGTTCGATAGTTACTTATCCGGAAGCACCCAGAAAGTTAAAGCAGGAGGTTTGTTCTCATCCTCCCTGCGTATCACCAGGGGAGCTCCACAAGGCTCCATCCTAGGTCCCATTCTTTTCTCTCTATATATCAACAATCTTGACCACCAGATATCTAAGTCAAACCTGCATTTCTGTGCAGATGACACAGTGCTATATACCTCTGGCCCCACATTATCTGGAGTCAGAGACCTCCTCCAAGCTGACTTTACGCAGCTAGAAACTAACCTAATTAATGCCAAGCTGCTACTAAATGCCAAGAAAACTAAAGCCATGTTTTTCTCTCCATATACCTCCCGCACTACTACTCCTGACACATCTAAAGACCTTCTTGTCACCTCTTTAGGATAACCATTGGAAATTATTTCTAAATTCAAATATCTTGGCATCTGGCTCGATAACAAACTCTCCTTTAATGATCACCTTGAAGACCTGTCCAGGACATTAAAAGTCAGGCTAGGTTTCTTTTTCCACAATAGACCTTTCTTTCCTTTGGAGACCAGACTCAGACTTGTACAAGCCACTTTCCTCCCCCTTCTGGACTATGGCGACATAATTTATAACACTTCAGCAATTATCAACCTCCATAAATTAAACACCCTCTACCACCGTGCCCTGCATTTTAAGTCCAACTCCCTGTACCGAACTCATCACTGTGATTTGTACCTAGCAGTTGGGTGGACCTCGCTAACCATTAGGCGTGCACTCCATGCCGGCACCTGGACCCTAAACCTTCTTCTGAATAAACTCCTGAACTACCTAACTTCTCTTGTCCATATTTCCCACAGTGTCTACTCACTCAGAAAGTCAGACTTTATCCTTCTAGATGTACCCAGGACTCAGACTTCTTTGGTAAACGTGCTATCTCATGTTCCCTTCCAACTATTTGGAATTGCTTACAATCCTCTCTGAAATTATCCAATACTGTTCCTGTTAACTTTTTCAAAAGGATAGCGATTGACAAATTAAAAGATATATGTAACTGCTTCTAATTTCCTCCTCCATACTAGTATTCCTCATTTAGCCATCACCTACCCTCCCTCCTTTTTTCCTTCTCTTATTTGCCATGTACTCCCTATCCCTCCTGCTCCTTACGCCTCCCCATAGGCTCATGCTGATTGTTTTAAGAATGTTACTTTATGACCTGAACATAATGTACTACATTGAATCTTACTGTTTATTAATTACTGTTATGTCATTCTATATATGTATTGTGTACTTGCCTGTAAACCTGTAATCGGGACCTCCTTGTGAATGAGCTTGCTCAATGGAGTTTTCCTGCAATAAACTTGAACCTGAACTTGAACTAGAGGGCAAAACTTTGAATGGTTGCATGCAGTATGATGGTATCTCAGCTCCTTTACTCCACAGGCTCTTCTTGCATCCTTGGCACCCCCCCCCCACCCGTTATACACGGGATCCTGTTGTGTGCAGGAGGAGTTGCTGGACTGAGGTGGTGATCCACAGGGGTACTAAGTAAGTGGGAAATGCCAATGTATGGCCCAGTAGTGTCTGAGTATAAGAGAAAATATGAGAATCTGGCAAAAGATAGGCAGTGAGCTTTCCAAGGCATAAATAAGATACCAGAATAAAAACTTCAACATAATCCTTCCCCTAGATATCTTGATACGCCAACTTACCCACAAACATTCTGAAAACATGAAGCAACTTGTATCTCCAGAAGATAACAGAAGACTATGGAAGAACTTTAATTATTTCACTTGCATAAACAAGCAAAACAAGCACCGAGCGCACCGTAATCCAGAAGGAAGACATGCCTAGCCATTAGGTGGGCTATAACAATGATTATTATATTCCAACCTTTTATCATATTGCACCATAGCCTCAGGCTCACTGTGAGACTTTGGAAAAGCTATTTTACAGTATTTGCAATAGTCCACTTAGTAGTACATTTCTGTGGAAGCAACATCCTAGACTGTACTGCATTTTACATCAGATCTGGCATACCCTGTTTAACAACAGTAATCCTCTTCCTTTGGCATACATTTTAACATCGCTTCTCTGACACACAAAGAAACCCAGGCTGGAATATTCAAACCATGTTTGCAATTGGAAAATGGGTTAGTGAGTGGCTAACACCATTTAGTGGCCCCAAAGCAGGGAAGGACTATAAAATATGCTTGCCATTCAGATGACCTGGGGTCACACCTTGAACCTGGGACATCTGGTGTTGACTGGCAAAGCAGGGTGTTGGCAACCACCTTGTATGCCTCCTAGGGAACTGACAGTGGAACTTCTTCCCCCACACACTCACACACACAGAGGAGATTGCTAGATAAATTGGGGAGCCTGGGAGAGTCCTATGGTGGTAAAGTGGGTTGGGAACTGGCTATGGGACAGGACTCAGAGGGTGGTGGTAAATGGCATGAAATCTGAGGGGAGGAAGGTGACCAGCAGGGTGCCACAGGGGTTGGTGCTGGTTTTATGGAAAGGGGAATATTGGCCAGCACACTGGGAAAGTTTCCTACTCTTTTGTGAAGAGTGCCCTGGGTTCTTTTACTTCCACCTGGACACCCACCAGGACAGCACCAGAATGGGCAGAAGGGACCTCAGTTTAATATCTCATCCCAAGGATGGCACCCCCCCCAGCAGTACAGCACCCCCTAATACTGCACTTAGATGCCAGCATTTAGGTATGAGCCCAATCCCGGTGTGGGACTAAAGCCCACAACCTTAAGGTCCAGAGTCACATGTGCTACTAACTGACACCTGGTCTCCACAATAGTAAGCAGCATGGATTCTTGGCAGAGAGGTCTTGTCAGACTAACCTGAGAGTCTTCTTTGACTGAGTGACAAGAGAACTGGAGAGGGTCCATACCATAGACTTGCTGTACTTCGACTTCAGCAAGGCTTTTGACTCAGTGCCTCATAGACGCTTACTGAGGAAGACGGAGGATCTGGATGCAGGTAAGGTAGGTAATTGGTTAAAGGAGAGGCAGCAGATGGTTGTAGTCAATTGGGTTAATTCAGAAGAGATGGAGGTCATGAGCAAGGTACCACAGGGATCTATTCTTGGTCCAGTCCTCTTTAATATGTTCATCAGTGATGTTGGTGAGAGAATCTGGGGTAGGTCATGTGTCTTTGCAGACGATACTAAGCTTTGGGGGGTGATAATGATGAGGGAATATAGGAAATGCAGAATTACTTACAAAATCTAGAGTGTTGGTCTAAAGTTTGGCAGTTGAAATTTTGCACCAAAAATTGCAAAGTAACGCACCTAGGGAACTAGAACCCCAGGATGGAGTACTGAATGGGTGGGGTGAGATATAGCAACACAGCTGATGAACAAGACCTGGGGTTTACCATCAGTGACTCCATAAAGCAAATGAGTCAGTGTAACAAGGCATATAGCAAGGCAAGGATGATGCTGGGATGCATCAGAGGGGCATTAATAGCAGAAAGGAAGTGATAATACTAATTCCCCTATAATGATTCTTAGTGAGGTCACACCTGGAGCACTCTGCCAGTTCTGGAGTTCTCACCTCAGGAAGACAGTGATAGGCAGAAGACAGTGCAGTTCAGGATAGCAAAAATTATTCAAGGCCAACAGAGCAGGTCCTATGAGGAACGCCTCAAGGCACTGAACATGTTCTAGCTGCAGACCAGAAAGGAGAGAGAAGACTTTCAAATTCTAAAAAGGAATTAACTATGTGAGTTGCAGGGCACTATTTAGCCTGAATACTAGCTTGTAGTCACATGAACATGAATGAAAATTAACAGGAAGGAGGTTCAGGAGGGACATGAAGAAGTACTATTTTACAGAATGGGTGGTGGAGCTATGGAACCATCTGCCAGCCGAGGTGGTGGGAGTGAAAACCATGACTGGGTTCTGGCATGGTTGGGTCAGAATGAAGGGTATAGTGGCTGCTTGGGGTGGCACAATAAGGGAGGAGAGTGGGGACAAAGGATCAAGAGAACTAGGATCTTGGAGGGTTAGTAGTTTCCAGGTCTACAAAGGGAACTTGAGCAGCCTGAATGGACCACTGGTCTTTTTCTGCCATCATTGTAAATGTTTTTATGGTTTCTGCCTCAGAGAGGAAAAAGCACTTCCTTCCATTGTACAACTTCTCCCTGGTGGCTCTGGAGGAGGGGTGGGGTATTAATGCGGGAAGGAACAGTGCTCCATTACATCAGCATGAACTGGTTTGTTTGGAATGTGATACGGAGGAGTCACATGCCCAGAGCACATCAGGCAGGGAAATTCTGAAGGACTAGAGGTGCTTACCCATGCATTTTACAGCCCTGATTGGCCCAATGCCAGATTACTGCCAGTGGGTAAGATAAATGTGGGGACAGGGCAAAATAAATAAAGTGCAGACTTGAGACAGATGAAGTCACACTGTACACGTCTACCAAAGAGGCAGCTGCCTGAATACAAAGTGGAGCACCAATATGCTCCCAGACACTCCCATGTCTTCTGGTCCTCGGGGCAGGCAGTGGAGAATGTGAACAGAGAGAGAGGAACTGTATGAAGCTGTATTGAGATGGGATTAAAATAAATGAAAATAAAGAAAGCATTTCTTAAGACAGGTGTATGCAGAACCAGCCTTATATTTCTGCCCCCCCACCAGAGGTACTTATTGGGAGTCCTTGAGTGTAACTTAATGAGTATTGTTATGACATTATGATGCATAGTAGAAAGGCTTTGCCCAGTCCAGTGATGTCCCTTCTATGCTCTTTCAACAGTATGCAGGGAATTAAATGCATATAATAACTGGTCAGCAATTTCTCTCAATGTACTGACCAGGTTGATATTTTCCATAACAACCAGCTGGTTGTTATGACATTCATAAGCCATGCCAGACAAACTATGCTGCTGCCTCATTGGCCAACATTCTGTATGTGGGCTGGGCCAAACAGTCTCACAAACTGCTGGAGAAAAATTGCTGGTGTGTTATTATAAAAATTAAAAGAAGGGGAGGGTGTTTCATATAAGAATTTAATGCACACCCTCATTGTGGGATGTTTTGATAAACCCCTCAGGCTTTGCCCTCGGGGTTTATGTAGCATCCCACAACTCGGGTGTGCATTAAATTCTCATATCAAACCCTTCCCCATCCATTATTCTCTATATAATTACTGGTCAGCAATTTATTCAATAGTCTGACCGAGTTGATATTGGCCATAATAACCCGCAGGTTATTACGGAATTCATGCTCTGGGCCCATCAACACTGACTGCTTCCTCATTGGCTCTTAACTATAGGAGAGGGTGGGCTGAATATTTCTGCAAATATAGCAGCTCCTTATGTCCATTACTGAGGAATCACCACAAAGGAGCTGCTGCAACAACGGTCTTTGCCACCGTATAATCATTTTTTTTTTTTCCCTATCTGGTTGATCCTACCCTTGAATATAACAAAAAAAAATCATACCTGGTTGATCCTGCTGTTTTCCAGCCTGAAGATAAACCCACTGCCTGCAGGAACAGCTCCGTGGCTAACTGAGGTAAGCGTGACCCCACTCATGACTTCAGTCTACAACTGTGTGGAAAAAAGTAAAATTAAAAAAAATCACCTGTTGAAAAAGATGGAGGGACAGACAGAGAAACTGTGTGTGTCTGCCTGCCTCACAGGACTCCAGCTGGAAAAAAAAAATGGTTGATCAGCAATTATAAAAAATAAAAGATGTGAAAGTGTGCATATGAGAATTAAATGCATACCCTCAGTGTGGGATGCTTTTAATAAACCCCTCAGGCTTTGCCTCTGGGGTTTATGTGGCATCCCACACCTCGGGTGTGCACTAAATTCTCATATTACACACTTCCCCATCCTTTATTCTCTAGAAACTAAAACAAAATAATTGCTATTGACCTGCATAGCTTCTGTCTGGGGATCCCTAAGAGTAGGGGGCTGCCTAGCAACTACTGGGACAGAGGATGCCTAAGGCCAGCTCTACATATGTAGCCATAATGGACCTTCTTGACCTACTAAACTATTGGAAGGGGTCAGGGGTCATGCAACAAGCCAGTATTAGACAGACGAACCATAAGGTAGAAAGGTCTCACTTGATTAAAAGTGGGCACAGGAAGTAGGCTGCAAAAAATGATAATAAATAAGTTCCAGTGAAAGTGCACATGTTTTCTGGTGAATCAGAAGACAGGGAGCACTGGAAGACCCCAGGTGCTTGGGGCAGAAGGACATACAAATACATCACCAGTATGAACATAGTACAGGAAAGAAGCACCTTCCAAAGTAATAGATGCCCCAGTCAAGGGGGCACAAAATGAAGATGGGGGGGATGTTCAGGGGAAACGTGAGAAAATATGTTTTCACAAAGAGGGCGGTAGACGACTGGAATAGCCTACCAGAGGGGGTAGCAGGGGTTAAAATGATCATAGAATTTGAGGAGGAGAGGGATAGACACAAGGGTATCCTGAAGGCAAGTGGGGGTTCCAGAGTTCAGTTTGGGCATGGGGCCTCACACAAGATAGGGATTAATAGGACAGACTGGGTGGTGATGTGACTCCACCCCCCCAGCCCGACCTCCCACTGAGCACCCACCACCCCACATCCCCAGATGCCCCCATACACCCTTACTCACCAGAACAGGTCCCAGTGTGAAGATCCACTCTCTCATCAAAGACATGCCTTGCTACTGGAACTATCAGTTCAGTGTATTTCAATGGGTTTTAAAGAGCTAGTGTACTGCTTGGGATTAATAGTAATTTTCTGATATAGTCAGCTATAATTTCTTATATCGCAAGTATTTTTTCTTTTCTGTTTGCTAATTAGAAGATTTTCCACCTGGCAGTACTGGGGTGAGGTGTGGAGCAGCACTCTTGTCTGGAGGGGAAAAAAAGTCAGTTCTGTTCCTCCCACTACATCATCACAAATGAGACCAAACACCTTGAGGCACCACAATCCTTGCAGCCTGAGCAGTGACTCTCACAATTTACCAATCAAAATGCAAGAAATTGTGACATCACTAGTAACCAAGGAGAGCCAGTCCATGCTGCTTCATGTTAAAGTGAAACCTGGCAGTGAGAAACGGTTTCTTACTGGTTAGAAACATAGACTTTGACAGCAGATAAGGACCACTAGGCCCATCTAGTCTGCCCATTTCCCTACCTACAGGATAGGCCGCAGATCCTAGTTAACCAACAGCCTATTTCTTCCTACCCCCCACAAGAATTGCCTTATGTCTGTCCCATGCATTCTTGAATTCTCCCACAGTTTTAGACCCCACAACCTCCTCAGGAAGGCTGTTCCATGCATCCACTACCCTCTCTGTGAAATAATACTTCCTCACATTGCCCCTGAACCGCGCTCCTTCTATCTTTAAATTGTGTCCCCTTGTTCTTGCAAGTCTCTTTTTCTGAAAAATGCTACCCTCTTGGACTTTGTTGATTCCACTGAGGTACTTAAAAGTTTCTATCATGTCCCCCCTCTCCCTTCTTTCCTCAAGGGTATACATATTAAGCTCCTTTAGTCTCTCCTCATACGGCTTCTCTTGCAGACCCTGCACCATTTTAGTTGCCATCCTCTGGACTGCCTCTATCCTGTCTATGTCCTTGTGGAGATGGGGTCTCCAGAACTGGACACAGTACTCTAGATGGGGTCTCATCAACTGTCTGTACAGAGGGATAACAACTTCCTGTTTTCTGCTGCTGATGCCTCTCCTATACATCCCAGTATACCCCCAGCCCTCCCTACTGCCTTCTCACATTGCTTGCTAACCTTAAGGTCATCTGATATGATTACCCCCGGTCCCTTTCCTTTTTATTGTTGTTACTACCTCCCACCCATTGTGTATTCTTCCCTGGGTTCTTTTTCCCAGGTGCATTATTTTCACTTCTTTGCATTGAATCCTAGCTGCCATACTCTGACCATTCCTCCAACCTTGCCAAGTCCTTTTCATCCTTTCCACGCTCCTTGTGTATCAACCTGTTGCAGATTTTGTGTCATCTGCAAAAGGCATACTTTCCTTCCGTCCCTCTGCATGTCACTGATGAAGACATTAAAAGGACTGGACCCAATACTGAACCCTGCGGTACCCCACTAGTAACCTCCCTTTCTTCAGAATGGACTCCATTTACAATTACCTTCTATGTCCTGTTGTCCAGCCAATGTTTTACCCAGGCTATCACCCTGGGTCCCACTCCCAGGCTGGTTAATTTGACTACTAATCTTTGTGTGGACTGTGTCAAATGCCTTGCTAAAGTCTAGGTAGGCCATGTCCACAGCCCCTCCCTGGTCTACTACTTTGGTCACCCAGTCAAAGAAATCTATTAGATTCATCTGACATGACCTTCCCACTGTGAACCCATGCTGCCTTGGGTCCTGTGCTCCACTGGCCCCTAGGTACTCGACTATTCTTTCCTTCAGAAGTGACTCCATCACTTTCCCTACCACAGAGGTCAAACTGACAGGTCTGTAGTTTCCTGCCTCTGACTTGGACCCACTTTTGTGAAGGGGAATCACATCCGCCTTCCTCCAGTCCTCGGGTACCATACCATCCTCCCATGATTTATTAAAAAGAGTAGCCAGTGGTTTCACTAGTTCCTCCCTTAATTCTTTTAGAATTCTGGGGTGAATTCCATCAGGACCCATTGCTTTGTCCACCTTCAGTTTTAGGAGTTCTTGCACCCCCAGTCTGACCTCCCATTGAACTGAAGTTACTAGTGATTTCATAGTCAGTGTGGTCTCAGTATTGATGCAGTGGGAGGAACTGAACTGACTTTTTTCCTCCCTCCAGACAGAGTGCTGCTCCACACATTACACCAGTACTTCCAGGTTGGAAATCTTCTAATTGGCACACAGAAAAGAAAAAATACTTGAGATATAAGAATTGATAGCTGACTACATCTGAAAGTTACAGTTAATTGCAGGCAGTTTCGAGGCAGTACACTAGCTCTTTAAACTGCACTTGCCTTATTTCTCATATGCAGTCATCAGTTCCAGCAGCAAGATGTGTTTTCCATGGGACAGTAGATCTTCACGCTGGGATCTGCTCAGGTGTGTGATGGTGTCTGGTGGTGTGTGAGTTGGTGGGTTCTCAATGGGAGGTCAGACTGGGGGTGCAGAGTTCCAACAGCGATGGACCCTTTTTTTTTACAGATTAAGCAAGCATTTGCCAATGCCAAGTGTTGCTTGCTGTTATTAACAGTGGAAGTGCAGGAGTTAGATGCAGTATAGGAATGGCAGTGAAGTATTGAACTGCTGCCAACTCCACCCCCACCCTGCAGAGATGGACAGGCATTGGGGTGCGTCTTTGGGTCATCACCCATAACGGTCACGACATTTCACCTCATCCTACCCTGCAGACACTTACAAATGTTGAGGTGTGCTTTGAAGTGTTTGGGCTTTACACTCACCTTATTCCATAAGAAAATACACTGAAATGGGTGCAGTATCGGAGAATGGGGTGCACTTTGGGGCCAAAGGGTCCAAGGCGCACCTTGATGCCTGCCACTGGCTGCTGCAGGGTGTAGGTGGATTGGTATAAGCATTACTGCCAACAATCCCAAGTCTCACCCCTGATGCTTGTCAGTCCTTACAGGGTAGGGCATTATGGTCGAAAACCCTAACACCCTGGGCATTTCTTGGTATTTTTACTCCAAGTTTTCAGCATGGGCTTTATGTGATCCCACCACATGAACAGTGACACTATCAGTTCGTTAGCGGAAAGGTGATTTTGCTCAGCGACTGCGCCATTTGGTGCCACAGGTGCGAAAACAAGTTTCAAACTGGATGTGGAAAATGACAGCTGTACTGTTCATGAGGAGGTGTGAAAAATTACAATGTTGAAAATCTGGAGAGAAAATATAAAAAAATCTGGTGAAGCCATCAGTGTGCATAGAAACTGCACAACGCACACCCGTAATGCAATTATTTTTCTGATTTTTACAGCAGATTTTCAACATAGGCATTTTGGGACCTCCGCTAATGAACAGTGTCACTGTGATTTTTTTCAATCTATCCTGAACACTGATTTCCCACAGCGACCATGCTATTCTGCGACGGAAGTGCGAAAACACAGTTTGGCCAGGGTGTAAAAAATGACAGCTGTCTTGTTCATAAGGAGGTGTGGAAAAATGCCAATGCTGAAAATCTGAACTGAAAAGACTACAAATTTGTGAACTTACAAGGCTGCTTGCCAATTGCACAATGCACGCTTGTAACACAGTCATTTTATGGACTTTTGTCACCATATTTTCAATATAGCCAGTTTAAGATCTCTGCTAATGAAAAGTGTCACTGTGATTTTCTTAATCTGTCCCGCGAACATTGATTTCACTCACCGACCACGTCACTGTGTGCTACATGTGTGAAAACACATTTCAGATGAGATGTAAAAAATGACAGCTCTACTGATTAAAAGGAGGTGTGGTAAAATGGCAATGCTGAAAATCTGGAGTGAAAATATTAAAAATGCTCAAAGTTATGAGCGTGCGTAGGAACTGCGCAACGCACGCTGGTAAAACAATCATTTTGGGGAATTTGTTCACCACATTTTCAACATACTGTAGGGTTTTGAGGGGCCTACCTCATGAACAGTGTCACTTTGATATTCTTAAACTGTCCCGAACAATGATTTTGCACACTGACCGGGCCATTGTGCTCTACATGTGCAAAAACACATTTCAGGCGAGATGTGAAAAATGACAGCTGTACTGTTCATAAGAAGGTGTGGTAAAATGGCAATCTTGAAAATCTGGAGTGAAAATATTAAAAATACTGGAAGTTACGAGCATGTGTAGGAACTGCGCTACACACACTCATAAAAAAGTCATTTTAGGGAATTTTTTCACCAAATTTTCAACATAGGGTTTTTTGGGGGCCTACTTCAAGAACTGTGACACTGTCATTTTATTAATTGGTCCTGAAAGGTGGTTCTGCTCAGTGACTGCGAAATCACCTTTCAGGACTGAATAACAAAATGACAGTGACTGAGTTTATGAGGTGGAGTCCCAAGAACCCCATGTTGAAAATTTGGTGAAAAAATTCCCAAAATGACCGAGATATACACCAAAGTTGAAAAAAAAAATCATTTATGCCATTATACAGCTTACTGACATTTCTTCAGTTCATAGTCAGCTTTGAAGAGTGCAGACATGTTCCCGGTCCACCAAATATCATTGCACTCAGCTCCAGAGGTAAGTATGGGGTGAGGGGGCTACTCAGAAGGTGGGTGTAGGTTGTGGGAGGGGGCAAGGGAATCAATGAGGGACCTTTTTTTCTTCTAGGTCTTTTTTCTTAAGATGACGGGACTTTTGCTACGTTGGGATGGGTTCCCAGTGTGGCACCAGGCAGTTTGTTTGGGGGGGCAGTAGAGCGGACGCGGGATTGGGCACCCCCGTAGGCCAAGGAGACTTTTGCCATGCTGGGGTGGGATCCCAGCATGGCAGATGGAAGTTTGTTTGGGGGAGCAGTGGAGCCGATGGGGGATTGGGCACCCCATCGGCCATACAGTGTGCTGGGGGGACACATGAGCCATGGGAGGTGCATTATGCTGATGGGGAGTGGGCTACCCCGTTAGCACATGAACTGGGAAGGGGGTCATGCCAACAGGGGGACTGAGCACCCTGTCAGCTTTTTTTTTTATTTATTGAAATGTTTCACCAGGAAGGCACACTGAACGGTGGGCGGCAGCTTTCTGTTGGCTTCCTGGGGACTGTGAGAGGCCAACGGAGAAGCCATCACCATGGGGACACTCACAATCAGCTGTTATGCTAGCTTGTAATGCACCAGAACAGCTGATTGAGTGGCGACGTGGCCAAATTTCTTGATGCATTGTGGCATGCTCCCTAACTGCTGATGCAATGTGTTTCTTGCACATGTGCGCAACCAACACAAAAATTCCATCAGGGGACCGTTTTCTTTTTTTTAGGCTCTGTGGGACATCTGAGGGTGGGGGGTTGCCACTAGACACCTCATTTAAATCGGCAATGACATCATAAAGGTGAAACTGAACTAGATAGTGGGGGAATGTAGACTAGCAATTTTTGAACTAACCACTGAGCAACCTAACTGCACTTTCTAATTGCTGTGATCTACACATACACACACACCCACACACACACACTGACTAATATATACACATATATGCATATATATTTCAGTATAACATAGCAGGGCACTGTCTACATACTATGTATAGATTCAAAAAATCATTATGGTCCTAAAGTGCTTTTAGTGGTGGAGTAACTGTATGTTTAGCTACAGAAGAGATGGCTATATCTGCAAAATGAGACACTTCACATTTTTTATGTTGTCTAGCACACGCACAAGCAACATATTGTGGTAGCTTGGAATAGCAGGTTTTGGAGGTTTGGTCATCTTGTGGACAATGGCACCACTGCTTTTTTGGGCTGGGCTCTGTGGCATGAATGAAATGGCACGTTGTCTATGATAGCAGTGCAAAAGCATGCCACCAAGTTGAAAAACTGTTACCGCTGCAATGAAGAAGTGACTTGTCATTGGAGGACATGCCTTACATGGTGTAACATATGAAAAAACATGGTGGTGGCTATTGCAGTTCACCTCTCACAGTCCTCATGAAAGCAGACATCGGGGGAACCCAATCCCCCTATCGGCAAGCCCCCTCACCAGTTCATTTGCAGATGGGGGAGCCCAATCCCCCTCGGTATCAAGCACCCCCCCCCCAAACATAGACACAGTTTTTACCAAAATGACAAATCAGTAAAATATGCTGCACCTGCAGCAAAACCGTGGCTACCAGAAA
Source organism: Neoceratodus forsteri (assembly GCA_016271365.2). Taxonomy (NCBI): domain Eukaryota; kingdom Metazoa; phylum Chordata; order Ceratodontiformes; family Ceratodontidae; genus Neoceratodus; species Neoceratodus forsteri. The sequence goes on along the minus strand of CM028138.1, from coordinate 759,331,078 downwards.
ATGAAAAAGTAAAAAATCCAGTTCAAATTCCAAAAGTGTGAATTTACCATAGAGAGGAACCAAAAACTCTCAGTAGTGGGAAAAGAACCCAACTTGAGCAATCCTACATGGGAGCAGGGGGAGACAAGCAGACAGATGCAGAGGAGAGAGGAAAAACTATCCTGAAGAAAACAAAATGCAAAAAAATAAAAAATTACATCTACACCAGACGAAATACAGATATCGAACAGCAAGACTTTTGACTCTTATTTGTATAAACCCTGTGAAGAACCTACGATCTCTCCTTTAACGCATATATATTCATTCCCTGGCAGTCTAGTGTGACCCCACAATCACCCATTTAAAAAGAGTAACCATGGCCTGGTGTCCAGTGGTTGCCCCGCCCCCATTCCGATCCCCTATTTCATAACAGTAACTATGTCCTGGTGTCCCGTGCTTCCCCCCTACCCCACATTCATACAATTACACAATTACAATGAAGCATCATTGGTTCAGTGACCTCCCACCAAACCAGCCCGCTCACATCCCAACCTCCCTTTACCTCCCCTTACCAGGATGACCGATGATCCACTGAGCTCAATACAGAATCAACAAAGCCCTCCATGCTTCTGTGTAATTGTGTAAACAGGTGATCAAGGGTAGATGGAACCAACGGACACCAGGAATAGTAACTCTTATGAAACCAGTGATAGTGGAGGTGGGGAGGAACCACTCGACAACAGGGTATGGTTACTCTCTGGAAATGGTCTATGATGGGGTTTGCAATAAACCATCAGGGAATAATTACATAGTCTCAGAGGAGCTATCGGGGGGGGGGGTCACACCAGACCACCAGGGTATTTTAAACTACCCTCAGAGGAGTAATTGGGGGAGTCACACTAGACCATAGGAGCATTATAATTGACGCTCACTGTCCGATTGAATATCAATCAATCAATCAAAATTTATTTATTGTGCGCTTTTCAACATATCAAAGTGCAAGTATAAAACAACATCTTACATAATAAATAATAACATAAAAACAATAAAAAGCAGCAATAAACCTATCCAAATGCTAATTCAAATAGATAACTCTTCAGGGACAACTTAAATGATTCCGTGGACAGGCACTCTCTAATCTGACGAGGTAGAAAATTCCAAAGGGTTGGGGCCACAGAAGAAAAGGCTCTGGCCCCAGATGACTGAAGACGAATCCTGGGAATCTCTAGCAATCCCTCATCAGTGGAGCGGAGTGGGTGGAGAGGGTGGTAGAGTCAAAGGAGATCTTCCAAGTAGCCCGGTCCCTGACCGTGTAGGGTCTTATAGGTCAGCAACATGACCTTGAAGGTGATTCTCCAGTGCACCGGCAGCCAGTGCAGTTCAAACAGCACAGGAGTGATATAGCAAGTTCTTGGTAGCCCAGTCAACAACCTGGCTGCAGCATTCTGCACCAGCTGCAGGCGACAGAGATCCACCCCCGGCAACCCTGACATAGAGTATTACAGTAATCAGGACGCAAGGAAACAAAGGCGTGGACCAACACAGGAAGGTCATGATGTGGAACAAGGTGTTTTATCTGGGCGATATTCCTCAGATGGTAAAAGGAAGACTTGACAGCGGTAGATACCTCTGTCTTCAACGTTAACTCGCTGTCAAGAATTACACCCAGATTCCACACCTGTTCAGAAGGTCTCAACTGGTTACCCCCTAACACAAGGCAAGAGGGAGACCCAGGAGTCAACTTCTCTACACGATGACCCAGGTCCACAACCAACACCTTAGTCTTATCCGGATTTAGTTTCAACCAGTTAGCACTCATCCAGTCCTGAATCTCAGCAAGGCAGTTATTAAAGACCGATAATGCGTCATTCTGTTCAGGTACAAAGGACATATAGAGCTAAGTAACATCTGCATAGCAGTGAAAACTCAGCCCATAACACCTTATAATGTCTCCCAACGGCAGCATATACACCTTGAACAACATGGGGGAAAGCACAGAACCCTGTGGTACCCCACAGGACAGAGCAAAGGGAGCAGAGGAAAAAATTCCTGAGACTACCCTCTGACTTCTGCCTGTGAGGAAAGAGTGGAACCATCTGAGGACTGTCCCCAACAGTCCACAGAACAGCCACAGGCAATCTAGCAACATCCCATGGTCCTCGGTGTCAAATGCTGCAGAGAGATCAAGGAGGACCAAGATCAAACAGCTCCTCCAATCTCACGCTATTAGGAGATCATTAAGTACCCAAACCAATGCTGTCTTGGTACTATGCCTCTTCCGGAAACCAGACTGGAGAGGATCATAGACCGCATGGGTGGTAAGAAAGTCATCAAGCTGCAATGCAACTACTTTCTCAATAACCTTGCCCAAAAAGGGCAGGATAGAGATCGGTCTGTAGTTGGCGAGACAGTCTGGGTCAAGGGAAAGCTTCTTTAAAAGGGTTGTCACGATAGCCTCTTTTAAAGACTCCGGAAACACCCCTTGGTCCAAAGAGCACCAGACTATCTCAGCAAGGACTGGTCCGATCACATCCATACACCCCACAAGGAGGCGCGTGGGACCAGAATCCAAACTACAGCAAGTTGGTCGCAAGTCCTGGGCAATCTTCATGATATCTATGATCATTAATTGGTCAAAATCTGTCCAGACAGACTGAGGGCCAGTAACCCCACATCGATCACTGCCACAATCATTAAAATGCATACCGTGGATCTCCGACCTGATCGACGACACCTTATCCTCAAAGAACCGAGCAAACTCATCACACTTTATTTGTGAAAAAGCTCTCCAACCCCGCAGACAGGCTGGATTGTACAGTCTGTCTACGGTCTGTAAAAGCTGAGCTGGTCGATTTTTTGATGCAGCTATCTCCCGGGACAGAAACTCTGCCTTCTTACGGGAGATTTCTGATTAATAGTACACATAATGGGCCATCAATCTAAGTCTGTCACCTTCCAGGCCAGATTTCCGCCAACAGCATTCCAATTTTCACCCCATTCTCCTCAACTCCCTCAATGTCCCATCAAACCGGGGCACTGAGGGCGAAGGGAGAGGGGCCAAACACGGACAGGCGCTATGGAATCCAGTGCCCTCAGCACCATATTATTATAGTGCACCACTAAGGCATCTGGTTCCATGCACTCCATAGGCCAATTCGATAGGTCCAGCACCGTCATCAGACCCTCGGGGTAACTCCCCTCAAAGGGCAGTACTGGACCATCTCCAAAGGGGAAGGTCTCGAAAGGGGGTCACAAAATTGAATCTTACGGAGTGATGGTCAGACCACCCAACTGGTTCCACCACCAGTTCCGTGATCTCCATCCCCAGGGTGAACACCAGATCCAGAGATTCACCCTGAATATGGGTAGCAGTGGTAACAACCTGTGTGAAGCCCAATAAAATCATTAATTGGAGGAAGTTTTGACCAAAATGAGAGAGTTCATCGTCGACCCATGCATTGAAGTCCCCCATGACCAACCACCTGGAGGTCTCCAACACCAGGTCGACAATGAAGTCTGCAACTTCCTGCAGAAAAACCTTCTCATCACCGGGTGGACGGTAGACAAGTAAAATTCTGCTGCCCACACCTGCTCCCATGATATACTCAAAGGATCAAGGGGACACCACTGGAACCTCCACAAGACCCAATTCCAATTTAAAACAAATAGCAACCCCTCCCCCCACCCCTTCGATCCAACCTCGGGTGATGTATTACCGAGTGCCCGGCTGGAACAACTGATTCCAATATGGGACCACATTCTCATCCAGCCAGGTCTTGGTAATGCAAGTCAGGTCAGATGACTCAACAAGATCAGCAATAATTGCTGTCTTATTTTTTATAGACCTGACATTGCATAACACCGCCCGGGTTGGATGAAAGGCCTTGGAGGAGTGGGCCACTTGCCCACTCTCAGTGGAACCCTTGAGTATAGGAACCATGCATCGTACTCCCCTATCCTGGATCCATTTCACAGCAGGGCGTCTCCTAGACCCCACGACCCTTATCCACCCATTCCACTCCCCCCGTCGCAGCCAAGGAACCCCCCTCCCCCTCTGCCTCCCTCACGTGCAATCCCCAAGGTATGACAACACCTAAATACCTCTGGTTGCAATGGGGGGGCTATCGAAGGGGCACAGGTCCCTTAGCCTAGATGGGAAATAGCGCCTGACCACGGAAGCCCGGTCCCAACACATGCTGCCAAATATTTAAAAACAGATTTTAATCAATCAACCAATCTGATTAATACTATCAATGCCGCAAACTTATTTAAATATCTTAAACAGCAGCCCCACTTCCCATTTCTAACATAAAATAAAACAATTGCCCATTTCCCTTCAGGCAAACTCCCCAGAAGAAGTCTTAAGCAGTCTGGGTAAATTTTAACTCCTAAAGCAGAGTTTATAACAGTATGAACGCAAAGTCTCAATTTCTTTCACCTGTACACCGCTGAAAACTAAGAATAATGAAAAAACCCTCAGAGCTTTCACCCCTGAGGAATTAGTCCCAGGCCTATCTCTCACATAGGCAAGTAAACAGTCTCACAATTTGTTCTTAATACAAAGTGAAGCACTCTCACTGCTTCACCAAAATATGCAGGAAGAAAGAAAAGAACAATCTGACCTGGGGTAATTACATCCTTTGCTGAGCAGAAAAAATAATACAAATATTACAATGTCGATTCTAAGCCCCTGCAAGAAAACTGGCATCCGGAGAGCTACCAGCTGCTCCCAAAGCTTTCAGCAGCAAACTAAAAAATCCAGATAACTAAAAAATGGAAAATAACAGGCTCCAATCCCAGTGTCTACAACCGAAAATAATTGCTGGGGTACTTCAACGCCCAGGGAATGACTAGACCTATAGCCAAACCACGAGAGTCTAGGAAAACAAAAGGCTCGTCAGTCAGTTCCCTGGCTGCTCTAGAGCCCTGTTACCTGTAGCCACAGCAAAAACCAGTCGCCGGACACTAGACAGCTAGGCCTACCCGTACTGTAAAAAGTCAATCCAGCAGAATAATCCAAGATCCTCATAGGCACTTCACACCACAATTGAAGTGGGGAAAAGCACACTCAACAACATAAAAGTCCAGTTTATCCGGATCTTCGGATCTTCCCAGTCATTTACCAGAAAAATACTCGACAGAACAGGCTGCACACCACATCAACTCAGCCCTCTCCTCAGAAAATATCCCAGCGTCTGTGCCACTAATCCACACAAGATAGGTAAAAACCCACTCATAGACTGCCATGGTAATCCAAAACAGATGCAGGAAAAGCCGGTTCTCACAGAATCGACAAGGCAAGGAGCAGCAAAAAGCAGCAGTCCAGCAAACCAAAAAAGGCAAAAGTAGTAGTTGGCAAGGTGAACAACCCCAGCGTGAATCACCAAAACAATCACACGTCCTCAAAAGCTGTTCAAGCACAAAACAAAAAATGATCACATAATTAAAATAAAGACATTTAAAATGTTTTAAACTTAGAAAAGAAACAAAACAAAACATATTTTAAACTCTAAACTCTAGGAACAACCGATATATATCCGTTGGACTGAGTGCACGTGAAGTGCAAACATTTGCACTGTGCTTGTGCTTATATCTTAATATCAGTGGTGGGGTCTTCCTTGGGGTTGTCAACCCTAATGCCCACCTTCTCCCCTTATCAGATGTGGGCAAATGTGATGCCTTCACACAGGGCCCATAGGCAATGCCTACTTACAGAGGCAACAGACAGCAGCATAATAATGTTTTTTGTTTGTAATGTGTACTCTGTGCTCAGTGCAGACATTCACCGAAGGGATGGAGCGGCAGAAGCAAGCGACTGGTTACCAGGTAGGCAGGATGAGGGGAAGTGACTGAGATAAAGAGCAAGTCACCAAAATAAATAAACATATAAATAAATAAATATACAAATCAGAATACATAATTTGTGTACTGCCAAATAGGAAGTACCATGATTACTTTGTAGGTTTTACTCTGCGCTGCACTTCTCTCTGATTCCTTAACAGTATCACCCGCTTTGCAATCTACAGTACAGTATTTCAATGTCTGCCTTTTGGAACTGATTCTCCCTCACATATAGAGTGCAGGTTTGCCCACAGATCTCTCTCCATGGCACTTCTCAGCAACTGCGCAGTTAACAAAGATTAATCAATGGTCATGTGGTGCAGTTTAGCCAATTGGCTTTACAGTTGTTTTCTCATCTATGTTATAAAATAAATGAACTCTCTGCCTCCTTGTCTCTGATAGAAATGTTGAAAGAATAAACTTATGTAACCCCCTTTGTTCCCAGGGGTTAATAGAATCCCATTAGAATCAGTGGTAGGCAGGGAGAGGCAGCTAGTGAAATACCAGTTAAATGGATTTCACAGTGTCATACTCTGTTTTTCAGTCTCAGCTGAGCTGGAGTGATGCTGTAATCCTGGAACTGTCACAGCAGCATAAGCCACACTCGAGCTAGCTGCAGAGAGATAGCTTTACAATGTTCAGTTAGAGTGGTAGAGAGTCTGTAGCTGGAGTCAGTGGAAGAGGTTGCAGATAGTGCATCTCCTGTCCTCAGCTCTGTCAAAGAGCTACCAGTAGTGTTTTTGTTTGTTTCTCACCCTAGTGTGAACCAGTGCAGCCTAGTGGTGAAGTGGTGGAAACTAAGCCAAGTGGTTTTCACAGTGCCCAATCCCAGGAGGGATGGGGTGGATTCCAGCGTTCAGGGACAATCCCCTGGTCCAGTTCTGGACTGTGTTGAAGCTTCCTGAGATTCAACAGCTCTGAGTACCTGTGACTTTTGTTTGGAAAAGCCCTGGGGCACCTGCATTCCTTATGGTGAATTTTCTCTGATAAAGGGACTCTGTCCCCTAGACTGTTTTCTGTTTAAAAGTGTCTGCTAAAGTTGGGTTCTAGTAAAGAGACAGTGCAAATTACAGAACTTGCAACTTTCTGACACCTCAGAGGTGTGTAATGTAGTATGTTAAGTGTGAAAGACATTTCAAGATAGCATCTACAAGTTTTCTGTGAGGGTGTTATTAATCAGATGAATGGCCAGGTATAAATATGGAAGCAAAAGGTGGGAGACCCCATCTCGAGCAACCAGTTTACCTCTCTGGGTTCAGTTTGGGCACCTGTGTTTTCTCTCAGTGCATTTGGCCAGTGCCTGAAGAAAATAGTTTACCCAGACGTGGGTTGGATTCTTGGTGAGCCTGTATGTGCTCTTTGGTGATGAGGGTGCCACCAGTAATTCCTCATGAAATATGGGAAAGTCTCCTGTACTGGCCATATATGCCTAGTCAAGGGAAGTGTACCTGTACTGGCCGTGTGTGCCAACCTCCTAATTCAGACCCAGAGAGTTCGCTGTTCAGGTCAGAACCTGAGGGTTCGCTGTGTGTGTTCAGTATGCCTATGCTAAGTGGGATTTAGGAATGTCTGCAACTCAGTAATCTGCATTACCAATAAGAGTAGCCCTGTAGGGGTACATCTTCACTTTGTGATTATTCTCTGTGTATGTGAATAAAAGCCACACTCTAGAATCCCAACCTGGTTTGGACAGTACTATTATTGCTTCCACTGTGTCTGGATTTACTTGGGTGCCCCTGACCAGAAGTACAAACCTAGCATAATTGTCAGCAAAATATTCTCTCAGGGACCCAAGTTGATGGCCATGGTAAATGGACCAACCAGGTGTGAGCCAGGTAGTTGCCACACTTGGGTTGCCTGTCTGTGTATGGCAGGCTCAGAAGTAAATGTACTGTAGACTGAACTGTAGTGACAACCCCCGTCTCTCTCTCTTTTGTGCCATATGGTGAGAGGAGCAGCCCTGCTAGTTAAACAAGGTAGGCTGGTGGGGGTGGGTTACACTTAGTGACAACATTTAAAGTTCACCATGATGTGTGTGACCTTTGTCCTTTATTCTGCCGCGTTTGTGTTTGCAGGAGTGTGCTACGTTTATTCAGGTCTATCTTACACACAGCAGTATTCAGTATTATGTTTACATACATAGAAACATAGAAGTTGCTGGCAGATAAGGTACGCAAGGCCCATCCAGTCTGCCCATTTCTTTTTCTACCTTATGAATGTGCCATCGGCCTTTGCTCTGTCAATGGCCTATCTATTCACACTCATCTGTATTGTTCCCTTATGCCTATTCCATGCCTGTTTGAAGCCCTGCACTGTATTCATCTCCACCACTTTCTGAGGCAGGCCGTTCCATGCATCCACCACCCTTTCTGTGAAAAATAACTTCCTCACATTACCCCTTAATTGGCCTCCCTCTAATCTCATGCTGTGTCCTCTTGTCCTGCTATTTTTCTGTTTGCGTGTGTGCATGCGAAAGAAACATTATGTGAGAGCTTAGGAGAGAAGCAGGTTGTGGAGGTGCGGCAGTGTGGCAGCAAATGGAGGCATTGCATTTGAGGGCTTTGCAGTGGTGCACCAATGGAGGCACAGTGTGCTGATGACACTGGCTCCCAAAAGTGCCACCAACTTATAACATTTTCACCACAGCAATGAGGGGCCACCTCGTCATTGCAGCATCAGCCATTCCGCTGCAATGAGGGAGCGACATGTCATTGCTGGGCAGAACATTGCCAAGTGTAATATTGTTTGTATGAACATGGCGGCTGCTTGCCATGTGTTCTAGACATAATATTAATTAACCCCACTGCCAAGGGTGCTCAATTCCCCTCGGCAGCATGCACCTCCCCAGCACAGTTTTTGTTTGCTGACGGGGGCCCCAATCAAAGTCAGCATCAGTCCCGTCTGAATTTAAGTTGCTGGGGGATCCCTTTCCTCATTAGCTTAAGTCCCCTCCCAGTTTGATTTGCCGACTTGGGAGCCCACTCCCCATTGGCATAATGTCTTCCCCCCAACAAAAAGAACACCAGATTTGTGTCTAGGGGTACCCAATTCCCCATGGCTCTTGCGCCCCTCCTTTTGTGCCAATGGGGGTGCCCAATCCCCCATCGGCTACAGCTGCCCCTCCCAAAAAAAAACAGACTCACTGGCATGCTGGGGCCCACCCCATGCTGCGCCACATGCCCGATGTGAAAAAAAAGTCCTGCAATTTTTTTTTTTAAGCTATTCAAAAAGCGGTCCCTATGTCTCCCTGTCCCCTCCCACAAACCCGCGCCCACCCTCTGTGCACCTCACCCTGCTACACCCTCCTCACCCCATACTACTCATGAGTCCAGCGCGACAACCTTCGGTGGACCAGAACATATCTGCACTCTTCAAAGCCGACCGTGAACTGAGGAAATGCTGGTAAGCTGTATAATGGCATAAATAGGGTTTTTTCAACTTTGATGCATATCTCAGACATTTTTAGTAATTTTGGCACCAAATTTTCAACATGGGGTTTTTGGGACCCCTCCTCATGACTTCAGGCACTGTCATGGCGTTATTCAGTCCTGAAAGGTGATTTCGTGGTCACAGGCATAGAACCACCTTTTGGGACTGATTAATGAAACGACAGTGCCAGTGTTCATGAGGAGGGCTCTCAAAAAGTCTATGTTGCAAATTTGGTGGAAAAAATCCAAGAAATTACTGTTTTACAAGCATGAGTTGAGCAGTTGCTACACACACTCATAACTTCATGAATTTGCAATATTTTCACTCCAGATTTTCAGTATTGCCATTTTTCTGCACCTCCTTATGAACAGTACAGCTGTTATTTTTCAAATCCTGGCTAAAATGTGTTTTAGCACTTCTGGTGCAGAATAGCACAGTCGCTGTGGGAAATCCATGTTTGGAACACATTATAAAAATGACAGTGACACTGTTCATTAGCAGAGGTCCAAAAATACCTATGTCAAAAATTTGGTGACAAAAGTCCATAAAATGACTGTGTTACGACTAAGCATGCCTTGTGCAGTTTCCACGCACGCTCGTAACTTCACACATTTGCAATATTTTCACTCCAGATTGTCAACATTGCCATTTTTCTGCATCTCCTTATGAACAGTATTGCTGTCATTTTTCACATCCTGTCCAAACTGTGTTTTCGCACTTCTGGTGCAGAATAGTGTGGTCGCTGCGGGAAATCCGTGTTTGGGTCACATTACAAAAATCACAGTGACAGTGCTCATTAGCAGAGGTTCTAAATTGCCCATGTTGAAAATTTGGTGATTAAAGTCCATAAAATGACTTTTACACGCATGCGTTGCACAGTTCCCACGTATGCTCAGAAGTGCGAGCATTTTTAATATTCCCAATATAGATTTTCAACATTGCCATCTCTTCACACCTCCCTATGGATGGTACAGCTGTCATTCTTCACATCCTGTCTGACCTGTGTTTTCGTACATGTGGTGCAGAATGGCACTGTCACTGTTGGAAGCCACTATTGGGGACACATTGACAAAATCACACTGCCACTCTTCATGAGAAGAGGTCCCAAATGCTTTCATGAGGTGGGGTCACAAAAAGGCCATGTTGAATATTTGTACCGCAAATACCAACAAACTAATTTCTTCTCAAAACGTGTGCACAAAGAAACATGGTGCTCTACAGTTAAAACAAATCACATATGCAAACCAAAAACTGGAGCACTCGAACCCATCTTCAAATACCACCAAGGCGCTTCAAGAACATTATAAACTTTTATTAAGTAAAAAAGGAAAAAACGACACATATTGCCTGACATGTTTCGGATAGAACATCTTTTCTCAAAGGCTGATGAAAAACTGAACCACCCATCCTTATATACACCATAGCTATGACATCACTAATAAAAACTTTAAAATCATTGGTCTGCATCAACGACCCATTAAGTGCAAACAACAGCACACACATCTTTTTAAAGTGCCCACAGTAATAGAGTGCAAAATAGACATAAAAAGTGCAAATAGTTAACAGAACAGGACCGTCATAAAATTAAGTGCAATCTCTGTCAAAATGCACAAGTTATATGACATTTAGTTCCTAGTATCCCTAAGCTGTAAATACAGAGATTTCAGATGCATCTTTTCATGAAAAATGCAAAACATTTAAAAACAGAATTTCAGGACCTCCATGAAATTAAGTACAATCTCTGTCAAAATGCACACATTATATGGCATTCATTTTAAATCTGATAGAACACACACACCTAGATGTCTGTCTCCTGGTAACATTGGACAGAGAGGCATTGTACATAAACGTACCTCATGAGGGTGCCTTGGATGCAGTGGCCCACTACCTTAATCTAAGAGACAGTGCTGAGCAACCCCCTACAGAATTTCTGTTGAAATTGTTGGAGCATATTCTTACAAAATATGTGTTTATGTTTGATGGAACTGTATGCACAGAAAAAGGGAACAGCGATGGGGGCCACTTGTGCCCCCTCTGTTGCCAATCTTTATGTGGGCAAATGGGAATCAGATGTGGTGTATAATAATATCAACACATCTAAAGACAATGTAGTGCTGTGGAAGTGCTTTATTGATGATGTATTGTTGATATGGAGAGTTAATCAAGAGACTCTTACAGAATTTATTTCATTTTTACATACCACAAATGAGCATTTAAGATCAGTTATTCACCAGATCCCACTTTTGTCAATTATTTAGGCTTAACACTTACCAAGGCGACAGGTGGGAATTTAAACAGACATATTTAGAAAAAATGTGGATGGCAACACTTTACTCTATCCATCAAGTTGCCATCCAAGGCATGCTGTGTAACATTCCTAAATGGCAGTTCCTGAGGGAAAGGAGGAACTGCAACATGCCAGAAGCCTTTCAGAAAGGTGCCACTGAGCTAGGGAACAGATTGTTAGAACGAGGCTATGCACACAATTTAGTAAATACTGCCTGTCAGGAAGTAACAGCAATGGATCAAGCTGAACTTTTGAAAACACAGGAAAGGGAACAAGAAGCAGGCAACAGATTTTACTCTGTAACAGGGTACTTGGACCATGCTGGCCTGGTTGCAAACATCATTAAAAAATATTGGAATATTTTAGCAAGTGATAGAGGTTTGCACAACTATACAAAGGCCCCCTATCCTTTCTTACCAAAGAGCCCCAGCGTTGAAAGACTGTCTCACACATAATTATTTTCAAAGTAAATCTAATGAGACATGGCTTAATAAAGCAAAGGGTTGCTTTCAGTGTAAAAATTGTCAACTGTGGATACATTAATCAAAACAAACATTTTGTTTGTGGTAGAAGTGGGTGGAAGTTTGAAATACGCCAGCTAATCACATATGCAGTACCACAGGGGTAATTTACAAAGCAGATTGTATCTGCAGAGCTTTATACATAGGAAAGACTGAAAGACAGTAGAAGACAAGAGTTGGAGAACACATTAGGGCTGCAGAGAAAAAAATATCACTTAAGCTGCAGCTCTACATGTGGCTTTGTCAGAAAACCCAAGTCAGCATGGTTTCAAATTTACAGGGATGGAAAAAGTGTTCCCTAACCCCAGAGGGGGCAGTTACAGAAATAAGACTTTAAAGAAACTGAGTGCATCATAAGACTGTCGGCCAATTAAAATAAAAAACAGGTCTGAATGTTGGTAAAAAATTAAAGCCTTATTTAGATGAAAGGTAAATAAAGGGATGTGTGTTCTGGAAAGATACATATGAAACCTCTGTATTTGCAACTTAGAGATACTAGGAATTGAATGTCATACAGCTTGTGCAATTTCTTACATGATGGAGATTGCACTTAATTTCTTACAGATCCTGAAATTTTATTTTTAAATGTTTTACACCTTTCATGAAAAGATGCATCTGAAACCTCTTTATTTACATCTTAAAGATACTAGGAACTGAATACCATATAACTTGAGCATTTTGACAGATAGCACTTAATTTCATGGAGGTCCTGAAATTCTGTTAACTATTGACACTTATGTCTTTTTTGCACTCTTACTGTGGGCACTTTAAAAAGGTGTGTGGTTGTGGTCATTATTCACTTAAGGGGTCGTTGATGCAGACAAGTGATTTTAAGATTTTTATTAGTGATGTCATAGCTATGGTGTATATAAGGATGGGTGGTTCAGTTTTTCATCAGCCTTTGAGAAAGGATATTCTATCCGAAATGCATCAGGCAGTGTGTGTGTGTGTGTGTGTGTGTGTGTGTGTGTGTGTTGTTTTTTTTTTTTACATTTAATAAAAGTTTACAATTTACTTGAAGTGCCTTGGTGGTATTTCAAGATGGGTGAGAGTGCTCCAGTTTTTGGTTTGCATATGAAATACCAACAAATGCCTGAGGCATTGGGGTTTCAAACCATAATGTCCTACCCTGTACAGATGGACAAGCATCAGGGTGTGCCTTTGGATTGCTGACCGTGCTGCTCATGCCATCCCACCCCCACCCCTCAGCCACTGATGGGCATCAAGGTGTTTCTTGGACTCTTCAGCCCCAGACTTCACTCCTTCTCCTATGCTGCTCCCATTTCAGTGTATGTCCTTATGGAATGGGGTGACTGTAAAGCCAAACACCCTAAGGCACACCGCAACACGTCTGTGTCTGCAGAACAGGGTGAGGTGACATGGCATGACCATCATGGGCGACCCAAACACTTACCCCAGTGCCTGACCATATCTACAGGATGGAGGTGGGGTTGGCGTGAACTTCAATACTTCACTGCCATTCCTATTTTGCATCTGTCTAACTCCTGCATTTCCAGTGCTAATACCAGCAAACAAACATTCAGCATTGACAAATGCTAGCTCTTATATCGAAACATGTTAGACTTTTTCACCTTGTTAATGCCCTTAAGGTGCTGGAATGTTTCAATCATATCACCTCTCTCCCTCCTTTGCTCTAGAGTATACATATTGAGCTCCATTAATCTGTCCTCATAACTCTTCTGATGCAGTCCCTGCATCATTTTGGTTGCCCTTCTCTGGACTGCTTCAATTTGGTTAATGTCCTTGTGAAGGTGTGGCTTCCAGTACTGCACGCAGTACTCCAGATGGGGCCTAACCAGTGTCTTGTAAAGAGGGATTATTACCTCCCTCTTACAACTTGTGATACCCCTACTAATACACCCCAACATCCCTCTAGCCTTACATACTGCTTTAGTGGTCTGGATGGATGGATGGATGGATGGATGGATGGATGATAATGCCCAAGTCTTTCTTCCCTTGTGACTGCCAACAACTCCCCTCCCGGCCTATAGGTGGTTCCAGGTTTTCTCTTCCCTATGTGCATGATCTTGCACTTCTTTGCTTTAAACTCCAGTTGCCACTCTTTCAACCATTTTGCTGGCTTATCCAGATCTCTTCTCATTCTGCCCACCCTAAAAGTGAAATACTGCATTGTTTCCTTGCACTTTGTAATACCTGTCTGTAACAGCCTGGTCCAGGGATATGTTTCCAGAATATTCAGTGAGTCTCACAGTTTTAGCATGGAACTTGTAAGCAAGATTTTTTCTTTGTTTTTTGTTCAACTGAAGCATTTTTTTCTTTTTTTATTATGTAAGATGACAGTTTATAGTGATCTGAGCCCTGCACAGGATCCCCGGAATGGGAGTGTGTGTTAGGAAAGAGCCTGGAAGGTCAGTGACCTCCATGCTACCCACATAACTCTCACAGCTGAGAGTGAGGTAAAAGCAATAACTGGAAACCTCCCCATGTAATCAATCTATGTTTTACAATCAATGGGGTGTGGGGGTAACAGGTCAGACTGGTCCCTGATGTGATACACTGGGATGGATGAGTGATGAGCACAGCTAGCAGGCAGTGTGTTAGAATGGGTACTGATGAAGGGGTTCTCTTCTCTTTTACAGCTGGAGATGGTGAGCAGCTGAGATTGGTGAATGGAGGCAGTCCCTGTGCTGGCAGAGTGGAGATTTATCATGCCAGTCAGTGGGGGACAGTGTGCAGTTATCAGTGGGATGAACAGGATGCTTCAGTGGTCTGTAAACAGCTGGGATGTGGATCTGCTCAAGATGCACCCGGCTATGCACATTTCGGAGCTGGAACTGGACCCATCTGGCTGGATGAAGTTGAATGCCAGGGAGGAGAGGCCACTGTGTGGCAGTGCCAGTTTCCTGGATGGGGGAATAATTACTGTGGACATGCAGAAGATGCAGGAGTCATCTGTTCAGGTAGGCTGTCCAGACTCAACATCCCCTTACCTTGAACTACCTCTCACAGTACAGGGGCCTTGGGTCACATGGGGAGAGTCAGATAACAAAGGGACCTGCCTGGTAGATCTGGACAGGAAAGTTCACTGCACATTTTCCTGCCAACACCAAGGGGTACCATGAACATTGTGACACTGATCTGTATTTTAATCAAGGTTGAATTTTAGAAAATCCACCAGGAGAGTATTGAAAATTCAGAAGCCGTGATTAAAGACTTAAAAATTCAGAGATGTGACTTTTCCTCTCCCCACCAGTCAGTGTCCTTGTCTTCAGCGAGAGGATGGGATAGGACAGTTGGAGCAGTTCCTACCCTTACTCAGTGACAAGCTCTACTGTATAAAGAAAAGAAACACAAGTCTTCACTCCTGGGTGAAACCTGGGCCTGAACAAACATACCATGCAGTGTTTGCTTCACTTCATTTTGTTTTTAAAATTCTATTTTATTGAATTGTCAAATATCGAAAGACAATACATTCATTCCAGCTCAGCTATTGCCTTTACATTGAAAGCTGCTTTTTCTGAGTTTTCTTAAAATCAAAACACTCACAGAAAAGCATTTATCAGCCTTGAACGATAGGTTTAGGTTTTAAAACACACATATGAAAATATTTAAAAACTATAAAAAAAGTGTTGGAATGAATCAACCAACTACAGTTTCTTAGTCTGTAAGTGCAAAACTGATTCCTTTCATTGAGTTTTCACTTCAGCTCAACATAAATTATTTTACAGGGAACACAATTATTTTTCAGACTATGTATACAACAATGTATGGGGGTACTAAATGGAGGATAATGTAGGCTGAAGATATATTACACGGACTGCATGGGATGTTGAACGTGTGTGTGTGTGTTTTTTAAACACCCAAGGTCTGTAACTGTATCACACACAGTGAGTGTATAACAAAAACCCATATGTCAAAATCCCTTTTTTTTTATAATTCCTGTTTTTTTTATTGGAAAGAAAGTATCTGTAAATGTATTAAAGTTTGAAGAATTTATTTGCATGTCATTTATTGTCTTTGAACACATTGCATAAACACAAATATTTCCACATTGTCTAAGAGTGTCTTTGACCAAAAAAATATACATTTGCAAGTTTATTTTATGGTGGGAGGAAAGTTCTTCTGAATATGTGATTGAAACATAGAAACATAGAAACATAGAATTTGATGGCAGATAAGGACCGCTTGGCCCACCCAGTCTGCCCATTTCCCTACCTACTGGATAAGCTGCAGATCCTAGTTAACCAGCAGCCTACTTCTTCCTACCCCCACCCCCCAGAATTGCCTTATGACTATCCCATGCATGCTTGAATTTCACCACTGATTTTGACTCCACAACCTCCTCCGGAAGGCCATTCCATGCATCCACAACCCTCTCTGTGAAAAAATACTTCCTTAAATTACCTCTGAGCGCCCTCTATCTTCAAATTGTGCCCTCTTGTTCTTGCACACCTCTTTTTTGAAAGATGCTACCCTCTTGGACTTTGTTGATTCCCTTGAGGTACTTGAAAGTTTCTATCATGTCCCCCCTCCTCCTTTCCTCGAGGCTATACATATTAAGCTCCTTAGTCTCTTCATATGTCCTCCGTGCAGACCCTGCACCATTTTAGTTGCCTCCTCTGGACAGCTTCCATCCTGTCTATGTCTTTATGGAGATTGGGTCTCCAGAACTGCATACAGTACTCCAGATGGGGTCTCACCAGCTGTCTGTACAGAGGGATAATAACTTCCTGTTTTCTACTGGTGATGCCTCTCCCTATGCATCCCAGTATCCCCTGCCCTCCTTGCTGCCTTCTCACATTGCTTGCCCACCTTTAGGTCATCTGATATGACTACCCCCAGGTCCCTTTCCATTTTTGTTGTTGTTAGTATCTCACCCCCCATTGTGTACTCTTCCCCTGGTTTTTGTTTCCCAGGTGCATTACCTTGCACTTCTTAGCATTGAATCTAAGCTGCCATACATTTGACCATTCCTCTAACCTTGCCAAGTCCCTTCTCATCCTTTCCACCCCACCCTGTGCATCAACTCTGTTGCAGATCTTAGTGTCATCTGCAAAGAGACATATTTTTCCTTCCAGTCCTTCTGCAATGTCGTTATAAAGACATTGAAGAGGACTGGTCCTAACATTGAACCTCTGTACCCGCTAGTAACCCTCCTTTCTTCTGAGTGGACTCCATTTACTATTACTCTCTGTGTCCTATTCTCCAGCCAATTCTTTACCCAGGCTGTCATCTTGGGACCCACTCCCAGGCTGGCTAACTTATATATTAATCTTTTGTGTGGGACTGTGTCAAATGCCTTGCTAAAGTCTAGGTAGGCCATGTCCACAGCCCCTCCCTGATCTACTACTTTGGTCACCCAGTCAAAGAAATCTATCAGATTCATCTGGCATGACCTTCCCGCTGTGAATCCATGCTGCCTAGGGTCCTGTGCCCTTCTGGCCTCTAGATACGCGACAATTCTTTCCTTTAGAAGTGATTCCATCATTTTCCTTTGAAAATGTGGGGAATAACCTGAAACCTACACCAAAAAGAAAAGCAAGTCTGCTAAGAGAGATTTATTTTTTTTTTAGTATGGTACTTCATAAACCTTGTGACAGTTGTTAGTTTCAAGAATTTTTTTGTATAGAGAGCTGATGCATTGTAGGGATTTATGTGGTAAGGGCAATTCCCTTATTGTGTGGACCACAAACCACCAACAAAACAGCAGCCACCATCATAAGGGCAACCAGCATAATATCGACCACTGCAAACATCGATCATTCACCATCTTAATACAATTCAACACAAAAGGCTGTTTTATGTAGGGCTGTGTCGAGCACCCCCCTTTGTGGGGGGCAAGCCCACCACACTCCCCAAATTAAATACAATCAACACCGGAGTGGGGTGAACTTTTAAATCATTAAATTACAAAAAAAACAGTAAAAAAGGTAGCCCACAGCAGGACCCGAACCCAGGTCAAATGGCTCTAAAGACAGTGGCTCTAGCCACTACACCAAACAGCCAGATTCACAGGGCTGGGCCACACACTTTCCTATATTTTGTATAGTGAGTGTAGTTCACTGCTATACTTGCTATACAGGATATCTCTATCTTTTCCACCAGTCGCTCTAAATGTGAGTGGTATTATTGAGTCACTCATGTTGAGTTGCTCTACACTTGCTATGCAGGATATCTCTCTCTTTTCCACCAGTCGCCCATGTTCTCCAATTTACACATGCAGTAATCCTCGTGCAGTAATACCACTTGCATTTAGAGCGACTGGTGGAAAAGATAGAGATATCCTGTATAGCAAGTGTAGCACTGAACTACACTCACTATACTGATATGCAGTGTCAGTGGCTCAGTAGGTAGCACACTTGCCTCTGAGGCCGGGAGATCAGAGGGCAGTTGTTTCAGTTCCCACATCTGGCACTTGGGTTAATATCCCAGTACTGACACTGTAGTGCAGCATGAGGGGGGTGCTGTACTTCTGAGATGCCATCTTTTGGATGAGACATTAAACCAAGGTTCCATCTGCTTGGATTGGTGCTAGTTCAGGTGGATGTTAAAGATCCCATAGCACTTATCGAAAAGAGTAAGGGAATTTCCCCGGTGTCCTGGCCAAATTTCCCTCATTCACTAAAAATACCACCAACAGCTTAATCTGGTTCAAGGTCAGTTGGCATTCATCTGTATCCCCCTCCCCCGGGTCGTGCCTGAAAATAGGCAGGATTTGTCTCGTGCACTTACCTGGTCAACAAAAAACTAAATAAAAAATAAATAAATAAATAAATACTCCCTCATATCACATGATACCCTTAGTGGTATGCAATTATAAGAGACTGCAGTATGTTTACGTGACTTAAACGTACATGAGGGAAAAGTGTTTAATCTGACAGCTATGCTATATTAAACAATACAATATTATGGCAAAAGCCAGTTATTATGGCAATGGAAAGTTAATAACCTAGCCAGTGTTTATATAATCAATAACCCAGACATGGCATGTGTTTCTAGAGAAAATGCACAACTCAGGTGAATTAGAAGGCAGGAGGCCAATGAGAAGTGCATTCATTCTCAAGAAATGCGTGCCCTGAGGAGGGTTACTGCACGTATAAATTGGAGAAAATTTTTTTATTTTTTTGCTTCAATAATGTTTCATGTAGCTAAGCTGTTCCTGAGTAGACTGTTAGTTTGGTAATAAAGACCAAGTCATAGCCTTCAAATGCACCAAAGATATACATTAATTTTGAAGAAACCCTATACCCTGATGTGGGTTACTGTGTTTATTAATTGCAAAAGTTTTTATTTTTATGAAAAAAGGTTTTACTTTCAACTAGCTAGACCTTTGCTATGTAGATTATATAAATAAAGTTGCTAGGATCTGAAAGGGTTTTGAAGCCCATTTTACAATGGACCATATTTTGTTTCAAGGGGTTCTGAGAATGTCTGTAAAACTGGAGAGCGAAACTCAAAAAATTAACTAAACATTCTGTGAACTCTCAGGTACAAGATTTGGCACAGTAGGACACTCCTGACCATACACTGTTCCTTATAATATAGAGGGCCCCTAGTTTCTGATACCGTATTGCCATTTTCTAGTTAAAGGGATACCATCAGCTTTTACTTTTCTGTTTTTATTGCTGTAGGACTTCAGTGCTCATCACAACCTGTGTGACTTTGGATGACATTTATGTTCCCCAAACTACCCTATTTTACTTTTTTATTCTTTCTGATAAAAAATTCAATTGGATATGGACCCAACATATTACCTGCTTGCTCATCAAAGTTCAGCAGCCAGATGCATTCCTCTGCATATTACTGATGCCAAGATAACGTACATACATACGAGATAGCTCCTTGAACTATCAGTTAGCTCATACACTCAGGAGTTTCGCATTTTGTAAGCCACTTGATATTTTTATATGGCATGAAAGTATGCATCATATCTATAACAGCAATCTGAGTTATATCATGAAACATGCATTGTAACCATTCAAACAAGTGATTAGAAAATCCTGGCATGCACACCAGCATTAAGGCCAATGCACATACCCAAAGTTCCAGTTTCAGTTTCTAATTACTCATTAGAAGAGTTACAATGGAACACACCAAGAAAATACAGGTCTTTTTGAAATACTGTATTAGGAACTCAGTAAAAGTGAGTCTTATAATATCTATTATAATTTTCAAAATATACTGTACAGAGGAAAATGCATGTTTTAGTGCAGTGGTTTTATTTATTGGCAAATGTACAATTCATTGATGTGATAAGTATAATGAACTATTAGTAGAGAATCAGTAGCCTCATGTACTGTTGTTTCACAGCAGTAGTTAGATTGTCCTTTTGCAACATAATTAATATTATATAGATACATTAACAACCATTGAAGAATGCAATGATGGATACAGTAAGGTACTGGAAGGGAATATAAACCTTGCTGTTTACTTTTTTTACATAATTGTAAATCTCACCATGTGTGGAGTCTTTTTAATCACCCTATCATATTGTTTTGGGTAATTGTTGTTAAATAGTCCTATTTTGTCCTTATTTAGGGCCTCATATTAATGCAGCCTTTTTATTGATCAGTATTAATTTTTATGTTGGCTCACTTGTGCAGCCAACATCTTCCGGCAGTGGAGATTTGGAGGTGCGGTCGCTGTTGGGCGAATGCAGGGCACGCACCAATAGGTGCATCCTGCATTCCCAAATCAGCCTGCAGCAGGGGCTGACACCCAGCCTAGCTAATGAGGTGAAGACATCACAGAAACGGTCCACTGCAATGAGAGTGAAGCTCTCACGCAGCATGACCACAACACACCTCTCCTTACGTGCAGGCAACATGGCGGCAGTGACTGCCGCTGTTGCCTGTCAACCCCCCTACCTTTATTGTGTGCCGATGGGGGTGCCCAATCCCATCTGGCATCATGTAACCACCCCTTTTGATTGCCGAGGGCTGCCCATCCCTTGGCATCATGCACCCTCAACAGTTTTCTTTACCAATGGGGTGCCTCAATCCCTGTCGGCATGTATCCCTCCCTCCCCTTGAATTTTTCCAATGAGGGAGCCCACCTCTGCTGGCATAATGTGGTCCCCTTCCATTTTTTGATTGCCGGGGTGCCTAATCCCCTTCGGCCCTGCAGCTCCCCCCTTTCCTTGTTTGCTGATGGGGGTGCCCAATCCCCTATCAGCTAAAGCACCCACCCACTCATACACAGGTGACATACTGGAAGCCCACCCCAGCATGCAAAAGCACCTTTTAAAAATAAAAACAGTCCCCCGATGTCTTATTTATTTGTTTTTTCCTTGTAAAGAAGGAAATGGTCCCTCGTCGGTCTCCCTTGCCCCCCCTCCCACAACCCGCACCCACCCACTGTGCACTCTGCCTCCTCACACCCCCACACCCCATACTTGCCTCAGGAGCCTGGCACGACAATCTTCAGTAGACTGGGAACACGTCTGTACTCTTCAAAGCCGACCGTGAACTGAGGAAATGCTGGTAAGCTGTATAAGGGAATGAAGAGGGTTTTTTCAACTTTGTTGCATATCCCAGGCATTTTTTGGAAGTTTGGCACCAAAGTTTAAACATGGGGGTTTTTGTGACCCCTCCTCATGAATTCTATCACTGTCATGGTGTTAATCGGCCTCAAAAGGTGATTTCGCAGTCACTGCATGGAATCACCTTCCGGGACTGATTAATGATATGACAGTGTCAGTGTTCATGAGGTGGATTCTCAAAAAGTCTATGTTACAAATATGGTGGAAAAAATCCAAAAAATTACTTTTGAGCATGCATTGCGCAGTTGCTACACAGGCTCATAACTTCGTGAATTCGCAATATTTTCACACCAGATTTTCAACATTGTCATTTTTGCACACCTCCTTGTGAACAGTACAGCTGTCATTTTCCACATCCTACCCTACATGTGTTTCCACATTTCCAGTGCACAATAGCGTGGTTGCTGTGGGAAATCAATGTTCGGGTCAGATTATGAAAAGGACAGTGACACAGTGCATGAGTAGAGGTCCTAAAATGCCTATGTTAAAAATTTTGGTGATGATACTCCATAAAATGACTCTGTTAAGAGCGTGTGTTGGCAGATTGCACGCATGCTCGTAGCATGCGTTTATAATATTTTCACTCTGGATTTTCACCATTGCCATTTTTCCACACCTCTTGATGAACGGTACAGTTGTCATTTCACATCCTGCCCAAAATGTGTTTTTGCACTTCTGGAGCAGAATAGCATGGTCGATGTGCGAAATCACTTTTTGGGACAGTTTGAGGAAATAACAGTGACACTGTACATGAGCAGAGGTGCTAAAATGCCTATGCTGAAAATTTGATGCCGAACGCCCATAAAATGACTGTTCCAAGCGTGCATTACACATTTCCCACACACCCTTGTAACTTCGCAAATGTGCTATGTTTACATGCCACATTTTCAACACTGGCATTGTTTTATACCTCCTTATGAACTGTGCAGCTGTCATTTTTCACATCCTGCCCAAAATGTTTTCCCGTACCGCACTACCAAAGCCAATTCCAGCACGACAACATTCAGCATTGACAAATGCTTGTTATATTTGCTTCTGTGCATGCACAATGCAACATTTGGGCAGCATGTCCGTCCTGTAGGGCTATTGCATTTGTGACACTGTCATGGCCAGTTGATTCAAGCATTGCAGAGGCTAGGCTGTGAGCAGCATATTACAAGCAGGCTGGTGATGACATTGTCTTTGTTGCTGATGGGCCAAAACTTCTTACATAGATACATAGACAGTGTCAGCAGATAAGGGCCTATGGCCCACCCAGTCTGCCCATTTAAGTTTGTAAGTTCAGTTTATGTTTTCCAGGAAGTCTGTTGCCCCTTACCCCTGACATCCAGAATTCCTTTATGTCTATCCCATGCATTCTTAAATCCCGTGATTGTTTCAGCCCCCACCACTTCCTCTGGCAGGGTGTTCCACTTGTCCACCACCCGTTCTGTGAAGAAATTCTTCCTCACGTTTCCTCTGAATCGTCCTCCCTCCAACTTCATCCCATGACCTCTAGTCCTGGAACATCTTTTTCGCTTAAAAATAGTGCATGTAAAAGGAGAAAGGCACTCCTGTCATGTGAGGTTTTTATCCATCAGAATACCTTCAGGGGATGATCACCAGCATTGCACAGATCTAGCTTCCTCCCCTCCCAAAGTGTGGCAGCCCCCCCGCCATTCAATCTGCCCACCTCTTGACTGTGTTCCTGGTACCCCTTCCCAACAACCAAACAAACCTGCCCACTGCTTCCATTCAACTCACACACCTCTTGGTTGAGTCCCCAGTGACCTGTTCTGACTTCTGCCAAACCTCACTCTCGCTGCTGACTCAGAGTTCAGTCATCAGCCCCACCCCAAGCTCACAGTTTTTTTTTTAAATAAACTCATTTTTTCAGCCTAGAGTTCTTCTCCCACCTCAGGATTTTGTGAATTTCTGCTGGGGTGCCGGGGGAGAGGCTGCAACTCCTGTCCCACCCTAGTAACCAAAACGTTGCCAAATACAAGGCAAGCAGGCAGACATAGTGTCAGCAGCTGTTTCTGAGTGTTTTTATTTTAATTTTGTATAACAAAGCCATGATTGGCTAATGCTTGCTAATTGTTGCACCACAGACTACAAAGCACTTGACCAGCTGAAGTAGTGTGGGCTGCTGTGAACAGAGTATTCAGAGAACTAGTACCTGAGAATGTGCAGAGAGTGGCCATGCGTCTAGTTTGTGATGCTGAATGTGGTGACAGTGAGCAGTTGGACTCCATTTTACCACAAACAAAGGGTCAAGTGGGCTGGTTCTCTCTCGGGCCTCTGATCCATAACCCATGGGGTGCCGCAGGGGTCCATACTTGACCTGCTGCTGTTATCTCTATTTATTAACAAACTCCCTAATCACTGGGGGGGGGGACATCAGTTCACCTATATGTGGATTACGCTATTATTTATTGTTCCTCATTTAATGTTGGGTAGATCAACAGCATGTTAGCGGCTGACTTTTCTAATCTTGAAGGCTGGTTCCTGCAAAATCAACTTGTATGCAATACCAAGAAAACTAAACTGATGCTGTTCTCCCCCCCACCTTCTAAATCACTTATCCTCCCCCTCTCATGATACTCTCACAAAATGGTGACACCCTAGAATCAGTCCGGACCTTTAAATATGTGGGTGTCACCCTGGATACTTCATTCTTCCTTTGCACTCATGTCTCTATCATAATCAAATCTTGAACCAAAAGCAACATCTTCTTTATCATACACATCCCTTCCTCACATCAGTCTCTTGTCACAAGATTGCGGTTGCCACTCTCCTTCCCCTTCCTACATACTGTATAGTGTTCCATTTCTGCTCACAACCAGCATAACTATCTTATCTCGCCTCAAACAGGCTTGCCACAGGGGGCACCTGACTTCCAGAGTTGAGCTCATGCTATGTCTGGTGAACTCCTTATCTTGCAAATGTTGGCAATAAATATGAACATTTCTTTCACTGGAGCTTCCCAGCTCCTGGCTGTGGAGTGTGTGTGCTTCTTGGTCTTGTTTACCACAGGGTGGGTAGGTTTGCTTTGGGGGTCAATGCCTGCCATCAGCAGTGTGATGTCCTCTCATCCTTGGGCTGGCTACCATATGAATCTAGATTACGGTATGACTCCCTAAGTCTTGCACACAAGCTGGTCCAGAAATACACTCCCCCATCCCTTAGTGAGCATATTCGACTAAGACTACCTCAACAAACCCTATGATCTGCCTCTCTCCCCCTTCTTATTATGCCCAAATTGTGGTTAGCTGTTGCCCGTAGATCTTTCAGATGCTCAGCAGTGATTGACTGGAACTCCCTACCTCCCTCCATCCTGTCCTGTACCATGCTCACCAAGTTTCAACCCTCTTTGCTTTCCCATCTCTCGACCTCTCCATCTTGCTCCTTTATCTGGTGGCTTATGGTCCAGCTTCCTAACTCTCTGTTTAATATTTTCCTTGCTTTGCCCCTGGTATAGGTATCTCTCCATCCTCCCCTGGCTTCACTTGTATGAGTGTCTGCAGTTAGTATGTTTACTTGTATCTGCTATCACTGGAAATTCTGTGATTAATGTATTTGTTGCCAATTTGTGAGTTCAGAACTTGTCATATTTTGTTGCCAATCTGTTTGTAATTACCCAATCCATGGGTGTATCTGTCCGTATTTTAATTCCTGTTGATCTTCGCGGTTACCCCCCCGACAGCAATATTTCACCAGCGAGGTCCCCCACAGCGACTACAGCACCATGCCGCTATGGGAAACCTGCTGGAACCCGACGCTGTCTGTTGGGGGTCCTGCAACCCCCCCAATCAGCTCTGACTCAGAGTTGATAATCTTTAAGTAGGGGTGTGTGGATGCGCTGCCCACCTCATAGGGGTTTTGGGGGTGAAGCCCCCCAAAGAAAACAAGGAAAGACAGTGTGAACCAGCAGCTGACTGCAAAATGCAGTCGACCTGCCAGTGTCGCTGATGGGGCATTCAACAGATTTTGTTGCGCTCCTGTCGTGGATCCGATCTTCAAATGTTGTAAACATAATCATTGTCACAAACCCATTGCAACTCTCTTTACTATGTAGCTACCATTGTAAGTATCTTTACTGTGTCAATGTACTGCATTTTCTATGTACTGCACTTCCAGTGGTGCACTGAGACTACGATGTCTCAGTGGGCCCTCCCATTTTTTTGTGTCCCAAATTTTGTGTCCGGCCAGTGTATTGGAGGAACACAGATCTCTGCCCAGCAGGACCCACTTGAAAGTAAGATCCAGGCTATCTAGCAGTTGTACAGGGAGTGCCCAAAAGTGATATTCTCTGGTGGCTCTTTGACCTACCCTGAGGAATTCACTCCTGTTCCTAGTCTGAGCCACCTTTACCCAACCAAACCAAGCGTAAGACGGGAGCATGGAGGAGCCATCCATAGCAGAAGGACACCCTGCTATCAAGAGCAGAAGGGGCCATGGCTCTGTTTTTCTCACACATAGCTGCAGCACTGGTGGAATGCCTGCGGGTCACAAAGACTACTATGGACTCAAGTTTATAGAGTCCTGGCCAGTGAGCAGGGCTTGTCGGGCAGTTGGAGTGAGTCATGGTACATAGTTAAAAGAAAAAAAGCCAGAAAATCCAATGCTCTCAGGCCAGGGTTCAGAACTGGCCTGGGGAAGGATGGAGTAGAAGTCAAGGACAAAGGCAGGTGGTGACTATGAGACTACAGGAGAGACTACAAGGCCAGGGATAGAGCCTGCTCTTGATCTATTGGCTATGATGAAAAAAAGTCAAGAACGAAAAGGTCAGGATGGGCTGGGGTCATGAAGCTGGGAAAGGATTAATGATGTAGTCAATGTCACAGCAGCAGGAAGCCTGGCAGGAGATGGAGAGAATGACAGAGAGTAAAAGGGCTATAGCCTACTCTGTGCTGCATGTGAGTTTATCACAGCCTGAGCAGCCTGATTGCGAATAATGCCTTTTTTGCCTTCTTGGGGAATTAGTCCTGAGCATGAGAGTGAGGGAGAGGAGAGGAGCCTAAAAGATCTCAGGAGAGCGAGACTGTGAGCCAGCCTACTAGCTGGCAGACATTTGAGGCACAGTGTGAGCTAGCGATAGTGAGAAGGAGGCCAGGAGATCTCAGCCAGGCCTAACTTACCAAGAAAAAGACAAAAATAAAGATAGCAAAAAAGGGCTGCTCAGGCAGTTATAAAACAAGAAAACAAAGCAAGAAAAGACACATCTAATGCATGGGGCAGCTGAAGAACAGGAGGTGACCCTGGCAAGAAGTAGAGCTGGTAAGCTGCAGTCTACCATTATCATCATCATCATCATGACAGAGACCCTTCATCCTGAAAGGACCCATTTCCAAGCCTTGCATTATCAGCGGAGTCTAGAGCTCAGACAGAGGTCTGCAGAGAAGCTAAGCCCATTGTAGTCAAATGTTTGACATCTATAGCAAGCATTTAAACTTACTGCAAGGGAGACAGGGTCTAGGAGAATCTCAATAGCAGGGGAGAGGAATGCGATCCTAGCTAGCACTCCTCCACATCTGGGGGATTGTAGCAGCATAGCAGGTACAAAGAAAGCTGTAGCCCATACAATACTAGGTGAAGTGACATCATGAATAGGGGAAAAACACAAAGGTCACAAGAACCAAGAAAAACAAGGGAATGAGAGGACTGAAAAGTGCAAGGGCAGCAACAAAGCAAGATCAGGGGGCAGAAGGAAGGGGATATACCTTAATGCCTGGAGCCTAGGTAATATAATCAGTGATCTCCAGGTGCTGATGGCTGATACCATACTGAGGTGGGACATTGTGGCCATAACAGAAACATGGGCTTTGGGAAATAATGACTAGGAACTGAAGGTCCATGGGTACCTGATGTTCAGAAGGGATAGAAGAACAGATGGAGAGGAGTAGTCCTTTTTGTCAAAGAGGGCATAGACGAGACAGAAGATGAGTGTATCAGGGGCAGTAACGGGGAGACTGAACTGCTGAGAGTGCAACTCATGGCAGCCTCAGGTAAGAAACTGCACTTGGCGGGGATCCATAGACCACCAGGGCAAGGGGAGGAGAGGAATAGAGAGCTCAGGGAAGAACTACAGAGAGGGATAGCTAAGGGGGAAGTGTGATGGTGGGTGATGTGAACCTACTGGATATTGACTGGGATGTTCCAATTGGCAGGAAAACCAGAAGTCAGGTCTTGCTGGTTGCATTCTAGGAATGTCTGCTAGTATAGTTAGTTAGTTCAGGAGCACACCAGGCTGATTGCAATTCTTGATGTGTTGCTTACCAACTCAGAAGTGCTAGAAGCTCTGGTAGTAGGGGAGTCATTATGGAACAGTGACCATAACTCCATTTGGTTTGAACTGGCCCTCAGGTCAGGTAAACCACAGTCAAGAGCTGAAATCCTTGATTTTAGCAGAGCAGACTTCAATAGGCTGAAGGAGCTGGTCAGGGATACGTCAGTAGGGGTGGACAACATAGATGGGGTGGAAGAGAGATGAAAAGAAATTAAGGGGACCATTCTCAGGGCATCTAAGGTACGCATGAGAATGCTAATCAAAAATAAACAGTTTGAGACCACTGTGTTTCTCGGCAAGGTTCAGGGAAGTGGTGACAGCTAAGAAAAGGACTTCTGAAAATTTAAAGAAAAGTGGCAGGAGGAAGAAGGGGAATAATATTTCCTGAAAAATAGAGAGGCAAAGAGTGCAATTAGGGAGATGAAAGCAGCAGAGCTGCATATTGCTGAAGGGGTAAAGAGCAGAGAAAAACAGTTTTTCAGGTACATAAGTGAAAAAAGTAAGAAAGGAGGGGAAATTATGAGGCTAACAGAGGGGGATAGGGAGACTGAGGAGGACAGACAAAAGGCTGCAATTCTTCATGATTACTTTTTCTCCATTTTCACAAGGGAGGATAGTGGGCCTTTGTCAGACGGTGGAATCAAAGCAGCTATTAAGGGGGCCCCAGAAATGAGACAGACAACATTTACTGGTGAAAGGATTCTGAAGGGGCTGTCATCCATAAAGATTGATAAGGCCCCAGGACCAGATGGATTGCATTCAAGTATACTCAAGGAATTGGCAGTGGAACTAGCTAATCCCCAGGCGGGTACATTCAATGGCTCTCCAAGGACAGGGGTGGTTCTGAAGGACTGGAAGGTTTCAGACTTTGTTCTGCTCCATAATTGGGGAAGGGGGGGGAGAAGCAGGGAACTATAGACCTGTCAATCTTATCTTTATTTTAGGAAATATGATGAAGTCACTGGTCAAAGAGGATCTTGTGTACTACTTGGAGAGCAGCAAGCTCCATGAGTGTAAGCAGCTTGGATTTATGGTGAGGAGGACTTGTCAGACTAACCTGATAGTTTTCTTTGACTGGATGATGAGGGAATTGGACAGAGGCCATGCTGTGGATTTGCTACTTTGATGTCAGGAAGGCATTCCACTCGGTAACGGGCATCTGCTGAAGAAGACGGAGGATCTGGGTGAGGCTAAGGTCATAGTAAACTGGGTAGGTAACTGGCTAAAGGGGATGCAGCAGAGGGTAGTGGTCAATGGGGTTAAAAAGTAGAGAGGGAGATCACGAGCGGGGTTCCACAGAGATCTGCCTTGGGTCTGTTCCTTTTCAACATGTTATGATGTTAGACCACCTACTACTGTATTAACCTCTGGCCAAAGATGGGACCATTCTACACAGAGATGGATGGCATCAAGGCATCTTTATTCCTTCCCTTGTGACAACCCTTTCCTAGTTGGATACTACCTGTGTACATTACCTTACCTCCCCAACTGGAGTAGCTGAGAGCTGCCTAGAGTAGGGAATGCTGCACCAGACTAAGCCTGGACCTGAAAGAATGTGATACTGACACTACAAGCAAGAACACCAACACTTACATTGTTGAGCAAAAAGGTGCAAGTTTACTGAAAAGATTGTAAGAAATATCTGTGATAGCTGCCACAAATGGTACAGATAAAATTCAGTAAAGATGACAGTTTAAAGCACTTAAATTAGCTACACTCTATACTCTTATTCTGATTCTAGCAGGGCAACACCACCCCACCAACCTCCTTGTATTTTCATCCCTGGAGACTGCAGATAGTCATCACCCACCAGCCCTACACATATCACACTGTCCCAGGATAAGTGCCTAACTAGGCCTTAATCCCCAAGCTTTATTTACATTAAGGAATACAGTGACTACTGGGCCATACCTCTGAAGAGTCAGTCCACTGACCCCTTCTGCCAGATACCCTTCCTGGTATCCAATTACTGTTACCCAGCACTAAGCCTTACCTCAGACCCCAAAACCATACACTTCACTTTATGGGCATACAGTGGCTACTAGGCCTTCTCTACCTCAGTCAGTCCACTGACCCCTTCTGCCAGATTCCACTCAGGTACCCAATAACATACTTACTGTAATTTAACTCTATACTTTAAATCATTAGACAATTGGTTGACATTTCTACACATTCATTACTCTAACACATTTAAAATTTACTGTGGCATTTAACTGTTTGCACTAGTTCCCAGATATTATTTTATGCAGATGATGCGGTGATCCTCACGAGCAGTCCAAATATTAGTATAGTTCGAAAAGAATTGACAGCTGATTTTCAGGCAGCCCCTAATTGGTTTATGGAACACAGACTTGCTCTGAATGAAAAGAAAACTAAGTCTATGGTTTTTCAAAGTGTAAGAAAACGTAAAGGAACAGATACTGGGTTATTACATACAATGCAGGGAAATATTATTGAACAAGTTCAACAATTCAAATATTTAGGACTTCTAATAGATGAGGGTATGACATTTGAACCACATATTTCTAGTCTGATTAAAGCTGTACATCAGAGATTGGAGGCTTTATATAGACTTTCTCCTTGTCTTGCACCATTTTCTAGAAGAATACTTGCCAATAATTTTCTTATTCCTACTATTGACTATGGTCTTATAATTTATTATGCTGCAGGGGATGGATTAATAAAAATTAAAATTCTTTTAAATCAGATTTCTAGATTTACTACACAAGTTCCAGCCAGGACACATCATTGTCTATTACTGAGGGAGGCAGGCTTTTTGCCATTAGACCTGCACTTTAAGCATCAACTGAGTATGTTGACAAAGAAAATAACATTAAATGGGGTTCCTGAGGTTATTGTTACTCTGTTTAAGAGATATATTAGTTATGTTGATTCTACTGGTATTCCTCGCCAGCCCAGTGGCACTGAGGGTTGAGGCGTTGGACGCCACACCTCTCGCCATGCCAGTGACCCCGGTTCAGGAATGAGCCCGGGTTGCCAGGGTTCGGCAGGGGAGAGAGAGGACTGAGTATCCAGAGGACTGCTCTCCTCTTTTGGGGGGGGGGGGATCCAGGTGACTACCCGTCACTGCAGCAGCACCCAGTGGAGACCAGAGGCACTGCAATGTTTAGGGCTGTCATAGAGGGTCACAGAGCCGCGATGGACATGCCTTGCATCATTTGATGCTCAGACTCTGCCAAGGGGGAGGTAGTAAAGGTATAAACAAAGAGGAAAATGCCCCAGAGCATCGAGGAGGTGACGAGGGCCTCAGTGACCTCCCTCACATCCCCAACACTGGATGCCCACACAGGTGACCTATGGCCGACCCCCGGAACCCCGGAAGGAGATAAACCCTCTAATTTCAGATAGATGCTGCCAGGTAGGAGAGGTGGGCCCTGTCTCGAGGGGGTGATCTGGGGTGCTGGGTGATCTCCTGATGGGGGGGGAGTCTGTGGTAGATCATCACGGTGGAGAGTAGCAGGGAACAAGATTTGCGTAGGTACCTCTGAGAGTTGCCTCGGTGAGCCGGTGCCAGAAAAAGAACTGGAAAAAAAAAGGTACTCCTCACTCCACTCTGTCCAGACATTTGTACACATCTGAATTTGTTTTTTCTCACTTTACTTTCAAAATGAGGAGTAAAGTACTCATCCCAAAAAATCTTATCTGGAGCCTTGCTCATAACACAGTAGTTATATGGACTTTTGTCACCACATTTTCAACATAGGTATTTTGAGACCTCCGCTCATGAACAGTGTCACTGTGATTTTTGTAATCTGTTCCAAACACTGATTTCCCACAGCGACTGCACTATTCTGCGCCAGAAGTGTGAAAATGCATTTCAGCCAGGATATTGAAAATGACATCTGTACTGTTCATGCGGAGGCGTATAAAAATGCCATTGTTGAAAATCTGGAGTAAAACTATTACAGATTTGTGAAGTTATGAGTGTGCGTGGAAACTGCGCAATGCACGTTTGTAAAACAGTAATTTTTTTTAATTCTGTCACCAAATTTTCAACATAGGCTTTTTGGCAGCCCACCTCATTAACAGTGACACTGTCATTTTGTTACTCAGTCCTAAAAGGTGATTCCGTGCAGTGACTACGAAATCACCTTTTGGGACCGATTAACCAGATGACAGTGACTGAATTCATGAGGTGGGATCCCAAGAACCCCATTTTGAAAATTTGGTGCCAACATTCCCAAAAATGGCCGAGATATGCACCAAAGTTGAAAAAATCCTATTTATGCCATTATCCAGCTTACCAGCATTTCTTCAGTTTGCGATCGTCTTTGAAGAGTGCAGACCTGTTCCTGGTTCACTGAAGATTGTTGTGCCATGTTCCAGAGGTAAGTATGGGGTGGGGGGGATGTGGGTGTGCAGATGGTAGGCGTAGGCGTGGGTTGGGGGAGGGACAGCTGGAATCAACGAGGGACCATTTTCTAGTTTACAGGTTTAATTTAAAAAAATAAAAATCCTTGCGGGAAGATTTTCTTTTTTACAGGGACAGTTGGCACACTGGGGTGGGCTCCCAGCATGCCGCCTGAGTGTTTGGGGGGGCTGTAGCTGACAGGGGATGGGGCACTCCTGTCAGCACACAAGAAATTGGGGGGCATTATGCCAACGGAGAGTGGGATCCCCCATCAGCAAAATGAACTGGAAGGGGGCATGCCGACAGATGGATTGGGCCCCCTCATCGGCACATATAAGTGTGGGGGGGGCAAGAGCTGAGGGATATTGGGCACCCTCTCAGCAGACAACAAATTTAGGAGGGGGGACATCATTATGCTGATGGGGTGTGGGCTCCCCCATCGGCAAAATGAACTGGAAGGGGGAATGCCGACAGGGGATTGGGCACCTCCATCTTTTTTGTTGTTATTTTTGTTTTAACTGTGTGGGAAAGGTTTGCTTCACGCTGCTCAATACTGCTGTAAGCTGCAGGTGAACGTGCACCCAGGAATGCAACTTCAAAGTTAGTGAGCCACTCTACTATTGGCGTGGCTCCATCCTTTGAAAAGTTGTCCTGCTCAGCCCGAACAGCTGAACGTGAGTCATCACAAACCTGCTGACTGATTCGCCTGCCGCTGACCTACCCCCAGAAATGGAGCTCTCTATTGGGCACACCCCTGTAAAGCACCTTATAGCAGTGAGTTTGTCTGTGCCTGCACGCCATGACGAACTCGAAAAAGGATGTTACATTACTGGAGGGGGTCCAGCACAGAGCAACAAGGATGGTCATTGGATTGGAAGACAAAACCTACGAGGGGAGGCTGAGGGAGTTTAACATGTATCCCTGGAGGAGAGGAGGGATTGAGGAAATATGATTGACTAAAAGTAAAGATAATTACCCTGCCTGGAAATGTTGAAGTCCCATCCCTAGATGAATGGAAATCATGGAACGTGCATGATACTGTAACTTGGATATCTCCCAGCTACAGTAGTCACATTTTTCCTAACATGAAAACTCAGTGGAGATGACTAGCATTCCTGAAGACCTATTATTTATTCCCATGTGTTTTAGGCGGCAATGTTTTGTTACCAATCCAAAAATATAATCCTTCCTATTGAAAATGCAAGTAAAAACTCTTGATTTAAAAACTCAGTCATGGTTGTTGTAAAAAATTAATCTGACATTAATTAATTCTTAAACATCATAAGTGAGACGTGCAAGGTTAAAAGTGCAGTGCAGTATATACGATTTCCCTTTAGCATAATCATATCATTGAGTATTTAGGGAGCTGTTTTGTCAAGTCAAATTGAAATTCTAAGACCCATCACATTAAGTGAATTAACTGCAGGACTATCTAAAGAAGTAAACTCAGTGGCAGAGTTCACCCACTGGGTCTTTTGTTTTCATCAGCACTTGATACTCATAACTTGGGCATCCAAATGACAATTACACAGGGTAGCTACATTAAACTGAGTCAGTGTGTGTAGGGGGCATGGACTGCCGATGTTGAGAGAAGCTAAAGCCATGTTTCAATCAGCTTCAGAACAATCCCTTCCTGTACTGGTAGCTCCTCTTTGTGAACATCCAAAGCCCCCACATCGAAATTAAACTTGATCTCTCCCACTGTTTACATGTTCACAAATGGAAAGCCATACTAACTATTGGCTTTATGGCAGTCCCTCCCACTCCCCTTACACTCTTCACTGCCATAGCAACTGAATGTGTTGGCACCTCCACAACACCATGCTTCAGTTTAGCATGTTATCCACTATCTTGTCTCCCTTCAGTTTTTTTCTTATCAGTGTTCCCTACCTCTATAAACTTTATGGAGAGAACACACAACTGCAGTACTAACATATGTGGGGGGGAGGGGGCAGCTCTACGGACTTCTGGTGCACAGCAAAAATGGCTGCAAGTGTGACACCATGGGGGCAGGGGAGGGAGGCAGTGAATGAGCACTGCTTTTTCATAAAGTAAACCTACGCATAAAAAAAAGCAAAAAATGTACTTTTAAATGCACTTTTCCATTTTGTTTTACTAACGAGCCATTGTATAATAGGAATAATGCCCTCCAGGGTACGTGTTATGCTGGGATAACATTCCTTCTTGGGTGTTGGATGGCCTCGACCTGAGGGCTCAGGTCCAACCACCCAAGCTGTGTTGTTATCCCAGCATAACACCCTCCCTGTCGGGCATTATTCCTTTAATATTTTTGGAACACATCACCTGGGGTTTGATGGAAAAGTAAGTATCCATGAATCATGCATAGATATGTGACACATTTTTTTTAAACAATTCTCATTTTCTAGCTACCAACACTTTAAAGTAAATCCTATTGTAGGACATTTTGGTTATTGCTTAAGGCAGTTAAAATAAGCCAGTATGTAGGCACCGACACTAGCAATGCGTAAAGTGGACACCAGATCTAAGAAAAGTGCCGCTGCGATGAAAGCCAATCTTGTCATGCAGCGGCACAATAACACGCCTCCTGACGTGTCTTTACTGAAACTCTTCCTAAACATGGTGGCACTGACTGCCGCCGTCGACTTCACCCCGCTCCACGCGCCCAATCCACCTGTCGGCACGACCTGACCCACTTCATTTGCTGATGGGGGAACCCACTCTCCATCAGACATGGGTGACAAAGGGGTGCCCAATCCTCCTTGGCATCATGCACCCCCCCAAACAGTCTTTCTTTGCTGATGGGGGGCCCAATCCCCGTCGGCTTCAGTCTCCCTTCCCAGTTCACTTAGCTAATTGGGAGCCCACTCCCGTCGGCATAATATCCTCCCCACTTTGGTATGTGCTGACTGGGGTGTAACTTCTTGTCAGCTACAGCCCCCCAACACACTTGGGTGGCACGCTGGGAGACCACCCCAGCATGTCAAATGTCACTGTAAAAGAAAAACTGTCCCACAATGTTTTTTTTTTTACTCCTGTAAAGCAGAAAATGGTCCATCACTGTCTGCAGCGCCTTCCCCAACCCACACCCACCCTCTGCATACGCTGCCTCCCCACACCCTCCCAAACCCCATATTTACCTCCGGAGCCTGACGCAACAATCTTTGGTGGACCGGGAACACATTTACACTCTTCAAAGCCGACTGAGAACTGAAGAAATGCCGGTGAGCTAAATAATGGCATAAATAGGGGTTTTCCAACTTTGGTGCATTTCTTGGGCATGTTTGGGAATTTTGGCACCAAATTTTCAACATGGGGTTATTGGGACCCCTCCTTATGAACTCAGTCACTGTCTTGGCATTATTCAGTCTCAAAGGGTGATTTTTGTGGTCACTGTGTGGAATCACCTTTCGGAACTGAGTAACAAAATGACAGTGTCACTGTTAATGAGGTGGGCTCCCAAAAAGCCTATGTTGAAAATTTGGTGACAAAATTCAAAAAAATGACTGTTTTTCAAGCGTGCATTGTGCAGTTTCCACACACACTCGGGACCAATTAACAAAATGACTGTGCAACTGTTCATGAGGTGGCCTCTCAAAAAGCTTATGTTGCAAATTTGGTGAAAAAAATTAAAAAAAATGACTGTTTTACGAGCTTGTGTTGCACAGTTTCCAACAACTCTCATAACTTCGTGAATTTGTAATATTTTCACTCCAGATTTTCAACATTGCCATTTTTCCACACCTTCTTATGAACAGTACAGCTGTCATTTTACATATCCTGGCTGAAATGTGTTTCCGCACTTCCGGCACAGAATAGCGCAGTTGCTGTGCAAAATCAGTGTTCGGGACAGTTTGAGAAAATGACAGTGACACTGTTCATGAGTAGAGGTCCTAAAATGCCTATGTTGCAAATCTGGTGATGAAAGTCCATAAGATGACTGTGTTACAAGCATGCGTTGCACAGTTTCCACCAACTCATTATTTTCATGCCAGATTTTCAACACTGGCATTTTTTCACACCTCCTTATGAACAGTACAGCTGCCATTTTTCATACCCTGCTCAAAATGTGTTTTTGCACTTGTGGCACACAAAGGCGTGGTCGCTGTGGGAAATCAACTTTTGGGACAGATTAACAAAATCACAGTGCCACTGTTCATGAAGGGAGGTCCCAAAATGCTTGTGTTGAAAATGTGTCTCTGCAGGGTGGGGGTGAGGTTGATGTCCCTTCAATACTTCCCTGCCATTCCTATTATGCATCTCTAACTCCTGCACTACCAATGCCAATGCCAGCGAGACAACATTTGGCATTGACAAATGCCTTTTTTTAACTACACTGTGGAAACGCTCAGAGTCGGCCGTGGCCTGTTCCAGATTACAGTGGCTGTCTCCCAAAGCCCCACCCGAAATGAAGCAATACCAAGATCAACCAGATAGATTTTTAAAAATAGAAAGACAGGATCAACCAGATAAGTACTGTTAAGAAAGAAATACATTAACACAGGAATTACTGTAAATTAGGCAGGAGCCCACAGGAACTCAGTTCCACCACCTCTTAAACAATTGTATGAGAGTTCCACCACCTCTGTCATCTTTCTCCATTTACAATTATGGAAGAGTTCTACTACCTATAAATCCAGATGTCAGAGTTTCCCCACCAAACTAGTTCCATTTTAACCTCTCTTTTAACGGAAGTGCGATCCGACTCCTCAGTAGCGGAGAAACTGCCACCATGTTTTTTGATGTGTTTGGCCCATTCACACACACAGCAAGAGCCAAAGAGGTGGCACTCTAAAGAAGAGTGACACAAACTGCTGTAATAAGTGGTTCTATGGATTATTACGGCATTTGAAACATGGATCTAGTCCCTGATCACCAGTAATTATAATTCTTTTAAAAGCATTAGATCACATAGGATTCTTCAGGGATTTCAGGTATTCTACCTAATTGCATGGAATTCCATTGGCAGTGAAATTCAGAAAGAAGTTTGCTGCTTTTTTGTTATTTAAACAACAGATTCGAAATTCATACTAAACCATGGATTAGTGTTCCTTGGTTTATGTGAAGTACAGATTTGTTTTCCACAAACCACGGAAAACTAATCTTTGTCTTATGTAAACTGTGGAAAATTAATCTGTGGTTAAAACTGAAACACTTTTGGAATTCCACAAAATTTATTCTGGAAAGGATTTAATAAGTGGATTTGCCATTTTGCCATAATTCCACGGGTAAAATGTCACATTCTACACATCTCACGGCTCTAATTCCATGATGTTACTGTGGCTATAACTGTGATATAATAACTGGGGAGCATTTTTTCCATAGGGAAACCCGGTTATAATTCACTGTTATAACCAGCTGGTTGCCAATTGTGCTCTTGCCTTCCTCCTGCACACACTTCATTGGCTTCTTCAACCCAAAATCAGCTAACGGCATGGAGATCAATTAATATTTATGTAATTACTGTGGTGAAAAAACGTTTCACAGCAATTATATAAAACAATACATGGGTTAGTGTGTAAAAACTCAAATTTTACACAACACCCTCAGTTTTGCATGCTTGTATAAATCCCTCAATCTTCACTCTTGAGGTTTATGCAGTTCAAACACCTCAGGTGTGTGTAAAATTCTAATTATACACACTACCCCATATATTATTCTATATGTTATAAACAGGGGATTATTGTATCAGGTGTAGACATATAGCCAGAGCTGATAAAGTCACTCTGCTTGCTAAAACGTAAAAGATAGTAGTGAAGGACTAAGGAAAGCAGCTTACTAGTAAACATTTGTTTATGTTATTAACATACATTAGTTATTAATACAGGGGGTGGGGAGGAAGAGCCCCTCAGAAACAAAAACAAATAAACTACTCTTATAACCTAACAGACTAAATAATAAACATTAGAATTAATACAGTAAAACATGTCAAATCTCTGCTGAGGTACATGGAAGCTAGGACAGAGGCATCAGTGGAAACAGAATCAACAGATGAGTGATTGGATTGGTGGATGAGTGTTGGATAAATATGCTAGTTACCTTTAATTGCATATAGCTATGCAAGCTCTTAAAGTGGGCACTTAGGTCTCCACCAATGACATAAAGTCTGAGGGACAGCGATTATCTTTTGATGCAACCTGTCCCCAGAAATAGAGGAAAAGAGGGGAATAATTATAGAAAATACAGGAGGCTACAACTCTAACATTGTCATCATCATCCAGCTCAATATTTATTTATTTTATTTATTTAAACTTTTGGTGACCGGGAAAAGCAAACTGAGCCGAAGCTCATTTCCAAGTGTGACCTGGGGATATGATCATGTGTCTCACTCACACAGAGTTGCCAACAGTTGAAGAACTACAGCTGGGGTGGAGGAACAGAGAGTGAAGCTAAAAAGGCCATAGTGAAGGCAACAAACCTCTGCATCAAGCAAGTCAGCAAAAGCAAGAGGAAAAACTGACCACTATGGTTCTTCAAAGAGGTGGCAGAAAAGGTAAAGGCTAAAAGGGTGTCAGTCAGTAGGCATACCGAGACACAGAGGGAGAAGAATATGGAGGTGTATCAGAGGAAACTGAGGGCAGCAGGGAGAGCAGTAAGGAGCGCAAAGTTGCAAACTGAAGAGAGAATAGCCCAGGTGGTGACAAAGGGGGACAAGAAATTGTTTAGGTATGTACTCAAAGGAGGAAGACCAGGGGTGAGATTGTAAGGTTAAAAAAGGAAGAGGGGGACTGTGCAGAGAGGGTCCAGGAAACAGCAGACATCCTGAACAAATGATTTTATTTAGTGTTCACAGAGGAAGGAGAAGGGAAGGGACCACAAAAAGTAACAGGACCACTGGAGGGAGGAAGGAAGGTGGACACTAGTCCATTTTCAGACGGGACAGAGAGTCCTGAAGGAACTCACTAATCTGAAAGGAGACAATGCAATGGGGCCAGACAGAGTGCTTCCAAGGATATTGAGGGAGCTCAGGGAGGTAAAGAGTGGTTCGGTGAGGACTGGAGGAGGGTAGGTGTAGTCCTACTTCACAAAAGTACCAGGGAGGAGGCTGGCAATTATAGGCCAATCAGCCTGACATCAGTGGTGGCCAAGTTAATGGAATCACTGCTGAAGGAAAGGATTGTGGAATATTTTGAATCCAGCAGGTTACAAGACCCAACACAGCATGGATTCATGGGTGGGGGATGTTCATATCAAACAAATCTGATAGATAGACTGGGTGACCAAGGAATTAGATCAGGTGGGAATGGTGGACATAACCTACCTAGATTTCAGTAAGGCTTTCAGCACTGTTCCACATAGAAGGCTAGTAAGTAAGCTGGGCAGCTTAGGAGTGGACTTGAAGGTGGTAAACTGAGTAAGGAATTGGTTAAGGGATAGGTGGCAGTGGGTCATAGTAAACAGAATTCAATGTAAGGAAGGGAGAGCGAACAGTGTGGTGCCTCAGGGATCAGTGCTGGGACTGTTCCTCTTTAATGTCTTTATAAGTGACATTGCAGAGGAGCTGGAAGGGAATGCCTGTCTCTTTGCAGATAACACCCAAATCTGGAGTAGGGTGAACACTCCAGGGGAGGTGGGAAGAATGAGTAGAGACCTGAGAAAACTCAAGGAGTGATCAAGGGTATGGCAGCTGGGTCTCAATGTGAAAAAGTGCAAAACAATGCACTTAGGGCACAACATTGGTGGAGTGGCATTGACAACTACCAAGCAGGAAAGAGAATTGGGGGTAAACATATCTGATAACCTAAAGGTGGCCAGGCAGTGCAACAAGACAGTCAGGAGGGTGAGTGGGATCCAGGGGTGCATAGGGAGGGGTGTCATCAGCAACAAGATAGAGGTGGTGTTGTCTGATTGCTGTTAAGACCCCACCTAAATTACTGTGTCCAATTCTGCAGACCACATATCTGGAAGGACATAGACTGGGTGGCAGCAGTCCAGAGAAGGGCAAAACAAATGGTGCAGGGCTGCATCAGAAACCCTGCAAGGACAGACTAATGGACCTCAGTATGTACACCATAGAAGAGAGGAGGGAGAGGGATGATATGGTAGAGGCCTTTAAATGCCTCACTTGTAAAGGTGGGGGAGGGAGAAAGAGCTGTAGATCAAGTAGGGTCTGCGGTGATAATGTAGATAGAGAAAGATGGGTGACTGGGTGGGCCAAGTGGTCCTTATCTGCCATCAAATTCTCTGTTTCCATGTAGTAGCACCAAATATAGCAGACAGAAAATGCCATAAATTTTTAACAGTAGTCACTGATTACTTTTTATTAAAGTATTTTGCTGATTATATTGGTCACGCTTGCACGCCAGCCAACATATTGTTATGTTGGCTCGCGCTTGCTTGCCAGCCAACATATTGCAGTAGTAGCAGATTTGGAGGTGTGATCTCTGTGGGTGAATGCAGGGCATGCATCAGTAGGTGCGTCCCTCATTCTTCAATAAGCCAGCATGCAGGCACCAACACCAGCTGTACATACAGTGGCCACCACATCTAACAAAAGTGCCACTGCAATGAGAGGCAAGCTCATCATGCAGCGGCACAATAACACACCTCCAGCCCGGACTATCTGAAAGAGCTCCTGATTCTCTATCAGCCTGGCCAATTACTCCACTCATTCAGTGAGGGGTTGATAGAGGTTTCAAGAGTATGTTTAAAATCTTCTGGCACAAGAGTGTTTGAGTTTGCTGTGCCTACCCTCTGGAACTCTCTACCCCGTCGGATTCGGGAGTGCGCAACTGTGGAGTCATTCAAACAGGCTTTAAAGACTTATTTGTGGTCTCAGACTTTTATTAATTGAGTGTGTTGGTTGTACTATAATATGTGTATGATTTTATTTATGAATGATTGTTTATATATTTGAAGTGTTGATTTTAGTATGTACGGTGCCTTGGTTTTTTTGAAAGGCGCCTAAAAAATAAAAATTATTATTTACTGGTGGAGGTTTTCACTAAATATGGTGGCACTGACTGCCGCCGATGACTTCAGGGGTGCCCAATCACCCTGTCAGCATGCCCTGACCGACTTCACTTGCCAACAGGGGAGCCCACTCCCCGTCTGCATAATGCCCTCCTCCCATTCCAGTTGTGTGCCGAGGGGGTGCCCAATCCCCCTCGGCATCATGCGCCCCCCAACCTTCTTTCTTTGCTGACGGAGGGGCACTCCCCATCGGCATAATGTCCCCATCTCCTGATTTGTGCTGTGTGCTGAGGGGGTGCCCAATCCCCCTCAGCATCATGGGTGCCCCCAACCCATTTCTGTGCCGCCGGGGCCCCAATGCCAGTTAGTTTGACTGCAGTGGTAGGGAAAATTATGGAATCACTTCTGAAGGAAAGAATTGTTGAGTACCTAGAGGCCAGTGGGGCACAGGACCCAAGGCAGCATGGTTTCACAGCAGGAAGGTCATGTCAGACTAACCTAATTGATTTCTTTGACTGGGTGACCAAAGTAGTTAACCAGGGAGGGGCTGTGGATATGACCTACCTAGATTTTAGCAAGGCATTTGACACAGTCTCACACAAAAGATTAATGTACAAGTTAGCCAGCCTCAGAGTGGGTCCCAAGGTGGTAGCCTGGATAAAAAACTGGCTGGACAACAGGACGCAAAGGGTAATAGTAAACGGAGTCCACAGTGAAGAAAGAAGGGTAACTAGCAGAGTACCGCAGGTTGGGTACTGGGACTGGTCCTCTTTAATGTCTTTATAAGTGACATTGGAGAGCACCTGGAAGTAAAGGTATGTCTCTTTGCAGATGACACAAAGATCTGCAACAGGGTTGATACACAAGGTGGGGTGGATAGGATGAAAAGGGACTTGGCAAGGTTGGAGGAATGGTCAAATATGTGGCAGCTCAGATTCAATGCAAAGAAGTGCAAGGTAATGCATCTGGAAACAAAACCCAGGGGAAGAGTACACAATGGGGGTGAGTTAATAACAACAACAAAAATTGAAAGAGACGTAGGAGTAATTATATCAGATGACCTAAAGGTGGGCAAGCAATGTGAGAAGCAGTAAGGAGGGCTGGGGGATACTGGGATGCATAGGGAGAGAATCAACAGTAGAAAACAGGAAATTGTTATCCCTCTGTACAGACAGTTAGTGAGACCTCATCTGGAGTACTGCATGCAATTCTGGAGACCCCATCTCTGCAAAGACATAGAGTGGAGGCGGTTCAGAGGAGGGCAACCAAAATGGTGCAAGGTCTGCACCAGAAGACATACGAGGAGAGACTAAAGCAGCTTAATGTGTATACCCTTGAGGAAAGGAGGGAGATGGGGGACATGATAGAAATTCAAGTATCTCAAGGAATTTACAAGGTACAAGAGGGTAGCATCTTTCAGAAGAAGA
Organism: Neoceratodus forsteri; assembly: GCA_016271365.2. Classification (NCBI taxonomy): domain Eukaryota; kingdom Metazoa; phylum Chordata; order Ceratodontiformes; family Ceratodontidae; genus Neoceratodus; species Neoceratodus forsteri. The sequence goes on along the minus strand of CM028138.1, from coordinate 759,288,539 downwards.
GATGTGCAAGAACAAGGGGGGCACAATTTGAAGATAGAGGGGGGACGGCTCAGAGGTAATGTTAGAAAGTATTTTTTTCACAGAGAGGGTTGTGGATGCATGGCATAGCCTTCCTGAGGAGGTTGTGGAGACAGGAACAGTGGGAGAATTCAAGAATGCAAGGGACAGGCATAAGGCAATTCTAGTGGGGGGGTAGGAGGAAGTAAGCTGTTGATTAATTAGAAACTGCAGCTTATCCATCAGGTAGGGAAATGAGCAGACTAGGTGGGCCAAGCAGTCCTTATCTGCCATCAAATTCTATGTGTTTATGTTTCTATGTTTCTGTGGCTGCAGTCCCCCTCCCCATAATTCAGGTGGTACACTGGGAGCCCACCCCAGTGTACCAAACAACACCTGCAAAAACAGAAAACCGACCCTCGTTGTCTATATTTTTTTCCTGTGAAACAAGAAAACGGTCCCTCTCAGTCTCTTCTGCCCCTTCCCCCAACCCACGCCCACCCTCTGCATACCCTGGCTCCCTACACACCCCCCTCACCCCATACATACCTCCAGAACCCAGCACGATGATCTTTGGTGGACCGGGAACATGTCTGCACTCTTCAATGGTCAGCTCTTCCTCCAACTGATGTGTTCATTGGGCCTCACACAGGTGATTACCTCTGCCACTCATAAACACGGCAATTCACTGTATCTGGTCTTCCTGCTGGGGATAGAAGCCTCCGATGTGGGGGTGGAACCTGTCGGTTGGTCTGACCATCACACTGTGAGATTCAATTTTTGTTCCCCCCTACATAGGCCTACCCCTGTGGAGATGGTCAAGTACCACCCTTTATGGGATGTTACCCCCGATGGCCTAACTGCAGTTCTTGACCTATCAGTACTGCCTGGGACAAGCTTTAATCCTGAAGATCTGGTGCTAGCCTATAACAAGGCCATCACTGCTGCTTTGGATTTAATTGCTTCCACCCGTGTGCGCCCTCTCTCCCTTCGCCCTCGATACCCTTGGTTTGATCAGGATCTGAGGGAGATGCGGTGACTAGGACACAGGTTGGAGAGATGCTTGCTAAAATCCGGCTTAGATGCCGACCGTCTTAGACTCCTAGAGCATTACAAACTCTATCAGTCAGCAATTTCTCATAAGAAGGCAGTATTCCTGTCCAGAGAGATTGCTGCTGCACAGAATTGACCAGCCCAGCTCTTTTGAACTGTGGACAGGCTGTGCCACCCAGCCAGTCTGCAGGTTCGTCGAGCTTTTTCACAAATACAGTGTGAGGAGCTTGCTTGATTCTTTGCAGTTAAGGTGGCTGACATCAGGGCCGAGACTCACACAGCACTCACCATGGGAGCTGCTGTGGTCCGACCTGAGGTTGCAAGTATCCCGTTTACCTGGAGCTCCTTTGAAAGGCCGGAAAATGATGATGTTATGTGGATTGTCCAGGGTATATGTACCACAAGCTGTAGTTTAGACCCGGGTCCCACTGGCCTGATTATGGACTGTGGTGAAGTTAGCATTCCAGTGCTAGCTAGGATAGTCTGGTGCTCCTTAGATTCTGGTGAATATCCCCGCTTCCTGAAGGAAGCGGTGGTGACACCAGTATTGAAAAAGGCTTCTCTGGACCTAGACTCCCTAGCCAACTACAGACCCATCTTGAACCTCCCCTTTGTGGGGAAGGTAATCGAGAAAGTGGTGGCAGCCCAGTTGGACAACCATTTATCCATCCATAACATCTATGATCCTCTTCAATCAGGTTTTCGAAAGAGACATAGTACTGAGACTGTGCTGGTTCGGGTGCTCAATGATCTTCTGATGGCAAGAGACCAGAAAAAATGGTCCATTTTGGTCCTTCTGGATTTGTCAGCAGCATTTGACACCGTAGACCATGGGGTGCTGCTTGAGCGCCTGAGACACATCTGTGGGTTAACGGGTTTGGTTCACAGATGGTTTACTTCCTTCCTCACAGGTAGAACTCAGAGGGTTTTATCGGGGATATTTTCCTCTGATCCAACCACTCTGTCCTGTGGGGTACCTCAGGGCTCTGTGCTGTCCCCCATGTTGTTTGCGGTGTACATGCTTCCCCTCGGAGACATTGTAAGATGATATGGGCTGGAGTTTCATTGTTATGCCGATGATACCCAACTCTATCTGTCTTTTGCACCTGACCAGAATAGAGCACTCTCAGTGTTTAACAACTGTCTCAGGGAAATCCAGGGTTGGATGAGGTCTAGCTGGCTGAAGCTGAACTCTGGAAAGATGGAGGTGATGGTTGTGGATCCTGGCCACCAAATTGAGGGGTCGGGGGCAAATCAAACCTCAGGTTTATTTCTGGAGGATGTGGAGCTCCTACCTTTGAATGGGTGCTAGACTTAGGGTTGATCCTTGACGATCAGCTGACATTACGTACGCAAGTGTTGGCGGTTGTTAAGGTATCCTTTTACCATCTTAGGAACATCGCTAGGATCAAGCACCTTGTTCCATCTGGTGACCTGCCAACATTGATCCACGCCTTTGTGACCTCTCATCTGGACCACTGCAGCTCCCTTTACTTTGGGCTTCCTGGGGTTGATATCCACCGCTTGCAGCTAGTGCAGAACTCAGCGGCCCGGTTGTTAATGGGGACTCCACGATCTTCCCATATTATACCGGTGCTGTGGGATCTGCACTGGCTGCCAGTTCAGTGGTGGATCACCTTTAAAGTCGGATTACTGACATATAAAGCCCTACACAGTTTGGGCCCTGATTACCTGAAAGATCTTCTGGTGCCTTACCTTCCGATACGACCTCTCCGCTCAGCCAACGAGCGGTTGCTAGAGATTCCGAGGGTAGTTTTAAAATCTTCCGGTGTCCCGCACTTTTAGTTTTGTGGCACCAACCCTCTGTAATTCTCTATCACATTCGATTAGAGAGTGCATGACAATGGAGGGTTTTAAAAAAGGTTTAAAATCATTTTTATGGAATAGGGCATTCAGTGAGGATATAGATTTGAATTAAATACTGTATACAGATTTTAATGTATTTATAATGTTTTATGATTGTTATTCTGTAATGCGCCTGGATTTAAGAAAGGCGCATAAGAAATAAAGTTTATTATTATTATTATTATTATTCAAAGCCAACCGCAAACTGAAGAAATGCCAGTAAGCTGTATAATGGCATAAATAGGGTTTTTTCAACTTTGGTGCATATCTAGAGCATTTTGAGGAATTTTGGCACCAAATTTTCAGCATGGGGTTATTGCAACCCCTACTCATGAATTCAGTCACTGTCATGGTGCTATTCAATCCCAAAAGGTGATTTCACGGTCACTGAGCGGAATCACCTTTTGGAACTGATTAACGAAACGACAGTGCCACTGTTCATGAGGTGGGCTCTCCAAAAGCCTATGTTGCAAATTTGATGAAAGAAATCCAAAAGATTACTGTTTTATGAGCATGCATTGCACAGTTTCCATGCACGCACGTAACTTCGTGAATTTGTAATATTTTCACTCCAGATTTTCAATATTGGCATTTTTCCACACCTCCTCATGAACAGTATAACTGTCATTTTATATATCCTGGCCAAAATGCATTTTCACACTTCCGGCACACAATAGCACAGTTGCTGTAGGAAATCAGTTTTAGGGACAGATTAAGAAAATGACAGTGACACTGTTCATGAGCAGAGGTCCTAAAATGCCTATGTTGAGAATTTGGTGATGAAAGTCCATAAAATGAGTATGTTACAAACGTGCGTTGAGCAGTTTCCACGTGCACTTATAACTTCAAGATTTTGTAATATTTTCTCTCAACATTTTCAACATTGTCAGTTTTGCACATCTTCTTATGAACAGTACAGCTGTCATTTTTCACATCCTGCCCAAAATGTGCTTTTGCACAACTGGCGTACAATGGCGAGGTCGCTGTGGGAAATCAACGATCAGGACAGATGAACAAAATCATAGTGACAGTGTTCATGAGCAGAGGTCCCAAAATACCTATGTTAAAAATTTGGTGAAATAATTCCACTAAATGACTGTGCTATGAGTGTGCATTGTACAGTTTCTACGTATGCTCGTAAATTCAAGCATTTTTAATATTTTCACTCAAGATTTTCAACACTGCCATCTCTTCACACCTACCTATGAATGATACAGCTGTCATTTTTCACATCCTGCCTGAATGCTGTTTTCCCACATCTGGCACAGAATGGCGCGGTCGCTGTGAGAAATCAAAGTTCGGGACAGATTATCAAAATCACTGTGCCACTATTCATGAGCAGAGGTCCCAAACACTTTCATGAGGTGGGGGTCACAAAAATGCCATGTTGCAAATTTGTAGTGCAAATACCAACAAACTGCCAGGGCATTAGGGTTTCTAACCATAACGTCCCACCCTGTACAGACTGACAGGCATCAGGGGTGTGCCTTTGCATTGCCTGCTGTCATGCTTATGCATACCATCCCCCCACCATCAAGCCACTGATAGGCATTGAGGTGTGCCTTGGACTCTTCGACCACACAGTTCACCCCATTCTCCTATGCTGCACCCATTTCATCATATGTCGTTATGAAATGGGGTGACTGTAAAGCCGAACACCCCAAGGCACACCTCAGCACTTGTCAGTGTCTGCTGGATAGGGTGAGGTAAAATACCATGAGATTTATGGCCGATTGGGGTGAGTGTAAGGCCTGAGGACCCCAAGGCACAACTCAATATTTGTCATACTGCAGGGTAGGGTGAGTTGAAATGCTGTGAACATTATGGCTGATGCCCAAGGCACACCTCAGTGCCTGTCAGTTTCTATAAATCCTTACAGCCCTGGAGATGTGACCAATAGCTGAAGTCACTCACCTCCCTCTGTGGACAGTCAAACTGAGTATTTTTACCTAGGGACTGGCTTATCAAGGGGGGCAAAACAGGTACAATCAAGAGTTTCTGGCTGAATTATGCCAATTGCTCAGTGTGTACTACTTAATTTGCAAAACAGCATCCTGGCAAAGATCGGTACTTGCTGAGTTAATATAAGAGCGGTGTTGGTCCCTTACTTGACAGGAAAGAGAAAAAAATAGGATGGCAGTGTTTTTTTTTTTATTATTTCACTACACCTCTCTCTCTCTCTCTCTGCTTGCATTGCTATGGACATATAAACAAGGACTGTTGCCTGCTACTCACAAGAACACTGTGGACGTGAACAGTAAGGACAGGGGTGCAGGTAGCACAATAGCATGTAAGTGCAGAGCTGATTACCAGACAGTCATAAGTGTAGTGGCCAATCAGGGTTGTGTCTCTCTCCACTCACAGGGACACACGACTCCTCTACTCTGTGCTGCACAGAGGACAGTGGCATGGATTGATCTCAGCACAGCATGGCTTGCACTGTTCCCTGGGGGGGACCAGGTGCATGTGGCAGAGGATTAGGAGCATCTTTCCATAAACGGACCTCAACTGGGAACACAGCCTTTGCTCTGTCTGGCTCTCACTATCACTCACTCCACACTGCGGGCACACTAGGCTTACACACTGTCTCCACGGTGTCTCCAGAGAGAGCACTCCAGCAATTAACAAGCATTTGTCAATGCCAAATGTTTGCTTGCTGGCATTAGCATTGGAAGTGCAGGAGTTAGACAGATGCAGAATAGGAATGGCAGTAAAGTATTGAACTGATGACAACCCCACTCCCACCCTGCAGAGATGGACAGGCATTGGGGTGTGCCTTTGGGTCATCACTCATAACTCTCATGGCATTTCACCTCACCCTACCTTGCAGACACTGACAAGTGTCGAGGTGTGCCTTGGGGTGTTCGGCCTTTACACTCACCCCATTCCATAAAGAAAGATGCTGAAGTGGGTGCAGTATAGGTGAATGGGGTGAACTTTGGGACTGAAGAGCCCAAGGCACACCTCGATGACTGTCACTGGCTGCAGGGTGGGGGTGGACTGGGGTGAGCATTATTGTCGACAATCCTAAGTCACACCCCTGACACCTGTCAGTCCCTACAGGGGAAACCCTAATGACCTGGGAGTTTCTTGGTATTTTCACTCCAGGTTTTCAACATGGGCTTTCTGTGACTCCACCTCGTGAACAATGACACTATCAGTTCGTTAGCCGAAAGGTAATTTTGCACAGCGACTGCACCATTTGGCGTTACAGGTGCGAAGACACATTTTGAACAGGATGTGAAAAATAACAGCTGTACTGTTCATGAGAAAGTGTACAAAAATGGTAATGTTGGAAATCTGAAGTGAAAATATGACAAAATTGGTGAAGTCACAAGCGTGTATAGAAACAGCACAATGCACACCCGTAATGCAATTATTTGGAGGATTTTTTTACACCAGGATTTCAACATAGGCATTTTGGGACCTTCGCTCATGAACAGTGGCACTGTGATTTTCTTAATCTGTCCCGAACATTGATTTTGCTCAGCGACTGCTCCCATTGTGTTCCACAGGTGTGAAAACATGTTTTGGGCAGGATGTGAAAAAGGACAGCTGTACTGTTCATAAGGCGGTGTTCAAAAATGACAATGTTGAAAATCTGGAGTACAAATATAAAAAATTGGCAAAGTTATGAGCGTGTGTAAAAACTGCACAATGCACGCTGATAACGCAGTCATTTCTTAGAACTTGTTCATCAGATTTGCAACATGGGCTTTTTGGGTCCTCTCCTTATGAACACTGTCACTGTTATTTTTTTAATCTTTCCTGAATATTGATTTCACAGAGTAGCTGTGCCATTGTGCGCTAGATGTGTGAAAACACATTTCGGGCAGGATGTGAAAAATAACAGCTGTACTGTTGATAAGAACGTGTGGAAAAATGGCAATGTCGAAAATCTGGAGTAAAAATATAAAAAATTCTCTAACTTACGAGCATGTGTGGGAACCGTGCAACACATGCTTGTAAAACAGTCATTTTTGTGAATTTGTTCACCAAATTTGCAACATAGGCTTTTTGGGAGCCCAACCCATGAACAGTGACACTGTCATTTCATTAATCAGTCCTGGAAGGTGATTCTGCACAGTGGCCTCAAAATCACCTTTCGGGACCGAATAACGACATGACAGTGACTGAGTTCATGAGGAGGCGTCCCAAGAATCCCATGTTGAAAATTTGGTGCCAAAAGTCACAAAATGTATATCCACCTAAGTTGAAAATCCCCATTTATGCCATTATACAGCTTACCAGCATTTCTCCAGTTCGCGGTCAGCTTTGAAGAGTGCAGACGTGTTCCGCTGCTCCAAGATCGCTGTGCCAACCTGCAAGTAAGGGGGGGGTGAGGGGTGTGGGAGGTGGGGGTACAGAGGGTGGTGCGGATTGGGAAGGCGGGCACCAGACAACGAAGGACCGCTTTTTGTTTACAGGTTAAAAACTTTACGGGAAGGTTTTTTTATTTTGCAGGTAAATTTGGCATGCTTGGGTGTGCTCCCAGTGTGCAACTTGGGTGTTTTGGGGGGGACTGGGGCCGACGGGGATTGGGTACCCCGTCGGCAAAGAAAATGGGTCTGTGTTTTGGGGGTGCATGATGCCAAGGGGGATTGGGCACCCCCTCGGCAGATAAATTAAACTACAGGGACATCATGCTGACGGTGATTGTGCTCCCCATTGGCAAATGAACTGGGGAGGGGGCATGCCAACAGGGGAATTGGGCACCCCTGATGTCGGCTTTTGCAGGACTGTAAGAGGCAGATGGCGATAGCCTCCACCGCCATGTTTATTGAAATTTTACACCAGGCAAGGCACGCCCTGCAATGAGGGGGCACTCTCTCATTGCAGCACCAAAATTCTTTCAAGTTGGTTGCATGCTTCTGAGCTGCTGTCATAGACAGTGTGCTGATTCACTGGTGCCACAGAGACAAGCCCCAAAAAGCAGTGGCAGCACTGGTCACAACACGGCCACACTTCCACAACCTGCTACTCCAGCAAGCTCTCACAACATGTTTCTTGCACATGCATGCAAGCAAACATAAAAATGGAGTGTTTTCTTGCCCCTCTCTCTCTCTCTCTCTCTCTCTCTCGCAGTCAGCTTTGAGAGGACGGGAGAATTAATGGCAGCATTCAGCTTTTGGACGGGGGGTGTTACTCACTGAGCTTGGAATAAAACATGGCTGGCGTTCAATTTTTAAAATTCTATGGGCACAGTGATTTCTATTGTGAAAGGGCAGGCTGGCATAGGGACTTGTTGTTTCCCAGTCTCTGTTGCCACGTAAATTTTCCCCTTGGCAGTGTGTTTGGCCAATCGAAGACCAGGAAATTGCAACCCATTTTCGAAAGTACAATAAAACCTGCAAAAGGTGAACACCAAGTGCAGAGAAATACATACATAATAAAATGAAGTATGGGAAAATGTGTGATATGAGAATTTATTGTACACCCTAGGTGTGGGATGTTACATAAACCCTGAGGGCGTCGCTCGAGGGATTTCTTAAAGCATCCCACACTGAGGGTGTGCATTAAATTCTTGTATCACACACGTCCCAATTTTTAATTTTATATAATAAACTGGGCAGCAATTTTTCCCAGCCTGACTCCTATCTGTGTTACACACACACACACGCGCACACACACACACACACACACACACACACACACGTGCCGGTAAGCTGTATAATGGCATGTTTTTTTTTGTTAAGTGTTTTTTTTATGAATTTAATTTTTTCAAATCATAGAGTTTCTGTTCAGTGATTGTGCTCACCTTCGGCTTCAGCTGTGCTGAGTCAGCTGTGTCTCAGTTCCATTGGAGTTGACAATGAGTGCGAGCAATGAGATACAGTTTTTCCTTTTTTTATTTTAGTCTTTGGTAACTGGTACCTGGGTAAGATCCACTAGGCACAAGTGCCTGTTTTCAGGGGTGACCTGGGAGCACTGGGGGGCTTAAATGACTTGCTCAGAGTGACACAGTACACAAGTGGAGGTTGTGGGAATCAAACACAGGTCTGCTGGATGTACAAAGCTCATTCACGGCTAGTTATGCTAACCTCTAGGCTACATTGCCAGAGGGATCTAACAGATATTTTATTTAAAAAAATGTATTTATTTCATTTAGTTTTTGTTGACCAGATAAGTGTACAAGAAAAATTCTGCCTATTTTCAGGCACGACCCGGGGAAGGGGGATACAGATGAATGCCAACTGACCTTGAACCAGATGAAGCTGTTGGTGGTATTTTTAGTGAATGAGGGAAATTTGGCCAGCGAATCAGGGAAATGCCCCTGCTCTTTTCGATAAGTACCATGGGATCTTTAACATACACCTGAACTACCACCAGAAGAGGCAGATGGGACCTCGGCTTTAACGTCTCATCGGAAAGACACCACCTCAGGAGTGCAGTACTCCCCTCATGCTACACTACAGTGTCAGTATTGGGATATTAATCCAAGTGCCTGGTGTGGGGATAGAACCCACAGTATTCTGATCTCCTGGCTTCAGAGGTGAGTGTGCTACGTGCTGAACCTAAAATGATGACTATGAGAGGACTGTTGCTCTGGTGGTTCCCCGTTACCAGAGATATGGGGTTGCCGAGTTTGTGAAAATGTTCAGCCTGCCCCCAAGGAGAAGAAGAGCCAATTAGGGAGTGCCTGCTCTTGAGTGGCAGAGTGCATGTTCACCATAATAACCTGCGGATTATTAGGACGAATATCAACTGGCTTAACTGTAAGAAAAAATTGATGGTCAGTTATTATAGTACAATAACGTGCATTTAGATGAATAAATTTGCAAATGTGCAAAAGCAGTACAAGTGCAGAGTGGGAAAAATACTGTAAATTGTGGAGGAAAGTAGAAGGGATACACTTGAGCAAAAGAAGACCAAGGGAGAGCCGTAACTGGAGAGTGGTGGAATGGCAGCATATGACGGGGGGGTTTGCAAGAATTGCAGGGGAGTGTTGTGAAGTCCTGAAGGAGAGACTTGAGGAGGAAGGGGAAGAGGCAGGGTGGATGGATAGGGGAGGAGAGGGCAAGAATTTAAGGAAGTGAAGGCAGCTTGATCAATCAATCAATCAATCAATCAATCAATCAAATCTTTATTCAGGCGATCATCATTGAGCAAGGCTCATTTACAAGATGGACCTGATAAGGTCAAGGTTCGAGTTGATACACAGCAATTACATCACATACTTATAAGACAGTTATACATACAGAAAAAAATGATGTTTATAACACAATAATATACAGTGAATTCACATGTTGAAACTCGGTTAAGAGAAGGTTAAACTAATATCTACAATATGTACAGTACATATATATCCCAATGAGGCTCATGACAGTCACACACATAATGAGTACAAGGATGGTGAAGGGAATATTGGGTGCCATATACTGGGGGTCAGCAGTAGATTTCCTTGGAAGGAAGGAAAGGGAACTAGAGTCAGTATTGAAAAGTGAGTATGAGGAGATTGGGGGTGAAAGGAGAGAGGAAAGGCATGATAGAGAGGAGACGAACCAGAATTTGGAGATAAAGGAGGTATAGTGGGTGAGGCAACGGGCATCAATGGAGGGGGGATGGAGTACATGGAGCAGAGGTGGGTGTGAGGGGGACAGTCCGGGGCAAAGTGGCAGAAAGAGTGACACAGGGGATCCAGTCTGGCTTAGGCGCACCTGGGAACTGTGCTGTCAATTATGTCACAATAGACTCTCTAGGCTCCACCCTTTACCGTCTTTTCATACCCTTGATGGGACAATCCTAGAGGACACCTCCTCATTCAGATACCTTGGGGTATGGTTGGACCAACACCTCAACTTCTCTGGCCACATTGACGCCATCCTGAAAAAATTGCGCCCCAAGCTTGGTACATTGTTCAGGAACCATAGTTGCATCCTTCCTAAAGCACAGCGTGAGCTAGTCCAGAAGATGATCCTCCCCATTTTTGTCTACTGTGATGTAGTCTGTGGTGCTGTTTCCAAATCCTCCCTAATCAGATTGGACACTCTTTAACTCCTTCTGTTGATTTGCCCTTGTTGCTCCATCATGCACGCAACACTGTGACCTCTACCACACCATCTCCCTTCCCCCGCTAGCCAACAGCTGCCTAACTCATTGTGCAGACTCGCTTCTAAATTTTGGTTAGGAAAACTTCCCTCTTACCTCTTATGCTTGCTCTCCCCCCCAACTCCCTCAGATCCTCTGACACTTGCACTTTGTTGGTCCCCTGTCGAACCACTCTCATCGATCAGTCAGGCTTTACCCATCATTCCCCACAAATCTGGAACTCCCTCCACCCCAAATACAGCACTCCTCCTCCTCCCTTGCCTCTGCCTTACATAACTTTCTCTCATCTAACTGCTCCTGCTTTAACCCTCCGTAACTGTCCTCCTATGCCTCTGCTCCTCTCCATGACTCACATCATCTATTAAACCTTCCAATGCCCGAGCCTGCTTCTCAGCATGCTCTCCTCTCCCTTCAACGCTATGTACTACGTTCCTCAGAATTGCCACTTGTAATTAAATGCATATTCCACAGCTATGATATATTTAACTGTATGTGATGTTTCAAATATGATTGTATGATTATTTATATTTTTCTAACTGTATGTCTTATTACAAATGTAATTGAATGTTTTCTTTCTTGGATATGTCAAATGTTAAACTGTATGTGTAATTCTTCATGCAATTGTACCCCCGGTCGTACCGGGAGACGAGCAACTTGCTGTTCAGTGTGCCTTCCTAGTGAAACATTTCAATAAATAAAAAGAAATAAATAAATAATAGTTAAAGATAGGTAAGGATCATCTTTGAGACAACTTCTCAGCTGTCAGGAAGTGGGATACATGTTTCATTCCTGTTGGGCACACTGTGTTTAGGGTGGCGCTTCTGGTGATGGCATTCACATGCACGGAGAAATACAAATGGCAGTCCAGGCAGACCCTCAGGTATTTAAAGGAAGAGGATGTTGGGATGTATTAGAAGGGGAATAACAGGCAGATGGGGGAGGTAATGGTTCCACTGTACAAGACCCTGGTGAGACCTCACCTTGAATACTGTGTAGAGTTCTGGAGACCAGACCTTCGAAAGCACATTGACAAAATAGAGACGGTGCAGAGGAGGGCAACCAAAATGGTGAGCAGCTTACATCACAGACTTTAGGAGGAGAGAGTTAGGGACCTAAATGTGTACATGCTGGAACAGAGGAGGGAGAGAGGTGACATGATAGAAACATGCAAGTTCCTTAAGGGCATAAAGAAGGTGATGTGGCAGGGTGATATTTCTGGCCCTATGAATCCTCCTAGGTTAGGTTAGGTGAAGCACCACCCCCCCTTCTTCTCTTTCCTATAATCTGCTTTTCTTGCAAACTGACCACCTGCAGCACTTCTCTTTCCTTTTTTAATGCTGCAAGTTGAGGGGATAGCTGTACAATCGAAGAGATTCAATTGACCGTGAGGCCTGTTTCTGCTGACTTTTCATATGTTTGTATGTTCATATGTAATGCTGCTCTTCTAATTTTTTCCCTCCCCTGTAAGGTGCACTGTGTATAAGAAATACATTACAAGGTTTAAGAGAATATAAGGTATAAAGTGCATTAAGCAAAAGTGCATAGTCAAACGAGTATAAAGTGCAATGTGCTAAGGTACACATTCTAAAGTGCTATGTGCCTCAAAATGTGCCACAGAAGTGTAATTCCTGTCATTAATATGGTTAATATAGTGCCCCACGTTGTCCAGGTTTTATTTGTGAAAGTGATGGTATAAAGACAATATACACTGCCCCACAGTATGCCCTGTATTTCTGAGAGCCAGAGATTTAGTGGAAGTCACACATATTGAAATAATATTCTCCGTTTCTGTAAAATCCCTAGGAATGCATGTTTTCTCTCGAACTGTATTACTGGGAGCTCGGGGTCTGCTGGAAGCCGTCCCCTTTAAAGTAACATGTGGTTTGTGGCTTGCGAGGGTTTTTATCTGTTTCCTGCCCAGAGCTTGCATTGTTGCTCTGTTTGCTGTGATTTTTTTAATTAGATCCTCCCAGCTAGATTTTTTTCTGTTGTGTGCCTACAAATGAATCAACAGGTGGTTTTGTACATTTTGGTCCCTTTTGGCCCTTGGATGCCCATAGGACATCAATCCGCAGCCACAGGTGACAAGAAAAGCTGCTGCCACACCGCGCAGCTTGCCAGCTCATTTTGGCTGCACATCAGCTTCCTCGCAGGCCTCCGAAAAGGTAAAAAGAGAAGCTGAAAATTCAAAAAGATTCTAAAGCTAGACGCATAAAAGACAGAGTGCCAAGGGAGGTGTGTAAGAAAGGTGCACACCCACCTCCTCCCCTCAGCATCTCAGTATCCCAGCCCTCCTAAGTTTACTTAAGTCCCGGTGTGGTGGCTCTCTGTTTCCGCATCATCCATGGACCGGTTAGCAGGAGGAGTGGAATGGTTACTGCGGCTGGTACCTGTGATGGTGACGGCCCTGCAGGTGATCCTAGGCTGTTTGAATTGGGGGTTGTGTCGGTAGCACTGCTGTCGATGGGGTCTCCTGTTTCCCCGGGGTGGACTGCTGTAGTCGGGACTGTACTGATCATTTCCCCAGCTGTTTCTGCCCATTCTGGTGTCGTTCTGTTACAGGTCACTGTCGGGAGGGGTCGCCAGGTGTTCGGCTTTGGCTGTTACTAGGGGCCGCAGGCGGGGCTTTGCAAGGGGACATGGGGTATGGGGACACTACTGTCTCATGAAGCTGCCCTTTTGTGAATTGGTAACTCTGCTGAGTGTCGTTAAATGGCACTGCTATGCCCGACCGTATGAGGTGCATTTGTTCCTATGGGTGTCCCCCTCTGTGGTCGGTTGGGGTGGGGTGTAGTTCCTCGACGACACAGCCCCTCGCCCCCAAACTTATGTCCCTCTCTATCCAGCCTGTACCTTTTTGTCAGCATACTGTATAGATTGAACTGGAGGTTTGTTTGTTGAACTGGATTTGAGGGCAAGACACGTTTCGTTGCTGGCACTCACAGACACAACACATTCATTTTTTTTCTTTTATGATAAAAATGGCCCTCGATTCTCTTTTTATTATGATTAGTGCATCGTGTCGCTGCTGGGGCGAGTGGCGAGAGAGAGAGAGAGCATGCCGTTACGTTTTGTTAGATTTAATTGTTGCTCAGTGGGTGTCAGTGTGCTGTGTTGTGTTTGTCAGGAGATGGAGTAACGGCGAGGTGTGGAGATGAAAGCGAGCTCCACTACTGTACTGCTGTCCATGGTGGGAGAGGAGAGACTCCTGTTGTATGTGTGTGTGTATGCGGGGCTTGCTTGTCCTGACTGTTTATTTATTCATCACTATCATAAACCAGACTGCAGCGGCTCTTTCCTTTCAAGTGATAGCCACTGCAGCCAAGATGCTGTCATCCAGAGTTCGCCCATCCATTGGCGCAACCCAGACATGCCCGCTCCAGCAAGCACTACATTGGCCAGGTCAGACACACACCTCCAAGAGTCACATTGTCACAAGATGTTTCTTGCGCATGCGCGCAAGCAAACATAATAATTGTTAAACTCCTTTAAACCAAGCACTCCACTGGAACAGGCAACCATGAGAATTTGAGTCCACAACCCTGTGCTTGTTATTTCATATACATGATTCCTACTTCCATTTTCCAGGAGATTATCGGAGGAGCGCAGAAAGAATCACCACCCAGGCTGTTGGTAGAGGCATGATTATCCAAGCCACTGCTGCTACTGTTGCTTCCAGCTTAAAAAAAATAGTTTCTTTTTTTGGCTGGCTGCAAAGTACAGGAACAGCATTCTGGTTGCAGCAAAAGGACCAGAACGCCATTCCTGTGCATTCCAGCCCATTTTCATCACTGTGAAGGAGGAAAGAACTGTGCATGCACCTTTGGGGGGGGGGGGCAGTACTGTAAACAAAAACAGAAAAAACGGAGGATTCCTCATTGAGATACTGGGGGACTGGACACCCCCAGTGTCACTGTAATGTTTCTGAGGTGGGTTGTTGTGGTAAGTGCTGAGAAGCAAACAAATAAAAAGTAAACCATGGCCCCACTGACTGCAGAAAAGGTTTTCCTGCAGGTTAAATAGTGCAAGTGCGGAGGGAGCCATGGTGCTCAGGCATGGAAGTGACTTTTGTCACCTCATGAGGTTGTTCCTTTGTAAGCTCCTTTTCTACTCCTTCCAAGAGGACTGCAGGGCTCTGTCCATGCAGCCCAAAAAAAAAAAAAAAAAATGGAGCCAACTTTGCAATTGGCTTCACTGCATTCCCCCACCCTACTAGCAGTCTTCACTCCCTGAACACAGGAGACACAAGTGTTGTTTTTTTTTTTTTATTTAATCAAAAAAATCAAAGCAAGAGCCATCACATCTACTTTTGAAGGAAGCACCCCCACTGCTTCCCATTTTCCACACAGTCCACACTGCCAAATGTAACAGCAGTCCCTCTCAGTCTTCTTGCACTGTCCCTGCCATACAAACTTAACATCTGAGTAAGACTGTGCTTCAGTTGCTTTCCTCTTTGGCAGTTTGTCACTGGAACATTTCAGCTGTGGTACTGAGCTGGGGAGGGGGAAGTCCAACTCTCAAAGTCCTCTTCTTCTTCAGTGCCACCACAGTGGGGGGGGGGGGGCAAACTGGGTGATTGATGTGTCACTTCCACAAGACAACAGCATAAAAAGCAATGTATGAATAAGAGAGAGATGGCTTAGTGTGGCAGACTGCAGAGCCACAGTAACAGCAGCTCCACCTGCTGGCCAATGCAGTCTATCTGCACTATTTATTTTAAAAGTGTTCTTACCCATTGAAAAAAACTGGAAAAACTATATTTTTAAATGTACTGTTTCACCTTTCTTTTAACACATAAACTGTTCTATAATAGCAATAGTGTACTCCAGGGTGTGTGTGGCGCTGGGATGACATCACTTCTCAGGTGTTGAACGCACTTGGCCTGCAGCCTCAAGCGTCAACCAGTTGAGGCATGACGTTATCCCAGCACAAGACACACCTTGTCATGTATTATTGCTTAATTTTCTTGCACGGTTGTTCTTAGCAAGTTATATAATAACAGGATTGTAGTAAATAAGGATATGTGTCATTATGAATACATAACTCCATGGGGGTGGGGGGGGCTGAGTCAGAATCATGTATTGCTCACTGAAATTTCATCATGGTTCAGCAAAGGGCTGAAATTTAACTTATTCTGAAAGACTGAAGTGGGCTAAAGTATCCCCAAAAAATAAGCTGAATGCTTATAAGATGTGAATGACTGGGCTGGCTAGAACTGGGACAGATAGCTGTTAGATGTTGAAGTTACATAGTGACAACTGCTTTTAGTGCTTGCTATTTTGGGGTGGGGTTGGGGGTGCCTATTATCTTAGGGGAGCTGGTACAGAAAAAGATAATGGCAGAGGTTCATCTGCTCACAGTATGAGCTTCAAAGTAGACTTCACTTAGTGTCAATGACAACTGCTCCAAGACTGACTCGGGAGATGAGGTGTACTCCAGCAGCTAGCAGTGACTTCAAAGGATGACATCAAGTTATGAGTTTTGAATGGGGGTGTGTGGCCACCCCTCTGCTCCCCTCTAGTGTGGGATGTCCACCATATCCAAAGCTTGTATCTCCATGTTTGATGTGCCTCACACTATAATGGCCACTTTTCCACATTTCCCGTTTTTTTCCTAACATGATCTAGCTGTATTTTCACTGAATATGGCTCACAGGAAGCTGGTGCTGCCCCATTTAGGCTGCACTGTATCCACTGAGCTCCTGTTTGCCATATTCAGTATGTGTCTGTGTCAGCACAGTGTATAGTCACTATGCACTGCACCGACACGGCCCCATATTCAGACAGAACACTCCAGTCAGAGCAGACTACTTGTCTGAATATCCCCCCCCCGCCCCCGTTTGTCGTACACTAATTCCAATGCAGCTTTTTGTCAATGCAGTGGACATGGCAGCTCTGAATTTGGGGCCTCTTAGCCCTGTGAAATCTTAAGTCCACAAGTTTATTTATTTATTTATTTACAAGTTTAACCAGGAAGGCATACTGAGCAGGGTTGCTCGATTCCAGATGCGACCTTGGGGACAAGTCCCAAGACAATAGCACAATCACAGGGTACAGTAGTTAAACATCACAGTGAGGGGGGCCACCTGCCATACAGACAATCGGCAGATAGATACAGGAAACATAAGAGGGGGAAAATACAAGTGGATAAAATTACACAGAAACCCATCTGAGAACACAAAATACAAGTACATAGTGGGAACTAGCTAAAGCATGAGCAGCTGGAGGAGAAGTGGGTGCTGAGTAGGAGATTGAGGTGGCAGGGCTGGGTGAATGTTTTTTATCAGCTGGCTAATGGCTACTAGGAGGAAGAAAGGTCTGCCCACAGCTTCAAGATATTGCTGTTCTAACTTGTAACATCAGGCAGGCCAAACATGTTTAGCACTGACATATGCAAGCAATAATGCCCAACAGGTTGGGTGGTATTGGTCAATATCGGACTGGTCAGGGGTGTAATGAGGCCCGATGCCGCAGGCGGAGGGTCTTATAGCCCTTAGCTGGTCCGGTATTGCCCACACCACCCATCCTGGAGGGCATTATTGTGCTTAGAAAATGGGCAGCTCTATAAATTTTAATCAAGTAGTAAGAAAAAAGAAGAAATTAGTTTCTAAATAAACACAAAGACTAAAAAAATATATAGTTTTGATGAAATAGTCCCTCACATTTTGTGCTGTTCCATCTCCTGTTGCAACCCCCCCCAACCATTCCCTTCTACTTATCCTCTCCCCCTTCCACCACCACATCAAGAGATGGAGTTCCTTGTAAACTTTAACAATTTTGTTGGTTGGCATGGGTTTTTGTGCTTAGTTTGAAAAATGGCACTTTCCTTTCCTATAAGCTTTTTTTTCCCCCTGGTTGGAAGCCCAGTTTGGAAGGATGTTCGTGTTTGTCATGTAACCTTGCGTGACCCTGTATCACAAAACCAGGAAGTGGAGACTTGCAAGTTCGATATATAACGGCAGCTGAGTGAAATTTATTTTACAGTTTAAACTGCATCACTTGATGTGGTTGTTTAAAGGTGGTCCATTAAGGGGAGAAGTGTGAATTTCTACTTCACGGTGTTAAGCAAAATATGGGAGTTATGTAAAGGAGGCTGTACTGTACATGTCTGGCTGATGGAGAGGAGCACGACCAGGTAACTGCAGGTCAGGGAATTGATTTTCATTTAAAAAGAAAAAAAAACAGTGTTCTATGTTACTGTCATTTTTGTGTATTGGGCGAGCGGTTGTCCAGTGAACTCGAGCTGGGCTGTGTTGGAGTAGCACTGAACACACGATGGGCTGGATATTCAAACTGCGCCATTCTGTGGCGCAAGCCCTTACGCTGCTCAAAAATGTTGCGCAGGGTGTGGCTAGGGTGATATTCAACGGAGTTGCGCTATTGAGCAACTCCTTTGAATATCGCCCCCCTGCCACAGCCACTGTGCATGGCGCAGTGGAACTTGCGCCACCACAAGTGGTCAGCATTCAAGATGCGGTGGCGCAAGTTCCATTGCGCCATGCACAAATTTCTGATATTCAAAAGGTGACATGCAAATGGGGCCATACGTTATGCAAGGCGCAGGGGGCGCCATTTGCTTTTACTTACGGCCCCATTTGCATTCCATTAGCATGCAGGTGCACCAATCCCAGACAACTTGCACCTGGCACCCTGCCAGGCAGCACCCGTTGGGGACCGATGCCCCCTGCAGCCCGATCATGGGCATGAAGTAAATCTCCCCCCCGACTGGCCCGATCGCGGGCATAACAGTATTAACCCCCCCCCGCAGCCCGATCGTGAGCATGATGTAAACCTCCCCCCCAACTGGCCCGATAGTGGGCATACTGCATAAGAACCCCGACTGGCCCAATCACGGGCATACTGTATAAGAAACCCCTAACTGGCCCGATCGCGGGCAGAATGGAGTTCAACCCCAAATACCAATATCCCTGGTGGTCCAGTGGACCGCTAAGCCTGATCGCGGGCATTAGAGTCAAACCCACCCCCAAAGTCCAATTTCCTGGTGGTCCAGTAGCTGACTCCACCCAACCATGGAGCACCACCACCTGCTCCCCCAATCAGCCGGCGGCAACAGCACCACCACCGCCCGGCCGCCCGCCGACTGACAGCTCGGTAGGGCTGCCGCCCGATGGTTCAGAGCAGAGCCAATGAAGTGGCGTCCTACTAAAGGCAATCAGATGTGAAAATGAATGATTTCATTCACATATCTGGACTGCCTTGTATAGTATTGGCATGCGCATTGGCTCTTGCTCTGAACCAGTAGGTGCAGCCCTACCGCGCTGTCAGTCGGCGGGCGCTGGCGGCAGGCGGGTGGGTGCTGCCGCACGCGCCTGGCTGATGGGGGGCGCCGCCCGAGTGGTGTGTCCGATGGGTGGGTGGTGAGGGCCGCTGCCTGAGAGGAGGTTGAGGCAGGTGACTCTGGCTGCGGTCGGCTGCGATCCGCTGGACCTCAAGACTATTCGAAGTTGACTCCGTTCCTGCGATCAGGCAATAGAGGGTTCTTGCGTATACCCATGATCGACTGGTGAAGTCTTCCTTAACCAGGGCTATCGGGGAACTTAGTATGCCACGATCGGGCTGCAGAGCACAGGGAATACTGGAGGGCAACCCACAGGTGGCAGCTGCTGTTTGCACCCTGCAATGTGGCAGCTCACCTGTGGGTGGCCCTCGACTTGTTCCTTTTTTTTTGTCTCAAAGTTGTGCAGGCGCAGGTAGGGGGTTGCACCTGCACAACTCTGCACAGCCCAGCTGAATATCGGGCTCTGCAGTTTATGCATGGTTCCTCCCCCTCAGGTTGAGCATGCCTTCATTAGCATTGCGCTGTTGCTCAGCATGACTTGGGGGGTGCAACTGCCTCCTGCTGAATATCGCAGAATGGTGCAATTTCAGACTTGTGCAGGCGCAACCCTATTGCGCATGGTGCAACCCTTTTGAATATCCAGCCCGATGTGTCAGCGCTACTACTTTCTATTACAAAACCTGTGTTTTTTTCCTTTTTAAATGTTAAAACACTGATTGTTCACTTGCTGTGTATCTCTGCCAATAGTACTGAGCGGGGCTGGGTGGTGGGGGAGGGGGATCTCATCTGTTGCTAAGCGAGGGGTAACAAATGGCGGCTGCTGACTATGAACGTTCTGGGTGCCCATGGATAAGCTCAGCAATGGGGCACTCTGAATTTGAACTTGTTTCGAGGCGAGCATCTATCGTAACTTAATGTACCCCTCCTGCTATGGCTCTTAGCCAATCAGAGAGCTTATAGTGTCCTGACCATTTTCTAAGCTTACTTAATTACTTACTAGTTCTAGAACTCAGTGCTATCTGGTGAGCTGAAGACTACAATGAAGAAGAACCCAGTGACATTGTCTCAATTGATGTCACTTGTTTTCACTTCATTGAAGTCTTCAGCTCAGCTGATGGCACAGGGCTGGAAAGCCACGATTAGCGCCTATAATTCATTTGTTATTCCTGAGTAATTTAAGGACTAGGTTACTTTTCATGGTATTTTGGAAATGCTATTTGTTACACCCATGATCATAGTAGGCAATCCCATCCCTGCCCCCCAGGGAGGGAAAGTGTTAGTTCAGAAAGCACATCCTTCACACTATCACTGGTCTATCCAGCAGCTCACAGAATCATAGATTCATAGAAATTTGGCAGCAGAAAAGGACCCTCTGGCCCATCAAGTCTGCACCTCTCCCCCTTATCATTACCTATGTCACGGGACCTCCCCTTCCCCCAACTTTTATTTATTTATTTATTAATTTTGATGACCGGGTAGGCCCACTGAGCCCCGGAGGTCCCTTTTTCAGGGGCAACCCAGGTAACATTACAGGGTAGTTACAACACAATTATACAATACAGAGTAGATACATAACAGAGTAGATAAATAGCAAATTACAGGGATTTCATTGTCACTTTACAAGACTGACAGACAGGCACATAGTGATGAGATATAAGTGCCAATTTTTAGGAGTAGGGAGAACAGGGAAGGAGGGTGGAGTGCAAGATGAGGAGAGACAACCCAAGATAAGGTTGCCTAGCTGTAGTTAGGGTAGGGGGAGAGTGGGGGAGGGATGTCAGGTGCCCTGGCAATGGCATATGCTAGGTGCAAGCATGTGGGTCTTGAGTCTGGTGCAGAAGGTTTTAGTTGAGGGGGCTTCCTGCACTGTAGGGGGAAGTTTACTCCATATGAGAGGAGCCATGTAGGAGAAGGACTTTCCACCAGTCTTGGTCCTCATGCTAGGTACCTTGAGGAGGGTTCTGCTACAGGTCCAGAGGATCCATGGATTGTGCTTGGGGGCAATGAGCCCAGTGAGACTGGGTGGTGGGGATGGGCTCAGAAGTTTATGTGCCAGGATGAGCAATTGGTACTGGAGTCAGGCATCCAAAGAGGGCCAGTATAGAGTTGCTAGGATGTCACAGTGGTGGCTTCTGGAGTGAGCCAGAATAGTGAAGTAAGCCACCTTATTATACAAGACCTCCAGTCTGCTGATCTCAAGCTTGCCCAAGCAGTGCATGAATCATTCACAAATCTGGACTGTCATGTACGGTATGGGCTGCACGCCCATTGGCTCTTACTCTGCACCAGTGGGCGTGGAGCCTCTGAACAGTCATTCTGGTGGCGTGAGGCGGCAGGCGGGTGGGATGCTCCGCCCACCGCTGCCGGGGAGCGGGTGGTGGGGCTTCATGGGTGGTGGGGTGGGGGACACTAGCCACCAGGGAGATGTTTGGGGGTTCAATTTACATTCTGCCCGTGATCGGGCATTACGGTCCACTGGACCACCAGGGAGATGTTCAGGTGGGGGGTCACTTTACTTACTGCCCGCGATCAGGCACAAGGGACATGTTCAGGGGGTTCAATTTACTTTCTGCCCGCGATCGGGCATTTTGGTCCACTGGACCACCAGGGATGTGAGCGAGAAGGGGAGCCACATTGATGCCTGCGGTCGGGCTGGTGGGGGAGTACACTATGCCCGTGATCGGCTGGGGGCACAGGGACTGAGTTGGGGGCCAGCCACAGTGGCAGCTGCTGTGTTGCGCCCTGCAATGCAGCAGCTGCCTAATAGGTGGCCCTCGACTAAACCTTTTTTTTGGCTCAAGGTCCTCGCAGGCTCAGGTTGGGGTTGTGCCAGCACAACTCTGCACAGCCCGGCTGAATATCGGGCTGTGCAGTTTATGCATGATTCCTCCCCCTCCTGTTGAGCATGCATTAATTTGCATTGCGCTGTTGCTCAGCCTGTTTTCAGTGGTGCAACTGCCTCCTGCTGAATATCGCAGAATGGCGCAATTAAGGACTTGAGCATGCGCAACCCTGTTGCGCATGGCTCAACCCTTTTGAATATCTGGCCCAGGGAATATAGAAAACTCAATTGTTTCCATCACCTAGGGAAAATGCAGGACATATTAATCCATAACTGGGACCATAAATAAACCATCACTGTCCTCCGGTCTTGACAAAAAACTTCAAACAGAGCATTTTTTATCTCATTTGCTGTATCTTCCAATCAAACTTTTTCTGGTAAATTATCAGTTGCCATCTGGCCTGCCACATAAAACACATAAGAATTGCATTCCAAATCCAGTAGTGTGCCAAATTCATATTTCTGTCATCCCTGCTGAAGTAAATCAAAAACTAATTCATCATTCGTTACAGACTGAAAAGATCCTCCACTCAAAGGAAGCTAGCGTATGCCCCAAAACTCCTTGCATCTGGGCAGAAGAGAAAAAGATGCTCCTGGTTTAAAAAATCCTTATACAAGAATCCTTAAGACAAAACCTCTCTTCAATACTCCTCTATGTTTTTAAGCTATCTTTCAAAAAGGCCATAAGACTAGAACGATCTGAACCAACCCTGTGCCAGTAAGGCTTACCATCCCTTCACTTAGAGAAAATGATCCAACAGAAGTCTGAGACACTGTCCCCAGCTCCCACTGCTATTACCAAAAATGGTACTATATTAGCAAAAAAAAAAAAAAATAGTACAGAAAAAAAATTATTGGGTTTATCATAGCCACCCCGTTAAATTCCAGATAAGATACGTTCCTCTTAATGGGTTAAGTCTGTTCACAGAAAAGCTGAAAAAACAGGCTATATAATTTAACCTCTAGATTCACAGGCTGGGGAAACACATAACAATATACAAAAACAGTGGGAGCAGAACGATTTCTGATATAATAGATTATTTTAGTTTTTGATGCCAATACCTCCTTCCATTTAGCAAAACTGATTTCAACTTTCTGGTTCTTATTTTCCCAACTGCAGGCCCTGTCATCCTGATTTCTGAACCATACCGCTAACATTCTGCCTGGGCCTGGAACTAAAGGGACATTGTCCACCTCCTGAATATCATCAGAGTTATTCAGAGTCACCCTAACACATTTTAACTAATGTATTATTGAGCCTGACAAGGCCGAGAATAATGCCAGGTCTTTCCCCACTGCCTGTCCCGACAGTTCAGAATCAATAGGCAAACACAAATCATCGATGTATGCCGACGTTTTACTGATAGTGAAGTCCTTCATATCTCGAATCCCCCCAATGACAGCATTCTGATTAATTTTCCTTAAATTAATATAATTTAGATCCCTCTCTGGTGCAGTTTTCTCCCCCTCCCCATCTCACAGCCCCTCCTCCATGTACAGTCGTGGCCAAAAATATTGGCACCCTTGCACTTTTTCAAACAACTCACAATTTCCTCTAAACATAAGTTGAAATTAACAACAGTGCAGTATTTGGTCTCCACAATTCTTTATTTCTCTGTTAATATTACAGAACCTTTGTTTTTGATTCAGAATTTAATATATCCTTTTAAATCAGAAAATGAAAAGAAATGGCATTGACAAAATTATTGACACTGTAGACTTAATATTTGGTAGCAGAGCTTTTGGTCAAAATAACTGCAATCAACCGCTTCCTATAGCCATGGATGAGCTTCCTGTACCTCTCTACTGGCAGTTTGGCCCACTCTTCTTGTACAAACTGCCCCAGTTCTCCCAGATTTGAAGGGTGTCTTCTCCCAACTACTGTTTTCAGATCTCTCCACAGGTTTTCAATGGGATTTAGATCTGGACTCATTGCTGGCCACTTCAGAACAGTCCAGCGTCTTGTCTTGATCCATCCCTGGGTGCTTTTTGAAGTGTGTTTGGGGTCATTGTCCTGCTGGAAGACCCATGACCTTCAATGGAGACCCAGCTTTCTGGCACTGGGTTCAACATTGCGCTCCAAAATGGCCAGTAATCTCCAGATTCATGATACCATGCACACGTTCAAGGCACCCAGTACTTGAAGCACAGCAACCCCAAACATCATACTGAACCTCCTCCATGTTTGACTGTAGGAAGGTGTTCTTTTCTTTGAAGGCTTCATTTTGTTTCTGTAAACATAGAGATGATGTGCTTTACCAAAAGCTCTAATTTGGTCTCATCTGTCCATAGGACATTCTCCCAGAAGGATTTTGGCTTGTTCAGGTGTGTTTGGCAAACCCCCTCAGGCTTTCTTATGTCTCTCTCTCAGCAGTGGGTCCTCCTGGGCCTCCTACCATATTACCCTTTCATTGAGTTGGCGGCGGATGGTGCGAGTTGAAACTGTCATACCTTGTATGTCTGAAGGTCAGCTTGAATCTGTGTGGCAGTTGATCGAGGTGCTTTCTCCACCATTCAAACCATCCTGTGCTGCAATCTTCGATCAAGTTTTCTCTTGCGGCCACGTCCAGGGATGTTGGCTACAGTGCCATGGGCCTTAAGCATCCTGATAACTTTACGTACGGTGGAAACAGGAACATCAAGGTCTCTGGAGATTGATTTGTAGCCTTGAGATTGTCCATGCTTGGCTACAATCTTCTGTCTGACCTCCTCAGACAATTCTCTGGCTGTCTTTCTTTTCTCCATGCTCATTGCGGTACACACAGTGACACAAAACAGGAGAATGAGTCCTTTTCTCAATCCAAACTGGTTGAATGAGTGATTTTTATATTGCAGGCACCTGTAACTTACTACAGGTGAGTTCAATTCCAAAGTGAAGGAGAATCACCTGCTTGAAATCTAATTATTTCTAACTACTTCTAAAAGGTGCCAATAATTTTGTCCGGGCCATTTAAGGATTTCTGTGTGGAATAAGCTAAGACTTAATAAATTTTTCTGCTTTTTGTGTTTTATTCCACTGCAAACCAAAGAAATACATATGTGGATACCAAAATATTTTTTAATTTCAACAATTTTCTGGAAGGAATGGTGCATTATTAGAAAAAACTGCAAGGGCGCCAATATTTTTGGCCACGACTGTACCTGTATTTAAACTCTTCTCCTTTCCTCTGCAGCTCTCCGATGGTCGAGAGGGACAGAAATGGAGCCCTCCCCTGAGCGCAGAGCTCACTGAAAAGCAAGGTACGCAACCCTGAACAAACGTCAGAAAGCGGCTGAGCTGGGCCAACATTTTGAGCCCTACTGTCACTCCGCACCAGCTGCCCCACTGCCCCCCCACCACCCTTGGTCAGCTCTGTAACTTACTCTATAACGCAAAAGGTTAGTGCAACCTATATTCTGCACTCCAAAGGTTGAGATCAATATCATCGTCAATTTATATTAGCGGATTATATGCTGGTAACTGCTGATTCTAACTACTGTATGTGGCAGAGTCTGTGCTGATAGAGCTTGTAGCCCCCCAAGCTTAGAAGCAGGCTGGACTGAATATGCCAGAAAAGTCTCATCTGATCACCCCCCAACCCCCAACTTCACCACTTTCCCAATTTCACCATTTGACTCTCACAGGATATTCAAACAATGAGGATAGGATTCCACCAGATGGACGGGCTACTCTAGCCACTGAGGAGAACCATAAGGTCGGTGCAGTATGCACTCCAGGTGGGGAGCACGGTCGTATGAGGGGGAATACAAATAATGGAGCAAGCAGGGGAAATGAATGGAGTGAGGGTAATATGAGGGGCAATACTAAAGAAGTTAAGGAAGCATGAATGAAGGAATGGGGTTAAGGCAACGCGATGGAGCCGCCAACAGGAACCATGCGGATTGGACATTTGCTGGACATTTATAAGATGGCAGGGCGAGGAGGACAAGGAGAATGAGGAGGTTAAAGAGAGAGAAAGGAAAAAGGACAACGCAGGTATTTACTCACACACAGTGAAATAAAATGTTAATGTGGGTCATGGGTAATAATACTTACGGCACATATTTTTCACTAAAATAAATATTAGCTGTCCTTATATTTCCACGCTTTACTACTGTCCCGTGGATATAGCTAATATTAATTGTCAGTGAAAATAAGCAGTTATACAGTATATCTTGCTACCACATGAGGGGAAATACCAATCAGCTCATTTTCCCATCTGCAGCCAATCTAACGCCACCACTAGTGGCCGCTGCATCTCGCTACCCAGGATTTTCCAGACTCCCTGTAAAGCCAAATACTGAAAAGGAAACAAATTAAAAGATCTTGAACATGGCAATTTGACTGTTCCTCGTACTCATATCCCCCCCAACTCAGACAGTCAGTACTCATCACTGCCCCTAAGGAATGTAAGTTTTATCCTGCTATCCATGTCCACCTTAACTGGACTGTTGCTGGCCACAAACCTCTCTGCATCAATCCTAGCTACTGAACAAAAAATCCTTTATCACTGCACCCTTACTCACTCCCCACCTAATCACACAAGCCTGCCCAATGTGGCCACAACTAATGACACACCCCTAGCATCTATACTTCTGGCATCCTTATCTAATGCTGAACAAAGACAGCTAGGGTATCTGCTTCACTCCATCTCGCTCCACAAGTGCCACTGGCAGACTCCAACCTGCCCACTGTTGTCTCTCCTTCTCCTAGCCTTGCTTGCAGGTGATGCAGAAATAAACTCTGGCCCTATGAACATACACATCGACCACACAGATGCCTCATGGGCTGGATCACATGGAGTAAAGATCACCCACCTAAATGTATGTAGCCTCCCTTCCAAATTTGCAGAGGTAGGAGCCTAGGTGACCCTATACAAGCCTCACTTGCTGGGTCAATCTGAGACCTGGCTAAAGTCATACCATGAATCTGCTTTGTACCAGCTACAAGGCTACTCCTTCCTCCGGCAGGATAGACCTGACAGAAAGAGAGGAGGAGGCATAGCGCTGTATGTCCAGGACCACATATCAGCTGCCATTGTTGCCTGCTCTCCCACCGACTCCATAACCCAATGGATTATCACCAAACTATTAGTGTATCAAAAAAACTTTATGTTGGCTCTTACTATAACCCCCCTCCAGCTACTACTCAGGGACTGTCTAGTTTCCTCTCCAGTCTAGCATGCACCACCCCATCTAGGAATGCATTCCAGCTCGGAGATTTCAATCTCAACTGGGAAGGGAATCCAAACCCGGATTACACAACCCTAGTAAAGTCCCACAACTTGGAGCAACTAATCTTGGCCACAACCAGACACAACAAACCACTCTATCCTTGATTGGATTGTGACAAACCGGCCTGATCGAATCCTTTAAGCAGGAACCATGTCCAATGCGTTTAGTGACTATGCCCCCACCTACATCATCGTGAACAACAAGGCAGTTCACCCTCCACCAAAACTACTGTCCTTAAGAAATTTTAACACCCCAAACCATGACCACGTGACTAGCAATGCAGTGTCCTTAAGCTGGTCCTCCCTATATCTGACAGAAAATGTCTCCTCTGCTGTCAATCTCTTCTCCAGCACCCTTCGGAAACTACAGGACCACTATTTTCCCACCAAGACCAAAAGGGTTCGAGGTGGCTGCACACACTGGATAACAAAAGAACTGTTACTACAAATGAAAGCCAGGGACTCTAGTTGGAAAAAATTCAAAGCGTTCCCATCCCCCCATCTATGGAATGCCTACAGGCAGCTACACAATGCCTGTAAGCAGATGACACAATCACTCAAAAAGAAATACTACACTAGCCTCCGGCAAAATACCCTCAGGAATCCCTGTAGCTTCTGGGCATCAATTGGGTCCATACTAAACCCCAAGCCCAATAAGCAAATTATACAACTTATGTCCCCTTCAGGCAAAATCAATGACCCCAAGGACATCGCAGACCTTTTCAATGCCATGTTTACTGACCTGACCCCATACCTTAGTAAGCTTCCCCCACACCCTCCCTCCAACCTTAAAAGAAATGGGAGCATCCCCACTCCTATAAACCCTTATGCCTCCACCCCCCTTTCTATTTCAGAGCAATTGGTACTGAAACCACTATAAAACTCCTGAAAACCCTACCTTCCAGTGGCAGCCCCGGTAGTGATGGGCTCTACCCTGCTTTCCTGAAGATCATCTTCCCAGCCCTGGTAAGGGCACTAACATACATTTTTAATCTTGCACTGTCCACATCAACAGTGCCAGACACCTGGAAACATGCTAATGTAATTTCCATCTTCAAGGCAGGAGACCCTCTATCCCCTGAGAAATATAGACCCATTTCCTTGCTCCCACATCTTAGCAAACTGCTAGAGAAGGTTCTCCATTCCCAACTGTCAGAACACCTAAATAACTACAACCTCCTATGTCTCCTCCAGCATGGTTTCCGTAAGCATCACAGTACCTCCTCTGTCCTGGCAGTTTTTTTCAAACCATGTTCTCAAAAATATGGACATGGGTAAGGCCATGGGTGCTGTTTTTATTGACTTATCAAAGGTGTTTGACCTTGTAGACCATCATCTCCTTCTCTTCTAACCTCGACAGTTTGGCTGTGCCCCTGGACCTGTGACTTGGTTCCAAAGCTACCTCTCAAACAGGACCCAGTCTGTGCTTCTAAGCAAAGTTGCCTCAGCTTCCCTTCCCACAAGCACCGGAGTTCCCCAGGGATCAATTCTTGGCCCTCTTCTCTTCCCCATGTTTGTCAATGCTTTACCAACAGATATCATATACTGCAATGCACTCCTTTATGTGGACGATCTAGTCCTGTACCACAGTGATAAGTTTTTGGAATTCCTCTCCTCCACCCTCACTCGCTACTATGCTGCAGCAGACAGCTGGTTTGCACCCAGAAAACTCCTAGTCAATGGGAAAAAGACAAAGGCCATGCTCTTTGGATCCAAGCCATTGCTAAACAAAGTCACTAAATCTGACACCTCACTCACCCTAGGCACACCCACTGGTCCCGCTCTCAAGCAGGTCACCTCTTTCAAATATCTTGGTGTCACTCTTGACCACTCACTTACCTTCAGTGATCACACAACCTTGACTGCAAGAAAGATAAACCAGAAACTAGGGGTGGCATACTGTGCAATTCACCTGCTCTCACCTGAAGCTCACCTCGCCATTGCGCAAGGCAACCCTCTCTCTCTCTCTCTCCTTGACTACTGCTCCCCCATCTATTCCCTCATGTCCTCAAAGCAACACTCCCACCTAAATACAACATATAATGCTATCTGTCACTTTGTTCTGTGGTAGCAGGGAGGAGGCAGGGAATTACAGACCAGTCAGTCTTACCTCAGTAGTGGGCAAGATTATGGAGGCATTCTTTAAGGAAAGGATAGTACAACACCTGGAATCCATAGGAGCACAGGATCCAAGACAGCATGGGTTTACAAAAGAAAGGTCCTGTCAAACTAATCTCATAGATTTCTTTGACTGGGTAACCAGAGTGGTGGACCAAGGGGCGTGCAGTTGATGTCGCCTACCTTGACTTCAGCAAAACTTTCGATACTGTTTCACATAGAAGATTGATTAATAAGCTGGGTAGGCTCAGAGTGGGTCAGAAGTTGGTCAACTGGGTGGCAAACTGGTTGGTGGGCAGAACACAGAGAGTGGTAGCAAGCGGTATACAGTCAGAACAGATGCAAGTCACAGTATGGTACCTCAGGGATAAGTCCTGGGGCCAGTCCCCTTCAATATCTTCATCAGTGACATTGCAGATGGACTGGAGGGGTAAGGTTTATCTGTTTACGGATGATACCAAGATCTACAACAGAGTAGATGATCCAGATGTGGTGGGCAGAATGAGAAGAGATCAGGATAAACTGGCAAAAAGGTCTGAAGAGTGGCAAATGGGGTTTAACGCAAGTAGTGCAAGATCATGCACATAGAGAAGAGAAACCCTGAAGCCAGCTATAGGTTGGGAGGGAAGTTGCTGGCAGTCACAAGGGAAGAAAGAGACTTGGGCATCATCATCACCGATGACCTGAAATCATCCAGACAGACCACTAAAGCAGTAGGTAAGGCTAGGGGGATGTTGAGGTGTATTAGTAGGGGTATGACAAGTCATAAGAGGGAGATAATTCCTCATTACAAGACACTGGTTAGATTCCATCTGGAGTACTCCATGCAGTACTGGAAGCCACACCTGAACAAGGATATTAACAAAATGGAGGCAGTCTAGAGAAGGGCAATCAAAATGGTGCAGGGACTGCATCAGAAAATAAATGAGGACAGATTGACGAAGCTCAATATGTATTCCCTAGAACAAAGGAGGGAGAGAGGTGATAAGATTGAAACATTCAAACATCTTAAGGGCATTAACAAGCTGAAAGAGTCTAACATGTTTCAACGTATGAAAAATAGCAAGTCAAGAGGACACAGCAAGAGATTAGAAGGAGGCCGATTAAGGTTTAATGTGAGGAAGTTCTTTTTCACAGAAAGGGTGGCAGATGCATTGAACGGCCTACTTCAGGAAGTGGCAGATATGAGTACAGTGCAAGACTTCAAACAGTCATAGGATAGGCATAAGGGAGCAATACAGATGAGTATGAATATATAGGCCATCGACAGAGTAAAGGCCTATGACACATTCATATGGCAGAAAAAATGAGCAGAATGGATGGGCCTTGTGGTCCTTATCTGCCGTCAGCTACTATGTTTCTATGTTTGAGTTTCCGTGCAGCTATGTCCCACCAATGACAGCACTTCCTACCAGTGTTGATAACTGGCTGGCTATGCTTCTTCATGCACTCCAAAAAATTATATGGAGTGATCTTTTTTTTTTAAACCTCAACTGTAAGCACTAAGATTATTATCTTGTACGGTTACATAATTGATGCACATGTGTACCTGGAAGGTACACATGTGGTCTACTGGGGAAAAAACTAGAGCATATGTACCTGAAGTACAGTACTGTGATGCCAATAACATTCAGGCATACTGGGATGATGACTTTTGGGTACCAAGCGATGCAAGCAAGCAAGATGGGGGTCTGGACAGAAGAAGGGCTGCATTCTCCACCATGTGTGGCATTTTTGGTATTTGGTCTGCCAGTAAAGGACCCCTTACCTTCTCTGTGGTCTGCCAGACCCATCTGTTGCTGCTGATGAGGACCTCATCTGGACCGTGTGAATAACCGGACAGACGCATAAAATAAAGAATACAGGTTTATTCTCTGTGCAGTAGATGTTCTCTACAAGGAGACAAGCCCTAGACTGACAATTTCTCTGACTGACTGACAGGCATACGTGGCACTGCCAGGCAGTGCAACAATTAGCTACATGCAGGTTCTGAATGCTCTTAAAGGGGTGGTAGCTTAACATTAAGTCCCATGCTTAATGTGCACTTCACAATGTGTATGTAAAAAGGCTATGGTAGCAGGGCACTGAACACTCCCACAATAAGTCTCAGTTTTATATGGTTAAGTCTCTGTATTTCAGCCACTGAGCTAAGGCACAGAAGAAGCTGAAGACAGTTGAAAGAACTGAGAAGGAAGAGAAGGCCTTCTTTCGTTATATAAGTGAGAAAAGGAACAAGAAGGATTTGGTTGTTAGGTTTAAGAAAGGAGAGGAGTGGATGGAGAATAATGGAGGGAAAAGCAGAGATACTAAATGAATATTTCTGTCTTCACCTGGGAGTAGGATGGACTAGTGCCTTCAGGAGGGAGAACCGGAGTGCAGGGGGGAGGGGAACCCAGATGTAGTGACAGAGAAGGATAGAGTGAGAGATGAGCTAGTACAATGAAGGTGGACAAATCACCAGGCCAAGAGTACATCCAAGGGTACTAAGGGAACTGGCTGAGGAGCTTGCAAGGCCACTGGCAGGCCTGTTTAATGGTTCACTGAAAGGCATTGTACCGCAGGACTGGAGAACAGCACATGTGGCGCCCCTCCACAAAAGTGGTCCCAAATATGACCCAGGGAATTATTCACCAGTCAGTCAGACCTCAGTCAGGGGCAAGCTCATGGAGACCATACTTAAAGAAAGGTTGATAGAATATCTAGAGGAGCAGGTCTCCAGGAAGCAAGGTAGCATGTGTTCATGGGGGGTGGGGTTTCATGTCAAATGAATCTGACTGACTTCTTTGACTGGGTCACTAAGACAGTAGACAGGGGCCAAGTGGTAGACATCCTCTATCTGGATTCCAGCACAATCTTTGATTTTGTGCCCCATAAAATGTTGATCAATTCATTTTCATTTAATTTTTCATTTTTATTAGGGTTAAACCATTGAACAAGCTCATTTGAAATGGTGACCTAGCGTAAAAATTTACAAACAATAAAAACTTATTACAACACATGTAGCAATACATTATAAGGAACAACAATCATACACAATAAAACCATTCAACAGCCATAAAATTAACCACAGCGACATTTAATCTGACTAGTATTATTATCTAAAAAACATTGTTTTACTGCATTTACTGGGAAGGGGTTGATGTTAAACAATTGAAACTTGTGCAGTAAATTATTCCAGTAAAAGGTTACCATTTGACTATAGAAATGCACTGATCTTTGTGTTTTGGCTATAGGAACAGTTAATTCACAGTAATCTGAATTCCTGAGAGATTAGTTTACCTTCTTTTCCTGCAATTTAGCTACTATATAATCTGGGACTTTACCCAATCCACTTTTGTAGGCTAAGACAAATGTATGTTGATGTTGTTTTTCTGTAAGGGAAATCCACCCTAAACATTTATACATACTACAATGATAAGTCTTTTTTGGACATTTCAAGATCAGCCTGGCCAATTGATTATATGGTGTTATCTACTTTCTGTAGTTTACTTTTGTTTGAATAGTCATACAAAACATCGTCATAATTGAATAAAGAAAAAAGCTGAGTTTCAACTATTTTTTGTACAGTATGACTACCCAAACAGTTTTGGTTTGGGTGCAAAGCCTTGCTCTCCTGCCAATCTGTGTAATAAATTTGTCTACTTGAACATTGCCAGAGCCCAAAGAATCCAACCAATATCCTAAATACTTTTAGGAATCTATTTATTTTATTATTTATTTAGTTTTTGTTGTCCAGAAAACGAGGACTAGATAATTCTGCCTATTTTCAGCCTCGTCCCGGGGGAGTGGGATACAGATGGATGCCAACTGACATTGAATCAGATTAAGCTGTCAGTGGTATTTTTAGTGAATTTGCTGCCTAGTGAATCTACCTGTTCCAAATGTGCCTCTTCAGCATCCACAATGGGCAGGTCTCTGCCACTCTTAATTTTAGTTGTAGTTCCAAACAACATGCACTTAGTTTTGCCTGTGTCCATTTTAAGTTTAGATCTTCCATAATAGGCCTGGAGACCATTAAAACTGATTTGTAGTTTACTTTGAACTTCAGACAATGTTGATTCAACAACATAGAGTTTTGTATCATCGGTATATAAATGATATGCCATGTCTGGCACACTTTCTCCCAGGCCTTTTAAAAACATCAAAAACAATAATGGTTCTAGGACTGAGCCCTGTGGGATTCCTCAGACTACTGGCAATGGTGTAGATTCCATGCCATTTATAGCAGTTAATTGGTTCCTGGATTGGAAATATGAACAAAACCATTTCAGAGTTACTCTAGTAACCCCTATTTCTGCTAGCCTATGTAGAAGGACTTGGTGGTCAACCATATTGAAGGCCTTGGAGAGGTCAACAAAGATGGTCCCTGTCAACTGTCCTGAATCTATAGCTTTGCTGACATGATTCAAGACCCATGCCATGGAGACCACAGTAGCATGAGATTTATGGAATCCTGACTAATATTTATCAAGTTGCTTGTTTTTATGTAAACAAGCATTTGTCAATGCCGAATGTTTGCTTGCTGGCATTGGCATTGGTAGTGTAGGAGCTAGAGAGCTGCATATTAGGAATGGCAGTGAAGTATTGAACTGAAGTCAACCCCACCACCACCCTGCAGAGACTGACAGGCATTGGGGTGCGCCTTTGGGTCATCAGGCATAATGGCCATGCCATTTCACCACACCCTACCCTGAAGATACTGACAAGTGTCACAGTGTGCCTTGGGGTCTTTGGAGCTTATGCTCACCCCATTCCATCTGGAAATATGGTGATATGGGTCCTGTATAGGAGAATGGGGTGAACTCTGGGGCCAAAGAGTCCAAGGCACACCTCATTGCCTCTCACTGGCTGCAGGGTGTGCAATGGTATGAGCATTACAGGCGAGAATCCCAAGTCACACCCCTGATGACTGTCAGTCTCTAAAGGGTGGGGCGTTATGGTTGGAAACCCTAACGCCTCAGGTGTGCATTGGCATTTTCACTACAAATGTTCAACATGTTTTATTTGTAACCCCCACTTTATGAACACTGGCAATACCAGTTTGTTAGCCGAAAGCTGATTTCGCACAGCGACTACGCCATTTGGCACCACAGGTGCGAAAACACATTTCGAACAGGATGTGAAAAATGACAGCTGTACTGTTCATGGGGAGGTGCAAAAAATGGCAATGTTGAAAATCTGCAGTGAAAGTATTAAAAAAACTGGTGAAGTCACGAACGTGCATAGAAAATGTGCAACGCAGACCCGTAATGTAATTAGTTTGGGGATTTTTTACAGCAGATTGTCAACACAGGGATTTTGCAACCTCTGCCTAAGAACGGTGTCACTGTGATTTTCTTAATCTGTCCGGAACAGTGATTTCCCACAGCGACCATGCATTTCTGCGCTGGAAGTGCGAAAACACATTTCGGCCACGGTGTGAAAAATGACAGCTGTACTGTTCATAAGGAAGTGTGGAAAAATGCCAGTGGTGAAAATATGGACTGAAAATATTAGAAATCCATGGACTTACAAGGGTGCATGGAAACTGTGCAATGGTCGCTCGTGACACAGTCATTTTATGGACTTTTTTCACCAAATATTTAACATAGCCATTTTAACACCTCTGCTCATGAACAGTGTCACTGTAATTTTCTTAATCTGTCCCAAACATTGATTTCGTACACCAACTGCAGCATTGTATCGCTACATGTGCGGAACACATTTTGGGCGAGATGTGAGAAATGACAGCTGTACTGCTCATAAGGAGGTGTGGTAAAATGGCAATGTTGAAAATTTGGAGTGAACATATTGAAAATGTGCAAACTTATGAGCGTGCGTAGGAACAGCACAGCGCATGCTCGTAAAACAGTCATTTTTGGGAATTTTTTCACCGAATTTTTAACATAGGGTTTTCGGGGGCCCACCTCATGAACTGTGGCACTGTCATTTTGTAAATTGGTCCCAAAAGGTGGTTCCACGCAGTGACTGCAAAATCACCTTTAGGGGCCCGATTAACAAAATGACAGTGACAGAATTCATGAGGTGGGGTCCCAAAAACCCCATGTTGAAAATTTGGTGAAAAAAATTCCCCAAAATGCCTGAGAGATGCATCACAGTTGAAAAAACCCTATTTATTCCTTTATACAGCTTACCAGCATTTCTTCAGTTCGTGGTCAGCTTTGAAGAGTGTAGACATGTTCCCGGTCTACCGAAGATCTTCGTGCCGGACTCTGGAGGTAAGTATGGGGTGAGGTGGGGGTGTGGAGAGGCAGGGTGTGCAGATGGTGGACACGGGTGGGGAGGGGTCAGGACAGTCAGTGAGGAAGGTTTTTCTTTCAGGTTTTTGTCGTTGTTTCCCATAGATGATGAGGGACTTGTGCCATGCTGAGGTGGGCTCCCAGTGTAGCAGCTGGAAGGGTGTTTGGGGGGGCAGTGGAGCTGACGGGATTGGGCACTCCTATCGGCCATACACACTGTTGCCACACTGGGGTGGGCTCCCAGTGTGGCACCTGGAACTCTGTTGAAGGGGAGTGCAGCAGAGCCGATGGGGGATTGGGCACCCCTGTTGGTCATACAATGAGTGCGTGGGGGGGGCATGAGCACACAATATGCGTGTGTGTGTGTGTAGGAGGAGCACATGAGCTTGCAATATCTTATCGCTGCTCACTGAAGTGTAGCTCTCCCTTTGGACTGTATGACACTGCATTTTCAACTGCTGTCATAAACAGCTTTAGCATTCATTGGTGAACTGTGGCTGCGCCTGCAAGCACATTGACTGAATTGGAAGACAGGGTGCCACACCTCCAAAAACTCGGATGGTGACACTATGTTTCTTGCACATGTGTGCAAGCAAACATAAAAATTGGTTATCTGCCTGGTCAGTAACCTTTCGAATAACTTTGAGACTTGAGACAGTAGGGATATAGGGTGGTAGTTGGTTAAATGGTCAGGGCTGCCACCCTTAAAAATGGGGACAACCCTAGCCAGCTTCCATTCCTGTGGGACCACCACCTCTGACAAAGACCAACTGAACAAATAAGTAAGTGGTTCAACAATCTGGAGTGCAGAGTATTTTAAAAGTGAAGGTGTTTATCCAGCTGTTCCACTACTTTGTTGGTTTTCAGTTCAAGCAAGAAATCCATAACTTCATATATCTCTATCATTCTAAACATGAAAGATGGTGCCTCTTCCTCTCCTTCCTGAACTCCAGGGATAACTAGGTTAGGGTCAGAGTTGACAAAACATTCCCAGCCTCTAAAAAGTACTTCTTAAATTTATCAGCTGCGGACTCCCTGTCAAAGCTCTCATGACTTGTTCCCTAGCAGGAGCTCTTACCCATTGTCTTCACCATTAAATTCATGATATGTATTTAGTCTCCTTACCTCTCAGAGACTACTTCTTGTGCTCCAACAGCAAATGATGAAGTTTCTACTGAGCCTCTCAATTCTATTAACATTATTTTCCAGCCCAATGCCCCCCTCCTCTGTGCAGCCTAACTGCAGAGCCCAGGATTAGCTATCGCCTAACTGTACTATAAGCTCCCCAAGATCAACATCAGCCCTCATATCCACGCCACTTGATGACAGCTACAGTAAATCTTGTTTTCATCCACTGCAGCACAACAACACCTACCCCCTCCCTCCACCCTCACTAATCTACTCTTACCAACAAGCAAAATCCTCAAAAGAACCCATATCCACAAAAGTTGCTTGCAAGCCATAATGCAACTCAAGCTACAAGCAACATTGGTGCTCTGGCTACTCTTACTCCTATCCGGGAACATACACCCTAGCCCAGGCCCCAGGGTCATGAAAACTGGCGTGCCTGTGAAGCAAAATCATCTCAAGATCACTTCTATCAACATCTGCAGCTTGTTTGCCAAACCTGATTTCCAACAAGTGTGGGTAACCCAATACAACCCAGATATCTTATCCATAGGAGAGACATGGTTTACCCCTAGAACACCCGACACTGACATCTGTCTGGACTGCTATAAATCTTTTTAGACTGGACAGAGTCAGAAAACGTGGGTGGGGGGGCTGTGTAGTTTATATCAAAGATCACCTGCAGGGTCAGGCCCTCCCACCAGTAAAGTCAGGCAGCAGTGTCCAAATTCTGCCAGTCAAAATAATCCTTGGGACAAATGGTAAGAACCTTACCTTAATTTCCACCAACATCCCACCCAAAGAGCATGCAACAGGATTTAATGCACTCATTGAATACCTCTATGACCATCATCTAAACTCAGAGGTAATCGTGGTAGGTGATCTAAATATAAACTGGCTATCCCCAGATGCTGCAACATACAGAGATGCCATCAACTCCTTAAATATCTCCTATCTAATTGAAATTCCAACAAGCACCAACTACCACACTGGATCCAGTGCTCTGCTGGACTGGCTATTAACCAACCACCCGGCACTCAATCATCCTCCCTGACACTATAAGCGACCATGCTCCCATCCTCTACCCATGGTCAAGTATATCCCCAAAGCTACCAGTTAAAGAGGTGACTACCCAAATCCTATGAAAAGGACAACTAGGTCCCCTAAAAGTACACCTCTGCCAACTTGATTGGTCCCCCCTCTACTCAATGACTGATGTTGACAAGGCTTTAGACTACTTCATCAAGGTCTTCAACTCAGCCTGTGATATCTTTGTACCCCTCACCACTAGAAAGGTCAGAGGCTACCACAAGATATGGATAACCCCATCATTCATTAATCTCATGCATACCAGAGATAACCTCTGGCATATAGCCAAAAGCATAAGCATACAATCTGATCTCCAAAACTACCATACAGCCTGAAATAAATGCACCCAGGCAATGCGTCAAACCCAATTGTGCTTTTACAGGGCCAAACTGGACAATTCCTGGGGTGAGGGCTACAAATTCTGGACAAATATAAAAACACTAACAGGGACCCCTAATCAAACTGCTACTGACCTGCTAAACCTGAAAGGGAACATAACCCAAGACCCAAAACCCACTGCAAACACCTTTA
This sequence comes from Neoceratodus forsteri, assembly GCA_016271365.2. NCBI lineage: Eukaryota > Metazoa > Chordata > Ceratodontiformes > Ceratodontidae > Neoceratodus > Neoceratodus forsteri. The sequence goes on along the minus strand of CM028138.1, from coordinate 759,250,116 downwards.
ATACAGCTTTCACTGACCTCAGTGAAGTGCTCCCACCCAACTTTCTCAACCCTGTCACTAATGGCCAGAGTACAACGGCAGCGGCCCCCACCCCTAACTAGGATACCCCTAGCCTACCATTCTATTTCAGAGTTATCAAAACCATTGAAGCCAAACAATATCTACTGCAGGTACCTCGCAAATCTAGGTTAAGTAATGACAGCTTAGATTTGAAACTACTAACACTCACCATCGATGAAGTCCTGGCCCCCTTAACAAGAATTCTTAACCTCTCACTAATCTCAGGGCAGTTCCCCAAACTATGTAAAGCAGCAATTGTACGCCAGTCTTCAAAAGTGGAGACAAATCCATCCACACTAACTACCGGCCAATCTCAATTTTACCCCCAATCTCCAAAGCCCTGAAATGAATAGTCTGTTACAAACTAATTGACCACCTCGATAAGTACCAAATTCAGTGCAAAGAACAGCATGGATTTTGTAAACTTCACAGTATGATGACTGCCCTAGTTGAATTCACCGGTTTCATACATGACTCACTGGGTCGAGGACACTTAGCGGGGGCTACCTTTATTGACCTCACTAATGCCTTTGACACAGTTAATCATGAACTCCTACTAGCCCAACTACAGGAGGCCACCGTGTCCCCCACCACCCTGAACTGGTCCCACAGTTATCTCTCCAGCTGCTTCCAACAGGTTAAAATCGTTAAAACTCTCTCTGACAGGCAAAAAGTTAATACAGGTGTCCCCCAAGGGTCCATATTAGGCCCATTACTATTCAGCCTTTTTCTGAACAATCACCCCAAAGTATGTCACGACAAAATCCTGTTGTATGCAGATGATGCTGCCCTCTACTCTTACCACCCCAACTTAGTCTCTCTTGAGCAAAGTCTTCAGTGTAATTTCAAACTGGTCAAAGACTGATTTACCAATGCATGGTTACTACTCAATTATAAGAAAACCGAAACTATGCTTTTCTCCTCCCCTCACAACAAAAATAAATCAGCCCATCTAACTGTCCACAACAAGCAAAATGAACCTCTGGAGATGGTGCCCAATTTCAAATACCTTGGAGTGGTATTGGATAGCACCCTATCATACACACAACATGTTGAGAATGTCTGTAAGACTGTGAGCAGGAAAATTGGACAACTATATAGGCACAGACACTGCCTCACTCCCGAAGCCCTTAAACTAGCAATCACCTCTTCAGTGCTTTCCATAGATTATGGCCTCGTCATTTACAGCTCAGCCACAGATTCAACCCTGAAAAGAATTGCCCTTGCCCTAAACAAGTCTTGCCGGCTAGTCCTGGGGGTCCCGCTACTCACCCACAAGTGTGACCTTTACACACTTACCAACTGGCTGAACCTTGACAATCGCATTCAGTACCAAGACTGCCTCTTGGTCAAGAAAACCACACTTGGTCATACCCCTCCTCGTGTCCACTCTATGCTGCACCATACTGCCCCCTCCAGGCTGAGTACAGGATCTCGCAATACTCGATACAAAGTATCCTTCTGCCAAACGACACAAGGGCAACGGTCCTTTGGCTACCATGGGCCAGAGTTGCTTAACTCACTCCCATCTAACCACTTTGCAAAATCAAAAACAGGGCCTTTTAAGAAAAAACTCCAATCCTACTTCTCGAACTGCATGGTCTGCTCATGCCCCCATTATTAATTAGTCACTGGGCTAAGACACTGAATCTGTCTCCTTTGTCCCTGTCTTCTTTATTATCTCTCCCTGCTCTCTAGTCTGCCTCAATCCTCTTCTGCCACTCTTAGATCCCCATCTCTTCTGGCTCTGCTAATCTCCCTTCCCCCCTCCGCCCATGCTCTCTCCCATTGATCCCACCTATTTCTATGGCTCCACTCTACCCCTTCTCACCCCTCCCTATATCAGTTATATCTACTTTCTCCCTACCCATCTTGGCTACCCCCACTCTGCACCCTTATTGTTGACAAGGGGAACCTCGTGTCTGAAGATTCCCTGCCTGGACCTCCACATTCCCTCTGACAAATGGCACCTTGGTCCCTCCGGACCTCTGCCCTGAATCTTTCTACACCCTTTCTTCACTCCTCTCCTTGACAAGCACTTTATTTTTGCCATAGCCTCTTTTAATAGCTTTTCTGAGTGTGACCTCCCATTGCTCTATACGAATACTATTGCTTACCATGTTTATTACCCTGAATTGTCAGGTCAACTGGCTGTCAACTAGACTGTATGATCATAATGTATCAAGATATGATTCACCTTGCATTGTATTTCCTGTATATATTTCATCCCTATTGATGTGGAACCTTTGCACATTAGCTTCCAGCGCAAAGATTGTAATCCGAGACTTAAATAAATAAAGCTACCTGTTGTCTCAAAAAGATGTGCATTAGTCATTTTTTGTTTGCCCATTTATTTCTTTTATTATGGACCAAACTTTTTGATGTTACCTGTGGCACCATCAATTTTTAGAATATAAAATACTCTTTTAGCATCTCTGATCCAGGTTGCATATGCATTTCTTAACTTCCTATGAATTCCCCAGTCTTTGGGCAACCTCGTCTTATGTGTTCTATCCCATGCCAGATTTCTAGCCTTTTTTTTTATTTTCATAGTGTGGTGATAAACCAGGGGGTAGATTTATTTTAAATTTTCTTTGTTTTGACTGGCAGATGCAGGTTATGCACCTTCATTAATTCTGATAAAAAGCTGGCTGATTCTCGGGGTTGGAGAGAAGACCAGATGGCTTGAAAACTGGCTGAGGGACATAATCCAGAAGGTGGTTGTGGGGGGGGGGATGAAAAAATTACTCACCTTAGTAATGTTGTTTCTTCTAATGGAGTCTTGCTGTATTCTGACTATATGCAGTTAGCCCCAGCACTTGAACTGCTCTGGAGAGGAAAGAGTTAACTCTATGCAGAAGCAGAGAACTTTGAGCTCAAACTCAGTTTTCAAACCTCTGTCTCTAACACTCTGAAATGAAACCATCAGATTCTTACGAGCACTAACTAAACAAATTAACAGGTGGAAATTGTTTCACAGTTGTGTAAGCCCAATGGCCAAGCAGATTGTTTGAGGGTCAAAAAACTCAAGTCGAGAACCCCAAAAAGAAAGCTAAGGATAAGATAAAGACAACAGTAGGTAGTGAAACTAAAACATTAATAATAATAAACCCATAAGACAGGGCATGCCAAGTACACCTCTGGGGTGCAACACTGTGCCTGCCCACCCACATCCCTAAACTACTAGGTTCCAGGAGGGGAGGCAGGGAGGGAGGTCAGAATACAGCAAGACTCCATTAGGAGAAACAGCATTACTAAGATGAGTAATTTTTTCTTCAAACAATATGAAGTCTTGCTGTATTCTGACTATATGCAGACTACCAAGCAGTACCTCCCAGGAGGAGGGAGTCACAGAACCTATTTTGGGAAAAGGCTCTGCAGCACAGCTGTGCCAAACCTAGCATCACTTCTAGACTGAACGTCCAGAGAGTAATGCTTGGTAAATGTGTGAACAGTTTTCCAGGTGGCTGCTTTACAGATTTCCACTAAAGGTCTATCTCTAGCTGATGCAACTGAAACAGCTGTACCTCTGGTAGAATGAGCCCTCAGGCCTGAGGGAGGTTCCTTCCCAAGCTTCAAATAGCAGAACTGGATACAGGAGACAATCCACCTGGCAATAATTCTCTTGGTGGCTGGACTGCCCTTTCCCACGTCTCCATAAGTGAGAAACAGCTGAGAACTACCATTCCTATGGCCTTAGTATGCTCCATATAATAACTAAGAGCCTTCTTCACATCAAGACTGTGTAATCTTCTCTCCCCAGAGGAAGAATGGTCACTGAAGAATACAGACAATGACATAGACTGGTTCAGATGAAAGTCTGACACTACCTTGGGAAGAAACTTTCTGTTAGTTCAAAGAACCACATTATCTCTGTGAAATGAAATGAAATCAAGTTCCACTGACACAGCCTGTAATTTGCTGATTCTCCTGGCAGAGGTAATAGCTACCAGGAATACAGATTTCCAAGTCAAGTATTTCAGCTCTGCTGAAAATAGAGGCTCAAAAGGGGGCTGCATAAGCTGTGCTATACAGATATTCAGATCTCAAGAAGGGGTAGAGTCTCGAAAAGAAGGGCTAAACCTTTGAAATAATTTTTGAAAACTGGATGAGAGGCTAGGGAAGAACCCCTACCAGCAGAGAGAAAAGCAGACACAGCTGTCAAATGAACTTTGAGAGTAGTAGGCCGGTGGCCTAGACCATTAAGGTGCACCAAATAGTCAAGCACACTGGCAATGTCAGACAATTCTGGCTGAACCTGTTTCTGAGAACACCAAAACCCAAATCTTTTCCATTTGGAGTTATAGGTCTTCCTGGTAACAGGTTTTCTGCTAACTTTCAAAATGTCCAGGACTGACTGAGAAAGGTGCAGACTTGCATATTCAAACTCTTCAAGAGCCAGGCCTTGAGCCTGAGAGTCTGAAGATTGGGGTAGAGGATCCTTCCCTGGGAGGATGTCAGAAGATTGAACTGCCTGGGAAGACACAGAGGCATTGTCACTGACAGTGACAGAAGTAGAGGATACCAAGACTGTCTGGCTCAGTCTGGAGTCACCAGAATCACCCTGCTAGGCTGAGATCTGATTTTGATCAGGACCCTGAAAATCAGCAGGAAAGGAGGAAATGCATACAGGAACCTGCTTGTCCAATCCAATACTAGAGCATCCCGATGAGCAGACCCTAGGAGAGGAGGTCTGCAACAGAAGAGAGGGAGTTGATGATTGTCTGGGGCTACAAAGAGATCTATCTCTGGAGTACACCTCTTGAAGATGGCCTGAAGGATCAGAGGGTTCAGAGCCCATTCGTGATGACCCAGAGAAATTCTGCTGACAGCATCTGCTAAAATGTTATCCTTCCCTGGGAGATGCACAGCCACCAGGAAAGCCTGAAGGGAATAAGCCAGAGACCACATCTTCATGGCCTCTGTGCACAAGGCCGAGGACAGAGTGCCTCCCTGCTTGTTGATGCACCACATGGTTGTGGTATTGTCTGTCCTGATTTGTGCTACTTTCCCCTGAACCACAGATGAGAATGTCTGAAGTGCTAGAAAGACAGCACTCAATTCTAGAAGATTATGTGAAGAAGAGACTCCTGGGGAGACCAGGTACCCTGAGCTGTAAGCTGATCCAGGTGAGCCCCCCAGCCCAACAGAGAGGCATCTGTGGTGATAATCACTGAAGGAGCATGACTGATGAATAGCACACCTTGTCAAAGACTGTCCTCCTCCAGCCACCACTGGAGGGTCTGAACTAGAGTTTGAGACACTGGAACCAATTTGGAGAGAGGGTCCTTTTTCTGAGGCCAGTAAGATCTGAGATGAAACTGAATATCTCTCATCTGAAACCTTGTTCCCTGAATCACAGCTGTGGATGCTGCCATGTGGCCCAGTAACTGTAGAAAATGTCTGGCTGGACGAGAAACTGGAGGGTGAAAAGTGGAAGCCAAAGTGGCTAGAGACTGAACTCTTGAAAAAGGAAGGAATGCTCTTGCCTGGGTAGTGTCTATGCCCACCCCTATGAAAGTGAGCAACTGAGTTGGATCCAGAACTGATTTTTCTAGGTTTAGAATGAAGCCCAAAGACTCCAGGAGCCCTTGGGTGACCTCTAAGGCTGACTTGACTTGGTCTGAGGACTGGCATACCAGGACCCAGTCATCCAGATATGGGAACAGAAGGATACCTTGTCTCCTGAGGAATGCCACCACTACTGCCATGCACTTGGTGAACACCCTTGGAGTAGATGTCAGACTTAAAGGCATGGCTCTGAATTGATAATGGCCTGAGAGCAACTCAAATCTGAGGTACTTTCTGTGGGAATGTCTTATAGGTATGTGGAAATAGGCAACCTTGAGATCCAAGGAGGCTAGCCAGTCTCCTGGTCTCAGAGAGGGAAGAATTACTCCCAGAGTCACCATCTTGAACTTTGGTCTTGTTAAATGTCTGTTGAGGTACCTTAAATCTAGGATGGGTCACCACTCCCCTGTCTTTTTATGGGTCAGGAAGTATCTGGAATAAATTCCTTTTCCCCGTGACAAAGAGGTATCTTCTCTACTGCCCGCAGGAGCAAAAGGGAGGAAACTTCTGCCTCTAAGACCTTTATCTCTGAGGGGGAGAGGGGGCTGAAAGATCTTGCTCTCAGTTTTGGGAACCTTTTGAAACTGAGAACAAGTCCCTGGCTCACTACTTCCAGGACCCATTTGTCTGAAGTTATAGACTCCCAGACCTGGGAGTAGTGAGCCAGTCTGCCCCCTACTGGGATTGGAGAGGTGACCCTGACTGACACCTCAGGGTGTCTGCTTGGCAGGGGGCTTGGACTAAATGGATGCTGAAGTCCTGGTCATCTCTCATCTGCCTCTTCCCCTAAAGAACCCCCTCTGCTGGAACGAAGAGGGGGCTTGGGCTTGGTAAAAATGCCTGTGAAACAGCCTGCCCCTGCCAGCCCTAAACTGCTGCTTCTGAGGAGTGGCCTGCTTCTCTTTTGCTGCAGCACTCCAGTAGGTGGTCCTGTACTCATCCATCTTCTTCATGTAAGCCTCTGTCTGTTCACCAAACAGAAAGTTACCAGCAACAGGAAAATCCATAGTCTTAGTCTGGGTATCATGTGACAAACTGGTACATCTGAGGCAAGCTAATCTTCTCATGGAGACAGATGTAGCCATGACCCTGGAATGTACATCATTCGAGTCTAACAGCAGCATGAAACTGGACCTTGGATGCCTCAGTACCATATGCAGCCACCTTCTCCAGCTCCTTGGCTAGCTGGGAAGGGGCATTCTTAGCCAGTTCCAGAACCGTATCCCACCTCTATTAATGGTACCTGGCAGTATATGCCATGTTATTAGCTTGCCTGAGTCCCAAAGAAGATGCAAAGTACTGCTTCTTGGCCATGGCATCCACTTTCCTAGAATCCTTATCTGGGGGTTGAGAAGCCAGGGGAATATTAGCCTTGTCACAGGCTGCAGCTTGCACTACCCCAGCATGGCTGCAATGAGTTGTAAGGAATTCTGTTCAGGACCTGACAATGTATATCTCCTGTCCATCTTTTTATCCACAGTAGGTATAGAAGTTGTAAACTGTAAAATTTTCTGTGTCTGTTACACCAGGGATTTATGCAGAGGGATAGACACTCTCATTGACTCTGAAACATCCATCATTTCCATGAAGCCAGGTTCCTCCTGACCCTGTTCAGCTTCCTCCACAGGGAGCTGAAGAGTATCAGCCACTTTCCTGTAGAACAAGAATTGGGAGAGGGACTCAGAAAGTCTGGGAGGATACACATTGGAAGGCCTGTCTGGGGAGATGTCAGGCTTCACTGGCTCATCTAGGCCTTCATCTTCCTCTTTGTCATACTCTTCTTCTCCTTCCCAATCACCCTCATAGAAAGCTTCTGGATCAATGTCAGAAGTGACTGTCTGACCGAACCGAACCTCTGTGAACTGCTGTCGGTTCGGTCGGAACCGGGCAAAGCGACTGAACAATAATAATCGCTTTTGTAATCTCCTCAGTGGTCGGACTATGATAAACTGGATCTGAACTGGCTGATTTATGCTTTCTTTTACCAGGAACTGATTCCACAGAATCGGCTCTCCTTTTGCCCAAGGATGTATCGCTCAGGTTAGTGGGCACCTCCTCAGGATCGGTCACAACCGAACCGGGTTGGCTATCCGGGTCAGTAGACTTCTCGGCCTCTCTCTCCCTCAGCCTGCTCAAACGTTTTTCCAGAGTGGCTTTAGGAAAGTTTTTAAAAATCTTGCAGTCTTCTTTGAGGTGGTCAAACCCCAGATAATAAACACAAACGAGGTGAGGGTTGGCCTTAGCAAAGGCCTTCTTACACTCGGTACAGTGCTGAAACCCAGTGGGACCGGTTTTCTTTTTGGGTTTGTCAGACATGCTGAAAATTTAAACAGTTACCCTTACCAGCTTTTATGACAGGCAACTAAAAACTGATCGGTTCCAACCATCTCACGGGTTGGTTAAAAAATCCACAAATTCAGATTTCTTTAGGAACCGATGAGTACCGGAAACCACAGAAAACGCAAAGAAGTCAAAATAATGGGTTTCGGTTCTAAACCGGACCGACCGGAGAAGAAGTGAAGGAGAAAACAATTTCCACAAGAACAGCAAAATACCACAAAACTACCTTTCTGCCATCACTTACTGTTACCGAGACAGAGATAAGAAGACAGATATAAAGAAGCGGTTATAAAAACTGACCGATTCAAACTATGCCGAACCGAAGCACAGGAGGGATCTCCAGAGCGACTTCACAGTTAGACGGTTTCACTTCAGAGTGCTAGAGGCAGAGGTTTGAAAACCGACCTCGAGCTCAACGTTCTATGCTTCTACATAGAGTTAACTCTTTCCTCTCGGAACAGTTCAAGTGCTGGGGCTAACTGTATATAGTCAGAATACAGCAAGACTTCATGTTTGAATTATCTGGCACCAGAGGGTCACCAGTGAGGTCCCGTAGGAGCTCGGTGCTGGTCTGCTGTTATTCAATATCTTCATTAATGACATTGAGGATGGCATTAAGGGCAAATATGCCTATTCACAGATAACACCAAGCTTTGCAGGAGAGTGGACACAGCTGAAAAGACACAGGACCTAGAGGATGATCTGGAAAAGCCGGGGGAGTGGTCCAGTATCTGGCTGCCTGGCATCAACACCAAGAAATGCAAAGTTGTGCACATTATATTAAAAAAGACAGTTATATCCAAAAACAAACCTCAGCATTCACAAGTGCGACAGCCATGGTTGTGAAGGAAACACAGCACTTTTGAGCCCACTTAGAAACATTGGAAAACCAAGCCAGGGTCATCAACGTCTGGATTATGGGGCTGCCTGAGAACATTGAGGAGGATCACCCCCTAATGTTTGTGAAAGACTGGCTTGATAGGAAACTGTTTAACAGCTTTGAGAAGTATTTTGAACTCTTCTCTGTTTTTTATGGGACTCAGAGTAACACCTTGGTGCATTTTGTTTCTATCATTTGGTTCCAGATCCTTGCCAATAGACTTTTGTGCTCTGTAACTGATGATTGCATGTGTCAAGTTCTTGTTGAAAAGATGTCCTCTGTGGTTTTAACATAACTTACATTACACTTCCTAAAGTATGTTCATAGATCAGCGTTACCAGCCCTGTAAACTCTTTCACTTTTGGGTTCTCTGGGGTTATCTGTTTTCCCTGTATAATAGCTTAGGGACAGCTGGGGCTTGTCTGTTTATGTACTTATGCTTTTCTTTTTAGCTTTAGGCTGTATGCATGACAATACTTTTTGTCCCTCTGGGATAAGAACTCTGTTGGACTGTACTAATATGGACTTTTTCACATCTTGGTAACAGTCACGCTGCTCTTGCGCACCATATCAGTGAAAAATTGTTACCTTAGTGTGTGGTGAAATTAGAAGGTTTCTACCCTATGTTGTACCAAAATATGGTGAATGCATCTTACCCTTTGATTATGGAGCCTTTGTGCTTCCAGAGATACAGCACTGTATTTGGACTGTTTAACATATGTGAGTGTATCAATTATTGTTACAATTGTGACATTTTATAAGAATAAAATTAAAAAAAGACATTTCTAAATTGCAATATCTAAGTGGATCATAAAATGATATGCTACTTTTGTTTGTTTCCAAATGTTTTATGGTAAGCATGTTGTAAAAGTGTAGCAAGGACTGTGGTTAAAGCATTTTTACTTAAACATAAGTCGATGCTGTTGTCTTCATTTTATTTACATGGTTGAGGGTGCAGCTGCAGGATGGGGGGTATCCAGCTGCAGGAGGGTCAGAGATATAAGCACTGACCTTTGTGGCAAATGGTGCAAGTTAAATTGATGTAATTTTCCTGGAGTCAGGGTAGGAAGATGTAACAAAGTGGGTTTTACTGTATCTTTAATAACAGCCCAACAGCTCACCACAGAGCATCTAAAACCCTATTGATTTTGGGGGGCCTAGTGCCCCCAAACCCTCAGCCTTTATATAAAAATCTTTCACACAACATTACAAAAATGTCTATGTGGTGAATGGCTGATGGCATTGCTGGTCAGCCAGTTGCCCACTTCAATTTCAGCTGCAGACTCTAAGGCCAGCCAGAGTCTTCCACACTGTTGACTCTAGAGGGAAAAACGTTTTTTTTCCTGGAGCCAGAAGTAAGGAAGATGTAACAAAAAAGTGTGTTTTATCTTCAGTAAAAGTCCCCAAACTAAAGTGTTTTCAGTACCCCCACTATAAAAACTATTCCAGTGCCACCACAGGAGGAGGATAGAGTGAAATACCTAAAGAAATTTAGAGAGGTGACCAGGGCAGTCAAGTCAGCCAAGGCTTCTAGAGAGCTCAGTCTGGCACAGGACATCAAGGGTGGGAAAAGGACATATTCAGGTACATAAGGGAGAGAGGAGCTGCACAGATCACATAATAAGGATCAGGAGATGGGGATGGACTGAGAAAGTGGCACAGCAGGCAGAAGTGTTAAATGAATACTTCTGTTCTATATTTACGAAGGAGTAAGATGGGTCACTGCCTGAAAGGAGAGGGAGGGAAAGTAGGCACAGGGGTCAGGGAGTGATGGATGGTGAAATGACAGAGGGCAGGGTATTAAAAGGTTTAAGGGCACTAAGGGTGGATAAGGTGCCAGGACCGAATGGCATACATGCTCAGATACTCAGGGAATAGGGCGAAGGTCCTGGCAGAACCATTGGCAGACTTGTTCAATGCCTCTCTGGAAACAGGGTGCATACTCCAGGACTGGAGAATGGCTCACGTGGTGCCCCTCCACAAAAGCAGACCCAAGGATGAACCAGGCAACTATAGGCCAGTAAGCCTCACATTCATTGGGGAAAGTTAATGGACACCATCCTTAGGAGAGGTTGGTAATCTTTCTAGAAGGTAGTGGACTCCAGGACAGGAAGCAACATGGGTTTTATCTGGCAGATCTTCCCAGACCAACCTGGTTGACTATTATGACTCGGTGCTGATGGAACTTGACAAGAGGCCATGTAGTGGATATCCTGTATCTGGATTTCAGCAAGGCATTTGGCTTGGTGCCATATGGAAGGCTGGTTAACAAGTTGGAACACCAGGAAGCAGGGACAAAGATGGTGAATGGCATCAAGAACTGGCTGCAGGATAGACAACAGAGGGTAGTGGTGGTGGGAGAGGAACTCTCTTCTCCAAGGGCAGTAATGAGCAGGGTACCACAGGGCTCAGTGATGGGCCTTGTGTTGTTTGGCATTTTCATCGCTGATATCTCGCATGGCATTAACAACAAGAATAGTCTTTTTGCGAATAACACCAACATTGTGGCAGTGGTGGATGACACAGTAGGGTAGCAGAGGCTGCAGGAGGATCTGGCAGAGCTTGAGGACTGCTCAGACACATGACAGCTGGGGTTCAATGCTAAGAAGGGCAAAGTCATGCACTTGGGAGCAAGGAACCCAAGGAGGTGCTATCAGTTGGAAGGGTACAGATAGCCCCTACAGAGGAGGAGAAAGACCTTGGGGTGATAATAACAGGGCAAATGAACCACTCTGCACAGTGCAGGAATGCTGCAGCTAAAGCCAACAATATGCTGGGGTGCACTGCTAGAGGAATTACCTCCAGGAGGGAGATGATCCTGCCTCTGTATGATCTGGTGGTGAGCCTCACCTGGAGAATTGTGTGCAGTACTAGCCACTTACTTAAGAAGGATGTTAGATTACTGGAGGGGGTCCAGCACAGACCAACAAGGATGGTCATTGGATTGGAAGACAAAACCTATGAGGGGAGGCTGAGGGAGCTTAACATGTATCCCTGGAGGAGAGAAGGGGTAAGGGAGACAGAGACTGCTATGCCTCTAGCCATTGCCCAGAGTCTGGAGAAAATCCGGCCTGCAATGCCGATACAAACCACAAATGTCCTTACACTATTACTTAGTCTCACAATAACCGTTTAGCTGGTCTGAGGGATCACTGAAACTGCAACTAGCTAGATACTCTGTTACTGTTTGCCTAGTCTCTGTTTGATATTGTACAATTCACACTTACTCTGTACTGAATATAGCTGTATTGTATTGTATTGTAATGCATCTGTCTCATTCACTGTACTAGTCCTCTCCCTTTCCCCAGGGCACATCTGGAATGAGTGGTACTCCGCTCAGTATGCCTTCCTGGTGAAACTCTTAAATAAATAAATAAATAAATAAGGGAGATACGGCTGACTAAAAGTAAAGATAATTACCCTGCCTGGAAATGTTGAAGTCCCATCCCTAGATGAATAGAAATCATGCAGCGTGCATGACACTGTAACTTGAATATATCCAAGCTGCAGTAGTCACATTTTTCCTAACATGAAAACTCAGTGGAAATGAGTAGCATTCCTGAAGACCTAGGCTATTACTTATTCCCGTGTGTTTTAGGCGGCAATGTTTTGTTACCAATCCAGAAATGTAATCCTTCCTATCGAAAATGTAAGTAAGAAACTCTTTACCATGATTTAAAAACTCAGTCGTGGTTGCTGTAAAACGTTCTTAAAAGCAAGCAGTACAATGACATATCAGACATGAATGAATTCTTAAACATCATAAGTGAGAAGTGCCAGGTTAAAAGTGCAGCACAGTATATAAAACTTCCCTTTAGTGTAATCATATCATTGAGTATTTAGGGAGCTGTTTTGTCAAGTCAAATTGAAATTCTAAGACCCGTCATGTTAAATGAATTAACTGCAGGACTATCTAAAGAAGTAAACTCAGTGGCAGAGTTCACCCACTAGGTATTTGTTTTCATCAGCACTTAATACTCATAACTCAGACATCCACATGACAGTTACACAAGGTAGTTAGATTAAACTACATTATACAATGACAAGAAGAATCATGGGCTCTGCCTGGTTCGTCGGGGACTAGATCCGGGATGTTATCCCAGCATAATATCCCGGCTCTAGTTCCAGCACACTCTTGACCACATAAAATGTAAAAAAAATGAAATCAATACACAGCCAACCCTGCAACTGATTTCACAGCCTCTCAGTCAGCTCAGTATCGCCATTCCTTGCCACCTAAACACACTGACTGAGTGGGTGTATTTAATGTGAAAAAAATGGACAGTTTTGCAGTTTGGGAGAATGTTTGAGGGTTCTGGCTTTCACTTTTTTGGTGAACCAATTATTTCTTCTTTTCCACAGCTAATAAACCAGTGTTCTCCACTATCTCCTGCTTCTGAACTCACATGCTGAGTCAGGGTGTATAGGGGGTAGGGACTGCCAATGTTGAGAGAGGTGAAAGCCACATTTCAATCAGCTTCCAAACAATCCCCTCCTGTACTGGTAGTTCCTCATTGTCAACATCCAAAGCCACCACAACGAAATTAAACTTGATCCCTCCCGCTGTTTACACGTTCACAAATGTAAAGCCGTACTTAACATCGGCTTAATGGCAGTCTCTCCCGCTCCCCTTACACTCTCCACTGCTATAGCAACTGACTGTATGGGCACCTCCACAACACCTTGCTTCAGTTTGATATGTTATCCACTATCTTGTCTCCCTTCAGTTTTTCTCTCATCAGTGTTCTCTACCCCTATAAACTGTATGGAAAGAACATACAACTGTAATACTAACGTATGTGTGTGTGTGGGGGGGGGCATCGCTAAAGACTCCCGGTGCACAGCAAAAATGGCTACAATTGTGATACCATGGGGTAGGGAGAGGAGCAGTGAATAGTACTGCTTTTCATAAAGTAAACCTACAGATTAAAAAAAAAGAAAAATTTACTTTTAAATGCACGTTTCCATTTTGTTTTATTAATGAGCCATTGTCTAATAGGAATAATGCCCTCCAGTGTATGTGTTATACTGGGATAACATCTCTTCTCAGGTGTTGGACACCCTCAGCCTGCGACCTTGGGCCCAACCACCTGAGCTGGGATGTTATCCCAGCATAACACCCACCCTGTTGGGCAGTATTCCTTTAATATTTAAGCAAAAGATCACCTGGGGTTTGATGGAAAAATAAGTATCTATGAATCATGCACAGACATGTGACACATTTCTATTTAAACAATTCTCATTTTCTAGCCATCAGCACTTTAAAGCAAATCCTATTGTGGGACATTTCGGTTATTGGTTAAGGCAGCTGAAAGTTTGTGTGAGCCTGAAATGAATGCAGCATATCAGTTTGATTGTACACATTAAGTAAGCTGTGTAAGAAAGGGTGAAACTTTGGGTGATAATAGAATGTGCTATCCTTTTAAACAGCAAATTGATTTCTACATTCAGTGCACAAGGCTGGGGGTTTAAATTCTAGTAAATATTTTCTTAATTGAATTTTCTGTGGGAAGGAGTCAGTTTTTAGATTGGTAATAAAACAGTGCACAGCTGATATAAAAAGGCGGATGGAGGTTATTTTTAAGTACTATAGTTTGTATTGGGCATTGCGGCAATCTACAAGGAGCTGCATTGTTAGGGATAATCCTAGTGAACAATACTCTTGTACACTTGAAGGACTGGAGACCCTTTAGTAAATGCAAAACTCCTAAATCAATGGAAGATCAGTTAACTATGGAAGCTGACAACTGGCTACCTAAACCTGAGTATGGAAAAGCCGTCTGCTTCCAAAAGAAGCGTTGAATTCCAATGAAGGCTACTCATTTACTTTTACAATTATCAGCCTTAGCAGAATTCAATTTACATAAATTACTCAATGTGGGTAGGTTGTACTGATACCAATTGTTCAGCCAAAGGGCTCACAGTTTCATGTCTAGTTTTTTTTTTTTTTTAATTTACTGCCACAACTAGGATTTGCAACTGTTTTTTTTAGAACAAGAACACTGAGTCTTCAGTATTTATCCTAACAGCCCTGGAGATGTGACCGATAGCTGGAGTCACTCACCTCCCTCTGTGAACAAACTGAATATTTTTACCTAGGGACTGGCTTATCAAGGAAGGCAAACCAGGCACAAATGAAAGTTTCTGGCTGAATTATGCCAGTTAATCAGTGTTTGCTAGTTAATTCACAAAACAGCATTCTGGCAAAGATCGGTACTTGTTGAGTTAATATAAGAGCAGTGCTTTTCTCTTGCTTGACAGGAAAGGGGAAAAAATTAGGATGGCAGTGTTTTTATGTTGATTGTGCGCATGCACAAGAAACATGTTGCGACAGGTTTCTCGAGAAGCAGGTTGTGGAGGTGCGGCACCGTTGTGGCCAACGCCCCCACAGCCTGCAAAGCCTTGCCCACTTCCCCCAATGCCCTGGCACTCTGCTGCTGACACTAGTTCAGCCAGCGTGCCACAACTTTCTAAAAAATCAGCCGCTGCAATCAGGGACCACCTCGTCATTGCAGCGTCAGTCATCCGCTGCAATGAGTGAGCGACCCGTCATTGCAGGGCAGGATGTAAACCCTGAGATTGTCTGTGAACATGGCGGTGGCTTGCGCCATGTTCTAAACAATATCCCTCCCACATTTAAGTTGCCGGCGGGACCCCAATCCCGTCAGCATTCTAGCTCCTCTCGCTTTTGTTCCTGCTGGCGGGGTGGCCAATCCCGTCGGCTATAGTGTTCCCATTTGTTTTGTTGCCGATGGGGGCCCATTCCCCATCGGCATTCTTAACCCTCCTCTTTTGTTGCTGCTTACGGGGTGCCCAGTCCCCATCGGCATACTGATACCCCCGCCCGTTTGCCAACGGGGTTGCCCAATCCCCCATCGGCTACTGCTGCCCCGGTCCAGGAAGCCTCTGCTGGCACACTGGAGCCCACCCAATGTGCCAGATGTCCTCAAGTGAACGGTCCCGACATCTGGTTTATTTATTTATTTTTAATCCTGGAAGAAAACCGTCCTGGCTCGCCCTGCTTCCCACCGAAACCCGCACCCACCACTGCAGACCTGCCTCCCACCCCTCTGCCCATACTTCCTTAGGAGCTTGGCGCACTGATCTTCGGTGGACCGGGAACACGTCTGCACTCTTCAAAGCCGACCGCGAACTGAGGAAATGCCGGTAAGCTGTATAATGTAATACATAGGGTTTTTTCAACTTTACTGTATATCTCAGGCATTTTTGGGAATTTTTCCACCAAATTTTCAACATGGGGTTTTCGGCATGCCTCCTCATGAATTCTTGAACTGTCATGGCATTAATCGGCCCGGAAAGTTGATTTCGTGGTCACTGCGCGGAATCACCTTTCGGGGCTGATTAATGAAATGACAGTGCCAGTTTTCATGAGATGGGCTCTCAAAAAGCCTATGTTGCAAATTTGGTGAAAAAATTCCAAAAAATGACTGTTTTGGCGTCATGGCGTCGCAGTTACTACACGCTTGTAACTTCGCGATTTTGCAATATTTTCATGCCAGATTTTCAACATTAGCATTTTGTCACACCTCCTTGTGAACAGTATAGCTGTCATTGTTCACATCCTGGCGAAATGTGTTTTCACACTTCTGGCGCAGAATAGCGGGGTCGCTGTGGGAAATCAGTGTTCAGGACAGATTAAAAAAATGACAGTGCCACTGTTCATGAGTAGAGGTCCTGAAATGGCTATGCTGAAAATTTGGTAATGATACTCCATAAAATGACTGTGTTACAAGCGTGCGTTGCACAGTTTGCACACATGCTCGTAACTTTGCGAATTTACAATATTTTCACTCCAGATTTCCAACATTGCCATTTCCCACACCTACTTATGAATAGTAAAGCTGTAATTTTTCCTATCCTGGCCAAAATGTGTTTTTGCACTTCCGGCGCAGAATACAGCGGTCGCTGTGAGAAATCACTGTCCGGGACAGATTAAGAAAATGAGAGTGATACTGTTCATGAGCAGAGGTCATACAATGCCTATGTTGAAAATTTGGTGATAATAGCCCATCAAATTACTGTGTTACAAGTGTGCATTGCACACTTTCCACGCAAGCTTGTAACTTCACAGATTTGTAATATTGTTACGCCACATTTTCACCAGTGGAATTTTCCCACACCTCCTTATGAGCTGTGCAGCTGTCATTTTTCACATCCTGATCGAAATATGTTTTCATAGTTCCGGCACAGAATAATGTGGTCACTGTGGGAAATCACTGTTCGGGACAGATTAAGAAAATGACAGTGGCACTGTTCGTGAGCAGAGGTCCTAAAATGCCTATGTTGAAAATCGGGTGACGAAACTCCATAACATGACTGTGTTACAAGTGTGCGTTGAACTGTTTCCACTCACCCTTGTAATGTCTCACTTTTGCAATATTTTCACACCACATTTTCAACAGTGGCATTTTTTCACACCTCCTTATGAACAGTACAGCTGCCATTTTTCACATCGTGGCTAAAATGTGTTTTTGCACTCCTGCCGCAGAATAGCACGGTCACTGTGGGGAATCACTGCATGGGACACATTAAGATCAAATGAGTGAGGGGGGGAGTGATCGCGCTGAACTGAGGTCTGTCGGGACTGCTGCGGATTTGTTTGTGGGCAGAAAAAGGGCCCAACGCAAGAGCCCAGTACAAAAGGGCAGACTGCAGCACTGGGAGAAACAGAACGAGAGAGCGAGTGAGAGAGGGGGAGTGAGCGAAGTCACCAGAGCTCTTTCAGGACTGCTGTGGATTTCTTTGTGGGCAGAAAAAGGCATCAGTGCAGGCAGGGGCCCAGTGCAAAAGGCCAGCCTGCTGTGGTGGGAGAAACAGTACGAGCGAGTGAGACAGGGGGACTGAGTGAGCTCAACGGAGCTCTGTCAGGACTGCTGTGGATTTCTTTGTGTGCAGACAAAAGGCATCAATGCAGGCAGGAGTCCCATACAAAAGGGCCACTTGCAGCACCAGGACAAACAGAATCAGCGTGTGAGACAGGGAGACTGAGCGACCTCAACAGAGCTCTGTGGGGACAGCTGTGGATTTGTTTGTAGGCAGAGAAAGGGCCCAACGCAAGAGCCCAGTACAAAAGGGCAGCCTGCAGCACTGGGAGAAACAGAACGAGATAGTGAGTGAGAGAGGGGGAGTGAGCGAAGTCACCGGAGCTCTTTCAGGACTGCTGCGGATTTCTTTGTGGGCAGAAAAAGGCATCAGTGCAGCCAGGGGCCCAGTACAAAAGGCCAGCCTGCAGCGGTGGGAGAAACAGTATGAGCAAGTGAGACAGGGGGACTTAGTGAGCACAATGGAGCTCTGTCAGGACTGCTGCGGATTTGTTTGTGGGCAGAAAAAGGCGCCAGTGCAGGCAGGAGTCCCGTACAAAAGGGCCGCTTGCAGCACCAGGACAAACAGAATGAGCATGTGAGACAGGGAGACTGAGTGACCTCAACAGAGCTCTGTCAGGACAGCTGTGGATTTGTTTGTGGACAGACAAAGGTGCCAGTGCATGCAGGGGCCCAGTACAAATGGCCGGCCTGCACTGGCAAGGAACCCAGAATGAGCGAGTGAGACAGGGGAAGTGAGCGAGCTCAACAGAGCTCTATTGTAACTGCTGCAAATTTCTTTGTGGACAGAAGAAGGTGGCAACGCAGGCAGGAGTACAATAAAATAGGGCAGCCTGCAGCGCCGGCAGAAATAGAATGAGTGAGTGAGTGAGAGAAGAGGAGCTAGCGAGCTAAACAGAGCTTTGTCGGGACTGCTGTAGATTTCTTTGTGGGCACACAAAGGCGCCAACAGAGGCAGGAGCCCAGTACAAAAGGGCAGCCTGCAGCACCAAGACAGACAAAATTAGTGAGTGACACAGGGGGAGTGAGGGACCTCAACAGAGCTCTGTCGTGACTGCTGCGGATTTCTTTGTTGGCAGAAAAAGGTGCCAATGCAGGCAGGAGCCCCAAACAAAAGGCCACCCTGCAGCGATGGCAGAAATGGAACGAATGAGTGAGAGAGGGGGAGTCAGCAGGCTCAACAGACCTGTGTCAGGACTGCTGCAGATTTCTTTGTGGGCAGAAAAAGCCACCAACAAAGGCAGGAACCCAGTACAAAAGGGCAGCCTGCAGCACCAGGAGACACAGAATGAATGAGTGAGAGAGGGGGAGTGAACCACCTCAACAGACTTCTGTTGGGACAGCTGCAGAATTCTTAGTGGGCAGAACAAGGTGCAAATGCAGGCAGGAGCCCAGTACAAAACAGCAGCCTGCAGCACCGGACGAAACAGACTGAGCGACTGACAGAGGGCCAGTGAGCGTGCACAACACACCAATGCAATCAACATTTGGCATTGACAAATGCTTGTTTTTTTATTCTTTGCATCCACTACATATATCTCTCTCTGCTTGCATTGCTATAGGCAAATATATAAAGGACTGTTTGCCTGCTACTTGCGATAAACACTGTGGATGTGAACAGTAAGGATGGGGTATGGGTAGCACAATAGCATGTAAGTGCAGAGCTGATTACCAAACAGTCATAAGTGTAGTAGCCAATCAGGGTTGTGCTGTGTCCACACCTCTTTCTCTCTCTCTCCACTCACAGAGACACATGACTCCCCTACTCTATGCTGCACAGAGGACAGTGACATAGATTAATCACAGCACATCATGGCTTGCACTGTTCCCTGAGGGGACCAGGTGCATGTGGCAAAGGATTAGCAGCATCTTTCCGTAAATGGACCTCTGACTGTGAACACAGTCTTTGCTCTGTCTGGCCCTCACTTTCGCTCACTCCACACTGCGGGCACACTAGGCTTACACACTGTCTCCACAGTGTCTCCAGAGAAACACTCCAGCAATTAATAATTATTAAACTCCTTCAAACCAAGCACTCCACTGGAACAGGCAACCATGAGAATTTGAGTCCACAACCATGTGCTTGTTATTTCATATACATAATTCCTACTTCCATTTTCCTGGGGATTATTGGAGGAGCACAGAAAGAATCACCACCCAGGCTGTTGGTAGAGGCATGATCGTCTGAGCTGCCACTGTTACTGTCGCTTCCAGCTTAAAAAAAAGTTTCTCTTTCTGGCCAGCTGCAAAGTACAGGAATGGTGTTCTGGTTGCAGAAAAAGGGCAGGAACGCCATTCCTGTGCATTCCAGCCCATTTTCATCACTGTGAAGGAGGAAAGAACCGATCATGCACTGTGGGGACGGCACTGTAAACAAAACTGAAAAATGGAGGATTCCTCATTAAGACACTGGGGATTGGATACCCCAGTGTCACTGTAATGTTTCTGAGTAAGGGTGTTGTGGCAAATGCTGAGAAACAAATAAATAGTAAACCATGGTCCTGCTGACTGCAGAAGAAGTTTCCTGCCGTTAAATAGTGCAAGCGTGGAGAAGCCATGGTGCTCAGGCATGGAAGTGACTTTTGTCACCTCATGAGGTTGTTCATTCGTAAGCTCCTTTTCTCCTTCCAAGAGGACTGCAGGGCTCCACCACGCAGCTCTAAAAAAACACACAAAAACAGAGCCAACTGAAAGCTATCTTTGCAATCTGCTTCACGCATTCCCCACCCTACTAGCAGTCTTCACTTCATGAACACAAGTGATAATTTTTATTTAATCAAAAATCAAAGTGAAACCATCACATCTAATTTAGACGCCCCACTGCTTCCTGTTCTCCACACAGTCCACACTTCCAAATGTCACAGCAGTCCCTCTCAGTCTCTCTCACAGTCTCTGCATACAGACTAAGTGTGTGATAAGACTGTGCTTCAGTTGCTTGTCTCTTTGGCAGTTTGTCACTGGAACATTTAAGCCATGGTACTGAGCGGGGAGGGAGTCAAATCTCAAAGTCCTCTTCTACTCCAGTACCACCGTGGTGAGGGAGGGGCAGTCTGCGTGATCTATGTGCCACTTCCACAGCAGCAACATAAAGGCAATGCATGAATAAGAGAGAGATGGCTTAGTGTGGCAGACTGCAGATCACACTAACAGCAGCGACACCTGCTGGCCAATGCATTCAATCTGCACTATTTCTTTTAAAAGTATTCTTACCCATTGGAAAAAACTGGAAAAACTATATTTTTAAATGTACTTTTTCACCTTTTTTTAACACATAAGCAATTATATAATAGCAATAATGTACTCCAGGGTGTGTGCTGTGCTGGGATAACATCACTTCTCAGGTGTTGAATGCACTCGGCCTGCAGCCTCAAGCTTCAGCCAGCTGAGGTGTGACATTAGCCCAGCACAACACACACCTTGTCATGCATTATTGCTTAATTTTCCTGCACAATTGTTCTTAGCAAGGTATATAATAACAGGATTGTAGTAAATAAGGATCTTTGTCATGAATACATAACTCCATGGAAGGGGGATGAGTCACAATCATGTATTGCTCACTGAAATCTCATCATGGTTCAGCAAAGGGCTGAAATTTAACTTATTCTGAAAGACTGAAGTGGGCTAAAGGGTCCACAAAAAAGAAGCTGAATGCTTATAAGATGTGAATGACTGGGCTGGCTAGTACTGGGACAGATTGCTGTTAGATGTTGAAGTTGTAAAGTGACAACTGCTTTTGGTGCTTGCTGTTTTGGGGTAGGGTGGGGTACCTATTATCATATTGGAGCTGGTACAGAAAAAGATAATGGCAGAGGTTCATCTGCTCATAGTATGAACTTCAAAGTAGACTTCACTTAGTGTCAATGACAACTGCTCAAAGACCGACTTGGGAGATGAGGTGTACTCCAACAGCTAGCAGTGACTTCAAAGGATGACATCAAGTTATGAGTTTTGAATGGGGGGTGTGGCCACCCCTCCACCCCTCAGTGCTCAGTGGGATGTCCACCATATCCAAAGCTTGTATTTCCATGTTTGATGTGCCTCACATTATAATGGCCACTTTTCCATATTTCCCTGTTTTTTTCTAACAAGCTCTAGCTGTATTTTCACTGAATATGGCTCACAGGAGGTTGGTGCTGTCCCATTTAGGCTGCACTGTATCCATTGAGCTCCTGTTTGCCATATTCAGTATGTATCTGTGTCAGCACAGTGCATAGTCACTATGCACTATGCACTGACACGGCCCCATATTCAGACAGCACACTCCAGTTAGAGCATACTACTTGTCTGAATATCTCCCCCCCCCACCCCTTGCTGGTCATACACTAATTCCAATCACCGACACAGCCCCATATTCAAACAGTGCACTCCAGTCAGAGCATAATACTTGTCTGAATATCTCCCCCCCCACGTTGGTCATACACTAATTCCAATGCGGCTTTCTGTCAATGCAGAGGACATCACAGCTCTGAATATGGGGCCTATACCCCTTAGCCCTGTGGAACCCTACGTCCACAAGTCAATGGCTACTAGGAGCAAGAAAGGTCTGCCCACACCCCTCAAGATATTGCTGTTCTAAATTGTAACAGCAGGCAGGCAAATCATGTTCAGCACTGACATATGCTTGGTTAATTACTTAGTAGTTCTAGAACTCAGTGCCATCTGGTGAGCTGAAGACTACGCAAGCAATAATACCTGACAGGGTGGGCTGTATTGGGTAATACCGGACCATCCAGGGGTGTAATGAGGACCGATGCCGCAGGCGGAGGGCCTTATAGCCCCTGGACGGTCCAGTATTACCCATACTGCCCACCCTGGAGGGTATTATTGCGCTTAGAAAATGGGCTACCTGTGGCATTTTTATGTGAGATTTAATAAAATGTAAAAAGAAATTGAAAAAACAGAGTGAAATGAAATTTAAATGTTTATGCTGTAAAGTAGTCCCTCCTTTTCTGTGCTGTTCCATGTCTTGTTGCCCTCCCACCACTATGACTACTACAGAGCTAATACAGTTCTTCCCATTGTTATTTAAAAAAGCAGTTTTCTGTCTGTCTTGACATATTCTTTCCCCAATCAGAAGTTGCGACGTTGATAGCCCCTGCCACGCAAAGGCAGGAAGTGCAGAGTGAGGGTATGAGGTGCAAGGACCAGGATGTTAGTTTTAAATTTAAAGTGCACTTTTTGTAACTGCCGCTGAAACTGTAAATTATTATTGTTTTTTGCTGCGCATCCTGAATGTGGAGCAGCTTGACCGGCTTCCAATATGCAGTTGGGATATTTGTGGAGCATGTGGCGAGACCGAGGTGAGTGGAAATGGACAGCAGCAGCAGTTGCCGAAAAGGAAGGTTGTTTTCTTTCCCACTTGAAGGGATATTCATTTGTGGGTAGGGATGGGTTACTCACTGAGACAAGAAGCTTTACTGTATTCGTTTGTGGGTAGGGATGGGTTACTTGCTGAGACAAGAAGGTTTACTGTGTTGGCCAGCAGACTTGTCTTTGATGGAGTACAGGAGTGGAGCAGGCTGGGGGCGGGCGGGACATCTATAGGACAGCTGTCTGACTGGACCGCAGGGTTAAAAAAAATATGTTTGCTGCTCTGCAGGCGTGCAGTTTTTTTTTTAAGTCCGTATTGATTCCCGGGAAGACAGGGAATTGGCAGTGACACTGGTCATAACAGGAACTGAAAGATAGGGGGGAAAAGATGTGCTAATTTTCTGGCAAATGTTTTCAGTTTATTGGGCTGATTTCATGGTGGTTAATGTTAAACAGTCAGGTGAGACTGAGTGAGGCGGGAGGCAGCAGTCATTTTTTCTTAGGAGGGAAAAGCAGAGGATTGGTTTAAAGCTCGCAAAACAAGTATAATTTTTTTTTCTCAGTTACTGGCTGCTGTGTCATCCAAGTAGTGACTGTGTGTGTGGTGGTGGTGGCGTGACTCTCACTAAATGGTGAAAAAAAAATGGCGTCAGTTTGACATTTTGTGCCCAGTGCTTCAGCCAATGATGAAGCAGGCTGGGCACAAGGATACTTGGCTGAGCATAAGGCAGGTTTTGGCTGGCACTTTTTATTTGATGGGCATCTATTGAAAGTTAATGTACCCCTGTGGAATGGGTACCAGCCAATCAGATGCCGCCAAATAAAAAGCCCATTTTCTAAAATGAAGTAGAACCCAGTGACATTGTCTCAGTTGATGTGACTTGGTTTCACTTCATTGAAGTCTTCAGCTCTGCTGATGGCACAGGACTGAACAGCCATGATTAGTGCCTATGATTAATTTTTTACTCCTGAATAATTTAAGGAATAGGTGACTTTTCATGGTATTTGGGAAATGCTATTTGTTACACCCATGATCATAGTAGACAAACCCATCCCAGCCCCGCGGGAGGGAAAGTGCTAGTTCAGAAAGCACATAGTTCACACTATCACTGATCTATCCAGCAGCTCACAGAATCATAGATTCATAGAAATCTGGCAGCAGAAAAGGACCCCCTGGCCCATCGAATCTGCCCCTCTCCCCCTTATCATTACCTATGTCATGGGACCTCCCCTTCCCCCACTTGCCAAACCCTTAAGTCTGTCCTGTGCCCTCTTGAATCCCTCCACAGTTTCTGCCCCCACCCCTTCCTCTGGTAGTTTATTCCAGGCCCCCACCACCCTCTCTGTAAAGTAACATCCCCTCACATTGCCCCTAAATCTTCCTCCCTCCAATCTTAGATTATGGCCTCTAGTTTTAATCCCCACCTTCCTCTTAATTAAGCTCCCCTCCCTTACCTTATTGATCCTCTTCACATACCTAAACGTCTCTATCATGTCCCCCTCTCCCTTCTATTGTCCAGTTGGTACAAATCCAATTCCCTCCACTTCTCCTCATATGACTTCCCCCCGCATACCATGCACCACCATGGTTGCCCTTCTCTGCACCCTCTCAATCCCATTTATGTCCTTGCATAGGTGTGGTCTCCAGAACTGGATGGCGTACTCCAGGTGTGGCCTCATCATAACATAGAAACATAGAAAATGATGGCAGTAGCTCCTGTCTGTCCACCCTACCTAACTACTCTACATAGGACTCAGTGGTTATCCCCATCCCTTACTTCTGACCCGTAGCAGCTTACTATGACCATAATAGTGTCAGTGACTCCACAGGTAGAACTCTCGCCTCTTGGACCTGAAGATCAGATGATCATAGGTTCTAGCCCCACACTAGGTACTTGGGGTAATACTCATAACTGACACTACAGTACAAGGAGGGTGCTGCACAATTAAGGTGCTATGCTTCGGGAGAGGCATTCAACCAGTGTCCCTTCTGTTAATCTCTGGTCACTGTCCAGGTGGAAGTAACAGATCCCATGGCACTAATCAATGAAGAATAGGGGAGTTTTTATTGAAAAATCAAAAACAATATACAACAAACAACATTTATAAGTTCAAAATATAGGAACAAACACATTCAAACACAGTTACATCCTCCAATGAATAAAATAAAAATGGTCAAAACAAAACAGTAAAAGGAATCATCAAAATGCCATATTTTAAACAGAAACAAAAAACAAAACACGCAACACACAACCCCCAAGGGAATATAGAAAACTCAAATGTTTCCATCACCTAGGGAAAATACAGGACATATTCCTCCATAACTGAGGACATAAATAAACCATCACCATCCTCCGGTCTTGACAAAAATCCAAACAGGGCATTTTTTATCTCATTTGCTGTATCTTCCACTCAATCTTTTTCTGGTAAATTATCAGTTGCCATCTGGCCTGCCACATAAAAAATGTAATAAATGCATTCCAAATCCAATAGTGTGCCAAATTCATATTTCTGCCATCCCTGCTGAAGTCAACCAAAACTAGCTCATCATTCGTTACGGACTGAAAAAGAGCCTCCACCCAAAGGAAGCTAGCATATGCCCAAAAATTCATTGTATAGGGGCAGAAGATAAAAAGATGTTCCTGGTTTGAAAAATCCTTATACAAGAATCATTAAGACAAAACCTCTCTTCAATACTTCTATGTTTTTAAGCTATCTTTCAAAAAGGCCATAAGACTAGAACCAATAAGGCTTACCATACCTTCACTTAGAGAAAATGATCCAACAGAAGTCTGAGACACTGTCCCCAGCTCCCACTGCTATTACCAAAAATGGTATTAAATTAGCAAAAAAAAAAAAAAAAACTACAGAAATCAAATTATTGGGTTTATCATAGTCACCCCCCTCCCCTTCTTAAATTCCAGATAAGACACATTCCTCTTAACGGGGTTAAGCCTGCTACCCAGAAAAGCTGAAAAAACAGGCTATATAATTTAACCTCTAGATTCACAGGTTGGGGATACACATAACAAGTATACAAAAACAGTGGGAGCAGAAAGATTCCTGATATGATAGATTATTTTCTTTTTTGATGCCAACACCTCCTTCCATTAGCAACACTGATTTTAACTTTCTGGTATTTATTTTCCCAAATGCAGACCCTGTCATCCTGACTTCTGAACCATACCCCTAACATTATGCCTGGCCCTGGAATTAAAGGGACATTGTCCACCTCATGAATATCATCAGAATTATTCAGAGCCACCCCAACACATTTTAACTCGTATACTTTTGAGCCTGACAAGGCTGAGAATAATTCCAGGTCTTTCACCATTGCATGTCCCAACCGTTCAGAATCAATAGGCAAACACAAATCATCGATGTATACCAACATTTTACTGATAGTTAAGTCCTTCATAACTCTAATCCTCCCAATTAGTGGTGGGCGAAGTGGCCGAAATTTGCTCCGCCAAGTGATTCGCGGAGTAACACGGAATCCACAAAGTACTCCACGACGTGAAATGGAGTACTTTGCGTCATAATGGGGAAGACGAAGTCCATTGAAAACAATGACTTTGTGTTATTCCGCCTTCCCCAAAGCACTTCTCTGCCAGTTTTAAGGAAGTACATTGAAATCGATGTACTTCGCCTACTTTGCCTTATTTTTGAGCTCCAAAGGCAAATTCTGCAGTGCTTTATGGGATTGCAGGTCACAAGGGCTCTAGATTGTTCTGCACAGTCTCAGTTCTGTGTAGTATGTGTGTAGTGGAAGATGGAGAGAGTTTCCTCTCAGACCTCTGTGATTCAAATTCTCTAAAAACTGTTAAAAAAGTCATTTTGAGATATTATTTTTTGCTCATAATTTAGTACATCAATTATAGGAAACCCGCCTGTGCTTATATCATCGAGTGTTTATTGTTTGTGTGTGGATTTTGAATGTTTATTTAGAAGTCAGTCTGTGTATTGTGAAGTGTGCTTTGGGGAAGGGGCGTATCTGTGGTGTAGGTAGATTAAGTGGGAGAAAAAGGCAATCTTTCTGTCTTGGTTATATTTTTCTTGTATAACTGTGTTAATGTACACACAATAATATTTTCAGTAATTCTTGACTTTTTTTGCTGATTGTTGTGGTGCAGCAGTGTATAATTTCAGTTTGTTTAAAACATTTGGTTATATTACTAAAGGTTTTCAATTTGCTATGCATTACTTGTAGTGTGTGTGAGTGTGTGTGCAATGCATGCCATTAAATCTGACACCTTTTATTGTGCCACAGAGTAATTGCAGCAGTATGAACCTGCTATCCACTGCACCTGCATGAAAATTTTATGATGCTTTGTGGTATCTTTATTGGTAGTGGACTGTTACTGCCATGCACTACCCCCCCCTCCCCCAATCGGCAAAAGGCATTCTTTTCCAGATTTGGATTTGTGACTTGTGAGCACTGGTTAGGTGTTATTGTGCCTTTGTGTCT
Source organism: Neoceratodus forsteri (assembly GCA_016271365.2). Lineage (NCBI taxonomy): Eukaryota > Metazoa > Chordata > Ceratodontiformes > Ceratodontidae > Neoceratodus > Neoceratodus forsteri. The sequence goes on along the minus strand of CM028138.1, from coordinate 759,222,644 downwards.
GCATCTCTTGAGTGTGCAGTGCAATCTTAATCGGTCTGTGAATTTGTAGTACACCTATAATTCTGGGAGACTTTGTCAGCACTGGGGAATTTTCTGGACATAAGACAGTAGTATTTTGGGTATGCACATTAATTCTGGTTACTGTGTGTGACCACTGCACGCATGATGGAGCTCACCATTAATTCTGGGAGTCTTTGCATTTTTTGTTACCCTCTCATTTCACTTTGTCAGCACTGGGGAATTTGGACACAAGACAGTAGCATTTTTGGGATGCACATTAATTCTAGTGGCTGTGTGTGACCACCGTGCACATGACTGAGTGTGCCATTAATTCTGGGAGACTTCTCATTTCACTTTGTCAGCACTGGAGAATTTTCTGGACAAAAGACAGTAGCATTTTGGGGATGCACATTAATTCTGGTGACTATGTGTGACCACTGCACGCAAGATGGAGCTCACCATTAATTCTGGGAGTCTGCATTTTTTGTTACCCTCTCATTTCACTTTGTCAGCACTGGGAAATTTGGACACAAGACAGTAGCATTTTTGGGATGCACATTAATTCTGGTGGCTGTGTGTGACCACTGTGCACATGACTGAGTGAACCAATAATTCTAGGAGACTTCTCATTTCACTTTGTCAGCACTGGAGAATTTTCTGGACACAAGACAGTAGCATTTTGGGGATGCATATTAATTCTGGTGACTGTATGTGATTACTGCATGCATGATGCCTAAGTGTGCTATTAATTTTGGGATACTACATTTCTTGTGCTCTCATTACACTTCGTTAGCACGGGGAAGTTTTCTGGACACAAGACATAAGCATTTTGGGGATGTACATTAATTTGGGTGACTGTGTGTGTGAAGGGCTGCCAATATTGTTGTCACTTCATCTTACTTCACGTTAAGGCGGAATGACAACACAAAGTAATAATTACAAGACTAAGTGAGCCTTTTGCATTGGCCGCCCGGCGTATGAGTGACAATGTGAATGCCACTTTGTGGGCACTTCCTCGACAGAATTAAATTTGTTGCATCTCTACTCCTAATGGCAGCATTCTGATTAATTTTCCTGAGCAGGAGCAATCCCTAGAATGTACAAAAGGGAGCTTGGGGCACCCTGCCTTACCACCTTGAAAATTTGAATATGCTCACCTATCTGTCTGTTTATATTTGGGGTAACTGAGGCATTACTATAGCAGGAACAGATCCAAGAAATAAAAGGTCAGGGAAACCACAGTGATTCAAAACAGAAAACAGAAACTTATGAGACAAGCAATCAAAGGCTTTGTCCTGATTTAATTAAAGAAGGTAGCCCCAGTCTCCCACTGGATTTTTCTTCAACAATTCCACGTAGAAGAAATAAATGCTCCTGGGTTTTCCTGTTCAGAACTGCACATTACTGTGATAGTTCAGTAATATATTCAAGAACAAGACGCACTCTCATGCCTAAGATTTTAGATAATGTCTTAAAGTCCACATTTAGGAGACACATTTGCCTCCAATTACTCAGAACGTTTTTTGACACTTTTTATGAATAAAAACTATAACAGCCTCATGCATACTATTTTTTTCTTAGAAGCTTTTTATCCTGGAAACAATTAAAACCCCCATCATGACATATCTTACAGAGTACAAAAAAGGCTGTATGGCCTGAAAAGCCTCTATTTAGTTGTACTTTAATTCAAATCAATCAATCAATCAAATCTTTATTTTTAAAAAGCGCCTTTCCAAAATCAAAGCGCTTTCACAATAAATAAATCAAAACATAAAATAAAATGGTATCCTAAAATCAGTTAATAAAATATAATTAAAAGTCTGGTTTTGCTAGGCCAAATAAATATGTTTTCAAAGCAAGCTTAAAATTTTGAACAGTCAGGCAATCTTGCACCTGATGAGGTAGAGAACTCCACAGGGTTGGGGCTAAAAAACTAAATGATCTAGCCCCAGATGTCTTTAAGGAGACCCTGGGAATCTCTAGCAATCCCTCATCAGTGGATCGGAGTGGATGAGAGGGACAGTAGGGATGAAGAAGATCTTGCAGGTAGCTAGGTCCCTGATCATGTAGGGCCTTATAGGTCAGCAAACCGACCTTGAAGGTGATCCGCCACTGTATTGGCAGCCAGTGCAGTCCACGGAGGACAGGCATCATATGACTGGTCCTAGATGTCCCAGTCAAAAGCCTGGCCGAACGCTTTCTGCACTAACTGTAAGCGGCAGATATCCACCTCCGGTAGCCCTAGGTACAGAGCGTTGCAATAGTCAAGGTGGGCAGTAACGAAAATGTGGACCAATGTTGGAAGGTCATCAGCGGGAACCAGGTGCTTCACCCGGGCTATATTTCTCAGATGGTAGAAAGAGGTTTTGACGACAGCTAACACCTGATGTTTAAGGGTCAGGCAATCGTCAAATATAACGCCCAGGTTCCGCACCCGGTCTGAGGTACCTAACTGGGACCCCCCCAAGCCAAAGACCCGAGGGGGATCACTTCAGCAAACCCGCCCCCTGACGACCAGGGTCCACGACCAACATCTCAGTTTTTTCAGGGTTTAACCACAACAAGTTCACAGTCATCCAGTCTTGAATCTCGGGTGGGACAGTTGTTGAAGACTAAGACAGCATCACCCTGGTCAGGCACAAAGGACATGTACAACTGAGTATCATCTGCATGGCAGTGAAAACTCAGGCCGTATCACCTTATAATCGCTCCAAACAGCAGCATATGCACCACAAACAACATGGCTGCCAAAATGGAGCCCTGCGGCACCCCCCCCCAAGGATAGGGGAGTGATGTTGAGGAAAAAATCCCAGACACCACACTCTTGAGTCCTGCCCTCAAAGAATGATCAAAACCAGCTGAGAACAGGGCCTGATAGTCCACAGATAAACCACAGGTGTTCCAAAAGCACTCCATGGTCCACGGTGTCAAATGCTGCAGAGAGATCAAGAAGGACCCAGATGGAACGGATCTTTCGATCTGTTGCTATTAGGAGGTCATTTAGTACCCAAACAAGGGCTGTCTCAGTAATATGTCTCTTCCTAAATCCAGATTGGAGAGAATCATAGACATTGTAGCTGGTCAAATGATCATTCAGCTGCGATGCGACCACCTTCTCAATAACCTTACCTACAAAAGGCAGGTTAGATACAGGCCTGTAGTTAGCCAGACAATCAGGGTCTAAGGAGGGCTTTTTAAGAAGGGTCTGGATCACAGCCTCCTTCAGGAGATCAGGAAAAATCCCCTTCTCCAATGACAGCCAGACTATCTTGGCAAAGAACGGGCCGATTATATCTACACACCCTACCAAAAGGTGAGTGGGGCCCGGGTCAAGGCTACAGTTGGTCAGTCGCAACGACTGGATGATCATCACAATGTCATTGATTGTGGGCCGGTCAAAGTCAGGCCACACAAACTGGGTGTCTGACATCTCCTGCCGACCACCGCAACTTCTGTTTGAAAGAGTTAGGAGGAGGTCGGATCTGATTGTGGCAACCTTATCCGCGAAGAATCGAGCAAACTCCTCACACCACTCCTGTGAAAATGCTCTCGCGGGCTAAAGACAGATTGGATTGCACAATCTGCCCATGGTCTGAAAGAGCTGGGCTGGTCAATTCTGTGCAACAGCAATTTCCCTGGACAGAAATTTTGTCTTCTTATGGGTAATTTCTGATTGATAGACCCGGTAGTGGTCCATCAAACTAAGCCTGTCACACTCCAGGCCCGACCTCCGCCAACATCTCTCAAGCCTTCTTCCCACTCTCCTCAACTCCATCAATGTCTCATCAAACCAAGGAGACTTGGGGTGAAGGGTGAGGAGACGAACATGAACAGGAGCAATGGAATCCAGGGCCCCAGTTACTGCCTCATTATAGGCAAGAACCAGGTTCCCAGGATCCATGCATTCATTCGGCAAACTTGATAGATCCAGCACTGCCATCAGGCCCTCTGTGGTAACACCCCTTAAAGGGTGATAACTGACCATTTCCATAGGGGCTGACCTACCGGGGGGGCCAGGAAACTGAACCTAATGGTGTGATGGTCAGACCATCCAACTGGCTCCACCACCAAATCGGATATCTCCATTCCCAGGAGAAACACCAAGCCCAATGAATGACCATCTATATGAGTCAAGGAGGAAATAACCTGTGTGAAGCCCAGCAAATTCATCAGCTGGAGGAAGTCCTGACCAAACTGCGAGAGTTCATCGTCGACCCAAGCATTGAAATCCCCCAGGATCAGCCATCTGGAAGATCCCAATGTAATGCTGACAATGAAGTCTGCAACTTCCGTAGAAAAACATTCTCATTTCCTGGTGGATGGTAAATGAGAAGAATCCTATACCCCACACCCTCGCCCAAGATACATTCAAAGGAGTTAGTAATTCCCACTTGTACTGTACCTCCATCAGGCTCAGTTCTGTTCTAAAACAGATTACCACTGCCCTGCCCCTACGATCCAACCTCAGATGGTGTATCACTGATTACCCGACTGGAACAGCTGAAGCCAAACAAGGGCCAGCATTATCATCCAGCCAGGTCTCGGTGATGCATGCCAGGTCCGATGACCCTACATGATCAGCTATTATAGCAGTCTTGTTTTTAATGGACCTGGCATTACATAACACCATCTGGGTAGGATAAGTTGCTGATGAAGACCGAGCCAACTGCCTACCACAGGCAGAACCCTTGGGTATGGGAATCAGGCAGGGAGAACCCCTCTCCTGAACCCATTTTGCCCCAGGGTGTCTTCTCGTCCCCACTATTCCAATTCATCTGCTCTTTTCCATTCCCCCTCCAGTCCCCGACCTTGCCCTCCTTGTGGCGCATAAACATTTATGAGCCTGAATTGTTGATCCTGAATAGCCACATCCAGTTATAAAACCCTTCCTGATGTGACTTCCAAACACCACCACTTGAAATTAAGTGTGACCCTCACTTCCACTAGTTTTTGAAGTGAAACAGTAATGCCTGAACAAAACAATCCCCACTCCTGCACAGAGTCCTCCCCCAAAGACCAGAAGGATACTCCCCCCCCCAACAATATTTTAGTGTGGGCAATATCCGATAAAGATCTCAGGCAAGTGTCCTGAAAAAAATAAATGATATAGCTAGCGGACTGTACCACAAAGTAGTCACCCTCCTCTTCCCATTTCTAATACTGTTTGTATTAAAAGTGGAGCATTCTAAACTGACACCAGCCATCATTATGTATGCAGGTATGTATATATGCACAGTATTTCCTTATTTCAGATGTTTTACCAAGAAAGTCATACTGGGCTGGTATCAGCTTGTTTCCAGATGTTGCCAGGTTGGGGGGGGGATAGAAAAAGAACAGAACAAAGTACAATGTACAAAAATAGTACAATAATCTGGAAATAAGAATAACAAATCATTCCATTACTAGAATGCTTAAGAAAATAATTGCCCTACAGTAAACTACTACTCAGCAAATTGCAGACCAGGGAAAAGAACATAAAACACTGAGTAACAATAATAATATGAGGAGCAGAGAGTGATGAACTGGGGGGGCAGGGCAGCACAAGTGTCAGGAGACAAGAATCCACCTCAATCATAAGGCAGGTAACATGACTCCACCCCAATCAGAAGCAAGTGCAGGAGTGACTAGAGAAATCCCAGAGGGGAGATTTCAGAGCATTAAAGGAAGGAACAGACAAAATGGAAGGTAGGAGAGAGTCCCATGGTTTAGGGAAGCAGAACGAGAAGGCAGCTTGGCCAGCAGCAGGTTTCACTGGTGGGAGTGCAAGGGAGAGAAAGCAAGCATTGGCAAAGGAGTGAGAAAGCTAGCATTGTGAAGGGAGTGAGAAAGCAAGCACTGGGAAGGGAGTAAGAGGTAAAAGGGGGAAGGGAGGAAAGAAGGAAGATACTAGAGGATGGAGCCAAACTAAAATTTGGAGATAAAGGAGGCACAGTGGGTAAGGCACCTTGCATCAAGAGAAGGGAGGATGCTGGAGGTATACAAAGAACAGTGATGAGTATGCAGGGGATTGTCAAGGGCAAACTGACAGGAGTGAATGAGTCCAGTCTAGCTAATGTGGACTTAGGAGCAGAACTGTAAACAGTGTCTCCATAGTTGAAAATTGGAAAAAGCATCTTTTTTTAACTTTCTTTATTCCACCTACACCGGAGACCTGAACTCTCTCCAGCAGGACACTCGGTTCGGTCTGTTCCCATCCACCTGAAGCCCCCAGACTTCACCTCCCCTACCACTCCACCTGGCCGCCAACCCCCCACGCTCTGAGGCCCAATGGGGCAGGACCGCCGACTCCTCTGGCGCTCTATCTACAATTTAGTGAAGTGACCAGGGAGTGGAGGGAGTGGCCCTGTGGAGCTGGGAAGCCCAGCATTGGACATGGAGTCCGACCACTGGACCTGTCTTCACCTATCAGGCGCTCTGGGGATTTTTCACTTGTTCTTGTCCCGCCCCTTCGGAGCTCGGTCATGCAATGATGAATCAGGGTCTGCCAAGCTCCACCCCATTGCCATTCCGGCTGCGTCACAGAATTTCTGGCTACCCCCGGCCATCACCAGGGGTCATTTAGGAGCGATGCCATCCCTACTTCGCCCCCGCGGGCAGGAGAGCTGTCTCACGGACGCTTCATCCCTACCTGCCCCTGCTGACCCCTGACTTCCTGTGCTCGTTCCCGAACCCGGGTAGTCGGCGTGGCTCGAGGTGAGGCATCTAGTGCCTTAACCCTCAGCACCACTGGGCCGGCTGGAAGAAGCATCTTAGATTAGGATTTCTCTTCACACATGAAGTGGAATGCTTCTCTTATTTCTATAAAGTGCACCAAGTTCATGGTGAAGCTTCTTGTGGCTAGCATGCACATGGACAGAGAAATCAAGGTGGTGATCCAGCCAGACTGCAAGTATTTGAAGGAGGAGGCATCTTCAGTATTGGCACCATCAAGTGTTTGAATGGAAGGAAGGAGGGAAACTCTAGCAAGCCTCTGCCTGGTACCAAAAGTTGCAGAGACCATTTTCTTTATATTGAGGGATTACTGATTTTCTTGAAACCAGAACTGGATGCTGTTAAAGCCCAGTTGGAGCTAGAGGTAAAGAGTACCGTGTCATCTGCACACATATGTATGAAAACAGAGGAGCTGACAGTGGGGAGGTCATGTAGAAAAAATGGAGAAAAGAATTGGACTCAGGAGAGACCCTAGGGGAGTGCCTGAGCTGATAGGAAGTGGAGGGGAGAAGAAGTCTGCAATATGGACAGCCTGTGACCTGCCTTTAAGGTAGGAGTAGAACCTCTCAACTGAGAAGGCAGACAGTCCAGCTGGTCATGAGGACCAGAAGAGCAAGTACCTAGAGCTTGCCATTATACTAGTATGTTAGCTTATCCAAAACCTACTCCTTGTACGTCTGTGACTTCTTCTCCCATCATCTGTGGCCTTGGACAAAATGTCTTCCATTTCTGATGAGAGATTTTGTTTGAAAGATACCAAAGAGGATTTATCTGACTCTTCCTCTTCAGGATCACCCCAGTTGGGAACATTCTGCATTGGTTCAAATTTAGTGCTCAAGGCCACTGGGTCTTTTCCGTCCAACTTGGGGTTATGATGGTGCCCTCAAAAATGAAGCATCCTGACCTTTCAAAAAGATGTTGTTTCTTTAGGCTGAACTTGTGGGGGCATCTCCATACCCTGATGGTCTTGTTTCATGTGCCTAGGGTCTTGGGCACCTTAACTGGGTCCTGTGCTTGTAGGTCCTTCTGCCCCTGGGGTCTTGGTACTTCAGCCACAACTGATTCAGTCAGTGCAGAAGAAATAGAAGGAACTACAGGGGTTGAAGTGGTAACTTGTTCTGGCAGAGGTTGAGATTAATCCGTGTAACCCCTCACCCTTGTCTTTCTAGCCAAATGACAGGTGGCATGCTGTTGAAGCTGACAGCAGTACCTGGTGGGGACTGGATTCGGGGAGGATGAGGTTACTCGGCACAGGGGGACCTAGGTTTGGCTACTCTGCACAGGGGCACCCAAGTAAATCCGAACACAGGAAGCAATAACTGTAATGTCCAGAACCAGGAATGGGATTCTTCAGTGTGGCTTTTATTCACATCCAAGCTGAACAAACAAAGCATAGACAGACCCCCATGGGGTTACATTTCCTGGTAATGCAGATTTGAGACAACAGAACACTTTATCACTATCTCCAGCCCTCAGGCTCTAAACCCTGAGCACACAGCCTGGACTTGCCTGCAACCCGGGTACACAGCCCGACTTGTACACACTTGGGTTTTCCCCACTGGCCCGGCTCCCCCACAGGCCACTTGATCCATGGTCCTTTGGAGGAATGTACCAATTATCCTGTCATGGCTCCCCAAACCACACTAGAGCCTTCGACTCCTAGAGAGAATTTTCATTACAATCCCACATCTGGGTACTTCCCCATCACTGACAAGTGCCTGAGGTAAAGTAGAAATCCACAGAAGAAATCTGTAGAGGTGGACCTGGTCACTAAAGATGGGGGGGCCACCCACCTCCAGCTCCCACAGCCCATACCCGGTCATTTCTCTGGAAACTGAACAATTCCTGTACTGAACTTTCAAATGTAGATGGGTAGACATCTGTCACATCACCTCTACATATTATTTGCATCCCAACAAAATCTGGACTTGAAACTACTTTTAACTTGCTTAGCCCATTACTCTAGGCTTCCCAATATTTAGTAGTTCAATCCGCACATTGTCACACAAGTCTCAGGGTGAAAAAACATAGGCCCTTTTAACCAGAGCAGACACTCACCCTCACATTGCAGGTGCCCCACAGGCGACTCACAAATCTTCTTTTCTCCCAAATAAATACTGGAACAAACAGGCAGCTTTTCCTCCACAAGCAGAACTAGGGGGTTGCCCCAGGAATCTGCAGGGAAACCTTTCCTGCCCCCCCCGGAGGGAGGGGGCACTGAGACCAGAAAACAGCGGTCTCTACCACTTCAGTAATCTTTTGTGTCTCTCTTTAAGGTGGAGACACACACCCTTCTACTTAAAAGTAGCCCTCTGTCAGGGCTGAGGCTCCTAGAGCCTTCACTGAACTGCTTTACCAGCAAGCTCCCAACTTCCCACTCCACTCACTGAAGACTGACTGAAGACTGACTTCAAAACTCTCAGCATTCTATCTAACTCCCTCTGCTGCAGATTCCAATGTGGCTCATGCAGCTGCGATAGTTCTGTTGGTGATGTCATCCCTCAGTCTCAGCTGAGACTGAGAACAAAGTGTGACAGTGTGAAACCCATTTAACTGGAGTTTTACAAGCTGCCTTCCCTGCCTACCACTAGGTCTTATTGGGATTCTAGTAACCCCGGGTAACAAGGGGGTTACTCTTGTCCTTGACCAGGAAAATGACTGTCCGCAGTCATTATTTATCCGGCCTTAGGCCATCCCACCCTATGTGCTACCTGCGGACGGGGGTGATCAGGCCCCCTCCTACCATGTGCAAGCATAGGCAGGCAACACTAAGGGCCTAGAGGTCTTTAGCTGACATATCAGCCTCTACACTATCCACTTACTGCGGACACCTAGTGACTCTGGTAGAACCATCCAGAGCATAGTGCTGATAGATCAGCACTGCAGTCCCTACTGCAGGTCAGGGCCACAGCCTGTCTATCCCCCCTTGACCCTCTAGGAAAAACCTATCTGCCTTTAACCTAATACCCTAAAAACAAAAACAACCGGGGACCTCCCTGACCTTGGGCAACCTGCAACCACACACCATTGAAATACCCATTTTATACCATGTTACTGTCTCCTCCCTACCCCCACAACCACACCTGTGGAAGGAAAGGGTTAATACAGTAATAACAACAATAACACCACAGTACTTTAAATTTCTAAACACACTAAAGCATTGATGAGGAACTCCGATGAGCCCCTTCTCCTCTTCTTGTCTTCTCTTACTGTCTTCCCAGGAACACCTGTAAGAAAAAGAAAGACAACACACTCTAATCTGCATACACTGTCTACCTAAAACCCCTACCATCAAAACACTAAAGAATCCTAAAAGATTTTTAGAAAAAGGTAGAAAACAGTATTTACATTGGAAAACAATGACATTATTTACAATACACATTTGGGGATGGAGTGCCCAAAAGTCCCAACTAGTGACCACAATGCCCAAAGGCTGGTCAATAAAGGTCTCTCCTGGGCCGGAGCCCGGTGAAGCACAGTTCTAACAGGCCAAAGTCCCGAAGGGGAGAGTCTTTGAGGACAGTTCACACAATTTTGGAGTCTGCTAGTGTAGGGTGTGTACTGCAATGTCATAAAGATAGAAAAGTTCGGACTTACCAGCCACTTGTAGAATGGAAATTTTGGGACCGACCTGCACCTCTGACGAAGACTCTTCCTGGCAGCATTTCTTCCGATACAGCTGGGCGGACATCTTCCGGGAACCACAGGAGGGCAAATCTGGGAACAGCTGGGCTGATGTCATCTCTGGAGATGGAACCTTAGAACAGGAACAAAAAGAAATCAGCTGGTCCGACGTCGTCCGATTACCAGGCGATGCACAGGATACAGCTAGGCTGGTGTCCTCTCTGGATCTGAAATCATCTGGTGGGCCAGTCAATGGTTTCTGTAAAGGCCAGTACACTGTAGAACTGATGAATGTGGGGCATCCGAGTCCTGGATGTCCATATTGGCAGATCAATAAAGGCACTTCACAGTCTGGTGTGGCAGTATTGACTACCACTGCTCGGCCTTCCATTTTGTAGGCACGGGCACATTTGCTGAGAGGTCCTTGCACTGAGGCTAATAGTACCAGGAGTCAGGAGCTTGAATTATTACCCTGTCTGGGTGCACATAATTCACACAGTGGGAGATTTCATGTCCCTCTCCGTCCACTATTCTCACTCTGTCTATAAACAGTGTCCTGCCTTTCTTTCACTGGGTATACTTTTCGTGGAGCAGTCTATTCTTTACATGCTTGTTGGCCCCAAGATGCACACTTTTCATTGCTTCAGCCCAGATCCAGGATTTCCTGCAGTTCTCAATCTCCTCCCAGACTTTCCGAGGAAAGGCAGGAAAGGTCATACCATAGATCTCATTTGCCTTTCTACAAACCAGTCTCTTCTCTTTACTTGCTTTGGTCAATCTGAGACTGCTGGCCTGGCTTGGGGGTGGCCAGTCCTGGTTCTGCCAGCTTCGCATCCTTAAACAAATTAGAAACGGATCCCTGACTTCTTCCTCCTGCAAAGCCAGGGCAGTGGCATCACCACTTTCTTCCTTGCATTCCTCCAAGGCAAGATCTTGAGGCTGTATACCTGCTCCTTTCTCACAAGGCCACATAGGTTCCCCCTCATCTTCCTCTTCACTGAGGATCTGAGCCCAGGAGTGAGCAGTCGTTCTCACTCCTGAGACTATCCACTCATCACTAGGCGTGGAGTTCGACACCTCCCACTCAAAGGCCTCCCGCATCTCATCTTCGCCTAAGAGACTTGGGCTAGGCCCCCCCCCAGGGGTCTATTGATGCTTTATCCGAACTTTCCATCTGGGATCTAGCATCCAAAACTTCAACTTCGGTTTTGTCTCTAACTCTGCACCCTCTAGCTTTGTGCCACACTCCCCTGAGGGGCCTTCCTCCACAGGCTCCGCCTGGTGCTGTGTGCTGCCAACTGCAGATTCCTGAACTTTTATCCATGTGGGAGCCAAACGGATTTGAGGCGCTTTATACAAGCCATATTTTTCTAGACATCCAGCACAGTGAGGAATCATGAAGATGTCCCTTCCAGCTCTCAAGCTTATTTGACATACATGCACTGGAAAACCAGGAATCGCTACATGAGGAGGCAGTTGCCCTCCATAGCACCACTTTTCAATATTCCTCAGTCTATTCACTGCTGCTGTTATTGCAACCTGGGCATGATCTGGGTAACGAGCTGGTCCTGAGGCCATAACTGCAGAAAAATAACCAAAAGTTCACAGTAACTGAAAGTCCCACTTTATTGAACACACACTTTAGTTGTAAAATGGCTCCTCTGCTGCTGTGTTTACTTTACTACCCCACCCTGTAATGGCGGCGGCAGCACTCCTGTGCATCAACATTCAGAAACTGGGTCAAGCCACTGCGCACCCGATTTACACAAACTACTGATAACTTTTGCTTAAACTGCACAACTTGCTCTGTTCTTGCTTTAAGCACATTTACAGGATTTTCCATGGACTTTTTACATGCTGGAAACATTTCTTTTATTTACAGTCCCTTAAAGCTTCAGGTCTTTAGCACAGGATTGCCTGTATAACTAGTGCTGCATATTGGCTACAACCCACAGTCTCTCTCTGGCTTCAGACTTTAAACTGAGGCTGAATTCATTTCTATGCACACAGTCAATGGCTTAACAGACTTGCACTTGCTGGCAGGACTTGACACAGTCGTTACTTGCAAAGCGACTACACTGCTGCACACACATTTACATGGCATAGGGCAGAAAATCACTAAGCAGTTTTCACGGTTGTTACTTACTGTTATCAGTAGTAATTTGCTGCGATGGGGAGAAACGGCCTGCAGCCAGTTCTTGGAGGCCTCAGAACAGAAACGGGCAGGCAGTCCTACCGATCATCTTTTCAACCACCACTCTTGCAATTTCAACGATCGATTAGCGGGTTGAGCCCGATTTTAAACAAGAAAGTTTAATTTTTGACAAGTTTACAGCGATTTTAACACTCCTCGACACTCCTCCACTGCCAGTATACACACTCCACTCACACTCCCTCTCGAATGCTGGGGCAGTCACTGTAGAGCTGGCTGAGGGGGCGGGACTGATTGCAGCCTGACCAATCACACGACGCCATGCAAATGAGCCTCTTCTTCCTCACGAGGGCTCTTCTCCTCACGGCGATCATCGAGCTGGCAAATTTAAACTGCAAAATGCAACTTTTTTTTTCACCAACTGACTCCACGGCAGGAGCCCATTTCAGCCATTTAACATAGCCATTTACACTGCAGTCTCTCAGTCATTTCAAAAAGCATTTCCAACATCCAGGGCACAATTTTTCTGTTGCTACCCCCAGTCTTCCACACTTTTCTTTACCACAGTTCATTTTAAAAGCATTTCAAATGTCCAGGGCACAATTTTCCTGTTGCTACCCCTAGTCTTCCACACTTTTCTTTACCACAGTTCATTTTAAAAGCATTTCAAACGTCCAGGGCACAATTTTCTATTGCTACCCCAAGTCTTCACACTTTTCTTTACCACAGTTCATTTCAAAAGCAGGCAAAATGCTGTAAACAATTTGATGTAGGATAAGGCCACACTCTTTGGCTTTACTGCTCCTTGGTAAACAGTTGGCATTTTAAACAGCAGCACAAGATCCACAGCACACAGCAACACACTAGGGAAATTGCTTCAGCTTTTTTTGGGCTACCCACTGCCAAATAGCCAAAACGCTAGCCCCCTTGCCTGAGCACCTTCCTCCCAGAAAAAAACCCAAAGCAGTGCCTCCATTTTTGTAACCCCTCACTCCTGCCTTTCTAGCAAAACGATAGGTGGCATGCTGTTGAAGCTGACAGCAGTACCTGGTGGGGACTGGGTTCGGGGAGGATGAGGTTTATCGGCACAGGGGGACCTAGGTTTGGCTACTCTGCACAGGGGCACCCAAGTAAATCCAAACACAGGAAGCAATAACTGTAATGTCCAGAACCAGGAATGGGATTCTCCAGTGTGGTTTTTATTCACATCCAAGCTGAACAAACAAAGCATAGATGGACCCCCATTGGGTTACATTTCCTGGTAATGCAGAATAGAGACAACAGAACACTTTATTACTATCTCCAGCCCTCAGGCTCTAAACCCACCAGGCACACAACCCAGACTTGCACAGAGCTTTGGGTACACAGCCCGACTTGTACACACTTGGGTTTTCCCCACTGGCCCGGCTCCCCCGCCGGCCACTTGATCCATGGTCCATTGGAGGAATGAAACAATTATCCAGTTGTGGCTCCCCAAGCCACACTAGTGCCTTCGACTCCTAGAGAGAATCTTCCTTACAATTCTACATCTGGGTACTTCCCCCATCACTGTCCAAGTGCCTGAGGTAAAGTAGAAATCCACAGAAGAAATCCGTAGAGGTGGACCTGGTCACTAAAGATGAGGGGCCACCCACCCCCAGCTCCCACAGCCCATACCCGGCCATTTCTCTGGAAACTGAACAATTCCTATACTGAACTTTCAAATGTAGATTATGGGTAGACATCTGTCACATCACCTCTACATATTATTTGCATCCCAACAAACTCTGGACTTGAAACTACTTTTAACTTGCTTAGCCCATTACTCTAGGCTTCCCAATATTTAGTAATTTAATCCCCACATTGTCACACAAGTCCCAGGGTGAAAAAATATAGGCCCTTTTAGCCAGAGCAGAGACTCACCCTCACGTTGAACCAGAGGAGTGGCTATCTCTGCAAAGCAGTGTGCAAAAGATGGAGATTAGTACCCAAGAGGTGGATAGGCAGAAAAGGCAAAATTCAGCAGAAGGGCAGACAGCAAGGAGAACCAGGGATAAAGGACAACCAAGGAAGGGCTGGAGTAGAACAGTGAAACAGTCTAGGAGGTCAAATCATGGAAAGCCATGTGCAAATGCCAGGAGCCTTAGCAACAAGATGGAAGATCTGGAGGCTGTCATGGTGCAGTCAGACCTGGACATTGTGGCCATCACTGAAACCTGGTGTAATGATAACCACAACTGGGAGATGGCCATACCTGGCTACAACATATTCAGAAGAGACAGAGCAGGCAGGAAGGGAGGAGGTGGCACTGTATGTGAAAATGATGTAAGGGCCACAGAGATCCAGGAGGAACAAAATGGGGAGAGATACTGTGGGTTAAGCTGGAAAGGAAAATGGGAACAGCCATCCGCACAGGTGTGGTCTATAGACCACCAGCCCAGGAGGAAGAAACAGATAGGGAGCTGATGCTAGCCATCCAATGGATGGCAGACAAGGGTGAGGTAGTACTGGTTGGAAACTTCAATATTCCAGACATGGACTGGAGCATCCCAGCAGCAGCATCAACTAGGAGCAGATTTATCCTGGACTCCCTTCAGGATGCCTTCCTAAAGCAACCTGTCATGAAACCAACTCGGCAGAAGACAATACTGGACCTTGTGCTCACAAACAGGGACAGTGTGATGGGGGTAACAGTGGGGGAGTACCTGGGAAACAATGACCACCAGTCATTGTGGTTTGAAATCACAGAAAGAGCAGAACCAAACCACACAAAAACACGTATCCTGGATTTTAGGGGGTCAGACTTTGGGAAAATGGGGAGATACTTGAAAGAGGCATTAAGGGAATGGGACAGGAATCAGGGTTGAGGAACAGTGGGCAGTATTTAAAATGGGGATTACAAGAACAACAGAATTATGCATTAAGCAGGTTTGCAAGAGGAAAAGGAAGAGGAGACCATTATGGTTTTCCAAAGAGGTAGCAAAAGAAAGGAAAGCCAAAAGATTGCATTCAGGCAATACAAAAGACATAGGCAGAAGGGATAGGGAGAAGTACCAGGAGAAGCAAAGGAGGCAGGAGGTCAGCAAGGAAGCCAAAGCTCAGACAGAAGAACACATTGCAGAATCAGTGGGTAAAGGGACAAAACCTTTACAGGTACATAAGTGAAAAAAGAAAGACAAAGGGAGGGATAGTGAGACTGAAGGGGGAGGATGGGGGCCGCGTGGATGATGACAACAGTAAAGCTGACATATTGAACAAGTATTTCTGCTCAGTCTTTACTGAGGAAGAGGAGGGTAATGGGTCTGAAGGGAGTACAAGCGATAGAATGGTGTAGAAATGGACACAAGTCCCTTTACATGAGAAAGGCTCCTGAAGGAACTGGAAGTAATAAGAGTTGATAAAGCAATGGGCCCAGATGGGGTGCACCCCAGGGTCCTTAAAGAACTAAGAGAGG
Source organism: Neoceratodus forsteri (assembly GCA_016271365.2). Taxonomy (NCBI): domain Eukaryota; kingdom Metazoa; phylum Chordata; order Ceratodontiformes; family Ceratodontidae; genus Neoceratodus; species Neoceratodus forsteri. The sequence goes on along the minus strand of CM028138.1, from coordinate 759,206,724 downwards.
TGGTGGCTGAACCTCTGGCTATCCTGTTTAGCCAATCAGTGGAAACAGGAGGTACCCAAAGACTGGAGGACAGCAGATGTAGTCCCCTTATACAAAAGTGGGAACAAAGAGGAAGCAGGGAACTACAGACCAGTCAGCCTCACCTCGGTAGTGGGGAAGATCATGGAAGCACTACTGAAGGAGAGATTGGTGGAACATCTGGTTGTCAATGGACTACAGGACCCAAGACAGCATGATTTCACCTGGGGGAGGTCATGTCAGACCAACCTCGTTGAATTTTTTGACTGGATGACTAGAGAGGTGGATCAGGGGAGGGCAGTGGACATGGCCTATCTGGACTTCAGCAAGGCATTTGACACTGTGCCACATAGAAGACTATTACACAAACTGGGGAATATGGGTGTGGGCAGGACAGTAGTGTGGTGGGTAGGTAACTGGCTGGGTGGCAGGACACAGAGGGTGGTGGTAAATGGCTGCCACTCCACAGAGGGAAGAGTGACCAGTGGGGTACCACAGGGATCAGTGCTGGGACCGGTCCTATTCAATATCTTCATCAATGACATTGCACAGGACCTAGAAGGCAGAATTTCACTGTTCGTTGATGACACAAAGCTCTGTAACAGAGTAGACACACCAGAGGGTGTAGACAGAATGAGAAGTGACCTGCAGAAACTTGAAGAATGGTCAGGGGTTTGGCAGTTGAAATTCAATGCAAAGAAGTGCAAGATAATGCATATGGGGCACAAAAACCCTGGCACAATATATCAGTTGGGGGGTGAGGATATAGCATGCACCAAGCAGGAAAGGGATCTTGGGGTTGTCATCTCTGATGACCCTCAAGGTAGGGAAACTGTGACAAGGCAGGTAAAGCAAATAGGATGCTGGGATGTATAGGTAGGGGAATCACCAGCAGGAAAAGGAGGTCATAATTCCGCTATACAAGACACTAGTGAGGCCCCACCTGGAGTACAGTGTACAGTTCTGGAGACCATACCTACGTAAGGACATAGACAGGTAGAGAAGGATCAGAGGAGGGCAACAAAGATGGTGCATGGATTGCATCACAAGTCCTAGTGAAGACAGGTTGAAGGAACTGAACATGTACTCCCTGGAGGAGAGAGGAGAGAGGATATGATAGAGACAAACAAGTATCTTACAGGGAGGAACAGGGTGCAGGAAAACACTATTTTTAAGCGAAAAAGATGTTCCAGGACTAGAGGGCATGGGATGAAGTTGGAGGGAGGACGATTCAGAGGAAACATGAGAAGAATTTCTTCACAGAACGGGTGGTGGACAAGTGGAACACCCTGCCGGAGGAAGTGGTGGGGGCTGAAACAATCACGGGATTTAAGAATGCATGGGATAGACATAAAGGAATTCTGGAGGTCAGGGGTAAGGGGCAACAGACTTATAGGAAAACAAACTGAACTTACAAGCTCAAATGGGCAGACTGGGTGGGCCATAGGCCCTTATCTGCCGACACTATGTATCTATGTATCCCCCTCCCTATGCACCCCAGCATACTGTTTCCTTTCCTGCAATGTGATGAAGTTTTATGAATTTGTTATATTATTATCCCAAAGTCTTTCTCTTCTGTAAGCTTTCTGGTAACTCCCCCATCTTGTCTTGTGTCCTCAGGTTCTGTTTCTGCTGTGAATCACCTGCTATTCTTTTAATGTGGAACCCCCTTGTTCCCCAAGGTTACTAGAATCCCAGTTAGAATTAGTGGTAAGCAGGGAAGGCAGCTAGTGAAATGCCATTTTTTTTTTTTTTAGTCTTTGGTAACTGGGTAAGGCCCACTAGGCACAAGTGTCTGTTTTCAGGGGTGACCTGGGAACACTGGGCGGTTAAGTGACTTGTTCAGAGTAACACAGTATGCAAGTGGAGGTTGTGAAAATCAAACCCTGGTCTGGTCTGCTGGATGTACCAAGCTCGTTTACACCTCATTACGCTAACCTCTAGGCTATGCTGCCAGCCCAATTAAATGGATTTCATTCATAGAAACATAGAAGTTGATGGCAGAGAAGGACTGCAAGGACTATCCAGTCTGCCCATTTCTTTTTCTACCTTATAAATGTGCCATCGGCCTTTGCTCTGTCAATGGCCTATCAATTCATACTCATCTGTATTGCTCCCTTATGCCTATCCCATGAATGTTTGAAGCCCTGCACTGTATTCATATCCACCGCTTCCTGAGGTAGGCAGTTTCATGCATCCACCACCCTTTCTGTGAAGAAGAACTTCCTCACATTACCCCTTAATTGGCTTCCCTCTAATCTCATACTGTGTCCTCTTGTCCTGCTATTTTTCTTATATTGAAACATGTTCATAGGTTCATAGGTTATTTCAAGCTAATTAGACTTGCATCCATAGTGCTTGCCACTAAGTTATATATTAAACACTATTTTTAGTTATCTTTTTATTTACCCAAAAGAAACTTGTCCAGGTTAAAAACTGAACAAAAATAATATTTTGAATTTCTGCAGTTTCTTTATTATTTAATATATCCCCTCATTCATTTTTAAAAGGTCCAATAGTGACTATTTTTTTGTTTATTATTTATATATGAAGAAAATGCCTTGTAGTTGTCTTTAACTTGAGTTGCAAGTTTGAATTCATATTCCTTTTAGCTGTTTTAATTTCCCTTTTAACTTTCCTAACTAAATTTCTGCATTTTATTAAGGCTTGTATATTGTTGTAATTTTTAGTATGTTTATACAATTTATTCTTTTTGCTAATTAATTTTTTTATTTTAGGTGATAACCATTTGGGAGTACTTTTTGTAGGTGCGTATTTTATATATTTAGGTATGCCTATTTCTACTGTTAATTTAATTGTTTTACCAATGACTCCCACATATCATTTACATTATATTTTTTAAATTCCTTTTTCCAATTCCATGTTGCCATAACTTTCCTCATTGTGATAAAATCTGCCTTATTAAAATTTAGTACCGTAGTCTTGCCTTCCCTTATTACTTTGCCCATTTCTTTAATTTGAAAAAAAGACTATCTGATGGTCGCCATTGCTTAATGGAGTGGTAATTTGCACATCCTTTACTATTGACCACAAATTTGTAAAAATCAGGTCTAGGGTATTTTGTGTCCTTGTTTTTCCTGTTACTAGTTGTTCAAGTCCTATCTGATTTACTGCATCTAGAAACTGTATACTCGTTTTGGTCTTGCCTTCTTGCTTAATCCAGTCAATATCTGATAAATTAAAATCCCCAGTTAAAATAATTCTATCTGCTGAATTTCACTTCCTGATACTATTTAATATTTTCAAATCATGCTCAGGAGTAATTGAAGGTGGTCTGTACAATAGTCCCAGTTTAATTTTTGGTGCTCCTTTTGGTATGATTTTTAGCCATCACATCTCCAGGTCATCCTTTTGCCTCTTTATTTCTTCACATTGTATTGTCTCATTCATATAAATCACAATACCCCCACCTCTTCTTGTTTCTCTTGATAAATAGAATAAGTTGTAGCCATCTATATTTTTATCCTATTAGTCCTCGTTTGTCCACCAGGTTTCAGTAATAAGAGAAATTTGTATACTCTTGTCGTATAGTAAATATTGTAGTTCTTCTATCTTATTTATCAAACTTTGTGCATTAATTAATACCCCTTTCCAGCCTTCCTGCGAATCTTTAATTTTAGGTTCTAGGCTATGAATTGTCCTTCCCCCTTTTTCCAGTTTAAATGGAAAGATATGATGTCATTAATTTTTTTGCTCAATATACGAGTACCAGCTTTGTTTAAGTGTAGGCCATCACTTTTAAACAGTACATATTTGCTAAAGGTTACTGAATTGTCCATGAATCCAGTGTTGTTGTATTTACAGAAAGCACACAACTGTATATTTATCTTCTCTATCATTGGGTTTTTAAAATCATGTTTCCCATGAGTTGGGAGCAATCCTGATATTACAATGTCACCTTCCTTTTCTTTAATTTTGTTTACTATGTATTGGTACTCTTGCATGATGTCTTCTATACTACAGTATCCCACATCATTTGTACCTATGTAACCCCAGGCTAGTATGCTGTTTGTATCTGACAGCTCTACCAGGTGGGCTGGGTTTGGGGAGGTATATGTCACTCGGCTCAAAGGCTAGGTTTGGCTACTCTGCACAGGGGCACCTAAGTAACTCCGAACACAGGAAGCAATAACTGTAATGTCCAATACCAGAAGTGGGATTCTAAAGTGTGACTTTTATTCATATCCAAACAGAATAAACAAAGCATAGATAGACCCCCACAGGGCTACACTCCTGGTAATGCATATTAAAAGAGACCAGAACACATCCTCATCACTTTAGCCCACAGGCTCTGAAACACACTGGGTTCACAGCTCGAACTTGTACACTGTTCTGGATTTTCCCTGGCTCGACTCCCTTGCCAGCCACTTGGATGCCTTCCATACTTCACGGAAACATGTTCTGGTTGCTCCCTAAACCACCTAAGAGCACTTCAGCTCCAACAGGGAATCTTCCTCTTAATCTCATGTCTGGGTACTTTCCTCAGGCACTGGCCAAGTACCTGAGAGAAAGCAACCGGTGTCTCAGAGCAAATCCGAAGAGGTGAATTTGGTTACTACTGATGGGGGGTCTCCCACCTCTCGCTCCCACAATTCATACCTGGCCATTTCTCTGGACTGTAACACCTCATCCTTTAGCACTTTGCTGTGTAGATTCTTGCTAAATGTATTTCATATTCAATCTACTTGCCTTGCTTCCCATTTGTGCTGCACTTGAACATACTTAAAATAAGTGCCATTGTCCATTACTTTAGACCCTCCATAGGTTAAGTAGTCCAATCCCCACATTCTTTCTTTCCATTTGTACTGGACTTGAACATACTTTTAAGTGGCTTTGTCCATTACTCTAGACCCCCCACAGAGTTAAGCAATCCAATCCCTACATCTTCCAACTGTACTTGGCTGTCTTTTCCTGACCCCACAGTAACAGTACTTTTAACTTCATTCTGTTTCAGGTGAAAACACTTGGCCCTTTTGCAGAGCAAACTCACCCTTCGGTTGCAGGTGCCCCACAAGCATTTCCTCCACAAGGAATTGTTTTCCAGAGCTTCTGGTGCCTCAGCACAACTCAAACAGGCAGCTTCTTTCCCTTAGCCGGACCCTGGGGGGGGTTGCCCATGGAAAACAGGCTGACACCTTCCCCCCATCCCCGCAGGGATGGGGCCTTGAACCATTGAGGGCGATCTCCACCACTTCGATAATCAGTTCCTGTGCTCCTCTTCAGGTGTAAAGACACACCTAAAACAAAAGTAGCTCTGTACCAGAGCTTAAAGCTCTGAGGGCCTGCCCTCAGCAGAGCACCTCTGCTGCACTACAGAACTCTCACTCAGACTGAACCAGACTTGACTTCAAATTCCCCAGCTTTCTACTCTAACCTTCAACTGCAACATTCCAGTGTGGCTTATGCAGCTGCAACAGTTCTAAATGATGTCATCCCTCAGTCTCAGCTGAGACTGAGAACAGAGTGAGACAGTGTGAAATCCATTTAACCGGAATTTCACAAGCTGCCTTCCCTGCCTACCACTAGGTCTTACTGGGATTCTAGTAACCCCGGGTAACAGGGGGGTTACGCTTACCCTAAGCCAGGAAAATGACAATCTGCAGTCATTAGTCACCCAGCTTAGGCCATCTCACCCCATGTTTTGACTATGGGGAGGTAGTGCTACCTTCTCCCCTACCATGTGCTAACACAGACAGTCAACACTAAGGGCCTAGAGGCCTTTAGCTGACATATCAGCCTCTACTCTACCCACTAACTATGGGTACCTAGTGGCTCTGGTAGGACTGTCCAGAGCATAGCCCTAATAGATCAGCGCTGTGGCCCCTATGGCCGTTCAGGACCACAGCCTGTCTATCCCCCTAGCCCTCTAGGGAAAGCCTGTCTGCCTCTAACTCAAATTTCCCAAAACAAAACAAACAGAGGACCTCTCCAACCCTGGATAGCATGCAATCACACACCAGTCTGTCCTAAAGTCTCTACCTACTGTGCTACTGTAGACCCTAATTGACCCCAACCTTGTTACTAAGGTCCTCCTGTGTCTATTCGATGGATGTTTGGAACCTCTTACCATTTCAGTACCCACCAGCTCTGCTGGGAGTCTGTTCCAGGCTTTCATCACCCTTTCCATGAAGAAATATTTCCTTACGTGCCCTTCCTCCAGCTTCATATCATGCCCCCTTGTCCTTGAGCATCTCTTTATGTGCAATATACAATCTTCCTGTACCTTATTGATACCCCTGAGGTATTTAAAAGTTTCTGTCACATCTCTCCTTTCTCTATTTTCCTCCAGAGAGTATGTACTAAATTAAATTCTCTGAGCCTTTCCTCATAGGGCTTCTGAAATAGACCATGCACCATTTTGGTTGCCCTTCTCTGTACAGCCTGCACCCAATCTATGTCTTTCCTAAGATGGGGCATCCAGAACTGAACACAGTACTCCAGGTGTGGCCTTACAATTTATTTATATAAGAGTAACACTTCTTCCCTTTTTTTGCTGGTGATACCCCTCACTATGCACACCATCATCCTACTAGCCTTCATTGCTGCCTTATCACACTGCAATGCAAACATCAGATCATCAGATATAATGACCCCCAGATCCCTTCCCTGTTTTTTTGTTAACACCCCCTCCCCCAGATGATACATTGTCCTTGGGTTTTTGTGCTCCATGTGCAAAATTTCAGATTTTTTGGTGTAGAAGCCCAGTTGCCAAACCCTTGACCAGTCTTCCATTTCTTTTAGATCTTCCATCACCCCCTCCCCGGTGTGTCCACTGTGTTACAGAGTTTTGCATCATCTGTGAACAGGCAGACCTTTCCTTCCAGCCCCTATGTAATGTCACTAATAGAAAACATTGACGAGGACTGGTCCCAATACTGACCCCTGTGGCACCCTACTGGTTACCTTACCTTCTTCTGAGTGAGCTCCATTTACCACCACCCTCAGAGTTCTGTTCATTAGCTAATGTTGTGCCCATTTTACTATGTTTGGACCCACTCCCATACTGCCTAGCTTATTTTTTTTAATTCAACAAGCTGTATTTATCTTTTTTTCATTAAGATTATTATAACAATCATTGACATAGATGTGGGTAGCAGTAGGACAGTCAGGAGGAGTACCCCAAATACAAAGTAAATGTCACTCAAGAAGTACAATAGTAGAATAATATACTGATCCAAGGTAAACCTCCCTCCCACACCACCCTCTTTAACCCCCTACAACCTCCCTCACCCACCCCTAATCAAGTGTGTACCTCTTTAATTAGTTAAATATACATATGCAGAACTTATTATGAATTGATCTGTTATGGTTTCCAGGCAGTAAGTACAGCATCTAATGGACCCCACCTAAGATGATACATATGTGACCAATTATTCATAGCTAGTATGTGCTGCTCTAATTGGAGGGCAAATAACAATTCTTTATGCCATTCCATCACTGGCAAAGCTGCATTATCTGTCCAGTGTCTCATGATAATTAACTTTGCTGTGGCAGAAATCAGAGCCAAGTATGCTTTCCGGAAGTTGGGGGTACACTTGGGAAATACATATAATAAGCAGATCTCTGGAGTGAAAAAGGAGTCAAGATCCAGATATGGGTCTAGTATTTGTATAATGGATTGTTAAAAGGTCTGGAACACTGAACAGGCCCATAACATGTGATATAAAGTTCCAGTGGAATTGACACATCGAGTACAATCAGGGGAAGACAGATGACCCAATCTGAAAAGTTTAAGTGGAGTAAAATATAAATTGTGCATAGTATTAAAATGCATCAAGCGCAGTCTGTCTTGTTTTACAAATTTATATAGTGATTGCTATAATTCCCTCCAGAGTTCAGGTTCAGTATTAAGAGAGAACACTTGAGACCAATAGTAAAAATACTCCGAGGTAGGGCAGGATCCACTGATTGAATTTCTGTATAAATTGTAGATACTGCATGGGGTTCTCTAGCCACCTGCAGGAGTCTGTTAAAAATATCAGGGGACTCTAAGTGCATCTCTCCACTACCCATATGGGCTAAAATGGTTTCTCTAAGCTGCTTATATTTGAAAAAAAGCTGTTACAGGTACTTTAAATCTAAGTCTAAAGAGGGAAAAGGGGAGTAATGTACCTTCAGAATATAGGTCAGAGACATTCTTATTGGTCAGAGGAGGACAAAAGGTCGAAGGGATGGGCTTATGCCCAATTTTAAAATGGGGATTTCCCAACATAGATTGATCCAATGAAAGGTGCCAGTTATGTGAAAGATGTGTTTGCAGTTGCTGTAAGGCTCTAATTGACCAGTCCAATGGAGTATTCCGAAGGGTCCTAGGAAGCATTCTAGGAATAACATATAGGAGGGCAGAGAGGGAACAATGATGCTGAGTCGCTAGGGATCTTTCAATATCTAGCCACAAGGGGAGTAAGTCTGGAAATCATTATCTAATGTCTCCCTTGATGAATATGACAATTTACTGAGGTGGTGGGCACAATAATAAGAGAAAAAAGAGAGCAAAGATACCCCCCCCCCGCAATTTAGGCGCAGATAGTTTCAAGAAAGAGCATCTAACATTCTTGCCTTTCCATAAGAATGTAGTTAGGATGGCTTGCAGTTTAGAGAACCATTTTTTAGGAAGAAACAAACCCATCATCTCAAGGAGGTACAATACAAGGGGCAAAACATTCATCTTTACTGTATTTATTCATCCCCATAAAGAAAGTGGAAGGTCTCCCTATCTGTCCAGGTCAGCTTTGATTGTGGCCACTAAATCTGTAAGATTAAATTTAAGCATGGTAGGTTTCTGTCTGGCAACTTGGATCCCAAGATAAGTGAGAGACTTGGATTCCTCAGAAAATTTTGTTCAGCACTGACCGAGGGGTTTTATTATTTAAGGGAAAATCTTTAGTTTTAGATTTGTTAAGCTTATAATGAGAGACTGCTGAAAAGCAGTCAATCTCATCAATAAGGGTGGGAATATCTGTTGAGGGATTCTGGAGATGTAAGAGAAGGTCATATGCATAAGCAGATGGATGTGTAATGTTGGTCCCCTAACCTAATTCCCTGAAGTTTTGGGGAGGCTATCAATTTCCAGATCTGGGGCTCTAGGTAGAGGTTAAACAATAGTGGGGAAATGGGGTGACCCTATCTGGTCCCTCTCTGAAGTGAAAGGGAGTCTGAGAGTATGCCATTGCACCAGATCTGGGCAGATGGGGAGGACTACAGTAGTCTAACCCATCTAAGGAAACTTGAAGGGAGACCAATGTGGGTCAGAGTTGCAAAAAGGAAATCCCAAGAGACCATATTGAAAGCTTTCTCAGCATCCAGGGATATCAGTGCTGTGGGGAGGTCTGAGTCCCTGGATACCGAGAGAATATACATTAATTTAAGCATATGGTCCACTGATGACCTGCCTGTCATGAAAACAATTTGCTCCCTTCCAATAAGATTGTGTAGCACAGGTCCCAATCTAGTGACCAGGATCTTGGCTAGAATCTTAACATCAGTGTTAATCAACAAAATGCATTGGCAGATTTCCGGATATGTGGGATCCTTACCATGTTGGGGAATAAGGGTGATTAATGCATTGAGGAAATTTGATTCTGACATACCTTCAGAAAACCAATAGTTATATACATCCACTAGAAGGGGAGCAAGTTCCTATATACATGCTTTAAATAAGTTATTAGAAAGCCCATCTGACCCAGGGGATTTATCTAGGGAAAGCTGTTAAACTGCAGCAATGACTTCATTTGTGATAATCAAGTTACCTAGTGAAGCCGCTTGTTGAAGTGATAATTTGGGGATATCAATAGAATTAAGATAATTAGAAATAGCTGCAGCTGTAGGACTACCAGTTTGGTTTTCAGAGTAGAGTTTCAGGTAATATATTCTTAGAACCTCAACAATCTCTCTAGGTGCAGTAATCAGGTGGCCATCTATACCAGATTTGATTCATGGGATAACGCAGGAAGCCATAGATTGCGGAAGCTGAATGGTAAGTAATTTGCCAGCTTTCTCCCCTGTATTGAGATACTTCATTTTGGTACATCTCGATGCGAGGTCCACTTTTTGATACGTAAGGGCCGAGTATTAGGCTTGCAAGTTATGTAAATCTGCCCAATCAGCGTCTTGGGATTGCTGATTAAGAGTATGCTCCAATCGGTGAATAGCATGATGCAAAGTTTCCTGCTGAGATTGGAATTGTCGAGATTTTGTAGCAGACAACCGGACTCCCCCTTCCCCCGGGAGCATTTCAGGGCTGCCCAGATCATATCTATTCTAGGGACTGAGTTTCTGTTGTTAAGTAGGAAAGTAGAAAGGAAATCTTTGATGCACTGCAAGGAGTCAGGTTTTTGTAGCAGCTGATTGTTCAATCTCCAGAGAGCATCCCTTCTAATACCTGTCCCAAGGAGATATGTAAGAGAAATGGGAGAGTGGTCTGATATGACCCTCATATGTATAACTGCATATATTACTCCAGGGAGAGAGAAGAAGCTCAACAGGAGGAAGTCAATATGGGAAAAAGATTTATGTGGGGGTGAAGAAAAGGTATATTGGTGTTCTCCAGGGTTTAATACCCTCCACACATCCAAAAGTTCTGCTCCTGTCAGGAGGTCATGTAGAGCCCTTTGTGAAGGGGACAGACCTTGCTTTCGGGAGTTAGATCTATCTATGTGTGAGTATGGTACAAAGTTCCAGTCACCCCCCCCCCCAGTATGGTCAGGACAGGTGGATTAACAGTCAATAGGCTCAACAGGTGTGTGAAAAAATGAGGAGACTCACAAGTTGGGCCATACACAACCCCTAAAATAATTTGCTAGGTTTCTAATATTCCATAAAGAATCATATATCTGCCAATAGGGTTCCAGATTTCCCTATTAACCTTGAAAGGGATTTTTTTACTTATTAGTATTGCTACTCCCCCACTACACATGGACTTCCCTGCACCGCATGCTTGTCCTACCCAGGTTTTGGAAAATAGACTGACATCTTCTATCCAAATCCCAGTTTTTAACTGATTGAGATGTCGAAGAATAACAGGTCTCTTGCACCTATCCTGTGTACCTTTAACATTCCAACTTATTATCTTATATGAGTCACTCATTATTGTAATTTACACAGGTGGTGGCGTGTAAGTCTGAAGTACCTAGAGTGAAGTAACTCTTAAGATTTACCAAACTGAGAACTAGGAAAAGTTCTACATGAGAAGTTTGAATAAGCACGCTTGACTTATTACCCCAAATACCCCTAAAGAAAAAAATATATATATATATTTATGAGATAAAACTTATTCTCCCTTATATACTACAACCTTACCCTTATATTAAACCAATCAAAGATCTTATTTTGCCCTAAATTCCCTTAACCCCAGTTCAAATTAACTGCACCACTGTTTAAGCCCTGTTGAGTGATGTCTTCGTGCAATGACTGAGTTGCACCAGTTAAAAGCCCCTCCCCCCGCTCCCACCTACCCCTGCTACATAGTAATTATCAAGACATTAGAAGCTTCCATTATTAGGCAGGTATCATAATAAATCTATAACGATCTATGAGGATAAGTTATAGCTAATGAGAGCAATCTTTAACAATGAACCTTATTGTTCAAGGTCTCATAGTGTGCTCGAAACTGTATAAAAAAAAAACAAGAAACAAAGGGTTCCAAAACAAACATGTGGCCCCTGACTGTCTCCAGAAGGGCTTGAGGCCATAATAACCCAGAAAAATGTCCCATATATGTTCTAAAGTTCTACCAGTTAGGGGTAGTGCAGAGCACCAACAGGAAAGCACTTCCTCCCTTGTATGGTCCTGAACCAACACGGTGCTATTCTGCACCAATTTTAACACAAAGTACAATGAAATCAATATACTTCACATCACTTTACCTTGTTATTGAGCTCCAAGGTGAATTTTGCATTGATTCATGGGCTTGCAAGTCACATGGGCTCTAGATTGTTCTGCACAACCTCAGTTCTGTGTAGTGTGTGTGTAGTGGAAGATTGAGACAGTTTCCTCTCAGAGCTCTAAGATTCAGTCCTCTAAAAGCTGTTATAAAAGCCTTTTTGAGTCATTTTGTTTTACTCAAAATTTAGTACATCGATTGTAGGAAACTCTCCTGTGCTCATATCATCAAGTGTGTGTTTGTGTGTGAATTTTAAATATTAATTTAGAACATTCAGTTTGTGTACTGACAGACACTTGAATTGTGCTTTGGGGGAGGGGCATATCTGTGGTGGAGGTAGGTTTGGGAGAAAAAGGCAGTCTTTCAGTTTTGGTTGTATTTTTCTTGTATAATTCTTAATGTACACACAGTAATAGTTTCAGTAATTCCTGACAGTTTTTTTTGCTGATTGTGTGGTATAGCAGTGCATAATTTCAGTTTGTTTAAAAGATTTGGTTATATTACTGAAGTTTTCAATTGGCTACGCATTACTTGTAGTGTGTGTGTGGCGAGTGCCATCAAATCAGACACATGTTTATGTTTGCTTGCACGCATGTGCAAGAGACATAGTGCCATCATTGGAGATTTCGGAGGTGTGTCACCTCCTGCTCCAATTCAGTCAGTGTGCTGGCAGGCGCGGCCCCTGTAAGCCAATGCATTTTGGAGCTGTCTATGACACGCTCCAAAATGCAGTGGCATACAGTTGAAAGGGGGAGCTATGCTTAAGTGAGCAGCAATAAGATAAGGCTGCTCACGCGCAGCTCCCCCAGATGCGCGCCCTGCACACACGCGATTGTGTAGCCGACGGGTGCCCAATCCCGTCGGCTATGCCGCGCTCCTTCCACCCCCAAACGCTATGAAATGTCATGCTGGGTGCCCACCCCAGCATGGCAACTAATCATATAGCTGACGGGGTGCCCAATCCCCGTCGGCTGCACTGTCCTCCCCAGTGAGTGCCACGCTGGGAGCCCACCCAGCGTGGCAAGCAAATACGTAGGCCAACGAGGTGCCCAATCCCTAAATCGGCTGAGCAGCGCGCCCCAGCGTCCTTGTGCCATGCTGAGGGCCCACCCAGCGTGGCAAATGTCTGTCGTCGTTTTTTGTTTTACCTGTGAAAAAAAAGCGATTCAGCAGTCAGTATCGCCCCTCCACAATCCGCTTCCACCCACTGCGCACCCAGCCTCCCCACTCCCCCCTCACCCCATACTTACCTCCGGACCTCGGCGCGATGATCTTCGGTGGACCGGGAACACGTTTGCACTCTTCAAAGCCGACCGCGAACTGAGGAAATGCCGGTAAGCTGTATAATGGGCTAGATAGGGGGGTTTCAACTTTATTGCATATCTCGGGCATTTTTTTGAATTTTTGCACCAAATTTTCTACATGGGGTTTTTGAGACCCCCTTCTCATGATTGATGTCACTGTCATGGCGTTATTTGGGTCTGAAGGGTGATTTCATGCAGTGACTGCGTAGTGATTGTGAAATCACCCTTTGGACCTGAATAACACCATGACAGTAACATCAATCATGAGAAGGGGTCTCAAATACCCCATGTTGAAAATTTGGTGCCAAAATTCCCAAAAATGACTGTTTTACGAGCGTCCGTTGTGCAGTTCCTACGCAGGCTCATAAGTTCACGAATTTTCAATATTTTCACTCCAGATTTTCAACATTGCCATTTTACCACACCTTCTTATGAGCAGTACAGCTGTCATTTTTCACATCTCACCCAAAATGTGTTTCCGCCCATGTAGTGCACAATGGCGCAGTCGGTGTGCGAAATCAATGTACGGGACAAATTAAGAAAATCACAGTGACACTGTTCATGAGTAGACATCTTAAAATGGCTATGTTGAAAATTTGGTGAAAAAAGTCATAAAAATGACTGTTTTACGAGCGTGCATTGTGCAGTTCCTACGCACGCTCGTAAGGGCGTGAATTTTCAATAGTTTCACTCCAGATTTTCAACATTGCAATTTTACCACACCTTCTTATGAGTAGTACAGCTAACATTTTTCACATCTCACCCAAAATGTGTTTCTGCCCATGCAGCGCACAATGGTGCAGTCGGTGTGCGAGGTCAATGTACGGGACAAATTAAGAAAATCACAGTGATACTGTTCATGAGCAGAGGTCTTAAAATGGCTATGTTGAGAATTTGGTGAAAAAATTCCTAAAAATGACTTTTACGAGCGTGCTCCACAGTTCCTGTGCATGCTTGTAAGTTTGCAAATTTAATATTTTCACTCCAGATTTTCAACATGTCCATTTTATTAAACTTCCTTATGAACAGTACAGCTGCAATTTTTCATATGTCGCCCAAAATGTGTTTTCGCACATGTAGCACAGAATGGTGCTGTTGGTGAGCGAAAGCAATGTTTAGGACAGATTAAGAAAATCACAGTTGCACTGTTCACGAGCAGAGGTCTTAAAATGGCTATGTTGAAAATTTGGTGACAAAAGCCCATAAAATGACTGTGTTACGAGTGAGCATTGCACAGTTTCCACGCACCCTCGTTAGTTCATGACTTTGTAATATTTTCAGTCCAGATTTTCACCAGTGGCATTTTTCCACACTTCCTTATGAGCAGTACAGCTGCCATTTTTCACAACATGGCCGAAGTGTGCTTTCACACTTTCAGTGCAGAGATGCATGGTCGCTGTGGGAAATCATTGTTCGGCACAGATAAAGAAAATCACAGTGACACTGTTCATGATTGGAGGCACCAAATGCCTGAGTTGACAATCTGCTGTAAGAAACTCTAACCCTAACTATATTACGGGTGTCGTTGCACAGTTTCTTGTACGCTGACTTCACCATTTTTTAATATTTTTACTACACATTTGCAACATAGCCATTTTTACACCTCCCCATGAAAGAGTACAGCTGTCATTTTTTACATCCTGTTCGGAATATTTTTGCACTTGTGGTGCTAAATGCCGTAGTCACTGTGCATAACCAGCTTTCGGCTAACAAACTGATATTCCCCCTGTTCATGAGGTGGGGTCACAAAACAAACATGTTGAGAATTTGGAGTGAAGATACCAACGAATGCCTGAGGTATTAGGCTTTTCAACTATAACGCCCCACCCTATAGAGAATGACAGGCATCAGGGGTGAGACTTGGGATTCTTGCCTGTGATGCTCATACCATTCCACACCCTGCAGTCACTGAGAGGCATCGAGGTATGCCTTGGACTCTTTGGCCCCAAAGTTCACCCCATTCTCCTATACCGCACCCATCCCACTGTACTTCCTAATGGAATGGGGTGTGCATAAGGGCCAAAGATCCCAAGGCACACTGTGACACTTGTCAGTGTCTGCAGGGTGGGGTGTGGTGAAATGGCGTGGCCATTATGCCTGATGACCCAAAGGCACACCCCAATGCCTGTTCGTATCTGCAGGGTGGTGGCGGGGTTGGCTTCAGTTCAATACTTCACTGCTATTCCTATTATGCAGCTGTCTAACTCCTACACTACCAATTCCAATGCCAGCAAGCAAACATTCGGCATTGACAAATGCTTGTATTGTGCCACATAGTGATTGCAGCAGTGTAAACCGGCTATCTACTGCATCTATGTGAATTTTTACTGCTTTGTGGTATCATGGTTTTGGACTGTACTGCAGAGCATTGTACCCCTTCCCCCAACCAGCTAAAGGTATTCTTTCCAGATTGGATTGTGACTTATGAGCACTGGTTAAGGTGTTTTTGTGATTTTGCATCTGCATCTCTTCTTGATTGAGCTGTGCGGTCTTAATCTGTCTGTGCTTTTGCATCTGTTTAGTGCCCAATCTCCATCTGCAAGCCACAGTTTTTGTTTTTCTTGGCTTGACATCCACCAGCCCAGGTTGAAAGTTCAGAAATCTAAATTTGTTAAAAAATTTTGGGTGATCCCCAAAATGCCTGCAAAGAGACATGCAAACCAAGCTGTTTTTGGCCATGGCCCTGCTGCCAGTGGCAAGATTGTCTGTGGGCATGATAAGACACAGAAGTACATAGCTGATGTCCAGTAAAGGGACTTCTTCATCAATGTTTTTTACAGTGCAATCAGTAGCTTCTCTCATAGTTGGAGGAGATGATGTTGTCCCAGTTGGTGGTGATAATGCAGTTTCTGCTGGCATGAGTATTGCCGCCTCAAGTTCCACTTCTGACGAGATAACCATTTCAAAAAATGTAGTTAAGTCTAAAGCTGTGACTGACAGTGTAGATGATGTCATACTTCCCATTAACATCCCCATCGTAGCTAAACATGATTCTGATCCTGGCAACGATAACTCACAATGTCACATTTCTTCCAGCGCTGTTGAGGTCATGCCTTTGCCAGCCAATGATTCAAAGTGTAGTGCAAAAATATCAGGTGATGATGATGATGATGATGATGATGTGGTTGGAACATGTTCTCCACATGGCAGCATCCAAGTTGAAAATGTGGATATGGATGATGTTGATGAATATGATAATGATGTCAGTGACTCCTGTTGGGAACCAGAGAAAAAGAAAGTCAAGGTGGCTGTGTCTGGGTCTGTTAGTGTTAAATCCCCAACCCCCTTAAAAAGTTGTGATTTAGTGGTTCCTGTTGATGATAATGATGATGACCCAGTAATAATCACAGATAGTCATGATGGTCAGTTGCAGTCCAAGTGTGTCCAGCCTGAAAGATCATGTAGCATACCCCCCATTTCTGGGGTTAAAAAAACAGAGTCCAATAAACAGCATCAGGGACATGTTAAAAGTAGAGGATCACAATACCTTGTTTCGATTTATTTTGTCTAAGATGCAAATGATGAGTCAGTTGCAATTTGCCAGCTTTGCCATGCGTGTGTGAGTCGAGGTAAAAAGTGGAGTCATCTGGGCATGGGGGGCCAGCTTACACTTCTTAAGAACAGGCACATGGCACAGTGGACCTGGCACCAGATTGCAGCTAATGTCATAGTGGGGCGTTCATCCGCATCATCAACCTTACTGAGCATGGTAACCCCTTCCATGAGTATAAGACCAAGTAGGAATGTCTGCAGTAGCAACGAAATAACACCAGAGGATTACTACAGGCAGATGAGGGGGAGGATTATGATTTAGAAATCTTGTCAAGTGGTGGTCAGTGTAGCAGAAGTGGTGGTGGTGGTCTATGCAGTATGTCTAGTGCAAGTGGTACATCAACCCCTGTACGTGAATGGGGGACAATAACTTCATTTTTGGACTTGTCACCTGTGCACCCCTCCTCGTCACACGTCCACACCCCAACCCTGGCCATTTGCAGAGTCAACCCATTTGTCATTGTCATACCCCATACAAAATGTGTAAGTCAGCCCATGTTGGTGAGTGTTTTTGCCCATAACCTCCTGCCTGCCTGCCTGAAGCATGTGACCTACACTGTGTAAGCCATGTGATGTGTGTGGGCTACCTGTGAATTCTCACTCTGTCTTAAAGTGGAATAAGGCAGAGTGCACAACACAAAGTCATAATTACAAAGCAAAGTGGCAAAGTGAGGGTTTAAAATGGGCACTCCGCATAGTGGAAAAATAAAGTGAATTGGCCACTTCACAACCACTTTGTAGGCAGAACTTTGCTTCCCTGCATCTCTACTTTTAGGTTCTTCCTTGTGGTGCCACCTGCTGACCTCCATTCTGTGCCCCTCTGGCATCTGTCCTGCTACAGTATGTCCATACAGTAACAGGTTCCTGTTGTCTGACCTGTAAAGCGGGCATGTCTGTGCTGCCACAGTGGTGGTTTTTCAGGAGAAAGAGAGAAGTCATGTAGCAGGCAAGTAAAAGCAGATAGATGAGAACAACATAGAGTAAGCACAGAAACACAAAAACATGAAATTTGTCAGCAGAAAAAGGACAAGGAAGCCCATACTGTCTGCTTTATTTTAACCTGCCTATTCCAACACCTTCAACCCTATTTGT
The DNA here is from genome assembly GCA_016271365.2 of Neoceratodus forsteri. NCBI lineage: Eukaryota > Metazoa > Chordata > Ceratodontiformes > Ceratodontidae > Neoceratodus > Neoceratodus forsteri. The sequence goes on along the minus strand of CM028138.1, from coordinate 759,188,856 downwards.
CCCTCCCACCTCCCTTTCCTCTACTTAACATGCCTACATGCCTATCTCATACATACTTGATGCTTTCCACTGTTTTTGCACTCACCACCTCTTTTAACAGGCAGTTCCGGGCATTCACCACCCTTTCTGTGACGAAGTATTTCCTCACATCCCTCTTAAAACTCCCGCTGCCCGGTTCAGTGCCTTCCTCCATGTTCTGGTGCTTTTCCTCCTCTGATAGAGACTGCCCATCTGCGCCTTGTTCACACCTGTGAGGTACTTCTGGGTCTCAATCATGTGCCCTCTCCTCTTCTCTCCTCTCCTCTCCTCTCCTCTCCTCTCGGGAGTACAGGTTCAGAACACACAGCTTCTCCTCATATAGTTTCCCATGCACCTACTGCACCATTTTGGTAGCCTTCCTCTGGACTGCTTCCACCCTGTCAGTGTCCTTGCGGAGGTGCAACCTCCAGAACTGGGCACAGTACTCTATATGGGGTCACACTAGTCAGCAGTAGACTGAGCACACCACCTCCCTTCCTTTTTATGTTTGCTTGCTTGCATGCGTAAGAAACATAAGAAACATTATGTGACAGCTTAGGAGAGAAGCGGGTTTGGGATGCGTGGCAGTGTTTCAGCCAACAGAAGCATTGCATTTGGGGGCTTAGCCATGGTGTACCAATGGAGGCACAGTGTGCTGATGACACTGGCTTCCAGAAGTGGCACCAACTTGTAGCGTTTTCGCTGCAGCAATCATGGGCTGCCTCGTCATTGCAGTGTCAGTGAGTCACTGCAATGAAGGAGGGACCCGTCATTGCTGGGTGGAACATTGCTAGTGTAATATTGTTTGTGAAGATGGTGGCGCCTTGCTGCCATGTTCACAAACAATATCAAACCAACCCCAGTGCCGAGGGGTGCCCAATCCCCCTCAGCAGCATGTGCCCCATCCCACAGAAGTGTGTTTTTGCCGATGGGAGCCCCAACCCCCCTCGGCATCAATCCCCAGTGCTATCTGACTTGCTGATGGGGTAGCACTCTCCCCATTGGCAGTATGTTTCCCTCTCTCTGTTTGATGTGTCAAAGGGGGAGCCCACTCCCCATTGGAATAAGCCCCCCAAAGAGTAATGAGAGAGTCTGAGGGGTGCCCAATTCCCCTGGGCTCATGTGTCCCCCCACTTTTGTGGTGACGGGGGTACCCAATCCCCCATCGGCTACACCCCCCAAAAAAAATATTCAGGTGGCACACTGGGAGCCCACCCCAGCATGCCAATGCCCTGCAAAGAAAAAACATCTTGCTGTTTTTTTTTGTGTTTTAAAATCTGTAAAAAAGAAAATGGTCTCCTTGTCTCCTGTTCCCCCACACAACCCGTTACCAACCCAATGTGCACCCTGCCTCCCCACACCCCCTCTCCCATACTTACTTCTGGAGTCTGGCGCGACAATCTTCGGTGGACCGGGAACACGTCTGCACTCTTCAAAGCTGACCGCGAACTGAGGAAATGCCGGTAAGCTGTATAATGGCATAAATAGGGTTTTTTCAACAGTTTTGCATATCCCAGGCATTTTTTGGAATTTTAGCCTCACATTTTCAACATGGGGTTTTTGGGACCCCTCCTCATGAATTCAGTCACTGTCATGGCGTTAATCAGTCCTGAAAGGTGATTTCATGATCACAGCTTGGAATCACATTTTGGGACCGAATAGCGAAACGACAGTGCCAGTATTCATGAGGTGGGCTCTCAAAAAGTGTATGTTGTAAATTTTGTGGAAAAAAATCCAAAAAATTACTGTTTTATGAGCGTACGTTGTGGAGTTGCTAGGCACGCTTGTAACTTTGAGAATTTGCAATATTTTCAGTCCAGATTTTCAACATTGCCATTTTTCCATACCTCCTAATGAACAATACAGCTGTAATTTTTCACATCCTGGCTGAAATGTGTTTTCTCACTTGTGGCACAGAATAGTGTGGTCACTGTGGGAAATCTGTGTTCGGGACGCATTATGAAAATGACAGTGACACTGTTCATTAGCAGAGGCCCTAAAATGCCTATGTTTAAAATTTGGTGACAAAAGTCTGTAAAATGACTGTGTTACAAGTATGCATTAGAAACATAGAAACATAGACTTTGATGGCAGATAAGGACCGCTTGGCCCACCTAGTCTGCCCATTTCTCTACCTACAGGATAGGCCGCAGATTCTAGTTAACCAACAGCCTATTTCTTCCTAACCCCCACAAGAATTGCCTTATGTCTGTCCCATGCATTCTTGAATTCTTCCACAGTTTTAGACCCCACACCCTCCTCAGGAAGGCTGTTCCATGCATCCACTACCCTCTCTGTGAAAAAATGCCTTCTCACATTACTCTTGAACAGCCCCCCTCCCCATCTTTAAATTGTGTCCCCTTGTTCTTGTGTGTCTCTTTTTCTGAAAGATGCTACCCTCTTGGACTTTGTTGATTCCACTGAGGTACTTAAAAGTTTCTATCATGCCCCCCTTCCTTCTTTCCTCAAGGGTATACATATTAAGCGCCTTTTGTCTCTCTCGTCTGGCGTACTCCGTAGCTCAGTTTCCATGCATGCTGGTAACTTCACACTTTTGCAATATTTTCACTCCAGATTTTCAGCATTGCCATTTTACCACACCTCCTTACGAACAGTACAGCTGTCATTTTTCACATCCTGGCCAAAATGTGTTTTTGCACTTGCACCGCAGGATAGCATGGTCGCTGTGGAAAATCAGTGTTTGGGACACATTACAAAACTCACAGTGACACTGTTCATTAGCAGAGGCCCTAAAATGCCTGTGTTGAAAATTTGGTGATGAAAGCCCATAAAATGACTGTGTTACGAGCGTGCATTGCACAGTTTACATGCATGCTCATAACTTCGTACATTTGTAATATGTCCACTCCAGATTTTCAAGATTGCCATTTTTCCGGCTCTCCTTATGAACAGTACAGCTGTCATTTGTCACATCCTGGCTGAAATGTGTTTTTGCACTTGCAGCGCAGAGTAGTGCGGTCGCTGTGGGAAATCAGTGTTGGGAGCACATTAAGAAACTCACAGTGACACTGTTCATTAGCAGAGGCCGTAAAATGCCCATATTGACAATTTGGTGATGAAACTCCATAAAATGACTGTGTTACAAGCGTGCTTTGCACAGTTTCCAGTCATGATCATAACTTCGCACATTTGTAATATGTTCACTCCAGCTTTTCAAAACTGCCATTTTTATGCACCTCCTTATGAACAGTACAGCTATCATTTTTCACATCCTGGTCAAAATGTGTTTTTGCACTTCTGGCGCCGAATAGCGTGGTTGCTGTGGGAAAGCAGTGTTCAGAACACGTCAAGAAAATCGCAGTGACACTGTTCATGAGCAGCGGTCCTACAATTCCTATGTTGAAAATTTGGTGATGAACGTCCATAAAGTGACTGTGTAATGCGCTTGCATTGCACAGTTTCCATGTACCATATGCTCAGACGTGCAAGCATTTTTTATATTCCCAGTACAGCTGTTCAAGATTGCCATCTCTTCACACCTCCCTGTGGATGGTACATCTGTCATTCTTCACATCCTGCCCAATCTGTGTTTTCATTTATGTGGCACAGAATGGCACTGTCACTGTTGGAAATCAGTGTTCGGGACACATTGACATAATCACACTGCCACTCTTCATAGGTAGTGCCACAAAAAGGCCATGTTGAAAATTTGTGGTAGAAATACCAACAAACACCTGAGGCATTAGGATTTCTAACCATAACATCCTACACTGTACAGACTGAAGGGGATCGGGGTGTGCCTTTGGATTCCCGCCTGTACTGCTCATGCCATCCCACCCGCACCTCCAGCCATTGACAGGCATCGAGGTGCACCTTGGACTCTTCAGCCACAGACTTCACCCCATTCTCCTATGCTGCACCCATTTCAGTGTATGTCCTTATGGAATGCGGAGACTGTAAAGCCAAACACCCTAAGGCACACCTCAACATGTGTCGCTGTCTGCAGAATTGGTTGATGTAACATGGCATGCCCATCGACCCAAACACTTACCCCAATACCTGTCCATCTCTACAGGATGGAGGTGGGGTTGGCATGAACTTCAATACTTCACTGCCATTCCGATTCTGCATCTGTCTAACTCCTGCATTTCCAATGCTAATACCAGCAAGCAAAAATCTGGCATTGACAAATGCTTGTTTAATTCATATTTATTGACTTTTGTAATAAAAAGATCACACTAATCAGCCATGCTAACATAGTAGAGTGATGTACTTCCATACACAGTTACATTAGGAGTCATCACTAGGTCATCTATTTTATAATAGGTGGGGAATACTTACATACATCTCAGAGACCATTCTCATTTGAAATTGTCTACAAGGGGCATCCCACTGGCACAGTGGAAGCACTACTGCTCGCGACGCCAGCGACACAAGTCTCGGAACGTGCCTGAGTCACTGGTGGGCCCACTAGGTGAGGTGAGTTAAACATTCCAGAGGATGCTCTTTACCTCGGGGGGGGGGCTGGACTCCACTGTGTTACTGTGACCTGGGCAACCACAGGTGGTAGTGCAAGCATAGCTATGGAACAGGGGAAGGACACTGATGGGCTGTGACATGCAAAGCATGGGCATCTGTGCACACACTGGGAGCCCTCCTCAGTATCCCTGGGAACAAACAAAACAGGGAACACCAGTTGATATAGGAGGATGTTCATCCCTCATTGCAGATCTCACACTGCTATCTGTGGTGCGCTCCCTCAAGCATCTACCCATTCTCTAACAGGAGGCCGAGTGCCTCTCCTGATGGTCCCATGCTACGAGGGTAAGCCATGGTGTAAGATGGGGAAGTAAGTCCAAGAGAAATTGGGTGAGGGGTGCTGGAAAAATGGGTAGGACTGATGGGGGATGGCTGCTGAAGGAGAAGAAAGTATACTAAATAAAGAAATGTCAACAAACAGCTTTCATGCAGAAATGTCTTGGAATGTTTATCAAAAATATTAGTCTGAAAAATTCATAACATGTAAATAACAACTTTTGCATCATTCTGAATGATGTTACTGTTCAAGCAAAGACCTAAAATGTTGTAGACAATAGAAAATTAAGGTGGCAGTATTTCAACCAGCCCCTTGCCATTTTGCAAACTCCCAACAAGTAAACATTTATTTTGCTTGTGAGTGTTCACCTGGTAATGATGCTTCTGCAGTTCTTTTTTTCCCTGGTCCACATTACTCGGGCCCTTGCTTGTAACACTAGAGGTACAAGTTTTCTCATGTAATTTGCAGCAATATCTGGATGGGAAGTACCAGCATATGACTGCAGACACAGGGATGGTTGGGGGGGGTACATAATATTAGATTCACAATTACTGAGAGCTGGCCTGACAACTGCATAAGGTGCTGCGGTGACCTTGGGTCTGTATGTCTGTATTTCAACATGCCTAAGGAACACTGATTGACCCCACCATGCAGGGGCGGTGGAATGCTCCTCATGGAACAAAGAGGAAATGTCAGATGTGGTTGACTCTGAAAGTCCTGGGTCTGTTAAATTAGTTATCAAGCCAAGTTAGCACAGTAATAAACCTATGTAGTCATCACCTGGTGAGGGAACTCCTACATACAGTGCATAGGGGTGTGCGGAAGGGCTGTTGGAGATCCCAATGACAACTGAAAATTGAGAAGGCAGGACCATATTTCACTAGTGCCAGACTTGTGTATGAACTATGCAAGTTGTTCCCCCTTACAAATGGAACTAAATGGTATATTTTGAATCAAGCTATTATGTGTTTGATTTTAACATCAGCTTATCAGCTAAACTTCTTACATCAGATGTCTGGAAGCACCAAGGGATGTCGACAGTGAAAATGCTGACCTCCCACACAGCAGCGGCACAATACCAACACCTGTATTGTGCTGTCGGAATCACAAGTGTTTTCTGTTGGGGCTGTGTCCTCCACACCACCCATGAGAGGGAATATGCCCCCTCACCCCCCCCAAGTATTTTAGATTATCAACTCCAGGTCGGAGTTGTACCAGGAGGGAGCGGAACACCGGGGAAACTAAACACAAAAAATTACCATTCAGCAACTGTCACCATAATGGTCATTTATCGTGTTTCGCTGTCGGCATGTAGAGCCGAAGGGGTGCACTGAGAAGTCTTTGCATGGATTTAACTGCTTCTCTTTAAGTTTAGTACCTTTCAGGACAGGGACAATGCTATTATAATGTCATCAGCATTTTGGAAACCCTGTAAAGCATTGCAGCTGCTGAGAATTTCTATAGTGAGCTGTGATTCACCTAACACAACTCACCCCTGCCACATAAACCATGCAAGGAAACATTCAGCCTTGACAAATGCTTGTTTAAAAAGATGTGTCTGTTTGTACCAAAAAGTCATGATCTGCAGTAAACAAAACTAAAAGCGCAAACACTATTTGTGGCATTGTTTTCCTGCAATTGAAAAATGCATTTCTTTTCCAGCTCTGATATTCAGACACAGTTGCACCAGCTAATAGAGGTTCTAAAAGTTTGGTTTAATCTCCCTTTTTGAAAATAGTGGCATGTGGATCTTGTTTGTATCCATATGAAAATCTATCCTCATATCAGTGACTGGTGAAAAATTATGTGAATGTACCTGAAAAATGCAGATTTGTCATTTTTGTCCCCGAAGGATGCTGATGGCACATTTGTCACAATACCCATGCATAATTTAATTAAGCAATAATGCCCGACAGGGTGTGTGTCGTGCTGGGATAACGTCACGCCTCAGGTGGTTGGGCATGAGGCCACAGGCTGAGTGCGTCCAACAACTGAGGCATGACATTATCCCAAACGACACACACTCTGGAGGGCATTATTGCTATTATACAATGGCTCGTTGTTATATATAAAGTAAAAAAAAATAATTTTAAAGAATGTTTTTATTAGTGTGGAAAAATATTTTTGTTTCTTAAGAGGAGATAAAAAAAAAAAAGGTTAACTGCCAGGTTCAGAGTGAGGCTGAGACTAGACCCGTGATGTTGTACTGATTAACATCACGGGTCCAGCCCAAGACTGACCAATCAGAGTCCAGGATTTTTTCTTGCCATTGTATAATGATAAATAATGAGGCATTCTTTACTGATTTTGCAACATTATTTCCTAGGACACAAGGACATAAAGATCACTGAAGGAGACCGACCTTGTTCAGCTCAAGTTGAAGTGAAGCCTCATGAATCTTGGATACCTGTGTCTAAGGAGAAGCTCACCACAAACATTGCAAAGGTGGTCTGTCAGATGTTAGAATGCAGTGACCCTAAATCAATACTGAAAATGCCGCAGCATGGACAGACACTGGTGAAAGTCTTCAGTGGAGATATAAAGTGCAGTGGTACAGAGTCACACTTAACCTTCTGTTCCCTGCCAACAATGAATGACCATTCCATCAGTGATGGACACATCGGCATGGTCACGTGTTCTGGTGAGTGTGAATCTACAACTATTAAGCAATAAGGTATGACCAGGGCTTACTTGAATCATCTGATATATCACCCACTGGGGACACATAATGCAGCACAAGGCAAAGCCAAGTGCAACATGCCACTAAGGGATAATGAACAGACGATTACTGGGAATGTCTTACTGCTTTTAAAGCAATTTAAAAAAACAAAATTTGGTATCTTTGGCAAACAGTTTGATTTCTTATTGTAAAAAGTATCTAATTTTAGTGACAAATAGTCCATCCACACTTTGTTAAAATCTTTTCAAAACCTCAGTGTTCTGATCCTGTGTTCCCACTCTATCATTTTAATTGTACAATTTGGGCTTTGTACCTAGATGGTGTGACCAATGGTGGGTGCACCAACGTAGCTAACATTTGTTAGTTATACAAACTTTCTCTGTCTGTGTTCTCTGTGCCAATCTGAAATTTATGCAAGAAGGGAGTTTTTTTGTCCCATGACAACCATGAAGCCCGAGAATCACATATATCAGTTTCAGAAAGATGTCAGGTTTCATGCATTGTTTGCAAAGTTTTGCAAATGTTCGCCTGATTAAATAAAGATTTTGATTGATTGATTGATTGAAATCTGTTACCGTGACAATTGCCCACATGCTAGTTTCCAGTCTCCTGACAGTTGTTCTTTCTGCTCGCATCACCTTGATGAGACAACTAGACTTCAGCAGACAGGAGTTCAGAATGTTGCAGTCAATGTGCACTTGTTTGTTGTTATTATTGTTGCACATTACTATTGTTCCAGAGCTGATTATTTGATTTAAAACTGGAAAAGGGCCAAATCATGACTGCTGTTTTAAGCGTAGCCACTGTCAGGTTTCCTCTGTCAATTGATGTGTGTCTTAGTGACATTTTACACAACATATATATCTATCTTCCAATGTATGCATTACAAAAACAATATGGGAAGGGAGGATTTGGATGTCTGTCTGTGTGAAGCTTTCTGGTTTTGAAAACTTTTTTGTCCTTATCAAATTCATGGACCAAGCCACAAAACGTATAGAAGATGGGTTTTAGCTGTTGGATCTTTCTGGTTCAGAAAGTTAAAAAAAAAACAAAAAAACAACAACATATAAATGGACCAAGATACAAAAACGTGTAGAAGGGAGGTCAGTAGCACGGTGATACTAGCAATCTGGAATGATGATGACAGTCGACTAAAACTGTCATAGAATGCTGGGGTTAATTCAACATCACAATTGTAGCATTCCATGAAGGATTCAGTATATCATTGTGCTAGTACAAGGGCTCTGCCAACCTATGTATTTAAAGATTTATGCAATGCAGATTTTATTGAATTAACCAATTAAATCACTCTGATGATTGAATTAACCAATTAAATCACTCCAATGAAATCTGCATTGCTATAAATGGTTTTAAAGAGCCTTTAATCAGCAGCAACAAAATGTAAGCAAATATTAGCTGAGTTCCATTACATAATGCCCCAGAAAATGGGGTTGGGGGGAATTGGAGCAATGTTGTTCTTTTCTAACCCGATAAGTGCCTATGGATGAATACTGTGCATCCTGAACATTATTTTGTTGGCTCACATGTGTGCGCCAGCCAACATATTGCACTAATAGCAGATTTGGAGGTGCAGTCACTGTGGGCTAATGCAAGGCACGCATCAGAAGGTGCATCCCTCATTCCCCAATAAGGCAGCTGCAGGTGCTGACACCAGGCATACATCAGGTGGCCATCAGATCTAAGAAAAGGTCTGCTGCAATCATGCAGCAGCACAACAACATGCCCTTCTGACATGCCTGGTGACAGTGCCTGCAGAGTGCCCCGATGCACTTCTTTTGCTGATGGGGGAGCCCACTCCCCATTGCAATAACGACTCCCTCCACATTTACAATGTATGCTGATGGGGTGCACAATCCCCTCGGCATCATGCACCCTCCCAACAGTCTTTCTTTGCTGATGGGGGGCCCAATCCCCAATGGCTTCAGTCCCCCCTTCCCCACTTATTTTACCGATGGGGAGCCCACTCCCCATTGGCAAAATGTCCCCCCCGCTTTTGTTGTGTGCCAAGGTGGGTGCTCAATCCCCTCGGCTATTAGCTCCCCCTTCAGTATGTACCAACGGGGGTGCCCAATCCATTGTCAGCTACAGCATCCCCTCCAAAAAAACACTTAGGTGGCATGCTGGGATCCCAGCCCAGTGTGCCAAATCCCCTGAAAAACAAACAGCATCCTGCAATGTTCACCCTTTTTTTTTTAACTCTTTAATAAAGAAAGCGCCCCCTCATGGTCTCCCTGCCCACTCCCACAACTCATGCCCACCCACTGCATACTCTGCCCCCCACACACACCCCTCACCACATACTTATCTCTGGAGTCCAGCTTGATGATCTTCGGTGGACTGGGAACACGTCTGCACTCTTCAAAGCTGACCGCGAACTGAAGAAATGCTGGTAAACTGTATAATGGCATAAATAGGGTTTTTTCAACTTTGGTTCATATTTCTGGCATTTTTGGGAATTTTTACACCAAATTTACAACATGAGATTATTGGAACCCCTCCTCATGAATTCAGTCACTGTGATGGCATTATTCAGTCCCGAAAGGTGATTTCATCGTCACTGTGCAGAATCACCTTTTGGGACTGATTAATGGAACAACAGTGCTGCTGTTCACGAGGGGCGCTCTCAAAAGCCTATGTTGCAAATTTGGTGGAAAAAAATCAAAAAAATGGCTGTTTTATGAGCATGCATTCCACAGTTTGCATGCATGCTCCTAACTCCATACATTTGTCATATTTAAACTCCAGATTTTCAAAATTGGCATTTTTCCACACCTCCTCATGAACAGTACAGCTGTCATTTTACATATCCTGGCCAAAATGTGCTTTTGCATGTCTAGCACAGAATGGTGCAGTCATTGTGCAAAATCAGTGTCTGGGACAATTTGAGGAAATGATGGTGACAAACATCCATAAACTTACTGTGTTTCAAGCATGCATTGCGCAGTTTCCACCCTTGTAACTTTGCAAATCTGTAATATTTTCATGCCAGATTTTCAACGCTGCCATTTTTTCACACCTCCTTATGAACAGTACAGCAGTCATTTTTCACATCCTGCAAAAAAGCGTTTTTACACCTGTGGTGCACAATGGCATGGTCACTGTGGGAAATCAACTTTTGGGACAAATTAACAAAATCACAATGCCACTGTTCATGAGGGGAGGTCCCAAAATGGCTATTTTGAAAATGTGGTTAAAAAAATCTAAAAAAATAATTGGGTTACAGACGTGTGTTGCACACTTTCTATGCATGCTCATGACCAGCAATTTTTTATATTTTCACTCCAGATTTTCAACATTGCAATTTTTTTACACCACCTCATGAACAAAACAGTTGTCATTTTTCACATCCTGCCCAAAATGTGTTTTCATCCCTGTGTTGCCAAATGGCATAGCCACTGTGCAAAACCACCTTTCAGCTAACACACTGATTGTGCTGCTCTTCATGAGATGGGGTCACAAAAAGCCCATGTTGATAATTTGGAGTGAAAATACCAACAAACTCCTATGATGTTAGGGTTTCCAACTTTAACTCCCCACCCTGTAGAGACTGACAGGCATCAGGGGTGTGACTTGTGTTCATTGGCTGTAATGCTCACACCATTCCACCCCCAACCCTCCACCCCTACCCTGCAGCCAGTGACAGGCATTGAGGTCTGCCTTGGAGTGTTCAGTCCTGAAGTTCACCCCATTCTCCTATACTACACCCACCTCAGCATATTTCCTTATGGAATGGGGTAAGTATAATGCCCAATGACCCCAAAGCACACCCCAACACTTGTCGGTGTCTGCAGGGTAGGGCGAGGTAGAATGGCATAAGCATTATAGCTGATGACTCAAAGGCGCACCCAACACCTGTCAGTCTTTGCTGGGCTAGGGTGGCATTGGCATCAGTTCAAAACTTCACTGCCGTTCCTATTATGCATCTCTAATTCTGGCACTACCAATGCCAATACCAGCGAGACAACATTCTACATTGACAAATGCTTGTTTTCATATTACTGACTTATTTTGGCTATTTGTAATGCTAAATCAGGTACACTGCTATAAAATCATGTATCATTCATTAAACAGTGTAATTTGCATTGATATTTTTGATCAGAAGTATTATTCTCCTCAAGGGCACAACTCCTTCTTTTTGTGTACTTACTCAGGTTTGCTGCCCTGTAACAGATACACCAATAACACTTTGAGTTTGTGCCTACTTTTTTTATTTTTCTACATTATGTGACTGGCACCTTCCTTTTGAGGTTTTCTCACCACCCCTTTCCCTTCACCCTCCCACCTGCACTGTGGTCCAGTCCCTTTGTACCCTGTGAATGTATGTAGGAGGGTAGGATCCACACATCTGAAGCTTTCCTTCTCAAGTCAAAGGGTTGCCATGGCAAAAAAATGGTAGCACCCCCATCCTAAATCAGACAGTGTTATCCCTGGTAACAGATCTGTGGGACAGTCAGAGAGCTGGACACAGTTCTGAAGCCAGGATACAATCCGTGATTGTATGATGCACCTCAGCTGGGACATCCAAGCGACCCATTCCGACTACTTTTGGACACTGCAATTCTATGCTTTGTCATGTACATTCATAAAGTTAATATATCCACTTTTGAAATTCACAAGAAAATACCATTTATAACTTTCAGTTCTCCTGTCCATGTTTGATACCATGGGCGGGATTTTCAAATGCCCTAGATCACCCAAGCCCCAGTGCACTGATGATAGGGTGCACGAGGCTTGTGGCGATCTAATGGGATTTTCCATCCCATGCGGCCATTGCCACAAGTTAGACCAAGAGTAGGAATTTCCAAAACTTGTGAATGCTGCAAGCGCCAGGTGTGCCATATATACAGCACAATGACCTTGTAGCATTCACCCACCGGCAGTCAGGATTTTCTATCCTGTGTGGCAATTGCTCCAAAGTAGACCAGCTTTTTGTGGTCTAGCTTGTGGCAATCCCAAGGACCTTCTTCATGAAGCTTGTGCCAGATATGATGTGCAAGCTGCTGTAAATCCTAGAAACTGTCACAACTGCACCCGAGATTGTAACATCAGGTGCAGTTGCAGCAAAGGCATTTGGCACACTGACAAAATCTAAGTGTGGTGTTGCAGGGCTTGATGCAAACCCTGAGCCACCTTTTGAGAATCCTGCTTCAACTTTTTCTGGTCCAACTAATGGCAATCTTAGGGTTTTTATTAGATAGCTTGCTCCAGATATATGGCACAAGCTGCCATAATATGTGAAAACTGTCATAACTGTGCTCGAGCTTGTACAATCATGGGGCAGTTGCGGCAAAGGCATCAGAGCACTACCAGAACCTAAGTGCCCTGGGACAGGGCTGGACACATGCCCTGCACTACGCTTCAGATATCCAGCCCCATATCTCAGAAGCCTGTCCAAGAAGTCTGGATAAAAATTATTTGTCTGTCCCCAGTAGACCATAGAGTGCCTTTGTTTAGTACATTGTAGTGCTTACCATGGAAGCAGGCTGTGATATCACCAACAGCGATTCCAAGGTAATTTCGGAACTACCTGTTTTTGACAAAACATACTGAAATAAGTACTGCATTATTTGTCTGACTTTGACTTGTCTGTGGAAATGGAGAACCTTGCTATACTGCAAAGAACAAACTATAACTACATTTAAGACCTGGAAACCTGGTGAGGCATATTTCTTATAAAGTAAGGGAGCTACACTTTCTATAAAAAGTTTCATTTTTTTCCCCCTTATTGGCATTAAGCAGAGAATTGCAGGATTCCATTAAAAGTGTAGTAATTTTATAACCAAAGGGAGTGAGATACGACTGAATTTGCTTGATTGTTGGGGTTGAGACCTAGGATTTGAAAGGATATTTTTGCAACATTTTAATAGTGTCCTGCTGACTGAGGAGTGAGTTAATTTTTATCCCTCGACTCAGTAGAGTGATTTGTGCAGGAGACGTGGTCTAGTAAAGTGTGGTGTTAGTTGAAGTACTATAAAGGGCAATTATCACCAGGGTGGTGGAGCAGTTGTGTATTTGATTATTTCTAACAGTCACCAGTGGCTGTAGACTACCCACCCATCCGCCCTCCAGCGTGGCATTTCCTTTATTGCCACAGTTCTGACATTACTTCCTCAACAGGTCTTGCAGCAGAACTGTCATATCCTTAATAACCCTGCACAGTGCAAAAGGGTAGGTACACACACAAATAATAAAAGATATATATATATATATATATACATATATATGTATAGATCTATATATATATATATATATATATATATATATATATATATATAGATAGATATAGATATACATACATACATATATATGTATATTATATTATAAGGGAGAGGTACATGTGGGGAATGATGCAATGCACTGGCTGTGGGGCAGCAGTTTTCCGGGAGACATTCTCGAAATTGCATTGCTGTCCTATTTGCAGGCAACTGTCAGCTCTGAGGGAGGAGGTTGCCCACCTCCAGGCTGGACTAGCAAGGACTAAGGAGGCCTCCCCCTTCCAAAGAGCACCACTGCCACAACCACTGCCTCAGATTTGCCAAGTATGAAGAGCAGTTGGACCACAGTGGGTTCTGGGAGGGTGTGGGTGGTGGCCAGAGGTGAAGCCCCCTAGTTGTACCTCTAGACAAATCATATTCCATTCTGGCAGTGCAAGGTTCCTCTATGATGGCACCCTCAGTTGAGACCCAGAAGAAAGCTGAGGACATCCACAAGGGAGACCCACAAAAGGGTGGCAAGGGACACCACAGGGGAAGGAAACAGCTTCGATAGGGGACTCTGTTGTTAGGGGGGTAAACCTGGGAAATGGAGAGAAGAAGGAAGTAAGGTGTCTGCCTGGTGCCATGGCTTGGAGGGACAGGAAGCAAATCCTCAGGATTGCAGAAGCAGCATCACAGGAGAGGGAACTCGATATCATAGTCCACCTTGGGACAAATGACCTAGCTAGGCATGGGATCAGTGCAGTGCAGAATGAATTTGTAGAGTTGGGGAGGGGCCTCAGATGGGTAGCAAGCATGGTAACCTTCTCAGAGGTGTTGCCAGTCCATGGCAGGAGTGAGGCTAGGGTACTGCACACCATGCAGTTTAATGAATGGTTGCAAATCTGGTGCAGAGCACTGGGCTTTGGCTTCATTGGACACTGGGGGGGCCACCTGGAGAGATAACGGTCTATTCTGGAATAATAGTCTGCATCTGTCCATGACAGGAACCAAGCTCCTAGGTGATAGGTTTAAATGCTTCCTTGGCAAGCTTTTAAACTAGCCAAAGGGGGAGGAACTAATAAAAGGCAGGACATTTCAAGCCTCCCCCCACAAAACATGGCAGGTAGGAAGGTAAACACTGAGGTACAGAGCTCAACACAGGGCAGGACAGTGGTAAATGGAAAAATAGACAAGGACAGTAAGAGCAGGGATGGGGGAAAAAGGATAAAGCCAACATTAAATGGAGGGCAATGAGTACCAATGCCCATAGTCTGGGAAACAAGCTTCCTGAGCTAGTAGCCCTGATGGAAGATGAACAGTTGGATATTATGGCAGTCACGGAAACATGGTACACCGAGAATCATGACTGGGATGTCAACATACCAGGGTACACAATCTACAGAAGGGACAGGGAAGGTAAAAGAGGAGGTGGAGTAGCTCTATACATAAGGGAAGGGATCAAAGCTACAGAACTAAAAAGTAAAGGGGAAGGACAAGAGGCACTCTGGGTCACCTTGGAGACAGAGAATGGCATCACAATCCGCACAGGAGTTGTATACAGACCCCCATCTCAAGGGGAGGAAATGGACAACAAAATGATTGAGGACATTCTCAAAATGGCTGAAAAAGGGGAGATACTGTTGATGGGGGACCTGAATATGCCAGATGTTAACTGGATAACAGGTACTGCAGCCACATCCAAGATCAGGGTCATTCTCGATGCCCTGCAGGGGGCAGGCCTTAGACAGCTTGTGTTGGAACCCACTCGGAAGGGAGCAATATTAGACCTGGTACTCTCAAATGGAGAGAGGATCACAAATTTAGAAGTCAGTAGACATCTGGGAACAAGTGACCACTGCACAGTGTGCTTCACAATGAGCACAACTATGTAGATACGCCATACAAAAACAAGGATACTGGACTTTAGAAGAGCTGACTTTGGAAAAATGGGTGAATACCTGAAAAATGCACTAGCAAATGACCAAAAAGGAGGGGTGGAAGAACAATGGAGAAAAATCAAAACTGCCATCATAGAAGCAACAAGCCTTTGTGTGAAGAAAATAAAGAAAACAAAGTGGAGTAAACAAGCATTTGTCAATGCCGAATGTTTGCTTGCTGGCATTGGCAGTGGTAGTGTAGAAGTTACAGAGCTGCGTAATAGGAATGACAGTGAAGTACTGAACTGAAGCCAACCCCACCACCACCCTGCAGAGAGTGACAGGCAGTGGGGTGTGCGTTTGGGTCGTCAGGCATAACGGCCACGCCATTTCACCACACCCCACTCTGCAGAGGCTGACAAGTGTCACGTGTTCCTCGGGGGTCTTTGGTCCTGATGCGCACCCTATTTCATTAGGAAATATGGTGAGATGGGTGCGATATAGGAGAATGGGGGGAAGTTTGGGGCCGAAGAGTCCAAGGCATACCTCGATGCCTCTCAGTGACTGCAGGGTGTGGAATGCTATGAGCATCACAGGCAAGAATCCCAAGTCACACCCCTGATCCCTGTCATTCTCTATAGGGTTGGGTGATTTAGTTGTAAAGCCTAATACCTCAGGCATTCGTTGGTATTTTAACTCCAAATTTTCAACATGTTTGTTTTGTGACCCCACCTCATGAACAGGGGGAATATCAGTTTGGTAGCCGAAAGCTGCTTATGCACAGTGACTGTGGGATTTAGCACCACAGGTGCAAAAATATTCCGAACAGGATGTAAAAAATGACAGCTGTACTCTTTCATGGGGAGGTGTAAAAATGTATATGTTGCAAATGTGTAGTAAAAATATTAAAAAAAATGGTGAAGTCACGAGCGTACATAGAAACTGTGCAATGCACACCCGTTATATAATTAGGTTGGGGATATTTTATAGCAGATTGTCAACTCAGGCATTTTGGTGCCTCCGATCATGAACGGTGTCACTGTGATTTTCTTTATCTGTGCCGAACAATGATTTCCCACAGCGACCATGCATCTCTGCACTGACAGTGTGAAAACACACTTCGGCCATGTTGTGAAAAATGTCAGCTGTACTGTTCATAAGGAAGTGTTGAAAAATGCCACTAGTCAAAATCTGGACTGAAAATATTACAAAGTCATGAACTAACGAGGATGCTTGGAAACTGCACAATGCTCACTCGTAACACAGTCATTTTATGGACTTTTGTCACCAAATTTTCAACATAGCCATTTTAAGACCTCTGCTCACGAACAGTGTAACTGTGATTTCCTTAATCTGTCCTAAACATTGCTTTAGCACACCAACAGCACCATTTGCGCTTCATGATGCGATAACACATTTGGGTGACATATGAAAAATTGCAGCTGTACTGTTCATAAGGAAGTTTAATAAATGGACATGTTGAAAATCTGGATGAAAATATTAAATTTGCAAACTTACGAGCATGCATAGGAACTGTACAGCATGCGCTCTAAAAAGTCATTTTAGGCATTTTTCACCAAATTTTCAACATAGTCATTTTAAGACCTCTGCTTATGAACAGTGTCACTGTGGTTTTGTTAATGTGACCCATACATTGAGTTTGCACACGACCTAAGCCATTATCGCTACATGGTGAGACTACGTTTGGGCAGAATGTGAAAATGACAGTTGTACTGCTCATAAGGAGGTGTGGAAAAATGGCAATGTTGGAAATCTGGAGTGAAATAATGAAAATTACTTAAAACCTCGAGTGCGTGAAACTGTGCAACGACACCCGAGAAACAGTCATTTTAGGAATTCTGTCACCAAATTTTCAACATTGCCATTTTAAGATCTCTGCTCATGAACAGTGACACTGTGATTTTCTTAATGTGTCCCATACACTGAGATCACACAACAACTGCGCCATTGTGCGCTACATGGGCGGAAACACATTTTGGGTGAGATGTGAAAAATGACAGCTGTACTACTCATAAGAAGGTGTGGAAAAATGGCAATATTGAAACTCTGGAGTGGAAATATTGAAAATTCGCAAACCTATGAGCGTGCGTAGGAACTGCGCAACACACGCTCGTAAAACAGTAATTTTTAGGAATATTTCCACCAAATTTTCAACATACCCATTTCAAGACCTCTGCTCATGAACAGTGTCACTGTGATTTTCTTAATTTGACCATACATTGATTTCGCACACCGACTGCACCATTCTGCACTACAAGGGCGGAAACACATTTTGGGTGAGATGTGAAAAATGACAGCTGTACTGCTCATAAGACAGTGTGGTGAAATGGCAATGTTGAAAATCTGGAGTGAAAATATTGAAATTTGGCGAACTTATGAGCCTGCGTAGGAACTGCGCAATGCACGCTCGTTAAACAGTCATTTTTTGGAATTTTGGCACCAAATTTTCAACTTGGGGTGTTGTGCCTCTTATCATGAATGAGTGTCACTGTCATGGTGGCTCGGTCCTGAAGGGTGATTTCACAGTCACCGCGCAAAATCACCCTTCTCAAGACCGAATAACGCCATGACAGTGACATCATTCATGAGAAGGGGTCCCAAAAACCCCATGTTGAAAATTTGGGGCAAAAATTCCCAAAAATGCCTGAGATATGCAATAAAGTTGAACCCTTCCTATCTAGCCCATTATACAGCTTACCAGCATTTCCTCAGTTCGCGGTCGGCTTTGAAGAGTGCAGACGTGTTCCCGGTCCACCGAAGATTGTCGCGCTGGAGTCCGGTGGTAAGTATGGGGTGAGGGGGTGTGGGAGGCTGGGTGTGCAGTGGGTGGGTGCGGGTTGTGGGAGGGGTTCGAGAGATGCGCCGCAGGACCGTTTTATTTTACAGGTTACAGAAAAAAAAGTACTTTGTGGGACCGCTTGCTACGCTGGGGTGGGCTCCCAGTGTGGCACAAGGGCTTTGGGAGGGTGTTCAGCTGACGGGGGATTGGGCACCCCTGTCAGCAACAACAATAAAAAAAAACCTTGTGGGACGCTTGCCACGCTGGGGTGGACTCCCAGCATGGCACAAGGACTTTTGGGGGGCCGTTCAGCCGACAGGGGATTGGGCACCCCCATCGCCAAAATGACTGGCTGCCACACTGGGGTGGGCTCCCAGCATGGCACCAACTACTGGGAGGGGGGGAGGAGATGATGCAGCTCAGCCGACGGGGATTGGGCACCCCGTCAGCTATACACTGTGTGCAGGGGGCGTGCATGCCTGCGGGGGGGGCTGCGCGTGAGCAGCTTCTTATCGCTGCTCACTCAAGCGTAGCTACCCCTTTCAACTGTATGCCACTTCATTTCGGAGCGTGTCATAGACAGCTCCAAAATGCATTGGCTTGCAGGGGCCACGCCTGCCAGCACACTGCCCGAATTGGAGGAGGAGGTGACACACCTCCGAAATCTCCGATGATGGCACTATGTTTCTTGCACATGCGTGCAAGCAAACATAAAAAGCGCATTAAAGTGCTTCAATCATGAAAACTTCCCCCACTGGCTGCTGCTGAAATGCATAGCAGTATGTTCTTTGTGCATTCTGGCAGTTCTTTGCTTCAGCTGCAGGTAGTACAGTACGCTTAAGTTCATTTGCATTGGTTTTAGCAGTGTGGAGTTCACATTGACAGAGTCTAGTAAGAGAAAACACTTGGAATTACACATACAACGAAGTCTGAGTTTTCATATCAAATGCTGAGGTATTTTTTTTCTGGAGGATTAGAACCCATGGAGTCCATGAAGGTGTGCTTTGGAGAGCTGGCATGTGTAAGGACTTTTAGGCACCCACACATTTTGGTAGTCCTGCTTTGGCAGGGAACAGTTTATTAAAGTAATGATGTGTGGCTTGTCTCTCTAAGCTAGACAAGACTGCACCATCCTATCAGGCAACAGACACAGTTGATCTGTGTGTGTGGGGGGGGGAGGAGCTGCTCACTGAAGCGTAGCTCTCTCTTTCAACTGTATGCCACTGCATTTTCAACTGCTGTCATAGACAGCTTCAGCAGTGATTGGAGAACTGTGACCAAGCCTGCAAACACACTGACTGAACTGGAAGATGCTGACACACCTCTGAAAAACTCAGATGATGGCACTATGTTTCTTGCACATGCGTGCAAGCAAACATAAAAACCACTATGGTTTTCAAACGAGGTGGCAGGGAAGGTTAGGGAGAAAAAGGCTGCATTCAAAAAGTATGAGGAATCACAGAAGGAGCATGACAGGAACTGTATCAATTAAAGCAGAAAGAAGTGTGGAAGGCAGTCAGACTAGCAATGGCCCAAACCGAAGAAAAAATAGCCAACTCAGTCAAGAAGGGGGATAACACCTTTTATAGGTACTTTAGGGAGCATAAAAAGGTTAAGGGAGGGATAGTGAAGATTAATAAAGGAGAGGGGAGGTGGGCAGAGGGAGACAGTGAAAAGGCAGAGATACTTAATGAATACTTTTGCTCAGTATTCACAAAAGAAGATGAGGAGGAGTTACCTAAACCAGACAATAGAAGCACTTTGGGTAGAGGGGTTGACACCAGTCCATTCACAGAAGAAAGAGCCCTGAAAGAACTCCTAAAACTCAAAGTGAACAAAGCAATGGGACCTGACAGGTTTCACCCCAGAATCCTAAAAGAACTAAGGGAGGACCTAGTGACACCACTGATCACGCTTTTTAACAGATCATGGCAGGATGGGTCGGTACCTGAGGCCTGGAGGAGGGCAGATGTGATTCCCCTTCACAAAAGTGGGAGCAAGGCAAAAGCGGGAAACTACAGACCAGTAATTTTGACCTCAGTGGTAGGGAAAATGATGGAATCACTTCTGAAAGAAAGAATTGTTGAGTACCTAGAGGTCAACGGGGCACAGGACCCAAAGCAGCATGGATTTACAGCAGGACAGGTCATGTCAGACGAATCTAATTGATTTCTTTGACTGGGTTACCAAAGTAATAGACCAGGGAGGGGCTGTGGATATGGCCTACCTAGACTTTAGCAAGGCATTTGACTCAGTCCCACACGAAAGATTAATGATCAAGTTAGCCAGCCTGGGAGTGGGTCCCAGGGTGGTAGCCTGGGTAGCAAACTGGCTGCACAACAGGACACAGAAGGTAATAGTGAATGGAACACATTCCAAAGAAAGGGGGGTTACTAGTGGAGTACCTCAGGACTCAGTACTGGGTCCAGTCCTCTTTAACATCTTTATAGGTGACATTGCAGAGGGTCTGGAGGAAAAGTATGCCTCTTTGCAGATGACACAAAGATCTGTAACAGAGTTGATACACAAGGGGGTAGAAAAGATGAGAAAGGACTTGGCAAGGTTGGAGGAATGGTCAGACATGTGGCAACTTAGATTCAATACAAAGAAGTGCAAAGTAATGCACCTGGGAAACAAAAACCCAGGAGAAGAGTACACAATAGCAGGGGAGGTACTAACAACAACAAAAATGGAAAGGGACCTGGGGGTAGTCATATCAGATGACCTAAAGGTGGGTAAGCAATGTAAAAAGTTGGTAAGAAGAGCCAGAGGGATACTGGGATGCATAGGAAGGAGCATCACAAGTGGAAAAAGGGAAGTGGTTATCCCTCTATACAGACAGTTGGTGAGACCCCATCTGGAGTACTGTGTGCAGTTTTGGAGACCTCATCTACACAAGGACATAGACAGCATGGAAGCAGTCCAGAGGAGGACAACTAAAATGGTGCAGGGTCTGCAGCAGAAGCCATATGAAGAGAGACTGAGAGAGCTTAATATATATACTCTAGATGAAAGGAGTGACAGGGGGGACATGATAGAACCATTTAAGTACCTCAAGGCAATCAACAAAGTCCAGGAGGGTAGCATCTTTCAGAAAAAGAGATGTGTAAGAAAAAGGGGGCACAATTTAAAGATAGAGGGAGCACTGCTCAGGGGTAATGTGAGGACAATTCTTTTCACAGAGAGAGTGGTGGATACATGGAACAGCCTTCCTGAGGAGGTTGTTGGGTCTAAAACAGCGGGGGAATTCAAACATGCATGGGACAGACACAAGGCAATTATAGTTGGGGGTTGCAGGAAGTAGGCTGTTGGTTAACTAGAATCTGCAGCTTATCCAGTAGGTAGGGAAATGGGCAGACTGGGTGGGCCAAGTGGTCCTTATCTGCAGTCAAAGTCTATGTTTCTGTGTTTCTATTATCTGAAATACTAAGTGGGTGAATTAGCTGTGTAAGTAGAAAACAAATCCTACCTAACCTGAAAATTACATGGAATTGTTAGCATAGTTTTTAGCCTTTTATATTAGTGGCAATGTTTTCTTTCATGGACAGTGGTGCATATACAAACATCATGCAAACCTTAACTGGTATTTTCACCCCTTTGTTCAGGTTCCAAAGGCTACAGACTGGTTAATGGCAGCAATGCATGTTCTGGTAGAGTGGAGATCCAAGACAGCGATATGTGGTGGGCTGTGTGCAGTCGGGAGTGGGATGTGCTGGATGCCAATGTCCTGTGTCACCAAATGAGCTGTGGCTATGCTGTGGATGTCCCTGCAAGAGGGTATTTCGGTGATAGAGGCAGTAATACTTGGAGGGATTCCTTTCACTGCAGTGGTACAGAGTCTCACTTGTTGGCCTGTCCTTTTTCCACCTTGGGTGTCCCTGAGTGCCCTCCTGGTCAGGTAGCATCAGTCATCTGTTCAGGTAAGCTATGATCATCATGAAAGTCCATAAGTTATATTTTTTTCATATTCACACAACAAAATAAGCTTTACCTTTTTAAAGTAAAGATCAGATGGACATACAGTACTTCCTGCCAAGGTTGAAAAGGCAGACAACAGTGGGATTAAAGAGGAAGTGAGATGTATATCAAGGAGTTATCAGACAGGATATGGAGGGAAGATACAGACTAGAGGATCTCTGGATAGGGAATCTTGGGACAGACCAGACAGACAGCACAGGACTTTTTCTGTCCTTCAGTATTATGTTTCTAAACAGACTTTTTGTCCTCACTTTAAGACATCTCACCAGACTTATCCCTTTAATGAACTAATCAGTGGTTCCTAATCGAGCATAAAAAGTCTGTGTGGATTAAATTGGAAGAAGCAGTTACCAACCCACTTACTTGACTGCATTTAGTGTTTGGTATCTTTCCCAGATATATAAGCTCATGTGCTACTCTAGGGATCACTGCTCAGGTATGTTCCCTTTTTAGCACCCTACTGGGTGATAGTCAAACGTCTGCTGATTTGACACCCATATGGAGGAATCCAAGAATTAAATATAATAATGAATTATAATACCTGGAAATGTAATGTATTAAGCAACTGAAGGATGCTGTTAGCATTAAATTGGGATACTCTTCTCTTTCTCAGAACATAGGGAGAGGTTCAAAATTGCCTTTTCCCAGTTCTACTTTTACCTTTAATGTAGGTCATCTTTTGAAGGGATGTTAAAACCTAACTTCTCTAGTCAAGTAAATAAAGATTGGTACAACTTGATTACAATTGCTGGGGGTCAGGCAAACTATACAAAATCTATTGAGGGACAAGACCTGACTTAAATAATATTAAAACTAATGAAAAGTGGGGGAAAAAAAACTGGTATGCACAGGTCCACAGGAGACATGGGATCTGATTTGAAGAAATGCTTACCACTCGAACATAAATGTTCAGAGAAGGTTAATTAAATTAATAATTGAACACAGCATGTACTACACTCCTGGAAAACAATGCAAAATGTGTTGATACAGTGACAGCAACTGCTGGAGATATAATCAGCCCTGAGCAAATCTTTTACATATGCTCTAGGATGGTCCACTTATTACACCTGGATGGACAATAATTAGGAACAGTTGTGACCAGATATTTAATGAATCTATCCTTGCTGATCCCAGAATCATCTTCTTAGATAGAACTTCTAGCTTATTCTTCTAGATTAGAGGAAAAACGATGGTTACTGCTTGCTGCATCTTGATTAAAGCATATGGTCTTATATA
This sequence comes from Neoceratodus forsteri, assembly GCA_016271365.2. Taxonomy (NCBI): domain Eukaryota; kingdom Metazoa; phylum Chordata; order Ceratodontiformes; family Ceratodontidae; genus Neoceratodus; species Neoceratodus forsteri. Next base: position 759,165,272 of record CM028138.1, on the reverse strand, counting down.
ACTGGAAAAAGGCAGTAGTCCCCAGCCTGGAAGAATGGGTGAAGTTTATGCCAAATACAGTACTTAATGAACACTTGAAGCACTTTGCTGCTGAAGCTCTAGATAAATTGGAACAAATATGGAAATCCTTCTTTACATGGTCGAAGCTGGATAATGAACCAATCAAAGCATTGGTTAAATCCTTTATTAACATGAAACATATGTTTCTGTGTACTTCATATACTCATACTTAAGATGTGGGAAATTTCTAGGTATAATTGCATATACAGTTAGTAGATAAGAGTCACTTGTTTAAGTTATGCCTAACATCTGCTTTGCTTTAAGCAGTATACACAAGTAAGTATTTATCCTGAAGATTTTGTTATCTGTTACCATGTTCAACTTCACCTGTGCCTGGGGCTCTCTTATTCTTTGAAGAGCATCTCACACACAGATGCCCTGGAAATGACACATTCTGTGACAGTTTTTTTAAATAACATTGATTGTGCTTGATCTATAATATATTAATACAGTGAAGCCCACCAGGATGAAGCACATAGCTGTAGAATCCTGCATAAGAGTTACTGCAGCAAACAATTAAGTTTCAACAGGAGTCAAACTCTTTTGTCATGCAATAAACCTGTGACACTACGCTTCATCCTGGTGGGCTTCACTGTATGTCCCCCATCATCACTCACTGCAGGATAAGAGTGGTTTCACTTGCATTCTGCTTGAGCCTGAATAGCTCAGCTCAGATTCACTGTCCTCTTTCGAGCAGAATGTGTGTGAAACCACTCTTACCCTGCAATGCGTGACTCTGGGGACATATTCCTATTTAGAATATGGGTGAGAGAATCCTAGCTTTCTGATTGACTAGGACACCAAGATTAGCAGATGAGTATTTTTTCAATAGAGCCTGCTGAAAAACAAGTTCCCTTTCAGGGTTAGGGCCGGTTATAGGGTTTTGGGGGCCCCCAGCAGAATTAGTGAAGTCACGGGGCCCCTCTACTTGGCCCACCTTTAGCCCATGTGTTTTACTGTAGCCCATAAGTGCAAGATTTTATTTGTGGTGATACTATAGGCAGAGAAAAATGGCAGACTAGGTGAGCTAAGCAGTAGTTATCTGCCAGCAAATTTTATATTTCTTTGTTTCTATGTATAGCTTTAGTATAACCAGTAGTATTTTAAAAATGTTATAGGAGGACACAGCAGTGTCAGTTCTTGGGGCTGTTCTTCCCATCCCATCCATTGCTGCCTGTCCAACTCCTATTGACTGGATCATAGCTTGTTGAAGTATTTCATGACAGAACCAGAAGGATCTGCACAGTCCTTTACTGATGTTTTAAAAATATATTAAGATAAAAAAATGTTTAAAAATGAATAAGGTAAACTTCTCTGGTTGGGGGCCCTCAGGAGGAGGGGCTCCCAGCAACCGCAGGGTTCGCTGGTGCCTAAAACCAGCTATGGCAGGGTGACTCATTACTTGGGATATTCTTGGGCACCCCGGATTTTCAAAACAAACAGCCACCATATTTTACTCTTTCTAACCAGTGACCAAGCGATGCAGCCCCCCATCCCCGAGAGATGTCATCTCCCCACACACCATATAGACTTTCAAGTCAGCACCTCTTCAGAAACACAGTACAACCCTCCCCATAAATACTTTTGTTCATTATTGACCTCCATTGTACAAAATGTAATGGACCTTCCATCGTGTGGCTGCTCCTCACTGTGACTGTCCATCCACCACCACTGTGCTGCCCCAATTAACTCACTTTTTTAATTAACCCCTCTAACTGCCATACATGAAAACAGAGCACAACATAACATGAAAACAACACAAATGTATTGCAGATCCTTGCCTTTGTTCCACGTAGCAGGCAGTCCATCTGAGTGACTACATGTCCACCACCACCGAGCCGCTGCAGAGTCACTGATTCATTCATTTTTTAATTTAGCCCCATCACACCCACAGATGAAACAAAAAACAGAGAATGACAGAAATAAACAGAAAGAATCAATGAACATTAAAAAAAAACAATAACAGTAAAACAGTGAGTCTGGTTGGGGGCAGGTAACCATGACAACCAGCTAACACTACAAAGGCCCCCAAAGGACAAAACTCTTTAAGTGTAACATAAAATACATAATTCAAATGCAGGTGGAGGAACTATTTTGTTAGAAAATAACTTAATATATTTACAGTTTTAATACTTTAACATAAAAGTTTTTCTTCCAAACATATAAAATACATGAGCCAATTTTCTAAGTGCAATAATACCCTCCGAAGTGGGTGGTACTGGGCTATACCAGACCTTGCTGCAGTGTTAGGCTTCATTACGCCCCTGGGTGGTCCAATATTGCCCAATACTGCCCACCCTGACGGGTATTATTGCTTACATAATATTAGGTTTGCTACTTTTTTTTATTTCTGAAGTATTTGTTTTTCTTTTGCTCATCAGAAGGTTTGCTACTTAATATTGTAGATTGAGAAACTGCTCCCAACCAATTGAAGCTCTCCTTTTCCCCTGCAGGTGGGATCCTCTCAGTGTGTGAAGAGTGTTTCATGCACAGATGTCCTGGAAACGGACACAATCCAGGACAGTTTTTAACAACAAAAATAACATTGATCACACTCAGCTTATAATATATTAATATGTCCCCCATCACTTCTTATTGCCGAATAAGAGTGATTTCGCTTGCATTCTGCTTGGGTCAGCACAGCTCAGCTCAGCTTTGCCGTTCTCTTTCTAGCACAATGCATGTGAAACCACTCATCCCACAATGAGTGGCTCCGGGATCATATTAATATATAGCGTTAGGTTTTCTACAGTATATAGAACAATGCTTTACAGTACCTGACAGCTGACATACCTAGTTCTATTACTCTTCATACTACATCAGCATTGTGACTTCACTCATTGTGATGTCACTAATGACCAATCAGACAGCTACTGAGTGGCTCATCCTGAGCAGTTGTGATGTCATATAGTGAGGTCACAATGCTTATGAGGTGTGAATAGGAAAACAGCTGGATATGCCACCCTCCAGACTGAGAGATTTTCCACACATCACACTTAGCACTGTCAAACAAAAAATCTAATTATCCTTAGGAAAATTAAAAAATGTATCTCAGATATAAACAGCAGTAGTTGGCTACTTATCAACATCAATATTAATTTCAGGCAGTGCACTAGCTCTTGAGGTCAATTCTACAGATGTGTTCTAAAATCTGTTTAAAATCAAAATAATTACCTGAGTTAGTGTTCAGTGTGCTTGTTGAAGAGACTTTTAAATCTGATACACGTTACTGTTTTAAATAGTATCCAACAAATGTGTTTTGAATGTTCTTCAGACTAACACTAGACCAGAAACCTGCAACATTACATCTAATTGGAATTCATCCAATAGACAGCCTGGTAAAGTCTGCAATGTCTGAAACTGTATCCATAATCTACATTTGAAGTATGATTTTATAATAACATGTCTATCCATTCATTTTCTTATCTTTTTTAAGCTCAGCATGGACATCTAAGACTGCGGGGTGGAGAAAGTCACTGTGAAGGACAGGTTGAGTTATACAAAGAAGACACCTGGGGAAGGGTCCAAGATTCTGTATGGACCTATAATGACAGCGTTGTAGTTTGTCGACAGTTACACTGTGGATTCCCAGTTGAAATCTACAACTCCAGTAAATATGGTGTAAGTGAGGCTCCTGTGTGGGTAGATCAAGTAAACTGCAATGGAAATGAGGCATTACTGTGGAACTGTACCCTGTCACACCTTAACACAGCAGATAATTCCCAGTCCAACTCATCAGTTACAAGTAATGATGTAGGGGTTCGATGTTCAGGTGGGTTATTTTCTGTGCATCAGTCCATTACTTCAGTTTCACTCAGATGTATAAGACTGTCAGTATTAATGTAGTTTCTGTACTTTACAATAGAACACAAGAAGCTGAGACTGGTTGGTGGAGGAGGAGAATGTGCTGGCAGGGTGGAGGTTTATTACAACGGTACTTGGGGGACAGTATGTGATGATACCTGGGACCTAGCCGATGGCAATGTAGTCTGCAACCAGCTCAAGTGTGGAAATGCAGTGAGTGTTAAGAGTTCCACCTCGTATGGTGAAGGGTCTGGCCCAATCTGGTTGGATGATGTGAGGTGTTTGGGGAATGAATCTGTTCTTTGGGACTGCTCTTTCAGTGACTGGGGGCAACATAACTGCCGGCACAAGGAGGATGCAGGAGTTCTGTGTTCAGGTAGGTCCCTAAATCCTTAATTCATAAGGAAAGGTATATGGTTTTGTTAAGATATTCATGAATGATTACATTAGTAAAAAGAAAATGTTTTATCAGTCACAGTTTCTTTTTATAGGGGAGTGGGTGCTATTTGTTCTTCCACAAAAGGTCCTGACCAAGCATTTGACTATATCCTAGAGAGTAGAGTAATGAGCTGTAGATGAGCTTGGTACATCCAGCAGACCCGGGTTTGATTTCCACAACCTCCACTTGCATGCTGTGTGACTCTGAGCATGTCACTTAACCACCCCAGTGCTCCTGGGTTACCACTGAAAACAAGCACTTGTGCCTAGAGGGCCTTATCTGGTTACCAAAGTACTGTAGAAAAAAACATAAAGTAATTTTCTGAAAAGGGCATTTAAGGAATGTAAACTGATTCAAAACCAGTGTACCTAAATACTGTATCTGTTGAGATATGTTACTGAACATTACTGGTGATAACTGCCAGTGGCCTTCTGCCTCACAACGAGGTGTGCGTTAATCCACATTATCAGTACACCCTGTTGTGCGTTAATGCTTATTTAAAGAATTGGGTCTGTCATCAAGGTGTAAGGTTCTTTTATTTCACAAAAGTTATAATGCCATATAAAGTAGCCAATGTGTACAGGAAAATTTTGACAAACATAGTATTTAGACACAATTCAGCTTATACTGTATTTCACAGAGATGATTTACATGCAGATGTATGTCCTTGTTCTTTATCGTTACCCTGGAGTGTCTGGGGATTTTGTTGCTGAGGTCGAGGAGCTTGTTGCTGGTCTGGTGCTAGAGTCTCCCAGGTGGTTAATTCTGGGGGACTTCAAAGCCTGAGTCAACGGCAGGCTTTTGTGTGTTGGGAATGATCTTTTAGAAAGCCTGGGGGCCCCAGGCCTGTCACAAAAAGTAACAACAGCTTTGCGCTCGGGTGGCCACGCATTGGATTTGTTTTTTTATTAGGTTTAGATGTTAATGATCTCAGTGTTGATCCTATATTTTGGTCAGATCATAGCACCGTGAGGTTCACGCTTGGTGGTACCCCCGTAAATAGTCCTGCTCCTGTGGACATGATTCGGTACCACCCATTAAGAGGAGTTTCCTCAATGGGACTATCAGAAGTGCTGGACCTATCAAGTGTTGGGGTGGCTTGTGTGATAAGAGTGGAGGAAGCAGTGGTAGCCTATAATGGGGTAGTTGCAGCAGACTTTTATTCCATCCCACCCATTTATGTTGGTCCCTTGTCCACCCACCTGAGACCTCCTTGGTTTGATGGGGATATCCAGAGTTTAAAGACTAAGGGACAGAGGTTAGAGAGAGATGCTGGAGGAGATCTGGCCTGCTGGAGGACAGGTTGGCTCTGAGGTTGCATTATACTAACTATCAGGGCAATCTCCCTTAAGAAGGTGGAATATCTGTCTAGAGAGATTGCTGCGGCAAGGAACAGACTGGCTCAGCTTTTCCGCACAGTGGATCGGCTATTACATCCTGCCTGTCTCTGTGTTGGGGGAGCAGGTTCAAGCACTAGGTGTGAGGATCTGTCTGTATTCCTTGTCGACAAGGTGTCCTCTATCAGGGATGAGGTCTCCTTGAGTATCTCTCAAAGGGGATGCATGGACCAGCCTGGAGAGTGTCAAAACACTCCTCCTGCCTGGGATGAGTTTGAGCTGGTTGGGGTAGAGAAGGTGGTGAAAATAATCTTGAAGCTGCAGCCAACCCAGTGTGAACTGGACCCAGGTCTGACCCGATTGCTGGCTGGATGTTTGTACCTAGTTGGGCCTGTAATTGCTGGGGTAGTCTGGCGTTGCTTGAAGAGTGGGGTCTTCCCAGTGGCCTTGAAAAAAACATCCTTGGACTCAGACTGCTTCAGCAATTACAGGCCATTCTCAAACCTCCCATTTTTAGGGAAGGTTATTGAAAAAGTGGTGACCATGCAGCTTGAGAGACATTTTGCCTCTTCCTCCACCTATGAGCCTTACCAGTCTGGGTTTTGTGTAGGACATAGTACAGAGATCACCCTGGTGAGGGTGCTTAATGATCTCCTGGTAGCGAGGGACAAGAGAGACTAGACCATCTTGGTCCTCCTGGACCTCACTGCAGCATTTGACACCGTGGACCATGAGGTGTTGCTTGACCACCTGCAGTATTGGTGTGGCCTGCCTGGTTTTGTTATCAACTGGTTTAGGTCATACCTGACAGGCAGAGTGCAGAGGGTGACGATGGAGTTAGCCTCATTCAACACAAAGCCTCTGTGCTGTGGGGTACCACAAGGTTCGATCTTGCAGCCCTTGTTGTTCATGGTGTACATGCTGCCACTGGGGGACATTATCAGGTGGTACAGGCTGGGTTTTCACTGCTATTCTGATGACATCCAGCTATACCTGTCCTGTGCGCCCAATACCCAGGTGTCAAATTCTGTATTTAATAGCTGTCTCAATGAGATCCAGGCTTGGATGACTCAAAACTGGCTTAGGCTCAACCCAGACAAGACAGAGGTACTTGTTGTGGATCTAGTTTGTCGGGGTGGAGGGCCCTTTGAGAGGTTACCCCCTGACCTTGTGTTGGAGGGTGTTCCCCTTATTCCATCTAGTGAGGTAATGGATTTGGGCTTGATCCCAGATGACAGTTTGATGCTCAGGTGTTGGCCATCATCAGGAGTGGATTATGTCATCTAAGGAACATTGCCCTAATCCGAGCCCTGATCCCGCCAGAGGATCTGACCATACTTGTCCATGCTTTTGTCACCTTCAGGCTAGACTATTGTAATGCCCTGTACCTAGGGTTATCTGGGGGCAGTCTCCGCAGGCTGCAGCTGGTGCAGAATGTGGCGGCAAGATTACTGACTGGGGTGAGACGGAGTGATCATATCACCCCTGTCCTCTGCAGAATGCACTGGCTGTTAGTCAGGTGGAGGACTGTCTTCAAGGTAGGGCTCCTGACCTATAAATCACTACATGAAAGGGGACCAGTCGATCTGCAAGATCTTCTTGTCCCCAACCGTCTGCCCCGGGCACTCCGTTCTGCCATGGGGGGCCTCCCTGGAGTTCCCAGAGTGAGGCTACGACATTCTGGAGATCCACTCTGTGGAACTCTTTGCCTGTTTATTTAAGGGAGGCCCCCTCGGTAGAAGCCTTTAAGAAAGCATTAAAAACTTATCTGTTCTAACAAGCTTTGAATGACAGAATTTTTTTTAATGGGATGGATAGAATATCAGTTTGTGTTGAGCTGCTGCCTGTATGTATTTAGCTATTGCATTGTTTGTGCAGCACCCAGAGTCTATGGAAATGGGCGTTTTATAAATAAAATTATCTATCTATCTATCTATCTATCTATCTATCTATCTATCTATCTATCTATCTATCTATCTATCTATTTAATGTCCTTGTAGGCTCCCTTGCTAACGTAACACAAGTGAATTATCTGGCATGCTGGTGGAACATTTGCATTAGCTCTGTATTTCTTCCCCAGCTATATATTAGAAAGGACATATACATGAAGACAGGATCTTTGTCCCGTTACAAGCTGCTCTTGTTGCTTATTCACCACCTGAGGTCATGACCCCTGCTTGTAATGTCACAATCATTTCCATGGCAATAGGCTGTTACATCACAACAACAGAGAATTATGACTTCAAGGGGGGAATAAGCTGAAGGGGCAGATGTGCAATGAGGGATAATGATCCTGGGTTGAGTTTTCAAGCGGATCCATCCAAATTCTGACCACTGGGATTTTCAACTGGAAAATCGATCAATACTGTTAGATCTCTGTCTGGTAAAAAAAAATTATGCATGTCACATTTACTTCATTTTTTGTACTGAAAATTGTTACTTTCTGTGTCAGAAGGGAACATCTTTTGAAAGGAGTAGCTAGGCTGCTTATATGCATGGAGTTGCAGAGGTCTGAGTAGTGCACATTTCCCTCTGTGTCAGGCCCTTTTGGAACCTCCGTCCCCGACATATTTGTAAATATTTCTCTCTATTAAATAGATGTGTGGAGAGACCTAGAAACGATACATGAAATTCAAGCTGAATGTGGTTTCTCAATATTATGTTTTTAAAAGTTTTCCCTGATGTAGATGCAGCTTATTAAGGACAGCTCTGGTTATTTTTTGTTTGTAGATCATTCTGGAAGAAGTATTGTTCAAAACAGTAATTCTAACTTTTGCTTACTCTTTTCAGAGTGAATTTAATTAAACTGGCTTTATTTGTAGCCTGCAAGACTACGTGTTATTGAAGCTTACACTATATTTAAAATGACCCACTGCACTGTAAACTCAGTTTATTGCTGACACATTATTTAACACCGGGGGCCTGATACTGGAAAAGGATAGAAGCAGAGCACAAAGGTTTGCACTGCGCTTGGCCTTGCCACAACCCCGAGGATGCTATATTCAGTTAGACAGAGCACCAGTGCTATCTGACTGAACATAAGTGCAATCCAGCGCAGCACTAAGTTGAATAGCGCTGTGCTAACATGGATCTTGGAAGTGCAGAGAACAGTGCCCCCAGACCAGATAGTGCCAGGAGCCCCTGGCTCAATATTCAGCCAGCACCATGCAAATAAGTCCATCTGGCATGCAAGGTGCTAAGAGGCCATATGCATGCCACTATGAGCTCATTTGCATGGTAAGCAGCAGCAGGTTTGTGCCTCTGTGACCAGCCCCACCCACTCTGATCACCCATTTCCATGCAGGAGTACCCATTCCTTGGTGTCCAGTTGTTCCCCCATCCTCCGATCCTCAGCCCCATTAAAAAGGAATCATTTCCTGGTGTCCAGTGGTCCCTTTGTCCTACGATCACTGACCCCACTAAAATAAAAATCAATCCCTGATATCCAGTATTCCCCCCACACTCTGATCCCAGGCTCCATTGAAATAAAATATTACCAGGTGTGTGGTGGTCCCCCCATCTTCCGATCCACAGCCCCATTGAAATAAAAAATTATTTGGTCTCCAGTGTTCTCCCTATCCTCTGATTCCAGGCTCCATTGAAATAAAACATTCCCAGGTGTGTGGTCCATCCCCCATCTTACAATCCACCACCGCATTGAAATAAAATATTCTTTGCTGTCTATAGTGGTCCCCCTGTTCTCTGATCCCTGGCCCCATTAAAAAGAAATCAGTCCTTGGTACTGAGTAGTACCCCTGACCTATGATCACCATTCCTGGTAAATGTTAGCCATTCCCTAGTGTCCAGTGTACCCCCACTTTTCTGATCCCCGGCCCTGGTAAAAATAAACCATTCCCTGGTGTCTAGTGGCACCTTTAATCCACCAGTTGCTCATTGCAGTTTTGTACAATAAGTCCCTGATATCTAGAAACACACTCACACTGCCCACACTTGGTAAACCACCCTCTCATACCGCCACCATAGTCTCCACCTGCATGGGAGTCCATACGGGAACTGACACAGCCTTCCTCTCACCACCTTAACCAGCCACAGTATGTAATGACAAGAAGCACAGATCCTGCATACTATAGAGGGAGTGTGGTCCCTGCACAGCATGTAATGACAAGGAGCACGCATCCTGCATACTATAGAAGGAGCATGCTCCCTGCACAGCATGTAATGACAAGGAGAACACAGCCTGCATACTATAGAGGGAGTGTGGTCCCTACACAGTATGGAATGAAAAGGAGCACGCATGCTGCATACTATAGAGAGAGCATGCTCCCTGCACAGTATGGAATGAAAAAGAGCACAAATCCTGCATACTACAGAGGGAACATGTTCCCTGCACAGTATGTAATGACAAGGAGCATGCATCCTGCATATTAAAGGGGGAGCATACTCCCTGCACAGTATGTAATGACAAGGAGCACAAATCCTGTATACTATAAAGGGAGCATGCTCCCTGCACAGCATGTAATGACAAGGAGCACACATCCTGCATACTATAGAGGGAGCATGCTCCCTGCACAGTATGTACTGACAAGGAGCACACATCCTGCATACTACAGAGGGAACATGTTCCCTGCACAGTATGTAATGACAAGGAGCATGCATCCTGCATATTAAAGGGGGAGCATACTCCCTGCACAGTATGTAATGACAAGGAGCACGCATCCTGTATACTATAAAGGGAGCATGCTCCCTGCACAGCATGTAATGACAAGGAGCACACATCCTGCATACTATAGAGGGAGCATGCTCCCTGCACAGTATGTACTGACAAGGAGCACACATCCTGCATACTACAGAGGGAACATGTTCCCTGCACAGTATGTAATGACAAGGAGCATGCATCCTGCATATTAAAGGGGGAGCATACTCCCTGCACAGTATGTAATGACAAGGAGCACGCATCCTGTATACTATAAAGGGAGCATGCTCCCTGCACAGCATGTAATGACAAGGAGCACACATCCTGCATACTATAGAGGGAGCATGCTCCCTGCACAGCATGTAATGACAAGGAGCACGCATCCTGCATACTATAGAGGGAGTGTGGTCCCTGCACAGTATGGAATGACAAGAAGCATGCATCCAGCATACTATAGAGGGAGCATGCTCTCTGCACAGCATGGAATGACAAGGAGCACACATCCTGCATACTATAGAGGGAGCATGCTCCCTGCACAGCATGTAATGACAAGGAGCACACATCCTGCATACTATAGAGGGAGCATGCTCCTGCACAGCATGGAATGACAAGGAGCACACATCCTGCATACTATAGAGGGAGCATGCTCTCTGCACAGCATGGAATGACAAGGAGCACACATCCTGCATACTATAGAGGGAGCATGCTCCCTGCACAGTATGCAGGACACATGCTCCCTTTCATTGCATAAGGTGGTCAGCTGAGGTAGTGAGAGGAGAGCTGTGGCAGTCACTGTATCGGCTCCTGCAGCACTGGTGATTTTGGTAATGGGGACAGCAGGGGGGTACCCAGTGTGGGCAGTGTGGGGGCCAGCAGTACCACTGGACACCTGGGACTGGTTTCACTTTCCTGGAGAGAGGGATTAGAGGAGGGGATTCCACTGGACATCAGGGATCAGGTGTGATCCCCCAATCGCCAACTTGGTTATTAGCTGCAGTGACTCCACAGCCACTAAGGTTGCCAGAGTAAGTTGGGCTTTTTCTTGGCAGTATTTGCACTGCATAAAGGGGAGTGAGTGAAACCTGTTGCACCGATCAAATGCATAGAGTGCAGTGCTGCCTGCACTTTTCTTCATGTCCCTGCCCCTCCTTTTGCCCACTGAGTACATTATACTTTAGTGTGCAATATCTATTTTAGTGTGGGGACCTTCCCCTTTGAATATTACACTCAGGTGTGAACTCCACGTAAATGGCACAAAATCACTTTGCCCACCAGGCAAACCTTTTAATATTGAGCCCCTGGTTTATTGGGTTTCTTAATCTTCAAAGATTCTTTAAAAGATTCGGAGGTTATTTTGAATATGGAGTGTATTGGTCCATTGTATAATGCTATAGTAATATATACCAACGATCCACAAGTACATTCACACTAGAACAGCCCAGCAATGCGAGTCACTTCAGCTAGAATGTTCAAAGAAGCACTTAGTAATAAATGTGGTTAAATTGTATTGTATTGCACTGGATTGCATTTAAATAGCAGTGTATTGTATTTTTGTATTATATTGCATTGTATTGTTATTGTATTGCATTGTACTGCTGTAGCTGATAAAGTAGCCACTTGTTACAGCTGATCAATTCTATTTTGCTGAAGATAAAGTAGCAGGACAACTTGCTCATTAAAGAAGGCATTTATTTCACTTACACTGTAAGACATCTCTAAACTTCTTAGGAAGGATTACGATTGCAAGTTATCTTTGCTTAAGTGTCTTGGATGTCTTAGAGATCCTGTGCCTGAGGCTTGGGTCAGGAAACATAAGCAGACCAGAAGAAATTGTAAAATCCACAAGTAGTGGTTTATTATTATTAATAACAAGAAAATAAAAATATAAAGAAATGTACAGATTGGTATTCAGCATAGGTAGTCCAATTTCTGAGTTCAGAACTGCAATCTACAATCAACCAGGCTTCTATTACATATGGTCTCCAAATCCCCCTAAAGATACTTGCTTTCCTCTTTTCATTATAGATCAAGCGAGGGCTTCTGACCAATCAGAGCACTCCTTTCCCCTGTGTGATACACTATTCTGTAAAGAGTGTCTCAGGTGCAGATGCCCTGGAAACACGCACATTCCAGGAAGTTTTTTTTTTTATATATTTTTGATCACTCTTGATCAATAATATATTAACATATCCCCCATCACCACTCATCACTTGCCTTCAGCTTTAGCCAGAATAGCTCAGCTTTGCTTTGCTGTTCTCACTCCAGCCGAAGGCATGTGAAACCACTCTTATACAGCAATGAGTGGGTCCGGGGGATGTATTAACACATATAAAAAACTTCAGAACCTTTTCAGATGCTAGCTTCCACCAGAGCATTGTGTCCCAGAACTTGAGAACCATGTCAGATGTTAGCTTCCAGAGCACTGTGACCCAGTGACAAGCTGGCCTCTTTTACGAACAGATGCCACCCGCCTGAGGTCAAAAGGTTGCACACTGTTGCACTTTGCTAATTAAACTCAAAGAGCTGTTCCTGTAATAATTTCAACGGTAATAATTACTGTATATTTAGTTTACAAATCAGGGGACTTAGTTTCATACATATTTTTATAACTATTTATAAGCAAGGCAGAGACAGCAAAAAAGGGAAAAGAAAAGAACTGCAAGAAAAGTAATTGTAGATTGCACAGTCCAATAGAAAAAACAGAGAGAGGTGGCAGAATCCTTGCTTCAAACTCTCTCTACACATCACAAATGGGACAGGGCCCAACCAACCCAGTCACAGAGCCTTGATGGTTTAGAGGTGAAGAGCAACTTCTGTGGTAAATTAAAAATAAAACACACAGCGTCTCAATAATGTTTAAATGAATTGTTTCCCCAGAATTCAAGATGTTGGTGCTGGACAGTGAAACCCATGACTGTGCAGGAACAGTGAAGGTGTATTACAATGGAACGTTGGGCAGTGTTTGCAATAACGCTATGGATTCTATCACTAGGTCTGTTATATGTAAACATCTGGGATGTGGGAACAGTGGACAGTTTGCTTCTGGAAATGAATATTCCTCTAGTTCTACAGATACTGGTGCAAACTGGATTGACCACATTAAATGCCGAGGTTTTGAATCCCAGCTCTGGCACTGTCCTTCCTCCACCTGGAACCCAAATTCATGCTCTGACTCTGAAGTGGTTAAGCTTGTTTGTTCAGGTAAGAAAACATAGTATGCTGCAGGATTTATACTTGTTTGATGTACAGTTTACAGTTTTCAAATAAGTTCAATATACTATTTTATTGTTGCAGGGAAAAAAGAGAAAGCCAGTGTTGAAAAGCCACACACATGTCCAGATGAAAAGTTAAACTGCTCAGGTAACTTATGAACTCCTCACTACTTCAATTCACATTTTTTTTATTATTGTAAATACATTGGCTTAAAGATTTGTTTTTAAGAATTATAAACATCTTCTTTTATAGAACAAGACAAGCTGAGACTAGTGGGAGGAGTGGATGTGTGTTCTGGAAGAGTGGAGGTTTGGTACAATGGATCCTGGGGAACTGTCTGCGATGACTCTTGGGACATGAGGGATACAGAGGTTGTCTGTAGACAGCTTGGCTGTGGAGCTGCTCTCCATTTTAGTGAAGAGACTACCTCAGAAGAAAGAACAGGACCTATTTGGCTGGATGACGTGAACTGTAGAGGGAGTGAGCTGTTCCTCTGGGACTGTCCTGCCAGCCACTGGGGGCAGAATGATTGTCACCATAAGGAGGATGTTAATGTGACATGTTCAGGTAAGGGAAGACAAATCCGTGACTTACCTATTAATGTTTTTGGCTGGAATGATGAAATGTGATAATACTTTTTTGAACTGAAAATGTGAATCTTTCTATGTTTTTTTTCTGTTTAATACAGCCAACAATATAATCAGGAAATATAATTTTAATAAGCTTTCCTATTTTATTAAATGTGTTATGTTGAATATACATAGTAACATACTTATGATGTTTCTTGAATCTAACAATAAAAACATTTTGTTTTAAATATCTGTTTCAATGTAAGTAATCATTAATTACAGACAACAGGGTAACTACAATGTAGTTACATGAGTATTGCATGCAACTACATTGTAATTGCAATGCAGTAACAGTGTTGTTACACTGGAGTAACTAGAGTGCAGTTATAAACATAAAACACTTTCAAATTCTGGTACACATTTTGTACTGCCAAGCGAATTTCATGCATCTTAAGAATGTTTCAGCACATGAATGGCCTGTCAGGATATCTTTTGTCACAATATTTTTGTTTCTGTAACCCTTACAGGCTTACCTACTACAGCTGCCTCAACTTCACAGTCAAAGGGTAAGGCATCAACTTTTAAAACAAAAGGCACATCTAAAGTGTGCAGAAATAGTTTCAGGAGTAAAACTGACATTATCAATGTAAGTATTGGGGGGGATCATCACCCATTTCCCCCGGATGCCCCCTTCCATACTTTAATTATTCCAGCATTTGTGGCAACACATCGTTCTCAGCCCAGAAAGGGTAGACCTGCAGTTTGAATAATATTTTTTTTTTTTTTGGGGGGTTAATTTCTTGTTCCTCACATGCTGCCCTAGGTGTGACTAATTTGGGATATCCCATTACCCCCAGCTCCCACTGTGGGAACCTGTGCCACTGGGGATGGGTTTTCTCCTCGTTCACTTGTCCCCTGGAATACAGGGTCTGACACAGAGCTGCCCCTCCTAGAACTGGCCAACTCCATCATGATCTACCCCAAAACTCCACATGTTGAATCCTCCTAATGATGGAAAAGATAAATTACAGATCTTGCTTCATAGAAACATAGAAACATAGAAACATAGAAGTTGACGGCAGATAAGGACCTCAAGGCCCATCCAGTCTGCCCATTTCTTTTTCTACCGTATAAATGTGCCATCGGCCTTTGCTCTGTCAGTGACCTATCTATTCATAGTCATTTGTATTGCTCCCTTATGCCTATCCCATGCCTGTTTGAAGCCCTGCACTGTATTCATAGCCACCACTTCTTGTGGTAAGCCATTCCATGCATCCACCACCCTTTCTGTGAAAAATAATTTCCTCACATTTCCCCTTAATCGGCCTCCCTCTAATCTCATGTTGTATCCTCTTGTCCTGCTATTTTTCTTATATTTAAACATGTTAGACTCTTTCACCTTGTTTATGCCCTTAAGGTGTTTGAATGCCTCGATCATATCACCTCTCTCCCTCCTTTGCTCAAGGGTATACATATTGAGCTCCATTAATCTGTCCTCATATGTCTTCTGATGCAGTCCCTGCGCCATTTTAGTTGCCCTTCTCTGGACTGCCTCAATTTGGTTAACGTCCTTGTGAAGGTGTGGCCTCCAATACTGCACGCAGTACTCCAGATGGGGCCTAACCAGTGTCTTGTACAGAGGGATTATTACCTCCCTCTTACAACTTGTGATACCCCTACTAATACACTCTAACACCCCTAGCCTTACCTACAGCTTTAGAGGTCTGCTTGTGATTTTAGGTCATCAGT
The DNA here is from genome assembly GCA_016271365.2 of Neoceratodus forsteri. NCBI lineage: Eukaryota > Metazoa > Chordata > Ceratodontiformes > Ceratodontidae > Neoceratodus > Neoceratodus forsteri. The sequence continues at coordinate 759,149,447 of CM028138.1, read as the reverse complement.
GATGATGATGCCCAAATCTCTTTCTTCCTTTGTGACTGCTAGCAACTCCTCCCAGCCTATAGGTAGCTTCAGGGTTTCTCTTCCCTTTGTGCATGATTTTGCACTTCTTTGCATGAAATCCCAGTTGCCACTCTTCTAACCATTCTGCTAGTTTATCCAGATCTCTTCTCATTCTGCCCACCCCATCTGATCATCTACTCTGTTGCAGATCTTGGTGTCATCTGCAAACAGACAAGCCTTACCCTCTAGTCCATCGGCAAGGTCACTAATGAAGATGTTGAAGAGGACTGGCCCCAGGACTGATCCCTGAGGTACCCCACTTGTGACTTGCATCTCTTCTGACTGTATACCATTTACCACCACTCTCTGTTTTCTGCCCGTCAACCAGTTTGATACCCAGTTGACCAACTTCTGACCCACCCCGAGCCTACCAAGCTTATTTATCAATCTTCTATGTGGAACAGTGTCAAAAGCTTTGCTGAAGTCAAGGTAGGCGACATCAACTGCTCCCCCTTGGTCCATCACTCTGGTTACCCAGTCAAAGAAATCTATGAGATTAGTTTGACAGGACCTTCCTTTGTAAACCCATGCTGTCTTGGATCCTGTGCCCCTATGGATTCCAGGTGTTGCACTATCCTTTCGTTAAGAGTGCCTCCATAATCTTGCCCACTACTGAGGTAAGACTGACCGTTCTGAAGTTCCCCGCCTCCTCCCTGCTACCACTCTTGTGGAGCGGGATCACATGAGCCCTTCTTCAGTCTTCTGGGACCTCTCCTGTGCTCAGAGACTCACTAAACAATTCTGCTAATGGCTCTGCTAGTTCCTCCTTTAGCTCCTTAAGTACCCTGGGATGTATGCCATCAGGTCCCATGAATATTTCTTGGATACTTTGATTTTTAAGAAAATGTACACAATTCTGCCTTTTGCATGTCTCTAGCATTATGATTAGTAACTGACTGTAACCTGATTGTCCTTAAAGCTATGGTTATTAATGTTGCTGTGCACCCCATTTCTGTGAGCTCTCAATGGCTGCCACATGTGAATAAAATATTTTTTAAAGATTTAGTTGTTTATAGGTGTCTTGTATATTAAGAACCTGAACATTTGCATGCATACCATTGTGGCAGTTTTTCAGAACCAGCTAGATTTGGTAAAAACATTTCAAAGTTACAGAAAGGTTCAAAACAGTGAAATCCTGCAGTTAATTATTGACAGAATGTCTTGAACATTTTCAGCAGAATTTTAATTTAGCACAGCATTACCTGCTGCCTAGCACTAGATGGCAGCCAAGTGGTAGAGGAAAACTTTTGCCTCGAAGAAAAATCGCAAATGAGACAGTTGGTCCTCCTCTGTCAGCCTTTGCTCCTGGTGTTTCAGGCTAAGACACAAATCCTGGGGCAGGATTTACAAAGAAGGCCCCAAATCCCACAGCTATGGGAAAAAAGCCTGCAGCATTGCGGAAATGAGGTTGCGTGATACTTACAAAGAAAATCCCACAACTGCGAGAATTCCACAAAAAGTCCTGCAGCTGAGGAATCCAGCAGCTGCGGGATTCCCACAAGTGCTGTGAATCCACAGCTGCGGAAATGGCTGAGGAGGCACAGCAATAGTACAACTCAGTAGCTGAAGCAGCAGACTTTAACATTGCTGCCATAATATGAAGCTGACAGCACACACAAAGAGACCTGCAACCAGTCCCTCAACTGGAACCACTGCAGCACCACAGGTACCAATGATACGATGGCACCACAGTAGTCAACTGTCACTGCTGAGTGTCCCTCCCTGGAGTGTTCCTGTGGCCCTCGGGGGTAGCACTCGCTGCTGGCTGGTCAGGCTGTACTGTTTGTGGGGCTTTGTCATGGGCTGCACTGGGTCTAGTGGTTGTTTCCTGTTGCCATATCATGGCAATGTGTTCATTTGTTGCTGTACCAACAGCCACTGCTATACTATCTGGGAAGCTATTACGTGTGCCTCACCTCCATCTTAATTGATTCCAATTGTTGGGGCACTTCTGCAGTTTGCTGAGTGAGAGTTACACCTCTTTCCACTGTGTGTAACATTTTTCCGCAATTGCGGAAAAAAACTGGCTGAGAATAGCCTTTCAGGGTCTATGCCTTACTTATCTCAGACCTTTTTTTCCTCAGGGACTTCCGCAACTGCACTTTTTTCCACAGTCTGTAGTGTTTTTTTCTGCAGCTGCGGAGGTTTTTGGGACTAGCACTTAGAGCAATCTCCTCTTTTTTCCATAGCTGAGGCAGTTTGGGGGACTTAGGCAAGGTTTTGCACCTTCTGAAAGCTTTGTGAATCCAGCCCCTGGTCACCATCCTAGAACTGGCTAGCAATTAAATCTTTAATACAAAAAAAAAACATAATTTAGGAATCATTGATTTACTCAGAAGGTAGTGAGGTCATGTGAATATCAAAAACTTCAGTTTGGTTGTTGCAGTATCAACTGGATGAGCTCCTGAAGAGGAATACCACCAAAGAATTCAGTTTCTAGGACAGTGCGTATGTTTGGGGGGCTGGATTTGACCTACTATTGGTCTTCTTCGATCTTATAAAAACATCTGCTTATCTACAGCTTTAGAAATCTTAGATACCCCATTATTTCAAGGTATACTTTAAAAATATATAATATTTAGATTCCAGTTCGTATCTTGTATGTTTTGGATGTAGCTCCTCCCAATTTTATTATAATGTAAGGGGAATTTCCATGATGGCACCTCCATGCCAAATGGGTGGAACTACCCTCAGTTTGCATACTAAGTACATATGTAAGGCTTTTAATCACTTGTCTTCTATTACAATACCTTATATCTAGTTGATCCTGTCCACCTCTCCACCTCTGTCACATGCAACATTAAATAACATAGCTACTGGTGCAGAGTCCCATAATCTCTCCAGATGGTTGAATGCACTTGTTGGTGCTTCATGCCTCACCACACACTCAGGATGTACACAGTGTCCACCCTGTTATGGATTAGTATTTTTATTATTACCATGTAAAAGAAAATAAATGTGTAAATAATACATGTTATTTGCATGCTTAATTCTACAAGAGAGAATATAACATGTCAAATTCCCCTTGACATGTTATGTTGCATGCTGTAGCCTCACATAACACAGTGGCATGCATGGTATAACTAAAATACTTAATAGGCTGCCAGAAAGTAAGCCTAGTAACTCATAAAGATAAATTCTGTTATTTGAGTCAGGCCATTGCATGTCCCTGATGTATTTGTGTTTGTTTACAGGTGAAAATCCTACACAGCCTAAAGCTGAAGTCTCTTCTGTCCTGGTGATCATCTGCATTATCATGGGGGCTCTTCTGTTCCTTGTTTTAATCCTTCTGTGTGGGCAGGTGCAGAAACACCGAGTGTTAATTAAAGGTTAGTAACTGAGAACCCACTAATACAATTATTAAACAGTACCAGCAAATGTTGTGGGCATTTACTGCTGATTCATGAATGGTCAGTTCTTGGCAGATGAAGAAACACAGAGCATTAATGAAAGGTTAGTTTAGAACCCTCTAATGCAATTAAACAGTATCAAATATGTTGTGACCATTCACTGCTGATTCCAGAATGGCAAGTTCTTGTCAATCATAAAAAATCCACATGTAACTTAGTGATTTTGTCATTAGATACACACATAAAAATCAATGTTTCTAAATGTCCATTTACATGCCATCAAGTAACAGGAGCAGGTAAAGTTCAGTCCAGCAGAGAATGGAAATGTTATAATGCAAATTGCCTTAGTAGGTATAGAATTATACGTACAGAAATGATGCACTCTAGGATAACAGCTGTATACTGAATTGCCTGATAATTACAGGCAAACAATAAATAGTTCTGAAATAACTTCCTGGAGCAGGAGCTCTTCAAATGCCTCTTTAACTTTTATTATGGTCTGAATAATCAGTTATCTCTTCCTGATTGGTCAAATTCAAATCACATGATATTATCAGTGACAACATGTGCCAGCAAACTCTAGAGTTACAAAGAGACTATCTACCTGTTAGGAGACACAGTCAGGGTAAGATAGTCAAATCATTTACATGTAAATTTGTATCTCTATTTAAGAAGTGTGTATGTGATTGCATTCTTACCAGTAGACATCCTTATCCACCCCCCCCCCATGTCAGAACTGGAAATGAGCCTCCTGGGTTCTGCTTGGTTACCTGACAAATGATATTTAAATACATATATACAGACATACATAGATATATACGTGCATGCATACATATATACATGTATACATACATACATATATAAACATACATACATACATATATATACATACATGCATATATACATATGTACATGCATGCAAACATGCATACATATATACATGCATTTTGTTTCAATACTATTTTGGATTATGAAACATTGGTTGTTCAAGTTTCAAAACAAAGATATCGCCTGAAATTATAACTAGTGTTAACGATAGTGTTGCAATGGGAATTCTGGGTTGGTGTGATACAAGTCAGAGTGTCTTTTAAAATGTGAGAGAGCACAACCAATCTTTATGGGTAGATATGGTGAACTTCTGGCCTTGAACCATTGCTTTTAACTGCCTAATGTTCTGCAGTCTCAGAGAACTGAGGTCAGGTATGCAAACTGTTTTTGCCTTGCATAAGAATGGGAGGAATCCATTTGAAAATAGTTACACTGTTTTTTACCTGTAAATGTAGAAGAAATGAATGTTGTGGCTCTAAGGAAATCTAGCCACCTGGGTAGGTTTCTTTAGGTATATACTACAAGCAGGTAAATACTAAATTACCAGCAGATACAGGTCATTAAGTCTATCTAGTCTGCTCGAGTGTGCAGCACTTCAGTCCATTAGACTGCAGCTGCCCCTCCCCTTATATCCTTCCCCTCATCTCCCACATGTAAGGAGAAATGTGTGCTGTGACTCTAATGTAAACTGGTCACCTGGGTAGGTTTCTTTAAGTACACATTGTGGGCAGGTAAATTTAAGGAGATACGCATGCTGTGACTCTTAGGTAAACTGGATACTCGGAGATGTTTCTTTAAGTATAGACTGAGGACAGGTATATGTAGGGAGAAATGCACGCTGTGGCTCTAAGGTAAACTGACCACCTGGGAAGGTTTTTTTTTATATAAAACGTACTACAATACAGGATTTTCAATCAGATTATGCCAGGAACTGCCTATCCCAATATTTTCAAAAGCTGATTTGTGTTTCATCCATTTGTACTGACGGGACCAACATTTAAATCATCTAAAATGTCCATCCACCTGATGAAATTAGCATACAGATCTGAAAAATATAAATTGTTCATTTATTTTTTGATAAAAATTGCTGCAGAATTGAACTTAGGTGAAATTGCTGAGACACATTTGAATTGAAATTCAAGCACAGATACATCCTTGGAGGATTAGGTGTCATTCTGGGTATAATTTCAGAAATGAATTCAGACTCAGATGCAGTGGAGCATGAAGTTGTTTCTGCATCAGTCACTTTTTGACATTCTGACCCTGAACCTTATTTTAACCCATGGTTCCCAGTACCCCTAATCACTGTACTGATCTAAAGAAGCTTAATTGAGTTTTCCAGCAGGATAAACTAACCTGTTTCAGTTCTAAAACCCACGAGTTGAAGGACAGATTTTATTCTTGATTTGAATATGTTTTTGTTTTTCAAGCGTATCCATTCGCAAATGTTTGCTTATTTATTATATGATTATCACAGGTTAAAAGCTGCAACTCTTTTTAAACACCTGCAACTGAAATCATTTTTAAGTTAGGTTTTGGTTCTAAATTGAAGAGTTGTCATTGTTTAAGAGGTTCTTAATTTGATAGCACTGCTTCTTGTCTCAGGTGTACTGTCAGCTGACCACTGTTGTCATCAGAAAGTCATTTTGTATATAGCCTCACCTGAGGACCCCCTGTATGAATTCCATATATAATGTGCCAGGCCACTGATTTTCAGATGTTGTTAGAAAACCTGGCAAAAATGAAGAATCTGGCTTTCTATACCCTGGTAAATGCAAAGCATTTCATGGAATCTGGCATTTTATACCAGATCAGTGAACCTACAAAACCTGCATCAATCTATAACTTCTTTCCTACACTGATTTCATTGTTCTGTATTTATATAGCTGTACAGTATATTTAGCCTTTTTCTTATTCTGACTATTTATACATATACTAAAGATTTGATATCAGAATCTTGGTAAATTGGGAAATTAGACTATCAATTTCCAGTGTGAGTCCCAAAATTTCCAATCTTAAATACATAATTTCATTTCTGCAGACACCATGGATCAGTGGCCTTGGTTATGTGTATTTATTAATTAATTTCACATGTGCAATTAGGATCAATTCCTGGGGTGCAGTGGCAGCAGCAGAACCCCCCTACCACCTTGGAGACCTGGGCTCGTGTTCTGGCTGTAGGATCAATTCAAAGCAGCCTAGGGAATGGTGAATCATTAAAGTGTGACCCATGACTCCTATAAAGGGACAGCTCTAGTCAAACAGCAGTCACGCTCCCCCTGCTGGCCAACCAAGGTGTGATATTGGCAGCAGTTGTGAAGGCATTCAGTTGACTGCACTTCTGATTACAGAACCAGTAAAGCTGTGACTGGCCCATGAACTGGATGGGGGTGGGAGGGGGATGAAAAGCAGGGATAATGAAAGATGAGTAATTACACCGTCTGTTAGAATCCATGCCAAGCAAAGGCTGTGCATTCAGGACATGCTTAAGAGAGCTGTGTTTGTGATTTACAGGGCTGGCCCTGGATGAATATCCCACCGATGCATTCTATGATGCTGTCTACGAGGAGCTAGACTACACCATGTTGAGAGCAAAGCAAGACAAGTTTAATCTCTCAGGTTTGGTTAGCAGTGATGTTACATTTGTTATCCTATTGTCCATAAAATGAATTTAAAATGTGAAGTTTAATTACATTTTCTTAAGTATTTATTTCTAATTTAGAGTGGTTGTTTGGGATAAGCACACTGATTCAGAGCTCATTTTTGGGTGCACCCCAAGGAGGTTACAAGGGTAGTGGAATACAGCTAATACAGTAAATACTTTAGTATCAGTAATATACAGTATTGTTATAGTACACATACAAACATACAGCAAGATGTTACAGTGCACGTACAAGCATACAGCAAGGGCAATCAGCAGTAAGTTAAAAGTAAATATACCGTATTGTTATTGTGCACATACAAGCATACATTAAGGGCAATCAGTACTAAAGTGCCAATAAAATAGAGAATAATTGATGGGTAGGGGGTTATAATGAGGATTTTACACCCCCTCAAGGGTTGGGATGCTACATAAACCCCGAGAGCAAAGCTTGAGGGGTTTATTCAGGCACCCCACCCTGAAGGTGTATGTAAAATTGAATTTTTATTTTGCATAATTGCTGGGGGTCTTTTTTCTCCACAGCAATTATTCAAAATAAATGGATTTATTTTCAAGCCACTGACAGCTGGGATTTCAACACGGTCTGTGTAGGCTCATGAACTACTGTTAGTTTTGTTTTGTTTTTTTAATTTTATTTCACCCTACCTAGGTTTTCTGTGCCCAATGATCTTTTGTTTTTTCTTTAAAGGAAATAACTTACTGCTGACTGAGTGTATGGGAACTGGAGCAGGTGTGGTACTGAGAAGCAAGGAATGGTGCAGGGAACAGGAAGGTTGTGGCAGGCGCATGAACTAAACTAGGGAAACTGGACATGTGTTTGTCATTATAACCAGCTGGTTATAATGATAAAATTACAGCAGAACAGTTTTAAAAACATGGCATCCATCTCTTGATTAGCAAGATAAAATCATCCCCTTTGTTCTTCCGCCAATCCTTTTTTGTGTGTGTAATTTTACAGAACTATCTGGTTGATCCTGTGTTCATGTTGCCATGACAACAACTAAAAGGTAGGACTGACTGCCAAACCGAATCACTAGAAGAACTCTAAAATGAGTACAAGTTAAGAGAGACTGTGAAGGTGGGGGGGTGGAGACGGAGTAAGCGAGTCTTTAGTGCGAGACGGCCAGCCTCACAGCACGCCAGAAACTGAGAGCCACAGAATTTCAAAATCTGATCCTCCCTTATCCCCAGACCTCTCAATGGTATTAATCACTTCTAATATGCATTTGCCTATTATTCTATTTGCTATAGTACTAATACAAACAAACAGTAATGACAATCAATACCAAAGTACCAATGATATATAGTATAGTTGTAGCACATATACAAACATACAGCAAGTACAATCAGTACTAAAGAACCAATAATATGCAGTACTGTTATAGTGCAGACACAAACATACAGCAGGAAGCAAGGGTAGTCCGTACTAAAGTACCAGTAACATACAATATTGTTATAGTGTAGATACAAGCATACAGCAAGGGCAATTAATATTAAAGTACCAACAATATACAGTATATTTATAGTGCAGATAACTAGGTTTGCTGGCAGAGGAACCTAGCTTCACCTCAACTCTTTTCTTCTAGGTTGCTTGTAAGGACAGAGCAAAAAACCTTACCAGAGCAAGGGAAAGGATTAAGGTTCCCTTTGGTTAGGCAGATTTACTGTGTGTTGTTATTTTCTTTTTTATTCACAGGGATTGTTACTGTTTGTTGCTAACATTTTATTGCTTTATTTTTCTCTGATTCATATTGTTGTTGCTGGGTATACCTTCTGCTGCATTATTACAGGGTGTGCATACTGGTGTGCGCTTACAGATTACTACTGTAATCTTCTGATACAAATTGTCTTTTGCAAGGTATATCTTCGGTCACTGCTTTATTTTTCTCTGTAGCAAAGTGTTCTTACACAGTATATCTTTAGGGTTGCCACCTGTCAGGTTTTTTACCTGGTGATCAGGTTTTCAGGGTCCCTATCAGGTAATCCGGTTTTGCTCTGTGCTGGTCAGGTTTTTGAGCCATTTTGAGTGTTCATGTGCTTTTGAAACAAATTCATTCATTGTTTCAGCTACATGCCAGGTTACAAACAAGTTCTGTTGTCAATGTAGCCTTTTGTTTGTGAATGCAGTCACCCTGGGAGGTGTAAAGTATGGCCATTAACACCATTAGCACCTACCTAGCCTAATCTTTCCACTGCATCTTAAAGTGGCATAGCAGCACAGCTGCCCCCACCTTTTGTAACAGTAACAGAGCCAGTTGTTCTCCACTTTCATTTGCTGGTAAACATTTTCATCTCTAATAGAATTTAAGCATTTTTAAATGTTTTAAATTATTGCTTTCCTCAAGAAAAAAGTATGGTCACTTCTTTGGCTTTGAAATAGTACTTTGGACAAGAACAGGAAATGGAGCCAGAAAAATATATAAAGTATGAATACTATTGTATGCTAGTTACAGTATTTCCCTTGTCTCCCCCCCCCACCGATCATATCTGTAAATGAGATTTATTTTATCTCTTATGTTTATTTGGTTAACCAATGGCAATAAATAAATACATAAGTAAATTAATTAGGAAGAACCTAGGAAAGTAACTTTAACAGGCACAGTACAGCATCGTAACATTTTTATTTAACTGCTGCATTGTTCTTTTTTATTGATGCAACAAATAGACTTCTAGGAGGAACAATGCATGATGAGTCATGAAAAGGGGTGGGACTAGGGGTGGAGCTTAGGATCTGGTTTTTGCCTCATCCAAAGGTGTCAACCCTATATATCTTCTGTGAAATTGTTACAGGTGGTACTTTACAGGCTTTACAATTTTAACTATCATTAGGCTCAGCTTTCAGGGCCACTGCATTTGTTGCTGACTGATTGTTTCTGCTCTTACCTCCTTGTTTCTTTCATCTGTAGTTCTTCCTTTTTGGCAGGGAAAGGGCCCAGCTACCCACCCCCATCCCCAACCACCCCACACTACACTTCTTTATAGGGCAGCACAGTTGTGACAGTTCCTGTAACAACGCAGAAAGGGGCAGATCAGAGGGGTATCCACACAGTGACCTCATTTACAGGGGCACAAGTAATTTAACTTGTTATAACAAGTTATACAAAAACAAATAAAACACAAAATCAAGCTTTTGTTTTCATTTTCCTCCTTCTAACTACTCTGACCAGGTTATAGACCCAGCAACTTATCTGGAATGGATATTATTAACTGCAGGTACTCCGGGACACTTTCCAAAAGGGCAGCTATAGAGGATTTAGGACACTGTCCTACATGCTGGGCCATTGGAGATCTAAGAGCTCAGCTCCAGGCAGCATGGGCAGAGATTGTGCTCCTCAAATCGTATATTCAGGAGGAAATATATTATAAGAACTGCCTGCCATTTCCCCAACATCAAACAGTGGCACCTCGACCGCAGAGGGTAGTTGGTCCGGGAGGTTGGCAGGTGGTTAGGAGGGGCAAATTAGGTGCCCCATCACTCAGTGCTCTTCAACATATCAGCTCCACAACCCATATAAAAACTACAAACAGGTATCTGCCTCTATCTCCGAAATCAAACAAAGGGGCAGAGGATACTGCTGAGCAGGACACTGCAGCACAGGAGCTATCACAACAAAACTCACTTAAAACAGGAACCAAAACAAAAAAAGCAAAAAGGAAATCCAAAACACTTCTGATCATAAGAGAATCCATGATTCGAGGAGTTGATACCCATCTCCAGCCAGGGGTAATGGTCAGATGTCTCCCGGCTACATCAGCATGGAAAGACACTGACCACATTACTAAAATTGTTCAGAAAGCAGGAGAAAACATTGATGTCCTGGTACACATAGGGACTAAAGATCTCGCCAGCCAGTCAGTTGTGGAGACCAAGGAACACCTGACCAGGCTGGTGACAAACTATCATCCATTTCATCTGGCATCTCCTTCTCTGAGATCCTGCCAGTATGGGAGAGGGGGCCACATGGACAGAAAGTCAGAGAAGGGGAGATGGGGAGCTAAACATGTGGCTCAAGGGCTGGTGCCAGGAAAAAGGACACAAATTTGTAGGTAACAGGGTACGGTTTTTGGAGTGAAATTTCTTTAAATTTGATAGACTGCATCTGACCAAGGAGGGAGTCAGTGCATTGGGGCAGAAGTTTGATGTCTACAGAATATTGAAACTAGGAAATGGGAAGGGGGTGCAGCACCCGATACGTAGAATGGAAAGAACACCCCACCCCCCTCAGCTAGTGATCAAACAGGAGTTCAGCATGTTTGTGGTTCATTTGCATCACTAAGTAAGGAAAAAGGTCCGACTCCCCATATGACACACAAGGGAAACTCCAGACCTCGCCCAACAATCAACACACCAAAATCTGGCCAGTGAAAAATCATGTAAACAAATGCTTGCAGTCTGGGAAACAAGATCCTAGACCTGTAGGCAATAATGAAAGAGGCTAAACTGGACATAGTAGCCATTAACGAGGCATGATTCACCAGCAACCACATAAGGGAGACTTCAGTACCCGGCCATGTACTGTTCAGAAGAGATCGAGGTGCAAAAAGGTGGGGTGGAGTGGCCTTTTATGTCAATGAAAATATCAAAGCTACAGAAATTCAGAATACACATAAGGAGCCAGAAGAACTGTGGGTCACCCTGGAAATAGGAAATGGGATAGCCATATGAACTGGGGTTGTATACAGGCCTCCAGACCAGGGGGAGGACATAGACACATTACTGTTAGAAGATATACATACCATGACAGCTAAGGGGAACATTCTGATAATGGGAGACTTTAACATGTCAGTTACAGATTGATCAATACCAGCAGGCACATCTGACAGAACTAGACACATAGGGGGTTCCCTGCAAGGAGAGGGCCTCAAACAAGTGGTACAGCAACCACGAGAGAAAGGGCTATCCTATATCTGGTAGTGAATAACAGGGAAAGGATCACAAATCTCCAAGTAGGTCGTCACCTGGGGGCCAGTGACCATCACATGTTATGGTTCAGTTTGGCCACTAGAACTAAATCATCCCATTCCAAGGCAAAAATATGGGACTTCAGAGGAGCTGACTTTGATTAGATGGCCAACAGAGTTAAGCTAGCCCTGGCAAGAAGAAATACAGCTGAGGGGGTACAGGCAAAGTGGGCAAGTATTAAGGATGCAATACTTGAAGAAACATCCCATTTTGTTAGAAAGAAAAGGAAGTGCAAAAAAAGGAAACCACTTTGGTTCTCAAAAACAGTAGGAGAAAAGGTCAGATCCAAAAGGCTGGCCTTCAGGACATATAAGGGAATGCAGTGGGATGGAGATATGGAGGCATACCAAGCTTCCCAAAGGGAAGCAGGGAAGACTGTAAAGGAGGCAAAGGCCCAAACCGAAGAAACACTAACACAGACAGTAAAAGAAGGTAACAAGACTTTCTATAGATACATTAGCGGAAGAAGAAAGTCCAAGGGGGTATTGCTACTATCAAAGGGGATAAGGGGGCGTGTGAGGAGGAGTCCATGTAAAAGCAATTATCCTAAATCAATACTTCTGCTCAGTATTTACTGAGGAGAAGAGAGAGCAGGGCCCACAGCTCAGCACCATGGACACAAGGGGGAGGGAGGTGTGCACTAGTCCCTTCACAAAAGAAAGGGTCCTACAAGAGCTTGATAAGCTCAGGGTGGACAAGGCAATAGGGTCGGGGAGGGTCAGAAGTTGGTCAACTGGGTGGAAAACTGGTTGATGGGCAGAAAACAGTGTGGTGGTAAACGGTATACAGTCAGAAGAGATGCAAGTCACAAGTGGGGTACCTCAGGGATCAGTCCTGGGGTCTGTCCTCTTCAATATCTTCATCAGTGACATTGCAGATGGACTGGAGGGTAAGGTTAATCTGTTTTCAGATGACAACAAGATCTGCAACAGAGTAGATGATCCAGATGGGATGGGCAGAATGAGAAGAGATCTTGATAAACTAGCAAAATGGTTCACCAACTTTTGATCCACCCGAGCCTACCCAGCTTTTTAATCAACCTTCTAAGTGGAACAGTAATGAAAGCTTTGCTGAAATCAATGTAGGTGACATCAACTGCTCCCCCTTGGTCCACCACTCTGGTTACCTAGTCAAAGAAATCTATGAGATTAGTTTGACAGGACCTTCCTTTTGTAAACCCATGCTGTCTTGGATCCTGTTCTCCTATGGATTCCAGGTGTTGCACTATTCTTTCCTTAAGGAGTGCTTCCATAATCTTGCCCACTACTGAGGTAAGACTGGCTAGTCTGTAGTTCTCTGCTTCCTCCCTGCTACCACTGTTGAGGAGCGGGATCACATGAGCCCTTCTCCAGTCTTCTGGGACCTCTCCTGTGCTCAGAGACTCACTAAACAGTTCTGATAATGGCTCTGCTAGTTCCATCCTTAGCTCCTTTAGTATCCTGGAATGTATGCCATCAGGTCCCATTGCCTTGTCCACCCTGAGCTTATCGAGCTTTTGTAGGACCCTTTCTTTTGTGTCGGGACTAGTGCTCACCACCCTCCCCCCTGTGTCCATGGTGCTGAGCAGTGGGCCCTGCCCTACCTTTTCTTCAGTAAATACTGTGCAGAAGTATCTATTTAGGATAGATGCTTTTACATGGTCCTCTTCCTCACACACACCCTTATCCCCTTTGATCTTAGCAATACCCACTCTGGACTTTCGCCTTTCACTAATGTATCTATAGAAAGTCTTGTCACCTTATTTTACTGTCTGTGTTAGTGTTTCTTCTGTTTGGGTCTTTGCCTGCCTTACTGCCTTCCCTGCTTCCCTTAGGGAAATTTGGTATGCCTCTCTATCTTCATCTCACTGTGTTCCCTTATATTTCCTGAAGGCCAGCCTTTTGGCTCTGACCTTTTCTTCTACTGTTTTTGAGAACCAATGTGGTTTCCTTCTTCTTTTGCAGTTCCTTTTCTCTCTCACACAATGGCATGCTACTTCAAGTATTGCATCCTTAATGCTTGCCCAATTTGCCTGTACCTCCTCACCTGTATTTATTTTTGCCAGGGCTAGCTTAACTCTGCTGGCCATCTTATCAAAGTCAGCTCCTCTGAAGTCCCATGTTTTTTGCCTTGGAATGGGATGATTTATTTCTAGTGGCCAAATTGAACAATACCATGTGATGGTCACTGGCCCCCTGGTGACCTTCTATCTGGAGGTCTGTTATCCTTTTCCTGTTAGTCAGTACTAGATTTAGGATAGCCCTGTTTCTTATGGGTTGTTGTGCCAGTTGTTTGAGGCCCTCCCTCTGCAGGGAATCCACCATGTGTCTAGTTCTAGCAGATGTTCCTGCTGGTATTGATCAATCAGTATCTGGCATGTTGAAGTCTCTCATTATCAGAAGCTCCCCTTTAGTTGCATGTTTTGTATATCTTCTAACAGTAATGTGTCTTTGTCCTCCCCCTGGTCTGGAGGTCTGTAGACAACCCCAGTTTGTATGGCTGTCCCATTTCCATGCTGACCCACAGTGCTTCTGGCTCCTTATGTGAATTCTGAATTTCTGTAGCTTTGATATTTTCATTGACATACAAAGCCACTCAACCCCCCTGCTCCTTTTTGCACCTCGTTCTCTTCTGAACAGTACTTAGTCAGGTACTGAAGTCTCCCAAATGTGTTACTGGTAAACCATGTCTCGCTTATGGCTACTATGTCCAGTTTAGCCTCCATCATTGTTGTCTGCAGGTCTGGGATCTTGTTTCCCAGACTGCGAGCGTTAGTGTACATGACTTTCTGTTGGTCAGATTTTGGTGTGTTAGTTGTCGGGTGAGGTCTGGCATTTTCCCTGTGTGTCATATGGTGAGCTGGACCTTTTTCCTTACCTGGTGGTGCAAATGAACTACAAACATGCAGAACTCCTGTTTGACTACAAGCTGAGGGGAGAGAGGTGTTTTTCCCATTCGACGTATGGGGTGCTGCACCCCTCTCCCCATTTGTTAGTTTACATATTCTGCAAAGACTTCAAACTTGTGCCCCAATGCACTGACTGACTCCTTAATCAGAAGCAGTCCATCAAATTTAAAGAACTTTTGCTCCCAAAACTGTTGCCAGTTCCCTACAAATTTGCGTCCTTTTTCCTGGCACCAGCCCTTGAGCCACATGTTTAGCTCCCCATCTCCCCTTTTCTGATTTTCCGTCCATCTGGCCCCCTCTCCCATACTGGCAGGATCTCAGAGAAGGAGATGCCAGATGAAATGGATGATAGTTTGTCACCTATCTTGGTCAGGTGTTCCTGTGGTCTCCACAACTGACTGGCTGGTGACATCAATAGTCCCAATGTGTACCAGGACATCAATGTTTTCTTCTGCTTCCTGAACAATTTTAGCAATGTGATCAGTGTCTCTCCACGCTGATGTACCTGGGAGACATCTGACCATTGCCCCTGGCTGGAGATAGGTATCATCTCCCCCAATCATGGAGTCTCCTATGATCAGAAGCTTTTTTGATTTCCTTTTTGCTATTTTTGTTTTGGTTCCTATTTTGGAAGAGTTTTGTTCTGCTAGCTCCTGTGCTGCAGTGTCCTGATCTGCAGTATCCAATGCTCCTCTTTGTGATTTCAGAGATAGAAGCAGATACCTGTTTGTAGTTTTTATATAGTTTATGGAGAAAATATTTTGGAGAGCACCGAGTGATAGGGCACCCGATTTGCCCCTCCTAACCACCTGCCAACCTCCCGGACCAACTACCCTCTGTGGTCGAGGTGCTTCTGTTGGATGTTGGGAAATGGTGGGCAGTTCTTATAATATGTTTCCTCTTGAATATGCAATTTGAGGTGTGCAATCTCTGTCCAAGCTGCCTGGAGCTGTGTCTTTAGATCTCCAATGGCCCAGCATGTAGGACAGTGTCCTTAATCCTGTATAACTGCCCTTCTGAAAAATGTTCTGCAGTACCTGCAGTTAATGATATCCATTCCAGAAAAGTTACTGGGTTTATAACCTGGTCAGAATAATTAGAAGGAAGAAAATGAAAGTAAAAATTTGATTTTGTGTTTTGTTTGTTTGTTTTTGTATAACTTGTTATAACAAGTTAAATTACTAGTACCCCTGTAAATGAGGTCACTGTGTGGATACTCCTCTGATCTGTCACTTCCTGCTTTGCCACAGAAAATGTCACGACTGTGCTACCCTATAAAAGGAGTGTAGTTTGGGGTAGTTGGGGATGGGGGTGGGAGGCTGGGCCCTTCCCCTGCCGAAAAAGAAGAACCACAGATGAAAGAAGCAAGGAGGTAAGAGTAGAAACAATCAGCCAGCAACAAATGCAGTAGCCCGGAAAGCTTATCCTAATGACAGATAAAACTGTAAAACCTGTAAATGACCACCTGTAATAATTTCACAGAAGATATACCATGTAAGAAACACTTTGCTACAGAGAAAAATAAAGCAGTAACAGAAGATATACCTTGCAAAAGACAATTTGAATCAGAAGATTACAGCAGTAATCTGTTAACACACACCTGTAGGCACACCCTGTAATAATGCATCAGAAGGTATACCCTGCAACAACAATCTGAATCAGAGAAAAGTAAAGCAATAAATGTTAGTAACAAACAGTAACAATCCCTGTGAGTACAAAATAAAAATAACAACACACAGTAAATCTGCCTAGACAAAAGAAGCCTTAATCCTTTCCCTTGCTCTGGTAAGGTTATTTGCTCTGTCCTTTCAGGCAACCTAGAAGAAAAGAGCTCAGGTGAAGCTAGGTGCCTTGGCCAGCAAACCTAGTCTTCCACCTTCACAATCAGAGCCAATAACACTTGTTTATGTATAATTTGAGGTACTGGGGGAAGGACTTTGGGATTTTAAAATGGATTTTGGCTGTTTAGGTTGATTGTTATTTCTGTTGCTGTTAGTTTTATTGTAATTCCTTTTGTCATTGTAACTCGACTTTGGCCATGAAAATATATTCCCTTGAGCATAATCATTTCTGTCTCTCTCATATTTTTCCTTCTTTTGTTGCTTGAGTTTTATATCTTGTTTATCTAACTTTTCTTTTAGCTTTCTTTCCAACTTTTGAAACTGGGGGTCCTCTTTAAGTTTTGTTGCTTGTTCTTTTCTCTGTTTCAGTTCCTCCTGCAATACTGATTGTTGTCTTATATAACCTCTCAGTACACATTTAGTTAATGCTGTAGAGCCTTCCTGTTGATTTGTCTCCCAATCTGTTCAAAATTCCTCTCTTTCTTGTCCATATCCTGCTTTTTTTATAACTCTTAAACTCCTTGGTATTCTACTTTTAAAGCAGCCTCTAAATAATTTTTGTGCCACAAATGATACCTCACTTTTAAAGCAGTTTGTTCAAGTTGTTGATAAGCAACATAAATCATTATTTCACCTTCCTCCGCATTTCTGTTTTCGGCATTTTCACCATTGCCAACACCATCTGAAGGCTGAATGCCTTCACAAAAATTCCCTTCCTCATCTTGTGTTTCAAATAACAGGTTGTGCATGCCATTCCCCATGCCAATGTTTAATACTTCAGAAAATCGGTATACCATTACTGAGATAGTTTAAATCTTTTCTTGTTTCACTCACCCTCTTGTGTATCTCTCCCGTATTCTCATATCTCTTGCAATGACCATGTTCAAAATACAGATATTTTCACTTCTTTTAAATCACAAACTTGAGGGGAGGAAAAATCAACTTCCAACATGTAACCAACATAGACTCAATATATAAATTCCTGGGGTTGGGGGGATGGAGATAAAGGTTTTTTTCAAAACCACAGTATCTCTTATAATGTCTCACCTCATCTGGCTTTTTGTCATGATCTGTCCACTCCAAAATGATTTCCATTTCACTTGAGGTGCATCGAGAAAATCTTCCTTTTCTTCTCCTTCTCTGCTGCTCAAAGTAAAGTGAATACTTTAATTCTGCCATGGCGTGAAATGAGCTGGTTTTACAGATAATTGCAACTTGCCACTTTTACCAAAAAGAAACTGCTCCACTCCAACGTCCTGTACTGCGTAATTTTCTGAAAACAATTTGAACAAACAAATCAGCACCAGGACTCACTATATATAAATATAACTTATTTATTTGTGCAAAGGATTTCAAAGCAGCAGAAAATACTCTAGACCAGTTTAACCGTGCTTGACTTTTTCAAGGGAACACTTGTGAGAAGATCAAACAACACTTTTAAAATCACCATCCACCTATCAGCAGGCTGCCTAATTAAAGGCTCACCTGTAATTTATAGTGACAAGTGCACAAAAATCACAGATTTATAAATTACCTACTAGAATACCATTCTACACATAAAGTGAAATTATTTAACCCCATACCAAATGTAAAAAAAAATGTTTAAAATATGTAATAACAAATACTGTTATGAACTACAATCAATTTCCACAAGAATCTATAGGAATCACTCAATAACATGATTTCTTCATAATCCTTTTTTGTTGTCATTTTTTATTCAATACATTTATATTTTTGTTATGTGTTCTACAGAATAACTATCTTACCTATTTAGCTTTAGTGGAAAAACATGCAGTAAACTAATTGGTATCTCAGAAATGAATGAAAAATGAAAAAGTGAGGAAATGGGGGGAAATGGGGGGGGGGGGGGGTGCCCTGGACTGAGACTGGCTTAGCCTATCAACTAGGATATTTTGGACACCTGGAAGATGGACAGCTGATAGTTCTAGGTCATGTTCTAAAGCCTAGTATTGCACCCACATTGCTTCCTGGCAGAGAGGTTACAACTGAGTGGCGCCTATTTGTTGATGTAGTGGACTACACTGAGGTTGTCCATCTGCACCAGCATAAGGCCTGTGGATAATTGAGTCCGGAAGGCCTACAGAACATAAAGAATGGCCTGCATCTCCAGGAAATTGATGTGTAGGGTAGACTCCACCCTGCTCCACATCCCTTGAGTCTGATGGGGCCCCAGATGAGCTCCCCCCATCTCAACCCCAAGGAAATCTTAGGTGAGAACTTGCTGAGGGGAAGGAATAAGGAAAGGAACCTCTCTTAACAGATAGCAGGGTTCCATCCACCAAAGCAGAACCTTTTTTACTGGAGAGGAGTCTAGAATCTACTGCCCATGTCATCCATACACTGATCCCACTGGACCCTCAGCGTCTATTAGGGAATCTTCATGTGCAGTCTGGCTAGAGGTACTGGGCAGGATTTTCAAAAGCTTTAGATCATTGCAAGCCCCATTCAGCCGATGATATGGCACATGGGGCTTGTGGCAATCTATGGGATTTTCTATCCAGTCCTTTAATTGTTGCAGGTTAGACCAACTTTTTCTGGTCCAGCTGGTTGCAATCTTCAGTGCTATTTTTATAGAGCTTGTGCCTCATATTTGGTGCAAGCTGCCATAATTTGTAGTAGCTGTTGCAACTGAGCCTGAGATCATAAAATCGGATATAGTTGTGGTGAAGTGTTTGGGGCACTAGCAGAACTTAAGTGCCATGGTGCAGGGCTGGATGCAAGTCCACTCCATGCATTGAAAATCCTGTCCACTGTGACTATAGCTACTGCTATCAAGCACAAGAGTCAAAGGAAGGCTCTGGATGAGACATATCTGCTGTTGTACAGCAGGAGGGCTTGGGCCATTAGGTGGTCTGTGCTGTACTGGGACAGGACGGCTATACCCTGAGCTGTATCCAGGACTGCTCCTATGTACTGGAGGTGCTGACAGGGGTTCAAGACTGAGTTGGGCAGACTGACTGTGATATCCAGGTCCTGGAACAGATGAGTAGTCTAATTCAGACTTTGCAGTGGGCGTTCACTGGGCTGTGCTTTGAGAAGCCAGTTGTCCAAGTAGGGGAAGACATAGAGCCTGTGCCTCCTGAGGGCAGCTGCCACTACTGCCATACAGTTGGTAAACACCTTGGGGGGGGGGCTAAGGACAAGCCAAA
Source organism: Neoceratodus forsteri (assembly GCA_016271365.2). Classification (NCBI taxonomy): domain Eukaryota; kingdom Metazoa; phylum Chordata; order Ceratodontiformes; family Ceratodontidae; genus Neoceratodus; species Neoceratodus forsteri. The sequence continues at coordinate 759,129,686 of CM028138.1, read as the reverse complement.
GGGCAGGGCCTGAAACAGCAAGTGCACCCCTGAAACTTGAAACCTGAGGTACTGCCGTGGGAGGCATGTACCGTGATATGTAGGTATGCATTCTGCATGTAGAGGGAGCAAACCCAATCTCCCTAATGCAGAAGAGGCAGTAGTCCTTGAAGGGTTACCTTGCAGAATTTCATGTATTAAATGATGAAATTGAGCTCTTAGAGGTCTAGAATGGGCCTGAGATGACCTGTACATTTGGGGATCATAAAGAAGTGAGAGAAGAACCCTTGCCCTGCTGATTCTCTGGGATGAGCTCTATGGCCCTTTTGGGAAGCAAGGTGATGGATCTCCTCCCAGAGCACTGGAATGTGGTCTGGTGTATAGGAGGACTGAACTGGAGACTTTTCTGGAGGCCACTCCAGGAACTCCAGGGTGTGACCATTTTCTATGAGCTGCAAGACCCAGGTGTCTCTGCTGATTTCCCTCCACCTGTTCAGGTGCAGGGAGGAGCAACCTGACTATCACCACCTGCCTGGCTGAAGGGGGGGGACAGGCAGGGATTGAGGCTGATGAAGGACCCATGGCCAGAGCCATACCCCCTCTTCTGGGGGGTTTCACAGTGAGGGAGGTAGAGAAAGGCAGGGCAGTGGCTTGTCTATGTTTACTCTGGAGCTTGGCACTGGGTTTGGGTGTATGGGTAGTTCACCAAAAAGGTACCCACCGATCACTTCCAGGCTGGTTAGTGTGGTACATAGAATGAACTGACTGCTAAGAGTGGTCAAAGGCATGCAGTTTGTAAAATGTATCCTGCACATCTGCCCCAAATAATTTGTACCTTCTAAAGGGGACATTCAGGATGGATTGTTGAACATCCTTGTCAAAGCCCAAGATCCTCAGCCAAGAGTGACATCAGAAGAAGATGCCCACAGATGCTGCCCCAGCTGAGGCATCCAAGGAGTCATAGGCAGAATGAAGAAGGTATTTGTTGATGTCAGCTCCTGAATGGATGCTCTGGAGCAACTGCTGCTGCAGGGGTCCTCTGGGAGGGCTTTAACTACATCTTTAACCTGAGCCCATGCTTGGTTCTGAAACTGGACCATATGGGCCATATAGTTCAGTACCCTAATGGCCAAAGTGGTTGAGGCATGGTGCACTTGCCAATAAGGTCCAGCTTCCTAGACTCCTTGTCTGGAGGAAGGGAACTGAGGTTTCGGGCCACTTGGTGTGTTCATGGGCAGCATTGATGACCACAGAATCCACTTGGAGTTGTTTGGCAAAGAAGGTTTCCCCATCAGAGCCTGCTATAGGTTTTCCACCTTCCAAGGCATGGCATGTCCAAGCTGGGCTTATGCCAGGTAGCCAGGGTGGCATCCTCAAAGAGTTCTATTGATGGGGGTATGATCAGAGGAGGGGTGTCCGGCAGGCCAAGGTACATGTATAGATGATGCCGGGCCAGGTCCTGCTCCTTGGTGTAGAACTCCATGGCCACCTGCAACTGTCTCAGAATGGAGACAAAAGACGGGTCATCTGGGGGGACTGTGGGATATACTTGGAGGTCTCCTCCCTGTCAAGTGACAATATAGAGGTGAAGTGGGAGGGGGTAACTCTTCCTCTATCTCCATCATCTCCTTCATCCACATGGACAAGGAGAAGGAGGTCCATGTGATACTGTTCCTCATCCCCTGGGTCCTGAGGGGGGGTTAGAGGGCACCTGGTCTTGAGATGCCTGCTGCAGCTCAGTAGGGGGAGGGGACAAGGAGGCAGGCATGGTAGGCTCCTGTGGTATCGGCCATTGTGTGGCAGCAAGACTAGCTTGCATGAAATCCCCTAATGAGGATAGTATGGCCTGGAAATCTACTGCAACTGTCATTGAGATCCCTAGTGGTGTCAGCTGTTGGGGCATCAGAGCCAGCACTGGCAGTAGGGCTGGGAAGGTGGCCTAATAGGCTGAGGCCTGGGGAATCTCCTCTGCTTGGGTCATCATCAGTGAGAGAGAAGATCACTGAGGAATGACTCTGGGTGATGCCAGGCAAGGTTAGGAGCCCTGAGGCAGAGGTTCTAGCCAAAGAAGTGGCCAAAGTTGGTGTCGGGAGATAGTGTGATCCCCTGGAAGTGTCACTCCCATGCCAGTTGATGTCAGACTAGCAGAGACACCTAACTAATCACCCACAGAAAATAAGGGCAGAAACAGTAGGGGTTGCAACATCACAGGGATGCCTAAGCCCAAGGAACCAGCATCTGGCAAGGTAAGATTGGTGAGAGGTACTCTTAGTGGTAGTCCTGTGGGGGAGAGGATGTGTGAGGCAGAGTGGGACACTTTTGAAGAGAAGGACTGCACAGCCATGGCTGCCATGTGAGGTGGCAACTGCAAGCGAGAAGGGGAGGACGGGGACTTGGTGCAGCCATTATCCCAGTATTTGTGCTTCCCTCTTGATTTATCCCATGCCTTGGAGGAGGGAAAACCTGAGGATAGGGCTGGGGAAGTGGTGAAATTCCTGGCCTGCAGCTCCTTCTCCATACTGGTGATCTACAGTTTAAGCAGAAAGTTTCCAGGGTCTTCTGGCAAGTCCACTTGGTAGCCTGGTTAAAGCCCTGGCAGATTTTGCAGGTCGTAGTCATTCTCGAGAATCTTCTACCACATGCTCACCTCTTGAAGAGATCTTTGGAGATGGAGCCTGGCATAAATGAAGGAAGAAATCAGTTTAAAACTAGATTGAAGCTACTCTAGGGGGAAAAATAAGAAAATAAAATTGAAGAAGGGCAGTCGACTGGAGCTGATGGGATCTCCAAGAGGTTTGACTTGCCAAGGTCAATGGTGAGAAAAGAACTGAGGAGGGTGTAGGGGGTCAGTCGCTCTCATAGGTTTGTGTGATTTCAGCATGTGATGTCACGGTGGGTGGTCTTCTGGTAGATTGCTAGCTAGAAAAGTTTCTGTGCAGTCCTGATGCCTGGCAGCTATAGTTCCATAGGTGTGTTCTGCTGCAAGAGATACCCTCGAAGTAAGATAGTACTGTTATTATGCAGATACAAACATACAGCAAGAGCAGTCAGTAATAAAGTACCAATAATATACAGTATTGTTACAGTATTGTTATAGTGCAGATACAAATATAACCCTGGTGCCATTATACTGAGGGCTACTACCCCTGCCTGCTTTCCTGCTTGCAGGGTGAGCGGCCTGGGTTCAGATATGTGAAGTACTATGGTATGACTACCTCTAGTAGAACTACAATTATGGTGCCTCCACCCAGAGTAGTGCTTAAGTGGGTTCCTAACAGAATTAGTACAGCCCTCTGAGAAGCTATAACCACCCACAATCCTGCCTAGTGATCTTTTACACTTAGATTTGCAACTGCATGACTTTGCACTTAGAATATAGATTAATACCAGCATTAATTACATGCTCATGCGCCTTCCACTTACCAGAAGGGATTAGTCTTCTGACTCTCACCCTGCACCCTATAAAGGCAGTTTTAATAATACAAATATGCACTTTCACCCTGCTTTGCAGTACTTCAGTAAGTGTAGACCAGGTAATGATATGCTCACAAACCAGGTTAAGAGCTAACAGTAAATCAGGTTAATTAAGGGGATGTGAACAAGGAAGGGACAGAAATGTAGGCAAATGATTGCCTTACTGTACTTAAGACAGGCTATCTTACTTTTAATCACTTTTGTCCCTGAATTAATCAGTCTGGCAACTACTGAGTACCCAGAGTGGAAAACAAGCATTTCTGAGGCGGTGCCATGGGTTGACCAGCATTGCAGCTGATGTTGGGGCTGTTGATGGTGAAAAGGATGGTTCAGTGGAAGTAACACATTTGGAAACCATAAACAATTTGTATCTGTGGCCAGATGGCCCACTCTGTTTAAGCATATTAAACTGGCAAACAGAATCAGATGGTACAATTAGAACATTTGATAATTTGTTGCAGGGAACTACCCTGATTTTACTCACTGTACCCAGAAGAATGGAAGAAGGCACTGGCAATATGGAAGACCTGTTGCTTGTTTGAGCTGTTGGTGGGGAGAGGGGCCGACATGACTTACCTCAGCTTCATGGCCTTTCACCATAGGTGACCGCAACCTGCATTTGATTGCTACACAGGGGCTGAATCCCAGGTGCTGATCCCTTGCCAGGATGCTGAAGAAAGCACAGGAACGGTCTGGCTGGGCCATTGCTGGCATAGATCCAGATGAAGAATATGTCTTTTCTAAGTTTGTTTGATTTGCGTGCTGGCGAACTCTAAAGCTGGGCTTTTGCAAAAGAAAGTCCTTACTGTACTGCAGTGGCTCCTGCTTTGCTTCAGTACTCTTGGGATCAATGTCTCCACACATGCACTAGGCCACAGGCTTGTGGCTGAAGAAATAACAAACTTCTCCTTTTTCTTCAGTAAATGGCTGGTTCTTCCTCAGCCTTCTACTGAAGAACCCTTCCTTGTCTGCACAAATGCAGTCCTAGACCACTCAATCCCTGTTTGGACCAAGTAAGATGTCACAAGAGGCAGTTACAGGCTTCCCTCCTGGCAGTTTCTCTTGGCCCAACTGCAGGCTATGTCCTCCTCAGTGACATGAACTGAACTCAGTTTCAATCTGTCCCACAGTGAGTTTGACACTCTTGCATTCTGGTTTGCTAAGGGTGCTGTTAATCACAGCCCGAGTACTTCTAGTGGTTAGTTTAGGTGCCAAATAATAATGCTCACCATTTCACCCATAATTCATTGTAATGAGGACTCCTTGAGGACCCCTTGGTTCCAATTTGTCCAAAACAAGAAAGTTCAGGACCAAAGATGGTGGCTTCCATCAGGAAGGACATACACTGGCATTACTGGCAGTCCAAACAATTTATTTTATTTAAACAACAGTGAGGATTTAGAAATAAATATTTACAGATTATGAAATGGCTCCCTCTGCTCTACTAGCAACAGTATAGTGGAGCCAATCAGGAAAAGACTTGGCTGGTCATGAGCTCTGTTGTACTCAGACCCAGACCAGGCAATTTACACTATACCCATGGCTGGAGCTCTTAAAGAGATGGTACAGCAGCATAGATGTGCACACACACGCAGTGCGGCAGCATGGATGTGTGCACACACGCAGAGCAACAGCAGCACAACATGGAACAGCATCAAGGTCTTTCCCTGAAGGGTCTTTCATCGTGCAGGCAAAAAATGATGTTTTGCACCAGTGACACAGTCAACATCCCATTCTTTAAGAGAGAACACTTTGGTGTGCTGAGCCAGCTTTTGACTGATTCTGTCCTTCCATCTATCAAGTATGAGAGATTCTTCTAAATCAAACATGTCCGGTGACACTTCACATTCGGTCCCATTTTGACACTTGGATGGCAACACAGCAATATCAGTGTAGTAAACCTTGGCCAGAGTGCAACCTCAACTAACTTTAGTGTCCCAGTCTGTAACATTCTGAATTTGGACTACCACTCTTCGAGCATTTGTGCAGCACAAATAGGCAGTACATTGATCTTAATCAGAAGTCCCTTGGGTAGTCTTCCTTCTTCTGGCATGTCCAGCATTAGTATTTTGTTAGTTATATCTCTGCATAGGTGGACCTCCCCACTGACACTACTTTGAGCATTAGGGGGAAGAACAAGACGTGAAGAGTCCTTCTTACATAGAAATCCGACAGGCTCATACTGGCCACCTTCATAGAAACATAGATTTTGATGGCAGATGACGACCGCTTGGCCTGCCTAGTCTGCCCATTTCCCTAACTACTGGATAAGCTTCAGATCCTAGTTAACCAACAGCCTATTTCTTCCTACCCCCACAAGAATTGTCTTATGTCTGTCTCATGCATTCTTGAATTCTCCCACAGTTTTAGATCCCACAACCTCCTCAGGAAGGTGGTTCCATGCGTCCACCTGTGGTCCACCTGCGACTCTGTGAAAAAATACTTCCACACATTACCCCTGAGCCATCCCCCCTCTATCTTTAAATTGTATCCCCTTGTTCTTGCATATCTCTTTTTCTGAAAGATGCTACCCTCTTGGACTTTGTTGATTCCACTGAGGTACTTAAAAGTTTCAGTCATGTCCCCCCTCTCCTTCCTTTCCTCAAGGGTATACATATTAAGCTCCTTTAGTCTCTCCTCATCGGGCTTCTCTTGCAGACCCTGCACCATTTTAGTTGCCCTTCACTGGACTGTCTCCATCCTGTCTATGTCTTTGCAGAGATGGGGTCTCCAGAACTGGACATAGTACTGTAGATGGGGTCTCGCCAACTGTCTGTACAGAGGGATAACATCTTCCTGTGTTTTGCTGGTAATGCCTCTCCCTATACATCCTAGTATCCTCCCAGCCCCCCTACTGCCTTATTACATTGCTTGCCAACCTTAAGGTCATCTGATATGATTCTCTAGGTCCCTTTCTATTTTGTTGTTGTTACTACCTCTGCCTGCCCCCATTGTACTCTTCCCTGGGTTTTGTTTCCCAGGTGCATTATTTTCACTTCTTTGCATTGAATTCAAGCTGCCATACATCTGACCATTCCTCCAACCTTGCCAAGTTCCTTCTCATTCTTTCCACTCCCCCCTTGTGTATCAACCCTGTTGCAGATCTTTGTGTCATCTGCAAAGAGGCATATTTTTCCTTCCAGTCCCTCTGCGATGTCACATATAAAGACATTACAAAGGACTGGACCCAATACTGAACCCTGCGGTACCCCACTAGTAACCCCCCTTTCTGCTGCTTTTGCATCTTTTTTGCTTTCTGTACCTTTGCATGAATGTGAAGAGCTCTTCCTGTCTTGTGTGCTTGCCTCTCAAGACACAATTGGCCAAGGTACCCAAAAATATGTGTGTTGGTACCAATCAATACTGGAATCCCATCATACAGAATGGATGGAGGACACACAAGAGCTAAAGTTTCCACTGGATCTCCAACGCCAGCTACTGATGAGTGGAAAGAAAGCCGCACTTGAAGAAAACCAAGATATGCATGTGACTTGTCACTTAACTCCCACACAGGCAGTCCATCAAGGGGAGGGGTTATTGGGTGTGATCCGATAGATGGTGATTGTACCAATCTTTAAATATTATCATGACCTGAGATCTTCTGTCTAACATGGCTCGGGCCAGGAGTCCATCAATATGCACAGTAGTCTCCATGGATGGATCCACCATTTCTAACCAGTCAGGAGGCGCATTGATTTTAGAATGCATGACTGCAGACCGTTCTACATAGGGCTTGTAGGCAGGCTTTGACTGAGGCTTTAAACCACTTTGCCACACTTAGTTAAGTAGCTTGGCTATTACTTTTCGCAAGTCCTCTGTGGAGATACATAATCTTTTAGTGAGCCCATCTTCTCCACAATGGTAGCAGAAGACATTCAGCCTAGGGTTAGGTAGTCGAGGTTTTTCAGTTTGATTATAATTAAGGTGAGGACTAGGCTTGTACTCATCTTTGGGCCTGGGCCCAAGTTCAGCACCACTAGGCTGTCTCCAGGTGGATGACTGGTGTGATGTTTGTGCTACTGTAGATCACTCACTAAAGCTCTTAACTCTCTCAGTTCCTTCAGCATACTATCATTTGGTTACCAGCCAGGGACTTGAACACTGGCATTGGTGGTGGCAAACTGTACCTCACTGATGACTTCAGCAGTAGGGGCACGATTAGTTAGACCTTTAACCAACTCCATTGCACTTTTGGCACTGGCCTTTACCTCTCTAAGCTCATTTTGCAAGTCTGCAATCTGTTGGGCATCAAGAGCAGGTTCTTTGTCAACAGGTTTTTCAAGGGTTGGTATCACTTGAGCAGCACCTGCATAAGGGTCCCAGAACTCCTCTTCATTCTCAGCCTCTCTGATTTCTTTCATGAGCCAACAATTGGCAGGAGGATTATCTTTCCAGTCCTGAAACTAATTTAAGCAACAGCACATGAAAGAATCTGGCAGATTTAAGGATATGCTCTAACCTTACTGTATTTAAGTTACTGGCCAATTCACCAGCTTTGTGGTGTGCTCTCTGAAGGGCCCTTCCTGGGTCTCATATTTGGACAAACATTCATTTTTCCACTGCTTGGTGGACTTGAATTTCCACATTAAGTCTTCTCTGGACTCAGTACTGCCGAAAACACCTTCCAATTCGGATAAATAGTCATTAGCTGAAGCATCAGGGTTTGTGAACCTTAGAAATCTAATTGCTTTAAGAGCAGGTCCCCGCAAGCTTTCCATTAGTCTTTTTCTTTTTTCTGTTCCCACACATTGCCACTCTTGGACCAGAGGGGATGCATAGTCCATCCAAGCCCAAGTCTCTAAATCATCTTCCCGACTGGGTGCAGGAATAGTGCAAGAAAACACTCTCAGTCTATGGTATGAGTCCAGGTTCACTGAGGGTGTGAGCACTGCTGAGGTAATGGGGAAGATGCCAGTGAGGGAGCAGGAGAAGGGTTTGTAGAAGTACTCCTCTCTGGGGTATCTAAGGCCCTCTTTAAATCTTCCAAGGTCTGTCACTCAGCAGCTAACACTTTCCTCAACTTATTTTTAAATTCCTCTAGACTGGGAGACCCCTTAGGCGTGGATGCAACACTATTCATAGTGATCACTTTCCAACCCACCTGGGACTCATCAAGGATTATAACAGGGAGTGCCTGCTTGGGGTCCACTACTACACTGCAAGCAATTAAGGCTACCAAGCTCTAACTTGAATAGATCAGCATTTAGTCCTTGTACAATGGATTTACCCAGACATTTAACCTTATTAACTGTCTCTTCTATGGCAGTCTTAGTGGTACCCAAAGATATATCTAATCGCATTAAAGCCTTATGAGGATCAACCTCCCCAGCTTCACACCAACCTATTAGGTGATGCACAACCATCTTGTGGGCAGGGACTCCAAGTCTAAGTCCAGTCCCATCCTCCATTTTGGTACCAACACTCATAACAGGAAAAATTGCAAGTTAGTATTTTAGCCACTAGGGGATGCTAATCCCAATGGTGCCTCCACATTGTAACCCTGGCACCAATATACCAAGGGCTACTGCCCTTGCCTACTTTTCTGCTTGCAGGTTCAGAAATGTGGGGTACTGTGGTGTGCCTACTAACAGTAGAACTAAAATTATGGTGCCTCCTCCCAGAGTAGTGCTTAAGTGGGTTCCTAACATAACTGGCACAGCCCTCTGGGATGGCATAACCACCCACAATCCTGTTTAGTGAGCTTTACATATAGTTTTGCAACTGTACCACTTTGAACTTAGAGTACAGAATAATACCAACATTAGAGATATGCTTATGTATCTTCCACTTACCAGCAGGGTTTAGTCATCTGACTCTCACTCTGCAAGCCCCTGTAGAAGACAGTTTCAGTAATACAGTCATGCATTTTCACCCTGCTTTGCAGTGCTTCAGTAACTGTAGACCAGGTAATGGCATGCTCACAAACCAGGTTAGCAACAAACAGTAAATCAGGTTTATTAAGGGGATGTGGACAAGGGAGAGACATGAATTTAGGTAAATGACTACTTTACTGTACTTAAGACAGGCTAGATTACTTTTAATCACTTTAGTCCCTGAATATATCAGTCTGGCAACTACTGGGTACCCAGAGTGAAAAGCAGGCATGCCTGAGGCAGTGCCATGGGTTGGCCGGCCTTGCAGCTGTTGTTGGGGCCCTTGATGGAGAAAAGGATGGTTCAATGGGAACAACACATTTGGAAACCATAAACAGTTTTTATCTGTGGCCGGATGGCCCAGTCTATTTAAACACATTAAACTGGTAAAAAGAATCAGATGGTACCATTAGAACAATTGATAATTTGTTGCAGGGAGCTACCCTGATTTCACTCACTGTACCCAAAAGAATGGAAGAAGGCACTGGTGACATGGAAGACCTGTTGCTTGCTTGAGCTGTTGTTGGGACAGGGACAGACACCACTCACCTCAGCTTCACGGCCATTCCCTGTAAGTGGACGTAACCTAAATTTGATTACTGCACAGAGTCTGAATCTGAAATGCTAGTCTCTCTGTTTATTTTTGAAAGTTGGATTTACAACCTTTGAGTCAGAGACTCATTTACAAAGGCACCTCGTGGCAAAGGATGCTGAAGAAGGCACAGAAACAGTCTGGCTGGGCCATTACTGGCATAGACCAAGATGAAGAAAATGTCTTTTCTAAGTTTAAGTTAGATCTGCATGCTGATGAACCCTCCAGCTGGGCTTTTGCAAAAGAAAGTCTTTACTGTACTGGAGAGACTCCTGCTTTGCTTCACGAGTCCCAGGATCAGTGTATCCACACATGCTGTAGGCCATAGGCTTGTGGCTGAAGAAACAATAAACTTCTCCTTTTTCTTCATTAAATGGCCAGTTCTTCCTCAGCCTTCTGCTGAAGAACCCTTCCTTGTCTGCACAAATGCTGTCCCAGACCACTCAATCCTTGTATGGACCAAGTAAGAAGTCACAGGAGGCAGGTACAAACCTCTCTCCTGGCAGTTTCTCTCAGCCCAACTGCAGGCTGTGTCCTCCTCAGTGGCTCAAGTTGAACTGAACTCTGTTTCAAACAATCCCACAGTTAGTTCTAGAATCCTGTTTTCTGGTTGGCTAATGGAGCTGTCAATCAGAGTGTGAGCACTCCTAGTGGTTAATTTAGGCATCAACAAGAAAGTTCATAGTTTCACATATAATTCATTGTAATTAGAACCACTTGAGGACCCCTTGATTCGACTGGTCAAAACAAGGAAGTCCAGGACCAAAAATGGCAACTTCCATTTGAAAGGACTGACACTAGCATTACTGGCAGTCAAAACAATTTATTTAAACAATAGTGATGATTTAGAAATACATATTTACAGATTATGAAATGGCTCCCTCTGCTCTGCTAGCAAGAGCAGAGTGGAGTTAGTCAGGGAAGAGCCTGGCTGGTCATGAGCTCCATTGTACTCAGAATCAGCCCAGGCTATTTACACTATACCAATGGCTGGAGCTCTTAGAGAGATGGTGCGGCAACATGGATGTGTGTACACACTCAGAGCAACAGCAGTACAACATGGAACATGGAACATGGATTTAACTCCTCCTTCTGGACATCTGCCAGGCAGTGGGCATCAGAGAAGCCCAGGGAGATACTTAAGGTAAGCCCTCCGAATTGGGGTGGGAGAGCTACACAAACATATAGCAAGTGCTATTAATACTATATTAAAAATAATATACAGTACTGTTACAATGCAGATATAAACATCCAGCAAGTGCAATCAATACTAAAGTACTAATAATAAAATATACAGTGCTTTTACAGTGCAGACACAAACATACAATAAGGGTAATCAATACTAATTAAAAAGTAATATACTGTATTACTATAGTGCACATACAAACACATAACAAGTGCAATCATTACTGAAGTACCAATAATATACAGTATTGTTATAGTGAAGCTACAAACATACAGCAAGTGCAATCCACCCTAAGCCAATTCTACTTTTATAGGCAGAGGCTTTGACTGACAAAAGGAACGTCCTGTTTGGGAGCAGGAAGTGAGTGATCACTGAGCCATAAAAGACTCACTCTATCGTAGAAGGAAAAGGGTAGCTCTCTGCCTCCCCCCCCCAGCTGCTGAAGGTCTGACTCTGAGCAAGTAAGGAGACTACTGGGAAATATAGGAACTTCTTGTCTCAGAACAGGAAGATCAGGAGCTTAAATGGCACAGAGGCAGCAAGTAAGTAGAGATAAAAAAAAAAAATAAAATAAAAAAAAAAATTAATAAATAAATAAACAGAGGAAAGAGTAAGTATTCAAAACAACAGTTAAAGGGCCAGAAATAAGACATGATGGGAGTGGTGCACTGCTCTGACTGTGGAGCAGCAGTCTTCCAGGACACATTCTGGAGGATGCAGTTTTGTCCCATCTGCAAGCACCTCTCTAGGCTGAGGGAAGAGGTTGCTCATCTCCAGGCTGAGCTGGCCAGGATTTGGGGGACCTCCTCTCCCTGCCAGGGACTACCAGGGCCACTGCTGTTGTCTCAGAAGATGCCAAGAAATAGGAGCGGTTGGACTACAGTGAGCTTAGGAATGGGTGAGGGTGGTGGAACAGAGGCGCATCCCTCCAGTAGTACATCTTCACAATTCATGTGCCATTCTGGCAAGGTGTGGTTCCTCTAAGGAGGCACCCACAGTGGAGACCAAGGAAGATGCTGGGAACCACCACAAAGGAGACCCACAGGAGGGTGGCATGGGACCCCACAGGGGAAGGAAACAACTCCTGGTGGGGGATTCCATTGTTAGGAGGGCAGAACTGGGGGAGGAATGGGAGAGGGAGGTAAGGTGCCTGCCTGGCGCTATTGCTTGGAGGGACAGGGAGCGAATCCTCAGGATCACCAGAGCAGCTGCATGGGGGAGGGAGCTGGATTTCATTGTCCACCTAGAGACAAATGACCTGGATGGGAAAGGGATCAGAGTAGTGTAGGAAGAGTTTGTTGAGTTGGGGAGGGGCCTTAGGCAAGTAGCATGCACAGTAACCTTCTCAGAGGTGCTGCCTGTCTATGGTATGGGTGAGGCTAGGGTGCTCCACAACATGGGATTCAATCAATGATTGAGAAACTAGTGCAGAGCTCAGGGGTTTGGCTTCATTGGGGACTGGGGGTCCACCTGGAGTGATGCAGGCCTATACTGGTGTGATGGTGTGCATCTGTCAGGAAGGGGAACCAGGATCCTAGGTGATAGGTTTAAATGCTTCATTGGCAAGCATTTAAACTAGCCAAGAGGGGAGGCAGTGGAAAGGAGCAGAAAAATCCTAGCCCCCCCAAAAAAAAAAAAATCAGGGTAGTACATGAAGTAAACATCAAGATAGAGACATCGATAGGGAGAAGGGCAGGGGTAAATGGAGAAAATGGCAAAGGCAATAAGGACAGGGATGAGGCATAAAGGGGTAAGGCCATCAAGAAATGGAGGGTAATGAGTACCAATGCCCATAGTCTGGGCAACACGCTGAACTGGTGGCCTTGATGGAAGAGGGATGCCTGTATATCATAGCAGTCACAGAAACGTGGCACACAGAGAACCATGACTGGGATGTTAACATACCAGGGTTTACAACCTACAGGAGAGACGGGGAAAGGAGACGAGGGGGAGGAGTATCTCTCCATGTAAGGGAAGGGATGAAAGTAATGGAACAAAAGAGTAAACAGGGAGGTGAGGCAGCACTGTGGGTCACCTTAGAGACTGGAAATGGCACCACAATCTGCACAGGGGTTGTATACTGACTCCCATCTCAGGGGGAGGGAATGGACAAGGATATTTATTTTATTTTTTTATTTCGTTAACCAGGTATGTGCACTAGACCAGTGATTTTGCCTATTTTCAGGCATGACCCGGGAGGGTTACACATCAAAAACAGCAGATATATAGTGTCAACAACAGAATACAAAACATCTAGTAGGAAGAAAAATACAGTTAAACATGACAATTTTGAATACGTTGCACATTCAGGACCAACAAGGAATATACATAGCATCAGGATGAACAGTAGTCACAGTTACATACACTTTTTTAGAATTTTAAAAACAGTATAATTACTGGAAGAAATACATATACAGTAAACACTGGGGGCCGGATATTCAGACTGCGCTGGGCAGTGGCGCAAGCCTAGACGCAGTGCAACTGGGCTGCACCCGGGCATGGACCAGGTAATATTCAACGGTGCTGCACCATGGCTCAACACCATTGAATATGGCACTGAGGGTGCACGCACTATGCACAGCGCAGTGGCACTGTGCCAGCGCAAGTGGCAGAACAGGAGCAGGAGGAAGAACCAGCACAAGTGCAGTTGAGCTAGGTGCATCATCCATGATATTCAGCCTGGGGCATGCAAATGAGGCCTTAATGCATGCAAGATGCAAATGGAGCCATTAGCATGTCATTATGGCCCCATTTGCATGTGTTGTGCAGGGCAGCCCAGCGGAATACACCTGGCACCTGCACAGACTGCAGTGTAGACTATGGGGTCCTATAGCCCTCACTTCCACAATCATGAAAAAGTGCAAAATGTATAAATCCCATGCTCTGGTAGTCTAGTGGAACTCTATCCCCAACCGTGTTAGCCCGATGGAGGGCAAGGTACCCGTACCATCCCTGGTGGGCTAGAGATGTCCCCCTCCCTGCCCGTATCCTCGATAGCAGTATGGCGGTATGGGCTAAACATCCTGGTGCTCCAGTGGTTCTTCTCTTCCCACCCATAACTGCAATCACCATGTCCTGTACGGGGAAACCTCCCTGGTGGTGTAGTGGTTCCACCTTCCCCACCTGTAACCGCAATCACCAGACAATGAACTGCATAAAGTCCTGGTGGGCTAGTGGCATTCCCTTCCCTCCCATTCTTCCCAATAATGGGCAACTGTCTGATAATGTAATCCTCGGTGTGCCAGTGGAATCCCACTCCCCTCCACCCGCTGAGACCCCTGCCATCCAGCTCCCCCCATCATCGGTGGGTGGCTGCAGAGGCTAGTTTGGAGCACAGAACAGAGTGGCCAACCACATCAAAGTCCTTTGTGAGGGTGATAAAAATGGCCCCAGTGAGTTTTCCTTTGTCCATGATAAGCAGCACATCATTAGTAAATTGTAATAGTGCTGTAATTGTGCTGTGGCCGGACCTAAAGCCACGCTGGGCTGGGGATAATAGATTGTTTTTATGCAGATACTCCATGACCTGAGAAGACACCGCCTTCTCTAGGATTTTATCCAAAGCAGATAAGATGGCAATTGGTCTGTAATTACTCATCATTCTAGTATCTCCTTTCTTATGCACTGGCATAAAACGTGCAATTTTCCAGATGGATGGCGCCGTCCTGGTGATAATAGATAAGCTGAGTATTCTCGTAACAGGGACTGCAATGTCAGCAGCAATAACTTTAAAGAACTTGGGTAATAGTCCATTGGACCCTGGAGAGCCATTTTCAGGAATGGCTCTCATAAGCCTTAACATATCAATAGTCAAGACTGGTTTAATACTAAACTGGGTCGATAAAGATTCAGCAGGGTTTATGATTTCCTCAGACGATAATACAGAGTTAATCAGGAAATCTGAGAAATCAGATAAGTGGACATTAAGCAAAGTAGCACTCGTGCTTTGGTTACTGCAGTTAGTATAATTTATAGTCATTTCAGTCAGGATGGCAGAGAAAGGGGAGATACTGTTGATAGGGGACCGGAATATGCCAGATGTAAGCTGGAGCACCTTTGATGCAGCCACATCCAAGAGAAGGGCCATTTTCAATGCCCTACAGGGGGCATGCCTAAGACAGCTACTTTTGGAACCCACTCGTGAGGGAGCAATCTTAGACCTGATACTCCCAAATGAGGATAGTGAGAGGATCTCAGATCTAGAAGTGGGTAGCCATCTGGAAAAAAGTGACCACCAACCAGTGTGGTTCACGATAAACTCAGCTACAGAGTCAAGCCATACAAAAGTGAGGGTACTGGACTTCAGGAGGGCTGACTTTGGCAAGATGGGAGAATGCCCTAGAAAAGCACTAGCAAACAGGCTAGAAGGAGGGGTGGAGCAACATTGGGGAAACATCAAAACTACCATCACAGAGGCAACAAACCTTTTTGTGAAGCAAATAGACAAATCAAAATGAAAGAACAAGCCACTATGGTTTTTAAAAGAGGTGTCGGAGAAGGTTAGGGAGAAAAAGATAGCATATAGGAAGTACAAGGAAACACAGAAGGAGCAGGACAGAGAACTTGTACCAGTTAAGGCAGAAGGAAGCAGGGAGGGAATTAAGAATAGCAAAGGCCCAAACTGAGGAAAAGATAGCCAACTCAGTTAAGAAGGGGGATAAAACCTTTTACAGGTACATCAGGGAATGTAGAAAGACAAAGGGAGGGATAGTGAGGCTGAATAGAATGGACGTTGGGTGGGTGGGTAGAGAGGTACAGTGAAAAAGCAGGGATACTGAGCGAATACTTCTGCTCAGTATTCTCAAAAGAGGAGGAGGATGTACCTAATCCAATTTACAGAAGCACTCTGGATAGGGGGTCGATCCCAGTCCTTTCACAGAAGAAAGGGTTCTGAACGAACTCTTAAAAGTGAAGGTGGACAAAGCAGTGGGGCCTGACAGGACTCACTACAGAATTCTAAAAGAATTAAGGGGAGAACTAGTGACACCACTAACTACTCTTTTTAACAAATCATGGGAGGATGGTGTGGTACCTGAGGATTGGAGGAAGGTGGATGTGATTCCACTTCACAAATGTGGGATCAAGACAGAGGGAGGAAACTACAGACCTGTCAGTTTGACCTCTGTGGTAGGGAAAGTGATGGAATCATTTCTGAAAGAAAGAATTGTTGAGTACCTAGAGGCCAGTGGGGCATAGGACCCAAGGCTGCATGGGTTCACAGTGGGAATGTCATGTCAGATGAATCTAATCGATTTATTTGACTGGGTGACCAAAGTAGTAGACCAGGGAGGGGCTGTGGACATGGCCTACCTAGACTTTAGCAAGGCATTTGACACAGTCCCACACAAAAGAATAATAAACAAATTAACCAGCCTGCAAGTGGGTCCCAGGGTGGTAGCCTGGGTAAAACATTGGCTGGACAACAGGACACAGAAGGTAATTGTAAACGGAGTCCACTCTGAAGAAAGGGGGGTTACAAGTGGAGTACTGCAGGGTTCAGTACTGGGTCCAGTCCTTTTTAATGTCTTTATGAGTAACATTGCAGAGGGACTGGAAGGAAACGTATGCCTCTTTGCAGATGACACAAAGATCTGCAACAGGGTTGATACATAAAGAGACGTGGAAAGGATGAGAAGGGACTTGGCAAGGTTGGAGGATTTGTCAGAAGTATGGCAGCTTGGATTCAATGCAAAAAATGTGCAAAATAATGCACCTGGGAAACAAAAGCCCAGGGAAAGATTACACAATGCGGGGGTAGTAACCACAACAAAATGACCTTAAGGTTGGCAAGCAATGTGAGAGGGCAGGATGGAGGGCTGGGGGAAACTGGGATGCTAGGGAGAGGCGTCACCAGTAGAAAACAGGAAGTTGTTATCCCTCTGTACAGACAGCTGGTGAGACCCCATCTGGAGTACTGCATGCAGTTCTGAGACCCAATCTCTGCAAAGACATAGACAGGATGGAGGCAGTCCAGAGGAGGGCAACTAAAATGGTGCAGGGTCTGCACCAGAAGATATATGAAGAGAGACTTAAGGAGCTTAATATGTGTAGCCTTGAGGAAAGGAGGGTGAGGGGAGACATGATAGAAACTTTCAAGTATCTCAAGGGAATCAACAAAGTCTAAAAGGGTAGCATCTTTCAGAAAAACAGGTGTGCAAGAACAAGGGGGCACAATTTGAAGACTGAAGGGGGATGGCTCAGAGGCAATGTGAGGAAGTATTTGTTCACAGAGAGGGTTGTGTATGCATGGAACAGCCTTCCAGAGGAGGCTGTGGAGTCAAAAACATTAGTGGATTTCAAGAATGCATGGGACAGTCATAAGGCAGGTCTGGGGGGTGGGGGTAGGAAGAAGTAGGCTGTTGGTTAACTAGGATCTACAGCTTATCCATTAGGTAGGGAAATGGGTAGACTGGGTGGGCCAAGCAGTCCTTATTTGCCCTCAAATTCTATGTTTCTATCTTACTATTGTTATAGTGTACATAGAAACATACAGCAACATGCAATCAGTACTAAAGTACCAGTACTTTACAATATTGTTATAGTGTACATACAAACATACGGCAGGTGCAATCAGTACTAAAGTACCAGTAATATACAACATTGTTAGTGTACATACAAACATACAGCAAGTGCAATCAGTACTAAAGTACCAATAATAAACAGTATTGTTATAGTGTACCAATAATAAACAGTATTGTTATAGTGTACATACAAACATACAGCAAGTGCAATCAGTACTAAAGTACCAATAATAAACAGTATTCTTATAGTGTACATACAAACATACAGCATGTGTAATCAGTACTAAAGTACCAGTAATGTACAGTATTGTTATAGTGTACATACAAACATACAGCAAGTGCAATCAGTACTAAAGTACCAATAATAAACAGTATTGTTATAGTGCAGATACAAACACACAGTAAGAGCTGTCAGTTGTTAAAGTACCAATAATATATAGTATTGTTATAGTACTGATACAAACATAAAGCAAGGGCAATCAATACTAAGTACCAGTAATATACAGTATTGTTACAGTACAGTATTGTTAGAATGCACATACAAACAATAAGGTGCAAGTACTACATAACTACAACTTCCTACCAACCTCACTGCTGCAGTGTATAGCAACAATGTATATAGCATGACCTCAGATTGTGCTATCTTCCCAAATGTAAGCAGAGATTATATTTACAGTTGCCACATTAACAAATTCCTGCACAAGTCTGTCCCTTCTCCCTTATCGGCAGGCTTTTTGCTCAAAAACTGCCCTCATACCTTATGTTTTACAGACCACCCCCTTGTCTTGCTAATCCATGGGTCACAACCAGTATTGGCTGACTGGCCTTTTCAGTTGCTGACCCTTTTGGAACTCTCTCCTTAAAGAGCTATATTCTGCCCCCTCCCATTCCCTCTTTAAAGCTCATCTTACTGACTGCTTGTTGCCCAGTTCAGTCTGAAAATGTTTTATATGCCAAATGCTTATTGTACACTTTACATGCTTACTGTAGGTCTCCAAATGCTTATGCATGCTAATCTTGCCCAGGTACACCATATTGTACAGGGTGTATAACAAGTTTCCTGATTTGTTGCCTATTATTATCTTCTGACATATCTGCAGGCAAAGTCGTTGAATGCAAAGGGGAATTAAGTGTTACTGGAAGAGGAGTGGAAATATTTGCAATGCAATTAACAGTCTATGACAAATGTAAAATGGATTGCAAATTACACAGTTCCCAATTAAATAATTTGCATTATTACCAAAATTCAGAAAAGCAAAAGTAATATAATTTTTCACTGACTTTATTTTTGAACCCTAAGCCCTGCATTGATGTACAGCTTTGCATGTCAATACAGAGCTTCGTATAGAGATGCAGGTCTTCTGCAGTGCAGACAAGGGTGAATCAGGAAGGTAAGTGCACTGTAATGCTGGCTGCTGTATGGCGGATGGTATGGGGGGTGTCATAGGTTACCGGCAATGTGAAGAGACCCCTGAACATCTGGGAATTATTGCAAGACATAAAGGGGGATCCAGTGAGTAAGGGGGTACCATTAAACTACCAGGGACAACAAATAGGGATTTGGAGAGGCAGGGAGTACCTTTGGACCTCCAGGGACTACAATCAGGTGATCAGCTGAGGGAGGGTGGTGCCACTGTGCTACCATGGCCTACAAATGGGGATTGGGTGATGGGGTACCAGTGGACTACCGAGGAACACAAACAGAAATCAGGTGAGGGATGGGGTACCACTGCAGTACCATGTACTACAGTTGGGTGATTGGCTGAGTGAGAGTGGTACAACTGGACTACTACAGGCTACAAACTGGAACTGAGTGAGGGAGGAGGAGCCACTGGACTATCAAGCAATTCAAACAGGGTCAGGTGGGGGGTAAATTGGACTACTAGGGACTACATTCAATGACTGAGTGAGGTGGGGGGGTACCAGTGGACTACCACTGGCTACAAATGGGGATTGGGTAGGGAGAGGGGGTACCAGTGGACTACCAGGGAATACATACAAGGATTGCATAACAGAGAAAGGCAGTACAGTACCAGGGAATTAATGTTTACCCTCACTATAACTGGCTGTGGGTTTGGGGGTATGGAGGCACCAAACACCTTGCTGTACAATTCCTCAATACATACATAGGCATGGAGGCATTGTACAGAGCTTCTAAAGGCAACACACATACATGAAATTACCTTTTATCTTCTTTCCTGTGTCCTGTGGTCATTAGCATGTTGGCATTTGAATATGGCAGCCAGGAGTAAAGGCATTGCCCTGTTGGGACTTGTTGTAGACCCTCATTGCCTCTGGGCGTATGTTGACAGCAGGGAAAATTGGGGAGCTGTGCCTGGGCACTTTTCATAGTGCTACCACAGGCCTATATTCATACATGAAGCACACAGCAGACAGGGACTCTGTGTAAGTACATATAGCAGTCCTGAACAGCAATGTGCTTATTGGCGTTCTGAGTTTTCCTTTGCACATTGCTAATGACTGTTGGGATATTGGTCACAGAATGCATAACTTTTTAATGTGTGTTACATCTCCTAGCAAAATTAACATGCCTTGGTGGGACAGGTAAATCCTTGGCCTCAGGTTCCCCAGGGTTTTGTTACAGGTGGCTTTCCTCTTCATTGCACCAATGTCAATAAAATTTTCTTGCAAAAGTTTCCATCCATAGAAACATACAAAGAAATGGTAAAGGCACATGCCTTTAGTTCTGTGAGGGAAGAGCTCCTCCACCACGTTCTACATAAGTCAGCAGGCTACCATTACTCTGCTTACAGTGAGTTGCACTCACTGCTTGGTGGCACGACAGATCGGGTGTTCTCCCCCACCTGCCCCTTCTTCCCCTGCTCATTTTGCCTCCTGTGTGTCTGCCTCCTGCGGCTGCCTTGCTTCTCTCTGCCCCCACCCGTGCATTGCCTTCCCTTTCATTCGTACTTTGTTTCTGTGCCTTTGCTTCTTTCTGGGGGGGGGGGGCTTCTACCACCAGCTGTGCCACAGTTCCTCGCCACCTCCTCCATTCCTCCTCACCAGGACCACTTGTATTTCTGGTTGCTGCATACACGTCTACTCTGTCTGCTTCCTGCGCCTGGGCATTTCTGGGCCCGGGACATATGTCACTCAGCTTGTTTGTTTTCTGGACTGCTGCTCAGACTGTTTTCTCCTATATCAACCACCATGCAGTTTAGCTGAACTTGCCTGGTTCTTTTATGGCTTCTACACTTCTGGACACAATCTGTTTCTCTTGCCTCTCCAAGGCTCGCTATGGACACCTCCGTGCATTTCCTGACAAGGATCCATGCCCCGGGACTGCATCTGGGCTTACCTTCCTACCTTTGTCACTAATGTGAGAGACATGGACATTTTGGGCACTCACCATGAGGGCAATGCTGGACCAGTCCATCAATCTCTGGAAGCCTCCTCCAGCATGGAGTTACCAGCTCAGATCACTGTGAAACCCTTTCTATTTACTTGTCCACAGTTTCCTGCTACATGTGTGTGGATTTTGGCCTCTGTTTTCATCTGCCATCTGGGACAGCTTGCACTTGACTCGATGGCCAGATGGGTCTCCCCTCTCACATTACTTATCATGCTACTGCATCAATTATCTGTGTATTTCAGCTCACCCGTAGCTGCTTTCCATGCTTTTGTTACTTGTAGTTACCTACCTACTGCATCTTCTCAGCTTCAGCCTGGGATGTCTGCTGCACTCAATCTGCTTTTGACCTTGCATGGTCCCAGCACTCACTGCTCATTCTGATCTGCTCCCAAGTGCTCCTTCTGGCTTCTGCACTCTTGATGGTTGTCCACTACCATCCCCTCAGTTTCTGCCTCTGGGATGTCTGCTATGCAGGACAGCCCTCCATGGCAGTGTTCCCTGGTCCTGCTAGCCTTCATAGGGGTTGGCTTGGCAGCTCTATATCCCTTCCACCTGCCCTACATGGGGTTCGGCTGGTTCCCACTGACCATGCAGGGGCCCAGTCTGCACATGCCTCACCCAACTCGTGGCCTGGGGTTCAACTTTACTCTACACCTGCCTCACCCAGCATCGGGACTGGAGGCTCTACTATCTTACCCTGCACCTGCCTTGCCCTCCATCGGGGCCTGGAGGTTTGACTATATTTACCTACACCTGCCTCACCCAGCATTGGGGCCTGGAGGTTTGACTATTTCTATCCTACACCTGCCTCACCAGCATTGTGACCTGGAAGTTCGATTATTCTTGCTCTGCACCTGCCTTGCCCACCCATCAGCCTGGAGATTTGCTTATGTCTATTGTACTTCTCCCTCACCAGCTCAGGGCTTGGGGATCCTGTCGCTTGCCAGACTTGCTTCGCCAGATGAGTTGGAGGTTTTCTGGGCTTTCTAGACTTATGTCAATTCACTGCCACCCACTCAGGACCAGGGGTTTGGTTGCTCCACCTTTTTCAGCTTCACAACTTGTGTCCAGCTTACTCACCTTACCTTCAAGATTCTATGCTTCCATACACCTCACATGTCGGAACTCGGACGAACCCTCCAGGATCAATTCTGCATTCAGCTGGATTCCAAAAGAACCTTCTCTTGATATTTTGCTCCGGATGCTGACATATCTGCCAGAGAATTGCTCTGGATCTGCTGCCATCAGCTCGCTGGACATTCACCATCACTACTGGATTCTTTTGCTCTTTCCTACCTTCTGATCTTCCTCTCTTGGGAATTCAGACTAGCTGATTAGTATATATTGCTCATTTAGGATTACTTTTATTTAGTATGCCCAGAAGAATGAGTAGGTCAGTAGTCATGGGTCCTCAGAAGTCCCCCCCCCCCAAGCGTTTTTTCCTCTCCTGCATGCTACTGGCCACGCTCTCAGAGTTGGAGGAGGTAATCATGCATGCAATCACTATTTCTTTTGGGGGATCTCATTCTACTCAACTAAGCATCTTTCCTAAGGTGGGATACAGAGAAAGGCCAAAACATGAAGTCCTAAGAAGTTGCTATTCATCAATTCAAGCATCTAAGCTCTATGCAGATAAAATTCAGTTCCTAAGTACTACAACCACTGTCTTGCTCATGTTTATGCTGAAGGATCTAAGCACTAACCATTTCATATAACTCATACCTTGCAGGAATAGTCATACTTAGTGGTCCAGCCTATGTATCCAAGCATAACCTATATCATTCAGCTCTACCGTATGTAGCACAAGCACGGAGCTATGAATCACACAGAACAGACTTTGACAGCAGATAAGGACCACTTCTCCCACCTAGTCTGCCCATTTCCCTACCTGCTGGATAAGCTGCAGATCCTAGTTAGCTAACAGCCTATTTTTTCCTACCTCTCACAAGAATTGCCTTATGTCTGTCTCATGCATTCTTGAATTCTCCCACAGTTTTAGGCCCCACAACCTCCTCAGGAAGGTGGTTCCATGCGTCCACCACCCTCTCTGTTAAAAAATACTTCCTCATTGCCCCTGAGCTGTCCCCGCCTCTATCTTCAAATTATGTCCCCTTGTTCTTGCACATCTCTTTTCTGAAAGATGCTACCCTCTTGGACTTTGTTGATTCCACTGAGGTACTTAAAAGTTTCTATCAAGTCCCCCCTCCCTCCTTTCCTCAAGGGTATACATATTTAGCTTCTTTAGTCTCTCCTCATATGGCTTCTCTTGCAGACCCTGCACCATTTTATTTGCCCTCCTCTGGACTGCCTCCATCCTGTCTATGTCCTAGTGGAGATGGGATCTCCAGAAATGGATGCAGTACTCTAGATGGGGTCTCACCAACTGGCTGTACAGAGAGATAACAACTTCCTGTTTTATGCTGGTGATGCCTCTCCTTATACATCCCAGTATCCCCCCAGTCCTCCCTACTACCTTCTCACATTGCTTGCTAACCTTAAGGTCATCTGATATGATTACCCCCAGGTCCCTTCCCCTTTTTGTTGTTGTTACCACCTCCCCCCATTGTGTATACTTCTGGGTTTTTGTTTCCCAGGTGCATTATTTTGCACTTCTTTGCATTGAATCCAAGCTGTCATACTTCTGACCATTCCTCCAACCTTGCCAAGTCCCTTCTCATCCTTTCCACCCCCCCTTGTGTATCAACCCTGTTGCAGATCATTGTGTCTCCTGCAAAGAGGCACACTTTTCCTTCCAGTCCCTTTGCAATGTCACTTATAAAGACATTAAAAAGGACTGGACCCAGTACTGAACCCTGTGGTACCCCAGTAGTAACTCCCCTTTTCTTGAGAGTCGACTCCATTTACTGTTGCCTTCAGTGCCCTGTTGTCCAACCAATGTTTTACCCAGGCTACCACCCTAAGACCCACTTCCAGGCTGGCTAATTTGTTTATTAATCTTTTGTGTGGGACTGTGTCAAATGCCTTGCTAAAGTCTAGGTAGCCATGTCCACAGCCCCTCCCTGGTAAACTACTTTGGTCACCCAGTCAAAGAAATCAATTATATTCATCTGAAATTACCTTCCCGCTGTGAATCCATGCTGTATTGAGTCA
This sequence comes from Neoceratodus forsteri, assembly GCA_016271365.2. Taxonomy (NCBI): domain Eukaryota; kingdom Metazoa; phylum Chordata; order Ceratodontiformes; family Ceratodontidae; genus Neoceratodus; species Neoceratodus forsteri. Next base: position 759,105,577 of record CM028138.1, on the reverse strand, counting down.
TGTGCCCCTCTGGCCTCTAGGTACACAATAATTCTTTCCTTCAGAAGTGATTCTATCATTTTCCCCACCACAGAGGTGAAACTGACAGGTCTATAATTTCCTGCCTCTGTCTTGCTCCCACTTTTGTGAAGAGGAATCACATCCACCCTCCTCCAGTCCTCAGGCACCACACTATCCTTCCATGATTTGTTAAAAATGTAGTCAGTGATGTCACAAGTTCTCCCCTTATTTCTTTTAGAATTCTGGCATGAATCCCATCGGGCCCCATTGCTTTGTCCACCTTCAGTTTTAGGAGTTCTTTCAGAACTCTTTCTTCTGTGAAAGTACAGGGATTGACTCCCCCATCTAGAGTGCTTCTATTAATTGGATTAGGTACCTCCCCTCCTCCTCTTTTGTGAATACCGAGCAAAATTATTAGTTCAGTTTCCCTGTTTTTCCATCAGTAATTACAGCATACTCTCATGATATTAAATGCTGAAGCTGCATGCAAAGCAATGGATGAACAAGCTGGACCGATGGGATTTGTTTTAACATTTCCTCTGTTCCTTACAAGGCTGGTTGGTGACCTGTTGATGGTGTAAGTTACATTAATACAGTATGACTTTTACACATCTGCCACTCAGGTATTACTTTTTTTTTCAGAATGGTATAAGTTACATCTTTTGGAGAGAATGGATTCACTTTCTTGTGTCATCGAGAGGCCCTGGGTCCTCTGAAAGTTTCTGAAGTTTGAGCAGAGCTCATGTCTGCTCTGTAGAAAACAATAGAGCCCATCCAGTTGCAAACAATGACATATGTTTGCAACTAGAGATGTTGCAAAGTTTGACTTCGCCGGCAAAGTTACGGTGAAGTTGCAGAATTCCCTTTGCTAAAAATGTCATGAACTGACCACCTCACCACTTTACATACAGTTTTCCTGGTAAAGTGACACTTTTTTCAGGTGAAGTTGCAACACAGCTGATGAATTTGCATAGCTGCTCTTCAGAAATTCCCACTTTAATGGTGGAAAACTTTGAGAAGTTGGTACTTCATGCTTTTGGGAAACTCTTGAAATGAATTTGTAAAGTGAAGCTTGCCAGCTATGCACATCTCAATATGCAACAGAAAATCACAGTCTGCAGCTAATTTTACAAAAAAAGTTGCAAACTGTTGAAGCCAGAAATCAGGTGCCTGTAAAAGACTTATTAACCCATTTATGAAAGGTTGACAGATGTCTGCTGCTGTAAACAGGGTTGGCAGATCCTGGATGGATCCCATTGAAAATCTCACCCCATGTGTTTAATTATTAGAGGTAAACAATGAGTTCCTCTACTTATTACATTTAAATCCTGTCAAACATCCGTATACCATTATATCTGTAATGCAATTAGGGCAACTAGTTTGCCTGTCATGCTGGCGAACTGAATTTTTACGGGCTCAGCAGGGAGGGTGCCCTCCAGGTATTTTGCCCCTTGCCCCATACACTTCTGACCTGGAGGAGTTTATATTGAAGAACGGGGTGCAGAGGGTACATCCCCCCCCCCCCCCGGAAACAGCCAGAATGTTTTTAATAATTTTTTTTAATTTATTTGTATAATTCGGATTTACAACCTTTGAGTCAATGACTCATTTGCAAGGCACCTTGTTGCAGCGAGGGTAGACAACAATTGGTAGTGAGGTACAACAGTGGAGAACAATACAGATGAGGTACAATAAACACAAAGCAGTTCCAAATTACAATGGTACACAGAAGCTTGCAGTTAGCTACATTTGTATGTGTCATACATGTAGGTAGCAAGGTATGTGCTAGAGATTCTAGGAGGGCTACCTGGGGAGAGGGGAGGGGGGCAGGAGATAGGTTGGTGGGGGAGGGATGCAGTCCAAAGGACGTTGTCAGTTACAGAGGGCCAGGTGGGGCTCTAGTTTAGAGGCAGTCAGGGGCATTTACAGGTCCGAGTGTCAGAGAGGTGGTGAGAGAATGTTCCCCAGCATTGTGAGTGATGGGGATTGGGCGACATGACTGCTGGGTGTGATTTTCACCATTGGCATTGTGCTGGTGCCCTGTTGATGGTCGAGGTTTTTCTTATCACCATGACATGGGTGAACCTCAAACACCTGACACATTGATAAAGTTTTCAAGAATTCAGGATGTACAGTACAACTGAGTGCAACAGAATAGACACCCTTTATTGAACCGTTGTGGCATCTTTGTAGTACCAGCACAGTAGTGCATTTGTTTTTAATGGAATTTTCCTGAGAGACAGAGAGAGTATGACCCTATATAGATAATAGGTCCTGGGATTTGATAATGAACTATAGGCAAACTGGATGGACCGCTGGTCTTTTGTTTTTGTTTTGTATTTTGCTTTGTTTTTAGCCATCATTGCCTCTGTTTCTTTGAGCTTGCAGTAGTGCTGCTTGTCTGGTAATACGGCATTTCATCCCATGGAAAACAAGAGCTGGAATAATTGTATAATATACAAAAGAGATATATTATTTCATAACAAGGTGAATTAAAAAAATGCCTTGTATTATATTGACACCTCCTTAAAGAGGACAGGAAGTGATTTCTAATTGACAGCTCTTTATAATGTTGTCATTTACAGAAATTATATCCATAAGCCTAAATGATCTGTATGTAAATGTACCTGAATAAAAAAGTAGCATGAAAAACAACATTTTGCATTGTTCTGTTTTTATGGGCAGAATTATTTTACAGTTCTCTTCCTGGAACCAGTGAGCTGGAGGTTTAACTAAGTCAAGGTTTGAGCAAAGAACTCTAAGCATAATTCTGATAGGACAATAGCTCATGCTTAACATTCTGCAAACACACAGTGACATAGTAAAAACTCCAAATTACTGGTTCTATGAAGAGACCTGTGCAGAATGTTGTCCATGAAAAGAAAATAATTAAAAAAACAGTTGCTCCTCTGGAGTACAATGCCAGGTGCCCCCAGTGGGATTACTTTTCACAGTGGACTGAAAGGTATTTTCTTTACTTCACTTTCCCCAGTTTCCTACTCAAATGATTCCATTAATCGTCTGGAGTATTACACGGATGGAAACAGCGAGAATGAAGAACAACTCAGCAATGACCCTGGTGAGAGGAGTCACTTGAAATTAATTTATGTTGACTGAAACAGTCAAATTCTGTTTTCAAAATTTAAAATTCCAAGATTGTGCCTGAGACTGGATTTTACCATGATTCGGCTGTTTAGGTTTTATTGCATGTGAGAATATTCAGAATGAAAGCTAAATATTCTGTAAATTTAGTAAAGTAGAATGAAAATAGAACAAGAAATAATTTATAGAAAAACACATCTAGTGTATATTAACTGCTTTATAATGTATTGTAGAACGCAGTTAACCTTAGGAAATCATCATTTGCTAAGGTTGTTAACCTATCGATGTGATGTAGAAATGTTGTTAACCTATTGATGCTACGTCACATCGATAGGTTAACAACGGCGATCAGTCTGCACATATGCACACCTTTTTTCACACTGGGAACTGACGGATGAACGCTACATTTAGGGAAGGACTGAATGGCCGTGGAGATGACTATATTTCAAAAAGTAAGCAGCCATTTTCCTTTTTACATGGGACCATACACTATAAAAAATAATGTATGGTCCCTTTATCGGCAACCAGTCACTGTTAAATGTCTCAAGGTTGCTAAGGTGATGTAAACCTCTCGAGCTTCGCTCTTGAGGTTTACACAGTCGCCCTGGCAACCTCTCGACATTTAATTGACTGGTTACCGATAGAGGACCATACATTATCCTCTATGTTATAAATACCAAACTCCATGAAATTCATTGTTCATTGTTCTTATTAGGTTTGCAGACATTACACATTCCAGAATTTTACCAGGTTCCCCAGCAAAAGCCATAAATCAGTGGCCTTGCTTATAGAAAATAATAATGCAAAAGTTTATATCTGCTTTATAAATCATCTGATAAGCTTAATGAGAAAACCTAGAGACATCACAACTGATCCATAATGTTCCTTCTCCCCTTGACCTCTGCACAACATAACAAGCATTGTAGATCCTTCTATGTATGTCTTATTTCACTTTTATTATTTGTTTGAGCAGCCTACACCATCACAACACTTCTTTTGTTAAAACTAATATTTAATTTACATTATTTTTTTCTAGTTTCAAACAGTTATAGTTACAAGTTTCAAATAATAATAGCTATGCTAAATGGTGGTCTCCATGTCCAGATAATATATCTTCATGACATGCCTGCCCACTCCTTGGCCTTAGAAAGACGATCTCCATAGCAACCCATTGGCTGGAGATAAGGTCTACAGATAAGGGGCAGGATTTCAGAAAGATCAGCTTGAGAACCACCTACCACTATTTACAAATATCAAATCCATCTGAACTGTTAAACTGACTATAAGATGATCAATATACAAACAAAATATTGTGAAAAAAAGGAGGCAAAAGATGATGTGATCCACATTTACATCACTTTTTACCACCAATCATAACTTTTCTTGTAAATGCAGACATCTTTCGAGAGTAATGCTAGTGTTGCTTGGTTGCATGTGGATAGACACAGGCACAAAACACATCTTTAGTGGTGCTCTTTGTTATGCTAAGGATGTCTGCATGGTAGCTGGGTCAATATCGTGATCATCTGCTCTGGCTGCTTGCCTACAAGTGACATTGTAATCCTCTGTTGTGACATCACAGTAATGTCTACAGCAACCATCTGTGAAGTGCCAAGCACTGGGTTATGATGTCACTTGTAGACAAGAAGCTAGAACAGATGAAGGTGAGGATGAAGAGTCACAGATCTGTTTTCATGAAAATGTCAAAATTAGTCAATTATGAGCAGTGGGCAAAAATATGAAATATAAATAAAACTGCAAGGATGTATTGCATTTTTTTAATTGTTCCTACAACGTTGAAAAGGTCATAACTTGACATTTGATTTATAGTTGCCACTGACATAGAGGAATCTTAAATTTGAAATTATATCATCAATCTTAGCTGATATTCTTGTAAATGAATAATCTGTTGTCCTTTCAGAGGAAGAGGTGGAGGGTAATTATCCCAAGGCTGAGAACAAAGCTGATTATGACGGTGTGGAGAGTGATTTCCCTGTAACTGAAGGTACATCAGTAACAGTTATTACATCATATTGTGGGTATAGTGCAGAGGAGTATGATAGTTATCCCAAGGCTGAGAACAAAACTGATTATGATGATGTGGAGAGTGATTTCCCTGTAAAAGAAGGTACATCAGTAACAGTTATTAATCATACTGTGGGTGAACTGCAGATGTAGTCATTATTGTCTTGGACAATACACTGGAAAGAGATGCATCATGATTAATATACTGTATACAGTATTTCCCAGACCAGTGTCCCCTGTATTTACCACATAAATACCAAATCCGTGGAAATTAAATCTTCATCAGGGGGAGGGCACTGTGTAGCGTAGACACAAAACTTCAGTACTGAAATATACACGTTGGTCCAGTTAAAGGTATGCGGTCACTTGCTGCACATTACCAGTTATAATTACTGGTGACCCATTTAATATATGACGTCACAATGACTGGGAAATGCCATAATATGCCATAATAACCAGTTATTACGTCATTTTCAAAATTCAGCACCAGTCTCGAGCACAATCTCTGTTCTGCCTTATTATTGGCTCATTCTCTCCATCTGGGTGCACGAGCAGTCTGTAAAAGCTCCTGTAAAGGCTCAGCTCCTGCTCACTGATGAGCAGTTCCCTCATGATTTTTTATTTATCTGGTTGATCCTGCCTCGCAAAATGCACACTAAATATTTGGTTGACCCTATCATGTCTCAGAATCAGCTGATGCTGACTCCACTCCCAAACAGACCCCGGCAAGACAGAGCTCACAGAAAACAGGTCAGTGAGGGAGAATGGAGGAAAAGTGTATGCGTGTGTGTGTGTGTGTGTGTGAGAGAGAGACAAAGTCAGCACCACCAATTATAAAAATTAAAGTTATGCAGCTGTGTGTTATTTGAAATTTTTTTACACTCCCTCGGGGTGTGATGACCTCATAAACCTTTCGAGCTTTGGAGGTTTATGGGTCATTACACCCCTAGGGTGTGTAAACAAATTTCATAACACACAGTTGCATAATAAATATTCTCTTTGTAGTACAAGTGGCAATTACAGAAAGTTTAAAATGAAGTGTTAAGGGTTTCCTCACATTTTTCTATGAGTTCCACTTAACACGCAGCACTGAGGTCTCCCAAACTCAATATATTCCCAAGTTTTTGTAATAAAACCGGAGTAGAAAATAAGAGTTTTGAAGATGTGGGGAAAATGTGTAGAATTAAGATAAACTGGATCCAGCAACAGTCAAAATCAGAAGATAATGTTTTGAGAGACTGTGAAAATGAAGACAAAAATTGTGTAGCATAATTAATTTTATAATATGAGTAGCAAAAAACATCCAACCCAGGTGGCGGAGTTCCTCTTCGTGGCCATGCATTAAGTTCCCTTTTTAATGCACGGTTCCATGGAGGGATTCAGGGCCATTGGCACTTGTTCCCTGCTTGAGAAAGCCAAAGCAAAATTACAGCCATTAAGCCATTTGGGAAAGCGAGAGAGCTCAGCTGTCAACATAGTGTGTAATTGTTCATCGGTAGTTGAGGTATCAAGCAGAAGTATAACTCTGGTGTACCTGTTATCAGCTGTGGCTCTTTCTCTCCCTGATGCAATGATGAAGTGCTGTTTCCCAGTGGAGCAATGAGTTGTTACTCAGTCCACCCCTTCCTGCACAGCCATGATTATAATGTCATTGCCAAACTGTCAAGGGACATGTCACCTGCAACCAACCATCCACAATAGCAAATGTGGCTGAGTCTCCACCCAGGCATTCCTGACAGAAGCAGTGAGGCCTGTGAGGTGTAATCACTTTGTGACATGCTTCAGACAATTGCTTTTTCCTGTTTCTCTCTATCTCTCTCTGCGATTGGTGGCTGTAGCGAGCCTGTGTCTGACAGCTGTGCCCTGATTGAACTCCTGAGACAGACAGAGACCATAACAGTGATTGACATACAGTGCAGGACCACACAGCAGCAGCACACAATCAGCAGCACACGTACCATGACATGCCCCGGTATCGGCAACAAATTGCAGCACCTTACTGTCACAGTACCATGGCACAGCAGTACACAATCAGCAGTACACCGACCATGACATGCCCAGTATCAGCAGCATATTGCAGCACTGCACTGTCACAGTACCATAGCACAGCAGTACACAATCAGCAGTGCACCGACCATGACATGCCCCGGTATCAGCAGCATATTGCAGCACTGCACAGTCACAGTACCATGGCACAGCAGTACACAATCAGCAGCACACCGACCATGACATGCCCCAGTATCGGCAGCATATTGCAGCACTTCACTGTCACAGTACCATGGCACAGCAGTACACAATCAGCAGTACACTGACCATGACATGCCCCGGTATCGGCAGCATATTGCAGCACCGTACTGTCACAGTACCATGGCACAGCAGTACACCAACCATGACATGCCCTGGTGTTGGCAGCATATTGCAGCACCTTACTGTCACAGTACCATGGCACAGCAGCACGCCGACCATGACATGCCCCGGTATCGGCAGCATATTGCAGCACTGCACTGTCACAGTACCATGGCACAGCAGCACACAATCAGCAGTACACTGACCATGACATGCCCCGGAGTTGGCAGCGTATTGTAGCACCTTACTGTCACAGTACCATGGCACAGCAGTATGCAATCAGCAGTACACCGACCATGACATGCCCTGGTATCAGCAGCATATTGCAGCACTGCACTGTCACAGTACCATGGCACAGCAGTACACAATCAGCAGCACACTGACTATGACATGCTCTGGTATCTGCAGTATATTGTAGCACTGCACTGTCACAGTACCATGGCACAGCAGTAGTCAGCAGTACACCGACCATGACATGCCCCGGTATCGGCAGCATATTGCAGCACCTTACTGTCACAGTACCATGGCACAGCAGTACACAATCAGCAGTACACCAACCATGACATGCCCTGGTATCAGCAGCATATTGCAGCACTGCACAGTCACAGTACCATGGCACAGCAGTACACAATCAGCAGTACACCAACCAAGACATGCACCGTGTTGGCAGCATATTGCAGCACTTCACTGTCACAGTACCATGGCACAGCAGTACACAATCAGCAGTACACCGACCATGACATGCCCCGGTATCGGCAGCATATTGCAGCACCTGTACTGTCACAGTACCATGGCACAGCAGTACACAATCAGCAGCACACTGACCATGACATGCCCCGGTATCGGCAGCATATTGCAGCACTGCACTGTCACAGTACCATGGCACAGCAGTACACAACCAGCAGTACACCAACCATGACATGCCCCGGTGTTGGCAGCATATTGCAGCACCTTACTGTCACAGTACCATGGCACAGCAGTATGCAATCAGCAGTACACCGACCATGACATGCCCCGGTATCAGCAGCATATTGCAGCACCTTACTGTCACAGTACCATGGCACAGCAATACACAATCAGCAGCACACTGACTATGACATGCCCTGGTATCGGCAGTATATTGTAGCACTGCACTGTCACAGTACCATGGCACAGCAGTAGTCAGCAGTACACCGACCATGACTTGCCCCGGTATCGGCAGCATATTACAGCACCTTACTGTCACAGTACCATAGCACAGCAGCACACAATCAGCAGTACACCAACCATGACATGCCCCGTATCAGCAGCATATTGCAGCACTGCACTATCACAGTACCATGGCACAGCAGTACACAATCAGCAGTACACCAACCATGACATGCCCCGGTATCGGCAGCATATTGCAGCACCTTACTATCACAGTACCATGGCACAGCAGTACACAATCAGCAGTACACCGAACATGACATGCCCCGGTATCGGCAACATATTGCAGCACCTTACTGTCACAGTACCATGGCACAGCAGTACACAATCAGCAGTACACCGAACAAGACATGCCCCGGTATCGGCAACATATTGCAGCACCTTACTGTCACAGTACCATGGCACAGCAGTACACAATCAGCAGCACACTGACCATGACATGCTCCGCTATCGGCAGCATATTGCAGCACCTAGCTGTCACAGTACCATGGCACAGCAGTACACAGACCATGACATGCCCCGTTATCGGCAGCATATTGCAGCACCTTACTGTCACAGTACCATGGCACAGCAGTATACAATCAGCAGTACACCGACCATGACATGCCCTGGTATCGGCAGCATATTGCAGCACCTCGCTGTCACAGTACCATGGTACAGCAGTACACAATCAGCAGTACACCAACCATGACATGCCCCGGTATCGGCAGTATATTGTAGCACTGCACTGTCACAGTACCATGGCACAGCAGTAGTCAGCAGTACACTGACCATGACATGCGCCGGTATCGGCAGCATACTGCAGCACTGCACTGTCACAGTACCATGGCACAGCAGTACACAATCAGCAGTACACTGACCATGACATGCCCTGGTATCGGCAGCATATTGCAGCACCTTACTGTCACAGTACCATGGCACAGCAGGACACAATCAGCAGTACACCGACCATGACATGCCCCGGTATCGGCAGCATATTGCAGCACCTTACTGTCACAGTACCATGGCACAGCAGTACACAATCAGCAGTACACTGACCATGACATGCCCCGGTATCGGCAGCATGTTGCAGCACTGCACTGTCACAGTACCATGGCACAGCAGTACACAATCAGCAGTACACCAACCATGACATGCCCTGGTGTTGGCAGCATATTGCAGCACCTTACTGTCACAGTACCATGGCACAGCAGCACGCCGACCATGACATGCCCCGATATCGGCAGCATATTGAAGCACTGCACTGTCACAGTACCATGGCACAGCAGCACACAATCAGCAGTACACCAACCATGACTTGCCCCGGTATCGGCAGCATATTGCAGCACCCTACTGTCACAGTACCATGGCACAGCAGCACACAATCAGCAGTAGACCAACCATGACAAGCCCTGGTATCAGCTGCATATTTAAGCACTGCACAGTCACAGTACCATGGCACAGCAGTACACAATCAGCAGTACACCAACCATGACATGCCCCGGTGTTGGCAGCATATTGCAGCACCTTACTGTCACAGTACCATGGCACAGCAGCACACAATCATCAGCACACCGACCATGACATGCCCCGTGTTGGCAGCATATTGCAGCACCTTACTGTCACAGTACCATGGCACAGCAGTACACAATCAGCAGCACACCGACCATGACATGCCCCGGTATCGGCAGCATATTGCAGCACTGCACTGTCACAGTACCATGGCACAGCAGTACACAATCAGCAGTACACCAACCATGACATGCCCCGGTGTTGGCAGCATATTGCAGCACCTTACTGTCACAGTACCATGGCACAGCAGTATGCAATCAGCAGTACACCGACCATGACATGCCCCGGTATCAGCAGCATATTGCAGCACCTTACTGTCACAGTACCATGGCACAGCAATACACAATCAGCAGCACACTGACTATGACATGCCCTGGTATCGGCAGTATATTGTAGCACTGCACTGTCACAGTACCATGGCACAGCAGTACTCAGCAGTACACCGACCATGACTTGCCCCGGTATCGGCAGCATATTACAGCACCTTACTGTCACAGTACCATAGCACAGCAGCACACAATCAGCAGTACACCAACCATGACATGCCCCGTATCAGCAGCATATTGCAGCACTGCACTGTCACAGTACCATGGCACAGCAGTACACAATCAGCAGCACACTGACCATGACATGCTCCGCTATCGGCAGCATATTGCAGCACCTCGCTGTCACAGTACCATGGCACAGCAGTACACAATCAGCAGTACACTGACCATGACATGCCCCATTATCGGCAGCATATTGCAGCACTGTACTGTCACAGTACCATGGCACAGCAGTACACAATCAGCAGCACACTGACTATGACATGCTCTGGTATCTGCAGTATATTGTAGCACTGCACTGTCACAGTACCATGGTACAGCAGTAGTCAGCAGTACACCAACCATGACTTGCCCCGTATCGGCAGCATATTGCAGCACCTTACTGTCACAGTACCATGGCACAGCAGCACACAATCAGCAGTACACCAACCATGACATGCCCTGGTATCAGCAGCATATTGCAGCACTGCACAGTCACAGTACCATGGCACAGCAGTACACAATCAGCAGTACACCAACCATGACATGCCCCGGTGTTGGCAGCATATTGCAGCACCTTACTGTCACAGTACCATGGCACAGCAGTACACAATCAGCAGTACACTGACCATGACATGCCCCGTATCGCAGCATATTGCAGCACTGCACTGTCACAGTACCATGGCACAGCAGTACACAATCAGCAGTACACCAACCATGACATGCCCCGGTGTTGGCAGCATATTGCATTATTTAAATTTGATGGACTGCATCTGACTAAAGAGAGTCAGTGCATTAGGGCAGAAGTTTGGCGTCTTTGCAGAATATTTAAACTATGAAGCGGGAGAATTGCAGCACCCCACACGTCGAATGGGAAGAACACCCTCCCCTCAGCTAGTGGTCAAACAGGAATTCAGCGTGTTTGCCGTTCATTTGCATCTGAGTAAGAAAAAGGTTTGTCTCCCCATACGATGCAGGGGTAATGCCAAAACTTCATGACAACTAACACACCAAAATCTGGCCAATGGAAAATCATGTACACAAATGCTCACAGCCTGGGAAATAAGATCCCAGACCTGCAGGCAATAATGTCAGAGCTAAACTGGACATAGTAGCATTGGTGAGACGTGATGGTTACCAGTAACCACGCCAGGAGACTTCAGTACCTGGCTGTATTGTTCAGAAGAGACCGAGGTGCAAAAGGAGGGGTGGCCCTGTATGTTAATGAAAATATCAAAGCTACAGAAATTCAGAATACACATAAGAACCAAGAAGAACATGAGTCACCCTGGAAACAGGAAATGAGACAGCCATAAGAACTGGGGTTGTCTACAGGCCCCCAGACAAGGAGGACATAGACACATTACTGTTAGAAGATGTACAAAACATGACAGCTAAGGGGAGGTTCTGATATGGGAGACTTCAACATGCCAGTAAGATTGGTCAATACCAGCAGGAACATCTGCCAGAACTAGACTCATAGTGGATTCCTTGCAGGGGAGGGCCTCAAACAACTGGTACAGCAACCCACAAGAGACAGGGCTATCCTAGATCTAGTACTGACTAACAAAGAAGGGATCACAGATCTCCAGGTAGAAGGTCACCCAGGGGCCAGTGACCATCACATGGTGCAGTTCAATTTGACTACTACATCTAAATCATCCCATTCCAAAGCAAAAATATGGGACTTCAGAGGAGCTGACTTTGATAAGATGGCCAACAGAGTTAAGCTAGCCCTGGCAAAAGAAACACAGGTGAGGAGGTACAGGCAAAGTGGGCAAACGTAAGGATACAATACTTGAAGCAACATCCCATTGTATTAGACAGAAAGGAAGTGCAAAGAAGAAGGAAACCACTTTGGTTTTCTCAAATACAGTAGTAGAAAAGGTCAGAGCCAAAAGGCTGGCCTTCAGAAAATATAAGGGAACACAGCAGGATGAAGACAGGGAGGCAACCAAACTGCCTAAGGGAAGCAGGTAAGGCAGTAAGGCAGGCAAAGTCCCAAACTGAGGAAACACTAGCCACAGGCAAGTAAAGAAGGCAAGACTTTCTATAGATACATTGGTGAAGGAGAAAGTCAGAGGGAGTAGTGCTAAGCTTAATGGAAAAGGGAGCATGTGAGGGAGGAGGACCCTGTAAAGGCATCTATCTAAATAGATACTTTTGCTCAAGTATTTACTGAAGAGAATGTAGAGGCAGGGCCCACAGCTCAGCATCATGGACACAGGGGAAGGAGGTAGGCACTACTCCGATTCACAAAGAAAGGGTCCTACAAGGCTTGCTAAGCTCAGGTGGATAGAGCAATGGACCACGATGGCATACATCCCAATGTATAGGAGCTAAAGGAGGAACTAGCAGAGCCATTAAGCAGGAATTGTGTGGTGGGTCTCTGAGCACAGGAGAGGTCCCAGAAGACTGGAGAAGGGCTCATGTGATCCCACTCCACAGAGTGGTAGCAGGAGGCGGGGAACTACAGACCGGTCAGTCTTACCTCAGTAGTGGGCAAGATTATGGAGGCATTCCTTAAGGAAAGGATAGTGCAACACCTGGAATCCATAGGGGCTGGGATCCAGATAGCATGGGTTTACAAAAGGAAGGTCCTGTCAAACTAATCTCATAGATTTCTTTGACTGGGTAACCAGGTGGTGGACCAAGGGGGAGCAGTTGATGTCGCCTACCTTGACTTCAAGCAAAGCTTTGACACTGTTCCACATAGAGATTGATAAATAAGCTAGGTAGGCTCGGGGTGGGTCAGAAGTTGGTCAACTGGGTGGCAAACTGGTTGACTGGCAGAAAACAGAGAGTGGTGGTAAATGGTATACAGTCAGAAGAGATGCAAGTCACAAGTGGGGTACCTCAGGGATCAGTCCTGGGGCCAGTCCTATTCAACATCTTCATTAGTGACCTCGCAGATGGACTAGAGGGTAAGGCTTGTCTGTTTGCAGATGACACAAGATCTGCAACAGAGTAGATGATCCAGATGAGGTGGGCAGAATGAGAAGAGATCTGGATAAACTAGCAGAATGGTCAGAAGAGTGGCAACTGGGATTTAATGCAAAGAAGTGCAAAATCATGCACATAGGGAAGAGAAACCCTGAAGCCACTTATAGGCTGGGAGGAGTTGCTAGCAGTCACAAAGGAAGAAAGAGACTTGGGCATCATCATCACTGATGACCTAAAATCATCAAGCAGATCTAAAGCAGTAGAGATAAGGCTAGAGGGGTGTTAGATGTAGTAGTAGGGTATCACAAGTCGTAAGAGAGAGGTAATAATCCCTCTGTACAAGACATTGGTTAGGCCCCATCTGGAGTACTGCGTGCAGTATTGGAGCCACACCTTCACAAGGACATTAACCAAATTGAGGCAGTCAGAGAAGGGCAACCAAAATGATGTGCAGGGACTGCATCAGAAGACATATGAGGACAGATTAGCAGACTCAATATGTATACCCTTGAGCAAAAGGAGGGAGAGGTGATATGATCAGAGACATTTAAACACCTTAAGGGCATAAACAAGGTGAAAGAGTCTAACATGTTTAAATATAAGAAAAATAGCAGGACAAGAGGACACAGCATGAGATTAGAGGAGGCCGATTAAGGGGAATGTGAGGAAATTCTTTTTCACAGAAAAGTGGTAGATGCATGGAATGGCTTACCCACAAGAAGTGGTGGCTATGAATACAGTGCAGGGCTTCAAACAGGCATGGGATAGGCATAAGGGAGCAATACAAATGACTAAGAATAGATAGGTCACTGACAGAGCAAAGGCCGATGGCACATTTATAAGGTAGAAAAAGAAATGGGCAGACTGGATGGGCCTTGCGGTCCTTATCTGCCGTCAACTTCTATGTTTCTATGTTTCTATGTTTCTATGTTGTTACCCACCACCCCAGCTGTCATTACTGCAACCACTGCTACCCACTACCACAGTGGCCATTACTGGTACTGTTGCTACCCACCAACACAGCTGCCATTGCTGTCACTGCTGTTACCCACTACCACAGCTGTCATTACTGACACTGCTGCTACCCACTACCACAGCTGTAATTTCTGACACTGCTGTTACTTAGTACCGAAGCTGCCATTACAGCCACTGCTGCTACGGACAACCACAGCTGCCATTACTGCCCCTGCTGCTACCCACCACAAGAGCTGTCATCACTGCCACCGCTGCTACCTACTATTACAGCTACCACTACTGCCACTGTTGCTACAAACAACACAGCTGCCATTACTACGACTGTTACTACCCACTACCACAGATGCCATTACTGCCACTGCACTACCCCCAACACTGCTGCAATTACTGCCACTGCGACTACCCACTACCACAGCTGCCATTACTGTCATTGTTGCTACCAACTGCCACAGCTACCACCTCTGCCACAGCTGCTACCCACCACCACCAGTGCCATTTCTGACACCGCTTATACCCACTACAACAGCTGCCATTACTGACACTCCTGCTTCCCACTACCAGAGCTGACATTACGGCCGCAGCCCACCACCACAGTTGCCATTACAGCCACTGCTGCTACGGACAACCACAGCTGCCATTACTGCCCCTGCTGCTACCCACCACAACAGCTGTCATCACTGCCACCGCTGCTACCTACTATTACAGCTACCACTACTGCCACTGTTGCTACAAACAGCACAGCTGCCATTACTATGACTGTTGCTACCCACTACCACAGATGCCATTACTGCCACTGCATTACCCCCAACACTGCTGCAATTACTGCCACTGCGGCTACCCACTACCACAGCTGCCATTACTGTCATTGTTGCTACCAACTACCAGAGCTACCACCTCTGCCACAGCTGCTACCCACCACCACCGGTGCATTGTTGCCACTGCTTCTACCCACTACAACAGCTGCCATTACTGACACTCCTGCTTCCCACTACCAGAGCTGACATTACTGCTGCAGCCCACCACCACAGTTGCCATTACAGCCACTGCTGCTACGGACAACCACAGCTGCTGTTACTGCCACTGTTGCTTCCCACTACCAAAGATGCCATTAATGCTACTGCAACTACCATCCAACACAGCTGCCATTACTGTCACTGCAGCTACCGATGACTAAAGCTGCCATAACTGTCACTGCTGCTACAAACTACGACAGCAACACGCTACTGAAAATGTTGCTACCAACACCACAGGTGCCATTGCTGCCACTACTTCTACTGACTACAACAGCTGCCATTACTTCCAGTGTTGCTTCCCACTACCACAGCTGAGATTACTGCAGCTGCTGCTACCATGGCTGCAATTATTGCCTCTGCTGCTACCCACCACCTCAGCTGCAATTACTGCCACTGCTGCTATCCACTATTGTAGCTACCATTACTGGCACTGTTGCTACCAACAACTGCAGCTGCCATTACTGCCACTTCTGCAGTCCACCACCACAGGTGCCAATACAGCCACTACTGCTATCCAGTACCACAGCTGCATTACTGCCACTGCTGCTACCCACTAGTGTAGCTCTCATTATTTCCAGTGCTCCAGCCCACTACCACAGCTGCCATTACTGCCATTGCTGCTATCCACTACCTCAGCTGCCATTACTGACTGTGCTGCTACCCACTTTCAAAGCATACATTAATGCCATTGCTGATGCCCACTACCACAGTTGCCATTACTGCCACTGATGATACCCAGTAGCATTGTTGACATTGCTGCCACAGCTGCTGCATACCACCACTGCTGCCATTACTGCCACTGCTGCTACCCACCACCACAGCTTTCATTACTGTCACTGCATCTGCCCACTACCACAGTTGCCATTTCTGCCACTACTGCTACCCACTCCACAGCTGCCATTACTGCCACTGCTGCTACTCACCACCACAGCTGCCATTATTGCCAATGCTGACACCCACTATCATAGCTGCTATTACTGCCACTGCGGCTACCCTTTAACATAGCAGAAATTTTGGCCTCTACTGCTACCCACTACCGCAACTGCCACTACTGCCACTGCTCTGACCCATTACCACAGTCACCATTACTGCCATTGCTGCTACCCACTTCCACAGCTGCCATTACTGCCACTGCTGCTACTCACCGCCACAGCTGCCATTATTGCCAATGCTGACACCCACTATCATAGCTGCTATTACTGCCACATTTGCGCTAACATAGCAGAAATTTTGGCCTCTACTGCTACCCACTACCGCAACTGCCACTACTGCCACTGCTCTGACCCATTACCACAGTCGCCATTACTGCCACTGCTGCTACCCACTAGTGCAGCTCAGTTTACTGCCACGGCTGCAACCCAGCACAACAGATGCCATTACTGCCACTTCAGCAATCCACCACCACAGGTGCCAATACAGCCTCAACTGCTATCCAGTACCACAGCTGCATTACTTCCACTGCTGCTACCCACTAGTGCAGCTCTCATTATTTCCAGTGCTCCAGCCCATTACCACAGCTGCCATTACTGCCATTGCTGCTACCCACTACCTCAGCTGCCATTACTGACTGTGCTGCTACCCACTTTCAAAGCATACATTAATGCCACTGCTGATGCCCACTACCACAGTTGCCATTACTGCCACTGATGATATCCAGTAGCATTGTTGACATTGCTACCACAGCTGATGCATACCACCTGCTGCCATTACTGCCACTGCTGCCCCACCACCACAGCTTTCATTACTGTCACTGCTTCTACCCACTACCACAGTTGCCATTTCTGCCACTACTGCTACCCACTTCCACAGCTGCCATTACTGCCACTGCTGCTACTCACCGCCACAGCTGCCATTATTGCCAATGCTGACACCCACTATCATAGCTGCTATTACTGCCATTTCGGCTACCCTTTAACATAGCAGAAATTTTGGCCTCTACTGCTACCCACTACCGCAACTGCCACTACTGCCACTGCTCTGACCAATTACCACAGTCACCATTACTGCCACTGCTGCTCCCCACTAGTGCAGCTCAGTTTACTGCCATGGCTGCAACCCAACACAACAGATGCCATTACTGCCACTGCTGCTACCAACTACAGCAGCTGCTAATACTGCCACTGTTGCTACTCACAACCACAGCTGCCATTAAAACCACTACTACTACCCACAACCACAGTGGCCATTTCTGCAACTGCTACTACCAACTACCACTACTGCCATTGCTGCCACTGCTGCTACCCACCACCACAGCTGCCATTACTGCCGCTGCTACTTCCCAAACCTGCAGCTGCTATTGCTGCCACTGCTGCTAATCAATACCACAGCTGTCATTACTGCCAATGCTGCTATCCACCAGCACAACTGCCATTACTGCTACTGCTGCTACCCAGCACTACATCTACCATTACTGACACTGCATCAGCCCACTACCACAGCTGCCAATACTGCCACTGCTGCTACCACAATCACAGCAGCCATTTCTGCCACTGCTGCTACCACTACCACAGCTGATATTATGGCCACTGCTGCCACCCACTATTGTAGCTGCTTCTAGTGCCACAGATGTTACCCACTGACAGCAGCCCATTATTGCCACTGCTGCTTCCCACTACCACACCTGCCACTACTGCCACTGCTCTGACACATTACCACAGCTGCCATTAGTGCCACTGCCTCCACCCACCACTGCAGCTGCCTTTACTGCCACTGCTGCTACCCAGAACCACAGCTGCCATTAGTGACATTGAGTCTACCCATTATGACAGCTACCAATACTGCCATTGTTGCTACACACTACTTCAGCTGCCATTACTGCCACTACTGCTACCTACTTCCACAGCTGCCATTATGGCCAATGCTGACACCCACTATCACAGCTGTTATTACTGCCATTGGTGCTACCCTTACACAACGGAAATTTTGGCCTCTACTGCCCTCATCATCGTTACTGCCACTACTGCCACTGTTCCAACCCATTACCACAGTCACCATTATTGCCACTTCTGCTCCCCACTAGTGCAGCTCAGTTTACTACCACGGCTGCAAACCAGCACAACAGCTGCCATTACTGACACTGCATCTACCCACTACCACAGCTGCCAATACTGCCACTGCTGCTTCCACAATCACAGCAGCCATTTCTGTTACTGCTGCTACACGCTATCACAGCTGCCATTACTGCCACTACTGCAGCAGCCATTTCAGCCACTGCTGCTACAGACAACCACAGCTGCTGTTACTGCCACTGTTGCTTCCCACTACCAAAGATGCCATTAATGCTACTGCAACTACCATCCAACACAGCTGCCATTACTGTCACTGCAGCTACTGATGACTAAAGCTGCCATAACTGTCACTGCTGCTACAAACTACGACAGCAACCGCTACTGAAAATGTTGCTACTCAACACCACAGGTGCCATTGCTGCCACTACTTCTACTGACTACAACAGCTGCCATTACTTCCAGTGTTGCTTCCCACTACCACAGCTGAGATTACTGCCGCTGCTGCTACCATGGCTGCAATTATTGCCTCTGCTGCTACCCACCACCTCAGCTGCAATTACTGCCACTGCTGCTATCCACTATTGTAGCTACCATTACTGGCACTGTTGCTACCAACAACTGCAGCTGCCATTACTGCCACTTCTGCAGTCCACCACCACAGGTGCCAATACAGCCACTACTGCTATCCAGTACCACAGCTGCATTACTGCCACTGCTGCTACCCACTAGTGTAGCTCTCATTATTTCCAGTGCTCCAGCCCACTACCACAGCTGCCATTCTGCCATTGCTGCTATCCACTACCTCAGCTGCCATTACTGACTGTGCTGCTACCCACTTTCAAAGCATACATTAATGCCACTGCTGATGCCCACTACCACAGTTGCCATTACTGCCACTGATGATACCCAGTAGCATTGTTGACATTGCTGCCACAGCTGCTGCATACCACCACTGCTGCCATTACTGCCACTGCTGCTACCCACCACCACAGCTTTCATTACTGTCACTGCATCTGCCCACTACCACAGTTGCCATTTCTGCCACTACTGCTACCCACTTCCACAGCTGCCATTACTGCCACTGCTGCTACTCACCACCACAGCTGCCATTATTGCCAATGCGGACACCCACTATCATAGCTGCTATTACTGCCACTGCGGCTACCCTTTAACATAGCAGAAATTTTGGCCTCTACTGCTACCCACTACCGCAACTGCCACTACTGCCACTGCTCTGACCCATTACCACAGTCACCATTACTGCCATTGCTGCTACCCACTTCCACAGCTGCCATTACTGCCACTGCTGCTACTCACCACCACAGCTGCCATTATTGCCAATGCTGACACCCACTATCATAGCTGCTATTACTGCCACTGCGGCTACCCTTTAACATAGCAGAAATTTTGGCCTCTACTGCTACCCACTACCGCAACTGCCACTGCTCTGACCCATTACCACAGTCGCCATTACTGCCACTGCTGCTCCCCACTAGTGCAGCTCAGTTTTACTGCCACGGTTGCAACCCAGCACAACAGATGCCATTACTGCCACTTCTGCAATCCACCACCACAGGTGCCAATACAGCCTCAACTGCTATCCAGTACCACAGCTGCATTACTTCCACTGCTGCTACCCACTAGTGCAGCTCTCATTATTTCCAGTGCTCCAGCCCATTACCACAGCTGCCATTACTGCCATTGCTGCTACCCACTACCTCAGCTGCCATTACTGACTGTGCTGCTACCCACTTTCAAAGCATACATTAATGCCACTGCTGATGCCCACTACCACAGTTGCCATTACTGCCACTGATGATATCCAGTAGCATTGTTGACATTGCTACCACAGCTGATGCATACCACCACTGCTGCCATTACTGCCACTGCTGCTACCCACCACCACAGCTTTCATTACTGTCACTGCTTCTACCCACTACCACAGTTGCCATTTCTGCCACTACTGCTACCCACTTCCACAGCTGCCATTACTGCCACTGCTGCTACTCACCGCCACAGCTGCCATTATTGCCAATGCTGACACCCACTATCATAGCTGCTATTACTGCCATTTCGGCTACCCTTTAACATAGCAGAAATTTTGGCCTCTACTGCTACCCACTACCGCAACTGCCACTACTGCCACTGCTCTGACCAATTACCACAGTCACCATTACTGCCACTGCTGCTCCCCACTAGTGCAGCTCAGTTTACTGCCATGGCTGCAACCCAGCACAACAGATGCCATTACTGCCACTGCTGCTACCAACTACAGCAGCTGCTAATACTGCCACTGTTGCTACTCACAACCACAGCTGCCATTAAAACCACTACTACTACCCACAACCACAGTGGCCATTTCTGCAACTGCTACTACCAACTACCACTACTGCCATTGCTGCCACTGCTGCTACCCACCACCACAGCTGCCATTACTGCCGCTGCTACTTCCCAAACCTGCAGCTGCTATTGCTGCCACTGCTGCTAATCAATACCACAGCTGTCATTACTGCCACTGCTGCTATCCACCAGCACAACTGCCATTACTGCTACTGCTGCTACCCAGCACTACATCTACCATTACTGACACTGCATCAGCCCACTACCACAGCTGCCAATACTGCCACTGCTGCTGCCACAATCACAGCAGCCATTTCTGCCACTGCTGCTACACACTACCACAGCTGCCATTACTGCCACTACTGCAGCTGCCATTTCAGCCACTGCTGCTACAGACAACCACAGCTGCTGTTACTGCCACTGTTGCTTCCCACTACCAAAGATGCCATTAATGCTACTGCAACTACCATCCAACACAGCTGCCATTACTGTCACTGCAGCTACCGATGACTAAAGCTGCCATAACTGTCACTGCTGCTACAAACTACGACAGCAACCGCTACTGAAAATGTTGCTACTTAACACCACAGGTGCCATTACTGCCACTGCTGCTACCCACTAGTGCAGCTCTCATTATTTCCAGTGCTCCAGCCCACTACCTCAACTGCCATTACTGACACTGCTGCTTGTCATTAACTCATCTGCCATTCCTGCCACTGTTGCTACCCATTACCACAGCTGCCATTGCTGCTACCCACTACCTCAGCTGCCATTACCGACTGTGCTGCTACCCACTTTCAAAGCATACATTAATGCCACTGCTGATGCCCACTACCACAGTTGCCATTACTGCCACTGATGATACCCAGTAGCATTGTTGACATTGCTGCCACAGCTGCTACCCACCACCACAGCTTTCATTACTGTCACTGCTTCTGCCCACTACCACAGTTGCCATTTCTGCCACTACTGCTACCCACTTCCACAGCTGCCATTACTGTCACTGCTGCTACTCACCGCCACAGCTGCCATTATTGCCAATGCTGACACCCACTATCATAGCTGCTATTACTGCCATTGCGGCTACCCTTTGACATAGCAGAAATTTTGGCCTCTGCTGCTACCCACTACCGCAACTGCCACTACTGCCACTGCTCTGACCCATTACCACAGTCGCCATTACTGCCACTGCTGCTCCCCACTAGTGCAGCTCAGTTTACTGCCACGGCTGCAACCCAGCACAACAGATGCCATTACTGCCACTTCTGCAATCCACCACCACTGGTGCCAATACAGCCACTACTGCTATCCAGTACCACAGATGCATTACTGCCACTGCTGCTACCCACTAGTGCAGCTCTCATTATTTCCAGTGCTCCAGCCCAATACCTCAGCTGCCATTACTGACACTGCTGCTTGTCATTAACTCATCTGCCATTCCTGCCACTGTTGCTACCCATTACCACAGCTGCCATTGCTGCTACCCACTACCTCAGCTGCCATTACTGACTGTGCTGCTACCCACTTTCAAAGCATACATTAATGCCACTGCTGATGCCCACTACCACAGTTGCCATTACTGCCACTGATGATACCCAGTAGCATTGTTGACATTGCTGCCACAACTGCTGCATACCACCACTGCTGCCATTACTGCTACTGCTGCCACCCACACCACAGCTTTCATTACTGTCACTGCTTCCACCATCACCACAGTTGCCATTTCCTGCCATCATGCTACCCACTTCCACAGGCTGCCATTACTGCCACTGCTGCTACTCACCGCCACAGCTGCCATTATTGCCAATGCTGACACCCACTATCTTAGCTGCTATTACTGCCATTGCAGCTACCCTTTAACATAGCAGAAATTTCGGCCTCTACTGCTACCCAATACTGCAACTGCCACTACTGCCACTGCTCTGACCTATTACCACAGTCACCATTACTGCCACTGCTGCTCCCCACTAGTGCTGCTCAGTTTACTGCCACGGCTGCAACCCAGCACAACAGATGCCATTACTGCAACTACAGCTGCTGCTAATACTGCCACTGTTGCTACTCACAACCACAGCTGCCATTAAAACCTCTACTACTACCCACAACCACAGTGGCCATTTCTGCAACTGCTACTACCAACTACCACTTCTGCCATTGCCATGCCACTGTTGCCACCCACCACCACAGCTGCCATTACTGCCGCTGCTACTTCCCAAACCTGCAGCTGCTATTGCTGCCACTGCTGCTAATCAATACCACAGCTGTCATTACTGCCACTGCTGCTATCCACCAGCACAACTGCCATTACTGCTACTGCTGCTACCCAGCACTACATCTACCATTACTGACACTGCAT
Organism: Neoceratodus forsteri; assembly: GCA_016271365.2. NCBI lineage: Eukaryota > Metazoa > Chordata > Ceratodontiformes > Ceratodontidae > Neoceratodus > Neoceratodus forsteri. The sequence continues at coordinate 759,082,206 of CM028138.1, read as the reverse complement.
CTGCCCACTACCACAGCTGCCAATACTGCCACTGCTGCTACCACAATCACAGCAGCCATTTCTGCCACTGCTGCTACACACTACCACAGCTGCCATTACTGCCACTACTGCAGCAGCCATTTCAGCCACTGCTGCTACCACTACCAGAGCTGATATTATGGCCACTGCTGCCACCCACTATTGCAGCTGCTACTAGTGCCACAGATGCTACCCACTGACACAGCAGCCATTACTGCCACTGCTGCTTCCCACTACCACACCTGCCACTACTGCCACTGCTCTGACACATTACCACAGCTGCCATTAGTGCCACTGCCTCCACCCACCACTGCAGCTGCCTTTACTGCCACTGCTGCTACCCAGAACCACAGCTGCCATTAGTGACATTGAGTCTACCCATTATGACAGCTACCAATACTGCCATTGTTGCCACACACTACTTCAGCTGCCATTACTGCCACTACTGCTATCTACTTTCACAGCTGCCATTATGGCCAATGCTGACACCCACTATCACAGCTGTTATTACTGCCATTGGTGCTACCCTTTAACACAACGGAAATGTTGGCCTCTACTGCTCCCCACTACTGCAACTGCCACTACTGCCACTGCTCTAACCCATTACCACAGTCACCATTATTGCCACTGCTGCTCCCCACTAGTGCAGCTCAGTTTACTACCATGGCTGCAACCCAGCACAACAGCTGCCATTACTGACACTGCATCTACCCACTACCACAGCTGCCAATACTGCCACTGCTGCTACCACAATCACAGCAGCCATTTCTGTTACTGCTGCTACACACTATCACAGCTGCCATTACTGCCACTACTGCAGCAGCCATTTCAGCCACTGCTACTACCACTACCACAGCTGATATTATGGCCACTGCTGCCACCCACTATTGCAGCTGCTACTAGTGCCACAGGTGCTACCCAGTAACACAGCTGCCATTACTGCCACTGCTGCTTCCCACTACCACACCTGCCACTACTACCACTGCTCTGACACATTACCACAGCTGCCATTAGTGCCACTGCCTCCACCCACCACTGTAGCTGCCTTTACTGCCACTGCTGCTATACAGCACCACTGATGATATTACTGCCACTGCTGCTACTAACTACAGCAGCTATTATTACTGCCACTGTTGCTACTTACAACCGCAGGTGACACTAAGGCCACTATTATAACCAACAATAACAGTGGCCATTACTGCCACTGCTGCTACCCAGCACCACAGCTGCCATTGCTGCCACTGCTGCTACCCCCTACCACAGCTGACATTACTCTCACTGCTGCTACCCACAACCACAGCTGCAATTACAACCACTGCTGCTACCCAGCACCACAGCTGCGACATTATCGCTATTGCTACCCGCTACCACAGCTGCCATTATTGCCACTGGTGCTTTGCACTGCCACAACTGCCATTACTGCCACTGCTGCTGCACCATACCACACCTGCCATTACTGTCACTGCTGCGATCCACTACCAAAACTGCCATTACTTCCACTGCTCCTACACAATACCAAAGCAGGCATTACTGAAACTTCTCCTACCCTACCACAGCTGCCATTACTGCCACTGCTGCTTCCCAGCACATCAGCTGCCATTACTCACACTGCTGCTACTACCAACTACAGAAGGTCCCATTACTGCCACTGCTGTGACTCACAACCACAGTGGCCATGTCTGCCACTGCTGCTACCCACTACCACAGCTGCCATTGCTGTCACTGTTGCAACCCAGTACCTCTGTTGCCAATGATGCAACTGCTGCTTCACATCACCACAGCAGCCATTACTGAAACTGCAGCTATCCACCACTGCAGCAGTCATTACTGCTACTGCTGCTACCCACATCCACAGCTGCCATTACTGTCACTGCTGCTACCCACTACCACAGCTGCCATTACTTGGACTGCTGCTACCTACCACCACAGCTGTCATTACTGTCACTGCTGAAACTAACAATCTCAGCTGCTATTACTGCCACTCCTGCTCCCACTACCACAGCTGCCATTATTGCCACTACTGCAGCTGCCATTACTACCCTGCTGCCACCCACTACCACAGCTGCCATTATGGCCACTGCTGCCACCCACTATCACAGCTGCTATTCTGCCACTGCTGCTACCCATTAATACAGCAGCCATTACTGTTACTACTGCTACTCTCTATCTCAGTTGCCACTACTGCCACTGCTCTTACCCATTACCACAGCTGCCATTACTACCACTGCTTCTATTCACTACTGTAGCTGCCTTTACTGACACTCCTGAAACCCAGCACCACAGATGCCATTACTGCCACTGCTACTACCAACTACAGCAACTGCTTTTACTGCCACTATTGTTACTCACAACCACAGCTGTCATTAAGGCCACTACTACTATCCACAACCACAGTATCCATTTCTACAACTGCTGCTACCCGCTACCACAGCTTCCATTACCGCCACTGCTCCCACCCACCACCACAGCTGCCATTGTCACCACTGTTGCTTCCCACTACCACAGCTGCAATTACTGCCACTGCTGCTACCCACCACCACAGCTACCATTACTGTCACTGCTGCTACCCAGCATCACAGCTGTCATTGCTGCCACAGCTGCTACTTGCTACCTCAGCTACCATTACTGCCACTGCTGTTACCCACTTCTGCAGCTCAGTTTACTGCCACTGCTGCAACCTAGCACCACAGATGCCATTACTGCCACTGCTGCTACCAACTATAGCAGCTGCTAATACTGCCACTGTTCCTAGTCACAACTACAGGTACCATTAAGGCCACTAGTACTACTCACAACCACAGTGGCCATTTCTGCAACTGCTACTACTGACTACTACAGCTGCCATTTCTGCCACTGTGGCTACCCAACATCAGAGCTGCCATTATTGGCACTGCTGCTACAAACTACGACAGCTCTCATTACTACCACTGCTGCTATCCACCAGCACAACTGCCATTACTGCTACTGCAGCTACCCAGTACTACAGCTACCATTACTGACACAGTGTCTACCCATTACTACAGCTGCCAATACTGCCACTGCAGCTACCCACAATAACAGTTGCCATTACTGCCACTACTGCTGTATCCATTCTTGCCACTGCTGCTACCCACTACCACAGCAGACATTATGGCCACTGCCACCCAATATTGCAGCTGCTACTAGTGCCACAGCTGCTACCCATTAAAACAGCAACCATTACTGCCACTGTTGCTACCCACTACCACACCTGCCACTACTTCCACTGCTTTGACACTTTACCACAGCTGCCATTAGTGCCACTACTGCTACCCATTACTGCAGCTGCCTTTACTACCACTGCTGCTACCCAGCACCACAGAGCCCATTACTGCCACTGTGGATACCAACTACAGCAGCTGCTATTACTGCCACTGTTGCTAATAATAACCACAGCTGCCATTAAGGCCACTAATACCACCTACAACAACAGTGGCCATTTCCGCAACTGCTGCTACCCAGTACAACTGCTGCCATTGCTGCCACTGCTGCTACTCACTACCACAGATGCCATTACTGCCACTGCACTACCCCAACACTGCTGCAATTACTGCCACTGTGGCTACCCACTACCACAGCTGCCATTACTGTCACTGCTGCTACCAACAATCACAGCTGCCACTACTGCCACAGCTGCTACCCACCACCACTGGTGCAATTTCTGCCACTGCTTCTACCCACTACAACAGCTGAAATTACAGCCACTCTTGCTTCCCACTGCCAGAGCTGACATTACTGCCACAGTTGCTATGTACCACCACAGCTGCGATTACTGCCACTGCCTACCACCACAGTTGCCATTTGTGACACAGCTACCTACTACCACATCTTCCATTACTGCCACTGCTACCCAACACCACAGCTGCTGTTACTGCGACTGTTGCTACCCACTACCAAAGATGCCATTAATGATGCTGCAGCTACCCCCTACTACTGCTGATATTACTGTCACTGTGGCTACCCATGACTATAGCTGCCATTACTATCACTGCTGCAACAAACTACTACAGCAACTGCTACTGAAAACGTTGATACCCAACACCACAGGTGCCATTGCTGCCACTACTTCTACTGACTACAACAGCTGCTATTACTGCCAGTAATGCTTCCCACTACCACAGCTGAGATTACTGCCACTGCTGCTATGCACTACCATGGCTGCAATTATTGCCTCTGCTGCTACCCATCACCTGAGCTGCCATTACTTCCACTGCTGCTACCCTCAACCACAGCTGCAATTACTGACACAGCTGCTACCTACAGCTACAGCTGCCATTACTGTCACTGCTGCTACACACTACCACAGCTGCTATTACTGCCACTGCTGTTACCAAGTACCACAGCTGCCATTACTGCAACTGCGGCTACTCACTACCACAGCTGCTATTACTACCACTTTTGCTACCCACTACCACAGCTGCCATAACTGCCACTGCTGATACTCACTACCACAGCTGTCATTAATGCCACTGCTGCTACCCATTACCACAGGTGACATTACTGCCAGTGCTGCTACCCTTTACCACAGCTGCCATTACTGCACTGCTGTTACCCAGACCCGTACCTGCCATTACTGCCTCTGCTGCTACCCACTTCCACAGCTGCCATTACTGCAACTGCTCCTAACCACTAACATAACTGAAATTACTGCCACTGCTCCTACCCACAACTGCTACTACTACAGCAGCTGCATTTACTGCAACTACTGCTATCCACCATCAGAGCTGTCATTACTGCCACTGCTGCTACCCACTACCACAGCTGACAAAATTGCCACTGCTGTGACCCAATACCACATCTGCCAATTCTGCCACTGATACCACAACCACAGCTTCCATTACTGCCACTAATCCTACCCACTACAACAGCTATCCCTACTGCCAAGTCTGCTGCACACTACTACAGTTGGCATTACTGCCACTGCTGTTACCCATTACCACAGCTGCTATCACTATCGCTGATGCTACCCATGACAACAACTGCCATTACTGAAACTGCTACTACCTACTACCACTGTTACCATTACAGCCACTGCTGCTACCCAGTACCACAGCTGCCATTGCTGCAACTGGTGCTTCCAACTACCACAGCTGCCATTATTGCCACTGCTTCTAACCACTACCACTGCTGCAATTACTGCCACTGTTGCTACCCACTACCACAGTTGCCATTACTGCAACTGCTGCTACCACTACAGCAGCTGTCATTACTGCCACTCCAGCTAAAAATAACCACAGCTGCCATTACTGCAACTGCTGCTACCACTACAGCAGCTGCCATTACTTCAACTGCTGCTGTCCATGACCACAGCTGCATTACTGCCAATGCTGTTACCCACTAACACAGCTGCCCTTACTGTCTCTTCTACTATCCACCACCACAGGTGCCATTACATACACGGCTGCTACTCACTACCACAGCTGCCATTACTACCACTGCTGCTACCCACTGCCTCAGCTGCCATTAGTGACATTGCAGCTACCCATTACTACAGCTACCATTACTGCCACTTCTGCTACCCATTACCACAGCTGCCATTACTGCTACTGCTGCTACCCACTATCACAGCTGCCATTACTGCCCCTGCTGCTACTCACTACCATAGCACACATTACTGCCACTGCTGCTACCCACTATCATAGCTGCCATTACTGCCCCTGCTGCTACTCACTACCATAGCACACATTACTGCCACTGCTGGTACCCACTTCCACAGTTGCCATTACTGCAACTGCTGCTACCAAGTACCACAGCTGCCATTTCTTCCACTGCTGCTACCCACCACCTCAGCTGTCATTACTGCCACTTCTGCTATCTACTACCACAGCTGCCATTACTGATCTGCTGCTACCCTCTACCACAGCTGCCATTACTGCCACTGCTGCTACCCACAATCACAGCTGTCATTAATACCACTGCTGCTACCCAGTACCACAGCTGCCATTGCTGACACTACTGCAGCAGCCATTACTGTCACTGCTGCCACTCACAACCACAGCTGCCATTATAGCCACAGGTGCCACCCACTACCACGTCTGCCTTTACTGCCACTGCTGCTACTCATTAAGACAGCTGCTATTACTGCCACTGCTGCTACCTACTACCACAACTGCCATTACTGCCACAGCCATTACACTGTACCACAGCTGCCATTACTGCCATTGATGCTGTCCAGCACCACAGCTGCCATTACAGCCACTGCTGCTAGAAACTATGACAGCTGTCATTACTGCCACTGCTGCTACTCACAACCACAGCTGCCATTAAGGCCACTACTACTACCACCCACAACCACAGTGGCCATTACTGCCACTGCTGCTATCCACCACCACAGGTGAAGTGTCCTAGGTTGAGAATGGAGGTTATGGCTGGGGGGGATCTCATTGTACTGGATGGGAACTCCATAGGGGAATGATCTCTGAGCAAGGGAGGTTCTGATGCTGGGCACAGTTCAGAGATACTTGTTTGCAGAATGAGTGGTTGCAATGTGGGAACATAAGAGTAGTGAGGCTGAGACCCCCAATGGAGTTATCCCAGGTGTTTTTTTTGTGAGGAGACAGGATTGATATTGTAGTCTTTCCTCGAGGGTGAAGATGTTTGTAACAGCATAGAGGGTGCAAGTATGGGAGCATTTGTCTGCACCTAGGAGGAGTCAGCACACTTTATTAATGGCTATGTGAATTTTTGTTTAGGGTGGTGTTGTCTGCAGCAGAGTAGATAGGGAGCCCATAGTTGATGAGACAGAGGACAGAAGAGGTGACAGCCAGGTTGAGAGCCTCTGGTGTCAGGAAGTCTTTGTGCCAGTATAGGAGGCCAATGCGGGTATTAATGGCTGATATCAGGATGTTAATGTGGGCATGGAAGGATAGGAAGGTGTTAAAGATAAGGCTAAGGCATTTATAAGTAAGTACTTGTTCCAGAGGGAGATGAGCATGGGAGAGGATTTTTAGTTCAGTGTCCTTGGCCTTGCTCTGCCAGTGGGCAAATAGCATAGCTTTTGTTTTTTTTAATGTTGACCACAAGTTTGTGACTGGTGAACCAACTTTCAATCTGGTTGACCGAGTGTTGGAGGGAGGACTGTATGTTGTCAGGGCAAGGGTGTGCAGCATAAAGAACTGCATCATCAGCATATAGCAGTAAGTTACTGGAGCAGGATTTGGGTAGTGCATTTAAGTAGATACTGAAGAGTAGGGGGCCCAATATGGATCCCTGGGGGAACCCCAAGCAGACAGGTAGGGTGGAAGATTGGGTGTCATTTATCTTAACACATTGGGATCTGGAGGTAAGGTAGCTATTAAACCAAGAGAGTGGTCCACATGATAGACCAGTGTGGTGGAGTGTGTCCAGGAAGAGTGGGTGGGAGACCATATCAAAGGCCTTAGAGAGGTCCACGAAGATGGCTCTGGCCAGATGTTTATGGTCAAGGGCAGAGTGAATGAAATTTGAGAATTTGATGAGGGCAGTGGTTGTGCAATGGCCTGATCTAAAGCCATGTTGTTCACTGCATAAAAAATTGTGGGCTCGCATATACTCGGTGAGTTGTTCAGAAATTACTTTTTCAAGGGCGTTTGAGAGAAGGGAAAGGATGGATATGGGCTGATAGTAGCTTGGAAGAAGACACCAGGAGAAAGGACTGCTGTGTGACTGAACTTCTCTGCTGGGACTAAAGTAGAAGAACTTTGTACTTGGACCTTTAATTTAGGGTAAAAAAAACTAACATACAAAAAAAAAGTGTGTTTGGGTTAACTGAACTGAATGGGTATCTGAAGAGTTATCTAGGTGTAAATCTCAGGTGACTGAAAGGACTTAACTACTGTGAGGTTTAAATTACTTGTAGAAAGATCTGGTAAGTAGGGGGGATGGCTTAGCTAGAAGGAAGCTACATTTAAAGATTGCCTTAGAAAGTTTCTGCTAGTAGCTTGGCAGAAGACACCAGGAGAAAGGACTGCTGTGTGACTGAACTTCTCTGCTGGGACTAAAGTAGAAGAACTTTATACTTGGACCTTTAATTTAGGGTAATAAAACTAACATACAAAAAAAAAGAGTGTGTTTGGGTTAACTGAACTGAATGGGTATCTGAAGAGTTATCTAGGTGTAAATCTCAGATGACTGAAAGGACTTAACTGCAGTGAGGTTTAAATTACTTGTAGAAAGATCTGGTAAGTAGGGGGGGTGGCTTAGCTAGAAGGAAGCTACATTTAAAGACTGCCTTAGAAAGTTTCTGCTAGTAGCTTGGCAGAAGACACCAGGAGAAAGGACTGCTGTGTGGCTGAACTTCTCTGCTGGGACTATATTGCCCTCCTTTCCTCCCCTCCACCCCCACCCAAAGCTAGTTCTATTTTTATAGGCACAGGATTTGACTGACAACAGGAATTTCCTGTTTAGGGGCAGGAAGTGAGTGATCACAGAAACACCAAGGACCTACCATCCTAGAAGGGCAAGAGTAGCTCTCCGGCCCCCTCTAGCTGCTGGAGGTCTGCCTCTGAGCAAGTAAGTGGTCTACTGAGAAATATAGGATATTCTTGTCTCAGAACAGGACTATCAGGATCTTAAAGGGCACACAGGCAGAAAGTAAGGAGAGAGAGAGAGAAAAAAAAACAGAGGAAAGAGTAAGAGTTACAAACAGTTAAGGGGCCAGAAATAAGACATGATTGGAGTGGTGCAGTGCAGTGGCTGTGGAGCAGCAGTCTTCTGGGAGATGTTCTGGAGGATGCGGTATTGTCTCATCTGCAGGCACCTCTCTGGGCTGAGGGAGGAGGTTGCTCATCTCCAGGCTGAGTTGGCCAGGATTTGTGGGACCTCCTCTTCCATCCAGGGACCACCAGTGCCACTATGGGTTGCCCCAGAGGTTGCCAAGAAAGAGGAGTTGGACCACAGTGGCATCAGGGAGGTGAGGGTGATGGAACAGAGTGCATCCCTCCAGTTGTACCTCTCCACATTCCTATGCCATTCTGGCAAAGTGTGGTTCCTCTATGGAGGCACCCGCAGTGGAGACCAAGGAGGATGCTGGGAACCTCCACAAAGGATACCCACAGGAGGGTGGCAGGGGACCCTGCAGGGGAAGGAAACAACTCCTGGTGGGGGACTCCATTGTTAGGAAGGTAGAACTGGGGGAGGAAGGGGAGAGGGAGGTGAGGTGCCTGCCTGGCGCCATGGCTTGGTGGGACAGGGAGCGAATCCTCAGGATTGCCGGAGCAGCTGCACAGGGGAGGGAGCTGGATGTCATTGTCCACCTAGGACAAATGACCTGGCTAAGAAAAGGGATTAGAGAAGTGCAGGAAGAGTTTGTGGAATTGGGGAGGGGCCTTATTCAAGTAGCACGCACGGTAACCTTTTCGGAGGTGCTACCCATCTATAGCATAGGAGAGGCTAGGGTTTTCTGCACCATGGGATTCAATCAGTGGTTGAAAAACTGGTGTGGAGCTCAGGGATTTGGCTTCATTGGGGACTGGGAGTCCACCTGGAGTGATGCAAGCCTATACTGGCATGATGGGCTGCATCTGTCCGGGAGGGGAACCAGGATCCTAGGTGATTGGTTTAAATGCTTCATTGGCAAGCTTTTAAACTAGCCAAGGGGGGAGGCACTGGAAAGGAGCAGGAAAATCCTAGCCCCCCCAAATAATCACGGTAGTAAGTGCGGCAAACACCAACATAGAGGTGCCAATAGGGAGAAGGGCAGGGGTAAATGGAGAAAGTGACAAAGGCAAGAAGGACAGGGATGAGGCAAAAGGGAGTAAGGCCATCAGGAAATGGAGGGTAATGAATACCAATGCCCGTAGTCTGGGCAACAATCTCCCTGAGCTGATGGCCTTAATGGAAGAGGGATGCCTGGATATCGTAGCAGTCACAGAAACATGGTACACAGAGAACCATGACTGGGATGTTAACATACCAGGGTACATAACCTACAGGAGACACAGGCAGGGGAGAAGAGGGGGAGGAGTAGCTCTCTATGTAAAGGAAGGGAAAAAAGCAACTGAACAAAAGAGTAAACAGGGAGGAGAGGAGGCACTGTGGGTCACCTTGGAGACTGGAAAGAGCACCACAATCAGCACAGGGGTTGTGTACAGACCCCCATGTCAGGGGGAAGGAATGGGCAAGGACATGATAGAAGGCATTCTTAGAATGGCAGAGAAAGGGGACATACTGTTGATGGGAGACCTGAATATGCCAGATGTTAACTGGAGCACATTTGCTGCAGCCACATCCAAGAGCAGGGCCATTCTTGATGCCCTACAGGTGGCAGGCATTAGACAGCTGGTTTTGGAACCCACTCGTGAGGGAGCAATCTTAGACCTCGTACTCTCAAACGGGGGCAGTGAGAGGATCTCAGATCTAGAAGTGGGTTGCCATCTGGGGACAAGTGACCATCAAACAGTGTGGTCACGTTAAACTCAGCTACAGAGTCAAGTTTCACAAAAGTGAGGGTAACGGGACTTAGGAGGGCTAACTTTGCAAGATGGGAGAGTGCCTCAGAAAAGCACTAGCAAACAGGCTAGAAGGAGGGTGGAGCAACAATGGGGAATTATCAAAACTGCCATCACAGAGGCAACAAACCTTGTGTGAAGCAAATAAACAAATCAAATGAAAGAAAAGCCACTATGGTTCTCAAAAGAGGTGGCTGTGAAAGTCAGGAAGAAAAAGATAGCATTTCAGGAGTATAAGGAAACACAGAAGGAGCAGGACAGAGAGCTGTACCAGTTAAGGCAGAAGGAAGCAGGGAGGGAAGTCAGAATAGCAAAGGCCCAAACTGAGGAAAAGATAGCCAACTCAGTTAAGAAGGGGGATAAAACCTTTTATAGGTACATCAGCGAGTGTAGAAAGACAAAGGGAGGGATAGTGAGGCTGAATAGAATGAACGGTGGGTGGGCAGAGGGGGACAGTGAAAAAGCAGGAATACTGAACAAATATTTCTCCTCAGTATTCACAAAAGAGGAGGGGGAAGTGCCTAATCCAATTAACAAAAGCACTCTTGATAGGGGGGTCGATCCCAGTCCTTTCACAGAAGAAAGGGTTCTGCAAGAACTCCTAAAACTGAAGGTGGACAAAGCAATGGGTCCTGATGGAATTCACCCCAGAATTCTAAAAGAATTAAGGAGGAACTAGTGAAACCACTGGCTTCTTTTAATAAATCATGGGAGGATGGTGGTACCCGAGGACTGGAGGAAGGGGATGTGATTCCTCTTCACAAAGTGGGACCAAGACAGAGGCAGGAAACTACAGACCTGTCAGTCTGACCTCTGTGGTAGGGAAAGTGATGGAGTCACTTCGAAGGAAAGAATAGTTGAGTACCTAGAGGTCAGTGGAGCACAGGGCCCAAGGCAGCATGGGTTCACAGTGGAAGGTCATGTCAGACTAATCTAATTGATTTCGTGACTGGGTGACCAAAGTAGCAGACCAGGGAGGGGCTGTGGACATGGCCTACCTAGACTTTAGCAAGGCATTTGACACAGTCCCACACAAAAGATTAATAGTCAAATTAACCAGCCTGGGAGTGGACCCAGGTGGTAGCCTGGGTAAAACATTGGCTGGACAACAGGACACAGAAGGTAATTGTAAATGGAGTCCACTCTGAAGAAAGGGGATTTCTAGTGGGTACCGCAGGGTTCAGATGGTCCAGCCCTTTAATGTCTTCATCAGTGACATTGCAGAGGGACTGGAAGGAAAAGTATGCCTTTTGCAGATGACACAAAGATCTGCAACAGGGTTGATACACAAGGAGGCGTGGAAAGGATGAAAAGGGACTTGGCAAGGTTGGAGGAATGGTCAGAAGTATGGCAGCTAGGATTCAATGCAAAGAAGGTGCAAAATAATGCACCTGGGAAACAAAACCCAGGGAAGTATACACAATGGGTGGGAGGTGTAACAACAACAAAAAGGAAAGGGACTTGGGGTGATCATATCAGATGACCTTAAGGTTAGCAAGCAATGTGAGAAGGCAGTAGGGAGGGCTGGGGGTATACTGAGATGCATAGGGAGAGGCATCAGCAGCAGAAAACAGGAAGTTGTTATCCCTCTGTACAGACAGTTGGTGAGACCCCATCTGGAGTACTGTGTCCAGTTCTGGAGACCCCATCTCCTCAAGGACATAGACAGGATAGAGGCAGTCCAGAGGAGGGCAACTAAAATGGTGCAGGGTCTGCAAGAGAAGCCGTATGAGGAGAGACTAAAGGAGCTTAATATGTATACCCTTGAGGAAAGAAGGGGGAGGGGGGACATGATAGAAACTTTTAAGTACCTCAGTGGAATCAACAAAGTCCAAGAGGGTAGCATCTTTCAGAAAAAGAGACTTGCAAGAACAAGGGGACACAATTTAAAGATAGAAGGAGGGCGGTTCAGGGGCAATGTGAGGAAGTATTATTTCACAGAGAGGGTAGTGGATGCATGGAACAGCCTTCCTGAGGAGGTTGTGGGGTCTAAAACTGTGGAGAATTCAAGAATGCATGGGACAGACATAAGGCAATTCTTGTGGGGGGTAGGAAGAAATAGGCTGTTGGTTAACTAGGATTTGCGGCCTATCCTGTAGGTAGGGAAATGGGCAGACTAGATGGGCCTAGCGGTCCTTATCTGCTGTCAAAGTCAAAGCCTATGATAGTTGTTGGGGTTGGTATTGTCTCCATGTTTTAGCATCAGGGTAATTGTTGCAGTTTTCCAGGCTGTAGGGAACTGTCCCAAGCATAGAGAGCGATTAAGGAGGTCGGCAGGGGGGAAAGAACAGTGTCAAGAACCTGGTAGAGGATTTTCATGTCAAAGGAGTCTTTGCAATACTTTCATTTTTATTTTTTTTATTTTATTGAAATCTAGGATTACAAATACTTTTGAGCAGGAACTGCTGATTTACAAAGGTTCCACGTCGAAGGAATGGGGGTATACATACATACAAAGGTCAACATAATAAAACATAGTTACACAATAAAAAGAAGTAAGAGACTGAGGCTTAGGAAATTCCAATAATTCAAAATATGCCAAATGTGAGGTAGCATGACATATCAGCCAAGGGAAATCTTAGAAATAAGCACTGCAGGTGAGAGGGAATGGGGTATGCAGGCAGGAAGGCCCTTGTCGGAGGGTAGAGGGTGAGGGTAAGTGCTCTAAAGGGGAGGGAGGGGAGGAATAAAAGTCAGGAAATGCCCAGGGGAAGGAAAGGGAGATGGGGCAAGGGTAAGGCAGGTAGAAGGGGGTAAGGCAGGGAGAGGTAGCTGTCAAGACTGAAGTGGAGGGCTGTGAGCGGTGGGCCCCGGTTAGGTGAGGCAGTCACAATGACTAATTGAAATGAGATGAAGTCAGAGTTGTCTCTTAAAAGGGCCAAGAGCAGCAACAGTAAGAGTTTCTTTGTTGAGACTATTGTACCATTGTGGTGCTCTATGGGCAAAGGCCCTCTGGTCCATGGTAGTCCGGCATCTGGGGACAAGGAAGGTTATTTGTTGTGAACTTCTAGTTTGCTGGGTGCTGTGGTGGTCAATAAGAAGCTTTTCAATGCCCGGGGGCATGACCTCAAGGAGGACTTTTTTGGCTAAGAGACAGGTTTGATACTGTATCTGGCTGATGAGAGAAAGCCATCCTGCCCCAGTGTACAGGTCACAAGTGTGTGTAAGTCAGTCAGCCCCAGTTAGCAGCCTGCATGCTTTGTTGAGTGCAACTGTAATTCTGCAGAGGGCTGAGGCAGAGGCAGAGACATAAATTACTAGCCCATAATCAATGATGGAGGTGACAGAGCTGTTGATAACCAATCAGAAAGTGCCCTGAGTCATGAAGTATGTGTGCCTGTAGAGCAGGCCTATACGGATGTTGGTGGCTTTGGTGAAAGAATCTATGTGCCAACGGTAGGAGAGTGAGCTGTCCAATGTGACACCTAGATATTCAATATCAGGAACGTGTTCAAGTAAGGCCCCTGTTTGGTTTAGGATGGTGAGGTCACGGGATTTGTACTTGCTCCTGGCATTGTAGAAAGTCATAACTTTTGTTTTGCTGTAGTTCATGACCAGTTTGTGTGACTTGAACCATTCTTTGATGCACATGAATTCAAGCTGTAATTGTTTCTTGAGGAACTCTGCATTTTGGTGGTTGGTGAACATGACTGCATCATTGGCATAGAGCAGCAATTTCTGGTGGCAGACACTGGGAAGATAATTGAGGAAGAGGCTGAAGAGTAGTGGCCCCAGGATGGATCCCTGTGGGACCCCTGAAAGGACTGGCTTTTCTTCCATGGTGACACCGGCAATCCTAACCGGCTGGACCCTCTCCTTAAGGTAGCTTGAAAACCAGAGCAGTGCTTCATTGGAGATCCTGTGTTTGATAATTGCTTGAGTAGGAGTGGGTGGTTCACAGTATCAAAGGCTTTCATAAGGTCGATGAATACTGCCCCTACACAGTTTCCTTGATCGACTATGGTATGGATGAAGCCTGTGAATTCTAATAGTGCAGTGGTGGTACTGTGCCCTTTTCAGAAACCATGTTGCTTAGGACACTGGATGTCGTATTTTTCCAGGTACTTGGCTGCTAGTTGGTCTGAGGCGATGCGCTCCAGGGCCTTAGACAATTGAGGAATGATGGAGATAGGTCTATAGTTGGAGTGCAATGATTTATCTCCACTTTTGTGTACCGGTGTGATGATCGCCTGTTTCCAGCAAGATGGGAACTGGGACATCCTTAGTGATAGGTTGAGGACCTTTGTCAGGGGTTCAAGGACAAGTGCTAACAACTTCAGGTCAAGGGAGTCACCGCTGTAACCTGCATTATGAATGGCCTTCTGAATATAGGTTCTGGCTTCATGCACTGGGATCTCCTTGAAGTAGAAGTAGTTGGAGCCACCAAGAGCTTTGGAGAGGTAGGATTTGCTTCCTGTTTTGTAATGACCCTAAGGTAGAAAGGGGGGCACTGGAGGTTTGGTTCAGAGGAAGCTGGGATAGGGACAAAAAAGTCACTCGGGAGGACTGTACTAAGATTGGAAAAGGTTGAGTTAGGCAGTTAGTGATAGCCTATGGATCAGTTGAGGTGGCATTGTTGATGCAAAACTGGGCTGGGAGGGTGGGGAGGTGGGATTGCCATTAAGCTCTTTAATGTTGTCCAAAAACCTTCGTGCACTCCACCAGGAGGAAACCGGGGTGTCTTTATAGTATTCAGCCTTGACCTTGCATATGGCCCAGGTGCACCTATTGCTTGCTGCTCTGTATGCTAGTCTGTCTGCTTGGGAGCCAGATTCAATGGCTCTGTGCCAGAGGTTATCCCTGTGTTTTAGTTGCTGCCGTAATGTGTGCATGATCCAAGGGACATTATGTTTTACAGTTTTCAATTTAGTCAGGGAGGCAAAAATGTCATATGCTTTGTTGAAAGAGCTTGTGAAGTAATCAAGGGCTAGGTCAATGTTAGGGGCCTGGGTTATAGGGGCCAAGTCCCACTGGGCCAGGTAGTGTTTGATTTTTTTGATGGCCACCTGGTCTGCGGGTGGAGACACTAGGTTGGGGTTTGGGCAGGTGACATGACCAGGAGCAGAGGATGGGGAGTGGTCACTCAGAGAGTCTGGGAGGACCCACAGGTCAGAGATTCTATGTGGTCAGTTAGTTAGTAGTATGTCCAGTAGGGTCTGAGAGCCATTTGTGGTGTTTACCCTGGTGGGTTGGTGGACCAGCTGGGTATGATCCAGCACTGCAAAGGCATCCTTGATGGCAGCTGCTGACTTGATGAGCCAGTTAACATTTAGATCACCGACCAGGATATGCTTTGTTTTTGGGGGGAGGTTGGAAATATAGTTTGTGAGGGATTGTATAGCCATAGCTTGGTTGCATGGGGGAACATACGCCGCTGTGATAGTTAGGGGAGCTCTAGTGGGGTCCAAGGTAAGTTTTATGGATAAGGCTTGGGCGCCGTGGTCAAGTGAGGGGATCAGGAGAGGTTGGTTCAGTAGGGAGTCTCGAACATAGAAGGCACAACCACTGCCCCATTTTCCCAATCTGTCGGCTCTGTGTAGAGTGAAGCCCGGAAGGCAGACGAATGAATCTTTTTTTTTTTTTTTGAAAGCCATGTTTCAGTGAGTGCAAGGACATCTGGCTGATGTTGCACTATCCAGCTTTGGAGAGATGCTGTTTTTTTTGGAAGGCTGCAGATATTCATGACAGCTATGCACAACCCTTGGTGTAGTTTCTGTTGCCTGTTAACAGTGGGGCCTGGGTTGGGGTGAATATTTCTGGATATGAGAAGTAGTAGGGCTAGGACCCTGAGGAGAGTGAGGGACCACCGCTTGTGGTTAAGCCAAGTGAGGCACATGTTTAGAGAGAGTAGCACAGGAATGGATAAGTTGAGGAGGGCAGGAAAGGTAAGGCAGATGAGTTTGTAGGGGGGGTTGGGGGTGTGTGTGTAGGTGGCAGGTTAAGTGGGGGGGTGGATGCTTGTCAGGCATTGACAGGGTGGGTGGATGGTGGTAAAAGGTAGAGAAGGTAAGGAGTGAGGTGGGTGTGTGGGTGGGGGTATGGCTATCTAACCCGGTAAGGAGTATGATAAGTGTAATAGGTAAAAGATAGGCTAGTCTGTTGGGAATTGGATACTGGGCAGGGGGCAGTGGGAGCTGCTATGCCAGTTCCGGTTCAAGTGGAGCAGACTGACACCCATCATAGTGCTGTGTGCCTTTAAGATGAGACAGGCCAGGGTACAGAAAAGAAAAAAAATAATAAAATAGTCCGTGTTGCTCAGTTTGCAGCCAAGGGTAGAGGAGGACTTTTAGAACTGGGCAGGAAACTATTCGTATTTAATAGTGGCTGGGGTTGGTGTGGTGGTTTCTATGGCACAGCGGTAGGGTGACAGACTATGGTTTGCTGTGGTGTAATAATCTGCTTTAGGAAAGAAGGACCCAGGACAAGAAGTGTTTAGGGGATAGCAGTGGGAAGAGGAATGCAATTTCCAAGAGTTGTTGCCCTCTAGTGGCTTTGCAGTATACTTTGCAAATGGAAAAGTATACTAGTTAATGAAACCGATATCACTGACATTTAACATAACTAGAAGAAATTAACAATCTTGTTCCACTAACAGTTGGTAAGGGTAAACTCAGCATTAGCAGTTCTTGTATTGAAAAAGAGGTCTCAGGAAGGGTAGAGTCAGGAGCCAGTAAGAGAAGGGGGAATGGCGTTCTGCCTAACCAGAGCTCAGCAGCAGTAGTAGAGCAGCCAAATGGTCTGAAAGGCAAAAAGCGCCAAGTTCAATCCTGTTGGTAGCTGTGGGCTGCCCTTCAAAATGTGTACCTGGTTGTAGGCTGAGAGGCACGTGGGTCAGTGCAGAAGAGCTGCTGGGTTCCGAGCAGCTCCTGCGGCTTGCAGGAGGAGGCAGTCACCCGTACCGGGCAGGGAGAGTTTTTTGGGGCAGGGCAGACAGATTATTAATGCAGCAGAACAACACCTTCACAAAAGAGCTGTTACACTTGGGGGGGGCTGCTTACTGTAGCTAGCTGCAAAGCAGGAAAAAAGAGACAAAAAACACAGGACATGGAGGGGAGAGAGCATACACACGGACTGTGATCTGATAGTTCAGAAGAAAAATAGTATTGGACACAGGGACACGGAAAAATAGTATTTGACACAGGGAGTAGGGCAAAACTATCAAGCTCTTAGTTCAAGCAGTTGAGTGTTTAGGGTGTCTTACAGCTCACCTTAGATGCAGACAGGATATGTAGAGTAGGACAGGGAAAAAAGGATGCAGGTGTCTATAGTTGGTTAGTGGAAGAAAGCTACAAACAGCATAAATACTCTATGCAGGTAACATCTACAAACTGCAATTATTAACTATTCTAAGCAGTAAACATCAACCAAAAAAAAAGAAGCTAGAAAAAATTAACAATTCTGCTCCACTAACAGTTGGTATGGGTAAACTCAGCATTAGCAGTTCTTGTATTAAAACAGAGGTCTTAGGAAGGGTAGAGTCAGGAGCCAATAAGAGAAAGGGAATGGTGTTCTGCCTAATCAGAGTTCAGCAGCAGTAACAGTGCAGCCAAATGGCCTGAAAGGCAAAAAGCGCTAAGTTCAGTCCTGTTGGTAGCTGCGTGCTGCTCTTCAAAATGTGTACCTGGTTGTAGGCCAAGAGGCAGATGGGTCAGTGCAGAACAGCCGCTGGGTTCCAAGCAGCTCCTGCGGCTTGCAGGAGGAGGCTGTCACCTGTACCAGGCAGGATGCCTGGTTGTAGGCCGAGAGGCAGGCGGGTCAGTGTAGAACAGCTGCTGGGTCCTGTGCAGCTCCTGCAGCCTGCAGGAGGAGACAGTCACGTGTACCGGGCAGGATGCTGGGTTTGGTCCCTGGAAAAAGGTTAATGAATTGAAAATCCAGGCACTCACCCACCACAATAAAGCTGCTGCATGACAGGTTATATTAAAAGCATATTTGTTTTATTTTAAACAACCTGATGCGTTTCTGGTCTGCTGGCTATTACAAATGCTGGGCATGAACAGCCCCCCCCCCGATCACCATGAGATGCATAGGGATAAGTGATACAAGACAAGCACAAAGAAGCCATGAGATCTTTCGTAAAGGAAGGCATATGTAAGAATGGGCGGATGTGTAAATAGCAAGCAGCTTCAGGGCTGCAAGCCCAGAAAAAAAAAATCAGTCCTAATGTCATGGACAGATAAGGAGGACTTCAAAAAAAAGTAGTTTTTTAAAAAAGTACTCTTGATGTGCACACCCCATTAAATCTATATTTGGTTAAGAAATACTAATTTAATTAGGGAGGTGCATCAATTGTGAGCTGAAAATACAGGTACAGGTCAAAAACACAAGGAGGTCAAGTGCCTTGCAAAAAGGTCACACACTGTGCAAATGATGTTTCCAGGAACCAAACCCAGCCGTACTGAATGAAGGGGGTCTTGACAGATAAAAGAATACTGTCTAGTTACCGGCTGTGGCATCAAGAACAAAACCGATGAA
This sequence comes from Neoceratodus forsteri, assembly GCA_016271365.2. Taxonomy (NCBI): domain Eukaryota; kingdom Metazoa; phylum Chordata; order Ceratodontiformes; family Ceratodontidae; genus Neoceratodus; species Neoceratodus forsteri. The sequence continues at coordinate 759,063,268 of CM028138.1, read as the reverse complement.
CCATTACAATTTCTATGATGGCAGATGGAGAGGCCATATTGGGAAAAAAATAGGAAACCTTTGCAAGCATTTGCGTTGTGCTTGTATTTTCTTTTTTTTTTTTCAACAAACTATAAATAACTTGTATCAATACTAAGGACACCAGTCCACATACTTCAATATTAAACCAACCACTTATCTGAAAAATAGAACGTTTGCAGACAATGTGCCAACACAGCAAACCAGAACATGTCACTGGCAACAAGCCAAAGGTGTCGACCATTTTATGAACAGATGTACCTCGTGGCAACCGACAAAAAGAACTAGTATAGTGTCAGAAAACACAGTAAAAGACTCTGATAACTGGTAACAGTGACAAACTGATATAGCAGATGCTGAACTTGGCACAGTGTTTCCTCAACAACAAATATTTCCACACATCAAAATCCAGGATGGAACATTCAAAAATATATTCTGCATCCCTACATCACTTTTGAAGGTTAACCTGGAACAAGCAAAGTAAGATTCTTTTAAATAAAAAAAAATGATCTCAAGAGAACAAAGCCAAGTGAGGCAATCAGAGTAAAAGACAGACTGAACTCTTGCATCCCAGCCAACACTAGTTACTGATTTCTAAACAGCTAAAAATCAAACACACCATTTATAGTTAGTGAAACTGATATCACTGACATTTAACATTCTTTACAGAATACAGCAATGCTTCTGCTGTTTTTTTATTCAAATCATTCTCCAGTTAGTCATTACCAGAACTGCAGTGAGCAACGTGACCTTGAGTATGATATCTGCAATTTCAGCAGTCACCTAAGATATGGTGTGCTACTATTAAATGTAGTGCTTCTCCTAAAGTGAGTAGCAAGGAACAGCTGTATAGACAAAAGTGTTCACACTTAGATTTGTTATAGAATGCAGTAAAAAGTGGATCAACCAACAGATATAATTAAAGTGTATTTCACCACAAACATGAAACACAAGGACAGGGCAACTCCCTGCCAGACATACTTTCCATTTAAAAAAAAACCTCCAGGGTCCGAACAGATCAATTTTTGATCCGTGAAGCACATTAATTATGAGGATTCCTCATGGAAGTCTATAACAAACTTAACAGACAGTTCAGCCACCGATTGATCAGTAGCCATTAACACTATTAGGCTTGGAAGCCTCCAAAGCAGCCCTCTATCAGATTGCATTGTAGTTGACTGTCTCAGTTCAATATACTGCACACAGATCAACATAATTAGATCCAAAATATTTATAGTTAACTATTTTTTATTTAAGCACATCCCACATACCTTGTGCAGTGAGATAAGCGGAGATGTCTTCTCTCAACCATGTGCATATTTTAGACATGTCAATAAGTTGGGAAATCTTTAAACCATTCTGTGGGCTAAATGCTCTGCTTGCAAACACAACAACCAAACACACACAGACAGATGGCATCTGTAAACTCCTGTGAAGGAAGAATTCACAAAATAACAAGCAGCAGCAGTTCGAACATGGAGTCCCTAAGTTGCCAAACTCGCTGCTACTTGCTTCTGAAGAAAGACACTTCTTAGACCTCAAATCGCAAAGTAAAATGAGTGTTATACTTTGTCAGACAAAACCATGACAGACTGGCTCACCATTGTTACAAATGTGAAAGAATCACACCTTAGGTTCTTTGCATGGTATGTTGGACAAAGAAAGCAATAACAAGTAGAAGTAGTAATATAAGTTTAGTACAATAGAAGCGCCATAACAAGTGAAGCAAAGCAATCACAACGGAGCCAATTTCCCACCATTACCTGAGTATGGTCTCTTTCTCTCTGAGGAGATGGTGTGCATACAACTATATATGACCAATAAGTGCACAGTTACAAATATAATAAACATACAGCATTGGATAAAGCATGTAAATAAGGTGGTTCCCTTGTGCAGTTACATAGGAAATGAAAAAAGAATTGCTAAACATAGAAAACTCATATTCCGATGGAATATGTGTTCTCTGTTCTTATTTCCAGACAGTTAGTCTGGAAATGTTTGTAACATAATCATAAAAGCAATCAACGTGTCACAATAGTGGAAAACTACAGAATATGAGTGATTATGAGTATAGCAGAATATATGAGGAAATAGAAATGGTGTGTGTATATATATATATATATATATATATATATATATATATATATATTAGGGCAAAAACTTCATTTAATGCATCAGTTAGGGTTGTTCCACAGCAACAAAAGTGAAGAAATTTGGTGTTAGGGTTGAAACCCCCTTGGACCCCTAGCCCATCCCCCAACCGGCATTGAGGTGCGCATTGGGGTCTTTGGCTAACTCTCACCCATCACATGTGCAAAGCAGAGTATAGAGAATGGGGTGAGAGTTAAGACCAAGACCGCAATGCGCACCCCAATGCTGGGTTGAGGGGTGAGCTGGGGTCCAAGGGGGTTTTCAACCCTAACACCGACCTCTCACTTTTTGTCACTGTGGAACAACCCTAACTGATGCATTAAACTGAGTTTTTGCCACTAATTTCCTTCTTTTGAGAATGATATCGAGAAACAGTGAAATGTAACGCATGGCGGTGGAGCATGGCTCACTTGATGCAGTAGGAACACGGGGCCTTTCAGGCCCCATGCTCCCACCACGCGACGTCTTGTGACATAGTAACAGGAATAGCAATGCAAACTGAAGTGCTAACATTGGCGCACAAGGTAATGCAAGCACGAATGAGAACAGAAAAGGTAACGCATATGGTGGCATAGATGGGAACTGTCTGTCATGTGATGTCTTGTCACATAGTAACATGGTGCCCACAAATGCAAATGGTAATGGGCATGGTGACGCAAAGCAAATGAAATGCAAGCACAAATGAAAACGCAAAGGATAACGCACATGGTGGTGTAGACGTGAACGGTAAGTAAAACAGGTACGGAACTGTAAGCGGAAAGGGCAATGGTAACAGTAATGGAAGCACAAAGGCTGTTTTTCCCCAAAAGCTTCATAGAGAAAGACAGCGAGTACAAAGAATGTATGCATAATAATGGGTCTCAGAGCAGAAAATGAGGAGTTGGAATTCTAAATTGCTTATATCTCAGGAACCGTATAATGTAGAAAAAAAAATTAAAAGTCATATGAGTTATGACTTTCCTGGCTAGTTCAGGGGCTAAGAATTTTTCAGACAGAAAGTCCATATCTTGCACCGTTTCCGAGATTCTGGCCCTGAAATGCGCAGTGAATGCTGTCATGTTATCCTATGGGGAAAAAATAGAAGTTTGGAGTGCCATAACTTTTGCTCCCTGTAATATTTTTTCACCGAACAACTAAAAGACACATCTGTTGGATGTTGTCTGTCTTTCCTCCAAATTTAAGCCCAAAAGACCAAACTGTTATTTTGTAGCAGGGCGCCAAAGGATTGATGCGATGCGTTGGACGTCATAATGTTATCCTTTGGGGAAAAGTGCCAGCTTTGGAGTGCCATAACTTTGCCGTAGTGTAATATTTTTTCAACAAAATATTGAAAGGCACATCTGTGAGAGGTCGGCTGCATTCCCTCTAAATTTCAGCCCAAAACACCAAACCATTCTTTTGCAGCGGGGTGCCAAAGAATTGCTATCATTTTCCCACAGCCTAGAAAAGTACTGTCGCAATTTGCGAAAGCTTTCACAAATTCATTAAACAGTGTCGCAAGTGCGAAAGTGCTTTTTCCAGTAATGTGAAAAACAAATTTCTGGGGTGTTTTACCCCAAAATAAAGACATGGCTAGCATCCTCAGGGTCCGACTAGGTGAATACAAAAAGAATTAGGCTGCTAGAGGGTCCCAAATTTAAATGCCAAGCGCTTTTCTGATCATTAACTGAAAACAAAATGGCAGATTTGCGACAGTTAAAAGCGCCATTTGTGAAAGTAAAAACTGCATTTGCGACACTGTCGAACTTTTTGTTAACTTTTCCCATTGACTTATAAAGGGAACTTGTTTTTTGAATAACTTTTGAACTGTTCAATATTTTTTCACAAAATCTTTGAAAGGCACATTGGGGACCCCGGCCGCACGTTCCCTGAAGATTTGGGACTGGTCAAGCAAACCGTGCGATCTGTAGGCATGATGGTTGCGACAGTTAAAAGGGCCATTTGCGAAAGTAAAAACTGCATTTGCGACACTGTCGAACTTTTTGTTAACTTTTCCCATTGACTTATAAAGGGAACTTGTTTTTTGAATAACTTTTGAACCGTTCAATATTTTTTCACAAAATCTTTAAAAGGCACATCGAGAACCCTGGCCGCACGTTTCCTGAAGATTTTGGGCTGGTCACACGAACCGTGCGACCTGTAGGCTCGACCGTAGAATTCCAAAAAAAGCATAAATGCTTGCGCAGATCACACTAAATAACTCCGCAGCCATGTATCCAACTGGTACAAATCTTGGCAGATCCCAAGGCATATGGGTCTTGAGTGTGTATTCCACATTTCAGACAAATCCGTCAAAGGGTTGCAAAGTTATTAAGGTGCAAAATTTTGGGTTTAACATGTAAATGGCTCCTCGACCCTAACTATGGTAGCACTACCATGCTACCATTTATATCTATATATATATATATATATATATATATATATATATATATATATATATATATATATATATCTTAGAGGCAAAAACTCCATTTAATGCATTAGTTAGGGGTTGTTCCACAGTGACAAAAGTGAGAGAAATTCAGTCTTAGGGTTCTGAACCCCTTGGACCCTACCCCCAACTGGCATTGGGGTGTGCATCGGGTCATCAGCCCTATTCTCACCCCATCACATGTGTAAAGCAGCAGAAGTATAGGAGAATGGGGTGACAGTTAGGACCGACGACCCCAATGCCAGTTGGGGGTGGGCAGGGTCCAAGGGGGGGTTTCAACTAACACTAGGATTCTTCACTTTTTCTCACTGTGAACAACCCTACTAATGCATTAAATGGAGTTTTTACTTCTACCCCCTTCTTTGAGAATGATAATGAGAAATAGAGAATGTATGGCAGCAGCAGGGCGTGGGGCCCTTTGGTGCACGCTCCCTACCATGTGAATGCAAACAGAAGTGCTAACAGTGATGGCGCACATAGTAGCATGGCCCAGCGAATGAGAATAGAAAGGGTAACACACCGGTGGCATAGATGGAGCGGTCTGCCACGCGTAATGTGTTGTCACATAGTAACGTGGTGCCTGCAAAGCGGAAATGTCAATGGGCATGGTGACGCAAAGTGAAACAGAAATAGAAACAGTACTGTAGACACCAATGGCAAAAAATAACAGAAACGCAAGTGCAAATGAAAATGCAAAGGATAACGCACATGGTGGCGTAGACGTCAATGGTAAGTGAAATGGGTACGGAACTGCAAGTGGAAAGGGCAACGGTAACAGTAATGTAAGCACACAGGCTGGTTTTCCCCAAAACCTGCATAGAGAAAGACAGTGAGTACAAAGAATGTATGCATAATAATGTGTATCGGAGCAGAAAATGAGGACTTGGAATACTAAATAGGTTATATCTCAGGAACCGTACAACGCAGAAAAAAAAAATTAAAAGTCATATGATTTACAACTGTCCTGGCTAGTTCTGAACTTAGCCCCTATGAGGGGGCTAAGAATTTTTCCTACTAAAGGTCCGTATCTTGCACCGTTTCTGAGATACGGGCCCTGAAAGGCGCGGTGAATGCCGTAATATTATCCTATGGGAAAAAAGAGAAGTTCAGAGCACCATAACTTTGCCTCCCTGTAATATTTTTTCACCAAACCACTGAAAGGCACATCTGTGGGTTGTTGCCTGTCTTCCCTCCAAATTTCAGGAAAACAGACCAAACCGTTATTTTGCAGCAGGGAGCCAAAAGATTCCTGTAATGCTTTTACATTACTGTTACTGTTGTCCTTTCCGCTTGTGGTTCCATACCCGTTTCACTTACCGTTGACGTCTACGCCACCATGTGCGTTATCCTTTGCATTTTCATTTGCGCTTGCGTTTCTGTTATTTTTTGCCATTTTTCTCTACAGTACTGTTTCTCTTTCTGTTTCACTTTGCGTCACCATGCCCATTGACATTTCCGTTTGCAGGCACCATGTTACTATGTGACAACAAATCATGTGGCGGACCATTCCCGTCTATGCCACAATGTGCGTTATCCTTTCTGTTCTCATTCGCGCTTGCATTACCATGTGCGCCACTGTTAGCACTTCTGTTTGCATTGCTGTTCCTGTTACTATGCCACAAGACATCACGTGGCGGGAGTGCGGCGCCTCGTTATCATTCTCAAAAAGAAGGGAAATTAGAGGCAAAAAACACTGTTTAATGCATTTGTTAGGGTTGTTTCACAGCGACAAAAGTGAGGAAATTCGGTGTTAGGGTTGAGAACCCCCCCTTGGACCCTCCGCCCACCCCCCCAACTAGCACTGGGGTGCGCATTTGGATTGTCGGTCCTAACTCTCACCCCATTCTCCTATACTTCTGCTGCTTTACACATGTCATTGGGTGAGAGTTAGGGCTGATGATCCCAATGCACACCCCAATGCCGGTTGGGGGTGGTATATATATATATATACACACATGTATACTATATATATATATATATATATATATATACATATATATATATATATATATAGGGTAAATGAATTACACACATATGAGCATAGCAAATATAACAAAGAACACTAATATAAGTACTAACATACTAATTGCCAGCAGATTAGGCCTTACGGTCTATCGAGTCTGCTCGAACTTCAGATCCCTAGTTGGGTGCCGAGGCCTCCCCTTGTGTTCCAGAAATCCTATCACCCATCCCCCGGGCCAGGCCATCATCTGATACATCCACTTTCTGTGTCTATCCCACCATCTCTTGAAGCCCTCCACTGTGAATCTCTGAACCAGCTCACCAGGCAGTGCATTCCTAGGGTCCACCACCCTCTCAGTGAAAAATCTACACCTCTTTTCCCCCCTCACTCTTCCACCTTCCAACTTCAAACCATGCCCTCTGGTGACACCTCCCTGCTTTAGTCTAAAGATCCCCTCCATGTTTACCCTATTTATTCCCTTGAAGTACCTGAAAACCTCAATCATGTCCCCCTGTCTCTCCTCTCCTCTCCTCTCCTCTCCTCTCCTCTCCTCTCCTCCTCTCCTCCAATGAAAACAGGCAGAGCTCCTCAAGTCTGTCCTCATACATCAAATCCTCTAGTTCTTGTATCATCTTAGTTGCCCTCCTCTGTACCCTCTCCAGGAGCTGTATGTCCATCTTCAAGTGTGGTCTCCAGTACTGTACACAGTACTCAAGGTGTGGTCTAACCAGTCCATTGTACAGCAGCAGACTCACTTCTCTGCTCCTAGAAGTGATCCCCCTTACGATGCATCCCAACATCCTGTTTGCCTTGCTAGCCACTCTCCTGCACTGCTCAGAGTTATTCATACTTGCATCCACCATGACCCCTAGGTCTTTTTCCCCTATTGAGGCCTCCAGCACCTCCCCTCCCAGGGTGTACCTGTGTTTAGGGTTTCACCGCCCAAGATGTAACACCTTGCACTTGGTGATATTGAAATTTAATTTCCATGTGTGAGCCCAGCTTTCCAGGATGTCCAGGTCCCCTTGCAGGGCCCACCTCCCCTCTTCTCCCTCAACTACTGCTCCCATCTTGGAGTCATCAGCAAAGAGACTCATTTCACACCCTATACCCTCGCTGATGTCCGATATGGATTCATTAAACAGGATTGGATGCAGGACCGAGCCCTGCAGTACCCCTCTACCGACCTCTCTAGGGTTTGAGAGCTCCCCACTGACCACAACTCTCTCGGTGCGTCCAGCTAGCCAGTTTTCAATCCATCTGACCATCAAAGGGCTTACTTCCAACCCCATCAGTTTCTCCACCAGACCATTGTGGGGGGACAGAGTCAAACGCCTTGCTGAAGTCCAAGAATAATACATCCACAGGCTTTCCCCCTGTCCAGTTCTGATGTCACCCATTTGTAGAACTCCACAAGATTTATTTGACATGATCTACCTGTCACAAACCCATGTTGCCGACTATCCAGACCTCCCACCTCCTCCAAGTACACCCCCGATCATTCCTTTAGTTTACTCTCCATTAATTTTCCCACCACCGAGGTCAAACTGATGGGTCTATAGTTACCTGGTACTTCCTTCGACTCCCCCTTTATTGATTGGCACCACATGTGCCTTTTGCCAATCCCTAGGTACCCTCCCTGTCTCAAGCGATCTGTTGAAGAGCTCTGCCAGAGGTGCAGCCAGTATGTCTGCCAATTCCCATAGTACTCTCAGATGAATGCCATCCAGCCCAGGAGATTTGTCTTTCTTTAGGGCCTTGAGGGCTAACCACACCCTTTTGGCAGAGATAGCATCATCCGTCCCCTCCACCTTACTGGCCTTTCTATCCTTATCCTGATGTGACAGCCCTGGGGTTCCTCTCCCACCCTCTTGCTCCATTTCTGTTGCTCCCCTGATCCCACTCACTGCTGCTTCTATCCCCATTGTGCCTTGCTTTGTAGATATCCCATCCCCCTCCCTAGACAGAGGCAAAGTACTCGTTTAATACCTCTGCCTGGTCCCTTGCCTCTTCCACCCACCCTCCTTCTAATCTCAATCTGCTGAGATGGCCTTTAGTTTTTTCTCTGCTCCCCAATGTACTGGAAGAAAAACCTTTTCCCCTCCATGTATCCCCTGTGCCAGCCGCTGCTCTTTACTGGACTTTGCCCCCTCACCATCCGGGTGACTTTTCTAGATGCAAGATGGTACATTTCCTTATCCCTATCCCCTCTTGTTGTTTTATATTTTTTGTAGGCTGCCTTCTTTTCTCTGACCGCTATCTGAACCTCACTGGATCACCAGCATGGTTTATGTGACCTTACTGCCTTACATTTCACCTTAGCACAGGTCCTGACTGCCTCATGAAGTCCCCGTTTTATAACCTCCCTTCTCTTTCCACATTTGTCATTGATGTAATCCCCCTTCAAGTGATCCTTGAAGATATTTCCAATGCCCACAAAGTCTGCCCCCCTGAAGTCCACTGTCAGTGTCCTAGATCTTCCCCCTCCCCCCATGCTTATTTGAAACCAGACAGTATTGTGGTCACTCCCAGTCAGGGGATCCTCTACAACCAGGTCCCTTACCAGATCCCCATCTGCCAAAACCACATCCAGGACATGCCCCTCCTTTTTGGGCTCCATCACATGCTGTGTTAAGAACACATCCTGGAAGCCATCCAGCAGCCTCTGCTCCTTGGCCACCTTAGAGGACATGGTTCCCCAGTTTGTACCTGGCATATTAAGGTCCCCCATCAACACCACTCCTTCCCCTCTTTTGGTGCACACTGTCCAGCAAATCATCCTCCAGAACATCACCCATCCCGGAGGGCCTACATACTACACCCAGCTTGACCTTACCTCCTGCTGGCGTTTGTAAGGTGACCCATAAGGCCTCCACATTTTCCTCTGCCTCTTCTACTCTAGCAATTTCTATGTCATCGCTAATGAACATAGCCACTCCACCCATTCTGCCCTCCTTTCTATCCTTCCTAAGCATAGTGTATCCCCGCACGTTTAGGTCCCAGTCATGGTTTTTGGTGGCCCATGTCTCTGTGACTGCCACCACATCCACCCCCCCCCCAAAAAAGCATGGCCTGGAACTCCGGCAACTTGTTTCCCAAACTCCTGGCATTTACTAACACCACCCCCCACCCCTTATCCCTGATCCTCTTTGTCAAACCCCGCCCAGGTTCCTTACACTTCCATCCTCCCTCTGCTCCTCCTGAAACCTCCACCTCCAGTCTGTTCCCCCTCCCCATGGGTTTAAGCTACTCCCCATCTGGAGGAGAGAAATGCTGGTCAGCCCCTCCCTTATCCCTCCCCTCACAAGTTTAAACCCCACCTTTCTTGAATGTAGTCAGCCATCCCCTGTTTAAGGACTTCCTTCCCTAACGGAGCAAGATGAAGCCTGTCCTTGGCATACAGTCCCTTAGCCTCCCAAACTCCTTTCCAGTTCCCTAACACCCCAACCCACTATCTTCACCCCACTTCCTGAGCCAGTCATTAACCTCTGTGATCTTCATTTTTTTCCTCCACTGAGGCCTTTGGTACTGGTAATATCTCTGAAAAGTAAATGTTGCATCCATTATCCCAACAGACTCTGGCAAGTTCTTGGAACCTTGCTTGAATTTCCAAAATGCTATTTCCCTCTAGATCACTAGTTCCCAAATACACTAGGAAATCTGGTTTCCCTCCACAATCCCTAACCAGTTCATACACCATGAACTTTGCTGTGTGCACTGTCAGCCCAGAGATGCTCACTACCTTCACCTGGCTATGGCATCCACCCCCCTGCCCCTAACTCTGGATACCCCTAATCATCAAGTCTCCCAATAACAGAACTTAAACAAGATAAAATATTACAAGACTATGGTAAGGCACTCATACTTGTAAGTGTATAAGGTTATGGTTACATATGGGCGAGTTGGTGGTATGTAACCCAAACATAACAGGAGGCTTCACTGAAGCCAATGCTAGTGAAAACTCTCGGTGCCCCACCACAACTATTGCAACTTCTTCCTTTTCTACAAACTCTGCCCAGGATCTGACAGTTGCACCAGGTCCTGAAATTGCCCATTCCTCACTGCACATGGAGGCACTGGCCTCCCAACACAGGGCTTCATTCATCTCATCTTTGACCACTAGATGAGGCACTGTCCAGATCCACACTGTATGGTATGGAAAACTCCATTCTCTCCTGCCATTGTAGATCATTATTTTTAACCAGGAGAGACACACTAAGCTGAAAGCTTTTTTACAGGTGTGACCTAAAAGCACAAGGAAGTTAAGTGACTTGCTCAGGGTCACACAGTATGCAAGTGTGGGCTATGGGATTCAAACCCAGGTCTCCAGGTTTGCAGTTCAGAACCTAAAACCACTATTCTATACTGCCTCCTTCATCCTCACAAGCTGTCTCAGAAAATTCCCTGATAACCTTAGTGGACCCCCCTTGACTGCCACCAGCCTGCTGATGTTCTGATCCAGCAGGGTTCCATGCCAGTGTCCATGTTGGGGCTAAGTGGATTTTTTTTTGCTTTTGTTACTACTGTGCCACCTGCTTTGCACATCCCAAATTGCTTGTGACAGTCTATGCAATAGGGGAATAGCAGAACATCCCTCCTGGCTTCAAACAAACAATGCATACATAGACCAGAAAGTTTGGTAAAGCCACATCATACGGCACTGATTCTCAATTGTACAGTTGTTCAAAGTGAGCTGACTCTTTTTGTTGTTGTGCAATCCACACCCTAGCATGGACAAGGTAGTGGAGGGTCTTTGATGCCATTTTCTGTAAATAAACACACAAGTCCAAAGTTACTATTCTATAATTTGACTGAGATTTGGCTTTAAACACACTGCAACAGTTCTTTAACAGGCTGCCTGACTTTTGCACTTTGCTTTACATCTTTAGCACAACCACTTGAAACTTTTCTACTTTTGGGACACTAGTCCAAGATGACGCTGGCTGCTTTGTTTACATTTGCTGACTATACCCCAAATAGTGGCTGTAACTTTTCTCCTTTACACACCCAGTCTAAAACTGCTAGAACGCTTGTCCAATCTTGCATTTAACTATTTTACTTAAGGCACAACTTAAATTTCAATTTGAACACAGTTCAGCATATTCATACTACTGTCTCTTCATTTCTCTGGACCAGTTGGATCAGTACTGCCCTGGAGCTCTCTTGAAACAGTCACTACACACACAGTATATGTTTAAATGTACACAAACTCATTCTCTGTATTTTGTTGCATTGCTTTACAGTTCTCCAATATTTCTGTACCACAGTTCATTGTCTGGTATCTATCCATAGTCCCCTTTCCCCAGAAAGAAAACACAGACATTAATCTTGAATGAAATGGCCATAGCCATGCATTTATTGACTACAACCAGACTGAGAGCAGCATGTGCAAATGGGAGGATTGACAGTCCAAAGTTGTAAAGGCCAAGGCATATCGGCCGCCCCCCCCGTCAGGCTAGCTGTACCTGCTGGAGACCGGATAGCTGTACCTGCTGGAGGCGGACCTCGACCCCTCCTCTGTGTCAGGATACTTAGTTTCTACCTCCATGCCAACCAGAGCAGGGGCTTCATGACCCTGTAGAAGAACCTAGCTCATTACCACCCCACCAACCATTCAATGTATCATGATCCTCCTGAGATGTCATCAACATGACTGTGACAGCTTCATAAGCACATATACCCTGACTATTTTCTCAATCCTATTTGGTTATCTCACTTTTAACTCTGTTTTCACACCCTTTTGGAGGAGGTGAAAAACTGGAAATCCCTTTTTCAGGGGAAAACCAGTAAAAGCTGCTCCCTGAACCCTATTGTGGTCACCCTTAAGGGGTCAAAAGGGGGGCCCTAGCTGCCTGGCCCCACTACCCTGCTTTTACTAGGGTGGGCGGATGGGTGATCCTGCAAGGAAGAGAGGAGAAAGAGGCAGGACTGCTGACTACTGTCCCAGATATCCACCTCTCCTCTCCACCACAATAGGTAGCCCCCCTTCCCATATGGGAAGCCTCAGTGGCCCCTGAATCCAATCACTGGAATGTTCGTATCCCCCTAGAGACCACCATCTGTTCTTTTTCCTCCCCCACCTCTTCATGGGTTGAGGGGAGGATAGTCCCAAACAAAATATGGCTGCTGCTAGCTGTTGCAGTCTCTGTATTGTCAGGTACCGATCTACAGCCCCCTTTCCCCAGAAAGAAAACACAGACACCGATCTTGGAGGAACTCACCGCAGCCATTCATTTATTGATTACAACCAGATCAAGAGCAGCATGGGATCAATGGTTCGAGGTTGTAAGGGCCAAGGCTTACAGGTCACCCCCTATCAGGTGCAGTTAGCTTTGTAAGGTAGCTGTACCTGCTGGAGGTGGACCTCAACCCCTCCCCCAGGTCAGGATACTCAGTTTCCACCTCCCTGCCAACCAGAGCAGGAGGGGCCATGAGCCTATAGAAGAACCTGGCTCATTACTGCCCCCACTGACCATCTGATGTATCGTGATCCTTCCAAGATGTCACAGGAGCAACTGTATCCAACCCCCAAGCCACCTGCTCCCCTAATTCCTCCAAGACCCATGCCTGCCTCACCTAACCTACAACAGTTGCCACAGATTATGCAGCTGCTTACTGATTCTTCAAAAATCTCAGTGCTAGTTTTCCAGTCTCTCTGAACTGCATGTAGGCATTTTTTCCCCTGCATCAACTGCTACTGCAGATAGTATTTCCTCTGTTATTTTCACTGCTGCTTGTATTATTATTGATTGAACATTAAGTAATGCCAAATTTTTTTCACTTTGTTGTGAGTGATCTCATGTTTTAGAGGTGTGTATCCTTCCCTGTATTATCTGTTTCACTGTGTAGTACTGCTGTGAATGGCACCACATACAGTATATGGCCCAGGTTGCGACTGAAAATGGTCCATTGGATCAATGCACTCACCTAGTAAACAAAGACAAATAAATAAATAAATCCTTCTGTTGCTGGACAGACAAAATCTTTGGATCAGATTCTTCCATGACCTCCTGCTGGACCTGGATGGGAAATCTTTTCCTCCTTCTGGGCTGATGAGCCTGGATGCTGCTGCAAATGAACCTGTAAGCTGTTGCAGATGTTTCTGGATGCTGCTGCAGGCAGACCTGGAACTCCAGAAGAAAAGCACCTCCTCCCTCAGTTGCTGCCACTTCAGTGGCAGACTGCTGCTCGGGCCTTGCTGCATTCAACTTGGGATGTGGTCATATTTACTGATCAGTGGCACCATTCATGGGTAGCACCACTCAGGGTGTGGAGCAAATACTGTCTCTCCATCAGGATGATCCAAGGAACATTATAAATGTCTCTTGGCCAACCTTGCCCATGATTCACACTGAATCAATTAGCAAAGTTCTTCCATAATTCCAAAACTGAAGTCTCTCATTGCATACTTTTATTTTCACAAATTTGTTCACATTTGGGTGCAGGTTGGCACTAGCTTCCTCCCATGACCAGGCATGCCTGTTCTCTATTTCCTCCCAAATTATTCAAGGGAAGAAAGGGTGTGGCTGTCTATATTCAGCCGTAGCCTGTCTTTGAATTATTCATTCTTCCTTGCTGCTTTTGATTGGATCCAACCTAAAGGCATGGCTTGTGGTCAGCCAGACTTGGTTGAGCCAGCTTGAAACACTCAGTGCAGAGTAAAAGCAGTCCATCTATGCACTCAATGGCATGTCTCTAGAGCCATCCTCCTTGTCTGTCTCAGGAGGTGTTACAAATGTGAAACGTTCACACCTTAGCTTCTTAGCATGGTATGCTAGACAAGGAAAGTAACAACAAGTAGAAGTAATAACATAAGTTTATTACGATACTCACGCCATAACAAGTGAAGCAAAGTAATCACAAGGGAGCCAATTTGCCACCATTCCTTGACTATGGTCTCTCTCTCTCTCTCTTAGGACCTGGTGCGCTTACAATTATATATGACTGATACATGTACAGTTACAGATATCATAAACATACAGCATTGAATAAAACATGTAAATAAGGTGGCTCCCTTGGGCAATTACACAGAAATGAAGTAACAATGTCTGAACAAAGAAAACTCATATTCAGCAGGAATATGTGTTATCTGTTCTTATTTCCAGACAATTAGTATGGATATGTTTGCAAGATAATCATAAAAGCATACAATGTGTCACAATAGTGGAAAACTACAGAATATGAGTTATTATGATAGAAACAGTGTGTGTGTCTATCTATCTATCTATCTATATATATTCATATATATATATATATATATATATATATATATATGTAAATGCATTACAGTCAAATATGACCATAGCAAATATAATAAAGAACACCAATATAAGTAATAAAACAAGACAAAACTTAAGACTGTGTTAAGACACTCACACTTGTAAGTGTATAAGGTTATGGTTACATGTGGGCCAGTTGGTGGTATATCACCCAGGCATAACATTCCCCTCTTTGTTGCCCTAATTGCAAAAGTAGCAACACAACAAAAGGATGATGATTAGGCATATAAATGGTATATTTAAATGTGTCAACAAGCCTGAGGTGCAAGTCCTGTAAAAGAACCACAGCAGTGCAAGATACTAGATAAATGTACACCTCAGACATTAAAGGGTAAGTAGTGGATGAGGTAAAAAGAAATAAAATAGTATCAAACTTTAAAACATCAATGTGAACATCTGCTTTACAAAGCACATAAAACTCATAATGTAAATGAATTACAATTCTATAGCGTACAGATAAGGTGACTGTGAAAGTAGACCTATTCAGGTGGTGACACAGGGGTACAAAACAGAAACTAGGCATGTCAACACCACAGTGAATATGTGTATAAGAAAAATGGTTGCTGTGTATCATCACGGAACATTGTTTGTAAAAACAGTGTTAAAGTCATTGTCCATTCATAAAGAAAGTCCATATTGAGAGTTTGAAAAGGCAGATAATGGTGGCATACAGGACAGCAGCGTATGTTATTGATTGAAGAATTTAATAACAATGTTCTTCAAAAGGAACCAGTCCATAAGATTTGAGTTCATAACCACAAAGCAGTGTAGTTATATTGCAAATGTCATTTGTCCAAAGTTTGTAACCCATGGGGCATACATGGCACATGAAGTTGTGCAGACGTGTACCAGTATGGTAAGAAAGATAATGTTCATATAGCTGGTTGCTGGTATGCTGGATTGGAAAAGGCCTTGGCAAGGGCTGCATGAGAATGACTACTGAATGTTTCAATGGACTAGCCAAACCCACAGAGGCATAGCTTTTTGTAAAAAGAGCACCTTTTGCACAAATATTGACTATTCATAAAGAACATAATTCATGAAAGAACAACCAAGAGCACAGTCCATACAAGAACAATCAGTTCATATGAGATGCCCACTAAATATGGAAAACCAGCCATGAAGAAAAATTGCATGTGTTGCTTGAAGATCTTACCAGTACCTCTCTGTAGAAACCTAAAACTTGTAAAAACTTAGTTTTAAAACACACATATAGTTGTTGTTAAAAAGAAAATGGTATAGTAATTTGCAATGCCTTTAGTTATGGTGTGATATGACATAGACAAGTGATGGCATTGGCAATGCACTCAGAGGTACAGGTCGAGGTCCAATAAGAATATACCATTTATTCATCTGTGAATACACCCTGTTTTCAAGTCTCAGAAGAGGATCTAACAGTAGGGAAAGAAAACAGTTTCCCTGCTTATGACTTGATATTTGACCTAGTTTAGGCCTATCTCATGAAATGAAAGTGCATTACTATGCTTGTTATATGCGCTTTGAACCTTTATCATATGGCAGTATACCATTTACACCATGTAACACAGGGGTGTACAACAGTGCCTGTTGTACCTATGGGAATTGAAAATGTCTCTTTTGTAAGGTCCATTGCCTGGGGTGAAATACTCCTAGGTATTCAGTAGTGTGGTGCTTTCATACTTGATCTGGAGCATATTAGTCAATTAATCAAATTTTATTTCACCAGGCAAATTACAACTTTGAGCAAGCTCGTTTTCAAGATGGTCCTGGACACATAGGACAAATTCATTCACAATAACATAACAGTGCATGGTACACTAGAGAGTAATACAGGATGTTATAAAATACAAGTTCAGTAGGCAAAATCCAAGGCTTGGTTGGTAACAAATAAATAGATAAACAATTCAATTTATGCAAGTTGAGCTCATTAGAGTATTGAGGGAGGAGAGGGTTGGAGACACAGTGGTGGTCAGAGGGAAAAGGTGGTAACAGAACACATGAAGGTAAGGGAGGAGGGCAGCCTAATAAAGTGGAGTCCCCAATGGAGATAGCTCAGGGAAGGAGGGAGGAAATAGTTGGGGGTAGTACTCTAGTGGGATGCCAGCCGATGGGGGAATAAGAAGGCCAGTGAATCCAGAGCTAGTGGCTTGTTCAATCTGAGTAAGTAGTGTTTACCTGAAGCAATCACATGTCTTTTTCAGGCATCTATAGAGCAGCTATCTGAACATGTGAGGGCTAGGCAACAGGGAGAGTTTAAGTGCTTTTTGTGTGTTATTCCATAGTGTCGGTAGAAAGGAGCTAATGGCAGTTGAGCCAAGGTGGGTCATGTTCCATGGTGGTTTAAGTCAGATAAGTGAGGAGTTCCTTAGGTGATAGGCACCATTGGAGTGCACAAATAGGTTACATATATAGGGTAACAGCTTGTTGGACATAGCCTAGAAGAGCCACATGAGGGTGTTTATTTGCCTCGTCATGGAGAGGGACAGCCAGTCTAGTGTTTGGTACAACAGGCAGTGGTGAATCTGCAAGGGCAGACCAAGAAAAAAATCTCAATGCATGATGATAGTGTATTGAGCTTTTGGAGTGCATTTTAAGGCAGTGACGGTAAAGGAAGTCGGCATAATCAAGCAGGGGAAGAAAGGTTGTTTGAACCAGCCTCTTTCTAGCTTTCAGGGTGAATAAGTGTCTTATATGGGAGAATATACCAAGTCGCTGTCTTAGCCTTTTTGATAGCTCACTTTGTTGTGCATTAAAGTTAAGTTTTTTTATGCAGCCAGATATCCAGATACTTGAATTTGTCCACTATTTCTAATGGTTCACCAAGGAGGGTGATAATCTGTGGAGTACCAGGTATCCTCATACTGAGGGTGGTGGATGGGGAGATAATAATTGCTTTTGTTTTTTTTGGCATTTAACAAGAGCTTCAGATTCAGCAGGTTATGTTGGAGGATGAAAAAGTCCTGCTGTAACTCTTTGTAAGCAAGGTCCAGAGAGGGGTTGGTTGTGTAGAGGACCATGTCATCTGCGAAGAGTTGAACGTTTCCTGCAAGAAGGCCAGAGTCAATGTGGTTGATGTAAAGGGAGAAGAGGATAGGCTCCAGGATAGAACCTTGCTGGAAACCACGGGGCAGAATTTTTAATGGATAGAGTTCACCTTGGGATTTAATTTGCTGTCTCTGATTTGTGAGGTAGCAGCGGAACCACTTTACTGCAGTGGGGTTTAGACCAATGCAACCCAGTGAATAAAGTAGTAAAGAAAGATCAACTGTGTCGACTGCTTTGCTGAGGTTAAGGAAAAGTGCATAGATGTGCTGTTTATTGTCATTCAACACTTTGGCTAGGGCTGATATGGTACTATGTTTAGGTCTAAACCAGATTGGACAGGGTTAAGGATGGTTTCACTCTCTAAGAACTCCCTTAATTGAGAGTTGACAACTTTTTCATGTAACTTAGATAAAACTGGCAGCAGCAATATTGGCCTATAATTTTTTAAGTCCGCGGGGTCTCCTGATCTGAACAAGGGAATAATGTGTGCAATTTTCCAGTTACTTGGCAATTCCCTTCG
This sequence comes from Neoceratodus forsteri, assembly GCA_016271365.2. Lineage (NCBI taxonomy): Eukaryota > Metazoa > Chordata > Ceratodontiformes > Ceratodontidae > Neoceratodus > Neoceratodus forsteri. The sequence goes on along the minus strand of CM028138.1, from coordinate 759,044,882 downwards.
GATTAGTGAGCTATTAAAAAGATGGTTGATTGGTGCTGTCAGATAATGATAATCTGCTTTTAGGAAGAAGGGTTCTAATGAGTTGGCACCAGCACTCTTTTTGATATCCAGTGAGAGGAGAAGATCCTCCACCTCTTTATAGGACACCATCTGGAACATGAATTGAAGGTCGTCGGTCCTGGGGGCAGAAGTTGAGCAAGTAATATTGCTGGTGATACAAGTGGTGCTCAGTTTACTAACAGGTGATGCATCAAAGGTGAAGCCTGCAGAGGTAAAATGGTTATTGAACTGATCCAGGATCTCTGCCCTGTCTGTGTAGGAGGTGTTGCTTGCCACAATTTTGGCCAGGAATGAGGTGGCAGAAGAATGTCCTTCAACCTCTCTTAAGATCTGCCAGAATTTGGTTGAGAAGTTTTTGTTTACTTCAAGGGCAGACTGGAAGAAGCGAGATTTTTTCCAAACTGACCAGTTTGGTACAGGCATTCCTGGCTATTCGGAAGGAGAGCCAGTCTGAGTCAAACTGCGACTTCCTTGCCCTTTTCCATAGATTGTCTCTATGCCACAGGGCCCTCTTCAGTGCTGGTCTGAACCAGTCAGGAGCACATTTCCTTGTTTTGATTATTCTTAAAGGTGCACGTTTGTTGATAACCTTTAATAACAGATCCTGGAAGATGCAAAAAGCTTCAGACACAGAGGGTGTGAGGCAGAAGTCCTGCCAGATAATATTTCCAAGATCTGTCAGAAAGTCAGGCAGTGAGAAATGTCTGAGGCTGCACTTTAACTTGAAAGTGGAGGTGGAAGGGAGGTGCTGGGAACTTCTGACACAGGCAAATGCATAGTGATCACTCAGGTCATTGTGGGAGACCCCTGCATGAGAGATATTATGTGCTTTTCTGACCAGTATAAGGTCCAGCATGGAGCTACAGTCCCAGTTCTTTTAGTTGGTCAGATAACCTCAGGGGTAATCTGAGTTAGCCCATGCTCATCACAAAAGTCCTTAAGCCTGTTGGCGCAGGCATCATTCCAATTAAGATTAAGGTTCCCAATTATGATACATTCCGTGTTTGTTTTTTCCAGGAGAGAATGTAGATGAGGCAATATGCACAGGCCAGCTGCTGGTGGCCTATAGCATCTGGCGACCAGAAGAGCGACTCCAGTAGAAAGAGTGATTTTAAAGGCAAGACACTCAAATTCTTTAGGCATCGATGAATGGGCAATGTCAGTGGTAATTAATTTATCTTTAATATATATGGCAACCCCACCACCTCTGGTCAATCTGTCACACCTGAACAGGTTGTAGCCAGGGATGCTAATCAAGTTGTCAGGTACGATGTTCTTTAGCCAGGTTTCCGAGAACATTGCTACATCAGGCGAGGTGTGTAGCACCCAGGCTTAGACCTGGTCAAATTTATTGGCAAGGCTGCATACGTTCATATGCAGAATGCTCAGACCTTTTAACTGAGGGAGCTCCCCTGGGGTTGCTAGCAGCCAGGTGGGGGGTCCGGGGTTCAAGTCCACATTGCCTGCACAGAATAAAAGCAGTAATAGTAGTTTCCTGAGACATCTAACCAGGAATCTCAGGAAGGCTTTGCTTGGCTGCTTTGCATGGTCACTGCCTGGGGCAGCAGTACAGGAGTTAGTGGGGCAGCAAGAGAGCAAGACTTGGTCAGAGCAAATATTACTACCGTAACAGAGAAGGTGAATGGGGTCAGTTTTGTGAGTGAAGGGAAGTAGGAGATGTGAAGTGTTGTAGTCATATATGGGTTGCTGCCCTTGGAGGGAATGAACTGGTTTGAAGACACCTTTGGGCTTAGGTCCTGGCATGTATGATTATTCAGGTAGTTTGTGACTTTCATTAAGTCCATGACAGGCTCCAATGCAAAAAGGAGAATGCAGCCAGAGAGAAAGAGGGAGGATGAGGAAGCCATTTCTGAGGTACTGATAGGTAGAAGACAGCAGCACCTTCTGACTGTTCTTGTATGACTGGCTACAGTGCTGGGGTCTACAAAGGGAACCAAGCACTCTAAAAAAATTAAAGGACTATGCTTAAGGTATCAGGGGAAGGGTTTAGATAAGGAGTGATGCAAACACTAATAGAACAAGAAATAGATACTACTGTGAATGCACAGATAGTGAGAGATGAGAGGATGGCTTTAAGGAGAGGATGTCTCATAGGGAGGATATCTTTAAGGGATGGACAGGAGTAGAGTGTGCCAAGGGATGGGCTTAGAGAAATAACTTGATTGTGGGGGAGGATGGGTATTTAATAGCGGTCAGGGTTGGGACAGGTGGGAGGGGAAAAAAATACTCCCTGGAGGAGCTTAGTGCAGTGCTGCAAGTGCCAGAGTGCCTAAACGCAGTTGAATTTAGCTGCAGCAGAGAAAAGTGTTTGCAAAACAGTGCCAAGGACACAGTTCAGGGAGCGGGCTATTGTGCAGGGCACAGCAAAAAGGCTCATCCAATGGGAGTGTGAGCAATGAGCAATTCGATTTACATCTACTGATCTACAGCATATCTGTGTTTAGTGAAGCAAAGCAGGCAGCACCTGGTGCAGCTTCCCGGGCACCTCCAGAGATCTTCCTTGCTGTTCCTGGCAGAATTCAACAGCGGGAGCCCCACTAGATCTGGACCCTAATGGGCTAGAGCAGACAGGGCATTAGTAGGTTGCTCAGAGGAGCATCAGCAAGGGGCTGGGTTCGTAGAATGAAGTACTGAGTGGGAGCAACAGAAAGGGGAAGGGGAGAGTAAGAGTTAGTGGGAAGTCAGTAGGGGGCTCAGATTCAGCGCCAAAGCTAATCCCTATAGAATAGAGAATAGGGTTGAGTGGAGGGGGGTGGGTAAGAGCGAGACATGGAAAGAGGACAAAGAATTAGTAATAACAGGACAAAAGCAGATTAGAAGATCTAAGAGGTGCGGGTTATGAAGAGGGAGATAACGAGAATAGGGACAGAGTGAATCACAGAGACAGTATAGTGAACGTTCTTGCAGGAGCAAGAGAAACAAATACAGTTCATTAACATCAGGCAAAGAATTAAAGCCAAGGGCAATATGCTACGCTAAGATTGGATTTCTGAGCCAAGCTGTAAATGCTGTCTTTAGGTGGCAGGCAGAATATAACAGATTAATTACTTATATACAGCCAGCTTGTTTGGCATTAAACAGTATAAAGTTCAGCAAGTACATGTCTAACACAGCAATGGTTTTCAATAGCCAGAAGCGCCTCACTCATTTACAATACATACAAAATAAAAATCAATTCAACAGTAGCACAGCCGAAGGTTAGTGTGGCTAGAATTAGATGAATTTAATTCAGATTTATTTTAAACAATTCACTCCGGCACAGCATAAAGCTAAAACATCCAATTAGATGAAATTAATTTGGGTTTACTTTAAATAATTCGCTGTAGCACAGCATAAATTTTAGATGCCCAAGATTACTCCCTGAAGGAGCTTAGTGGAGTGCTGCAGATACCAGAGTGCCTAAACACAGTTGAATTTAGCTGTGGCAGAGAAGAGTTTTTTCAAAATGGCACCAAGGACACAGTTCAGGGAGTGGGCCAATCTGTAGGGCACAGTGAGGAGACTCGTCCAATGGGAGTACCAGCAGTGGGCAATTTAATTTACATCTACAGCATACCTGTCTTTAGTGAAGCAGGGCAGGTGGCACCTGGGGCAACTTCCCGGGCACCTCCGGAGATCTTCCCTGCCATTTCTGGTGGAATTCAATAGCTGGAGCCCCGCAAGATCTGGTCCCTGTCTTTAGTGAAGCAGGGTGGACAGCACCTGGGGCAGCTTCCCAGGCACCTCCAGAGATCATCCCTGCTGTCCCTGGTAGAATTCAACTGAGGGAGCAATGCAAGATGTGGACCCTATCTTTAGAGAATCAGGGCAGGCGGCACATGGGACAGCTTCCTGGGAACCTCTGGAGATCTCTCCCACTGTTCCTGGCAGAATTCAACAGCGGGATCCCTGCAAGACCTGGACCCTGTCTTTAGTGAAGCAAGATGGGCGGCATCTGGGGCTGCTTCCCGGGCACCTCAAGAGATCTTCCTCACCATTCCTGGTGGAGTTCAATAGCAGGAGCCCTGCAAAATCTGAACCCTGTCTTCAGTGAAGCAGGGTGGGTTGCACCTGGGTCAGCTTCCTGGGCACCTCTGGAGATCTTCCCTGCCATTTCTGGCAGAATTTAACAGCAGGATCCCCACAAGATCTGGACCCTGTCTTTAGTGAAGCAGGGTGGGCTGCACCTGGGGCAGCTTCCCGGGCACCTCCGGAGATCTTCTCCGCCGTTCCTGGTGGAATTCAACAGCAGGAGCCCCGCAAGATCTGTATCAGTCCCATTCCAAAAGGGGTCTGGTAACATGATGCTATGAAACCTAAAAGTGTTTGTATTGAAGCAGAATTTATATTCTGCCATATTGTGTGTTTATTACACATTATATACAAAGGTACCCAGCAGTGATGAAGCAATCAGATCACTAGCTGGTCTGGGTTTATGCTTTGAATATTGGGATAGACTTTTGTCTCTGTTGAGGTAACAACAGTTGGAAACATGGCAGTGCTAGCAGTGGAATGAGGTGTACAATACTACGTAATAGAAGTATTATATGGAAATAGAGCACAAAAATATGGATGTATGAGTACAGTGCAAGTGTAGAAACCTGTGTGTTGTGCTTGGGTCTGGCAAATAGACAGGATGCCAGTGGGTGTCCTTCTAGTGTAAGGCCTACCTTGGAGTGTGCCATTAGCTGGGTGGGCCTTAAGGATTTGTCATTGATTGCTAGCAGTCTGCCATTTAGTCTGAAAGATTGGTTAGGGTCCACCATTACGGTGTCCAGTTGTCCATGGTTATCTTGTTGTAATGAATCTGGATGGGACGGGCAATGCTGATCCCTTTTGTTTGGAAGGATAAATGGTGGCACATAACCTGTAAGAAAGAAATAATTATTCATGGGGTGTTGGGATATTTTAGCTTGTGAAAACAACTAATTTATCATGTAAGTGGTTGGTACTTGGTACTTCCCCCCATGTGGGTGTGATAAATGTCACCCAGATGGGCCTAATACCTTGAAATATCCATGGATGTGGAACAGTTTACTGAGCTTATAACTGATAAGCTACAACATTATATGAAAACATAATGACAATGACAATCACAATGAAACAATAGTCATTTTAAGCAGACTACAGAAAGTACATATTAAACATTATCACATTTAAAATGAAGCTGGTCGTCAGAGTCCAGGAATGACTGTTGAAACAATATTGTCTTTTACAGGAGCTAAAAAGACCAAAAAGATATGTGGAAGAATATGGGTATGTACATAGAAACATAGACTTTGATGGCAGATAAGGACCACTTGGCCCACCTAGTCTGCCAATTTCCCTACCTACCTACAGGATAAGCTGCAGATCCTAGTTAACCAACAGCCAACGTACACAGTCCCCCCCAGCTCAGCTGAATACTAGTTGAGGAGCAATGCCCTTTCACCTGGCTGGTGCTGGTTGTTGGCATAAAGCCACTTGCAAATAGATTGTTTAAGGTTGTTCTAAACTGCACTGTGACAGCAGAGAGGCTGAGCTGGTTTATAACATTAGAGAACATTATATATTTAATTATTAGTTTGTAACCAACAAATGGGTTAATAGCAAACACACATTTTTTTTCTTGCGTGCTCTTACTATAGGGACAGAGGGTTTACCTCCCCCATTTCTGGATCTGCTAGCTTTGGCTCAGTCAGATCCAGAAGTAATTTCATTTATTTGCAACCACTGTAGGTGCACTGTAAGGTGGCATGGTTCAATCCCCTCCTCGAGCTCCCTGTGTAGTTCAGGAGGCTAGGCTTACAGTATATAATAGCTATGAAAATATCAAAGACATGGTGAATCACACTAAGAATGGTAGGAGCTGCAGCATTATATATACCCATCATTGATGAACCGTGAAAGCCTTTATCAGTGAGTACAGCCTGTATGAAATAGTACATATACAGCTGACACCATACCTAGACTGTTATTTGTTAAACATACAGTCATGCAATATTGTGTTAGTAGTTATCTGTGTCATTGACAGTTCCAACAGTTAATTGCCCCTTATGGGCACAACAGTTGTTAAAACAGGTGTTATAGCAAGTGATCAGTTACTGAGGGTGGGCATATCTACAATTCATGCCCCCCCCCCCGAACTACTTCTGCGAAACCGGCAGCACAGAGATAATAGGATACTGTAGGACCAATGCTGGAGCAGATACCTGACCATACAACAGTAAATGCTATCAAATTGACTAGTAACAGGTGTTTGCATAAATGTTAGAGAGCATTTTACTCCCAGCAGAGGTATGGACACTTATCCACAAATATTGGCAAACTGTCTTTGCCAGTCAGTCATCACCTGGAAGATTGTATGCTGAAAAAATAAAGATGGGTTTGACCCAGGTTGTGAAAAATAAAAATAAGGGCAATACAGTATCCTACTATGATTCAAACTATAATAACATTATAATGAAATTGGACCACTGGTTAAAATACACTTATACATTATCAGTGGTTACTTGTGAAGGATAGTTTTATCCCTGTAAGAGAGAAAAAATAAAACACAAGCCACAAAAGGGAACAACTCATTTACTTAGAGCGTTCTCCTTGAGGAAGGTTAGCATTGATTCTCTATATGCTGATACTGATATTAACCCCATTAAAGATGTTTGCTTTTAATCACCTCCGGGAGTAAGCTGTTTTTATTGTAGCTACTAGTACACTCCGATGAATTCCTAAAAATGAAATTAATTATTAATGTCAGAGTATTAGGTGTCCATAATTCCCTGAATGTGACATTAGAACAGTGTTACACACATCATTCTGATAAATAACACAAGTTATAATACTGGTATTTTGTATGTAGAAAATTGTTAAAAGGGTGTTAAATTAGGTCGTGAACATAAAAGGTTAAATCTTCCAAAACAGGTGTAATACAGTACTTTATACAAAGAGAGTGATGGAAAATTCAGGCAGATAAAAGCTGTAACTTGCCTGCTGAAGTACCCGATTCAGAGATAAAAAAATGTATCTTATGAATCGGGTACGTCATGCCGGTTATTTTCACTATCCGGTACATCACAATGACACCACGTGGATGCCTACTCGCATTACAGAGGACCCACAGCTTAAAGAAGCAATGGTAAAATTATTAAGAAATAGATGCAGGCAAGTTTATTTCCATCATGCTCATTGTATAAAGCAGACATGGCATGAGTTAGCATGTCATAGGTTTTTTAATCTTCACTCAAGGTCTGTGCCTTCTTGCTCCCTCACTCATGGCTATGCCACTCATGAGGGATTGACAGGTCACAGACCTCTCATGAAGATTAAAATCATATGACATGCTACCCCTATATCTATGGCAGTGTACTTTGTGTCGCTATCCTGTGAAAGATAAACTAAATGGCTATTACAAATGCTGGGGGTGAACAGCCCCCCCCAATCATCATGCGATGCATATGGATAAGTGATACACAAGGCCACTGTTTTTCGGTGCTTGGAAAAAGCAAATTCCGTTTTGACCATCCTGGATTCCGGGATTTTACCGGTGTTTGGGAATCCAATTTCCGGGATTTTTCCAGTAATCCAAAACTTTATATTATTCACTCATTTTAAGTAATAAATTTGTCTGTCAGTGTTTTATCATGTTTTTATGCAGATTTAAATCACATTAGCAGAAAACAAGAACATTTAATCTCATATTGCATGTTATATTAGCTATCCAAGTCATGCATCTACCAGCTATCAAGGCTAATGACTGTGGAACTCCATTGGCTAAACTAGCATAATTATTAAAATATTCCTTCTCAGATCAATGCAGCCGGTGAAAATAAATGGTCTCGTGTAACAGTAACATTTTTCTCACAGGATTAACCAGTTCTGAAGTCTGTGCAATACTAAATAAACACCAAAATCTTGACTTTGTTTTAATGTTGACAATGTGTTCTGTGACATGTATAATAAAAACTTCTCAAAGCTAAAATGCAATTAATGTGTTTTATTTTAAAAGATTTACAAAGATAAATATGTGCAAAAACACAAGTACTGACTACTGAACATGGGTCAACAAACACTACCCAGACAAATACGCTACCCAGACAAACATGCTAACCAGACTACATGAACTAAACCATACTATGTGAAGGACAGTAGAATCTAACCATAGCTATATATAATGCAGAGATACTACTATATTGCATTTCTACACTTTATTGCACAGGGAGGCACCATTTTTCTGCAAATAGTGCATCAGAATTGCAATTACACAAGATGGTGGGAAAGTCTACTTATTGAATAGCAGCATTGAAAATACATAGATACATAGATACATAGATACATAGACAGTGTCGGCAGATAAGGGCCTATGGCTCACCTAGTCTGCCCATTTGAGCTTGTAAGTTCAGTTTGTTTTCCTAGAAGTCTATTTCCCCTTACCCCTGACCTCTAGAATTCCTTTATGTCTATCCCATGCATTCTTAAATCCCATGATTGTTTCAGCCCCACCACTTCCTCTGGCAGGGTGTTCCACTTGTCCACCACCCGTTCTGTGAAGAAATTCTTTCTCATGTTTCCTCTGAATCGTCCTCCCTCCAACTTCATCCCATGCCCTCTAGTCCTGAAACATCTTTTCACTTAAAAATAGTGTTTTCCTGCACCCTGTTCCTCCCTGTAAGATACTTGTATATCTCTATCATATCCCTCTCCTCCTCCTCCAGGGAGTACATGTTCAGTTCCTTCAACCTGTCTTCATAGGACTTGTGATGCAACCCATGCACCATCTTTGTTGCCCTCCTCTGAACCTTCTCTACCCTGTCTATGTCCTTACGTAGGTATGGTCTCCAGAACTGTACACTGTACTCCAGGTGGGGCCTCACTAGTGTCTTGTATAGCGGAATTATGACCTCCCTTTTCCTACTGGTGATGCCCCCGCCTATACATCCCAGCATCCTATTTGCTTTACCTGATGCCTTGTCACACTGTTTCCCTACCTTGAGGTCATCAGAGATGACAACCCCAAGATCCCTTTCCTGCTTGGTGCATGCTATATCCTCACCCCCCAACTGATATATTGTGCCAGGGTTTTTGTGCCCCATATGCATTATGCACTTTGCATTGAATTTCAACTGCCAAACCCTTGACCATTCTTCAAGTTTCTGCAGGTCCCTTCTCATTCTGTCTACACCTCTGGTGTGTCTACTCTGTTACAGAGCTTTGTGTCATCAGCAAACAGTGAAATTCTGCCTTCTATATCCTGTGCAATGTCACTGATGAAGATGTTGAATAGGACCGGTCCCAGCACTGATCCCTGTGGTACCCCACTGGTCACTCTTCCCTCTGTGGAGTGACAGCCATTTACCACCACCCTCTGTGTCCTGCCACCCAGCCAGTTACCTACCCACCACACTACTGTCCTGCCCACACCCATATTCCCCAGTTTGTGTAATAGTCTTCTATGTGGCACAGTGTCAAAGGCCTTGCTGAAGTCCAGATAGGCCATGTCCACTGCCCTCCCGATCCACCTCCTAGTCACCCAGTCAAAAATTCAATGAGGTTGGTCTGACATGACCTCCCCTGGTGAAACCATGCTGCCTTGGTCCTGTAGTCCATTGACAACCAGATGTTCCACCAATCTCTCCTTCAGTAGTGCTTCCATGATCTTTCCCACTACCGAGGTGAGGCTGACTGGTCTGTAGTTCCCTGCTTCCTCTTTGTTCCCACTTTTGTATAAGGGGACTACATCTGCTGTCCTCCAGTCTTTGGGTACCTCCCCTGTTTCCAGTGATTGGCTGAACAGGATAGCCAGAGGTTCAGCCACCACCTCTCTCAGTTCTTTAAGGACCATAGGGTGCACCCCATCTGGCCCCATTGCTTTATCAGCTCTTATTACTAATTTTAAATTGTCCACAGTCAGGCTTCTCCGTTGGTCAGTCAGGATTTGTCCATGTGCTGAAAATGACCGCTCTACATCTGCACTAGAAACAGGGACCCAGATGGCCTGAAGGGCTGCCTTTGCCAGAGTTGGTACCTGTGAGGACATAGAGATCCAGTACTGGTGAAGATCAAATGATTCAATTTCTGGTAGTTCACGCACATCCTGCTGTACGTAGATCTCCCAGTCCCTTAACAGTGCATTCTTATTGCGTAATGTGAACATTGGGATATAGGGCAAGTACAGTTGAAAGTCCTTACTGAGTTTGGGTAGGTTGAGTGGGTTTAGAATTCGACAGGCCATGAGAAAGTGTACAGATGGATTTGACTGCAGGTGTTTTGTCAGTTTCTCCAAACTGACCTTGAAAGCATTTTTTGAACAGTTTGATGTTCTCATCCCTTACTTTATTCCTCAGTTTAGAGAGGTACAGCTCTGCCTTCTCACCAAAGCCATCATTTTTAGTTGTGCCAGCCTCAAAGCGACTCTTAATTGCCATTAGCATGTCATACGTGGACGTCGCAAGAGGTTTCTCCTTTGACTGCAAAAGTTCTATCACAGCAATAATGTCACCTGAATTATCTGTAATAAATGCCAGTTGTGCTTGTAGCTCATCGTACCAGTCGTCCAATAATGCTCGTAGATTGTTTATTGAGGTGGCATCACTAGAATCCACCCTGAAAAAGTCCCTCAGGTATTGTAGGTGTGTCGAGTGGTATGCCACTGCTGCAAACCATGTGTTCCATCTAGTTAAAACAGGAACCGGTGGTAAAGCAATCATTTCTCCTGGAGCTTCCAGATCCTGCAAAAAATGTGATAAATTCTCGTTTGCGTTTTGGTGATTGCTGAAAAGCATATTTTATCAATGAAACCAGTTCATTAACTTTTTTGAAATGGTGCAGCCATGTATCCCAACAAGGGACAAGACATGTAGCAACACACATGCACAACATGGTCCCAAGAACCCTGCAGTGCGTCATTAAAACATTTAATCATATAATGAGCACTGTCACTGACAAAACGAAACTATATTCATAAATTCAATATCACAGCTCTGGAGAGTCTTTAAGACAGCTTGAGCCACTGTGGAATGGTTGACAGAGTCTAGTTCTGTGCTGTTTCGAGATATGTCTTGCCCCTTCCAACACAAAGATGACATGAAGAATGCACCTCGACTGTGCATCTGTGCTCTCATCGGATATCACCGATAATGATTTCCCAGTCAGAGCTGCTTAAGGTCTGCATCAATCTGCTCTCTTAACTTGGGTAGATAGAGCTGCCTCAGGGTGTCTGCTTTTGGCACCGCCCACTCCCTTCACATACTTGCACATCCATTCCTTAGTTGTGGATGATCCAGCTTCTCCAGTGGAATATTCGCAGCCCCCCATGCCTTAACTGTGTCCATGACCATCTCATTTCTTACAATCGATGATTCTGCTGCGGCTCTGAAACTGCTGGTCAGGGTCACCTGCCTTGCTGGTCTTCCTTCACTAGCAGCTCTTTCCTTATTCCTAGCATGTTTCTTACTAAGCAGATGATCTTTGACTGTATCTTTTCTGGTATGGTCCAGGACATGGTTGCAGGATGGACAGAAAAGTTTTCCTCCATCCTCATAGAGGCCTTCAGATTTAAACTGAAGGGCTCGCTCCTTAGCTGAGGTGTAGCAGAGCTTGGCTTTCTTATTCAGTGGTGCAGCAGACATCGTGCAGGCAGAAAGTATGAATACTGAAATCACAATGAAAAAAAATATTAGTGTGGTCTACCAATCTGCTTGATGAGATAATTCAAGTAACAAAATGGGAGAATTAGATCCCCTAGATAGTGCAGTCCATGACTTTTATCCACTGGCTATGTGGCAGCTGCCACCGCCTACATCCGCCATCCTCCAGGTATGACAGCAGCAGCAGCCTATGACTCCCATCCTCCAGGTATGACAGCAGCAGCCTACGACTCCCATCCTCCAGGTACGACAGCAGCAGCAGCCACGACTCCCATCCTCCAGGTACAATGACAGTAGCAGCCAACAACCACCATTCACAAGGGTGAGATGGCAGCAGCAGTCTACAACTCCCATCCTCCAGGTACAATGGCAGCAGTGATCGACTCCCATCCTCCAAGTAAAATGGCAGCAGCATTCTACGACTCCCATCCTCCAGGTGTGAAGGCAGCAGCAATCTATGACTCACATTCTCTGTGTATGACAGCAGCAGCAGCAACAGCCTACGACTCCCATCCTCCAGGTATGACAGCAGCAGCAGCCTACAACCCCATCCTCCAGGTACAACAGCAGCAGCAGCCTACGACTTCCATCCGCCTGATACAATGACAGTAGCAGCACGACCACCATATCTCACCAGGTGAGATGGCAGCAGCAGTCTACAACTCCCATCCTCCAGGTACAATGGCAGCAGTAATCTACGACTCCCATCCTCTAAGTAAAATGGCAGCAGCATTCTATGACTCCCATCCTCCAGGTGTGAAGGCAGCAGCAATCTATGACTCGCAGTCTCTGGAGTGACGACAGCAGCAGCAGCCTACGACTCCCATCCTCCAGGTATGACAGCAGCAGCAGCCTACAACTCCCATCCTCCAGGTACGACAGCAGCAGCAGCCTACGACTTCCATCCACCTGATACAATGACAGCAGCAGCCAACATCCACCATTCACTGGGTGAGATGGCAGCAGTCTACAACTCCATCCTCCAGGTACAATGGCAGCAGTAATCTCGACTCCCATCCTCCAGGTTAAACGGCAGCAGTAATCTACGACTCCCATCCTCCAGGTATGATGGCAGCAGTAATCTATGACTCCCATGCTCCAGGTTAAACAGTAACAGTAATCTACGACTCCCATCCTCCATGTACAGTGGCAGCAGCAAATAAACATCCTCCTACTTGCCCACAACTACATGGCAATTAACCTTCTTCTCAACTGTCAACCACACAAGCAACATTCAGACTTACCTGGTGCTACAGAGCTTTTTGCACAGCCATATTTATATACCCAACATGACTTGCCCAAAACCACACTGCAAACTGCTCTGAAAATAATACTACTATCCTTGAATTCCCCGTATCACTGCATTGATCAAACAAAGATGTTTTCCCCCATGTACAGTACTTGACCGTAAGGCCAAGGTTGTGAATTAGACTCAAGCATCCTTTGGTATTTGTTGCCAAATCTGGTGACTTTAACTGCACTAATGAAAACTTAGCACCAATCTCCTCTCAAAAAGAGACACTGTAGGCAAGTATGGCACGGCAAGTGTTGCAGTAGGAAGGGGGGTATTTCCCATGTCCCCAGCAGAAATAACTTGCACCTGCATACTGTAAGATGAAAACCACTGCACCTACTGTAGGTTGGTCTCAGAAGCATGGTAGGCAGATGTGGAGTGCAGGGTCACAATGGGATTCAGGGGCTTCCAGCTCCCTACCGAGAAAAAAGGACACTTCTGTAAGAACTTACCATTAACAGTAGATCTTCAAGAGAATCTCTTGCAATAGGGCACACCTTAGAACTACAACCATCAGCGCCCAGACCACATGGACACAAAAGCTCAGAAATAACAAGACATCCCCCAACTACTCAGACTCCACACCACTACACTCCAAGGCACACATTGGTGCCAGTCTGGTGGCACAAAGGGGCTGAGGCTCTGGTCATCTTACCACACCTACACAGGTGACCCATGTTAGGCAATGTGCATGGGCTGCTGGGGTCAGGTGGGGAGGAAAGGACTGAACATCCGATGAACTGCTCTCCTTCTCTGGGGAGGGGATCCTTAGTGGTTAGCACTATTGGAGACTGGGCACCATGCTGCAGAAGGGAGGAGTTGGGTCAGATGCTTTCAACCAACATTGCCCCTGCAGACATGCTCAGGGATGCGTACTGACAAATCTCATCCAGCCATGAAGCGTGCCTGTGTTGGTGTGCTGTGCCACCAATCACCTCGCCCACTCTTGGGCACACAGCAAGAACCACAGCCCTTTGGACTTGCCAGAGGATTCAGTGTGCTAGTCATCTTCTGCGAAGTCCAAGGGGCTGTGTTTCTCTCTGGGTGCCTCCGACTAGGTTGGAGGCGGTGAGCTTGCTTTTCTCAATACAACCCCCTATACTGTCCCTCGGTTCCCTGATTTCACTGCACCAATATCCAAAGCACAAGGCAAACAAGGGAATTTAGTTTACCTGAAGTGTGCAGAGACAAGGCAGGGTTGCTGGAGATTTCAGGGGTCTGATGCCTCTATGGCGATTGTCCCAGTGGCAGCAATGCTCGTTTTTTTAAATACAGTCAAAGCCGCTTAGAAAGGGGACATTTGTGTATGGTAGTTTTGCCCAGTAAAGACAGCAGTCGCTTAACCATTTTTTACTTTCAAAATGCGTCTCTGACGTTAAGAGATAGGGTACAGAGAGGATACTGAGCTGTGGAGTGTTAAAAATTAAATGTTTGGGTCTGCAAGAGTAAGGGGAGAAAGACAGAAACAGAACACCTGACTACTGTAACACCAGACCGCACCGAGGAGACAGCAGAAAACAGCACAGCACAGCACAGTCATGGGTAAGAAGAGAGCAGTACTGAACTACAGTATTGAAAATTAGTGTTCTCTCTCACCTGTACTGAAATGTTTCTCCTCCCACATCACATCACTGTGCTTGAATGTAACAAGAATGCCTCAGCATTCCAACATTTCACAGATCAAAATAGGTACACTTCTGTGTTGCAGCCTCCCACTCACTGAGAAGAGAAGGGGGTCCCCATCCCCGGAAGACACAGTGAGATTCAATTAAATGCTGGGAAGTTCTTGTTTGCAGTCCTCCTACCGGATCTAATAAACAGCACTTTTCTTGTTTCAGTTTGTTTGACTTGGCTGGGTTTTACACCTTGATTCTAAAGGAGAGTGGAAGGAAAAAAATAGCCAGAGCAGTAACCTCAGGAGAGCAAGGAGACAGAAAGTAAAGACAGATCTAGAATAAAAATTAATTACTACCCTGGAATCCCACTCTACTATTACTGCAACTGTGAGCACACAGATGAATTTCAGTGACTGTCTGTCATGACTGCCTCCCCGGACATCAAGAACATTCCAGCAAGACTGTCTGAGCAACTACCCCCAAATCATTTCACCCCGTCCTGTCACCGACCTGCAGAGATGCCGATCCGCGGGAGAACCTGATGTTCACTGCACCGCGGTCAATGACACTGACTCCACACAGTGTTGAAGACTCTTGGGTGGCGGCACCGGTGAGAGTGGTGACTAGACTGGTGACCCGCTCATAATTGCAACAACATAGCACTCCGCAGCTCCTCCGGCTGGGCTACAGGAGTCAAATTCAACTGTAACACACCCGTCCTGCCAGTTTAGTCAGGGAAAGGGCAAGTGGCTGCGCAGTCACAGCAAGTGCAGAGGAGCCCTCAGAATGGCAAAATGGGTGGTCAGGGAATCAGGTGCAGAAGCATACTGCTACACTATGTATTTGCCCTGCAATTCACCCGCTATGTAAGGCGGCCAGTAACCGCAACAATACCACTGAATTTTATGAAGGGATGAATGAGTAACAGATTTACCCATATTATTCGACTGACCACGTTATTCATGGGCGGCTGTGGTGGCTCCAGCTTCTGCTGGTTACCAGGGCACTGGGTGGGCACCACAGTTGGAAGCCAGGGCACCCATAGGAACCAGAATGTAAAATCACACGTAAATTCCTGCGTGCCCATCTCTGTTATGAACCCCCACCCAGCTCACTCCATAAATCAACGCTGCAGCAACTTTGGATTAGAAGAGGCACTTATAAAACAAATAAATACATACAGTCATACAAGCCCCCTCCTGCCACAGATAAGCAAGACAGCAATACATGTTTCTATCACTCGCTCCCCTCCCTCCCGGTTATTTGCAGCCTGCATTTATGGCGTCCGGAGCCGGGCGGTTCAGCATACCTCTCAACTGTCCCTGATTTTCAGGGATGTCCCTGATTGTGTCTCAGATCTTTCCTCTGTCCCTTATAAAATTTATGGCTTTATGACTGAACAATGGAGATTGTAAGCACAAAATAATGTCAGACATTAAAGTTACAGACTACTTGTTCTTCACAAAATGCATCCTACACTAATTCCTTTATTCTGTCAGCTTCCTGGATGAATATTATCAGTTTTTAAGATGTGTCCCTGATTTGGGGTCTTTTCTCTGATTTTTTTAAGCCCTGTCCCTGATTTAAGAGGCAAGAGGTTGAGAGGTATGCGGCTGGTGCTCCGAAGTCCGAAAAACTTTTTTTTTTTCCGGTTCAATTGCACTAACATAACGCTGTAGCCTCCTCCTTTAGCAAGCTGCAACTTGCAATGGACCGAAAAGCCTTTTGGAGGCGTGTCTGCATCCAGGGCCACTCCAGCCAGACAAATCATGCCCCAGTACTAGTAATTAATCGGTACTGGGAGAGAGTGAGAAGAAGCCTGGCACAGGGCACAGCAGAAGAAGAGAGCAGTGTAGCTGTGAATTTGATCGAGCCGGGAATGGGAAAAGCTAGACTCAGTGCTCCCAGATTTATGGGGATCCTTGTATTTCACGGGATTTCATGTGCAAAAATGGGGTACAGGCATAAATGCCGAATCTTGCCATTTCAAAAGGGAATCGGCTAGAGTGACAGGGAATTTGGCTGGGCTCACAGTGCTGACATAGGAGCGATGGATACCTGGCTAAAAGCAATGCTAAGCTATGCCAGAGAGTGAGATGCTGTTAACTTGTTTCTAAGTGACCTGACTCACAGTGCAAATGTCAGCATTTTTAATCACTGCCCATTCCTGCACTGACTGACACACTGAAAAGCCCAAGCAAACTCCAGATTGGTTCACAGCAGCTATGAGGTGCTTTGATTTTTAGTGAATGACCATGGTGCCACTAATAAATCATGTACCAAGCAGGAGTTGGTTCATTTAGTTTGTTCTCCCAGATCAGCTCCTGCAGTGTGCAGCATCTCTGTGTCTCAGCGGTGGGAAACCATTTTCCGGTACTGTTACGGTACAGTTGGGTACTAGTTTAGATTTTGTTGTTTCCTCATTAAAACCTTCTACATCAATGAACCAGGTCAGTGTCTAAGCTGTACCCTTTGCCAAGAGGTTTAATGACAGTGGTGGTGGTTGTTGGGGGGGGAGATTTTGGCTATGAGTTTCTTGGGAAACACATGGATGGAGGGTAGCTAGTGCATCTGTAAAGCAGAATAGAAAACCCTGCATTTTAAAACAGTCTATGTGCCTCCGACTCGGGACTCAGTCACTGGACCAGAACTTTAGCTACTCAACTACAGAGCCTTGCAGTGAATTTTCTGATGTAAGATCTCAGCTGCACAATCTTTCTGTTGGGTAACCTCTGTTAAACCGTTTACTGGAACTTTAAATAAAAGTCTGACTTGCTCCTTAAGCAGTAGGCTTACAGTAGGCCTGTATTGGTGCAGCAACCTAAACTAAGTCATGCCACCGCCCGCCTCCCCGCCCACTGCAGCGAGAGTCAGCCTACCCCTCCCGCCCACAGCTCGCTCCCAAACAAACAAAAAAAACTGTGAAAAGCACAGCAGCTTCCCAACTGGCCACCACTGCATGCAGATTTCTGTCACGCTCCCCCCCATTTGTAATGCCATCCCCCACACAGCTCGAGTCAAGCGTGACCCCTCCCAGCTCACTCCATAAATCAACATTGCAGCGACTTTGGATTGGAAGAGGCAGGCACTTATAAAACACTCCCCTCCCTCCCGGTTATTTGCAGCCTGCATTATGGGGTGTCTGGAGCCGGGCGACTCACTCTAGGGACAGGGTTTGCTGGGTTTTTCATTTTGAGTCTGGGACACAGTGGAACTGAGTGATCCGGTACGCGTTGCGACTAGGCTGCTGCTGAGTGATTGATAGGAGGAGCCCCGTAGAACCAGGAGCTTTGCTTTGTCTTTTTGTGTCTTGGTGTGCCCCAGTGTAGCGTCGCCAGTGATGTGCTGTGGCCAAGAGCATTGTCGGTTTCCCCCACATCAAATAAATATATTACAGGCAAACAAGGGAATTTAGTTTACCTGAAGTGTGCTGAAGGGTTGCTGGAGATTTCAGGGGTCCGATGCCTTCTATGGTGATGAATCTTGTCCCGGTGGCAGCAATGCTCGTTTTTTTAAAAACTTTTTTTTTTAAATTTACTGTGGCCGAGAGCTCAGTCTCAGTAGTGGGGTAGACCACAACCAAATCGCACAATGCACAGAGGGTCAGAGGAGCAGGTCACTGGAGTAAAATTACAAGTGGCGTCCTCAGCGTCCTCGTGGTCTCTCGTGGTCTCTCTGGGTGTCTGCAGCGCTCTTCTTGTTCTTCCTTCTTTTTGGCGTTTTTCAGTAGGGGGGATGGCTTGCTGCACAGTGGCTTTTATGCTGCCCAGTTCCCGCACGCATGCCAGCATTGTGACTTCCGCGATACTTCCGGGTGCAGTTTGAATTCCGCCGGCCAATCAGGATTCCGGGATTCCGTCCGCATTTACGGAATCCCGGAGAAACAGTGGCCTTGGTGATACAGGACAAGGACAAAGAAGTCATGAGATCTTCCGTAAAGGAAGGCATAGGTAGGAATGGGTGGGTGTGTAGATAACAAGCGGCTTCAGGGCTGCAAGCCCAGAGAAAAAATAATTCAGTCCTAATGTCATGAACAGATAAGGAGGACTGCAAAAAAAAGTAAATTTTAACAAAAGTACTCTTGATGTGCACGCCCCATTAAAGTTATATTTGGTTATGAAATATGGATTTAATTAAAGAGGTGCATCAATTGCGAGCTGGAAATACAGGTACAGTCAAAAACACAAGGAGGCCAAGTGCCTTGCAAAAAGGTCACACACTGTGCAAATGATGTTTCCAGGGACCAAACCCAGCTGTAGCTGCAGTGGTCTTGAACACTGCACTGAATGAGAGGTCTTGACAGACAAAAGAATACTGTCTCGCTACCAGCAGAGGCATCAAGAACAAAACTGAAGAACCATCACAATTTCTATGATGGCAGATGGAGAGGCCACATTGGGAAAAAAACATAGGAAACCTTTGCAAGCATTTGTGTTGTGCTTGTATTTTCTTTTTTTTTCCCAACAAATTATGTATAACTTACTGTATATCAATACTAAGGACACCGGTCCACATACTTCAACATTAAACCAACCACTTGTCTGAAAAATAGAATGTTTGCAGACAATGTGCCAACACAACAAACCAGAACATGTCACTGGCAACAAGCCAAAGGAGATACCATTTTATGAGCAGATGTACCTCATGACAACCGACAAAAAGAACTAGTGTAGTGTCAGAAAACACAGTTAAAGACTCTGATAACTGGTAACAGTGACAAACCGATATAGCAGATGCTGAACTTGGCACAGTGTTTCCTCAACCACAAATATTTCCACACATCAAAATCCAGGATGGTACATTCAAAAATATATTCTGCATCCCCACAACACTTATGAAGGTTAACCAGGAACAAGCAAAGTAAGATTCTTTTAAATTAAAAAAAAATGAACTCAAGTGAACAAAGCCAAGTGAGGCAATCTGAGTAAAAGACAGACTGAATTAACTTTTGCATCCCAGCCAACACTAGTTACTGATTTCAAAACAGCAAAAAATCAAACACATCATTTATAGTTAATGAAACTGATATCCCTGACATTTAACATTCACTACCGAATACAGTAATATTTCTGCTGTTTTTGTTTATTCAAAACATTATACAGTTAGTCATTACCAGAACAGCAGTGAACTATATGACCTTGAATATGCTCTCTGCAATTTCAGTAGAGTCAACTAAGCATTCAGGGAATACATAACAAGATATGGTATACTACTATTAAATGTAGTGCTTTTCCTAAAGTGAGTAGCAAGGAACAGCTGGATAGACAAAAGTGTTTACACTTAAGATTTGTTATAGAACGCAGTAAGAGGTGAATCAACCAACACATATAATTAAAGTGTATTTCACTACAAATATGAATCACAAGAACAGGGCAACACCCTGCCAGACATACTTTCCATTTAAAAAAAACCCTCCATGGTCAGAACGGATCAATTTTTGATCCGTGAATCACATTAGTAATGAGGATTCCTTGTGGAAGTCTATAACAAAATTATCACACAGTTCAGCCACTGATTGATCGGTAGCCATTAACCCTTTTAGGCTTGAAAGCCTCCAAAGCAGCCCTCTATCGGATTACATTGCAGTTGACTGTCTAGTTCAATATACTGCACACAGATCAACATAATTGGATCCAAAATATTTATACTAACATACTATTTGCCAGCAGATTAGGCCTTACGGTCTATCGAGTCTGCTCGAACCTAGATCCTTAGTTGGGTGCTGAGACCCTCCCATCCCTTGTGCTCCAGAAACTCCTATCATCCATCCCCACCCCCCTGGGACAGGCCATCATCTGATACATCCACTTTCTGTGTCTGTCCCACCCTCTCTTGAAGCCCTCCACTGTGGATCTCTGAACCAGCTCACCAGGCAGTGCATTCCAAGGGTCCACCACCCTCTCAGTGAAAAACCTCCTTCTCTTTTCCCCCCTCACCCTTCCTCCTTCCAACTTCCAACCATGCCCTCTGGTGATACCTCCTTGCTTTAGTCTAAAGATCCCCTCCATGTTTACCCTATTTATTCCCTTGAGGTACTTGAAGACCTCAATCATGTCCCACCGTCTCTCCTCTCCTCCAATGAAAACAGGCAGAGCTCCTCAAGCTGTCCTCATCCGTCAAATCCCCTAGCCCTCATATCATCTTTGTTGCCCTCCTCTGTACCCTCTCCAGGAGCTGTATGTCCCTCTTCAAGTGTGGTCTCCAGTACTGTACACAGTACTCAAGGTGTGGTCTAACCAGTCCATTGTACAGTGGCAGAATCACTTCCTTGCTCCTAGAAGTGATCCCCCTTACGATGCATCCCAACATCCTGTTTGCCTTGCTAGCTGCTCTTCTGCACTGCTCAGAGTTATTCATACATGTATCCACCATGACCCCTAGGTCTTTTTCCCCTATTGAGGCCTCCAGCGCCTCCCCTCCCAGGGTGTACCTGTGTTTAGGGTTTCCCCGACCAAGATGCAACACCTTGCACTTGGTGATATTGAAATTTAATTTCCATGTGTGAGCCCAGCTTTCCAGGGTGTCCAGGTCCCCTTGCAGGGCCAACCTCCCCTCTTCTCCCTCAACCACTGCTCTCATCTTGGAGTCATCTGTGAATAGACTCATTTCACACCCTATACCCTTCCTGATGTCCGATATGTATGCATTAAACAGGATCAGACCCAGGACCGAGCCCTGTGGTACCCCACTACCTACCTCTCTAGGGTTCGAGAGCTCCCCACAGACCACTACTCTCTGAGTGCATCCAGCTAGCCAGTTTTCAATCCATCTGACCATCAAAGGGCCTACTCCTAACCCCATCAGTTTCTCCACCAGACCATTGTGGGGGACAGAGTCAAACGCCTTGCTGAAGTCCAAGAATAATACATCCACAGGCTTACCCTGTCCAGTTCTGATGTTACCCATTCATAGAACTCCACAAGGTTGGTTTGACATGATCTACCTGGCACAAACCCATGTTGCCAACTATCCAGACCTCCCACCCTCCAAGTACACCCCAATCGTTCCTTTAGTATACTCTCCATTAATTTTCCCACCACCGAGGTCAAACTGATGGGTCTGTAGTTCCCTGGTACTTCCCTCGACCCCCCTTTA
The DNA here is from genome assembly GCA_016271365.2 of Neoceratodus forsteri. NCBI lineage: Eukaryota > Metazoa > Chordata > Ceratodontiformes > Ceratodontidae > Neoceratodus > Neoceratodus forsteri. Next base: position 759,023,196 of record CM028138.1, on the reverse strand, counting down.
TGGATTGGTACCACATGTGCCTCTTGCCAATCCCTAGGTACCCTCCCTGTCTCAAGTGACCTGCTGAAAAGCTCCGCCAGGGGTGCAGCCAGTATGTCCGCCAATTCCCATAGCACTCTCAGATGAATGCCATCTGGCTCAGGAGATTTGTCTTTCTTTAGGGTCTTGAGGGCTAACCACACCCTTTTGGCAGAGATAGCATCATCAGTCCCCTCCACCTTACTGGTCTTTTTATCCTTATCCAGATGTGACACCCCGAGGTACCTTTCCCTCCCTCTTGCTCCATTTCTGTTGCTCCCCTGATCCCACTCCCTGCCACTTCTTTATAGTTAACTATTTCTTATTCAAGCACATTCTATGTACTTTGTGCAGTGAGATAACCCAAGATGTCTTCTCCTAACCATGTGCGTATTTTAGACATGTCAATAAGTTGGGAAATCTTTAAACCATTCTGTGGGTTAACTGCTCTGCTTGCAAACACAACAACCAAACACACACAGACAGACGGCATCTGTGAACTCCCGTGAAGGAAGAATTGACAAAACAAAGAGCAGCAGTCTGCACACAGAGTCCTTAAGCTGCCAAACTCACTGCTACTTGCTTCTGAGGAAAGACACTTCTCAGACCTCAAATCACAAAGTAAAATTAGTGTTATTCTTTGTCAGGCAAAACCATGACAGGCTGGCTCACCATTGTTACAGTTGTGAAAAGATCACACCTTAGGTTCTTTTCATGGTATGCTGGACAAAGAAAGTAACAAGTAGAAGTAATAAAATAAGTTTGTTAGATACACACGCCATAATAAGTGAAGCAAAGCAATCACAAGGGAGCCGATTTCCCATTATTCCTCGAGTATGGTTGCAGTCTCCCCGAGGAGCTGGTGTGCATACAGTTATATATGACTGATAAGTGTACAGTTACTAATATAATAAACATACAGCATTGGATAAAGCATGTAGAAAAGGTTGTTCCCTTGTGCAGTTACATAAGAAATGAAAAAAGAATCCCTGAACTTAGGTAACTCATATTCAGCAGGAATATGTGTTCTCTGTTCTTATTCCTAGACAGTTAGTCTGGAAATGTTTGCAACATAATCACAGAAGCATGCAACGTGCCACAATAGTGGAAAACTACAGAATATGAGTGATTATGAGTATAGATGAATATATGAGGAAATAGAAACAGTATATATATATATATATATATATATATATATATATATATATATGGTATATGCATTACACGCACATAAGAGCATAGCAATGTAATAAAGAACACTAATATAAGTAATAAAACAAGATAAAACATTATAAGACTGTGGTAAGGCACTCATACTTGTAAGTGTATAAGGTTATGGTTACATGTGGGCCAGTTGGTGGCATATAACCCAAGCATAACAGGAGGCTCCACTGAAGCCAATGCTTGTGGAAACTCTTGGTGCCCCACCACAGCTATTGCAACTTCTTCCTTTTCTACAAGCTCTGCCCAGGAGCTGACAGTTGCACCAGCTCCTGAAATTGTCCATTCCTCACTGCACATGGTGGCACTGGCCTCCCAACACAGGGCTTCATTCACCTCATCTTTGACCACTAGGCTTGGGCTTGTGCCTTTAACCCATGGATCCACAGAACCTGCATTTGTAGTGTCCAGATCCACATTCTACAGTGTGGAAAACTCCATTCTCTCCTGCCATTGTGAATCTTTTTTTTTTTTTTTAACCAGGAGAGACACACTAAGCTGAAAGCTTGTTTACAGGTGCAACCTGGAAGCACAAGGAAGTTAAGTGACTTGCTCAGGGTCACACAGTATGCAAGTGTGGGCTGTGGGATTCAAACCCAGGTCTCCAGGCTTGCAGCTCAGAGCCTAAAATCACTGTGCTATACTGCCTCCTTCATCCTCACAAGCTGTCTCAGAAAATTCCCTAATAACCTTAGTGGACCCCACTCGACTGCCACCAGCCTGCTGCTGTTCTGATTCAGCAGGGTCCCATGCCAGTGTCCATGTTGGGGCTAAGTGGATGTTTTTTGCTTTTGCTACTACTGTGCCACCTGCTTCACACATCCCAAACTGCTTGTGACAGTCTGTATTACTTGGTATTATTTGGTATGAAAGAACAGAAGAAGGCCAGAGCCCATCAAGACTGTTCCCCACACTATGTGGGACATTATTTATCTATTATCCCTGAACCAAACATCTAATTTGTTTTTAAAGACAGTGGCACTAGTTGCATCTACCAATTCTTGTGGCAAGGTGTTCCATACAATGGATGCTCTTATTGGAAAAAAGTTTCCCCTTTTGCTGGTTTTATAAGTTTTTACTTCAAGCTGTTTATTATGCAGTCTCGGAACATGTCTCCTTTTGGAGAGTGTTAGACCACATTTTTCCATTAGATCTGGGGAATTTATTAAATTAAAAACCATAAGCATATCACCTCTTAATCTTCTAGTTTGAAGAGAGAAGAGACAAGTAGCTTTTAATCTGTTCTGATAATCCAAGTTTGTTAATCTTGGAATTATTCTAGTTACTCTCCTTTGAACCTGTTCAAGAATTGCTATATCTTTTTTTTGGTTTGGATTCCAGAACGGGGGGCCATAGTCTAGATACGGTCTAATGTATGCCCTATACAATGGAATAAGGCATTGTTCAGTGCGATTAACAAAAGTGCGTTTTATTTGCCTCAAAAGTCTGTTGGTCATGCAAGCAGTTCTAACACAGTGATCATTTGATGTAAGTTTATTATTAACATATATCCCTAAATCTTTTTCACAATTTGATGAATGAAGTGGTAGTCTGTTTATTTAATATATCATTTTTGGATTATTTACACCGAAATGCACTATTAAACATTTGTCTTGATTAAACTGCATATGATTTTCATTTGCCCAAAGTGTTAATTTTTCCATATCCTTCTTTAATGCAGAAATATTTTCTTGATTATTAACCTTGCCCCCAAATTTAGTATCATCTGCAAATTTAACCATGAAGTTATTTGGCCCTGTTTGTAAATCACTGATAAAGAGATTAAACAATGTTGGTCCCAAGACCGACCCCTGTGGTACACCACTTGTCACGCTACCCGAATCAGACAAGATATCATTAATTCTGACTCTCTGAGAACGATTTGTCAACCAGTTTAAAGTCCAGTTGACAATATCAGGTGACAAACCTAGATTGTGCATTCTAATAATGAGTTTTTCATGTGAGACTTTATTGAAATCTCTACTAAAGTCCAAAAGAATTACATCAGTAGGGATACCCACATCTAGTAGAGTACTTATATTATTGTAAAAAGATATCAGATTGGTGGTGTAGGAATACTTGGGAGTAAACCCATGCTGATTTGAATCATAAATTCCTAATTTTTTACAATCTTGATCTATTAGAGACTTCATTACTCGTTCCATTAATTTACCAGCCACTGAGGTCAGATTAATTGGACGATAATTTTGCACAGAACCTCTATTGCCTTTTTTAAATATGGGAGTAACTATAGCTGAATGCCAATCATTTGGTACAATGCTTTCTTGTAAGGATTTGTTGAAGATAATTGACAAAGGTATAGAAATATTTTTAGAGGTTTCAATCAGAAACCATGGATGAATACCGTCTGGGCCTGGACTAGTATTTTTTTTTTTAGTATTTTGATAGCATGTACAATGTCAGTTGGATAGAACCTATGATAATCTACGTGGTAAACTTTAAATGTACTAATAGGTGATTTTTGAGAGAAGACAGAACAAAAGCACTTATTAAAGAGATTCTAGGTTTCTATACCAGATAGAGAAGAGCCATTGGTTATAATGGGACCAATGGTCCTTGATACACACTTTTTACTATTTAAATAGGAGAAAAGAGATTTGTGACAGTCTTTTGTGTGAGCTAGTTTAAATTCTATCTTATTTTTTGCCAATTTAATAGAATTTTTTAAGTTTTTCACAGATAGTCTGTATTTATGTAACAGAGTAGTTTTAAATGGAACAGAACTATTCTTAAGTTTCCTAACAAGTTTATTTTTTATCTTAATCTGATTTTTAATTGTCTTGTTGAACCAAGGGGGAATTTTTCCTTTATTATTAAATTTCCTCTTAAATGGAATAAAGGTATTTTCCAAATAATGTACAATGTTTTAAAAAAAGTCCCAAGCCTGTTGTGTTGTACAATTAAGAAGGTTAGATTCCCAGTTTATGTTTTGTAAGTATTCATTGATTTTAGAAAAAATTGCTTTATTATAATTTTTTGTACAGTATAACTTCCTTTGTGTAGTTTTAAACTGTTGAATTTCAAAAAGAATAGATGAATGATCACTGGTCCCAAGTGGATCCCAAATTTGTAAATTGCTAATTTGTTGCTCTATGTTAATAAATTATAGATCCAAAATATTAGGACCTCAAGTGGGTTCAGTAACAAGTTGTTGTAATCCAGTACTAACTACCACATCTATTAGTCCTTTATTGGCATAGGACTGTCCTGAGAATGAATCCCAGTTTATATAAGGGAGGTTAAAGTCACCAAATATTTCAGTATCTTGAGATTCTGAAAAATGTGTAATTTCTTTAAACATATCAGTTGTATAATCTGAATTTGCAGATGGAGGTCGATAGATGTTACCAATAGTTATATAGGACTGCTCCTTCAATAAGATTTTAACCCATATACTTTCCAAAGGAAAGGGAGAACACCCTTCAAAAGAAGGAATATAATTTATATAATATAACTCTGACAATGGCCTTCCTGCCTGCATACCCCCTTCCCTCTCACCTGCAGTGCTTATTTCCAAGATTGCCCTTGGCTGGTTATGTCATGCTACCTAACATTTGGCACATTTTGAATTACTGGAATTTCCTAAGCCTCAGTCTCATACTTCTTGTTATTGTGTAACTATGTATTATTATGTTGACCTTTGTATGTATGTATACCCCCCATTCCTTCGATGTGGAACCTTTGTAAATGAGCAGTTCCTGCTCAAAGGTATTTGTAATCCTAGATTTCAATAAAATAAAATAAAAAAAAAAAAAAAAATAAAAATTTCGTATGTACATACAAACTCCACCGACTTGCGTATCTAATCTGTTTTTATGATATAACTTATAACCTGTAATTTCTCTGGACCAAATTGAGGCTGTGTCCCACCAAGTTTCAATTACTCCCACCACACCTATATTTAAAGTTTTACATTTGGCTTCGAGTTCTGCTAATTTGAGTTGGTTTAAAGATCTTGCATTCAAAGCTAGGAATTTACTTTTAGTTGTAATAATATTTTGGTAAGTATTCAGAGACTTGGGAATAGACCCATTCTCCCCCACTGTTTTTAGTTTAAACAATGAATTATGATTTTAGTGATACTTTTCCCCATAAGTGTACTATCCCTACAACTGAGATATAAACCATCCCAGCAAAACAAGGAAGAACGATTTGAAAATGATTCCCAGTGGGTAATACAGGGTATATCCTGCTTAAAACACCACTTTCTCAGCCATTTATTTAGGGCTTTGATTTTCTGTGTCATGGTAGATGTTGCTCTCAGGACAGGTAGAATTTCAGATATACATACACAGCATTCCCTATCAAGTAACAGGTTACATAACACCACATAGTCCTGTTGTAACTGATTAAATGGGGTGTTGTTTATGTCATTAACACCGGCATGTATGATAAAAAGTGGATTCCCCCCCCCCGTTTTGTAAAATTTTAGGCATCATGGAGGTAATGTCAGATACCCTGACCCCACGGAAGCTTGAACAAGTGCGGTTGCTTTTGTCACTATTGCATACCGCACTGTCAATGTGCTTAATGATTGAATCTCCCAGGACTAACACTTGTTTTGAGGCAGTAGGGGTACAAGAATCAGAAACAGGTGATTGTTTAACACACGCTGGAGCGATTAACTTAATAGGTATTGATTTGGTAGCTTGAGACTTACTAGGACAAATATTCATATGCATTAACTCCTGATTGAAAAGTGTTTTTAAACCATTATTATCAACAGAGGGTGATGCATAGGATAAATCATGTAGCACTTCATTATTTGATATAGCCAATTGCTCAAACCTATTACGAGTTTCAATAGGGGCACTATTGTGTATTGACTGCCCCTCCTTTTTTTAAGAGGCTTTGTGAGAATGGTCCGGTCCTCATTATCATGAGAAAAGGGCAGATAATCATCCACCTTATAAGAAGGGGCAGAGGCAACAGGTATACTAGTACTAGTCATTACAATTGTCTCCTCATCAGGAGGCATAGAAATGCTACCTAAATGTGAAGGAAATTGTTCATTAGAATGAAGTTGTTCATCCATAAGATCAATGTAAATTTCCAGTTCCCTAATATCAGTAGAAACTGGTTTAATATTAAGAAGACACACTATCTCTGCTTCAAGAGTAGTAATCAGATGGCAATTAGCACATACATACTCGCTCCCATACGTTCCCTCACTGTACATCAAACATTACATACACTTACTAAGATCTTTTTTCCATTATTAAAGGTGTATATTTACTAAGTAGAGGATGTGTTAAAATTATCTTATCCAAGTTTGTCTAATGCCAGCAGTTTCAGCATGCCCAGTGGACACAACAGACACACACAAACGCGTGTGTCTCTGCGCCTGGCCCAGCACACGCTCGCCCCGCTCACTAAAGGGGCAGATTTTAAGCTGAAAAACTGGAAGTAAGCGTCCATTCACTTCCGGTTTTGACGCAAAGTAAAAATAACAATATTTACTTAAATTCAGCAAGATTCTGTGAGTTGAAGGTTTACAAGCCCTTAAAAAGGTCAAGAGAACCACCAGGCAACAGTGCTTTTAACAGAAAGATGTTGTTTTGGGGCAGGAGGTATACTAGCCCATTGCTAGTCCTCCGGGTTCCCACAATGCTCTGCTATTCACTGAAGAGTCAGTTACAAGCAAATGGTACCACACAGGGTTGACAAAACCAATTTTTTCTCTATGATCCTTCCCTTCTACTGCCAAACAGGAAGTTCCTGTTGACAGTCAAATCCAGTGGCTACAAAAGTAGAACTGGCTTAGGATGGATGGATGGAGGGCAATTAGTCAGAAAAAAGGCTAGCAACAGGAAGTTGTAATTTTAGTCACCTGCTTTTATTGTGTCTAAGCCACACCCCCAATTAAACTGTCTCTCCTCCTACTGGCTTAGCAAAGTAAGTTGATACAGTACCCTTCACAGCACAGAACACACACTGACTTTCTTTCTTTTCTTTCTTTTTTTTAACCCTAAATAAGACCCCTTCTACTTCTAATAAAGTATCTCTCTGCTTAATCTCAACAGACCCTGACTCCTGCTGAGATATAAGTGTTAAATTAATAAGAAAATGTAGCTTCTTTTAGTTAGCTGCTTTCTGCTCCACAAGCAAGGCTAGCAACAGGATTGTACAATGTACAATGACTGTACAATAGCGGATTAGCAGAACATCCCTCCTGGCTTCAAACAATTTTTTTTAATTTTTTTATTTTAGTTTTTATTGACCAGGTAAGTGCACTAGACAAATCTTGCCTATTTTCAGGCACGACCCGGGGGAGGGGGATACAGATGAATGCCAACTGACCTTGAACCAGATTAAGTTGTTGGTGGTATATTTTTTTTTTTTAGTGAATGGGGGGAAATTTGGCCAGGACACCAGGGAAATTCCCCTACCCTTTTCGAAAAGTGCCATGGGATCTTTAACATCCACCTGAACTACCACCAATCCAGGCAGATGGGACCTTGGTTTAATGTCTCATCCAAAAGACGGCACCTCAGAAGTGCAGCACCCCTCTCATGCTGCACTACAGTGTCAGTACTGGGATATATTAACCCAAGTGCCTGGAGTGGGAACTGAACCCACTGCCCTCTGATCTCCCGGCCTCAGAGGCGAGTGTGCTACCTACTGAGCCACTGACACTGCTGTGCATACATTGACTGGAAAGTTCAGTAAAGAAACATCAGATGGTACTGATTCACAATTGTACAGTTGTTCAAAGTGAGCTAACTCTTTTTCTTGTTGTGCAATCCACACCCTGGCATGGATTGGGTAGTGGGGGAACTTTGATGCCATTTTCTGTAAATAAACACACAAGTCCAATGTTACTATTCCATAATTTGACTGAGATTTGGCTTTAAACACACAGCAACAGTTAACAGGCTGCCTGACTTTGGCATTTTGCTTTACATCTTTAGCACAACCACTTGAAACTTTTCTACGTTAGACACTAGTCCAAGCTGGCACTGGCTGCTTTGTTTACATTTGCTGACCATACCCCAAAATGGTGGCTGTAACTTTTCTCCATCACACACCGAGTCCAAAATTGCTAGAATGCTTGTTCAATCTTGCGTTTAACTGTTTTACTTAAGGCACAACTTAAATTTCACTTTTAGCACAGTTCAGCACATTCATAGTGTCTCTGCATGTCTCTGGACCAGTTGGATCAGTACTGCCCTGGAGCTGTCTTGAAACAGTCACTACACACACACACACAGTATCCTTGGCCAGAACCCAAACTTTGTCAGTTCAAGTCCAAGCTAAGAGACCTAATCTCTCATGACTCAGTCTGTGACTTCCATGATTTCTAGCCCTACCCCCTCCCCCCCCCCACAGCTATGGACTTAACTCTGGTCCAGCCGCCCCAGGGCATGCCTATATTTGACAATGGACACCTCAGTCCAGCTTAGGCCTGCAAATAACCACCAGGGCATGGCTAGTGCCACCACCATGCAGTGTATGTTTCTGTTACTTGCTACTGTCTGTACTATGTACCTATGAACATAGAACATAGAACGTAGAGTGAAACCACTGGCTACTCTTTTTAATAAATCATGGGAGGATGGTGTGGTACCCGAGGACTGGAGGAAGGTGGATGTGATTCCCCTTCACAAAAGTGGGACCAAGACAGAGGCAGGAAACTACAGACCTGTCAGTCTGACCTCTGTGGTAGAGAAATTGATGGAGTCACTTCTGAAGGAAAGAATAGTTGAGTACCTAGAGGCCAGTGGAGCACAGGACCCAAGGCAGCATGGGTTCACAGCGGAAGGTCATGTCAGATTAATCTAATAGATTTCTTTGACTGGGTGACCAAAGTAGTAGACCAGGGAGGGGCTGTGGACATGGCCTACCTAGACTTTAGCAAGGCATTTGACACAGTCCCACACAAAAGATTAATAGTTAAATTAACCAGCCTTGGAGTGGGTCCCAGGGTGGTAGCCTGGGTAAAACATTGGCTGGACAACAGGACACAGAAGGTAATTGTAAATGGAGTCCACTCTGAAGAAAGGGGTTACTAGTGGGGTACCGCAAGGTTCAGTATTGGGTCCAGTCCTTTTTAATGTCTTCATCAGTGACATTGCAGAGGGACTGGAAGGAAAAGTATGCCTTTTTGCAGATGACACAAAGATCTGCAACAGGGTTGATACACAAGGAGGCATGGAAAGGATGAAAAGGGACTTGGCAAGGTTGGAGAAATGGTCAGAGTATGGCAGCTAGGATTCAATGCAAAGAAGTGCAAAATAATGTACCTGGGAAACAAGAACCCAGGGGAAGAATACACAATGGGTGGGGAGGTAGTAACAACAACAAAAAGGAAAGGGACCTGGGGTAATCATATCAGATGACCTTAAGTTGTAAACAATGTGAGAAGGCAGTAGGGAGGGCTGGGGTATACGGGATGTATAGGAGAGGCATCATCAGCAGATAACAGGAAGTCGTTATCCCTCTGTACAGACAGTTGGTGAGACCCCATTTGGACTACTGTGTCCAGTTCTGGAGACCCCATCTCCACAAGGACTTAGACAGGATAGAGGTAGTCCAGAGGAGGGCAAATAAAATGGTGCAGGGTCTGCAAGAGAAGCCGTATGAGAAGAGACTAAAGGAACTTAATATGTATACCCTTGAGGAAAGAAGGGAGAGGGGGGACATGATAGAAACTTTTAAGTACCTCAGTGGAATCAACAAAGTCCAAGAGGGTAGCATCTTTCGGAAAAGAGACTTGCAAGAACAAAGGAACACAATTTAAAGATAGAAGGAGGTGGTTCAGGGGCAGTAGCAAGTATTATTTCACAGAGAGGGTAGTGGATGCATGGAACAGCCTTCCTGAGGAAGTTGTGGGGTCTAAAACTGTGGGAGAATTCAAGAATGCATGGGACAGACATAAGGCAATTCTTGTGGGGGTAGGAAGAAATAGGCTGTTGGTTAACTAGGATCTGCAGCCTATCCTGTAGGTAGGGAAATGGGCAGACTAGATGGGCATAGCGGTCCTTATCTGCCATCAAAGTCTATGTTTGATGGCAGATAAAGACCACTTGGCTCACTCAGTCTGCCCATTTCCATTCCTATTGGATAAGCTGCAGATTCTAGTTAACCAAGAGCCTACTTCCTGCAACCCCCCACTATAATTGCCTTATGTCTGTCCCTTGCATGTTTGAATTCCCCCACTATTTTAGACCCAACAATCTCCCCAGGAAGGCGGTTCCATGCATCCACCACTCTCCATGAAAAAAATCACATTACCCCTGAGCCATCCCCCTCTACCTTTAAATCGTGCCCCCTTGTTCTTACACATCTCTTTTTCTGAAAGATGCTACCTTACTGGACTTTGTTGATTTCCTTGAGGTATTTGAAAGTTTCTATCATGTCCCCCATCTCTCCTTTCATCAAGAGTATACATATTAAGCTCTCTCAGTCTCTCTTCATATTGTTTCTGATGCAGACCCTGCACCATTTTAGTTGCCCTCTTCTGTACTGCTTCCATCCTGTCTATGCCCTTGCATAGACGGGGTCTCCAAAACTGCACACAGTATTCCAGATGGGGTTTCACCAACTGTCTGTACAGAGGGATAACCACCTCCCTTTTTATGTTTGCTTGCATGCATGTGCAAGAAATATAGTGCCATCATCCGAGTTTTCGGAGGTGTGGCAGCCCTCTTCTAATTCAGTCAGTTGTGTTTGCAGGCGTGGCCGCAGTTCTCCAATGCCTGCTGGAGTTGTCTATGACAGCAGTTGAAAATGCAGTGGAGTACAGTTGAAAGGGGGAGCTATGCTTCAGTGAGCAGCGATAAGATATCGCCTGCTCATGCACGCTTCCCCTACACACACACACACATGCTGCGTGCTCACCCCCACGCACACACTGTATAGCCAATGGGGTCCCAATCTCCCGTCGGCTGTGCTGGCGCCTCCAAACAGCGCTCCAATGTCACGCTGTGCCCACCCCAGCGGCTACACATGTATAGCTGACGGGGGGTGCCCAATCCACCGTCGGCTCCACTGTCCCCCCCAGAGTACAGAGTGCCTTGCTGGGAGCCAACCCCAGTGTGGCAACAGATGCTATCGCTGACGGGGGTGCCCAATCCCCCGTCGGCTCCACGCCCCCCCAAACAGCCATACTTGTGCCACGCTGGGAGCCCATCCGTGTGGCAAATGTCCCGTCTCTTCTGTCCTTTGTTTTTTAAAAACAAACTTTAAATTGAAAACGGTCCTCGCTGTCTCTGTCCCCACCCACACCCACCCACCGTGACCCTGCCTCCCACACCCCTCACCCCATACTTACCTCTGCTGCACGATCTTCAGTGGACCGGGAACACGTCTGCACTCTTCAAAGCCGACCGTGAACTGAGGAAATGCCGGTAAGCTGTACAATGGGATAGATAGGGTTTTTTCAACTTTGCTGCATATCTCAGGCATTTTTTGGAATTGTAGCACCAAATTTTCAACATGGGGTTTTTGGGACCCCTTCTCATGAATGCTCTCACTGTCATGGCGTTAATCAGGCCTGAAAGGTGATTTCGCATTCACTGCGTGAAATCACCTTTCAGGACCAAGTAACAAAATGACACTGCCACTGTTCATAAGGTGGGCTCTCAAAAAGCCTATGTTGAAAATTTGGTGGAAAATTCCTAAAAATGAATGTTTTACGAACGTGCGTTGCGCAGTTCCTTCGCACGCTCGTAAGTTTTTGAATTTTCAATATTTTCAATCCTGATTTTCAACATTGCCATTTTATTACACTTCCTTATGAACAGTACAGCTATCATATGTCACATCTTGCTCAAAATGTGTTTCCACCCATGTAGCGCACAATGGTGCACTCGGTGTGCAAAATCAATGTATGGGACACATTAAGAAAATCACAGTGATACTGTTCATGAGCAGAGGTCTTAAAATGGCTATGTTAAAAATTTGGTGAAAAAATTCCTAAAAATGACTGTTTTACGAGCGTACGTTGCGCAGTTCCTACGCACACTCATAAGTTTGTGAATTTTCAATATTTTCAGTCCAGATTTTCACCAGTGGCATTTTTCCACACTTCCTTATGAACAGTATAGCTGTCATTTTTCACAATGTGGCTGAAATGTGTTTTCACACTTTCAGTGCAGAGATGCGTGGTTGCTGTGGGAAATCATTGTTTGGGACAGATAAAGAAAATCACAGTGAAACTGTTCACAATTGGCGGTCCCAAAATGCCCGTGTTGACAATCTGCTGTAAAAAATCCCCAAACTAATTACATTACGAGTGTGCGTTACACAGTTTCTATGCATGCTCATGACTTCACCAGTTTGTTTAATATTTTTACTGTAGATTTGCAACATTGCCATTTTTTACACCTCCCCATGAACAAGACAGCTGTCATTTTTCACATCCTGTTCGGAATGCTTTTGCACCTGTGGTGCTAAATGCTGTAGTCGCTGTGCATAAGCAGCTTTTGGCTAACAAACTGATATTGCCACTGTTCACGAGGTGGGGGTCACAAAAAAACGATATTGAAAATTTGGAGTGAAAATACCAATGAATGCCTGAGGTGTTAGGGTTCCCAGCCATGACACCCCACCCTGTAGAGAATGACAGGCATCAGGGGTGTGACTTGGGATTCTTGCCTGTAATGCTCATACCATTCCACACCCTGCAGCCAGTGAGAGGCATCAAGGTATGCCTTGGACTCTTCGGCCCCAAAGTTCACCCCATTCTCCTTTACCACTCCCATCTCACCATATTTCCTGATGGAATGGGCTGCGCATAAGGGCCAAAGACCCCAAGGCATACTGTGACACTTGTCAGTGTCTGCAGGGTGGGATGTGGTGAAATGGAGTGGCCGTTATGCCTGATGACCCAAAGCCACACCCCAATGACTGTCACTCTCTGCAGGGTGGTGGTGGGGTTGGCTTCAGTTCATTACTTCACTGCCATTCCTATTATGCAGCTCTGTAACTTCTACACTACCACTGCCAATGCCAGCAAGCAAACATTCGGCATTGATAAATGCTTGTTCTACTTGTGATGCCCCTTCCTATGCATCCCAGTATTCCCCTGGCTCTCCTTGCTGACTTCTCACATTGCTTACCCACCTTTAGGTCATCTGATATGACTACCTCCAAGTCCCTTTCCATTTTTGTTGTTGTTAGTACCTCCCCTGCGATTGTGTAATCTTCTCCTGGGTTTTTGTTTCCCAGGTGCATTACTTTGAACTTCTTTGCATTGAATCTAAGTTGCAATATGTCTGACCATTCCACCAACCCTGCCAAGTCCCTTATCATCCTTTCTACCCCCCTTGTGTATCAACTCTGTTACAGATCTTTGTGTCATCTGCAAAGAGGCATACTTTTCCCTCCAGGCCCTCTGCATTGTCACCTATAAAGATGTTAAAGAGGACTGGACCCAGTACTGAGCCCTGAGGTACTCCACTGGTAACTCCCCTTTCTTCAGAATGTGTTCCATTCACTATTACCTTCTGTGTCCTGTTGTGCAGCCAGTTTTCTACCCAGGCTACCACCCTGGAACCCACTCCCAGGCTGGCTAACCTGATTATTAGTTTTTTGTGCGGGGCTGTGTCAAATGCCTTGCTAAAGTCTAGGTAGGCCATATCCTCAGCCCCTCCCTGGTCTATTACTTTGGTCACCCAGACAAAGAAATCAATTAGATTCATCTGACATGACTTTTCTGCTGTAAATCCATGCTGCTTTGGATCCTGTGCCCCGCTGGCCTCTAGGTACTCAACAATTCTTTCTTTCAGAAGTGATTCCATCATTTTCTCTACCACTGAGGTCAAACTTATAGGTCTGTAGTTTCCTGCTTCTGCCTTGCTCCCACTTTTGTTTAGGGGAATCACATCTGCCCTCCTCCAGTCCTCAGGTACCACCCCATCCTCCCATGATTTGTTAAAAAGTGTGGTCAGTGGTGTCACTAGGTCCTCCCTTAGTTCTTTTAGGATTCTGGGGTGAATCCCATCAGGCCCCATTGCTTTGTCCACCTTGAGTTTTAGGAGTTCTTTCAGGATTCTTTTTTCTGTAAATGGACTGGTGTCAACCCCCCTACCCAGAGTGCTTCTATTGTCTGGTTTAGGTAACTCCTCATCATCTTCTTTTGTGAATACTGAGCAAAAGTATTCATTCGATATTTCTGCCTTTTCACTGTCTCCCTCTGCCCACCTCCCATCTCCTTTATTAATCTTTGCTATTCCTCCTTAACCTTTCTATGCTCCCTAATGTACCTATAAAATGTTTTATCCCCCTTCTTATTTGAGTTGACTATTTTTACCTTGGTTTGGGCCTTTGCTATTCTGACTGCCTTCCCCGCTTCTTTCTACTTTAATTGATACAGTTCCCTGTCGAGCTCCTTCTGTGATTCCTTATACTTTGTGAATGCAGCCTTTTTCTCCTTAACCTTCCCTGCCACCTCTTTTGAGAACCATAGTGTTTTTTTTTACTCCACTTTGTTTTCTTTATTTGTTTCACACAAGGCTTGTTGCCTCTATGATAGCAGTTTTGATTTTTCTACATTGTTCTTCGACCTCTCCTTTTTGGCCATTTGCTAGTGCATTCCTCAGGTATTCACCCATTTTTGCCAAAGTTGGCCCTTCTAAAGTCCAGTATCCTTGTTTTTGTATGGCTTGTCTCCATGGTTGTGCTTATGGTGAAGCACACTGTGCAGTGGTCACTTGTTCCCAGATGTCTACTGACATCTAAATTTGTGATCCTCTCTCCATTTGAGAGTACCAGGTCTAGTATTGCTCCCTCCTGAGTGGGTTCTGGCACTAGCTGTCTAAGGCCTGCCCCCTGCAGTGCATTGAGAATGACCCAGCTCTTGGATGTGGCTGCAGTACATGTCATTCAGTTAACATCTGGCATATTCAGGTCCCCCATCAACAGTATCTCCCCTTTTTTCAGCCATTTTGAGAATGTTCTCTATAATTTTCTTGTCCATTTCCTCCCTTTGAGACGGGGGTCTGTATACAACCCCTGTGTGGATTGTGATGCCATTCCCTGTCTCCAAGGTGATCCAGAGTGCCTCTTGTCCTCACCCTTTACTTTTTAGTTCTGTAGCTTTGATCCCTTCTCTTATGTATAGAGCTACTCCACCTCCTCTTTTACCCTCCCTGTCCCTTCTGTAGAATGTGTAGCCCGGTATGTTGACACCCCAGTCATGGTTCTCCGTGTACGATGTTTCCATGACTGCCACAATATCCAATTTTTCATCTTCCATCAGGGCTACTAGCTCAGGAAGCTTGTTTCCCAGACTACGGGCATTGGTTCTCATTGCTCTCCATTTAATGATGGCTTTATCCTTTTTTCCCCCATCCCTGCTATTATTGTCCTTGTCTATTTTTCCATTTACCCCTGTCCTGCCCTCTGTTGAGCTCTGTACCTCAGTGTTTACCTTACTACCTGCCATGTTTTGTGGGGGAAGACTTGATATTTCCTGCTTTTTATCAGCACCTCCCCCCTTGGCTAGTTTAAAAGCTTGCCAAGGAAGCATTTAAACCTGTCACTTAGGAGCTTGGTTCCCTTCATAGACAGATGCAGACCATCATGCCAGTACAGACCTTCATCTCTCCAGGTGTACCCCCAGTCCCCAGTGAAGCCAAAGCCCTGTGCTCAGCACCAGTTTTGCAACCATTCATTAAATTACATGGTGTGCAGTACCCTATCCTCACCCCTGCCATGGACTGGCGGCACCTCTGAGAAGGTAACCTATGCTTGACAACACTCTGTATCTTTGGATCACCAGCTGCTTTACTGTGTTATCTGTAACCATTTTGTAACCATTTCTGTAACTATTGTATCTAATTGTTGCCGTGGAACCTTTGTAAAAGAGTCTTTGACTCAAGGGTATGTTATCTGATATATTCAATAAATAAATAAATATTCAGAAACTCTTTCTCTGTATTTTGTTGCATTGCTGTACAGTTCTCCAACTTTTCTGCACCACAGTTCATTGTCTGGTACCCACCCATAGTCCCCTTTCCCAGGAAAGAAAACACAGACACCAATCTTGGAGGAAATGGCTGCAGCCATGCATTTATTGATCACAACCAGATTAAGAGCAGTGTGCACACATAGGAAGCTCAACAGTCAAAAGCTGTAAGGGCCAAGACTTACCGGCTGCCCCCTGTCAGGCACCGTTAGCCTTGCAGGATAGCTGTACCTGCTGAAGGTGGACCTCGATCCCTCCCCAAGGCCAGGATACTCAGTTTCCACCTCCACAGTAGCCAGAGCGGGGGGGCCATGAACCTATAGAAGAACCTGGCTCATTACCGCCCTGCATCGACCATTCGATATATCGTGATCCTCCTGAGACATCATCAACATGACTACGACAGCTTCATAAGCACATATGCCCTGACTAGCTGCTCTACCCTACTTGGTTCTCCCACTTTTAACTCTGTTTTTGCACACTTTTGAAGGAGGTGAAAACCCCGGAAAACCCCTTTTCAGGGGAAAAGCAGGAAAAGCCACTCCCCAACTCCTATTATAGTCACCCTTAAGGGGTCAAAAGGGGGGCCCTAGCTGCCTGGCCCCACTACCCTGCTTTTATGAGGGTGGGTGGGTGATCCTGCCAGGGAGAGAGGAGAAATAGGCAGGACTGCTGGCTGCAGTTCCAGATACCCACCCCTCCTCTCCACCACAGGATGTAGCCCCCCCTCCCATGTGGGAAGCCTTGGTGGTTCCTGCAACCAATCACTGGACTGTTCTTATCCCCCAGGGACCACTATACATTCTTTTCCCTTCCCCACCTCTTCCTGAGTCCAAGGGAGGATGGCCCCAGACAAAATATGGCTGCTGCTAGCTGTTGCAGCCTCTGTATTGTCTGGTACCCATCCATAGCCCTCTTTCCCCAGAAAGAAAGCAGACACCGATCTTGGAGGAAATGGCCGCAGCCATGCGTTTCTTGATTACAACCAGATTGAGAGCAGCATGCACACATGGGAGGATCAACAGTCCGAGGTTGTAAGGGCCAAGGCTTACTGGCCGCTCCCCCATCAGGCACTGTTAGCCTTGCAAGATAGCTGTACCAGCTGGAGGAGGACTTCAAGCCCTCCCCCAGGTCAGGATATTCAGTTTCCGCCTCCATGCCAACTAGAGCAGGGGGGACCACAAGCCTATAGAAGACCCCAGCTCATTACTGCCCCCACTGACTATTTGATGTATTGTGATCCTCCTGAGATGCCACAGGACAGACAACATCCAACCTCCCAAGTCACCTGCTTCCCTAATTCCTCCATGACTCACACCTGCCTCACCTAACCTAGTTCCTCCTTCTTTGGGTCTGAGGCCTGTCTCAGCTACCACACCTTGACCCAAAGCCTGTACTCGCTATGCCTTTCCATGGTCCCCCAAGCTCCCGTCTGACCCTGCTCATCCCCAAAACTGACCATAAGGTGGGACAGGCATGAGAGGGGAAACCACTCCCCCTCTGGCCTGGTAAGTACTGGATCAGCTTGGCCAGGAGAGCAGGTCATGCGATGGATACTACCCCATGATTCGCTCTTCATGCCCTGCCAGCAAGTCCATGGTCTTCCGCCTTCCTGGAAAGTACCTTCGGATGACCTCTTCCATCAGATCTGCCTCATGCCCCGATGTCCTTGCAGCATGAAGATCTAGTCACCGACCAGCTTGAACTATCCAATGGGGGACCCTTGAAAACAAAAGTTGCTATTGCAAATTGGGGTACACATACCATAAGAACGCTTGGGACTTCCAACACCCCAGCTCCTGAATCTGGCTGTCCACCCATCCCAGATTCCTAGCGAATGTGGCAGCCCTGATTCTGAAGGAATGGGTCCCGTACTCCTTTGGATCCAGTCTGGCCTCCTGGACTGCATTAGCCAAGATGGTCAGAAACTGGTAAGCCTTGACCTGGGCCCCATCTGTGTGCTTAAAGAAGGCACCCCCTAACCTTGGCATGACCACCAGGTAGGCCTGCACCCTTTCTGGCTCTTCCAGGACACCCTGGGTGCAGCCCACACCAGGAACCAGTGGCCTTTCTGCTCCTGGTCAGTCTTGCTTATCTGGAGCCTCACCCAGGCCCCCTGTAATGACACAAGCACATCTCCCTCCTGTAGCCTTACGTGCTTGATCCTCCTGGATGGTTGGGTAACCTCTGATACCTGGAATGCCCCACAGAAGGCCAACAGAAACATGGTGTTGAACATTAGTGCCTCAAAAGGGGTCCAACAGACCTTTGGCAGGACCCCCCTGAAACTCTCGAGGGTCACCGGTGTGATTGGGCACCTTGTGTCCTGGTGAGGGGCAACTGACTTCATCCACCCCTCAAGAACGTTCCTCACCCTAAACACTTTCATGATGTTTGAGATATCCACAACCCTGGAAACCCAGGACAAGCCAGTGAGGCACCCAGCAACCATCCCTGGTGTAGCCCCCACCTGCTTTGACTGCAAGATGCACCAGCACAGCTGTGCCACCAGAATGGGCAAATACTCTGGCCATTCTGCCTGTGCCCTAACCCCTAGGAAATGTTTGACTCCCCTCCTGTATGCTTCCCTTGTTCTAGGTGTGATGGAGTTACCTACCCATTTCCAAGTTGAGATGTCACTAACCTTCACAAAAAAGGGGGTACTGCACCTATGAACAGCTGAAGCTCCTGCTCTTGGCTGTCCACCTGCCAGAGAGCCACGCCACTGAAGTGCTCCAAGAAGACCTTCCATATCCGCAGGTCTCCTAGAAAGTCATCCATGACCCACAACCTGTGATGTGGCCTGGTGCACCCCCCTCCCAGCTTAGCCATGTGGTGCAAGACCAAACAAGCAAAGTTCAGGTGCCCCACCAGCTGCTGCAACTGCCTCAAGGTTACCTTCCTGGCCCCCTCCATGGAATCGAGCAGTCATCTCAGCACCTCCACCTTCTCCCAATGCAAGAGGCAGAGCCTGTTGATGGTGTCAGTTTTGATCCCCATGAACACTAGCACCCTAGCAGGTGTCTCAACCTCCCTGGGGCTAAGAGGACCCTGAAGTCCCTGCAGATCACCATAAAGAAGGACAGTGTCCTATCACAAACGTCTTCTCCATCTGCTCCAGTGAACAGAAAGTTGTTGAGGTAGTGGACTACTAGCTTGTTACCCAATTGCTTCTCTGTTACCCAGTGAAGGAACCTGCTGAATGTGTCGAAGACTGCACAGGCTACAGAACACCCCATGGGTATGCAGCTGTCTATGTAATACTGCCCTTCAAACTTCATGCCCAGTAGTTCCATGTCATCTGGGTGAATGGGAAGCAGCCAGAATGCAGACTCAATGTCTGCCTTTGCCAGGAGTGCCTGAGGCCCCACCTCTTGCACCACCTGAACTGCCCTATCAAAGAATGCATACTGCACTGCCATATGGTATGGGTCGATATGGTTATTTACCGAGTCCCCCTCCAGATATGACAGGTGGTTTATCCCCTGGCATTTTCTTGAGAATGAGTCAGATGGGTGATACCCTCAGAGCTTGGCTTAGCGGGGCAGCAAATGGCCCACTAATCCTCTCCAGCTGTCTCTCTTTTTCCAGTTTCTACCAGACTACCTGAGGGCAATCTCTGGCAAATTTCAGGTTCTCTGCCTCCTGGCCCCCCCGGGGCCTGTGTATTGTAGCCTGAGATCCACTGTGAATCCCTCCCTGAGCAGGTTGGTGGCCTCCCAGTCTGGGTACTGGACCAACCACTGACTAATCCTGTCCACCCCTACCAGGGTAGGCAGGCCTGTCACCATGTTGCCTCCCTGATTTCCTAGCCACTCCTCTGAGTCCCCCCAAGGGAGTGAGGTGATGTGCACTGGATGAAGGGATGCTGCCACCCATAAGCCATGCATGAATGATGAAAGTGGCATAAGACCCTGGTACACTTTGCCTGGCTGTACGCATAGCAAGACTGTCCAGGCCCTGCAACCCCTTCAGGCTTTGATGGTGGTGGTGGCCTAAGTGGCAAGCCACTGTCAGTGTGTACTGCCCCACTGCCATGCATGACATCCACCAGCAGAGTCATGTCCACCGTCCCCCAACTGAGGTACCTGTCTTCCTGTCTCCACCTTCTGAATTCCTCATCATACTTGAGCCATGCCATCCCCCCTTTTCTACAGTGCATGAGTGTGATCCTGTTCTGATAAGTATAAAGTCCCAGTCCAAGATCTTTCTCCGCCTGCAGTATGGTGCCTGCATATATGGGGAAGGCTGCTATCCAGTTCTCAAAGGTGCAGGGAATTTTTGGTGGTTTCTTATCTGTCTCTTCCCCTTTTTCCTTCTTCTTGTCTTCCCGGCCCACTGGTCTGTTCAACAGGGAGAACATGTCCATGTACTCCCTGTTCCTGATTTGCTACCTGACCTTCTCAGTAAGGTGGTACCCCAGCTGCTTGTCCAACCTGGTGTATAAGCTTGGGGCAGGAAGAGGGGGCACTGAAGCAGACAGTGCCCCCGTGGCTGTAGCCCCCATGGCCATGTCCTGTAACCCCATCTTTGCTACCATCACTACCATGAGATCCAGAAGCTTTTCCAGCTTGTTCTCCACCCCATCAGAAAAGGTAGTCCCTGGCCCCCTACCTCCCTTGCTGTTGGCCCATTCCTGTGTCACAGAGATCCCCTCCTCCTCTGTGACCTCCTGCCTGTGTGGGGATTGCCCTCCTACTCCTAACGCCACATCAGGGACTTGCTGCACATCCTCATTGGTCAGCTCTCACACCCTGTTGCTCTGCTTACCTCTCCCCGGGATCCTAGGCACCTTAGCCAGAGGTGCCACCTTCCCTCTTGCTGGCCACTTCTGCGGTGGCACCCCCCACCTGGCCATCAATGTTGATGGGCCATCCAGCCCCTCCAAGCAGGCTTCAAGCCAGATGGCTCCCTTCTCCTGATACATCTCCTGGAGCTGCCATTCCAGACCCTTTGTGGCTTTCTGTGATGGGGTTCTCTGCCATGTAGCCATAATCTGTAAAATACTAAGAGCCTCCCCCATACAAAATTGGTTAGTATTGCCACCCAGTAGGAACACAAGGATGGTCCAGGAGGATCCACCCCACTTTGTGGGCCTCGACCCCACTCCCTTTTGGCCCCCCTGCCCCGCAAGGCCCAGCTCCCTCCCCCAGTGCATTGGAGGGAAAGAAGGGGGGGAGGAAGTGACTCACACCATGCCTATGTCACCTGGGGTTGATCCACCAAGCAAGGCCATCCCCAAGTGAACTGACCATTTGCTGCCTCACTGTTCAACATTCTTTAATATTTATATTAATCTTATTTTATATATATACATATATATATATATATATATATATATATATATATATATATATATATATATATATATATATATATATATATATACACACACACACACACACACATATTTATATCTCAGGGCAAAAATAAAGTCTGTTTGTTTCTCATGACTATGCGTCTGTTAAGATGCATATATATGGGACAGGTCCATGGCATCATTACATGACTGTCTTATGTGCTGTTTTCCTTTGTATGACTCTGTTCCTTGTACTGAAAAACTTGTAATAAACTTTGAATTGCAAGATGCATATATATGCTTCTGTTGGTATGCAAAATATAAAGATAGTTCATGAAGTCTATGTTACGGAATAATGTATTCAAAGTTAGAATATGAAAAATGTAACATGTGCAACATGGTGTCTTACTTGTTTAATTTCTAGTTACATAAATGAAAGCATCTTTTTATAATACCATGACTTCTGCTTCTATTAATGGGTTGTAGTATGGATCTTTCATTGTTTGTTTCTTACTCATTCTGGGGGGGGCTTAAACAACATTTCATCTTAGGACACCACTGTATGTTAAATTTCAGAATATAGCAGTTTTGTTGTAACTTGGATCTTTCTAATATTCCCAAATAACCATGCTGTGCAGCATTCAACACCTTTGTTTCTAAGACAGACAACTCTGCATCTCCTAGTTAAGAAAGGAAATGTTATTTTTTAGCAATTGTTTTCAACAGTTAACGTGTGCTACAGGGACACCACATTATCACAGTGATACTGTCTCACCATACACACTAAAACTAATTACTACTTGTTCATAAAACAATGCCATATTGACAAACACACAACTAAGCTACTTACAAAGAACTATATACACTTAATTACACTATGTACAAGGTATATAATTTCACCTGATATGTCTCAGCCATCCTCATACCAGCTGGTTCCAAACCCAGAAAAAAGTGATGGAATCCAATGCAGTAAATTAATGAACAATAACCATGAAAATATTGCATTGATAAAATGACTGTTGGGTTTGAGGCAAAAGGCATAGTTAAGGGTTTTGTAGAGGATACGGTGTTCCTAGACTTTAGTAATGCATTTGACATCATCATGCACAGAATGTTTCTGCACAAAATGAGAGCCCTGGGGGTGGCTCCAGAAATGAAGAGATGGATGAAGAATTTGCTGGAGAGAAGGAGGCAAATGGTGATCATTAATGGAGTTCCATCAGGGAAGGGAAGGGTGACTAGTGTGGCAACACATGGTCAGCACTGGGTCCAATTCTGTTCAACATTTTCATTGGGGACATTGTGGAAGGGTTTAAGGGGAAGGTCTATCTATTTATAGACAGTACAAAGCTCTGCAACAGAGTAAACACTGTTGATGTGGTAGAAAAAATGAAAAGGGATTTGCACCACCTAGAGGAGTGACCAAAGTGTGGCAGTTGAGCTTAAATGCCAAAAAGAGCAAAGTTATGCCCAAAGGGAATAGTAATCTAAAAGCAGAGTACTGGAAGTGATAGAGCAGGAGAGAGAACTTGGTATAATCATATATAAGGATCTCAAGGTGGCTAAGCAATGCAAGGGGGCAGTAGCGAGGGCCACTAGAATGCTGGGGTGCACCGGCATGAGAATTATGAGCAGAAGGAGGGATGTGGCAATGCACCTACACAAACAGCTGGTGAGATCAGACCTTGAATATGGTATCTAGTTCTGGAGACTGTACCTCAGGAGGGATGTGGAAAGAGTGGAGAGGGTCCAGAAGAGGGCAATGAAAATGGAGCAAGGGTTTAGCCATTTGACATGTGAGGAGAGGCTGAAAGACCTCAACACGTATACCTTGGAGCAAAGGATGGAATGGGTGGACATTATAGAGACCTTTAAGTACCAAAGGAGTATAAACAAGGTCCCAGATAGCAGTATATTCCAGAATAAGAGGCTCTTAAGGACAAGGGGTTATGACATGAAGATAGACGGTGGATGATTCTAGGGAAACAATAGGAAACTCCACTTCAAAGAAAGGGTTATAGAAGGGTGGAACCCATTACCTGAGGAAGTGGTGGGGGCCAAACCAGTGATGAGATTCAAGGTTGCATGGGATAGGTACAAGGCAATACTGGAGATAGGGGGAAATACCAAGATTACCTGGGATCCTTGAGTAACATGAAGATAGAACACTTGGGTGGATTCAGTGGGCCTGGAGGTCCTTATCTTCTGACAGTTTCTGTTTCCATGTTAACTAGCTGCATCAGTAGACAGTAATAGGGGGTATCCAGCAATGTCTAACTCCTGGTTATTTTGGCCACTAGAATCTCCCAATTAATGTCTGGCAGATTTAGTTATCTGACCACCATGACTTCCTCCATTGGGAAGCAGTAAAGCATAGTCATTGGGGCACTGAGCTGCACACTATGACCTGGAAATGATAGACCTATTAGTCTGACCTCAGTGGTGGATACAATCATAGAATCTCTGCTAAAGAAAAGGATAGCAGAAAACTTTGAATCAAGTGGAGCCAAAGATCCAAAGCAACACAGATTCAGAGCAGGAAAGTCATGTCAAACTAATCTGATTGATTTCTTTTAATGGGTCACTGGGGAGGTGGATTGTGGAAGAGCAGTTGATGTGGCCTACCGTGACTTCAGCAAGGCATTTAACATTGTTCCACATAGGAAACTTGTGAACAAGCTGGACAGCCTGGGACTGGGGCATAAGGTGGTGAACTGGGTTTGAAACTGGCTAAAAGGTAGGAAACAGGGTGGTGATAAATGAGATAAAATACAAAGTAGGGAGGGTGATCATCAGGGTGCCAGAGATTTCAGTTCTTAGACCAGTGCTGCTTAATATCTACATCAGTGACACTGCAAAGGGGCTGGAGAGGAAGATGTGCCTCTTTGCAGATGCCACAAAGATCTGCAATAGGGTGGACAGTCAAGGAGGGATGGAGAGAATGAGGAGGGACAAAGCTAAAATAGAAGAGTGGTCCAGAATGTAGCAACTAAGCTTCAGTGTGAAGAAGTGCAAAATCATGCACTTGGGAAACAAGAATCCAGGAGAGGACTACATGATGAAGGGGGAGATATTAGCAGTCACAAAACAGAAAAGGGATCTGGGGTCATCATATCTGACAACTTCATAGTTGCCAAAAAATGTGCCAAGGCAGTGGGGAGAGCCAGTAGGATGCTCAGGTGCAATGGGAGAGTTATCACTAACAAGAAAAGAAGGAAATCATGATTCCACTGTACAGGTCATTGGCAAGACCTCATTTGGAGTATTGCATCCCTTATCTCAGGAAGGACATAGACAGGGTCAAGCCTGTTAGAGAAGGGCAAAAAAAAATGGTACAGGGTCTGTACCACATATCATGTGAGGAGAGACTACAGGAACTCAATATGTACACCATGGAGGAGAGGAAGGAGAGGGGAGACATGAGAGACACCTTCAAGTACCTCAAGGGGATTAATAAGGTATAGGAGGGAAGACTCTTTCAGAACAGAAGCTGCCCTAAAACAACAAAAGGGCATAACATGAAACTACAAGGGAGTAGACAGAGGGACAATGTAAAGAAGCACTTTTTCATGGAAAGGGTTGTGGATGCTTGGAATGACCTGCTTCAGGAGGTGGTTGAGGCAAACACAACTCGGGGTTTAAACAGGCATGGGATAGACATGAAGAAATCCAAGAGGGGGTGGAGAGGCAGCAGCAGCAGTGGACCAGTAGGGTCAGTAGCAGCTAATTAAAGGTAGGTTATACAGGCAGATTGGATGGGCCAAGCGGTCCTTATCTGCTGTCAGTTTCTATGTTTCTAAATCTATAGACATGTGTTTGAATTCCCTCAGCTCCTGCTTGCATAATATGTGAGCCTGATGGCTAGCAGCTCAACACCACCTTTATTTGCTTACATCCATGATTGCTGACATGGCAAAAGACTATCAACTTTTAGTACCTGAAAACCCCTTTTTCTAGCCTTGAGAATGAAATAAAGCAAAAAGAAATAGATTGACGTTTTGGTTTGCCTAACTTCCTACCAAGTTATTGTTAACTGTTGCTGTTGCTTTAAGAATTTTAATCTGTGTTGGGTGGACTATTAGAAAAAGGTTTGTTACTCTGAGACTGAAACAACAGGTATGAGAAAAGGTGTGAGTTGTCCCAGTTACCTAAATGGAACATTAACTGCAAAGCTTGCTTTTGAATAGCACAGTATGTTTCTGTCAAATCATGCTTTCAGTCTGAATGGGGCTGGCAGTATAGCATAGGGGTTAGAGTAACAAGTTATGAATGAGCTTGGTGCATCCAGCAGACCTGTGTTTTATTCCCACAACCTCCACTTGAATACTGAGTGACCCTTAGCAAGTCACTTAACCTCTCTGGGGTTCCCAGGTCACCCCTGCAAACAGGCATGTGTGCCTAGTGGGCCTTACCTGATTAACAAAGAATAAAATAAAATAAATGGAATTTGATTCAATTGTTTGATGAGTCTGAATGGCTCTTCAAGTTATACATGTGAATGTGCTTTTGGGGGTGTTGGTAACAGTGATCCATTGCTTGGTGGTCTGGCACGCATGCACACATACAAAGACAGTCTTTTCCCAGGTTCCAAACAAATATTTTAGCATCTCTTTTCCCAAAAGAAAGCTATGGAGAGCCTTACATGCAGCACATGGTACACCAAAACATTACTGAAAAGCAACATCCTTCGCTGTGAAATTAAGAAAAAACTCAAACTTTCAAAAAGAAAAGTGTCCTTATATATAAGTATGTTAGCACTCTGCAGTCATCTTGGGAAAAAAGATGTAAATTACACATTTAAAGCTGTGTTCAGTACAAAGGAAACAGCCACTTTAGTTTCCCCTGTACTGAACATCGACTGGAGCAACTAAATAGCCCAAAATGTTACAAAAAAGCCAAAAAAAAGTATAAAAGCACTAGCATTGAAGGAAACTATGAGCTAGTTACAGGCCAGAGCTGGGCCCTGTTACAAAACGTTATTTTACATCTCTTTTCACCAGAAATGGCCATGCAGGGCCTTACATGTAGCATATGGTACACCAAACAATTACTCAAAAGCACCAGAACATGCTCTGAAGTACGTTAAAAAAATCTAACTTTGAAATACAAAGGTCATTACAGATGAATTTATTAACCCTCTGCATGCATCTGGGGAAAAGAGATTTAAATTGAGCATTTAAAGCTGTGAGATTGGCCCAAGCTTATGTTCAGTACAAAAGAACCAGCCATTTTAGCTTCCCCTGTATGGAACATTGGCTGAAACAACCAAACAACTCAAATGTTACAAAAAAGAAAAAAAATGTGAAAATACCCTAACTTCAAAGGTAACTATGGGCCAGTAACAGGCCAGAGCTGAACCAGGTTGCAAAACTTTATTTTGCGTCTCTTTTCACAAGAAAAGGCCACCCAGGGCCTTACATGCAGCACACAGTACACCAAACAATTACTCAAAAGTACCAGAACTTGCTCTGAAATGCAATAAAAAAATCCAACTTTAAAATACAAAGGTGCTTATAGATGAACTTGTAAAAACTCTGCAGGCATCTGAGCAAAAGGAATTTAAATTAAGCATTTAAAGATGTGAGATTGGTCCAAGCTTATGTTCAGTACAAAGGAACCAGCCATTTTAGTTTTCTCTGTACTGAGCATCAACTAAAACAACTAAACAACTCAAATGTTACAAAAAGTAAAAAAAAAAAAAATGTTAAAATATACTAGCTTCAAAGGTAACTATGGGCTAGTTACAGGCCAGAGCCGGACCAGGTCGCAAAACTTTATTTTACATCTCTTTTCACCAGAAAAGGCCATGCAGGGCCTTACACACATCACATGGTCCACCAAAAACTTACTCAAAAGCACTTGAACATGCCTGAAAATGCATTAAAAAGTTAAACTTTCAAATACAAAGGTGCTTACAGATAAACTTTCAAGAACTCTATAGGCATCTGGGAAAAAGAGATGTAAATTCAGCATTTAAAGCTGTGAGATGGCCCAAGCTTATGTTCAGAACAAAGGAAACAGCCGTTTTAGTTTTCCCTGTACTGAGCATAGATTGAAACAACTAAACAGCCTAAATGATCCAAAAAAAAAGCCTCAAAATGCAAAAAAAGAACTAGTATTGAAGGAAACTAAGGTCTAGTCATTGATCAGTCTTACCCCAGGTCACAAAAAATATTTTACATCTCTCTTCCACAAAACACCCATGCAGGGCCTTAAGTGAAGCATACCGTACACCAAGGAGTTATGTCAAGAATTATTACAGGTGAAACAAGCAATGCAGAAAAGTACAGTTGTTGGAAATGCTGGAAGGGATCACTGGAAAGCTGACGTGCATTTAAAGATAATGTTGGCTGACTGAGTAGCATACATTCATTACAAAGAAACACTATGAGGATGAGAGAACTTCCACTGGCCAAAAGTGTGACTGAAAGAAACTGAGAACAGTGAGTCAGGCCTTTTTTTTTTTTAACCCTCCTACATTCTCCAGCGGTCCCCACTCCATCGGGCCGCCAGTTCCCCAACTTATCCCTACTACTCTCAGTCGAGCCACCTCCTCCATCCTCACATTACAGCCAACCCCTGAGGTATCCCAGCGTCACTCTTCGCCGGATGGGTCCCCCTCCTTCAAGGGGAAAGGCCCCGGCCAGGGGGATAACCAGCACACTCTAAGTTAGGCCTTGGGGTGCTGTTGAGGTGGAGAGGTGGCCTCCTAGAGAGCCTTCAGCAGCATCAGGGTGCGGCAGCCATCATCCTGTGGTCCTGGAGCTCTTTCCGTTTTTTTCTGGGTCCTGATCGCGCTCTTATTGCAGTGCCCCAAGTCTCCACTAGGGGCCACTGCTGAACTATGCAGCCCTCAATCCCACTTCTAGGAGAGGAGAGCTGTCCTCTGGATACTCAATCCTCTCTTTCTCCAGCCGACACCTGGTGTCCTGAGTCCGTTCCCGAACCCGGGTCGCCGGAGTGGTCGAAGTAAGGTGACAGAGCCTCAATCCTCTGTGCTTTAGGGCTGGAATGAGTCAAACCTTTTTAAAGACCTGGTGGATGATAAAACCAGGTGCTGATGTATACTTTCAATTTTCATTTGTCTGGACTGCAGCTAGGAGAGTACCTTAAGTGGGTAAATATGGGTCACTAAGGAGGGATCACTGCAAACTGTAAAAAACAGCAAAAAAGTAAAACTTACACAAAGAAATTAATTTGAAAATATGAAAGGGGATATGAAAATGCATTATTGCAAAGGGCTGCACTGAAATTGCACAGCTCTATAATAAATGGATAACACCAGTCCAGCAAGGCATATAAAGGACACCACATGTTGCAAATGAAAGAGGGCAATCCAAAGGAGAAAACATTGTAAAAATACATTTATTTAACCAAAGCCTGTAAGTAGGGGGATACAACATGTTATCTAGCAATGAATGGAATCAAAGTTTGTTAAGTAGAGCACTGTGTGCATGCAAATAATTACAGCATAATTTGTGATAGGCAAGAATGTCACAAAATGGATGCCAATTTAAAATAGTGAGAAGGCAGTTGAAGGGCCATAGTAAACAAAATCAAATTTAACAACAGGTCATGTTATGCCCAATATGACTTATGATAGATCACTACAAAACAGAGATGAAATAAAAGCAATATAATACTGTTTTAAACAAGCATTTGTCAATGCTGAATGTTTGCTTGTTGGCATTGGCATTGGTAGTGTAGGAGTTAGAAAGCTGCATAATAGGAATGGCAGTGAAGTACTGAACTGAAGCCAACCCCACCACCACCCTGCAAAGACTGACAGGCATTGAGTGTGCCTTTGGGTCATCAGGCATAACGGCCACGCCATTTCATCACACCCTACTCTGCAGACACCAACAAGTATCACGGTGTGCCTTGGGGTCTGTGGCCCTTATGCTCACCCCATTCCATCAGGAAATACTGTGAGATGGGTGTGGTATAGGAGAATGGGGTGAACTTTGGGGCTGAAGAGTCCAAGGCACACCTCAATGCCTCTCACTGACTGCATGGGTGTGGAATGGTATGAGCATTACAGGCTAGAATCCCAAGTCACACCCCTGATGCCTGTCAGTCTCTACAGGGTGAGGCGTCATGGTGGGAAACCCTAACGCCAAATTTTCAATATGGGTTTTTTGTGACCCCCACCTTATGAACAGTGGCAATATCAGTTTGTTAGCCGAAAGCTGATTTTGCACAGCGACTATGCCATTTGGCACCATTTGGTGCCACAGGTGCGTAAACACATTTAGAAGAAGATGTGAAAAATGACAGCTGTACTGTTCATGGGGAGGTGCAAAAATTAGCAATGTTGAAAATCTGCTGTGAAAATATTAAAAAAACTGGTGAAGTCACAAGCGTGTGTAGAAAATGCGCAACGCACACCCGTAATTCAACTAGTTTGGGGATTTTTTTACAGCTGATCATCAACACAGGCATTTTGGAATCTCCGATCATGAACAGTGTCTCTGTGATTTTCTTAATCTGTCCCAAACAGTGATTTCCCACAGCAACCATGCATTTCTGCGCTGGAAGTGCGAAAACACATTTCGGCCATGGTGTGAAAAATGACAGCTGTACTGTTTATAAGGAAGTGTGGAAAAATGCCAGTGGTGAAAATCTGGACTGAAAATATTAGAAATCCATGAACTTACGAGGGTGCATGGAAACTGGGCAATGGTCGTTCATAACACAGTCATTTTATGGACTTTTTTCACCAAATTTTTAACATAGCCATTGTAACACCTCTGGTCATGAACAGTGTCACTGTGATTTTCTTAATCTGTCCCAACATTGATTTTGCATACCGACTGTGCCATTGTGCGCTACATGCGAGGAAACATGTTTTGGGTGAGATGTGAAAAATGGCAGCTGTACTGCTCATAAGGAGGTGTAGTAAAATGGCAATGTTGAAAATCTGGAGTGAAAATAGTGAAAATTCACGAACTTACGAGTGTGCGTAGGAACAGAGCAATGCATGATCGAAAAACAGTCATTTTTGAAATTTTTTTCACCATATTTTTAACATAGCCATTTTAACACTTCTGCTCATGAACAGTGTCACTGTGATTTTCTTAATCTGTCCTGAACATTGATTTCGCACACTGACGGCGCCCTTGTGCGCTACATGCGTGGAAACACATTTTGGGCAAAATGTGAAAAATGACAGCTATACTGCTCATTAGGAGGTGTGGTAAAATGGCAATGTTGAAAATCTGGAGTGAAAATATTGAAAATTGGCGAATTTATGAGCGTGCGTAGGAACAGAGCAACATATGCTCGTAAAACAGTCATTTTTGGGAATTTTTTCACCAAATTTTCAACATAGGATTTTTGGGGGCCTACCTTATGAACTGTGACACTGTCATTTTGTAAATCAGTCCCAAAAGGTGGTTCCACGCAGTGACCACAAAATCACCTTTCAGGGACAATTAATAAAATGACAGTGACAGAATTCATGAGGTGGGGTCCCAAAAACCCCATGTTGAAAATTTGGAGAAAACATTCCCCAAAATGCCTGAGATATGCATCAAAGTTTAAAAAAACCCATTTATTACATTATACAGTTTACCGGCATTTTTTCAGTTTGCGTTCAGCTCTGAAGAGTGCAGATGTGTTCCCGGTCCACCGAAGATCATCGCGCCGGACTCCAGAGGTAAGTATGGAGTGAGGGGGGTGTGGGGATGCAGGGTACGCAGAGAGTGGGCGTGGGTGGGGGGAGCAGGATTCAGGACAGTAAGCGAGGGAAAGTTTTTTCTTTCAGGTTTTTTTTTTTCTTGGATGACGCGGGACTTGTGCCACACTGGGGTGGGCTCCCAGTGTGGCAGCTGGAAGGCTGTTTGGAGGAGAATAGTGGAGCCGATGGGGGATTGGGCACCTCCGTTGGCCATACAGACTATTGCCATGCTGGGGTGGGCTCCCAGCGCGGCACCCGGTTGTCTGTTGGGGGGGACCACTGGAGACAACAGGGGATAGGGCACCGCTGTTGACCATACAGACTGCTGCCATGCTGGGGTGAGCTCCCAGCATGGCACCTGGAACTCTGTTGAGGGGGAGTGCAGCAGAGCCGATGAAGGATTGGGCACCCCCATCAGCCATACAGTATGTGCAGGGGGGGAGTGCATTAGCACGCAATATGCATGCTTGCGTGTGTGTGGGGGAAGGGGAGTGCATGCATACACAGTAGCTTCTTGCTGCTCACTGAAACAGAGCTCTGCCTTTCAACTGTACCACACTGCATTTTCAATTGCTGTCATAGACAGCTGCAGTATTCATTGGCGAACTGTGGCCACGCCTGCAAACACACTGATTGCATTGGAAGACAGGGTGCCACACCTATGAAAACTCAGATGATGGCACTATGTATTTTGCACATGCGTGCAAGCAAACATAAAAATTACAGGATAAAATTGTGCATAAGTTATGAATCGCTCCAGTACTGTACACAGAATATATATATATATATATATATATATATATATATATGTATATTAGAGGCAAAAAACTCTGTTTAATGCATTAGTTAGGGTTGTTCACAGCGACAAAGATGAAGAAATTTGGTGTTAGGGTTGAAACCCTCCCTTGAACCACCAGCCCACCCTCCCAACTGGCATTGGGATGCGCATTGGGGTTGTCAGCTAACTCTCCCCCATCACATGTGTAAAGCAGCAGAAGTATAGGAGAATGTGGTGAGAGTTAGGACCGGCGACTGACAATGTCTGTCACGGTGAAAGTGCTAGAATCAAGGTTTTCAACCTAACACCATCTCACTGTCACTGTGGAACAACTAACGATACATTAAACAAGTTTTCCTCTTTCCCTTCTTTTGAGAATGATAATGAGAAATAGTGAATGTAATGCAGCGGCAAGAAGACTACGCTCCCACCATGTGATGTCTTGTGGCATAGCAACAGGAACAGCAATGCAAACAGAAGCACTAACAGTGGCACACATGGTAGCATAAGCACAGATGAGAACAGAAAGGGTAAGGCACGCGGTGGCATAGGCGGGAACGGTCTGCCAAGTGATGTGTTGTCACATAGTAACATGGTGCCTGCAAACGGAAATGTCAGTGGGCATGGTGACACAAAGTGAAACAGAAAGAGAAACAGTACTGTAGACACAAATGGCAAAAAATAACAGAAACGCAAGTGCAAATGAAAACGCAAAGGATAACGCACATGGTGGTGTTGACATCAACGGTAACTGAAACGGGTACGGAACCACAAGCAAAAAGGGATACAGTAACAGTAATGTAAGCACACAGGCTGCTGTTCCCCAAAAGCTGCATAGAGAAAGACAGTGAGTACAAAGAATGTATGCATAATAATGGGTCTCAGAGCAGAAAACGAGGACTTGGAATACTAAATAGGTTATATATCAGGAACCGTACGACGTAGAAAAAAAATTTAAAAGTCATATGATTTACGACTGTCCTGGCTAGTTTTGTAGGGGCTAAGTATTTTATGACAAAAGTCTGTATCTACTTACCGTTTCCTGAATCACGGGCCCTGAAAGGCGCAGTGAGCGCTAATGTTATCTATGGGAAAAAAGAAAGTTCGGTGCCATAACTTTGTCTCCCTGTAATATATTTTCACCAACCCACTGAAAGGCACATCTGTGGGCTGTTGTCTGTCTTCCCTTCAAATTTCAGGGAAAAAGACCAAACTGTTATTTTGAAGCAGGGTGCCAAAGGATTCCTGTACTGCGTCGGGCGCCGTAATGTTATCCTATGGGAAGAACTGTCAACTTTGGAGTGCCGTAACTTTGCCGCTGTGTAATATTTTGTCAACACAACACTTAAAGGCACATCTGTGAGATGTAGGCTGCGTTTCCTCCAAATTTCAGCCCAAAACACCCAACTGTTCTTTTGCAGCGGGGTGCCAAAGAATTGCTGTCATTTCTCCACAGCCTAGAAAATTACTGTCGTAATTTGCGAAAGCTTTCGCAAAAATTTGCAACGCTTTCATGAGCACGAAAGTACTTTGCAAAAGTACTTTTTCCAGAAATTTGGAAAACATATTTCTGGGGTGTTTTACCCCAAAATAAAGACATGGCTAGCATCCTCAGGATCCGACTAGTTGAATACAAAAAGAATTAGGTTGCTAGAGGGTCCCAAATTTAAATGGCAAGCATTTTTCTGATCGCTAACTGAAAACAAGATGGCGGATTTGCGAAAGTAAGAGGGCCATTTGTGAAAGTAAAAATGCATTTGCGACAGTGTCGAACCTTTTGTTAACTTTTCCCATTGACTTATAATGGGAAATTGTTTTAATAACTTTTGAACCGTTTAATATTTTTCACGAAATCTTTGAAGGCACATCAGGGACCTGGCATACGTTCTTTGAAGATTTCAGGCTGGTGGTACAAACTATGCGACCTGTAGGCATGACCGTGGGAATTCCAAAAAAGCGTAAGCAAGCATGAATCGCAACGATACTCGCAGCGTGTATCCGACCGGTCTGAAACTTGGCAGATCCCAAGGTGTATGGGTCTTGATCAGGTATTCAAATTACAGGCAAATCCGTCAAATGGTTTCAAAGTTATTAAGGTGCATAATTTTGGGTATAACATGTAAATGGCTCCTCAACCCTAACTATGGTAGCACTACGTCTACCATTATATATATATATATATATATATATATATATATATATATATACGATATGCATATATGTGTGTGTGTGTATTTTTATATATATATAGTATGTATTTTATATATATGTATATATATATATATTAGAAGCAAAAAACTTAGTTTAATGCATTAGTTAGGGTTGTTCCACGGCGACAAAGTGAGAAATTCGGTGTTAGGGTTGAAAACCCGCTTGGACCCTGCCCACCCCCAACTGGCATTGGGGTGCCATTGGGGTCGTCAGCTAACTCTCACCCCATCACATGTAAAGCAGCAGAAGTATGGAGAATGGGGTGAGAGTTGGGACGATATTGTGCACGCACAATGTCGGATGAAGGTGAGCATGGGAAGTTTCAACCCTAACACCAATTCCTCACTTTTCTCACTGTGGAACAACCCTAACTCAAGCATTAAAAGGAGTTTTTTGCCTCTAATTTCCCTTCTTTTTGAGAATGATAACTAGAAATAGTGAATGTAATGCAGCGGCGGGAGCGCGGGACCCGGAGGGCCCCGTGCTCCTGCCGCGTGATGTCTTGTGGCATAGTAATAGGAACAGCAACGCAAACAGAAGTGGTAACTGTGGAGCACATGGTAACACAAGCATGAATGAGAACAGAAAGGGTAACACATACGGTGGCGTAGACGGGAATGGTCTGCCGCGTAATGTGTTGTCACATAGTAACATGGTGCCTGCAAATGGAAAAGTCAATGGGCATGGTGACGCAAAGTGAAACAGAAAGAGAAACAGTACTGTAGACACCAATGGCAAAAAATAACAAGCATAGCGCAAATGAAAACACAAAGGATACGCACATGGTGGCGTGAAAACCAACAGTAAGTGAAACGGGTACCAGACACAAGCGGAAAGGAACGTTAACAGTATGTAAGTGCACAGGCTGTTTTCCCCAAAACCTGCATAGAGAAAGACAGTGAGTACAAAGAATGTATGCATAATAATGGGTATCAGAGCAGAAAATGAGGACTTGGAATACTAAATAGGTTATATCTTGGGAACCATACGACATATAAAAAAAATTTAAAAGTCATATGATTTACGACTGCCCTGGCTAGTTTTGTGCTTAGTTCTCATTAGGGGGCTAAGCACTTTTCTGACAAAAAGTCTATCTCGCACCGTTTCCGAGATACGGGCCCTGAAAGGCGCGGCGAATGCCGTAATGTTATCCTATGGGGAAAAAAAGAAGTTCAGAGCACCAGAACTTTGCCTCCCTGTAATATTTTTTCACCAAACCACTGAAAGGCACATCTGTGGGCTTTTGCCTGTCTTCTCTCCAAATTTCAGGAAAAAAGACCAAATCGTTATTTTGCAGCAGGGTGCCAAAGGATTCCTGTACTGCGGCGGGTGCCGTAATGTTATCCTATGGGAAAAATGTCAAATTTGGAGTGCCATAACTTTGCCGCTGTGTAATATTTTTTCAACACAACACTGAAAGGCACATCTGTGAGATGTTGGCAGCATTCCCTCAAAATCTCAGCCCAAAACTCCCAACCATTCTTTTGCAGCACAGTGCCAAAGAATTGCTGTCATTTTCCCACAGACTAGAAAACTACTGTCACAATTCGCGAAAGGTTCTGCAAACATTTGCAACACTTTCGTAAGCACGAAAGTACTTTGTGAAAGTACTTTTTTCAGAAATTTGATAAACATATTTCTGGGATGTTTTACCCCAAAATAAAGACATGGTTAGCATCCTCAGGGTCCGACTAGGTGAATACAAAAATAATTAGGTTGCTAGAGGGTCCCAAATTTAAATGCCAAGCATTTTTCTGATCACCAACTGAAAACAAAATGGTGGATTTGCAAAAGTAACTGGCCCATTTGAGAAAGTAAAAATGCATTTGCGACACTGTCGAACTTTTTGTTAACTTTTCCCATTGACTTATAATGGGAAATTGTTTTTTGAATAACTTTTGAACCGCTTAATATTTTTCCACCAAATCTTTGAAAGGCACATCAGGGACCCTGGCTGCACATTCCCTGAAGATTTCGGGTCGGTTGCACTAACCGTGTGACCTGTACATGCGACCGTAGAATTCCAGAAAAAGTGTAAACGTGCACGCAGATCACGCTTAATAAATCCACAGCCGTGTATCCGACCAGTACAAAATTTGGCAGATCCCAATGCCTATGGTTCTTGATTGTGTATTCCAAATTTCAGGCAAATCTGGCAAACGGTTGCAAAGTTATTAAGGTGCAAACTTTTGAGGTTTAACATAGAAATGGCTCCTCAATCCTAACTATATATATATGAGGGATGGGGACCCGTCCCTTGTTCCTCCCTGCCAGAGGTGATCACAGGATGGTGAGAGCTGCCCTTTCCCCCAAAGGTGAGCCCTGAGCAGGTACCCACATGCCAGTCCACTCAGATGTCCCCAGATGGCCAGGCCCAGGCAGATTTCCCCAACTCTCCTGCTGGACCCAGAGGACTGTGTGCCTACTACCCCTGGGACCTTAGCCTGTCCCTGGTGGGATTCCAACCCACAGCCTGCGACATTGGGGGCATGCTTCCAGCCCACTACACTGGGCACCTGGCTGCACCCTAACTCTACCTGGAGGCCAACCATGCTAACCACCCTCACTTTATTTAATTTTATTTATTTATCTAATTATTTTTTTTTGAATGATTATCTGGGGGGGAGATGCAGCCATCCATTCCCTCTGCTTCCTGCCCTGACTCAACTGTGAAATGCTGGTTCAGTTAATCCCCTGGGCCTCCTGGGTCTGCCTGATCTGTGGCCACACCTGGGAGGGAGGCCTAACTGGCACTCCCGGGAATGATATGCATACTTAGCCAACCAGCTGAAGACCCAACCAAGATGATGCTTGCCTCTTGCATGCCATGAGATCTGCAATGGCTGTATGCCTCTCGGGGCCCAGACCTGGTGGGATGCCCAAAGCAGTGCAAGTTTGCTACTCAGCCAATCAGCTGGCCACCCACAGGCCCCTTAAAGATGCCAGGACCCATAGTGTAACTGTCAGCCACTGCGATCCCTGGCCATCTACCGGATGCTGCAACATGGCTGCCTGCCTCCACTACCAGCGGGCAGCTGGATCAAACCCTTACTCGCTTCAATCCTGAGCGGATGCAGCACCAATCACCACTCACGGGCCTACAGCAAAACTCCAGGCTCTGAGGGCATGGGGCGAGGTTTAGGAGGACTCGGGAAACATTCCTGCAATGAGGCAGAACCTGGAGAAGAAATGCATGGCTGCCCGCATTGTATAGCTTCATCCACGATGCAGCCCCCCCTCACTTGCCGCTGCAGGGCCCAGAAGCCTAAAAGCCATAATGCTGACCCCTATAAGCTGCGGGTACTCCACAAGCCCAGGTAGGCCCATCCAGCCTCACTACTTAAACGGAAGGGATTTTGTTTTTAAACAGACCTGGGGGAAGCTCTAACAACCCCCCCCAGGGAGGACTTGAGAGAGAAGTCTTCCCATCCTCGGGACCACCTGGGACTGAGCTGTCCCACCTCAGGCCCCTAACTCAGGCCTCATCCTATGGAGGAGCACCACATGCTGCAGGGCAATAGCTTGTGGTGCAGCGCCATGTCTAGTGGCCATTGCAGGCCATGGGAACAAATACAGTTCTACTAGATGTACCATGCTGACTCACCACCCCTCCCGCTAACCTCTGGGCTATGTAGTTCCCCCCTCCTTAGGCCCCAGCTACCTTACCTTTTTCCTTGGTGTCTGAGAGCTGGAGCTGCTGTCTATCCTGATCCTGTGAAGGAGAGAGAAGAAAGAGGCAGAACTGCTGGCTACAGTCCCAGATATCCACTCCTCCTCTCCCCCACAGGATGTAGCCCCCCTTCCCATGTGGAAAGCCTCGGTTGTCCCTGCGTCCAATCACTGGACTGTTCCTATCCCCCTAGGGACCACCATCTGTTCTTTTCCCTCCCCCACCTCTTCCTGGGTCCAAGGGAGGATTGTCCCAGACAAAATATGGCTACTGCCAGCTGTTGCAGCCTCTGTATTTTGCTCTGCTTGGTACCTACTCAGGCAGTAGCTGATTCCCTCTGCTGATGGTAAACAGGTTGCTGCTGGTTTGTAGGGCTTTCTGGTGATTGGGCTGACAGATCCATGGAGCAGAGCAAATAACAGTCTGTTGTCTAGTACATGCAGTTGGCAAAGGGATTGAGCCTGGATTTTACTATTAAAGTTCAGAAAGTTGTTTTTGAAACATTTCTTTGCTCTCTGGGATTCCTCCTGCTGCTGCTCTGGTTCCTTATCGAATATTCCACAACACTGAGATCCAGGAAAAGGGTTCCGCTGGACCAATCACATGTTGCCATGCAAATGAGCTCTCTCTCTCTCTGTCTGTCTCTTAGCTACACTCCATCAGTGTAATCCTCAAGCTGGGCAAATTTAAAATGCAGTCAGTCACTTTTGTTTCCTCTGCTGGCAACTACAGTGGGGCAAAACATTTTCAAGGCATTTTGACACAGTTCTTGCTACATTTTCCTTAGTGACTCCCCCAATTTTCATGATACATAACAGAAACTTTCTGGGCACATAGAAATTGCCATTATTAAAGTCCAGAAATACTTTGCTTGGAATTAATCAACTTTTAAACAGTTTCTCAAGTACTTAAATTGGCAAGGCAAGGGCAATCATTGCTCAACTAAACAGTTTAATTTTCCAGTTTAAACACTCAAGCAGCACATTTTTTCACTTTCTTTGATAGAACTACAGGCAGCAAAATATTCTCAAACTGCATTTTTCTTGGCACAGACTTTTCTTTTCTTGCAATGATCTTCTGTTTGGGTGCACTGCCACCAGACTGGAAGATCCTAGACATACACTTAACATTTTACCTCTCACCAAGAAACATATCCTTTGGATGAGCCCCCATGTTTTTGTAACCCCATGGCACTTTTGGAAAGTTGGTACCCCACATTAAAAGAACTGGTACCCACATGTAGCATACCATTTACTTTTAGCAGAAATACTCAGATCAGTACCACTCCTAGCTTTAGGGTGTATACCAGGCTCATTATCTAAAGGAAGGGGGTGGAGGTACAAATACTAAAATAAACCCTTGCATTTACAACCAGATCCAGGGGAGAGGATGCTAGGTGTATGCTAGACCTAACTGCTGAGGGGGCCACAATAACACCACACAAAAAAGCAATGATCAGAATGTCCAATGCAGCAGCTGGGATTGTGCAGTATGGCATTATTCACAGATGTTACTAAAGCACAAGTGGACCCCCAATGGCTGGTCATGGCAAAACAAGTACACTCTTGTTCCAGAAACTCTTTGCTAGACAGTACAGTTTTACACAGAAACTTCTCTATCAATTTTTCACAAAGTGCTCATGGCCTGAACCACATACTTGAGCTACTTTCAAACACATTCCCGTTTCCCAGATTGGATGCTAATGGCCAGAACCACATTCTTGAGCCATTTCCAAAACACATTTCACAGTGTAAACTTGTGACCTGAGCCACATATCTAAGTTTCATCCTGGGCATTGGCCTCTCCCCAGGAGACCTTGGTACCCATCAATGAACCAATTAGCCTTGCCTTGTAGACTCTAGATGGCATTCCTCCCACCCTTTGCCCCAACCAACAGTCTCTGCCATTCCTTCAGGGTGACACCAAAAGAAGCCTTCAATACCCACTGAATTACTAAAGACTCCAAACTCTAAATTTAAAATTTGACACCTAATTGTATGAGGGGTCCTGACAGGTGTGATCTGG
Organism: Neoceratodus forsteri; assembly: GCA_016271365.2. Taxonomy (NCBI): domain Eukaryota; kingdom Metazoa; phylum Chordata; order Ceratodontiformes; family Ceratodontidae; genus Neoceratodus; species Neoceratodus forsteri. The sequence continues at coordinate 758,983,363 of CM028138.1, read as the reverse complement.
CCTTATCTTGGGCACACTCATCTCAGCCAACTCCCTGATAAGAACAGTTTCTGCATCTGTACTCATATATCTGTTGCTCCTTCCTTAAGGCATGAAGAAAAAAACAGAAAACACCCATTTTCTTCATGGTAGCTATGTCAGAATTTCTCACACAATGTACTTCTCAAAGGCAGCTGTAAACACTCTAGGGCCTTCAGGGGATTGCCCATTGGAGCCGCTGTAGTGGCAGTTCCTCTCACTCCCCCTGGAGTGAAGTCAAGGATTCATGCTGCAAATGGTCTTCACCACTTCACTGGCAACTGTAGATTTAATCCAAACTAGGGTGAAAACACAGGGCTCCCCATGACAGAGCCCCAAATGGCAGACCTCCTGCCACTCTAATGCCTCAACTCAGACTAACTGAACATTCTAAACTTCTCTTGAGCAGTTGACTCAAAAATGGTTACGCTAAGATGGCCCAGTGGTGCTGAGAGTTGAGGCGCTGGATGCCACACCTCATGCCATGCCGATGACCTGGGTTCGGGAGCGAGCCCAGGGCAATGGGGGTTGGCAAGGGAGGAAGAGGATCGAGTATCCAACGGACAGCTCTCCTCCCCCGAGGGGGAGGGTTAGGGATTGTTCTGCATACCAGCTGCTCCCGATGGAGTTTGGGGATGCTGCAGTATGCAGACAGCACTTTTAGCATGGCTGACAGAGACAAGGTTGCCATGCATTATGGAGTTAGGGGTGCCCACATAAGGAGGGGAGCAGGGGAAGCAACATATAATGGAAAAACCTGGCTCTGCGGTAGGCAACAGCACCTGACCCCCCATGCCCACCACCAGATTTGTCTCCCTCGGCCTCTCAATTCCTCCACCAGGGCCCTCACCTACAAGCCAGGATCTGACTTGGAAAAGAGCATCCAAAGAGGAGGGGTGGCCCCACCCCGGAGGGGTTAAGCTGGGGGTACTGGCTGTAAATGGAGGGGGGGAGAGAGGAGGCATAGAGCCAAGAGGACCTCAGGTGGGCAGGAACAAGCAGGATGCCTGAGACAGGCTCCACATGCTGTGACTGGAGTGAAACAGAATGGTAAAAAAAATAAAAAATTGTTATGCTGCTGCATCAGTTCTAAATGACATAATCATCCCCACTCAGACTAGCCAAGTAAACAATGATGTCATTATGTAGAAAGTCCCTATTGAGCTCCCTACCAGCTGTCTTTTTTACCTGCCTAAGACTACTGTAGTACTAATAGGATTATAGTAACCCCAGGGGTCTGGGTGGTAACATATACAAACTAGCACCACAGCATGCTGTTCTGCACAAATGTAACCTGGTGCCTCGACTCTTCAACATGGTGATTGGAGATTCCATCATTAAGTACACAGATAGTTACATATGTAAAATAGACACGCTAAACAACATTATAACTTGTATGCCAGGTTCCATAATGAAGGATGTGAATGCAAATATTGATAAAATCTGTATATCCTCGAAATCTTCCATAATCTTACATGTGGGCACTAGTGATGTATGAATATGCTACGAGAATGATAGTTATAGTGATTTATTGCACTTGGGTACTAAGCTCAAAAACAGAGGTCACCAAGCAGCCATATCAGAGATTGTGCCAATGCCCAGAGCACACCATGAAAAAAATAAAACTATTGCTAGAATAAATAATGTGAAAGAGGATGATTGGGCAGACTAGATGGGCTGGAAGGGTCCTTTTTCTGTCATAAAATTTCTATGATTCTATGAAATACTGTAGAACTATTAATGACCGCTGTAAAATAAATTTTGATATAATTGCGCTGTCCCTTTAAGCGCGACATTAGTTTTACAGCGGTCATTAATTTCTTTTTTCAGGAGACCATGTAGTACTGTTTCCAGGGAAATGGCGATCGCAAAAGTTGGTGTCCACAACACAGACATAGTGAGACAGGGTTTCATTATCTGAAGAAATTTATTTATTTTTTTTCACATGTAACACACAGTGATTACTAGTATACTAGTATACTACAGTCAATAGGTTTTATTTTCTCGGCGACAATTTCGAGACACCAACTTTCCCACGCTCTCCTTGTCTTCACTTTCAACTCGGTGAGTAATCTGCCATTCACTCTGAAAAATAAAGGATGATATTCATTTAACTGACAGACAGACAACAACAAGGATAGCAGAATACTGTAAGTAGAGTTACCAGTACCATCCAAACAGTGACGGTGTGCTTCCAGTATCCCTGCCTTGCAAAACCCCAGTACACAGTCATCCTTGCGGATAGAAAGCTTTGCTATGCTTGTCACAAGCCATTGTGCATGTCGTGCTTTCAGTAACGCCGATTTCAGATCAACTTTAACAGAGCTGCTGTCCCCTACTTTTAACTGATGTGAAATCTGCTCAGCATACCACTCTGTGAATTCCATCTTAAGTAGATCCTTAAAGATCTTGTTGATGGAAATGTCCAGTGGGTGCAGCATGTCTGTGCAGGATGCCGGAACAAAGATGGGAATAATGTGATGCTTCTCAAAGTTCTCAATAACTTCAGGCATTGTATGGCCTCTGAATAAATCCAGTATAAGGATATCTCGCTGCTCATCTGGCAGATCCATTTGTACTTTACTGTTGTTAATGTATGGAACAAGTACAGTGTTGATGTATTCGATGGTGGTCAGTGAGTTAGCCCAGTGGTTCTCACTATGGGAGATCAGCCAGTCAGCGGGGAATTTAAACTTTGGATGACACTGTGATGTTTTACCTTGATAGATGACTTGTGGGGGGAGGTAATGCCCAGACAAGGAACAGCATAACACCATGGTCACCTGCCTTTTGTCATTCAGACCAGTCACCTCGATTTGTTTTTTCCTATGTTATCCATTGTCCACTGAGAGCATGGAAGTAAATTTACTCCTGTTTCATCCAGGTTAAGGATCAACTCCAGAGGCACTAGCTCCTGCTTAGTGGCTGTAGCAATACGGGACAAAAACTGTACTTTCAGCTCTGGAAAATCATCAGGAGTCTTTCTAGCAGCTTTAGTACCCTTTCTCTTACTGAATCCCATATGATTCAGGAATAGCCATGACCACTGTCGAGAGAAGGAGAGGGTTCCACCGTATTCTGCCAACAATTGAGGGCGGGTTGTTTTAACAATGCCTGTGGCTATAGCTGCAAGAACAGGGCCATTGACAACAGCACCCTCAGCTCATAAAGCTTTAATGACAGCTTGCAATTCGCTCTCAATATCTTCCATAAGGAGAGGTGGCCTGCCCCTTGGTTTAACACGAAGAATTTTTTTAATCGCTTCTGGGTCAGGATTAAGTTTTAACTTGTCCATGTAATCTCGTTTGAAAGTGCGGACTGTACTTTCATTAATTTTTGAGTGGTACTTTGTTTCATAAAATCGGGTTGCATTCATTACGCTGTGTTGAACGACATACTGTCCAATCTCAAACCTGACCTCTGGTGAATAGACTGCACGGAAAAGCTTCATTTTTTTACTTGGAGGAGATGCAGAAGCAACCTCGAATACAACATTTTCAGCCATCAATTTAGATACACCTGCAGTGACACTAAGTAGCTTGGTGTCAATATCGGTAGCTTGAAGTGCAGAAAAATCCCGTTTTGCTGTTTTTTGTGGTGTTTTCAGCCATTTAACGAGTGACATCGTTGCAAATAATAATTCAGTTGCAGATACAGCAGATGCTGTTAGAGGACTGGAAAAGTACTGCATTTGTAGATGGCATTCCATGACAGCCTACATGACAGCCAGTAGCAGTGCGCGATATTTAATTTGCGAAATCGCAGAATCAAACTCAGGTGCATGACAAAAACTTTGTATGATCATTAATAGTTCTACAGTAGTAGACTATCAGATGGATGCAAAGATCATAATATCAACCTGATTATAAATTGGGATTCATTCATAAATACAAAGGAGTTATATTATAAGGATCAGTTACATTTGAACAATCATGGGTCTAAAATCTTGGGACTTAATTTGTGAACAGTGCTTACAGGAGTTTTATTTACATTAATTAACAAGGAGTTAACTTTTAGTATCCCTTCTGGGCGCTCATGTAAACCAATACACATTCAGAAACATACTAACACAAAATTAAATGATCACACAGATATCAAGTTTCTGTTACTCAATGCAAGGTGCTTAACTAACGAGGCAGATAAATTTAAATTGAGTATTGTACAACAAGATACTGATATTATTTAAATCACTGAAACTTGGTAGGATGACAAATCTTCATGGCAATTTAATATGCCTGGCTATGACATTCATAAATGTAACCGTTCCACCAGAAAAGGGGGAGGGGTGGCTATTATCATAAAAAATAAAATAACATTTCTTGATGTTACAGACAAAAATTAAAGTCACAATTCTGAGACAGAAACAATATTTATCAAACTTTTATTGGCCAAAACTGAACCTTTGATAATTGATACTTGTTATCGTCCTTCAGATTGTACTTTTGCAACTTATAAAGCATTATTATCATAACAGAAGCAGTGGGTGAACTTGATGAAGTGACCTTAATGGGAAATTTTAATTTGGGGGTTATAAATTGGTTAAATAAATAAGCAGACACTTCCAGTGATAAAAAAAAAACCTCATGTCCATCTGTGAACAACTTCATATAAACCAGCTTGAAACAGAACCAACAAGGTCTAATAATATTCTTGATCTAGTACTTTTCTCAAATAGCTTGCTTATAGATAAATGTACTTTCTCCAGTGATCATAATACTATTATGTTTTCACTATTACATAGTATTTCCCTAAATAATGTAACTACTGTACTAAAAGATTTCTATATGGCAGGGCAGACATTGATGCAATAAAGTTCAATCTAAGGCAAATAGACTGAAAATATGAATTTTGGCATAAAACCATACAGAAATTCTGGGAATATTTTAAAAATATTCTAGTGGATCCTTGTGACTGTCACATACCTACACAATTTAAATATGCTCATAATAAACTTCAAGCTAAATGAATAAATAAAACATTATCTAGATTAATCAAGAAGAAAAACATTAAATATGGCCAATTTCTCAAGAACAAATCCAGCATTCCATGGAACAAATTCGTAACTTCACAAAAGAAATGTAAAAATGCAATCAAAAAAGCTAAGAAAGATTGAGAATATAGGTTAGCAGCAAATACAAAACAAAATAATAGTAAAGCTTCCTTTGCTTATATTAATTCATTCAAGAAACATGCTTGCCAAGTGGGATCTATATTATATAAGGGTGAGTTAGTGTGTGACCAACATGATATGGCTAAGCTGTTTAATAAAACATTTTTCTGAAGTATTTGGTCCTGCACATATTATTAATTTACCACCAGATCTATCAGAAGCATTGCCTGTTTCTTTTATTATCAATCAAATAAGTAAGAAATTAATAGGAAAAAAGGGTAAAAGTTCACCAGGGCCAGATGGAATACCAGGTCACATGTAGAATGGATTTTTCTGAAGAATTTTATTTTCCCCCCGATTGTTTTATCAGGTGAGACACACTAAGCTGAAAGCTTGTTTACAGGTGCAACCCTTATTAAAGGGGACACATTCAAGTACAGTGACAGACATAGTTTGAAAGCCCATGAAAAGTTATTTTAATTGAGGTATTGGGCATACCTGTAGCTAGAAGCAGTCCAGAGATATAGATGACTGAGTCTGTGCAATATAACTACTATATTAGAGCTATTGTTAGAACCTTGTGATGTCAGTGACGATCAAGAAGTGCCTAACTGCATTGAGTTAAGCACTGCTTGATTGTCACTGGCATCACAAGGTTCTAAGAATTGCTCTAATGTAGTATTTATATCGCACAGACTCAGTCATCTACAGGTATATCTCTGGACTGCTTCTAGCTACAGGCATGCCCAATACCTCAATTAAAATAACTTTTTATGGGCTTTCAAACTATGTCTGCCACTGTACATAAAGGTGTCTCTCTAAGGCTTTTGGGGGGGGCTGTACTAGCAATAACTATGTTCCTTATGACTGGAAACTAGCACATGCAATCCCATTATACACAAAGGGAAGAACATATGCAGCAATTATAGTCTAACATCTGCCGTTTGTAAAATACTAGAAATCCTAATAAAAGGTGAGATTAGTCCCAAAATAAGCAAAAAGGACACAGAACAACATGGCTTCAAACAAGGTAGATGATGTCTAACACATTTGGTCTGCTTTTACAAGCAGATCAGTGCACTTCTAGATAAAAAAAACTTGCATGCGATGTGGTTTTTAGACTTTAGTAAAGGCTTTGATTTGATGGGCTGTGATAGAAAAGCTAAAGAGCACCAATTTTATTAATAAGTTCATTGTAAGATGGATAGGTAATCGTTTAGCTGATTGATCCCAGAGAGGCCTGATGAATGGTATTCTATCCGGGATCAGCAGAATTACTAGTGGGGTACCACAGGGATCTGTCTTGGGCACTATCGCATTTCAAGTATTTGTCTCTGATATGACTCATGGCATTCTTTCTTATACAGTTAAGTTTGCTGATGACATCAAGTTGGGTGGGCCTTGTTCAACAGTTGAACAAGTATCTGATATTCAGAGAGATTTAGACAAACTAGCCAGTTGGGTTTCTACATGGGGTATGAAGCTAAACCTTGAAAAATGCAAAGTAATACATCTTGGCTCTCACAATCCCAAAATTAAATATGCATTGGGTGGTGTGACTCTGGGTGAATCCAATCATGAGAGGGACCTAGGAGTACAGATATATGACTTGAGCAGCTCTAAACGACTTGACAAAGCTATAAATTAGACTAAAAGAGTTATCAAATCAATTAGATGTAACATCAGATCAAAAAATGAACACGTTCTGAAGCCATTATTTTGCTCTTATGCTAGATCTCATTTAAAATATGATTCATAAATCTGGTGTCCTTACAAAAAATCTGAATGGCAACAGCTGGAAAGGTTCCCAAGATGTTACACCAAAAGTATAGTGGTATTAAAAGATATCTCATATGAAGAACAGTTAAATATACTTAATTTGATTTCACTTGAAATGAGGAGAGTTAGAGGTGATTTACTTCTATTTTAAGATATTATTCATGATCTGACAACCGTCATATCTGATTTGGGTATAGATTTTAAAATTAATGTAAGGTACTATAGGGGGCACCCATTACAAATTGTTGCCAAACCCTTCAAAATTATTTCTAGAAAATATTTTTTTACCATAAGGATAGCACACCCATGGAACAATATGCCACTTGCGATTGTGATTAGTAAAACTAAATCTGAATTTAAAAGGCGTCTTGATAACTACACTTTGTTGGGAGGTAGACTTCAATATTATTCATATTAGCTTTCTAGGAGCAATCATGGGCAACCTTCCTCCTCGCTCCTTGTTCTCCATAGTATGTACCGTATTATACAATCACACTCTGTGCAGGTCCCTACTCCCAGAGAGATGTATTGCTGAGCCCTCCCCCAGGGAACGGCATCCATGCAGGTATACTGTCACTTGCCCTGCAGGTCCGTACTCCTAAAGTGATGAAACATACAAAATGATGACAGATAAGGACCTCTCGGCCCACCTGTTCTGCCCATTTTTCCTACCTACTGCAGTACCAAAGACCCTATTTGATCTCCAGCTTTCCTTCTTTTTCTTATCGCTAGGGTTCCCGTATATCCATTCCATGCATTCCTGAATTCCCTACCATTTTTGTCCGCACCACCTCTGCTTCTGCTGGGAGGCTGTCCCGTGTATCTACTACCCTTTCCATGAAAAAATACTTCTTCATGTTACCCCTGAGTCTACTCTTCTTCAGCCTCATATCATGACCCCTTGTTCTTGAAACTGAAAGATGCTACCCTCTGTACCTTATTAATGCCTTTGGGCTATTTGAAAGTCTCTATCATATCCCCCCCTTCTCTCCTTCACAGTATACATATTGAGGTCCATTAGTCTCTTCTTATATGACTTTTGATGCAGATCCTGCACCATATTTATTGCCCTTCTGTGAACTGTTTCAACTCTGTCTATGTCCTTCCAAAGATGAGGTGCCCAAAACTGGACACAGTATTCAAGATGATGTCTCACCAAAGATTTGTACAGTGTTATCACCTCCTCCTTTTTTCTGCTGGTGATGCCTCTCCCTATGCACCCCAGAATCCCACTGCCTTTCACCACAGCCTTTTTATATTGTTTAGTCACCTTTAGGTCATCAGATATGATTACCCCCAGGTCCCTTTCCTATTTGGTGTCTGTCAGTACTCCCCCCATCATGTACTCCTCCCCTGGGTTTCTGTAGCCTGAATGCATGATTTTGCACTTCTTTGTGTTGAATCTTAGCTGCCACATTCCTGACCACTCCTCAAGTTCCTTAGGTCCATCCTCATGTTTTCCATCCCTGCCCCCCAGGTTTCAACCCTGTTGCTTATCTTAGTGTTGTCAGCAAAGAGGCATCACTTCCGGCCCCTCTGCAAAGTCGCTTATGAAGACATTAAAAACAGTTGGCCCCAGAATTTATTCTTGTTGCACCCCGGTGGTCACCCTCCTCTCCTTATATTCAATTCTGATTGCCACTACCCTCCGTGTTCTATCCCTTAAGCCAATTTCTGACCAGGCTGCTCAACTTGTTTACAAGCCTCCTATGTGGAACAGTATGAAAGGCCTTATAGAAATCCAAGTAGGCCACAACCACTGCCCCTCCCTGATCTAATTCCCTTGTCAACCTGTCAAAGAAATCTATCAGATTTGTTTGACAAGACCTTCCCGCTGTGAATCCATGCTGCATCGGATCCTGTTCTCTGCTAGATTCAACATTTACTATCATTCTTTCCATTAGTAGTGATTCCATTAATTTCCTCACCACCAAGGTCAGGCTAACTAGCCTGCAACTGCCAGCCTTCTCCCTGCTCCCACTTTTGTGGAGAGGGACTGTGGTGATATGTGTCAGGGTGTTCAATGTATCATCACCAGGTGGAACTAAAGCACTGGTATAGGTGGAACCAAAAGATGGTGAGTGCTGTAGAGAAGGACCTTTTACAGAGAGACACTGTGAAGCATGTGTAGAGCCATGTGAATTGAAAAGGGTTTTATTTATTTCGTTTTTTTGCTCTTTATTTATCCTCCTACTACTGCCCCCAGATGCTCCTATCTCTCAGATGTTCCAAGTCTTCCACATTTCCACCCACCAAGAAGTCTGCTCCTAGCAGGCGTGCTACTCTTAGCTAGCTACTCAACTCCCGGTTAACCAGCCGGGAGGGGCAAGGAAGTCCACCCACTTACCTTCCACAGCCGAGTCTGCCCTTGGTCATTGTGGATGTGGAGCAAGGGAATCATCCCCTGGACTCTCTGTTTTTTTTCCCTCCATTTCACTACTATCCCCCTGCCGATGTCAGCATCTAAGGAGGTCCAATGAGACAGAGGCATGCTGAAATGTGCCTTCGCTCAGGTCCTCAGTCAATGTCAGTCCCTCCTCTTATTCTCCAGCTTACTCCAGTCACACTGCCAAGTACCAGTGGCCACTGAGAGGTGGCGGTATCATGGTGGAGCAAGCACCCATCCCTCCCCAGAGAAGGAGAGCAAGCCATTGGGCACTCAATCCTTTCCTTTCCCAGCTGACTCCCGGTGACCCGAATCCATCACCAAACCTGGGTTGCTGGCATGGTGCAAGGTGTGGTGTCCAGCACCTCAACCCTCAGCACCAGTGGGACAATTTATTTAGTTTTTGCTGCCCGATTGCTGAAAGAACATTGCTGTGGTACGTTCTAATAAAACTTAAGTTAATCTTTTACTAAGCCTCCTGAGCATTGTGTGACATGGTGTCAGAAGTGAAAGAAACTGCTTAAAATGGGGAAGAAGGCAAGAGAAAGACTGACTGCAAGAGTGAGTGAGAGAGAGAAAGAGAGAGCGAGAGGGAGATAGAGAAAAGCCTTGAAGATGCCAAAATGTAATCCTCCTGATGCTTTTTATTTCAGCCGACCTGCAGACTGGCCTGACTAGAAGAAAAAATTACTCACCTTAGTAATTGTGTTTCTTCTAATGGAGTCTTGCTGTATTCTGACATTATGCAGTTAGCCCCAGCACTTGAACTGCTTCAGAGAGGAAAGAGTTAACTCTATGCCAGAGCATATAACATTGAGCTCAAGCTCGGTTCAAACCTCTGTCTGCTGCACTTTCAAGTGTAACTGTCAGATTCTTATGAGCTAATACTATCAGCTAAGATCAAGAGAGGCCCTAGATCGGCTTGTCCCTAGAACTCACTCTCTCACAGGGGACCGGGCCTTCTCCTCCTTCGCCCCAATAATCTGGAACTCATTCCCAGTCCTTACCCGGTCTGCCCCCTCCCATCACAGTTTCAAAACCTCACTCTGGCACTTCTTGAAATCCCCCTTCGCCTGTCCCTGTACCTCATAGATCACCCTACCTACTCATGTACTATGAGCTTTCAGGGCCCACTGCACTTTACCCCTCTGAACTAGTAACACAATCCAGACTGTACATCCTTCACCATCCTCTCCCCTCCCTCCTCCCTCCCAATTTGGTCTCACCCGTTCTACCCAGTCCCTCCCCCAACCCCACCAGTTCCGTCCTCCTCCCCCAGCACATACTTCTGATAGCTCTAATTCTGCTCATATGTGTACCTAAATCATTTTGTTTACTCCATAATTGTGTGCATCTGTGTCCCCAACTTCAATTCTAATGATGCCTTGCTTTCTCTTTCATTCCAGGTAATGTCTGTTGTTTTCTTGTTTGCTAAATTTGTACTATACTGTCAGCCACCTATCCATTTCCTGTTAATCCTGTTTTTTGCTCAACTGTATGTAACTGACTCCTGTATGCTAATACCTATTTAACCCTCCCAGGTCACACCTGAAAATAGGCGCTTGGCTGTCTAGTGTGCCCTACCCGGTTAACAAAAAACAAACAAATAAATAAATAAACTACACCTGCTAGGTGGAAATTGTAAATTAACTAGCTAAAAGGCAACCAAATGTTTTGGGTCCCCAAAAGACTCAAGTCAAGAACTCCAAAACAAAAACTAGGTAGTGAACAACATAATTTATAAAAAAAACAACATAACCATAAACCACTCCCACTCTCTATACAGGGGGGAGTGCTAAGTGCACCACTGTGCCTGCCAGCCCACTTCCCAAAAACCGGGTTCTGAGAGGGGAGGCAGGGAAGGAGGTCAGAATACAGCAAGATACCATTAGAAGAAACACAGTTACTAAGGTGAGTAATTTTTTCTTCAAACAACATGAAGTTTAGCTGTATTCTGACATTATGCAGACTACCAAGCAGTACCTCCTTGGAGGAGGGATCAAACCTATTTTGGGAATAGGCTCTGCAGTACTGCTGTATCAAACCTAGCATCACTCTTAGCCTGGATGTCCATGGAGTAATACTTGGTGAATGTATGGACTGTTTTCCAGGTGGCTGCTTTGCGTATTTCTAATAGTGGTATATCTCTGGCAGCAGCCAGAGAAGAAGCTGTACCTCTAGTCGAATGAGCCCTCAGGCCTGAAGGGGGTATTTTGCCTAGTTTTTCATAGCAGAATTGTATACAAGAGACAATCCACCTGGCAATAGTACTCTTAGTAGCAGGTTTGCCCTTTCCCACTTCACCATAAGTGATGAACAATTGAGGACAGTCAAACCTAAGTGCCTTAGTGCGCTCAGTGTAGTAGCTAAGTGCCCTCTTAACATCCAAACTGTGTAATCTTCTCTCTCCTGAAGAAGAATGATCAGTGAAGAAAACAGGATTAGACATGGATTGGTTCAGATGAAAATCTGAGACCACTTTGGGTAATAACCTCCTGTTAGTTCTAAGGACCATCTTATCTCTATGGAATGAGATACAATCAGGTTCCACTGACAGAGTTTGTAATTCACTGATATGCCTAGCAGAGGTAATAGCTACCAGGAACACAGCTTTCCAAGTCAAGTACTTAAGTTCTCCTGAGGCCAAAGGCTCAAAAGAAGGTTGCATAAGCTGAGCAATGCAAACATTAAGATCCCAGGCAGGAGTAGGATCCTTAAAAGGAGGGTTGGTATGGAGCAATCCTTTAAAGAATTTACAGAAAACAGGATGAGATGCTAGTGAGGAAGCCTTCCCCACTGACAGAAATGCAGAGACAGCTGCCAAGTGTACTTTCAGGGTAGCTGGTATGAGGCCTAAGCCGTTAAGATGAACCACATAATCCAGAACTATAGCCAAAACAGCAGTATCTGGATAAATCTACTTATTAGAACACCAAATACTGAATCTTTTCCATTTGGAGTTATAAGTTTTTCTGGTGTCAGGTTTTCGAGAGGCTTTGAGAATATCCAGAACCCCCTGAGACACTTACAGGCTTGCATACTGTAACTCTTTAAGAGCCATGCCTTGAGGTTGAGAGACCGAAAGTTGGGGTACCAAATCCTCCCCTGAGAGGAGGTTAACAGATTGTGAATCTTGGGAAGAGACAGAGGAAGTTGGACTGCTAGAGACAGCAATAGAAGATACCAAGGCTGCCTGGCCCAGTCTGGAGCAATCAGGATCACTGCAAGATTGTGACCTTATCTTGACCAGAACCTTGAACAATAGAGGAAAAGGGGGGAATGCATACAGAAATCCACCCCAATCCAGGAATAGAGCATCCAGGGGGACTGAGCCCAAGACTGGATGTCTGCAACAGAAAAGAGGAAGTTGGTGATTGTCTGGGGCTGCAAAAAGATCTATCTCTGGAGTGCCCCATCTTGAAAAAATCACTTTTAACACTAGGGAATCCAGGGACCATTTGTGATGGCCCTGCGATATCCTGCTCAGAGCATCTGCTAGCACACTGTCCTTCCCTGGAAGGTGGACTGCTACCAGAGATGTCTGTAGGGATGTAGGGAATAAGCCAGGGACCATAATTTCATGGCTTCCATGCACAAGGCTGTAGACCAAGTGCCTCCCTGCTTGTTGATGTACCACATGGTGGTGGTGTTGTCTGTCCTGACCTGAACCACCTTGTTCTGCACCAAGTCTGAGAAAGCTTGTAAAGCCATATACATTGCCCTGAGCGCCAGAAGATTGATATGAAGTAGAGACTCCTGAGGGGACCACACTCTCTGTGCTGTGAGAACTCCCAAATGAGCTCCCCACCCCAGAAGAGAAGCATCTGTGGTAAGCACCACAGAATGATTCTGGGTGATGAATGGGACTCCTTGTCTGAGGTTGTCCTGATCCAGCCACCATTGGATAGCCTAGATCAGAGTCTGAGTCACTGGAATTAGTTTGGTTAGAAGATTTTTTCTCGATCAAAAAGTCCTCAAGTGGAACTGAATGTCTCTCATCTGAAATCTGGCCTTGTACCACTGCAGTGGAAGCTGCCATGTGGCCCAGGAGCTGAAGAAAATGCCTTACTGGTCGAGACACCAAGAGGCAAAAAGAAGAAGCCAGATCTGTAAGGGCCTTCACCCTTGCAAGGGGAAGAAAAGCCCTTGCTTGGACAGTGTCCAGCACTGCCCCTATGAAGGTCAGGAGTTGCACTAGTTCAAGAACTGACTTTGGAAGATTGAGGAGGAATGCTAGAGAAGTGAACAATTGCTGGGTCACTTGCAGGTCTGACTTGACTTGGTCTGGAGATTGCCCCACAATGAGCCAGTTGTCCAGGTATGGGAATATGGAAATGTTTTGTCTCCTTAGAAAGACCACTACTACTGCTTGGCATTTTGTGAACACCCTTGGTGCAGATGTTAGTTCGAAGGGCATTGCTCTGAACTGATAATGGCCTGAAGGCAGTCCGAACCTGAGGTACTTTCTGAGGGAGCACCTGATGGGAATGTGAAAATAATCTTCCTTGAGATCCAGGGATGCTAACCAATCCCCTGGCCTTAGAGAGGGAAGAATTATTCCCAGAGTCACCATTTTGAATTTTGGCTTGACTAGGTGCTTGTTTAAGTATTATAGATCTAGGATGGGCCACCACTCCCCTGTCTTTCTTGGGGTAAGGAAGTATCTGGAGTACAGACCCTTGCCTTGTGGGTAGTAGAAACTCTCTCTATGGCTCTGAGAGCCAGCAAAGTGGAAACCTCTGCCTCCAGGGCAATGGCTTCGGAGATGTTTGCAGGTGGAAAAGACCTGACTCTCAGCTTTGGAAATTGTTTGGAGCTGAGAGCCAGTCCCTAGCTTACTACCTCCAGGACCCACTTGTCTGAGGTAACAGACTTCCAGGCCTGGAAGTAGTAAGCCAGCCTGTCTCCTACTGGGAAGGGGGAGTTGACCCAGGCTGACACATCATGCTTGGCAGGAGCCTTAGGTTGAGGGATGGATTCAGCCCTGCTCATCCCCCTTCTGCCTCTCCCTCTGAAGAACCCCATCTGAGAAAAAGGAGAGGAGGCCTGTGCCTGGTAGAAAGGCCTGTGAAAAGGTCTGCCCCTGCCCCTAGATTGCTGCTTCTGAGGAGTTGCCTGCCTTTCCTTGGCCTGTGCACTCCTGTAGGTGGTCCTATACTTGTCTATCTTCTTCATGTAATTCTCTGTCTGCTCCCCAAACAGAGAATTACCCACCACAGGGAAATCCATGGCCTTAGCCTTGGTGTCCTGTGAGAGGCTAGTACATCTGAGCCAAGCAAATCTCCTAAGAGACACAGATGTAGCCATGACTCGTGATGAAAAATCATTAGAGTCCACAGCAGCATGAAACTGGACTTTGGATGCCTCAATCCCATCAGCAGCCACCTCCTCCAGCTCTTTGGCTAGCTGAGGGGAAGGCTGTTTAGCCAGCTCCAGAACAGTATCCCACCTGGACTTCTAGTATCTGGCTGTGTAGGCCATATAGTTAACTTGCCTGAGTCCCAAGGAGGATGCCAAGTTCTGTTTCTTGGCCATAGCATCCACCTTCCTAGAGTCTTTATCGGGGGGGTGAAGCCAATGGTATATTAGCCTTGTCACAGACTGCAGTCTGCATGACCCCAACATGTCTGCATTGCTGGAACAAGTACTCTGTACTCTGTACCTGAGCCTGACAGCATATACTTCCTGTCCATTCTCTTGTCCACAGGAGGTAATTTGGTGTCTGAAGGACTTTTTGTGTCTGTTTCCCAAAAGATTTATGGAGTGGAATAGACAGCCTTTTGGACTCTGGGATGTCCATCATCTCTACATAGTCAGGCTCCTCTTGTTCCTCAACAGCTTTGACCAGAAGGAGCTGGAGGGCCTCTGCCACTTTTTTGTAAAACAAATAATGGGAAGGGGACTCAGAAAGCCTGGGAGGGGAAACATTGGAAGGCCTGTCTGGGGAGATGTCCAGTTCAATGGGCTCTTCCAGGCCTTCCACACCATCATCATCATCGTCATCATCATCGTCATCATCATCATCGAAACCTTCCTCTTCCTCCAAATCTGGTTCATAGTAATCATCCAGAAAATATTCTGGAACCAGAGGAACCGACCAAACCAAGCGCCGACCTGAAGGTGCTGGATTGGCTAGAACCAAACCGAGTGATTCTTCTATACTAATCACCCTAGCAATTTCTTCGGCAATTGGTCGTGACAGTTCTGGATCCGAACCGGCTCATTTCTTTTTCCTTTTTGGTGGAACTGACCCCTCAGGATCAGCTCTCCTTTTGCCCGAGGAACTATCACCCAGGTCAGTGGGCACTCCCTAAAGTTCAGTCTGAGCCAAACCGGGCTGGCCATCTGAATCAACTGACTTCTTAGCCTCCTTTTCCCTAAGCCTACCCAATCTCTTGTCCAGGGTGGCTTTCAGGAAATTCTTACAAGTTTGGCAGTCTGAATCGAGGTGGTCAAACCCCAGACAATACACACAGGTGATGTGAGGGTCTGCCTTGGCAAAAGCATCCCCACACTCACTAAAGTGCTGAAACCCAGTGGGTCTGTTCTTTCTGTTGGGTTTCTCAGGTGTAGCCATCCTATCCACTTACCCTTTAGCAGCTTTAAAGCCAGGCAAGACCTCCTTATTGGTTACCAACCATGTTACGGGCTGTTTAAGATCACGTTTTTTTGAAACCGATAAGGACCGTTACCTCACACTGATACAAATAAATCAAAGACTTCACAAGTAAAGAAAGAAAAAAAATCAATCGGTTCCAGCCAGACTGATTGAAAAGTTTTACAATTTCCACAAACAAAAAAATAATGTCCACTATCTACAACACTTACTGTACTGCAGACAGGGATCTGTACTGAAAAATAATAAACTTTATGGTTTAAAACCAAAATTTTACTGAGATCGAACCGACAAGCGAAGGAGATTTCTCTGGAGTGACTGTTCAGTTAGGCTTGGTAAAGAATCTAACAGTTACACTTGAAAGTGCAGCAGACATAGGTTTGAACCGAGCTCAAGCTCAATGTTCTATGCTCTGGCAAATAGTTAACTCTTTCCTCTCCAGAGCAGTTCAAGTGCTGGGGCTAACTGCATAATGTCAGAATACAGCAAGACTTCTTGTTGTTTGAAGCAGCACTTTTCCCACTACAGGATTGTTATGAAACAAAATGAAGAAATCGGTGAAGTGCAGGTACAGTATGTGCTCTTATTTAGCCTCTGGAAAAGGAGGCAGAGCCAATCTTTAAATCATTCTCATGTAATAGAGAAGAGGATAAGAATAGTTATAAGAATAATGGAAAAGTTGGATGAATATTTTGTGTCCAAGCACATGAAAGAACCCACTTTCACCAGCATAATCAAAAGTCAGGGGACACAGTAGAAGCACTTACCTGAAACTTGTATGAGCTTGCAGAAAACTGTGATTTTGGAGCAATGAAAAATTAACACATCAGAGATAGACTTGTAATAGGAGTCTTAGAAAGAAACTTTCTCAGAAACTGCAATTAGAGCCAGAATTGACTCTGGAAAAGGAAACAGAAATAGTACACCATTCTGAACTTATTAAAGGCCAAATAAATGATCAAGGGGCCATGAGAGGACTAGATGAGGTAGCAAAGAAGCCCCAGAGTTCACATGAAAATAACTGAAGCAGATCTTTAAAGAAAAAGCCAGTCCAATTTCAGAAGCCAGGTCCTAAATGTACTGGATATGGAAGGGGACATGCACGTGGAGATGACTGTCGAGCACGAAATTGTTGAGTGTTGAAAGTGTAGTAAGATAGGTCATTTTGCAGTAGTGTTTGATACAAAAGGTGTGAGAGAAATATCCATGGAAAGGTGTGAAACTGAATCATTCTTTCTTGAGTCAGTTACCTGTTATGATGACGTCGGGGAGTCATGGAGTCTTGGTCTCATACTTAATGGTACCACAGTAAAATTTTAAATTGATACTGGAGCTGTTGCCAATGTTATTTCTGAATCTGCTTATCTAAGTTTAAATAAACCTCCTCAGTTGAAGCACCCCACCTCAATGTTGAAAAGTCTGGGAGGGGAACTTGAGTGCATGGGTTAGTTTATAGCTAAAACAGAATATAAAGGCATCATGTACAACTTCAGAGTATACGTGATAAGGGTTTCCCAGGTCAATAACCTGTTGAGCCATGATGTTGCAATATTGATTGGATTAGTCTCCAGACTAAAGGAAGTCTATACAGATGACTTTGAGGAAATAGATTTCTTGCAGTGTGCTCCCAATACAATCACACTGAAGGAAGGAGCCATACCCTACAGTATTCAGGCAGCAAGCGGAATATCAATTCCTATGCTTCCTAAAGTGAAAGATGAGCTTGATAGAATAGTGCAGTGTGGTATTATTGAAAAGGTTACAGATCCTACAGAATGGTGTGCACCCATGGTGCCAGAAGCCAAGAAAGGTGGAACCATTCGTATTTGTGTTGTCCTCAAACAGCTAAATAATGCAGCCCAGAGAGAAAAACATGTTCTTCCTATGATAATTAACACTATTCCAAAATCAGCTGGTGCCAAAGTGTTTTCCTTACTTGATACAGCAAGTGGATTTTGGCAGATTCCTCTTAATCCAGATAGCGCTAAGTTAACTTCTTTTATTACACCATTTGGAAGATACTGCTTTCGCATGCTTCCTTTTTTTGGCATTACTAGTGCACCAGAGATCTTCCAAACTGTCCATTTACACAAGCATAGATTTACATACAACAATCATGAGACATGACATAGGTTAAAACATTTAACTAACAATGAGGGTTAATAAAATGGTACATAAAATTAGGATAACACAGACTAAGGAGCAAGCCATAAACTTGCCTTGGTGAATTAACGAATGCAAGGTGACATTAAGCATTCAGTGAGGGTTTAACAATAATATAATATAACAGTGGGAAGCAAAAAATATCAGTGCAGTCTAAAAACTAGCCTAGGGGGATTAACAATACTACAAGTGCTACAAAGAGAGGTTAAGTGCCTGAGGTGGATAACCAGAGAGTGAGGGTCAAAAAGTGCAGATGGGAAGCCAGGTTAGGGCTGCAAGCACATGCAAGTGGGAGAGAAATGTCTCCTGATAGTGTGTCTGAAGGCATTTGTGGAGGGACAGAGTTTTAGTTCTGGAGGGAAAGCTTTGAAGAACTTGGGTCTCATAAAAGATAGTACTTTCTGGCCTTGAGTGGTCCAGTAGAAAGGAACAGTGAAAGAGAGAGTAGAGGACAGTCTAGTAATCCTGGTGGTGGTGGCTTTCTAGAAGACAAAAGTGAAGCAATCAGGGAGTAGTCCACAGGAGAGTTTGAAGAAAAAGGTGGCCATCTTGCAGTTGAGGTGGCCTCAAGGGAGGACCAACTGGTAAGCTTATAAAAGTCACAGTTGTGTCTGAGTTTAGGGAAATAAGAGGCAAAACGGATAGCATTGTGGTAGGAGCTTTGAAGTCTGGAGATGTTTTTAATGGAGAGGTGGGGGAGGGAGACAAGTGAACCATAGCCGAAGACAGGAAGGAGGAAGCTGGAGACTAAGAGGTATTTGTATTCCCTATTAAGGTAATGCCTGGTTCTGTGGAGGATACCAAGGCATTGGTGGACTTTTTTGATTGTGAGGCTAGTGTGAGCATTGAAATTGAGGTGGCTATCCATGAGTAAACCAAGGTACTTCTTTCAATGGAGTTATCAAGGTTGTTATAGAGGGAGATGTCAAAGCCAAAGGGTTGCGGGGATGGATAAAACCATGAACTTATTTTTTTTGAAGTGGAGTACAAGATCTTTGGATGTGAACCAGGTGCAAAGTCTGCTGAAATAAAATTGGAGTTTGTTAATGAGACTGTTGGGGTTTTTGTCCTGACAAAAAAGGGCTGCATTATCAGTATAGAGAATGAGTTTGGAGGTGGTGCAACTGTCAGGTACAGAGTTAACAACCAGAGAGGAGAGAAGAGGGCCCATGATGGAACTATTGCAGAACCTGGAAGGGGTAGTCGCTTACATGGATTATATCCTGGTATACGGATGTACAGAGGAAGAACATAATACTCGATTGGCTCATGTGCTGGAAACAATCCAGGCAGCTGGTTTAAAGCTGAATAAAGGTAAATGCTTACTGCCTTAGAAGCAGCTAAACTTCTTGGGACACAGTATAGATGAACATGGTATAAGTCCAGATCCTGAGAAGGTAAGAGCCATCAAAGAAATACAAGCACCCAGTTATGTTCCTGAGCCAAGGCAAATTCTAGGAATGATCCATTACCTGGGTAGCTACTTACCTAACCTATCAGAGGTGATACATCCACTGAATTAACTTCTGAAAAGTGAGACAATGTGGAATTGGGGCTGTACGCAAGAAAGTGCTTTTAACAAGATGAAACAACTTGTATCTGAAGCACCCGTACCTACTTTTTATGAAACCAGGAAACCTGTAATCGTAAGTGCTGATGCTAGTAGCTGTGTTATAGATGGAGTATTGTTACAAGATCATAATGGCCAGCAGAAACCAGTAGATTATTGCTCCCGTGCATTGACAGATGCTGAGACTCACTATGCACAGATTGAAAAGGAATGCCTAGCAGCAGTGTGGGCATGTGAAAAGTTTGCAAAGTATTTATATGGATTAGATTCTTTCAAGCTTCAGACAGATCACAAACCATTGGTACCACTTATAAACTGTAAAGACTTAGACAGGGTACCAGTCAGGTTTCAACAACTCATGTGAATAATGAGGTACAATCCCCAAGCTGAACATGTGCCAGGCAAGATGATGGTGGTAGCAGATACCTTATCGAGACATCCAATGTCTGTCATAGAGTCAGAAGTTTATACTAGGATAGAAGAAATCAAGTCTTACAAAGAATCCATACAATTCTCAAAACCAATGTCGAGTTCAAAACTGCAACAAGTTAAACAAAGTACATCCAGAGCTTCAGAACTCCATACAGTACTGCATTTTGTCAGAGGTGAATGGCCAAGATACGTCACGAATGTACCTAATAGTGTCAAAACTTTGTTTCTAGTGAGAGGCAGCCTTACAGAATCCAATGGACTGTTGCTCTAAGGTTAAGGTGGAAAGGATGAGAAGGGAATTGGCAAGGTTGGAGAAATGGTCAGAAGTATGGCAGTTTGGATTCAATGCAAAAAAGTGCAAAATAATGCACTTGGGAAACAAAAACCCAGAGGAAGAGTACACAATGCGGGGGGGGGGAGATAGTATCAACAACAAAAATGGAAAGGGACCTGGGGGTAATCATATCAGATGACCTTAAGGTTGGTAAGCAATGTGAGAAGGCAGTAGGGAGGGCTTGGGGGATACTGGGATGTATAGGGAGAGGCATCACCAGCAGAAAACAGAAAGTTGTTATCCCTTTGTACAGACAGTTGGTGAGACCCCATCTGGAGTATTGCATCCAGTTCTGGAGACCCTATCTCCCCAAGGGCATAGACAGGATGGAGGCAGTCCAGAGGAGAGCAACTAAAATGATGTAGGGTCTGCAAGAGAAGTCATACAAGGAGAGACTAAAGGAGCTTAATATGTATATCCCTGAGGAAAGGATGGAGAGGGGGGACATGATAGAAGCTTTTAAGTACCTCAGTGCAGTAAACAAAGTCCAAGAGAGTCACATCTTTCAGAAAAAGAGATGTGCAGGAACAAGGGGACACAATTTGAAGATAATGGGGGGATGGCTCAGGGACAATGTGAAGAAGCATTTTTTCACAGAGGGAGTGGTGGATACATGGAACAGCCTTCCTGAGGAACTTGTGGGGTCTAAAACTGTGGGAGAATTCAAGAATGTATGGGACAGACATAAGGCAATTCTTGTGGGGGGTAGGAAGAAATAGGCTGTTGGTTAACTAGGATCTGCAGCTTATTCATTAGGTAGGGAAATGGGCAGACTAGGCGGGCCAAGCGGTCCTTATCTGACATCAAAGTCTATGTTTCTATGTTTCTCTATGGAGACAGAATAGTCATTCCAAGAAATATGTGACAAGAGATGCTAACATGGCTCTGCAAAGGTTATCAAGGTATTACTAAATGCAGGGAACAAGCAAAGATGTATGTTTGGTGGCCAGGTATTAGAAATGAAATCCAAAAGACAGTGTCAGCATGTGAATTTTGTCAGGTGAACAAGCCAACTCAGTGCAAAGAGCTGCTAATAGCAACTCCATTGCCAGACCACTCATGGAAGAAAGTAGGTGCTGATATTTGTGAACTGGAGAGACAGCATTATTTGATTGCAATATGCTATTTTTCTAGATATTTGGAAATTGCTTATCTACCAGATCTCTCAAGCTCCTACACCATAAACTGTTTGAAGAATATGTTTGCACGATGGTGGGGATTCCCTGATGAGCTTGTTACAGACAGTGGTCCACAATTTACAGGGACTAAATTCCAAAAGTGTATGCACAAGTATAATGTTTGTCATATGTTACAACAAGCACACATTATCCACAAGCAAATAGCGAAGCTGAGAGGGCAGTATAAACAGCTAAGAGAATTTTGAAGCAGAATGAGCCATTTCTCACTTTACTGAGCTACAGAGCCACTCCAATTAATGCAATGTAATGTAGCCCAGCACAGCTGATGATGGGAAGACAGCTGAAAACTCCAGTTCTGTTACCGACTAACCTAAAGCCATATTGGCCAAACTTAAAACAAGCTTAAGACACCGTTAAGTCTGCAAAAGCAGTGTATAAAGTCCATTTTGATAAAAGACATTCTGCAAGAGTGCTGCCTGAACTGTAGCCAGCTGCCCAGGTAAGAATCAAACTGGATAAAAGATGGGGTGGACAGTATCAGCCGTAGTGGAAGAGAAGTGCCAGATGCCAAGGTCCCATCTCATGAAAACAGAGAGAGGCAAATTCATAAGGAATAGATGGCATTTATAGTTTGCTCCAGAACCAAGCACAGTATTTCAGCAGGAAAACAGGCCTGATTTAGAAGTTTCAGAAAATGACGATTGCTCCACTGAACAAAGACTAGAGACTGAAACAGGTCCTCAGGGTGATTTAACTGATGTTTTAGGTCCAGGAAAGAAGACAACTACTGATTTTCAACCTCTGAGTCCTGTGCTGAAAACCTTGAATGGGAGAGTAATCAAGAAGCCCATACGCTACAGAGACTAGCATAGCTAGACAGACATGACATAAACTTAATGGGGCAGAATAATCCTCTGTTTGTTATGCGGGGCAACTGATAGTCTACTTAGTACCCCAAGTTAGATAGTTTACTGTTCATAGGTTCACAGGTTCATAGATAGTTACAAGTTTGATGGACAAGCCCATTTAGAACTCTCCACCATATATCCCAATGGTGGAATAAGAACTTTTGTTTACCCATATATTGATCAAGCCTGAGTTTAAATTGGTTAATGTTATCACTAGAGACAACAAAAGGTGGAAGAAAGTTCCATAATGATGGCATCCTCTGAGTTATAAAATTCCTTCTTTTCACAGTCTTATTAAGACCAGTGACCAATTTTAATCTGTGCAATCGTGTGTTGTTATGTGTGCCCTGTTTTTCCAGGCAATATGTTTCAAGAATTATAGGATCATTATATGCTCTATACGCATGGCATAATTCCCCTCTTCTGGATCTATATTGTAAAGAATACAACCCCAAAGATTTCAGTCTATTGGAGTAATCCAAATTGGACAACTTGCTTACTTTCCTGGTGATTCTCCTCTGGACCATCTCTACTAGAGCTTTGTCTCCAAGAGATGTAGGAGCACAAAAGGGAGAACACTATTCTATGTGAGATCTAACTAAGCTTGTATACAAGGGAAAAATAACTTCTGTTATGTAACTCTTGATATGTTATAAGATACAGCTAATTATCCCATGGTATTTTTTTAACACTATTAGCAGTATGTACACTAAATTTTAAGTTATTTGAGATAATTACTCCTAAATCTTTTTCAGCAGTGATTGTGTGTAAATAAGTACCATTTAATGTACAATCTGCAAGTGTATTAGTTTTACCTAGATGCATCACCTTGCGTTTACTGATATTGAATGTCATTTTATTTTCATTGGCCCATTTAGTCAATCTGTCAATATTAGTTTGCAAAGCTGTAATTGACTCATTGTTATTTACGATACAACCAATTTTGCTGTCATCAGCATATATATATATATATATATATATATATATATATATATATATATCCATACTCCATCAACAGTCTGCATAGAAGTAATTAATATATTGAATAATAAGGGGCCCAGAACTGAGCCCTGAGGCACACCACTGGTAACTGCGGCCCATGTAGATTCATACCCTCTAATGACAACTTGTTGTTTTCTATTGTCAAGCCATGATGCAATCAATTTAATAATACTGCCATGTAGTTTCAAATGTACTAACTGATTAAGTAGGATGTTATGAGAAACTGAATCAAATGCTTTAGCATAATCTAGATATATAACATCCACTGGTAAACCTGAGTCCAAAGCCTTGCTGACTGGTTCAAAAAATTAGTTAAGTTGCTCTGACAAAATCTACCTTTAGAAAAACCATGTTGAGCAATATCCTGAAAACCAATAACCTTCAAATGATCTATGATTGTGTGCTGGAGTAATCATTCCATAAGTTTGCCTAAACATGAAGTCAAGCTTAGAGGCCTATACTTTGCAATACTCTGCTTACTTCCCCCTTTGTGTAAAGGCATAATTTTTGTCACTTTCCATTCTGGTATAGCAACTACCTCAGCAATTGAGGTGTTAAATAAATGAAGCAAATAGTAGACAATTCCTCTGACAGGCTCTTTATGAAACTGGGAGGGATTCCATCTGGGCCTGCTGAAGAGATATATTTCATCATATTGATAGCATCCAAAATGTCCTGTGTATTAAACAATATAGGTGTATCAAAATGTTCTGTATGATTCTGGGTCAAATTCTCCTTTGGTTTGAAAACACTTACAAAATAAGAGATCAGTTCTTTGACCATTTTGTATTCATAAGATACATGTTTTTGATCTACCAGTAAAGGACCCACACCACTGTACTTACTGTTTAATGAACCGATATAATTATAGAATCTTTTTTTTTATCTTTAGTTATGGTAGCAAGATTAACTTCCAATTTTTGTTTAGCAAGCCTTATAATTTTTTTTTTATTTTCCTTGCCATGGTTTTAAATTTTTGCCAGTTACTTTCTGAAGGTTTCTTTTTGTATTGATTATAGGTTCTTTACTTTTTTTTATATTTCATCCAATATTATTATTCCACCAGGCAGGTACCCTTTGTTTGTTATCGTTGTAATTAGTACATAGTGGAACCCATTTATTAATACAGTACTTCATGTTTTTTTAGAATTACTTGCCACATACTGATTGCATCTAAGTTTTTGAGTTCATCCTGCCAATTCCAGGTGCTAAGATAATTTTTGATTTCACCATAATTAGCTTTGCTGAAGTTACGAATTGTAGTTACTCCAGATAGTTCAATCTTTAAACTTTTTATAGTCCAAAGGATTTTATTATGGTCACTTTCTCCCAAAGGTTCCAAAATTTTTGGTGGTGTTCCAGCTTCTTTATTGTTAGTAATATTAAATCCAATATATTATTTTTCCTTGTTGGTTCCTTTACCAGTTGCTTCAAGTCGTGTTGAAGGCCTATTTATATAAACTTGTTTTCTATTGAGTTAGTGCCCTCAAAGGTAGACCAGTTTATTTTTGGGAAATTAAAATCACCCATGAAAATATAATCGCCCTGGATTTCCATGCTGTCAATGCTTTGCATAAATCGTTTATTACTCAATAAGTCCAGGCTTGGAGAACGATAAGCTAAACCTACAATTAATAGTCCTTCCAAAAAAATAACTTTCACACAAATAACTTCATTGTCCTCTATAGTGTTGTGGTAAATTTTTAACGCACAACAATATAAGATATTGCGAATGAAAAGAGCAATTCCACCACCTCTCGATGTAATACGATTCTTAGCAAACTTTGTATAGCCAGGAATTTCAGTCCCCCAAGCAGAATCTGTAAACTACATTTCAGTAACACCTCAGATATCAATTTTGTCTTTGTAAAGTGTGTGTGTTAATTAATCAATATTTATTTTATCATTAAGAAGCAACAGTCTTACTTCATTTTCAAAGATTTTACTATCTGTATCTGGAAGTTTGGTCATATCAGTATTGATATTATTGCTATCTACTATTGGAGGGACATGTACCCTATAATTATCAAATAGAGAATGTATAACTGATCCCCCGCAGAATTCAGTTTAAATATTTAGTGATAAAACAATGAATATGTTCTGCTAAAAGCATGGAACCCCTTTTATTGGGGTGAATACCATCTCTGCAAGTGAACTCTCCTCTGTGTATAAATTTCTCCCAATGTGTAATGCATCTAATTTGTTGTCTAAAACACCATAACCTAAGTCAATTATTGATTTCTTGTATTTTGTCTATTTGTAATTTAGTAGCTTTAGGAAAGAGGAGTATTTCAGACAAAACAATATCACTACCAAGTTTAGAGATTAAATTTGTCAGGCTAACAATTTCTTCTTTTATTGTCTGGATATTTTGGCTCAAAATGTTATTCACCCCAGCATGAATTATAACCAGTGGGCGCTTGCCACTTCCCTTCAGAATTTGCCTAGACATTCATGTAATATCTGAAATTCTGGCACCTCTAAAACAGGATACAATTCTATTAGATTTATCCTGGTCACAAATAGCTTGATCTACATGTTTAATGATCGAATCCCCTAATACAAATATTTGTTTTGGCTGCTCAATAATGTTTACATCAAGATCCATCAGATTCTCAGCATTTGATAGCATTTTAGGTGTTTCTTCTGAAGTGGAGGTGTCAATTAAGATGTGAGTGTTATTATAGATAGTACAATGTGATACTAGAGGGGGAGAAAATTCCTGCTGTTCATCCAGATCTACCAGCAAGTCATACCTGTTCTGTGTATGAACCTGAAAACAATCTGCTTTCCTGTGTTGTCTCACTGGCATTCACATTGGTAGTGCCAGAGTTAGACACGAATAATAGGAATGGCAGTGAAGTATTAAAATGACGCCAACCCCACCCCCCCCCTGTAGAGACCGACAGGCATTGAGGTGTGCCTTTGGGTCATCAGCTATAACACTTATGCCATTTTACCTCACTCTACCCCGTAGACACTGACAAGTGTTGTGGTGTGCTTGGGGGTCTTTGGGCATTATACTTACCCCATTCCATAAGGAAATACTGTGAGGTGGGTGCAGTATAGGAGAATGAGGTAAACTTTGTGGCTGAATAGTGCAAGGCACACCATGATGCCTGTCACTGGCTGCAGAGTGGGGGTGGAGTGGAATGGCATGAACATTACAGCTGATGATCCAAAGTCACACCCCTGACACCTGTCAGTCTCTACAGGGTGGGGTACTACAGTTGGAAACCCTAACACTGTAGGCGTGTGCTGGTATTTTCACTCCAAATTTTCAAAATGGGCTTTTTGTGAGTGCACCTCATGAAAAGCAGCACTATCAGTTTGTTAGCTGAAAGGTGGTTTTGCACAATGGCTATGCCATTTTGTGACACAGGGAAGAAAACACATTTTGGACAGGATGTGGAAAATAACAACTGTATTGTTCATGAAGAGATGTAAAAAAATGGCAACGTTGAAAATCTGGAGTGAAAATGTGAAAAAAATTGGTGAAGGTATGAGCATGCATAGAAGCTGTGCAACACACATCAGTAACCCAATTATTTTGGGGATATTTTAACCACATCTTTAACATAGGAATTTTTGGACCTCCCCTCATGAACAGTGGCAGTGTGATTCTGTTAATGTGTCCAAAATGTTGATTTTGCACAGTGACCATGCCATTATGCACCACAGGTCAGAAAACACATGTAGGGCAGGATGTGAAAAATGACAGCTGTACTGTTCATAAGGAGGTGTAAAAATGGCAGTGTTGAAAATCTGGCATGAAAATAGTGTAAATTTGCAAAGTTACAAGGGTGCGTGGAAATTGCACAATGCATGCTTGTAACACAGTCATTTTATGGAACTTTGTCACCAAATTTTCATCCTAGGAATTTTAGGACTTCTGCTCATGAACACTGTCACTGACATTTCCTGAAACTGTCCCAAAAACTGATTTGGCACAGTGACCACGCTATTCTGCACCGGACATGTGAAAACAAATTTCAGCCAGGATATGTAAAATGACAGCTGTACTGTTCATAAGGTGGTGTGTAAAAATGCCAGTTTTGAAAATCTGGAGGGAAAATATTACAAATTCATGAAGTTACGAGTGTGCATGGAAACTATGCAATGCATGGTCATAAAACAGTCATTTTGGGGATTTTTTCCAGCAAATTTGCAACATAGGCTTTTTGAGAGCCCACCTCATGAACACTGGCACTGTCATTTCATTAACCAGTCCCGAAAGATGATTCTGCGCAGTGACCGTGAAATCACCTTTTGGGGCTAATTAATGCCATCCTAGTGCCAGAATTCATGAGGAGGGTCCCAAAACCCCATGTTGAAAATTTAGTGCCAAAATTCCAAAAAATGCCTGAGATATGCATCAAAGTTGAAAAACCCTATTTATTCCATTATACAGCTTACCAGCATTTCCTCAGTTCACAGTCGGCTTTGAAGAGTGCAGACATGTTCCCGTTTCACTGAAGATCATTGAGCCGGACTACGGAGGTAAGTATAGGGTGAGGGGGTGTGGGGAGGCAGGGTGTGCAGTGGGTGGGCGCAGGTTGTGGGAGGGGGACAGGGAGACTGTGAGGGACCATTTTCTTTTTTGACAGGGTAAAAAATAAAAATTGTGGTGCCGTTTTATTTTAACAGGGCATGTGGCATGGTGGGGTGAGCTCCCAGCATGCCAATGGACTCTTTTTTGGGGGGGTCAGCAGTAGCCGATGGGGGATTGGGCATCCCTGTCAGCACACAACAAAAGGGGGGGTTACATTATGCTGATGGAGACTGGGCACCCCCGTTGGCACACAACAAAAGTGGGGGGTGTCACATAATGCCGATTGGGAGTGGGCTCCTCTGTCGGCAACATCACTCAGGCACTGAAGCTGATGGGGATTGGTGCCCCCTGTCAGCAAATAAAAACTATTGAGGGGTGTGCATGATGCCAAGGGGGATTGGGCACCCCCTCGACATACATTGTAAATGGGAGGGGGTTATTATGCCAATGGGGAGTGGGCTCCCCCGGCAGCATTCTGACAGGAGGCAGCGGCAGTGTTGTGTGCATGTCGGGAGGCATGTTGTGGTCACGCTGCATGACAGCTCCACTCTCATTGTAGAGGATCTTTTGTTAGATCTGGTGGCCACATTCCACATTGCTGATGTGGTGCCTGAATGCTGCCTGATAGGGGAATGAGGGACGCACCTACTGATGCGCATCCTGCATTCTCCCAACAGTGACCGTGCCTCCAAATCTGCTACTACCACAATATGTTGGCTGCGCATGCGTAAGCCAACATAAAGATGTTGAATTAAAGCAGTACATAATGCAAGTTTTACATTTAATCCCAACACTACCATCCTGTTGTGGAAGCACTGCCTTATGCTGTCAGCTAGGGAGAATCTTGAGGCATGTTCTTTTACTTCTATAAATAAATCTACTCTGCTGCAGCAGTCTTTTTTAACCTTTTCTAACTTATCTTACATTTCCCTTTTTCACATTATGATAGAGTGGCCACCTATCATAATTCCTCTCTATATCTTCTCAGCCGTTTTCTTTCCTTTGCCTCAAGATCCGGGGGAAGGGAGAGTTATTTCCTCTGTGAGTGTTCAAAACCTGAGAGTAGTATAATAACCCATTTTCAAACAGATTGCATAGCTCTAAGTAATGCTGAAATTTCAGCAAGTAGCCTGCTTTCCCTAAAATAATTAATGTTAGACAAATGCAGGAGTCTAAAACATTTTTTCCCTGCCCTGAAATATCCTTAAAGGTTTTCCAAGACTAAGGCAAATTCAAGCCTAGCTCTGCTGTTTTACTTTACTGTCCTAGCACCACATTGTACTCTGTTTCAAGGAGTTCTTACCTAGAGCCCAGTGTTAAGCTTGGAGATAGGTTGACCGTAGGAGGGCAGCAGCCCAATGTAAAGCTCATTTATAGGGTACAACCTGGAGTTGGCTCCTCCTTGTGGGTGGCTCCCTTATTAGAATAATGAGCCCTTGTGTATTTATTTATTTATTTGCTTTTGTTAACCAGGTAAGCACACTAGACAGCCAAGTGCCTATTTTCAGGAGCGACCCGGGAGAGTTACAGGTAAAAACATCATACATAAACAATTGAGGAAGCATAAAGAATACACAGTAAAATAACAGGCAATGCAGTACAGGCTCTGGAGCAAGGTAGGTATACATTTAACAGTTGAGGAGCAGAGAAGGATACATGAGAAATATACAAGCAGTTTCAAGGCTAGCTCTAGGATAAGGTTGGTATGAAGTTCATACATGTACAAATTGAGGAGACAAGAAACATAACTAAATTGATAGACAGATCAGGGCTGACTCCAGGATGGGTGGCACGGTGCTTTAGTGTAGGATGAGACAGGCGGGGTACAAATTAGATGGTGAACAACAGAAACAAGGTTAATGGTAAGTGCCTGCAGGGGGAAGGGGAGTGCCCTAAGCAAGGTGGTAAGACCAGATATACATGGCCAGTTCCTGAGGGGGAAGTGCAAGAGGCACTGAGGCCATGCCATCCAATCAGGTTGGGGGGTGGGGAGGGGCAGGGGAGTAGGACTACGAAGAGCAGGAGCAGGGGGAGGGAGGTTTCAGGAAGTTCCAGAGGGAGGCTTTAAAGCTTGGATGGGAGGAGGAGGACCGAGTGAGCTCAGGAAGCGAGTTCCAGAGTTTGGGAGCGTAGGTACGGAAGGCCCGGTCCCCTGCCAGGGTTCGAGTTCTAGGAACCAGGCATTCCTGATTTGCCCCAGATTGTAGGTGGTAGGATGGGGTGCCAGGTTTCAGGGGAAAGGCTAAAGCTGGAGGGATGCCAGAACGGATGATGTTGTCAATGAAGTTACCTAGGACGAAAGAGCGATGCATCTCAGGGGGAAGCCACTCCGGGCGGCTGTATAGATCACAACAGTGGGTGAGAGGAGGGGCAGAGAGTGCGAAGCGGCAAACATTGTTGTAAGCCGTGTCCCATTTTGAGAGGCTGGATTTGGGAACTGGTGCAAAAGTTACAAGTCCATGGCAGAGTGAGGGGAGGAGGACCCCCCTGGCTAGGGCCAGGCGGGCAGCAGGGGTGAGGCAGTTTTTAGTGCGGTAGGCTAAACCAAGCTTACAATTAGTAGCCTTGCAAACATTACAAATGTGAAAGGAGAGGTCCAACTGCGGATCTAAGGTGACGCCCAGGTACTTGGTGGTGGTAACCGTCTCAAGGGGTGAGCCATCGACCCCATGGATCAGCAGGGGGGTAGTGCAGGATTTTATTTTGTTCAAGGACCCGAACAGCATGGATTGGGTTTTGTTGAAATTGAAGGTGAGCCTGTGTTCCCCCCCAACCAAGTTTGAATGCTTTCGAAGTCGAAGTTCAGGTGTGAGTTAATTGTGGAGATGTCCCAGGAGCTGGTCAGGAGGACGAGGTCATCTGCATACAAGGTGGTGTGACCATGGGCAGTTACGGATGGGAGGTCATTGATGAATAGTGAGAATAGGGTTGGTCCAAGGACAGATCCTTGTGGGACCCCGGAGTGGACAGGTGAGAGGTTGGAGGACGTCTGATTGAAGTGGATGAATTGCTGATGGTTGAAGAGGTAGTTTAGGAACCAAGCATGAAGCGGAGGAGGAGAATCCAAGGGCTAGGAGTTTGGACCCGAGGAGAGAATGGTCGACCCTGTCAAATGCTTTTGAGAGGTCCACAAAAATGGCTCCCGTGAGGTAGCCTTGGTCAACATTTGTCCTGATCAGTGAAGTGACTACAGCAAGGGCGGTGGATGTGCTGTGCCCTTTCCTGAAACCATGCTGGGCAGGTGAGAGGATGTTGTGGTCCTGGATATATTGGGAAAGCTGGGAGGCAACGGCTTTCTCGAGGAGTTTACTGGTGGTGGACAGAATGGTAATGGGATGGTAGTTGCCTGGATCTTTGGGATTACCCTGTTTGAATACAGGAACAACCTTGGCCACTTTCCACAGGTCGGGAATGATCCCAGTGTTAATAGAGGTGTTATTTTTTAGGCTCCAACAGTCATAATAAAAGAATATGTGAAGGTTTTTGTTTTATTAAACTTTAGTTTGCCAGATATAGCTATGTTTGATCCCCCAACTTATTGTATTATAGTAGATTAAGTGAATAATTTCAGAATAGGGGAGGATCAAACTAGTCAGCTGATCAATTATACCTGGTCAAAGGAATATTTAAAGAGCTTCAGTGCTCATTTTCCACAGAGATGTTGGGGAGAGAGTATCTCTCTTTCTTTGGTGAATTTACATAGATGTTGGTGGAACTTGACCTAAGCTTTTTCCACCCTATGTGAGAAATGTTTCCTAAAAGCTCTTGGTGAGCTAGGATTTCTTTTGTATTTTTATACCAAAGTATTTTCTTTTCATTTTTTTCCTTTTTTGAAGTTTATGGTTATCAAATAAACAGTCCTCAAGAACTTTTGAGGTCAGAACTTGAATTGCTGTCTCTGATCTCTACTAATTTGGAGTTATCAAAACCCACACCCTATGTCAGCTGTGTAGTAATAACATCCTCCATGATGTGCATTGGCCTTGTATTACAACAAGTCAGGAACCACCTAACTATGTACAGTGCAGAAATGTGTACTATATTACTATGTATACTGAAACAATCACAAAAGCACTTTCATAGACAGAGGTTTATTGTTAATAAAGCCCTTATCCACCAGCATTCATGTTAACACCCACTAAACCCACTAAACATACACAGATGCGTGTGTCTTTGTGCATGTCTTTGCATGCGATGACGCACACTCACCCTGCTCAGGCTTGCCCTGCTCACCGCAGGGCTTGATTAAAAAGCAGCCCCAACCCAGGAAGTGCTCTGAGGGGTCATGGAGCACTCATGTGCACAGAAAGCCCAAAATAGAATAAAAAACAATAAAACAGCACAAGGAGTGGTGTAACAAGGGATAAAGAAATGTGTCCCAATATTGCAGGCAAACCTCATTTTGGTCTAAAACATAAGGTGTTTGTGTAACTAATATTGATCTATGAAGCTAGATCATATCAAAACTTGTGAAGTTACAAGTTTAACTGAGCCACAACTTGTAATATTAAAGTGTCTTGATATTTGTACTAATCATGTGAGTAATAGAAGACAGGTGTCTTAAGTGTCTGCAAATACAGAAATACAGGGATAGAGTTCAAGTTACCCTTTTGACTATTATTATCAGGAGGACAGGCCAGAATAAAAAGCTTGAGTGCACATTCCTAAGTGCAAACCTATTTCTTCCTTCTAGATCCTAAGAACTGGTAATGACCATTATTATTATCCTTATATAGTAGTATAATTTACACTATCAATACATTTATGCTGATAAGAGATTAGGTCATGTGAGAACTAAAAAGAGTATTGCCTTGTAAGTTAATGTTTATACTTGTTCTGTACCAATCATAGACAACCATAGTACTGTCTTCCACTATATAAGCAAGCCACTATACACTGTTAGTTGGAAGAATTAAGAATAAAGAATGAAGAATAAAGAATTAAGAATTAAGAATGAAGAATGAAGGATGTACCACCTGTAATCTCTTGCTGTGATTATTATTATAATCATTAAATTCTTCCGCCATCAGCATCATCTCCGTTCATCTCCTTTCTAAGTATCAGTTATGGATAATTTATTAATGGTATTTTTTTTTACCTCATCTACAATTGGTGCCTTAAAGACTCGGATCGCTGGTGCTGCATGC
Organism: Neoceratodus forsteri; assembly: GCA_016271365.2. Classification (NCBI taxonomy): domain Eukaryota; kingdom Metazoa; phylum Chordata; order Ceratodontiformes; family Ceratodontidae; genus Neoceratodus; species Neoceratodus forsteri. The sequence continues at coordinate 758,950,207 of CM028138.1, read as the reverse complement.
TGAGGAAGCTGCCTAACTGCTGGTTGGTTAGTCAGCAAGCCCTAATAAGAAGGTGAGGATGTTTGGAGACGTGGCGCTGCTGGCTTTAAGAGAGAAGAGGGTACACCCAGACAGTCACAGCACTTGAGAATCAGGTGATGTATGCTTTGTATGCTTCTCAAATTGTTTAAATATAAAGTAATGCTTAACTCTGTAGGAACTCTAGGGGCAGAGTAGGTTAGTGAAGGTGCTGGGACTTGCAAGCCAGACCTCACAAGGGAGCCATAAGACATAGCTAGACAGACCAGGGCACCAGTGCACGGGTGCACCCAGCTGTAAAGGCTAGGCAGGCAAGAATAAGATAAGAAAAATGAGTATGGAAACAATAATAGGTCATTTTCTAGGAAAACACGTAAAGGGGGAAGCATATGAACCAGTGCCTGATGATCAACAAGCACAATTGTATTTTACTCAGCAAGTGTCCCTTCGTAATGAGGGAGTAAAAAATGAAAATGAAATCTTTGCAAATGCATTGCAAGGGCTGTGGCAGTATAATCAGACTATTGTGTGTCACCAGAATAAAGGAAGTAGCCCAGATGAAGGATGAAAGGGATCAAAATGTTAAACAACTAGAAGAATTAACATTGATGTATAAAGATAGCATCCCAATAGATCAACACCAAGAGTTAGAACAGCAGTGTATTAATTTTAGGACACAGCTAATAAAAGCACAAAGGGATTTGTGTCTGTTAAATAGGGATCATGCCCTTCTACAGATTAAGCTAGACCAACAGTCACAAGAGCAGGCTAGTGAAACCAAGCAACTGTATACAGAACTACAGGATGCAATGGAGAAGATTCAAGAGTTAAGTAATATAGAAGAAGGGGTGATAAAGGTTAAGGTGGCACCCGTGCAAACAAGGGGAATGACGGCCACCGGCAGACCTATGTCTGCTACCACAAGGTATCAGCAAGAACAATATGCTTTAGAGCTGCAAAACAAGTGTGCTAAATATGGATTAAAAAGGGAATACGCTGAAAAAATGGGAAACATGGAAGAGGCAGAAAGACATAAAAAGCAAGAAGATAGCTATGATAAAAAATAGGCAAAAGTAAGAGATACTTTGAGAGAGGATGATGAGGCACGACAGGCTATGGATAGAGAAAGTGATGAAGAAGGGCCCACTGCCCCACCAGGAGCTAAAAAGAGGAATGGGTAGAAAGGGAGGAAACACAGGAAATGGAGAAGGATGGAGAAGTGTGGAAAGCAGTAGGAGGAGTGGTAAAGACAAGAAAGGTGGTACGGAGCCCCGATTCACCAATAACCATTAAAAGGAAGATAAAAGCCCTATAGTCAAGGATCTGACTATAGAGGAAATAACCAATTTGGGCCAAATGCTAGGTCCAATTGATCACAAAACCAACCTACCTCATTTGAGGCAGAAATTAAAGCAGTTAACAACCACCCTCTGCTTAACCAACCAATATGTATATAGGTTGGTTATGTTTAAATTGTTCCCTGCCTTAGCAGAAGCTATGCCCAAGGAGGTCCAGGGGACACACAAAGGGGCCATGCAAAACAAAAATTCATGGGCAGACTATAATGAAGTGGTTGAGGCTATCAGAAAAGCTAGAGGGGAATCTGCAAACAAGAAGTTGACTGGGACAGAATACTGCAAGTAAAGCCACAGTCGGGAAAGGGACCACGGGTCTTTATCCCTCGGCTTTTTGAGGTCTATCAGAGGTACAGAGGGCAGGATTGCCCCTCGGAAGATGATACTACCTTCCGAGACTTATGGATTAGGGCCTATGATTTAGACCCCACCCTATGGACAGTTGTAAAACTGGCTCCAACTCAGGAGGAGCGAATCACCCTCCTAGAGACTTATCTTAATGAGAAACAGTGAAAGGCAGAAGTTGCCGCTGTGACATGGACAAATGAAGGACCACAAAAAGAAACTAGAACGTGTTTTAATTGTAAAAAGCTTGGCCATATAATAAGTGATTGCTGGGCAAAGGGGGGAGGTAAGGAAGGACAAGGACCTCGGCAAATGGGAAGGGGCCCAGGGCAAAAAAGGCAAGATGCAAGAGATAAACCAGGACGAGGGGGTGATAGTGCACAGGATTTGTTGGATCAGTTAAAAACAATATTAAATGCAGTGGAACAAAAAAACCAACTGCGCCGCCTCAAGAATTTGATGATGAAGACATCATCAAGCGGCTGGCAGCGAACAAACAGTTGGCTGAAGAATAGGGATGCGGAGGCCCTGGGGCCCCTGACTCACTATGGGTATGTGCGCTAACATTTGATAATCAGGGGCAACCAACTGTGCCACTTAAAATGGTAAAAAAACAGGTGATGGCTTTAATTGATACCGGAGCAGCCGTCTCACTTACTACTATGCACATACCACTGGATCCAGAAAAACCTCCCTTACAAATAGAGGGCTGTACAGGACACACAGCACAAGGGTACGTGACTTACCCACAAATAGTTGTTTTAGGAACCAAGGTAGTTGGGGAGGGAAGATTCATAGTAATGAAGGGAAGCCTCACAAAACAAAATATAATAGGAAGTGACTTTTTAAAGAAACACCGCCTAATTATTGATTTAGTCAACAAGTGCTTGCAGCAAGTAACAGTTAAAGGGTATAGTATTACAACAGTACCTGAGAGTTATATTTGGGCTTCAGTTAAATCCAATAAAGCATATAGCCAGCCCGAGGTAAGCCAAACAAAGTTACAACAAATAATAGACAAATACCCCAGTGTTTGGGCAGTGTCTGGCACTGATTGTGGGACAGTCAGTGACACAGAGATAGCAGTGGAAGGCCCTGACCCTGGACATACTAAACAGTACCCCATCCCACAGGAGGCAGTAACAGGAATAGAGCCAGTAATTAATGATTTATTGTCCCAAGGGGTATTGCGACCTATTTGCTCAACAGCAAATAGCCCTATATGGCCTGTTAAAAAATCTAATGGAAAGTATCGTCTAACTATAGATTACAGAAAATTAAATAAAGTAACTCCACAAGTTAGCCCTATTATAAGTACAGCAATTGAAATGTTTAACAAACTTAAACCCACAAGTAAAGTTTTTTCAGTCCTCAACCTGGCAAATGGATTTTGGTCCCTACCCCTCAGCCGACAAGATCAGTATAAGTTTGTTTTTACTTTTAAAAATCAACAATACACCTTTACTTGTTTGTCCCAGGGGTTCCACTCCTTCCCAACATTATTTCATCGCTATGTGCAACAAGTACTCCAAGAGGAGGGGTTGGAACATGAGGTAATTCAATACGTGGATGATTTGTTGTTGCAAAGCAGAAATATGGTGGAGCACGCCCAATTATTAGACCGAGTGCTTAAAGCCCTAGCTAAAAGAGGTCTTAAAATTAATCCAGAGAAGGTACAAATTGTTAGGCCAGAAGTGACATTTTTAGGAACCATAGTGTCAGAGAAGGGTAGGTGTGTTGACCCTGCCAGGGCTACCCTTATACAAAAGTTACCTTTACCAACAACTGCAACAGGGCTTAGGAAACTGTTAGGAATGACCAATTTTTGCAGAGATTATATTGAAGGGTATTCTGAGATCACTAAGCCGTTGTATGCGTTACTTCGAGACAACCCACAAAAAGAGGACAAGCTAATATGGGAAGGAGAAGAGTTGCAGTGTTTTAAGAAATTAAAGCAAGCGTTAATGCAAGCTCCAGCTTTAGCCATCCCAGATCATGCAAAGCCATTTATAATACAAGCTGTAGCAACAGATGACACTATAATAGGAGTCCTATTACAAAATCGTTGGGATAATTTGGTCCCAATAACATACTTAAATCGACAGTTGTCTAAAGTGGAACAAGGTTTTAGCCAGTGTGAAAAAACATTATTGGCAATAGCATGGGCAGTACAAGCCTGCGAAGAAATAGTTGGATTTAGCCCTATAATTATCCAAACAACTCACACGCCCATTAAATTGTTAGTGGAAGGAAAGGCAAAGGGAGTCAGCCATAGCAGGCAGGCAAAGTGGCTGCTAGCACTACAGGATAAACAAGTTACAGTACAAAAACTCAATAAGCCCCACATGATGCAGTACTTGTACTACTAAGGAGAACCCCCATGATTGTGGGGAACTCATGCAACAGGAGGCATATTTGCCCCCCTTTGTAGAGAAACATGGAGATGACAAAGGTCATACAATGTTGTGTGTTGATGGATCACGATACTGGGAAAAAGGAAATGCCTATACTGGGGCGGCTGTGTATTTTAATACTGGGGATGATGATGAAATGAGGCCCCTAGATCAGCAGCGGTTGCTCATTAAATTGTCACCAGGAGATTTGTCTCAATACGCAGAACCGGTAGCCATATATGAGGTGATAAAGGCAGTTCCATGTGGGCACATTACAATTTGTACTGACTCACAGTTTGCTATAGGCTCACTAACCACATGGTTGCCTATATGGGCTAGAAGGGATATGAAAACAGCTACAGGGGAGCATGTGCGACACAGACAGCTTTTAAAAGCAATTTTAAAGGAAGGGGAGAAGCTCCCAGGGAGAATAGCTTTAGTTAAAGTAAAAGCTCACACTAACAGTAAGTACGGAACTTTTGAGGAATTGGGAAATGAGAAAGCAGACAAATGAGCTAAAATCGCTGACAAGGAAGGAGACCCTTGGAAGGGCATCAGACCACAGGATAGCCAAGGCTCAAGTAGTGTTAGTGAGGTTAAAAGGGTGGATATTCTGCCTAACTTACAGGAGCTCCAAAAACAGGACCAGTGGATACAAGAGAAAATAAAACAAATGCAAATGGATCCGAAGGTCCATGGGGCCTTCACATTAATAGATAATGTTTTATATCAAAGGGGAAGACAAATCCCAAAGTGGGTAGTGCCGACTCTTTACAAAAGGACATTGTACTAGAAAACCATCGTGTAGGACACCCAGGACAAGATAAAACCTGCCAAATTATTAAAGGTAAATATTACTGGCCTGACATATCTAAAACTGTCCGATCAGTATTACAGACATGCTTAATATGCCTTCAGCAGGACCCCAAGCGAGAAAAATGCCCCTACAGTGATTACCTTTGTAGAAGGACCATGGGATGCATTACAAATTGATTACGTTGGGCGTTGCCCACATAAAGGGGATATAAGTATATGTTGGTAGTGATAGATATGTTCTCAAAATGGGTAGAAGCATTTCCAGTTAAGAGTGCTAATGCTATAACAACAGCTCGAATTTTATATACACAAGTTTGTGCTAGGTGGGGATTTCCTAATATCATAGAATCTGATAGAGGAACTCATTTTGTAAATCAAGTGATGCGGGAATGTGTAAGATAATGGGAGTTCAACAGTGACTGCATTTGCCATATAGGCCTCAGGCCTCAGGGATGGTGGAAAGATTGAATCGGACCTTGAAAAATGCCCTTAAAAAGGCAGTGTTGGATGAAGGAAAGGACTGGGTTACACACCTCCCGGGGATTTTGATGGCCATTAGAGGGACAGTCCAAGCTAGTACAGGATTAACCCCTTATGAATTGATGACAGGAAGAAAAATGAGGTTGGTTCACCCACAGGATGTACCCCCACCAGGCTCAGCTACCCAAGATAAGGTTAAACATGAGCAGTTTTTAAAGGCAATACAGTATCAACTAGACAAATATTTAACCTTTGCAGCCAGGAACATGGCTGTGGCACATGAGCAAAATAAGCAAGGTAGACAGCCGGTAGCAGGATGGGGGCTACCTATAGAGGAGGGAGATGTAGTGATGGTGAGAAATTGGGAACAGAAAAATCCTTGGAAGGATGCTAATTGGTTAGGACCGTACCAAGTGTGCAAACGGTTAGGTGAGAGTACAGTATATGTGGTTAAAGTAAGTGGCAAGAAAGGGGCTGGAGGAAGGAAACAAGAATTCTGGGTACATGTTGATCAGTGTAAAAAAGTGTCAAACAAAGCTGTTTGAAAATCAAAATACTACACTTGATGTTTATAGCCATGAAGACACAAAGCATCATTATCATCGGCTTGGTGACAGCGAAAAGATTTTCTATAATCCCCAGCCTAAACATTAATGTGGAACAGACTAATGCCATGTGTGAGTATGAACAGTCCATTGCACTATTAATCAGTTGGAACTGGGACCCTGTTGATACCAACACCTACACGACATGAGCATGGAAAGCCACCTGGACTAAAAACAACCATACTTTCATATCTACAGACTGGTGTGTGGACATTTTTAACAGCTGGTCCAGCTGTGCATCAGAGCTCAAGACTGGATCACTGCAAAGCTGCATGGACTGGGAACAGAAAAATGGGTCTCTTGTTATAAACAGAGCCACACCAAAGGACAGTGGTGTTTATGAGTTAACTCTGTCCTACTGTTTTTGGGGTAATAATAGTGTTTGTAACTATGCTAGTTTAAGCAACTCATTATGTTTTGTAGTCTCAGATGACATATGCTTAACTGTAACACCAACTGAATGTCCAAATGTGACAAAAGGGCCAGAGAGTGGATTTAATCAACACTTATTGATCAAGTGATTGTGAATAATGTGAAGTACATAGTGAGATGTATATGCTCAGAGGAGTTGCATTGTTGCATAAATAATAATTAGGCAATATTGGTCCAAAGGGGGGCTTGTAACAAGGGATAAAGAAATGTGTCCCAATATTGCAGGCAAACCTCATTTTGGTCTAAAACATAAGGTGTTTGTGTAACTAATATTGATCTATGAAGCTAGATCATATCAAAACTTGAGAAGTTACAAGTTTAACTGAGTCACAACTTGTAATATTAAAGTGTCTTGATATTTGTACTAATCATGTGAGTAATAGAAGACAGGTGTCTTAAGTGTCTGCAAAGACAGAAATACAGGGATAGAGTTCAAGTTACCCTTTTGACTATTATTATCAGGAGGACAGGCCAGAATAAAAAGCTTGAGTGCACATTCCTAAGTGCAAACCTATTTCTTCCTTCTAGATCCTAAGAACTGGTAATGACCATTATTATTATCCTTATATAGTAGTATAATTTACACTATCAATACATTTATGCTGATAAGAGATTAGGTCATCTGGAACTAAAAAGAGTATTGCCTTGTAAGTTAATGTTTATACTTGTTCTGTACCAATCATAGACAACCATAGTACTGTCTTCCACTATATAAGCAAGCCACTATACACTGTTAGTTTGAAGAATTAAGAATAAAGAATGAAGAATAAAGAATTAAGAATTAAGAATGAAGAATGAAGGATGTACCACCTGTAATCTCTTGCTGTGATTATTATTATAATCATTAAATTCTTCCGCCATCAGCATCATCTCTGTTCGTCTCCTTTCTAAGTATCAGTTATGGATAATCTATTAATGGTAATTTTTTTTTACCTCATTTACAAGTGGTTTGTAGTGCAAATAAATATTCCCACAGTACTTCAAGCACAAAATTACACACTTTAAAATTGAACTGTAGTTCTGGTAAGCTCCACCATGAACTACAGCCCCTACTTCCTGTTTCTAATAACAGCGCTCTCTCTCAAGAAGTGAATGAGGCAGTCAGATAAACGTTTTAGAAGCAGGATATATTATCAGTACAAGGCTTCTACCTACACTGCAAGCACCATTACAGGCAGAATAATGCCTAGCTCTGCTTAACTCACCTCAGGGCTTGATTAAAAAGCAGCCCCGACCCAGGAAGTGCTCTGAGGGATCACGGTTACTGTAACTGTTTGATATTTGTTTTGAAATGTTAGAAAAACATTAATGCTAAATGCCTAAAGAATATTCATCTTAAAGAATGTTATCTAGTTAGTAACTCAAAGAAAGGGAAATGTGATGATATGTGTCACAGTGTTCTAATGTATCACCACTAGGTGAAACCAAAGTACTGGTATAGGTGGAAATAATAGATGTTGGTAAGTCCTGTAGAGAGGGACCTTTTATAGAGAGAGAGACTGAGAACCAAATGTAGAGCCTTGCGAATAGAAATTAAATTGCTGAAAGGACATTGCTGTGGTATGTTCTAATAAAACTAAAGTTAATCTTTTACTAAGCCTCCTGATCATTGCGTGACAGACTATCTCTGCCCTCCTCCAGTCCTCCGGAACTGCACCCATTTTCAGCAATTTCTTGAAAAAGGACTGTATTGCTGAACCCTTCCCCTGGAGAGTGTCCATGCAAGTATACCATCCCCCTCCCAGCAGGTATCTACTCCTACAGTGATGCACTGCTGAGCCCTTCCCCCTGGAGGGAACATCCATACAGGTATACCATCACTCTCCCTGCAGGTCCCTACTCTGAGAGTGATGAATTGCTGAACCCTTTCCCTGGAGGACAGTGTCCATGCCAGTATAGTGTCACTCTCCCTGTACAGCCCTAGTGCTAGAGTGAAGCACTGCAGAACCCTCCCCTGGAGGAGGGTATCCATTCAGGTATACCATCACTATCCCTGCAGGTCTCTGCTCCTATCATTCTGGGAGCAGGTCATCTATACGGCTATGGGATTCGGCTAAGTTTTCCATGACTTGAGAGTTTTTCACTGTGATTTGAGGTTTCTTCCATGACTGGAGGCATAAAATTAAGCAATAATGCATGACAGGGTGTGTGTCGTGCTGGGATAGCATTGCGCCTCCGGTGGATGGGCACGTGGCCACAGGCTGAGTCCATCCAACACCTGAGGTGATATTATCCCAGCATGACACACACCCTGGAGTGCATTATTGCTATTATACAATGGCCCAGTTTTATAAAAAAGAAAAACATGTTTAAAAATGCAGTTTTCAAATATATTTTTGTGTGTTTTTGTTTGAATGCGTAAGCATGCAGTTTAACAAAAGAGTTCTGATGTTCCACATTTGGCCAGTAGTTGGTACAGCATTATTATCTGTCAGTGCTCCCTCCTCCCACAATGTCTCTGTGTTTCTCTCTCACCATTTTTATGTTTGCTTGCATGCATGTGCAAGAAACATAGTGCCATCATACAAGTTTTCGGAGGTGTGGCAGCCCTCTTTCAATTCAGTCAGTGTGTTTTCAGGCTCAGCCACAGTTCTCCAATACCTGCTGGAGCTGTCTATGACAGCTCTAAAATGCAGTGGAGTACAGTTGAAAGGGGGAGCTATGCTTCAATGAGCAGCGATAAGATATCGCCTGCTCATGCACGCTCCCCCCACACACACACACACACACACACACACACACACATGCATGCATACTGCATGCTCACCTCCCCCATGCACACACTTTGTAGCCGACGGGGGGTGCCCAATCCCCCGTTGGCTGTGCTGCACCCCCCAAGCAGAGTTACATATGCCACGCTGGGTGCCCACCCCAGCGTGCCACCGATATATATAGCCGAGGGGTGCCCAATTCCCATCGGCTCCATCTCCCCAGTATAGGGTGCCATGCTGAGCCCACCCCAGCAAGGCAACAGATGCTATTGCCAATGGGGTGCACAATCCCATCGGCTCCCCCCACTGCGTCTTTGTGCCACGCTGGAGCCACTCCAGCGTGGCAAAATGTCTCGTCATTTTAATTGAAAAAAACCTGTAAATAAAAAACGGTCCCTCTCAGTCTCCTGCCCACACCGCACTCACCCACTGTACACCCTGCCTCCCCACACTGCCCCCACCCCATACTTACCTCTGGACCTCGGTGCAACGATCTTCGGTGGATCTGGAACACGTCTACACTCTTCAAAGCTGACCACGAGCTGAGGAAATGCCGGTAAGCTGTATAATGGGATAGATAGGGTTTTTTCAACTTTGCTGCATATCGCAGCTATTTTTTTGAATTTTTGCACCACATTTTCAACATGGGTTTTTTGGGACCCCTTCTCATGAATGCTCTCACTGTCATCGCGTTACTCAGGCCTGAAGGGTAATTTCGCAGTCACTGCATGAAATCACCTTTCGGGACTGAGTAATGAAACAACACTGCTACTGTTCATAAGGTAGGCTCTCAAAAAGCCTATGTTGAAAATTTGGTGGAAAAATTCCTAAAAATGACTGTTTTACAAGCATGCATTGCGCAGTTCCTATGCACACTTGTAAGTTCTCGAATTTTCAATATTTTCACTCTAGATTTTCAAGATTGCCATTTTACCACACCTCCTTATGAGCAGTACAGCTGTCATTTTTCACATCTTGCCCAAAACGTGTTTCCACCCATGTAGCACACAATGGCGCATTCGGTGTGCGAAATCAATGTATGGGACACATTAAGAAAATCACAGTGATACTGTTCATGAGCAGAGGTCTTAAAATGGCTATGGTGAAAATTTGGTGAAAAAATTCCTAAAAATGACTGTTTTACGAGCGTGAGTTGCACAGTTCCTACGAACGCTAGTAAGTTTGTGAATTTTCTATATTTTCGCTCCAGATTTTCCACATTGCCATTTTATTACACTTCCTTATGGACAGTACAGCTGCCATTTTTCACATGTCGCCCCAAATGTGTTTCCGCACATGTAGCGCACAGTGGTGCAGTTGGTGTGTGAAAGCAATGTTTGGGACAGATTAAGGAAATCACAGTTACACTGTTCATAAGCAGAGGTCTTAAAATGGGTATGTTGAAAATTTGTGACAAAAGTCCATAAATTACTGTGTTACGAGTGAGCATTGTGCAGTTTCCACGCACCTCGTAAGTTCATGACTTTGTAATATTTTCAGTCCAGATTTTCACCAGTGGCATTTTTCCACACTTCCTTATGAACAGTACAGCTGTCATTTTTCACAACATGGCCAAAATATGTTTTCATACTTTCTGCGCAGAGATGCTTGTTCGTTGTGGGAAATCATTGTTCAGGACAGATAAAGAAAATCACAGTGACACTGTTCATGATCAGAGGTCCCAAAATGCCTGTGTTGACAATCTGCTGTAAAAAATCCCCAACCTCATTACATTACAGGTGTGCGTTGCACAGCTTCTATGCATGCTCGTGACTTCACCAGTTTTTTTAATATTTTTATTGCAGATTTGCAACATTGCCATTTTTTACACCTCCCCATGAACAGTACAGCTGTCATTTTTCACATCCTGTTCGGAATGTGTTTTTGCACCTGTGGTGCTAAATGCCGTAGTCGCTGTGCATAAGCAGCTTTCAGCTAACAAACTGGTATTGCCACTGTTCATGAGGTGGGGGTCACAAAAAAAACATGTTGAAAATTTGAAATGAAAATACCAATGAATGCCTGAGGTGTTAGGGTTTCCAACCATGGCACCCCACCCTGTAGAGAATGACAGGCATCAGGGGTGTGACTTGGGATTCTTGCCTGTAATGCTCACACCATTACATATCCTGCAGCCAGTGAGGGGCTTTGAGGTATGCCTTGGACTCTTCAGCCCCAAAGTTCACCCCATTCTCCTATACCACACCCATCTCACCGTATTTCCTGATGGAATGGGGTGTGCATAAGGGCCAAAGACCCCAAGGCACACCATGACACTTGTCAGTGTCTGCAGGGTAGGGTGTGGTGAAATGGCCTGGCTGTTATGCCTGATGACCCATAGGCACACCCTAATGCCTGTCACTCTCTGCAGGGTGGTGGTGGGGTTGGCTTCAGTCCAATACTTCACTGCCATTCCTATTATGCAGCTCTGTAACTTCTACACTACCAATGCCAATGCCAACAAGCAAACATTCGGCATTGACAAATGCTTGTTTTTTCTTTTCTCTTGTTTTGTTCCTAACTGTAATTGAGCCAGTCCCACTGCCTTTACTGGGACTGGGTGAATGTTTTCTTTATCTGTTTTTGCTTCCAGAATGTTTTTAATGAGGAGAGAGTTGTGAGCATGACATTGCAATAGAAAAAAGAGCTGATCGGGCAACTGAGTTGTGGGGTCAGAGAGACTTCTGCAGATGTGGGTAAGTCACTCAGTCCTGCTGATGACAATTTTTGTTTTTCATAGAAAATTAGTCGGAAAGTGCTGGCAGAAAGCTTCTCTTCATGCAACTTCTCAGAGAAACAGGTGGCAAAGCACGTACCTGATAAGGGTAGGGAGAGAGAGTGTGAAGACATATGGAGTGGTGGGGTTTGCTGTTAGGAAGGTGGAGCAGGGAGAAATGACACCTACAGATTTATTTACTGTTTACTTGAACTTCTTGACTACAGCCAGTTTGGAGGATTTGTTCAGGACAGACTGTGCAGCTGATAACGTCTTTGACATGGGGAGGGATTTATTTTACTGTTTGGTGTGGTCATGTGTGCAAAAGCTTGATACAGTGATGTTATACTGAAATAACATCACTGTTCAAGGTGGCCACTGAACAATCAGAGCCCAGGATTCTTTTCTTGCCATTGTGTAATAGCTACTGAACTGCTTGAAATCAGTATTAACTTTCAACAGTGGTGAACAGTTACTGTTTATATCTGAAGTATTTTTTTCTTTTTTCCTTTGCTACTTGGAATTTTTTCTACCTGACAAGTACTAGGTGTTCCTTGTGGACTACATAGTGAATTCTATTCCACCTCATACATCACCAGACCTTTGACCTCACTGTCTGTGACATCAAACTGGGTCCAGTCCTCTTTAACATCTTTATAGGTGACATTGCAGAGGGTCTGGAGGGAAAGGTATGCCTCTTTGCAGATGACACAAAGATCTGTAACAGAGTTGATACACAAGAGGGGGTAGAAAGGATGAAAAGGGACTTGGCAAGGTTGGAGGAATGGTCAGACATACAGCAACTTGGATTCAATGCAAAGAAGTCCAAAGTAATGCACCTGGGAAACAAAAACCCAGGAGAAGAGCAATAGCAGGGAGGTACTAACAACAACAAAAATGGAACGGGACTTGGGGGTAGTCATATCAGATGATCTAAAGGTTGATAAGCAATGTGAGAAGTCAGTGAAGAGAGCCTGGGGATACTGGGATGCACAGGAAGGGGCATCACAAGTAGAACAAGCATTTGTCAATGCCAAATGTTGATTGCGTTGGTCTGCTGAGCTCACTCAGTGGACCTCTGTCACTGGCTCAGTCTGTTTGTCCCAGTGCTTCAGGCTGCTCTTTTATACGGGGCTGCTGCCACCTGTCCAGACACAGCTCCGTTGAGGTCGCTCACTCCCCTTGTCTCACTTACTCCTTCTGGTTCTCCCAGCGCTGCATGCTGCCCATTTGTACTAGGCTGCTGCCTCTGTTGGTGCCTTTTTCTGCCCACAAAGAATCTGCAGCAGCCCCAACAAAGCTCCATTGATCTCACTCACTCCCCTTCTCTCACTCACTCATTCCGTTTCTGCCGGCGCTGCAGGCTGCTCTTGTATACTGGGCTCCTGCCTGCGTTGCTGCCTTCTTATGCCCACAAAGAAACTTGCAGCAGTTACAATGCAGCTCTGCTGAGCTCGCTCACTTACTCATTCTGGTATTTCTGCCACTGCAGGGTGCCCTTTTGTACTGCACCCCTGCGTGCGTTACTGCCTTTTTCTGCCCACAAACAAATCTGAAGTAGTTCCAACAGAGCTCTGTTGAGCTCACTGACTCTCCCTCCCTCACTCACTCGTTCTGTGTCTCCTAGTGTTGCAGGCTGTCCTTTTGTACTGAGCTCTTGCCTGCATTGGTGGCTTTTTCTGGCCAGAAAGAAATCTAAAGGAGTCCCGACAGAGCTCCATTGAGCTCGCTCACTCCCCCTCTGTCACTCACGCAATACGCTTCTGCCAGCGCTGCAAGCTGGCCTTTTGTACTGGGCTCCTGCCTGCGTTGCCACATTTTCTACCCACAAAGAAATCTGCAGTGGTCACAACAGAGCTAAAATGAGCTTGCTCACTACTGCTCTGTCACTCGCTCATTCTGTTTCTCTTGGCGCTGCAGACTGCGCTTTTGTATGGGGCTCCTGGCTGTGTTGGCACCTTTGTCTGTCCACAAAGAAATCCACAGCTGTCCCGACAGAGCTCCGTTGAGGTCGCTCAGTCTCCCTCTCTCTCTCATGCACTCATTCTGTTTGTCCTGGCGCTGCAAGCTGCCCTTTTGTACAGGGCTCCTGCCTGCATTGGCACCTTTTTCTGCCCACAAAGACATCAACAGCAGTCCTGATAGAGCTCTGTTGAGCTCACTAAGTCCCCTTGTCTCACTCACTCATACCGTTTCTCCCACCACTGCAGGCTGTCCTTTTGTACTGGGCCTCTGCCTGCATTGACGCCTTTTTCTGCCCACAAAGAAATCCGCAGCAGTCCTGACAGCACTTCAGTGAGTTCCCTCACTCCCCCCCCCCCTCAGTCGCTCTCTCATTGTGTTTCTCCCAGTGCTGCAGGCAGCCCTTTTGTACTGGGCTCTTGTGTTGGGGCCTTTGTCTGCCCATAAACAAATCCGCAGCAGTCCGGACAGAGCTTAGTTGAGCTCGGTCACTCACCCTTCTCACTCATCAATCTTAATCTGTCCCAAACACTGATTTCCCAGAGTGACCGTGATATTCTCCGGCAGGAGTGCAAAAACATATTTTAGCCAGGATGTGAAAAATGAAAGCTGTACTGCTTATGAGGAGGTGTGAAAAAATGCCACTGCCGAAAATCTGGTGTGACAATATTACAAATCTGCAAAGTTACAAGAGTGCGTGGAAAGTGCGTAATGTACACTTGTAACACTATCAATTTATGGGCTATCATCACCAAATTTTCAACATAGGCATTTTAGGACCTCTGCTCATGAACAGTATCATTGTCATTTTCTTAATCTTTCCTGAACAGTGATTTCCCACAGCTACCGCTCTATTCTGTGCCAGAAGTGCAAAAACACATTTCAGCCAGGATGGGAAAAATGACAGCTGTACTGTTCATAAGTAGGTCTGGGAAAATGGCAATGTTGAAAATCAGGAGTGAAAATATTATAAATTCATGAAGTTACGAGCATATAATAACTGTGCAACGTGCATGCTGTACATAGTCATTTATGGAGTATCATTACCAAATTTTCAACATAGGCATTTGAGGACCTCTGCTCATGAACAGTATCATTGTCATTTTCTTAATCTGTCCAGAACACTGATTTCCCACAGTGACCGTGCTATTCTGTGCCAGAAGTGTGAAAACACATTTTGGCCATGATGTGAACAATGACAGCTGTACGGCTCACAAGTAGGTGTGACAAAATGCCAATATTGAAAATGTGGTGTGAAAATATTGCAAATTCGTGAAGTTATGAGCATGCATAGCAACTCGCAACGCACGCTCGTAAAACAGTCGTTTTTTTTTATTTTTCTCACCAAATTTGCAACATAGGCTTTTTGAGAGCCCACCTCAAGAACACTGGCACTGTCGTTTCATTAATCAGCCCCGGAGGGTGATTCTGTGCAGTGACCACGAAACCACTTTTTGGGGCCGATTAACGCCATGATAGCTCAAGAACTCATGAGGAGGGGCCCCAAAAACCCCATGTAGAAAATTTGGTGAAAAAATTCCCCAAAATGCCCGAGATATGCACTAAAGTTGAAAAAACCCTATTCATTACATTATACAGCTTACCGGCATTTCCTCAGTTCACGGTCGGCTTTTGAAGAGTGCAGACTTGTTCTGGTCCACTGAAGATCGCCTCACACGAGCTCCATAGGTAAGCATGGGGTGAGGGATGTAGGGAGGCTGGGTGCACAGTGGGTGGGTGCGGGTTGTGGTAGGGGGGTGGGGAGACTACAAGGGACCATTTCCTTTCTTTTAGGTACAACAAAAACAAGAAAACATCGCATGACCGCTTTCAATGTTATAGGGGCATGTGGCACACTGGGGTGGTCCCAGAATGCTATCGGAGTCTGGCTTTGGGGGAACAGCTGTAGCCAATGGGGGATTGGGCACCCCCATCGGCAAACAACAAAAGGGGGGGATTTCTTTCTGCTGACGGGGATTGGGCACCCCCGACGACACACAATTAAACGGGGGGGGGGTGTTACATTATGCAGAAGAGAAGGGGAGTAGGCTGCCCAGTCGGCAAATAAACATTTGGGGGGTGTTAGATATCGTTTGTGAATATGGCAGCAAGCCACCGCCATGTTCACAAACAATATCAGAGATCCGACATCCCGCCCTGCAATGACGGGTCGCTCCCTCATTGCAGCAGATAGCTGACGCTGCAATGACGAAGTGGCCCCTGATTGCAGCGGCTGATTTCTTAAAAAGTTCTGGCACGCTGGCTGAACTAGTGACAGCAGCAGTGTTCCACGGCATTGGGGGAAGCGGGACAAGCCTTTGCAGGCTGTGGGGGCATACGGCACAACAGTGCCATGCCTCCACAATCTGCTTCTGGAGAAAGCTGAGACAACATGTTTCTTGCACATGCGTGCAATCAACATAAAAAGGGAAGTGGTTATCCCTCTGTACAGACAACTGGTGAGACCCCACCTGGAGTACTGGGTGCCGTTTTGGAGACCTCATCTGTGCAAGGACATAGACAGGGTGGAAGCAGTCCAGAGGAGGACAATTAAAATGGTGCAGGGTCTGCATCAGAAATCATATGAAGAGAGACTGAGAGAGCTTAATATGTATGCCCTTGATGAAAGAGGGACAGGGGGGACACGATAGAAAAATTCAAGTACCTCAAGGGAATCAGCAAAGTCCATGAGGATAGCATCTTTCAGAAAAAGAGATGTGTAAGAACAAGGGGGCACAATTTAAAGATAAAGGGGGGACGGCTCAGGGGTAATGTGAGGAATTTTTTTTTTCACGGAGAGAGTGGTGGATGCATGGAACCACCTTCCTGGGGAGATTGTAGGGTCTAAAACAGTGAGGGAATTCAAACATGCATGGGACAGACATAAGGCAATTGTAGTGGGGGGTGGCAGGAAGTAGGCTGTTGGTTAACTAGAATCTGCAGCTTATCCAGTAGGTAGAGAATTGGGCAGATTGGGTGGGCCAAGTGTTCCTTATCTGCCGTCAAAGTCTGTGTTTCTTTGTTAAGATGAGCCAATCACCTGCTGGCGTTAGACTTGTCACTTGTGATGTCAGAATAAGTGAGATCACACAATGCTGATGTGGTATAAAGGGGGAGAGAACTAGATAAGTCAGCTGTCAGGGAAAGGCTGCTCTTTACATCCCACCTAATGTGATCAGGCAGAAACCCTTGTAATGAGCAAATAGAGAAATAAAAACCAACAACTGACTATGTTTAAATATTAATAACATTTTCTGCCTGTTATGTTTGATGCTATTAGCTCTGTAATGTTTTAACAAATATTTGCTTCTTTTCCTGTTTAGGAAAGCAGAAAACTCTATAACCTGTGGCTAGATGTTTCCCCTCATGCCTTGAGTGCTTTGTGCATGGTGGGATTTTGCAAACTATTTAAAATAGTCAGGGGGATTTATAAGCAACAACGAATTTGTGGGCAGATATGAACCGCTTGGCCAACTCAGTCTGCCCATTTTTTCCCCATCTATACTGTCACCACAGACCCTACCTGATCTCCGGCTACTTCCCCACCATCCCTGTTTTCCTACCCTGATTCCTTTGTGCCAATCCCAGGCATGCTTGAAACCCACCACTGTTTTTGTCTGTACCACCTCCCCTGGAAGACTGCTCCAGGCATCCACCACTCTTTCAATGAAGCAGTGCTTCCTCACATCCCTCCTGAATGTTACCCCTTCCAGTTTTATTGTATGCACCCTTGTGCTTGTGCACCTTCTCTTCTGAAAAATTCTTCACCCCTTTACCTTATTTACCCTGTGAGGTATTTATAGGTATATATCATGCCCCTGCCACTCCTCACTGCCAAGGTGTACATATTGAGACATTACAGTCTCCCCTCATAGGGCATATGATGCAGTCCCTCTACAATTTGTATTGCCACCCTCAGTACAGCCCCTACCCTGTCAGTATCATTCTTAGATGTCTCCAGACCTAGACACAGTATTCTTGGGGGGGGGGTCTCACCAACAGTCAAGCAGTGGTGATACCACTTCTCTCCTTCTGCTGGTGATATTCCTCCCTATGCACCCCAGTATCCCACTGGCCATGCCTACTGCCTTATCACACTGCCTCATCACATTATGGTCATCATCACATATCATAACCCTAAGGTCCCTTTCTTGTTTAGTGACTGTCACTACCTCTTCTCCCATTTTATACATTGCCACTAGGTTTGGTTTCTGAGCCCTAAGTACATGATTTTGCACTCTTTTGCATTGAAACCCATCAACCAAACCCTTGACAAGTCCTTGAGTTTTCTCGGGCCTCTACTCATACTCTGCACCCTTTTCTGAGTGTCTGCCTCATTTCAAATTTTTGTGTTATCTACAAAGAGGCATGCCATCCTTTCCAGCTCTTCTGCAATATCATTTATGAAGAGATTAAAGAGGACAGGTCCCAATATTGAGCCCCGAGGCACCCCACTGGTCACTGTCTCTTTCCCAGAGTGAGTGCCATTTGCCAGCACTCTCTGTCACCTATCAACTAGTTTCCCCACCAGTTTACCTCCCTGAGTCCCACCCACAAACTGCCCAGTTTCTATATGCAGCTCCCTTGTGGTACAGTACTGCAGGCCTTGCTGAAGTCTAAGTAGGATGTGTCCATTGCCCCATCCTGATCAATTTCCTTGGTCACTCAGTTGAAGAACTCAGTCAAGTTTGTCTGATATGCCCCCCCCCCCCCAATGAATTCATGCTGCCTCAGGTCTTGAAATTTGCCGTATTCAAGATAATCCACTATCCTTACTTTTAAAGTTATCTCCATTAACTTCTCCACTACTATGCTGTCTGGCCTATAGTTGCCAGCCTCCTCCTTGCTGCCACTTTCATTAAGCACGACTACATCTACCCTCCTCCATGTCCTCTGGAACCACTCCTGTATCCAGTGAGTTTCTGAATAGGGCTGTCAGAGGAGCAGTCAGTACCTCCCTGAGCTACCTCAGCACACCATGATCCATGATGTACTCTGTCCAGCTCCATAGCCTTATCTACTTTTGTATTCACAAGTCCTCTCAGGAGGATTCTTTTGCCTGTGAATGGACTTTTGCCTACATCACCACCTCCAGTGTTTCTGCTGCTTTTATGTGGACCATCCCCATCTCCTTCCCTCCACTATAAAGACTGAACAGAAGTATCAGTTCAAGATACCGTATCTGCTTTTTTCTGATCCTCCTCTGCACAGTCTCCCCCTGTCCTTTTTAACCTCACAATCCTTCCTCTTAGAAACATAGAAACATAGAATTTGATGGCAGATAAGGACCGCTTGGCCCACCCAGTCTGCCCATTTCCCTACCTACTGGATAAGCTGCAGATCCTAGTTAACCAGCAGCCTACTTCTTCTTACCCCCACCCCCCAGAATTGCCTTATGACTGTCCCATGCATGCTTGAATTCCACCACTGATTTTGACTCCATAACCTCCTCCGAAGGCCGCTCCATGCATCCACAACCTCTCTGTGAAAAACACTCTCACATTACCTCTGAAACCATCCTCATCTTCAAATTGTGTCCTCTTGTTCTTGCACACCTCTTTTTGAAAGATGCTACCCTCTTGGACTTTGTTGATTCCCTTGAGGTACTTGAAAGTTTCTATCATATCCCTCCTCTCCCTCCTTTCCTTGAAGCTATACATATTAAGCTCCTTGAGTCTCTCTTCATATGTTTTCCGGTGCAGACCCTGCACCATTTTAGTTGCCCTCCTCTGAACAGCTTCCATCCTGTCTATGTCTTTGCGGAGATTGGGTCTCCAGAACTGCACACAGTACTCCAGATGGGGTCTGACCAGCTGTCTGTACAGAGGGATAATAACTTCCTGTTTTCTACTGGTGACGCCTCTCCCTATGCATCCCAGTATCCCTCCAGCCCTCCTTGCTGCCCTCTCACATTGCTTGCCCACCTTTAGGCCATCTGATATGACTACCCCAGGTCCCTTTCCATTTTTGTTGTTGTTAGTATCTCATCCCCATTGTGTACTCTTCCCTGGGTTTTGTTTCCCAGGTGCATTAACTGCACTTCTTAGCATTGAATCTAAGCTGCCATACATTTGACCATTCCTCTAACCTTGCCAAGTCCTTCTCATCCTTTCCACCCCACCTGTGCATAAACTCTGTTGCAGATCTTAGTGTCATCTGCAAAGAGACATACTTTTCCTTCCAGTCCTTCCACAATGTTGCTTATAAAGACATTGAAGAGCACCGGTCCTAATACTGAACCCTCGGTACCCACTAGTAACCCTTCTTTCTTCTGAGTGGACTCCATTTACTATTACTCTCTGTGTCCTATTCTCCAGCCAGTTCTTTACCCAGGCTGTCATCTTGGGACCCACTCCCAGGCTGACTAACTTGTATATTAATCTTTTGTGTGGGACTGTGTCAAATGCCTTGCTAAAGTCTAGGTAGGCCATGTCCACAGTCCCTCCCTGATCTACTACTTTGGTCACCCAGTCAAAGAAATCTATTAGATTTGTCTGGCATGACTGGACTTCCTCTTATTTTCCTCTTTGCACTGATGTACCTAAAATGTGTCTTGTCCCCCTTAGTTACCCCTTTGGCTATCTTTTCGGCAGTTCATGTCTTTGTACCCCTCAACTCCTTCCCTGTTTCTCTCTTCTTTTCCTTGTACACCTCCCTAACTTCTCTCTGCACGTCTTTGTACCTCCTGAATGCTACCCTTTTAGCCTTTCCATTTGCAACCACTTCCCAAGACCCATAGAGGGCTCTTCTTCCTCCGTTTTTTGCTCACTTCTTTCACACAAAAATCTGTAGTCATTACTGTGATCTACTTTATTTTGGCCCACTGTTCCTCCACTCCTCCCAGGCAGTACACCCCCACCCAGGTTATCACTGATCAGTTCAACAGTTTTAAAAAAAAAAATCTGCTCCTAAAGTCCAGGACACTTTTCATTGTGTGGTTTGCCTCCGCTGCCACTCTCATGTTAAATCACGCTGTAAGGTGATTGCTGGTCCCCAGGTGGCATCCCTCCTTGACATCGGCAGTACTCTCCCAGTTTTTGAGTACCCAGTCCAGTATTACTCCATCATGAGTTGACAGCCAGACAACTGACTGCCTAACTAGTTCCCTGAGAAATGACCCTGTAGGGAGTCTAGGATTTCCCTGCTTCTAGATGAGGCTGTGGCTTGGAGACTCCATTATACGTCTGGCAGATTAAAGTCCCCCACTAGCAGCATCTCCCCTTGTCTGTCATCATGCTTATGACTTCCAGCAATGCTTTCGTTTTCCCCCGTGCTGAAGGTTTGTTTATCACTACAGTGTGAACAGTGACTCTGGCACCTGTCTACAGGTTGATTCACAGTACCTCCAGTCCTTTTCCCCACTGGTTCCTTTGCAGTTCTGTCACCTTGAAACACTCCCTTATATACAGCACAACCCCTTCCCACTCCCCCCATCCTTCCTGAGCTGAGTGTAGCCTAGTATGTGCAAGTCCCAGTCATTGTTCCATGTGCACCATGACTCAGTAATGCTCACGTAATCCAGGTCTGCTGTGCCATGAAGGCCTCTAGGTCTGGAATTGTACTGTCAAGACTCCTTGCATTTGCATGCCAGGTGGTGCTGAGGGTTGAGCTGCTGGACACCACACCTCATGCCACACTGGTGATCTGGGTTTGGGAATGGACTCGGGTCAGCGGGGGTCAGCAGGGGGAAGGAGAGGATCGAGCATCTGGAGGACTGCTCTCCTCTCCTCTCCTTGGGATGGTTTCAGGGAAGTGATTCCCTGCAGCAGCCCCTGGTGGAGACCAGAGAACCCAGAGTAGTATGCTTGAAGGGACGAGGTGACGGAAGACATCAGCTAAGGGTCTGCCCTTAGTATGGACATCATTGCATGTTCGCACCTTGGAATGCATAACAACCATGGTGGAAAACCCTGGTGGCTTGGGAGGCAATGCTGAGGTTCGAGTAGGCTGAGCCCACACACCCAGTGCCGGTCCGGACCCCAACTTGACTCTCCATGGATCTACCTCCTGTTGGTGGGTGCAGGAGTGGTACCCAGAAACCAATTCCTCAGTGAGGGGAAGGGCAAAGTGGGTGGTAGAGGCAACATGCCAAAGTGTGCCCACACTGGAGAGATGCCCAAGTAACCGGTGACTGGAGGGAAATAAAGTTGAGAAAAAAAGACTCCTTGCATTTGTACACATGGACTCTACTCCTTGCTCCCACTCTGCCAGTAACCCCCTCCCCACCTTGTGCCTGCCTCATTTTTCCCTCTTATTGTAAATTTTGCTCCTATCACTTTTGTCTTCTACAACTCTAACACTTCCACTAGCCTGCTCCCTGCTGGAGTTTCCTCCCATCCTACTGCTTTAGTTAGTGTGTGTGTGTGTGTGTGTGTGTGTGTGTGTGTTTGTGTGTATGTGTGGCATTTATGCTTCACTTTCTTTTTCAGCACACCCCTCAGCTAGTTTAAATGTTCATCAAAGTAACATTTTAACCATCCACTGAGGACTGCAATTCCCCTTTTAGATGGATGCAGGACATCACTTCTGTATAAGCCCATATTCCTCAAATACAAAATATGGCCCCTATGTACATAGGGGCAGAAAGTACGCACCTGAGGCGCGCATCCCACCTGCACAGCTATGCACCTGCAGACAGGTTCATTCCAGTGTCATTCACCACCTCCAGCCACCTGTCTGGGACCCTGATCCCAGTGTGCAGGTCTGCGCAGGTGGAGTCGTGGACCCAGCCAGGCATCCAGTTGGATGTCCATCATCGGTCCACCAGTGGATCCCTTATGCAGCTGGGTGTGCATTGGCAGTTTTCCCCATGGATGTCCAAGGGCCAGTGGCTGTGGCAGGTGGAAGGAGGGCAATGCTGCCAGCCCTCTGATGGCACTACAGCAGTGCAGTGGGATGGGAGGGGACTTGTTGTGTGGTGGGGGAGACAGTACCACTGGTAGCAGGGAGGGGGTTCAAATGCATTGCCACAGGGGGGCAGTAGCCTTGTGCTGGTGCCCCAGTGACAGGTATAGGTCTTGTGAGGGGGCCACCACACTCACCACTGTGCACTGGGGTGAGTGGGTGGCATCAGGCATCCATGTGCTGTGGTTCTTGAATGTCATTGGGCTGTCCGCTTTGTCCTGTGGAGTGTGTGGGTGCGCATAAGGGATTTATGACAGGGTTCTCCCTGGCTCACCCTGTGCCCCCTACACACCTTAGTGCATGGTGGTTCACCCCTTGCCCACCCTCGGCATGTTTCTCTTCACGTGGCCTGGGGATCAGATGCGTCTGTGCTGCTCACCCCCCATGGTGCATCCTGCATGGAGGCGCAGTTGGTGCAGAGTGGCTACATGTCCCAGATGAGCAGCGCTTAGCCACTCCACCCCTTAATGCAAAGGGGACAATATGAGAGTTCTCAGTGTGGAAAAGACTGTATGCACATCTATAGCCACAAACCCAGGTGAGCTACTCACCGAGATGATGCTCTAACACTGTAAGCCATGGAACCACTTTGCTCTCCATTGAAAGGTATGTGGCATATATTTTCGTTCTGACAGTATGGGAGCTATAATAGTGAGCTTTACTTATCAGAAGCCTAAAACCCTGCTTCTCTTCCTAGGTGATAGTTTAAGATGATGGGATCATTTACAGAGAAGCAGCAGCCCTGCTCTTCATTAACCCCCCATTCTGTCTCTCTCTCTATCTCTCTCTGTTTACAATCACCCCCCCATATCCCCTTGACTTTACCCCAACCTTACTGCTCATGTAGTATAGTAACATTCTGGAAATTGTTACCTCAGCTTGCTGGCTTAGTCAACATAGAATATCTAACATGCTTCACATTAGATTTACAGAGAACAAAGGCTACAGTATGCTGCAAAACATCACAGCACGGTGTTATTTTCATAAATTAGTTATGAAAAGTTTACTTTCTTTTAAGGCTTATATCACTAATGCTACTGTAGGTTGTAAGACAATAAAGAACATGTAAAATGCTGTAGCTGTGCCTTATCTTCATTAAACTATGAAAAGTGTATTTTTTTATTTTAAATAAGGTGTCTATAAGGAGATTTCCATACTGTGTTATAAAATGTAGGATTTATTTTATAAAATGTTCTCAACACTGTGTTTTTCAACTGTCCCTCAAGAGTTGTTTACCAATCATGCCTATTCTTCTCTTGCCTTTATTTTGAGTTAATATTTTGTATAACTCAAAAAATGTGACGTTGGCTTGTGGTTAGTTGTATATATGGTTATAAGTGAATTTCAAGAAGTTTATTGGCTATTTCGGTCTCAAACAGACTGAGAGAAACTGGTAAACAACAACTAATAAGGTCATTAGTTTTATGATTGGTGTGTGACTGCCTTAGGATGTCATATTTATCTGCAGATTCAAACCTTCTACAGTGACGTGAGCTCAGTTACAGTCAGAGAGTGAAGAGAGAGGTAGTTCTGTATCTGTGATGCCAGTCTGGGACCCTGAATCTTTATTAGATTAGAAATGTGTCTTTGTGTTCAGCTCCTTGTTTTGACTTTCCTGAGTCTACAGACAACAATCTGTAAGTATTTATTGTTATTTTAAATACAGTGGAGCCCACCTATACAAGTGTCTTAGAATAGACTGGTAAAATGAATACTTTTACTGCGCCATGATTTATTTGCTTCTTTAAGTATAGGGATGCCCTGTTGAATGAATAACTAATAAAGGAAAAAACTTGTTAAAAGCATAAAAGAACTATGTCAAGAAAAGTAGAACATTATGGTTTTCAGATCTGTTAAAAGACTAGACCTGTGAAATGCACAGTTTTGCTGTTCATCAGTTTTTGCCAAAGCAATATTTTCAGAAATCCTTTCCAATAAATATCTGATGACAAATGATCCCAATAAAGGAGCAATCACCTTTGACCTGCATTTAAGTGACACATGTAGTAGGGCTCCACTGTAGTATATTAGTTTATTAATAGAATTGTCATCATTATCAATGTAAAGTCAATCCATATCGCCTGGGAATATTATAGACAATGGGCTCTGTGCTCTATACCAAAATAATGCCAGCATCTGTTTTAGTATCACACTGTAGATGTTATTTAGTTTATTCATTTGTTTTTTGTCCTTGGTGACTGAATAAGTCCCTCTAGGCACATGTACCTGTTTTCAGGGGGAACCTGGGAGCACTGACCTGTTAAGTGACTTGCTCAGCGTCAGACAGTATGCAAGTGGAGGTTTGGTTAAATATTTATCAGCTATAGTCTGTTTGTGTTCATTTGTGTCACAATCACAAGCTAAAAACCTTCAGTGCCTCTTAATTATTCTGGACTTATAATACTGGGGGGAAGGGGGTACTATGAAACCTCACCCTGTGCTCAGCCTTTTGGGTTCTAACAGCTATGATATGTTTCATGCCCCAGTATCACTGTCCAAGTTGTTAGGCATATTAAGGAGGTAGTGGTGCAGTATATTAATACAGGCTGAAAGAAATCATATCATAATAGCAGTGTTACATGACAAAATGTATAAATTGTTTTGCTACTCATTCTGTAGTTATTAATAAATATTTATTTATTGATTTAGTTGAAAGCTTGTGACTGAGAGAGGCATACTGGGGGAAGGGAAGGGAAGGGGGGTGTACAGACACAAACTGATTTGCAGAACCATATTAACCTGTTGGTGATATTTTTAGTGAATATACAGTCATTATACTATACATGCCTTCTGGTAAATGGTACCATTACATAAAAATTAACATGAGTTTCACTTAATGCTTAAGTTTTATTTAGTGGCTGTGCAACTTTATAAAGACTGAAATTTGTTGAAATGTATATGTTATATTGTTTAATATTTGGTGTATAACGGTTTTGATCTGCCTCAACAATTGTTTTACTGTAAATCTGTGAAAATAATTTACTAGAACTTTATTTTGCAGTCTGTACCTTAGGGTACTGGGAATCAGCATCTGTTTTATGTTGCACAAAGCAGCTTTGAGTGTGTGCAGTACATGCCAACTGTAAGGGAAGATAGCAGGTTATACAGTAAGTGTCTTTCCTTTAGCTCAGTTCAGGAGCAGTTTCTGTAATTTTGCTGGAGGTGCTAAGTATATACTAGTAGGTGGTCTGTACAATTTTGTTCCTGAACAGTTTTGGAGATTGTGGTGGGGTCAAGGCATGTGAGATACTCCCTAGGTCAAATATGCTACTTGTTATAGTAAATATGTTTTAAGATTTTATTTTCCAGTAATGAATCAAGAATAAAGAGAAATGGTAAAATAGTTAGGAGTATGCCTGTTATCTGGGATGGGGTAGGCTGTATTTCAACACAAGAACTATATCTATAAATGGTGGAACTTAGCAGGCAATACTAAGGGGTCTCTGAGCAATACAGCCCTGGGAAAAATTAACGTTTTGAAACAGCACTTCAGTAAGCTGGGAAAAGGGGCAGTCTGTGTGCCATTACTACTCAAGATCATAAATGTAAATTTTTAAAGTAAGTCTACCTATCATTTATGTAGTTGTGTGATCTAGTGGTCAGAAACCTGCCATGGTGACAAGAAGGTCAGAGTTGTATTTGGTATGTACTTGGTGTTGTGTTATTCCTCTGATTTGTTTTTGTATTTTGAATCTTTCCTTGATGTCCCCCAAAATGGACTGTTCTTGTCCTTGGATTCTTACTTACTCAAAAAACTATTAAAAAAAAATCCCAGTAGTGTCAGATGCTCCCTGCATGATCTTGGTCAAGTCACTGAACATCCCAGTTGCTCCAGTTTCAGCTGGAAGGGATAAATGTAGACCCTCACTTAAAGTGAGATGTACCTGTGTTGAACTATCCTGTATACATCCATTTTAACAAGAGATAAACACAGGACCTCACTGAAAATGAGACACTGCATGACTCCATGGCTGTCCTGGGAAAACACATTGTAAAGACACATAAAAGCAGGATCCCACTGAAAATGAGATGTTAAATCTTTGTAGGACTGTCCTGGGTAAATACATTCTAAAACACATCAGGCAGGAATGAGATGTTGGCTCTAAATTAGACTGTTATGGGAAATACATTGTGCAAATAAATAAAAGACAGACCCTGCTGAAAATAAAATATTGCAGCTCAGCTGGGCTATGCTGCTAAATGCATTAGAAAGAAATGGTTAAAAGCAAGACCCCACTGAAAACAAGCTGATGCAGCTCAGCTGAGATATTCTATGGAAATGCATTGCATAAATGGATACATGCAGGGCCATACAGAAAATGAGATATTATGTCTCAGCCGGGCAGTCCTTGTTAGATGCATTATAAAAGTAGGAACCCACAGAAAAAGTAATATTGCATCATAGCTATCCTGAAGGAATTGTCAAACTGGACCCCAATAAAACCTACATGTCTTCTCAGCTTCATGCTCTAAACATACTGTAACAAGCATTTGTCAAAACTGAATGTTGATTGTGTTGGTCTGTTGAGCTTGCTCAGTGGCCCTCCTTCACTGGCTCAGTCTGTTTGTCCCTGTGCTGCAGGATGCTCTTTTGTACTGGGCTGCTGCCTGCATTGGCACCTTGCTCTGCTGAGGAAGAAATACCCAGCTGTCCCGACAGAGCTCCATTGAGGTGGCTCACTCCCCCTCTCTGATTTGCTCATTCTGTTTCTCCTGGCACTGCTGGCTGCCCTTTTGTACTGGGCTCCTGCCTGTGCTGGTGGTTTTTTTCTACCCACAAAGAAATCCACAGCTGTCCCGACAGAGCTCCTTTGAGGTTGCTCACTCCGCCTGTCTCACTCAGTCATTCTGGTTGTCCTGGCGCTGCAGGCTGCCCTTTTGTACTGGGCTCCTGTCTCTGTTGGCACCTTTTTCTGCCCACAAAGAAATGTGCAGCAGCCCCGACAAAGTTCAGTTGAGCTCACTCACTCCCCTTCTCTCACTCACTCATTCTGTTCTGCCGGTGCTGCAGTCTGCCCTTTTCTACTGGGCTCCTGCCTGTGTTGCTGCCTGCTTATGCCCACAAAGAAATTTGCAGGAGTTACAATATAGCTCTGTTGAGCACACTCACTCGCTCATTCCAGTTTTCCTGCAACTGCAGGCTGCCCTTTTGTACTGGGCTCTTGTGTTGGGGCCTTTGTCTACCCACAAACAAATCCACAGCAGTCCTAATAGAGTTCAGTTGAGCTCGGTCACTCACCCCTCTCACTCAGTCGATCTTAATCTGTCCCAAACACTAATTTCCCAGAGTGACCGTGCTATTGTCTGGCAGGAGTGCAAAAACATACTGTAGCCAGGATGTGAAAAATGACAGCTGTAGTGTTCATAAGGAGTTGTGGAAAAATGCTACTGTTGAAAATGTGGCATGACAGTATTACAAATTTGCGAAGTTACAAGGGTGTGTGGAAACAGTTCAGTGCACGCTGGTAACACAGTCTTGTTATGGCAGTCCCGACAAAGCTCCATTAAGCTCGCTCACTCCCCTTCTCTCACTAGCTCATTCTGTTCTGCTGGCGCTGCAGGCTGCCTTTTCTACTGGGATCCTGCCTGTGTTGCTGCCTTCTTATGCCCACAAAGAAATTTGCAGCAGTTACAATACAGCTCTGTTGAGCTCACTCACTCGCTCATTTTGGTTTTCCTGCCACTGCAGGCTGCCCTTTTGTACTGGGCACCTGCATGCATTGCTGCCTTTTTCCGCCCACAAACAAATCTGCAGCAGTCCCAATAAAGCCCCGTTGAGCTCACAGACTCCCCCTCCCTCACTCGCTCGTTCTGTGTCTCCTGGCGCTGCAGACTGCCCTTTTGTACTGGGCTGCTGCCTGTATTGGCAGCTTTTTCTGGCTAAAAAGAAATCTGAAGCAGTCCTGACACAGCTTCACTGAGCTTGCTCACTTCCCTTCTGTCACTCTCACATTCCGTTTCTGCCAGCGCTGCAAACTGGCCATCTGTACTGGGTTCCTGCCTGCGTTACTGCATTTTCTGCCCACAAAGAAATCTGCAGCAGTCACAGTACAGCTTCGTTGAGCTCGCTCACTACTGCTCTGTCACTCACTCGTTCTGTTTCTTTTGGCGCTGCAGACTGCGCTTTTGTATGGGGCTCCTGGCTGCATTGGCACCTTTGTCTGTCCACAAAGAACTCTGCAGCTGTCCTGACAGAGCTCCGTTGAGGTTGCGCAGTCTCCCCCTCTCATCGATTGTTCTGTTTGTTATGGCGCTGCAAGCTGCCCTTTTGTACGGGTCTCCTGCCTGCATTGGCGCCTTTTTCTGCCCACAAAGTAATCAACAGCAGTCCTGATAGAGCTCCATTGAGCTCACTAAGTCCCCTTGTCTCACTTGCTCATAGTGTTTCTCCCACCGCTGCAGGCTGGCTTTTTGTACTGGGCCCCTGCCTGTATTGATGCCTTTTTCTGCCCACAATGAAATCCACAGCGTCCTGACATCGCTCCGGTGAGTTTGCTCACTCCCCTTCCCTCACTCGCTCTCTCATTCTGTTTCTCCCAGTGCTGCAGGCTGCCCTTTTGTACTGGACTCTTGTGTTGAGGCCTTTGCCTTCCCACAAACAAATCCGCAGCAGTCTCGACAGAGCTCAGTTGAGCTCGGTCACTCCGCCCTCTCACTCTGTCGATCTTAATCTGTCCCAAACACTGATTTCCCAGAGTGACCGTGCTATTCTCCGGCAGGAGTGCAAAAACATATTTTAGCCAGTATGTGAAAAATGACAGCTGTAGTGTTCATAAGGAGTTGCGGAAAAATGCCACTGTTGAAAATGTGGTGTGACAGTATTACAAATTTGCGAAGTTACAAGGGTGCGTGGAAACAGTTCAACACACGCTTGTAACACAGTCATGTTATGGAGTTTCATCACCAAATTTTCAACATAGGGATTTTAGGACCTCTGCTCATGAACAATGCCACTGTCAATTTCTTAATCTGTCCCGAACACTGACTTCCCATAGTAACCATATTATTTTGCACTGGAACTGTGAAAACACATTGCAGTCAGCATGTGAAAAATGACAGCTGTACTGCTTATAAGGAGGTCTGAAAAAATGGCACTGTTGAAAATCTGGTGTGACAATATTACAAATTGGCGAAGTTACAAGGGTGCATGGAAAGTGCACAATGCACACTTGTAACACAGTCAATTGATGGGCTATCATCACCAAATTTTCAACATAGGCATTTTAGGACCTCTGCTCATGAACAGTATCATTGTCATTTTCTTAATCTGTCCTCGACAGTGATTTCCCACAGTGACCGCTCTATTCCGCGCCGGAAGTTCGAAAACACATTTCGGCCAGGATGGGAAAAATGACAGCTGCACTTTTCATAAGTAGGTGTGGGAAAATGGCAATGTTGAAAATCTGGAGTGAAAATATTATAAATTCGCAAAGTTACAAGTGTGCGTGCCAACAGCACAATGCAGATTCATAACACAGTCATTTTATGGAGTATTGTTACCAAATTTTCAACATAGGCATTTTAGGGTCTCTACTCATGAACAGTGTCACTGTCATTTCTTAATCTGTCCTGAACACTGATTTCCCACAGTGACCACGCCATTCTGCACCGGAACTGCGAAAACACATTTTGGCCAGGATGTGAACAATAACAGCTGTTAGGAGGTGTGACAAAATGCCAACGTTGAAAATCTGGCATTAAAATATTGTAAATTCGTGAAGTTACGAGCATACATAGCAACTGCACAACGCACGCTCGTAAAAAAGGCATTTTTTGGATTTTTTCACCAAATTTGCAACATAGGCTTTTTGAGAGCCCACTTCATGAACACTGGCACTGTTGTTTCATTAATCGGCCCTGAAGGATGATTCCGCACAGTGACCGTGAAACCACCTTTTGGGGCCAATTAATGCCATGACAGTTCAAGAATTCATGAGAAGAGGTCCCAAAAACTCCATGTTGAAAATTTGGTGGAAAAATTTCCAAAAATGCCCAAGATATGCACTAAAGTTTAAAAAACCCTATGTATTACATTATACAGCTTACCGGCATTTCCTCAGTTCACGGTCAGCTTTGAAGAGTGCAGACGTGTTCCTGGTCCAGCGAAGATCATGGCACCAAGCTCCAGAGGTAAGTATGGGGTGAGGAGGAGGTGTGGGGAGGCAGGATGTGCAGTGGGTGGTTGCGGGTTGTGGGAGGGTGGCAGGGAGTCTACGAGGGATTGTTTCCTTTTTTTCAGGAAATAAAACAGAAAAAACATTGCAGGACTGTTTTTAGCTTTACAGGGGCATGTAGCACACTGGGGTGGGCTCCCAGCATGCCACCAAGGACTCTTGCTTTTGGGGGTAACTGTAGCCGATGGGGGATTCGGCACCCCCATCGGCAAACAACAAAAAGGGTAAGTGGCATGCTGGAGTGGGCTCCCAGCATGCCACTGGACTCGTTTTTCATTGGGGGGGCAGCTGTAGCCGACGGGGGATTGGGTTTCCTCTTCGGCAAACAGCAACAGGGTGGGAAATTATTTTCTGCCAGCAGGGATTGGGCCCCCCATTGGCAAACAATAAAAGGGGGGATTCCTTTCTGCCGACGGGGATTGGGCACCCCATCGGCAGACAATAAAACAGGGGGGTGCATTATGCCAATGGAGAGTGGGCTCCCAGTTGGCA
The DNA here is from genome assembly GCA_016271365.2 of Neoceratodus forsteri. Lineage (NCBI taxonomy): Eukaryota > Metazoa > Chordata > Ceratodontiformes > Ceratodontidae > Neoceratodus > Neoceratodus forsteri. Next base: position 758,918,804 of record CM028138.1, on the reverse strand, counting down.
AATAAACATGGAGGGTAAAATATTGTTTGTGAATACGGTGGCAAGCCACCGCCATGTTCACTAACAATACCAGGGGTCCTACATCCCACCCTGCAATGACGGGTCACTCCCTCATTGCAGCCAATGGCTGACGCTGCAATGAAGAGGTGGCCCCTGATTGCAGAGGGTGATTTTTTAGAAAGTTGTGGCACGATGGCTGAACTAGTGTCAGCAGCAGCATGCCATGGCATTGGGGGATGGGGGACAAGCTTTTGCAGGCTGTGGGGACATTGGGCACAAGAGTGCCATGCCTCCACAACCTGCTTCTGGAGAAACCTGCCGCAACATGCTTCTTGTGCATGCGTGCAATCAACATAAAAATGGGTAACAGCGCGGCTCCACTGAAAACAAAATATTGCATCTCAGCCTGGCTAGCTTGGGTATTATTTTCTAAAAATGTCAAAAGTCAAAAGTGGGACACCACAGAAATCAGATATTGCATCTCAGATGGGTTATTCCTGGGAAATACATTGTAAAAATGAGTAAAAGCAGGACCCCACTGAAATCAGAGATACAGCTGAGCTGTGTTAGCCCTGGGAATTACATTGTAAAAATGGGTTAAAGAAGGACCCCCAGTGAAATGAGATGATACATCTCAGCTGAGTTATCCCCAAAAACTGATAAAAGCAGGACCCTACTGACACCAGATATTATACCTTAGCTGGGTTAGCCCTGGGAAATGCAGTGTCACACTTACATAGAACATAGAAAAATAGACTTTGACGGCAGATAAGGACCACTTGGCCCACCTGGGGGGGGGCTGTTCTCTTTTATTTATAGTAGATCAGTCAGAGATAGCTGGGTTAGCCCTGGAAAATCTATTGTAAAAATGGGTAGAAGCAGGACCCCTTGAAAATGAGATGTTGACTCTTTGCTGAACTACCATGGTAAATTCATTGTAAAAGAAACTGTCCACCAGTGTTACCACTTGGTAAATGAAACTGAGATGCTGCATCATTGTTGGCTACTCAGGATAAATTCTTATTAAAATAAACTGTCAATCAATCAAAAAAAGCAAACAGAGAAAGCATTTGGTTTACAGAACATTTTTAACATCTTGGAACACTATTTCCTCTTCAGTTGTCAGGAGAAGGGCCATGGGATTTTATTTTTCAAAGATAACCTGATCCCCACATACACATATACCTACAGGTACATGTGTGTTCATAAAATCATTCTAAATTTATATATTTATTTGAAAATTAGTGACTGGGAAAGGTACACTGAGCTGAGGCTCATTTCAAGGTGTGACCCACAGGAAAAGGGTTGCAGGAGGCACAGAGAACATAGTCCAGCACTTACTTGGTACAGAATAAAGTGCAGACACAGTAATATACACAGTAAATTCTGACAGGCACAGATCAAGGCACAACATTAAAGTGTGGATTACAGGACATGAATGTTGTGCCTGTACAAGTGCAAAATAATGCCAGGGGTAGTCACAAAGGCAAGCATTGCAAAACACTACATAACTGCTAACCGAAGGAGCATGCCCCCCCCTTATCACTTTTGCCATCATGGAGGGCCACATGCAGGAAGTAAGTACAGGTGGGAGGGACAGTACTGGTTGTGCTTTGAGGCTAGTGGCCTCCAAAAAGACAATTAAATTTACATTTCTGAGTCTTTCAAAAATGAAAATTTAAAAATAACACTTCAAACTTGGTGGGGGAGGGAGGTCTGTTCTCTTTTATTTATAGTAGATCAGTCAGAGATAGCTGGATTAGCCCTGGAAAATCTATTGTAAAATGGGTACAAGCAGGACCCCTTGAAAATGAGATGCTGACTCTTTGCTAAACTATCACGGCAAATTCATTGTAAAAGAAACTGTCCACCAGTGTACCAATGTAAAGAGAGGAAGTATTTAGTTTATGGAACATTTTTAGCATCTTAGAACATTTATTCCACTTGTAGTCAGCAGAAGGGCCATGAGATTTTATTTTTCTAAAGATAAACTGGTACCCCGCATACACCAACAAATACATCTGTGTTTATTAGGTCATCTGAATGGGACAATATTGGTTATTCTCTGAGCCTAGTTGCCTCTACAAAAATACTGAAATTGTAATTTTTGAAATTTTCTAAAACTTTAAAGTTAAAATAACACTTCAGCATTGTTGTTGGTGGTGGTGGGTCATGTTGCCTGTTATAATAAATGTTTAATATTTATAGTAAATAAGTTTGAGAGTGGTACGTTTCAGTCTATTCTACTTTTTTTTGCAGTTAATCTTTTTTATTGAATCTGCTTCCACGTAACTTAGTACAGCTCAAGAGATGTTACACAGGTTAAAATACTATAATATGATATATAGTATAAATAACATGTTAAAGGTATTCAACATTACCAATATTATAACAATGCTATATATTGTGATGATATTTCTACAATATGTTAGTAATTGTCCGTACTACACGAAGCAAAAGGTGCTAAGTAGTAAAAAAAAAAAATTTTCCCAAGAGTATCCATTAACATTTTTTTAGAAAATGGGCTTTTTATTTGGAGGCATCTGATTGGCTGGTACCCACTCCACAGGGGTACATTAACTTTCAATAGATGCCCACCAAATCAAAAGCTCCAGCACATGCCTGCCTCACACCCAGGCAAGTATCCTAGTGCCCATCCTGTTTCTTCATTGGCTGAACCTCTGAGCACACAAATTGAAACTGGCGCCATTTTTTCCTCATCTAGCGAGACCCATCATGTGTGCCAAACTCCACACCCCAAGAAATATATCTGCCATCGTTTTCTGTTTTTGTCCGCCCCAACAATAAGCACTTATTTAGGTACCAACAGCAAATTTCTATGATCAGTCACCCCCAAAGCGTTACCTGGCAACAGCTAACAGCTATAACGTTCCTCACACAAAATCAAGTTAAGTAAATGGAAACATCCTCGGACGCCCACCCTCTCAGCTTTCTCCACAGTGTTCAGCTGTCAGTCCATTAACTTTGAAATAAAAACTTACAGCTCAGAATACTTCAAACCCGGACAGCTCCCGATGTACTAATACTTTGTCCCTCTCAGTGAACTCATGATCGCGCTGCTGCAATGCGAACTGCTCCATGCTCCGGTCAATTCAGAAAATCCCGCTCGGTGCGGTGCTAGAAGTTCACCGTGGTCGCTGCTGCTGCTGATCCTTGCTTCTATTCAGCAGCCAAACAAATGAAATAAACAGGGCAAACCTTGCCTGTATTTTCAAAAATTAAAAACGATGTCCATCAGTTCCGCTTTCACGCACGCCAGTAGTAACGTCTGAATCTCCCCGACGTAATGGCTCCACCGCTACAGTACACAAGAAAAAAAAAAAGTAAAAGAAACAGGCTGCAAACATTAGGAAAAAAAAAACAGACCCCAAAGAAATTTCAAATGCAAGCCCTGTATGCCAGTAGCGGGGGTTAGGCGGTAGCCATGACAACCAACAATAAAACCAGGTGGAGGAACTATTTTTTAACACTACAAATAAAATACTTAATATATTAAAAGTCTTGTTATGAAAACTTGTTTATTTCATGCATATAAAATGCAGGGCCCATTTTCTAAGCGCAATAATGCCCTCCAGGGTGGGTGGTATGGGCAATACCGGACCAGCCAAGAGCTATAAGGCCCTCCGCCTGCGGCGTCGGGCCTCATTACGCCCCTGGCCGGTCCGGTATTGCCCAATACCGCCCACCCTGTCGGGCATTATTGCTTACATAACTAACAGAAGGAGCTGCAAATATGTAGTAATGAGAGACCATATCCAGGACCATGTCTGGAACAGAAGAAAGAAAGAGAGAAAAAGAGAGAAGGAAGGAGAAAGGAAAAAAAAAAAAAAGAAACGAGACAGGTTTATCTGTATGTGTTCTTTTAAGATTGAAGAAAGTTCAAATAGCTCTGCCAGCAAAGGTAATATTCATTAAGTCGGTCTGTAGTTAAATAAAGATTCGCTCAAGAGAGGAGATGCGAGTCAGATTATTTAAAATATCAGTCAGAGTAGGAGTTAAATTAGATTTCCAGCGCATTAGGATCAGTCTTTTGGCTTGCATGATCAAGATCTGAAGCCATTTGTGTTGCTGTTTTGTTAAGTTTATATTACTATCTATAATACCAAGTATATAAAGTTTAGGATCAAGTGGAATATATCTGCCAGTGATTTTAATAGCTAGTTTATGAATAGATTGCCATAAGTTGGAAATAGATTTACATGACCATAATATATGTAAAAGATCCCCATTTGGGGCATTACAAGCAACAGTTATTATTAGGTAGTAAACCTATATTATGCAAGTGAGCTGGAGTTTTATACCATAAATGTAAAATTTTATATTGTATTAATCTGCTTTGCACATCTTTAAACGAGTCGTGGCAAAGTTTCCAGCATTTGTTCCAGTGGAAATCAGATATGTTTACGTTGAGTATCCGGTTCCATTTGTTTCTAGCCGGAAGAGACTGATTTGGGAGCGTATCCCTGATAAATAATACTGGTTAGGCCATGAGAGGTATTAATCCATTTATTAATATATGGATGAATTCTCGGTGAAATGTTAGGTTGTTGAGTAAAAGGAGTTATGGCAGATCTAATCTGTAGGTATTTCCAAAATTCTGTTTTGGAGATATTCCATTTGGTTTGTAGATTACTAAAGGTGTCTAGTGTATTACTGTTATCCATTAGTATATCATTTAAAAAGAAATTTTTTTTGTACCCAAGATTTACAGTATATTGGTTTATTCTACAATGTAAACTTTGGATTTCCCCAAATTGGTATATATTGCATAGGTGCAGGGTCACTATTAAGCCATTTATGCATTTTAAGCCAATAATATATGGATAAATTAACGACAGGATTCTTCTTAAATTTAGACGCTAGAGTGAAATAAATAAGACTATTAGGAGTTAGACCAGGGGATAATGATGTTTCCATAGCGTACCACAAAGGTACATTGCAATTAGGTTTAAGAAACCATTTGACCGTTTGTGAGGCTCTGAATGCCCAGAAGTAGGCCGTAAACCAAGTGAACCCGAAGCCACCAGAACCAATGAGATCTTAATTTAATGTGACTGAACCTTGGTATATGCCCTTCCCATAAAAAATTTCCCATCATTTTATCAATCTTGTGTAGGAAATGGGGGGGAATCCTAAGTGTGATACAAGCAAATAAATAAAGAATTTTTGGTGTGATATTCATTTTAATTGCAGATATTTTACCGGGGAGAGATAGGTTGAGACTTTTCCATCTATCTAAGTTTGTTTTAATATTTGTTAGTAAGAGCTGAATATTTAGATCCCAGATCTTATTCAAATCAGACGATATTTTTATGCCTAGATATGTGATACCTTGTGTGGCCCATCGAAATCTAAGACGATCTTTTGTTAAGGTGTCACAATGTTCATTTAGCGGTAATATTTCGGTCTTTTGATAATTAACACTAAGACCAGAGAGTATGGAAAATGGTTAAGTAAATTGTAAAGAGGTTGTTGGGATAGTTTAACATTTTCTAGCAATATAAGCATTTCATCTGCATATGATAGTGATGTGTATTGTCTATGGCCGATGGATATACCTTTTATGTCATTATTCTGTCTGAGGGAAGTAGCTAGAGTTTCAAGAACCAAGATAAAAAGAGATGGTGATAAAGGGCAACATTGGCGCGTGCCTCTCTCTAATTTAAATGGCTGAGATAATGTGAAATTGGTAAGCACTCTCGCATGAGGGTTAGTATAGATAAGTTGAATCCAGGAACAAAAATGGTCGCTAAATCCAAAGCGTGATAACACCAGATAAAGAAAGTTCCAATTCAACGAGTCGAATGCTTTTTTGAAGTCTACGGAGATAGCGACTGCAGGGGAAGGAAGAGATTTAGCTTTATATATTAAGTTAATTAAAGAGCGTAAGTGATCGGAACCCATTCTTCCCTTAACAAAACCAGCTTGAGATCTATGAATTAACTTGGGTATAAACGGTTCTATACGGCTGGTTAAGATTTTGGCAAAAATCTTACCATCAGTGTTAAGTAGTGATATAGGTCGGTAATTAGCCGGAATGGTAACATCCTTCTCTTTTTCTGGGATGACCGTTATGATAGCATCCGTCATCGTGTTAGGTAACTGTCCAATTTTGGTGGATTCTTGAAATACGTTACATAACAGAGGAGCTAGTTGTTCAACAAGGATCTTATAGAAATCAACAGGGAAACCATCTCCTCCCAGAGAGCGTCCGGTTTTAAGGGAAAGAATGGCTTTTTTTTACTTCTTCTGTGGTGAGTGGTGCATCTAGGGAATGTATAGCTTCCTCTGATAGTAGAAAGAACAAGCTCATCTAAGAAAGGAAGAGATGTCTGAGGTGCTTGTAATGGAAGGAGAAGAGTAGAGATTCTTATAAAAGTTGTCATAATATTATTGATAGAGTATTCACTAATGCAAATTTTCCCTGATTGGTCTTTTAGAGCAGCAATATGACGCTCCATTTGTTGCATTTTAAGTCTGTAAGCAAGAATTTTGCTGCCTTTTTCCCCTCCTTCCCAAAATTTATGCTTTATTCTCGGTAGTGCTAGTTCTGTTTTCCTAGAGATTAGTTTATTGATTTGCATACGTAATTGCAAAATTTCATGGTGTAAGGATGAGGAGGGGTCGGGTTAGGATTATTTAGGTATTCAGTTTGTTTTATTTTAAGTAATTTTTTGAGGTTGTTAATTTGTTGTTCCCTGAGTTTCCTTCTATGAGTCGCAAACCCAATTATTTTGCCACGTAGTGTGGCTTTGAGTGCTTCCCAGGTAGTGCCCATGGAAGTATCTTTAGGGTCATTAAATGCCATGAATTCATTTAGTTGTTTTTTAATCCAAGGCAGAAATTCTGGATCTTTTAATAGATGGGGATCTAAGCACCATAAGGGGGGTTTAATGGGGGGGAGAACCCCAAGTAAATAAGAGTTTAACGGGAGAATGATCAGATATGATTAACGGCAAGATCTCAACATTTGTTATGTTAGCCGTAATTGCAGGAGATGTCAGCAGATAATCAATTCTGCTGTAGGTCTGGTGACGAGAGGAGTAAAAGGTATATTCCCTATCTCTAGGGTGGAGAGTTCTCCATATGTCGGTTAGTCCAAGGTCATGCATTATTTGAGATGCTATGGCAGAGCTTCTAGGATGACTATCTAGAGAGCCATTGCTCCTATCCATAAGTATGTCCAAAGTAAGGTTGAAGTCTCCACCGATCAATAGAGAGGAATTAACTAAGTTTAATGAAATTAATGTGTGTAGTAGGTTTTGAAAAAACAAAGGATCGTCAGAATTAGGGGCATGAATGTTGACTATGGTTATAGAACCTGAAGGGTATCAAAAGTTATAATAAGCACCACCGTCAGATCTTTCTGAATAACAGTAGGTTTCCACTTCAATTTTTATGAATCAGTATGGCAACACCTCTCTTCTTGGATGCGTGGAGCGTAAATATGACCTACCCAATCACTTTTTAGTCTGAAGCTATCCTCATCCAACAATTTAGTTTCTTGCAATAGAGCAATTTGTATTTTATGTTTTTTAAGGTGATTAAGTACCTGTTTACACTTATTTGGTGTATTGAGTCCCTTGACATTCCAAGTACATAATGGTATATTGGCTGTCATGTATTAAATGTATTAATATGTAGTAAAATAATGAAGGTGTCAAGGGGCTCAAATACACCATTGTAGTCGGATGAAGATATAAAAATCAGTATACTGTAATTGTGTCCAGAAAGTAGTTTGTTGGCAGAGCTATAAGTAAAGAACAAGTAGAAAAAGTAAAGAACATCCAATTGGACATATCCTATGCAGCTCACTTCTAACATTATAACTGTAACATAACAATATATCAAAGTTATATAATAACAAAAAGAAATAAATGTCATCTAAGATGAACTGAGAAGAAAAGGTCGGTCTAATATGGGAAAAAAGGGAGAGAGAGAAAAAGAAAGCAAAGGGAGAGACCAAGACCACTTCTCAGTTCTCTAGGACGTAGCTGAACTGTAAGGGAGTTTGTTAGTTCCCAATAAGTTGAATATAGCTAGAAATATATTAATAATACAGAGTATTGTAATTAAATGCAAGCCCACAAAGTGGGGTGAAGTATATTAAGTTTAGTTTACCTTACTAAGTTAAGTACGGTGTTATTCGAATAGCATCATTAAATCCAGCATCATAGATAGTAGGTTGGAATGACTTGAGATCCAATGATCTATAAATGTTATAATTACTACCGTTAGAAAAAAAAAAAAAAAAACACATCAGAAAGTCAGAAAATCTTATAACCTATAGAGTCCAGTACTATATTATATACTTTATCAGCCAGTTGAGGTATGATCTATATTTATACCATCATGGTTGTCATTGTGACGATTATGTAGTGTTATGATTTATTTAGGTTCCTGATAGGGGTCCTGCAAAGTTAGGATTGTCAGAGTTATGCAGTTTTACTATAGGCATCTACATATTAGCATCATTAGAGGGATTATCAAGCTATATTACACTGTAGCAATATTATTAAGCGAACAGGATGAATTAGATAAATTATACAGAAACGCCCATTCCTGTAAACTGAATTTCTGAATGTGTTAATTAGTTAAAAAAAAAATAAAATAAGGGGAGTTATAATATGTCATTATATTTAATTATATAAATACAATGACCAATAACTTGAATGTGTCTAACGTTGTCAAGTGTTATAAGGGTAATCTTGTAGCATTTACAGTAAAAAAAATGTTTATATCAAGCAAATGAACATATCCATTCTGTGATGCTAGAGCTAAGTAATCTTAATATGATTGCGAATTGTAGGTATCTGTGCACAATATTGATTAATAAGTAGCATTTAGGTATATAGAAAAAAGAACGCTCATGCATCTATGACCACCTTTTAGAAAGAAATATTAGAGTCCTAATTTGCATGACCTAACATTATGTATGTCATGTTATTGGTCATGTGGAAAACAGAATATTATGTGCACAGATAATTATAATAAGCAGTAAGCGGTGAATAATTATGTCAAATCGTCACATAATAAATTAAGAACGGGTTTGCCCCATCGTGTTAATGCAGTAGCCCACTCGATGATTCCGGTAAATGCACTAGCTAGTATTTGCGAGGGGTATCGCCTTTGTGTCTGTTCCTCCCCCAACGTCTTTTTTTTGGAGGTTCACTTGCTTTGAGAGGAGAGTTGCCCACACTAGAGGTCCAAGAAGTGCCCTCCAGATCTCGGTCCTCCTCCACCTCCAACGGGTTGATTAAATTCTCATCGTTGAAGTCACCCGAGGTGGGTAGATCCTGCAACAATGTGTATCTGTTGAAAAGCAACTCCAAGGGCAGTAGAGGTATTATTGGTAGAAATGTTAGGATCTGCACAATTAGAAGCGATCCTGCATGGCAGAGGGATCGGCTTGCATAGCTGCTACTTCTTGGATATAGATTGGAGATTTAGATGGGGTTACATTAGGAGGGTTGGGAGCACCTGAGATATTGTTTGAAGATGCCGTAATAATGCTTTTTTCAATACTGGTAGTTGTATGAGAGTCGCTGCTGCATTGGGTCTGACGGGTCTCGGGGAATTTCTGACCATTTGCCGAATAACAGTTCAAAAAAGATGTAAGTGATTCTGGGTTACTAAAATCTTGAAATGAGTTCTCCAGGTAGACCCTCATAATAGCTGGATACCTAAGAGAGAAACGAAGACCCATTTGGTGCATAGTACATCTAGCAGATGTATAGGCTTTCCGTTTTGCTGAAACTTCTTTAGAGAAATCGCGATATATGTAAATGTTGCATCCTTGCCAAGAAAGTTGCCCAATTTCTTTAGCTTTCCTCATAATAAGTTCTATATTAGTATAGTTTAGAAATTTAGCAATAATTGGTCTGAGTCTATGCTCTGCAGGAGGTTTTGGGCCTAGCGATCGGTGGGAGCTCTCTATTATTAGCTCTGTACCGGCATGAAGACCCAGAATTTGCGGCAGTACGTGCTGTAGAAATGCCGTGGTGTTTTTAGCTTCCACATCTTCAGGAAATCCGAATATTCTGAGGTTGTTTCTGCGATTCCTGTTTTCCATATCATCAATTCTGGATTGTAACTCTTTGATGGTGCGATCTTGGGATCTAATAGTAGATTTTAATTCCTGTATAGCATCCTCATTAAGACGTATTTTTTTTTCTGTAAAAGCAAGTCTATAATCGATAGTTTTCATAGTTTGAGTGTTTTGTTGAGTAGCTGATTTTAGGTCTTGCATGTCCATTGATAGTTTACTGAACATTTCTTCAATATTTCTTAAAGGATCCCTTTGTTTGTTAGAGTAGGCCATGATTGGTTTTGCAGCCTTCCCCACTGAAACTGTAAAGGCTCTGTTTATATTAAAAGAAAGGAGCTGTCCAGAGCAAAAAGAATATCAACGAGGTAGCGGTAGTATGCTCTTCTTTACTTTTACCTCAAAATCAGTATGTATATGTCTTAGATGGTATAAGATGATGCTGGATGTTGTTTGTTCAGAGGAGCTCAGAATCTAAGCTTCCATCTTGCTCAGAGCCAGGCCACGGCCCTAGTCTATTCTACTTTAATGGCCAAGAGGGGAAGTATATATAGTGGGTTTATTGCAAGACATTCTAGTGCCCTCAATCCAAAATGAACATGATTTTATAAAAATCTTAAAATGGTACCCAGTATTACATATCACGTAATATTCATGGTGGATCCCTAAATTAAAGATAGAATCAAAGATGTTATTCAAATGTATCATTGAGCTACCACTGGGCACGAATAATTAAGGATATTAATATTGGAATGAATAGACAGAGAATGTAATGGCCTGACTCAACATTTTTCAAGTTCAAGTTTATTTCACCAGGAAAACTCCATTGAGCAAGCTCATTTACAAGGAGGTCCTGCCACAGGCAAAACTCAAACAACAATTGCATCAGAAACAACATATGGTACAATACAACAAGGTGCATACTAAAAGCAAGTTATATAAGAAGATATGAAATGGCATGAAAAGCGTCATACACAAATGAAGTAAATGTTCTAGGCAATAGAAAACAAATAACGTGCAATACAGTCAACGTCCAGCCAGTGACTGGGATGGAGGTAGGATAAGTGCAAAGGAGTGATAATAGGAGTTCCCACGATAGCTAGTAGGTGCAAAAACCTAATTATACAATGGCAAGAAAAAATCCTGAACTCTGATTGGTCAGTCTTGGGCTGGACCCGTGATGTTAATCAGTACAACATCACGGGTGTGATGTTAATCAGTACAACATCACGGGTCTAGTCTCAGCCTCACTGTGAACCTGCAGATGATCTTTTGGATGATGATCCTGATCATGACCTTTTTTTTTCCATCTCCTCTTAAGAAACAAAAATATTTTTCCACACTAATAAAAACATTCTTTAAAATTATTTTTTTTACTTTATATATAACAACGAGCCATTGTATAATAGCAATAATGCCCTCCAGGGTGTGTGTCATTTGGAATAACGTCATGCCTCAGTTGTTGGACGCACTCGGCCTGTGGCCTCATGCCCAACCACCTGAGGCGTGACGTTATCCCAGCACGACACACACCCTGTCGGGCATTATTGCTTAATCATGGTACAGTGACAAATAATCTACAGCTGGCTAATTTGCATAGCAGTGACACTCTTCCTGGATGGAATCACTTATGAGAGATTTGGTGACATTCAGAGAGATGTAGTTAGAGGCCCGGATATTCAAACTGCACCATTCTGAAGCGCAAGCCCTTGCACTGCTCAAAATAGTTGCGCAGGGGTGTGGCCCGGGCGATATTCAAAGGAGTTGCGCTATTGAGCAACTCCTTTGAATATCACCCACCAGCCACAGCCACTGTGCATGGTGCAGTGGAACTTGCACCACCACAAGTTGTCAGAGTGGAGCATTCAACTTCGTGTGTATGCAAGTACCATTGCGCCTACGCGCAAATTTCCGATACCAAACGGTGACATGCAATGGGGCCATAATTCATGCAAGGCGAGGGGGACCATTTGGCGCTTCCGATTATGGCTCCCATTTGCATGCCATTAGCATGTAGGACTGGCGCCTGCCGCCCTGCCAGGCAGCAGCCGTCGAGGACCGATGACCCTGCAGCCCGATCGCAGGCAGAACATGAAAACAACCCCCAAACATCTCCCAATGCTCGATCGTGGGCAGAATGTATCTGACAACCCCCCAAACATCTCCCTGGTGTCTGGTGTCTAGTGTCCCTCCACCCACCACCCACAGCCCCACCACCGCTCCGCCTGGCGGCGGCGGGCAGCAGCATCACCCGCCTGCTGCCCGCCGCCCACTGACTGACTGTCGGTGAAGACTACCGCCCTTTGGTGCAGGCTAGAGCCAATGGGCATGCAGCCCATACTGTACATGACAGTCAGATTTGTGAATGATGTTCATTCACAAATCTGGACTGTCATGTACTATGACTGCACCCAGTAGCTCTGGCTCACCAAGCATGCAACCTACCGGACAGTCAGCTCGACGGGCGGCGGGTGGCAGGCGTGGGATGCTGCCACCGCCGCCGCCGGGCGGGGAGCGCGGTGGTGGGGCTTTGTGGTGGGTGGGGTGGGGGACACCAGACACCAGGGAGATGTTTGGGGGTTGTCACTGGACATTCTGCCCACGATCGGGCATTAAGGGTCCACTGGACCACCAGGAGATATTCGGGTTGGGAGGTCTTTTACATTCTTCACGCGATCGGGCACTGGGAGGGTTGTTTCATGTTCTGCCCGCGATAGAGCATTGGGGAGATGTTTGGGGGTTGTCATTATACATTCTGCCCATGATGGGCACTGGGGGGTTGTTTCACGTTCTGCCCGTGATCAGGCATTGGGAGATGTTTGGGGGTTGTCATTATACATTCTGCCAGCAATCGGGCATTAGAGAGATGTTTGGCGGGGGTTCTTTTCACGTTCTGCCCACAATCGGGCTGGTGGGGGGCACAGGGACTGAGTTGGGGGCCAGCCATGGGTGGCAGCTGCTGTGTTGAGCCCTGCAATACAGCAGCTCACCTGTAGGTCGCCTCAACGATCCTTTTTGGGGCTCAAAGTTGTGCAGGCGCAGGTTGGGGGTTGCGCCTGCACAACTCTGCACAACCCGACTGAATATCGGGCTGTGCAGTTTATGCATGGTTCCTCCCCCTCCTGTTGAGCATGCATTCATTTGCATTGCGCTGTTGCTCAACCTGTTTTCAGTGGCGTAACTGCCTCCTGCTGAATATCGCAGAATGGTGCAATGTAGGACTTGAGCATGCGCAACCCTTTTGAATATCTGGGCCAGAGAGCCTAAGGGTATTTTGGAGTTTATTCTAGTTGGAGAATAGTGCATAACAGATAGCCAGTTTTCCAAAGCATTTACAAAATTTTGGGATATCTAACAGGAGTAAAGAGTTTTTCCTGAGAGAGTAACAACTAATGGATCAGTGGAATAGGGAAGAAATATAGTAGGGGAGTTTATACAGCATGGGATTGTAAACCCAAATACATCTATGTAGCCTCCATCTGGTGGTGAGTGATACCCAGTCCACTCCTGAATATAATGAGCAGTGATGGATCCTTGATGGGGCGTTTAAAATAGAGAGTCATTTATTTATTTATTTAAGAGTTTTACCAGGGAAGCATGCTGAGCCGGTTAGCGGTCGATTCCAGATGCGCCATGGGGGAGGGGGGAATGGAGGAGTTACAAAGAAATACAATGGTAAATACAAGAGAATTTACATCAGAATATGCAGTGGACACAATAGAATATACATACAGTGAGTATAAATTAGTCTATACCTGTAATAGAATAAATAGTAGAGAGTACAAAAGTGGAGAATGCATTTGGCACAGTTGTTCATGACCACTAGCTGAGGACGATTATAGGGCATAGTAATATACATACAGCAAGTCATAACATAGTAAAACTGTGATTCAGCACGAATAGGAGTCAGTGAGATACAACTATGGAGCATGTCTTCACAATAAATTGGGCAAGGATTTGTGAGGGGCGCAATCCTGGGCCCACAGCAGTGCTAGTTGCAAGTGCAGGTGGAGGAGAAATGCATCTTAAGGAGGGAGTTGAGATATTGTGTGTTGGTGGCATGCCTGATGTCAACCAGCAAGGAGTTCCATAATTCAGGCATGCAGTATTTGAAGGCAGCCTGGCCAGTAGCATGCTGATGATATAGGATGTCTAGTTTGTGAAGGTATGATGCTGGGCTGTTGGAGTATAAAATATCTGCAGTCTAATAAAATGAGAAAGGTGGCTTGAAGTAATTGTTTCCTAACTTCTATGGGGAATAGGGATTTATTTCTAAAGAAAACTCCTAATCTAACTCTCAGTTTTTTAACTGCATTTTGATGTGGTTGGAAAAGGAAATATAATTGTCTAGCCGCATCCCCGGTACTTAAACTTGTGTACAACCTCCAGGGTATCACCTAATAATGTTAGTATGGGTATATTGTTTTGCCTGGTTGATGTGGATATAGCTAAGGTAGGGGAAAGAACATAACCTTTGTCTTATTTGTATTTAGCATAACTTTTAGATCAATAAGGTTGTATTGTAGCTGGTTGAATTCAGACTGAAGTATGGTACCAACTTTGCTTAATGATGGTTTAGAAATGTAGAGGATGGTATCATCAGCAAAAAAAATGTAGTTTAGCTGTACAAATCTTGTTACTTAATATAGGTTGAAAAGTGTATGGGTCCTAAGATGGAACCCTGTGGCACACCTCTAAGTAGTGGTAGGGGGGAGATAGTAATCCATCTGTTGTAATATGGTGAACCCACCATGAAAGGTAACTAGTGAATCAATTTACGGAAAGGTTATTTAATCCATGTGCCTTAAGTTCCAATAACATCAGTTTCTAGTTTATCATTTATTTTTTAGTTTATTTTCATGTGTGAGGGGGCAGGACCATAATTTCCAAATGGCCAACGTCCTGCCCCCTCACAAGGGATAACTAACTGCATATTTTAAGTCATACTTTTGGGTTTTAAATTTTCACAGCATCAAGAGTCCAATGTTCAAAAGATTGCACAGGTGTAAATCTTAGTTTGACAGTGCAAACTTGGTTTTGCACAGATGTGCAATACTGAAAAACCCGGTTAGCATGGGTAAACAGGGTTTGTGCTTGGGCAAGATGCAGAGGGGGGTGCAATGTAAATTGTGGTGCAGGAACCTGAATATTTGCACAGTCCAATAATCAGAGTATGTGCATCATACAAGGCCATTCTGCCTAGCCTCTTTGTGTGGCACACATACCGCCAATTGAAACCCCAACTTACTCCCGTACAGCCCTAATGGTTGGTGGAAGAAGAGCAGTGGATCCATGACCCCCAACACAGTAGTACCTGGTGTCCAGAGCCCCCCCAGCCAATCGCTGTCCCCATATGCATTGCACTCCGAGGTGGTCTAATGGTCCCTCCCCCAGTCAGTCACGTTTCCCATGTACAGTACAGTATCAACACTCCCTGGTGGTCTAATGATCCCTCCCCCCACCGATAGCAATCCCACTGTACATTAGTAACTTCCCTGATGCTTAGTAGCCACTCCCCCCACTGATTTCCATCCCTGTGTGCATTAGAAAACTTCTCTATTGGTTAGTGGTCCCTCCCCCCACTGACTGACATCCCCATGTTCAGTATCCACATTCCCTGGTGGTCTAGTGGTCTCTCTCCACACTGATCAACATCCCAATGTACATTAGTAAACTTCTCTGGTGGCTAGTGGTCCCTCCCCCCCACTGTTCACCATCCCCACATACATTATTAAACTTCCCTAATGGTGTAGCAGTCCCCCCCTTCCTATCCCTGATCTGCATGTAATATACAATAGATACACTTCCCTGGTGTCTAGTGGACCCCCACTCCTCACCCTGGCAGGTAGTACCTCACCACTCAGCTCCCCCAGTCAAGACCCCGAGCCAATGACTGGCACAGCCTTCCACTCACAACTACAGCTGGCCACTGCATGAGCTGTCAATTGAATGTGGATTACTGACAGCTCATTTGGCGTCTGACCATGATGGTGAGCTATGAACTGTGCCAGTTGCTGGCTCAGGGTCATGATGGGGAGGGGTACTACCTGCAATGGTAGGGGGTCCACTAGACACTGGGGAAATACATCTATTGTATGTTATGGGCAACATGGGGATGGGGGGACTGCTAGACCACCATGCAACTTTAATAATGTACATGGGAATAGCGATTGGTGGGTGGAGGGACCAGTAGCCGCCAGGGTAAGATTACTTTTTCAGGTTGGGATGGTGATCAGCAGGGGGGTGGGGAGGCACCACTATCACCAGGGATAGCTGTCAGGAAACAGACAATCGGGGGGCAGTGCTGTACAGCACAGCCTCAACCCCTGTGCAAATAAGCCCATAAGGGCATGTGAATGGCCCCATAGCACCTTGCATGCCCAGTGGGCTCATTTTCATAGCTCCATTTGAATACTTTATTGGGAATTTAGTGTGGATGCAAGCCATTGTGCCACCCTATTTCGTGGGCCATGTCTGCCCCACACAAGGTGACTTTGCATTGGGTCTCAGTGGCCCTATATTCAGTTGAATAGTTCAGATGGACTGTTACACTAAATATAGCAGTTTTGGACACCTGGGCAGCTGCAGGGGGCAGCGTAATGTTTTGCCCCCCTGCTTTGTTCAGATTTGAATATCATGCCCCAGTTTATCAGATATAACTTTTAAAATCTGCTGTTTGAAGATGTACATGTTTTTCTTGCTTTCAGCTGCTGGCATCAGTGCTGCACTGGGGCTGGGCACTTGTGGTGTAATTGTGAAAGCTGCTCTTTGACTGACACAGTATTCTATTGTGATAACACTAATCTTCAAGGTTTCAGTTATGACAACACTAAGAGCAACATATTTTTGAGATCTTGCTATTTGCATTGTCATCAGCCAAGACATTCCTTTTATTTTATCATTTTACCCCTTTCCTGTTGTGTAATTCCAAGATTACTTTTTTCTTACCATTTTACAACAATTTCTGATGTATAAATACTAGAAATCTCTTTATCTTATAATTTTTACCTTGACTTCTATTGTACAAATCCAAGATATCACTTTTTGCTTGCCATTTTCCTGACACTTATTGTATAAATCAAGTATATCCCTCTTACAGTATTTTGTTACTTAGTGTACCCGGAGTTCTACTGTAGAATTGCAAGATATCACTTTTATGTTGCCCTTTTACCCACGCCTCTTGTATAAAGTGTGTGTTTATGTGTATATATATATATATATATATATATATATATATATATATATAACAATTTTCCCATTATAGTCAATAGGAAAAGTTAACAAAATGTTCAACAGTGTCGCAAATGCAGTTTTTAGTGTTGCAAATGACCCCTGTAGTGTCGTGAGTCAGCAGTTTTTTTTTCAGTTACTGATCACAGAAATGCTTGGCATTTAAAATTGGGACCCTCTAGGGACAAAATTATTTTTGTGTTTACCTAGTCGAGCCCTGAGGATGCTAGGCAAGTCTTTATTTTGGGGTTAAACACCCCAGAAATATGTTTTTGAAATTTTTAGGAAAAGTAGTGTTGCAAAGTAGTGTCGCACCTGTGACACTTTCAGGATTGTTTTTGCGAAAGTGCCGCAAATCACGACACTACTTTGCAACAATATGGCCAAAATAACAGGAATTTTTTGCCACCATGTTGCAAAACAACGGTTTGGTCTTTTGGGCTGACATTTGGAGGGAAGGAACCTAACATCCCACAGCTGTGCCTTTTGTAGTTTGGTGAAAAAATATTTCAGGGATGTAATGTTACGGCACTCTGAATTTGATGCTTTTTCCCATAGACTAACATTGCGGCATCCGCCACGCCTTTCAGGGCCCGTTTCTTGGAAATGGTGCAAGTTACAGACTTTTCGTCAGACAAATGCTTAGCCCCTTGGGAGCTAAGTGTTAAGTGAAAACCTATCCAGGAAATCATGAATGATATGAAATTTTAATATTTTTCTACGTTGTATGGTTCCTGAGATATAAGCAATTTAGTATTCCAAGTGCTTATTTTCTGGTCTGAGGCCCATTATTATGCATGCATTCTTTGTAGTCACTGTGTTTCTCTATGCAGCTGTTGGGGACAACCAGGATGTGTGCTCTAGTTACTGTTACAGTTAACGTTTCCACTTGCATTTCGTTACCCGTTTGCATTACTATTCATGTGTACGCCACCGTGTGCATTACCATTTGCATTTTTTCATTTTCGTTTGCATTTCTTTTACTGTGTATGCTTGTGTTTTGGTTTGCATCACCGTGCGCATTACCATTTGTGTTTGTGGACACCCTTCCATTTGTGTTTGCATTTGAGTTTGTATTTCGTTCTGTGTCATCTTTGCTGTTACCGTTACCATTTGTCTTTCCAATAGCGTTACTGTGACCATGTGCATTATGGTTTGCATTTCCATATGCGCTTGCATTTCTGTTTTCTTTGTCATTATTGTTGCTGTTACCATTACCGTTTGAATTTACAATTGCAGTACTGTGACCGTGCACGTTATGGTTTGCATTTCCATATGTGCTTGCATTTGCATTTCCATTTCTGTTTCCTTTGGCCTTATTGTTTCTGTTACCATTGCCATTTGCATTTACAATTGCAGTACCGTGGCCATGAACATTACAGTTTGTGTTTCTGTACGCACTTGCATTTGCATTTCTGTTTCCTTTGGCGTTATTGTTGCTGTTACCATAACCATTTGCATTTCCAATTGTGGTATCATGACCGTGCACAATCCCAGTTGCGTTTCCTTATGTGCTTGTGTCTCATAAGGAAGCCCATCTCTTCAAGTGGTGTAACAGGCTGTGCTTTGAAACAACTGAGAAGCTGCATGGGATATACTATATTGGATTAGAAATCTGCAACTGATCTCTCTTACTTTCATCTGAGAGAAATTTTCCTTACTTTACAGTCTTACATTGGGATTGCTTTGTGTTTAATTTCATTTTTAAATCAGGAAGGGGGTTTTCAAAACTACTAACAGCTAATATTCTTCAAGTGAAACTACCTCTGGCTGGAAGCTGCAATACTGAACATCGGATTTGCAAGAAAGCGAGTTGTGCTCAAAACAGAGGGAGGTGAACCTTACAATTGTCTTTGGTTTGTAGCAGATATTCTGTAGGTGGAGGCGGCTTCTAACTGAAAGGTGAAATAAGGAACTTAGAATTATAAGGAAAGGACAGTCTTTCAAGCAACAGAGGGAGGTGGATCTAGCTTTACGTTTGTTACAATTTTTAAGATTTTCAGTGTAGGAAAGTTTAAAGCACAGCTGACTTATTTTGGGGCTGACTGCTTTCAGACCACAAACTACCAGGCTGTTTGGGGGCTGGGGAGGTTTACCTGTGTCTGACTTGGATATCTGGATTTTTCTCTGTTTGATTAGCAGGGTATTTTCTCTGTCAAGTTGTTGTGTAGGGCATCTTGCTGACAGGAAGGCACTCATCACAGTGGTGGGTCAGAGCTTTTAGCTAATTGTTTTGTGAGGGCACTGTTTAGCCCAACCCCTTCCCACCTTCACCCCACCCACCCCTGGAAATAGTTAATTTATACCTGGGGTTCTGACATCATTTCCTCAAGAGGGCAAGGTGCATATCACTGTCATATCCTCTCTAGCACACTGCACTGAAAATATAAGCATACACATTGTATAATACATATATTTCTATATAACAAACCAATCACACACACAAACACACACAAAAGAAGTAGATAAACATGTGTGGAGTAGTGCAATGTAATGGCTGTGGGGCAGTAGTCTTCTGGGAGTCTTTCTGGAAGCTGAGATGCTGCCCTATTTGCAGACAACTCTCTGACCTGAGGGAGGAAGTTGCCCGTCTTCAGGCCACACTGGACAGTAGTAAGGGAGCCTTCTCCCAGGCCACACTGGACAGTAGGAAGAGAACCTCCCTATCCAGGGAGCACTAGAGCCACCACCACCACCTCAGAGGTTGCGAAGAAAGCACAGCAGTTGGACCACAGTGGGCTCAGGGAGGGTGAGGATGGTGGAACAGAGGCACTCCCAGTCAGTTGTTCCACTCCACAATCCATACACCATTTGGGGGGAGCATAACTCCCCTATGGATGCACCTGCAGAGGAGACTAAGGAGGCTGAGGACAACTGTCACAAGGGAGGCCCACAGGAAGGAGGCAGAGGGCACCACAAGGAAAGGAAGCAGCTCCTGGTGGGGGACTCCAGTTATTGGGGAATGGAACTGGGGAGCAGGAAAACTGAAGTAGGTGCCTGCCTGGTGCCATGGCTGGAGGGACAGGAAGCATCCTTAGGATCACGAGAACAGTTGCACGGGAGTCTGAGCTGGACATCATTGTCCACCTAGGGACAAATGACTTGGCTCATCATGAGATTAGAGCAGTACGGAAGGACTTTGTAGAATTTGGGCGGGGCCTAAGACAAGTAGCACACACAGTATCCTTCTCAGAGGTGCTGCCTGAAAATTGGCATGAGTGAAGCGAGGGTACTTTGCACCACGCAATTTAACGCATGGTTTAAAAAATGGTGTGGAGCACAGGGGTTTGGCTTCATTGGGGACTGGGGTTCCACCTGGAGGGACACCAGCCTATACTGGCAGGATGGTCTGCATCTGTCCAGGAAGAGAACAAGTCTTTTGAGCCATCAGTTTAAATGCTTCATTGGCAAGCTTTTAAACTAGTCAAGGGGGGAGGCACTGATAAGCAGCAGGAAAATCCCAGCCTCTCCCTACAAAACAGGGTACTAAATGAGAAAAAGACCGAGGTAGAAAGGTCAGTGGGGGATGCTGCAACAGAAGGTAAAGCCATCAAAAATGGAGAGCAATGAGTACCAATGCCCATAGTCTGAGTAACAAGCTTCCTGAATTAGTGGCCTTGATGGAGGAGAGACATCTGGATATTGTGGCAGTCACAGAAACATGGTACACAAAAACCATGACTGGGATGTAAACATACCAGGATAAACTATCTACAGGAGGGACAGGGAGGATAAAGAGGAGGAGGGTAGCTCTTTACATTAGGGAAGGAATGAAAGCAACAGAACAAAAGGGAAAACAGGAGGAGAAGAAGAAGCACTGTGGGTAAATTTGGAGACCGCAATGGCACCACAATCCGCACAGGGTTGATACAGACCTTTCTCAGGGGAGGAAATGGACAAGAAAATGATAGAAAGTATACTTAGAATGGCAGAAAAAGGGAGATATTGCGATGGGTGATCTGAATATGCCAGATGTTAACTGGAGTGCAGTTGCAGCAGCCACTTGAAAAGTAGGGTTATTCTAGATGCCCTACAGGGGGCATGCCTTAGACAACTAATATTGGAGCCCACTCAAGAGGGAGCAATCTTGGACCTGGTTCTCTCAAATGGAGATGAAGAGAGGATCACAGATGTAGAAGTGGGTAGCCATCTGGGAACTAGCGACCATTGAACAGTATGGTTCACAATAAACACAGCAATAGAGTCAAGCCATACAAAGGCAAAAGTACTGGAATTTAAGAGGGCTGACTTTGCCAAAATGGGTGAGTGCCTAAGGAATGCACTAGCAAATGGGCAGGAAGGAGGGGTGGAAGAACAATGGGGAATAATAGAAACTGCCATCACAGAGGTAACGAGCCTTTGTGTGAAGCAAATAAACAAAACAAAATGATGTAAGAAACCACTATGGTTCTCAAAGGAAGTGGCAGTGAAGGTTCAAGAGAAAAAGAAAGCATTCAGGAAGTACAAGGAATCACTGAAGGAGCAGGACAGAGAACTGTATCAGTTAAAGCAAAAGGAAGCTGTGAAGGCAGTCAGAACAGCAAAGGCCCAAACCGAGGAAAAGATAGCCAACTCAGTTAAGAAGGGGGATAAAATCTTTTATAGGTACACCAGAGAGCGAAGGAAGACCAAGGGGGGGATAGTGGGGCTTAATAAAGGGGAGGGAGGTGAGCAGAGGGTGACTGTGAAAAGGCAGAGATACTAAACAAATATTTTTGCTCAGTATTTTCAAAGGAAGAGGGGGAGGTACCTAAAACAAACAGTAGAAACACTCAGGATACAAAAGTTGATACCAGCCCATTTACAGAAGAAAGGGTTCTAAAAGAACTCTTAAAACTGAAGGTGGACAAAGCAATGGGGTCTGATGGAATTCATCCCAGAATTCTAAAAGAACTAAGGTAGAACTAGTGATACCACTGACTACCCTCTTTAACAAATCATGGGAGGATGGGGTGGTACCTGAGGACTGGAGGAGGGCAGATGTGATTCCCCTTCACAAAAGTGGGAGCAAGGCAGAAGCAGGAAACTACAGACCTGTTAGTTTAACCTCAGTGATAGGGAAAATTATGGAATCACTTCTGAAGGAAAGAATTGTCGAGTATCTAGAGGCTAGAGGGGCACAGGACCCAAGGCAAAAGGGATTCACAGCGGGAAAGTCATGCCAGACAAATCTGATAGATTTCTTTGACTGGGTGACCAAAGTAGTAGATCAGGGAGGGGCTGTGGACATGGCCTACCTAGACTTTAGCAAGGCATTTGACACAGTCCCACACAACAGATTAATATACAAGTTAGCCAGCCTGGGAGTGGGTCCCAAGATGACAGCCTGGGTAAAGAATTGGCTGGAGAATAGGACACAGAGAGTAATAGTAAATGGAGTCCACTCTGAAGAAAGGGTGCTTACTAGTGGAGTAATGCAGGTTTCAGTATTAGGACTGGTCCTCTACAATGTCATTATAAGCGACATTGCAGAGGGACTGGAAGGAAAAGTATGTCTCTTTGCAGATGACACAAAGATCTGCAACAGAGTTGATGCACAAGGTGTGGTGGAAAGGATGAGAAGGGACTTGGCAAGGTTAGACAAATGGTCAAATGTATGGCAGCTTAGATTCAATGCTAAGAAGTGCAAGGTAATGCACCTGGGAAACAAAATCCAGGGGAAGAGTACACAATGGGGGGTGAGATACTAACAACAACAAAAATGGAAAGGGACCTGGGGGGTAGTCATATCAGATGACCTAAAGGTGGGCAAGCAATGTGAGAGGCAGCAAGGAGGGCAGGGGGGATACTGGGATGCATAGGGAGAGGCATCACCAGTAGAAAACAGGAAGTTATTATTCCTCTGTAGAGACAGCTGGTGAGACCCCATCTGGAGTACTGTGTGCAGTTCTGGAGACCCAGTCTCCACAAAGACATAGACAGGATGGAAGCTGTCCAGAGGAGGGCAACTAAAATGGTGCAGGGTCTGCACCAGAAGACATATGAAGAGAGACTTAAGGAGCTTAATATGTATAGCCTCAAGGAAAGGAGGGAGAGGGGGGACATGATAGAAACTTTCAAGTACCTCAAGGGAATCAACAAAGTCCAAGAGGGTAGCATCTTTCAAAAAAAGAGGTGTGCAAGAACAAGGGGCACCATTTGAAGATGGAGGTGGCTCAGAGGTAATTAAGGAAGTATTTTTCACAGAGAGGGTTGTGGATGCATGGAACAGCCTTCCGGAAGAGGTTGTGGAGTGAAAAACAGTGGTGGAATTCAAGCATGCATGGGACAGTCATAAGGCAATTCTGGGGGGTTGGGGTAGGAAGAAGTAGGCTGCTGGTTAATTAGGATCTTCAGCTTATCCTTTAGGTAGGGAAATGGGCAGACTGGGTGGGCAAAGCGGTCCTTATCTGCCGTCAAATTCTATGTTTCTCCATTTGTGTCACTGTTCGCTTTGGTGTCACTTTGCGCTTGCATTTCTATTAACATTTGCTTTACCATTTACATTTGTGTCACCACGTGTGTAACCATTTGCAGTTACATTTGCATTGCAGTTACTGTTACTACATAACAGAACATCACATGGTGGGAGCGTGGGGCCCAAAGGGCCTGCGCTCCCACCACCACCTTCAATTCACTATTTATAGTCATCATTCTCAAAAAGAAAGGAAATTCATGGAAAAAAAATCTGTTTAATGCATCAGTTAGGGTTGTTCCACATTGACAAAAGAGAGGAAATTTGGTGTCAGGGTTGAAAGCCCTCCCTTGCATCCCCCTAGCCCACCCTCCCAACTGGCATTGGGGTGTGCATTGGGGTCATCTGTCCTAACTCTCACCCCATTCTCCTATACGTCACCACCTCAGCTTGTTTACATATGGAATGGGGTGAGAGCCAGGACTGCCGACCCAACACACACCCGATGCCAGTTGAAAGAGGGCTGAGGTGCAAGGGGCTTTCAACCAACACAGAATTTCCTCACTTTTGTCACTGTGGAACAACCCTAACTGATGCATTAAACAAAGTTTTTTGCCATGAATATATATATATATACACACACACACACACACACACACACACACACACACACATACACACACACACATATATACATATATGTATTTTGTATTGTTGTAACTGAAGGGAGGAGTTTTTGTTAGGCTGACAGAGGACAGTAAGGTAAATGAGGAGGACGGACAGAAAGCAGCTGTTCTTAATAACTGCTTCTGCTTGTATTCACAAAAGAAAGCACGGAGCCTCCACTACCCTATGATATATATATATATATATACTGTATGTGTATATATATATATATATATATATATGTATATATACAGTATATATTATAATATAGTTAGGGTTGAGTACCCATTTAAGGTTAAAGTGTGAAATTTTGCACCTTAATAAGTTTGCCACCGTACAGCAGATTTGCCTGAACTTTGGCAGGCATGGAGTGGTAGCATAGATCTTGGGCTCTGCTAAGTGTTGTAATGGTCGGATATACAGTTGCAGAGTTATAAAGTGACATTCCATAGCGTATTTATGCTTTTTTGCACATTCTTTGCTCGCACCTACAGGTCGCACGGTTTGAGCGACCAGTATGAAAACTTTAGGGAATATGTGGCCATGGTCCCCAATGTGCCTTTTGAAGATTTCGTGAAAAAATATTGAATGGTTCAAAAGTTATTCAAAAAACAATTTTCCCATTATAGTCAATGGGAAAAGTTAACAAGAAGTTTGACAGTGTCGCAAATGCAGTTTTTAGTGTTGCAAATGACCCCTGTAGTGTTGTGAGTCAGCCATTTTTTTCAGTTACTGATCACAGAAATGCTTGACATTTAAAATTGGGACCCTCTAGAGACACAATTATTTTTGTGTCTACCTATTCGAGCCCTGAGGATGCTAGCCATATCTTTTTTGGGAGGTTAAGCACCTCAGATATATGTTTTTAAAATTTTGGGGGAAAGTAGTATCGCAAAGTAGTGTTGAACCTGCAACACATTCGTGATTTTTTTTTTGCCAAAAGTGTTGTGTTTTGCGACACTACTTTGCGACATTATGGCCAAAATAACTGGAGTTCTTTGCCACCCTGCTGCAAAACACTGGTTTGCTCTATTGTGCTGAAATTTGGAGGAAAGAAAGTCAACATCCCACAGATGTGCTTTTTGGTGGTTTGGTGACAAAATATTAAAGGGATGCAAAGTTAAGGTACTCCAAATTTGATGCTTTTTCCCTTAGACTAACATGGCGGCGTCCGCCGTGCCTTTCGGGGCCCGTATCTTGGAAACACTTCGAGATACGGACTTTTCTTCAGAAAAATGCTTAGCCCCCTGCTAGAGGCTAAGTGCAAAACTAGCCAGGAAAGCCATAAATCATATGAAATTTTAATTTTTTTTCTATGTAGTATGATTACTGAGATATAAGCAATTTAGCATTCCAAGTGCTCATTTTATGCTCTGAGGCCCAATTATTATGGATACATTCTTTGTACTCACTGTGTTTCTCTGTGCAGCTGTTTGGCAAAAACAGAGTGTGTGCTTCCATTACTGTTACAGTTAGTGTTTCCACTTGCGTTTCCGTAGCCATTTGCATTAGTGTTCCTGTGTATGCCACCGAGTGCATTTCGCTTTGCGTTTTCCTTTGCGCTTGCATTACTGTTTCCTTTTACATTTTCACTACTGTTTCTGTTTGCATTTTGTTTTGCATCACCATGTGCATTATCATTTGCATTTGCGTACATGCTTCCATTTGTGTTTCCTTTGGCATCATCGTTACTGTTACCGTTAGCATTTCCTATTGCAGTACCGTGACATTGCGAGTTACCATTTGCATTTCTGTATGCACTTGTGTTGGTGTTTCTGTTTGCGTTACTGTTCCTGTGTTCACCACCGTGTACATTACTTTGTGTTTTCATTTGTGCTTGTGTTTGTGATACTGTTAACATTTTCTAAATTAACATTTAACATTACTGTTTTTCTTTGTGTTTTGTTTTGCATCACCATGTGCATTACCATTTACATTTGCTTACGCGCTTCCGTTTACGTTTCCTTTGGTGTCATCGTTGCTGTTACCATTAGCTTTTGCATTTCATATTGCAGTACCATGACCGTGTGCATTACCAGTTGCATTTCCGTATGCTCTTGCATTTTCATTTCTGTTAGCGGTACTGTTCCTGTCTACGCCACCATGTGCGTTACCCTTTGCACTTGCATGTCTCTTAATGTTTGCGTTACCATTTACGTTTGTGTCACCATGTGCGTTACCATTTGCACTTGCTTTTTCATTACTGTAACCATTATTATGTGACAAAAAAAAGTCACATGGTTGAAGCGCGGGGCCCGAAGAGCCTGTGCTCCCACCACCACATTCCATTCACTATTTATAGTCCTCATTCTCAAAAAGAAGGGAAATTCATGGCAAAAAAACTCCATTTAATGCATCAGTTAGGGTTGTTCCACAGTGACAAAGTGAGAAAATTCAGTGTTAGGGTTGCCACCCCACAGCACTCAACCGCCACCCCTCTGTCACTCAACAGGCAACAAAGGGTGCGTGGCTGATTGGTCTCTAACTCTCACCCCATTCTCCTATACTGCACCACCTCAGCTTGTTTAACATGGAATGGGTGAAAGTTAGGGACAGATGACCCCAACGACACCCCAATGCCTGTTGGTGGAGGGGTGGTGGGTAAAGGGGTGGCAACCTAACATCAAATCTCCTCGCTTTGTAACTGTGGAACAACCCTAACTGATGCATTAAAAATATTTTTTGCCATGAATATATATATATATATATATTATATTATATTGTTATAACTGAAAGGAGTTTTTGTTAGGCTGACAGAGGGCAGTAGGGTAAAGAGGAGGATGGACAGAAAGCAGCTATTCTTAATAACTGCTTCTGTTCTGTATTCATAAGAGAAAATGCAGGGCCTCCACCAGAAAGTGGCATTAAGGCAGCTGCCAGGGGATCTCTAAGATGAGGCAGCAAGCATTTCCCAGTGAAAGGATCTGGAAAGAGCTAGCAGCCTGAAAGACTGATAAGGCTCTAGGGCCAGATGAGAGGTGTGTGTGCATCCTTGTGAACGCGCTCATTCATTGACAGGTCAGAGGGCAGGACAGCCACTGAGGAAGAGAGAGTGGAGTTGTGCCGGTCTGCCAGCTGGGGTTCAGGATGGGGTGAGAACAGGGTGGTGGGACACCTGTTTGGGACGGATGGGGGTGGGGCACAAGACCACCTGGTTATTAAATGTTTATTCAGGGACTGGGGATTGGGAATGGGTTACTGTGTCCTACGGGAGGATGACTGGGTGGAGGGAGGGACCACTAGCCACCAGGACATTTATCAACATTTGTCAGGCAGGTGATGGGGTGGGGGAGGAATGCAAAAAACAGGGGTATTTTTTTACAGGTCAGGTGGGTGAGCTGGTGGGGGGGGGGACCACTAGTTGCCAGGGAAATTTCATTTAAATGTAGGGCGGTTGGGGGAAGCGACCACTGGCCACCAGGGATTGTTTTATTTTGAGGGTAACAGGACAAAATTTCATGGATGTTTTCCACTTCACCACAGGCAGAAGTTTGGAAACTTCTGCGAAAGTTTCCAGATTTTTGAGGAAGTTCCACGTATGTGGAAAACCCCACTTTTGACCACCCCTAGACATGGTCATAAAGTCACAGCAGAATTCATTCTAGTAAAGATAATTGATTGAGTCCGTATAGTCTGTAACATGAATCTAAACACAACCATGCAATGATGCTAGAATGCAAAGAGAGAACTGTGATCACCCAATCATCTTTCAGGGATGGTCCCAAAAAAGGTTTAAGGGAGCCACATGCTGCAACTGCAGGAGAAGCACAGAAATAACCTTTCAGAGAAAACATGAGATGTTAGAGAGCCCCAGACTGGAGACTGAGCAGAATTTAAAGGAGCGCACTAAACCAAACAAAATATAAATCAAAATACATGTTCAAAGTTCCAATATAAATACAGCAAATTAAATTACTCCTACACCAAACCCATAAATACTGCAATAAGTAATTTGTAATTACATAGAAACATAGAAGTTGACAGGAGATAAGGACTGCAAGGCCCATCCAGTCTGCCCATTTCTTTTTCTACCTTATAAATGTGCCAACGGCCTTTGCTCTGTCAGTGGCCTCTCTAGTCATACTCATCTGTATTGCTCCCTTATGACTATCCCATGCCTGTTTGAAGCCCTGCACTGTATGCATATCCACCACTTCCTGAGGTAGACCATTCTATGTATCCACCATCCTTTCTGTGAAAAAGAACTTCCTCACATTACCCCTTAACCGGTCTCACTCTAATCTCATGCTGTGTCCTCTTGTCCTGCTATTTTTCTTATACTGAAACATGTTAGACTCTTTCATGTTGTTAATGCCCTTAAGGTGTTTGAATGTTTCAACCATATGACCTCTCTCCCTCCTTTGCTCTACGGTATACATATTGAGCTCCATTAATCTGTCCTCATATGTCTTCTGATGCAATCCTTGCACCATTTTGGTTGCCCTTCTCTGGACTCCCTCAATTTAGTTAATGTTCTTGTGAAGGTGTGGTCTCCAGTACTGCACTCAGTACTCCAGATGGGGCCTAACCAGTGTCTTGTAAAGAGGGATTATTACCTCCCTCTTATGACTTATGATACCCCTACCAATACACCTTAACATCCCCCTAGTCTTACCTACTGCTTTAGAGGTCTGCTTGGATGATTTCAGGTCATCGGTGATGATGATGCCCAAGTCTCATTCTTCTTTTGTGACTGCCAGCAACTCCCCTCCTAGCCTATAGGTGGCTTCAGGGTTTCTCTTCCCTATGTGCATGATCTTGCACTTCTTTGCATTAAATCCCAGTTGCCACTCTTCCGACCATTTTACTAGTTTATCCAGATCTCTTCTCTTTCTGCCCACCCCATCTGGATCAGCTACTCTGTTACAGATCTTGGTGTCATCTGCAAACAGACAAGCCTTACCCTCTAGTCCATCTGCAGTGTCACTATTGAAGATATTGAAGAGTACTGGCCCCAGGACTGATCCCTGAGGTACCCCACTTGTGACTTGCATCTCTTCTGACTGTATATCATTTACCACCACTCTCTGTTTTCTGCCCGTCAACCAGTTTGCCACCCAGTTGACCAACTTCTGATCCACCCCAAGCCTACCCAGATTATTTATCAATCTTCTATGTGGAACAGTGTTGAAAGCTTTGCTGAAGTCATGGTAGGCAACATCAACTGCTCCCCCTTGGTCAACCACTCTGGTTACTCAGTCAAAGAAATCTATGAGATTAGTTTGACAGGACCTTCCTTTTGTAAACCCATGTTATCTTGGATCCTGTGCCCCTATGGATTCCAGGTGTTGCACTATCCTTTCCTTAAGAAGTGCCTCCATAATCTTGCTAACTACTGAGGTAAGACTGACTGGTCTGTAGTTCCCTGCCTTCTCCCTGCTACCACTCATGTGGAGCGGGATCACATGAGACCTTCTCCTGTCTTCTGGGACCTCTCCTGTGCTCACAGACTAACTAAACAGTTCTGCTAATGGCTCTGCTAGTTCAACCCTTAGTTTCGTAAGTACCCTGGGATGTATGCCATCAGGTCCCATTGCCTTGTCCACCCTTAGACATTTTTCCTTTCTTTCATTTTTTCAGAAAGGGTTTAAGGTCCCAATCATCACTGAGGCCCCACTTGTTTAATGGATTTCAATCTAAATATTCACTTACTTTCCTTTTGTAATAACAGGTTCATCTTACCACCACCCTGCTTTGGTACAGGTACATACTCTAGTCCCATAAAACTTAAACTCTTTGGATCAGAATAAATCAGTTTCTAGGTAAAATAAAAAATGGCATTGCTTTATCGATGACATTATTTATGTTTGCAATGGAGATATTAATGAGGCTAAAGCTTCAATTGATTGGCTAAATGTGAATGAATACAACTTACACTTACTCCTGTTCAACAGATCTCCAGGTAGAAGGTCACCTGGGGGCCAGTGACCATCACATGGTATGGTTCAATTTGTCCACTACAACTAAACTATCCCATTTCAAGGAAAAATATGGGACTTCAGAGGAGCTGACTTTGATAAGATGGCCAACAGAGTTAAGCTAGCCCTGGAAAAAAGAAACACAGGTGAGGGGGTACAGGCAAAGTGGGCAAGGATTAAGGATGCAATACTTGAAGCAACATCCCAGTGTGTTAGATGGAAAAGGAAGTGCAAAAGAAGAAGAAAACCACTTTGGTTCTCAAATATAGTAGCAGAAAAGGTCAGAGCCAAAAGGCTGACCTTCAGGAAATATGAGGGAAGACAGCAGGATGAAGATAGGGAGGCATACCAAACTACCCTAAGAGAAGCAAGGAAGGCAGGCAAACTCCCAAACTGAGGAAACACTAGCACGAACAGTAAAAGAAGGTGACAAGACTTTCTATAGATACACTAGTGAAAGGAGAAAGTCCAGAGGGGGTATTGCTAAGCTTAATGGAGAAAAGGGAGCATGTGAGGAGGAGGACCCTGTAAAGGCATCTACCCTAAATAAATACTTTTGCTCAGTATTTACTGAAGAGAAGGTAGGGCAGGGCCCACAGCTCAGCACCATGGACACAGGGGGAGGGAGGTGAGCACTAGTCCCTTCACAAAAGAAAGGGTCCTACAAGAGCTCGCTAAGCTCAAGGTGGACAAGGCAATGGGACCTGATGGCATACATCCCGGGGTACTTAAGGAGCTAAGGGTGGAACTAGCATTGCCATTAGCAGAACTGTTTAGTGAATCTCTGAGCACAGGAGAGGTCCCAGAAGACTGGAGAAGGGCTCATGTGATCCTGCTCCACAAGAGTGGTAGCAGGGAGCAGGCAGGGAACTACAGACTAGTCAGTCTTACCTCAGTAGTGGGTAAGATTATGGAGGCACTCCTTAAGGAAAAGATAGTACAACACCTGGAATCTATAGGGGCACAGGATCCAAGACAACATGGATTTACAAAAGGAAGGTAATGTCAAACTAATGTCATAGATTTCTTTGACTGGGTAACCAGAGTGGTGGACCAAGGGGGAGCAGTTGATGTCACCTACCTTGACTTCAGCAAAGCTTTCAACACTGTTCCACATAGAAGATTGAAAAATAAGCTTGGTAGGCTCAGGATGGGTCAGAAGTTGGTCAACTGGGTGGCAAACTGGTTGATTGGCAGAAAACAGAGAGTGGTGGTAAATGGTATACAGTCAGAAGAGATGCAAGTCACAAGTGGGGTACCTCAGGGATCAGTCCTGGGGCCAGTACTCTTCAATATCTTCATTAGCGAGATTGCAGATGGACTAGAGGGCAAGGCTTGTCTGTTTGCAGATGACACCAAGATCTGCAACAGAGTAGCTGATCCATATGGGGTGGGCAGAATGAGAAGAGATCTGGATAAACTAGCAAAATGGTCAGAAGAGTTCCAGCTGGGATTTAATGCAAAGAAGTGCAAGATCATGCACATAGGGAAGAGAAACCCTGAAGCCACCTATAGGCTGGGAGGGGAGTTGCTGGCATTCACAAAGGAAGAAAGAGACTTGGGCATCATCATCACCGATGACCTGAAATCATCCAAGCAGACATCTAAAGCAGTAGGTAAGGCTAGGGGGATGTTAGGGTGTATCAGTAGGAGTATCACAAGTTGTAAGAAGGAGGTAATAATCCCTCTTTACAAGACACTGGTTAGGCCCCATCTGGAGTACTGAGTGCAGTACTGGAGGCCACACCTTCACAAGAACATTAACCAAATTGAGGTAGTCCAGAGAAGGGCAACCAAAATTGTGCAGGGACTGCATCAGAAGACATATGAGGACAGATTAACGTAACTCAATATGTATACCCTAGAGCAAAGGAAGGAGAGAGAGGTGATGTGATAGAAACATTCAAACACCTTAAGGGCATTAACAAGGTGAAAGAGTCTAACATGTTTCAGTATAAGAAAAATAGCAGAACAACAGGACACAACATGACATTGGAGGGAACCTGATTAAGGGGTAACGTGAGGAAGTTCTTTTTCACAGAAAGGGTGGTGGATGCATGGAACGGCCTACCTCAGGAAGTGGTGGCTATGAATACAGTGCAGGGCTTCAAACAGGCATGGGATAGTTATAAGGAAGCAATACAGATGAGTATGAATAGATAAGCCACTGACAGAGCAAAGGCCAATGGGACATTTATAAGGTAGAAAAAGAAATGGGCAGACGGGATGGGCCTTGTAGTCCTTATCTGCCATCAACTTCTATGTTTCTATGTTTCTAACCCTAGCCGCTGGCATAAAAAGTGCGGCAGCCTCCCCGACCCCCAACACAGTAGTCAATGTGTCCAGTGGTTCCCCTCCCCTGCTGATTGTCATTCTCATATACAGCATCAACACTCACTGGTGGTCTAGCAATCCCTCCCCCCATGGATTGCAGTCCCCATGTACATTAGTAAACTTCCCTGGTGGCTATTGGACTCTCCCCCCTACTGATTATCATCCCCCTGTACATTAGTAAACTTCACTGGTGGTGTAGCAGTCCCCCCTCCCTCTCCTTGAACTGCCAGTAACATACAATAGATATAAGCAAAACAAAATGGTTATATTAAATGCACGCTGAAAATAGAAAATAGAGTTAAAAATCTACGTTTCGACCTTAGGTCTTCTTCAGGAAATATCTAAAAGAGAAAAAAAACAAGTTAGTGTAGAGGAGAGGTAAAATGAGAGATATATATGTGGAGAAAGAAGAAGAAGAGGAGGCTAAGGGAGAAGAAGTGATAAATGGTAAGATTAAGAGAGAATCTGTGAAACAAAAAGGTGATGATGGAAAGATAAAACATAATGGAGAGAAAGAGCTGGGAAGTTCCCAGGTAGAGACTGATTAACAGGGCCTTGTAAGAAGGCTGAAAGGTGACAAATGTGTGAGAAGGAGAAAGAAATGGAGACATATGGTGAAAATGAAAAATAAATCAGTACAAAAACAAATTGACTTTAGGGGAAAAAAGGGGAGGCTGAAAGATGTTAGTGGAAAATAAGTCTATCATTTAAACCAGAGGGCTGCTGGGAGCCAAGGCGGATGATCAGCTTGGCTTCCATGTTTTTTCTATGGTTAGGATCCCGGAAGCCCTGCTGAAGGACACAAACAGAAAGGTCATTGACATTGTGGTCCCTGGAGATAAAGTGGGATACAATGGGTTTAGCAGTTTCACCATTCCTGACCGCTCTGTAATGTTCCCTGAAACGGTCAGCAAGACGCCTACCAGTTTCTCCGATGTACATAGCTGAACACCTCCTGCAAAGAATACAGTACACTACATTAGTGGAGGTGCATGAGAACTCCTTGGTGATGTGAAAAACACCTGTAGGCCCCTGAATCTCAGTTACACTGGAAATAAATTTGCAGGTGTAGCAGCGAGCCCTGTTGCAAGGTTTGGTACCTGGGGGGGAGGAACTGTTAGGAGTGGGTAGGCTGCTTTTTACCAGGAGATTGTGCAGGTTAGGTGGCCGGCGGTAGGAGGCAATAGGTGGTTCTGTAAAGGAAGCACCAATGTTAGGGTCAGTTTGCAAAATGGGAAAGTTACTAGTGATGATCCTGTGAAGAGAAGGTGTGCTCTGATGGAAAGGAAGAACTAGTGGAATACGCCGTTGTTCTTGTGTGACAGTATCCCTCCTGCGGGGTCAAGGATACGGGGCATGTTACTGACCCGGGAGAGTGCTCTGTCCCCTGTGCTTTTAGGGTATCCCCTGTTGATAAAAAAACTATGCATTATTTGGGTCTGCTCAGCAAAATCATCCTCTTCACTGCATAACCTGCGAAGTCTAAGAAACTGTGAATAAGGCAGGCCATTCTTGACATGTTTAGGATGGAAGGAGCTATGTATCCCACTTTATCTCCAGGGACCACAATGTCAATGACCTTTCTGTTTGTGTCCTTCAGCAGGGCTTCCGGGATCCTAACCATAGAAAAAACATGGAAGCCAAGCTGATCATCCGCCTTGGTTCCCAGCAGCCCTCTGGTTTAAATGATAGACTTATTTTCCACTAACATCTTTCAGCCTCCCCTTTTTTTCCCTAAAGTCAATTTGTTTTGTACTGATTTATTTTCATTTTCACCATATGTCTCCATTTCTGTCTCCTTCTCACACATTTGTCACCTTTCAGCCTTCTTACAAGGCCCTGTTAATCAGTCTCTACCTGGGAACTTCCCCAGCTCTTTCTCTCCCATTATGTTTTATCTTTCCCATCATCACCTTTTTGTTTCACAGATTCTCTCTTAATCTTACCATTTATCACTTCTTCTCCCTTAGCCTCCCTCTTCTTCTTTCTCCACATATATATCTCTCTCATTTTACCTCTCCTCTACACTAACTTGTTTTTTTTCTCTTTTAGATATTTCCTGAAGAAGACCTAAGGTCAAAACGTAGATTTTTAACTCTATTTTCTATTTTCAGCGTGCATTTAATATAACCATTTTGTTTTGCTTTTAGACCACATGCTGACACAGTGCCTTGTCTTTGTTTTTTTACAATAGATATAGTTCCCCGGTGTCTAGTGGAACCCCCACCCCTCACCCTGGCAGGTACTGCCCCACCCACCCAAGCAAGACCCAGAGCTGGTAACTGGCACAGCCTTCCACTCACCACTACAGCTGTCCACTGCATGAGCTGTCAATAAGTGTGGATCATTGACAGCTCATTTTGCAGCTGGCCATGGTGGTGAGTGATAGGTTGTGCCAGTAGCCAGCTCTGGGTCTTGATTGGGGTAGCTGGGTTGTGGGGCACTACCTGCTAGGGTAAAGGACAGGGGGGCCCATTAGACCACCAGGGAGGTTTAATAATGTACATGGGTATGGTCTTGCTTGGGGGAGCTGGGTGGTTGGGGGATACTGGGATGCATAGGGAGAGGCATCACCAGTAGAAAACAGGAAGTTATTATCCCTCTGTACAGACAGCTGGTGAGACCCCATCTGGAGTACTGTGTGCAGTTCTGGAGACCCAGTCTCCGCAAAGACATAGACAGGAAGGAAGCTGTCCAGAGGAGGACAACTAAAATGGTGCAGAGTCTGCACGGAGACATGAAGAGGACTTAAGGAGCTTAATATGTATAGCCTCGAGGAAAGGAAGGAGGGGGGACATGATAGAAACTTTCAAGTACTTCAAGGGAATCAACAAAGTCCAAGAGGGTAGCATCTTTCAAAAAAAGGGGTGTGCAAGAACAAGGGGGCACAATTTGAAGATAGAGGGAGGGCAGCTCAGAGGTATTTTAAGGAAGTATTTTTTCACAGAGAGGGTTGTGGATGCACGGAATGGCCTTCCGGAGGAGGTTGTGGAGTCAAAAACAGTGGTGGAATTCAAGCATGCATGGGACAGTCATAAGGCAATTCTAGGGAGTGGGGGTAGGAAGAAGTAGGCTGCTGGTTAACTAGGATCTGCAACTTATCCATTAGGTAGGAAAATGGGCAGACTGGGTAGGCCAAGCGGTCCTTATCTGCCATCAAATTGTATGTTTCTATGGTGATCATGGGGGGGGGAAGAACAACTTGCCACCAGGGTAACATTACTTTTTCAGGTTGGGAAGGTGATCAGCGGAGAGGGGGAAGGAGCACCAGTAGCACCAGGGATAGCTGTCAGGAAATGAGAAATCAGAGGGCAGCACCATGCAGTACAGTCTCACTCCATATGCAAATGAACCCATAATGGCATGTGAATGGTCGGTTAGTTTCTTGCATGCCCATTGGGTCAATTTGCATAGCTCCATTTGAAGAAGTGGAATTTAGCATGGGTGCAAGCCAGTTTGCTGCCCTAATCTGGGGGCCATGTCTGCCCAATGCTTCATGGCTTAGTACTGGGTCTCAATGTCCCTATATTCAGTTGAATAGCACCAATGTACTATTCCACTGAAAATGGCCATTTTGGACACCTGAGCAACTGCAGGGGGCAGCACAACGTTTTGCCATCTGCTTTGCCCTCATTTGAATATCAGGCCCCAGTTTACCAGATATAACTTTGACATCTGCTGTTTGAAGATTTAACTTTTTTTCTTGCTTTCAGCTGCTGGCTTCAGTGATGCACTTGGCAAGTGTGATGTCGCTGTGAAAGCTACTCTCTGATTGACACAGGAGTTTATTGTGATGACACTAACCTTAAAAGTTTAATTTATGACAACACCTACAATAAAATATTTTTGACATCATGCTCTTCGTATTGTCATATGCCAATATATCACTTTCATCTTACCATTTTACCCCCATTCCTGCTGTATAATCCCAATATCAATTTAATCTTGTCATTTTACCTCAGCTTCTGTAGTATAAATATTAGTTATCACATTTATCTTATAACTTTTACCTTGATTCCTGTTGTATAAATCCAAGATATACTTTTTTCTTGCTACTTTCCTGACACTTGTTGTACAAATCAAGTATATCCCTCTTACGGTATCTTGCTATTAACTGTACACCGACTCCTTTTCTATAAATCCAAGATATAGAAAAATAGAATTTGATGGCAGATAAGGACCACTTGGCCCACCCAGTCTGCCTATTTCCCTACCTAATGGATATGCTGCAGACACTAGTTAACCAGCAGCCTACTTCTTTCTACCCCCACCCCCTAGAATTGCCTTATGGCTATCCCATGCATGCTTGAATTCAATCACTATTTTTGACTCCAGAATCTCCTCCGGAAGGCCATTCCATGCATCCACAACCCTCTCTGTGAAAAACACTTCCTTACATTACCTCTGAGCCACCCCTCTATCTTCAAATTGTGCCCCTTGTTCTTGCACACCTCTTTTTTTGAAAGATGCTACCCTCTTGGACTTTGTTGATTCCCTTGAGGTACTTGAATGTTTCTATCATGTCCCCCCTTTCTCTCCTTTCCTTGAGTCTATACATATTAAGCTCCTTTATTCTCTCTTCATATGTCCTCTGGTGCAGACCCTGCACCATTTTAGTTGCCCTCCTCTGGACAGCTTCCATCCTGTCTATGTCCTTATGAAGATTGGGTCTCCAGAACTGCACACAGTACTCCAGATGGGGTCTCACCAGCTGTCTGTACAGAGGGATAACAACTTCCTGTTTTCTACTGGTGATGCCTCTCGCTATGCATCCCAGTGTCCCCCCCAGCCCTCCTTACCTCTCTCACATTGCTTGCCCACCTTTAGGTCATCTGATATGACTACCCCAGGTCCCTTTCCATTTTGTTGTTAGTATCTCACCCCCATTGTGTACTCCTCCCTGGGTTTTGTTTCCCAGGTGCATTACCTTGCACTTCTTAGCATTAAATCTAAGCTGCCATACATTTGACCATTCGTCTAACCTTGCCAAGTCCCTTCTCATCCTTTCCACCCCACCTTGTGCATCAGCTCTGTTGCAGATCTTTGTGTCATCTGCAAAGAGACATACTTTTCCTTCCAGTCCCTCTACAATATCACTTACAAAGACATTGAAGAGGACTGGTCCTAATACTGAACCCTGTGGCACCCCACTAGTAACCCCCCTTTCTTCAGAGTGGACTCCATTAACTATTACCCTCTGTGTTCTATTCTTCAGCCAGTTCTTGACCCAGGCTATCATCTTGGGACCCACTCCCAGGCTGGCTAACTTGTATATTAATCTTTTGTGTGGGAATGAGTCAAATGCCTTGCTAAAGTCTAGGTAGGCCACGTCCAAAGCCCCTCCCTTATCTACTACTTTGGTCACCCAGTCAAAGAAATCTATTAGATTCATCTGGCATGACCTTCCTGCTGTGAATCCATGCTGCCTTGGGTCCTGTGCCCCTCTGGCCTCTAGGTACTTGATAATTCTTTCCTTCAGAAGTGATTCCATAATTTTCCCTATCACTGAGGTTAAACTAACTGGTCTGTAGTTTTCAGCTTCTGCCCTACTACCACTTTTGTGAAGGGGAATCACATCAGCCCTCCTCCAGTCCTCAGGTACCACCCCATCCTCCCATGATTTGTTAAAGAGGGTAGTCAGTGGTGTCACTAGTTCTACCCTTAGTTCTTTTGGAATTCTGGGATGAATCCCATCAGGCCCCATTGCTTTGTCCATCTTCAGTTTTAAGAGTTCTTTTTGAACCCTTTCTTCTGTAAATGGGCTGGTATGAGCTTCTGTATCCAGAGTGTTTCTAGTGTTTGTTTTAGGTACCTCCCCCTCTTCATTTGCAAATACTGAGCAAAAATATTTGTTTAGTATCTCTGCCTTTTCACAGTCACCCTCTGCCTACCCTCCTCCCCTTTACTAAGCCTCACTATCACTCCCTTAGTCTTCCTTCACTCCCTGATGTACCTAAAAAAGGTTTTATCCCCCTTCTTAACTGAGTTGGCTATCTTTTCCTCAGTTCAGGCCTTTGCTGTTCTGACTGCCTTCACAGCTTCCTTTTGCTTTAACTGATACAGTTCTATGTCCTGCTCCTTCTGTGATTCCTTGTACTTCCTGAATGCTTTCTTTTTCTCTTGAACCTTCCTGCCACTTCCTTTGAGAACCATAGTGGTTTCTTACATCATTTTGTTTTGTTTATTTGCTTCACACAAAGGCTCGTTACCTCTGTGATGGCAGTTTTTATTATTCCCCATTGTTCTTCCACCCCTCCTTCCTGCCCATTTGCTAGTGCATTCCTTAGGCACTCACCCATTTTGATGCAGTCAGCCCTCCTAAAGTCCAGTACTTTTGTCTTTGCAAGGCTTGACTCTATTGCTGTGTTTATTGTGAACCATACTGTTCCTTGGTCGCTAGTTCCCAGATGGCTACCCACTTCTACATCTGTGATCCTCTCTACATCTCCATTTGAGAGGACCAGGTCTAAGATTGCTCCCTCTCGAGTGGGTTCCAATACTAGTTGTCTAAGGCATGCCCCCTGTAGGGCATCCAGAATAACCCCACTCCTAGAAGTGGCTGCTGTAACTGCACTCCAGTTAACATCTGGCATATGTATATGCACTCTGTCTCTAAAATATAATCTGATTTATGTGGCAACATTAGTGACCTGATATTTTTATTGTTATATACCATTGTAAACTGTTGATGTGTGTTTGAGCCCTGCTTCTAATCTACCGGAAGCAGGAAGAGCGCTAGTAGTTCGGGAATAGTAGTTATTGAACTACTTCCAGCTAATTCTGGTATTTTTATTGCTAGAAAGGTCTACTGTTTGCTTTCTGAGCCACACATGAGTGGCCCTTGCACCTCCGTTTAAGAAATATCACTTGGGGGGGGGGTTTGCTTTGCGAGTGATCCCGCGACCCCTGCGACCACTTCCGGGTCATTGGACTTCATAAAAGCTCGTCCCTGCTGCAAGCAGGGTGAGCGCATCCAGGGCGCGTGGTGAAGCGCGTGGAGACGCATGCAGAGACACGCACATTTGCACGTGTCTGCCATGTCCGCCAGGACTGCAGGGATTAAGGGCTTCTTATAGTAAGTAAATGGTTCTTGATGTGTATGTGAGTGATCTATATCCTGATTACTGAAGTAAATTGACAACATGGAGGTTCCAAATAATCATTGTTTGTCATGTTTGATGTATGCTATTGGTCCCCAAATTACTAACTATGTATGTAGCAGATGTTTAATGATTGAAACCCTTCATGAAGAAATAAATCGTTTATTGGCCTCTACAACTGTTAGTCCTGAGATTGAAGCACTGGAGGACTATATTGACTCCATGCTTGGTCAGTCTTCATCATCAAGTCCCTTTTTGACTGATGAGGTAACACCCTCTGTTAAGTATAACGATTTTATTACCTCTCCTACACCTGCTGTAACCTTAGAGGACTCTGATAATTGGGCAGTTGTACCTAAGGGCAAATCAAAACGTAGGGGGGTGCAAATTGGTTACAATGTTCCATCCCTACCCTTATCCAATAAATCTGATGCCCTTAAACATGACACTACTATTTTAACCCATGATGGTTCTTTAAATGTCCCCCATAGTAAACTATTAGATTCTAGTCCATCTTGTAAAAGGGCAGAAAGTAAAAATGTAAGTCTATCACTTAAACAAAACAAATTTCAATTAAGTGATCAAACTAATGAATCTGTTACCATGTCACCTACTCCAAGTAATATGGATCTCCA
The DNA here is from genome assembly GCA_016271365.2 of Neoceratodus forsteri. NCBI lineage: Eukaryota > Metazoa > Chordata > Ceratodontiformes > Ceratodontidae > Neoceratodus > Neoceratodus forsteri. Next base: position 758,878,461 of record CM028138.1, on the reverse strand, counting down.
CTTATCACCTAAACAAATTTTTGTTATTGGTGATTCCATTATTAAACATTTGGATCACCCTATATGTAACATGGACAAATTTAACCGTACCTGTTCTAGTTTGAGAGGTGCTCGTGTATCAGATATCACTTCTACAGTGAAAAATATACTAAAGGGGGTGGTGATAACCAATTGTTTATAATACATGCAGGTACCAATGATATAAATATAGGTAGCCTTGATGAGCTTAAAGAGGACATCATAGCACTCAATAATGTACTAGCTGAAAAAAACAGTCTTGTATGTTTCTCAGAAATCCTTCCTGTACCCAGAGCTTCTGACGTCATCATAACCAAAATTAAGGCCTTTAATGATTGGCTGAGATGTTGGTGTCTTCAGCAGGACATTCTTTGCCTTGCACATTGGGAAACTTTTTACCTAAGAGACTCACTATTCTGCTGGGATGGACCTCATCTCAGTCGTAGGGGTAGTTCTCTCTTGGGTGAAAGCATTACAACCGCCATCAATAAACTTTTAAACTGAAAACTGGGGGAGAGATCAGAGAAAAAAATATCCTGTTCTCTAAAGAGACCTATTACTGATGCTACGGAGTGTGAGGTACTTAGTCTTAATGCTAGATCCTTAAACCAGGTTAAAACGACTGAACTTGAGACTATGTGCTGTTTGAATAAATACAGACTTATTTCCATTACTGAAACTTGGTGGGACCCCAACACTACTTGGATCCAGCATATTCCTGGGTATAAATTATATCATAAGGATTGTCAAGGCCAGTTGGGGGGTTGGGTCTGTCTCTATGTTAGGGACGACATAGTCTCATTCCAACTTCTCCTTACCAGTAATATTGAAACTATCTGGGTAAACATCCAGTTTAGGGTTATCCACAACTGTTGGCAGGGACATGTTATAGGACTCCATCATCCAATTTAGAATATTCTATATGCCTGCACGAGGAGATTTCTGATATGGCTTCTAAAGGAAATATCCTTGTTTTGGGTGACTTTAATATGCCCTCTATAAATTGGAATTCCTTAACCGGTAGTGCGCAAGCCGAGAAAGACTTAATAGCACTCATAGTAGATATGGGACTTGAACAAATTATTACGGAACCTACACGAGGAGTTAATATTTTGGACTTAGTTATTACTAATATAGGGAGTCTAATATCTAAGGTTTTAGTTGGTGCCCCATTAGGATCAAGTGATCACTATTCATTTTCCTTTTCCTTGTTATTCGGTCAATATATTTCCAACTTTACAGAATTCAAGAATTATAATATTGCTAACTTTATCACTATTAATAATCAAATAAATTCAGTCTCTTGGGATGTAACACTATCTCCTCTCTCCCTGGAGGAATCCTGGGAATACTTTAAATCTTCTATTTATTACTTAGAAGATTTACAAGTCCCTATTATAAAAAAGTATAATAAAAAGGGGAAAATACCCCTGTAGTTCAATAAAACTATCAAAGTATTAACTAAGGATAAACAAAGGCTTTTTTTCACATGTAAAGAACAGTGAGGGAGATGCCAAAGAATTATTATCTATTCAATACAGGAAAACTTTAAAATTACTAAAGCATGCTATTTTACAATCTAAAAAGAAACTTGAGTTTTGTTTGGCCCATACTAAAGACAGTTATAAATCATTATTCTCCTATCTTAATAACAAAAAAATGAATAATAGGTATATGGGGCCCTTATGTGTAAATAACACAATTATAACTACTGATAGGGATATAGCTGATACATTTAATAAGCAATTTTGTTCCATTTTTACTAAGAAAGATGTTCCTAAATTCTTTAGGCAATTAGATAATTTTATTCCCTCTTATACTATTACTGAAGATGATACACTAGAAGCAATTTTGCCTTTAAAACCTAACTCTAGTCCTGGACCGGATAACATCAATCCCAGATTCTTAATTGAGACAGCTGTTGCTATTACTAAACCCCTTTCAATCATTTTTAATAAATCTTTATGTGAAGGAGTCATCCCTCATGATTGGACAATGGCTACGGTCATCCCAATCTTTAAGAAAGGCAATCATTCTAAGCCAGAAAACTATTGTCCGATAAGTCTAACATCTGTTATAAGTAAACTCATGGAGAAAATTATTAAGAAATTGCTAGATTATGAATCTACCTTGGGTAATATAACTGATGTTACACAACATGGCTTCAGACAAGGATATTCTTGTACCACTAATCTGGCATCTTTTTATAATCACATCAGCATGGGTTTGGATAGTGGTATTCCTATGGATGTAGTCCTTCTTGATTACAGTAGAGCATTTGATAAAGTCTCTCATGATATCCTGCTCAACAAAATGGTAAAAAATGTTTTTTTCTCATTATATAGTCAAATGGGTGTCAGGTTGGTTGAATAAAAGACAACAGCAATTTAGAATAAATGGCACGCTTTCTCAGGCTCTGAGTGTGACCAGTGGGGTTCCGCAGGGATCTGTGCTGGGACCAACCCTATTTAACATCTTTATTAGTGACTTGCAGGTTGGCCCTGACAATGTTCTCTCGAAATTTGCTGATGACACCAAGCTAGGAGGCTCTGTTCTTACATTATTAAATAGAGAATCCATGAGAAATAATTTAAAAATCTATCAAAGAATGGGCAGTCTTAAATAAGATGACACTTAATTCAGATAAATGCCATGTCATACATTTTGGTAAGAACAACCCCAAGCAGATTTATTTATTAAATAATGTTCCCCTACATGTGACATTGTTAGAGCAAGATCTTGGGATTATTATTAATAATAAACTATCTTCTAATGATCACTATACAATGATAGCTAGGAAAGCTAATGCTATGCTCACTCAAATTCAACGTTCGTTTGTATCAAGGACCCAGGAATGTGTTATTCCCTTGTATTGAGCTTTCGTGAGGCCCCATTTGGACCACGGATCTCCCTGCTGGAATCCATATTTAAAGCAGGATATTGATAGAGTGGAGATGGTACAGAAGAGAGCTACAAAAATGGTCCCATATCTATCTAAATTGGACTATAGGGAAAGATTAAAGGTTACTGGGTTACATTCACTCTGTACAAGATGCACTAGAGGAGATCTTCTCCTCTTACATAAAATTCAGAATTCCCAGGAGTTAATGCATCACTGTGGCTTAATTTTTTTCACTAGCTGGACCTCTCCTCGGTACCATAACAAACAAATCATTATTTCAAAAACAAAAGCAACTAAAAGGTTAAATTATTTCACTGTAAGAACACCTAGAATTTGGAATCTTCTTCCTCAACAATTAGTAGAGAGTAGTTCTAATATAATTTTCAAGAAAGGGTTGGATTGTTGGTTGGAGTGTAATAACCTCAAGGTATAATTATCCCACCATGGTGGTAAGGGACAATCTCGATGGGCAGTAGCCTTCTTTTGTCCTCTGAAACCAAGTAAACCAAGTATTCAGATCACCCATCAGTATTACCTTCCCTTTATCTGCCATTCTAAGTATACTTTCTATCATTTTCTTGTCCATTTCCTCCTCCTGAGAGGGGGGTCTGTATACAACCCCTGTGTGGATTGTGGTGCCATTGCTTGCCTCCAAATTGACCCACAGTGCTTCTTCTCATCCCTGTTTACCCTTTTGTTCTGTTGCTTTGATTCCTTCTCTTATGTAGAGAACTACTCCTCCTCCTCTTTTACCCTCCCAGTCCCTCCTGTAGATAGTGTATCCTGGTATGTTTACGTCCCGGTCATGGTTCTGTGAGTACCATGTTTCTGTGACTGCCATGATATCCAGATGTCACTCCTGCATCAAGGCCACTAATTCAGGAAGCTTGTTACCCAGACTACGGGCATTGGTACTCATTGCTCTCCATTTTTTGATGGCTTTACCTTCTGTAGCAGCATCCCCCACTGACCTTTCTACCTTGGTCTTTTTCTCATTTAGTACCCTGTTTTGTAGGGGGAGGCTGGGATTTTCCTGCTGCTTATCAGTGTCTTCCCCCTTGACAAGTTTAAAAGCTTGCCAATGAAGCATTTAAACCGATTGCCCAAAAGACTTGTTCCCTTCCCTTCCTGGACAGATGCAGACCATCCTGCCAGTATAGGCTGGTGTTGATCCAGGTGAAATCCCAGTCCCCAATGAAGTCAAACCCCTGTGCTCCACACCATTTTTTCAACCATTCGTTAAACTGCATGGTGCAAAGTACCCTCGCCTCACCCATGCCACTGACAGGCAGCACCTCTGAGAAGGATACTGTGTATGCTACTTGTCTTAAGCCCCTCCCCAACTCTACAAAGTCCTTCTGCACTGCTCTAATCTCATGATGAGCCAAGTCATTTGTCTTTAGGTGGACAATGACGTCCAGCTCAGACTCCCGTGCAACTGTTCTCGTGATCCAAAGGATGTGCTTCTTGTCCATCCAAGCCATGGCACCAGGCAAACACCTTACTTCAGTTTTCCCTGCTCCCCCCAGTTCTATCCACCTAATAATTGAGTCTCCCACCAGGAGCTGCTTCCTTTCCCTGTGGTGTCCTCTGCCTTCTTCCTGAGGGCCTCTCTTGTGACAGTTGTCTGCACCCTCCTTAGTCTCCTCTGCGGGTGCATCCATAGGGGAACTATGCTCCCCCAGAATGGTGTATGGATTGTGGAGTGGAACAACTGACTGGGTTTGCCTCTGTTCCACCACACGTACCCTCCCTGAGCCCTCTGTGGTCCAACTGCTGTGCTTTTTTCGCAATCTCTGAAGTAGTGGTGGTGGCTCTGGTGCTCCCTGGATGGAGGAGGTTCCCTTGCTACTGTCCAGTGTGGCCTGATGATGGGCAACTTCCTCCCTCAGGGCAGATAGTTGTCTGCAAACAGGGCAGCATCTCAGCCTCCAGAAAGACTCCCAGAAGATTGCTGCCCCACAGCCATTACATTGTACTACTCCCCATATAACTGTTTACTTTGTTTGTTTTGTGTGTGTGTGTGTGTGTGATTGGTGTGTTATATAGAAATATATGTATTTATATAATGTGTATGCTTATATTGTCAGTGCAGTGTGCTGGAGAGGATATGACAGTGATATGCACCTTGCCCTCTTGAGGAAATGATGTCAGAACCCAAGGTATAAATGAACTATTTCCAGGGGTGGGTGTGGTAAGGGGTGGGAAGGGTTTGGGCCTAAACTGTGCCCTCATGAAACAATCAGCTAAAAGCTCTGACCTACCACTGCTATGAGTGCCTGCCTGTCAGCAAGATGCCATACATGACAATTTGACAGAGAAAATACCCTGCTAATCAAACAGAGAAAAATCCAAACATCCAGCCCCAAAACAGCCTGGTAACTTGTGCTCTGAAAACAGTCAGCCTCAAAACACGTCAGCTGTGCAGAAGGGCAGAAACACAGAAAACAGTAAATCTTAGCAATTGTAAAAAAAGTAAAGCAAGCTCCACCTCCCTCTGTTGATTGAAAGACTGCCTTTTCTGATAATTCTAAGTTCCTTATTTCACCCTTCAGTTAGAAGTATCCTCCACCTGAAGAATATTAACTTTCCTAAGGAATCTGCTTCAAACCAAAGACCATTGTAAATTGTAAAATTCACCTCCCTCTGTTGTGAGCAAAACTCGTTTTCTTGCAAATCTTAAGTCCAGTGTTGCAGCTTCCAGCCAGAGGTAGCTTCACCTGAAGACTATTAGGTTATCCATTTTATATTGCCTTTTTACCCATTTCTGTTGTATAAATTGTGATATATATATATATATATATATATATACATATCATTTATCTATTTTATATTGTTATAACTGAAGGGAAGAGAGTTTGTTAGGCTAATAGAGGGTGGTAAGTTAAATGAGGAGGATGGACAGAAAGCAGCTTTTCTTAACAACTGCTTCTGGTCTGTATTCACAGAAGAAAACAGAGGACCTCTGCCAGAGCATGGCATTAAGGTGGCTGTAAGAGGGATCCCTAAGATGAGTTAGCAAGTATTTATTGTGAAAGGATATGGAAAGGGCTAGAAGATGTAAAGATTGATAAGGCCCTTGGCCCAGATCGGATGCATCTGAGGGTGCCCAAGGAATTGGCAATGGTACTAACTGAACCCCTGTTGTAGGGTTATTCAGTATCACAGTTCAGACTGGGCAGGTTCTAAAAGAGAGGAGGGTAGCAGACATGGTTCTGCTCCATAAGGAAGGTGGGCAAGGAGCAACAGGGTAACTATAGACCTGTCAGTCTTACATCTATATGTGGGTAAACTGATGGATGCACTAGTCAGAGATGACCTTATGGACTATCTGGAGAGCAATGGTCTCCAGGACAGTAAGCAATATGCTTTCTTGTCAGACCAGCCTGATAGCATTCTGGATAATGAAGGTGGTGGAAGACAGCCACACTTTGGATTTACTTTACTTTGATTTCAGCAAGGTTTTCAACTCAATGCCTCACAGAAGGTCTCTGAAGAAGCTAGATGCTCTGGGTGCAATGAAGGACACCATTAGATGGGTTGGAAACTGGTTGGGCAGGATAAAGCAGTGGACTGTGGTTAACAGAGTCAAATGAGAAGAGAGGGATGTCACCAGTGGAGCATCACAAGGATCAGTCCTGGTCCAGTCCTTTTTAATATGTTCATCAGTGACATGGGAGACGGAATCCAGGGCAAGATGCATCCCTTTTCAGATAACACTAAGCACTGTGGCAGAATGACAGCAATGAGGGGTGTAGGGAGATGCAAATAAACTTTCAAAGGCTAGAGAAGTGGTCATGGGTTTGGCAGTTGAAATTCAATGCCAAAAAGTGCAAGGTGATGCAAACAGGGAACAAGAACCTGAGGACAGAGTACTGGATTGGGGGAGGTGTAAAGCTGGGCAGGACCTCTGAGGGAAGACACCTAGGAGTCATTAGTGATTATGTGAAACAATCATGCCAGTGTAACAAGGCCTACAGTAAGCAAACAGGATGATGGGGTGTATAGGAAGGGCTACTGACAGCAGAATGATGGAGGTATTACTACTAGGGCTGTGTGAGTCAGCAAATTTGGCCCATAAGGACAATTTTGAGCCGGGCTGGATAAAATCTGGATTGGCCTGATCTGGTCCAAAATTAAATGAAGAGTTTTGAAGGTTAAAACACATTTAATTTTACACGGCTTCTCATGTATTATTAAAATGTGCTGACAAAGTGAATGAAAAGCAATGAACAATTAATGTAACAAGAACCTTCACAATGAGTGGGGTAGGGTACCATACCACGGGTCTAAGAATTGGGCGGCTAACCCAAAACACCTTCCTCCACCACTGTTCCACGATCACTGCCAAACCTGCTCCTCTAGTTAGTAGTACTCCCCATGGTGGTACTGATGATAGTGCAAAGATTACGATGATGGAAAGAGAGCCTGAAAAAATGAAAATGGTAGTCCAGCACATAAATGAGAGTGAGCTGTGCTGCTGCACTGCTGAGACTGACAGAATCAGAGGCACATGGATACTGTGGCTGGCTCATTCTCCTCCTACTTTTACAACAGGCTCAGCCACCACCAGGTCTTCAATATTGCATTTTATTGGGGGGGTATATATATATATATATATATATATATATATATACTCAATCACCTGTAGTCTGCACCAAAAAAAGTGTTTTTTTTATTGTTCTTGTTCTTGTTGTGAAAACAAGTGCTCCTGGATGCGATCCAGGAGGATCTCCTGACACAGTTGGTCAGTGTACCTACTAGGCTAAAGAGCACTTTAGATCTGGTATTATCAAATGAAGAGGCAGTAAGGGAAATAAGGGCAGAGGACCCACTAGCTGACAGTGATCACCAAACAGCGTGGTTTAATATCATCCAGTGCGGGGAGTCAGAGAATTCATTAACTCAGGTGGTAAACTTCAGGGGGGGCAGACTTTGGGAGGATGTGGGAAGTACTGAAAGGAAAACTGGAGGGCATAAGGCAGGAGATGGCCATGGAATAGAAATGGGATATTATTAGATTAGGGATTACAGAGGCAATGAAAGTCTGCACCAAGATACAGAGTAAGAGGTGCAGAACAAGGAAACCATGCTGGTTGAACAGTGAGGTAGTGGAGGTGGTGAGGGCAAAACGAGAGGTGCACCAGAGGTGTAGGAGAATGGGGAAGGAAGGGGACAGGGAGGAGTATGCAAGATAGTCAAGGGAGGTGACCAGAAAAGTGAGAGCAGCCAAAGCTCAGAGGGAGCTGAGATTAGTGCAGGGAATTGAAGGGGGGAGGGAGAAATACTTTTTCAGATACATCAGGGAGAAAAGGAAGTGCAAGGAGACAATAGTGAAGATAAAAAAGAGTGGGGAGTGGATGGAAAATGGGGAGAAAAAGGCAGAAGCACTGAATTAATACTTTTGCTCAGTGTTTAGGGAAAAAAAGGGGGGGCCGCGGTTCTATGTGATAAAGGTGAGTCTGAAAAACCACCTATCATATAGAGCGAACAAACTTGAGCCCATAGGCAAAAGGGTGACAGATATTGTACCGAGCATTGCAAATAGCGACGGTCATTACAATACCTAAGTAAACCACACAGAAATCTTTTTTTTATGCCGGGGGGGCTGCGCCCCCCAAACTAAAATAACTAACTCCGAAGGGGGTGTGGACCACAGGGCAAGTTACTGGATTGTGAGCAAAAAAAATTTCTGCCTGTAGCCAGACACGAACCCAGGTCTGCTTGCATTTCAAGCGGTGGTGTACACCACCACACTACGCAAGCAGCTCAGTGGAAATTGGCCACAAAGCATACTATATCCTGCAGTAGTGAGTACAGCTCCTTGCTGTACTCGCTGTGCAGGATATAGTGATGTATTGCACCACTTGCTCTCTTGTAGAGAGCTGTTATTGAGTCACTCAAAAGTGCAGAGCTCAATAATCAGCGATCTACATGAGTGTTACCAGGACCACTACTACCATGGGCTGGGAGGGTGGAGATGGGGGGGAGAGGAGGTGACAGATGGAAAAACTGAGGGAGGTAGAGTCCTAGAGGGACTGAGGGCACTGAGGGTAGACAAGGCACCAGGGCCAGATGGTATCCTTCCTAGGTTGCTGAGAGACATGGTGGAGGTATAGGTGGAGCCACTTGTGGATCTGTACAGCACCTCACTGGAGTCAGAATGTGTGCCACTAGACTGGAGGATGGAACATGTACTGCCATTACACAAGACCGGACCAAGGGATGAACTGGGTAATTATCACCCAGTAAGTCTCACTCCATAGTGTGCAAACTCATGGAAACTATACTAAAGGAAAGACTGGTGTCATACCTGGAGGACAACGGCCTCCAGGATGTGATGCAGCATGGGTTCATTTCGGAGAAGTCATGTCAAACCAACCTGATACAATATTATGACTGGGTGACAGGTGAGCTGGATAAGGGTCATGTGGTGGATGTTCTTTACTTGAATTTCAGCAAGGTCTTTGATTCGGCACCTTATGGGTGACTTGGGGGAAAACTGACTGGTGTGGGAGTGGGGCAAAAATGACAAACTGGATTACAAGCTGGCTGAGTGGGAGGGGAGCTATCAACTCCAAGGCCAGTGATGAACAGGGTACCACAGGGCTCTGTGTTAGGACCGGTATTATTTGGGCTCTTCATGTCAGACATTGCACATGGGGTGGTGAGCAAGGTAAGTCTGTTCGCAGATGACATCAAAATGGGAGTAGTGGTGGATGGAGTTGAGGGATGGAAGCAGCTGAAGGGGGATCTAGGCACGCTAAAGGAGTGGTCAGAGAGGGGGCAGCTGGGGTTCAATGCAAAGAAATGTACAGTTATGCACTTCAGGGTGAAGAACTCAAGACGAAAATACTGATTGGGAAGAGTTAAGCTGGGGATCATTGAGGAGGAGAAGGACATAGTGGTAATGGTAACAGGGACCATGAATAACACTGCCCAGTGCAGGAGAGTGGATGCAAAAGGGAACAAAATATTGGTGTGCATACTGAGGGGGGTTTTCATCCAGGCGAAGAGAGGTAATCTTGCCCCTCTACAGGTCACTAGTAAGGCCACACTTGGAGTACTGTGTGCAGTTTTAGAGGCCATACCTGAAGCGTGAAGTCAGGTTACTGGAGGGGGTACAGAGGAGGCCAACAAAGATGATTAGTGGAATGGAGGGGAGATACTATGAGATCAGGCTGGGAGACCTGAATATGTACACCCTGGAGGACAGAAGGGACATGACCGAGACATTCAAGTATCTGAGGAGAATCAATAAGGATGGAGCAGATGGGGTCTTTAAGCTAAGGAGTGGGAGGGACACCAGGGGGCATGGGCTAAGAATATAGGGGAGAAGATTCAGGAGGGAGATGAGGAGACACTACTTCACAGAGAGAGTGGTGGCAAAATGGGATGCACTGCCAGAATGGGTGATACCATGTGAATCTGTGAACAGCGTTATAAGGGCATGGGACAGGGAACAGGGGAGAGTGAGAGTGGGAGAAGTGGGGGGCGGCATTGGGATGACAAAGGGGAGGGGGTGGGGCAGCTGTGAACTAGGGGTGCTAGCTGAACACTCGAGCAGACTTAGATAGACCGTGCGGTCTGTTTCTGCTGGCAAATTTGTATGTTCATATGTTCTCACTGTACTGCCTCTAGGGAAGGAGAGGGAGGGTCACCAGGGGGCATGCGCTAAGAATGGGGGGGATTTAGAAAGGAAATGAGGAGACACTATTTCACAGAGAGGGTGGTAGCAAAATGGAACACCCTTACCAGAATGGGTGCTATCATGTAATCATTACACTTAGGTCCTGTTATCATTACACCTAGGTCCTTCTCCTTCTCAGTGATCTCCAGCTTAACCCCTCCCAGCCAGTATTCTTTCCTTGGGTTCTTCACCCCAAAGTGCATAACCTTACACTTCTTTGCATTGAACCCCAGCTGCTACCTCTCTGACCACTCCTCTAGCTTTCATAGATACCCCTGCAGCTGCTTCCATCCCTCCTCTCCATTCACCACTGCTCCGATTTTGGTGTCGTCAGCGAACAGACTTATCTTGCTCACCACCCCATGTGCAATGTCTGATATGAAGAGCCCGAACAATACTGGCCCCAACCCAGAGTCCTGTGGTAGCCCACTCATCACCAACCTTGGATTTGAGAACCCCCCCCTCACCACCACCCATTGCAGCTTCCTACTCAGCCAGCTTGTAATCCAGTTCATCATTTTAATAGCATCAGGGTCAGAGTGGGCACTCCACTAAGCCTGATTGAACTGCCACTCATGCAGACACATGACTACCCTGATGGCTTGGTTCAATTTGTGTGCACAAGGAGGAGGAGCCAGAGGACTGAAGACAGAGGAAGTGAGATTCACTGATGAGATGTGGAAGACGAGAGGGGAAATTAATAAACAGCAGTCAAAAGAGGGAGCCCAGAGCACACTCAACAATAGGAGCAGTGGATGGACCCGCCTTCAGGTACATCCTCACACTCACTGCTGCCTGCCATTGTGCTGTCAGTCTTAGAGACAGGCATTCCATTGTTTCACTCATTTTTATGTTGCTTGCATGCATGTGCCATCATCTGAGTTTTCGGAGGTGTGGCAGCCCTCTACCAATTCAGTCAGTGCATTTGCAGGCACGGCCACAGTTCTCCAATCGCTGCTGGAGCTATCTATGACAGCAGTCCAAAATGCAGTGGAGTACAGTTGAAATGGAGAGCTACGCTTCAGTGAGCAGCGATAAGATATCGCCTGCTCATGCATGCTCCCCCTACACACACGCACACACAACACACGCATACTGCGTGCTCACCCCCCCACACACACACTGTATAGCTGACAGGGGTGCCCAATCCCCCATCGGCTGTGCTGCGCTTCCCCACCTCCATACAGAGTGGCTGGGGTGGGCACCCAGCATGGCAAAACATCGTATAGCCGATGGGGGTGCCCAACTCCCCATCGGCTCCACTGCCCCCCCCAGAGTACACGGTGCCACGCTGGGAGCCCACCCCAGCGTGACAACAGATGTTATCACCGACAGGGGTGCCCAATCCCCTGTCAGCTCCATGGCCCCCCAAACAGCCCCCTTGTGCCATGCTGGGAGCCCAACCCAGCGTGGCAAACGTCCCACATTGTCCTCCTGTTTTTTTTTCCAAACAAAAACAACCTGCAAAAGAAAAACGGTCTCTCGCTGTCTGGGCCCCACCTGCGCCCACCCACTGCACACCCTGCCTCCCCACACCCCCCCACCACATACTTACCTTCAGACACTCTGACACGACGATCTTCGGTGGACCGGGAACACGTCTGCACTCTTCAAAGCTGACCGCGAACTGAGGAAATGCCGGTAAGCTGTATAATGTAATAAATAGGGTTTTTTCAACTTTGCTGTATATCTCAGCCATTTTTTGGAATTTTTGCACCAAATTTTCAACATGGGGTTTTTGGGCCCCTTCTCATGAATGCTTACACTGTCATGGCGTTAATTGGGTCCGAAGGGTGATTTTGCAGTCATTGTGTGAAAACACCTTTCTGCACCGATTAATGAAACAACACTGCCAGTGTTCATAAGGTGGGCTCTCAAAAAGCCTATGTTGAAAATTTGGTAGAAAAATTCCTAAAAATGGCTGTTTTACGAGTATGCATTGTGCAGTTCCTACGCACGTTTGTAAGTTTGCGAATTTTCAATATTTTCACTCCAGATTTTCAACATTGTCATTTTACCACACCTCCTTATGAGCAGTACAGCTGACATTTTTCGGATCTTGCCCAAAATGTGTTTCCGCCCATGTAGCGCACAATAGCGCAGTTGATGTGCGAAATCAATGTATGGGACATGTTAACAAAATCACAGTGACACTGTTCATGAGCAGAGGTCTTAAAATGGCTATGTTGAAAGTTTGGTGAAAAAATTCCTAAAAATGACTGTTTTACGAGTGTGCGTTGCGCAGTTCCTACGCACGCTCATAAGTTTGCAAATTTTCAATATTTGCACTCCACTGACTTCCAAATACCTACACAGCACATACAAGCAAGCAACATTCGGCACTGACAAATGCTTGTTTTTTTATGTATTATACATATCCTAATTACAACCCTTTGAGTCAAGGACTCGTTTGCAAAGGCTCCACGTCAGTTCAAGTGGATTCAACACATAGACAGCAACACAAATGTAATATGATAGACAGGAAGTTATAGAAGTTTTTTGTTACATACCAAACAGTGAATAGCAAACAGTATTCATATATTTGCAGGTGTCAGAACAAACAATATAGAATCCTGAGCCATCCAGTGCCCAGGTAAGAGTTACAGTTTACAATAGCAGTACAGAGGTCTATACAGTGTGAAAAGCTAAGCTCCAAGGACAAATACAGTAAATTCAGAATTGCAGTCTGAGATAAGGCGATTGTCGTCAAGAGTCTAGAAAGGGGCCGGGGAGGGAGAGGGGCACCTATGGGCTAGGATCCCGCTTGTGGAGTGCATTCGCAGCTGCGGGTGGAGAAAATGAGTCTCTTGAGAGCTGCCTTAAATGGACATATTTTAGTGAGTGAGGAGATCGAGGAGGGGAGGGCATTGAACCAGTGTGGTGCCCTGTAACAAAAGGATCTCTGAGCAAGTGATGTCCACACCCTTGTAACTCTGAGAGTAGCCTTAGTGAAGCCACGGGTAGAGGCAGAGGGGGAAGCAGGGTGGAGGGAGGTGGACACCTCTTGGGGGGAGAGACCTAGAATTTTTTTTTTAACCAGGAGGCAGGTCTGATATTGTAACCGCTCTTCTAGATTGAGTATGTTGGCCAGCGAATATAGAGTGCATAGATAAGTCTATTTGTCTGCATCAGTGAGGAGCCTACAGGCCTTATTTAGAGATAGTTGGATTCTCCTGAGGGTGGTGGCATCAGCAGCAGCATAGACAGGGAGGCTGTAGTCTACAAGAGACAGGATAGAGGAGGAGACAGCCAATCTGAGGGCATCCAGTGGGAGGCAGTCCTTATGATGGTAGAGAAGGCCTATGCGTATGTTAATTGCTGAGGTGAGCAGGTCAATATGTGAGTGAAAGGAGAAGGCAGAGTCGAAGGTAATTCCCAGGTATTTGTAGCTACCAACTTATTCTAGTGGGTGGAGTGAGCTGGATAGTATATGGAGGGGCGAGTATTTTGCCTTATTTTGATGATGGGCAAACAACATGGCTTTTGTTTTTTTAATGTTAATGACCAGCCTGCAGTTGTTGAACCAGTTTCTAATTTGACTGAAAGAGTGCTGGAGGGAGGCCTGAAGAGAGGAGGGATCAGGGTGGGAGGAGAGGAGAGGCGAACCGCATCATCTGCATATAGTAGGACCTTGCTGGAGCAGGAGTTGGGTAGGGCATTTACATAGAGACTAAAAAAGAAGAGGGCCCGGGATGGAGCCCTGTGGGATGGAGCAGAGTGCTGGAGAGGGTGCAGTTTATTTTGACAAACTGGGACCTTGAAGAGAGATAGCTAGAGAACCAGTCCAGTGGACCTTGGGAAAAGCCTAGTTGAAGAAGAGTGTCCAGAAGGAGTGGGTGACAGACAGTATCAAAGGCCTTGGAGAGGTCGATGTAGACAGCCCCTGCAAGGTGGCCTTTGTCAAGGGTTTCATGAAGGACAAAGTTTGAGAACTCCACTAGAGCAGTGGTCATACTATGACCTGGAAGGAAGCCATGCTGCTGTCTGCATAGGAGATTGTGGGAGGCAAGATATTCAGATAATTGGTCTGCCACTATTTTTTCCAGGGCATTAGAGAGATGAGGAAGAATAGAGATTGTCCGATAGTTTCCAGGAGAGGAAGTGTTATCACTTTTGAAGATGGGGGTGATCACAGCCTTTTTCCAAGCTAAAAGGAACTGGCCCAGGCAGAGGGAGCAGTTGAGTAAATCCGTATTACATCAAGGACCTGCAGTAGGATCCTAGTATCCAGGGGGTCACAGGAAAGACTGGTAAGACTGAGAGCTTTTGTTAGATACTGCCAGGAGTTTTGTGGTGAGATGGTCCTCAGGTAGAAAGGTGGGAGAGGGAGGGACTGTTGCTGGGGAGGAGGTAGGGTCGAAGAAGTTACTAGGGAGAACTGCATTGAGATCTGAGAAGGCAGTGTTTAGGCAGTCTGCAATATTAGCGGGGTCAGTGATAGCGGTCCATTCAAGTTGAGTAGAGATGGGGTGGAGAGTGGGGCTTCCCATTTAGTTCCTTTATGTTGTACCAGAAGTTCCTGGTAGACCCCAAGGAGGAGGCTAGTGTGGATCTGTAGTACTCTGCTTTAGCCTTACGAGTGGCCCATGTGCATCTGTTGTGCTCAGCATTGTAGGACTGCCTGTCCTCAGGCTTGCCTGAGGAAACGGCTCTGTGCTAGAGATTGTCTCTGTGATGGAGTTGTTTGAGCAGTGATGGTGTGATCCATGGTGCACTACGTTGCTTAGTCCTGGTTTTGACCAGCGGGGTAAAGATGTCACAGGCCTTGTTGAAGGAGTGGGTAAAGTTGTTGAGTGCTTCATCAATACTAGGGTCCAGTTGATTGGTGACCAGTCCCACTAGGTGGGGTATTACTTAAGCCTAGTGAGGTTACCTGGTCGGATAAGTCAGCGGGAGACCATGCTGGGCACAGGTTTTGGTAGACGGCAGGACCATGTGAAAATTACTGGTGAGTGATCACTCAGGGAGTTTGGATGGACAACGATGTCCACAATTCTGTGCGGGCGGTTGGTAAGGATGATGTCCAGTAATGTGTAAGAGCCATTGAATGGGTTCAGATGGGTAGGCTGGGTTACCAGCTGTGTTAGGTCCAGGGCTGCAAAAGCATCCTTCTCAAGGGCAGATGAACTGGCAAGCCAGTTGATGTTGAGGTCACCCACTAGTATCTGCTGACCCTTATGTGGCAGGCTGGACAGGTAGTCAGTTAGGGATTGGATTGCTTGGGTTTGTTTCCGCAGGGGAATGTAGGCAGTGACCTGCTGCTGTGATCAATTTACCCACCCCCTGCCCTACCACAATATTACTGCTGCTGCAGCTTCTCTCTCCCTGTATCTCTCTCTCTCTCTCTCCTCTGTCTCTCTCTCTCTCTCTCTTTCTTGGTCCCTCTTGCACTGATCATCATCATCTGCTGCCAGGGCACATTTTGAGTCAGGAGGCTTGTTGGATTTCGGCAGTGAAATCTGATTCAGAGGCTGAATTTTGATCCTTGACAACCCCAAATGGCCCAAATATTTGGCTCAAACATATGCTTGGCCCTAATTACTGTATGTGTATAATTCACTGCTGATGTCCTCCTGGAGTGATATGCCCTGTTCTGGAGTCCTCACCTAAGGAGAGATAAGGACAGGCTTGAGACAGTGCAATGTAGGGTGACCAAAAGGATTCAGGGCCAGCAGGGCAGATCTTATGAGGAATGGCTCAAGGCACTGACGAGAGAGGAGAAATATGATAGAGACCTTCATGTTCTTGAATGGAATGAACAAGGTAAACAATGAGGCACTGTTTAGCATAAGCAGTGAATCGAGAACATGGGGCCTGAGTGGAAAGTGACAGAGGTAGGTTCAAGATGGTAGTGAGTACGTTTTGTTTTAGAGAAATGGTGGTGGAGCCGCAGAACAGTCTATCAGCTGACGTGGTAGATACCAAAACTGTAAAATAGGTTCAGCACAGCTGGGAGAGTATTAAGGGCTTAGGGGTTCCACAGGGTGGTAGATACAGGCAGGGGAACACAGGGGTGGATAGTTTTGGTTAAAACCCTTAATGGACAATAGGTCCTGGGTTTGTTAGGGTTTAATGGGTGGACTGGATGGATCAGTAGTCTTTTTCTGCCATCATTGTCTGTTTCTATATTTCTATATATGTATAACCCAAGACTGAATACTGTATATGGTATCTTATCTGCTGCAAATCTGCTACTGTAAAGTACCCAGAATTCCTCAGAAAACTGGTATTGCACCAATATGATGCTATCCAAGTGTGGGAAAACTCTGAATAAATACGTAACACAAATTTAGCAAACCAATGTGCAACATTAAAATGGTAATAATCCCTCATTCACCACAATCTAGAGTCAGTACTTGTTTGCAGTGTCAGTTCCATTTCATCTCATGTCCTGAAATGAAAATAATCCCTCCTTAACCATAATCTAAAGTCAGTACTTGTTCACAATGTCAGTTCTATGTCATCTCATGTCATCTAATGATAATAATCCCTTTCACTCGAGTCTAGAGTCAGTACTTGTTTTACAGTGTCAGTTCCATTTCATCCCATGTCCTGTAATGATGGTGATCCCTCATTCACCACAATCTAGAGGCCGTGCTTGTTCAGTGTCAGTTCTAGTCCGACTCATGTCCTGTAATGATGATAATCCCTCGTTCACTACAATCTAGAGTCAGTGCTTGTTCACAGTGTCAGTTCCATTTCATCTCATGTCCTGTAATGATGGTGATCCCTCATTCACCACAATCTAGAGGCCGTGCTTGTTTACAGTGTCAGTTCCATTTCATCTCATGTCCTGTAATGATGATAATCCCTCATTCACCACAATCTAGAGTCAGTGCTTGTTCACAGTGTCAGTTCCATTTCATCTCATGTCCCGTAATGATGATAATCCCTCATTCACCACAATCTAGAGTCAGTACTTGTTTACAGCGTTAGTTCCAGTCCATCTCATGTCCTGTAATGATGATAATCCCTCATTCACCACAATCTAGAGTCAGTACTTCTTTACAGTGTCAGCTCCATTTCATCTCATGTCCTGTAATGATGGTGATCCCTCATTCACCACAATCTAGAGTCAGTACTTTTTTACGGTGTCAGTTCCATTTCATCTCATGTCCTGTAATGATGATAATCCCTCATTCACCACAATCTAGAGTCAATACTTGTTTACAGTGTCAGTTCCATTTTGTGGCATGTCCTGTAATGATGATAATCCCTCATTCACCACAATCTAGAGTCAGTGCTTGTTCACAGTGTCAGTTCCAGTCTGACTCATGTCCTGTAATGATGATAATCCCTCGTTCACCACAATCTAGAGTCAGTACTTGTTTACAGTGTCAGTTCCATTTCCTCTCATGTGCTGTAATGAAAATAATACCTCATTCACCACAATCTAGAGTCAATACTTGTTTACAGTGTCAGTTCCATTTCATCTCATGTTCTGAAATGACAATAATCCCTCATTCACCACAATCTAGAGTCCGTACTTGTTCACAATGTCAGTTCTATGTCAACTCATGTCCTCTAATGATAATAATCCCTCTTTCACCACAGTCTAGAGTCAGTACTTGTTTACAGTGTCAATTCCATTTTATCGAATGTTCTGTTTTATTAAGTGCCATTTTGCTTGACCATATAATGTCATATGCTATCCATAATGGAATGTTTTTGAAATCACCAGATGGTGATTTTTTTTAAAGCATTGGAAGTGGTGCTGGCAGGTTTATTTGTTGACTGCTCTAAAATGAAACTGCTGAGAACCTTCAGATGCCAAAAGAATGCAGAGGGCATTAGAGTAGAAAATGTCTCCTGACACGGATCAGAGACATAAAATACTGATAACTAAACCTACAAAGTTAGTACTGTGTACATCTAGTGATTTCCCTAATATACAGGAAGCAAGTAAGTTCCTGCTTGTGTATATGAATGGATGCATGAACGCATACTGTACCTGTGCATGAGCATCTCGACAGGCTTTGGCACTGTACTATTTTTTCCATGAGAAATTATATTATTACTATAGAAATACCACTTCTCTCAGTGCAGTTTAAGCCCTGCAAGGTATATTTTTAAATCAAGGATGGAAATGAGAAAGGAAAAGTGTGGCCCACGGGATTTGAACCTCAGAACTCTGATATGCTGTTCAAGCACTCTAACCAGTAAGCTACGGGCTCATTGGTTAAAGTGTTTGAGGAACTTCCTTTTCACAGCCACACATTCCTTTCTCTAGTGTTGTGCAATCATGCAACCAGGAACCAATTTAGAAATGCCTCTTCTCTCAGTGCAGTTTAACCCCTGCAAGGTATATTTTTAAATTAAGGATGGAAATGAGAAAGTAAAAGTGTAGCCCACTGGGATTTGAACCTCAGATCTCTGGTATGCCATTCCAGTGCTCTAACTGTGACAACCCACCTCACTGACAGGGCTGGAACAGCTTTAAGAGTGGTGTCTGTCCTCAGGTTTTCACTGCCACCAGCTGGAAGTCGTCCAGTGCCCACCTTCAAGTTTACAAACTTGAATAATTAAACTTACAATTGCACAAGTCAAAGTCTGGTAGTGTGTCTCTCTTGGGTGGAATAGCATACCAGAGATCTGAGGTTCAAATCCCAGTGGGCCACACTTTTCCTTTCTCATTTCTATCCTTGATTTAAAAATATACCTGGCAGGGGTTAAACTTCACTGAGAGAAGTGGTATTTCTAAATTGGTTCCTGGTTGCATGATTACGCAACACTAGAGAAAGGAATGTGTGGCTGTGAAAAGGAAGTTCCTCAGAATCTTTAACTGGTAATCCTGTAGCTTACTAGTTAGAGCACTAGAATGACATACCAGAGATCCTGGGTTCAAATCCCAGTGGGCCACACTTTTCCTTTCTCATTTCCATCCTTGATTATTACTATAGGGCACTTTCAAACTGCTCTGCTAGTGACCCAAGGCATGTCTGGTAATGTATAAAACTGGCTGTGGGACAATCTGCTAATACTCCCCGCCTTGATATGTTCATATCTGTTAATCCCCCCAATACAGTATGTGCACAAACAATGACAACTATGACAATCCCCAAACCACAGCTGACATTTTCAATATTTTCCTCTCTGACCACTCTTCATACACAGTGGTCTTTCCCCCTTCTCCATTGACAGCACTGCTAAACAACAGGTCATTCACAGACCCTCTAAGTTGCCCACAGTTCTAATGTACATTTGAGCAGTTAAAGAGTCTAGGGTCCGTAAACAAATGCAGCGTGCCCCCATAGTCTAATCTGCAGGGTCTGATGATATTGACCCCAAACTCCTTAAGGTTGCTGCTATTGAATTGTCTTCACCCATTACCAGAATTATTAACCTGTCCCTTCTGTCTGGGGTTGTGCCTGAGCCCTAAAACTCTCCTATACCATCCCAGTTTCCAAGAAAGGTGACACTGAACTTGTCAATGGAAAAGCTTGTTGTCTTTTGGTTAACAAGTTTCTAGCCAAGTATAGTATATTATTTCCTGCACAAGATGAGTTCCATAAAAATCACAGTATAACCACTGCGCTTCTCTCCTTCAGTGCACAGGATGCAAATGTTATGGATGGGGTGATAAACAGAGGCTGTGTTCATTGACCTCACTAAGGAGTTGATTGGTTGACTACCAGCTCCTTTGTACCAAACTTAGCAATCTAGGGGTATCTCCCATTGCCCTGCCATGGTTCTGGAATTATCTTGATGGAAAGAGCCAATGGGAGAAAGTTGAAACCCCTTTATCAGACCCTGCCTCTACCATGGCAGGTATGGCTTCATACTTGTACCCCTCCTTTTCACTGTGGTAGACTATGCACAGTAACGAAATACATGTTATTCAATGGCTACCATGCAGTATACCTTGCCAATGGTCAATTTATGCCTGACTACCACTATAATTGATATTCACTAGGCACTTGTCTATAGTACCACAATTCTTTATGTAGATGTCTTGCCTAATCAAAGAGTCACAAAGGAATAATCACACTTGGCATTCACACATCAGCACAATTTATTGCAAGCAAAAGATAATTACACTTCATTTAGCAGCAATATCACTATCAGCATTAATGATTACACTTTAGCATTCATTCATTAGCAATATTACTATCAGCATTAATATATACTTCAATTAAGCAAAACATGATACATCACCGATTCAATAAAGCATCATCCAAGCCCTCTTCCAATGGCTGGAAGCCCCTTGTCAGCCTGGCTAGGAGTCTCGAACCGAACGCCCCACAGCGATGCGCCCACCCTGCAGGACAGGCTTCAACCAGGCGCCTGGAAAGTCCCATTTTATATGTTTTATCTGGTATTTAGAAATGCTAAACCATCATGTCCTAAGCACTGGCCAGGTGCCCAGAACATCACGAGTTCAGCATGACAAACACCACTTATTCTCATAATAAATAGTTGGCATTCGTTAGATCATCATGCCCTAAGCACTGGCCAGGTGTCCAGAACATCATGAGCCAAACAATGCCAGAGATTCTCACAACATCTTGTATGCGACCTTCAAGTCAGCAAAATACACTGTCTGAAGCAAAACATAATAATGAGGCTATCTAAAGAGCAAAACACCAATTAAATGAAGCAGCATGTAAAATGGAGTCACACAATACAAAATGGAGTCACATAATACAAAATGGAGTCACAATAATCAACATATTATGCTATCACTACATTCGGTCCTTTGATTATTGTGAATACGATTTGTATGATATTGGTACCATAGCAAAATTACTACGAATATAACATGATAAGTAACAAGTCACTACAGCAATGATTATGATAGGATGTATCAGAATATTTAACACTTTTGTAGCTGATGGAGACCATCCTGTAAAAATATCCCACCAATAATGAGTAGTCTCTTGTTGAATCTTGGAACTTAAATCAATCATTTTATTTTTAACTATCATAGTTTGCACCTGACTTTGCACTAATGATTTATTTCTTATTGCCAAATGAGCCTGCATTACATCTGTTTCCTGAATTATCTGTTTAATTTTATTTAATGAGATACTCAATCTTGATTGATCTAAAATATTGGGCTGCCAATACAAAATAAGCTTCTGCTCATTATCAGGGACCTGTGCATTTTACTGTGGTGGATGACATTACAATCCAATGATTACTAGGAATCCATGATTTGAACACGGTCCTCCACATATTCATTATTACTCATTAAATCACTCTGGGCCTTATTTCTTTGCATTATAGAATACATATGTCGCATTGTGCATTCTGTCCAATCAATAAATCGCGAAATATTTTCTGCTACTCCCATTCCCCATACCTGTGAAGCATTAAATAACTGCAAGAACTCAAAATCATAATTCAAAGTTAATCTTTGTGATAAGAAAACAGTTGGCATCCATTGAGCTTGTAAGTTAATTAAGCTAAATACATCAATTCCTACTGCCTGAAGCCTGTTAGTCAGTGTTTCTATATCAACACTATTTAAAATTCCCATGCCTGCCCTGCTCCACCTAATAGCGTATCATACCAAGCTCTTTTATATTTGCATTTTCTACTAAACATAAACGTTATGTTACAATGGATTACATTTTTCTGATACCGCGCTACTGATGTACATGTGGATGGAACCTTAACTATACTATCATTGCTAATTACAGGATGATTTTTCAACACTGTAATGTGATCTGCCCAAGTAGTTCTATTAGTTATTGCAGTAGCATTCATGCAGAATAACGTGTCTATGTCAATCAAAGTAATACTTGCATTGAAAATGTCTGTTTGATTCATGCAGCAATCAAGTCTATGTTGTACAGTCACCATGCAACTATTCGGTAAGTTGCAGCATTTAATAGCAGTCTTATTCTGCAAAGAGATTTCATCTGTTTCGTAGTCATATTGTCCTGGGCCACCAGTTGTCATCCAGAGATTGACCCCTGGTGAAAATGTCATGTTCAGTACCACACACTTCTGTCTGGATGGGCAGCTAAAGTTCCCCTGGGTTCTATCTTTGGTATCATTTTCCAACTCCAGGTTCCTTTACAACCAGTGTCATTACAGTTAACCCTTTGAATCCTTCCTCCAGGGGTAACTAGCTCTGCCAAATGGACCATAAGACACACCAGCATTCCTTTTAAAATCCATTGCTGGACCTAGAAAGACACAAATTTCATTATTCTCGAAGATAACATTTATGTGCAGGCACATATTCCCATTTTTCTTTCCCTGATCTGATGACTAGCACAGTGTTGTCTCGTCTGGTGGCTATCACCTCAGCTGGTTCAGGAGGGCCATTTGGGTTTGTAACCCATATTTTGGCACCATTGTTAAAACCTCCTGTAGATCTAAAACCTTTATCCCCCTTGCTGTTAAGAGTGTGGGGCTTGTCCTTTATAGGGTCACTTTGTTAACTGGAATAATTAACAATTGAGCCACTCTGTCATACTGTTGAATTAACAGATTTTGTTCTCTACTATTCAACAAAATTACTTTCACTTCTCCTTGGTAATCACAATCAATCACCCCTCCCAAAGTTTGCATTCCCTTGAGGGCTAGTTCTGATTTAGGTGCTATCCAACCAAAATGTCTCGGTGGAATTTGTATTCCAATACCAGTTTCTATCACTTGAATGTTTCTGCTGTTTATTCTGTATTCTTGAAGGCCATGTAAATCAAGTCCAGCAGCTTCTGGGGTTGCCCTGCAAGGAGACAGAGCTCCTGGTGTAATTTCCCAATATAACACTGTTTCTGTAGTTGAGTAAGCCTGCACTTGCAAATTAGGAGTTATCATTTGCATTAAGGGGGTCTCAGATTCTATTATTTAAAATCTGTAATGCTTCATGCAAATTCTCTTTCCATTTTCGTAGGCTCTCCCCCCCCCCAATTGTCCTTTCACAATATGAGGGATTGGTCTTTGTTGCCCATGTTGGCATACAGGACACTGAGCAATAACAGTTTTAACCAAATCCAATGTTAGGGGTACACCCCTACTATATGCCCACTTGTAAGTGGCTTTCTCTCCCAAATGTCCACATTTTTGATGTGCCCATTTTGCCAGCCCTGATAACTGCTGACTTTGAGTTTCTTCAATATCCACTGGAAGAATCTTAGCTTTTTCATCTGCAAAAGAATTATACCATCATTCTAGTGTATCTGAAGCACAATGAGCATCAACATGAAATACAGTGGTCTGAGTATTTTGCACCATAGTCCATATTTCCTGCCACAGTCCTTTTCCCCATATTTCTTTTGAATAAATTTTCCACTCATCCTTAGCCCAAGTGGGCAGCCAGGTTGTTAAACCATTGGCTACAGACCATGAATCAGTATAAATATGACATGTACCTTGCAACCTTTGTGGGTATTACACTGGAAGGGATGGAGGAAGGGTAGCTAACCCCCTCTCCCCAAGCTCCTACTGGTGGAAGACACAACTCGAGGTGCAAGAGACAGCTCGAATACTGTAGCAATAAAAAGGTTAGCTGTGAAACACAGACAACAAAAACAAACACACATCAGTTTAAAAATAAAACAAGATTATTTCCATAGGATAAAAGAAGCCAAGCGTCCCTGGGTTCCCTTATCCTAAGCATGACAAAATGTCCAGATTGATGGTAATACCGTACGTACGTATCTCTGTAGATGGTAAACTCTCAAAAACAGCTGTAATAGTCCTTTTTTCAAAATTGTAAAAGTTTGTTCCTCTTCACTTAGAATACTAGTTTTGCAATAAAAGTCAAGTTACATGGTTCACTCTTGGTGTGCTTTCATGAAAACATACATTTTGTGTGAAAAGTTGTGCTTAGGCATGGAATACACATCAAGTTTGAACTGGTAGTAACATAAAATGTTGAAACACAAGAAGGTCAAATAACGTGCAAAAGGTCACAGTGTGCATGCAAGGGTCATTCAAACCCAGCCATTCCTGTAGTGTCCTTGAACACCACCAATATTAAAATATCTTTACACAATAAAACTGCTGGCCAAGACAGTACACACACATACACATACACAAAAGAAATACTTAACACAAAATAAGACTGACATTGTTTCACACCAATTTGCTGAGGTAATTCCATAGTTCCATTAGAAAACTGTACGTGGTTTAGATATATGTGCTACCTCCTGCCTGTCTTGTAACACTGACAATTTTTAAACCAACACATTTATACATATTGCCATGCCAAATCTTCCAGAACAAAACACTGTTTAAACACATCATCTGTAAGTGAACACATCTCGTATAACATGATTACACCTTTTGGCACATAACTAAAATATGGCACTCTGCCATTTTGCAAAAGTTTCTGGTTTTAACTAGAAGTATGATAAAGCCATTTATAGCTGTTAACACATTACATTTTCACCTAGCAGTGGCTTGGCACGTTGCTTGCAAACTACAACTCTTTCTGCACATTGCAATCTATATGACGTCATAACTCTTCACCATCAACACTACCTGCTTCAACCAACAACTACAAACAAAAGTTTTTCACTGACCCTATCTAGGCAGCACAAATGTTCCATTAAAAACAAAGTCAATTAAAACAGTCAGCTATGAGGCAAAGAAGCTTCTTCTTCCTTTTTTTTTTTCTGTAACCTGTTGTGCACTGAAGGCAGTCAATCCTATCTCGCAACCTTGACAACAGAACATAATTACAGAACACAGATATAAGCTAGAAAATATGCATGAGAACAGACAGACATAAAACAACTTTGAATAAAAAAAATTCAGACTTACCCGGTGCCAAGGTATTTTTCTTCTTCTTTTCCGATACATTAGTCTAAGTAAGAAAACTGACTGCAGGACCTTCGTGATAATTTCCAAACGCTGCAGCTATTAACTCTTTCAAAGGTTTTAACCCCTTGCAAAGGTTTTTTTTTTGGCCATTTTAGTAACCTGCCAAACCAAGTCTTTTTCCAGAGCTCTGGTTTGCAGTTTAAAAACAAAACAAACAAAAATCTCTAACAGTACTAGGTTGAGATCCATCTGGTAGAGGTCCCCAGTACTTGGGTTTAGGATCAAATGTATACAGAAAAACTTGAAACTACACAGATAGGCAACATGGGGGGGGGGGAGGATTTTCAATCATCCCATCTATAGTCACCTACTGTGCGTACATCCACAGTAGTTTATTTTCTTTTCTCTAGATGTTGCTTATCTAACTTCACTTAATCAGCCACTGCTTTTCTCCTAAAAGCAGCCTGAACTGTGAAAGCCATCATTGGCTCTAACAGTATATACTTACAGCAAGCACAAATTACAAGTACAAAGGGCAGTTGCCCTTGCTTGTTTGAGCCTTAATACACCTTTAAAAAAAAAGAACTCATCCTTTTTCCTAAAAATAGACATTTTATTTTCGAATCCTGCCGACTACGCCAAAATTGTCTTGCCTAAAGAGTCACAAAGGAATAATCACACTTGGCATTCACACATCAGCACAATTTATTGCAAGCAAAAGATAATTACACTTCATTTAGCAGCAATATCACTATCAGCATTAATGATTACACTTTAGCATTCATTCATTAGCAATATTACTATCAGCATTAATATATACTTCAATTAAGCAAAACATGATACATCACTGATTCAATAAAGCACCATCCAAGCCCTCTTCCAATGGCTGGGAAGCCCCCTTGTCAGCCTGGCTAGGAGTCTCTCGGACCGGGAACTGGCCCCACAGCGATGCGTCCACCCTGCAGGACAGGCTTCTAACCAGGCATCTGGAAAGTCCCATTTTATATGTTTTATCTGGTATTTAGAAATGCTAAACCATCATGTCCTAAGCACTGGCCAGGTGCCCAGAACATCACGAGTTCAGCATGACAAACACCACTTATTCTCATAATAAATCATTGGCATTCATTAGATCATCATGCCTAAGCACTGGCCAGGTGTCCAGAACATCATGAGCCAAACAATGCCAGAGATTCTCATAACATCTTGTATGCGACCTTCAAGTCAGCAAAATACACTGTCTGAAGCAAAACATAATAATGAGGCTATCTAAAGAGCAAAACACCAATTAAATGAAGCAGCATGTAAAATGGAGTCACACAATACAAAGTGGAGTCACATAATACAAAATGGAGTCACAATAATCAACATATTATACTATCACTACAGTAGATGACCTGGTTTTATAACTGAACTTATGTAGCATGTGTGACATTAACACAGATCTGTCTGCTGACTTCCAAGGAGTACAGCACTGGCATCCAGCTAACAAACCTCTTTTAAACATGGCAAAGTCACTGGCTATACTATTTGGCTTGGTTCCTTAAATTAAAAGCTGTTTTACCCCCTTTACTTGTCTGTGTAGGGATGGTACCCTCTTGTATCAATGCCTTGTTTCAATTAACTAGGTGTCGCACTTTATTTTTTTCCCAGCACTATGCCAATGTGCCATGTAAACCAAGTGCAGTCGGAATGCCGTGGAAGGTGACCATGTGGCATTCACAACTGGGGCATGCAGTTGGTGCAAGCCTAATCCCCTTGTTGCGGGAATAGCAACACACTGGGGACAGGCAGGGACTGTGCCAGCACTACTTTCTATTCACCAATGAGGGTAGTGCTGGCTACACGGGTGTGGAGATGGGTGCAGGTTATGGCTGCTGGACACTGTGGGACTGGGACAGGGATCTCTGTGCTGCCCCTACCACTAGGAAGCTGGGGAGGGCAGAGGCAGTGGAATGGGTGAGTTACCCAATACTGCAGTGGGGTGGCGGCACCAGGTTGGAAGTCTGACTGGGGGGACGGGTCAACAGAGGCATAGCCCACCTATGGGGGCTCAGGAGTATGGCCACAATGTGGTCACGGCACAGCTGCCATTTATGGGTTTGTGACCCAGAGGAGGGTTCCTGATGCCGGAGTCCTGCTCTGCACTGGGTGGGTGTTGGGAGCCAAGGGCTGGGCTAGTAGATAGACTGGCAGTAGGGGCCATGCTGCATGGGACTGAGTACCTGCAGTTGACATGCACTACCCCAGACCCATGCCTTGCTGTACAAGGGATGCACTATTGGACCTGGGACAGGTATCCCATTGGACGCCTGCCTGTGTCCATGACATTGCTCCTGGCTGGCCTGTGGAGTCCTCTGCACTGGGAGGGGAGAACCACGGACTGGTGGGTGCCGGTTGTGAATACCAGCTTTTGCACAACTGTCAACATGTGCGAAGCTATGCTGGTGGGGTACGTGCTGATTCCAGATTAATTAAAACTGATTAAAAGCATGGCAATATATAATTGCAGGTGATCCTATTTATCAAATGGATTATGAGTGCTTTCAAATGCTATAGTAACCTAAAATCAGGTTTTAAGGTATTCGGAAAAGCGCTATTTTTATTTATTTATGCATTTATTTATTTGTTTGTTTGTTTATTTATTTAAGATTTTGTTGACTGGGAAAGTGCACTAGACAAATTATTGCCTTTTTTTGGGTCCAGCCCAGGGGGAAGGGTGTACTGATGAATGTCAACTGACCTTGAACCAGATTAAACTGCTGGTGGTATTTTTAGTGAATGGGTGGAAATTTGGCCAGGGCACCAGTAAAATTCCCCTACTGTTTCTGTAGGGGGAGCCCTTGTCTGCCATTCCAAGATGGACGGCTGAGAGGTTGGGGGTGGTGGTGCTTTGGAGGGGAATGTTTTGGGACACTCTAACAGCATGAACACTGTTTCTGAAAAGGATCTGTCTCAGCATACTGAACTTTAAATTTTTCACTCTTTGACATCCACTAGAATTAACACTAAACCTGCAGAAGAAATTATGGATATATTTGGTTCCCTTGGAGGACAGTGCTCTACAATCATCTCAGAAAACAAGATACACAAGTTACTACCTGAATATGTACAAAACGCACCAACAGCTTTGTCACAAGAGGAAACACTGCAGCATGCGGTAAAACCCCACAAATTACTACTAAACTATTGCAAGAAGACACAGACACTGACACAAATACAGGACTTTTCTTAGTACCTGAAACCAGTGCTACTGCTTTACCATTTCCCTTGCAGTTACCCATGGCTTCTACAGAAGCTACAGCTTCTGTCAAAATGAACAGCTATGCCACATCATTTCTGCAGAAATGAAGAGAGGTTCCCAGTGATGTTTAGGATCCGGTCTGGACACCTGAAGCTGCAATGCTAGCTGCATGCTAGCAAAAGGATTTACCCTTGGATTCCAGGTCTTCACCGGGCCCGGTACAAGCTAAACAAAGTATTCAATTGGCAGGACTTTCAGATGCTTTACTGGCATCCAAACAGCTGCACCTAAATACTACACAGATACTGCAGTCCTTGGAAATGCCAGCCAATGACACACCCCTTGTGGTGCCATGCTGCTCTCAGGATTAGCTACCTACACAAGAGCTGTTCTCTGAAAACTCTGCCCCGGGACAAGAAGAGAACTTTACACCACTGCTGCTCACCTCAGAGACAGAGGAAACCAGACGCTTTTGTATGTTGGACCTATTTAAAAACATGGGTTACATAATCTCAGACCATTTCCCTGTCAAACTGCAACTTTTGTGGGGCCCATTAGCACCTAAATCTTCTTACTGATAGCTGGACGCTCTCCTTCTCAAGGATCTCAATTTCTTACCCATGATCAAAGCACAAATTCAGGACTTCCTCTTTCACAATACCCCAACCGAATCTTCTATGTTCTCTATATGGGAAACTCTTAAAGCAATGATTCGAGGGAAAATGATCAGTTATGCTGCACATAGGAAAATAGTAAGGGAACAACAACTGGCTGATTTGGAAAAATCTCTTAAGGCTAAAGATAATTTATACTTTTCCTCTAAGAAGCACTGTCCAGACTCTCAACTTCATCTTGAAATTATTCAACTTTGAGTCAAAATAAATGAATTCATTTCTCATAAAACTGAACTAGCCTTGTTTAAACTTAAATATAAGTTTTGGGAACACTGCAATAAAAATGGTAAACTTCTCACTTACCAGCTCAAAACACAACAAATGGAATGACATATCCTAAGCCCAAAAGATGAACAGGGTACAATTCACTCTGACAACCCCTCTATAAACCATATCATGAAAACCTTTTATCAAAAACTCTACTCTAACACAAACCCTCCATCTACTTTACAAATTCAACAGTTCCTTAAATCATTACATCTTCCTCATCTTTCTGCTCTTGAAACAAATTCTTTAGATGAACCCTTCTCACTTCAGGAAATCCAGAAAGCTTTGTCTTCCTTAAAATTTGGTAAATCCCCTTGAGGTGATGGATTCCCTGTCAATTTCTATAAAATGTTTTCCGACCCTTCTTCTTTATGTTTATCAGGAAGCTTCCAATAATGGCAAACTTCCTCCATCTTGCACCAAAGCAATCATAAGCCTAATCCTTAAGAAGGAAAAAGACCCCACTCATCCCACAAGTTACAGGCCCATCTGTTTATTAAATATGGATGGGAAGATATTTGCTAAATTATTAACTTCTCAACTTGAATCCTTGATCCCCAAGCTAACTCATCATTCACAAGCCAGTTTTATTAAACATAGATGTGATTCTGATCACCCACATTCCCTGTTTAATCTTATTCACAAAGTCAAATCCTTCAAGACACCAGCTGCAGCCATAGCTTTTAATTTTGAGTAGGCCTTTGATTCCTTAAACTGGGACTACCTTCATCAAATTTTATCTCATTTCAGTCTCACCCATACCTTTTGCTCCTGGATCAAACTATTACATAATTCTCCTGTTGCTAAAGTACTTACTAATTCCACCCTTTCCTATTACTTTCAACTGGCAAGGGGAACTAGACAAGGCTGTCCCCTCTCACCTTCCCTGTTTATTTTAGCCATGGAGCCACTGACTGCTTGTTTACGTAAATCTTCTGGCATTATGGGCATACCCGTGGGCAATTCAAGATATGTCTCTCTCTCTCTCTCCTATGAAGATGACTTCTTAATCTTACTTGAAAACCTGAATGAGGCTGTGCCCCTGTTGGTTGATTTGCTTAATAATTTTACTAACATTTCTGGCCTTGCTTTGAATTATGATAAATCATAAACTCTGCCCCTTAACGACCACTGCAAAGCCTATATGAACATACCTCTTGGATTCCGTTGGTCACCAAAGGGTATAACATATCTAGGAATCAAAATTACTAGTAACTTAGGGAAGATATGGGACATTAACTTTAACCCCTTACTAGATAACTTCAAAACAATTCTGGACAGATGGAAGCTTCTTAATCTCTCCTTCATGGGCAAAATCACAGCCATCAAGACGTGCATATCTCCCAAGATTCTTTACCTCTTTGCCAACATTCCTTTAGTCTTACCATCCTTCTTTTTTGCTAAAATTTATAAATTAATAGGCAACTTTATCTGGGATGGGAAACCACCAGGATTTAACTGCAACAAACTTCGATCACATTGGAAAAAAGGGGGATTCTGAGTCTCTTGATTCAAAGGCTACTTCTGGGCTTTTCGAATGGCCCAAACCATTAAAAGGTTTCAGAAACCATCTCCTCACTCACCACTGTGGGTTGCAATGGAATCCACATTGTGCCCGGGAGCATTTTCTACTTCCTTTATTTTTAATCCAGTTTCCTGTAAACTAAAATCTCACCCGACTATATCATCCTCAGTTTTTTATTGGAAACTAAGCTACAAATTGCTGAAATCCATTCCAACACCCTGGTTTTATGCCTCTTTATGGGGGCAGTCCAGTGCTCACTCTAGAAGATCACCCAATTTTCTGTTGTATGTGGTGGAACAAAGGCATTTTCTTTCTCGGAGATATCTTGGACCAGAATTCTCTCACTGTTAGATCATTCTCAGACTTGCAGACTACATAGAAACTTCCTAAACATGACTTCTGAAAGTTTTAACAAATTTGGTCAGCTTATAACTCTCTCTCTAGTTTAGCGTATAAGCACACTCTTCTAAACCCATACATTTCTCATTGGACTAATTTATCAGTAAAATTGAATAGCTCCATTTACAAAGACATTATTTATAATCTACCTGATCAGTCTATACAAGCCAAAAATAAATGGAGTACACTTCTTAACTGCAATATTTCAGACACACAGTGGAGTAATTGCTGGCGTCTTGCACATAATACCTTTAAAGATGCCCGTAGTTCTTTAATACAAACTAAAATCCTGCATTTTTGGTATAGAACCCTCTCTGTGCTTCAATGAATCGGCCTATTAAATAATAACTGCTGGCACTGTAATTTGGCCAACGTGGATCTACTGCATATCTTGTGGTCGTGTGTTCCCATTAATAAGCTCTGGTGTAAAGTCTATTTACTTGCCTCCAGAGTAACAGGACAAAAACTACCCTTTGACCCCAAGCTATTTCTTCTAAGCCTACTTATCCCCAATAGCTCTCTCCTCTCACATGCACATTTTAGACGGCTAAACATACTTTCTTTTCTGGTCAAATGTCTGATTCTTATGAAATGGAAATCAACTTTGGTGCCTTCTCTTTCAGATGTTCTTTAAAGCCTTTCTCAGTATGCCTCCCTAGACTGATTATCTGATTTTACTCATAACCGACTCACTGTATATGACAGATGTTGGCAGGATTACTTCAAGTACATTAAACCTAGCTCTTCTAGAACCTAATTTTTAGGGATACTTGGCCCTCTTCTTATTTTGCTCTCAGATTAGGTTTTCCAGAAACTTTTGTGCACATATATCTCTTCTTTTTTCCCTCCTTCTCTATTTGTTCCTTCTCTGCTTCCCTTCTTTCTTTCTTTTTTCTCCTCTTTCTTTCCTTGCACACTTTTCTCTTATCTTTATCTCTTCATTACCAAACATTGTTCATATTACAACATTTATCACTTTTTGTAATTTACTGAATGCCTTGCCATAGCCTGCCCTAGCATTTATTTTGTACATGGTTGCCATTTCTGATTCTATAATACCCTGCTGATTGTAACCCTTCTGCTTTCCACTTATAACCTGTCTAGGTTTATGTTTTACTATCAATAAGTGTATACAAGGCTTCTCCAATATGTTTACCATAATTACTGTGTTTAAGTGATATTTTATACCTTATATGGAGGATATTCTTCTATTGTATAAGATGTGTGCTTTCTTATATACTCAAATTTCAATAAAAAGATACAGTGAAAAAAAACATGGGTTAGCATGCCCAGCAAAGAAACGTTGTTAGACTTATATTTAATAGGGACCCAGCTGAGGCCCCAGGTTGGAAGACTGTATTACACAAAATGTTAAAGATTCCATGGAGATTTCCACTGGAGAATTGTTTGCATGCATACATGTTAAAGGGGAAAATAATGTATGATATCAGCTTCAAAAATTGCACTACCTTAGAGAAATTCTGGTCTACATACCCAGTAGTTCAGCATACTTCTATATGGAAAATGTTCTTCCCTATCCCTCTGACCAAACCTATGATAAAAATGATGACTCTATTATTTAGAAATGGGAGTTGGGGTTAACATTTCTGATGTGCAATACTGGCTACAATAAAGATGCACCATCCTAGAGAAACCCTCTCCTATGTTAAATGAGTATCTGGTATGGAAAGGCAATTGGAGGGTCAAGGTACAGCTTAAGCAGAATTATTCCAGTATAGTATATCTAACAGGCATTTTTTACATTGGCAAGGACCATGGGTTGTGTTTTTATGTTGGTCAACCAAAAACTTGTCACGAGTTTGGAGCTACAACACACTTAAGCTCAGTTTGTGACAAGTCAAGGTGTAGTTTATGCCTGGAATATGGTTACAAGAGTCTGGGCTGCCCATACCCATTTCATTGCAACCTGTGTGATGAAGAGGGCACTCTTAAAAATCTTGCCCATGGGCAGCCCACAATAGGCTAGCCCGTGCCCAACAGGATCCAGTTAGCCTTATAGAAGCTAGTCAAGTCCAAGCACAGACTTCCCAGTCCCCCCCGAGGGCAATATGCCCCAAACAGTGGACTTCTTTTCTGCTCCCCAGTAGCCTTTAGATGTAGAACACATTGGACCCTCTCTACAGGCTCCATCAACTTCCCAGGATATTTCAGACTTCAATGAAATGCCTCCACTCCCCGACCCTCAGATGACCCTATGCAACCTACATATGCATTTTTTCAGGAGGTTAAGGGTAAAAGGAAGACTGAACTTTTCCCCACACCTAAGCACCAGGTTGTCACCAGAAATAGAAACAATGCCTTGGCTAAAAGGAGACAATGAGGAGAAGATGAGGAGGATGGTGAGGAGTCAGACTCTTCTTCTGTCTCTTCTAAAGCAGACCCCGCACCAGATCTCCAGGTGGAAACAAGAAAAAACAAGCATTTTGTTAATGTTGAGAGCTTGTTGTTGGTATTGCTCTTGTACATGCCTGCTATATTTTTCTCTGTATATTCCTTGGTCTTGCATGTTTAGGGTGCACATTAAGGCTGGAGCCCCTAATGCACTGGGTGTTTGTTGGTATTTTTGCTCCAAATTTTCAACATGGCCTTTTTGGGACATCACCTCATGAACAGTGTGAGTATCATTTTGTTATTCAATTCCAAAAGGTGATTTCACTCAACGAGTGTGCCATTCTGCACCACAGGTGTGAAAACACATTTTGGGCAGGATGTGAAAAATTACATCTGTACTGTTGATGAGGAGCTGTGAAGAAATGGCAATGTTGAAAATATGGAGTGAAAATATAGAAAAGTGGTGAAGATACAAGTGTGCATAGAAACTGGCCACGCACATTTGTAACACAGTAATTTTTATGTTGTCTTGCACATGCAGTGCAGACAACATATTGTGGTTGCTTGAAGTGGAGTAGTGGGTTTTGGAGTCATGATCATGTTGTGGCCACTGGTACCACTGCTTTTTTGGGCTTGGCTCAGTGGCATTAATTAGATTGCATGCTATCTATGACAGTAGTCGCAAAATGTGCCACCAACTTGAAATGTTTTAGCCATTGCAATGAGGGAGCACCTCCTCATTGCAGGGCATGCCTTCCCTGGTGTAGCATTTCAAGAAGACATGGCAGTGGCTATGCTGTCTGCCTCACACAGTCCCCAGAAAAGCCGACACAGGGGGTGCCCAATTCCCCCTGTCGGCATGCCCCTTGCCCAGTTAATTTGCCAAGAGGAGCCCAATCCCCATTGGCATAATGGCCCCCTTATAATTGTATTTGTGTGCTGAGGGAGTGCACAATCCCCATTGGCATAATGGCCCTGTTATAATTGTATTTGTTTGCCAACAGGTGGGCCCAGTCCCCATCAGCTTTGGTCCCCCCTTTACAGTTCAATTTGCTGATGGGGGCCCAAAATCTGTGAGCATAATATCCTCAATTATTTAATGTGTGTGCCAAGGGGGCGTCCAATCTCCCTCAGCATTATCTGCCCCCCACCTGTTTCTGTGCCGACAGGGCCCTAATCCCCATTGGCTTTGGTCCCCCTCCCCACAAATACAGGTGGCACACTGGGAGCCCACCCCAGTGTGCCTAACAACACACACCTGCAAAAGTAGAAAATATCTGTATTTTTTATTTTTTAACTTGAAAAACTAGAAAACGTTCCCTCAATGTGTCTGGTGCCCCTCCCCCAACCTGTGGCCACCCTCTGTGTACCCCACCTCCCCACACCCCACTCACCTCATACTTACCTCTGGAGCCTGACGTGATGATCTTTGGTGGACTGGGAACACGTCTGCACTCTTCAAAACTGACTGTGAACTGAAGAAATGTCAATAAGCTGTATAATGGTATAAATAGGGTTTTTCAGCTTAGGTGGTTATCTCTGCCATTTTTTGGAATGTTTAAACCAAATTTTCAACATGGGGTTTTTGGGACCCCACCTCATAAACTCAATCACTGTTATTTTGTTATTTGGTCCCAAAAGGTGATTTTGTGGTCACGGCGTGGAACCACCTTTCGGGGATGATTAGTGAAATGACAGTATCACAGTTCATGAGGTAGGCCTCTAAAAACCCTATGCTGAAAATTTGGTTAAAAATTTCCCAAAAAAGACTGTTCAATGAGTGTGCATTGTGCATTTCCTATGCACACTCATAACTTCAAGAATTATTAATATTTTCACTCCAGATTTTCAACATTGCCATTTTATCACTCCACCTTATGAACAGTACAGCTGTCATTTTTCACATCTCATCCGAAATGTGTTTTCACACACGTAGCACACAATGATGTGGTCGGTGTGCGAAATCAATGTTTGGGACAGATTAAGAAAATCACAGTGACAGTGTTCATGAGCAGAGATCTTAGAATGTCTATGTTGAAAATTTGGTGAACAAATTCCCATTAATGACTGTTTTATGAGTGTGCGCAATGCTCATAACTTTGAGAATTTTTTTATATTTTCACTCCAGATTTTCAACATTAGCATTTTTCCACACCTCCTTATGAGCAGTACAGCTGTCATTTTTCACATCCTACCAGTAATGTGTTTTCACACTTCTGGAGCAGAATAGTACAGTCGCTGTGGGAAATCAATGTTTGGGATAGATTAAAAAAATCACAGTGCCACTGTTCATGAGCAGAGGTCCCAAAATGCCTATCTTAAAAATTTGGTGCGATAATTTCACTACATGACTGTGTTACAAGCGTGCAATATGCAGTTTTTACACACGCTCATCACTTTGTAAATGTTTAATATTTATACTCCAGATTTTCAACATTGCCATCTCTTCAAACCTTCTTATCAATGGTGCAGCTGACATTTTAAAGTGGTGCAGAATGGCACAGTCACTGTGGGAACTCAGTGTTTGAGACAGATTAACAAAATCACAGTGACACTGTTCATGAGCAAAGGTCTCAAATGTTTTCATGAGTTGGGGTCACAAAAAGGCCATGCTAAACATTTGGAGTGTGAATACCAACAAACGCAAAGGGAGTTAGAGTTTCTAACCATAACATCCCACCCTGTACAGACTAGCAGGCATCAGGGGTGTGCCTTTGGATTGTCGGCTGTACTGCTCACACCATTGCACTCCCACCCTGCAGCCACTGACAGGCATCAAGGTGTGTCTTGCACTTTTCATCCCCAAATTTCAACCCATTCTCCTACGCTGCACCCATATCAACTATTTCCTTATCTAATGGGGTGAGCATATGGCCTGATGACCCCAAGGCACAGTGCATCACTTGTCAGACTCTGCAGGGTAGGTTGAGGTGAAATGGCATGAGCATTATGGCCAGTGACCCAAAGGCACACCCCAATGCCTGTCACTATCTGCAGTGTGGGGTGGGGTTGACGTTGGTTCTATACTTCGCTGCCATTCCTATTATGCTTCTCTCTAACTCCTGCACTACCAATGTCAACACCAGCAAGACAACATTCATCATTGACAAATGCTTGTTTGGAATGCTTTCACCAATTTTCAACATGGCCTTTTTGTGACCTGTCCTCATGAACTGTGGCACTGGAATTTCATTAATCTGTTATGATATTGATTTCACACAGCAACTGTGTTATTCTACATCATAGAGGCAAAAATACTTTTTGGGAAGGATACAAAAAAATGACAGCTGTATTGTTCATAAGAGCGTATGAAAAAATGAAAATGTTGGAAATTTGGAGTGAAAATCTTAAAAAGTGATGAGATTATGAGCGTGCATAGAAACTGTGCAACTGATGCTCATGACGCAGTAATTTTTGGGGAGTTTTTTTACCAAATTTGCATCAAGGCCTTTTTGGGACCCCATCTTCATGAACAGTGGCACTGTCATTTCATTAATTGGTCCCAAAAAAGCAATTTGATGCAGTGACCACAAAATCACCTTTCAGGATTGAGAAATGAAATGAACAATGACTGTGTTCATGAGATGTGGTCCCAAGAACCCCATGTTGAAAATTTGGGACCAAAACTCCCAAAAATGGCTGAGTTATCACCCTAAATTGAAACCCCCATTCATTATCATTATAGAACTTACCAACATTTCTTCAGTTTGTAGTTGACTTTTGAAGAGTGCAGACATCTTCCTGGTCCACTGAAGATCACTGCTCCCCACCTCCGGAGGTAAGTATGGGTGAGAGGCGCAGGGAGGTGGAGTATGCAGAGACAGGGTGTGGGTTGGGGAGGGGGGCTGGTGGCAACTATGAGGGACCATTTTATGTCTTTTCAGGTTTAAAACAAAACAAAACATGTTGTGGGTCTTTTTTCTGTTTTTTTGCAGGGATATCATGGATTTTGGCACACTGGGGTGGGCTTCCAGTGTGCCAGAGTACTGGGGTAGTTCAAAAGTTATCTATGCTGACCCAGGGATTGGTCACCCCAAGGTCGAAGGCTATGTGGTGGTGGGGGGCACATCCAACACTGGGAGTGGACATCCCAGTGTCAGAAAACACCACAGCAGGTTTTAGCACACTGGGGTGGGCTTCCAGTGTGCCACATTAAAGGATGGGGGGGTAAAGGCCACACAAAGACTGAGTACCCCAATGTCAGTAGGTGGGGGGGAGGGGTGCACCAGTATGACTGGGACATGCAGGAGCCAGTGCTATCGGATTGTGCTTAGAGCAGAGACATCACGACACAATCAGCTGTTTGCTTTGTGGTAACCTGCAGATGAAAGGAAAAAGCCTGCTCCTGATTGGTGTGGCTTTTTCTTTTCATGTGCAGACCACTGCAGGCAACACAGTGTCAGAACCCACCTGGCTGAGGATTGGTGTGATACTGTCGAGCCCCATGCAGAGCACTCTGCATTGGATAGACAATGTCACACCACTCAAAGCCTACCCTTCCAAGGAGTTCGACATGCATACATGAACTCAAAAAGAGAAGAGCCGTAAGAAGGTGACTTGACGCTGTGTTGGTTATAAAAACAATATATTTTAAGGCATGAAGAGTTCTCAATATATAAGTCCTCTAAAATTGAATGTCTGCAGCATTAAGTCCTATAAAAAGCATTTGACCACCCTACAGATCTTAAAAGATTTACCTAATAAATTTTTTTTTCTACAGGACACCAAACTTAAAACCTCTCATTAAATATTACAGGCAAGAAGAACATGGACATTAGGCATTTCATACTGGTCATAATGCCCAGACACATGTGGTGGTGTAGGAATTCTATTTAAAAGTTTCCAGTTCTCTGTCTATAGGGTCATAGACATCTGCCAAGAAAGAGCTATACTATTAGATTTAAAGCTAGATAATACATTTATTAGGTTGCTGAATATTTATTTATGTATTTTTTATTGACAGCATCCCCCTAACCCCGCATATGGGTTCACCAGGCTTCCGGGACCTTCCTTCTCATACTCCGGGATGCCTCCCCCCCAAGTGGAGCCGCCAATGGCAGAACTAATGTGGCCAGTGGGGAGGCACTGGAGCCGACTCATCAGCGAACGGCGCCATTTTGTCAATTTTTAATTTTAGTTCCCTCAGGGGCAGGGATGTGCAATGAAGGCCTGTATCTGCTCTGCCCCCCTGCATGCTGGCACTGACTGCTGTGGTACCCCTGGCCTCTGCTGGAAGTCCCTGGTACATCGGACATTCTACCCACCTCCCCCCAGAGTAGAAGAGCAGTCCAGTGGATGTGCC
Organism: Neoceratodus forsteri; assembly: GCA_016271365.2. NCBI lineage: Eukaryota > Metazoa > Chordata > Ceratodontiformes > Ceratodontidae > Neoceratodus > Neoceratodus forsteri. The sequence continues at coordinate 758,839,367 of CM028138.1, read as the reverse complement.
ATCCTACTCCCCCAGACCAGCCCTCCAACTCCTGGATCTGTTCCCAAACCTGGGTCAGCAGCATTGCAGATGGCAGCCATGCCTCTGTGCCAGTGGGCTGGCCCTAGGTTGCTGCTATTTATGCTCTGCAATCCATCGCCTTAAGGACTGATTTATTCCAAACCATACAATCTTATTTACATACTAATAAATGCATTATTGTCGGTGGGAACATTAATTGCCCCCTTTCCTTGGCAGACAAAGGAGGCACCACTAAGAAGATATTTGCAGATACGCCCTGCCTAAAATCAATGGTTTTTGCTGCTGGTCTATTTGATGAATATCTGGCAAAACATCCTACTGGGGCAAAAACATTTACCAAAGGTTTATTAGCCACTCACATTGATTATTTCTTTCTATCAAAAAACTTGCAGCTAATACAAGCACATAGCATTCCCTGTGAAACATTTTACCCTATGGCAGTATCCTTAATTTGTTCAGCTCACCAGTCAAACGCCCCACCCCCCCAACACAAACACAAAGGAACATGGAAATAAAATCATTCTCTACTAACACATCCAGAGCTGGAAACAAACTTTTACGTTTATCAGCCAGATATTCTGTCCTAGAGGCCTACAACTCTTTAACTGACTGGTGGGTAGATACAAATCAGACATTAAGGCCCTCTTTTTATCTATAGCAAAACTAAATCTCCCTCAATGTATCTACGCTACCTAGCCCTTAGAGACACACTCTTTTTCCACTGTCTGCAGGACTCATGAAATTAATTTAGACTTAGGAAAAGAAATACAGGCCATTAAGACATGGATCTCAACAATTATAGACCTATATCCATCCTACCAGTGCTTTCCAAAATGTTAGAAAAACTAGTGAGCATCCAACTAAGAGACTACCTCGATGCTAATAATCTCCTTAACCCTGCTCAATCTGGGTTTAGGACCAGACACAGTACCATTTCTGCATTAGCAAAAGTAATAAATGACTGGCAAACTGAGTTAGGCAAAAAAACACAGCATCTGTGCTGTATTTCTAGACCTAAGCAAAGCCTTTGATACAGTGGATCATGAGCTGCTAATCTCCTCACTGCACTCCTTAGGCCTGGATCCAACCTCTCTTGGGTGGTTCAGATGTTACCTCACTGATAGAGTACAGCAGGTGAAAAATGAAGGCATCCAATCCTCCTCAAAACCACTTCTAAGAGGAGTACCTCAAGGATCCATCCTGGGCCCTATCCTTTTTGCCATTTACATCAACAACATTGATTCCAACCTCACTGAAGCCAATGTTCACCTCTTTGCAGATGATACTGTGTTGTATGTCAGTAATCCCCCACCATCAAAGGCCTGTGAGTTATTACAATCAGAATTCTCCCTACTGCAACACCAATTACTTGATAAGAAACTCCTATTAAATGCCAAGAAGACAAAAGCTATGTTCTTTTCCACCAATATATATTCTACCACTCTCTCACCAAACATTCTTCCCCAACTATCCACCATCCTTGGAGAAAATCTTGACTATGTGGATAAATTCAAATATTTAGGGGTATGGATTGATAACAGACTTGATTACACTCAGCATATTGAGGAGTTCCTGAAAAAACTCAGACAGAGGCTCGGCCTTTTCTTCAGAATCAAACATCATCTAACCAGAGAGTCAAAACAGAGACTAATCCAGGCCTCATTTCTATCTCTCATCGATTATGCAGATTTCCTATATGGCCACTGTACTATGTCCTATTTAAGTAAACTGGATACCTTGTACCATAGAGCTCTAAGATTCATCACAGATCTTCCCTTCAACACTCACCACTGCTCTCTCTATACTGCTGTTGGATGGACATCCTTACACCTTAGGAGGAATAAAAATGCTGCTTTATGGATTTACAAAGCTCTGTCAAACAAACTTCCACCTTATATTTCAGATTGCTTTACTCTGGCTACACCTAGGTCATATGCCCTAAGAAGCAATAGCCTTATCACCTTGAAGATACCAAAAGCCTGTACCCGGCATGGGAGATCTGCAATCAGCTACTTTTTAGCATCAGCCTGGAATTCTCTGCAGAAGACCCTAAAGTTGAACACCTTTATACCTATAGCATCCTTTAAAAAGCTCTACACAAGTCTCTTTCCTGAGATATGCAACTGCTTTCACAAAGCCTAGTCCCTTCTTACAGTTTACCCCCCCTTTTCTTTATATCTCCTTTTATATGCTTTTGCTAAAACTTAGCTATAACATCTCCTGCAATCCATTGCCATTTCCTTTTGTATTCCCCCATCTCTATTTGCTTAAGTAACTATCCAATTACAACACACCAGACCAGTTCCACACTCCCAATACCTTATCCTCACCTCAGTCAAACCTGTCTGATTTACTCTGTTTTGTGGTCCAAAACCACTAGCTACCTTGCTTGTACATATGTGTTTATTACTGTACCTGTTTATTTTTATTAAAGTTTTTGTCTTTTTCTCTGTATTTGTATATGTATGCTACTGTACCTTATGTTGTTTTTGACCTATCAGGTCCATCTTGTAAATGAGCTTCGCTCAATGATGTCTGCCTGAATAAATAAAGATTTTGATTGATTGATTGATTGAAGACTGAAATGTGTAAATAGCAGTACAACAGAGAAGAATCACTAAAGATGGAATCTCAATTTGGAACACAGGGCTCTAAGTTCTCAACTGACATATTCAAAAGTTGTCAAATCCGGGTTTTGCATTCCACCTTAGAACAAGTGCTGAATCCTGAAACAAATACAGTTCATTCAGACTCAGAACATATTCTAAAGGCGGCTCAGACATACCTTCAAGAGTTGCTTGGTACGCCATCAACTGCAAAATGGGATCTTCCCTACCTTCAGTAACAGCCCAGGACACTTTAACAGCTTTACTCTCCCCCATTACTCCCGATGACATTTTAATAGCTCTTCACAAACCATGGAAGAACACGCACCTGGGCTGGATGGCCTGTCGGTGGAATTTGTTCAGAAATGTAGTCACTTATTTGCTCCAGTATTGTCTGATGTTTTTAGTTATTGCTTAACCTCTAATACATTTCCTGACCTCATGTCACAGGCCTTAGTGATTTTATTATATAACAAAGGAGACCGAAGGAACGTAAAGAATTGGAGGACCATTAGCCTTTTAAACTTTGACTATAAGTACTTCTTGCTAGGCTTTCGACAATTGCCAAACAGGTAATAGTCTCAGTCTAATCTTGTGCAGTACCAAACAAATCTATCTTTCATAATTTAGTTATTTTAGGGGATATGTTTTCTGGTCATGCCTCCTCAAGTTCTCAAGGGGTAATGCTCCCATTAGATCAGGAAAGGGCATTTGGCTGAGTTGATCATATATATTTATTCCAAGCTTTACATCACTGCCTAGTTCCTAAAGGGTGTATATGATGGTTACAGCTATTATATTCTTCTGAATTGATAATATCACATATCAACGGATCCCCAGGGTTGGCCTTCTGAGACACTAAGGGGGTACGTCTGAGTTGCCCCCTCAGCCTCTTACTTTATATCTTTAAAACTGCCCCCCTCTTGAGAAAACTATTACACCATCCTGGTATACCTCATTTAACGTTTCCTGATAATACCCCAGCACCTACTGTTTATGCATATGTAGATGATCTATGCATCTGTACCACTATGGACATCGACGGATCTTCTCTAATTGACTCAATTACAGAATTTGAAAATGTTTTTGGTTCCCATTTAAATTACAATAAGAGTGCAGTTTTTTTTTATTATCCCCCCCATTGACTCACCTGTATGGAGGAAACTAGCAAATATAACAATCTCTACCACCCCGATAAAAATTTTTTGAGTTCAGTTCAGCAGCTCCGATGATGCTCATTAAAACTGGTCCACTGGGCTGGCCCGCCGGCATGGCAGTCGGACTCCCGCTTTGACACCAGTGACCTGGGTTCGGGAACAGACCTGGTCACTGGAGGGCCGGCCGGGGAGGAGAAGGATCAAGCATCCTGTGACAGCTCTCCTTCTCTGGGGGGAGGGCAGGGGACAGGTCCAGTGCCTGCTGGCTCCTAGCAGAGGCTGGGAGCATGGCAGGCTGTACGGCCCAAGTTACCTGGGGGAGGAGCAGGCGTCGGCATATGCCTTGACGTCACCATGCTGCCCCCTCACAGAAAACTGGAAAATCACTCACTGGCCACCTAGATGATGGTTCCCCGCTCTCTCAAGCACCTCCAGTGCCTGTCCAGGGCCTCCTGCTACTCAGCAGAATCCCCTGGGTCCTAATGTAGTGTGTGCCGGGGTCTTCCCTTCTGCACCGGCGCCCTTCCCCATCGGAGGAGGGGGACCCGCCTGGTGATAGGGATACACTGGGATATCCCAGGGGATCAGCTGTGATATGAGGACTTGAGGAGGGTTGAATAAAAGGTAAGTGGGGTTGAGGAGCTTGTGGAGCTCGAAGGAGTGGGGGCCAGTGTGGCACGGGATAGGCGGTATATACATATCATACAAAAAAAAAATGGTCCATGATGCTCTAGTTAACTGAACACACCATTCATTTTTAGAAACATAAATTAATCTCAAAGTAAAACAGAGTGACTTTGCTGTATGCCCTAACAGTACCCATTTGTTTTACATATTGCACACATAGTCCCCCCTGCCACTATCTTTAGAAACCAGGCTTATGAATAGATTTTTTCAAGGCTTTTGGGGTAGTCGTTTGAACCTTATCAAAAGAATGCATACTTATCGTGAGTACAGTTTAGGTGGGGTTTGAATGATTCAATCGGTCTCATTCCTTTACAACATTTTCTTATTTAAAAATGTTGTTTCTCCTACGCCCACTTTATCCTTTTGGTACAATTATACCATGGTTTGGTTAAAAGATTTGTTTTCATTGTATGTCATTCTCCCCCCTTCCTTTTCCTAAAAAACTGAAACAACTGCAGCTCCCTTTTTATTTGCATCATGCCTGTGTAAAATTGAAACAGTGGCAAGTTACTCCACAGTACCTCAATAAAAAGTTTAGACAAATTTTCTACCAGGAAATCCTCAAAGCGAAATGTTACCAAATTCTTTTAAAACTTTCAAATAACTCTCTACCATATTTTCCCAGTTAACAGACAAAAGACTTCCCCTGAAAGTATGGGATGTTGCATGGCTGTCTTGTCGTGGTAGATTAGGTGTTAGAGATGCCCACAAGCATAAAATAGTGCAGGAATGAATGTGTCCTGGGATCTCCTGCCCTGATGAGCTGGAGACTGTGGAGCACTTTTATATAACTTATCCATTTGCTAGACAGTTTTGGACAACGTTCTTCTGGACATAGGGAGATACACAACTTACTCAGTTTGCTTACAACCTAGTGGTCCTTGGCCTTTATCCTTCTCCTTTTCAGAAATATCAAGCGAGTACATTATGTTTAATTTTTTTGTTGTGTAGATTTTACCTATGGCAAGCCAGATGTGCTTGTTTGTTACAACAGAAGGATACTCTGTGACCCAAATTATGCTTCAAGTGATAACACAGCTAAAAGAAAAACATCAGAAGAAAAAAAATATATAGTTTCTGTATCAATGTTTAGAAACCTTGGAAACACTGTGAATGTTTGTATATGTATCTTTTTAATTCATGTTACAAACCTTGATTTAATTTGAATGTTTGTTTTCCTTTGTTGTAACTAGTACCTTTTTGTAAATATTCCTTCAATAAAAAATTCTCCTATCCTTTTTGAGAAATGCCATGGGGAGGAGGTTGCCTTGAATGATGTATTGTTTCAATTTCAGGCAGAACTGGATGCAAAATTCATACTGTAGCATTGAAAAACACATTTGTGGAATATCTTTATGCACAATTAGGGGATGGTATTGAGTGGGTGGGTTGAGAAGTGTACAGATAACAGATACTGGATGAGGAAATGAGAACTGTAATATTTCATGAGTCTGCTTTTAATATAAGTAATTCTGTAAGAAGTGTTTTTTTTCTCAAGTTACGAGGTATGAAAGTATTATTTGTGCTGATTTTCTTTCTAGTTAAATTGATGGGGTTCCTTTTGTTCTTTTTGATGCATTTGCTTTTTTGTTATTACTACATGACTACAGTTATTGGCCCAGATATTCAAACTGCGCTCAAAACTAGCGCAACAGCAGGAGCAAGCACAAACCAGTTGCGCAAATGCGCAACAGGTGCGATATTCAAACATGGTGCAGAGCAAATTGTGCAAGCAACCAACGTCTGAATATCGCACATACTGCGCCATCGCGCAACCAGAAAGGAGAAGCTGAGCCAAAATGTTGCGCTATGGAGCAACCAGGGAAGCTCAGCTGAGCATTCCAGAGCTGCCATAGTGCAAGCACAGCCCCCAGAGCAATGGAACTGCACATCCAGGGAGGCAGGCTGGGGCCCACCGCCAGCCATGCCACACATGGGCACAGGAACACACTGCAGAACCCACACCACACCTGCACACCCCAAGCACAGCATCACTGGGGGTGGGACGGATGATCCACGTGCCCATGGGGACAAGCCAACAAAGCATAGCAGAGCCATGACACCCCAGCACAACCACTGGCAGGTGGAGAGTGCCACACACAGGGGCTTGACATCCACAGTGCACATCAGCCCCCCGTACGCACAGCACACCCTGCACCGTGACCCCAAGACATCACCCATGTGCAGTGACTGGCACTGCAGGAAACACCATGCATCCCCCCTGGCACACGTCAACCCCGTGCTGCAGAGAAGCATACAAGCCAGACCCACCCTGTGCACCCAGCAGTGGGTGGCAGCAGACGGCAAGACCAACAGAAAGTCAATGCCATGCTGGTGATACCTCCCCATGCACACACACACACACACACACACACACACACACACACACACGTACCCAGGACCATACCACCCCAGATGGCTTGTACACCACTGCAACTGAGCAACCATAGCCAGCTGCAAATCAGAGACCAACACAGCATTCATATCAAAATATAAATGTATTCTCAAAGAGTAAAGTACAAAACAATCAACCAGAACTATTTACAAGGGGGGGGGATGGGTACAAGGTCGGGTTGGTCAAGGGGTAGGGATTACAAACTTGGAGAGGGAAGGCAGGGTGGTAGGGATGGGAGAAGTGGGAAGGGTAAGAACAATTTATGGTCCCGCCGGCCGCCCGTCTCCTGGCTGGTGTTGGCCCGTCCCATGCCGCCTCCTCCGAAGGCCATGCCTGTGGATGGACTGCAGGATGGCTTGGTTGTCCTCCAGCAGCTGTCTCAGGCTCTGGACTTCCCCTCCCAATGCGCCGGAGAACCTCGAGGCCTAGGAAAATGGGAACACAGTCAATGGCTGTGACTGACCACAACCCTGAACACCACCCAACCTGCAAGCCATATAGCCTAATGTCCTGCACCTGTGATGGCGTACACCCACCCACAGTGAACATGCACATGGCCATCACAAACAGGCAGCAACAACTATGCTCACCACTGCCCATACACACTGCCCACGTCCATCACAGTACAAACAAGGCTGGCAAGTGACGTGGCAACGTGGTGCGATGCCAGTTACACAGCTATGTGCCCAGTGCATGCCTGGACCACCAGTGACGCATACACAGATGTGCTGTGATACTGCACAGTGATGCATGTCACCTGTGTCATGCCTACATACATAGATACATAGACAGTGTCATCAGATAAGGGCCTATGGCAAACCCAGTCTGTCCATATGAGCTTGTAAGTTCACGTTGTTTCCCCTAGAAGTCTGTTGCCCCTTACCCCTGATCTCCAGAATTCCTTCATGTCTGTCCCCTGCAGTCTGAAATCCTGTGATTGTGTCAGCCCCCACCACTTCCTCTGGCAGGGTGTTCCACTTGTCCACCACCCGCTCTGTGAAGACAATCCATCACTATGTGTCCTCTGAATCGTCCTCCCTCCAACTTCATCCCATGCACTCTAGTCCTGGAATATCTTTTTCACTTTAAAAAGTGTGTCCTACACCCTGATCCGCCCTGTAAGATACCTGTATGTCTCCATCATATCCCCTCTCTCCCCCTCCACTCCAGGGAGTACATGTTCAGTTCCTTCAACCTGTCGTCATAGGACCCGTGATGCAAGCCATGCACCATCTTTGTTGCCCTCCTCTGAACCTTCCCTAGCCACTCTACATCCTTACATAGGTATGGTCTCCAGAAATGTACACTGTACTCCAGGTGGGGCCTCACTAGTGTCTTGTATAGTGGAATTATGACTCCCTTTCCTGCATCGCTGTATTGTGCAGGGCTAGTGGACTCTCAGCATGCAATAGCATCCATGAAGTCATGATACTCACATTGCTCAAGCAGCTCTGTCTGCCGCTGTTGCCCCTGCTGCTGCTGCTGCAGCTGCTGCTCATCCGGGGTGACTCCTGCTGCCACTGGGGCCCTGGCACGGCCCTCCTCATCCCGGCCCTGCATCCTCAGATCCCGGCCTGTGGGAGACATATGTTGAGACAAACATCAGTGTGACTCAAAAGCAGAGTGCCCCCTGCCCCAGTGAGAGTGCCCGCCCACACAGCCATAACCATCCATCGCACAGCTGCACACACTGACACAGCCAACCGTGTCCGAGCCGTCACCTATGCACAGCCACACAAGCACACACACACTCCTACAGAGAATGTAGGTGCATACATAGTACACTCACCTGGCCTAGGCACCACGCCCCACCTGGCACGTGCCCGCAGCCTGGCCAACATGTCCGGCTCCCTCTGGCAGAGGTCACTGTACCGGTGCCAGCACTGCTCAGCAGACCGGCCCTGTCCAGTGACCTCCACCAGGTCAGTGGCCACTTGCTGCCACACTTGCGTCCTCGCCATGGTGAGGGGGGCCTCAACATAGAGTGCCTCATAGTGGGGCTCCACCAGGGCCACCAGATTGGCCACCTCCAGTCGGCTCCAACTCACTGCCCTCCTCCTAGCCATCTCAGCCAGTTTACAGCAGGCAATATGGCGCTCCACTGCACTGTAACCCCATGTGGAGATGTTGCGCCACCACAGGCTCCAATCGTGCTGTTCGAACAGTGCCATCACTTCACATAGCGCTGTCACAAGACAGCGCAATAGGGACGTACACATGACATGCGAACAGCGCCAGGGGGCAAAGGGCATACACAAGGTCACGGCAATGACGCAAGGCTACGCACAGCGCCATCGGATGTATAGGCATCCTACGCGACTGCCAAGCTGCGTACCAGTGCCACAGTGGACTATTGTGCAGTAGTGCCACAGTGCCATATAGTGCCCAGTGCTGTAGCGCCACTGGCACAATGGTGGCCATGGCCTGAATTGCCTATCGCGCTCAGCAGGTCTGCAGCACAATAGACGCATGTGTAAGCTGTCTGGGCATGCGCAATGCAGTGTAGCACGCAGGCACAAATCTGCGCCATTGGCTCAGCCGGCCCTTCCGTATTGCGCAAAGCGCAAATTCGCTATATTCAGCCGACATATGCAAATTATTCGATCAGCCATTCAAAGGCGCAGTGGCGCGATTAGCATGTCATTAAAGTTGCGCCACTCCTCATTTGCATGTGTTGCGCTATAAAAATATGACAGTGGGTTGTGTTGGCCAGATTCGGTTACTGCAGGTGAGAGGTGAGTTACATGCTGTGTGATGCTCAGGACAATGTTCATGGGCAAGGCTGCCGGAGGATGATAAAGGCTGAGGGGGCTGAGAATCAAAAGGGCACTTAGAAAGGGACAAAGGGCACCTTTTCTATTAGTATCTGCCATACGGAGAAGAAACGTGGGGGGCTTCCACCCCCCCGGGCCGGCACCTATGCTCATGGGGAAATGCTGTAGACTGCACAGTGACAGGTGTCCACTTCCACCCATACAGATCACCATGACTGACCAGAGCCAAGGTGAGGGTGAGGACGGCGGGCGTAGGAGGAGGCCGAACTTCACAGCGGCAGAGACGGAGGCCCTCTTCCAGGCCTACCTGGAGGATGAGCCACTATTGAGTGGACGGAGGGGCACCCCTCAGGAACGTGCAGCTGCACGGGCGGGGGTAGCTCGGGCCACCAACCTGCACAGAAGCCACCAGTGCTCCGTGCAGGAATGCAAGAAGAAGATGGGGACTGACCGCAGGAGGCTGAAGGAGAAGGTGGCAGCCTTCAGGGTGGCACGTGCTGGCACTGGTGGGGGCCCGCCAGTGGTGTTGCAGCTGACCCCAATGGAGGAGACACTGGTTTGTGGCCATGCAGCCGAGTGCCATTGTGGGCATACCAGGCGGAGGATTCCAGACAGGTGGAAGCCCTTCACTGCATGGTATGATATGGTGGTGGTGTTGGGGGGGGTGGTTGTTCACATGCACTCACATGTACTCTCTTTCTGTTACAGATCCTGTTCGTCTTCAGGAGACAGTGGTGGTGGTGGGTCCAGACAGTGATGCAAACCTGCTGGACGTGGAGGAGGGACCATCCACCTCCGCCACCAGCCAGCAGGCACTGCAGCAGCATGCACGCTGGGCCAACAACTCTGGTGTCAGTGATACGGGTGTGGGGGTGCACAGCCTGTGTCTCAGAAGTCTGGCATGCAGGTATGCCAGCATGCTGTGCCTATGGCAGTGGCACGTAACTGCACCATTGATGATAGCAGGCCTGCAATGGGCAGTGATAGGTGTGTGTCCCATGACGGACACATGGCAGGCCAGCACGTGCCCCTGGGCCTTCCTGGTTCACACCTGTGTACCAGCATGCTGGCACAGTAGCAGGCTGTGCCTGTCAGCACCGGTGGGGCAGCAACGGTGGATGTGCATGTGTCCGGCACTGTTGCCAGCACAGAGGTGGAACAGGTGGGCCTGGGGGCTCAGTAGTTGGAGGGGCAGCAGCAGCAGTCACACACCAGGTCTGGGGGTACAGTGTCAAGCAGTGGCACATGTCCACCGCCCTCTGATCCGCCCATACCTGGTCCTGGCGAACAGCGCCCACCCTCAAGGGGTGTTGTGCACCGGGACCATCCACACCCTGGGGGTCATGATGCCATTGGGGCACAGTACCCATTGGACACGCACACCCACCTGCTAAAGGAATTAGTACAGCTGCAGGGGCGGGTTGCAAGGTCCGTGGAGGCACTGTCTGTGTCCATGGAGTGGCACAGCAGGGAGTGTGTTCGGGACCGAGCTGAGCTGGTCCTTATGCGGACGGATGTGACCGCCGCCATTGACAGGCTGACCCAGGCAGTGGTCTCAGTCGCGGACGCATTGGGCACACTGTCAGGTGCTCCTGTACCGCACACCCCACACAGTGCACTCTCCACTTCCCATTCCCAGCGTCGTGCGACACCAGGCCTGTCGACGCCGGGTTCTGCTGTGGGCATCCCGAGCACCCCCTGGTGCATGTTTGTTCGGCATGATGCAGACCCCTGTGCGGGCAAGGTCGCGTTCGCACAGTGGGACCCCTGGTGGTGCAACAGCGCCACCCCATGTGGCCCCTGCTCAGCCTGCCAGTGCTGCTGGGCCACGGCGGGGCCGCCCATGCATCCATGGTGGCCGTGGGACAGTGCTACTTGACTGAGCTGTCTCCCAGTGCGGGCCCTGTCTGGTGCTGCCCTGTGTGCAATGTGTGTCATGGTGGGCAGTGCACTGCTGGGTGCTCTGCTCACCACGCTGACACACGGACCACCTGCACACTCTTCCAACTGCTGTCCACAGGTGCGTGTGTGCATGATGATGCCTGCATTGCACTGTACACCAAGGTGCAAGGGTGCCCAGGTCCTGACACACATACTTGGACGGTACAGGTGGTGGGGGTGGTCAGTGGTGCTGTGTGTTGGCAATGTCGTTTCCGCAGTGCTGTGCTTCTGCCCATGTACACTGCCTGGTGTGTGTGTGTGTCCATATGAGTGCTCACCCCTCCCTGATGGTGTGTTGGTATGTCTGGAACCTTCAACTCCCCTGACCTTCATGTGCGGTGTGTTCCCCTGTGTGCCTGTGGTTTGCGCATGGACAGTGTTGCTTGCACATGTCCTCTTGACTTACCTGTGTTGGGTGTAGTGCTCTTCTGCAATGGTGTCCCGGTGCAGCTGGGCCTGCCGGGTCAGTCGGGGGTCCCTCCGTCCAAGGGGGGGGCTGCTCATCACCAACATCACCGGCGCCACTGGCGTCCCCATCACTGTCCCCCCTTGACCTGTATGGCTATCCCATGGTCTTTGGCCATGTTGTGCAGGATGCAACAGGCCAGGAATATCCCACAGGCCTTTTTGGGGCTGTACTGTGAGGCACCGCCGAGGTGTCTAGGCATCGGAGTGTGCCTTGAGCATCCCAAACACCCACTCTATGATGTTACGACAGGCATGTGCCTCATTGAAGCATAGCTGCGCTGGGGTCATGGGGCGCCTCGACGGTGTGAGCAGCCAGGAACGAGTGGGTATCCGCAGTCACCCGTGTGGAGATAGTGGAGAGCAGTGCATGTCAGGTCCATATTGCCCATATCCTTGTGTGCCACTACCATGGCACCTGTGTCATTCCCACCCTTGCCCAGAGTTTGCATTCCATATATGTGTACTCACCCACTAGATGACCCATGGGGATGTCCCCACTCTTGAATTGATGGCACAGTGCAGACTGGTGCCATATGAAGGCATCATGTGCTCTTCCAGGGTGTGTGGCACAGACATTGATAATGCGCCAAGTGGCATCACACACCACCTGGCAGTTGACACTGCAAAACCCCTTTTGGTTCCGATATGCCTGGCCATCGGGGCCAGGTGGTGTGCGAATGGCCACATAGGTGCAGTCTATGGCCCCTAGCATGCCAGGCATACATGCTACCCTGTGGAACTCCTGCATGTTTGCTGTACGTTCTGCCGCGGTGCTGGGGAAATGGATGTACTCTGCAGCATGAGGCAGCAGTGTCTCTCTCTTTCTGTCTCTGTCTCTCTCCCCCAGTTTGTGGCCTGCTACGGTTCTTGTGCTGCTTCCTTGAGCCTTTTTATTTTGGCTCAATTCTGCTACTGTACAATTTCTGGCTGAGCCACTCTTGCGCATTGCGCAAGTGTTCGAATATCGCATTGCGCACTTTATGCATGGACCCGCCCCCTTGGGTTGCGCATGCCTTCATTTCCATTGCGCTGTTGCTCAGCATGTTTTCGGTGGTGCAACTGGCCCCTTCTGAATATCGCAGAATGGTGCATTTTTGGAGTTGCGCACACGCAACCCTTTTGAATATCTGGGCCATTGTGTATAAAGAAGGTAACCTTTTTTGATTTCTTTTGAATTACAATAAAAACTTCCTCTACTCTTTTGGAGAAGTGCCATGGGATCATTAACTTCAACCTGAATTACCACCAGAACAGGCAGATGGGACCTTGGTTTAACATCTCATCCAAAAGACTACACCTCAGGAGTGCAGCCCCCATCCCACCCATCCCATGGTGCACTACAGTGTCAGTATTGGGATATTAACTCAAGTGTCTGGTGCAGGGATAGAACCCACAGCCTTCTAATCTCATGGCCTCACAGGCAAATGTGCTGCCTGTTGAGCTACTGACACTGCATCACTTTATTGCCAGTTGTTCCTAGCAAGACAGGTGATTTGCTCCTGCTCTGTGTGTGGGCAGTCTAATCATTAAAAAACATGGCAGCTCCATTTCTAAGGAACCACAGTAATAGCCAGCCACCAAAACTACTCATTTACCTGGCACCATCCTCAGAGTACGTTTTTTTTTTAAATCTCCAGCATTTATCTTGTTGATCCTGTCATTACAATCACAAAAAATTATCTGGTTGATCCTGCTGTAGTTGTGCTTCAGTCGACGTGCTTTCATCTGACCCAGTGTGACCTGCAGTGTCACTCACTGGTTAAAAGTAAATTTTTTTAAAAGGGAAAAAAAATAACAAAGAAAGAGAAAAATTCCTTACTGGACAGGGAGTGAGAGTGTGAGGAAAGGAAGGGTATGTGTGTGTCTGTGACAGTAACAACTGCTTACCCTCAGCCAAATGTTGAAATGCACTCCCTGTATCAGTAATTATAAAAAAATTAAAGATAAGCAAGTGTGTGTTTAAGGATTTTTTTGCACACCCTTGGTTTGTGATGGTCTCATAAACCACTTGAGCTTTGCGCTTGAGGTTTACTTGTCATCACACACCTCAGGTGTGTAAACAAAATCCGTAACACACACTTGCCTATCCATTATTCTCTATTTGTTCAAATTAATAACAATTCAGGTTAATTAACTGGAAGAAAAAATTCCCTAAAGAGAAAAGTCTTCAGCTCCCATTTGAAGGTATTTACTGATGGGGCCTCTCCAAGACAATGAGGAAGTGCATTCCACATGATTGGTACTGACTGGTTCAGTCAAACTTAACTTACAAAAGTAGAATGTTCATACAACATTTGTCACTTCACCACATCTCTCAACTGCCATACCCAGCACTGCAGTTTATACTCTAAATTGGGATGGCTTGCTACTACAACCCTGCATGATCTAGCAACAGGAGGGGTAATTGTTCATTGTTTGCATAACCAGTCCCATTCACTCACAAGTCTTCTCCAGTCCCTTACTGGTGTCTATCCACTTAGATCCTCTACTCTTGACTTGCTGACCATAGCTAGAACAAGAACACATCTTGGAGGCATTTCTTTCTCTGGCATTGCCCCTAAGCTATAGAACTCTATATCATCTGACCAATGCTTGTACCAGACTTTTACCTCGTTCAAAAATGGATACCACAGGCCTCTCAAATCTTCCATATGCTCCTGGCCCCTGTGTCTAGATTATTAATTTTGCATTGATTGTTTTTGTTATGTACTACTTTAAGTTCCTAACTTCTGATTGCTCTTATGCTACTAAGGTTTACCTTGTAGTGTCTTGATAATCAATTTATTTTTGACAGTTTTTTACAATACACATTTGCCCATCATTTCCAGTGTCTTGTAATCTTTTCAATATTCTGATTCTGTATGTATATGCTATATAAATCTGTCATATACTTCATCCATGTAATATACCTTTACTGTTTTGTGCCTGTTGTTCAATGACCATGACCCCATGAAATCTCCCGGGTTGTGCCTGAAAACAGGCATGAAATTGTTCAGTGTACCTACCCAGTTTACAAAAAACAACCAACTAAATTGTATTAATTTATTCAAATTTTGATAACTGGGTAAGCCTACCGGGCCCAGAAGGTCCCTTTTTCAGGAGTAACCTGGAATTAATTACATAAAATAAGATCTTATTGTATATACAATACATGAGTTAGCAATAAATAAATATTTTTTATATTTGTGCTGTTCAAGGTCTGGGTTTGACAGCGGCTTCTTGGGTGAGTCTCAGGGTTCTTTGGCATGGCTGGTAGATCAAAGCTAGCACTAAGCATAGATTATAGGTTCATAGGTTAGGGGGAAGAGTCAGTTGGCAAGGCCTTATTAAGACTCATCACATATCAGTGGAGATAACTTGTCTGGGCACTACTCATAAAGATATCCAATGACTTCTTAAAGGACAAATTCTGATAAGGCATTCCAGGTTGATATAACTCATTGGTTGAAACCAGTTTTCTCTCCTATTAGTCCTGTAGAGGTCTTCCTTTATTTGCAAGCAGTGTGATCTGGTAGATTTGGCACTCATGTTTTTACACAGTCCCGACATTTCCCAAAGATCCTTGTTTTGGTATGCTTATAAACATGACATAAATCCCCTCTAATTCTTCTGTAGTTCATGGAAGATAATCCCAGTTCTGTGAGCCTATCAGCATATGATTTGTTTTGCTGATGTGTTAATTTCTTAGTGAGCCTGCTTTGCACACTTTCTATAAGTCTCACACTTCCCAGTTTTTGAGGAGTACAAAAAGGTGAACTATATTCTAATATCAGCCTCACTAAGGCAGTGTACAATGGGATAATAACTTATCGATCTCTGCTCTTAACATGTCTAAGAATACAGTCCATAATTCTATTACATTTCTTTACTGACACTTTGGCATGGTTATCAAAATTTAATGTATTGTTTATAATGACTACTAGATCTTATTGATTTATTGTGCAATCCAATACTTTATTTATTTTGTATTCTGTCATTATATTGTTGTGCCCAAAGTGCATCACCTTATCCTTTATTTCATTAAATGGCAATTTATGTCTATGTGCTCATTCTTCTAATTGATATACTGTAGTTCCAGTTGAAATTGTTTGGTTGCTGTTTTATTGTTTATGATGGCCCCATCCTTAGTGTCATCTGAATATCTACACAGCCAAGAGGCTCCTGTTGTTTTCATAGATTACACATATATTAAATAACTTTGGGGCCAAAATAGACCCCGTGATACCCCACTCGTAACAAGACCCCAGTCAGATAGATGTCTGTAAATACACACTATTTAATGTCTCTCACTCAACCATGAGTCCACCCATGCAACAAATAGGGGATGAAACTGTAATTCAATAAGTGTCTTGACCAGTTCTAGATGTGGGACTGAGTCAAAGGTCTTGGGATAGTCCATGTATACCATGACCACCAGTAGCCCACTGTCCAAAGCACTACTGACTGGTTAAAAAAAATTAAAAGGTTTGTTAAGCAGGATCTCCCGGATACAAATCCATGTTGTGTGAAATCTGTTAGCCCAACATGTACAATATATTTTTAAATAATTTTCTTATCAAAGCCCTCAATGATTTTCCCTTGTATGGATATTAAACTAATAGGATAGTAGTTTCCCACTTCCTGCTTATCTCCAGACTTATCGACAGGAGTGATGTTCACAACTCTCCAGTCAAGTATAACTCTACTTTCCCTTAATGATGCATTAAAGTACAGTTAGGGGCCCAACATTTGCAGCTTTTACTAAACTGTTTTATAGATCTTGGTCCCCCCAAGAAACAAATAAGGAAACAGATAATATTTTTCACTAAATATAAAATGATAATTTGACGTTTATAATTTTCGATAGGAATTAGGTTATTAAACAAAACATCCAAATATGAAAGAATTGCCACAGTTACAATCTGGCTTATTGCATTGCTGCTATTTAGATGTCTATATATTTTCTGAAGTTTAATCTCAATATTTTTTTTAAATTGCAGAAAAATAATTATTTTCATATAATTATAACATGAGTATATTTTTTTAAATCAATGATGAACTCAGAATATGAGACAAATGTCTTCCTTAGTAACTTCACTTTTTTTGAACTGTTGAAGTGGGCATTTTGGTGAATTTTGTATTGAACACCTGGTCCAGTGTGGAGCATGCCCAGTTCTGGCTGCTCAGTGGTGTTAACCTTTGGTGCACATTGTTTTGTTAGGGCCACATTTGGCTAGGCTATAGCAAAGACTTCAGTTTGGTGGCGGCATTCTCGATCAGCTGAGTTGTATATCCCCATAGTTGTACGCTGTCTAAAATATAGG
Organism: Neoceratodus forsteri; assembly: GCA_016271365.2. Classification (NCBI taxonomy): domain Eukaryota; kingdom Metazoa; phylum Chordata; order Ceratodontiformes; family Ceratodontidae; genus Neoceratodus; species Neoceratodus forsteri. The sequence goes on along the minus strand of CM028138.1, from coordinate 758,822,015 downwards.
ATAGAATGTATCATATCACTCATCATTTGTCCCCAGAATCAGACCAAAATGAGGGACATCTCTGAAAAAATAATAATATAGTAGAAGCCACTTAAAGGGGACACCTTTGTGGAATGCCAATTGTACCCTTTACAAGGCCATTCCAATTATCAGAAGCAGCATTTTTGAGGGTAGATTTTTGCCTTGGTACCTCCCCTCACCCCCCCCCACACACAGTCAAACACACTCTCACTCAGTAACTGACACAGACACTACACATTCTCAGTGATTACAGCTCTTTTCTGAGGATGTGTTTGTTTGTTTGTTGCAGATGAGTGAATTAAAATGGCAAACTTTGTTTTAAATGGCCATACTGTACTCAGTGACAGTTTTTTAAAAAGTGACTTATCTTCATTCTGCTTCTTCTTCCTCCTCTGGTGCAATCAAAGGTGGTCAGTGGCTCCAAAGAAATCAGTTATTTTTACCTGTTTTGCATAGGCTGCCATCTGAGAGTGAATAACACTCTCAAGCTCAAAAAAGTGCTCTCAGTACAGTAGCTTGTTATGGATGAGGCACCAGTCATGCAGGGCACCTGCGTGTAACAGCGCTTCAGCATTGGTCACATTCACTGGTGCAGGGTCCTCATCATCATCGGTTGCCTTGATCTTTTTGGCTGTTTCTGCATTGGATTAGATTAGTGAACATATTTCACCTATGGATTGCTCCCCCTCTGTGGTCTCCTCATCATCCACTGTAATGAAGGCATTGAACTCCTCTGCAGACATGCCGTGGGTAAGATAACATCAGCCAGGGGGCCCAACAAAGCATCTGGCTCAGGTAGGAGAGCAGTGTCATTGAGTTCATCCTGCTGGACTTTGAACCCAGCTTTTTAAAAACAGTTGGATATGGTGCTTTCTTTTACAGTGGCCCATGCCTTGGCCATAATGAAAATCACATCCAGCAGGTTAATAAATTTAGTGATTTCTGTGGCCAAGGCAGAGGAGCCACTGTCAATCACCCCCACCACATGGCCAGAGAAAAGGGACCTGTAATGTCCTTTGAATTTCTTTATCACTCCCATGTCTATCAGTTGGATAAGGCTCGTTATATTGGGGGGGGGGGGAAGAAAACCATTTTTATGTAGCTGAACTTGCATTAAGCTGTCTTTCAGCCTGAAGGCTTCTCAATTCAGGCTAATTCTCCCAATCTGACTCTTGGAGATGACAAATTCTTTGGCTACCTTGGCAAGGGAGGCATTTGGCAGTTGAATGCTCTCTAAAACATTTTTCTTATCAGACAGCGGGAGGTCAATTCATTTGGATACCATACTCACTCAAACAAACACTGGGGCAACATCAGCTGTTGGCCACTAATCATTTTTATTGACTAAGTAAAGAGGAGTTAATTGGTGTTAAGATGATTAGAACTGGCAGTTGGCAATCAAATCACTCTCTCAAAATGGCTACTGCCTCCCAATTAAGAGGCTGCTATGCTCATTGATTAACATAGGGATAAAATTGGTGACCATAGAAACGTCCCCATTAACCGAACATCCCCTTTAACCATGTTCCCATTAATTGACATCTACTGTACCAGCTCAAGAAGCTGATACTGTTTGATTCATATAAATACTAGTTATTTTTATTTATTAAATAATATTTAACCATAATGACAGGCATACATTCATAATTCAACCCTCTTTCTTCTGTGACAGAAATAACAAAATTTGGAGGAATGCAGGAGACTTGTGAGGAAAAATCAGGGACATCCAAGAAAATCAGACACAGTTGAGAGGTAGGAATAGTGAGGGGGTATGTAAGTGAACTGGGCAGCATATTGTCTGGAACCCTACTTTAAGAACATATTTTTTCTTTCAAATTGAAATACTCCTGGGAACACAGCATTGTATGAGGATCTAGGGTTATTTATAAGATGGCACCCTTATGAGCTACTATATAGTACACAGGAAGCATATATTTATGTATATGGCAATTGTCAACCCGTTAGGTAAAAACATAGTTATACTGTGCTGTTTAACATAGAAGACGTACTTTATACAGTACATCAGCAGATGTTGATATACCTTATTATGTGGGAAATCTCTCTCTGTTTAGCCACATATTTCTGTTCTACTGGTGACTGTCTTAACATGCCCCCTCTCTTGAAAACCTTCCCAACTCCTTGAACATCTCCCAAATCTGTAAACATGTACCAGCTCCGTCAGTCACTCACAACTCCCTGACTCGCATCACCAAGTGCAGTTTATTTTTAAATGTTTAAATGTTGTGCTTACTAGCATTTCTAGAAATAAAAAGCGGGCATGTAAATGGAAATGGTGCTTTTATCCCAGCTGGGCTATGCCAGTAAAATAAACTGTGGAAATGGTTCACATCATCCCGTCCGAAGATGAAATATTGCATCTCAGCTGAGCTAGAGCAGATAGATAAATAGTAAAAGGGATAAAATGGGAACCCGACAGGAAATAACATCTGAATCTGAACATGAGATATTGCATCTCAGCTGAGCTAGACCAGATACATAAATAGTAAAAAAGAGTTGAGATGGGAACCCCCACAGAAAACAACAGCTGCAAATGATATACTGCATCTCAGCTGAGCTAAACCAGATAAATGAAGAGTAAAAAGGGGTAAAACAGGAACCTCACAGGAAACAACAACTGAAAATGAGATACTGCATCTTGGCTGAGCTAGACCAGATAAATAAATAGTAAAAAGGGGTAAAACAGGAACCCCACAGGAAACAACAGCTGCAAATGATATACTGCATCTCAGCTGAGTTAGCCCAGATAAATGAATAGTAAAAAGTAGTAAAACAGGAACCTCACAGGAAACAACAACTGAAAATGATATACTGCATATCGGCTGAGCTAGACCAGATAAATAAATAGTAAAAAGGGGTATAACAGGAACACCACAGGACACAACAGCTGAAAATGAGATACTGCATTTCAGCTGCACTAGTACAGATAGTCAAATAGTAAAAAGGGGTAAAACAGGAACCCCACAGGAAACAACAGCTGAAAATTAGATACTGCATCTCAGCTGCACTAGTACAAATAAATAGAGTAAAAAGAGATAAAATGGGAACCCCACAGGAAACAACAGCTGAAAATGAGATACTGCATCTCAGCTGAGTTAGTACAGATAAATGAATAGTAAAAAGGGGTAAAACAGGAACCCCATAGGAAACAACAATTGAAAATGAGATACTGTGCCTCAGCTGAGCTAGGCCAGATCAATTAATAATAAAAAGGGGTAAAACAGGAACCCCACAGGAAACAACAACTGAAAATGAGATACTGCATCTCAGTTGAGCTAGACCAGATAAATAAATGGTAAAAAGAGGTAAAATGGGAACCCCACAGGAAACAGCAGCTGAAAATGAGATATTGCATCTCAACTGGTCTATGATAAGTAAATAATTGTAAAACTGGGTAGCAGAAGGACTCCACAGAAACTAAGGTACTGCCTCTCAGCTGGGTTAACATGGTATATTAATTATAAACATGAGTAGATGGCGGACCCCATAGAATTAATTTATTTATTGAAAAGTTTCACCTGGAAGGGCATGCTGTCGCTGAGCAACAGGTTACTCATCTCACGGTGCATGCTGGGGGAAGGGTAACATGGGGAAACATTGTAGCATACATAAACTACCAAATACAATCAACCAACAGACATTAATATAGTTTAAACAGTGATGTGAGACAGGCAGTATCATAGCTGGTTACATAGTGAGCCATAATACGGTAACATACAATTCATCACAAAATACAATACAACCAATTACATAGATACAGTTTAAACAGAAAAGCAAGGCAAAGTAACAACATAACATGCTACAAGTGCACTAAACATAAGCAATGTACAATAAATGCAATTAAAAAGTACATCCATTGAGCAATCAGCTAATCAACTGAGATATTGAGATATTGCATCACTGATGGGCTAGTGTAAGTAACTAAATTGCAAAAATGGATAAAGCAATTAGTTTGATGTAGGATCCCTCAGAAAAAAATAATACCTCATTTGACACGGGCTGTACAAGTAAGTTTTGTCCAAGACACAAATGATGAGTCAGTTGCAATCTCCCAGCTTCGCCATGAGTGTGTGAGACAAGGTAAAAAGGGGAGTCATCTGGGCATGGGTTTAAGTTGATCATCATGACCACCTGTGATTAGTACAGGGTCATCATCATTATCATAAATAGGAACCACTAAATCACAACTTTTTGAGGAGGGGGGATCTAATGCCAACAGTCCCAGACACAGCCACCTTGACTTTCTTTTTCTCAGGTTCCCAACAGAAGTCACTGACATCATTATCATATTCATCAACATTATCCACAGCCACATTTTCAGCTTGGATGCTGTCATGTGGAGAACATGTTCCAACCACAGCCTCATCATCATCATCATCACCCTGTATTTTTGCACCACCCACACTATGAATCATTGGATGGCAAAGGCATGACCTCAACAGCGCTGGAAGAAAAGTGACATTGTGAGTTATCAATGCCAGGATCAGAATCATGTTCAACTATCATGGGGATGTTAATGGGGAGTATGACATCATCTGCACTGTCAGTCACAGCTTTAGACTCAACTATAGTTTCTGAAACAGTTAACTGGTCAGAAGTGGAACCTGAGGTAGCAATGCTGGTGTGTCAGTGTGGCTCAGTTGGTAGCATATCCACCTCTGGACCACAAGGTCATGGGTTCTCGTCCCACACGGGGATGGACTTGCACCTAAAAATCGCTGGCATCTGAGTGCAGTATTGGGGGGGTGCTGTACTGCTGGGGTGTGCTGTCCTTCAGATGAGATGTTAAACCAAGGTCCCTTCTGCCCATCCTGGTGTTGTCCCCAGTGGGTGTCCAGGTGGATGTAAAAGAACCCAGGGTACTCTTCGTAAAGAGCAGGGAACGTTCCCAGTGTCCTGACCAACATTCCCCTTCCCATAAACTGGTTCATGCAATTATTCAGGCTGTGTGTGGGTGATGATGTGTGATATGGCCACCACCACACATTCAGTCACTTCACCACCAGTCTAGCATTGCTTGTAAAGTGCTTTGGGATACTGTGTATGAAAAGCGCTATATAAATGCTGATTCTTCTTCTTCAATACTCATGCCAGTAGAGACTGCACTAACACCACCAGCTGGGACAACATCATCTCCTCCAACTACGAGAGGAGCTACAGATTGAACTGTAAAAAACATTGATGTAGAAATCCCTTTACTGACATCAGCTATGCATTTTAGTACTACCAAGCCTATGGACAATCTTCCACAGGCAGCAGTGCCATGGCCAGAAACATCTTTGCTTGTATGTCTCTTTGCAGGCGCTTTTGGGGATCACCAAGAAAATTCTAAACAGTTTTGATTTCTGAACTTTCAGTCTGGGCTGGTGGATGTGAAGCAAAAAAAAATAATTTGTGGCTTGCAGATGGAGACTGGGCACTAAACAGATGCAAAAGCACAGACAGATTAAGAATGCACTGCACAATCAGGAAGAGATGAAGATGCAAAGTCACAACACCTTAGCCGGTGCTCACAAGTCACAATCCAATCTGGAAAAGAACACCTTTTGCCAGTTGGGGCAGTGCACTGCAATAACAGTCCAAACCCAAGATACCACAAAGCAGTACAAACCCAGAAACAAAGAAAGATAGAATCTGGTGGCAGATAAGGACCGCTTGGTCCAACCAGTCTGCCCATTTCCCTACCTAATGGATAAGCTGCAGATCCTAGTTAACCAACAACCTACTTCTTCCTACCCCCACCCCCTAGAATTGCCTTATCATGGTCCCATGCATGCTTGAATTTCACCACTGTCTTTGACTCCACAACCTCCTCCAGAAGTCAGTTCCATGCATCCACCACCCTCTCTGTGAAAAAATACTTCCTTACATTACCTATGAGCTGCCCCCCCCCCATTCTTGCACGCCTCTTTTTCTGAAAGATGCTAGCCTCTTGGACTTTGTTGATTCCCTTGAGGTACTTGAAAGTTTCCATCATGTCCCTCTCTCCCTCCTTTCCTCAAGGGTATACATATTAAGCTCTTTATGTCTCTCTTCGTATGTCTTCCGGTGCAGACCTTGCACCATTTTAGTTGCCCTCTTCTAGACTGCCTCCATCTTGTTTATGTCTTTGTGGAGATTGGGTCTCCAGAACTGCATGCAGTACTCCAGATGGGGTCTCACCAGCTGTCGTTGCAGAGATTGGGTCTCCAGAACTGCATGCAGTACTCCAGATGGGGTCTCACCAGCTGTCTGTACAGAGGGATAATAACTTACTGTTTTCTACTGGTGATGCCTCCCACTATGCATCCCAGTATCCCCCAAGCCCTCCTTACTGCCCTCTCACACTGCTTGCCCACCTTTCGGTCATCTGATATGATTACCCCCTGGTCCCTTTCCATTTTTGTTGTTGTTAGTATCTCAACCCCCATTGTGTACTCTTTCCCTGGGTTTTTGTTTCCCAGGTGCATTACCTTGCACTTCTTAGCATTGAATCTAAGCTGCCATACATTTGATCATTCCTCCAACCTTGCCAAGTCCCTTCTCATCCTTTCTACCCCACCTGTATCAACTCTGTTGCAGATCTTTGTGTCGCCTGCAAAGAGACATACTTTTCCTTCCAGTCCCTCTGCAATGTCACTTATAAAGACATTGAAGAGGACCGTCCTAGTACTTAACCTTATGGTACCCCACTAGTAACCCCCTTTCTTCAGAGTGGACTCCATTTACTATTACTCTCTGTGTCCTATTCTCCAGCAAATTCTTTACCCAGGCTGTCATCTTGGGACCCACTCCCAGGCTGGCTAACTTGTATATTAATCTTTTGTGTGGGACTGTGTCAAATGCATTGCTAAAGTCTAGGCAGGCCATGTCCACAGCCCCTTCCTGATCTATTACTTTGGTCACTCAATCAAAGAAATCAATTAGATTCATCTGACATGACCTTCCCACTGTGAATCCATGCTGTCTTGGGTCTTGTGCCCCTCTGGCCTCTAGGTACTTGACAATTCTTTCCTTCAGAAGTGATTCCATCATTTTCCCTATCATTGAGGTTAAACTAACAGGTCTGTAGTTGTCTGCTTCTGTCTTGCTCCCACTTTTGTGAGGGGGAATCACATCTGCCCTCCTCCAGTCCTCAGGTACCACCCCATCCTCCCATGATTTGTTAAAGAGGGTAGTCAGTGGTGTCACTAGTTCTACCCTTACTTCTTTTAGAATTCTGGGATGAATCCCATCAGGCCCCATTGCTTTGTTCACCTTCAGTTTTAAGAGTTCTTTCAGAGCCCTTTCTTCTGTAAATGGTCTGGTATCAAATCACACAGGTGCAGTGGATAGCAGGTTCACATTGCTGCAATTACTTTGTGGCACAATAAAATTGTCTGATTTGATGGCACACGTCACACACACAAACACAAACTACAAGTAATGTATAGCAAATTTAAAACTTCAGTAATATAACCAAATCTTTTAAGCAAACTGAAATTATTTATTTATTTATTCAGTTCTAGGATTATTACCTTTGAGTTTAGAGCTTGTTTACAAAGGTTCCACGTCAGAACAACAAAGGGGTGATAAGACAACAGAAAGCATGAGACAGTCACACATGTTATGCAGTAACAGTTGAGCTAAGTTGGAGCACAATTTTTGTTGAAAACAAGAAAGGTAAACATAAGGATACATAGGACAAGTTATACAATAACACTTGAGATAACTAGGAGTACAAAATATTGTGGGAAAAAGAAAAGTAAAGATAAGGTACATTAGGCAAGTTATACAATAACAGTTGAAACTAACTAGGAGTACCAATATTGTTGGAAAAGGAAAGGTAGCCATAAGGGTACAGGGAGGAAAAAGTTTCATAGGAAAGGGAGAGAGAGATAAAATGCCTTGGGGTAGTGGATGTGAAGGTGGACTTAGCAGTGTGGATCAGGCCTCCCAGATTAAGGGAGGAGGTGTGATATGGGAGTAGTGGGGATTTAGGAAGGAAGGAGTGAGGGGAGGTGGAAAATGTTAGGGGAAGTTTAGGGAAAGGGTAGGTGTATGTATAGGAGGGGTGGAGAGTGGAGGAGGAATTTTACGTAGTGGGGATGGTAGTAGAAGGAACGGTTGGGATGAGAGTGTGGCAAACAGAAGGTAGAGTGGGAGTTTGAAGATGAATGGATAAAAGGGGGGCAGTCAAAAAGGGGTTAATGCTGGAGCAGGAGTAGAGTACTTGAGGGGAGATAAGCACTGGTAAGGTCAATGCCTGGCCTGGCCGCTAGCACACATCAAGAGGAGCAGAAGCACATCTGTTGACTGGAGAGGAGGGAGTGTAATTTAATTTTGAATGGCCAAAGTTTTGGTTCAGCTAGAAGGTTGCTCGGTAGGGAGGGAAGGAGGGAAGGAGATGAGCAAGTATGGCGCATGATAACCAAAGGATCACTGTCCTTTAGAGGTGCAGTAGAATGGGACCTTGAAAGGGTTATTATGTGACCAGTGGATCAGCCTAATGGGTTCAGCTGGGCTTAGTATGGTTTGGACCCTGGGAGGGGTAAGGCCAAGGGTAGCCTTCTTGGCAAGAAGAAAGAGCTGATAATGTGTACGGTTTTCCAAATCCAACCAGCTGGTGAGGGAATAGAGGTTGCAAGTGTGGGTAAGGCATGGAGTCCCCAGGAGTAGCCTGCAAGCCTTATTCAGTGTAAGGGTTATTCTTTTTAAGAATGAGTCATTAACCGAGCTATAAATGATGAGGCCATAATCTATGGTTGAGAATATCAAGCTATTAAGGGCTTCCTTAGTGAGGCAATGTCTGTGTCTATATAGTAGACTGATCTTTCAGTTTGCTGGATACCTGGTCAATGTGTAGAGTATGTAAGGGAGGTGTCAAGTGTTACCCCGAGGTATTTGAATGAGTGGACCAGCTCGAGGGTTTCAAGTAGTTTATTGTGGATGGATAATTTGAAAGCTCTATGCTGGCTTTGTGTAGCAGCAAACAACATTATATTTGTTTTCTTGTATGCACTGCTGCACCACAAAAATCAGCAAAGAAAATGTCAAGAATTATTGAAAATATTACTGTGTGTATATTAACACAGTTGTACAAGAAAAATATAACCAAAACAGAGACTGCCTTTTTCTCCCAGTTTTAACTTAACTCCACCACAGATACACCCCTCCTGCAAAGCACACTTCAAGTGTCTGTCAGTACACTGACTGAATGTTCTAAATTAACATTCAGAATCCACACACAAACATAAACACTCGATGATATGAGCACAGGAGGGTTTCCTAAAAGTGATGTAGTACTAAATTTTGAGCAAAACAAATGGCTCAAAAGGCTTTTTTAACAGCCTTTAGAAGATTTAGAGCTCTGAGAGGAAACTGTCTCCAGCTACCATTACACACACACTACACAGAATTGAGGCTGTACAGTACAGTCTAGAGCCCATGTGGCCTACAATCCCATGAATCACTGCAAAATTAACCTTGGAGCTCAATAACAAGGCGAAGTGATGTGAAGCACATTAATTTCTATGTACTTTGCATTACAGTTGGTGCAGAAGTAGTTGGGAGAAGGTGGAGTAATGTGAAGTAGTTGCTATCAATGGGCTTTGTTTTGCCTCATTATGATGCAAAGTACTCCGCTTTGCATTGCGGATTACTTTGAGGATTCCACATTACTCAGCGAATTGCTTCACAGAGTGAATTCACTTTGCCCACCTCTAATCTTGACTGGAGTGGGTAATAGTGGGTTGGGTATAGTGATTGCAGCAGTTTTGCTGTGGAGAGTGGGGTGCTTATGTGGATGCTGCAGTTGGCAGCAGTTCCATTGGTGTAAGCGGGGTGTGTTCATGAGCATTTCTTTTTCGTCTTTTTGAACGGCCACTCATGTTGCAACTCGCTTCATCCTGCAGCTGCCTGATAGCGTGTCCAGGAGGTGGAAGGATATGGAACCAGTTAACAGACCTGTTGGCTGGCACCTTTTCTTACCCGTGATTATGCTGTGGATTTTAATCAGGGGTAAGAAGAAGGTTCAGCCAATAAGGTTGCTGGATTTTATGCCCCCAGTAATGCTCCTTATCAACTGTCTTGAGTGAGACTTTTTGCAGGGCTTGCACAAACCCCCTCCTGAAATTCCACACATTGGATTTTTGAGGATTGTGAAGCACAAAAATAAAAACAGTGCTTCAGCACTGACTCTGTATATTGAAAGGCTTGCTCAGATATCCTTTACAGAAAAAGTATTGGATAATGTTGTATAAAGACACTACAGAAATTTCTGGTCCCAAGATTTTATGGTCTGACCCAAACATTTGAAGCAAAGGGTCAAACTGACTCCCACTTTACTAGTGCTAATGCAAGCCCTAAATTTTTGTACCCATTTAAAGTCTACTTTGGCACTCATTTTTTACATTTGAAACAATAAAAGTACTGCTCCTTTGAATACAACATGGTCGAGTTTTTATCAGTATTTTCTGTTGTTTATTTAACACCAGTTGTTCAGCATCGCTTTTCTTGTGATTAAAATGAACCACCATGCTGTAGACAGTGTTGCCAGACCTAACTGGAGAGTATGAGGACAAACAAAGCTGAGAATACTCCCAGTATTTCTAAGCGACTGCCATATTTAATTTTTCCCTAATGCCCAAATACCTCTCCAAGGGAAAATTGCAAAGGTTTGGCTTGTTTTTAAGGGAAGGGTAAGGTAGCAAATATTTTGTCAGATTATAGGCCAGTATCCCTGCTGCTGATTGTGTTAAAGGTTTTGGAGAGGTTAATGGCCAGACAAATGTCTGGGTATTTGGACAAAAATAAGTTGCTGAACAGTAGATAGTCTGGGTTAAGAATGAAGCCCAGCACCACCACTGCAGCTGTGGAAGTGGCCAATGATATTCAGATAGCCATGGACAGAGAGTGCGTGGTTGGAGCAATGTTTATAGACCTCTGCAGGGCCTTCAACACAATCAGTCATGTATTTTTCTTGGAGAGACTAAATCAGATAGGTTTCCAAAGTAAAGTGAATAAATGGTTTGCAAGTTACCTACAGGAGAGGAAACTGATGATGGAGTATCGTGGTGCCCTTAAGTTGGTTGAAGGTGATGGTTCCCCCAGGATCAGCAGTGGGCCCACTCCTGCTCTTCTTGTTTATTAATGCTATTGCTGTTAGTTTGTGGGATACAAATATGCATCTTTATGTGGATGACACCGGTGTATACTGTGTCAAGGAGAGCAGGAGTGTAGTCAAGAGGTCATTCCAGGAAAGTTTGATAAAATACAAAGTTACCTGGGTAATAGCAAACTGCTGTTGAATTCCAAGGAAACCCTGGCCATGATCTGTGGGTCATTTGAGAGAGCAAATGTGCAGGAAGCCCAACTAACCATAATAACCCGGACCTTGTGACCCTGGAAGTAGTGGACAGGTATACGTACCTTAGGGTGTGGCTTGAGTCCTGCCTAACCTGGGAGGCACACATTTCCTTTATAGTAAGGAGGATAGGACAAAGACTTGGGGACCTCTCTAGAGTATGTAATGCCCTCTCTCATAAATCCAGATCCAAAATTGTCTGTGCTAATGCTGTTACCATTAGTTGACCATGGGGACCTGGTTTATGGGGGTGCAAATGTTACCCAACTTACTAGGTTGGATGTCATCTCCTACTGCATGTCAATGTTTATAACTGGTGCCCCCTGTGGATCCCGTGGATGTACACTGTACCGTTTGGCAGGCTGGACTTCCCTCAGTGTTATGAGGAAATTCAACACCTTTACATTTTTGCATCTGAGCCTGAAGAATAAAGTACCAAACAATGCAGCCTATTCACAAAGGGGTGCAGGGATATGCATGGCATGTATGCATGGTGCATAGTTTGATGCATGTGGCAGGCATGCATGAACTGTGTGCAGTGGCACATGGATGCCCTTGCCATGAACAAGCACATGTCCAGGGGCCCATGGGTGCAGACAGGAGGGGCTGCATAGCCCAACTGCGCTGCATGATATATATGTAGGTGCATGCATGAAGGCATGTACATCTGGAATCTGCATGCCATCACACTGCTCAGCCCCCATTGTGTATGCTTCCCCTGGGTTTTTGTTTCCCAGGTGCATTATCTTGCACTTCTTTGCATTGAATCCTAGCTGCCATACTTCTGACCATTCCTCCAACCTTGCCAAGTCCCTTTTCATCCTTTCCACACCTCCTTGTGTATCAACCCTGTTGCAGATCTTTGTGTCATCTGCAAAAAGGCATACTTTTCCTTCTAGTCCCTCTGCAATGTCACTGATGAAGACATTAAAAAGGACTGGACCCAATGCTGAACCCTGCGGTACCCCACTAGTAACCCCCCTTTCTTCAGAGTGGACTCCATTTACAATTACCTTCTGTGTCCTGTTGTCCAACCAATGCTTTACCCAGGCTACCACCCTGGGTCCCACTCCCAGGCTGGTTAATTTGGCTATTAATCTTTTGTGTGGGACTGTGCCAAATGCATTGCTAAAGTCTGGGTAGGCCATGTCCACAGCCCCTCTCTGGTCTACTACTTTGGTCCCCCAGTCAAAGAAATCTATTAGATTCGTCTGACATGACCTTCCAGCTGTGAACCCATGCTGCCTTGGCTCCAGTGCTCCACTGGCCTCTAGGTACTCGAGTATTCTTTCCTTCAGAAGTGACTCCATCACTTTCCCTACCAAAGAGATCAGACTGACAGGTCTGTAGTTTCCTGCCTCTGTCTTGGATCCACTTTTGTGAAGGGGAATCACATCCACCTTACTCCAGTCCTCTGGTACCACACCATCCTCCCATGACTTATTAAAAAGAGTAGCCAGTGGTTTCACTAGTTCCTCCCTTAATTCTTTTAGAATTCTGGGGTGAATTCCATCAGGACCCATTGCTTTGTCCACCTTCAGTTTTAGGAGTTCTTGCAGAACCCTTTCTTCTGTGAAATGACTGGGATCTACCCCCCTATCAAGAGTGCTTCTGTTAATTGGATTAGGCACTTCCCCCTCCTTTTTTGTGAATACTGAGCAGAAATATTCATTCAGTATTCCTGCTTTTTCACTGTCCCCCTCTGCCCACCCACCGTTCATTATATTCAGCCTCACTATCCATCCGTTTGTCTTTCTACGCTCGCTGATGTACCTATAAAAGGTTTTATCCCCCTTCTTAACTGAGTTGGCTATCTTTTTCTCAGTTTGTGCATTTGCTATTCTGACTTCCCTCCCTGCTTTCTTCTGCCTTAACTGATACAGCTCTCTGCCCTGCTCCTTCTGTGTTTCCTTATACTTCCGGAATGCTATCTTTTTCTTCCTGACTTTCACAGCCACCTCTTTTGAGAACCATAGTGGCTTTTTCTTTCATTTTGATTTGTTTATTTGCTTCACGCAAAGGCTTGTTGTCTCGGTGATGGCAGTTTTGATAATTCCCCATTGTTGCTCCACACCTCCTTCTAGCCTGATTGCTAGTGCTTTTCTGATGCACTCTCCCATATTGCCAAAGTCAGCCCTCCTAAAGTCCGGTACCCTCACTTTTGTATGGCTTGACTTGTATGGCTTGACACATTACAGACACAGTGAGTTTCAGTCTGACTTCCCAGACATGGAGGCAGCGGAGGGGAGGGGCAGAAGCTGATGAATGGCATCTCCTCCAGGACGATCCACTTCAGTAGACCTTGGTACCACTGCAAAAATAAGAACACACAGGGAGTTGACCATCAGTAACCAGGATGACACACATGTGCAGCCAACATGTATACACAAACACACACACACACACACACACACACACACACACACACATACACCCACACACCGACACACACACACACATAATGAGTGACTGTTTAGTTCCCGAACAAAAAGTCGCAGTCAAAATGATATGCTTAAGCTGGCCCGGTGGTGCTGAGGGTTGAGGCGCTGGATGCCACACCTTGTTTGGGTTTGGGAACGAGGCTGGATTGCTGGGGGTCGGCAGGGGATGGGAAGGATTGAACATCTGGAGGACAGCTCTACATCCTCAGGGGGATCCAGGGACTATGCCCAGCACAGTGGTGACCTCTGGTGGAGACAGGAGGTACTGCAACACTTCAAGGCCAAAGTAGAGGGTTGCAGAGTCAAGGCAAGACGTTCCCTGACGTCATTGCATGTCGGGACTCTGTTAGGGAGAGAGAGGGCATAATGAGGGAGGAAAAAAAATCCTCCACCGCTGATAGGCAATGGTGCTTCTCCCCACATTCCACACTCCTGGAGTCGGGCCTGAGTACCCTCCGCTCCCCCCCCCAGCCTGGTGGCTCAATACTATAAGATAGAGCACCCTAGGTGGGGGTGACCCTTTCCTGGAGGGCAGACCTGGGGGATGCCCGGCACTGGAGAGGAGGGGTTACAGGTATGAGAGGCAATGCAAGAAGGTAGAGAATGCACCAGGGAAGTCGCCAGAGAGAGTTCAGTGATGGTGGGTAAAAAATAGAGTTTGAAAAAAAAATGATGCACTCAAATCGTCCTTGGGACAAATTGTGGCTAATCATATTGCCAAAAACAATCTTGGTAGAAGTAACATTGTATCACCATTTCAAAAGGTTGATTGGCAAATCGTCGCCCTATCTGATACTGCATCACTCCATTGCAACTACGTATTCGTTTCCCTCTCTGGCAGGTGTGTCATGCTATGAATTCCTCACAGAAACAGTACAGATGTAAACTAAAGTTCAAAAGAGGCTTTATTCATTCAATACAACAGAGAACAAGAGATGTAAGATAAAGTTCAAATGAAGCTTTATTTATTTAATTCAACAGAGATTGAAAATAAAGTTAACATGAAGTGTTTAAAAAGTGTTTAACAATTCAACATTATTCACAGGAAAGCATGGTATAGCAACAGCAAATGCATCGTCACAACTGTTTCGGCAATGTGCAAATGTGCAAAGCACGTGAGTTTATCATTATTGATATGTGCAAAGAGCTATATTGTGCAAAACAACAAAATAAATAGCAAGTAGTGACTACCAATACAACTAAAATATTTAACTGATTAGTAAAAAGTGCTTGAACAGTATGCAGTGCTTACGCTGCTTATGTTACATTAATTTCAATGGCTGTTGCTATATCCAGCAAGTATTGCTTTGGCTGATGATTGGCACAATCAGCACAAATGGGTTTAAACACCTCATTTCCTCGCATGTGCTTTGTGTGTTTTCGTGGGGGCTGCTGGCAGAGTTCTATTTGTCTTCTCTGCAGTGCCACCGCATGCTGCTCCTGTCTCAATTTTCTGTCAAGGTGTGCTTTGGTGGAGTGGCTTATAGACACTGTGCATGAGAAAGCATGATGCCAAGACTCTAGTGCATTATTTCCAGGCAAGTGTAGCAGGGTTAGGATAGTAAGGCTGACTACCATAAAAAGCGACATCAAGATACTTATTTTCTTTTCTCAAAATGATATTTCACAGAAATAATAAAGTTAGTTAGTTAATTCACTTTGTAATACAAACAAAAATAATGAAAACAAAAAGAATCCAAATAAGGTCAAAGAAAAAGGGCCACTGCCACTAGACTATCTCCTAGCCTGCTCCACACAGTAGTGTGAGCTCCAGAGGTCCTGTACCTCTGACAGTCAGCTCCAACTGACTCACCCTATCTCTCAAAACTGAGTTAGAGCTTTTATAGGCTCTCTAGTGAAGATCGGAAATTTGCACTCCACTATAATTGATATCATACCCAACATAAAATTGCCCACTAGGGGGCCACTGTTGCTCCATAAAGAACAGTTCAAATGGCAGCTGCAGGCTTGTTTACAGCAATAGGAAAGGTCAGACCCAAGGTCAGAACATTTTGTGCTCTTTCCTCTTCTCTGATGAAGCCTCTACTTCCTTTTCAGGACCATACTTCACAGTGTCAATAATTAAATGAAGCAAAGGCACAGTTTCTGAATTTACTGTTTTATATAGTACAGAAGTACTCCATTTAACAACAATTGTAACATGATATAGAAAATGACAGTGAAATTGAGAGCATAGAGTGGTCCAAATGCATCAGGTGACAAAAACGGAACAGTGATTAATCCAGCAGTAGAGCCCGCTGTTGCACTGCTCACAGTGGCCACTAGAGAAGCTGTAAGTGAGGAGCAAAATAGCGACGTACTACAGACAGACAATGACAACAGTAAGTCCTGCACAAAAGAATAAAACAGCCGTAAAGCATACGTGAAGTAACAAAGCAGTACACAGAGATAACCAACAGAGTAAGCGGAGCATAACAGTATAAAACAGAGACATCACCCATCCACCCAGCCACCCACCCACTGGCCATTGTAAATCGCACAATGATAAGGGACAAGAGAGAAAGATCGATAATTGTATTATGACTCTCTCCTTGTGTGGAGTAAAATGAATAAATCGCTGGATTTATGATAAGTATGGGGGTAGTGCAGAACAAAGTAGCAGCAAGCAAGCAGCAGTGAGGAAGCGAACCAGGCTGCCAACAGCAGACATAGCCGACACCACAGCACTGATAGGTAAAGAAAGAAGTCAGGGGAGAAGACGTAGCAAGACATGCAAATGAGGGAGACAGCGGTCCTAAAGCTGTGAGAATAGCCACGCACCCTACAACCCTGTGTAAGTTTCTCAAGTTTTGTACGCATCAATATTAACATAAATCACAGCAGCACACTAATCATTGAGTGCACAGTAACAACGAATGATGTTCTGTTTCTTACAAACTACTAAACACCATAAAAATAAATGTTATTGTTGAAAGCAAAGTACGTGTGACACATCTTGTTCAGTACTCACTCGATCTATAAGCATCTTAGAACAAAATACTTCTCACAGACTCACAATATTGTTCAGCGCTTGCCATGTTACAAGTGCAGTCCTCTGTTGGGCTGTACTGGTGGATTAATGCCCGGTGGGTGATTGGAAGCAACCCCCCCACCCCCACTCAGGCATTAATCCACCGGTAGAGCCCTTCTCTGTTGGGGATTAATGCTTATGCATACTTTTAGCCCATAAGCACCTTTGTACTGTAATTTGAAGTGCTTTATGGAAGGACAATGGACCCTCGCCTTTCTACCAGTGCACCCATCCTTGCCAGGGTTCACCCTGTCACAGCAATTCAGACATAACTCTCTCAAACTGGTTCCAGAAATGTACCAGGAACTGAGGACTGCAGTGTTTCCTTTTATTTCTTGTAAGCCTCCCCATATTGTCATCCTCAAAGTCATCCAAGATACATTCAAAGTCGCAGAATTCCTGGTCATCTTGCAGCATCTCAAAAAAATACTCCACAGTTAGTGTACCCTCCTCTGACTCACAGTTTCTGGGTCTCATGCCAGCCCAAGCTGTGATGACCTCTGCACGACCATGCACCAGGGCACTGATATGCTCATTGGGAGGCAAGGTGATGGTGTCACCAAGTGTGTGGAGATGAGCACAGCAGGTATGCAGTTCACAGCTCCAAAATACCTTTCCCTGTGCCCCATCCATCTCCTTTGTATACAAATAGTTATTTAAAACCAACTTCTGCTTTCCTTTTTGCATGGGTACATTCTCCATGGCTCTATTTTGGTGAATGAGATTCGAACTGAAGCTTCACCATAAATACAGCCGTGGCAGTACCACCAGATATAGGATCTGAATTAACATCTGGATCCTAATTGGTCATAGTGGACCTAAATTATAATGCCCACCTGATACTGAATCTGAGTTGGTTGCAGTGGATAGGAATTAGAATCTAACTGGGGGCATTTTACAATGCTCACATAAGGAAGTGGGGCAGGAACAGATATAGCACTCAAAATTACAGAAGACAAGCTCAGTGGGTTACATTTCTTAGATGTGTGGGCAGCAATGATTTCTATGTGTGTGGATGTACAATGAGATCGTACAAATAGTAGCATTGCACATGTGACATGCCATCACCATAGCATTTGGTCACTGTATTTACATTTAGTCCTCGACCACTACACTGGTGACGGCATGTCTTTTCTACATTTACTCTACAACAATATGACCGTGACTGGTGTTGCTGCAATGGTCTGTCCATATGCCCATACACACACAGACACACACACATGCAATGAACAGGGACACCGCCTACCTTGTCCAGCTCACTCATGGCCCACAGATAACTCACATTATCCTGGTACACCATATCATTTGTGGTCCTCTGCCGGGAGAGGTATGCAGGCACGTCCAGTGGGAACCTCCACCTGGGGGCTACCACATTTTCCATGGCCCCCCTTCCCCAGATCCAGCCTCTCCAGCACCATCCGTACTGACTTGACCCATGTCACCAGGAAAACCTAGCACAGGACAACCATCTCACAGGAGTCCAGTCTCCTGTGCAAATGCCCTACACACCCACACATCCATGTAACCATACTTACATTCACCTTCTTCAGCATCTCTCAAATAGCCCTGACCAGACAGTTGCCTTGTTAGCTGGTTGATGAGACCCTGTGAGTATGCCTAGGTAGGCAACGCCTACTGCCGTAGCTGCTGATACTACCTTCCATGGCCATCATTGTCACTGCAGTGTATGGGACATCTGGTCACAGGCATGACATCAGCATGGCACTGTACGCAGCATACCCTGCCTATGAGCGCCGTACATGCCCCTTTAATGATGTGACGTATTTGTGGGCAGCCATGCACTGCACACTGCCACACCCCTGCACAGACACAGTGAGTGCACAAACCACACAGCAGGGGTGACCACCGTGACACTATGTGCCCTAATGCGCTACTGAACACTGTCCTCATTGAGGACACACTGGCACGGTACTGTGAACATCATGGACACAGACGTCCACATGTGTTCCAGCATCGGCTAGAGGCACACACACTGAAGGACACCTAATGTTTGCAGTGCTAATGCGTGGACCATGCCACACTTCAGTAAATATGTGGCCTGGTCCAGAAACATGTCCAGCCATGCACACAGCAGTCCATGGCCACACCCATTGAGATGAAGGTCATCTGTGCCCTGCAGTACTATGCCACAGGCTTGTTATGGAGGGTGACGGGAAGTGTCATAGGCATGAGCCAGGCATCTGTGTTGAGGGCACTGCATCAGGCTACAGATGCGCTGTTGTGATACATAGCAGAACACATCTGGTTCCCCACATTGACGAGGTACATCAGGGTGACAAAGGAGGTGCTCTACAATATGTATGGCATGCCAAACACATTGGTATCAATTGACTGCACACACGTAGCAATATTGGTGCCAGTGATAGATGAAGAGGCATATCAGAATTGTAAGGGGTTCCATCGTATCAATTGCTAGATTATGTGAGACACCACGGGCATCCTGATGAGCATATGTATGAAATATCCTGGTTCATGCCATGACTCTTACATTTTCAACAACAGTGAACTTAAGTGACATCTTGCCACATGTGCGGAGGGGTATGGCGAGATACCAGGTGAGTACTGTCCATGGGTGTCATTGCAGCATGCATCAGTGTACATCATGGGCCCTGTATTCATGATGTTATCCTCACCTCGACAGGGGACAGTGGTTATTCACTGCAGAAATACCTCCTGATGCCATACCTGGCACCACAGTATTCTGCAGAGGAGGCATAACATGAAGCACCTTTGAGGGCACGCAAGATTCTTGAAAGAACCATAGTACTCCTGAAGATGCGTTTCCATTACCTGGACCACAGCAGTAGTAGGATGATGCTGTCATCTGGCAAGGCATGCAGAGTGTTCACCACCTGTGCCATGCTGCATAACATCTGCATGAGTCATAGACTGCCTGTGCCCCACGATGTGCTGCCTGTTCCCCCAGACATGCCCCATGCATCACCACATACATCACAGTCTGTGGTACACCATGCTAATGGTGGCAGGTGTCGATGTCCATGGGGTGCACTTGTGCAGGACTGCATGGCGGCATATGTTATCTGACACCACATGGCACATGGGATATTTGGCCATTAGGATGTGCTACTATGGGTGCAATGATGTCACTGCTCAGCTGAGCTCACATGTGCCCATATCCAGCCATTTATATGCCCACTGTGTTTCACAGCCATTATCGTACAGCCACTGTGTCCATGTATAGCTGCCCTACAAAGCATGATGATGCGGTACAGACATGGGTGTGCATGGTGTACTGCACTCCATGCATGTGCTGAAAGGTCCATGCCACATGTGTGCAGACTGCAATGTGTGGTGCATGCCGTGTGGATCCCAGTGTGTATGGTTTGTGGTGGGGTGCACATGCTGGCTGTGTGGCACAGACAGGGCATGCACTGTATGTTACAACCTGTGCCCTCCATTGGCATGTATGGTGGGACCTGTGCTGATAAGCCATGCCTGGTTGCATGCCATG
This sequence comes from Neoceratodus forsteri, assembly GCA_016271365.2. Lineage (NCBI taxonomy): Eukaryota > Metazoa > Chordata > Ceratodontiformes > Ceratodontidae > Neoceratodus > Neoceratodus forsteri. The sequence goes on along the minus strand of CM028138.1, from coordinate 758,801,688 downwards.
GCACCCTTTGGAGGCTGCATGGCCTGCCTTGTGTGCCACATACCCCAGGGAGTGACCTACCTGTGCTGATTGGCTGGTGCACTGCAGGAATGGCCTGTTGTGCTGGTGGGATGGCTTGACCTTGTGGAGCCTGTGACACTGGGTGGTGTTGGGTGGTGTCCATGCTCAGCGTCCACCATGGGTGCTGCCAGTTGCATCAGGGGTCGGTCGACACCCATGTGGGCAGTGATAGCTGCCATCATATTGGCCATCCTCTCCTGGGCCTGAACATCAGAAGCTAGCTCATTGGCCATCCTCTCCTGGGCACAGACACCAGTGGCTAACACATCAGACATCCACTCCTGGGCTGCAGCTAGCTGATTGATCATTCTCTCCTGGGTATGTAGGGTACCTGACACCACCTCCTTGAGTGACTTCAGGTCCTGCATGTTCTCTCTCTCATGGCCTGTAGGCAATCATGCTCCAGCCTCCACTGGTTAGGGCAGTATGTCTGTAGCAGGCCACTGGGTGGTGTCTGGCATGCTCATGTGGTCCTGCTGATGCTCCTGGTGCATCATCCAGTGGTGTTGTAGAGGAGTATTTGTGCCAGGGGCCTCTCTGGGGGCTGTGTCAGTGTTCTGGTGGCCTGGTGTGGTGCTGCTGCTGGTGGCCAGTATGGTGTGCACTGGTCCTCCACCACTGTGTCCACCATTATCTGGCTGTCCTCACTGAGAAGTGTCTGTGACTCTGTGTTCTCCATGTGGTTGTACCCTGTGTCTTGGGTATGTGACTCTGCTGGCTGTCCTCACACTTCCTGGGGTCACTGTGCGGTGCCAGCAGGGTAGCATCCTCAGGTGCTGGCTGTGTGTTCTGCTGTGTGCTACCTGTTGGGGTGAACTGGCAGCCATTAGTTACGACACTGCCGATGGTTGCATGGCACCATGCACAGCTACTGTCCCATGACTTACCATCCCTTGGAGTCACCTGCATTGTTCCTGTGCTGTGGCCTGATGACCACTCTTTGGGGCACTGTCCTCATTATGCACCATGGGGAGAGGTTTACAGGTTAGCATGCTCTGTGTGCACTTTGTGTGGGTGGTGCATTGTGTGCTATGTGTGTGTTCCTTACCTCTCATGCTGCCCACACCATTGGGCTCCCCATCCCTCATGAGATCACTTATGGTGTCAGATACTAGTTTCTCAATCAGTGTCAGTGGGATGTCAGGTGGAGGTGGTCCACCGCATGTGGTATCTGCAACTGCTGAGCCAGGCTCAGCTTCTTCTTCACCTGGGACCAGAGGGCCTACCACTTGTGCTTGATTATGGCTAGAATGCACATCTATGGTCCCATGGCATTAACCACCACCTGGATGTCCAGCTATTTGCATGCTTTTTTCTCCACAGGGCTGGACATGGACCGTGTCCCATACAGGACATCATAGTGTTGTTTGCTGTCCATTACTAGCATGGCTACCTGTGCACCTCTAAAGTTTGCGGACCCTGCACACCTTCCTCTCCATCTTCCAGATTGTCCATCACCCACATTGACCGGTGTGGGCTGCGGTGGCATGATGGCTACCCCCTGTTCTGGGACATGGTATCCTGAGTGTTGTGCTTCCATCTTAGTTCTGCACGACACATTACTTCCCATGCATAGCTGATCCGCACCTCCTTATATTGCAGGGTTACTTAGTGGGTAACTGTTCCTGTACGTCCTTTGGCCCACCCATATATGTCCCTGCGCACCACTCTGAACCCAGACCCTGTCTTTTGGGCACTTTGCACACCTGTTAGTGAATACTGTGTGTTTACCCAGATCTGAGCTGTGCATCCCTGCTAATGTTGCCTTGCCACATCTTTGTGAATAGGCCCCTATATGTCTGACCTTCTGCAAGTGAGGCAATTAAAATAGGTCTGAGGTCTGCTGGGGATATTGAATTTAGTGTGCAAAGTACATTTACCACAAAAGGGAAGAGAAAACTGCATAATTAGTGTCCCATCCTTTGAAACTTGATCCATTTGTTTCTGCACCCTTATCATGGAGACCCTGTCTCCTTAAACAATGAATTGCAGTGACTGGTAACTATGGAACAAGAATCCTGCCGCTGTGTGAAACAGTCCATAGACATTGCTACACTGTATGATGTAATTAGGACGTCTCTTTAAATTTTTTTTTTCCGTATAGCTTTTTCTTCCTTTGGGGCACTGAGCAGGTTTCACACCGGTTCTCTTCTCTTGAGGACTCATTTAACCCCACCCCCCCAGTTCTGGGACATCATCCTACCTGCCCCAGTACTCCCTTTCCTGTTTCTTCCTGTTATTCCAAAACCCCAGTACATGGATGCACATGCATCTGGAGGAGAGCCTGCACTCCGAGGCTCTGGTGACAGATTCTTCTTCCCACTTAGCCTAGTGTTGGGTTCCCCCTAGGCTTGGCACTGCCACTGAGCCTCCACCTGGTGGCAACCAAGAGCCGGGGAAATCCCATGCCTCTCCCCAGGAGAGGGGAACTGCCTGGCGGCCTCTCAATCTAACTCCTCACCTCCCCCCGGGCCAACCCCCATCAACCAGTGCTCATTCCCGAAAATGGCTCGCTGCATGGGAAGAGGGAAGAGGTAAGATGCCAACACCTCAGCCCTCTTCACCACTGGACTGACTTTTAAATCTTTATTTTAGGTTGTAATTATAATTAGACACACTGTATCTATTGTAACATATTATTTATTTGGAGGCAGTACAGTGTAGTGGTTAAGAACACTGAGCTGCCATCCTGGAGAGCTGGGTTTGAATCCCATCAGCTCCCACTTGCATACCATGTAACCCTGAACAAGTCACTTTACTTTCTGGTGCCCCCAGGTTGCACCTAAAAACGAGCTCTGGTTTTGTGTGCCTTTTCTGGTTAAACAATTTCCCCTGCACCTCATTTAATGACGCTATTGTTCTTGGATGTTTTTACAAAACATTTATCATATGTATCAGGTATGTAAAGCTGTGCAAACTGTAATTATTATAAATAAGCTTGACAGCTCACATGATGTAATATCATCCTGTTTATTGCTATAAATAAACAAAATTGAAATGAGTGAATACTGAGGAAAACTGGTCCAAGCCATATTAAAAGGAATACTCCTGTTATTTTTATGTTGGCGCGCTTGAGAAGCCATCATCTTGCAACAGTGGAGATTTGGAGGCGCGGTCGCTGTTGGGCAAATGTAGGACACGTGCCAGTAGGTGCGTCCCGCATTCCCCAATCAGCCAGCAGCAGGGGCTGACATCCTGCCTAGCTAATGAGGTGACGACATCTGAGAAAAGGTCCACTGCAATGAGAGCGAAGCTCTCATGCAGCGTGACCACAACACGCCTTCCCCTACTTGCAGGCAACATGGCGGCAGTGACTGCTGCTGTTGCCTGTCAACATTCCATTTATTGTGTGCCAAGAGAGGTGCCCAATCCCCTTCAGTATGTATCCCTCCCTTCCCTTGAATTTTGCTGACAGGGGAACTTACTCCCTGTTGGCATAATGTGGTTCCCCTTTTGTTTTTTGCTTGCTGAGGGGGTGCCCAATCCCCCTTGCCTCCTGCAGCTCCCCCCCTTTCCTTGTTTACCAATGGAGGTACTCAATCCTCCATCGGCTAAAGCACGCACCACCCCACACACACACACTCAGGTGACACGTTGGGAGCCCACCCCAGCATGCCAAAGCACCTATTAACAACACAAATGGTTCCCAGGTGTCTCTTTTTTTTTTTTCCCTGTAAAGAAGGAAACAGTCCCTCAGCTGTCTCTCTAGCCCCCTTCCCACAACCCGCACCCACCCACTGCACAGTCTGCCTTCCCACATCCCCCTTCACTCCATACTTACCTCCGGAGTCTGGCACGATGTTCTTCTGTGGACTGGGAACACATTTGAACTCTTAAAACTGAAGGTGGATAAAGCAATGGGGCCTGATGGGATTCACCCCAGAATTCTAAAAGAACTAAGGGAAGAACTAGTAACACTACTGACCATACCTCTCAACCTCCCCTCATAAATCAGGGACAAGGCTTAAAAAAATCAACTAAGAAAGAATAAGTCTGTAACTTTTATGTTTGATATTATTTTGTACTTATAACCCCACTGTTTAGTCACAGAAACACAATTTTAGGAGGGCAGAGTAAAATTTTTAGACAAATCAAGTCCCTGAAAATCAGGGACAGTTGAGAGGTATGCTACTGACTACCCAGTTTAATAAATCATGGGAGGATGGTGTGGTACCTGAGGACTGGAGAAGGGCAGATGTGATTCCCCTTCACAAAAGTGGGAGCAAGACAGAAGCAGGAAACTACAGACCTGTCAGCTTGACCTGTGTGGTGGGGAAAATGATGGAATCACTTCTGAAGGAAAGAACTGGTGAGTACCTAGAGGCCAGTGGGGCACAGACCCCAAAGCAGCATGAATTCACAGCAGGAAGATCATGCCATGCAAGTCTAATTGATTTCTTTGACTGGGTGACCAAAGTAGTAGACCAGGGAGGGGCTGTGGACATGGCCTACCTAGACTTTAGCAAGGCATTTGACATAGTCCTGTGCAAAAGATTAATAAACAAATTAGCCAGCCTGGGAGTGGGTCCCAGGGTGGTAGCCTGGGTTAAACACTGGCTGGACAACAGATCACAGTGGGTAATAGTAAATGGAGTTCACAGTGAAGAAAGGAGAGTTACTAGTGGGGTACTGCAGAGTTCAGTACTGGGGCCAGTCCTTTTTCATGTCTTTATAAATGACATTGCATAGGAACACATGAAAACACCATAAGCAAGTTCTCCAAACCCTGTTGACAGCTTCTTCAGGCACTTTATGGATAGGTACAAAAAATCCCTTTGCTGCTTGCCCCAGAGAAAACTACAGAAAAAATATTCCTGTGTTTGTCATCCCTTAACCTCAGCACAGCTCTACATAGTAGAATACATGTCAGGTAACAACTCCTCAGATGCCACATTGATAATTGTACAGTACCCTAGGCAGGCCGTTTTATTCTGATAAAAAAAGAGTAAAGACACTGGCCTGGCATCCATTCAAAGTTTATTCCCTGGAGACCTATTAAGTTCTTAAATAATCTATTGTTGTGTAGTGGTTTAAGGCTCTGAGCTGTAAACCTTGAAACCTGGGTTTGAATCCCACAGCCCCTACTCACATACTGTGTGACCCTGAGCAAGTCACTTAACTTCCTTGTGCTCCCAACTCGCACCTGGAATAAAGCTTTGGCTTAGTGTGCCTCTCCTGGTTTAACAATTTCACCTTTCCTAATTAATTAAAATATCATATTTTAGTTGATCATTTCATTAAATACCTATCATTAAGTAAAGAGTTTTGTTCAAACTTTAAGTAAATAATTTTCCATCAGGAAAACGTTTAGTACATGTTTTAGCAGAGTACATTCAAATCAAAGACAAGTACTATATTTTTAACATAAATACGATGCTCACTCAGAAAACTGCCTCATGTCATGAGAAACAATATTTTTGTTTTTGTTTACTCAGTTTTACTGAGACTGCCTTCCCCCCACACTAGTGGGGTGAATTTAATCCTGCTTACTCAATAGAAACCTGTTTAATTCTCATTTAAACTGCTTTAATCATTTAGTCCTTTCTTGATCTGATTTTTTGCGTTCACTTGTGTGCATGCCCAAGGAATGACTTGATACAGTATGACTTTGGAGGTGTGTGACCCTCCTAGAGAATGCAGTGTTCAGTGTAGCAGGTGTGACCCTACCACACTAATACATGCTGAGCTGTGTATGACAGCAGTTTGGCTGTGCTGGTCTTCACTTCAAAGAAAAGGTCCGCTGCAATCAGCACTAGTAGCATGTGTGGAATTAGCATATTGACATCGCCCTTTTCAGCACAGCCAAACTGCTGTCATACACACCTTGGCTTCCTCCCTCTGCTAAAGTCCTCCCCCCAGTCCCCACATTGTGTGTGGAGGGGGGTGCCCAATCCCCCTCGGCTCACGTGCCCCCCAGTACACTGTGTGTCTGACATGGGTGCCCAATCCCCGTCGGCTGCAGCACCCTCAACAAACAATCAGGTGGCATGCTTGGAGCCCACCCCAGCATACTCATGCCTCCCCACCATGCACACTGTATGGCCGATGGGGGTGCCCAATCCTCTCTCAATAAACACATAGGTGGCATGCTAGGAGCCCACCCCAGTGTACCAAAAGCATCCCGCGGTATCCTTTGTTTTAAAAAAGTTGTGTGAAAGAAGAAAACGGTCTCTCTGTGAATCCCTTGCCCCTTCCCCCAACCCACGCCCACCCTCTGTGCATCCCACCTCCCCACACCCCCCTTACCCCATACTTACCTCCAGAGCCTGCAGCGATGTTCTTTGGTGGACCAGGAACACGTCTGCACTCTTCAAAGCTGACCGCAAACTGAAGAAATACCAGTAAGCTGTATAATGACATAAATGGGGTTTTCCAACTTAGGTGGATGTCTTGGCCAGTTTTTTTGACTTTTGGCACCAAATTTTCAACATGGGGATCTTGGGACCCCACGTCATGAATTCAGTCATTGTCATGTCATTATTTAGTCCTAAAAGGTGATTTTGTGGTCACTGTGCGGAATCACCTTTTGGGACTGATTAACTAAACAATAGTGCCAGTGTTCATGAGGAGGGCTCCCAAAAAGCCTATGTTGCAAATTTGGCTCAAAAATTCAAAAAAATTACTGTTACACATGTGCGTTGCACAGTTCTGATGCACGCTTACAACTTCGAGAATTTGTAATATTTTCAATCAACACTGCCATTTTTTCACATCTCGTTATGACCACTACAATGTAATTTTTCACATCCTGCCCAAAATATGTTTTCACACATCCGGCACACAATGGCACAGTCACTGTGGGAAATCAATGTTTGGGACATATTAAGAAAATCACAGTGACACTGTTGATGAGCAGAGGTCCCAAAATACTTATGTTGAACATTTAGTGACAAAATTCCACAAAACGACTGTGCTACAAGTGTGCATTATGCAGTTTCCACACACGCTCATAACTTTGAGAATTTTTTATATTTTCACTCAAGATTTTCAACATTGCCAATTTTTCACATCTCCTTATGAATGGTACAGCTATCATTTTTCACATCTTGCCTAAATGTGTTTTTGCACATCCAGCGCATAATGGCACGGTCACTGTGGGAAACCAATGTTACGGACAGATTAAGGAAATCACAGAGATACTGTTCATAAGCAGAGGTTTCAAAATGTGTATGTTAAAAATTTGGTGACAAAAATCCACAAAATGAGCATGTTACAAGTATGCATTGCACAGTTTCCACCACACTCGTAACTTCCAGAATTTTTTATATTTTCACTCCAGATTTTCAACATTGACATTTTTGCATACCTCCTTATGAATAATTCAGCTGTAGTTTTTCACATCATGTCTGAAATGTGGTTTCACACATCTGGTGCACAATGGGCGTGGTCACTGTACAAAATCAACATTCATGACAGATTAAGAAAATTGCAGTGTTACTGTTCACGAGCAGAGGTCCCAAAATGCCTATGTTGAAAATCTGGTGTAAGAAATCCCCCAAATAATTGCATTGCGGGTTTGTGTTGCACAGTTTACACACACTCTCTTGACTTCACCATTTTTTTATATTTTCACTCCAGATTTTCAACATTACTATTTTTTTTTACACTTCCTCATAAGCAGTACAGCTATCATTTTATTCATGCTGTACAGAATGTGTTTTCGCACCTGTGGCACCAAATTGCACACTCACTGTGCAAAATCTTCTTTCGGCTAATGAACTGATAGTGTCACTGTTCATGCAGTGGGCTCACAAAAAGCCCATGTTGAAAACTTGGAGTTAAAATACCAAGAAATGCCCAGGGCATTAGGGTTTCGACCATAATGGACTGCCCTGTAGGGACTGACAGGCATCAGGAGTGTGATTTGGGATTGTCTGCAGTAACGCTCATGCCATTCCACCCACACACCCATCCTGCAACCAGTGACAGGCATCGAGGTGTGCCTTGGACTGTTCGGCCCCACAGTTCACCCCATTCTCCTATACTGCACCCATATCAGCATATTTCCTTATGGAATGGGGTGACTGTAAAGTCGAACACCACAAGGCACACCTCAATACTTGTCGGTGTCTGTAGGGTAGGGTGAGGTAAAATGGCATCAGCATTATGGCTTGACAACCCAAAGGCACACCCCAATGCATGTCCATCTCTGCAGGGTGGAGGTGGGGTTGGCATCACTTCAATACTTCACTGCCATTGCTATTCTGCATCTAACTAACTCCTGCAATTCTAATTCTAATACCAGCATGCATTCGGCATTGACAAATGCTTGTTTATTTTGGTGGGGTGCATTTTTCTTATTGTAGGAAGGCAGCCCTCTGGTACCCAGTGAGAATTTTTATAGTCTGCTTAGGGTTAAGATTCATATAAAACTGTTTGTACTATCACTGTAAAAGTACTTTGCTTGAATTCCTGACTTTTGAAAAGTCAGATTCTAATTCCAGAGCAAGGGCTTCAGTAAGATAAGGTGATAGCCACTAAACCAGGAGTGTTTTGTAAAAAGGAAGGGAAGATCTTTGACACTTCCCTGGCTTATCTTGTCATAAACAAAGCCAGATGCTTGTCTTCCCTTGATAAATGCTTGGTTCCCCACAGGATGCTGCACGCATTCAAATTCCAAACTCCAGAGGACTCTGTTCTATGGGTCTCACCACATGGCCAGGCATCAATGAGCCCCCAAGGGCACACCTGCATTCCCTGCTCTGGAGTAATAGTGGTGATGGCATACATGTTCTAAACTGTGTCAAAATACCTCCCAAATTCTCCACAAATCTCAAAAAATTCAAAAGTTTCTGAGGGCATGGGCGGCCCCCAGACTTCCAGCCTTTTGAGGTCCGCCAAGGTACCCACACCGCTGACCTTTTTTACTTGCACGCCTTGCTAAAAAGGTAATTACACACCACTGCTTTCTGCTCCCTCCCACTGCGTGCTGTCTGCCCAGCTCCCTCTGTTCCTGGTCCTGGCATGTAATTAGACCCTCCTACTCCCTCTCACTGTGTGCTGTCTGCCCCAATCCCTCTGTTCCCACTCCCATCACATAATCAGATCCTCCCGCTCCCTCCCACTGCATGCTGTCTGCCCTGCTCCCTCCATTCCCAGTCTTGGCATGTATCACACTGCATGCTGCTGGCCCCACTCCCTCCATTCCTGGTCCTGGCATGTAAGTAGACCTTCTCACTCCCTCTCACTGTGTGCTGTCCGCCCCGCTCCCTCTGTTCCCACTACTGTCACATAATCAGACCCTCTTGCTCCCTCCCACTGCATGCTGTCTGCCCTGCTCCCTCCATTCCCAGTCCTGGCATGTATCACACTGCATGCTGTTGGCCCCACTTCCTCCATTCCTGGTCCTGGCATGTAAGTAGACATTTTCACTCCCTCCCACTGTGAGCTGTCTGCCCCGCTCCCTCTGTTCCCACTCCTGTCACAAAAATTAGACCTTCCTGCTCCCTCCCTCCCACTGCATGCTGCCTGCCTGTTCCCTCCATTCCCAGTTCTGGCACATAATTAAGCCCTTCTGTTCCCTCCCACTGCATGCTGCTGGCCCCACTTCCTCCATTCCTGGTCCCAGCATATAATTAGACGCTCCTGCTCCCTTCTACTGTGTGCTGTCTGCCCCGCTCCCTCGGGTCCTGGTCCTGGCACATAATTAGACTCTCTCGCTCCCTCCCACTGTGTGCTTTCCACCCTGCTCCCTCTTTTACCAGTCCCTGCATGTAATTATACCCTCCTGCTCCCTCCAACTGCATGCTGTCTGCCCTGCTCCCTCTGTTCCCTGTCCCAGCATGTAATTAGACCCTCCTGCTCCCTCCCACTGCATGCTGTCTGCCCTGCTCCCTCTGTTCCCTGTCCCAGCATGTAATTAGACCCCCTGCTCCTCCCACTGCATGCTGTCTGCCCTGCTCCCTCTGTTCCCTGTCCCAGCATGTAATTAGACCCTCCTGCTCCCTCCCACTGCATGCTGTCTGCCCTGCTCCCTCTGTTCCCTGTCCCAGCATGTAATTAGACCCTCCTGCTCCCTCCCACTGCATGCTGTCTGCCCTGCTCCCTCTGTTCCCTGTCCCAGCATGTAATTAGACCCTCCTGCTCCCTCCCACTGCATGCTGTCTGCCCTGCTCCCTCTGTTCCCTGTCCCAGCATGTAATTAGACCCTCCTGCTCCCTCCCACTGCATGCTGTCTGCCCTGCTCCCTCTGTTCCCTGTCCCAGCATGTAATTAGACCCTCCTGCTCCCTCCCACTGTATGCTGTCTGCCCTGCTCCCTCTGTTCCCTGTCCCAGCATGTAATTAGACCCTCCTGCCTCCCACTGCATGCTGTCTGCCCTGCTCCCTCTGTTCCCTGTCCCAGCATGTAATTAGACCCTCCTGCTCCCTCCCACTGCGTGCTGTCTGCCCTGCTCCCTCTGTTCCTGGTCCTGGCATGTAATTATACCCTCCTGCTCCCTCCCACTGCATGCTGTCTGCCCTGCTCCCTCTGTTTCCTGTCCCAGCATGTAATTATACCCTCCCACTCCCTCCCACTGCATGCTGTCTGCCCTGCTCCCTCTGTTCCCTGTCCCAGCATGTAATTAGACCCTCCCACTCCCTCCCACTGCATGCTGTCCAGCCCGCTCCCTTTTGTTACCAGTTCCAGCATGTAATCAGACCCTCCTGCTCCCTCCCACTGCATGCTGTCCTCCACACTCCCTTCATTCCAAGTCCTGGCACATAATTATACCCTCCTGCTCCCTCCCACTGCATGCTGTCTGCCCTGCTCCCTCTGTTCCCTGTCCCAGCATGTAATTATACCCTCCTGCTCCCTCCCACTGCATGCTGTCTGCTCTGCTCCCTCTGTTCCCTGTCCCAGCATGTAATTACACCCTCCCACTCCCTCCCACTGCATGCTGTTCACCCCGCTCCCTCTTTTACCAGTCCCAGCATGTAATTAGACCCTTCTGCTCCCTCCCACTGCATGCTGTCCTCCACACTCCCTTCATTCCAAGTCCTGGCACATAATTATACCCTCCTGCTTCCTCCCACTGCATGCTGTCTGACCAGCTCACTCCGTTCCCCATCCCGACAACTGGATTAGAGAGAGGGAGGAGCCAGGAGTTGTGTGCACTGCACATGAACTCAGAGCCTTGGTCAGTTCTTACTGCAGCATGTGTTGGACGTCTATTTCAAATGACAAAATGTTTTCTTTGTAAAGCTGCAGCAGCTCATTGCAGTCGGTAAATGAAACACAATTCAAGTCCAAGAGCCTGAGTAATAGGAGAGGGGACACTGACAAGATTCACAAAGACAGTCTCCGCATAACATGTAGAAGCACTCTTTAGTGTGAGTATTCTGGTTTTGTTATGCTTTTGTAGAAAGAGTCACAGAAGTGAAGTGCGCTGCCAGTGAGAAATGCAGCCCAAGTGCAGAGCACTAATGTAAGCAGCGCATGGCCACAGAAGTGCCTCTACTGTCAGCATGTGTTTGAACTCGACAGCATTGTTTGGTGTGAGGCAGGGACAAATGGTGGTTTCAAATTGGTTTCATCATGAGCAAGGTTCATTGAGAGAAGTACTGAAGACAGCAACAGCTCTTCCTACCTTACTCACCCGGTTCAGTAAATATTTTAAAATTCTTTATGTAAAAGTAATGTCATGCAGGGTAATGTGCAATCAGTGAGGAAATGCTGGTACTGTTGGCATTAGCAGAGCATGCGGCTTCAGCGGTGGCAGGCAACAATTTTTAGATGTGGTACAAAAAACTGGAAACAAAAAGTTGATTCTGTTGTGTGGCAGTGGGAGCGTGAGTTGTTTGCAGAGTGAGAGAGAGTGAGTGAGTGTGTGTGTGTGTGAGTGTGTGAGTGTGTGTGTGTGTGTGTGTGTGTGTGTGTGTGTGTTGGGGTGGGTCATCATTCGCTAAAGGAGGAAAAAATTGGCTGACATCCTTTTTTTAACATTCCGCTTAGGCACTGATTTCGGTTACGGCAGGCTGAAATTGATCTTGTTTTCCCCAGTCTGGGCTAGCATCTAAATGTACCCCCTTGCCATGGAACTCAGCTAGTCAGAGGCCAGGAAATTTTCATTGAGTTGAGTTGACATCCATGGAACTCCAGACATTAGATCATGGGTTTTAGCCCATCTGATGGGCTACTGATGCACATGACCTAGGATCAAATTTCATAGTACTCCCAGGTCCCAGGAGGCCCTGCTCTTCAGTTCTAATTGTGCATCTGATCAGGCTATGAGCACTCAAGTAGTCCCTGTGCCAGTGTCCCAGAAAAGGTAGGCCTGTGAATGAGTCACAGAAAATATTTCAAATGTTTCTCAAATTACATATGGGTCTCCCTAGAATATATGCTAGCTAAATTAGACTTGATTTATCTGTGGCTTGAACTGTTGCAAGAAGCTTTTGCATTATATATATAATAATTGTGCCAGAAGCTTGGCTCTGCCTTGTTTCTTGTTGAGGTACTCTTGCTTGAACATGAACTGTTGTAAATGAATGGCACTTGGTTAAAAAGACCTCACATTGCAGCCATGGGGGAACAGCTTAAAACCTGGTCTTTTCTTGTTTTTTTCTAAAGTGCCAGTCTAGCGAGGTGGCGATGACCGCTCGTGTATTGTTCTTTACATGATAATTTCTCAGGGAAAGTTGTTCCCTTCATGATTGCTTAGCCTCTTGTTTATAGGCCTCATGCAAGTATTCTGTCTCTGAGCTATTCTGTGCATGGTGGGTCCCAAGGGTAGGCTGAGTTGCCTTGTGGTGTTCCGGCCCTGCAACCCAAACAAAGGCTAGATCTCACCACGCGGCTCCATTCAAAAGATGGGTCTTGTAGGACACAAGTAAAAGGGCATATAGCTCACGCTACAGCTCATTTGGAATTGCACGCTGTTTTTTTTTGTCAACAGGATAAGGCAGGGAGCCCTTCAGGAGTACGCCACCGCCATTGCAGGCCCTCGCTCTTCCGAGACATCTTCTTGGCCCGAAGCGCTGCTCTACTTGCAGACTGACTGTCTACTCCAAGATAACTTGAGAGTTTAACAGCTAGGGGAGCATGTAATGTAGCTACAATAAAGATTTTTTCTCCACGGTGCAGTCACGCTGCATGGGTCTCCCCTCCCAAGAGGAGATTGCATGGTGCGCCGCTTCCATCCTTGGGAACGCTATGACCTATCAGCTGATAACGCTGACCCACATGTGATCTCTCACACTCTTAAGGAGACCTATGTATGTTCCAGCTCCTATCTCAGACAGTGTTGTATAGGTCTCTCCTTCTTCTCTCTTTTTTACTTCCAGACAGGCCCCTTCCCACAGTGGCCTATTGGTAGGGAACCTCTGTACAATAGCCACTACCACCTCCTCCTCCTCCTCCCCTTTTTAAGCTGCTCTTCAGGGCAAGAGGCAGAGTTAGCAATCTACTCCCACATACACTCAGGAGAAGAACTATTTTAAAGGTGTGTCGGCTGGCATGTTTGCATCCCCTTCTAGTGACCTGGCTGTGAATTTCCATGCAGCTTACGTCTGCCATTTTGGGAGCCTCAGTCTTCAGTTGCCACTTTGTTATGCAGTTCCTCAGGCACATGCGCCGCCACTCTTGGCCGTGCCATGGCTACTGTGCTCCTTAACCATACAACTGAGGTGCTCATATTGGTGAGCAGGGTTAGTGCGATGCCCAGCTAGGGCCAGAGGGGGACAATAGGGGTACCAGGCATCTTTTTTCCCTGGTATATCTAGATCTCTCCCACTTGTCTCGCAGAACCATACTGTCACATGCTTAGAGTGCAAGTAGACAGGGCCTAAGTCTGCATATTAACAGGACATCTAGCACCCCCTGGAAGACCACCATGGCTCTTCCTAACTCCCCTCCCCTTCCCTCTCCTTTCATTCTAGATGGTGAAAGTGAAGAAATGTACCTTGTGTAGTGTCACCCTGATGCTGCACAATACAAGACCACAATGCTCCACTTGTCTGTATGATGAAGATGACCTCTCACTGGAGCAATCTCTGGTCATGGACTCGGAGAATCTAGGTTCCAGTGGAACTAACTGGGTGGATCCAGGAACGCTACTGCTCCAAAACCAACAGGCCATGATGGTCATGATGGAGTGCCAACAGACTTTATGTTGAAGATAATGGAAAGGTTGGAAGTAATGACTCAACATAAGATGCCACTGAACCCTAAGTCCCATCCAGAACCCGACATCCAAGCAGAATCCTCAGGGGGCCAAACAGATATGATTGACCCACCCCCTAGCACACCAGTTCCTGATACAGGAGACAACAATGATGACAGGGAAGTACCGGATGACGAGGATGAAATGGTATCTGACGAGGGTGAGATGGAGACATAGTCCATGCCATCCCTCACATCCAAACTATGCTCATTTGACCTGATGCCAGGCCTAATGAGGATCACTGAGTTCACTATGGGGTTCGAGATCGAGGAGGACAAGTCTGAATCAAAACTCGACTCCATTATTCGACAAAAGAAGGTCACTAAGGAGACTTTTCCAGTATGCTCACCCATTGATGATCTCTTCATCAAAGAGTGGGGATCTGCAGTGCCAGGCAGACTGTCGGACAAGCGAAACCTGGGCTGTATGTATCCTGTCTAGGAGGACAAAGCCAGTGCCTCGAGTATTGCACCTACAATAGACCCTCAAATTGTGGCCCTCAGCAAAAAGAAGGTACTACCATGTGGTACCAGCTCCTTAAAGGACACAACAGATAAGAAAGTGGAGGACATACTAAAGAAACTCTTTGTAATAGAGGGAACAGTGGCAAAGGCTTCCACTACCACCATCTATACTGCATGTTCACAAATCTGATAGCTTGAGGAACTCCTAGAAAAAGCAGATCCCAAGGCCAGAGAGACTGAATTATTGGAGTGTACACTCGATGCAGCATAATACTTAGCAGACATGGTGGTTGACACCTTAAAACTGGATGCCAGAGCCGCTGCTCTAACAAAACATGCCAGAAGAGCACTATGGCTAAAACTGTGGAAGGCAGACAATGAGTCCAAGGCACTGTTGCAAAATTTACACATGAAGGGTAAACATATGTCTGGGGAAGGACTGCAGGAGTATTTAAAGCAGAAGGAAGAAGGGAAGGCTCTCCTCAAGAATAAGAACTGACTCACCTATTTAACCTCTGGCAAATGTCGATTTTGAGAGGGAAACAAATTTCAACAGAACCGTAGACAACCCAGCTATCAGCAGGCCAATTTCTTTTGAGGCAGAAGGACATAGGGTGGGTTCCATAGCACCTTCAACTCCAACTACCAGCCCTCCACCTTCAGAGGATGCAACTCCAAATTTAGACACAAAGGAATAGGAAACAGAAACAAACAGCAATGACTACAGAGCCCCACACTTCAAAGTTCAACCCACTCTGGAGCTCCAGTACCCTCCAGTGGGAAAAAGACTGTCATTATTTCAACACATGTAGTAAGGCACAACATCAGACAGATGGGTTCTAGAGGTAGTGTCCCGGGGGTATCCAGTGGTGCTGTCCCAAATGCCAGTAGCACACAGATTCACAAGCTCCCAGATTACAAAGAAAAGGGCCTCAGCCCATCAGGTTCAGCAGATTTTGCTGGATCTGATGCAGAACAAAGCAATCCAGGTAGTGCCGTGACATGAGCGAAAACAAGGAGTTTACTCCATCTTCTTCCTCATACCCAAAAAGTCCAGGGAACTTCTCCCCATCCTAGATCTAAAATACCTCAACAAATTTGTGGTTACCCAGAAGTTCAAAAAGGAGACACTAAAATCAACTCTCCGGAACATCTGGGTGGTAGGTTACCTAACATCCATAGATCTAAAGGACACATACCTCCACATTCGAATCTGATCAAGTCATCAGCAGTTCCTCCAGTTACACATCCTAGAGCAACATGTTCAGTACCAGGCCCTACCCTTTGGCCTAACCTCAGCACCAAGGGTATTCACAAAGGTGTCGGTAGTGCTCGTTGCCCAACTGCGTGAACAGGGAGTGGATGTTATCCCCTATCTAGATGATTGGTTGATTTGAGCACACTCCATAGAACAGTCATAAAGAGCCACTAGGATAGCACTATGGGCTCTCAGTGAACATGGCTGGGTGGTGAAATAAGCCAAAAGCTTTCTTATTCCCACACAACAACTGGAGCACTTGAGAATGGAGAAAAACATATCCCATGGGTGGGCGCGACAGTCCCAGAAAAGGGTGGAGGGCATGATCTCACTGGCCCAGCAACTGAAGGCCAACAGTTGACCAACCATCACCCAGGTAGCTCAAATGTTAGGATGTATGGCCTCATGCATCAACCTGGTCCTATGGGCCAGGTGGCACATGTAACCACTGCACGACTACATGCTAACTCTGGGATCCCCAAACGAATGGAACTTGAGTGTCAGAAACCCATTACCAGCCACAGTCAGATGGTCCCTGGTCTGGAGGGCTTCAAAACACTACATCACAAGGGGGATTCCACTAGAATTGCCCTTCAACGCCACCATAGAAACAGATGTGAGTTTGGCAGGATGGGGAGCATGTCTGGGCTCCCTATTGGCCCAAGGTTGATGGACAACCCTGTGGACCAGACTGTCCATTGATATTCTGGACATGACAGCAGTTTACCATGCCCACAGATCCTTACAGTCCACTATATCTTGTCAGTCGGTCTTAATTCGATCTGACAACCAAGACACAGTAACGTACTTCTCGAAACAAGAGGGCACCAAAAGCAGGGCCATTCAAAGTGAAGTGGCAAGGGTCATGGATTGGGCTCAGGCTAACCTCATACACATTGGTGCAGTTCACCTAGCAGGCAAGCTCAATGTGAGATCCAACTGGCTCAGCCGACAGCAGGTGCATCCTTGGGAGTGGCACCTATACCCTACCTGTTTGTGTTGATACAGAAGGCATGGGGTCCCATATCAATGGATCTCACGGCAACCATGGTGAACTCCCAAGTGAGCAGATTCTACTTCAGATACAAGGAGCATCGCTCACAGGGGGTCATTGGCCTATGTCAGGTGTTGTCGCTGGACCGGGCCTATGTCTTTCCATCCATTTCCTTACTGCCTCAAGTCCTAACCAAGATTCAACAGTCCCAAAAAATCATCATTCTGGTGGCCCCTACTGGCCATGGAGAGCATGGTTCTCAGCAGTAGTGGCTATGGTGTTGGACAAACAGAGACTACCATACCAATCAGACATGTTGATGCAGGGCCCCGTGGTCCACCCCGGACCAGGGTCTCTGAAACTCATAGCCTGGCTTCTGAGAGGCAGAGACTGTTGAGAGCTGGATACCATGCATCAGTCATCTGAACAATGTTATAAGCTAGAAGGCCTTCAACCACCACCACATATGGTAGGCAATGGGGTATTTTATCAGCTTGGTGCAGAGATAGGGGAAAGGAACTGGAGCTAGCAGACATGTCAACCATCCTCCTGTACCTGTAACAGGGAGTTAACAAGGGCCTTTCTTATGCCTCACTCTGGGTTCAACTAGCTGGCATCGGTGTGACCCTTGGCCCCATAGGACAGCACAGCCTGGGGACCCACCCAGATGCCTTGCAGTTCCTCAGAGTGGTGCAGGTGTGGCAGCCCAGAGTGAGACCTCTCGTAGCTCCCTGGGACTTAACGCTAGTCCTAGATGCATTCAGAATAGCACCATTCGAACCATTACATGAGATAGATCTATTCTGGCCAGACCTAAAGACCTGCTTCCTCTTGGCCATATGCTCAGCTCAGAGGATCAGTGAGCTGGGGGCACGATCCTGCAGGGAACCATATACCATGTTCACACCTGGAGGGGTAAGTCTCCAGACAGTACCATCCTTCCAGCCCAAAGTAGTTTCCACATTCCACAGGGAGCAACCCATTGAACTACCGACTTTATTCAAAAATTCCCAGTCAGAGGGCATTGTCATTCCCCATCATTTAGATGTTGGGGTCACCCTAGCAACATACATTACTAGAACACAATCCATACACAAAACAGAAAGACTCTTCATTGTGCTAAAAGGGAGAGACAGGGCAGGGCAGCCTCTATGGCTACAGTCTCCAGATGGCTAAAGAGAACCATTCAGGAAGTATACAAGACAAAGAGACTAACCCCTCCAGAGAGCATTAAGGCTCATTCTACCAGGGCAGTGTCCACCTCTTGGGTGGAGAGGGCCAATGTGTCTACAGAGGACATTTGCAAAGCGACAACTAGGACCACCATCATACCTTTTTCTGACGCTATACGCTAGACTTCCTGTACAAACAGCAGACTTCCTTTGCAAATCAGGTTCTCTCAGCGGCCAGCTCCTCCTCCTCTCACTCTTAAGATCACTCTGTCCCACCGAATTGGGTACAGCACTGCTGATTAATAAACCCATGATGTAATGTCTGGAGTGCAATGGATGTCAACTCAACACAATGGGTGTTTACTCACCTGGTAAAGGTGATTGTGTTAGTTGACATCCATTGCACTCCACGGCCCTCCCTTCAGAGCGATCAGAGTGACAGGAGAACCAGTTATAAGCTAGAAAGAAAATGACACACACACTTGTATCTAATCAGTAAGGACAGGACATAGTTGACAAAGTTACTTCTTAAGGCATCCAGGATGTCTGTTGTCGGCCACCTTAGGTAACCAAGAATTAGAATTGTACTAATAGGTTAACAAAGGGGCCCGTTCAGCCACTATCTCCAGAAGGTGTCTCAAGTGTGTTATTAACTCAATGCATATTGTGGTATTACTAACCTTATTTTTAGCTATGGAAGAATCGAACTGAAGAGTAGAGACCCCTGGGACCTGGGAGTACTGAAAAAATTGATCCTAGGTCATGTGCATTAATAGCCTATCAGCTCGGCTAAAATCCATGATGTAATGTCTGGAGTGCCATAGATGTCATCTAACACAATCACCTCTTCTAGGTGAGTAAACACCCAATCCATTTTCCAAAATATTTTACATAGCATTAAATGCTAAAGCTTCACAGATGGCAGGGGGCAAACATAACATACTGTAAGGGTCATGTTTTTCAACTTATTTTGGATGCTTACTTTGTTGGCATCTAATACTTGGTGCATGGGACTTGCATTACAAACTCAGGAATTTTCTATCCTTGTATCAAAGGGATGTCCATAAGACTGCATTTATTTGTTCTAGTGTGTATCATTATTGGGGTTGCCTGAGTGCATCTTGGGGCACTGTACATCTGTGTCTTAAAGAAAACTGGACAAAAGGACAAGGTACTCCACAAGCACCTATTGTCATTGCTGCACCTCTATATGTGGACCCTGTTCCCACATTTGAAAATTCTGCCCTTGTAGTTTTATTATGTTTGCTTGTGTGCATGTGCCAGAAATATGTGGCAGCTTAGGAGAGAAGGGGGTTGTGGAGGTGCGGCACTGTAGCAGCCAGTGCCGCCACTGCATTTGTGGGCTTGGCCCTATTTATCCAATGTGATAGCATAGTACTGCTGACACTAGTTCAGCAAGTGTGCCACCAACACTGAAAAAAATTGGCCGCTGCAATGAGGGAGTGCCCCATCAATGCAGGGCATGCCTTGCCTGCCTAGACATTTCTGTTCTCCCAATCCTCCATTATCCACTGTGGGAACAGGAGTGCAAGTAAATCTCCCCACTTCCTGCCACTGCGTGCTGTCTACCCCACTCCCTCTGTTCCCCATCCTAGCACCAGGAGTGCAAGTAAACCCTAATGCTCCATCCCGATGCATGCTGTCTGCCCTACATCCTCCTTCCATTACCCATCCTGGCTCCTGACTACAAGTAAACCCTCCCTCTCCCTCCCACTGCATACTGTCCACCCCACTCACTCCATTACCCATTCTAGCAACTGGAGTGCAAGTGAACCCTCCCACTGCATGGTGTTCACCCCACTACCTCCCTTCCCGATCCCAGCAACCGGAGTTCAAGTAAACCCTCCCACTCTCTCCTACTGTGTACTGTCCAGTCCGCTGTCTCCGGTCCCAGTCCCTGCACATAAGCAAACCCTCCCGCTCACTCCCACTGCAAGCTGTCTACTGAAAGCTCCCTCATTCCAAGTCCAAGCAACCAGATTAGAGAGAGGAAGGAGCCAGGAGTTGTGTGCACTGCACAAACACGGAGCGTCGGTCAGTTTGCAGGGCAGTATGTGTTGGAGAATGAAACGGGTAGAAAATGTAGCACAGGTCATTGGTTCATTGTTGCATTGCACAATGTACAGGGCTTCTGAGTCCCACCATCGCCCTAGTGAAGTCGACTTCACTGATCACTAGACAGGAGGAGGAGGGACCCACATGGGAGGGAGAGAGATGGAGATGAACTGTTTGGAGAGAGAGAACAGTTGGACCGGGCTGGCCAGTGGAAGAGTGACACTGAAGAGTGAAATGCCTGACTGAGTGGGATATGGTGATAGACAGCCATGGGAAGGCAATGAGGTGAGCGACTGAACTTTGGGATGGGTGACAAGGGGCTGTTGTATTTCGATTTTGAGGCACTTTATTTAGACTGTACCTGTTGGTTTACCCTGCAAATATTAAAAAGGTTTAATCATTTTGAGGTGTCAGTAACTGCCTGAGAAAGAGAAAGCAGCTTGCATCATAGTCACTATATGGATGGTACTGGTGCCCTTGTTTAGGTGCCACCATGAGAGTGAAAAAGGGAAAGTACACAGTCAGCACTCAAAGCTCTGACCTGAGTGTTGCCCTATCCCACTTCGATTTTCACCCCTTTTACCTTCTTTTCCTAACTTGCAGCTCTGATAGGGAGAGAATGTGTGTGTGTGTGTGTGTATATATGTTTGTGTGATGCCTACCAGTTAGGTTTTGATGCGAGTTTGTCAGTTTGTAGTGCACTGCAGCAGCAAGCCACTTCCGTCAGATGAACATGCCTGGAGTACTTCTATATTTGCACAGCGGGCAAGCGGCACAACTGCAGGTGCACCAAACAATAAATGAAGTATATCAATGAGAAACCAGCACCCCAAACAGCAGTAGATTTAGTTCAAAATTCATTTTACTGAGAAGTTGTATAAAACAAAGTACTTATAAACAGTAAGCTCAGTATTGCACACCAAGTGCCAAAAGTACTGAACTGCAACCCCAGCACATGTGTATGCTCTGCAGAGGCAGAAATGTGCTGAGGCAGAGCACAGCATACACATGTGTAGCGAAACTGGGGGCGGTGGTGGATGGGGAGGAGGGGAAGGTGGCCCTATAGGGGGACCTGGAGGCTCTGGAAAGATGGTCTAGAAAGTGGAAGCTGAGGTTCAATGCAGGGAAATGCAAGGTACTCCACCTGGGGGCCAGAAACCCAGGTCAAGTGTACACCCTGGGGGGGGAAATGCTACAAGTCTCGATGGCTGAGATGGACCTGGGAGTGGTGGTGGATGTCAAGATGAACAACTCTGAGACTTGTAGGAGGCAGCAACCAAGGCCAACAGGATGCTGGGATGCATCGCTGGGGGATCACCTCCAGAAGGAGGGAGTGATACTCCTCAGTCTAACTGCTTGGTGAGGCCGCACTGAGTACTGGCGTGCAGTTTTGGAGGCCAACACTTAAGCTGGCCACAACCTCCTGGAGAGGGTCCAGAGGAGGGCAACCAAAATGATTTGGGGGCTTGGGGACAGGACCCATGAGGAGAGGCTCAAGAGCTAAATATGTACACATTGGAAGAGAGAAGGGACCTGGGGACATGATAGAGGTCTTCAGGTACATGAAGAGGGTAAATAGGAGAGGAACAGTTGGGGTGCTTGAAGGAAGGAGGAAGGGCCACTAGAGGGCATGGCTGGAAGCTGGAGGGGGAAGATTCAGGGGAGAAAGGAGGAGGTGCTACTTCACTGAGAGGGGTGGTGGAGCCATGGAATGCACTGCCTAGGGGCTGGTGGAGGCAGAGACAGTGGAGGGGTTCAAGAAGGGGTGGGACAGGTACAGGGGAAGGGTTCTGGAAGCAAAATCCAATGCAGCAAGAATATCCGGAACTGGGAAGGGAGAAGCCAGAGAAGGCTAGGGGGACAGCAAGGTCAGCACCCAGGTTGGGGACTGACCAAACGAGCAGACACGAAAGACCGTTAGGCCTATTCTGCTGGCATTTTAGTATGTTAGTACTGTTTGTAATACTTTGTTTTATAAAACTTCTCAGTAAAATCAGTTTTGAACTGAATCTACTGCTGTTTGGAGTGCTAATTTGTCATTGGCACAATAACTGCAGGTAACTGCAGCATGAGTGTTTCTGTCTGTGGTGCCAGGAACCCAGGTAGCAGTATTTGGCAACCACTAAAATTGCTTTCCATTGGTACTGAAGTACTGAGACTGAGTAAGAAAATCAGTTTCTAAGCACGGCTGGAAAAATAAAAGGTTTTAGCATCAGCTGTGGAATGTATCTGCAGCAGTTTAGGAGCAGAAGTCTCAACAATGTTAGGGGACAGCAGCAACTAAAGGCAGAAAAGCAAAGCACAGACTGAGAGAATGTGACAGCACACAGACTTGTGCCATGCAGTGGTGAAACAGGACTCATTGGATAGTGGTAAACTGAAATGAAAATTATGTACCTACCGTAATTCTTGATCTTCTCTTGTATCTTCACCATTCATTACTGCTGGGTGTCAGCTGGAGGCGCGCACCTGCCATGGGAGCTTTTTTTTTTTTTTAGAGGAGTCAGCGTCGACGGTGCTGCCTCCTAGAGTGATGGACTGTGTGGAGTGTGAGGGGCCGCTGCTAGGCATCGCAGACTCCTCCTCTGTCCCAGTTCTGTTAGCCGGAGAGGTGAAATAAGGATTAGAAAAAAGAGTGAGGCAAGAGAGCCGAGGGATAGAAAAAAGGAAAGGATATAAACTGAAAAAGTAATAAGCCGGAAGAGGACAGAAAAGACAGAGGGAAAATGCCTACCCAAAGGGACCGAAGGGCCTCACTTCTGGGGTGGCTATAAGGGAGGAACAGATAGGGAGGAGAAAGAAGAAGAAGGAGAAGAGACAAAAAGGGGGGATGCTAGGAGGGGAGAATTCTGCCACTGAGAAATTGGCTTAGGGTAATAAGCTTGGAACTACAAACAAGGCAGCAAGGATTCCATTTCGAAAATTCGGGTAGAGCTCAATCGAACCTCACACAGCTTGGACACCAAAGGCAGATTCTTTAAACCTCCTGCCATCCCTAAACTTCCAGACTCCAGCTGGGAGCTCTCAAACTACTAAGGGGGAAAATCTATTCCAAAAGAGATCAGCCAGCTAGAAAGGGAAATAATCCCCCTAGCACCTTGTTAAGTGATAACACAGTAGCATGTGAAAGTGGGGAGGCCCTGCAGGGGGCACCCCTATATTAAACAGAGTGGGAACTCAATCGGACTCCCTAGAGGCAAGGCAGAGAACACCCCTTAAAGAAATTGAAGTGCTGGAACGGCACCAAACCAGTAGAGGCTGACATAATAGGATAAGGGCCTGCCAGAAATGGCCTGGGAAAGAGAAGTCGAGCCACTTAAGGGACCGTCTCTTTAATTGTGAATTGAAAAACATGGCTGGAGAAGAGCCAAGTGATACCCATCAAACTGCAGTCAGAACAAGTTTCCTCAGGACGGATCAATTTTAGCTCATTCCTCCTATTCTCAGAGGGAAGGATCCGTTGAGAAGAATGGAAGAAAAGCATGAACATTTTTTTTTTTCTTTGGCTTAACGGCCAAGGGAGAAGGGGGAGGAACGAGCAGGGAAGGGGAGATGCCAAAGAAGGAGGCCCTAGAGGGGAGGATGGGCGGGATTCAGTAATGAATGGTGAAGATACAAAAGAAGATCAAGAATTACGGTAGGTACGTCATTTTCATATCTTCCCTTGTCAATCTTCACCATTCATTACTGCTGGGTGAATGCCAAGCCCCCCCCCCCCGAAAGGGGGGTATGACAAAAATGCCTGAGTGAACAGATCCCTCAGCCTCCTACTGGTAAAAAGTAAAGAGGGGGAGACCCTGGCCAGCAGACCAGGAAGTCTAAGGTGGGTGAGGGGGGGAGGCATTCCCAAAGGGCTGTGGGAGGGGGGGTTGCCCCTGAAGATGCCTCCTCACCCTGCGTGGAAAAAAGGCAGGTCCCCTGGAAGGCAGAGCTAGTCACCCTACACCGGGCTATGGGGTTATGGGTGACAGTCAGGAGAGACAAAGCCATGCTGTCCACTTAATGCAGATCGCTGTCCCCACTAGTCTGAATGCCACCTCGTTGGCATCGTAGGATGCCCTCGCTTGGTGCCTTGCAAGCTCTAGACCCTGCGCAGAGAGGGCAATGGCTTGTCTAGACTGCTCTGAGTCAGGAAGCAAGGTCAAGACCTGAGCCAGCATCGACCACAGATTCCTGTTGTAAGCAGCGTGGTGAGCCTGATGGGAAGAAATGCACAACAATGCATGACCAGAAAAGAAGACTCTTCATCCCCCCCGGTCAAACTCAACAGAATTCGGAGTCCAGAGGCCTGTCATGCGCCAGGCGTTGAGGCCCAGAAAGAGTATCCAGGGATGTCAAACCCGAAGGTGGGTGAGGAAGAGAACCTAGAGACTCGTGGGGGGCACAATACCATCTCCTGTAGTCTCCTGGAGCTAGAGAAGGAGTGACTGGAGACTGCCAGGTGCAGATAGATTCTTCCTGGAGGGGAATCAGCCAGGAAGGCACCACCAAATGGTGGGAGCTGAATTCACTAAGGAAAGCACGCGTCTGCTGCTTGGTATTGTCCCTACGGATGTAGGAAATACTAAACTCTGAAACCATCCTTGAGAGGAAACGCTGATGGTCTGTGAAGTCAGCGTCAGAGGAAAGGTGGACAGAAGGTTCCTCTCCTCAGTTGAGGAAGACGAGGAGGAAGTGGAGCTTGAATGCCCAGAAGACTCCTGAGGCAGGGGAACAGGCGGAAGACCTGTTCATCCATGGCCCTAACATAGGACGGGAAGGCTGCCGTAGTAACTCTGAATGTCTCCCATGATAATGGACCAGTGGGCCCCACATGGCCTGGGAGAGAGGGAGGTGGTTGCAGAGGGATGTCCGAAGGGCACCTAATAGCACATGCCCAACCTCCGCCAGGGTTCTGGGATCCAGGTAGCAATGCCGCCAAGACTGGGGACCCTGAGATCGTGCCAGGTTGCATAGTAGAAAGGGTAAGAGACAACTCCGGGACGAGCCCTGAAGGGGAATCTCCCCTATGACGGGCCTGGGATTGCATGAGTCCAGAAGGGCAACCCTCAGAACCCCCACCAGAAGACACTTTAGAGACCTTAAGAGAGAGGCGAGGATCAGTGCTATGACTCCTCCCTGCACCCCACAGGGCGGTGGGGGGGGTGTCGCTGCTCTTGACCTCTACCCTTCTATCCTTCAGACTCCAAAGCAGCCCTCTTCCTCGTAACCAGTGTCGGAGTTCCCTGCTGACCCTGAAGGGCACCCGCTGAGGCAGAGTACTCTTCCCTCTGCTGAAGGACCCGAGCAGCACCAGGAACAGCAGCTGCCTGGGACCTGCAAGAAGAGGGTATCCTCCCTTGGACATCTGAAGGATCCACCATGGAAGACTCTAGGCCACCCCTAACCATGGAATGATCTGAGCTAACCAGCTCTGGGGAGTCTGGGAGAGGAACACTGGACCGTCTAGCCCTGTGGCCTACAGGAGGTTCAGAGCCAGAAGAATCTAGCTGCTGGTCTGGGTCCTCGCCTGAATCGTCTCCCTCCAAGGAGGGGTCAACAAGGGAAGACTCCATCCCAACAGCCGCAGGAACCTGCCCCGAGGTGGCACCAGGCCTGGTACCACCGTAGGCCGTGACAACTACCATGTCCGCAGAGTCATCTGCACCCCTGATGGTGTGAGGTTCCCGGGCCACACGGCGAATGGTTCCGCCTGAGTCCCCGACACTGCAAACGGCGCTGAGACCCAGCACAGCACCGTGAATGGTGCCGCCCATGTCCCTGGCATTGCAAATGTTGCCGAGGCCCAGTGCAGCACCACCAACAGTGCCGCCCAAGTCCCCGGCACTGTGGACAGTGCCACAACCCAGAACAACACCACTGGCTGTGCCGCCCAAGTCCCTGGCACCGCGAATGGAGCTGAAACCCAGAACAGTGCTGCCAACAGCCCCACCCTAGCCAAATGTGCTGTGAGCTGTGGCAGACTCCATGATGAAGACAGATGGGCATGAGGGCCTACCAAAACCTGGCCCCACAACCGGAGGCTGTGACACTAGGGGAGCCTGCACCTCCACGGAGGTGACTGCCGGGACGGCGCCAATGGCGTGACCCTGGGAGGGATCACACCATTCCTCCAGCACCAAAGAAGAAACCTCCTCCTTGGCAAGGTTGGAAGTGGAGAAGGCTTCCTCCTCGCTGGGCCATATAGACCCAGGAGGGGACCCAGAGGACGGGTCAAGAGATCTGGCCTGGGAAGCCCTAGGGCGATGTCTTCCTCCGGAAGTCGGCAAAGATTGTCCAACTCGAAACACGCGGACTTCCAAAACATGGTGATCCATGGAGAAGCAGGCATTGCAATGATCCATCTCATGGTAGGGTCCCAGGCACCGGAGACAAACATCATGATGGTCTGTGACGGAAAACTGCTGGTCACAGGGGCACCGACGCATAGGGGCATGAGCCCACCTTAAGGATTAACGCTTTGCTGAACTGAACCACGATGACTAAATAATTGAGGAAAAAACACAGAAAAGTCATGTCCTCATCAAAATAATATAGAAAAAGAACGGTCTTACCAGTCGACGACGTCGAGAAAAACTGGGATGAAGGAGCTTGGTAACTTTGAGAGAAAATGCGGCCTATGATGCAGTACTATGAACAACTCCGCACAGCAGGTGCAGCCTTGATGGCAGGAGAAACAGAACTGGGATGGAGGAGGAGTCTGCAACGTTTAACAGCCGCCCCTCGCGCTCCACGCAGTGCGTCACTCTAGGGGGCGGTGCCATCGACGCAGACTCCTCTAAAAAAAAAAAAAACTCCCATGGCTGGTGTGCGCCTCTGGCTGACACCCAGCAGTAATGAATGGAGAAGATTGACAAGGGAAGATGTTCAATTCTGTACAGTATGTGTCAACCCCCACCCCATTTACACTGTGTTAGTTTGGACTTTTACAGCCATTGCTAGGGCAGGGGTCCAGGACTTGGTGAACAAGGATGCACAATTACAGTCTCCAGGACTGTTAGTCCCTCATTTTTCACCAGCACTAAATATATCATACTTTGGGTAAGTCTGCATTGTACCAGCACACACTGTATTGGAGTGGTGGGCTTTAAACTTAAGTGCTGTCAGTCCTTCACTTATTGCCGGCACTAAATGTACCACAGTGTACTGCGTACGGGACTCGAAGTGCATATGACCCTAGATAAACTGATAACTACTGTATGTCCTTGTGCTGTAGTGTACCTGGCATAAAAACGTAGACAATGATGGCAGGAGACCAATGGTCCATCCGTCCTGCACTAGCAGCCTATCATACCCCAAGTCCTTCTGTCAGTATGGAGTATTTACCACCTCCTTTGTTCCCTGATTTACTACTTCCCCCTGAGTAATTGTTAGCCTGTAAATCTGTCCCAGCCATGCTTGACACCATCAGTGGTTTTGTGCCCACTATCTCTGCTGGTAGACTCTTGAGAGAGAGAGAGAGAGAGAGAGAAAGGTGGGGGGGGAGATTGTGAGGAAGTTATACATGCACACCAACAGAAAGCTCTGAGTTGAGGCAGGGTGTTTTCTGCTTCAATTTGGGTGTCCATTTAGCCCCCTTTACCACCTTTTTCTAAGTTGCAGCACTCTGAAGCTGTGTGACTGCAGTGTACATGAACAAAATTCTACAGTGGTGAGAGTTGAAAAAATAGATTGAAGTTTCTTCATTCAGTTGCAGTCAT
Source organism: Neoceratodus forsteri (assembly GCA_016271365.2). Taxonomy (NCBI): domain Eukaryota; kingdom Metazoa; phylum Chordata; order Ceratodontiformes; family Ceratodontidae; genus Neoceratodus; species Neoceratodus forsteri. The sequence goes on along the minus strand of CM028138.1, from coordinate 758,773,821 downwards.
AAATTTTAACTTGTTGTAAAAATGAGTCATAATGGGCTGCAAGTTGAGCCGGCCCAATGCCACAGAAGGCTGAGGCACTGGCACCTTACCATGAAGCACACTGGCAACCCATGTTCGGGAATGAGCACAGGCTGCAAGGGGTCAGCACGGGATGAGAAGGATTGAATGCACAATGGCTGCTCTCCTTCTCTGGGGTGGGTGATCTGCAAGCCTCGCTGCAATACCGCCATCCAGAGGAACTCGGATGGTAGGTGCAGTATAGAGGTAGCAGCTGTGGGAGGGTGGACATCAGATGAGAAGGAGGGAAGTGAGGGGCACATCTCAGCGTGCCCTCAACTTCTTTCAGGAGCCGACAATTGGTGGATGTCCAGGGGCCAATAGGCGCAGGGTGCACACTCATCGCAGGTCTGGGGGAGATTAGGGGGCCTCCCTTACCACAACCAGGGGGTCATCCGGATATAAGAGGTACACTGAGTGGGGCATCCATATGCTCTGATGACCCGTGGAGGGGCCCTGACACAGGATTCCACAGAAGCCCCGAAGAGAGGGGTTAATGCAGGCATTGGTAGGTGGAGAAATACAAAGTAAAAAAAAAAAAAAACGAATGGGTTGCAAGTCAGTCATAATTCATTATTCAGCTGACTCTGGGGTCTAAACCCTCCCAGTGTGTGCTGTCTGCCTCACTCCTTCCATTCCTCGTCCAGGCACCCACACTGTAAGTAAACCGTCCCGCTCCCTCTCACTGTATGCTGTCTGCCCCCCGCCCTCTGTTCTCTGTCCCAGCACCAGGAGTGCACGTAAACCCTCCCACTCCCTCCTACTATGTGCTGTCTGCCCCACTCCCTCCATTCCCTATCCTTGAAGCTGGACTGCAAGTAAACCCTCCCACTTTCTCCCACTGCATGCTGTCTGCTCTGCTCCCTCCGTTCCCCGTCTTGGCACCCAGATTGAAAGTAAACCCTCCCGCTCCCTACCACTGCATGCTGTACACCCCACTCACTCTGTTCCCTGTCCCTGCACCCCGAGTGCATGTAAACCCTTCTGCTCCCTCCCATTGCATGCTGTCTGCCCCGATCCATCTGTTCCCCCCCTTGGCACCCGGAGTGAAAGTAAACCCTTCTGCTCCCTTCCACCGTGTGTTATCCACCCTGCTCCCTCCATTGCCCATCCTGGCACCTGAACTGAAAGTATACCCTTCCACTCCCTCCCATAAAAACATAGAAACACAGAAACATAGAATTTGATGGCAGATAAGGACCGCTTGGCCCACCTAGTCTGCCCATTTCCCTACCTAACGGATAAGCTGCAAATTCAAGTTAACCAACAGCCTACTTCCTCCTACCCACCTCTAGAATTGCCTTATGTCTGTCCCATGCTTTCTTGAATTCCCCCACTGTTTTTGACTCTATGACCACCTCAGGAAGGCTGTTCCATGCATCCACAACCCTCTCTGTGAAGAAATACTTCCTGACATTACCTCTGAGCCGTCCCCCCTCTATCTTCTAATTGTGCCTCCTTGTTCTTGCACATCTCTTTTTCTGAAAGATGCTACCCTCTTGGACTTTGATTCCCTTGAGGTATTTTAAAGTTTCTGTTGTGTCCCACCTCTCCCTCCTTTCCTCGCGGCTAAACATCTTAAGCTCCTTTAATCTTTCTTCATATGTCTTCTGGTGCCGACTGTGAAGCATTTTGGTTGCCCTACTCAAGACAGCCTGCACCCTGTCTATGTCTTTCCGGAGATGGGATCTCCAGAACTGTACACAGTACTCCAGATGTGGTCTTACCAACTGTCTTAATAGATGGCCATCAACTTCCTGTTTTCTACTGGTGATGCCTCTCCCTATACATCCCAATATCCCCCCAGCCCTCCTTATTGCCTTCTCACATTGCTGGCCGAACTTTAGGTCATCTGATATGACTACCCCCAGGTCCCTTTCCATTTTTGTTGTTGTCAGTTACGCAACTTCCACTGTGTACTCTTTCCCCTGGGTTTTTATTTCCCAGGTGCATTACTTTGCACTTCTTTGCATTGAATCTAAGCTGCCATACATTTGACCATTCCTCCAACCTTGCCAAGTCCCTTTTCATCCTTTCCACCCCACCTTGTGTATCAACCCTGTTGCAAATCTTTGTGTCATCTACAAAGAGATATACTTTCCCTTCCAGTCCCTCTGCAATATAACTTATAAAGACATTAAAAAGGACCGGCCCCAATACTGAACCCTGTGGTACCCCACTAGTAACCCTCCTTTCTTCACTGTGGGCTCCATTTACTATTACCCACTGTGTTCTGTTAAAAAAGCCAGTGTTTTACCCAGGCTACCACCCTGGGACCCACACCCAAGCTGGCTAATTTGTTTGTTAATCTTTTGAGCGGGACTGTGTCAAATGCCTTGCTAAAGTCTATGTAGGCCATGTCCACAGCCCCTCCCTGGTCTACTACTTTGGTCACCCAGTCAAAGAAATCAATTAGATTTGTCTGACATGACCTTCCTGCTGTGAATCCATGCTGTCTTGGGTCCTGTGTCCCACTGGCTTCTAGGCACTCAACAATTCTTTCCTTCAGAAGTGATTCCATCATTTTCCCTGCCACTGAGAAGAAACGGGCAGATTTGTAGTTTCCTGCTTCAGTCTTGCTCCCACTTTTGTGAAGGGGAATCACATCTGCCCTCCTCCAGTCCTCAGGTACTACACCAATCTCCCATGATTTATTAAAAAGGGTAGTCAGTTGTGTTACTAGTTCTTCCCTTAGTTCTTTTAGAATTCTGGGGTGAATCCCATCAGGCCCCATTGCTTTATCCACCTTTAGTTTTAAGAGTTCTTTCAGAACCCTTTCTTCTGTGAAAAGACTAAAATCAACCCCCTATCTAGAGTGCTTCTATTGACTGGATTAGGTATCTCCCCCTGCTTTTCCATTGTGAATACTGAGCAGAAGTATTCATTCAGTATCCCTGCATTTTCACTGTCGCTCTCTGCCCAACCATCTTCCTCTTTATTCAGCCTCAGTATCCCTGCCTTAGTGTTTCTTTCCTCCCTAATGTACCTATAAAAGGTTGTATCCCCCTTCTTAACTGAGTTGGCTATCTTTTCCTCAGTTTGGGCCTTTGCTATTCTGACTGCCTTCCCCACTTCCTTCTGCTTTAACTGTTACAGTTCTCTGTCCTGTCCCTTCTGTGTTTCCTTATACTTCCTGGAAGCTATCTTTTTCTCCTTACCTCCCGCCCTTCTTTTGAGAACCACAGTGTTTTTATGTTTACTTGCACACATGTGCAAGAAACATAGTGCCATCATCGGAGATTTCGGAGGTGTGTCACTTCCTCCTCCAATTCAGGCAGCGAGCTGGCAGGCGCAGCCCCTGTAAGCCAATGCATTTTGGAGCTGTATATGACACGCTCCAAAATGCAGTGACATACAGTTGAAAGGGGGAGCTACGCTTGAGTGAGCAGCGATAAGAAGCTGCTAATGTGCAGCACCCCCCCAGCCGCAGGCGTGCGTGCCCCCCGCACAGCGCGTATAGCCAACAGGGTGCCCAGTCCCCATCAGCTGCGCAGCATCGTCTCCTCCCCCCTTCTCAGTATGTGGTGCCACACTGGGAGCCCACCCCAGCGTGGCAATCAATGATTTTGCTGACAGGGGTGCCCAATCCCCCATCGGCTGAACACCCCCCAAAGTCATTGTGCCATGCTGGGAGCCCACCCCAGCATGGCAAGCGGTCCCACGATGTCTTTTTTTTTTCCCTGTAAAACAAAAACTGTCCCACAGCGCATCTCCCGAGCCCCCCTCCCACATCCCGCACCCACCCACTGCGCACCCAGCCTCCCACACCCCTCACCCCATACTTACCTCCGGACTCTGGTGCGATGATCTTGGTGGACCGGGAACACATCTGCACTCTTCAAAGGTGACCCTTGAACTGAGGAAATGCGGTAAGCTGTATAATGGGCTAGAATAGGAGGGTTCAACTTTGTTGCATATCTCAGGCATTTTGGGAATTTTGCCAAATTTTCAACATGGGTTTTGGGACCCCTTCTCATGATGATGTCACTGTCACGGTGTTATTCGGAGCTCAAAGGTGATTTCGGCGCGGTGACTGTGTGAGTGACTCGGAAATACCCTTGGGACCGAGATACTGCCATGACATTGCCTTCAGTCATGAAGAGGGCCCAAAACCCCCATGTTGAAATGTGGTGCCAAAATTCCAAAAAATGACTGTTTACGTAACGTCGTTATGCAGTTCCTCGCGGCTCGTAAGTTCGCGAAATTTCAATATTTTCACTCCAGATTTTCAACATTGCCATTTCACCACACCGAGCAGTACACTGTCATTTTTCACATCTCACCCAAAATGTGTTTCTGCCCTTGTAGTGCAGAATGGCGGTGGTGTTTGAAATCAATGTACGACAAATTAAGAAAATCACAGTGACACTGTTCATGACAGAGGTCTTGAAATGGCTATGTTGAAAATTTTGTGAAAAAAATCCTAAAAATGACTGTTTTACGAGCGTGCGTTGCGCAGTTCCTACACCGCTCATAGGTTTATGAATTTTTCAATATTTCCACTCCAGATTTTCAACATTGCCATTTTTCCACACCTTCTTATGAGTAGTACAGCTGTCATTTTCATCTCACCCAAACGTGTTTCTGCCCTATGGTGCTACAATGGCACAGTCGTGCGAACTCAGTGTATGGGACACATTAAGGAAATCACAGTGTCACTGTTCATGAGCAGAGATCTTAAAATGGCAATGTTGAAAATTTGGTGACAGAATTCCTAAAATGACTGTTTTATGAGTGTCGTTGCACACTTCCACTGCCTTTCGTGAGGTTTGCGAATTTTCAATATTTCACTCCAGATTTCCAACATTGCCATTTTCCACACCTCCTTATGAGCAGTACAGCTGTCATTTTCACATCCTGCCCAAAGCGTGTTTCACGCCCATGTGGCGCACAATGGCGCAGATCTGTCATGCAAGCTCAATGTATGGGACACATTAACAAAACCACAGTGACACTGTTCATGAGCAGAGGTCTTAAAATGGCTATGTTGAAAACTTGGTGGAAAAATGCCTAGAAATGACTTTTACAAGCGTGCGTTGCACAGTTCCTATGCATGCTCATAAGTTTGCAAATTTAATATTTTCACTCTAGATTTTCAACATGTCCATTTTATTAAACTTCCTTATGAACAGTACAGCTGCAATTTTTCATATGTCACCCAAAATGTGTTATCGACATGTCGCCATAATGGTGCTGTTGGTGTTCGAAGCAATGTTTAGGACAGATTAAGAAAATCACAGTTACACTGTTCATGAGCAGAGGATCTTAAAATGGCTATGTTGAAAATTTGGTGACAAAAGTCCATAAAATGACTGTGTTCATGAGTGAGCATTGTGCAGTTTCCACGCATCCTCGTTAGGTCATGAATTTGTAATATTTTCAGTCCAGATTTTACTAGTGGCATTTTCAACACTTCCTTATGAACAGTACAGCTGCTATTTTTCACAACATGGCGAAGTGTGTTTTCACACTTTCAGTGCAGAGATGGTACGCTGTCGGAAATCATTGTTCGCACAGATAAAGAAAATCACAGTGACACTGTTCATGATCGGAGGCACCAAAATGGCTGAGTTGACAATCTGCTATAAAATATCCCCAACCTACTTATATAACAGTTGTGCATTGCACAGTTTCTATGTACTGACTTCACCATTTTTAAAATATTTTTACTACACATTTCAACATAGCCATTTTTACACCTCCCCATGACAGGAGTACAACTGTCATTTTACAGCCTGTTCGAATATTTTGCACCTGTGGTGCTAAACCTGTAGTCACTGTGCATAAGCAGCTTCGCTACCAAACTGATATTCCCCTGTTCATGAGGAGGGGTCACAAAACAAACATGTTGAAAATTTGGAGTAAAAATACCAATGAATGCCTGAGGTATTAGGCTTTTCAACTAAATCACCCAACCGTATAGAGAATGACAGGAATCAGGGGTGTGACTTGGGATTCTTGCCTGTGATGCTCATACCATTCCACACCCTGCAGTCACTGAGAGGCATCGAGTTATGCCTTGGACTCTTCGGCCCCAAACTTCACCCCATTCTCCTATATTGCACCCATCTCACCATATTTCCTAATGAAATGGGGTGCGCATAAGTGCCAAAGACCCCAAGGAACATGTGACACTTGTCAGTCTCTGCAGAGTGGGGTGTGGTGAAATGGCGTGGCCGTTATGCCTGATGACCCAAATGCACACCCCAATGCCTATCACTCTCTGCAGGGTGGTGGTGGGGTTGGCTTCAGTTCAATACGTCACAGCCATTCCTATTATGCAGCTCTGTAACTTCTACACTACCACTGCCAATGCCAGTAAGCAAACATTCGGCATTGACAAATGCTTGTTTTCTTTCATTTTGATTTGTTTATTTGCTTCACACAAAGGCTTGTTGCCTCTGTGATGGCAGTTTTGATGTTTTCCCATTGTTGCTCCACCCCACCTTCTTGCCTGTTTGCTAGTGCTTTTCTGAGGCACTCTCCCATATTGACAAAATCAGCCCTTCTGAAGTCCAGTATCTTCACTTTTGTGTGGCTTGACTCTACAGCTAAGTTTATCTTGAACCACACTGTTTGGTGGTCGCTTGTTCCCAGATGGCTACCCACTTCAAGATCAGAGATTCTCTCTCTCCGTCCCCATTTGAGAGTACCAGGTCTAAGACTGCTGTCTCCTTAGTGGGTTCCAAAACTAGCTGTCCGAGTCATGCCACCTGTAGGGCATCGAGAATGACCCTGCTCTTGGATGTGGCTGCAGCAAAGTTGGTCCAATTAACATCTAGCATACTCAGATCCCCTATCAGCAATATCTCACCTTTCTCTGCCATCCCAGAGATGCCTTCTATCATTTCCATGTCCATTTCCTCCCCCTGAGACAGGGGTCTGTATACAACCCCTGTGCAGATTGTGGAGCCATTTTCAGTCTCCAGGGTGACCAACAGTGCCTCCTCTCCTCCATGTTTACCCTTTAGTTCAGTTGCTTTGATCCCTTCCCTTACATAGACAGCTACTCCTCCTCCTCTTCTTCCTTCCCTGTCCCTCCTATAGATTGTGTACCCTGGTATCTTGACATCCCAGTCATGGTTCTCTGTGTACCATGTTCCTGTAACTGCCATGATATCCAGGCATCCCTCTTCCATCAAGGCCACCATTTTGTGGAGCTTTTTACCTAGACTATGGGCATTGGTACTCATTATCCTCCATTTTTGTATTGCTTTATTTCTTTTTGCCCCATTCCTGTCCTTACTGCCTTTGTCTTTTTCTCTGTTTACCCCTGTCCTTCTCCCTGTTGACTGCTCCATCTTGGTGTTTACCTCACTAATTACCCTGATTTTATTTTTGAGGGGGCTAGGATATCCTTTCTCAGTTTCAGTACCTCCCCCTTGGCTAGTTTAAATGCTTGCCAATGAAGCATTTAAACCTATCACCTAGGATCCTGGTTCCCCTCCTGGATAGATGCAGACCATCACACCTGTATAAGCCTGCATCCCTCCAGGTGGAGCCCCACTCCCCAGTGAAGCCAAATCCCTGAGCTCTGCACCAGTTTTTCAACCAGTCATTGAATCCCATGGTGCAGAGTACCCTAGCCTCATCCATGCCATAGACAGGTAGCACTTCCGAGAAAGTTACCATGTGTGCTACTTGTCTAAGGCCCTTCCCCAATTCCACAAACTCCTGTTGCAGTGCTCTGATCCCATTCTCAGCCAGATAATTTGTCCCTAGGTGGATAATGACATCTACCTCCCTCCCCCTTGCAGCTGCTTCCACAATCCTGAGGATTTGTTTCCTGTCCATCCAAGCCATGGTGCCAGGCAGACACCTTACCTTCCTTTCCACTCCCTCCCTCCCTCAGTTCTACCCCCCTAAGAATTGAGTCCTTCACCAGGGGTTGTTTTCTTTCACTATGGGGTCCAGTGCCACCCTCCTGTGGGTCTCCATTGTGGAGGTTCCCAGCATCCTCCATGATCTCCACTGCGGGTGCTTCCATAGAGAAACCATGTTCCACCAGAGTGGTGAATGAATAGTGGAGAGGCACAACTGAAGGGATGCACCTCTGTTCCACCACCCTCACCCTTCCTGAGCCCAGTGTGATCCAACCACTCCTCTTTCTTGGCAACCTCTGAGGTAGTAGCAGTAGCCTGGGTTGTCCCTGGGTGAGGCAGCAGGATTCCAGAATCCTTGCCAGGTCAGCATGAGATGAACAACCTCCTCCCTCTGACCAGAGAGGTGCCTGAAAATAGGGCAGCAATGCTGTCTCCAGAATGTCTCACGGAAGACTACTGCTCCACAGCCAGTGCATTGTACCACTCCCCACATTTCTTTGTCCCTTCCAGTTACAGATGCTTTTCTTTTGTTGTTTTTTGTTCTAGTTTTAGTGTGTGCTTGCTTGTGAGTGTCTCTACCCCCTAGTCAGTGTGCTGTGCCTTTAAGGATATGAACAGGTGTATGTTGTTAGCAGTTTTGGGGAAGTGATGCCAGAGCCACTGCTATAAAGGAACTTATGTGCTTGGGGGTGGGTAGGGTGAGGGGCAGGGTGGGAAGGAAGGAGTAAATCTATGCCATCCAGAAACAATCAACTACAACTCTGACCCTCCACCTCAGGGAGTGCCTTCCTACCTTTCAGACACCCATTTCACAGAGGTTAAGTAACAGGTCTAGTCACCAAATGACTGCAAATATCTTCCAGCTACAGTTCCTCCCTGGCAAATTAAAGTTAAAACTAAGAAAAGCCAACCCCAAAAACAGAATCAATAGTAGTTACTTACACAGGTCCAAAAAGTAATAATTCAGTTCAGTGTAGTCTAGAAGATAACCTCCTTGATTCAAGGAAGCTGTGGCTGCTTTCTCACTCTCTCTGTCTCAGTCTCAGCAGACAGAGACCGCAAACTCCTGTTATAAATTCTTAGTTCAACTAGGCCCCTTTCAGCTCTTCCCCTTAACAGACACCTATTTCACAGAGGTTAAGTAACAGGTCTAGTCACAAATGACTGCAAATATCTCCCAGCTAGAGTTTCTCCCTGGCAAATTAAAGTTAAAACTAAGAAAAGCCAACCCCCAAAACAGAATCAATACTAGTTACATGCTGCCCACCCCACTCCCTCTATTCCCTGTCCAGCCACCCAGGACCATTGTAAACTCTCCTGCTCCCTCCCACTGCATGCTGTCCACCCTCTATTCCCTGTCCTAGCACCCGGAGTGCACAAAAACCCTCCCGCTCCCTCATGCTACGTGTTGCCCACCTCGCTTCCTAATGCTCACAAACATAAAAATGAGATGCAGATCTGCCTGAAGTTATTGGTAGTTGTTTAACTATATCTTTTTGGATATTCTTTTATCTTCTTTTCTCTGTTAATGTTATTATATGACATGCAATTAAAGACTGTCATAATATGGTCTTGTACAGTGGCTAACAATTACTGTACAACACTTCTTTTTATTCCATTTGTCACCAAAATCTTTTAGGGGCCTTGATTTTAGTCCTCATAGAAATTTAAGTCATTTTTATGTTGTCTTGCGCATGCGCAATAAACATATTGTGGTAGCTTGGAATAGCAGGCTTTGGAGGTACGGTCATGTTGTGCCCAGTGGCACCACTGCTTTTGCAGGCTGGGATCTGTGGCACAAATGAAATATCATGCTGTCTATGACAGCAGTGCAAAAACCTGCCACCATCTTGAAACAATTTCGCCACTGCAATAAGGGAGCGATCCGCCATTGTAGGGCGTGCCTTGTCTGGTGTAACATTTTAATAAACATGGCGGGTGGTGGCTAGCTACCCACTACTCACAGTTCCTAGGAACAGGAAGCCAACTTTGGGGGTGCCCAATCCTCCTGTCTGCATATGTTCCCCCTTTAATATTGTGGTCTGTAAGGGGGTGCCCAATCCCCCTCGGTATCATGCCCCCAAACACAGCCATGCTTACCAAAGGGGGTGCCCAGTCCCCCTGTTGGCATGTTAACCCTCAATCACGTCTGCATTTTCCTGGCTTGGCCCCACCCCATTGTGTGTCACACTGGGAGATCACCCCAGTGTGGCTAACATGACCCCACCAAACCAAATGTGCCACACTGGGACCCCACCCCAGTGTGGCCAAAACCTGTCAAAAAACAGAAAATGTTCTGCGGTGCTGTTTTTTCATTGTTGTTACCTGAAACAAAGGAAACGGTCCCTCGCAGTTGGGTCTCCTTCCCCACGCATGCTCATAACTTTGAGAAGTTGTGATATTTTCACTCCAGATTTTCAACATTGCCATTTTTTCACACCTCCTTATGAACAGTAAAGCTGTCATTGTTCACATCCTGTACAAAATGTGTTTTTGCACAACTGGTGTACAATGGAGTGGTCGTTGTGGGAAATCAATGTTCAGGACAGATTAACAAAATTACAGTGACACTGTTCATGAGTGGAGATCCCCAAAATGCCTATATTGTAAATTTGGTGACAAAATTCCATAAAATGCCAATGTTATGAGCGTGTGTTCTGCAGTTTCCAGTTTTTATAGTTTCACTCAAGATTTTCAGCATTGCCATTTTTGCACACCTCCTTAAGAACAGTGCAGTTGCATTTCTCAGATCCTGCCCAAAATGTGGTTTTTGCACAACTGGCACAGAATGGCATGATCACTGAGGGACATCATTGTTCAGGACAGATTAACAAAATCACAATGCCACTGTTCATGAGCAGAGGTCCCAAATGCTTTCATGAAGTGGGGTGACAAAAAGCCCATGTTGAAAATGTGGAATGCAAATACCAGGAGCATTAGGGTTTCTAACCATAATGTCCCACCCTGTAGAGACTGACTGGTGTCAGGGATGTGACTTTGGATTGCCGACTGTAATACACATGCCATTTCACCCCACCCCCACCCTGCAGGCACTGACAAGCATTGATGTGTACCTTGGACTCTTCGGCCCCAAAGTTCACCCCATTCTCCTATACTGCACATAATTCAGCATATTTCCTTATGGAAAGGGGTGACTGTAAAGCCGAAAACCCCAAGGCACACCTCAGAACTTGCCAGTGTCTGCATGATATGGTGAGGTGAAATGATGTGAGTGTTAGGCAATGATTGAAAGGCGCACCCTAATGCATGTCCATCTCTGCAAGGTGGGGGTGGAGTTGGCATCACTTAAGTACTTCACTGCCCTTCCTATTCTACATCTGTCTACTTCATGCACTTCCTATGCTAATACCAGCAAGAAAACATTTGGCATTGACAAATGCTTGTTTATTATTTTTTTTTGTTTGACAGGGCTCCATCCTATGCTATCCTCACTGTCTTCTTCCTTTATTCTTTTTAAGGCATCTTCACTTGGTTTATTGACTGCTTACCTGTTATGTGTTGGATTCAGATTATTCCCTTTGTTAATTTGCATGGTTTGGACCTGCTTTGATTTAACGCTACTTAATTCCTTTTCTAATTTTGTAATTTTGCATTTGAGCTGTTGAATTTCAACACATTGATTGCATTTAATTCCATTAAATCCAGTGCTTGTCTCTAGGCTAAAATTGTTGCATATTATGCAGTTCATGGTCACCTCCCCAGCGCTTAAAGTAACAAACTCGTTATAGATATTTATGTTGTAAGTATAATGAGCTATTGATATTTGGAAAGAGAAATGTTAAGATTTTACTTTTTTAAAACTCAGTGCCATGCCCAGTCACCCAGTCATCCCCAGTGGACACAGCAGACACATGTAGATACACTTGTCTCTGTGTGCATCTCTGCGTGTGGCCCTGCACATGCTCACACCACTCACTACAGGGATCTAGAAGTAATGCCTTGACCGAAATGCCTTACTTCCTGTTTCCAATGTGGTGCACCAGTGCCTACCATGAAATAATTAATAAAACTGAATAAAATACCACATCATGTGGTGGATTTGCCTCAAAAGCAGCACACTGCTGCAAGTTTGCTCCCCAGGTGTGCAACCTAGTTTTGTAAGAAAATGTTATAGTCTGTGGGCTGGGACAGTCCTCCAGAGTCCCAGAATGCCCTAGGTAGACAACAAGTATACCAGGAGAGGTTAGGGTCACCTACCTTGTGCCTCCTCCTTAGGAATATGCAAGAAAGCCATAGTACTGTCTCTTTCCAGAGGCTGGTATTCACTCCAACTGGCACAAGAAAATAGTAATAATTAAAATTAAAATGACATATGCTTTGGAACTGACCCAGAGCTATTTCACTTTGGGCACTAGTACAGACAGTATTAGTTCCCCTTTTCAGGGGCACATCATGTTTTACAAATGGAATTTATCTCATTGGAGATTAGTATAAAATAAATCCTACATGGCCATGATCTCATTAGTTACTAAATTACTACTGTAATTATGAGACATTGGAGGGTAGACTGGATGCCTCCATAATCAGAATGGCTGCAGGAATTTCTTTGTGCTTACAATGTAAAGCGTGTGCATGACTGTGTTATGAGCATTTGTTGCTCAGTTTCTAAGCATGTTCCTAACTTTGCCAATTTTTAATATTTTCACTCCACATTTTCAACATTGCCATTTTTGTACACTTCCTTCAGAACAGTACAGCTGTCATAGTACACAACCTGCCCAAAATGTGTTTTTGCTCCTGTGGCACAGAAAAGTGCATTTGCCTAGCAAAAACACATTTTGGGACCAGTGAACAAAATGACACTGGCACACTTCATGAGGAGGGGTCCCAAAAAAGACCATGTTGAAATTTGGTGCAACACCTCCCAAAAACTGGCCAAGTTAAATGTGGGCATTGAATAATTTCTACACACACGTGTAACTTTGCTAATTTGCTAGCTTTTCATAGCCCTATCGGCTCTGGCTAGAGCTTGTCTTACCTGTGAATACCTAACAAAGGAAGTTCTGTGTAGCATACAAATGACTTCTGGCATCTTCAATAGCTGAGTGCAAGTTGCCTGGGGGTGGGGGATGAGTGCCTTTTCCTGCTTCTCATCCTTCATATTTTATAATATTTCAGATTCATGAAGTAATGGTAATTGTAAACAAATTAGAAAAAACAATTCAACCAAAGAACTCCCTCCTCTTGAAAAGGTGTGCAGTACTCTTTGCATGTGTCAGAACTGTTTGCAATTTTAAAGACGTGTGTGCATGCACAGGTAAATCTCAGTACTTATTGGTTAAACTAATATTGACAATTTTCAATCAATCAATCTTTATTTATTCAGGTGAAACACCATTGAGACAACTCATTTATGAGGTGGACCTGGGTCAGGTACTGGTACAAGTACAAGGCAAGAATAGGAAATATGATACAAGGCACACAAGGCAAGAGATACAGTGCTTCAATTAGGTTACAGAGTACATGTGATATACATTAGAATGCAAGAGGGATACATATATTCAATAGATAAATATCACACACAAACAATATATATAAATCTTACAGTAGATAAGAAGATAAGGGATTTTAACTGTTGGAAGGAGTACCATGGTGATTAATTAGTGGACACAGTTGCAAGATTCCTTAAATGCCCTTGAAAGAAGATTTTTAAAGTGGGGTATTTTCACTGGTAGGTCAATTTTTAGGTTTTTTTGCATGTTATTCCAGAGGACAGGGAGAAAGTGACTTATGGCTGCTTTGACCAAATGCGTTTTAGCCTTAGGAATAATGAGGGAGGAATAAGAAAGACTTCTTAGTGGGTAGCTCCTTGCCAGGCAGAGAGGAAGGCAGTCAAAGATGTATTTAGGAAGCTTATTGCAGATGGCTCTAAGTATCGAGAGGATTGCATTTTTGTGGCATCTGTAACTAAGCGAGCTCCAACCTACCATAGAATAAAGGGTGCAGTGATGAGTAGAGTATGGTGCATTGGTAATGGCCTGATGGTAAAGTGTGCCAAGTTTCCCTAAGGCCGTACTTGGTCCATGTCCATATCGGATATCAGCATATTCCAAGAGTGGTAAGAAGGCGGTTTGTACTAGTCAGATTTTGGCCTCCTGTGTAAGTAGATGCTTTATCCGGAAGAAGATACCTAGACTCTGTCTTACTGTTTTAGTTAGATTCTCAAAATATTCCCAAAATGATAGTGTATCGTCAACCCATACCCCCCAGTATTTAAAATTTGACACAAATTCTAAGGGTTCACCTAAAAGTATCTGAATAAGAGGAGTTGTGGGAGTGCCCTTGGTTTTGTTAGTGTTAGCAGAGGAAGCAAAGAGCATAGCCTAACTTTTTTTTTGTTTTATTTAATAATAGCTTCAAATGCAGTAGATTTTCCTGCAGACAGTTAAATTCAATCTGGATGTCTTTATAAGCCAATTCAGATAAAGACCTGTCTAACTACAGCACAGTGTCATCAGCAAACAGGTGAATCCATAGGGAACATGGGTGTGGGCAGGACAGTAGTGTGGTGGGTAGGCAACTGGCTGTGCGGCAGGACACAGAGGGTGGTGGTAAATGGCTGTCACTCCACAGAGGGAAAAGTGATCAGTGGGGTACCACAGGGATCAGTGCTAGGACCGGTCCTATTCAACATCTTCATCAGTGACATTGCACAGGACCTAGAAGGCAGAATTTCACTGTTTGCTGATGACACAAAGCTCAGTAACAGAGTAGACAGATCAGAGGGTATAGACAGAATGAGAAGGGACCTGCAGAAACTTGAATAATGGTCAGGGGTTTGGCAGTTGAAATTCAATGCAAAGAAGTGCAAGATAATGCATATGGGGCACAAAAGCCCTGGCACAACATATCAGTTGGGGGGGTGAGGATATAGCATGCACCAAGCAGGGAAGGGATCTTGGGGTTATCATATCTGATGACCTCAAGGTAGGGAAACAGTGTGACAAGGCAGCAGGTAAAGCAGATAGAATGCTGGGATGCATAGACAGGGGCATCACCAGCAGGAAAAGGGAGATCATGATTCCACTACACAAGACACTAGTGAGGCCCCACCTGGAGTACAGTGTACAGTTCTGGAGACCTTACCTATGTAAGGATATAGACAGGGTAGAGAAGGTTCAGAAGAGGGCAACAAAGATGGTACATGGATTGCATCACAAGTCCTATGAGGACAGATTAAAGGAATTTAATATCTACTCCCTGGAGGAGAGGAGGGAGAGAGGGGACATGATAGAGACATACAAGTATCTTACAGGGAAGAACAAGGTGCAAGAATACACTATTTTTAAATGAAAAAGATGTTCCAGGACTAGAGGTCATGGGAAGAAGTTGGAGGCAGGACAATTCAGAGGAAATGTGAGGAAGAATTTCTTCACAGAACGGGTGGTGGACAAGTGGAACACCCTGCCAGAGGAAGTGGTGGGGGCTGAAACACGGGATTTAAGAATGCATGGGATAGACATAAAGGAATTCTGGAGGTCAGGGGTAAGGGGCAACAGAGTTCTAGGAAAACATAAACTGAAGTTACAAACTCAAATAGGCAGACTAGGTGGGCTATAGGCCCTTATCTGCTGACACTGTCTATGTATCTATGTATATAATCCTAGTGTCACTGATTCCATCATCTAAGTTATTACTATAGATGGCAAACAGCATTCGTCCTAAAATGGACCCTTCAGGCACTCCTCTTTGCACAGTTTTCAGTGTTTTCAATTTGTAGCAGATACAGTCCTGGATGTATTCCTCTAGCTCAACTGTTAGAGTAATACACTTCAGACCAAGGACTCTTGAGTTTGAGACTCATATCTCAATTTACATGGCACTAAAATTATGATTGGTGTTAAAATGTATGTATTAGGTCAATAGTTAGCAGCATAGAGGCTTAGATGTTAACGTTGTATTTCATTAGCCAAGGCCAAAAATACAATTATGTGACACTTACAGTAACTACAGAGTTAGTTTCACTAAAAGAATTACTGAGGTTTTAAAGTAGTGTGGCACAGAGTCTAAAGAAAGAACAGACAAAATAAAGCCAAAAATGTGGTGCCATTAATTAAGCAATAAGGCACGACAAGGTATGTGTTATCATGTAATAACGCCACTCCTGGGGTGGGTTGAAGCACGAGGTGAAGCTGAGTGCTTCCATCACCCCAGGAGTGACATTATTACACAATAACACACCTTGGAGTGCCTTATTGCAATTATACAATGGCTCAATGTTATATAAAATAAAAAAATATTTAAAAAAGGTTTAAGTCAACTTTTAGTGTAGCAATATATTTTTGTTTCTAAAGAGAAAATCAAAGAACAATCCAACAAATCAATACAGTCATGTTATTATGTAAGGCACACATTGACCAATCAGAGCCCTGGAAATTTTTTTGCCGTTGTTTAATAGGTGATATCTGGTCTGTGGAATGAGAACTACTGCTAGTATCTCACAGGAAACACAAAGTATTTATGGATTACATATAAGGACATAAAGATGGCCGGATGGTTCTTGCTTGTTGCTCTACACATACTGTCACATTGAAATGTAGAGCAAGAAATACAAGGGAGGCCTGAGAAAAGACCAGAGTGGAGATTAGGGCTATTTTGAATACCCAGCTGTGGACTGGAATAACTTTTAAGGACAGATGCTTCCAGATGTAGTGCAGAACTGCATTCTTATACCAGCTTGTTAAACAGTCAACACAATCAGAGGCTAATCTGGACCCAGTCATATGGAATGAAACACATAATAACGAAGGGTAAAGTTAGAAATCATCCAGGATCTAGTGATCTTACAGTGGCGTGAAAAAAGTATTTGCCCCCTTCCTGATTTTCTCTATTATTGCATATTTGTCACACTGGATGTTTTCAGGTCTTTAGAGAAAAAGTAATATTAGATAAAGGGAACCTGAGTGAACAAATAACACTTGTTTTTTTTTTTAGTTTCACTTATTTAATGAAAAAAAGTTAACCAACACCAACTGGCACTGTGTGAAAAAGTAATTGCCCCCCTTACACTTAATAACTGGTTATGCCACATTTAGCTGCAATGACTGCAACCAAACACTTCCTATAATTCAATATCAGTCTTTCACATCGCTGTGGAGGAATTTTAACCCACTCTTCCTCGCAGAACTGCTTTAATTCAGTAACATTTGGTAGGTTTTCAAGCATGAACTGCTCGTTTCAGGTCCTGCCACAGCATCTCTATTGGGTTTAAGTCTGGACTTTGACTAGGCCACTCCAAAACTTTAATTTTACTTCTTTTTAGCCATTCTGATGTGGACTTGCTTTTGTGTTTTGGATCATTGTCTTGCTGCATGACCCAACTACGCTTCAGCTTCAGCTGACGGAAGGATGACCAGACATTCTCCTTAAGAATTTTCTGGTACAGAGCAGAATTCATGGTTCCTTTAATTATGGCAAGTCATCCAGGTCCTTAGGGGCAAAGCATCCCCACATCATCACACTACCACCACCATGTTTGACTGTTGGTATGGTGTTCTTACTGTGGAATGCTGTGTTTGCTTTAGCGAGACATTATGGGATCCATGTCATCCAAAAGTTCCACTTTGGACTCATCTGTCCATAGAACATTTTTCCGAAAGGCTTGTGGATCATCCAGGTGCTTCTTGGCAAATGAGAGACGAGCGTTTATGTTCTTCTTGGTTAGCAGTGGTTTCCGCCTTGCTACTCTCACATGAAGCCCATTTTTGCCCAGTCTCTTTCTGATTGTGGAGTCATGAACACTGACGTTAGCTGAGGCAAGAGAAGCCTGCAGTTCTTTGGATGTTGTTTTAGGATCCTTTGAGACTTCCTGGATGATTTTACGCTGCGCCCTTGGAGTAATTTTGGCAGGCCGCCCACCCTGGGAAGATTCACTACTGTTCCAAGTGTTCTCCATTTGGAGATTATGGCTCTCACTGTGGTTTGATGGAGTCCCAGAGCCTCAGAAATAGCTTTTGTAATCCTTTCCAGACTGATAGAGGCTAAAATTATTTTCTGATCTTTTCAGGAACTTCCTTTGATCATGGCATAATGTGCTTGTTGAATCTTTGTGCTGGCAACGTGACTCTGATGGTAAGGGCAAAATAAGTGAGGTTTATATTGAGCAGGGCTGGCTGTAATCAAGCCTGGCTGTGTTCAATCAGCTGACTCTAATTATCCCTTTAATTGGGTTGATTTAACTAGGGGGCAATTACTTTTTCACACAGTGCCAGTTGGTGTTGGTTAACTTTTTTCATTAAATAAATGAAATAAGTAAAAAAAAAAAAAAGTGTTATTTGTTCACTCAGGTTCCCTTTATCTAATATTATATTTTGTCTAAAGACCTGAAAACATCCAGTGTGACAAATATGCAATAATAGAGAAAATCAGGAAGGGGGCAAATACTTTTTCACGCCACTGTATATTTAGATTTAAATGGCTTAGATGGTACATGTTGTGTGTTAACTCCCAAAAATACAGAGGCAGATAGGAGTCACGCTATCAAATTATATCTCATGAAGGACTGTTGCAAACCTCTACAAAAACACGGGTGGGGGGGGCAGAAAAACAGAAACTATCTCCCTCTCTAGTGGGCAAATATAGTAACTGCAGGTTAACAGATGCATTACACGCACTACACTCCAATATTACAATATTTCTTGATGCAGAACCTTTGTAAAAGAACCCCTGTTTTCAAAGGTATTGCAATCCTAGTAATAAATAAATAAATAACTATTATTGTATCAGAAGAAGTAACATATATCTAGTACAGTACAGTATTGAACTTTAAGAAAGCTAACTCTAAGGTACATTGCATTGAAGAAAGTTGAATAACTTCTTTGATATACTTATGGCAAAATCACTGAAGAAGTATAGTTCGTTATCCAAAATAACTTACAGGTTCCTTGTTCACTATTATGGCCATACTGCAGTGCCACTAAAAAGGCACCTTCTCAAATGCATCTCATGCAGCACCTTCTCAAGAGTACATTTTTGTAACTTCTATATCACTTATGCTTGGGTAGCAGGTCAGGGTGGAAATATTGTTCCCGGAGTCATAGCAGACCACTTATGCTGAGGCATAGGTGCTTACATTGCATACCAAGAATACCACAGTCATGAAAAATAGAGCCATTAAAATAAGCCCAGAATGGCATTTTCAAGTGGTCCGTGATCCACTCCCAAGAAAAAGAAAATGTATTTCGGTGAGAAGAGAATGCAGAACACTTCAACATGCCTTCCAGCTGGCTTAACTGCCACAGCAACACACCTTAATTTGCCACAGCAAATTCCTCAAGAAAATACTGTGCAAGCCTCCTGCCTGCTCTTTTCTCAATGGCATGCAATGTGTATTGTACCAGGGGAAGTAACACAACTACTGGACCTGAAGAAAGCTAACACTGAGGGAATGAAAATTGATTTGCAGAAAGTTTAATGGTTTCTGTAATATATGGCAAATCCACTAAAGAAGAGTAGAGAATTCACAAATATAAAGTCCAGGTCCTGGTACAGGTTCTTATTCCATATTGTGGACATACTCTCAATGCTGCTAATGCACATATTCGCAAGAGTGTGTTTTAGCAATGTCTGCATCACCCATGTTTAAGTAGCAGATGCAAGTGAAAATAATGTTCCTTGGGCCATAGCAGACTGCTTACAGGCCCCACAAACTAAGCATTCATGTTTGAATTTACACTGACCCTGGTATGTGCAGATCCCTTTGTTAGATTTATAGCTCACACACACCTACCTTATTAGGCTGTGTTCCCAGCTTGGCTTGAAGTATGGGGGGAGCATTCTTTTTTTAGGGTCTGAGAAGTGGTCACTTTTGGGTCTACGCCATAACCAATAAATGTGTTGCAGTTCTATCCCAATCTATACATTTGTCTGTAGTCATTCTTTTTTATAAACTCCTCAAAGTACCACTTCCTCATAAGCAAAGTAAGCCTTCAACCCTGTGTCTGAGTACCTGAACAAACCTACTGCTATTACTGGATACTTGCACATGATCACCATATCGATAATGTTGACTGCTGCTATCTGATTTGTTATATTAGGTAGGTAAAATGTTATTTATACAGTAATTCAGCCATTAGGGTTCCAATAATCCCTATTTACAAGGCATTCCTGTTTATACAAAAAAGTTGTTACCAGAGTATCAAAAATACAAAATATCAGACAAGACCAAATAATGGGTCAATAAATAACAAACACATTAACTAAACATAACAAATGAACATTCATTGAACAAAATCACTAGCAGTTTGATTGCTTCATTCTTTTCACCTATTACAATCACAGTGAAAGCCAAGTTCATGATTCATTGCTGTTTTAAAGACAGTGGCAGAGATATTTAAATCTCTGATAAAGGGAGGGAAGCAATTCCAACTGGAAGCAACTTTATACTAAAGAGTCATTTCGCTAAATTGATTCATTATTTTGGGTATTATTAAATCCCTAGCACCCATTTTTCTTAGATTTAATCAGTGATTTGGCTTCTGTAATTTGGCTTTTAGATTATGAAGAAATTTACTTTTAAGTAAACCCTGTACCTGATTTAACCAGATACCCTTGGCCCACAGATTTAATGGATTCCAGCCAAGATTCTTATACATTGTGCAATGGTGGGTTCTGAAATCACATCTTAACACAAATTTCGCAAGCTTATTGTAAGGTACATCTAAATTATTCAATTGCTTTTTTGTGGTATATCTATAAATATGACATCCATAGTCAATTACGGGTAATACCAACTGATTTACCATGGTCAATCTCATTTTTTTTACTCATGCAATTTGATATAAGTCTTATTGCTCCAATCTTTGCATTTGTTTTCCTTATTAACTCAATTACATGCTGTTCAAATGTTAAATGTTGATCTATTTGTACCCCTAGGTACTTGCTAGTTGCAGTTTGCTACAAAATCCTACCTTCCTGGGACATTATCTTTAATTTTGGGACACCTTTCCTCTTTGGGGCAAAAAACATAGTCTATGTTTTTTTGTTGTTTATAAATAGACCCAGAGAGGAAAAGTACACTTGCATGACAAGGAAATCACTATGCAGTTTTTGTTCTACCTCTTCCAGATTTTTTCCAACTGATACTAACACAGTATCATCTGCATAAAGTCGAATATTACTCTACAACTTCAGTTGAGTCTTCCCCCTTTTATCCCCATTCATCTAATTTTCCTCCTTTATCTTCACATTCATTGTGTAGCAATGGCAAAGTGTTGACTTATTACCTATTCAATATCTTGTCCTGTGCCTTTGAGATGAAAGAGACCCCAATGGCTCAGTTGTGTCATCCTTGCCATCTTCTGTATGGCACCCTTTGGTGGTACTCATGTAACCTCCTACCAGCCCCCTTATTTAAATAATAGGGTACACTTTTCAAACCAAACTAGCGTCTAGGGATAATACAAGGTGAGGGGGGTGGGGTGTACAGTGAAAAGTTTATTTTTATTCTTAGAATGAACTGCCTTAGGACTTGGCAGAACACAAAGATGCCACCATTACACAGGGTGGACTAGACTGCTTACACAACAGTCACCCAAGTGCGGCAACTGCCTGGTACACACCTGGAGGGACCACAAACCATGGCCAACAACATGGGTCCTTGAGAGAAATTGTGATTGATCAAAGTTATGCTAAGTTTGCACTTCTGGACAGGGGCACCAAAGTAAATCCAAAACACGCGGAAGCAATAACATTTCTGTCCAAACCAGGTTGGGGTTCTAGAGTGTGGCTTTTATTCACGTAACAAAGTAGGAATAAACACAAGTGAAGATGGACCCCCATGGGGTTACACATACTGGTAATGCAGATTTCTCAGGATACAGAAGTTCATGAATTCCCATTTAGCATAGACATAAGAAAAACACTTGTGGCATCACCACCTTTGAACACACTGGTTCCACTGGAAGTTTTGGCACCTAAGGCCAGTACTAGTACTTTTCCCATATTACATAGGCTTAACTGTAGTACCCATGACCACACAGGCACATCCAGGCTCTATCTTACAGCACCCAGTAGAATGAGGTAAACTGAAAGAAATCCTCAGCCGGGACATGGGTAACTGGTTCCATCTGGCATTGGCCATATGCACAAGATGAACTGAAAACAACAGTGTGCCCTTCTAAACCAGTAGAGGTAAACTGGTTACTCCAGATGGGGGGGTCTTCCATCTTTTCTTCCAAGCTTACATCTGGCCATTCATCTGGTTAATAACACCCCAAAATCAGATGCACTGTAGAGGCTATCTTAAATGTTTAACACACTTAGCATAACTACCACACACCCCTTGAGCATCAGCTTATAAGTTCGGAACTTGGACTTTCACCTCTGGGACCCCAACATAGGCAGAAACTTTCATAACATACTAGGTGACTGGTCCCATTGTCAAAGAAATTCACCCTTTGACACTGAAAGACTCCTGGGCTTACACAAAAACCAAGCTGTACTCACAGTTTGAAGAAAATTCTTAGACAGCTCACATGTCCATTTGGAGAAGAGAATTGCCCCTGCATCCTAAAGCCTGCCCCATTCCTCCTAGATGGGGCACTGGAAACCCACAGGACCAGGTCTCCACTACTTATTTATATATTTATTTACTAAATTTTGGAGACCAGGAAGGCCCACACCACAAGGCTGAAGTTGTTCTTCTACTGGAGTGAGAACAAACTTAAAAGAAGGGTAGCTCTTTTTCAGAGCTAAAAAATGTAGAGCTGCCCTACTGGCTGCAGCACTCCATTCTACGTCTGCACTCTACAGACTCTACCTCAAGACTCTCTGAACATTCCAAGGCATAACCTAAGTTAGATACATCTGTGGCTTATGCTGCTGCAAGTGTTCTATGATTACCTCATCACTCCAGAGCTTGGCTGAGATTGAAAACATAGTGGGGCAGAGTGAAATCTATTTAACTGGCATTTCACTAGCTGCCTTCCCTACCTACCACAAACTCCAAGTAGTATTCTAGTAACCCCTGGGAACAAGGGGGTTATATCCACACTTAGCCAGGAAAATGACTGTTCACACTCATTACCTACATAGCACCTGACCATCTTACCCTCTGTGTTACCTATGGAAAGGGGTGATCAGACCTCCTCCTACTATATGCCAGGCACAGACTGGCAACACTAAGGGCCCAGAGGCCACTGGCTGACACATCAGCCTCTGCACTAATGATCTTACTATGGAGTATCAGTGGCTCTGGAAGAACTGTCCAAAGCATTCCCTAATAGACCAGAACTGTAGCCCCTATGGCCAGTCAGGACCACAGCCTGTCTATCCCCCTAGCCCTCTAGGAAAAAAACTATCTAACCAAAACCTACAAGGGGAACCTCCCCCCAACCCAGGGACCTGCAGACCAAAACACAGAGAGCGATAATACTATTCCAAAGTATTACACTCCAACATTCCCCCACACATTAACTCCTGTGGAAGAAAAACTTTGTTAACACATGTTAACCCATACAACTCTACAATATTATACAAAAACAAGAGAACTCAGATGAGTTCTCAAATCCTCTTCTGGTCTTCTCTTCTTTCTTCAACAGAAACACCTAAAAGAGAAAAGGAGACAAACACATATCCCCAAATCTGCAAAACACTAAAACTCCTTCCATCAAAACACTGGACAATCCCAAAAATATTTTTTATAGAGAAGGTAGAAAAGATATGAAACAGTAGAAAACATGTAACTTCAAATACAGTACACCTTTTGGGGGATGGAAGGCCGTAAAAGTCCCAACTAGTGACAGCATTAGTGCCCAAAGGCAAGGTCCATAAAAGAAAATTCTGGAGCCTGTAGTGCAAAGGGAGAGTCTTCATGGATGAATAACAGTCTGAAGGCTGCCAGGTGCTGAATGTGTAGGGTAGTGGCAGCTAGGAAAATTGTAAAAAGGTTTTTAGCCTCACCAGTCCCTTGATGAACGACAACATGGACATCACCTACTTCTCCAGCCAAAGACTCTCCCTCCCTGGCAGCATTTTTCAGATACAGCTAGGCAGATTTCTTCAGGAAAACAGATGACTAAACTGCTGGGTTGATGTCATCTCAGAGGTGGAACCATAGAACAGGAAAAACAGCTGAGCTGATGTTATCCGGCATCCCAGGCAATGAATAAGTAAAACAGCTGAGCTGATGTCATCTCGGCTATTTGGAAGACCAGGCGAAGAAAATGGAAAGGCACACTGCAGGGTTGACAAATCTGGATGCACCTTGGATCCTGGAACACTAGACTGGCAGAACAACATGGGTATGGCAACGGCTGGATGGCAGACACTTCACTACCACTGCTCTGCTTCCCTCTGGGTAGGCAGGGGCATATTCACAGGAGAGTGGCACCATTAAGGGTGGTACCAAGCTGGGTCAGATGACTGAATTGTGACCCCATCTGGGAGTACAAAGTTGATGATGTAGAAAGTTTCTTTTCCTGCTTTGTCCACATAACATACAGTGTCCATTAACAATGTCCTGCCCAATTTCCAAAACTTGAGTCTGTCATTTATTACCATGTTTTTGACAAAAGGGGTCGCACCTGGATGCAGAGTTTTATTGGCTTCTTCCAATAACCAGGCTTTCCTGTTTTGTTCAATCTCTTCCCCAGATTTTCCTAGGAAAGGTAGGAAAGGGCCTCCCATATATGGCGTTGGCCCTCCTACAAATCAGTCTGTCCTCCTTACTACTCTTCATAAGTACATGAACCTTGGCATGGCTTGGGGGCGGCTAGTCCTGGTGTTGCCAGTGTTGCATACTTAAACTGCAGTAAAACTTGTCTTCGACCATTTCTGAAGACACAACGGTGGAGTCACCAGCTTCTCTTTCTGGCTCCTCCAAGGCAAGAACTTGAGGGCACTCGCTGGGACCTTCTTACAGAAAATACAGATTTTCCTCTTCCACTTCTTCACGTAAGATCTGGGGCCAGGATTGAGCAGTCATCCTCACTCCTGAGACAGTCCACTCTCACTGGGTGTGGAGGCAGATACCTCCCAGTCTACAGTTTCTCGAACTTCATCCTCCCCATTTAGGCTAGGACTAGCACCCTCTCTCCATGAGTCAACAAACTCTCCCTCTGCACTGTCCACCTGCAACACAGGCATGGAGACATTACGAGGAATCTTCTCCTGCAGTAAATCTACACCCTCTTCCTTTGTGCCACACTCTGCTGGGCCTTCCCCAACAGGTTCAACCTGGTATTGTGTGCTGCTACATGCAGGATCTGTTACTTTTGTCCACGTGGGAGCCAGACGGATCCATGTTGCTTTAGTTAGGCCATACTTTGCCAAACTGAACTGTGAGGAATCATGAACATATCCCTTCCAGCCTTGAAGCACATTATGCATACTCTCAATGGGTAGTTGGGAATCAGAACATGAGAAGGCAAACTTTTGCTGTAGAAACATTACTCTATTTCTTTAGGTTTGGCAACCTCCTCAGATATCATAACTCAGACATGATCCAATCCAGGTAGCTGGATGGTCCCGAAGCCACGTCTGCAAATAAACACATAAAGTTCACTGTTACTACTGAGTTCACTATCTTGGAACAGTCTCTCAAAATGACTCCCTGCTGCTGTGTTTACATTACTGCCCCACCCTATAATGGTGGCAGCAGCACTCCTGATGCATCAGCTTTAACTCTGACTCTAGCCATTGCACATCCAACTTACTGCTTATGATCTTAGCTCAAACTGTAATGATTTGCACTGCTTTTCTTCCCTCAGCACATCTATATGATTTCTGACTTTACGATTAGCATTGAATCAATATTTACAACTTTGCCTAAAGTCACCAAAAGCCACAGTATTTAGTCACAGGATTGCCTGACTTGTTGCTGCCCCATTACAACTCACAGTCTCTCATATGCTCAGAAAATTATACTGTTGCTGAATCCATAATACATGCTCACAGTCTATTGCTCAGAATTCCTGCCTGCGTCGACTGTAATTTATAGTCCTTCTTTTAGCAAAAACAATCTCACTGTTTACACACAGACCCAGCTGGCTTTTGAAATCACACACACAGTTTGAGCTCAGTTTTGCTGAATGGTACTCACTGTATCAGTAGCTAGCTTGCTCTGGTGGAACATCTCGGCTTACAGCTGATCCTGGAAGGCCTCTGGGTAGAAACAGGTTGGTGATCATGCCAAATGTCACTACTAACACTGCGCTTGCTTCCCAATTAGTAGGATACCAGGTTGAGCCTGAACTGGCACAGAATTAGACTGCTTTTAGTGAGTTAGAACCCTTACTGTCCCTTCGAAGTTTTCTGCTTAACTATCTAGCTCGCATACCATGCACTCTCTCCCTCTCGAACATGGGACTGCCTTCTTAAGCTAGCTGGGGCAGGACTGATTACAGTCTCACCAATCGCTTGATGACATGTAAATGAGCCTCTTTCACTCTTCAGAATTCTTCATGCATGGCAATCATTGAGCAGGGCAAAATTTAAACTGTAAAAATGAACTTTTTTTCCTTTGGTTGAAATTTTCATGGTGGGAGTGCCATTTTGACCATTTCTGTCTCAGAAACTTGGCTATTTTGTTAGCGACTCCCCCAATTTTCACAGGAAGCACTTGAAACCTACTGGGCACGCTTGTCTTTATGTTTCCCAATGTCCACAATACTTTCTGTCACAACATTTAAGAAATAAAATTCTCTAAATGCCCTACTTGATGCAGGACAAGGGCATACACATTCTGGCTTTACAGTCCCTTGGTAAACATTGGCAAAACGCACAGCAGCACATGAACAGCAAGAATGCAGCGGCACATGCAGATGGCACTAACTCAGGCAAATCCTTTTGCACAAAGCTTCTAGTTTTCGGGTGCCAAACTTCCAGACAGGCAAAATGCTAGCCACAACCTGAGCAAACCACCCTTTACTTTTCTCCCAAATTAAACGTCTTCAGATGAGCCCCCATTTTTTGTAACCTACCCCACCACCCCCTTATTCAACCAGTATGGCACACCAGTATCCTGCAATAGGGGCTTACTGCAAGTGAGCGCCGACTGAAATGGAGACCCACTTGCAATGACTGCACCAACAGCGGAGGTGTAGGGAGGGCTACCAGATGGGGATGGTTCAATACAAGGTGACGGGATATCACGCGTGTATATACATCTGGAGTGCAGAGCATGCTGAACGAGGGGCGGGACGGTTTGTGAGGGGTGGTGCCACAGGTTGCCAGCAAGCTGGCATTCATGGCATGGTCTGGTGGGTGCTGGCCTGGGGTGGTGAGGCTACAGGGTTCAGGACCAGGTGCTGCTGCTTTTATGTTGCGCCTGGCCCAAGACAGGAATTATTTTTTTTTTTTCATGGATGCACTCCCCAAACATGCACCCTCCTGGAGTTGAGAATCAAATAAAATGAAATATCCCTTGTTTGCGCCTGTATCGCTTGCGCTGCAGTGCACTCACCATAAAGACAATCGCCGTTCGGCAATCAACCTTATGACATGGAACCAGGCACACCTTTCCAACCAAGCTAGTCCCTAGGGATAAGTAAGGAGGCGGTGGGGATGTACAGTGAAACATTATTTTATTCTTAGGATGAACTGCCTTAGGATTTGGCAGAACACAAAGATGCCACCATTAGGCAGGGTGGACTAGACTGCTTACACGGTCAACCAAGTGTGGCAACTGCCTGTCACACAACTAGAGGGACCACAAACCATGGCCAACAACTGGTTCTATCTGGCACTGGCACAAGATGAACGGAAAACAACAGGGTGCCTTCTGAACTCATAGAAGTAAGCTGGTTACTCCAGATGTGGGGGGCTTCCACATTTTGCTTCCTAGCTTATATCCAACCATTCATCTGGTTAATAAAACCCCAACACTTGATGAACTGTAGATGCTATCTTAAATGTTTAACACACTTAGCATAACTACCACACACTCCTTGTGCATCAGCTTAAAAGTTCTGTACTTGGATGGTCACCTCTGGGACTCCAACATATGCAGAACCTTTCATAACATACTAAGTGACTGGTCCCATTATCAGAGAAATTCACCCCTTGGCACTGCAGGACTCCTGTGTTTACACAAAAACCAAATTGTACTCACAGTTTGAAGAAAATTCTAAGACAGCTCACTTGTCCATTTGAACCAAGGAATTGCCCCTTCATCCTGAAGCCTGTCCCCATCCCTGATGGGATGGGGCACTGGAAACCCACAGGACCAGCTCTCCACCACTGTCCCACAAGGCTGAAGTTGTTCTTCTACTGGGGTGAGAACAAACTTAAAACAAGGGTAGCTCTTTTTCAGAGCTAAAAAAATGTGGAGCTGCCTTACTGGCTGCAGCACTCCACTCTACGTCTGCACTCAACAGAGTCTACCTCAAGACTCTCTGAACATTCTGCCTGGCAAAGTAGTTTAATGGCATAGTGTTCCCTCACATTCCCCCAGCCACTCACTATACACCTTTACATCCCCTATCAGATGATCTAGTTTTTTCCATACCCTGATTGCTCACTATATTCTCTTAGATACCACCCCTTGGGGTCTAGTGTTTCTCCTACCCCGAACTGCCCACTATATACCTTTAGATCCCTTCCTTGGGGGTCTACTGTTTCTCCCATCTCAATCACTCACTGTATACCTTTACATCCCACAAAGGTGGTCTAGTGTTTATCCACTACCAAACTGCCCACTATATATCTTTATGCCCCATCTCTGGTGGTAAGTGTTCCCCCCACCAATAATCACTCACTATTTACCTTTATACCCCCATCTGGTGGTAGAGAGTTCCCCCACACCCCCAATCACTTACTATATACCTTTGTATCTCTTACAGTGGTCTAGTGTCCCTCACCCCAACAGCCCACTGTACTGTTATTTTACATTCTGCGGTGGTCCAGAGTTTCTCATCTCCAATCAACTTCTATACCTTTACATCCCTCTGTAATGGTCTAGATGTCTTTACACCCAGGTCACCCACTATTCCTTTATATCCCCAGTGGGTGTCTAGTTTTCCTCCCATGGGCTAATCATCCATTATAAAGCTTTATAGCCCTTCTCTGGGGGTCTAGTGTTTTCCCCATCCATCGATCACCCACTATATACCTTTACATACTCTCGATGGTTGTCTAGTGTTCCACCACCAATGAATTGCCCACTACATTTCTTTGTACCCCCTCATCGGTTAGTGTTCCCCCACCCAATCATCTACCATATACCCTTGTATCCCCTCTTGGTGGTCTAATGTTCCTCCAACCCCCAGTTGCCTGTTTTATACCTTTATATCCCCCTCTCTCTCTTGTGAGGTAGTGTTCCCCCATCCATCTGATCACCCAGTAGCTACCTTTATATCCCCTCCCTAGAAGTCTACTGTTCTTTCCACTCAGAATCACCCAATATATACCTTTATATCCCCTCACTGGTAGTCTAGAATTCCCCTCAATCACACATTGTGTAACTCAACATCCCTTTCCTGGAGAGCTAGTGTTCTTCCCAGCCCCAGTCACTCAATATATACCTTTACATCTCCCTCACTGGTAGTCTAGTCCTCCCTCTACCCCCTGATCACCCGGTATATACCTTTTTACACCCTCCCTGGTGGTCTAGTGTTCGCTCACCCATTGATTGTCCACTATATACCTTTTTATCCTCTCCAGGGAGGCCTAGTTTTTCCCCCAACCCTGATCATCCACAACATTTGTTTATATTCCCTCTTGAGGGGGTAATGTTTCCCCACCACAAAATCCCCCACTACATAAGTTTATATTCCCTCCCCGGGGGGGGTGTTTCCCCACCTCAAACTCTCCCGCTATGTAGCTTTATATTCTGAGTATACTCTGGCACAAAGTCCTGGGGTCAGGTCTCCCAGCTGACAGACAATGGTACAGGGCTGTCAGAAACGAGTGTACCCATGAAATTTGCCTCACAATGGTTGCACACTTTAAAACTAGCCACTCTTCAGCTTGGGGAAATGGGAGGAAGTTCTGAGATAATATAAAGAAACCCATCAGCAAGCCCAACTCCTCTCCCATTTCCTTGCTAAATTTCAATGGTGTCACTACCCAGGACCCTAAGTGTATTGCTGACATTTTTAACACTGCATTCACAGATCTTAGCAGCGTATGCACCCCGTCATTTTTTCTGTGAAAACCCAGGTTTCCTGCCAGCTTTGGGCCCCACGCTTACCTCCTCTTTCTGCTTTAGGTTAGTCACCCTTAGGAAAGCAAGATCTTACCTAACTCAGGTTTGGGGGAAATCCAGACTTAGTGGTGACTCATTGGACCTTAAGCTACTCCAGTTGCCCCTGGATGCAGTTCTTCCCTCCACTCATGAAAATTCTAAACCTCTTAATCTGCCTTGGCCAATTCCCAATGCAGTGGAAGGCTGTGGTGGTAACTCCAGTAGACAAGAGTGGTGATAGAACCTCCCGTAGTAACTACCACCCCATCTCAATCCTCCCAACCATTTCCGAAGCCATTGAAAGATAGTTTCCGACCACCTCACCAATTACCTCATTAAGTACAATCTACAATGCAATCAGCAACATGTTTTAGGAAGAAAAAACAGCACCACCACTGCCATCCTAGAATTTACTGGTTTTACTCAAAAAAGCCCTGTACTGGGATCATTCATTCGCGTCTGTTTTTATAGACTGTACGAAAGCATTTGACACAGTCAGTCATGCTCTACTTATAAAGTCCTTCTCAGCGATGTGCCTCTCCCAAGGAGACTCCTCCTAGTTTTCTAAGTACCTCAGTAGGAGATCACAGTAAGTAAAAATCCTTGACACTCTCTATTCCAGCCTACCAGTTTGCTCTGGGGTATCGCAAGGGTTCATACTAGGACCGCTACTTTTCAGTCTCTTAATTCCCTTCCCTTAGCATGCTCTGGCAACCTGCACTTGTATGTGGATGATGCCATCATATACTATAGTGACCCAGCCCCTCTCCCCCTGCAGTGCAACTTGCAAAATAACTTCGAGAAAATTGAATCTCGGTTCGTCTTTCACAAGCCCATCTTAAACTATAGAAAACCAAAGTGATGCTGTTTGCGAACCCTCAGAATAAACATAAAGATGTGCCTCTCATTATTCTCAATAGCCATTGCCAGGCTTTTGGGCAGGTCGTAAACTTTAAGTACCTCGGCATCCCCTAGACCCCTCCCTCTCTTTCCAGTAACATATCAATCAGGTCTGCAAAGTTGTAAATACTACACTTGGTCTACTCTGCAGGCACAGGTCATGTTTCACTGTTGATGCCCTCAAGTTAGCCATTACCAGCTTAGTCCTTTCCATTGTAGATTATGGAATAGTGATCTATGGCAGTGCGAATGACACCACGCTGAATAGGATTAAGGTCACCCTTAATAAAGCTTGCTGCCTTGTAGTAAATGGTCATAGGCTCACCCATACCTGTAACCTTTATCAACAAGCAAACTGGTTGAATTTTATAGGTAGACTTCAGTACCATACAGTACATGTCTACTGGCATGTTAGTGTACCCTTAGTCCCTCACAGACCACTGCCCAGCAACAACTCACTGTCACCCCCTGCTCCCCAGGCTACAGCTCATGGGCAGCATGCTTTTATGTACAGGGTTCCTCTCTGATTATGTTGTTGTTGTTGTTGAATTTTGTTGACCTGGTAAGCCCACTGGGCCTAGAAGTCCCTTTTTCAGGGACGACCAGGGTGGCGGGAAATACAGATGGTAAGCAACTGAAATTGAACCAGATTAAGCTGTTGGTGATATTTTTAGTGAATTAAATACTCTACCACCCGAGGTTCTCTCTGAAAATAGAATAGGCCCATTTAAAATTAAACTACAGCAGCACCTATTATCTTTAAACAGCTGTGACTGCTCCTGACACTGTAACCCCTCTCTCCATGTGTATCTTCCATTAAATTCCATTTCTTGACCTTTTCCTGACATGATCTTTCCTCTGCTTACTCTCTGCCTCCCTACTTCCACTCTCCCTATCTCCTCCTCCTCCTTTGCCCTCCCAACTCACACTCTTTCTCCCCCCCTTCCTCTCTACCTCATACAGTTTCCTCCTACCCCACCTCCTCCTCCCAAAAATCTACATGTAGGTTCCCCAAGCCACCCCCATCCCAGTTACCGGCTACCTTCTTCCCTGTAACAAGGTCCCATGGACTGCCTCTCATCTTACCTAAGCTCTCTTGATCTGCTTCTCTTTTTCTCTGTGTCTCCTCGGACTATTGTTATGTAGTATTTGGTATGTACTACCTCGCATTTTCTTGAATAACCCTGTATTATGCCTCTCTATTAGTACTTACTTTGTAGCATGCATTGTTGTTGTCTTATGCGCACAGTGCAGACAACATATTGGGGTAACTAGAAGAGGAATAGCAGGTTTTGGAGGCACGGTCATGTTGTGGCCAGTGGCGCCACCACTCTTTTGGTCTGGACTATGTGGCACAAATTAGATTGTATGCTGTCTATGACTGCAGTGCAAAGGCATGCCACCAACTTGAAATGATTTTGCCACTGCAATGAGGGCGCTCCCCCTCGTTGCAAGGCATGCCTTGCCTGGTGTAACATTGCAATGAAACATGACTGCGGCTGTGCCATCCACCTCTCACTCTTTCCAAGGAGCCGGAGTTGGGGGGGCACAATACCCCTGTCAGCATGCCCCCTTCCCAGTTCAATTTGCCAATGGGGAGCCCAATCCCTGTTGACATAATGGCCCCCTCAATAATTTAATTTGTGTGCTGAAGGGATGCCCAATCCCAGTCGGCATCATGCACCCCCTGACATGTCTCTGTGCTGACAGGGGCCCAGTCCCCATCAGCTTTGATCCCCCTCCCCACAAATACAGGTGGCACACTGGGAGCCCACCCCAGTGTGCCAGACACACCTGCAACAAAAGAAAACCAACCCGCTGTGTCTTTATTTTTTTTAACCTGAAAAAGAAAACAGTCCCTCGATGTGTCTGGTCCCCTTCCCCAACCCCACCCACCCTTTGCATACTCCACCTCCCCACATCCCCCTCACCTCATACTTACCTCCGGAACCAGGCACCATGATCTTCGGTGGACTGGGAACACAGCTGCACTCTTCAAAGCTCACCACAAACGGAAGAAATGCTAGTAAGCTGAATAATGGTATAAATGTTTTTTTTTTCAACTTTGGTGCATATCTCAGACATTTTTTGCAGATTTTGGCACCACATTTTCAACATGGGGTTTCTGGGACCTCACCTCATGAATTCAGTCACTGTCATCTTGTTATTCGATCTCAAAAGGTGATTTTGCGGTTACTGCATGGAATCACCTTTCGTGACTGATTAACTAAACAGCAGTGTCGCTGTTCATGAGGTGGGCTCCCAAAAAGCGTATATTGCAAATTTGGTGGAAAAAATTCCAAAAAATGACTGTGTTATGAGCATGCATTGGGCAGTTTCCATGCAGGATTGTAACTTCAAGAATTTTTAATAATTTTACTGCAGATTTTCAACATTGCCATTTTTTCACACATCCTTGTGAACAGTACAGCTGTCATTTTCTACATCCTGCCCAAAATGTGTTTCACACATCCGGCACACAGTGGTGCAGTCGCTGTGGGAAAACAATGTTCAGGACAGAGTAACACAATCACAATAACCCTGTTCATGAGCAGACATCCCAAAATGCCTATGTTGAAAATTTGGTGAAAAAATTCAACAAAATGACTGTTACAAGCGTGTGTTGTGCAGTGTCCATGCACAATTGTAACTTCAAGAATTTTTAATATTTTCACTCCAGATTTTCAACATTGCCATTTTTGCACACCTTCTTATGAACAGTATAGCTGTCATTTTTCACATCCTGCCTGAAATGTGGTTTCGCACATCTGGCACACAATCGAGCTGTCGCTGTGGGAAATCAATGTTTGGGACAGATTAAGAAAATCATAGTGCCACTCTTGATGAACAGAGGTCCCAAAATGCCTATGTTAAAAAATCTGGTGAAATAATTTCATTAAATGACTGTGTTATGAGCACGTGATGTGCAGTTTTCATGCATGCTCTTACCTCTGAGAATTTTTAATATTTTCATTCCAGATTTTCGATATTGCCATCTCTTCACACCTCCATATGAATGGTGCAGCTGACATTTTAATGCAGTGCAGAATGGTGTGGTCACAGCGGCAAATCTACGATCAAGACAGATTAACAAAATCACAGCAACACTTCATAAGCAGAGGTCCCAAATGCTTTAATGTGATGGGATCACAAAAAGACCAAGTTGAAAATTTGGAGCACAAATATCAACAAACGCCCGGTGCGTTTAGGGTTTCTAACCATAATGTCCCACCCTGTACAGACTAACAGGTATCAGGGGTATGCCATTGGATTGTCGGCTGTAATACTCACACCATTGCACCCCCACCTCCACCCTGAAGCCACTGGCAGGCATCAAGGTGTGCCATGGACTCTTCTGCCCCTAAGTTCACTTCATTCTCCTATGCTGCACCCATCACAATGTACTTCCTTATGAAATGGGGTGAGCGTAAGGCCCAACGACCCCAAGGCACAGTGTGACACTTGTCGAACTCTGCAGGGTAGGGTGAAGTGAAATGGCATGAGCATTATGGCCAGCGACCCAAAGGCACACCCCAATGCCTGTCACTCTCTGCAGGGTGGAGTGGGGTTGATGTTGGTTCTATACTTCCCTGCCATTCCTATTATGCGTCTCTCTAACTCCTGCACTACCAATGCCAATGCCAACAAGACAACATTTGGCATTGACAAATGCTTGTTTTATTCTAGCACTGTAATCATCTTGATACAGTCAACCACCCCCTGTAGCTGACCCAACTGCAAAACATGGGTGTGGCACCCAATGCCCTTTGCTGGTTCCAAGACTACCTGATACAGAGAAATCAATGTGTCAAAATTGGGCAAACAGCATCCAGTGCAAGAGAGGTATCATTAGAGATACTCCAAGAATCAAAACTGGGGCCCCTAATCTTCAGCCTCTTCTCAAATGACCTTCCCACAGCCTGTGACACCAAACTAATACTGTATGCAGACAATGCTGTGCTCCTGAGCAGCGGCACATCTCAGACTGCCCTACAATCTGAGCTGCAGAACTCCTTCTCCAAACTCGAGGACTGGTTCTGTAGTCATAAGTTGCTACTAAACTACAAGAAAACCTAAGCCTTGCTTACGTCCAGCCCCCACAACAAAAATAAGCACCACCCCTTCATCATCTACAATTCATTCAGTGAGCCGCTGGAACAAGTTCACTTGTTCAAGTGTCTGGGGGTCATAATAGATGATACCCTTATGTTTGCACAACATATTGACTCTCTGGTCAAGACAGTCAATACCAAGATTGGTGTCCTGTACAGGCACAGGCAATACCTCTCTCTGGAGGCCCTCCACCTCTCAGTCCACAGCTCAATTATATCTACTATTGACGATGGACTAGTGGTCTATGGGGCGGCAATGGATACAGTGCTCAAGAGGGTTCATACAGTGCTCAACAAAGCCTGCAGACTCACTGGATACTGAGCATGGCACTCACACCTGTACTCTGTATGAATGTGCAAATTGGCTATCTTTAAGGAATAGGATCAAATTCCACACTTGCATCCTAGGGAAGAATGCTCTGTTGGGTAAAACACCACCTTCTGTAGGCAGTTTGATCAAGGCAGCCAACTCATTACAGGTTACCAAAGGGAAGACTAGAGGGGCCTTTGTGATCCCCTTCTGTCACACCTCACTTGGGCAACATGTATTTGCCTACCAGGCTCCCCCTATGGATGAATGAGCTTCCTGGGAACCTCTTGGCCACCAATTGTCTGAAACAATTCAAAACTGACCTCAAACAGCACTTAATAACACTCTCTAAGTGCACCTGCCCCTGAATCCAGCCAACTTGCTCTCGCTGCCCCCCCCCATAAGCACTAGATAGACCTCAGGTACCCCCTCTCTCTGTCCCTTCCCATGACTTACCCCAACAATCAGTTTGCATCATGCTCCTTCAGCACCTGCCACCCCCTCCCCAACTCACAGTCCTGTGAGTTTTCCAAACAGTCACTACTAATGCTGGCTGCCTGACCATGCCCCCTCACACCCCACCATTTCACTCTAGCATGTCCTCTCCACTCAGCCACCCCTCACCCCACCATTTCTCCCTATGCCTTATCATCCCTCTTCCCTCACCCTCTCACCTCCACCGCAGTACTTACCTCTCTCTCTCTTTCTCTCGTACCTCCCTTCTTCACCACTCTGCCAGCTATCCCCATCCCTTTGAACTACTGACAAGGCACTTTGTGGCTGCTTATTAGCCCCTCACCCTCATAAAGTGTTTTTTCTTGTTATTTAACTTGCACCTATGTTTTGAGTTATCCTGCAAGTTCTGAATCCAAGCTGTATCATTCATTGTAATGTACCTTTGCTTTCTCCTACTGTACTTTGTTTTGCAATCTATGACATGGAACCTTTGTAAAAGGGCTTGTGCTCAAAGGTTTTTTCCAAATCACTAAATAAATAAATAAAATAAATAAATATAAATTTGCACTGTAACACTTTGTTAATATTCTGATGTGGAGCCTTTATAAATGAGCCTCTGACTCAAAGGTTTGTAATTCTATATTTCAATAAATAAAATATTCCCATTGGAGTATTGTTTCCCCACCACAAAATCCCCCACTATATACCTTTATATTCCCTCCTGGGGTTGTTGTTTCCCCACTATATACCTTTATTTTTTTATCAGCTATTGCTGTTTATTCCCCTTTATCCCTGGTCAGCCCCCATCTCTTCAGCCAAACCAGCCTCATCACCCTGGCACCTTCCAGGTCCTTCAATCTCTGCTGCTAAACAGATCCAATGTAGAAGTGATGCCTGTGTAGCCAGGTATAGAGCCTGTGAAGAGTCAACATCATCCTGCTGTTCAGCATATTTTCCACTTTCTGTCCCTTCCCCGCAACATCGGTGGTGAGGGTGCACCAGCTTGCACGCATGCAATGATACACAGTGTGGCACTTGCAAATGTTCTCCAATCCTAAGAGCTGCTCCCAGCTGTATAGCAGTAGACCAGGCTATCCTCCCTCCCTTGGATGAGGACAGTGTCCCCTGGGACACTCAATCTCCAGGCAGTCCTCAATGACCTGAACACATTTCCGAAACTCAGATTGCCAGATTCACGTGCAGCAATGCTACTGTAGATCCAACAGATCAGCTACTATATACCATTTTATCATCTCCCTATGTGTCTAGTGTTCCTGTTCAACAAATTGCCCACTATACACCACTTCCCTGGGGATCCAGTGTTCCCCACTCTGAATCACCCACAGAATACTTTTATATTCCTTCGGGGGGGTCTAGTGTTCCCCTACTGCTTAGTTTCCCATTATCTACCTTTATATGCCTCCCGAGGGAGTTGGTGTTCTCCCCACCAAATTGCTTACTGTATACCTTTATACCCCATCCTGGTGGACTAGTATCACCCCCATTGCCTACTATACCTTTATACCTCTTTATTTATGGTCTAGTGTCCCCCCACCATTGACCACTATGTACCTTTATATTCCCACATTGGTGGTCTAGTGTTCCCCTCCCCCTGATTGGCCAGTTGTATTTTAGCCCCTGTGTTCTCCAGCCCCACTTACTCAGGACCTCATTTCCTAGTCCCCTCTTTATCCATGCCCTTGACCAGCAGTCTAGACAGCAACAAGCACATCTCTCCACTCACCACCTTGACCAGTCATGATATGACAGATATTTGTTATAGTGCATACTGTAGAAACAGCTGTTTTAAGCATTTAAAGCTCACCATGATGTGTGTGAGAGAAGTGTCCTTCATTGTGCTATATTTGGGTACAGTATGTGCAGGACAGGGATACATTTATTAAAGTCGTTCTTGCACACAACAGTATCTTGTTTACCTCACTGTAAATGAAATACTGCCTTGCTTTTGCCTGCACTTTGTAATATCTGCCTGTAGCCTGCCCCAAGTGTATATTTCCAGAATATTCAGTGGGTCTCTCTGTTTTAGCATGGAACTTAAAAGTCAATTTTTTCTTATGTTTTGTTAAACTGAAGTGTATTTTTTAAACTGAGAACAATCATTCACAGTGAACTGAGTCCAGCCCAGGAATGTACAGGATGGGAGTGTCTTGTTTACCAGGTACAGTAAGAACTGGAAGGGCACTGATCTCCCTGTTGCTGCTGAACTCATAGCTGAGAGTGGTAACTTGGAACCTCCTTGTGTAATAAATCTCATAGAATTACAGTCACTGAGGAAACAGCATGCCAGACCTGTCCACAATGTGATACACTGGGATGGATGAGTGATCAGCACAGATAGTAGGCAGTGTGTTTGAACGGGAACTGATGAAGGGTTTCTTTTCTCTTTTACAGCTGGAGATGGTGAGCAGCTGAGACTGGTGAATGGAGGCAGTCCCTGTGCTGGGAGAGTGGAGATATACCACAGTGGTCAGTGGGGGACAGTGAGCAGCTATAACTGGGACACAAAGGACGCTGCAGTGGTCTGTAAACAACTGGGATGTGGAGCTGCTGTAGATGCCCCCCACAATGCTCATTTTGGAGCCGGGACTGGACCTGTCTGGCTGTATAATGTAAACTGCCAGGGAGGAGAGGCCACTGTGTGGCAGTGCAGCTCCTTTGGATTGTTTGATTATGGCCTCTCTCACAGCCAGGATGCAGGAGTCATCTGTTCAGGTAGGGAGCTCGGACATGCCCCCCATACCCCAAACGACCCCTCACACTAGAGGTTCCCTGAGTTACATGGGGAGTGAAAATAAATGGACCTGACTGGTGGAGCTGGGCAGGAAGGGTCACAGCACATTATTCTGCCGATACCAAGGGGCACCACGGAAGTGATTTGTATTTTTTATCAAGGCAGCAGTTTAGAAAATCCAACAAGAAATTATTGAAAATACAGGGACCACCATCAAAGACTGCTGAAAGTCCAACAATGTGATATTTCCTCTCCCACTCAGTCAGTGCCCTAGACATCAGAGAGAGAACATGATGGAATGGAGACAAGTAAGGTAGTTTCTATGCCAGAGACAACTTGGCGACCAGCTCATCGAGAAAAGAAGCACATGCCTTCA
Organism: Neoceratodus forsteri; assembly: GCA_016271365.2. Taxonomy (NCBI): domain Eukaryota; kingdom Metazoa; phylum Chordata; order Ceratodontiformes; family Ceratodontidae; genus Neoceratodus; species Neoceratodus forsteri. The sequence goes on along the minus strand of CM028138.1, from coordinate 758,734,891 downwards.
TCCTTGGGTGCAACCTAGGCCTAAGCAAATGTGCCATGTAGTGTTTGCTTCATTTTGTTTGTTTTTAAAATGGTATTTTATTTAATTCTCAAATATCACAAGACAATTTTCTTCCAACTCAGCTGTTACTTTTACATTGAAAACTGCTTTTTCTGAGTTTTCATAAAAATAAAAACACTCATAAAAAATCATTTATCAGCTTTGAACATTAGGCTTAGTTTTTAAAACATATGTAGTAAAATATTTAAAAACTATAAAAGGGAATGATGGGAAAAATCATAAAGCTATGGTTTCATTGTCTTTATTTTTCACATCTTCAGCCCAACAGAAATGATTTTACAGTGAACACAATTTTTTTACTAACTATATATACAGTAATGTCTGGAAGGCACTACATAGAGAATAATGCAAGCTGAGGGTGTATTAAATATAGAATAACTCATGGGGAAGTGTGGTTTATGAGGATTTTATGAACGCCAGAGATGTGTGATGCCCCATAAACCCAGAGGGCCAAGCCCGAGGGGTTTATCTGGGCATCACACACCGAGGGTGTGCATAAAATCCAAATTACCACACTTCCCCATGTTTTATTTTTTTATATTTTCTGGTCACTCACTGGTTAATTTTGTAATTAAGAGATTCAAGCAGTTTCTGTGAAGAACATTTATTTTTAGTTAAACGGAACAGAGAAAAACTGTAAATCGACAGGCTATAAATATTGAACAGGGCTCATAGTTAGAGCCATCTGACTTTTTAATTGTGAACAGAAAATTGGCTAGCGAGGTGTCCAGCTGTGGCATAGGGAGGGTGATAAAAGAGGGTGATAAAATCTGGTGACTCACCCGTGTCTTCCAGGTATTTGTGGAACAAGGCCACATCAGTTTTATGTTGTGTATTTTTGTTCTCCTGGTCCTCAATAAAGTTCTGTCTTTCCAGTTCATTGGGAGCGGCAAAATGGGACGTGTTTCCAATTTTTAATTTTATTTTTTAAACTTTTTTGCCTCAGACAGTTTTCTTTAAAATGCAGTCATTTCTTAGTTTAGGATCTCTGGGAAGCAAGTCTCTCACACTGACAGTTTTCTGTCAGGAGCTTGAGCCACGCTAGCGTGAGGACACCTTCTCAGGGAGACAATGGGAGACTCATGACTGTTTGCCATAGCTGTGGTTTACGGAGCTACTGAGTTGTCCGCTTGCAGTTCATTATTGTGAGTAACCAGTAAATATATATAGAATAATGGTTGGGCTACTGCATGTTATGAGGTTTTTTATGCACCCAAGGTCTGTGATGGTATCACATATGGAAGGTGTATAAAAAAAAATCTCATAATCTCAACATCCTATAGTTTTTTTTTTAATTGGAAACGAAAATTGGTGTAAAAGTTTAATGAATTGTTTTGCCTCACTGTTTACTGTTTTCAATGATGGACACTTTGCATTGGTGGTAGAAAGGGAGAAGGAGGTGACATGCTGAGGTGTCAGCATGGCTCAGTTGGTAGCATATCCACCTCTGGACCAGAAGGTCTTGGGTTCTCGTCCCACACTAGGATTGGGCTTGCACCTAAAAATAAATCGCTGGCATCTGAGTGCAATATTAGGGGGGTGCTGTACTGCTGGAGTCTGCCATCCTTCAGATGAGACATTAAACCGAGGTCCCTTCTACCCATCCTGGTGTTGTCCTGGTGGGTGTCCAGGTGGAAGTAAAAGAACCCAGGACACTCTTCATAAAGAGTAGGGGACATTCCCGGTGTCCTGGCCAATATTCCCCTTCCTATAAACCGATTCATGCAATTATCTAGGCTGTGTGTGGGTGATGATGTGCGATATGGCTGCCACTGTGTAGTCAGTCACATCACTACCAGTCTAGCATTGTGCGTAAAGCGCTTTGGGATACACTCTGTATGAAAAGCACTATATAAATGCTGATTCTTCCTCTTCTTCTTCTGAGAGGTACTTTGGCTTGCAGGAAAGTAGAGCAGATCCAGAATATTACTGGTGTACAGGAGATAGGAGGGACCTGGGTGTCATTGTACACCCATGGACAAATTGTGTGACAAGGGGTAGGGTTAGTGCAGAGAAATTTCAGGGAACTGCTCCAAGGCCTCAAGCAAGCATGCATGATGGCCTTTGCCAAAGTGTTACCTGTATACAGACAAGCAGAGGATAAGACAGTCTGCACCGGGGCTTTTAACAATTGGTTGAGGGTATGGAGCATGGAGGAGGACTTTGGCTACACTGAGTACTGGGGGCCAAATTGAGAAATGTGTGACTATGGGAGGGACAGCCTACATCTTTCCATGAGGGGAACCACAGTCCTTAGTGGGAGGTTAAATGTTAGTTGAATGAGCAATTAAACTAGATGGGGGGCAGTAGAACCAAGGGAGGCAACAATTCCCCCCTTTAGATGATGAAGGAGCAGGCAGGGAGAACCGGGGGGGGGATAAGCTCCCCCAGTACAAGGGCACAAACATGCAGGGGTGGGAACAAGGCAGAGTACAAGGGGGTATAAATCAGGAAAGCAAGAAGAAAGGAGTAAAGGAGAGAGGTAACAGAGAAAGTGACAAGAAAAGAGGGGTGTCAGAGGGAGGTTCAGGGAACAGCACAGACAGGAGGGCAAGGGGAAAGTGGGGAGAAGACATGCTGGGAGTAAGTTATGGAGAGCCATGTGAGCCAATGCAAGGAGTCTGAGAAATAAAATTATGGATCTGGAGGCCATCATGGCTGAGGCTGCCCTGCATTTGGTGACCTTAATGGAGCCATGGTGCACTGATGCCACAACTGGGACATGACCATATCAGGCTGCTCTCTGTTCAGGAGAAACAGGGAAAAGAAGAGGGAAGAGGGATTGCATTATATGTGGTGGAGGGACTCAAGGCTATGGAAGTACAGGGGCACCCAGAGGGAAAAGCAGGACTGGATGTGCTGTGGTTTATCCTGAAAGCAGGTACTGGGGCTGTTACTCACATGGGTGGGATACAGATCTCCATCACAGGCAGAGGAGTTGGATAAGACACTTGTGGAAGCCACTGTCAGGACGGTAAGGAAGGGAAAGGTGCCACTGTTTGGGGACTTCAATCTGCCAGATGTGGATTGGAGCTTTCCAACTGCATCTACAGCAAGGAGCAATGTCTTCATTTACTGTTTACAAGGGGCTTTTCTCAGGCAGCTAGTCAAGAAACCCACTAGGGCTGGGATAGTGTTGGACCTGGTGCTTACAAAGACAGATGGTATTGCAGACATCTCAGTGGGTAATCCCCTACATATCAGTGATCACCATACAGTGAGGTTTAACAATAAGACAGGAACAAATGCAAACCACTCAAGGACGAGGGTCCTGGCCTTTAGGAGGACATATTATAAAGAAATAAAGGGTAGGGGTGTTTAAGAGAGATGTGGGGAAGTACTATTTCACTGAAAGAGTGGTGGTTGTCTAAACAGACTGCCAGTGGAAGTGATGGAGACAAAAACAGTGTGGAGCTTCAAGCATGCATGACATACACTAAGGGAATATTGATAAATAGGCAGGGAGGAGGGCAGGTCACTGGAAACCAGTTAGAGTCTATGGAGACAGACTAGGTTGGGACTATATGGGCAGACTAGGTTGAACAAGAGGTCCTTTTCTGTTAACAGATTTTATGTTTCTATATACATAAGATTCATAGGATTTGTACAGAGCTGATGGACTTTCATCCTAGTTGCTCATCTAATTTTTTTTAAGCCATTTTCAAGAAAGCATCCCATTTATGTTTTAATATTGATGAGGATGTACTTGCTACATCCTCAAGGGGTAGTCTATTCCACTGGTGGACCACTCTCTGATAAAACCACAAGTTACTTCATAGCAATCTTAAGTTTTGTTAAGACTTTAACTGCAGTGAGTGGGCTCTAGTATTATACGAGTTAGTATTCATTTCAAGTCAGGTTTGTTCCCAGAGATCTTCGCTGTTCCATGCTCCGTATACTAAGCACATACCTCCCCTCAACCTTCTTGCTTCTAATGAGTCTAACTCTTACAGTCGCATTTCATAGTCTTAGTAGCTTGTCTCTGAACTCTCTCCAGGCATACCATGTCTTCTTTTTTATATGGTGTCCATACCTGTGCCCCATATTCCATCACTGGTCTCACCAGTGACATATACAAGGGGAGAATGACTCCTTTGTACCTAGCTGATATGTGTTTCAAAATGCAATTTAGGATCCTATTTCCTTTTTGAGCTATGCCCCTTCAGTGTGTGGAAAAAGACATATCACTGGCCACCATGATCCCAAGATCTCTCTCTCTCTTCATCTGTCTTCTTTAAGGGTGCAGCTCCCAGGCTATAAGATAACCTAGGATTTTTGTTCCCTAAGTGCATAATGGAACATTTGTCTATATTTAGAATTAGTTTAGATTTCTCTGTCCATTTAATTACGCTGTTTAAAGTTGCTTGCAATGTTGATATTCCATTTCTTGTATCTATCTCTGCTCCTAATCTGCAGTCATCAGCAAATGTTTGCATCCAGACACCTTGTTAGTTTACTTGAAGAGTGGACACATTCCAGTTAAAAAAGCAGCACCGATCCCTGAGGTAGACCACTAGTCACCCTTGCCCAGTCAGAGAATTGCACCTTAATACAAACTAGCTGGTTCCTATTTTTTAACCAGCTCTGCACCCAAGCTATTATAGTTGGGCTGATCCCAATAACCTGTAATTCCTCAACCAATTCTGTATGGAGAGCTTGTCAAAAGCTTTGGAAAAATCCAAAAATAGGACATCCACTGGGGTTCCTCTGTCTAAGGTTTTGGTGACCTGAACCCATGCTGTGAGAGGTAAGTTAAATGTTCTTCATCTAGATATTGCAGGATTTCATCCTTCAGTATTCCTTCCAAAACTTTTAGATGGAATTGATGTTAGACTTATAGGTCTATAGTTTGCTGGATTTGTTTTATTTCCCTTTTTATGTTTGCTTGCGTGCATAGGAAAGAAACTTTATGTGGCAGCTTAGGAAAGAAGTGGGTTGTGGAGGTGCCGCACTGTGGTGTCCAGTGCCGGCACTGCATTGTTGGGCTTGGCAGTGCTCGGTCAATGCAGGGCCAGTGTCCTGATGACACTGGTTCTGCAGAGTGCCACCAAGTTGTAACAATTTCGCTACTACAATCAGGGGCCTTCTCATCATTGCAGCATCAGCCATTCCGCTGCAATGAGGGAGTGACTCATCATTGCAGGGCAGTACCTTGCCTGGTGTAACATTACCAGGACCCTGACGACTGTATGCTGCTGTAAAAAGCCAACGGGGTGCCCAATCCCCCTGTCGGCATGCCCTTGACCCAGTTCATTTGCCGATGGGGGAGTCCACTACCCGTTGGCATAATGCCTCCCATTTCAGTTGTGTGCCAAGGGGTGCTCAATCTCCCTCAGCACCATGTGGCCCTCCTCACATTTCTGTGCTGATGGGGGGAACAGTACCTGTCAGTCCTCCTTTCCAGTTCCAGTTTCCGATGGGGGGCCCAGTCCCCGTTGGCTTTAGTCCCCCTCCCCACAAATGCAGGTGGTACACTGGAAGCCCACCCCAGTGCACAAAATAAGACATGCGAAAAAAGAAAACCGACCTGCATTGTCCGTTTGAGTTTTTTTATGTACAATTAGAAAATGATCCCTCTAAGTATTCTGGCACCCCTCCCCCAACCTGTGTCCACACCAGGGCTTCAGTTATCTCTATTTTGGGAGTATTTGACTTCCAAAAATAAGGCAAAAACTTCCAAAATAAAGAGGGAGGAAGTCATTGACTTCCAAATGTAAAACCAAAAATTAGATGACTTCCAAAACTGCAGGCTTGGAAAGTCAGAAATTATGGATTTTTCTGAAAGAACTGTATTTTACCACTAATATATTATATTAACATCCTTCAGTTTGGTCTTCCTAGAATATTGACTTCCAGAGGTGGGAATCTGGAAGTATTTTGACTTCCAAAAAATTGGAATGACTTCCAGATTTTGCCTCCTGGAAGTTTTAGACTTCCACTGAAAATAAATTAACTGAACCCTTGGTCCACACTCTACGTAATCTACCTCCCCACACACCCCTCACCCCATACTTACCTTTGGAGCACCACGCGACAATCTTTGGTGGACTGGGAACACGTCTGCACTCTTCAAAGTCGACCGCGAACTGAAGAAATGCCGGTAAGCTGTATAATGGCATAAATAGAGTTTTTTCAACTTTGGTGCATATTCCGGGCATTTTGGGGACTTGTGGCACCAAATTTTCAACATGGGTTCCTGGGACCCCTCCTCATGAATTCAGTCACTGTCATGGTGTTATACAGTCCCAAAAGGTGATTTTGCAGTCACTGTGTGGAATCACCTTTTGGGACCAATTAACAAAATGACAGTGCCACTGTTCATGAGGTGGGCTCTTAAAAAGTCTATGCTGCAAATTTGGTGAAAAAAAATCCAAAAAATGTTTTATGAGAGTGCGTTGCACAGTTTCCACACAGGCTAATAACTTCGCGAATTTGTAATATTTTCACTCCAGATTTTCAACATTGGCATTTTCCCACACCTCCTCATGAACTGTACAACTGTCATTTTATACATCCTCACAGAAAAGTGTTTTCACACTTCCGGTGCAAAATAGGGTGGTCGCTGTGGGAAATCAGTGTTTGGGACAGATTAAGAAAATGACAGTGACACTGTTCATGAGCAGAGGTCCTAAAACACCTATGTTGAAAATTAGGTGATGAAAGTCCATAGAATGACTGTATTACAAGCGTGTGTTATGCAATTTCCACGCAACCTTGTAACTTTATAAATTTGTCATATTTTGATGCCAGATTTTCAACACTGGCATTTTTCACACCTCCTCATGAATAATACAGCTGTCATTTTTCACATCCTGGCCAAAATGTGTTTGCGCACTTCTGGCACAGAATAGTCCGGTCACTGTAGGAAATTAGTGTTTGGGACAGATTAAGAATGAACAAGTGAGAGAGGGGGAGTAAGTGAGCTCAACAGAGCTCTGTAGTGGCTGCTGCAGATTTCTTTGTGGGCAGAAGAAAGCGCCAATGTAGGCAGGAGCCCACAGCACTGGAAGAAACAGAACAAGCGAGTGAGAGGAGGGGAGTGAGCGAGCTCAACGGAGCTCTGTCGGGACTGCTGTGGATTTCTTTGTGGGCAGAAGAAGGTGCCAATGCAGGCAGGCTGGGAAGGGGTTCAAGGGGAATGGGAGGAATAAGGCAGAGAAAAGGGGTGAGGAGGAAGTAGGGGGTGCAGATACAGAAGTCACAGAGGGTGTAGCTGGCTGGGATAAGGGGCAGGGAAGAATGAATACTGGGGCAGTGGAAGGGGCATTAGAAGGGAAAGGGGGTAAGGGACAGGGGGATACTCATCCTGGGGGATTCTATACTGAAAAGGGTGAGATGGGGCAGAAGAGGGAAAGGCATAGCCGTATTTGGGTAGAAGCTATCCCTGGGTTGACTGCAGGAGGGGCAGGGCAGGCAGTGCTCAAATGTTCAGCGAGGGAGAGGAAGAAACCTCATTTAGTGTTGCATGTGGGTAGAAACGACTTATCGGAGGAGACTGTGGAAGTAGTTAGGGGGAGTTTTGAGGAGTTGGGCAGGCAGTGTGAGGGAGTGGGAGTGGGTGGCATTCTTGGAGGTACTCCCAGTGCCATGTGCAAGCACAGGGAGGAAAGGAAGGATCGAGGAGTTCAATGAGTGGCTGAGGGATTGGTGTCACACCAAAAATTATGGGTTAGTGAATAACTGGGTTAGGGTCTGGGGGAATAGCGACTTGTACGCAAGGGACAGGATACTCTTGAGCAGGTAGGGGAGTATTAAAGGTGGGATTACAGGGTTATATCTCTACTAAGGAATTTAATCTAGTGGGGGGGGGCCAAAGACTGAGGTTGGTAGAAAGGTCCAGACAGGGGAGCTTAATGAGCTCACACCCCTAGATATAGGTAAAAGCGGAGGCATAGTAACCCTTTGGGGGGGGCAGGCATAGTGGTCTGAGTGTAATACAGAAGGCACCACCACCCGGTAAGAATAAGAAGGAGAAAGGGTGCGGGCTACCAGGAGGAGGGACACAGGCCAAGGAGAAGAGTGAGGAGAAAGAGGGGTACAAATGGAAGGTGGCCTCTCAACACAAGAAGCCTGAGGAACAAAACTACAGAGCTTCAGGTGCATCTTTCAGAGGGGATGGTGGACACTGCTGCAGTGACAGAGACTTGGGCCACAGAGTACCATGACTGCAACTTGGCAATGCTGGGATACAGGAAATACAGGAGGGCCTTGGGGTTGGACGGCTGGTGTTGCACTCTATGTGAGGGAAGGGATACAATGCATAAGGTATGAGGGAGAAGAGGAGAGGACAGAGGCACATTGGGTGCAGCTCTTCAACTCCAAGGGCAGAAAGCTGAGGCTGGGAATGGTGTGCAGACCATCAGCCCAATCCGGAACTGGATGGGGAGTTAGTAGAGCAGATAAGGAGGGTGTGTAGAAGCAGGAGTGTGGTGATAGTGGAGGATTTTAACCTACCAGGGGTTGATTGGAGCACCCCGGCCACTCACAGTACCAGGGAGCAGGTGCTCCTTGATGCATTCCAGGATGGTCTTCTGACACAATTGATAAGTGGGCCTACAAGGCTTGGTAGCACTCTGGACCTAGTACTGGCAAAGGGGGAGGCAGAGAGGGAGGTAAGGGTGGAGGACCCACTAGCGGGTAGCAACCACCAAACTGTGCGGCTCATTCTCACGCTGGTAAGGGAGACAAGAGGCATGGGCACTAAGGTGGTGGACTTTAGTCGGGTGGACATTGGGAGGATTGGAGCAATACTGCAAGAGAGACTCCAGGATATAAGTGGATGGATGCAGAACAAAAGTGGGGAGTCATAAAGACTGGGCTAACAGATGCCACAGCAGCCTGCACCAGGGCCAGGATTAAGAAGAGCAGAGCCAAGAAACCATTTTGGCTGAACAAGGAAGTGCTGCAAGGGGTGAGGGCAAAGAGGACTGCATACCGGCAGTACAGGAGAGCAGGAAAGGGAGAGGATAAGGAGACTTATGGGAGTTGGTCAAGGGAAGTGACCAGGAGATGAAAAAAGCTAAGGCCTCCAGGGAATTACGGTTAGAACAGGGTATAAAGGGAGGAGAAAAGGACTTTTGTAGGAATGTCAGGGAAAAGAGGAAGTGCAAGGAACATATTGTGAGGATAAAGCAGGGAGGGAGTTGGGTGGAAAAGGGGGAGGAGCAAGCGTAAATTCTAAATGAATGCTTCTGCTCTGTTTTCACTTAGGAGAGGGATGGTCCACTACCAGCATGGGCTCAGGTGGGGGGGTAAAGGAGGGGAGGAGGTGACAGACACAGTGATCACAGGGAGTAGGGTGCTAGAGGGGCTGAGTGCAGTAACAGAAGACAAGGCACCAGGTCCCGATGGCATCCACCCCAGGGTGCTGAGGGATATGCCGGAGCTCTTGTTTTTTTGTTTTTTTTAGTTAGTTATTTAACCAGGTATAGCACACTAAGCTGAAAGCTTTTTTACAGGAGCGACCTGGGAGCACAAGGAGGTTAGGTGACTTGCTCAGGGTCACACAGTATGCAAGTGGAAGCTGTGGGATTCAAACCCAGGTCTGGTCTGCTGGATGTCACCAGATTTGCAGTTTAGAACCTTAGACCACTATGCTATACTGCTTCCTGGTTGAGCCACTAGTAGATCTGTTCCACACCTCCCTGGAAATGGGGTGTGTGCCCCAGGACTGGAAGGTGGTACATGTGGTGCCCATATAAAAGAGTGGGCCTAGGGGGGAGCCAGGAAATTATTGGCTGGTCAGTCTCATGTCCATAGTGGGTAATCTTAAGACGGCAATACTGAAGCGGAGGCTGGTGGCATTCCTAGAGAGTAATGGCCTCCCAGATGGTTCATCTCAGGGAGGTCTTGTCAAATCAACCTAATAGAGTATTATGACTGTGTGACAAGGGAGTTGGACAGGGGCCATGCAGTTCATGTCCTGTACTTGGACTTTAGTAAGGCCTTTGAAACAGTGCCTCATGGGATACTGGGGGGGAAGCTGACAGCAGTGGGGGTGGGAAAAAAGCTGATTAAATGGATAGATAACTGGTTACAGGGGATGGTACAGAGGGTGGTGGTGGTGGGGAGCTCTCAGCATCCAGAGTAGTGACAAGTGGGGTGCTGCAAGGGTCAGCGCTGGGCCCAGTGCTATTTGGGCTCTTTCTCTCCAAAATAGCACACGTAGTGGGGAGCAGGGTTAGTCGGTTCACAGATTACACCAAATTGAGGGCGGTGGTGGATGAAGAGGATAAATGGGAAAAACTGCAGTGGGACCTAACCAATCTAGAGACATGATCGGTGGAGTGGCAGCTAGGATTCAACACAAAGAAGTGTAAGGTGATGCACTTCGGGATAAAGAACCAGAAGAGGGCTATTGGTTGGGGGGGTGAGGTTGGGGATCACAGAGGAGAAGAAGGACCTAGGGGTGTTGGTAACTGGGAGCATGAACAACTTGACCCAGTGCAGGATAGCAGCAGCGAAGGCAAACAGGATGCAAGGATGCATTGCAAGAGGGTTCTCATCCAGACACATGGATGTGATCCTACCGTCCTACAGTTAATTGGTCAGACCTCACCTGGAGTACTGTCTGCAATACTGGAGGTCATACCTGAGGAGAGAGATAAAGTTACTGGAGGGGGTGCAAAGGAGGGAAACACAAATGTTAAAGGGGATGGAAGGAAAGGCATATGAAGTTAGGCTGAAGGAGATGAACATGTACACACTGGAGGAGAAGAAGGATTGGGGGGATATGATTGAATTATTTAAATACCTGAGGGGGTAAATAAACCTAGCACTGAGGGGTGTTTAAACTGAGGAGTGGAAGAGAGACAAGGGGGGCACGGAGTAAGGTTGGAAGGGGTGGACATTGCAAGAGGGAAATGAGTAGGCACTACTTCACTGAGAGGGTGGTATCTAGTTGGAATGCATTGCCAGAGGGGGTGGTAACATGTAGAACAGTCAATAGCTTTAAGAAGGAGTGGGATAATGCAAGAGGAAGAGTTAGGGGGGCAGGGGCTGGGACAAGCGGGGGAGGAACTGAGGAGGAGGAGGCTGGGGAACCTGCAATCTAGGGTGCTGGCTGCACAATCAGGCAGACTTAGGTAGACCGATTGGTCTGTTCTGTTGGCAGATTTGTATGTTCATATGGATGTTCGTATGTAAAATCATAATGAATCTGTTCATGAGCAGAGGTCCTAAAATACCTATTTTGAAAATTTGGTGACAGATGTCTATAAAATGACTGTGTTACAGTACCAGCATGCATTGTGCAGTTTCCATGCACCCTCATAACTTCACAAATTTGCAGTATTTTCATTCCAGATTTTCAACATTGGCATTTTTTCAGACCTCTTCATGAACAGTGCAGCTGTCATTTTTCATCCTGCCCAAAATATGCATTGACACATCTGGCGCAGAATAGTGTGGTTGCTGTAGGAAATCAATGTCTGGGACAGATTAAGAAAATCATACTGACAGTGTTCATGAGCAGAGGTCACAAAATGCCTATGCTGAACATTTGTTGAAATAATTCCACTAAATGACGATGTTACGCACATGCATTGTGCAGTTTCCACGAACACTCGGACGTTCCAACATTTTTAATATTTTCACTATAGATTTTCAACATTGCCATCTCTTCACACCTCACTATGAATGGTACAGCTGTCATTCTTCACATCCAGCCTGATCTGTGTTTTCTTACATCTGGTGCACAATGGCATGGTCACTGTGGGAACTCAAAGTTCTGGACACATTCACAAAATCACAGTGCCACTGTTCATGAGAAGAGGTCCCAAATGCTTTCATGAGGTGAGGGTTACAAAAAGGCCATGTTGAAAATCTGTAATGCAAATACCAACAAATGACCGGGGTTTTAGGGGTTCTAACCATAACGTCCCACCCTGTACAGACTGACAGGCATCAGGGGTGTGCCTTTGGATTGCCGACTGTAATGCTCATGCCATTACACCCCCAACCCCACACCCTGCAGCCAGTGACAGGCATCGAGGTGTGCCTTGGACTCTTCAGCCCCAGAGTTCACCCCATTCTTCTATATTGCACCCATTTCAACATATGTCCTTATGGGGGTGACTGTAAAGTCAACACCCAAGGCACACCTCAACACTTGTCGGTGTCTGCAGGATAGGTGAGGTGAAATGCTGCGAACGTCTATGGGCGACAACCCAAATGCATACCCCAGTGCCTGTCCATCCATGCAGGGTGGAGGTGGGGTTGGCTTGAAGTTCACTACTTCATATCCATTTCTACTCTGCATCTGTCTAACTCCCGCATTTCTAATGCTAATACCAGCAAGCAAACATTTGGCATTGACAAATGCTTGTTATAAATAGGGACAACTGTTGCAGTCCTCCAGCCGTCTACAACTAGCCCAGTATCCAGCGACTTTTGAAATATAAAAGTTAAGGTGGGGCTAATGTTTTACACAATTCTTGAAGAAATCTTGAGTGAAGGTCATAGAAACATAGAAACATATAATTTGACTGCAGATAAGGACCGCTTGGCCCTCCCAGTCTGCCCATTTCCCTACCTCATGGATAAGCTGCAGATCCTAGTTAACCAGCAGCCTACTTCTTCCTACCCCCCACCCCTAGAATTGCCTTATGACTATCCCATGCATGCTTGAATTCCACCACTGTTTTTGACTCCACAACCTCCTCCAGAAGGCCGCTCCATGCATCCACAACCTCTCTGTGAAAAATACTTCTTAAATTACCTCTGAGCCACCCCCATCTTCAAATTGTGCCCCTTGTTCTTGCACACCTCTTTTTTTGAAAGATGTTACCCTCTTGGACTTTGTTGATTCCCTTGAGGTACTTGGAAGTTTCTATAATGTCCACCCTCTCCCTCCTTTCCTCGAGGCTATACATATTAAGCTCCTTAAGTCTCTCTTCATATGTCTTCTGGTGCAGACCCTGCACCATTTTAGTTACCCTCCTCTGGACAGCTTCCATCCTATCTATGTCCTTGCAGAGACTGGGTCTTCAGAACTGCACACATTACTCCAGATGGGGTCTCACCAGCTGTCTGTACAGAGGGATAATAACTTCCTGTTTTCTACTGGTGATGCCTCTCCCTATGCATCCCAGTATCCACCCAGCCCTCCTTGCTGCCCTCTTACATTGCTTGCCCACCTTTAGGTCATCTGATATGACTACCCCTAGGTCCCTTTCCATTTTTGTTGTTGTCAGTATCTCACCCCCATTGTGTACTCTTCCCCTGGATTTTTGTTTTCCAGGTGCATTACCTTGCACTTCTTAACATTGAATCTAAGCTGCCATACATTTGACCATTCCTCTAACCTTGCCAAGTCCCTTCTCATCCTTTCCACCCCACCTTGTGCATCAACTCTGTTGTAGATCTCTGTGTCATCTGCAAAGAGACATATTTTTCCTTCCAGTCCCTCTGCAATGTCGTTTATAAAGACATTGAAGAGGACCAGTCCTAATACTGAACCCTGCAGTACCCCACTAGTAACCCCCCTTTCTTCAGAGTGGACTCCATTTACTATTACTGTCTGTGTCCTATTCTCCACCAATTCTTTACCCAGGCTGTCATCTTGGGACCCACTCCCAGGCTGGCTAACTTGTATATTAATCTTTTGTGCTGGACTGTGTAAATGCCTTGCTAAAGTCTAGGTAGGCCATGTCCACAGCCCTCCCTGTTCTACTACTTTGGTCACCCAGTCAAAGAAATCTATCAGATTTGTCTGGCATGACCTTCCCACTGTGAATCCATGCTGCCTTGGGTCCTGTGCCCTCTGGCCTCTAGATACCGACAATTCTTTCCTTCAGAAGTGATTCCATCATTTTCCTACCACTGAGGTTAAACTAACAGGTCTGTAGTTTCCTGCTTCTGCCTTGCTCCCACTTTTGTGAAGGGAATCACATCTACCCTTCTCCAGTCCTCGGGTTCCACCCCATCCTCCCATGATTTGTTAAAGAGGGTAGTCAGTGGTGTCACTAGTTCTACCTTGTTCTTTTAGAATTCTGGGATGAATCCCATCAGGCCCCATTGCTTTGTCCACCTTCAGTTTTAAGAGTTCTTTCAGAACCCTTTCTTCTGTAAATGGGCTGGCATCAACTTCTGTATCCAGAGTGTTTCTACTGTTTGTTTAGGTACCTCCCCTCTTGCTTTGTAAATACTGAGCAAAAATATTAGTTTAGTATCTCTGCCTTTTCACAGTCACCCTCTGCCCACCCTCCCTCCCTTTACTAAGCCTCACTATCCCTCCCTTGGTCTTCCTTCGCTCCCTGATGTACCTATAAAAGGTTTTATCCCCCTTCTTAACTGAGTTGGTTATCTTTTCCTCGATGTGGGCCTTTGCTGTTCTGACTGCCTTCCCAGCTTCCTTTTGCTTTAACTGATACAGTTCTCTGTCCCGCTCCTTCTGCTATTCCTTGTACTTCCTGAATGCATTCTTTTTCTCTTGAACCTTCACTGCCACTTCCTTTGAGAACCATAGTGGTTTCTTACATCATTTTGTTTTGTTTATTTGCTTCACACAAAGGCTTGATGGCAGTTTTTATTATTAACCATTGTTCTTCCACCCCTCCTTCCTGCCCATTTGCTAGTGCATTCCTTAGGCACTCACCCATTTTGGTAAAGTCAGCCGTCCTAAATTCTAGTTCTTTTGCCTTTGTATGGCTTGACTCTATTGCTGTGTTTATTGTGAACCATACTGTTCGATGGTCGCTAGTTCCCAGATGACTACCCACTTCTACATCTGTGATCCTCTCTTCATCTCCATTTGAGAGAACCAGGCTTTAAGATTGCTCCCTCTCAAGTGGGCTCCAATACTAGTTGTCTAAGGCATGCCCCCTGTAGGGCATCTAGAATAACCCCACTCTTCGAAGTGGCTGCTGCAACTGCACTCCAGTTAATATCTGGCATATTCAGATCACCCATCAGCAATATATCCCCTTTTTCTGCCATTCTGAGCATACTTTCTATCATTTCCTTGTCCATTTCCTTCCCTGAGAAGGGGGTCTGTATACAAACTCTGTGTGGATTGTGGTGCCATTGCCAGTCTCCAAATTTACCCACAGTGCTTCTTCTCCTCCCTGTTTACCTTTTTGTTCTGTTGCTTTGATTCCTTCCCTTATGTAAAGAACTACTCCTCCTCCTCTTTTACCCTCCCTGTCCCTCCTGTAGATAGTGTATCCTGGTATGTTTACGTCCCAGTCATGGTTTTGTGTGTACCATATTTCTGTGACTGCCACGATATCCAGATGTTCCTCCTCCATCAAGGCCACTAATTCAGGAAGCTTATTACTCAGACTACGGGCATTGGTACTCATTGCTCTCCATTTTTTGATGGCTTTACCTTCTGTTGCAGCATCCTCCACTGACCTTTCTACCTTGGTCTTTTTCTCATTTAGTACCCTGTTTTGTAGGGAGAGGCTGGGATTTTCCTGCAGCTTATCAGTGCCTCCCCCCTTGACTAGTTTAAAAGCTTGCCAATGAAACATTTAAACCGATTGCTCAAAAGATTGCTCAAAAGGCCCTGGAGATTTATTTGTTTTTCAGTTTATTCAATCTGTCTTCAACATCAATTACTTTGATTTTTATCCCATCTGGCATTCCAAGTGAGGAGGTGTCTAGATCCCCCTTGTCCTTATTTATGTTTAATACTGACTAAGAATTAGTTAAATTAGCCATATCTTTATTATCTGAGATCAGCTCTCCATTTGCATTTTTTAGTGGGCCTATACTGCTTGGGGTGCCTTTTATATTGTTTATATAGAATAAAAGGCTTTATAATTTCCCTTAAATACAGTACATACACAGAAACATAGACCTTGATGGCAGATAAAGACTGCTTGGCCCACCTAGTCTGCCCATGTCCCTACCTACTGGATAAGCTTCAGATCCTAATTAGCCAACATCCTATTTCTTCCTACCCCCACAAGAATTGTCTTATGTCTGTCCCATGCATTCTTGAATTCACCCACAGTTTTAGACCCCACATCTTCCTCAAAAAGGTGGTTCCATGCATCCACCACCCACTCTGTGAAAAAATACTTCTTCACATTGCCCCTGAGCCGTCCCCCCTCTATCTTCAAATTGTGTCCCCTTGTTCTTGCACATCTCTTTTTCTGAAAGATGCTACCCTCTTGGACTTTGTTGATTCCACTGAGGTACTTAAAAGTTACTATCATGTCCTCCCCCCCTTTCCTCAAGAGTATACATATTAAGCTCCTTTAGTCTCTCTTCATATGGCTTCTCTTGCAGACCCTGCACCATTTTATTTGCCCTCCTCTGGACTGCCTCCATCCTGTGTATGCCCTTGTGGAGATGGGGTCTCCAGAACTGGAAGCAGTATTCCAGATGGGGTCTCACCAACTGTCTGTACAGAGGAATAACAACTTCCTGTTTTCTGCTGGTGATGCCTCTCCCTATACATCCCAGTACCCCCTCAGCCCTCCCTACTGCCTTCTCACATTGCTTGCTAACCTTAAATTCATCTGATATGATTACCCCCAGGTCCCTTTCCATGTTTATGGCTGTAGTGGACAGAGCTCTGCAGATGTTTTGCATGTACAAAAGGGCTGACATCATGTATTCCATCCGTGGAACTGGCTCAAAGTGTAAATAGTCTCCTCCGCCTTACTGTCCTCCAAGAAATGCTCCCCGCCCTCAAATAAATGTGTTGTAATGTTATTCAATGGTTGCATGGTGCTATTTTGTTTCTTAGCTGAGAGGTACAAGATCTGGAACCAGAGCAGTGGGAGTATTGTTACATGTGGCCCATCCCTGAAACTCATCAGAGGTTGAATAAATTAAAATAAATATCATTCCACATGCCCCCTTCCCAAAACCTGTCAGAAATTTTTAAAAAAGGGAAAAACAAAAGTTCCTGCCAATGATAACCTGTGGCGGCTGCTACAAGCAAGACTTTCCACCATTTACAAAAAAACAGTGTGAGTAAAGACATCTCCACTACTTTTCCATCAAAATAGAACATGCTTATTTATAAGTCACCTGTCTGAAGAACTGAAGTTAACATAGGGACTGGGAGTTAACAGCTCAAACTGTCGCTGGGACTGTCAGGTGGGTTGCCTCGCTAGTAGAAGCAGCACAGCACCACTTACTGAAACAGGGGTTTTGTCGCTGGTCTGGGGAAGCAGTTAAAATTTATTTAATGTCGTAAGGTCAGAGGAACAAAATAAAAATAAAATTAAGTCAGAGTCAGCACTCAACTAGCAGTGCACAGTGCAACTGAAGATACTCCCTTGGCTTGCTAGCCTGGCTTCGCTTTCTTCTCATTCTCAGGTTTGGAACTTCTGTGGGATGGAGTCGGGACATAAAAAAAACCCAAAACAATGACAATTGTTGCTGAGTTTTAAGTTTAGTAGACCTAGATGCACCAACAAAATGGAAGCAGGACATATCAATTTAAATGTTTTGATGGTTATCTGGCTTACTGGTAGGGTTACCACCTTTTAAGAAGCTCAAAGTGGGAAATTTCTTACTAAAACATTATTTTTTGTAGGACAGTACGTAACCTCGACTAGTGCAACAAACTTGTTTTCTCTATATAATCAGAATTAAGGCTAAGTATTGTAGTTTTTTGGTTGCTTCTATGGTTTCATATCATTTTAATGTATTTTAGTTAAGGTACTATAGTTTTCTACAAGATTTAGAGGAAAGTTAGAAAATATTTTTTCTACTAAAAAGTCAGGACATGTAGTATTTTTCATGTTTTTTTGCAGGACACAGCTGCCCAAATCAGGACTGTCCTGCTAAACGCAGGACAGGTGGTAACCCTACTTACTGGCTAGCTAGGTGCTATGTCCTGACTCCCAAAACAAAGAGGAGATGAGAGGTGTTAAGAGCTGCTGGACTGCTTGATTTAACAGAAGTGGTAAACTTCTGGAGTTGTAAAGTAGAGTTGTTATAATAATGACTCTACTTTACAACTCTGTTGGGAGGCATTTAACAAAAGCACATGTTTCTTTTGTGGTGAGACTGGAACCTGGGACTGGCAGTACTACATTTCAGTCAAAAGTGCTTACACTTGCACAGAGAGAATTGTAAGTGACACATGCTCTCTGCTTCAAGATTGCATATTTGGTAAAATGAATACATTAACAAATATGTGGGTCCATAAAGAGATGCAGAGTTAGACATAGAAAAAAAATTAGATAGACAGACAGACAGACAGACAGACAGACACTGTATATATCATTCTTTTTCTTTTTATTCATGATTTTTTTTAATTACAGCTGTTTAACAAACTGATAATTACATACAGTCACAATGAAAACATCATAGATTCACATTTTTTGCCATTACCATTCTTCTCTACAATTACTGTGCCCATTATATGGTTATATTGCATGTTCAGGTAATTATCCCCAAACTAGATTTGGTAATCGTACACACCGGTTCCATCTTGTATCATTCATCAAAATCAAAGTTTAACTTACTGTTGTATATTACTTTATTAACATGGCAATTGTAAGTACTACATAATCTGTGTAAGCATGAACAAACCTTAGAAGACCTAAGATGTTACCATTACATAAGAAAAAAAATCACTATTTCAGACAGAAAACATGTGATAACACTAACTATCAGGAATTTATAGTAATGTATGACTTACTGTGTATTTGCAAGACAATAGAGTAAGTAAATATATCTGCAATATTTTCCCATTGATATAGAGCAGATGAGCTCATTTTGTCATGAGTTGGATGTTCTATTTCCGGTAGACAATTCAGCTCAGTCAGTGAAGCTACGCGCATCTGTTACTGTGGAGTAGTAACAGATAGCAGGACTGCTACGCTAGTTTTATATTTTGAAAAGGTATGCCATCTATGCTTTACTAGAGCTACGCAGTCTTTCCAGTACATCTTATTGCAGAACCTGGACAGGTTTGTTCTTCTCTGTTTTCATCTTTGTGTCCCCTAGCCTCCTGATTTTTTACAAAGACTGTTCTATGTTGATGGCATTTATGTGACAATGAATACTGGAGAGTGGGAACATCGGGGACGCCGTTTGGACTGGTGATTCAGAAAGTGAACTGACCCTACATACTTCGTGCTGTTGCATAAATCCATGTCTTCATTCCACTGAAGAAGTGGATGCATTATCTGTCTGCCCGATACCGAAGAGACGTAACCTTTTATATTTTATATCTGGACTGATCATATTGTAATCTGTAGCTTATGATCCATGATTCAGTTCTGTTAGAATCCAAATTTTACTGATTTTACTGAGTCTTTTTTTCCCCAATAGCATATAGTATATATTATACATATTTATATATTTAATCTGTACAACCTTCATATTTATGTTTTTCCAATAGAGTTGTATTTTTTGATTTCCGCAGGATTTTTTTGCCCATGTGACCTCCTAAATCAACTGGGTCTTTTCATGACTCTGTTCTAACATGAAAGGAGCCCATGCATGACATTTTTCTTAGAACCAAGGAGCTATACGCTGCAGTGTTCAGAGGTTTTTCTTTTTTGTGTGTGTTTTGGGAGCTCTTTAAGATCATGCCTAGTAATACTGAGTCCTCTTGCTCCCTGAGATTCTAGCTCCTATAGCCCTCTTTTCGTTTGTGCCTCAGTTGTAAGTTAAAGGTGATCATTTTGATAAATTTTGATGTTTAAATGTGGGGTTAGTTTTTGGCTTTTCATTGCTTGGCATGCTCTTGAGGAGTTATGAGACAGACCTTAGGAGAAAGCTGTTGCGAACACTCAGCAACTGGTATTCTAGTATGTCGAAAAAACGGAAAAACTTATATTTTCTTATTACTGTATTACTTGTGTGTCTTCATTTTGCTAAGATTCTGATTGTGATTCAGGTTGTTTTTTTACCCAGTCTTCAGGTTGACCCGCATCCTCACCCTCGATACTATTTTTAGGTTTTAATATGTATGTTTTGTGTTTCAGCGTATCAACTTTCACAAAATCATCCTCAGCATTATTACCTTGAAGTGACTAGAAACCCATTTTCACCTCGTACAGAGTGCCACGATTAATGTCTGACTTTAATGCTATTGACTGTCTTCATTTGCTCTATTCTGGTTGTTTGGAAATGTTGAAAGTTGATTGCGAATAACTTCCCCTTTTTCCACATCTTGTGCTGTGGATCGTCTCTTGTTACTACTTCATTACCACTTCGTTCTTGGTTTGCGTTACACATATTACCTATAATAATACATCAATACAGAGCTGGACAAAGGCGTGACAAAAGGAACTTACCTAAGCTATGTTTTAGGAAAGTAGGAAAGACACTTCGCTTCTTTGATATTTTTATTCTGTGGTCTATATTTATTTTGAATTTCAGCTCTTGAGGAACTAAGATTTTTGTCCTCTGGCCTTCCACCCTGGATTTCCTTGTGCTGCATATTAGTTTTTGTGTAGCATACAAGTGATGAAGAACTTTTGTATCTGTTATTATAAAATGTATACTAGACATGGTAAAGTATTACATAAGGAAAATATATCTTCCTCTTTGAAAATGTTAAAAAATAACTCTAAAAATGGCTTTGTTTACACACAGGATCTTTCACTTTTAGCTTTGCCAGCCTCTTCCACACCTGAAGAAGAAATACAGAACCCTATATCATTAATAAATGAAAAGGTAAATTATGATTTTAGACAGCATTTTTTCCCCAAGCCTTGTGCTACTACTAATTCCACCTGTGCTAAGTCTAATGATTTTGATGCTGTATCACATGGAAAGACTCAATTGAAGTATTTTGAATGTATACTTACCTCACGCCTCTCTCAGAATAAACAGGACCAAAAAGGTGAGATATTCTTATCTGATTTAACCCCTCTACCCCTTGAGCATTCTAACTTAGTTCTGGGAAATGATTCCTTTGGGCATTTGCACTTGGGTGATATTAAGACACCTAGTCTAGTATACTGTTGGAGAATAATAATAGTTTAAGTGAATTAATTTCTCACTCACCCATCTCTTCCCCCTTAAAAAAAAAATCTAAATACCACAACTTTTTTAGACAAGGGAAAATTGCTGACTATTTTTATCTATCGAAATCAAAATCTAATAATAATAATAATAATTCACTTGAAAAAGGGGACTGTTGTATAAACAAGTATGAGAAAGATCCTGATTGGGATAAAAGGCTTTCTGTAGAGGAGAATTTTATCTCATTGCATTCCACAAAGATAAACCTATTTAGTCCACTTAATTCTAGTGCTATAACGATAAGTGATGATACTCGGTCTAATTTTCCTCTGAGAAATTTTTCTATTCTAACAGGTTCTCCCAACAAAGTATTTGAAAGACTAGATCAAGAAGTTTAGAAAATTTTAGTTCCTTCTGAAATTCTAGGCCAATGTCCAAACACCTTTCTAATTACACTATTAAAGCCTTAGCACATCCAATCATGGCTAATATAGTCTTGCTTGAGGCTTTTAACAAATTAAAACACCGCAGAAGTGATCTTACTACTTTACATATCGAAACCCAAAGCAGAATTTCACAGATAATAGATGATCTAGAGAAAGTACTTATAGAGGGGAAGGAAACCCGTCGTCCCTCATTTTCATCAATCTATTTTCCCAGCCTTAGCCCTAGTAATCCAAATATACCCCCTTAAAAGAAGAAAAGCTGAAAGGGGGAAAAAGGGGAAAATAAAAAGCAAAATTTGAATGAGGGAATATCAAAAAAATAAAGAATAAAGAAACTCTGAGGGATAATAATTGCAAATGAAAAAAAAATAGCTGGAAAAACTGGAACCGCTGCTGTCCTTAATGAGTCTGTTGAATCTGTTATATCTAATTCACATAAGAATCAAGCAAAGTCCTGTCCAGTAAACCCTATTTTTAATAATGTATCACTTGAAAGAGTTTTAAAACCAAAGGAGGAAGTCCCTTATTTGGACACGCTTAAAGAGACCTCCTTTATAAGTATTAGGCAGAATAGGAAGACTAATTTGGAGGAAATTATAAACACTTCATCAAAACAAGTTTTTCCCTCCCTGGCTAGAGACATAGAACCACCTAAGCAACAACACTCATTAAACATTACTGGTGGGGAGGTTGTTTTTAAACTTGAAAATATTTTTTTAAAACCAAATGAAACTTCTGAATCACTCACAGAACTCACTAAATATCTGTTTAGATGTGAGCGTGTTAGTCCTGAGGTTGCAAATGTAATTATGCATGTTTTTAGAGATAGACTGGTGGAAACTAACCCGGTATATGTACTATTAGCTGATATGTCCAATGCAAAAAAGATATGGGCAAAGCAAAAAGAGTTGGATAGATTGGGAATCTTGATATCCTCCCCAGTAAACTGGACCACAATTTGGAAGCACGTCCATGGTAATACCAATATAATGCTCATTATACTTACTAATATTATACACAACACCATATCTACATTAAACTGGAATTTTGACTGAAAACCCTTTCTATATTTGGAATAGACCATATATAGGGTGAAAATCCAGGGTTGTTGTACTCATATATTAGTAAACTATTGATTTTTTTAAATATTGAAGTTTCCTCTTCAGATTTTAAATCAGCATTGAGAGTCTTTCCACAACTGAATGAGACTCAGATTGACATAGTAGTAAATTTACACCTTTATTCTATCATAATACAAAATTGGGTTAAACTGGATGGTGCACACTTATTGGTTTATTTTCTTAATGAACCAGCTCATTTAAATCAGAAAGGAACTTCTGACTCTTGTCCTTGACTAGCTAATTCTGGATATAGTTATTTTGACACCTTACCAGATGACTTATTATTACCTAGCACTGATTTTTTAATTGAAAAGTCAAATTTCTTATCTTGGAATATAGCAGGTCTTTCTGCAAAACTTATAGACCATGACTGGCTGACGTTCTGTGAAAAATTCGAAATACGTCTTTTCTAGGAAACATGGGCCATGGATCTAACACTATTAAATGGGTATGATTCATATTTTGTTCCTGCTAAAAAAATGAAACAGTACGGTAGACCCAGAGGAGGACTGTCTACATTTATAAAGATATGGAAAGGCATTCAGGTCTTGGATCATTCTGTATTGAATGAAGAAATGTTGTTACATGTTGTAAAATGGGACAATTTTATTTTTCTTATAACTAATATGTACATCCTTCCTAATTTCCATCTTTTAACTCATAATGATATCTGCTCAAAATTGGAGATAGAACTAGATCGATTAATGTTAAATTTCCCAATTGATATAATAATTTTGGATGGAGACCTTAATGCTCGAGCAGCTAATGCAGACAATTTATCCCAGCTCCAATCTACAGTGTATATGGGTAATCTAGGAATAAGAAACTCCACTGACACTGTTCTTAACTGTGCAGGGAGGAAACTGGTCAAATTTATCAATAGTAATCACTTTTTAATTCTAAACGGTAAGGTACAGGGCGATTTAACTGGTAATTCTACATACTTCTCATCACTGGGGAAGAGTGTTATTGATTATTTGCTAATATCACCTGATAGTTTCCAATCCCTTGTGGTTCTCATGAGACCAGAAAGTGAACATGCAGCCCTGATAGTTGATACTGAAACATTCAGTAATGAAAATCTGCATGGGGAAAAAAGTAAAAACATTATAAAAAAAGATACCCAAATTCATTTAGAACCCAAAGGCCAATTAACATTTTCATTAGGCAAAATTAGCACAGCAAGGGTCATAGATTTGATGTATTCCCCCTGAGGTCCAACTTTTTTTCCTTAGCATACAGCTCCTGCTCCCCTCAAATTATATATGATATGTGATCTTTTAGAAACTGCTTATCATACAATTAGATCAAACATATACAACTATACTAGGAATCCAACCAACTTAAACAGTTTGTTCAATAATCATTGTAAGAAAGAAAAACAAAATCTAATGAAAATTATTACTTATACCAAGATTTTCCCCTCCAGAGAGAAATTTACTTATCTAAAAGGAGCTAGGAAATTATATTACAAGTTTCTTGAAAAGAAAAAGTTGGAATTCAAGCAACTCCAATGGACAAAAATGTACGATGTTATAAAATCCAGTAATACTAAGGAATTTTGGAGAATAGTCTCCACTGGTGAAAGAAAAGACCACTGTTCATTATCAGTACATATCCCACAAAATACATGGATTAAGTATTATGTAACCCCTTGTTACCCGCGGTTACTAGAATCCCAGTAAGACCTAGTGGTAGGCAGGGAAGGCAGCTTGTGAAACTCCAGTTAAATGGATTTCACACTGTCTCACTCTGTTCTCAGTCTCAGCTGAGACTGAGGGATGACATCACCAACATAACTATCGCAGATGCATGAGCCACATTGGAATCTGCAGCAGAGGGAGTTAGTTAGAACATTGGGAGTTTTGAAGTCAGTGTCTTCAGTCAGTCTTCAGTGAGTGTGTGAGAAGTTGGGAGCTTGCTGGTAAAGCAGCTCAGTGAAGGCTCTAGGAGCCTCAGCCCTGACAGAGGGCTACTTTTAAGTAAATAGGGTGTGTGTCTCCACCTTAAAGAGAGACACAGAAGATTACTGAAGTGGTGGAGACTGCTGTTGTTTGGATCTCAGTGCCCCCTTCCTCTGGGGTGGGAGTTTTCCCTGCAGATTCCTGGGGCAACCCCCTAGTTTTGCTTGTGGAGGAAAAGCTGCCTATGTGTTCCAGTATTTATTTGGGAGAAACGAAGATTTGTGAGTTACCTGTGGGGCATCTGCAACTTGAGGGTGAGTGTCTGCTCTGGCTAAAAGGGCCTATTTTTTCACCCTGGAATTTGTGTGACAATGTGGGAATTAAGCTACTAAATATTGGGAAATCTAGAGTAATGGGCTAAGCAAGTTAAAAGTAGTTTCAAGTTCCAGAGTTTGTTGGGATGCAAATAATATGTAGAGGTGATGTGACAGACATCTACCCTTAAACTACATTTGAAAGTTCAGTAAAGGAACTGTTCAGTGTGTCCAGAGAAATGTCCGGGTGTGGGCTGTGGGAGCTGGAGGTGGGTGGCTCCCCATCTTTAGTGACCAGGCCTACCTCTACAGATTTCTTCTGTGGTTTTCTACTTTGTCTCAGGCACTTGGCCAGTGATGGGGGAAGTACCCAGATGTGGGATTGTAAGGAACATTCTCTCTAGGAGTCGTAGACTCTAGTGTGGTTTGGGGAGCCACAACAGGATAATTGGTTCATTCTTCCAATGGACCATGAATGGGATAATTGGTTCATTCCTCCAATGGACCATGAACAGGATAATTGGTTCATTCTTCCAATGGACTGTGGATCAAGTGGCCGGCAGGGGAGCCGGGACAGTGGGGAAAACCCAAATGTGTACAAGTCAGGCTGTGTACCCACAGCTGTGTGCAAGTCTGGGCTGTGTGCCTGGTGGGTTTAGAGCATGAGGGCTGGAAATAGTGATAAAGTGTTCTGTTGTCTCTAATCTGCATTACCAGGAGATGTAGCCCCATGGAGGTCTGTCTATGCTTTGTTTGTTCAGCTTGGATGTGAATAAAAGCCACACTGAAGAATCCCATTCCTGGTTCTGGACATTACAGTTATTGCTTTCTGTGTTTGGATTTACTTGGGTGCCCCTGTGCAGAGTAGCCAAACCTAGATCCCCTTGTGCTGAGTAACCTCATCCTCCCCGAACCCAGTCCCCACCAGGTACTGCTGTCAGCTTCAACAGCATGCCACCTGTCATTTTGTTAAAAAGGCAGGGGTGAGGGTTACAAGAATGGAGGCACCACTGGGATTTTGTTCTGAGAATGAAGGTGCTCAGGCAAGGGGGCAGGCATTTTGGCTATCTGGCAGTGGGTAGCCCAAAAAAGCTGAAGCAATTTTCCTAGTGTATTGCTGTGTGCTGTGGTTCTTATGCTGCTGTTTAAAAAATGCCAACTGATTACCAAGGAGCAGTAAAGCCAAAGAGTGTGCCCTTGTCCTGCATCGAATTGTTTACAGTGTTTTTGCTTGCTTTAAAAATGAACTGTTGTAAAGAAAAGTGTGGAAGACTAGGGGTAGCAACAGAATAATTGTGCCCTGGACATTGGAAATGCTTTCTGAATGAAATGAGAGACTGCATGTAAATGGCTATGTTAAATGGCTGAAATGGTCTCCCGGCGTGGAGTCAGTTGGTAAAGAAAAAATGTTGATTCTGCAGTTTAAATTTGCCTGCTTGATGATCGCCATGAGGAGAAGAGCCCTCACGAAGAAGAAGAGGCTCATTTGCATGGTGTCGAGTGATTGGTGAGGCTGCGATCAGTCCCGCCCCTCAGCCAGCTCTACAGAGACTGCCCCAGCATTCGAGAGGCAGTGTGAGTGG
The DNA here is from genome assembly GCA_016271365.2 of Neoceratodus forsteri. Lineage (NCBI taxonomy): Eukaryota > Metazoa > Chordata > Ceratodontiformes > Ceratodontidae > Neoceratodus > Neoceratodus forsteri. The sequence goes on along the minus strand of CM028138.1, from coordinate 758,708,574 downwards.
AGTGCGTGTATTGGCTAGTGGAGGAGCATCGCGGAGTGTTAAAATCACTGTAAACCTGCTAAAAATAGACTTTTTTAGTTTAAAATCAGGCTCAACCCACTAATCGGTCATCAGCATTGCAAAAGTGGTGGCAGAGAAGACGATCGGTAGGACTGCCTGCCCGTTTCTGTTCTGAGGCCTCCAAGAACTGGCTGCAGGCCATTTTTCCCCATTGCAGCAAACTGCTACTGATAACAGTAAGTAACAACCTAAAAACTGCTCAAACAGTGATTTTCTGCCCTATGCCATATAAATGTGTGTGCAGCAGTGTAGTCGCTTTGCAAGTAATGACTGTATAAGGTCCTGCCAGCAAGTGCAAGTCTATTAAGCCATTGACTGTGTGCATGGTAATGAATTTAGCCTCAGTTTAAAGTCTGAAGCCAGAGAGAGACTGTGGGTTGTTGCCAATGTGCAGCACTAGTAATACAGGCAATCCTGTGCTAAAAACCTGAAGCTTTAAGGGACTGTAAATAAAAGAAATGTTTCCAGCATGTAAAAAGTCCATGGAAAATCCTATAAATGTGTTTAAAGCAAGAACAGATCAAGTTGTGGAGTTTGAGCAAAAGCTATCAGTAGTTTGTGTAAATCGGGTGCACAGTGGCTTGACCCAGATTCTAAATGTTGATGCACAGGAGTGCCGCCGCTGCCATTACAGGGTGGGGTAGTAAAGTAAACACAGCAGCAAAGGAGCCATTTTACAACTAAAGAGTGTGTTCAATAAAGTAGGACTTTCAGTTACAGTGAACTTTTGTTTGTTTTTCTGCAGTTATGCTCTCAGGACCAGCTCATTACCCGGATCATGCCCAGATTGCAGTAACAGCAGCAGTAAATAGACTGAGGAATATTGAAAAGTGGTGTTATGGAGGGCAACTGCCTCCTCATGTGGCCATTCCTGGTTTTCCAGTGCATGTATGTCAAATATGCTTGAGATCTGGAAGGGACGTCTTCATGATACCTCACTGTGCTGGATGCCTAGAAAAATATGGCTTGTATAAAGCACCTCAAATTCATTTGGCTCCCACATGGACAAAAGTTCAGGAATCTGCAGTTGGCAGCACACAGCACCAGGTGGAGCCTGTGGAGGAAGGCCAGTTAGGGGAGTGTGGCACAAAGTGGGAGGGTGCAGAGTAAGAGGCAGAACCAGAAGTTGAAGTTTCGGATGCTGGATCCCAGAAAGAAAGTTTGGATAAAGCATCAATAGACTCCTGGGGGGGGCCTAGCCCAAGTCTCTTAGACGAAGATGAGATGCGGGAGGCCTTTGAGTGGGAGGTGTCGACCTCTGAGCCTAGTGATGAGTGGATAGTCTCAGGAGTGAGAATGACTGCTCTCTCCTGGGCTCAGATTCTCAGTGAAGAGGAAGATGAGGGGGAACTTATGTGGCCTTGTGAAAAAGGAACGGGTACACAGCCTCAAGATCTTGCCTCAGAGGAATGTATGGAAGAGAGTGGTGATGTCACTGCCCTGGCTTTGCAGGAGGAAGAAGTCAGGGATCCGTTTCTAATTTCTTTAAGGATGCGAAGCTGGCAAAACCAGGACTGGCCACCCCCAAGCCAGGCCAGCGGTCTTAGATTGACCAAAGCAAGTAAAGAGGAGAGACTGGTTAGTAGGAAGGCAAATGAGATCCATGGTATGACCTTTCCTACCTTTCCTCGGAAAGTCTGGGAGGAGATTGAGAACTGCAGGAAATCCTGGATCTGGGATGAAGCAATGAAAAGTGTGCATCCTGGGACCAACAAACATGTAAAGAACAGACTGTTTTACGAGAAGTATACCCAGTGGAAGAGAGGCAGGACACTGTATATAGACAGAGTGAGAATAGTGGATGGAGAGGGACGTGAAATCTCCCACTGTGTGAATTATGTGCACCCAGATGGGGTAATAATTCAAGCTCCTGACCCCCGGTACTATTGGCCTCAGTGCAAGAACCTCCCAGCAAATGTGCCTGTGCCTACTAAATGGACAGCTGAGCTGTGGTAGTCAATACTGCCACACCAGATTGTGAAGTGCCTTTATTGATTCGCCAATATGGACATCCAGGACTCAGGTGCCCCACATTCATCAGTCTACAGTGTACTGGCCTTCCCAGAGACCATTGACTGGCCCAACAGATGACTTCAGATCCAGAGAGGACACCAGCCCAGCTGTATCCTGTTCATCGCCTGGTAATCGGATGACGTCTGACCAGCTGTTTTCTTTTTGTTCCTGTTCTAAAGTTCCATCTCCAGAGATGACATCAACCCAGCTTTTCCTAGATGTGCCCTCCTGTGGTTCTCAGAAGATGTCCTCCCAGCTGTATCGGAAGAAATGCTGCCAGGGAGAGTCTTCGTCAGAGGTGCAGGTCGGTCCCAAAATTTCCATTCTACAAGTGGCTGGTAAGTCCGAACCTTTCTATCTTTTATGACATTGCAGTACACACCCTACACTTGCAGACTTCAAAATGTGTGAACTGTCCTCAAAGACTCTCCCCTTCAGGACTTTGGCCTGTTAGAACTGTGCTTCACCGGGCTGCGGCCCAGGAGAGACTCTTTACTGGACTAGCCTTCGGGCATTGTGGTCACTAGTTGGGACTTTTAGTGCACTCCATCCCCCCAAATGTGTATTGTAAATAATGTTGTTGTTTCCTAATGTAAATACTGTTTTTCTACCTTTTTTCTAAAAAAAAAACTTCTTGGGATTTTTCAGTGTTTTGATGGTAGGGGTTTAGGTAGACTGTGTATGCAGATTAGAAGTGTGTGTTGTCTTTCTTTTTCTTACAGCTGTTCCTGGGAAGACAGAAGAGAAGACAAGAAGAGGAGGAGGGGCTCATCAGAGTTCCTGATCAGTGCTTTAGTGAATAGAAATTTAAAGTACTGTGTTGCTATGGTTGTTATTACTGTATTAACCCTTTCCTTCCACAGGTGTGGTTGTGGGGGTTGGGAGGAGACAGTAACATGGTATTTTAATGGTGTGTGGTTGCAGATTGCCCAAGGTCAGGGAGGTCCCCGGGTTGTTGTTGTTTTGGGGGTATTAGGTAAAAGACAGATAGGTTTTCCCTAGAGGGTTAGGGGGGATAGACTGGCTATGGCCCTGACCTGCAGCAGGGATCGCAGTGCTGCTCTATCAGGGCTATGCTCTGGATGGTTCTACCAGAGCCACTAGGCATCCATAATAAGTGAATAGAGTAGAGGCTGATATGTCAGCTAAAGGCCTCTAGGCCCTTAGTGTTGCCTGCCTGTGCTTGCACATGGTAGGAGGGGGCCTGATCACCTCCCTCCATAGGTAGCACATAGAGTGGGATGGCCTAAGGTCAGGTAAACAATGACTGCAGACAGTCGTTTTCCTGGTCAAGGGCCAGTGTAACCCCCTTGTTACCTGGGGTTACTAGAATCCCAGTAAGACCTAGTGGTAGGCAGGGAAGGCAGCTTGTGAAACTCCAGTTAAATGGGTTTCACACTGTCTCACTCTGTTCTCAGTCTCAGCTGAGACTGAGGGATGACATCACCAATAGAACTATTGTAGCTGCATGAGCTACACTGGAATCTGCAGCACAGGGAGTTAGTTAGAACGCTTGGAGTTTTGAAGTCAGTGTCTTCAGTGAGTGTGTGAGAAGTTGGGAGCTTGCTGGTAAAGCAGCTCAGTGAAGGCTCTAGGAGCCTCAGCCCTGACAGAGGGCTACTTTTAAGTAAATAGGTGTGTGTCTCCACCTTAAAGAGAGACACAGAAGATTACTGAAGTGGTGGAGACTGCTGTTTTTTGGGTCTCAGTCCCCCTCCCTCCTGGGAGGGAGTTTTCCCTGCAGATTCATGTGGCAACCCCCTAGTTCTGCTTGTGGAGGAAAAGCTGCCTATGTGTTCCAGCATTTAATTGGGAGAAAAGGAGATTTGTGAGTCACCTGTGGGGCACCTGCAACATGAGGGTGAATGTCTGCTCTGGCTAAAAGGGCCTATGTTTTTCACCCTGGGATTTGTGTGACAATGTGGGAATTAAACTACTAAATATTGGGAAGTCTACAGTAATGGGCTAAGCAAGTTTAAAGTAGTTTCAAGTTCCAGAGTTTGTTGGGATGCAAATAATATGTAGAGGTGATGTGATAGACGTCTACCCTTAATCTACATTTGAAAGTTCAGTAAAGGAATTGTTCAATGTCCAGAGAAATGGCCGGGTATGGTCTGTGGGTGCTGGAGGTGGGTGGCCCCCCATCTTTAGTGACCAGGTCCACCTCTACGGATTTCTTCTGTGGTTTTCTACTTTGCCTCAGGCACTTGCCCAGTGATGGGGGAAGTACCCAGACGTGGAATTGTAAAGAAAATTCTCTCTCGGAGTCGCAGACTCTAGTGTGGTTTGGGGAGCCACAACAGGATAATTGGTTCATTGTTCTAATGAACTGTGAATGGGATAATTGGTTCATTCCTCCAATGGACCGTGAACAGGATAATTGGTTCATTCTTCCAATGGACCACTGATCAAGTGGCCGGCTGGGAAGCCAGGACAGTGGGAAAAACCCAAGTATGTACAAGTCAGGCTGTATACCCAAAGCTGCATGCAAGTCCGGGCTGTGTGCCTGGTGGATTTACAGCCTGAGGGCTGGAAATAGTGATAAAGTGTTCTGTTGTCTCTAATCTGCATTACCAGGAGATGTAGCCCTGTGGGGGTCCATCTATGCTTTGCTTGTTCAGCTTAGATGTGAATAAAAGCCACACTTAAGAATCCCATTCCTGGTTCTGGACATTACAGTTATTGCTTCCTGTGTTCGGATTTACTTGGGTGCCCCTGTGCAGACTAGCCAAACCTAGGTCCCCTTGTGCCGAGTAACCTCATCCTCCCCGAACCCAGTCCCCACCAGGTACTGCTGTCAGCTTCAACAGCATGCCACCTATCATTTTGCTAAAAAGACAGGGGTGAGGGGTTACAATTATTAAAAAAACCTTTTACTAAAGATTCTCAGGTTCATAGTCCAGGTCAAATTCCTTCTACGGTTCTATTTACCGAATACCAACCACTAATAGTAACCTTTAAAGAGGTTGAAAATGCCATATCTAAATTAGAGAACAATAAAGCTCCTGGCCCAGATCGCATCCCTGGAGAGATCTATAAAAACTATAAAAATTATTGGGTAGCTTTTTTCAAATTTTTTTAACCTCTGTCTTAGAGAAAGATATATTCCATTATCATGGAATAAAAATATTATAATAACTGGTCAGCAATTTTTTACATTACATAGATATATAGATACATAGACAGTGTCAGCAGATAAGGGCCTATGGCCCACCCAGTCTGCCCATTTGAGCTTGTAAGTTCAGTTTGTTTTCCTAGAAGTCTGTTGCACCTTAACCCTGACCTCCAGAATTCCTTTATGTCTATCCCATGCATTCTTAAATCCCGTGATTGTTTCAGCCCCCACCACTTCCTCTGGCAGGGTGTTCCACTTGTCCACCACATGTTCTGTGAAGAAATTCTTTCTTATGTTTCCTCTGAATTGTCCTTCCTCCAACTTCATCCCATGCCCTCTAGTCCTAGAACATCTTTTTCGCTTAAAAATAGTGTTTTCCTGCACCCTACTCCTCCCTGTAAGATACTTGTATGTCTCTATCATATCCCCTCTCTCCCTCCTCTCCTCCAGGGAGTACATGTTCAGTTCCTTCAACCTGACTTCATAGGACTTGTGATGCAATCCATGCACCATCTTTGTTGCCCTCTTCTGAACCTTCTCTACCCTGTCTATGTCCTTACGTAGGTATGGTCTCCAGAACTGTACACTGTACTCCAGGTGGGGGCCTCACTAGTGTCTTGTATAGCGGAATTATGACCTCCCTTTTCCTGCTGGTAATGCCCTGCCTATACATCCCAGCATCCTATTTGCTTTACCTGCTGCCTTGTCACACTGTTTCCTACCTTGAGGTCATCAGAGATGATAATCCCAAGATCCCTTTCCTGCTTGGTGCATGCTATATCCTCACCCCAACTGATATATTGTGCCAGGGTTTTTGTGCCCCATATGCATTATCTTGCACTTTTGCATTGAATTTCAACTGCCAAACCCCTGACCATTCTTCAAGTTTCTGCAGGTCCTTCTCATTCTGTCTACACCCTCTGGTGTGTCTACTCTGTTACAGAGCTTTGTGTCATCAGCGAACAGTGAAATTCTACCTTCTAGGTCCTGCGCCATGTCACTGATGAAGATGTTGAATAGGACCGTCCCAGCACTGATCCCTGTGGTACCCCACTGGTCACTCTTCCCTCTGTGGAGTGACAGCCATTTACCACCACCCTCTGTGTCCTGTCACCCAGCCAGTTACCTACCCACCACACTACTGTCCTGCTCACACCCATATTCCCCAGTTTGTGTAATAGTCTTCTATGTGGCACAGTGTCAAAGGCCTTGCTGAAGTCCAGATAGGCCATGTCCACTGCCCTCCCCGATCCACCTCCCTAGTCACCCAGTCCAAAAATTCAATGAGGTTGGTCTGACATGACCTCCCCCTGGTGAAACCATGCTGCCTTGGGTCCTGTAGTCCATTGACAACCAGATGTTCCACCAATCTTTCCTTCAGTAGTGCTTCCATGATCTTCCCCACTACCGAGGTGAGGCTGACTGATCTGTAGTTCTCTGCTTCCTCTTTGTTCCCACTTTTGTATAAGGGGACTACATCTGCTGTCCTCCAGTCTTTGGGTACCTCCCCTGTTTCCAGTGATCGGCTAAACAGGATAGCCAGAGGTTCAGCCACCACTTCTCAGTTCTTTAAGGACCCTGGGATGCACTCCATCTGGCCCCATTGCCTGACCAAGTTATAATTCCCCATTATAACTCACGAGTTATAACAGGAAACATGCGCTGAGTCAGTCAACAACAACCATTCTGTGATTGGTTGTTAATGTCCTACTGGGTGGGCTTCCACTCATGAGCAAACATGACGGCTCCTTATCCGCATAGTGAGGAGCCGCCAGACTGAAAGTGATCCGATGGGGGTCCTGAGACAATGCTAAAACATATAACCCCTGGTAACAGGGTTTGAGAAATTAGGATATAGTCAATCCTAAAGGAGGTTGCGTGCACCGGAGAAACAAAAGTGTATTCCCTTACATTGGGATGCAATACGTGCCATATATCACAAAGACCAATGGAATCCATCAGGTCCCTGAAGGCTCTTTATGCTGGAGAAAGACCTTGATGGGATTGATCCTAACTGTCAAGGACCTAATCAAAAACGAGATTGAAATCACCCCATATGACCATGGGAGTGTCAAAAAAGGGAGTTAGGGCTTTAATTAGCTGGACAAAAAAACTAGGGGGATCTACATTGGGGCCATAGATAACACCCAGGAGAATGTCCAGAGTATGAAATCTACCTTTTACAAACAGGAATCTTCCTGAAGGGTCAGATATAACCTGAAGAGGTTTGTACGGAACTGACCTATGTAGGAGGATCATGACTCCTCTACTGTGGGTCATACCTTCCACTGCAAACATCTGCCCAGTTTGTTGCCATCTCATCTTTTCAGCCTCCCCCTTAAGCAAATGTGTCTCCTGAAAAAACATAATTTCTGCCTTTAAATGGTTTATATGCTTCAGTATTTTATATTGCTTGGTCTTATGCCTCACCCTCTTAACATTCCAACTGATAAATTGAGTGTTTCTAGCCATCATTCATGTTGCCAGCTCAGAATCCTCCAAAGCACACATATACATGCATACTCCATCTATAATGCTTCAAACATAGTATGCGCTGTGTTGTTCTACCCTCCCCCCAATTCTGCCCCCACTAGATCTATTCCCCAGCTGCCCCCAAATCCCCACCCAAAATGCCCCATGGACCCTAACCCCCTCCTCCCACCCTCCCATATTTTACATGGTGCATGATGTCCAGCAAACTGAAAAGTTCCTTTCCCTCCAACCACCCCACCCTCACAAAACAGAAATCAGGAACAAAGCTGACCCTCAGTAATCAAGATATTCCAACAAAATCGCTTATTCTCAGCATCAATAGCCTGACACTACCCCTAGATGATACCGGGGGGATTGGCTATACTAGCCCTCTAGAAAAAACAATCCTCCCTATAATAATCCCGTGAGCCAAAAAATAACATGGCCCGCAGAGCATGAGAGCTAAAACACAAAGATATTGTGTGTAAGGATTAGTCTCAGATGCCCTCTTCTGGCGCAACCCCTCAACATCAGTGCTTAATGACTGAGGGCAGGCAGTCCCTGGTTACCCACTGTGGCATAGGGGAGGACTGAAAGGCCCAGAATCACTATCTAGAGTGTATATTAAATCAAAACCAGTGGCCATCACAATGAGAAGGAGAGATTTAAAAAAAAAAGAATGAAAGAAAAAGCGGGAGTCCTCCAGAGACAATACTTAAACAGGGTTATAGAGAAGGAACAAACCAGAGCCCAGTATGAGCATTCAAAACCCTGGTATTTTCACCTATCCTTAAATGCGGGATCTTCCTTAATATATGGATTACCCTTGTTTATTGCCCGTTAATAGCAGGGAACATGAGGAGGAGTGAAATCTGAGAATATAAATAGCAGGTCTTGTTAACAAGGCCAGGGAGAGACTGCCAATGCCAGAGAGGTCTCATATTGAGATCTGGAAAAGAGAAGCATTGCCCCCCCCCTTGCCATGAGATTGGGTCAACACTCCTGGGAAACAGAAATGCCAGAACTAGCAAATTGGGATTTAGCATAGGAACCATGACCCCATTCATGTGCTCATTAACTGAAACCAAAAAAAGGAAAAATGAGCCCACTAACACCTAGCTCGTGAACCACAATTGAGACAGAGATAAGCCAGAATGAGAAATGTGAGTCCACAACGTATCAAAAAGTCCTGAAGATAAAAACCAGATCGAGAACAAAATGTTCATTTTATATCAGAAGGAGGACCCCACTCGAGAGCTGTAATGAAGCGATAAGTAACCAGTTACACAGTATATCAGCAGCCTGGCCCCAAGAGTATTGTAGACGGATATGATTTACTGCAGATAGACAGCGCCACAAGATGGAAATTCAGCATGACTCTCTGCGCCAGACCCGCTCTCATATAGGCTTGAATAGATCAGGGAACGCTTCTTTGAGACCAGTAGATGCCGTCTTCACCTCCTCACAGGTCACCCAAGAGCCATGTATACCAACTTGAAGCCTTGCAGGAAAACCCATGTGGAGCTTAATTCCTGCAGCGATCAGCTTGAGAACCACTTTATGAAACGTAGCTCTTTTCTGGTGCACAGATAAGGGCAGATCTTGTGCCACCCTCAGCTTTTTACCTTCCCATTGTACATCTTGCACCTCCTTGACCTTGTATAGAAAGTGTTGTCTCTCCTGGAAATTCAGAAAATGAAATATAAATGACCTAGGAGGGGCTCCGGTCGAGGGGGGAGGCGTAGTGCCTGGTGAGCCCTTTCTATGATGTAGCTAGCACCAAAAGGGGAAGGGTCTGCCACCTTTTCCACAAACTTTTTGGTAAACTTGATGGGATCTGCGCCCTCTTCACCCTGTGGCAAGTCAATTATTACTGCATTGTTACGGCGACTACACCCCTTGAGGTCTTACACCTTATTCTACATTTTCACTAGCCTTTGCCTTAGGGCCACCAGCTCCAGATCAGCTTTAGCCTGCTTCTTTTCAAAAGATCGTATACATACTTCATTGTCAGCAGTTTTCTTAGAAAGCTTCTCCAGGGTATTAGAAATGCTTTTAATTTCCCCTGCCATATTCTGCATTTCAGCCTTAAAAGGCTGAAACTCCTCTAGAAACATCGAGAGGGTGAGAAGATCAGTATCAGGACACTCAGCGGTAACAGGCAGCGAGGGTTGTGAGGGGGAGGCCCTGGCTTTCTTAGAGGCCTTCTCAGGCGTTGCAGGAGGTGTGTGCTTTGGGGCGATTTTCGGCATCTCTTCATCCATCGATGCACTGTAGAGAGAACAGGAGTACTCAGAAAGGCGGTAGGCAGACAATCTTCTGTAAAAATTACTGAAGAACAGGATTTTGAAGGGCAAATAATGGGTGGTAGGTCAGAGCGGGTAGAGAGGTGTCTTACCCAGTGCACTGTGTCATGTGACCCACTAGGAATTAATCTTAATAAAACTTAAAATAATGGTTTTCCGTAAACATTCAGTGCCTCCTAGAATTCACATAGAAAGTCATCGAACAGAGGTCATAAAATCATATGTTTATCTGGGAGTCACATTCACTTCAAATGGCTCATGGAATATGCATATTAAGAAACAGGTAGACAGGGCAAAATTTATCGCGGAAGGCTTACTCCGCTTTAACTCTAAATTTGGAGGATCCACTGTCTTACCTGCTATTAGCGCTGGTAAGGCTACAATTATCTCATTACTTTCATATGGGGCAGAGATTTGGGGTATTAAAGAATATTCCAATTTGGAAATACCTTTATCCTACTATTATAAGGCCATATTATAGGTCCCTCTCTCTCCACTACCAACCCAGTAGTACGCTCTGAGTTAGGCAGAATCCCAGTGAAATATATGATAAACTTAAGAATGGTTTCTTATTGGTTAAGATTAATGAACAAAAAAATACTAACAAAAATTATGCCATAGTTGATATAATTTATGGCTGCTTACAAGAGAAGGTGCAATGAAAAAGAGAAAGCTTTCTCTCCCCATGGTTAGATAGGCTGGCCATGATTCTTAAACACTCCAACAACTTTCATCTATGGAATGATTCCAAAAAGGGTATTCTGATATCCACCCAACATAAAAACAAAATTAAAAAAATATATTTTTAAACAAGCCCAGAAAGAACAGATAGAAACAGTTAAGTATCAGAAACAGGCAATCTGGTTCAGCCATAGTAAGACTGACTCGGGGATCGAAAACTATTATTACCTCTATCTCAAAGTATACGCAGAGTAATTACTTGGGCCAGGTTTGGTCTTCTGACATCTAAATATACTTATTTTAACCAGGGGAAAAATAAAGAAATCAAAATAGACCAATTTTGCAGATGTAATAAGGGTTTTGCTGACTCATTGGAACATACAATATTACAATATCCTTTATATTATCACCTAAGAGACCTTTATTTCAAACAGTTTCTGGAAAAATATATGAATTTGTATTATGATCCAGTTTTAATCCTGTTGCACCCTACGACTGTAGAGGATGCCACAATGATTGCAAAATGTTTAGCCTCTGTTATTCACTTAAAAAAAAACATTATGAGGAAACAATCAGCACATAGTATTTATTCAAATGTGTAATTATTTTCTTACGCTGAAAGTTTTAAGTTTTTTATATACTTTTTTATTTACTATGAATCTTGTATTTTCTTTTTTATATTGTTGTAACTTATTAAAAATTGTAATATCCAAACTGTTAAGTATTGGATGAATAAAAATTGACTGGATTAGATATAGAGCATGCTGATTCATAAGTTAAAGGAAAACTCCATGTTAAAATAAGAAAAAGATATGTAGTCGTCTTTTTTTCTGTGTTCTAACCAGTTCCCAGTGTTTTCTTTTCCTCTGGCTATGAGAGATGTTTTTTCTAACTTTCCCTAACTGTTTTATTGCCCTTGGAGGATGCCATTCTGATTTCTTTTATGGCCTGTAGTCTTCCCAGAGTGCCCTATGGTGTGATGTCTAATTGCCCCTGCAGGAGGCCAGTGTCTTGTTACAGGGTCTGTCACAGCTCAGCCACAGAGAAAATACTTCTTCCAGAGAAGACACACTGCTAGATTTTGGGTGAGTGTAATCATTATTATTTTTTGATATCAGTACCTTGTCCTGTGTGTGTGTGTGTGTGTGTGTGTGTGTGTGTGTGTGTGTGTGTGTGTGTGTGTGTTTGGATCATGTCACTGTTTACTTTATTCCTCTCAGTCACTTTCAGTTTTTGCACCAGTACTAAGTAGCAAACATTGAACATCACCATACAGGTTGTAACATAGCAGGACAAGGTACGAATATCAAAAAATAATAATGATTACACTCAGCCAAAATCTAGCAGTGTGACTTCTCTGAAAGAAGTATTATCTTTGTGGCTGAGCAATGACAGACCCTGCTAAATCTAAGGGCATGGCTACATCAGTGTCACATGAGCCAGGGTGCATTGTAGAAGAAAGAAAGCCAATAAACCTATTTGTGATGGAGATCCCCGGGGTTGTAAAACTACCATACAGCTAGCAGGCTAATTTAGAAAAAACTCCTAGGGAAGGACACACTAGGGCTTAACATACACATCAAAACACTCTACATAACATATGTTTTTGTACATTCTGTGTGGACTTCTCCTTTAAGTGACTGTGGTGGGACTGGCAGCCTGGAGTCGCATTACTAAATTTAATTAAAAGTGCTTCCACTTCCACAGAGAGTTTGAATGTCAGTGACACATGCTATTTGATAAGTGACATGTAACCTCCCCACCAGCCCCCCTTGTTTAAATACCAGGGTCGCTCCTCTTACCACATAGCATCTAGGGGCAAAACAGAGGGGTGGGGATTTACAGAACATAGTTTAACTTACACTTCTCTCTGAGTCTGCTATTACAGATAGGCAACCAAGTGCAGCAACTACATGGCACACACCTGGTGGGACCATTTATCATGGCCAGCAACCCAGGTCCCTGGGAGGAAACATTTGCTCACAATTATGCTAGGTTTGCACTTCTGGACAGGGGCACCCAGGTAAATCCAGATACAGTGGAACCAATAACAATACTGTCTAAACCAGGCTGGGATTCTAGAGTGTGGCTATTATTCACGTAACAGAGTAGGAATAATCAAAGTGAAGATGGACCCCCACAGGGCTACACATACTGGTGTTGCAGATTCTCTAGAGTACAGAAATTCCTGGCATTCCCATTTACCATAGGGTAAAGATACAAAACAGCAAACTCTGAGGTTCTGAAATGGAGATTGGCACACACGGCCAGATACTGGTACATTTCCTCTCGACTAGGCACACATGGCCAGTACTAGGACACTTTCCTCCAACTAGAGACACATGGCCAGCACTAGGACACTTTTCTCTCGACTACAGACACAAGGCCAGTACTAGGACACTTTCCCATATTTCATGAGGAATACTGGTGGCACGCATGACCACCAAAGAGCACATACAGGCTCAAAATCTTCCAGCACCCACTACACTGAGGTGAACTGAAAACAGAGAATCCAAAACCCACATCTGGGTAACTATTTTCATCAGGCACTGTCCAAATGCACTGACTGAAAACGGAACTGGTACCCAAACTGAATCCAGAGAGGTAAACAAGTTACTGAAGATGGGAGATCTCCCACCTTTTGCTTCCAAGTTTATACTCAGCCATTCATCTGGTTAATAACACTCTCACAGAAAACTTGTAGATGCTATCTTGAAATGTTTTTCACACTTAACATACTACATGACTAAAAGTTCCATACTTGGACAGTCTCTCTCGTTAAACTCCATCGTAGGCAGACACTTTTAAACAAAAGACACAGTCTAGGTGACCAGGGTCCCTTGTCAGAGGAAATTCACCTAAGGGTTGCAGGTGCCCCCTCCCGGGGAAAAAGGGGGTTATAAACATAAATACATACATAAATAAACTGGTAGATAATGACATAGCTAGAACTGGAGCTAGATGGAGAACATCTGTTAAAAATTCAGATTGACCTCAACTTACTGAAGTGCTGATTCATACTGCTTATAGTAAAGAGCACAATTACTTACTCTCAAGGTTCATGAAAGCTTAGAAGTGAGCGAGAAAGTGTAATACCAAGAACAGTATAAAAACATTGCATCTTCTAAGTCATTAGTCTGCAAACAGGGTGAAGCAAAACGGAACATTCTGCTGCTGTCCTGCACCATTGCCAGTGTTCCAGCAGGACTCACACAGTAAGACACAGTTGCGGGACTGACTACCCACTTAACTGACACATTAAAGTTTTAAGTTTCACAACTACATTATTGTTGCAGTATTATGGAATTTATTTTATATTGTGCAACATAAATCACTTTAGAAGACATTGCTGTACTATTTTCATTCCTGTGTTTTATGTTTGTTTTAAACATGTATCTGTTTTGGTTGTTATGTAAAGTGATTCAAGTACTAATGATGAATCACAATATAAAATAAATAAAAACATAGACTTTAATGTCAGATAAGGACCGTTAGACCCACCTAGTCTGCACATTTCCTTACCTATTGGAGAAGCTGCAGATCTTAGTTAACAGATACCTAAACCATCTGTTTTACACACTTTTTTTTTAAATGACTTCATGGTCTGGAAAAGGAGAGGCAGTTGTTGTATGTTAATACATCCCCCCGGAGACACTTGTTGCTGTATCAGAGTGGTTTCACATGCCTTTGGCTTGAGTGAGAACAGCAAGGCAAAGCTGAGCTGAACCTAAAACAAACATTTGTCAATGTTGAACGTTCGCTTGCAGGTATTTGCAGTGGTGTTTGGCACGTATAGTGCTTTACCGTAATGCCCTGTGCGATTGGTGGTATTTGCATGATAAATTTTCAGCATGACCTTTTTGTTACCCCCCTTTGTGCGCTATATAGGTGGAAACAGGTTTTGGGCAGGATGTGAAAAATGACAGCTGTACTGCTCATAAGGAAGTGTGGTAAAATGGCAGTGTTGAAAATCTGGAGTGGAAATATTGAAAATTTGCAAACCTCTGAAAGGCAGCATGGGAACTGTGCAATGCACGTCAGTAAACAGTCATTGTTAGGAATTTTTCACCAAATTGTCAACATTGGCATTTTAAAGCCTCTGCTAATGAACAGAGTCACTGTGATTGTCTTACACTGTAGTGCCATACATTGATTTTGCACACCGACTGCCATTGTGCACTACATGGGCGGAAACATGTTTTGGGCAGGATGTGAAAATGACAGCTGTACTGCTCATGAGGAGGTGTGGTAAAATGGCAATGTTGAAAATCTGGAGTGAAAATATTGAAAATTTGCAAACTTATGAGCATGCATAGGAACTGCCGCGCGGACTCTGATAAAACAGTCATGTTTAGGAATTTTTCACCAAATTTTCAACACAGCCATTTTAAGACCTCTGCTCATAATCAGTGTCACTGTGATTTTCTTAATGTGTCCCATACATTGAGTTCGCACACCGACTGCGCCATTGTGCGCTACATGGAGTGGAAACATGTTTTGGGCAGGATTGAAAAATGACAGCTATACTGCTTATGAGGAGGTGTGGTAAAATGGCAGTGTTGAAAATCTGGGGAAAATATTGAAAAATCATATAAACATGCGAAGGCATGAGGAACTGCAACGATGCTCAGAAACAGTCATTTTAGGAATTTTTTTCACCAAATTGTCAACATACCCTTTTTAAGACCTCTGCTCATGAACAGTATCACTGTGATTTTCTTAATGTGTCCCATACATTGATTTCACACACCGACTGTGCCATTGTGTGCTACATGGGTGGAAACATGTTTTGGGTGAGATGTGAAAAATGACTGCTGTACTACTTATGAGGAGGTGTGGTAAAATGGCAGTGTTGCAAATCTGGAGTTGAAATATTGAAAATTCGCAAACCTACTAGCGTGAGTAGGAACTGCGCAATGCACGCTCGTAAAACAGTCAGTTTTTGGAATTTTTGCACCAAATTTTCAACATGGGGTTTTTGGGTCCCCTTCTCATGAAAGATGTCACTGTCATGGCACTATTCAGGCCCGAAGGGTGATTTCATGCAGTGACTGCACAGTGACTGCAAAATCACCCTTCAGGCCCGAATAACGCCATGACAGTGACATCACTCATGAGAAGGTCCCAAAAACCCCATGTTGAAAATTTGGTGCAAAAATTCCAAAAAATGCCTGAGATATGCAATAAAGTTGAAATTCCCCTATCTAGCCCATTATACAGCTTACTGGCATTTCCTCAGTTCGTGGTTGGCTTTGAAGAGTGCAGATGTGTTCCGGTCCACGAAGATGCGGTTGCGCCGAGCTCCGGAGGTAAAGTGTGGGTGAGGGGTGTGGAGATGCGCTGTGGGACCGTTTTCGATTTACAGAAAAAAAAAAAGATGACATGGGACGTTTGCCACTCTGGGGTGGGCTCCCAGCAAGGCAGAAGATATCTGGGGGGGCCGAGGAGCCGACGGGGGATTGGGCATCCCCATCGGCAAACTACGCGTGGGGAAAGCTGAGTAGCCGACAGGGGATTGGGCACCCCCATTGGCAAACTACGCTTCATGTTTGCCACGCTGGGGTGGGCTCCCAGCGTGACAGCAGGATGGCTTGGGGGGGCGTGGAGCCGACAGGGATTGGCACCTCGGCAAACAACGTTTGCCACGCTGGGGTGGGCTCTCAGTGTTTCACCAAAGCTTTGGGTGGGCGGCATGACAGGGGGGAGCATGTGACGAATAGGGGGGCGGTGTGATGCAGTGCTCAGTATGACAGCGGTGGTTTTCTTTGAAGTGAAGACCACCGCTGTCATACACAGCTCCCGCACCCATTGGTGCAGGACTGCCATGCCTGCTCAATGGAGCACTGGATTGTAAGGGAGAGGCACACCTCCAAAGTGTTCTACTCTCCCAAAACGTTCCTTGTGCATGCGTGCAAGCGAATGTAAAAACTGAAAAAAAAAACCCTGCTGTTGTTAAAAGTATTATCAGACTAATTGAGGCTGATGACAGTCTTCCTTAATTCACTGCATTGAAGGTTCCAGTGCCATCAATGCAGCACTTTTCACCAGCACTACATTCAAACACACACACACACAAAAAATCTTATAAAAAGTTTCTACACTTGGTTGCCTTTAGCATCACTATCTCCATACCTCTATCACCTGGAGGAAAACAAAAGCATAATTTCCTTCAGTTCTTCCAGTTTTGCATTAAATATGTCTGCCCATTCATAAAGGTTTTAAGAACCACTCGGAAAGGAACATTTGAATAAGGACATGGGTATGTGTTTTATACCTGTTTTAAGCAAGACACATAGAAAGAAAACCTCAACCTGCAGTAAAGATACTATTATTGTCAAAATACACCCCTACATCCAAAATTAACTTTGTTGGGAGGAGGGAAGGTTGTTACCATTCATTGAAATATTTAAAATACTGTTTAGGCAGAATGTTCATATACTGCATCTACTCTACAACTGAAGAGCAACGGGGAAATAGTTGCTAATACAAAGGTGTCGTTAAGTAACAACTTTTGTCCTCCTACTAGTTGTTAATGACCAATGCAGAAAATGGTAGTATTGATTCTATCATTAAATGGTTAGTTTGTCATACCATGTTTTTGTATCTGTCTAGAAACATAGCAAAGGTTCACATTCATGCTTCTATACAGAATGGAAGTCTTTTTTTTTATAGAAATCATCAGGAGAAGACAAGAAGCAACATGTTTAAACTAAGCAAATGGTTGAAAACACTGCAATGCATTTTGCCATTGTTTGGTTAAAAATTATTGTCAAAAAAGAGCCTTTCCCAAGCTACGCATTTATAACTGTTTACCGTCATAAAGTATGCCTCTATCCGCATTTCAGCAAAAGAACAATTCTCAATACTAGCCCCCCGAAAAGATCCAATAAGTTAATGTTTTAGATGAAAACTTAGAAAATGTAGCCAATTAGTTCTATATCAGTTATGCCAAAAAGTCTGCCAGTTTGCTAGTTGTCATGAAAAAACAAAAATCAGCACCAAGTGTCAGAACTCAGATTTATAAAGATGAACTGTCCATCTCTCCATAAGCAAAGCGAAGCACTAGGTTTCCTGTGCTAAACTATGCTTGATATGTCTGCTCCAACCCAGGCTGCTTCAGCAAGGGTGAAATTTGACAAATATTATATAGTATATTACCTTTCTTATGAATGGTATCCTAAAGTTCATTACAATGGGGAGGTGGCACACTGGCACACTGCATTTATCACCCCCACTTTACAATCAAGACTTTCCCAAGTGATTCTTTCCTTCTTTCCTTCTTTCCTTCCTTTCTTCCTTTCTTTCTTTCTTTCTTTCTTACCATCTTGTTGTCTTGCTGTCGGTCTATATGTCTCCAAGGATTTCAATGATTCTCGCCTGTTTTGCATGATTTATTTTCTATAAAAGAAGGGTAATATGTCAGTGCTTTAGCTTCTTGAGGAAAGGTTTCCTGTACTGCCACCTACTGTACCTGACAAACCTATATTGCTTACCAATCCATCCATTGAAACCTACACCTCCATATATTTTCCTAATAATGTGTCTGCCTTCATTTGAATAGTAAATAAAACAAATCTTACTAATTAAAAAGCATTGTGTTGTTTCTCCATGTTTCCTTCATTATCCCACACAACCTCACTAACTTCATTATGCAGCCATGGTGGATCTGACCAGAGTTGTTGTTGTTGTTACTACCCCCACACTGTGTACTCTTCCCCTGAGTTTTTTTTTTTTCGGAGGTGCATTATTTTGCACTTCTTTGCATTGAATCCAAGCTGCTCTACTTCTGACCATTCTTCCAACCTTGCCAAGTCCCTTTTCATCTTTTTCACCACTGCCCTTGTGTATCAACCCTGCTGCAGATCTTTGTCTCATCTACAAAGGGGCATACTTTTCCTTCCAGTCCCTCTGCAATATCACTCATAAAGACATTAAAAAGGACTGGACTCAGTACTGAACCCTGTGGTACCCCACAAGTAACCCTCCTTTCTTCAGAGTGGACTCTGTTTACTATTACCTTCAGTGCTCTGTTGTCCAGCCAATGTTTTACCCAGGCTACCACCCTGGGACCCACTCCCAAGCTGGCTAATTTGTTGATTACTCTTTTGTGTGGGACTGTGTCAAATGCCTTGCTAAAGTCTAGGTAAGGCATGTCCACAGCCCCTCCCTGATCTACTACTTTGGTTGTCCAGTCAAAAAAATTGATTACATTCATCTGATATGATATTCCCACTGTGAATCCATGCTGCCTTGGGTCCTGTGCCCACTGGCCTCTAGGCACTCAACAGTTCTTTCCTTCAGAAGTGATTCCATAATTTTCCCTACCACAGAGGTCAAACTGACAGATCTGTAGTTTCCTGCCTCTGTCTTGCTCCCACTTTGGTGAAGGGGAATCACATCCACTGTCCTTCAGTCCTGAGGTACCACACCATCTTCCCATGATTTGTTAAAAAGAATAGTCAGTGATGTCGCTAGTTCTTCCCTTAATTCTTTTGGAATTCTAGGGTAAATCCCATCAAGCCCCATTTCTTTGTCCACCTTCAGTTTTAAGAGTTCTTTCAGACCCCTTTCTTCTGTGAAAGGACTGGGATCAACCCCCCTATCCAGAGTGCATCTGTTAATTGGATTAGGTACCTCCTCCTCCATTTTTGTGAATACTGGCAAAAGTATTCATTCAGTATCCATGGTTTTTCACTGTCCCTCTCTGCCCACCCACTATCCATTCTATTCAGACTCACTATCTCTCCCTTTGTCTTTCTGTGCTCCCTAATGTACCTATAAAGGTTTTATCCCCTTCTCAACTGAGTTAGCTATATTTTCCTCAGTTTGGGCCTTTGCTATTCTGACTGCCTTCCCTGCTTCCTTCTGCCTTAACTGGTACAGTTCTCTGTCCTGCTCCTTCTATGTCTCCTTATACTTCCTAAATGCTATCTTTTTCACCCTAGCCTTCCCTACCACCTCTTTTGAGAACAATAGTGGCTTTTTCTTTTGTTTTGATTTGTTTATTTACTTCACACAAAGGCTTGTTGCCTCTGTGATGGCAGTTTTGATGTTTCCCCATTGTTGCGCTACCCATCCTTCTTGTCTGTTTGCTAGTGCTTTTCTAATGCGCTTTCTCATTTTGACAAAGTCACCCCTCTTGAAGTCCAGTACCCTCACTTTTGTTTGGCTTGACTCTGCAGCTCAGTTTATCAGCCCGCTTATAATGTCAACATCCTATAGTTTTTATTTTATAATTGCTGTTTTTTTTATAAGTATTATGAAAGTTTGAAGAGTTTACTTGCATTACCATTTACTGTCTCTAATGATGACCACATTGCATAAACACGTGTATACATTGTGTAGTCTCTTTGCCAAAAGGATATACATTTGCAAGTTGGTTTTAAGGTGAAAGAAAACTTATCTGAAAATGTGAATGAAAATGGGGTGAGTAACCAGAAACATACACCAAAGATAAAAGTAAACCCACTACGAGATATTTGTCTAGTATGGTGGTTCACAAACTTTATGACATTTGTGTGTTTCAATGTCTTTTGTACTGAAAGCAGTGGCTATGTAGTGTGCAACTATAAGAAACTGCAATATGTGTATGTGGCTTAAAAGTGCACAAGGGAAAAACCTTTATTTTAAATGATTTGATTGACAGTTATGCCATAATAAATGGCACTGTCAACCCAGTTATTAAAGGAATAATGCATGACAGGGTGTATGTCGTGCTGAGATAATGCCATACCTTGGGGCATTGGGCACAAGGCCGAAGGCCAAATGCATCCAATGCTCCAGGCGTAGTGTTATCCCAGCACGACACACACCCTGGAGTGCATTATTCCTATTATACAATGGCTTGTTGTTACATATAAAATAAAAAAAATAATTTTAAAGAATGTTTTTGTTAGTGTGGAAAAATATTTGTTTGTTAAGAGGAGATGCAAAAAAAGAGAGTATCCTAGAGGTCATCCTCATGCTTAACTACATTGCTTCACAGTGCTGAGAGTAGACCCATGGTGTTATGCTGGGATAACGCCTCGGGTTCAGCCCCAAACTGACCAATCATAGTCCAAGATTATTTATTGCCATTGTATAATAAATAACATAACCAGTAATTATATAAGCAATAACCATGACAGGGCATGCTTTTCCAGAAAAAAAAATGCATACCCAGGTGAACTGGAAGGCAGGAGACCAATGGGAATTATATCAATTCTCAAGAAACACATACCCTGAGAAGGGTTATTGTGCTTATAAAATTTTACTGGTTAGGCTGTTACTAAGTAGACTATATCAATCTGGTAATAAAGGCCAAGTCAGTGCCTTTAAATGCTCCAAAACATATTTTAATTGTGAGAAACATATGCCTTGCTGTGGATGTATGTGTTTAATAATTGAAAAGGTCTTTATTTTTAGGGGAAAAGGTTTTGTTTTCAGTTAGCTATGCTTTTGCTAGGTAGATTATGTTTGGTTAGTGACCAACCGTGCACTTACTGGTGAATAAAATGAATGGTCAGGTATTGTGTTTTGACAAATGAAGTTACTGGGATATGAAAGGATTCTGAAGCCCATTTTATAATGGGCCATATTTTGTATCAAGGGGTTCTGAGAATGTCTGCAAAACTGGAGAGCGAAACTCAAAAAATTTACAAAACATTCTGTGAACTCTCAGATACAAGATTTGGCATGATAGGACACTCCTAACCATACACTGTTCTTTATAATATATAGGACCCCTAGTTTCTGATACCATATTGCCATTATTTAGTTAAAGGGACATCATCAGCTTTTAGTTTTATTTTTTTTATTGCTGTAGGACTAGTGTGCTCGTTACAACCTGCATGATTTTGGATGACATTTATGTTCCCCAAACTACCCTATTTTACTTTTTTAATTGTTTTTGATAAAAAATTAAATTAGACATGGACCCAATATATTAGCTGCTTGCTCATCAAAGTTCAGCAGCCAGATGCATGTCTCTGCATATTCCTGATGCCACGATAACATCCATACGTATGTAAGAGATAGCTCCTTAAACTATCAGTTAGCCTGTGCATTCAGGAGGTCTGCATTTTGTAAGCCACTTGATGTTTTTACATGGCATGAAGGTAGGCATCATACCTATAACAGTAATCTGAGTAATATCATGAAACAAGTATTGTGACCCTTCACATGAGTGATCAGAAAATCCAGGCACACACACCAGCATTGAGGCAAGTACACATACCCAAAGTCCCAGTTCCAGTTTCTAATCATTCATTAGAAGGGTTATAACGGAACAAATCAAGGAAATACAGGTCTTTTTGAAATAAAGTATTAGAAACTCGGTAAAAGTGAGTGTTATAATATCTATTATAATTTTCAACATATACAGAAAAAAATGCATGTTTTAGTGCAGTGGTTTTATTTATTGGCAAATGTACAGTTCATTGATGTGATTAGTATAATGAACTATTAGTAGAGAATCTGTAGCCTCGTGTACTATTGTTTAACAGTAGTAGTTAGATTGTCCTTCTGAACCATAATCAGTATTATATAGAGAATAAAGTATGGGTCTGGATGTGTAACGAGAATTTACACACACCCGAGGGGTTTGATGCTACACCTTGGCAGTGTTATGTAATGCCAGATCTATTAAAAACAAGACAGCTATTATAGCTGATTTTGTTGGATCATCTGATCTGACTTGCATCACTGAGCCCTGGCTGGATGAAAACCCAGGTCCTATATTGGCCTCGGCAATTCTAGCCGGGTTCTCGGTGATACACTGTCCAAGTTTGGATCGTAGGGACGGGGGAGTGGCCATTATGTTTAAGACTGAGCTGGGCCTTGTGGATGTGCCACTGAGAAGTACCAGATCCTTTGAATATATCCTGGGAGAGGGTGTAGGCTGTGGGATTCTCCTCATTTATCATTCTTCAGGTGATGGTAGAGATTTCCTGCAGGAGATAGCAGACTTCATCATCGACATGGTGTTGAGGTTTCCCAGACTGATAGTTCTTGAGGACTTCAGTGCCTGGGTCGACAATGAACTCTCGCATTTTGGTCAAAATCTCCTCCAGCTGATGATGATGCTGGGCCTAACACAGGTGGTTACCTCCTCGACCCACGTAAAGGATCTGATCTTCCTTTTGGGTATGGAGATTGCTGATTTGGGTGTGGAACCAGTCAGCTGGTCTGGCCATCACACCATAAGGTTCAGTTTCAGGGCCACCCCAATAGGTCTGCCCCTACAGAGATGGTTCGGTACCGCCCTTTAAGGGGTATAAACCCCAGTGACCTAATGGTGGTACTGGACCTTTTGGGCTTGTTGAGTGAATGCATGAGTCCAGATGATCTCGTACTAGCCAATAAAAGGCTGTGGGAGATGCTCTGGACAAAATTGTTCCTGTTTGTGTTCGGCCTCTCGACATCTATCCAAGGAGCCCTTGGTTTGATGGCTCCTTGAAGGAGTTAAGGCGTATTGGCAGAAGGTTGGAGAGAGTCTGGCAGAAGTCCGGTAATGATGCTGACAGGCTTAGGTTGATGGCACATTATGATGGCTATCAATCAGAAATCACCCATAAGAAGGCAGAGTTCCTGTCCAGGGAGATTTCTGCTGCACAGAACAGACTGGCTCAGCTTTTCTGGACTGGGTACAGATTGTGCAATCCAATCTGCCTCCAGCCCAGAGAGGTTTTTTCTCAGCTAAGATGCAAGGAGTTCCCTCAGTTCTTTGCAGATAATGTTGCCAGCATCAGGTCTGGCATCGGTCTGACCTCTCCTATGGGGGACTGCAGTGGTCGACAGGAAGTGGCATGTACTCAGTCTGTCTGGTCAGAGTTTTGTTGGCTGGAGTTCAGTGACATTGTGAAGATCATCCAAACATTGCGACCAACCACTTGTAGTTTGGATCTGGGCCCTACACCTCTCTTACTAGGATGTGTAGAAGTTATCTGCCCAATCCTTGCTGACATTGTCTGGAAGTCTTTGGAGAGGGGGTCTTCCCTGACCCCCTCAAGGAAGCGGTCGTTCGACCACTCCTTAAAAAACCCTCCTTAGATCCAGATTGTCTAGCTAACTACCGGTCTATCTCTAACCTGCCACTTGTTGGTAAGGTTATTGAAAAGGCAGTTGCATTGCAACTGGATGATCATCTTATAAATCACAATGTCTATGATATTCTTCAGTCTGGTTTTAGGAAGAAGCATAGCATGGAGACTGCCCTTGTCCGGGTATTGAGTGATCTAATGGCTAGAGATTGAAAGGCATGTACCATTCTGGTCCTTCTCGATCTCTCTGCTGCATTTGACACTGTAGACCATGGTGTGCTATTGGATCACCTGCGGGTTTATTGTGGGCTGTCTGGTACAGTCCTCAAATGGTTTCATTCTTACCTCACAGACAGGTTCCAGAGAGTTGCCACTGGAATTTATTCCTCTGGTGCTAACTCCCTGCCTTGTGGGGTACCGCAGGGTTCCATTTTAGCTCCCATGTTGTTTGCAGTGTATATGCTGCCATTGGGAGAAATCATCAGGTGATTCAGTTTGGGTTTTCACTGCTATGCAGATGATACCCAGCTGTATCTGTCTTTTCTGCCCAGCAAGGATGATGCACTCTCTGTGCTGAATAACTGCCTTGCTGAGATCAGACTTTGGATGAGTTCCAGCTGCCTGAGACTGAATCCGGATAAGACTGAGGTAGTGGACCCAGGTCATCCGGGGGCAGGTTTGGGAGCTGGACAACCATCAGGTTTGTTACTTTGTGGTATGCCGCTCCTAACTCCGATCAGGTGCGAAATCTGGGTGTTATTTTTGATGACAGTCTGACCCCAAAATCTCAGGTGTCAGCTGTCATCAAATCCTCTTTTTACCATCTAAGGAATATCACCCAGGTGAAACACCTGGTTTCTCCGGGTGATCTTCCAACATTGGTCCATGCCTTTGTCACTACCCATCTTGATTACTGTAATTCCCTCTACCTAGGGCTACCAGAGGTTGATATCCGCTGCCTGCAGCTGGTGCAGAATGCGATGGCCAGGCTTCTGACTGGGACTTCTAGAACCAGTCATATTACACCTGTGCTCCGCGAACTGCACTGGCTGCCTGTTAGGTGGTGGATCACCTTTAAGGTTGGTTTACTAACCTTTAAAGCCCTACATGACCTGGGACCCGGTTACCTGAAAGATCTCCTGATTCCCTACTGCCCCGTCCGTCCTCTCCGTTCCACCAACGAGGGATTGCTGGAGATTCCCAGGGATCAATTGAAGACATCAGGATCTCATGCTTTTGCTTTTTCAGCACCAACCCTGTGGAATTCTCAACCTCATTGGTTGAGAGAATGCCCAACCATCGATAGTTTTAAAGTTGGTTTGAAGACATATTTATTTAGTTTAGCATTTATTTGGTTATGGTTGTTATATTTTAATGCTGTTTTAAAATTTGTATCATTATGCATATGTTTTATGTACAGCACCTTGGCTTTGAAAGGCGCTATAAAAATAAAGTTGATTTGATTTGATTTGATAAACCCCGAGAGCAAAGCTCAAGGGGTTTATGCGTATCATCTAACCCCAAGGGTGTGTGTAAATTCGAGTTTACACACACCCAGACTCATACTTTATTTTATATAATTGCCAGGAAGTCCTTTTTCCCCACAGCAACTATATAAAATAAAAAAAGACATTCTTATGCGACCGTGGCGGTCTGCTTGGGTCTCAGCGCGCATTCTACGGTCAGTCGGTTGCTCGCTTTTTACTTTTTTTTTATTTCATTTTGTGTGGAACCAACATGTTGAGGGTATTTCCTTCATTTTGATTCCTTTCAGCCTGCCACGCAGCACTTACCGCAGTTAGAATAGCAGCTCACAGTGGGAAGGCGAGGCAGACAGTGGCTAGGAGGAAGACTGGAGGTAGAGGTACCTGTAGAAAAGTAGGAAATCAAGGTATGTGTTCACTGCTATAAACACTCCTTTATAACGGCAATTATGCCACAGTTTCCCTATGGGAAAAAGGACATCCCAGTTATTATATAGATATATTAACATAACCATTGAAGAATGTAATGATGGATACTATAGGGTCCTGGTATTGTTTTGTGTATTTGTTGTTAAATAGTCCTATTTTGTCCTTATTTAGGGCCTTCTATTAATGCAGCCTTTTTTCCTGCTCAGTATTAATTTTTAGGTTTGCTTCTGTGCATGAGCAAAGCAACATTATGGCAGCATGCCAGCATTGTAGGGCTTTTGCAAGTGTGACACTGTTGTGGCCAATTGATTTAAGCATTGCAGAGGCTGGGCTGTGAGCAGCATATTACAAGCAGGCTGGTGATGACACTGTCTTCATTGCTGATGGGCCAAAACTTCTTACATGTTAATGGACGAAGGCACTCCTGTCATGTGAGGTTTTTATCTATTAGCATACCAACAGGGGATGATCATAAGCACTGCACAGACCCAGCCACCTCCCCTCCCCAAGTGTGGCACCCCCCCCCCGCCATTCAATCTGCTCACCTCTCGATTGTGTTCCTGGTGCCCCTTCCCAACAGCCAAACAATCCTGCCCACTGCTTCCATTCAACTCACACACCTCTCAGTTAAGTCCCCAGTGCCCAATTCTGACTTCTGCCAAACCTCGCTCATGCTGCTGACTCAGAGCTCAGTCATCAGCCCCACCACAAGCTCACAGTTCTTAAATTGCAACCTTTTTTCAACACTGAGCTCAGGTACCCCCTCAGGATTTTGTGAATTTCTGCTGGGGTGTGTCTGGGGGGTTGGTGCATGTGCTGTGAGTCCTGTCCCATCCTAGCAACCAACATGTTGCCAAATACAAGGACAATAGGCAGACACAGTGTTAGCAGTTGTTTCTGAGTGTTTTTATTTTAAATTTCATAAAATAAAGCAGTGTTTGGCTAAGGCTTACTGATTATTGCACCACCAGACTACAACGAACTTGGCCAGTTGAAGTAGTGTGGGCTGCTGTGAACAGAGTATTCAGAGAACTAGTACCTGAGAATGTGCGAAGAGTGGCCACATGTCTAGTTTGTGATGCTGAATGTGGTGAGAGTGAGCAGTTGGGCTCCATTTTGCTGCACACAAAGGGTTAAGTGGGCTGATTCTCTTTTGGACCTCTGACCCATAACTCATGGGGTGCTGCAGGGGTCCATACTTGGCCTGTTGCTGTTCTCCCTATTTATTACCAAATTCCCACTGAGGGGGGGAGCACCAGTTCACCTATACGTGGATGATGCTAGTATTTCTCATTTCTCATTTCATGTCCAGTGGATCAACAGCATGTTAGCAGCTGACTTTTCTGCTCTTGAAGGCTGGTTCCTGCAAAATCAACTTGTACGCAATACCAAGAAAACTAAACTCATGCTGTTCTCCCACCCATCTTCTATATCACTTACCCTCCCCCTCTCATGATACTCTCACAAAATGGTGACACCATAGAATCAGTCCAGACCTTTAAATATTTGTGGGTTACCCTGGTTACTTCACTCTCCCTTGGCACTCATGTCTCCATCATAACCAAATCTCTGAATCAAAAGCTAGGTCTTCTTTATCGTATACATCCCTTCCTCACATCAGCCTCTTGTCATAAGATTGAGGCTGCCACTCTCCTTCCCCTTCTTACATACTGTATAGTGTTCCATTTCTGCTCACAACCAGCATACCTATCGTAGCTCGCCTCAAACAGGCTTACCACAGGGGGCACCTGGCTTCTAGAGTTGAGCTCATGCTTGTGCTTGGTGAACTCCTTATCTTGCAAATGTTGGCAATAAATTTGAAAATTTCTTTAACTTGCTGCTTGTATAGTGACTTCACTGGAGCTTCCCAGCTCCTGGCTGTGGAGTCTGTGTGCTTCTTGGTCTTGTTTACCACAGGGTGGGTAGATTTGCTGCGGGGGTCAATGCCTGCCATCACCATTGTGACATCTTCTCATTCTTGGGCTGGCTATCATATGAATCTAAATTACAGTATGTCACCCTAAGTCTTGTAGACAAGCTGGTCCACAAATACACTTCCCCTTGCCTTAGTGAGCATATTCGATGCAGGCTACCTCAACTAACCCTACAATCTGCCTCCCTCCCCCTTCTTATTATGTCCAAACTGTGGTTAGCTGTTGCTCGTAGATCTTTCAGATGCTCGTCAGTGACTGACTGGAACTCCCTACCTCCCTCCATCCTGTCCTGTACCATGCTCACCAAGATTCAATCCTCTTTGCTTTCCCACCTCTCAGCCTCTCTATCTTGCTTCTGTTTCTGGTGACCTATGGTCCAGCTTCCTAACACTTTGTTTAATATGCTCCTTGCATTTCCCCTGGTATGGGTATATCTCCATCCTCCCCTAGCTTCACTTGTATGTGTGTCTGCAATTAGTATGTTTATTTATATCTGCTGTCATTGGAAATTCTGTGATTAATGTATTTGTTGCCAATGTGTGAGTTCAGAACTTGTCATATCTTGTCTTTCGGATGAGATGTTAAACCGAGGTCCCATCTGCCTGGATTGGTGGTAGTTCAGGTGGATGTTAAAGATCCCATGGCACTTCTCAAAAAAGAGAAGGGGAAATTCCCTGGTGTCCTGGCCAAATGTCCCTCATTCACTAGAAATACCACCAACAGTTTAATCTGGTTCAAGGTCAGTTGGCATTCATCTGTATCCCCCTCCCCCGGGTCGTGCCTCAAAATAGGCAGGATTTGTCTAGTGCACTTACCTGGTCAACAAAAACTAAATAAAATAAATAAATAAATATTTTTTGATGACAATCCATTTGTAATTATCAAATCCATGGGTGTATCTGTCTGTATTTTAATTCCTGTTGATCTTTGAATGTTGTAAACATAACCATTGTAACAAACCCATTGCAACTATCTTTACTATGTACCTACCATTGTAATTATTTTTACTATGTCAATGTACTGTACTTTCCATGTACTGCACTTCCAGGGGCACCCTGAGATAGGGACTGCAATGACTCAGTGGGCCCTCCCAGTTACTAAAAATCAAATAAATAAATACATTTTTTATCCGGTCACTGCATTAGAGAGACACAGATCTCTGCCCAGCAGGCCCCACTTGAAGGTAAGATCCAGGCTGTCTAACAGTTGTGCAGGTATTGCCCAAAAGTGTATATTCTCTGGTGGCTCTTTGACCTACCCTGATGAATTCACTCCTGTTCCTAGTCTGAGCCACCTGTTCCCATGAGTGACCTCCCCCCAAACAAACCAAGTGTATGACAGGAGCACAGAGGAGCCATCCAGAGCAAAAGGACACCCTGCTAGCAAGAGCAGAAGGGACCATGGTTCTGTTTTTCAGTTAGACAGCTGCAGCACTGGTGGGATGCCCACGAGTCACTAAGACTACTACGGACTCAAGTTTCTAAAGTCCTGGCCAGTGGGCAGGGCTTGCCGGGCAGGAGGAGTGAGTCATGGTGCATAGTTAAAAAAGAAGCCAGAAAAGCAAATGCTCTCTGGCCAGGGTGCAGAACTGGCCTAGGGAAGGATGGAGTAGAAGTCAAGGGCAAAGCAGGCAGGTGGTGACAACTACGAGACTACAGGAGAGACTAGAAGACCAGGGATAGGGCCTGCTCTCGCTCTATTGGCTATGATGAAAAAAAAGTCAAGAACGAATGGGTCAGGATGGGCTGGGGTCATGGAGCTGGGGAAAGGATTAATGACGGAGTCAATGTCACAGCAGCAGGAAGCCTGGCAGGGGGTGGGGAGAATGACAGAGAGTAAAAGGGCTATAGCCTACTCTGTGCTGCATGTGATTTTATCACAGCCTTAACAGCCTGATTTTGAATAATGCATTTTTTGTCTTCTTGGGGAATTAGACATGAACATGGGAGTGGGGGAGAGGAGAAGAGCCGAAAAGAACTCAGGAGAGGGAGTCTGTGAGCCAGCCTAACTAGCTGGCAGTCATCTGAGGCATAGTGTGAGCTAGCAATAGTGAGAAGGAGGCCAGGAGAGCTCAGCAAGGCCTAACTTACCAAGAAAAAGACAAAAATAAAGATAGCAAAAAAGGCTGCTCGGGCAGATATAAAACAAGAAAACAAAGCAAGAAAAGACATGTATAATGCAAGGGGCACCTGAAAAACAGGAGATGACCTGGCAAGAAGTAGAGCTGGTAAGCTGCAGTCTGTCATCGTCGTCGTCGTCGTCATCATCATGACATAGAGAGAGACCCTTCACCCTGAAAAGACCAATTCCCAAGCCTAGCTTCATCAATGGAGCCTATAGATCAGACAGAGGTCTGCAGAGAAGTTGAGCCCATCGTAGTCAAATGTTTGACATCTATAGTGAACATTTAAACTGACTGCAAGGGACACAGGGTCCAGGAGAACCTCAATAGCAGGGGAGAGGAATGGGATGCCATCTAGTACTGCTCCATTTCTGTGGGATTGTAGCAGCATAACAGATACAAAGAAAGCTGTGGCCTACACACGAGTAGGTGAAGTGATTTCATAGAAGGGGAACACAAAGGGTGCAAGCACCAAGAAAAACAAGGGAATGAGAGTACTGAAAAGTGCAAGTGTAACAGCAAAGCAAGATCAGGGATCAGACAGAAGGAGTATTCCTTAATGCCTGGAACCAAGGTAATACAATCAGTGAGCTCCAGGTGCTGATGGCAGATACCATACTGAAGTGGGACATAGTGGCCATAACAGAAATATGGGCTTTGGGAAATAACTACTGGGAACTGACGGTCCCTGGGTACTTGATGTTCAAAAGGGATAGAACAACAGATGGAAAGGAGTAGTCCATTATGTCAAGGAGGGTATAGACATGACAGAATATGAGTGTATCAGGGGTAGTAATGGGGAGATTGAACTGCTTAGGGTGCAACTCATGGCAGCCTCAGGCAAGAAACTGTGCTTGGGGGTGATCCATAGACCACCAGAGCAAGGGGAGGAGAGGGACAGAGAGCTCAGAGAAGAACTGCAGAGAGGAATAGCTAAGGGGGAAGTGTGGTGGTGGGTGATGTGAACCTGCTGGACATCAACTGGGATGTTCCAGTGACCAGGAATACCAGAAGTCAGGTCTTGCTGGTTGCATTCCAGGACTGTCTGCTAGTACAGTTAGTTAAGGAGCACACCAGGCTAATCACATTTCTCGATGTGTTGCTTACCAACTCAGAAGTGCTAGAATATCTGGGAGTAGGGGAGTCATTAGGGAACAGTGACCATGACTCCATTTGGTTTGAACTGGCCCTCAGGTCAGGTAAACCACAAGTGAGAGCTGAAATCCTTGATTTTAGCAGGGCAGACTTCAATAGCTGAAGGAGCTGGTTAGGGATACATTAATAGGGGTGGACAACATAGATGAGGTGGAAGAGAGATGAAGGGAAATTAAGGGGGCCATTCTCGGGGCACCTAAGGTATGCATGAGAATGGTAACTAAAGAGAACAAATTCAGGAGTCCACTCTGGTTTTTGGCAACTTTCAGGGAAGTAGTGACAGCTACAGTAAGAAAAGGACTTCTAAAAATTTGAAGAAAAGCAGGGGGAAGAAAGGGAAGAATATTTCATGAAAACAAGGGAGGCAAAGAGTGCAGTTATGGAGGTAAAAGCAGCAGAGCTGCATATTGCTGAAGGGGTGAAGAGCAGAGAAAAACAGTTTTTTCAGGTATATAAGTGAAAAAAGTAAGAAAGGAGGAGCAATTGTGAGGCTAACATAGGGGGATAGGGAGACTGAGGAGGACAAACAAAAGGCTGCAATTCTTAATGATTACTTTCGCTCAGTTTTCACAACAGAGGATAGTGGGCCTTTGCCAGATAATGGAATCAAAGCAGCTGTTAAGGGGGCCCCAGAAATAAGACAGCCAACATTTACTAGTGAAAGGATCCTGAAAGGGCAGTCATCCATAAAGATTGATAAGGCCCCAAGATCTGATGCGTTGCATCCAAGGATATTCAGGGAATTGGCAGTAGAACTAGCTAATCTCCAAGTACTGGAGGTACATTCAACAGCTCTCCCAGGACAGGGGTGGTTCTGAAGGACTGGAAGGTTTCAGACTTTATTCTGCTCCATAAGTGGGAGGACGAGCAGGGAACTACAGACCTGTCAGCCTTATCTTTATTTTAGGAAATATGATGGAGTCACTGGTCAAAGAGGATCTTGTGGACTATTTGGAGAGCAGCAGATTCCAGGAGTGTAAGCAGCACGGATTCGTGGTGGTGGTGGTGGTGGTGGTGGGGGGGGGGTCAGACTAACCTGATAGCTTTCTTTGCCTGCATGATGGGGGAATTGGATAGGGGCCATGCTGTGGATTTGCTTTTTTGATGTCCAGAAGGCTTTCCACTCGGTACCAACTGGTGTTTGTTGAAGAGGATGTAGGATCTGGGTGAGGCTAAGGTCACAGTAAACTGGGAAGGTAACTGGCTAAAGGAGAGGCAGCAGAGGGTTGTGGTCAATGGGGTTAAAAAGAAGAGAGGGCTACCACAAGCAGGGTTCCACAGAGATCTGCATTGGGTCTGTTCCTCTTCAACATGTTATGATGTTAGACCACCTCCTGCTGTATTAATCTCTGGCCACAGATGGGCCATTCCGCACAGAGATAGATGACATCAAGGAGTCTTAGTTCCTTCCCTTGTGGCTACCCTTTCCCAGCTGGGTACTACCTGCGTACAGTAACTTACCTCCCCAACTGGAGTAGCCAAGAGTAGGGAATGCTGCACTGGACTGACCTGGAGACCTGCAAGAATGTGAGACACTGGCACTGTAAGCAAGGACTCCAACACTTGGATTGTTGAGCAATACGGTAAAAGATTACTGAAACAGTGAAAGAAATATCTGCGATAGCAGCCATGAATAGCACAGTTACAATTCAGTAAACATGACAGTTTAAAACACATAAATTAGCTACACTCTATATAACCTAGCAGGGCAACCCCACCCCACCAAACACCTTGTATTTACCCCTGGAGACTGCAGACACTCATCACCCACCAGACCTAGAGATATCACACTGTCCCAGGATAAGTGCCCACCTAGGCTTTAATCCCCAAGTTTTATTTAGGTTAGAACTAAGGAATACAGTAACTACTGGGCCATACATCCGAGTAGTCAGTCCACTGACCCCTTCTGCCAGATACCCTCCCTGGTATCCAAGTACTGTTACACAACACTAAACCTTACCTCAGACCCCAAAGCTATGCACTTCACTTTACCTTACAGGCATACAGTGACTAGTAGGCCTTCTCTACCTCAGTCAGCCCACTGACCCCTTCTGCTAGAGACCCACCTACGTATCGTATAACACAGTTACTGTAATTTAACTCTATACTTTAAATCATCAGACAGTCAGTTGGCATTTTTACACTTTCATTACTGTAACACATTTAAAATTGACTGTGACATTTAACATGTTGCATATTAGCACATTAAAAGTTGTGACAGAACCCCCCTCAGTCCCTTCAGGCTCAGTCCTTCACTTTGACAAATGTCTCTTTAAATCAGAATGATTGAGGCAAATTCTCTGTAAAATAATGTCACTATACTTTTAACATAGTCACCAGACTGTATCAACAAGGTTTGCAGTATACCACACTCCTTTGGATTTTCTGAAGAAATTATTTTGAAGTTGTTGCAGCTTGGTGTTGTTGGAGGGCTCCCATTGAGTCAATAGGTTGAAGATGCTGTGAGAAGAAGCAATGATTTCTTCAGATTTGCAACTTTTCTTCTTCTCTGAGGAAACCTTGTTACACAGGATCATAAGGTACTTGAAGCAACAGACTTTCTATTCTTTACCCTGTTCTCACTTACTGCCCTATCTGACCTACACTGGGATTCAGATGATCCCCTAATCCTACACTTATAATTAAATTAAACTGTCTCTATCAGGCTTTGTCTCTGCATCAGGCCTCTTCAGACAGGACCCCCCTTTGGCATGGGCACCTTCCTTCTTGGTTGCTCTCCCTGCTCAGGCTAACTACACACTGACTGTGTAACTCTCTAGTCAAAATCTCATTAATGTATTTAAATGAGTGGTCACTGAGTGGACACTGACCTGTCCA
The DNA here is from genome assembly GCA_016271365.2 of Neoceratodus forsteri. Lineage (NCBI taxonomy): Eukaryota > Metazoa > Chordata > Ceratodontiformes > Ceratodontidae > Neoceratodus > Neoceratodus forsteri. The sequence goes on along the minus strand of CM028138.1, from coordinate 758,674,946 downwards.
GTGGCTCAGCACCAATCAAACTCCTCCCTGCAGCAGCATTAGCTGCCATGGAATTCTAAGATGTGAAGCTCAGCTGCCCCTCTCAATGTTTTATGGCTCTCCATCTTTTATAACTTGAGCCCATTTCAAATTACATTTTTTTGTCACACACAAAAAAAAACTTTCCCATTGCTTAAGCAGTTTATACTGACTGAGCAGCTTATTTCCTAAGCTTTCTGTTGATTTTTTTTTCTCTACAAAATAGCCCCTTAGAAAGCACAGTCACCAAAATGAACATCCTTTTATTATTAAATTGACAACATAATCACTTAAAAGCACTTTGCCATTCATTTTTCAGTTAAAATAGTATTTTCCCCTTTAATTGTGCTGACCACAACAGTTTTTTCACTCAGGAATTACATATTCATTTTCCCACGCTAAGCTCCACCTCTGGTGTAACTGCCTGCATGGATTTGATTCACCAAGGACCCACTCTCCCTTAAAAGGTTAGCAACTCCTCCATTTTACATATTAGGCACTTAAAACTATTTTTGTGTGTGTAGGACATGTTGTTGTAGGTGTTTGCCAAGTTTGGTTCATTTCTGTTTAAAATTCCACTTGGCAGCATGAAACAGAATATGGCAAATGTGTTGTGACTTGAATAGCTTGACTTGTGGCAGAGCTTGCCTTCAAAGCGCTCTATTTTTGCTTATGTACAATTGTTAGGCTTTTCAGTGTTTGTACAGTGTGCCCAGCACTCCACTATCCCCCACATGCCTTTTATTTTAATTTATTGTTTTTATATGTAATTTTCATACATGTAAAGCCGTGAACTCCCCTGTACAATCGCATCTTGAAATGCACAATATGGTTCCCAGTGAACTGTTTATACTGTATGTGCTTTTTCCTTGCTGTAGGACTTCAAGAGCCCCCGATTCCAGACTGTGCTCCCCTTTTATATTTATTCATTGAGAGCCAGTCGCTAAATGCATAATTCTCTGGTACTTTTTGCCTGCCAAGAGAATCATTTTATCTGCTTGATGCTGCCTTAAGATGAGCATACCCTATATCTCCTTCTCGACCCTGCGAGCAGCAGGTTAAAGTGGTTAGACCAAAAGCCCAGCTTCTGACCAGCTTCAGAGAGAGGCAGCCTCCCAAGAGAGCAGTTTAGGGATTCCTCAGTGAGCATGGAGTGCTCTGCTCTGGAACCAACGCTCGGTCTCTTACACTCCCTCTCACTCGGTTTTTGGCACTCGTAGCACCCGCAGCTGCCAATCTACATTACTTTTATTTATATTAGAGCAGCTATTTACCACAGGAGCGATTTGCAAAATATCAAATAATTACTTTCTTAAAAAAAATCACAACAGGCAGCTCAGGCAGATTGAAATCTACATTGTCTACCAGCGTTTGTGTAACTAGCCTGGGTGATCAGTTAATAGCACACTGGCCACCAATATTGCCATTTACTTAGTTTTCTATAACTACTATATTTTTAGCACAAAAAATAATGTCAGTCTCAATAACTACATGTAAAACTGTGTGTGTGTGTGTGTGTGTGTGTGTGTGTGTGTGTAATGACAGGGACAGGAGTCCATTCCACTCACCACCTGTGCTGCATTCCACTGTCTTTAAAGAACTGCTGATGCCTCAAAGAAAACTCTGAAAACCATAATGCTTAGGTACAAATCAGCTTGCATTCCATATATATTCCATGGATTTCACCTACCCATTATGTATTACTGATGAAATTTACATGAATACCTGATATTTATCCTTTGGAGTTCATCTACCTCTGTAGCTTATTCCCTACTTCAGTTCATAATCCTCTGTTGTGACATCAAACTCCACTGTCATGGGAGTAACTGTGATGTCACAAGCAGTTCACTATGACCTCACATAGGGAGAAAACAACAGGAGTAGATTAAATCTTCAGGAGCAAAGATCCTGTTTTCCTTTAAATTACACTAGTAATAAATAATGGGGAGGAGGAATACAGAACTAAAGTGAAATACAAGCTGAACTGTGCCTAAATATTATGTTTTGCTAAACTTCTTATGAACATTGCAGCTCTCTTTAAATTAAAGATATGCTCAAAATGTTTTCTGTAATTAAGCCTATGTTAAACTGCTGATAACTTATGTGTTGCAATTATGGATTCTAAATCTAAGGTTTTTATCACTGCAGCGGCCACCCTTCTCTATCTGGTAGCTCCTACCTACTCTATGTTGTATATTTATTTTCATGTACAGTTACTGATGTCCCTCTTTATTGTTCAAGTGCTTCCAGGCCCTCATTTGTAAATGGGTTTGCTCAACTGAGTTTTTTCCTGGTTCCAAATAAAACTGAACTGAACTGAACTGACCTCCGTGTCTCAAACCTACGTCCTTTACTTATTATTTTTTAGATTCATTAAAACTACTATGCTGTCCCTATTCTCTTGGTGGAGCAGTCCCTCTAGGCTGTCACAATGTTCATCAGTGACATTGCTGAGGGGATCCAGGGCAGGCTGTGTCTCTTTGCAGATGACTCTAAGCTCTGTGGGAGGGTTGATAGTGCTGAGGGAATAAAGAAAATACAGAGACTTGCAAAAGCTGGAGGGGTAGTCAAGGGTTTAGTAGTTAACATTCAAAGTCAAAAAGTGCAAGGTGGTGCACACAGGGAGCAAGAACCCCAGGACAGAATACTGGATTGGAGGGGTGAGACTCAGTACCACGGCTGAGGAATGAGACCTTGGAGTTATCATCATTGACTCTGTAAAGTAATTGAGTCAATGTGACAAGGCTTATAACAAGCATTTGTCAATGCAGATGTTCGCCACTGATATTGATGTTGTATTAGGTCTAGGAGCAGATCCCCTGTGCCAGAAGATTAATATGGGCTGGGCTTGTAATGGGCTGAGCATGGGCTTGTAAAGTTATAGCAGGGCAGCAACAGACTCATTCAAATCAGGAATGATAAGCATAAGGCTGAAACTGATCTAGATAGTGGGGGAATATAAACTAGCACATTTTGCACTAACCACTGAGCCACTTAACTTCACTTTCTAATTGCTGTGATACACACACGCTGACTAATACATATAAACATATGTGCATATATATTCCAGTGAGTATAACATAGCAGTGCACCATCTACGCACTTATTTACAGATTAAAAGAAAAGGCTCAGAGGGACCTCCGATGGTGGGGATCTGCCACTAGACACCTCAGTTAAATATGCAATGATATGCAGAAGTCTGAAACTGATCTAGATAGCAAGAAATATACACTAGCATGTTTTGCACTAACCAGAGAGACATCTAATTGCACTTTCTAATTGTTGTGATATGCACACACTGACTAATAGAAACACAAATACACATATATGCATGTAACCCCTATGTGGCACTCTCCCTAGAGTTACTACCCCTGCCTGTACTCCTAATCACAGGTTGAGAGGCTTTGATTCAATATTAAGGTTCCTTCACCCACAGTAACAATAGTGGGGATATCTATCTAACCTGTTATAGCCCTCTGGGAAGCTGTAACCATCCACAAACCCTTCTAGTGACCTTGTACCTTTAACAGTGGTTAACACACAGTCAGCAGTTAACATTAATAATATGCACACGCCCTTTACGCTTACTGCAAGGGCCTGGCATTCAGCAAAGTCCCTAGAACCTTCTGTAAAAGCAAGGTTAACAAAGCAAATACACAGTTTCAATACTGTAACCCAACTAATAATATGCTCGTAAACCAGGTTAAACATGAAACAATAATCAGATTTATTAAGGGTCCATGAATGAGGAAGGGGTTTGAATTTAGATGAATACTGATTAGGTTTGGGTTACTTGGCATGTACATTTATTCCCAAATAATCAGTCCTACAACACTGGGTATCCAGGATGTTATATTGGCTAGCCAGAGACATTGGCCAGGTTTGGTTATCATTGGGGCCCTTGATGGGGAAAAAAAAAAACAGCATGTCAACAGAGCTTTGATTATTTGTAATCCTGGTCAGTTGGCCCAGTCTCAAGTAACCCAGAAAATTACTGTAGCACTCAGATGGTACCATAAATAATTAAAGGATTTGTTGTAGGGAGCTACCCTGGATTTACTCACACTACCAGAGGGCTGTGATGGATTGAGTGACATGGAGACCTCATGTAGTTCATCAATGAGCATGGAGAAATGGGGCCAACATGACACAGCTCCACTTCATGGCCTTTTGTTCCAGGTGGCCACAACCTGTGAGTTGTCTCTGCTCAGGGGCTGGATCCCTGAAGCCGGTATCTCGCCGAAGGCAGTCTCTGGTGTAAAAGTCAGCTGGAAAGGGCTGGCAAAGGCCCAAGCTTGATGAAAAGTTTGGCAAAGTTCAGTTTGTTTTGCTGGTGAAGCCTCCAGCTGGCTTAACAATCTGGTTGGGGGCAAGCAGGCCTCGACCCACGATGAACATTCAGCACATTTATCAAGAACAACATTAACTTTTTACACACAATTCAATTCTGTACCAGTCTATATTGCAGTTGATTCACTGAGCAAACCTATCAAACATTAACTTCAGTCTCAAACAACCTCTGGGCTGAACTCTGAACATGGAGCTTCATCTCAGTCCAAATCTTGAGCTGTACTTTCAAATAACTTAGCACTTTCTGCCACAGTTCAAAGCCACAATTCAGATTATTTTGATTTGTGCAATGGGCAGTCCCAAGCAGGAGAACAGTGGCAGGGAGGCAAGTCAGGGCTTAACCTCCGCTGATTTCCCTGGGCTCCTCTCTGGAGCAGCTCCTTTACAGCTTGAGCTGCTCACTCCTCAGGCTGTAACTCCAACTGTCTCATGGTCTCTAACAGTTCTTGGTTGTCCCTTGCTTTCCAGAGATCTGGTTGGCTGGGGGAGCTGTCAATCACAGTTTGGGTGCCCCTTCAGTTCAGTTTAGGTGCCAGCCAAGAAACTAGAAAAACTACAGATTTCCTTTCCACGAGGCACTTGAACTAGTGACCCTTCAAGGCCCCCCATGAGTCCCATTGCTCCAAATTCTGGAAGTCCTGGACCTAACACGGTGGCTACCATTCAGAAAAGCACAACTGCAAATAAGGCAGGTTAAACAAACTCTAATTCAAATATAGCAGCAAGTTAGAAGTAAATAATCACAGTAATAGATAGCTCTCCCTCTGCTTTAATATCGACTGCAGAGTGGAGCAAATTAAGGCAGTGTCTGGCCAGTCGCAAGCTTTGAAGTACTCGGACCCAGCCCAGACAATTCACTATACACATACTGGATAAATTCTTAGAGGGACAGGCGCCGAGGCACATCATGGCACTCTCACAGAAATCAGCAGAAACAGACAGATAACATTGGACTTACTACCCATGAAGTATGTCAGCCTGGCAGTGGTCATGGATGGAGCCCAGGAAGACATTAAGGTAAACCCCAAATTGATTGGTGGGTTACACTCTTCCCTGCCTAGGAAAACTTGGCATCCACATCATACTTTAGAAACATTTCTATTTAAGAACATACTATTCATGAATATGTATAGGTTGCAATCCTAGGCTATTATATACATACTCTGTAGTTTCATACTCGATACATCACATAATAAGCATGCTTTGTTCATAACCAGTATTGGCTCCTATGCAATACCATGGCTTAAACATCCTACATTTTCATTTTGAACATTTTTTCTGTTCATTGGTATACTGACTCAAGTAGCTATACACATTACCCCTGTCTGTACCACTTTCTGCACACTGAACTGCAGGGATGAAGGTCTGACCTGGTCAACTAACTTCAGCCTGTCAGTAGAGTGATCCCTAGAACACTGACTGGAAAGCTTTATTATTAGCTTAAAGGTTGCAGTGTAACCTATTTTAGGAAGGGAATTAGGTGTGATGTAAACCCCTTTATGGACTACATTCATGGGGAGGTCTACAGGCCTTTCTGGGGAATCATAACTAATGTGTACTACAGGCTTAACAGCTCTTTCCTATTTTCTGAGAGGGGCAGGCACAGACTGAGTCCTCTTAACACTGGCATCTGGGTATGCAACTCCTGGCTAGCGGTGGGTGTGGTGCATAAAATTCATTTCTTGAAGTATTTTGTGTATAACCCAAACTTCAGGTTATACTATGAGTAGCAAAACCAATAATTGCACACCCAGAAGTTCCCATTTATGTGGGTACTTCACCTTACTTTGGGATGAGTAAACAAAAATGTATAATCCCTGCTGTCTAGTGGCCCCCACCCTGTGATGAGTACCCCCCATCCTGCTCCCTCCCAACCCTGACCAGAGTGGGCCAACAGAAGATTTCTCCACTCACCTCCATGGCTGGCAGCCTGCCCATTTCCTGACTCAGTGGTTAATGAATGAGTGCGTGCTTGTACAAACACATGCTCATTCATTGAGAAGTCACAGGAACTTTCTCACTCCCGCAGAGGTGTAGAGAAGGAGAGGGGTCTGCTGTGGTCACTGGCATGAGTAGTAGTAGTAAAAGTTTATTTATACAGAATATTTGCCATTAGGGTTCAAAGAATCCCTATTTACAAGGCAAACCTGTTTATACAAAGTTCAAGTTACTAAGGTTACAGTACACAACAATCGTACGGTACAATTCATTCATACATAACTAATACATATACCACTGTTTCAATTACGTAATGACACAAAATGAAAACTCAGTCAATTACAACATCTAATGTATAAAATATCATGTGTGGATATTATTTGAGGAGAGTTTACCTATTACATTGACATCTAAAACACAGCTCCTGCTTTACTGCAGTTTTATACTCTGTAATGGATAGTTCTAAGTCTGGAAGAAAAGAAGGGAGTCCATTCCAACTAGTAGCAACCTTATATTGTAAGGTCATACTACTAAAACTATTTTTTGTTTTCGGAATCAAAAGATCTCTAGCTCCTGATTTCCATAAATTCAATCCATGGTTTGGTTTTTGAAGTTTTTCTACCAAGTAATACTGTGATCTATTTTGAATAATCCTCGAATCTCGTTTAACCAGATACCCTTGGTCCGCTGATGTAGTGAATTCCATCCTAATTCAATATACATTATACAATGGTGAGTACTAATATCACATCTCAATACAAACCTTGCTATTTTATTATAAAGCACCTCCAAATTTTGTAATCCCTTTTTGGAAGTATGCCTATAAATATAACTCCCATAATCTATTGTTGGTAATATTAATTGATTTACTATATTCAATCGCATTTCTTTTGTTAGACAGTTTGATATATGTCTCATTGCTCCGATTTTTGAATTTGTTTTCTTTATTATTTCTGTTACATGTTGTTCAAAACTTAAATTTTGATCAATTTGGATACCCAAATATTTATATACTTGGTTCTGCTCTAAAGTTTTTCCTTCCTGGGTCTTAATTATTTTTGGAATAGTTTTATTTTTCCTCTGTGGGCCAAAACACATTGTTTGTATCTTTTTATGATTTATCAAAAGACCAAGTGATGAGAAAAAATCCTGCATAGCTAAAAAATCACCTTGCAGTTTTTGTTCTATTTCTCCTGAATCCTTACCTGCTGCTATCAAGACTGTATCATCCGCATAAAGTCTAATGTGTGAATATTTTATACATTTTGGTAAATCATTCAAGTAAACTAAGAACAAGAGGGGATCCAGGATTGATCCCTGGGGTACCCCTCTTGTCACAGTGCCCAAACTAGACTTCTAACCATTTAACATTACAAATTGGGATCTCTTGTCTAGGTATGATCTAAACCAATTACAGGATTCTTCCTCCACACCCACTTGTTCCAATTTCTTTATTAAAATACAGTGATTCACCAAATCAAATCCTTTGATAGGTCCACGTATACTGCACCCACGGACCTCTCCTCCTCCAATGGGGTAGCTATTAAATCTTGGAAGTCCATGAGTGCAGTAGCCATGGACCTACCCTGTCTAAAGCCCGATTGAAACTGAGTTATTTTCTGGTATTTTTCAAGATATTCCATTAATTGCCCGTGAACAATCTTTTCCAAGATCTTAGAAACTGTTGACAACACGGCTATTGGTCGATAATTTGAAGCAGCCGTAGAATCTCCCCTTTATCAATTGGAATAATTTTAGCCTGCTTCCAGGTTAGTGGGAACAAACCCTCCCTAAGGCTCCAATTGAAGATGTCCCTCAAGACTGGTGATAATACTTGTGCAGCTTCCTTTAAAAATCTATTCTCAATCTTATCAGTTCCACTAGCCTTATTAATCTTTAATTTGTTTACTGTTTTTTGTACCTCTAGATTTGTCACTACTTTGAATTGAAACTTCGGTATATAATTTTCCTGGGGGTTTCCAGAACCTTTATTATGGTCCACATTCTGTGCATATTTTGTTTTAGTTGCAGTTCCCAAGTTCAAATCGGGGAGTTCAATAAAATAACTATTCAACATCTCTGCAGCACTATCTGCCTCAAATATAGTTCCGTTTAGGCTATTTTATCTCTGTTTGGTTTCTAAACTGGATTTGTAAGGTTTTTTTTTTATTAAGGACCAGCATGTTCTTGGATCTGTTGTTTCCTTAATCCTTTGTTTAAAATAAAGTGCTTTGGATTTCCTTATTTCCTGAACCACTCTATTTCTTGTTTTTTTTTTTTAAACTATCCCATACTTCATGTTTCAAGGTTTTATTAGCTTTTTTCCAAAATTGATTTTTTGCCCTAATCAACTTCTTTATAGTTGTAGTTATCCATGGCAAATCATTTTGTTTTAGAACAACTTTTTTCCAAGGAACAAATTGATCACATGCCTCAATAAACATTGATGTAAATTCCTGCATAGCCAAATTCAAGTCAGGAATTAGGAAAATTCTATGCCATGGCAAACCCTGTAGATAATTCCTAAATAACAACTTGTTAAATTTAGTGTAACTTCTTTTATACTCAGTTGGGGCTTTAACCGTTGGAACTACTTTAGTTTCCAAAGTAATAGTACATTTTATCACATTATGGTCCCCCAAATTAGGTTCTCCAACCCCTTTGTTTACTTCGGTCAATTCAGGAGAAATGAAGCACAAATCCAATATACTTTCTTTACTTGTCAATTTTCCTTTCCTTGTAAGAGAATCTATTATCTGTACCAGGTTTAGGCATTTCATAGAATTTTCCAAGACCTGACCCCTAGGACATCCCCAGGCAGCATTAAAATCACCCATCAAAATTACATTTGTTTGATCTATACATTTCATTATAATATGTGAGAATTTCTCAAAATGTATGGTATTTATCTTGGGAGGAGAGTAAACAACACCCACAATCAGGTTTAATGTTTGTATCTTTAGCAGTAAGGATTCAATTCCTTCTATTTTCCCAGTATAAATGATCTTAGAAGGACCTAAACTATGTCTAATATAAATTAAGACCCCTACCCCCCTCTTGACCCTCAATCTTGTCTATAGCAGTAAAAATCCTTAAGTTCAACTTCAGGTTGAAGAATTTCCTTTTTTAGCCAAGTTTGTTAGAATAGCTATATCTGGGTTTTCCAAATCAACCCAGGTTCTGAGGAGGTCCATTTTATTAATTAGACTTCTGGCATTGTCCAATACCAATTTAATGGTCCCATCCTCAAGACCCAGGTTCAATTCTTTGTCCCCACAAAGAACTAAAGATAACAAAAACATCTGGCTTGTTGAAGAAAAACTTCTAGGATAGCCTAACTGGTGTGTACTCTGAGTCTGTTGTCTAACCAATTTGAACAGCTTTCTCCCCCTAATCAACTTATTTATTCTTAATTGACTCTTTCTGGGCCGACAAAGATTCAGGTACACACCAGTTCTTTCCCCTGAAGAGTCAAAGGTAGTTGGATCATGTATTTGTACTAAACAGGTGATTACCACCAACAATCCCATCAATTTTAACAAAAAGTCTTCATCTTATTACTTAATTGTATTATAATTTAATTAAAAACACGCTAAAATTGTTATCCTTTTATAGGTAAAAATAAGATATAGCTCACCACAAATATGTTAACTCCTTATCATAGATACTGCACTTTATTACACCATAACCTTTGTACACTTTTAATACTTCTTTAACCTTTGAACAGCTTATAAGTTGACTGTGTCTATAAACCAATCTATCTCAATTGAGTTATAAGGTAAGACACAGGCAACTTAAAGCGATGCTAAAACACTTTCCAATGCCTTTTTGTAAATTTTTACTCACCTGCCTATTTCTAGCTGTAAGTACTTTTTAAAGTCCTTTTCTGTTACCGAGTGGTGCTCACACTTGTGCTGCTGCGCGCGCGCTGCAGGCAGCATGGGCTTTTATGTGGTGCAGCCCCATCTCCTCTGGTGACAATTTCCTGATCAATTTCACATCTCTAGCAGGTTCTGGTTACCGGCAACTGGCGAAGACTCAATGCCATTCTCCCTATCCCATCTCCCTCATGAGACATCGGAGCAGTCCCCTTCCCTTCTCTACACCCCTGCAGGAGTGAGTAAATTCCCACAACTTCTTAATAAATGAACATGTGCTTGTACAAGAACGTGCTCATTCATTGAGCACTGAGTCAGGAATTGGGTGGGCTGCCGTCCATGGAGGTGAGTGGAAGGATCTGTCGGTGGCCCACTCCAGTCGGGGTTGGGGGGAGCGGGGTACTCATCAGAGTGGGGGTGTGAGGGGCACTAGACACCAGGGCAATTTTGGTTTTTAATAAAAAGACTTAGGGTTGTGGGTGAGCCAGGTGGGGAGTACTTATTACAGGATGGGGGTGTGGGAGACCACTAGACACAAGGGCAAATGTTTTTTTCAAATGAAAAGACTTGGGTTTGTGGGGGGAGCGAGCTGGGGAGTACTCATCACAGGGTGAGGGGTGGGGGGCCACTAGATACCAGGGCAATTTTTTTTTAAATGAAGACTTGGGGCTATGGGTGGAGTGAGGTGGGGGGTACTCATCACACGGTGGGAAGCCACTAGACATGAGGGATCGATGAGGCGTTAAGTTTGGGGGAGGTCTCCATTTGTGGCTTTACTTGCTTTGGAGGTTTTTAAGTGCTATTTGCACTTAAAAAAAACAAAGCTAGCTGAACTCACAAATGGCGAATTACGTTTTTTTCGAGACATTACGCGAAGTGCTACGCAGGGGCCAAATTGCTGACTTTGGGTCTGTTTCGCCCATGTAGTAACACTTTGCTGCATCTCTACTCCCAGCTCATTGTCCAGAAATAATACAGATTCTGCAAGAAGGGGTGCCTCAGCACTTACTGTTTGTTCAGAGATTGAAGGAGCACTTGCTTCTACAGTAGTGCTGGCATTCACTTATTCTGTAGACTCTGATTCATTGTTAAGGGGGAACTCCATAACATTCAAATCATGTAACACATTGCTGATACTTTCAGTATTGGCATTTGATTTAGCATTATTGTCCAGCATGAGATCAGATTCCCCAATTTCTGATATTTCAGCCTCATCTGGCATTTCACCATTCTTGCTCTCATTTTCTTGGTCAGAGCTTTCCTCTTGGGGTTCAAACAGTTCCACAAGACATATAGATTTGGCTACTTCAGAAGTTATACTTTGCACTTCGCTATTAGGTGACACGGGGTAGTTGAGAGTGTGGACAACTAGGCAGTCCTGAAGGTTCAGCATCATCTCCCATCTTACACAAATGATTGCCTTGGAATAACTGGGTGAGTTCAAAGGAAGGATAATAGGTAGGCCTGTATTCACGTTTTCAGACTCAGAATGATTGTCATCACTAAGGACAGCATTACTGGTTTAAGGATTTTGCTATGTAACAACGGAAGGTGAGCTTAATTGTTTCTTTTTAGCTGTAGCCCTGGTCACAGGCCCAGCAGGAACAGTATCTTGAGGTACAGAGTCGATGATAATTTGCCCAATCTGTAACAGGTGATTTCAGTGCATTGTCTTTACAGCTCGTGGGTCATTCTCTGGACCCACTTTGTAAACCGGCAGATCCTCCACCTTTCTGATAACAATGTATGGGGTGTGTTTCCACCTGTCGGCTATCTTGTGTTTTCAGTGCAAACCCAGATTTCTTAATAAAACACAATCCCCCAGCTGTAACTCTTGAGCCTTAACACGTTTGTCATGTTGTTCTTTATTGGCCAAGTTTCTCTTGGCAGCTATGGTGTGGGCCAGTTGATAGGCATGATTAAGCTGAGCTTTCAGTTTCTGTACATACTGGAGATAGTTTTCTGCTTGGATTCCATCTAGTGATACACCAAAACAAATGTCAATTGGTAACCTTGCTTCTCGCCCAAACCTCAGTTTATATGTGAAAAAAACAGTTGCATCACTAAAAATACAATTATACACATGTACCAAAGTGCTTATGTGCTGACTCCAACTCTGTTTGTCTTTGGGATGAAGAGTGTCCCGCATGTCCAACAACGTTCTACTGAACCTTGTAGGCTGCAGGCTTCAGATCTTCTTGAGGGTGATAGGGGGTGGTTCTTGACTTTCTTACACCCCAGAGGCTCACAGACTACCTCACTATTGACAACCTACTCTGAAAGGAGCAGCATGGTTTTCACCGAGACCATAGCATCACAACTGCTTTACTTGAATTTTCCAGCTTCATAAACTCTGCACTTGACAGGGGGTACCTAGTTGGTGTGGTTTTCCTGGATCTGTCAAAAGCTTTTGACACCATCAGCCATCCCCTCCTGCTAACCACCCTTGCAAAACTAGGTCTCTCCCAGAGTGCTTATGGCTGGTTTGCCAACTATCTCTCATCCCACTCTTAGTGCATTAAAATTAGCAGCATCATCTCTGGATGCCACCCTGTTCTCTCTGAGGTTCCCCAAGGATCTATTCTGAGGCCATTACTTTTTAGCATTTACCTTAATGCTCTCCCCTCCTACTGCTCTGAAAGAGTACTTCTTTATGTCAATGATGCAGCCCTTTTCTCCAACCACGCTGAACCCTTCTCACTCCAAAATGCACTTCTGCCAGGTGGAAATCTGGTTTATCTATCAAAGGCTAGTGTTAAATCACAAGAAGTTGAAGATCATGCTCTTTGCCCACCACCAAAACAGGTACAAAGACCCTTCACTACCGGTCCTGTCCAACTGTCTCTTCCCCCTCTAACAAGTTAATTCCTTCAAGTACCTGGGCCTAACTTTTGACCCACCTCTCTCCTTCCATGACCGTATCCATACACTCTGCTCAGCTGTAAACTCTCAAAAATCTGTCTTCTCTACCGACATAGGGATTGCCTCCCACCCAAGCCCTGAGACTGGCCATTACATCCTCAGTCCTATTTCTTGTTGACTATGGGCTCCTAGTCTATGGTGCCACAGATAACACTGTCCTCAATGGAATCAAAATGTCCATTAATAAAGCATGCCATCTGCTCACAGGCACCAACAGGCTCACCCACACCTGCTCACTTTGTTCCCTGGCAAATCTGCTCAATTTTGAAGAAAGACTATGGTACCTGTCATGCCTCTTCACCAGGAAAATTATAGGTGGTCTTGCCCCCATGAGCTTGTCCACCAGAATCAACCCCACTCCCCTAACCATCTCCACCCACAGCTCCTCCAAACACCCTCTACAGGTACCCAGAGTCAGGAATTCTCTGGTCCAAAGGTCCTTCCTCTACAGAGCCCCATCCTGGTTTAACTACCTCCCTGATGCCATCACTTCCAAAAGTAGACTTGGGCCACTTAAAATAGCCCTCCACCACAACCTCTTCTCCTCCCACATGTGTTCCTGCCCATAGCAGCTGCCCTTCCCTCTCAACTCAGTTGGACCATTTGTTTACTAACCTGGCTGCTATCTCCCCCCCGACAATGGACTCCTGTCCTGCTCGCTGAGCAAAGTATGGTTCTCCTCCCCGTCTTGGCATGCATCCAACTGAGCTGTACCTATTGAGTTTGACTGATCTGTTCTAGTGTGCTATTTATTAAGCACTGTAAACTATTACCTTAGCTACTGCCATGTATAGGAATTGTTTACTTCTCAGCTGTTTCTCATCACTTGTTATTTTACTCTGATGTGGAGCCTTTGTAAATGAGTCCCTGACTCAAAGGTTTGTAATTCTGATACTGTTAATAAAATAAATAAAATGAAACTCCCTAGAACCTTTTGTAAAAGCAAGGTTAGCAAAGCAAATACACACTTTCAATACTGTAACCCAACAAATAATATGCTCATAAGCCAGGTTAAATGTGAAATAATAATCAGATTTATTAAGGGGCCATGAACAAGGCTGAGGCATGTATTTAGATGAATGATTACTATATTGATTAGGTTCAGGTTACTTGGCATGCACTTTTAGTCCCAAATAATCAGTCCTATAACACTAGGTACCCAGGATGTTATACTGGCTAGCCACAGGCACTGCCTGGGGTTGGCCAGTATTGCAGCTGTTGTTGAGGCCCTTGATGGAAAAAAAAACTGTTAGCATGCCAACAGAGCTTTAATTATTTGTAATCCTGGACGGTTGGCCCAGTCTCTTGTAACCCAGAAAATTACTGTAGCAATCAGATAGTGCCACAAAAAATTAAAGAATTTGTTGCAGGGAGCTACCCTGGATTTACTCACACTACCAGTGGGTTGTGAAGGATCAGCGATATGGAGGCCTCATGTAGTTCATTGATGAGAATGGAGAACCAGAGCTGACACGACACAGCTCCACTTCATGGCCTCTCCCTCCAGGTGGCTGCAACCTGCGAGTTGTCTCTGCACAGGGGCTGGATCTCCAATGCCGGTCTCTCACTGAACTCTGGGCCAGGTTGGCAAAGACCCCGGCTTGATGAACACTTTGGCAAAGTTCAGTTCATTTTGCCGGTAAAGCCACCAGCTGGCATAACAATCTGGTCATGGGTAAGCAGGCCTCGAGCCACGATGAACATTTAGCACATTTAACAAGAACAGCATTGACATTCCACAAACAGCTCAGTTCTGTACCGGTCATTATTGCAGTCAATTCACTGAGCAAACCTCTCGAACATTAACTTCCATGTAAAATATACTTGGCAGAATGCTTCACATGGAGCTTTCTCTTGGTCCAAATTTCAGGCTGTACCTTCAAATATTCAGACTTGGCAGTTCCGCACTCATCCCGACTCTAGTAAAGAAAACTGCTCACAAAAATGTAAAGGTGCTCCATTTTATTAAAGTGCCATTGTGCACACAGACCTGATGCATTTTGGAATACAATTCCTTCTTCAAAGAATCTGATTTTACATTTGAAACACACCATTTATGTACCCCTAATGATGACATCATCAGGAGATGCCAAGCAAACTTACTTAAAATGAACCATACAGTGCAACAAGTGCCTAATATTACTTGACAATGTATAGAAGATTAGCTAAAAACAAAAAAGCATTTTAACCTTATTTCTTACATAAATAAAATACAGCCTTCCCAATTATAAATAAAATAAAATATTAAATATAGACTTTACACAAAATGCATAAAAAACTGGTCCATGTAGCCAAATTGAAGGGGAAATCCACTTGATTGTTACATGTTAATTGTATTTTGATTTCATCTAGAAAGACATCAAAAGAGAGGGAGGACTATATTAGTAGCTGTGGTCATAACTGTATGTAATGACCCGTACCGTTCTCAACCTTTCATACATCAAATTCATACATGTACATTAATACTTGTAATCATGTATTTCAATATTTAAAACACTTCCCATATTCAACTCTATTGTACTGATCAGTTACTTTCTTTTCTTCAAAGATGGGGTAACATCGAACCTTTCATTAAGGCCTGGAAACTTGTAAGCACCTAAGGTATATATCCAAAAGCCCTCTCTTTCTAAAATGAAATTATCAAAATCTCCCCCTCTTGGATTTTTACAGACTTTCTCTATACCATAAATAGAAAGGTATGTTCCTCCTTATTGGCATACGGCAGCATGTGGAGTGCAGTGGCTTATGTAGGATCCCACTGATGTATAGCCCTACAATGTTCCCCCACCCTGCTTTTAAAATTTATTTTAGTTTTGCCACAACAAACAGTTCCACAACTGCATTTCACCAAATAAATGACACCAATGGTGTCACAAGTTATCAGTTCTCTGCTCTGATACCTCTTAGTATTTCCTGGCCTACTGAATTATTTTCCAGTAGCTATAAATGGGCAGCAAATACACCTATGACACTTACAGCAACCTGGGTTTGGCTTGAGCCATGTTTGCACAGCAGGAAGGGGCTGTCTACTGTGAACCAATTGATCTTTTAATGTTTCAGCTCGTCTATAGAACATCCTGGGTGAGTAGGTGGGTATGATAAACCTGTAGATGTTTGTCACCCAGTAAAATGATCCAATTCTGTCTATGTCAGCTACTTTTGAGGCATGAATAGAGTAACTTCTCACACAATTTAATTTTTTATTGACTGCCTCTCTCTGTTGGCTGCTCTGCATAGTAACCACACAAGGTGTCTCTTGCACCTCCTGATATGCCTTGCTTACTTGCTCTGCATTGTATCCTCTCTCAATGAACCTCACTTTCAAATCCTGTGCTGCTTTTCAAAACTCTTTGTGTTGCTACAGTTCCTCCTAAGATGGAGGAATTGTCCCTTGGGGATGTTACATATGTAGTGTGGCAATTAGATAAGAGTAATAAGTTATTTCTTTCACAGGGATTTCTGTAAATATCAGGGCATACATCACCGCACCCCCAACTGATGCAAAGATCAAAAAATGAACATTGGTCTTACTTGCACAATATGTAAATCGTAGGTTGGGGTTTGATGTATGCAGGTATGATACAAAGCTTTTAAACTCCACAATGTCACCATTCCATACAATGAATAAATCATCGATGAACCGACGATATACAATAATTCAATTTTCCAAATGAATGGATTGGTTTCAGAATCTCTTATATACATATCCTCCCATTTCCCCATATATAAATTGGCTACACTGGGTGCAAATGTGACACCCATAGTAGTGTCTTTCGTTTGCAAGTCATACTTCCCTAAAAATGAGAAAAAATTAAATTTCAAGACAAATTTAGAGAGCTTTAGTAATAATTCGGTGCAAGATTATACACCATTTACCCTTGAGTTTAGACAAAAAGCCAAACGATCAAGTGCTTCTGTTTGAGGGATTTTGGAAAACAAAGCTTCCATATCCATAGTGATTAAAAAAGACCCCTTCCCTAGCTCCATATTCTCTAAGGTTTCCAAAATATCATGCACATGCCTCCACAGCCACATGCACAATGGCAGCACAGGGAGTCAGGCAAAAAATGGGGAAAATAACAGGCATAAACACAATAAAAAACAAACTGGAGAAAAGGTCTGAAGAATGGCAGCTGGGATTCAAAAAAAAAGAAGTGCAGGATCATGCAGATAATAAATAATAATAATAATAATCTTTATTTGTCTACGCCTTTCTTAAAACCAAGGCGCATTACAATAAATTACAATTTAAAACATTCTAAAACCATATAAAACTTCATATAACTGAGATTAACAGCAGGGCAATTAATAGGCATCAACATTATCTAAAAATGCCTTGTTCCATAAAAAAGACTTTAGGCCCTTTTTAAAGCCCTCCACCGTCATGCACTCTTGAATCCAACGTGGTAGAGAATTCCAGAGGGTGGGATCCATGAACATAAAAGCTCAGGCACCAGAGGATTTTAAAATAACCCTTGGGATCTCTAGCAACCCCTCATTGGCAGAGCGGAGTGGACGCGTCGGCTGGTAAGGCACCAGGAGCTCTTTCAGGTAGTCAGGGCCCAATCCGTGTAGGGCTTTATAAGTCAGAAGACCGACTTTAAAGATGATCCGCCACTGAATCGGCAGCCGGTGCAGATATCGGAGCACCAGTGTAATATGAAAGGAATGAGAAGTCCCCGTTAACAACTGGGCTGCCGAGTTCTGCACTAGCTGCAAGCGGCAGATATCAACCCCAGGCAGCCCAAAGTAAAGGGAATTGCAGTAGTCCAGACACGAGGTCACAAAGACGTGGATCAGTGTGGGTAGGTCATAGGATGGGACAAGGTGCTTGATCCTGGCGATGTTCCTAAGGTGGTAAAAGGATGTCTTAACGACCGCCGGCACTTGCGTATGCAATGTCAGCTGATCGTCGAGAATCACCCCCAGATCTCGCACCCGTTCAGAGGTCGGGAGCTCCGCATCTCCCAAGAATAAACCAGAGGCTTGACATCCCCTGAACCCCTCAATCCAGTGGCCGGGATCCACAACCAACACCTCTGTCTTCCCAGAGTTCAACTTCAACCAGCTGGACCTCATCCAATCCTGGATCTCCCTGAGACAGCTGTTAAACACTGAGAGAGCTCTATTCTGGTCAGGTACAAAAGATAGATAGAGCTGGGTATCATCGGCATAACAATGAAACTGCAGCCTATATCTTCTTACAATGTCTCCGAGGGGAAGCATGTACACCGCAAACAACATGGGCGAAAGCACAGAGCCCTGAGGCACCCCACAGGTCAGAGCAGTAGGCTCAGAGGAAAAAAATTCCGGATACCATCCTCTGAGAGAAAGGAAGTAAACCATCTGAGGACCAAACCCGAAAGCCCACAGATGTATCTCAGGCGCTCAAGCAACACCCCATGGTCTACGGTGTCAAATGCTGCTGACAGGTCCAGAAGGACCAAAATGGACTGTTTTTTCTGGTCTCTCACCATCAAGAGATCATTGAGGATCCGAACCAGTGCAGTCTCTGTACTGTGTCTCTTACGGAAACCTGATTGAAGAGGATTGTAGATATTATGGATGGTAAGATGGTTGTCTAACTGGCCTGCCACCACTTTCTCGATTACCTTCCCAACAAAAGGGAGGGTTCGAGATAGGTCTGCAGTTTGCCAGGGAGTCGGGGTTCAAAGATGCCTTTTTAAACACTGGTGTCACTACCGCCTCCTTCAGGGAGCGGGGATATTCACCAGTGTCCAAGGAGCACCCGACTATCCTGGCAAGAACTGGGAAGATGACCTCCCCACAGCCCACAATCAGGCCTGTGGGATCCGGGTCTAAACTACAGCTTGTGGTGCACATACCCTGGCCAATCCTCATAATATCCTTGATTTCCGGCCTTATGAAGGAACTCCAGGCAGACAGTGTGCTTGCAACCATAGGCTGGGCCACCGCAACTCCCATAGATGGGGCGGCGCAAATCTCGGCCCTGATGTTGGCCACCTTATTGGCAAAGAATCAAGCAAGCTCCTCACACTGTAACTGTGAAAAAGCTCGATGGACCTGCAGACAGGCTGGGTTGCACAGCCTGTTTACAGTTCGGAAGAGCTGGGCTGGTCGATTCTGAGCAGCAGCAATTTCTCTGGACAGGAGCACTGCCTTCTTATGAGTAATTGCTGACTGGTAGAGTTTGTAATGCTCTAGAAGTCTAAGATGGTCGGCATCAAAGCCGGACTTCCGCCAACATCTCTCCAACCTGCGACCAAGTCTCCGCAATTCCGTCAGATCCAGATCAAACCATGGGGATCGAGGGCTAAGGGAGAGAGGTCGCACATGGATGGAAGCAATTAAACCCAAAGCAAAGGTGACAGCCTTATTATAGGCTTGCACCATTTCTTCCGGATTTAAGCTCAACCCAGGAAATTCTGACAGGTCAAGAACCGCAGTTAGACCAGTGGGTGTAACATCCCGTAAAGGGCAGTACTTGACCATCTCCACTGGGGTAGGTCTATGCGAGGGGGTGCCAAAATTGAACCTCACAGTGTGGTGGTCGGACCAACCGACTGGTTCCACCCCCACCTCGGAGGCCTCCAACCCCAGCAGGAATACTAGATCGAGTGAGTGGCCGTATTTATGAGTGGCAGAGGTAACTACCAGTGAGAGGCCCAATGAACACATCAATTGGAGGAAGTGCTGACCAAAAGGCGAGAGTTCATCATTGATCCAGGCATTGAAATCACCCAGCACCATCAACCTGGGCGACTCAAATACCTAGTCGACGACGAAGTCCACCACTTCCTTTAAGAATCTTTTCTCATCACTGGGTGGACGATAGACGAGAACCATTCTATAACCTCCACCTGCCACCACGACACTCTCAAAGGATCTGGTCTCCTCCACTGGAACACTAGTGAGGTCCAATTCGGTCTTGAAACAGACCGCAACCCCCCCACCCCTGCTATCCAATCTCGGGTGGTGAATCACCGAATATCCGGCCGGAATTGCTGCCTCAAAAACTGGGCCTGCATTACTATTCAGCCAGGTTTCGGTGATGCAAGTCAGGTCCGCTGTACCTACCAAGTCCGCAATAATGGCAGTCTTGTTCACAACAGACCTGGCATTGCACAACACTGCCTGAGTTGGATAGGACTCCTGGGAAGCCCCAACCACCTGCCCACCATTTTCAGAGAGGGTGGTGTGCTGGGGTATGGGGACCAACCAGGAGGGACCCCGGTCGTCACTCCATTTCACCCCAGGGTGTCTTCTGAACTTGACCAGCTGAACGCAAACAACCCCCTCCTTCATCCCCCGCTGTTCACACCTCCCTACCCTCCGAATCCCACCACGCACGATTCCCAATGCCCTACAGCATTGGTAAACAGGGAAAGACAAAGGGGGGGCAAAGAAAGGGCGGAGGGCATGAAGAGTGGCGGATGAATAGTGCACGATGGGGGGGGGCGACGAGAATAACTATCGTCATCCATAAACAGCAGGCCAAAACCAGGGATCTCAAAACTCCTGAGAAATCCCAATAAAATAAGACAATAAACTTAAAAACACATAAACTTAATCTAAATAAACTAAACTATCAAATTATCCAAATAAACATACAATAAAATAAATACTAAACAACAATCAGTTCAATTAAATAATAAAAGTCAGTCTTTTAAAGCAGTGGAGCTCCCACCATCCACCACAAGAATATCCGAATATAAAGGCATGAACTCTCACTCCATGCATCCAAAAATAAAATAAAATCAAAAATACAGAAAAAGAACCCTGCCCCCAATTCAAACCCCCCCACAGTGCTCTCACCACTCAGGGAGGGACAGTACAGGCAGAAAAGATTCCAAAATACTGGGATAAAGTCAGCAAGTCCCTGAAAGATTAATCCAAACAGCAAAATCCATAATCCCACAAGGGCTCTCACCACCAGGATGAAATCACGGGCCCAACTGTTCCTGCTGTAGGAGCCTCATCAAAATACCTCCTCCTCTGGAACAATTCCAAGGCCACAGAGAAAATCCAAGGCTTTCCAAGTTCGGACCATAAAGAGAGGGATTAAAAAAGCCATAGACAGATTCAGATACTGACCCTGTGAACACTGCCCACAAAATGGACCTTACCACTCCCAGGTCAGCTCTCCAGCCGGTCCGGGGTGGATCAGAAGAGCCAGGAATGCTGCCGCGAAGTAGCAGCAACCACCCGGCCCACCACCTTCTAAGGGCAGGTATCCAGCAAGGCAGACCACAAAATCTGGCAGAAAGCCTCTAAGGGGGCCAAGAACTAGCCACCCAAATTCTTCCTTTGCCCCTGGGCACAAGAACCCAGGGGCAAAGTACAAACTATGTGGGGAGATACTGGCAGTCACATAGCAGGAAAGGGACCTGGGAGTTATCCTCTTGCAAGACCTTAGAGAAACTAAGCAGTGTGATAAGGTAGCTGGAAAGACTAGCCAGATGCTTGGATGCACAGGAAGGGGTATCAGGAGTATAAAGAAGAAGGTCATTTTACCCCTGTATAAGACACTCATGAGATCACACCTGGAATATTGCAGCCATTTCTGGTGGCCCCATCTGAGTAAAATCATAGACAAGGTGGAGGTGGCACAGTGGAGGGCAACTACAATGGCGCAGGGCATATGGGATAAGACCTATGAGGAAATACTAGCCAAGTTGCTATTTAGAATATTCATTTCATTTGGGAAAAGCATTTAAACCATTTTAAATATTGAATTTTTACAGAACATGCCAGATGATATTCAATATATGATATATCGAATCTCAACTGGCATATCCTATAAAATATCACTTACAGTGTGGTCAAGTTTTTACCCATTATTTCTAATGAATTTGCACAATGCAGATCTCCTGAGCGGCAGTTTCAATGTGGTCCTTTTACACCTTTTTACAATGTGTTTTCCTAGAATATGCCTGCAGATTGCGATATATTGAGCCTGGATAGTTCACAGAAGACATTGTATCTTATATTCAGTGGGTCTCTAAATCTACACAACATTATGCTGCATTGCATAAAATCAGAACACACTGAAAACAATATTTTACATCTGGACGAGGCTACCCTGAATAAATGCATTAGAAAAATGATAAAAGCATGGCCTCACTGAAAACAAAACATTACATCTAATCTGGGACATCTTGAGTAAATACAGTGCAAAAATGTATAAAATGAAGATTCCTATGAGAATGAGATGTAGCATCTCCCCTGTGAGATCCTGAATACAAAATATAGGATAACAAGTATTTAAAGGAAATCTACTGTAAACTGAACTTCACTGTGTTCCACATAGCCGAGACTGACAAAACAGTTTCTTTATTGTTTTATAGTGTATTATAGTGCAGTATTTATTTTGAATGTTGTGGCCATATATGTGTGTGTATGTTTGCTGTAGCTCAATATAAATATTTTTCCCAAAAAGCATAGTAAAAGGAGTAACAAATGATACCATTCCTTACTTGTCTTAGCAGTTAAAGTAACAGCTGTCTTCTACTATGCTAACATGCATTGTAGACACTGCTGGTTGTGCTATGCACTTAGATTTGAAACCAGAGAAGGTGGTTGTTTTCAGGGCTAAGATTTCACTATGTGTTTGCCATCTAATGCCCAATATAAGTATTTTGCATAGTAAAATTATTAACAAAAGATAACAGTTCTTTACAGATGTCTTCTGCTATATTAAACTATGTCTGAGACAGAGCTTATCAGATAGTGTCTTAAGAGGTTAAAACATCAGTGTAACTCTTATTAGGAGATTCCTTGCTGGGAAAGTATGACATTCATGAGGTATGAATCTTTCTTGAAAGAGAATACCTGCCCTACTGAAGCTAGTAGCAAGAAAATGTTTAAATACTAAGTATTTAAATGAGCAAGTTGTTGCATTTTGAAAGGGGAAAACTAACCTCCAGTTTAACAGGCAACCACTATTTAACAAGTGTTTAAGCTTACATTGTTGTAATGTTGAGGAGGAAGGGAGCAGGCAGGCTAACAGCACATGATGAGATCAGCTGTGCTTGCTGAAAGAGCTGATTAATGAATGCATCTGTCGGCACATTATTTTGAAGTCCAAACACTTTCATGCCCAAACTGTGTCATGATGAGGCTTGCTGATTATTGGTCAAGCCCCCTTGTAGAGTCTCCTGCATTGAACCACTGTGACACATCTCTCAAAACCCTGTACATAGTCAAATGTTTGTCTTGCTCTAGTGCACACGGCGAATATGAAAAGGTATTTAGGATGCTTGGATGTATTGGGAGGGGACTTGATAGCAAAAAATGGGAGGTAATACTTCTCCCGTATAGCTCCTTAATGAGGCCACATGTGGAGTATTGCTCCCAGTTCTGGGGTCCTCATCTCAGGAAGAATAGGGATGGACTGGGACAGTTCAGAACAGGGTAACACAAATGATTCAAGTCCAGCAGAGCATGTCCTACGAGGAGTGCCTCAAGGCTCTTAACATGTACAGTACTCACTGGAGACCAGAAGGGAGAGGGAAGATATAACAGAGACCTTCACATTCCTAAAAGTAATTAACAGGGTGAACTGCAGGACATGACATGAGATTGGAGGGGGTAGATTCAGGATGGAGATGAGGAGGCATTTCTTTATGACGAGGGTCATGGCAAAGTGGACTGCACTACTAGCTGAAGTGGTGGTATGTACTACAGTGGAATGCATCAAGAAAGGGTGGGACAGAACAAAGGAGAGGGTAAAGGGAGGTTGGGGCAGAAGCTGTTGAATAGGGAGCTAGCCGCATACATGAGCAGCCTAGATAAACCATGATGGCCTTTTGTTGCTGGCAATTTCATACATTTATATGTTCATATTTAATTTGATCACTAGCTCATGGTTATGCAGTCATAACTGCAAGCTAACAAGTGGGAGGCTCAGGAGGGACATCAGGAAATATTATTTTACAGAAAGTGTGGTAGGACAGTGGAACAGGCTTCCTGTCAAAGTGATATGTGTAAAAACTGTTAGCGGTTTCAAGCATGACTTGGACAGAAAGAAGGGTATAGTGGTTGCTCAGGGTGTCAGAACAGGAAATGAGACTGGAGGGTAGTGGGAAGGGCTAGTACTCTAGAGAAACAGTAGGCCCAAGGGCTTAATAGGGAACTTGGGCAGACTGGATGGACCTTCAGTCTTTTTTTCTGCCATCATTGTCTGTTTCTACGCTCTTTGTCATCTAGTCAGAAGTTAAGGTAAGAGAAGCACTGGTATTCTGCAGGATGTAGACAGGCCTCATCAAGGACTTCACTGACTATGTGTGTGAGGCCTTTGGCCAAGGCCACCTGGTTGGGGCAATCTTCATAGACCTGACTAAGGCTTTTGACCTTGTGGACCATCAGCTGCTGCTCCACAGGTTACGTGGCCAAGACTGTCCACTGACATGGTCAGTTGGTTCTCCAGCTATCTATCTGGTCAGTCTCAGAGGGTAAAAATCAGCACTCTGATCTCTGACGCCTGTGAAATCACAGTAGGCATTCCACAAGGGTCTATATTTGGCCTTCCTTTATTCAGTCTTTTGTGTGAACAACCTTTCTGATGCATGCCCCACTTCTAAGATCCTACTCTACACTGGCAATACGGTAATATTCTCTCACAACTCCTGTTGGGATGCTTTCACAAGGAATCTGCAGCACAATTTTAACCTCCTCCAAGACTGGTTCAAAGACAGCATGCTAGTGCTTAACAGCAAAAAAACAAACAAAGACAATGCTCTTTGCTGGCCGCCAAAAGAGGAGAACCACTGTTCCCCTAGCCATTGCCTGTAACTCTGACTCCACCTTGAAGCAGGCATCCTCATTCTGATATCTAGGAGTCACAATAGATGAGTCCTTCTTGTTCGATAACCACATACACAGTGTTACCACTGCAGTCAGCAGGAAACTTGAGGCCTTGTATAGTCTCAGGTTCTGTCTCACACCCAAAGCTAGACTTCTGGCAGTTAGAGGCACAGTACTACCTATCCTGGATTATGGAAACATGGTCTGTGGCACAGCCACTGAAACTAGCCTGCTCAGAGTCCATACAACCTTCAATAAAACCTGTAGATTTGTCTTAGGTGCTGACTGCTTAACACATACGTGCAACCTTTACGTCAGGATGAAATGGCTTCCTCTTATGGACCGCATCAAGCTACACTCCTGCTTCTAGGGAAGAAGACCCTCCTAGTACTTGTACCTCCTTCCCTGCAAGCCCTTTTCTGCCCTGCCCCCACTGAACATGCTACTAGAAGTGTCAGTAGGCAGGCTCTTGCAGTGCCATTATGAAGAACTGCCCTGGAGGGGTGCGCCTTTATGGTAAGGACCCCAGCTTGTTTAAATGAGCTCCCTCATGCCACAATAAGACTCACACACTTTGGCCACTTCAAGTCACAGCTCAGGAATCTAATCACCTCCAATATGCTGCTCATACCTCTCAACCTTTTGTCCCCCAAATGTGGAACATTGCCTCTCAAAATGTGGAACAAATGAGCAAAATGTGGGACACTTAATCAAATCTTTACCTAAGAAGCTCAGAACACTGTTAAAATGTTAGCATTTATGTTCAGAAAATCTGTTATTAATTGAATAAAATTTTTTTGCATCATTTACTATAGATTTTTGCTTTAAAATATTAACACTGAATGTGGGACAAGTCCTCACAATGTGGAACAGGGAGCTTTTGTGAAGTAAAATGAGGAACATTCCTCCTAATGTGGTACAGTTGAGAGGTATGATGCTGCTTCTGTCTCTCCCAACCCTGATGTATCACTACCTACACCCTCAGGCAATGCTTAGGTTCACCTCCCACTGTTTCGTCGCTCCCTGAATTACACTATTCCTCACCTGCCCTGCTTACCAAACTTGTACCTGCCACTCTCCCAACACTTCCCCACTGCTGAACCAGCACCTGCCTCCTTAACCTCTCCCTTTGTAACTCCCCCAACTTCAATCTTTCTACCTACTCCTACTGCTTTGCTCTTTCTACTATGATATATCCATTTGCGCCTTGCCTTCACCACCTCCCCTTTTGGCTGTCGCTGACTTCTGATAGATGGATGCCTTTAGCACCTGATAGGATAATGACATGGTTTTTAGCTACAACTCTGATCATCCTTGAAGTACTTATTGAACTAATGTGCACTGTATGTGTACTGCTGAGGGAAATGTTTCCCTATGTACTCTGTATTCATTGACATGATTATTGTTTTGCTGTGTACATATTATGTTATGGACTATTGTCTCCTAACTTCCTAACTGATGACCTTAGACAATGCCTTTGGCTGCTATGCTACTGTGTCCCCTACTCATGTATTCTATCCCCCCTTTTTGTCTGACGAGGATCTTTTGTAAAAGAGCTTTTAGCTCAAAGGTTGTAATTCTGATTACTCAATAAATACAAAAATAAATAAATAAAAATGAATGTAATTCAAGTCTGTTGGAAAGTTTTAAGCAAATCATTTTTTTTACCAGATTAAGCTGTTGTTGGTATTGGTTTGTGAAAATATTTTCTGCTAAACTGCTGCACTGCCCTCCTAACCTTGGGGATTATATGTCAGTCACTGTCTCAGTCAGATAGTGTCATGGAACGGAAAGGAATTTTAAAGCTGAATTGATTCTATCTCTAAGTGCTACAGTAGTAGTTCACTTCTCATAAAAGAATACTTTTGAAATTATGCCACACGAGCAGTCCAGTTCTTGTCCTTGAGTTGATATACTGAAGGCTTTTTTGTTACGGTTTGTCCTGAACTGTCCTCCATGTATGCCACTGGGGTCCCTTATTTGTATTCAGATTTGTTCATCTGTCTTTTGCAACATCCTTTTGTCCATGGTTTGCAAGACAAGCCTGAAAGACAGAGGTTGATTGTTGAGTAGTGCTGCATGGGTGGGGGAACACATATTCCAAGTAAACCACCGTGTACAAGTTGACTGGAGTGGGGAGCCATTGATTTTGGTTACTCCTACTGTCTGATAGTGACCCCTACTGGTTTTATAATATAAATGTTGGGCTCCCAATGTTTCAATTAAACCTTGTCCAGATGCCAAAGCTATGTATGACTGTATTACTCAGGTTAATATTCAGGTTTTACAGATCGAGTTAGATGGTTTTGTCCATTCTGCCCAATCTATTAATTAATTTAAGTAATATTTATAGTTTTGGTCATCAATTTATCTAACATTTTCTTAAAGCTGGCTGTGTCTTTACTATTCACTGTATCATAAGGAAGTGTCTTCCATATATTAGCTTTTCTCTGGGTGAGAAATATTTTCCTGTTTATTTTATAATGATTCACTCTAAGCTATTTATTGTTCTTCTGAGTGTGTACTGTAACTGATCAACTGTAAATTCATATTTTCTATTAGATCTCTGTATTTATGTATATTATTTAAAAGTAATAACATTCCCCTTATGCATCTACTTTCCAGGCTGTGCAATCCTAAGACATATTCTTTCATCATATGTGAAGTTTGATAATCTTCTGATCATCTTAGTATCCCTAATGGTGTATTCTTTCAGTCATGATA
This sequence comes from Neoceratodus forsteri, assembly GCA_016271365.2. Lineage (NCBI taxonomy): Eukaryota > Metazoa > Chordata > Ceratodontiformes > Ceratodontidae > Neoceratodus > Neoceratodus forsteri. The sequence continues at coordinate 758,647,329 of CM028138.1, read as the reverse complement.
TTTTCCTCTATATTTAAGCCTCCACAAAGCTGTGAACTGTGGTCTATATTGGGTCTGACATATACATGATATAATGACATTAATATTTGTTCTGATCTCTTTGTGAAGTGTCTTCTTATTGTGTTTTGTTCAATATTAGCTTTATTGAAAATACAATAGATTTAATATGCTTTTTACTGTTAAGGTGAGGGGTAATGTACAGCTCCAGGCCTTTTTTCACAGTTAGTAGTTCTTAATTTCATTCAGTTCTATTAGGGTCTCTAAGCCCTGATCAGATTCTTGGCAGTCATGGACTAGCAAATGATAATCAGTTGCCCTAAGCAGGTCTTATCATTAGACACTGGGAACCAACATTTCCCAGATACCCCTTGAAGTGAAGGTCTTGAGGGGAATACGTAATACAGCAGGTTATATAGTTAGATAGTAGCTATGATTACTAGAAGACTAGATATATAAAATAATCCCTATTGGCCAAAAGTTAGGAGGCTCCACAGTGTTATCTAAAAGTATACAATATTTGTAAAGGCAGCTAAAATACAGAACAAAAGACTCATACAAAATTCAAAACAGAGTGCAGTATTACATAAATCCACATAGTGGCAGTGCAGGCTGTATAATAACTTCTTAGAAGAAAACAAAAACACAAGTGTGTCTTGGCACAGTGCTTGCAGTATGTTTCTTTGCAAAGCATTAGGAATCAGTATGTCCTTAGCTAATTACAGTACACTTGTATAAAAAGTGCTGATGAACTACATGTTAGTAGTGACTATATATATATATATAGAGTATATATGTAATAGATATACCACTCTGAGGTGTGCGGTCATGCTCTGATATATGCTGCGCCTTGGTGTGCGTTTATGCAGCCGCGAGGGCATGAGTGAGTGCATAAACCACCAAGGTGTGCGTGATATCAGAGCGCGTGACCGCACACTCAGAGTGGTTTATCTATCTATAAATGTCAAAATTGTTTTGGAGGGGGGTAAAAGTGCAGGGTGGCGGTCGCGCTTGATATACGCACGGTCATGTGATGCTGGTCAGCTAATGATATTGCTGCAATTTCCTACCCATTTTATAAATATATATATATATATATATTAGAGTTTTGTTTAAGGTGCACAGTGGGAATCCAATTAGAATGTGGGGACCTTGCATAACATTTCCCCCTTGTTTCATTACTGAAAAGGCAACAGCACTACGGGAAAGTACTGGGAACAATCGCCACAGTTTACAGATCCGATGCACAAGCTTTGTAAAGGAACTTGCGTTGTTCATGGTGTGGTTTGAGCATGCACCATAAACAGCAAAGTGTTCATATTAAAAAGACAATCAAAAAGCTTGTATAATAACAAACCCTTTAAAAGTTAATTCTAACCAAGTATTTGAAAGTGCAGTACTTAAATCACCATCATTGATAAGGGTGTTGAGGGCATCTCCAGCACTGAAGATATTATTACTGATGTAGATAAGGTGGATATCCTTTGTACCTAAAAGTGTTTTTAAGGCTAATATCAAAGGATCAGTGTGGACATTGAAAATGGGTGAATACTGAGGGAGAGCAAGCAAATATTCAGGGTCTCTGCCAACAAAATCTGGCTCACGGTGGGAACAGGAGAAATCACTGTATGACTAGGGATGTAAGTTTTTCATGGCAGTCATACTCGTCATGGATTCCATGACATTTGGTCTTTATACAGGACTTCCATGACTTTCACTATCATCATCAAAAAGTAGCAATGATGACCGTGCCAGGAAATTTACTAATGATTCCGTGAACAACTAGTGAGTTATTAAACCCTCATCCAACCTCATCCATGACAAATTACATCCTTATGTACTGTATGACCAATCATGGTAGTTGGATGAGGAATAAAACAAAAGTTAGGGTAATGTGTTTCACATGTTTTGTTACCACAGGAAAAATATTTATGGTTATCCACAGTACGGTACTGCCCATCAGAATTATATGACATTTTAATAGTTGGTACCTTCCATTTTTGCAGTTGGATTGGGCAGGTGAAAGATTGATTCATAAGTCTTGTAGTCAGGCGATGAACCTCTTCTGCATAGTTCTTGTAGAGATTTCAAGTGTTGCCCTCTGGTGGTGATGCTGTTGATAGCACCCATGACATATCAGTGTTAGTGGAATTAATGTCCAAGTCCATACTTAAAGACCAATCAATGCTGTCTGGTGAATATCCACACACTGGCTTGATGACATCGAAAACATCACAGCGACACAAGTAGTGATATTCCATTTTGGTACAACAGTCCATATGGGGTGAAACCCAAGCATCTAGGGTAGGATGAAAACCAGAACAGGTGGAAGATCGATGTGTTTTCTGTAGATGTCTTTGTCAAGATGCCCAATGGAGTCAAGTCTATCAAATATTGAAGTCTCTGGATCAAAGCAGGGCAGAGACACAATAAAGAAAACAAACATGGTGTCCCAAGTAGTGCAGTGATGAGCAGTGTAACAGGGACCTCAGTTGGCATGGCGTGTGACATAATTTAAATTTCTAGCAGTGGATAATGGAATGGAAACAGATCTGGACATACACATTGCATTGCAAGCAGTGGACCTACAATGTGGACAATATCATTTAGCAAGTCTTCTATCATGAATTATTATATCTGGAATACATCCAGATCCCAGATCACAGAATAAATTATTGACAGTGGTTATGACATAAGAGCCATAAGCAGAGCATAGGAGTTCCCTGGCAATATATTGCTTGTCTGCCTCATTATTCTGGAAAACAAGTTCATTAATCTTATTCTTAGTGTCATGAAAATGTTTAGCAATGTCATGTGTGTTGTATATGGTATAGCATTCTTCCTGACTAAGTCCATCTACACCATGTAATGATGGGGGTAAAACATCATTCTTCATGCCAGTCTGAAATTTAGCTGTTTGACTTTTAATGGCAGCAATGTCTGCCCTGTTCCAGATGGACATTTAATTTTTAATTTCATTTTTATTGGTGGGCTTTTTTGATTATGAGGCTAGTGTAAGCATCGAAACTGAGGTGGCAATCCAGGAATAAACCTAGGTACTTGAATTCACTGACTCTTTCAATGCAGCTATCAAGGTTGTCATAAAGGGAGAGGTCAAGGCCAAGGGGTTTGTGGGGTCTGGAGAAAACTATGAACTTAGTTTTTTTGGAGTTGAGTACTAGACCTTTGGATGTGAACCATGTGTGAAGTCTGCTGAAATTGAAACTGGAGTTTGTTAGTGAGAGTGGTGGAGTTTTTGTCCTAACAGAAAAGTGCTGTATCATCAGCACAGAGAATGAGTTCAGAGGAGGTGCCGATGTCCGGTAGGGAGTTAATGACCAGAGAGAAGAGCAGAGGGTCCAGCATGGACTCTTGGGAATGCCATATTTGATGGGGCAGGATTCGGAGAGGACACCGCCAATAATGGTGTGATGGGATCCACTCGTTAGGTAGTCCTTGAACCAGAGACAGACCTCTGGTGAGAAATGGAGGCCAGCCAGGGTTTGGAGGAGGACTTCATTATCAACAAGATCAAAGGCTTTGGTGAGGAATACAAGTAAAGCACCAGTGTAGAGGCCTTCATTGTTGGATTTGTCAGTGGAGTGGGTGAATTTGATGAGGGCAGTTTTGGTATTGTGGCAAGCACAGAACCCATGCTGGTCATCCATGAGCAGGTTGTATTTGGAGAGGAATTCTGTGGTTTTCCTGTGGATCACTTTCTCTAAAATTTTGGAGAGAGAGGCAAGGAGGGAGGTGGGGCAGTAGTTGGATACTAGATCCTTGGGACTGGATTTGTGAAAAGGTTTAATAATGGTGCACTTCCATGCATTAGAGAAGGACCCTGTGCAGAGGGAGTGGTTAAGGATGTTAGTGAAAGGAATGGCAAGGGAGTCACAAATAAGACAAAGAACTCTGAAGTCAATGTTTTCAGCAGCCTTGGATGGTCTTCAGTCACTTGTTCTGATTAATGTGACCACTTCAGCAGGGGGTTAGGTATCTAAAATGGAACTTGGGGTGGGAGACTTGGGGGGATGGGGTAGACAGGGTAGGAGGGGAGCTGGGCTTGTACTGGTCGAAGTCACCAAAATATTTATTGAAAAAGGATGCTATTTCACTTGGCTCAGTGGTGGTTACCCCTTCAGAGGTGAGACAAATATGTTCTTCAGAAATTCCCCTACCAATTAGGTTGTTAAGAAGGTTCCATGTCCTCCTAGGATTTCCCCTAGCAGCACGTTGTTTTTCCAGGATGAAGGAGATTTAGCAGATCTTGTGGAATATTTGCACTTGTTCCTGAGAGTTTTGAAGTCTTGGAAAAATTGGAAGGGTTGGTGTTTTCTTTACAGCTTCTAGGCTCAGTCCCTATCCCTCATTAGTTTGTGAAGCTTGGGGTAACCAATTCTTGGCTAGAACCCTTGACCCAGAACTTTTTAAGTGGGATGAAATGGTTGCAGTGGGCAAGGAACTTATTGCTAAAGGCTTCAAGTGCTTTGCAGATGTCGGAAATGTTTTCAGTGAAGGGCCAGTCCTGGGCTAGGGATGCTTTGGAAAACTGAGACATCCAGCTTCTTCAATTGCTTGGTTTGGATGAATTTGTGGGGGTAGGGGGATTGTGGACCAACAGCAGAAAACAGCACAGTGGTCACTGATTGAGTTGGGAAGAACTCCGGAGGAGGTGATATGGGAGGGGTGTGAGACGAGGACCCAATCGATGAGTGATTTAAGATACAGTCTTGTAGTTGGTTCTGGTAGGTTCAGTGATGAGCTGGTGGAGGCCGAGACCAAGGCCAAGTAAGGATTTCTTGGTGGAGTCACAGTGAGGGGACAGCTAGTTGAGGTTGAAATCCCCTAGGATGATCCAATCTCTCCATTGCAGAAGTGAGGCTAGGAAACAGTGTAGATCACAGTGTGAGGAGGAAAATGGCATGTAAACCACACTGACTGTGACCATTTTATCCACCCCAAGGAGGAGGTTAATGGACTCAAGGGAGGAGATTTGAAGTGGGGGGTTGAATTCAGTGGTAAGGAGGTGATCGGCAACCCAGATGAGGCAGTCTCCCCCATGCTTTCCCACCCTGTCTTTTCTAAAGATTGGGTAACCCTCAAGGAGGATTTAATTGGGGGAGATGTCATCCTTCAGCCAGGTTTCAGTGACAGTAATGACATCAAAAGCATTATCCATCACCCAGGACTCAATTATTAATTTTTTTTTTTGCCAAAAGGCATTGCACGTTAAGGTGAGCAAAAGTGAATTGTTTAGAGGGTTTGGGAGAGGAGTGAGGGGTGAAATAGGTAGGGGGTGAGGGGCCTGGGATGGGACAACTGGAGCCTGGGATGAGGCGTAGTAGGAGCAGAAGCCTTAGATGCCTTCAGTTCACAAGCGAAGACACCTTGTTGGTGTAAGGCCTGGTGTAGTGGTGGGTTGAAAATATATGGCTTTGGCAGGAAGGTGAGAACTCATCGAATATGCAAAGGCTGATGAAAGAGCTTGCATGGGGAGGGACAGGGATGGAATTGGAAGCGCTTGGGGTGAGGGAAAGGGAGGGGGCAAAGAGGTGTGGGGCAAGAGGAGAGTGAGAGAAAGGAGGGAGGGAGTGAGAAGGATTGGGGTAAAAATGGCAGGGAGGGAGATGGAAGGAAGGGGTAGCAGAGGGGCAGGATAAGAGGAGTTGAACAAAGTGGAGCAGAGGGGAAGAACAAGGAGTGAGAGTAAAATAGGGGATGTGGAATTGCTTAGAGCAATCCATGCTTTTGGACAGAAAGAGGGAAAGTGGCAGGACAGTAGTAAGTGTAACAGGGAAGTAAGATAAACTAAAGTTGAGTGTGGTAGGAGAAACTATGTCCTGTGGTAGAAAAGTGGTAAGGCACTGATAGTAGGAGGATGTAGGAAGGAGTGTGTGATTAAGTAATGACAGTCAGCAGTACTCATCAGATGTGAGCATGAGAGGGGACCGCCACTTTTAGAAGTTGCAGCAGAGGACAGACCCTTTATGAAGCTGCTGAAATTGACTAGAATGAAGGCTTAGGGGCCGGGATCAGTGGAAAGTGTGTTTAATAAAGGGAGGGTGGGCTGAAAAACTGTCCAGAGAGTAGAGCAGGCAGTGAATGAGCTTTGATTTGAAAAAGGCACCTAGAGCATTTTCTCAATGGAGATCTGCAGCACACAATCAGGAAGTGGCAACAGTCTCCAGGGGCCAGTCAAATTGTATGATTGAAGCCTGGCAGCTCCAGGCTAGGAGTTTACCATCCATATCTGCGTTCTTTGATCTGGGAGGTGGACTGGATGATGAGGTGCAGCCACCAGCAGGGATCAGTGCCGGGCCACTTGGCTGAAGTGAGGAACCCGATTTGGGCTTGTGGTAAGAAAAATAGCAGAAAGGCAGGCCATTAGTAAAAACAAAAAAAACAAAAATCAAGACAAAACTTAGGTAAAGAGTGGGAGGGCCCTGGACAATGTAGTGCTCAGGGCAGAAGTAGGTACAAATAGTGGCGTGAAAGGAGAGAAGGATTCCGCAGAGTGGTCTTGTCAAAGGCTCCATGCAGGAATTAAGTAAAAAGCTGTTTCAGGAGGTTGGTGGTGGTGGGGGGGTGCAGAGACAGAGAAAACTGCTAGAGGCTCAGGAAGATTTAAAAAAAAAATATGCTGGCTCGGGGGGCGTAGGTAGAGGGAAGTTGGGGTCCAGGAGCTGGCAGTAATAGTGTGAGAAACAGATGAAAGAGATGCAGGATGAAAAAATGTGAGTGGAAGAGGGGAACAGAAAAGCAAGATTAAAATAAGTTGGTTCAGGGGTGTGTGGGGACAGGGAAGCAGAGGTCTGGGAGCTGGTAGAGAATCAGTGTGGGGAACAAAGGAAGAGATGCAGAATGGAGAAGAGTGAGGGGAAGACCGGATCACAAAAGGCAATTCAAGGAGAAATTCGTAGTGGGGACATAGTGAGGCAGAAAGACAGCTGGCAGTAGGCAGTTATACAGGCAGTAAATAAATATACAAATTCAGTCTAAACTACAGTATTAAGCAATGTGTTTCCGCTGTAACAAATTCAACAGTACAAGCAGTTAGTAATATAGAAGTCAGGCAAGCCGTTAAGGCAGGTTAGCTATCCCAGTTAAAGCCTAACTAGTACAGTCTAAAAGTTTTCAGTGAAGCAGGTTGAACAGTATAAATATTCCAAGAAAAAAATAAATTCCACAGTAGCAGTAATTCATTGAAAAACTGTCCAGCGAGTAGAGCAGGCAGTGGCCAAGCTCTGATTTGAAAAAGGTACCTAAAGTGCTTTTTCGATGGGGATCTGCGGTGCCCAATTGGGAAGTGGCAACAATCCCCAGGAGCCAGTCAAACTGCAGGGATTGAAGCCTGGCAGCTCCAGGCTAGGAGCTGACCATCTGTACCTTCTTTCCTTGACCGGGGAGGGTGGGCTGGATGAAGATGTACAGCCACTGACAGGGATCATAGCCAGAGTCACTAGACTGAAATGAGGAGCCCAATTTGGGCTTGCGGCTGCTTTCCTTGGTCAGGGAGGGCAGGCTGGATGTGGATGTGTGGCCGTCAGGAGGGATCAGCGCTGGGGCCACTCTGCTGAAGTGAGGAGCTTGATTTGGGCTGGCGGATACTTTCTTTGGTTGGGGAGGGTGGGCTGAATGTGGAGGTGCGGCCATTGGCAGGGATCAGTGCTAGGGCTGCTCGTCTGATGTAAGGAGCCCAATTTGGGACTGTGTCTGCTTTCCTTGGTCAGGGAGGGAGGGTTGGATGTGGAGGTGTGACCACTGGCAGGAATCAGTGATGGAACTGCTCAGCTGAAGTGAGTAGCCCGATTTGGGCTTGTGGCTAGAAAAAGAGCCAGATCTGAATAGTCTGAAAATGGTGCAAGCTGCACCTGTGACATCAGTAGTGTCACATCTCCTTTTTGTGAGGAGGAAGGTTTCTTCTTGTTTGGGTTTGGCCTTGATCTAAATAAACCTAAGTGTTCAATGGTATGCGAACCAGCCACAGGATCCTGTGTGCGTGTCTGGTAGGCAACAAGACTGTCTAGTAACACAGTACTGAAAAATGTTGAGGTATTTATTCTAGAGCACATGCCAAATTCAGTCATATTCCAGTGGGTGAGATTAAAAATAACTGGGATGTGGATTAAAAATAACTGGGGTGTGAATAAGTTGCAAATAATTCACAAGTGTACCTGGGATAGAAATTGCAGTGAGACCACTGGGTGGGCCAGGTTCCTGTGGGGGATATTCAGTAAGTTCTGCTTCAGTAGGGGTACTACAGATAGAAACATAACTGCTGTGCCCATGTAATTATGGGTACAAAAATGCTTTTGCAGAGTCTTCTACCAACGTTTCACAAAAGGAAGGGTCAATTAAAGCAGTAAAGTTATGTCAACCAGAATGTCTATGATTAGCTTGTTGAATGGACAGGGTGCCATTTGGAACAATTCTAGTATTGGGCTAACCATGGAAAGTGCCTTTGGATAGGCAGGCAATGAGGAGCATCTGTCCATCACTGTCAGTTTGCCATTCATTTTGTAGGGATCACTTGTCAGGAGCCACAACTGAGGCAGTAAGATAGGCATCCTTGCCTTCCTGAACAATAATCAATTTGTTGGGAACATCTATGCTAACTCCTTCAGGGATGGTGGTGGATTTGTCTGCTGGGATCAAGAATCTTCCCTGAAGATGATCAAGTAGTGGAAGGAGTTACCTTAGATGTTGGTTGTTGTCGGATATAGTTTTCATATCCTTGCTATGGACAAAGGGGAGTGACAGCAAAAGGGACAAATGCAAGATAGCCATCTTGCTAGAATACCTGTAAGGAAAAAGAAAAGGTCAGTAGGGTACAATTCCACCCAATGTGGTTAGGAAAAGTAATTATACTCCTTTATAAAGCTTTAAGTGGTTTGCATGTAATAATTTCTCAGTAAGTTTCTTTTGTTGGAGGAGTCTAACTTGGTAGACTACGGGGCCGAGTTGGTTGACAATGGGGCAGGGTCCTTCCCATTTATTGGAGAAAGAGTGTGTAGGGTGAATAAATCTGAGTACCATTACTGTTCTCCGACTTTCCAATCCACTTCTTGTGCGTGTTTGTCAAACTGGAGTTTGGACTGCTGTTGGGCCATGCTCATACGATGTGTAGAATACAGATGGGTTTTAACAATGTAATCTCTGAGTTTTGTGACATGTTTGTCTACAGACACTCTGTCTGCAGTGGGTGTGTTCAGATAAAACAGATGTTCAGGTATTCTCATGGTACTATCAGTCATGATCTTGAAGGGTGTTAACTGGGTGGTGAATGAAGGAGTACCCATAATTGCCAGAAGGAGTAAAGGCAAAAGGAAATCCAAATCCTTGGGATTGTCCTGGATGAATTTGGAAAGCATTTGTTTAATCTGTCTGTTGGCTCTTTCTACATGAACTGATGATTGAGGGTGATAGGGTATGTGTAACTTCTGGTGTACTCCAAGAAGTTCAAGTGCTTCTTGCATCAACTCACCTGTGAAGTTGGTTCCTTCATTAGAGTCCACCTTGAGAGGTAGACCCCACCTGGAGAACAATTGTTCTACAGGGACTTTTGCAATTGCCTAGACTGTACATTTCTGAGTGGGGAAAGCCTCAGCCCACTTAGAAAATAGATCTGTGACAAGTGCATATTTGTTCCTGCTGGCATTTGTTGGGACCAATAAAGTCAATTTGGATTGCTTGCCAAGGGCCAGATTGTTTCTGGATAGTTTGGCATTTCACTTGGTTGGGGTGGGATTGTTCTGAGCACACATTAGGCAGTTTTCCATGTAGCGTTTGACATCCTTGGTTATGCCATGGCACCAACCAACAGATCCGAGTCTCTGGAGTGTATGTTCTACCCTCTGGTGTCCACCAGTAGGGGTGTCATGGACCTGATGAATAAATTCAGATCTCAAGAATTCAGAGACTACCCACAGCTTGTAGTTTGAGTCAGACTGGTGCCAGATCAGTTTATTGTCTGGTGATAAATGCAGCTGATTTGCATGTCTTTTGTGAGGACTGTAATTAGGTAGTTCTTGCTCAATTCCTCTGTCAAGGAACCCGAACACATCTCTCAGCTGGGGGTCAGACTTTTGTGCTGTGGACAAATCAAGTAGCACAACAGATTCAGGTTTCTTCATTATAGCAGCTATTTGCACAGCTGCTAGAGCATCAGGGTGAGTCATCATCCCTATCTTCCCCCTTGAACACCCTCTTTTGAAAGAGTATCTGCTAAGTCATTGAAATAATGGTATGGATCAGCTGTGTAATGGGTCTTTACTTTTTGAATGAACAGGTTGTGCCAAAAATGTTTAGTCAATTCATGAATGTAAATAAAGAGTGGTTTGTACTTCACAGGGGCACTATCAGAAGATGCAAAGGAGTTCTTCTACCAGAAAGGTAAAAATTCAGACAAAGAGCAACAGATCCAGTTGGAGTCTGTAAAGATGGTGTCCTCAACTGATATTGTAACAGTTTGAAAGAATAGGACATAGCTGCCAGTTCTACATACTTGTACAATGTAATACTTCAGCATTTTGAAGTATGCATAGTGTTACCATTAGGGTACATGATGAGCACTCCAAATCCAGCTACTTCTCCTTGGTAATATGAGACAGAGCCATTAGTAAAGACATGACACAATGAGGTGTCAGCAAGGAGTTGTGGAGTAGCAGGGAGAAAAGGGCCTGTGTTTAAAATAATAGGTGAGTACCCAGTGAGATACTGAAAATGCTTGACAGCCCAGTAGGTAGACAGAAGTTTTCCTTTTTCAAAGACTGTACTTCTGTTCCACTGGAAGCAGCATTTGAGATGCATAAGCAATAGATCTCAAAGTACCATTTTCTTTCTGAGCAAGGACTGCAGATGTGGTTATGTCTGAAGTATCCAATTTCAAATGGAAAGGTAGAGCAGGATTGGCGTTCACTAAAGCTGTAGGAGAGGCCAAGGCCTGTTTCAGAAATGTCACAGCCTGAGTGTGAATGGGACCCCAAGTCCAGGGAATGTCCTTTTTCAGGATCTAATACAGAGAGGCGACCTTTCGTACAAAATCACAAATAAAGACCCTGGAATAGTTAACCATTCCCAGGAAATGCTTAAGTGTTGCCATACTGGTTGGCAGTGGCAAATCTTGTAGGTCTTGGATTTTCTTTCAAGCTGGGCTCCTGCCTTGTTCTGTTATGTGCAGACCAAGAAAGATCAGTTCTTTCTGGCATAGTTGTGCTTTTGTAGGGTTGCATGTGAGGCCTGCCCTCTGTAAGAGGGCCAGTAGTTTATCAAGGAGGTCAAAATGTTGCTCCTTGGTGACTGTTGCCAACAGTAAATCATCAACATACTGCAGAAGGCATTGTGGGGCAAAAATAAAATCCAGGGTGTCCATCATGTGCAGATGGAAAAGAGAAGGGCTGTTGTGAAAACCCAGGAGTAAGCAGGTCCATGTGTACTGTCGACCCTAAAGAATAAAGGCAATCTTATATTGACTTTCCTGGGCTAGGGGCAGTGACCAAAAGCCATTGGAGATGTCAAGGGTGGTAAACCATCCATGATCTGGGGTTAGCAGTTTGAGCACATCAGGTGCTGATGCTACAGTAGGTGAGACACTAGAAGTGACTTAAGTCTCCTGTAATCAACAGTTAGTCTCCAAGATCCAGTGGGCTTTTTCACTGGCCAAACGGGTGAGCTGGTGGTTGAGGCACAAGGCCTGATCTCACCTTGTTTATGGAGTGACTGAATGGTTTTTCTGAGTGATAGTAAGGCCTCTGCAAGAAAGGGACACTGCCTTTGCCTGTCATGTGCTGGGCCTGGGATCTCGATGACTGTCTGCATTCTCCCACAATCATATTTGTGTGTGGCATAAGCATTCAGGTGTTTTTGCAGGATAGGTAAGAGTTTCTTGAAAAACTCAGATCCAGAAACAAATGATTTGATACCTTTTATTGGACCAACTTGGATGTTACAGAAAAGAACATAGTGCTCTAACTATGCCATGGTAATGGCACCCTGACAGAGGGGATATCAGGGTTTGTAGAAGCTATTTTCAAACCGCTGGTTATACAAAGGGATAGTTACATCAAGGACACTACTCACTTCCTGTATAAACTTTCTGGTTTTAAGGACTTACCACCTGATACCCTTTTAGCCACGATGAATGTAACCTCCCTCTATACTAATATTCCACACACAGATGACATTTCAGCCTGCCTCAAATACCTGCATGACAAAGAATTGGACCCCAACATTGACCCTGGAGTTGTGGGTAAACTCACTAAATTCATTCTGACACATAACTTCAGCTTCAATGGTAAACATTATGTTCAAACTATGGGAACAGCAATGGGAACCAGGATGGCTCCACAGTATGCTAATCTTTTTATGGTGAATTTGGAGGAGGGTTTTCTAAGGCACTGTACACATAAACCACTCACTTATTTCCGTTACATTGATGATTTGTTTAAAATTTGGACAGAGGGCACTGACACACATGAAGATTTTCATCGGGAACTTAATAACCACCACCCAACTATAAAGCTTTCCCTTGAATATTGTGCCACCAGTGTACATTTTCTGGATACCACTGTCACTATTAAGGATGGAACCATACATACCTGTCTTTACAGGAAACCGACAGACAGAGATACTTACGCAAGAAAAGTAATCACCTGAGCCACACAAAGAAATCTGTCATATATAGTCAAGCACTTCGGTATCACTGCCTCTGTTCAAATGAGGAAGACAGACACACATCTGGCGATGTTGAAAAACACCTTTATTGAGCAGGGACACTCATCCAGAGCAATGGTCAGAGCAGTGGAACGTGCAACACAGGTCCCAAGAGAACAGCTACTGCAATATATGGAATGGATGACTACCAACAGAATACCCTTAGGAGTCACATACCATCCTGACCTTGAACTCCTACGTAAGATTATCAAGGAGCTCCATCCAATAATTAGTGAGGATGAAACCCTTAACTGTATTTTTCAAGAACTACTACTACTCTTTTAAACAACCAACTAATGTAGCCAACCAGATTATTAGGAGTCAACTTGAACTGGAACAGAATATCATGACATTTTATGGTACATGACCCTGTCATCAATACACATGTAAGACATGTAACCTCATTTCCACTTCAGACTGTGTGGTTACTCACAGAACAGATTATTCAGGATACAGGGAAATTATACAGGTACATCAGGTAATGTGGTCTATTTTATCCAATGCGACAAATGTCCTCGCACAGGTTATACATAGATACATAGACAGTGTCGGCAGATAAGGGCCTATGGCCCACCCAGTCTGCCCATTTGAGCTTGTAAGTTCAGTTTGTTTTCCTAGAAGTCTATTTCCCCTTACCCCTGACCTCTAGAATTCCTTTATGTCTATCCCATGCATTCTTAAATCCTGTGATTGTTTCAGCCCCCACCACTTCCTCTGGCAGGGTGTTCCACTTGTCCACCACCTGCTCTGTGAAGAAATTCTTCTCATGTTTCCTCTGAATCATCCTCCCTCAAACTTCATCCCATGCCCTCAGTCCTGAAACATCTTTTTCGCTTAAAAATAGTGTTTTCCTGCACCCTGTTCCTCCCTGTAAGATACTTGTATGTCTTCTATCATATCCCTCTCCCTCCTCTCCTCCAGGGAGTACATGTTCAGTTCCTTCAACCTGTCTTCATAGGACTTGTGATGCAACCCATGCACCATCTTTGTTGCCCTCCTCTGAACCTTCTCTACCCTGTCTATGTCCTTACGTAGGTATGGTCTCCAGAACCGTACACTGTACTCCAGATGGGGCCTCACTAGTGTCTTGTATAGTGGAATTATGACCTCCCTTTTCCTGCTGGTGATGCCCCTGCCTATACATCCCAGCATCCTATTTGCTTTACCTGCTGCCTTGTCACACTGTTTCCATACCTTGAGGTCATCAGAGATGACAACCCCAAGATCCCTTTCCTGCTTGGTGCATGCTATATCCTCACCCCCCAAACTATGTGGGGGGAGACAAGCCAACAACTCCACACTAGAATGAATTCACACAGACATTCTATTAATCACAAGAAGACTGAGAAACCAGTAGCCCAACACTTCTCCCAGGATAACCACTGAATCTCAGATATGTCTGTGATGGTCTTAAAAGGACATTTCAACAGTACACAACAGAGACAGGTTTCTGAAATTAGACTTATTTTACTTCTCAATATGGTGGCGGATGGACTGAATATTGATGTTGGTTATATGACACATTATTCCACTTAAACTTACACAGACCTTTACTTTAAAAGATGGACATAAATACTTTAGTTCTTCAGCGGGTCTTTAATTTTGTAAGTTTATGGTTATCTGCATGTTGACTTCTCACCTTAACACTGTGGTGAGTACGTTTGAGTGTGAATACTGATGTGTGTATATATGTGTGTGTTTTGTGTGTGTTTGGTATGTGTTGTGTTTTTGTGTGTTGTGGGTATGGTGTGTGTGTGTTTTGTTTGTTGTGTACGGTGTGGTGTGTGTGTGGATTGTATTTGTTATATTTGTTGTGTGTTGAGGTTGTCTGGGGTGTGCAGGGGTGTGTGAGTGTGGGTGATATGGTGTATGTACACACATGTGTGGGGGGAGCATGGCATGGGGCAATTGTTATGTGGCTAGGACACTTAGTTTTCACATATAGTGTACATTTACTTCCTTCTACTAGTTGTCAGTGGTTGGATTATACACTGTCACATTTTTAAATCTGCTCATATTAAAATGCATATCTCATTTACTTGGGGGTTCATAAAAGGTATCATTCCTTTGGGTTTTTATTTAGATTCCTTAGAATGATTCTGAGCATTTTTGTTATACATGGACTCTGTTGAAATCTGCACTTATCAGGCTCATGGTCTCATTTTCTTGGGGGTCCTTGACAAGTATGTTTTTTATTTGGCACTTACAGGAACATTTGGCACTTGAGGAACAGTGGGCAGTATTTAAAATGGGGATTACAAGAACAGAATTATGCATTAAGCAGGTTAGCAAGAGGAAAAGGAAGAGGAGACCATTATGGTTTTCCAAAGAGGTAGCAAAGAAAGTAAAAGCCACAAAGATTGCATTCAGGCAATACAAAAAGACACAGGCAGAAGGGGATAGGGAGAAGTACCAGGAGAAGAAAAGGGAGGCAGGGAGGTCAGTAAGGAAGCAAAGCTCAGAAGAAGAACACATTGCAAAATCAGTGGGTAGAGGAAAACCTTTTAAAGGTACATAAGTGAAAAAAGAAAGACAAAGGGAGGGATAGTGAGACTGAAGGGGAGGATGGGGGCATGGAGGATGACAACAGTAAACTGACATATTGAACAGGTATTTCTGCTCAGTCTTCACTGAGAAAGAGGAGGTAATGGGTCTGAAGGAGTATAAGGGTGATAATGGTGCAGAAATGGACACAAGCCCTTTACAGAGAAAGGGTCCTGAAGGAACTGGAAGTAATAAGAGTTGATAAAGCAATGGGGCCAGATGGGGTGCACCCAGGGTCCTTAAAGAACTAAGAGGTGGTGGCTGAACCTCTGGCTATCCTGTTTAGCCGATCACTGGAAACCGGGGAGGTACCCAAAGACTGGAGGACAGCATATGTAGTCCCCTTATACAAAAGCGGGAACAAAGAGGAAGCAGGGAACTACAGACCAGTTAGCCTCACCTTGGCAGTGGGGAAGATCATGGAAGCACTACTGAAGGAGAGATTGGTGGAACATCTGGTTGTCAATGGACTACAGGACCCAAGGCAGCATGGTTTCACCAGGGGGAGGTCATGTCAGACCAACCTCATTTAATTTTTAGACTGGGTGACTAGGGAGGTGGATCAGGGGAGGGCAGTGGACATGGCCTATCTGGACTTCAGCAAGGCCTTTGACACTGTGCCACATAGAAGACTATTACACAAACTGGGGAATATGGGTGTGGCAGGACAGTAGTGTGGTGGGTAGGTAACTGGCTGGGTGGCAGGACACAGAGGGTGGCGGTAAATGGCTGTCACTCCACAGAGGGAAGAGGACCAGTGGGTACCACAGGGATCAGTTCTGGGACCGGTCCTATTCAACATCTTCATCAGTGACATTGCACAGGACCTAGAAGGCAGAATTTCACTGTTCGCTGATGACACAAAGCTCTGTAACAGAGTAGACACACCAGAGGGTGTAGACAGAATGAGAAGGGACCTGCAGAAACTTGAAGAATGGTCAGGGTTTGGCAGTTGAAATTCAATGCAAGGAAGTGCAAGATGATGCATATGGGGCACAAAAACCCTGGCACAATGTATCAGTTGGGGGGGTGAGAATATAGCATGCACCAAGCAGGAAAGGGATCCTGGGGTTATCATCTCTGATGACCTCAAGGTAGGGAAACAGTGTGACAAGGCAGCAGGTAAAGCAAATAGGATGCTGGGATGTATAGATGGGGCATCACCAGCAGGAAAAGGGAGGACATAATTCCACTATACAAGACACTAGTGAGGCCCCACCTGGAGTACAGTGTACAGTTCTGGAGACCATACCTATGTAACGACATAGACAGGGTAGAGAAGGTTCAGAGGAAGGCAACAAAGATGGTGCATGGATTGCATTACAAGTCCTATGAAGACAGGTTGAAGGAACTGAACATGTACTCCCTGGAGGAGAGGAGGGAGAGAGGGGATATGACAGAGACATACAAGTATCTTACGGGGCGGAACAGGGTGCAGGAATACACTATTTTTAAGTGAAAAAGATGTTCCAGGACTAGAGGGCATTGGATGAAGTTTGAGGGAGGACGATTCAGAGGAAACATAAGGAAGAATTTCTTCACAGAACGGGTGGTGGACAAGTGGAACACCCTGCCAGAGGAAGTGGTGGGGGCTGAAACAATCACGGGATTTAAGAATGCATGGGATAGACATAAAGGAATTCTGGAGGTCAGGGGTAAGGGGCAACAGACTTCTAGGAAAACGTAAACTGAACTTACAAGCTCAAATGGGCAGACTGGGTGGGCCATAGGCCCTTATCTGCTGACACTGTCTATGTATCTATGTACACTTAGAAGTGATACTATAATGCATCATGTACATATGTGTTTGTTAAATTGAGGCTTGTTTTCAACTTGCAGTTATACCTAATTTCAGGATTTTGTCTCTCATTATCTGTTCTTTAATATACCAGGACAATTGGAATGTAAGTTGTAAGCTCATCTTATATGTATTAGAAAGAATGCCACCCCAATGGTTTTTTATCACTAGAATGCTTTCTTGGCATACTGAGACATTTTAAAATTTATGTGACAAGAACACTCTGGCTGTAGAGAATTCTTGATAACCTTTGCCCTTCTGAGGCTCCTCAATTAAAGGCATGTTGGTGTTAATTCTTCTCTGACGTAATCTTCTGTTATGTTTTAAATGTATATGTTAAACCAATGAAAATTATTTCTGTTTTTTCCAATATAATCTGGTGTTAATAATATGGGATATTTGAAATAACTGCCACAAAGCTTCTGAAGAAGCATCTGGTTGGTTCGAAAGTTAGAGCACTTTGTTCTTTTCTGTAACATCCATGTTGGTCCAATAAAAGGTATCAAATCATTTGTTTCTGCATCTGTTCTTAAAAGGACCAATACGGCACCTACAACATTTTTTTGAAAAACTCATGCATCTGGAATAGAGCTATGATGTTATATTCCTTGTCATTAGTGGTAATAGCTGCAACCACATGTGAATCAGAAATCATGACTGTATGGCATTGTCTCCTGATCTGGATCAGGAACATGTTGGCCAAATCCACTACACAGACATGTAGTGCAAGGAAATCAATTCCCAGGATACTGGGATGATCATGTAGTATCATGAGGTCAAAAGTGTGATTAGTTTTGAGGTTGTCTATCTCCACAGGAAGTACAATAAAATGGTAGGTATATAGCCTTGAGTCATCCACACCTTGTATGCTGGTCCTCCATCTGGTGGACCAGGAAGAGTTTTCTGGATCTTCATCATGCAGGACAGACATAGCCACACCTCTATCTAACAAAACAGTTAGTTGGCAGCCCCCGACCATGTCCTTGGTACAAGGTCTTCCATTTCTGTCAGAGTTAAGCTCGTTTACAATACAGATTGGGGCCTGTAGTTGTCAATCCATGGTGCTTCCAAGCAGTTCCTGCAAAAGTAGGCCAGCCTGTTCTTGCTGGGCCTCTCCCAGGTCCTATGTAACCGCAATGAAGGGTGCAGCCTTGGGATTCAGGCCTGCTGCTGCCTGATCCAAGGAGTCTCTCGTGTCTTCTTGGCCTAGTGAGGCCTTGTGTACCAGAGCTATTGCTGCAACAGTATTTGTTGGGACTGAACATGCTACTGATCAGATGTGACAGAGAAGGTAATGGAGGTTGTTGTTTTCCTCCATTATTTCATGATAAGAAGTCTTATCAATGATTTCAATTGCCCTGATTATCATGCTGTTTGGAATTGGAACTGTTCCAATTCTGCATGTTATTCCTATTTTGGTTCCAGTTTCCACCTCTGGACTGGTAGTGCTGTTTGTTATCCGCTTGTATGGCCTTCTTGTCTTGAGCATTGTCCTCCACTGCCTCCACTGTGCAGTGGGTTGTCGGCTCACTGGAAGGTTGTACCCCGGCCACCTTTTTCTAGCTAGAATTCAGATCTCAGAGGTAGAGCTTATAAACCCACTCAATCTTCTGGAGAATGTTTGAAAATTTGTCCATTTTGGGGAAAACTGTGGGCTCAGTTTTTTCACAGACAGCCATAATCATGTTCCGAAAGTACAAGTTCTTGCACTCAGTTTGGTCATTGTCTACAACTTCATCTGAGGGTGCTTTGCCTGTATGGTAGGCCAGCCATAGCCTCTGATGGTATGACATTGGGCTCTCCTTGGAGGCTTGCTTTTCTGGATAGGCCAATATAACACCAACCCCACCTGGGGTGTGCACAGAATTGAGTTCCACTGCAATGCCAGTGTCAGTGGCTCAGTAAGTAGCACACTTGCCTCTGAGGCTGGAAGATCAGAGGGCTGTGGGTTCAGTTCCCACATCTGGCACTTGGGTTAATATCCCAGTACTGACACTGTAGTGCAGCATGAGAGGGGTGCTGCACTTCTGAGGTGCCATCTTTCATATGAGACTTTAAACTGAGGTTCCATCTGCCTGGATTGGTGGTAGTTCAGGTGTATGTTAAAGATCCCATGGCACTTATCAAAAAGAGTAGGGGGAATTTTTATTGACAGAAACTAAAAAAAAAAACCACATGCCAAAAAGTACAGACAAATCATGTTACATGAAAATCAGAATCAGTAATCCATGGCAGACATGTCCATAATTCTAACATTGTTCCAAGTTACAAACTATGCATTTCTGAAAAATAAATGTCTTTCAAATCCTGTTCAATTCCCAGGATCACCACAAGGAGGGACATTTCTTTTTGCTGTAAGGTGAAGGAACATTGAGCATTCCAAATATGTCATTTTATGACAGTGAACAATACATTTAAAGTATTTATATTCCACTTCTTTTAACATGTTGGAAATGTACCATATAACAATATCTCATAAGTAATATATTTAAACAATGGTTCTTGCCACCTGTTTGCTAGAAAGAACCAAAAGTCTGTTATATAAGAATAAAGAAAAAAAAGGTGTTGTATTCTTTCATCCTGTTGCACATATGAAGGTCTGGAACACATCCTTTCATTCAGTTGTTTATGGTTATGGTTAGCCTTTGTATTAATCCATTCATGACAACTGAGCCATTGTAAATCCCACATCTTTTGGGGAAGTTGGGGGTTCCGTAACAGGGTGTATAGGGTACTCAAATGTTGAGGTGGACATTTGGGAAATATCACTAGATCTGAACAGGCAGTATCTAACAAATATTTATAAAAAGCTTTCCTATTAAGAGATATTACCATGTGGCTAGTAACCTTCCATTGTTTCAGTTGACAAAAAGTGTCTTGAATATATGAAGGGAGAGAGGATATTTGTTTAATTATTTTCAAATTGTTAGATTCCCAAAGATGAAACCAAGGCCTACAAGATTCAAAAAATAGAATTCCCATCCTATATCATAATGAATCAAAAGTGGTTTAAGATTAGTCATAAAAAATATACTGTTGTAAAAAAATAATTGGTGTATCATATTGAGACTGCCATCTCTCAAAGATAGGCAAGTTATAGAATGCTTAATTGGGTTCAGGTGGCTACCCTATAAGGCTTAAAAAAATATGCTTAGTATTTTAGATTCCAGACTTCAAGGGGGGGGAGACATAGGTCAAAAATAAAAAGATTGGAAGCAATTGTGATTTAATTAAATATACCATTTTTTCTTACTCAGTTTCCAGGTGTTCCAAAGAGAAACCTTGGCCTGCACAAGTTCTATCTTAGAATTCCAATTTAGACTATCCATATGACCAGTCCCATACAAAATTCCTAAAATTTTAATAGGAGTGTCACAAATTTTAATATTGGAATCTACGTTGTCATCCAACGTCTCAATTTCTAGTCTTCGACCAACACATTTCTCCAGATTCAGAGTTGCCCCTGAGTACTTTCCAAAAGATGTACAGTGTTGGATAGATGGGTGTGCAGAAGAAACATCTGCCACTACTAAACTCATATCATCTGCATAAGCCAAAGCAGAAAGTGGTGTAGGAGAAATAGGTCTGATATTTAGTGCTGTATTTATAGTAAGAAGTAAGGGGTCCAAAAGAAATATATACAAAACAGGACTAAGTGGGCATCCTTGTCATACACCTCTCTTCAGTGGTATTAAGGGACCCTTCCAACCATTAACTATAGAAATAGTGGTGGCTGTATAGTATAACAATTTAAACCAAGAGAGGATTCTTTCAGGAAATCTATAATTTCTTAAAGTATACCATAAAAAGTCCTGATTAACTGAATCAAATGCTTGTTTCTGATCCAAAGAATACAAGAAGCATGACAATCTATCTGAATTACTGTGTTCCACTAGTTCCCATAATAAAAGAATGTGACCATGTATGCTTCTCCCTGGAATATTACTAGATTGAGCTGCTGAAATTACAATAGGAGCTAACTTCGCTAGATGAAGAGAAGGAATCTTAGTCAAGATTTTAAAATCCATATTTAACAGACTAAGAGGCCTCCAGTTCTTGAGTATTTTTTCCCCTTTCTTATAAATATGAAAGAGACTTCCCATATTAAATTCCGATGGAAGAGTGTATGCTTGTAAAAGAAAGTTATATACCACAGCCAATTCTTCACTTAAGTCAACAATGATTAACTTGTAGAGTTTATTCAGAAGGCCATCCATACCCGGAGTCACCCCAGAGCGTAAAGTTTTGATAACCTCTATTACTTCCCATGTCTGTATGTCACAATCAAGCATATCTGTCACTGATTGTTGAACATAAGGGATTTTAATTGGGCTAAGATAGTTTAAAATATCATTCAAATGTGTGGTTAGTGGACTAAATAAGTTTCATGTATATAGAGCGACATAATTTTGAATTTGCAATGAATCTGTAATTTCTAGCTTATCCTCCGTAATAAGGGCTTCAATGGTTTTACTATTAATCTGTTTAGAAAAGTTAGAAAATGGACATATAACATCATAGGTGCCAGTTGTACTAAAACGTTGGCATTGTTGCATAGAAATATATTTAGTCGAATGATAATCCATTAACGTTTTTTTAAGAATACTGATTTGTGTAGAAAAATCATGACCCGTTGTGTAAGAAAGGGTAAGGAGCTTTTGTAACTGACGCCGTGTTTTATGGTATTGAAAATAACAATCCTCGTGATGTAGTTTGCTAAAAGTTTTCAACAACTGTGTTAATTCCCTTTTTGTGTCTGACCACCACCACCAAAGATCTTCATAAAGAAAAAAAAATGATTTCCTGTCTTAAAAAAAACCTTAAGGCGTGACAATAACAGAGAGTTGTTTAGGAATGAAGTATTAAATTTCCAAGTGCCAGGGCCAAAAACTGTAGTATTCTCAGGACCAAGAAAGATGGTTAGCAGATTATGACCCATGAATTCAGCTACTTGTTCCTTAGCTGCAGAAGTCTGTAAATGAGAGGAGACAAAAAAAAATAATCTATACGGATAGCTAGAGGGCCTTTATGAAAAGTAGGAGTATGTTCCGGGGTCAAGGTCAAATAAGCGTCTCTAAGCTTTGCAAAGAGTAAGAGATGTTTGAGAAAATTGGTATCACAGAACAGTTTCATAGTTTTTGAGGCAGAGGACTTGTCCTGGGTGGAAAAACCACAGTTAAAGTCACCTCCAAAAACAATGTGCATAGAAGTATAAAAGAAAAGGCCGAACTTGTTTCAATAGGTTAATCCTGAGGGACTTTGTGGGGCATAAATATTCACAATCCGGAAGGGGATAGAAACAATTTTAATATCTATAAGTAACAATCTACCAGGGCATAAATCTAAGATTTTAACTATAGATACATTAGGAAGATTAAACAGGATACCTACTCCAGAGCACGTCTCCTGTCCAAAGGACCTGTAGGAAGAATACCAGGCTTGTTGGGCCGTAGAGATTTCGGGTAGTGAATGTAACCTGACATCTTGTAAAAGTATTATACCTGCCGAAAGGCAGGACAAAAAGGGAAAAACTGAATCTCTTTTAGGTTGTTTTTTAATACTGTTAATGTTAACAGTATGTATTGCAAAGGAAGAGGACATAAAGGTACAAAAAAAATAAGAGTGTCAACTGTAAAGGGTCAAGAACAAAGGCTCACTTAGGCCTACCCTTTCTCGGGGTACTTTCTTTATGTCTTGTTTTAGCTTTTGCTTTTCATTTTTGAGACCCCACATTATCTATAGGGACTTCAGTATCTGTTAGCTCAGAATGAGAAGAGAAAACAGAGGAAGAATCTGAATTAGTGTTTTCTGAAGTATTATGTAATAATTCAAATTTATTTGCTAAAGGAAGAATCTCTGTCCTCTGAGCTTTGGAAGAGGGTGAACCAAACTTCTTCGAACCCCTGGTAATTCTGGAATGTGTAATAAAAGGATCTGGGGGGGGGTCCATTGTACCCACCGGTCCCCTGGGAGCCCCACAGCTAAGCTGTCTGAGGTTGAAAAATAGGGGAGGAAGGCAGAAGATCTGAAGGTAGTGCAGACTGAGCAGGGTTTGAGATAACTGTAGTTAACCTCTCACTAGCAGGGGCAATGGTTACAGTAGAAGCATGACTTTGTATTCTAGTAGAAGCAGGAGAAGAGGGCCTAGTAGTATGAGAAGGAGGGGAGGGACCATTGATTTTTGAGTGTTGGGCCACTGTAATAATAAGTCTCTGTTCTTCTCCATTTGCCAAGGTTGGAGAATTATGAGCAGCCCAGGTGCACTGCTGAAAAGTATGTCCCAAGTTGTCACACAAAACACAAAGAGGTTCTTCAACACACTGTGAGCCTGCATGTCCAAGGCCACCACAGACAGTGCATTTTATTGTATCACAAATGCTACTTAGGTAATTTGTGGAGCCACACTTGTAATATGCTTTCAGTTGTCCTGGGTAAAACAGTACTCCTCTATCTCTACCCAACATAAAACTATCGGTCAAGTGCTGGATGCCAGTATCAGTGGTTCTAAGCATAATTCTGACCTTCCACCCCACTGCCACAAATTCTCTGTATCAAAGATTGCTTCAGGATCAGAAAGCACTGCACCTTTGCTTTAACCAAACCAAGAAGTCATTCAAGCTCACACTTTCATTTTGAAACAGAATGGTGATATTTTTTTGTGTAGGTTTGGTTAAAGGGATAGAGCTAAAGGGTGTCCATAAAGGGGAATGTTTTTACAAATGAAACTGAGACCAAAACTTTTCCAAACCTTTCAGGGTCTTAAAACTAATATCAAAATGTGATTCATTAGACACATGTATCAAAGCATGAATGTCATATGCTGCAAATTTCATAGATTCCTTAAGTAAAGTACACTCCACAAAAATTCAGTCAGGTACTTCAGGCATCCCCCCAGATATGACAGTTTTACAGCATTATGTCTCTTAGCCTGTTGAGTGGGAACAGAAAAACAAGAAGCATATGTTTTTGAAGCTGTAGGTTGTAAAGAGTTTGTACGTTTAGTTGGTTAAGGTTGTAGCCCAGGGCCCTGGGGTTGAAAACTTTGTTGGGGAGAGTCAGAAGTGTGAACTTGATCATTGGAAGACATAGAAAGAGGTAAATTCCAAATCAGGTTTTGGGTTAAGTGCAAAGCGGGAGTTAATGTAAAATCCATTTGTTTGTCTGGTGGGTCATCCGTGATAAAAGCTGGTGAGACGCCCATTTCTGGGATCCAAATGGGGAAAGGACTGGAGCACCATGTCCCCACTGCCAGATCCTTCTCCCACCCCGCTGCAGTAAGTGCCAAATCAACCGACCAGCCTCTCTCTTGTGTAACTCCTGAGGGTATTGAGTTGTGTTGTAGTTTTGGTCGATGAGGCTCAGGGAGCGTAGTAGTAGAGCCACTTGAAACTGGAGCAGGAAGATCTGAAGGGAGTATTGTTCGGTCCATAGTGGAACGTGGAAATGTCAAGAGGTTGTACTAGGGCATCTGATGTTAGAGTCTGAAGCAGTAAGTCACAGCAGGGAGACTTAGGCAATATTGCTGCTGTGCATTTTAGGGCTAAAAGCTTCTGTCTTATCTGGAGATAACACTGTTCCTCAATCATAAGTAATGCCGCCACATTCTGATCCACAAGGTGCTTGTTAGATGTAGAAGGCTCCATAGTAGACACAAGCTGTACAGGTGCATTAACACCATTAGAAGAAACTGTCTTCTGCTTACTTTGATCCACCCAAATCTCTGGGGAAATGGTCAAACTGGCAGATGAGTTCAGCTCAGGCTCAGGAAAAGGAACATTTGCAATAATCGATGAGGCCTCTCACAATCCAGAGACAGGGGAGGAGACCAGCTCCTCTGCCTCCAACACCTCCAAGTCCTCCACAGCACCTCCAGGGACAGCCATCTGGGTAGAAATCCAGGATGTAAGGGGACCCCCACAGAAGAGTAGAGGAATTTCCCCAGTGTCCTGGCCAAATTTCCCTCATTCACTAAAAATATCACCACAGCTTAATCTGATTCAAGGTAAGTTGGCATTCATCTGTATTCCCCTTCCCTTGGTCATGCCTGAAAATAGGCAGGATTTGTCTAGTGCACTTACCCGGTCAACAAAAAGTAAAAAAAAAAAGTCTTCAAATGTCACATTTGTGGATTGGTGGGCTGCCTTTGGGAGTTTTGACCAGAGGCCAGGGTCTATGGTCTGCAATAGGATCTGTACCTAGTAGCTCATTTGCAGAGTGAGCATTTCACATTTGGAATGCACCTTTTCCAAATGACAACTGAGATTATCACTGGGGTTCATGCGGCCTATGCTGTCCATGATCTGATATACAGAGATGGCCATCTGAAGGGGATTATTTTGAGCTGTTGGATGCTCTGGGAAAGGATTTAGGTTTTGTGCTCCAGGAAGAGTGGCCTCTGCTGCAGAGTCAGCCACAGAGTGGACAACAGATGGCTAGGTAGCAGCCTCCTTCATCACCACATCTAAATGCTGCTTGAAAGCCTGATTGCTTTCCTCAAACATCTCCTTCCGAGCGAGGGTGGTCTTGATAATTTGATCAAGCTCCTCTTTCTCGCCTTTAGTCAAAGTGGCACAGGGAGGGGCAGTACCTAGGCCCATGCCCCCCATCATGGGGGTTGACATCTTGGTGGCGCACGTGATAGTCATCTTTCTGCTGATGACATAGGATGGTGCTGTCATAGCGAGGGAATCCTCCATCTCATTGGTGGTGGTGGAGGGATGCTAGACCACAATGAGGGTGTGACTGGACACCATCTTAGCAGGTGTCATCACCAGAATTGTCATTGTCGGATGATGTAAGGTCAATGGATGTATAGTAAAACCCTCCCGTCACCTTGTGTAACCAGCTAACAATTCTCGTTGATGTTGCAGTTCCGCCATCTTAATTCTACATGCCTTGTGACTAACTTTACCAATGTTCTGCTCTACACTTTTCACAACTTCTTTCTGTAACATTCTATATGCGGTGCACAACTTGCAGTTGTCCCCAAGTTCCCTATCTAACTCTTTACTTACCCATTTCAGGTTGTCTCTCATCACATCAAGCTCCTCATGAAATATTTCATTTATATCGCTCTACAAATCATTCATCTGCAACACCTGTTTCTTATCCTTTCTCAACCTATCACATTCATCTCTCAACGTATATAACTCTTAATCATTACCTTGTACAAAACAGTGCAAAATAGTCTCATTCTTACTACACAATGACTGAAGTTCTGCTTCAAGTCGCTGCTCAGTTTTCAAACTTTCAGATGCCTGCAGTCCCATCTCATTCTTAAGAGACAAGAGTTGCAGGTCAAGGGAATGAAACCTCAATTCAGAGGTTTCTAGAGCAGCATAGAGAGGCACGACTAACAGCCCTTTAGCATCACGCATTTTGGCTGCTTGCCTCACCTCAGAGTAATGGGTTGATATTCCCAGCATGGGTTTTTTGGATTGGTTTGTGTCCTGCACATCGTTCCAGCCTCCATGGGAGATAAAGAAGTTAGAGACATCCAGTCTCCAGTCTGCACAGATATTAGATATAGACATAGTTTGCAATGTTTGTTTTTGGGAAACACAAAAATTAACCCATCAGTGATTGCTGTGCCGTGTATCGATCCACAGTGGGTATACCCACATACGGTTGGGCTACTGTACTCTCGCAATCCTGCAGTTCAAAACTGTCATTGAGCAAGGTGAGACACCATAAACCTTATCCAGTAAGCAGCCAGACTTTACAAGATGCTATAGAGCAAAGATATAAGGGTGAAGTGATACAGGTGTGTAGACCTACTTACTACCCGCAAGGGAAGGTTAAGCCAACAGACTGAGAAACTTTGCTAATCCTGACTGCCTGCACATAGTCACCAATTTGTTAGGGTCTCTAAGCCCTGATCAGATTCTTGGCAGTCGTGGACTAGCAAAAAAGACATGGACAAGTGACATTTCCGGTAATAAGCTTGTTTGTTACACAAAAGATAATCAGTTGCCCTAAGCAGGTCTGACCATTAGACACTGGGAGCTGAAGTTTCCCAAGTGCCCCTTTGAGAGAAGAAGGTCTCATGGGGAAATACATAATACAGCAGGTTATATAGTTAGATAGTAGCTATGGTTACTAGAACACTAGATACATAAAATAAGCCCTATTGGCCAAAAGTTGGGTAGCGCCACAGTGTTATCTAAAAATATAAAATATTTGTAAAGTCAGCTAAAATACAGAACAAAAGACTCATACAAAATACAAAACAGAGTGCAGTGTTACATAAATACACATAGTGGAGTGCAGGCTGTATAATAATTTTTCAGAAGATAACAAAGACACAATTGTTCCTTGGCACAGTGTTTGCAATATGCTTCTTATCAAAGCATTAGGAATCAATATGTCTGTGGCTACTTACACTTGTACAATAAGTGCCAACACCCTAAATGATAATAGTGATTTGTCATAGTATATATATATATATATATATATATATATATATATCATAGCATTTTGTCTAAGGTGCACAGTGGGAATCAAATTAGAGTGTGGGGACTTCACTTAACAGTTCATATAGTAGTCTGTTTTGTGTTATTTTTATCTATATGCATCACCATGTATTTGTCAACGTAAATTGTCATTTTCCATCTTGTGGACTAATAATTTTTTTTGTAAATTTTGCTATGACACACTCGCCAAACTACAGTGGCCCACCTTTGATGCTTGCCTCCAATACCCACTCCTATGCCTGGCTTACAAACTACCCTGCTCATCATCTCCACCCAGCCTGGCAGCGACTAACACCACCAAAAACAACCCTTGAACCCTGAGGACATAAGGGTGGATGCTGCTAGAAACCCCAAGGACCCAGACCAATGCAGGAGACAAGTCTTTCACCTTCACTGCCTCCTACCTGTGGAACAAGCTCCCCCCCTTGGTACAGGAAGTATCCACTCTCCTGAACTTCCACACCAGGCTCAAGGCACACATGCTTGATGCCAGCACATGCCACTGTCCAAACACCTGAAAGTCCCTCCCTCCTTCTTTTTTAAACCCCCGCACTTATTCATCCTTTTTTCAGATTGCTTCAAAACACATTAGGTAACCTTCACGCTAGGGATTCTGTTAGGTTTCATAACAATTAACACCTAAGCCATATGCTCGGTACCAATGCCATGAATAACTGTAATCAATTAATTGACCTGTATATTCTCTGTAATCTGTTCTCTGCATGTATGGCTCCATGTAATGTCTTTCTGGGTCACCCCTGAAAAAGGGACCTTCGGGGCTCAGTGGGCCTACCTGGTTATCAAAATTTAATAAACAAATAAATAAATAAAGTTTTAGTTTCTTCCTGTGTTTTAAAGCTCCCTTCTGTTTTGGTGTCATCTGCAAATTTGTTGCAAAGACTTTTGACACCACTGCCCAGATCCCCTGTAAATATTCAAAATAGTACTAGCATCAGTACTGATCCCTGCAGGACCCCCCTGCTCACCAGTCATTTGTTTGATAAGTTGCTCTTGACTGACCCAGACTCTCTGGGTGTAATTTTCTAGCCATAATGTAACACAATTAATGATTTCAGTATTTAAGCCTTTGTTGGCCATTTTAATATTAAGGCACTCATATTATACCACTTTGGGGGCCCAATATTCAAAACTTAGCCCAGGGGCAAAATTAACACTGCCCAAATGCAAAAATAGCCCAGAATCATTAGCACGCTATATTCAAAGGAATAGCCCAGGGGCTAAATCAGTTGAATACAGCATGCAAATGACAACATTAAAGCAGGGCTTTGAGTGCAGTGCACAAATGGCCCAGCAAATAAGATAGCTCTGAATATAGCAACTGGGCAGTGCAAGCCACACCAGCAGCTCAGTGCACACGGACATGGAGTAAGGC
This sequence comes from Neoceratodus forsteri, assembly GCA_016271365.2. NCBI lineage: Eukaryota > Metazoa > Chordata > Ceratodontiformes > Ceratodontidae > Neoceratodus > Neoceratodus forsteri. Next base: position 758,618,414 of record CM028138.1, on the reverse strand, counting down.
AAAGGTGAAGTACATGGCCAATGTGTGTGACAGCAAAGATGTGGAGTCACAAAAACTGCAAGCAACAGTGTAGGCCAAATACTGCAGAACTGTGCTATGGTTCTGACAGATTTGCATGGGGCAAACTCCTTTGCTTGGCACAAACACATTTGCCTGGCACTAACATTTGTTATATTCAAAAGTGTTATGCAAAGGAGCCTATTTAGACAGACCGTGAGCAAACAGCCACATTAGCATGTCAGCCCATTTCCATATTTCCTCCCCTCTCAAAAGCACTGGAAAAAATTGTTGCAGATCAACTTACTGAATACTTAGACTCGCATCACCTTCTGTGCCAGCAACAGCATGGTTTCAGGAAAGGACACAGTAAAACCACTGCCCTCCTAGAGTTTACCTCTTTTATTCATGATGCCCTTGACCAGGGAGCCTTGGCTGGATCTGTCTGTATAGAGCTGTCCAAGGCATCTGACACAGTAAATCACCATATGCTCATAAGCTCCCTCCTCTCTGTTGGCATATCACAAGAGGCTGCTGGCTGGTTCTCCAACTATCCCATGGAAGTACACAGCAAGTGAAGATTAATAACATCCTTTCCACAAGCCTTCCTGTCTGGTCGGGTGTCCCTCAAGGATCCATCCTGGGTCTACTCCTCTTCTCACTGTACTTAAACTCCCTTCCTATGGCCTCCACAGGATGTCTCCTCCTTTATGCAGATGACACAATGATCTTCAGTCGGCACCCAGACCCAGCCCAGCTCCAAATATCCTTACAGGCCTCCTTCGCTGAAATAGAATCATAGTTAGCCTCCCACAAACTTGTCCTCAACTATAAAAAAACAAGGGTCATGCTATTTGCCCACCCTCAACATAAACACAGCTTGACCATCCTATCTATAATTAATCCACAGGGTACCATGCTGGAACCAGTTACCAGCTTTAAATATCTTGGGGTCACCCTCGACTTGGCCCTTACCTTCTGTGAGCATATAGCATCAACATGCTCTGCAACTAACATCAGAATTGGTCTTCTGTATAAACTCAGTCCCTGTCTCCCTATTGACGCCCTCCAACTAGCTATCACTCGCTCCATCTTCTCCCTGCTAGACTATGGCATAGTCATCTATAGCACTACATCAGACACTGCCCTGTCCACCATTAAACGCACCCTCAATAAGGTCTGCCAACTGGCCACGGGCAGGGAATGGCTCCCGCACACCTGTGACCTTTACCAACATTTGTCATGGCTTAACTTTCATGGGCGTCTATTCTATCAGACCTGCCTACTGGCCAAAAAAATCCAGACAGGTCTAGCTCTCCCGGCTGTCTATCACTCCTCCAACCAAGTTTGCTGAGGCAGGCCACAAGACGTTCTGGCACTACTACCTTTCACATCCCTCTTGTAAAGACCAGTGCTGGCCAGAGATCTTTTTTCTATAGGGCTCCACTCTGGATGAACTATATCCCTGGGCCTACCCTATCAGTTCCCAAGCTGGGGCCTTTCAAAACTGAGCTGTGTGACTACATTATGTCGAGCTCCAACTGTGACTGCAGATAACTCCTCGTTCCCTGAAATGACAAATCCCTCTGCTAAATATGTACTTGACTCTATTGTTTGATTGTACCATATACATCTCTGGTGTTGCTCTATGTAGCTGTTATGCACTATGCCACTGTATTTAGTCTCTGTACTTCTTATTCTCTGTATTCGTCTTCATTCTCTGTAAGATGTGGCACCTTTGTAAATGAGTCCCTGACTCAAAGGTTTGTAATTCCTAGACTTTAAAATAAAAATAAATTATGGCCACATTTGCCTGCATTACCATGTGGATTGTCCGGTGCTATTGCAGGGTACACACAGTTCCACCTGTAGGTCAGGCTGGAACTACAGATCCGTAGCTGCAGGCTGGGTCTGCTTACAGCACCACCTGTATGTCATACTGGATCAACATGTTGGTCACTGCAGGTTATGTTTGTGGTATAGCAGCAGAGACTATTGTGCCCCAGGAGACTAGCACCACAAGCACCGGTGGTGGTGCTGCATGCCATGGACATATTGTAGTCCCTGCTGCAGTGCATCACAGACTCTACAGTAACATAGTGGCCAGTACTGTGAAGGACACCATAATGTCTACGGTGTGTCAGGCATCAATGACCGCTGCTTTCCAGCTGGCAGGTTGTCATGCTGTCCTGTAACCCACATATGTTGTGCCACTGGCATGGGATACTCACAGCAACATACACATGGCTGGCCATATGTGCCATAGTGTCTGTACAGATGAGCAGTATGTGCCCGGTGGGGGGGGGGACACCATCAGTCAGGCACACTGGTGTTCGGGTAATCCTGACACTGGAATAAGTGCACTGTGGGGATGATTGATTGATTGATTAAAAGTTTATTTTTTCACAGGAAATGCATTTGTTAGGACAAAGTCCCGTTTACAACAAAGTCCTGCATGTAGATTCTAATACAATTACCAATTAACAATTAACATTTAACATAACTAATACAGACAAACATAATTGCACTCTACATACATACATTATTTAAAACACATACATAAAAATACAAACTATTAAACAATTCATTTTTAAATTTAAAAAAATCTAAATTTGTTTTCTGTGATTCAGTCAAACCATTCCAACTTAATGCTACTCTATTCTGGAGCATACCGTCCCCATGTCTATTAAAGCTTCTATACATTGGGATATTGCTTAATGGATTCCTAGTCTTTATATATGATTCATTATTTATCTTTCTTTTTAATTGCTTATACAAAGGATGGTTATACTTTTTGTGAATTATGTTATGACATGTAGTAAGCCAGAGATAGTTTCTTTTTGCTTCAGGTTGAAGCCAATTTAACTTATAAATTATACAATGATGCTCATTTTTAATACTTCCGGAAGCAAAATTTACCTATCCTATAATATATTTGATTAACCAAATTTAAAGCAGTTTTAGTCAATTCATGTAAATTATAGAACCATACTCAATATGGGTAACAGCATCTGTTTTGCCAATCGCCCTTTGCCACTAAAGGTAAAGCTCCTACAACTCTTCTAAGGGCCCCTAATCTTTTATTCACTTTCTTTAGGTGAACTGATATATGATTTACATATGTCATTCTAACATCTACTTGAAACCCTAAGTATCTGTATGTTAATACATTTTCAATCTTTGTACCATCTTGTAAATGTAATTGTGGTTTGGGCTATTTTCCTCTATATGAACCAATCGAAAACAACATAGTTTGTGTTTTTTTAGCATTCAAAAGAAGACCAGATTTACTGAACAATTTTTGCATTTGTAACAAATCACTTTGAAGTTAATTCATTATACTTGTGAGATTGTCAGCAGACGCCACTAAAACAGTGTCGTCTGCGTACAGTCTCACCTCACTATGTTTAATTTCATGAACCAAATTATTAACATAAATATTAAATAATAATGGACCCAAAATAGAGCCCTGGGGAACACCTTTCTCCAGTTTTCCAGGGGCCGACATCATTATGCTACATTGAACACACTGATATCTATTTGTCAAATATGACTCAAGCCATTTTAATATTTGGCCCTTAATCCCTATGGCCCTTAACCTAGTCAAAAGCAAATCGTACTGAACTAAATCAAAAGCCTTACTGAGATCCACAAACACTACCCCTGTGTACTTTCCTTGGTTCATGGATGTAACAACCAGGTCATTAAATTCCAACAGGGCAGTGTTTGTGGATCTCCCCTTTCTAAAACCATGTTGTTCATCTACTATTACAGTATTTGTATCTAAATAATTATTTACCTGTTCGTAGACTTTACGTTTCAAGATTTTAGATAAAATTGGCAAAAGGGCTATTGGCCTATAATTTGAAGGAATAGTTCGATCCCCAGACTTATAAATGGGAATAATTTTCCCCATCTTCCAAATTTCAGGAATAGTAGAAGTACTCAAACTCCAATTGAGCAAATAGGTCACAATAGGGCTATTACATGTGCTCCCAATTTTAAATATTGGGCCTCAATCCCATCAATACCTCCTGATTTACTTTTATTTAAAAATTTTTAGCTCTTTCAGTATATCCCTCTCTTTTAAAATTTGAAACTTAAATATTCCTGCGTGGGTTACCAACGTGTCTGATACAGTAGAGAAATCCATTCCATTCACATTCAAATCTGGCAACTTTAAATACGGAAATTCCAAAAAATACGTATTAAAAATATCCACTATAACCTTTGCATCAGTCACTAGTTTTCCATCTTGTACCAACGTAGGACTTATGGGGTCTTTATTTGTGGATTTCAGCTCTGCTACAAGCTTCCAAAACTGCTTGGAGTCAGAGGAATTATTTATTTTATTCTGATAAAGAATAAATATTATCTTTTTAATTATATTTTTACACTTATTCCTCCAGAACTTGAAAGAATTCCAATCTACTTCTTTCTTTGTTTTTCTCGCCTTTTTCCATATCCTATCTCTAATCCTTAAATATTTTTTTATCTTATTGGTGATCCATGGGGCTTCTTTATTCCTTTAAATTTTTCTTATTAATGGGGCATGGTACTGTATTACATTCAAAAACATGTCATTAAACTCTTGAATAGCCAGTTCTATGTCTGGTATCAAATAAATTCTATCCCAATGGATTTGCCCTAGATGATTTACAAAGGATTGCTCATTAAACCCTTTAAAATCTCTGCTCCAATAAATAGTTTAATGTTGAGTGATGCACTGTTGTAACTCAATAGTACAAGTAATAGGATTATGATCCCCAAATTTAAAGGTAATACTTCCTAGGTTTTTACTATGTCCTGGGATGCACAAATAAATCTAAAAGAGAACCGTAAGTTCAATTTTTTGTATTTCTTACAGATTTTTGTATTATTTGGTGCAAATCCAGAATTGAAAAACTACTCTCCAATTTCCTCCCTCTAGTCTGAAACCAATCTGCATTAAAGCCCCCTGTTAAAACTACTTGTTTGTCCTTTATTTTTTCTAAAATTAACTCTGCTAGTACATCAAATGATTTACTTTTTATTTTAGGGGGTGCATAAAACACTCCTACCACTAATTTTATTGCAATTAATTCAATAATAAGACAGTCAATTCCTTCCTTGTTCATACTTAACAGTACTTTATAGGGGCCAAGAGTATTCTTAGTAAACAACATCACCCCCCTCCCCTTTTACCTTTATCTGCACGTTCTATAGAAAATCCTGAAAGCTGAATTTCTTCCTGCATTATACCTGTATGTAACCATATTTCTGATACTGCTAATAAATCATACTCAGTTTTAGTTGCCCATAACCTATACTCATCCATTTTATGGACTATGCTTCTAACGTTCTCATGAACCATCGAAAGCTGCTTAATTTTTTTTATAATTAGGGCCCGGATTTCACTCAGTATCACCACTTTGAATTAACAGCATTAAACATAACATTTTTGTACTTCCTGTTACTTTTAACCCACAATAACCATGCTTAACACCAGAACTCTTTTGTTAATATCGGGATTCATTTGTAAAGTGATTCCTTCTCTGAACGAATCCATCTTCACAATTAAATCAAAAATTTCCCATAAAATACATACCTGATAACTTCATCATATCACCTCTAACTTCTTTATCTTCAAAGGTACTCATGATTATTAATCCCCATACAAATCAACCCCCCAAACATATATACAAAACAGACCCCATAATAAAGCTTCTTACTGCCAAAAAAGTTAAAAGAATTTCTCTACCAAGTGGCACTTGCGCCCTTGATCGGCGCAAGGCTTTATAGTGCTGGAGCCCCTAGTTCATTCAATCACTAGCCCCCTCATTCAGAATGATAGAGTTTCAGGTGCAGTTCATTCAAACCCAGAGTAAAAGCAGGCACTCAATTAGCAGCAGTAGTAAAAAGTACAGCTTGTAACAGGCATTTAATTCAAGCAAAGCAGTTCTCCCAAAGAATGTCCAACTGGATATTATACTGGCATTTTATGCAGCTGTCACCTGCTGCCTTCTTGCTGGTCTCACACAGTCACGGGGCACCTTCAGGGGGAGAATCGGCATGAGGTTTTTTAGTGCTGGAGCCCCTAGTTCATTCAATCACTGACCCCCTCATGCAGAATGACAGAGTATCAGCTTTGTAACAGCACCTACTATGTGGTGCAGCCTGCCCAGCTGTGCATTTTCCTCAACACCCTCCATTCTTCCAGTGTTGTATGTGTGTGCTGGATTGAGTTGGTGTACCCCAATGGGGGGGGGGAGTGAAGGTGTGTGCTGTATGAACACAATGCCATAGTGTCCACTGGGTGCTAGGGCACCCAGTAATGCCTGGCACGGTTGGGACCAGTGCCAGGTTATGGTTACATGAGTGGCACTGACTGTACGTAGCATGTCTCTTCCATTTTATTTTGTTATATCTTTCTGTATTTATCACTTTGTTGACCGGGAAAGCACACTGGGCAAATGACTCAGAGCCACTACATATGCAGCTGAGATGATACAGTGTACAATGAACAACAACACACAATTCACAAATATCAACTTAGTATCACTTTAAAAACAATTACAAATAGTTTGTTGCTGTAAGTGGAGTTTTAACTCAGTTTCATAATTTACATGATTATTAGCTTCTAAGCAATGTTGAGGCTTTGCATTCCACAGTTTAGGTGCCTGTGCATATGGTGTGGCCCAGGGTGGCTGTCTGCCTCATTGCCTCCTCGCTGGCTGCATACAACCTTGTTCCCTGTTGCTGTTGTGTCCACACCTCCCATCCTTGGTTTGCCCGGAGTTAAGACTGACTTTTCACAGGTAGGAATTTGCACCGCGATACATGTCATGCCAATGCATGTTGCGCTGAGCTATTGTTTTAAATATACCATTGTGCCTGTATGCATGTCCCCGCCCCGCACTTTTCACCATTCATACAATATATTTTTGCATCAGTGCTAACATGTTGCGCCAATGCTATTTGGCCTTTTGAGTACAGCAATCGAGCAGAAATGTGGCACAATTGCAGTGCAGTCGGTTTGGGCCCTGCACACAAAGTTTTGAATATCTGCCCCTGAATGTTTTACTGAAGTTGAGAAAAATAAAGTCAACCAAGCTAACATCATCCAGTTCATTACTTATTGACTCAAAGAAACTCAGCTTGTTGTACAGGATCTGTCTGCTTTAAGATTATGTTGTAGTACATTCTTTACACCTTCATTTTTGCAGTCCACTTTACATTTTATTTTTTATACACCTTTCTGTGATTTTTCCAACTATAGAGGCGAGGATTATTGGGTGGCAGTTTTTTGATGACTATCCCTCTCCTTTTTAACAGATCTGAACCACTTCAGCTACATTCTGGTCAGGCATGACTTTGCTATTTCTTAGTGATAGATTAAATATGTGAGCCAGATCTTCATAGCCCTGAGAATGCTGCAAGGCCCTGGTGCACTGATCATTTGAAGCACAGGGCTTGTGGCATTCTCCTGGCTGATGAGTGTGGACAGTGACACCACTGACCACATTTTTCAACAAATCATGGGAAGATGGGGTGGTACCTGAGGACTGGAGGAGGGCAGATGTGATTCCCCTTCACAAAAGTGGGAGCAAGGCAGAAGCAGGAAACTAAAGACCTATAAGTTTGACCTCAGTGGTAGGGAAAATGATGGAATCACTTCTGAAAGAAAGAATTGTTGAGTACCTAGAGGCCAGCAGGGCACAGGACCCAAAGCAGCATGGATTTACAGCAGTAAGGTCATGTCAGATGAATCTAACAGATTTCTTTGACTGGGTGACCAAAGTAATAGACCAGGGAGGGGCTGTGGATATGGCCTACCTAGACTTTAGCAAAGCATTTGACACAGTCCCACACAAAAGATTAATATTCAAGTTAGCCAGCCTTGGAGTGGGTCCCAGGGTGGTGGCTTGGGTAGCAAACTGGCTGCACAACAGGACACAGAGGGTAATAGTGAATGGAACACATTCCAAAGAAAGGGGGGTCACTAGTGGAGTACCTCATGGTTCAGTACTGTGTCCAGTCCTCTTTAACATCTTTATAGGTGACATTGCAGAGGGTCTGTAGGGAAACGTATGCCTCTTTGCAGATGACACAAAGATCTGTAACAGAGTTGATAACACAAGGGGGGGTAGAAAGGATGAGAAGGGACTTGGTAAGGATGGAGGAATGGGCAGACATATGGCAACTTAGATTCAATGCAAAGAAGTGCAAAATAATGCACCTGGGAAACAAAAACCCAGGAGAAGAGTACACAATAGCAGGGGAGGTATTAACAACAACCAAAATGGAAAGGGACCTGGGGGTAGTCATATCAGATGATCTAAGGGTTGGTAATCAATGTAAGAAGTCAGTAAGGAGAACCAGGGGGATACTGGGATGCATAGGAATGGACATCACAAGTAGAAAAAGGGAAGTGGTTATCCCTCTGTACAGATAGTTGGTGAGACCACATCTGGAGTACTTTGTGCAGTTTTGGAGACCTTATCTGCGCAAGGTCATAGACAGGATGGAAGCAGTCCAGAGCAGGGCAACTAAAATGGTTCAGGGTCTGCATCAGAAACCATATGAAGAGAGACTGAGAGAGCTTAATATGTATCCCCTTGATGAAAGGAGGGACAGGGGGGACATGATGGAAACTTTCAAGTACCTCAAGGAAATCAACAAAGTCCAGGTGAGTAGCATCTTTCAGAAAAAGAGATGTGTAAGAACAAGGGGGCACAATTTAAAGATAGATGGGGGACAGCTCAGGGGTAATGTGAGGCAATTTTTTTTCATGGAGAGAGTGGTGGATGCATGGAACCGCCTTCCTGGGGAGGTTGTTGGGTCTAAAACAGTGGGGGAATTCAAACATGCATGGGACAGACATAAAGCAATTGTAGTGGGGGGTGGCAGGAAGTAGACTGTTGGTTAACTAGAATCTGCATCTTATCCAGTAGGTAAGGAAATGGGCAGACTGGGTAGGCCAAGTGGTCCTTATCTGTCATCAAAGTCTATGTTTCTATGTGGTTTTCTATTCCATGCACCAATTGCTGCAAGTTAGACAAGCTTTTTCACAGTCTAGTTTGTATTAATCCCAGATACACTTTTCACAGGGCTAGCACCAAATATTTGGTACGTGATGCTGTAAAGTGGGATTACAGTCGTAACTGCACCTGATGTACTATATTTGGGTGCAGTTGCAGCAAAGGTGTTTGGCACAGACGTGCCAAAAAATGGAATTGGTGCAGGACTTGATGCAAACCCTGCATCACCCTTTGAAAATCAGGCCCTGTGTGTTAGAATGCCAGAGTTCTCGTGTGCTATTCCATTGTTAGAATGCCAGAGAACACTTCTGTTAATCCCTTGTTAGAATGCCGGAGATCACTCCTGCTAATCCATTGTTAGAATGCCAGAGATCACTTCTGCTAATCCATTGTTAGAATACCAGAGATCACTTCTGTTAATCCCTTGTTAGAATGCCAGAGATCACTTCTGCTAATCGATTGTTAGAATGCCAGAGATCACTTCTGTTAATCCTTTGTTAGAATGCCAGAGATTGAGAACTGGCAACTGAAGTTTAATTCAAAAAAGTGCTAAATTACACACATGGGGTGCAGAAACCTTGGGGAAAGCTACGGGTTAGGGGGGGTTGCTGGCAGTCACAAAGGAGGAAAGGGACCTGGCGGTTATTATTTCAGACAACCTGAAAATGTCAAAGCAGAGTGCTAAGGCAGCTGGGAGGGTCATAGTGGTGCCATTATAATAAAACCATGGTCAGGCCTCACATGGGGTACTGCGTGCAGTTCTGGAGGTCGCACCTTTGTAAGGATGTTAACAGGCTGGAGTTGGTCCACAGAAGGGCAACTGAGATGGCACAGGGCTTTCAACACAAGATTTATGAGGAGAGATTAAAGGACCTCAATATGTACTACCAGAAGAGAGGAGGGAAAGAGGGGACATGATAGAAACATTCAAGTACCTCAAGGGTATAAACAAAGTACATGGGGGAGACATTTTCCAATACTGGAAGAGCACAAGAATGAGGGGGCATGACATGAAAATGGAAGGTGGGAGATTAAGAGGGAATCTGAGGACGTTCTTCTTCATAGTGAGGGTGGTGGACGCATGGAATGGTCTGCCTCAGGAGGTGGTGGGAGTGAGCACTGTGGATGGATTCAATCATGCTTGGGACAGGCATAGGGGAACCATAGAGGTACACCAGTGGGTGAGTCAGAAGCAGTAATCCAGTACAAGGGTTTATGGCAGATTAGATGGGCCAGGCGGTCCTTATCTGCCAACAATTTCTCGGTTTCACTTCTGCTAAACCCTTGTTAGAATGCTGGTGATCACTTCTGCTAATTCCTTGGTAGAATGCCAGAGATCACTTCTGCAAATCTGTGGTAGTTGAACCCCCCCCCCACCATGTGAATAGTGCTTAGCTGAACCTGATGTTTTCTTCTTCTCTCCCATATCTGTTCCAAAGACTGTTGTGCAACAGCACTTTACTCCTTCATGTTATATCTTTCTGTCTCTTTCTAATCACCCCCTTTTCTGTGTAAAACATACAGAATATGCTGCAGTCAGACTGGCCATCTGACGCTGTGTATTACAATTAAAACTATTTTTCTTCCCCTTCCTATTTCTGCTCTTCTATGTCATGGTCCAGTTAAAAATAAGCACTTTTTCCCTGCATTGCCCTTAAATGTGCAGAAATGGTCTAAATGAGCTGCACAGACTTAAAGAATGAAACTAACTAAAGGTCTGTAAACAGACTTGGTAGGCAAAGGTTTTTTTTCACAATGTAAAAAGCAAACTGGGATTGACAGTCAAACTAAGAAATTACCAATGCCAGTTTAAATGTTTTTTCTTTAAGATATGTACAGGTGCAGATTGGAATATCCTGTTCTTGAAAAGGTTAAACAGTTAGCAAATTAACTAAAATATAGGATAATAGAGAAGAAGAAGAACTAAAATGTGGTCTACTTACACAACTCCCAGGAGTTTCATGTCTCCAATCAGTGCTGGTGTCCTTGCAAGGTGCTGTCTCCTATAGAAAGTCAGTAGCACCTTTCTCCCTTCTTTTATATGCTGCAGCTCCTAGGTTACCTTTAGAAAAGGGGAGGAGTTGTCTATAATGCAGCCCACTCTGCAAGAAATGTGCAATCATATCTGATAGAGCATTAGGGTGTTTATGTTGATGTCATAATAACGGATTATTTGTTATGCCCTTCATTTATGTAAATTCTATGTAATTGATTGTACAAAGAAATAAGAAATGTTCCTGTAAATAGCTTAATAATTAGGTGGGGCTTTGAGCTAAGGGGTGGAGCTCCACTCTTTAAAAGAAGCCAGCCTAGATCCTCAGGTCAGATGCTGTTAGAGAGAGTTCACGTGAGGACCTCCTGCTCTCTGTTATACTGCACAAGATTATGTTCCACTGCTAGACCCTTGGCAGGGGAAGCTGTGCTGTTTTCAAGTTTTATTTTGTTTGTTTATTATCAGAAGTTCGCTGCTGTAAGCTGTTTTTTTTTTTTTTGGATTTATTTTTTTTGTTTGTTTGTTTAATAAAAATCATACCATTTAGGTATGTTGTACCACATTTGTTGATTCCTATGTGACCTAATTTGTTCAACCCACGACAAAATCCCTGGTTAGAATGCCGGAGATCACTTCTTTTTATCCCTTGTTATAATGTCAAAGACCACTTCTATGAATCCCTTGTTATAATGGCAGAGATGATGTCTGCTATTTCCTTGGTAGAATGCCAGAGATCACTTCTGCCAATCTCTTGTTAGAATGCCATAGACCACTTCTGCTAATCCCTTGTTATAATGCCAGAGATCAATTCTGCTAATTTTTCATTCAAGAGTTTAGGTGCATCTCCTGTCTAGTTCTTCTGCTTTGTCAATATGTATATATTTTTTAGGTTTCTGTACTTCTTCCCTTGTAATTAGGCCAGTTGTTTTGTTTGTGTTATACAGATATGTAAAATTTTCTTCCATCTGAAAGACCAATCAAAAATAACTATTTTGTTTTTCTGCTATTGCTGTTTCCTTAGAGATCAAATTGCCATTTACTGTTAATGGTACAATGGTATTTTCAATGTTTTGTTAGAGTTTATATAACTGTAAAAGGCCTTTGCATTTTGTTTTTTGCTTGCTAGTGTATTTTTGAAAAATTTCTTAGCTGATTTATTGTACCAGTTAAAGCAGAAGGAAGCGGGGAAGGCAGTCAGAATAGCAAAGGCCCAAATCAAGGAAAAGATACCCAACTCCATTAAGAAGGGGGATAAAACATTTTATAGGTACATTAGTGAGTGAAAAAAGACAAAGGGAGGGATACTGAGGCTGAATAAAGAGGAAGGTGAGTGGGCAGAGAGGGACAGAGAAAAAGCAAGGATATGGAATGAATACTTCTGCTCAGTATTCACAAAAGAAGAGATGGGGAGGTACCTAATCCAGTCAATAGAAGCATTCTAGATGGGGGGGGTCAACATCAGTCCTTTCACAGAAGAAAGGGTTCTGAAAGAACTCTTATAACTGAAGGTGGAAAGAGCGATGGGGCCTGATGGAATTCAACCTAGAATTCTAAAAGAACTAAGGGGAGAACTAGCAACACCACTGACTACTCTTTTTAACAAATCATGGGAGGATGGTGTGGTATCTGAGGACTGGAGGATGGCAGATGTGATTCCCCTTCACAAAAGTGCGAGCAAGACAGAGGCAGGAAACTACAGACCTGTCAGTTTGACCTCAGTGGTAGGGAAAATTATGGAATCACTTCTGAAGGAAAGAATTGTTGAGTACCTAGAGGCCAGTGGGGCACAGGACCAAAAGCAGCATGCATTTACAGAGGGAAGGTCATGTCAGATAATTCTAATCAATTTCTTTGACTGGGTGACCAAAGTAGTAGACCAGGGAAGGGCTGTGGACATGGACTACCTAGACGTTAGCAACAAATTTGACACAGTCCCAAACAAAAGATTAATAAACAAATTAGCCAGCTTGGGAGTGGGTCCCAGGGTGGTAGCCTGGGTAAAACATTGGCTGCACAACAAGACACAGAGGGTAATAGTAAACAAAGTCCACAGTGAAGAAAGGGAGGCTACTAGTGGGGTAAAGCAGTGTTCAGTACTCAGGTCCTTTTTAATGTCTTTATAAGTGACATTGCAGAGGGACTGGAAGGAAAAGTATGTCTCTTTGCAAAAGACACAGAGATCTGCAACAGGGTTGATCCACAATGGGGCTGGAAAGGATAAAAAGGGACTTGGCAAGGTTTAAGGAATGGTCAAATGTATGGCAGCTTAGAGTCAACACAAAGAAGTGCAAAGTAATGCACCTGGGAAACAAATACCAAGGGGACGAGTACACAATGGGGGAGTGAGAAACAGACAACAAAAATGGAAAGGGACCTCAGGGTAGTTATATCAGTTGACCTAAAGGTGGGCAAGCAATGTGAGAAGGCAATAAGGAGGGCTGGGTGGATACTGGGATGCATAGGGAGCACCATCACCAGTATAAAGCAAGAAGTTGTTATCTCTGTGTACAGACAGTTGGTGAGACCCCATCTGGAATACTGAGTGCAGTTCTGTAAAGACATAGACGGGGTGGAGGCTGTCCAGAGGAGGGCAACCAAAATGGTGCAGGGTCTGCACCAGAATACATACAAAGAGAGACTAAAGGAGCTTAATATGTATACCCTCGAGGATGGGGGGGGACATGATAAAAACGTTCAAGTACCTGAAGGGAATAAACAAAATCCAAGAAGGTAGCATCTTTCAGAAAAAGAGATGTGCAAGAATAAGGGTGCACAATTTGAAGATAGAAGGGGGATGGCTCAGAGGTAATGTGAGGAAATATTTTTTCACAAAGAAGGTTGTGGATGCATATAACAGCCTTCCTGAGGAGATCATGGAATCAAAAACAGTGGGGGAATTCAAGAATGCATGGGACAGATGTAAGGCAATTCTAGTGGGGGGGGTAGGAGGAAGTAGGCTGATGGTTAACTAGGATCTGCAGCCTATGCATTAGGTAGGAAAATGGGCAGACTGGGTAGACCAAGCAGTTTTTATCTGCCATCAAATTCTATGTTTCTATGTTTCTCTCTTGTAAAATTTAGTAACATCTTTGTATTTATTAAAGTTCCCTGACGGGTACTTAATGGTTTGTATATGTGATATTTTTTTCTTACTTGACAGACCTGCTAACCTTTTGTTAAACCATGGTGTCAATTGTTCTTGCTTCCTGTACACCTGTTGCTTTGGTATATGATCATTCCTTAATGAAATCAGTTTACCTGTCAATATTTTTCAACACTTGGTTGTATTTTGTTGTTCCATTTAGACTCCCATTTCCATGTGCCTAGTTCATTCTTTATGTCTTTATAATTTCCAGCAGTATCATTATAGGCAATAGTCCTTCGCCTGTTCAAGCTGCAGCTTTTTTCCACTGTTACTTCAGCTGTAGCATTCATACAGGTACACAGTGCCTCCCTAGGTTTGTAGTTAATGCTACCATTGCAATTTGTTAGCACCAGATCAAGAGTATTTGCCCCGCTCATAGGCATTTTAATTATTTGTCTCAGCCCAGGCTGCATCCCTTAACTGTATCCAAAAACATAGCTGCCATTATTCTATCAGTGACATGTTTTCCCACTCAATTTCAGGGATAGTAAAGTCCCCTTTAATTAATAGCTGGCCTTTGTCTGTGCATTCTTTTATCTCAGTGTTGTGAGCCATGAACATGTCCCTGCTTATGTCAGAGGATAAATAGCAATTTCCTAGTATCAGGTTGCTGGGTTTATGGTTTGGTACTGATGCTCATATTAAATCAGTGGTTTCATCATTGTTATGTATATTAAGATTTTCAATAGTGAGTGTTTGTTGCTGTTATTATACAGTTCCTGAAGTACAATATAGGTTGTACAAGGAGTATGGATACCAATCCTTTATAAACAGAATAATATAATTGAATATCTTAATGCAAGTTGCATTTTTACTACCTCTGCATATCTAATAAAAAGGAAGAAAAATCCAAAACACACAGTAAAGTGGTGTGGGAGAGTGGAGGAGGACTTAGCTATAGTGTATGGGTAGCTACGTTGTTGTGCTGTGGTAGTGACTTTACTGCAGCAGAATGAATTTTCATTCTATAGTTTCTACACAACAGTATAAAGGAAAGCATTAGCTGTTTATGACATGCAGAAGGGGGTGAGAGATCAGTAATGGTCAGGAGTGCAGCGACGGGAGCAGGGAGAGTGGCTGGATGAGAGGTGAAGAAAATGCCCTGAGCATGCCTCAGAACCAGGAGGATGGTTAGATGAGCTGTGGAGAGGGCAGTTTGATGAACTGCAGAGGTGGTGGGGTGATAAGCTACAAAAAAGTAGAAACAAAGAATTTGTCATCAGAAAAGAATCATCAGGCCCACTCAGTCTGCCCAAAGATTCTGTGCACATTGTACCTCCATAGAGTAGATCCTACCTGGTTTCTGTGTATCCTACCTTTTTTTAGTATTAATATACCCTGTGTCTATCCCATCATGCTTGAAGTCTTCTGTCATTCTTGCTTCCATAATTTTGATTTACAGTTGGTTCCATGCTTCTACCACCCTTTCTGTGAAGAAGTATTTCCTCACATCCTTCCTGAAATGTCACCCCTCCAATTACAATGCATGTCCCCTAGTCCTGGAGTCTTCCTTTGTAAGAGGCTTCCTCCCTGCACTCTGTTCACCCTGTAGGTTACTTGAAGGTCTCCATCATGTCACCCCTTGCTCTCGTGTCCTCCAGTGTGTATCTATTTAGATACCTCAGTCTCTCCTCATAGGGATTCCCTTGTAACCACAGCACCGTACTGGCTGCCCTTCTCTTAACTGCTTCCATCCTATTTATGTCTTTTCTGAGGTGCAGTCCCCAGAACTGGACACAAAACTCCATGTGCATTGTACCAGAAAGTGGTACTGGGAGAGAGGGTGATTTGCAGGGAAAGCATTACAAGCTGTGGGAGAGTCTGATCAGATGAGCCATAGGAGGGCAGACAAAAGCTGACATCCTAGAAACCAGAGTAGCCAATGCAGAACAGCAGTGTGGAGAAGGGCAGTCAGCTTTGAGAAAGTTGCATCTCTCATTGGTATAGCTGTCTGAACACTACATTGTACAAGATATGGACATCCATACACTCCAAGGCTAAGTATCAATCTTAGATTGTCATGTTGACAGGGATGTGCTGTGTTTCACTCTCATGGTCACCCTGTTGCTGTGACAACCCTTTACTGGAAAACATAGCATTGTTATGTATGGTTGCCCATGTATTATATTGCCATGACAGCCCTTCACTGGAAAAACAGCCTTCTTGTCTATGGTTGCCAATACATTATTCTATATTTGGCTGCCTGACAGTGTCACCTGGCTGGCAAGGTAAGGCATGGTTGCTTTTGCTGGTTGTATGTAGGACCCTTGAAGTTAAGGGCATGGGGAGGCAGCACAGACGTGTTGCCTGGCTAGTAGCTAGGGCAGCATCAATAAAATTCAAGGCTAGGCTTTTATTGTGTGTGTGTGTGTGTGTGTGTGTATACATGAGCATGTGTCTGCTTGTGTGTGTTGGTCTTTATGCGCAGGTATGTGTGTCTCTGCATATGTGTGTGTGTGTGTATGCGTGAGTGCATGTGAGTTTGTGTGTGTGTGTGTGACATTGAGCAAGTCACATAAACCAAAGTTGCAGCATTTATGCAAGAATGACAGTGGAAGGGGCTGCCCAATGGCCCTGTGTCCCTGCACATAAACCAAAGTTGTGCCACCCTTCAAGAATGGCAGTGGCAGGGGCTGCTATTGGCCTTGAGTCCATGCATTTAAACCAAAGTTGTAGCACTCATGCAAAAATGGCAATGGCAGGGGCAGCCTGATGGCCCTGTGTCACTGCACATAAACCAAAGAGGTGGTACTCATGCAAGAATGGCAATGGAAAGGGCTGCCTGATGGCCCCATGTCTCTGCATGTAAACCAAAATTGTGACACTCATGCAAGAGCGGCAGTGGAAGGGGTTGCGTGATAGCCCTGTGTCCCTGCATGTAACCCAAAGTAGTGGCACTCATGCAAGAAGGGCAGTGGCTGGGGCCACCTAATGGTCCGAGTTCCTGCATATAAACCAAAGTTGTGAGACTTACACAAGAATAGCAGTAGCAGGGGCTGGCCAGTGGTACGATGTCCCTGCACTTTAACAAAAGTTGCAGCACTCATGCAAGCATGCCAGTGGCTACACGATGGCTCTGTGTTTATTTTTTTTTCCAACTCTATTTCTGTACCTTGACCTACCAGACTCTTTCTGGTGTGGACACTCAGTGTGGTTTCTCCAGTCTGCCTAAAGCCTCCAGCTCCCCAACTCTCCGGTTGTGCCCTCCTCCTCTCCTGGATGCACAACCAACCAGCTCTGAACCCCCCCCCCGGGGCCTGACCACCGAACTCTCCTGGCACTCAATCTACAATCTAGTAGAGTGACCAGGGACTTGGAATGAGAACTGGATGAGGGACTGGCAAGCCCAGCATTAGATGTGGGGATAACCACTGGTCCCACCTTCTCCAACCAGCAGATAAGAGGATTTTCTTGTTTATGCTCCTATTGGCATGGTTGTGCAATGGTGACAGTGCACAGAGGATACACTCCCACCCCCTCCCGCAGTTACCCACTGATGCTATCCCCATTGGCTGCCCTGCTGTTCCATGAAGCATCCCCCAGCCACCACTAGGAGTTGCCACTGCAAGGGGGAATCCCTGAGAACCCTCCCCAGGAAAGAAGAGCAGTCCTCAGGGTGCTCAATTCTCTCCTTCCCCTGCTGACCCCTGGTAGCCCGGGACTGCTCCCGAATCCAGGTTGCTGGTGTGGCATGAGGTGAGGCATCCAGTGCCTCAAACCTCAGTGCCACTGAGCCAGACCAAGTTGTGGTAGTTATGCAAGAATTGCAGTGGCAGGGGCTGCCTGATGGCCCTGTGTCCCTGCGCATAAACCAAAGTTGTGGCACTCATGCAAGAATGGCAGTGGAATTTGTTGGTTGATGACACTGTTCCTGCACATAAACCAAAGTCACAGCACTCATGCAAGAATGGAAGTAGCAGGGGCAGCCCAATGGCACTCTGTCCCTGCACAAAAAACAAGGTTGTACTTATGCAAGGATGGCAGTGGCAGTTGCTGCCCCATGATCCTTTGTCCATGCACACAAACCAAAGTTGTGGCACTCATGCAAGAATAGTGCTGGCAGAGGCCACATGATGGCCCTGTGTCCCTGCTATAAAACAAAGACATGCCACTCATGCAAGAATAGCTTTGGCAGGAGCTGCTTTATGGCTCTGTGTCCCTGCAAATAGACCAAAGTTGTGGCATCCATGCAAGAATAGTAGTAGCAGTGGCCTCTTAATGGCCCTGTGCCCATGCACATAAACCAAAGTTGTGGCACTCATGCAAGAATGGCAGTGGCAGGGGCTGCCTGATGGCTCTGTGTCCCTGCACTGTGGAGGGGTTGTGGGATAACAGATGGACCAGACACCAAACTTTAAGTTCGACACACAATCTCTGTGTGATGTTTATTCAAAATACAGGAAATAACCTTTAGCAATGGCATATTCCTTCTTCAGTACATCAGTTTGCAGCAATAGACTATGTATGTCCTTTCTCTGCACTTAGCTAACACCTACTGACACTGATCTCTGAGCTAAACATTTTTAGTGAAAACTCTTCATCCCTATGTGGGCCTTGTTGCTTGGGTAGTGGGGGCTCACAAAGGAAAAAAAACAAGCTATAGACAATGAACTTCAATGCAGAATCACTGGAAAAAATGTTACCCCAAAGGGCATTGGCAACAAATCAAGTTTCAAAGAAATACAACATCATAAATACTTCCATAATGCAAAGCATCATGTGATATATGTAAATCACCATGAAATGTCAGACTTGTTTAGTTTACAGCAATCTACATGCATTTTAAATAGCACAACTAACTTAATTTCTATAATAGTCACCTAGTACTTTTTACCATTATCAAAAACACTTAGTGCCATGAAATTTTCAACATTTACAGGTTTCATAAACATAAGGTATATACATCAAGTTATTTTATGGCATAGTGCTATTACATACTAAATCCAACAACAATAAACACAGCCTGTTGTTTTGCATACGCTCAGTCACCACAATAACCTCCCTGTAAGAGGACCTGATATGGAAAATGAAAATTAAAGAGGACACTATAGCATAGTCAAGAAAGGCAAGGAGGTGCCTATAAGTGGCCAACCTTATGGACTAGAAATTGTAAAGGATAGATTTAGCTAAGAAATAGAAGGACCGTTGCATGCCAGCCCAGTGGAGCAGAGAGCTGAGGCACTGGCACCTTACCTTAAACCACACTGGTGACCCAGGTTCGGGAATGGACTTGGGACACTAGGGGCAGGCAGGGAAAGGGAAGGATTGAGTATCCGTAGGACTGCTCTCCTCTCCTGGGGTGGGTAGTGGGGTGGCGTCACTCTGCAGTGGCCTCTGGTGGAGACCAGGGGTACTGCAGATGTGGCGAGAGGGGGGACAACTGAGAATACCATAAACTGCTTCACAATCGACCAGATGATGGCTGCTGGTTGACCGATGACACCAATGCCCTGAAGAAGCCATGTCCACCTCAGCTGCACCCCAGGGCCAAGTAGTTGTGCTGGTCTTCCCTCCTTGTGCCTTCCCACTCGAAGGAGGGAGACCCACCCGGTGAAGGCTTATGCCAGGTTTGCCCTGGGGGTGGCTGCTATGTGAGGTTGGGGACTCAGGAAAGGACAGGTGGATTGGAAGGGACCTTGGTAGCCTGAAGGAGTGATGGGTTGTGGAGCATGAAGGAGGGAAAAAAAAAGAACTGTTGCAACAGATTTAAGAAAATGTTGGTCCTCAAGAGTGGCAGGAGATCCCTGTCACATATCCCCCACCTTAAGAGGGAAGCAATTATTGTAGACTATTTACCACTTTCCTGTCCCAGGAAAGGATGAAGCTTCCACACATCCATCTTCAGAATTTTTTTCTCAGGGCCCCTATTAATGATAAACATTCTGTCATAAACATAGTAGATATCATCATTCTTTACCCTGAGGCATTAATGCATTTCTCAACAGAGACCAATGGCACCTGCCTCTGTATTATCTCATGTTAGGAAAAGTTCATCATATTTCTTAATGAAAAATCTGGATGGCTGTAAAATCCAGTACCATAGAAAGACTTTTTTTTTTTTTTTTTAGTCTTTGGTAACCAGGTAAGGCCCACTAGGCACAAGTGCCTGTTTTCAGGGGTGACCTGGGAGCACTGGGCGGTTAAGTGACTTGCTCAGAGTCACACAGTATGCAAGTGGAGGTTGTGAGAATCAAACCCAGGCCTGGTCTGCTGGATGTACCGAGCTTGTTTACACCTTATTACTCTATCCTCTAGGCTATACTGCCAGCCCAATTAAATGGATTTCACTCTGTCTTCCTCTCTGCTGTCAGTCACAGCTGAGAGCTGGGGAGGTGATGTCATTTTGGAACTCTCGCAGCTGCATAAACCACACTCCTTGTAGCTGTGAGTGGAGGTAGACAGACTGTTCACAGTAGTCTAGTAGTGGAGTTCATAGAGGGGGCTGCAGAGTGCAGCTGCAGCTCCTCAAGCGGCTCTGAGATAGAGCTGCAATTTTTCCTGTTTGTTTTCATTTCTCACCCTAGTGGAGAATGACCTTTACAGCTTGTTGAAGTGGTGGAAACCTTTTCCATTGGGTTTTCCTGTGCTTCATCCCTGGAGGGATGGAGCAGGACTCCAGGATTTCAGGGGCAATCCCCTGATTCTCCAATGTCTTTGGAAGCTGCCTTTGTATGACAACTTTATGTGAGTAGAATGGTTTTGTTTTGAAGTTTGCCCAGGAGTACCTACAGTTTTTAATGGTGGATTCTCTGACAAAGGGACCCTGTCACCTTAGATTTCCTTAAAAGTTGACTGCCTACAGTGGAGTCCTGTATGTGACCGTCCATTTGGCAGAACTTATAACTCTTGACACCCCTGTGGTGTTCTTTGTATGATGTTAAGTGTGATATACATTTCAAGACAGCATCAACAGTTTTACAGTGTGTGAGGTGTTTACCAAATGAATGGCAGAGTATGAACTAGGAAATGAAAGGCAGGAGACCCCCTTCCCCATCTGGAGTGACCAGTTTACCTCTCCAGGTTCTGAAGGGCACCTGTGTTTTCTCTCAGTGCATGTGGCCAATGCCTGAAGAAACAGTTTTTCCCAGTGAGTGGGACTTTTCTACGGTTTTGCCCCAGTGAGTGTTTTTTTTCTCCAGTTACCCCCAGTACATGGGTCCTACAGTGTTGAGCCTTTAGTGCTCTGTGTGGTCCATGTACCACATCATCATCCTATGCAATATGGGAAAATGACCAAGTACATGGCCGGATGTGCCTAGCCGAGGGAAAGTATCCAAGTACTGGCCAGATATGCCTAGTCGAGGGAAAGTTTGTTCTTCTGGTGGCAAGTCCACAGATTTGATAACTGTCCTGTGATAAATGGGAATTCTTGAAGTTCTGTACCCTAACTGTCTGCAAGTATCCTGTCTGCAATCCTTGGGGGTCCATCATTGGTTTGTGTTGTTCGTACGTGTGCTTTTGGAATAAAGCCATACTCTAGAATCCCAACCTGGTATGGACATTCTTGTTATTGCTCCCCATGTAGAATTGCTTTGGGTATCCCTGTCTAGAAGTGAAAACCTAGCATAGCCCTGAATAGATGTTTTCTCTCTGGGACCTGGGTTGTTGGCCATGCATTGGTCCCACCAGGTGTGTGCCAGGTATTTAGTGCCACACCTGGTTGTGTTCTACATTGGACCCATCTTGTCTAAGGTGAGCAATGAGACATAGTTTTCTAGTCTTTATACATCACTATATATGTTTTTCGTATGTAACCCTCACCCCCCTCCATTTTTACCCTATGACCTGTGTTGATTGTGAGAGGTGTGCCCTTCTAGTTAAATAAGAAGACCAGTGGGGGGTTACACATGCTAAAGCTCAGCTATCAAATTTTGGACCAGTTCCCAGCCTGCCCACTTCCTTCCTTAGTGTTCTAATCCCATCCTCAGTGTCTACAGTTGAACATATTTTGGTGTCATCCATGAAGAGGCAAATCCTGCCATATATTCTCAGCCCCATGCCACATATAGAAACATAGAAATATAGAAACGGTTGTCAGAAAACTACCACTTGGCCCACCTAGTCTGCCCTTAAATCCCTACCTGCTGTGCTACTATAGACCTTAATTGATCCCCCCAGCCTGTTACTAAGGGCCTCCTGTGTGTATCCCATGCATGTTTGAAACCTCTTACCATTTTGATACCAAGCAGCTCTGCTGAGATGCTGTTGCAGGCTTCCACTACCCTTTCCATGAAGAAATATTTCCTCACATCCCCTCTAAGTCTCCCCCTCTTCCAGCTTCATATCATGCCTGCTCATCTTTGAGCATCTCTTTCTGTGCAGTATGCCACCTTCCTGTACTTTACTGATACCCTTGAAGTATTTGAATGTTTCTATCATGTCTTTCCTATCTCTGCTTTCCTCCAGAGAGTATATACCGATTAAATTCCCTGAGTCTTTCCTCATAGGGCTTCTGATGCAGGCCATGCACCAATTTGGTTGCCCTTCTCTGTACAGCCTCCACCCAGTCTATGTCCTTCTGGAGATGTAGCATCCAGAACTGAACACAGTACTCCAGGTGTTGCCTCACCATTGATCTACATAAGGGTAACACTACCTCCCATTTTTTGCTGGTGATACCCCTCACTATGCACCCCTGCATCTTATTAGCCTTTCCTACTGCCTTCTCATACTGCTGTGCTAACATCAGGTCATCAGATATGATTACCCCCAGATCCCTTTCCTGTTTTATTGTTAACACCCCCTCCCTCCCCAAATGATATGTTGCCCTTGGATTTATGTGCCCCATGTGCATAATTTCACATTTTGTGGTGCTGAAGTCCGGTTGCCAAACCCTTGACCAGTCATCTTCCTTCATCCCCCGGTGAGTCCACTCTGTTGCAGATTTTTGCATCATCTGTGAACAGGCATATCTTTCCTTCTTGTCCCTATGCGATGTCACTAATAGAAACATTGATGAGGACTGGTCCCAGTACAGACCCCTGTAGCACCTTGCTGGTTATTTTACCTTCCTCCTAGTGAACTCAGTTTACCACCACCCTCAGAGTTCTGTTACTGAGCTAACTTTGCACCCATTTTACTGTGTTTGGACTCCTCCTATACTTCCTAGCTTGTTTGCAAGTATTCTGTGAGGAACAGTGTTAAATGTAAATGTTATAAGAGACAGGATCTAGCACTGAGCCTGAGTCTCTTTAACATCTAAGGATTCACCATTTACCACTACTCTCTTTCTCCTGCCCTCAGCCATCTTTCCGCCAGTGTTACAATATGTTCTTTTACTACTGGGTCCTTCAGTGTTTTTTTTTTAAACCCATATTTTATTGACTTTTTAGTTTTGACAAATGCACACAAATGTAAGTGTAAACATGTTCCTTGCATTATATGACCCACAATAATAACAGACCAGTAATATTCAGGTTGTATAACCCACATCCTTTGAGTATAACCATGTTGTAGAAGTGAAGGCCTGCTGCATGACTGGGCAGAACCCATGGTCTTGCAACCAAGCAATTTATTTGGGACCATCCAGGGTGAGATCCATGTCTTAATAGACTAAGTACCTCAGGAACGTATTTGTGTACAATGTGGATATAACAGCAAACATGCAAACAAGTCATTGATTTCAGCATAATCTTACTAAGTATTCCTTTCTAAGTGTTCAGTTGGTGGTACTTTCCCTGCTACTACAGAGTCCAATAACCGGGCTGCCTAATTCATCACTGTTAAATAATCCTATAGGTTGACTAGTTTCAGTAATTCAGTGTGCAGGATAGGTGGGTGGGGGAGGGACTATATAAGTAGTGCCTTGACACACCAGTGCCTTGTTCCTAGGACTCTGTCCAAGTATATGTTCCACAAGGGATCCATCCTAAATCTCTCCATCAGTAATCCCGCGTTAAAAAATCCTGAAAAAAAAATGGAATTTCCAAAAGACAGACATCACAAAATCCCGAAAATCACAATCCTGAATTGAATTAGATTAAGAAGTAGCTATGTCCTTTCAAGTTCTGCTTGCCATAATGTAGAATTAGTGATGGGCGAAGTGGCCCAATTAAGCTCCATGGAATGATTAGTGGAGTGAAGCGGACTCGCGGAGTGCTCCGCAATGTGAAGTGGACTACTTCGCGTTACTAATGGGTAACATGAAGTCCATTGAAAACACTGACTTTGCATTACTCCACCTTCCCAAACCACCACTTCACCAATTCTTAAGACGCAGTACATTTAAAACAATGTACTTCACCTCACTTCGCCTTGTTTTTAAGCTCCAAAGGCAAATTTTGCAGTGATTCATGGGATTTCAGGTCACATGGGCTCTAGATTGTTCTGCACAGCCTCAGTTTGGGGTAGTGTGTGTAGGAAGCTGTAGGAGGCAATCTACTCTGAGAGCTCTCTGCGATTCAAACCTTCAAAAAGCTGTTAAAAAATCCTTTTTGAGTAATTTTTTTTGCTGAAACTTTAGTTCATTGATTATAGGAAACCCTCCTGTGCTCATATCATCAAGCGTTTATTGTTTCTGTATGGATTTCAAATGTTAATGTACAACATTCAGTCTGTGTACTGAGAGACAGTGGAAGTGTGCTTTGGGGGAGAGGTGTACCTGTGGTGTAGGTGGATTAACTTGGAGAAAAAGACAGTGCTTTCTGTTTCGGTAATATTTTTCTTGTATAACTGTGTTAATGTACACACAGTAATATTTTCAATATTTCTTGCCATTTTTTTGCTGATTGTTGTGGTGCAGCAGTGCATAATTTTAGTTTGTTTAAAATATGTGGTTATATTACTGAAGGTTTCAATTTGCTATGCATTACTTAGTGTGTATGTGAGTATGTGTGTGACATGTCATCAAATCAGACACCTTTTCTATCAATCAATCAATCAAAATCTTTATTTAATCAGGCGAACATCATTGAGCATAGCTCATTTACAAGATGGACCTGAGTGGTCAAGAAGTGCAAGTGTTATTACATTGACAAGGGTAGCATAAACAGTAATACAATGACAGGGGTAACATAAACAGTAATACAATGACATAAGTGCTAATATATAACAATATACATATGTACAAGACACATTAAAACTTTTAATCTGTGAGACAGAAGGTGATGGGCACATCAGGAGTAATTTGTAGACCTAGCAGGCATTTTGAGGGTGAATCTTGGGACTGGAAATGGGAGTTTTATCAGCATATAGGAACACGGGGTGGGGGTAGGTAGGGCCGGGGTTTAGGCCTTGTGGTAGCAGTTGCAGAGTTCTGGGAATAGGGTGGTGAATAATCTTTTGAAGGATATTAAGGGTAGGAGGTTATTTAGCTTCATGGTTTTTTGGAGTGAATTCCAAACAATTGCTAGTGAGTAGCTAATAGCAGCCCTCCCAAACTGGGTGCAGACATTGGGGACCTTAAGAATGATAATTTTGCTGATCCTTAGGTTGTATGGCTAGAGGTAATTTGAGTAAAACAGTCTGAGATATAGGTAGGTAGCTTGCCTGATAAGGCTTTGAATATCAAATTGCAACATTCCTATTTCTTCTGTGTTGTAATGATGTCCAGTTAACTGCTTTATAAAGGGAGCAATGATGGGTGCTGAAGGGAAGATCAGTAATGAATCTGATGGACCTGTGGTATAGGGTGTCCAGTTTATTTAAGAGGAGTGAACAATGTCCGTACAGAAAGTCAGCATAGTCAATGAGGATAGGAATGAAGCCTGGATTAATCTTTTTGGAGTCTCTGTTGAGGTAGTGCTTTATTCTAAAAAATAAACCAAGCCTTTGTCTCAGTTTCTTTAGTAGCTCCTCAATATGGACAGAATAGTCAAGCTTGTTATCAATCCAGACTCAAGGTATTTGAAGTTATCAACAATTCAGCTTCTCTCCAAGTAAGGTGGTTAGTTGTAGGGTGGTGGATGGTGGGGTAGTGGCAGAGCAACTCTTTGAGGTAAAGAACATAGCTTTTGTTTTTTTGGCATTTAGAAGTAGTTTTTTATCCAGTAGGTTGTGTTGTAGGATGGAAAATTCAGATTGTAGCAGTTCACAGGCTTTAGATAATGAAGGATTGCTAACATATAATACAGTATCATCAGCAAACAGATGGATGTTGGAATGAGTGAGGTTAGCATCAATATTATTAATATAGATGGCAAGAGGATGGGGCCAGAATAGAGCCTTGCGGTACACCTCTTAACAGTGGTTTTAAGGTGGATAGGTAGATCCATTTTTACCAGTTGTGATCTATCTGATAGATAGCACTTGAACCAATTGAGTGAAGGGGAATCCAACCCTAGTGAGCCAAGGGAGGTGATTAATGATTCATGATCCACTGTGTCAAATGCTTTGCTCAAATCCAGGAACACAGCACAGGTACTGTTCTTCTTATCCATAGCAATCTGCCAGTCGTTGGTTACTTTGGCTAGGGCCGAAATGGTGCTATGCCTTGATCTAAATCCTGATTGTGCTGTATTTAGGAGGTTATTGTTATCCAGGTAGTCCCTTAATTGTGAGTTTACTAACTTTTCGAGCATCTTGGATAGAACTGACAGGATGGAAATGGGCCTGTAATTGTTGAGGTCCTTGGGATCACCAGATTTGAGTAAAGGAACTACTTGAGCTGTTTTCCAAGTGGAGGGAATGGATCCAGTGGTGAGGGAAAGATTGAAGAGATGAGTGAGGGGGGCAGATAAGACTTGAGATGCAAGCTTGAGGAAGTAGGGGTCCAGGGAGTCTGTACCTGCACTTTTTGAAGTATCTAAATTGGAGAGGAGATCTTCCACTTCTTTCAAGGATATTGGGTTAAAAGAAAAGGTTGATGTAGCCTTTTGACCCACGGTGGATTGAAGGTTCAAGGAAGATCTCAGGAGATTTGCAGGTGAAGAGTCAAATGCTAGCCCAGCTGTGGTGAAGTGGTCATTGAAGGTATTTAGGATTTCTTGTTTGTCTGTAATTTCTGTGTTATTTAGTAGCAGTTTGCAGATTAAGGCAGGAGTAGAGTTTTAGCCCAAGATACCCTTTATAGTTCCTCAGAGACTGGTTGGGTTATTATAGGAGGTATCCAATTCAGCTCTATAATAAGCAGCTTTGGCAGATCTTATTTGTGTTGTACATGAGTTTCTTGCTTTTCTGAAATTTAGCCAGTCTCTGGAATCCTTAGTTTTTCTTGCCTTTTCCACAGTTTGTCTCTGGCTAGCAAGGCTGTTTTAAGATCAGTGGTGAACCAGGGCAGGACCTTGCTTTAGTTCTGATTTTGGTGAATGGTGCATGAATATTGAGAGCATTAGTGATAATGTCCTTTAGGATCTGGAGAGCTGTTTCACTGAGGTTGTAAGGTAGAAATCTTGCCAATATATTGTGTTACTCAGGTCATGGAGGTATCCTGGTATGTTGAACTTCTTTTTTGACCTTTTGAGGACAAATTCAGCAGGATTGGGTGGTTTGAGTGAAGCTCTTATGCCAGCTATGGGACAATGGTCACTTACATCATTCGGTAGTACTCCTGCATGCATATATAAGTGAGGCTTGTTTACCAACATAATATCCAGGAGTGAGCTGTTGCTATAATTTTTTAGGTTAACCCTGGTTGGGTCTTTAATTAGCTGTGTAAAGCCATAGGCATCACAAAAGGTTACCAATGGAGCAGATGCATTAGATAGCCAGTTTAAATTCAAATCACCAAGGATGATGGTATCTTCAGGGCCTAGATTGGTTATTGACCCCAGGTGAGATAATAATTTGAGGCCTGCTGAGGGGGGCCTATAGCAGCCAATCAATTTAAATGAAGACAAGTTAGGAAGGGATATTTTGATTGACAAACATTCAAATTCCTTTGGATCGGATGTGTTGGTGAGGCAGGTAGCAGAGATGGTGTCCTTAATGTATATGGCCACCCCACCACCCCTGGAAGGGCGATATGCTCTGAAGAGCTGATAGTTGGTAAGGTTTACAACACTGTCTTTGGTCGAAGGTCTGAGCCAAGATTCAGTTATTGGGCCACACAATAATTTCAGCAATGTGAAGTTGCTATCCACTGCAGCTGTATGATTGTTGTACTTCTTTGTGGTATCTTTACTGGTACTAGTACTAGTGACTATTACTGCAGCAGTGCAGTACACTGCCCCCCCGAGGCCCACCCCAACAGGCAAAGGTGTTCTTTTCCAGATTTGAATTTCTGATGGTGAGCACTGGTTAGGTGTTGTGCCTTTGCAGCTGCATCTCTTCAGTGCACAACGCAATCTTAATCTATCCGTACATTTGCATCTCTTTAGGGCCCAATCTCCATCTGTAACTTAAGTCACAGTTGTTTCTTTTGGCTTCCCTTCAGAGTACTGGATAGGTGTGGTGCATAATTCTGCATGAACATTGTACTCATTAGTATGTGTTTTTAAGTCAGGACCATCATCACGAGTCACTCATGATACAAATCACGTTCTTCATCATCACGGTCACAAATGCAGTCACAAATCATGATTCACGGTCACGTCACAAATCACAACATTCATTTTTTTTAATAGTTACTTGGATGTATTGTAAGCCTGTTTTGTAGTATCTCTCCATGCTTCACGACCACACTATTGTACTCATTAATGTTTGTTTTTAAGTCAGGGAGTTGGACAGTGTCTGCAGTACATACACATCCTGAAAAGAAGACTGACTGCACACATGCAGTTTAGTACAGTATACTTGCACTACTCAGAATACAAAGTGTCACGCATATGGAAGACAACAAAAAAGGGCATAATTACATACAAGGGTCAGAGATGGTGGAGGAATACATTTTATAACACAGCAAGGAAGGTGTGGGGGGCACATGGTGTGAGGAAAAAAAATAATGTGGGATCCCATGGTGATTCAGCAGCAGTTCCAACATGGACATAATTTGCAACTGATGTCCCTCTACGTGATCTAGCCACTGCTCCACAGCACTCACCCTCTCATTGTTATCCTCGACAGCACTCCAGAGAACTGTCAAGTCAGCCTGTGTTACACGCAG
Source organism: Neoceratodus forsteri (assembly GCA_016271365.2). Lineage (NCBI taxonomy): Eukaryota > Metazoa > Chordata > Ceratodontiformes > Ceratodontidae > Neoceratodus > Neoceratodus forsteri. The sequence goes on along the minus strand of CM028138.1, from coordinate 758,589,279 downwards.
TTCTCTGGGGTCCACATGTTCTACAGGCTGATCTGCTGGTGGTGGTGGTGAGGGTGGGGTTGCTGGTGGAGCAGCAGGTGCTGTTGTGTTCCTCCTCTTCTTAGGGATGCTGCAATGCATAGCTGCGCCCTCTGCCACAGAATGGCCAGCAGGTGCAGGCATGGTCCGTTCTGTGGTAGCCTGCCACTCCAACTGCTGGTGATTGAGCATATGGGTGTGCTGGCCCCCAGTCCCCAGGTGAGTCCCCCAAGGGCCAGGTGCACCTCCACCTCACATAGGCAGCACATGGCCACACTGCTGTCCCCCCGACACAGTCAAAAAACTGCCAAACAATGGAGGTGTAAGGAGGACCAGGCACAGGCAGGGGATGGCCAGATGAACTGGCAGCCCGCTGGTCATGGTGATGAACAGGGATGGGATCCACACTTGGGCCTGGGGGAACAGGCACATCCTGCTCCAGAGAACCTGGTGCTAGACTTGGTGGTGGTGGTTCAACTGCCTCAGAGTCAGGACAGGAGGCGGTGCTGGTCCTGCTTTGGGGGGGGACACTCACAAGTTTTGAGTGGTCCAACAGGAATGGGTGCCCATGGCCTCCACTCATGCACACGGTATGATGCTTACCACTACCATGCTCTCCCAGAGCAGCCCCCACCCCAGACTTTCCCTCACCCTGGTCCATCTCTTCTACTGAGCTCCCTCAGTCCGAGCAATCACTACTCACACTGTCACACAACACACACACACACACACACACACACAGACACAGACACAGACAAACAACTAACTACTTATAAAGGTAAGAAAAATAAAATTTACAGAAAGAACAAATTAAGTTAAAAAGAACACAGAAAAGACAAAAAAATGTAGCTTTTGAAAAAGCTGTTGGGTCTAAATCAAAGTTTAAATCTCCTCCTCGCTCTGATCTCAAAGTATCAGCAGTCACAAAACACACTACTCTCTGTCCATCTGCACAGGAGAAAGTAAAAGTGTCTGCTTGTATGACTCACTTTCTTCCTGCCTAGCTAAAGAGCATGTGACTTACAGTACTCTAAGCCATGTGATGTGTGGGGGGGGCTGCTAAATCTGAAACACCAAGTGGCTCACTTAGAATCATAATGAGGAACACGAAGTCCATTAAAAACAATGACTTCATCTTACTTCGCATTGCCATTCCGCCTTAACGCGAATGGTAATGACAAGGTGGAGTGAGCACTTTGCATTTGCATTTGCGTGTAGTGGAGTGGCAACACGAAGTGCCCACTTCGCGTTCACTTCACTGGCGGAATTTAAATTTGCTGCATCTCTTTGTAGAATTGTTTCTTTCACACCCTGCTGTAGCACTGATCATCCACACTGCGTACTGAAGTTTCATCTTGTAGTAACAAGCAATAATCATTGGCATAAGCCAGAATCTTGAGAGCAGGACTCTCCACTGGCATAACGCCCCCAATCCCCTCTCAAATCTAAGTGCCTTGGGGTTCAACATCACATATCTAACCATTGGGTCAAAATGATATATCAAGAGGCTCAAAGGGCACCCCTTTCTCACCACCTCCCTAACTGGGATCCTATTCCCGATCCAACCATTCTCAAGCATCTGATTACCTGCTGACCTACTGTAAATATAGCCATTAACCAAGACACAAAAACAGCTGGGATACCACACAACTTCATTATAGAAAAGAGATAAGAAAGGTCCACCTTTTCAAAAACTGACTCCTTAATTTGCAAAGCATAATTACCTTGACTTGAATTATTTTGGGAGAGGACCTTACAAAAATTGTTTCCTAACAGCAGCATACTCTTATTCATCAAGACTGCTGCAGTAGATAAGCTTTTTTTAATAAAGACAATGAACCAAAATATGGGCCTTAAAGAAAGAAGCCAACCTGGTTAAAATATTTTCTTGTTCTAAAAAGGAAGAGTTTTCTACATATGTCAGGATATTTTGAGTCTGGATTTTATGATGTCAGTATTTTTTCCTTTCTGTTTTTTTTTTCTTCAGTGTTTTTCATGTCAGGATTTTTTTTGTCGGGATTTAGTACCTAACCCATTCCACAGATCTAGTCTGCCTTACTGAGGTATACTGTGAGGGGGTTGATTGTCTCATGAGATACTGGGGGGGTGGGCCCAAACCCACCCTGCCCCATCCCTCCCTCCCTGGCCTCATTTCCATTTAAAGTGAGGCTGCTGTCTCCTGATTGGAGGAGAAAGGGACTTCCTTAACAGGGACTTCTCTAACAATCACAGGTGTTGATGTAACATTGTGATCTGAGCTGTACAACAGAAATAAAGGATCAAGGAAGATGTCATATCTTACATAGTATCAAGTTAGGCTAAAATACTAGTTTGGGGGGTGCATTGGAACTAGGTAAGTAAAGAGTACAGGGTACCAGGGGATTGGACAGGCAGACTTCAAGGCAGAGACAAGAGTGGGGACAAGCACTGGGTTGGGGAGGATGAGCAGGAACAATGCAGGAGGGGGATGTAGAAAGGATAGTTAACTACAATGGATGCAGGGCAGCCATCTTCTTAAAGACTGCATGGAGAGAAGAGGGGTGCTTTCTGTGCAAGCAGTTTGTGCAGCTAAAGGAGGAAATTGCATGGCTGAGGAGGAAGCTGTGTGGAAAAGAGGAAAGGGGGTGGAGAGGCCAGCTGGGAATGAAGGGATCCAAGGAAGGCATATTCAAATTGTACAGAATGTAATAGGTAGGGGGAACAAATTGGCCAGGTTCCCGTACCCTCATGAGCTGATAAAGGAAAGGGCCAAGGGGTGTACAATGGTCCAAAAAAGGGTTAGATATGGACCAGAGAGGGAACGGAACTGGAACACTTAGTGCAAAGGATCTGGGACAATCCAAGGAGAGATGAGAGAGGAGAGCAACGGGCCTTCTGTGCTGGCTAGTCTGAAGGAGCTGGAGAAGAGGAATTTCAAGGGGAAGGCAATAGCAAGGGGGAGGAGGAGAAACACAACAGAGGCCATTGGCCTGGCTGATGGCAAGGTCAGGGTGTCAGGATACAAGTAGGATAGCAGAGGCTAAAGAGGGAGTGGAATGGAGGAGGCATTAGGGGAGGGTGAGCAAGCAGATGGTGGGCCGAGGGTGAATGAAGGTGGTAATGTTGGTGACAATGGGGGGCTGGGAGGGCAGACCAAAAGGGTGGGCAGTGGGGATGAAAGTGGGCCAGCTGGTGATATGACATGGGTGGGGGTTAGGAGGTCATCGGAACTTAAGAAGGCTTTGGGGTGGGAGGAATAGGTACAGCAGGAGAAAATGGGGGCATGATGAATGAGGACTCACATGGGGACTGTGGCCTGCAAAGGGAAGGCCAGCCAGGAGGCAAGCATGATGGAGTGGAAAAGTTCATTGGATTGGGGGACCAAGATATAGGGGAGGGAGGGGATCACTCAGATCATGGGAGACAGGAGGGAGGGTAGAAACTCTATGCCAGTGAGAGAAAAGAGTGTCTCCCTGGAGAGAGCACAATGGAGAAAGCAGAGACAAAAGGGGATGATGACAGTGCTAGAGGGGAAGGACAGTGAGTAAGAGGCAGATCATGGGTGAGAGAACTGATTGACTGCAGGGATTAGAACAGAGGGTCCTCATATTGGGTTACTCCACAGTGAAAGATATCAGATGGGGGGGGGCAAAGGAGCCAGGAAGAGTTCTATCTGGGTGGAATATATGCCAGGTATGGCAGGTAGAGTAGGACAGCATGTCTTTAAATGTATGAGAAGACAAGGGGTGAAGCCCCACATAATGGTGCACTTAAGCACTAATGATATGGAGGGCAGTATAGTGGAGGAACTGCAGGACAGTTTCAGAGAGTTGTGCAGGTTCTGCAGCATCAAGGGATGAACAGTCGCATTCTCTGCGATCCTACCAGTACCCAGGGCAAGCACAGCCAGGAAATAAAGGATCATAGAATTTAATGCATGGCTGGCAGAGTGGTATAGAACTATGGGGTTTGGTTTAGTAGCGGGCTGGAGGGGCAACATGGGATAACACGAACCTCTATTGACCAGATAGGCTTCACCTGAGCAAGGAGGGTTTCTGTGTCCTAAAATGGAAACTGGAGGGAGTTCATTGCAGCCAAGTATCATTTAAACTGACTAAGGGGGGCTTAGCACTGGGCAGCAGCCAGAGCCAAAAGGAGAGGCAAGAAATGCGCAAGCAGGGGAAGGGACAATCAAAAAGTGGAGGAGGTAGAGGGGAAGGGAGTACTGGGGTAAGCAGGGGGATCCAGTTGGAGGGTGGTGTGACTAAATGCAAGGAACTTGGGGAACAAAATACCTGAGTTCCAAGCATTAATGGCAGAAGGGGAGGTGGATATAGCTGCCATCACCGAGACACGGGCCAACCAGCACAATGACTGGGACATCACGTTGTCGGGATACAGATTGTAGTGCAGGGATAGGACAAAAGGGAAGGGTGGAGGGGTGACTTTATTTGTGAAGGAAAGGATAGTGAGCAGTAGGGAGGAGGGAGGCAGGAAGCCTTATGGGTTCACCTACAGAACAATAAAGGTAAAAGAGTCAGACTGGGGGTTTTGTACCAACCACCCTCACAGTCAGAGGGCATCGACAGAGAATTGGCAGATCAGTTACGGAAAAACTGTGGAAGATGTGGCACTGTGGTGGTCGGAGATTTCAACCTACCAGGGGTGGACTGGAAAACCATGTCTAGCACAAGTGCTAGGGAGCAGGTCATTCTGGAAGCCTTCCAGGATGTATTCCTGTCACAAAAGGTAGAGGAACCAACATCTTCAGGGGCATTTGACAAGCATCGCCCCTGACATGGCTAACAGAAATGGGCCATCCTGAAGGAAGGCCTGTTAGCTGCCACAGACACCTGCACAAAGAAATACAGTAAGAGGGCAGGGATGAAGAAGCCATGCTGGTGGTCAAAGGAGGTGCAAATAAGGGTGAAGGAGAAAAAGACTGCCTTCAGAAGATAGAAGGGTCCAAAAGAGAGGAAGATAAGGAGGAGTACACCAGAAAAACCAAGGAGACGAGCAGAGCTGTGAGGGCTGTCAAGGCTTCAAAGTAACTAAGGATAGCAGAGAGGATTAAGGAGAGGGACAAGGCCTTCTTCAAGTACACAAGGGAAAAGATGAACTGCAAGGAGCAAATCACCAGGATAAAGAAGGATGGAGGTTAGGCAGATAACGAGGTTGAACAGGCAGAGGTGCTCAATGAGTATGTCTGCTCAGTTTTTACTAGGGGAAGAGAGATTTATTTATTTTTTGAAATTTGTTGATTGGGTTGGCCCACCGAGACAACAGGGTCCCTTATTCAGAGGTGACCCAGAATTAAATACAATTAATAAAGACATCAAAAGCATACAGGAGACAAAGGTAGAGCATTAATTACATTGAATGAATGCATCAAAAACCATACAGGAGACAGAGACAGAAACAGGCAACAGTAATGGTACTCAGTTATACAAAGTTAGTAAACAAGGCTATCAACCACAAATCAATTTCATCAGCAAGACATATCAAAACCAGAAAATGGGGGATAATTGCGATTCTGTCAGCAAGAGCTGGACTCCAGCTCGGCAGAAGGGGCACTTGGGCTAGGCACTAATCAGTGGATAGCATGGAGTAGAGGGAAAGCCCAATGAGTTTAGGAGGGTACATAGGAGAAAAAGCCCAACCCCTTCAAGTACAAGTGCACTGATGGGCCAGTACCACAGGGGCAGGGCAACACTGGCATGGGACGAGATAGGATAATGGATGGGGAGATCCCTGTGAGCAGAGTGCTTGAGGGCCTTAAGTCACTGAACAGACAAGGCTCCAGGGCTGGATGGGCTGCACCCTAGCATCCTGAGGGAGTTGGCTGAGGTCCTGGCAGCACCACTGGTAGACCTGTTCAATACCTCCCTGAAGATGGGGTGCATGCCTCAGGACTGGAGGATGGCACATATGGTATCCCTGAACAAGAGTGGTCCCAAGGATGAGGCTGGTAATTATTGACCTGTCAGTCTGACAACCATTGTGGGTAAGCACATGAAAATGATCGTAGGGTTGCCACCTTTGGATGAAGCAAAGAATGGATCCTAAGCTCCACCCCTATTCCCACCTCTTTTCATGCATTGTTCCTCCTAGAAGGTCAGTTGTTATATCAATAAAAGACAACACTTAAAGCAGCAGTTCAACAAAAATGCTACAATACTGTACTGTACCTGTTAAAATTACTTCCCTAGGTTCTTCCTCATTATTTATTTACTTGTGTATTTATTTATTGATGTTGGTTTACTAGATAAACATACAAAGATAAAAGAAATCTCATTTACAGATATGATCTGGGTACACACAAGGGGAATGCTGTAAATAGCATACAACAGTATACATGGTATATAATACATAATAAAGAAATTGTTTCCTTTAATGTGTACTTTATACATTTTTCTGGCTCCATTTCCTGTTCATGTCAACAATACTGTTTCAAATTCAAAGAAGTTACCATACTAAAAACTAAAGGAGATTAATATGAACAGCTTCGAGAAAGGAGGGAGGGAGAGGATATATAAACTTTTAAGTACCTGGCGGAATCAACAAAGTCCAAGAGGGCAGCATTTTTAAGAAAAAGAGATATGCAAGAACGAGGGGGCACAATTAGAAGATGGGGGGTGGCTCAGGGGCAGTGTGAGGAAGTATTTTTTCACAGAGAGGGTGGTGGATGCATGGAATGGCCTTCTTGAGGAGGTAGTGGAGTCAAAAACAGTGGGTGAATTCAAGAATGCATGGGACAGACATGAGGCAGTTCTTGTGGGGGTAGGAAGAAATAGGCTGTTGGTTAACTAGGATCTGCAGCTTATCCAGTAGAGATGCAGCAAAATAAAATTTTCCCAGTGAAATTGCAGAAAAATCGGCAATTTCTCTGGGCAAAATGTTTTGCAAAATTGTGGCAAAATTTCACACACAATTTTGCCTGTTGCCACCAGCCAGCACAAGTATGTAAACTGAACCCCACACACAACACACACAAGTTAACCTGCACCTCATCTCCCTCCATTTTTTTAAACTCACCTCCACTTCCTGGTGTTTAGTGGTCCCCCGCTGATCACTGGCCATAATTTTATGAAATAAGCACCCCCCACCAAGTTACCCTGCTACCTCCATTTGTTTTATTAAAAACAAATACCCTCCACTCCGTGATTGTCTAATGGACCCCCCACCCCATCAATAGATAGCAGCACTCACCCAGCCCCCCAGTATTCCAACTGGGCCATTGGCACAGCCCTCCACTTACCTCCATGGCCGGCATCCACCTGAGCGCCACTGAGCGCTTGAATGAAGAGAATGAATGAATGAATGAGTGCAGTACGCACTCATTCATTCAAGAAAAAAATATAATTTAAAATATTTAAAAATGCCTACATTTTGTTAGAGATGAAAATGTTTACCAGCAAATGAAAGTGGAAGACATATGACTCTGTTACTGTTGCAAAAGGTGGGGGCTGCTATGCCACTTTAAGGTGTAGTGGAAAAGATTAGGTACATGCTAATGGTGTTAATGGCCATACTTTACACCTCACGGACTAACTGCTTTCACAAACAAAGGGCTATAATGACAACTGAACTTGTTTGTAACCTGGACATGTAGCTGAAATAATGAATGATATGTCAACATTTGTTTCAAAAGTATGTGAGCACTCAGAATGGCTCAAAAACCTGACCAGCAAAGAGCAAAACCAAATTACCTGATAGAGAGCCTGAAAACCTGATCACTAGGTAAAAAACCTGACAGGTGGCAACCCTAAAAGTTGGTGACCTTTTTGGAGGTGAACGGTCTTATGGATGACAAACAGCATGGGTTCGTCTCTGGGATATTGTGTCAAACAAACCTGGTTCACTTTTTTGACTGGGTGGCAAAAGAACTACTACTGGTCGGGCCATAGATGTGCTGTATCTGGATTTCAGCATGGCCTTTGACTCGGTACCAAATGGCAGATTAATTAGTGGATTGAGGAACCAGAGAGCAGGGGAGGAACTGGTTTAAGTGGGTTGGTAACTGGCTGGGGGACAGACATTGGAGGGTGATTACGGGGGGGCTCTCAACTCATTGGGCAGTCACCAGTGGGGACCCACAGGGTTCAGTGCTGGGGCCAGTGTTGTTTAACATCTTCACAGCCGATATAGCAATTGGAGTTAAGAGCAGAATTAGTCTATTCATGGATGACACTAAGATAGGGGCAGTTGTGGATGAGTTGGAGGGAGGAAAAATCCTCCAAGAAGATTTGGGAAGGCTTGAGCAGTGGTCAGCCACTTGGCAGCTGAATTTCAATGCTAAGAAGTGCAAGGTCATGCACTTCAGAGCGAGGAATTCTGGGTACAGTTACCATCTGGGAGGGGTTCAGCTGTCCGTCTCTGAGAAGGAAAAGATTTTCAGGGTAATGGTCACAAAGAATATGAACCACTCATCTCAACATAGGAAAGCAGTGGCAAAAGCCAATAGAATGCTGGAGTGTATTGCAAGAGGAATCCCCCCTCTAGGAGGGAGGTAGTCATTCTACCACTGTACAGGTCACTGGTGAGGCCATAGTTGGAGTACTGTGTACAGTTCTAGAGCCCATACAGTACTTAAAGAAGGACATCAAGTTACTGGAGGGGGTACAGCGGAGGGCAACTAAAATGATCAGAGGTATGGAGGGGAAACATTACGAGGATAGGCTGCGGGACCTCAACATGTACTCATTGGAGGAGAGAAATGAAAGGGGTGATGTGATCGAAACCTTCAAGTACTTAAAAAGCATCAACAGGGTTAGTATGGAGGGCATGTTTTGATTAAAGGGAGAAGGGATTACTAGGGGGCATAGCCTAAAGTTGGTTGGGTGTAGAGTCAGGAGGGAGGTGAGGAAGCATTACTTCATAGAGAGGGTGGTAGGGGGATTTAACGCGCTCCTTGAAGAAGTGGTATCTCTTAAAACAGTGGAGAGCCTTAAAAGGGGGTGGGATAGGGTTATGGGCAAGATACTAGTTAGTGGGAAGATGAGGGAGCAAGAGGTGGGGGGGGAGCAGCAGGAGTCTAACCTCTGTGCTAAACAATCAACAGACATGATAGACCATTTGCTGGAGATTGTGTGTACAACACAGATATGTCTGGCTACACCCCTGCTTGAAGTGATAACTTGTTCTGGCACAGGCTGAGATGAATCCAGCCTTGTTGAAGAAGAGGGAACTGGGCTAGTGGCTGGAATAACAGGTCAGGAATGGCTACCATAATCAGACTCTAGTAAGATGTAGGGTGTAGCTCAGGATGAGGGACACTGATTTTCTGAGCGTGGTCCAAAAGATTATAATGGTTCATACCATCTTGTCAGCTGTGTGCTGACCATGGACAATCCTGGAAGGCATGACGGCTTTCTTGACACAAGTTGCACTGCGTAATGTTCTCTCATTTCATGCTCACAAGACCAAAGCCACCAGACAGCCCACATCAAAGCTGATCACAGGCATTGCTTAAGTGGCTTGAGAACCACATTTACAGCACATCAGTGAGTTGTCCAGGGTAAAACAGAATGCTTCTGCTCCTCCCACCTCAAGTGATGAAACTGTTCGGTAGATGTGACATACTTTTGTCTGTTTGATGAAGCTTGATTTTGAATTTCTCCCCCCTCCCTGCACTCCACAAGAGTTCGCTATCAAATATAGGTTGAGGCCTAGCCTGAACCTGACACTCCTGCTGAACCCGGTACATTATGTCTTCCACACTCATTCCTTCAATGTGGAACAAAATGGTGATGTTTTTTAAAGTGGGCTTAGCTAGATGTATTGCTTGAAAAGGTTTCCCCATAAAGGAGTGTCTTTTAACTCAGAATACTTTTTCCTGAAGCGATTGAATGCTGCCACGGTTTTAAAACTCACATCATATATAGTCTTCCCCGATATCTGAATGAATGCAGATTTCCAAAGAGAAGAATATCACAGTGTCTTTTAGCAGTGTACACCCCACATAAATCCAGTTTGTCTCCAGGCCTCCTCTATACCTCAAACGTACAGCATTTTTTCCTTTGGCAGGCTCCACTTTCTTGGCAAAAAGATCTGCCATCCGGAATCTTGGGGGATCACAGGTCTCAATCACCCTGTGTTCACCAGACCTCTCATCTTCATCTGATTCTGAGGTCTTGTTATTATTTGTCTGACCTGCGTCTGAATGGCTGGCCTCATCCAGGTCCTCCTCTCGCTCAGTAGCTCCAACAGATTGTTTGAGCGGTGGTTCAGTGGAACCTGCACCAGTTGCAGTACTAGGATGTACCACAGGAGAGATAGGGAAGGGACATTCAGGGCCTGACTGTAGAACCAGAGAATCAGGTAATTTTAATAGTTCAGGAGTACTTGAAGGGCCAGCCTGCTCAATCACCTGTGAAACTAGAGGTGTTTTAGAACCTGTGTGTAACTGATGGGATGGCCAGTTTGTCAAACACAGACCCATCAGAAGACAGTATCCACCCAGCATTAAGTAGGGTCTCCGCAATGTGATGTGGAGTATCTTTTGCAGATCTTGGAATCTGGGGAGCTTTAACACTGTGATTCCCAATAGAATCTTCCCCAAGTGTAGCCATTTCAGAGGGACCCCCTTCCCCCATCAGTATTTTTTTTAAACAGTCAGGGCTTACCTTTTTTTATTTTATTATTTTTTTTTTTATGTTGAGTCAGACAAATGCCATCCTGTGCAGGTTCACTGACCGAGTTCTATACATACTAACACACCTTCTCTGGCTTCTCCCTTCCCAGTTCCGGATATTCTCGATGCATTGGATTTTGTTTCCAGAACCCTTCTGCTGTACCTGTCCCACCCCCTCTTGAACCCCTCCACCGTCTCTGCTTCCACCAGCCCCCTAGACAGCGCATTCCATGGCTCCACCACCCTCTCAGTGAAGTAGCATTTCCTCCTTTCTCCCCTGAATCTTTCCCCCTCTAGCTTCCACCCATGCCCTCTAGTGGCCCCCTCCTCCTTCACCCTGACTGCTCTTCAGGAAATCTTGATGAAAAGCAGGACCATCTCTGCCTTCTGAGGCTGAAACCAAGGTGTGGTTATTTCCGGAGGTAAAAAAGAGCACCTGAACAATCCAAGCCATACTAGCATGCCTGCTGAATCCCAAGTGTCTCACTTGTGGGTTCATTTCTTTGAAGGTTTACTCTTCTTTTCATTTACAGTGGAGTGTCCAGCAAGGGCACTGTCAGTTTCAGCAACTACTGGCATCAGCAAACCTTTGAACTGGTAGAATCATTCTCCATTAATTTCACAGGCTCAGTTACTAAAGTTACAAAACCTGATGGCTTTTGCAGAGGAACTGAATGTTTGTCCACTATAGGTGGATTCTGTCCCATTGACAGCACTGGAGCTTTGTCGGCTACAGCAGGAAGCTGTCCATCGGATCTTGATTTGACAGCTATCATTTAAGCTGTCACACTGTGCTGAGCCTGGCACTGTGATTACATCTAGACTTTTCTTTCAGCATAGGGAATTAGATCAGGGTGGAGTGGAGGATGTGGCCTATTTAGATTTCAGTAAGGCTTTCAACACAGTTCCACATCGGAGACTCACAAGGAAGTTGGGCAAATTAGGAGTGGGTCCAAATCTGGCAAACTGGGTAATAAATTTGTTAATGAATAATTAACAGAGGGTGGTGGTAAGTAGAGTTTACTTCAGAGAAGGGAGGGTAACCAGTGGGGTACCTTAGAAATCAGTAGTGAGACCAGTCCTCTTTAATGTCTTTCTAAGTGACATTGCAGAGGAACTCGGAAGGAAGGTCTGCCTCTGTGTGTATGTCACCAAAATCTGCAGTAGGGTTGACACCATGGTGGGAGGAGAATAGAACATGAGCAGAATCTGAGAAAACACGTGGAGTGGTCATGGGAGTGGCAGCTGGGTTCAATGTCAAAAAGTGCAAATTTATGCACTTAGTGCACAGGAACCAAGAACAGAGTACTAAATGGGTGGAGAGGTAGTGAGAACCACCAGACAGGAAAGAGACTTGGGGGGTGATCATGTCTGAGGATCTAAAGATGGCCTGGCAATGTAACAAGGAATTTGGGAGTACTAATTGGATGCTGGGCTGCATCAGGAAGGGTATCACCAGCAGAAAGAGAGAGGTGCTTGTCCATCAGTTGGATTTCTGCTTGTGATGCTGGTGACCGGGGTTTGGGAATGGACCTGGATCACTGGAGTGTTAGCCGGGAGGAGAAGGTCTGAGCGTCCAATGACTGCTCACTTTCTCTCGGGGGGAGGGAGGGGGATGTGGCTCACTGTGTGCCACCTCCTGGCGGAGTCCGGGAGTATGATAGTTTGGTGAACACAGCTGAATGCAAGGGGTGTGGTGGACACCGGCATATGCCTTGACGTTTGTGGCACACCATGCTCCTGGTGAGCAAACCAGAAAACTGCTTCTCAGTCGGACGGGTGATGGCCACTGGCCCCTGCCACCATGAGTGCTCAGTGCCCCCAAAGCCACCTAAGCAGCTCCCAGGGACTGAACAGTTAGTGTGCTGGTTGTCCTCCCTGGCGCCGTCCCCCTCAGAAGAGAGAGACCCATCCAGTGGAGGGATACACCTGGCTACACCTAGGATGGCTACAATATGAGGTAGCTAGAGGAGGATTGGATGAGTGTGTCAGTGGTGTCCATGGCTGGCTGGAAGGAGAGGTGGGCCAGGAAGCCTAAGGAAGAAGCATTAAAAAAAAAAAGAGAAGTGATGTTGTCTGTGTATAGACTGCTGGTGACACCCCACCTAGAGTACTGTGTCCAGTTCCTGAGACCACATCTTTGGAAGATAATAGACAGAGGGTAGACCGTCCAGAGGAGTGTAACCAAAATGGCGCAGTGTCAGCATCAGAAGTACTATGTGGAGAAGCTAAAGGACATCAGTATGTACACCCTGGAAGAGAAGGGGGGTGGGATATGAAAGAGACATTTAAATACTTCTCAGGTGTAAATAAGGTAGAGGAACGGAGCATGTTTCAGAAAACAAGTTGCTCAAGAATAAGGGATATACAATGAAGTTGGAGAAGTAGATTCCAGAAATATGTGAGGAAATACAGTTTCACAGAAAGAGTGGTGAATGTCTGGAATGGTCTTCCAGCAGAAGTGATGGGGACAAAAACAGTGGTCAGGTTCAAAATTGCATGGTATAGGCTTAAGGAAAACTCAGTGGAAAGGGAGGGTGGGAGAAAGAGCCAGAAATCAAGTAGGATCTATGGTGACACTGTAGGTAGGGAGAAATGGTCCGACTGGGTAAACCCAAGTGGTCCTTATCTGCCATCAAATTCTGTTTCTGTGTTTGCTTAGGCAGGTGTGGAGTCCAGCACCTTGCACAGTACTCCAAGTGGGTCACATCATTGATCTGTATAGGGGAAGGATCCCCTCCCAGCTTCTGCTGCTGATCCCCCTCCCTATGCACCCCAGCATCCTGTTTGCCTTTGCCACTGCCTTGCTGCACTGTGATGAGGCTTTATGATTTTCTTATATTATTATCCCCAAATCTTTCCCTACTGTAAGCTTTCTGGTAACTCCCCATCATGTCTTGCATCCTCAGGTTCTGTTTTCTGCTTTGCATTACCTTATATTTTTTCATGCTGAAGCTCAGCTGCCAGATTGTGGACCATTTTCCAGCCTGACCACTCCCTTCCTTAGTGCCCTAATCCCATCCTCAGTGTCTATAGTTGCACAGACTTCAGTCTCATTCATGAAGAGGCAAATCTTGCCCTGTATTCCCAGCCCTTTGCCACATATTGAAACATAGTAATATTAAGCTGTTTAAAGAAAAGGACCTCTTGGTCCACCTAGTCTGTCCTAAAGTCCCTACTTACTGTGCTACTGTAGACCCGAATTGACCCCCCCAACCCTGTTACTAAGGTCCTCCTGTGTCTGTTCCATGCATGTTTGGACCCTCTTACCATTTCAGTACCCATCAGCTCTGCTGGGAGTCTGTTCCAGGCTTTCACCACCCTTTCCATGAAGAAATATTTCCTTACGTGCCCTCTAAGTCTCCCCTCTTCCAGCTTCATATCATGCCCCCTTGTCCTTGAGCATCGCTTTATGTGCAATATACGATCTTCCTGTACCTTATTGATACCCCTGAGGTATTTGAAAGTTTCTGTCACATCTGTCCTTTCTCTACTTTCCTCCCGAGAGTACATACTAAATTAAATTCTCTGAGCCTTTCCTCATAGGGCTTCTGATGCAGACCATGCACCATTTTGGTTGCTCTTCTCTGTACAGCCTCCACCCAATCTATATCCTTCCTAAGATGGGGCATCCAGAACTGAACACAGTACTCCAGGTGTGGCCTTACAATTTATCTATATAAGAGTAACACTTCCTCCCTTTTTTTGCTGGTGATACCCCTCACTATGCACACCATCATCCTACTAGCCTTCAATACTGCCTTATCACACTGCTGTGCAAACATCAGGTCATCAGATATGATGACCCCCAGATCCCTTTCCTGTTTTGTTGTTAACACCCTCTCCCCCCAAATGATACATTGTCCTTGGGTTTCTGTGCTCCATGTGCATAATTTCAAATTTTTTGGCGCTGAAGCCCAGTTGCCAAATCCTTGACCAGTCTTCCATTTTTTTTAGATCTTCTATCACCCCACCCCCCGGTGTGTCCACTGTGTTACAGAGTTTTGCATCATCTGTGAACAGGCGGACCTATCCATCCAGCCCCTATGTGATGTCACTAATACAAAACATTGAAGAGGACTGGTCCCAGTACTGACCCCTGTGGCACCCCGCTGGTTACCTTACCTTCTTCTGAGTGAGCTCCATTTACCACCATCCTCAGAGTTCTGTTCATTAGCCAACTTTGTGCCCGTTTTACTACATTTGGACCCACTCCCATACTGCCTAGCTTGTTTTTTTTAATTCAGTAAGCTTTATTTATCTTTTTTCCTTATGATTATTATAACAATCATTGACACAGATTTGGGTAGCAGTAGGACACTCAGGAGGAGTACCCCAAATACAAAGTAAATGTCACTCAAGAAGTACAATAGTAGAATAATATACAGATCCAAGGTAAACCTCCCTCCCTTCCCTTCTGCACCACCCTCTTTAACCCCCTACATCCTCTCTCACCCACCCCTAATCAAGTGCGTACCTCTTTAATCAGTTAAATATACATATGCAGAACTTATTATGAATTGATCGATTATGGTTTCCAGGCAGTAAGTAGGGCATCTAATGGACCCCACCTATGATGATACATATGCGACTGATTATTCATAGCTAGTATGTGCTTCTCTAATTGGAGGGCAAATAACAATTTTTATGCCATTCCATCACTGGCAAAGCTGCATTATTTGTCCAGTGTCTCATGATAATTAACTTTGCTGTGGCAGAAATCAGAGCCAAGTATGCTTTCCTGAAGTTGGGGGGACCCTTGGGAAAGATATATAATAAGCAGATCTCTGGAGTGAAAAAGGAGTCAAGATCCAGGAAAGGGTCTAGTATTTGTCTAATGGATTGCTGAAAGGTCTGGACTATTGAACAGGCCCATAACATATGATATAAAGTTCCAGTGGAATTGACACATCGAGCAAAATCGGGGAAGACAGATGACCCAATCTGAAAAGTTTTAGTGGCGTAAAATATAAATTGTGCATAATATTAAAATGCATCAAGTGCAGTCTGTCTTGTTTTAGAAATTTATATAGTGATTGCTATAATCACCTCCAGAGTTCAGGTTCAGTATTAAGAGAGAGCACTTGAGACCAATAGTAACAAACCCCCCGAGGTAGGGCAGGATCCACTGACTGGATTTCTTTATAAATTGCAGATACTGCATGGGGTTATCTAGCCACCTGCAGGAGTCTGTTAAAAATATCAGGGGACTCTAAGTGCATCTCTCCACTACCCATATGGGCTAAAATAATTTGTTTATTTATTTATTTAGTTTTTGTTAACCGGGTAGATGTACTTTCTCTAAGCTGCTTATATTTGAAAAAAGCTGTTACAGGCACTTTAAATCTAAGTCTAAAGAGGGAAAAGGGGAGTAATTTACCTTCAGAATATAGGTCAGAGACATTCTTATTGGTCAGAAAAGGACAAAAGGTCGAAGGGATGGGCTTATGTCCAATTTTAAAATGGGGATTTCCCAAAATAGATTGATCCAATGAAAGGTGCCAGTTATGTGAAAGATGTGTTTGCAGTTGTTGTAAGGCTCTAATTGACCAGTCCAATGGAGTATTCCAAAGGGTCCTAGGAAGCATTCTAGGAATAACATATAGGAGGGCAGGGAGGGAACAATGATTCTGAGCCGCTAGGAACCTAGCCACAAGGGGAGTAAGTCTGGAAATCATTATTTAACGTCTCCCTTGACCAATATGACAATTTACTGATATGGTAGGCACAATAATAAGAGAGAAAAGAGGGCAAAGATAACCCCCCCCCCGCAATTTAGGTGCAGACAGTCTCAAGTAAGAGCATCTAACATTCTTGCCTTTCCATAGGAATGTCGTTAGCATGGCTTGCATCTTAGAGAACCATTTTTTAGGAAGAAACAAACCCATCATCCCAAGGGGGTACAATACAGGGGGCAAACCATTCATTTTTACCTTATCTATTCATCCCCTAAAGAAAGTGGAAGGTCTCCCCATCTGTCCAGGTCAGCTTTGATTGCGGCCACTAAATCTGTAAGATTCAATTTAAGCATGGTAGGCATCTCTCTGGTAACATGGATCCCAAGATAAGTGAGAGACTTGGATTCCCACAGAAAATTAATATTATTCAGCACCAACCGAGGTTTTTATTATTCAAGGAAAAATCTTTAGTTTTAGACTTGTTAAGCTTATAATGAGAGACTGCTGAAAAGTGGTCAATCTCACCAATAAGGGTGTGAATATCTGTTGAGGGATTTTGGAGATGTAAGAGAAGGTCATCTGCATAAGCAGACAGGGTGTAATGTTGGTCCCCTAACCTAATTCCCTAAAGTTTTGGGGAGGCTATCAATTTCCAGATCTGGGGTTCTAGGTAGAGGTTAAACAATAGTGGGGAAATGGGGCAACCCTATCTGGTCCCTCTCTGAAGTTAAAGGGAGTATAAGAGTATGCCATTGCACCAGATCTGGGCAGATGGGGAAGTCTATAGTAGTCTAACCCATCTAAGGAAACTCGAAGGGAGACCAATGTGGGTCAGAGTTGCAAAAAGGAAACCCCAAGAGACCATATTGAATGCTTTCTCGGCATCCAGGGATATCAGTGCTGTGGGGAGGTCTGAATCCCTGGGTACAGAGAGAATATACATTAATTTAAGCATATGGTCCACTGATGGCCTACCTGTCATAAAACCAATTTGCTCTCTTCCAATAAGATTGTGTAGCACAGGTCCCAATCTAGTGGCTAGGATCTTGGCTAGACTCTTAACATCAGCGTTAATCAACAAAATGGGTTGGCAGCTTTCCAGATATGTGGGATCCTTACCATGTTTGGGAATAGGGGTGATTAATGCATTGAGGAAATTTGATTCTGACATACCCTCAGAAAACCAATAGTTATATACATCCACTAGAAGGGGAGCAAGTTCCTATATACATGCTTTAAATAAGTTATTATAAAGCCCGTCTGGCCCAGGGGATTTATCTAGGGAAAGCTGTTTAACTGCAGCAATGACTTCATTTGTGCTAATCAAGTTACCTAGTGAAGCCGCTTGTTGAAGTGATAATTTGGGGATATCAATAGAATTAAGATAATTAGAAATAGCTGCAGCTGTAGGACTATCAGTTTGGTTTTCAGAGTAGAGTTTCAGGTAATATATTCTTAGAACCTCAACAATTTCTCTAGGTGCAGTGACCAATTGGCCATCTATACCAGATTTGATACATGGGATAACGTGGGAAGCCATAGATTGCCAGAGCTGAATGGCAAGTAATTTGCCAGCTTTCTCCCGTGTCTCAAGATACTTCATTTTGGTAAGTCTCAATGCAAGTTCCACTTTTTGATACATAAGGGCCAAGTGTGGAGCTTGCAAGTTATGTAAATCCACCCAATCAGCGGCTGGGGATTGCCGAATAAGAGTATGCTCCAATCGGTGAATAGCATGATGCAAAGTTTCCTGCTGAGATTGGAATTGTCGAGATTTTGTAGCAGACAACCAGAAACACTCCCCCCAAGGGAGCATTTCAGGGCTGCCCAGATCATATATATTCCAGGGACTGAGTTTCTGTTGTTAGGTAGGAAAGAAGAAAGGAAATCTTTGATGCACTGCAAGGAGTCGGGTTTTTGTAGCAGCTGATTGTTCAATCTCCAGAGAGCAACCCTTCTAATACCTGGCCCAAGGAGATATGTAAGAGAAATGAGAGAGTGGTCTGATATGACCCTCATATGTATAACTGCATATATTACTCCAGGGAGGGAGGGAGAATGAGCTCAACAGGAGGAAGTCAATATGGGAAAAAGATTTATGTGGCGGTGAAAAAAAGGTATATTGGTGTTCTCCAGGGTTTAGTACCCTCCACACATCCAAAAGATCTGCTCCTGTCAGGAGGTCATGTAGAGCCCTTTGTGAAGGGGACAGACCTTGCTTTTGGGAGTCAGATCTATCTATGTGTGAGTATGGTACAATGTTCCAGTCACTGCCCAGTATGGTCAGGACAGGTGGATTAACAGTCAATAGGCTCAACAGGTGTGTGAAAAAATGAGGAGACTCACAATTTGGGCCATACTCGGCCCCTAAAATAATTTGCTGCGTTTATAATATTCCATAAAGAATAATATATCTGCCAATAGGGTCCCAAATTTCCCTATTAACCTTGAAAGGGATTTTTTTTTCTTATTAGTATCGCTACTCCCCTACTACATGTGGACTTCCCTGCACAGTATGCTTGTCCTACCCAGGTTTTGGAAAATACACTGACATCTTCTCGCCAAATCCCGTTTTTAACTGATAGAGATGTCAAAGAATAACATGTCTCTTGCACCTATCCTTCGCACCTTTAACATTTCAACTTATTATCTTATATGGGCCACTCATTATCGTAATTTACAGAGGTGGTGGCATGTAAGTCTGAAGTACCCAGAGTGAAGTAACTCTTAAGGTTTACCAAACTGAGAACTAGGAAAAGTTCTACATAAGAAGTTTGAATAAGCACACACGACTTATTACCCCAAATACCCATAAAGAAAAAAATATATATATTTTATGAACTAAAACTTATTCTCCCTTATATCCTACAACCTTACCCTTATATTAAACCAATCAAAGATCCTATTTTACACTAAATTCCCTTAACCCCAGTTCAAATTAAATGTACCACTGTTTAAGCCCTGGCGAGTGATGTCTTTGTGCAATGACTGAGTTGCACCATTTAAAAGCCCCCCCTGCTCCCGCCTACCCCTGCTACACAGTAATTATCAAGACATTAGAAGCTTCCAGTATTAGGCAGGTATCATAATAAATCTATAACGCTCTATGAGGATAAGTTATAGCTAATGAAATCATCTTTAACAATGAACCTTATTGTTCAAGGTCTCATAGTGTGCTCGAAACTGTATAAAAAAAAACAAGAAAAAGCAAGGGTTCCAAAATAAACATGTGGCCCCTGACTGTCTCCAGAGGGGCTTGAGGCTACAACCCAGAAAAACATCCCATATATGTTCTAAAGTTCTACCAATTATGGGTAGTGCAGAGCACCAACAGGAAAGCACTTCCTCCCTTGCATGGTCCTGAACCAACACGGTGCTATTCTGCACCAATTTTAACCCAAAGTACATAGAAATCAATATACTTCACATCACTTCACCTTGTTATTGAGCTCCAAGGTGAATTTTGCACTAATTCATGGGATTGCAGGTCACATGGGCTGTAGATTGTTCTGCATAACCTCAGTTCCGTGTAGTGTGTGTGTAGTGGAAGATGGAGACAGTTTCCTCTCAGAGCCCTACGATTCAAATCCTCTAGAAGCTGTTAAAAAAGTATTTTTGAGTCATTTTGTTTTACTCAAAATTTAGTACATCGATTGTAGGAAACTCTCCTGTGCTCATATCATCACGTGCGTGTTTGTGTGTGAATTTTAAATATTAATTTAGAATATTCAGTTTGTGTACTGACAGACACTTGAAGTGTGCTTTGGGGGAGGGACGCATCTGTGGTGGAGGTAGGTTTGGGAGAAAAAGGCAGTCTTTCAGTTTTGGTTGTATTTTTCTTGTATAATTGTTAATGTACACACAGTAATATTTTCAGTAATTCTTGACATTTTTTTTGCTGATTGTGTGGTATAACAGTGCATAATTTCAGTTTGTTTAAAAAGTTTTTGTTATATTACTGAAGTTTTCAATTGGCTACGCAGTACTGTAGTGTGTGTGTGGCGCGTGCCATCAAATCAGACACATTTGATTGTGTCACATAGTAATTACAGCAATGTGAACCTGTTATCTACAGCATCTGTGTGATTTTGTACTGTTTTGTGGTATCTGGATTCTGGACTGTACTGCAGTGCATTGCACCCCCCTTCCCCAACCAGCAAAAGGTATTCTTTTCCAGATTGGATTGTGACTTATGAGCACTGGTTAAGGTGTTTTTGTGACTTTGCATCTGCATCTCATCTTGATTGCACTGTGCAGTCTTAATCTGTCTGCTTTTTTATCTGTTTAGTGCCCAGTCTCCATCTGCAAGCCACAGTTGTTGTTTTTCTTGGCTTTACATCCACCGGCCCAGGCTGAAAGTTCAGAAATCTAAATTTGTTAAAAATTTTTAGGTGATCCCCAAAATGCCTGCAAAGAGACATGCAAACAAAGCTGTTTTTGGCCATGGCCCTGCTGCCGGTGGCAAGATTGTCCATGGGCATAATAAGATGCAGAAGTGCATAGCTGATATCAGTAAAGAGATTTCTCCATCAATGTTTTTTACAGCGAAATCTGTAGCTTCTCTCACAGTTGGAGGAGATGATGTTGTCCCAGCTGGTGGTGTTAGTGCTGTTTCTGATGACATGAGTATTGCTATCTCAAGTTCTACTTCTGACCAGTTAACCATTTCAAAAAATATAGTTGAGCTTAAAGCTATGACTGACAGTGTAGATGATGTCATACCTCCCATTAACATCCCCATGGCAGCTGAACATGATTCTGATCCTGGCAATGATAACTCAAAATGTCATATTTCTTCCAGCACTGTTGAGGTCATGCCTTTGCCATCCAATGATTCAAAGTGTAGTGCAAAAATATCAGGTGGTGATGATGATGATGATGATGATGATGATGATGCTGTCGTTGGAACATGTTCTCCACATGGCAGCATCCAAGTTAAAAATGTGGGTACGGATGATGGTTGATGAATATGATAATGATGTTAGTGACTCCTGTTGGGAGCCAGAGAAAAAGAAAGTCAAGGTGGCTGTCTTTGGGTTTGTTGGTGTTAAATCTCCCATCCTCAAAAAAGTTATGATTTAGCAGTTCCTGTTGATGATAATGATAATGACCCAGTAATAGTCATAGCTAGTCATGGTGGTCGGTTGGAGTCCAAGTGTGGCTAGCCTGAAAAATCATGTAGCACCCCCCCCCCCCCATTTCAGGGTTTGAAAAAACAGAGTCCAATAAGCAGCATCAGGGACATGTTAAAAGTAGAGGATTACAATACCTTGTTTGGGACCTTTTTTTTTGTCTAAGATGCAAATGATGAGTCAGTTGCAATCTGCCAGCTTTGCCATGCGTGTGTGAGTCGAGGTAAAAAGTGAAGTCATCTGGGCATGGGGGGCCAGCTTACACTTCTTAAAAACAGGCACATGGCACAGTGGACCTGGCACTAGATTGCAGCTAATGTCATAGTGGGGCGTTCACCCTCGTCATCAACCTTACTGAGCATGTTATCCCCTTCCATGAGTATAAGACCAAGTATGAATGTCTACAGTAGCGATGAAATAACACCAGAGAATTACTACAGGCATGATGAGGGGGAGGGTTATAATTTAGAAATCTTGTCATGTGGTGGTCAGAGTAGCAGTAGTAGTGTTGGTCAATGCAGTATGTCTAGTGCAAGTGGTACATCAACCCCTGTATGTAAAATGAAGAAAATAATTTCATTTGTGGACTTGTCACCTGTGCATCCCTTTTCATCACATGTCTACACCCCACCCCCAGCCATTCACAGAGCTGAGTCATTTGTGACACCCTGTGCAAAACGTGTAAGTCAGCACATGTTGGAGAGTGTTTTTGCCCATAACCTCCTGCCTGCCTGCCTGAAGCATGTGACCTACACTGTGTAAGCCATGTGATGTGTGTAGGCTGCCTGTGCATTCTCACTCTGCTTTAAAGTGGAATAAGGCAGAGTGCACAACACAAAGTCATAATTACAAAGCGAAGCGGCAAAGTGAGGGTTTAAAATGAGCTCTTCGCATAGTGGAAAAATAACGTGAAGTGGCCACTTTGCAACCACTTCATAGGCAGAATTTTGCTTCCCTGCATCTCTACTTTTCGTTTCTTCCTTGTGGTACCTCCTGCTCCCCCTCCACTCTGCCCCCCCCCCCGTTGGCATCTGTCCTGCTACAGTGTGTCCATACAGTAACAGGTTACTGCTGCCTGCCCTGTAAAGCAGGCATGTCTATGCTGCCACAATGGTGGATTTTCAGGAGAAAGAGAGAAGTCATGTAGCAAGCAGGTAAAAGCAGGTGGATAAGAACAACATAGAGCAAGCATAGAAACACAGAAACATAACATTTGTCAGCAGAAAAGAATGAGGAGGCCCATATAGTTTGCTTTATTTTACCCTGCCTATTCCAACACCTTCAACCCTATTTGTCCCTCCCACCTCCCTTTTCTCTACTTACATGCCTATGTGCCTATTTCATACATACTTGATGTTTTCCACTGTTTTTGCCCTCACCACTTTTTTTAACAGGCAGTCCCAGGCATTCACCACCCTTTCTGTGAAGAAGTATTTCCTCACATCCCTCTCAACCCCCAGGTTCAGTTCCTGCCCCCCATGTTCTGGTGCTTTTCCTCCTCTGATAGAGACTGCCCATCTGCACCTTGTTCACCCCTGTGAGGTACTAATAGGTCTCAACCATGTACCTTACTGCAGTCCTGTCCTCTCCTCCTCTCCTCTCCTCTCTTCCAGGGAGTACAGGTTGAGAACACACTGCTTCTCCTCATATAGTTTCCCATGCAACTGCTGCACCTTTTTGGTAGCCCTCCTCTGGACTGCTTCCATCCAGTCAATGTCCTTGTGGAGGTGCGACCTCCAGAACTGGACACAGTACTCTACGTGGGGTCTCACTAGTGAGCAATACACTGACCACACCACCGCCCTTCCTTTTTTTATTTATATTTATTGACTTTTGTAATAAAAAGATCATAAAAATCAGCTATGATAACATAGTAGAGTGATGCACTTCCATACACAGTTACATTAGGAGTCATCACTAGGTCATCTATTGTATAATAACTGGGGAATACTTACATACATCTCAGAGACCATTCCCATTTGAAATTGTCAACAAGGGCTGTGCCACTGGCACTAGTGAAAGCACTACTGCTCACAATGCCAGCAACACAAGTCTGGGAACGTGCCTGAGTCACTGGTGAGCCCACTAGGTGAGGTGAGTTAAATGCCGCAAAGGATGCTCTTTACCTCAAGGGGGAGCTGGACTCCACTGTGTTACTGCCACCTGGGTGACCACAGGTGGTAATGCAAGCATAGCTATGGAACTGGGGAAGGACACTGATGGACTGTGACATGCAATGCATGGGCATCTGTGCCCACACTGGGAGCCCTCCTCAGTATCCATGGGAACAAACAAAACAGGGAATACCAGTTCATATAGGAGGATGTTGGTCCCTCTTTGCAGATCTCACACTGCCATCTGTGCTGTGCTCCTTCAAGCATCTACCCACTCTCTATAAGGAGGCTGAGTGCCTCTCCCGATGGCCCCACACTGCAAGGGTAAGTAATGGTGTAAGATGGAGAAGTAAGTCTAAGAGAAAGTGGGTGAGGGGGGCTGGAAGAATGTGTTGGACTGATGGGGGATGGCTGCTGAAGAAGAAAGTATACTAAATTAAAAATTGTCAACAAACAGCTTTCATGCAGAAATGTCTTGGAACCTTTACCAAAAACAGTAGTCTGAAAAATTCATGACATGTAAACAACAACTTTTACATCATTCTGAATGATGTTACAGTTCAAGCAAAGACCTGAATTGCTGTAGACAACAGAAAATTAAGGTGGCAGTATTTCAACCAGTCCCTTGCCATTTTGCAATCTCCCTACACAAGTAAACATGTACTGTATTTTGCTTGTGAGGGGTCACCTGTTAATAATGCTTCCGCTGTTCATTTTTTCCCTGGTCCACATTACTCAGGCTCTTGCTTGTAACACTAGAGGTACAGGTTTTCTCAGGTAATTAGCAGCAATCCCTGGATGAGAAGTACCACCATATGTCCGCAAACACAGGGATGGCTGGTGGGTACATAATACTAGATTCACAATGACTGTGTGCTGGCCTGACAACTGCACAAGGCACTGCAGTGACCTCGGGGCTCTATTTCTGTATGGACTAACATGCCTAAGGAACACTGCTTGACCCCACCATGCAGAGAGGTGGAATGCTCCTCATGGAACAAAGAGGAAATGTCAGATGTGGTTGTCTCTGAAAGGCCTGGGTCTGTTAAGTTAGTTATCAAGTCAAGTTAGCACGGCAATAAACTTATGTAGTCGTCACCTGGTGAGGGAACTCCTACATACAGTGCATAGGGGTGTACGGAAGGGCTGTTGGAGATCCCAGTGACAACTGAACAATGAGAAGTCAGGACCATAACTTACTATTGCCAGACTTATTTGTGAACTATGCAAGCCGTTCTCCCTTACAAATGAAAATAAATTGCATATTGTGAATCAAGCTATTATGTGCTTGATTTTAACATCAGCTTATCAGCTAAACTTCTTACATCAGATGTCTGGAAGCACCAAGAGAGGTCGACAGTGAAAATGCCAACCTCCCACACAGCGACGGCACAATACTGACACCTGAATTGTGCAGTAGGAATCACAACTGTTTTCTGTAGGGGGCTGTGCCCCCCATACCCCCCATGAGGGTGGCATGAGGGTGGCTATGCTCCTCCCCCCAGTATTTTAGATTATCAACTCCAGGTCATAGTTTTACCAGTAGGGGTGGAACACCGGGGTAAGCTAAACACAAAAACAGACCATTACAGCGACTGTCGCCACAATGATCATTTTTTGTGTTTCACTGTCAGCATATTGAGCTGAAGGGGTGCACCGAGAAGTCTTTGCATGGATTTAACTGCTTCTTTTCAAGTTCAGTACCTTTCAGGGCAGCACAAGGCTACGATAATGTCATCAGAATTTTGGAAAACCTGCAAAGCATTGCAGTTGCTGAGGATTTCTATAGTGAGCTGTGATTCACTTAACACAATTTACCCCTGCCACATAAACCATGCAAGGAAACATTCAGCATTGACAAGTGCTTGTTTGTGAGCTGTGATTCACCCAACACAATTCACCCCTGCCACATAAACCATGCAAGAAAACATTCGGCCTTGACAAATGCTTGTTTGTGAACTGTGATTCACCTAACGCAATTCACCCCTGCCACATAAACCATGCAAGGAAACATTCGGCCTTGACAAATGCTTGTTTAAAAAGATGTGTCTGTACCAAAAAGTCATGATCTGTACTAAACAAAAAAAAAGTGCGAATACTATTTGTGGCATTGTTTTCCTGCAATTGAAAAATGCATTTCTTTTTCAGCTCTGATATTCAGACACAGTTTCACCAGCTAATAGAGGTTCTAAAAGTTGGTTTAATCTCCATTTTTGAAAATAGTGGCATGTGAATCTTGCTTGCATCCATATAAAAATCTGTCCCTAAGTCAGTGACTGGTAGAGATGCAGAAAATTTAAAATCCACCTGTGAAGTGAACGTGAAGTGGCCACTTCGCATTGGCATTTTGCTACGTGGAGTGCCCCATAGAAAAGGCTCAGTTTGCCTTCTTATTATTACTTTACATTGTCATTCTGCTTTAAACGTAAAGTAAGGCGGAGTGACAACAATATTGACAGCACCCCACCCACACACTCACCAGAATTAATGTGCATCCCCAAAATGCTACTGTCTTGTGTCCAGAAAACTCCCCAGTGCTAACGAAGTCAAATGAGAGCATAACAAAAAATGTAGTCTCCCAGAATTAATGGCACACTCAGTCATGCACGCAGTGGTCACACACAGAGTCACCAGAATTAATGTGCATCCCCAAAATGCTACTGTTTTGTTTCCAGAAAATTCCCCAGTGCTGATGAAATGCTACTTTCTTGTGTCCAGAAAATTCCCCAGTGCTAATGAAGTGAAATGAGAGTGTAACAAGAAATGCAGTCTACCAGAATTAATTGTGCATTGCAAACGCAGACAGATTAAGATTGCACTGCGCACTCAAGCGATGCATACAAAAAGGCACAACAACACCTAACCAGTGCACACAACTCACAAATCCAAATCTGGAAATCAGTTGGGGGATTAGTGCACGGCAGTAACAATCCACTACCAGTAAAGATACCACAAAGCAGTACAAAAAATTCATGCAGGTGCGGTGGATAGCAGGTTCTCACTGCTGCAATTACTCTATGGCACAATAAAAGGTGTCTGATTTAATGGCAGGCATCACACACAGACTCACATACACACTACAAGTAATGCGTAGCAAATTGAAAACCTTTAGTAATATAACCAAATGTCTTAAACAGACAAATTATACACTTATTATTATTTTTTTGTTGTTGACCGGGTAAGTGCACTAGACAAATACTACCTATTTTCAGGCACGACCCGGAGGAGGGGGATACAGACGAATGCCAACTGATCTTGAACAGATTAAGCTGTTGGTGGTATTTTTTATAGTGAATGAGGGAAATTTGGCCAGGACACTGGAGAAATTCCCCTGCTCTTTTCAATAAGTGCCATGGGATCTTTAACATCCACCTGAACTACCACCAATCCAAGCAGATGGGACCTCAGTTTAATGCATCATCTGAAAGACACTGCTGCACCACAACAATCAGCAAAAAAATGTCAAGAATTACTGAAAATATTACTGTGTGTACATTAACACAGTTATACAGGAGAAATATAACCAAAACAGAAAGGCTGCCTTTTTCTCCCAGTATACCACAAATACGCCCCTCCCCAAAGCACACTTTACAGTACACACTGACTGTTCTAAATTAACATTCAAAATCCACACACAACAATAATCACTTGATGATATGAGCACAGAAGGGTTTCCTACAATCTATGTAGTAATTCTGAGCAAACAAAATGACTCAAAAGGGCATTTTAAACAGCTTTTAGAGGTTTTGAATCATAGAGCTCTGAGACCAACCTTTCTCCAGCTACCACTACACACACACTACCCAGACCAGAACTGAGGCTGTGCAGAAAAGTCTAGAGCCCATGTGACCTGCAATCCGATGAATTACTGCAGAATTTCATTTGGAGCTCAATTACAAGGTGAAGTAAGGTGAATAACATTGATTTCAATGTACTTCACCTTACAATTCTGGTGGAGAAGTGGTTTGGGGAAGGTGGAATAATGCAAAGTCATTGATTTCAATGGACTTTGCGATCTTCATTACGAAGCAAAGTACTCCACTTCACATTGTGGAGTACTCGGTGGGTTCCACGTTACTCCATGGATCACTTCATGGAGTGAATTGGAGCCACTTTACCCACCACTACTTACAATACTGTAACTCACATGCTCTACAGGAAGGAATGCAAATGCCTATGGCTGTACTTCCCCGATGAGCTGCAGCACAAAACTCCCCGACTTAAAAACACATATTAATGAGTACAATGGTGGGGTGGTGAAGCCTGGAGAGATACTACAAAACAGGCTTACAATGCATCCAAGTAACCAGAAAAAAAAATTAATGTTGTGATTTGTGACGTAATCATGAATCATGATTTGTGACTGTGATAATGAAGAACGTGATTCGGTGTCGATGGTGTGAGATAACCAGTATGAACCTGTATTGGGAACGTGAATGCCTATGGCTGTACTTCCCTAATGAGCTATAACTTAAAACTCCCAGACTTAAAAACACATATCAGTGAGTACAATGGTGGGGTGGTGAAGCCTGGAGAGATACTACAAAACAGGCTTACAATACATCCAAGCAACTAGTAAAAAAATTAATGTTGTGATTCGTGACATGAATCGTGAATTGTGATTTGTGACTGTGATAATGAAGAATGTGATTCAGTGTCGATGGTGTGAGATAACCAGTATGAAACTGTACTGGGAAAGTGAATGCTTATGGCTGTACCTCCCTGATGAGCTGTAACTTAAAATGCCCCAACTTAAAAACACATATCAATAAGTACAATGGTGGGGTGGTGAAGTCTGGAGAGAGGCTACAAAACAGGCTTACAACACATCCAAGTAACTAGAAAAAAAATTAATGTTGTGATTTGTGACATGATCGTGAATCGTAATTTATGACTGCATTTGTGACCGTGATGATGAAGAACGTGATTTGTATCACAAGTGACTTGTGATGATAGGCCTGACTTAAAAACACATATTACTGAGTACAGTGTTCATGCAGAATTATGCACCACACCTGTCCAGTACTCTGAAGGGAAGCCAAAGAAACAACTGTGACTTAAGTTACAGATGGAGATTGGGTCCTAAAGAGATGCAAATGTACAGACAGATTGCGTTGTGCACTGAAGAGATGCAGACACAAAGGTACAACACCTAACCAGTGCTCACCATCAGAAATTCAAATCTGGAAAAGAATATCTTTGCTGGTTGGGGCGCGCCGCGAGGGAGGGCAGTGTACTGCACTGCTGCAGTAACAGTCACTAGTACTAGTACCAGTAAAGATACCACAAAGAAGTACAAAAATCACACAGCTGCAGTGTATAGCAGGTTCACATTGCTGAAATTATTATGTGGCACAATAAAAGATGTCTGATTTGATGACACGCGTCACACACATACTCGCACACACACACTAAGTAATGCATAGCAAATTGAAAACTTCAGTAATATAACCACATATTTTAAACAAACTGAAATTACGCACTGCTGCACCACAACAATCAGCAAAAAAATGTTAAGAATTATTGAAAATATTACTGTGTGTACATTAACACAGATATACTAGAAAAATATCAGCAAAACAGAAAGCACTGTCTTTCTCTCCAAATTAATCTTACACCACAGATTCTCCCCTCTTCCAAAGCAGGCTTCCACTGTCTCTCAGTACACAGACTGAATGTTGTACATTAACATTCAAAATCCATACACAAACAATAAATGCTTGATGACATGAGCACAGGAGGGTTTCCTATAATCGATGAACTAAAGTTTCAGCAAAAAAAAAAAAAAGACTCAAAAAGGCTTTTTAGGCAGCTTTTAGAAAGCTTGAATCGCAGAGAGCTCTCAGAGCAGATTGTCTCCCACAGTTTTCTACACACACTACCCCAAACTGAGGCTGTGCAGAACAATCTAGAGCTTATGTGACCTGAAATCCCATGAATCACTGCAAAATTCACCTTTGGAGCTTAAAAATAAGGCAAAGTGAGGCGAAGTACATTGTTTTCAATGTACTTCACCTTAAGAATTGGCGGAGTAGTGATCTGGGAGGGCAAAGTAATGCGAAGTCATTGTTTTCAATGGACATCACATTACCCATTACAACGTGAAGTACTCTGCTTTGTGTTGCAGAGCACTCCGCAAATTTGCCTTCACTCCACGTTTCACTTCACGGAGTGAAATGGGACCACTTCATCCATCTCTAGTGACTGGTGAAAAATGATGTGAATGCACCTGAAAAATGCAGATTTGTATTTTTTGTCCCCGAAGGATGCTGATGGCACATTTGTCACAATACCTGTGCATAATTTATTAATAATTAATGAGGCATTCTTTACTGATTTTGCAACATTATTTCCTAGGGCACAAGGACATAAAGATCATTGAAGGAGACCGACCCTGTTCAGCTCGAGTTGAAGTGAAGCACCGTACATCCTGGATCCCTGTATCTAAGGAGAAGCTCACCACAAATATTGCAAAGGTGGTCTGTCAGATGTTAGAATGCAGTGTCCCTAAATCAATACTGAAAACACCTCAGCATGGACAGACACTGGAGAAAGTCTTCACTGGAGATATAAAGTGCAGTGGTACAGAGTCACACTTAACCTTCTGTTCCCTGCCAACAATAAAAGACCATTCCTTCAATGATGGACACATTGGCATGGTCACTTGTTTTGGTGAGTATGAATCTACAACTATTAAGCAATAAGGTATTACCAATGGGGTTACATTAATCGTCTGATAATCACCCCCTGGGGACATAATGCAGCACAAGGCAAAGCTGAGTGCCACATGCCACTGGAGGTAATGAACAGATGATTAGTGGGAATGTCTTATTGCTTTTATAGCAATTTAGAAAACAAAATTTGGTATCTTTGGTAAACAGTTTGTCTTATTGTAAAAAGTACCTAATTTTAGTGACAAATAGTTCTTCCACACTTAGTTAAAATCTTTTCAAAACCCCCCCGTTCTGATCCTGTTTTCCCACTCTATCATTTTCATTGCACAGTTTGGGCTTTGCACCTCGATGGTGTGATCAACAGTGGGTGCACAACATAGCTAACATTTTGGTAGTTATACAGACTTTCTCCGTCTGTGTTCTCTGAGCCAATCTGAAAGTTACGCAAGAAGGGAGTAAATGTTTTTTTGTCCCATGACACCATGATTCCATGAAGCCCGAGAATCACATGCCAGTTTCAGAAAGATCTCAGGTTTCACGCATTGTTTGCAAAGTTTTAAATCTGTTACCGTGACAGTTGCCCACATACTAGTTCCAGTGTCCTGACAGTTGTTCTTTCTGCTCACATCACATCAATGAGAGAACCAGCCTTCAGCAGCTAGAAGTTCAGAATTTGGCAGTCAATGAGCACTTTTTTGTTATTATTATTGCACATTACTATTGTCGCAGCCCTGATTAGCTGATTTAAAACTGGAAAAGGGCCAAATCATGATTGCTGTGTTTAAATGCAGCCACTGTCAGGTTTCCTTTGGCAATTGATGTGTGCTTTAGTGACATTTTACACCCCTTATATATTTATCTTCCAAAGTATGTTTTACAAAAACAATGTGGGAAGGGAGATTTTGGATGTCTGTCTGTGTGAAGCTTTCCAGTTTTGAAAATTTTTTTGTTCTTATCAAATACATAGACCAAGCAACAAAAAGTATAGAAGGTGGGTTTCAGCTGTTGGATTTTTCTGGTTCAGAAAGTTAAAAAAAACAAAAAACAACAACATATAAATGGACCAAGGCACAGAAATGTGTAGAAGGGAGGTCAGTAGCATGGTGATACTCATAATCTGGAGCGATGATGGTAGTCAGCTAAAACTGTCATGGAATGCTAGTGTTAAATCAACATTACAATTGCAGCATTCCATGAAGGACTCAGTATACCATTGTGCTAACACAAGGGCTCTACCAGCATATTTATTTAAAGATTTATGCAGTGCAGATTTTATTGACAACCAATGAAATCACTCTGATTATTGAATTAGCCAATTAAATCACTCCAATGAAATCTGCATTGCTATAAATGGTTTTAAAGAGCCTCTGACCAGCAGCAACAAAATAAAAGCAGAGATCAGCAGAGTTCCATTACATAATGCCCCCAGAAAATGGGAGTGGGGGGGGGGAATTGGAGCCATGTTGTTCTTTACTAACCCGTTAAGTGCCTATGGATGAATACTGTGCATCCTGAATGTTATTTCTATATTACTGACTTATTTTGGCTATTTTTAATGTCACATCAGGTACACTGCTATAACACCATGCATCCTTCAGTAAACAGTATAATTTGCATTGATATTTTTGATCAGAGGTTTCATCCTCCTTAAGTACACAACTCCTTCTTTTTGTGTGCCTATTCAAGCTTGCTGCCCTGTAACAGGTACACCAAGAACACTTTGAGTCTGTGTCTGCTTTTTTTGGTTTTCTACATCATGTGGCTGTCACTTTTTTTTTTGAGGTTTCCTCCCCACCGCTTTTCTCCCAGACTCCCACCTGCAATATGGCCCAGTCTGTTTGTACCCTGTGAATCTATGTAGGAGGGTAGGATCCACACATCTGAAGCTTTCCTTATCTAGTCAAAGGGTTGCCATGGCAAACAAATGGAGGAACTCCCATTCTGAACCACACAGTGATACCCCGGTGACAGATCTGTGGTACAGTCAGAGAGCTAGACACGGTTCTGAACCCTGGATACAATCAATGATTGTATGATGCACCTCAGCTGGGCCACCCAAGCCACCCATTCTGACTACTTTTGGAAACTGCAATTCTGCACTTTGGCATGTACATTCATAAAATTAATATATCAACTACTGAAATTCACAAGAGAATACCATTTATAATTTTCAGTTCTCCTGCCCATGTTTGATGCCATGGGTGGGATTTTCAAATGCCCTAGATCACTCAAGCCCCAGTGCACTGATGATAGGGTGCACAAGGCTTGTGATGATCTAATGGGATTTTCCATCCCATGCAGCAATGGCCACAAATTAGACCAAGGGCAGGAGTTTCCAAAACTTGTGAATGCCACAAGCCCCAGGTGTACCGTATATGCGGTGCACAGAGCTTGTGGCATTCGCCCACCGGCAGTCAGGATTTTCTATTCTGTGTTTCAATTGCTGCAAGCTAGACCAGCTTTTTGTGGTCTAGCTCATGGCAATCCCAAGGACCTTCTTCATGGAGCTTGAGCCAGATACGATGCGCAAGCTGCCATAAATCCTAGAAACTGTCACAACTGCACCCGAGATTGTAACATCAGGAGCAGTTGTGGCAAAGGCATTTGGCACACTGACAAAACCTTAATGTGGTGGTGCAGGCCTTGATGCAAGCTCTGCACCACCTTTTGAGAATCCTGCTCCAGTTTTTTCTGGTCCAACTTACGGCAGTCTCAGGGTTGTTATTAGATAGCTTGCTCCAGATTTATGGTATAAGCTGCCGTAATATGTGGAAACTGTCATAACTGTGCCCGAGCTTGTAAAATCCTGAGGCAGCTGTGGCAAAGGCATCAGTGCACTACCAGAATCTAAGTGCCTTGGTGCGGGGCTGGACACATGCCCTGCACCAGGCTTCAAAATTCCAGCCCCATATCTCAGAAGCATGTCCAAGAAGTCTGGACAAAAATAATGTGACTGTCTCCAGTAGACCACAGAGTGCGTTTGTTTAGTACATCATAGTGCTTACCATGGCAGCAGGCTGTGCTATCACAGACAGCAATTCCAAGGTAATTTGGGAACTGTTTTTAAAAAAAACATAATGAAATAAGTACTGCATTATCTGACATACTAAGTGGATGAATTCGATGTGAAAGTAGAAAACAAATCCTACTGAACCTGAAAATTACACAGAATTGTTGGCATAGTTTTTAGCCTTTTATATTAGTGGCAATGTTGTATTTCATGAACAGAGGTGCATATGCAAACATCATGCAAACCTTAACTGGTATTTCCACCCCTTTGTTCAGGTTCCAAAGGCTACAGACTGGTTAATGGCAGCAATGCATGTTCTGGTAGAGTGGAGATCCAAGACAGTGATATGTGGTGGGCTGTGTGCAGTCGGGAGTGGGATGTGCTGGATGCTAATGTCCTGTGTCACCAAATGAGCTGTGGCTATGCTGTGGATGTCCCTGCAAGAGGGCATTTCGGGGATGGAGGCGGTAATATTTGGAGGGATTCCTTTCACTGCAATGGTACTGAGTCTCACTTGTTGGCCTGTCCTTTTTCTACCTTGGGTGCCCCTGAGTGCCCTTCTGCTCAGGTTGCATCGGTCATCTGTTCAGGTAAGCTATGATCGTCATGAAAGTCCATAAGTTGTATTTTTTTCATATTCACACAACAAAGCAAGCTTTACCTTTTAAAGTAAAAGCCGATATCATATGGACGTACAGTACTTCCTGCCCAGGTCGAGAAGGTGGACAATAGTGGGATTCAAGAGGATGTGAGATGTACAGTATATCAAGGAGTTATCAGATGGGACGTGGAGGTATGGAGAAAGGGTGATATGGAGGGAAGACACAGACTAGAGGATCTCTGGATAGGGAATCTTGGGACAGGCCAGCCAGACTGCTCAGGCTTTTGTTTGTCCTTGAGTATTATGTTGTTAAACAGACTTTTTTTCCTCACTTCAAGACATCTCACCAGACTTATCCTTTTAATGAACTTATCATTGATTCCTAATCGAGCATAAAAAGCCTATGTGGATAAAATTGGAAGAAGCAGTTACCAGCCCACTTACTTTAATACATTTAGTGTTTGGTATCTTTCCCAGATATATTAATTCACATGCTACTCTAGGGATCTCTGTTCAGGTATCTTCCCTTTTTAGCACCTTACTGGGTGATAGTCAAATGTCTGCTGATTTAACACCAATATGGAGGAATCCCAGAATTAAATGTAATAATGAATTCTAATGCTACCTGGAAATGTAATGTATTAAGCAACTGAAGGATACTGTTCAGCATTAAACTGGGATACTCTTCTCTTTCTCAGAATATAGGGAGGGGTTCAAAATTGCCTTTACCCAGTTCCACTTTTACCTTCAGCTTAGGTCAGCTTTTGAAGGGGTGTTAGAACCTAACTTCTCTGTCAAGTAAATAAAGATTGGTACAATGTGATTTCAATTGCTAGAGGAAGGGGGGTGTCAGGCAAACTACACAAAATCTTTTGAGGGACAAGACCTGACATAAATAATATTAAAACTAATACAAAGTGGGAAGAAAACCTGGTATGCACAGTTCCACAGGAGAAATAGGACCTGATTTGAAGAAATGTTTACCACTCAAGCATGGATGTTCAGGGAATTTTCATTAAATTTACAATTGAACACAGTGGGTACTATACTCCTGGAAAACAATGCAAAATGTGTTGATGCAATGATAGCAATTGCTGGAGATATAATCATCCCTGAGCAAATCTTTTACATATGCTCTAGGATGGCCCACTTATTACACCTGGATGGACAACAATTAGGAACAGCTGTGACCAGATACTTAATGAATCTATCCTTGCTGATCCCATTATTGTCTTCTTAGGTGGAACTTCTAGCGTATTCTGAGTAGATAAGGGGAACAAAGATGGTTACTGCTTGCTGCATCTGAGTTAAAGCATATGGTTTTACATAACTGGAAAAAGGCAGTATCCTCCAGCCTGGAAGAATAGGTGAGGTTTATGCCAAATACGGTACTTAATGAACACTTGAGCCACTTAGCTCTTTAAGCTCTAGATATATCGGAACAAATATGGAAATCCTTCTTTACATACTTGAAGCTGGATAATGAACCAAGCAAAGCATTGGTTAAGTCCTTTATTAACATGAAACATATGTTGGATAGAGTTGCTGACAGTTCCTATAATTCAAACAAGGGTGAACAAAGTTCTGGAGAGGTGTCTCTTTTAAATGAAAAACAGGCACAGGACCAGAGGGCATGTGATAAAACTGGGTGGGGAGTAAGAGGGGTTTAAGGATATATTACATAACTGCAAGGGTGGTAGATGCCTGGAAAAGTGTATCACTGGAAGTGGTAGAGGCAAAAACAGTGGGGGGCTTCAAGTATGCATGAGATAGTCATAGGGGTATATTTGTAAATAGACAGGGAGGGGTAGGGTTGCTGGAGACCAGTTAAGGTCTGCGGAGACAGATTAGGCAGGGAGCATCTGGACAGACTTGATTGGCCAAGCGGTTCTTTTTGGGTGACAAATTTTATGTTTCTATGTGCTTCATATACTCCTACTTAAGATGTGGGAAATTTCTCAGTATAATTGTATATACAGTTAGTAGATGAGTCACTTGTTTACGTTATGCCTAACATCTGCTTCGCTTTAAGCAGTATACACAAGTAAGTATTTATCCTGATGATTTTGTTATCTGTTACCATGTTCAACTTCAACTGTGCATGGGGCTCTCTTATTCTGTGAAGAGCATCTCACACAGAGATGCCCTGGAAATGGACACATTCGGTGACAGTTGTTTTTAAATAACATTGATTGCGCTTGATCTATAATATATTAATACCATGAAGCACACCAGGATGAAGCGCAGCACTGCAAAATTCTGCAGAAGAGTTACTGCAGCAAACAATTCAGTTCCAATGGGAGTTACTCACTTTTGTCATGTAGTAAACCTGTGACACTGCATCTTCTCCTGGTGGGCTTCACTGTGTGTACTCTGTCACCACTCACTGCAGGATAAGAGTGGTTTCACTTGCGTTCTGCTTGAGCCTGAATAGCTCAGCTCAGCTCAGCTTCACTGTCCTCTTTCTAGCAGAATGTGCGTGAAACCACTCTTATCCTGCAATGAGTGACTCTGGGGGACATATTGCTATTTAGAAAATGGGTAAGAGAATCCTAGCCTTCTGATTGACTAGGACACTGAGTTTAGCAAGTGAGAATTTTTCAGTACAGCCTGCTCAAAAACAAGTTCCCTTTCAGGGTGCTTCATTACTTGGGATATTCTTGGGCACCCTGGATTTTCAAAACAAGCAGCCACCATGTTTTACTTTTTCTAACCAGTGACCAATTGATGCAGCCCCCCCCGAGAGATGTCACCTCCCCACACACACACCATATAGACTTTTGAGTCAGCACCTCTTCAGAAACACAGTTCAACCTGCCCCATAAATACTTTTGTTCATTGTTTACCTCTGTTGTACAAAATGTAATGGACCTTCCATCGTGTGGCTACTCCTCACTGCGACTGCTCATCCACCGCCACCGTGCTGCTCCAATTAACTCACTTTTTTTATTAACCCTTCTAACTGCCATACATGAAAACAGAGCCCAACATAACATGGAAACACCACAAATATAATGTAGATCCTTGCCTTTTTTGCCCAACAGCTGCTCCTCTGAGTGACCACATGCCCACCACCACCACCACTACCACCGAGCCGCTGCCGAGTCCCTGATTCATTCATTTTTATGTCAGCTTGCCGTGCTTGTGTGCAAGTCAACATCTTGCTGTAGTGCAGATTTGGAGGCATGGCCACTGTTGGGGGAATGCAGGGCACGCATCAGAAGGTGCATCCCTCATTCCTCAATCAGCCTGCATGCCCCATGCATGCTAATGTGGTGAGCACATCTAAGGAAAGGTCCACTGCAATCCGAGCAAAGATCGTCAGACACAGTGGATCCTTCCTGCGTGCTCGCCACATAAGCAGCATGGCGGGTTGCCACCCACCCAATGGCCAACTTCCGGGGTACCCAATCCCCCAGCGGCTTACTGTGGCTGGACAAGCAGCCCCTATTCCATATGCCAAGGGGTGCCCAATCCCCTCAGCTATTGTCTCCCCAGCCTTCATTGTGTGCCAATGGGGTGCCTAACCTGTCAACATAAATTCACCCCCATTTTCTGCCAATGAGTTGCCCAATCCCCCATCAGCTGCAGCACCCCCAAAAACAGTTAGGTGGAACACAGGAGTCCACCCCAGCGTGCCACATCCCCTGAAAAAAAAACTGTCCTACAATGTAATTTTTTTCTTCTCTGTAACAAAAAGGTCCCTCGAGTCTCCCTGCCCCACAACCCGCACTCCACCCACTGTGAACCCTGCCTCCCCACCCCTCACCCCTCACCCCATACTTACCTCTGGAGTCTGGCATAACAATCTTCAGTGGACCAGGAACATGTCTGCACTCTTCAAAGCCAACTGCGAACTGAGGAAATGCCTGTAAGCTGTATAATGGAATGAATACGCTTTTTTTTTTACTTTGCTGCATATCTCGGGCATTTGGTGGAATTTTGGCACCAAATTTTCAACATGGGGTTTTTGGGACCCCTCCTCATGAATTCTATCACTGTCATGGCATTAATCAGCCTTGAAAGGTGATTTCGCAGTCACTGTGCAAAATCACCTTTTGGGACCTATTAATGAAATGACAGTGCCAGTGTTCATGAGGTGGCCTCTCAAAAAGCTTATGTTCCAAATTTGGTGGAAAAAATCCAACAAATGACTGTTTTATGAGCGTGCATTGCGCAGTTGCTATGCAGGCTCATAACTTCGTGCATTCACAATATTTTAATGCCAGATTTTCAGCATTGTCATTCTTGTACACCTCCTTGTAAACAGTACAGCTGTCATTTTCCACATCCTCCCGAAATGTGTTTCCACACTTCCGGCACACAATAGCGCAGTTGCTGTGGGAAATTAGTGTTTGGGCCTGATTATGAAAATGACAGTGACACTGAGCAGAGGTCCTAAAATGCCTATGTTGAAAATTTGGTGATGATACTCCATAAAATGACTGTGCTACGAGTGTGCTTTGGCAGATTGCACGCATGCTCGTACCGTCGTGCATTTGTGATATTTTCACTCTGGATTTTCACCATTGCCATTTTTCTACACTTCTTGATGAACAGTACAGCTGTCATTTCACATATCCTGCCCAAAATGTGTTTTCGCACTTCCGGCGCAGAATAGTGTGCTCACTGTGCGAAATCACTTCTTGGGACACTTTCAGGAAATAACAGTGACACTGTACATGAGCAGGGGTGCTAAAATGCCTATGTTCAAAATTTAGTGCCAAACGCCCATATGTAGAGACTGACAGGTGTCAGGGGTGTGACTTGGGATTGTCAGACGTAATGCTCACGCCATTCCACCCCCCCCCACCCTGCAGCCAGTGACAATCATCAAGATGTGCCTTGGATGCTCTGGCTCCAAAGTTCACCCCACTGACCTATACTGCACCCATCTCAGTGTATTTCCTTATGGAATGGGGTAAGCGTAAAGCCCGAAGACCCCAATGCACACCGCGCCACTTGTCGGTGTCTGCAGGATAAGGAGAGGTGAAATGGCATGAGCACTATGGCCAACACCCAAAGGGACACACCAATGCCTGTCAGTCTCTGCAGGGTGGGGGTGGATTGTCATCAGTTCAATACTTTACTGCCATTCCTTTTATGCATCTCTTTAACTCCTGCGCTACCAATGCCAATGCCAGCAAGACAACGTTCGGCATTGACAAATGATTGTTTAATTTAGCCCCATCACACCCACAGATGAAAACGGAGTGAAAAAAACAGGGAATGATGGAAATAAACAGAAAGAATCAATGAACATTAAAAAAAAACAATAACAGTAAAACAGTGAGTCTGGTTGGGGGCAGGTAACCATGCCAACCAGCTAACACTATAAAGGCCCCTGTAGGACAAAACTCTTCAAGTGTAACATAAAACAGATAATTCATATGCAGGTGGAGGAACTATTTTATTACAAAAGAACTAAATATACTTACAGTTTTAATACTTTAACATAAAAGTTTTTTTTTCAAACATATAAAATATATGAGACCATTTTCTAAGTGCAATAATACCCTCTAGCGTGGGTGGTATTGGGCTATACCAGACCTTCCTGCAGTGTTAGACTTCATTACGCCCCTGGGTGGTCCAATAGTGCCCAATACTGCCCCCTGTCGGGTATTATTGCTTACATAATATCAGGTTTGCTACTTTTTTTTATTTCTGAAGTATTTGCTTTTTCTTTTGCTCATCAGAAGGTTTGCTACTTAATGTTGTAGATCGAGGGAGTGGTCCCAACCAATTGAAGCTCTCCTTCCCCCTGCAGGTGGGACCCTCTCATTGTGTGAAGGGTGTTTCATGCACAGATGCCCTGGAAATGGACACATTCCAGGACAGTTTTTAACAACAAAAATAACATTGATCGCACTCAGCTTATAATATATCAATATGTCCCCCATCACTACTTAAGCAGAATAAGAGTGATTTCTCTTGCATTCTGCTTGAGCCAGAACAGCTCAGCTCAGCTTTGCTGTTCTCTTTCTAGCACAATGCATGTGAAACCACTCATCCCACAACGAGTGGCTCTGGGGGACATATTAATATATAGTATTAGGTTTGCTACAGTGTATAGAACAATGCTTTACAGTACCTGAAAGCTAACATACCTAGTTCTATTACCCGTCATACCACATCAGCATTGTGACCTCACTCATTGTGATGCCACTAATGACCAATCAGACAGCTACTGAGTGGCTCATCCTGAGCAGTTGTGATGTCATATAGTGAGGTCACAATGCTTATGAGGTGTGAAGAGGAAAACAGCTGGATATGCCACCCTCCAGACTGAGAGATTTTCCACACATCATACTTTCAAACAAAAAATCTAATTATCCTTAGGAAAATTAAAAAAAGTATCTCAGATATAAACAGCAGTAGTTGGCTACTTATCAACATCAATACAAATTTCAGGCAGTGCACTAGCTCTTGAGGACCATTCTACAGATGTGTTCTGAAATCTGTTTAAAATCGAAATAATTACCCAAGTTAGTGTTCAGTGTGCTTGTTGAAGAGACTTTTAGATCTGAAAAACATGTTACTGTTTTAAATAGTATCCAACAAATGTGTATTGGATGTTCCTCAGACTAACAGAACATCAGAAACCTGCAATATTACATTTAATTGGAATTCATCCAATAGACAGCCTGGTAAAGTCTGTAATGTCTGAAACTGTATCCATAATCTACATTTGAAGTATGTTTTTGTAATAACGTGTCTATTCATTCATTTTCTTATCTTTTTTAAGCTCAGCGTGGACATCTAAGACTGCGGGGTGGAGAAAGTCACTGTGACGGACAGGTTGAGTTATACAAAGAAGACACCTGGGGAAGGGTCCAAGATT
Organism: Neoceratodus forsteri; assembly: GCA_016271365.2. NCBI lineage: Eukaryota > Metazoa > Chordata > Ceratodontiformes > Ceratodontidae > Neoceratodus > Neoceratodus forsteri. The sequence goes on along the minus strand of CM028138.1, from coordinate 758,548,599 downwards.
CTGTATGGACCTATAACGACAGCGCTGTAGTTTGTCGACAGTTACACTGTGGATTCCCAGTTAAAATCTACAACTCCAGTAAATACGGTGTAAGTGAGGCTCCTGTGTGGGTAGATCAAGTAATCTGCAATGGAGACGAGGCACTGCTGTGGAACTGTACCCTGTCACACCTTAACACAGCAGATAATTCCCAGTCCAACTCATCAGTTACAAGTAATGATGTAGGAGTTCTATGTTCAGGTGGGTTACATTCTGTGCATCAGTCCATTACTTCAGTTTCACTCAGATGTATAAGATCATCAGTATTAATGTAGTTTCTGTACTTTACAACAGAACACAAGAAGCTGAGACTGATTGGTGGAGGAGGAGAATGTGCTGGCAGGGTGGAGGTTTATTACAACGGTACTTGGGGGACAGTATGCGATGATACCTGGGACCTAGCCGATGGCAATGTAGTCTGTAACCAGCTCAAGTGTGGAGATGCAGTGAGTGCTAAGAGTTCCGTCTCGTATGGTGAAGGGTCTGGCCCAATCTGGTTGGATGATGTGAGGTGTTTGGGGAATGAATCTGTTCTTTGGGACTGCTCTTTCAGTAACTGGGGGCAACATAACTGCCGGCACAAGGAGGATGCAGGAGTTCTGTGTTCAGGTAGGTCCCTAAATCCTTAATTCATAAGGAAACACCTATGGTTTCGTTAAGATTTTCATGAATGATTATATTAGTAAAAAGAAAATGTTTTATCAGGCACAGTTTCTTTTTATAGGGGGAGAGCATGCTATTTGTTCTTCCACAAAAGGTCCTGACCAAGCATTTGACTATAGCCTAGAGGGTAGAGTAATGAGCTGTGGATGAGCTTGGTACATCCAGCAGACCTAGGATTGAGTCCCACAACCTCCACTTGCATGCTGTGTGACTCTGAACATGTCACTTAACCACCCCAGTGCTCCTGAGTCACCACTGAAAACAGGCACTTGTGCCTAGAGGGCCTTATCTGGTTACCAAAGTACTATAGAAAGAAAAAAAAAACATAAAATCATTTTCTGAAAAGGGCATTTAAGGAATGTAAACTAATTCAAAACCAGTGTACCTAAATACTGTATCTGTTGAGATATGTTACTGAACATTACTGGTGATAACTGCCAGTGGCCTTGTGCCTCACAATGAAGTGTGCATTAATCCACATTATCAGTACACCCTGTTGTGCATTAATGATTATTTAAAGAAGTGGGTCTGTCATCACAATGTAAGGTTCTTTTATTTCACAAAAGTTATAATGCCATATAAAGTAGCCAATGCGTACAGGAAAATTTTGACAAACATAATATTTAGACACAATTCAGCTTATACTGTATTTCACATAGAGATGATTTACATGCAGATGTATGTCCTTGTGCTTTATCATGCCCCTGGAGTGTCTGGGGATTTTGTTGCTGAGGTCGGGGGGCTTGTTGCTAGTCTGGTGCTGGAGTCTCCCAGGTGGTTAATTCTAGGGGACTTCAATGCCTGAGTCAATGGCAGGCTTTTGGGTGTTGGGAATGATCTTTTAGAAAGCCTGGGGGCTCTGGGCCTGTCACAAAAAGTAACAACAGCTATGCGCTCGGGTGACCACGCATTGGATTTGTTTTTTTTATTAGGTTTAAATGTTAATGATCTCAGTGTTGGTCCTATATTTTGGTCAGATCATAGCACCGTGAGGTTCACGCTTGGTGGTACCCCTGTAAATGGTCCTGCATCTGTTGAGATGATCTGGTACCACCCAATAAGAGGAGTTTCCTTGATGTCAGTGGTGCTGGACCTATCAAGTGTTGGGGCAGTTTGTGTGATTAGAGTGGAGGAAGCAGTGGTAGCCTATAATGGGGCAGTTGCATTGGCCTTTGATTCCATTGCACCCATTCGTGTCAGTTCTTTGTCCATCCGCTGGAGACCTCCTTGGTTTGATGGAGATATTCAGAGTTTAAAGACTAAGGGACAGAGGTTAGAGAGATACTGGAGGAGATCTGGCCTGCTGGAGGACAGTTTGGCCCTGAGGTTGCATTATACCAACTATCAGGGGACAATCTCCCATAAGAAGGTGGAATATCTGTCTAGAGATTGCTGCGGCAAGGAACTGACAGACTCAGCTTTTCCACACAGTGGATGGGCTATTACATCCTGCCTGTCTCTGTGTTGGGGGAGCAGGTTCAAGCACTAGGTGCGAGGAGCTGTCTGTATTCTTTGCCAACAAGGTGTCCTCTATCAGAGATGAGGTCTCCTCGAGTATCTCTTGAATGGGATGCATGGACCAGCCTAGAGAGTGTCAAAACACTCCTCCTGCCTGGGATGAGTTTGAGCTGGTTGGGGTGGAGAAGGTGGTGAAAATAATCTTGAAGCTGCGGCCCCAGGTCCGACCTGATTGTTGGTTGGATGTTTGGACCTGGTTGGGCCTGTGATTGCTGGGGTAGTCTGGAGTTCCTTGAGGAGTGGGGTCTTCCCACAGGCCTTGAAAGAGGCCTTGGTAAGACCCATTTTGAAAAAAACCTCCTTGGACCCAGACTGCCTCAGTAATTACAGGCTGGTCTCAAACCTCCCATTTTTAGGGAAGGTTATTGAAAAAGTGGTGGCCATGCAGCTTGAGAGACATCTTGCCTCTTCCTCCACCTATGAGCCTTACCAGTCTGGGTTTCATGTGGGGCATAGTATAGAGACCACCCTGGTGAGGATGCTTAATGATCTCCTGGTAGCGAGGGACAGGAGAGACCAGACCATCTTGGTCCTCCTGGACCTCTCTGCAGCATTTGACACCATGGACCATGAGGTGTTGCTTGGCCACCTGCGGTATTGGTGTGGCCTGTCTGGTATTGTCATCAACTGGTTCATGTCATACCTGACAGGCAAAGTGCAGCGGGAGACGATGGGGTTAGCCTCATCCAACCCAAAGCCTCTGTGCTGTGGGGTACCACAAGGTTCAATCTTGTCACCCATGTTGTTCACGGTGTACATGCTGCCACTGGGGGACATTATCAGGTGGTACAGGCTGGGTTTTCACTGCTATGCAGATGACACTCAGCTGTACCTGTCCTGTACGCCCAATACCTGGGTGTCAAATTCTGTATTTAACAGCTGTCTCAATGAGATCCAGGCTTGGATGACTCAAAGCTGGCTTAGGCTCAACCCAGACAAGACAGAGGTACTTGTTGTGGATCCAGTTTGTCGGGGCGGATGGCGCTGTGAGTGGTTACCCCCTGACCTTGGGGGGGTGTTTCCCTCCCTCCGTCTAGTCAGGTGAAGGATTTGGGCATGATCCCGGATGACAGTTTGATGCCTGATGCTCAGGTGTCAACCGTCATCAGGAGTGGATTCTGTCATCTAAGGAACATTGCCTGAATCTGAGCCCTGATACCGCCGGAGGATCTGACCATACTTGTACATGCTTTTGTCACCTCCAGGCTAGACTATTGTAATGCCCTGTACCTAGGGTTATCTGGGGGCAACCTCCACAGGCTGCAGCTGGTGCAGAATGTGGTGGCAAGTTTACTGACTGGGGTAAGGCGGAGTGATCATATCACCCTGTCCTCTGCAGAATGCACTGGCTGTTAGTCAGCTGGAGGATTGTCTTTAAGGTAGGGCTCCTGACCTATAAATCCCTACTTGAAAGGGGACCTGTCTATCTGCAAGATCTTCTTGTCCCCTACTGTCTGCCCTGGGCACTTCATTCTGCCATGGGGAAGTCTCCCTGGAGTTCCCAGAGTGAGGCTGTGGCATTCTGGAGATAGGGCATTTTCAGTAGCCATGCCCACTCTGTGGAACTCTGTGCCTGTTCATTTAAGGGAGGCCCCCTCGGTAGAAGCCTTTAAGAAAGCATTCAAAACTTGTCTGTTCCAGCAAGCTTTGAATGACTGATTTTTTTTAATGGGATGGATAGAATTTCAGTTTGTGTTGAGCTGCTGCCTGTATGTATTTTGTTATTGAATTGTTTGTGCAGCACCCAGCGTCTATGGAAATGGGCGCTTTATAAATAAAATATCTATCTATCTATCTATCTATCTATCTATCTATCTATCTATCTATCTATCTATCTATCTAATGTCCTTGTAGGCTCCCTTGCTAACGTAACACAAGTGAATTATCTGGCATGCTGGTGGAACATTTGCATTAGCTCTGTATTTCTTTCCCAGCTATATACAGTATTACAAAGGACATATGCAAGAAGACAGGATCTTTGTCCCGTTACATGCTGCTCTTGTTGCTTATTCACCACCTGAGGTCGTGACCCCTGCTTGTAATATCACAATAATTTCCATGGCAATAGGCTGTTACATCACAACAACAGAGAATTATGACTTCAAGGAGGGAATAAGCTGAAGGGGCAGATGTACAATGAGGGATAATGATCCTGGGTTGCGTTTTCAAGCGGATCCATCCAAATTCTGACCAGTGGTATTTTCAACTGGAAAATCTATCAGTACTGTTAGATCTCTGTCTGGTAAAAAAAAATTATGCATGTCACATTTACTTCTTTTTTGTACTGAAAATTGTTACTTTCTGTGTCAGATGGGAACATCTTTGGAAAGGAGTAGCTAGGCTGCTCATATGCATAGAGTTGTAGAGGCCTGAGTAGTGCACATTTCCATCTGTGTCAGACCCTTTTGGAACCTCCGTCCCCGACATATTTGTAAAGATTTCTCTCTATTAAATAGATGTGTGGAGAGACCTAGAAACGATACATGAAATTCAAGCTGAATGGGGTGTCTCAATATTATGTTTTTAAAAGTTTTCCCTGATGTAGATGCCGCTCACTAAGGGCAGCTCTGGGTATTTTTTGTTTGTAGATCATTCTGGAAGAAGTATTGTTCAAAACAGTAATTCTAACTTTTGTTTACTTTTTTCAGAATGAATTTAATTAAACTGGTTTTATTTGTAGCCTGCAAGCCTATGCGTTATTGAAGCTTACACAATATTTAAAATGACCCACTGCACTGTAAACTCAGTTTATTGCTGACACATTTTTTAACACCAGGGGCCTGATAATGGAAAAGGATAGAAGCAGTGCACAAAGGTTTGCACTACACTTGGCCTTGCCACAACCCCGAGGATGCTATATTCAGTTAGATAGCGCACCAGTGCTATCTGACTGAACATAAGTGCAATTCAGCACAGCACTAAGTTGAACAGCACTGTGCTAACATGGATCTTGGAAGTGCAGAGAACAGTGCCCCCAGACCCGATAGTGCCAGGAGCCCCTAACTCGATATTCAGCCAGCACCATGCAAATGAGCCCATCTGGCATGCAAGGTGCTAAGATGCCATATGCATGCCCACTATGGGCTCATTTGCATGGTAGGCAGCAGCAGGTTTGTGCCTCTGTGACCAGCCCCACCCACTCCGATCACACATTTCCATGCAGGAGTACCCATTCCTTGGTGTCCAGTTGTTCCCCCATCCTCCAATCCCCATCCCTATTAAAAAGGAATAATTTCCTGGTGTCCAGTGGTCCCTTTGTCCTACGATCACTGACCCCACAAAAATAAAAATCAGTCCCTGATATCCAATGTCCCCCCACCCCACACTCTGATCCCAGGCTCCATTGAAATAAAATATTACCAGGTGTGTGGTGGTCCCCCCATCTTCCGATCCACAGCCCCATTGAAATAAAAAATTATTTGGTGTCCAGTGTTCCCCCCATCCTCTGATCCCAGGCTCCACTGAAATAAAACGTTCCCAGGTGTGTGGTCCCTCCCCCGTCTTACAATCCACCGCCCCATGGAAATAAAATATTCGTTGTTGTCTATAGTGGTCCCCCTGTTCTCTGATCCCTGACCCCACTAAAAAGAAATCAGTCCTTGATACTGAGTGGTACCCCTGACCTATGATCACCATTCCTGGTAAAAGTTAACCATTCCCTAGTGTCCATTGTACTTCCACTTCTCTGATCCCCAGCCTGGTAAAAATAAACCATTCCCTGGTGTCTAGTGACACCTTTAATCCACCAGTTGCTCATTGCAGTTTTGTACAATAAGTCCCTGATGTCTAGAAGCACCCTCACACTGCCCACACTGGGTACACCACCCTGTCACCCCCCCACCATCATCTCCACCACCATGGGAGCCCATACAGCAACTGACACAACCTTCCTCTCACCACCTTAACCAGCCACAGTATGGAATGACAAGGAGCAGGCATCCTGCATACTATAGAGGGAGCGTGCTCCCTGCACAGTATGGAATGACAAGGAGCACGTATCCTGCATTCTATAGAGGGATCGTGCTCCCTGCACACTACATAATGACAAGGTGCACGCATCCTGCATACTATAGAGGGAGCATGCTCCTTGCACAGCATGTAATGACAAGGAGCACGCATCCTGCATACTATAGAGGGAGCGTGCTCCCTGCACAGCATGTAATGACAAGGAGCACGCATCCTGCATGCTATAGAGGGAGCATGCTCCCTGCACAGTATGTAATGACAAGGAGCACGCATCCTGCATACTACAGAGGGAGCGTGCTCCCTGCACAGCATGGAATGACAAGGAGCACGCATCCTGCATACTATAGAGGGAGCATGCTCCCTGCACAGTATGCAGGACACATGCTTCCTGCCATTGTATAAAGTGGTCAGCTGAGGTGGTGAGAGGAGAGCTGTGGCAGTCACTGTATCGGCTCCTGCAGCACTGGCGATTAAGGTAATGGGGGCAGCATAGGAGTACCCAGTGTGGGCAGTGCAGGGGCCAGCAGTACCACTGGACACATGGGACTGGTTTCACTTTCCTGGAGAGGGGGATCAGAAGAGGGGATGCCATTGGACATCAGGGATCAGGTGTAATCCCCCAACCACCAACTTGGTTGTTAGCTGCAGTGGCTCCACCAGCGACTAAGGTTGCCCAGAGTAAGTTGGGCTTTTTCTTGGCAGTATTTGCACTGCATAAAGGGGAGTGAGTGAAACCTGTTGCACAGATCAAATGCACAGAATGCAGTGCTGCCTGCACTTTTCTTCATGTTCCTGCCCCTTCCTTTTCCCACTGAGTACATTATACTTTAGTGTGCACTATCTATTTTAGTTTGGGAACCTTCCCCTTTGAATATTACACTCGGGTGTGAATTCCACACAAATGGCACTAAATCACTTTGCCCACTAGGCAAACCTTTTAATACTGAGCCCCTGGTATATTGGGTTTCTTAATCTTCAAAGATTCTTTAAAAGATTCAGTGGTTATTTTGAATATGGAGTGTAATGGTCCATTGTACAATGCTATAGTAATATATACCAATGATCTACAAGTACATTCATACTAGAATGACCCAGCAATGGGAGTCACTTCGACTAGCATGTTCAAAGAAGCACTTAGTAATAAATGTGGTTAAATTGTATTGTATTGCACTGGATTGCATTTAGATAGCAGTGTATTTTATTTTTGTATTATATTGCATTGTATTGCATTGTACTGCTGTAGCTGATAAAGTAGCCACTTGTTACAGCTGATCAATTCTATTTTGCTGAAGATAAAGTAGCAGGACAACTTGCTCATTAAATAAGGCATTTATTTCACTTACACTGTAAGACATCTCTAAACTTCTTAGGAAGGATTACGATTGCAAGTTGTCTTTGCTTAAGTGTCTTGGATGTCTTAGCGATCCTGTGCCTGAGGCATGGGTCAGGAAGTATAAGCAGACCAGAAGAAACTGTAAAATCCACAAGTAGTGGTTTATTATTATTAATAACAAGAAAATAAAAATAAAAAGAAATGTACAAATTGGTATTTAGCATAGGTAGTCCAATTTCTGAGTTCAGAACTGCAATCTACAATCAACCAGGCTTCTGTTACATATGGTCTCCAAATCCACCTAAAAACACTTGCTTTCCTCTTTTCATTATAGATCAAGAGAGGGCTTCTGACCAATCGGAACTCTCCTTTCCCCTGTGTGATAAACTGTTCTGTGAAGAGTGTCTCAGGTGCAGATGCCCTGGAAACAGACACATTCCAGGAATTTTTTTTTTTTATATATATTTTTGATCACTCTTGTGAATATATTAACATATCCCCCATCACCACTCATCACTTGCCTTCAGCTTTAGCCAGAATAGCTTAGCTTCGCTTTGCTGTTCTCACTCCAGCCAGAGGCATGTGAAACCACTCTTATACAGCAGTGAGTGGGTCCAGGGGATGTAGTAACACATGTACAAAACTTCAGAACCTTTTCAGATTCTAGCTTCCACCAGAGCATTGTGACCCAGAACCTGAGAACCATGTCAGATGCTAGCTTCCAGAACTCTGTGACCCAGTGACAAGCTGGCCTCTTTTGCAAACAGATGCCACCCACCTGAGGTCAAATGGTCGCACACTGTTACACTTTGCTAATTAAACTCAAAGAGCTGTTCCTGTAATCATTTCAACAGTAATAATTACTGTATATTTAGTTTACAAATCAAGGGACTTAGTTTCATACTTATTTTTATAACTATTTATAAGCAAAGCAGAGACAGCAAAAAAGGAGAAAGAAAAGAACTGCAAGAAATGTAATAGTAGATTGCACAGTCCAATAGAAAAAACAGAGAGAGGTGGCAGAATTCTTGCTTCAAACTCTCTCTACACATCACAAATGGGACAGGGCCCAACCAAAGCAATCACAGAGCCTTGAAGGTTTAGAGGTGAAGAGCAACGTCTGTGGTAAATTAAAAATAAAACACACAGCATCTCAATAATGTTTAAATGAATTGTTTCCCCAGAATTCAAGACGTTGCTGCTGGACAGTGAAACCCATGACTGTGCAGGAACATTGAAAGTGTATTACAATGGGACGTTGGGCAGTGTTTGCAGTAACGCTATGGATTCTGTCACTAGGTCTGTTATATGTAAACATCTGGGATGTGGGGACAGTGGACGCTTTGATTATGGAAACGAATATTCCTCTAGTTCTACAGATACTGGTACAAACTGGATTGACCACATTAAATGCCGAGGTTTTGAATCCCAGCTCTGGCATTGTCCTTCCTCCCCCTGGAACCCAAATTCATGCTCTGACTCCGAAGTGGTTAAGCTTGTTTGTTCAGGTAAGAAAACACAGTATGCTGCAGGATTTGTACTTGTTTGATGTACAGTTTACAGTTTTCAAATAAGTTCAATATACTATTTTATTGCTGCAGGGAAGAAAGAGAAAGCCAGTGTTGAAAAGCCACACACATGTCCAGATGAAAAGATAAACTGCTCAGGTAACTTATGAACTCCTCACTACTTCAATTCATGTTTTTTTATTATTGTAAATACATTGGCTTAAAGATTTTTTTTTAAGAATTATAAACATCCTCTTTTATAGAACAAGACAAGCTGAGACTAGTGGGAGGAGTGGATGGGTGTTCTGGAAGAGTGGAGGTTTGGTACAATGGATCCTGGGGAACTGTCTGCGACGACTCTTGGGACGAGAAGGATGCAGAGGTTGTCTGTAGACAGCTTGGCTGTGGAGCTGCTCTCCATATTAGTGAAGAGTCTACCTCAGAAGAAAGAACAGGACCTATTTGGCTGGATGAGGTGAACTGCAGAGGGAGTGAGCTGTTCCTCTGGGACTGTCCTGCCAACCACTGGGGGCAGAATGATTGTCACCATAAGGAGGATGTTAACATGACATGTTCAGGTAAGGGAAGACAAATCCGTGACTGACCTATTAATGTTGTTGGCTGGAATGATGAAATGTGATAATACTTTTTTGAACTGAAAATGTGAATCTTTCTCTGTTTTTTTTCTGTTTAATGCAGACAACAATATCATCAGGAAAGATAATTTTAATAAGCCTTCCTATTTTATTAAAGGTGTCATGCTGAATATATATAGTAACATGCTTATAATCTTTCTTGACTCTAACAATATAAACATTATGGTTACATTTTGTTGCAAATATCTGTTTCAATGTAAGTAATCATTAATTACAGACAACAGGGTAACTACAATGTAGTTACATGAGTATTGCATGCAACTACATTGCAACTGCAAGGCAGTAACAGTGTTGTTACACTGAAGTAACTAGAGTGCAGTTATAAACATAAAACACTTTCAAATTCTGGTACACATTTTGTACTGCCAAGTGAATTTCATGCATCTTAAGAATGTTTCAGCACATGAATGGCCTGTAAGGATATCTTTTGTCACAATATTTTTGTTTCTGTAACCCTTACAGGCTTATCTACTACAGCTGCCTCAGCTTCACAGTCAAAGGGTAAGGCAACAACTTTAAAAACAAAAGGCACATCTAAAGTATGCAAAAACAGTTTCAGAAGTAACAGTGGCATTATCAATGTAAGTATTGTGGGGTATCGTCTCCCATTTCCCCCAGATGCCCCCTTCCATACTTTAATTATTCCAGCATTTGTGGCAACACATTGTTCTCAACCCAGACAGGGTAGACCTGCAGTCTGAAGAATTATTTTTTTTTTGGGGTGGAATTTCTTGTTCCTCACATGCTGACCCAGGTGTGACTAATGTGGGATATCCCATTACCCCCAGCTCCCACTGTGGGAACCTGTGCCACTGGGGATGGGTTTTCTCCCCATTCACTGGTCCCCTGGAATACAGGGTCTGACACAGAGCTGCCCCCCCCACCCAGAATCAGCCAGTTCCATCCTGATCTACCTCAAAACTCCACATGTTGAATCCTCCTAATGCTGGAAAAGATAAATTGCAGATGTTGCTTCCATGAATATTTTTTTGGATACTTAATTTTTAAGAAAATGTACACAATTCTTCCTGTGGCATGTCTCTAGCATTATGATTAGTACCTGACTGTAACTTGATTGTCCTTAAAGCTATGGATATTAATGTTGCTGTGCATCCCATTTCTGCGAGCTCTCAATGGCTGGCACATGTGAATACATTTGGATAAGTAGTTGTAATGTCATGGGGGTGTAACATCCCACATTCTTCTTATTAGTAAAACAATTGCAAAGTGTTTTTTAAAGATTTAGTTGTTTATAGCTGTCTTGTATATTAAGAACCTGAACATTTGCATGCACACCATTGTGGCAGTTTCTCAGAACCAGACAGATTTGGTGAAAACATTTCAAAGTTACAGAAAGGTTCAAAACAGTGAAATCCTGCAGTTAATTATTGACAGAATGTCTTGAACATTTTCAGCAGAATTTTAATTTAGCACAGCATTACCTGTTGCCTAGCACTAGATGGCAGCCATGTGGTGGAGGAAAACTTTTGCCTCGGAGAAAAATCTCAAATGAGACAGTTGGTCCTCCTCTGTCAGCCTTTGCTCCTGGTGTTTCAGGCTAAGACACAAATTCTGGGAAAGGATTCACAAAGAAGGCCCCAAATCCCACAGCTACGGGAAAAAAGCCTGCAGCATTGCAGAAACGCAATTGTGTGATATTTACAAAGAAAATCCCACAACTGTGAGAATTCCAGAAAAAGTCCTGCTGCTACAGAATCCAGCAGATGCGGGAATCCCACAAGTGCTGCGAATCCACAGCTGCAGAAATGGCTGAGGAGGCACAGCAATAGTACAACTCAGTAGCTGAAGCAGCAGACATTAACATTGCTGCCATAATATGAAGCTGACAGCACACACAAAGAGACCTGCAACCAGTCCCTCAACTGGAACCACTGCAGCACCACAGGTACCAATGATCCCATGGCACCACAGTGGTCAACTGTCACTGCTGAGTGTCCCTCCCTGGGGTGTTCCTGTGGCCTGCGGGGGTAGCACTCACTGCAGGCTGGTCAGGCTCTACTGCATGTGGGGCTTCATCATGGGCTGCACTGGGTCTGATGTTTGTAGCCCATTGCCATATCATGGCAATGTGTGCATTTGTTACTATACCAACAGCCACTGCTATACCATCTGGGAAGCTATTACCTGTGTCTCACCTCCATCTTAATTGATTCCAATTGTTGGGGCACTACTGCAGTTTGCTGAGGGAGAGTTGTACCTCTTTCCACTGTGTGTGACATTTTTTCTGCAACTGTGGAAAAACCTGGCTGAGAGTAGCCTTTCAGGGTCTATGCCTTACTTATCTCATACCTTTCTTTTCTCAGGGACTTCTGCAGCTGCACTTTTTACCACAGTCCTTAGTGTTTTCTGCAGCTGCAGAGGTTTTTGTGACTAGCACTTAGAGCAATCTCCCCTTTTTTTCCCATAGCTGAGGCAGTTTTGGGGACTTAGGCAAGGTTTTGCACCTTCTGAAAGCTTTGTGAATCCAGGCCCTGTTCACCATCCTAGAACTGGCTAGCAACTAATACTTTGATATATATAAAAAAAAATAATTTAGGAATCATTGCTTTACTCAGAAGGTAGTGAGGTCATGTGAATATCAAACACTTCAGTTTAGTTCTTGCAGTATCAACTGGATGAGCACCTGAAGAGGAATACCACCAAAGGATGCAGTTTCTAGGACAGTGTGAGTGTGTGTGTGTGTGGGGGGGGGGAACCTACTATTGGTCTTCTTCCATCTTATAAAACATCTGCTTATCTACAGCTTTAGAAATCTTAGAGACCCCATTATCTCAAGGGACACTTTAAATATGTATAATATTTAGATTCCTGTTCATATCTTGTATGTTTTGTATGTAGCTCCTCCCAATTTTATTATAATTTAAGGGAAATTTCTATGATGGCACCTCCATGCCGAATGTGTGGAACTACTCTCAGTTTGCATACTAAGTGCATATGTAAGGCTTTTACTCACTTGTCTTCTATTACAATACCTTATATCTAGCTGATCCTGTCCACCTCTCCACCTCTGTCACATGCAACATTAAATAAGCATAGCTACTGGTGCAGAGTCCCATAATCTCTCCAGATGGTTGGAAGCACTTGTTGGTGCTTCATACCTCACCACACACTCTAGGTGTACACAGTGCCCACCCTGTTGTGGATTAGTATTTTTATTACTACCATGTAAAAGAAAATAAATGTGTAAATAATACATGTTATTTGCATGTTTAATTCTACAAGAGAGAACATAACATGTCAAATTCCCCCTGACATGTTATGTTGCATGCCATAACCTCACACAACACAGTGGCATGCATGGTATAACTAAAATACTTAATAGGCTGCCAGAAAGTAAGCCTAGTAACTCATAAAGATAAACTCTGTCATTTGAGTCAGGCCATTGCATGTCCCTGATTTATTTGTGTTTGTTTAAAGGTGAAAATCCTGCACAGGTTAAAGCCAAAGCCTCTTCTGTCCCAGTGATCATCTGCATTATCCTGGGGGCTCTCCTGTTCCTTGTTTTAATCCTTCTGTGTGGGCAGGTGCAGAAACACCGAGCGTTAATTAAAGGTTAGTAACTGAGAACCATCTAATGCAATTTAACAGTACCAACAAATGTTGTGGGCATTTACTGCTGACTCATGAATGGCCAGTTCTTGGCGGATGAAGAAACACAGAGCATTAATGAAAGGTTAGTTTAGAACCCTCTAATGCAATTAAACAGTATCAAAAATGGTGTGACCATTTACTGCTGATTCCAGAATGGCAAGTTCTTGTCAATCATAAAAAATCCACATGTCACTTAGTGATTTTGTTATTAGACACACACATAACAAGCATTTGTCAATGCTGAATGTTGCTTGCTTCTATATGCTGTTTAGGTATTTGGAAGTCATTGGAGTGTAAATATTGAAAATTTGCAAACTTACGAGCGTGCGTACAAACTGAGCAATGCACGCTCGAAAAACAGTCATTTTTAGGAATTCTTTCACCAAATTTTCAACATTGCCATTTTAAGATCTCTGCTCATGAACAGTGACACTGTGATTTTCTTAATGTGTCCCATACACTGAGTTCACACACCAACTGCGCCATTGTGTGCTATATGGGCGGAAACATGTTTTGGGCAGGATGTGAAAAATGACAGCTATAGTGCTCATGAGGAGGTGTGGTAAAATGGTAATGTTGAAAATCTGGAGTGAAAATATTGAAAATTCGCGAACTTACGAGCGTGTGTAGGAACTGCGCAACGCAGACTCGTAAAACAGTCATTTTTAGGAATTTTTTCACCAAATTTTCAACACAGCCATTTTAAGACCTCTGCTCATGAATGGTGTCACTATGATTTTCTTAATTTGTCCCGCAATATGATTTCACACACAGATGCCATTCTCGCACTACATGTATGGAAACACATTTTGGGTAAGATGAAAATGACAGCTGTACTTCTCATAAGAAGGTGTGGTAAAATGGCAATGTTGAAAATCTGGAGTGAAAATATTGAAATTTTGTGAACTTACGAGCTCATGTGAGAACTGTGCAACGACGCCAGAAACAGTCATTTATTGAGTTTATATCAATTTTTATAGTTTTGGAACCCTCTCATGAATGATGTCACTGTCATGTTGGTATTCAGGCCCAAAGGGTGATTTCACAGTCACTGCACAGTCACTGCGTGAAATCACTCTTCGGCCCAATAACGCAATGACAGTGACATCATTCATGAGAAGGGGTCCCAAAACCCTATGTTGAAAATTTGGTGAAAAATCCCAAAATGGCTGAGATATGCAACAGTTGAAACCCCCTATATAACCCATTATACAGCTTACCGCATTTCCTCAGTTCGCGGTCGGCTTTTGAAGAGTGCAGACGTGTTCCCGGTCCACCTAAGATTGCCGCCCCGGAGTCCGTAGGCAGGGTGAGGGGGTGTGGGAAGCTGGGTGCGCAGGGTGGGTGCGGTTGTGGGGGGTTGGGAGATGCGCTGTGGGACCGCTTTTGTTTTTCAGGTTTAAAAAAAAGACTTTGTGGGACGTTTGCCACGCTGGGTGGGCTCTCAGCGTGGCACAAGGACTTGGGGCTATTCTACCGACGGGGATTGGGCACCCCGCAGCCTAAGAATAGTTTGCCACGCTGGGGTGGGCCTCAGCATGGCACTCCACTACTTGGGGGGAGAACAGCGCTTAGCCGACGGGATTGGGGCACCCCTGCCGACTACATGATTAGTTGCCACGCTGGGGTGGGCACCCAGTGTGGCATTTTTGAAGGCTTTTGGGGAGAAGTGGGGGAATGCAGCACAGCCAACGGGGATTGGCCACCCCATCGGCTATACAGTGCATGCGGGAGCGCGCACGCTTGTGTGGGAGGGGGAGCTGTGCGTGAGCAGCTGATATCTTATCGGTGCTCACTGAAGCGTAGCTGCCCCTTTCAACTGTATGCCACTGCATTTTGGAGCGTGTCATAGACAGCTCCAAAATGCATTGGCTTACAGGGGCTACGCCTGCCAGCACACTGACTGAATTGGAGGAGGAGGTGACACACCTCTGAAATCTCCGATGATGGCACTATGTTTCTTGCACATGCGTGCAAGCAACATAAAAATCAGTGTTTCTAAATGTCTGATTACATGCCAACAAGGAACAGGAGCAGGTAAAGTTCAGTCCAGCAGAGAATGGAAATGTTGTCATGCAAATACCCTTAGTAGGTATGGAATTATACGTACAGAAATGATGCACTCTAGGATAACAGCTGTATACTGAATTGCCTGATAATTACAGGCAAACAATAAATAGTTCCCAAATAACTTCCTGGAGCAGGAGCTCTACAAATGCCTCTTTAACGTTTATTATGGTCTGAATAAACAGTTATCTCTTCCTGATTGGTCACATTCAAATCACATGATATTATCAGTGACAACATGTGCCAGCAAACTCTAGAGTTACAAAGAGACTATTTACCTGTTAGGAGACATCGTCAGGATAAGATAGTCAAATCATTTACATGTAAATTTGTATCTGTATTTAAGAAGTGTATGTGATTGCATTCTTCCCAGTAGACATCCTTATCCACCTTCGCCAGAACTGGAAATGAGCCTCCTGGGTTCTGCTTGTTTACCTGACAAATGATATTTAAATACATCTATACTTACATACATACATACATGCATGCATGCATACATACATACATACCGTACATACCTACATACATATATACATGCATTTTGTTACAGTACTGTTTTAGATTGTGAAACATTGGTTGTTCAAGTTTCAAAACAAAGATATTGCCTGAAAGTATAACTAGTGTTAACGCTAGTGATGCAAATGGGAACTCTGGGTTGGTGTGACACAACTCAGAGTGTCTTTCAAAATGTGAGAAAGCACAACCAATCTTTATGGGTAGATATGGTGAACTTCTGGCCTCGAACCATTGCTTTTAACTGCCAAATGTTCTGCAGTCTCAGAGAACTGAGGTCAGGTATGCAAACTGTTTTTGCCTTACATAAGAATGGGAGGAATCTATTTGAAAATAGTTACACTGTTTTTTACCTGTAAATGTAGAAGAAATGCATGTTGTGGCTGTAAGGTAAACTGGCCACCTGGGGAGGTTTCCTTAAGATATAGACTGCGAGCAGGTAAATACGAAATTGCCTGCAGATACAGGTCATTAAGTCTATCTAGTCTGCTCGAGTGTGCAGCACTTCAGTCCATTAGACTGCAGCTGCCCCTTCCCTCATTTCCCACATGTAAGGAGAAATGCGTGCTGTGACTCTAATATAAACTGGTCACCTGGGGAGGTTTCTTTAGGTATAGGTTGTGGGCAGGTAAATTTAAGGAGATATGCATGCTGTGACTCTTAGTTAAACTGGATACCCAGAGATGTTTATTTAAGTATAGACTGAGGACAGGCATATGTAGGGAGAAATGCACGCTGTGGCTCTAAGGTAAACTGACCACCTGGGAAGGTTTTTTTTATATAAAACATACTACAATATAGGATTTTCAATCTGATTATGCCAGGAACTGCCTATCCCAATATTTTCAAAAGCTGATTTGTGTTTCACCATTTGTACTGACGGAACCAATGCTTAAATCATCTAAAATGCCCATCCACCTGATGAAATTAGCATACAGATCTGAAAAATAGAAATTCTTCATTTTTTTTTTGATAAAAATTGCTGCAGAATTGAACTTAGGTGAAATTGCTGACATGCATTTGGATTGAAATTCGAGCACAGATACATCCTTGGAGGATTAGGTGCAATTCTGGATATAATTTCAGATGTAAATTCAGACACAGATGCAGTGGAGCATGACGTTGTTTCTGCATCCACCACTTTTGACATTCTGACCCTGAACCTTATTTTAACCTATGGTTCCCAGTACCCCAATCATTGTATTGATCTAAAGAAGCTTAACCGAGTTTTCCAGCAGGATAAACTAATCTGTTTCAGTTCTAAAACCCACAAGCTGAAGGATAGATTTTATTCATGATTTGCATATGTTTTTGTTTTTCAATCATATCCATTTGCAAATGTTTGCTTATTTATTATATGATAATCACAGGTTAAAGGCTGCAACTCTTTTTAAACACCTGCAACATACCTTTCAACCTTTTGTCCCCCAAATGTGGAACATTGCCTCTCAAAATGTGGAACAAATGAGCAAAATGTGGAACACTTAATCAGATCTTTACCTAGGAAGCTCAGAACACAGTTAAAATGTTTGTATTTATGTTCAGAAAGTCTGTTATTAACTGAATAATATATTTTTTGAATCATTTACTGTAGATTTTTGCTTTAAAATATTAACACTGGATGTGGGACAAGTCCTCACAATGTGGAACAGGGAGCTTTTGTGAAGTACAATGAGGAACGTTCCTCGTAATGTGGTACAGTTGAGAGGTATGACCTGCAACTGAAATCATTTTTACGTTCGTTTGCACGCATGCGGAAGGAACGTCTTGGGAGAATGGGACACTTTGGAGGTGTGCCTGTACTGAACAATCCCCTGCTCCCTTGAGCAGGTGTGGCAGTCCTGCACCAATCCGCACCGGTGCTGTGTATGACAGCGGTGGTCTTCTCTTCAAAGAAAACCACCGCTGTGTGCTTGCACCGCATCACGCCCCCCCCAAATCTTTGCTGCCATGCCAGAGCCCACCCCAGCGCGGGCAAACGCCCTGGCGTTGTTTGCTGACAAGCCCATCCCCCGCTGGCTCCACGCCCCCAGCCATCTTTTCAGCCACGCTGGGAGCCCACCCCAGTGGTGGCAAACATCCAGCGTCATCTGCTGACGGGGTGCCAATCCTCGCTGGCTCCACGCCCCCAGCCATCTTTCAGCCACGCTGGAACCCACCCCAGTGTGGCAAACATCCGTGATGTCTGCCGACGGGGTACCCAATTCCATCGCTCCATCGGCCCCTACAATCGTTTCTGCCATGCTGGGAGCCCACCCAGCATGGCAACGTGCGTGGTCGCCAAAGTAAAAAAATAAAACCTGTAAATTAAAAACGGTCCCACGCAGTCTCCCCACCCCCACACAACCCGCACCAACCCACTACGCACTCTGCCTCCCCACACCCTATACTTATCTCCAGAGCTCGGCGCGACGATCATCGCTGGACCGGGAACACGTCTGCACTCTTCAAAGCCGACCACGAACTGAGGAAATGCTGGTAAGCTGTATAATGGGCTTGATGGGTTTTTTTCAACTTTGTTGCATATCTCAGGCATTTTTTAAAATTTTTGCACCAAATTTTCAACATGGGGTTTTTGGGACCCCTTCTCATGAATTCCGTCACTGTCATGGCATTATTTGGGCTTGAAGGGTGATTTCACAGTCACTATGTGAAATCACCTTTCAGACCTGATTAATGAAATGACAGTGCCAGCATTCATAAGGTGGCCTCTCAAAAAGACTATTTTGAAAATTTGGTGAAAACATTCCTAAAAATGACGGTTTTACGAGCGTGCGTTGCGCAGTTCCTACGCAGGCTAGTAAGCTCGCGAATTTTCAATATTTTCACTCCAGATTTTCAACATTGCCATTTTACCACACCTTCTTATGAGTAGTATAGCTGTCACTTTTCACATCTCACCCAAAACGTGTTTCTGCCCATGTAGCGCACAATGGCGCAGTCAGTGTGCGAAAGCAATGTATGGGACACATTAAGAAAATCACAGTGACACTGTTCATGAGCAGAGGTCTTAAAATGGCTATGTTGAAAATTTGGTGAAAAAATTCCCAAAAATGACTGTTTTACGAGCGTGCGTTGCGAGGTTCCTACGCAGGCTCGTACGTTTGCGAATTTTCAATATTTTCACTCCAGATTTTCAACATCACCATTTTACAACACCTCCTCATGAGCAGTATAGCTGTCATTTTCACATCCTGCCCAAAAATGTGTTTAGCTAAAGTAGCTATAATGAAGCGCAGTCGTAAAATAACTTAATGTACGGACAAATTAAGAAAATCACAGTGACACTGTTCATGAGCAGAGGTCTTAAATGGCTGTGTTGAAAATTTGGTGAAATAATCTATAAATGACTGTTTTAAGAGTGCGCGCTATGCAGTTCCTACGCACGCCGTAAGTTTGTGAATTTTCAATATTTTCACTCCAGATTTTCAACATTGCCATTTTACCATACTTCCTTATGAGCAGTACAGCTGTCATTTTTCACATCCTGCCCGAAATATGTTTCTGCCCATGTAGCGACAATGGCGCAGTTGGTGTGTGAAATCAATGTATGGGACAGATTAAGAAAATCACAGTGACACTGTTCATTAGCAGAGGTCTTGAAATGGCTATGTTGAAAATTTGGTGAAAAAATTCCTAAAAATGACTGTTTTACGAGCGTGCGTTGCGCATTTCTACGACACTCGTAGGGTTTGCGAATTTTCAATATTTGCACTCCAGATTTTCAACATTGCCATTTTACCACACCTTCTTATGAGTAGTACAGCTGTCATTTCTACATCTCACCAAAACATGTTTCACCATGTATATTAATGGTACAGTCAGTGTGCGTAAATCAATGTAGGACACATTAAGAAAATCACAGTGACACTGTTCATGAGCAGAGGTCTTAAATGGCTATGTTGAAAATGTGGTGAAAACATTTCTAAAAATGATTATTTTGACGAATGCGGCGCTTGGCGCAGTTCCTACGCCGACGCTCACTTAATTTTCAATATTTTCATCTGATTTTCAACATTGCCATTTTACCACACCTCCTCATGAGCAGTACAGCTGCCATTTTTCACATCCTGCCCAAAACATGTTTCCACCGATGTAGCACACAATGGCGCAGTCGGTGTGTGAAATCAATATATGGGACACATTAAGAAAATCACAGTGACACTGCTCATTAGTAGAGGTCTTGAAATGGCTATGTTGAAAATTTGGTGAAAAAATTCCTAAAAATGACTGTTTTACGGGCATCGTTGGCAGTTCTCGTACGTTTGCGGTACTAAATATTTTCACTCCAGATTTTCAATATTGCCATTTTACCACACTTGCTGGGAGCAGTACAGCTGTAATTTTCACATCCTGCCCAAAACGTGTTTCCGCCTATGTGCCGCATAATGGCGCAGTCGGTGTGCGAACTCAATGTATGGGACACATTAAGAAAATCATAGTGACACTGTTCATGAGCAGAGGTCTTAAATGGCTGTGTTGAAAATTTGGTAAAAATTCATAAAATGACTGTTTTACGGGTGTGCATTGCGCAGTTCCTACGCACGCTCGTAAGTTTGCGAATTTTCAATATTTTCCCTCCTGATTTTCAACATTGCCATTTTACTACACCTCCTTATGAGCAGTATAGCTGTCATTTTTCACATCCTGCCCAAAATGTGTTTTCACCCATGTAGCGCACAATGGCGCAGTTGGTGTGCGAAATCAATGTATGGGACACATTAAGAAAACCCCAGTGGCACTGTTCATTAGCAGAGGTCTTAAAATGGCTATGTTGAAAATTTGGTTAAAAAATTCCTAAAAATGACTGTTTTACGAGCGTGCGTTGTGCAGTTAGGAGGCAGTATAGCACAGTGGTCTAAGGCTCTGAGCTGCAAATCTGGTGACATCCAGCAGACCAGGCCTGGGTTTGAATCCACAGCTTCCACTTGCATACTGTGTGGCCCCTGAGCAAGTCACTTAATCTCCTTGTGCCCCAGGTCACCCTGTAAAAAGCTTCAGATAGTGTGCTATACCTGGTTAAACAACTAAATAAGTTCCTATGCACGCTTGTAGGTTTGTGAATTTTCAATATTTCCTTTCCAGATTTTCAACATTGCCATTTTACCACACCTCCTTATGAGCAGTACAGCTGTCATTTTTCACATCCTGCCCAAAATGTGTTTTCACCCATGTAGCGCACAATGGCGCAGTCGGTGTGCGAAATCAATGTATGGGACACATTAAGAAAACTCCAGTGGCACTGTTCATTAGCAGAGGTCTTAAAATGGCTATGTTGAAAATTTGGTTAAAAAATTCCTAAAAATGACTGTTTTACGAGCGTACGTTGCACAGTTAGGAGGCAGTATAGCACAGTGGTCTAAGGCTCTGAGCTGCAAATCTGGTGACATCTAGCAGACCAGACCTGGGTTTGAATCCCACAGCTTCCACTTGCATACTGTGTGGCCCTGAGCAAGTCACTTAATCTCCTTGTGCTCCCAGGTTGCTCCTGTAAAAAAGCTTCCAGATAGTGTGCTATACCTGGTTAAACAACTAAATAAGTTCCTATGCACGCTTGTAGGTTTGTGAATTTTCAATATTTCCTCTCCAGATTTTCAACATTGCCATTTTACCACACCTCCTTATGAGCAGTACAGCTGTCATTTTTCACATCCTGCCCAAAACGTGTTTCCACCGATGTAGCACACAATGGCGCAGTCGGTGTGTGAAATCAATGTATGGAACACATTAAGAAAATCACAGTGACACTGTTCATGAGCAGAGGTCTTAAAATGGCTATGTTGAAAATTTGGTGAAAAAATTCCTAAAAATTACTGTTTTACGAGCATGCGTTGTGCAGTTCCTACGCAGGCTCGTAAGTTTGCGAATTTTCAATATTTCCATTCCAATGAGTTCCAAATACCTAAACAGCACATTTAGCATTGACAAATGCTTGTACTTCTTTGTCACTGATTTTTTTAAGCCATGTCCAAGTGCCAAATACCACTGCAAATACCTGCAAGCGAACGTTCGGCATTGACAAATGCTTGTTAAGTTAGGTTTTGGTTCTAAATTGAAAAGTAGTCATTGTCTAAGAGGTTCTTAATTTGATAGCACTGCTTCTTGTCTCAGGTGTACTGTCAGCTGACCACTGTTGTCATCAGAAAGTCATTTTGTATATAGCCTCACCTGAGGACCCCTGTATGAATTCCATATATAATGTGCCAGGCCACTGATTTTCAGATGTTGTTAGAAACCTGGTAAAATTGGAGAATTTGGCTTTCTATACCCTGGTAAATACAAAGCATTTCATGGAATCTGGCATTTTATACCAGATCAGTGAACCTACAAAACCTGCATTGATCTGTAACTTCTTTCCTACACTGCTTTCATTGTTCTGTATTTATATTGCTGCACTGTATATTTAGCCTTTTTCTTATTCTGACTATTTATACACATACTAAAGATTTGATATCAGAATCCTGGTAAATTGGGAAATTAGACTATCAATTACCAGTGTGAGTCCCAAAATTTCCAGTCTTAAATACATAATTTCATTTCTGCAGACACTGTGTATTAGTGGCCTTGGTTATGTGTATTTATTAATTAATTTCACACGTGCAATTAGGATCAATTCCTGGGGTGCAGTGGCAGCAGCAGAACCCCCCTACCACCTTGGAGACCTGGGCTCGTGTTCTGGCTGTGGGATCAATTCAAAGCAACCTAGGAATGGTGAATCATTAAAGTGTGACCCATGACTCCTATAAAGGGACAGCACTAGTCAAACAGCAGTCACGCTCCCCTGCTGGCCAACAGGTGTGATATTGGCAGCAGTTGTGAAGGCATTCAGTTGAGTGCACTTCTGATTACAGAACCAGTACAGCTGTGACTAGCCCATGAACTGGATGGGGGTGGGAGGGGGATGAAAAGCAGGGATAATGAAAGATGAGTAATTACATTGTCTGTTAGAATCCATGCCAAGCAAAGGCTGTGCATTCAGGATATGCTTAAGAGAGCTGTGTTTGTGATTTACAGGGCTGGCCCTGGATGACTACCCAGCCGATGCATTCTATGATGCTGTCTACGAGGAGCTAGACTACACCATGTTGAGAGCAAAACAAGACAAGTTTAATCGCTCAGGTTTGTTTAGCAGTTATGTTACATTTGTTATCCTATTGTCCATAAAATGAATTTAAAATGTGAAGTTTAATTACATTTTCTTGAGTATTTATTTCCAATTTACAGTGGTTGTTTGGGATAAGCACACTGATTCAGAGCTCATTTTTGGGTGCACCCCATGGTGTTTACAAGGGTAGTGGAATACAGCCAATACAGTAAATACTTTAGTATCAGTAATATACGGTATTGCTATAGTACACATACAAACATACAGCAAGATGTTACAGTGTACATACAAACATACAGCAAGGTGTTACAGTGCACATACAAACATACAGCAAGGTGTTACAGTGCACATACAAACATACATCAAGGGCAATCAGAACTAAAGTACCAGTAAAATAGAGAATAATTGATGGGTAGGGGGTTATAATGAAGATTTTACACCCTCCCCGAGGGTTGGGATGCTACATAAACCCCGAGAGCAAAGCTTGAAGGATTTATTCAGGCACCCCACACTGAGGGTGTATCTAAAATTGAGTTTTTATTTTGTAGAATTGCTGGGGTTCTTTTTTCTCCACAATGAATTTATAAATTCATTAAATCAATGAATAAATTAATTTATTTTCAAGCCACTGACAGCTGGGATTTCAACACGGTCTGTGTCGGCTTATAAACTACTGTTAGTTTTGTTTTTGTTTTTTTATTTTATTTCACCCTATCTAGGTTTTCTGTGCCCAATGATCTTTTGTTTTTTCTTTAAAGGAAAGAACTTACTGCTGACTGAGTGTATGGGAACTGGAGCAGGCGTGGTGCTGAGGAGCAGGGAATGGAGCAGGGAACAGGAAGATTGTGGCAGGCGCGTGCACTAAACTAGGGAAACTGGGCATGTGTTTGTCATTATAGCCAGTTGGTTATAACGATAAAATTACAGCAGAACAGTTTTAAAAACATGGAATCCATCTCTTGCTAAGCAAGAGAAAATCATCCCCTTTGTTATTATGCCAATCCTTTTTTTGTGTGTGTAATTTTACAGAACTATCTGGTTGATTCTGTGTTCATGGTGCCATGACAACAACTAAAAGGTAGGACTGACTGCCAAACAGAATCACTAGAAGAACTCTAAAATGAGTACAAGTTAAGAGAGACTGTGAAGGTGGGTGGGGGTGCAGACGGAGTAAGCAAGTCTTTAGTGCAGCAGATGGCCAGCCTCACAGCATGCCAAAAACTGAGAGCCACAGAATTTCAAAATCTGATCCTCCCTTGTCCCCAGACCTCTCAATGGTATTAATCACTTCTAGTACACATTCACCTATTATTCTATTTATTACAGTACTAATACAAACAAACAGTAATGACAATCAATACTAAAGTACCAATGATATATAGTATAGTTATAGCACATATACAAACATACAGCAAGTGCAATCAGTACTAAAGAACCAATAATATGCAGTACTGTTATAGTGCAGATACAAACATACAGCAGACAGCAAGGATAGTCCGTACTAAAGTACCAGTAACATACAGTATTGTTATAGTGCAGATACAAACATACAGCAAGGGCAATTAATACTAAAGTACCAACAACATACAGTATAGTTATAGTGCAGATAACTAGGTTTGCTGGCATTGGCACCTAGCTTCACCTCAACTCTTTTCTTCTAAGTTGCTTGTACGGACAGAGCAAATAACCTTACCAGAGCAAGGAAATGGATTAAGGTTCCTTTTGGCTAGGCAGATTACTGTGTGTTATTATTTTCTTTTGTATTCACAGGGATTGTTACTGTTTGTTGCTAACATTTTATTGCTTTATTTTTCTCTGATTCGTATTGTT
Organism: Neoceratodus forsteri; assembly: GCA_016271365.2. Taxonomy (NCBI): domain Eukaryota; kingdom Metazoa; phylum Chordata; order Ceratodontiformes; family Ceratodontidae; genus Neoceratodus; species Neoceratodus forsteri. Next base: position 758,523,789 of record CM028138.1, on the reverse strand, counting down.
GTTACTGGGTATACCTTCTGCTGCATTATTACAGGGTGTGCCTACAGGTGTGTGCTTAAAGATTACTACTGTAATCTTCTGTTTCAAATTGTCTTTTGCAAGGTATATCTTCTGTCACTGCTTTATTTTTCTCTGTAGCAAAGTGTTTCTTACAGGATATATCTTCTGTGAAATTGTTACAAGTGGTACTTTACAGGCTTTACAGTTTTACCTATCATCAGGCTCAGCTTTCAGGACTATTGCATTTGTAGCTGACTGATTGTTTCTGCTCTTACCACCTTGTTTCTTTCATCTGTGATTCTTCCTTTTCATCAGGGAAAGGGCCCAGCTACCAACACCCGTCCCCAACCACCCCACACTACACTCTTTTATAGGGCAGCACAGTCATGACAGTTCCTGTAACAAAGGAGGCAGGGGCAGATCAGAGGGATATCCACACAGTGACCTCATTTACAGGGGCACAAGTAATTTAACTTGTTATAACAAGTTATACAAAAACAAACAAAACACAAAATCAAGCTTTTGCTTTCATTTTCCTCCTTCTAATTACTCTGACCAGATTATAAACCCAGCAACTTATCTGGAATGGATATTATTAACTGCAGATACTGCAGGACACTTTTCAAATGGGCAGCTATAGAGGATTTAGAACACTGTCCTACATGCTGGACCATTGGAGATCTAAGGGCTCAGCTCCAGGCAGCATGGGCAGAGATTGCGCAACTCAAATCGTATATTCAGGAGGAAATATATTATAAGAACTGCCTGCCATTTCCACAACATCCAACAGTGGCACCTCGACTGCAGAGGGTAGTTGGTCTGGGAGGTTGGCAGGTGGTTAGGAAGGCCAAATTAGGTGCCCCATCATTCGGTGATCTCCAACATATCAGCTCCACAAACCATATAAAAACTACAAATGGGTATCTGCCTCTGTCTCCGAAATCAAACAAAGGGGCAGAGGATACTGCTGAGCAGGACACTGCAGCACAGGAGCTAGCACAACAAAACTCATCTAAAACAGGAACCAAAACAAAAAAGCAAAAAGGAAATCCAAAACACTTCTGATCATAGGAGACACCATGATTCGAGGAGTTGATACCTATCTCCAGCCAGGGGTAATGGTCAGATGTCTCCCAGCTACATCAGCATCGAGAGACACTGACCACATTACTAAAACTGTGCTGGAAGCAGGAGAAAACATCAACATCCTGGTACACATGGAGACCAATGATCTGGCCAGCCAGTCATTTGTGGAGACCAAGGAACACCTGACCAGGCTGGGTGACAAACTATCATACATTTCACCTGGCATCTCCTTCACTGAGATCCAACCAGTATGGGAGAGGGGGCCACATGGATCGAAAGTCAGAGAAGGGGAGATAGGGGAGCTAAACATGTGGCTCATGGGCTGGTACCAGGAAAAAGGACACAAATTTGTAGGTAACTTGGTACGGTTTTTGGAGTGAAATTTATTTAAATTTGATGGACTGCATCTGACCAAGGAGGGAGTCAGTGCACTGGGGCAGAAGTTTGATGTCTTTGCAGAATATTTAAACTAGGAAATGGGGAGGGGGTGCAGCACCCGATATGTAGAAAGAGAAGAACACCGCACCCCCGCACAGCTAGTGATCAAACAGGAGTTCCGCATGTTTGTAGTTCATTTGCATCACTAAGTAAGGAAAAAGGTCCGGCTCCCCATATGACACACAGGGGAAACTCCAGACCTCACCCAACAATCAACACACCAAAATCACTAAGTAAGGAAAAAGGTCCTGCTCCCCATACGACACACAGGGGAACTCCAGACCTCACCCAACAATCAACACACCAAAATCACTAAGTAAGGAAAAAGGTCCGGCTCCCCATACGACACACAGTGGAACTCCAGACCTCACCCAACAATCAACACACCAAAATCTGGCCAGTGGAAAATCATGTAAACAAATGCTCGCAGTCTGGGAAATAAGATCACAGACCTGTAGGCAATAATGAAAGAGGCTACACCGGACATAGTAGCCATTAGCGAGACATGGGTCACCAGCAGTCACATTAAGGAGACTTCAGTACCCAGCCATGTACTGTTCAGAAGAGACTGAGGTGCAAAAAGGTGGGGTGGAGTGGCCCTTTGTCAATGTAAATACCAAAGCTACAGAAATTCAGAATACACATAAGGAGCAACAAGAACTGTGGGTCACCCTGGAAATAGGAAATGGGACAGCCATAGGAACTGGGGTTGTCTACAGGCCTCCAGACCAGGGGAAGGACATAGTCACATTACTGTTAGAAGATATACAAACCATGACAGCTAAAGGGGAGGTTCTGATAATGAGAGACTTTAACATATCAGATACAGATTAGTCAATACCAGCAGGAACATCTGACAGAACTAGACACATAGGGAATTCCCTGCAAGGGGAGGGCCTCAAACAACTGGTACAACAACCAGAAGAAACAGGGTTGTCCTAGATCTAGTAGTGAGTAACAGGGAAAGGATCACAAATCTCCAGGTAGAAGGTCACATGGGGGCCAGTGACCATCACATGATATGGTTCAGTTTGGCCACTAGAACTAAATCACCCCATTCCAAGGCAAAAATATTGGACTTCAGAGGAGCTGACTTTGATAAGATGGCCAACAGAGTTAAACTAGCCCTGGCAAGAAGAAATACAGCTGAGGGGGTACAGGCAAAGTGGGCAAATATTAAGGATGCAATACTTGAAGCAACATCCCATTTTGTTAGAAAGAAAAGGAAGTGCAAAAGAAGAAGGAAACCACTTTGGTTCTCAAAAACAGTAGAAGAAAAGGTCAGATCCAAAAGGCTGACCTTCAGGAAATATAAGGGAACACAGAGGGATGGAGAAAGGGAGGCATACCAAACTTCCCTAAGGGAAGTAGGGAAGGCTGTAAGGGAGGCAGAGGCCCAAACCAATGAAACACTAGCACAAACAGTAAAAGAAGGTGACAAGACTTTCTATAGATACATTAGTGAAGAAGAAAGTCCAGAGGGGGTATTGCTATGATAAAAGGGGATAGGGGGGCATGAGAGGAGGAGGACCATGTAAAAGCATCTAGCCTAAATAGATACTTCTGCTCAGTATTTACTGAGGAGACAGTAGGGCAGGGCCCACAGCTCAGCACCATGGACACAAGGGTCTAGGAGGTGTGCACTAGTCCCTTCACAAAAGAAAGGGTCCTACAAGAGCTTGATAAGCTCAGGATGGACAAGGCAATAGGCTCGGGTTGGGTCAGAAGTTGGTCAACTGGGTGGCAAACTGGTTGATCGGCAGAAAACAGAGAGCGGCAGTAAACAGTATACAGTCAGAAGAGATGCAAGTCACAAGTGGGGTACCTCAGGAATCAGTCCTCTTCAATATCTTCATCAGTGACATTGCAGATGGACTGGAGGGCAAGGTTTGTCTGTTTTCAGATGACAACAAGATCTGCAACAGAGTAGATGATCCAGAAGGGATGGGCAGAATGAGAAGAGATCTGGATAAACTAGCAAAATGGTTCACCAACTTTTGATCCACCCCAAGCCTACCCGGCTTATTAATGAATCTTCTAAGTGGAACAGTATCGAAAGCTTTGCTGAAATCAAAATAGGCAATATCAACTGCTCCCTCTTGGTCCACCACTCAGGTTACCTAGTCAAAGAAATCTATGAGATTAGTTTGACAGGACCTTCCTTTTGTAAACCCATGCTGTCTTGGATTCTGTGCTCCTATGGATTTCAGGTATTGCACTATTCTTTCCTTAAGGAGTATCTCCATAATCTTGCCCACTACTGAGCTAAGACTGACTAGTCTGTAGTTCCCTGCCTCCTCCCTGCTACCACACTTGAGGAGCGGGATCACATGAGCCCTTCTCCAGTCTTCTGGGACCTCTCCTGTGCTCAGAGACTCACTGAACAGTTCTAATAATGGGTCTGCTAGTTCCACCCTTAGCTTCTTTCGTACCTTGGGATGTATGCCATTAGGTCCCATTGCCTTGTCCACCCTGAGCTTATCAAGCTTTTGTGGGACCCTTTCTTTTATGAAGGGACTAGTACTCACCACCCTCCTCCCTGTGTCCATGATGCTGAGCTGTGGGCCCTGCCCTACCTTTTCTTCAGAAAATACTGTGCAGAAGTGTCTATTTAGGATAGATGCTTTTACATGGTCCTCTCCTCAAATGCCCCCATATCTCCTTTGATCTTAGCAATACCCCCTCTGGAATTTCTCCTTTCACTAATGTATCTATAGAAAGTCTTGTCACCTTCTTTTACTGTCTGTGCTAGTGTTTCCTTGGTTTAGGACTTTGCCTGCCTTACTGCCTTCCATGCTTCCCTTGGGGAAATTTAGTATGCCTCTCTATCTTTATCCCACTGTATTCCCTTATATTTCCTGAAGGCCAGCCTTTTGGCTCTGACCTTTTCTGCTACTGTTTCTGAGAACCAAAGTGGTTTCCTTCTTCTTTTGCACTTCCTTTTCTCTCTAACACAATGGCATGCTGCTTCAAGTATTGTATCCTTAATGCTTGCCCAAATTGCCTGTACCTCCTCACCTGTATTTCTTTCTACCAGGGCTAGCTTAACTCTGTTGGCCATCTTATCAAAGTCAGCTGCTCTGAAGTCCCATATTTTTTGCCTTGGAATGGGATGATTTAGTTCTAGTGGCCAAATTGAACAATACCACATGATGGTCACTGGCCCCCTGGTGACCTTCTGTCTGGAGATCTGTTATCCTTTTCCTGTTAGTCAGTACTAGATCTAGGATAGCCCTGTCTCTTATGGGTTGTTGTGCCAGTTGTTTGAGGCCCTCCCCCTGCAGGGAATCCACTATGTGTCTAGTTCTGGCAAATGTTCCTGCTGGTATTGATCAATCTGTATCTGGCATGTTGAAGTCTCTCATTGTCAGAACTTCCCCTTTAGCTGCATATTTTGTATATCTTCTAACAGTAATGTGTCTTTGTCTTCCCCTGGTCTGGAGGCCTGTAGACAACCCCAGTTTGTATGGCTGTCCCTTTTCCCATTTCCAGGGTGACCCACAGAGCTCCTGGCTCCTTATGAATTTCTGTAGCTTTGATATTTTCATTGACATAGAGGGCCACTCCACCCCCCCCCCTTTTTGCACCTCTGTCTCTTCTGAACAGTACATAGTCAGGTACTGAAGTCTCCCAAATGTGTTACTGGTAAACCATGTCTTGCTAATTGATACTATGTCCAGTTTAGCCTCCATCATTATTGCCTGCAGGTCTGGGATCTTGTTTTCCAGACTGTAAGCATTTGTGTACATGACTTTCCATTAGTCAGATTTCGGTGTGTTAATTGTTGAGCGAGGTCTGGCATTTCCACTGTGCGTTGTACTGTGAGCTGGACCTTTTTCCTTACCTGTGATGCAAATGAACTACAAACATGCAGAACTCCTGTATGACCACTAGCTGAGGGGAGAGGGGTGTTTTTCCCATTCGACGTATGGGGTGCTGCAGCCCTCTCCCCATTTGCTAGTTTAAATATTCTGCATCGATGTCAAACTTCTGACCCAATGCATTGACTCACTCCTTAGTCAGATGCAGTCCATCATATTTAAAGAACTTTCGCTCCCAAAACTGTTGCCAGTTCCCTACAAATTTGTGTCCTTTTTCCCTGGCACCAGCCCTTGAGCCACATGTTTAGCTCTCCTATCTCCCCTTTTCTGACTTTCCGTCCATCTGGCCCCCTCTCCCATACTGTCAGGATCTCAGAGAAGGAGATGCCAGATGAAATGGATGATAGTTTGTCACCTAGCTTGGTCAGGTGTTCCTTGGTCTCCACAACTGACCGGCTGACGAGATCAATAGTCCCTATGTGTACCAGGACATCAATGTTTTCTTCTACTTCCTGAACAATTTTAGCAATGTGGTCAGTGTCTCTCCATGCTGATGTACCTGGGAGACATCTGACCATTACCCCTTGCTGGAGATGGGTATCAAATCCCCTACTCATGGAGTCTCCTATGATCAGAAGTTTTTTTGATTTCCTTTTTGCTGTTTTTGTTTTGGTTCCTGTTTTGGGAGAGTTTTGTTCTGCTAGCTCCTGTGCTGCAGTGTCCTGCTCTGCAGTATCCTATGCCCCTCTGTGTGATTTCAGAGATAGAGGCAGATACCTGTTTGTAGTTTTTTTATGGTTTGTGGAGATAATATGTTGGAGAGCACCGAGTGATGGGGCACCCGATTTGCCCCTCCTAACCACCTGCCAACCTCCTGGACCAACTACCCTCTGTGGTCAAGGTGTTTCTGTTGGATGTTGGGGAAATGACGGGCAGTTCTTATTATATATTTCTTCTTGAATATGCAATTTGAGGTGTGCAATCTCTGCCAACGCTGCCTGGAGCTGAGCCCTTACATCTCCAATGGCCCAGCATGTAGGACAGTGTCCTTAATCCTGTAAAACTGCCCTTCTGGAAAATGTTCTGCAGTACCTGCAGTTAATGATATCCATTCCAGAAAAGTTACTGGGTTTATAACCTGGTCAGAGTAATTAGAAGGAAGAAAATGAAAGTAAAAGTTTGATTTTGTGTTTTGTTTGTTTGTTTTTGTGTAACTTATTATAACAAGTTAAATTACTAGTACCCCTGTAAATGAGGTCACTGTGTGGCTACGCCTCTGATCTGTCACTTCCTGCTTTGCCACAGGAAATGTCATGACTGTGCTATCCTATAAAAGGAGTGTAGTATGGGGTATTTGGGGATGGAGGTGGGTGGCTGGGCCCTTTCCCTGGTGAAAAAGAAGAACCACTAATGAAAGAAGCAAGGAGGTAAGAGTAGAAACAATCAGTCAGCAACAAATGCAGTATCCCTGAAAGCATATCCTAATGACAGATAAAACTGTAAAACCTGTAAAGCACCACCTGTAATAATTTCACAGAAGATATACCGTGTAAGAAACACTTTGCTACAGAGAAAAATAAAGCAGTAACAGAAGAAATACCTTGCAAAAGACAATTTGAATCAGAAGATTACAGCAGTAATCTGTTAACACACACCTGTAGGCACACCCTGAAAAAATGCAGCTGAAGGTATACCCAGCAACAACAATTTGAATCAGAGAAAAATAAAGCAATAAAATGTTAGCAACAAACAGTAACAATCCCTGTAAGTACAAAATAAAAATAACAACACACAGTAAATCTCCCTAGCCAAAAGAAGCCTTAATCCTTTCCCTTGCTCTGGTAAGGTTCTTTGCTCTGTCCTTTCAGGCAACCTAGAAGAAAAGAGCTCAGGTGGGAGTCACGTGATGCGCTTGAGGGAGTAAGCTGCTCGTTGCAGCAGCTCCGCGGTTTAATGTTGAAAATACTTAATCTTCTATCCAAATAAAGATTTGGCTAACTAAAATCAAGCAATTATCATAGGGTGTGCCTAAAATTAATAAATATGGAACTACAGAAAGAGGAAACTCAGAGTGACTCAGAAGACGAAACCAAATTGACAGCAAGAGGCCTAGAACCTAAAAGGCCCTGTAGAAGTGATTCTCCAGAAGCAAGCTTAGAATCTTCTGCATCGGGTCAACTACAGGAGGACGTTTCCATGATTAAAGTGGCATTATTCTCCCTTATCGCAGATTTTAGAGAATGGAAATCGTCCATAAACAGTTTAACAACCAGAGTTAATGATGCAGAAGCTCGCCTCTCCTCTATAGAAGACAGGATGGAAAGGATCCAGACTGAAAACACTGCTCTAAAAAAAAACTATTAAGAAGATGGAAGATAAGTTGGATGACCTAGAAGGCAGGTCTAGGTGCAACATTATAGTGCTTTTGGGCCTCCCCGAAGGGGAGGAAGGCACAAACGCTGTGAGTTTCATGCAGAAGTTGTGCATTCGAGTGGCAGGTCCATCACCTAATGGCCCTACGTATGTAATAGAATAGGCCCACAGAGCAGTCAGGCCAAAACCTGTGGCAGATCAGCTACCTTGTCCTATTATATTTAAAGTTTTGAATTATTTGGACAGAGGTCATATATTAAAAGCAGCTAGAAGTGCAGAAAAAATAATTTGGGAGGGTAAACAGTTGCGTCTGGTCCCAGATCTCGGTTTCGAGTGCACCAAGATAGAGCAGCCTATAAGCCAATTCAAACCAAATTATGGGCTGCAAAGATAAAACATAGAATTTTCTTTCCAGCTTGTCTAGAAGTTATCTTTCACAATGGAAATCAGAGGTATGAATTGGCGATGCAAGAGCTGGAAGATTTAAAGTGGAGATTACCTGATTTATTTAATAAGAAGGGGTAAACGTCCGCTGAATTTCCAAGAAGTTACAGGAATTTTGAGGATGCGGTGGAATATGAAGAAAACACTTAGAGGGAGTGATCTTTACTTTGTATGCAACTTAGATGTTTAAGAATGGACTCTTATGTCATCTTGGATGCATTTGAGACTGTGAGCTATTCTTTTGATTTTCGCAGAAAGAGGCCATGATTTTATTTTTAGAAGCAGCTGGACTTAATTTCTAGGTAATGGTTACCAGTTTACTGCGACCTTCAGCGTTTAATTAAAGTGTGGGTGATACAGTATGATCTTAGAAGATCTCATTTTAGTTTTCACTATAGTTAATTTAAGATACTGGATTCACGCCTTTGTCTGTACAGATAATCCTAATAGGGTATTTCTGTTGCATTCTTATTGGGGTGGTAGAAATTTCTGGAAATTACCTTTATACATTATTATGTTCATAGGCACAATCAAGCGCTCGCATATTGGACAAGATATTTTAATTGAATTATAAGGATTTTGGGGAGCAAGGGAGTCTCCCTAGGGGCCAAGAAGCTATATTAGGACTGAGTTGCTGTTCCGGAGGGTGAGATTCAGGCACTCTGATTAAGGAGACAACGCATAAGTCCCAGGAGTTAATTTTTCTATTTTGTTTCCATTTTTTGTTTTGTTCTTTTCGTCCTCTTTCTTCTTCTCACTAAAAAAGGGAGGAGGGGGAAAGAGAAAGGAAGGGGAAATAAAAGGGAATAGGAAAGGGAAGGAGTATTTGGAAGTGGCTGAGATTCAACGCTAAGTATTTGTTACGTTTGCTTTGCACCCTCTAGTGGTGTATACGTTATTTCAGTTAGGAGAATCATCATGATAATCATACTCTGGATTCGGATCGCAGCAAGATTTAGTGTTGGGCAAAGGTGCTGTATATTTAAACAATTAAGATTTGTTCGTTAGGCTGCAACTTAGATAGTATATGATATAGCATGGGTTATGTACAGTTAATTTGGATAGATAAAGGAGGGAATTTACTCGGGGTCAGACAGGGGGAATATGAGAAGGGAGTATAATTAGTTAGCGATGACGTATAAAATAGTAAAGGTGAATAACCTCAGGCTTATATAGAGGATCATATTTCATTCCGCTATGGTGTACAGGGGAGTGATGGGGGAAGGATATATAACCTGGGAGTAGCATGATCCACGGAGTGGTCTCTAAAGTGCAGACGACCATAACGCTTAGGAGCAGGCATTTGGCCGGGAAGAAGGGGAGGGAGGGTGGGTGGGGTGGCTGAGAGAGGAGATAGTAGTAGAGTGAGAGAGGGACTGCATACGCAAGGCTACAAGGGATATAGAGGATGATTGGCGTTAGGCTGGACACAAAAAAAGAAGACTATTATAGTAGAGTTATGGGAAGTTGGAACATAATGTCATGGAATATCAAAGGTGGGAAGGGCAATACAAAAAAATATAATGTTTTAAGGCATCTTAGTAGATATAAACCACATATAGTCCTGCTGCAGGAAGCACACATTTTGACAGACTGTGTTTCAACCTTGCAGAAAATGTGGGTGGGTCAGGTTTTTGGTGTGGTTAATAGTTCCAGATGGGGAGGGGTTGCAATATTGATCAACAAGAATGTTCCCTTTTGGGGAAAGGCAGTATGGAAAGACCTGGATGGGAGATTTATCATAATTTTAGGGCTCTAGGCAGGGATAGACACCTTACTGGGATCGGAATATGGGCCAAATGTGGAGTCCCCCACATTCTTCCTTCCCTTAGTGGATATTATAGCATCTGCCCCAAATGTGCCATGTTTGTTGGGAGGGGACTGGAATTTGGTCTATTCTAATGATTTGGATAGGTCCTTTTGTAAAAGAGTTGCTATACCACCTGCTCAAAGGGCCCTGAGGGAATTTCTGGAAGACTCTGGCTTAATTGACCTGTGGAGAACTATTCATCCACAGGTGATAAATTTTATGTACTATTCTCCACCACATAAAACATACTCTGGAATAGATTATTTCCTTATAAGCAAAGTGGCTTTACAGGGGATTGAAGAAGCAGGCATATATCCCAGAGTCTTATCAGACCATTCTTTAATTTGGATAAAATTGAAATTCTAAAATTATTCCGGGGTTTCCAAATCATGGTCTCTTAATAACCAGCTTTTAAGGGAGATGGAAATTGTAAACCATTAGAGGATCTTTATTAGAAATTCCTGGTACGACAACTGTGAGTTGTTGGAGGGCAAAGATATGCTTTGGGGGGCAATGAAAGCGGTATGGAGAGGATAGTTCATTCGGTTGGCTTCCATGAGAAAATGTAAGACTTTGGCACAGGTAGAAAAATGGCTTGCCAGAATAAAGTTTATAGAATCCTATTTGCACCAGGCAATGGATGAGTCTATTTGGGAGGAACTTCATGCTTTGAGGGTGAAATATGCAGCATATTTGCTTTATCATACACTGAAGGCAGCTATAAAATGAAAAGCTACATACATAGGACAAGGGGAAAAGTCAGGGAAAATTGTTGGCTCAAAGAATAAAGAAACAGAAGAAAACCAACTAGGTAGTTAACTTAATGGATGGGGTCACAGGGAAATGAAATACTAATCCAGCAGATATAGCAAATAACTTTAGGATGTATTATTCAAATTTATACACAGCCCCCCCCAGAAACAAACTACCCCCAGCATTTAGAGAAGTTTTTGTGTGACATCAATCTCCCGCAAATCATGGCAACTCAGCAAAAGGAACAGAAAGGAGGAATATCTATACAAGAGATAGAGGAGGCTATAGATAGACTACCCTTGGACAAAACTCCAGGACCTGATGGCTATTCAGCCTTATTTTATAAGACCTTTAAAGAAGAACTTAGCCCTTGTTTGAGGATGTTGTATGCTTATCTATTTTCTTCCTCTATTAGAGAGCTAGCATTGTTGGAGGCGAGAATCATGGTATTGCTGAAGCCAGGGAAAGATTTAACTAGACCATAAAACTACAGACCAATTTCTTTATTAAATATTAATATAAAGATATTGGCAAGTATATTAGCATTTCGGCTTAAAAAAGTATGGGTAGATCTTATTGGACCCGAGCAAGTGGGCTTCGTCTCAGGCAGACACTCGAGTGATCATTTTAGGAAATTATGGCATTTGCTTTAAGCGTCGGGGGACACTAGCGCAGATAAGGTCTTGGTGTCCCTCGACGCAGAAAAAGCATTTGATAGAGTGAGTTGGAAATCTCTATTCGACTTGCTGCCTAGATATGGAATACCCTCAGAGTACATCACTTGGGTTAAGGTTTTGTACACAATTCCCTCAGCAAGAGTTTTTTTGTAACGGGGTTGTTTTGGACAGCTTTAGACTCACAAGGGGTACTAGGTAGGGTTGTCCCTTATCCCCTATGTTATTTAATTTATATATTGAGCCTTTGGCTAGGAAAATTAATAAGGTAAGGGAAATAAGGGGTATAGTTATAGGAGAGGAAGAATATAAAATGTCAATGTTTGTGGACAACATCCTCTTACATCTCTCATGTTGGCAAGTGTCTTTGATGGAAGTGTTGAAAATTATAGAGCAGTTTAGTTTCTTATCCGGATACAAATTAAACCGTAATAAGACATTGGTTCTCTCACTGAATTCTACTTGCACTAGGAGAGATGTAGAGGAGTTGGGATTGGGATGGGCATCCAAATCAATTACCTTTTTAGGAATAGAGATCGCCCCAGAGGTTAATACCCTGAAATCACTAAACATTGACCCTGTGATTAAGTGTATGCAACAAGACCTAGTAAGGTGGCAAGCATTGCCATTCTCTCTTTGGGGCAGAGCCAATTTGATTAAAATGGTGATATTTCCTAAGATTATGTACACACTTACTATGTTGAATGTATTCCTCCCCAAAGCATGGTTTAAAATGGTAGACTCTATTTGGTCAACGTTTCTGTGGAAGGGTAAAAAACCTAGAAGAGCAATAGGTAAGTTAACTATGGAAAGGAAAAAGGGAGGGTTAGGTTTACCTCACTTGTTTCTTTATTATCTAGCTTTCCAGAGTAGTAAGTATCTCAAGTGGCTGACACCACTAGACAATAAGGAAACACAATGGGCGTGGCTTAAGATAGAAAGAGTTAGAGCCTGGGAACATCATCTATCAACCAAGGCCCTATTATATCTCCCACAGAAAAACTTCCTAAGTCTTGGCAAGACACTCCTATAATATGGACAGTGAGAGCACATGCCCAGTGGTGTGCATTATACAATTTTGATAAGAGATGGGACCTGGGGCAGCAAGTATGTTATAATGGTAATATGCAAATAGGGAACAAACCTATTTCTTCAAGCTTCTGGTATGAACTTAAAGATGTGTCGGTGTCGGATCTCATATCAGATAACAAATTTGACTCTCCTGGACAGATCCAACAAAAATTGGGTATGAGATCCTTACCTGTTTTCAAGTATTTACAACTTAAAAAGTGTATATTGACAAATGTGGGATTCCACCCTGGTCTTCCAAAGTGATGGAAGTATTAGGGCAAATATTTCACTTAGCAAGTCAACCTAAAGCTATTTCTAATATTTATAAATTTTTATTGGTAAGATTCTGGCAGAATTACGCCTCAACCGCATTCTATTGGAAGCATTCTGTAGGTATTTTGTATGATTTGAAAACATGGGAACAGGTCTGGAAGTCTAACTATAGATGGTTAAAACAGGACAGATTAAGGCTACTTCATTTTAATATTCTACATAATTTATTTTATACTCCCACAAAACTTAAATTAATGGGTAAGATTCAAGAGGGCATATGTCATAGGTGTTCGTAAGATCAGGTAACTTTAATTCATATGCTGTGGTCTTGCCCAGTAATTCAGGCCTTTTGGCAGCAGGTAATTAAATTTGTAGAGCCACTATTTAAAAGGGAGTGTCATTTTGACATAGAGACTTGCATTTTGGGTAACCTCTCAGCCTTGCCATCCCAAACATACAAATACTACTTTGCCCTTATAACAGCAGTAGCATGGCTTCTTATTCTTAGGTACTGAGTTAAGGATACTGCGCCACCTCTTAGGGAATGGATTCAAGAAATCTACACAGTGTTTTATGCAGAAAAATTGATTGCAGTGCAATTCTACAATATAGGCAAGTTTAAGGAGAGATGGAAACAATTTTCAGAATTTATGGCTGGGAGGTTCAAATCACTAGACAGAGAGTAATATTCCAGCTTTTAAATAAGCAGGACGGTAACAAAGGGAAAGCATGTATCTTTGTAAGATGAGGTGTCCAAGACATTATTTTGGAGTGTAAGGGATATGCAGTCCTTTTTAAGGGTGGGAGGTAGTGGAGAGGTGAAGTAAATTGTGGTGAATTATTGGGATCTGTTAAAGGGGTGGACGGGAGGGGGGTGTATAGGGAAGGTTTGAAGGGAGGAAGGGAGAAGGTAAATACTCAGTGTAACGAGTTATATTCCAAGAGAAGTTTTATAATGTATGGCATTGTATGTTTTTTTTTCTGAGCTCTTCTCATGTATGTATATTGTGGAAAATTTTAATAAAGCATATTATAAAAAAAAAAAAAGAAAAGAGCTCAGGTGAAGCTAGGTGCCTTGGCCAGCAAACCTAGTCTTCCACCTTCACAATCAGAGCCACTAGCACTTGTTGATGTATAATTTGAGGTGCTGGGGGAAGGACTTTGGGATTTTAAAATGGATTTTGGCTGTTTAGGTTGATTTTCATTTTTATTACGGTTAGTTTTATTGTAATTCCTTTTGTCATTGTAACTTGACATTGGCCATGAAAATATATTTCCTTGAGCATAATCATTTCTGTCTCTCTCATATTTTTCCTTCTTTTGTTCCTTGAGTTTTATATCTTGTTTATCTAACTTTTATTTTAGCTTTCTTTCTAACTTTTGAAACTGGGGATCCTCTTTAAATTTCGTTGTTTGTTCTTTTCTCTTTTTCAATTCCTCCTGCAAGACTGGTTGTTGTCTTATATAATCTCTCACTACACATTTACAGTATTTAATGCTGTAGAGCCTTCCTGTTGATCTGTCTCCCAATCTGTTTGAAATTCCTCGCTCTCTTGTCCATATCCTACTTTTTTTATAACTCTTAAACCTCCTGGTATTCTACTTTTAAAGCAGCCTCTAAATAATTTTTGTTCCAAAAATGATACCTCACTTTAAAGCAGTTCGTTCAAGCTGTTGAAAGGCACTATAAATCATTATTTCACCTTTCTCCACATTTCTGTTTTCTGCATTTTCACCATTGCCAGCACCATCTGAAGGCTGAATGCCTTCACAAAAAATTCCTTCCTCATCTTATGTTTGAAATAACAGGTTGTGCATGCCATTCCCCATGCCAATGTTTAATACTTCAGAAAACCAGTATGCCATTACTGAAATAGTTTAAATCTTTTCTTGTTTCACTCACCCTCTCATGTATCTCTCCCGTATTCTAATATCTCTTGCAATGACCATGTTCAAATTGCAGATATTTTCACTTCTCTCATATCACAAACTTGAGGGGAGGAAAAATCAACTTCCAGCATGTAACCAGCATAAACTCAATATATAAAGCCTTCGGGCGGGGGGAGGGAGATAGAAGTTTTTTTCCAAACGATAGTATCTCTCATAATGTCTCTCCTCATCTGGCTTTTTACCATGATCTGTCCACTCCAAAATTATTTCCGTTTCACTTGAGGTGCATCGAGAAAATCTTCATTTTCTTCTCCTTTTCTGCTGCTCAAAGTAAGGTGAACACTTTAATTCTGGCATGGCGCTGAATTAACTGGTTTTACAAATAATTGCAACTTGCCACTTTTACCAAAAAGAAACTGCTCCACTCCAACGTCCTGTACTGAGTAATTTTCCAAAAACAATTTGATCAAACAAATCAGCACCAGGACTCACTATATATAAATATAACTTATTTATTTGTGCAAAGGATTTCAAAGCAGCAGAAAATACTCTCGACCAGTTTCGCCTTGCTTGGCTTTTTTGTGGAAACACTCGTGAGTAGATCAAACAACACTTTTAAAATCACCATCCACCTATCAGCAGGCTGCCTAATTAAAGGCTCACCTGTAATTTAAAGTGACAAGTGCAGAAAAACAGAGATTTATAAATTACCTACTAGAATACCATTCTACACATGCATGGAATTAGTTAACTCCATGGCAAATGTAAAAAAAAATGTTTAAAACATGTAATAACAAATACTGTTATGAACTACAATCAATTTCCACAACAATTTATAGGAATCATTTATTAATATGATTTCTTCATAATCCTTTTTTGTTATCATTTTGTATTCAATACATTTATATTTTTATTATGTGTTCTACAAAATAACTATCTTACATATTTAGCTTTAGTGGAAAACATGTTGTAAACTAATTGGTATCTCAAAAATGAAAGAAAATGAAAAGTGAGGAAAGGAGGGGGAGAATGGGGGGCCTGGACTGAGACTGGCTTAGCCTATCAACTAGGATGTTTTGGATACCTGGAAGATGGACAGCTGATAGTTCTAATTCATGTTCTAAAGCCTAGTATTGCACCCGCATTGCTTTCTGGCAGAGGTTACAACTGAGTGACCCCTATATGTTGATGTAGTGGACTACAGTCTGGTTGTCCATCTGCACCAGCAGAAGGCCTGGGGATAATTGAATCTGGAAGGCCTGCGGGACATAAAGGATGGCCTGCATCTCCAGGAAATTGATATGTACGGTAGACTCCACCCTGCTCCACATCCCTTGGGTCTGGTGATGCCCCAGATGGGCCACCCATCACAACCCCAAGGAAATCTGTGGTGAGAACTTGCTGAGGGGAAGGAATAAGGAAAGGAACCTCTCTTAACAGATAACAGGGTTCCATCCACAAAAGCAGAGACTATTTTACTGGAGAGGAGTCTAGAACCTACTGCTCCATGTCATCAGTACACTTATCCCACTGGACCCTCAGTGTCCATTGGGGACTCTTCATGTGCAGTCTGGCTAGAGGTGCTGGGCAGGAGTTTCAGAAGCTTTAGATCATTGCAAGCCCAATTCCACTGATGATATGGCGCATGGGGCTTGTGGCAATCTAACGGGATTTTCTATCCCATCCTTTAATTGTTGCAGGTTAGACTAACTTTTTCTGGTCTAGCTAGTTGCAATCCTAAGGGCTATTTTTATAGAGCTTGAGCCTTATATTTGGTGCAAGCTGCTGTAATTTGTAGTAGCTGTCACAACTCAGCCTGAGATCATAAAATCGGGTATAGTTGTGGTGAAGTGTTTGGGGCACTAGCAGAACTTAAGTGCCATGGTGCAGGGCTGGCTGCAAGCCCACTCCATGCATTGCAAATCCTGTCCACTGTGACTATAGCCACTGCTATCAAGCACAAGAGTCAAAGGAAGACTCTGGATGAGACATATCTGCTGTTGTATAGCAGGCGGGTTTGGGCCATTAAGTGGTCTGCGCTGTACTGGGGCAGGAAGGCTATACTCTGAGCTGTATCCAGGACTACTCCTATGTACTGGAGGTGCTGACAGGGGTTCAAGAATGAGTTGGGCAGACTGATTGTGATGCCCAGGTCCTGAAACAGATGAGTAGTCTAATTCAGACTTTGCAGTGGGTGTTCCCTGGGCTGTGCTTTGAGAAGACAGTTGTCCAAGTAGGGGAAGACATAGAGCCTGTGCCTCCTGAGGGCTGCTGGCACTACTGCCATACAGTTGGTAAACACCTTGGGTGGGGGGAAGGGCTGAGGACAAGCCAAAGGGCAGGGCCTGAACCAGCAAGTGCACCCCCTGAAATTGAAACCTGAGGTACTGCTGGTGGGAGGAATGCACCTTGATATGCAGGTATGCATTTTGCATGTAGAGGGAGCAAACATAATCTCCCAAATGCAGAAGGGGCAGTAGTCCTTGAAGGGTTACCTTGCAGAATTTCTTGTATTAAATGAAGAAATTGAGCTCTTAGAGGTCTAGCATGGGCCTCAGATGACCTGTACATTTGGGGACCATGAAGAAGTGAGAGAAGAACCCTTGCCCTGCTGATTCTCTGGGATGAGTTCTATGGCCCTTTTGGGAAGCAAGGTGATGGATCTCCTCCCAGAGCACTGGAATGTGGTCTGGTGTATAGGAGGACTGAACTGGAGACTTTTCTGGAGACCACTCCAGGAACTCCAGGGTGTGACCATTTTCTACGCGCTGCAAGACTCAGGCATCTCTGCTGATTTCCCTCCACCTGTTCAGGTGCAGGGAGAAGCAACCCTGACTACCACCACCTGCCCGGCTGAAGGGGGGCCAGGCAAGGAGTAAGGATGATGAAGGACCCGTGGCCAGAGCCATATCCCCTCTTCTGGGGGGTTTCACAGTGGGGGAGGTAGGGAAAGGCAGGGCAGTGGCTTGTCTATGTTTACTCTGGGGCTTGGCACTGGGTTTCGGTCTATGGGTAGTTCACCAAAAAGGTACCCGCTGATCACTTCTAGGCTGGTTAGTGTGGTGCATAGAATGAACTGACTGCTAAGAGTGGTCAGAGGCATGCAGTTTGGAAAATGTATCCTGCACATCCACCCCAAATAATTTGTACCTTCTAAAGGGGACATTCGGGATGGATTGTTGAACATCCTTGTCAAAGCCCAAGACCTTCAGCCAAGAGTGACATCAGAAGAAGATGCCCACAGATGCTGCCCCAGCTGAGGCATCCAAGGAGTTATAGGCAGAGTGAAGAAGGTATCTGCTGATGTCAGCTCCTGACTGGATGCTCTGGAGCAACTGCTGCTGCAAGGGTCCTCTGGGAGGGCTTTAACTGCACCTTTAACCTGAGCCCTGAGTTGATTCTGAAATTGGACCATATGGGCCATATAGTTCAGTACGCTAATGGCGAAAGTGGTTGAGGCATAGTGCACTTGCCAATAAGGTCCAGCTTCCTAGACTCCTTGTCTGGAGGAAGGGAACTGAGGTGTTCAGGCCTCTTGGAGTGTTGATGGGCAGCATTGATGACCATGGAATTTACTTGGAGTTGTCTGGCAAAGAAAGCTTCCCCATCAGAGCCTGCTATAGGTTTTCCACCTTCCGAGGCATGGCAGGACCAAGCTGGGCTAATGCCAGGTAACCAGGGTGGCATCCTCAAAGGGTTCTATCAATGGGGGTATGATCAGAGGAGCGGTGTCCGGCAGGCCAAGGGACATGTATAGATGATGCTGAGCCAGGTCCTGCTCCTTGGTGTAGAACTCCATGGCCACCTGCAACTGTCTCAGAACGGAGACAAAAGATGGGTCATCTGGGGGGGACCATGGGATATACTTGGAGGTCTCCTTCCTGTCAAATGACAATATAGAGGTGAAGTGGGAAGGGGTAACTCTTCCTCTGTCTCCATCATCTCCTTCATCCACATGGTCAAGGAGAAGGAGGTTCATGTGATACTGTTCCTCATCCCCTGGTTCCTGAGGGGTGGTTAGAGGGCACCTGGTCTTGAGGTGCCTGCTGCAGCCTGGTAGGGGGAAGGGGCATGGAGGCAGGCTTGGTAGGCTCCTGTGGTATCGGCCATTGTGTGGCAGCAAGACTAGCTTGCATGAAATCCCCTAATGAGGATAGTATGGCCTGGAAATCTACTGCAACTGGCATCGAGACCCCTAGTGGTGTCAGCTGTGGGGACATCAGAGCCCGCACTGGCAGTAGGGCTGCAAAGGTGGCCTAGTAGGCTGAGGCCTGGGGAATCTCCTCTGCTTGGGTCATCATCAGTGAGAGAGAAGATGACTGAGGAATGACTCTGTGGGATGCCAGGCAATGTTAGGGGCCCCGAGGCAGAGGTTCTGGCCAAAGAAGTGGCCAAAGTTGGTGTTGGGGGGATAGGGTGAGCCCCTGTAAGTGTCACTCCCATACCAGTTGATGTCAGACTAGCAGAGACACCTAACTAATCACCCACAGAAAATAAGGGCAGCAACAGTAGGGGTTGCAACATCAGAGGGATGCCTAAGCCCAAGGAACCAACATCTGACATGGGAAGATTGGTGGGAGGTACTCCCAGTGGTAGTCCTGTGGGGTAGAGTGTGTGTGAGGCAGAGTGGGACACTTTTGAAGAGAAGGACTTCACAGTCATGGCTGCCATGCAAGGTGGCAACTGCAAGCAAGAAGGGGAGGACTGGGACTTGATGCAGCCATTATCCCAGTATTTGTGCTTCCTTCCTGATTTATCCCAGGCTATGGAGGAGGGAGAACCTGAGGATAGGACTAGGGCAGTGGTGAAATTCCTGGCCTGCAGCTCCTTCTCCATACTGGTAATCTACAATTTAAGCAGAAAGTTTCCAGGGTCTTCTGGCAAGGTCACCTGCTAGCCTGGTTAAAGCCCTGGCATATTTTGCAGGTTGTAGTCATCCTTCTCAGGAATCTTCTACCACATGTGCACCTCTTGAAGAGATCTTTGAAGATGGAGCCTGGCATAAATGAAGGAAGAAATCACTTTAAAACTAGATTGAAGCTACTCTATGGAGAGAAATAAGAAAATAAAATTGAAGAAGGGCAGTTGACTGGAGCTGGTGGGATCTCCAAGAGTTTTGACTTGCCATTGTCAATGGTGGGAAAAGAGCTGAGGAGGGTGTAGGGGTCATTCACTCTCAAAGGTTTGTGTGATTTCAGCATGTGATGGCATGGTGGGCAGTCCTCTGGTAGAGTGCTAGCTAGAAAAGTTTCTGTGCAGTCCTGATGCTGGGCAGCTATAGTTCCATAGGTATGTTCTGCTGCAAGAGATACCCTTGAAGTAGGATAGTACTGTTATTGTGCAGATACAAACATACAGCAAGAGCAGTCAGTAATAAAGTACCAGTAATATACAGTATTGTTATAGTGCAGATACAAATATAACTCTGGTGCCATTATACCGAGGGCTACTACCCCTGCCTGCTTTCCTGCTTGCAGGTTGAGGGGCCTGGGTTCGGAAATGCGAAGTACTATAGTGTGCCTACCTATAGTAGAACTAATTATGGTGCCTCCTCCCAGAGTAGTGCTTAAGTGGGTTCCTAACAGAATTGGTACAGCTCTCTGAGACGCTATAACCACCCACAATCCTGCCTAGTGATCTTTTACACTTAGATTTGCAACTGCATGACTTTGCACTTAGAATATAGATTAATGCCAGCATTAATGATATGCTCATTCACCTTCCACTTACCAGAAGGGATTAGCCTTCTGACTTTCACCCTGCAACCCCTATAAAAGGCAGTTTTAACAATACAAATATGCACTTTCACCCTGCTTTGCAGTACTTTAGTAAGTGTAGACCAGGTAATGATATGCTCACAAACCAGGTTAAGAGCAAACAGTAAATCAGGTTTATTAAGGGGATGTGAACAAGGGAGGGACAGAAATGTAGGCAAATTATTACATTACTGTACTTAAGACAGGCTATCTTGCTTTTAATCACTTTATTCCCTGAATTTATCAGTCTGGCAACTACTGGGTACCCAGAGTGGAAAACAAACATTCCTGAGGCGGTGCCATTGGTTGGCCAGAAATGCAGCTGATGTTGGGGCCCTTGATGGCGAAAAGGATGGTTCAGTGGAAGTAACACATTTGGAAACCATAAACAATTTGTATCTGTGGCCAGATGGCCCACTCTATTTAAGCACATTAAACTTGGCAAACAGAATCAGATGGTACAATTAGAACAATTGATAGTTTGTTGCAGGGTACTACCCTGATTTTACTCACTGTACCCAGAAGAATGGAAGAAGGCACTGGCAACATAGAAAACCTGTTGCTTGCTTGAGCTGTTGTTGGGGACAGGGGCCGACATGACTCACCTTAGCTTCATGGCCTTTCCCCATAGGTGACTGCAACCTGCATTTCATTGCTGCACAGGGGCTGAATCCCCAATGCTGATCCCTCGCCAGGATGGTGAAGAAAGCACAGTAACGATCTGGCTGGGCCATGGCTGGCACAGACCCAGACGAAGAATATGTCTTTTCTAAGTTTTTTTGATTTGCGTGCTGGCAAACTCTAAAGCTGGGCTTTTGCAAAAGAAAGTCCTTACTGTACTAGAGTGGTTCCTGTTTTGCTTCAGTACTCGCGGGATCAATGTCTTCACACATGCGCTAGGCCACAGGCTTGTGGCTGAAGAAATAACAAACTTCACCTTTTTCTTCTGTAAATGGCTGGTTCTTCCTCAGCCTTCTACTGAAGAACCCTTCCTTGTCTGCACAAATGCAGTCCTAGATCACTCAATCTCTGTTTGGACCAAGTAAGATGTCACAAGAGACAGTTACAGGCTTCCCTCCTGGCAGTTTCTCTTGGCCCAACTGCAGGCTATGTCCTCCTCAGTGACACGAGCTGAACTCAGTTTCAATCTGTCCCACAGTGAGTTTGAGACTCTTGTATTCTGGTTTGCTAAGGGTGCTGTTAATCACAGCCTGAGTACTTCTAGTGGTTAGTTAAGGTGCCAAATAATAATGCTCACCGTTTCACCCATAATTCATTGTAATGAGGACTCCTTGAGGACCCCTTGGTTCCAATTTGTCCAAAACAAGAAAGTTCAGGACCAAAGATGGTGGCTTCCATCAGGAAGGACATACACTGGCATTACTGGCAGTCCAAACAATTTATTTTATTTAAACAACAGTGAGGATTTAGAAATAAATATTTACAGATTATGAAATGGCTCCCTTTACTCTACTAGCAACAGTATAGTGGATCCAATCAGAGAAAGACTTGGCTGGTCATGAGCTCTGTTGCACTCAGACCCAGCCCAGGCAATTTACACTATACCCATGGCTGGAGTTCTTAAAGAGATGGTACAGCAGCATGGATTTGTGCACACATGCAGTGCGGCAGCATGGATGTGCGCACACACGCAGAGCAACAGCAGCAGCAGCACAACATGGAACAGCATCAAGATCTTTCCCTGAAGGGTCTTTCACCGTGCAGGCAAAAAATGATGTTTGGCACCAGTGATACAACCAACGTCCCATTCTTTAAGAGAGAACACTTTGGTGTGCTGAGCCAGCTTTTGACTGTATCTGTCCTTCCATCTATCAGGTATGAGAGATTCTCCAAAATCAAATGTCTGGTGACACTTCACATTCGGTCCCATATTGGCACTTAGTTGGCAACACAGCATTATCAGTGTAGTAAACCTTGGCCAGAGTGCAACCTCGACTAACTTAAGTGTCCCAGTCTGTAACATTCTGAATTTGGACTACCCTACTCTTCGAGCATATGCGTAGCACAAACAGACAGTACACTGAGCTTAACCAGAAGTCCCTTAGGTAGTCTTCCTTCTTCTGGAGTGTCCAGCATTAGTATCTTGTTAGTTACATCTCTGCATAGGCGGACCTCCCCACTGACACCACATTGTGCATTAGTGGGAAGAACAAGACATGAAGAGTCTTTCTTCCATAGAAATCCGACAGGCTCATACTGGTCACCTTCATAGAAACATAGATTTTGATGGCAGATGACGACCGCTTGGCCTGCCTAGTCTGCCCATTTCCCTAACTACTGGATAAGCTTCAGATCCTAGTTAACCAACAGCCTATTTCTTCCTACCCCCACAAGAATTGTCTTATGTCTGTCTCATGCATTCTTGAATTCTCCCACAGTTTTAGATCCCACAACCTCCTCAGGAAGGTGGTTCCATGCGTCCACCTGTGGTCCACCTGCGACTCTGTGAAAAAATACTTCCACACATTACCCCTGAGCCATCCCCCCTCTATCTTTAAATTGTATCCCCTTGTTCTTGCATATCTCTTTTTCTGAAAGATGCTACCCTCTTGGACTTTGTTGATTCCACTGAGGTACTTAAAAGTTTCAGTCATGCCCCCCCCTTCCTTTCATCAAAGGCATACATATTAAGCTCATTTAGTCTCTCCTCATATGGCTTCTCTTGTAGACCTTCCACCATTTTAGTTGCCCTTCACTGGACTGCCTCCATCCTGTCTATGTCCTTGCAGATATGGGGTCTCCAGAACTGGACGCAGTACTGTAGATGGGGTCTCGCCAACTGTCTGTACAGAGGGATAACAACTTCCTGTTTTCTGCTGGTGATGCCTCTCCCTATACATCCCAGTATCCCTCCAGCCCTCCCTACTGCCTTCTCACATTGCTTGCCAACCTTAAGGTCATCTGATATGATTTCCTCTAGGTCCCTTTCTATTTTTGTTGTTGTTACTACCTCCGCAGCCCCCCCCCCATTGTGTACTCTTCCCCTGGGTTTTTGTTTCCCAGGTGCATTATTTTCACTTCTTTGCATTGAATCCAAGCTGCAATACTTCTGACCATTCCTCCAACCTTGCCAAGTTCCTTCTCATCCTTTCCACCCCCCCTTGTGTATCAACCCTGTTGCAGATCTTTGTGTCATCTGCAAAGAGGCATATTTTTCCTTCCAGTCCCTCTGCGATGTCACATATAAAGACATTAAAAACGACTGGACCCAGTACTGAACCCTGCGGTACCCCACTAGTAACCCCCCTTTCTGCTGCATTTGCATCTTTTTTACTTTCTGTACCTTTGCGTGAATGTGAAGAGCTCTTCCTGTCTTGTGCGCTTGCCCCTCAGGACACAATTTGCCAAGGCACCCAAAAATATGTGTGTTGATACCAATCAATACTGGAATCCCATCATACAGAATGGATGGGGGACACACAAGAGCTAAAGTTTCCACTGGATCTCCAATGCCTGCTACTGATGAGTGGAAAGAAAGCTGTACTTGAAGAAAACCAAGATATGCATGTGAGTTGTCACTTAACCCCCCCCACCCACTGGCAGTCCATCAAGGGGTTATTGGGTGTGGTCAGATAGATGATGATTGTACCAATCTTTAAATATTATCATGACCTGAGATTTGCTGTCTAACATGGCTCAGGCCAGGAGGCCATCAATATGCACAGTAGTCTCCATGGATGGATCCATCATTTCTAACCAGTCAGGAGGATCATTGATTTTAGGATGCGTGACTGCAGACCATCCTACATAAGGCTTGTAGGCAGGCTTCAACTGAGGCTTTAAACCACTTTGTCTCACTTGGTTAAGCAGCTTGGCTATTACTTTTCACAAGTCCTCCGTGGAGTTACATAATCTTTTAGTGTGCCCATCTTCTCCACAATGGTAGTAGAAGACATTCATCCTAGGGTTAGGTAGTCGAGGTTTTACAGTTTGATTATGATTAAGGTGAGGACTAGGCTTGTACTCATCTTTGGGCCTGGTCCCAAGTTCAGCACCAATAGGCTGCCTCCAGGTGGATGACTGGTGTGATATTTGTGCTACTGTAGATCACTCACTAAAGCTCTTAACTCTCTCAATTCCTTCAGCATACTATCATTTGGTTACCAGCCAGGGACTTGAACACTGGCATTGGTGGTGGCAAACTGTACTCCACTGATGACTTCAGCAGTAGGGGCATGATTAGTTGGACCTTTAGCCAACTCCATGGCACTTTGGGCACTGGCCTTTGCCTCTCTAAGCTCATTTAGCAAGTCTGCAATCTGTAGGGCATCAAGAGCAGGTTCTTTGTCAACAGGTTTTTCAAGGGTTGGTATCACTCGGCCAGCACCTGCATAAGGGTTCCAGAACTCCTCTTCATTCTCTGCTGCTCTGATTTCTTTCATGAGCCAACAATAGGCAGGAGGATTATCTTTCCAGTCCTGAAACTAATTTAAGCAACAGCACACTAGAAAATCTGGCAGATTTAAGGATATGCTCTAACCTTACTCTATTTAAGTCACTGGCCAAGTCACCAGCTTTGTGGTGTGCTCTCTGAAGGGCCCTTCCTGGGTCTCATATTTGGACAAACATTCATTTTTCCACTGCTTGGTGGACTTGAATTTCCACATTAAGTCTTCTCTGGACTCAGTACTGCCAAAAACATCTTCCAATTTGGATAAATATTTATTAGCTGAAGCATCAGGGTTTGTGAACCTTAGAAATCTAATTGCTTTAAGTGCAGGTCCCCATAAGCTTTCCATTAGTCTTTTTCTCTTTTCTGTTTCCGCACATTGCCACTCTTGGACCAGAGGGGATGCATTGTCTATTCAAGGCCAAGTATCTAAATCATCTTCCCCACTGGGTGCTGGAATAGTGTGAGAAAATACTCTCAGTCTACGATATGAGTCCAGGTTCACTGAAGGTATGAGCACTGGTGAGGTCACGGGTGAAGATGCCAGTGAGGGAGTTGGCAAAGGAGCAGGAGAAGGGTTTGTAGGTGTACCCCTCTCTGGGGTATCTAAGGCCCTCTTTAAATCTTCCAAAGTCTGTCCCTCAGCAGCTAACACTTTCCCCAACTTATTTTTAAATTCCTCTAGATTGGGAGACCCCTTAGATGTGGATGCAACACTATTCATAGTGATCATTTTCCAACCCACCTGGGACTCATCAGGAATAATAACAGGGGGTACCTGCTTGGGGTCCACTATTACACTGCAAGCAATTAAGGCTACCAAGCTCTAACTTGAGTAGATCAGCATTGCGTCCTTGTACAATGGCTTTAACCAGACATTTAACCTTATTAACTGTCTCTTCTATGGTAGTCTTCATGGTGCCCAAAGGGATATTTAATCGCATTAAAGCCTTATGAGGATCAATCTCCCCAGCTTTACACCACCCTATTAGGTGATGCACAGCCATTTTGTGGGTAGGGACTCCAAGTCTAAGTCCAGCCCCATCCTCCATTTTGGTACCAACACTCATAACAGGAAAAACTGCAAGTTTGTATTTTTGCTACTAGGGGATGCTAATCCCAGTGGTGCCTCCACTTTGTAACCCTGGTGCCATTATACCAAGGGCTACTACCATTGCCTGCTTTTCTGATTGCAGGTTCAGGGGCCTGGGTTTGGAAATGTGGGGTACTGTGGTGTGCCTACCAACAGTAGAACTACAATTATGGTGCCTCCACCCAGAGTAGTGCTTAAGTGGGTTCCTAACAGAACTGGTACAGCCCTCTGGGATGGCATAACCACCCACGATCCTGTTTAGTGACCTTTTACATATAGTTTTGCAACTGCACCACTTTGAACTTAGAATACAGATTAATACCAACATTAGTGATATACTCATGCATCTTCCACTTACCAGCAGGGTTTAGTCATCTGACTCTCACTCTGCAAGTCCCTGTAGAAGACAGTTTCAGTAATACAATCATACACTTTCACCCTGCTTTGCAGTACTTCAGTAAGTGTAGACCAGGTAATGACATGCTCACAAACCAGGTTAACAGCAAACAGTAAATCAGGTTTATTAAGGGGATGTGAAAAAAGGAGAGACATGAACTTAGGCAAATGATTACTTTACTGTACTGAAGACAGGCTAGATTGCTTTTAATCACTTTAATCCCTGAATGTATCAGTCTGTCAACTACTGGGTACCCAGAGTGAAAAGCAGGCATGCCTGAGGCAGTGCCATGGGTTGGCCGGCCTTGCAGCTGTTGTTGGGGCCCTTGATGGAGAAAAGGATGGTTCAATGGAAACAACACATTTGGAAACCATAAACATTTTTTTATCTGTGTCCGGATGGTCCAGTCTATTTAAACACATTAAACTGGCAAACAGAATCAGATGGTACCATTAGAACAACTGATAATTTGTTGCAGGGAGCTACCCTGATTTCACTCACTGTACCCAGAAGAATGGAAGAAGGCACTGGTGACATGAAGACCTGTTGCTTGCTTGAGCTGTTGTTGGGACAGGGATGGACACCACTCACCTCAGCTTCACGACCATTCCCTGTAGGTGGATGTAACCTGAATTTGATTGCTGCACAGGGGCTGAATCCGAAATGTTGGTTGCTCTATTTATTTTGGAAAGTTGGATTTACAACCTTTGAGTCAGGGACTCATTTACAAAAGCATCTTGTCGCAAAGGATGCTGAAGAAGGCACAGAAACAGTCTGGCTGGGCCATTGCTGGCATAGACCAAGATGAAGAAAATGTGTTTTCTAAGTTTAAGTTAGATCTGCATGCTGGTGAACCCTCCAGCTGGGCTTTTGCAAAATAAAGTCCTTACTGTACTGGAGTGACTCCTGTTTTGCTTCAGAAGTCCCAGGATCAGTGTATCCACACATGCTGTAGGCCACAGGCTTGTGGCAGAAGAAACAATAAACTTCTCCTTTTTCTTCATTAAATGGCCAGTTCTTCCTCAGCCTCCTGCTGAAGAGCCCTTCCTTGTCTGCACAAATGCAGTCCCAGACCACTCAAGCTTTGTTTGGACCAAGTAAGAAGGCACAGGAGGCAGTTACAGGCCTCTCTCCTGGCAGTTTCTCTCAGCCCAACTGCAGGCTGTGTCTTTCTCAGTGGCTCGAGTTGAACTGAACTCTGTTTCAAACAATCCCACAGCTAGTTCTAGAATCCTGTATTCTGGTTGGCTAATGGAGCTGTCAATCAGAGTCTGTGCACTTCTAGTGGTTAATTTAGGCATCAACAAAAAAGTTCACAGTTTCACACACAATTCATTGTAATTGGAACCAGTTGAGGACCCCTTTAGTCGACTGGTCCAAAACAAGGAAGTCCAGGACCAAAAATGGCAACTTCCTTCAAGAAGGACTGGCACTAGCATTACTGGCAGTCAAAACAATTTATTTTATTTAAATGATAGTGAGGATTTAGAAATAAATATTTACAGATTATGAAATGGCTCCCTCTGCTCTCCTAGCAAGAGCAGAGTGGAGTCAGTCAGGGAAGAGCCTGGCTGGTCATGAGCTCCACTGTTATCAGAATCAGCCCAGGCTAGTTACACTGTACCAATGGCTGGAGCTCTTACAGAGATGGCGCGGCAACATGGATGTGTGTACACACTCAGAGCAACAGCAGTACAACATGGAACATGGAACATGGATTTAACTCCTCCTTCTGGACATCTGCCAGGCAGTGGGCATCAGAGAAGCCCAGGGGGATACTTAAGGTAAGCCCTCCGACTTGGGGTGGTGGAGCTACACCAACATATAGCAAGTGCTATCAATACTATATTAAAAATAATATACAGTACTGTTACAATGCAGATATAAACATCCAGCAAGTGCATTCAATACTAAAGTACTAATAATAAAATACACAGTGCTTTTACAGTGCAGACACAAACATACAATAAGGGTAATCAATATTAAGTTACAAATAATACACTGTATTACTATAGTGCACATACAAACACATAACAAGTGCAGTCATTACTGAAGTACCAATAATATACAGTATTGTTATAGTGAAAGTACAAACATACAGCAAGTGCAATCCACCCTAATACAATTCTACTTTTATAGGCACAGGATTTGACTGACAAAAGGAAGGTCCTGTTTGGAAGCAGGAAGTGAGTGATCACTGAGCCATAAAAGACTCACTATCCTAGAAGGAAAAGAGTAGCTCTCACCCACCCCAGCTGCTGGAGGTCTGACTTGAGCAAGTAAGGAGACTACTGAGAAATATAGGAACTTCTTGTCTCAGAACAGGAAGAGCAGGAGCTTAAAAGGCACAGAGGCAGCAAGGAAGTAGGGAGAAAAAATAAAATAAAAATAAAAAAATAAATTAATAAATAAATAAACAGAGGAAAGAGTAAGTATTCAAAACAACAGTTAGAGGGCCAGAAATAAGACATGATGGGAGTGGTGCAGTGCTGTGGATGTGGAGCAGCAGTCTTCCGGGAGACATTCTGGAGGATGCTGTGTTGTCCCATCTGCAAGCACCTCTCTGGGCTGAGGGAGGAGGTTGCTCTCTCCAGGCTGAGTTGGCCAGGATTTGGGGGACCTCCTCTCCCACCCAAGGACTACCAGGGCCACTGCTGTTGTCTCAGAAGATGCCAAGAAAGAGGAGCAGTTGGACCACAGTGGGCTCAGAGTGAGTGAGGGTGGTGGAACAGAGGCGCATCCCTCCAGTAGTACCTCTTCACAATTCATATGACATTCTGGCAAAGTGTGGTTCCTCTATGGAGACATCCACAGTGGAGACCAAGGAGGATGCTGGAAACCCCCACAATGGAAACCCACAGGAGGGTGGCATGGGATCCCACACTGGAAGGAAACAACTCCTGGTGGGGGACTCCATTGTTAGGAGGGTAGAACTGGGAGAGGAAGGGGAGAGGGAGGTAAGGTGCCTGCCTGGCACCATTGCCTGGAGGGACAGGGAGTGAATCCTCAGGATCGCCAGAGTAGCTGCACGGGGGAGGGAGCTGGATTTCATTGTCCACCTAGGGACAAATGTCCTGGCTGAGAAAGGGTTCAGAGCAGTGCAGGAAGAGTTTGTTGAGTTGGGGAAGGGCCTTAGGCAAGTAGCATGCACAGTAACCTTCTCGGAGGTGCTGTCTATCTATGGTATGGGTAAGGCTAGAGTGCTCCACACCATGGGATTCAATCAGTGATTGAAAAACTAGTGCAGAGCTCAGGGGTTTGGCTTCACTGGGGACTGGGGGTCCACCTGGAGTGATGCAGGCCTATATTGGTGTGATGGTCTGCATCTGTCCAGGAGGGTAACCAAGATCCTAGGTGATAGGTTTAAATGCTTCATTGGTAAGTATTTAAACTAGCCAAGAGGAGAAGCACTGGAAAGGAGCAGAAAAATCCTAACCTCCCCCCCAAAAAAATCAGGGTAGTACAAGAAGTAAACACCAAGAAAGAGACATCGATAGGGAGAAGGGCAGGGGTTAATGGAAAAAATGCCAAAGGCAATAAGGACAGGGAGGGGGCAAAAAGGGGTAAGGCCATCAAGAAATGGAGGGTAATGAGTACCGATGCCCATAGTCTGGGCAACGAGCTCCCTGAACTGGTGGCCTTGATGGAAGAGGGATGCCTGGATATTGTAGCAGTCACAGAAACATGGCACACAGAAAACCATGACTGGGATGTTGACATACCAAGGTACACAACCTACAGGAGAGACAGAGAGAGGAGAAGAGGGGGAGGAGTATCTCTCTATGTAAGGGAAGGGATAAAACCAATGGAACAAAAAAGTAAACAGAGAGAGATGAGCCGGTACTGTGGGTCACCTTATAGACTGGAAATGGCACCACAATCTGCACAGGGGTTGTATACCGACCCCATCTCAGGGGGAGGGAATGGACAAGGATATTTATTTTATTTCTCTATTTCGTTAACCAGGTATGTGCACTAGACAAATGATTTTGCCTATTTTCAGGCATGACCCAGGAGGGTTACACATCAGAAACAGCAGATACATAGTGTCAACAACAGAATACAAAACATCTAGTAGGAAAGAAAATACAGTTAAACATGACAATTTTGAATACATTGCACATTCAGGACCAACAAGTAGAATATACATAGCATGCGGATGAACAGTAATCACAGTTGCATGCACTTTTTTAACATTTTAAAAACAGTATAATTGTTCAAAGAAATACATATACAGCAAACACTGGGGGCCGGATATTCAGACTGTGCCGGGCAGTGGCGCAAGCCTAGGCACAGAGCAACTGGGCTGCACCAGGGCATGGACCAGGTAATATTCAACGGTGCTGCACCATGGCTCAACACTCTTGAATATGGCACTGAGGGCACACTCACTATGCACAGTGTAGTGGCACTGCGCCAGCGCAAGTGGTAGAATGGGAGCATTAGGATGCACAAGCGTAAGTGCAGTTGCACTAGGTGCATCATCCACGATATTCAGCCTGGGGCATGCAAATGAGGCCTTAATGCATGGAAGACGTAAATGGGGCCATTACCATGTCACTATGGCCCCATTTGCATGTGTTGTGCAGGGCAGCCCAGTGAAATACACCTGGCGCCCTGCACAGACAGCAGTGTGGACTAAGGGGGTCCTGGGGCATCCCCCACCTCACTACCACGAGTGTGGCAAAATGTATAAATCCCATGCTCTGGTAGTCTAGTGGAACTCCCTCCCATTAGCCTGATGGAGGGCAAGGCACTCAGACTATCCCCTGGTGGCCAGTGGCATCCTCCCCGCCAATATTCCTCGATAGCCGCTCAGAGGTATGGGGCTAAACATCCTGGTGGTCCAGTGGTTTTTTCCTTCCCACCCGTAACTGCAATCACCATGTTCTGTATGGGAAACCTCCTGGTTGTGTAGTGGTTCCCCCTCCCTGCCCGTGAACCACGATCGCAGACAATGAACTGCATTAAACCCTGGTGGGCTAGTGGCATCCCCTCACCCATTCTTCTTCGATCATGGGCAACTGTCAGAAAATGTAATCCTGATGATGTGTCCAGTGGAACCCCCTCCCTCCACCCGCTGAGGCCCTGCCACCAGCTCCCCATCATGGGTGGGCAGCTACACCCGCCCACATACCGCAGCTATGCCAACGACAGCATACAGATGATCTGTAAGCCCATAGGTCCACAGTGATGAATGGTTGCATAATTATAATACTATAGGGCACGGATCTGTGAATGGGTTCATTCACAGATCCATGCCTGTGTAGTACAGTATGGTGTGCAAGCCCATAGGTCCACACTGTGGACCTATGGGCTTACAGATCATACTGTAAGCTTTCATTCGGTGGGTGGCCGGGCAGCATGCAGGCGGGGTGTAGCTGCCCACCGATGACTGGGGGGAGCTGAGTGGTAGGGGCCTCAGTGGGTGGAGGGTAGGAGTGTTCCACTGGCACATCAGGGATTGCGTTTTCAGATGGTTGCCCATGATCAGGTGGAATGGGAGGGAGGGGGATGCCACTAGCCCACCAGGGCATTATGCAGTTCATTGTCTGGCAATCGCGGTTACGAGTGGGGAGGGGGGAACCACTACACCACCAGGGAGCTTTCACCATATAGGACATGGTGATCATGGTTACAGATGTGGAGGAGGGACTACTACACCAAAAGGGTGTTTAGCATAAACTGCCATACGGCTATCTGGGATACGGGTCGGGAGGGGGATTACACTAGCCCAGGGATAGTACTGGTACCTTTGCCCACCATCATGCTAATGGGGAGGGAGGGGGGCTCCACTATACTACCAAGGCATACAGGGTGCCTGTGCACGGCATTCGGGGGGGGGTTGCCACCCATGGCAGGCAGCTGCTGTGTTGTTCCATGCAATACAGCAGCTCGCCTGTGGATGGCCTGGATTTGTGCCTTGTTTTTTCAGGCACAACTTTGAGCCTCCCAGATTGCCACAATGCAAGGTTGTGCCAGCATATGCCCCGCACATCCCAGGCTGAATATCGGGATGTGCCACAAATGCATGGGCACGTCCCCTACATTTGTGCTACATACATTACCACTGCAATCTGGTGCATTGAGAGTTGCACATCGCAACTTGCCCCTTTGAATATCACGCCCGGGGCACATTGGTGGGTTGCACATAGTGCATCCCTGTTGCACCATGCACAACCCCTTTGAATATCCAGGCCTGGGTGGTACATAAGTGCTGAGAGGAAGTCCTGCTCTCAAGGTGCAGGATCAGTGGTAGTAGTGCAAGCGAGTAGAGAGATGTAAGAGGTAGAGCTGGAGCAGATACCTGAGTTCATAAGGTGAGTTCTTAAACCTTTTTGAAAGGCTCAGTGAGTAGTCGATTGTTTAACATGGAGTGGTATGGTGTTCCACATTCTGGGAGCAGATACGGCAAATGCAAGTTCACCCTTTTTGGTGAGACATCTGGGAGTAACAAAGGAAGTGTTTTCAGTAGATCTCAGAGTATAAAGCAAGTCAGGTTGTTTTAGTAGAGTTACAAGGGACCTTGGAGTACTAATCCAGGTTAATTTATTGACCAGACAACCAGCAGTGTACAGACAATAAGAGGACAGAGCGAGAGAATTGAGAGAAGAATAGAGTTGACAACGATGTGTTAGTTTAGGAGCCAACAGGGCGAAGTGGCAGATATTATTATAACAAGTGCTCCATTTCTGGATTACTTGCTTGCTAGCATTAAGGTACATTATACAGCCATAGTTGAGGCAAGGTCGAAGAATTCCCTGAGCAAGGGCTAGCCTGGCTGTTGAATTTAGGGAAGATCTTACCTTGTAAGCCAGGTCAAGTTTACTGTTCACTGCCTTACGAGTGGCTGCAACATGAAAATTAAAGTCCAGTGAGGGGTCAAGTGTCATACCAAGGTATCTGAAGGATGTGACAGTATCCAGGATCATGCCATCAGGTCCATGAAAGGAAAGTCCCATATGACAAGCTTTTAGCCTAGGAGAAGTCCCAAAGAGCACTGACATCATTTTACTGGTGTTAAGTAGGAGCTTATTTTGTTTTAGCCAAGCCAAGAAGCAGTCAAAATCAGATTGAAGTGAGGTGCAAATTGCCAAAATGTCATTAGCGGAGAGTAGATAACCATATCGTCCGCATAAAAAAAGAGACAAAGTCAATCCAGATGGGGGGGGGGATTATTTATAAAGAGACAGAAAAGGAGGGGACCAAGAATAGAACCCTGAGGAACACCAAGTGAGGTGGAAACAAGATTGGATGTGATGGTCCCTATTTGAACAAACTGTTGCCTACCCAGAAGGCAACTGCCAAACCAGGCTGTGGCAGAATTTGAGAAACCAAGACTGGATAGTTTGGAGCACAGAAGAGAGTGGTCAACCATGTCAAAGGCCTCTGTGAGGGTGATAAAAATGGCCCCAGTGAATCTTCCTTTGTCCATGATAAGCAGCACATCATTAGTAAATTGTAATAGTGCCATAGTTGTGCTGTGGCCAGACCTAAAGCCATGCTGGGCTAGGGATAATAGACTGTTTTTATGCAGATACTCCATGACCTGAAAAGACACTGCCTTCTCTAGGATTTTATCCAAGGCAGATAAGATGGCAATTGGTCAGTAATTACTTATTGTTCTAGTATCTCCTTTCTTATACACTGGCACAACACGTGCAATTTTCCAGATGGTTGGCACCGTCCTGGTGATAATAGATAAGTTGAGTTGATAAGTTGATAAGTTCTTGCAACAGGGTCTGCAATGTCAGCAGCAATAACTTTAAAGAACTTGGGTAATAGTCCACTGGACCCTGGAGAGCCATGTTCAGGAATGGCTCTCATAAGCCTTAACACATCAATAGTCAAGACTGGTTTAATACTAAACTGGGTCGATAAAGGTTCAGCAGGGTTTATGATTTCCTCAGAAGGTAATACAGAGTTAACCAGGAAATCTGAGAGATCAGATAAGTGGGCATTAAGTGAAGTAGCACTCATGCTTTGGTTATTGCAGTTAGCATCATTTATAGTCATTTCAGTCAGAGGTGAGGATGGGCCTTTCCCTTAAAAACTATTAACATGGTAGAAGGCTCCTTAGAATGGTAGAGAAAGGGGAGATACTGTTGATGGGGGACCGGAATATGCCAGATGTAAACTGGAGCACCTTTACTGCAGCCACATCCAAGCGCAGGGCCATTCTCAATGCCCTACAGGGGGCATGCGTCAGACAGCTAGTTTTGGAACCCACTCATGAGGGAGCGATCTTAGACCTGATACTCTCAAATGAGGACAGTGAGAGGATCTCAGATCTAGATGTGTGAAGCCATCTGGGAACAAGTGACCACCAAACAGTGTGGTTCATGATAAACTCAGCTACAGAGTCAAGCCATACAAAAGTGAGAGTACTGGACTTCAGGAGGGCTGACTTTGGCAAGATGGGAGAGTGCCCTAGAAAAGCACTAGCAAACAGGCTAGAAGGAGGGGTGGAACAACAATGGGAAAACATCAAAACTGCCATCACAGAGGCAACAAGCCTTTGTGTGAAATAAATAAACAAATCAAAATGAAAGAACAAGCCACTATGGTTCTCAAAAGGCGTGGCGGAAAAGGTTAGGGAGAAAAAGATAGCATTTAGGAAGTACAGGGAAACCAGAAGGAGCAGGACAGAGAACTGTACCAGTTAAGGCAGAAGAAAGCAGGGAGGGAATTAAGAATAGCAAAGGCCCAAACTGAGGAAAAGATAGCTAACTCAGTTAAGAAGGGGGATAAAACCTTTTATAGGTACATCAGGGAATGTAGAAAGACAAAGAGAGGGATAGTGAGGCTGAATAGAATAGACGATGGGTGGGCATAGAGGGACAGTGAAAAAGCAGGGATACTGAGTGAATACTTCTGCTCAGTATTCTCAAAAGAGGAGGAGGAGGTACCTAATCCAATTTACAGAAGCACTCTGGATAGGGGGTCGATCCCAGTCCTTTCACAGAAGAAAGGGTTCTGAAAAAACTCCTAAAACTGAAGGTGGACAAAGCAATGGGGCCTGACGGGATTCACTACAGAATTCTAAAAGAATTAAGGGGATAACTAGTGACACCACTAACTACTCTTTTTAACAAATCATGGGAGGAATGTGTGGTACCTGAGGACTGGAGGAAGGTGGATGTGATTTCCCCTTCAAAAAAGTGGGAGCAAGACAGAGACAGGAAACTACAGACCTGTCAGTTTGATCTCTGTGGTAGGAAAGTGATGGAATCATTTCTGAAAGAAAGAATTGTTGAGTACCTAGAGGCCAGTGGGGCATAGGACCCAAGGCAGCACGGGTTCACAGTGAGAAGGTCGTGTCAGATGAATCTAATTGATTTCTTTGACTGGGTGACCAAAGTAGTAGACCAGGGAGGGGCTGTGGACATGGCCTACCTAGACTTTTGCAAGGTATTTGACACAGTCCCACACAAAAGAATAATAAACAAATTAATCAGCCTGAGAGTGGGTCCCAGGGTGGTAGCCTGGGTAAAACTTTGGCTGGACAACAGGACACAGAAGGTAACTGTAAATGGAGTCCACTCTCAAGAAAGGGGGGTTACAAGTGGTGTACTGCAGGGTTCAGTACTGGGTCCAATCATTTTTAATGTCTTTATAAGTGACATTGCAGAGGGACTGGAAGGAAACATGTGCCTCTTTGCAGATGACACAGATCTGCAACAGAGTTGATACATAAGGAGGCGTGGAAATGATGAGAAGGGACTTAGCAAGGTTGGAAGAATGGTCAGAAGTATGGCAGCTTGGATTCAATGCAAAAAAAGTGCAAAATAATGCACCTGGGAAACAAAAGCACAGGATAAATTACACAATGGGGGTAATAACAACAACAAAAATGGAAAGGGACCTGGGGGTAATCATATAAGATGACCTTAAGGTTGGCAAGAAATGTGAGAAGGAAAATAGGGAGGGCTAGGGGGATACTGGGATGTATAGGGGGAGGCATCACCAGCAGAAAACAGGAAGTTGTTATCCCTCTGTACAGACAGTTGGTGAGACCCCATTTGGAGTACTGCATCCAGTTCTGGAGACCCCATCTCTGCAAGAACATAGACAGGATGGAGGCAGTCCAGAGGAGGGCAACTAAAATAGTGCAGGGTTTGCAAGAGAAGCCATACAAGGAGAGACTAAAGGAGCTTAATATGAATACCTTTGAGGAATGTCTGAATCCCCCACCAGCCCTTCCATGTCATTTGTCAGAGGCTGTTATCACCACTTTTTTGCAGTCAGTCAATCATTATATCTGTTTGTCTGCTTTAGTTTGCCCTGGAGCCTGTAATTCTGGGTACCTTATGTTGCGTGCTTGCTTTGGCTCCTCTACTGGCATTTGTACATACTGGATTCTTCTAGTGTATTTTTCTTCTATCCTACCTTGTCCTGTTAGGTTTAATCAACCTCTATCCTTGGATTATTGTATATATGTTTATATTACTGTATCTGTTTAATTACAAGTGTTTTGTATATATCTGCTAATGTATCAACCATTGAACCTTGACCTTATCAGGTCCATCTTGTAAATGAGCTTTGCTCAATGATGTCCGCCTGAATAAATAAAGATTTTGATTGATTGATTGATTGATTGATTGATTGAAAGGAGGGAGAGGGGGACATGATAGAAACTTTTGAGTACCTCACTGGAATCAACAAAGTCCAAGAGGGTAGCATTTTTCAGAAAAAGAGATGTGCAAGAACAAGAGGACACAATTTGAAGATAGAGGGGGGACGGCTCAGGGGAAATGTGAGGAAGTATTTTTTTCACAGAGATGGTGGTGGACACATGGAACAGCCTTCCTGAGGATGTTGTGGGGTCTAATACTGTTTGAGAATTCAAGAATGCACGGGACAGACGTAAGGAAATACTTGTGGGGGGGTAGGAAGAAATAGACTGCAGCTTATCCTGTATGTAGGGAAATGAGCAGACTAGGTGGACCAAGCAGTCCTTATCTGCCGTCAAAGTCTGTCTTTCTATGTTTTTATGTTTCAATCAATACTAAAATATACAGTCATTATTGTTATAGTGTACATACAATCATACAGCAAAGGCAATCATTACTAAAGTGCCAATAATATACAGTATTATTATTTATTTATTTATTTAAGAGTTTTACCAGGAAAGCATACTGAGCAGAGTACTGCTCGTTTCCAGATGCACCGGGGGTTACAAATGATAAGGTGAGCAAAGCAACATAAGTACAAATGATAAGGTGTACAAAGGCAACAATAAACATAGTGTGGTACAAGACAGTTGGTGACAGTAGTCATACTTACAATATACAGGTATCAATTCTGCAACAATGGACAAGAAGAAAATATATATTCTGCAACAAAGGACAAGAAGAAGCTATATAATTACCCAGTACAAAAGGTGTACCCAGACTGAAGATTTGAAGCTGGAAGTTAGGTAGTGAGGGGAACGGGGGGAGGGGGGAGCAGGAAAACAGGAGCAGGACGTAGCAAAGTGAGTATTAAGAAGGGCATTCCGGAGTGGGGAGCTGGTGGCATGTCTAATGTCTGAGGTAAGGGAGTTCCATAATTTGGGCAATCTGAAGCTGAAAGCGGATTGGCCAGACCGGGTGGATCTGTGCTATATTATAAGGAGCCGAGAGTCGACATTTCTGAGAGCGTAAGCTGGTGGGGGGAGGGCTGTTAGGGAGGACATTAGGTAGGAGGGGAGAGACTGAGTCCAGAACTTAGCTGCAGTTCTAGCACAGTGTAGTAGTCGCCGATTATGGAGAGAGGGGAGATCCGCGGACTGGTAGAGGACACAGTGATGGGTGTTAGGAGGCCGGTCCAAAGCAAACCTGCAGAAGGAGTTGAAGAGGGTGTCGAGCCTGGATAAGGAAGTTTGAAGGGCCACACCGTAGACTACATCACCGTAATCCATAATTGGGAGGACCATTTTTTTGACTATTGCTAGTCGTGTTGGCAGAGGGATACAATTTTTGTTGCAGTAAAGGGCACCCAGCATGGGATGCAATTTTTTGTGAAGGTCATCTATGTGCACAGAAAAGTCGAGGTATTGATCTAACCAGACACCGAGATATCTATAGGAAGTGCAGGTCTTCAGTGGGGAGCCATCCAGAGTGTAAATCATGGGGGGGGGGGCAGGAAGGCGGGTTAGTGTAGCCCGAGTACTGAAGGTGAGGGAGACTGTTTTGTTAGCGTTTAAAAATAGCTGATTTGCATGGAACCAACATTGGACGGAGTTGAAGTCCTTCTGCAGACAGGATGAAACCGCCTCCAGGGATGGGCCAGAGGCGAACAACACTGTTTCGTCAGCATACATGTGGACGGCGGTATGTAGGCATGCATCAGGCAAGTCATTGAGAAAGATAGAGAACAGCAGAGGGCCAAGAACAGACCCTTGGGGGACTCCACAGGTGACTGGGAGAGAAGAGGAAGTAGCTGAGCCAACCCGGACTGATTGTGTCCTATCTGCCAGGTAGGAATGGAACCACTTAATTGCGGGTGCAGACAGTCCAGCTTGAACAAGTTTAGCCAGCACCAGGGGATGCAAGACCATGTCGAAGGCTTTGGCCAAGTCGATAAAGATAGCTGCAGTGATTTCCCCTTTGTCCATACCTGTAAGGATGGTGTTGGTGAGGCGAAGAAGTGAGGTGGTGGTGGAGTTATTTTTCCTGAACCCGGCCTGGAAAGGGGTGAAGAAGGATACGGCATCAAGATAGAGGTGGAGCTGTGAAAGTACAAGGTGCTCTTGAATTTTGGCTAGAATGGGGAGCAGTGATATGGGACGGGAGTTTGATGGGGAGGAAAGGTCGCCTCCTTTGGCAAGGGGAATGACCGTGGCTTGTTTCCAAGTAGTAGGGACAGACCCGAGTCTAAAAGACAGGTTATAGAGGGAGGTGAGAGGGTATTCTAAGGCAGGTGCAGAGAGCAGAAGCATTTTGGAGTCAAGGCCTGATGGGAATTTACCTTTGGAAGGGTTGAGTGATTGCAGTATTTTTAGTACCTGGTCGGGTGTGACTGGGCGTAACGAGAAAGAGGCCAGAGAGGATACAGTCGGGGGGATAAAAGGCGGGAGATGTGGACATGAGGCAAGTAGAGAGGATGCTGTGGTGGAGAAATGAGAATTAAACTCCGTGGCAACAGCGCAAGGATCCCCGATGATGCTTCCACCTATGTTGAGGTTGGGAGACAGGGGTTGGGCCGGAGGAGTAAGAAGGGATTTGATGGATTTCTAGAAATGTGAAGGGTGAGCAAAGTTATTGTTGAAAGCAGACTTAAAGAAGTTAGATTTGGCCTGACGTATGAGTCTAGTGCAGGCATTTCTTAGTGATCGTGAGTGCAGAAGGGGCCGTTTGAGCTCCTGTAGCCTTGAAAGATTTCCAGGCTCGGTCACGGGCTCGTAGATGTTCCAACAGATTAGCTGTTACCCAGAGCAAGTGTGCTCCTCTTACTTTGGATCTTCTGAGAGGAGCATGCAAGTCCCAGACAGCAAGAAAGTTAGTAGAGAAAAACTTTAGGGCCTCGTCCATGGAGGTGGCCCTGGTGATGACCGACCAGTCAATGTTGGAGAGGTCATTTAGGAGAGCAGTTAAATTAAGGGATCTGTAAACTCTGATAAAGAGAGTGCGAGGGGGAAGGGTCTTGAGTTGGAAAATTTTGCGCACCATATAAATCATATGGTGATCATTGAGGGAGTCTGGTAGTAGGCCAGCTTTAACTATCCGATGAGGGTGGATCGTGAGGGCCCAATCCAGTAGTGTGT
Organism: Neoceratodus forsteri; assembly: GCA_016271365.2. Lineage (NCBI taxonomy): Eukaryota > Metazoa > Chordata > Ceratodontiformes > Ceratodontidae > Neoceratodus > Neoceratodus forsteri. The sequence continues at coordinate 758,483,752 of CM028138.1, read as the reverse complement.
GCTTGTTAGATTTATGATTTAGGCGAGTGGGTTCCACTATTTGCTGGGACAGGTTTAGAGCCTTTATATGAGAATGTGTTTTGGTGGCTACACTGCCTAGCCAGTCCTGGTTGAAATCACCAAGGATGTGGAGTTCGCCGCCTGCCGTCAGGGACCTCAGGTTCCCCAGGTGGTCAAGGATGCTACCCAGCTGTGTGTCTGGCGGGCAGTATGACCCAGCTATATAAAGAGAGATAGTGTGCAGAAGGGGGATTTTGATTAGCAGGGAGTCTACAGAATTATAGGGTCCAGTGGGGGTGATTATAGAGAACTGGTGTTTGGAGGAGATATACATGGCAGTGCCGCCACCCTTCTTAGTACCTTATCTGTCTTGGGGAATTAAGGAGAACCCAGGTATTGAGAATTCTACGTCGACGTGATGGGACTTCAGCCAAGACTCAGTAATGATTACAATGTCAGGGCGAAGAGATAGGACAGTAGTTTGTAGGGCAGCTGATTTGTTCAGGAACCTGCAGATGTTAAGGTGGATGATTTTGAAACCTCTAGGGAGGTGGGTGTCCAGTGCGGGAGATCTCCCAGCCATTGGGGATGGTGGGCCAGTGTTGCATTCTATGTCCCCGGCTATAAGGAGAAGGAGAGCCAGGAGGAGCCTGGCTAGATGCATAAGCTTTGGGGAGGACCAGCGCAGAGTGGGACGATTAAGAGATTGTGAGTTGGGTTTAGGGTCTACGTAGAAAGGGATGTATAAGGCCGGTAGATCTGCATGGAAAGAGGGAGGGAGGGAGAATAGTGGCCCCCAGGGAACAGTTATGCCAGTGGTGTTGACTGGGGTCCGCAAGGACAGAGGAGGAGTGGGGGGTGGCTTTGTGAAACCCGGGAGGAGCGGCAAGGCGTTAGGTAGTATTGGGTGGGAAGAGGGTAGAAGGTAAGATAAGGTTAGGAATAGCATTATAAATGGCAATGGGAGATACTGCATTTTAGTATTGGAAAAAGAGAGCTGCTTTAGGGTGGCCACTAGTGGCTGGATAGTATATGGAGCTAATGGTAAAATGGGCTGATTGGTTAATGCGCACATGAGGTCCACCTTATAAAAGGAGGAGCTCACCAAGGGTGGTGGTGGGGGTGGTGGGGAGCCTGCAAGATAGCACAGGTGGGGCCTTCCAAAAATCTTTGGTGCAGCACTCACTGAGCACAGGATCGCTACCTGGTTGCTGTTCCTTTGTTCCGCGGGGGGGGGGGTAGTCCTGCGGCTGTGGCGAGGGCTCGAACCTGTTTAGCCCTCTCGACCTCTCTGAAGGAAAAGAAAGAGAAACAGATATAAGTATTTGTCTGGGGGGAGGTGGAGCCAACCACAGGTACGTAGCTAGTCCAGAGTATGCATTGGCGGAATTTGCAGTACTGAGGAAGGCTACCAAGTTGTATCTTGGGGTTTCAGCACAGAAAGCATGCAGCGTATGAGTCACAGAAAGTCAAATGCGTCCCCTTTAGCCCACAGACACAAATCCCCTTAGCATACAATTTCAAGAACAGCTATCTCCTTAACATACAATAGAAGAATAGCTGTAAAATCCCCTTTAAAATGCGAATAAGGTGTTCCCCTTGGTGGAAGCAGTGTGTGGTGAAAGACAATCTCCACTGCTCCGCTGATGGGAAACCTACAGCTGGTAACAGGTAGATTGGTCCATTAAAGGCGCCAATTCCAAAAAAATCTCTGGCGCAGCACTTGCTGAGCGCGGGATCGCTACCTCGTTGCTGTTCCTTTGTTCCACGGGGGGGGGTAGTCCTGTGGCTGTGGGGAGGGCTCGGAACCTGTTTAGCCCTCTCGACCTCTATAGCAAGTGCAATTATTACTAAAGTACCCATAATATACAGTATTGTTATAGTGTACATTCAAACATTCAGCAGGTGCAATCAGTACTAAAGTACCCATAATATACAGTATAGTTATAGTGTACATTCAAACATACAGCAAGTGCAATCAGTACTAAAGTACCCATAATAAACATATAGAATAAAGTACAGGGTGATGTGTGTAACGAGAAATTTACACACAACCGAGGGGTTTGATGCTACATAAACCCTGAGAGCGAAGCTTGAAGGGTTTGTGCAAAGCATCTAACCCTGAGGGTGTGTGTAAAATTTGAGTTTATATACAACACTACATATTTTATTTTGTATAATTGCTGGGTCTTCCCTTTTTGGCCACAGCAATTATATAAAATAGCAGCCGTTCCCATTGCTGCGCTCCAGTTCGATTTTCAGCTAGTGAGACAGTCGACAGATTTTCTTTTCTCAACTTTTACATTTTGTTAAAAAAATACTTTTGTTAGCCCATATTTAGACAAAATGTCACTTTTTTGTTTTTAAAGTGACTTACTGCCGTGTTTCTCTGGCTGCTGGGCTGTGGGTGCGGGGAAAAGGAAGGGGAACAATGCAGCGGGTGCATGTGCAGAACGAAGGGACTGTGTGCATGTTTGCCATTATAAACACTCCTTTATAATGGCAAATTATGGCACAGTCTCCCTATGGTAAAAAGAGGGGAGACCCATTAATTATAGTATTGTTGTAGATCAGCTAAAAACATACAGTAAGAGCAGTCAGTTGCTAAAGTACCAATAATATATAGTATTGTTATAGTGTACTTACAAACATACAGCAAGTGCAATCAGTAGTAAAGTACCAGTAATATACAGTGTTGTTATAGCGTACATGCAAACATACAGCAAGTGTAATCATTACTAAAGTACCAATAATAAACAGTATTGTTACAGTGCAGATACAAACATACAGTAAGAGCAGTCATTTGCTAAAGCACCAATAATATATAGTATTTGATATATATTTTATTTTATATATGTATATATAGTATATATTTGTGTGAAGCAAACAACCAAAACAAAACGGTGTAAGAAACCACTATGGTTCTCAAAGGAAGTGGTAGGGAAGATTAGGGAGAAAAAGAAAGCAAAGTCCATGGAATCACAGTAGGAGCAGGACAGATAATTGTATCAATTAAAGCAAAAGAAAGCAGGAAGGCAGTCAGAACAGCAAAGGCCCAAACTGAGGAAAAGATAGCCAACTCAGTTAAGAAGGGATAAAACTTTTATAGGTACATTGGGAGCGAAGGAAGACCAAGGGAGGGATAGTGAGGCTTAATAAAAGGAGGGTGGACAGAGGGTGACTGTGAAAGGCAGTGATACTAAACAAATATTGTTGCTCAGTATTCACAAATGAAGAGGGTGAAGTACAGAAACCAAACAATAGAAACACTCTAGATATGGGGGTTGATACCAGCCCATTCACAGAAGAAAGGTTTCTGAAAGAACTCTTAAAACTGAAGGTGGACAAAGCAATGGGGCCTGATGAGATTCATCCCAGAATTCTAAAAGAACTAAGAGTAGAACTAGTGACACCACTGACTACCTTCTTTAACAAATCATGGGAGGACGGGGTAGTACCTGAGGACTGGAGGAGGGCAGATGTTATTCCACGTCACGAAAGTGGGAGCTGGGCAGAAGCAGGAAACTACAGACCTGTTAATTTAACCTCAGTGATTGGGAAAATGATGGAATCACTTCTGAAGGAAAGAATTGTTGCGTACCTAGAGGGTCAAGGTAGCATGGATTCACAGTGGGAAGATCATGGCAGATGAATCTAATAGATTTCTTTGTCTGGGTGACCAAAGTAATAGATCAATGAGGGGCTGTGGACATGGCCTACCTAGACTTTAGCAAGGCATTTGACACAGTCCCACAGAAAAGATTAATATACAAGCTGGCCAGCCTGGGAGTGGGTTCCAAGATGGTAGCCTGGGTAAAGAATTGGCTGGAGAATAGGACACAGAGGGTAATAGTAAACGGAGTCCACTCTGAAGAAAGGGGGGTTACTAGTCGGGTACCACAGGGTTCAGTACTAGGACCAGTCCTCTTTAATGTCTTTAAAAGCAACATTGTAGAGGGACAGGAAGGAAAAGTATGTCTCTTTGCAGATGACACAAAGATCTGCAAAGAGTTGATACACAAGGTGGGGTGGAAAGGATGAGAAGGGACTTGGCAAGGCTGGAGGAATGGTCAAATGTATGGCAGCTTAGATTCAATGTTAAGAAGTGCAAAGTAATGCACTTGGGAAACAAAAACCCAGGAGAAGATTACACAGTGGGGGGGTGAGATACCGACAACAACAAAAATGGAAAAGCATCTGGGGATAGTCATATCAGATGACCTAGAGGTGGGCAAGCAATGTGAGAGGGCAGTAAGGAGGGTTGGGGGATACTGGGATGTATAGGGAGAGGCATCACCAGTAGAAAAGAGGAAGTTGTTATCCCTCTGTACAGACAGCTGGTGATACCCCATCTGGAGTGCTGCATGCAGCTCTGGAGACCCAGTCTCTGCAAAGACATAGACAGGATGGAGGCAGTCCAGAGGAGGGCAACTAAAATGGTGTAGGGTCTGCACCAGAAGACATATGAAGAGAGACTAAAGGAGCTTAATATGTATAGCCTAGAGGAAAGGAGGGAGAGGGGAGACATGATAGAAACTTTCAAGTACCTCAAGGAGATCAACAAAGTCCAAGAGGGTAGCATCTTTCAGAAAAACAGGTGTGCAAGAACAAGGGGGCACAATCTGAAGATTGAAGGGGGATGGCTCAGAGGCAATGTGAGGAAGTATATTTTCACAAAGAGGGTTGTGTATGCATGGAACAGCCTTCCTGAGGAGGTTGTGGAGTCAAAAACAGTGGTGGATTTCAAGAATGCATGGGACAGTCATAAGGCAATTCTAGGGGTGGGGGTGGGGGTAGGAAGAAGTAGGCTGTTGGTAAACTAGGATCTGCAGTTTATCCATTAAGTAGGGAAATGGGCAGACTGGGTGGGCCAAGCAGTCCTTATTTGCCATCAAATTCTGTGTTTCTATGTTACTATTGTTATAGTGTACATACAAAGATACAGCACATGCAATCAGTACTAAAGTACCAGTAATTTACTGTATTGTTATAGTGTAAATACAAACGTACAGCAAGTGCAATCAGTACTAAAGTACCAGTAATAAACATTATTGTTATAGTGCAGATACAAACATACAGTAAGAGCAGTCGGTTGTTAAAGTACCAATAATATACAGTATTGTTCATAAAGCAAGGGCAATCAATACTAAGTTCCAGTAATATACAGTATTGTTATAGTACAACATTGTTAGAATGCACATACAAACAATAAGGTGCAAGTACTACATAACTGCAACTTCCTACCAACCTCACTGCTGCAATGTATAGCAACAATATATATAGCATGACCTCAGATTGTGCTATCTCCCCAAATGTAAACAGAGATTATATTTACAGTTGCCACATTAACAAATTCCTGCACAAGTCTGTCCCTTTCTCCCTTATCGGGCAGGCTTTTTGCTGTAAAACTGCCCTCATACCTTATATTTTACTGACCTCCTCATCTTGCTAATCCATGGGTCACAACCAGTATTGGCTGACTGGCCTTTTCAGTTGCTGCCCTTTTGGAACTCCATCCTTATAGAGCTATTTTCTACCCTCCCATTCCTCTTTAAAGCTCATCTTACTGATTGCTTTTGCCCAGTTCAGTCTGTAAATGTTGGCATGATAAATGCTTATTGTACACTTTACATGCTTACTGTAGGTCTCCAAATGCTTATGCATGCTAATCTTGCCCAGGTACACTATATTATACAGGGTGTATAACAAGTTTCCTGATTTGTTGCCTTTATTATCTTCTGATATGTCTGCAGGCAAAGCCTTTGAATGCAAAATGGATTAAGTGTTACTGGAAGGGGTGGAAATATTGCAATGCAATTTACACAGTTCCCAATTAAATAATTTGCATTATTACCAAAATTCAGCAAAGAAAAAATAATATAATTTTTCACTGACTTTATTTTCAAACCTTAAGTCCTTCATTGATGTACAGCTTTGCATGTCAATACAGAGCTTTGTATAGAGATACAGGTCTTCTCCAGGGCAGACAAGGGTGAATCAGGGAGGTAAGTGGACTGCAATGCTGGCTGCTGTATGGGGAATGGTATGGGGGTGTCAGAGGTTACCTGCAATGGGAAGAGACCGCTGAACATCTGGGAATTATTGCAAGACATAAAGGGGATTCAGTGAGTAAGGAGTACCATTAAATTACCAGGGACAACAAATAGGGATTTGGAGAGGTCGGGAGTACCTTTGGACCTCCAGGGACTACAATCAGGTGATCAGCTGAGGGAGGGTGGTGCCACTGTGCTACCATGTCCTACAAATGGGGATTGGGTGATGGGGTACCAGTGGACTACCGAGGAACACAAATAGAAATCAGGTGAGGGGTGGGGTACCACTGCAGTACCATGGACTACAGTCAGGTGACTGGCTGAGTGAGAGTGGTACTACTGGACCACTACAGGCTACAAACTGGAACTGAGTGAGGAAGGAGGTACCACTGGACTATCAAGGAATTCATACAGGGTCAGGTGAGGGAGGGAGTAAAACTGGACTACTAGGGACTACATTCAGGGACTGAGACAGGTAGGGGGTACTGCTGGACTACCACTGGCTACAAATGGGGATTGGGTAGGGAGAGAGGGTACCAGTGGATTACCAGGGAATACAAACAAGGATCGTGTAACAGAGAAAAGCAGTACAGTACCAGGGAATTAATGTTTACCCTCACTATAACTGGCTGTGGGTTTGAGGGTATGGAGGCACCAAACACCTTACTATACAATTCCTCAGTACATACATAGGCATGGAGGCATTGTACAGAGCTTCTAAAGGCAACACACGTACATGAAATTACCGTTTATCATTTTTCCTGTCTCCTGTGGTCATTAGCATGTTTGCATTTGAATATGGCAGCCAGGATTTAAAGGCATTGCCCTGTTGGGACTTGTTGTAGACCCCCATTGCCTCTGGGCATATGTTGACAGCAGGGAATTTTGAGGAGCTGTGCCTGGGCACTTTTCGTAGTGCTACCACAGGCCTATATTCATACATGGAGCACACAGCAGACAGGGGCACTATGTAAGTACACATAGCAGTCCTGAACAGCAATGTGCTTATTGGTGCTCTGAGTTTTCCTTTGCACATTGCTAATGACTGTGTTGGGATATTGGTCACAGAATGCATAACTTTATAATGTGTGTTACATCTCCTTGCAAAATTAACATGCCTTGGAGGGAAAGGTAAATCCTTGGCCTCAGGTTCCCCAGGGTTTTGTTACAGGTGGCTTTCCTCTTCATTGCACCAATGTCAATAAAAGTTACTTGCAAAAGTTTCCATCCATAGAAACATACAAAGAAATGGTAAGTCACATGCCTGTAGTTCTGTGGGGGAAGAGCTCCTCCACCACATTCTTTACAAGTCAGCGGGCTACCATCTCTCTGCTTGGAGTGAGTCGCACTCACTGCTTGGTGGTGTGACTGGTCTGGTGTTCTCCCCCGCCTGCCCCTTCTTCTCCTGCTCATTTTGCCTCCTGTGTGTCTGCCTCCTGCGGCTGCCTTGCTTCTCTCTGCCCCCCCTTCTTTCTGGGGGGGCTTCTACCATCAGCTCTGCCACAGTTCCTTGCCATCTCCTCCTTTCCTACTCACCAGGACCGCTTGTCAGGACTTCCTTTTACCATCTTAGGAATATCACCAGGGTTAGGCACCTTGCTCTGTCTGATTCTTTACCAACATTGGTCCACGCCTTTGTGTCCTCGCATTTGGACTATTGCAACGCCCTTTACTTTGGGCTTTCTGGGGTTGAAATCCGCCATCTACAGCTGGTGCAGAATGCTGCAGCCCGGGTTTTGATGGGGACAAGTAGGTCCTCCCATATTACCCTGGTGCTGTGCGAACTGCACTGGCTGCCCATATGGTGGTGGATCACCTTTAAAGTCATTTTACTGACTTTCAAAGCCCTTCATGATCAGGGTCCAGCCTATTTGAAAGAACTTCTGGTGTCTCACTACCCTGGCCGATCACTCCACTTGGCCGACGAGGGGTTGCTAGAGATTCTGAGAGTGAGTTTAAAATCTTCTGGCAGTAGAGCTTTTTCTTATGCTGCTCCCACTCTCTGGAATTCTCTACCACACCAGTAATGGGAGTGCACCTCCATGGAGGAATTCAAGAAAAACTTGAAAACTTATTTGTGGCAAATGGCATTTTTGGATGCTTGATCGTTTTAAACATAGAAACGTAGAAACATAGAATTTGACAGCAGATAAGGACCGCTTGGCCCACCCAGTCTGCCCATTTCCCTACCTACTGGATAAGCTGCAGATCCTAGTTAACCAGCAGCCTACTTCTTCCTACCCCCAACCCCCAGAACTGCCTTATGACTATCCCATGCATGCTTGAATTCCACAACTGATTTTGACTCCACAACCTCCTCCGGAAGGCCGTTCCATGCATCCACAACCCTCTCTGTGAAAAAATACTTCCTTAAATTACCTCTGAGCCGCCCCTCCTCTATCTTCAAATTGTGCCCTCTTGTTCTTGCACACCTTTTTTTTTGAAAGATGCTACCCTCTTGGACTTTGTTGATTCCCTTGAGGTACTTGAAAGTTTCTATCATGTCCCCCCTCTCCCTTCTTTCCTCGAGGCTATACATATTAAGCTCCTTAAGTATCTCTTCATATGTCTTCTGGTGCAGACCCTGCACCATTTTAGTTGCCCTCCTCTGGACAGCTTCCATCTTGTCTATGTCTTTGCGCAGACTGGGTCTCCAGAACTGCACACAGTACTCCAGATGGGGTCTCACCAGCTGTCTGTACAGAGGATAATAACTTCCTGTTTTCTACTGGTGATGCCTCTCCCTATGCATCCCAGTATCCCCCCAGCCCTCCTTGCTGCCCTCTCACATTGCTTGCCTGTCTTTAGGTCATCTGATATGACTACCCCCAGGTCCCTTTCCATTTTTGTTGTTGTTAGTATCTCACCCCTCATTGTGTACTCTTCCCCTGGGTTTTTGTTTCCCAGGTGCATTACCTTGCACTTCTTAGCATTGAATCTAAGCTGCCATACATTTTTGATGTTTTGGATGTTTAAGTAATTTATTCTGCTGAGATTTGTATTCATATTTATTAATTGATTTTATTAATTGTTGTTAATATGATATGAATTTATTTATATGTGTTATTGGCTTGTGTTTGATGTTGTGGTTTGATATGTTCAGGGCCTTGGTATGCTGAAAGGCACTATATAAATAAAGATTATTATTATTATTATTGTATTTCTGGTTGCTGCATGCATGTCTACTCTGCCTGCTCCCTGTGCCTGGGCATTTCTGGGCTAGGACGTATGTCACTCCAGCTTGTTTGTTTTCTGGACTGCTGCTTGGACTGTTTTCTCTCCTATATCGACCACTGTGCAGTTTAGCTGGAACTTGCCTGGTTCTTTTATGGCTCCTACACCTCCAGACACAATCTGTTCCTCTTGTCTCTCCAAGGCTTGCTATGGACACCTCCATGCGTTCCCTGACAAGGATCCAGGCCCTGGGACTGCATCCGGGCTAATCTTTCTACCTTTGTCACTAATGTGAGGGACATGGACATTTTGGGCACTCACCATGAGGGCAATGCTGGACCAGTCCGTCAATCTGGACGCCTCCTCCAGCATGGAGTTACCAGCCCATATCACTGTGAAACCCTTTCTATTTACTTGCCCACAGTGTCCTGCTACATATGTGTGGATTTTGGCCTCTTGTTTCCTCTGCCATCTGGGACAGCTTGCACTTGACTCGATGGCCAGACGAGTCTCACCTCTCACATTACTTGTCACGCTACTGCATCAATTATCTGTGTATTTCAGCTCACCCGTAGCTGCTTTCCATGCTTTTGTTGCTTGTCGGTGCCTACCTACTGCATCTTCTCAGCTTCAGCCTGGGACGTCTGCTGCACTCAACCTGCTTTTGACCTTGCATGGTCCCAGCACTCACCGCTCATTTTGATCTGCTCCCAAGTGCTCCGTCTAGCTTCTGCACTCTCTCGATGGTTGTCCACTACCATCCCCTCAACTTCAACCTCTGGGATGTCTGCTATGCCAGACAGCCCTCCGTGGCAGTGTTCCCTGGTCCTGCTAGCCTTCATAGGGGTTGGCTTGGCTGCTCTATATCCCTTCCACCTGGCCTACGTGGGGTTCAGCCGGTTCCCGCTGACCATGCAGGGGCCCAGCCTGCGCATGCCTCACCCAACTTCGGGTCCTGGGGGGTTCGACTTTCTACTCTACACCTGCCTCACCCAGCATCGGGGACTGGAGGCTCGACTATCTTTACCCTGCACCTGCCTTGCCCGCCATCAGGGCCTGGAGGTTCGACTATATTTACCTACACCTGCCTCGCCAGCATTGTGACCTGGAAGTTTGACTATTTCTGCTCTGCACCTGCCTTGCCCACCCATCAGCCTGGAAGTTTGCTTATGTCTGTTGTACTCCTCCCTCACCAGCTCAGGGCTTGGGGATCCTGTCCCTTGCCAGACTTGCTTCGCCAGATGAGTTGGAGGTTTTCTGGGCTTTCTGGACTTATGTCCATTCACTTCCCACCCACTCAAGACCAGGGGTTCAATTGCTCCAGCTTTTTCAGCTTCATAATTTGTGTCCAGCTTACTCACCTCACCTTCAAGATTCTATGCTTCCATACACCTCGCATGTCGGAACTCAGACGAACCCTTCAAGATCAATTCTGCATTCAGCTGGATTAACAAAAAACCTTCTCTCAATATTTTAGCCCAAATGTTGACATATCTGCCAGGTAATTGCTCTGGATCTGCTGCCATCAGCTCTCTGGACATTCACCATCAGTACTGGATTCTTTTGCTCTTCCCTACCTTCTGAGCTTCCTCTCTTGGGGATTCAGACTAGCCGATTATATGTATATATTGCTCAATTGGGATTATTTTTCTTTAGTATGCCCAGAAGGATGAGCAGGTCAGTAGCCATTCCCGCCAAGGGGTTTTTTCCTCTCCTGCGTGCTACTGGCCACGCTCTCTGAGCTGGAGGAGGTAATCGTGCCAGCAATCATTATGTCTTTTGGGGGGTCTCATCCTACTCAACTAAGCATCCCTCCTAAGGTAAGACACAGAGAAAGGCCAAAACATCAAGTCCTAACAAGTTGCTATTCATCAGTTCAAGCACCTAAGCACTATGCAGATAAAATTCTGTTCATAAGTACTACAATCACTGACTTGCTCATGTTTATGTTGAAGGATCTAAGCACTAATCATTTCATATAACTCATACCTTGCAGGAATAGTCCTACTTAGTGGTCCGGCCTGTGTATCCAAGCATAACCTACATCATTCAGCTCTACCGTACGTAGCACAAGCACAGAGCTATGAACCACATAGAACATAGACTTTGACGGCAGATAAGGACCACTTGGCCCACCTAGTCTGCTCATTTCCCTACCTACCTACGGGATAAGCTGCAGATCCTAGTTAACCAACAGCATATTTCTTCCTACCCTCCACAAGAATGGCCTTGTCTGTCCCATGCATTCCTGAATTCTCCCACAGTTTTAGGCCCCACAACCTCCTCAGGAAGGTGGTTCCATGCGTCCACCAACTTCTCTGTGAAAAAATATTTCCTCATTGCTCCTGAGCTGTCCCTGTCTCTATCTTCAAATTGTGTCCCCTTGTTCTTGCACATCTCTTTTTCTGAAAGATGCTACCCTCTTGGACTTTGTTGATTCCACTGAGGTACTTAAAAGTCTCTATTATGTCCCCCCCTCCCTCCTTTCCTCAAAGGTATACATATTTAGCTTCTTTAGTCTCTTCTCATATGGCTTCCCTTGCAGACCCTGCACCATTTTAGTTGCCCTCCTCTGGACTGCCTCCATCCTGTCTATGTCCTTGTGGAGATGGGGTCTCCAGAACTGCATGCAGTACTCTAGATGGGGTCTCAATAACTGTCTGTACAGAGAGATAACAACTTCCTGTTTTCTGCTGGTGATGCCTCTCCCTATACATCCCAGTATCCCCCCAGTCCTCCCTACTGCCTTCTCACATTGCTTGCTAACCTTAAGGTCATTTGATATGATTACCCCCAGATCCCTTTCCCTTTTTTTGTTGTAGTTGCTACCTCCCCTCATTGTGTACTCTTCTCCTGGATTTTTGTTTCCCAGGTGCATTATTTTGCACTTCTTTGCATTGAATCCAAGCTGCCATACTTCTGACCATTCCTCCAAGCTTGCTAAGTCCCTTCTCATCCTTTCCACCCCCCCTTTGTGTATCAACCCTGTTGCAGATCTTTGTGTCATCTGCAAAGAGGTACACTTTTCATTGCAGTCACTCTGCAATGTCACTTATAAAGACATTAAAAAGGACTGGACCCAGTACTGAACCCTGCGGTACCCCACTAGTAACCACCTTTTCTTGAGAGTGGACTCCATTTGCTGTTACCTTCAGTGCCCTGTTGTTCAGCCAATGTTTTACCCAGGCAACCACCCTGGGACCCACTTCCAGGCTGGCTAATTTCTATTAATCTTTTGTGTGGGACTGTGTCAAATGCCTTGCTAAAGTCTAGGTAGGCCATGTCCACAGTCCCACCCTGGTCAACTGCTTTGGTCACCCAGTCAAAGAAATCAATTAGATTCATCTGAAATTACCTTACTGCTGTGAATCCATGCTGTCTTGAGTCCTGTGCTCCACTGGCCTCTAGGTACACAAAAATTATTTTCTTCACAAGTGATTCTATCATTTTTTCTACCACAGAGGTCAAACTGACAGGTCTGTAGTTTTCTGCCTCCGTCTTGCTCCCACTTTTGTGAAGAGGAATCACATCCACCCTCCTCCAGTCCTCAAGTACCACACCATCTTCCATGATTTGTTAAAAATGTAGTCAGTGACATCACAAGTTCTCCCCTTAATTCTTTTAGAATTCTGGTGTGAATCCTGTTGGGCCCCTTTGCTTTGTCCACCTTCAGTTTTAGGAGTTCTTTCAGAACTCTTTCTTCTGTGAAAGTATAGGGATTGACCCCCCCCCATCTAATGTGCTTCTATTAATTGAATTAGGTACCTCCCCTCCTCCTCTTTTGTGAATACCAAGCAAAATTATTCGTTCAGTTTCCCTGCTTTTCCATCAGTAGTTACATCATACTCTCATGATATTGAATGCTGAAGCTGCATGCAAAGCAATGGATGAACAAGTTGGACTGATGGGATTTATTTTAACATTTCCTCTGTTCCTTTACAAAGCTGGTTGGTGACCTGTTGATGGTGTAAGTTATATTACTGCAGTATGACATTTACAGATCTGCCACTCGGATATTACTTTTTTTTCAGAATGGTATAAGTTACATCTTTTGGAGAGAATGGATTACCTTTCTTGTGTGACCGAGAGGTCCTGGGTCCTCTGAAAGTTTCTGAAGTTTGACCAGAGCTCATGACTGCTTTGTAGAAAACAATAGAGCCCATCCAGTTGTAAACAATGACATATGTTTACAACTAGAGATGTTGCAAAGTTTGACTTCGGCAGCAAAGTTACGGTGAAGTTGCAGAATTCCCTTTGCTAAAAATGTCATGAATTGACCACCTCACCACTTTACAAATAGTTTTCCTGGTGAAGTGACGCTTTTTTCAGGTGAAGTTGCAACACGGCTGATGAATTTGCATAGCTGCTCTTCAGAAATTCCCACTTTAATGGTGGAAAACTTTGAGAAGTTGGTACTTCATGCATTTGGGAAACTTTGGAAATGAATTTGTAAAGTAAAGCTTGCCAGCTATGCACATCTCAATATGCAAGAGAAAGTCATAGTCTGCAGCTAGTTTTACAAAAC